>JAQSVV010000016.1:0-5106340 GCA_036375495.1 Agrotis segetum | reverse complement strand
CTATTTTGAATCGGTACCGTTATATTTTTGAGGTATCTTAACCTTTAACCGTAACCGCTTTCAGTCCCTGCTTAAAACCAATAAGCATACCCAGGTTGGAATTGTGTGGTGCACTATTAGGTGCGAGGTTTTACGATAAGATTCGTAGTTCACTGACCCGCACGTTTGATGACGTCACATTCTGGTCAGACTCGACCATAGTATTAGCACAGTATAGAAATCATACAGTAGGACGACGCCTTTGATCTCGGGTAAAATGCCGACATCGTCTGACAGTTATGCATCGGCCAGGGTTGTCACAAGTAAAGAATATTTATGAAATTATTTATTTGAAAGAAAGAAAGAAAAAACGTTTATTGACACATGCCATAAGTACACACAACATAAAAAAAAAAAAAACAAATATATACAAGAAACTTACAACTAAACCTTAAATATTGTGTGACTCACGGCTGCGCCAAATAGACCCAGTTCAGCAAATGCCGGACAACAGGTGACCGACGCTGATTTTCAACTGAGCCTACGTGTTGTGAGTGTACGGATGTAAATCAGCTTGAAAAATGAAATAAATATATATATCTACATACATAAATATTGTGTACGATGTTTATAATGGAGTATGTATAATAAAAATAAATAAGTAAGTAACGTTATCACCGAAAACTACAGATACAATCATAAAATCAAAACTGCTTGAAAGGCAAAAATTACCAAGCGACATGTAGCCAACTTTACAGGAGAGCATTTTAAAGTTTTTATTTTTGGAAAAAAAATCGTATAAAATCACCTATTAGTCATAACTACGTAATTCCAACGAATTTTAAATACATTTTACAGGCTTAATAATCTGGCATTTAAAGATTATGGATTTTCTCATTAGTTTATGAAATAGTGTCGGTTGGTAATAATTTTGTACAAAATCACAAACAGGCAAAAGTTACTTACCGACATCAAAATTTAATGATAAAACAACTAAAATTAACTAAACCCGATTATTTTATTATTGTGTTTGAAGCAAGATGACGTATCCTGGATTGGCGCATGTTTGACTTACAGGTAAAATGATCTATATAGAAAACAAATATATTTTTCTAACAGCCAATTTTAACCATGTTACAAATTAAATGAGGTTAGTGTAGGTTTTTTTTTTAATAAGTAGCAATAAATTTAGGTTTTAACACACAAAATTAAAAACTTTTGGTTAAAGCTTTTCGTCACCATCATCACAATTTTCAATGTTTCACTGAATTTGACACGTGTCAACTATCGCACTGTATTTAGGTACACGAAATTACTGAGTTGAAAAAAAAAACATTATTTCAAAGAGGAAACGGTTAAGTTGTTTCGAATACAGTCATTGCCTTGAAGATTTAATATCACTTTAAAAAAAATTAGATGTTGTCCAGCAGTTTGCCGTATATGATTACTTCCCAGAATTTAATCCTTATTAGCAACACTATCGAATGGTGTAATAGTACAGGGTGCAATTTTTTTCCAAAAACAGCGGGTTCGATTCCTTGCCAGAATTATTGAATTTTCTAAAAGCCAATCATGCAGTTTTAGTTTTAGTCAAAATCGGCCTCGAGACTCCTTTCAACGTTTTTCGATATTCGTCATAGTTTTGTATACGGCAATCAACGCACAGTTCAAAAATTCATCTTGTTTATCGTAATGAAATTCATCATCATCATATCAGCCGTAGGACGTCCACTGCTGTACATAGGCCTCCCTCATAGATTTCCAATAGGTCCGGTTGGAAGCTGCTTGCAGTCAGTGCGATCCTGTGATTTTCATCAGATCGTCTGTCCACCTAGCAGCGTTGCCTTAGGGCGTGGTCTCCATTCGAGAACCTTGCGGCCTCATCGGCCATCGTTCTGCGTGCTATGTAGTCTGCCTACTGCCAGTTGAACTTGCTGGTTTTCTGGGCTATGTCTGCAACTTTAGTTCAGCTACGAATCTTTTCATTTCTGATTCGATCAGGCAGAGGGACTTCGAGCATAGCCCTCGCCATAGCTCGTTGGGCTACCTTGAGCATACTAATGAGGCCCGTAGTAAGAGACCACGTTTCGGCGCCATAAGTTGTCACACATTTGCCGAAAACTATGAGGCACTGAGGTATTCTGGACGAGGAAACGTTACGCAGTTTCCCGAACGCTACCCGGCCGTGTTGAATTCGGCGGTTGACCTCTTTTTTAAAGTTCAACCTGCCTAGGTTTATTCCAAGTAGATATACGAGTCAACAACTTATCACGTCTGTATGATATCACGTTTCCCTGCCTTACGCTTTTTTTCAAAGGAATCGCCTTCCAACTCTGCACCTGTACTCGGGCCGACATAGTGGTATTGTTTAAGCATCTAATCACTTCGTTATACCGATAGTCAATACGACATCGTTGGAGAGATTCAAGAACTGCCCAGTTGCCCACATCTCCACCGATTTAAAGTCTTTCTCATAGTCCACAAACGCCAAAAATAAGGGCAAGTTATACTCTCCGGTGTTCTGTATAACTTTCCGCAGCGTGTGTGTGTGGTCTATGGTCACCTTTTCGGAAACTGGCTTGTTGTGTCATCAAACCTGCGGTCGAGACGGTTCGTGATGATGTTCCTTCGAAAAAAACTTATAAACGTGGCTCAAGAGCGAGTTATTTCTTAATAAGGTGTTGTCATCCTTCTTAAAGAAAAGAACCACCAATTTCCACCCACTTTCAAAAGCTCTGAAATGACTCCATCTTCACTCGGCGCCTTATTATTTTCAGCTGATTAGGGGCCATCCTAATTTCGTAAAGGCTAATGCCCACGATGTCTTCAATGTGGTGTCGGGTTAGATTGGCCCTTGGATCTGTGGCCACGCTGCTAACAGGTTTGGGGACCGAAGCTTATAGCTGCGCATAAAGGTTTTCGACCTCCTTCAATACCTCTGCTTTCTTTGCATCTTCTCGTTTCAGCTTTGTCAGCTGGCTTTGCCCAATAGATACATCTCTTGCAAACATTTTCTTAGTCGTCGTTCGTCGTCTCTTTAATGTGGTTAGTATTAAAGAGATCACCGTGCCGCAAGGATTTTGAATTTGTCTATTGATCTGCCTATATGACTCGGCGTCACCGAAAGTCCGTAGTCTTAATAAGCGTCGTTCAGTCATGAGGTTGAGAGTGATGTCGGAAAGTTTCTGAGGTCTATTTGCACGGCGGGGTATAAAAGACTTAGAGCAGTTTCTTTTCAGTTTCATACCGTTTCCAGTTTCTACGATTGAACTGTTATTTTAATCTCATCACCTAAAAATTTTCGTAAATTAATTTCATGTACTCGAATCGCCATAACAATTTAACTGTAATTTAACTTATGACACTTATTTTATATTGCATGAACAGAAAACCAGTTCCATGGAACTACTTGGATAAAAAAAACCAGTAGTTCCATAATGGAACAAGAAAAAGAAACTGCTGGGATACGGCGAAAAGTTTTACGTGAAATGAAATTCGGTTAAATATTTTTCGAACTTTTGATAGGCAAGACGAGTAGGTGATACATCAATATTTCGAGCTACGCGACGTACTAGGTGCGATGCGCGCGATGACGCAGTTTGCCTTAGCGACAGTTGAGTGAAGATTATTAGAAATTATTTGACCAACAGCCATTCGTGATCTGATTTGCAACGCGTTCATGTGACAAAACAAAATAGGTGCAACGGGAATAAACTGATTTTTGTACAAATTTCATATCAGAAATAGTTATCTAAGTGACAAAAACAGTAAAAAAAACGGCAGGTAAAATATTACCAAACGACAAAATTTATTTATTTTAGGCAGGTAAAATAGTACTATATTACGTTTTAAAGTACACTGTATTTAGGAAGAAAATACTAAATGAAAATGAATACATCATTAAGGTGTGTTAAAAAGTCTTAAATGAAGAAAAATATAAAATAATAATCAGGTAAAATTTCTTAAGCAATGCTCACACAACAGATACCGTAAAGTAAAAAATACTAAATGTTAAATCGCATTAATTCAAGTCAAGGCAAAAGTTACTAAGTGTTAAAACTTGAAATCAAATATCTACCAAGTGAAGTTTATTCATAAATCGGTAAAATTTTGGTCGCTTAGTCGCCGAAATTAATGAAAATTTGTACTTTTTTAAGTTACCAAGCGACAGCAAAAGTCTTCCTAGCGGTACGAGAGTAGGATCAATCGACGCAGAAAAATTTTCTGATTTCAATGATATATATAACTCAATATCGCCCAAAATGTCGCTTGGTAACTTTTGCCTTTCAAGCGTCGATGTTTTTTTTTTTTAGTTGTACGTGGGAGTGATTGTTAAAATTCGCATAAACATATATGTTCCGGATGAGAAAAAAAATAAAAAAAGACGGGTTGAACGGCGCATTCCGACGCCTGTTGGACAGCAACATTGGGTGAGTTTAACCTTTAACTGGTGACATGTAGTCTCACAGGCTACGCGCGTTTTACAAATTCTTAAGATTGGCCACTTCCCCACTTCTGCCGCTGCTCCGCGTCTAAGTAGCTTCTAATTTAGAAGTAAAACGACCAAGGAAGCAGATAGATTTGTCGTCGGATTTATAATTTGCAAGTAATACGTATCAAAAGATCAAACGTAGCCTGTCAGGCTACATGTCCCTAGTTGCCATACAAAATATGTGTTCAAACCATTAAAATTTATTTTGAACTAGCTGTGCCCGCGACTTCGTTCGCGTGGATGTCGGAATTTGACAATGTATTTTTTTGTGCGAAGCGCTTAATTCTCGCCAGGTTTCTTATAAATCATATCGTTTTTATATAAACCCTATATTAAGAATTTATTCAGAATTTTCAAGAATATAAGACGTGTTTGTAAAGCAGTACTATTCAATTAGAGCACCTATTCCATCTCATTCCATCCCATTCCATCCCACTCCATCCTACTCCACCCCACTCAATCCCGCTCCATCCCACTCCATCCCATTCCATCCCACTGCATCCGACTCCATACCACTCCATCCCACTCCATACCACTCCATCCCCCTCCATCGCTCTCTAACCCACTCCATCCCATTCCTTCCCTCTCCATCCCATTCCATCCCACTCCATCCTTCTCCATCCCACTTCATCCCACTCCATCCCTCTCCATCTCAATCCAGCCTGCTCCATCCCACTCCATCCCATTCCATCCCACTACATCCCTCTCCATCCCACTACATACCACTCCATCCCACTCCATTCCACCCCATCCCACACCATCTCACTCCATCCCGCTCTGTCCCACTGCGTCCCAGTCCATCCCATTACATTCCACTCCATCCAACTCCATCCCACTTCATCCCACTCCATCCCTCTCCATCTCACTCCATCCAACTCCATCCCACTTCATCCCACTCCATCCCTCTCCATCTCACTCCATCCCACTCTAATCCACTCCACCCCTCTCCATCCCACTTCAGCCTACTACATCCCTCTCCATCCTACTCCATACCACTCCATCCCACTCCGTCCTACGCCATGCCACTCAGGAACTCTATCCTACTCCACTCCACTCAATCCCACTCCATCCCACTCTATCCCACTCCATCCCACTCCATCCCATTCCATCCCACTGCCTCCGACTCCATACCACTCCATCCCACTCCATACCACTCCATCCCCCTCCATCGCCCTCTAACCCACTTCATCCCATTCCATCCCTCTCCATCCCATTCCATCCCACTCCATCCAACTCCATCCCACTTCATCCTACTCCATCCCTTTCCATCTCACTCCATCCCACTCTAATCCACTCCACCCCTCTCCATCCCACTTCAGCCTACTGCAACCCTCTCCATCCTACTCCATACCACTCCATCCCACTCCATCCTACGCCATCCCACTCCATCCTACTCCATTCTACTCCATCCCACTCTATCGCACTCCATCCCACTACATCCCACTCCATCCCACTCCATTCCCCACCCCATCCCACTCCATCTCAATCCATCCCGCTCTATCCCACTGAGTCCCAGTCCATCCCATTACATCCCACTCCATCCCACTCCATCCTTCTCCATCCCACACCATCCCTCTCCATCTCACTCCATCCCACTCTAATCCACTCGACCCCTCTCCATCCCACTTCAGCCTACTACATCCCTCTCCATCCTACTCCATACCACTTCATCCCACTCCGTCCTACGCCATCCCACTCCATCCCACTCTATCCTACACCACTCCACTCAACCCCACTCCATCCCACTCTATCCCACTCCATCCCACTTCATCCCATTCCATCCCACTGCCTCCGACTCCATACCACTCCATCCCCTCCATCGCACTCTAAGCCACTCCATCCCATTCCATCCCTCTCCATCCCATTCCATCCTACTCCATCCCACTTCATCCCACTCCATCCCTCTCCATAGCACTCCATCAAAATCCGTCCCGCTCTACCCCACTCCACCCCACTCCATCCCTCTCCATTTCAATCCATCCCACTCCATTCCACCCCATCTCACTCCATCTCACTCCATCCCGCTCTATCCCACTGCGTCCCAGTCCATCCCACTCCATCCAACTCCATCCCACTTCATCCTACTCCATCCCTCTCCATCCCACTCTAATCCACTCCACCCCTCTCCATCCCACTTCAGCCTACTACATCCCTCTCCATCCTACTCTATACCACTCCATCCTACGCCATCCCACTCCATCCCACTCCATCCTACTCCATCCCACTCTATCCCACTCCATCCCACTCCATCCCACTCCATCCCACTCCATCCCACTCCATCCCACTCCATCTCACTCCATCCGTTTCCATCCCATTCTAGCTGTTGCCAGCGGTTTCACCCGCTACAACTCGAAAATTATCCCACGGGAACATAAAATCGGGATAAAAACTATCCTATGTGTTAATCCAGGTTATAAACTATCTGTGTACCAAATTTTAGCCAAATCCGTTCAGTGGTTTTTGCGTGAAAGAGTAACAAACATCCATACATCCATACATCCATACATCCATACTTACAAACTTTCGCCTTTATAATAGTAGTAGGATGTTTTTTTGCTTCTTATTAAACTAGATTTTAAGTATAAAGTTCAACATTTTTTGCATTACTCCTATAAGATCGACTAAAAGGAAAAAATAAGGACCTCATGACAATTAAGACTAAAATGTACCACAAAATGTTGTTACTTGTTTTTTTCTTTAATTATCTTGAATAAGTTGATAAAATGGCTTAATGTTTTTTTATTATTACCAAGGTTAAATTTTGAACTTAAATTAAAACATTTGAATTGATTTTTATTAACAAAAAACTAACTTTGAAAATAGTAGCCTGAGAGGCTACATGTCCCTGATAGTGTTATAAATTTTTCATGTCACTGGTTAAAGGTTGACAACAATATAAGATATACATAGCTTTAACTTATGGGCTGCACTCTCTTTCTGCCATTCCCCGTGCCAGCAGTTTTCCCACCTCCTCCCGTGTTTCACGTCCTGGGGACTGAGTTGTGGCTGTTACGTCTTCCGTATCACGCTCCTTGATGCTGGTGGACTGTGGGAAACCAGGAAGGAACCATTACTTTATGTTCTGACCACTATTTTGTACATCACAACAAGTCGCTGCATGACATGTAGCTTAAATGTTTTTACATAATTGTACATACTACACAAACCATACACCACATTCTACTCAACTTGATAAATTAAATTATATTAGCGATAGATTCATGTTGACCATATCCAGTTTTCGTTGTGCGTCAATCAAGTATTCCCTCAAGCGTTTTTTGAAAATATTAATCGAGTTGGATGAGCGAATGGGAGGTGGCAGATTATTCCATATCTTAGATGCCGCATAACGAAAACTGCCTCTGAAAGCCGCCGTACGATGAGACCGAGACGCAAGCTGCTGCGAGCATTTCCTTCTGTCGCATTCACGTGTTCTATGTTCTATGTTAGGGGTTTTGGTTTCCGCACTTAGTCCTTCATGTGGACCATTGTGCGTGAGCCATAGTGGCCTTTGGTGGCTTATTCCAACCAGCCCACCTCCCTCCAGAAGTTGATCAGGTTCTTTGGTCTGTGGAGAACATCTGTGTAATTCCTGGGTGTCCCGAGGGTTTCTGTCCTGATCTGTGTGACACCTGTGCACTCGAAGAGCACATGCGCGACGGTTTCCTCAGTCTCCATGCATGCCCTGCACAGGGGGCTGTCCGTTATGCCTATTGTGTGGAAGTGTTTGTTTAGGGAGCAGTGTCCCGTTATGGTCCCTGTCAGCAGGCGCATGCCGGTCCTGTCCAGGCGTAAAAGACGTCTGGTTAGCCTGCCATCTAGGGATGGCAGGGCTTCCTTGGATTGCCTGCAGCCTGGTGTCGAGGTCCACCATCTCTCTGCTTTGTGAGGGTGCGCTCCTGCAGCCATCTACGTATCTGGTTGAAGGGGATGGGTATAATGGGTTCAGGTCCGCAGACTGATGCGCTGGATGCTCTCCTAGCTAGTTCATCAGCCGCGTCGTTGCCCAATGATCCGCTATGTCCTTTAATCCATTGTAGTGTCACTTTGTTGCGTTTAGATACCGTTAGACGTTCTAGTGCATTGTGACATTCTAGTGTTAAGCTTGAAGTGGTATATTGTTTCTCCCGAACGATTGAAGGACTGAGGCACTATCAGAGAGTATACGTATATGGGCATCCGTAACTCTTCTGGCCTCTATCGCATATGCTGCTTGTATAATGCCCATGCATTCCGCCTGGTAGACGGTGTTGTACATTCCCAGCGGGCTGGATATATTTATGTTAAGGTCGTGTGAGAAGACTCCAGCCCCGGTTCCGGAATCATTCTTTGATCCATCTGTGTATATCCTCAGCTCTTTCGGGCCTGAATAGTCACACTGCTCTTCCGCAAGTGTGACATTGTAGTGCTTTTCAAAGTGGTATTGTCTTGGGGCTTTGTCGCATGGTGATGCCATCATTGGCTGTTGTTCGATCGCATCATTCTTAATTCGTGTGTGTTTAATTCTGGAGTCTTTGTTTAGGGTCCCCAGGGAATGAAGCCTAAAGGCGGCTAGGGCCGCCTCCTTCTGCACGATGAGGTGTAAAGGTGGCAGTCCAAGTATTGCCTGTAGGGCAGCGGTGGGTGCAGTTCTCATACAGCTAGTAACTGCCATACAGGCAAATCGCTGCAGCTTTTCGAGGTCTTTTTGGGTTGTGCTCAGGTTTGTTCTGGGCCACCAGACCAATGAGCCGTACGTGACTGTCGGTCGTATGACAGTGGTATATAGCCAGTGAGTGATCTTGGGACTGATCCTCCAATTCCTGCCAAGCATTCGCTTGCACTGCCGCATTCACGTGTGCTACCTATCCAACTCAGCTTATTGTACAGATAGTCCGGTTTTTGATATTTTATGATCCCGAACAGAAGGCAAGCAAAGTGCAACTTGCGTCTCGATTTCATTTTAAGTGTGTAGTGCTTGTTTAAGACTGGGGTCACATGACTCCTGGCAGGAATCTTGTAACAGAATCGGGCGCAGGCGTTCTGTACCCTTTGGATGAGCCGGTCTGTGCGGGCCAACAGGCGGGGGCCGTAAACTGTATCCACATAGTTTAGCCTAGACAACACCAGAGTCTCAACAAGCTGTTCCCGTAGAGTTACAGACAAATAAGGCCTCATCTTGTATAAAACCTTCAGTCGATAAAAACAGTTTCGCACCGAGTCAGCCACATGTTTTTCGAACCGAAGGTCCGTGTCCATAATTAGACCAAGATTCCGTGCCTCATATACTCTGTCAATAGGTTCACCCATCAGTTCCAAGCCAAACTTTGCGGGTAATTTAGATAATTGATGTCTTGTGCCAAATACCATGTATTTAGTCTTGGTTGGATTTAACCACAAACAATTTTCCTCAGACCAGGCGGCAATTCTATGAAGGTCTTCATTTAGGTCTTTAATGGCACTATCATACTCTTCCGGCTTAAAGACAAGTACAGTTGCACGTCATCAGCATAAATATGATATTTACATTTTTTTAAACAGTTGATAATATCTGCACAGTATAAAATAAATCGTTCGTAAGGCTCAGACCACTGCGCAGGTAAAATCCGACGCCCCCACCACGGCCCGCGCAAACACTTTGGACCCAATATAGACCCTTGTGGAACGCCTCTTACAATCCGAGCAAACATTGATTTTAGAGTAGTTCCGTCACCCAATAATAGATCTACACCTGTTGTCTGTTTGTGAGATAGCTACGGAACCATTGAATGGTGCTGGGGTCAAATCCATAAAAAATTAGTTTAGACAGTAACAGCGAAATATTAATAGCGTCAAAAGCTCGGGAAAAATCTAACAAAACCAACACTGAACACATTCCCTTGTCTTGGGCTGATAGGAGATTGTCGGTTACATCCAGTAAGGCAGTGGCAGTACTACGCTGTTTCCTGAAACCGGACTGTAAGTCTGGTAATATGTTGTTGTGTTCCAGGAAATGCGTTAACTGGAGACTGACAGCCTTCTCCAGTACTTTCGAGAGGCAAGGTAATATACTGATAGGACGTAGGTCTTTTACTTCAGTAGGATTGGCGTGTTTTGGCAAGGGCCTGACAGACGCTATTTTCCATATGTCGAAGAAGCATTTATTGCAATTTCGACGATTTTACAGTCTTGCTATCCAACGTTGAAGTTGTTATAGAACGGTTTATAATGTCTGTAACAGTATTTAGAGCGTACGGTAAAATCATATTAAGCATGTCAAGGGTGATGTGATCATAACCTTCGGCGTTGCTTTTTAGTTGAGAAATAATACGAGCAATGTCCTTTTGTTCCACTGGATTGAGCTTGAAAATGGCTTCGCCATATCTGTGGTCTTCAAAGTAGGTTTTAAGTGAATCGCTTGCCAAAGGATTACCGGGAACCAACATAAAAGTGTCATTAATAAGATCCGGGTCATTAAAATGCGATGGAATGTCTTGTCTTGGTTTAAAAGGTGATATAGTATATTTAAGATTTTTCCATAATTTTTTAGGATTATTTATATTATAATTGATATGATGTTTGAAGTACGCAACTTTTTCACTGTCTATAGAACTTAAAACAAGGGACTTTAGCTCTTTGTAGTATATATGTTTGGAATTTGATTTAGTTTTCCTATAACAAGCCAAAGCCTTATCGCGTAAGCGCATCATGAGCTTAATCGTGTCGGTTATCCACGGATAAGACTTCTCCTTAATTGTACTAGTTTTGATTGGTGCGTGAACATCGAATAGAGAAATAACGTGAGAGTTAAACATGTGCACCATATCATTTACATTTTCCAATGAAGAGATATCACAAAGGCATAACAGCGACAAATCTATATTAAAACTATCGATGCACACATTTTTAAGAGGCCTAAATTTAACTATGTACGGTTTAAAATGATCCCGTTTTAGATGAAATTCCGTAATTATAACAGAATGACCGTTTAATGTACTATAACATTCCACAGTCGTGTGTCTTGGTCTCAGGTCGGTGCACACGACGTCTATCAGTGTTTCGCTGGAAGCTGTAAAGTGTGTAGGAGTTGTGACCATTTGAGTAAGACTGAGACTGTTCAGGAACTCGTTAATTTTCTTTGTTTTTGTTCCGCTAATATCCAACATGTTTACATTAAAATCACCCAATAATATGTAATGGTCACAGTGTCCGAGTGAGCTAAGGGAATCGGTTATGGCATCGAGGAAAATTGTAAGGTCTAACCATGGTGGCCGGTACGCGGTACCTATAGCATTTTTTTTACTATTTATTGTGAGTGTTAGCCACATTTGTTCGACTGATTCGAACCTGGGATCGACCGAGCGGGTCCAAGTACGCGCGCTCAGACCACTGCGCAGGTAAAATCCGACGCCCCCACCACGGCCCGCGCAAACACTTGCTGGCCGCGGCGTGTGACGTAGACGGTAGCCCGGCACAACCGGAGCGCGCCCCTCCTCGCCCGGTCGGAGCCAGGTTTCATTGATGGCCATAATGTCAAAACCATGCTTATCGATAACACCGATCAGGTCATCATGCCCTGTGCCCAACGAGCCCGCATTTAGAAATCCAACCTTGAGAAACTTATCTCCTTTAGTCATCATTATTGAATAAAATAGCGAAACAACGAATCAGTATAATTAGCGATAATGCATCTTCAATCCTACTACTATTATAAAGGCGAAAGTTTGTAAGTATGGATGTATGGATGTATGGATGTATGGATGTTTGTTACTCTTTCACGCAAAAACCACTGAACGGATTTGGCTAAAATTTGGTACACAGATAGTTTAGAACCTGGATTAACACATAGGATAGTTTTTATCCCGATTTTATGTTCCCGTGGGATAATTTTCGAGTTGTAGCGGGTGAAACCGCTGGCAACAGCTAGAATGGGATGGAAACGGATGGAGTGAGATGGAGTGAGATGGAGTGGGATGGAGTGGGATGGAGTGGGATGGAGTGGGATAGAGTGGGATGGAGTAGGATGGAGTGGGATGGAGTGGGATGGCGTAGGATGGAGTGGGATAGAGTGGTATGGAGTAGGATGGAGAGGGATGTAGTAGGCTGAAGTGGGATGGAGAGGGGTGGAGTGGATTAGAGTGGGATGGAGAGGGATGGAGTAGGATGAAGTGGGATGGAGTTGGATGGAGTGGGATGGACTGGGACGCAGTGGGATAGAGCAGGATGGAGTGAGATGGAGTGGGATGGGGTGGAATGGAGTGGGATGGATTGAAATGGAGGGGGATGGAGTGGGGTGGAGTGGGGTAGAGCGGGACGGATTTTGATGGAGTGCTATGAAGAGGGATGGAGTGGGATGAAGTGGGATGGAGTAGGATGGAGTGGGATGGAATGGGATGGAGAGGCATGGAATGGGATGGAGTGGGTTAGAGTGCGATGGAGGGGGATGGAGTGGTATGGAGTCGGAGGCAGTGGGATGAAATGGGATGGAGTGGGATGGAGTGGGATAGAGTGGGATGGAGTGGGGTTGAGTGGAGTGGTGTAGGATAGAGTGGGATGGAGTGGGATGGCGTAGGACGGAGTGGGATGAAGTGGTATGGAGTAGGATGGAGAGGGATGTAGTAGGCTGAAGTGAGATGGAGTGGGATGGGGTGGAATGGAGTGAATGGATTGATGGAGAGGGATGGAGTGGGGTGGAGTGGGGTAGAGCGGGATGGATTTTGATGGAATGCTATGGAGTGGGATGAAGTGGGATGGAGTAGGATGGAGTGGGATGGAATGGGATGGAGAGGGATGGAATGGGATGAAGTGGGTTAGAGGGCGATGGAGGGGGATGGACTGGTATGGAGTGGGATGGAGTGGTATGGAGTCGGAGGCAGTGGGATGGAATGGGATGGAGTGGGATAGAGTGGGATGGAGTGGGATTGAGTTGAGTGGAGTAGGATAGGATAGAGTTCCGGAGTGGCATGGCGTAGGACGGAGTGGGATGGAGTGGTATGGAGTAGGATGGAGAGGGATGTAGTAGGCTGAAGTGGGATGGAGAGGGGTGGAGTGGATTAGAGTGAGATGGAGTGAGATGGAGAGGGATGGAGTGGGATGAAGTAGGATGGAGTTGGATGGAGTGGAATGTAATGGGATAGACTGGGACGCAGTGGGTCAGAGCGGGATGGAATGAGATGGAGTGGGATGGGGTGGAATGGAGTGGGATGGAGTGGTATGTAGTGGGATGGAGAGGGATGTAGTGGGATGGAATGGGATGGAGTGGGATGGAGCAGGCTGGATTGAGATGGAGAGGGTTGGAGTGGGGTAGAGCGGGACAGATTTAGATGAAGTGCTATGGAGAGGGATGGAGTGGGATGAAGTGGGATGGAGAAGGATGGAGTGGGATGGAATGGGATGGAGAGGGAAGGAATGGGATGGAGTGGGTTAGAGAGCGATTGAGGGGGATGGAGTGGTATGGAGTGGGATGGAGTGGTATGGAGTCGGATGCAGTGGGATGGAATGGGATGGAGTGGGATGGAGTGGGATGGAGTGGGATGTAGTGGGATAGAGTGCGATGGAGTGGGATGGAGTGGGATTGAGTGGGGTGGAGTAGGATAGAGTGGGATGGAGTTGGATGGAATGGGATGGAATGAGATGGAATAGGTGCTCTAATTGAATAGTACTGCCTTTGAACTACAGAGGGCGTTTATTACAAACACGTCTAATATTCTTGGAAATTCTAAATAAATTCTTAATATAGGGTTTATATAAAAACGATATGATTTATAAGAAACCTGGCGAGAATTAAGCGCTTCGCACAAAAAAAAAAATACATTGTCAAATTCCGACATCCACGCGAACGAAGTCGCGGGCACAGCTAGTAATTAAAATAATGTCATGTATTGTTAGAAATATTGCAGTTAAAAGTATGGGAAAAGTGTGTTTATATAATACAGAATAGTTACGAGTATTATTAAAGAACATCAATACAATGTACAAACGAAGTAAACTGTGGTATGTGTAAAATAGTGTTGTATATAGTGTATTTAATAGTATGAACAATAAATTTAAGAACAGACGTAGTGGTGTATTTGTGATAGATATGTAAAGATAGATATTTACGAGTATACTGTTGATAACAAACTGGTTTACAGTGTACAATAATTTACGGAGGTGCGCCGTGAGACACGTACATAATAAAGGAATAACAAAGTGGCAGATAAACAAATATGACATTTTCTTTGAAATAATACGAGTTATACTTAAAAGGATTATTAGATTAACTGTAACATACTTAATTACCAAAATTACTTGCAAGATTTTAATAGCAAAGTTATATAATACTAGCTGTGCCCGCGACTTCGTTCGCGTGGATGTCGGAATTTGACAATGTATTTTTTTTTTGTGCGAAGCGCTTAATTCTCGCCAGGTTTCTTATAAATCATATCGTTTTTATATACACCCTATATGTAAAATATTTGTTTAGAATTTCCAAGAATATTAGACAATGTTTGTAATAAACGCCCTCTGTAGTGATCAAAGGCAGTAATATTCAATAAGATGCAAACTATTCCATCTCATTCCATCCCTGATTCCATCCAACTCCATAATCTATACCTACTTTTACCCCACTCAATCCAAGTTACTTGCATCCCACTCCATCGCACTCTATCCGCGGCTACATCCCACTCCATTTTGTACTCCATCCCACTTTCCATCCCATTGAATGTAGACTTAGCATCCGACTAAATACCACTTCATCCCACTCCATACCACATCTATCATCCCTTAATCGCTTAAGTGGGGCGAACCCGGCTCCATCCCGATTACCTTCCCTCTCCATCTAAACTAAAACATATTGATTTACCTCAGGAGCTGAGAGATTGTAGTGATCAATTCTGTGAGAACCCGGAACATTGCTCAGTTATTGACGAAATGTATGTAAATCTTGTAAATGTACTGACAGAGGCTGCCACACAGACATATAAAACAAAGTGCCGGAGGAATGGCGGCTATGTCACTGGGTGGAATAGGTATGTCGCACGCTCACCGCAGGGCACACTCACATACCAGGTGTGGACATTGGCCGGCTCGCATTTTCTGATATGACGGAGGCGAGGAGGCATTTTAAGGCTAAACTTAAGTGGTGTCAGAACAGGCAAGACCAGCTTAAAATGGATCTCCTCGCTTCTAATCATGCTAATAAAAAATTTAAACAATTCTGGAAGGATACAAACAGGATGAATGTCAGACCGAGTCTTCCGGTCTAATGTCGGTGGTATTACTGACCACAAAGACATCGAACGCTTTAAGGGACAAGTTTTCTGTGCATCACCTCTGAGCTCGATGGTGGACTGCTGAGGCCGTTGTGACTGAGCGTAACGCAAAAATACCAGCTAAAGTGGTGGCTTCAATTATTTCTAAAATGCAACGTGGAAAGTCACCCTCCACTCACGATGGTCTCAGTATCGAACACTTCAGACACGCATTCACCTCCCAAGAGTTTTGACTGTTTTTCACTCTGTGCCTAGGTCACTCTTATTTGCCGTCCGCTTATGCGGACCATAGTCGTTCCCGTCGTTAAGAACAAAACTTGACACATCCGATATGAATAACTATCGACCCATCTCGCTCGCTACTCCATGGCCAACTGCTTGACGGTCTGATAAATGGCCGCCTATAGAATATGTGGAAGTGCATGATGCCATTTGGGTTCAAGGCGGGAGTATCTACTGAGAGTGCCATCCTTAGCCATGAAACACACCGTCAAGTACTACACAGCCCATCCGCCGGTGTACGCGTGTTTCCTCGATTTGTCGAAAGCTTTCGATCTTGTCTCCATTATAATCTGCTATGGGACAAGTTGAGGGGCACGGGTGTGCTACGGCGCAGTACACAGCTCTCCTCAAGTATCTGGTATGCACTCACCAGACAAATCGGGTGAAATGGGTCGGTAGTATGTCGGATGAGTATAGATGGAATTGTGAGGCAGGGAGGATTGAGCTCGCCGCCTTTGACTTAATCTGTATATCAACCAGCTTATTGAGCGGCTGAGCAGCAACATGTCGGCTGTCACATAGACGGTATTGTGTCAATAACATAAGTTATGCGGACATCCATGGTTGCATCAGTCCATCGATAGGTGGGCTTAAAAAGCTACTAAGTATCTGCGAGACGTATCGCGGAGGTGCATGGCCTAAATATAACCATCAAAAAAGAGTGAGATTCTAGTTTTTAAAGCACCTAGACAACACCCTCCCGTGTACCTCCATATTTGAACGGCCACTTAAAGTGGTTGATAGTTTTAAATACCTGGGTCATGTTGTCACTAACATCCCTATGTGATGATAGGGACATTGAACGTGAGCTCAGGGCGTTGGCAGTAAGGAGTAATATGCTCGCCCGCAGGTTCGCTCGCTGCCGGCAGACGTCAAAGTGAGTTTATTCAAGGCGTTCTGTCAGTCCTTCTACTCGAGCGGCCTGTGGGTGTCATATAAAGCCGACTTACAACGTCCTGCGTGTACAATACAACAACGCTTTCAGGATGCTGTTGCGGTTACCGCGACGTATGCCAGTGCATCAGGAATGTTTGCTGAAGCTCACACGGATGGCTTTCATGCCATTATAAGAAAGACGGCTTCCTTGCTGCAACGCTTCGTAACAATCGTAACGGCATCTTGAAAATGATTCCTGATAGGCGGATTGCCATCCAATTCACTAGCTGAAATTATGTGCGGTTTCTATTAGATACAACTCGAATAATATAATCCCACTATGTACATATTAATAACTCTAATCTTAGGATAAGCAAATTCTATTATAACCTACTAACAACTTATGGACTATCTTGGTCTGATAATAAACATTTTTATCATTATTATTTATTATTATTATAACAAAGTGGCAGATAGACAAATATGACATTTTCTTTGAAATAATACGAGTAACAAAAAAGGATTATTACATCCAACTCCAACATACTTAATTACCAAAATTACTTGCAAGATTATAATAGCAAAGTTATATATTTTTAAGACTGAATTTAAAATGTATGATGACTAAAATTAAAGATATAAAACGGGATATAAAATATGAGAGAAGAAATAACCGGAATCTAATTTGAGCTAATATCAATGTTGCCCGCCGCCGGTGCCGGACCAAAAATGCGCTGTAAGTCAGCGCCAGAGCGGATAAGACAAGCGGCGTCGCCTGGCTTGTATCGGGCAAGTATGCGGCCGCGCTTTGACCATACGAACTGCCAACCAAGGCGGCTGCCTGCCTCGCGCGCCTTCCGAAATAACTCACGATTAATTTTCGTGAGCCGCTCGTTAACATAAAAGCGCGTTGCAGGGCCTGGAATGTCGAGGTCAGCAGTCGTGATCCCACGCCGCACGCGTGCACCCTCCAGCAGCTCGTCGCGAAGGTCTCGCCGCGCCAGGCGAATGACGAGAAAGCGCGGGCGTATCTCCACCGGCGCCGTCGCCTGCGTGGCGTTTATGCGCCTTCCTCCGACTCGCTCGGCGCTCACTATGTCGCGAGACTTTAATTTCACGCCAATCTTAGCCGCCACCAGCATGGCCGTGTGGACAGCATTTTCTCCACTGATCTCCGGTATATTTGAAATCTGGAGATCATTGGCGAGTAGCTCCTGGTCCCGGTCATTTATGTCGTTTCTCAGCTGTGTAACAAGGTCGTCTACTTCCAGCGGCCGCGACACTTGGGGCTGAGCCAGTTTGGTCTCGATGACAGTCACTCTTTCCTCTAGGTTGCTCATTCTATCGTTGGTAGAATTAAGAGAGGACCTCAGCTGCGATAAGTCATCACGCAGAAGCTGAAATTCGTTCCGGACCATCTTTAAAAAATCCTCTTTGAAGGTGCTCAATTCTGCCCTGAAAATATCAAGATTGAGCTCCTGTGTGGCATCTAAAGCTGTACTATTAATGGGGCTGGTTTCCATGAGATTGACCAGGCTGTCCTCGTGTGATGGTGTAGGTGCCGGCGACCTTACTGGCGTTTCATCCCGGTTATCCCTAATCTGGTGCGTTTCACACCCCTTGCAGTGCCAGGGGTTCGCTACAGGAACTCCAGTCGAGATGCCTACGCAAACACGATGATACCAGTGCCTACATTTGTTGCAGTTTACTGCCTCAGCTGACAGAAACTTGCCACAGGCACTGCACTTGGCCTTGAAGAAACTGGTGTTGTTTATGTTACACGCAAACTCGATCGATTAGACCACGAAGTACACTCGTTAAGCAACAGATGGCGCTATTTGCAGAACGTCTTTAAGGTTAAATTTACGGTGCTTAGGGCACAGTTAGACACCATAAACAGAGCACAGTTTTGAGTAACACAAGCGCACACACCGTTGTTAAATCACAGTTTATTTTCCTTAGTTTAGTAAAATACTTTTTATTTATTTTTGAGTTTCGGGTAGCGTGTGCTTTTAGGAGATCACTGGAATTACTATTTTATAGTTTTTGTATATTTGCACAACATATAAACACTGCACAATATCCTCACTTGTAAGTTGTACTAACAGATGTATTTTTATAATAAACTTGTACGTATTATACTGGTTTTTTTATTTTTATTTATAAGAGGAACACAAAGAGCTTATGGCAGATTTGACATTGGTGACGTCACTCTCTATTGCAGATCAACATGGATCTGCCTGCCTAGCCTTTTCCCAACTACATTGGGGTCGGCTTCCAGTCAAACCAGATTCAGCTGAATATCAGTATTTTACATGAAGCGACTGCCTGTCGGACCTCCACAACCCACTAACTGGGTAATACGATACCCCATGGTAAGACTGGTTGTCAGACTTTAGAGCTTCTGACTAACAGTAACGACTGTCAAAGATCTACAAATGACAGCCGGGACCAACGGCTTTACGTGCTTTCCGAGGCACGGAGGAAACTCGCTATGACAGATGGTCACCCATCCACAGACCAACCTTGGCAAGCGCGGCTTAACCCGGAAGATCGGCCTGTGCGGCTGTGATTATTTAGCCACGAGCTCCTCGCAGATCAACATGGATGGCAGAATTATAATGAAAACAATATTAAACACTTATATAATAATGAAAACAAGTTTTAACCCAACCGAGCCACCGAGGATCTTATCTGCCGCGGCGAACGTCATCGGCGAAGCGGTGAAGCGTTGGATGTACTGAATCCGAAGGTCGTGGGTTCGAATCCTGCCCGCGGATCGAATTTTTCCTTTCCAAAGAAAATCTTTGAAATTCGCTACGCATGCGTTAATGCGTTTAATATAAAAATATTAAGTTTTAACCCCCTCTTTACTGCATGTATTATTAAGAAGTTGAATGAAAATAAAAAATGCAGATGCAAAATTGAACTGATGCATTTGATAAATAGTTACTATGTGACACTGACGACGTGGACTGCGATTTTTTTTTAAATTTTAACTTCCGAATAAATAAATATCATAAATACAATACAAATTAATAAATAATAAGTATATTCTAACCGAAAGGGTACTTACATACATGTGAAAAAAAAATTGCTACAGACTACCAAAATGAACAACTTTTACTATAGGACCAACTCGAGACAGATTTAAGTTATTTAGATGGCATTTCGTAACCAGCACCCCAATTTATCGCGGAATTGGCGTAATACATTTAAATTGACGCCCGCCATCTTCGATTTCAAAAAGAATGACTTTTTCGTTACAAGCACCCCAATTAACCTCGAAATTGACACCCATATCAAATTCTAAAGAAAAAATGACGTCCGCCATCTTGGATTTCAAAAAGAATAGCTTTTTCGTAACAACCACCCCATTAACCTCGAAATTGACACCCATATCAATTCTAAGAAAAAAAACGGCTTCCGCCATCTTGGATTTAAAAAAGAATGGCTTTTTCTTTACAAGCACCCCAATTAACCTCGAAATTGACACCCATATCAAATTCTAAAGAAAAAATGATGTCCGCCATCTTGGATTTCAAAAAGAATAACTTTTTCGTAACAAGCACCCCAATTAACCTCGAAATTGACACCCATATCAAATTCTAAGAAAAAAAACGGCGTCCGCCATCTTGGATTTCAAAAAGAATGGCTTTTTCTTTACAAGCACCCCAATTAACCTCGAAATTGACACCCATATCAAATTCTAAGAAAAAAACGGTGTCCGCCATCTTGGATTTCAAAAAGAATGGCTTTTTCGTTACAAGCACCCCAATTAACCTCGAAATTGACACCCATATCAAATTCTAAGGAAAAAATGACGTCCGCCATCTTGGATTACAAAAAGAATGGCTTTTTCGTAACAAGCACCCCAAATAACCTCGAAATTGACACACATATCAAATTATAAGAAAATTACCTCCGCCATCTTGGATTTCAAAAAGGATGGCTTTTTTGTAACAAGGACCCCTAATAAACTCAAAATTGATACCCGTACTTGGTAAATTAAAATACGTGCGCCATCTCGAAATTCACCCTTGGTAATTAATAAAAAAAGTCCACCATCTTGTCATGGGACATACAAATTATAACACAGTCAGATAAATATAATATTAGTAGAATTTCCAAACAGATGCCCAGTGCAATAACCTATTAAAAAAAAGGCGTGCGCGGGTCAGCCATTTTAAATGAACAAATAAAAATAAATACCTACGCACGTCACACGCGATAGCCCTGAATGATAGAGCCCAACATAGTAACATCGTTTTGTTCCCAAGTTGGGCTCGGCTTACCCGCGTCTCACCTCTCACACCCCGCACGATTGCCCTGTCTAGACGTCTTCGTCGGACGACTGTAGTATTATTAGACTGTGGTATTAGCACAGTATAGAAATCATAATTAGGTTGGTTACGTATGGCACCTAATTTACTAAAGACTTTCGTTCAAAACAGAGTCGCTGAAATACAGGAACTGACGACTGAGTTTCAATGGCGGCATGTAAGTGGCAAGGAGAACCCTGCTGACCTAGTTTCGCGCGGTGTCAACCTGGAAGACTTGTCATCGTCATGTTTATGGTGGACCGGTCCTCCATTCTTGCAGGACATAGACTTAAGTGATCATCTTAATTCATCGTCAAATATAAATAACTAGCTGTGCCCGCGACTTCGTTCGCGTGGATGTCGGAATTTGACAATGTAAATACATTGTCAAATTCCGACATCCACGCGAACGAAGTCGATTCGTTTTGTGCGAAGCGCTTAATTCTCGCCAGGTTTCTTATAAATCATATCTTTTTCATATAAACCCTATATTCCTACTACTATTATAAAGGCGAAAGTTTGTAAGTATGGATGTATGGATGTTTGTTACTCTTTCAGGCAAAAACCACTGAACGGATTTGGCTAAAATTTGATACACAGATAGTTTAGAACCTGGATTAACACATAGGATAGTTTTTATCCCGATTTTATGTTCCCGTGGGATAATTTTCGAGTTGTAGCGGGTGAAACCGCTGGCAACAGCTAGAATGGGATGGAAACGGATGGAGTGAGATGGAGTGAGATGGAGTGGGATGGAGTGGGATGGAGTGGGATGGAGTGGGATAGAGTGGGATGGAGTAGGATGGAGTGCGATGGAGTGGGATGGCGTAGGATGGAGTGGGATAGAGTGGTATGGAGTAGGATGGAGAGGGATGTAGTAGGCTGAAGTGGGATGGAGAGGGGTGGAGTGGATTAGAGTGGGATGGAGAGGGATGGAGTAGGATGAAGTGGGATGGAGTTGGATGGAGTGGGATGGACTGGGACGCAGTGGGATAGAGCAGGATGGAGTGAGATGGAGTGGGATGGGGTGGAATGGAGTGGGATGGATTGAAATGGAGGGGGATGGAGTGGGGTGGAGTGGGGTAGAGCAGGACGGATTTTGATGGAGTGCTATGAAGAGGGATGGAGTGGGATGAAGTGGGATGGAGTAGGATGGAGTGGGATGGAATGGGATGGAGAGGGATGGAATGGGATGGAGTGGGTTAGAGTGCGATGGAGGGGGATGGAGTGGTATGGAGTCGGAGGCAGTGGGATGAAATGGGATGGAGTGGGATGGAGTGGGATAGAGTGGGATGGAGTGGGGTTGAGTGGAGTGGTGTAGGATAGAGTGGGATGGAGTGGGATGGCGTAGGACGGAGTGGGATGAAGTGGTATGGAGTAGGATGGAGAGGGATGTAGTAGGCTGAAGTGAGATGGAGTGGGATGGGGTGGAATGGAGTGGGATGGATTGAGATGGAGAGGGATGGAGTGGGGTGGAGTGGGGTAGAGCGGGATGGATTTTGATGGAATGCTATGGAGTGGGATGAAGTGGGATGGAGTAGGATGGAGTGGGATGGAATGGGATGGAGAGGGATGGAATGGGATGAAGTGGGTTAGAGGGCGATGGAGGGGGATGGACTGGTATGGAGTGGGATGGAGTGGTATGGAGTCGGAGGCAGTGGGATGGAATGGGATGGAGTGGGATGGAGTGGGATAGAGTGGGATGGAGTGGGATTGAGTGGAGTGGAGTAGGATAGAGTTCCGGAGTGGCATGGCGTAGGACGGAGTGGGATGGAGTGGTATGGAGTAGGATGGAGAGGGGTGTAGTAGGCTGAAGTGGGATAGAGAGGGGTGGAGTGGATTAGAGTGGGATGGAGTGAGATGGAGAGGGATGGAGTGGGATGAAGTGGGATGGAGTTGGATGGAGTGGAATGTAATGGGATAGACTGGGACGCAGTGGGTCAGAGCGGGATGGAATGAGATGGAGTGGGATGGGGTGGAATGGAGTGGGATGGAGTGGTATGTAGTGGGATGGAGAGGGATGTAGTGGGATGGAATGGGATGGAGTGGGATGGAGCAGGCTGGATTGAGATGGAGAGGGTTGGAGTGGGGTAGAGCGGGACAGATTTAGATGAAGTGCTATGGAGAGGGATGGAGTGGTATGGAGTCGGATGCAGTGGGATGGAATGGGATGGAGTGGGATGGAGTGGGATGGAGTGGGATGGAGTGGGATGTAGTGGGATAGAGTGCGATGGAGTGGGATGGAGTGGGATTGAGTGGGGTGGAGAGGATCGATTGACATCCACGCGAACGAAGTCGAGTCGTTTTGTGCGAAGCGCTTAATTCTCGCCAGGTTTCTTATAAATCATATCTTTTTCATATAAACCCTATATTTAGAACTAGCTGTGCCCGCGACTTCGTTCGCGTGGATGTCGGAATTTGACAATGTATTTTTTTTTCTGTGCGAAGCGCTTAATTCTCGCCAGGTTTCTTATAAATCATATCGTTTTTATATAAACCCTATATTAAGAATTTATTTAGAATTTCCAAGAATATTAGACGTGTTTGTAATAAACGCCCTCTGTAGTTCAAAGGCAGTACTAGTCAATTAGAGCACCTATTCCATCTCATTCCATCCCATTCCATCCAACTCCATCCCACTCTATCCTACTCCACCCCACTCAATCCCACTCCATCCCACCCGTCGTGCGTTCGTAACCCACTGCAGACCTACTGTCAGTCCTCCCAACGATTTTAATTTCATAAAGTTGTCTAAAGTTCTTTTGGTGCTATAATCTATTAACAATTCTGAAGTGCAACATATAAGTGACAGACCGTGAAAAAATCGTAGTGATAAACCCAGTGGAACTATACTAAATCAACATTAATAAAAAATAACGAACTCACATTTTGTTAAAAAGTGAACGTTAAAAGTGAACTTCGGACTGTGTTATAACGGTACATACACTACATCGGCAACTCGTTGCAAATGTCATCAGGAACAGATCCACAATTTCGGCAATGATAGTAATGTACGTTTGGCCTTGCGGATACCAACTATACTTTGCATAACCTAGAGGGTCTAAGTTCGAACCCCAGGCAGCACGCTTACTTTTTGTACTTGTAAAAGTTTCTGTTTATATTTTTGGTTTTATTTGTTTGTTTATTATTTTTGCAAACTTTTAAAAATTGAATAGAATATAATTACATAAAACACTATTGATTCTTTGAAATGGAATCAGATAACGTAACAACAAGAAAGCCACAACGGGCAAATTCACTCGATAATTTGTTTATGACTAACTCGACATTGCTCGATACCACAATGACGAGTCTTCCAAGTACGTCCATGAATGACAATGACACCATCACCAACCTGAACGAAACCATTAGAAGATTAACTATGGAACTTCAATCAGCACACCGAGAAATCGAGGACTTAAACAGTGAAAATTTCCGGCTAAAAATGGATATAGGTGAAGGTCAGAAAATTATTGAAACTTACAAAAAAATACTCTCATCCGACATGAAAAGAACGACACCAGTGACCTCACGCAAACGAAATCTCATAAGAATGAACAGTGGGTCTTCTCATTCTACACCCCAGAATCACGTTGGAAACTCTAGTTTAAACACCCATTCAACGCCCCTAAGGATTCAAGGTTTACAAATACCCCTTTACCACGATAAGAGTCCAAGCGCATCCATACAGCATCCATCCAATCTGAGTCAAGATACTCGACACGAAGGCAGTTATTGCAACGCAGGAAATGAAGTTGTCATGCTAAATAAAGAAACTCAAACTACTGACCAAACTTACGACAATACATTGATGCAGAATAAAAAACGGACTTTAATACCTCACTTGAGTGATGTTGCTATAGGAAAAACATCAGGCGTACTTAAAAAACAAAGAAACAAACTGGCTATAATGAGCAGTGGTTGCACAAAAGGAACTCTGCCGTTAATTGATGAGGTCTTCTCAGATAATTTTGAGTGTTGTCATTATTTGCTGCCAAACGTCATCACAGAAGACGTATTGAGCACTATTGAACATAAATTAAAAGCCTACACTATTGACGACTACTGCTTTATTTTTATTGGAGAAAACGATTTGAAGAATGACGACTATATAGGAATTCTTGATAACTTAAGAAAGTATCTGAAAAAGAATACCCACACCAATCTTGTGGTGTGTGCCCCGACATTCATATGTGGTGCATTAATACATAATTACAAAGTAGAACTCTTTAATAATCTGCTCTATTGGGACATTAGTAATAACAGTTATGCATATTATTTCGATAGCAATCGCGCCTTATCATTTGAAATGTTTTCCATCAATACTGGGAAGATAAACAAACACGGATGGAAAAACATCTTTGAACAAATAAGGTTCAACATTTTTTATGACTACGAAGTTTTAAGCTCCAACGAAGTGGTGGCAAGAGAAGACCAACTACCTAAGACAAATAACATGGTGACTTTATCTGATACGAATGAATTGAGTGCTACGCAGCAAACTTGTGACTTTTTTCGTAACTAACAGTGTAAAGGATTGTAGTTTAAATGACTTTAATAATAGTCGTCGAAGTAGTTTTAATTTTAGCCTTCCTAATATCAACACAGATAAAAACTCTGTTTTATATACTATCTATCATCAAAATTTATGTGGACTCAATAACAAGAAAGACGACCTAGAAATTTATTTGAATGACTCAAAATCAAAAGTAAATTGTATGTGTATAAGTGAACACTTCTTGAATGAAATCCAAATATCACAATTACAAATGACTAGTTATAAACTTGGCTCCTACAACACAAGAGTAAACAAAAAAGAGGTGGTACGTTAGTGCTAATAGGCGATGACAGACAAATAGAGGACATAGAAATTTGTAAAAAGCTCTATAAACAGGATTATTTTGAGGTATGTGGAGTAAAAGATTTAGAATTTAATATTAATATTGTCTGTTGTTATAGAACTCCTCAGAATAATAATTTTGACAGTTTTCTTGAAAGGCTGGAACAACTATTGAAGCACTTCTTCAAAAAACAGTGTTTTATTTGTGGCGATTTCAACATTAATCTGATGAAAGATGACAAATACCGCAAATCTTTTTTATCATTGCTCACATGCTACAATTTTAGATGTTTGTTTGACACTACAACATTCATGCGTAATGGCACAGAGTCATGTATTGACAACATATTGACAAATGTAATAGATACTAATATTAAAGATATCCATATTGATCACAACGGATTATCAGATGGACATGCTGGTCTTTTTTGCACAATAAATGTAAAAAAAGCAAAAGAAGATATAAAAAGAAGTAATTTTAAGTATATTAGAAAGAGAATATATAATGAAAAAAATAAGGTAGAATTCAGGAAAAAGTTGGCAGAGATAGATTGGAATCTCGGTATAAATACATTTATAAGAAAATTTAATGAAGTTCATGACAATTCATTTAAAAAAAAACAAATTAAAATTGATCCTAAGAAGTCCGGAAAAAGCTATTGGTTAAGCAAAGGAGTTAAAATATCCAGTAAATTTAAGCGCATTCTGTGTCTTATTGATAAAAAAAATTGTGATGAATCAATTTTAAAATATCGCGAAAACTACTTAAGGATATTTAGAAAGGTAGTAAGATGTGCAAAAAAGCTCGACACTAAGAAAAAGATTGATCAGGCACCTCAATCTAGTAAAGCCATGTGGAAAATAGTGAATAGTAGACGAAATACTAATAAAAAACAAAGTACTGATAATATAATACTTAAACAAAATAATAAGATATATGACAGCCCTAAAGACGTAGCTAACTTCTTATCTGACCAATTTGACAACAAAACTACACTAAAGTCTTCTGATCAAAACTTAGCTAAAAAATACTTAATTGAAAATAAGGCTAGAGTAGACGATAACATGTTGTTTGATCCAGTAACCCCGGTAGAAATCTTAAAAATGGTTAAAAATATGTGCAATAAAACTTCTCATGGTCATGACGAAATACCGATAAGCGTTATTAAGGATAACATTGACATATTAGCTGAGCCAATAGCCGACTTTTTTAACAGATGTATTGAGCAATGTGTTTTCCCTGAGCAATATAAAATTGCTCGTGTTCTGCCCTTATTCAAAAAAGGCTCTAAATTGGATGCAAAAAATTATAGACCTATTTCACTACTACCGGTATTCTCCAAAATATTTGAAAAGGTAATAAAAGATAGGCTTGTCAAACATTTGATCAAACACAATATCATTAACTGTCAACAGTTCGGGTATCAAAAAAGCATTGGAACTATAGATGCAATAGACTCATTAGTGGATGACGTGGTTAGTAAGCTAAATAATAAGAGAAAAGTGGCAGGACTATTCCTGGATCTTAGCTCTGCCTTTGATACTGTTGAACATAAAATCCTTTTAGACAAATTAGAACACTATGGGATAAGAGATAATGTTTTAAAGCTTTTCAGTTCTTATTTACAGAACAGATCACAGTACGTCGAAATTAAGTCAGTTGAAAGCGGACATGAAAAAATTAACAAATCTAAGCTTGTAAGAGTACATAAAGGGGTCCCACAGGGCTCAGTCTTAGGTCCAATATTTTTTATAATATTTCTTAACGACTTACCAAACTATATGCATAAGATAGTACCAGACATCAAAATGGTTATTTTTGCTGATGACACAAGTGCCGTTATGAACGATACATCTGTAAGGGACTTAGAAAATAAAGTGAATCATGCTCTGTTTGCTTTTGAACATTGGTTTTCCACTAACAATTTAAAACTCAATGTGGAGAAAACTAAATGTATGCTATTCGGTTGTAATTGTGTTTTTATTTTGATTAAGATGAATGTTTGTTTTTATTATGACCTTAATTCTTGATTATTACATAAATTTTGACATTGTATCCATAATTATTATTGATTGTAACTTTTTTTTTTTTTACTAATTTTACTAACTAATTTTTAATTTTGGCATTATTTTCTGTTGTAATTTTTGATTATTAGTATTGTGATAATTGTGTGATTGTTATTATTGTAGTGTGTGTGATAGTTATTATTGATCCTGTATTCGACACAAATGTATTTTTGTTAAGAATAAATAAATAAAATCCCACTCCATCGCACTCTATCCCACTACATCCCACTCCATCCCACTCCATCCCACTCCATCCCATTCCATCCCACTGCATCCGACTCCATACCACTCCATCCCACTCCATACCACTCCATCCCCCTCAATCGCTCTCTAACCCACTCCATCCCATTCCTTCCCTCTCCATCCCATTCCATCCCACTCCATCCTTCTCCATCCCACTTCATCCCACTCCATCCCTCTCCATAGCACTTCATCTAAATCTGTCCCGCTCTACCCCACTCCAACCCTCTCCATCTCAATCCAGCCTGCTCCATCCTACTCCATCCCATTCCATCCCACTACATCCCTCTCCATCCCACTACATACCACTCCATCCCACTCCATCTCATTCCATCCCGCTCTGACCCACTGCGTCCCAGTCTATCCCATTACATTCCACTCCATCCAACTCCATCCCACTTCATCCCACTCCATCCCTCTCCATCTCACTCCATCCCACTCTAATCCACTCCACCCCTCTCCATCCCACTTCAGCCTACTACATCCCTCTCCATCCTACTCCATACCACTCCATCCCACTCCGTCCTACGCCATGCCACTCCGGAACTCTATCCTACTCCACTCCACTCAATCCCACTCCATCCCACTCTATCCCACTCCATCCCACTCTATCCCACTCCATCCCACTCCATCCCATTCCATCCCACTGCCTCCGACTCCATACCACTCCATCCCACTCCATACCAGTCCATCCCCCTCCATCGCCCTCTAACCCACTTCATCCCATTCCATCCCTCTCCATCCCATTCCATCCCACTCCATCCTACTCCATCCCACTTCATCCCACTCCATAGCATTCCATCAAAATCCATCCCGCTCTACCCCACTCCACCCCACTCCATCCCTCTCCATCTCAATCCATCCCACTCCATTCCACCCCATCCCACTCCATCTCACTTCAGCCTACTACATCCCTCTCCATCCTACTCCATACCACTTCATCCCACTCTGTCCTACGCCATCCCACTCCATTCCACCCCATCCCACTCCATCTCACTTCAGCCTACTACATCCCTCTCCATCCTACTCCATACCACTTCATCCCACTCTGTCCTACGCCATCCCACTCCATCCCACTCTATCCTACACCACTCCACTCAACCCCACTCCATCCCACTCTATCCCACTCCATCCCACTCCATCCCATTTCATCCACTGCCTCCGACTCCATACCACTCCATCCCCCTCCATCGCACTCTAACCCACTCCATCCCATTCCATCCCTCTCCATCCCATTCCATCCCACTCCATCCTACTCCATCCCACTTCATCCCACTCCATCCCTCTTCATAGCACTCCATCAAATCCGTCCCGCTCTACCCCACTCCACCCCACTCCATCCCCCTCCATTTCAATCCATCCCACTCCATTCCACCCCATCCCACTCCATCTCACTCCATCCTGCTCTATCCCACTGCGTCCCAGTCCATCCCACTCCATCCAACTCCATCCCACTTCATCCTACTCCATCCCTCTCCATCCCAATCTAATCCACTCCACCCCTCTCCATCCCACTTCAGCCTACTACATCCCTCTCCATCCTACTCCATACCACTCTATCCCACTCCATCCTACGCCATCCCACTCCATCCTACTCCATCCCACTCTATCCCACTCCATCCCACTCCATCCCACTCCATCCCACTCCATCTCACTCCATCTCACTCCATCCGTTTCCATCCCATTCTAGCTGTTGCCAGCGGTTTCACCCGCTACAACTCGAAAATTATCCCACGGGAACATAAAATCGGGATAAAAACTATCCTATGTGTTAATCCAGGTTCTAAACCAGGGACTGAAAGCGGTTACGGTTAAAGGTTAAGATACCTCAAAAATATAACGGTACCGATTCAAAATAGAGGTTGAGCTATACCGGTACCCATATTTATAAAGGTTAGGATAAATTGTTATTTAACCTTTAAATGATTTCGGTACCGAAATCATGCGAGACGGCACGGCGCGGGTACAAGGGCGGGGGGTATCTAACGCGTTGCAACTTGACCTTGTGTTTGCTTGCTGTACAATTCTTATTTAATACATGCGTGCGAGCGAGATAGCGCGGGGCAGGACGACGCGCGACGGGCGATGGTGTGTAACGCATTAGTACGTGTAGTAGTGTTAGTACGATGTGTTTAAACACTGTATAGGTACAAATTCTTGTTTCAATTTCCCTGTATATGTTATCTATTGATCGTTTTTCTGTAAATATTTAATTTATTATGGCAAGTTTATAAAGATCTAGCCTAGAAAAGAAACATAGTCGAACTAACTTGAAATAATGCCCTAAACTAAAAATAACAAAAAAACGCTTAGTTAAAACTTTAAAAAGGTTTTTTCCAACCCTGGTGCACGAACTCATGCCTTTCATACTAAGTTAATACTTAGCGACATCTGTGGTAAGACCGATCAAAGTGAATTGGAAACAAACAATTATTGCACGCGTTTTCGGATGCGCTGCGTGATTTTGAACGAGATGGTATTACAATGCGTTAACGCAGACGTCAAACCTACAAATTTGTTAAAACTAAAATTGCTTGTCACTTTTTTTATTACTTACAAAAGCTCTTTTTTTTAATAAATAAAACAAACCATGTTCATATTATGTCTTTAATTTCATCACCATCATCATCATCTCAGCCATCGGACGTCCACTGCTGAACATAGGCCTCCCCTTTAGATTTCCACATATACCAGTTGGAAGCGACCTGCATCCGGCGACCTTTATAAGGTCGTCTGTCCATCTTGTTGGTGGACGTGCTACACTGCGCTTGCTAGTCCGTGATGGTCTCCCCTCTAGTGCTTTTCGACCCCATCGGCTATCTGCTCTGCGAGCAATATGACCTGCCCATTGAAAGAAAGAAAGAAAACTGCGTTTATTGGCACTTGTGCTTGCTAATTCGATGGGCTATATCGATGACTTTAGTTCGTCTACGGATCTTCTCATTTCGGATTCGATCACGTAGAACAACACCAAGCATAGCTCTCTCCATAGCTCGTTGAGCGACTTTGAGCTTTGCGATGAGGCAGATAGTGAAAGACCACGTTTCGGTGCCGTAAGTCGTCACGAGTAACACACATTGGTTGAAGACTTTCGTCTTGAAGCACTAACACTAAGTTAACTGTCACGAAATATCAAACATTATTATGGCCTAATATCTAATAGTTGGGGAGCCCAGGAAGGGATTTTTGCTGTGACTTCAGCGCGTCAGATTATTATAAGCGAGAATCCTTGCACCCTTTAATGTACCTGTACCAAGTATCAACCCTTCATCTGGTGGGGTTTGTTTGGGAGAACCCGTCAGATTAGTAAAAAAAAATCGATCCGCAGAAATACTCGAGCGCGTCAGATTAAGAAAAGGTAAATTAATTAGGTTCAGTAGAGTGTATATATTTCAATAACCTGACAATTTGAGCGCGGCATTAGGAAATGAGCGAGTACTGAACTGATCTACTCGAGCGCGTTTCATTTTTTTTTAATTGACGGTGATACATCACTGATACTGTAAAAATTATACTCACTAATAATCTCACGTTTTGCATGGGGCGATGACGGTAGAATCGTGGAGTATAGGTGAACTACTAGTAAGTTCGCAACTATCGGTCGTGATTTAATGTCCGCCATCTTCGATGGCGATCATTGTCAAAATGATCCGCCATTTATTGAATTAATTTGTTACAATAAACGTGATAAATGAAGAACCGCTCTACTGATTTTGTGCAAACTTCACATAAACCATCTACTAAAGAGTCCAAACAAAGCCTAAACATTTGGTTTGGATAGGTGAGCCCGTTCCTCAGTTATAAAATTACAACGAAAAGTGGCATTGATTTCATGTTATGCGAGGATCATTTCATTGTATGGGAAGGAAAATGTCTGGGCAACAGAAGTATGTTAAATCTAATGAAATACTGACTACAAATAAACTTCATGCTGTTAGAAGAAACTTTACTGTACTTTTGACCAACTTCTTCTGTCCAGATATTTTCCTTCCCATACAATGAAATGATCCTCACTTAACACGAAATCAAATAACATCATAAAAATATAAGTAATTTTGTCATTCATACAATTTGTATGAAAAAATATTTTGCATTTGACCAACTTCCGCGGTCCCGATTTTTTTCTGCCTATACAATCAAATGATCCTTACATGAAACATAGTTGAACGGCATAAAAAAAATGGCCATTTTCACTAATTTCTGTGGACAGCTCACACTTGACGAAAAAATTAAAAATGCTTAAACAGTCAACATTAGTGATGTTGCGAATGTCTGATTTATGACATTCGCGAATGCGAATATTCAATTTTGACTTTTCAATAAAACGCACTGTTATAAGCAGACACTGAACCCTAAAGCGATGAGTCAATCATGATAAGGCTCGGTCATCTCATAGCCAGCAATATTAATTGGCAGTCTCTTCAGTCTATTGCCAGCCTTCGAGGCGATCGGTTGCATAAGGGTCCCTTAAATAAGTTTACTCTAATAAACTTCATTTTAATTAAATAATTCTTTTTTTAAAAAGCCTTTTACAAGGGACCCTATAACATTTGGTGGCAGCGGTGGGATACGGAAATCCCCAGTGCCGATTCGCGGAAAATACATTTGGCTAAAACAAGTGCATAGACTCTCCGTATCCTGCAACCTTCTAAAATAAAAACCAATCAGTGTTCTATGTGTAACACGTCCCGATTCTGCGTGACTCTTATCACCCTACGCGCACAGTAAGCGCAGCCTGCTACTATCCTGTGAGCATCGTGTCTTACGGGCATCCTGCGAGTCCTGTGAGTCCTCCTCGTATCCTGCGAGTTCTTCAGGCGTCGAATCCTTCAAGCATCCCGTGTCGACCTTCGAGCATCGTGTAACTCCATCGGGCAGCCTTCGAGTCTTCCAAGCATCCAGCGACTCCATCGAGCATCTCCCGAGTCCTCTGAGCATCCTGCGAGTGTTTCGCATAGTGCTTATCAGTGTTCAGTGAAGTTAAGTGTAAATTGAGTTATCTGCGTGTGAGCGTCACTATGCAGCTATTCCCAGTGCTAATCCTTATCGTCGCCTACGCATTCCTGTAAGTTGTTGAACGTTGCTAATTATAACTTTGTGCTATTTGATATCTACTAGTTGTTACTGTTTAAGTCATTTAATGTCTAACTTGTGTTATGCCTCCTAAAGTGCCTAAAGCTGAAGACAGTAAGCTGCAAATTGACATTCCATCAGACATTCCGGAACTAAAATCTCCACTCCTATCACCTAGGGTAACAAGACAAACAGTAGTAGAAATGGACCTTAATATTTTATTAAAGTTTGTTAAACCATATGATGGCAGTCGCGAACAACTAAATTCATTCCTTAATAATTGCAACAATGCTTACGAGCTAGCGACTGAACCACAAAAATCAATTTTGTTTAAGTATATATTATGCCAACTTACAGGCAAGGCAGAAACTGCCTGCTCAATAAAAGAATTCACATCTTGGGAACAACTAAAAGAATTTCTAAAATCTCAATTTCGGAAAGAAAACATTATACACATTTACTTACTGACCTCCAAGAAGCCAAACAGACTTCCTCAGAAAACGTTGGACAATTCGCCCTTCGAATGGAGACTTATCTCTCACAGTTGTTAACTGAAATTTCGCTTTCTAATTATAAAGCGAAAGAAATACCAGGTCGCACAGCAGCCATGGAGGACTTAACACTCCACCATTTCCTTATGGGTTTAAATCCCCGCGTTTCGAATATAGTAAGATGCAGAGCGCCTAAAACTTTTAATGAAGCCGTGAACTTAGCTATCTCCGAGGAAAGGATATTTGAAACTTTATATAGACACAATCACAGCTCACGACAGGATAAACAGGCTAAGGAAAATCAATTCAAATTTAAAGCCTCTGCTCAAAGTAGCAGTAAGATCACGCAGAAATCATCTTCGCAACCGAGTTCGTCGGGAAGCCATCCTAAACATGACCCGAATCTATCATGCAGATATTGCAAAGAGGTCGGTCATGATATCAATAACTGTCAAAAACGACAGAAACGATACCCTAATCCTCAATCTCAGAAAGATTTCAGTAAATCTTCCGGGTCACGACCCGATCCTAAGTCCTCTCAAGTCAATTTCGTCGATGACTGTGACGATTCCGATGAATCCGTCTGCGATGAAGAAGGCAAAAATGCCAGTGATGAGGATTTAAACTAATGAATGTCCTGCAATCATGCCGCACAGGACGTAAAGTCAAAGTCGGCATAGATCCCGAGGTTATACATCAGGGTAACCAGCCCCAAAACGGAAACCTCATCCCTTCTAAGGTTATACACCAGGGTAACCAGCCCCAAAACGGAAACCTTAACCCCTCCGAGGTTATACAACAGGGTAACCAGCCCCGAAACGGAAACCTCATCCCTTCTAAGGTTATACACCAGGGTAACCAGCCCCAAAACGGAAACCTTAACCCCTCCGAGGTTATACAACAGGGTAACCAGCCCCGAAACGGAAACCTCATCCCTTCTAAGGTTATACACCAGGGTAACCAGCCCCAAAACGGAAACCTTAACCCCTTCGAGGTTATACATCAGGGTAACCAGCCCCAAAACGGAAACCTCATCCCTTCTAAGGTTATACACCAGGGTAACCAGCCCCAAAACGGAAACCTTAACCCCTCCGAGGTTATACAACAGGGTAACCAGCCCCGAAACGGAAACCTCATCCCTTCTAAGGTTATACATCAGGGTAATCAGTCCCAAAACGGAAACCTTAATTCTGATAGCAAAATTTACGAGGTTAACATTGATACCTCAAAAAAGCTATTACCCCATGTGCTAGTGGAGTCACAAGTGTCTGACATCCCACTCACACTTCTTGTAGACTCAGGTTCTGCAATCTGCTTGTTGAAAGAATCAAGCATACTAACCAAACCTAAAATCACTCCCAAACTTATAAACATCAAAGGTATCGATCCTGGCGAGGAAACCACTCAGACCGTAGGTCATTTCAATTTAAAATTCAAGGTTTCCAACACTAAATCAGTGAGCCATAAGTTCCATGTGATCAAAGATATTAATCTACCTTATGACGGTATTATAGGTAATGATTTCCTTACAGCTAATAGCTGCAACATAGACTACTGTCGTGACGTTCTGAAAATAAATCATAACGAAATTAAAATTAATTTCTTCGATTCATGCTACATAATACCACCACGAACAGAGACTGTGATTGAATGTTCCGTTATAAATCCAGAGCTACAGGAGGGCGTAATACTAGATCAACACCTTTCTGAAACTCTCTTAGTAGCCAACTGTTTAGTGAAGGTTAAAGATAATAATAGAATCAACATATCCGTTATTAATATTTCTAATAAAGCCGCGAAGATTAAACATAACCTTAACCTCAGATTAGATACAATCGATGCTTACCCCATTCAGACGAACTCGCAAAGTGAAAACGTAGCTGAGCGAACTAAACAAGTCCTTAATTCCCTGAGGACCTCCCACTTAAATGCTGAAGAAGCCGAAGCTTTATTAAATCTATGCTCAAATTATTCTGACATTTTCCACTTACCAGATGAACCCTTATCATTCACATCAGCCATCCAACACGAAATTAAAACTACTAGTGATACTCCCACTAATACAAAATCTTACCGATTCCCTGAGTGTCATAAGAAAGAAGTAGAAACCCAAATAAACAAAATGTTGGAACAAGACATTATTAAACCTTCATCTTCTCCTTGGTCTTCTCCAATATGGATTGCTCCTAAAAAAGCTGATGCCTCCGGACAAATGAAATGGCGCATTGTAATCGACTACAGGAAACTAAACGATATCACAGTTGGTGAAATTTATCCTATTCCTCAAATCACTGAAATCCTCGACCAATTAGGTAAGAGCCAATACTTCACCACCTTAGACCTATCATCAGGCTTTCATCAGATCATGGTAACGCCAGAAGACGCACCCAAAGACATTAAATCCTTTTTAGGCCTTGTGTCATACTACAGGCGTTTCATCCCCAATTTTTCGAAGCTAGCCAAATCCCTTACTTCACTCCTCAAAAAGGACGTCCCATTTAATTGGACCAATGAACAACAGCTTAGCTTCGAGGCTCTGAAAATGAAACTAGTCGAAGCACCTATTCTAGCCTATCCCGATTTCAACCAACCCTTTTTATTAACTTGTGATGCGTCCAATTATGCCATATCAGCCATTTTGTCTCAAGGTCCTATCGGAAGTGACTTACCTATTGCATATGCGTCTCGTACCCTAAATAAAGCCGAATGTAACTATAGCGTCACTGAAAAAGAATGTTTAGCAATAGTATTTGGAACCAAAACCTTCCGACCTTACTTATATGGTCGACGTTTTACCATTATCACAGACCATAAGCCTCTTCAGTGGCTATTTAACTGTAAAGATCCCGGTTCTAGACTTATACGCTGGAGGTTAAAATTAGAAGAATTTGAATATGACATACAGTACAAAAAGGGAAAAATAAACTCTAATGCAGACGCCCTATCCAGGTTTCCCGTAAATCCTGTCCAGCCTGCTACTGATAAAGCACCAACGCCCAATGTTTCAAATCCTAACTCTAATAATGCATCTGAAAATCCAGACAATTCAGACAGAGATTTATTTGACTTAATTACGTCACCAGCTTCCGTTCCGTCGGATGAACTTGATCCTGATTATCTCTTAGAAATTCCTACCCCAGAACTTTTAAACATAGCTTCTCCAAACCCAACAGGTGTCCCACAGCACCCTTCATCTTCAGGACCACCTCAACCATCTGAAGATCCAATAACTCAAAATACTCACCTCAGTCCCGACTCTGACTCGCCCACTGACGGCTATCCAGATTTCCTGAAACAAATTGCTGACAAAAACAAATCATTTAACACAAACATTATTGAACATAATGATAGCTTACTAAAAACTACCTGTAATGTCATCTTAGTGCCCACATCAATCGATCTCGATGACTCTAATCCATATATTGAAGAAATATTAAGCAATCTGGAAAATCGGGACCTAATTCTAAACCAAGAAAAACAATTACACACCTTTTCCAAGGTCCAATCAGGGAATAAAGATTATTACTTTTTATATATAAAAGTACATCATTTTGACCAAACGTCGTATCGCGAAATATTCGAAACTTTAAAATCTGTTCGTAATGAAATAGTTATTGTCGAACAGACTAAGGAAATTGCTATATCTGACTTCCGTGATCCATTTGAAAAACATAGTTTTATTAAAATATATAATATTTTAAATTACATATTCCATAACACAGATATACAAATAAATATCTATCATAACAGTGTAACCTATCCTTCACCTTCCGAAATTAAAAAAATCCTTCATGATAATCATGACTTACCTATAGCTGGTCACCTCGGTGTCAGTCGTTTGTATAATAGACTAAGACAATTATATTATTGGAAAGGTATGCGCAACGACATAGAGTCTTATGTAAAAAGTTGTAAATCGTGCCAAGAAAATAAAGCTTTGCGCAAGATAAATCGCGCACCCATGCAAATAACAAGTACATCATGTAAACCATGGGAGCGCATATCATTAGACATTGTAGGACCCCTTCCAGAATCCGGACCTGCAAAATTGAAATTCATATTAACACTACAGGATGATCTCACAAAGTTTTCCACCGCTTATCCCCTTCGTAGCACAACTGCAGAGGAAACAAGCGAATGTTTATTACATTTCATATCGATATTTGGCCTCCCGAAAATGATCTTAACTGACCAGGGAAGTAACTTCACATCGGATCTATTTAAAAGAACATGTGAGTTTTTAAAAATTAAGCAGCTATGGTCAACCCCGTATCACCCACAAACACAAGGCGCCCTTGAACGGAGCCATTCAACCTTAAAAGAATACCTTAAATCATTCGTTAATGACGAACAAACGAATTGGCCCCGTTATGTGTATACAGCCATGCTAACCTACAACACTTCAGTTCATTCCACAACACACTACACTCCGTATGAATTAGTGTTCGGTAATGAACCGCTAATCCCGAACTCCATATGCGACGAGCCCCTTGGAGCCACGTATCCCGATTATGTCCGTATGTTACAAAACCGCTTAAAATATTCCCGTGATAAAGCCATAGACTATATTCATAAATCTAAGGAATCGTCCAAGACCTATTACGATTCCCATAGTCGACCCGTACAATATAAAATTGGTGACTATGTTTATTTAAAGAACCACCTTAGATTGAGAAAGGCCTTGTCACCCATCTGGAAAGGACCATATAAAGTCATAAAGGTTCACGGCAATAACACATTGTCACTATTAATAAACAGACGCCACGTCCGTCATCATTATGACGAGATAAAGCTGGCTGAAATCGCCAGCAACCTGTAAACATAAAGTTAATATATTAGAAATAATATACTAGACATAAAATAATCTTAGTTTTATAATCTTAACTCTATAGGTGTAGTTAGGTTAATAACAATAAGCGTAACACATTATCACTTATGATAAAATATATGTACTTACAGTGCTTCAGCAGAGCCCCAAGCACCCAACGAGTACGTCCATCCAATGACTGCGAGTCCTGGGATATATTTCGATTACATAGGAAAACTAAAAATTAATAATGGCATTCTAAATGTCATCATGCCAATGGACATCTCACATTTTAAATCACATGTAGAAAATATAGATTCAACCTTAGAAACAGTCCTACACTTATGTAAACATTCCAGCCTACCTTACCCAGAATGCCACAATACAGTAGAGCCGCTAGTAGTTCAAAAACAAAACATAATAAAATTATTGAGTTCCATTTCTTATCTGACTGATAATGGAGACCGTAGATCCAAACGAGCCTGGATCGGAGGAATTGGTACTATTCTTAAACAAGTTTTCGGCACTTTAGACGAAAACGATGCTATCAAGTATGATCAAGCAATCGATTCACTGCAACATAGTCAAGACAAACACCTGTCGTTGATTAGACAAAATATCTTAATTACTAAATCTGTTATAATTACATATAATAACACACTTCAAAAATTGAAACAAAATGAAGCGAAATTGAATGATGCTGTTAATCAACTTTCAAGTAATATCCAGAATTTATCTAAAATAACGAATAACTTAGAATTAAGACTAACTTTAGATTTTGTCCTTAATAGTCTGGAAACATCCATGGTCACCCTAGCATTTCAACTTGAAGACATAACAAATGCAATAATGCTCTGTAGTCAAAACATATTACATCCTTCAGTTATCTCGCCTACCGGCGTGTACCATGAATTGGCTGATAACGTGAGGCACTTGCCTGACAATGTAAACTTACCTGTACACCTAGACATAAGTTCAATACATACTATTATAAGAATGTCAGATTTACTATGTTATTACTTAAATGATAAGTTAGTGTTTATTTTACGTGTCCCCTTAGTATCTAATCACGAATATTCATTGTATAATAATATCGCTCTACCAACACCTCACGATATCAATCAGCCACATACTTTTGGTTTAATTTTACCGAACAGCAAATATATTGCCATAACGAAAGACAAGTCTAATTATTGTAAATTAGAATCATTGGAAAATTGTAAAGTATTAAGCCCAGCAGAATATTTATGTGAAATCTCCTTATTCTTTAAAACTGATTCGAATCCTAGTTGCGAAAGTGAACTGTTATCTAAATCAATTACGGAAATCCCTATACAATGTAATACCAAGATTATACATGGTAAAATAAGTACATTTATAACGCTTAGTGGTAATAAGTTTATTTATATTCAATCCGAGCTTACCAAACTTTCTCTAGTATGTCAAGATTCGAATCAGATACAGGAACTAAACATGTTCGGCATAGGTATCTTATCTATACCAAGAAATTGTATTGCCTATTGTAAAGGTACCACATTAGTACCCAAATATAACAATGTTTTAAACTTAACCTCACCTATTAACCTGCCAGATTTTAATTTGATAACCAGTAATTGTTGTAGAATAGATAACCTAACGAATAGTATTTCCCCTATTCACTTAAAAAACATTAACTTAGATGATATGAATCAAATCAGTAAATTAACAGACAAGCTTTTATCAGAGACTGATAAAACTCAAGAAATTCCTCACATGATTAAATATGGGACACACTATTCAATAGTTATAAGTTTAATTGTATGCTTTATTATTTTGTATTCGATTTATAAGGTTTTAGTTCTTTGTAAACCCAGTTGCAACCTCAGCAAATATATTTTCCGCAAAAGTAATAAGCCCAAATCTAAATCGGGTTCTATAGAACTGGAACAGAACATATCAGAAATTCCTGCTCCAGCACTAAGAACGTCCTTTTAGGGTAAACTTCGGTATTTATCCCCGAAGTTCACACTAAGAGGGGAGGTGTTATAAGCAGACACTGAACCCTAAAGCGATGAGTCAATCATGATAAGGCTCGGTCATCTCATAGCCAGCAATATTAATTGGCAGTCTCTTCAGTCTATTGCCAGCCTTCGAGGCGATCGGTTGCATAAGGGTCCCTTAAATAAGTTTACTCTAATAAACTTCATTTTAATTAAATAATTCTTTTTTTAAAAAGCCTTTTACAAGGGACCCTATAACAGCACGCAAAATGATAGATAGGTTTGACATTTTCATGTCAGACATAATAAAGGAGGTGTTAATTTGTTCCCTACATTTAAGGCCAAGCCGTGTACCTCAAGGACAAAAATACGAAATTATAGGAAAAAAATCGTAGATATTGAAAAAAAATATGTTGTATTTATTTGGGCATTTGTACCATATGAAATTGTCGATCCAAAATGTTAAAACTTGCAACCCAAGAATTGATTTTCAATCTAGCAATGTCATACGTCTCCGACATGATGCGTTTCGTTACTTCATTTATAAACGTGTGAAAACCCAAAAATGTACTTTACAGAATTTATTTATGTATTTCAAATAAGTTATAATTACTAGTACACATATTTTGTGAATAATCATGGGAATAAGAACTTTAAAAAATGCATTTATTTCACATTTCGTATTATTTTTTGCGTTTGGTTATCTGCCGGCCAAAAGCCAGGGTTCCCGACCTAGTTCGATAGTTTTTTTCTATTGTTGTTGATATTCATTACTGTCAAAAAGCTGTCAAATAATGAAACATCGATGTCATATTTTGACGTGATTTTGACAGATGAAACAGATTGAAGCTGTCATAAACGTTTCTTTGAACGCAGTTCCTTTGCGAAGTAGTGTTTTTTCATATACTTTTATTTCTTTTTCTATCTAGTATTGAAGGATTTTAAATACTGCCAAAAATACTAATTATTGGAAGGGATTTTAATAATAATTTGTACCTCGGTACATGGTTGGGCCGAAAAATTAACACCTCCTTTAAACTGAACATTAGCCAAGTCTATAATAGTTGAATTAATATCACGACTTGTAAAAACAATTAAAATATTTTTTTTTGTTTTTCTCTTTATTCTCATACTATATGCAAAATTATGTATACAGGGTGTCCCAAAACTCAACGTCAAGCCGAAACGGGGTGACAGGATTGATCATAACCACCACGAGAAAAATTAGAAAAAAAAATTAACCCATGCAGTTTGAAAATTATGGGCATTTTAAGAAAAACCTAGAAATTTGATCAAACTGTACTATTTTTCGGTTATTGTGGTTATTCTTTTTAATTTTTGTTCATTTGAACTTTGGAAACGTAATCCTAAATAACATTTCGAGAATCCCAATAAAAAATGCCACAATTGCCTCAAGTTTCCGAGAATTGAGACTATTTGTTAAACTACGAATTAAAAATTTTCAAGATTTGTCGACTTTGACAGGCCCTCCTTTAAAAAAAATGTACTAGCGTACCTTGGCAAGTAACATCAAAAGTTAGCGCATTTAATCAGAATTCTAAAATCCTACAATACATGTTAGTTTCATGCAGTAAAAAAGAGTAAACAAATTAAAACCTCAAGTAACCCGATTTTTGGTAGATAATGTTGCATAACTGGGTGAAAGGACTCATTTGATGATTTTATCACGATAAAAAGGATTTTTGTCATTTTTTTTGCTATTCTTTTAATATTTTAATACAACCGGACTAACAGAAATAGTTCAATATAGGTGTCTACTTTAAGACTATTTCGTAACATGCAGTTTCCATATTCAAATCTAGTAGTAAATTCAAAAATAGTGTTTTAAAAATATTCGCAAACATTCGCATCGATTTATGCGGATGCGAATGCGAATATCAAGAATCTTGCGAATATTTGTGAATGCGAATATTCGTAAAATCACTAGTCAACATCATAAAAGAGCTCAAGTTTCCTAAGAAAGTTTTCCCGTATCTCTTATGGATTTGGATTTCCAACTTTTGGCCAATTTAAAAGAAACACCCTGTAAATAGATAAATACATTTTAGGACTGACCACTGACCTTGGCACCCATTTCGATTTCACTTATTTTGTCCGTGAAGTCAACAACCAAGGCATAAATCGTAATGAGGGATTTTCTTTTTATGTTTTCCCTAGTCAATGGATAGATGGCGCTGAACTTGATATGTTACTTCAATGAACGAAAGTCACGTCATTTTTTTATTTTTTTCACTTGGATGTAATTTTGAGATTGTAAAACAAAAAGTACATGTCATGTCATTGTCAGTCACATCACATCACACAAATGGCATTTTGAAAATAAGGAAAAAGAAAAAAAAAAATCATTTACCAGTCTTTTTAATTTATGAGTTTTCCACGCCAGAAAGAAAATGTCCCAAAAGAAAAAGAAGAGAAGTCTGTGCCTCGTGGATTTGTGCAAAAATGAAGGCATACATCTTTTTTCCTAGAGTAACATCGTCAGTTCAACGCCATCTATAGAGTCCTTGGAAACTACTTTTTTTTTTAAACTCCAAAAAGAAAACCTCCCATTGAACTTGGCTCCCATTACACATTTTATGTTTCTGATGGGATTTTAATGATGTAGATGAGTTTCTATTCGTAATTAATATAATATACATGAATGCAGTTATATTGTTTATAAATTTCCTTTAAGATGCTCAGAGTAGCGATATCCCTCCATATAATTGTCAGATTATTATTCAGGAGGACTTTGATATCAACTTAAACCTCTTGCATAAAAATCTGTCGCGCTCGAGTATCTTGAGATTACGTTTTTTTTTACAGATAGAAATATGAATTTTTGCTTTGTGCCACGTCCAAATCGTCAGACATTTTAATACGACACTTTTTAGGGTTTACTTTACATACACTTGAATATCTGACGCGCTCAAGTAACTTTTTTTTTTGGATTTTCAACCGCTTGCCACGGACAGCCCCCTCAAGTTAATCGTCATATTAATATGTATTGGTTATCAGAAATATAAAGCGCGTTTACACTATAAATACTTGACGCGCTCGAGTACTTCTGTACAACTGTTTTTTTTTACAGTTTTAAAACTGTTTTCACGCTCTCCCCCCCACTTAAATAGAAAACTTGTCAGAAACTTTTTTTCTTTTTAGAAAATAATCTTTCAAATCCAATAGGTCGCCATGACGCTCGAGTAACTGCAAATTTAGCATCCTCGGCTCCCCTACTATAAATGGTCACTTGCAAAACGCACGTGCGGTCTAAGCAGCGGGCAAGCTACTTAGGCCCGACGCTGCGTTGAACGGGAGCCCGCGACGGGCAACCGTCGCGGGTCCACGCGTGGCCCCGTCTGTGGTACCGGTACTTTTATTTCAATTTCAAGTTAAAGCGCGATATGTAAAAAGTTGATTTGGAGTGGCACTGAAATCGAACATTTTTTGGATGTTTATACTTTTCTATTCTAACTTATACTTTTTTTTCCTATTATTTCATTTAAACAAAAACCTACAAAAAGAATTTGAGACTGAGGAATTTTTCGCAGAGAGTTATAAGCAATTTTCATGTTTTGGTAAAAAAACAGAACTTCTCGGCTAAAAAAATGTTGGATTATTGTGCATCTATAATCTGTATCACCTACTCTCACCATTCAGCACCGGAGGAAAAATTCGAAAGTCTTCATACAAAATAAAATTGCTCTCTGTTTGCTCCAGTTACATGCACCGTGTATAAGCACCCTTATTGACTGAACAAGCCCGTGCGTGTTACCGCTGGCAGGCACCGCGCGTAGAACCGCGCGTGGCTCCGCGCGTGGCCCCGCGCGTGGCCCCGTGCGTGGCTCCGCGACGGAGCACTTTTGTATAGAACCGCGCGGGCATCCGCTTAACGCAGCGTCGGGCCTTAGACCCCGCTGACGCGCGCGACAAGATCAAACACGTGAGATATTTGTGTGTGTTCAAGTCAAACAAGCGGGAAGTGCGCGATTCACTCTCGACGTTAGGTAGGTAAGTTTACAAGTCTAAACAATTTTCGAATTTAAAAATGATAGTAGATGGTAACCGTAAAACAATATTATAAAAATTATAACAAAGGACATAACGTTAGAATGTTAGATCGATCCTAAATAAATGCGTATAAAATAATAAGTACGCGCCTGCCGCCGCCGCCCCCGCCCACGCCCCGCACCGTGAACCGTGCGTTTCGTACGTGAACACTTGGCAGATAGCCCGCGTAAGTACATTGCGTGATTCAACAATCGCGAACGACAGAGACAGATAGAGTGGTGAGGCGGTATATCAAAGAAAACCCTTATTTAAAAAGGTTAAGGTAACGATACCGATATTATTATAAAGGTTATGGTACCGCTACCGAAATATACCGGTATAAATATTGTACCTTAAAATTCGGCTACTTCAAAAAATAACGGTACCGTTATATATCGGTTATCGTTATTTAACGGTATGACGTCATACCGAAATTTAAAGGTACCTTTATTTTTGGGTAATTCAGTCCCTGATTCTAAACTATCTGTGTACCAAATTTTAGCCAAATCCGTTCAGTGGTTTTTGCGTGAAAGAGTAACAAACATCCATACATCCATACATCCATACATCCATACTTACAAACTTTCGCCTTTATAATAGTAAGTGGGATTGTGATGACATCAAAGAAACAAAAACTGCAAACGTCTTTACTAAGATTCGAACTCAGATCCAGTGCCGGTTTTAGCACTACCAGCGCCCTTGGGCGAGATTTTCTACGGCGCCCCCTAACTGCAAGGGCGGATCCAGCTTTTACATCAAGGGCATGGTCACCATGTCGCAGGCAGCTTGTCTCCGTAGTCTAGTTCGGATAGATATTAGCTATACTTTGTTTATCGTGGTAAAATCAGATTTTACCCGCTCAAGGCAGGGCGGGAGAAACTATCCTTCAATAGCCCTTTACGTTCCGGGATCACGGTAATTCGTGAGTCCTGCGACCCCGGCAGGCTGTGGCCCCGTCATTGTGCTGACACACTGGCATGGTCCATGGTCGGACAGCGAGTCCACAACGCCCGTGTATTCCCGTTCGTCCACTCGACTTCGTCCCCCCTAGTGGGACGAACGGGAATTCGTTATTTATTTTCCCGATGGTCCCAATAAATTTTTTGAGTGGACGAATGGGAATAATTTAGATATTCTTTTTTGTAGTTCTATTGGTCCCACTAAATAATAAAAGACCGGTGGTTTTAATTGGTAAAAAAAAACTTTGGAATAAAAATCCGTCATTTCAATCACAGTAAAAATCACAGATCAACTTTGCGATTTATAAAAATAAAAATAAATTTAGAAGAAAAAGTGTATAGCGTTTGTCGAGAACGAAGTGGAGTAAAGGACAAGCAAACTACGAAACAACGAATAAACATATATCTGCACAAATCTTTTTAGTGGGACGAATGGCACTAATCGAAGAACATATTCCCGTTCGTCCACTCTTGAATTAGAAATGGGACGATCGGGAACAAATTAAATATTATTTTTGTAAATTCCCGTTCGTCCCACTAGTGGGACGAAGTCGAGTGGACGAACGGGAATACACCACAACGCCTACATGCCCGCGCTTCACCTAGAGTGGCCAGAGACCGTCTGCCGACGTCCATCGTCGTGGGCGTCTACCATTGTGTCTGGGGTAGAGAGAGGAAAGAAAGAAAGAAAGATTCCCATTCCTTCTCGCCCTGCAGCATGCTGCATGGCCTTTCATGGCCTCGACCACGAGAGGTCTGTACCTATCGCCGTCGTGACGACACAGCGCGCCGTGGCGAGTAGAGCAGAGCACCACCGCGGCAGTGCTCTGCTCAACGTGCTCGTTTAACGGTAGATTCTGGCTGAAGTAAGATTAGTAAAAAATTATCCTTCCTTTTCCATAGCTTATTTATCTATTTACACTCATAAATCACGTAAATTCGATAAAAAAAGAAAACTGAAGACTTTTACTTCCGTTCGATCAAACAAAATGAAATAGTTCAGAAAAAGTTCAACTAACGTCTTTGATTAAGTATTTTAATCAAAGACTAACGTGCATGACTCTCTGTCAATTTTGTACAAACGTTCCTTGAATTGTGTAAGTTTTGTGTTTTCTTTAGACGGGTTTTGGGTTTCTACCCTAAAAATGGGATGAAAGAAATTGGGAAATTAACGAGAAAGTAGGCCTGCGGCGCCCCTTCGTATTCGGCGCCCCTGGGCGGTCGCCTAACCGCGCCTTGCCCTAACGCCGGTACTGCTCAGATCCATCTATTGATCCTGAATCCACTTAGCCCAATAGAAACAGTTATCAGCACATGTTAGTTAGATCATTGCGAATGAATGCAAAGGAATGTTAAGAACCGGTTTCCACTTTAGTAAAACACGGTTGTAGCACAAATTTTTTTCGTTTTCAATTTCTTACTAAAGGCTCTGATAATGATGATAGTTTATTAAAGGGTTTAGAATAAAAAAAAATTCGTGATAATTATGATATAACAATAATTATATTTTTGTTGCTTAATGATAATATAATAATATTTAAGTATTATAAATTCGTAGATATTTTTTTTTATTATTATAACAAAATTATGAAATAATTCAATGGAATTTCGAAGCTATTAAACAATAAATAAGAAAATTCAACAAAACGAAATAAAAGTAAAAAAATGACTGACTAACCCTTACTATTGTTTTATTATATTTTAACAAATAAATAAATACAGGGTATTTTTTATACATATTATAGTGCGGACATTTTAACTATTATCTTTTAAGAAAATTAATAAAATCGTATAATTACTTTACCAAAAGAAATATTTAAGTTATCATTATTAAAGTTGATTATTTTGAAACAGTAACATGACACCGCGACCCTGAAATTTAATGGACTATTTGCCCTTTGCGATCCAGGGCTGTAAGAGCGGGCGAAGTGAGCTGGGGACTTGGGTCACCCTGACTCGCACAGGTTAGGTTAGGTAAGACCTTAGAACGCAAAACTCATTTTCCTTTGCTTTGCCGGGCGGCGATGCCCTTTTACGGTGTCAATATAAGTGTTTTAGCACCGTGACCCTGGAACGCAAAGAGCCAGTCGATCTTTGCGTTCCCAGATCGCGGTGCCAAAAAAGGTTGTGCTTTGACCACATCAAGTTTCTTCGGCTTCACTAAGTGCGATTTAGCAAAAATGAAGTTATATAATGTTACGGAAACGATATTATTATAAATAAACTACGCACTTCATAAAAAATACCCTGTATAGGATAGCGAGGTTACTATTAGCTTAAATATCTGTTTCATTACGAAAAGAGGATTGAAGCTCAATAACCTCGAATCTTAATCCTAAAATAAAATATAAGTGTTAATAAAACTATGTTAACGTTTCCAGTCTATTTACAATAAATAAATAAAAAACATAATATCTTAAAATATTCTTGAGAAAATCTTAAACGTTTTTTTTCCTGTAAAACGTAAACGGTTTTTAGCAGATGTTCGATGATATAAGGGTAGTTCTTCAGAGACAAAATTTTCGATGTCTGTGGGTATATTTCTGTAACCAACTAACAAAACGGCATGAAATATTTTTTTCTGTACAATTTAGCTTTAGCTCTACCTGGGACAAATTCTATTTTTTTAATAGTAGCTATCTAGATACAAAATAAAAAAATTTGAAGTCTGTTCTCCTGATTCATATAGGGCGTCCGTTTCCCATTTTCCGGGACAAAATGGTCGATGTCGCATTTTCCTTTTGATTCTTCAATATAAATTATACTTATATCGAAAGGTAATTAATTGACCTCTTACAAAAAAAATACATATTAGATATAACTACGTTAGTGTAATTTTAAATAAGTAAATAAGAAGTGTCCGGCGCATAATACTGATTCATGTGGAGTAAGCTTTGCTTGACTGTACTTGGTCGAGGAATAATGATGAGAGTCTGGGATCCCACGTGGGGGGAAACCTGTCGTACAACAGACGTGCTAGAAGGCGGACATGAGGCTGGTTGGCTTAGAACCTGGTGAAACAAAGGTAAATGTCTGATTCATCTGTGCTTGGTTTAGGTACCTTACTGATTACAATGCCTAATTTATTAATTTTATTTTGCTGTTTTAAGACTTTAATCGGAGTTTCGTGTGATGCTTTTGGGTTACAGATTCGTGTAGAAAAATGATAATACTGAAGTCTGTATGAATGATGAGTTAAGCATGATTTAAGGCAAAATCATGATTCATCTGTGCCTGATTTATATGTTCAAAAACCCATATGAATCCGAAAATAAATTAGTTTTCCTCTTTTCCAGCCAGAAAGGAGCACTTTTGTTACGTTATTTTACTTTTTCATGTCAGTAGAGTGTGTGTGACATAATTTTGACATTATTCTTCGGTTTTTATTCATTAATAAGTCAAACTCTATCTATTTTATTTTATATTGCTGTTTACAACAATGCCACTATCAATATTAGAAAAGATGGAACAAAATATATCTATGAGAAAAAGAGACTCACAGAACGTACGAATTTTTCATCTTTCTAAGATGGAAAATAAGAAAAGTTCCAGGCAAGTATGCTGCGTGGAAATTAGAAATGAAAGAATTATATTTGAAAAAATAGAGAGAAAAACAAAAGTAAACAGAGAGAATATTATAACATATCATTAAAATAACTATCTAGTATCTATTTATAACAAAATTCTCGCTTTTCTGTAAGTATTTATTTCTGTAATTGTTAGTTTAAAAACAAGAATTTTATTGTTGAATTGACCAGTTTTTTTCCTTGATAATATGATTACTGTTAATAAATTAATTTGTTTTATAAAAAAATAATATTGATGTTATAATATTATGATTATTTTCTCATTACAAAGCCCATTTTGATTTACATCTGTAAAACATTCTGATTCATCTGGGCACAAAATTTTTAAACGTCGATATCTTAAAAACTACTTTGTAAAAAGAAGTCCCTCAAACAAATAAATGTTATTTGGAATATCTATTTTCATATGAACATGTGTTACTGAGCTGAAAGTGAAATTAAAATTTGACCATATAAATCAGTCAAAGAATCAAATTTCGAAGAACTACCCATAAGCCTTCAGTGTTGAGTGCACGGTGAACGGTTATTAATTTAAGTTAATCATTGAAGGAAACCTTATCCTTCGTTTTCGTTTACCATATTTTGACGTCCATGCATATCCTTTACAACAATCCGTATCCATAACAAGTGTTCCACTTCGCTCTCTTCAAGCTTAGTTGTTTTCTTCTCATATCCCACAGACTCACAGTATTTCAACACTAGAACAAAACAAGTAATATCTTTATGGAAAATACAGCTGTTGATTTATTTTAAGAAAAATCTATATACATACTAAGTATCAATGAGATTTTTTTACTTTTAAACAAACCGACTTTAACACTTTTTAATACGGAATCTTATAATATAATCAATAAGAACATTAACATGTGAAATAATTAAAATTTAAATGTTAATACTCACACTTAGTCCGGTTTCATTTGACATTTGTGTTATGTTTCATTCACATTTATGTAGGGCTATAATATTCGCCCCCAATCTTTATATCGACGGGTTCCGGGCTAATTGTATTAAGCGACACTCTGAGCGATATAGACTTTTATACATATTTGGAATCAGCGAATTTTTCTGCGTCATTTGAGCTGGGTTTGGTGACGATCGGAGCACTTTTTTGTCGCTTAATACCAGGCACAACGCATTTTTTGGGCCCATTTTGGACTGCAATGAATGAAGCGACATAAAATATTGACAATTTAAGGAACTGTGTACCTAAGCTGACTACCAAATACCAGGCAGTCGTTTAAACGTTTTTTCCTGGAGCAACAATTTACAGGCAATGTACGTTAAAGCATTTAGCCTGACATTATAAATATATAGAAATGTCGCTTCATACAATTAGCTTCTTTGTTAAATTCGTATCCAGGGTCGCTTAATACAATTAGCTTTACCTTGTAATTAAACAAGAATGTCGTTTAATACATTTAGCCTCTTTGTCAAATTCATACCCAGTGTCAATCCATACATTTAGCTCTGTACATGAAATGTTAGATGTTTTCACTTCAACCATTTAGCTTTATTCATATTTGATTTGCAGTGTCGTTTCAGTTATATCAAAAGTAAAGTTCTAGTACTTCAAACAGTTTAACTTAAACGGAATAAGAATAGTATACACATTAAAACAATCAAAATTTTATATGGATTGGCTATTATGACGTTGGTTAAAACAATCATATTGGCGCCATCGCGATAAAACGCGCGAGTTTAAAGGCACCCACCACCCTGCGCGGGCGCTTCAGGCGTCTCCGCGTCTCCCACCTCGTATTAGTTGACGAAAATCGTGAGCAGTTTCGTACGTGCTTTAGTGTTTTGTGGGAGCGGCAGAGCATTTGTTGTCAATTTTGGATTTTATGGTTAGTTTATTACATCCAGTTTTTTTTACATTTTGAAGAAAAACATTGATTATTAAGTAACTGGGAGTCATTAAACTTAATTGTACGATGATAATAATGATTATACTTACTGAATAAAGATCCGAAAGTTTATTAAATAGATGCAAGTGACAGGTGCAAATTTTATGGAGTATGAATAAAAGCCAAGGAGATTCTACCAGTCTGCGATCAAAAATATTTTAAAAAAACGTGCCTAAAACAGTAACAGTCTTTTTTTTATTATTATAAATAGGTTCGCGTTTGACCACTATCTCGCCTGATGGTAAGCAAAGATGTGGTCGACGGTGAAGCACGCTTGCCTAGAAGTAACCTGTTCACTCTTTACTTGAAGACCCCAAGGTTATAGCTGTCGGGAAATACAGATAGCGGCAGGGAAATCCACTCCTTAGCTGTGCATGAAATAAAAGTATTGGCAAAACGCTTTGTACGCACTGGAGGGATATCCACCATATATCGATGGCGCATTGCCGTACGCCTTGTAGTCCGATAATGGAAAGGGCTAGGCGGAATCAGGTTGTGCAGTTCCATCGCACACTCTCCGAAATGCAACCGATAAAAAAACGACAGGCTGGCCACACGGCGGGCGTTGATTTTCAAGGCTCTGGAGCTTTGCATCGACCAGAGCATCGTTACCGTTTAGCCTCTTGGCCCTTTCATCAATAGACTCAAGTGCGTCTAGTTAGTATTTGGCGGATCAATCCTAAAGGTGAAAGCAGTACTCCATGCATGACCGAACTTGTGCTTTAAATAAATTAAGCAGCTGTTCAGGCGTGAAGTACTTTCTAACCTTGGAGAGGATCCCCAACTTTTTCGCGGCCAACTGAGCTTTTGCCTCAATGAATGGACCGAAATTGAGGGTTGATGTTAGAGTAAACCCAAGAAGGTCAAGATGGTCCGTTATCGGTATGGTCACAACTCGGAAAGATGGAGCCGGGTGGAATTGGCTCTTTTTTGCGGAAAAAAGATACGCCTGGGTCTTAGTAGCATTGAACCTGACTAGGTTGGATTCGACCCATTCTGAGACAGCCTCCAAAGACAGATTCAAGCGCTCAACCATGGCCTCTCAGAGAGACTGGATCTGAGGTCCAGTAGCCCGTGCATCGGTCACGTATCTCTCAGCAACTGTGCTGTCATCTGCGTTCCCAAAGGTTCTGGGTTTTAGCAGGTCATTTATATGAAGCAAAAACAACATTGCTGAGAGCACAGACCCCTGAGGTACTCCAGCGTTAATTTTTAACTGACCGGACGAGCAGCCGTCAATAATCACTCGGATAGAACGATCTCTCAGGAAGTCTGCAATCCAATAACACAGACCACTGGGCAAACCAAAGGAAGGAAGCTTAGCAATTAGGCCCTCGTGCCAGACCCTGTCAAAAGCCTTCGAGATGTCAAGGGAAACAGCAAGTGCTTCCCCGTGTTTCTCGATGGCCTCACTCCAGATGTGTATGGCATACGCTAGAAGATCCCCTGTAGACCGGTTTCGACGGAAGCCGTATTGGCGGTCACTAAGGATATCGTTGTCTTCTAGGTATGCCAGGAGCTTATTGTTCAGCACACGTTCCATACCCTTACAGAGGATGGACGTGACCGAGATGGGTCTGTAGTTGCTGGGATCAGCACGACTACTTTTCTTAGGTACAGGCTGGACGTTAGCTTGCTTCCAAGCCTTCGGCACTTTCCCGGTCGCCAGTGAAATGAGATACAGGCGTGTTAGGATCGGAGACAATTCAGGCGTACAAGTTTTAAAAACAATTGCCGGGGTTCCGTCGGGGCCACTGGCTTTATTCACGTCGAGGGAACGCAGCACCCTACAGACCTCCCTCCTCTGGCATACTTGTCTCACATCCCACAGAAGAAGGAGGGGGGGTCACGCGCCATCTTAGTTCAGACGCGAAGATTCCGCAAAAAAGGAGGCAAACATGTTTGTTTTATCCTCGGTAAAGTGAGCCAGTGACCCGTCGGGTCTCAGCAGTGGTGGTAGAGAGAGGCAACAGAAGTTTGACTCGACATACTTAGCTAGGGACCAAAATGCTTTGCTTCCAGCCGGGTATGAAGCAAGTTTGTTCCCGATTCTGCTAATATGGTCGAATCGAGCCCTTCTAATCACCTTTTTGCAGGACTTTGCAGCCCTGTTGAAGGCTCTCTTCTTCTGTGTCACATCATTTGCATTGCGCCGTCTAGCGTTAGCCCATGCCAGATACTCCTTGTGTTTAGCCATGCTAGCACAGTTACACTCGGCATCGAACCATGGTCGAGCAACGCCGGACAATGCCACGTCTGAGAATGGAATATAGTATTCCATCCCCTTGCGTAACACGTCCGTCATGGCGTCAGCACATAATGATGGATCCTCCGAAGAGAAGCAAGTGGGCCGCCAAGGATAGCATGCAAAGAAAGAACGCATCACATCCCAGTCAGCTGACTTGTACCGCCAAACCCGCCTAGTGCCTTTAAGATTTGGATCGGGCGGGGAATAGATGGATACAGACTTCACCAGACAGTGGTCGGAACTACCCAAAGGAGATGAAGTCCACACTGAGAAACGATCTGGATCTGTTGACAGCAGAAGGTCCAGTTTTAGGTAGTCATTCATACATACAAAACAAAGATCTGCTCGTGCTGCAATCATTAGAGCGAGAAAACTTATCTTTAAACAATTTATAATGTGTTTAATTTCTCATTTCATAATTATTAACAAGATAGGTAGGTACACCCTATGTATGTACTTTTTAAATTATCAACGTTTTAACCGCCAATTTCTGCAAAATTCATTATTCAAGTATGATTACAAACAATTTTATTTTTTTAAACCAGTCGCATAAACTAATTAGCCATACATTAATATGTTTAAGATACGGTATTTAAATCAATTAGCTTGGGTTTGAAATATGACCAACTCTTTGATTAAACCACTTAGCTTAGAGCCATTATTTGCATGCCTCGGCGGTTAAGTCATTTAGTTTGGAACAAGAAATAATAAACGTAGGCGGTTAAGTCATTTAGCCTGGAACAAAAAAAAGTAAAATATGAGTCATTTTGTATGAAGCGACATTTATCTTCGTTAAAAATAGGAATATTAGAAAAAAATAATAATCTGATTATGGGGAAAATGCAATAAAAACAGTAATATCCTTTTTTTTGAAGAAAAAATGCGATTTGCTAAATTTATATTTTTTTTTCTAAAAATCGAAACTTTAAACTGCTCTGGTGTAAAGTTTCAAAAATGTCGGTTAATACAAATAGCCCGGAACCCGTCGATATGTAAAAATTCCATTGTTTATATTTCACTGCAAATGGGTAATTATAACAAGTGTAATCGGAGATTCAAACACTCGTCACACACAATAACCAGGAATCAACAATTCAACGTTCTAATAAAGGTGATTCGAAACGAACCCATATATAATAAAAGTACTCTGTGAAACGAACTAACATATTATTTGTGTCTACCCTACAAATAATTTACTTTTGTTTTTTGAGATCTACCGACAAAACTTTATTAATGAGAACATAACAAACTATACACACAACACTAATGACGATCGAACTAATATTAGTAATTATAAAAAAAATAAACTAATTTTAACTAACAAAATCCTTTTAAAAGTGTATTAAAAATAACAAAAAGTATAAAGTAACGATTAAAAATTAAGAAAATGAAATTAAGAATGGTAAAAAAAAAAAAACACAAAGTAGGTGATTTGAACTCACGCCACAGCTCGTCAGTTAACGCAATATTTGAGCGGTATAGTTTACCACTGTGCCAACATTACTTGTAGGAAACTGGTTGAAATTATGAAGTATACCATAAGTTGATTTGATTTGTATAGTATTAAATCAACTTATAACAAAAGGACGTAAGTCACAGCGAAGCGTCAGGCTATTGCGTTGAGAAATTGACAAAGGATTTTCGAATTCGACTGTACTTGTAAATAGAAAAAACTTAAAGACAAATAATAAAATCGCAAGTTTGAATCCGTTCATTGATAACGAAAAAATAATTCGGGTAGGAGGTAGAATTAGCGCTTCGTCTACCTTCAACTTCAGTAAGAAACATCCAATTATTTTGTCTAGTAATCATATGTTTACACTTTTATTATTTCGACATGAACACGTCCAGTCTTTGCATGCCGGTCCGCAAGCGTTGTTGTACCGAGTGCGCGAGAATTGGTGGCCGCTGTCCGGTAGGAACTTAGCTCGGAAGGTGACTCATGCCTGTGTTATCTGTAAACGTTTAAGAGGTAAAACTTTGACTCCACTCATCGGTGAGTTACCTAAAGAAAGAATTACTTCTTACTTTCCTTTCTACCGTGTAGGCGTAGACTATGCAGGGCCAGTGTTCATTTTAAGTCGGAAAGGCAGAGGAGCAAAATTAACTAAATCATACATTTGTTTATTCGTTTGTTTCGCGACGCGCGCTATTCACTTGGAACTCGTTAGTGATCTCTCTTCTGACGCATACGTACTATCACTAAAGCGTTTCATTGCACGCCGCGGAAAACCGGCAGAAATATTTTCAGACAATGGTCGTAACTTTGTAGGTGTAAAAAACGATTTTGCTCAGTTTTTGTCAAAATGCCATAAAGATTTTGCTGATTTTGCAAAAAGTCAGAGTATCAGCTTCACCTTCATACCTCCATACTCTCCGCATTTTGGTGGCTTGTGGGAAGCTGGAGTAAAATCGTGCAAGTATCACTTACGCCGAGTGGTTGGCAACGCTCACCTTACCTTCGAGGAGTTGACTACGGTGTTGACACAGATTGAAGCTGTGTTGAATTCACGGCCACTGTCACCGATGTCTTCGGACGTTCACGACCTTCTGCCGCTCAGCCCTGGACATTTCTTAATCGGACGCCCACTTACCGCACCAGTAATCGACGATAATCTCCGTGATTCTCCTCTTCATCGACTGACGCGCTACCAGCGGGTGGAGCAACTTCGGCAGCAGTTCTGGTCTCGCTGGGCCAATGAATACATCTCAGAGCTACAGACTCGAGCAAAGTGGAAAGAAAATACAACCGATCTAAAACCAGACACGCTCGTTCTCATCAAGGACATGAATCTTCCACCATTAAATTGGAAATTGGGCCGAATCGTCAAGACGATACCTGGTAGGGATGGTGTCGTGAGAGTAGCGGACATCCAGACGTCATCAGGGATCGTGAGACGCCCCTACGCAAAAATTTGCCCCCTAGTGGAAGAAATGAACACGTTGTAAGCTGGTACCTCCAAGGCCGCGGGTATGTTAGGGCCATAACGAATAACATACGTCACATATCGCGCGATCACGAGTGTGCCAATCGGAGCGCAGTAATATGACGTGATATTTTAATGACCAATCAAATATATTGTTCCCACACACCCTCTTCCTCGAACGCTGTACAATTTTGAAAATATACGCATTACGCATTTCGACTTTTACCAGCAACGTTGTTTTTATTTAAATCCACGAAACCCTCAAATTAGCAGAGCACAGCAGCAAACTACACAAAATTATATGTAGCTAAATCACGCCGCTACATAAACCATTGTGCTTTACACCAATCCCAATAGAAATTTACTAATATATTTTTGTCTTTCAGGTATCTACACTAGCTACATAATCACGGTCCGTTAGGTTAGGTTAGGCCAGCCATCAGCGTATCATCGCGGATACCATGCTGCCCGCGCCGCCCCACCGCCGCGTCAGGAATCGAGACCTCTGCAGACGCTAAGACTGGTTGAGGGCTGTTCCGGTGACGTACCGCTACGTTTGATTGACGCTTGGCTGACAAGGAACAGAGGAGGCGAGGCGATGATGACCTGATCTGTGTGATGACCTTTCGATCAATTAATTTAAGAGTTATACTTACGGGAATAAAATTATGCGACGTTACTATAATAATTATTGTCATGATCTTTGTTAATAAGTTAGAATTAAGTTATCATAATTGTTTTTCATCCATTGTTTGTGTACGCAATGCGGGAATTATATTTTTTGAGGAATTGATTTTAGTATTAGTTACGTTAGTAATTTTATTATTTTTATTAATTATTCTATTAGTTGTTTTCTTTATTTAGATATATTTTAAATTAAGTATATAGAATTGTTTATACGACGTATTAGCTTCGGTAATCATATGTGACCTCTAAAACCTTTGTTGTGTTAATTGTTTTTTTTTTTGTTACGATTATTTTTTCTTTGTTATTTTGTACTAGTTAGTTATAAAATTATTGTATTTCAGTGGTGTAAATTAGCCGGTATGGTTCACAACTTAGACATGTACCTGTTTTGTATAGAGACACACAAATGGGCTCGAATGGCCGGAAAGCAATGGGGTCATTCCTTTCTCAGGACGGCCGTCTGTTAGATAATATAGATTGAATTTTATCACTTTTACACAAGAAGTACATTAGCTTACTACATTTCTAATTTTGTTAGAATAATATTGGCTGATTGACTACATTTCCTTTGCCTGTCACGTGACAACGATCTGTTGTATCGTTTTTATTATCTGTGGTTTCAACGCTGTCAAGGGGTTGAGATCATCAGTGCGCTGGGTCTGGGGCATTCGAGCACCGACCACTGGGAGAACAAGTCGTACAATACTAAGTACAGGACCTACTGTAAGTCAGTTTTATTTAAAAGCTATTCTTTAAATATCATGCTAAGTTATAAATTGTGGCCGTTATTTTGTTTTAAGAGTGAGATTCTACTGTGTAAAATAATATTAGTTGTAGAATTAATGTAGCAAGTATGTACCTGTACCATGATCTAAATTCCAAAAAAATAATGTGCAGTAGATATAAAGGTTATGAGATATTACTAAACGGGTGATATTAATATCGTGTCTACCTGCAATACGTTTTATTTACCTTATTCCCTACACACTTTTATACCTTACTTCTGGTTTATCTAATATAATCATTGCCCTTCCGCTCTTTTGAAATAGAGTGAGTGCGCCTCACAAAACAATGATCTCCTACAGACACAAACATTGCTATCATGTCGATGCTGGTCTGGTATCAGTTCATGATCTCCTTATGTATAACATTTAGTTTAATGTTAGTTATTTAACATTTTGATGCCAAAGCATTGTGGGCACATTATTTCATTTACATAAACCTAAAACAAACAAAAAATGGTTAAGTATATAGTGTTAGACGACCCACTGACCTGTTTATCGTTATAATATGAATAAGATAAGATACAGGGGAAGAAAACATAACACAGAAAAAATATTTGATCAAAAACAAGATTACAAGACATACCTGAAACTGAACTAGGTATTGTAAAACAACTCATGACGAAATCCGAATCACAGATGAATTGAAGCTGTGGTCAAATAATAGTATACTGAGTTGTACAAAATAAATACAATCATTACAAACTCCGAAAAATATGAATAACAACTCAAGAAAATCTTCAAATTCTTCAAACGTCACTGCATAGAACTGTCAAAGTTGTCAAACGTCATGATAGTAAACGTCAAATAGTACTGTCATGGCCACCCTGAAATAGGGTTATCGTGCTAAAAAACGTTCCTAATTATTAATTTTCAACAGCTAAACCCGTCTTCAAATGTTTTTTTCAGTATTTTTTATGAAATTCCCCTATTTTTTCCCCATTTATTGATATGGTGTACATAGTGTCAGGTTGTCATATATCCTTTAATACGACAACCCAGCCTTTTCTATTTCACTATCGCTTTTTATTTAATTTGATTTGCAGGGTAGTTTAACATTATGGAATTTTAGATCAGGTATGAAATAAATATCCAGACATGGTTTCACAAAATTATATTCAAAGAAAAGAAATAAGGACATTTAGAATCACAACAATATTTATTATTACATTACAGTATAACGAATCATAAGTACTTACATTTTAGATTTAGTCCAGAGGTGTACACTGCACAAAAGTTCGAGCTCAACTGAAACGTTTGCTTGTGCTACAATCGTTTATAAACGCCTAATAATGGCGGTGGTTGTGAATCACAAGGCGTGCGTTTGCAATTGCAAAAGCACTTTTTATTTTACTATGAGCTCAAAATTTACTTAGTGTTTACATTAAATTATTTGATATTTAACTAGATATAATACATACGAATTTAATTGTATATACACATCTACAATCTTTGAGGTTAGGCAGTTCTAACCTAATATTAAATTGTACATTTTGACAGTCGGCCATCCTATGTTAAGCACGACCTCGTGCTTTAACAACATAAGTGTGAATGTTGCCTAAATGAATATAAAACAAAATAATTGAACCATTCTGTTCATAAATACATGCCACGTATGAGAAAAAGAAAAACAAGAAGACACTCTCCTTAATCAATTATCATAATATACAGTATCTATAACATAATATATTATTACACATTTATGATGGGATTTTTCCATACAATCACTTATAATCAACAATATAATCATAATGGTACACTTTCGCCTTCAAGTGACGCTTTGTCATCAACACATTTTTAAGGACCCTTCCGTCCAATTCGATATGACACATTTGCCAATGGACCCTTCCGTCCAACTAAATATGACACATTTGTCAATGGACCCTTCCGTCCAACTAGATATGACACATTTGTCAATGGACCCTTCCGTCCAACTAGATAATATGACACATTTGTCACTGGACCCTTCCGTCCATTACAATACAATACTACACTGTTGTTTTATCCAACCGATAGAGTATGACACATTTGTCATCAAAACAATTTTAATGGACCCTTCCGTCCAATTAAACATTACACATCCGATAAGAATATATTTGTTAAGACCCTTTGGTCCTTAGTAGTAAAACGACACTTTTGTGATAATTAATAATTCCTCACTGTAGAAAGTATTATTGACTACAACATAATAAAATCATGGGAATATCTATAAAACAATTTATTGAATCTATATTTATCAATCTGACTCATTGGACAAACCATCGTCGTCACTAGCGTGCCGTGTGGTCTATTAAAGTTTAGCCAGGGTTTTAGCTTATCAACCGCGACTACCGCAGAATAACCTCTACCACCCTTTTTTGTTAGAGGTGTATCTTCGACATGATATCGGTCGTGATCGAATACTTTCGTAATTCTGTATGGACCTTGAAATTTTGGTAACAACTTTTTACTATGTCCTGTGGAAGGGACTTGGCGCTCTATACGTACTAAATCTCCTACCTGGTATTTCACTGGGGAACAACGTCTTTTATCAAAGTACGACTTATCTTTTTCCTGACTAATGGCTATCTGCGTACTGATTTCATCGCGAATTTCCGTTATATCTTGTTCCTTAATGTCCGTAATATCGCCCTCTAGTTCAGAAACAACCTTACTTTCAGTACTACCTGTCAACCGCTTGCCGAACAAAGCCTCCGCAGGGGTCCGATTGATCCCCTTGTTTAACGTATTATTAATGCCCCATTGTACCTCTGGTAAGTAATCGTCCCATTTGTTTTCGGCCATACCAACAGTTTTCGCCGTTAACGAATCCACAATCGTCTTATTATACCTTTCTACCTGCCCATTCGCTCTGGGGGTAGCAACCGCATTTAGTATATGCTTGATTCCTTTTTCATTGACGAATGCTTTAAAACTGTCACTAGTAAATGAGGATCCCCTGTCCGAAATTATTCTTCTAGGAACCCCAAAGATGCCAAAGTACTCTTTAAATACCTTAATGGATGTACTACTTTTAGTATTTTTAACTGCTTTTAAATAAATATATTTCGTAAATGCGTCTATTAAAACTAGAATATACATATTGCCTTTACTACTCTTAACAAAGGGTCCCGTATGGTCGACGTGGATTGTGTCGAAAGGAGTCGCTATCTTTGGTATGGGATTAAGATAGCCCGGTTTTTTACCACCTGATGATTTTGCATAGGCGCATTCTAGGCAAGAGTCTACGTATTTTTTTATGAAGCGTCGCATTTTATTAAACCAGTAAACAGATTTAATCTTGTCCAAGGTTTTGTCAAAACCAAAATGGCCTATATCGTCGTGGTTTTGTTTTACCACTTGCCAACGTACTCCCTTCGGCACAACCCACCGGTAGCCATCCGCAGTTATCCGAAACAATTTATGTTGACAATATCATCAAATTTTGGATCTTTAAGTATGCCTATTATTCTTTGAATATCATCATCGGCATTTTGCACAGTAGTCAACCATGAGGACTCCGACACCGCGAAAACTCTGCCCTCCGAACTTTTAACAGGATTCCTACTGAGCGCATCAACATGGGACATTGATGGACCTGGTCTATAGTCTATTGAAAAATTGAATTCTTGCATCTGTTCCCACCACCGTGCGACACGAGGAAGCATGTCTTTCTTTTGAAAAGTTGCTTTTAAGGAATTGCAATCTGTTACTATTTTAAATGTTAATCCAACCAGGTAAACACGGAACTTTTGAAGAGCAGATACAACCGCTAGCGTTTCCAGATCATACGAAGAATAATTCTGTTCTTCGGCGGTAGTTTGTCTACTAAAATAGGCAATTGGTCTGAGAACTAAATTTTCATCCCTCTGCAAAAGAATTCCCGCTATGCCTATCTTACAAGCATCGGTATGTAATTCTGTTAACGCTTTAGGGTTGTATAATGCCAAAACAGGTTTTTGAGATAGCTCTTTTTGCAAAGCTCTGAATGCTGTCTCCTGATCGAGTCCCCACTCAAACATAACATTCTTTTTCAGCAAATGAGTGAGTGGTTTAGCTAAGATGGAAAACTTGGGAACAAATCTCCTAAAGAAACTTGCCAGACCCAGAAACTGACGGACATTATGCTGGTTTTGTGGTACAGGAAAACGGTCGACAGCTTCGATTTTTCTCGAGCCTGGTCGAATGCCATTTTCCGACACTTCGAACCCCAAGTAATCTACTGTACGTTTAAAGAAAAAACACTTGGATGGTTTGAGAGAAAGTCCAGCTTTTTTGAACAAATCTAATACAGATTGCAACCTTGTCATACCTTCTGAAATTGTTTTGCTGGGTATAATGACGTCATCTAAATATGCCAAAGCTTCCCCATGTCGAGCGTTTCCTAATATTTGATTCATTAAGCGCTGAAATGTCGCTGGCGCATTAGCAAGCCCAAATGGCATGCGATTAAACTCATAGTGTCCGTCAGGCGTGACAAATGCAGTTTTGTGTTTATCATTCTCAACTATAGGCACTTGGTAGTATCCAGATGCCAGATCCAAAGTAGTAAAGAATTTATTTCCCGCTAAAATATCTAATTGATCGTCGATGAGAGGCATTGGATAGTTCTCTTTAATGGTCTTTTTATTGAGTGCTCGATAATCAATACAAAGTCGGTACTCGCCAGTTTTCTTTCTAACAAGAACTATGGGACTGGCATAAGATGAAGTAGACGGGCGTATGATACTTGTATCCAACAACTCTTTTATCATCCCCCTAACAACTTTCTTTTCCGCGATTGCCAATCTATATGGCCTATAAACAACCGGTTGATCATCGTTTAAGTCTATTTTCATGCTACCGACAGACGTACTACCCAATTCCGTTAGGTCTAACGCAAAACATTCTCTGTAATTATTTAATAACGACAATAGTTTATTTTTATCTTCAGATGACAGATCATCAGAAATATGAAATTGAGCTTCTGTTAACGTTAAGGGTACATTAGTCTTACAGTTTGAGACATTTAACACCTGACTAGTTTCTTCTTCATGAGCCACTAGGCCTCGCGCAATTAAAAGGTTTGCTTCTAAGCATAATCTCAAGGACGGGGCACAAGTAACAACTACAAGTCCAAAGCCATTTTGAACGTAGTACATACCGGATAAAACGGAGTATCGTGCTTGTTCTTTACATCGTACGCTACCTTCTACGAATATTTCTCCGTTAAAATTGGGCTCATCACTATATACTTCTACGATAGTAAGTCCGGACACTTCAGTTTCGTTTTTACAAAATAGTTTAATCTTGTGATTAGCATTTTCAAGTATTCCCAGGCTAGATATATCTAAACAATCGCTTGTTTTCTTTATTATTATGTGCGATTGCTCTGTAAATGTTTGACCAATCATAAGGGAAAAAGGCATTACATTATCTGGCACTATAAGCAGATCTACGTCGGCTGAAGCACTGTCTACAGTAATATGAACATTAAATTTACCGATGGCACTAACTACCGAATTACCGAAACCACTCAAGATTGGCAAGTTCCTAGTGTCGAACTGATCATTGATCCTTCTAAACTCTGACTCTTTAATCATAGAACATTCGCTACCCAAATCAATGAAAGCCTGCATAATCAACCCATTGACAACAGCCTGTTTAAAATATTTTTGATTAGGCTTTGTCAATACGGGGGGGTCAGGTGATGTGCCTTCTTCGTTACTGGCAACTCTTAAAACTGTTTTATCGGGGGCTGGTGTTTTTGAATAGCACTGTTCGGTTTCATGGCCAACTTTATTGCATTTACCGCATTTCTTAATTGGGCGCTGACACTGAGCAACGAGGTGACCTTCCTGTTTACAGTTTAAACAACGAATTGGTTTGCCATTGCCTGAATTTCGTGACTGGGCGTCATTGTTTTTATTCGAGGGGCCTTTAATAGTTTTCCGATCGTTTAATGGCCTTATATTTCGTACGTTACGCAAATACGATAATAGTTTGTCTGGGTCTGAAAATTTTACAGCCTCTGCTCCTAATCTTACGGATCGATCGTCTATTCCGTGTAAAATGCATTCTACCGCTCGAGAACCATCAATACCGCATCGATTTATCAACCCTATTTTCTCATAGAAATATTCCTCTAATGAATCGTTAAATCGGGCTCTTTTGGCCAGCATGTCGCTAAGCATCTGACCATAATTTTCCTCAGGGGGAAACGCGGACAAAAGCTTTTGTTGCCATTCGTTCCAGGAGAAAAGGACAGACGACAGACCCTCGTACCACCTTTTGGCAACGCCTTTTAACTTAGGCAAAGCAAAGTGCACAATCTGTTTATCACTCAAACCGTAAATAAGTGCACATTCATTTACCTTATGTAGCCACATGGTCATCGTCTGTTCCTTTCTAGCTGGGTCGAATTCGGGAATGGTGTTTTGCATGGAACCTAATCTATCCAATGAATCAGACTGGTTTACGGATTTTAACATTTCAAAAATCGTGGCAATATCATCAAATTTATAAGATCGTGAGGACTCACCCGGATTCCGGATCTGCTCTTTTCCATGATGGTGATGCTGCTGGCGAGTCTCCGAAAGCCGATTACGTGCAACAGAAGGACGCTGGTCACGTTGACTGCAAGACTTCCTGCTGCGTTGAATACTGCATGGCCTCACGGCGTCGTGACCACGCATCGAACGCTTGTGTTCGTTCCGTGGTGGCTGGTCATCACGTCGACTGCGCCTTGCTGACTCTCCATCGCGTCGACTGCGCCTTGGTGACTGGACTCCACGTCGGCTATCCGGTGACAGTCCATCGCGTCTGCTACGCGATGACAGTCCATCGCGTCTGCAACACGACGACGGTCCATCACGTTGGTCCCCCGGCGAAACATCGCGTCTACTCTGCGGCGACGGCCAATCGCGTCGACCACGAGGCGACAGTCGCTCGCGCCGACTACGCGATGAAAAGCCATCGCGTCGACTACGCGGCGACAATCCATCGAATAGACTACGTGGTGACCGCAAATCACGTAAGCGACTAGGCGTTCGTTCATTGCGTTCACAGCTATTATGCCGTTGAATGCGTTCCTTGAAAGTCCCTGTTGTTAATATGGGACTTGGAGCGCGATCTATAGGACTGCGCGATCGATTTGCATCAGATCGGGCCGCGGAGTATCGCGAGGGTGTTTGCCCCGCTACGGTACCAGCCAATGCTTCCATTTTATCTGAAAAATAGAATAAAACGAAAGCAAACTACGTAGGTAAGCCAATCAGCTATTCATTTGTTAAGAGAGGAGAAAATGAGAGAAAGAAAAGAAAAAAAAAGAAAGAAAGAAAAATTATAAAACAAAAGAGAAAAAAGTTAATTACATGTTTTTATATTATTATTATTTTACATGTATCGCTCGAATCCCACTTCTGAGATGTCAGGTTGTCATATATCCTTTAATACGACAACCCAGCCTTTTCTATTTCACTATCGCTTTTTATTTAATTTGATTTGCAGGGTAGTTTAACATTATGGAATTTTAGATCAGGTATGAAATAAATATCCAGACATGGTTTCACAAAATTATATTCAAAGAAAAGAAATAAGGACATTTAGAATCACAACAATATTTATTATTACATTACAGTATAACGAATCATAAGTACTTACATTTTAGATTTAGTCCAGAGGTGTACACTGCACAAAAGTTCGAGCTCAACTGAAACGTTTGCTTGTGCTACAATCGTTTATAAACGCCTAATAATGGCGGTGGTTGTGAATCACAAGGCGTGCGTTTGCAATTGCAAACGCACTTTTTATTTTACTATGAGCTCAAAATTTACTTAGTGTTTACATTAAATTATTTGATATTTAACTAGATATAATACATACGAATTTAATTGTATATACACATCTACAATCTTTGAGGTTAGGCAGTTCTAACCTAATATTAAATTGTACATTTTGACAATAGAATGGGCCCAGAATGAAACACCTCCTTTGTGTTAAAGCTAAACAGCCAAACAGGTCCGAAAACCATTTAATAAAACCAGGGAACGTGCTACTAAATAAATAAATAAGCCTTTTATTATTTCTCATCATTAAAAATTGGATTTTACAAATTATAGATTTGCATGCAACTAATTGTTATATAATTCAATTTAATTTTAATTTATATAATTTTATTCATCCTTCAATTCTTTAATTTAATTTGTTTAATTGTTTATTCTCTTAATTGGTTTCGTTGCTATTTTTTGTCTATTTCAAATGAGAACCCCACTGTTGGGTAAAGGCCTCCTCCATTTTTAACCATAATTTTCTGTCTCTCGCTTTTGTTTGCCATTCATCTCCTGCTATTTCTTTGATATCTTCGACCCATTTTTTTGAAGGTCTGCCTCGTTTTCTTCTTCCCTTGGGACCCTCCCACTCTACGGTAAGACTCGTCCACCTGTCATCTTCCGTTCTAGCTATGTGTCCTGCCCATTTCCACTTTAGTTTTAAAGAGTGAATTAGGAAGTCCAGTTGCTTTGTTCTTTTTCTTATCTTGGTGTGTCGTACTTTATCTTTCTTCCTTATTCCTAGAATGGATCTTTCCATACCTGCTTGACATATTCTTATTTTTCTCGCGCTGCTTTTGTGTACGTCCATGTCTGTGAACCGTATGATAGGCAGGGAAGGATACTACTATCCATTACTTTCTTTTTCACATATAGTGGCATGTCTCCTTTCATTATTTCTTTGTGAGCCCAGTACTTTTTCCATGACATATTTATTCTTCTTGTTATTTCCTCTATATTGTTGTTCTGGTGGAATGATATTTGTTTCCCTAGGTATATGTAGGTGTCTTCATAATCTAAGGTTACGCTGCCTATCTTTATAGGTGGTTTTGAAGAGTTGGTCATCAGTTTGGTTTTTTGTAGGTTCATCTCTAATCCTACGCTTGTGCTTTCAGCTTGCAGATCATGTATCATTTGTTCCAGTTGTGAGCTAGATTGAGAGAATAAGATTATGTCGTCAGCGAACCGCAGGTGGCTGAGGTATTTTTCATTGATTTTTATACCCAGATTTTTCCAGTCAAGCTTTTTGAATATTTCCTCTAATACTGCGATGAAGAGTTTGGGAGATACAGGGTCGCCTTGTTTTACGCCTCTTTTAATTTTTATTTCCGGGCCGATTTTTTCCAAGCTAACTCTACTTGTGCTTCGTTCGTAGATATTTTTTTATAAATTACAGTAGGTTCCTTCTATGTTGTTCGCCTTCAGTGCCTCCCATATTGAAGTGTGTGAAATCGAGTCGAAAGCTTTTTGGTAATCTATAAAGGCCAGATACAGGGGCCTCTGCCGTTCTTTGTATTTCTCGATTATGTTCTCCAAGGTTTGTATGTGGTCGACGGTTGAGTATCCTCTGCGGAATCCAGCCTGTTCTACCGGCTGATTGTCGTCGATATTCGCAGATATTCGGCTTAGGAGACATTGTGAAAATAGTTTGTAGAGGCTAGGCAATAGGCTGATAGGTCGATAGTTGCCTATGTCTTTAGGATCACCTTTTTTGTAGAGTAATATAATATTCAATTTGGTCCATTGTTCGGGTACTGTCTGTTCTTTGTTGATAATGTTGAATAAATGAGTAATTATTGGTGTCAGCTGTGTTCTCGCCAATTTTAGTGCCTCGTTTGGGATTCCGTCTGGCCCAGGGCTTTTATCGGATTTTAGTCTCTTAATTTCCCGGTCTATTTCTATTTCGCTCCAGTCGGTAAATGTTTCGCTTGGAGAGTAGGGAAGTGTGGTTTTGTAGTTTTCTTTACCTTTTTGGTTGTAGAGGTTTCTGTAAAAATTGGTTGCTATTTGGAGAATGCTTTCTCTGTTGGCCGTTAGGGTAGAGTTTTCTGTTAGGCTTGGTATCCATGTTTTGTGTGTTCGAAGTTCTTTAAATGCGCGCTTGCAGCTTCCACTAGTTATGAGATGTTTTTCTATTATTTTTGCTCTGTAGTTATTGTAGTCTCTCCTAATATTTTTGTTTGTCACCTTGTAGATCGAGCTGAGTTGGTTTCTTACTTCACGGTTCTTGTGCTTGATGTTTTGTAGTTTGTGGCGTTGCTTAATTAGGTTTAGGGTTTCCTCGGTGAGAATTTTGTTGGTTTTTCGGTTTTCTGTTTCTTTGTCTCGTTTCATGCTTTCTATTAAACATTTTTCTAAGTTATTGTAGAAGGTTTGACCCGTAAGTGATTCGTCCTTTTTTAGAAATTTCATATTTTCTGCCAGTTTCTCAAGGTAACAATTCGTTTCGTTTTGGTTTTTAAGTTTAGAGATGTTGTTTTTATATTTTATTCGACTTTTTTTCATTTCTGTAAGTGCTATTTTTGATCTAACCATTCTGTGGTCTGACGGAAACGTTATATTGCTTAGAACATGTACGTCATGGAATCGTTTTGGGAAGTTTGTTAGTATATAATCTATTTCGTTCATAGTCTTATGGTCAGGAGATTTCCATGTCCATTTTTGACTGAGCTTTTTCTTGAAAAAAGTGTTCATAATGGACAAGTTTTGCTCCTGAGCGTAATGTAGTAACCGTTGTCCTCTAGGGCTCCTTTTACCGAACCCAAACTTTCCCAGAAGTTTATTTTCTTCAGAGTTCTTCTTTCCTATCTTCGCATTGAAATCGCCCATGACTATGACGTGTTTCCTTGAAGCTTCATGAGCTTTATGTAAAGTTTTGTAAAAGTTTTCAATCTCTGATTCATCGGATTCTTCAGTAGGTGCGTAGATCTGAATAACAGTGATTTGTAGTATATTTTTTTGTTTATTTCTATATCCAGAACTTCTACACGGTCAGACAGTCCCTTAAAGCTTTTGATGCAGTCCTTTAGTTGTTTTTTTACGATGAATCCAACTCCGTATCTGCCTTTTGTCTGTCCGTTATAACATAATATGAATTCGTCGTATTCATCGACTCCATAACCTAGTCTTCTCATTTCTGATAGACCGATAATATCATATCTAACGTTTTTAATCGCATTTGTAAGTTCTATCAGCTTGGACGGACTTGACAGAGATCTGACGTTGTATGTGCTTATATAAAGGTAGTTTTTATTTTTCTTTTTCAGTGTTTTTATGTTTGTATGATGGCTTTTTGGAGGGTGTTGGTCTAGCTCTCCCGCGGTGACCAACCGTGTTGGGAGATGAGAGGTAGGCACTGGGTCCATTTGTGATTGCTATAATACGTTTGATTGTGTTGCCTCGGATTGGTTTGGAGCGGTATCTGTATGGGTGAATAATAATTTAGGTTGTTGTAGTATATAGTCCTTCATGGTTATTGCCTTATTTTTCTTTAAAGGTCTGGTATTTTCGTGTTGAGCTATGTTGCTGTTAGGGGTGTCGATCTCCGGTGATTCAGACAGGAACCTCTTGTTTATCTGACCGCGAGGGGTGCGTTTGTTGTTGTTTAATACAATGAGTTTGTCGTATTTGACAAATGCGATATTTCCTGCCTCTTTAATCTTGGACTCATTATGGACAAAGACCTCCGCTTTGAACAACATGTAGCCGATTCGGTTCGAAACTGTTTTTACCGCCTAAAAGTTCTTTATAAAATGAGACCTTACCTATCAGAAACGTTACGTGAGCAGCTTATTGAGACACTAGTGTTGTCTAGACTTAACTACGCGGATACAGTTTACGGCCCGCGCCTGCTGGCCCGAACCGAGCGGCTCATCCAGCGAGTACAAAATGCTTGTGCTCGTTTCTGTTATAAAATTCCACCCAGGACACATATAACTCCTTTTCTTAATAAGCACTATACACTCAAAATGAAATCGAGACGCAAGCTGCACTTGGCGTGCCTTCTGTTTGGTGTTATAAAATATAGAAAACCAGACTACCTGTACAACAAACTTAGTTGGATCGGGAGTACACGCGAAGGTAATAGAAGGCAATGCTCGCAGCAGCTTGCGTCTCGGTCACATCGTACAGCGGCTTTCAGGGGTAGTTTTAGATACGCGGCGTCAAAGATTTGGAATAATCTACCACCACCCATTCGATCTTCTAACTCGATCAATGCCTTCAGAAGCCGCTTGCGACAGTACTTAATTGAAGCACAGCGGAAACTGGATATGGCAAATATAAATGTATCACTTATATAACGTATCAAAAATTCAAATCTCAGTGACAAATGTTAAACATGAGCTACCGTTGTACATAAAATACTAAGCATTTATACATATCTAAGCATGAGTCTAGGCCATCCTCCATGTCAGGGGTGTATTTGTTTATACTTTGAGCTGGGGTTGTTTGGGTTGTGGCTCTTGTGCCCTCTGTCTCACGAATGGCTGATGGTGGCCTGTCGAAATCAGAACATCATTCTATTAGTATAGGATCTCACCACTATTCCGTGTATTGCAACACATCACTGATTTTTAAATCTCAAACTCACCGAATGTTGTAGGCCTGCATGTAACCAAGACGTGAGATAACAGAACAATGCTGTTGTCCCCTCGTTCTCAACCTTTACTGTAATTTTATGCCCTGTCTCGTGCACCTACAAAGGAAAAAAAAAAAATATTAAATAAAAATTAACTTATGTCGTTCTAACCCTACAGAAGGGAATATGGAAAAAAAAAAAAAAAAAAATTAAAACCTTTTCACTTACCTTCTTTTTTATCACTCTTGTTTGGGGGTTTCGATACACGACTTTCTTTTATTGGAAGAAGAATACTTTGTTCGTTTTGTGTCTAAAAATATCTCTCATCATCATGATCATATTTATAAAAATACCCGCACACGAAATATTATTATTATTAATTATTTTAAAATGTGCAACCTAACCGGTAATTCGTGCGTCACAGCAGGCTGCATACAGCGCACTGTGAACTGTGGTAATGTGATTGCCTCGCACTACATGGTTTACCGGAAACCGGTTGACACCAGTATTTTATAATTTCATTGTGTAGTTGTTGTACCGCCTATACTGTTTGCTATACTATCATTTATTTATTTTCATCAATGTTACCCTTATTTATAATATATGTATACATTTTAGCTTTCTATACTAGGTACTTGCCAAATATTTTTGTTCCATATGTAAATTTAAACTGACTGACATTCGGACACTCACCATAGGTTCATTTGAAAACCAGCGTCGGGCACAAGTTTGTCCGACATTATGCTGAAATGGGCCTATTTGGCGCAGCCGTGAGTCACACAGTAGGTATATTCAATCAAGTTTCGGCTTAGTTAAAACATAAATTTATTTTCTAAATTGTTTAGTTTTAAGTTCTTTCCTTTCTGTTTCTTGTTTACTGTGTGCACTTGTGGCGTGTGCCAATAAATGTTTTTCTTTCTTTCTTTCTTTTTCTTTCTGTCGTTGGGCTTGTAGCTCCTTGCGCTTGATAAGGACGTCTTTTGGGTAGTCTTCCGTTATATAGTAAGAGGTTTTTTCTAGGCAACGCTTGTTTTTCAAGAGTTTTACTTTAAGTCCCATTGTCGTTAACGTTATCACTATCGGTCTGACTTTCTCACATTTTTTCCCCATTCTCCTAACAGTTTCGATGTTGCTGTTTTCACATGGAATTTTGAAGTAGGTTTTAATTATATTGACTATTGTTTCTTCTAGTTCATGGTAGGATTTTTCTCTCTCTTCCACTCCGAACAAAACTAGGTTTTTGCGTCTAATACTTCTAAGTTTTCTATTTTTGTGCATTGTTCTTCCAGTTTTTTCTCCAGAAGTTCATTTTTTTACTCCAGACTGTTAAACTTTTCGTTAATATTGTTGTTTATTGTGTTTTTAATGTCCTCCTTCATTTCTAACATGTCTGTCTTTTGTTGTTTTATGTCTTGTTGCATACTTTTTAGCATATTTTTTATTTCTTCCATGTTGTGCTTGAATGTGACACCGAGCGCCCTCTTTTGGTTGTACTCGAAATGAAGATCACTCGATTAGATCGATCTTTGGACACTTTGTAATGAGGGATTTTCTTTTTATGTTTTCCCTAGTCAATGGATAGATGGCGCTGAACTTGATATGTTACTTCAATGAACGAACGTCACGTCATTTTTTTATTTATTTCACTTGGATGTAATTTTGAGATCGTAAAACAAAAAGTACATATCATGTCATTGTCAGTCACCACATCACATCACACAAATGGCATTTTGAAAATAAGGAAAAAGAAAAAAATATTCATTTACCAGTCTTTTTAATTTATGAGTTTTCCACGCCAGAAAGAAAATGTCCCAAGAGAAAAAGAAGAGAAGTCTGGGCCTCGTGGATTTGTGCAAAAATGAAGGCATACATCTTTTTCCTAGAGTAACATCGTCAGTTCAACGCCATCTATAGAGTCCTTGGAAACTACTTTTTTTTTTTAAACTCTTAAAAGAAAACCTCTCATAGTAAGATGTTGTCGGAAAGTGTCGCTAGGTGGTGGTTCAGATTGTTTCCGCTAGATGGAGCTTTTGTATGGGGGTTTTACGTTTAGCTTGAGGCAGCTTGGTTGATCGATGTCTCGGCACAGGTAGTAGCAAGTGGTGTCACCAGATGTCGCTAAGAGGTGGTTGGGATGGTAAGCAAGTGAAGTTGTAGCTTAATTCCGCTGGATGGAGTTAGTACCAGTGGGATTTCTATAGGGTTGTACAGGGATACTGTAAAGACAAGCACTATAGAATTTGACGTGGTTATGAAGGATCGCGGTAGATGGCGCTGTTAGTTCCGTTTTTTAGAGTTCTGGACTAATGAGTTTCTTTGAGGTTATGATTGCCGGTTTTTTTTTTATTTTCTATTAATCACTATTCACTGGTTTTTTTTTTGTTTTATAGGGTTCTTTTCTATAATATCCGCTCACAGCACTAATATTTTGCACTTATTGTATGTTATTTCAATTCTTATTGGTTTTTTTTTGGTAGTTCGTAAACGTATCGTTTTTTCCCCTTATCCACTAGTATTTCAGTTTGTACACTTGATTTTTTATGTTGTCCGGGTGGAGTTTTTCACTGTTTCAATGTTTTAATCACTTTTCACTTTCTTTATGCACTTAATTTATTTTTAATGTTGTTTAAATCACGAGTACGATACTACCGGTGGCGCTATGGCGCCCTCTCCCTTGAATCACGAGCGTGCTACTAGGTTACTTGAAATAATACATAGTGATGTATGTGGTCCTGAAGAAACTACAAGCTTTGATAGTAAAAGGTACATTCTCACAGTGTTAGATGATTTTAGTCATTTTACTAAAATTTACTTGTTAGCCAACAAAAGTGAAGTTAGTTACCATTTAAAACATTACATTAGGGAAACGGAGAGAGAGATAAATGCTAAAGTTTCGGTATTACGCTGTGACAATGGAGTTGAGTACTCCAGCAGTGAATTTAAAGCATGGTGTTATAAAAACGGTATAAAATTAGATTATAGCATTCCGTATAGCCCACAACTAAACGGTAAAGCCGAGCGTTTAAATAGAAGCTTGATGGAAAAGGCTAGGGCATTGTTGTTAAATTCAAATCTTAATAAGAAATTATGGGGAGAAGCTATGTACTCAGCTACATACTTACTCAACAGGTTGCCATGTTCCGTGACAGAATTTAAAACTCCATATGAAGTATGGTATAATAAAAAACCGGATTTATCTAACATATAAGAATTTGGTTGTGAAGCATTAGTCAAAGAATTAAAACCTATAAAAAAACTTAATTCAAGGTCACAGAAATTAACACTAGTGGGTTATTCTAAAAATGGGTATAGGCTATTTGATGAAAATAAAAATAAAATTGTAATTGCTCGAGACATTGTTTTTAAAACAAAAAGTAATAGCATGGTACAGGAGAATGAACAACAACAGCTGCCAAGCATAAATTTGGATGAAAATGATGGTAATCTGGGTAGTCGTCTTTTAACAGACAGCAATCAGTGTGAGTCTGCAATGTGTTCAGAAGAGAGCAGCATAGAACCTGAAAAGGAAACATTAATACATGAAAAAGAAATAGAAGAGGTAGGTAATATGAATGATGAGGAAGTATCAACAAAGAGAGTAAGAAAACTTACACAAAGGTACAATGATTATGTTCTACTTACTTACCACGAAGCCATGACGTCACCTGAAAAAGAAAAATGGAAGACAGCTATCGATGATGAAATACAATCATTACAGAAAAACCAAGTGTGGGAACTAGTGGAAGAAAAAGATGTCAAAGATGCTAAGATTTTAACCAACAAGTGGGTTTTTCGAGTAAAAGAAGATGGTTCATACAAAGCCAGGATTGTTGTGAGGGGTTTCGAACAAAAGGACATAGATTATGATGAAATTTTTAGCCCTGTAGCATGTCAATCTGCATTAAGAATTATTTTTTCAATAGCTGTGATTAATAAATACCATCTTATGACATTTGATGTCAAGACAGCGTTCCTCAATGGAAACTTGAAAGAAGGGGAAGTAATTTATATGAAAGTACCTCAAGGCTTTGAAAATTGTCAAGGAAAAGTGTGTAAACTTCGAAAATCCCTATATGGGTTAAAACAGGCGCCAAAAAGATGGAATGAAGAATTTATTAAAATAATGAAAACTTTAGAGTTTGAACAAGTTAAAAATGAGCCATGTGTGCTAAGGAACAAAGAGGCTACGGTTATTATAGGCATTTATGTTGATGATGGGATTTTAATTTGCAAAAATAAAGAAGAAGGTAACAAGGTACTTGATAAAATAAATAAAATAATAGAAATAAAAATTTATGAAAAACCAAAGACATTTTTAGGATTACAAATTACTTTTAAAAATGATGGCATTCTACTGTCTCAAGAAAACTACACCAGAAATATACTAGAAAAATACAATATATTAGATTGCAAAGCTGTCGACACACCTTGTATTGGTCAGAATAAAACACTTGAAGTAATCACAAAATGACAAGTTTATTATTCCACTCACAACACAATTTCACAGAATCACGATAAATTATTTTAATACAATATAAATTCACAGTTGTTACTTCACTCGATGTTCCATCGCAACTGCCTGTCATGGCGGCGAAACGTTGTTTATAACCTTCGCCCCACCGCTCACAGTACAGAAGTGTTAGTCAAAAAGCGACCAACAAATTATTAATTAATCAGTTTAACTACATTAACAATTTTAAATAACTAATAATTTAATATTACGCGATTATTCACATAGATTTAATTAATACATTATTAAAACATTTAAACTTAATAATCGGTTCTTGACATTTATTTACCATAGTATCTTTTACTGACTAATATGTATTTACTTCTACCTACAATAATTATCATACGACCTTACAGCTCGGCCATCCTGTTCCAAGCGAGTCCCATCGCTTTTAACAATCACATAACAATAATAGTAACAATAGCTTATATATATATAGCATTATAAATAGAAATTAACGGAACCATTATTTAATTAGCAATTCCTTGTTTTGGACACACATCTGCTCGTCATCACTGGTGCAATCATTGCCTGATGAATCAGATTCCAAGTCTCTAGTGAAATTCATCCAGGGTTGTATTTTATCGATTGCTACAATATTTTCGTATTTTCTGCCATGTTTACGCGTCAGAGGTGTATCCTCAACCACAAATCTATCATTAGGGAGTATTCTATTATGCGATAGGGACCCTGATACTTGACAGTAAGCTTTCTGTGACTTACCATCATGTGGTACCTGTCTTTCCACTCTTACTAAGTCGCCCTCTTTATACCGAGTTGGAGGTTTCCTGTGTTTATTATAATTAGTAGTGTCTCTTACCTGTTGTTCTCTTATCTTTTCGCCTGCGTTTTGTCTTAACGCATCTAAGTCTTCCACGGGAGTTCTGTGAGAGTTTCGTTGATGATGTCGTTTAACTTACCTTCTGTCCTGCTGGTCACATTAAAATCCGAATAACAGCTCCGATGGGCTCTTCTGAGTTGTTTTATGTTTGTCGTATTAATACCTACCTGTATGTCGGAAATGTGATCATCCCATGATTTATCATCTTCACCATGACAGAAGTTGACAAAGCATCCAATATGGTTCTGTTGAACCTCTCTACTTGTCCATTTGCCCCCTTGGTGTAGCGACGGCATTTTGGACGTGCTTTATGCCATAGGACGTAACAAAATCCTGAAAATGTTTTACTGGTAAAACTCGAGCCTTTGTCAGTTATTAGACGTGTTGGCACTCCAAAATAACTCACAAATTGCCTCAGTACTCTTACTGAAGTTAAGGCTTTAGTATTTCTAACTGGACTTATGCTAACGTATTTTGTGAACCCGTCTACAAATTACCAGAAGATAACAATTTCCTACCTTGCTCTTTATGAATGGTCCTAGGTGATCTGCGTGGATAGTATGAAAAGGTGTACTGACCTTCTCTATAGGATGCAACTCGCCTGCCCGTTTACCACCAGGGGCCTTGTGATGAGCGCACTCCACTGTGGCAAGCGGGTTTCTTGTAGGATAGAAAATGAAACCAAACGTCACTTAATGCATTTATTAAGAGAGCATGAGCACACAGAATAGATTCAGGGTAATAGGTTCTAGGGTCTCTAGGCACTTGTCACTGGTCACTTGGTTAGAAAGGTACTGCCCTGGGCTTTAGGACGCCGAAGACGACGATGTAGGGCAGGAGGCGAGCGCGTGGCAGACGCGTCCGCCTTCAAAGAAGCAGGCACGTAGATCGGCAGGCAGCAGGCAGGCTGTGAGTGCCCTCCGCTAGGCACGTGGCCCGCGCAGGCAGGGCACAGCGAGGCACGTGGCCCGCTCAGGCAGGCACCTCCACACGCGGCTGGCGTGAGGTCTCGGCACTCACGCGCCGCGTGGGTGGCCGGATCAGGTGGCGGGCTCACGGACCGTTAGGGCCGTGCGCGTGGCGACGTGCCAGCGAGGCAAAGCCGGCAGGTGGCGTCGTGGGCCTCAGCTCCCACGGGGTGCCAGCGGCGTTGGTGGCCGCGTTGTATCGTCAGGCGTCTCTCTCCCGGGGTAGGCCGGGAGGCAGCGGGACGTCTGACGGTTCAGAGGTGAAGCCGTAGGTTTGGTTGTTAGCCGTAACCAGGAACCCTGGAACGAGTGCGGAGAAGGGTGCGTGCGTAAGCGTCGTGCCGTAGCTCTGCAAGCCTCCGTCGATGTGTGGGTCCTTCAGCCGCAAGCCCAAAGCAAGGGGATTGGTGGAAGACTCACCCATCGCGGTGGCTTACAATAGAGGTAGGTATGCGCGCACATGCTCCAGGCATTCTCGAAGTCTCCTCGCCGCGTGGCCAGGCGATTTAAGCGAGCAGCTAGGCACAGCGCGGCGAGGCAAGCATAGCGTAGGGTGCGAAAAGCATGTGGGCGCATTCACAGTGAGGTGCAATGAAGAAGAAAAGGTGATGAGTACATAATATAGTTTTTCGACAGTAATGGTGAAATAACGTTGACACAATAAAATGGCTGCCAAACCGCGTACACAAAGAAATACAAGGAAATGCGATCTGGCAGAACAGTGAACATTGAAATCACATGAGCACTTACCCGTTTAGCTCGGGGTTTTTGAGTAAAAGCAGCTTCCGATTCGAAAAAGAACTAACTAACGAAGCGGGCCCTTATATAGCACACACGAACGCCGCCAAGCGATGACGCGTTCATATGTGGAATATTTAGAGATGGGCAACGTTACTAGTGAGGTGCGTTTAGTCGGTTTTTTGCAAATCGACTACAACGCTACAGTACCCCGGCTGCTATGAAAGGATTTTCCCTAGGGAAAATCCGCTAGAAGGCCTGAACCACTAAACTGACTACCATAACGTTCATACATCCCATTCATGTGCTTCCATTCCATCAATCATTCATCCATTCATATTATGTCCGTCCCTGACTTGGAAGTAGTCCTAAATCAGTGACTTACTATCTCATACAAGAGGTAAACTAATAGTAGTGTAGTTTAACTCAAGACAGTCAGTTGGAAAAGCACAAGATAAAAATAGCAAGTGAATCTCCGTAGGGTTCGGTAACCAAGATGTTAAAAACGCAGGGTAATGTATCTAGCTACCTAGGTAAGAGTATACTCCGTTGTTGATTGTTGAACGTTGTAACAGGTTTATTCAAGAATAAAAAAAATGTAGTACTCTACAAACTTTAAGTAGTACAGTCTTATAGTAAAAATCCAAGTTCAAGTTCGAAGGAGTTCAGTTTTAAAAATAATTAAAAAAAAAATTGTTCAAAAAAAATTTCAAACAAAAAAAATTTTCAAAAAAAAATTTCAAAAAAAATTTTTTTTCAAAAAATTGTCAAAGAAAAAAAATTTTCAATAAGATAAAGTTTTTCTATAAGTCTTAGTATTTAATTAAGTTTTATTTTAAAATATTCTATATTTATTTTTATTTTAAAATATTTTATATTTATTTTATTTTAAAATAATCTTTATTTAGTAAAAGCTAAACTTAATAATTTTATTTAGGTAAAAGATTAAAAAAAACATGCCATTAAAATATTTGACGCTGACCTTCCAGGTCCATGTTCAATGTCTATGATAGAATTGATCTAGGTCTCGGTCCACGATCAATGTCTATTCTAGATTGACGATGTTCAAAAAGCCTATAGTCCATAACCAAAACAACTGTCAAAGTTGACAAGTCTCAGCTGTCAGTAAGTTCAAAATGTAATCGGTCAACGACATTCTAGGTTATCTTAGAACATGCTGTTAGATTAAATAATTTTTGTTGTATATTTAGTCTATGGCACATTAGTTTTAAGAATAAAAAATGTTATTGTCTATGGTCTTCCTCGACCACATAAGCTACGATGTAACGGACGCCATCATGTAAAGCGCTCAATAAATTATAATCCGAATTCATCTTCAAGAAGTTGTCTTATTACAAGAACCCCGCCAGGCCCAAACACAACATGGTATCAGAATTGGTCTCAAAAGGTGAGAAATTTATAATTATTCAAAAATGTCTGACAAGATCTTCATTGCGAATATAAGGCCCCTAAAAATTGAAAATGGCGACAATGCTGCCGAGAAATGGAGGCAATGGAAGCAACGTTTCGAAATATTCATGGATGCTAACGAAATCAGCAAATGTCCAATTGCTAAACAGACAGCAATTTTACTGAACACGATTGGCGATGACGCGCTTGAAATATTCAACAGTTTCAACATCGACAGGACACAAACGAGCGTAGAAATTATTTTGAAAAAATTTGATGACAAATTCAGTCCACACACCAACTTAACAGTTGAAAGATATAATTTCTTCACGAGACTACAGAAGCAAGACGAAACTTTGGAAGAATACCTCACAGTTCTCACTAACCTATCGACCACATGTGAATTTGCAGCACTAAAAGATTCTCTAATAAAGGATATGCTCGTCATTGGTATACAAAATACACATATAAAGGAAAGACTTCTTCAAGAAGAAAATTTGATAATTGAAAATGCCATGAAAATTGCAAAAAGTCTCGAACTGTCCCAAGAAAGGTCAACAAAACTCATGTGCAAAACTGAAAACAAAGAAACAGTGCAAGCTGTCAAGACAAGTAACAGAAGCCGTTCACAGACCAGGTACAACAAAAATAATCATCACTACAGGAACAGATCATCATCGTCAAGCAGAAATAATTTCAACCAAAGACTAAAAACACCAGACAACAATGTATGCAGGAGGTGTGGTCAAGTACACAAATACAAATGTCCAGCAGAAGGCAAGACTTGCAACAATTGTAAGAAGAAAAACCACTTTGCAAAATTTTGTTTCTTCAAAAATTCAGGAAATAATAATAATTCTGGTAATAATAATCATAGAGTAAGTACAATTCAGTCATTATCACATCCACAAGATAATCAATTTGTCATACGTTCCATTAACAAAAATTTTAATAATACAGGAGACTGGCAAATTATTGTTTATTGTCAAAATTTCAAACTCAAATGTCAAATAGATACAGGAGCTGACACAAATGTCATATCAAAGCATACTCTTGAAAGAATTAGGTCCAATACTCAGGAAAATATTAATGTAATAAGAACAAATAATAAAATACATACTTTTTCAGGAGAAGTAGTGCCAAATTTAGGTACTTGCATCTTAAATTGCTCATTTGAAAATGGAATTTCAGCAAGACTATACTTTACTGTGGTAGATTGTGAATGCATACCAATAATTGGGTGGAAAACATGTGAAAAACTTGGTATTGTAAAAAGAATATTCAAGATTGAAGACAGACATAGCAACAGGTCAGTACAAAATATTGTGTCAAAGTACGCTAGTACATTTGAAGGTTTAGGTTGTTTACCTTACAAGGCTCATTTAGACATTGATCTCAGTGTTAAACCAAAAATTTGTCCGGTACGTAGAATTCCCTACTCTTTGAAAAATCGCCTAAAGGATGAACTAAAGAGTATGGAACAACAGAAAGTCATTGAAAAGGTTGAAAAGCCAACAAAATGGGTAAATTCTATAGTCCTAGTAGAAAAACCTAATGGTAAGTTGAGGATTTGCCTGGATCCAAGAAACTTAAATGAAGCTATAAAGAGACCTTACTATCCATATCCTACATTTGATGACCTTAGATCTAAAGTAGCCGGAGCTTCTATTTTTTCAAAACTGGATGCTAGTTCAGGATATTGGACTATTTGTTTAGATTCAGAAAGTAGTGACTTATGCACTTTTAATACACCTTACGGTAGATATAAATTCCTTAGATTACCGTATGGCATTAATTCCAGTGGAGAAATATTCCACAGAACCATGAATCAATTGTTTGGAGACTTACCAGGAATAATAATATTTGTCGATGACATTCTTGTCTATGGGTCGAATGAAAAAGAGCACAATGAAAGGCTTGAATTACTGTTCAAACGTGCATCTGAAGTAAATTTAAAATTTAATAAGTCTAAATGTCAATTTGGTATGGAGGAAATACGCTATGTTGGTCATATTTTTAACAAAAATGGAGTGTCACCCGACAAATCTAAAGTTGAAGCAATTTCTAATATGTCTAGTCCAACAAATGTTAAAGAACTCCAAAGATTTCTTGGAATGATTAATTATTTAGGTTCCTACATTCATAACTTAGCTGAAGAAACCACTATTTTGAGAGACTTGCTGATAAAGCAAAATACTTGGCAATGGCTAGATCAACATGAACAACAATTTAAAAAATTAAAATCATTAATATGTCAGTCACCCATTCTTGTTCATTATGACATCAAGAAACCTATTAGATTGTCTGTTGATTCATCAAAAAATGCAGTAGGCGCTGTAATATTACATGGTAAAAATCCTATAGCATATGCCTCAAAATCACTAAATAAAAGTCAAATAAACTATGCACAAATAGAAAAAGAGCTTTATGCCATTGTATTTGGTTGCAATAAGTTTCACCAGTACATATATGGTAAACCTGTTCAAGTCGAAACAGATCATAAACCTTTGGTCACTTTATTCAAAAAACCCTTGTCAGAAGTCCCTACTAGATTACAACGTATGATGATAGCCTTACAAGCTTATCACTTAATTGTTTCTTATACCAAAGGAACAGAAATGTATATTTCGGATACTTTGTCACGTGCTCCCATCAAGGACACTAACCAAAATCAAGAATTAGTTAGCCTAGACGATTTAGACAACGAAGTCGAAATTCATATTAACTTATTAACTTCTAACTTAGCTATCACAAAAGAAAAACTGGATAAGATTTTACATCACACAAATCACGATTTAATATCACAAAAACTTAAAGAATATTATAAAATGGGATGGCCTAAATGCAAAGAACATTGTGACAATTTAGTATCACCGTATTGGAATATTAAGAAAGAAATTCATATGATTAATAATTTACTTTTCAAAAACAATTCTGTCATTATACCTAAGTCTATGAGGTCTGAAATTTTGAATATCCTTCATGAAGGTCATTTAGGTATAGAAAAAACAAAAAGTTTAGCTAGAGGAGTAGTTTATTGGCCTAACATCAACCAGGACATAGAAAATAAAGTAAGACAATGTGAAACTTGCAGTATTTATTCTTCAAATAAAACTAAAGAGTCAATGTTATCTCATGAACAACCACTATTTCCTTGGCAAAAACTAGCCACTGATTTGTTTGAATATAAAGGCAAAAAAATATTTACTTGTTGTAGATTTTTATTCCAATTATATAGAAATAGCAAATTTAAACAAAGACAGTAGAACTTTTAATGTCATAACACACTTAAAATCTATTTTTGCTAGACATGGTATCCCATTACAACTTCTAAGTGATGGAGGTCCCCCTTACAACTCATTAGAATTTAAAAGATTTCTTCTTGATTGGAATGTTGAACATATTGTGTCAAGTCCACATTTATCTAGGTCAAATGGACTCGCTGAAGTTTCTGTAAAAATTGTGAAAAACATATTAAGAAAATGTGATGAATCAGGGTCTGATCCTTTCATGGGATTACTTCATTATAGAAATAGTCCTAGAGGAAATATTGCTTCACCAGCTCAGTTATTAATGTCAAGAAATTTAAGAACTAAATTACCTAATATAGTAAGTAATCTAAGACCTAAAATTGTAAAATTTTCAGAACACAAAGTAAAGAAACACAGTAATTTAAATAAAACAAAATTATATTATAACAAAAATTGTAAAACATATCCAACATTTTATAATAACCAACAAATTTACTTTAAGAAAAATCCAAAAGATATCATATGGACTAAAGGTACTATTGTTTCAAAGACAGACTTTCCTAGATCATTTATTGTTAAAGATTGTTATGGTACAAATTACAGAAGAAATAGTCAACATATTCGGATAGATTATAAATCAGGCAATAATAAGTCAAATAATAAAAAAGTCAAATTCAGGGACACTAGACAGACTATGAATCAAAATAAGTTTCCAATTCCAAATAAAACAGACAAGTTGAAGTCGGAAACTTTTCTTCAAAAGTCCAAAATAAAAGGAAAAGAGGATGATAGTTGTATATTTATTTTCACTCATTCAGAGTCGAATCCTTTGTCAAGGTCTATTACCAAAGAAAATAATGATTCTGATTCCTTCTTGTCAGTAGAGTCAGATCATTCGTCTCAGTCAGTTACGGAGGCAAGATCTCCAGTATTTGTAAATGTCGAAGAAATAGCATCACCTGAAAGTATACATGATTATAATGAATATGACGACCAGGTTTTATTGGATACAAATGAATCATCATATAATTCTCAAAGTCCTATTACTAGTCCTATGCTTGAAAACTTACCTCATACCTCTGTTAATTTAGAAAAGAAAGATTGTAAACAAGTTAAAAAAGAAACGTCGCAAGCTGAGTATAGCTCGAAAGGTAGATTGATAAAAAAGAGACAGAAATTAGATTTATAAATTTGAAATTGTGTATTAATATTGTATAATGTTAAAATGTATTGTATTATTATAATTTAATTTATCTTAGCTTTATTCATCAGTTTAAGGTTATTGATAAGTGTCAAATTGTCAATGTCATAATTTTATAAATGTCAATGTCATAATAATTTTATAAATGTCACATCAAACCTTTTAAAAGAAAAAAGGGCATGTTGTATATTTAGTCTATGGCACATTAGTTTTAAGAATAAAAAATGTTATTGTCTATGGTCTTCCTCGACCACATAAGCTACGATGTAACGGACGCCATCATGTAAAGCGCTCAATAAATTATAATCCGAATTCATCTTCAAGAAGTTGTCTTATTACAAGAACCCCGCCAGGCCCAAACACAACAATTTTATCAAAAGAATTTTAATTAGCTTACTAGAAGTGTAGGTAATTATTACCTTTACTCAACTATAATTACGCCCATTGTGTTATTTAGTGGTTGAGCGAAGTTATAGAAGTAGGAACCTTGTAGAAAGTTTAGTTTTATGGTTATGTTTACAAGAAAGTTTAGGTTTTGGTAGGTTTAAGGTACATGCGTTCAACAATCATACGAAGTGACGAAATTAGATTAGGTTTTAGGTTTAGTGCTTATGTGACAGAATTTTAGTTATTTAGAGTTTAGAACAAAAGTTAAATAATAGGTAGTTTTCACGCATAAGGCTTGTTTTTTTGAGTTGCGATCCGCTCATAGTTAGTTATTATATAACTGGGCAGCTCCAGTATATAAAAGTAGGAAGTAAATACCATGTAGTGATATTCACTGACTGGATTTGGTTTAGAGCCAAATCCTTTAGACTTGTTACCAGGTTAGGCTGGTACAAGTTACAACTGTGGTATGGAGTACCTACAGTTGTTAGAATAATTAATTTTGGACTATGCCATTATAAAGTTATTTTATAGTTAAAGAGAATTAAAGTAAAAAGGTTACAAAAGTTAGGTTTTCTATTTAGGTTTAGAATCTTATGATTGCGGTTATTTGATTCAAAAATACCGACTTTAAGCTGTTTTTTTTTTTTTTTAGTTAACAGTAGGAAGACAACACAATAGTGACTGGTAGTATGCTATAGAGAACTACTTTGACAACCAGAGTAGCCTTGGGGTCAGCAGCATTCTCTATAGCTACGCCTGAACATAGAAAATAGACAATAATAATAAGTTGCGTACACCCATTTTTCAGGGGGACGACTTGAAAATGTTCTTTTATGAACATGGAAGACAACACAAAATTTAATGGTAGTTACCACAAGGAGACTACTCTGCAAAAAAATAAATATCGCCCGTTTCGAGCCCACAGCAACCCTTGTGGCAACACCAAGAGAAAGACAAGAAAAAAAACATTTCTGGGTAGGCAGAATGAAACAGTGTAAAAGTGTTGTGTAGTGTGTGTGTGTGTGTGGTCAGCAGATAGCAGGTGACTAAAGTGGCTTACAACCATGCAGCCCATGGCTGTACGCTAAAAGAATTTAAGTTTTATAAATTTATTTAAGTTTCTATATGAGACATTTTATTTGTTACAAGGTTTACATAAATCAAAATTAGGTATGTAGTTTAATTTCGCTATATTTTGATTGTCTTTAGTCAGATTTGGATAAAAGTTTATTAGGGTTATGTTTTAAAATTTTTATTTAGTTAAGTTTTAAAATTTATTTAATTTAATTTTTATTGTAGATTTTTTTTTGTTTAAAAAAGATAGGTTTTAAGTGTTTACTTGAGTTAAATTATAAAACAATGTTAAATTAGGTTATGATAAGTTGTCTTTATTTAAAAATTAGATACCTACCTATAAAAAGTTTAGTTTATTATTTTAGTTGACTTTTTATGGAAGTTGACTTAGTCTGTTTTATAAAAGTTTCACACACATAACATGGCATTTTGGTATGCCATTAGTATAACTATAATTAGGTTATAGCTATCTAAGGTAGGCGGCGAAAGCGGTAGAAGCTGCACGCCTGAGATTAAGAGACTTAATCTCTGGTACAAGTTGACCTCCTACAACCAGGTGGAGAATGGTCGTAGATCCCTTGGCATCGTCTGACCCAGTAGTGAGTCAGACACTAGTAGTTAGCTAGGCCTACGGGAATTACGGTGGATAGCTCCACCATAATTCCATGCCATGAAAAGTCATATTAATAGGTAAAAGCTTTAGAAAAAGAAGGTTTTATTTTAAAATTTTAGCAAATTAAATGATTTTATTTTTTATATTAGGTGGGTATTTAGAAAAAATACTTCTAGAATTTAGAGTAGAATAACTTTCATAGTAACCAGGTAGACTTTCAACTACAAGCAGTTTCCATGTTCTTTTACTCAAGTAGGTAGTTTAATAGTACTTCTAGAGTAAACCTTCAGCAAATTCAAATTCAAATTCAAGTTTATTTGCGTTCCACATGTGTTCTTAGGTGGTAAGTTATAAATGAATAGATCATTGTGGACCCTGTCGGGCACAGCAAATACATAAATTGTAGGAGAGAGGAAGCCAAGCTTATTTTATTATTGACAATAATTTGGAAAAAAAAAATATAATAAATTTACTCGGAATTAAATAAATTGAAACTAAATTAAATTGGGTACATTGGAATTAAATTAAATTGTGATTAAATAAAATTGGAATTAAATTAAATTGTAATTAAATAAATTGAAATTCAATCGAAATTAAATTTAATTGGTATGAAATAAAATTGAAATTAAATCGAAATATAATTAAAATTGGAATTAAATTAAATGAAAGTTAAATTGAGATTAAATTTAAGTTACATTAAAATTTAAATAAAAATCAATCGATTAAATTAATTAATTAATTAAAACATATTAAATGAAAAAACATTCATTAAACTTTGTTTTGTCATTTAAATATTCACTTACACTGTAATAGCATGTTTTGATTAGGAATTTTTTCAGTTTTTTTATAAATATATTTGTATTTTCTTCTCTTTTTAATAGTTCAGGTAGTTTGTTGTATATTTTTATTGACATCACATACGGACTATCTGAGTGTATTTTTAGACGGGAAAGTGGAATGTTTAATCTTGACTTGTGTCGCAGTGTGTAACGTGTTTGTATGTCCTCGCGCTTCGTATACAATTCTTGGTACTTACGAACAAATTTGCAGGTTTCTAATATGTATATACTGGGTAATGTTAATATTATAAGGAAACAGCAACAGTGTGAAGTTGGCTGAACTGTCAAAATCAATTGACAGATCTATCAGAACCATTTTTCCTCGAACACTTTTGCTCGAGACAGCTCTTCGGACGGGTGCATCACTTACGTATCGTATTAATCGAATATTCTTTTGTTACTAAGTGCATAGGAGAACCGAAATCAATAATCGTTGTGATTAAGTTTTATTTTAGTCATTAAATTTTATATTTTTGTGTAAAGGATTGTTTTATTTGCTTTTATCAGAAGTGGGATCACTAACTACCCACATTTGATTTTAGCTTACGAATTATTGATTTCGGTTGTGATATTTTTTTGATTGCTGTGTAATAACGTGTTCAGTGTCGCAATAATGGGAAAACGAAATCGTTCGCGTAGTCGGTCGCATAGCCGTTCGCGTTCTAGGAGTCGCAAACATTCAAAACGCCAGCATCGAAACCATTCGACGTGCAGCCCGCGATCTACGAGTAATTCAGGACTACGCGAGTCCTTACAAACAATCGTGTCCCGGTTAAATGCGTTAGAAGATCGGTCGTCGGTAGCTATGCCGATAACTAATGTCGAAGTACCGTCAAAAAATGACGATTCAACGGAAAAAATTGTGAAAGCTATTCATTCGCTAAAATACGGCGGTACACGTGATTTTTACGTATCGAACTTTGATCCCAATATACACGACGTTGACGCCTGGTTTGATGAGGTAGATCGAGCGCAAATTCTGAATAAGTGGAATGATTCTGAATGTTTATCGCGAATAGGTCATTGTCTTAAGGGCGATGCAAAATCTTGGTTGGATGATTGGGTTACAACAGATCGCTCGTGGAGTAATTTTAAAAGAGATTTTAAATCTTTGTGCGTAAAAAAGATTGACGTAGCGAGCATTCTATACGAGGTAATGAGCACAAATTCTGATAGTTTTTCTACGTATGCGGAATATGTGCGTCGATCTTTATTACGGTTACAAATAGTAAAAGGTTTAAGTGAAGAACTTATTAGTGCCATTATTATACGCGGTATCAATGAACCCAATATTAAAGCGGCTGCTACCAATGAGAACCTTAAACCGTACCAGTTAGTTAATTATTTTTCTACTTTCGTGAAACCGATTGAGAGTAAGCATGAAAAACGTTTAAGTCGGGAGTCAGTAAGTAAAGAGGCTGTGAAACAAAGTTTTTCCAAACGGCCCCTCACAAAGCCTCCATTTAAATGTTTTTCTTGTGGACAATCCGGACATAAACAAAGTAACTGTCAAGTAAAACCAAAACCATCATCTACTAACACAAATGCGACTAACAGTGACCTAAAGTCGAGAACGAAAATAGTTTGCGCGTATTGTAAGAAAACAGGTCACCATATCAACGATTGTTTCGCCAAACAACGTTCTGATGATAAAAAAGGCAAAGTTAATTTTTGCTTCCTACCCGACATTTATAAAAACAAGGATGTTATAGTTGGAGTAATCCAAGGGATACCCATAGACATTCTGATCGATAGCGGTGCTATAGACGTTTCTCTTATTTCGTCTTCTGTGGCAAATCGTTTGTCATGCGGTAGAAAATCCACTTATAGAGAGTGACATAAAAGGTGTTGGAAATACTGTCACTCGGGTATTTTCATATGTAACCGTTACTATTGAGCTTAAAGAAATTACACTTGAAGTCGACCTATTGATCGTGCCCAGTGAAAGTATGAATGCACCAATCATAATAGGCACAGATGTCCTTAATCGGGAGGGAGTAATGTATGTACGCACAAAGGATTATCAGCGTTTAACTTTTAGTGCTGTTCCTGCAAAAGTCTCGGCTATCAAATCGAATGAGCATCCTGTCCAAACGTCACTTGTTGCCAGCGATAAGGAAAAACTTATTAAAATAATCAACGATTTTTCGAAATTTATGATAACTGGAACTGCTACTTCAACTGTGACCACCGGTAGCATGCACATTCGCTTAAACAGTGATGCACCCGTTTATTATAGGCCGTACAAATTATCTTTTAATGAGAAGTTGCGGTTACGCGAAATAATTAACGACCTTCTAGCTAAACAAATAATTCGCGAATCCGAATCTGCGTACGCGAGTCCTATACTTTTAATTAAGAAGAAAGACGGAACAGATCGGATGTGCGTTGACTTTCGTGCTTTAAACAGAATCACTGTTAAAGACAGATACCCCTTGCCATTGATCGAGGACCACATAGATCGGTTAGGTAAAGGAAAATATTTTACAACCCTCGATATGGCGTCAGGGTTTCATCAGATTTGCCTTGATAATGCGTCGATTCCCTTGACTGGATTTGTTACGCCTGAAGGGCATTATGAATATATGAAAATGCCCTTTGGCCTTGCTAATGCGCCAGTTGTCTTCCAGCGCATTATCAGCAATACGCTTCGTTCTTTCATAAACAATGGCACGGTTATGGTTTATATTGATGACGTTTTATTGGTCAGTAATAGCATTGATGAAGGATTACAAATATTACGTGACGTTTTGCGTACGTTAACAGACGCTGGGTTTTCATTAAACATGAAAAAGTGTTCGTTTTTGAGTAGTGAAATCGAGTATTTGGGTCGGATAATCTGTAATGGCAAAGTACGTCCTTCGAAATCTAAAATCACAGCATTGGTCAATTCTCCGGTACCCGAAAATGTGCGACAAGTTAGACAATTTTTGGGATTAGCGGGGTACTTTAGAAAGTACATAGAAAATTATGCTGTAAAAACTTCATGTATTGCGCGTTTGACTAGGAAAGACGTAGAATTTAAGTGGGCTGAAGAGCAAGACCAAGCTCGTAATGAGGTTATTAAGTGTTTGACGAGTGAGCCTATTCTCGCTATCTTTGATCCTGAGTTAGAAACAGAGGTCCATACGGACGCCAGTAGTCGAGGGTATGGCGCAATATTGCTCCAGATAGATAAGGGTGGTCGTAAATCAGTTGTTGCTTATTATAGTCAGGTCACACATGGGGCAGAAATGCGATACCATTCATATGAGCTAGAAACGTTGGCGGTAGTCAAAGCATTACGCCACTTTCGACATTATCTTATAGGCATAGAGTTTAAAGTAATTACAGATTGTAACGCGTTAAAGGCTACGCAAAACAAAAAGGACCTACTACCTCGAGTAGCGAGGTGGTGGGTGTACTTACAAGATTTTACATTTACAATTATCTATAGAAAGGGCATTTTACTGCCCCATGCGGATTATCTTAGCCGCAACCCAATCCGCGTAGTAAACAACATTGATAGACCGCGAAATTGGGCTCAAGTAGCACAATCGGGCGATGAGGATACCCAAAAATTAATTAGACAGTTAGAAGAAGGACAGTTAGATGCTAGTCGTTACGTTAAAAATAATGAGATTCTTTACTACCAATATTCCCCTGTTGGTGAGCAATCACGGTTGCTTTGCTATATACCGAAAGGTCACAGGTTAAGTTTGCTTAGAATCTTTCATGACGAGAATTGTCATATAGGGGTAGACAAAACCATTGGATTGATCTTAAATCACTTTTGGTTTCCTGGTCTTCATGCTTTTGTAAAAAAGTACATAGGACACTGTTTAACTTGCATAGCTAATAAGCGGGTTCCTCGAGCACCCTTACAGCCTATTACGTCATGGACGAAGCCAGAAATTGCTTTTCATACCCTTCATGCCGATGTACTGGGGCCTTTGCCGGAGTCGAATGGCTACAAGCACGTTTTAGTATTGGTTGATGCTTTTTCTAAGTACTGTCTTACTTATCCACTTTATAGACAGGATCATGACGAATTAAAGAAAGCGTTCAAAAACGCTGTTTCCTTATTTGGCACTCCACACCTTATAGTTACCGACAGAGGTCGCATGTTTGAATCCACAAATTTTGTTAAATGGATTAATGATTTAGGATGCACCATACATTACATAACTCCTGAGATGCATCATGCCAATGGCCAGGTGGAAAGATATGTGCGTACTCTTCTTAACATGTTACGTGTCGAGACTAATAATAAAAAAAGTAAGTGGTCCGAAGAGTTATGGCGTCTACAACTTGTACTGAACATCACAAAACAAAAGACAACTCAAGCGTCTCCGTTAAATTTGTTGATCGGTATTGAAGGTACAACGCCTGTAATACAAACCTTGGTCCGCGATGTTACTATGGACTGTTCAAACAGTGATCGTCGATCTTTACGAGAACTTGACCGACAGAGGGCTGCTGAACGTCTTAAGGATAATCAGAATCGTCAAGACAAGTATGTGAACAAAATGCGTCAACCGCCTCATGTTTTTCAAAAAGATGACCTTGCTTTTGTAATTAAGTACGCACAGTCCAAAGGAAAATTGGACTCTGGAATGCGCGGCCCTTATAAGGTGACAAGAGTATTGGAGAATGGCCGATACGAATTGAAGCTTATCGCTGGAGCTTACGGCAAAGTGACCTACGCCGCAGCGCAGTTCATGGTGCCTTGGAAGGGCGAATGGACTCCAGATGAGTGTGCTGCTTTCTTTGAGTGTGAGTAGCCAATAAGTGTTTGTGAGGGATATCTTCGGCTTTATGTCTAGTCTGTGAGACAGATGGACCTTATGTACTATGTCTAGTCTATGTAATAGATAGACCTTGTGATTTATGTCTAGTCTGTGTAACAGATAGACCTTGTGTTTGATGTCTAGTCTGTGTGACAGATAGACCTTGTATGTTATGTCTAGTCTGTGTAACAGATAGACCTTGTGTTTGATGTCTAGTCTGTGTGACAGATAGACCTTGTATGTTATGTCTAGTCTGTGTAACAGATAGACCTTGTGTTTGATGTCTAGTCTGTGTGACAGATAGACCTTGTATGTTATGTCTAGTCTGTGTAACAGATAGACCTTGTGTTTGATGTCTAGTCTATGTGACGGATAGACCTTGTGTGTTATGTCTATTCTGTGTGACAGATAGACCTTGTGTTTGATGTCTAGTCTATGTGACGGATAGACCTTGTGTGTTATGTCTATTCTGTGTGACAGATAGACCTTGTATGTTATGACTATTCTTGTGTCACTACTAGACCTTGTGAGTGATGGATGAGACCTTGCCTGTATAAAATTAATAGTAGATGTACATTACAGGTGCAGACCAATCAAACGAGCCCATGCCTTTAATCGATGATGGAACTACGTCCGATGAAATCCAAAGCACTCCAGCTTACAATGATGAGGAAGCTGGACCATCTAAACCTGCCGAGGACGTCAGGATGTCAGGAGAGGCCGTATAAGGAAACAGCAACAGTGTGAAGTTGGCTGAACTGTCAAAATCAATTGACAGATCTATCAGAACCATTTTTCCTCGAACACTTTTGCTCGAGACAGCTCTTCGGACGGGTGCATCACTTACGTATCGTATTAATCGAATATTCTTTTGTTACTAAGTGCATAGGAGAACCGAAATCAATAATCGTTGTGATTAAGTTTTATTTTAGTCATTAAATTTTATATTTTTGTGTAAAGGATTGTTTTATTTGCTTTTAATATATTATAATTTTGGAAGTAAGGTTTGCAGCTGTCAGTTTGATTGATGTTTGCCAGAATTCTAACTAATTTTTTTTTTTTTTTTTGCAGGGTAAATAGTGTTGGCGCATCCGTGCTGTTTCCCCAAAGTGTAACGCCATAGCTTAACCATGCATAAGCATACGCATAGTATGTGGTAAGCGCTGTTTGAAGATTGGTGGTCTTTTTAATTTCACGGAGAGCGTATGAGAATCTCGAAATTTTTGATCTAAGTTTTAATATGTGCGATTTCCAATTTACATTTGTATCCAAATCTAGTCCCAGCAAGGTGAATTCTTTTACAGTTTCTATTTTTGTGTTATTATAAGTAAAATCTATATTTAAAGGTGCCTTTTGATGAGGATGAAAAGTCATTAATTTAGTTTTTTGATAGTTTATTTCGAGGTTGTGTGCCTTCATCCAAGTGACGATTTTGGTGAATATTTTATTTAGTTCTTCGTTTAGATTTAAATCATTTTTACACGAGACTAGTACGGAAATGTCATCTGCGAATAAAACACATGGCCCCTCAATCATTTTAGGTAAGTCATTGATATATATCAAAAATTTAAGACATCCTATTACACTTCCTTGGGGTATTGAAGCACTTATTGACTTACTGTTTGATCGGACTTTTTCAATTTCCTTTTTTTGGCTGTTAAAAAACTCAATTTCAACTGTTTGCTCTCTGTTTTTTAAATAAGACACTAGCCAATCATGAGCTTTTCCACGAATACCTATTCTGAACATTTTATCAAGCAATATATTAAATTGAACTTTATCGTAGGCTTTGGTCATATCCAATAAAATACCTACTGCGTAATTTTTATTATTGATAATATCAAGTACTCCAAGTACTATTTATAAGGAAATGAAACGGTAACGTCAGTTCATCTGCGCATTTCTTTACCAAGGTTGGTGGGATTTCGTCTATGCCATGGCTACTTTTATTCTTTAGCTGTTTTAATAGGCGGTTTACTTCCCAAGGGTCTACAGGACTGAGGAACATGCTATACATATATATACACATATATATATATATATATATAACATGCAAGGTAAACTATAGTGACCAATAGGTTAGAGAGAGAACCTAAGTTCAGCATCTTGATTTAGAGTCAAAGATGTTAGAGAGAAATCTTAAGTGCTCAGCCTATAGGTCGGTAGGTTGAAATACTATTATTTACTAGATTTTTTTTGAGTTTTTTAGAACAGAACATTGAACATCTTTAGATATGTAGGTGTGATTACTGGTTCCTTTAGTTAGGATAGTTTAGCTAGATTTTTTTTTTTTAGATTAATTTTAGTTTTTGTAGATAAGTTTAGTTAGTTATTGCAGATTAGTTTTATTAGTTATTGTAGATTTAGTCTGTCTGATAGTTTTAGAACTGAAAAAGATAGATTTAGATAGTTTGATAAATAGAATTTAGATATTTCTCCAATAGTAAAATTTAGTTGTGGGGTAAGCTAGGTAGGTTCAAGTAGATGAATTAATAAGTTATATATTTTCATTAGTTGTGTTGTGTTGTAGGTATCCTAGATAAATTATAATTAATTTAACAAAGTTTAGTTATGACTAGAGTTGAAGAATTATTTCCTCCTGTAGTTTGATAGATTGTTTAGCAATTAGATAATTAGAATAAGTAGTTTTAATTAGAAATTAGTTTTTTAATAATGAACATTGATTTTGCATTATATAATTTTAGGTATAAGATTTCTATAGCATTAAATAATTTACATTGAGATTCTTTTATTTTAGTTTTTAAATTATTATTAAGAATTATTATCTAAAATTCTATTGAAGTTTTGTCATAATTTTAGATTGTAACTATCTAGGAAGCAGCTGTAAAAATTAGATAAGTGAAAATGACTACTGAAATACACCGGGTGAGAGCTCATTGATTTCAAGAGTTTACAATAATTCATTTTTACTTTACCCTAGCAATGTTAGTAGATCAGGATGTCTGCACCTAGACACCTACAGGTAACAGACGGAAGATAGAAAGGAAATAGGTAGGAGGAAATAGTTTCTCACTGCCGGTCAAGCAGACTCACAAGACCGTGGTTAGGCTAAAGGTGTCTTGGCCGCAGTAAGGGGATACAGTAGGAGATACACAGTTTATAGATATTAGTAACACAACGTACTTACCACCACGATGGAGAGTATAGGAAGTAGTGACCAGTGCTAGCACCTAGAGAACCTTAGCCGAGTGGGCGCCACTGTGGCAAGCGGGTTTCTTGTAGGATAGAAAATGAAACCAAACGTCACTTAATGCATTTATTAAGAGAGCATGAGCACACAGAATAGATTCAGGGTAATAGGTTCTAGGGTCTCTAGGCACTTGTCACTGGTCACTTGGTTAGAAAGGTACTGCCCTGGGCTTTAGGACGCCGAAGACGACGATGTAGGGCAGGAGGCGAGCGCGTGGCAGACGCGTCCGCCTTCAAAGAAGCAGGCACGTAGATCGGCAGGCAGCAGGCAGGCTGTGAGTGCCCTCCGCTAGGCACGTGGCCCGCGCAGGCAGGGCACAGCGAGGCACGTGGCCCGCTCAGGCAGGCACCTCCACACGCGGCTGGCGTGAGGTCTCGGCACTCACGCGCCGCGTGGGTGGCCGGATCAGGTGGCGGGCTCACGGACCGTTAGGGCCGTGCGCGTGGCGACGTGCCAGCGAGGCAAAGCCGGCAGGTGGCGTCGTGGGCCTCAGCTCCCACGGGGTGCCAGCGGCGTTGTGGCCGCGTTGTATCGTCAGGCGTCTCTCTCCCGGGGTAGGCCGGGAGGCAGCGGGACGTCTGACGGTTCAGAGGTGAAGCCGTAGGTTTGGTTGTTAGCCGTAACCAGGAACCCTGGAACGAGTGCGGAGAAGGGTGCGTGCGTAAGCGTCGTGCCGTAGCTCTGCAAGCCTCCGTCGATGTGTGGGTCCTTCAGCCGCAAGCCCAAAGCAAGGGGATTGGTGGAAGACTCACCCATCGCGGTGGCTTACAATAGAGGTAGGTATGCGCGCACATGCTCCAGGCATTCTCGAAGTCTCCTCGCCGCGTGGCCAGGCGATTTAAGCGAGCAGCTAGGCACAGCGCGGCGAGGCAAGCATAGCGTAGGGTGCGAAAAGCATGTGGGCGCATTCACAGTGAGGTGCAATGAAGAAGAAAAGGTGATGAGTACATAATATAGTTTTTCGACAGTAATGGTGAAATAACGTTGACACAATAAAATGGCTGCCAGACCGCGTACACAAAGAAATACAAGGAAATGCGATCTGGCAGAACAGTGAACATTGAAATCACATGAGCACTTACCCGTTTAGCTCGGGGTTTTTGAGTAAAAGCAGCTTCCGATTCGAAAAAGAACTAACTAACGAAGCGGGCCCTTATATAGCACACACGAACGCCGCCAAGCGATGACGCGTTCATATGTGGAATATTTAGAGATGGGCAACGTTACTAGTGAGGTGCGTTTAGTCGGTTTTTTGCAAATCGACTACAACGCTACACCAGACAAGAAGAGACATATTTCTTCACGAAACGGCGCATTTTCCTGAACCAATAATGTTCTCTTATCCTATGTAACGTTTTCTCAAACCCACAGTGACCAACATCATCATGATTCATCTTGAGGATTTGCCAGCGCACGCCTCTAGGTACAAACCATTTTAAGTCCTCCCCAACAATGCGAAAAACCGTATCATTTTTTAATTTATAATTTTTATGCGCCTCTATGGCCTCCTCAGTGGACGGATCCAATAAAATTTCTCTAATTCTCTTAACATCATTATCAGCGGATTGCACAGTTGAGATCCAGTTTTGGTCAGCTTGCTCAATTGGTAGAACGTCCAAAATATGTGAATCACTTACCGGTTTCTCAACTGCATTCCTGCTGAGGGCATCTGCGTGCGCCATTCTGGTCCCGGGACGGTAATCTATAGTGCAATCATACTCTTGAAGTACAACCCACCAACGTGCGATTCGAGGTATGAGGTCCCGCTTTACTAATGTTGACCTGAGTGCATTGCAATCAGTCAAGATTCTGAACGGTATACCTACCAAATAGACTCTGAAACGATTTAAAGAAGAGATCACGGCCAATGTTTCAAGCTCATAGGAATGCATCTTACGTTCGTCAACATTCGTTTTACGACTGAAATACGATACTGGTTGCAGAACGCCGTTCGAGTTTCTTTGAAGTAATATTCCGGCCAAGCCATCCTTACAGGCGTCAGTATGTAACTCTGTTTGGGCTTTCGGGTCATATAAAGCAAGTAGCGGGCGACTCACAAGTAATTCTTTTACCTTAGTAAATGCTTCCTCTTGCCTGTCACCCCAAGTCCACGCATTATTCTTTTTAAGAAGATCCGTCAAGGGTGCTGTAATCACGGCATAAAATAAATAAATAAAATAGCCTTTATTGCTGTTTCTTTCTTTACAGTTAACTAATGCATTGTTACTCACTAATAAACTTAATTAATTTTAACTTAAATTAACGTATTATAATGACCGGCAACTGGTTGTTTTTGTGAAACAGCTTGTCTATCGACAAAGGCCTCCTCTAAAGATTTCCACGTAATCCTGTCTCTTGCTAACCGGCTCCAAACCGGGCCAGCTACTTTCCTTAGGTCATCCTCCCATCTTTTGTTTTGTCTGCCTCTACTTCTTTTTCCATCTCTTGGGTACCATTCCGTTACTAACTTAGTCTATTTTTCTGTATTTTCTCTTAGCATATGTCCCGTCCAACGCCATTTAAGCTGTCTATAGGCTGTGTGCGCATTTTTAAATTTGGTTTTCTTCTTAATTATTTGTAATTTTACTCCATATCTTCTTTTTATACCTAAAATACTCCTTTCCATTGAATTTTGACAAACTTTTAATTTATTTTCTTGGAGCTCTGTTAACGCCCATGTCTGGCAGCTGTATAGTAAGCATGGCATAATGCATGTGTCGTATACTTTCTTCTTTCCTGTCATTGGCATAATTATCTTTATTTTTCATTATTTCCTTAAGAGACCAAAATTTTTTCCAAGTATTAGTTATTCTTCGTTCTATTTCTTTATTCATGCATTCATCTGTAGATATAAGTTGGCCCAAATATATGTATTCCTTTACATATTCTACTTGTTCATTATTTACTGTAATTACTTCGTTGGCTGCTGCTTGTTGGGAATTCGTCATAATTTTGGTTTTAGTTAGGTTCATTGTCAGGCCGGCCTTAACGCTTTCGTCGGATAATAATTGCTGCAGCATTATTCCCAGAGTTCTTGCGTCCTCTGAAAATAAAATCAAATCATCCGCGAAGCGTAGATGGTTGAGATTTTCGCCATTTATGTTTAGGCCATTTTTGGTCCAGTTCAAGTTTCTGAAGATCATTTCTAGCACTGCTGAAAATATTTTAGGTGATATAGGGTCTCCTTGACGTACCCCTCTTTTAATAGGAAATTCGTTACCCGTAGATTCTAGTTTAACTTGTGCTGTGCTCGCTGTGTATACGTTTTTAATTATTCTTATGTATTTTGCTTGCACCCCTTGTCTTTTCAAAGCGTCCCATATGTATTCATGCTCCAGCGTATCAAACGCTTTGTTAAAGTCAACGAACCCTATATAATACGTTTTATTATATTCTCTATATTATATCCTACTACTATTATAAAGGCGAAAGTTTGTAAGTATGGATGTATGGATGTATGGATGTATGGATGTTTGTTACTCTTTCACGCAAAAAACACTGAACGGATTTGGCTAAAATTTGGTACACAGATAGTTTATAACCTGGATTAACACATAGGATAGTTTTTTATCCCGATTTTATGTTCCCGTGGGATAATTTTCGAGTTGTAGCGGGTGAAACCGCTGGCAACAGCTAGAATGGGATGGAAACGGATAGAGTGAGATGGAGTGGGATAGAGCAGGATGGAGTGAGATGGAGTGGGATGGGGCGGAATGGAGTGGGATGGATTGAAATGGAGGGGGATGGAGTGGGGTGGAGTGGGGTAGAGCGGGACGGATTTTGATGGAGTGCTATGAAGAGAGATGGAGTGGGATGAAGTGGGATGGAGTAGGATGGAGTGGGATGGAATGGAATGGAGAGGGATGGAATGGGATGGAGTGGGTTAGAGTGCGATGGAGGGGGATGGAGTGGTATGGAGTCGGAGGCAGTGGGATGGAATGGGATGGAGTGGGATGGAGTGGGATAGAGTGGGATGGAGTGGGGTTGAGTGGAGTGGTGTAGGAAAGAGTGGGATGGAGTGGGATGGCGTAGGACGGAGTGGGATGAAGTGGTATGGAGTAGGATGGAGAGGGATGTAGTAGGCTGAAGTGGGATGAAGAGGGGTGGAGCGGATTAGAGTGGGATGGAGTGAGATGGAGAGGGATGATCTCAACTTGTTTAAATCCTTTAATTTAGTTAATTTGTTTTTCGAACCAACAAGGATCACCGCGTCTTCTTCAACTTGTCTTGATAATATGTTTTGTGATGTTAATGCCGAAAATATATTAGTATTAACCGATTTATCATCTGATCACTGTGGACAAATGGCTAGCTTCCCTTTGCCATTAAATAAAAAGCCGCACAAAATAGAATGCACGCCTTATACTGTTAGTCGTTGCAGTAAGTTTAAAAATAATATAGCTCTTAAAGTTTCACCGTCAATTGTAGAACACGAAACCCCTAATGAAATATATGAGGCTCTTTTTGATGTTGTGCAAAATGAGTATAAATCCATTTTTAAAACTAAAACTATTAACATTGCTGGGACTTCCGCTGGCTTCAACCAATGGGCTACACCGGGCATTTATAAAAGTCGAGCGAGATTATACGAGTTGTATGGTATGAGGCAGTATAGATTTGATGTAACTTTTCTAGAATATGTCAAAAATTATTCAAAATTATTTAAAAAGATTTGCCGTATTGCAAAATCGAAATTTTTAAGTGACACTATTAAAAACTCAAATAATAAAGTTAAGACTACTTGGAAAGTCATTAACAACGAAACGGGTAAATCAAATAAACAAGAAAATCAACTTGAGATCATGGTTGATGGTAAATTAGTTAATAAACCAGCTGACTTAGCTGAGGTATTTAATGAGTTTTTTGCCAGCATTCCTGCAACTACGACTCGCTCCTTAAGTTCGTCACCGTCCAAGGCTGAAAACCTTTTGCAAAGTAACGTCCCTGAATGTAGTCAAGTATTGAGATTCGAACATGTAGCGCCTCATGACGTAGTTAATGTTTTCAATTCACTCAAGTCTAAAAACACTGGTGATTACTGGGGCATTTCTGTAAAACTTTTGAGCAATATAATCGACATCGTAGCCCCCTATCTTGCTGTTACTTTCAATAAATGCGTTGACTTGGGTACTTTCCCTGATCTTATGAAGAGCAGTAAAGTTATCCCTTTATTTAAATCTGGCTGTAAAAATGATATTGGTAATTTTAGACCAATTTCTATTCTACCTGCATTCAGCAAAATATTTGAAAAGTTAATACTTAGACAGTTACTTCGCCATTTTAATTCAAATAGTCTACTTCATAATGATCAGTACGGGTTCACAAAAGGCCGTTCGACTACTGATGCGGGTGTTGCTTTGTTGAAACACATATTTGACGCATGGGAGAAGTCGCAAAATGCAATTGGTGTTTTTTTGTGATCTTTCTAAAGCCTTCGATTGCGTACACCACGATACACTATTGCGTAAACTTCGTCATTACGGTATTCAGAATGAAGCCCTCAAAGTAATTGAGTCATATTTGTATAACAGACTTCAATGTGTCGATGTTAGTGGCGCGAAATCTTCTGGGTTACCTGTTCAGCTAGGTGTACCTCAAGGCTCAATACTTGGACCGTTTTTATTCCTGGTTTATATTAACGATCTACCACACCATTTGAAGAACATCTGCGATGTAGTACTGTTCGCAGATGACACTTCTCTAATCTTTAAAGTAGATAGGAATAGACAAGTGTTTGACGACGTAAACAACGCACTATCGAGGGTCATAGATTGGTTCACGGCAAATAACCTTGTGCTCAATCCCAAGAAGACCAAATGCGTAAAGTTTGCTTTGCCCAATGTTAGAAATCTGGGTCCCAACATCGTCCTCGGTAATGTGGAGCTTGAAACTGTTGATTCAGCTCTGTTTCTGGGTATAACAGTAGATTCAAAATTACAATGGGGTCAACATATATCGAACCTAGCAGGTAGGCTTAGTTCGGCCGCCTACGCTGTTAGAAAAGTTAGACAATACACTGACGTTGACACAGCAAGATTAGTCTATTTTAGTTATTTTCACAGCGTAATGTCCTATGGTATTCTACTGTGGGGCAAAGCCGCTGATATTCAAAATATATTTGTACTCCAGAAACGAGCTGTTCGTGCCATCTACCAACTTGGTGCGCGAGACTCTCTGAAAGATTTCTTCAAAGAGATTGGAATTCTCACAGTGGCTTCGCAGTACATATTTGCCAACATCTTATATATCAGGCAAAACATTCACCTATACAGTAAAAATAGTGATATCCATAATTTTAATACCAGGAATAAGCACAAACTTCGTGTTCCTTTTCATCGGCTTCATAAGGTGCATAATTCATTCGTTGGGGTTGGTATAACATTTTATAATAAGTTACCGTCCTCATTCCTAGATTTGCCATTTAACGTGTTTAAAGCAAAAGTAAAAGCTAACCTCTGTTCTAAGGCTTACTATTCTGTGAGTGATTATTTAGATGATAAGCATAGTTGGTCGCTGTGTTGAACACAAGACATTGTTCATGTTCTTTCAACAAATTATTCTGTATTATTATCGTATTTGACTTTAGTTTTGATTAGTGATTTTTTTTTGTGTGTGTTTATTCTCTTCTTTTTCACGACAGTCGTAGGGTATCATCTAATACTAATGTCGGAGCTGATGAAGATTGTTAACTAACCTTGCATTGTATAGAGTCAATCTTTCTAGTATTATATAGTTTCATAGGAATCATTTTGTGAGTACAATGTACTTTATAACTTTCAATGAGTAGATACCCACGTCTTTTAATGACTTGAATGACCCTGGCGGTTGAGATTATGTCATGCTCACTCTAATGTCTCGCTGGCGGTGGCGCGTGTGTCGGATCATTTAGTTCCCTTCAAAATGGTTGAGCTGAGTGATGCTGATGCATGTGTCATGTTCGTGAACGGGCGCTGTCAGTCGTGACTGGTCATCTCTTAGCTGCCACGGTCTATTTTAATTATTAATAACTTTATTTTAAATTGTCTTTTTATTTTACTATGGACACTATTATCTTGCCACATCGTTCTCACATAATGTACCATCTGATGATGAATGATGTAACAAAATTTTTGTAATAATTTTGGCGATTGAAAAAGAGTGTCCATGGAGTTTCTTGCTCATTCTTCTCCATAGAGATCTACACCTTGGAATGAGCACCTACGGTACTTTCACAGTTTTTATGTCTTGTGTCTGGGACCGTAGCACCATAACTATTTTTATACTTGTTTTATTTTATGTCTTTTGACAATTCATAAGTGCCTGTAATTGGCCTAGTTGAAATAAACGATTTGATTTTGATTTGATTTTGATGGTGTGGGATGAAGTGGGATGGAGTTGGATGGAGTGGGATGGAGTGGGATGTAATGGGATGGACTGGGACTCAGTGGGGTAGAACGGGATGGATTGAGATGGAGTGGGATGGGGTGGAATGGAGTGGGATGTAGTGGGATGGAGAAGGATGGAGTGGGATGGAATGGGATGGAGAGGGAAGGAATGGGATGGAGTGGGTTAGAGAGCGATGGAGGGGGATGGAGTGGGATGGAGTGGTATGGAGTCGGATGCAGTGGGATGGAATGGGATGGAATGAGATGGAATAGGTGCTCTAATTGAATAGTACTGCCTTTGAACTACAGAGGGCGTTTATTATAAACACGTCTAATATTCTTGAAAATTCTAAACAAATTCTTAATATTCTAAATAAATCCTACTACTATTATCCTACTACTATTATAAAGGCGAAAGTTTGTAAGTATGGATGTATGGATGTATGGATGTTTGTTTGTTACTCTTTCACGCAAAAACCACTAAACGGATTTGGCTAAAATTTGGTACACAGATAGCTTAGAACCTGGATTAACAGAAAGGATAGTTTTTATCCCGATTTTATGTTCCCGTGGGATAATTTTCGAGTTGTAGCGGGTGAAACCGCTGGCAACAGCTAGAATGGGATGGAAACGGATGGAGTGAGATGGAGTGGGATGGAGTGGGATAGAGTGGGATGGAGGAGGATGGAGTGGGATGGAGTGGGATGGCGTAGGATGGAGTGGGATGGAGTGGTATGGAGTAGGATGGAGGGGGATGTAGTAGGCTGAAGTGGGATGGAGAGGGGTGGAGTGGATTAGAGTGGGATGGAGAGGGATGGAATAGGATGAAATGGGATGGAGTTGGCTTAAGTGGGATGGACTGGGACGCAGTGGGATAGAGCGGGATGGAGTGAGATGGAGTGGGATGGGGTGGAATGTAGTGGGATGGATTGAGATGGAGAGGGTTGGAGTGGGGTGGAGTGGGGTAGAGCGGGACGGATTTTGATGGAGTGCTATGGAGAGGGATGGAGTGGGATGAAGTGGGATGGAGTGGGATGGAGTAGGATGGAGTGGGATGGAATGGGATGGAGAGGGATGAAATGGGATCGAGTGGGTTAGAGTGCGATGGAGGGGGATGGAGTGGTATGGAGTGGGATGGAGTGGGATGGAGTGGGATAGAGTGGGATGGAGTGGGATTGAGTGGAGTGGAGTAGGATAGAGTTCCGGAGTGGGATGGCGTAGAACGGAGTGGGATGGAGTGGTATGGAGTAGGATGGAGAGGGATGTAGTAGGCTGAAGTGGGATGGAGAGGGGTGGAGTGGATTAGAGTGGGATGGAGTGAGATGGGGAGGGATGGACTGGGATGAAGTGGGATGGAGTTGGATGGAGTGGGATGTAATGGGATGGACTGGGACGCAGTGGGATAGAGCGGGATGGAGTGAGATGGAGTGGGATGGGGTGGAATGGAGTGGGATGGAGTGGGATGTAGTGGGTTGGAGAGGGATGTAGTGGGATGGAATGGGATGGAGTGGGATGGAGCAGGCTGGATTGAGATGGAGTGGGATGGCGTAGGAAGGAGTGGGATGGAGTGGTATTGAGTAGGATGGAGAGGGATGTAGTAGGCTGAAGTGGGATGGAGAGGGGTGGAGTGGATTAGAGTGGGATGGAGTGAGATGGAGAGGGATGGAGTAGGATGAAGTGGGATGGAGTGGGATGTAATGGGATGGAGTGGGGTGGAGTGGGGTAGAGCGGGACGGATTTTGATGGATTGCTATGGAGAGGGATGGAGTGGGATGAAGTGGGATGGAGTAGGATGGAGTGGGTTAGAGGGCGATGGAGGGGGATGGAGGGGGATGGAGTGGTATGGAGTGGGATGGAGTGGTATGGAGTCGGAGGCAGTGGGATGGAATGGGATGGAGTGGGATGGAGTGGGATGGAGTGGGATAGAGTGGGATGGAGTGGGATTGAGTGGAGTGGATTAGGATAGAGTTCCGGAGTGGGATGGCATAGGACGGAGTGGGATGGAGTGGTATGGAGTAGGATGGAGAGGGATGTAGTAGGCTGAAGTGGGATGGAGAGGGGTGGAGTGGATTAGAGTGGGATGGAGTGAGATGGGGAGGGATGGAGTGGGATGAAGTGGGATGGAGTTGGATGGAGTGGGACGTAATGGGATGGACTGGGACGCAGTGGGATAGAGCGGGATGGAGTGAGGCGGAGTGGGATGGGGTGGAATGGAGTGGGATGGAGTGGGATGTAGTGGGATGGAGAGGGATGTAGTGGGATGGAATGGGATGGAGTGGGATGGAGCAGGCTGGATTGAGATGGAGAGGGATGGAGTAGGATGGAGGGGGATGTAGTAGGCTGAAGTGGGATGGAGAGGGGTGGAGTGGATTAGAGTGGGATGGAGAGGGATGGAATAGGATGAAATGGGATGGAGTTGGCTGGAGTGGGATGGACTGGGACGCAGTGGGATAGAGCGGGATGGAGTGAGATGGAGTGGGATGGGGTGGAATGTAGTGGGATGGATTGAGATGGAGAGGGTTGGAGTGGGGTGGAGTGGGTTGGAGTGGGATGTAGTGGGATAGAGTGCGATGGAGTGGGATGGAGTGGGATTGAGTGGGGTGGAGTAGGATAAAGTGGGATGGAGTGGGATGGAATGGGATGGAATAGGTGCTCTAATTGAATAGTACTGCCTTTGAACTACAGAGGGCGTTTATTACAAACACGTCTAATATTCTTGAAAATTCTAAATAAATTCTAAATATAGGGTTTATATGAAAACGATATGATTTATAAGAAACCTGGCGAGAATTAAGCGCTTCGCACAAAAAAATACATTGTCAAATTCCGACATCCACGCGAACGAAGTCGCGGGCACAGCTAGTTGTATATATTACTATTAATTTAGTCCATAGATTACTAAACTAAACATTAATTAATTTACTTAACCATCTTCGGTTTCGCATTTATGTAATACTCTGTAAAATAATAAAAAAATGTAAAAATGCATGAACCACATCGGCCTTCCAGCCTTATTACAAGATAAAAAAATTCAAAAAAAAACTTAATTTAAAATAGCAATTAATAGTCGACTTTCTAGTCGATGTCTGTCGGATCTCCAAGAGCACGTCACTAGCTCGCACTAAAATACGCGGACCTGAGCAGCGGCCGTACCATGCGACATTACGACTGATTGAGGTATCGTTATGTCAGTTTTACATTGCTTGTTCAGTCACTCTGTGATGCAATGATGTGGTTGTAAAAGAGCAATGTATTTATTGCAAAAATAATATAGTCGGAGTAATGTAGGAAAACAAAAGTACAGTAGTACAAGTCAGATATATTTTACTGCTTGTTGTTTTTCGTGATTTTTAAGACAAATATTGTAAAATACTTGTAATTACATGTGAAACCCGATGCCATGACTTCTAAAATATTTGTTTTGGTTTCTATTTTTGCACAAAAGCACCGAACAAGACGGCATAATCGTTTTTTTCACGAACGCGGTTGACAACACACTAACTCGCGGTGACGGCCATTTTTTCATTTTCTGAGCGTAGCGCTCAGAATTACACGGTAGCGGACACGCCCCCTTGCCACTTCTCCTGTTTTTAATATTTCTGTGGCTAGGGCTGTTCGATCCGACGCCCGTCTCCAGCATTTTAATATACTTTTCTTATATCAGTAAACAAATAAAATCCTTTGTATAGTGAATAGGAAGGATTTTAACACAAGCGTAAGTACCTACCGTATCATGATTCATTCGTAACTGCCTATAACTTACCTATTTCACTTGTCTCACTAACTTTCCTTTACTCTATTCAGTGCCGGTTTTAGCACTACCAGCGCCCTTGGGCGAGATTTTCTACGGCGCCCCCTAACTGCAAGGGCGGATCCAGCTTTTACATCAGGGGGGGTCACCATGTCGCAGACAGCTTGTCTCCGTAGTCTAGTTCGGATAGATATAGCTGCACTTTTTTATCGTGGTATAGTCGTCAAATAAGTCCTCCCACTCAAGGCAGGGCGGGAGAGACTGTCCTTCAATAGCCCTTTACGTTCCGGGGTCACGGTAATTCGTGAGTCCCGCAACCCCGGCAAGCTCTGGCCTCGTCATTATGCTGACACTCTTTGAGGCGCGCGTGCAACACAACGCGCCGTCCGCGTCGACACGGGCATGATCCATGGTCAGACAGCGAGTGGAAAGACCGTCTGCCGACGTCCATCGCCGTGGGCATGTGCAACTGTGTCTGGGGTCGAGGGAGGACGCTACTGTCCTCTTCCTTACGCGGCCCGTCTTCTCCTTCGCGAGCATGACAGCTGGACAGAAGGAGGCGACCGGCGAGAATTTTGCACGAACTTTCCTTGAATTTTGTAAGTTTTGTATTTTCTCGAGACGGGTTTTGGGTGGGTTGGTTTTTTAACCACTAAAACGGGATGAAAGAAATTGAGAAATTTACGAGAAAGTAGGCCTGCGGCCGTGGCGCCCCTTGGTATTCGGCGCCCTGGGCGGTCGCCTAACCGCGCCTTACCCTAACGCCGGTACTGACTCTATTCACTGTATTTATTAATCCAAATACCCTTTTTTTCGTGAGATAATAGAAAATATTTATCCATTAAAAAGTCACACATTATGTATCTACCTACCAGCTACTAGTACTTAAGTAAAATTATTTTATAGTCAGTACTTTTCAGTTTCCAGGTATTTTAAAAAAACTTATGACTGGATACGTTATTGACGAATTCACACACCCAAAAACAGCACAATATTTGGATAAACTATCCATTATGGACCGTTGATTTCGAAGTTCATATTTTTTTTTGTAGATAGTACTCATAAATAGAAAGCTTTTTACAAATTTTCAAGTTTCGGACGTTCACAGTTTACGAAATTAATTTGTTTAAAGTTTCCATAAAAATTGGAAAATAACACTCCATTTTTGTCATGGTTGATGTCAAAGTTGACATTTCACATTCCTTTGACGACTTCGAGGTGTATTTTAATTAATTTATGTCACGTTTTACTTAAATATATTTTTTTATATGCGACTAGCTGTGCCCGCGACTTCGTTCGCGTGGATGTCGGAATTTGACAATGTATTTTTTTGTGCGAAGCGCTTAATTCTCGCCAGGTTTCTTATAAATCATATCGTTTTCATATAAACCCTATATTTAGAATTTATTTAGAATTTTCAAGAATATTAGACGTGTTTGTAATAAACGCCCTCTGTAGTTCAAAGGCAGTACTATTCAATTAGAGCACCTATTCCATCCCATTCCATCCCACTCCATCCCACTTTATCCTACTCCACCCCACTCAATCCCACTCCATCCCACTCCATCGCACTCTATCCCACTACATCCCACTCCAACCCACTCCACCCCACTCCAACCCTCTCCATCTCAATCCATCCCACTACATTCCACCCCATCCCACTCCATCTCACTCCATCCCGCTCTATCCCACTGCGTCCCAGTCCATCCCACTCCAGCCAACTCCATCCCATTTCATCCTATTCCATCCCTCTCCATCCCACTCTAATCCACTCCACCCCTCTCCATCCCACTTCAGCCTACTACATCCCCCTCCATCCTACTCCATCCCTCTCCATCTCAATCCAGCCTGCTCCATCCCACTCCATCCCATTCCATCCCACTACATCCCTCTCCATCCCACTACATCCCACTCCATCCCGCTCTCCATTCCACCCCATCCCACTCCGCCTCACTCCATCCCGCTCTATCCCACTGCGTCCCAGTCCATCCCATTACGTCCCACTCCATCCAACTCCATCCCACTTCATCCCACTCCATCCCTCCCCATCTCACTCCATCCCACTCTAATCCACTCCACCCCTCTCCATCCCACTTCAGCCTACTACATCCCTCTCCATCCTACTCCATACCACTCCATCCCACTCCGTCCTACGCCATGCCACTCCGGAACTCTATCCTACTCCACTCCACTCAATCCCACTCCATCCCACTCTATCCCACTCCACTCCATTTGGCTACTGCACTTGATAACCCCGCTTCATCTCTCTCAGACTCCTTCTTCATGACCCCAACTGATGCAACAGAAGTTGGTGCCATAATTGCTAACCTAAATAATGATTCCGCTCCTGGCTGGGACGGAATTTCAAATCGCATACTCAAGCTAGCACAGCATTACCTAGTCAGTCCTATCGCACATTTATGCAACCTCAGTATGTCGTCGGGAATAGTTCCAGTCCAACTGAAAATGGCAAATATTTGTCCAATCTACAAAGCTGGTGATGCATCAGTTCCATCAAATTATAGACCAATATCTCTTCTCACATCACTGTCTAAAATATTAGAAAAATTGGTGAACAAGAGGCTGTTAACGTACCTAGAAAAGAAACAACTGAGTTGCGATCCGCTCATAGTATATAACTGGGCAGCTCCAGTATATAAAAGTAGCAAGTAAATACCTTGTAGTGATATTCACTCGCCGGATTTGGTTTAGAGCCAAATCCTTTAGACTTGTTACCAGGGTAGACTGGCACAAGATTGGTAACCGGGGTAGGGCCGGGAACCAAGTAGTTTAGGTGGATATCATGTAGTGATATCACCAAGGAATCTGGGGTAGGGCCAAATCCTTTAGACTTGTTACCAGGGTAGACTGGCACAAGATTGGTAACCGGGGTAGGGCCGGGAACCAAGTAGTTTAGGTGGATATCATGTAGTGATATCACCAAGGAATCTGGGGTAGGGCCAGATCCTGTAGACTTGTTACCAGGATAGACTGGCACAAGTTTAGTAACCGGGTTAGGGCCGGGAACCAAGTAGTTTAGGTGGATATCATGTAGTGATATCACCAAGGAATCTGGGGTAGGACCAGATCCTGTAGACTTGTTATCGAGTTAGGCTGATACAAGATTCAACTGTGGTATGTAGTACCTACAGTTGTTAGGATAGTAATTTTGGACTATGCCGTTTTAAAGTTATTTTTATAGCTAATAGGTTTAGTTTTTCAGCTAGAATCAAAAGTAGGTGTGTAGTTTATCAAAGTTTTGGATTTCTTTAGTCAGATTTAGATAAAAGTTTACTTGAATTTAGTTTTAAAATTTTATTTAGTTAAATTTTTTTTATAAATTTTATTAGTTAAAAAGGTTAATTTACTTGAGTTAAATTATAAAACAATGTTTAAAATTAGGTTATGATCAGCTGTTTTTAGTTAGAATTATCTAAAAGTTTAGGGTTTATCTTTTTAGTTTGATTTTTTGTTTATAAAAGTTGGTTTAGTTTTTATAAAAAAACAGTAGATATGGCATTTTGATATGCCTTTAGTATAACTATAATTAGATTATAGCTATCTAAGGTAGGCGGCGAAAGAGGTAGAAGCTGCACGCCCGAGATTAAGAGACTTAATCTCTGGTACAAGTAGACCTCCTACAACCAGGTGGAGAAAGGTCGTAGTTCCCTTGGCATCGTCTGACCCAGTAGTGAGTCAGACACTAGTAGTTAGCTAGGCCTACGGGAATTACGATGGATAGCTCCACCATAATTCCTTGACATGGAAAGTCATATTGATAGGTAGAAGTTTTAGAAAGAGAAAGTTAAATTTTAAATTTAATCAAATTAAATTAGTTTATACTAATTTTTTTTATAAGGTGGGTATAAATAAAAAATTGTTCTAGAATTTAGAGAAAAATTACTATTCATAGTAACCAGGTAGACTTCCAACTACAAGCAGTTTCAATGTTCTTACTCAAGTAGGTAGTTAATAGTACTTCTAGAGTAAACCTTCAGCAAGGTAAACTATAGTGACCAATAGGTTAGAGAGAGAACCTAAGTTCAGCATCTTGATTTAGAGTCAAAGATGTTAGAGAGAAATTTTAAGTGCTCAGCCTATAGGTCGGTAGGTTGAAATACTATTATTTACTAGTTTTTTTTTTGAGTTTTTTAGAACAGAACATTGAACACTTTTAGATATGTAGGTGTGATTACTGGTTCCTTTAGTTAGGATAGTTTAGCTAGATTTATTTTAGATTCTTTTGTAGATTTTTTCTAGTTAGTTATTGCAGATTAGTTTTATTAGTTATTGTAGATTTAGTCTGTCTGATAGTTTTAGAACTGAAAAAGATAGATTTAGATAGTTTGATAAATAGAATTTAGATATTTCTCCAATAGTAAAATTTAGTTGTGGGGTAAGCTAGGTAGGTTCAAGTAGATGAATTAATAAGTTATATATTTTCATTAGTTGTGTTGTAGGTATCCTAGATAAATTATAATTAATTTAACGAAGTTTAGTTATGACTAGAGTTGAAGAGTTATTTCCTCCTGTAGTTTAATAGATTGTTTAGTAATTAGATAATTAGAATAAGTAGTTTTAATTAGAAATTAGTTTTTTAATAATGAAAATTGATTTTGCATTATATAATTTTAGGTATAAGATTTCTATAGCATTAAATAATTTACATTGAGATTCTTTTATTTTAGTTTTTAAATTATTATTAAGAATTATTATCGAAAATTCTATTGAAGTTTTGTCATAATTTTAGATTGTAACTATCTAGGAAGCAGCTGTAAAAATTAGATAAGTGAAAATGACTACTAAAATACACCGGGTGAGAGCTCATTGATTTCAAGAGTTTACAATAATTCATTTTTACTTTACCCTAGCAATGTTAGTAAATCAGGATGTCTGTCACCTCGACACCTACAGGTAACAGACGGAAGATAGAAGGAAATAGGTAGGAGGAAATAAATACTCACTGCCGGTCAAGCAGACTCACAAGACCGTGGTTAGGCTAAAGGTGTCTTGGCCGCAGTAAGGGGATACACAGTTTAAAGGTATTAGTACAACACAACGTACTTACCACCACGATGGAGAGTATAGGAAGAGTGACCAGTGCTAGCACCTAGAGAACCTTAGCCGAGTGGGCGCCACTGTGGCAAGCGGGTTTCTAGGTAGGTATGTGAATGAAACCAAACGTCACTTAATGCATTTATTAAGAGAGCATGAGCACACAGAATAGATTCAGGGTAATAGGTTCTAGGGTCTCTAGGCACTTGTCACTGGTCACTTGGTAAGAGAGGTACTGCCCTGGGCTTTAGGACGCCGAAGACGACGATGCAGGGCAGGAGGCGAGCGCGTGGCAGACGCGTCCGCCTTCAAGGAAGCAGGCAGGTAGGTCGGCAGGCAGCAGGCAGGCTGTGAGTGCCCTCCGCTAGGCACGTGGCCCGCGCAGGCAGGGCACAGCGAGGCACGTGGCCCGCTCAGGCAGGCACCTCCACACGCGGCTGGCGTGGGGTCTCGGCACTCACGCGCCGCGTGGGTGGCCGGATCAGGTGGCGGGCTCACGGACCGTTAGGGCCGTGCGCGTGGCGACGTGCCAGCGAGGCAAAGCCGGCAGGTGGCGGCGTGGGCCTCAGCTCCCACGGGGTGCCAGCGGCGTTGGTGGCCGCGTTGTTTCGTCAGGCGTCTCTCTCCCGGGGTAGGCCGGGAGGCAGCGGGACGTCTGACGGTTCAGAGGTGAAGCCGTAGGTTTGGTTGTTAGCCGTAGCCAGGAACCCTGGAACGAGTGCGGAGAAGGGTGCGTGCGTAAGCGTCGTGCCGTAGCTCTGCAAGCCTCCGTCGATGTGTGGGTCCTTCAGCCGCAAGCCCAAAGCAAGGGGATTGGTGGAAGACTCACCCATCGCGGTGGCTTACAATAGAGGTAGGTATGCGCGCACATGCTCCAGGCATTCTCGAAGTTTCCTCGCCGCGTGGCCAGGCGATTTAAGCGAGCAGCTAGGCACAGCGCGGCGAGGCAAGCATAGCGTAGGGTGCGAAAAGCATGTGGGCGCATTCACAGTGAGGTGCAATGAAGAAGAAAAGGTGATGAGTACATAATAGCTTTTCGACAGTAATGGTTAAAATAATGCTGATACAATAAAATGGCTGCCAGACCGCGCACACAAAGAAATACAAAGAAATGCGATCTGGCAGGACAGCGAACGTTGAAATCACATGAGCACTTACCCGTTTAGCTCGGGGTTTTCGGCCAACCAGTACGGTTTTCGTAATGGCAAGTCAACGGAGGACGCGGTAGGTAACTTAGTGGAGCACCTTATTGATAGCCTTGGCAATGGAAAACGTTGTCTGGGCGTTTTTCTTGACCTCGCCAAGGCCTTCGATACCGTATCATGGCCTATACTCCTAAAGAAAATGGAACGGGCGGGTGTCAGGGGCATTGCCTTAAATTGGTTCAGCTCATATCTTTCTGAACGCAAACAGAAAATTTGCCTGGGAGACTACCAAAGCTCTTTTGAGAATACGGTATGTGGCGTGCCTCAAGGTAGTGTCCTTGGCCCCACTTTGTTTCTCATGTACGTTAACGGTCTCTGCTCACTCAATCTAGATAACGCTCAAATTTTCTGTTACGCAGATGACACAGCCATAATTTTCCACGGTACCTCCTGGGAAGAGTCCTATGCTGCCGCGGAGGCTGGAATGAGGATAGTTGCAAATTGGCTACAACATAACCTACTCACCCTTAATGTAACGAAAACTAAAACCTTGAATTTTTCTGTAAGTAAAAAAACAACTGCCCCTAAACATCTTTCACTTAAATTCCATGAATGCCATTTTAGCTCAGGATGCCACTGTCCTTTTTTCGATCAGGTTGAATGCATTAAATATTTGGGTGTTTTCATCGATGCACACTTGGTATGGAGAAAACAAATAGACTCAGTGAGTGCCCGTGTTCGTAAACTGATATACATTTTTAAAAAACTTAGATGTATATCAGACCTGAACACACTTAAAATGACATATTTTGCCCTGTGCCAGTCAGTAGTTACCTATTGCATAATAGTATGGGGCCTCGCTGGTAAAACCCATCTTATTAATGTCGAACGTGCACAAAGAGCTCTTTTAAAAGTCACGTACCAGTTGCAAATTAGACACCCAACAGACCTACTATACCGAGAGACTGCTCTACTGACGGTGCGTCAACTGTACATACTGGCGGTAATAATGAAGTTCCATAAATCCGCAGTTGCCGCAGCCGTGGTTGACCAGCGCTCACGGAGAAAACCAAAGTGGAACAGAGCCTTTTATAAATGTAACGCCAGATGTCGCCAGCGATGCCAGGCAAGCCTGCCAAAGCCAGCCAGCCAGCCAGCTGTCCAGCTCGCCACGTCACTGCCCTACCACGTGAGCCATCCCCGCCAAATTCTGAGCGGAGCGGGTGAAATAGCCGCCAGCCGGCGAGCTATATAAAAGCGAGGAGCAGTGATTTTGGTGTGTCTGTTTATAACGATAATTGTAAGGGAAAGCTCTGCCCAAATAAAAAGCGTAAATTATGTATTTTCTATTTATTTTCATCTTTGTCGTTTCAACTCAGAAGTGTGATAAAAAAACCTACGTTAAAACGACGCTCTGCTACACATTAATTTCGACGGTCGTCTTATCTGGAGGACGAAGATTCTGCTTTGGTAAGCCAGACTTCTGAAAATAAAAACGAAGAAAGGCGATGCACACCACCCGCAAGGAAAATATTGAAGTCTCCTTGCACAAGAAGTTGAAAAATCATCAACAATGATCTGGATCACGAAGTGTCTACCCTCACGTCGGAAAGAACACCATGCCGCATCGTTTATTCCGTTAATGATCGAGTTTCAAGAAGCATTCTTCTCGCTACCAGCAACGCTTCTCTGTGGAAATGAAAGCTACCTCAAAGTCGTCAATAGCGGATCCAAGGACATCGCAGGCAGGAGGGATTCATCATACTTTGCGCCGAGAGCTGCCAGGAATCATGCTTAAACAACCAGGTCAGTCATGCCATGCCAATGTTTGCAAAATGCCATTAGCCAAATGTGTTTTATATTTGAGTGCCTCGTGTGTCGATAAATAATCATAAAATGCCATTGGTGACCTTGACAAAACTAGGATAAGCCTGATAAGCAAATCTGATTGTAATCAATTTATTAGTTTACTAGCTGTTGCCCGCGACTTTGCACGCGCATATCCCGTTTTATTCCCGTTCGCGTGGGAATATCCCGTTACCGTATAGCCTATAGCCTCCCTCGATAAATGAGCTATCTAACACTGAAAGAATTTTTCAAATCGGACCAGTAGGTCCTGAGATTAGTGCGTTCAAACAAACAAACTCTTCAGCTTTAAAATGTACCTACTATAGTAAATAGTACCTAATATGGTATATAGTATAGATATAATATTAGTATAGATTATCTCGGTATAAAACTGCTTTGCTAGCTATACTAGGGAGCTGGGAAGTTGGAATATACAGATTTAGTCCAAATGCGCATTAAGTACACGTAGGCCTTAGGAATAGATAAGCACATCACAAACAAGAGATTGTTAGAGTCAAAATTAATGAGCCATTGAGCCAGCAGGTATTATAAAAAGAACCCGAATTGATGAATGCCACTCTTATTGTTTAGTTATGAGAAAGAACGGAGATAGTTGCCTATGTGTCGATAACAGAGCCTTAAATGCATTAATTGTCCGCGATAGATAACCATTTTAATATAATATCGATAAGCAAACTAAATTATCTGGTAAGAAGTACCTACTTCACCAGTCTGAATGTAGTCCATCCATAAAGATACATTTAGCGCTCCCTCAGTTTTTATGCGCTGAATTAACAAGTTCGTAGATAGTTTAGTAATTTCAAAGTAAATTATCAAATAAAAGTAACTCCAATAATGTCGTCAAATGGTCGGGATCAAACGCAGAATTTTTATTTAATTATGTACATGTGGGTAAATGTAAATTTTTACAAAACAGGATTTCTTATTTAGCTGTGTTATTTAGTGATGAATTATTATGTTCATGGCATTGAACCGGGTGAATTTAAGTTTGCAGCTGTGTCTCAATTTCCCGTTCTGAGTAACATACACAAAGTGCGTCAGTTCATTGGACTATGTAGCTACTTTACGAAGTTCATCCATAATTTTGCAATAATGGCTCATCCACTAACGGAACTATAAAAAAAAAAAAAAAAATGAGATGTGGGTATGGTATAAAATCTTAGTTTTGCCAATAGAAATTCACACGGATGCATGCAAGTTACCCATAGCAAGTATTCTTTTACTAATACGGATAGGCGGTAGTTTGAGCTCTGTCTTGTATTTTAGTTGCGTTACAAGTCGAAAAAAAAAAGTGTTTTTCACAGCGTTATTACGAAGTTTTAGAATCTGTGTTGTGTAAAAATGTCCGTGTAATTACGGATTGTAGTGCAGTTCGCGATACAATGACTAACGTGATCTTATTGCACGCATTGCCTACTGGTGACTTTCAATTCGAGACTTTAAAATTGCCGTTGACTATTTTATAGACCAGGTAAGCGCTTAGAGCATATCAACGCCTTGAGCAGGAATCCGATAGATGCCGTTAATGTGTTCCGTTTAAAAGTAAACTGTTGGTTTCGAAGAGTGCAACGTATATTGATCTATTGTAAAGTGGGTGCACAGATAGTGATACTGTAAATAATTATGGGCTGTCTCGTAAAACGCTTTACGATAACCGATCAGTTGTGCCAAATTTCGCGCGTAGAAAATATTTCAAATGCATCAAAACGATGGCCATTACATATAGGAAATATGTGACGTCGTGTTTACATTGTGCGTACGATAAAAGAGAATACGGTTGAAAAGAAGGCAAATTACATCGAATCCCTAAACCTATTAAACCAATGAAAATGGTAGACATCGATAATTTGAGCCCTTTTGAGCAAAATTAAAAAGGGGTGCCAATAAGTGTTAGTTTTGACAAATTCTTTCTCTAAATTCGTTGTTTCTGAGCCTACACGTATTGTCAATTCTGTAAAGACAATTACCGTCTTATTACAAAATAAAAGCGCGTAAAAAAAAGGGTTTAACTAAAAACCCAGGATTGAATCTCGTAAAACGGTTTGCACAAACGTTATTACAAGTCGTGGTTTTGTGATAAACCATGGTCTAACAGTAGTAGCTGTCAAATGTGTGTGAAAGTTTCTGATAGTAACTTTTTCATTGTGTTGTTGTTTTTATGTTAATTTCAGCCAAAATGTATTTAAAAATTGTAGATTTAATTGTTTAGACAATGGTTCAAAAAAAAACGGCACTAGGTCAGGTCAAGGTTTAATCTATGTTTTGTATACGGAGAAATTTAATTCGCGGTTCCGCAGATAAGCCTGAACTTGGTAGTCCAGGTTTAAACTAAGGTTTATTCAGTTTTTGTGATTATTAGAGTTTAAACGCATTTCTAGTTTACTTAGTTTCCCAGATCACGTAGTTTCTGTCCATGGTAAGGCCTTTACCAGTAGATACTTTAAGAAGTTCGCAACAGAAAAACAGTTAAAGATAAAGATATTTTATTTGTTCAAAACATGCGTTTACACACAAATTAAGCATGCAAGTTCTTATAATTAGGTTTGTACGTACATGTTTTACCTGGTGAGGTTCACAAATTGTGTTTTTTTTACAATTTACTAGATAAATTACAAGTTTGTCTATTGTTGTACGTGTAGTTAAATAATGTTAACAGCTATTGCGTGGCCTAGGTGTAATGGGCAGGTAGAACGCTCTAATTGCACAATTCTCGATGCATTGAGAGCCACGGAACCTAGCGAGGCCTCTCTTATTTGGGACAATAGTTTACCAAAGTCATATGGAGTATTAATAATACTGTTAATGATTTACCAGGCTATAATTTATACGAGTTAATGTTTGCTCGTGTAGGTAGATCTGAATGTGATGTTTCCATCCCTGGTTGGTTTATGAGTCAGTGCGATCTAGACGCAATAGGGCTATATTATAATCGAATTAGAACAGCTAGCAAGAAAATGAAACGTAACTGCGATAAAAGGCGTAAAAATAGTACAATTTACAAAAAAAGCGATTAGGTACAGTTAGTAAGTACGTACTTTGTTGCCAGGCTCAAACTCCTTGCTGCAATAAGGTTAATTCCAGTCCGTGGTTAATTCTAAGTTAGATGATCTATATTCTGGCCCATGTGTTATTGCCTAAGGATTTAGGTAATATATAATAGCTGTAATATATAGGTAAATGTCTTAGAGGATACAAGAAGTTCACAGGCCCAATATGCGCTGATTTATTACGACCATATCGTAGCATTGCTTTTATACCCGATAGCGCCAGTAGTGTGAATCAACAGTAGGAAAACGAAGATCTCGTAGATCTCCTAGACAGCTAAATTATAGTCCATGTTATCGATATGCCATTTGCTCTGAGCTGACTTGTAATCACTGTTTTGTTGTTCCCATTGCGGGAGCAATTGTTCCAGGATGGCCGATTGTAACGCCAGATGTCGCCAGCGATGCCAGGCAAGCCTGCCAAAGCCAGCCAGCCAGCCAGCTGTCCAGCTCGCCACGTCACTGCCCTACCACGTGAGCCATCCCCGCCAAATTCTGAGCGGAGCGGGTGAAATAGCCGCCAGCCGGCGAGCTATATAAAAGCGAGGAGCAGTGATTTTGGTGTGTCTGTTTATAACGATAATTGTAAGGGAAAGCTCTGCCCAAATAAAAAGCGTAAATTATGTATTTTCTATTTATTTTCATCTTTGTCGTTTCATAAACTAAAATTTGGTGACAAAGCATTCTCTCGAATTGGGCCAATTCCATATGAAAAGGCCAACAAACTACTTAAAATTCACCCAATGACTAAATACGGTTGCAAGAAGTGCGTTATGAATTGGTTGTTGGGTTTCAATTATATTGAAACAGAGAAGCTAGTGACCGTTTCTTAATACATACACAAACACGCTCGAAGGCGCGCACCCACAAAAATCACATTCTCTTATACATGCATACACACCAATATACACTTACACACATATACACTCACACATATTCACATTCACATACACACTCACACTACACACGTTAGTTACTCCCTGACTAATTTATTTATTTACCTAAGTGTAATCATCCCTGACGAAAGAGACTGGATCCTGCAACACAGGGTATCCTAGTGCGGGATCCAGTGTCCCACACCCTATTGTAACATTTTTGAGTAAATAAATAATATTTGTATTTGTATTTGTATTTGTATCCCATTCCATCCCACTGCCTCCGACTCCATACCACTCCATCCCACTCCATACCACTCCATCCCCCTCCATCGCCCTCTAACCCACTTCATCCCATTCCATCCCTCTCCATCCCATTCCATCCCACTCCATCCAACTCCATCCCACTTCATCCTACTGCAACCCTCTCCATCCTACTCCATACCACTCCATCCCACTCCATTCCACCCCATCCCACTCCATCTCAATCCATCCCGCTCTATCCCACTGAGTCCCAGTCCATCCCATTATATCCCACTCCATCCCACTCCATCCTTCTCCATCCCACACCATCCCTCTCCATCTCACTCCATCCCACTCTAATCCACTCGACCCCTCTCCATCCCACTTCAGCCTACTACATCCCTCTCCATCCTATTCCATACCACTTCATCCCACTCCGTCCTACGCCATCCCACTCCATCCCACTCTATCCTACACGACTCCACTCAACCCCACTCCATCCCACTCTATCCCACTCCATCCCACTTCATCCCATTCCATCCCACTGCCTCCGACTCCATACCACTCCATCCCCCTCCATCGCACTCTAAGCCACTCCATCCCATTCCATCCCTCTCCATCCCATTCCATCCTACTCCATCCCACTTCATCCCACTCCATCCCTCTCCATAGCACTCCATCAAATCCGTCCCGCTCTACCCCACTCCACCCCACTCCATCCCTCTCCATTTCAATCCATCCCACTCCATTCCACCCCATCCCACTCCATCTCACTCCATCCCGCTCTATCCCACTGCGTCCCAGTCCATCCCACTCCATCCAACTCCATCCCACTTCATCCTACTCCATCCCTCTCCATCCCACTCTAATCCACTCCACCCCTCTCCATCCCACTTCAGCCTACTACATCCCTCTCCATCCTACTCTATACCACTCCATCCTACGCCATCCCACTCCATCCCACTCCATCCTACTCCATCCCACTCTATCCCACTCCCTCCCACTCCATCCCACTCCATCCCACTCCATCCCACTCCATCCCACTCCATCCCACTCCATCCCACTCCATCCCACTCCATCCCACTCCATCCCACTCCATCTCACTCCATCCGTTTCCATCCCATTCTAGCTGTTGCCAGCGGTTTCACCCGCTACAACTCGAAAATTATCCCACGGGAACATAAAATCGGGATAAAAACTATCCTATGTGTTAATCCAGGTTCTAAACTATCTGTGTACCAAATTTTAGCCAAATCCGTTCAGTGGTTTTTGCGTGAAAGAGTAACAAACATCCATACATCCATACATCCATACATCCATACATCCATACATCCATACTTACAAACTTTCGCCTTTATAATAGTAGTAGGATAGTTTTTTATACTTCGTCAAGTTTTTAAGTAAACACTATCTTTAATTATTAATGTAGATATGTGTTTTATTAAGTGTTAAGTGGTGACACTTTGAAGTCCCTTTTGAATTAACAATTATTGTGTTTCCTTTCATACATCAGCAAACATTCCTTATTAATAAAATTGGTATACCTATTTAATTTTGAAAAAAAAACCTTTTACCCTACCAACATGCATCCATCCCTCTTCAAGTTAAATATTTGCACGTCTATTGGTAATTTCGTGCAAATATTGGATTAACAACAACAATGTATAAAACTAGGAGTCTTCATATTTTAAGATGTCTTTTATGTGAAATTTACCTAAATCTTTGTCCTGCATATCTTTTAAGCTGTACACTACGGGTGAGTGTTTCTTTGAAATAACACATCTTATAAAGCGCGGTGCTAGCTTTGAAGTAAAGTTTTTACTAGCATCCGACAAAGTAAATGTTCTTTTATAGACAATTTGACCTACATTAAATTGTAAAGGTCGCTTTCTTAAGTCATAGTGCTTTTTATTTTTATCGTGCACAAGTTTCAAGTTTTTACTAACCTCCTGGAAAATTGATTTAAGTTCTTTTAAGTTATCACCATGAATTCTAGGGTCTACAGTTGATAGATCTGAATCAGGCCGTGGCACTTCCGAGTCTTTATGTAATTTACCATCTACAAACATTTCTCTTCCATGTACAAGAAAGTAAGGTGAGAATTTAGTTGACTTGTTAACTGAGGTGTTCAGTGCACACTGAATTTCTGGTATGTGATTGTCCCACTGCCTGTGATTTGTTTTCACATATGAGGCAATCGCATACAGAACATTTCTAATGGCTCTTTCTGCCTGATTAACCTGCGGGTGATACCTAGGATTATGGTAAATATTAGGCACATTATATTTGCACATTAAATCTCTAAATTGTTTTGAGATGAATTGCGGACCGTTGTCTACATAGACAAATTTCGGTATCCCATGTACCAGAAACACTTTTTCTTCCAGAATTTTAACAATAGCATTGCCTGTTGCGTTCCGTATAGGAAACAACATAACATACTTACTAAAATAATCTGAACTTATTAAGAAATTTGTGTTCCTTTTAGTGGACACAGGAAAGGGTCCTAACAAATCGCAACAAATTGCTTCAAATGGTTTTGTAACCTGTTTAGGGTTACCCATTAAACCAGGTCTCGATGAATTTACCGGCTTGTACTCTTTACAAGTTTGACAATTATTAACGTAATTTTCGACATCTTTATACATATTTTTCCAAAAATATTGTAATGCTAATCTTTTATGAGTTCTAAATATACCAAAGTGGGCGCCTGTGGGATCATCATGAAATTGTTTTAATAGAGGTCCCACATCATCACTTGGAATCACTTGTTTCCAAGTGAATTGTGATGTAAAATTATATTTATTTTTTGAATCTCGAAATAGTTTTCCATCTTTAAGAGAATAATTTGGAAATTTATGAGGAAACTTTTCAAAATTTTCTACCATTTTTAAATACCATTTATCTTGGATATTGTCAGATATGTTTAACGATTCGATTTTAATTCTTGAGAGTGCATCCGGTAAAACCATCTCTTTACCCTTCCTATGAACGATATTAAAATCTATTAAAAGCCTCTTCTGCTTCCTCTGTCCATTCACACTCTGTCCATTCACAAGTTTACATTCTTACAAGTCAATTTACTAAGTGGTCTACTAATTTTAGAAAAATCCTGTATGAATCTACGGTACCAACCAGCCATTCCCACAAATCTTTTAACTTCTTTGGGTGAGGTGGGTGTGGGGTAATTGAGTATAACTTCCACCTAAGAGGGATCGGTACGAAGACCCTGCTTATCAACCATGTAGCCAAGATATTTAAGTTCCTTTCGACAAAATTGAGATTTACTCATATTAATTGTTAAGTTTGCATCTGCTAAACGTTGACATACTTTTTCCAACAACTTAACATGTGTATCAAATTCACTGGAAATGCATATGATATCGTCCTGAAAAACAAATACTTTATTATCAAATTCAGGACCAAACAGTTTATCCATAAGTCGTTGCATAGTGGCAGATGCTCCTACAAGACCAAACGACATAGTTGTATAGTGGAAGAGACCACGTCTAAGGACTGTAAATGCAGTTTTCTCAGCAGACTCCACACTATCATATTCAATCTGCCAATATGCAGCACTCAGGTCAATTGGAGTTAAATATCTTGCATCTCTCAGGCTATTAAGTATTTGATGGATGTATGGTAAAGGATAAGCATCAGCCTTAGAATCGGCATTAAGTTTTCGACAGTCTAAACAAAGCCTTAGTTTACCATTAGGTTTGGTTACCATGACAACTGGGGAATTCCAAGGTGAGTTAGAAGGCACTACAACTCCAAGTTGCAGCATTCTATCAAGTTCTTGTTTCAACGCTAATTGTTTGGAAGGTGACAAAGGATAATATCTTTTGCTTAAACCTGTGTCTATTTTATGAGTAATTAATTTTGTCCTACCTAAACCTACTTTTTCAGTATTAATCTTATCAAATTTTTCAATGACGTTCTGTAGAATTAATTGTTGTTCAGAAGTCAATGAATCAAAACATTCTAAACCTTGGTCCAAGCTAACTGAACTAATATAATTGTCAGGTATACTAAAAATCTTATTATTATTTAATGTGCTGTCTAAAGTTATCAAAAATGCTTTGCAAAAATCCATACCTAAAATGATTGGAGTAATTATGTTGGGAACTATGTAGAATTTTATAACTTTAATTTTATTTAAATAATTAGTGGGTAACTGCATAAAACCTAAACATTGAATTCTTGAACCATCTGCAGCCCTTAAATTTTGACCTTTTGGTAACTTAACTAATTTAAATCCATATTTCATAAATAATTTTTGCGAATTATCCCCCAATATTGAGCAAACTGCTCCAGTGTCTAGCAAACCGTAAACTTCCAAATCTAAAACTTTTACCAATAAATGTGGTCGAATGTCATGTGTCTTAGCTTCAAAGTGAGCCACATCAATTTGTGATGGAAAAGATGTTAAATTAATCACTAAATTTTTGTGACTCACATTAATTAGTTTTTTGAGCACTTTGGGCAGTTAATTCTTTTAAAGCCTTTTTCACCACATTTAAAGCAGACCAACTCTTTTGAAGTTTTACACTTGCTTGTGAAATGATTTGTGCTGTTACACCTAAAACATTTTTTTCCCTTTGCTTCTGAAGTAGAAGGAGTGTCAACATCAGCAACTGGTTCTCCAGAGCTATCTGACCTTGGTTTATGATCAGTTCTCTTCGTAGGCTGAAAATCCTGACTAAGTTTCACTTTTGAGAGGCTAGGTTCTACAAATTGTTCTGACCTAGCTCGAGCAAGTTCCTCCCTCGAGTTTGTTTTATAATAATAATTTAATTGTGTCTCAGGTGGGAGCACAGCAGGGGGATCCCTTGGGCCCACTCGTCTTCAGCCTTTGTTTACACAGGGTCATCATGGATCTGAAGTCTCCGCTGAATGTTTGGTATTTAGATGACGGTACCATAGGCGGGGTTCCGGATCAAGTGTGTGATGATTTACGGCAGTTAATTCCTCGTCTCGCTGAACTTGGGCTGGAGGTGAATGGGTCAAAGTGTGAAGTCTTTCCTTGTGGCTCTGAGGCTCTTTCATCTTGTCCTTTGTTCGATGCCCTTTTGCCGGGATGCAAGATACTGACTTCCTCGTCCTTCTTTCTTTTGGGTTCTCCCATCTTCATCGATGCTGTTCCGATGGCCTTGGAGCAGCGAAGACTCCTTTTGTTGGCTGCGGTAGCACGTTTGAGGCAGCTCTCCAGTCACGTCGCTTTGCTTTTGCTTAGGATGTGTTTTGCGGCTCCGAAAGTTATGTTTTTACTGCGTACGGCGCCCACATGGTTGTGTTCGAATGAGGTTTTTGCTTTCGACGTAGCGCTTAGAGAGTCAGTCGTCGAAATTCTCAACGTTAACTTGACAGACTTGCAGTGGGATCAGGTTTCATTGCCGGTCCGTTTCGGGGGTTTGGGTGTGAGGCGGATTGCTGATGTAGGTCTGCCGGCGTTCCTTGGCTCGGTGCATGGGGTGGTGGCTTTGGTTACTAAAATTTTCTCTCCTAACGGTGGCCAAGTTATCATCCCTTATGCTTCTGAGGCTTGTGAAGCTTGGAGCGACCGGAATCCGGGCATAGATTCGCCTTGTCCTCCGGCTTCTCAGCGGTGCTGGGATGAGATTGGATGCAGAGGGACTTGGGACCGACTTTTAAGACATGCTTCAGGGTTTGATTTGGCTAGGCTCAAGGGTGTATCTGGTCTGGAGGCTGGTGCTTGGCTTCATGCTTTGCCTTCTCCGAACTTAGGCACCCTTCTGGATAACGAATCCTTGCGTGTGGCCGTGGGTCTTCGCGTAGGCTGTGAAGTAGTCGAGCCTCACGTTTGCATTTGTGGTTCCACGGTCGATGCGTGTGGTTACCATGCGCTCAGTTGCGGTCGTTGCTTGGGTCGTTATCCACGCCATCATTCTCTAAATGATATCATCCGTAGGGCTTTGATTTCTGCTGGTGTCCCTTGCTTGTTGGAGCCCCCTGGTCTTTCTCGGTCTGACGGTAAGAGGCCTGACGGTTTGACATTGGTTCCGTGGCAGAAGGGCAGATGCTTGATTTGGGACGCCACTTGCGTCAATACCTTCGCTCGATGTCATTTGGCGCGAACGTCGATGGCCGCTTCTGCTGCGGCTGAGACCGCCGCGGCGTCAAAGCATGTTAAGTATGCTGTCCTTCAGTCACGGTATATGTTTGTCCCCGTGGCGTTTGAGACGTGTGGTGCTTGGGGAAGAGAGGCAAGAGTTTTTATTAAGGAAATTGGTCAGCGACTTAGGACCAGTGGTTTGGACCACCGCTCTGGTTCGTTCCTGGTGCAAAGACTGGCTATTGCCATTCAGCGTGGTAACGCTGCTAGTATCCTGGGGTCTTTTGTGCCAGGAACGTCACGAGATGGTCTATTTGACTAGGAGAGACAGACAGTCATTTTTAATTTATTTGTATTTTTAGACCAACCATAAATGTTTTTATTGGCATTTAATTGTTTTAATAATGGTGATTTTAATTTTTTCATGGTTGGGTCAATGAATTTTATATTTTAATACTTAATCCAATTTGTAATTCTTTGTTTTAATGATTTTATTTTGTATTTTGATGTGTGTATTATTAATTTATTAAATTTACTATGTAGTGATGCGTTTTAACAATGAAACACTTTTATTTGTTTTAAATTGTTCCATGTTATTGTTGTCGGCTGAACCAAATGTGAGCAAATCGTCAGGAATGACGTTAACCAACTCCATACAAAAGTAGATCTTTAATGGAATTAATATCTAGTAAAGCCATTTCCTTCATATATTCAGGTCTTATGTTGTGTATTAGGATTTCTAATTGTTCATCGTCAGAGAGACGTTTAGACAATCTATTAAACATACCCTGCATAATTGACAAATAAATTATTATTGTCTCTTGCTTCGCCTGCGTACGGGAGCGTATTTCCTGAGTCAACCTATAATCAAGGTCAGGAATGTCGAAATCTTCCCTTAAACAGCAAGTAAATGTTTATATGACGTAAAGGTTTGTTTGTATGACCTAAACCAATGTAATGCAGACTTATCTAAAAGATCTGAAAAAGCAATCAATGTACGTTCTGCAGATATACCTCGAGCCTGTCTCAACTCTTCTAAACGTTCAATGAAACTCCTAACACATGTAGTACCGTCATACTTTAAATTTAAAGAACACAAATTAATTGGTCTTTCTTTAACAACCACTAATTGTGTTTTTTCTGCTGATTCATTTTCAGAGGAGGGATCATGAATAGACTGCATATCCTCTTCTTCAGAGCCATTCTCTAAAGATGTTATCAACGTTACCAATTTATTTTTAAGTTCAATTAATTCCGGTGATTTATCTGTCACACGTGAAATTCTCATTAAGTAATATTGCGAACGAGCTAATATTTGCTTAACAGTGGTGCTATCTCCCTCTGTTAAATCCCTATGTAATAGGCCCAGCTCTTCGATAGGTTCCAAGCATAAGCGTACCTCCTCTGCACTTGCTGGCGTTGCATAATCCTCTGGTTTAATGCTATCTCTCCGAAACAAGCCACACAGACTGCGATACCGCCTGCGAAGCACATCCCTGGTCGCCTTTACATCTGTGGATATATTAAAATATTATTAAAATATTTAAGCTCATGTAATAATTCTTCTTTACTAAGATAGTCAATCCAGATTGTCTTATCCATATTAAATTTAAAATATTTAATCAGTCTTTGATAGTTATTTTGAATCCAATTTTAAAGTTAAGTGAATGTAAATAGTAATTTTACATTAATCAAGGTGAATTAAATTAAATTAGAGTCGATCCATTCAAGTAGTTGCACAAGTTTACAATGTTAACATGACATGTCGCACCATTCCTGGAAGAAACGCGTAACTCGACTTGCGTCAATTTTTTTTTATTAATGCAAAAAATCGGCCGTAATCTAATACACCTTCTCACAAATTTTCATGAAGCTAGCGCCAAAAATAAGGTTGCTGTCACAAAAAATGTGTATTTTTGCGACAAAAAATAAAATATATATTTCCATTCTTATAAAGATGTATACATACATACATTTCTTTATTTTAAAACTTTCCCTGGGTATAAAGCCGTAAACACACATACCCATATCTAACACGAAGATTTAACATAACTTTATAAACGTAAATAAACATAGGCATTTGTTCTTGGATACTATTACGAAGGCGTGTCTTGCAAGTTCACTTACTTACTTATTGCACGAAACTTGTTCGGGACTGTTTTGCGTTTTATATCGTTACGTAGTTTCTCCAAGGAGATGTCATAAATATCTGATGCATAGCTGCACTTACTTCTTTACGCTCGCAAGAGACATAATAAGAATATCGCGTCTATAAGTGAGACCCAAGCGGAAATATTTGCGAGCAGATGGAACTTATTATTGGGTTGGAAAAACAGCAGAAGAGCAAGCAGCTAGCGGAAATTGGTTTCACAGTGCGTAACATTATTAAGTCATCCTTAACACAACTTCCGAAAGGAATGATCGCATAATGACCTTGCGCTTGCCAGTTAATGATACTTAAATATCCACCTCATCAGTATCTATGCACCAACCTTAACAGCTAATGATGATAACAAAGCAAAATTCTATCGGAACCTGCCCTGCGTTCTTTCGGGAATTCCAGGGTCAAGACAAAATTGTCCTACTGGGTGACTTTAATGCACGCGTGTCGGTACTAATTACGAAGCATGGCGTGGCGTTCTTGGTCAGCATGGAGTTAGGAACTGCAATGCTACTGGCTTGGAGCTTCTGACTCTGTGCTCAAAGTTTGACCTGTGGCTGACTAATACCTTCTTACGCCTAGCAGAAAAATATAAGACCTCGCAAGCTAGATCCAAGCAATGGCACCTTATTGATTACATTATTATATGAAAAAAGACCTGAACCACGTCTTGATAACAAGAACTATGTGGGGTGTGGAGTGCTGGCCAGACCATCGACTTATTCGATCGAAGATCCGTCTGTAAATAAAAGTTCCTCGACACGTAGCGCATAAGAAACCAGTGAATGTTTGTGTTGTACTATACCAAAACCACTGAAGAAAAACCAGAACTGTTTCGAAGACTTATATAGACAAGGAAATCAGAGCATTTCTTGAAAGCCACAGACAAGAACTGAGATCTCTATCAAACACCGGGAGACGAAAATCCATTCATCGTGAACTTAAAATTTATATCCGTGACTTAATAAATCAATGATGGCTGGATAGAGCATGACAAAAGACATGCAACTCTGTGCTGAGTTGCTGACACAAACCAAACGGGCAGATTTTTCGAAGGCTTGAAAACAATTTTCGGACCCGAATTGAGAAAACTTTTTCTAAAAAAAATGTGACCGCCTTCAAAAACAACCACAAAAAAAAGGGTAAAATAACCTACAAAACTTTTCTTTCGGAAGTCGGTGACTTTTTTTATTAATTTCATTGTCTTTTTTGCCACCGACTTCTGAAAGAAAAGTTTTGTAGGTTATTTTACCCTTTTTAGGGTTCCGTAGTCAACAAGGAACCCTTATAGTTTCGCCATGTCCGTCCGTCCGTCCGTCCGTCCGTCTGTCCGCAGTTTAGCTCAAAGACGCAGAGTACTGGAGAGCTGTAATTTGGTGTAAATATACGGATTTGTTGTGCCGAAAAAGTGGTAAAATAAAATCTCGTAAAATATTTTTTTTTAGGGTACCTCCAGTACTTACACGTAAAGTGAGGATTTTTTTTTTCTCGCGTAACCCTTAGTGTGGGGTATCACTAAATAGGCCTTTAAAAAATAATGATAGTTTCCATTAACAATTTTTTGATAAAAAAAATCGTTTGTGAAATATTAAGCTTTAAAGTGCTAAATTTTGCTCGATTCGAGTGTCCCCCCCCTCTACCAGCTAAACGGTTATGTTTGGGGGTGTGAAAAAATTCACAATAGTAGTAAATATAACGAAGTTTAAAAGAAAATTATCATGACTAAGTAGGCTTTATAACTTTACGAGTAATAGTCGACCAACTTATAAAATGTACTTGATATCATATTTTCTTAAACAAAATGTATCGGAGACAACTGCAAATGTAAGTTTGTCAACTTTATTTTTACAGCTTTTATAGGTATGTTTTTTGGGGATAGGTAGGTTTTTATCGTCAACTATTTTTAACTAAATTCGAAAAAAGGAGGAGGTTCTAAATTCGTTGTAATCTTTTTTCTTATGTATTTTCCCCGATTTCTCAAAGACTCCTGGACCGATTTTGAAAATTCTTCTTTTTAAAATTAAATTCAGCGAATCAGTTTCGTTAGTTCGCATAAGTATTTTGATGGGCAACTACGGAACCCTACACTGTGCGTGGCCCGACACGCACTTGGCCGGTTTTTTGTGTTTGTTTTTGAAGGCGGTCACATTTTTTTAGAAAAAGTTTTTATTTTACTCTTTTTAGTTTAATATTCAACCAACATTCTTGTCAAATACATAATTTTCTTACATGTGCACTAGAATTTCGTAATCCGTAGCACCGGTAATAACATTTTAGGGTCTTCCTGCCGGGTGGATTGTCCCCGGTGTATAGGTCGCGGACCCCTATTTGAGTACTGCCTCGTCGAGCTGTGGAAGGTTGTAGGGGGCACAGAATTAAACACCCTGCTTGTAGGTTATGCGTAGCCACGTTTATTCCCCAGAGTCCCGTTGAGACAACCTTCCGCTCGGAGCAGTGCGCAGTAACTGCCCCGCCGTTCATTCGTTCCGCTCACATACATTTATGCTTACCTAGCGTTCTGCCTTCCACGTTTACATTGTGTCCCTACACTACATCCCCCCAAAATTTGAAAAAATTTTACATTTTCTTAAAAGTAGTTGCCACTTAGTTCTAAACTTATACATAATGTGCTGACAATTCTACTTGTTGCTGTAATAAATTGTTACACAGTTATTTCAGTTGTTTCTTTGTTGCCTATGTCCTACTCCTTAAGTTTTACTCTATATGCTAGGTATACTCTTGTTTGCGGGCACCTGTTTCTCAAGGTTCCGACTTTATGTCGTCATAGGACGAGTGTGATTTTATATTTGTTAAGGGTAGCTGTCATAACGGCCTACTCTGCAATAAAAAATAGCACCCCTTTGGGGCCCACAGTATCCCTTATGACAGCGCCACTAATAGATTACGTAAATATAAATAAGTTTTACATTGTTGCCTTATCTTAACTCTACTCACACTTATTTTGCTTGTTGGCAAATGTTCGCGGCCGTAAGTCCGGCGGGCATTTCGCTACTAAGTATTATTTTGCATGACGTCATGGATTCTATTTTTAATACATCTTATGACACGAAGCACTCTACTCATTTTTTTACACGATACACTTTCACTAATATACCTCAGTTGCACGATTATTGGTTTTCTGTTGAGCAGCGATGCCTTTGGCTACCGGTGCCAAGCCGATTACGGGTCTCAGCACACATATGGGATCGGAAAGGGATCGTCACCGTATCGCCTCGAGCCGTTCAGAATGGTTTGTATTAAACTCCCTACTGCAACGCACACTAATCGGAATAATAACGTAATCGCCTCGCCTCGGAACAGGCTCCGAACTTGAATTCCCGCGCTTACGGCTCATCGTCCCCGCGCTTACGTTTCTCCGTCGCCGCGCTTACGTCTCTCCGTACCCGAGCTCACATCTCTTCGTCCACCCTTTCCCCTTTCCCCTCCCGCGACTTGACTAACCAGGTCAGCCAGGGGGCGGCGAGGCGTAAGCGCGGTGTCGCCTAGCCGTAGCCGAGTTGACGTACAGGCGCTGCTGATACGCTTTCGTTACGTGCATACGGTAGGTTGACGCCTGGTTGACAGCGAGGCGAAAGGCGTTACGGTTACGATCCCTTTCCGATCCCATATGTGTGCTGAGACCTTACCTCTGCTTCTTTGCGGAACCAGTTCCGCACATGTTTTCTGTATTGGTGTCTTATTAGCCACAGCAACATGATGCCAAAAATGATGGCGAGTACTATCATAACAATTTCCACTGTGTTTACTCGTTGTCCGATGATCTCGTTTGAGATTGTTTGTGATACTGCGACGTTGTTCTGTTGCGGTTTAGCCTGGCTGTTACACATTTTATGGGTTGACTTGCTCTTTACGCGATAAGTAATATTTGAAATGTGGTGTCGTGCAGCACCGAGAACGAAGGGTTTGCGCAATTGACCTACCTACGTAAATGCTGACATGATGTCTTACATATACTATGATTGCTGAATAATACAAATTGTTTATGTAGTGCGGCGACTGTGGTGGCTATGGCTATGTATGTTACATTATGTGTGTTACTTTGTTTGTACGTCCTGGTATAATGTTACAAGTTAAACCTAACTGGTGGTTTCACTACGTCCGCTCTTTGTTTTTTTACCTAGAATAGATCTGTCATTGTTCTTATTTGCTGATGTAACACTGGTTCCTGGGTCGGTACATACATTGTTGTGATTTCTACTGGTCTCTGAATGCTCATGTTGTTCATTGAGTACGTATGCGGGTTTTAACCTGTCGATGGATATATTGCATTTTCTGTTAGGAAACTGGACTGTATATATTTTAGGTGTCCTATCTGTGACGCGATAGGGACCATCATACGTCGGTGTTAATGGTTTGCGTATCGCGTCATTGCGGACGAATACATATTCACAGTTTTTTAAGTCTTTATGTATAAACAGTGTGCGTGAGTTGCGTGAACCCTGAGGTACCGGTTTAAGTTCGTCGATTGTTTTCCTAATGTTCTCTATGAGTGTATGATCGTTGCATGTTTCCTTGTCAGCTGTGGTGTAAAAGTCTCCTGGCAAGCGTAACGTCTGGCCGTAAACATATTCCGCGGGACTTTTGCCGTTGTCGCTTTTACCTACTGCGCGTAGCCCTAGTAACACCGTTGGGAGTTCGTCGCACCAATACGCGTTATTCTCCAGTCTCGCCGTTAGTGCTGATTTCAGCTGCCTATGCCATCGTTCTACGATACCATTGCTTTGAGGATGGTATGGCGTAGTGCGTAGCTTTTTGATGCCCATTATTAACATTAATTGTTTGAATAGCGCGCTCTCGAATTGGCGTCCTTGATCGCTCGTTAGTCTTTCGGGGCAGCCAAATCTGCTGACCCACTTGTTGTAAAATTCCTTTGCTACTACTTCGGCGGTTATTTCTTTGACCGGTATTGCCTCCGGCCAGCGCGTACAACGGTCGATCATAGTTATTAGGTACCTGTACCCGTCTTGTGACGTTGTGAGAGGCCCAACTATGTCGATGTTTACGTGTTCGAAACGTTTACTTTCTGGATATTGCTGCAAGTCCGAAACCGTGTGTCTGTTGACCTTGCATTTTTGGCAGGGTATGCAACATTTTGCCCAACGACCAGCATCTTTGTTCAGGCCTGGCCAGAAGTATCTTTGTGCGACTAGTTTCCGCGTTGCCCTGATTCCCGGATGGCTAACATTGTGTATCGAGTCGAACGCTAGTTTTCTGAAATTTTCCGTTAAGTATGGTCTGCACGTGTTTGTTGAATTTTCGCAATATATGGCTGTTTTACAGTGTGGAATGAAACACTTTTTTAATTTTAGATTGTCTTTCGATTCCCTTAGTAACTGTGCGAGTTCGGTGTCATTTTGCTGAGCTAGTGCTAATTCTGAGAAGTCGATCGCGGTCGGGCAGTCAATTGTTTGTACACGCGATAAAAAGTCTGCGCCTGCATTTTTGTCGCCTTCTATGTACCTTATCGTTGTGGTGAATTCGCTAATGAATAGAAGTTGCCTTGTTCGTCTAGAGGTTTCCGAGTTACTTTGTAGTTTTTCGAATGCGTAGATTAACGGTTTGTGATCTGTGAAAATAGTTGGATGGCTTCCCTCAATTATGTGGCGAAAATGCTTTACTGCCATGTATATTGCTAGCAGTTCTCTATCGTATGTAGAGTACTTTTGTTGAGCTTTAGAGAATCTCTTCGAAAAGTACCCTAATGGTTGCCAGGAGCCATTTACTTTTTGTTGCAATACCGCGCCTGCGCACGTGTCTGATGCGTCCGTCATGAGAGCTACGGGTACGTTGGATTCGGGATGCGATAACATGACGGCGTTTTTTAGTCCCAGTTTACACTGTTCGAAATCTTTGATTGTCCTGTCATTCCACTCGATTACGGTCTTGTCTTTTCGTTTGGCGCCTATTAGGAATTCGTTTAAGCTTGCTTGGTGCGCGGCGGCGTGGGGTGTATACCCCTTGCTCGGTAAAAGTTTACCATGCCTAAAAACTGTCTAAGGTGTTCTACTGTTTCTGGTCGCGTATAATTTTCTATTGCCTTAACTTTGTCTTCTAATGGCTTGATGCCCTCCGTGGAGACCTCATATCCTAAAAAGTCGAGTTTAGATTTACCGAATTCGCACTTTGCCAGGTTTATTGTGATGCCGAACTGTCTAAATCTTTCGAATACCGTGCGTAGTTGCCTTTTGTTTTCTTCTATGCTATTGCTCGCTATGATGACGTCATCGACAAAACTGAACAAGAAATTTAAGCCGTGCAATACATTGTTATTCATAAAACGCTGGAATGTCTGACTCGCGTTTCGTAACCCAAAGGTCATCCGAGGGAACTCGAACAGACCGAATGGTGTTATTATCGCTGTTTTCTCTATATCCTCTTTAGCAACTCTAATGCAATGGTATGATTTGTTAATGTCGAGTTTGGTGAAGATTTTCTTACCTGCGAGTATGTAGGTGAAGTCGTGTAGGCGTGGGACTGGATACCGATCCGGCTTAGTGATGGCGTTTAGGCGCCTGTAGTCTCCGCATGGTCGGATGTCCCCGTTTTTCTTTGCCACCACATGCAATGGGCTCGCCCACTCGCTTTTGGATGGCCTGCAGATGCCCATCTCTTGCATGCGCCTGAATTCTTCCTTTACCTGGTGGTACCTGTTTGGAGGAAGTGGCCTAGCCCTCGCGTGAACGGGGGGTCCCGTGGTCTCGATGTGGTGAAATACGTTACTCACATTATTTTGCGTGTCGTCATCCTTGAATGGCATGGGTTTGGTGATGTCGGCATACTCCGATAATATGTCGTGATATGTGTGCTTACTATCTAAAATGCTGACTGATATTTCCGCGCATTTAACTATACTACCTATTGTATTTAGGTCCGTTCGTTTGTCGATTAACTTATGAGCATTCAGGTCTACCAATAGGTTATGATATTTTAAGAAATCTGCCCCAATGATTGTTTGTGTTACATTAGCAATTATAAATGTCCACCTTAGTGGCCTGCGTAGGTTAAGATTTAATTCTAGGGTTTGCGTGCCGAATGTATGAATCTCAGATCCGTTTGCTGCGTACAATTTATATTTACCTTCGGAGTTCCCCGTGTGGCACTTTTGTTTCTTGGTTGCTGGTAATACCGATACGTTTGCGCCCGTGTCGATGAGGAAGCGCTTGCCGGAAGTGATGTCCGTTACACAAAGGCGGTGATTTGAGGTACCGATGCATTCCTCCGCCGCTGACTGCACCGTTCCTAGTTTTCCGGCTTCCCGGCTGTTCGTGATGTCTTCTGCTTCTCCCAGTTGCAAGGTTGCTCGCATTTGTTTGCCCGGTCGCCGAAACGGTAATGGTAATAGCATACCCAGTCGGCTGATTGCGGGTTTCGTCTCTGGTTGTAGCGTCTATTTCCTGATTGCGATCGCTGCCGGGGACCTTGCCCGTGTCTCCACGTTGCTCTGCCTCTGTGTATCTCGTCGATTGACTCGCGCAGTCTTGATATCTCCGCGATGAGTAGCTCGTTGCCATTTGGTGGAGCGGTTGTGAGTACTTCAGCTACCGGTGTACTCGGTGTTGCCGTTTCCATAACCTTGTCTGCCATCTGAGCTAGTTTGTTGATGTCTGCGACTTCACTGACCGTCAGTATGGCGCGCACCGAAGCTGGCAGGTGTCCGGTCCACAGTATCCGTAACGTGTCGTCAGGGAATTTGTCTTGCGCCAGTTCTTGCATTCTACGAAGCAGTTGTGAGGGCTTTTGTTCGCCCAGTTCGATTTCGCTGAGTAGTTTCTGTACCTTTCGAGTCTCGGATTCCTCGTAGACGGTCAAGAGCCTTTCTTTCACGATCGTATATGGTTTTTCTTCTGGTGGTTGTAGGATTAGGTCTGCGACTTGTTGTATGCTGTCCTTTTTCAGTTTCGCCACCACTACGTTGAATTTTGTGCGCTCCCCTTGTTTTTGGTTTGCTACTATGGCTTCGAATTGGCCGAACCATAGTCGAGGTTGGTCTGTCCAGAAGTCTGGTATTTGTGTCTTGATGGTGATTTGTGATAGCTCGTCGTCCTCATTCTTGACCTGTGAACCTTGTGCCGTGCGTTGCTGTTGTTCGTGACTCATTTTGTTGCGATGAGGACGTGGCACTCGCGGCGTACACACTATTCACTGGCTAATGTCCACGTGTATTTTTGACGCGGGTCACCAATTTAGGGTCTTCCTGCCGGGTGGATTGTCCCCGGTGTATAGGTCGCGGACCCCTATTTGAGTACTGCCTCGTCGAGCTGTGGAAGGTTGTAGGGGGCACAGAATTAAACACCCTGCTTGTAGGTTATGCGTAGCCACGTTTATTCCCCAGAGTCCCGTTGAGACAACCTTCCGCTCGGAGCAGTGCGCAGTAACTGCCCCGCCGTTCATTCGTTCCGCTCACATACATTTATGCTTACCTAGCGTTCTGCCTTCCACGTTTACATTGTGTCCCTACAACATCGTTAACATCTCTTGCATTCATTCTATCTCAAAAACTACTGAACCGATTTTGATGAAATTTGCGGTATTCCTTAAGTTGTACGATACCTAGTACAACAAAAAAAGAATTACTTAAATCGGACTTGTAGTTCCGGAGATATGCGAACACGAACACAATTTTCTTACTTGAGGAGTTGTACCTTCCATCATCAGCTCAGCTACATGAGATGATGATTTCCATACGCAAGTACTTGAATTACTTCATAAGATTTGCGAAAAACTATGTGTCAGCTAATAAAATTTGAGGGTTGCCATCGATTTCTCCAAGATCCAATCATCAGATCCTAAAATGGTGACAATGGGACCTCACGGGAAGCACCAGCTTTCGATTGAAAAAAGAATTATGAAAATCGGTTCAACCAGTCGCAAGTTATGAGGTAACAAACATAAAATAAAAAAAATAAAAATACAGTCGAATTGATAACCTCCTCCTTTTTTTGAAGTCGGTTAAAAAAGGCACCAATACATTATTATAATATTATACTCGTGTCAGGGACTGTAAACTGACAGATCATAAGCAAATCCTACTTTTTTTGACTGGCCTGTTGGTCTAGTGGTTAGTGACCCTGACTGCTATGCCGGAGGTCGTGGGTTCGATTCCCACCCAGGACAAATGTTTGTGTGATGAGCATGATCATTTGTTCTGTGTCTGGGTGTAATTTATCTATAATATGTATGTATTTAGAAATATATAAGTATGTTTATCAGTTGTCTAGTACCCATAACACAAGCTCTGCTTAGCTTGGACTAGATGGCGTTGTGTGATAGTTGTGGAATATTATTATTATTATTTATTTTTATTTAAATCCTAGATATTATAGGTGGGCTGAACATTTCAATGACGCTCTGATCTCTGCTCTCAGACAACTGATTTACCATACATTGGAAATCTTGAAAGGAGGACTTAGCTGATCCACCTTTGGTGAATTCATGTCAGCCGTCAAAAGATTGAAGAACGGTAACACTAGGAGCCGACTGTCTACTATTAGAGGTATTCAAATATGCTGTTCCACAAATACAAAGTAGACTCTGCAACTTAGTGCTCAAGCTTTGAGAAGCCGAAATTGTACCCGAAGACTGGAAGAATGCCTCCATTTGCAAAAATTTATAAGGGTAAAGGTGAATTATTGGGTCGTGGTTCTTACAGAGGCATCTATCTTCTGACTTCTACTGGTAAACTGTGACTTCTACTGGAAGGTACTGGCTCATATCATCGATAGCCGCTTATCAAACCTTGTGGAACAGATACTTCCAGAAACGCAGTGCGGTTTTAAAACCAGCAGAGGAACTGTTGACGGCATTTTCATAGTGAAACAAATCCAAGAGAGCCTTGAACAAAACCGTCCTTTGTACATGTGTTTCGTTAACCTAGAAAAGGCCTTCGACCGCGTGTCGCGCGCTCCTCTTTGGGTAGTGTTGCAGAATGTTGGATGTCCTGCGAAATTCGTCAGTTTCAGGAAGGTATGACGGCGTGTGTTCAACATGAAAACGATTTCTCAGACCTAATTGATATAACCAGCGATGTGAAGCAAGACTGTGTTCGGATAACGTGGTAACGTGGGAGTCATGGCTCCCACGTTATTTTCACTCTATTTCTCGGCTCCGCTAAATGATGCTCTACAACATAGTCTTGGACAGGTTGAACTCAATGTTCGCTCTGATAAAAGTGTCTTCGACATCTCAGGGCGCTGGCGAAGACTAAAACGTCTAGGGTTCCCGTGCTTGACACACTCTGGTTGTCTAGAAGATATTGCTATTAGCGAGGCCGCCATTGTAACCATAGAATTAGTAATGTTTATAATAGTTGTGTAAAAATTTTGGTGTACAATAAAGTATATTCCATCTATCTATCTATGTATGCTGATGATGTATGCCTGTCAGTTGACCGTGTGGAAACTCTTCAAGACCATCTTAATAACCTTCAGGCCTGCTGTTCTAGATTTGGCTAGTAATACGCGTAAAGAAAACCCAAGATATAAAACAACTACCAACAAGTTGAATTCTGTCTCATTGGAAGAGCTACCGCATTTTAAATATCTCGGAAGTCTAGTCTCCAACGAGAATCGACTGGCGTCTGAAATTCCTAAAGGATTGCTAAAGCAGCCGCTGCCTTTGGAAAGCTTCACAAGCGTGTGTGAACCGCTCATGACCTGAAACTGCACACGAAAATATGCGTTTATAAGGCCTTAGATTTACCAAAACCTACTCACCTACGCCGAGGAAACCTGGTGTCGATTTAGAATAAAACTTCTTTAGTATAAAATACTCGGCTTTACTTATTTTTCCTTCGGATGGGCCTGAATGCTGTTAGGTTAGGGGGCATAAGCTAATGGACAAATACTGCTACATCATTAAAGTTCGATAAATAACAGATTAAAGTCAAAATGTGTCAACAATAACAAAGGTATTTTTTTCTGTGTTTTAATAATTGATAGAAGATTTCCATGTATTTAGCTTTTAGGCACTTTATTTTACATACCATAGGGTTCTACAGCATGTTTTTTCTTCGCACACCTAATACTAAATCGATTAATATGATTATAACACAGCAGCTTATTTTGTTTTTAACTATTTTAAATCTATACAATGTGTTGATCTGCAACCTAGTCAAATTCAAGGACGTGATTATACTCATGATTCTCGACCCAAATCAACAATAAAATAGGTAGGTATTTTTTTATTTTATTTTTCCTTTTTACTGAAATCCGTAAGTGTGAACTAGTTTCTACAAGAGTAGTAGATTCAATTCACGCACACCAGCTGCTCATCGCTGTGTGCGTACGCGCGGACTGCGTAGTCGGGTGATTCTCTTTCATTTGTATTGAATTAAGGGTTTAATTCTGAAATACTGTAAAATTTCAACAACAAAAAAAAAGCAGCCCTTATTAGTTTTGCCCGGCACTGTACTCTTAATTGATTATTTATGACTTTTGTGACAACCACCTGAAGTTTGACGAAAATATGAATATTTTTTCTCATAAAAAACAAGTTTATTCAGAAGCTCCAATATAACGTAGATACTTTCGCACGCAAAAAGTATGTATTTTTGTTAACTTATATGAATTCTTCGTGTAAAAACTACGTAAGTGGTACTTACACTTTCGGACTGGCCTAAAATTGGAGCGTGAATAATGGAATAACTACACTTAACGCATCCAATGCGGTACACCAAAGATGGCAACAAAGCAATATCCATTTTTACACCGGCTTGTTTTGTAACAGTTTCAGGGATTATTTAAGTAACCGTATAATTCAACCTACATTTTTGCGAATAAATAAATGAATAAATAAATAACCATATCTCCCAGTATACATAGCAAAATGAAAAATCGGAAACTCTATCATTTTGCCGCTGCAAAATGCCATCTTTTGCTATTTACAAGGTTTTCGTGGGATTTTTTTACAATGTTGAACACGTTTTTTTTACCTCCTGAAAAGTTGTCCGAATTCACTTACCGCTTTCTTACAGGAAGGGTGCGATGTGGCATAACCTTACTTTTTAACACAAAGTGTTGATGTTTCTAAGTTATATGACTTTATATAAATCAAGAGGAGTCTATACATTTAAGCTTTACTACATCAATAATGTGGAAAGATTTGCCTTTTGCTAAAAATGTTAACATGTGCTATCAACTAATTTTGAAAACTCAAATTCAGGAAATGTACTAAGTTAAATGACTCTAATTACTAAACATTAAGTTAAATTAAATTAAGTTAGATCAAGCTCTTAATCTTGAAGTGAAGATTCCAATCTGACCTCATGCGACACGTTGGGCGTACAATTGTAAGGTCCTTACGTCTCTTACCACCAGCTGCCAGCGTAGATTGCCATGAGACTAACGGGTTCTGTTCGCATGAGGTGTTGGTTAAATAAAAGAGATGCTTGATGTCTTCTCAGCTATTTAATTTGATGGTACAGGATCACAGCACTTGTCAAGCTTCCTTACAAGGTTATGGTTATAGACACAACACTTACTGCAGGTAGAACATACTACCGTCTATCCAGGTCGAACCGTGGACATGCCACGCAGACAGCATTCACAGCCTGTGTGTTTTGTAGAATGTAATACGTGGCTTGGTACCAGAGCTTGTCCTAGCTTACTTCATAATGTGTGCCAAGCGTAGAGAAGACGTTTATTATTTTTTCTTTATTTATGTATTAAAATAATGGATGGAACCCTGAGAACAATATCAGAAAGAATCCGTGAGCATTTCAATACCATCATCATGGTGGGTGATGCCATGTAATTGCAACAAAACATGAAATAATTATGGATACATACGCATATGCGGTTTCTTATACTAGCACACTTTCATTTTAGCCGCTGTTCCACTCCTTGTACGCGTCATTAAATTTTAATTAAATATTCTTGGTTTTTTTTTAACATTCAGCGTCTATAGCGTGTGTCCAGGTTCCAAGAAAAAAGGGAAGCCAAAAGTTCAACGTCATCTAACCACGCTCAAACCCGCTTCTAGGCTTTTGCCTTTTAGACCATGCGTTATATAATTAAATTTAATTCAACTGAAATCTATCACAATTAATTATTTGAATTTTATCTATGTACTTATTATATTTTATTTAGAATTTAAAGTATCGTAAATAAATATGTTACTCTCTAACGCCATCTATATCAATGAACTGTAACTATTTACTATTAGTTCGCGTTTCTGTTACTAGAGGGCGCTACCCGTCTAAAATAATCAATAATTACTTTTATACTTGTTACAAATTGTGTAGTCCATGTAAGAAGCATTTGCAATTGAAAAATGAGCCAGCAAAAGAGAGCCCAGAAAAAGCAAATACCAACCTTATTTGAAGCGCGAGCGTAGCGAGCGCGAATTTTTTTTAGGTCTTTGGAATAGGACACGGTAATTCTTCATAGAAGACCGAACGCGGTCAGCTCTAAAAGTAAAACGTTTCCGGACTTCAAGTTTGAATCTAAAAGTGAGATCAAATATTTGAAGTCTTTAGTAGGTAGGTACTTAAACCTAATCCTATAAGTTCTCAACTCCTATTTCAAAATTAATTTTGATTTATATTTTTTAATATATTTTTTGGGCCCTTGGCTTTGGCGTCCTTAGAGGATGGCCCTGCGTAGCGCAGCTACATTGTGATAGCGCATCTTACTCGCACAGCTACATAGCGTAGGATCAATGGAAACGGTCACGCAGTTTCTGGCTCAACTTTTACATCCTCGCAACACAGCTACATAGCACATCTCTGGTGGAAAGGCACCCTAATGCGGTTTACATAATACATCCACTTACCAAGTTTCAACAGGATAGCTCATAAACTTTCGAAAAAAAAAGTGGTTGTGACATACGGATGGACGGACAGACAAACATGACGAAGCCATGAGGGTTCCGTTTTTTGCCATTTAGCCAAACCCTAGAGGAAACTTATAAATAAAATTGAAAGTAAACACAAAATTAATAAAAAACTTAACACAAAATTAATTAAAATTCTTTTCAATAGTCACTAAAAATCACACTGAAAATTACAATTTCAGATTTCTTATTTTACTTATTCAATATTAAGTTTTACTTATTTTTATTGTAGAACTTTGTTTTTTTTTATCGTGGTAAAATTATCAAATGAGTCTTCCCACCTTACTGTCAGACTCGTACTGACTAAAATCCACGGCGTCCTTCAATAGCCCTTTACGTTCCAGAGTCACGGTAATGAGATAAGTCCCGCGACCCCGGCAGGCTTTAGCCCTCTAGAGGGAAGCCCCGTTATCATGCTAACGCTTTTTGAGTCGCGAGGTCGTCACCTGTCGCCTGCGTGAGGACACGGCGGAGCTCTGCCCAAGCGGGGCAGTCCTGCACCGTATATGCTCCACCTGTCGTGTATGCACGTGTCCTCCGGGCGATCTTCGCACTGGTGACACCCAGACGTTTCCTCCTTCCTCATCAGACACAGGTACCTCCCGAAAAATCTGTGTCCGAGAACTTTATGGTAAACGAAATTTCTTGTTTGATTTCCTGGCGAGTACGCAAACAGTAAAAACCTGACCCGACAAACGTCGTTCTATCAGAAGTAGTTGGTCTGTGGTAGTCTTACAATTACATGCTTATATTTTCTGGTCAAGTCTGGTGGTCCGACAGTCCTTAGCGCTTCACCCAAAGCGAAAGAAATCATTTGATAATTTAAACATACCAAAAACAAAACAAAAAATTAGTAGTTTAAGAAAAGTCCGTTTAGTTTTTCAATTTCTGCTGGAAATTGAAAAAAAAAATCATTTAGCAAAAAAAGTATTCACAAAAAACACCATCCTGAGAATCGAACCTGTGCCCTAAATATTTCGGTCCAATCGTTTAACCTCTAGACCAGGGTAGGCGAACCAATGGCACGCGTGCCATTGATGGCACGCGACACAATATTTTGGGCACGTCGCAGAATTAGGTATTTTAAGACGATGAGAAACCGTTTGACAGATGAATCTAGTTCAGCATGTATTTTGCTAAAAGTAACATCTTACAACCCTAACATAAATTATTTGTCATCTAACCTGCAGCAACAGAAGTCACACCAATTTTACTGAAATTTAATATAAACATACCAAAATGTACCTCTTTTGCCTACTTTATTTAATAAAGAGTTTTGATAGTATTTATGATTATTATTTTGCCAAAAGTCAAAATTATTTGATGGCACGCGAATGACCCCATTAAACATTTTTTTAGAAAAAATGGCACGTTGATGCATATAGGTTCGCCTACCCTGCTCTAGACCATCGACGTTGCTGTCAATGGTCTTCAAATAGACGTTCATAATATGATACTTCAGTTGGAATGAAAAACAGATGACGAATAACATACATTATGCGCTTCATGACAGAAAGTAAAAAAAAAAAAGAATATTTTAGTCCTTATTAACCTGGTCCTGGTGGTCACAAACACAACAAAAAAAGAATCATTCGAATCGGTCCAGCCGTTTTCTTGTTTGTCTTAGCAACACATTTGGCGATCCATTTTTATATTATTATAGAAGAAGATAGTAACTTCGGATATCTGTAAACGTGTAGAAAATGAAATTTGTGTTTCCCAATATGCGGATGATTTCGCCTTGTATGTACAGTGTTCATCTGTTAGCGAAGGACAACACAAGATCCAATGTGCGCTTGATATCATCAACAGTATGTTGAATTGTTGACACACGTAGGATTAGACATTTCTCCCGCCAAAAGTAAAATATGTTTATTCAGTAGAGGTTTTCGTTGCCCAGTGATAATAGTAATAAGTTTAGACGGTACTTTGTTACAATTAGTAGAGATTCTTGCCACGGAGTTCTTGGCTGACACGTGTGTTTAGAGTTTTTTTTAATTTTGAACAGTTTTGAGTGATTGTTGACACTTTTGTGACTTGTTTTGTGTCTAAGTGTGTTGTCCTTGTGTTCGTTACCAGGTTGGTCTTGTGTTTGTCTTGTAATAAGCCCAGTTTCATCAGAAATGGAAAGAAATAAACCCCCAGACCCCGATCCCCCCGATATCCCTGTCTCGTTATCCCCTTTGTCCCCGAATCCCCTATCACAATTAGCGGACGTTGTTTGCAATTTGCCAGAGATGGATATTTCACAAACCCAAAATAACTCACGCAAGCGTTCCGTTGAGAATGAAGACCTAACTCCTCCTAGCAAACAACCAAAAACCCAAATAGGTCGCACGAAGTACTCGGTACTGGACAAAGCCCCTTACGTTGTGCATGTCTCTCGAATAGAGACTCAACCAAATGCTGGATCCACCCTTCATCCTGTTAATTTTGGTAAGTTCCTTATGGCTAATAACATCAGTAACGTTGTTCGTGGAGGCGTGAACAAAGTCGGCAGAAATCGAGTCTCAGTGGAGTTTGCTTCACCGCAAGATGCTAACTCCTTTCTAACAAACAGTCTGTTGACAAAATTCAGTTTTACCGCATCAATCCCCACTTTTAATATTACACGGATGGGTGTTGTAACAGGTGTCCCAACAGACTTGGCTGAAGAAGAAGCCTTAGTTTACCTTTCTGTGCCCCCAGGCTGTGGGAAAATATTGAAAATCCGCCGCATCAACAGAAAAATTCAAAAAGATGGCATTAATGAGTGGAAACCCACTGAGACTTGTGTTCTGACGTTTGACGGACAAGTTTTACCAAAAAGGATTTACTGCTGCTATACATCCCTCCCTGTTGAGCAGTACATATACCCGACAATTCAATGCCGCAAATGTTGTAGATTTGGGCATGTAGCTAACTTATGCCCGGTCTAAACCTCGCTGCAGTAAATGTGGCCACGATCACCCAGGTGATGGTTGCAGCATTTCTGAGGGTGAGGCTTTCTACGTGCTATGCTCGAGGAATCATTTTGCCTATATTTATTTATTTATTTATTTATTTAAATAGAACGGCCGAAGCCAATTACACTATTTAATAATATAAGAGCTAATTATTCTATATTAACATTACACCTTAAAATTAATATACCACAGTCATGCATTCATTTCACAGAAATTCAGACCTTCTGACAGTATCGTCTTCCATTCATCCGCAAACACATCAAGATCTGTGTCTGAGTTCAGGAGAGCGTTAATCGCGGTTAACGTACGAGGAATAGGTGATTTAGAGTGCGCAACAGTCCGGCAGTATGGAACAGCCAGTAAGCGGTGTTTCCTGCCACGACAGTAATTGTCTGGGACAAATAAATTGCAGATTACATTATGCAGGTCAGGATCATCAATATCCCCCTGAGAATTTTAAGAGTTACAGTCATCTGGTCGCGTGATCGTCTGACTTCTAGAGAGTTGAAATTTAAACAGCCCAATAGAAATTTGGTGGGATACAGAAAAGGATAAAACCCGTACAAGTGCTTGTAAAGGTATCTGAGGAATGCTTTTTGGACTTTCTCTAGAGCTAAAGCATACTGCTTCTCAAACGGATTCCAGACGCATGCACTAGACTCAAGCTTGCTGCGGACCAGTGCCCCAAAAACAAGCTTTATAACATGGGGATTGTGGAAATCACGGCAGTTCCTTAGGACGAATCCGAGGCGCCTGAAGGACTCTTTAGCAGTAATTGCGATGTGGTTGTGAAAAGTGAGCTTGCGGTCGAATATGACTCCCAGGTCTTTCATGGAATCAGTCCTTGTAATTGTTTCTCCATTCAGTTTATATAGAAAGTTGACTGGGTGCCGCGCTCGACCGAAGGACATCACGTAACATTTTGATTTATTAAATTCCATTTTGTTCTCCAGACTCCACCTATATACTGAATCGATATCTGATTGCAGAGCTCGACAATCAGTCTCAGATTTTATTTCGTAATATAGTTTTAAGTCATCAGCATATAAGAGGGATCTGGCATTCAAAACTATGTCAGGCAGGTCGTTAATCATCAAGTTGAAAAAAAGGGGGCCGATCACCGCACCCTGACTTACACCCGAACGAGTATGATATGGGAGTGACTCATACAAGCCCAATCTGACAAATTGTTGTCTGTCCCGCAAGTAATCCGCAATGAGCCGTAGAAGCCCTGGAGCAAAACCTATTGCACTGAGCTTAGACAATAAGACGTCATTGTTGACTCTATCGAACGCCTTCCGAAAGTCAAAGTAAACAACGTCTACCTGGCGTCTCCAAGCAAGCTCGTAGCAAGTCATGCCCTGAGTATGGAAGGCAGAGGGCAATTAAAACTGTCATGGCTGAGAAGAATATCCCTTATGCTGAGGCTACTAAGGCTATACCTATTGTCTCCCGTAATTATGCCAATATTGTTAAGTCCCCAGTTTCTCAGTCTTACCGTAAGACCGTTCAACTCAAACCTAAGACACATGCCCCCCTTTCCCCATCATATGATAGAGCTGCCCATCAGCAAATTACTAGTTCTCCCCCATCCACACAGCCTAATGGCTGTTCTCTCAATAACAATATCTCTACCAGCAATATTTCTTCTTCTTCTACTATTGATCTTCTCATTAAACTTATCCCTATTATTATCTCTTCTTCCACTTCAAATAATCAATTACCGTCCAACGTTGCCAACCACATTATTTCACTTCTTTTAAACTTCAGAAATGGCGTCCCGCCTAGTATTCCTTCAATGGAATGTGAGGAGCGTGTGGCATAAGAAACACGACCTCATATTTCTATTGAATAAATACAAGCCACTGGCTTGTTCCATAGCTGAGACCTGGCTGACCCCAAGTCTCAGTTTTCGTATGCCCCATTTTAACATTCTCAGATGTGACAGATCTGATGGCTATGGAGGATCGGCTCTCCTAGTCAATAATCGGGTCCCCCTTTTACCTTTCCCTTTACCTTCGCTCACAGGTAACATGAGTATAGTGGCAGGAAGGGTGGAAGGCATCACAGTGTTTTCGGTTTTTTTTTTTTTTTTTTTGGCAGGAGTGGGAAATCCCTTCGGACACCTCGACTGTCTCACAGAGAGTGTGAGGCAGTCGAGGTAGTGCGGGACTTGAACCCGCTAAAACCCACTCCTGCTCTGCTCGGGTCCCCCTGACATGGTCAGAGAACTTATTTAGGCATTCTGTTTGTCATTCTTTTTCTACTTTTAGTCTTAATTTTTTAAAGTAATTCCTGTTTTATTATTTTAAGGATAATTTCTGAAATTTTTATTGAGCTCTTAATTTATATTTCGTTTCCATGCTCTGATGATTTTGAGCTTTATCCTCTATATCCTTTCGATATCGAAAATATTCATATAGGGTAAAACCCAAAATCATCAGATATTCCTATTTCTTTTAATTACTAATTTGGCTATTTTGATTGCATATTCTAAAAATGTATTTCTTTGCTTCCTGTTCTCTAATAATTGATTTAAGCTTAAATCAATTACAACCAGCTGGGCAGACTCAGATTTGTTTCCAGTCTACATTCAATTTCGCTTCTCTCCCTCTCGTACACCGGACACTCCAGCAATACGTGCTCTACCGACTCCTCCTTGTCTGGCTCGCAGATACACGATGGGCTCTCCTTACACCTGAATCGGTGCAGGTATTTGGAGAAACCACCGTGTCCTGTCAAAATCTGCGTAAGCACGCCCTCCGGTCTCAGTTTCCTCACCAGTCGGTAGGCATCGATCGCGTTTGGGAGGAACAATTTCGTTGTTGCGGCGGTCTCGCCGGTCTGGTACCTGTGGTTCCATTCGTCAAGCGACTCCTTACGGATCTGCCGCTTGACGAATGATACGGGACACAGGTCGTAATCCGGCCTCTTCTTCGACTTCAGGGCAGCCTCCTTCGCTAATAGGTCGGCCCTCTCGTTCCCCTCCAACCCTGCGTGGGCTTTGATCCAGAACAAGGAGACACTCTTGTTCTGGAGTATACAGCGTCTGATGGTGTCCCTTGTTTCCACTGCCAACGGATGAGAGGAGGCAACGTTTGTGACCGACTGAAGGGCCGCCGTGGAGTCGCTGAAGATGCCGAATGTCGACTCCTTATGCTTGAGGGCCTCTCCTGCCGCCCTTTGTAGGGCCAGAAGTTCAGCCTGGTAGACGGTGCAGTAGGACGGCAGAGCAAGTTTGAGGGCCTTGGTTTCAGTGGCACCATGCCACAAGGATAGCGCCGCCCCAACCCTGCCCTCAATCTTGCTGCCGTCTGTGAATATTCGCACAGCGAAGTCGCTGTGGTTGGCGTATTGTTCCTCGTCTACCAGACTTCCAAGCTTCAAGTTTAGTTGATCCGCGGGGTGCGGCGCTTCCGTCGCCGGGGCCATCCGCTCGACCTCCCTGTCAGCGCTGGCTGGGGCACGCCCCTCTTGGCTTCGTATAATGTCGACATTTCCCGCACCCGAAGGTCGAGTGGGAGTATCCCAGCCAGCACTAGCGCCGAGTTTAAGGAAACCGTGCGATAAGCTCGGCACAGTTTTTGGGCAAATCCCCGCTGGACCACACTGAGCTGTTTTCTAATTCCCACTTTATTGGCGGCAGGTGCCCATGCGCTTGCTGCGTAGAGGATTATCGGCTCGATTACTGCCGTGTAGATGACGCGGATGACTTCCGGATGAAGGCCCCAGCTCACCTTGGCTGCACGTGCCAGATGTTTATAAATGTTTACAGCTTTCCTATTGGCACGTCTCTGAATTTCCAATGCTGTGTCACCGTCGAAAATCATGACCACGTCATCCGCAAATGCCTGACAGTAGTCTCCTCGCTCTTCCAGCTCTTTTAGCAAAGGGTCGAGAATTACGTTCCACAGGTTCGGACCGCCAATCGACCCTTGCACACACCCCTTATTTGTGTGCCTAGCGCACTCAGCCCCTGCGTACCTCAGACGGACACTCCTACCGGTCAGGTAGCTATCCATCATGCGTCTGATGTTCACCGGGCACTTTTCCTCAGCCAGTCTGGTCCTGATGGCCGGCCACCATGCGCTGTCGAAGGCTCCCTCTATATCAAGTGACACAACAGTGATCAGCTTCTTTTCCTTCAGCTTTCCTCGGATATGTTGCGTCATTGTGTAGAGGGAGTCCTCGGTGCTTCTCTGTGGCATGAAGCCAAACTGGCGAGTACTGAGCCGTGGGATCAAGTGCCATTTCAGTCTAGCTACCAGCATCTTCTCTAAGATCTTGCCCAGGACCGCTAAGAGACCGATCGGCCTGTAGGACTTAGGGGTGGTGTACGAGTCTTTGCCGGGCTTCTGGAGAACTACTGCTGCTGCTGTTTTCCATGGTCCAGGGAAATGTCCATGTTCCAGGCACTTGTTGGCCAGTGCAAGGAACGTCTCAGGATCTCGGAATATCACCTGGGCGCATATATCGGCTGTGAGACCATCTGCCCCGGGTGCCTTCTTCGGGTTAAAGCTCTCCACCGCGGTTTTCAGCTCCTGAAGTGTAAACGGCGGGTTATGGTGTTCATCATGCCTACGCTCGTTTACACGACAGGCCGCTTCCCGTGTCCGACGGTGGTCCTCCGTTTCTCCCTCCTCTAGGTCCTCGGGGAAGAAGGTCTCCGCTAGCAGCCGGGCCGATTCTTGGGCATTCAGTGGCTTCCCATCCTTGACCAACGGCAAGTCCTCCTGCCTTTTGGCGGTCCGTCCCATGATCCTATAAATACCTTCCCAAACTCCCTCTCTGTTCTGCTTCTCGCAAAAGCTCTTCCAACTGGCCGTCTGCGCCTTTTTCGCCAGGGACTCATATCTTTCTTTTGCTTGCAGGTACTCATCTACGACTTTCTGCCTCCGGACCGGTGCAGCGCATCGGATGCGGCGTCTCCGGGTGTTCACCTCCGACTTCAGGGCAGCGAGCTCATTGGACCACCACGGTACGGTAAGTTTTGTGTTATTTTTTATTTTTGGCAACTCTAATTCACACGTTTCGACTATTGTAGCTATGTATTTGTTAATTATTTCTTCTAAGTTTTGCGTATTATTAATTTCACTAATGCTTTGTTGATTTATTCCTGAATCAGCTTGTAATTGTGCCAGTTTATCATTAAATTGGCGCCAATTTGCTTTTTTTGTGTTGTATAAACGTGTCGTTCTTGTTACATTTAGGCCTCTAGATTTTTGGAGATTAATTTTGAAAACAATAGCATTGTGGTCCGAGCTCGTGATACCCTCGTCGACCCGCCAGTCCTCCACCAGGTCCAGCAACTCCGTCGTGCAAGCAGTTACATCAACGAAGCTGCTGTACAGGGTGTTACCCCTGACGGTGTCGAAAGTCGGGGTGTTGCCGACGTTGAGCACCTGCAAGCCCATTTCTTCCAGGGATCCCGACATTTCTTCGCCTTTGGCGTCTGTTACCAGGCTGCCCCACCAGGCGCTCTTGGCGTTGGCATCCCCGCCCATTAGCACTTTTGTGGGGCCCGATTCCTCGCGAATCCGCATGAGTTGCTCCAGGTATGGCCGTATGGGTTGGTCCGGTTCAAAATAGAACGAGACTACTGTGATTTCCCAGGCGCTGGTACGGATCCTCACCACCGTGATGTTGTTGGTGGTGAGTTTCGGGCACTGTGTCACGTCGAGGTCGTGATCAAAGACTACTATAGCCGCCTTCACAGTCCCACCTCCTTGGTCAGCGCACTGGTACACTCTAGCGCCTTGGTAGTCTCGCATCCTTCCCACCCCACCCACATATGGCTCCTGGAGCAATGCGAACGCAACTTTCCGCTCACTAGCGACAAGCATGAGCTCTTGGGTTGCTAAGTTCTTCCTCTGCAGATTCGCTTGGATTACCCGGTAACTTGTACGGACGCCTACGCGTGTTCGGGTGTCCCTAAAAGAGTCCCTGATTCCGGTTGCCATTGGTTGGACCTTAGCAATACGCCACCGACAGCCGAGCCAATGCATCCCACTTTACGTGGGTTGGACACTCGCTGTCGAAGGCGTTGTGCTCGGTTCTATCCAACTTTGAGGCGGCGCAGTTGCAGCACTTTGGCGGCTTTGCTGCCAGCCGGGAAGGGCAGTCCACACTCATGTGGGGGTCACCGCAATGAGCGCAGAGATCGGCAGGCTGAGTGCACATCTTGCGACTGTGACCATAGCGTAAGCAGCGGGTGCATTGAATCAGAGGCAACTGGTCCAACACGCGCACCCGCTGCAAGTCAATGTGCACTCGACCCGCAGACGTCAGCCTCTGCCACACAATCGGGGACACCTGCAAGACGATATGGCACAGGTGGGAGTTCCTCGCCTTGCGGCGGTACTTCACCCCCAGTCGCGAGTCATCCGCCGGCAGGTCCCCGATCAGGTGGCTGTTCTGACGCTTAAGTGCATCGATGACCCCCACATCAGTGTGGCAGGAGAGCACATCGCGCATAATTACGAGAGGGTCCTTGTTTTTTACCTCCTCCACTGTGAGGTTTCCGGCCTTTATAATTTTCTGGGTTACCCGGGTCAATTCTTCCTTTGTCCTGAAGCCGACCACCACCTTCCGGTCCCTCGCCAGTGTTTTCGGTTTACATTGCCCACCCTCAACATGATTTTCTGGACACCTTATGAAACATTCTTTCCAATGTCCATGGACCTATTTTGGTCATGGGTGATTTCAACTGCCACCATTTCAGATGGGGGTCCGAACGCTGTGATGCCTACGGTGTAGCTTTGGTCGAGATCTTGGATGATCTGGACCTATGCATTCTCAACAATGGTTGCCCTACACGCAGACCTTCTCCCGGTCAACAAAAAAGCTGTGTTGATTTAACATTTTGTTCGGCTGAGTTGGCCGCTTCCACCAATTGGGAATGTACGTCCTTGTCGCATGGTAGTGACCATTATCCTATTGTCATTTCTTTGTTAAATAAAACATTTTTAGAGAAAACTTGCCCTCCACTTCTGAAATATAACCTGTCCAAGCCTGATTGGCCAAAATATGTTTCATTATTGGAGGATAAGATTGATTCACTTCCAAAGGAAATTGCCCAAAGTCGGGCCCCACTTTTGGCGCTGTGTCTCTTCCTTATGCTATGCAAAATGTATATATTATTTTCTTATGTAATTGTGTTTTTTATTAGCATTTACTTTACCCTAGTATTGCAAAACGTAATAAATGTTTATTTAACTGATCTCAGTACATCCGCCGACGAAAAATAAACCTAAATGTTGCTAGATGTCAACAATTTTTCAATAAAAATTGTAATCGATTAATTAATATCGTTATTTATTTCCAAATTCTACTTTACGTCCAACACTGACTTAACTATATTTTTGGTAATGTTTTACTATTGCTAGGCCCACTTATAAGACACAAAGTCAAAAGATATTATAGTATTCAAGACAAAGTAACAATAATGTATTCGACATCAATGTGCATCTGTCATAATATTTAATAGACATTAAAACAACTGAATAATAATAAAAAAGAGATTAATTAATAAACCCAAAAGCATAAACAGCTATTTTAATATTACTTGTTAGTTTGAATTATGCTTTCAAAATCGATATTGAAAATCGATTGAACAATAATTATACCTGGCAACACTTGTCAGTGTCAGCCAGAGATTTTTCTGTCAAAATATCAATAGCCGGTTATTCGTTTCGTATCGTTTGTTTTGCGTCGAGTTGAATTATATCCTCCGTATTAACGTCAGTTACATTACGAGTTATTGCTATTGAGTTGAGCATTTACGTTCCTCAGTGGTTTTGTTGTGAGATATCAACTTTTGTTTTGTTGTTAAGTGAGCGAATTGACTCTAGTTTTTAACGACAAAATGTCTACACCGGGTCGAGATCGGACAAACCGACCACTCTCTCGCCGATGTGTAAATTGTTCCCTTCGATTGGCGCCTAATCTTCGTAGGCGACCTATTGAAGATTTAGACGAACAAATGCTTATCCTTCTACGATCCTGGGTAACGCCGACACCGGTAAGTTTAAATAATTATCTATAAGAGATTTCAATGCACACGCTGTTTTAGTGTTCACTATTTTAGCAGTCTATGTTGAGGTCTAAGTTCAGCTATAAATGTCTATAAGCTGATATCATAATAATGTGCATTAATGTTGTAAATCAGATGCAAACAAAACATTACTGAAGTATTTCATGTAATTATCATCATAGGTTTTTGTCTAATATGAATGGTACAACATAATTGGGTGCATGAAGGGTATACTTGTGCAGGTAAATAGGTATCATAATAGTGGACATTCTAACTTATACAGTTTTATTACATTTCAGGTATCATCTGATGACATCCTGTGCATTGAATGTTTCCTGTTGTTGCAAGAGCGGATATCATCAAACACACCTCCATCTCAAATTGAGGTATCCCCGCCTCTTGGACATCTAAATGTATGTTTTGGATGTGGCATGTCCATTGCAAGTCGCAGAACTCACAGAGTTACCCAAGACTGTCCTCAAAGAACCTTTATTTTAAGATGGACTCCAGCTCATCATGTAAGTGTTATTAACTTAGAAGAATTGTTGGTATTATTGAACAAGTTTTTGTCAGTAAAAATAATAAACCATTCTTTTTAGGTCATGCATTTGGAAAGAGTTTGTCGTGCTTGTTGGGAGGCTGCAACAAGAGATATTCAAAGACAAGCACTTCCTGACACTAACAGACCTGCACTGCAGTCTGCGGAGTCTGAAAATAATGAAGTGGATATCACGGATGCTGTGGTTCCAGCACCACCTCCACTGCCACTGCCAGTTCCAGCACCACAGGGACAACAATTGCCCCGGCCAGTAGTAAAAATCAATTCTCTGAAGTACAAACGAGTATCTGCAAGTTCTCGTCATTGCCTATTTGTTGGATGTGAGAACACTACTCGTCTCTTAGTACCGGGTACTATTAAAGAAGTTTTATTACTTCAGTACAAAATATATATTCCTTTCACAGCTCGAATTTGTGAATATCATTTGTACAGCAATCATTGGAATGAACTAGAGACCCCATATTCAGATTTTACGGGATTTCAAGTTGATGACATATTTTCTAAACTAGAAAAAGCTGCTGAAAGACAATTAGATTTTAGTGATATAAACTCAATGGATCCACATTTATGCCATTATTGGTTGGGACTTAATGCAGAGCAATTTAACGAGCTTTTAATTTGTATTCCAATGTTATATGATCATTTTGCTAACCCTTCTGTTGCTCTCAGTATATTTTTGGTCAAACTCAGAACAGGTGACAGCAATCAAAGACTGTCAACCTTGTTTAAAATACCAAGATCCACTTTGGAAAGAAAAATGAACATAGTAAGAAATTGTTTATTTGCACAGTTTGTTCCCAGACATTTAGGAATCAATCACATGTCTATCCAAAATGTAGCATCACGTAATAGAATCATACCAGAGGGATTTTTTGGAAATGCCAACATGGCTTCAGATGTTAAGCCTGCTATTGTAATATGTGATGGTACATATGTTTATGTCCAAAGCAGTAGTAATTACTTATATCAAAAAAGAACCTACAGTCTACACAAATATGCAAATCTTGTGAAACCATTTTTATTTGTTTGCTGTGATGGGTATATTTTAGAATGTTTAGGACCATATGAAGCAACACAAAATGATTCATCAATAATGAGTGCTATGTATAATGAAAATGGTCCTATGCGCTCATTTTTTAGACCAGATGATGTCTTCATTTTGGATAGAGGATTTAGGGATGTGATTCCTGAATTACAACGTTACAATTATAAGACGCATATGCCTGAATCATTATTAGAAAATGAACATCAATTAACCACTGACCAGGCTAATAGGAGTAGATGTGTAACAATGTGTCGGTGGGTGGTAGAGGTAGTGAATGGGAGAATTAAAAGAGACTATAAATGGTTTCGTCAGGAATATTTTAATAGAGCGTCAACTCACCTTATGGCTGACTTTAAAATAGCTTGTTCCCTTGTTAATAAATTCCATCCTACAATTGACGATAGGCCTGATGCTATGGAGTATCTTAACATTGCCCGGGCAAGATTGAACACAGTCAATTATTTATCAGAATTTATTCAAAGGGAACATATAAACAGAAGACGTGCGATTTTCCAAAGCATTAATAGCAGTGCTCCCCATTTAGATAATTTCCCAAGACTAACTTTAAGTGACCTAAGAAGATTCGCATTAGGATCCTACCAATTAAAACAGGCACGGTCCTATTATGGAGAGCATGTGCGAGCAAATGGTAACTATAGTGTAGAAATAAGCAATGAATTAATAGAAAAAGATTTGCCCTTAATATTCGGTTATAATAATTATTTAGTTAGGGCTAGAATTAAATCACGACATGTCAGCAGCAAGGTATATTATACTTATTTACTGATAAGTAGAGAACATAATAGGGCAAATTCTTTAGACAGCATCATTGCTTATTATTGCAATTGCTTAGTGGGAAATCGTACAGTAGGGTGCTGTGCACATACTATGACGGTACTGTGGTATTTAAGCTGGGGCCGTTTTAATGATGTAAGCGCCCCAGCTCAATTTCTGGACGACATATTTTATGAAGAATAAATGTATTATGTATTTATTTTTGTGTTTTTGTTTAATAAACCTGTGTATTAGGACGGATGAAATGGCGGAAAATATACAAATCTGTGATTAGACCTGTCGTATTACTCGTATTGTATGGATCGGAATGCTGGGCTGTGAAGCAGAAGGACGAAAATCGACTGCATGTAGCGGAGATGAGAATGTTGAGATGGATATGTGAAGTGACAAGAATGGATAAAGTAAGGAATGAGTATATAAGAGGAAGTTTGAAAGTAGCACCTGGTACAGAATAAATGAAAGGGAATCGTCTGTCTTAATACGGACATGTGATGAGAAGGTACACTCATGTAACTAAGAGAGTAATGAGTATGAATGTTAATGGACGGCGAGGAAGAGGAAGACCAAAGAAAAGATGGATGGATGGTGTAAGGAATGATATAAATGAAAAAGAGAAAATGATACGTTGTCGTCTGATAGGGGCGAATGGTAGAAGAAAACGTGTTGCGCCGACCACAAATAAAATCGGATAAGGGCAGGAAGATGATGATGAAACCTGTGTATTAGGTTTAGTTTAAATGCATTTTTAGATAACCACCCCAATAATTAAATAGGTACATTCTTACACATGAGATGGGGATGGGACTTCGTTTCCCCATTCATTTTCGGCGGTGATTTATATTAACATCAAAATGTCTGTAAAGATGTATTAAGGGAGCCCCCCATTAACATAAACCACAATAACAATTCAAATAGTAAACTAATATCTATTTAGAAGTAAATATATCTTGAAAAATGTAACTTTTATAACCTCCAATTCAGCTACCTTAAAAAAAAAGATTTCTCTTAAACCAGGGTGAATAAATGGAAATCGTTTGCATAATATGAAAGGAAATTTATTTATCCAAGAAATAAAATGAAAATCACCGTGACACGACAATCTTTTATAGGGGCCTAAACCTCCTAATAAAATGGGCAATGTCCTTTAAATTCATCTTTTATAGATACATCTGGTCACTCCCACGCCAAGATCTGTTACGAGGGACTTGTTACAGCCATCACTTCCAGCGCAGATGCCACCTTTCCTCTTAAAAATAGTGCCCGTAATAAAATTCCGTCCCCCCCATGGTGGGATTCAGAGTGCACTGCTGCTATCAAGGAAGGAAAAGAGGCCGAGCGGCGGTATAATGTAGATATGAGTACCGAAAACCTACTCAGATATTTGAGGATTAACGCCAAAACTAAACGTCTCCTTCGCAAGAAGAAACGGTCAGGGTGGGTTACGTTTTGTAACTCATTATCTCCCGCTACCCCCATCTCGAAGGTCTGGAAAAGCGTAAATCGGTACAGACGTGGATGATCTCCTTCCGTCTCTTCCCCGATTACTAGGGAAACAGCCGAACTTTTTTTTGATAAAATTGCTCCACCATATGTTCCTCTTTTTTCTGAATGTTCAATTGCGCCTCTTCAAAATTTTTCAGATGATCCTCTCGATGTGCCATTCACTTTGAAAGAATTGAATGTGGTGCTCGGTCATGTCCGGGATTCAGCCCCTGGAACTGACGGAATACCATATTGTAACGAACACACAGCGCCATCTAGTATAATCTATTCAAACTACTATGATGAGCGGCTGCATAAACAAGAAGACAGCAAGTAAAGACGACCTCTGTGGACATGTGATGCCATCTACAATCTCCGAGTACAACTTTCTGCGCCAGCGCCACCCGGCTTGTCATCTGCACCACAACTACAAACGACTATGTGTGAAGATTAACCACACATACAAACCATCCACCTTTATAAGCAGAGCTGTCTTCGAACAAATCATCATTCTACTAGCTAGAGGATCAGAGTTCGGTAGCCACGCAGCCAATTCTGAACCTAAGTACGACTAACTCCAGTTCGATAGCCTAGCGGTCTTCTGGAATTAGCTAGCTAGGGGAGGTCTGAAGGGCGATAGCCACGCAGTCCCTTTCATCCCTCCACTTAGGGTTGCAATTATCTTGAATTATTAATGTAACAGTGAAGTTGCCAATAAATAAATAATCATCAAGATCACCGGGGCTTTAATTTCACAACCAGCAACCCTACATTGGCGCCCAACGAAAAAATCCACGGATACCCACATAATTTGGACGGCCAACCCTACATTGGCGCCCAACGAAAAAATCCACGGATACCCACATAATTTGGACGGCCAACCCTACATTGGCGCCCAACGAAAAAATCCACGGATACCCACATAATTTGGACGGCCAACCCTACATTGGCGCCCAACGAAAAAATCCACGGATACCCACATAATCTGGACGGCCAACCCTACATTGGCTTACAACAAAAATCTACGGATACCCACATATTTGGAAAGTCAAACCTACATTGACGCCAAAAGAAAACTACGGATACCCACATATTTGGAAAGTCAAACCTACATTGGCTTACAACGAAAATCTACGGATACCCACATATTTGGAAGTCAAACCTACATTGACGTCAAAAGAAATTTACAGATACCCATTAATTGTGAAGATGTCAGTAACAATGACACAAGAACAGTTAAATAGTTTACTGAGTGCTATCACCTCGACACAAGGTAACAACATGAACGGAGGTAGTTTTGCTCGTTGTTCCAAGCGATTTGATGGAGTCAGAGACTACAACAAGGTGGAAGAATTTATAAACAGTATTGTTGTTTATAAAAAGATTGAACATATCTCCGATGAAGACGCGTTGGAAGGATTGCCATTATTGTTGAATGGCACAGCAGCAACATGGTGGCATGGAGTAAAAGTGATATAAAGAAATGGAGCAATGCTTTAGAGGCAATACGTTCGGCGTTCGCACCTAAGAAGCAGCCTCATGATGTGTATTTGGAGTTATTTGGGAAAAAGCAAACGACTGAAACAATTGACGAGTTTGTTTGCGAAAAACGTGCTCTTCTATCTCAACTTCCAAATAAACGGAATAGAGAAGAGGAACATCTGGATTTCGTGTATGCTCTGCTGAAGCTTAGTATTAAGAAGCAGGTTGCCAGAACCGATTTTAAATCATTCGCGGAGTTACTTGAAAAGGTGCGCCATTTAGAAAGTCTGGAAGAAGAATCACAGGCGAGTACAAGTTCTTCAACTGTAGATCGTGGCTCTAAAAAGTTCCCCAAACGCTGCGCATTCTGCGGGAAAAAGGGCCATAACATCGAAGAGTGTCGGAAACGCTTGGCAGAATCGAAAACGCAAGCTACAGTTGACACTAAAGCCACCGAGACCCCAACAGTGTCATGCTACGGATGTGGTGAAGAAGGAGTTTTTCGAAGCAACTGTAAAAAGTGCAAAAATAAAGAAACTCCACCGAAACCAGTTGCGTTCCATACTGTCGACATTACAGAATTAGTGGAGGACAGTGCCAAAATTCCAACAATTGAAATTATTTACAAAATGGAAACAGGTCATGCATACATTGACACGGCTGCAAGAACCAGTATGGCAAGTACACAATTGTATAAATTATTAATAAGAAATGGTGAAACATTTACTTCAAAAACTGCAGAAACAATCTTGGCCGATGGATCCATTCAAACCCGAAAAGTACTCACCACCACCACAGAGATAACCATGGGTAAACGTTGCCTCCCAATAACGTTTACTATACTCCCTGATGCAACTGATAATCGCACACTACTCGGCATTGACTTTTTAGAAGCCGCCGGAATAATGCTCAACTTACCTCAGCGAGTTTGGTTCTTCCTGGATAAACCTAACGAGGAACACAGTTTCCTACAGTTAAGAAATGTGAAAAAACTCTTTAAGGCAGCTGAAAGTTTATCATTTGAAGAAGGCGTGACATCTCCACAATCCATGTCAAACTTCATACAGTGGGCCAAAGACCTGCAATCCATGATCTCTCCACTTCCTCAAACACCTTCGCCAATGAACGACTTTGAAGACAGTCCACCGCCTGCGAAGATACCAAAGTGGAATCTTAAGAGGATGACGACACCGCCACGCCCTGTTCGTCCTCGTGAGCCAGCAGACGAAGAATCATGCAAAGATCCACGTATTCAATATGTTCCAATAAACAAAATGTCATTCTATTCTCTTGATATTTTATTACACCCAACTGAAGGAAAATTACTATCTGAAGATGAAAAGTCACTATTTAATAAATTGCTGACTACCTATAGTGATGTATTTAATAAAAATACAAAACCAACATCATTCATATTACACAGAATAGACACAGGTACTCATCCACCTATAGCCCTGAAACCCTATAGACTATCGCCTTGTAGACAACAACAATTGAGACAAAAACTCGATGAAATGCTAAGCAACGATATTATAGAGGAATGCGATTCAGCCTGGTCAGCTCCTGTTATTATGGTACCTAAAGGTATAGACGATGTTAGAGTTTGTATCGACTATAGGCGACTCAACGAAATAACAAAACCAGATAGATATCCACTGCCACGGATTGACGATCTTTTACATCAGGCAAAAGCAATGCCTTACATGTCTACAATCGACCTTCAATCAGGCTATTGGCAAATAATGGTCCATCCCGAAGACCAAGACAAGACTAGTTTTGTCTCACCATTTGGAACATTTAGATTCAAACGAATGCCATTTGGTCTAAGGAACGCGCCCGCAACGTTCCAGAGGTTAATGGATAAATTCATTCAAAGTTTACGAACGAAAAATGTACTGTCATATTTAGACGATTTGATTTTGCGATCTGTCACTTTGACACAACACATGACAGATCTGGAAGAAATATTCAAAAAACTAAGAGAATATAACCTAAAAGCTAACAGGAAGAAATGTAAATTTATGTGCTCCGAAATAAAGTATTTGGGACATCTCATAGTTCCAGAAGGGATTAAAACTGATCCGGAAAAGGTTTCGGCTATTGCGAGTTTATCAAAACCAAAGAACTTAAAACAATTGATAACATTTCTACAAACTGCTTCTTGGTATCGAAGATTTATTTACAATTTCGCAGACAAAGCTCGACCTTTAACAAACTTAACTAAAAAGAAATCAAGCTGGCAATGGCTTAGTGAACAACAAGATGCATTCGAAAAACTGAAAATTGCGTTAACAACAGCCCCTGTGTTGAGACAAGCAGATTGTGACACTCCTTTTACAATCAAAACTGATGCAAGTCAATATGCAATTGGTGCAGCTTTAGTGCAGGGGGAGGGCGATAACGAACACCCTGTCGAATACGCAAGTAGACTTCTCACATCCGCAGAATGCAATTACAGTGTTACAGAAAAAGAAGCTCTAGCCATTGTGTGGGCTGTTTCAAGATTTCGTGGTTACATTGAAGGTACAGAATTCATTACAATCACTGACCACCAGCCACTAAAATGGTTAATGAATTTAAAAACACCAACTGGTCGCTTGGCCCGTTGGGCCCTACAACTCCAGCCCTATAATTTTAAAATTCAATATACTCCGGGGCGTACCAACGTGGTAGCGGACACTTTGTCGAGACCACCATGCTCACATGACGTTGAAGAATGTACTTTATGTTACATAGAAATTGAATTACCAAAGTACAATGAAAAACAAATTCGTGAAGAACAACTTAAAGATGATGAACTTAAATTGATAATAAATGCTCTTGAGGAAGAAAATGAAACAGAAAATTATATAGAATGGTCTAAAAAAGGCTATTTACTCCACAAAAATGTATTATATCGCTTCACACCTGATCAAGAAGACGATAATGCAAAACTACTTATACCGTCACAAGAAAAACAAAACATATTAAAAGCATTCCACGATGACCCCACAGCTGGTCATTTAGGACTGGAACGCACAATAAAACGTATTACAACAAAATTCTACTGGAAAGGATTGAGAAAAGATGTAATTAAGTATGTGAAAACATGTCAAGAGTGTCAAAAATATAAACCATCAAACAGAAAACCTGCAGGGTTATATCAGTCAACAGCAAATATCACAGATTTGAATTACTCTCTATAGATCTTTTTGGACCTTTACCAAAAGCAGCAACAGGAGAAAAATGGATCTTTAAAGACACAGCTTCTCGATGGGTTGAACTTTTTGCTATTAAGGAAGCCACAGCTGAAACATGTGCATTAACACTTTTAAATGAAGTATTTCTACGTTATGGTTTGCCAAGGAAACTTATAAGTGACAATGAAGTACAATTCATATCAGCAATAATGCAAAAACTTACTTATTGTCTGGAAATACAACATATTCTGACACCAGTATACCACCCGGAACCCAATATTGTAGAAAGGAAAAACAGAGACATGAAAACCCAAATCGCAATTATGGTGAAGAATCAACACCATAAGTGGCCAAATACTCTGCCTGCCATCAGATTTGCAATGAACTCAGCTGTATCTCAAACAACGGGATTTTCACCGTCCTACTTAACTTTTGGACGTGAATTAAGAACTCCCTATGATCTTACACATGATTTCAGTAGAGTATTAACTCAAGAAAATTTATATCACAAATCACACCTACTTTGAAGCAGTTAGCTGAAGATTTATTAATTGCAAACGACAATATAGAAACCATGCAAGACAATAATAGGCAACGTGCAAATCAAAAAAGAAGACCAGATCCATGTTATAAAATAGGAGATTTAGTACTGGTTGAGACACATCCAATAAGCAGTAATGAAAAACAGTTCACAGCAAAATTTGCCCCACGCAGAGATGGTCCTTATGTTATCATAAAGAAACATGGTGCATCAACATATGAAGTAGCAAGCACAAAGGCACCAGAACAATCCATGGGAAAATATCATACTTCAGCAATATGTAAATTTGAACAAAGAGATGACAATGTGTCCAAACCATTAAATCCCATCAGAAAAAGAGGGAGACCAAGGAAGTTAGATACTGATCCTGGTACTCAGTCGGGACGACCATAGAGTACCAGAGGGGGAGAATGTAACGAACACACAGCGCCATCTAGTATAATCTATTCAAACTACTATGATGAGCGGCTGCATAAACAAGAAGACAGCAAGTAAAGACGACCTCTGTGGACATGTGATGCCATCTACAATCTCCGAGTACAACTTTCTGCGCCAGCGCCACCCGGCTTGTCATCTGCACCACAACTACAAACGACTATGTGTGAAGATTAACCACACATACAAACCATCCACCTTTATAAGCAGAGCTGTCTTCGAACAAATCATCATTCTACTAGCTAGAGGATCAGAGTTCGGTAGCCACGCAGCCAATTCTGAACCTAAGTACGACTAACTCCAGTTCGATAGCCTAGCGGTCTTCTGGAATTAGCTAGCTAGGGGAGGTCTGAAGGGCGATAGCCACGCAGTCCCTTTCATCCCTCCACTTAGGGTTGCAATTATCTTGAATTATTAATGTAACAGTGAAGTTGCCAATAAATAAATAATCATCAAGATCACCGGGGCTTTAATTTCACAACCAGCAACCCTACAATATTCTTTTATGATTCATTCTGGAGATAAGGCCAAATTATATTTCCTCGAGATTATTAACTTTTGCTACATCCATGGTTGGGTTCCTGATCAGTGGAGGTTGCAAACCATTATCCCCTTATTGAAACCTGGAAAACACATAGATGATCCGAATGGCCTTAGACCAATTGCTCTGTCCTCAGTACTGGCGAAACTAATGGAACACCTCATTAAAAACCGACTCGAATGGTTGGTTGAATCGAGAGAATTACTGCCGAACTATCAATTTGGTTTTGAGGAATATCGATGCAAAACCAAAGACAGTTCATGCGAGACTGATTTATTGTTCGTGTACCCACATCACAATAATAGCAATATATTACATTTCCTCCCTCACCAGAAATAACTGACTAATTATGTTACATCCATTTTATAATTTAAACGACGGAATGTAATTATTGTAGTTGTTACAAATAAAGTTACAAATAAAGGTTTTAATATATTCAACATATTTTCAATATAGGTACACTACCTACCTTTTATCTTATGTAGCTAAATTGCAAGTAAATAAGTACATTTCCCAATATGACTAATGATTACATTACAAACACTTTCTTTTATGATGTTACAATGTTTTATATAATAAGGTTAGCCTAAAAATATATATTTATAGGTAGGCATAAAACTTACAATTAATCACTATAACTTATCCGTATTTTACCTACTACCAACACGGCCTTAATACTATGCACAGAATATTTCAGATCAGTCAATATTTATAATGTTTTTATTTCTGATTCTGTTATTGACCCAATCCCCAGAAGTGGACGGATCAGCTGCGTAATCGCTTTGAGTTTCTTGTATGACGGGCGAGTCATGTGAAGTCTGAACTGATGACGTCATCGGTGAGTTAGGTGCAGACTCCCATGTCTCTTTTTCATTATTTACCGTTTGATTACTATCAGTATCTGTGATAATAGGATTAGAGTACCGTGTGTGTCTTCGTAATGGCATTATTTGATCAATATGCTTTCGGTGTTCCCCATAGTCTGATTTTACCTTATATGTCACAGCTCCAGTGCGTTCAGAGACCTCTCCTTCTACCCACTTGGGATTGTTTCTCGAGTAGTCTCGAAACAACACTCGGTCGCCAGGCTGGACCTCTCTGTTCGTACCTTGGGCATGTTCAACTTGCTTGCTCTGCGCCGTCTCGACAACATCCGCCGTGTTGCAGCGCAGCAAGTCCAAACGCATGCGGAGCCTCCTTCCCAACAGCGCCACCGCTGGCTCGCGCTGCGTCGTTGAGTGTGTGCTATTTCTATACACCAAAAGAAAATTGTTGATCGCCCGCTCAATATTCTCACCTTCAGAAGCAGCCTTCTTGATTACTTTCTTGACAGTTTTGACGGCGTTCTCGGCGGCGCCGTTGCCTGATGGATGATAAGGAGCTATTAGTATATGTTTAATTCCGTTACGAGTTAAAAATAACTCAAATTCCTCGGATCGAAATGGCGGACCCCCATCACTCACCAAGCACTTTGGCAAACCAAATCGGCTGAAACATTCTCTTAGTCTGTTTGATACTAAATGAGCCGATGTACCGGTCCCCATCAGGAAAACTTCGATCCATTTAGAATGCGAGTCAAGAATTAAAAAGTAATATTTACCTTGGTACTGTAGAAAGTCTACATGAAGTCTCGTCCAGGGTTCGGAAGGCCATACGTACGGTATAGGGGAGTGTTGCGGCGGCGCGTCCATCTGCGCCCGGCAGGCGGCGCAGGAGGCCCCGCGAGCCTCGATGTCGGCGTCCAGACGCGGCCACCACACGTAGCTGCGCGCGATGCTCTTCATGCGCACGACACCAACGTGCCCCGCGTGGACTTCCTCCAGGATCTGCGCCCGCAGCTGCTCCGGCACCACTACCCTGTATCCCCAAACTATGCACCCGTGATCTATATGTAGATTTTCACGTCGATGAAAATATGCCTTCTCTTCTTCTGAATCGCCTATCGGAGGCCATCCACTCATTATGTAACCGTATACTTTACATAAAACTTTATCTTTTGTAGTCGCTTGTGCAACATCTTTGTGACTAAGAGGGAAACTATCCTCAACAAAATGTAAATATGTCGCGTCGTCTTGGTCCTCTCCTTTAGTTTTTGCTAAAGGTAATCGTGATAGCCCATCTGCATTACTATTCATTTGAGAATTTACAAACACGATATTAAAATCATAAGCCGCCAGGCGCACAGCATATCTCTGTAGGCGGCTGGCTGCGGTTTGCGGAATACCCTTTTTAGGTCCGAATATATAGCTTAAAGCTTTGTGATCGCTCCGTAATGTGAAGTGTCGACCAAAGAGATATTGATGGTGCCTTGTGACTCCGTATACAATGGCAAGCGCCTCCTTATCTACCTGACTGTATCGACGCTCAGCCTCGTTAAGGGTGCGCGAGGCGCAGCACACGAGGCGCTCGCTACCGTCGGGGTGGCGCTGCGCAAGCACGGCGCCCAGGCCGTAGGCACTGCTGTCCACGGCCAGCACCAACGGCAGCGCCGGGGAGTAGTGAGCCAGCACCGGGTCACTCGTCAATCTCACCTTGATCTCCTCAAAAGCGGTATTGCAGTTCTCCGACCACGCCCATTTGACTCCTTTTTTTAAAAGTGCGTGTAGTGGATGTAGAATCGTACTGAGATGGGGTATAAAACGGGCATAGTAATTAATGAAACCCAATAAAGCTCTTAGCTGAGATACATTTTCGGGGATGGGCATTTTTGTTATGGCATTAACTTTTGACGTATCTGTATAAAGACCGTGTTTGTTTATTCTATAACCCAGGTAGCAAACCTCATCTTTTAAAAACTCACATTTAGAAAACTTTATTGTTAATCCAGCTTCTCTTAATCTAGTCAGGACCGCCCTTAAATTTTCCAAATGATGAGATTTGTTCCTGCCACTCACACAAATATCATCAATAAAAGGTACCACAAATTCTAGACCATTTAAAGTATCGAAAACAATCTTTTGAAATTTTTCTGGTAGGCACTTGAGTCCGAAAGGCGCTCTGCGATATACAAATGTCCCCACATGCGTAGTAATCGCTGTGAGCGGTTGTGAACTATCAGATAATTCAAGTTGCATAAAAGCATTCTTAAAATCTAATTTACTGTATTGCTCCCCTCCACTTAGCGTTGCGAATAACTCTTCAATTTTCGGCAATGGAAAATGAAAATCTTTTAATAACTTATTCACGGTCACTTTATAATCACCGCATAAACGAATAGAACCGTCCGGCTTAATAATTGGCACAATAGGAGTACCATAATCGGATCTGTCTACCTTGTAAATTATGCCTTCGTCCTGTAGGCGTTTAAGTTCATTTTCCACTGGCACTCGCAGCGCAAGTGGCAGGGGACGGGACTTACAAAATACCGGTGTGTTATCTGTCAAGTACAGTGATAACTTATGTTTATAAGTACCAATTTTTTCTGTAAATACTTGTGGGAATTCTTGTTTCAATTTTAACACAACAGGATCAATATCTTCTTTTAGATGAAATAAATTTAATGACTTTAATTTAAGTTCGCGCATCCAGGTGCGTCCAATTAGCGGAGGTCCGCCGTTCTCAATAATAAACAATGGTAATATGACGTTCTCCGCGCCTGTACAACTGACATGCACAGATACCCGGCCTAACGGGATTATTGCGTCTCCTGTATAGGATTGTAATTTTGTGTTGTCTTTTTCAATCGGTAAAGTACAAAGATATTAAATTATGGAATCAGGCGTTACTTTGCGGAAATCCATGACATTAAAATGTTATGAAAAATATTTAGTTTTAATTCCGCGACAAAAATCCAGGCTTGTTGCAGGATGCAATCCCACCCTATGCAGTCATGCATATGCACATGCAGCAAAGGACCCACCCTCCCGCCCTCATGCATATGCACACATGCAACAAACGGAAAAACAAGCCATGCAATCAAACCTATACTCGACACGTGTTTCGCCCCTCCACGGGGCATCCTCAGGAGATGTTGACTCGACAAGCGCTCGGCCTCGAATGAGCTAGTTTGACAGCTCTCGCCTCTTTATATAGCGTCGTGATGACGCATCGATAACGCAACGAAACGTTATCGATACAAACGTTATAAAGGCGTTTGTATCGATCTACCTGCAATCATACTTAAAAGAGGTGATGTAATTAAGTTTGTTTGTTCATTCAACAGTGTATTATTATTATTATTATATTTGGAGATTTCTAACTGCTCCAACACACACAACCGGAAATTTTTATTACAAACATGGAGAATTTTATACGTGTTATTGTCGCTCAAGGAATGGCCGGTATCGATTAAATGTTTTGCGAAATGTGATTTGTCTGGATGGCCATTCCTGTAAGCGGCAACATGCTCCCTAAACCTAACCTCGAAATTACGGCCTGTCTGACCTACATAGACCCCGTTGCAATCATTGCATACTAATTTATAAACACCGGATTTTTTTGAATTTTCTAATTTATCTTTACCGTTACAAAGATTACGTAAGTTGTGATCTGATCGAAAAGTTACGAAAACATTGTGTTTTTTAAGAATATTCGCGATTTTATCGGAAATGGGGCCTATGTAAGACAGACTACCGACATACTTGTCAATTCGTTCGGGGGTACATGCATAAAGTAGTGAGCGAACCCTGTCATTCTGTTTTTTCTGAATTATATTATCGATAACTTGTTTTGAATACCCGTTTGAAATCGCGATTTGATATATTATTTTAAGTTCTTTGATGTAATTATCTGTGGACAGTGGGACTGACATTAAACGATGGACATAGCTGCGGAAGGCTGCTAGTTTGTGTTGTGATGGGTGACATGAGGAGGCGGGAATTGTTGTGTCGGTGTGAGTGGGTTTTCGATAAATTTGGAAATCGAGTTTGTTATTAACTCTAGTGATTGTAAGATCTAAAAAATTGAGGGATTGGTTGGATTCTAATTCTAATTTGAATTTAATTTTGGGATGGAAAGTGTTAAGTTTATTAACGAAAATGTCTAATTGAGTTTTGGTTTTTCTCCAGATCAATTAAAATATAAAATCCCTATGAACCCGCGTTCTCCTTTTTTGTATGGCTTACCCAAAACTCATAAAGATAATATCCCAATTCGCCCCGTTGTCTCTTACATTGGTGCCCCAACATACGATTTGGCTAAACATCTTAACAATTTATTAAAAACTAAGTCTTCCTTTTCACCAAAATACAGTTTAAAAAATAGTTTAGATTTAATTGAAAAAATAAAAAATGTCAACATTCCTCACAATTCAAAATTATTATCGTTGGATGTTGACAGTTTATTTACAAATATTCCATTTGAAGAGTGCTTACGTATTTTGGGGAACCATTTGGAGCGACAACGTTTACATCCTGGAGAAATGCAAGACCTTCTTGACCTCACGCGTATTTGCATGCAACAAAATTATTTTCGTTTCAATAACGAATATTTTCGCCAAAAAGAGGGGTTAGCAATGGGATCACCTTTAAGTCCTTTAATGGCGGAAATATTTATGGACTACTTTGAATGTAAATATTTGGTGGGCGAACCCAACATTCTGTTTTATTATAGATACGTGGATGACGTAATTATCTGTTGGACGGGTACTATTCGTCAATTAGACATTTTCGTTAATAAACTTAACACTTTCCATCCCAAAATTAAATTCAAATTAGAATTAGAATCCAACCAATCCCTCAATTTTTTAGGTCTTACAATCACTAGAGTTAATAACAAACTCGATTTCCAAATTTATCGAAAACCCACTCACACCGACACAACAATTCCCGCCTCCTCATGTCACCCATCACAACACAAACTAGCAGCCTTCCGCAGCTATGTCCATCGTTTAATGTCAGTCCCACTGTCCACAGATAATTACATCAAAGAACTTAAAATAATATATCAAATCGCGATTTCAAACGGGTATTCAAAACAAGTTATCGATAATATAATTCAGAAAAAACAGAATGACAGGGTTCGCTCACTACTTTATGCATGTACCCCCGAACGAATTGACAAGTATGTCGGTAGTCTGTCTTACATAGGCCCCATTTCCGATAAAATCGCGAATATTCTTAAAAAACACAATGTTTTCGTAACTTTTCGATCAGATCACAACTTACGTAATCTTTGTAACGGTAAAGATAAATTAGAAAATTCAAAAAAATCCGGTGTTTATAAATTAGTATGCAATGATTGCAACGGGGTCTATGTAGGTCAGACAGGCCGTAATTTCGAGGTTAGGTTTAGGGAGCATGTTGCCGCTTACAGGAATGGCCATCCAGACAAATCACATTTCGCAAAACATTTAATCGATACCGGCCATTCCTTGAGCGACAATAACACGTATAAAATTCTCCATGTTTGTAATAAAAATTTCCGGTTGTGTGTGTTGGAGCAGTTAGAAATCTCCAAACATAATAATAATAATAATACACTGTTGAATGAACAAACAAACTTAATTACATCACCTCTTTTAAGTATGATTGCAGGTAGATCGATACAAACGCCTTTATAACGTTTGTATCGATAACGTTTCGTTGCGTTATCGATGCGTCATCACGACGCTATATAAAGAGGCGAGAGCTGTCAAACTAGCTCATTCGAGGCCGAGCGCTTGTCGAGTCAACATCTCCTGAGGATGCCCCGTGGAGGGGCGAAACACGTGTCGAGTATAGGTTTGATTGCATGGCTTGTTTTTCCGTTTGTTGCATGTGTGCATATGCATGAGGGCGGGAGGGTGGGTCCTTTGCTGCATGTGCATATGCATGACTGCATAGGGTGGGATTGCATCCTGCAACAAGCCTGGATTTTTGTCGCGGAATTAAAACTAAATATTTTTCATAACATTTTAATACAAAGATATTGATCATAGAATGACTTAGATACCGCCGATATCTTGCTGCCCGTGTCGATTTCAAATAAGACAGTTTGGTTTTCAACAATGAGCTCACAGTAATATGGACCGTCGTTAACATTTTGAACTGACCGACCTTTAATAGTATATAGTCCTTCGAACTCCTCACCGCCCGACTCTGAAGAATCTGTTTCCATAAAGTTTTGATATTTAGAACCAGACTTGCGCGCACTCACATCATTTTTATCACATACGGACCCCAAATGGCCCTTCACTTTGCACTTATCACATACATATGACTTGTATCGACACTTGTGCGACGCATGACCGTCCCGGCCACAGCGCCAGCACCCTTTGCGTCGCGGAGCCACGACGTCGCTCGCGGTGGCGCTGGCCTGCTTGGCCACGCTCACCCGGTGTACCCGCTCGCCCGCGTCTATAATAATTATAAACGCCTGGAGTCCCGCCGGTCCGGCCGCTGCCCACGACGCGGCTGGCGAGCGCGCCACTGCCTTAGCCGCGTGCTGCTCGGCCGCTTCCAGCGCCAGCGCCAGCCCCACTGCCTTCTTGTAATCGAGAGTGGTCTCCGCAAATAAGCGAGACCGAATCTCTTCACTACGAAGACCCGACACGAATTGATCTCGAATGTTCACCTCCAACTGATTCTCAAAATTGCAATAGGTAGCCAAGTGTTTCAAGTTTTGTAAAAACACTTTGATAGTTTCGCCTTCACCTTGCCGCCGCTGACGAAACACGTGGCGCTCTGCTATTTCCGATCTTTTGGGTTCCAGATGATTTTTTACAAGCTCCACTAACGTGATAAAGGTTTTATCTTCCGGATTGCCTGGAGCACACAGATCACACATCAACCGGTAGGTCGGCGCTCCAACGTGCGTCACCAACGTGGCCACGCGTAGGTTATCTTTTATGTCGTTTAACAAAATAAATTGTTCCACCAAACGAACATATGCTGGCCAGTTTTCACCACCATCCAGATCAAATACGTGTATTTTCCCGATCGGCATCTTGATATTTTACAACTTTTTATAATTACTCGTCGCCACTGAGGAATATCGATGCAAAACCAAAGACAGTTCATGCGAGACTGATTTATTGTTCGTGTACCCACATCACAATAATAGCAATATATTACAGGTTTCAGGAAAGGGCTTGGCACTATGGACAGCGTCGGCGTTTTAATTGCAGATATACGCTTAGCATTCTCTAAGAACGAATCCGTTGTTGCCGCCTTTCTTGACATTATCTTCCGCATATGACAGTGTTCTTTTTCCCGTACTCAGGCAAAAACTGCACCAGCTGAGGCTACCGGCCAAGATGATCGACTGCATATGTGGACTGCTAATGTCTCGCTCCTTGGTTCTGAGGGTCCAGGGTGAGCAATTTGATAGCAGGCAGACTTGGAAGGGTCTCCCGCAGGGCTTCGTTCTCAGTCCAATTCTATACAATCTGTATACTGCGGATATCGGCTCCTGCATAAAAAGTAATTGTCACATATTGCAATACGCGGACGACCTTGTTTTATATGTGACAGATCTTTCCATCACAGACGCTGCGTCATCCCTCTGTATCTCTCTGGACTCTTTGAACCAATTGCTTTTAAGCCACGGCCTGGCATTATCAGCTCCAAAAAGTTCGGCAGTAATTTTCTCTCGTAAAAGACTGATCCCACAAATATCAGTGGACATTTCAGGTCATGATATTCCCATAGTTAACAAGGTAAAATTTTTAGGCGTCTTTCTAGACAATAAATTAACAGGCATACACCATATAAATTTTTTAACTAAAAAATGTGAAAGAGTCGTAACAATATTAAAAGCTCTCGCGGGTGTCTGGTGGGGTGCTCACCCCTACACTATGAAATTAGTTTATAACGCCTTAATCCGAAGCGTTTTAGATTATGGCTCGTTCCATCTAGTTCCTTGCAACAAGGGTGCCTTGGCTGGGTTTGATAGGCTTCAGTCAAAATGCCTTCGAATCATCTCTGGGTGCATGAAGTCGTCTCCCATCAACGCGTTGCAGGTCGAATGTGCTGAACCGCCACTTTCACTATGACGGAAGTATCTGGCTTCTCGTTTTATAGCTAGATTAATTCCCAGATCCTCTCACCCCCTTTTACCTAAATTGCATGAACTAAATGCCTTATGCAATAGTTCAAACTACTGGACAAATAAAGAAATTCCCCTTATTGTGCAAGCATTTCGACAAACTCAAAATTTAGATAGCCCAGTAGAACAAAGTTCCAGACTTACTCTTTTTAATTTTCCGTATGATGTCTTACATTTTAGTCCAAATATTTGCTTTGACATCGGCATCTCGAAAAAGTCTCCTGCAGCGGATTCGGCCTTCAATGCGGTGGTGGGAGACCGATGGACAGGATTTCAAAGGTTCTTTACAGATGCTTCAAAATTTAATAATCACAGCAACACAGGCGCCGTGGTTTATTACCAAAACTCCAGAATAATCTTGCAATATAAGTGTCCCAAAGAGTCTTCGGTTTTCACTGGCGAGTGTGTGGCTTTATAAGAAGCATGCCTTTTTATAGAGTCACATCATAACATAGATAAAGCCGTAATATTTACAGACTCTCTTAGTTGTCTACAAGCCATAGATCAAATCCTTTTAAAAGTAAATCGCATAGTCCTTTAGTTCTCAAAATTAAAAATTCTTTATTTTCTTGTGCTGGCAGTCAAAAAGAAGTTCAACTGGTCTGGATTCCTAGTCATTGTGGCATAAAGGGTAATGAGTATGTCGATACTTTGGCAAAAGATGCTTGTTCATCAGCAACAGCTGATCTTAGACACAATCGCCTCCAGGGTTATGACCTGCTGGGCCTTCCAAAAGTTTGGCTTCAGTCTGCTTGGCAGGAACAGTGGGATATCTCTGGGACAAAAAAGGGAAGATTTTATAAAGCTGTCCAACCAAATATAAAAACAAAACCCTGGTTCTACAGCTTCAAAAAAGTATCGAAGCCTATAATTTCCACTCTCTGTCGTATCAGATTGGGTTTTTGTTGTACTCCAGTGTTTATGCATAAAATTCATGCAAGTGACACTTCTCTTTGTGAGTGTGGTTTAGAAGAAGGTACCCTGGATCACATCTTTTTTGAATGTCCAAACAACGTCCCTCCTTTAGACTTATATAGCCGTCTCCCTAAATTTAAAATCCCCCTCCCCATTAATTTCCCTTCCCTGTTGACCTACTCTTCCTCAAAGTTACTTGTGGCGCTGATGACGTTCATCCGCCACAATAACATCAAATTATGAAATGTGTTGTGATCGTCATATTTGTTTATTTCATGTTTTAACAATTATATAATATATACTTACCATATGTTCTATGTTCTATGTTAGGGGTTATGGTTTCCGCACTTAGTCCTTTAAGTGGACCATTGTGCGTGGGCCATAGTGGCCTTGGTGGCTTATTCCAACCAGCCCACCTCCCTCCAGAAGTTGATCAGGTTTTTTGGTCTGTGGAGAACATCTGTGTAAGTCCTGGGTGTCCTGAGGGTCTCTGTCCTGATCTGGGTGACACCTGTGCACTCGAAGAGTACATGTGCAACGGTTTCTTCAGTCTCCATGCAAGCCCTGCACAGGGGACTGTCCGTTATGCCTATTGTGTGGAAATGTTTGTTTAGTGAGCAGTGTCCCGTTATGGTCCCTGTCAGCAGGCGCATGCCGGTCCTGTCCAGGCGTAGGAGACGTCTGGTTAGCCTGCCATCTAGGGATGGCAGGGCTTCCTTGGATTGCCTGCAGCCTGGTGTCGAGGTCCACCATCTCTCTGCTTGTGTGAGGGTGCGCTCCTGCAGCCATCTACGTATCTGGTTGAAGGGGATGGGTATAATGAGTTCAGGTCCGCAAACTGATGCGCTGGATGCTCTCCTAGCTAGTTCATCAGCCGCGTCGTTGCCCAGTGATCCGCTGTGTCCTTTAATCCATTGTAGTGTCACTTTGTTGCGTTTAGATACCGTTACATGTTCTAGTGCATTGTGACATTCTAGTATTAAGCTTGTAGTGGTATATTGTTTCTCCAACGATTGAAGGACAGAGGCGCTGTCAGAGAGTATACGTATATGGGTCTCCGTAACTCCTCTGGCCTCTATCGCGTATGCTGCTTGTATAATGCCCATGCATTCCGCCTGATAGACGGTGTTGTACATTCCCAGCGGGTTGGATATATTTATGTTAAGGTCGTGTGAGAAAACTCCAGCCCCGGTTCCGGAGTCATTCTTTGATCCATCTGTGTATATCCTCAGCTCTTTCGGGCCTGAGTAGTCACATTGCTCTTCTGCAAGTGTGATACTGTAGTGTTTTGCAAAGTGATATTGTCTTGGAGCTTTGTCGCAGGGTGATGCAATCATTGGCTGTTGTTCGATCGCATCATTCTTGAATCGTGTGTGTTTAATTCTTGAGTCTTTGTTTAGGGTTCCCAAGGCATGAAGCCTAAAGGTGGCCAGGGCCGCCTCTTTCTGCACGATGAGGTGTAGAGGTGGCAGTCCAAGCATTGCCTGTAGGGCAGCGGTGGTGCAGTTTTCATACAGCTGGTGATTGCCATACAGGCAAATCGCTGCAGCTTTTCGAGGTCTTTTTGGGTTGTGCTCAGGTTTGTTCTGGGCCACCAGACCAATGAGCCGTACGTGACTGTCGGTCGTATGACAGTGGTATATAGCCAGTGAGTGGTCTTGGGACTTATTCCCCAATTTCTGCCAAGCATTCGCTTGCATTGCCACAGGGATATGCTGGCTTTTGTAGTGATGTAGTTGATGTGTTTTGCCCAATTCAGCTGTTTATCCAAAAAGATGCCCAGGTATTTGGTTTCAGTTGATAGGCTTAGGGTGGTTCCAAAGAAACGTGGAAGCTGTAGAGTCGTCAGCTTTCTCTTTTTCGTGAAGAGGATCAGCTCGGTTTTTGAGGGATTTACTGATCTGCCGTGCAGGCCCTAAAGTGCAGTATGAGGAAAAAAGCGGTTTCGAGAAAATCGCGAAAAACTTTTTAACACTTTTTTTATAATGTTATTAATGTGTATGGTGCATATTTTTATTGCTATGAGGACTAAGTGACAACAAAGATGGTATTTACGAAAACAAATGTTAACTAAGTTCATTAGATTTTAATTGAAATCAGATTTTTAAAAATCATGGCAGTTACTGCACGCAAAAAGTTACTCATATGCAGATTAAAATGCGGTAAAAATACTCGATACCACAAAATTTTAGATTTTTTTGCTACTTTGCAGACTAATTTGCAGCATAAGACTTTTTTTTACTGCATTTTAATTTGTATCTTGAACAAATTGCACATGCAGTATATAGTATATAACAATGTCCGCCAACTTACGAGTATGTTTTAGGACGGAAAGGTGGTGTACTTTTTTATTTGTATTGCTTAAGTATATGATACTCATGAAAAGTTTAAGTTTTCGATCTCGAGGAGCCACCATCTTAGATTGAAAGGGTCCAAATTCGTTCTTTTTCACATAATGCTTCAACAGTTGACATTACGACGAAAATGTCTAGAGAAGTTTAAAGACAATAAAATTCCACAACAAATAGTATTTATACGTTAGGTGCGTATATTTCGTTTGTTTAGACTCGTGAAACTTGTTTTACCGTATGCGTATTAGACGTTAAGATATTTGAAGTAAAGAACGACTGATAAAATAAGTTGTTTTTTGATTAAATCATATTCTTTCCACTCAAATCAGTGCAATTGTACTGACAATGTGTGGTACTCGTCAAATGTGTAGACGATTTCTTATCAATGTTGAGTGTTCTTCCTTAACTGTGTTTCTATGTGACGTACGAAGCATTAAGTAAAAAAAAACAAATTAGCCGACACTTCTCAAGCTTGAAAACTTACATTTTTCATGAGTAGCTTACACTTAAGCTATACAAATAAAAAAAAAAACTACACCACATAAAGAAAGGCAAAGCCTCTTTTTGGTCCCCATTGACTAGACTAAATAAGGTAACTGTAACTTAATTTTAAGGTGCTTTGAACACAAGGGGTAATAAAGACATTTTGATAAAAAATTAAATGGTAAGTAGGTATACTTAAAGCTTTTTGGTTCTGTAGAAACATGAGATTTTTCAATCAAATGGCACATTAATTACCTACAGTGTTTGGTTTCCGACTATAGATAATGTAAGGGGAAATTATAGACCGATTTTCATCGATAAATCTGCTTATAAAAAATCCAATTTTTTTTTACCGGATGATGAAAATGTACATTTTCAGTAGTACAATAAAATGCAAATATTTTTGAAACCAAGAGATCCATACATATACATGCAAATGACTTTATTGCGAAGGTAAACGTTGAGGCTTCTGAAAACTAACCAAAGTTTTCTAAAAAATAAGAAACAAAAAACATGGGAAAGCTTTAAAATGTACACAAAAATAACTGTTATTTTTCACATATTTCACTCTAGCTCGAAAAGTACCCCTGATTTTTGCTTAGGTTTTCGTGGTAAATTAGAAAAATTAATAATAATAATATTCCACAACTATCACACAACGCCATCTAGTCCCAAGCTAAGCAGAGCTTGTGTTATGGGTACTAGACAACTGATAAACATACTTACATATTTCTAAATACATACATATTATAGATAAATTACACCCAGACACAGAACAAATGATCGTGCTCATCACACAAACATTTGTCCTGGGTGGGAATCGAACCCACGACCTCCGGCCTAGCAGTCAGGGTCACTAACCACTAGACCAGCAGGCCAGTCAAAAATAAATTATCATAAATTCAACTGATTGAGAGTTAGAGAGTTAGCGACAAATTCTGACTAGAACGCAGCAAAATATGACCTGTAACTGCAGTGAAATTAGTAACATCGTTCAAGTTACCAATTATAATGCAGTAACAGAGTGTCATATTGCGTTTTAATTAGCATTTAAGTTACTTTAATCTTTTGAAAATACTGACTACACTGCAGTAAATAATGAACATACTGCTCTTTAGCTAGTTTTCACGTTATAAAGTTACTTCAATAACACTAAATAAAATACCACTTTTTAGTACTTTGCTGCATTTTAATCTGTAGTTCATTGTGAAATAAACTAGTGATCAACCATGCAGTATTAACACTTTTGGTACGAAAACTACATAGTGCGTTTTATTTTATAGTAGCTGTGCCCGCGACTTCGTTCGCGTAGATGTCGGAATTTGACAATGTATTTTTTTGTGCGAAGCGCTTAATTCTCGCCAGGTTTCTTATAAATCATATCGTTTTTATATAAACCCTATATCAAGAATTTATTTAGAATTTCCAAAAATATTAGACGTGTTTGTAATAAACGCCCTCTGTAGTTCAAAGGCAGTACTATTCAATTAGAGCACCTATTCCATCTCATTCCATCTCATTCCATCCCACTCCATCCCACTCTATCCTACTCCACCCCACTCAATCCCACTCCATCCCACTCCATCGCACTCTATCCCACTACATCCCACTCCATCCCACTCCATCCCATTCCATCCCACTGCATCCGACTCCATACCACTCCATCCCACTCCATACAACTCCATCCCCCTCCATCGCTCTCTAACCCACTCCATCCCATTCCTTCCCTCTCCATCCCATTCCATCCCACTCCATCCTTCTCCATCCCACTTCATCCCACTCCAATCCCTCTCCAAAGCACTTCATCAAAATCCGTCCCGCTCTACATACCCACTCCAACCCTCTCCATCTCAATCCAGCCTGCTCCATCCCACTCCATCCCATTCCATCCCACTACATCCCTCTCCATCCCACTACATACCACTCCATCCCACTCCATTCCACCCCATCCCACTCCATCTCACTCCATCCCGCTCTGACCCACTGCGTCCCAGTCTATCCCATTACATTCCACTCCATCCAACTCCATCCCACTTCATCCCACTCCATCCCTCTCCATCTCACTCCATCCCACTCTAATCCACTCCACCCCTCTCCATCCCACTTCAGCCTACTACATCCCTCTCCATCCTACTCCATACCACTCCATCCCACTCCGTCCTACGCCATGCCACTCCGGAACTCTATCCTACTCCACTCCACTCAATCCCACTCCATCCCACTCTATCCCACTCCATCCCACTCCATCCCATTCCATCCCACTGCCTCCGACTCCATACCACTCCATCCCACTCCATACCAGTCCAATCCCCCTCCATCGCCCTCTAACCCACTTCATCCCATTCCATCCTCTCCATCCCATTCCATCCCACTCCATCCTACTCCATCCCACTGCATCCCACTCCATAGCATTCCATCAAAATCCATCCCGCTCTACCCCACTCCACCCCCACTCCATCCCTCCATCTCAATCCATCCCACTCCATTCCACCCAATCCCACTCCATCTCACTTCAGCCCTACTACATCCCTCTCCATCCTACTCCATTAACCACTTCATCCCACTCCGTCCTACGCCATCCCACTCCATCCCACTCTATCCTACACCACTCCACTCAACCCCACTCCATCCGCTCTATCCCACTCCATCCCACTCCATCCATTCCATCCCACTGCCGCCGACTCCATACCACTCATCCCCCTCCATCGCACTCCATCCCACTCCATCCCATTCCATCCCTCTCCATCCCATTCCATCCCACTCCATCCTACTCCATCCCACTTCATCCCACTCCATCCCTCTTCATAGCACTCCATCAAAATCCGTCCGATCTATCCCACTCCACCCCAATCCATCCCCCTCCAGTTCAATCCATCCCACTCCATTCCACCCCATCCCACTCCATCTCACTCCATCCTGCTCTATCCCACTGCGTCCCAGTCCATCCCACTCCATCCAACTCCAGCCCACTTCATCCTACTCCATCACTCTCATCCCACTCTAATCCACTCGACCCCTCTCCATCCCACTTCAGCCTACTACATCCCTCTCCATCCTACTCCATACCACTCTATCCCACTCCATCCTACGCCATCCCACTCCATCCCACTCCATCCTACTAGATCCCACTCTATCCCACTCCATCCCACTCCATCCCACTCCATCCCACTCCATCTCACTCCATCGCACTCCATCCGTTTCCATCCCATTCTAGCTGTTGCCAGCGCTCGAAAATTATCCCACGGGAACATAAAATCGGGATAAAATATCCTGTGTGTTAATCCAGGTTCTAAACTATCTGTGTACCAAATTTTAGCCAAATCCGTTCAGTGGTTTTTGCGTGAAAGAGTAACAAACATCCATACATCTATACATCCATACATCCATACTTACAAACTTTCGCCTTTATAATAGTAGTAGGATTCCTCAATATTTTTTTGGGTGTGGAATACAGATTTTTTGTGGTAATATCGATATTTACTGCGTTTAACTTGGTAAAGTGACGGATCGTGGTAGACGTAACTGCCACTTATCCCACTCCATCCCTCTCCATAGCACTCCATCAAAATCCGTCCCGCTCTACCCCACTCCACCCCACTCCATCCCTCTCCATTTCAATGCTTGGCGCATGAGGTTGCACAGGGTATTTTCGTGAGTGCCATTTATTATTATGGTTATATCGTCGGCATACCCTACAGTGAAGTAGCCGTTATCATTTAGTGTTTTAATGAGGTCATCTACAACCAGGTTCCATAGCTAGCGGTGAGAGGACTCCCACTTGTGGCAGCCTTTCGCCACGATGGCCCTTGTAGTGTCATTTATTGTAACTTGTACAGCTCCATGCTTGAGCATGTTGCTGATCCATCCGCTCAGGTCGGGTCTAATTGTTGCCTGTCTAAAGCCATGTTGAATGCTGTTGAACTTGGTTTTTGTCGAAAGCGCCCTCAATGTCAATAAAGGCGGCCAGTGCTGAGCATTTGTGGTCCACTGCACATTCAATACTGGATACTACGCTCTGTAGCGCGGATTCCGTTGATCTGCCCGTGGAGTATGCATGCTCATCCTTGTGACGTGGTTTTTCCCGAAGAGGTCCTCACGGATATACCTATCCCAGAGTCTCTCGAGGGTCTTCAGTAAGAAAGATGTGAGGCTTATAGGTCGATAAGCCTTGGGTTGGGTGTACTCCGTATTGCCCGGTTTGGGTATGAAGATGACTTTTACCTCCCGCCATGCCCGGGTATATATCTAAGTGCTATGCAAGCCTGATAGATCTCCATCAGGCATGGTAGTAGTGTGCAACCACTCCACTGTAGTAGGGCCGGAAAGATGCCATCTAGTCCTGGGGACTTGTAGGGCTGAAAGGTGTTAATGAATGGACCACTTATCCGGTCTCCGTTACTATGCATGGGCTCTGGACCAGTCCATATCCGTTGGGGTCCAGTCCCATTTCTAGCCTCCCATGTCCTGTCCTCTAGCGAGTTTACACCCGCTACAGTGAGTCTCGAGAAGGACCTTACTGGTTTCCACGTCCGTGAGTGTATATGTATTGTCGGTTTTTTTCAGCGTTCCAAGGGTTCGGTCCTCGATCGGTTGAGAGGACTATTCCTTACCCTTGCGGCTTCGTTATTAGTCTCAATAGATTCACAGAACTTGCGCCAGGCTGTCTTTCTGGCTGTACGGATTTGCTTTTTATATTTGTACTGGGTCTCTTTGTACAGTTCCCAGTCGTTTGGAGTCTAGTGTTTTTGGCTCTGTTGAAGAGCTTACGTAATACATCTCTGAGTTTACCAAGTCCAGCGTTCCACCAGGGATTCCTCTCATGACTGGTTTTTGGCTCTCTTAGTTACAGCATGCATGGTAAGCTTCTGTTATATATTCCGATAGTTTTGTTACTGTGTATTCTAGTTGGGTTGGGTCTCTTATGCTTCTTTTGTGATAGGTGTCTAGCCAGCAAGGAGGCTAGGAGGGGTTTATATCCAGGCATATCAGCGCCGCGGGTTTCAACTCGGTGTGGGTTTTTCTTTTCTCGTGTTGGTGGTCAGTGTGAAGCGGATTCTTCTAGGTCAGCGCAGGAAGGCTCGACCGATACGTGCCAGTTAGTGATATGGTTAGTCGCGTTTTCTTACCATGTATTTTCTGTTTGTTTCAGTCCTCTACTAACCCAACAAGATCTACATTGAGTTCAACTATATCAATCAAAGTGTTCCTTTTTTAATTTTACTGTAACATCTTTTTTAATTTTTATTACCATGCACACTTGTTTTTCCAGTTCGCTGTCATTGGCAGAATAGTTGATAAGCGAATATCGACTTGGTTGCCATACACCAAAAATAGAATAGAATAGAATAAAATTAGTAGACCATGTCAAATATTTAGGACTGTGGCTGGATAGGGGTCTTCGATGGAAGAAACATATTGGTGAGACCCGGAAGCGCGTTCTAAAATTGATTAATATTTTTAAAGTTTTAGTGGGACCTGGTTGGGGTGTTCATCCCAACAACTTAAGAAGATTGTACATTTCTCTCATTCGTAGCCGTATCGACTTTGGTAGCTTTTTAATGGACAATAGTGCCAAGACACATTTATATAATAATATAATAATTATTTATTTATTTTTCCAGATTACATGATTCCATATTGTTAGTAAAACATAAACAACTTACGACTAGTGTTAGTACACAAATAAATTAACATCCATGTCTGAATAATAATCGTACCAATTAATGCATTCTTCTACAATTATCTTATCTTAGATAGATAGATAGATAGAATACTCTTTATTATGCACACCAAACAAATTACAAATATAAAGAATATCTTACACATAGGGTGACACAATGGGCGGTCTTATCGCTAAAAGGGGTGCGTCTCATTTCATATAAAGTTATTTGATATATTTTCATTTCAATAACGTTCACGTGATATACTCAACGTGAGATATACCAACGGTTGATATAATTTCTCCACACATAATGTTTGTGTTACTCTAAAACTCATTTCATATAATTTTATTTGATATAACGTTTAATAAAGCGAAAATCATTACATATAACGTTTGAAACGTATAATTTTTCAGTTATTTGACCTAGGATGCAAGAGCGAGCGAAACGAGCTCGGGACTTGGGGCACCCCAACACGGACAGGTTAGGTTCGAAGGGGATGGCGGGGTCTGAAAGACCCCGCCATCCCCTTCGTGTTAGGTTACTTTAAAACCCTGTACGCAGAAACAGGAGCCCCGCGAAGCGGGGCTCCGTCGAAGATTCACGGCAGGTGGTACTATTACTAGGTACATCAGTGTTAGATTACTTGCCAGGAAGAAAAAAAAATGAGTAGACCAAATAAGTTTTATGTCTTTTGAGCGGTATACAAAACGATTTTATATTCATTGATTGTTATGCTTATAGAAATTAGTCGTTATAAAATTATGTCAATCGTTTATTATACTAAAAGATCGTTATATCAAACTAAAATTATATATTCAGTTGTTATCTCTTGTAAGTTTTAGAGATTTTGTAGTTATATCATATAATATTACTTACCCCGCTAAAAGCGATCTTTTCAAGACAACCTTTGGATGGATTTGAAGAGCAGGGAGAAACAGTACTGTAGGTAGTCTTTGGTGTACCATTTGCATATAAAAATACATACATTTATCGAAATATGTAGTAAAACTAATAATAATAATATACGAAACCTATATGACGAGATGGGATATACAAGACGTACATATCCTACTACTATAATAAAGGCGAAAGTTTGTAAGTATAATGGATGTATGGATGTATAGACGTATGGATGTTTGTTACTCTTTCACGCAAAAACCACTGAACGGATTTGGCTAAAATTTGGTACACAGATAGTTTAGAACCTGGATTAACACATAGGATACTTTTTATCCCGATTTTATGTTCCCGTGGGATAATTTTCGAGTTGTAGCGGGTGAAACCGCTGGCAACAGCTAAAATGGGATGGAAACGGATGGAGTGAGATGGAGTGAGATGGAGTGGGATAGAGTGGGATGGAGTGGGATGGAGTGGGATAGAGTGGGATGGAGTAGGATGGAGTGGGATGGAGTGGGATGGCGTAGGATGGAGTGGGATAGAGTGGTATAGAGTAGGATGGAGAGGGATGTAGTAGGCTGAAGTGGGATGGAGAGGGGTGGAGTGGATTAGAGTGGGATGGAGAGGGATGGAGTAGGATGAAGTGGGATGGAGTTGGATGGAGTGGGATGGACTGGGACGCAGTGGGATAGAGCAGGATGGAGTGAGATGGAGTGGGATGGGGTGGAATGGAGTGGGATGGATTGAAATGGAGGGGGATGGAGTGGGGTGGAGTGGGGTAGAGCGGGACGGATTTTGATGGAGTGCTATGAAGAGGGATGGAGTGGGATGAAGTGGGATGGAGTAGGATGGAGTGGGATGGAATGGGATGGAGAGGGATGGAATGGGATGGAGTGGGTTAGAGTGCGATGGAGGGGGATGGAGTGGTATGGAGTCGGAGGCAGTGGGATGGAATGGGATGGAGTGGGATGGAGTGGGATAGAGTGGGATGGAGTGGGGTTAAGTGGAGTGGTGTAGGATAGAGTGGGATGGAGTGGGATGGCGTAGGACGGAGTGGGATGAAGTGGTATGGAGTAGGATGGAGAGGGATGTAGTAGGCTGAAGTGAGATGGAGTGGGATGGGGTGGAATGGAGTGGGATGGATTGAGATGGAGAGGATGGAGTGGGGTGGAGTGGGGTAGAGCGGGATGGATTTTGATGGAATGCTATGGAGTGGGATGAAGTGGGATGGAGTAGGATGGAGTGGGATGGAATGGGATGGAGAGGGATGGAATGGGATGAAGTGGGTTAGAGGGCGATGGAGGGGGATGGACTGGTATGGAGTGGGATGGAGTGGTATGGAGTCGGAGGCAGTGGGATGGAATGGGATGGAGTGGGATGGAGTGGGATAGAGTGGGATGGAGTGGGATTGAGTGGAGTGGAGTAGGATAGAGTTCCGGAGTGGCGTGGCGTAGGACGGAGTGGGATGGAGTGGTATGGAGTAGGATGGAGAGGGATGTAGTAGGCTGAAGTGGGATGGAGAGGGGTAGAGTGGATTAGAGTGGGATGGAGTGAGATGGAGAGGGATGGAGTGGGATGAAGTGGGATGGAGTTGGATGGAGTGGAATGTAATGGGATAGACTGGGACGCAGTGGGTCAGAGCGGGATGGAGTGAGATGGAGTGGGATGGGGTGGAATGGAGTGGGATGGAGTGGTATGTAGTGGGATGGAGAGGGATGTAGTGGGATGGAATGGGATGGAGTGGGATGGAGCAGGCTGGATTGAGATGGAGAGGGTTGGAGTGGGGTAGAGCGGGACGGATTTTGATGAAGTGCTTTGGAGAGGGATGGAGTGGGATGAAGTGGGATGGAGAAGGATGGAGTGGGATGGAATGGGATGGAGAGGGAAGGAATGGGATGGAGTGGGTTAGAGAGCGATGGAGGGGGATGGAGTGGTATGGAGTGGGATGGAGTGGTATGGAGTCGGATGCAGTGGGATGGAATGGGATGGAGTGGGATGGAGTGGGATGTAGTGGGATAGAGTGCGATGGAGAGGGATGGAGTGGGATTGAGTGGGGTGGAGTAGGATAGAGTGGGATGGAGTGGGATGGAATGAGATTGAATGAGATGGAATAGGTGCTCTAATTGAATAGTACTGCCTTTGAACTACAGAGGGCGTTTATTACAAATAAATAAAAAAATACATTGTCAAATTCCGACATCCACGCGAACGAAGTCGCGGGCGTGGATGTCGGAATTTGACAATGTATTTTTTTGTGCGAAGCGCTTAATTCTCGCCGGGTTTCTTATAAATCATATCGTTTTCATATAAACCCTATATTAAGAATTTATTCAGAATTTTCAAGAATATTAGACGTGTTTGTAATAAACGCCCCCTGTAGTTCAAAAGCAGTACTATTCAATTAGAGCACCTATTCCATCTCATTCCATCCCATTCCATCCCACTCCATCCTACTCCACCCCACTCAATCCCACTCCATCCCACTCCATCGCACTCTATCCCACTACATCCCACTCCATCCCACTCCATCCCACTCCATCCCATTCCATCCCACTGCATCCGACTCCATACCACTCCATCCCACTCCATACCACTCCATCCCCCTCCATCGCTCTCTAACCCACTCCATCCCATTCCTTCCCTCTCCATCCCATTCCATCCCACTCCATCCTTCTCCATCCCACTTCATCCCACTCCATCCCTCTCCAAAGCACTTCATCAAAATCCGTCCCGCTCTACCCCACTCCAACCCTCTCCATCTCAATCCAGCCTGCTCCATCCCACTCCATCCCATTCCATCCCACTACATCCCTCTCCATCCCACTACATACCACTCCATCCCACTCCATTCCACCCCATCCCACTCAATCCCACTCCATCCCACTCCATCGCACTCTATCCCACTACATCCCACTCCATCCCACTCCATCCCACTCCATCCCATTCCATCCCACTGCGTCCGACTCCATACCACTCCATCCCACTCCATACCACTCCATCCCCCTCCATCGCTCTCTAACCCACTCCATCCCATTCCTTCCCTCTCCATCCCACTCCATCCTTCTCCATCCCACTTCATCCCACTCCATCCCTCTCCATCTCAATCCAGCCTGCTCCATCCCACTCCATCCCATTCCATCCCACTACATCCCTCTCCATCCCACTACATACCACTCCATCCCACTCCATCTCACTCCATCCCGCTCTGTCCCACTGCGTCCCAGTCCATCCCATTACATTCCACTCCATCCAACTCCATCCCACTTCATCCCACTCCATCCCTCTCCATCTCACTCCATCCAACTCCATCCCACTTCATCCCACTCCATCCCTCTCCATCTCACTCCATCCCACTCTAATCCACTCCACCCCTCTCCATCCCACTTCAGCCTACTACATCCCTCTCCATCCTACTCCATACCACTCCATCCCACTCCGTCCTACGCCATGCCACTCCGAACTCTATCCTACTCCACTCCACTCAATCCCACTCCATCCCACTCTATCCCACTCCATCCCACTCCATCCCATTCCATCCCACTGCCTCCGACTCCATACCACTCCATCCCACTCCATCCCACTCCATCCCCCTCCATCGCCCTCTAACCCACTTCATCCCATTACATCCCTCTCCATCCCATTCCATCCCACTCCATCCAACTCCATCCCACTTCATCCTACTCCATCCCTTTCCATCTCACTCCATCCCACTCTAATCCACTCCACCCCTCTCCATCCCACTTCAGCCTACTGCAACCCTCTCCATCCTACTCCATACCACTCCATCCCACTCCATCCCACTCCATCCTACGCCATCCCACTCCATCCCACTCCATTCTACTCCATCCCACTCTATCGCACTCCATCCCACTACATCCCACTCCATCCCACTCCATTCCACCCCATCCCACTCCATCTCAATCCATCCCGCTCTATCCCACTGAGTCCCAGTCCATCCCATTACATCCCACTCCATCCCACTCCATCCTTCTCCATCCCACACCATCCCTCTCCATCTCACTCCATCCCACTCTAATCCACTCGACCCCTCTCCATCCCACTTCAGCCTACTACATCCCTCTCCATCCTACTCCATACCACTTCATCCCACTCCGTCCTACGCCATCCCACTCCATCCCACTCTATCCTACACCACTCCACTCAACCCCACTCCATCCCACTCTATCCCACTCCATCCCACTTCATCCCATTCCGTCCCACTGCCTCCGACTCCATACCACTCCATCCCCCTCCATCGCACTCTAAGCCACTCCATCCCATTCCATCCCTCTCCATACCATTCCATCCTACTCCATCCCACTTCATCCCACTCCATCCCTCTCCATAGCACTCCATCAAAATCCGTCCCGCTCTACCCCACTCCACCCCACTCCATCCCTCTCCATTTCAATCCATCCCACTCCATTCCACCCCATCCCACTCCATCTCACTCCATCCCGCTCTATCCCACTGCGTCCCAGTCCATCCCACTCCATCCAACTCCATCCCACTCTAATCCACTCCACCCCTCTCCATCCCACTTCAGCCTACTACATCCCTCTCCATCCTACTCTATACCACTCCATCCTACGCCATCCCACTCCATCCCACTCCATCCTACTCCATCCCACTCTATCCCACTCCATCCCACTCCATCCCACTCCATCCCACTCCATCCCACTCCATCCCACTCCATCCCACTCCATCCCACTCCATTCCACTCCATCTCACTCCATCCGTTTCCATCCCATTCTAGCTGTTGCCAGCGGTTTCACCCGCTACAACTCGAAAATTATCCCACGGGAACAAAAATCGGGATAAAAACTATCCTATGTGTTAATCCAGGTTCTAAACTATCTGTGTACCAAATTTTAGCCAAATCCGTTCAGTGGTTTTTGCATGAAAGAGTAACAAACATCCATACATCCATACATCCATACTTACAAACTTTCGCCTTTATAATTGTAGTAGGATGTTTTTTTGCTTCTTATTAAACTAGATTTTAAGTATAAAGTTCAACATTTTTTGCATTACTCCTATAAGATCGACTAAAAGGAAAAAATAAGGACCTCATGACAATTAAGACTAAAATGTACCACAAAATGTTGTTACTTGTTTTTTTCTTTAATTATCTTGAATAAGTTGATAAAATGGCTTAATATTTTTTTATTATTACCAAGGTTAAATTTTGAACTTAAATTAAAACATTTGAATTGATTTTTATTAACAAAAAACTAACTTTGAAAATAGTAGCCTGAGAGGCTACATGTCCCTGATAGTCAGTCATCCAACTCCATCCCACTTCATCCTACTCCATCCCTCTCCATCCCACTCTAATCCACTCCACCCCTCTCCATCCCACTTCAGCCTACTACATCCCTCTCCATCCTACTCTATACCACTCCATCCTACGCCATCCCACTCCATCCCACTCCATCCTACTCCATCCCACTCTATCCCACTCCATCCCACTCCATCCCACTCCATCCCACTCCATCCCACTCCATCCCACTCCATCTCACTCCATCCGTTTCCATCCCATTCTAGCTGTTGCCAGCGGTTTCACCCGCTACAACTCGAAAATTATCCCACGGGAACATAAAATCGGGATAAAAACTATCCTATGTGTTAATCCAGGTTCTAAACTATCTGTGTACCAAATTTTAGCCAAATCCGTTCAGTGGTTTTTGCGTGAAAGAGTAACAAACATCCATACATCCATACATCCATACTTACAAACTTTCGCCTTTATAATAGTTCTCCTATAGTAGTAGGACTACTATATCCTAGTTTATAGTAGTCCTACTACTATTATAAAGGCGAAAGTTTGTAAGTATGGATGTATGGATGTATAGATGTATGGATGTTTGTTACTCTTTCACGCAAAAACCACTGAACGGGTGTTGCTAAAATTTGGTACACAGATAGTTTAGAACCTGGATTAACACATAGGATAGTTTTTATCCCGATTTTATGTTCCCGTGGGATAATTTTCGAGTTGTAGCGGGTGAAACCGCTGGCAACAGCTAGAATGGGATGGAAACGGATGGAGTGAGATGGAGTGAGATGGAGTGGGATGGAGTGGGATGGAGTGGGATGGAGTGGGATAGAGTGGGATGGAGTAGGATGGAGTGGGATGGAGTGGGATGGCGTAGGATGGAGTGGGATAGAGTGGTATGGAGTAGGATGGAGAGGGATGTAGTAGGCTGAAGTGGGATGGAGAGGGGTGGAGTGGATTAGAGTGGGATGGAGAGGGATGGAGTAGGATGAAGTGGGATGGAGTTGGATGGAGTGGGATGGACTGGGAAGCAGTGGGATAGAGCAGGATGGAGTGAGATGGAGTGGGATGGGGTGGAATGGAGTGGGATGGATTGAAATGGAGGGGGATGGAGTGGGGTGGAGTGGGGTAGAGCGGGACGGATTTTGATGGAGTGCTATGAAGAGGGATGGAGTGGGATGAAGTGGGATGGAGTAGGATGGAGTGGGATGGAATGGGATGGAGAGGGATGGAATGGGATGGAGTGGGTTAGAGTGCGATGGAGGGGGATGGAGTGGTATGGAGTCGGAGGCAGTGGGATGGAATGGGATGGAGTGGGATAGATTGGGATGGAGTGGGGTTGAGTGGAGTGGTGTAGGATAGAGTGGGATGGAGTGGGATGGCGTAGGACGGAGTGGGATGAAGTGGTATGGAGTAGGATGGAGAGGGATGTAGTAGGCTGAAGTGAGATGGAGTGGGATGGGGTGGAATGGAGTGGGATGGATTGAGATGGAGAGGGATGGAGTGGGGTGGAGTGGGGTAGAGCGGTATGGATTTTGATGGAATGCTATGGAGTGGGATGAAGTGGGATGGAGTAGGATGGAGTGGGATGGAATGGGATGGAGAGGGATGGAATGGGATGAAGTGGGTTAGAGGGCGATGGAGGGGGATGGACTGGTATGGAGTGGGATGGAGTGGTATGGAGTCGGAGGCAGTGGGATGGAATGGGATGGAGTGGGATGGAGTGGGATAGAGTGGGATGGAGTGGGATTGAGTGGAGTGGAGTAGGATAGAGTTCCGGAGTGGCGTGGCGTAGGACGGAGTGGGATGGAGTGGTATGGAGTAGGATGGAGAGGGATGTAGTAGGCTGAAGTGGGATGGAGAGGGGTGGAGTGGATTAGAGTGGGATGGAGTGAGATGGAGAGGGATGGAGTGGGATGAAGTGGGATGGAGTTGGATGGAGTGGAATGTAATGGGATAGACTGGGACGCAGTGGGTCAGAGCGGGATGGAGTGGCATGGAGTGGTATGGAGTCGGATGCAGTGGGATGGAATGGGTTGGAGTGGGATGGAGTAGGATGGAGTGGGATGGAGTGGGATGTAGTGGGATGGAGTGAGATGGAGTGGTAGGGGACCGGATGGAGTGGGATGGAGTGGGATGGAGTGGGATGGAATGACATGGATCTAAATAAATTCTAAATATAGGGTTTATATGAAAACGATATGATTCATAAAAAATCTGGCGAGAATTAAGCGCTTCGCACAAAAAAAATACATTGTCAAATTCCGACATCCACGCCAACGAAGTCGCGGGCACAGCTAATTTTTAATATACTTGCTTATGGTATGTCACTCCACAACTCTTATTTTTCTTGGCACCATAGTTTTTGCACTTTCTGAAGACACAACTTGGCGTTTTTGTTACGCCGCGCACTCACGTTACCTCGCTCGCTGTTGTAATCCGACTAAATCAAGGGTGCAACAATAGTGTTACATTCTCCTCAACATTTTGTGCGTGCTAGTGCGATATCTACCTCTTTTTACTTTTAATATCATTGATAATTTCTTCAAATGACTAACATACCAAACCTAACGCGTAAAAAAATTATGAGGACCAACCTAAAGATCGGACACAACAAACCAGAGAAAGTCAAGTGTACAGCAGACACTCTTTTCACATAAACCGAAGGTATGCGTTATACTGTAAGCTCCTGAACTCACAGGGTAGAATGATGTATCATCTACTTCTTTAACGGCCCCAATATAGCTACTATTGAAGTTCTTCATAAACAAACAGCATGGAAACTTTGATTGCGTGATCTAGAATCGATTTTTGATGAAAATTTTGGCGCACGCTTAGCTGTTAAGCTGCCTGTCACTGGTTCGATTCCCGCATGAAACAAATATTTTTTGTTTCATGCGGCATAATATTTTTTTTAAGTCACTTTTCCAGTCGTTTTTTGTGAAAATGTGTAAGAAACAATATAAAAATATTTAAACTAATTAAAATCCGCCTACTAAATCAAAACTGACTAGTTTGTGTGTTATAAGCTAGATGGCATTGTAGTGCACCACATCAATGGGGATGGCAACTGGGGAACTAACGGCGCTAGTATAGCATTTTTCAAGCATCGTCATTGGTTGTAGTACTATTTTGAAGTATGTACATTTAAAGGTACTTCAAAATAGTACTACGTCATTGGTTGGATTAGGACTTAGCTATGCTGTCGCCATCTACAATATTAGCTTTGACTTGTCTTCCCCCATTCTTGGAATATTTTTTTTTGTATTTTGTGCACATTTAATAAAGAACAATTGCGCACACAGTTATTTTTAAAACAGTAAAGCTGTTACTTTCTTCGCTTGGATAAAACACATTCACAATATCACTGATTAACCCCCGACGGCAAAAGAGGGGTGTTATAAGGAACGTTTGAAGTGATTTCAATTTAGTTTTTTTTTGGTATTAAAGGTGATTTACGTGCGAGTGTTCTTAGACATGTTTGATGAAAATCGGTTGAACCGTTTAAAAGTTGTGGGGGTAAATACCCCCGTTACAAAAACCAAGATCCCTTTAAAAAGTACTAAATAATATAAAAAACTCAATCTTAAAGTACCTAACTATTTATTAATAATTATTAAAAAAAAATACGTCACGTCGGGGGACCGGTCCAAATGATTTATTATCTACGATTTTTTTCGGTCCCCCAACGTGACGTATTTTTTAAAATAATTATTAATACATAGTTAGGTATGTTGAGGACAGCGCCATCTCTGAAAACATCTTGTCAACACTGAACGAACCACGGCAGACTGATGTGCGCCTGCGCAGCTGCGACAACATTCATGCTACGTCGCGCGTCACGTAGTTCGTCGGCTCATCCAGAGATGGCGGTGAAGGACGTCGGCGTACGACTATAATATGGGACGCGGACGACGTGACTTGCTCTCTTGCCCTTTTTACCTTGCTCTTTCTCTTCCGATTTCTTCTTCCATACGCTACCATATAATTTAAATTTGTATTTGTTCATTTGCTAATTAAATCTGTTTCTCAACGTCAATAAAATATTCATTGCTGGCTGCCACACCCGGGTCAGAGCCCATTCGTACCCTAAAATTCGTACCCTAGCATAAAAGTTGTGGATTCGGCCCCTATATAGGGGCCCATTGGTCTCCTGGTAGGGTACCAATTAATATTTTAATAAAAAATATTATTTTTAAGGTACCCATTCGTCCACTCTAATATAATACAATATAATTTAATGATTCGGCACCTATTCAGGTGCCTATTGGTACCCTGAGATAAAATTAGCTATATTGTACAAAAGAAACGGTTAACAGAGTACACTTGTGAACAGTTTATTAACGGAATTAATTTAATAAATCATAACAGCTCAATGAAATAACCTCGTTCTTTTTGAAGTCGGTTAAAAAGAGTTATGATGAATGATAATCCGTAGTGATAATAATAATTATAACCTGTCGATAGGCTTACGATGTAAAATTATCTCTCTACGAATGGCTTGTTAAAAAAAACGGGTTGCAAAATTAGATAAGGTGTTTTGTTTGTATGTTATGGCTGCTTCGGTGACATATTGGTTCTTGAAAGTGACTGCGAATACGAGACTGTTCAATGTGTCTTTGGTCTTTTAATAAATGAAGTTCGCCCAGCGAAATAAACTTTTTGTTCAGAAAAGTTTTTTTGTAGGTTATTTTGAACTTTTTTGTGGTTGTTTTGAAGACGGTTACATTTTTTTTATTTTTAGTTTCACTATTCAACCCAAATTTTACGGGGTCAAATAGCAGATATACTAAGTATATCAAACAAAAAAAGAATCATCGAAATCGGACCAGAAACCTCGGAGTAGACAAAACTTTTTAGGTTTTTGTTTAATTTTTCAAAAAGTGCTAGTCTGATTTCGATAAAATTTTAATGGGATCATTACGGAAATATGGAAAAAAGTATCCAAAAAAAAAAGAAATTTTCAAATCGGTTGTGCGACGGAGTTATGCCCGAACAAAAAAAAAATACAAACGTCGGAATTGAGAACCTCCTCCTTCTGGAAGACGGTTAAAAATAATGAACGTTCTAACATTAATTCTGTTTTGCTCCAAAAATTGCGTTAAAATTGGTCAGTACTCTCTAGATGTGCGCGGGCTGTGGAATTCTTAGCCAGAGTATCTGCGCGCAAGAAATTAGTTTAAGTTATTATGATTTTGCATGTATTTAGTTGGTACTCGTATATAAACAAAAAAATAAGAAGTGATTATTTACTGTTGATATGACTGTTTTCTATTTTTTTATTGCATATTTTACATTTAATGTTGATTTATATATTTATGATGGTCAATCAAGGCTGATTTGTGTAAAAAGAGTTGTATTTTGTTAGTTTCTAGGACATTGTGATTTTGCATGTGTATTTGTTGTTAGTAAAAATGTTGGTTTTACATAGTTGATAAAGACTGATTTTACTTTTTATAGTTTTTATATTTCTTTTATACAAAGTTATTGTAATATTGCATTATTTTGTAGATCTCTTTGACTGTACAAATTACAAACAATTACTTGTTTATTTGTTTGTCCACTGGATGCAAATTTATTTAAAATTCAATTACTACTGAAATTTTATTTAAATAGTTACACAGTTTAATTTTTACTGCATAAAGATTATTATAGTTATCATATATTTTGCTAAATGTTTACTAATGTATAAGAAACCAAAAGTTGATTAATTATTTTAAAGACTGACTTAATGCCTACAGCCTAGAGGCATTTATTAAACTTATATCCATAGTAGAGGGTGACCGGTAAATACATATAACGGCTTTATCTGTACCGATCGTCAGCACAAGGCAGCTAGCGTCCATAAAGTCAGGCTCTGTGACTGAGTAACTGCCGATGTTTTTAACGTAAAGGATGACCCCGTCATTCTGGTTTTTAAGTTTTGTAGTATAGAAGTGCGAGTAATTTTCAATCGACGGAAGGGTACAGTTCGATTTTAGCCAACACTCCGTCAACACGATAACTTCACAGTCAAGGTTAATTCTATAGAGGAGTGTTATAATAATAATAATAATAATATTCCACTAACTATCACACAACGCCATCTAGTCCCAAGCTAAGCAGAGCTTGTGTTATGGGTACTAGACAACTGATAAACATACTTATATATTTCTAAATACATACATATTATAGATAAATTACACCCAGACACAGAACAAATGATCATGCTCATCACACAAACATTTGTCCTGGGTGGGAATCGAACCCACGACCTCCGGCATAGCAGTCAGGGTCACTAACCACTAGACCAACAGGCCAATCATTTTAGTTAGAAATGAATCAAAGTTTGTTGGGTATTAGCAGATCTTGTTATATTTTTACATGGTTTAATTATTGGCTTCTTCACAATAAAACAACACCACTTTCATATTCAGTCATAGACTATATTTTTCTTAAAAAGAACGACAGTGGATTCATACATCCATAGAGTAATTAAGTTGCCATCACAGAATAAACTATACAAGTTTATAAAATATTACTATTTCAACACTTCCCCGTAAACGTAGGACGGTTTATTCTGTGATAGTTGCATAATTATTACATAATTCTACATAATACACAGCAATTTAAATTTGATTACAAAATAGGTTTATATTATTTTAACTTTAACAAAGCTTTAGAGAATTTATGAAATTTGACAAATGGCAAGGCTTTAGTAAAAATATCACTTACATTGTCTTCAGAGGATACATACTCAATTTGAAACAGATGTTTATAATAATCATCTTTTATAAGAAAACTAGCTGTGCCCGCGACTTCGTTCGCGTGGATGTCGGAACTTAACAATGTATTTTCTTTTAAATTGACAAAGTGTCATACAAACTTCCATCCCCTATTTTATCCCCTTGGGGGTAGAATGTATCAAAATCCTTTCTTAGCGGATGCCTACGTCATAACATCTACCTGCATGCCAAATTTCAGCCTGATCCGTCCAGTGAAAGCACCATCTATCGACAATCAATGAACTATTTTATTGCAATGTTATGATTTTATTGCTGTGCGGTTTAACATTCGTCTTAATTGATTCGTTCCATTAGGTACTGATAGGTTCTAACTAATACATTTACATCCTCCATCATCCCTTATTATATCGCCATGGGGGTTGAATTCATCAAAATCCTATTTAAGCGGACGTCTTCCAATCTTTGATTTCAGGTCAATCAGTCGAAAATCAAAGACTTATAAACTTTCATCCCCTCTTTTATCTCCTTAGGGGTGGAATTTATCAAGTTTTATTTAATTAATTAATGTGAAATATGATGTAATAATTGAGAATACAAGAAAGTGATGCTGAAAGTTTTAATTTGTGTACTAATGTTCTACAATGAAAATGTAAGTTATTCAATGTTTATTAAGATCTGAATATTACTGATATTGTATGTTTATAAATGTATGTACTGATAAAATATGTTGCCGTGGAGTTTCTTTCTCCGTTCTTCTCCACGAAGACCTAGGGTTTGCGAACGGAAGTAGCTTCGAAATAAATACTTAGTCTTGATTTGTGATTTTCTTTATAAACCCATTCCTGTACAAATGTCATAAGAGATACTTTACATACAGTAAATAAATAACATTAACCCTTTAGTTCGCAAGGAAACAAAATCTGTATTTTTGTGTTTTTTTTCAGTTTATATGTATATAAATAGTGTATATATGTACAGAAAAATGTGTTAAAAAATCTAGGTTATGTAGTCTTTGGAAAAACATACGTTAAAAATACTCAACGTTGCGATGTATTGAAGAAATAAGGTGGTAAAATGAACGTTGAGTATTTTCAACATCGCGATGTATGTAGGTTTTTATGAATTTAATAAAATAAACCCTTATTCACAATTATCATGCATTTTATATAAAAAATACAATTGAAAAAGACATAAAAAGAACAATCACCTAGTACGAAATAATCATAAATTTAAAACTGTACACGAAGCAAGGCTTGTAAGTATATCCAACGTCATAGAATGTTCGGCTATTGAATTGTTGGAGCATAAATTAATAATCATATGCGTATATAGACCTCCGAAAACTAAAAGTGAAAATATAAAAATATTTTTTGACCGTTTAACGACTATGCTTGTTAAATTGTGCAACAAAGGTAAGAAAATTGTTATATGTGGGGATTATAATATTGATCGACTAAAAGATACTCCAGTTTCGAGAGAGTTTGAAGATTTGTTAAGGAGCTTTAACTTAAAACTTGCAATAAATGTACCTACCCGTTTACAAAGCAAAACGTGCATTGATAACATAGCTCACAATATAAGAGGCTGTAAACAATATGTCCTAGACCTAGCTCTGTCAGATCATACAGCACAAATACTTTCTTGTCCCGTTAGGAAAACCTACTCAATAACTCACTGGTATAAATTTAGAAGAGACTACAGCAACGAAAATATCGAAAAATTTACTAATTGTTTAAAAGCCCTTACTTTTAGTGATTGCTATGAAAAAAAGGACCCCAATGTTGCTTTTGAGGAATTCCATAAACTATTTAAACTTTTTTATGATCTGTGTTTTCCAAACGTAAAAATTAAAGTTCCAATCGTACGAAATACAAAATGGCTCAGTAAAGGTCTAAAAATATGTTCCCTCCGTAAAAGAATGCTACTTAAAATATATCGACAATCAGGTAAAAATAAAGATAAGAATGATTTTAAAAAATATGCAAAAAAGTTAAAAACTATCATAAAACTCACCCAAAAGTCACAAAACAACTATCATATCCAAAAAGCTACAAATAAGTCTAAAGCAGTGTGGCAAATAATCAATAAATACAAAAACAATAACCCCCCTGAAAAAATAAATCAGATAAAATATAATAACCAAATTATCACTGACCCTGATTCTATAGCACAAACATTCAACAACTTTTTTATTGATGATATTAAAAAACTATCAGATAATACATTAAATTACGCTACGAATTTTACTTTTAATAAACCAAACTCCTGCTTTCTATCACCAATTACTCCTTACGATATTGTCAAAATAATTATGTCATTAAAAAACACTAACAGTACAGGCTATGATGGAATCTCCACAAAAATAATTAAACGTGTAGTATACGAAATTGCTCCAATCATCGCCTATATAATAAATCAGTGTCTTGAAGAAGGAATTTTTCCTACATGTTTAAAAACTACTGTAATTACACCAATGTTCAAAAAAGACAACAAAGAGGATGTCCGATGTTATAGACCCATCGCTCTTATTCCCATAATGGCAAAAATATTTGAAAGAGTTCTTTATAATAATCTTATTGAGTATTTCGAAAAAAATAAAATAATTATCGATAATCAAGCTGGATTCAGAAAAGGTAAATCGGTTAATACAGCAATGCATCAATTTTTACATAAAATTATAACTGAATTAGATAAAAAAAATCAGGTCACAGCATTGTACATGGACATGACTAAAGCCTTCGATTATGTTGACCACGAACTATTGCTGCATAAGTTAGAAGCTTATGGAGTTCGTGGAAAAGCACTAGAAATAATCAAGTCTTATCTTTGCAACAGAATTCAGATCACCGAAATAACACAATTATGTCCATTCACAAAAACAGAAACTAAACACACATCAAGCCCAAGATTTATTAAATATGGTGTACCTCAAGGGACGATACTGGGACCACCGTTGTTCCTCATTTATATAAATGACTTTCCAAGCGCTATTTGTCAACCTATGGTTCTATTTGCAGATGACAGTACGGCTCTTTTCACAAATAACAAAAACGAAAATCATGAACAAGAAATAAATGACTCCCTATCTAAATTAATAGACTGGCTGACAATAAATAACCTGCAAATAAATCTTACAAAAACCCATTACATGAACTTCAAAAATAAAAACGCAAAAACAATTCCATTAGCTATCCAGTATAAAAATGCTAATGTATCTGAGGTCACCAGTACAAAATTTCTAGGTATCCATATAGATTCAAATATGTCATGGAAAACACATGTCATTAGTGTATGTAGCAAATTAAATCAGTTTTCTTACGCTCTCTATATGCTCAAAAAAGTGTCTAACCAAACCACACTACTTAGTGCATATCATGCTTATGTAGGATCTACTCTTTCTTATGGGATACTATTCTGGGGATATTCAACTGATAGAGAAACTGCATTCAAAGCACAAAAAAAGTGTATTAGATCTATATGTGGAATACACCAAACTGATTCATGTAAACCTCATTTCATAAACCTTAAGATATTAACCCTCCCTGCTCTGTATATCTACGAGGCCTCAATATTCGTTAGAACTAACATCAGTAGCTATGACACGTTAATAAGCAGTAGACATAAAAATACACTACGCAATAAAGCATCCCACACTGCAGTGTACAGCAATAGTATTTTTTGTATGGGCATAAAAATATATAATAAGTTACCTCTAGACATAAAAAACATTAATTCAATAGCTATTTTTAAAAAGAAACTAAAAGACTTTCTTATAAAAAAGGCTTATTACTCGGTAAATGAGTTCCTAGAAGAAAAATAATTTAATTTTGATTTTTGACATTTACAATGTATCAAGAATATGCATAATACCTAAATAATTAATATAATAAATGTAATAAACCTTTAGTAAATGTATTTTTAACATAACATTGCTTAAATTCTATTGTTTAATTATAAATTATGATATAATATAAATTTTATAAATTGTAATATAATATAATTATAAGTTGTAATATAATATAATTATAAATTGCAATGCCTTAACGGGCAACTAAGTTCAAAGAACCTACTTATGTGATTAACACCTTCAAACATTGTATACCTACACTTAGTTCGCAATAAAGATATTTGAATTTGAATTTGAATTTGAATCAGTCATGACAATTATAAAAATGAACGATAAATCACCTTAGGTATCTACTGTAACACATGATAGTTATAAGAACTGTACCTTTTTGATACAAAAAAAAATCGTAAGATAAGATTTTACTGATTTTTACGTACATTTTGACCGGCATGATATCTGCAATCGGAAGATATTTTAATTCACGACTCCAATAATCCTATATGATGATATTTCTACTACGCCTATCATAAGAGTTATGGCTAAAAAGTCCCGATAGAGATATTTGGAGCGATATTTGTCCCCATTAGAGATATTTAGCAGCATAATTTTGTACAGAATTTAAGTATGTATGTTGTATGATCTTTTATCAACTATTGCCAACATCTTCTGAAAAAAAAACCTGTAAAAGTAGTCTAAAGGGGACATCGCTCTTGAATCCAGCGGAACTTCAAGTACGCTGTTGGTTCTAAATGTGCTGCATGTCTTAATTTTTCAGCAGTTTTCCATTTACCCGTTTTCCACGACAGTTTTCTCGCTTACTTGTTGTTTGATAAGCTTCAATTTTAGGTATTGTATTCGCTCGTCTTTTGGAGCAATATATTTGTAGAAACTTGTGGCGATAAGACAGATGAAACTTAGGTGACAAAATAGATGAAACTTGAGGTGATCAAATAGGCGAAACTGACTGGAGAACTGGAAAGTGATGTGAAGTTTTATATGGAGGGAACATGTTACTCATCACGAGTCTTATCCGATGAAAAAACTGTTCCATCGACCAGTTTTTTCATCGGATAAGACAGACGTGAGAGACTCATTTGTAGAACTATCAAGGTCCAAGTAATTTAGTGAGTAAGGCTATGACCAGGGTTTGGAGCTAGAATTCTAGGTTTCACGTTCTTTCGTCCTGTCTTCAAATAACTTCATCGTCAGTACTAGTAGGTACTGCTACTTTCTGATGGAGCATTCTTTGGCGAAAATAGTGACATAACTTTCAGCGTTCTTTGCCATATTGGCTTAAGTCTGAAACTAGCAGAACAAAAAAACATGAAAACACATCCATAGCATGTCAATAAATAAAATATTTTGGACAAAACACTAATACATATATTTTTTTACATATATATTCATGCTAAGAAAATCATTAGCAAAGCCGCAATGTTGAACATGCTCAACATGCATATTACGAAGTACTTTTCCGGTTAAGGCGCAACGTTGAGAATATTCAACATATCACTTTATGAACTCTGTGCTCGCAAGTTAGTCAATACAATGTAGTAATTTGTGATTATAATAATACTATAGCCTTCTAGAAATAAAATACCGGTGTCCACTATCAGAAAAAACTCTCAAAAATATTTTTTATGCAATTAAATTATTTGTAATCCGAGGTGTCACTGCGACCGTGATGCCATTTTGCAAAAACCTGACGTAAAATGTCTACAGAAATGTCAAACTATTTTCTTTTTACAATTGCTTTTAATTATTAATTATGGGCATCAAATAAAAACTTATAAAAAGTGTCTAATTTTTGATCACCATTTTTTTAAAGTGAGCGTTGAGCCGGCTTGTCGTTGCGAGCTAAAGGGTTAACCATCCTGATAACTAAAACTTGGTAATAAAGTCTATTTAATGTCAATAAAACCAGAAATACACATTTAAATAATCACAAACACAATCAATCCTTTTTTATTTTCTGACACATGCAAAGTTTCAGCCCGATCGGTTTAAAATTGACGAAGTTTCATATAAACTTTCATCCCCTATTTCATCCCCTTAGGGGTGGAATTTATCAAAATCCTTTCTTAGCGGATGCCTATGTCATAGTAGCTTTATGCATATAAAGTTTCAGCTCGATCGGTTAAACATTGACGAAGTTTCCTATAAACTTTCATCCCCTATTTCATCCCCTTAGGGGTGGAATTTATCAAAAACCTTTCTTAAGGGATGCCTACCTCATAGTAGCTTTATGTATGCAAAGTTTCAGCCCGATCGGTTTAAAATTGACGAAGTTTCATACAAACTTTCGTCCCCTATTTCATCCCCTTAGGGGTGGAATTTATCAAAATCCTTTCTTAAGGAATGCCTATGTCATATTTAGCTTTATGCATGCAAAGTTTCAGCCCGATCGGTTTAAAATTGACGAAGTTTCATACAAACTTTCATCCCCTATTTCATCCCCTTAGGGGTGGAATTTATCAAAATCCTTTCTTAAGAGATGCCTACGTCATAGTAGCTTTATGCATGCAAAGTTTCAGCCCGATCGGTTTAAAATTGACGAAGTTTCATATAAACTTTCATCCCCTATTTCATCCCCTTAGGGGTGGAATTTATCAAAATCCTTTCTTAGCGGATGCCTACGTCATAACATCTACCCACATGCTAAATTTCAGCCCGATCCGTCCAGTAGTTTGGGCTGTGCGTTGATAGATCACTATGTCAGTCAGTCACCTTTGAGTTTTATATATTTAGATTACTGAGAAATAAGTGTAGATTCCATATTTAGTTATAGTTTGTTGAAAAGTAATAAATATATCAGTGAAAAAAGAACGAAACTTTTGGAACGTACTCATTTCGTGCACAATGGCTGCCGGCTTTCGTAAATTTTATAATAAATATTCTTTTATTTATAGTTTGAAATACACATAACTTGCTAGATTATTTATCTATGAACATATTTATGCCTCTAGATCATAATATGGTAGCGTATATTACATCGTAATCGTTTTTCAAAAAGTATAAGTCCGCAGATAGTTCCGCCATGATGGATTAGACGACCAAAGTAGAGTATGCAGAAAAAAATTACCGATTTTTTTATTTTTGTCAATTCTTTTTTTTTATAGTTTTGTTATAAAGTTAAATCACTTTCTAATCAGTCATATCTATGAATGTTTGACGTGGAGTTTTTGACTTTTACCAAAAATGAGAAGTTTAAAAAAAAAAAATTAGAATCATGAGATTTACTAATACAGCAGCTGTGTACACGTAAACTCGAATGTCGGCAAACCAAACTTTCTAAGAAATTCGTTCTTTTTTTTACAAATTGTGTTTGCTTGCACGTGTTGACTGTTGTAGTACCGAGCATGGTACAAATAGTGAAGTTTTATAATCTTTTTAGCATGGCGAGAATAGCTGCGGAGTCAGTCAGGTCGCGCAGTGTGACCCCTGTGGCGACCGACAGGGTCTCGCGACGCAGCAGCGCTGCCCGGCGGGCTCTGTACATGAACCTGCTGCAGGAGGTCCCGGTACGCGATCCAGAAGTACCTAGGTCCCCCCCGCTGCGGTAAGAGTCTTTTTCATAGCTGAATAACTTATTATATTCAATTTGTTTCAGTGCAGTAATTTGTATTTCTTATCTTTGTAGCCACTACGCCTACCCGCTAGAAGCGACCCCTGGTGGTTCCCTGAACGTACAGGACAAGCCTGTACCTGTGGAGCAGACCCCAGGTGGTCGCGTCCGCATTGGCCAAGACGAGCCAGCCTTGCCTTTGTTGTAAGTTGCATTTCTTCATATAGTATCTCCACGGTACTTTTTCAAATTAGATTATATTTTTACGATATTATATTTGCTTACAGGTCTAGTGTGGTCGAGCGGGTGGAGGAGTTAGACATGTCGGAAGAGGAGACCGAGGACCTAATGGACTCCAACGCCTGGCACCTGCAGCGGTGGATGGAGGACCTGCCGGGAGCCCGTAGTTTGGCTCGCTCTTCTCCTCTCAGGCCTAGCTCTACATCTGAGATGGCTGTCACCACCGAAGTTGATGTTGTTCCATCAACTTCGGGAATGACAGCAATTTCCAAGAGTTTGCCTAGGCGTGAAGGCAGTGAACTCGATAGCGAATTCGATGATGAGTTTGATATCAAAGTCACGCCTAGTGCCAGGAACATTCCTGACACTGAGTAGTTGGACGAGCGACAGCAACGAATAGTAAACGAGATCGTTACGGGGATGGATGACGCTGCCGATCGCTTATTGGGCTAGTTTCGAATAGGTGTCAGACTTTGACTCGTTCAGGGCTGTTCGTGAAGAGTTTTCAGGTCCTACCCCAGGGCCAGTCAAAGACTACGATTCGCCTTATGATGCCTTTACCGATATATGGGATAAAGACATCATACAGTTGATCGTCTCCGAGACTAACCGTTATGCCCAGCAGACGATCGAGGCTATGCGTGCGCGAGGATCATTGAAGCCATCATCTCGCCTTCATTTGTGGACTGACACAAATGAAAACGAAATGATGATTTTTTTCGGAATCTTCATGTACATGGCTATCGACGCGCGGACGTCGGTATCTGAATATTGGACATCAGAGGAAGTTCTCCAATTGCCGGGGTTCAGACGTCTGATGTCCTATAATCGGTATGTTTTGCTGAATAAGTTTCTTCATTTTGTAGACAACAACGCTCCTGAGAGTGAATTGTCGCAAAATGAAGAAGCCCCTTCAACAAGACAGTCGGCTAAGCTGCGTAAGTCGGCACCTGTAATTGATCATCTCGGAAAAAAGTTCAATTCCTTGTATAACCTAGGGGCTGACATTAGCATCGATGAGTCTTTGACCTTATTCAAGGGCCGTTTGTCCTGGCTCCAAACAATAAGGTCAAAGGCTGCACGATTTGGAATCAAGTCATATGAACTTTGTGAGGCCAGGACGGGTTATATGGCTAGATTCCAAATCTACACGGGCAAGAATGACGGTCCCGACGGTAATCCATCACTTGGCGTCAATTTGGGGGGGAAAAGTACGAAAGTAGTCCTTGAACTATTGCAAGGTCTTAAACGTCGGGGGCATTGTGTGGTAATGGATAATTATTACAATTGTCCATCATTAGCACGATACCTCAAGAGTTTGGGCTTTGATTGCTTAGGGACTCTTCGTTCAAACCGTCGAAACGTCCCTAGTGACATTGCTAAGATGTCGAAGAAAGTGAGTAAGGGGACAATAATATCTCGCCATTGTGGAATGTTTCCATCATTGCATGGAAGGACTCCAAAATAGTGAATATTATTTCCACCTATCACAACTCCGATACCTACATTGGAACTAGGGCGGGTAAAAAAGTTGTGAAACCTGTGTGTGTAAGGGACTACAACACGAACATGGGGGGAGTTGATCTGAAAGATCAAAAGCTCTCCATGTATCTGTTGGAGCGCAAGAGAGGTGTGAAGTGGTATACAAAAATGTTTAAAAGGTTGCTGAATGTGAGCATTCATAATGCTCTTGTTATGTATGCGGGTTCACTGGAGCGGCGCGGTAAACTGCCCATAACGCATCGTGAGTTTCGCTATGAGCTTGCTCAATCTATGGTTAAACGGCACCCCCCCTGTTTAATCGAGGTTAGCAGGCCAGTAGCTGACCTCATGAGGCTGAGGCGGAATATCGTGCACGAGCCAGAGTATTTGTCAGGTCGCCAGAATAGAAGTCGATGTGTGAATTGTTACCGAAAGAAAGAAACCAAATTTATTCACTCGAAGTGTGTCACTTGTGACGTATATCTTTGTTTTGGGGATTGCTGGAGAGCTTGGCATTCTGCAGCAGAACTCCCAGGCGAAGATGTACGTGGGCGGAAAAGGACTCGTCGAGAGTGAATATTTTTGTTGCATGGATGTGGAGTATGACTTTTGTTTGAGTGGGATGATTACCCGGGCCCTCGCACGAGGGTTACGTTTCGACGTTTTGGGATGCCTAACCGTTTTTAGATCTCGTTTACTATCGCTGCTGCTAGCTGCTACGGTACTTTCCCAGTTATTATGTCTTGTGTGGGGGAGGCCTATGTTCAGCAGTGGACGTCCTCCGGTTGATGATGATGATGTCTAGGGACTGGGACTGTAGCACCATAATTTTGTAACATTTTATATTGCCTTTTGACAATTCAAAAGTACCTGTAACTGGCCTATAGGTAACTAAACTGGCCTGGGAACGGCACCGTGGCGTACTAACTTCCCAGCTATAACACTAGGAACTGGCAAAGGGGTGGGCGTTTTGGGGGCTGTCTCATGTAACTTCTTTTGAAGGTCAAAAAGTGCTGATTTGAATAAATGGGGACTAGACTGACACAGGACATCAGTCTAGTTTTGTGCATTGTGATTTTTAATGTTTGTAAAAGAAAGCACGATACAGGATGAAACCCTAGTATACTTGCTAGCTATGTTACAATTACCACTGTACAATAAAGTATACACTCTGTTTAATTTTTTGCAATATTTATTCATAAATATACGAACATGGTTTGTTTATCACGTGTGTACATTTTACTAAATATTTTTCTTTCTTTTTTGTTTCAATGAATAACATGTGGTCTATACCAATTTTGTTTGTTTACCTTGAATAATGTAACATAATAAAGAGCGAATTACATTACAGTTTTGTGTACAATAATAGTAGTTTATGTAACTGGTACATAATGAGGGGTATTATACACGAGTGTGAGTTTATAAAACGAGCGCAGCGAGTTTTGTAATAGTATCACACGAGTGTTATAATACCTAGTTATGTACAGACGCCAGCACGTCAACCTACCCGAATCTGTCAGATTTTACCACTCAAACATTAACCTTCTACTCTTGTGATAAGGTAGAAATTCTATTAAAGAAATCTGACAGATTGTGGTAGCTTGATGTGCTGGCGTCTGTACAGTTTCATACATTACTTTATCTACTCTCATTGAACACGAACATATCAAATAAAAGATAAAAATTAATAAACACTAATAATCATCCACCATGTCATCCACCGAAACACAAACGTCAAAATCCCAACATTCCCTTAGAAAGCGTGCGCAGCCACAGATAAAAAAGTAAAAAAATGTATCTATGATCAGTAATCTGTATCATAATGAAAAAAAATTAAATTATGACATTGTTTTGTTAGACAAACAGTGTTATAATTTAATTTTTTAATTTCATTACGATACTCTATGGTATAAAGTATGTCATTATAAACTCGTTTTGAGTTTTGTATTTCGAAGTTTACGATATGAGAGTAGATAAAGTATATTCTATTATTACGCATTATACTTTTGCATTGTTACATAATAAGTAAGTCTGTGTGAAAATTTTGTTCTGATGGAATTGAGCAAATATATTTTTAATTTGGTTCCCTATCCATTTGCATAAAATTTTAAGACCTAATATAACTTAGCACAATTTTGTTTGGCATAATTATATTTTCGCATAATATAATTACGCATAATAGCTTACGCATAATTTTTAAGCATAATTTCTCTAAGCATAATAATGATTAAGCATAATATTCTAAAGCATAAATTTATTAAGCATAAAGTTCTAAAGCATAACTTTTTTAAGCATAATATCTTAAAGCATAAATTTACTAAGCATAAAGTTCTAAAGCATAACTTTTTTAAGCATAATATCCTAAAGCATAAATTTATTTACGTATAATGATATTAAAACATTACTTATAAAGGCATACACCATGCAAGCAAGCAAGCATGCAAACAAGCAAGCATGCAAGCAAGCATGCAGCAAACAAGCAAGCATGCAGCATGCAGCATTCAAGCGAGCATGCAACATGCAGCAGGCAAGGCTTTCTGTCACGGCTCCGGCGCTGCGGGCCTCCGGCAGCCCCACGCGTGCTAATCGTCGCAGACGGCTTTCGCTCACCACCGCAGCTTCGGCTTATTGGCCGGCTTCGCCGGCCAGCCTCAGCCGCGGCGATTCGCTCGCAGCCGCCTGCTCCTCAGCCCGCGGGCCGCCTCGCCCCTACGCGCCTACGCGATTTTAAATTACACTCTAGGGGTAGGACAAACAAGACTACGTGGAGTCGGTTTTGCAGCAATTCGGTTCTGTCACTAACTTTTGTTGCACATCATATTCAATTTTTAATTAACATATTATTTAATTGTTACAGAAACGTATTAATTTAGAAAGTATTAATTGTATGCCTAAATATTATTATGCTAATAGTCATTAGGCGTACTAACGTTATGCTAATAGTCATTAGGCCTATTAACGTTATGCTAATAGTCATTAGGCCTACTAACGTTATGCTAATAGTCATTAGGCCTACTAACGTTATGCGAATCAAATTTATGCCGAAACAAATTAGTCTTTAAGATGATTATGCGAATGTAAGACGTATGCCTAAAATAATTATGCCGAAGTATTATTATGCCTAAACAAATTGTGCCAAAATCGTTATGCCGAAGTATATTAGGACAAAGAACATTATGCGAATAGAAGGGATCCCGACTTTTAAACTTTCTTTCATTTAGAGTTAAAATTTCGCTAGGTATTTTATTATAACATTTAACACAGAAACCCATAAAAGATTTTTGGACTTTGGACAATCTATAATAAGGTTGATCAATTTTATCTTTATTTCTAGTATTAAAATTATGTCTATCGCTTATTTTATTAAAAAGATGAAGATTTTTCCTAACATACATTATATTTTCATAAATAAATTGACATTTCCGTTGCAGGCACTGTCATTATGTTAATCTTTTTAAATAGTTCCCTAAGAGATTCGCGACGACGTAGTTTGTAAATTGCTCTGACAGCTCTCTTTTGCAAAACAAAAATGGATTCAACGTCAGCTGCCGGCCCCACAGTAGAATACCATAAGACATAATGCTGTGAAAGTAGCTGAAGTAAACCAACGCGCAGTTTCGACGTCAGTTAACTGTCTTATCTTTCTAACAGCATAAGCGGCTGAGCTGAGCCGCCCCGCTTAAGATGCTATATGGGGGCCCCATTGTAGTTTATCGTCTATCGTAATTCCTAAGAAAACTGTCTGATTAGTAAAATCCAATTTTTCTCCGTTCAGTAAAATGTCGCAATCGCTACTTCTAACATTTGGCAAAGTGAATCGAATACATTTTGTTTTCTTTTCATTAAGAACTACTAACTACTGAACACTACTTGTCACGAATAACTACACTTACCGCAGCCAATGCGGTACACCAAAGATGACAACAAAGCAATATCCATTATTACACCGGCTTCTTTTGTAACAGTTTCGGGGATCATTTAAGTAACCGTATAATTCAACCATATCTCCCAGTATACATAGCAAAATGGGAAATCGGAAACTCTATCATTTCGCCGCTGCAAAATGCTATTTGCAAGGTTTTCGTGGGATTTTTTTTACAATGTTGAGCACGTTTTTTTTACCTCCTGAAAAGTTGTCCGAATTCACTTACCGCTTTCTTACAGGAAGGGTGCGAATTGGCTATGACGAAAAAACGGGAATTGACGTTCTGCCGGGAGACACAGAGGGTTTTGAATGCAGAACAACCTAGGGAAGGAGTGCACAGTAACTTTTTCTCCGGAGGTGTCGTTGATGAGCGGATTCGGTGGCTTCGACTGGTGTAAGGCTCTTGATGCTCGATAGCTAAGAAGACACTTTGTGAATTTGCAGCACCACACAAGCGCGCGCGCGATATAACCGTTCGTCTCGAGGTTTGAGAGCTAACCGTGTCACTTGACCGATGGCGAGTAGGCAAGTGCATGAAAAGGAGTAGGGTAGGACGTCACAACCAATCAGATTAGACGTCCAATAACATGAAGTGTCGAACAGATTAAATCGATCTGTCAGCGTAACCATAACTTAAATTCTAATTAAAACGCAGTATCTCTGTTACTCTGTTGTTCTCTCTGTTACTGCATTATAATTGGTAACTTGAACGATTTTACTAATTTCACTGCAGTAAAGGTCATATTTTACTGCGTTCTAGTCAGAATTTGTCGCTAACTCTCTCTCTCAATCAGTCAAATACTTCTAATATACCACGAAAACCCAAACAAAAATCAGGGGTACCTATTTTTCAAGCTAGAGTGAAATAAAAATAAAAAAAAAAAAAAAAAAAGCCTTTATTTCTACCATAAATACATAGAACAGTAAAGAATCATTATAAGTGCAATAGATCATAATATTGACTAAAGAATTAACAAAAATTAAATTAAATTAATTCCCTAACATTCGTTCATAATCATTACATTATTATCATTACATTTGTATCCAAATATTCATCATTCTTATATCACATTGATTACATTTTATTCATTACTAGCTGTGCCCGCGACTTCGTTCGCGTGGATGTCGGAATTTGACAATGTATTTTTTTGTGCGAAGCGCTTAATTCTCGCCAGGTTTCTTATAAATCATATCGTTTTCATATAAACCCTATATTAAGAATTTATTCAGAATTTTCAAGAATATTAGACGTGTTTGTAATAAACGCCCCCTGTAGTTCAAAAGCAGTACTATTCAATTAGAGCACCTATTCCATCTCATTCCATCCCATTCCATCCCACTCCATCCTACTCCACCCCACTCAATCCCACTCCATCCCACTCCATCGCACTCTATCCCACTACATCCCACTCCATCCCACTCCATCCCACTCCATCCCATTCCATCCCACTGCATCCGACTCCATACCACTCCATCCCACTCCATACCACTCCATCCCCCTCCATCGCTCTCTAACCCACTCCATCCCATTCCTTCCCTCTCCATCCCATTCCATCCCACTCCATCCTTCTCCATCCCACTTCATCCCACTCCATCCCTCTCCATCTCAATCCAGCCTGCTCCATCCCACTCCATCCCATTCCATCCCACTACATCCCTCTCCATCCCACTACATACCACTCCATCCCACTCCATTCCACCCCATCCCACTCCATCTCACTCCATCCCGCTCTGTCCCACTGCGTCCCAGTCCATCCCATTACATTCCACTCCATCCAACTCCATCCCACTTCATCCCACTCCATCCCTCTCCATCTCACTCCATCCAACTCCATCCCACTCATCCCACTCCATCCCTCTCCATCTCACTCCATCCCACTCTAATCCACTCCACCCCTCTCCATCCCACTTCAGCCTACTACATCCCTCTCCATCCTACTCCATACCACTCCATCCAACTCCGTCCTACGCCATGCCACTCCGGAACTCTATCCTACTCCACTCCACTCAATCCCACTCCATCCCACTCTATCCCACTCCATCCCACTCCATCCCATTCCATCCCACTGCCTCCGACTCCATACCACTCCATCCCACTCCATACCACTCCATCCCCCTCCATCGCCCTCTAACCCACTTCATCCCATTCCATCCCTCTCCATCCCATTCCATCCCACTCCATCCAACTCCATCCCACTTCATCCTACTCCATCCCTTTCCATCTCACTCCATCCCACTCTAATCCACTCCACCCCTCTCCATCCCACTTCAGCCTACTGCAACCCTCTCCATCCTACTCCATACCACTCCATCCCACTCCATCCTACGCTATCCCACTCCATCCCACTCCATTCTACTCCATCCCACTCTATCGCACTCCATCCCACTACATCCCACTCCATCCCACTCCATTCCACCCCATCCCACTCCATCTCAATCCATTCCGCTCTATCCCACTGAGTCCCAGTCCATCCCATTATATCCCACTCCATCCTTCTCCATCCCACACCATTCCTCTCCATCTCACTCCATCCCACTCTAATCCACTCGACCCCTCTCCATCCCACTACAGCCTACTACATCCCTCTCCATCCTACTCCATACCACTTCATCCCACTCCGTCCTACGCCATCCCACTCTATCCTACACCACTCCACTCAACCCCACTCCATCCCACTCTATCCCACTCCATCCCACTTCATCCCATTCCATCCCACTGCCTCCGACTCCATACCACTCCATCCCCCTCCATCGCACTCTAAGCCACTCCATCCCATTCCATCCCTCTCCATCCCATTCCATCCTACTCCATCCCACTTCATCCCACTCCATCCCTCTCCATAGCACTCCATCAAAATCCGTCCCGCTCTACCCCACTCCACCCCACTCCATCCCTCTCCATTTCAATCCATCCCACTCCATTCCACCCCATCCCACTCCATCTCACTCCATCCCGCTCTATCCCACTGCGTCCCAGTCCATCCCACTCCATCCAACTCCATCCCACTTCATCCTACTCCATCCCTCTCCATCCCACTCTAATCCACTCCACCCCTCTCCATCCCACTTCAGCCTACTACATCCCTCTCCATCCTACTCTATACCACTCCATCCTACGCCATCCCACTCCATCCCACTCCATCCTACTCCATCCCACTCTATCCCACTCCATCCCACTCCATCCCACTCCATCCCACTCCATCCCACTCCATCCCACTCCATCCCACTCCATCCCACTCCATCCCACTCCATCCCACTCCATCTCACTCCATCCCTTTCCATCCCATTCTAGCTGTTGCCAGCGTTTTCACCCGCTACAACTCGAAAATTATCCCACGGGAACATAAAATCGGGATAAAAACTATCCTATGTGTTAATCCAGGTTCTAAACTTTCTGTGTACCAAATTTTAGCCAAATCCGTTCAGTGGTTTTTGCGTGAAAGAGTAACAAACATCCATACATCCATACATCCATACTTACAAACTTTCGCCTTTATAATAGTAGTAGGATATTGCACTATTAACTACGTTGATTTTTTTATTATAATTTTTTTTATGGAAGTCGCCTCTGCGGCGTAGGCCTTCCCCATTTTTTTCCATTTTTCCCTATCTCTAGCTTGTCTACTCCAGTCAGGTCCACATCTTTCTTTAAATATGTCTTCCCAGCGCTTTCGCGGCCTTCCCTGCTTCCTCTTTCCGTCTCTAGGCACTCGACTATTTTCTTTGTCCATCTTCCGTTATCCATTCTGCAGATATGTCCTGCCCATTTCCATTTGAGACTTCTTATTCTTTCTACTATATCTGTTATTCTAGTTTTTTTCCTTATATTCTCATTAGTCATTTTGTCAGATAGTCTTATGCCCAACATGCTTCTCTCCATTTTTCTTTGCATGACACCGAGGCGTTGTTCATCTACCTTTCGCAGTGACCATGTTTGGCATCCATATGTAAGACAAGGAAGGATCGCTATTTCGTACAACTTAGTTTTCAATTTCATGTTTATCTGAGCGTTCTTCATGATTTCTTTCAAACTCCAGTAATTTTTCCACGATATTGCTATTCTCCTATTGATCTCAATTTCGGTTTGATCTTGGAATGAAATGGATTGCCCTAAATAGATGTATTCTGTAACGTATTCTATCCTTTGACCGTCAACAATTATTTGCGTTTCCGAACTGTTTGTTAAAATTTTCGTTTTGGCAGCATTCATCATCAAACCTACTTTTCTGCTTTCTTTCGCAAGCTCCTGCAACATGTTCTCTAGTTGTACGGAGTCTTCCGTAAAAACAACGATATCGTCTGCGAAACGCAGGTGGCTCAGAAAATCGCCGTCGATCTTTACACCTTTGTTTTCCCAGTCAAGGTTCCTAAATGTGGTCTCTAGGACCGCCGAAAATATTTTAGGTGAGAGCGGGTCACCCTGCCTCACGCCTTTTCTTATGGTAAAAGCCGGCCCTTCCGATTCCAATTTGATTTTCGCGGAATTCCTAGAATAAATGTTATAAAGTAGCTCCACATATTTTATGTCCACTCCTTGTTCCACTAGTGACTTCCATATTGCGCTATATTCCAGAGAGTCGAATGCCTTCGTATAATCTATGAAGCATATGTATAAATTCTTGTTATATTCCTTGACTTTCTCTACTATTTGCGTTACTACTTGAATGTGATCAGTTGTCGAATAGTGTTTGCGGAATCCAGCTTGCTCACGAGGCTGATTTTCATCTAAGGTCTTTGTGAGTCTGTTTAAGAGTATTTTTGAGAAAATTTTATATATGTTAGACATAAGACTAATTGGTCTGTAATTGCTCAGGTCGCCTCTGTCGCCTTTCTTGTGAAGAAGAGTTATCGTAGATTCAGACCATTGCTTAGGAGTTTTCCTTATTTGTAGAATATTGTTGAAGAGTTGTTGTAGTGGGTATTTTAGTGGTTCTGATAGAGATTTCAATATTTCGTTTGTTATTCTGTCTGCTCCGGGTGCTTTGTTTTTCTTCTGAGATTCAATACAAAAGCCAATCTCTGATGTTAGTATTTCAGGCAGTGGTTCGTCGACATGAACCTGGTCGTTAACGTGTGGTATGAGTTTGGCACTCTCTTGTGACGAGTAAAGAGCTTTATAAAAGTTGGTAGCTTCGGTTATTATATCTGATCTGTTTGACATAACTTTCCCTTTATTGTCCACCAAGTTTGTTGCCCATCTTGTTGTAGTTTGTAAGTCTTTGTATGCCTTTTTAATTGCTCCTTTCTTTGATAGGTATTCCTCAAATACATTTTGTCTGTGGATTTTTCTACTTTTGGAGATATCTCTATTTATTTCCTTGTTTATTTTAGAAATTTTTATTTTTGTTTCCTTTGTTCTTTTTTCTTTGTACAGTTGTTTTCTATCTTCTAGCAGTTTTCGTAAGTTTGCACTTATGGGGTATTTTTCCTTCCTCTTTTGGGATGGCATTTGTGCTATTAAATTTTTCATTCTTTTTTCGAAGTTGTCATACTGTGTTTGGACTTGTGTGGATATTTTAAGCAGGTCGATCATTTTTTCTTCCAAATGTGTCCATTCTTCTCTCGTGAAAGTTGGCAAATTTTTAGAGCATTTTGCGTTCTTAATTTGGTCATAGTTTTTCCTTTTCATGTTTTCTACTTTTATCTTGCACCTTACCATTCTGTGGTCTGTGTTAAAGTTGAGGTTTTTTATAATATCGAAAGCAAAAATATTTAATTTTGACGTTTTGTTTGTGAGTATGAAATCGATTTCGTTGTGGTACATTCCGTTCGGCGACGTCCATGTCCATTTTTGGTTGAGTTTTGTTTTAAACATACTATTTATGAATTTCATGTTCTTTTCTAAAGCAAACTCGATTAATTTCTGCCCGTGTTTAGACCTTTGCCATGTGAATGTCTGCCTATTACAGTTTCCTCGCCTTGTTGTGCTGTTCCAATCTGGGCATTAAAATCACCCATGATAATGACGTTTTTTGCGTTTAAAGTGTCTAAAGCTGTTTCTAAAGTTTCGTAGAACTCATTTAACTCTACCTCTTCGCACAATTCGGTAGGTGCGTAGATTTGCACTATAGACCATGTGACTTTTTCGGACATTTTCAACTCAAGAGTGGCAATTCTATCTGAGTAGGACTGAAGACCAACTATATTATCTTTGAGTTGTTTTTTAATTAAAAATCCTACCCCACTCCTACTTTTTCTTGCCTTATTATGGTATAATATAAAGTCTGGATATTCTTCTATACTTTCTTCATTTCTTCTTGTTTCACTCAATCCTATTACATCCCATATTAGTTTCTCAGTAGCATAATTCAGCTCTGTAATTCTTGACTCGGAGAGTAAAGTTCTAACATTTAAAGTCGCGACAGATAGGTAGTGTGATTTTTCTTTGTTTTTTCCTTTGTTTCTTGTGTTATTATTTGGGGGGTTTTGGTCGTTATCCCCCACGGTGACCGGCCGGCTTGGGGTGCTTATTGCAAAAGTTGATGTTGATGTTTTATGTTTGCTTCTGTTCCGGTTCGCTGTTATAGTTATTAGTTTTTTGGTGGCTCGGACAATGAAAGTGATCGTTCCCGTACAACATAGTTGAGAATATTTGGTTTCAAGATTCCTCGTGTTGTGATACTATCTGAAGATTGAGTTGAAGTAGAAGGATTGTCTCTTTTCTGCGGTGTAGAGGGCGGGGAGTTGTGTGGATTGGCTTTCTCCAGAGTGTTTTCCATGCCGGAAATTCTCTTTTGCGTTGGGGAGTTGCTATATGGGCTTGTGTCTTCCCTTTTCCGCTTTCACGAGCGTTTTCCTTTTGTTGTTTCACAATCAATTTGTCGTAATTTAGATATGCGTAATTCCCTTTTTTCCTTTCTTCCTCTAATTGTGGCTGTAACTGCCTTCTTTTCTCTATTACGTCTTTCGGAAAGTCTTCCTTGACGGTGATGCCAGGCGGTATTTTGGCTTTGTTTCTCAATATCATATGCTTTTTCCATACAGATGTGATGGAAACTACGACCGGACGATCTTTGTTAGTGCGCTGCCCAATTCTGTAAATGTTGTTAATTTCATGACTTTCCAAATACGTTCCAGTTTCAGTTATAATCTCTTTTATGTAATCCACAAGCTTTGCTTCTGTTTTTCCTCTCTCTTGGACTCCAAAGAAAACCAAGTTCTGTTTTCGTTTATCTTTTTCTACTGCAATAAGTTTTTGTTCCAGGATGTTTACTTTTGTTTTTAATTTTGTGTTCTCTTCTGTGAGTATTTTTAACTTTTCATCCAATGCTTCCGTTACCTTTGTTGTTACTAGCGTTGATATAGTTACTGTTTGCTGGTCCAATTTCTCGTCCAATTTAGCCAATAACATTTCCATACATTTTCCATCTTTTTTGGTATTTTCTGTTATGGAAACACCGAAATGAGGTGGTATTCAAAGTCTTGCTCCTGGTCACACTGACAGCTGTCACTTTGTGATACTGTTCGGGTAAATTCTGATGTTGGCACTGCCGAATAACTCTGTAGTCTAGTCTATGGTTTTTTAAGTTCGAATGTCGTTATTGTGTTTGAGGTTATGTTATTTCGAACTTTCAGACTAGATAATTATTGCAAAAGAATAGAGCCTCCACTGTGATCACTTCACAATAATGTCTTTTGGTGTTCACTGTACGAGTTGCTGACACGATACTTTAGATTTTTCACTTTTTACACTGTTTTTATTAATTAATTTTCGGAGAGCATAAACTTGCGTGTTAACTTTTCAAAGCCGGAACCGGAAAAAAAAAAAAAAAAAAAACCAGAATAGAATAGAATAGAATATACTTTATTGTACACCAAAAATTAATAAGCAGTATTTTACAATTTTGTTACAATAACGGTACAACGGCGGTTTTATCGCTGAGAGCGATATCTTCCAGACAACCTCTGAATGGACTAAAAATAAGTATCTTAAAAACAGGGTAGTTAGTGGTGCACAGCAAATACATGCACAATTTATTAATGCGCCAAAACAAAACCTAATTAAATTACACATAAAATAGACCCAAAAAATACATATAGGTACAAATACATATACAAACATACATTATACAAATACATATAAATATATATATAAATTATATTATACATCAAAGCGAAAGGAAATTATTTATAACTGACTTTTTAAAAGAAACCAGCGTGTGCTTGTTTGACTGCTAACGGCAATGCATTCCACAAACGAACAGCCTGGACCGTGAAGGAATCGTCATAAAACTTTGTGGAGTGTGCAGGCATCATTAGCATCAAATTCTCTGATGATCTCAAAGTTCGAGAGTGTCCATCGTGTAAAAATTTAAAACGCTCTTTGAGATAAGAGGGGGTTAAGGGATTATAAATAATATCATAAAGCAGAGTTAAAACGTGCGTATTCCGGCGAAGGCGAATAGGTAACCACTTGAGTTTATTGCGAAATTCTGAAATATGGTCATATTTGCGCAAACCAAATATAAACCTTATACAAAAGTTTTGAAGTCGCTCAAGCTTATTCAATTGTGCTTCTGTGAGATCTAGATAGCTGGCATCGGCATAGTCAAGGATCGGGAGAAGGAGGGATTGAGCGAGCGCAGTTTTGGTGGCAGTTGGAAGAAAATTGCGCAATCTACGCAGAGATCCTGCAGATGCGAATAATTTGCGACTCACTTCTTGCAACTGTGGGCCCCAAGAGAAGTCTTTATCAATGAAAATTCCCAGGTCTTTAACTTTGTCACTATAAGGAATAACTGTACCTTCAAAAATAATTTGGGGAAGCTGCAACCAGTTGATTCTTGAACGCAGTCTGGGGCTGCCAACAACAATGACCTGCGTCTTCACCGGGTTAACTTTTAAGCCATGGGCAGTACTCCAACCGGAAATACGTGCTAAATCCTTATTTATCATATTCACGGCCTCTGACAATTCGTCTAAGGGAGCTTGTGAATATATTTGCAAATCGTCAGCATACAGGTGGTAGGATGAAAGAAGATGATTAGAAATTGAATTTATAAATGTAGCAAAAAGAAGAGGAGATAAAACGCCCCCCTGTGGTACGCCGGCAAAGGTATCGCACCAAGAAGACGACGAGCCTTCAATGCAAATACGTTGTCGGCGGCCACACAGGTAACTACGAAACCAATCAATTACCGTTGGAGATATGTTAAGAGAGCAGAGAATGCCGAGCAGAATATCAAAATCGACGGTGTTAAAAGCATTACTGAAATCTAATAAAGTAAGGACCGTCAAATTTCCATTTTCCATGCCCAATCTTATATCATCAGTAATTTTAACAAGGGCTGTAGTAGTGCTGTGTCCTGGACGAAACCCGGATTGGTAATCATTAAGGAGACTGTTTTTACAAAGGTAAGCACTTAGCTGGTTATGAATGAGGCGTTCAAGGACTTCGGACAGGAAAGGTAAAATGGAGATAGGACGAAAATCGGCAAAAGACACAGGATTACACTTTTTAGGGAGAGGGGTAATTTGTGCTTCTTTCCAAGATGAAGGAAAAACACCATGGGATATGGAATAATTTAGGATATGACCGATGACAGGAAGGATTTCATCCAGAATAGGGAGTATCATCTTACGACTGACACAGTCACTACCAACAGCATTTGAAGTGATTGATAAAATGCTCTTCTTAACATCACAAGCCGAGAATTGATTAAAGACAAAAGGGGAGTAATCGGGAGTAGGAAGAGATGAAAGATTATTTAGAGTGTTGGCTTTAATAGCATCATTAAAATTAGAGGAGACAGAGAAATGTTTATTAAGTTGTTCAAGATCTATATCTTTTGGAAAAGATTCTTGGCGTGACTTTCCAACTCCCATTGATCTAAGAAATTGCCAGACTTTTGCTGGGTCACCGTTTCCAACAGAATTATAAATGTGGCGGCGTTGAGCATCCCTACAAACCAAATTGCTGCGATTGCGGATCGCAACGTAATTTTCACGATTAATGGCGTTAGGTGTGCGTTTAAGTCTGGCTTTTGCTGCCGCCTTCTTGTGCAAAAGGTCCTTTAAATCATTAGTTAACCAAGGTGCAGGAAGATGTTTAATCTTTACTAAGTGAATAGGCGCATGGATATCGTAAAGCCGAATAAGGTTAGAATTGAAAATGTCAAGCTTTATGTCAATCGATTCCGCATCAATAAGATCTGACCAGTCAATGTTGCTGGCATCCCCACGAAGTTTTTCAAGATTCATACCACCAAAACTGCGCTGAAACAGGGTTTTAGGTTTACTCTTGGGAGGGCGAATTTTATAAGAAAGGAAAATGATATCATGATGAGAAAAAGCGTCAGCTGAACATTGACCATGCTTAGCGACATGTAGGTTAGAAGAAACGAAAATGAGGTCAAGTAAAGAAGGAGTGCAATTGGGAAAGTGATGAGTAGAAGTTAAAGGAAGAAGAGATAAATTGCAAGATTGCAAAATGGAGATAAGAGAAGAAGAACGAGAATCTTGTTTATGAAGACAGGTGTTGAAGTCACCCATAATTATGGAGTGCTTATAAGAAGGTATAAAGTTTATGAGGAGACTTTCGAAAGAGGAAAAGTAATCAATGCGTAAGGAAGGGCAATAATAGACACCAAGCAAGACCTTCGAATGATGAAGACTGACTTCTAAAAAGAGATGCTCGCCAGCATGCGGCGGTGGTGGCTGTGATGACATACTGATAATATTAAAAGGAATGTTTGCACGAAGATATATGGCAACACCGCCACCACCGCAGCCTGTGCGATCATTTCTTATTAGTTGGTATCCGGGCAAGGAATAGGATGTGGACGGAAGACAAGGCTTAAGCCAAGATTCTGAAACTAGGATTGCGTGGATGTTTTTACAGTCCAGATGTGCCAGCATATCATGGTAATGAGCCGGAAAACTTTGAGCATTAATATGCACTACATTAAAATTCTTGGGAACGTCAGAAAACTGAGAGTCAAGTGTGTCAGCGAGAGTCGGAATGCTACTGAAGCTGTCACTACCACTACTAGCCGATATAAAACTGTCATCATCGCTGGGTACACAAAAATCAGTCATTTATAATATAATGCACTAAATGAAATATATATAAATAAATAATAATACAGATAAATAATAAAATAGAAATAAGGTCTGGTAGGTTAAAAACCACCCGCCAGTTATGTGGTGACAAAAATTTACAACAATAACAACATTATTTAATAAATATGCGTCACTCGGGTACAAATTCTACAGAGAAAAGTTAAAAAAAAAAAAAAAAAAGCAAAGAAAAGGAAGAATAAAGTTAAAAAATCGCAACATAATGAATCATCTATGTTACCATAGATAATTTATGCTCAACTTCCAACAATATTCAAAAGTGAAATGGAACGCAGATTAAGACATGACACTTGACAGATGTCAAGTGCCAGAGTGTAATATGTGAAAAAAAAATGTGTGTTTCCCCATGTTTTTTGTCCCTTTATGTGGTGGTGGTGTGGTATGCTTTTCGGAAGCCTCAACGTTTACCTTCGCAATAAGAGGCTGCTCACATAATTTGGGTGGTTGACCAAAAATACGTACTTTTCCAAGTCCTCGATATTTGTTTTAAAAGGGTAATCGCATAATATTTCAATGAAAAATCATAAATCTGACTTTGTTCTAGTTCGTAGATTGATTAGAATTTTGTTATAATAGTTAATATTAGAAGAAATAGCAATTTTCCGACAGCCAATTTCAAGCAAACGTTAAACATTAGGTTTTCTCCTGCCATTTGTATCAAAATGTTAACACGAAAAAATCTAAAAAAAATATGTATGTACTGGTCATAGTCTTCAAGGTTGCAGATTGATTAGAATATTGAAATAAAAATTGAATTGACGCAAAAAAAAACAATATTCGAAAGCAATATTGATCTAAAATGTGTGCATTTTAAACATTGTTTTAATGACAAAATAAGAAAGAATCATAGACTATGCCGATGCCTGCTATTTGGATGCTACTGAGGAGCTGTTAAATAAACTTGAGCGCTTGCAAAATTTATGCATTCGATTTGTTTTCGGTCTCCGTAAATATGATCACGTCTCCCACTTTCGCAAGGAACTCAAGTGGCTCCCAATCCGCCTTCGCAGGAACACTCGTATCCTTTGTCTCCTTTTCAACATCCTTCACAACCCTTCCTATCCCTCTTATCTGCGAGAAAGATTTAGTTACGCTCGTCCTAGCGACGCACCTTGCAGGTCGCACCTCAGATCCCTACTTAAATCCCCTCCTCATAAATCCAGTTATTATTCATATTCCTTCTCCGCCCATGCTGTAAAGTTGTGGAACTCACTTCCGCCTAGCATCCGTGACATAGCTAATATTTCACTTTTTAAAACCAGATTAAAAGAGCATTATTTATCATCACAATTGTAACTTATTGATATGTAATATATGTATATATAATTATATATATTGCATTAGGTATTTATTTATATAACTGTACGTTTATGTATTAATATTTATTTATTATTATGTATGCATTCATATGTTATAGGTTAGGTTAGATTAAGTTAGCACCCACTTTTTGACGATTTCTATTCCTCCTCTCACACACTATAAGTCTACATTACTTTTTCATTTCTCCTTTCGCGGGTCTGCTGGCAGAAATTTCAATAGAAATAAGCAGTACCCTTGTACTGAATTCTATATTGTAATTATCCTGTGCTGTATTTTGTGTGTACATAAACAGTTAAATAAATAAATAAATAAATAAATAAATAAAAGAAAAGAACAAAAAAAGTAAAGCACACTATAGTATAAAACTTTACCTTTACTTTATTTATTTTTTTAAATTTTTTCACCTTCACATTTTTTTATTAAAAAATTCTAAAATAATGCTTTATTAGTTGATGTACGTCGCGCGTACGGCCAGTAGCGCCCGAGGGCTTCTAGAGGACGGACCTATGTTGCTCGCGGCCCCGCGCGCCTTAGTGTGCGTTACGTAGTTTTAACAGATAATCCAGAGGTCGTCAGCAGTTTTAATTTAAGTATTCTTTGTACTTATGATATAATTGTAGTCATGTTCTATGTTTTAAAGGTAATTTTTGTACAATCTAAAAATAGAGTTTATTCGTAATAGTTATTTATGCAACTATTGTTTATGAGTGTTTTAATACCTAATTATAACAGTTGCATACAAGACTTTATCTAGGTAGGTAGGTAGGTCCTGAGTGGAGCGAACCTGCTAGACCGAGTTGAGCGAACCTGCGAGACCGAGTTGAGCGAAGGGTAGGTGGCGAGCGAAGCGAGAATTTTATCATGGGAGTCGTTTTCATGGTTTTCGAGGATGCTAAAGCCGATGGTGAGGTCAAAATCAAAATCAAAGATGGCGACAGCAAAAAATTCAAAGATATCATCATGGATGTCGTTTTCATGGTTTTCGAGGGTAATAAAGATGATAGTGAAGTCAAAATCAAAATCCAAGATGGCGGCTGCGATAATTTTCGAATTGTTCATCATGGGAGTCGTTTTCATGGTTTTCGAGGATGCTAAAGCCGATGGTGAGGTCAAAATCAAAATCCAAGATGGCGACAGCAAAAAATTCAAAGATATCATCATGGATGTCGTTTTCATGGTTTTCGAGGGTAATAAAGCTGATAGTGAAGTCAAAATCAAAATCCAAGATGGCGACTGCGATCATTTTCGAATTGTTCATCATGGGAGTCGTTTTCATGGTTTTCGAGGATGCTAAAGCCGATGGTGAGGTCAAAATCAAAATCCAAGATGGCGACAGCAAAAAATTCAAAGATATCATCATGGATGTCGTTTTCATGGTTTTCGAGGGTGATAAAGCTGATAGTGAAGTCAAAATCAAAATCCAAGATGGCGGCTGCGATCATTTTCGAATTGTTCATCATGGGAGTCGTTTTCATGGTTTTCGAGGATGCTAAAGCCGATGGTAAGGTTAAAATCAAAATCCAAGATGGCGGCTGCGATAATTTTTGAATTGTTCATCATGGGAGTCGTTTTCATGGTTTTCGAGGATGCTAAAGCCGGTAGTGAGGTCAAAATCAAAATCCAAGATGGCGACTTCAAAAAATCATGTTTTTTATATTGGATGCCGTTTTCATGGTTTTCGAGGGTGCTTAAGCCGATAGTGAAGTCTAAATCAGAATCTAAGATGGCGGCTGCGATCATTTTTGAATTGTTCATCATGGGAGTCGTTTTAATAGTTTTCGAGGATGCTAAAGCCGATAGTAAGGTCAAAATCTAAAATGGCGACTGCAAAAAATTCTAAGTCAGAAATACTTTTCAAAACACGACCCCGCGAGCTGCTTGCAGCTCGCGCAACGCGCAAATACTAGTTGTATTATAAAATTAAAATTATTGCTGTTTTATGTTTTTACAAAATACATATATTACTAAAAAATTATTTCATGTTTTTCTTAAATACGAGTACCTACACCAGGAGGCCAATCGCGCTAATTTAAAACGTCTGCAAACGTATACGATAACGGTATGGTTCGATTGCGACAGTGGTTAGGTTTCGATTCAGCTGTTCTGATTTTGGCGACTGCAAAAAATTCTAAGTCAGAAATACTTTTTAAAACACGACCCCGCGAGCTGCTTGCAGCTCGCGCAACGCGCAAATACTAGTTGTATTATAAAATTAAAATTATTGCTATTTTATGTTTTTACAAAATACATATCGACGGGTTCCGGGCTATTTGTATTAACCGACATTTTTGAAACTTTACACCAGAGCAGTTTAAAGTTTCGATTTTTAGAAAAAAAAATATAAATTTAGCAAATCGCATTTTTTCTTAAAAAAAAAGGATATTACTGTTTTTATTGCATTTTCCCCATAATCAGATTATTATTTTTTTCTAATATTCCTATTTTTAACGAAGATAAATGTCGCTTCATACAAAATGACTCATATTTTACTTTTTTTTGTTCCAGGCTAAATGACTTAACCGCCTACGTTTATTATTTCTTGTTCCAAACTAAATGACTTAACCGCCGAGGCATGCAAATAATGGCTCTAAGCTAAGTGGTTTAATCAAAGAGTTGGTCATATTTCAAACCCAAGCTAATTGATTTAAATACCGTATCTTAAACATATTAATGTATGGCTAATTAGTTTATGCGACTGGTTTAAAAAAATAAAATTGTTTGTAATCATACTTGAATAATGAATTTTGCAGAAATTGGCGGTTAAAACGTTGATAATTTAAAAAGTACATACATAGGGTGTACCTACCTATCTTGTTAATAATTATGAAATGAGAAATTAAACACATTATAAATTGTTTAAAGATAAGTTTTCTCGCTCTAATGATTGCAGCACGAGCAGATCTTTGTTTTGTATGTATGAATGACTACCTAAAACTGGACCTTCTGCTGTCAACAGATCCAGATCGTTTCTCAGTGTGGACTTCATCTCCTTTGGGTAGTTCCGACCACTGTCTGGTGAAGTCTGTATCCATCTATTCCCCGCCCGATCCAAATCTTAAAGGCACTAGGCGGGTTTGGCGGTACAAGTCAGCTGACTGGGATGTGATGCGTTCTTTCTTTGCATGCTATCCTTGGCGGCCCACTTGCTTCTCTTCGGAGGATCCATCATTATGTGCTGACGCCATGACGGACGTGTTACGCAAGGGGATGGAATACTATATTCCATTCTCAGACGTGGCATTGTCCGGCGTTGCTCGACCATGGTTCGATGCCGAGTGTAACTGTGCTAGCATGGCTAAACACAAGGAGTATCTGGCATGGGCTAACGCTAGACGGCGCAATGCAAATGATGTGACACAGAAGAAGAGAGCCTTCAACAGGGCTGCAAAGTCCTGCAAAAAGGTGATTAGAAGGGCTCGATTCGACCATATTAGCAGAATCGGGAACAAACTTGCTTCATACCCGGCTGGAAGCAAAGCATTTTGGTCCCTAGCTAAGTATGTCGAGTCAAACTTCTGTTGCCTCTCTCTACCACCACTGCTGAGACCCGACGGGTCACTGGCTCACTTTGCCGAGGATAAAACAAACATGTTTGCCTCCTTTTTTGCGGAATCTTCGCGTCTGAACTAAGATGGCGCGTGACCCCCCCTCCTTCTTCTGTGGGATGTGAGACAAGTATGCCAGAGGAGGGAGGTCTGTAGGGTGCTGCGTTCCCTCGACGTGAATAAAGCCAGTGGCCCCGACGGAACCCCGGCAATTGTTTTTAAAACTTGTACGCCTGAATTGTCTCCGATCCTAACACGCCTGTATCTCATTTCACTGGCGACCGGGAAAGTGCCGAAGGCTTGGAAGCAAACTAACGTCCAGCCTGTACCTAAGAAAAGTAGTCGTGCTGATCCCAGCAACTACAGACCCATCTCGGTCACGTCCATCCTCTGTAAGGGTATGGAACGTGTGCTGAACAATAAGCTCCTGGCATACCTAGAAGACAACGATATCCTTAGTGACCGCCAATACGGCTTCCGTCGAAACCGGTCTACAGGGGATCTTCTAGCGTATGCCATACACATCTGGAGTGAGGCCATCGAGAAACACGGGGAAGCACTTGCTGTTTCCCTTGACATCTCGAAGGCTTTTGACAGGGTCTGGCACGAGGGCCTAATTGCTAAGCTTCCTTCCTTTGGTTTGCCCAGTGGTCTGTGTTATTGGATTGCAGACTTCCTGAGAGATCGTTCTATCCGAGTGATTATTGACGGCTGCTCGTCCGGTCAGTTAAAAATTAACGCTGGAGTACCTCAGGGGTCTGTGCTCTCAGCAATGTTGTTTTTGCTTCATATAAATGACCTGCTAAAACCCAGAACCTTTGGGAACGCAGATGACAGCACAGTTGCTGAGAGATACGTGACCGATGCACGGGCTACTGGACCTCAGATCCAGTCTCTCTGAGAGGCCATGGTTGAGCGCTTGAATCTGTCTTTGGAGGCTGTCTCAGAATGGGTCGAATCCAACCTAGTCAGGTTCAATGCTACTAAGACCCAGGCGTATCTTTTTTCCGCAAAAAAGAGCCAATTCCACCCGGCTCCATCTTTCCGAGTTGTGACCATACCGATAACGGACCATCTTGACCTTCTTGGGTTTACTCTAACATCAACCCTCAATTTCGGTCCATTCATTGAGGCAAAAGCTCAGTTGGCCGCGAAAAAGTTGGGGATCCTCTCCAAGGTTAGAAAGTACTTCACGCCTGAACAGCTGCTTAATTTATTTAAAGCACAAGTTCGGTCATGCATGGAGTACTGCTTTCACCTTTAGGATTGATCCGCCAAATACTAACTAGACGCACTTGAGTCTATTGATGAAAGGGCCAAGAGGCTAAACGGTAACGATGCTCTGGTCGATGCAAAGCTCCAGAGCCTTGAAAATCAACGCCCGCCGTGTGGCCAGCCTGTCGTTTTTTTATCGGTTGCATTTCGGAGAGTGTGCGATGGAACTGCACAACCTGATTCCGCCTAGCCCTTTCCATTATCGGACTACAAGGCGTACGGCAATGCGCCATCGATATATGGTGGATATCCCTCCAGTGCGTACAAAGCGTTTTGCCAATACTTTTATTTGATGCACAGCTAAGGAGTGGAATTCCCTGCCGCTATCTGTATTTCCCGACAGCTATAACCTTGGGGTCTTCAAGTAAAGAGTGAACAGGTTACTTCTAGGCAAGCGTGCTTCACCGTCGACCACATCTTTGCTTACCATCAGGCGAGATAGTGGTCAAACGCGAACCTATTTATAATAATAAAAAAAGACTGTTACTGTTTTAGGCACGTTTTTTTAAAATATTTTTGATCGCGGACTGGTAGAATCTCCTTGGCTTTTATTCATACTCCATAAAATTTGCACCTGTCACTTGCATCTATTTAATAAACTTTCGGATCTTTATTCAGTAAGTATAATCATTATTATCATCGTACAATTAAGTTTAATGACTCCCAGTTACTTAATAATCAATGTTTTTCTTCAAAATGTAAAAAAAACTGGATGTAATAAACTCACCATAAAATCCAAAATTGACAACAAATGCTCTGCCGCTCCCACAAAACACTAAAGCACGTACGAAACTGCTCACGATTTTCGTCAACTAATACGAGGTGGGAGACGCGGAGACGCCTGAAGCGCCCGCGCAGGGTGGTGGGTGCCTTTAAACTCGCGCGTTTTATCGCGATGGCGCCAATATGATTGTTTTAACCAACGTCATAATAGCCAATCCATATACAATTTTGATTGTTTTAATGTGTATACTATTCTTATTCCGTTTAAGTTAAACTGTTTGAAGTACTAGAACTTTACTTTTGATATAACTGAAACGACACTGCAAATCAAATATGAATAAAGCTAAATGGTTGAAGTGAAAACATCTAACATTTCATGTACAGAGCTAAATGTATGGATTGACACTGGGTATGAATTTGACAAAGAGGCTAAATGTATTAAACGACATTCTTGTTTAATTACAAGGTAAAGCTAATTGTATTAAGCGACCCTGGATACGAATTTAACAAAGAAGCTAATTGTATGAAGCGACATTTCTATATATTTATAATGTCAGGCTAAATGCTTTAACGTACATTGCCTGTAAATTGTTGCTCCAGGAAAAAACGTTTAAACGACTGCCTGGTATTTGGTAGTCAGCTTAGGTACACAGTTCCTTAAATTGTCAATATTTTATGTCGCTTCATTCATTGCAGTCCAAAATGGGCCCAAAAAATGCGGTTGTATTAAGCGACAAAAAAGTGCTCCGATCGTCACCAAACCCAGCTCAAATGACGCAGAAAAATTCGCTGATTCCAAATATGTATAAAAGTCTATATCGCTCAGAGTGTCGCTTAATACAATTAGCCCGGAACCCGTCGATATATTACTAAAAATATATTTCATGTTTTTCTTAAATACGAGTACCTACACCAGGAGGCCAATCGCGCTAATTTAAAACGTCTGCAAACGTATACGATAACGGTATGGTTCGATTGCGACAGTGGTTAGGTTTCGATTCAGCTGTTCTGATTTTGGTATTGCGTTGTAAGTTCAAACGCTAACCAAAGTTGGATCGTATTCATGAGATTTCTTCAATAAATCTATGTAGTCGTACATGGTAATGTTGTTATTTTTGCAAGATTTTCACTAAGAATCACTTCACAACAATGACAAAACACTCCAACGATGCAATAACGATCCTAAAAATGTAGCTTCCCATCAACTTTACGAGTGTGATACGTGACTTAGAAAAGTGTAACACCGAATAACACGTCCCCGTAAGTTTACGCATACGAAACACTTAACAAGGAATGCACGCTACCTCGAAAAACTTAACGCCGTAGCGATGCGATCTCGAATAACTGAATCTCTAATTCACCTATTCGAAACAGTTAACAAAGAATGCACGCTACCACTAAAAACTGAACACCGTAGCCATGCGATCTAGAATAACTAAACCTCTAAAAGTCATCGTAAACAGTCTTTATTCATAGAACAATTAACTACATAGAGAAAAAAAATTATGTCGACTCATCCGAAGAATAAAGTCTGATGTGACCTTAGGCCAAAAATCACTTTAATAGCTTATTGAGATAAGCAATTAAAACTCTACAAACGTGTGTTTTTAGAATTTTGATATTTTATTTAGTTCCGGAAATATAGAATCGAATAACGTCTCATCTGAAATTCGTTCCGCAGAACAACGTACGAAGTGTATAAGTGACGGTACGCAGGCATCTGGGGGCACGTCTCTTCGTCACATCGGCCACTGTTTGTTGGAGAGAGAATATTTTCGTTGCATGATCTTATATTTTTATACATTGTATCGACTCATCCGAAGAATAAAGTCCGATTTGCAAGATTGATGGTTTTCAGTAGAGCTTGTAGAAGTTGTTGACTTGTGTATCTCTGTGTAACTCTAAAACTACGATACTTGACATTTTGATTTTTTGGTATGTTATTATATCACCCTAGACCAGTTAAATGACAGGTTATGTATATTTATAATCCTTTTAATACACGATATAGTGAGTTCCATATCAACATAAGACGTTTTATAGCGAAAGAACGAAGAAAAAAGTGGGTCCGTAGTGAATATTAGACGTTGTTTTACGGAAACGCCTCAAGTCCTATGAGTCCTATCTGACTACCTACCTTGAAATATTAAGTATAATTTTTGATGTGTTAAATAATTACATTTCCTTAGAGTCAATAAAACTGATATTATTATTTCAAAAGTTTATTATATTTAAAAAATCACAAATATGTAGCTTAACATAACCGTTACGCCTCTTTATTAAACCTTCCTCTGCTTGAAATTTATAGGAATACCTAATTCAGGCATAGATCATTTTAGTGAACTTGGCTGCGTGCCCTTGTTTAGTCAGAAAGGAGAAACGAGATTTCACATCGCACATTAAAATAAAATTAAACTCTCCATTATTTTCATGACGAAACTTCAGTGCATGCTTCGAACACCTAGTTGCTTTTCAAAACATATGTCTGACAAGAGTTTAAGATGTTTTAAGTATAATAATGTTGACCTTTGTGCTTTTTTGAACGAAAAGAACCGACTTCAAGGGTGAGGACCGAAAACAGAACCACACCGTACCAAACCATTTAGTTAGGTTCCTATAAATAATGCAGGCCGACCCCAGATAGTAGTCCCGCCAAGTGAGGCTCCGTTGACTTGATTCAGTCTTGCGAAATAATTGAAGGTATGTAGTGTCAGGGTTCGGCAGTGTTGGCGGAGGCGGGGACTTTGATGCAGGGTGGTCTATGTCAAGTCAACAGAGATGCCTATTGCTGTCTTAAATCCTTGGGGTGCCCTGACGTTGACCGTTTTCTTTTGGTTCATAAGCGTAAAAAATGGGTTTGTATTATGCAATGTTTAAAATAGAAATGCTGATAGGTATTACCATGGAATTGAAGGAGAGGCCAATCAAAATGGCAAGCAGGCAACTTTATGCATGCTTTGCATACCGATCTACACACGATTAGTCCGTATGCGTACTGGCACTGAATGTTTTGGAGAAGGAAAGTAGCAATAGCAAGGGAGTTTGTGGCGCGTAATGACGAAAAAGGAATCGCAGAGAAATTGTCTACATGAGTTATCGAAGATCGAATGAACAGTGGTAGGAGTAGGCTCTGATAGTTTTAAATAACTGGGGTAGATACTCAATATTACGATGAGAAAATTCTAAGTCCTCGTGTTGTATCAATGTTAAAATTTCGAGACTAGAAGGCATTCCAAAGAAAATGTACTAGGTTGATTACTGTAAATATATTCTTCTGTCTGAGTTGACGTGACAACCTGTTTTTAGCTATCACCGATGATTTATTTGGTATTATGATCTTCACGTAGAAGTTCTTAATTTAATATTTCTGCTAATTATTGGAGATTTCTTTTAGATCAGGATGGCAAAGGCCACCAAAAGGACTCATTGATATTTCCTTCTAAATTGACATATGAAATAAAATAAAACTGTAAAGTAGAATATTCAAGAAATATCATTTATGTGAAGTGCAAGACTTTGCACGTAGGAATTAATTTACCCACTCATAAATACATTTTTTTAATATTTAGCAAACATTTTAAACGAACAACGTCCTAACTGATTTCATTCTACCAGGAACAACGTCCCATCTTAACATGGAACCCATAAATCATATCACTGATTCCGTACAAAAACGTTCTATTTAAAATGAAACGCTTAGAAGATTATTTAAATTCGTATAACAGCGTCTTAAAAGTTCATGAGTGCCAGTGAATATTTAGAGAAGTCATGGCGTCCTAACCTACCGCTTGACGCAGGTCCTCACCGGACACGGAAGTTTCGGGAGGTACCTGTGTCTGATGCGAAAGGAGGAGACGCCTGGGTGTCACCACTGCGAAGATCGCCCGGAGGACACGGTGAAGCATACGGTGCAAGACTGCCCAGCTTGGGCGGAGCACCGACGTTTCCTCACGGCTGCGATAGGCGGAGACCTCTCGCGCCCGGCATTGGTTGCGGCCATGCTGCGGGGCGAGACGGAGTGGGAAGCGGTTAGCTTCTTCTGCGAGGCAGTAATGCTCGTGAAGGAGGAGGCGGGCCGCGAGCGAGAGAGGACAGCGTCCTCCCTCCGCCCCAGCCGCAGTGGTAGGCGCCCACGGCGACGGACGTCGCTTGATGATCTCCGGCCACCGTAGGCGCGGGCATGCGGGCAGCGAGTAAAGGGCAACTCGCTGCCCGACCAAGGACCATGCCCGGGTCGACGGCGCGTTGTGTCCCACGCGCGCCTCAAAGAGCGTCAGCATAATGACGGGGCCCCCCTCTCAGAGGGCCAAAGCCTGCCGGGGTCGCGGGATTATTCCCTTACCGTAACCCCGGAACATAACAGGTTATGAAGGACACCGTGGATTTTAGTCAGTAGAAGTCTGACAGTCCCTCCCGCCCTGCCCGGGGTTGGAGGACTCATGTGATGATTTTACCACGCTAAAAAAAAAGTCCTCGTGTTGTATTAATGGTAAAATTTCGAGACTAGAAGGCATTTCAAAGAAAATGTACTAGGTTGATTACTGTAAATATATTCTTCTGTCTGAGTTGACGTGACAACCTGTTTTTAGCTATCACCGATGATTTCTTTGGTATTATGATCTTCACGTAGAAGTTCTTAATTTAATATTTCTGCTAATTATTGGCTTATTTCTTTTGCATCAGGATGCAAAGGCCACAAAAAGGACTCATTGATATTTCCTTCTAAATTGTTATATGAAATAAAACTGTAAAATAGAATATTCAAGAAATATCATTTATGTGAAGTTCAAGACTTTGCACGTAGGAATTAATTTACCCACTCATAAATACATTTTTTTTTTAATATTTAGCAAACATTTTAAACGAACAACGTCCTAACTGATTTCATTCTACCAGGATCAACGTCCCATCTTAACATGGAACCCCAGGCTCGCCTCGGCACGCGTGCGAGTAAGACGTGGTTTATGTTAAATCTATTAGTATTCTCAGAATTCTGTTGTTTACGCTCGACGCAGCTGTGGCCACCGCTCGGCCCGATCGGGTCGCGAATTTGGCGAGGGGAGCGGGCGGAGTGCGGAAACTACCTGCGTTATGGAGAACATAGCTGATAACCAGAAGTCTGACGATGAGACCCAATCTTTAAATGAAGTCGACGAGATGAGCGATGATATAGTACAAGAGGAGTGCGGAGATAAGGAGATTATCAGAAAACTGACCAAACGATTAGCAGAAGAATCAGATGAAGAGTGAAAGGTAGTTGGACAAAATAGAAAAGAAAAGCGATTCAGACAGTATAACCCCAATGAAGACATACTTAGGGTGGAAGTAACCATGACATGCATGGATAAACTTCCGAAGTCATTTGCTTTTGCAAAGCTTTTGACAACACACGGTATGACCAATATAGTTCGTGTTAAATATTTGAGCCCGTTCAGAATTCGAGTACAATTTGGAGATGAATCAAACTTAAATAAGCTGTTTTCATGTGAAGCACTAATTAATAAGGGATGGAGATTTAGCAAAGACATGGAAGTAAGTTACTCATACGGGATTATAAGAGATGTTGAACTTGAATTAGATGAAAAAGATATTCTGGATAACGTGTCCTGCCCAGGAAACTTTGAACTTATTTCAGCGATGCGATTAAATAAACGCGACCAGGACAAGGGGGGGTGGATACCCAGCGAGGTGGTCAGATTATGCTTTAAAGGTAATTCTTTGCCGTCATACGTTTCCACAGATGGTCTTAGACAGAAATAGAAAGGTTGAACCGTATGTTTATCCAGTGTCTCAGTGCTCAAGGTGCTGGAAGCTAGGTCATAAAATTAAATCTTGCCCATACAAGAAGATAGTTTGCCCAAAGTGCGGCGACAATCATGAAAATTGCGAGTCTAAACAATACAAGTGTATAAACTGCTCGGGTAAACATATGGCCTTATCAAAGTCATGCCCCACATATTTGAAGGAGAAACGCTTACGGGAAATTATGGCCGAATTCAACTGTACATACAAAAAAGCCTTAACTATGTATGTTTTACCTAGCACCCCAGAATATATCCCAGAAAAGCCGATAGAAGTTAATAAACCAGCTTTTTATACACCGGAGTTCACAGCTGCGAGTACCCCTTCGTACGCAAACATAATTAAAACTACCGCAGATATCCATAAACAACAACCTTCGTCTAATGTGCGTAAGTTCAAATTGGCATCACAAAATAAGATAAAGTTTTCTAAGCAAAAAACACAAGCACCCGAATGGTACAAATGTAACAAGGAACAGAGTGACTCATCACAGATGAATGAAACCGGTATTGACGACTGTTATATAACTACAGATAATAACACAAGACGTAAATTGGATTCTAAGATAACATTTAATGAGTTGCTTTCGCGGTTACAAGAGGTTATATTTATGAAGAATTGCGCAATCAACGTAAAAGTTAAAAACCGGCCAAGTGCGTGTCGGGCCACGCACAGTGTAGGGTTCCGTAGTTGCCCATCAAAATACTTATGCGAACTAACTAAACTGATTCGCTGAATTTAATTTTAAAAAGAAGAATTTTCAAAATCGGCGTTATCAGAGGGGTTGGGATATCGGAAATAACATTCAGGAAAATCTTCGTTAACACTTTTAATTACTTGCTAACACACACTGAATACAAAATAGTCAAGGATGTCCGAGATATCGCTCGATTAAAAACTTAGGAACGCGAGAAGTTTAACATGGCGGAGCAACCAAGATGTCTACCCAGCTTGCCGGACCGATTCAAAGTGTTCACTTCACTCAACTGTCCGCTTCCCTACCTAGCCTACCAACATCTGTCAACGTCACTACCTGTCAACGTCGAATAGCTGATTTAACTTCCGCACCGACATTTGACTCGACTATTCGCTCGTGTTTCCGTTGCTCCCCATGCTAACCATCCCCAAATTACGACTAATTTGACGTTCCTAAAGCTTATCTGTCAATTCTAACTTAATAGTTACTCGAATGAGAGATAGATGGCGTTGTTCTAAACTCACAATAATCAATAGAGATTCTAAATTCTGTTTATGTTTTGATTCCACCAACGATAATAGATGGCGTTATTCTAAATTAACAATAATCAATAAAGATTCCAAATTGTGTTTGTTTTGATTTCGCAGCATGATAATAGATGGCGTTATTCTAAAATATTGTGCTTCTGTGTTCATTCTGCGACACGGCCATTCTGACAATTCACACGTCCTCGTGTGAGACATTCGTCCTCGTGTGAGACATCACATCCTCGTGTGAGGAATCTGGAATGAGAAAAAAATCTCGAACAGTAATGGCATTCTACTCGTTCGGCCATTCCTGACCCAAATGGAAAAGATATTCTCATCAAAATAATTACAGGGTCCAATAAAAATCACAACAACTCTTTTTCTCAAAGCTACATGTCGAAGAACACCCGTACTCATTCAAATAGGAAACTCATTAAAATATTGCAGTGCTCATACTCTGACCTCTATCCAGTCATCATCATCATCACACTTATGACCTCCATCCGGTCATCATCATGAAACTTATCGACCTCCATCCAGTCATAAGCATTTCGAGCCTTTATCAATCGACCTCCCTCAAAATAGGTCATCAACATGTAACCTTATTTTTCCTATCCAGATTATAAGAAAACTCATCTATGCTAGATAATTTAAATTTTAAGTTGACTACTGCCAAACAAAACAAAACAAACGTAAAATTCTTTGAATAAGGCACATAATAGAAACAAAATTAAGAAAGCATTATGACTCTACCAAACATATCCACAGCACTTAACCAGCAAATGCATCACTTCTTACCCACAGTCACTGAAGTACTTAACCAGTACTTAACATTGTAGCGCTTAACCAGCGTTACAAATCCTCGACTTAACCAGTGATAATAATAACGCTTACCCAGCGATATTAACCCTCTATTTAACCAGCGAAAGCAAATAACACCCTTAACCAGGATTCAACAAGCTAACTTTGCTACATCATTACACACAATGCCAGCAATTTTACAGCTAACTCTTAACCAGCGAAAGCCAATCATAACACGCAACCATCGATTTAACAGCTAACGCTCCACGAAAGCACTTAACCAGCTTAACCATGCGATTAACCCAGTCGAAATTCGCTTAACCAGCGATTCAAATACTTAACCAGCGATAGCCCCAACAACAGCGAACACTACTGCTTAACCAGCGATTCAACACAACTCGCTTAACCAGCGAACGCACAACACACGAAAGCCTCCGCTTAACCAGCGATTACACCACTAACGCTTAACCAGCGATAGTCAACACAACTCGCTTAACCAGCGATTCAACAGCTAACGCTTAACCAGGAAAGCGAATCCGCTTAACCAGCGATTACACTACTGGTTAAAGCGATTCAACACAACTCGCTTAACCAGCGATTCAACCTAACGCTTAACTCGAAAGCCTAATCCGCTTACGATTACACACTAACGCTTAACCAGCGATAGTCAACACAACTCGCTTAACCAGCGATTCAACAGCTAACGCTTAACCAGCGAAAGCCAACTTAATCCGCTTAACCAGCGATTACACTACTAACGCTTAACCAGCGAAAGTCAACTGAAGTCGCTTAACCAGCGATTCAACAGCTAACGCTACTTTACGTCATACCGTTAACCAGAGACAGCCAAGTAAAGTTTAAGTTCAAACACTATCCATCGAAAATCCTAGAGCAGCCAAGTACCTTTGCAGTTGTACCATTACAATGCAAGAAACTAATCATCAAAAAGCAGGAATCAAATTCGTGGCCTATGGCTAACACTAGCCCCACCAACAAACTTCTGTTTGTTTCACACCGTTCATCATGAACGCACAATACACGACCTCCGCCAGTGCCACCCGCACACCGCGCATCCATGGACACCACCGGGATGTCAATCAGATAAGGACTACGGCTACGAAACAGCTACTGGTACGGTCTGACCAGCGAAATAAGTTCCACACTTATCATCACTCAAAATGCTTAACCCTCAGGCATTCTCTGAATAAAGTGCCCGCTACAGCAGGCAACGAAAACAAATTCAATACAGCGAAACTAGGGGTACAGACTTTAATAAAGAACACAAGGCACCAGAGTCGTAAACAAAATGAAAATTGCTCACCGGATAGGTTCCCAGTCGACGCGCTCAGGAGGCACAGGTCAACCCTCTCCTCATTAACAGGCTTCGACGCCCGGAGTCGGCGCTGCTCCTCTCTCCGCGCCGTGGCAGTGGAAGCAGGCGACCCCGGATGCATGAAACCTCGCAGTTGTTGAACCAATGTTGTTGCCATTGCTGTGGTTGTGGTGCTTCGGAAGCTTGAGTATTCTGTTTCACATCTTTGCGGTAGCAGTGCACGGATTTATGACCCGGCTTGCGGCAGGCAAAACACTTCAGAGGCTTCACAACACTATTCACTTCGCTTCGCTGCAGCTTTGTTGTAGCTAGCCACGTGTCTTGCAATAAAAAGTCGCTTGAAATCAATCCACTTTATCCCAGGAAACGACACAGTAGGCAGCCAGGTAGAATCTCCTCCCTTCAAGACGCGGCTTACAGCGACCATAAGCGGGGTACCCGCCATGTTGATCTTGGTCCGAAAGCACATCACTGTAGTCGTCACCCAACCACGTGCATCCACATTTTGTTTCTCAGGATTAAAATCCGGTAAACGAAGGCCATTTGACAACGTGGTAGGTGTTTTCACGGCTTGAATCAGTATCAGAAAAATTGCGGTTCCATTGTTCCAACAAACGCATCCATTTTTCGTCGTTAGCGTTTTTATTTCGAACACGTGGGTCGTTGTGGTCCAATCCCACTTCTGATAACGGAGAGTTCGTTATCAGAGGGGTTGGGATATCGGAAATAACATTCAGAAAATCTTCGTTAACACTTTTAATTACTTGCTAACACACACTGAATACAAAATAGTCAAGGATGTCCGAGATATCGCTCGATTAAAAACTTAGGAACGCGAGAAGTTTAACATGGCGGAGCAACCAAGATGTCTACCCAGCTTGCCGGACCGATTCAAAGTGTTCACTTCACTCAACTGTCCGCCCATGTGGCCTACCCCACACAGGTTAGCCAACATCTGTCAACGTCACTACCTGTCAACGTTGAATAACTGATTTAACTTCCGCACCGACATTTGACTCGACTATTCGCGGTGTTTCCGTTGCTCCCCATGCTAACCATCTCCAAATTACGACTAATTTGACGTTCCTAAACAATCTGTCAATTCTAACTTAATAGTTACTCCAATGAGAGATAGATGGCGTTATTCTAAATTAACAATAATCAATAGAGATTCTAAATTGCGTTTCTGTTTTGATTCCACACCAACGATAATAGATGGCGTTATTCTAAATTAACAATAATGAATAAAGATTCCAAATTGTGTTTTTTTGATTTCCGCAGCATGATAATAGATGGCGTTATTCTAAAATATTGTGCTTCTGTGTTCATTCTCCGACAAATATATATCATTTTAAATAACGGGGGTCCAAAAGCCGTAAACTGAGGTACACCATATTTATTTGCTTTGCACCAAGGTATATGTTTTTTCTTTTTGTAACGTAAAATTCTACATAGGATTTCTGTGCTTGAAATCTGTTGCTTAGGTAAGATTGTCTTTAGTTCAAGGATTACTTACCTCTAACTCCATAACGTAAACTTTTTGCTAGTAATATTTTATGATCGTAAAATCAAACGCTTTCGTCCATATCTGTGTATAAAGCACATACCGGATGTTCTTTATCGACTTCAGTTTACACTTGACAGTAAATCAAATAAAGACATATTAATGTTAATATTTTCGATCATTTTTGTTCATTAGGACATGGAATTTTTCACTCTTAATAGACTAGATGCAGTTATATATCACTTTCTGCAATTATTTTTGGAATATAGGAATTTTCGCAATTGGTAAGTAAACATTCAATTCAGTCCTTTTATCTTGAGAAAAGTGGAAATATTTGCGACTTTTTTTAGACTAGGGTTGGAAAATACCGTCAGAAATAAGCAGCTTTATTATATGCGAAAGTTTCACAAAATGGCGCTATTATGTACTTTACTTCTTTAAAGGACCTTGGTTGATATGCATCATATCCAACGGTATTTGTATTTTTAAGACCGGTAATTATTTTTACTATATCATCGATGTGACTGGTGGCATGAATAGGGACCTTGTGATGTAAGTTATCTCTCAGATAATGTTTAAGATGGTGTATCACACGTCTATTATTTGTTTGAATAACAAAGCTTTCAATTACTATCGGAAAATACCTGCGTTCGATGAAAATTCATTAGCAATGTCAAGGGGGTCAGAAAATACTGTCATGTTAATGCATGTTTAATAGATAGAATTGGTTCTTGTCTTAAACTATGGATTTCGTTTATTACTTGCCAAGCATTTTTTGACTTATTTTGTGAAGTATTTATCAAATGATTCCATTTTGGGCTTTCTGGGTTAGTTTTATGATTCTCAAACTTTAAAGAACGAATATTTTTTTAAAAACTTTACGGTTTCCTTCAGCCTATATGCCCAAAGTAGTTCTCTGTTTTTTACTACACAGTTTAATTCCGGTAAGGGAATAATCCCGCGACCATTTCGTTTTTTTATTGGTATATCTAGTGACAGTTTTAACCGGAAAGCATAACTTATATAATAATAAAAACTCGTTTATAAAACGGTCATATGATTCATTTGCGTCCTTAGCTTCATAAACTTGCGAAAAGGATAGACATTGGTCAGATGATCCTTGAACTTGGCCAAATTAATGTCCGATAACTCCTGCTTTTTAGGTGGCCAGAATTTTAGAGTACAAGTTTTATTGATAGGTATTTTAACAGTTGTGATGTAGGGTCTGTCCTCTAAATCTATTACATCCGCTTTCCATCCTTCGTCGGTATGAATGTTCGCAAAATTATCAATGCAAGAGTTCCTACTTAATCTTGTTGGTTGCTGAGCCGAAAGTTTGAGATTGTATTGTCGCGAGAAACATTCAAATTCTAATGTAATATTATTTCTTTTGAGTATTTCAATGTTGAAATCGCCAGTCAAAATAATGTTTTTATTAGTGGCAGTACAGACTTTGCGCAATATTCCTCTAATTTTTATTTCATGAATGTAGTATAGTTATATTTAGGTATTCTGTATACTGTGCACATATGTCATTGCGGTGATATTGTGAGACCGCTAGTTCTATGCCGCAACATCCTCAATAACACCTGCCTTACTGAATGTTTTGCGGCTAGCCGTTATTTCCTTGAATTGTAATCCTGACGAAGAAAAATACTAGGCTTCCACGTTTAATTTCTCTTGAAAAGAAAGCAGCTCAATAATTAGGAATATCTAGTAATTTTTTATTTCTGTTTCGACAAAATATTATGCAGACAACATCTAGGTTAATTCCGCAAAAGCTTTCTATAAACCGTCAATAAAATCTGAATGTTTATTTAAAACAAATAAGAGCGTTGTCCTGCTATAAATTTGATGAAGAAGAAATAAAGTAATGATTCCAAAAAACTGATCTATTATCATTTAGTTGATGTATCAGTCAAGTGACCAGTTTTTTGGGAACAGTCAGCACCTGACGTCAGATTAGCTGTGTTCTAGATAAATCTAGGAACAATATTCTGCAGATCAAATAAAACAATACTCAACCCTTTACTATTTAAGCTCCCAAACCAATTATAATTTTCGTGATGTAAGGAAGAGTTTAAGTTCGATTTTAAAATATACGCATATTCATAAGTCTAGTCATCCATAACGAATTAAGTTAAAAGTATCTATTCTACGTCTGAACATTCCATATTTTTATTTTCCATATATCTGAAAGTAGGTAGACATATATAAAGCTTCACAAGCTGTATTTTTTCTCGAATGAAAGTAACTCTCTATACCTAATTATTGTTCTTCTGAAATATCGTTTATATAAATTTGCAGTAGTCGGAGTGTGTGAAGTTTTCTACTTTTTTGTCTACGTTATTTATAAGTTGCTTTAATCCACATTTAGGTATACGGTAATGACATATTTGAAAATTACTTAGATCAGTTCGTTGACATAATGTTACAGTCTATTTGATGTTTCACTACTTATCCTGCATATCTTTAGGTTTTAAAACAGGATTAGGTTAGTTATGTTTTTAAATTCCAGCGGGTACTTCATTAAAGTACGACTAACAAATGTAAACGTTTTTTTCGTAAATTTTATCCTTTTTGGTATTTGTATTCTTTTCTTGAGGTTTTAATAATGCTGTTATTATATTTAGCTTTTGAGACATTTATTTTCCTTATTACAATCATGTGTTTTTTTGGCACACCTATTCGTAAGATGCGATTAGAACTTATATAACAGCAGCTTATTTCGTTGTGTTTTAATTGAGACTTCAGTTTTTGACCTCATTCCTATAGAATATTTATTTCCAATTCGTCCTTGTCTTCTGACATTTCTGGTAAACTGTTAGTGGTACAATTCAATGGTGAAAATAATTCATTACTTTCGTTTGGTTCCGATTAGTTCTAGGGCGTCGGAAAGTATTTCTCTCAGAAATTCATAATAAAGACAAGTTTTTAAATTGTCACAAAATAATTTCACGTGCTCAGGTTTGAACTCAAACTCAAGTATTTATTTATGTGATAGACTTACGCCGCTAAGCTATCGGACGTATTACAAACTACGAATTGGTGATCTAAACTTTCGGAACGATGAGTGTATTCAAATAATGGAGCATGTCAATGTTAATCAAATTGTCTTGCAAGTATTTCGTTAATTTGTCTGATAACACTGTTTAAGGCACGGCAACTCTCATTAACATTAGCAACATTTTAACTAGATGTCATCTGTATTTTTTATGAAGAATACTGTTTGTAATAAAAAACGGATTTTTGGCGGTAAAGATGAAACGACAAAGATGAAAATAAATAGAAAATACTTAATTTACGCTTTTTATTTGGGCAGAGCTTTCCCTTACAATTATCGTTATAAACAGACACACCAAAATCACTGCTCCTCGCTTTTATATAGCTCGCCGGCTGGCGGCTATTTCACCCCCTCCGCTCAGAATTTCGGGGATGGCTCACGTGGTAGGGCAGTGACGTGGCGAGCTGGACTGCTGGCTGGCTGGCTGGCGTTGGCAGGCTTGCCTGGCTTGGCTGGCATCACTGGCGACATCTGGCGTTACAATCGGCCATCCTGGAACAATTGCTCCCGCAATGGGAACAACAAAACAGTGATTACAAGTCAGTCAGAGCAAATGGCATATCGATAACATGGACTATAATTTAGCTGTCTAGGAGATCTACGAGATCTTCGTTTTCCTACTGTTGATTCACACTACTGGCGCTATCGGGTATAAAAGCAATGCTACGATATGGTCGTAATAAATCAGCGCATATTGGGCCTGTGAACTTCTTGTATCCTCTAAGACATTTATATATTACAGCTATTATATATTACCTAAATCCTTAGGCAATAACACATGGGCCAGAATATAGATCATCTAACTTAGAATTAACCACGGGCTGGAATTAACCTTATTGCAGCAAGGAGTTTGAGCCTGGCAACAAAGTACGTACTTACTAACTGTACCTAATCGCTTTTTTTTGTAAATTGTGCTATTTTTACGCCTTTTATCGCAGTTACGTTTCATTTTCTTGCTAGCTGTTCTAATTCGATTATAATATAGCCCTATTGCGTCTAGATCGCACTGACTCATAAACCAACCAGGGATGGAAACATCACATTCAGATCTACCTACACGAGCAAACATTAACTCGTATAAATTATAGCCTGCTAAATCATTAACAGTATTATTAATACTCCATATGACTTTGGTAAACTATTGTCCCAAATAAGAGAGGCCTCGCTAGGTTCCGTGGCTCTCAACGCATCGAGAATTGTGCAATTAGAGCGTTCTACCTGCCCATTACACCTAGGCCACGCAATAGCTGTTAACATGTATTTAACTACACACGTACAACAATAGACAAACCTGTAATTTATCTAGTAAATTGTAAAAAAAAGCAAAATTTGTGAACCTCACCAGGTAAAACATGTACGGACAAACTAAATTATAAGAACTTGCATGCTTAATTTGTGTGTAAACGCATGTTTTGAACAAATAAAATATCTTTATCTTTAACTGTTTTTCTGTTGCGAACTTCTTAAAGTATCTACTGGTAAAGGCCTTACCATGGACAGAAACTACGTGATCTGGGAAACTAAGTAAACTAGAAATGCGTTTAAACTCTAATAATCACAAAAACTGAATAAACCTTAGTTTAAACCTGGACTACCAAGTTCAGGCTTACCTGCGGAACCGCGGTTTAAATTTCTCCGACAGCCTACACTGGATCGCGTTAAAAACTCGTGGTAAGGCTCCAGGCTTGTACAAAACATAGATTAAACCCTGACCTGACCTAGTGCCGTTTTTTTTTTTTTTTGAACCATTGTCTAAACAATTAAATCTACAATTTTTAAATACATTTTGGCTGAAATTAACATAAAATCAACAACACAATGAAAAAGTTACTATCAGAAACTTTCACACACATTTGACAGCTACTACTGTTAGACCATGGTTTATCACAAAACCACGACATGTAATAACGTTTGTGCAAACCGTTTTACGAGATTCAATCCTGGGTTTTTAGTTAAACCCTTTTTTTTACGCGCTTTTATTTTGTAATAAGACGGTAATTGTCTTTACAGAATTGACAATACGTGTAGGCTCAGAAACAACGAATTTAGAGAAAGAATTTGTCAAAACTAACACTTATTGGCACCCCTTTTTAATTTTGCTCAAAAGGGCTCAAATTATCGATGTCTACCATTTTCATTGGTTTAGTAGGTTTAGGGATTCGATGTAATTTGCCTTCTTTTCAACCGTATTCTCTTTTATCGTACGCACAATGTAAACACGACGTCACATATTTCCTATATGTAATGGCCATCGTTTTGATGCATTTGAAATATTTTCTACGCGCGAAATTTGGCACAACTGATCGGTTATCGTAAAGCGTTTTACGAGACAGCCCATAATTATTTACAGTATCACTATCTGTGCACCCACTTTACAATAGATCAATATACGTTGCACTCTTCGAAACCAACAGTTTACTTTTAAACGGAACACATTAACGGCATCTATCGGATTCCTGCACAAGGCGTTGATATGCTCTAAGCGCTTACCTGGTCTATAAAATAGTCAACGGCAATTTTGAAGTCTCGAATTGAAAGTCACCAGTAGGCAATGCGTGCAATAAGATCACGTTAGTCATTGTATCGCGAACTGCACTACAATCCGTAATTACACGGACATTTTTACACAACACAGATTCTAAAACTTCGTAATAACGCTGTGAAAAACACTTTTTTTTTTTTACTTGTAACGCAACTAAAATACAAGACAGAGCTCAAACTACCGCCTATCCGTATTAGTAAAAGAATACTTGCTATGGGTAACTTGCATGCATCCGTGTGAATTTCTATTGGCAAAACTAAGATTTTATACCATACCCACATCTCATTTTTTTTTTTTTTTTTTATAATTCCGTTAGTGGACGAGCCATTATTGCAAAATTATGGATGAACTTCCTAAAGTAGCTACATAGTCCAATGAACTGACGCACTTTGTGTATGTTACTCAGAACGGGAAATTGAGACACAGCTGCAAACTTAAATTCACCCGGTTCAATGCCATGAACATAATAATTCATCACTAAATAACACAGCTAAATAAGAAATCATGTTTTGTAAAATTTACATTTACCCACATGTACATAATTAAATAAAAATTCTGCGTTTGACCCCGACCATTTGACGACATTATTGGAGTTACTTTTATTTGATAATTTACTTTGAAATTACTAAACTATCTACGAACTTGTTAATTCAGCGCATAAAAACTGAGGGAGCGCTAAATGTATCTTTAGGATGGATGCTGAGTTTATGGGTACCCTTGGACTACATTCAGACTGGTGAAGTAGGTACTTCTTACCAGATAATTTAGTTTGCTTATCGATATTATATTAAAATGGTTATCTATCGCGGACAATTAATGCATTTAAGGCTCTGTTATCGACACATAGGCAACTATCTCCGTTCTTTCTCATAACTAAACAATAGAGAGGCATACATCAATTCGGGTTCTTTTTATAATACCTGCTGGCTCAATGGCTCATTAATTTTGACTCTAACAATCTCTTGTTTGTGATGTGCTATCTATTCCTAAGGCCTACGTGTACTTAATGCGCATTTGGACTAAATCTGTATATTCCAACTTCCCAGCTCCCTAGTATAGCTAGCAAAGCAGTTTTATACCGAGATAATCTATACTAATATTATATCTATACTATATACCATATTACTATTTACTATAGTAGGTACATATAAAGCTGAAGAGTTTGTTTGTTTGAACGCACTAATCTCAGGACCTACTGGTCCGATTTGAAAAATTCTTTCAGTGTTAGATAGCTCATTTATCGAGGGAGGCTATAGGCTATACGGTAACGGGATATTCCCACGGGAACGGGAATAAAACGGGATATGCACGTGCAATGTCGCGGGCAACAGCTAGTAAACTAATAAATTGATTACAATCAGATTTGCTTATCAGGCTTACCCTAGTTTTGTCAAGGTCACCAATGGCATTTTATGATTATTTATCGACACACGAGGCACTCAAATATAAAACACATTTGGCTAATGGCATTTTGCAAACATTGGCATGGCATGACTGACCTGGTTGTTTAAGCATGATTCCTGGCAGCTCTCGGCGCGAAGTATGACGAATCCGTCCTGCCTGCGATGTCCTTGGATCCGCTATTGACGACTTTGAGGTAGCTTTCATTTCCACCGAGAAGCGTTGCTGGTAGCGAGAAGAATGCTTCTTGAAACTCGATCATTAACGGAATAAACGATGCGGCATGGTGTTCTTTCCGACGTGAGGGTAGACACTTCGTGATCCAGATCATGGTTGATGATTTTTCAACTTCTTGTGCAAGGAGACTTCAATATTTTCTTGCGGGTGGTGTGCATCGCCTTTCTTCGTTTTTATTTTCAGAAGTCTGGCTTACCAAAGCAGAATCTTCGTCCTCCAGATAAGACGACCGTCGAGATTAATGTGTAGCAGAGCGTCGTTTTAACGTAGGTTTTTTTATCACACTTCTGAATTGAAACGACAAAGATGAAAATAAATAGAAAATACTTAATTTACGCTTTTTATTTGGGCAGAGCTTTCCCTTACAATTATCGTTATAAACAGACACACCAAAATCACTGCTCCTCGCTTTTATATAGCTCGCCGGCTGGCGGCTATTTCACCCCCTCCGCTCAGAATTGGGCGGGGATGGCTCACGTGGTAGGCAGTGACGTGGCGAGCTGGACTGCTGGCTGGCTGGCTGGCGTTGGCAGGCTTGCCTGGCGTTGGCTGGCATCGGTGCTAAGACTCCCTTGGTCTCCTTCCATTTTGTGCGGGTTTGTAGCTCTCCAATGTACTCAGCTGAAAATCGCTTCCAGAAGTGTTGCCTCAGTTGTTCCAGACGCTTGTAGCGGGATAGTGCATGTAGTGGAGTACTGAGTGCAATGTCTTCGCTTGCATGTGAGGTCAGTGGTCGGCCAATCAGGAAGTGTGCAGGTGTGAGGGGGGTATAATCTGATGGATCTGGGGATAAACAGTATATTTTTTTTATTTTTTTTAGCGTGGTAAAATCATCAAATGAGTCCTCCAACCCCGGGCAGGGCGGGAGGGACTGTCAGACTTCTACTGACTAAAATCCACGGTGTCCTTCATAGCCTGTTATGTTCCGGGGTTACGGTAAGGGAATAATCCCGCGACCCCGGCAGGCTTTGGCCCTCTGAGAGGGGGGCCCCGTCATTATGCTGACGCTCTTTGAGGCGCGCGTGGGACACGACGCGCCGTCGACTCGGGCATGGTCCTTGGTCGGGCAGCGAGTTGCCCTTTACTCGCTGCCCGCATGCCCGCGCCTACGGTGGCCGGAGATCGTCTCGCGACGTCCGTCGCCATGGGCGTCCTACACCGCGGGGGATAAACAGTATATAGGACGGTCAAAGTCAAAGTCAAAGTCAAATCATTTATTTTAAATAGGCCATCAGTGAGGCACTTTTAAACGTCGAATATTAAAATTAAGGAAAGGGATGGGATGGGATTGATTCTACACCCATTCGCTAAGGTAGGTTGTATGGAGAAGAATGGGCAAGAAACTCCATACTTACTCTTTTTAAACATCTGTTACAATATTTTTATAACATCATTTGAAATAATATATAATGTGGAAGTAATGTACCTTGAAAATATAGACTAAATAAATTATAAAAGAAAATAATTAAATAATAAGAATTACAAAAATCAAGGGGGACGGGAATTCAGGACAGCTTCTATTTGTGCCAGAACCGTACTGAACTCCTCGTAGGTTAAGTGACTATTGCCTAACACCCGTGTAATGTGGTGTTTGCAGGATTTCACCCCCGCTTCCCACAAACCGCCAAAATGAGGAGCATAAGGTGGTATAAATTTGAATTCTATACCTTAGATGAAGCGTAGTCAACAATAGGTTGAGACTCCTTAGATAAGAAAGTTGCACGATCGCCGGCGAATCGGCCAACCTATTGTATTGTATTGTATAACGGGCTGGTATCCGCAACTCCACGTCATATGCGCGTATTTTGCGTGCGGGTGGGAAAGAAATCATTCGATCCACCCCAGCTCGCCGAGGAAAGCCAGCAACGCCTTCGTGTTGCCGACAATCTCGCGGAGAGTACCTGGGTTACCGAAGTACTTTGCCCTGTATGAAGCAATCTCAGGGCAGTGTAGGAGCACATGCGCTGCTGTCTCGTCCTCCGCCATACAGGCTCTGCACAGGGGGCTGTCTGTGATACCTAGAATAAAGAGGTGTTTATTAAAGGAGCCGTGTCCCGTCAGGGCGGCTGTAACTGTTCGTAGCTGCTGTTTGGTTAGCCTCAGCACGACTTTGGTGAAGCGGCTATTGATGGCGGGTAACGCCTCCTTGGCTTGTCTGCACTCACCCTGATCCTGCCACAGGCAACGGTGTAAATTACCTGTACGTTCCCTGACCAGTGTACGTATATAACCGAAGGGGAGTGGCACTATGGGCTCGGGTCCCACCACCGCCAAGCTCGACCCCCTTCGAGCGAGTTCATCCGCTGCATCGTTGCCTCGGGAGTCGCTGTGTCCTTTGATCCACTGAATGGTTATGTTATTGTGTTCACCTACCTGGTTTAGGCTTTGGTGGCACTCGTATATTAGTCCAGAGTTGACCGTGTGGCTGTCAAGCGCCAGCAACACGGCCATGCTGTCTGAAAGTATGCGAATTGAGTGGTCCTTTACCTCTCTGGCTGCGATCGCTGCCGCCGCCAGGATGATGCCCATGCATTCTGCTTGGAACACTGTGTTGTGGACCCCCAGTGGTTTGGTTATGCGGATGTTGAGGTCTTCTGAGAAGACTCCAGCACCAGTACCGCTACCTGTTTTAGATCCGTCTGTGAAGATCCGTAGCTCCGCCGGGGTCAGCCCCTCGCAGCGGTGGTCCTCATGGAGTTGGATTTTGTATTTCTTGTCGAAGATAAACTGTTTGGGTACCCGGTCTTTAATGGCCTTTGCCATGGGGAAATCCTCATAAAGTCCTTTTAGTACCGAGGTGTGTTGTGACTCCCTCTTACCCCAGAGTTGTATTGTTTCGAGACGGACCGCCGCCAATGTAGCTTCTTGCTGTATGAACAGGTGTAGCGGAGGGAGGCCCAGCATGGCTTCCAGAGCTGCCGTAGGTGTAGTCCTCATACAGCCCGTTGTCGCCATGCAGGCCAGTCTTTGTATACGTTGTAATTTGTTACAGGCGGTGACTAACCTGGTGCGAGGCCACCAGACCACGGCTCCGTAGGTGATCATGGGTCTAATGACTGTGCAGTAGATCCATAGTATAATTTTGGGGGATAGGCCCCATCTCTTACCTATCATTCTCCTGCATTGCCAGAAGGTAATGCAGGCCCTGTTTAGCTTGTTTTCGAGGTGGCTACTCCAGTTTAGCTTACTGTCCAGGATGACCCCTAGATATTTGACCTCGTTGGCTAACTGGAGCTCTGTTTCAAAAAGTTTCGGTAGGCGAAATGGTCCAAGTGATCGTTTTTGAGTGAACATGACCAATTCTGTTTTAGTGGGATTCACTGAAAGGTCGAAGTCCCTGCACCAGCGCTCTACGATCCTTAGCGCTTGTTGCGTTAGGTTGCAGATAGTCCCAGTTACCTTCCCCGAGATGAGGATGGCGAGGTCATCTGCGTACCCAATTGTGTAGAAGTGGCAGCCGTTAAGCCTGGTGATGAGATCATTGATCACCAGGTTCCAAAGGAGTGGAGAGAGTACCCCCCCTTGTGGGCATCCTCTGGCTATCATGGCTATCAGCCGTTCTTCTTCAAGGCGAACCACTCGTTTGCTTAACATATTAGTAATCCAGTCCACCAGTACCTGTTCAACTCCGTGTCTGCAGAGGGCGGCGCTGATGCTGGAGAAGTTTGTTTTATCGAAGGCTCCTTCGATATCGATAAAAGTGCCCAGGCATATGGCTTTTTGATGAATCGCTTCCTCAATCCGGCCGACCACCATGTGGAGAGCGGACTCAGTCGACTTACCCGAGCTGTATGCGTGTTGGTTTGCATGAAGTGGTATTGTTTTTAAAGCCCCATCCCTCAGCTCTCTCTCACATATTTTCTCCATAGTTTTCAGGAGAAAGGAGGTTAAGCTGATTGGCCGGTGGGATTTGGCGTTGGTGTAGTCACTCTTACCTGGCTTGGGTATGAATATAACTTTCACTTCCCTCCATCCTTTAGGAATATATCTGAAGGCCAGACAGGCTCTCATAATAGGTAGAAGCCTTTGTGCGACGGCAGTTCCTCCCCACTGCAGCAGTGCTGGAAAGATACCGTCCGGGCCAGCTGCCTTAAAAGGATGGAAGCACTGGATCGCCCACTGGATTTTCTCCAGCGTTATGACCTTGTGGGTATAGCGCCAATCATTGTCTGATGGTGTTTGGTTGACATCGTCCCAGTTTATTACCTGTGTGAAAGCGCATCCCGGGAAGTGAGTTTCTATAAGGACGCGCCTCGCTTCTTCTGGTGATGTAGTGAGTGTGTTGTCAGGCTTGCGGAGGGTGACGGTACCAGGAGTGTCCTGCTGCGCCAGTATTTTCCTTACCCTGTTTGCTTGTTGACAAGATTCAATGCTACCGCAGAATTTTCGCCATCCCTTGGAGCGTCTGAATCTGATGCATTTTTTGTAGCTGTGTTTGGCTGCATAGTACGCATCCCAATCTTCATCAGCACAAGTGTTCATTGCTCTATTGAGCGCTTTCCTTACCTTGCCGCGTTTGCGGTCCAACTCTGGCCCCCACCATGGTTGTTTACCTGGTGTTTTTGGCGGAATGGTTTCTGGGCATGCGGCTTGGTAGCTGTTTAGGATTGATGATGTGAGGTCGTTGATGTGTTCCTCAATCTGTATTGGCCCCTCGTACGTTCTCAAGTCGCTGCAGGGTGCTAGTTTGGTTGTAAGGTGGCGTATATAGGCAACGCGGTCGGTTTTCCGCGGATTGCGTCTTGGTAGCACTGGCGATGCACAGGTTTGGATATCAAAAAGGATCCACCTGTGATCTGAGCAGGAGGCCTCTTTGGAGACCTGCCAGCCCGTGACGAGGGCCGCTGCACCCTCTGTGGCTAGAGTAAGATCTATGATCGTCCGGCTGCGTCTGGTGACGAAGGTTGGTTCAGAGCCGGTGTTTAGTAGGGTTAGGTTAGTGGAGAAAAGATAATCAACTAAGGTCTTACCCCTTTCGTTTGGCGTGTCCATGCCCCATAGAGGGTGGTGTGCGTTGGTATCGGCCCCGATGACCACCTCAAGCCCGGCGTTCTCGCAGTAGCTCACAAGGCGGGCGAGGTCGTGTGGGGGCGGTTCCTCAGCCTCAGGCATGTAAGCCGAGGCCAAGACAAGTGGCACCTCTATGCCGTCACGCTGTATGTATATCTTTATTGCTGATATGTCTCTGCAACAGAAGTCAATTAGTGACTGTGTTTTGATGTTACTAGTTACGTAGATGCACGATCTGGGTTGATCGTGTTCTGTAGTAACTAGAAGCTTACCTCCAAGATTTGTTATTCCTTGGATGCGGCCGGCTCTGATCCACGGCTCTTGGATCAGGACGATGGCCGAGTGTTGGGTCTCCAACCACTTCCGCAGCTGAGCCGTCGCGGTCTGACTGTGGTGGAGGTTTGCCTGTAGGACCTTACAGGCCGACGAAGGGGACGCCATCACTGGTCGAGCCCTCTTCATCCTCCTCCAGACGCAACCCAGCGAACAGGTCGCCCTCGTCGAAACCACCCTCCCCCGGACGCGAAACCGGTGACAACAGAATGCTGTCATCCGGCTCCCCATCCGAAGAGAGGATGGTCTCCACGGTGGCGGCGGCAGAGGCGGCTGATGTGCTCGCCACTGCAGTTGCAACCGCTGGTGTGGCTACAGAGGCAGCCTCCGGTGCGGTCTTGGGTGCTTCCGGGATGTTTAAGCTAGGAGGATCTGCCGCCTGTGTTGGGAGCCTCCAGGTGTTCGTCGCGGGATCCCATCCCTGAGGAACGTCGACGTATCGGCCGTTTGGACCCCGGAACTTCAGGTAGACGCGCCCCACACCGAATGCGAGGCGACGTCCGGCCTTCATAAGGGTCGGTATAAGGTCCTCAGGGACGCTGACCACCACGAACCAAGCTGTGGCCTGTTTGTTGGCGTGCAGTAGTACCCACCGCTTGATGCCGGCCCAGGGGTTCTGGTAACTAAGAGCACGGCCTAGGAAGGTCGGCTCTTTAAAAACCCCCTGCTCGTCAGGGATGACGACGCCGCATCTGACACGCCGCTCGATGTCCGCTTGGCTCTTGACCACTAGCGAACTACTAGTGGGAAGAGCCACGCCGGAGATCGTTTTCCTCAGCCAGGCTAAGGTTTCGGTGTCGTCGCACCAAAGTTTGAGGGCTCCCCCGGAGTACTGCGGCTTCGCATTGAAGACCGGCCCCGATGGGTTCTGTTCGTCAGAGAGGCATTCGACGAGGATCTGCGACTGGATGGCTTCCAGGATCTTTACCGATTCCTCTTCGGTAATGTGGCCTCTCTTTTCGCAGGTGACTGCGACGTTTAGGTCGGCGCTAGCGGCTTGGGCGTAGCTCCGGTCTTCGGTACGCTTGGAGTGGTCCAGACGCGGCTTCTTGCGCTCACCACGAGGTGAGCTGGTCTCATTGAGGTCGCGTTTGGCTGCGGCCGGTTCACTCCGAGTCGGTATGGGTTTGTGGGCCGGTATCTCCGTCTTGCTGCGAGATGGCTGATGGCTGGGTCCTGGGCGGCTAGTGCCTGCCCCGGTCTGCGAACGCTTGCCTGCGGAGAAAGATACCTTCCCACCGTGTAATTTGTCCGAGCTTACTATGTTAGCTGGAGTGTTAGTAGCCTTACCTATCTGTTGGGCTAGTATCCTGTCTTTTTTAGACGGCCGGTTTCTTCTCTTACCCCGTCCTGACGGGGTCGTGTGGCCCGGACCCGTGGGTTCGGCACGCTGGCCGATTCGGGCGGGTTTGCCCTTCCTACCACCGCGCCTGCTCACCTGCACCTGCCAGGCTTGCGCGAACGCTTTGCCGGTGGTGCAATCCGGCCCTGACTGGCCTGTCACAGCCAGCGAGGGGGGGGAGACTTCTGGGGGTGGATGGATAAGAGGCACCCTGCCTCCGGGTTCGGTTTTGGAGGGAGCGGTACTGATCCCAGGCAGCGCCGTTGTCCCTTGTTTGATCTGGGATTTGGTTTTGGTCGTGGTCACGGTTTTCGCCATGGCCGGACCTTTACCCACACTGGAGCTCGCAGCAGAAGCCGCAGAGCATCCGGGGGTGAGAGAGGAATCTAAGACTCCCCCCTCGGGAGTTTCACCGGCTTTCGCCTCCGCTCCAGTGTGTTTGTGTGAAGTGTGAGTGCGTGTGTCGTGTTTCTGTGAAAGAGTGTGTCGTGTGTTAGTTGGGAGTGTGTTTGATGTGTGTGAAGTATGTGTGTGTGTATTGTTAGGCCTTTTGTTGTCCATATTGTGTAATTGTAGACTTCATCTCTCTGGCTTCCCACCCTCCATGGAGCCCGCACCTGGGAACGTCTTGCTACAAACTAGCTTGATCGTTAGGACTACCAGAAGAGATATAGGAGCGCAAGGTTGGCTTAGGGTGCGACATCGGGTGCTTGATCGGGTTGGCGTAGGGGGGCCATCCCCTATGAACTGATCAACCCTCACTTACACCGTCAGCATGACCTTTGCCCACCACCGTGATCATCCGTGGATGACCACGGTGGACCCCACGCTCCTCGCCGTGCCCCTCTAACGGGACACAGTGGCCATTTCCCTACCCCCGGCTAAAGGGTAGGGCTACCGTTTTGCCTGAAATCCGGACCAAAGAGGGCGTGTTGCCTCACGGACGCATAACCGCCAGCGCCGATCGGCTCAACCCCCCAGGACTCCTTCATCCCTGCTTACGGCGCTCAACTGCGCAGGTCCTAGCGCAGGTGACTATTCCTCCTACACGTCAGCAGTTGGTTTAGTGACGTGCCTGTAACCTCTTAGTCACCGAGGGCCACAGTTAGGAGATAGAAAAGCGCCTGGTGGTTTCTGTTACGTCTATTTCTTAAGGAATTAGACCAAAAACGGGGCGGCAACCTCGAGAAGGTGTACCCACCAGACTTGCCTTGAGGATCTTCATGACAGTAGCACTCACCCTCAAGACCCCGCCACCCTGCTCCCTCTGAAGGAGGTGCAGGGTAGGTTTGCATCTATACTACCAAGCAAAGCAAAAGCAAAGCATGTCGTTGTGCAACCGCAAAAGCATAAATACAAACCCTCCCCCTTGGCTCTAGCCAAGGTAGTGTTCAAACCGGTAGAGAACGCAGTGCCTATCATTAGCACAGTAGCTACAGTCATGTATCAGATCACAGGAAATATACCAAGTAGTAATTTCCCACTGAAAACTCATTTAAATTCGGCAAAACTGCACCTAGCAGATCCAGACTTTGACAAACCACAGGATGTGGATATTATTCTGGGAGTAGAGGTACTCAATTACGTCTTTACAGGTTCAAAGATGATCACCAACCTCCCAGGCGTTGAGGTGTATGACACCTACTTTGGTCAAGTTCTCATGGGAGCCACACGGCTGGCCAGCGAGCCAGCACCTCATCAATCAACAGCGAAAAGGGGGACCTCAGTCGAGGACTATGGTCTCCACGCGACCCGGCTCGAGGAAGTGCTGGAGAAGTTCTGGAAGGTGGAGCAACCTCCAGAGGAACGACTGAAACATCCAGAACACGCGGAATGTGAAAGGTTGTATACTTCCACTACTAGGCATCTCCCCAATGGTCAATATATGGTACGGCTGCCACTGCTGTCAAAGAGACCCCAGCTTGGCGAATCAAAGGCCCTCGCCATGCGCAGACTTTATTCTTTAGAAAGGAAATTTGCAAAGAATCCAGTTTTCGCTTCGAAATATAAGGAGTTCATGCGCGAATACGAGGACCTTGGCCATATGTCCAAGTCAACTTTCAATTTTACTAGAGAACATTATGTAATTCCACATCATGGAATTTTCAAAAGGGACTCAGAAAAGATTCGAGTAGTCTTCAATGCCGCCGCGAAGTCAAGCACCGGCGTATCCCTCAATCAATGCCTTCACTCAGGGAAGGCGCTTCAAAATGATATCACTAAAATATTAATGAATTTCAGGCGTCATCAAGTCGTCTTCACGGCCGACATCAAGATGATGTTCAGGCAGACGTGGATTCACCCGGACGACAGGAGATATCAGCTGATACTGTGGCGTGAGGACCCGTCACAAGATGTACAGGTATACGAGTTGAATACTAATACCTACGGACTGAGGTCAAGCCCGTTTGTTGCAATACGGACACTTCATCAGTTGGCCAATGACTGGGAGAGCCAGCACCCGGACTCTCAAGCCTCTCACATCACCGCCGAGACCTGTATGTGGACGATGTACTTACGGGAGCGGACTCTGTCACTGAAGCTCAACAGTTAAAATTGGAACTCATAGAGCTCATGCAGAGTGCAGGTTACGAGCTCAGGAAATGGTCGTCTAACTGTTTAGAACTTTTAGAGGATTTGCCGCAGGAATATTGTGAGATTCCCCGTCAATTTGATTCAGAGGACAAGAGCTTCATTAAAGTCCTGGGAATACAATGGGACCCAGTCACGGACTCAATGTCATATCAACTCAACATACCGATAGGACGGCCGACGACAAAACGTAGCGTTTTGAGTACTATAGCACGGCTATATGATCCATGCGGCTATTGTGCACCAATCATTTTCAGATTCAAATTGTTTATGCAGTCACTTTTCACAGATGGCTTGCAGTGGGATGACCCACTCACCCAGGCTCAGGAAGCTCACTGGGACGAGCTTGTTCAAGACCTACGTCAGTTGAATCAGCTTAATATATCACGGTGCGTGTCCTTACCCAGCGCCACGTCATACTCACTGCACGGATTTGGAGACGCATCAGAGCTCGGATTCGGTGCATGCGTGTACATACATAATTTTTTTCGTTAAGATATTCTTGAAAGTTTTACACTCCCTCATTACAAAACCTAGTGTCTTAGTTGCTTTAAGTATAACTTGGTCAATATGGTCGACAAATCTTAGCTTTCTATCAAACTGAACGCCCAAGTCTCGTATAGATTCAACTTCTTCTAGGTGTTGACCGTTGATGTTGTATACTGTGGGAACAACATTATTTTTCTTTGTAAATTTGATGTGCTTGCATTTCTCAATATTTAAGGACATCCTATTTTGTTCACACCATTCAGTTAGTCTGTCCAAATCACACTGAAATTGAACCGAATCAGCAGGCTTTCTTATATGTTTTATAGCTTTAAGATCATCAGCAAATAAAAATATTTTTGAATTCTGGAAGCACTTGTGTATGTTGTTGATAAAGAGAATTAATAATGGTGGTATGTTTTATAGCAGGAAGCAGCCATACGTTTGCATCTTTTTCTTAGTGACTCCAAAGCAATACTGTCTAAGGGATTATTGTATTTATTTACTCTAACTCTTAACCGGGTTTTTTCGTTTAATGTTTTAATGAGTTCTTTAGAAAACCAGTATGGATAATTTCTGTCCCTAATTAAAATTTCTGGTACATATATCTTAATCAACTCAAACAATATACTATAGAATTTGTCCACCATCCGATCGATAGACGTGGAAGACTCTAATTCCCTTTTCTAATCCACCTCATTTAAAGCTGCATTCATTGCCGCATAATCCGCCTTGAAATAATTTAATTTCATTCTAGAAATACGCTTCTGTGGTTTAGGACCATGACAAAACGAAAGTCTGCATAGTATAGGAGGATGGTGAGCATCAACTTTAGAAAGGACATCCAAAGGCGAACTTACAGATACATGTTCTAAATTCGTTAGCACCAAATCAAGGATTCTATTATTATGATTGCACAAATAATTATACTGAGCCAAATTATTAAGCAAAATGAAATCCCACAGAATTTGTTCCAAACTGGAACAAGTCCTCTGAGGCACCCTTAATACATTGCCCTCGGCTCCGAGCCAGTTAATCGATCCCATATTGAAGTCTCCAATAATTAAGCAGTTGTCAACATGCTCCAAAATTTTGTTGGCATTATCCACAAAGTGTTCCAACAATCTGAGCTGTATTGGTGTTTATTTAATAATTTATGTACACACAAAACAGAACATGTAACAACGCAAATATAAAACTATAGTACAAGGGAACTGCTTATTTCTTAAGAAATTTCTTCCAGCAGACCCATCAAAGGAGAAACGTTGACAAAGAAATGTAGACAATAGTGTGTGTGAACACGAAAAATAAAATATTTTAAATGAATACATGTCTATAATAACCTAGATAGATACTAATAAATATGGATATAATATTATATAATACTAAATAAATATAAACAGATACACACATTTACACATTTTATAATTACAGTAAAGAGGAAAGGTAATGCTCTTTAACTCTATTTTTAAATAGTGAAATAGTATTCACATCACGAATGCTACTCGGGAGCGAGTTCCACAACCTCACTGCATGAACGGAAAAGGAGTACGAGTAGTAGCTGGATTTATGAGGAGGGGATTTAAGCAGGGTTCTAAGGTGGGATCTACAGGGCGCGTCACTAGGACGAGCGTAACTGAAACGTTCACGCAGGTAAGAAGGATAGGATGGGTTGTGCAGGATGTTGAAGAGGAGACAAAGGATACGAGTGTTCCTGCGAAGGCGGATTGGGAGCCACTTGAGTTCGTTGCGAAGATGAGAAACGTGATCATATTTGCGTAGACCGAAAACAAATCGAATACATAAATTTGCAACCGCTCAAGCTTATTTAAAAGCTCCTCAGTGGCATCCAGGTAGCAAGCATCGGCATAGTCTATAATCGGCTGAATAAGAGTCTGTGCCAAAGAAATTTTAGTCTTCAAAGGCAGTAGAGACTGGAGGCACTTCAGCGAATGAAATGAAAAATGCACCTTACGGCTGACCTCGTTTACTTGAGCGCGCCACGACAGATTTGAGTCAATCATCACGCCTAAATCCTTGGCGGTATCTGCATACTCGATGCATACCCCATCGAGGTATAAAGGCGCTAATGATGCAACAACACTCGCAGAACGAACAAACCGGCTCCCTATGATCATGGCCTGAGATTTCGTTGGATTAATTTGCAATCCAAAGGCTTTAGCCCAGGCACTGATACAACTCAGGTCATGATTCATAGCGTTAATGGCGGAAACAGCGTCTGCTTCAGTAAAATGTCGGTAAAGTCATCTGCATAGATGGAAACTGGATTACTTTTGCCATATAATAAAGATGGAAACGCCACCCTAAGAGGAGATTACTTTTGTAACCATATTAATAAAGATTGAAAATAAGAGAGGAGAGAGAACGCTACCCTAAGGCACGCCCTCAGTAAGGTCACACCAATCAGAAAAAGTTTCCTCAAGGCGAACACACTGCGAGCGGCCCCGAAGGTAAGAGTCGAACCAGGCTAAGGAGGAGGAGAAAAAGTTAATAGATTTGAGGATACCTAACAAGATGTCAAAATCCACTGAGTTGAAGGCACTACTGAAGTCAAGCAACACTAAGAAAGTAAGAGACTTACTCTCCATTGCCCAGCGGATGTCATCAGTAACCTTCAAGAGAGCAGTTGCAGTGCTATGCCCTGAGCGGAAACCAGACTGATAAGGGGAAATTAAGGAGTTCGACGCCAAGAAAAATGTTAACTGTTTATGAACTAAGTGCTCAAAAACTTTTGAGAGAAATGGAAGAATGGAAATGGGTCTAAAGTGAGATAGCAAGGAAGGGTTGTTAGTTTTAGGTATGGGAATAATATGAGCCTGCTTCCAAGCTGAAGGAAAAGAGCCACAAGAAAAAGAAAAACTAAAAATGTAAGTGAGAGCACGAAGTAAGGAGGGAAGGATGAGAGAAACCATTCTTGAGCATAATTTATCATTACCGACTGCGGAAGATGAAATCGCAAGCACAGATTTCTTGACGTCATCCTCGGAAACATCTTTTAGGGTAAAAGGAGAACATGAAGGCAACGGCAACCTGGAAAGGCTCTCCAGGGTCGCACATTTGACAGAAACAGAAAAGGGAAAGGTAGAGAAGTGTTTATTAAGATCATTAAGATTGACATCCTTGCACTGATTGGAAGGCGATTTACCAATGCCTACAGACTTGAGAAATCTCCAGACGTCGGAAGAGTTGCGATTGTCTAGTTGATCGTGGAAGTAGCGTCTCTTAGCATCATGACACAGATGACTGCAGCGATTACGTAAGGACTTATAATAAGAAAGATTGAGATCAGAAGGTCTGCGCTTAAATCTGCTCTTAGCCTTATCCCTGCGTGCCATAAGCTCTTTAATTTGAGTCGTAATCCAAGGTGCAGGGTTGTGTTTAACTTTGATGCGTCGTAAAGGTGCATGCCGATCATACATGTCTAGAACTTTAGTATTAAAATATGTCACTATCTCATCAATACTATCCATAACAAGTAAGGGCGACCTTGTTATTACGAAGATGTAATATTTGTGGCTTACGCTTGGGAACACGGACACGATACGATAAATAGATAAGGTCATGATAGGAAAAAGTAGCGGTAAGTTGACCATGACATGAGACATTATTAGGAGAAGAAACAATCATGAGATCAAGAAGAGAGGGTGAACAATTGGGAAAATGATGAGTAGCAGAGAAAGGCAAAACGTGTAGATTAAAAGAAGATAAGACAGAAAGAAGTTCATGGGAGCGAGAGTCATTTTTAATTAAGCAGGTATTAAAATCACCCCTTAAAACAACATGGTCATACAAAGGGCAAAGGTCAGTAGGAGCAGATTCAAGAGAGTCAAAATAATCTATATGCAGATTTAGACTGTAGAGAACTGCTAACAAAACCTTAGTATGACAGACAGAAATCTCCACAAACAAGTATTCAGCCGACCCAGAATATAATGAAGGAGATGAGCTAACTACCCAGGTAAATCAGCACGCAAATACATTGCAACACCTCCTCCACCCTTGCCAGTCCTATCATTTCGGATCAAGATGAAGCCAGGGAGAGAATATTGAGTAGAAAGGAGAGAGGGCTTCAAAAAGGACTCCGAAATCAACAGGGCATCTAGGTGAGCGCTACTAAAGGATGCCAGAAGATCAGAATAGTGACCAGGGACACTGAGCATTGATGTGTGCAATATGCAAATTCTTATGGTCATTACAGAAAAGAGAGGAAATTTTATCATGCAGTGTAAGTGGTAAAGAATGTTTACTGTCCGCACTAACAAAACTACTAGAGGAAGAGCATGAGAAAAAGCTGTCATTAAGGTCAGCTAGATCATTCATAGATTATAAATATAAAATACAAAATAAAATAATATAACTAAAATAAAATTACACTAATGATTCCAACTAAAGAATCAAAAATTTAAAAAATTAGGTTTCCTAAGTAAAGAAAACCACCCCAACTTGCCAAAAAGGCAGAGATTTGTACATCAAAACAAAAACTTAGAACGAAATAGTAAAATGAGTTTAACTTAATTGAAACTATCACGATTGGCATTCAATTATACAAAGTAGTTCATAATGCCGATCATGACAATCTCACAACAAAACAAACTTAATCAAAACAAACAAGGAAAAGTAATGAAAACATACAATCGATTCACTGATCGAAACGAACATGGAACGAAACGTTATCGAATGACAGATGAGAAGACTGACATTGACAGTTGCTTAACTGTCCTGTTAGTTATTTACGTCATGTCAAATAAATAATTATTGTCAAACAGAAACGAAATATAAATACCGGCAATAGTTAAAAATTAATACATTAAAAAGTTAAGGTACCAAATAGAAAGTGTATTATAATACCGACAAAAACGATAACGTAAGTGCAATGATACCAATTTGCGACGCGACCAGGTGAATACAATGCGAACAACAACTACAAAATGCGTACTTGCGCAGACGCGCCTTTCTAGGTCTCCTGGGAGTGGCTCGAATATCTAATACTACGGCACTTGGAGATCCAGGCTCTTTGGAATGCACAGAGTCTTCGGTGTCAGCTGCAGTGGAATGGAACTTGGACATTAAATATTGAAGATCGCTTGCCGTTTCGATCCTGCGCCGGGACTTGTCTGGACAAAGAATAATTATCTTGCCCTCCATGGACCAGCAATTTGTCATGCCGAAATGCTTACGAGCGGCCGTAAACAATCGATGCCCAGCTTGGGTCAAGAACTCGGAGATGGTGAATCCAGTGCCCTTCAAAGCTTTCTTGCTGTCCCATACCAGTTGCCGATGCTCCATTCTAAAGAAACGCACTAATATGGGACGGGCCTTCTGCTGCGAGAATCCGAGCCGATGACATACATGTAAAATGTTCATTTTACCATCCACTTCAGTCAACTTAATTTTGTCAGTTAATATGTGCAAGACCACATCATTTAAGTTTTCATTTTTCTGCTCAGGAACACCATGGAAGAGCAGGACCTTCCTTCGCATAACAGTTTCATGTCTGTCATACCCTGCAGCAAGTAGCTCAACTTGAGCTTTTAAAGAAGTTGGTGCTTGACAGACAAAAGCCTTGAACTCGGTGAACTCACGTGCTATGGATACGATGTCAGGTGTAGCTGGAGTAGCCGAAGTGGTAGCTAAATTCAATTTAGCTTCATATTCTTGCATCCGGGCACCAAACAACTGGCAGTGTCCGATCTGCAAACCAAAATCGCGATCACGTAGTTGAAATTCAGAACCCAATAGATTCGAAAGGCATGAAGAGTGGTATGGTTTTTGACACGAAGTGCACTTCACTACAGAACTTCCTTGGGTTATAATTGCAGAACAACAGTCACAATTCATATTTGCGATGAGGTATTCAAACTTTACTTCCAAAGTTGACAAACAAGAAAAGTAAATAAATAAAAGTCTTGTACACGTTAATTAATCGCACACTAACAAAGGCCCTTGAACGCGTCGACGAGTCAGCGAGAAGAACGTCGTAAGCGCCGTGGTATCCGCGTCACTTACGCGTTACGGCGCTATACTCAATCAGCTAGTGTTTCGAAACAATGTCGGTATTTTAAAGTTACTTGCCAGTAGTTTTTAGTCACTTAGTTGTTGTTTACTATATTATTACACACAAATAAATACTAATGCACTTATAATAGCTGTTATGCTTTCGGTTTTATTGAAAATAAACTCACTTTTTGCAAGAATAACTATTTTTTTAGACGGATCAAATGAACATAGGTGTTACGCGTACTCGGGTTGGACGATGATGATGACATCAAAAAATAAGGTGGAATTAATTGGAAAAAGAAACAGAAACTAAAAAGAAAACAAAAAAGCAATTAGAACTGTTTTTTTCATACTACATGTGCAATTAGTTCAAGACACCAAAGTAAAATGCAGTAAAAGAAAGTCTTATGCTGCAAATTAGTCTGCAAAGTAGTAAAAAAATCTAAAATTTTGGGGTATCGAGTATTTTTACCGCATTTTAATCTGCATATGAGTAACTTTTTGCATGCAGTAACTGCTATGATTTTACAAAATCCGATTTTAATTAAAATCTAATTAACTAAATTAACATTTGTTTTCGTAAATACCATCTTTGTTCACACAAGGACTAAGTGGCAATAAAAATATGCACCTTATACATCATTAATAATATAAAAAACCGCGTTAAAAAGTTTTTCGTGGTTTTCTCGAAACCGCTTTTTTCCTCATACTGCACTTTAGGGCCTGCACGGCAGTATTACCTAAATATATACGATGCATCATTTGCGGGCCGTGAAATTGTGGAAAAACGAATTTATTAATTGGTCTTCTTATACACGAGAATGGTTTAAGATTTCAAAATGTTTATGTTTATTCGAAAACCTTGCAACAACTTACCCAAGTATGTGTTTTTAGAAAAAGTCTTGCAACGTGTACCAGACATTTCATTTCAGAAATATCATAACAATGAGCAAGTGCTGAGTGTACAAACCGCAAAACCGAATTCTGTAATTGTATTTGATGATGTTGCTTGTGAAAATCAAAGTAGTATGCGTGATTATTTTGCTATGGAGAGACACAAGTTCATCGATTGTTTTTATCTAAATCAGTCGTATACTAAAATCCCTAAGCAGTTTATTAGAGACAACGCAAACCTAATCGTACTTTTTAAACAAGATGAAAGAAATATGAGACATGTTTATGAAGAACACGTCAACACTGACATGACATGGATTGAATTTTCTGAAATGTGTTCAAAAATATGGAGTGCACCTTTCAATTACGTTGTAATTAATAAAGATTGTTCCAAAAACAAAAGATGTTATAGAAGTAAATTTGAAACGTTTGTAGTCTTTGACTAAGAACACGAATACATATATAAGGCTAAAATCTGTCTGACATTCACTTTTCGACGCTAAATCAATTACAACCAAATTTTATCAATATGGAAAAATCATTGAAACGACAAATTGTTGATGCGGCAGAAGCTGTAAAGATAAAAGTACGAAAAATGAGAGATGATGAGATTAACAATAAACAAGCACTGGAATCTGTTTTCAAGCCTGTAACGGAACCTCTCAACCTAATTGCTAATGCTAATAAGCAAACTCCTTTCATTCGTGCAAGTGATGATTTTGCAGATGTTTCGTTTATTAACAAAACTTACCAGAAAGAAGGAACTGGTAGCGCAGGAAGTGATGATAATAATCTGACGATGAAAACAAATATGAATCCGATATCAACAGTGACTCATCTTATGAATCAGTAGTTTAAAAAACCCAAGATTATGATACGTCATACTGGTCAATATCTTCAGAAGCATTGGTACCTAGATATTCCATTTGGGGTTAGAGCAGACCGCGGGAAACTGATGTTAGGTTCTGCTTGCATAAGCCTGCCGGGGTCGAAATCGATTTCTTTGCATAACTCTTCTAGAAAGTTAGCATTAATTTTATCTTTAATCACATAAAATCTCTTTGATACTTAATTTCTTACAAAATTTGCTCAACTTTGACACAAATTCGGCTCGCGTAAAATGTGACTTAAAATTGAGATTTATGAATAAAATCTTTTTATTTTCTGCATAAGCAAAACATTCATCTTGGAATCACATCCTATGATTTTTCATTAACTTATTTAATTCATCTCCTTCTATTAACTTCATTTCGACAGAATCGTTTGGTTTCTTTAAAATTTCCGCAACTCTTGGTTGATCAGACCTCGTGTCGTCGGACCTACTAAATAAATCTGTACTTTCTACATTGTCCGCATCCATCATTTTTTTCTTTTGAGCTATAGTTAATACATTATTTTATTTCATTTAGCATATTCTTTAATTCATTCGATGTTATTACAATTCTCGACAATGCATCCGCGGCGACATTGTCTTTTCCTTTAACGTATATTATCTCAAAATCATATTCCTCTAATGTTAATCTAAATTTCATCAAACGACTTGAAGGATCTTTCATCCCAAAAAGATATATTAGTGGTTTATGAACCGTTTCAATAATAAAATGTTTGCCAAAAAGGTATGGCCTAAAATATTTAACAGACCAAACAATAGCTAGCAATTCTTTTTGTATTGTTGGGTAATTTCTTTCAGCCTTGTTTAGTGGTCGACTCGCATATGCAATTGGTTTCATATTTTTGTTACAAAGTCAAAGTCAAATCATTTATTCCAATTAGGCCATCAAAGAGACACTTTTGAACGTCGATATTTAAATTTTAAGGGAATAGGAAGGGCCCTTCCCTTCCTTGATTTTTGATTGATTTTACAAAGAACTGATCCAATTGCTAACCCGGAAGCCGGAAGCATCAGTTTTTTAAATAAATTCACTATCATCTGCGAAATCGGGGTATTGTAGAATTGGTGGGTTAGTCATATGTTGCTTAAGGCTGTCAAATGATTCTTGACAACATTTTGACCAAATAAAAGGTTTATTTTTTCTGCACAATTTATTAAGTGGTGCTGTTATGTCAGCAAAAGATGGAACAAATTTTCTATAGTAATTGCAGAAGGCAATAAATCGTTTTATTTCTTCAGAAGTTTGAGGTACAGGATATTCAAGCAAAACTTTTATCTTTTCTGGGTCTGGTAAGACACCTTGTGCTGACACAATATGACCAAGGTATAACAGTTCCTTTTCTAAGAATTGGCACTTAGTTGGATTTAGTTTTAAATTTACTTTTCTTAATCTTTCAAATATATCTATTAAATTGCGATTGTAAGCTTCTAAATTACGACCAAAAACAATTAAATCATCAAGATAAACAAAACATTTGTCAAAAGTTAAACCAGATAAAGCCATTGTCATTACCCTACTAAAAGCACTTGGGGAAATTTTTAAACCCATTGGTAGACGTTTCATTTGAAACTGTCCTGAATTTGTACTAAATGCTGTAAACTTCCTACTTGAAGGTTCTAAAGGTACTTGATAATAACCTGAATGTAAATCAAGATGGCTAAATAAAATAGATCCTGACAGAGAATCTAAAATTTTAGTTATGTTAGGTAGTGGAAATTTATCATCTTGAATTTTCTCGTTAAGTTTACGATAGTCTACTACCAAACGCCATTTCTTCTCACTATTTTCAGTATTTTTCTTTGGTACTAGTAATATTGGACTAGACCATTCACTTTGCGTTTCCTCAATAATGTCATCTTTTATCATATTTTGTATTTGTTTATTTAATTCTGCCTTTAAGGATTGTGGTAATCGGTAAAGTTTTGTGTAAATAGGACTAGTATTGGATTTTAATGTTATGGTTTGCTCATAAATATTAGTTGTTGTTAATTTATCGTTAGGCAAATAAAAAACATCAAGGTACTTTTCACAAATGTCCTCAATAGACGTTTTTTCCTCAGAATTAAGATGTTGTAATTTTAATAATGTTTTTGATGTTTCTGCTCTAGTTGCATTTGCTTTATTTTTATCACATTGATAGCAATCGAATAAAGATAAGGGTTTTAAGATTGGTGTAAATATTGGAATTCGTATATCCTTTTCACTTACATTTAAAATTTTAACAGGTATTTTATCGACGTTTGCTTTTACTATAGCACCAGCTAAAAATAAATTATTCCCTAAGTATTCGACGTAAACAACACTATCTTCTTTCGAACATGTATTTATTTTAATGTAATGGAAAGATTCGCATCGCGCCGGAACTGTTAAAAATTCAGAATTGCATTCTGATTTATCAAATATCGGCATTTTTATTTCTTTCTTATTTATTTGTAGTGTTAAAACTTTCGTCTCTAAATTTATTTTTGCTAGATACTTGCTCAAAAAGTCTAACCCGATAATACCATCGGCCTTAAGAGGTAAGTTCTTAAATATATGGAACTTATGTTTAAATGATTCACCATTATCCGATGACAATATTAGATAAACATGACCTTGTGAGTGTATTTGACCTCCTATGCCATTGACTAACGGCACGACTGACGGGCACGCCGCAATTGCGGCGGTAAGACCCCTCTTTGAGGAGTGGTTGGAGAGAAGTCATGGCGTCCTTACCTTCCGCCTGACGCAGGTCCTCACCGGGCACGGGTGCTTCGGGAAGTACCTCTGCTAATGCGGAAGGAGGAAACGTCTGGGTGTCACCACTGCGAAGATCGCCCAGAGGACACGGTGGAGCATACGGTGCAGGACTGCCCAGCTTGGGCAGTGCACCGACGTGTCCTCACGGCTGCGATAATAATAATAATAATAAGCCCGCAGGGCAGCTTGTGGCGAGCTGTTGGGCAGTTGCGACCCCACGGACCTGATCTCCTGGGAGATATCTTGTTCCTCATCTCTGGCTTGCCTTTATTGGCCGGTCAGAGTGAACACTGACGAGGAACAGACCTCCCACCTCTTTCTTGCCTTAACTGGCTGGCTAGAGTGGAGATTCGCAAGAGCAAACGTGCTCGGAGGAAGGAAGTGTTCCAGTAAGTGTTTGTAGGGATCGACCATACTTCCGGGTTCCTGGTCGATTCTGAGAACCGTGGAATACCTCTCCACTCCTCAAGCACCTCAGGATATGTTACCCCCTTGTCGCTACGTCACCTAGTGCTAGCGATATGTTTGGGGGTCCATTTGTTGAGTGTGCAAGTCACCCCCTGCCAACGCATCTATGTATATAAAACATTGATTAGGCAGGGGCCATAGTTTTTCCATAGATATTATACAATGTGTTGATCTGCAACCTAGTCAAATTCAAGGACGTGATTATACTCATGATTCTCGACCCAAATCAACAATAAAATAGGTAGGTATTTTTTTAATTTAATTTTTCCTTTTTCTGAAATCCGTAAGTGTGAACTAGTTTCTTCAAGAGTAGTAGATTCAATTCACGCACACCAGCTGCTCATCGCTGTGTGCGTACGCGCGGACTGCGTAGTCGGGTGATTCTCTTTCATTTGTATTGAATTAAGGGTTTAATTCTGAAATACTGTAAATTTTCAACAACAAAAAAAAAAGCAGCCCTTATTAGTTTTGCCCGGTACTGTACTTTCAATTGATTATTTATGACTTTTGTGACAACCACCTGAAGTTTGACGAAAATGCAAAAAAACAGCGTGTATAACCAGTCCACCAAACCCACCAAACGCCATAACCCTGTCTTTTGTTTCCATATTCCGCAATAGTCCAACTCCAACCGGGGGTTGTCCTTGGATATACTGACATAGTACATACAGGGATAACCGTCGGTTGGAGCCTCATTTCATTTAAAATTGCGTAATGGGCCTCTGCAAGATGGCTTCGGCTCCTGGCACGCCTTTCAAAAGTCCGGGATCCCATGATCCCGAGATGTAACAAAGCATTTCAAATAAAAATAATAATAATAATAATAAAAAATAATAATAATAAAACTTTATTGTTCAACAAAGTAGTACATATTTAAATATCACTAGCCTCCACACTAGGATTCCCTGTGTCGTGGAGACTAGTCTCTTTAGTCTTACAAGAAATAGTTGTCTAAGTGAACACTTATGTAACATTAGTGAGAAGAATTTGTAAGGCGACAATTTTGGAATACTACCATAACTTAAAAATCTATAAGTACCTATTATTATATCTATGTAATGATACTACTTGGGTTAAATTTAAACGTGTGTTGCGTATGTGGTGTGTTGTGTGGGTGTGTGGTGAATGAGTGAGTTGAGATAGGTTTGGGCCAAACGAAAAGCAATTAACTCGTTTGGTCCAAATCAACCCTTATGTATTAGTGTGATGAATGTGTGTGTTGTGATCATGAGTTAAGGAACTTCTCCGTGCTGTCGTAATCCATTCCTACCAGAAGTTTCGAAAGTTGTTTTTTTGCATTTATTTCTGGTCATGGTGTGTATATTAATTTCACCATTGAGCTTATTGTAGATAAATGGTCCCATATAGAAAAAGCAACTTTTGCCAAAAGAAAGTTTACATTTAAGTGTACGCCACTTGGGTTTATTAGCATTTCTAAGAGAACGCATTTTTGTGTATGTTACCAAGTTATGGGCATTTTTATGGTACCTCAGAGTCACTGCCAGAATATACAATTGACGCACGCGTAGAACACAAGTCTCTTGGTACAGAGTGTCAGTCGAGAAGCGCATTGGTTTATTGTAAGTAACCTTAAGTAGAGCCCGTTGAGCGCGCTCCACTTTCATTAGATGTGTCTTACGAGCTGCACCCCATGTTATGATGCAATAGCTGAGGACAGATTGACAGAGTGTATGGTAAAGCATGTTTAAAACAGTATTGTTTGCAATCCGGCCCATTCTTTTGAAAATGTGTGTGAGCTGTGAGTTCTTACGCGACAACTAACATGCTCTATTTGTTTTGTCCATTTAAGGTGTTTGTCTATGTGAACGCCGAGATATCTTATGTACTTGACTTGCTCAAGACGTGGGCAGGCACAACCTGATGGTTCATTACAGTCATAGGAATGCAGTTTAACTGAGAGATGGTCTGGACACGAAGTTCTTACGGTGACGCTAAAATTTACAACCTTCGTTTTCGATACATTGAGAGTTAGTAGATTGTGATTCAGCCAAGTTGAGACCTGGTTTACACCCATGTTAGCAGCCTTTTGGGCCCCTTTTTTTTTTTTTTTTTTTTTTTTTTTTTTTTTTTTTTTTTTTTTTTTTTTTTTTTTTTTTTTTTTTTTTTTTTTAGCGTGGTAAAATCATCAAATGAGTCCTCCAACCCCGGGCAGGGCGGGAGGGACTGTCAGACTTCTACTGACTAAAATCCACGGTGTCCTTCATAGCCTGTTACGTTCCGGGGTTACGGTTAGGGAATAATCCCGCGACCCCGGCAGGCTTTGGCCCTCTGAGAGGGGGGCCCCGTCATTATGCTGACGCTCTTTGAGGCGCGCGTGGGACACAACGCGCCGTCGACCCGGGCATGGTCCTTGGTCGGGCAGCGAGTTGCCCTTTACTCGCTGCCCGCATGCCCGCGCCTACGGTGGCCGGAGATCATCTTGCGACGTCCGTCGCCGTGGGCGCCTACCACTGCGGCTGGGGCGGAGGGAGGACGCTGTCCTCTCTCGCTCGCGGCCTGCCTCCTCCTTGACGAGCATTACTGCCTCGCAGAAGGAGCTGACCGCTTCCCACTCCAGCCTTTTGGGCCCCTTCCTAAGTTTTGTCAAAGAAGATCATGGCGGTATCGTCAGCGTAGGCAAAGATTTTTGCTTGGTGCAGTTCCAGAGTACAGAGGCTGTTTATGTATAGAATAAATAGTGTCGGCCCGAGCACACTTCCCTGGGGAACTCCGTAGTTTAGGTTGGCATAGCCTTGCTGTACTTGTCACTCATGCGGACCCTTTGTGTGCGGTTTGTCAAGTATGACTGAAACCAATCCAGGGCTAAACCTCGAATACCAACAGCCTCCATTTTTTTAAGGAGAATACGCCTAGATACCGTGTCGAAGGCTTTTGCCAGGTCAAGGAAGACACCAGTGCATTTATAGCCGTTGTCAACTTTGTTTACTACAAAATCAACTAGGTTGGATTGATTTTCTGATATCAAGCCGTTTTTCTCAAGGAAACTGAGGAGCCTACTGTTCATAATCTTCTCTAGGATTGGTGCAGCGAGAGAGTTTATGCATAGCTTAAGTATCTTGTTGGTCACTCCATCCCATCCAGGTGCAGAGCTGTCTTTAAGGCTAGATATGATCTTTTTTACCTCCACATCGTCTGTTGGTGTTACGAAAAAAGATTCACTGGATGGGTTATTGTCGTGGAAATGTGCCATATCAGCGAGTTCTGCTTCTGTTTTATTTAAATTGAGCAGAGTGTTTTCGGCAAGCTGCTCACCCACTTTCGTGAAGTACTCATTTACACTATTTAGCGATTCTATGGGATCAGGGTTTGTTTCTAGTAGTTCTAGGCCACTCTGTCTCTTATTTTTAATGTTGCATATATTTTTAATAGCCTTCCATGTTTTTTTACTGTCTCCGTTTGCATCTTCCAGTAGTTTTCTTTCGTAGTCTGTTTTCAAATTTTGAATTAGGTTATTACAAAAATTTCTGTAGGTTTTATATCGCTGCTGTATGATCGGATTATCTTTATTAACTACGTTTTTTGCTTCCATATGCAACAGGTCCCTTTTTCGAATACATTTTAGTAAGCCTTTGGTAATCCAAGGTTTTTTAATGGCCTTTGAGTTTCGAATAGACTCCGTAGTTGTAAAAGCGGAAATTGTCTCATTGAGAGTTCTAGTGAAATCTGTGACAGCTTCAGTCACGTCACTGTAATTATAGATGTGGCTCCAGTCCAATTCCGTGATTGTTTTGGATAAAGGACATGGACAAAAATTGCATTCCATCACAATTCCATGTAAAAGTACCTAATAAATGCCATTAAAAAATAAAAATATGAAAATAAATTATTGCGTAAGTTTTAGCCTCCCTGAACTTGTCAGTTTTTAACCAACTTCAAAAGAAAAGTAGGTTCTCAGTTCAACCTGTATGTATGTTTGTCCGCGATTATCTCGCGTTTGGCTAAACCGATTTTGATGCGGTTTTCAGGACAGTGTTCACTACATTTTGGAGAAAGTTTTAATATATAACACTAATGGATATCCCGTGACATTGCCCGCGTAGATCCGTTTTTGCTCACTTGGATTGTAGATTTTTAACGACCATTGCATGTTTGTCCGCGATTATCTCGCGTTTGGCTGAACCGATTTTGATGATGTTTTCAGGAAAGTGTTCATTACATTCTTAGAAAGGTTTTAGTATATAACACACATGTATATCCCGTGACGTCGCCCGCGTGGATCCGTTTTTGCTTACTTTGGATAGTTTATTTTCAGTGTCCATTGCACGTTTGTCAGCAATTATCTCGTGTTTGGCTGAACCGATTTTGATGTGGTTTTCAGGAAAGTGTTTATTACATTTTGAAAAAAGTTTTAATATATAACACTAATGGATATCCCGTGATTTTGCCCACCTGGATCCGTTTTTGCTTACTTGGATTGTAGATTTTTACCGACCATTGCATGTTCGTCCGCGATTATCTCGCGTTTGGCTGAACCGATTTTGATGATGTTTTCAGGAAAGTGTTCATTACATTCTTAGAAAGGTATTATTATATAACACACATGTATATCCCGTGACGTCGCCCGCGTGGATCCGTTTTTGCTTACTTTGGATAGTAGATTTTCAGTGTCCATTGCACGTTTGTCAGCAATTATCTCGTGTTTGGCTGAACCGATTTTGATGTGGTTTTCAGGAAAGTGTTTATTACATTTTGAAAAAAGTTTTAATATATAATACTAATGGATATCCCGTGATTTTGCCCGCCTGGATCCGTTTTTGGGTTTTCAGGAAGGTGTTCACTACATTCTTGAAAAGGTTTTAATTTATATATAACACTAATGGATATCCCATGACGTTGCCTGCGTGGCTTACTTCGATTGTAGATTTTCAGTGACCATTGCTTGTTTGTCCGCGATTATCTCGCGTTTGGCTGAACGGATTTTGATGCGGTTTTCAGAAAAGTATTTTGTAATTATTATTATATAACATTAATGGATATCTTGTGAAGTGCCCCGTTTTTTTTTTTGCTTACTTGGGTCTAGATTTTCAAAGACGCCGATAAGTGTGAATTGAATATCTAAACTAAAAAGAGTAAAATAAAAAACTTTAAAAAAAAAAGGAACCGACTTCAAAACGAAACACAGAAAAGTATAAAATAACTTTTCTTTCGGAAGTCGGTGGCTTGGTTTTTTATTTCATCGATAATGGCCGCGGACTTCCGTATGCGTTATAATTATTAGAAACATTTCATTCATAATGTATTCATTTGTAGAAACTATATTCATTGGTATTTGTTATGTTTTATAAAATACGTATCATAATAATTGCATTTTATCCAATTCACCCAAAAAAGCTTTAAAACAGAACGAGTTTACTGGTTTGATAGTGTGGTTTTGTTAACGTCAAATGTCAATTTAATTTTAATATCAGTGCAGACGCTCTTTGATTGCAGATTCAACGTCTATTGTGTTTGTATTTTGCGGCTATATTCTGATATTTTTGACCCCCTACTGACTGATACCTTCTACTAAACGATTACCTTGCTAATGATACTGGACTCTGATTTGCTTTGCGTTTTGGATTTGTTTTGTGGATTATTATGAGGTGCATCAACTGCGGAATAGCCATACAAAGGCTGCAGAGGCATCTCATATCCTCGCTTTCTGCACACCATCAAACAAAACTTCGCGTTGGTTACCCAATGCTCAAACCCAGGTATGAAGTTTGAATGAATGAAATACTTAATCTGTTTTTTCATGGTTTGCGTTTTTAATTATAGTATGCCATTTAACATGGCAATAGCGGTCATTCACTCCCACCTACCAAGTTTTTCATCACTAAGAAATAATGACACTTGTTGTTACCTAAAACTACAAATAAGCGATAGTTGCTTCTATCGCTACAGTATCGTGGTACCAGCCTGCTTGACATACAGGGGTTGCGAATCTTGTGTTGCTCTAGTTCAAAATAATTGGACGTAGTTAAGCAGAAAGGACCTAACCCACAGTTTGGTCGAAATTGAGTTAAGTATGCCATCGTACTCCTGAGGGTCGAATCTATCATACAGTGAAGACCCTATTTTCGAAATGTACATGGAAACTATTTTTTTTACTACCCCGACTCATCCCACATGTATGAAGAGCACGAAAAAAAAATTTGCTAAACAAACCCAACCTTCTTGAATTGTTTCTGAGTAATGCAATTTCTATGTACGCTTTCTTAAAGATAATTTATCAGATAAAACTCAAACAGTTTCCGTCTTATTACAAAAGTTTGAGTTAGTACTGGTTTAAACCTGGACTAAATAGTCTAGGATTGTTACGGTATTAAAGTTAGTACCAGGCTTAAAATGTGATCATATTACAAATCTAAGACCAACTGAAGATCAGTTAGTCCAAAGATCATCCATGGTTTACACAGATAAAAAATGAAAAAAGGACAATCATTCATTCTTTTACACTGGCTTCATTCAATATGACATTCCGTTTTTACTAATGTTGATATTAAATACTTGAAATGTATATTATCTCTTTATTCCTAAGTCCTAACAAACAAACCATTTAATTTCATGTCCAAGTTCCATCCTCTTGAACGAGCGCAACAAACACACATATCGCGTTTTTTTATCAAGTTATATTTTTATCAAAGAACGTGAAACGGAGTACATAGTAAAAACTATATGGACTTCCTATGTTGCTAGGCAACACTCTTGTTTATAACTTTGAAGTTTGTGGCGTAAAATAAAACTATCTTTTTTCTTCATGTATTTCTATTATATTTAACAATCAAGTCAATCATTTTAATATCCATTTTTTTTTTAACTCTATAAAAACAATAAACACAGAAATTTACAGCCACGATACCCTCAACTTTTTGTAGAAATTGACATTTGACAGTAGTACCAAAGTTAGACCATGGATAAACTAGGGGTCTCGCGGGTTTATCTTTAGTACCATAGATAGTACAAGGATTAGTGATAAACTTCATTTTTTATTAAGGTTTTTCTTAGTCCATGGTTTAAACCTAGAACTAATCCCAGTACTATATTTAGTCGGCGTTTTGGAATAAGACGGTTTGGGTCCTTTCTGAGAATTAAATTTTGCCTTACAATTTTATCATTGAAAATCACTGAAACGACCTAGACAATTTGGGTTGTTTCTGTGTTTTAGGTTTACTGCTAACAAACTTCTGTTTTTGTTTATTATAAACGACTCAAAACCACTTAGGCTATTTCAGAAAAACGGTTTTTTATGAAACATCCATACAATTCTTAATAACCTAAAGTGACTCAAGCAGGTTAAGTCGTTTATAAGAAAAAGATTTAGTGATTGACTCGAATATCGAAATACAGATTATCGAATGTCCTCAATATGGAAGTACAGATTATCGAATGTCCTTTTTGAACCTAACACTCTTCGCACCTAACCTGTCCGAGTCGGGATGCTCCAAGTCCCGAGCTCGCTCTTACATCCTCAATCAAATTGCTGATTACCACCTATCAAGGACCCTACCAAGGACCTATCGTGGACCTATCCACGGAGCCCCGCGTCGCGGGGTTCCTATTACTGTTTACAAGGTCTAAAGTAACATAAATCCTCTCCGAACAAAACCTGTCCAAGTCGGGGTGCCCCAAGTTCCGAGCTCACTTCGCTCGCTCTTGCATCCGAAGTCCGTCCAGCTAACCTTGGTAGGTGGTAAACAGCAATTTGACTAAAGACGTATGTAAGAGCGAGCGAAGCAAGCTCGGGCCTTGGGGCACCCCGACTCGGGCAGGTGAGGTTCGAAGAGAATGGCGAGGTCTGAAAGACCCCGCAATCCTCTTCGCGTTAGGTTACTTTAAACCTTGCAATCAGAAATAGGAGCCTCGCGAAGCGGGACTCCGTTGACTTACCTTGGTAGGCGGTAATCAGCAATTTGACTAAAGATGCAAAAGCGACTCCAACTTTTTATCCGGTTCCTGTCCGATATTTCAACTAGTAGGTATTTCTAACGTAGATATTATGAACTTCGATGTTTTAAACGTTGATATAGGCATAATGTCATTCGATATTTTGAATCATTCGACATTTTAATAAATCGACATTTCAATCTTTGACGTTTTAAGCGTAGGTGTAACATTTTTCGATATTTTGTTATAATCTGGTTATAATCGTTATTTAAATTTTAGATGTTTTGAACATCGATATTTTAAGCGTAGATATTTTAATTTTCGCTATTCAAATATGTACCTAAAATATACCATTATTAAATAGAAATTCGAGCCTAAAAACCACGTACGTTTAAATATTTAAAGTTTGGACATTCTTTTCTCCCTAATGACACAGACTTTCAGTAAAATAGAATGTGAGCTAAGAATCATGAAAGAGTTTATACTGCAGAAGAATATAAATAAAAAAAACATGAAAATTGCTAAAAAGAAAAACCCTCTTCACAGTCATACTCGTAACTAGAATGAAAAGTCAAGATTCTTTAAGCAGTAAGAAAATTGAGAAGAAAGTTATAAATCGTAAAATAATTATGTATAAATAAAAATAAAATTAACTGGCTGATTATAAAACAAATTATTTTGAAAAAAGATGATCCCTACTTAATTACCATGGTATCAGATAGTGAAGAGATATAATATATAAACTCCTTTGATATCTTTGATACATATAAGGTTTGACCTTAGATGTATCGAAAAAGATCAAAGGAGTTTCGATCAAATTTGCAGTAGAAGATTTCGTAGTCCTGTGGCCTCAAGGAAAGGCTATTGCCAAAGCAAAGCTAGCAGATCTCAAAATATGTATAATTTGATACCCGAAGATTGCCACGCGTTTTATAATAATCTCACAGGCAAGTAAATAAACGAAGATGTAGATGGATACGGACCAACATTGGATTTTGATTTGGAGGAAAAATAATGAAGTTCTCTATGCCCATGTCTGTACCTTTTTAGGTTTATTTTATTTTTTTCTATGTCAAAGAGAACATAATGAAACTGATTGAATACATTATTTCTTGATAATTATTTAATTTTATTTTTAATAAATTATTTTGTGGCTTGAGTCTTTTCTGAGGAATTAAAAAAATTTACGACTTCTTTAAAAATTGATTTTCTTGGTAAGGACTCAACCCACACTTTGCTTAATATCTCAAAATCTACTGAATAAAATAGTGTTTATATTACGTTAACAATTACAATATTAGACTACTAGAATAAAAAAAATACATTTTGAAAAAAAATAATGTTCCTCTTAGAGCAATTACAGCTGAAACTTCAAACGTCCATTACTCAAAAGTGACTTGATGTGGATTAGGTCCTTTCTGCTTAACTACGTCCAATTATTTTTAATTTCTAGAAATCAAATTGTGTGCTTATTTTGTATGTCAATTTTCCCAATGCCAGCTCTATAGGTTCTTTCAAATCTCTTTGGGTTTGTGCTATAATTTCTTTGCGTTTATTGTTATCGTTGTTGAATTTGTTACTTTATTGTTTTTGTGTTCTGTGTTGACACGCATCTAATCAACGACTATATAATACTAGACTCCTAATAACAGGCGACCGATGTCTGTCAACACTAGGCAAAAAAGTCTTATATCCGTCTCATTTCGACCACTCCTGTGAGCCGTAAACATACGTTGAGACGGAACAGACAGAACTCGCTGAGGTACTACGTAACCGAGGGCGGTTACGTAGTACAGTCAGCATCAAAAGTCGATGACCACATTCAGATTTTCAAAATCACTGGACATTATAATCACCCATAAATCGCTCAACAAGATACGCGACAGTATTGAATGAACATCATTAAAGTTCAAAATTAACTGAACACCATTTTGCCAAAAATTGCTGATCGTTATAATATCCAAAAACATCATTACATTCAGTTTTACAAAAGTCACTGAACAATATAAAATGTTTGTTTTGGTTATCTAGTGTAATCACGGCAACGTCCTAAAATAACTAAACATCATAAATAACAAAAGTCACTGAACAATATAAAATGCTTGTTTTAGCTACTGCAAAACGTCCATTGTGATATTCTGGTTATATACTCGTATATTCGCGGTTTTTGTTTTTTTTTTTTTTTTTAAGTTGTTAAAATCAACGGTGGGAGGGGTTAACGGTGGGAGGGGTTCGCATCGGCGACGATAGAACGATGAAGTACCTGGGACTCGTCCTCGACAGCCGATGGAACTTCAGGGAGCATTTCCTGAGTTTGGCTCCAAGGCTGAACCGGGCAGCAGGCACCCTCAGGCGACTCCTGCCCAATATCGGCGGGCCAAACACCTCCTACCGGAGTTTGTACGCCGGTATCGTGCGGTCCATGGCCCTCTACGGGGCCCCCGTGTGGGCCCTGAGCATCCGGACGCGACCACTGAAGTTGGTCCCATGCCAGAGGGTCATGGCTATCCGAATGATCCGAGGATACCGCACAATCGCCGCTGAATCGGCCAACCTCCTTGCCGGATTGCTGCCCTGGGATCTGGAGGCGACTGCCCTCCAGCGCGTCTATGAGTGGCGCGTGGAGGTGCAGCGCCGGGGTGTAACCCCGCTGCCTCGAGAAGTCGAGGCGTGGCGGGAAGAGCTCCAGCGCGATCTCAGGGCAGTATGGATGGGACGACTGTCGCAACCGAGGTCCGGGCACGCCGCAATCGCGGCGGTAAGACCCCTCTTTGAGGAGTGGCTGGAGAGACATTACGGCGTCCTGACCTATCGGATGACGCAGGTCCTCACCGGACACGGAAGTTTCGGGAGGTTCCTGTGTCTGATAGGGAAGGAGGAAACGCCCGGGTGCCATCACTGCGAAGATCGCCCGGAGGACACAGTAGAGCATATGGTGCAAGACTGCCCAGCTTGGGCAGTGCATCGACATGTCCTCACGGCGGTGATAGGCGGAGACCTCTCACGCCCGGCATTGATTGCGGCCATGCTGCGGGCGAGACGGAGTGGGAGGCGGTCGCCTCCTTCTGCGAAGCAGTAATGCTCGTGAAGGAGGAGGCGGGCCGCGAGAGAGAGAGGACAGCGTTTAGGCGCGGGCATGCGGGCAGCGAGGAAAGGGCAACCATGCCTCTGCTCGACCAAGGACCATGCCCGGGTCGACGGCGCGTAGTGTCCCACGCGCGCCTCAAAGAGCGTCAGCATAATGACGGGGCCCCCTCACAGAGTCGAAAGCCTGCCGGGGTCGCGAGATTATTTCATTACTGTGACCCCGGAACACAACAGGCTACTGAAGGACACCTTGGATTTTAGTCAGTACAAGTCTGACAGTCCCTCCCGCCCTGCCCGTGGTGGGAGGACACATTTGATGATTTTACCACGCTAAAAAAAAAGGTGGTAAAATCATCATATGAGTCCTCCCGCACTGGATGGGGCGGAAGGGACTGTCAGACTCTTACTGACTAAAATCCACCCGTGTTCTTTCCTATGCCCTTTACGTTCCGGGGCCACGGTATCCTGGGTTAAGAAAAAAACCCGCGACCCCAGCAGGCATTTGGCGCGCCACCGACCCGGGCTTGGTCCTTGGTCGGACGGCGAGCTACCCATCACTCACCGTCCGCAAGCCCGCTCCGCCGCTGTGTCCTCTGCTAATCAGAGGGACACGCGTTGGAGCGTCCACACGACAGGCTATTCGTATACGGGCAAAGAGGCCTTAGGCACAGTGACTAAGGAAGAGTTTTTGCCCGCATCCCAGGGTTCACCGGCCCGAAAAACTGGTCTGCCCCCGGATGTATCAGAGAAGGAACTCCAGTCCATAATTATAATATAATAATAATAATAATAATCTTTATTCAGAAATAAAAGGTAAAATACAAAATTAATCTTAATTTTACGATGAAGATCTCACAAATTTGTATGCCTGTACTAGGATAAACCTGTATCACAGGCGAATGGAACTATATTTTTATTTGTACGACAAAAGTTGTTTTGTTAACAATATCTAGTTACGCTAAGAATATAATTACGTATTTATTATAAAACTAAATACTTAAAATAATAATTAACTTAAAACTTAGAGCTAAACATGTAATATGACAGAAATTATAAGCGTCAGCAGAAACATAAACTAGGTTAAATGAGGTGCACTTGGTAATTTGTTCTTTCAATAGCCAGCAACAGTCACATGCTTAGACAGCAACAAATCGTTAAGTAGGCTAGCACATCACCTTGTTGTTGTTACGCAACTATTGTGCAAGGTAAGGTATATCTACTCATAAGTTTGACCAAGAGTGTGACGTTCTATGCGCCCTTTTTTTTTTTTTTTTTTTTTTTTTTTTTTTTTTTTTTTTTTTTTTTTTAACGTGGTAAAATCATCAAATGAGTCCTCCCACCCCGGGCAGGGCGGGAGGGACTGTCAGACTTGTACTGACTAAAATCCACGGTGTCCTTCAGTAGCCCTTTATGTACCGGGGTCACGGTGAGGAAATAATCCCGCAACCCCGGCAGGCTTTGGCCCTCTGAGAGGGGGGCCCCGTCATTATGCTGACGCTCTAAAAAAGAGCGCGTGGGACACAACGCGCCGTCGACCCGGGCATGGTCCTTGGTCGGGCAGCGAGTTGCCCTTTACTCGCTGCCCGCATGCCCGCGCCTACGGTGGCCGGAGATCATCTAGCGACGTCCGTCGCCGTGGGCGCCTACCACTGCGGCTGGGGCGGAGGGAGGACGCTGTCCTCTCTCGCTCGCGGCCTGCCTCCTCCTTTACGAGCATTACTGCCTCGCAGAAGGAGCTGACCGCTTCCCACTCCGTCTCGCCCCGCAGCATGGCCGCAACCAATGCCGGGCGCGAGAGGTCTCCGCCTATCGCAGCCGTGAGGACACGTCGGTGCTCCGCCCAAGCTGGGCAGTCTTGCACCGTATGCTCCACCGTGTCCTCCGGGCGATCTTCGCAGTGGTGACACCCAGGCGTCTCCTCCTTTCGCATCAGACACAGGTACCTCCCGAAACTTCCGTGCCCGGTGAGGACCTGCGTCAAGCGGTAGGTCAGGACGCCATGACTTCTCTCCAGCCACTCCTCAAAGAGGGGTCTTACCGCCGCAATTGCGGCGTGCCCGGCCTTCGGTCGCGACAGTCGTCCCCTCCATACTGCCCTGAGATCGCGCCGGAGCTCTTCCCGCCGCGCCTCGACTTCTCGAGGCAGCGGGGTTATGCCCCGGCGCTGCGCCTCCACGCGCCACTCATAGACGCGCTGGAGGGCAGTCGCCTCCAGATCCAGGGCAGCAATCCGGCAAGAAGGTTGGCCGATTCGCCGGCAATCGTGCGGTATCCCCGGATCATCCGGATAGCCATGACCCTCTCATAGTCAATTGAGTTTATATATCTGTATTCTGCTATTTTCTTAGCAGGACACTCAGCATCTCCCGTTTTATGATTATTGGGCTTATTAAATCGCGAACAACTTGCACATTTGGAGCTTCGGTTTTTTAGCGCACTCAGTATTGGAATGTCCCATCTCTTCTCCGCAATGTCCACACGATGACTTGCCCTCTTGCATGTTTTTGCTGCGTGACCGTATTGATGGCAATTGTAGCATCTAGTAACCAGGTAAAATCTCTGACAGGGCAGGAAGTCCAATTTATATAAAGCCTTCCTTGAGCTATAAGGGATTTACGGATTTTGGCTGGAACTTCGATGATGTAGTTACAGGTCAATGAATCTTTTTCCCGGATTATGGCTGAACTTTACAGCTGATAAAAGGACTCTATTGACATCTCTGGAAACAGTTAGGCGGCAGCCGCTGAATGTCTTTTTAGGAAAACTGCACCAAGTTGTTTTCACAGAGTTTATTGTAAAAAAACTACAGTCACGTTTTTGAACCTCACTTTTCTTTAGGTTTACGAAATAGAATTTAAAACGCGGGAATGTGGATTGGTTGTTAATTTGCTACTAAACTGTCTGCATGGGCGTAAACGGTTTAATAGAAAATATTATGTGTTGTCAGCAATTGCGCGAGTCGCGTATAAGTTATGAATATAACATCTCCCCCCTTAAGATGGAGCTTTATCCTAAAAGATTAAGCGGAATCAAGAAAAATGAGGTTTTACAAAATTTTAAGAATTAAAATTAAATGAACCTAGTACAAAATAAAAACATATACTTAACCCAAAGAGAAATAGAATAGCCCATTAAATAAAAAATAATCATTAAAATTAAGACACGATATGGTTTAATATTAAAATACTTATTAAAATTATAAGATAACCATAGAAGATTAAAAACACAAGGATTCTTCTTAAAATACCCATTACCATAAATAAAATAAAAACATGGAAATGCAATAAAATATTTTACAAACTAAACTTAAGATAGTGGTGAGAGTAAAGGAATAGTTTTATTAACTATACCTTTATTACAACAGTCATCCTTTGTTATATCAAAGTCAATTATAAATTTATTTTTATATTCAGAAGTAGAAGTAGTTGATGGTATAAACTGTAGAGTTTTAGAATAACCAATACAATCAGGAGTTAACTTTAACAATCCAGTTCCAAGAATAGAATAATCTTTCATATCTGTTTTACATTTTACAGTTAATTTATTTGGATTTGATTGTACATAAATCCATTCATCACTATGCAATCTATGCCAAATGTCAATTTGACCATACAATAATTTATAATCGCACTCGCTGGGTAATGTCAATACTACTTCCGTTAACAACTTAGTGTCACAGGACTGATTAGTATTACTAGAATAAATAGTTGACAATTGACAAATTGAATAATCGCTACTTATTTTAACACATTCTTTGACATTGATACTAGATAACATTGCATAGTTCAGTCTATCATCTGTGATAGCAAGATAAGGGTTTGTTGGGTGGATAAGGGCAAAAGTATTTGGATTAGAATGATCAGGTGGAGTAGGTAAGGGAATCAATTTATAAACATTATATTTAATTTTGATCGTTGAGATAAGAGGAATTTTCATGACAAACACAACTCGTTTCTTATAATAATAAGCAGTTAGTCTGGAAACGTCCATTATTGTGTGAATAGTTTCAATATTAAGAGGAACTGGAAAATCTAACCTTTTATTCATAACATGACTTTGTTTTGATAGCTCAGTTAACAGGTTAGTTAGAGTAATAACTGAAGGGTGTGACACATTTACTTTAGCAAATAAAATAGCATTTAGAACAGAGTCTAGAAAATTAGTAATAGTTAATAATAAACCTTCAATGATATTCACTAAATTATTTATTTTAGAAATGTAAACAACTTCATTGTTATTTTGTTTGTGGTTTGCAATAAAATTTCGTTAAGTTTATCAATTTGAGCTTTTAGTCTGAATTCATTCATGTTTAGCCTGGAAATAGATGCCTTAAAAGTGTTAATGGTGAACTTAATTATGTGAATTTTTTCTTTCGTTAAGTTAAATAACTCGGTATCGCTTTTTTGACTAGATTCAATAGCTGTATCATATTGTTCTGAAAACAGATTTTTTTATGTTTGAGCGGGTTTAATTTCATTGATATGGTATTTCACGTGTTTACGATTAATACAAATAGTTACATTATGTTTACCATTAATTTTGATTATTTTATAGGGACCTTTCCAAATAGGGGATAAGGCTTTTCGGAGTCGGTGATGATGTTTTACATATACCATGTCACCTGTTTTGTAAGTAACACTACGACTAGATTCATCATAGTATCGCTTTGAAGTTTCTTTACTGTTTAAGATATTTTCTATAGCTTTCTGTCGGCTAAACTTCATCCTATATTGTAGAGCGCGAACATATTCATGATAGTTGTTATTTTCATTAACGCCGTAAAGAGAATTTGGAATTAACGGTTTGTAACCGTATAAGAGTTCAAAGGGAGTGAACTGAGTAGTAGTATGTGGAGTAGAGTTGTATGATAAGAGAGCAGTAGCTAAGTAACAGTGCCAGTCGTTCTGATTTTCATTAACGAAAGATTTCAGGTACTCTTTAAGAGTAGCGTGGCTGCGCTCTAAAGCTCCGTTTGTCTGCGGATGGTAAGGCGTAGTGAAGATAGATTTTATTTTACAGATTGCTGTTACTTGTTTGAAAAGATCAGATGTGAAACATGTACCTAGGTCGGTAAGTATGGTTTTAGGGAAGCCAAATAGTGACATAAAATGTATTAAATTACGTGCAATTTCGTCACTAGTCGAGGATGTCATAGGATAAGCACAAGTAAACTTAGTTAAATCGTCTTGTAACGTCAAGATATATTTAAATTTCTGAAAACCAGCTTCCGGGAGAGGGCCTACAATATCTAGTGCCAACCTTTCGAGAGGTCTAGTGCTAGTAGTAGTGATCTCCATAGGAGCTTTATTGGATAGACGTAATGGCTTATTTATTTGACATAATTTACAATTTTTGACATAATTTTCGATGTCTGAGCGCATTGATTTCCAATAATACGATTCTTTAATACGACTCAGCATACGTTTCATACCCGGATGTCCAGCGATAGGTGAATCATGATTTTCCTGAAGTATCTTAGGTACTTCAGCTGGAGTGGGATAGGTAATTTGATTTTTATAAATGTGAATTTTAATATTAGTGTTATGAAAGATAAAAATAAGCATATTATATATTTTACTATAAGAAAGCTTTGAAAAAGGTTCACTAAAGTCTGATATAGCGAGATCGGTTTCATTTGTATTTTGATCCATGATTGAGTTGCGTAATTTTATTAAAAGTGAATAAATCGTTTTATAATTAACTTCTTCGTAATGATGAACCTTAGTGAATAAGAAATAGTAATGCTTTCCGTTAGAAGATGTTGTAAATACCGAATCAGATTCGCGTTCAGTGGCAATTATTTCAGAAGAATTATCAATTTGAGCAAGAAGACCCTCACAGTGTGGCATGGAATTGTCGAAATCCAACGATGTTGGACAAGCTATCAATTTAAATTTAGTGAGATGTAGAACTTGTGAATGTTCCTCAATGTGTGTGTTAGTAGTAGGTATTGATTTAGTGGATTGCAACTTTAAGTACTCTTCATAAGATTGATTATTCAGAACGTTACTGCGTGTTATAGCGAGTATCGGGTGACGCGATAAGGCGTCGGCGTTTGAATTAAGTTTGCCTTGTTTATAAACAATCTCATATTCGTATTCTTCCAGCTTTAAGCGCCAGCGAATGAGTCGACTACCGGGGTCTTTGACATTAAATAGCCAAACAAGTGGTCTGTGGTCGGTTATGATTTTGAATTTGTTACCGTAAAGATAAGGGCGGAAAGTTTTAACGGCAAAAAGAATGGCTAGTAACTCTTTTTCGGTGGTAGAATAATTTCCTTCGGCTTTATTGAGTGTGCGAGATGCATATGCAATTGGCTTATCTTTTCCAACTGGGCCTTGTGAGAGAATCGCACCGACGGCGTAATTACTTGCGTCTGTAGTGACGAGAAAAGGTTGCGAGAAATCGGGGTATTGGAGCAAAGGAGCTGTAGTTAATTTTTCTTTTAAAATATTGAACGCATTTTGTTGTTCTACATTCCAATGAAAGGCTGTGTCCTTTTTAAAAGGGAAGTTAGAGGTTTAGTAAGCTTTGAGAAGTTTTCAATAAATCGACGGTAATAGCCGATGAGACCTAAGAAAGATTTGATATCTTTCGGATTTCTAGGAACAGGGTACTCGGAGACAGCTTTCACTTTGTCAGGGTTTGGAGAAACCCCTTTATCAGTAATAGTATGACCTAAATAATTCACTTCACGTCTTAGGAATTCACATTTATCGGGCTGAAGTTTTAAGTTAAATTGACGAAGTCTATCAAACACGAGTCTTAGTTTTTCTATCACTGTAGTAAGGGAACTTCCATAGACAATACAGTCATCTAAATAAACATAGCAATGAAGACCTTGAAGACCGGATAAAACTGTATTCATAAGACGTTGGAAGGTTGAAGGGGCATTTTTTAACCCAAATGGCATGCGAGTAAATTCGTAATGTCCCGAGGTGCCGTTTGTATTAATAACAGTGAAACCAGTTTTTTCTGAGTCAGCTGGATTTATATTAATTTGATGAAAGCCTGATACCAAGTCAAGAACACAAAAATATTTGGAGTGACCTAACTGGTCTAAGATGTCTGAGATTAGAGGAATAGGATAGATTTCGTTTACAGTGACGTCATTAAGTCGCCTGTAATCGATGACGATTCGCCATTTTCTTTGACCCGATGCGTCCATTTTTTTAGGTACCACCCAAACTGGTGCACTCCAAGGGGAATTAGAAGGCCTTATAATTTTTTGATCAAGCATCTTTTTTATTTGCTTATCCACTTCGTGTTTATGACACTCTGGAAAGCGGTAGGATTTTACATTAATAGGCGGTGCATTACCCGTATTAATTGAGTGCTGAATAGCATTAGTGCAGGTGAGAGGGTCGCCCTCGAGGTAGAATATGTCACTGAAATCAGCACAGCATTCTAATAAGGCTTGTCTCTCCTCAGAGTTAAGATGATCGTATCTGATTTGGTTAAGGACGCGATCACGTCGATCAGACGCAGATAAAGAGACTGTGTGAATTGTTTCTTGAAACTGACGTGATTTAGAAAAATCTATAGGAGTAAGTTTGACTTTAAAATCGTGAATTTGTAAATCAGATTCAGTAGTGTTTAAAACGGAAATGTTGACCCGATTATTTTGTTTTAGTGTCACAATGCAATTTGCTAAGTAGACACCTTCGCTTACAACGTGATCTAAAACAAGCGCTTCGTGTAGATTGTGCAATTCCGAGGGGTCATTGGACACCATACATTCAATTACGGCTTCAGAACGTGCCGGTATGATGTATGTTGGTTTATCGAATAAAATAGGTACATTATGACCGCATAGATTCATGTATTTAGAATTATAGTCTATATTGGCGTTAAAAATTCGTAAAAAGTCTGTACCGATTATGCCATCATATTTAAGATTTAGTTCATCTGTAATGATGTGGAATTTGTGTTGAAAGGCATCTTTACATATTTGAAACTCGAATTGAAATGTGCCCAAGGTTTCGTTATAAGAATCAGCATTGTTTATGCCTTTTAGCTGAATTATTTCATTGCTGCGTTGGGGTTTACACGACAAACTCGATTGTTTCACAATACTGACACTAGAACCGGTATCGATGAGGAAACTGAGAGGTTTTTTTGAAAATTTTGTAATGAGATTTGTAAAAGGCAGAGACACCTTGTATTTATGTATGCTTGTTTCGAAAATAGGCATTGTAACTTTTGAGATAGCAGGCGATTGAAAATGATTTTGAGTCTCATTTTGAGGCCGTGTAGATTTAGTAGAAGGGAGTGGTATTTTATTTGAAATAGTATTATGACTCAGGTTGTTCTGAGATGTATTACAAGATTTAGTAGAGCATATTTTATTTTTAGAAAGACTCAGGTTATCCTGAGATGTATTATAAGATTTAGTAGAGCATATTTTATTTTTTGTAAGACTCAGGTTATCCTGAGATGTATTATAAGATTTAGTAGAGCATATTTTATTTTTTGTAAGACTCAGGTTATCCTGAGATGTTTTATGAGATTTAGTAAGACTCGATTGTTTATTGGACAGTCGAGATGAATAGGATTTAGTATGACTCAGTCCTTGGTTACAAGGTTCCTGAGATGGAGAAGATTTAGTACGTGGAATTGTGCCGTTTTTACTTTTAGATTTCGGCAGGCACGAATCCGAAATCATTCTTCGTTTAAATCGTTTTTCTGATCATCTTTAGACTTGTTAATGCAATCACATTCGCAACAATGAACACGTGCATCGTTATTCGATGTGTTAGAATTGACGGAACTTCTTTGTCCTTGAATAGAGTCTTCATCAGGCAAATTACGAAAACGATGTTGATTATTATATTGACGCTTGCGACATTCATTAATCACGTGTCCCTTATTTTTGCAATATGCACAAATTTTCGAATTATAATTAGAATTTTGTTGACCTTCTCCGTTACCTGAGGATGAAGAGGATGATGGATTGGGAACATGATAAGATTTTTGGGATAGTGGGTTGGAATGATTATTAGAATTAGGCTTTTTCTTAAAGCATTCATTAGAGGTATGACCTTGCTTGTTACAGTGAGAACAGAATTTGCCAGTTCGTTGAGATATACGCGTTAAGTTGAATAATTTCTCTTCTTCCACCGCGTGAGTCACGGCATCGTTTAGTGAAGAAGGATTCCGACATCGCACTATATTGGAAATGTTAGAATTAAGTCCTAATATAAATGTGTTTAAAGCAAGGTCTTCCATAGCAGCTATTCTGCCAATAAGCTCAGTTTGGTTTGAACATGAGTAGTGAATGTCTGCCTGAATACGTGTTAGGCAGGCTTCAACTCTAAGAGCAAATTGCGTTACGGATTCTGATGTTTGCTGTTTGCAGCTTTGTAAATCTACTAATAAATGGGAACTGTGTTTTCTTTCACCAAATGTGGTTTTTAGAAAACTTTTTAATTCGGCCCATGTCGTAAATGTTTTAAGACTGCATGCTAGTAGTGCTTTTCCCTCTAATTGAGAGATTATATATTTGCATAATATACCATGCTGTTCAGGTGCTGCTAGTGATAAAGCATTGTCGCAATTTGTTAAAAATGCTGGAAGAGTCTCTCGGTCACCTGAGTATGGCTTTATGAATTTTGTGAGGACATTTAAGGTGACTTTTTCTAAAGATTCTTGTTTTAATGACATGATGCTGGTAGGTAGGATGAGAGGATACACAGATTTGCACACACAATCAAATTAAAGAGTTATACAAAAATAATAAGAGGGTAAAAAGTTAGACTACTTACAGAATTAGCACAGTCAGGAGCATTCTTAAGTTCCTTAACGAGTTAATATTAAAGTCCTGGGATGTGGTTCTGGGTGGACACGACACGTTGGCGCGACCAAGGAGGGTGACGTGGCGGGTGGCGAATACGACTACGTGGCTTTCTTGCAGGCGGTGCCTGGACAGAGACGCAGGCGCAGGCAGATGATGATAGGTGGTGAGTAGCAGTAGCAGAGCTTGACCCGAAGAGAAGATGGAGAGGAGAAAGTAGAGGTCCAGGTGTGGCAGTGGTGCGGGCTCACAACGCAGGCGGAGGCTTATCGTCGACCACAGGTGCAGGTCCGGCAGTGGTGCAGGCTCGATGCAGGAGGAGACTTACTGTCGACCACTATAATGGCAGGTTGCTGATGCGGGCTCAACTCGAGGGGCTGAGACTGACCGTCGATCAATTTGACAAAAGCGACGACCACGGGTTCAAATTTCGGGGTTTATAGCGTAAACCACTTTTCGAAATCCTTTACTTCTGACACCAATGTTAGGCGGCAGCCGCTGAATGTCTTTTTAGGAAAACTGCACCAAGTTGTTTTCACAGAGTTTATTGTAAAAAAAACTACAGTCACGTTTTTGAACCTCACTTTTCTTTAGGTATACGAAATAGAATTTAAAACGCGGGAATGTGGATTGGTTGTTAATTTGCTACTAAACTGTCTGCATGGGCGTAAACGGTTTAATAGAAAATATTATGTGTTGTCAGCAATTGCGCGAGTCGCGTATAAGTTATGAATATAACAGGTCTAGTAATTATATCGTCGTTGCATCTAATTATTCCTTTTTTTTGAAGTCGGTAAAAATATTGTAAGGGGATTCTCACACTGCCCCGCATGATGCAGCGTAGCGCGTGGATGCGTGTTCTTCCGTTGCTTGTAAGTATCTCCGTTTGTATGGAAAACGCGCACAGTCCAACACACTGAAAATGCATCCACGCGCGTTCATGCGGATCACGCGCATACGAGCGGAGAAACATGCACCCCCGCGCGTAGGTGCGGGGCGAGACGCAAGGTATGGCACACCGAATCCCGCAGTGCCGCGCGTGATTTTGAATGCTCAGTACTGCACGAACACCACAGAGAACGGCGAATAAATAAATGAGAGCCCCATGCGTGAATCTACAAAACGCACCTACGAGCGTGAGTGCGCAAAAAACCCGCACGATGATGCAGATCTGCACTCCCGCAGGAACGCGCGTAGGTGCGTCGACACGCAATATGCAGAATGATGCGGGGCAGTGTGAGAATCGCCTAAAACTTGTTTTCATTTTGGTGTACCATAAAGTATTTCTATTCTATAATAATTTTAATTACTTAGAAAAGTAAAGGTCAACCACGAGCGGGTATACCATGAGTTGGACTCAAACCCACACTTTCCAGTTTGTACACTGATACCTCAACCACTAAGGGCCCTTTTCCTGTCATGCATATTTTCACCCGCATGCGGATGTGGTCCGCGTGCAGGCTGCCCGCATCCTATCATTTCATACACGTTTTTCCTATGATGCGGGAAGCACGCGAGCGGACCAGATCCGCGCGCGGACGAAAATACACATGACGGGAAAAGGGCCGTTACCTATCACTGCATCCAATACATCCGTCACAGTGGAAGATTTTTTACGTCACGCGTAAAATTGATGCCGTGTGTCAGTAGCACAATCTAGCGTTGCATGGCAACGGTACTACTAGACTGAGTGACTTTTTACCTAGTGGTAAAAAGTTTTGGATCACAACTTTCTTCGTGATGTCCCGTCAATTGCTCGTATTTAGTTTAATGTCTTTGCACAGATCGAACGCAAGCGAACTTCCACACGGAATGTCAAATCAAAATGGCGGCTGCTGCCGAGGGTGCTGCACCCCTGACGCGATGACGTCATCACGTCAGGGTAAAACAAAAACGACATAAGATCAAAATAAGCATTTTCCGTGATGAAATAGTTTTTGTAATTTATTTTAGGAAAAATAAGGTGTTTTTACCATCCTGATATCAAAAGAATATTAATATACTTATATCCATACAATATGCACTAACTTTATATTTACTCAGTATTGTATTATAGGTTAATGCAAAATTATATGATGCATAATAATATATTTACTTTCGTTAAATTGTGTCAGTGTGATAAACTTGTGTAAAAACGAAAATACAATATTAAAAAAAAAGAAATATTTCGTAGGGTACGTTTGCTAGATTGGTTCCCTATCCATTTGCATAAAATTTTAAGACCTAATATAAGTTTGCATAACTCTTTTACACGTCAAAAGACACTATTTTAAACCAGATGAGGCCGGTGTTTCGTACCTGACTACTCTGAGAAGAAACATCCGAAACAAACTCAGAGGTCACAGTCTCTTTTAAAGTCCAGACAATTTTTATTGATCAAATGTATGAGAACTATGCAGGTGTCTGAGGTGGTCTTTGAAAAAAGAACCACACAGATTTGAGTGGACCTGTCCAGTCAGTGCAAGCTTGTGTCAGTTACCGTGTAGCTCAATCAAAAACACGAGGAGCTCAACGAAACGACGAACAATACCAAAGAAAGGACATTTGGGTAGGTCGCATAAATAGCTCAAACTGTCAGACATAAAATGTAACCGTGTACAATATGTGAAAGTGCTCATAGTTCGGAGGAAATCACAAGCTAGTATAAATCGTTACAAATAAAAAATGTGAGCACAAATAAGTGAAAACTAAACAACGGCAAAAAAAAAATTGCGACAATATTGAAAAAATAAACAGACAAAATTAAAGATTACAGACCCTAATTCACGTACAACAAAATTGTTGCTAGAAACTTAGAAAACTAAAAAAAAATAAAAATTGACCAAAAACAAATTGACGCCCTTACTTAAGAAAATAGTCAAAATAGAGTAAAACCATACATCGATTTATCGTCACAATTATCTGTCTACCCAATATTAGAACCAAAGCGGAGCGAATGGAATGTGATGGGTGGAATTATAAGCCCGCCCCCGTCTTCGAGTTCAGGTTCAAAATCTGCGTGTTATAAAAAGAGGAGGTGGACTGAATAATACGTATTGACAGTGGGCCGATGGCTTTGTCAACGGTATAACAGCTTATATGTATCTATCGCTGATGACATCAACGAACCCACTGACCATTTTTTATAGGCGCAGCTCGTAAATGTTTTAACAGATCTATGCATTCTTGTCTAAGGATCGCAATCATAATGAGGTCAACAGTTTCGGGTGTTAAGGAGCTTGTCTGGCGATAAGCACCTGTGCCGGCTGAATAATAGGCATGACACCAGGAAAGTCGTGTCGCGAGAGTGGGACGGATGTCTGGTTCTGGCGAGAGCGGGACGGCGGCAGGCGCGTGCGCCTAAGCGCCGCAGCCGTAGCACTTACATTGACGGTAACAAGGTGGAACCGGTTCTAGCTACAGTGAATAGAACAGCTGTTGAGTGCGCTAGCACTGACAGGTTAGTGAATACTGTTATTAGTAACGGATACTAACTACGTATCTCAATAATAATGCACGATTGCTGCCGAAACAGGACTCTTTCACCGAAGTACTTCAGAGAGAGGGTGAATGGAAGATGAAAGAGCAGGATGAGGCTTGGCATGTGGTACAGAGACGTAGATTTAAAAATCGTCTGATTAGTCAGAAAGGCAGTGCGGTTACTGATTCTAGTAAAAATACCTCCAGGTTTAAAGCGGCGACTGACGTGCAAGTGCCACTATTTATATCTAACGTACATAGGGACGTCGCCGAACAAGATATAATGGATTACATACATGAGAGAAACGGGAGAAACGGTTTCCTTGGTTAAATCAAAATGAAACAAGAAAGGAACTACAACGCCTACAAACTTTATGTTACAAAGAATAAAATCGACAGCTATTTCTGGATGACAAATTATGGCCGTCAGGTATATCGTTCAGACGTTTTGTGAACCTTTACCATAGCAGAAAAAAAGAGTGAAGGCCTTGCCTTAAAAACAGTGATTAGTACAGATAGTCCGAATAACAATTCTTGATGGATAATTACAGCAAAATAATAAGCTTTAATTGTAAGTCTATGAAGAGGTCTGTAGAAGGAATAAGAACGTTATGCCAAACAGCCGATGTGATAGCCCTCCAGGAAACATGGTTGTTGCCGCATGACCTGCCGCTGCTTAACACTATCGATGACAAGTTTGGGTGCACCGGCACGTCTGCGGTAGACACTGCGGCAGGATTACTCAGCGGGCGACCCTTTGGTGGCGTGGCGCTGCTGTGGCGTAAGAACGCGTTTGAGTCTGTTTCCTGTGATTGAATGTAATAACGTGCGTGTCTGTGCTATAAAGAGTATCCGTGAGTAATAGGACAGCGGTAATCTTTAGTGTATATATGCCTACAAACTCCTATGACAACCTACCTGAGTTTACTGAATGTTTTCGTGTGATTAGTTCGGTAATTGAAGTGGAAGAGAATAGTGGAGTTGAGGCCTTTTATATTCTGGGCGACTTTAATGCACACTTGAATGAACTGTTTTATAATGAAATGTTGGACTTTTGTACAGATCTTGATTGGCATTGTATAGATTTAAAAATGTGTCCCAAAGCTACCTATACCTTTTATAGTGATGCTCATGGCTGTACCAGATGGTTGGACCACTGCATCGTCACGGAGTCAGCACGGGACTCAGTCAGCAGTGTGACTGTACTTTACGACGTGTATTGGTCGGACCATTATCCACTGGTAGTTGAATGTAATCTTAATAAGCTGAAACCTAAAGCTATTGATTTGATGTCGATAAAGCCTATCAACCGTGTTGTGTGGGGTGAGAGACAGGCTGAGCAAATTAATGAGTACCATGACATTTGTCATTCTAAGCTGCGGTTGGTAGACTTTCCACATGAATTGACTATATGTTGTGATAGTTTTTGTACTGACGAGAAACATCACTCGGTCATTGATAAATTATATGTACAAATTACTGATACGCTATCACGAGCAGCCATCCAAACATACATGAAAAAGCGACGCAAGAAGGGAGGTTATGTCATTGGTTGGAATAAGCACCTAGCGGGCCTTCATCGGGAGGCGCGGCTTACTTTTCAATTATGGGATTTAGCTGGGCGACCAGTTAATGGTCGAATCTTTGATGAGATGTCGGAAGCGAGGAAACATTTTAAAGCAAAATTAAAATGGTGTCAGGATAGGCAAGAGCAATTTAAAATGGATATCCTTGCTTCGGATCACTCCTCTAAAGATTTTAAAAGTTTTTGGAAGAATACCAATAAAATGAACGTTACGCCTAGCCTTCCGCTGAGTGTTAATGGCTTAGCTGATCACAGTGACATTGCCGAGACCTTTAGAGAACATTTTACTGTGCGTTCACCCTTGGGTCCCTCGTCCAATAATCTGAGCGGTGGTGAGCCCATTGTGACGGGCCAGAATGTCAAGATACCTGCTAAGAGTGTTGCTAATATTATTAAAAAAATGCGGCGTGGAAAATCGCCGGGTCACGATGGGCTCAGTATCGAGCATTATAAATTTGCAGGGGTTCACCTGCCACGAGTACTGTCTATGCTTTTCACTCTGTGTATAGGTCACTCGTATTTACCGGAGCCGCTAATGCGGACCATAGTCGTCCCGATAGTTAAAAATAAAACGGGTGATACATCTGACATCAGTAACTATCGACCCATCTCACTCGCTACCACAGCAGCCAAGGTACTTGACAGTTTGATGAATACTCGCCTCACGGCGCAGGTTGAGTTGCACGATGCCCAATTCGGGTTCAAAGCAGGAGTATCAACGGAGAGTGCCATCCTGAGTCTCAAGCGAACTGTCAAGTACTACACGGCCAGAAGGACGCCGGTGCTTGCGTGTTTCCTCGACCTGTCAAAAGCATTTGATCTTGTCGCATATGACGTACTATGGGACAAGTTGAGGGACACGGGAGTATCGGCGGAGTACATTTCCCTTCTCAAATATTGGTATTGTAATCAGAAGAACCGGTGAGATGGGCGGGTACTCTGTCGGATGAGTACAGGCTGGAATGTGGAGTCAGGCAGGGCGGGTTAAGCTCGCCTTTGCTTTTTAACTTATATATCAACCAGCTCATCGAGCGACTGTGCGGTACACATGTCGGCTGCCACATTGACGGAATCAGTGTCAACAATATAAGCTATGCTGACGACATGGTGCTGCTCAGTCCCTCGATGGGTGGGTTGAAGAAGTTGCTATCGACTTGCGAGGCCTATGTGGAGGAGCATGGGTTAATATACAACTCGAAAAAGAGTGAGGTTGTCATATTTAAAACACCTAAGCAGCAGCAGCGCAGTGTTCCTCCCATATGTCTCAACGGCGTAGCACTTAAGATTGTAGAAAGATTTAAATACCTTGGCCACATTGTCACGAGCGACCTAAGGGATGATTCAGATGTAGAGAGGGAGCGCAGGGCGTTGTCGGTGAGGGGCAATATGCTTGCCCGCAGGTTCGCTCGTTGTACTACAGACGTCAAAGTAACTCTTTTTAAGGCGTTCTGTCAGTCATTTTACACGAGTGGCCTGTGGGTATCGTACACGCGCCGAGCCTATAACGCCCTGCGTGTACAATATAATAATGCTTTTAGGATGCTGTTGGGACTGCCATGGCGTTGCAGTGCTTCAGGAATGTTCGTTGAGGCTCGCACTGATGGATTCCATGCCATCTTGCGGAAAAAAGCGGCCGCCTTACTGCAGCGCTTGCATGGTAGTAACAACAGCATCCTGAAAATGATAGCTGCTAGACCTGACTGTCCCTTTCAGGCACACTGGGTGGGCATAGTCACTGGTCTACATAAATAATAATATGTGTGAAACTAACAGTACTAACTTATTTGTTTAAGCACCATTGTTACTAACACCAAAATACTAACTTAACTATGGACCTTATGTAGTCTGAAATAAAGATTATTATTATTATTATTATAACTTTTTTAAGCATAATATCCTAAAGCATAAATTTATTTACGCATAATGATATTAAAACATTACTTATAAAGGCATACAGCATGCAAGCAAGCAATCATGCAAACAAGCAAGCATGCAAGCATGCAAGCAAGCATGCAGCAAACAAGCAAGCATGCAGCATGCAGCATTCAAGCGAGCATGCAACATGCAGCAGGCAAGGTATTCTGTCACGGCTCCGGCGCTGCGGGCCTCCGGCGGCCCCACGCGTACTAATCGTCGCAGACGGCTTTCGCTCACCACCGCAGCTTCGGCTTGTTTGGCCGCTTCGCCGGCCAGCCTCAGCCGCGGCGGTTCGCTCGCAGCCGCCTGCTCCTCAGCCCGCGGGCCGCCTCGCCCCTACGCGCCTACGCGATTTTAAATTACACTCTAGGGGTAGGACAAACAAGACTACGTGGAGTCGGTTTTGCAGCAATTCGGTTCTGTCACTAACTTTTGTTGCACATCATATTCAATTTTTAATTAACATATTATTTAATTGTTACAGAAACGTATTAATTTAGAAAGTATTAATTGTATGCCTAAATATTATTATGCTAATAGTCATTAGGCTTACTAACGTTATGCTAATAGTCATTAGGCCTATTAACGTTATGCTAATAGTCATTAGGCCTACTAACGTTATGGTAATAGTCATTCGGCCTACTAACGTTATGCGAATCAAATTTATGCCGAAACAAATTAGTCTTTAAGATGATTATGCGAATGTAAGATGTATGCCTAAAAAAATTATGCCGAAGTATTATTATGCCTAAACAAATTGTGCCAAAATCGTTATGCCGAAGTATATTAGGACAAAGAACATTATGCGAATAGAAGGGATCCCTGCTAGATTTTCTATTATTTTGGGTTGTGCATTGTGTTATGTTTGTGGTCATTTTTGATGTATTATGAGACTAAAGCGATGTCAGTTTTGCGACTGTTTGTGACAGATTTGTACGGGTGAAGAGGAAGTATCGCTAATATTGAGATATCGGGATGAAAGTCGGAGCAATGACCGCTATTGCCATGTTAAATGGCACATACTATAGTGCATTTTTTTTTCAGTTACCTGTAGATATAATATACATTTGTCAACCATGCTTCTTATTATTGAATACTAAAACTCGTGAACATGAGAGACTGAGTGAGAAAAATAAGACAACATAATGTCAGTATGGAGTGTCCATTGCTCGCTGTCCTAATTTCACAAAATACCATTATTGTGGTAAGCATTTTGATTTTAATTCATTTAAATATGTAGTTAAGTACATATTTATCTATAAAATGATTTCTCATAGTATGTTTGTGTGATTATCATATTAATCGTTATGTTTTACATGTACTTCTTTAAAGTAGGCATAATACTTCTCATTGTACAAAAACATAAAACTTGAAAACAAGCTTTTATATGTGTTTATTCTAACTGGGGTTTATTTTCAGCCCTCAAGAAACAATGTTATGTGTGTTGGATGCGAGCAAATAGACAAGCAGTGCATGACCCATCACGAAAAATGCTGAAATTAGCTTCGGACAAGGTACAGGAATTGGTTTTAGACTGGTTTTATTCTCTGTAATAAATAAATAATTAATTATACCTACTATTTTGTTTAATTTGTGTTTTCCTTGTTAATTGTCCAATAAACCGTTTTCGGTCAATAATTCTTAAAATAATGTTTTTAAGGCAACCCCTAAAAATACAATTTAAAGAAAAACATGAAATTCTGTTATAGGTACTTGGTTATTATTATCAGATTTTAATAAATAATTCATTAAAGCGCCTTTTAGTATAGCAAATACTATTCTATGCACTTATTGCCAGCAATCTGACTAAAGGTTTAGTGAAACTGTTTTGGTTTAGTCTGTTGTAATGACAAGTTCTTTAAGTGTTTTATTTACTGCAATTTAATGTACTAATATTCACGAATATAAAACACCAAAAATCATTGGTGTACATTGAATTTAATAACTATGCAAACGTCCATACAGAAATTGGCCATGTCCTGACCGTGTCATGATCTGTTATTCCAGAGTTACAAATTATAACTCTAGCCGGTCTTTTGGTTTTTAACATAACATGGTCCAAACAAGTACGATCACGAGTCGGAAAACGATGGCCAGGGTAATAACCATAATGTCCAGTTATGTCCAGATAATCGCTGACGCGATTGTCTCCAGAATCAATACCTATATCAATGTTGATATCGCCAATAATGATACAGTTAGCTGTTGATTCATCTGATTGCATTATTTTCTCAAGAGAATTACAGAAATTATGGGTGTTATGAAACGCTGGTGACCTGTAGAGAGCACAGATCATAAACTCTTTGCCAACATGAATGATTAAACAATTTGCGTCTTTGAAAGGCGGTTCGTCAATTTCCACTTGTGTGAGACTACTTTTGAAAAAGACAGCAATGCCATCGTTTTGGTTGAGGTAATGTTTAGAGTAAAAGCATTGATAATTTTCAAGACCAAATACAGGTGTGATATCGCTCAAGCGACACAGTCAGAATAATTAAATCAGGTAAAAAATTCAGACATGATAAGAAAACTGTAAAATTATCAAAATTCTTTTGAATACTTCTTATATTTTGACTGATTATCGTCAGTTGCGAGGACACATCCCCAATATCATTCAAACAGTTTTGTGGGTTATTTTGCTTCGTGCTTATGTATAAGTGAGTCTCATCTAAATCGTTTATTAAATTATAGCAATTTGCCATTTTTATTGTTAATACTAATATAGGGTGGTTTCTTTTGTTTAGGATCACTCAAGTAGACCATAGAGGTGACGGTGGGGTAACCAATACAGATATTAAAGTTTTGTGATATTGAAAGCACGGTGAGGTTTATGGTAGTGAATGTGTTTTGTGATGGTGTGTATAAGCAAGTGTAAAAATTAGATTTTTGTAACATAACTAAAATACATAGTGAAGAGATAGAAAGTTTTATACTATACTTGACATTAATTATTGCTTCTATATTTATGTCTCGTAGCTGCTGAAATGTATTTTCATTTTTAACAACTGTATACTTTTCTCCTTCCTTTTTACGTAGAAACACGCGTCCATTTGCAATCCAGCAGTATTGAAAATGTTCAGTTCTAGCAAAGTCACGAGCAAGAAAATGGAGCCTTTTTGCTTTCGAGGTTAAATGTTCTGAAATAAACAAGGCCGCTTCTGGCCCATCGAGTCTCAGATTAGACGTATTCAGTTGTCGTCCTCGTTGGGCGGTGTTATATTGTTTTGCGCTACTTAAGAATTTTTCCTTGATAAAATTGCTTGAGAATTCAGTAACAATTGCGGATGTGGTAGCATTCTCCTTTGAGGGTAGCCTGTATATGTCTTTGATATCGTAGGGGGAGCATTCTAATCCGGTTGTTTTGATTAGACTTGTCACCATACCCAATAGTTCCTCCTTTTTTTCTTTCTTCTTTTTGGGAACGCCTCTTATCTCAACACTAGTTTTTCTAACAAATCTTTCCAGGCTTTCACTCCTTTTTTCCAATTCAGCGATTATTGCCCGTGCATTATTCCGCTCACCTTCCAACATTTCCATCTTTCTGTCTAGGTCTTTCATCTGAGCTGAGATGTCTTCCAAACATTTCTCAATCCCATTATTGGTTGCTTGAATGCCGCAGGAGTTTTTATTTAGTTCGGACAGATTCTTTTATAATTTATCTAGTCTGTGATTTTGTTGACTAATCCATTCTGAGAACATGTCCTTAATCTCCTCTCTAAACAGATCGAAACTGTTACCGTCATCGTCTCCTAGACGGGCACGTTTTGCGTTGCCTCTTGTAGTGACATTAGACTGGGGCATCAATTGGCTACTATCAGACCTACTTAGGTTCGGATCCGACGTAGAAAAGCCTTGTGGTGGCGTTCGGGAGGGATTCATGTTTTGGACGCAGAAGTGTTTGGGAAGCGGTCGCCTCCTTCTGCGAAGCAGTAATGCTCGCGAAGGAGGAGGCGCGCCGCGAGCGAGAGAGGACAGAGTCCTCCCTCCGCCCCAACCGCGGTGTAGGACGCCCACGGCGACGGACGTTGCGAGACGATCTCCGGCCACCGTAGGTGCGGGCATGCGGGCAGAGAGTAAAGGGCAACTCGCTGCCCGACCAAGGACCATGCCCGGGTCAACGGCGCGTTGTGTCCCACGCGCGCCTCAAAGAGCGTCAGCATAATGACGGGGCCCCCCTCTCAGAGGGCCAAAGCCTGCTGGGGTCGCGGGATTATTCCCTTACCGTAACCCCGGAACATAACAGGCTATGAAGGACACCGTGGATTTTAGTCAGTAGAAGTCTGACAGTCCCTCCCGCCCTGCCCGGGGTTGGAGGACTCATTTGATGATTTTACCACGCTAAAAAAAAAAAAAAAAATGCCATTGACTAAAACATTATTTCTGAAAATATCTACATTTTGTGGCAAACTTTCTTTTCGTATAATTGACAAAGAAGCTCTTGTATCTAATAACCAGTAATATGCGTTGTTTCCCAAATTAAATGAAATTAATTTCGTTAGTCCATTAAAAGCAAATATTTCACTTTGATTCACGAAAAAATTTTGATTGATCTTTTTGTTCTGTTTCTTGACCACTGTTATTTGTTGACTCGGTTACTTGCGCCGAATAAATTCTACGGTTATTTCCTCGATAATTAATTATTATTATTTCGAAAATTGTGATTGTAATTTCCACGTGAATTAGGGTTACCGCGAAAATTATGGTATTTAGAATAATATTGTCCTCGTACATACCTATTTGATGATTGTCCTCGTCCTTGAGTACCTCTTCCTCCATGTCCTTGCTGATATCTCGAATGGTTGGCATAGTTTCCTCTTTGTCCTCTATTATTTGATTTATTGGTAAAATGCATTACGTCACCTGAACCTGATGACATCAAACAATCTTCATCCTTTGCGGCCTGTATAGCATCCTTTAGTGAATTATAATTGCGGGCTGCAATTATGGTGCTTAACCTAAAACTTTTTAATCCGTCTGCAAATTTTCTAATTGCAAATTTTTCATTGATTGGTTTTAAAACATTATATTTTTCATCCCACCTATTCGAAAAGGACGACTTGGTTCGCCTTTAAGTGCGCCCAAAACTGGTGTTTTCTGTAGGGAACGTTTAGCGGGCAGAAATGAGTTTTTAATCCTCTTTATAAGTGCGCCGCAAAGAATATTGCCGCGCACTTTTTGAATTTGGAACATTATAAGTGCGCCGCAAAGAACATTGCCGCGCACTTTTTGAATTTGGAACATCTTAGTGCTCGGCACCAAAGAAATAGAACGCAAATAGTGTTTGAATGAAGACTGGCTGGAATGACGGCCCATAGTCACGCCGCGTCCCTGGCTGAATAAAAATTGTAGATTGTTTTTTTTTTTCGGACAGTGGCATGGATGTATTAACTGTAGGTTGTAATTTAATGTTTTCCACGATGCGTTCACATGTTTTCGCCTCGTTCTCAATGGAATCTTCTATATAATTTTCATAATTGCGAAAATGTCTCAAATGTAATTATAAGTTTTTAGTTGTTTTAATATTAGATAATTTCAAGTTAGCTGTTGCATTTTTTTTTTAACCCGTATAATAATATTATAATAAAATACGAGGCGCTTTTTATTTTCTCATAGTGGGTGATGAAAAGTAGAGTGTATCACTCGGGCGCAAAATATATTTTTGGCTCGGGCGGCGTACTTTGAATCCCTCGCTACGTTCGGGATTCTACCAAAGAATCCCTCGCTACGCTCAGGATTCTACAGTAGAATCCCTCACTTCGCTCTGGATTCAAAAAAGCGCCCTCGCCGTAAAAATATTACTTTGCTCCCTTGTCATACAATCTACTATTTCATCCCACCTATTCGAAAAGGACGACTTGGTTCGCCTTTAAGTGCGCCCAAAACTGGTGTTTTCTATAGGGACCTTTGGCGGGCAGAAATGAGTTTTTAATCCTCTTTATAAGTGCGCCGCAAAGAACATTGCCGCGCACTTTTTGAATTTGGAACATCTTATTGCTCGGCGCCAAAGAAATCGAACGCAAATAGTGTTTGAATAAAGACTGGCTGGAATGACGGCCCATAGTCACGCTGCGTCGCTGGCTGAATAAAAATTGTAGGGGTAACAACCCAAACGCTAGCACTGCACCAAATTATCAGCACTCCGAATAAATTGTAAAATTCTAAGGTTTTCACTTATTAATATGGGTTACCACACTAATAAGTAAATAAATGTATGTTTTTGGAATCCTGCTATTGGCAAAAAAATACTCTAAGACTACACAATGGCGGAAATTGTGTAAACAAACAATTGTGTCTAGCAGTTTCTTCTCTTTTTGCCTGTTTCTTGTGATCGCCGTTAAGTTCACGTGTTTACATTTTATGATATATCAGAAGTTTTACATATTTTATATTGAAACTAACGGTTTCTCTGATATTATAGATAGTTCATGAGGATAATCTGAAGAGTAGAATTTGAGTTTATGGTGATAAGTTGGTAAAAGACGTGGTGCTGATAAAGGGATCGAAAATTTTGTAAATTCCAAATTATCAGCACTGGTGCTGATAAATGGAAAAATGTACCTAACTAACTAATTTCATACTTTTTAATGTAAACTGTGTTTATTTTATGCATAGAATTCATTTTGTTTTGTATAAGTAGTATAAACTGTCAAAATCCAAATCTTAGCACGGTGCTGATAACTGGATCAGAAGCATGCTGATAAATTGGTTTTCCTAGAATTTCATCATCACGACAAATTAAAATTTAAAAAACTTAAAGAAGAAGAACAAGAGACTTGCAAAAAGAATGATACAGATACTTAAAAAAGATGAAAAAAAAAATCAAAACAAAAGAAACCACCAGAAACAAGATTAACAAGAAAGAAAAAGGTTCGGTCAAAACTAAAAAATAAGAAGCTGAAGCTAATCTTATAAAGGAGACTAAAGTAAATAAAACTACAGTAGAAACCACCAGAAACAAGGTAAACTAGAAAGCAAAAGAGGTAATAGATACTTAAAACAAGAGACAGAAGCTACGAATATCCAGGAGACAAATAGAAAAAATCACGAGAGACCTTTATTAATCACCACCAAACATTTAAACACGAAATTATGATTCATAACACGAATATACCATTCTCACCTGAAAATGAAAACCCGATTAATATGAAAAGAAAAGCCGAAGAGCAGAGTAGAGTATCCACCAAATAAAAAAAAATTAATTTACCACCCAGAGCCTCGCATAACAGTGAGACAACAATCAAATATACCCGTTGGAAAAAATAATAATGAATAAAAGAAAGAAGACTTACTCTTTACTAGAACTACAGATCATTCAAGAGAATTAGAAGATGTGATGGCAAGAGCCTATCCTTTTTTTTTATTTATTTGTACACTTCCTTGTGTGCATGTTTCTTTATTTTTTAAATTTTGACAATTTATAAAAGTAATAATCATACTCTTGCCATCACATCATCTAATTATCTTCTAAGATTATAGGTGATTGTTTTATATTACAGGCCGGTACCTACCTACTAACTATATAAAAATAAAAATCAGATTTTAAGAATGGAAATATTGTTTTTAATGCAATTCCTAACAGTTATAGTTAGGTGCTGATAATTAGCTCGCTCTGTGCTGTTAATTGGGGGTAATGGTGCTAGTAAATGGTGAGAGACCCATTTTTTATTCTTACTTGTCTAAAAAAACTTTGACGGAGTTCAACCATGTTTTTCTTTTAATATCGTCTTCCTTATTAAATATTAGAACTGCAGAATTTGCCTTAACGGGTAACGAACTATTTTTCACAATAATAAATAGGCTTAAATTAGGACCATTGATCTTAAAGTGCTGATAATTAGTCCAAGGTACTTCACCCTAGATTGTTCTTTGTTTTCGGACAGTGGCATGGATGTATTTTAGCATGTTTTATGCACGATGCGTTCACATGGCAGGCGTTAGCCGTGCATATCATTAGACAATTTATTTTTCAAAGTGCAAAAAAGAAATTAAAAAAACTTGTTTCTGTAAGCTTAAAAATTTAACAGGATGTAGTTTATTTATTGTAAATCTTGGAAAAAAAATGACAGGCGATTACAAGGTGCACAAGTAAGTGACAGGCGAATTAAAAGTGCAAAGTTGATGAGGAAAAATAAACTTTCTCCTGTAAGATCAAAATTATCTCGCGTTTGGCTAAACTGATTTTGATGCCGTTTTCAGAAAAGTGTGCATTACATTCTGAGAAAGGTTTTAATATACAGGATGAATCTTTCAACTGGACGTGGATGGCTATCTCCGAAATAATGAGTAACATCGAAAAACGTTGAAAGGTATCTCGAGGCCAATTTTGACGAAAATAAAACTGCATCGTTGGATTTTAGAAAAATCAATAATCCTGGACAGGAATCGAACCCGCTGATTTTGGAAAAAAAATCACAGACAGTATTATTACACCATTCGATAGTGTTGCTAATAAGGATTAAATTCTGGGAAGTAATCATATACGGCAAACCTTAGGAAAGCGTATAATTGAAAAAAAACTGATGAATGTTCAAGACGATAACTGTATTCGGAACATAAGTTAACCGTTTCTTCTTTGAAATAACGCTTATTTTTGTTCAACTCAATAATTTCGCATTGCTGAATACACTGGAATTGGTGAGACATCACATCCACTGAATTATTGAAAACAATTATAAATAAATTATGGCTCAGTAGAACTTAGTAACATAGAAATATAACAATTTCATGAAAATCTGCTATTTCCTTAAGGTCAAACAAGTCAACATTTTTTCCATAGAAACTTCGTTGGGGTTTTACTCCACTATTTGACAAAGTACATCCAAAATTAAACATGGTATCGTTTTGTCTCATTATTAATTTTGTCTGTACGGAAGCAGAATTGTAAAATATGAAGCTATTAAAAAGTTACGAGCTTCTGAAGATTCGTTTTTTTGCTAATTTTAACACAACTTTAAGTGTAAATTAGAAGCTAAAGAAGCATCAAATTTCCAAAACGAAGTCCGTATCGACACAGCAAATTTATCGAAGAATTTAATAAATTTTATTTGAAATTAATTGGTGCAGTGGTTTTTTCATAAATCCCCAACAGCCAAAGGCTTTTTCGTAATTTTTTACGCGCGCTTTTTACTCTGAATGATCGTGCATCTCACTGAATAAGTTTTCCCCTGTTTTCTCCACGGGGGGATGACGCTCGCGCATACATGAACAATATGGCTCGATTTCCGGTGAAATATCATGGTTTTTGACCATGCCTGCCAATAAGTTCGAGCTCGCGACTAGCGCCGCCTTAAGTTTGCCTTATATGATCACTTCCCAGAATTTGATCCTTATTAGCAACACTATCGAATGGTGTAATAATACAGGCTGTGATTTTTTTTCCAGAATCAGCGGGTTCGATTCCTGCCTAGGACGATTGATTTTTCTAAAATCCAACGATGCAGTTTTATTTTCGTCAAAATCGGCCTCGAGATTCCTTTCAACGTTCTTCGATATTATTCATTTTTTCGGAGATAGCCATCCACGCCCACTTCAAAAATTCACTCTGTATATTAAAACCTTTCCCGGAATGTAACGCACACTTTTCCAAAACCGGCACAAAAATCAGTTTAGCCAAACGCGAGATAATTTTGATCTTACAGGAGAAAGTTTATTTTTCCCCATCAACTTTGCACTTTTCAATTCGCCTGTCACATACTTGTGCACCTTGTAATCGCCTGTCATTTTTTTTCCAAGATTTACAATAAATAAACTACATCCTGTTAAATTTTTAAGCTTAAAGGAACAAGTTTTTTTTTATTTATTTTTTTTGCACTTTGAAAATTAAATTGTCTAATGATGTGCACGGCTGACGCCTTCCAGGTCGTCGCTATTGCTCTTAGCATGCTATAAATATTACCGTGTACAAATTTCCAACCTTACAGGAAGACCGTTAGTTGCAGGGTTCAGTAGCTCTCCAGCTAAATGGTAATCGTGCTCGGATAGAACTTCTGTTCGTTCGATTGCGGAGGATCGAATCCCACTTTTTTTTCCCAAATACTTTATTGCATTTAATTTTTAATAATTTCTTTATTCTTTTTGTTATTTTTAAACATTTTTTAGTAGGAATTTGATAATTAAAATTTATTTTTGTATAACTATTAGTCACTCATTAGTGTTGTGGGTCGTTCGTTATAATCACAGATATAGGTCTATCTATATAAATAATAATAATAATAATAATAATAATATTCCACAACTATCACACAACGCCATCTAGTCCCAAGCTAAGCAGAGCTTGTGTTATGGGTACTAGACAACTGATATACATACTTATATATTTCTAAATACATACATATTATAGATAAATTACACCCAGAAACAGAACAAATGATCGTGCTCATCACACAAACATTTGTCCTGGGTGGGAATCGAACCCACGACCTCCGGCCTAGCAGTCAGGGTCACTAACCACTATATCTATGGTTAAGGTTAATAAAGTTTTGTAGGTAGATCGTAGAAAAATAACAAAAGTGAATTATTTCGATTTGTGAGGTAGGCATACGCATAACTATGTTATGATTAAAACATTGAACGTTATTGATTCTTGGTTATTTTGTGTGACTATGTAAACAGCATATAAGTCTTACACTGTCCTGTGGTTTTGAGGGCGAACATTATAGCCCTGCATATATAATTATGTGGATTAAACTTAAAACAAATATCAAATGAATTATGAAACCAGACTAAGTGTGAGTATTAACATTTAAATTTTAATCATTCCACATGTTAATAATTATATTTTTATTATGAATGAGGTTCCCTATTCAAAAGTATTTGTTTAAAAGTAAAAAAAGTGATTGATACTTAGTATGTGGTTTTAAAGTTTTTTTCTTAGTAGTAAAATAGATCAACAGTTGTTTTTGCATAAATAATTTAATAGTGTTCTATGTTTTGTTCCAGTGACTAAATACTATGAGTCTGTGGGATGAGATATGGCATGATGATGAGATGAGTTGTTAAGAATAAACAAGGACGTCAGGGACGTCCGGGAATGGTGTATTAGTCTGGTAAATGAGTGCTCAAAAGGGGTATGTGGTTGGAAAAGTCGAAAGCAGAAAATCTGACTTTTGAAGTTTGTTTGGACTAGTTAGAAGATAAACATACTAAAAGTCCTGACCCCTCGGAGGTGAGCCCGGGGGAGGGGGGGGGGCAAAGAAGGTCCCGTTTTTTGGTTTTTTTGCTTATATCTCGAAAACGATGCGTCGTATAAAATTTTGTTGTACTACATAATAAAACCTCATCAAATTCTCTACAACTTTACTTGTCACACTTTTTATCTATCTACAATATTTTTATAGTTGTGAGCTCCGAAAAATGACCGATTTTCAAAAATGTGTTAAATTTTCTGTCTCTTTCTTTGTTTTTTTGTTTATATCTTGAAAACGGTGCGTCGCATGAAATTTAGTTGTACTAAAGAATAAAACCTCATAAAATTCTCTACATTTTTGCCTTTACATTTTTTATCTATCTTCAATCCCCTAGCTATGAGCTTCGAAAAAAGTGGATTTCTTAAAATATGTTCTTCACTCTAACGTTTCTTATCACACATCGCTCTTTTATATTTTTTTCCTTAAAAACTAGACAACAGGACTTTTTAACTCTTTGGATTTGACAGTCCTGGTTGTTGTTCGTCAGGGTTCGCCTCTTCTTCTGTTGAATTATTTCAGAAGATGGAACGCAGGCTGCTACTTCTGCTTCATATACCTCGCCGTCGCGCGTCGTCGTCATCGTCGTGTTGCAACGAATGAATGCCATTTGTGTTACTTCCATTGCAATTGTGACAAATAGTAGAGCATAGTATAGAGGCTTTCCTACACCCACATCTAGCCCTACTACAATCAGAGGTGCATCGGCAAAATATTAATTTTAATATTTCTTCCGGTGCAGCTGGTCCTTTGGTTTCAACAGGAAACAAAAGGTTGCTTTCAGTCCGTTCCCATCCCCATAGTTCAGGGGAAAGGTCTTGTCCAAGCCAAACCAGGACCTGATGATAAGTACGGACAGAATGCTCCATCGCTGCTCTCTCAGTTGGTGGTAGAGAGGAAATGTCTGGTTTAACATTTGATACTGACTGGAGGAAACGCTGGTACCGATAGTTATTAAGAGAAGTCTCCTTCTTGCTCCATACCACCTTAAAAAGCATAACTTTCTATTTTTTCTTATGTCACCATGCGATGAAGAGGGGTTTAAAAACACTTCTGCGGCTTAACGGATCTCGGGACTTTTTAAGTAAAGTTTACAATTGTATAAGGCTTCCGCTGCAACAAAATGACGCTAGACGACCCACTACTTCTTCACCCCAATCATCTCCTCTTGCATGCCCAGTCTCAATGCATGAGTCTTTAAAGGCTACGTTCCTAACAGAATATACTGTCTGTCGTTTTTCTAAAGGATTTTTTTCTTTTCAACTTTGAATGGACATGCACAAAAAAGGCATCGAGATTTGACGACAACTTTTGGTTTTGATGACCTCATAGTATGAATCCCGGAGGGTCCAGCATACGAAGTATGTTGTCTTAGATCTGCTTTAATGCTGTCGGGTCTTGTGTATTCTTTCTGACAAGATGTGTGAACCCTTAGAAACTTCAAATCTTCAAGGTGTGGGCTCTTTTGATCATTTCTGAGTTTACTGGCACAAATCAGAGAATTTATCCACTTTTGACCGATTTTGGAAACATTTTCTCCACCTTGTTCCAGCATTTTACCACGAATAAAACACAGTTCTGTCATTTTGAAATCTTTGTTGTGACTGCTTCCCTGCGTTCTCGAGTGCACAGTCACAAAACTCAATAAGTCACGAACGAAATAGCAACATAAGCCCGAAGGCATCTTGATAGATATTATTGGGAGTTTTAGACAGTTCGAAAGTAAACTGTTTCCGCCTTCACGGCGTGAATGTACTCCCAATTTATGTTATTTTTTAAAAGCGTAAGTGAGAAATAATAAATAATTGTTACAATGTGCTATAGAGATAGAACACATTTTAAAAATCGATCGATCTTCGGAGCTCACAGCTATGCAACTATTGATGATAGATAAAAAGTAGGAAAGACAAAATTGTAGAAAATTTTGCCAGCTTTTATAATACACTACAATATTATCCCATGTGGTGCATTGTTTTCGAGATATTATAAAAAATCTCAAAAACCGGTACAGACAATTATACACATTTAAAAAAAAACATTTTTTTTTTCACAGGTCATAGTTTCACAATTATAGGAGATAAATAAAAAAAATATAGCAAAGTTGTAGAGAATTTTATCAGGTTTCAATCTCTAGAACAACTGAATTTCATGCGACGCATCGTTTTCAAGATATAAACAAAAAAACAGAGAAGGAGACAGAAAATTTAACACATTTTTGAAAATCGGTCATTTTTTGGAGCTCACAACTATGAAAATATTGTAGATAGATAAAAAGTGTGACGAGCAAAGTTGTAGAGAATTTTATGAGGTTTTATTATGTAGTACAATAAAATTTTATACTATGCATCGTTTTCGAGATATAAGCAAAAAACCAAAAAACGGGACCTTCTTTGCCCCCCCCCCCCCTCCCCCGGGCTCACCTCCGAGGGGTCAGGACTTTTAGTATGTTTATCTTCTAACTAGTCCAAACAAACTTCAAAAGTCAGATTTTCTGCTTTCGACTTTTCCAACCAAAATCATTCATTGCCCAGACTATATGAATACGAAGGAAAATGGTTTCCGTGTAACTTATTCAGCACAAAAAAAAAATTAATAACCGTTCATCGTGAACTCAACATTGAAGGCATCACCAACTATCAGCTAAAACCCGTTATGTTTAAAGGAATAAAAAAAAACGTTAAGATTGTCTCGAGGTCTTTTTTTTATATGAATTTTGTTAATTTCTTGTAAATAGACTGAAAACGTAAACATCATTTGATAACTTACGAGTATTAGGCTGCTTTTCCACCAGAGATGCACTATGTAGCTGTGCTACGAAGATGTGAAAGCTGAGCTACGAAATTGTGTGACCTTTTCCACCGATGCTACGCTATGTAGCTGTGCGAGTAAGATGTGCTATGGAGATGGGTAGCTGCGCTACGGAGATGCGCTGTCACAGGGTAGCTACGCTACAAAGATGCGCCGCCACAAGGTAGCGTGTAGGGCTTGCAGAACCGGTACTTTTTAAAGCCCGGTACCGAAGTTTCGGTACTGGGACATGGAACCGGGATTTCCCGGGAAATTCGGTACTTTCGGTACTCACGTAAAAACGCTATTAACTTATAGTATGAAAGGCACGAGTGCGTGCACACTACACAAAATTATCTAAATCAGTTGAAAAACCGAATTTTGAACAAATCTTTGCGCTCTAGCACGCAAAATGAAGTTTTGCGCGTTTTGCGTGCAAAATGGAGTTATTAACCTCTCTGAATCTTTCCGAGTGAGTGAAGTGGAAAAAAAGGTAGCTTCTCGCAATCGCCGAGTACCACATGTATTTTTTTATATTGATATAAAAATAACTTTTAAATATAATAATTAAAATATATCAGAACTATATTTTGAAAATTGGAAATTCCTACTATATTTTGAATTAGAAATAAGCCTATCTTTGTCACGTAATTGCTTTCTTCTTTCCTCTATAGAATAAGTCTTTAACATCACATACTTGGTAATTTTTTTCCTTCTACTATAAATAAATATCATTAAACAAACTGTAGCAAAACAAAACTAGTATAATGCTTTAGCGAGATAAAAAAAATATAAAACTCAAGAAAAGAATGTAACAATAGTACATTATGCGACGAGTGAATAAAGAGCGGATTTAAAGCTAGGGGCCATATATATGAATCGAGAGCAAGCGAAGGATATTAATGACTGAATCACGACCGCATGGAGTGATTCATGATGATTGAAGAAATTTGAATTGATTGAAGTATTTAAATCCTGAGCGACGCGAGTGATTCAGGCCCTCGATTTAAATCCGTTTTATTCACGAGTTACATACGATACTTTATACCATGACCACAAGAAAATAATAATAAAGCGATAATAGATCTAATATCTTTAAACGAGCAATTCTTGTATATTTATTTATATATAATTAGGATCTCGGAAACGGCTCCAAGGATTTACATAAAAGTTACAGATTAGGGGTTTTTCGGCTCAAGGAATCGATTTATCAAGGTCCCAGGTTCGAGAAAAGCTCGGTTCCCAAGATATAGACATTTCCGAGCGAAGCTCGGTCTACCTGATATTATGTATTTAACGAAGAATAAAAAGACAAAGGTGCGTGTACAAACATCTAAATTCACATACACAAACACCCAGAGCCAAAACTAATAACTGTAGATCATACGAAAATTTGCTCCGTGCGGGAATCGAACCCACTGCATGCGACGAAGTAGTCCAATCGCTCGGTCACTAAGCCAACGAATTGACATTAAACTCGGAACAATGATATAAATTAAGAGTAACATGTACCTAACAACACGGGGGCCGACGGGGGTCGCCCGCAGCAATGTGTTCTAAATTCAAACTCCAAAACAGTGAGAAAAAGAGATTTTTACTCACTGTTTTCAGTGAGAAAAAGTAACTTTTTAAAGTGGGAATGGTATAAACGCTATTTTCTTTAAAATAAAGGTAGTATCATAAAAAAGTAAAAGCTTTTTAGAGATTAATAAACCAAATAATTATAAAATACACAAAATCTGAGCATTATTAAATTTATTCTCTTCAAAATGAAAGTAATGCAATAAATGAATCATAATCATCATCATAACTGACCCCTTACTTACATTTCTGATTAGTTTTTGTTTATGAAATTCTCATTATTTTCAAATAAAATGTTTTATATCAACAATATTGTAAAAGAATAGTTAATTGGATATGATTTGCAAAAATGAAGGAAAATAATAAAGTACCGAAAGTATCGAAAGTACCGGGACTACGGGACGAAGAACCGGTACAGGATTGCTTTAAAAATTCCCTGGATTTCCCGGTATTTTCGGTACCGGGATTTCCCGGTTGCATGCCCTAGTAGCGTGAGAAAACCAAAAATGTTAAATGTCGATAAGGTCGAAAATAGCTTGCACCTGTTTTTTTTTATCTCGCTATCGTTAAGCAAATGTTTTTCGACCTTCATGCGATTTACGACCTTATTGACATTACCTAATCCAAACACCTGATTTTAATGAAGGAGCAATGTTGGCTAACGAGAATGTGAGAAAAACAAACTAAATTTTAAATGTCAATAAGGTCGAAAATCGCTTGCACCTGTTTTTTTATCTCGCTATCGCTAAGCAAATGTTTTTCGACCTTCAAGCGATTTTCGACCTTATTGATATTTATGCAAACACCTGATTTTAATGAAGGAGCAATGTTGGCGAACGAATGTGAGAAAAACAAACTAAGTGTCAATAAGGTCGAAAATCGCTTCTAGTGATTTGACAAAACCCTAAATTGATTCAGTGAAATGACAAAAAGTAAACAAATGTATGTGATTGGTGGATATCAAACGCATCCGTAGCAACGTAGCAAAGCGCATCTCTGGTGGAAAAGCAGCCTAATTCAACGATTAAGAATTGAGGTCATGGTTTCAAACATCTTTTCGTAAAGAAAACGATCCTTAAACTTCCCTCAATATCTTGTAACAGGGTATTTTTTATGCAGTTGGGATATTTTTTGCCGTGGTTCTACACTCGGTTCCAAAAATTACGGGTCAGACACAAAAATTTAAATACCTCCAGAACTGTAAAAGTTAGATCAATGAAATATTAAACAGAATAAAGACTTTTTAGTTGCGCTTCTAATAGCATATTATTTAAACGGGTTGATGAAAAAAACTTCATTAGAAAATTAGAAAAACAAAATTAAAAAAAAACAATATTTTTAAAAACTTTTTCAAAAAAAATTGACCGCCTTCAAAAACAACCACAAAAAAGAGTAAAATAACCTACAAAACTTTTCTGTCGGAAGTCGGTAATTTTTTTTTTAATTTCATTGTATCTTTTGCCACCGACTTCCGACAGAAAAGTTTTGTAGGTTATTTTACTCTTTTTTGTGGTTGTTTTTGAAGGCGGTCATTTTTTTTTTAAAAAGTTTTTATTTGCCTCTTTTTAGTTTAAATATTCAACCAAAATTCTTGTCAAATACATCATTTTCTTACATGTGCACTAGAATTTTGTAATACGTTGCACCGGTAATAACATCGTTCATTCATTCCCTATCTCAATAGCTGCTGAACCGATTTTGATGAAATTTGCAGTATTCCCTAAGTCGAACAATACCTAGTACAACAAAAAAAGAATTACTTAAATCGGACTTATAGTTCCGGAGATATACGAACTCAAACATAATTTTCTTACTTGAGGAGTTGTACCTTCCATCATCAGCTCAGCTACATGAGATGATGATTTCCATACGCAAGTACTTGAATTACATCATAAGATTTGCGAAAAACTATGTGTCAGCTAATAAAATTTAAGGGTTGCCCTCGATTTCTCCAAGATCCAATCATCAGATCATGAAATGGTGACAATGGGACCACACGGGAAGCACCAGCTTTCGAATAAAAAAAGAATCATGAAAATCGGTTCACCCAGTCGCAAAAATATCGTGAACGTCTTCCACGTTCCAGAATCTTCGAGGAATGTACCAGAATCCTAACTTTTTTGGAACTTGGGCGGAGCCAGCGTGAAACAGCCAGAAACATTGCAGTGTATCTTTGTCGACTGTACAGCGGGTAGTCCAGCGGTACCAAGAGTGGGATCACAGTGGTATGAAGACGAGAATGGCAGACGAGATGGACAATGGCCAGGGAGACAGATGGAGTGGCTACAATGCTCCGAAATCGTTTTCAAACTGCTGTTTTAATACACCGAGACTTTTTAGTCGTCTTACAAAAGCAGCCCAGTTCATGTACCCAATGACTAGAACACGTTTATAATAAAAAAATAGGTATTTAAGAGATTTGAAAATTTTTAAAATAAAATTTTTAATTCGTTATTATGACGCAAGGTGTAGTTAGAAACACCCTTGTCTCATAGAAAATGGAGATAGTAGTCCGGTCAATTTAGACATAAAAATGTGAGTGAAATTACATAAAGTCCCAGCAAGCTGATTTTTTGTGAAGTTGTCAAAATAAATTATTAATATAGGGTTTATGTCTAGAAGTTCCCCATCATTCCCCTGTAAGAAAAAAAAAGAATTCAAGGTCAAAGGTAAAAAAAATGAGTTTTTCGATTTTCTGACATCCACGCGTAACGTTTTATCATACAAGTACCTCAGACACAAATTGCTAGATCATAAAATATCTATAAAAATGTTTACTCACCATCTTTCTTGAGCCACCGTTTCAGAGATATAACGACTCAAAAAGTTATAAAAGTTGTTATCGTCATATGCATCTAATGAGGTAGTGTACTTAGCGCGTTTTTTTTAGCGTGGTAAAATCCCCAGTAGGCCTAACTCCACGGGTCAGTTGTGATCCTGTTTATTGTAAAACTATTGCTAAAATAACGGAAATGTTTCAAAGATTGGGAAAGATAAAATCGATGTAAATGAAAAAAAGTGTTGAAGTTTATTCGTCTCATTCGTAAGTTTCAAATTCTTGTTCTTCTTCTCGATCTTCTTCTCCTGCTTCTTCATCTGATCTTCATTTGGATGCAAGTAAATTGAACACAGGGACAGGCACGCTTTGGTCGGGCCGATCTTTGAAAATTTCCGTTATTTTGCAATAGTTTTACAATAAACAGGATCACAACTGACCCGTGGAGTAGGCCTACTGGGGAAACCACGTTAAAAAAAACGCGCTAAGTACACTACCTCATTAGATGCATATGACGATAACAACTTTTATAACTTTTTGAATCGTTATATCTCTGAAACGGTGGCTCGTAAGAAAAAAAGTATTAACACATTTTTATAGATCATTTTATGATCTACAATATTTTTGTCTGAGGTCTTGTATGCAGCCGTAAAACTTACCGTTTTGCTGAAAATCGCGAAAAACTCATTTTTTTTACCTTTGACCTTGAATTTTTTTTTTTCCTTACAGGGGAATTCGATGGGGAACTTTTAGACATTGTTTATAATTATGTTTCAGAACAACTTCACAGAAATTCAGCTTGATCTGGGAAATTTATGTAACCTCGACTAAATTGTCGTGAATGACTGTTTAGGACTTAGATGATACGCATGTCCTTGACAATTCGCTGAAATAGGTATACTTTACAGTCCCAGCCAATACGTAATTTCAGGGTGTTTCATTTTTTAATGCACCTATTTTTTAGAACAAAAATTTTATTAACGATTAAATCAAAAAATCTTGCCTAGCGGTATTTTAGTTCGGAATACATTTAAGTACCATTTTCAGACGTTTCGTTAAATTCTCGGTGTACCATCCAGGTAATTTGTAGTAAAAAACAAGTTTGTATAGATAGAACTCCTTTTGACTTTTCAATGATTTGGATCAGGGCACAAATGAACTGCTAATAGTTTCATGGAAAGTTGACTTTATTTGTATTTCCAGTAATAATATCTGATGTATGAGGTCTATTGGTCGCCCTTTCATGGTGGTGGAAGTCACACCTTTCCTGTTTTGATTTTAATTGATAGGTACCAATTTCAGTTCACTTGCCTCTTAGTCAAATTGAAGTGTTCGCTTCATCTAACACTTAATTTCAGTAGTCTCTTCCAATTAATACCTGGATTTGCCAGTTTTGAGTAGTAACGGATATGTCTCCTTATTTCTTGTCAATATTGTTGCAATATTTGGTAGCAAGGCATGCTTACGTAAGTCTGCTAAATTTCCCTCTTTAAATCAATTACATTTGTACTAACTACATACAAAGCACATAATCCCTCTAAGAACCGGTACATGCCCACTTAAGGCAGAAAAATATGCCAGATGGCTCTACTCCTTTGCTGCACACTAGTAGCAAAAGTATTGGAATTTTCTGCATGACTAGACCATATTGAAGAACATAGTAACATTTATGGACATGCCATCTTTTTTTTAAACCCAAACTTCAGAGTAAGTAGGTAGTATACTACTATATGTACAGTCGAATTCCAAATTCCTGGGTCGATTTCTGAAAGCAATGGCCTGATGCTTCGCTGTGACTTACGACCTTTTATTATAAGTTGTTACATATACAAATCAAAGGAACTTACGGTATACTACATAATTTCAACCTTTTCCTACAAGTAATGCTGGCGCAGTGGTTAACGTGCTCGGATGTTTCCATCACTGCTGTCGAAGGATCGATCCTCGCTTTTTTCTAATTACTTTTATTTTATTTTATGTTTTTAAAAATTGCTATATTCTTTTTGTTATTTTTCATGCATTTTTTTGTAGAAATTTGATAAATAAAATTGTTTTTTTTTAATAATTACTAATACTAGTCATTAGTGTTGTGTGTCGACCGTTATCATCATAATAAGTATAATAAAGTTTTGTAGGTAGATCAGAGGAAACAAAACAAAAGTCACAAAAGTAAATTATTTCGATTTGTGAGGTAGACATAACTATGTTAGTTCGTTTTAAGTCTCATAATAGAACGTTGTTGATTCCTGGTTATTTTGTGTGACGATTGTTTACATCTATAACGCTGTTTTAATGTTATTGTTTTGCTGTGAAATATTAACAGTGGGAATAATAATTATAATCACTGAGGGTGAATATTATAGCCGTGCATAAATATGGATGAAACAATACAAATATCAAATTAAACCGGACTAAGTGTGAGTATTAACATTTAATTTTTAGTTATTTCACATGTTAATATCTTATTTATTAGATAAGACCCTACGATAGGTTTGTTTGAAAGTAATAAGTGTATTTATAGATTTTTCTTTAAGTAGGTAAAAAAAAATAACAGTTGCATTTTGCATAAAGATAATAATAGTATTTCATGTTTTGTTCTAGTGAAATACTGGCAGTCCTGTGGATATGAGATACGAGGAAAGACAAGCGCTAATACTAAGCTTGTCGATAGCAAAGTCCAACACCGACGCCGACGGTTGTCAGACATCATAATAAAATGATGGTGAATGAATACGAAGGAAATAGCTTCCCCCAATGAGTAACTAATTCAACACGAAATGAATAACCGTGCACTCAAGACAAAAATTACACCAAATATCAGCCAAAAACCGTGTTTTATAGAAATAAAAGAAACGTTTAAAAGCACGACCATATTTTTATATAGCTTTTGTTGTATTCATTGTTAATAGACTGTAAGCGAAAACATCATTTTATTCACAGTTCTTATAAATTTAGGGCTTAGATTTGAGGCTAAGTTTCAATCATTCTTTTCATAAAGAAAACGAAAATTAAACTGATGTCCTCAAAAGCAATGATATTATAAAGTCATAGATATGTTATCACGAACAAAAGCTGCGGCAAAAAGTGTGCCGAGCACACATACACACTTTTTATTTACACACATTACATTTCACGACAAGTAAAAAGGATAGCTTGATAAAACCTATAGGAAAAAAAGTGACAGCTAGATAAACAAACAGCGCCTCGCGTCATCAATCCCCCCGCACGTCAGCGTCTCCTCTCGCTCACACCCGTGCTCGCACTCTTTCTTTTACGACGCCATATTATAGAAACGTTTATGTTTTATTTGTGAAAATATTAAAGATAAATAGTATATTTACGAATGTTATGTGATTCCTTGACTTTTAGAAGTCTTGCATGTTTAATTTGTACAATATCTCATCACACACGACGGCATTTTCGGTAGTTTTATTTAAGTCACTTTTACTTTTGATTCAGTCTGTGGTACGTGAAGTGCCGCTGGCAACGTCGCACTGAGGTCAAGTTGTGTGAATCAGCCCGATATGAGCGTGTGCGGTTGTGGGCGCTTATAACGTATCTACACCTTTTTTACTTATAATATCATTGCTCAAAAGGGTATTTTTATGCAGAGCGGTTATTTTTTTTTATGGTTCTATTTCAGTAATAGAACATATTTCCATATATTTTTTTTTAGTAATTCGCATTTGGTGGAGCGGAAGAAAATTTGCTAAAAACAACCTGTTTCTGCACCATGGCCCTGGAACGCAAAGGGCAAATAGCGTTTTGCGTTCCAGAACCGCAGTGCCTTGCGACGATTGTTGGAAATAGTAACAAGGCACCGCGGCCTTGGAACGCATAGAGAAATTAGCCTGCCGAACTATTACTATTTCAAATGGCTTTAATAAATAGTCATATTATCTTTAATATTTCTTTTGTTAACTTAAAGACAAAATTACACATAATTTTTTTTATGGGATAACATACTAATTAGGCCGCACTTTATAAAAAAACCCTTTAGGTTCTTAAATATAATTAAACGTAATTTAGTCGTTATAATCAGCTAATGAAATTGGATAATAATTATTGTTTTATCGTCACTTCGAATTTTTTAATTTACTTATTTTATTACTGATAGCTGTTGGGCTAAGCGGAGTTATGATCAATGAGATCTGAGTCTTATAATGTGTTTAGCTAATTTTTAGTTTGAAATCATGATAATTATATTAATCAATAACTTGTTAGTTATTCATGTTAATTTACAATTTATTCATGCTTATTATTTATTAAAAAAAAAAGTCAATTATTAGTTTTATGTGTTTATGTTTTTTTTTTTTGTCTTGGTGGAAATAAACAAAGTCATGCTGAATTAAAATGTTAATTTTGTTTTATTTATTTATGATTAACAAACTCATGTTACATTTGTGATATCAGATTCATACGAATCTGACAACAGTCAACTCATTAGATGAACTTCAACGTGACATTTCAATAAATTTCGTTCTTGCCTCAATATTGATATTCGCCGGCATTTTGAGAATACTTAAATATATCGCTATCTATACATATAATCACACGTCACTAACCAACAACCACAATCTAACGACAACTTGATTTCGGTCAAGTTAAATATTCCTAAAACTTCGTCTACCTCACAGAAATTGTGAACAAACGATTATAATCATATTTCTGTCCCATTACAATATTTAACAATTGAGTAAAACTTACAAAAAGAATATCACTGCGAGAGGTTCGAACTCACGCCTTGCCGTTCACCGCATACGTCAGGCGGTACGCTTTACCACTGGACCAAGTGGACACATACTATTCACGTTGAAATTATGAATCCTATACAATCAGTAGTTGATGATGAATGTGTCTCTTAAAAATAGAAGGTCATAAGTCAAACTAAACGTCAAGCTATTGACTTTAAAGCGTGCCTAACCACTTTTGAACGCCTACTGTACTTAAAGTTCTTAAGGTCAAAACTAATATAGTTTGAACTTTCACTCGCGATATTTAAAACACTGATTTGTTCAATCGGTTATTTCACGTTTTTTTTTCGCTTTAGCATATTGAAAAGTAACTCACTGTTTCATCACTGATGCTTATGCTGCAGCTTCGACGGTCTGGCGTCCCCTGAGTGTTGCGCGAATACGTTGGATTGCCTGTAGACCAATTTCGTCCTGGATCCAGCGCTGATGGCACCTTTTGTAGACACGTACCAAAAAATAGCAGACTACCACGCTAAAGATAGCCAGCATTGTGAAGACGGCAATGTTCATGCGCTCCACGTGTTCACCGACACCCTTCAATGTTGCTTCATTGTTACCGGCTGTGTTTTGGGTGATGAATACTTCGTCTTTTTCAATCGCAGACCGACACATTTTTGTTCGTTAGTTAGATACGTTCAATAATTTTATATCGCTACCTAATAATGTGGCGTGTGGCAGGGTCGCCATGAGATGTATATAAAAGGTTAGGGTAATAAAAGAGAAGATCACTGCTTGGTTCCCATTGGAAAAGTATAATGAATACTCAATAATTATACATGAATGCATTCAAGTAGTACATAGCGCAACGTAAACAATAATATGAGACGTTAATATAAAGGAGCATACTTACTAACAATATAAAGGAACATACACACTTCAAAGCTTGGTTACAGATAGTGACATGCAAAATTATTATAAGTCGATGCTACTTGATACAAACGCACATCGTCGAGACTATGACCCAAATAAGCCAATAAAAAGTAATAAAGGACAAAAATATTTGCAAGTTATTAAACCACTTTTTAAACTGAAGAATGCAGTTCAAGGAAAAGGTCTACTGTTACTAAAAAAGTGGAGAAAAAACGTAGATTTTGTGTGCGTGAATGAATTAGTGGAGAGGTTGAAATTGTTAATTGCGTCTAGAGATGCTGGCAACACAGGATTAGATAATGAAATTATATCTATCATTGAAGAATTGCGTGAAAGTAAAGTTATAAATTAATAAATATTTATAAATGTGTTTATTTTACTATCAGCCTCTCGATACAATACACCTTAACATGAACGTAGACAAACGAGATGGTATCAAAATTCACCCAAAATCAAAGTGTGATCGATACGGTCAAACTGTATGTCGATAGATTTTCTAGAACGATCTTAATAATCGCACCAAGTTTCAACATCCTAATCCATGGGATATCGGAGTTATGGGCTGTCAAAGTGTGCAAAAATATCCATCTTGTTCCTTGATATTTCACGTTTGTGCTGACAAAGTACTCATGTTGCCGATTATATATTGCGTACCAACGACGCCTTATATGTTATAAAACGGTATTGCAAAAAAAAACTGGCCAAGTGCGAGTCGGACTCGCCCATGAAGGGTTCCGTAGCAGCAAGTAAAATAATATTATAAACGTTCTTGTAGTTGGTTGTAACTTTGAAAAGTAAATTGCAGATTACGGTTTATGACGTATTAAAAAAAAACTAATTACTTGATCTTGTTCAAACCTATTTTCAATTGAAGTTTGCATGGTAATGTACAGACTCCAGCACATCAAGCTACCACAATCTGTCAGATTTCTTTAATAGAATTTCAACCTTAGCACAAGACTAGAAGGTTAATGTTTGATTGGTAAAATTTGACGGGATCCCTTCTATTCGCATAATGTTCTTTGTCCTAATATACTTCGGCATAACGATTTTGGCACAATTTGTTTAGGCATAATAATACTTCGGCATAATTTTTTTAGGCATACATCTTACATTCGCATAATCATCTTAAAGACTAATTTGTTTCGGCATAAATTTGATTCGCATAACGTTAGTAGGCCTAATGACTATTAGCATAACGTTAATAGGCCTAATGACTATTAGCATAACGTTAGTACGACTAATGACTATTAGCATAATAATATTTAGGCATACAATTAATACAAATAACAAAAACAATTTTCTTGCAAATGATTTATTATAATACATAACAATATTATGTACCTAACTTAAACGATTTTTCAATCGCAAGATAACTTTTATCTGAAGAATATAATATTAGATGTTTTGACAGTTTTTATGTAAAAAAATATGTCAAACTTCTAATAGGAGAAATAAATATGGCGGTTATTCCTCAGATAGAAGTTAAGTGATTGAAACAGTGGTCCTTAATTATGTATAACTATTTATATTAGGTGTATATTTTTAGCAATTGCTTGTAAATATGCTAGTTTAGTAGTATTCTCATTTTTTTTACTAATATTTTTTTCAATTCTTTTGGTTTTGTCCGTGTATTTTTTCTTTTTTTTTGGTTTAAGTGATGTTCCGACATCCAGTTTATCTATTTCAATGGTTTGATGTTTTATTTCCTGAACGATCTTTTTTGCCAAAAAATAAAATCCAGGATGGTGTATTCCCACAAAATGTGCAAATCTATTGTGCCATGCCTCTGCATGATTTTGTGTCCTAGGTATAATTATTTTCCTTTTCTAGTAGATACGTACTCCAGACATTGGGTGGAAATGGTGGCGGTGAACTTGTAGAGCCCCATACATAATTTTGATCAAACCAATTTGCTATAGTTTCTGTAACAATTATATAATATGTTAATTATAAATTGAATATGATGTGCAACAAAAGTTAGTGACAGAACCGAATTGCTGCAAAACCGACTCCACGTAGTCTTGTTTGTCCTACCCCTAGAGTGTAATTTAAAATCGCGTAGGCGCGTGGGGCCGCCGGAGGCCCGCAGCGCCGGAGCCGTGACAGAAAACCTTGCCTGCTGCATGTTGCATGCTCGCTTGAATGCTGCATGCTGCATGCTTGCTTGTTTGCTGCATGCTTGCTTGCATGCTTGCTTGCTTGCATGCTGTGTGCTTGCTTGCTTCATGCTTCCTACAGCGAAAAAACCCACAAAATTGTTCAATACGTTATATTATATTAATATGTTATATGTATATTACCTGACTCAGGAGATATGGCTTTTTTCCAGTCGTCGAAATAATTTGGAATATCCTCTTCGGGTAAAAAAGCTAGGGCGTATAAACATTTAATTTCCATGGCAAATGATATAATATACATTACCGTATAAGCGTTGGAGGCCATTTTTCTGTACGTGGCGGTATAATTATAATTTGTCCTAAATGAAAATTGCATCCTTTTATTGTTGTATTTTCGAAAAATTGTCTAGCACATATATGTGCAGTTTTTTCGAAGTCCATTAATATAAACCTGGGTGATAAATGCAAATTATTTGCATCGCAATACTCAATAATTGATGTAAATATTATATTATAGGTAGTTTTATCCTTGTTGGTGCATAATGCTAATACGAGGGCTGTATGATAAGTACCCGTGTTTATCGAATGAGAGCGCCACTGACCAAAAATGTCTATGCCATCATGTAACGCCATTATTATAACGATAACTGTCAAAATTTCAGACAGATATGTCTAGAAATTTTGTCTTAATAGCTGTAAGAAGTCATCAAGTTTGTGTTAATTTGCAATTATGGAGAAAGAACAATATCGATCAGTGATTAGATTCCTTTTTTTGGATGGGAAGACGTGTGAGGAAATCAAAGTGAAGTTGCACGCCGTCTATAAGGATCATGCACCTTCGATGACTACAATCAGATATTGGTTTAATGAATTCAAGCGTGGCCGAACATCCGTTTTTGATGAAGAGCGCCCAGGCCGTCCGATTGAGGTGACTACGGACGAAATGGTTAATAAAATCCATGATGTCGTGTTAGCAGATCGTCGTGTGAAGGTCAGGGAGATTGCTGACATCGTACACATCTCAATTGAACGCATACAAAACATCCTACACGAAAAATTGGGCATGAGAAAGTTATCGGCAAGATGGGTGCCGCGTTTGCTAACAGTGGAGCAAAAACGGAATCGAATGACAACTTCGCAGCACTGTTTGGACATGTTTAAGCGCAATCCGAAAGAGTTTTTACGGCGTTTCGTGACTGTTGACGAAACATGGATCCATCACTACACGCCAGAAATGAAAGAACAGTCAAAACAGTGGATTTCACCCGGCGAAACTGCTCCAAAGAAGGCGAAAACGGTTCCATCGGCCGGTAAAGTCATGGCCACCGTTTTTTGGGATTCGCAAGGCATCATCTTCACCGACTATTTGGAGAAAGGAAGGACAATCACGGGGCAGTACTATGCTGATTTATTGGACCGATTCAATGCAGAATTGATAAAAAAACGGCCCCATTTGGCGAAAAAGAAAGTCATTTTTCACCATGATAACGCACCTGCTCACTCGTCCGCAATCGCCACGGCAAAACTGGTGGAACTGCGCTACGAATTGCTGCCTCACCCACCCTATTCTCCAGATTTGGCCCCCTGCGATTTCTTTTTGTTCCCGAATATGAAAAAATGGCTTGGCGGAAAGAGATTCTCATCAAACGAGGAGGTCATCGCCCAAACAGAGGCCTATTTTTCGGGGTTTGATAAAACATATTTTTTGGAAGGTTTGAAAAAATTAGAAAATCGCTGGATCAAATGTATCGCGCTGAAAGGAGACTATATTGAGAAATAAAAATAAAAAATAATGCTTTTCTTGCCTAACACGGGTTCTTATCATACAGCCCTCGTATACACGGAAATGTTTGTGAGATATCATTGTCAACATTCCCGTTGTAACGTTGTGGATTACCAACGTTGCATTTCAAAACTATAAATAGTTCATTAACACTTTCACTGTCCGCGTAGCAGACACAATACCTAAACAATAGTCGTGAGTCACATGTGATTCATCGGACAGGGAAGTGGTTAATATAAATTTGTAGGTATCTAGTAAATATTCTTGAATTACGTCGAGACAAAAAGTAATTTATAAGTGGGTAGTTCTAAACTGGTAGTAACATTTGACAGTTCTGTGGTGACAGAACTGTGGAATGTTCTAGCTGCGGATAAGTGAGTGGCAATGCTTATGCTGTCTCACTCTCACGCGTGCAAAGTCCAATTCCCCTTCTCTTTGAGCGAGGCATTTTGTAGCAATCAGCTGGGACTTGATCCAGACATAAAAAACCGACCGCGCAGCAAGTGGTATCTCCCTACATTAGATACTACCTATAACTGTCGGTTCCGGTTATTATTTTGATAGATTTATAAATTGATAATTAATAAATCGTGTTAATTACCTGTTGAAGTGTACCTACATCCCCGTGAAGGGTAAGCTTGCCAAACCAAATCTTTATAACTGCTAGCTATTGTGTTTCTATCTTTTTGTATTGAGCAGTTACCTACAGACTTATTATTTTGTGTTCTAATTTTTCTTTGTTAGGTTTTTATTCCGTTAAGCCTCGAATGTTCCATACGCTCGTAGGCCTATAAATAATATTGTGTTAATGCTTCACGCTAATTTAATATTGTGTACCTGCCATGTAAACTCCGTTCTGATGTTGACCAAACTCACAAACGCCTCAAGCGCTTTACGTCCTAGGCTTTCGCTTACGCTGCGAGGTCATCATCAGAGAGGATTTGCAGTGGACCTTTTATTTACCGCTGGACGTTGATTCCAGGGAACAAGATTGGGGTTTGAAATACCCATCCTCAACGTTCGTTGAGTTCGACAGCTGACTCACGCTACCGAACGTTCGAGGCCTGCGCACACACAGCACCTAGCCGCACACAGCTGACCAGCCGGCGCATCCACCATCCTGTCCCTGGGGTCTCTCTCACCTCGGGACAACTCCTCGCCCATCGCATCTCTGCACTACGCGATAAGCCAGGACAGTACTTAGTGCGCCTACTTCCACGGAACGATTAAATACCAAGTGACGGCTGTGAACCACGACCTTAAATAAATATTGTTGTAAACGTTGGTGAGTTCTTTTATTTAAACTCACCCGCTAACCGTTACATTGGCGCCCAATTACGTGGTTTTTTTATTAAGGTCGCTTGTTTTTTTTTGTTCTGTGGAGGTAGTAAGTGTGTTATTTTGGTGTTTTGTGTGTTTTGTGTTTTATTATTTTTGTGTTTGTGAAAACGTTTTCGGTTTAACGCAGCCAAAGTGTACCCTACCCTACACATTTTTTTTGTTTGAAAAAGAAAGTAACGATTTTTTTTTTACTTTTCTTTTGACTATATTTTTTTTTAAACTCATCGTAGTAGTAGGGCCCTTGTGAAGGCCCGTCCGGGGAAGTACTACCACCACACTTATTGCAACCGCAAATCATTTTTGTTTCGGTTGTAGGGTGTGGGTGCCGGGATTCCATTACAGGCACATACAACCTTTTCACCTGGGTTCGTCTGCCAATATTTAAAAGAATTATTACTTTCTTTTCTTTTATATAGGTAATATATATTTTTTTTAATTGGTTATTGCAGACCCTACCTCATTCTGTCAATACCAATATTTTTTTTTTCAATTCATTTTGTTCAATAGTAATATTTTGAAATAACTTAACTTTTTTTAAACAGAACATAATTGCAGACTATCTCAATCTGTCAATTTTTTTTTCTCCTCTCAATTCGTTTTAAATTGTAATTTTTTATTTTTTTAGTTAACTTAACTTTTGTAAAACCTAAGTACATATTATTATTGCAGACCCTACCTCATTCTGTCAATATTCTGTCAATTTGTTTTTTCAATTTGTTTTAAATTGTAATTACTTTTTAAAGCTTAACCTTTTGTAAAGCGTACACATTTGTTGCATTAACTCCTTTTGTGTGTTTTTTTATTTTTATTTCGGTGCAATTGTTTTTTGTGCTTGTTTTCTAGATTGTTCTCAACCAAAACGTTACTAGATTTTTAAATTCAAATTGTAACAGACGGAGTGTTAGTACGTATAACCGTTAATTTTATTTTTCTCTTTGAATTTTTTTTTTTTTTGGTTTTGGCACTTACCCTACACTTTTAATATTTTTTTTTTCTATTAAAAAAAATTTTAAATCATGGCTTATCCAGTTAAGTTTATGTCACTTCATAAGTCTGAACTTAAGTACTTAGTGATTATTAGAGGCGAATCATCGTTAGTCACGGTACGGGACTTACATAAACGGATAGATGATAAATATGGACCATTCTTTCCATTATGACAGTCTAGTCTTTATCATTATAACTTTAACTAAATTTTGACATTCTAGTTAGTCTTTAATAATTATAACTTTAAATTTTTATTTTGACATTCGTTGAATATACCGTAACTTTTTTAAATGTAACAGTAAATCTTAACTTCTTTTTAAATTTTGAATACCTATTACTATAGCGAACCTATCTAACCTACCAATATTTTTTTTTCTTTTGGTCTACCCTCTAGTTATTTATGTATAATGATGGCCTACCCCATTCATTATATTTTATTTTTTATACCTATCGGCCCTACACCGAAGGTATTTATTATATTGATCGTGGCTCTAACCCATCGATCACTTTGGTTTTGTAATACATGGTTGTGCTTTCTTTCTTTAGAGCGGTAGCAACTCTTTAAATAAGCTCTTGCGGGAGCGGTCGATTACTCCTTAAATAAACCATAAATCATAAAGCACAACTGTGTCTATAGAGCGGTAGCAACTCTTTAAATAAGCCCTTGCATCATAAAAACACAACTGTGTCTATAGAGCGGTTGCAACTCTTTAAATAAGCCCTTGCAGGAGCGGTCGATTACTCCTTAAATAAACCATAAATCAAAAGAAACAAAACCAAAGGACATAGCTTGTTCACTTAATACTGATGGTCTACACCATTCGTGTTGTTTACTTAGAGCGGTCGCAACTCTTTAAATAAGCCTTTGCAGGAGCGGTTGGTAACTCCATAAATAAGCCTTAAACCAAAAACATAATTTTATCACCTAAATTTAGATTCAATTACTTACAGTAAAATTTAAAACTGGTAGGTGGATTAGTATTGGTCGGTAGATGGTTAAAAGGAAAAGAAATAATTTAACAATAATATTTTATTGAACTCGATACATAAGATTGCATTATTCTCTCGCTTAGTACACTTTCATCTTTGAAGAAAACTATTGTAAGGCATCAGGTTAATGACAACAGGATTCCTATATATTTTATATTGTGCGACAGCTATCTCTCGTATCACTGTATACAATAGCTGCCGCTGGTTATGATTGTGAGAAGTACGAATGATGATTTTTTGATAGGTAAAACAATAGTTAGATCTAATTCTTTGTGCGGATTTTGTCATTATAGAAGACAAAATCCTTGACTGCGCGAGGGCGTATTGTAACGTTGTGGATTACCAACGTTGCATTTCAAAACTATAAATAGTTCATTAATATAAATTTGTAGGTATCTAGTAAATATTCTTGAATTACGTCGAGACAAAAAGTAATTTATAAGTGGGTAGTTCTAAACTGGTAGTAACATTTGACAGTTCTGTGGTGACAGAACTGTGGAATGTTCTAGCTGCGGATAAGTGAGTGGCAATGCTTATGCTGTCTCACTCTCACGCGTGCAAAGTCCAATTCCCCTTCTCTTTGAGCGAGGCATTTTGTAGCAATCAGCTGGGACTTGATTCAGACATAAAAAACCGACCGCGCAGCAAGTGGTATCTCCCTACATTAGATACTACCTATAACTGTCGGTTCCGGTTATTATTTTGATAGATTTATAAATTGATAATTAATAAATCGTGTTAATTACCTGTTGAAGTGTACCTACATCCCCGTGAAGGGTAAGCTTGCCAAACCAAATCTTTATAACTGCTAGCTATTGTGTTTCTATCTTTTTGTATTGAGCGGTTACCTACAGACTTATTATTTTGTGTTCTAATTTTTCTTTGTTAGGTTTTTATTCCGTTAAGCCTCGAATGTTCCATACGCTCGTAGGCCTATAAATAATATTGTGTTAATGCTTCACGCTAATTTAATATTGTGTACCTGCCATGTAAACTCCGTTCTGATGTTGACCAAACTCACAAACGCGTCAAGCGCTTTACGTCCTAGGCTTTCGCTTACGCTGCGAGGTCATCATCAGAGAGGATTTGCAGTGGACCTTTTATTTACCGCTGGACGTTGATTCCAGGGGACAAGATTGGGGTTTGAAATACCCATCCTCAACGTTCGTTGAGTTCGACAGCTGACTCACGCTACCGAACGTTCGAGGCCTGCGCACACACAGCACCTAGCCGCACACAGCTGACCAGCCGGCGCATCCACCATCCTGTCCCTGGGGTCTCTCTCACCTCGGGACAACTCCTCGCCCATCGCGTCTCTGCACTACGCGATAAGCCAGGACAGTACTTAGTGCGCCTACTTCCACGGAACGATTAAATACCAAGTGACGGCTGTGAACCACGACCTTAATAGTACATTACTGCCGCGGCCTATAATGGCTACTTTGCTGGTCGCACTGATGATGGCCGACAGCGCAGCGTAGCGCAGCTCCAGGCCGACACAGCGCGGTCAGCATGCAGCACTTGATGGACGAGCAGAGATAAAGGCCGAGGCCTTAGGCCGAGGCCTTTACAGCGAGGACAGCAAGGGCTGCATGATGGCCAAGCTGGAAGGCCTAGAGCGTAGCTAGGCTAGCTGGAGGCAATCATAGCGTGACCAGCGAAGAGTCATAATGGGCCAAGGCTTGTATAGTGCTTTACTCAAAAATGCAAGTACCTAACCTAAATAAAACCAGCAAGTGATTTAAATAAAATACATATAGGTATTAACTAGAAAATTAATTAAAATAACAATATGAAAAGTACAGTTACTAAAATTCAACACCGGGTTTCCGGGTTTCATATTACTTACTAATAGTTTGCGATAATTTTAATGCGGTGTTTGACTGTTAGGTATATTTTCTTCACTTACTTAAAGCAAAAAAAAAGTCACTAGGGTAAAACACCCAACTATTGACCCCTTAAGCGGTTTTCTTTGCTTCTTTCGCAAAATAAACTAATGTACGAGTTGCAAGTGGAAATGAATGTTTTTGGAAGATAAAATAAACATTGGAGAATGTAACTAAAACATTATTTCCAGTCATACAAAGGTAAAAAGTGTTTTTTTTCTCTAGTTTAGCAAGAACAGGCCATTTGACCAGTTATTAACATGCTTGTACCAAATCTTCATCATGCAAGTGACCAATTTTTGACCTCCTGTAGTATAAGAATAAACTCAAATAATTTTAATTATGAATGTGATACGAGGTTTTATTTGACAAAAAAACAAACAAAGCTAGCCTTATAGCCCTTCTCATTTTCTTTTTTCACACTATTTAGGTCTTCAGCCTTCAAACGCCGTTAATAATATTCTTGCACTTAATTTTGAAATTTTGTAGTTTTTATCACTTTTTGTTGTAGTTTTTATCACTTTTTGTCCAATTTTTCTTCTTTATTAGTAGTTATTAATTTCACTGTTCTGTATTATGCAGCAGATATAAAAATACTCGCCGGCAAAATATAAATTGAAAGAATACGGCTTTAGTTCTACAAAGTGAGTTTCATAACCTTTGAATTTAATATTTTCCTAATTACATAAGACGGTTTTAACTTATTAAACTTATGTTAAAGACCTCACAAATGAAGAGAACATGAGATACAAACAAAAAACTAGCTCACACTTTGCCTAAACATGCAGGTTTTTAAACCTGTGGCTGAAGCATTGCTCGTGTTATATTCTGGAATTGTCCCACGGGACCATATACCGACATAAAAAGTATCCTGCGTCCAGGTACACCCACTTAATCAGGTTTTAAAATAATCTGCTTGCCAAATTGTGTCAAAATCCATTCAGCCGTTCACTTTTCCTATAATATTAGTAAGTCTAAAAGTCTAAAATATTCAGGAGGATCCAGAATGTGACAGTAGACCGAAAATTTAAGTACCTCACTCAAATTATGCTAGGTAGTCAGGTTACTACGTAAGGTATTTTTTATGTTTGTGATTATGCAGATACCCACCTTTAGGGGTGCCAACGCCCATGGGCTTAATACAGATGCATTAAAGTTAAGCTACCTCACCATTAAAAATGAACCATACGTACACACCGTGGTGTCAGTAACTGGTATTCTCGTACATTTGGTAAATTACCAGCTATTGACATGTCATGTTAATAAAATGGTTATTCATACATTTGAGTGTACCAGATATTGACCTCATCATTTAACAAGTTAACGCTCATTAAAACTTGAAAATCATGTGGAAAAGCATTGTGTCTGTCTTATATAACCAAAAAATACCAAACTCAAAGGAATCTATCGTGTAAAACTGAAATAAAATGACATTGAAAACAACCGTCAGCTTAGCAAATTGTTAAATTTCTTGATGATTTTAGGAGGGTATTTTGTTATCATAGGTTTACGGACGCATTATTGCTTTATTTAAATTTTCTGTGACGCCAATATATTGCAAGATAAATTATATTTCATTTTCTGTATTCTTTATGCAGCACTGCAAGAAGATTTATTATTGTTTTTGATAAAAACTGTTAAGCGGTCAATAGTTGGTGGGAGGTCAGCAGTTGGGTACTTTACCCTAAATAAAAATAAAAATTTCGCTGAACTGCGCTTTTGTTACTTCCTTGTATTTTTTTTTTAAATATGGAATACAATCTTTTTGTGCCTACCTCTTTATATACAAACAGCTGTGTTTTAAATAAAATCTTTTTGCATTTGTTTTTTTAAAACGTTGAAACGTCAAAATAGCGGCCGGCAATGTTTTGCCGACCTGTTAGAGCGGCCAGCAAAAACATTGCTGGCCGCTCCTTGAAACACTCCGGCAAAGGCGACTTTGCTCAAACAAGGTTGTCAAAATAATGACCACATTACATGCATTTTTGAGTAAATAAATATTATTGTAAACGTTGGTGAGTTCTTTTATTTAAACTCACCCGCTAACCGTAAAGTTAATAAAATTAATTAATTAACCGTAAAGTTAATAAAGTTGATAAAAAATCTTAGGAACAACTTTGAATGTTCCATCCATCATTATATACTTAGATAAGCATAATAAAGTAATGAGTTTTTTTGTAGTAAATATTATTATTCTCTTGTTTTTGTCGTATTTTTTATCAATAGTGATGATCTGGTCGTACTCTTTAAGTAAACATTCTGTATTTAGTTCAAAATCTATGTCTTGTGGTTCTTTTATACTATCCATTTTTTTCTTTTGCTTGTATATAATTTGTTTTAGATTAGTATTGCTTGGTAAATGACATGATATGGAAGGTGAGGTTATGGCTTCACAATTGGCTATAATTTCAATTGGCTTCATACTCGGATTTAATTTTGCATCTTCTTTTATTCTATTGACAGCTATTTGAATCTGAGGAAAAATAAAAAGAAGCAACTATAACAAATAGTAATTTTTAACGTAGTGTATCCAATGATATTATAAAGAAAGATACGCCATGTTCATACTAAATGGCGTTCAGATTTCGTTGCGTTGTTATTTCATGTACTAACTTAGATGTATACAGTAATTTTATTTAAAACTACGACAGCGATAGATAATACGGAATGTATAAGATAGAAAGAGATAGCTAGTTTTAGTGTGTTGCGCTTGAAGTACAGTCCACACTACACTAGAGTATTCATAGAGTGACATGACGGACGCTATTTGTCTCTGTCACGCAGCAGATTGCCATCCTATTATCTATCCTTTTCGAACCATTACGTCAATAATACGAAATTTATTTGAAAATGAGGAATAACTCGTAAAAAAATACAAAATTGATATATTTTTAATAGACTTGCTTATGGTATGTCACTCCACAACTCTTATTTTTCTTGGCACCATAGTTTTTGCACTTTCTGAAGACACAACTTGGCGTTTTTGTTACGCCTCGCACTCACGTTACCTCGCTCGCTGTTGTAATCCGACTAAATTAAGGGTGCAACAATTGTGTTACATTCTCCTCAACATTTTGTGCGTGCTAGTGCGATATCTACCTATTTTTATTTATAATATCATTGAGTGTATCAATAAGTTAAGGTGTAGCCTAGCCGCCAATATGTTTGATAATGTTTGGATTAATAAATTTTAAAAACTTACTTTTTCTCTAAGTGCATTTGGTTCACCATGCCCGGGTCGACGGCGCGTTGTGTCCCACGCGCGCCTCAAAGAGCGTCAGCATAATGACGGGGCCCCCTCTCAGAGGGCCAAAGCCTGCCGGGGTCGCGGGATTATTCCCTTACCGTAACCCCGGAACGTAACAGGCTATGAAGGACACCGTGGATTTTAGTCAGTAGAAGTCTGACAGTCCCTCCCGCCCTGCCCGGGGTTGGAGGACTCATTTGATGATTTTACCACGCTAAAAAAAAAAAAAAAAAGTGCATTTGGTTCATGATTGTAATTTTGCATGTGCTTAGATAATATTTCATGTTATTGGTCGTCGTTTAATTTTGTAATAAGTCGAGAGTTACATTTTTATAATTGTTATTACGTCGCATTTCACACACCCAATAATATTTATTTTCCTTTTGTACATTTTTCTCATATGTGAAACCATCCACATTTAATTTCATGCCGCCTCTTTTGGTTATAAAGGTACGCACTGTATTTTCCATTTGTAACTACAATTCACGATATTTAACAAGTAAGAGTAAGAATCACAACGTACATAAATTACAACTTTGCAATAATACATTTAGTGACACAATGTTTTATGACACCACCGTCTACTCAGAAAAAAGTTTTTTTTTTATTCTACCTACAATATCAAGTGCCTACAAATTTTATTAGAGCAATATTGTATAAACGTGTATAGTGTCTAATATTCCAGGTGTTAATAATTATTTTATTGTTATACCTTTATATGTTTTAATATCATTATGCGTAAATAAATTTATGCTTTAGGATATTATGCTTAAAAAAGTTATGCTTTAGAACTTTATGCTTAGTAAATTTATGCTTTAAGATATTATGCTTAAAAAAGTTATGCTTTAGAACTTTATGCTTAAGAATATTATGCTTAATCATTATTATGCTTAGAGAAATTATGCTTAAAAAATTATGCGTAAGCTATTATGCGAAAATATAATTATGCCAAACAAAATTATGCTAAGTTATATTAGGTCTTAAAATTTTATGCAAATGGATAGGGAACCAAATCTGACAGATTCGGGTAGGTTGACCTGCTGGCGTCTGTGCCTACATCATATATTTTTTTAATTTTATCATTCACTTATTTTAGAAGTTATAGGGGGGACACACACATTTTACCACTTTGGAAGTGTCTCTCGCGCAAACTCTTTGAGTTTCAATTCCATGTATGGGGGTAACCCCCAAAGTTAGTTTTATTTTTATTTTCGTGAAAAAATCCTAATGCGGTTCACTCAATACATATACCTACCAAGTTTCAACAGGATATCTCTCTCTTATACTTTCGAAGAAAAAAGGTTGTGATATACGGACGGACAGACAGACAGACATGACGAATCTATAAGGGTTTTGTTTTTTGCCATTTGGCTACTAACCCTAAGGCCCTTCGTACATTAGGCGACTCGGGTATCCGATACTCCAGTCGAATACCCAAGTCGCGCGACTCTAGTAGCGCACGATCCGTACGCAGCGGCGACTCGAGTCGTAAGACTCAAATCGTCTATTCGGCCACCATTCTATATTCAACCTTAATAATACATTGTACATAAAATGACCTAAAAAATAACTTTTCTTTCGGAAGTCAGTGGCTTTATTTTTTTATTTCGTTGTCTTTTTGCCACCGACTTCCGAAAGAACAGTAATTTTTTAGGTTATTTTACCCTTTTTTGTGATTATTTTTGAAGTCGGTTAATTTTTTTTTTTAAGTTTTTTATTTTACTCTTTTTAGTTTAAATATTCAACCCAAATTCTTGTCAAATACATCATTTCCTTACAAGTGCACTAGAATTTGTAATCCGTGGCACCGGTATTAACATCGCTCATGTACACATGCTAATAAAATTCTCTATCTCATAAACTGCTGAACAGATTTTGATGAAACTTGCAGTATTCCCTAAGGTGAACGATCCCTAGTACAACAACGAAAAAAATTTTGAAAATTGGTAAATTGGCGGAGTAATCGCGTAACAAACACGCAAAAAGTAATGTCATTCAAGTAGCCGAAATCAATAAAAATGCTCACAAAATAAAAAGTACTGAACCAAATTGGATGAAATATTTTTATGGGACCACACTGCAAGTGTATTGCATCGAACAAACAAAGAATGACACTAATCGGACTAGAAACCTCGGAGTAATCGATGTACATACATAAAAAAAAACATACCGACCGAATTGAGAACCTCCTCCTTTTTTTGAAGTCGGTTAAAAACACAAAATGTACATCTCATAACATAAATTAAAATGCTTCTATTTTAAAAATGACGAGCGCATTCCTATTTCAAATTTTTGGAATTAAAAATTGGCGCGTATAGAGGAAAAAAATCAATCTAGATAGGTCCGGGAAAATTCGTTTTCTCCGTATTTTCACGCAAAAAATTTAGAGAAAGAATATGGTTTATAATTTCGCCGCGCAAACCGGCCACAAGGTAGCTCGATTTTTTCAAGCTTTGACTTTCATGGGACCATGGGTTCAATCCCCAGGTAAACATAGATTTTTTTTTCATGTTGCAGTTGTTTTTTCGAGTTTTATTCTATTTTTTTTCTAGGTTTTTTTTTTTATAGTTTTCTTTTATTTGCACCGGAACGCTGACGCTCTTACTGCTATGATGATGACCGTGGTTTCAAATTTCAGAATGTAATAGGTTTTTTTTAATGTTTTCGTTTTCTTAATTACTTTATTTTTGTCGTATGTGCAAGTACATGACGAAGCTGGGTTAAAGTAGTAATGTTTGTAACGAAACCATAATAATTTGTAAAAGTGCAAAAAGTCTGACACCATGCTCGAAAGATGGCGTTGTCGTCGAGTTAGATCGCGCTATCGTTTTGTTAGGTTCTATTGAAGGACACCGTGGATTTTAGTTAGTACGAGTCTGACAGTCCCTCCCGCCCTGCCCGGGGTGGGAGGACTCATTTAATATGATGATTTTACCACTTAAAAAAAAAGCTTATTCCATGCTAATTATCTATTACAATATTCTTTTGAATTTGACAAGCCTGTTGGTCTAGTCGTTAGTGACCCTGACTGCTATGCCGGAGGACGTGGGTTCGATTCCCATCCAGGACAAATGTTTGTTTGATAAGCACGATCATTTGTTCTGTGTCTGGGTGTAATTTATCTATTATATTTATGTATTTAGAAATATATAAGTATTTTTATCAGTTGTCTAGTACCCATAACACAAGCTCTGCTTAGCTTGGGACGAAATGCGGAATATATATTTTTTTTTCCTCTTTATTTGTTTAGGGGTTTTTATCGATACCGATATGGCAACCCCATCGTACCTTTAAGAATTTTAGAGTATAATAAGATCTAATGTTAACGATAATAAATATTATAATAATATACTGTATATAAAGGAAAAAGAGTCACTGTTGCAGAACTGCTATTAATCGACACAATTTTCTAGCTTCCTCTGAAGCTGGTCGAGATAAAATCGATTGTATTAAGCCCACATTCAGCTTATTGAGCTTTAAATCTTTCAGCAATGACTGGTTGCGGAATATTATCTGATATCTTTAAACGAGCAATTCTTGTATATTTATATAGAATCAGGATCTCGGAAACTGCTCCAAGGATTTTCATGAAAGTTACAGATTAGGAGTTTTCCGGCTCAAGGAATCGATATATCAAGGTCCCAGGTTCGAGAAAAGCTTGGTTCCCAAGATATAGACATTTTAAAAACCGAGCGATGCTCGGTTACCCAGATATTTATTATTAATTGTAATGATACAAACAAGGATAGTTTTCTACTACTAAATTTAAAAATAATAGATACAAATTTTTCGTCGGTTAAAAATCGCGCAGACTTGGGTATCGGCGATCTTGATAGATGAGTAGCGAGCGACTAGAGTCGGCGACGCATGTTGGCGACGCGACCTGTGTACGAGCCTCTATGGATTTGTATTGCGATAGTCTCCTGGAAACCAAAATCGTAAGGTATCGGAAACTTGCGTCGCCTCGTGTACGAACCTTTGTACACAACGCGACGCAAGTTTCCGATGCTAGAGTTTCGTCACTACTCATGACCTGCGGAAAATTCGAGGTACTACATTTTTATAATGCAATTCGATGTAACGACATAGACACTTGCACCGTGTCAAAAGGTCATGATGGGTGGTCAAGAATATGAATTTAAAAATGTCTGACACATGACTGTGACAAAAAAATATACTTTGATCAGTTTATTTTTCAGGGTTCCGTAGGTTCAAAAAAAAAACGGAATCTTTTAAGATCAGTCGTGTGACAGTCCGCCCTTCACAGTTAATTTCCTGCGAACCTAACATTAATCCAAATCCAAATACTTTAAATTAATTTTAAATTTTTATTCAATAAAATAGAAAAAAACCATCTCTCCCAACTTTTTAATAAAACTGCATACCAAATTAAGATTAATTTGTTATATTTGTTAATGTAAATATTTTTATATCGTTTTAAAATAATTACTTTCCAAAAATGATTCAAGAATATGCTACGGAACCTTTTATTCTGTGAATAAAATTAAAAATGGTAAATAAATTGTTCCGCCATCTTGAAAGTCGCGGAAACTCAAGTAGCGGCGATGTCAACAGATGGTTAGCGCGCGATTGGCGTCGCGCGTCGCGTGCATAATGTGTACGAACTGTTAGAACCGGGAACCGAGTAGGGTTTTTAAAAAATGAAATTAATAATGCTGGAATTAAGTACTGTATTACACAATGATTATGTACAAGTGACAAGTGCATGGGATGATGGTTGGGAGACGATTGGCGTGCTGGACCGAGGGAAAGATAGGTGAGGAGTGTCGGAATGCTGCGTCAGCAGCTAGGATGCAGCGCAGACAGCTGAGTAGGCCAAAAGGGGTACAAAGGTTGGCTGTAACAGCCCCCCGATTAGGAGGAACTTACGGGTGGAAAGGTAAGTTGACGGGAAAGGAAGGAAATATAAGTTTTATGGATTTAGGACATTCGAAGACGAGGACCAGTGATATCTTCGGAACTTATGGATGCCAGTTCTGTGGGAGTTTCAGGTTTGGGTTTACATTTTGGTTTTTTAAAATGGCAGTACAATTTAAAGAAAAAGTACAAAATTAAAATAACACTTATAACTACAGTTATATAAGAATAATAATTACCATAAATGACAATGTGAGGTTTCTCAATAACTCCATTGAGGTTTGTTTTTATCTGGTCGGTTGCCTTATTATAATTTGAGAACAGGGAATCTAAGTTGTTAATATTTTTTAAGTTTACATAAGGAACTTTGATGTTTTCCTTTAAGTATGTATTAGAACTACAACAAGTTTCATTAATCAATTCAAAATGCAATACAATTGGTTTTATTTTTATTTCGATGTTATGTTTAGGTATTAACTTATTGTCATTGCAATAAGCAATACAATTGTCTGGTATAGTTAATATACCAGTACCGGAAATAGAAGATTCGGATAATTCTTGGTTACTGCATTCTATAGTTATTTTAGAATTTTGGCTGATCATGTAGCTCCATTGGTTATTATGGAGTTTATGAAACGTTTCGAAATTACCGTTAACAAATTCAGTTTTACAAAGACTCGGAACGGAAGTAAGAGCTTTTGAGATAACCTCAGTTTCACAAATAGGTACAGCTGATGTAGGATACACATTGGAAATTTCACAGATATAATATTGCGTATTAATTACTTTACAGGTGTTAAGGGAATTAAGTTTACAATAAGATTTCTTATCTTTGGTTATGCCCAAATATTTAGTAGAAGGTATTATAGTAGAATACAATGTATTGTTTACAGTTTTAAGGGCAATGGGATATGGTACAGCCTGGTATAAGTCAAATTCTTTTGTGTTTACCAAGGGCATTTGTAGTATGAATATAATTTAGTTATTTGCATAATAACTGGATACATCAGATATATTTTCTAAAATATGAATATTGTCTAATATTAAGGGTACAGGTAATTGCTTAGAACTAGGGAGAAATCTATAATTACTTACAAGGTCTGAAAACAGTTGCTTAGGCGTAATGATAGATGGATATAATATATTAGACTTACTAAACATAATAGCATTAATAATATCTTCTAACTTAAATGATAAGGTTAACAAACTACTTTCTAAAATATTCGACAATCCCGATATTTTAGATCTCATTAATAATTTGTTGGAAACATGTGTTAGGTTTGCCATTTCTTGGTTCAAGTTATCTATAGCATAACTTAAACTTTCTTCATTTGCATTTATTTTATCAATAACTTCTTTTAAAGACAAAAGTGTGGATTGTGTAACCATCATGTTTTCTTTCATGAGGGTAGCCAATTTAGTTTGATCATTTTCCAAAGTATGAATAGCATTACTATATTTTTCAGCATCATTTTCGTCCATGTTACCAAATAGATATTTGATTACTGAGCCAACTCCACCAAACCAAGGTGATCTTTTATTAGATTTCGATATGAGATGGGAGATAGAATCAAAATCTCTCACAATGTCAGAATAGCGGGACGACAATGGTTGGAATAAATAATAACAATCGTCTCCGTAACATGCATTACTTTGATTACATAAAAATTTCGAGGTTCTTAGAATATCTCTTATGTTATCTAAATGTTGTTGAATGAAAGAGATATCTATAGGAATTATAATATCTAGAGTATCATCGGTTATTTTAAGAGAGCCAATAGGATCAAAATATATGCCTGCGTCGTCTGATGCTGGCTGGATATATCCTTGACTGTTTGATGCCAGGATAGGATAAATGAAACCAATTCTGGAAGGAAACGTAATATAGGTTATTATACACCGTGACTTTTTAGTCGTCTTACAAAAGCAGCCCAGTTCATGTATCCAATGATTAGAACACGTTTATAAAAAAAAATAGGTTTTAAAGAATTTGAAAATTTTTAAAATATAATTTTAATTCATTATTATGACGCAAGTCGTAGTTAGAAACATCCTTGCCTCATAAAAAATGGAGATGGAATGATCTGCCCGACTATTGCGCTGGGTAGGTATACTCTACAGCTGAATAAATAAACATTTTAACAGAGTGTTTCATATTTCTAATATACCTATTTGTTAAAAATAAAAATTATTGTTAACGATAACAATAGAAAAAAACTTACCTAAAGGTATTTTAGGTCGGATACATTAAGTGGACCCCTTTTGTAAGACGACTAAAAAGTCACGGTGTATATTATTTTAAAATACTAGGTTATACTACTAGTGGCCAATTTCATTTCGTCAAAATGATGTTTAACGTGACGTCTGTGTATAAGGAGCGATGCTGTGTTGTTTCCATGAATTTTCACAATCTTAAATGGACCTTTCCATATAGGAGATAAGGCTTTTCTGAGACGTAAATGATTTTTTAAGTAAACAAGATCACCGACTTTATACTTGACGGCGCTTTGAACCTTTTTGGAGAGTGACCAGAGACGTCGGGAAGGACAGCGAACATTTTGAAGTACTGGTTGACGTTTCTTCACTCTGACACAACCCCGGGCTCTTTTGCATGTGGCTGATGGACGAGATAATCCGCTGGCATCGCACTGAAGCAAAACGTGTTCGGTGGAGTGTCGTTGTATTGCAATTAATTAGAAAGTGCTGATTGTAATGACATTCTAATTGCTGAAGAAATAATTGTCATCAACACATGGTTTTAATTCTCCTCGCCCGCCTACCCACGATAGCTCGGCAGCCGGAATGAACCCAGATTTGAATGATAATGGCAAGGTGCCGTTATCAGAAGTGGGATGTGAAGGGCTTCCTTCAGAGGAGAATAGCCGTGCGAGGTCTTCAACAGAACATCAGAACTAACCCTGTCTCAAGACATGAAGTTGTTTTTTTAACCCGATCGATGGCTATATCGCAACCTTCGAGTAGCACGTGCACCCGGCTGATTGTGTTTGATCCTGACGGCAACGAAACGAATATTCAAGTTGGTGTTTAAGAAACCGCGAGTAAGGCGGCCATGTGCCTTTGGATCATCATCGAACGCATAACGCGGATGAAGATGTTACAACGGGATTCGTATCTTCAGTTTTGTGTCAAAGGGAAGTCGCGATCCGCCGTGAGCTCCACTCTCATAACCTAACCACCAGATCTCAACTTCTGCGCATCCTCAACGGCATTTCACTGCCACGAAGGCATGAGGATAGTGACGAGCATGCTGCGGATGTTAAGAAAACCCGATTCGACGAATCACGCTTCATGTAAACATGTCACCGCTGCGGTACTACGGGTCACAAACCGATAGACTGTCGCAAGCGAAAAGAAGAGCTTGCTACCTCAGAGAAGACGTACGAACAATCATCCAGAGCCACTGTTCAGCCAAGATCAATCACCTTCTTCGTGTGTAGAAAACCAGGACATTTGGCGTCGGCGTGTCAAGGTCGAGTGGTGGCCGCGGAGCAGCCGCAGTCAAAGAGGTTCATGTGTGTGAACGCGAGGAATCGAGGAGCACCTTAACCACATTATCCGGTGACCAAGTTTCCTTTCTTTTTGTAGTAGATCTGCTTTTTCGTTAGTAATTTAGAGCTACGCCGAGAAGTTCCCTGGTATTGCGCAGAATGATTAGTTTTTCTGACGGGCATTGATAAGGGGGATGTAGAATGTGTTTCACATAGTACCTGATGGCTCTATTATCGAACCGTAGAAAGATTTAGGTTTTAATTGACGCTCCTAATCCCAGCCGACATCTAGTTCGAAGGGATCATATGATTTAAATAATGCTACGAATAGGAGTATGAAAGTAAACTTTCTAGAGTTACATCGGGGTTGACTAGTGTTAGAGCAATAGTGAGAGCATTATTAGTGTAGGCGACTTCGTCTTTAAAGGTAGCGAGCGTAACCAAACCTCCTTTACATCAAAGGTCCTTTTACGATTCTCAAGGTACTAGATCACGACAGATATGAGCTGAGAGACATTGACGGGTCTAACAGAAAACTTGTGCGCAGTATCCAGGGGCTACGGTGGATTGATTGAAGTAGCTACTTCGTTAGTTAATCAGACAGAGGAGGCCGAGACGGCGGAAGTGCGAGTTTTTAACAATTGCGTAAATCCTGTGGTTTTTATCTGGAATCGATCTAGAGCATAGGGCTCTAAGCTGGAGTGACAGTTGAGAACGGCGTGGTTGATTAATGGGGCTGGCCTAAACCGGGTCGATGCCTCTGATCAGACTACGTTTTCTATGGTTTTGTGGTGTAGTTGATTGACTGGGCTGGCCTAAACCGGGTCGATGCCCACGATCAGACTACGACTTCTCTGGTGTGAGCTGAGTGGCGGGAGATTGGTTGGGGACTGGCCTATGCGGGTCGACGTTCTTGATCAGTTAACTGCAGCAGCTGTGTGTGGTTTTCATGGCTGGTGGAAGGGGCGCTGACGGGTTGTCCGGTCCACCGTACCATGCGAGATGGTAGGTGGTCGAAGGGGCGCCTGAGGTCAGTTGTCCGCCCAGCGTGTTTAATTGATGGTGATGGGAGGGGTGGAGATCGAGATCCTTTTCATCAGGCAGCATAAATGGGTTAAGAGTCAGGGATGGGCGAGCATGCTCAGACGAGTACTACGAATTTGTGTTTGGTCTTTGCAGATAACTCGAGGCGTGAGCAGTCGCACGAGGACGTGCGAATGTCAGTCCGGCCGTGACGGCGCTTTGAACCTTTTTGGAGAGTGACCAGAGACGTCGGGAAGGACAGCGAACATTTTGAAGTACTGGTTGACGTTTCTTCACTCTGACACAACCCCGGGCTCTTTTGCATGTGGCTGATGGACGAGATAATCCGCTGGCATCGCACTGAAGCAAAACGTGTTCGGTGGAGTGTCGTTGTATTGCAATTAATTAGAAAGTGCTGATTGTAATGACATTCTAATTGCTGAAGAAATAATTGTCATCAACACATGGTTTTAATTCTCCTCGCCCGCCTACCCACGATAGCTCGGCAGCCGGAATGAACCCAGATTTGAATGATAATGGCAAGGTGCCGTTATACTTAATTGGTCTCGTGTGAGTATCATAATAATTTTTGGAATTTATTTTTGATTTTTGAATATATTCTATTGCCTTCGCTCGGCAATACTTAAGTCTATTTTGGAGTATGCGGACATATTCAGGGTAAGTAGCACTTGATGTTTCTTCATAGATGAAGGTTGGTATGTATGGTTTATTTCCGAATACTAGTTCGAAGGGAGCAAAGTGAGTAGTTGAGTGGATAGCTGTATTAAACGCTAGCATAGCTGTAGAATAGAATAGAATAGAATATACTTTATTGTACACCAAAAATTAATAAGCAGTATTTTACAATTTTGTTACAATAACGGTACAACGGCGGTCTTATCGCTGAGAGCGATATCTTCCAGACAACCTCTGAATGGACTAATATATTTTTATATTAAACGCATTAACGCATGCGTAGCGAATTTCAAAGATTTTCTTTGGAAAGGAAAAATTCGATCCCTGCCCGCGGATCGAATTTTTCCTTTCCAAAGAAAATCTTTGAAATTCGCTACGCATGCGTTAATGCGTTTAATATAAAAATATATTAAGTATGGTTGACGTCATCTGTTACAACATTGATTTAACTGTAATGTTAACATGTTGGTTGTAGTAGTTCTAATACTCTACAATAGATGGCGCTGAACGTCACCATGAGACGTTAGATATGGAAGGACAAATTCGCCGCGGCAGATAAGATCCTCGGTGGCTCGGTTGGAAATGAGCGTCGGATGTACTGAATCTGAAGGTCGTGGGTTCGAATCCTGCCCGCGGATCGAATTTTTCCTTTCCAAAGAAAATCTTTGAAATTCGCTACGCATGCGTTAATGCGTTTAATATAAAAAATATATTAAGTATGGTTGACGTCATCTGTTACAACATTGATTTAACTGTAATGTTAACATGTTGGTTGTAGTAGTTCTAATACTCTACAATAGATGGCGCTGAACGTCACCATGAGACGTTAGATATGGAAGGACAAATTCGCCGCGGCAGATAAGATCCTCGGTGGCTCGGTTGGAAATGAGCGTCGGATGTACTGAATCCGAAGGTCGTGGGTTCGAATCCTGCCCGCGGATCGAATTTTTCCTTTCCAAAGAAAATCTCTGAATGGACTAAAAATAAGTATCTTAAAAACAGGGTAGTTAGTGGTGCACAGCAAATACATGCACAATTAATGCGCCAAAACAAAACCTAATTAAATTACACATAAAATAGACCCAAAAAAAATACATATAGGTACAAATACATATACAAACATACATTATACAAATACATATAAATATATATATAAATTATATTATACATCAAAGCGAAAGGAAATTATTTATAACTGACTTTTTAAAAGAAACCAGCGATTGTGCTTGTTTGACTGCTAACGGCAATGCATTCCACAAACGAACAGCCTGGACCGTGAAGGAATCGTCATAAAACTTTGTGGAGTGTGCAGGCATCATTAGCATCAAATTCTCTGATGATCTCAAAGTTCGAGAGTGTCCATCGTGTAAAAATTTAAATCGCTCTTTGAGATAAGAGGGGGTTAAGGGATTATAAATAATATTATAAAGCAGAGTTAAAACGTGCGTATTCCGGCGAAGGCGAATAGGTAACCACTTGAGTTTATTGCGAAATTCTGAAATATGGTCATATTTGCGCAAACCAAATATAAACCTTATACAAAAGTTTTGAAGTCGCTCAAGCTTATTCAATTGTTCTTCTGTGAGATCTAGATAGCTGGCATCGGCATAGTCAAGGATCGGGAGAAGGAGGGATTGAGCGAGCGCAGTTTTGGTGGCAGTTGGAAGAAAATTGCGCAATCTACGCAGAGATCCTGCAGATGCGAATAATTTGCGACTCACTTCTTGCAACTGTGGGCCCCAAGAGAAGTCTTTATCAATGAAAATTCCCAGGTCTTTAACTTTGTCACTATAAGGCATAACTGTACCTTCAAAAATAATTTGGGGAAGCTGCAACCAGTTGATTCTTGAACGCAGTCTGGGGCTGCCAACAACAATGACCTGCGTCTTCACCGGGTTAACTTTTAAGCCATGGGCAGTACTCCAACCGGAAATACGTGCTAAATCCTTATTTATCATATTCACGGCCTCTGACAATTCGTCTAAGGGAGCTTGTGAATATATTTGCAAATCGTCAGCATACAGGTGGTAGGATGAAAGAAGATGATTAGAAATTGAATTTATAAATGTAGCAAAAAGAAGAGGAGATAAAACGCCCCCTGTGGTACGCCGGCAAAGGTATCGCACCAAGAAGACGACGAGCCTTCAATGCAAATACGTTGTCGGCGGCCACACAGGTAACTACGAAACCAATCAATTACCGTTGGAGATATGTTAAGAGAGCAGAGAATGCCGAGCAGAATATCAAAATCGACGGTGTTAAAAGCATTACTGAAATCTAATAAAGTAAGGACCGTCAAATTTCCATTTTCCATGCCCAATCTTATATCATCAGTAATTTTAACAAGGGCTGTAGTAGTGCTGTGTCCTGGACGAAACCCGGATTGGTAATCATTGAGGAGACTGTTTTTACAAAGGTAAGCACTTAGCTGGTTATGAATGAGGCGTTCAAGGACTTTGGACAGGAAAGGTAAAATGGAGATAGGACGAAAATCGGCAAAAGACACAGGATTACACTTTTTAGGGAGAGGGGTAATTTGTGCTTCTTTCCAAGATGAAGGAAAAACACCATGGGATATGGAATAATTTAGGATATGACCGATGACAGGAAGGATTTCATCCAGAATAGGGAGTATCATCTTACGACTGACACAGTCACTACCAACAGCATTTGAAGTGATTGAGCTGTATATACAAATCGAGGCCAGTTATTTTGTTGCTCATTCACATATGATTTTAAGTACTCTTTTAAAGTAGAGTGACTTCTCTCGAGAGCACCCTGAGTTTGAGGATGATATGGAGTTGACCATAATTGTTTTATTTTTAATAGGTTACAGGTTTGTTTTGAATAACTCGGCCGTGAAGTTGGTACCTTGATCCGTTAGGATTGTTTTTTTGGAATTCCGAATAGTGTGATGAAATGTACCAAACATTCACATGTTTCTTCAGCAGTAGTATTCGTGATTGGATAAGCAGCTGAGAACTTAGTGAGGTCATCCTGGAGAGTCAGAATGTATTTATATTTATCGCTACCGGCTTCTGGTAGTGGTCCTACGATATCAAAAGCTACTCGTTCAAACGGACGTGTTGAAAGAGAAGTAATTTGCATAGGAGCCCGATTTGTTTGTCTAAGGGCCTTATTGACTTGACACTGCGGACATTTTTTTACATAGTTTTCGATGTTAGTTCGCATGTGTTTCCAGTAGTATTTCTCTTGAATGCGTTTTAACATTCTACCAGAGCCTAGGTGACCGGCTGTAGGAAGATCGTGATTTTCCTTTAGGATTTTTGGAATTTCACTTAATGACGGATATATTACAGTATTTTTGTAAATATGTATAGTCATTTCTGAGTTATGGAATAGGTATAGAATCATGTTATATAGTTTGATATATTGATGCGTATCGAATGGATTATTAAAGTCAGATATGGCTATCTCGGGGTTATCTTGACCTGTAAGACTAACGATTAATTCGTTTCTTATAGATTTCAGACACTTGAAGATAATTATCTTCGTAAGTACAAGTGTCAAAATGATTGACTTTGGTAAATATGAAATAGTAGATTTTATTGTCTAATTTATATTTAAGGAAAGAATGTAATGTTCTTTCCAGTAAGGAAAATTCACTTAAATTAGGAATATTAGATAACACTTCTTGAGTGTACGGGATGGATTCATCCATATCTATAGATGTAGGTATTATTATATATTTTTTATTAGTTTTAGATAAGCTTTCATTGTGTTCTATTATAGTCACGTTTGGATTAAAATCTTTAGAAATAGTTTTAAGGAATTCTGAATAGTTTCCGTCTAGGGTAGAGGAACTACTAGGGCTGGAGATATCAGGAGGAGATATTGGATTTGGAGGTTCACTGGAAGGTGAAGGTAAGTTTTCATTTATATTTTCTAGGTCATCAAGATTACCTAAATCAGGTAAGCTGGTAGGTTGAATAAGATCTGTAAGATCTTCTAGTTCAATCAAGTCATCAGGGGATTCAACTGGAGGAACGTCTGGATCATTATCAGGTAAGTTTATATTTTTATTAGAAGTACTAGGTAGAGGATTTATAGGATTAACAGATTTAATTATATGATAACGAGATAATGCATCAGCGGCATTATTGAGTTTACCTTTCCGATATATTATTTCGTACTCATATTCTTCTAGTTTCAATCTCCATCTTTGGAGTTTACTACTGGGATCAGTGTGATTAAATAGCCAACGCAAAGGACGATGGTCGGTAATAATTATGAACTTTCTGCCATAAAGGTATGGACGGAAAGTTTTACAGCCAAAAAGAATTGCGAGTAATTCTTTTTCAGTTGTGCTGTAGTTGCACTCATTTTTGTTGAGTGTGCGGGACGCGTAGGCAATAGGTTTATCTTTACCTATTTCGCCTTGCGAAAGGATAGCGCTGATTGCGTAATTCGATGCGTCACAGCTGAGAAGAAAAGGTTTAGAGAAGTCAGGGTATGCTAATAAAGGAGCTGTAGTTAATTTGTTTTTAAGAGTTTCGAAGGATAACTGATGTTCGTTTGACCATATGAACTCTACATTCTTTTTCAGGAGATTAGTTAGTGGTTTTGCGATACTTGAGAAATCAGGAATGAACCTGCGATAATAGGCGACAAAACCAAGGAATGATTTAACATCTTTTGGAGTTTTAGGTATGGGAAATTCATGAACTGAGCGCAGTTTTTCAGGATTTGGTTTGACGCCCTTGTCAGTGATGACATGGCCTAAGTAAGAAACTTCCTTTCGTAGAAACTCACATTTGTCGGGTAGCAATTTTAATCTAAATTCGCGGAGTCTGGAAAATGGTATCCCTTTTCGTCACCGTTTGCTATAAAATTCAGTAACCATAATGATCAAAAGTTCTAAATATTGTTTTACATAATTATTTTTTACTTCTAAAGCTGTTCTGGCATAATATCGAGTACCATAATAATTGAATCTCCTAATTTTGTATGAAATAAAGTCATATGTCCTAATCATTGTATTACATAATGTGTATTATTCCTAATGTTCAATTAGGTATAGTGGGTGCGTCTCATTTCATATAAAGTTATTTGATATATTTTCATTTCAATAACGTTCACATGATATAATCAACGTGAGATATACCAACGGTTGATATAATTTCTCCACACATAATGTTTGTGTTACTCTAAAACTCATTTCATATAATTTTATTTGATATAACGTTTAATAAAGCGAAAATCATTACATATAACGTTTGAAACGTATAATTTTTCAGTTATTTGACCTAGGATGCAAGAGCGAGCGAAGCGAGCTCGGGACTTGGGGCACCCCGACACGGACAGGTTAGGTTCGAAGGGGATGGCGGGGTCTGAAAGACCCCGCCATCCCCTTCGTGTTAGGTTACTTTAAACCCTGCACGCAGAAATAGGAGCCCCGCGAAGCGGGGCTCCGTCGAAGATTCACGGCAGGTGGTACTATTACTAGGTACATCAGTGTTAGATTACTTGCCAGGAAGAAAAAAAAAAATTAGACCAAATAAGTTTTATGTATTTTGAGCGGTATACAAAACGATTTTATATTAATTGATTGTTATGCTTATAGAAATTAGTCATTATAAAATTATGTCAATCGTTTATTATATTAACAGATCGTTATATCAAATAAAATTATATGTTCAGTTGTTATCTCTTGTAAGTTTTAGAGATTTTGTAGTTATATCATATATTACTTACCCCAAGTCCCGAGCTCGCTTCGCTCGCTCTTGGATCCCAAGATCTTCGGTTTTACATTTGTTAGGTTATTTATATGGGTAGGTATGTCATATGAATAAATGACGATGTCATCAAGGTAGACGAAACATTGAATGCCTTGAAGACCGGATAAGGCAGAGTTCATTAACCTCTGAAATGTGGATGGTGCATTTTTTAAACCGAATGGCATACGCGTAAATTCGTAGTGGCCTGATGGAATCGAAAATGCTGTTTTAGGGGAATCATCTGGAAACATATTTATCTGATGGAAACCGGAAGCTAGGTCTAATGTGCTGAAGTATTTACATTTTCCTAGTTGTTCTAGGATATCAGCTATGTTTGGAATAGGATAGGAGTCGCCGATAGTCACGTCGTTAAGCTTGCGGTAATCAATTACGACGCGCCATTTTCTTTGACCGGAAGCATCGAGTTTCTTTGGTACCACCCAAATTGGTGAAGACCAAGGGGACATTGAAGGTTTTATTACTTTTATTATACCTTGTTTTAACATTTTCTCGATTTGAGAATCGACTTCTTTTTTGTGACACTCGGGGAATCTATACGTTTTTACGTGGATTGGGTTATCCGAGGTAGTTTTGATTTTATGTTCTATGGCGTCAGTATGTGTTAACTGATCGTCGGGTTGGTGGAAGATGTCTGAAAACTGAGAACAGACGGAATATAGTGCTTCAGTTTCTTCAGGATTAAGGTGGGACACGCGAAGCTGTTTTAGTACTTCATCAGTGCGTTCCCGGACTTGGGATTCGCTCATGGCATTGATGTGGATGTCGGAATTTGACAATGTATTTTTTTTTGTGCGAAGCGCTTAATTCTTGCCAGGTTTCTTATAAATCATATCGTTTTTATATAAACCCTATATTAAGAATTTATTTAGAATTTCCAAGAATATTAGACGTGTTTGTAATAAACGCCCTCTGTAGTTCAAAGGCAGTACTATTCAATTAGAGCACCTATTCCATCTCATTCCATCCCATTCCATCCCACTCCATCCCACTCTATCCTACTCCACCCCACTCAATCCCACTCCATCCCACTCCATGGCACTCTATCCCACTACATCCCACTCCATCCCACTCCATCCCACTCCATCCCACTCCATCCCACTCCATCCCATTCCATCCCACTGCATCCGACTCCATACCACTCCATCCCACTCCATACCACTTCATCCCCCTCAATCGCTCTCTAACCCACTCCATCCCATTCCTTCCCTCTCCATCCCATTCCATCCCACTCCATCCTTCTCCATCCCACTTCATCCCACTCCATCCCTCTCCATAGCACTTCATCAAAATCCGTCCCGCTCTACCCCACTCCAACCCTCTCCATCTCAATCCAGCCTGCTCCATCCCACTCCATCCCATTCCATCCCACTACATCCCTCTCCATCCCACTACATACCACTCCATCCCACTCCATTCCACCCCATCCCACTCCATCTCATTCCATCCCGCTCTGACCCACTGCGTCCTAGTCTATCCCATTACATTCCACTCCATCCAACTCCATCCCACTTCATCCCACTCCATCCCTCTCCATCTCACTCCATCCCACTCTAATCCACTCCACCCCTCTCCATCCCACTTCAGCCTACTACATCCCTCTCCATCCTACTCCATACCACTCCATCCCACTCCGTCCTACGCCATGCCACTCCAGAACTCTATCCTACTCCACTCCACTCAATCCCACTCCATCCCACTCTATCCCACTCCATCCCACTCCATCCCATTCCATCCCACTGCCTCCGACTCCATACCACTCCATCCCACTCCATACCAGTCCATCCCCCTCCATCACCCTCTAACCCACTTCATCCCATTCCATCCCTCTCCATCCCATTCCATCCCACTCCATCCTACTCCATCCCACTTCATCCCACTCCATAGCATTCCATCAAAATCCATCCCGCTCTACCCTACTCCACCCCACTCCATCCCTCTCCATCTCAATCCATCCCACTCCATTCCACCCCATCCCACTCCATCTCACTTCAGCCTACTACATCCCTCTCCATCCTACTCCATACCACTTCATCCCACTCCGTCCTACGCCATCCCACTCCATCCCACTCTATCCTACACCACTCCACTCAACCCCACTCCATCCCACTCTATCCCACTCCATCCCACTCCATCCCATTTCATCCCACTGCCTCCGACTCCATACCACTCCATCCCCCTCCATCGCACTCTAACCCACTCCATCCCATTCCATCCCTCTCCATCCCATTCCATCCCACTCCATCCTACTCCATCCCACTTCATCCCACTCCATCCCTCTTCATAGCACTCCATCAAAATCCGTCCCGCTCTACCCCACTCCACCCCACTCCATCCCCCTCCATTTCAATCCATCCCACTCCATTCCACCACATCCCACTCCATCTCACTCCTTCCTGCTCTATCCCACTGCGTCCCAGTCCATCCCACTCCATCCAACTCCATCCCACTTCATCCTACTCCATCCCTCTCCATCCCACTCTAATCCACTCCACCCCTCTCCATCCCACTTCAGCCTACTACATCCCTCTCCATCCTACTCCATACCACTCTATCCCACTCCATCCTACGCCATCCCACTCCATCCCACTCCATCCTACTCCATCCCACTCTATCCCACTCCATCCCACTCCATCCCACTCCATCCCACTCCATCCCACTCCATCTCACTCCATCTCACTCCATCGCCATGCTAGATGGCGCCTACAGATATTACTCTTATACGATTATTAGGAAAAAGAGATCGAATATTCTCTCGTATGCAGCGTATTTGCGATAAATTGAGAAATTTTGATTCGGAGGAATTCGATATAGAATCATTTTTGTGTGATTGTGAAACAATAGATTCGTTGCGTACTGATTTTGAATGTGCGCTGGACGATATAGTCACTCATGAACTTAAATTAAATCCCGATTATGTATCTCTCCATCCTACTCTATACCACTCCATCCTACGCCATCCCACTCATCCCACTCCATCCTACTCCATCCCACTCTATCCCACTCCATCCCACTCCATCCCACTCCATCCCACTCCATCCCACTCCATCCCACTCCATCCCACTCCATCCCACTCCATCCCACTCCATCCCACTCCATCCCACTCCATCCCACTCCATCCCACTCCATCCCACTCCATCCCACTCCATCCCACTCCATCCCACTCCATCTCACTCCATCCGTTTCCATCCCATTCTAGCTGTTGCCAGCGGTTTCACCCGCTACAACTCGAAAATTATCCCACGGGAACATAAAATCGGGATAAAAACTATCCTATGTGTTAATCCAGGTTCTAAACTATCTGTGAACTTTATCACTAAAGATTGTTGTCAACTTTTGGGTTTGAATATAAATAATAAACCTACCTGTGCAACCGTAAGGGGTATAGGAGGTTCTAGTAAACAAATACAGGGTTCCGTACAAATTAAATTTTATTCTCGCTTCAATCGTAATATAAATTATAATATTGAGTCATTCGTAATAGATAAGATTACTGAACGTTTGCCAACAGCCACCGTTGACGTTTCGCTTTTTAATAACTTTAAAAATTTACAGTTAGCAGACGATACATATTGTTCTTCAAATACGATTCAATTATTGATCGGCGCTTCGACTTTCCCGCACTTACTCTTATCTAACAGAGTTCAAGGTCAGCCTACACATAATTCTCCAATCGCTTTGGAAACTGTGCTCGGCTACGTAATTGTCGGTCAGGCGCCGGTTCGCATCGATAACAATTCGACCACTTCGTATTATTGTACCGCGGAGCCGTTAGACTCAGCAATCCGGAAGTTCTGGGAGTTAGTAGAGGTAAATGTTCCCCCGGTACTCAGCCTAGATGACAAATTATGTGAGGAGTTTTATACCCGCACTACCATTCGAGATAGTGACGAACGATACATAGTCGCTTTGCCTTTCAAGGGTGATGTCGAATCCCTAGGCAACTCACGTCAAGCAAGTGAACGCCGGTTTCTCTGCTTGGAAAGGAAGATGCAAGCTTCTCCACATTTAAAGGCCGCGTATGACGGCATCATCCTAGAATATTTAGATAAGGGCTATATTTCACCAACAATTCCTGATTCTTCGGAACCTTCGTACTACATTCCGCATCATGGTGTGATCCGAGATGATAAGGTCACAACCAAACTTCGTGTCGTTCTCGACGGTAGTTGTAAAACTACTACCCGCGGCCGCGTTTCGCTTAATGATCTCTTGTATGGTGGACAGAACCTACAAGGGAATTTGTTTAACATTATAGTTAATTTTCGTTTGTTTTCGATCGCGCTTTCCTCAGACATTCGTCAAATGTTTCCAAGCATTGGAATCCGCGAATCTGATCGGCGTTTCCAGCGCATCTTGTATCGGTTTTCGCCGCAGGAACCTTTGCAAGTTTATGAGTTCAACCGTGTCGTTTTTGGACTTAAATCTAGCCCCTTTCACGCGCTGCGAACTATTAAGCAGCTGGCGGAGGATGAGGGTGACTCCTACCCTCAGGCCAAAGCCATTGTCGGCACGGGACTGTACATGGACGATTTTGTCCATTCCGTCCTCACGGAAAACCAGGGCATTTCCACCGCTTCGGAGATGATCGGTCTAATGAAGGCTGGTCAATTCGAGTTGGTCAAGTGGACCAGTAATTCACAAGTGGTGTTGAATTCTATTCCACTTTCGCATCGTCTGCCAGCGGTCAAGGAGTTCGACGAGTCCAACCAACATAAAGTACTTGGTTTGTGTTGGTCGCCCACGTCAGACCACTTCGCCATGAAAGTAAATGGGACGTCATGGGATTTGTCGCGCCTGTCGTCTTGCATGCCAAGCTTCTCATCAAAAGGCTTTGGCTATGCAACTGCGACTGGGATGAGGCACCACCTGAAGATATAGTCAAGCTGTGGACTCGCTTTAGGGAAGAGCTTCCTTTGCTCTGCAACGTAAAAATCCCCCGCCACGTTGGTATTTTCGCCGATAGTGTGGTCACAATGTTGGCTTTCGCGGACGTTAGCGAGAAAGCATACGGGGGAGTAATTTATTTCCACGTCCACAATAGCGATGGCAATATCGTCAATTTGGTGACAGCTAAGTCTAAGGTCTCTTCCAAAAATGTCGTTTCTCTCGCTCGTCTTGAGCTCTGTGCTATTCTTGTTTTGTCCCAATTAATAAGAAACGTCGTGGTCGCTTGTCAAAACCGAATAGTTTTCCGTGATATATTCGCATTTTCGGATTCGACGGTCGCGCTCTGTTGGGTACATTCGTCGCCCCATCGTTGGAATACGTTTGTAGCCAACAGAGTTTCGAAAATCCAAAGCGATTTGTCACCGCAAAATTTATATCACGTGTCCGGTGTGGACAATCCAGCAGATTGTCTTTCACGCGGACTCACACCCTCACAAATTGTAGACCATCCGCTTTGATTTAGTGGGTCCCCGTGTGCTCACATGGACATCTCACAATGGCCTGTCGTTCCTTTCAATCCCTCCTCGGTGTCCGAAGCACCTGAGGAGAAGAGAAATTCGTTGTTGGTCGCTGCACCTAACGAAAGATCTCCTATTCTTTCTTTAGTCGATCGAATCTCGTCTTGGAGTAAATTACTTAGAGTAGTGATTTACGTTTGTCGTTTTGCTAAGTTGCTTGCCGCATGTCAGCAGCGGATTATGATTTCGCTGAACTACTCATTTTACGTGAGATTCAACGCTTCTATTTCTCAAAGGAGATTGCCCGACTCAGGGAGGGCAAGGATTGTAGTCATTCTCTTCGGCATTTAAAACCTTTCCTCAAAGACGGACTCATTAGAGTCGGAGGCCGTTTAAGGAATTCGGATGCGGGTTATGAAGCGAAACACCCAATTCTACTCCCAAGGAAAGATCCCATTCTGAATTTGCTTGTCAAATACCATCACAAGTTGAATTGCCACGCGGGCCCCGACCTGTTGATGTCACTATTACGTCAAAGATATTGGATACTTTCTGCACGCAATTTAGTTAGGAATAGGATCCATAAGTGTCCTCCCTGCTTTCGTCTCCGTCCCAAGCCAACTTTCCCTGAGATGGCAGATCATCAGTCTTGTCGTGTGGTTCAGTCGACTAAACCGTTCGTTCACACGGGCACGGACTACGCCGGTCCCTTCAAGGTTACCATGTCTCGCGGCCGAGGCATTCGTTCTACCAAAGCATACGTGTGTCTCTTCGTCTGCATGACGACACGCGCGGTACATATCGAACTAGCCGGTGATCTTAGTACAGTCAGTTTTATGAGCGCTTTCAAACGATTCCCGTCGAGACGCGGCCCTGTTAGTAGGATTTACTCGGACAACAGGACAAATTACATTGGCGCTAAGCGTAAACTTTCGGAACTTCACGACTTCCTTTGTTCAAAATATCACAACACCGAATTTGGTCACATGTTAGCTGAAAATCGCATAAATTGGTCACTTAATGTCCCTACTGCTAGTCATTTCGGCGGTAATTGGGAGGCGAATATTAGAAATTTATTATATATTCTTTATTGTGTACCAATTTACAAAAAAAAAACTTAAAAAACTAAATGTTGTGCACAAAGGTGGGCTTATCTCTATAAAGAGATCTCTTCCAGCCAACCTGTAAAACTGACTAAAGAAATGATAAATACGGGGACAAGACTGTACACACAAACAATTAACTTCACTTAATTACACAAAGTGTGGTAGTATTTAACAAGTGAGAAGGAACTAAGAAAAAACAATACATACAATTATAAAATATGGATATAGTTAACTTTAATATATATGTAGGATCAGGATTGCCGAGCGGAACATCGTCAGGGTTAGGAGTTCCCATTGTCAGGGATAAACAAGACGGTATAAGCAATTACAAAGATTTATAATACAGAGGGTAGTAATAAACACACAGTACAAAATGTCACACAGTAGAATAGGGTAGGTACACGATAAAAATAAAATCAGATAAAGGATATAGCAAATCACAAATAACAAAGTATCAGTAAAGTTTAGGCGAACAGACCTTCAAGGTCACAGTTCGTACAGTGGACGTGCCACCCAGGTAAAGTTGCAAAGCGTATCACAGAGTGACACTGCTAATACAATAAGACGAACAGACCGTCAAGGTCACAGTTCGTACAGTGGACAAGCCACCCAAGCGAAGATGCAAAGCGTATCGCGGAGCGTTACTGCTAATGCAAATATACAGTCAAGCTGTACCGGGTAAACCGACAGTTCAGTCGGGAGCGATGCTCTATGAGTCAAGTCCGAAGACTGACCGAAGAAGACCGGTGTGCACCGTCTTTTATAGGCACATTTCTTGCCGCGCATTCCCTCCGAAACAGCTCTGTCCAATGGCGTGATACGTCAAAGTGTTTACTCGTTACAGATTGCAAATTAAGATCAAAATCATTAAAGTTTTACAATGTAAAGTCATTGAATAATCCAACATGAATTATCATACACTAATCATAGTCATTTAACAATTAAAATCTGATTTACAAAATAAAAACATACGTGCGCCATGTTTAGAACGGAACCGGCGACAAGTCATAGACTGTCTTTTATCGTAATTAGTAATCGAATCAAAATCAGAAGTACTCAGCAAATAATCATTTGAATTAACAAATTATAATTGATAGAAATAATGATTAAAACTTATGATAATAAAATTCATAACAAAGATAGTCGTCATCATAACATTCTCAACAAAGATCAAAATTTTGTTATTCTACCCACAAACATTTTATAATTCTAAATTTAGATTTTATAAATCTACCTACAGATTAACAACTATCTCCGACATATATAATTATCAAGGAAGTTGCGATAAGAGGTGCTCTTTTAATTGATTTTTAAAAGACGATATAGACGAAGAGTTTTGTATTTTCTGTGGTAGATTGTTCCACAGTTGTGTAGCTCGAACAGTGAAGGAGTTCTTAAAGAATTTGGTGTTCGCTCTAGGACACTCAAGTACCTTGGTGTTACATGCGCGCCTAGGCCGGGGATTAGGAGGTAGTAAGCGGAAACGGGAGCGGAGATAGTCAGGAGTGGATGGGTCTTTGAGGATTTTGTAGAGGACAGAAAGGATATGCACATCACGACGAAGTCGGATTGGGAGCCATTTTAATTGAGCACGAAATTCAGAAATGTGGTCATATTTGCGTAGTCCGAAAATAAACCGAATGGCAAGATTTTGTAGGCGCTCTAGTTTATTTAGTAGCTCCTCAGTCACATCCAAGTAACACACATCAGCATAATCAAGAGTAGGAAGGAGAAGTGCTTGAGCAAGCATGATTTTAGTTTGCAAAGGGAGGAAGGACTGGAGTCGTTTGAGAGAATGGAAATGGAAATGGAAATTTAAAGATTCACATAAACCGTGTAATAGGTGATACCATCCTTTCGTTTGAAGAGTTAAACACCGTTCTTATTCAAGTCGAATCAGTAATGAATACTAGACCGCTTTGCAGGACACTCTCTAGTGATCCTTCAGAACCGCTAGCTTTGACTCCAGCGCACTTTCTAAATCTCAACCCATTAAAATATTTACCTGCCGAAGAGATAGACGAGAGAACTGTTGTTTCGAGACATAGATTGTTAGACCAATTGGTACAGTCGTTTTGGAAGCGCTGGAGAAGTGGATATCTTCACACTTTACAATCGCGTCGTAAATGGAACACGCCGAACGACCCAGTCACTGTCGGTACGGTTGTGATTCTCAAAGTAGATAATGCGCCCCCACTTCACTGGCCTTTGGGTGTCGTGGAAGGGGTTTTTCCTGACTCGGCAGGAGTCACTCGCATCGCCCGCGTTAAGACAATGACTGGATCCTACTTGCGTCCCGTCGTTCGTCTTTGCCCATTGCCTAACCAATAAGTTCGGCCCCGTAATCCGAGGTTAGGTTAGCATTAGTAAGTAGTTAATTGTTTGATTTATTGATTATGTACGTATAGATAGTAGTTATTGTAGTTTATTTTCGCGAAGTTGGCCTTCAACTTTTGAAGACATCCCTTCAAGCCCGGGGGGAATGGTTACGCTGACAGATAGATTTAATCGGTTCAACACTTCATGTTTCATTGGATGTCATAATCTGATATGGTTAAATGACGTAACTTAGATCCTTCCTTACTTTGCCTGCGTAGACTGTAACGGTTAGCGGGTGAGTTGAAATGAAAGAACCACCAACGTTTACAATAAAATTTATTTAGGTCGTGGTTCACAGCCGTCACTTAGGTATTTAATCGTTCCGTGGAAGTAGGCGCACTAAGTACTGTCCTGGCTTATCGCGTAGTGCAGAGACGCGATGGGCGAGGAGTTGTCCCGAGGTGAGAGTGACCCCAGGGACAGGATGGTGGATGCGCCGGCTGGTCAGCTGTGTGCGGCTAGGTGCTGTGTGTGCGCAGGCCTCGAACGTTCGGTAGCGTGAGTCAGCTGTCGAACTCAACGAACGTTGAGGATGGGTATTTCAAACCCCAATCTTGTTCCCTGGAATCAACGTCCAGCGGTAAATAAAAGGTCCACTGCAAATCCTCTCTGATGATGACCTCGCAGCGTAAGCGAAAGCCTAGGACGTAAAGCGCTTGAGGCGTTTGTGAGTTTGGTCAACATCAGAACGGAGTTTACATGGCAGGTACACAATATTAAATTAGCGTGAAGCATTAACACAATATTATTTATAGGCCTACGAGCGTATGGAACATTCGAGGCTTAACGGAATAAAAACCTAACAAAGAAAAATTAGAACACAAAATAATTAGTCTGTAGGTAACTGCTCAATACAAAAAGATATAACACAATAGCTAGCAGTTATAAAGGTTTGGTTTGGCAACTTACCCTTAAACCGGGGCGAACTTACACAGAATTTAAATAATAATTAGGTATTTATTATTTGACTAAAAAAAACTGTCTAAGTCTGGGACGAGTAAAATTAGATAGTCCTAATATAGTGAGGAACTACTTGCGGTAACTCTAACTACGTCCAGCGTTCGCGGTGATATTTTTCTGTACTAAATCATGTCCCAGCTGATTGCTACAAAATGCCTCGCTCAAAGAGAAGGGGAATTGGACTTTGCACGCGTGAGAGTGAGACGGCATAAGCATTGCCACTCACTTATCCGCAGCTAGAACATTCCACAGTTCTGTCACTACAGAACTGTCAAATGTTACTACCAGTTTAGAACTACCCACTTATAAGTTGCTTTTTGTCTCGACGTAATTCAAGAATATTTACTAGATACCTACAAATTTATATTAACCACTTCCCTGTCCGATGAATCACAAGTGACTCACGACTATTGTTTAGGTATTGTGTCTGCTGTGTGGACAGTGAAAGTGTTAATGAACTATTTATAGTTTTGAAATGCAACGTTGGTAATCCACAACGTTACAATACCCCCTCGCGCAGTCAAGGATTTTGTCTTCTATAATGACAAAATCCGCACGAAGAATTAGATCTAACTATTGTTTTACCTATCAAAAAATCATCATTCGTACTTCTCACAATCATAACCAGCGGCAGCTATTGTATTCAGTGATACGAGAGATAGCTGTCGCACAATATAAATTATATAGGAATCCTGTTGTCATTAACCTGATGCCTTACAATAGTTTTCTTCAAAGATGAAAGTGTACTAAGCGAGAGAATAATGCAATCGTATGTATCGAGTTCAATAAAATATTATTGTTAAATTATTTCTTTTCCTTTTAACCATCTACCGACCAATACTAATCCACCTACCAGTTCTAAATTTTAATGTAAGTTATTGAATTTAAATTTAGATGATAAAATTATGTTTTTGGTTTAAGGCTTATTTATGGAGTTACCAACCGCTCCTGCAAAGGCTTATTTAAAGAGTTGCGACCGCTCTAAGTAAACAACACGAATGGTGTAGACCATCAGTATTAAGTGAACAAGCTATGTCCTTTGGTTTTGCATTTTGATTTATGGTATATTTAAGGAGTAATCGACCGCTCCTGCAAGGGCTTATTTAAAGAGTTGCAACCGCTCTGTAGACACGGTTGTGTTTTTATGATGCAAGGGCTTATTTAAAGAGTTGCTACCGCTCTATAGACACAGTTGTGCTTTATGATTTATGGTTTATTTAAGGAGTAATCGACCGCTCCCGCAAGGGCTTATTTAAAGAGTTGCTACCGCTCTAAAGAAGAAAAGCACAACCATGTAAAGAAAAAAAAACACAACCATGAATTACAAAACCAAAGTGATCGATGGGTTAGAGCCACGATCAATATAGTAAATACCTTCGGTGTAGGGCCGATAGGTATAAAAAATAAAAATATAATGAATGGGGTAGGCCATCATTATACATAAATAACTATAGGGTAGACCAAAAGTTATAACAAAGAAAAAAAAAATTGGTAGGTTAGATAGGTTCGGTATAGTAATAGGTATTCAAAATTTAAAAAGAAATTAAAATTTACTGTTACATTTAAAAGTTATGGTATCTTTAACGAATGTCAAAATAAAAAAAAAATATAGTTATAATGATCAAAGACTAACTAGAATGTCAAAAGTTAAAGTTATAATTATGAAAGACTAACTAAAGTGTCATAATGGAAAGAATGGTCCATATTTAGCAGTTCGTTTATGTAAGTCCCGTACCGTGAATAAAGATGATTCGCATCTAATCGCCACTATGTACTTAAGTTCAGACTTATGAAGCGACATAAACTTAACTGGATAAGCCATGATTTAAAAATTTTTTTAAAAGAAAAAAAAAATTAAAAGTGTAGGGTAAGTGCCAAAACCAAAAAAAAAAAATCAAAGAGAAAAATAAAATTAACGGTTATATGTACAGACGCCAGCACATCAAGCTACCACAATCTGTTAGATTTTTTTAATAGAATTTCAACCTTATCCCAAGAGAAGAAGGTTAATGTTTGATTGGTAAAATCTGACAGATTCGGGTAGGTTGACCTGCTGGCGTCTGTACTAACACTCCGTCTGTTACAATTTGAATTTTAAAAATCTAGTAACGTTTTGGTTGAGAACAATCTAGAAAACAAGCACAAAAAACAATTGCACCGAAATAAAAATAAAAAAACACACAAAAGGAGTTAATGCAACCAATGTGTACGCTTTACAAAAAGTTAAGCTTTAAAAAGCAATAACAATTTAAAACAAATTGAAAAAACAAATTGACAGAATATTGACAGAATGAGGTAGGGTCTGCAATAATATGTACTTAGGTTTTACAAAAGTTAAGTTATTTCAAATTATTAATATATGTACTTAAAACAAAATGAATTGAAAAAAAATATTGGTATAGACAGGATGAGGTAGGGTCTGCAATAACCAATTAAAAAAACAATTTACCTATATAAAAGAAAAGAAAGTAATAATTCTTTTAAATATAGGCAGACGAACCCAGGTGAAAAGGTTGTATGTGCCTGTAATGGAATCCCGGCACCCACACCCTACAACCGAAACAAAAATGATTTGCGGTTGCAATAAGTGTGGTGGTAGTACTTCCCCGGACGGGCCTTCACAAGGGCCCTACTTTTTTTTTTTTTTTTTTTTTTTTTTTTTTTTTTTTTTTTTTTTTAGCCTAAATTGTCCCACTGCTGGGCAAAGGCCTCCCTCCATTTCTTCCAATGTTCGCGACTTTGCGCCACCTCTTTCCAATTTTCAAGGAAGACATCCAGCTCGTCCCGCCATCTCCTTCGCGGTCTACCGCGGCCCCGCGTCGCTGTTTCAGGGCACCAGTCCTGAGCTTTGCGTGCCCACAGCTCGTTCGGCATGCGGCAGACATGTCCTGCCCAGTCCCACTTAAGCTGGGCAGCCTTTTGAGCCACGTCAATGATTTGTGTTTTGGAGCGCAGTGTAGTGTTTCGAACATGATCTGTTAATTTAACACCTAGGATACTGCGCTCCATTCCACGTTGGCAAACCTTGAGTTTGGACTTTTGGATGTTTGTCAAAGACCAAGTTTGTGCACCGTAGGTCAAGATGGGGAGAATACACATGTCCATAAGTTTTCTTTTTAGAGACATGGGCAGAGTGCCCTTGAAAACCTCTTTCATGGACCAGTAACTCTTCCAGGCATTTTCAGTCCGTCTTGCAATTTCTCTGTCTTGTCTTGCCTGGAAAGAGATTACTTGGCCCAAGTAGACATATTCTTGGACATATTGTATATTCTCCCCGCCTACGTTTATGCTCCTTTTGGAGCTGTTGGTCATGAGCTTGGTCTTTGACATGTTCATCTTCAGTCCAACCTCAAGGCTTGCATCGCTAAGGTCTTGTAGCATGCGTTCTAGTCCTGTGGCTGTGGGAGAGAAAAGGACAATATCATCAGCAAAACGAAGATTAGTTAATTGCGTTTGATCGACGACAATCCCTTTCTCTGCCCACTTGTCTGTCAGCGTCTGAAAGACTTCTTCCAGGGTACTGGTGAACAATTTTGGAGACAGCGGGTCGCCCTGTTTGACTCCCCTGAGAATTTCGAACTTTGGACCTGATCTCTCCAACTTGATGGCAGCTGTGCTATGGGTGTATATATTACGCAATAGGTGTATATAAGTGGGTTCTATGTCTTGCTTTAGTAGGGCATTAAATATGGCAGAATGTGTGATACTGTCAAAGGCTTTTGAATAATCGACAAATGCAAGATACAAAGGGGTTTTGCTACTGCGATGAGTTAAAAAAAAAAAATATCTAAATAGTTAAAAAGAAAAGTAAAAAAAAATCGTTACTTTCCTTTTTTAAACAAAAGAAAAAAATTGTGTAGGGTAGGGTACACCTTGGTTGCGTATAACCGAAAACGTTTTCACAAAACACAAAAATAATAAAACACAAAACACACAAAACACCAAAATAACACACTTACTACCTCCACAGAACAAAAAAAACCAAGCGACCTTAATAAAAAACCACGTAAATGGGCGCCAATGTAACGGTTAGCGGGTGGGTTGAATAAAAGAACCCACCAACGTTTACAATAAAATTTATTTAGGTCGTGGTTCACAGCCGTCACTTAGTATTTAATCGTTCCGTGGAAGTAGGCGCACTAAGTACTGTCCTGGCTTATCGCGTAGTGCAGAGACGCGATGGGCGAGGAGTTGTCCCGAGGTGAGAGAGACCCCAGGGACAGGATGGTGGATGCGCCGGCTGGTCAGCTGTGTGCGGCTAGGTGCTGTGTGTGCGCAGGCCTCGAACGTTCGGTAGCGTGAGTCAGCTGTCGAACTCAACGAACGTTGAGGATGGGTAATTCAAACCCCAATCTTGTTCCCTGGAATCAACGTCCAGCGGTAAATAAAAGGTCCACTGCAAATCCTCTCGGATGATGACCTCGTAGCGTAAGCGAAAGCCTAGGACGTAAAGCGCTTGAGGCGTTTGTGAGTTTGGTCAACATCAGAACGGAGTTTACATGGCAGGTACACAATATTAAATTAGCGTGAAGCATTAACACAATATTATTTATAGGCCTACGAGCGTATGGAACATTCGAGGCTTAACGGAATAAAAACCTAACAAAGAAAAATTAGAACACAAAATAATTAGTCTGTAGGTAACTGCTCAATACAAAAAGATATAACACAATAGCTAGCAGTTATAAAGGTTTGGTTTGGCAACTTACCCTTAAACCGGGGCGATCTTACACAGAATTTAAATAATAATTAGGTATTTATTATTTGACTTAAAAACTGTAAGTCTGGGACGAGCATAATTAGATAGTCCTAATATAAGGAACTACTTGCGGTAACTCTAACTACGTGTTAGCTCGCGGTGATATTTTTCTGTACTAAATCATGTCCCAGCTGATTGCTACAAAATGCCTCGCTCAAAGAGAAGGGGAATTGGACTTTGCACGCGTGAGAGTGAGACGGCATAAGCATTGCCACTCACTTATCCGCAGCTAGAACATTCCACAGTTCTGTCACTACAGAACTGTCAAATGTTACTACCAGTTTAGAACTACCCACTTATAAGTTGCTTTTTGTCTCGACGTAATTCAAGAATATTTACTAGATACCTACAAATTTATATTAACCACTTCCCTGTCCGATGAATCACAAGTGACTCACGACTATTGTTTAGGTATTGTGTCTGCTGTGCGGACAGTGAAAGTGTTAATGAACTATTTATGGTTTTGAAATGCAACGTTGGTAATCCACAACGTTACAAGACGAACAATTGAGTAAAACACAAAAGATTATCACTTCGTGAGGTTTGAAGTAGCGTCTTTTTGATCACAGTAATTTTGTGGTCTTAACGCTTAACCACTAAGTCCACTGGACACGCTTTACAATGTTGAAATTATGAATCCTATGCAATCAGTAGTTGATGATATGATACATGTGTCTGTCGAAAGTAGAAGGTCATAAGTCAAACTAGAGGTCATAACTTGTAAGTGCGGCCAACCAATTTTGAGCGTCGACTGTACATACATAAAAAAAAAAAAAAACATACCGACCGAATTGAGAACCTCCTCCTTTTTTTTTTGAAGTTGGTTAACAAAAGTTACATTTAAGTAAATTATTTCTATTTGTGAGGTAGACATAACTATGTTCGTTCGTTTCATAGTAGAACGTTGTTGATTCCTGGTTATTTTGTGTGACGATTGTTTACTAGATGTAAACAATCGTATTACGCTGTTATTGTTTTGCAATTGCAGTGAAATATTAACAGTGGGAATAATATAATCACTGAGGGCAAGTGTTATAGCCGTGCATAAATATGGATGAAACAATACAATATCAAATTAAACCGGACTAAGTGTGAGTATTAACATTTAATTTTTAATTATTTTACATGTTAATATCTTATTTATTAGATAAGATTCCCTACAATAGGTTTGTTTACAAGACAGTAAGTAATACGTGTTATTTATAGTGTTTTTTCTTGTAGTAAAATAAATTATTAGTAAAGTTGGATTTTGCATAAAGATAATAATAGTATTCTATGTTTTGTTTTAGTGAAATACTGTGAGTCCTGTGGATATGAGACAAATTATGAGGAACGACAAGCGCTATTGCCAAGTCCCGAGAGCAAGGTCCAACACCGACCGTTGTCAGACATAATAAAATTATGGTGAATGAATACGAAGAAAATGGCTTCCTCCAATGAGTAACTAATTCAACACGAAATTAATAATCGTTCAGTTTCACCGTGTACTCAAGACAGGAAACTTACACCAAATATCAGCTAAAAACCGTTTTTTTTTTATAGAAATAAAAGAAACGTTTAAAAGCACGACCTTACACGGCTTTTGTTGTATTCATTGTTAATTGACTGTAAGCGAAAACATCATTTTATTCAAAGTTCTTATAAATTTAAGGCTTAGATTTGAGGCCAAGTTTCAATCATCAATGGATTGCTAGAAAAATATAAAGATATTTTTGAAGGACTTGGTGAATTCCAGTCGTTTGCTCCTAAGTGACTATTGTCCCTTTTTGCAAAAACCCGTAGATTGCTCCAATGTGACTTTTGTCCCTTTTTCGCGTGACGTCACGTATCGTCGTCATCGGTCGTTATAATACATCTGTTTCATTCTATTACATGGCGTTTCAATGTTTTTTCCTTTTCTAATCGATTCTCTATGACATTCTTCATGCTAAAAATACTACAAGTCTTCGACTATGCTTCATTCCGATTAGAAAAAAAAAACAAACGTCAGTCGTTCAACCGCACGGGTGGCAACAGTGATCCAGTGTTGTTTTATCTATTTTATTAGTTTTGAGTGAGTGTTTTTTAATAAACTACTGATGATGATGGTACATTATAATACAGACTATGTGTGCAAAATAGGATTTTAATCTGCAAGTTAGTATTTTTCAACTTCTGAGTGGTTTTATGTGTGCTTGTAACGGTGTGTGAATTTTGTCAGAATGCTTTCATAATTTATAAAATTGTAAGACCAGTTCTATATCCAAAGTAATAGTTATCGTACTTAATATTTACTCGACAATAGTTTTCAGCCAAAACATATACAAAAGATGTTCAATTTAAGTCAAGATATCATATTTTGTTTATGCTGACCAAACGTAAACAAACAAAAATGGCCGCCCGTGACGCGCCCGCGTACTTTAAAAAGTGTAAAATTAAAAGCTATAAAATATATGTGTTACCGATCTACTTTTTGAAATAATCCTTGTTAAAGTTCACATATTATTGTTTTATTTTCAACGCAAGTCAATGCTTATCGCTAAGTATAATAAATTAGAAACGAAACACTACCTAACAAAAACTTAACACCACTCGAAAGAGTCGTTAATACGCTCAAACAAAAACATAACTTGAAGCGTCTATTGTTTATAACACGTCAACAAAAAAGTAATTTATGAGCCCGGCCGGCCGGCGTGCGGCGATGACTCATCGTTGCCGCCACTTGAAGCACAGCTTGAAGCGAACACAACTTTTTCAAGGTTGCGCGCTATCACGCGGAGCGGCAGATAATTATTGGACAGGGACGAGGTAACCTCCTGGGCAGAAACTGGTTTAAGCCTCTGGGAATATCAGTTGAAGGTTTAAATTATATAAATTCCTTACAAAGTATGGATGAATCTCTGAATGGATTGCTAGAAAAATATAAAGATATTTTTGAAGGACTTGGTGTATATATAGAACCTGAAGTGATAATTAAGTGCAAGAAAGATTTACAGCCAATATTCATGAGAAGCAGACCAGTACCATTTGCAATAAGAGATAGAGTTTGTGAAAAAATAGATAGGCTAGTCAGTGTTGGAGTACTGGAACCAATATTATAAATATATATAACTCAATATCGCCCAAAATGTCGCTTGGTAACTTTTGCCTTTAAGCGTCGATATTCGAAAAAAAAAGAAAGAAAGAAAAAAACATTTATTGGCACAGACACTAGGGCAAAGCACAATAATAAAACATACAAAAAATAAAAAAAACACAAGTGTTCTTCTTTAATTAAGTACTTAAAAACTATTTGGTAGAAAAATTGTTTGCCCCACGGCTGCTCCAAACAGGCCCAGTTCAGCATATTCATGCTGAACTGGGCCTGTTTGGAGCAGCCGGCAACTAAGTGCCTAACGCTGGTTTTCAACTGGACCTGGTTGAGAAGTGTACGCCGAACCAGTTATGTGATTGTGTATTTTATATTTATTTATTTATTTTAACTATTTATGTACACACAAAATACAGCACAGGATAATTTACAACAGAGAATTCAGTACAAGGGTACTGCTTATTTCTATTGAAATTTCTGCCAGCAGACCCGCGAAAGGAGAAATGAAAAAGTAATGTAGATTTATAGTGTGTGAGAGGAGGAATAAAAATCGTCAAAAAGTGGATGCTAACTTAATCTAACCTAACCTATAACATACGAATGCATACATAATAATAAATAAATATTAATACATAAACGTACAGTTACATAAATAAATACCTAATGCAGTATATATAACTATATATACCTACATATATTACATATATATTACATTATATAATTATACTACTTAATACAAAAATATGTATAAATAGATATTTTATATGTCACAATTAAGAAAAAGTAAAATAAAAAAAATACATAACATGCATATTTATTCAAGCTGGGCAACACCGGTAGTGCCAGTAGTGAAAAGTGACGGGAGTATTCGGTTGTGTGGAGACTACCGATTGACGGTGAATTCGGCTTCTGAAACAGATACCTACTCTCAACCAACAATTAACGAGTGTTTATCAGAGGTGGCAGGTGGAGTCATTTTTACAAAATTAGATCTAAAAGAGGCATACACACAACTGAAAGTATCAGATAAAACAGGTATGTTTTAGGCTATTAATACATTAAAGGGTTTATATAAAATGAAGAGATTACCATTATGGTTTACAGGCATGCCCAGTTTTTTTTTTAAATTAAGGTTAACCAACAATTGTTTACACAGTACATTACAAACTTAATGACTAGGGTAACATTTACAGGTGCAACAATTAATTAAAGGTTAACGCCACATGCACAATTAATAAAAAACCGGCCAAGTGCGTGTCGGGCCACGCACAGTGTAGGGTTCCGTAGTTGCCCATCAAAATACTTATGCGAACTAACGAAACTGATTCGCTGAATTTAATTTTAAAAAGAAGAATTTTCAAAATCGGTCCAGGAGTCTTTGAGAAATCGGGGAAAATACATAAGAAAAAAGATTACAACGAATTTAGAACCTCCTCCTTTTTTTGAATTTAGTTAAAAATAGTTGACGATAAAAACCTACCTATCCCCAAAAAATATGCCTATAAAAGCTGTAAAAATAAAGTTGACAAACTTACATTTGCAGTTGTCTCCGATACATTTTGTTTAAGAAAATATGATATCAAGTACATTTTATAAATTGGTCGACTTTTACTCGTAAAGTTGTAAAGCCTACTTAGTCATGATAATTTTCTTTTAAACTTCGTTATATATACTACTATTGTGAATTTTTTCACACCCCCAAATATAACCGTTTAGCTGGTAGAGGGGGGGGACACTCGAATCGAGCAAAATTTAGCACTTTAAAGCTTAATATTTCACAAACGAATTTTTTTATCAAAAAATTGTTAATGGAAACTCTCATTATTTTTTAAAGGCCTATTTAATGATACCCCACACTAAGGGGTACGCGAGAAAAAAAAATTCTCACTTTACGTGTAAGTACTTGAGGTACCCTAAAAAAAAATATTTTACGAGATTTTATTTTACCACTTTTTTGGCACAACAAATCCGCATATTTACACCAAATTACAGCTCTCTAGTACTGTGCGTCTCTGAGCTAAACTGCGGACAGACGGACGGACGGACGGACGGACGGACGGACGGACGGACATGGCGAAACTATAAGGGTTCCTTGTTGACTACGGAACCCTAAAAACGGCTTTAGATAAAGTATTTAAGAAATTGATATAGGTACATACAAAAAACAACAATTAATGAAATGTAAAGTTAACAATAAATTCCAGCATAAAAAATATAACATTGGTAACAGAATTTTTCTTCATATTATAATTAACTTATAATTGATCAATTAATTAATGAATACAATTAGAATGATAATGAATTATTAAATTAAATTAAAAGACAAAAAAAGAAAACAAAGGAAAACACGAGCACAAAATAATAGAAAACACGTATATGAAATTAAGTCTACATGGGATTATTAATTACAAAAGCTCGTATGAATTTATTAATATTGTCATGGTGTACATCTACTATGTCACTGCGGCCATTAATGATTTTGCACAATCCAGGTATTGGGGAATTCGCACCAAGCACAGACTTTCGAAGTGGTGGATATAGGGGTGTTATTTTATTCCTAGGATATCGAGAGGGCACACGGAACCTAATGAGTTTCACTAAACTGGGGCAATCAATCTTATTGTGCAACAGTTTGTAAATAAATAAAGCGTCGGTTATATCTCTGCGCATGGATAATGTTTGCATTTTAAAATGAGATAGGCGGGTTTTGTAAGAGGTGTTTAGGTTTCTTGATTAAAACTTCGTCGCACTATTATGATATGGTTTATTGGATACTGTTGACACTGTTATTACACTTTATAGTAGAAAGCACTCTTAGAAAAACTAATTATCAATATTAAAGTTATTGGTTGCAAGAGACGTGTGCGCTCTGCTCCTTGTGGTGACGGAAAAGAGAGAGAGCGACATCTGTTGGTCCTATTTGGTATGACAACTGAACTGACGTTGACAATACTAAACATTCTCGGGCCTCCAAAGAAAGGAAAGCCTCGGTGCTGGTACATCTAAGTTTACACAATAATAAATAAAATTATTGAATTTAAATAGAACATTGAGTTTCATTTATGTAGTTTAGAGCCATAACATGAATAGAAAACAGTTATTTAATAATAATAAGGTAAGTATGGGTAAGGAACATAGCTTCAATAATATTATAGTACAACATTAGCTAGATAACAGTCTTATTTCTTTCAATAAGTACATAGATATTTACTTAATATTACAACACAATAATACCTAACAAGTATTATTAATTAGGTACTAGTTAAGTTTAGTAATCTTATTAGTTTAGTTATATTAGTTTAAGGAAAGTAAATCATATAGCATTTCTGAGAACCTATAAGTTAAACAATCTTATCTTCTACTTAGTTATGTAAATAAATCTAAGTCTTAATCTGAATTAAATCCTTAGGAATAATTAGATACAAAAACTTATGCATAATAAAATTATAGTAAGTTACAACTACAGGTAGGATAAAATACACAATATTAGATATTTAGACTCAATCTTTGTTTGGTAACAATATTACTTTGTTTACAGGTCTAGTAAATTCTCCTCTAGTAGTTCGAATCTTTACAGATCTACATAGGCCGTCCGTCTTGTTAGTGTATACAGAGGTAATTCGACCTAAAGCCCATGAAGTGGGTGGACAAGCTTCATCTTTAATTAAAACGAAGTCTCCTACACTTAGTTTTAATTAAAGATGAAGAAAAGAAAAGATGAAGATTTTAAGTTATTTTGCACCTGTAGCCACTTATTTCTAGTTTGTAGTTCAGATAAATAGCTAAAATAGAATTGCTTCCAAAATCTTTGTTTATATTGTATTATTTTTTGATATACATTTATTCTAGATTCGCTAACATCTAGTAAATTAGGTTCAGGTAGATCAGTTATAGCAGTACCTATAATGAAATGAGCAGGTGTTAGGCAAGTTAAGTCATTAGGTAAATCAGTAATAGGACACAAAGGTCTGGAATTAAGAATTCCTTCAATTTGAACCAAAGTAGTATATGTACAACAATTCATAAGTTAATTTAGTGTTAAATAGGTGAGCTTGAGGAGAGATTTCACAGATTTAATCCCTGCTTCATATATACCTCCCATGTGGCTTGCGAGAGGTCAGGTAAACTTGTACTCTATGCAATTTGCAGTACATAAATCAATAATTTCACTGTAACTAGTATCATTTTTGAACATTTTATAGAGTTCATGTAACTCAGTTTTGGAACCTTTAAAATTAGTTGCGTTATCTGTATATAAGCAAAGGCATGTATTTAATGCGGCAACTAAGTAAACTGAATATAGGTTTTAAAAAATAATAGAGTGGGTACCATATATAATGGGTTGGCAGCTAATAAGGAGTATCGTAATAATTAATAGGTAGCATATTAATATATCAGAAATAAGCTCCGTTTTAATTTAAACTAGCATCAAGTTTTTCTTTTGGGAACTGAATTAATATCTAAGCGGAAACTTAATGGCGAAAATAAAATAGAAAATGGGCATTCATAAATAATATAAATCAGATTCTATTTAAAATTGTTTGTATGAAGAATAAATATAAACTAGCTTATATTATACATATATTGTGTGACTTTTAATAGCTTTAAATAAACTCTAAAATGGCATGAAGAAAAAATATTTTGTGGTAATAAAATTATAGGTGAATAAATTAAAAACATAAAAAGAGTAATTACTTTTATTTATTTTTAAAAAATCTCAGAAAACGTCGACGGAGCACCGTTTCGCGGTGCTCCTACTTCTGGGTGGTTTAAAAAAAAATAACCACGAAGGGGATGGCGGGGTCTTTCAGACCCTGCCATCCCCTTCTAACCTAACCTGTCCGAGTCGGGGTGCCCACAGTCGTATTTGCACCCCGTATTTGCACCACATTAGTTTACCACCACCACATTAGTGCACCACATTAGTCGTATTTGCACCACCCCGCACTACACCCGTATCCAACCTTCGCACCTTCCGCCGTTTTCATGAAATTATCATCAAAAAATGTTAATAATTAACTCTTATTCATTTTTATAGTACTTACGTTTTAATATTTAGAGCTGCCCGCAAAGCGAAGCCTGAAAGTGGGTTTTTAGACGGCACGAAATAGTTGGTAATATATTATCTTTGCTACCCTACTAATATTATTAGTCGCCAAGTCATTATCTAAAGATCCTCGCCTAATATTTTAATTGACTGGTATACTTTATTTGCTACCTAAACACAGCTGCTAGTTTTTAGTTTTTATAACACCCTTAATTTTGAACCTTACATAATATAATAGTCGCGAAAATATTTAATCGCTGGCAAGTTATTTTATTTGTTGCAATCATTTAGTCGACTTTTAAGTTATTAGTCACTCGGAAAATAATAAGCCATAAGCAAGTATGGAAATAAATCTTTTAAGAGCACAAATAAAGGCTTGTGCAGATAGGTCAGAAACTAATTCCAAATGAGTAGCTCGAGTAGCTAGGCATACAAATAGGCATATATAACCCTTAGAGTATTTGCAGTTTCGGGTCATTGAACTTCTTATAGCAATAGCACCACTAAAATCAATCCCTACATGAGTAAACGCACGGGTCAACGTGACTCTGGGAGCAGGAAGGTCTGACATCTGCTGCCCACAAACCTTGTCTCTAAACCTAGTGCATCTAACACAGGAATATATGCATTTCTTCACTTCACCTCTACCATTGATAGGCCAGTATTTCAGTCTTATGTTACAGAGTGTATTTTGAACACCTGAGTGAAGTAGTTTGAGGTGATAATGCTGTACCAAAATCTGTGTGATGTGGTTTTTGGCAGGAAGTATGATAGGATGTGCTTGATTGTATGGAATGTCTGAGTGTTTTATGCGACCACCAACTCTTAGCATGCCGTCTCCATCTAAGAATGGATTCAGTTTTTTTAGTGGGCTTAATGTGAATGTATAAGAGCTTTGCTTATGTGAAGTCTGCAGGTTAGTGTTATTTTTTATAGATTGTAGTTCCTGAATTTCTTTTGAGAAAGAATGATTTTGAGTTGTGAGAATTATAAAATTGTGAGCATGTTTTAGTTCTGTCACTGTTAAATGTGATGTATTTTTGTTATGTTTATTTTTTATATTATGTACAAATCTAAGTATGTATGCAACAATTCTGATAAGCTTAGTGAAATTGGAATGTTTTGTGAAGCTATCAAAAAAGAATGAATGATTGACGAGTGAGTCTGTGCAGAAATTGACTACTTTGACTTGTGGAGTTTGATTGTGTGATGTATCTGTATCTATACTTGGTGTCTGTGTCATTGAGGATGGCCATTGTGATTGATATTGAGTCAACCATGAAGGGCCTTGCCACCATAGTGTACAATATTGAAGATCTTTAGGCATGACTCCCCGGGTGATCAGATCAGCTGGATTTTGTTTAGTGTTTATGTAGTACCAGTCATCACCGCTGGTGATGTCAATGACCTGCATGAGGCGGTGTGTGACATATGTGTCGTGTTTGTGCTTGTATGGAGCTTTGATCCAGTGTAGTACAATAGACGAATTTATTTATTTATTTATTTAAACTTTCACGTACAATTGAGGTACATAAGGCGGACTTAATGCCACAAGGCATTATCTACCAGTCAACCTTTGGGTCAAATGGAGATGAAGTTCGAATAGGTGCAACTGTACAATATGAAAAAATTAAAACTATTACATCTAATTATAAATAATATACTAATACATATGAAAATATATACCTATATTAAATATACCGTTACGTATATAAAAAAAAAATATATATATATTAGATAAATAAATTACACATATATACTTAGATTTAAATAAAATATATAACATAAATAGATATTATAATATGACCGAATCTGTGAATAAATAAGTTTTCTCAATTTTAATTTTATTATGTGTAGTGTTTATGAACTTTTTTGCTAATTGGGCTAGCAACAGTGATCCACACAGTTCTAAACGTGGTATAGATTGTTGTTTTTTGATAGGTGCAACCTTAGATTTAGCTGTGATTAGTGTGCAGCTTGTAGGCCTGTTAAGGTAGGTTGCTCTTAGATATAGGCAAGCACCATAGGCTTTGTGAGAAGCATCACAGAACCCTAATAATATTATTTCCGTAGGTATATCTGTAAAATAATATCTAGGTATTTGTATAGCTTTCAAGCAGTGTAGTTGCTGAACATAGTTCTGCCAGATGACTTGAGAGTCCTTTGAGATCAAAGAATCCCAATCAATTTGTTTCCATATGTCTTGCATTAATATCTTAGCTAGAATAGTTGTAGGTGCTAGTATACCTATTGGATCAAATAATTGAGCTATTTGTGATAGTGGGTAGTTCTTCAGAGACAAAATTTTCGATGTCTGTGGGTATATTTGGATGCTGATAAGCAATAGTGTGTCAAGCCACACACACTTCATTTTGAGAAAAAAGCACCTAAAGATCTCAACAAGAATCCTAAATAAATTGTTTGGAAGATATCTACCCAGTTGCTGTTTTATATTTTCTTTAAGATGAATTTGGGTTTGAAAGTAGATTAGTATCGTAAAAAAGAGAAAAAATTAGTATATTGTCTAAAAATATAGATTTTTGCATATTGCTAAATGTAGAATACACTTTATTATTTGAAACATGAAATCAAGGAACTTAACACTGTTTTGCTAAATTCCGCTTTTGAGATTTATTTACAGTAAGTATAAGTTACGGGACTTAAATGAATATTGATTAAAGTTTAATTCTTGTTTATAATTTGGAAAATACTTTAAAATGAAAGACTTAACACTTTCACTGTCCGCGCAGCAGACACAATACCTAAACAATAGTCGTGGATCACAGTCATGTGATTCATCGGACAGGGAAGTGGTTAAATATCAATTTTATTTTTATTAATAAGGCTGAAAAGGGAAATCTATTAAATTAATTCTATATTCTTCTATCTACCGGTATCGTGCGGTCTATGGCCCTCTGCGGGGCCCCCGTGTGGGCCCTGAGCATCCGGACGCAACCCCTAAAGTTGGTCGCATGCCAGAGGGTCATGGCTATCCGGATGATCCGGGGATACCCCACGATCGCCGGCGAATCGGCCGACCTCCTTGCCGGATTACTGCCCTGGGATCTGGAGGCGACTGCCCTCCAGCGCGTCTATGAGTGGCGCGTGGAGGCGCAGCGCCGGGGTGTAACCCCGCTGCCTGGAGAAGTCGAGGCGCGGCGGGAAGATCTCCGGCGCGATCTCAGGGCAGTATGGAGGGGACGACTGTCGCAACCGATGTCCGAGCACGCCGCAATCGCGGCGGTAAGACCCCTCTTTGAGGAGTGGCTGGAGAGACGTCAGGGCGTCCTGACCTATCGAATGACTCAGTTCCTCACCGGACACGAAAGTTTCAGGAGGTTCCTTTGTCTGATGAGAAAGGAGAAAACGCCTGGGTGAGGACTGTGAGGACCGCCCGGAGGACACAGTAGAGCATACAGTGCAAGACTGCCCCGCTTGGGCAGAGTACCTACCAACGTGACCTCACGGCGGCGATAGGCGGAGACCTCTCGCGCCCGGCATTGGTCGTTGCGGGCCGAGACGAAGTGGGAAGCGGAATCTCCCTCTGCGAAGCAGTATTGCTCGCGAAGGAGGAGGCGTTCCGCGTGAGGGAGAGGACAATGTCCTCCCTCCACCCTACCCGCGGTGGTGGACTCCCACGGCGACAGACGTCGCAAGACGATCTCCGACCACCGCAGGCGCGGGCATGCGGACAGCAAGTAAAGGGGTTGCCCTTTACTTGCTGCCCGACCATGAACCATGCCCGGGTCGACGGCACATGGTGTTCCACGCGCGCCTCAAAATGGGACTTCTCTCATTACCGTGACCCCGGAACATAAAGGGCCATTGAAGGACACCGTGGATTTTAGTCAGCAGAAGTCTGACAGTCCCTCTCGCCCTGCCCGGGGTGGGAGGACTCATTTGATAATTTCACCACGCTAAATAAAACCCTCAAAATAACTCAAGCGTGACTCTTTTTTGTATGTAAATTACCAGGCTTATTGTATAATAGCGGTTTTAACAATAACATTTTAAGTTACTTGAAATGGAATTATTTCACGTAAATCAATACTCTAAATTCAGCTATAATATGTCAAGTACCGTAACTGTGTTATAAGATTCACTTTAAAGTCCGTAGTTTGTTGTTTTGTATTTATCAATAATCAATCGAGTGGACGTCATTGCTGTGGGCTACAAATACATCAATCTGATCGAACCAAACTACATTATTTCAATATAAAATGAAGCTGTACCTTTAAAATATATGTAAGCAACCATTATTGAGCACCTAACTGTTTTGTTTCTGCGATTTTTACCGGCAACCAAACCTCTTAACAATTTCGTATAATAAAATCTTAATAACACAATAAGTACTGACTTATCTTCATTACCCCAACGTGGATAGCGTTCAATTAACTACAACAACAATTTATAAATAAAAACAAGTCACTTCTAGTTGTTTTAAAAAGGGAATATTTAGTTTTTTCCGGAGTTTGTTTTCTGCAACTGCAACGAATCACTGAATGACGTTTCGCAATAAAGTGTCAAGTGCCGTAACATTTTTATTGTGATGATAGGTGGCACTGTTTTAAGTTATGAAAGGGTTGAGGAACTTGATGGCGTATTGAAAAATGTAGTATATGTGATTTCTCATTTGTTTTATGATAAAAACACATTTTCTGGTACTTTTGTGATTTAAGTGACTTGAAACACTTTTCCGTAATGTTAAACACGTTACTCACTATGAGGCTACATCAATATCTCCAAATTTCACCAATTTTCATTTCTTTTTGTGGGTTGACACACTATTGCTTATCAGCATCCATTTCTGTAACCAACTAACAAAACGGCATGTAATATTTTTTTCTGTACAGTTTAGCTTTAGCTCTACCTGGGACAAATTCTATTTTTTTAATAGTAGCTATCTAGATACAAAATAAAAAATTTTGAAGTCTGTTCTCCTGATTCATATAGGGCGTCCGTTTCCCATTTTCTGGAACAAAATGGTCGATGTCGCATTTTCCTTTTGATTCATCAATATGAATTATAGTTATATCGAAAGGTAATTAATTGACCTCTTACAAAAAAAATACATATTAGATATAACTACGTTAGTGTAATTTTAATTAAGTCAAAAAGAAGTGTCCGGCGTATAATACTGATTCATGTGGAATAAGCTTTGCTTGACTGTACTTGGTCGAGGAATAATGATGAGAGTCTGGGATCCCACGTGGGGGGAAACCTGTCGTACAACGGACGTGCTAGAAGGCGGACATGAGGCTGGTTGGCTTAGAACCTGGTGAAACACGGGTAAATGTCTGATTCATCTGTGCTTGGTTTAGGTACCTGTTGCATATATAAGTGTAGTTACTTATCTACCTACTCTGTAACCGTTATTCATTCATTCCTAAATAAACGTCAGTGCGTAATCAACCTCTCTGCGTTTCACTAGTGTCACGTACCTAACAGTGGCGACGAGATACCCACACGATTATTATATAAAAAAAAAGTGAAGAATCATGGCTCTTTTTGGGTTATTAACGAGTTTTAATCATGAATCTCAAGCGTGGCAAGAGTATAAGGGACGGGTAACACAATGGTTCATCGCCAACGACATTAACGCGGCCAGCGATGCCGCTGGCGTCAAACGGCGAGCGGTCTTGTTGAGCGCACTCAGCGAGCCAACGTACAAGCTTGCAGCTGACCTGGCGCTGCCTAAGGATCTCCAGGGGGTTCCATTCGAAGACATACTAAAACTACTGGACGATCATTTCACGCCACAAAAATGTGGGTTTGCCGAAAGGTATAAATTTTATACAGCGGGGCAAAATGAAGGTGAAAGCTACCCTCAGTGGGCAGCGAGGTTGCGCGGGCTGACTGCTCATTGCGGATTTTTAAACGTGGAGGAAGCATTAAGAGACCGTTTTGTAATGGGAATGCTGCCGGGAGCAGAACGAGAGAAATTATTCGCTCAGGACATGAAGACTTTATCGCTGGCAAAGGCCGTGGAATGGGCGGAGAGTGTGCGATGCGCGCGCATAGCGGCCGCTCCTACGACGGTGGCTGTGGCGGCGCCCGCGCCTACAGATCAGCTCTTCAAGATTGCGTCGAAAAGCGGTAGTGGTGATAAAGTGTCCTGCTCAGTTTGCGGTTTCAAAAATCATACTTCAGTGCAGTGTCGGTTTGCAAATTATAAATGCAAAAAGTGTAATGAAAAGGGCCATTTACGGCGTATGTGTAAAAAAATTAACTATGTAGCAAATGAGAGTGTCGATGATAACGGCGATGACGGTGAGTTTTACAATATTTGTACTTATGACGGAGAACCGATGACCGAAGTAGTAGATGTCCGAGGAGTGCGAATGAAGTTTCAGATCGATAGTGGTTCAGCTGTTACGGCGATTGCCGAAAAAACCTATTTAAATTTCTTTAATGATGTGTCATTGTCCAAGACTAATAAGCGGTTATTTACGTATACTGGGAACAAGATCGACTGCCTAGGAGTCGTACGGTTGCCATTCACTTATACAGGTATTATACATACATTAGATGTTTACATTATTCGCGACGGCGGCCCTCCGCTCTTAAGTAGGGATTTTATATCGAAATATAAGCTAACAATGCTGCCAGTAAATTATTGCGATTATTCAACTAATATCAGTAAACAATTACAAAGTAAATATCCTAGTGTTTTCTCAGATAAGCTTGGGGCATTTAACAAATGTAAAGTTAAATTAAATTTGATGAAAGATGCAAAGCCAATTTTTTTCAAACCACGGCCGATAGCTTTTGCTTTACGTGATAAAATAGATAAGGAAATAGATCGACTGGTGAGCGCGGGTGTATTAAAACCGGTTTCGTACTCGGAGTATGCGTCACCCGTAGTGCCGGTGTTAAAGCGCGACGGCTCGATACGTTTGTGTGCTGATTATTCAGTTACAATTAATAAACAACTGTTAGTCGACCAATATCCTTTGCCTACTGCGCATGAATTGTTTACGAAGCTGCACGGGGGACAGCAGTTCAGCAAGCTGGACTTGTCTCAAGCATATACTCAGTGTATTTTGGATGAAGAGTCACAAAAAGTAACGTGCATTAACACTCACAAAGGTTTGTTTATGTACACTCGATTAGTGTTCGGCCTCGCTAGCGCACCCGCTATATTTCAGCGAATTATGGAAGGCGTGTTGTCGGGCATGGATGGAGTGTTGTGCATGTTGGATGACGTATTGGTAACGGGGGAGACCAGAGAGGTACATGTTAATAGATTACACGAAGTATTACGACGGTTGCAGGATGCAGGGCTTACACTACAGAAATCGAAGTGCGATTTTTTTAAGGATGAAGTAGAATATTTAGGATATATTATAGATAAACATGGGTTGAAAAAGTCACCCCAAAAAATTTCTGCCATTTTAAAAGCCCCAGTTCCGAAAAATGTTGGCAACTTGCAATCATTTTTGGGTCTTGTCAATTACTATAGGAATTTTGTACCTAATGCGTCATCAATTCTTAGCCCTTTATATAGGTTGCTTCAAAAGAATTGTAAGTGGCATTGGGATTCGGAACACGGGAACGCATTTAATACAATCAAAAAGATTCTTGTATCAGATCAGGTTCTAACGCATTTTGATACAACTAGGGAAGTTATCTTGACGGTTGACGCGTCTCCGAGCGGTCTCGGCGCTGTGTTGTCGCAGGTGGATGTTGATGGGGTGGAGCGCCCGGTGTCATATGCTTCACGTACGTTGAACGCGGCTGAACGCAGGTATTCCCAGATACAAAAGGAGGCGACCGCCATCATATTTGGGGTACGCCGATTTCACCAATATCTGTACGGTAGATCTGTTCCATTTATTCTCCGAACTGATCACAAACCCCTCATTACTATTTTTGGGCCACATCGCGGCATACCCGAAGTGTCCGCTAATAGGCTGCAGCGGTACGCAATATTTTTAAGTGGTTATAACTATAAAATAGAATACATTCGTAGTGTTGATAATTGTGCAGATTACTTATCCCGCGCGAGCTTAAGCGATTACACGGAGGGCCGCACAGCTAGCGGATTATCAGAAATAGAAGATAGGGCTACTTATGTGAATTTTGTAGTAGACACTAGTTTGCCTATAACACGGAATGTATTGCTTGAAGAAACACAAAAGGATGTGAAATTGGGTAAAGTGGCAAAATATATTTTAAACTAGCTGTGCCCGCGACTTCGTTCGCGTGGATGTCAGAATTTGACAATGTAAATACATTGTCAAATTCCGACATCCACGCGAACGAAGTCGAGTCGTTTTGTGCGAAGCGCTTAATTCTCGCCAGGTTTCTTATAAATCATATCTTTTTCATATAAACCCTATATTCCTACTACTATTATAAAGGCGAAAGTTTGTAAGTATGGATGTATGGATGTATGGATGTATGGATGTTTGTTACTCTTTCACGCAAAAACCACTGAACGGATTTGGCTAAAATTTGGTACACAGATAGTTTAGAACCTGGATTAACACATAAGATAGTTTTTATCCCGATTTTATGTTCCCGTGGGATAATTTTCGAGTTGTAGCGGGTGAAACTGCTGGCAACAGCTAGAATGGGATGGAAACGGATGGAGTGAGATGGAGTGAGATGGAGTGGGATGGAGTGGGATGGAGTGGGATGGAGTGGGATGGAGTGGGATAGAGTGGGATGGAGTAGGATGGAGTGGGATGGCGTAGGATGGAGTGGGATAGAGTGGTATGGAGTAGGATGGAGAGGGATGTAGTAGGCTGAAGTGGGATGGAGAGGGGTGGAGTGGATTAGAGTGGGATGGAGAGGGATGGAGTAGGATGAAGTGGGATGGAGTTGGATGGAGTGGGATGGACTGGGACGCAGTGGGATAGAGCAGGATGGAGTGAGATGGAGTGGGATGGGGTGGAATGGAGTGGGATGGATTGAAATGGAGGGGGATGGAGTGGGGTGGAGTGGGGTAGAGCGGGAAGGATTTTGATGGAGTGCTATGAAGAGGGATGGAGTGGGATGAAGTGGGATGGAGTAGGATGGAGTGGGATGGAATGGGATGGAGAGGGATGGAATGGGATGGAGTGGGTTAGAGTGCGATGGAGGGGGATGGAGTGGTATGGAGTCGGAGGCAGTGGGATGAAATGGGATGGAGTGGGATGGAGTGGGATAGAGTGGGATGGAGTGGGGTTGAGTGGAGTGGTGTAGGATAGAGTGGGATGGAGTGGGATGGCGTAGGACGGAGTGGGATGAAGTGGTATGGAGTAGGATGGAGAGGGATGTAGTAGGCTGAAGTGAGATGGAGTGGGATGGGGTGGAATGGAGTGGGATGGATTGAGATGGAGAGGGATGGAGTGGGGTGGAGTGGGGTAGAGCGGGATGGATTTTGATGGAATGTTATGGAGTGGGATGAAGTGGGATGGAGTAGGATGGAGTGGGATGGAATGGGATGGAGAGGGATGGAATGGGATGAAGTGGGTTAGAGGGCGATGGAGGAGGATGGACTGGTATGGAGTGGTATGGAGTCGGAGGCAGTGGGATGGAATGGGATGGAGTGGGATGGAGTGGGATAGAGTGGGATGGAGTGGGATTGAGTGGAGTGGAGTAGGATAGAGTTTCGGAGTGGCATGGCGTAGGACGGAGTGGGATGGAGTGGTATGGAGTAGGATGGAGAGGGATGTAGTAGGCTGAAGTGGGATGGAGAGGGGTGGAGTGGATTAGAGTGGGATGGAGTGAGATGGAGAGGGATGGAGTGGGATGAAGTGGGATGGAGTTGGATGGAGTGGAATGTAATGGGATAGACTGGGACGCAGTGGGTCAGAGCGGGATGGAATGAGATGGAGTGGGATGGGGTGGAATGGAGTGGGATGGAGTGGTATGTAGTGGGATGGAGAGGGATGTAGTGGGATGGAATGGGATGGAGTGGGATGGAGCAGGCTGGATTGAGATTGAGAGGGTTGGAGTGGGGTAGAGCGGGACAGATTTAGATGAAGTGCTATGGAGAGGGATGGAGTGGGATGAAGTGGGATGGAGAAGGATGGAGTGGGATGGAATGGGATGGAGAGGGAAGGAATGGGATGGAGTGGGTTAGAGAGCGATTGAGGGGGATGAAGTGGTATGGAGTGGGATGGAGTGGTATGGAGTCGGATGCAGTGGGATGGAATGGGATGGAGTGGGATGGAGTGGGATGGAGTGGGATGGAGTGGGATGGAGTGGGATGTAGTGGGATAGAGTGCGATGGAGTGGGATGGAGTGGGATTGAGTGGGGTGGAGAGGATCGATTGACATCCACGCGAACGAAGTCGAGTCGTTTTGTGCGAAGCGCTTAATTCTCGCCAGGTTTCTTATAAATCATATCTTTTTCATATAAACCCTATATTTAGAACTAGCTGTGCCCGCGACTTCGTTCGCGTGGATGTCGGAATTTGACAATGTATTTTTTTTTTTGTGCGAAGCGCTTAATTCTCGCCAGGTTTCTTATAAATCATATCGTTTTTATATAAACCCTATATTAAGAATTTATTTAGAATTTCCAAGAATATTAGACGTGTGTTTGTAATAAACGCCCTCTGTAGTTCAAAGGCAGTACTATTCAATTAGAGCACCTATTCCATCTCATTCCATCCCATTCCATCCAACTCCATCCCACTCTATCCTACTCCACCCCACTCAATCCCACTCCATCCCACTCCATCGCACTCTATCCCACTACATCCCACTCCATCCCACTCCATCCCATTCCATCCCACTGCATCCGACTCCATACCACTCCATCCCACTCCATACCACTCCATCCCCCTCAATCGCTCTCTAACCCACTCCATCCCATTCCTTCCCTCTCCATCCCATTCCATCCCACTCCATCCTTCTCCATCCCACTTCATCCCACTCCATCCCTCTCCATAGCACTTCATCTAAATCTGTCCCGCTCTACCCCACTCCAACCCTCTCCATCTCAATCCAGCCTGCTCCATCCCACTCCATCCCATTCCATCCCACTACATCCCTCTCCATCCCACTACATACCACTCCATCCCACTCCATTCCACCCCATCCCACTCCATCTCATTCCATCCCGCTCTGACCCACTGCGTCCCAGTCTATCCCATTACATTCCACTCCATCCAACTCCATCCCACTTCATCCCACTCCATCCCTCTCCATCTCACTCCATCCCACTCTAATCCACTCCACCCCTCTCCATCCCACTTCAGCCTACTACATCCCTCTCCATCCTACTCCATACCACTCCATCCCACTCCGTCCTACGCCATGCCACTCCGGAACTCTATCCTACTCCACTCCACTCAATCCCACTCCATCCCACTCTATCCCACTCCATCCCACTCCATCCCATTCCATCCCACTGCCTCCGACTCCATACCACTCCATCCCACTCCATACCAGTCCATCCCCCTCCATCGCCCTCTAACCCACTTCATCCCATTCCATCCCTCTCCATCCCATTCCATCCCACTCCATCCTACTCCATCCCACTTCATCCCACTCCATAGCATTCCATCAAAATCCATCCCGCTCTACCCCACTCCACCCCACTCCATCCCTCTCCATCTCAATCCATCCCACTCCATTCCACCCCATCCCACTCCATCTCACTTCAGCCTACTACATCCCTCTCCATCCTACTCCATACCACTTCATCCCACTCTGTCCTACGCCATCCCACTCCATCCCACTCTATCCTACACCACTCCACTCAACCCCACTCCATCCCACTCTATCCCACTCCATCCCACTCCATCCCATTTCATCCCACTGCCTCCGACTCCATACCACTCCATCCCCCTCCATCGCATTCTAACCCACTCCATCCCATTCCATCCCTCTCCATCCCATTCCATCCCACTCCATCCTACTCCATCCCACTTCATCCCACTCCATCCCTCTTCATAGCACTCCATCAAAATCCGTCCCGCTCTACCCCACTCCACCCCACTCCATCCCCCTCCATTTCAATCCATCCCACTCCATTCCACCCCATCCCACTCCATCTCACTCCATCCTGCTCTATCCCACTGCGTCCCAGTCCATCCCACTCCATCCAACTCCATCCCACTTCATCCTACTCCATCCCTCTCCATCCCACTCTAATCCACTCCACCCCTCTCCATCCCACTTCAGCCTACTACATCCCTCTCCATCCTACTCCATACCACTCTATCCCACTCCATCCTACGCCATCCCACTCCATCCCACTCCATCCTACTCCATCCCACTCTATCCCACTCCATCCCACTCCATCCCACTCCATCCCACTCCATCTCACTCCATCTCACTCCATCCGTTTCCATCCCATTCTAGCTGTTGCCAGCGGTTTCACCCGCTACAACTCGAAAATTATCCCACGGGAACATAAAATCGGGATAAAAACTATCCTATGTGTTAATCCAGGTTCTAAACTATCTGTGTACCAAATTTTAGCCAAATCCGTTCAGTGGTTTTTGCGTGAAAGAGTAACAAACATCCATACATCCATACATCCATACATCCATACATCCATACATCCATACATCCATACTTACAAACTTTCTCCTTTATAATAATAGTAGGATGGTTGGCCTAGGAAAATAACCGATCCTAGTATTTCCCCTTATTTTTTATGTAAAAGCGAACTTTCCGTATAGAATGGTATAGTCATGCGTGGTCACAAAGTGGTCATACCAGGAGTTCTGCAGAATAAAATATTGTCCGAACTTCATCAATCCCATTTAGGCATAGTAAAATGCAAAGCGGAGGCGCGAGGTAGGGTATGGTTTCCGGGAATCGATAAAAGTATCGAATCAATGATCGCGGACTGTAATATTTGTGTACAGCTCAGGCCATCTCCGGCGCGTGCACCGCTCGCTATGTGGCCGCACCCTCGTCAGCCTTTTTGGCGAGTACACATTGATTTCCTTGGACCAATTAAAGGTCAGACATATTTAGTAATAGTGGATGCGCATTCAAAGTGGCCCGAAGTTTACAAAGTGAACAACACATCTTCGGCCGTGGTCATAACAATACTATATGACTTTATGTCGAGGTTCGGATTACTACACACGTTAGTCAGTGACAATGCCACATCTTTTGTATCAGACGATTTTAAAAAATTTTGCAAGTCTAATGGTATATCGCATGTGACATCTCCCGCTTATCACCCAGCTAGTAATGGGCAGGCGGAGAGCTACGTTAAAGTGGTGAAGAAGGGCATAAAGTCTAGCTTAATGATGAGTTCTAACCCGAATGATAGCCACAGAAAATTATTAAAGTATTTATTTGATTATAGGAATTCAGTACACGCTACAACGGGCTCTTCGCCTGCACAATTGGTGTTTGGCAGAAAACTTCGTTCGCGTTTGGATTTGTTAAATACAAACTCGCCAACGCCGTCATGATCTGACCCGCTCCCTAATGTTGTGAAAAACAATCAGTGTTTGCAGAGTAAAGCTTACGGAGGTACAAATAAACAATGTTATAAACCAGGTGATAAAATTATGTTTAAAAACTTTTGTATTAATAAAAAATTCACTTGGAGTAGGGGTATTATTGTAAGACGTATAGAGAAAACAGTTTATTTAGTTCAGAATAGTGAGACATTAGGTCAGTTGAAAAAGCATACAAATCAGCTTATACCCTACAAAGGAACGGACCAAGGGGTTGAAAACCAATATCGAGCTAGCTCGGTGCACATACCCGATCCAACACCGGAAAATGATCTGACAACATGTGACGATGAGTCAACCGCTGAGACGCAGGTTAGTGAGGTGCAAAATAAGGAGAGGGAGGGAGAGTGCGACCAAGTATTGTTACCATCAGAAGTACCACGCCCTGAACCCCTGTCAGCAGAGGAAAATGAGGAAGAATTCTACGACGCTCCTACTACAAGTGGATACGGGCAAACTACTGAGCCGCAACACGAGCACGCTCATTACAGGTCCGAGTTAACAGGCAAAGCGTTACGTCCGATTACTAGGGTTAATTATAAACCATTCTTTTGTATAGATTTATAGGGGAAACCTGCACCTATTGTCATCTAAAGGTTGGGGAACTGTTGCATATATAAGTGTAGTTACTTATCTACCTACTCTGTAACCGTTATTCATTCATTCCTAAATAAACGTCAGTGCGTAATCAACCTCTCTGCGTTTCACTTGTGTCACGTACCTAACAGTACCTTACTGATTACAATGCCTAATTTATTAATTTTATTTTGCTTACAGATTTTCAGGGTTACAGATTCGTGTAGAAAAATGATAATACTGAAGTCTGTATGAATGATGAGTTAAGCATGATTTTAGGCAAAATCATGATTCATCTGTGCCTGATTTATATGTTCAAAAACCCATATGAATCTGAAAATAAATTAGTTTTCCTCTTTTCCAGCCAGAAAGGAGCACTTTTGTTACGTTATTTTACTTTTTCATGTCAGTAGAGTGTGTGTGACATAATTTTGACATTATTCTTCGGTTTTTATTCATTAATAAGTCAAAGTCTATCTATTTTATTTAATATTGCTGTTTACAACAATGTCACTATCAATAGTAGATAAGATGGAACAAAATATATCTATGAGAAAAAGAGACTCACAGAACGTACGAATTTTTCATCCTTCTAAGATGGAAAATAAGAAAAGTTCCAGGCAAGTATGCTGCGTGGAAATTAGAAATGAAAGAATTATATTTTAAAAAATAGAGAGAAAAACAAAAGTAAACAGAGAGAATATTATAACGTATCATTAAAATAACTATCTAGTACCTATTTATAACAAAATTCTCGCTTTTCTGTAAGTATTTATTTCTGTAATTGTTAGTTTAAAAACATGAATTTTATTGTTGAATTGACCAGACTTTTTCCTTGATAATATGATCACTGTCAATAAATTAATTGTTTTATAAAAAAATAATATTGTTGCTATAATATTATGATTATTTTCTTATTACAAAGCCCATTTTTATTTACATCTGTAAAAAAATCTGATTCATCTGGGCACAAAATTTTTAAACGTCGATTATCTTAAAAACTACTTTGTAAAAAGAAGTCCCTCAAACAAATAAATGTTATTTGGAATATCTATTTTCATATGAACATGTGTTACTGAGCTGAAAGTGAAATTAAAATTTGACCATAGGTATGAATCAGTCAAAGAATCAAATTTCGAAGAACTACCCTAGTATGTTCCTTTTAGTCCAAGGAGCGGTACTATTATCAGGTATGCTAACTTGAATTGTGTCTTGTGTAGGTAGCCATTGTAAGCCAAGTGTTTTGACAGAAGTTGATGTAAAATTGTATGTATTATTTGAGTCTTCTGTAGAACTTGTGCCTACATGTGATAAAATGTCAGTGTGGTTAGATGACCACTTGTGTAATTGAAAACCTGCTTTGCTCAATAAATCTATAAGCTCAGAGCATACTTGTTTACATTGTTCTATCTTTGACAGCTGTATTATGTTGAACTCATTAAAACAATTTACATATTATTATGAGTTTAATATTTAGCTTCACTGTTAGCTTCACATAGAACAATTATAAGTTGTCGTCGCTTACAACTAGACATCGATCACAGACCACAGACTATATCTCTAGTGTTGTTCCTCTATCACTATTCAGTAGTGATGTTGCTACTTACTAAACAATAAATACATACTACATCTTTCCCCCCTAATGTTATAATTAATTTTTACAAATATAATCAGCTAAATGTTTTGGTGCAACTATGTTTCTCCTTGGTCTCAACTGAAAATCTCGTACTTGCTCTTGGGCATCTTCCACTACAACTAGGTCTTGACCTTCATTATTCCTCCTTTCCAATGAAACATTTTGTTCTTCTGATTGGTCATTATTTAATGAATCCAAATTATATTTTTGTTGAACATTTACAGTTTTAGGAAATGACGGTTTTACATGCAATGTGTTTCTTCTAATTATCTGCCCATTGACATCTTTTAAAATCAGAGACCTCGGTGATGAGTGTATATCAACAACATTTGCTGGGACCCACACATTATCCTTTAGGTAAACTACATCTTGGCCAGAATAAAAATTGTGTTTATTACATTTGGCAGTCTTATCAAAGTTCCTTTTATTATACATATTTACTTTATTTTGAGTTTCACTAAAATTTGTTACCAACTTTGGTTTTAAAAGTGTATCATGAATAGGTAGTTTGGTTCTAGTCAACCTGCTAAATAGTAACTGTGATGGTGTGTATTGTGAACCAAGTACTGGAGTATTGCGATACTCAAGCAATACCTCTTGAAAGTCGACACCACTCTCAGTTGATTTATTTAACAAATTTTTAGCAATTCCAACAAATCTTTCTACAAAACCATTGGATCTAGGATATTTTGGGCTTGAAGTAATCAATTTCATATTCCACAGTGTTGCAAAATTCTGGAACTCAAAAGAGTTGAAAGGCATATTATCAGCCCTTATTATCCTTGGTATGCCATGAGTTGAAAAAATATTCTTTAATATATTAATAACAGTAGATGCAGTTAATGAATTTACATGAATTAAGTCAAACCACTTAGAGTAATAGTCTGTTACAACTAAATAAGTCTTGCCATTCCACTGTAGAAAATCACAAGCTATTTTTTGAAATGGTAGAGTGGGTATCTCATCAAGCAACATAGGTTCTTTTGATTTTTTCGAACAATATTTTTCACATATTTCACATTTTGATATAATATTAATGAAATCAGTCTCAAGATTTGGCCAGTAAAGTAAAGATTTTGCTCTAGCAATTGTCTTATTTATTCCAAAATGACTTGAATGAACTTTTTTAATTACCCTGTCTCTTAATACCAAAGGCACTATAATCTTATAATCTAAATAAGCAATTCCATTTTCAAATGTAATGTTATCTTTACATTTAAAATAAAATTTTACATTATCAGCTACTTTATTTTTGCATTTAGGCCATCCATTTTCATAGTAAAATTTTAACTGCTGAAGGACTGAATCATTTTCAGTTTCTAGTATAATGAGATTTTGTACTTCTTCACTGACATTGATAGTATGTACAGTTTTAGTTAGAGTACCATCCACTTCTCTATTGTCAGCACTGCTTGAAGCGCGACTTAAAGCATCGGCTACATGCATTTTAGAACCCGGAGTGTATTGAACATCTAAATCATAAATACTTAATTTTATTTTTATTTTTCTTAAACGTTGAGAACCAATGGAATTAATTTCTTTCTTCATAATTGCCACTAATGGTTGATGATCTGTTTGCATAATGACATGCCGTCCATATATATAGTAGTGAAACCTTTTACAAGCAAAAAGTATTGCCAAAAATTCCTTATCAATTTGACCATATTCAGATTCACAAGTAGATAAACTTTTTGAGGCATAGGAAATTGGATGACCATTTTGCATTAGTACACAACCAATTGCATCCTTAGAGCTGTCAGTCTGAATTACAATTTGTTTTTTGGGATCAAAATTTATGAGCACTGGTGGACTTATTAAAAGATTTTTTATATTATTGACACATTTAGTATACCCATCATTCCATACAAATTCTACATTTTTCTTTAACAATTGTCTCAATGGACTGGTTATTTCAGACATATTGGGGATATATTCCCTAAAATAATTAACAAAACCTAAAAATCTCTGAAGACTTTGCTTATCACTAGGAATGTCATATTCTAAAACAGCCTTGATCTTATCTTTATCTGGTACTAAATTTCCATCTACAATTTCATGGCCAAAATATTTAACTGCATCAGATAAGTATTGAAATTTCTTTGGGTTAAACTTGATATTCAACTCACGTGCTCTGCTGAGGACTTTTTCAAGTATCTCATCATGTTTTTCTCTGGATTCGGCATGAATTAAAAAATCATCAATATATGTGAACAAACCTTCAATGTCACTAAAGCAGTTTCTACAGTTTTCTTGAAAAACTTCAGCTGAGACTTCAAGTCCGAATGGTAAAACAATAAGATCCATAAATAGTAGAGAATGTACAGTACTTTTTACTGTCATCAGTCAACCGAATCTGCCAGAACGATTCTTTCAGATCTAAAACAGAGAAGAATTTTGAATGACCAATATGTGACTTTAAATCATTGATAGTTGGGATTTCATAATACTTTTTAAGAATGCACTCATTGAGAGCTCTGGGGTCTAAACATAAACGGATAGAACCATCATTTTTTTCCACAATAACAACCCTATTTACCCATTCTGTAGCTTCCTCAACTTTGGATATCACATTCAGTTTACAGAGTCTATTAAGCTCATCTTTTAATTTGTCTTTTAGTTTTAGCGGAACCCTATGTGGAGGTTTGGACACTGGACAGAGTTTTCTTTCAATAAAATTCTATATTTTTTAGGAAATTGACCTGTGCCTGAGAAAACATCTTTGTACCTATCCATTAGTATCTGTTTACTTGATTGATTACTTCCTATACTGTTAATGAACTTTCTTTCAACCATACCTAATAACAAACATGAATCCTTCCCTAATGTTGGCTGATATTGAGAATTAGTAACAATGAAATCCAATAAATAAACTTTTGACTTTAATTTTGTTTCTAATAGAACAGAACCATATGTTTTTATCTTTGATTGGTTGTATGCCCGTAATGTAACTTTTGATTTAATTAGTTTAATATTATTAAGATTTTTCTTAGAAACTTTACTTTGAATTTTTTCTAGCAACGAGATAGGAATTAGGTTAACATCAGAACCAGTATCCAGTTTGAAGGTACAATTAATGACATTTTCAATGATTAGATTCTGCTCCCAACAGTTAGAATTATGTACTTGACCTACCGATTCACAAAAAAGTTCCTCTTCGCCATTTTGCTCTTCAGTTACTACTTGCACTCTCTTGGTGCGGCACACTTTTGCAAAGTGGTTATATTTCCCACATTTTTCACATTTTAGTCCCCTTGCAGGACATTTTTTGATGTTCCGCTCATGCAGGCCACCACACCACTTGCACTGTATAGTAGATTTTTTTATCTGTACTTTGTGAACATTCCCACCTTCTGTTGAGTCACATTGCATTTCTTTGATTTGTGATTTTGTCACCTCCGAGAGACGTAATCTCCTCACAGCTTTATTCAAATCCACGTCTCCCATGCTCAACAAATTTTCTTGTTCAGACTTATTGGTCGTGCCAAAAATAATTCTATCGCGAATGGCTTCATCTTCATTTGTGAACTCACAATTTCTAGCAAGGCTTTTCAAATCCGTGAAATATACATCAAATGGCTCACCCGGTCGCTGAGAGCGCTTATAAAATAAAAATCTTGAAAAGAGTACATTCTTTTTGGTTCACAATAATCATCGAAAGATTTCAATACCTCGTCAAATGTTACCACCTTTTTTTTCCCGTCGGCATCAATACGCTTGTCAAAATCAAAATTATTATAAATTTGTATTCCTTCTTCGCCAATGACATTTAAAAAAATGGCAATTTTTCTTTTATCTTTTTCAACATCAAGCCCTGCGGCAATGAAATATATACTCAGCTGTTGTTTGAACCTTTTCCAATTGCTTGGCAAATCCCCACTGAGACACAGTTTTTCGGGCAAGTTGTACGACGCTGCGGCCATATTTGTATGAACTTGTAAGTCTTTCTTACTCGTTTAAAGTTACAAACTGTAGGTACGGCGATCATCGAAGATAGAACGTTTTAAAACATTTACGGCTGCGCCATGTATTATGTTGAACTCATTAAAACAATTTACATATTATTATGAGTTTAATATTTAGCTTCACTGTTAGCTTCACATAGAACAATTATAAGTTGTCGTCGCTTACAACTAGACATCGATCACAGACCACAGACTATATCTCTAGTGTTGTTCCTCTATCACTATTCAGTAGTGATGTTGCTACTTACTAAACAATAAATACATACTACAACAGCCATACAAATAGTCATCCATGTATCCAGAGCTTTTAATGCAGTCAGCTGCCTGTGGGTGAGTATCTGAGTGTGTGTCAGCTAAATGTATCATTGTGCGACAAGCTAAGTATGGTGCACACTTTGTACCATAGCAGACCCTGCTGATCTCTAAACACTTGAGTGGTTCAGATCTAGAGTTTCTCCATAGCACTCTTTGTAAAGATGTCTGTTTTGAATTTATTTTTATAGCTCTAAACATTTTGACTATGTCACAAGAGAAAGCATATTTATAAAGTCTAAATCTGAGTATAATTTCTAAAAGGTCATTGTATATGTTTGGACCTTCATACATTATATCATTGAGTGATATACCAGTGGATGTTTTGGCACTAGCATTGAAGACTGCACGTAATTTTGTTGTGGTACTGTCAGGCTTTATGACTGCTAAATGTGGCATGTAGTAAGCATGTGTATCTATGGGCGAGTAGTCCTCAATGTAGTGAGCATGTCCTAACTGTACGAACTTGCTTTATACTGTGTGTAGAGACCTGCATCTTTTTGCATTTTAAATTCAAGTTTTAATAAGCATCTATAAGCTGTGTTGAAAGAATTCCCTAGATCCTCTATTCTATCAACCTGTAGTGGTAGGTCCACTGTGTATCTGCCTGAGCTGTCCTGTGTAGTTGTAGACATGTATAACTCTTCACAGTGTTTGTCCTCAGGCGAGAGTAGCTTTTTAGGAGGCAGCTCCTCTTGGTCCCAAAAGGTTTGTAGTATTTTATCTGTTGATTTAGGTGTAGAAATCATGCTAGCGTGCATAGCGCATTTTGGTGTATTCAGGTGGATATCAGGTTGGTAGGAACCAGAAACAACCCATCCAAAAAGCGTTTCAATTAGGAATGGTAGGCGCGACCCAAGCTGTATGCGCCCAGTTTGCAGTGTAGCATAGAACACTTCAGCATTAAGCAGTAAGTCAATAGAACCCGGCATGAAGAATGTGGATCAGGGCATGAAGAATCCGGCTCGAAGGACCAGAATGTTTAGGTTTCTTGATTAAAACTTCGTCGCACTGTTATGATATGGTTTATTGGATACTGTTGACACTGTTGTTACACTTTATAGTAGAAAGCACTCTTAGAAAAACTAATTATCAATATTAAAGTTATTGGTTGCAAGAGACGTGTGCGCTCTGCTCCTTGTGGTGACGGAAGAGAGAGAGAGCGACATCTTGTAACGTTGTGGATTACCAACGTTGCATTTCAAAACTATAAATAGTTCATTGACACTTTCACTGTCCGCGCAGCAGACACAATACCTAAACAATAGTCGTGAGTCACATGTGATTCATCGGACAGGGAAGTGGTTAATATAAATTTGTAGGTATCTAGTAAATATTCTTGAATTACGTCGAGACAAAAAGTAATTTATAAGTGGGTAGTTCTAAACTGGTAGTAACAGTTAACTGTGGAATGTTCTAGCTGCGGATAAGTGAGTGGCAATGCTTATGCTGTCTCGCTCTCACACGTGCAAAGTCCAATTCCCCTTCTCTTTGAGCGAGGCATTTTGTAGCAATCAGCTGGGACTGAACACAGTACAGAAAATATTACCGCGAACGCTGGACGTAGTAGTAGACGTAGTTCCTCACTATACTAGGACTATCTAATTTTACTCGTCCCAGACTTAGACAGTTTTTTTAGTCAAATAATAAATATTTAAATTCAATATACTTCTAACATCAAGTGTAATAACCCCGGTTTAAGGGTAAGTTGCCAAACCAAACCTTTATAACTGCTAGCTATTGTGTTTCTATCTTTTTGTATTGAGCAGTTACCTACAGACTTATTATTTTGTGTTCTAATTTTTCTTTGTTAGGTTTTTATTTTGTAAAGCCTCGAATGTACCATACGCTCGTAGGCCTATAAATAATGTTGTGTTAATGCTTCACGCTAATTTAATATTGTGTACCTGCCATGTAAACTCCGTTCTATAACCATGTGCCATGATAACTCACAAACGCCTCAAGCGCTTTACGTCCTAGGCTTTCGCTTACGCTGCGAGGTCATCATCAGAGAGGATTTGCAGTGGACCTTTTATTTACCGCTGGACGTTGATTCCAGGGAACAAGATTGGGGTTTGAAATACCCATCCTCAACGTTCGTTGAGTTCGACAGCTGACTCACGCTACCGAACGTTCGAGGCCTGCGCACACACAGCACCTAGCCGCACACAGCTGACCAGCCGGCGCATCCACCATCCTGTCCCTGGGGTCACTCACCTCGGGACAACTTCTCGCCATCGCGTCTCTGCACTACGCGATAAGCCAGGACAGTATTTAGTGCGCCTACTTCCACGGAACGATTAAATACCAAGTGACGGCTGTGAACCACGACCTAAATAAATATGTAAACGTTGGTGAGTTCTTTTATTTAAACTCACCCGCTAACCGTTACATTGGCGCCCATTTACGTGGTTTTTTTATTAAGGTCGCTTGGTTTTTTTTGTTCTGTGGAGGTAGTAAGTGTGTTATTTTGGTGTTTTGTGTGTTTTGTGTTTTATTATTTTTTGTGTTTGTGAAAACGTTTTCGGTTTAACGCAGCCAAAGTGTACCCTACCCTACACATTTTTTTTTTTTTTGTTTGAAAAAGAAAGTAACGATTTTTTTTTTTACTTTTCTTTTTGACTATTATTTTTTTTTTTAAACTCATCGTAGTAGTAGGGCCCTTGTGAAGGCCCGTCCGGGGAAGTACTACCACCACACTTATTGCAACCGCAAATCAATTTTGTTTCGGTTGTAGGGTGTGGGTGCCGGGATTCCATTACAGGCACATACAACCTTTTCACCTGGGTTCGCCTATATTTAAAAGAATTATTACTTTCTTTTCTTTTATATAGGTAAATTGTTTTTTTTAATTGGTTATTGCAGACCCTACCTCATTCTGTCAATACCAATATTTTTTTTCTCAATTCATTTTGTTCAATAGTAATATTTTAAAACAACTTAATTTTTTTAAACAGAACATAATTGCAGACTATCTCAATCTGTCAATTTTTTTTTTCTCCTCTCAATTCGTTTTAAATTGTAATTCTTTATTTTTTCAGTTAACTTAACTTTTGTAAAATCTAGGTACATATTATTGCAGACCCTACCTCATTCTGTCAATATTCTGTCAATTTGTTTTAAATTGTTATTGCTTTTTAAAGCTTAACCTTTTGTGAAGCGTACACATTGGTTGCATTAACTTCTTTTGTGTGTTTTTTTATTTTCATTTCGGTGCATTTTTTTTTTTTGTGCTTGTTTTCTAGATTGTTCTCAACCAAAACGTTATTAGATTTTTAAATTCAAATTGTAACAGACGGAGTGTTAGTACACATAACCGTTAATTTTATTTTGAATTTTTTTTTTCCTTTGGATTTTTTTTTAAATCATGGTTTATCCAGTTAAGTTTATGTCGCTTCAAAAGTCTGAACTCGAGTACGAGGTGGCCATTAGAGGCGAAACACCTGCTGCCACGGTGCAAGACTTACGTAAACAGATAGCTAAATGTGGACCATTATTTCCATCGGAAGACATTCTAGTTAGTCCCTTCGACCCAGCGGAGGACTTGAGGGGTGTAGTTGACGTCTTGGAAAGAATTAACACTAGTTTAGAAGCTTCGACTTTTGATAGAAATTCTTTACTCCGGTCTCAGAATTTACTTAATCATTTACATCATCGTATTAATCGCATTACTGGTATCGATAAAGTAAAGGCTGACTATGAACGTTGCGTTGGCTATTATAAAAAGACCGTTTCAAGGCTTTCAGCACTTGGTAATTCTTTGAATTCCCAACCTACTACAGATTTACCAACAGCTTCTTCCTCTGCAATTCCAGTCACTGTTTCGGTTACTTGTGATGGCAACATGAATAAGTTTTCTAAATTAAAATTCGACGGCAAATCATGTGTTCGAGCTTTTATACTTAGGTGTGAGGAATTTTGTCAAGTTAAAAATATGTCGCTTAATAATATTCTACCCCACGCTATTGAAATATTTACTGGCGATGCCTTACATTGGTACAGAAGCATTAGAGAATCGGTTTCGAGTTGGGAAGATCTTGCGGCTTCATTAAGACGTGATTTTGATCAATCTGATTATGATTACAGACTTCTTTCAGAAATTAGGTCTCGCACGCAAGGGGAAACAGAAAATATAATAATCTACTTATCCATTATGGCTGGACTTTTTTCACGCCTGACTAAGAAACTTTCAGAGGAAGACAAGTTAGAAATTTTGCTACATAATGTTCGTCCGATTTATGCTAATACACTCTCTTCCGTTTCGGAGATTAAGTCGATTGATAATTTACGAACTCTGTGTCGAAATTATGAGGCTATACAAGCACGTTTTTCTCAGTTTAGGGAACCACCTAAGCCGTGTTCAAGTACATTAGCACCTGAGTTTGCTTATTCAGGACAGTCAGCTGGGAAATCAAATCTTAAAAATAATTATAATAGCAAGTTTGATAAACCAAATTCAAATAACAACTCTTCACCTAATTATGTGCACGCAGTTGATAAGTCTAAAACTAATAAAAGACAACCTTACTGCCCTCGTTGTCGAGACAATACACATATGCTAAGGCAGTGTACCGCTAAGAGAGAGTTAATTTGTTTTTCCTGTGGCCTGAAGGGTGTTAAGACGCCTGATTGTCCAAAATGTAATAAAAAGGAATCTAATCCAAAAAACTAGTTCACGGGAATTGTGTAAATAACTTTAATATTGAGGACTAGAAGAACTGGTTACAAACTGTCACATTATTTTCTAAATCGTATAACATCTACACAATTCTCGATGATAAGAGTGATCTTGATGATAGGCCTTACGTTTCTGTGAAGATTAATGATCTTACTGTTTCCGGTTTACTTGACTCTGGCTCTGCGGTCACAATTATAGGCAATAAAGCTCATTCTGTGTTAGAAGCATATGGCCTGCCACTTGTAAAGGCGGATTGCATTACAGTAACGGCAGCGGGAGGAAAAACTTTAAAAAGTTTAGGTTATATTAATGTACACGTAAATTTTGAAAACCAGTTTCACATTTTGAAAGCAATTGTTATACCGGATATTAAGCGAAATCTTATATTGGGCATAGACTTCTGGCGTAAGTTTAAACTTTGTCCAAAATTTATTAATAGTGTTTCTATGAATAAAACGGACAGTTGTTCTCTAGATAAATCTCATCCTACCTTCATACAAGGTTATGATAATCTTACTCAGTCACAAAAGCAACTGGCTGATAATGTCATAAAGCAGTTTGAGGACATTTCTTTCTCAAACAAAGGCTTAGGCGTTACAAGTCTTATCACTCATCATATTGACACCGGTGACTCTGAGCCAATACGCCAGCGATACTATCGTTTGTCACCAGAGAAGCAGCGTATCTTGGTTGATCAGATTGATGAGATGTTGTCAATGGACGTAGTCGAGCCTTGCGAGAGCGCGTGGTCTTCTCCCGTTCTCATCGTTACTAAGAAGAACGGACAACCTCGATTTTGCTTGGATAGTCGAAAACTTAATTCTGTCACAAAACGGGATGCCTACAATCTCCCTTACATTTCTGAGATTCTGGATAATTTACGGGATGCTCGTTATCTATCTAGTATCGATTTATCCAAGGCTTTCTGGCAAATTCCGATTGCTCCTGAAGACCGTGACAAAACGGCATTTTACGTTCCCGGAAGAGGCACGTTTCGTTTCAAACGGACCGCTTTTGGTTTAACAAATGCACCAGCTACTCAGCAACGATTAGTTGATTTATTATTTGCTAATTTTGATCTCAAGGTGTTTGCCTATCTGGATGACGTAATTATCATTTCTGAAGACTTTGATAGCCATGTGACACTACTTTTGCGTGTGCTAGAAAAGTTGAAACAAGCAAACTTAACAATTAATCTTGAAAAGTCAATTTTTTTCGGTTCACAACTGAAATATCTGGGGTACGTCGTTGATGGCTCTGGCCTACGTACTGATCCAGCTAAGGTTGAGGCTATACTCAATTATCCGACACCTAAAAGTCGTAAGGACCTTAAACGTTTTCTGGGCACTGCGACGTGGTACAGGCGTTTCGTTCCAAACTTCAGTACTATAGCCGGTCCCTTAAATAAGTTAACATCTTCTAAGAAAGGCACTCCTCCTTTTGAGTGGACTGCTGAGGCTGACTCAGCGTTTCAAAAACTCAAAGAGTGTCTAGTCTCAGCACCGGTTTTATCTTGTCCGGATTATACTAAGCCGTTCGAAGTACACACGGATGCCAGTGGTTACGGTATCGGTGCTATGCTGACTCAGTCTTTTGAAGGCAAAGAACATCCAATTGCTTATATGAGTAGGTCACTTACTGCCGCTGAAAAGAACTACAGCATAACAGAACGCGAAACATTAGCCGTTATTGTCGCTCTCGAACATTGGCGTTGCTATATCGAAAACGGACAACAGTTTACAGTTTATACCGATCATAGTGCTCTTAAATGGTTCCTATCATTAAGCAATCCAACTGGTCGTCTAGCTCGTTGGGGTGTACGTCTTTCGGCCTTTAACTTTGTCATAAAACATAGGAAAGGCGTAGATAACGTTATACCTGACGCTCTGTCTAGAATCATTCCAGTAAGTGCTATCAGCATATCCAACTCTTATTTGGACACTAAAGACAGCTGGTACAAAAATATTTATAATGGTTGTTTAAATGATCCTTCTAAATTCTCAAATTTTGTTATTAAAAATAATTCATTATTTAGATTATCAAAAAATAAACATGAACTTACTTCAGAATTCTCGTGGAAAGAGGTAGTTCCTTCCGAACTTCGCGAAGCTATTTTCAATGAGAACCACGCTGTTCCTACGGCGGGACATATGGGTATTTTTAAAACTTACCGTCGTCTTGCTTTACGTTACTACTGGCCTGGTATGTACCAAGACGTTGTAAAGCTTATTGGTTCTTGTGATAAATGTTTAGCTTACAAGTCTCAAAATCATCAAACCCTAGGAGAAATGGGTCGTCCTAAACAGTGTTCTCGACCATTTCAGATGATTTCAATAGATCTCATGGGACCTCTTCCCACTACTAGGAAACAAAACAGTTACGTTTTTGTGATAACTTGTTGTTTTTCAAAGTTTTGTTTAATTTTTCCTATTAAAAGAGCTACAGCTGATATTATAACTAAAATTCTAGAAGAATCAGTATTCTTAGTTCATGGCATACCACAAACAGTGATGATGGATAATGGCACTCAGTTTACAGGTAAAGTGGCGGAAGCATTGTTTAAGAAATACAACATTCCTAATGTTCATTATACACCTAAGTATACCCCTCAGGTAAACTTAGTTGAAAGATTCAACAGAACCATCATCACATGTTTATCTACCTACGTTAATGATGATCATAGATCTTGGGACTTATTTATTCCCAAAGTTCAGTTCGCTATTAATAACTCAGTTAACGAGCTACTGGTTTTACACCTTCATTTTTGGTTTTCGGCCGTGAGCTAGTTACTTGTGGATCTCATTATTTGGAAAATGACCTTGGTAACGAGATAATTTTCTTGCCACGTGTCTTATATGCAGAAAATTTAGGTTGCTTATCTTCTATCTTCGACAGCGTTCCGTCAAAACTATGGCAAGCTCATGTAAAGAACACCTCACACTATAATCTCAGACGAAAGTTTGCTGAGTTCAACATTGGAGACGTAGTCATGAAACGCGCTTACGTCTTAAGCGACAAGGACAGTAAATTTTCGAAGAAGCTGGCTCCTAAATTTATTAAGGCTAGAATAATTCAGAAGAGGTCGCCTCTAGTTTATGTGCTGCAAGACATGTCTGGAAAGAATTTAGGCTCTTGGCATATCAAAGATTTAAAATTAGTAGGAAAGAATATAATTGAAAACAATTAAGTAAATCTTAACCTTTTTTTTTTATTTAGAATGCTTATTGCTATACCGAACCTATCTAACCTACCAATTTTCTTTTGTTATTACTTTTGGTCTACCCTATAGTTATTTATGTATAATGATGGCCTACCCCATTCATTATATTTTATTTTTTATACCTATCGGCCCTACACCGAAGGTATTTATTATATTGATCGTGGCCCTAACCCATCGATCACTTTGGTTTTGTACTACATGGTTGTGTTTTTTTTTACATGGTCGTGCTTTCTTTCTTTAGAGCGGTAGCAACTCTTTAAATAAGCCCTTGCATCATAAAAAACACAACTGTGTCTATAGAGCGGTTGCAACTCTTTAAATAAGCCCTTGCAGGAGCGGTCGATTACTCCTTAAATAAACCATAAATCAAAAGAAACAAAACCAAAGGATATAGCTTGTTCACTTAATACTGATGGTCTACACCATTCGTGTTGTTTACTTAGAGCGGTCGCAACTCTTTAAATAAGCCTTTGCAGGAGCGGTTGGTAACTCCATAAATAAGCCTTAAACCAAAAACATAATTTTATCATCTAATTTGGATTCAATTACGTACATTAAAATTTAAAACTGGATTAGTATTGGTCGGTAGATGGTTAAAAGGAAAAGAAATAATTTAACAATAATATTTTATTGAACTCGATACATACGATTGCATTATTCTCTCGCTTAGTACACTTTCATCTTTGAAGAAAACTATTGTAAGGCATATTTTAAATTGCGCGACAGCTATCTCTCGTATCACTGTATACAATAGCTGCCGCTGGTTATGATTGTGAGAAGTACGAATGATGATTTTTTGATAGGTAAAACAATAGTTAGATCTAATTCTTTGTGCGGATTTTGTCATTATAGAAGACAAAATCCTTGACTGCGCGAGGGGGTATTGTAACGTTGTGGATTACCAAAGTTGCATTTCAAAACTATAAATAGTTCATTGACACTTTCACTGTCCGCGCAGCAGACACAATACCTAAACAATAGTCGTCAGTCACATGTGATTCATCGGACAGGGAAGTGGTTAATATAAATTTGTAGGTATCTAGTAAATATTCTTGAATTTCGTCGAGACAAAAAGTAATTTATAAGTGGGAAGTTCTAAACTGGTAGTAACAGTTCACTGTGGAATGTTCTAGCTGCGGATAAGTGAGTGGCAATGCTTATGCTGTCTCGCTCTCACACGTGCAAAGTCCAATTCCCCTTCTCTTTGAGCGAGGAATTTTGTAGCAATCAGCTGGGACTGAACACAGTACAGAAAATATTACCGCGAACGCTGGACGTAGTAGTAATTGGCCAATTGAGTGGACTGTATTTGCGGGAACCTAAATTAAATGATTGACAAAACGCTGGGTGTTAGGTAGTCTTCGAGTTGCGGTGGATGTGGAGCACTGGAATGCAACACGATTTGAATAGGAAAGGAAGCACAAACCTTTACTCCCCACGTGCTCACGCCGCCGGTGCACCGGTTCACTTTCCAGGTTCAGGGGCAGCTGGGCTTCGAGTTAATGTTCTCACACTTTAGACACAAGCACAGACGATTGTTTTCAAGCCTTATTACACACAAAAATGCAGTAATTCCACAGTTAGCAATAATTTTAAGCGGAGCGGGTCGACGCCATGCGACACTTGTAGCGGTGCGATTCGGAAGTGACAGCGACAGAGAAATGGCGGCGAATCTTCTTATTCACTCGCGCGGTATGTGCGGAAAGGAGATGGGTATAGGGAAGTTAGCGGATGTCAATCATATTTTCAATGTTGGCGCAACCATTCCCCCCCGGTTTGAAGGGTTACCTTCAAAACAATAAGCGAAACAAACTAAATTCTGGAGTTAACTGCTAAGCTATTCCTAAACTATATACCTATAATAAAGCGGTATTGTAACTGTTTCGTAGGTAATATATATAATAATTTGAAACCTACTGCTGATTAGGCAGAGGACAGAGGCGAATAACCGGACGTAAATACGAACCGGTCGCGGTTTTAACTCTTACTACACGCGTTACTCCATTTGAACCAGGGAAAACTTCCTCCACTACACCTAGAGGCCAGTGTAGAGGGGGCGCATTCTCGGTCATTAAAACTACTACAGTACCAACGGTGACTGGATTCGATGGGGTATTCCATTTTTGACGCGACTGCAGCGTGTGCAAATAATCAGTTCTCCAACGCCTCCAAAAAGATTGAACTAATTTATCCAAAAGAGCGTAACGCTTTAGGAGATGCAGTCTGTCATCTTCAACATCCATAGCGGGCAAATACTTAAGAGGAGTCGTCGTTAAGAAGTGAGCCGGCGTTAAAGCTAAAGACTCCGATGGGTCACTAGATAGCGTTCGACACAGTGGACGAGTATTCAAAACTGCCTCTATCTGAGCGAGTACTGTAAGCTACAACACGAAACAGATGCGACTTGAGGCTCTTAATATTAGCTTCCCAGTTACCACCAAAGTGACTAGCAGCGGGTGTATTAAAATGCCATTCAATATGATTTTCGGCCAAAACATGAGCGAATTCGCTCTGATAATACTTTGACCGCAAGAATGCGTGTAACTCCGAGATACTACGGCGAGCTCCAACATAATTAGTACCGTTGTCAGAATATAAACGTTTGACGGGACCGCGGCGCGACAAAAACCGCTTAAACGCGGACATAAAACTTTGCGTACTTAAATCACCGGTCAATTCTATGTGAACCGCACGAGTTGTCATACAAATAAATAGACAAACGTAAGCCTTTGTGGAGCGTATACCACGACCACGGGCAATAGTTACCCTAAACGGGCCGGACGGGCCGGCGAAGTCTGTACCGACGTGTACGAAAGCTTTAGCGGACTGAATGAAAACAGGCGCGGTGATCGGTCATTTCAGGCGCGATAAAACGCGGGCGGAGCTTAAAACAGGGCACACATTTGTGCACTCTAGCACGAATCAAATTGCGAGCGGAAAGTATCCAATACCTTTGTCTAAGGATAGACATCAACAAGTCTGGGCCTGCGTGACAATTCACCTTATGATGATAATCTACAATCAAATCTAAAATATGGTCCTTGCGGGGTAAAACTACTGGATGTTTTTGCTCAAATCCTAAATCGGAATTTCTCAAACGACCTCCTACTCGAATGAGGCCATTCTGCAAAAAAGGTTTCAAATGTTGAAAAGCGCGACTACAAGGCTTGTTGGACTCCAAACTACTAAATTCTGACGCGAAATAAAATCTCTGCAATTCACGAAGCACTACTGACTCAGCTTTATCCAGATCAGCTGCGGTGATATTACCCTGCGTGGGTAACAATTTTAGAAAACGACAGACATACACTACGCAACGCAAAAGTTTCGACCAAGACGAGACGCGATCAGACAACGACAAAATAATCGACTCTTCACGTAGAACCGATATTACAAGCGAACGCTTTTTCTCCTCGGGTGGCTCTGAAACGGCAGCTGGGTTAAAGGGCTTAACTGGCCATTCTTCAAGCGCACTATGAATCCAAGGTGGAGCGCAGAACCACAGCGGATGGTCTAAAATTTGCGAAGGGAGCAGTCCACGGGAGAGACAATCGGCGGGATTATCTGTGCCAGCAACATGAAAGAGATTTTGCGGTGATAATTCAGACTGAATTTTTGCCACCCTATTGGCGACGAATGTGTCCCAGCGATGGGGCGAGGAATGTGCCCAACACAAGAGAGTCCGAAAAAGCCATTATTCTATCAATAACAATGCGGTGCCTGCAAGCATTGACAATAGAGCTGATTAATTGAACTAACAAAAGTATAGCGCACAGCTCCAAGCGCGCCAGAGAAACGACTTTGCGAGGGGAAACTTTGGATTTAGCGCTTATAAGACTAATCGACACCTTGCCAGCATTCAAAACGTGAAAATAAACTACTCCCCCGTAAGCCTTTTCACTGGCGTCTGCGAAGCCTACGACAGTGACTGTACTGTCTGACAATATACCAACATGTCGTGGAATTTTTATTTGATTGAGCAATAGAAGCTCTTTCCGAAAGCGAGCCCACAATTTAACAATATTGTCGGGCGCGGGGTCATCCCAATCACTATTGGAAAGCCACAGTTCTTTTATAAGCAACTTGGCATATAAAACGACGGGAGCTACAAATCCCATAACATCCCATATACGTGCTACACACGATAGGATAATGCGCTTAGTACAAGTTTGCGGAGTCGAACTAACTTTAAGACTGAACAAGTCAGACGCAGGAGACCAACTCAAGCCAAGAACCTTGTGCGTATCATCACCATCAAATTCCTTCACCGAAGATAATTGATGCGATGGTGGAATCGAATCTAGAGCGGTTTGCGAGTTGCTTGTCCACTTCACAAGATCAAACTGACCTGCTTTCATGAGACTTATTACTTGAGCAGCGGTCTCAACGGCCTCTGCCTCGCTGGCTACGCTATAAACGAAATCATCCATGTATAGCCCAGTCTCAATAGTTTCCTTCGCCTTCGGGAATTTTTCACCCTCATCAGCGGCTAATTGTTTGATAGTGCGAAGTGCATGGAAAGGACTCGACTTAAGGCCAAAACAAACACGATTAAACTCGTAAACCCTCAAAGGTTCTTGAGGCGAAAATCTATACAAAAAACGTTGAAACTTGCGGTCGCATTCGCGAATACCAATAGAAAGGAACATTTGCCTTATGTCGGCGGAAAGCGCGACAGCAAACAAGCGAAAATTTACAATAATGTCAAATAAGTTACCTTGGAGGTTTTGACCACAATACAAAATATCATTAAGCGATACAGAAGTGCTAGTTTTAGCACTGCCGTCCAAAACCACGCGAAGCTTAGTAGTAAGTTTGTCTTCTCTAACAACTCCGTGGTGGGGGATGATGTAAGATGGATGATCGCGGGTCTCGCCAGTCTCGGCTACGGTGGGCGCAGGTGAGATGTATCCTTTATCTAGGTATTCGATAACAACCTCATCGTAGGCTTGCCTCAACTTCGGAGATGCTTGCATCTTACGTTCCAAACAAGTAAAGCGTTTTTCAGCGGAAGCGTAGGAGTCACCGAGCGAAAAAATATCACCCTTGAATGGAAGCGATACAATATAACGGCCCTCGTTATCACGAGTAGTCGTGCGACAATAAATCTCTTCAGCCACCTTATCATCAGGGCTTAGGATAGGCGGGACATTGACCTCTTCAATTTCCCAAAACCTGCGGAGGGTAGACTCCAGCGGCGGCTCAATAGTGCAGCAGTGTGACACAGTCGAGTAACTATCTAAATATGCGGTTGCGGAACCAACAATAACAAAACCTAGAACTGTTTCTAGGGCGTGAGGTGCGGGATACGACGAATGACCTTGAACCTTACGCGATAACTGGAGGTGCGGAAGAATCGATGCGCCGATCAACATATCGACGTCTCCGGGGACACCATAAGATTCATCTGCCAACGGTAGGTCTTTAAATGTAGTCAATAAAGACGTGTCGACCGGGACAGTAGGCAATCGTTCCGTAATTTTATCTACGACAAGCGAATCCATATCAAAACAAATATCTGAATTAAAACGCGATGCAAATTTAATTTTAATCGAACCATGAATGGTTGACTTTAAACCACCGAACCCCTTAACTACTGAGCGGGCTGTCCGGTTATTAATACTAAACCCAAGGCGATGACAACAATTTTGAGTTAAGAAATTACTCTGCGAAGCGCTATCTAACAACGCTCGAACAAGACACGGATTACCGGAGGAATCATTAACAACAACGTGAGCGGTCGCGAGCACCACGGTGGTCAACGACGATATAATACTAGACTCCGCATGCACGATCTAAAGAACACAAACTATTCTGCCAAGTTGCTGAGGTACTACGTAAGCGAGGGGGACGGGGTACTGCGTTGTGATTGGCTAACTCAAGGTCTGTGCTGTCTCAACGTATGTTTACGGCTCACAGGATTGGTCGAAATGAGACGAATATAAGACTTTTTTGCCTAATGTGTTGGCAGACATCGGTCGCCTGTTATTAGGAGTCTAGTATTATATCGTCGTTGACGGTGGTACACGCACTGCTTGCGGACATCGAACATAACGTGACGTCACTCACGGCGGGGGCGCCGGGAGCGGTCGGCGAGCGGGCAGCGACGCGCGGCGGCTGCGGAGCGGCGGCGGCAGAGTTCGCACTGACTATTTGCGACGACGCGTCACCGCTTGATAAAATAACTGCGCTCACATTGGATGCGGCATTATTATTACTTCTCTCCATGTGAAGTAAAGTGTGGTGCTTTGAAGAGCACTTACGACAACTCTGATTACTATTACAAGACGCAGACCGATGCTTGTCACTTAGGCAGTTAAAACACAAATTGTGTTCACGAACAAACTTATAACGTTCGTAAGGCGTAAATTTTAGGAAACCAGAACACTTGTACAATTTGCGAATGTTGACTATTACACAAAGAACAAATAGATTGTACAGGTGTAGGTGAGGTGTTCACATACGTATGTGTCGACCTTTGTGACTTCGACGGCGGCGGCGCATCCGTTCGACAGTCGGATTTAGTAACTACTTTCTTCGTAACTTCATGGTTTGACAAAGTGCGCTGTAATATTGTTACGTCGGTCGGATTGCGAGACCAATCTATAAGGTTCTCGAAGGTTCCACAAGGTTCTCGACTATTCTAGTGAAGATTGGTCTGGAAGATTCTAGAAAGTTCTACCCTGTTCTAGATGTTTCGAGATGGTTCTGGAATGTTCCAGAAGGTATGGGACTATGTCGAAGTCCATGGATGTTTCCAGAACATTCGACTACCTTCTAGAAACATCTAGTGGGTCCGGCCGGGGTATAAAAAGGGCGTCGAACGTCGACCTGAGTCAGTCTAGTTTTGACTACGATCGAGGCGACTCGAAGCGAACTACAAGCGATATCTAAGTGAGTTCTGTGTGATTAAGAGTGTGTATAAGTGTTAAAGTGTTGAGTAGTGTTTTGTGATTGTTTTAATTTGTGATTTGTCTGTGAATAAAGTTTATTTGGTTTTAATTGGTGTTCATTAATTTATCCCAATACCCAGCTCGTAACAATATGATCGCGAATAAAACATTCTAAATCATTGAATTTTGGAAGTTTACTACTGCGATGGTTCATTTCAAATAAACGAACAGTTTCACTATCTAATTTCCTTAAACCTAAGTACAGAAACAAAAAGTCGCAGAGGTCATCGACCTTCAAGTTCTTTACTGCGCGAACAGATGATGCAAAAGTATCTAAAAACTTCTCTAAATTAATTTCATTACAAACTGTAATATTTTTCAATTCAAATAACTGATCTAAGTATGCGGTAGCTACTAATCTTTTGTCTTCATATTTCGACTTTAAAGTTTTTAATATTAATGGATAATTTTCAGCACTAAAAGTAATACCGGCACAAACAGTTTTAGCTTTACCGGTTAACTTTTCAATCAGATAATGCAATTTTTCATGATCCGTCAAAGAGGCGTTCTTATCTATGGTGTTTTCAAAACTATCTATGAACAGATTCCAATTGCGAATATCGCCATTAAATTCAGGTATCTGAATAGGCGGTAATTTAGGTCGATCGCGAGTGTGATTAGCCTGGCTCTGATGGACAGACGGCATCTCCATGCTTCTCGCGACGCGTTTGATGCGACAGAATAAATCATCAAATGACGCCAAAGCTTGATAACTCACAGCGTATTCTGGATTTAATTCTAACTCTAAAATGTTAATATCATGAATTACGGATTCAAATTCCGCGCGCAAACTGTCCAAGTTTTCTATCGAACATAAGAACGAATCTCTAATAGTTAGATCGGCTGTTTTATGTGCATTATCACAAATAGATTGCACGCGAGAAAATAGCATGTCTCTTTTGGCATATAAAAGTTTTAATTGAACTTAGTTGTCCTTTGGAGACATCGTGAACAATTACTACGTACAATCAATGCGGTAAACAAACAAAATAAAGTTATTTTTAGCGTATTTATACGATGGAGAACAGCGACACAGACAATAACGCCTAAAGTGGGTACCTACCTAGATAGTTTTAAACGAACTGCGGTGCGGGTGAAATGAAAATAACGAACTGTAGGTAATATTAACTCAATATTAATATACCCGCTTGGTTGTGTCTCTGTTTGTGATATACGAATACTTTTATATTTCCGAATGAATAAGTAATACGAGCGATCTATAGCTACGTATATGTAAGTACCTAAGTGCACGTACGTGGCTATTAGATGAACAATTTGCGAGAAACAAACAACGAATTGCGATAGGTATAAGAGTGCGGTGCGGTGCGTTTATTCCATATAGAATAAATACTAATGTGATAACTACAACAAATATGTATTTGATTCAAATACCTAACGATCCGGTGAGAGGGACCAAACAAAGTGGTGGCGCCAAAGGCCAATTGAGTGGACTGTATTTGCGGGAACCTAAATTAAATGATTGACAAAACGCTGGGTGTTAGGTAGTCTTCGAGTTGCGGTGGATGTGGAGCACTGGAATGCAACACAATTTGAATAGGAAAGGAAGCACAAACCTTTACTCCCCACGTGCTCACGCCGCCGGTGCACCGGTTCACTTTCCAGGTTCAGGGGCAGCTGGGCTTCCCGTTAATGTTCTCACACTTTAGACACAAGCACAGACGATTGTTTTCAAGCCTTATTACACACAAAAATGCAGTAATTCCACAGTTAGCAATAATTTTAAGCGGAGCGGGTCGACGCCATGCGACACTTGTAGCGGTGCGATTCGGAAGAGACAGCGACAGAGAAATGGCGGCGAATCTTCTTATTCACTCGCGCGGTATGTGCGGAAAGGAGATGGGTATAGGGAAGTTAGCGGATGTCAATCATATTTTCAATCTTGGCGCAACCAACTAGGACTATCTAATTTTACTCGTCCCAGACTTAGACATTATTTTTTAAGATTTGCATTGTTACTAACAAATATGGATGATTCCGAAATAAAATATTTATTATTATTATTATTAGTCAGTTTTTTTTGTCAAATAATAAATATTTAAATTCAATATACTTCTAACATCAAGTGTAATAACCCCGGTTTAAGGGTAAGTTGCCAAACCAAACCTTTATAACTGCTAGCTATTGTGTTTCTATCTTTTTGTATTGAGCAGTTACCTACAGACTTATTATTTTGTGTTCTAATTTTTCTTTGTTAGGTTTTTATTTTGTTAAGCCTCGAATGTTCCATACGCTCGTAGGCCTATAAATAATGTTGTGTTAATGCTTCACGCTAATTTAATATTGTGTACCTGCCATGTAAACTCCGTTCTGATGATGACCAAACTCACAAACGCCTCAAGCGCTTTACGTCCTAGGCTTTCGCTTACGCTGCGAGGTCATCATCAGAGAGGATTTGCAGTGGACCTTTTATTTACCGCTGGACGTTGATTCCAGGGAACAAGATTGGGATTTGAAATACCCATCCTCAACGTTCGTTGAGTTCGACAGCAGCTGACTCACGCTACCGAACGTTCGAGGCCTGCGCACACACAGCACCTAGCCGCACACAGCTGACCAGCCGGCGCATCCACCATCCTGTCCCTGGGGTCACTCACCTCGGGACAACTTCTCGCCATCGCGTCTCTGCACTACGCGATAAGCCAGGGCAGTATTTAGTGCGCCTACTTCCACGGAACGATTAAATACCAAGTGACGGCTGTGAACCACGACCTAAATACATATTATTGTAAACGTTGGTGAGTTCTTTTATTTAAACTCACCCGCTAACCGTTACAATCTATCCGTATAACCGTATATACCGTCCGTAATAACCGTATGACAACTGAACTGACGTTGACAATACTAAACAAGAGAGTAGGCGCTTGGATTTCCCCTCGCTAAATGCCATACAAAACGTTTCTGTACCCTTTCCAGACGCAAAATGTGAGTGGCAAAGTGAGGTCTCCACACAACACTGCAATACTCCATAACACTGCGCACGAGGCTGTAATATAGTATTATTTTGGTGCTACTTTTGCGAAAGCCTTTGGTGTTACGAAGGAGAAACCCTAACATTTTTGATGACTTTTTAATAATATAGGTATTCAATATGGGGCACAAAAGTGATCTTTTTGTCAAAAAGTACTCCTAGATCCCTCATTGTTTCCACTTCTTGGACTCGCTCTTGCTCTATGAAGTATTCTGTGTCAATGCAGTTAATTTTTCGCGTATATTTTACATGAAAGCATTTCTTCGGATTAAGTTGCATTTTATTGTTGTGGCACCATTTTATGACTTGGTTAAGATCGTGTTGCAGAAATTCGCAGTCTCGTTTTGACTCGATCACTCTCGCGAGTTTCAGGTCATCAGCATACAGAAAAGGTTGGGAGAAACGAAGGATATATTTCAAAGGGTTATGTCAACAACATTGGCAGGCATTAAAGGAGTAACGGTGCTGCTCGACGATATCTTAATAAGTGGAAATGAGACACAGCATAACGAAAGGCTGGAAAAAGTATTAATGTGTCTCCGAGATGTGGGTCTTAGGCTGAATCGTAAGAAGCGTGAGTTTGCAGCAAATAAAGTTGAATTCCTAGGATATGTGGTGTATAAAGATGGTATTCATCCAAGTGATAAAAAAATCAAATTAATTGCAAATGCTAGTTGTCCTAAGAATGTTAAAGAGTTGCAAGCTTTTTTAGGATTGCTGAATTTTTATGACAGGTTTATGAAAGATAAAGCTACGTCATTAGAACCGTTGTATAGACTTCTAGATAAAGGTGCTTTATGGAAGTGGGAAGAGGTAGAAGCAGAAGCAGAAGCATTTAAAAAGGCCAAAGCCGTACTATCAAGTAAGGACACATTAGTACACTTTGATAATAGCAGGAAGGTCACATTAACATGTGATGCTTCAGAATATGGGGTAGGAGCCGTTTTATCCCATGTTATGGATGATGGATCTGAAAAGTCTATTGCAATGGGATCTAGGACCTTATCAAAGTCAGAACGTAACTATGCTCAAATTGATAAAGAAGCAGCATCTATCATATTCGGTTTGGATAAATTCAATCAGTATGTGTATGGAAGACATATAGTAATATATACAGATCATAACAGTCACGGTCAGTCACGTCATTGCGTTCGGCGCGTACGCACGTCATTGTCGCGATGGAAAATCATTCGAGTAAAACAATGTCCTCGGATATTGTCAAATGTGCTAGTTGTAATGTGGTGATCAACGAAGTCCTTGCATTTATCTGTAATAAGATAGATGTGATGGATGAAGAAAGTATAAGCCGAATCTGTGTCAGTGCTTTCTCAGAAAATGATATTCTTAACGCCAAAAACTTGTTGTTCGATTCCATAGCGACAACAAAGCAAAAAAAGGTAAGGAAGAAACAAGGCAAAACACAACGTAATATTGACGACATAGTATGTGTATGTTCTTGCTACTAATGAGTTGGTGGACAAAGTGGACTTGCTGACTCTCAGCAACACTCGGTGTTCCTGTCAGAGGGAACCCAGTCCAGTTTCCCCTCAGCTTGAGGCAATGGAGGACCCGTCCCAAACTGTTAGGGCTCAGGACTGTATCAACAGCCAGGAAGTAATACCTGACATTGTACATAACATTAACATACAGCCTGTGATTAATAGTGATAGTTTTATTTCTTGTAGAAGTGGTGAGTGTCAGTCAGTTATGTTTTCTGATAGTATAGGTAAAGGACTAGGTAGTTTAATTAGTAATAAAATGACTTATTGTACTCAAAATTATTGTATGCCCGGTTCAAATTACAAACAGATAATGGCATCAGTCTCTAAAAATGTATATTCTCCCAATACTACCATTACTATATTTATTGATAATAGTTCCAAAATTTGTAAACAAGACATCACTGACTGTATATCAGAGTTGTTGAAATTGGATTGTAATAAAATTATTTTGTGTGCCTTTCCATATTTTGAAAAATTGAGTGATAGAAAAAATAGGTACATACACATGCTGAATAAGCATGTACATTTCTTGGCAAGTCACTATAGCGACAAGCTTTTATGTTTAGACATCAACACTTTTGTTGATAAGCTTAGGTCGACCCAGAATTCGGTTTATCTGCCTATTAGATATAGACATATAATAGCTAGTCTATTAAGTTTTCATATTTACTCGGACATAAGTAATATGTCTTCGTCTTGTGTACATATTTATAGTAGTAGTATTTGTAGTGTTAGTTGTAGCTTAAGTTGTAGTATTAATAGTACGAAGGAGGATCCATGTGTCACTATGGAGGATTCTCAATCGCAAGGTGAGACTACTAGTGGTAGGTTATTTTTGCCTGGTGATGGCATGGGGTTCACTCTGGATAATAGTCATTTAAACTAGTCAGTAGGACAACAGAAGATTCCATTAGCCATATAACATCTACTAGCAATAATGTATCTTCTTGCAACCAAACTAGCTTTAAAAAGGGCCTCAGCAGAATACCTTGAAATTGTTCCATCAGAACATTCAAGGAATCTCTTCCAAATTATTAGAAATAGAAATGTTTTTAGAAAAAACCATGTATGATACTATCTGCTTTACCGAACACTGGTTAAAGGACTACCAAATGATATTTAATTATGAAAACTACACTGTGGGGAGTTGTTTTAATCGTAAAAATTTGCTGCGTGGAGGTTCCCTAATATTAGTTAAAAATTCTTTAAAATTTCATCAACGAAATGACATAGTAGGTCTCTCGGTTGAACATTGCATCGAACTGTCTTGTGTTGAGCTAGATAAGCATGTAATAGTGTGTGTATACAGACCCCCGAACTATCAAAATTTTTCACTATTTGAATCTATAATGGAAGATGTTCTGGCAAAGCTTGTAGTCAGGAATAAATCTGTAATAATTTGTGGCGATTTTAATATCAATATTTTAGAAGAAAATTCAAATAGCAGTAGGTTATTGAATCTTTTTAAATCATTTGATTTGACTAATATTTTTGCAGAACCAACAAGAGTAACTCCATCTTCTGCTACTTGTATTGATAATGTTTTTTGTAATTGTGATTATTTGGATAAGGCTATTGTTAATTGTCTGCCATCTGATCATAGCGGCCAAATGGTAACTTTTAGATGTATTACAACTAAGCAACAACTTGAAATTAAATTTAGACCAATAACGGCTGCCAAATTAAATAACTTTAATAATTGCCTACAAAACAGGCTAAGTGTAATGAGTATGGACGATAAGAATGTTAATAAATTTTATGCTAATTTCTTTTCAATAGTTCATACTGAATTCAATAAAACTTTTGAAAAGAAAACAAAAAACATTAACCCCAAATTTGTATTTAGTGACTGGGCGACTAGGGGTATTAGGAAAAGTAGGGAAAGACTATTTGAACTGTATGGCCTTAAGCCAATCATTAACTCTGAAACTTTTAATAAGTATGTTGGTGCGTATTCAAAATTTTTTAAAAATACTTGCAAAGCTGCTAAAGCCATGCATATTAGCAACAAGATCAAATCGTCAGAAAATAAAATAAAAACTGTTTGGAAAGTTATAAATAACGAGACTGGTAGGCAAAAAAAGCCCAACACTAACTATGCTTTGCAGACATCTTGTGGTCCTATAAGCTCAAATCTGGAAGTAGCTGAAGAATTTGTTAAATTCTTTACTGATATACCGGTTAGGACTACGGAGGCTCTAAATTCCTCACCTGATATTTCAATAGGTTTATTAAAGGCGAACGTTTCTGGCAGCCCGGCTGATTTTAAGTTTAAACATATAAACCCTACGACAGTTACTAAAGCTTTCCGGGAAATTAAAATTAAAGTGACCGAAGATTTATGGGGATTGTCTATCAAAGTTTGTACAGGCATTGTGGAAACTGTAGCGCCATATTTGGCATTAATTTTTAATCTGTGTGTGGATCAAGGAGTTTTTCCTGATTTGATGAAGTTCAGTAAAGTCGTGCCTCTTTTTAAATCTGGGGACTCCAAAGATACTAACAATTATAGACCAGTATCCGTGTTGCCAGTCTTTAGCAAGATATTTGAGAAAGTAATGCTAAATCAGATGCTTGACCACTTCAACACCTATAAAATCTTACACGATCAGCAGTATGGTTTCACTAAGAGACGTTGTACAACTGACGCCGGTGTCACCCTATTGAAGCACATATTTACTGCATGGGAAGAGGCACAAGACGCCATAGGAATATTCTGTGACCTCTCCAAAGCATTTGATTGCGTTAATCACGACACATTACTTTTGAAACTTAAACATTACGGATTAGGTAAACTTGCTCTTAGTTTAGTAAAATCTTATTTGTGTGACAGACAACAACAAGTTCAGATAAATGGTGTAAATTCACGGGGTTTAAGAGTTAAAATGGGAGTTCCACAAGGCTCAATATTGGGTCCTTTCCTCTTTCTTGTATATATTAACGATCTACCCTATTTACTTAAAAATCAACTACACAAGATGGTGTTATTTGCTGATGACACTTCCCTAATTTTTAAAATAAGTAGGCGAGCCCAGAATCTAGACGACGTCAATAATACCCTGCGTCAGATCCATAATTGGTTCACAGCAAACAATTTAGTATTAAATGGAAACAAGACTAAATGCATTAGGTTTGCCTTACCAAATGTTAAAAATAGTAATTATGACATAGTGTTGGATGATGAGATACTAGAATTCGTCGATAAAACGGTTTTCTTGGGTATAACACTTGATTCAAGGCTACAATGGAGCCCTCATATTACAACTCTTGCGGGGCGATTAAGTTCAGCAGCATATGCTGTTTGGAAGATTCGTCAATTCACAGACGTTGATACTGAGAGAATTGTATATTTCAGTTACTTCCACAGTATAATGTCGTATGGCATTTTATTGTGGGGACGGGCGGCTGACATCGAGTCTATCTTTATTCTCCAAAAGAGAGCTATTCGAGCCATATATAATCTCCGTAGGCGCGATTCTCTAAGAGAACTGTTTAAGGAAATTAACATCCTGACGGTACCTTGTCAATCCTACTTCCTACTACTATTATAAAGGCGAAAGTTTGTAAGTATGGATGTATGGATGTATGGATGTATGGATGTATGGATGTTTGTTACTCTTTCACGCAAAAACCACTGAACGGATTTGGCTAAAATTTGGTACACAGATAGTTTAGAACCTGGATTAACACATAGGATAGTTTTTATCCCGATTTTATGTGATGTAGGATGGAGTGGGATGGAGTGGGATGGCGTAGGATGGAGTGGGATAGAGTGGTATGGAGTAGGATGGAGAGGGATGTAGTAGGCTGAAGTGGGATGGAGAGGGGTGGAGTGGATTAGAGTGGGATGGAGAGGGATGGAGTAGGATGAAGTGGGATGGAGTTGGATGGAGTGGGATGGACTGGGACGCAGTGGGATAGAGCAGGATGGAGTGAGATGGAGTGGGATGGGGTGGAATGGAGTGGGATGGATTGAAATGGAGGGGGATGGAGTGGGGTGGAGTGGGGTAGAGCGGGACGGATTTTGATGGAGTGCTATGAAGAGGGATGGAGTGGGATGAAGTGGGATGGAGTAGGATGGAGTGGGATGGAATGGGATGGAGAGGGATGGAATGGGATGGAGTGGGTTAGAGTGCGATGGAGGGGGATGGAGTGGTATGGAGTCGGAGGCAGTGGGATGAAATGGGATGGAGTGGGATGGAGTGGGATAGAGTGGGATGGAGTGGGGTTGAGTGGAGTGGTGTAGGATAGAGTGGGATGGAGTGGGATGGCGTAGGACGGAGTGGGATGAAGTGGTATGGAGTAGGATGGAGAGGGATGTAGTAGGCTGAAGTGAGATGGAGTGGGATGGGGTGGAATGGAGTGGGATGGATTGAGATGGAGAGGGATGGAGTGGGGTGGAGTGGGGTAGAGCGGGATGGATTTTGATGGAATGCTATGGAGTGGGATGAAGTGGGATGGAGTAGGATGGAGTGGGATGGAATGGGATGGAGAGGGATGGAATGGGATGAAGTGGGTTAGAGGGCGATGGAGGGGGATGGACTGGTATGGAGTGGGATGGAGTGGTATGGAGTCGGAGGCAGTGGGATGGAATGGGATGGAGTGGGATGGAGTGGGATAGAGTGGGATGGAGTGGGATTGAGTGGAGTGGAGTAGGATAGAGTTCCGGAGTGGCATGGCGTAGGACGGAGTGGGATGGAGTGGTATGGAGTAGGATGGAGAGGGATGTAGTAGGCTGAAGTGGGATCGAGAGGGGTGGAGTGGATTAGAGTGGGATGGAGTGAGATGGAGAGGGATGGAGTGGGATGAAGTGGGATGGAGTTGGATGGAGTGGAATGTAATGGGATAGACTGGGACGCAGTGGGTCAGAGCGGGATGGAATGAGATGGAGTGGGATGGGGTGGAATGGAGTGGGATGGAGTGGTATGTAGTGGGATGGAGAGGGATGTAGTGGGATGGAATGGGATGGAGTGGGATGGAGCAGGCTGGATTGAGATGGAGAGGGTTGGAGTGGGGTAGAGCGGGACAGATTTAGATGAAGTGCTATGGAGAGGGATGGAGTGGGATGAAGTGGGATGGAGAAGGATGGAGTGGGATGGAATGGGATGGAGAGGGAAGGAATGGGATGGAGTGGGTTAGAGAGCGATTGAGGGGGATGGAGTGGTATGGAGTGGGATGGAGTGGTATGGAGTCGGATGCAGTGGGATGGAATGGGATGGAGTGGGATGGAGTGGGATGGAGTGGGATGTAGTGGGATAGAGTGCGATGGAGTGGGATTGAGTGGGGTGGAGTAGGATGGAGTGGGATGGAGTGGGATGGAATGGGATGGAATGAGATGGAATAGGTGCTCTAATTGAATAGTACTGCCTTTGAACTACAGAGGGCGTTTATTACAAACACGTCTAATATTCTTGGAAATTCTAAATAAATTCTTAATATAGGGTTTATATAAAAACGATATGATTTATAAGAAACCTGGCGAGAATTAAGCGCTTCGCACAAAAAAAAAATACATTGTCAAATTCCGACATTCACGCGAACGAAGTCGCGGGCACAGCTAGTATATCTATGAAAATATAATGTACGTTAGAAAAAATCTGCATCTTTTCTCTAAAAGAGGTGACAGACATAATTATCATACTAGAAGTAGGAACCAATTAGTTCAGCCGGGCTTCAGACTCGCCAAAGTAGACTCTTCTTTCATGGGGTACTGTTTAAAATGTTATAATAAGCTACCACAAAACGTTCTTGAACTGAATGAAACTAAATTCAAAACATGCATTAAACGCACACTGTGTAAGCAGGCATATTACAAACTGAGCGACTATATCGCTGATGATAATGCTTGGCTCCATGCTGGTCCTGCTCCATGAGGCAGTGAATGTATGAATAAATTGATAGTGAAAGTATACGTCTTAATACCATTGTTGGAGCTGCTGAAGACTGTACAACTGTATTTGCAATGTATAGATTCAATCTTCTTTGTATTATATAGTTTCATAGCCGACATTGTGTGAGTACTATGTACTTCAGAGCTGTCATTCATTGAGTACCTACGTCTCTTGTTGACTTGAATGACCCTGGCGGCTGAGAGTCTGTCATGCTCACTTAAATGTCTCGCTGATGGTGGCGCGTGTGTCGGATCATTTAGCTCCCTCCAAAATGGTTGAGCTGAATGGTGCTGATGCATGTGTCATGTTCGTGAACGGGCGCTGTCAGTTGGGACTGGTCATCTCTTAGCTGCCACGGTTTATTTTAATAATTATTGATCACTTTGTTTTTTGAATTGTCTTTGTTTAATTGTTACTATGGACACTTTAATTAAAAACTTGCTACATCGTTCTCACATAGTGTACCACCTCAAAATGAATGATGTAACAAAGGTTCTGTAATAATTCTGGCGATCTGAAAAGAGTGTCCATGGAGTTTCTTGCACGTTCTTCTCCATAGAGATCTACTTCTTGGAACGTGCATCTACGGTACTTTCACAGTTTTTATGTCTTGTGTCTGGGACCGTAGCACCATAACTATTTCTATACTTGTTTTATTTTACGTCTTTTGACAATTCATAAGTGCCTGTAATTGGCCTATTTGAAATAAACGATTTGATTTGATTTGATGCCTTTTGAAAGAGACTGACCCTGAGGATGTTCCTATTTTTGTTGCACGAGACCTGCAAAAGTTGCCTCCAGTACTTTTTGACCACGTAGATGTAACTAGGATACTTAAGGACATTGTAAAAATGAGAAGTGACTTGGACCGCGTTTGCGGGGAATACGCTACATTGGATCAGGTGAAGAACCTTCGGGTGGAGGTAGAATCGCTAAAGAAGGCGTCAATTGTAAATGATTTCCAACGAAGTGTCAATATCAAGAGAGGTGCTGCCGCCGTACTATCCAGTTTTGAGTGCGAAAGCGGACCCATGGGACTGTCCCCTCTGTGTAATGCACCAGTAACTCACAGGAGAAAACCAACAGTCTCGCCTGCAAAAAAACGCATTACTTTTTCTGATGGGGGTATTTCGAAAACTACGCCGTGCCGAGAGTCTAACGGTTTACATTTCGTCGGAGCGCAGGAAACTGCTAAAACAAACACGTTATCGGAATGTGACCCCCCCGCCGCCACCGTTGCCTCTCCTACACAGGATTCCTCGCAAAAAAGTTTCGCCGAAATTTTAAGTAAGACTGAAGGCGAGTTTAAGTCGCAACCTCTAGACGACGAGTTTATACTGGTGCAAAAAAAGAGGTTGAGAAACCGTTTCCAGGGTAAAATTGGAAAAGGTAATGTGGATATAACTTCAAAATTTAGAGCCGCCGACATCAAGGTTCCGGTATATATCTACAATGTGTCAAAGGAGACAACTGTGTGTGACATTAAGAAATACGTTTCAAGTAAACTAAACATAGACATTGACCTTCAAAAAATGAATATGAAAATAACCAAGGACTATAATGCTTATAAAATATTTGTACCCAAAAATAAACTCGACGTATTTCTGAATGATGATTTTTGGCCCAATGGAGTGATGTTTCGTCGATTTGTTGACTTCACTCATAACTCAGTGAGACATGAATATCGGGACATTGAAAAATCTAGTAGTAGTTGACATAAATGGATACGACAATCAAACTAATATCATTTAATTGTAAAAATATCTCGAGGTCAATTGAATGTGTGAAAAGACTTTGCAAACAAGCAGACATCATTGCGCTGCAGGAAACGTAGCTGCTGCAGCACGACATTCCTATACTGGGCAATATTGATGGTGCATTCTCCTTCACTGGAAAGTCGGCGGTGGACCTGTCTGCGGGTGTGCTGCGCGGAAGACCGTACGGGGGTGTGGCCCTGTTGTGGAGATCATCTGTGTTCCGGAAGGTAGTCGTTATTCCGTGTAGTAGTGCGCGTATCGCTGCTATAAAAATAATGTGTGAAAACCGGTCCTTATTAGTGATAACGGTGTATATGCCTACTAATTCAAACGAAAATCTTTGTGAATTTACGGAGTGTTTAAGTGAACTTAACGCCGTTATTGAAAGTAATGATGTGAACTCAGTGATTATACTTGGGGACTTCAACGCTCATCCGGGTAAGCTGTTTCATTCAGAGTTGTTGTCATTTTGCACGGAACAATCTTGGTCGTGCGTAGATATAGAAGGGCATTTCTACGGACACGGTGATTTTTGCTCAATTCCGTGGGCAATTTTTTTTTTCACATTATGACTAATTGTATATCCCCAAAATAAAATGCATATTTTTTCAAACAAAATGGTGCTAATTTGCCAGTAATTGCTCCAGTAGTTTATGAAATAAATTTTGAGTGCCATGGAATTGAGAAATGTGACCACAGAATTTAGAATTACACATATTTTACGTAACCGGGAAAGACAAATTCAATTTTAAAAAAAAAAACATTCAAGAACATTTTTAGCAGTTTTTGGTATTTTAGGTATTTAAGTTTACATTGAGTCTGCCTTGAGAGAGATTCTTTGAGTTATCATGCTTAGTTAACTAACTTTTAGTCAAATCATTTAAATGAGCATTTTTATTAAACTTAAATGGTAAAATGTATTTATATTAAGCATTTTCGTTAAACCTTTAAATTACAAACAAGAGACATTAAGTATAGACGTCAAGTCAGTTTTATTTATCAAACCGCAGAAAGTAATAGACATAATCGAAGTTTTCGGCCGTATATTAGTCAGGTCAATTTTTTACTCAAAAATTACTGAATGTATTTTAATGAAACTTTGCAGCAATATAGTTTATACATCAGAATAAAATATAGGCTATCATAATACGATCTTCCGAGGCTCCAGTAGCTAGTCGCGGTAGTATTAGCTTAAATCAGATCTTGCAATTGCAACGTCAACTCTAGATACTTTAAACCTTTTATACAACATTATAGACACATAATATATGGCGTTAAGAGGGCTTTCACACGGTTCGTTGATTTTGTGCGACTTTTGGAACCTGATTCTGGGTATGACATTGCCACAAATAAAAAAAGTACATATACTCGAGAAAGTTTGATTCTTTCTGCGTGGAGTGCTTTAAACACATTTTTAGATTTGTTTACATACATATGTAAAAACCTTGTCTCTGTAAAGGATGTTTCATAAAATTCTACTTTTTGTCATACTTTGGTACCGAATTACATAGAAGGTATAGTAGTAAAATAATATTTGAAAATGTCCTTGGTACATCTGAAAGATTATAATTGGACTGCATTAATCACTTTTTTATTTTTCATTCAGAAATAAACCAAAAATAATTTTTCAAAACAGGAAGAATTTGACATTTTTTCGTCCGAAATTATATTTTTTATCTATCAAGATTTACTGAATATTCAATCAAAAAGTATTGAATAACTAAGGTTACTATGTTAGCTTGCATTAAAAAAATAATTAGCTCATTTAAAAGTAAAATAATAGTATTAAACAATTTTAATATGCAATGACAAAATTCAATATAAAACCAAGAACGGTTTCTTCTTTGATTTAGACGGCGCGGGGCGCCTTCTGAGGGAGGACGTATCGCTCGCAACCATTTTGACATTAGTTGCGTAATTATTAAAATTTAAAATACACGCCACCATTCATGACCTTTACACGCGGCGCCAGTGTCTTTGTCATGACATCAAATTCCATGTGAAAAATGTAGTACCTCGAATTTTCCGCAGGTCATGAGTGGTGGCCAGTAATTTTCCCAGTCACCAAGAATACAGTTTAACCTACCTTTCTTGATACAAGCTAATATTTTGAATTAATTTGATTGAATTTTCCGACTATATTCGAATGTGGATATAATTGTAAAAAAAAAATAATGTAAATAATACAAAAAAAAAAAAAACAATTTAAATAATTCTGATACCTTTTTTTCTGAATTGGTAATTTAGGTAATTTCAGACTTGCTAACTTCCCAAACATTCCAGTTCGTTTGGATAATATAGCTCGCTGCGGGACCCACCATACCACCGGTCATGCCCCTGGTGGTATGGCTTTTTATTACGTGGTAAAATCATCAGATCAGCCCTTCCACCCAGGGAAGGACAGGAGGGACATACAAACTTGTAATGACTAAAATCTACGGTGTCCTTCAATAACCCATTGCGATCCGAGGCTATGGATACCCGATAAGACAATTCCGCGACGCCCGGCAGGATTTGGCTCTCTAACGTGCGCCCCGAAAATCCGTGAAAAATTGATCTGATCGTTTTGAGGTAGCGGTTTACCAGAGAAAAGTTTTGTTTTAAACTTTTTGTATTCGTTTTTGATGTCGGTACTTTTTTCAAAAAGTTTTTTTTTTCATCAATGTATTTTTATTAGGTTTGATCGAAGAGAGTTGAAGTCTTGTATCAGGTTCGGCATCCAGTCAATTGCGGTATTCCGTTTTGGCAGCTGCATTGTATTATTTTTTTTTTGGTAAAATCATCAAATGTGTCCTCCCGAGCGGGACGGGATTTATTACCAGACTCTAGTACTGACTAATATCCATGGTGATCCTTAAATAGCCCTTTACGTTCCAGGGCCACCGTTACCTGATAAGACAGTCCAGTGACCAAGGCATGCTCCTACTCTCAAATAGAAATCGCTTCTCGGCGTCGTACGTCACGCGGCTGTTCTCCCTCACGTGTTCCACCTCCTACTTCGCTAGCATGACTGCTTTGCATAAGGATTCGAGGTGACTACTTCCTATTCCGTCTTGCCCCGCAGATCGTGGCCTCGATCAATGCCGGGTGCTATTAAATTGACTCAAGTGCATCGAGTTGGGATTTGGCAAACCTGTACCACTTCATGTACCTAACTTTTTTGCAGCCAACTCAATAAGAGGACTAATATTGTGGGTCGATGTCAACGGCACCCCAAAAAGGTCAAGATAGCCTGTCATTTTTACGGTTACACCTCAGAAAGATAGAACCGAGTCGGATTGGCTCCTTTTTGCGGAAAAATTCACGTCTTAGCAGCATTGAAGCTCAAGCACTCAACCGGCCATGGCTCTTTTGCCTGATATTATTTTGTGAATTTTATTCATGAATAAAATTCACAAAAAACAGATACTACTCAGGAACCCCGAAGACTTTCAACTTGAACTGCACAATCGCTTCCAGTGCCTAACCGAATGCGAATCTGTGGACGAGATTAATAATGGGTTGGTGGAAACTGTCCAAGCTGTGGGGTCCAAGTTTTTTAAGACCCCGCGCCGCAATAAGCCTCAAAAGCTCTCGAACGGAAAAATCCGGTTGATGCAGGACCGGACCGAGATGAGGCTGCAATCTTCAGCTGATATGTCGGAATATGGCAAACTCAATAGACGAATCTCTAAATGAATGCAACGTGACCTGCGCTCCTTTAATGCGGCATGGATCAAAGAGGCAATCGAGCGGAACCGGGGCTCAAAAGTGTTCGCAAAGAATTCGTCTATTGGGCAGAGCCAAATGACAAAGCTGAAGATTAACGACGGCAGCATCATTTCGACTAAACCAGAGAACCTAAGGGAGCTTGAGAGGTTTTACGGACAGTTATATACATCAATACGACAACCCAGTGTCGGTACATCTTGAGACGCAAGAGCTAAACTGCCTTGACACTACACTGAGGATATCCCAGACACCAGCCTGTACGAGATTAGAATGGCTCAACAGCTCAAGAATAACAAGTCGCCGGGTGAGGACGGAATCTCAACAGAACTTCTGAGAGCGGGTGGAAAACCGGTACTACTCTAGTCCTCCAGAAGTTATTTAATTCCGTCATACTCAAAGGTTCTACGCCAGAAGCATGGCTCAGGAGTGTGGTTGTTCTTTTCTTCAAAAAAGGTGACAACACCTTGTTGAAGAACTACAGGCCAATCTCACTTCTGAGCCATGTATACAAGCTGTTCTGAAGAGTCATTACGAACCGTCTCGAACGCAGGTTTGATGACTTCCAGCCTCCCGAACAAGCCGGTTTCCGAAAAGGTTTTAGTACTATAAACCACATACACACGCTCTGCCAGATTATACAGAAGACAGAGGACTATAATCGGCCATTGTGTTTAGCGTTTGTGGACTATGAAAAAGCCTTCGATTCAATCGAAACCTGGGCAGTATTGCAGTCCCTCCAACGATGTCACGACTATAGGTATATCGAAGTGTCGAAGTGTTTGTATAGAAACGCCACCATGTCCATCCGATTTCAGCAGGCGTAGCATAGCGCCGTAGAAAGGGGTTTTGTCGACGGAAGAATAGACAAAATAACAGAACGTAGAAATATTTTTATCGTTTTAAGCATGGTAATGTGAAAAATATAGAAAATAAACGTCCTTTTCTTCAATAGTGTTCAAATGGTGTCACATTTGTGCAAAAAAAACAGTCGATTTGTGTAGAAATAACGATGAAATAACGCCATGCTACGCGTGCAGGAAGAGAGCACGAAACCAATCCAATAAAAGGCGTGAGACAGGGAGACGTTATTTCTCCGAAACTGTTCACGAACGCGTTGGAGGACATTTTCAAGCTCTTGGAATGGAACGGATTCGGCATCAACATCAATGGTGAATACATCACTCACCTTCATTTTGCCGATGATATAGTCATCATGGCAGAATCGTTGGAGCACCTCAATGCTATGCTCAGCGACCTCAGTATCGTTTCCCAACGGGATGGCCTTAAAATGAACATGGACAGGACGAAAGTCATGTCGAATGTCCATGTGGCACCCTTACCGGTTGTTGTTGGGAGCGATACTCTCGAAGTTGTAGACCATTATACTTACCTTGGACAGATTGTTCAGTTAGGTAGGTCCAACTTCGAGAAAGAGGTCGCCCGAAGAATCCAACTCGGATGGGCAGCGTTTGGGAAGCTACGTGATATTTTCTCATCGAGAATCCCACAGTGTCTCAAGACAAGGGTGTTTGACCAGTGTATGTTGCCAGTGATGATATATGGCTCCGAAACGTGGTCATTGACTGCTGGCCTTTTAGAGAGACTAAGAGTCACTCAACGAGCAATGGAAAGAGCTATGCTCGGAGTATCTTTGCGGGATAAAATCCGGAACATGGATATTCGGCAAAGAACCAGAGTCACCGACATAGCTCATAAAATTTGCAAGTTGAACTGGTAATGGGCAGGCCACAGCGCTCGTAGAACTGACAACCGATGGGGAAGAAAAGTTCTCGAGTGGCGACCACGGACCGGAAAACGCAGCGTAGGCAGGCCTCCCACCAGGTGGACCGACGACATATTGAGGGTCGAGGGCAGCCGATGGATGCAAGTGGCGAATTGTCGTTCGGCGTGGCGGTATACGGGGGAGGCCTATGTTCAGCAGTGGACGTCCTCCGGCTAATGATGATGATGATGATGAGATACTACTCAGAATAGAACATACAAAAAAATAAGTTAGCATTCCAATAAATCGTAAAAATAAGCGAAATTGAATGAAAAGTGAGAAATTACAGGAATGTGTCAAGTTTCATATAAAATAATGAAATCGAAAAAATAATGTTCTTTTTTCTCTTAAACCCTGTGTTATTTTACTAAAGGTGAAATGTTATCTATTAAATAACGAACATGTTCTATACCGTTTCAATAGAAATTAGGTAAAAAGCCTGAGTGACCAATTGTAGCATCGTAATTCGAGCATAAACGAATCTATGCACTGGTAGTCGCGATTGATCGAAGATGAACTCAGGTACTACTTGCTGTGCGAATGGAATAATGTGGAGTTGAACCACCTTTTCTACGCAATTTTGAGCAGTTACGTAACTTCGTTAGGAAGTAAAAGCTCAGTTTTGCGAGATAGAGATTATAATTTAGAGCTCACCGAAACATTCTGTTTCAAGAGTTAAATGATCTGAAACCCTGTTGTTTAGATCTTCTCTACACTCTAATAGATGTGTCCTTATTAAAAAAATAACCCAGCTGTAACCCAGTATAAGAAGCACTGAAGCCCAGTCAAAACAGTTCAATAAATATTCTCCTTTGTAAATGTTTAACGAGTTGCACCGTCCGCTCACAGTTAACTGCAGGGGAACCAAGAATCTTCTCGAATATTTTTAATCTTCATAGTGTCGATTCGAAATTGTCTTGTCAATTCTATGGGAGCTTGTTGCTGGTCGCAATGGACTTTGTATGATCTGCGTAGTAGATTATCGTTCTCTTTGCGCGGTTTAACGTCTTCTCTGGCCTTGCTCACTTTCTTCCTGGATCACGGCGTTTGGTGATATTACCCGTCTCTTAATTGACACTAGTTTCAAATATTTTGAACCACTGGTTGGAAATATTCGAGCATTAAACCGACCATTTCTGGTTATATCTCCTTATCTATGTCACCTTAATCACCCCAATGGCTGGTTTTGCGTCCATAATTATGTCTCTAGATGGCATAAATGACTGTTTGATGTAAAAGTCAAAGAAAAAGTTTGAAAAATTTTAAACACCAAATCGTAAATTCTAAATAATTTCAAAAATCTAATTAAAAAGTTATGAATTCCAATTAGTCACTAGAAACAAAATCAACACCTGAAAGATGTCATAACAAGATAATTATATATTATTACGAGTAAATTATCTTGTTAAGAATGAAATTGAATAATCTCTATAATGCACACTTTGTAAATTACAAACATATCCAATTCGTGACACAATGTGCGGTTTAAAGTGTTATTTTTTGAGTGGCACTTATTTTATTTTGATAGGTATATATTTATCATATTATCCATTCGTTATAAGTAGTGTCTAGAAGACCGGGATCTTACTTTGTTTATTCGAAACAAAAGTGGCAAAAGCTCATTATTGTTTGCTTTCTGGTATACGAGGCATAGCTGTTTCGTTAGTGTTTTGTTTTTATGCGGGTGGCATCACGATGTCAAATTGACAGGAATTGTGTTCTTTCAGTATGTCATAGCGCCCTTAACTACTTTACCATGACAAATTGTGAAGTAAATGACTTTAAACCTTATATAAACCGAGATTAGTTACATGGGTAAACCATCGTTCTCAATTCCGTGGACACCAGGGCACAAAATTGAGGGCCACGGAATTGAAAAAATATCGTACTAATCAAAATAACTTATTACTGTTACTACTTCAAACAAATTAAACGAAAAAACCATGCTGGTGTCCAGTTAAACTTCAGTCTAGGGAAACAAAACATTTTAAAAAATAAAAAAAAGCTGTCAGAAGATATCTTTGACACGGTATTGAGAAAAGACCCCGAACTAAAGACACGGAAACAGGTTCTCACCTTCGAAAATCTAAAAAAACAGCAGCACACCACACATGCACTTACATGGCCTGCTCGGGAGCACCTGATAGTTTACAAGAATCGGATGGTGATGTCCAGTTCGCGGGTATTTAGTATCGTAATCAAGTGTTTTTTGTATGACACGGAAATGACTCATTAGACTGGGACAAATCTTTACGCATCCACAAATATAACAAAATAAGCAATTACAGGTTTATTTATTATCAATCTCTCTTGGTTAACTATCCATATACCCAAGAATATCAAAAGTTTGCTTGAAATTCAGCTCCATTAAAAAATATAAAATATTTTACACTCGATTTCGGAAAAGGGACAGGTCAAAATCAGTGAAATTACCCCCGTTTTTTCACTTCAGATTTTTTTTAGGAAAATTAAGAAGTAGTACGGAATTTATGTTATGCTCTCCAGTTAGAATATAGATTGGGACGTCCGTTTAAAAAATTTTGGGATGTGTATGTAACTTCTAACCATGTTTTTTTTAAAAGGACAAAAAAAAATGCCCTCTTCGTAGAAATGCCCAGAACTTACCTAGGGCAGGCCTGGCTCACTCCGCAGTGTAGGTATAAAACTGCAAGCATTGGCGGGGACCACTTCGGAGTGGACATTAAAGGTCTTCGCACATTATAACAACTCCACGCCAACGCGGCAGCAACTCTACTCACACTCTCGATGAGTAGTCAACTAGTTGATCCACCCAATGGTCACTAGTGGACAACGCGGTGTCAAGGAGTGGCCAACGCGGTGCCAACGAGTGGGTTATTCAACAGACAACTCGTCTAACCTCAGTTTTCCCGTCACGCGTCAGTCGCAAACGCATAGTCGTTACGTGGACAACGTGTGGTCGTTGCGTGGACGACGTATGGTCATTGCCTGACAAACGTGTCGGGGTTGACCTCTAGTGTACGATGCGTAGGCCACTCGTTGTACACTACTTTATAATCATTTTTTGAAATTGAACCTTGAACATATGATACAGGGCTTAAATTTCAATGTCTAGCATAGAGTCGAGTCGCCGGTGAGTTGTTATAATGTGCGAAGACCTTTAGTCGGTTGCCGCGCGCCGCCCACTACGCACGCGCTTACTTATATAATATTTAGGTTTGGTGTTTGGTTGAATTTACGCATGAGTTTAAAAAATATATATATGATGAAGAAAAAAAAATACTGCATAACGTTTGGTTGTTTAAATAATGACAGTGATAGGAGCCTCACGTTTCACACACTACCGCGTGATTTCGAAAGGTAAGAAAAAAAGTGAATATTTTTCTATTAGTACACATTTAATAATGATCAAAAAACTATCTACCTGCTTGTGGCGTGCTTATTAATATCATTCAAGTACCTGCTAGTAATCATGATCAGTTAAGCATGATTAGGTAGGTTACAAAGGCCTACAAGACGACCAAGATAAATAAAATAGACGATTATCAAACCCGACATCACTCTCACTCACCTAAGCTAAATACGGCTAGGTCGAATTATGATCGGTAGAAAGTAGGAAGATGTTTACGTTATTGTTTAGACACGTTCAAACTCAGAAAATGGCTACACTACGCATTCAAGGTCAGCGATCGTAATTCTCTTCGCGACTTCTTTACCTATACTTACCTACAAAGACACGCAACACGGGGCCTGTGACAATGAAATGAATGAAATGAAAATGATAAGGACTAGTTACCTATTTTGCCGTAAACGATAACAATCGATCTTTAAAGTTATGACTACAGCTTGGCCAGAACGGATTGAAACGGAACTAATCTTTTTGTTTCTGACAACGTTTTAAATTTTTTGATATTTGATGTAAACAAAGACCGCAGGTTTGTTAGATTTATAAGTTAATTTTATAAGGAGGTAATGAGGAGTGATATATATTTATGTTAATATAATAACATGTAATTAAACAATGCATAAAATACGTATTCCTACCTAACTGTGCCCAAACTCGCGAGTCGCAACCCTATTGAGCTTGACCGACAGTAACCTTTTAATGTCGTTGGCGTCAGATAAACTAAAATGAACTCTCGCGCGTCACTATTCAGTTCATTTTTGCTTGCGCACGGGAAGTTTAGGCTATTATAAAAGTAGGTGGGTGATGCGGGTGCAAGTAAAAATGGACTCTATTCTTTCGTGCATAGATTTTACTTCTGTGCCTTTAGGTACTATTATATATTCTGTGCCTAGGGACACTTATACGTACGTGTGCGGTGCGAGTGGCAGTCACAGCTGGCTCGATCATTGCGTAGTGACGAGCGCTGCGCGTTCGGCCATATTAAGTGCGTCTGTACTTAATAACAATGTATACTGGTCCGATCACTATCCGCTATTGCTTACTTGTAATTTTAATGCTATCATCTCAAGCTGCCAACACCCAACGAAACCAAGTAATATATTATATAATAGTGTAAAATGGGGAGAACGCGATTCAAATCAAAAAGATAAATATCATCGTATTTGTAATGCTAAATTAAAGTTAATTGTCTTTCCCCCGGAATTCCAATGTTGCGCTGACGGAATGTGTGATAATGTAAGATCTGTAAGCACCATATTTCATGCAAATAAACGATATTATTATTATTTTGGTGAACATGTACTGTTTCTTAGCTCTTAGGCTAGTTTTAGCTACATTAACGGGCCAATGTGGCCAGGTCAATGTAGCGTGTGTGTGTGTGATGAACTAATGTTGTGAGGGGAGATGTTTTCTTCAATTTGTAAGAACTTTCTTACTATTCTGCATGTGTTTAGTATTGCAGCTTTTTGAAGTGAAATGTAGGTTGAGTCTTTTAGATTTATCAATTTAAGGCTATGATGGAGGTGGTTGGGTATGACACCTGTAGTTGAGACAACAATGGGTACAACATACACCTTTTCCTGTCTCCAAATTCTGGTCACTTCCTCTTTCAGTTCCGCATATTTACTGATTTTTTCTCCTATTGTCTTTAGTAAATTGTGAGTATTAGGGACTGCAATATCTATAAGGTACGTGACTTTATTAATTTTATCTGTTAGGATTAAATCTGGTCTATTGTAGTGTATGGTCCTATCGGTCAGAACAGCGCGGTCGTAAAAGAGTCTGTGTGTGTCATTCTCCAGAGATGTTTTTGGTTGATATTTGTAGTACGGGGTGTTTGTGTCCTGAATGAGCTTATGTTTGAGCGCGAGATTTTGGTGTATGATATTTGCTAGCTGATTGTGTCTGTGAGTGTAATCGGTTTGTGTAAGTGTTGTGCATGCCCCTGTGATGTGTTGTATTGTCTCTGGCTGGCTGTGACATTTGCGGCATTTATCGTTCGTTAGTGTGGGGTCTTTTATAATATATTATTATTATTATTATTATTATTATTAAATGACATGTATGATAATATAATTAGTATTTTGACGGGGGCCGCAAAGGCTAGCTCTTCTGTGCCTAAACGTAATAACCATAGGTATGTTACTGGTTGGAACCGGTATGTCAGTGACGTTCATAGGAAGGCTCGATTTTGTTTTCAGACGTGGGTCTTAGCTGGGAGACCAAGGTCTGGAGATCTGTATGTTAAGATGTGTGAATCGAGAAAATTATTTAAATCAAAGTTAGCTTTTTGTCAAAAAAATGAATCACAAGTTAAAATGGACATTATAGCAGAAAATCATATTAATAAAGACTTTAGTAGTTTTTGGAAAAATACAAAAAAACTAAGTCCAGTGTCGGGCCTTCCTGCAAGCGTTGGTGGTGAGCATGAACCTCATGATATAGCTTGTGCATTCCAGCGGCATTTTAAGGTTGAGTCCCCGCTCGGGCCGGCGCCGGCGTCTGGGGTGCCCGATGCTGATAACCACCTCTCCACACTTAGTGTACGATTTTCTGCGAAGAATGTCGCTACTGTTGTAAATAAAATGGTGAGGGGCAAGTCTCCCGGACACGATGGTCTCAGCATCGAGCACCTTAAGTATGCGGGAATACACCTGCCTAGAGTTCTTTCGATGTTCTTTAACCTCTGTATTAGTCACAGTTACTTGCCCGAGAGCCTTATGTACACTACAGTGGTTCCGATCGTGAAGAATAAAACAGCTGACTCTTCGGATATCTCAAATTATAGACCTATCTCTCTGGCTACTGTTATAGCAAAGGTGCTGGACAGTCTGCTTGACAAGCAGTTGGAAGAGCATCTACAATTACACGATGCCCAGTTTGGATTTAGACCAGGACTTTCGACTGAGGCTGCTATCCTCTGCCTCAAGCAGACTGTTCAGTATTACACTGGTCGCGGCACACCTGTCTATGCCTGTTACCTTGATTTATCAAAAGCTTTTGATTTGGTGTGTTACGACAAGCTGTGGCAGAAGCTGGAGAGAGACACTCAGGTGCCTCGGGAGGTAATTTCGTTATTGAGGTTCTAGTACGGCAATCAGCGCAATAGAGTGAGGTGGGCTGGTGCACATTCAGATGAATACGGTTTGGAATGCGGTGTTAGGCAGGGGGGAATTAGCTCCCCACCTCTTTAATTTGTACATGAACCGGCTCATCGGTGAGCTCAGTGACACTGGTATTGGTTGTTCCATAGACGGAGTCATTATAAACAACATAAGCTATGCTGATGATATGGTGTTACTGAGCCCATCGATTGCAGCGTTACGGAAACTGGTGTGCATCTGCCAATCGTACGCGGAAGACCATGGGCTCAGATACAACGCGAATAAGAGTGAGTTCATGGTGTTCAAGTCAGGTAGCAAATGCTACTCCCCTGTTCCTCATGTAACTCTGTGCGGTATGCGTCTCAAAAAGGTCAGTGCCTTTAAGTATCTGGGCCACTGGGTGACCGAAGACCTGTGTGACAATGAAGACATCGAGAGGGAGCGCAGAGCACTGTCCATCCGGTGTAATATGTTGGCTCGTAGGTTCGCACGTTGTACCACTCAAGTAAAGGTCACATTATTCAAGGCGTACTGTCAGACCTTCTACACGTGCAGCCTATGGACTAATTTTTCGCTGCGGGGATACAGTGCACTGCGAGTTCAGTATAACAATGCGTTTAGGATATTATTGGGGCTGCCACGCTTTTGTAGTGCTTCCGCTATGTTTGCTGAGGCGCAAACTGATGATTTTTTCGCAATCATCAGAAAAAGGTGCGCCTCGCTGTTAATGCGTGTGCGTGGCAGCCCGAATGGTATTCTGAGCGCATTGTCCCAGCGGTGGGACTCACCAATGTTCATGAGGTGGATGCAACTGCACGCCAGCGGCCCCTCATTTATATAATTTTATATTTATATAATTTTACTTTCAATTTTGTTTTTATTATTTTATTTAAATTTTGATTTTATATGTGATTTTATATTTTAATTTAATTTTGTTTTTTTATATTTTGATTTAATTTTATATTTTAATTTAATTTTGGTTTTATGTTTTAGTTTAATTTTTGATTTTGTATTTTAATTTAATTTTGATTTTATGTTTTTAATTTAATTTGAATTTGAATTTGATTTTATTGACTTCTTATACTTATATATGTTTACCTAATTATTATGGATTATTATCTGAAATAAATAAATTGAATTGAATTGAATTGAATAAGCCATTACTTGGGATTTTTAGCCCGAATAAGGCTATTCCAAAAGTTTTGTCCCGAGAATGATGAGATGGGCATTGAAGCTAAACTCACATGATTATGAGTTGAAATATAAATGTGGTACTAGTATTGGAAATGCGGATGCTTTCAGCAGATGGCCAATAGAGCCAACAAGAATTGCCAGAAGTGCTAGTATCAGATAATGGAACAGCTTTTACTTCATAAGAATTCAAAAATTTCATGAAATGTAATGGCATTAAACATGTACTGACACCACCGTATTCTCCATCCTCGAATGGTCAAGCTGAAAGATTTGTGCAACCTGTCAAAAGGAAATTGCAAAGTTTGACTGGAACAGATATTGATATAATTTTACCACGTCTTTTGTTTGGTTTGAGGACAGCTCCATGCTCTGTTACGGGTAAATCACCGGCAGAATTGTTAAATAAACGTCGAATTAGAACACGTTTTGATATGATACATCCTTTCTCTTGTAAACCGATTGCTGAAAGACAAATTGAAAGCAACATAGAAGTACCAGTAAGAGCATTTAGACTCCAAGACAAGGTATGGCTACGCAACTATTCAAGAGGGGAGAAGTGGGTTAAAAGAGAGATCTTTAGGATCAGGGGTCCTGTTCGGTTCCTAGTAAAGATGTTAGATGGACCAATAGTTACAAGACATGTAAACCAACTGAGACGACGTGATTCGAATGAAGCTCCAGGGCCTAGCAACGAAATGCGAGATCTACTAGGCATACCAGCAAATTCAGTGGTAACATGCGAGGGGGATAGTTTTCAAAACAACTAAAATAAACAAATATAAAAATAATGTAAATAGTAGAAGTTAGTTTATAATAATAGGGAACTTTAATAAAGACAATGGAGGAAGGCATTGTCTTTATTGTATTACATAAACACAGTTAGGAAAGTAGCAAAGACAATCACAGTGTGACATTTGAATTTACCGCCAAAATCAAGCGGCTCAAGAAGAGTGCAACGGCCGGGGGCCATCTTGCATTGCACCAAGTAAGTACCTAACACCGCAGAAGAACGAAACCGGGAAGAGAGTAAGTGGTCGACAGAAGTTCAGGTTTGAGCCACGTCTCTCACGATCAGGACGGCGTGGACATTGTTGCTCGAGAAAGTTTCATACAGCTCATTATGGTGGCTCGGGTTAACGACTTTGATCTTTGTCTATTTGAAGGATTCAAACGATTTATTGTCAAAATGGGTCATGATTCAACTTTGTCGATTGTACATGTACAGTGGCGATCAAAATTCCACGCGTACGCTATCAAAGAAATTGCTTAACGTTTAGTTTGACTTATGACCTTCTACTTTCGAGATACACAATAATCCTTCAACTATTGAGTTCATAATTTCAACGTCTAAATATGAGTCCAGTTGGCTCAGTGGTTTTGGCATTTAGGACATAAATGCGTTAGTCGAAAGAGGTGCGAGTTCAAATATCACGCAGCAGTTGATAGACTTTTGTGGGTTTTTACTCGATTGTTAAATATTATAATTTTTAACACACAATTTAATTATGTTTGTTTGGAATTTCCGTGTGTTTTTTCTTGTATTTGTTGGTTAGTGTCGTGTGATTTAATATAATTATAACGGTTGTTTATACTTGGAATTTTGATAATAAAACGATGATTGACTTTGAAGTAATTATAATAATTATTAAACTGCTTTACATTCATTTTTGACGAAACAAAAATTTCCTTGTTGAGGTAAAGTGAAAGTGACAGCGTAAAAAAAGCGCGCAGAGCGGCGTCGGTGTTCCGGCCTCCCATTGGCCGGCCTTCGGCGACGCGCCACAGATAATATAGTCGCAATGAGATCGGTGACATGTAGAACGCGCTTAAACATCCTCCCCCCGTTGAACCGCAGCGTTCAACACTCCAGCAACTCTTCCTCAGTTGGAAGTGGGCAGAGCCGAACCAGAGGGCGCCGTATCGTGCCCCTCGCAGTGTTTATATCGGCCACACGTGATATCCCGTCTGGTCCAGGGAATAGTCTTGAAATGCGTCCTAGCCTCCAACATAGAGGGGGGACGCCATCTTCTTGGAGTAAAACCATGTCGCCAATTTTGACTGTTGTACTATTGGTCTTCCATTTGCGACGATGTTGTAATTCGGTAATATATTCTAGCTGCCAGCGACGCCAAAAATGTTGATGGATTTGCTGCAGTCTAGCATAGCGCTTCAGGTTGTTGGGATTTTGATCTTCCAGCGCAGGCTCTGGCAGTGCAGTGAGAGCCCGACCAATGAGAAAGTGTCCGGGAGTGAGACAGGAAAAATCGTTAGGAGAGGATGATAAAGGACAGAGGGGTCTGCTGTTTAAAGTAGCTTCTATTTGTGTAAAAAGAGTCTGAAGCTCTTCAAAGCTCAAATGAGAATTACCCATTACTCGTCTAATATGATATTTTGCTGAGCGGATACCGGCCTCAAAAATTCCGCCGAAGTGAGGAGCGTAAGCTGGTGAGAAGTTAAAATGCAAACTCAGATAAATTATTCTGGTTAATTTTGAAAAAGTTATTAATCTCTTTAGCTCCTGCAACAAAGTTGCGACCATTGTCGCAAAATACCTCCGCTGGCCTGCCTCTTCGTGACACAAATCTACGGAACGTCATAATGAAAGCATCCTTTGACATATCGCTCACAGCTTCAAGGTGCGAGATCTTATATCGTAAACATATAAAAAAAACACAAATAACACTTTATCAAAGTGGCACCACGTCCCTTTCTATTTAAAATTAGGAATGGACCAGCGAAATCAATCCCCACTGTCTGAAATGGGAAGTTTGGCGTGACACGTTGTGAGGGCAAGTGTCCCATTAAAGGTGCTACAGTCTTTCCCTGCAAACGTCTGCACTTAGTGCAGTTATGAAAGATGCGTCTGGCTAAATTTAGGGGGTATATTATTTAGGGGGTAGTTGACAAAGGTAGACACAAAAATATAGCTCTTGCATAAAAATCAAATTAAATTAAATTTAATAGATAATATACATTTTTTTTTTATGAATAACAGTTGATAATAATTACTACCTGCCTGTTGTGTGTTTTTCCTTAACTGAACTCATCACAAAACTAAAAACCAATGGAGTCACTAAAGGAGTCAATGAGTGATTTGATGGCACAATTTCATGACAGAATGGAAAAGTTTGAAGCTGATCTGTCAAAAACTTCATCCAACGCTTCACCCAGTAGCAGCTCGGTCAACCTTGCAGCAGAGTTTGCATCCTTCAAGAGGCTTGTTTTGGATGTTCTCGGCTGTCTTCAGCGTCAGATGGAGTCCCTTGCCAAGGATGTTGACGCTTTGGAGATGAGGGGCCGTCGAAAAATGCTTCTTGTCCATGGCGTTACAGAGGTGAGCAAGGAAGAAACATCTCTTGTGGTTGCCGAAGTGCTTAGTGACAAGCTTCAATTAGACACCTTTTCTGTGGCCACTATTCGTCGCTGCCACAGAATGGGCAGTCAGAGCGGTGCTGGAAAGCCTAGGCCCATACTGGTCAAATTTGAGGATGTGGATATCCGTGATAAGGTTTGGTTTGCCAAGACCAAACTGAAAGGTTCTGGTATTACCTTATCAGAATTTTTAACTAGATCGCGGCACCAAGTCTTCATGAAAGCTCGTGAGAAGTTCGGTGTCTCTAACTGTTGGACCAAGCACGGCTGTATACACGTCCTGGGCGCTGATGGGAGCAAGCATCGAGTCACCAGTTTCAGTGAACTTAGTTCTATCGTTGTGCCAGAACTCGACGCTAGTGAGCAGGAGCGCCAACTAGATGACAAGCTAGTGGCAGAAAAACTAGCTGTAACACCTGCTTTAAAGCGGAATAGGAGGGCTGCTGCCAAGAAGTAAATTAACTCTTTTGCTGCTTCGTTTGGGTACAAGTTTCACATCTTTTTGTGAATTTCTGTTTACCGTCTTCATCACTTTAGTTTATTATTTTATTTCTACCCTGTGTTTCTTGTTGCTCAAAATATATTATTTTGAGTTTTGTTTACTGTCTGCTATTCTGACATTTGATTTCTGTCAAGTGTCAGTCAATAGCGGTCGTTACGTTCCATTTCACGGTTGAAATAGTAGTATTATTGTCTATGGAAACATAGGTAATGTATGCTTCAATTCCTTGCTAATTTATATAATTATCTAGATATATATATTTTTTTTTTATTGATATCTTTTTTTAATTTTTAACTTATAATTATTATTTACTATTCTTTTTCGTATGTTCTTCTTGTTCTTCTGTGAGCCTGTACCCAAATGACGAACTTGATGATACTGTTTTGTTGAGGTTATTTTTTTGTTTTTTTTGTTTTGTAATTTTTAAAACTTGTTTTCAACAACTGGCAGGTGGACGTATAGTTATCAACCCTACACTAATTTTATATAAATTTATTTATACTTTTTATTTAACTTTTTTATTTATTTATTGTGTTTACAATGACTAACTTTGGCGCGTTGAGTGACGATGACAGTTTTGTATCGGCTAGCAGTGATAACGATAGTTTCAGTAGTATACCGAATCTTGCTGACACACTTCAATCTCAGTTTTCCGATGTACCGAAAAATCTTAATGTTGTCCATATTAATGCCCAAAGTATTCCGGCCCACTATCATGATATGCTTGCGAATCTGGACTGTAAGAACATACACGCAATCCTTGTTTCCGAATCTTGGCTGAAACCTTGCCTCCCATCCACATCCTACTCCTTACCTGGATTTCAACTTATAAGAAATGATCGTACTGGCTGCGGCGGTGGTGGTGTTGCCATCTATCTACGTGCAAATATTCCCTTTTCAATTATTAGTATGTCGGCACAACCACCGCCGTCGAATGCTGGTGAGCATCTCTTCTTGGAAGTTGATCTTCACCATTCTAAGGTTTTGCTTGGTGTATATTACAGTCCTTCTTTACGTATTGAATACTTTTCATCATTTGAAGGTCTCCTAGTAAACCTGGTGCCTTCTTACAAACACACAATTATTATGGGGGACTTCAATACTTGTCTCCTCAAAAATGATTCACGCTCTTCCTCACTCCAGTCTATCTCCAACTCCTGTAATTTAACTCTTCTTCCGTTAAGTGCAACTCACCATTTTCCTAACTGTACTCCTTCGCTCCTTGACCTTGTTTTTGTTTCTTCTACACAACATGTCGCTAAGCATGGGCAATGTTCAGCTGACGCTTTCTCATACCATGATTTAATTTTCTTGTCATATAAAATTCGCCCCCCCAAGTCTAAACCAAAAACAATTCTACAGCGCAGTTTTGGTGGTATGAACGTAGATAACCTTCGTGAGGATGCCGGCAACATTGACTGGTCTGATCTTGTTGATGCTGAGTCGATGGATGAAAAAGTAAATATTTTCAATTCTACCCTGAATGAGCTTTATGATGTTCATGCACCAGTCCGTCTAGTAAAAATAAAGCATCTGCCAGCTCCGTGGCTAACACCTGACTTGAAAGCCTTATTACAAAAGAAGGCGGCAGCAAAGTCCAAGTACAAGTGCAGACCTAGTTCCGTAGCCCGTGAAAAGTACGTAGCTATCCGCAATCGCAGCAATTTGGTGTGTAGGGATGCCCAACGCCGCCATATTCATGAATCGGTCGAAAACGGTGATCCAGCTAAAGTCTGGAAATTTCTCAGATCAATGGGAGTTGGAAAGTCGCGTCAAGAATCTATTCCTAAAGATATAGATCTTGAATCACTAAATCAACATTTTTCCACCTCTTGTAATTTCAATGGTCCTGTTAAAGCCAAAACTCTTAATGATCTTTCAGCACTTCCTACTCCCGATTATTCTCCTTTTGTCTTGAATCAATTTGCTGCTTGTGATGTTAAGAAGAGTATACTTTCAATTACATCAAACGCTGTTGGTAGTGACTGTGTAAGCCGTAAGATGATACTCCCTATCCTCAACGAAATCCTTCCTATCATTTGCCATATCCTTAATTATTCCGTATCCTGTGGTGTTTTTCCATCGTCTTGGAAAGAAGCCCAAATTACTCCTCTCCCTAAAAAGTGTAATCCGGTTTCCTTTTCTGATTTCCGTCCTATCTCCATTTTACCGTTCCTTTCCAAAGTCCTAGAACGCCTTATCCATAATCAGCTTAGTGCCTTCCTGTGTAAAAACCGACTCCTTAATCCCTATCAATCCGGGTTTCGTTCAGGGCATAGTACTACCACAGCGCTTGTTAACATTATGGATGACATCCGATTGGGTATGGACAATGGGAACTTGACGGTCCTTTCTTTATTGGATTTCAGTAATGCTTTTAACACCGTCGATTTTGATGTCCTACTTGGCATACTTCGCTCTCTTAACATATCTCCAACGGCAATTGATTGGTTTCGTAGTTACCTGTGTGGCCGCCGACAGCGTATTTGTATTGATGGTGCCTCATCTTCTTGGTGCAATACTTCTGCCGGCGTACCGCAGGGGGGCGTTCTATCTCCTCTTCTTTTCGCTATATTCATAAATTCTATCTCTAATGAACTTCTTTCATCCTACCACCTTTACGCTGACGATTTGCAAATTTATTCCCAAGCTCCCGTAGATGTATTGTTTGAGGCGGTGAATGTGGTGAATAAAGACTTAGCTCGTATATCTGAATGGAGTTCGGCTCATGGTTTAAAGGTTAACCCTGCAAAGACTCAGGTCATTGTTGTCGGCAGCTCTAGGCTGCGATCAAGAATTAACTGGACAGCGCTACCCCAGATAGTTTTCGATGGAGCTACAATTCTTTATAGCGATTCAGTGAAAGACCTAGGAATTCACATTGACAAAGAATTGGCCTGGGCTTCTCAATTGCAGGAAGTGAGTCGCAAATTGTTTGCATCTGCGGGGTCTTTACGCAGGTTGCGTAATTTCTTACCAACTGCCACTAAAACTGCGCTCGTACAATCCCTTCTGCTCCCGATCCTCGACTATGCTGATGCCAGTTACCCAGATCTCACTGAAGTGCAGCTAGATAAACTTGAGAGACTCCAAAATTTTTGTATCAGATTCATATTTGGCTTGCGCAAGTATGATCATGTTTCAGAGTTTCGCGTTAAGCTCAAGTGGCTGCCTATCCGTCTTCGCCGGAATACGCATATTTTATCATTATTGTACAATATCCTCTTTAATCCTACAACGCCTTTCTATCTCAAAGAACGTTTTAAGTTCCTACATGACATACATTTAAGACACTTAAGGTCATCGGAGAATTTGAGACTTTTAATGCCTGCTCATTCCACCAAATATTTTGATCAGTCTTTTACGGTCCAAGCGATACGTTTGTGGAATGCATTGCCAGTCTCGGTAAGACAAGCACAGTCACTTGTTACCTTTAAAAGATTAGTTGTTAATCATTTTCTTTCACTCTGACATTTATAACTTTCCTTTCAAACTTTTTTATTTTCTTTATCTCTATATCACTGTAGGTACTACCTGTTGTCTCTGTCACTTAATTACTAAAGAACACATTGTAAACACATTATATATAATTATATATATATATATATTTAATTATTTAAAAATATATAATATGTATTTAAGATATAAATGTAGGTATATGTATCTGTTATTTATTGAACTAGATATGTAATATTGAATTATTTAAGTATGTATTGTTACTTATTTAACATCCATATGTTTGTAAATGAATTATTTAGAAATACAGTGCGCCAGTGGCTACCTCCACCTTTTTAATTTAAGTTTGTACAGTCCATCCAAAGGTTGTCTGGAAGATATCGCTATTAGCGATAAGACCGCCATTGTAACCATAGAATTAGTATTATTTATAATAGTTGTGTAACAATTTTGGTGTACAATAAAGTATATTCTATCTATCTATCTAAATGTCTGCCATTAATCGCCCAAACGTATTCCCTAACCATGGCCAATAATAATTGTGGACCAGCATGTAATCCGTGTTTATGTTCATACTCGAATATTAATTTGGTAAGATAATGAGAAGCATGCAAGAGTACAGGATGCCTTTTATTATAATTGAAATCAGATGAACCGAGACGGCCACCTACTCTAATGACCTTGTCGGTACAGAAAAATGGAGTCAATGATAAAATGTTTGATTTAGAACTCAAAGATTTGTTGTTACTTAGTAAATTATATTCATTTGAAAATGATTCTTGTTGTGCTAAGCGACACAAATGAACAAAAGAATTATTTAACTCATCAACAGAGAGAATTCCTAAAAGTTTATCCCCTTTATTTCTTACATTATTAATAAATCTCAAAACATAAGCAAATGAACGTTTTAACTTAGTTAAGCTAGAAAAGTTTTTAAAATTTAATAAAGGTTCAGCTTGGGTAACAATATTAGAAGTAATAACATTAGATTTTGTTTCTGGTAAATTATAAATGTCTATTTTATTAGTTTTTAAAATAGGCCAATTGCCTTCAGGCTCCATGAGAAATGAAGGGCCGGACCACCATATTTCAGCACTGTTAAGCTGATCTGGACTGATTCCTCTAGATATGAGGTCTGCAGGATTGACCGACGTAGGCACATAGCGCCAAGATGAAGCATCTGTTAATTCACAGATCTCAGCAATCCTGTTGGCCACAAAAGTTTTTAGATTTCTAAAACTAGCGTGAAGCCAAGATAATACCACTGAAGAGTCACACCAGTGTACTTGATGTTGAATCTCATATCGTAATGATTCCTTGACAGCTTGAGTTAGCTTTGCAGCCAGCAAAGCAGCACACAGCTCTAGTCGGGGAATAGTCGTACTCTTAATCGGAGCTACTTTGGACTTGGAGCAAAGTAGCTTGATTGTGACCTCGTTAGCAGCATTGACTGAACGTAAATAGATGCAAGCTCCATAAGCATGTTGGGATGCGTCACTAAATGAATGTAATTCGACGTATGTCGGTTCATCGCAGAAGACACGACGTGGTACTTCTATTTTAAGAAGTGAAGGTAACAAATGTGTAAAAGTATCCCAGTCTCTTTGAATATCAGGCGGAACTGGAGAATCCCAGGTTAAATCCTGTAACCACAATTGTTGTAATAAAATTTTCATTTTTATTACGCATGGACTTATAAGCCCTAAAGGGTCAAAAATTTTAAAAAGAGAGGAAAGAAAAGATCTTTTGGTCAAATTATTATTAGAAGAGAGTGGAACCTTAATAGGGAAATGTAACTTATCTGTGGATAGATTCCATCCCATGCCCAGCGTGCTAGTGGATTCACTTATTAAGAGGTTATTATTATCTTGGTTATTGGTTTTAAATAAAGATGGAGAATTTGTTTTAAATTTGCGAAGGTTAAAGCACCCCTGCTCCAAAGCTGCAGTCACAGCTTGGTGGATGTATAACAAGATGTCTTCTGTTTCAGCCCCGGTGATTAGATCATCAACAAGGAAATCATGTTGAACTATTGTCTTTATTAAAGGATCAGAAGATTCTTCGCCAAGCTGCCAAAGACACCTAGTACTCAAGTAGCTGGAGCTTGCCATACCGTAAGTTACAGTATTGAGTTGATACGTTTTGATGGGCATAGACTCATCCTCTCTCCACAAAATGAGCTGAAGGTTGCGATCCTTCTCATGGACACGGACTTGCCGGTACATCTTCTCGACGTCACCAGTGAGAAGGTACTTGTGTTGGCGAGCTCTGATTAGAATGGAGAAGAGTGAGTCCTGCATATTAGGCCCGACCAAGAGTATATCATTGACAGACTGACCTGATGAAGTTGGAGCTGATCCGTCGAACACGACTCTGATCTTTGTTGACTCACTACTGTCTTTAAAGACAGCATGATGACACAGAAAATATGATGTTGCAGGTACAGAAACAGCGGATTCTGAAAGGTGACCTAGGTCTGAATATTCACGCATAAAATCTATATATTGAGACTTGACATGTGGTTGTTTGCGGAATCGCTTTTCTAAATTTAATAAACGTCTTTTAGCCAATGAATAAGATTCGCCAAGACAGTCAGGTGTATCCTTGAAAGGTAAACCTACTGAGAATCTACCGGTTTCCAATCGCAATGTGTTAACTAAAAAATGTATTTCACATGCCTTCTCGCTATGACTCATAAAAGAATTTGTATGAGGAACTGTTTCTAAGTCCCAGAACTTGGTCATTTCTTGATGCAAAGTTTCCCTAGCTGTCACAAATGAGCTGATTGAGTGGTGGCAATCTACACTATCACTCTTGTTTGGCTTGTTCTTCGCAGGTATATTGAAATAAAGTGGACCTGTAATCAGCCAACCAAACTGAGAACTTCTTAAAATGGGAGAACTGGGCCCGAGAGAAAGTTGTTCGCGGCCTATAATATCCCAGAACATATCGGCACCGATAATGATATCAACAGGTGCTGGTTGGTGAAAATAAGGATCTGCTAGAAACACATCACTTGAAATATTAAGTTGTTTAATATCAACAGGTATTTTAGGAATGTTACCAGTTAAAGCTGGCAACACCAGAAAAGATGAAGTGACAGTGAAATGTTTCATTAAAGATTTCAATTGCACCACACAAGATTCTGTAACTTGACTAGTAGTCTTATTGCCTATACCAATTATATTGACATGCAAAGTAGTATTAGGTTGTAAGCACAATTTTGTTTTAAGAGATTGAGTTATGAACGAAGACTGAGAGCCGCAGTCAAGCAAGGCCCTTACCTTCTGTGTCTGATCGGTGCTTGGATTTGACACCTCAATATATGCAGTTGACAGTAGGACTTGGTTAGCATTCTGATTGGAAAAGTTGACAATTGTATCTTTAGTGGCCTCGGGTGAAATGGCAACAGAAGCTGAAATGTCTTGGTGAACAGATTGTTTATGCAAAAGTCTATTGTGCCTCGCATTGCACATACGACACGGATGCAAGCGACAAAAACGAGCAGAATGTCCGGATCTTAAACAGTTGTGACATAATTTCAATCTGTTTATTTCACTGATGCGTTCATCCACACTCTTGGCCAAAAATGCTGGACAGTCATAAAGACGATGATTACCACTACAAACCCCACAAGATATATCCAGAGGATTACTCTTCTCACTGTTAGAAACATATGACTGATGAGATTTAACTACAGGTACATTAGGTTTTGACATCGGCTGGGTCTTAGCCTTTGAACATGAGTTGCCGCTGTTTATTGACTCAAGTACATCAGCACGGTCAATAAGAAACTTGAAAAAATGTTGCAAATCTGGTTTATCAGTATTCAACGTCCCACGAAACTCTTCCCACTTCACAATGGTACGGCTATCAAGCTTGGGAGTCATTATGTGAATGAGTAAAATATCCCATTCATGTGTACCTAGTCCTAGACTAGTCAATGCACGTAAGTTTTTGGTAATATGGTCCACAAAGAATCGTAGTGATTTCTCAGACTCCCGATTAATTTGCTGTATATGCAACAATGAATTTATATGATGTGTAATTAATTGACGGGTGTTATTATACCGTTCACACAACAAAGCCCAAGCATTCGTATAATTTTCACTAGATACCTCTAGGTTGGAAATGATACGTGCTGCATCACCAGTTAAATATGAAATAAGGTAGTGAAATTTATGAACCGGAGCGATGCGTTCATTTTTGTGAACTATTGATAAGAATGAGTCACGAAAGTCAAGCCAACGAAAGTATGAGCCATCAAATTTAGCTATTTCAATTCGAGGTAACTTGAAACTAACATCATGATGTTCATGATTGCACTGACCTGTAGTTGTCGGTGTAGGATTACAAGTTTTGTCAATACTTTCATTGTGGTTTGTATTATGGGTTTGTAAAACATCTTGAGCAATTGCAAGGTTGGTTATAAATAGTTGCTCGATGGCATCGCGCTCATCTATCTCATTAGACAGATTGTTAGAATTTAAAACTTCTATCTGAGTTTGCAAGTCTTCGAAGCGGCTATAAATGGATTCAAATTTCTTGAATTTTAATGTTAATTCAGCTAACTCAATCTGAGAAAGCGTTTCTTTAGAGGTAACATTTGATAAAAAGTTTTTAAACTTTGTTATTTGACCCTTTATAGAACTGCGCTTCACTAAAAGATCCATTAATTCCTTAAGATCTTTTGTGCTAGATTCGCTTTCAGAATCTTTACCCATGTTGTATTAAAATAAACTTCTAATTAAAAAACTAATAAGTATTAGGTGAACTTAGTACATAAATAAACTTATGGGCGATTATGAAAACAAACAGGCACAAAAACTGATAAATATTAAATCTTAGCTCACGCTCCTCGCCCAACGTCACCTGAGGCCGGTCCCGCGCAGCAGTGGGCACGGCAGTACTCCGTTGTTACATGGAGACACAGCCAGCAGCCCAAAGTTGGTTACCCGGAATGGCCAGCCTGGAATGTTCGGCGAAGTTTTTAAAATATATGCTTGGGATATGGCTTACATGCCTTTAAATGGATAAAAACTAACACTTCATAACCTACTAACTCAAAACAACATTGGAAAAATAAGGTTTTTTTTTTTTTTTTTAATGAGGTAGGAGGTGTACGGATAGGTAGACGGGAATTCTCATGGAAAAAGTGGGCACTTAGCTGCATTGGCCGGGGCTGCGGTGCGATGCTGCATGCTGATCGCTGACCGGCGGTGGCTGCAATGGCTGGTACGCCTCCATGGAACCCAAATATTGTATCTTGGCTTGGTTGTTGAAACGGCGTTGTCAAAACGGCGTCATGTTGGTTGATACTTGATGCTCGAACGTGGCTCGAAATTTATTCGAAGTTTGCAGTCAATGTCACGGTCGCCAGATGTTTATACTTGGAATTTTGATAATAAAACGATGATTGACTTTGAAGTAATTATAATATTAAACTGCTTTACATTCATTTTTGACGAAACAAAAATTTCCTTGCTGAGGTAAAGTGAAAGTGACAGCGTAAAAAAAGCGCGCAGAGCGGCGTCGGTGTTCCGGCCTCCCATTGGCCGGCCTTCGGCGACGCGCCACAGATAATATAGTCGCAATGAGATCGGTGACATGTAGAACGCGCTTAAACAACGGTATTGTTAAATATTCTCAAAATACAAGCAAAAATTAATATAAACACATAAATAATACTTAATACAAAAATAATATATAACTTCTTTAAAAATAAATAAGCGTTAATACAAAATAAAACTAAATACCCGCGCATGCCTGTGCTTCGTCTGCGTAAGCGTAACGTCTTAACATCGCGTATATTTTTCGTGTCATTTCAAATAATATATCCAATACACTCACACACACTGGAACGCGCCTCGAAACCACAAAGTGTGCCTTCAGTAACTATACTCATTAAAATTAATTAACAGCTGTAAAACCTATATTTTTTGTACTGATATTATGAGTAGTGAAGTGTTTATCGCCCAATAATTGTTTGCAGTGTAAAACAAGACATTATTAACAAAAATTATAAACAAAAATAATCTCTCATAAAAGTGCCGGTCATAGTGACTAATTTCAGTGTGCAAGGAATTCTCACGGTTGTGCGTACTGCTGAGCGGCGAAAGTCCTGTGCACGCATTGTGAGCGCTGCCAGTGCTACCAACTTTCTGACGACGCAGAAGCGTTCCAGCAACGAATAAGTGTTTTGAAGACGCATTACTCGCATTGTTTGCGAAGCGCGATTACAATGTCAGCTGTTCGACGCACTCCCCCAAAATCCAAAGATGTTAATTTATGTGAAACGCAATCAGAACCGGATACTACCTCGGTAGCTAGTGAACATGTCACCAACAAGAACAAACGCGCAAGATTCGGAGACTCTCCTCAGAGTGGTGATGATGGTTACCAACAACTGCACCATAACACTGTACCATCTATTAAGCTTGAAGAACAAACCAGCCTTATGTCGAAATTAGTGTCAGATATAAGCGAGATTAAATCACTAAACGTCAAAATTCAAGAGTCGAATGCTGAAATCTCTAAGACAAATACAGAAATTGAACGTTCTATGTTTTTTATGAATAAAAATTTCGAAGAACTAAGAAAAGAAGTTGAAGAACTTAAAAAGGAAAGACAAGAGCAACGAAATTACATTGAAACATTAGAAAAAAAGATTGTCGATCTCCAGTTAAAATCACGCTCAGCTGGTGTGGAAATACGTAACATCCCACTGTCAGATAGCGAGAATACTGGTAGCCTTATTCAAACTGTCTGCAGTATCGGCAATCTGGTTGGAGTTCCCATCACTGAACCTCAGCTAAGAGACATATACCGACTACCCGGAAGATCCACCCCTGCTACAACCCCGCGCCCAATTATAGCGGAATTTACGTCAGTGCAAACAAAACAGAAAATAATATCTGCTGTCCGTGCTTATAATAAAATCATAGAAATCAAAGAAAATAAATTGAACACTGAACAAATTGGCATCCCTGGCAAAAGGCAACCAGTGCACGCCATTGAACAAGTACCAGCCAGTTCCAAAAAGCTTTTCTACACGGCACGTGAATTTGCAAAGAACAATCACTATACTTTCTGCTGGATTAACAACGGAAATATTTTTCTCCGCAAAAACACTGGGGACAAACAACTACTTATAAATTCTCAAAAGTGTCTCCAGGACCTTAGTTTAAAGATTGCAATAGGACTTCCTCTGTTCTCAATTCTCTCAGATCTTATTTATGTCATAATAGGGGATAATTTAACCTCTAGGGGCTCAAACTGTTATTACTTAAACAAATGGATACTATAATCAACATTAATGATGATTTGGACATTTTTAGGCTGGAGAACTCCTTTTCATGTCATCCACAGGACTGCACAAATTACATTAACATTTCCGAGAGTAATATCAAATTATTACACATTTTGAATTTTTGATAATCTTCAAGCATTAATATACTCCACTAAAATGAGCTTTGACTTTATTGTGCTAACTGAGTGCTGTTTAGGCAAAACAAATGGTCCACCGGTGCTTAATGGTTTTCTGTCACACTCCACAAAACTTACTTCTAATCAAAATGAAGGTGTTATTATTTACACTAAAATGGGATTAAATGTCACAGTTTGGGAACCAAGCATAAAAAACGCCAACTCCCTTGTATGTCAACTAGAGTCTAAGTTTGCCTTTGTAGCTGTTTACCGATCTCCGTCCTATAACAGTAAAGACCGAATAGAAAATTTTCTTTCCACCTTAAATAATGTCTTAGGTAAACTCTCTCCTGTGCCTAATATAGCACTTATCGGTGACTTAAATATAGACATCAAACCGGGTAACAAGAGCCCACATAGTTTTGAATATCTCATCCAAAATGCGTCCCATGGTTTACTCCCTAGCCACTTTAATCCCACACGACTAGAAAACTGTCTTGACCATATTTTGCTAAATACCAAATTGCCTTCCACCACATTAGTTCTAGAATCATACATCACTGACCATAAGCCAATTATACCTACTTACATTAACAAACGTGAACCCATCTAGAAAGCAAAAACACACCATCTCTCGAACCAATCTAGATGCCATTAAATTAGAAATTGAAAACACAAATTTCTCTCACATTTATAAAATTAATAATTCAAATGAAGCCTTGAATAACTTTCTAGCAATAGTAACTACCGTAATATCTAAACATTCAAGCCAAATCACAATTCCTAAAAAACAAAGAACTATGAAACCCTGGATTACTCACATACACACGTTACAGAAATTTCTGTAATGATTTACTCCGGAAATTAAAAATATCCTTTGAAAAAAGTGAATTTGAAAAAACCAAAAATAATCCCAGAGCTCTTTGGGTGATAATCCCCATTCTTCTGTGGACCAAGACGTATGTTCATACTTTAGTAATATTGGCAAAAATTTAGCAGCAAATATATTAAAATCACACAATCCCACCAATACTCCCTCTGGCAATTATTATTATTAATATACCTATTTATTTCAGATATAATAATCCATACACAACTAAATCTCAAAAATAAAATAAAATCATTAAAACCATACAATAAATTAAATAAAATTACTAAATTAAATACAATAAACAAAAAAAAAAAAATATCTAGCGCCCAGAACAATACGCCTCCATTTATCCTGGATTGGGCAGTCCGTTCGAGACGAAATCATCTTCAGAATGCCGTTGCTACTGCATCCCACACGCTGCCACAAGGATGCTACTCTCTTGCGTATAACCGCAAGGAAGCCGTCCGTCCGTGCTTCTGCAAACATGCCGGACGCACTACAGTAGCGAGGCAGCCGCATCAGCATCCTGAAGATATTATTGTATTGGACACGCAGAGCACTAGCAGCCCGTTGGGTATAATTTACCCACAAGCTGCTCGAGTAAAGCGATTGGCAATACGCTAGAGTTATCTTAACACTTTCACTGTCCGCGCAGCAGACACAATACCTAAACAATAGTCGTGGATCACATGTGATTCATCGGACAGGGAAGTGGTTAACTTCCCTCGAGCAGCGCGCAAACCGACGTGCAATCATATTCCCCCGAACTGCCAGCGCTCTGCGTTCCCTCTCTAAATCTGCATCATCCTGCAGTTCGTCAGTCACAATGTGCCCAAGATATTTAAACCTTGTCACTACCTGCAGGGCCACACCATTAATCATGATAGGCGGAACATGGACTGGACCACGTTTGCCACTCTTGAAGACAAGAACTTCACTCTTCTTAGTGTTGTATCTCAATCCATGATCCGCCGCAACTGCCTCACAAATGGCAACCAGTTTACGAACCGACCTCACCGAGGGGCCCAGCAGCACCATGTCATCAGCATAACTGATGTTATTTACGCTTACTCCATCCACATAACAACCTGTATGAGTGCTGCTGAGCTCCCCGATAAGGTCATTAACATACAGGTTGAAGAGCAGAGGAGAGGTGATGCCCCCCTGCCGCACACCACACTCCATGCTGTATTCGTCGGATAGGGTCCCCGCCCAACGCACCTGGTTTCGCTGACAACTATACCAGTGTTGTAACAACGACACAATTTCCGCCGGCACACCCGCGCCTCGAAGCTTCCTCCAGAGCTTCCCATACAAAACAGTATCGAAAGCTCTAGACAAATCCAGAAAGCACGTGTCAGAAAAAAAAAAGAAGGATTGTGTGTGTGTGATTAATAGAATGTGTATTTCTGGTTTTATTGACATTAAATAGACTTTATTACCAAGTTTTAGATATCAGGATGGTTAATGTTATATAATTACTGTATGTAAAGTATCTCTTTATGACATTTGTACAGGAATGGGTTTATAAAGAAAATCACAAATCAAGACTAAGTATTTATTTCGAAGCTACTTCCGTTCGCAAACCCTAGGTCTTCGTGGAGAAGAACGGAGAAAGAAACTCTACGGCAACATATTTTATCAGTACACACATTAAATTTATAAACATACAATATCAGTAATATTCAGATCATAATAAACATTGATTTACTTACATTTTCATTGTAGAACATTAGTACACAAATTAAAACTCTCAGCATCACTTTCTTGGATTTTCAATACAATTATTATATCATATTAATTAAATAGAACAACACTCAATCACATTAATTAAGTAGAACAACACTCAGAGCACAGCTTTTTCTTATAAAACGATCGGATGATAATGACCACGAATTTGACGGTACATCTGTTTTTATAAACTTAGAATTGTACCACTTCCAACAAAAATTGCCTCCATTATTGACGAATCACAGATTGTCATACATTTTAGCTAAATAACTAATAAAACAAGCAATAACAAACAAATCGTATGTAGTAGAACCTTTTTAAAACTTGATTACTTAATTTAGAAATTAAGTTTTTATTTATTTGCAACCTTTACTAATTTCGACACAATATTTGACTGTCAACTGATTTCGTTCGGAAATCAAATCAATTTTGTTTTAAATATATTGCTATTTTTAATTAAATAAGGGCTATGTATCATAAATAAATCCGACACGGCCATTCTGAAAAAAACTTCGTTCTCGAAGTTTATACCTTTTTGATAAAACATATTAATTATTAAATCTTAATACACATGATTTAACATATACACAGTACATGATTTAACATTAACATACATTGTACGTCATCACACATATATACACAGTACATGATTTAACATCAACACATTTTTATATTATCTTAATAGCCACAGAATCCACAGGCTCGGTCTAAGTCATAATAAGTCACAGTCTCAGTCCAATTCATAAGTCTCAGTCTAAGTCATAAGTCACAGTCTCAGTCACAGTCTCAGTCACGGCCACAGGCACTGGCAACAGGACAGTACTGGCACAGTATCAGCCATGGGCACAGTCATAATGATATTAATAAATAAATAAGTATTTTTTTTTTTTTTTCAAATAGTCTCTGGCCTTGACATATCAGTCCTATCACCTGCTGCGCGTGAATTTCAGAAAGATATCAGGGCAGTGACCGACCAGCAGTTATACATAATACTTTCATAAAATAGTCTCTGGCCTTGACATACCAGTCCTATCACCTGCTGCGCGTGAATTTCAGAAAGGTATCAGGGCAGTGACCGACCAGCAGTTCATATACATAATATTCATACAATAGTCTCTGGCCTTGACATATCAGTCCTATCACCTGCTGCGCGTGAATTTCAGAAAGATATCAGGGCAGTGACCGACCAGCAGTACATATACATAATATTCATAAAATATATTGTCATAAAGTCTATAGTCAGTTATTAATGTTAACCTTATTGGGCAGACCAAAACACCCCGCCGTCGGTGAAGCTCAATCACCCGCAGTCAGTGAATGTCATACCACAACTAAGGTTTTAATTCATACATAATACAATCATCATTGTCATAATCATCTTGGAAACTAATTATAATAAACATTCACCAATGTAAAATACAATACATTAACGATAACAAAATAAGACTTACATCAAGTAATCTCTAGATTAAACCTAGATTGTTTCTTTTTTTGTTTTAATTTGTATTTAGATAGTGGACATAATTAATATAACAAACAATGATGTCATTTATCACTTAGTTATTTTTCATTTTCCTTTGCATATTATTCTGTATATCCTCAACCCTGTACCTATATACTAATACATACTATGACCCTTTTTTTTTTGGTACATGAATCTTGGATTTGCATTTTCCAAAGAAATTTACGGCTCGGCTATTCTGACAATTATTAATTTTATTGGAATAATTTTGTCACGTCAAGACCTTTTCAAAATCACAACTTTAATTGATGTGCAAAGCCATACTTATAATTTTAAGACCTTGCTTTAAAATGTATTTGAAATCCTATCATATTCTAGTTTCAAAGTAGTCAAGATCTTGTTACATTGATCAATCCTATGATCTTATGATTAATTAATGATTTTATGAATGTCAACATTAAAATTATTTCATTATCAAACAACTAATGTTTACCAATATACTCACTAATTGCAAAAAAGTTTTTTTTTTTTGTTTGTTTGTTGATTAATGTTATTTTTCTTATTAAAATGACCTTTAGTTTAGGATCTGATCATTGAACAGAGGATCTACAACTACTTTACTATCTACGTCAAGTTTAAAGTATGTACACCGCCAGGAAAACTATCTATCTGTATTTTGAAAATAATCTTTATCAATTGTTCCCTTTACTCAATGCTGTAACAACTTGTTACCCTTTTTATTTGGAACCTGTATCAGTTTTTCATACTTTTTCACTTTTAATTTATATTCCTCCCCTTTTTTTTTGGGTTCGTTAAATTATAACGAAGCTAAACTTTCAAAAACAATTATAAAATAAGTTTCATTGTATAAATCTATGATCTTTTCGACTCGCTTTTAGTTACATTACCACATACTAAAACAATAGCCTCCGAGGGCCTTACCGACATTAAGACAATAATTCATACTGTAGTGCAGAACTTCCCGTTTCGTTTTCCTCGGCATGGCTTCGCTCCTTTTCAGCAGCTTCGCAGTCCCGCTGTTCGAGATGGCAGCACGTCTTCATCGCCCTTCTAAAGATGATTCGTCCACCCGATGACGAAACAGCTTTCAGCAGGGATGTGCAGATTGATAGCTCCAACGTTGATTATGAAAAAAAAAAAAAGTTCATTAGAATTACTAAATAGGTTAGGGCACTATCCCACTTCTGATGTCAGAAAAAAAAAAAGAAGGATTGTGTGTGTGTGATTAATAGAATGTGTATTTCTGGTTTTATTGACATTAAATAGACTTTATTACCAAGTTTTAGATATCAGGATGGTTAATGTTATATAATTACTGTATGTAAAGTATCTCTTTATGACATTTGTACAGGAATGGGTTTATAAAGAAAATCACAAATCAAGACTAAGTATTTATTTCGAAGCTACTTCCGTTCGCAAACCCTAGGTCTTCGTGGAGAAGAACGGAGAAAGAAACTCCACGGCAACATATTTTATCAGTACACACATTAACCCTAGAAAGATAGTCTGCGTAAAATTTACGCATGCGTTTTCGAAATATAGCTCTGTCTTTCTAAATAGCGCGAATCCATAGCTGTGCATTTAGGACATCTCATTAGTCATTGGGGACTACCGTAATGTGCACGAGTCAACAAGGTATGTGTAACCGATTTTGAAATATAACGACCAAGTGCGTCAAAATTACGCATGATTATCTTTTAAGGGACTTTCAAGATTTTGACTTGTCTATTCTTTTTATTTATTTTCATCTTTCTATAACTGTATTTCATTACTTATATTATCAGTTTGCTTATATAGATATTGAAGCTAAAATTTAACATAATAGGGTAGTAGAAACTTGGACGAAGACCATATCCTGGCCAGCCGTATGCAAAGCGACGACGAGCTTCTCTGTGAGGAAACCGTCTGTGAAGCAGCGGACCATGAAAGTGAAGATGACTTGCAGAGCGATACAGAAGAAGTTTATATAGATGAGTCACAAAAAGAACAGCTCCTTTTCCCTTTTATAATGAGAAATTGTAGAGAAAACCAATGTGTCGTAAGCCTTACGTTGAAATTTTCCAAAGTTGTTTGTAACAGATTTTCACACAATCTGTATGTTTCTAATATATCTTAGATATTGTAATTGTTGATTTTGTTCTATAAAAATGCTGATTATCATAGAAAAAAATAAATGAAGACTAAGTGTAAGAAAATTGATCATTTGTAGCAGAATATTAAAATTATTTTTTTATTTAATAAATAAATAAAAATAAATTATCTGCGGTCTTATTTATTCTAATACATGTGCTAATATATATAACATACGATTTTAATGAAATATATTAATAAACCTCAATCTACAGCTAGTTATAGCACATGCGTCAATTTTACGCATGACTATCTTCTCCGTAGTACACAATATGATTATCTTTCTAGGGTTAAATTTATAAACATACAATATCAGTAATATTCAGATCATAATAAACATTGATTTACTTACATTTTCATTGTAGAACATTAGTACACAAATTAAAACTCTCAGCATCACTTTCTTGGATTTTCAATACAATTATTATATCATATTAATTAAATAGAACAACACTCAATCACATTAATTAAGTAGAACAACACTCAGAGCACAGCTTTTTCTTATAAAACGATCGGATGATAATGACCACGAATTTGACGGTACATCTGTTTTTATAAACTTAGAATTGTACCACTTCCAACAAAAATTGCCGCCATTATTGACGAATCACAGATTGTCATACATTTTAGCTAAATAACTAATAAAACAAGCAATAACAAACAAATCGTATGTAGTAGAACCTTTTTAAAACTTGATTACTTAATTTAGAAATTAAGTTTTTATTTATTTGCAACCTTTACTAATTTCGACACAATATTTGACTGTCAACTGATTTCGTTCGGAAATCAAATCAATTTTGTTTTAAATATATTGCTATTTTTAATTAAATAAGGGCTATGTATCATAAATAAATCCGACACACGCGTATACTGGCGTGTCCCTGTCAGTGTAGTATCGGAGAGCCTGCTTAAGACAAATATAGCGCTCTCTGTCGAAAGCCCACTCCTGAAACCAAATTGGGCGTCATGCAAGACCACGTACGTTCTCAGGGAGTTATTAAGCAGGCTGTCAAACACCTTAGCCAATACAGTGGCCAGCGAAATAGGTCGATAGTTACCCTCATCCGACAAATCCCCAGTTTTGTTCTTCACAACTGGAACAACTATTGTTCTAGTGAGATCATCGGGCACAAAACCATGACACAAACACAGATTGAAAAACATGGAGAGCACGCGCGACAGATGAACACCCGCATATTTCAGATGTTCAATACTGAGACTGTCGCACCCGGGCGACTTCCCACGCTGCATACTGTGAATTATTTGTAGCACTTGTTTAGCTGAGAAATTGACAAGTCGCTTCTGTGCAACAGTCTCAGCATCATCACATATGATCGAGGAGGAAAGATTCGTGGAAGAATCAGAACACGGAGTTATCTTAAAATGGTCTTTAAAGTGATTGGCTATCAATTTGTGATCATCGATGCCATTCACGCTCGCAGGGAAGCCAGACCTATTATTCATTTTACCGGTTTGTTTCCAAAATAATTTAAAATCCTTACTAGTATCATAGTATGGTGAGTAGCCATAATGTCCATTTTTATCTGGTCCTGCCTTGTCTGACACCAAAACAGCTGCTTTTTAAATGCTTTTCGGCTGTCACGCTTATCGCAATAAACCTGACCACTTATTGGCTTTCCAGCTTGAACCCATAAAAAGAATTTCAGTCTGGCCTCCCTGTGATAACCAGCTAAATGCTTATTCCACCCCGCTATATATCCCCCCCTCCTCCGCTCCCTCCCCCGCTCATAGGAAACAATGGCGGCATCCGAAGCAATGGCAGTCTACGTAGTTATTGCTCAGAATAAAGACGTGTCGTTGTTTTAGTCTCCAATTTGCATTCCCGGAACAGCAATTATAGACTGTGAAACGGAGACAATAAGTTCGAAAGTTCAGTGTTTGCCGTTCCCAAGCATAATCGGCATCTAAATGCAGTGTGACCCCTCACCCCCGCGAGTAAAAGACAGCAGCGGACAAGGTTACATGTTCAAGGAAACAATGCGGCAATCACTACCACTTGTCGTGTGCTAACCTTACAGCTGATGCGGCGGCGTCTACCTCGAAGTCCTGGATATGTCCCAAATGCAATAAAGTTCAATCCAAAAACCAGGACACATCAGCCAATCCTACCGAAACTCAAGTAACGGACTTTAGTCAGGTTCCAAATGTAACCGAAAGGAAGGCTAGTACATCTTTGGACCTACCTCAGAGTAGTCCCTCTGTAGGGTCAAATGAAGTGCTTGATGCGATACGAACAGAGTTACCTATCATTATCCGTGATATGTTAACGCCAGAGTTTAATAAACTGCAAAATCAAATTGCTGAACTAGAAAAGTCGGTTAAGTTTATTGGTTCTCAATATGATGAAGTCATGAAACATATGGCATCCAATAACGCTGACCTGAAGACATTGCGTGTTGAAAATCAGGAGCTCCGTAATAACCTTCTCAACGTCGAGATGCACCTTCATCGTCTAGAAATTGAGCAAGTTCGTCAAGATCAATGGGTTCGCCTGCAAAACATTGAGATATCTGGGTTACCAGAAAACAAGGAGGAACGACCTGTGGACATAGTACTGCAGCTAGCGGAACATGTTGGAGTGCCTATCAAAAGTGATGACGTTGAATTCGCCCATCGAGTTCAAACACAGCAACATAACAACTCCCACCTACCAAGGAATATTGTGGCACGACTTAAGCAACGTAGCACCAAGGACGCTATTGTGGCTGCAGCACGGAAGTTGCGAGGCATTAATCTGCACGATTTAGGTCTTCAGACAACAATGTCCCCAAAATCTAAGATATATGTTAATGAGCACCTCACCAAATATAATAAAAACCTCTTGAAACAATGTAAGCTCAAAGCTAACGAACTTAACTATAAATATACAGGCTGTATTTTTACATTTACGACAAACTTTAGGTGGTTGTCACAAAAGTCATAAATAATCAATTGAAAGTGCAGTACCGGGCAAAACTAATAAGGGCTGCTTTTTTTTTGTTGTTGAAATTTTACCGTATTTCAGAATTAAACCTTTGATTCAATACAAATGAAAGAGAATCACCCGACCGCAGTTTACGCGCGTACACACACATCGATGAGCAGATGTGCGTGAATTCAATGACGCGCGAGTATCGTGCGCCGAGAAATGACCTTGGCGACCCTTAGCAATAATTTTACGTAATTTTATTTCGAAAATCACCCACATTATTGTCATTTCGTTTGATATTAACTCATTTGAAGCATCAGCTCGAAATCTTAATAATGACAGTAATACTAGACCGCCATAAAAAGTTCACTGACCTGCTATCAGATGAATAATAAAATTTAAGTTTTGCTTGATTGCTATCGTTCACCCTAAACTGTTCGTAGTGATTTTGTTTTTATTTGTGGATAAAATTGGTTGATTTGAAGTTTTCCTCGGGCTTAGACCGTCAATAATACCAACCCCGATCTACGTTGTATAAAAAATGTTTTTTAAAGATTTGCTAGTTAGATGTAAGTAAGTGGTGATACTTTCGACTTTTAGGTATTATTGGCGTAGTTAAAAATTTGAAATCAACTTATTTACACAAATAAAAGCGATTAGTTAACAACGTATTTACAAAATGTACACATACTTCTTGGGATCCTTCAGTCTTTAAACTTTTCTTCCTCTGTGTTAGCCTGGTTAGACTCATACCTTCGAGGTCGCTCTCAGTGTATCCGTCAAGAAGAGATCTTTTCTGATTGGTGTGATCTCACCGCGGGTGTTCCTCAGGGTGGCGTTCTCTCTCCTCTCCTTTTCTCTACTTTCATTAACACTGTTACTAAGGTTATTGACTGTAACTTCCATCTCTACGCAGACGATTTGCAGCTTTATCGACATTTCCCACTGGCCGATGCGGATTTAGTTGTCAATGCCATGAATCGTGACCTTGAAAGAATCAATGAATGGGCTAAGTCTTTCGGCTTACTGATCAACCCTTCTAAGTCCCAGGCCATGTTCATAGGCAGTAGACACTTTCGTGCGGCACTCGATATTTCATCATTAACACCGCTATCCCTTGGGGGTACGGTCATTAAATATTCTGATGCCGCTCGGAACCTTGGTGTGTATATTGACAGCAATCTTTCTTGGCAGGCTCAGGTGAGTGAGGTTAGTCGTAAGGTGCATTTTTCTTTTCACTCTCTTAAATCTTTGCAAACTTTTTTGCCTTTTAAAACTAAGGTATACCTAGCTCAAACTCTGATTCAGCCAATCATCGATTACGCCGATGCCTGTTATCTGGATGCCACTGAGGAGCTCTTGAATAAGCTTGAGCGCTTGCAAAACCTTTGCATTCGTTTCGTTTTTGGGCTAAGAAAGTACGACCATGTTACTCAATTCCGAAAGGATCTCAAATGGCTCCCTATTCGTCTACGCAGGAACACTCGAATATTATGTCTCCTCTTCAACATCCTTCATAACCCTGCTTATCCTTCCTACTTACGCGAGCGTTTTTCTTTTACCCGTCCTCCTGATGCTCTGTGCAGATCCCATCTTAAGCATCACCTCAATTTCCCATCCCATAAAACTGACTTTTTTTCCTACTCCTTCTCCGTTCATGCAGTACGTTTGTGGAACTCACTTCCACCTAAAATACTTGATTCTAAAACTGTCTCCGTTTTTAAAAAGCAAGTCAAAGATTATTACCTCTCCTCTGTAATTTAATATATTTATGTATTAGGTTTATTTTAAAATATGTATTGTATAAATACATTTTATATGTTTATTTTATAGTCTATGTATGTTTATATTTTGTTTGTCTTATTTTTTTTTTTTTTGTGTACACTGTGTCTACGTTTTGTTGTCTATTTCTCTTCTGTCGCTGGTCTGCTGGAAGAGATTTCGTAATGAAATAAGCAGTGCCTTTGTGCTCTTTTATCTTAATGTTATTTCTTGTTTTTATATGTTCTGTGTACATAAATAAATAAATAAATAAATAAATAAATAAATTACCTACCTACTTATGTTACCCGGAGGTACTTATTGTTAAATGTTGCCACCATCACATTCTTGGCACAATCGAGCACGACGTAGGTAGCTGGTTTTCCTTCAGCTTACGTAAAACTAACACATTCGTTTTTAGTGTCGAAAGCACTAATGATCACACCACAGGGTCTCGGCGACCCGATCTAATGTTCACCAAACTTTTCGACCAAAGTGAACGGGAACTGTCTCCACTGATAGCATACAGGCGAACCATCTTCTCCAACTCAACTTAAAGTAATTGTCCGTCGTCTAGTACTTTGTATCGAATGCCGTCACAACAATGCACCTACCTAGAAGTGGAATTTGCAAAACGTATGCATAGCTGTGACATCAAACACATGACTGTCGGTTCGGGTGCCAACCGCCTGCGAACCGCGGCGCGGGGCGCGGGGTGCCGGGCGCGGTGTGCGGGGCAGCGCTCTTGCTTTGGATTGGTTGGGGTGCGATTGATTGGGATGAATGGATCGTTGCTTACGCGTTGTGTACATTAATGTTTGCGTTTGGTTGTGTGTGAAAGCGCGATAGGGCTAGTATCAGACGCGCCGCTTTTAAATACGGCTGGTTCACACTTACGGATTTTAGTAAAAAGGAAAAATAAAATAAAAAAATACCTACCTATTTTATTGCTGTTTTGGGTCGAGAATCATTAGTTTAATGACGTCCTTGAATTTGAATATTTTGCGGATCTACACCCTGTATATGGACAAAAAACTGTCGTATTTATTGAAGGAAGGTAGACGGTTCTCAACATATCCTTGTTTTGTCAGAGGACGATTTAAAAAATATTGTTTAAGACTGCTCGTTGCGTTCGTATCTTGTACAACTATTGTCTATCAATTGTTTGTTTTACCATCTCAGATACCACTTTTCATCGAGCGAGCGGTAAGCGCGCCATGACCTTTAAGGTCATGGCACACTATACCGGCGCGGCAACGGCACGGCTACAACCCAGCAGTTACCCTGTCATTCAAATAAGAGCCTTAGATCATGTGTCATATAATATATTTCATAATGTCAATATGAAAAGGCCAACGGCAGTCAGCGCGCTTACCGCTAACATACAACTCGCCTCGCAGCCCGCGTGCTGCAAGCGAGCGGACCTTGTGCGCACAGCGCGCCGACTCCGAGCCGGCAGCAAACCAACGTCATTGCATCGTCGCATGTCGCCCGCGCACCACCGTCGTCTCTCGCGCCTCGCTGCACTGCATTTCTCCCTCCAGTCTCGAATAAGATTTAAGGTAGTGGATACGCTTTGCTTAGGCTCTAACATGAATAAAGAAAAACTAATAGAGGAAGTACGAAGATACCCGTTGCTTTATGATCCTGGTGATGCAAAGTATAGCGACACAATAAAAAGAGATCAAGCATGGAAAAATATTGCTGGCGTTCTATCTGCAACAGGTAGACATCTACTTACTTTCCTAATCGTACTTTTATGTAAGCCTGTACTTTCATAATTTAAATTTATATTTGAATATTGTGGGTAGGTAAATAATAAAATCTGTAATGTATAATAATAATTTTTTCATCCCACCTATTCGAAAAGGACGACTTGGTTCGCCTTTAAGTGCGCCCAAAACTGGTGTTTTCTTTAAGGAACTTTTAGCGGGCAGAAATGAGTTTTTAATCCTCTTTATAAGTGCGCCGCAAAGAACATTCAAATCAAATCAAATCAATTTATTTGTGAAACATAGGTTTTACAGATGGATCTTATGAACTAAATAGTGCGCTATGTCTTGTCAATTTTGAAATACAAATATTTTAAGGGGAAACATGCGTACTTGGTCAAATGTCAATTCTCATAATAAATTAAATAGTAATATATAATAATTTAGTTATCATTATCATTAATTCAATTATCATCATCAATTCACATTATCATTCAAAAAGTCTTCGATCTTATAATAACATTTGTCAATCAGCAGTAATTTCAGAGCCTTTTTAAACTTTACTAGAGGCATATTTTTAATATTGTCTGGTATTTTATTATAAATCTTTGGCGCAATGCCAAAAAAAACTCTTTTGCATTAAAGATGTCTTGCATTTTATGTTACACAACTGCGACAAATATTGAGCACGTATTGGCATTACTTTAGTATCAGACATTTTTGCGAATAAGTGGGGGTTGCTTTTTACAAATACAGCAGATTCCAAAATATACAACGCTGGTAGTGTTAGTATTTTTAGTGATTTGAAGGATGGTACACAGCTATCAGTAGTCTTTAATCCACACATAGATCTTATACAGCGTTTTTGCATCTTAAATATAAGTTCCCTGTCAGTTGACTGTCCCCAAAATATAATCCCGTATCGAAGCACTGAAGCGACTAGTCCATGATAGGCTGTCAGTAATGTCCTGATATTTACCTTTTTGGACAATTGATAGAGTGCGTACGCAGATTTACTTAGTCTGTTACATAGGTGTTCTATATGTGGTTTCCATGTCAATTTATTATCTACCATTATACCCAAGAATTTAGTAGCATTAACTAATTCTATTTTTTTATTTTTATAATAATAATAATAATATTCCACAACTATCACACAACGCCATCTAGTCCCAAGCTAAGCAGAGCTTGTGTTATGGGCACTAGACAACTGATAAACATACTTATATATTTCTAAATACATACACAATATAGATAAATTACACCCAGACACAGAACAAATGATCGTGCTCATCACACAAACATTTGTCCTGGGTGGGAATCGAACCCACGACCTCCGGCGTAGCAGTCAGGGTCACTAACCACTAGACCAACAGGCCAGTCAATTTAATAATAAACATGAATTAAATTAACAGTGGGATTTGCCCGACGTTGATGGAATTGCATGATTTTTGTTTTATCTAAATTTATAACTAGATTGTTACAGTTAAGCCAATGTATTATTTTTGTCAGTGAGTCATTAATATCATTTTCATAACTATTGGGATTAGTGCATTCTATTATAGCTGTGCAATCATCAGCAAAGAGAACCATTTTTTGTTGTGTCATCTTTGGGAGGTCGTTGATATCTATTATGAAAAATAACGGTCCAAGCACGGTACCCTGAGGGACGCCATACCTTAGGAGTCTTGGTTTCGACATGTAAGTGTTTACAATTTTAGTTTTAGGGCATAATCTAGTAATCTCAGTACACTGGTATCTATTGCTTAAATATGATTTAAGGAGGTCTAGGACATTACCTCTTATACCATAAGCATGTAATTTATCTATAAGTAGTGTATGATCTACATAGTCAAAAGCTTTACTCATGTCAGTGAAGATAGCACAAACAGGATTTTTATTATCAACACGTGACATGACGGTGGAAAGTAAATCATATAGGGCCATATTTATTCCACATTTCTTTCGAAAGCCTTTTTGTTCCACACAAAATAAATTGTATTTCTCAAAATAAGAGTAAAGAGAATTATAAATAACTTTTTCAAAAATTTTAGAAATTATAGGAATCTTAGCAATTGGTCTATAGTTTTTTGGATGAGTTTTGTCATTTTGTTTAAATACTGGCTTAATTATAACTTTTTTTAGGCTATTTGGAAAAATACCGTCACGAATACTGTGAAGAAATGGGTCGCTGGTGGAAGAACTTCAGAATATACTCGAACAAGAATATATATAAATTTAATTTCGGTGTTAACTACACGAGTTAAGTACAGCAAGTGAAGCAAAATTGTCGAATCATACAATGTACTTATAATTACTATTGCTAATTAATAGCTTCCGTGACAATCGCAAGTTGCTGCTAAGAAGAAACCATCAGGCGCATCGACATGCCCCCGCGCGTTGAAAACAACGGTTTCAACCAGACTCCGAAGACACAGGCAATGGGCAGATTCGGTTGAATGCCCTTCGTACGATGCCAGTGGACGTCTGAATGTCAGCTACACGAGCGATGCCATCTGTTCCTGGGTGAACCGCCACAATACGGCCAAGTCTCCACTTCAACGGAGGAAGATTGTCCTCCTTAATCACGACCAAGGAGTTCAGCCTCAACCCATCCTTACAGGAACGCCATTTAGTCCGCAGCTGTAATTCCGCCACATACTCCTTGCTCCATCTGCTCCAAAAATGTTGGCGGAGTTGTTCTATCCGTTAGAAGCGAGACAGATGGTTGGCAGAGCGATCCTGATAATCAGGTTGCGGCAAGGAAGTAAGAGGCCGGCCAACAAGAAAATGACCCGGCGTAAGCGGTGTGTAGTCAGCAGGATCTGAAGACAACGGCGTCAGTGGACGAGAGTTCAATATGGCTTCTATTTTGGTCAGTGCGGTGTACAGCTCCTCAAAAGTTAAATTACAATTTCCCAACACTCTTCGAAGGTGGTACTTTGTTGACTTTACACCCGCCTCCCAGAGGCCACCGAAGTGCGGGGTGTACGCAGGGATAAAATGAAATTTTATTCCGTCATTGGCTGCACTTTCACCCAAGGACAAACTATTTTCCTTTAAAAAATTAGCAAGGTCATTGTACGCACCGACAAATGAGGTACCGTTGTCGGAAAAAATGTCAACGGGTTTACCTCTTCGAGCAATAAATCGATGCAAAGCTAGTAAATAACTATTACTAGTTAAATCGCCAACGAGTTCCAAATGAATGGCTTTGGTCGTAAAACATATAAAAATTGCGATATACACCTTTACTAGCCTGCATCCGCGACCTTGACGACTAGCACACATAATAGGCCCGGCATAATCAACGCCTGTGCTCTCAAAGGGATAACCTGGACGAAGTCGTTCTTGTGGTAGGTTGCCCATTATAGGACTAACTACCTGTCCCTTCATACGGCGACATAGAACACACTTATGATAACAAAACTTCGCCAAGTTGCGACCTCCTATTGGCCAATAAGATTCCCTAATGGAAGCTAATAATAACTGTGGGCCAGCGTGCATCAATCGTATATGCTCGAAATCAAATAATAATTTAGTGAAATGATGTGTGGACTGTAAAAGAATAGGGTGTTTTTTATTAAAATCAAAACTGGAATTTTCGAGTCGTCCTCCTACCCGCATTATGTTTTTATTATCTAAATATACGTTAAACTTTAGAAGGGCGCTCTTATTTGGTAAACATTTTTTATTTAAAAGCAACTCATACTCGGCAAATGACTCAGCCTGACTTTTAACAATAATAACATTGAGTGCCTCTTGTAACTCATCTTGGGACAAAAATATAGTTTTAGGGTACTGTTTCCTGCATGATTTAATAAATCTTAATATGTAAGCTACGGAACGAACAAGGCGTGAATAATTAGAATAACGACTAAAATCAATGAAAACGTCACTTTTTGTGTCATTTAAAACGGAATTTAAAACTACATTAGGTCGAGTCTCCGGTAATGTCTCGAGTCCCAAACATTTGATTTTGGAAGGCCACTCAGCCGGGTCAAGTTTCAGAAAGTCTGGTCCAGACCACCACAGATCCAACCCCTGCAGAACACTAATATCCACACCACGAGATATTAGGTCTGCTGGGTTTTTATCCGTTGGAACGTGTCTCCAGGTACAGTTGCCCGCCTTATCCAAAACTTCAGCAACGCGATTGCGCACAAACGGCTGAAGTTTGGTAGGCATCATCTGTAACCATCCCAGGACGATGGTCGAATCAGTCCAACAATAGACCCGACTGATCTCCACTCTGAGTGAGCTCTTCACCTTCTCATAAAGGCGCGATCCAACTACCGCACCGCACAACTCCAGTCGCGGGATTGTTGTGGGCTTTATTGGAGCTACTCGACTCTTAGCCATTAATAAACAAACCGAATACATACCCTCATCATTGACGCTGCGAACGTAAACGCAAGCACCGTATGCGGACTCAGACGCATCTGAAAAAATATGTAGTTCTAATTCACGATATGAATTACAAACTACAATTCGCGGAATACGGAAATGAGGTAAAAGTGGCAATGATTTAATTATATGGTCCCAGTGGTTTTTTATTTCATCAGGCAGTGGTTGGTCCCATGACAATTTATCCAACCACATTTTCTGTAATAAAACCTTCATGGTTACCACAATTGGACCAAACAAACCTAAGGGATCAAAAATTCTCGCAATCACGGATAACAAATCACGCTTAGTGTGCCCAGCCGAAGACGGGCTCAGACTTAAAGGAAAACCTAACTCATCGGAAGCGACATACCAGCCCAGACCTAGTAACTTGTCGGGCTCGTGAGATGCAATATTTAAGTCAACCGAGGCAGGCAAGTCACGTGCGGCAGGCAAGTCACCAGAGGCAGGAACAGCATCCAACACCAGTTCAGGATGATTGGACCTCCATTTCCTCAATGGCATACAGGCTGACGCAAGTGCCTTGGTGACTTCAGTGCGGATGTATCTTACTTCGTCTAAGTCATTACCCCCGGACAGTAAATCATCGACGTAGAAGTCGTGCCTGATGATTTCTGATATTTTAGGGTCCTTACAGTCGAGTCCTATTTGTTTAATACACCGTGTCGCGAGATACGGTGCGCTAGCCGTACCGTACGTGACGGTGTTTAACTCGTAAACATTAATAGGCTCACAGCTGTTATGACGCCAAACAATCCGTTGCAACTGCCTATCGAACGGATGAACAACTATTTGTCTATACATCTTTTCCACATCTGCAGACAAGACGTATTTGTGGAATCTGAAACGGAGAAGTATAGACAATAGATCATCCTGTACAGTTGGTCCAACCATCTGTAGGTCATTAAAGGACACTCCGGTCACAGTAGGACAGCTTGCATTAAAGACAACACGGAGCTTGGTTGTGCTGCTTGACTCACGTAAGATTCCGTGATGCGGAATAAAGTAACTTAAATGTAAATTAGGTTTATTAATTTTGCTCATATGACCAAGTGATTCGTATTCTAACATAAAATTATGATATAATTTTCCAAATTCTAACTTATTTTTTAATCTACGTTCTAATGAAATGAAACAGTGTGTAGCTTTCTTATAAGAATCTCCCAGAACCGAAGGATCTTTCTTAAGGGGTATACGCACACAAAAACGACCATCAGACAATCTTGTCGTATTTTTAACAAAATGATCCTCGCATAACTTTTCTTCTGGCATATAATTTGAATTAGAAGATTTTAAACTGACTTCTTCTAATTGCCAAAACTTTGTTAAATCGGTTCTAAGTTTATCCCAATTAAAATCATCATCGGAAACAGATTTAGAAAAGTTACATTTTAAATGATTAGACTGTGATGAACAGTATTGCGTAATTGGACCGGAAACTATCCATCCTAAACGGGTTTCATATAATATTGGCTTTCCGGTACCTAACTTTAATCTTTGCGATCCTAACAATTCCCAAAAGAGGTCGGCGCCGATTAATAAATCGACATCAGCGGGTTTATAAAATGTAGGATCCGCTAAAGAAATATTCGAAGGTAGATCGAAATCAGAAATATTTATTTCACGGCACGGGACCTCACTCGTTATGAATGGCAAAACAAAACAATGAAGTTCGAAACTAAAACTATCATCCAATGACGTCATCTTAATTCGACATGTTTTGCCTACGTGCGAAGTAACGTTGTTAATGCCAAGTATGGATCTATTTACCTGGCTAGTTATTAAATTAAGTTTCTTACATAACCGTTCCGTTATGAATGAAGATGTACTACCGCTATCAAGGACCGCGCGCACGAGATGCACACAGCCAGTGTGATCCCGCAGTTTGATCAAGGCGGTCGATCACAAAACATCACGCTGCGTATGACCTGGGGAAGATGCAAAATGTGCTGATAACGTAACGTTATTTGTTTCTGTGGTAGTAGACGGTACGGATGATGCAGACAAGTTATTATTCAACGAATTACCGCTAAGTGTATTCGCAACATTATCCTTAGAATCAACGTGAATTAGTGTGTTGTGCCTACGTTTACATAACTTACAACCGGTTTTTTTACATTTGTTAGCGAAGTGACCCGAACGAAAACAGTTAAAACAAATCTTATAACTGGGTATGAGTTTTAAACGAGCATCATTGCTCAATGCGAGGAACTGTGGACAATTACTTAATGTGTGATCGTTACTGTTACATTTAGGACATACTTTAGGAGCTGACTCGGTGCTGGAACTATTAGAAGACTGATTAGCTACCATCGATTTTATCTTAGGACTTGATTTACCTGCCGTTTGGGAATGATTATTTCGAGGTCGTTCTAAGTTCTCGATCAAATCGGCTCGAGTACGTAGGAACTGCATAAACATATCAAACGTAATCGAACTTTCTCTGTCTATCCTACCTTTGAACTCCTCCCATTCACGATAGGTCCTTTGATCAATCTTTTGAGTAACGTGGTATATCAAAAATGTGTCCCAGTGCTTAACAGGCTCACCTAACGACTCTAGTGCTCGCAAGTCCTTATTTAATTGATCGATTAGACCTTTGAGAGCAACAGACGATTCCTTTGAAACCGCGTCAATGTGATATAATGCGGACATATGATTTTGTGCTAATAATCGTTTGTTGTCAAATCGATCAAGTAACAACCTCCAAGCCACAGAGTAATTGCTCGAAGAAAACTCAATTGACTTGATGACTACGGCAGCAGTTCCCTCAAGAGAGGCTCTCAAGTAGTGGAACTTGTTGACTTCATCGATTTCGTCATTACTGTGAATTAGGCTAGTAAAGGTGTCACGAAATTCTAGCCAATTGCAATATGAACCGCTAAACTTAGGTAATTGTATCGTTGGTAATTTTACTGGCTTGTGTATACTAGCAAGTGTACTTTTACAGCCTTCCATCGATTTACTATCCTTATTACTCTCGTTGAGAATAGTTTGCGCTCTGGACAACGATTTGTAATAAAGAGACTCGAAATCAGTACGCTCGGAACTTTGTACCTTAAGATCGTCTACAAGACATTCCAGACGTAACTGTACCTCATCATATTGCTCGTACAACGACTCCATCTTTCCCATGCGCAACTGCAACTCGGACACCTCACAACTACTTAATACTTTGTCCTTGAGTGAGTCCAGGAAGGTGACGAAAGCAGTCAAGCGACCCTTGAAGCTGCCTCGCTTTTTAACTAATTCCCTTTCCTCGGACATACTGGGAGATGAGTGAAGTCAACCTGGAATTGATACAGGAATACAATTAAAACCAGCAAACAATATGATTTAATACACACCTAACTGTGTTTTATACACTGCCTAAATGCTATTGCAAAGCAACACAGAACCTACAGAATAATTAACAATTATATAAAGCTAAAATTGGTATAAATAATGATTATACCAAATATAATTTTACCTACTTGTAAAATTACCTACAATTTTTAATGTTGTAAACTTTTATGTTAACTAGCTAATAAATAAGCACAACTAAAATACTAATCCCTATTTAATACATAAAATGATTCTAATTCTTAATAACTTTTACAATTTTTAACAATGACTTGCACTAATATCTAACACTCAAATTATTTGTATTATGTCAAGATACCTGCTACCAATTATATCAACCACTACTAAGTAGATATAAATTATATGAATTAGTTACAGCTTTATATAAATTAAGTTTAAATAATGTAGCAAATAAGCTAACTATACTGCAACGCGTATGATTTTAAACTTAAGCTTTGCTGTTAAAAAATACTAATCACAATGTAACAAAGTACCTAATGATTCTAACGATCAAACTAATACATAAGTAGTAAAATAAATAGTACTGACCTTATAAAAGACTATTACTTAAATACTACCTGAGTGTTGGGTGACGATATTAGTTAAATAAAATACTATACACCGCTTAACCACTTGTTCGAACTCAATCCAATCCGCCGGCGAGTAACCTCCACGTCACGGTGGAAAATTACAGTCCTTTATTTCTCTTCAATTAAATTCGCTGATCCTCTCTTTAATTAGGGTGATCAGGCTCGTTACGGACCATGTGAAGAAATGGGTCGCTGGTGGAAGAACTTCAGAATATACTCGAACAAGAATATATATAAATTTAATTTCGGTGTTAACTACACGAGTTAAGTACAGCAAGTGAAGCAAAATTGTCGAATCATACAATGTACGAGGGGCGTTCAATGTATTCTCGGTATGGGTATGTTAGAAAAAAGATAAAACATTGAAAAAAATGTATTTTATAATATAGTCTCCCATGATTTAACTACATTGGTTTGATCGCGAAATAAGTTTTTCTATTCCCTTAAAAAAATATTTTTCATCTTGGCCCGAAAAATGCTCATTTACAGCTGACTTGAGCTCATTATCGTCAAGAAAACTCTTTCTACAGAGGTGTTTTTTTAAATTTAGGAATGTAAAATAGTCACTGGGGGCCAGGTCCGGGCTGTAGGGTGGGTGGTTAATTTCTTCGAACCTGCACTCTCGTACAGCAACCTTGGAGAGCCGCGCAGTGTGAACCGGTGCGTTGTCGTGAAGAAGCAACACATTCTTTGCCAGCTTTTCTCTTCTTTTTTTTTTATTTCTTCATTAAAATGGCATAAAGTGGTTTAGTATTTTTGTGCGTTGATAGTTTCACCGTTTTTTGTGTACTCAATTTATAGTGTTCCTTTAGAATCCCAGAAAACTGTGGCCATGATTTTGCCAGCGAATGGAGTGACTTTGAACTTTTTCGAAGGGTCTGATCCTTTTTTGTGCCACTGTATTGACTCCTGTTTACCCTCGGGATCATGGTGATGAACCCTCGTTTCATCACCAGTAACTATCCTTTCGAAAACAATTGCTGGATCGTCGCCACACAGCTCTGAAAACTCCTTACAAGTGTCAATCCGCGACTGCTTTTGGAGCGCAGTGAGCTTGCGCGGCACCCACCTTGCACAATTTTTTGTAAGGTTGAGATAATGATGTAGCATAGTATGTATAGTACCAACGGATAGCTTAGGTATTCCTGCCAACATCTTGATTTTTCAACGTGCATCTTCTGATACAAGTTTTTCGATAATTATCACATTTTATTCGATAGCCCCCGTGATTGGCCCACCTGGGCAGGCATCAACTTCGATACTTTCCCTGCCTCTTTTGAATTCACTTGACCACTTCTGTATGGTCGTTAATTAAAGAGTACAGTCTTGAGAAACGGCTACCATTTCTTTATGGCTAGTTTTTTGAGATTATCCATTTTTAGGAGGAATTTAATCACCGCACGATTCTCGATTTTCTTCAAGATTGTCGCGTCGGTCATTTTCGTCGTCGCTGACTGGATGTAGCAAACAAACTAATGAAGCTATCAACATGAAATTTTATATAAATACTCTCAGAGAACGTTGTTAGCTAATGACGTATTTGAATTACCTACAATAATATCAAATCACCCCGATACCGAGAATACATTGAACGCCCCTCGTACTTATAATTACTATTGCTAATTAATAGCTTCCGTGACAATCGCAAGTTGCTGCTAAGAAGAAACCATCAGGCGCATCGACAAATACAAATATTGATAATATGTGCCAATAGAGGCGATATGATTTGTTTTACATATTTTATTACTTTAGTAGACACGCCGTCATAACCGACAGTATTCGTATTTTTTAAGTCATCGATAATTCTAATAATGTCATTAGCTGAAACGGGAGTCATAAATAATGATTGTGATGTCAAATTTTGAAACTTATATTAGGCGGATGTTTGTCAGTTGGTGGTTTATTTTCAATGATGTCAATAAAATAGTTATTTAGTTCATTAGCAATGTCATAATTAGGGTTAGTGAAAGATAAATTGTCTCTATTTATGCGCATAAATTTTGTTCAGGCGGCAAGCATGTTTTCGAATTATTTATAATTTCCCAGGAAGCTTTGGATTTATTTTGGGAGGTATTAATATAGTGGTTATTTTGAGCTTTCTGGGTTAGTTTTATGATCTTTCTATAGACGGTAGAGTATTTTTTTAGCTTAAGTTTATTATGAGATGTCGGGTTATGTCTATACCCCCAAAGTAACTTCCTTTGATTTTGACTGCATAATTTTATCCCACGAGATATCCATTTAGTTCTCTTATTACTTTTTACGGTGACTAATTTTTGAGGAAAACATAAATTATATAGCATTAGGAAATCTTCCATAAAACTATCGTAACATTGGTTTGCATCATTGGCATTATAAACATGTGTAAAAGATAAACATTTTAAATGGGATTTAAATTTATATAAATTTTCAGCAGAAATTTCCTGTTTGTATATTTTCCAACACATAAGTTTACAAGTTCTCTTTGTGGGGACTTTGAGTATTGCCGCGCACTTTTTGAATTTGGAACATCTTAGTGCTCGGGGCCAAAGAAATCGAACGCAAATAGTGTTTGAATAAAGGCTGGCTGGAATGACGGCCTATAGTCACTGGCTGAATAAAAATTGTAGATTGTTTTTTTTTCGGACAGTGGCATGGATGTATTATTACAGTTAATACATCCATGCCACTGTCCGAAAAAAAAAGGTTGTAATTTAATGTTTTCCACGATGCGTTCACATGTTTTCTATATAATTTTCATAATTGCGAAAATGTCTCAAATGTAAAAATAAGTTTTTAGTTGTTTTATTATTAGATAATTTCAATTTGACGGCGCGTTGTGTCCCACGCGCGCCTCAAAGAGCGTCAGCATAATGACGGGGCCCCCCTCTCAGAGGGCCAAAGCCTGCCGGGGTCGTAGGATTATTTCCTTACCGTGACCCCGGAACAGAAAGGGCTATTGAAGGACACCGTGGATTTTAGTCAGTAGAAGTCTGACAGTCCCTCCCGCCCTGCCCGGGGTGGGAGGACTCATTTGATGATTTTACCAAGCTAAAAAATAAACAGATAATTTCAATTTAGTTGTTACTCTATGTTTTATTAACCCGTTTATTAATATTAAAATAAAATACGAAGCGCTTTTTATTTTCTCATAGTGGGTGATGAAAAGTACAGTGTATCACTCGGGCGCAAAATATATTTTTGGCTCGGGCGGCGTACTTTGAATCCCTCGCTACGTTCGGGATTCTACTAAAGAATCCCTCGCTACGCTCAGGATTCTACAGTAGAATCCCTCACTTTGCTCTGGATTCAAAATAGCGCCCTCGCCGTAAAAATATTACTTTGCTCCCTTGTCATACAATCTACTATTTCGTACCACTTGCTCAAAAAAGTGACATTCTATGCCACAAAAAGCGTACATAACAATAGTCATTATTAAACTGTTATAAACAGGGAAAGAAAGTTGTACTGAATTTCATTCATCCCCTAAGGAGAGAATGTGATTTGAATTTCGAATACTTACCGATAGTGAACTACATCAGTCTGTCTTTACACCATTAAGTTTGTATGTAAAGCATTATACAACTTTTTGAAAAAGGAATACGCATTTATTACGCAGTTATGATTTAATCAAATTACGAAAACCGAAGAGGCCGTATGATCTTGATGCCTTTGCTTTTCCGAGAATACAATATAAATCTAGGAATTTGCCGCGTTTTGTTTTCTTCAAATACATAAACGTTGAGTTTATTTTAATATATTTTTTTAAATAAGTTATTGTTAAATTAAAATGTTTCATTAATGCTTATCTCATATTATTATTATTATTATGTTAATTTTTTCGCAAGTGGTACGAAAAGTAGAGTATTTTCCTCGGTGATAAAGCTGTCTTAGTCTTGGGTGAACTTAAATACCTCGCTACAATCAGGACTCGTCTTAAATCGCCTCGAGTCCTTCGTTATGCTCGTGATTTAAATCGCCACCCGCGACAGAAGACACTGCTTTATCCCCTTGGTTAATAATCTACTATTTCGTACGGTCAGGCAAGAAAGTGGTGTACCAGTTTTGATTTAGTTTCCCGGTCATCGAAAATTACAACAAGTTTCGTTATAAAAAGATATTACTGAAAGAGACAACATTATCATGACGTAAACCTATGTATTTAGTATTCATACGTCATATGTCACATATAAGTACATGACATTTTAACCTTTAGTATACATGAAAAGGACATTAGTTTCTACAAAGCAATTGAAATGTTTCCAAACAAAAGTAATAAAAACTATTTAAATAGACAACCGAATTCCATTTGAAAAAGAAAACTGATAATTGACATTTTGACAAATATATGCAAAAAATCGATATATTTTCCGTGTTATTTTTCAATCAACTGCATATAAAATCATCTCAAAGCCTGCCAACTTGACCATTGCCGAAAGAGCACAAATAATTGCCCAATTTCATGAGGGAAGCAGTATCAGTGCGATATCCCGTAATTTGAATATATCGAGGCGTTCTGTCCGCTTTTGGATTCGTCGTGAAGGAGAGGAGGGAAGTTTGTTGGATCACAGAAGAAGTGGTCGCCGGCCTGCACTCTCCAATAACGATAGAGAATTCATGAGACGGGAATATGAAATCAATGGTTTTAAGCCCACAAAACATTTTGCGGAGATGTTCGATGTGAGTGCCCAAACAATAAGGAATCATCTACATTACATGGGGTTGCACCACAGGCATTACGCCAAGAAAATATACACGCTGTTTTTTTGCATTTTCGTCAAACTTCAGGTGGTTGTCACAAAAGTCATAAATAATCAATTGTAAGTACAGTACCGGGCAAAACTAATAAGGGCTGCTTTTTTTTTGTTGTTGAAATTTTACAGTATTTCAGAATTAAACCCTTAATTCAATACAAATGAAAGAGAATCACCCGACTACGCAGTCCGCGCGTAGGCACACAGCGATGAGCAGCTGGTGTGCGTGAATTGAATCTACTACTCTTGTAGAAACTAGTTCACACTTACAGATTTCAGTAAAAAGGAAAAAAAAAAAATTAAAAATACCTACCTATTTTATTGTTAATTTGGGTCGAGAATCATGAGTATAATCACGTCCTTGAATTTGACTAGGTTGCAGATCAACACATTGTATTTGACGGATGCTCACAGACTTGCTCGTCTGAACTTCGCCAGAGAGCACTTAGAGTTTGATTGGTCTAATACAGTGTTTTGTGATGAAAAAACGTTTAAATCCAGTCAGCATGGACGTCTTCACCTTTGGCGATATAATTCAACACGGTATAAAGATGATCATGTAATTCCAAATAGAGAATCAGGTCGAATTTCCGTAAATATTTGGGGCTGGATGGTGTAGGAGAATTGTGTTCTCTACCTCCTCGAGCGACAGCTGTAAATTATATCGACGTGCTTCAGAATGCAATGCTACCGACAGTCCGTAATGTTTAACCGGAGAACGAAGTGCCACAATTTGATTTTGTTCAAGATAATTGTTCAATTCATAATGCGAGGATCGTAAGAGCCTGGTTTCGTTCACACACTGACGTAAGGGTAATTCAGTGGCCTTCAAGATCGCCGGACCTCAACCCGATAGAAAATCTTTGGGGCCTTATGGTCCAACGATGGTCGCATCAAAATGAAAGAACCAAACAAGCTCTTATTAGTCACTGTAATTATATTTGGGAGGAAATGCGGGGAACCGATATTTGCTCAAGGCTTGTTGGTTCAATGAGTTCTCGTCTTTTAGAGGTTATAGAGGCCAACGGCGGTTACACCCGTTTCTAATTTTTAAAAATTTTCAATATCTTCTAAATATTACTATATATGCTATGTTTTTGTTTGTTATAAGTATTTTAAAATTGATTGTAGAAATTTAATAAAAGGATAAATCTATTTTTAGCTTGTTTTTTATTGATATTGTAATTACAAGTTTACAGGAATTGTAGGTTTGTGGATTCGCCTTGTGCCTTTACAATTTTATGTAACTTGTTGATTACAATTCTGAATTTGTAGATACAATTTTGTCATCAAAATCTACAGCCCCCCGCCGTTGATTTTACGACGTCATTGGTTCCATCAAGTTCAAACTAAGAACAGCTGTCACGTTACAAACAGTAATAGTCGTTATCAATAATCAGATAAAGACAGCAATAGAAGTTGTCAGATCGATCTGCAAGCGAAACTAATCTTTGTCACTTATGAATCTGCAAGCGATATTCAACCTTTTTCGCAAGTGGTACGAAAAGTAGAGTATTTTCCTCGGTGATAAAGCTGTCTTAGTCTTGGGTGAACTTAAATCCCTCGCTACAATCAGGACTCGTCTTAAATCCCTCGCTTCGCTCGTGATTTAAGTTTCTAACACCCTCGCTACGCTCGGGAGTAAGCCTCGAGTCCTTCGTTATGCTCGCGATTTAAATCGTCACCCGCGACAGAAGACACTGCTTTATCCCCTTGGTTAATAATCTACTATATATAATTATGTATTTATTGTGTTTTTTTTAGTGATTAAGGAAAAGACGTTGATACACTTGACTTCATGTTTTTGTATTACATATTTTGATACTGCCACGGAACTTGACCTTGAGGAGAGAGAAAATAAAATATGATGTAAACTCATCGCGGGTATTAAAAGCATTATTTGAACTGTTTTCTTCGATGTTTGATAGTGCTTGCAATCTCGGCTCGTCAAGGATGATCTGTTGTTCAAATAATCGTTGATTTTTGTCCTCGTTCATTTCGATAACATAATTTCGCATTACATTGTGTAAAACACATGTTGCAAATACTAAATTGTTAACATATTCTGGCATCAAATCAATATTTTTATTATATATACCAAACTTTTGATATAATATTCCGAACGCATTTTCGACTACTCTGCGTGCCCGCGATAAACGGTAGTTAAATATTTTTTGTGCATCAGATGGGGATTGTGAACGAGGATATGGCCTCAATAAGTGTTTTCCTAATGGGAAAGCCTCGTCACCTAGGATGACATGAGGCATTTCTCTGTCAGTTCCAGGTAATGGTTTATCGTTCGGAATATTTAACGTATTATTTTCAATTGCTCTTCCAAATTTTGAGGATTCAAAAATACCACCGTCGCTATTTCTACCGAAAGCACCTATATCGACAACTCTGAACCTATATTTATCATCGACTACAGCCAAAAGAACTATGGAAAAATGTTTTTTATAATTAAAGTATTTGGAACCACTTTTAGCAGGTGCTATTATGTTAATATGCTTTCCGTCTATGGCGCCGATACAGTTTGGGAAATTCCATTTATTAATCCTCTTGCAATATTTTCCCATTCTTCAGTGGTTGGTGTGCGCATATAAACAGTCTTCATATTATTAATGATTGCATTACATACATCTCGTATAATCAATCGGATAGTCGACTCTCCTATTCGAAAACTTGACCATAAAGTCCTGTTATCAAATATCTGCAACAAATATAAAATATATTATTAACAATATTTATAGCCCGCTTCAAATACATAATCTTCTGCAGAGCTTTATATCATCCAAGTTATATTCTATCTATAGGATTTAGATTATTGATAATAACTTCGTCTATTTAACCTTTTGTAATATTTTCAGGAAATCTTTTTTTAATAATATTTTTTTATTTCAGAATTACAATGCAAGAAATCGTGGATTAACTTGAGGGAAGCTTATCGCAGAGCTTTAAAAAAACAAAAAACAAAAAGTGGTCAGGGTGCCTCTTCTTTTAAGAAATGGATATTCGAAGAAGAAATGAGTTTTTTAAAGCCACATTTTAAAGAAAGGCCATCTGTAACGTCAATATCGGATAACGAAGAAAACGTTACAATCAACGACAGCAGCTTTAGTTTGGATGATATAAATGAATTTATGTCCAATGATAATAATGATTCACAAACTGAAAGGACTTCTGCAGAAGAAAATCGTCCACAATCTTCGAGTTTGGAAAGCGTACCTACATTACTCAGACCACAAGCGTCAAATCCTAAGTTTTTTTCGAACATTATTAAAACAAATAAAAGACAGGGAAAAGATGACACTAGTTCTGCTTCGAGTCAACTACTAAAATATTTATTGGAAGAAAAACAGAAGCCGGAAGACGAAGACGACATTGATAAATTTTTCTCTAGTATAAAAGCGACTGTAAAAAAATTGTCCGCTTATAATCAGGCGATTTTGAAAACGAAAATATTTAATTTAGTTTCTGAGACAGAAATCCAATAAATTCAACAGCAAAACTATTACTACAATAGTGGATCTGCTGGCCCCTCTGGCTACAACACAGGTTCATATTCCTCTACCTATAATAAAGAGACATCAAAAACGCAAAGTCTAAATGAAACTGCCGCAGCTCAAACGATAAATGAAGCTCAGTAGCTTTAGACTCAGTAGTCGGAAGCTCACGGAGACACTTTAACCAATTTGTAATTTCCTTAATAATAATTATCACTTTAATAAATATAATATTTCATTGTGACTTTAAAATTACTTACCTCAATGTTACTGCCAATTTTTCCTCTGCTGGTATCGCCTGTCTGAAAGTTGTGTTTTGTTTCGTGATATCTTTTCCAATAAACGATAGTATATAATAAAATAAATATTTGGGCATATGAAAATATATGTAGAATTTTTCATCATCATCAATCAAATGTCTAATATTCTTCCAGTATTCCCCTTCTGCTAGTCTTTCTTTTAACATATTGTGCACCCAATATCTTCTTTTTCTTTTATTTTCCTGTTCTTCGTCGAGAGCAATAGCGATTATTGCTAGTTCGCGCAAAGTAAACCGAGACATTATGAAAACGTGCAAGTCCTAGGCGTGTTCAATCGTAAATGCCTTAAAACAATATTGAGTTCGCGGTGACAGCAAGCTTGCACCTCGCGGCCACCGCGCGGACTGTGAGCTTACACGTCGCGGCCGGCGCGCGGACTGCGAGCTTGCACCTTGCGGACAACGCGTAGTTAGCGCGCTGGCAGCTAGCCGTAGTCTGAATTCGAGGCGACGCCGTACTGGAGCGGCGCCGTTGCCGTGCCGTGCCGGTATAGTGTGCCATGACCTTTAAGGTCATGGCACACTATACCGGCACGGCAACGGCGCCGCTCCAGCACGGCGTCACCTCGAATTTGGGCTACAGCGGGCCGTCAGCGAGGTGCAAGTTCGTAATCCGCGCACTGGCCGCGAGGCGCAAGCTTGCTGCCACCGTGAACATAATTGTTATAAGGCTTTCGCTTGCAACTCGGAGTCAGCGCGCCAAAAGCATGAGGTCGGCGTGCTGCAAGCACGCCGGCTGCGAGGCCAGTTGTAAGCGAGCGGTAAGCGCGCCGACTCCCCGCCGTTGGCTTTTTCATTTTGACATTATGAAATGTATTGTACGACACATGATTTAAGGCCCTAATTTGAATGACAAGTAAAGTGCTGAGGTGAAGCCGTTCCATTGCCGTGCCGTCATAGTGTGCCATGACCTTAAGATCGAACGGCCCATTGGTACCCGAAGATGCTTTTCACCCTACTATTCTTGTTAAAGCTATTTAATATAATTGTTAAAGCTATTTAGTTATTTTAATTCCTCCTTTGAAATTGAAGCTATTTCAAAAGCATGTTTACAGGAAAGGGAATTATGATGAAATTAATAAAGAATTATTGGAGTATGATTGGGGATTGATCTGTGATGATGATGTTCAACTCGACCGTGTCATAGACATGTTTTACTCAGTCATATACTCTGCTATTAATAAATTTGTCCCAAAAGTCACTGTAGGAGGAACCTCCTGCTACCCCGTCTGGTACAGTCGATCATTAATTAATGTTATTAAAGAAAAATCAAAGGCGCACAGGCATTGGAAAAAATATATAATAAACCTCACGACTACGCAGCTTTCGCTTTATTACGAGAACGGCAAAAAAAGTTACAAAAAGAGTGTCATACCCGTTACTTATACAGATCACAAGAAAATATTAAAACTTCACCTAAACATTTTTGGGCATACGTGAAGGCTAGGAAAGGTAATAAAAGTAATTACCCGAAATATAAATAGTAGAGAAGTCAGAAAGCTGGACTTCACTGGGATTCTTACTGACTGCTCAAAATTAGATTTTAGTCAAGTTTATACTGAAAATGACATAAATCTGGCAACCGATAAATTTATAGAAATATTATCGAATTTAACTTCACAACATACGTCGCTCATTAGGATGCCACGAAATAAAACTATTTTAAAACCATGGATTACGCCAGGGCTACTGAACTGCATCAAAAATAGGGACATTTTGCATGTCAAAACTAAAAAAGAACCACGTAATGAAATATTGAGTATAACATATAAACGCTATAGAAACTATTGTAACACTCTTCTTAAAAAGCTTAAACGACAACATGAAGAAAACCAATTGAATATGGCTAAAGGTAACTCCAAATTGCTATGGGACGCTATCAAATCTATAACCAATTCTAATAAACGTCATGAATTTCCTGACGAACTATTACACACAGATCAAAACCCTCAAACATCTATAAACAATGTTAATACCTTCTTTTCTACAATTGGAAAGATATTGGCTCAACGCATACCCTCGAATGCTCCACCTCCCAATAACACCTCAGTACTCAAAGACACCTCGCCTAGCAACTCACTGGTACTACTCAAAGTGAACACTATAGAAGTTAAAACTGTAATCCTGAATTTAAATAGAGAGTGCTCACCTGGTTGGGACACAATCTCAGCTCAGCTACTACAACATGTTGCGGATCTGGTGGCTCCTGTTATCACTTATCTCATAAATCGTTGCTTTGAAACAAGTGTATTTCCTAATGCACTAAAAAAATCGATCGTAATTCCCATATATAAGGCTGGGGATACAGGCTGTGTCAACAACTATAGGCCAATTTCTATCCTGTCGTCACTATCAAAAGTTTTCGAGCGTATCATTAATCATAGGCCAATAAATTTCTTAGAATCAAATAAAATCCTCGCTGAAACACAATACCTACGGGTTTCGAGCCGGCAAGTCCACGAATGAGGCCGTTCACCATTTCACTGACTTCGTGGTAAGAAACATGGACAATAATAAAAAATGCTTAACAATTTTTCTCGATCTTGCCAAGGCTTTTGACACAGTCTCTATCCCCATCCTTATTAGGAAACTAGCTAATATGGGAATACGGGGTAATGAGTTGAAATTAATGTCTAATTATTTATCAGGTCGCTCACAGCGCGTGAAAATCGGTAACCATTTGAGTGATGAACTTCCTATCGAGTATGGTGTACCTCAGGGTAGTATTCTGGGCCCTACTTTGTTTCTATGTTACATAAATGCGTTGTGTCAACTTAAACTTAAAAATTGCAAAATAATATCCTACGCAGACGACACAACTCTTACTTTCGTTGGTGATTCTTGGGAGGAGGTATATTCTCTGGCTCAATTGGGTCTCAACACGGTTTGCCACTGGCTTGCCGCCAACTCGCTCACACTTAATGCTGATAAAACCAAATATATTCCTTTTTCAATCAGGAGCGTCAAAAACTTCTTCCAAAATAAACCCCACCTATTTGTGCATAAGTGTTTTTTTCCTCCTATGAATCAATGCAACTGCTCGATTATACAGCCGACACAAAGTATTCGCTATCTGGGTGTTACCATTGATGGGAGATTATCTTTCGATGAACACATTCACAACTTGTGTAAAAGAGTGCGGAAACTTACTTATATTTTTAAACAGCTAAGACAGGTTGCAAATGGTAAAACACTTAAAATGGTGTATTTCGCACTTGTTCAGTCAATACTTACATATTGTGTAACAACTTGGGGAGGGGCCGGTAAAACGAAAATGTTGGAAGTGGAAAGAGCTCAAATACTGATTTTGAAAGTGGGCCTTTCAAAACCACGTCTCTTCTCCACTGCCGCATTGTACCAGGAGGCTGAGGTATTGACAGTGCGTCAATTATACATCCTTTTCACTATTATGAAACAACATTCAGATTCACCCTTTTGATCTTTCAAAATTCACAAAGAGACGGCAGCATGCAATATGCAGGACCATAAAATTGAAATCAGGTTTTGCCCAAAAAGAATCATGTCCAATAATGACCTGTCAAATATTTTGACAGAAGATTGCGTGTATAGTGATGTTATTTAGCGTATTATTTAAGAAATTTTTTGCTATGCACGAAGTACTAACTTACAACAGAATTGGTAATGTGAAAAAAAAGAAAAGTTAATTTTAAAACAGCCACCAAATAGAGCGTTTTTGTTTAATATGGAACGCAGCCATTTCAAATGCATTGAAGTACCGTTCCGTTTTAAGTTGATTTTGACATTTGAACGCAGTTGTAGCACTATTATCATTTATTGATTTTGTATTTCGTTCATTTTTTTTTGTATAGTTCATTTTAATTAATTCTATAAAAGGTTACTTAGTAGTAAATGTATTTCTAGGTTGTCAATCAGAGGTTGTGAAGTTATAACTGAAACGAAACGTTTTTCGTGCTGTCAGTGTGACAACCAAACAATAATAATGGAAAAAAAAGCGCGGGAAATTCGTAAAGTGAGGGCGCCTTTTTTAAAATAAATTTTCACAAATAATTGTTTTTGTAACTGCAGAGTTTATTCACCAAGTTATTACATAATGGGGAAAGATCATCCCAAGAAAAGAAAAAAAAGAGATGAAAATCCGTCTTCTCTCTCGAGGGTGGCGAGCTCCGAAGACGACGGAGAAGACTCAAGTTTTTCGGTGGAATCTACGGCAACTGAAAAACAGGACAAGTATCGCGAGTTCAGAATTCCTGACTACATTCGGTCATATCCTGAAAACGGAGGCAATTTTGAATATGTAGTATTTTTTGAAAGTATAGACTCGGTCCCGATCGGCGATAGAGACATGATGTCTCTCTCAACCAACATTAAAAAATATAATAAGGGTGTTAAACAATTGTTACGTATGAATCGCTTTAAAATTGGGGTCATTTTCGAACGCCCTGGTTTGGCCAATACAGCTTTAATGAACCGGAAATTCCTTGATGGTTACAAATTAAAAGCCAGTATTCCTGCTGCTGCTACAGAAAATACAGGTGTAATTATGCATGTTCCCATTGAGTTAAGCAACGAACACATTTACAGCGCTATATCCAGTACAAAAAATATTATTTCAATTAGAAGATTTATGCGTCGCACTGTTTCAGAAAGAGGAGAGGTGTCCTTTCAGCCTACGAAGACGGTATCCATCACATTCTCTTGTGCAGTTTTACCAGACAGTGTGGATTTGAATAGTTGGCGATTTGAAGTACGTCCCTACATTCCACCAGTAAAACAATGCCTGAACTGTTTAAGGTATGGCCATATAGCTAAGTTTTGTAAAAACTCTCAAAGATGTTCGATATGCACAAAGGATCATAATTACAAACAATGTACAATATCATCAACTGAGGCAACATGTTGCCATTGTCAAGGTAAACATGTAGCTATTTCGTCACAGTGCCCGGTTAAGAAAGCTAAAATTGAAGAAAATAAAAACAAAATTAATAGAAAAACATATGCAGACATAATCAATGAAAAGTCATTTCCATCTCTTACAAAGTCCAGTCCTGCTAAACAATTACAATCACTGATTGAAACAGAGCCTATTTTAAATATTTTAGTACAGACATTAGTAACATTAATTTCTCAAAACAAAAATAATGAAAAGAGTATCAGCACTCAAAGCATAAAAGATGTTCTATTATCAAAAATTCAGAATAATGTAAAAAATAAACCTTAAATTTTATGGATCAGTTAAATATCGTACAATGGAATGCTCAGAGCATTAATAGTAATAAACACGATTTTTCCTATTTTTTGTATGAACATAATATACATGTAGCCCTATTGTGTGAAACATGGCTTAAACCTCACATGAGATTTAGTATTAAAGGATATAATTTAGTAAGATTAGATTCAGGTAATACACATAATGGTGTAGCTATTTTAGTACATAACAGCTTACAATTTAGTAAAATAGATACTTTATATGATGATTCTATACAAAATATAGCAATTCGTTTAAAATATGGCAATAATAAAGAAATTTCAATAGTCAGTTTTTATAGTCCTGGAAATGCTTCATTTACTAAGTCCAAATTTGATAATTTAATTCGTAGTATTCCTGCTCCTCTCCTGTTGGGTGGAGATTTTAATGCATATCATTCTGCCTGGGGATGTAACAGTGTGAACATTCGTGGCCGAGATGTACTAGAAATCATTAATGACTGTAATTTGATTTTATTAAATGATGGAGAAATGACTACTATAGGCTCTCATATATGGCAAAGAAATGCACTTGATTTAACTGTAGTATCGCCTTCTATTTCATTATCTTGTAATTGGTTTGTGCATGATAATCCTTTGGGTAGTTACCATTTGCCTGTGATTACAAGATTATTAGTTAATAATAATTATAATATTTCACATGATATAGAAACTTCAAACTTACCAAAACATTTTAACTTTAACTTAATTGATTGGGATATATATAAGAGGAGTGTTGATAGTTTAATTGTACATTTTAATATTAATCAAGATAATCCAATACAGTCTTACAATGACTTGGTAAAGTTATTAAATTCAGCTGTTATTAAATCGTTACCATCAACTCCAAGATCTGATACATCTTTTCATACAGCTTTAGTAAATAATCGTAAAAAACGCATTCCATTACCATGGTGGAATTTAAATTGCACTAAAGCAGTAGAAGACTCTAAAAATGCATATTTAGAGTTCAAGCATAATCCTAGTTTAGAAAATTATATTGAATTTAAAAAATTACAGGCTTGTAAAAAGTTAGTTTTAAAAAAAGAAAGATATTTAAGCTGGATTTCTCTATGTGAATCATTTAATAGAACTACTTCATTATCTAAAATTTGGCAAATTTCAAAAAGATTTAATAAAACATTTATACATCCAAGCAATAATATCTCTCCTTGGGTATTTGATTTTCTTAGAAAATATACTCCAGATACAGTCGAGGGCCAATTTCAATCACTTCCTAATGTAGTACATGCTTCAGAACATCATGAATATCTGACTTCCTCATTTTCTCTTCAGGAATTAAAATCTGCAATCTCATCTAGACGCGATACAGCTTTTGGCCTTGATGGAATACCTTATAAAATGCTGAAAAATGTATCAATTAATGCTCTTTCTGTTGTATTAAGTGTTTTTAATTTACTCTGGCAGGAAATGATCATCCCTAATGACTGGAAAATAGATTGCCTAATCCCAGTATTAAAACCTAACAAAGTAAGGCACAAAGCAGAATCATACAGACCAGTAGCATTAACATCATGCATGGGAAAAATTTTTGAACAATTAATTAAACAAAGACTGGAATTTTATATAGAAAGTAATAGTCTATTACCATCCAATCAGTTTGGCTTTCGACGTGGTCGCTCTACTCGAGATAGCATTACTCATTTGCAATTAGATATATATAATTCGAATAAAATGAGCAATCATTTTGTTGGCGTTTTCTTTGATATAGTGGGTGCATTTAATAATATTAATCAGCACATTTTGTGTGGTGAACTTCGTGCTCTTGGTATTCCTGAAAAAATAATATTATGGATCTTTAACTTTTTACATGGTAGAGAAGTATATGTCAAAGTGAACAATCGGCTTATAGGACCACGCTTTTCATTCAAAGGGGTATGTCAAGGTGGCATCCTTAGTCCATTGATTTATCTACTTTATATACATAGATTAAATATTGTACTGGGATCTGAAGTAGCAAATTTACAGTTTGCTGATGATTTAGTTGTCTATGCTTCTGGTTCAGATATAAATTCTGTTGAAAGTATTTTAAACACTGCTTTATCTCGGTTAAAGAATTATTTTCATTATCTAAACTTAGACATTAGTCTAGAAAAATCTAAAGTTATAGTGTTTGGTGAGTGTGACTCAGACTTACAAATTTACTACAATAATAATATTCTTCCAATAGTGGATGAAGTGAAGTTTCTAGGCGTTATCTTTACAAGCAACCTCTCATGGAGTAAATATGTTGATTATCTGTTGGGTAGAGCTAATAAAGCATTTAATTTTATAAAGTCACTGTCAATTGCAGCTGATCCTAAAATTTTACTAATGTTATACAAATCGTTAGTACGAAGTCATTTTGAGTATGGATTTTTATGCTTTGGGTCTGATCAGAGATTGGTTCGTAAATTGGAGGTTCTTCAGAATCATAATCTTAGAAGTATAACTGGTGCAATGAAGACTACCCCAATTAATTCTCTTCAAATTGAGTGTAATACTCCTCCTATAAATATTAGATTTCAGTTTTTAAAATCCAAATACATTCTCAAGCTTTTATCTTTTGAAAATCATCTTTTATTAAAGAAATTATTATTTTATCATAGAGTATATAATCCTCCTAATTCTGTAAATGTCCCTTATATACTTCATGACTTTTCTAATATAATCAGCATTGATGATCAATATCAAATTGAGAAATGTAGAGACAGGTGGCCATGTTATTCTGGCAGTTATGTTAGCAAATTCTGGCCTATGGATATTCATATTAATCGTGACATAAGGAGTAAAGAAGATGTGTATCAGCTAATAGCAGAGTTCTCTGGGCACAGATGTATATTTACTGATGGATCCAAAAACAATAGAAGTGTTTCACTAGCTATATACCTACCTCATATTACTGTTGGACACGGACTTCGGTTACCTGAAGCCATGACTATATTTACAGCAGAATCATTAGCTATTTTATCAGCCCTGGAGTATATACGTGAAAAGAATCTTGGACATACCACTTGGCTTATTGTGTCAGACTGCATGAGTGTTCTGATGGCTTTACAAAATCCAAAATTGGACGCCAATACACGTAATATTATTTATAAGATTCGGACTTTATACGCTGAGCTTTGTTCTGGAGGATTTGTGATAAGTTTATTATGGACACCTTCCCACATAGGAGTATCAGGAAACGAAAACGCAGATTATCTTGCAAGGATTATTGTTGACGCTGACATTGCAGAGATAAGAAATGTTGCCATACCAAGTTCTGATTTGTTAACCAAATTAAATGTACGACACACCTGTATTTGGCATGAGAACTGGCAAGAAACATTACAGACCAAAGGAAAATGGTATGCAAAAATAAATCAAACTGTTGGTTCAGCGCCCTGGTTCACCAGATCTGTTATTCCTAAGAGCAGAAAATTTTATAAAACTCTAAATCGACTTAGACTTGGACATGGAAGATTTAACGCACATCTTGCCAGAATGAATATAATAATATCATCTATTTGCAGCAACTGTAACTCAGAAAGTGACCAAACTCTAGATCATATAATTTTTGAATGCCCTGCTTATGCTTTACAAAGGGTTTTATTAATCGATGAATTATTAGAAATATATAAAACACCTGCAAGCATCCCGCGCGACACTCAAAGTTTGCTGGTGGATTACAGTACCTATACAGCGCTGTATAAATTTATTGATAGCACTGGACTATCAATTTAACCGATCGGGACCACAAAACAGAAGGAAATGACCACAACCTGCTATGACTAAACTACAAGATGAAGACAAATACGGATACTTTATGATTATACCACGGAACAGAAAAAACAGGATTATACAATGAACACTGAAGACGTGGCTTTGGCCTTAAACATATTTATAAAACAAGGATTAAACTACTGAAGACGAGGCTTCGGCCTTACTTATTTGTTAAATAAGAAGAGAATACTGAAGACGAGGCGGTATGGTCTAAGACCTTAGCCTGCCCAAAAAGGGCGAAGAAAAAAAAAAAAAAAAAAACAATAATAATGGTGAACGCACACCTAGCCGCACCGCAGTCTCCGCAGTCCCCGCATTACGAATTCGTTGTATGAAGTTCTATGAAACTTCGCACACTTACCCGTGTAGAAGGGTATTAGATAATAGGCAATAGTTCTATACTGATAATAGGTACTAATGTTCGTTTGACAGTTAAGTATTGTACCTACCTAACCTCAAACATTGTTTTCATTATAACATTTTTACCTCATTGTCAAATCAAACCAAGTTTTTACGGTGGCTTAGTTATGACTAAATCTATAATTTGATATAATTCACATCACTATACATCATGTGATAAAAAATTTGATTGACAGGTCATCGCATGTATGGAGCGTGGTCATTGTTCTTTTATATTTCACGAGGACCTGAGCTCTACAATAAATTAAATAAAGAAATAGGTATTTTTAATTACAATAAATCTAAATGTAAACGGGTATTAACAAGTTGAAGAAGAGTTACTAGTCATAAAAAATAAAAACTAATTAAAAATAAAAATACGTATCTTTCTTCTAGTTAGATTTATGATCCTACACACATAACTCCCTCTCATCACACACTACACTTTAATCACAAAAACATACACGCACACAAACATACAGACAAACACACATACAGGCACACAGCCATACTGACAAATACACCAGACGCACACACATGTACACACGCACCGTATACTTTATATCCACCATACTTCACAAAAAAAGGGTTTCATTTTTAGGGTTCCGTAGACAACAAGGAACCCTTATAGTTTCGCTATGTCCGTCCGTCCGTCCGTCCGTCCGTCCGTCTGTCCGCAGTTTAGCTCAGAGACGCACAGTAGTAGAAAGCTGTAATTTGGTGTAAATATACAGATTTGTTGTGCCGAAAAAGTGGTAAAATAAAATCTCGTAAAATATTTTTTTTTAGGGTACCTCCAGTACTTACACGTAAAGTGAGGATTTTTTTTTTCTCGCGTACCCCTTAGTGTGGGGTATCATTAAATAGGCCTTTAAAAAATAATTATAGTTTCCATTAAAATTTTTTTGATAAAAAAATTCGTTTGTGAAATATTAAGCTTTAAAGTGCTAAATTTTGCTCGATTCGAGTGTCCCCCCCCCTCTACCAGCTAAACTGTTATGTTTGGGGGTGTGAAAAAATTCACAATAGTAGTATTTATAACGAAGTTTAAAAGAAAATTATCATGACTAAGAAGGCTTAACAACTTTACGAGTAATACTCGACCAACTTATAAAATGTACTTGGATAATAGTTTTCTTAAACAAAATGTATCGGAGTCAACTGCAAATGTAAGTTTGTCAACTTTATTTTTACAGCTTTTTTATGTATGTTTTTTGGGGATAGGTAGGTTTTTATCGTCAACAATTTTTAACTAACTTCAAAATAAGGAGGAGGTTCTAAATTCGTCGTTATCTTTTTTCTTATGTATTTTCCTTGATTTCTCAAAGACTCCTGGACCGATTTTGAAAATTCATCTTTTTAAAATTAAATTCAGCGAATCAGTTTAGTTAGTTCGCATAAGTATTTTGATGGGCAACTACGGAACCCTACACTGTGCGTGGACCGACACGCACTTGGCCGGTTTTATTATTATTATTATTTTTTTCTTTTTTGTTTCGATTTTCCCATCACATACTTATAATGTTTGTTCTTTCCATCAAATGTTTAATTTTGTTTAATGCACAATAATAACTTCATATCTGGTACATATATATTTTGCACTAAATGTATACAATGTCATTCCGATTCCTGCCTGTAAGGGGGGTTCCTGGTGTCCTGAAATACAAGCCTTGGCTTAGTTTAGGCACCAGTCTCCCGCAAATAATCATTTTCATTCAAATAAAATGTAAGTTAGCTGATAAGTATTATTTGTGGAAGAAAATAAACATTATTATTATTATTATATGATGTATGATGATAAGCAACTAACAAATGAGGCTGAAATATGTAATGCTTTTAACGATTTCTTCAGCAAAAATTTTAACAGCAGACTCGGAGCTAATACACACTTCTCGACTGTCTGTGACACATCCGGCGACACACTGCACAGTTTGACCGTAGACTGTGCGAGTATCTTGAAAGTCTTGCAGAACTTAGACGCATCGAAGGGTCCGGGATGTGACACTGTGCCCCTCTCTTCTTTATTAAATGTGCTAAATCTCTGTATTTACCAATCACTTATATGTTCATCAGGTGCTTTCGTGAGGGATATTGTCCAAATATATGGAAAACTGCAAACATTATCCCTATCCATAAAAAAGGTTGTAGAAATAATATAGAAAATTATCGTTCCATATCAATTCTGAATGTCTTAGGTAAAATAATGGAAAAAAATAGTACATAACTTCATTTATCCGACTATATCTAAATTAATTCCGCAACAACAGCACGGCTTTATTAAAGGTCGATCGACTAACTCTAATTTAGCAATATTTCTTGAAAATGTTGTTAGTGACATGGATGGTGGTGGACAGGTTGACGTGATCTACACAGACTTCGAAAAAGCATTCGACCGTGTGGATCACGTCATCCTCCTCCGTAAACTATATGAGCTAGGAATCCGCGGTAACTTGCTCAGATGGTTAGAGTCGTACCTTAGGAATCGGTCTCAAATTGTTACCCTGGGTGGATCAAGGTCTAACTGCGCAACCATACCATACTGGTGTGCCTCAGGGCTCAATTTTGGCACCTCTGTTATACTCGGCCTACCTATATGATATAGGAGCGCATGTTTTGAAGGCAAGGTTTCTGATGTATGCGGATGACACCAAGATTTATATGAATGTTACGAATGAGGATGACTGTAAGGAGCTACAAAATGACTTGGATAGACTATCTAATTACTACAGTATCAATAGAATCAACGTGAATGTTAACAAATGTCAGGTTGTAACTTTCACTAGAAAGCGAAACTTCATTCGCCACTGTTATAAGCTTAGTGGTGGCATTATTGTGCGCGGCAATATTGTTAAGGATCTTGGTGTCGTTCTGGATGCGAAACTTCTGTTCTCGGAGCATGTGACCTATGTCGTTGGTAAGGCATTCAAAAATCTTGGATTTATCAAGCGTATGTGCAAATTATTTACCGATTTAGACTGCATAAAAATACTATATTTCGCATACATACGCAGTATTTTAGAATACTGTAGAATATTTGGAATCCACACTACATAGTCTATATTCAGCCAATAGAATCCATACAGTCTAAGTTCATAAAATATATGAAATATCGCAGTGGCTTTAGACAAAAAGATTATCTTCTATCTTGCAAGCATCATAATATACTTCCGTTGGAGAAAAGACGTATGATTTTAGACATGATGTTTCTTTATAATGTATTCATGGGAATATTGACAGTATTGCTCTTAATAACTTAGTCCTAAGACTGAGTGCTCCGTCACGACGGACTAGGCACACGCAGTTTTTTGATGTCCCACACAGTGGTACAAATTACACTCAAAACTCAGTTATTTGTAGAATTTTGAAAAAATATAATAGGCAATTCTCTCACCTTGATATATTTAACTCCAAAAAAGGTATGTTCAGGAAACTACTTCTGGACTCTGTGTGAAGTGAACTGACTGAATGAATCTGTTTAATATACACAGAGTGAATGACTGAATCTGTTGAGGATCCTTATATGTTGAGTGGAGGCTACAATCACATTACACTACAATACACTACACTACAATACACTACACAGGCACACGCACACTCTTATATCTCATACGACTCAAAATTGTTTATGTTCTGTAGCAATGTATCTCTGTAAAGTTAGGAAATTGTAAATCCATAATTGGCTGTAATAGTTGTACAATAAGTGTTAAAATGTATGTTTAAGAGCTGTGGATTTTGTAATAATAATAAATAAATAAATAAATCTGACAAGATAGACACGATTCTCCGATACATGGTCCCTAACAAGGTCTTATGTGCAACATTGCTACAGTGACCATCACAACATTGAGAAAACTCTTCAGGAAAATCTATTTCCCGAAGCTGAGAGTGACACAGACGATGATAGTACTGGATTTGATCCGAGGTTCGCTCTCCCCACACAACTTTGTTGGCGGGGTTTACGACCGGTGCCTCTTTACAAATTAACCTGCCCAGATCACACTCAACAAAAAGTGGGAAATGGTCAGACCAGTGCACGTCATAATCAACAAAAACTTTAATAACAGACGATAAGGCAGCCCCAGTGACGACACAATGGTCTAACCATTTCGCACACCCATGCGCCTCACTAACAAACGTAAATGTTTCAGACTTATCACCTAAAAATTTCACATCCACGCATGTCCAATCACGATCATTACAGAAATTAACTAATTCCGTCCAAAACAGTTCACGCACGTGGACATTATAGTCTCCTAATATATAAATCGCTTCTGTATCACTGTTATCTTCAACAATCGCATTCACATTACTTAAACATTGCGTAAATTCTGGTAGATTCGCTACACAGTCAGTTGGCATGTAAATGGAAAATATTAATAAAAATTTGTCACATACCCCAACTTTCACAGCTGAAATGCGCACATCATCACAATCTATTACTTTAACCGACTGAAACACACTTTTTCTCCACAATATGGCAACCCCTCCGTAGGGCCTTCCACGCAGTAAACCAGCAGAGGTGTCCACAGCCGATGTCCCAGTTCCTCCAAACTCGTCATCAATGTCATTTAGCAGCGGTAGGTCATGCGGAAACAACCAAGTCTCTTGTAGTGCTATAATATCGCCCATTTTGCATAATCTTCTCACACCTTCAATAGAACACTTCAGAGACTTGCAATTAAAAGAAATCAAGTCGAAAGGCGTTTTATTTATTTATTTGCTCTCATGCACATCATATACACTAATGGTGTTTACGCCATTATCATCATGGCTGAGTGCGCGTCTTAGCAGCTAATTTTTATAAATACTAACAAGAAGACTATCTCCGCTATTAAACTGTTCGGGTTCTGAGTGCTTTCATAATATTGTGCTAATAAAGCCGGCCGGCAGTTAACAAAATAAACAAAACGTGAAGAACATTCCGTGCACCCGAGGTACCTACACTCGAGTGTGTCAAGAAGCCGCTGATGCTGGACGAGCTTAAGAAAACTGGTGAGTCCTAATCATCTTTCTCCTGTTCCAACCGCTCCGCATTTCCTACATACAGTCCACATTCCGCAAGGTCAGAATCATTCCTGACCATTTGATGGTCCTTTCGAACCGGATAACCTCCCTTTCGCGTTTTTATCCTATTTGGTGATAACTCTGATAGTTTTCACGTATTCAAACCGCTTATTTCACTCCGCTTAGGTGCTAAAGTTTCGATAGCTTAGCACGTAATCAAACCGCCATCTTGTTGTTACCTACGCGTGTCGATCTCCTTGTTCCCGCGTAGTTAAATACCTATTTTATTTGATCTATTTCGCTGTCTAAGTAGTAACTCAAGTCAAATTTATCTAAATAATTGCATAATTACTGTTTTCACACGCCAATCGTGATAGAAAAACGTAGAATTTTACCGCTTAACCATCCTACATAGGTAGGTACAGTCACGCTCAAAATTGGTTTGTCGCACTTACAAGGCAATAGCTTAACGTCTAGTTTGACTTATGACCTTCTACTTTCGACAGTCACATGTATCATCAACTACTGATTGCATAGGATTCATAATTTCAACATTGTAAAGCGTGTCCAGTTGACTTAGTGGTTAAGCGGTAAGACCACAAAATTACTGTGATCAAAAAGACGCGAGTTCAAACCTCACAAAGTGATAATCTTTTTGTAGGTTTCTACTCAATTAAATAACCAATATCTAAGTTATTTATTTAAATATTGTGATAACATCAAAGAAACAAAAACTGCAAACGTCTTTACTAAGATTCGAACTCAGATCCATCTATTGATCGTGAATCCACTTAGCCCAACAGAAACAGTTATCAGCACATGTTAGATCATTGCGAATGAATGCAAAGGAATGTTAAGAACCGGTTTCCACTTTAGTAAAACACGGTTGTAGCACAAAATTGTGCGCCTGATTTTTTCTTTTTCAATTTCTTACTAAAGGCTCTGATAATGATGATGGTTTATATAAAGGGTTTAGAATAAAAAAAAAATGCGTGATAATTATGATATAACAATAATTATATTTTTGTTGTTTAATGATAATATAATAATATTTAAGTATTATAAATTCGTAGATTTTTTTATATTATTTTAACAAAATTATGAAATGATTCAATGGACTTTCGAAGAGAGCTATTAAACAATAAATAAAAAAATTCAACAAATCGAAATAAAAGTAAAAAAATGACTGTACTAATCCTTACTAATGTTTTATTATATTTAAACAAATAAATAAATACAGGATATTTTTATACATATTATAGTGCGGACATTTTATTTTAATTATTATCTTTTAAGAAAATGAATAAAATCGTATAATTACTTTACCAAAAGAAATATTTAAGTTATCATTATTAAAGTTGATTATTTTGAAACAGTAACATGACACCGCGACCCTGAAATTTAATAGACTATTTGCCCTTTGCGATCCAGGGCAGTAAGAGCGAGCGAAGTGAGCTGGGGACTTGGGTCACCCTGACTCGCACAGGTTAGGTTAAGTAAGACCTTAGAACGCAAAAAGCTCATTTTCCTTTGCTTTCCCGGGCGGCGATGCCCTTTTACGGTGTCAATATAAGAGTTTTTAGCACCGCGACCCTGGAACGCAAAGAGCCAGTCGATCTTTGCGTTCCCAGGTCGCGGTGCCAAAAAAAGGTTGTGCTTTGACCACATCAAGTTTCTTCGGCTTCACCAAGTGCGATTTAGCAAAAGTGAAGTTATATATTACGGAAACGATATTATTATAAATAAACTACGCACTTCATAAAAAATACCCTGTATAGGATAGCGAGGTTACTATTAGCTTAAATATCTGTTTCATTACGAAAAGAGGATTGAAGCTCAATAACCTCGAATCTTAATCCTAAAATAAAATATAAGTGTTAATAAAACTATGTTAACGTTTCCAGTCTATTTACAATAAAAAAAAAAACATAATGTCTTAAAAATATTCTTGCGAAAATCTTAAACGTTTTTTTTTTCCTGTAAAACGTAAACGGTTTTTAGCTTATGTTCGATGATATAAGCCTTCAGTGTTGAGTGCACGTTGAACGGTTATTAATTTAAGTTACTCATTGAGGGAAACCTTATCCTTCGTTTTCGTTTACCATATTTTGACGTCCATGCATATCCTTTACAACAATCCGTATCCATAACAAGTGTTCCACTTCGCTCTCTTCAAGCTTTGTTTTTTTTTTCTCATATCCCACAGACTCACAGTATTTCAACACTAGAACAAAACAAGTAATATCTTTATGTAAAATACAGCTGTTGATTTATTTTAAGAAAAATCTATACACATACTAAGTATCAATCAGATTTTTTTACTTTTAAACAAACCGATTTTAACACTTTTTAATACGGAATCTTATAATATAATCAATAAGAACATTAACATGTGAAATAATTAAAATTTAAATGTTAATACTCACACTTAGTCCGGTTTCATTTGACATTTGTGTTATGTTTCATTCACATTTATGTAGGGCTATAATATTCGCCCCCAATCTTTATATGTAAAAATTCCATTGTTTATATTGCACTGCAAATCGGTAATCATAACAAGTGTAATCGGAGATTCAAACACTCGTCACACACAATAACCAGGAATCAACAAGTCAACGTTCTAATAAAGGTGATTCGAAACGAACTAACATATTTGTGTCTACCCTACAAATAATTTACTTTTGTTTTCTGAGATCTACCGACAAAACTTTATTAATGAGAACATAACAAACTATAATAATAATAATAATAATATAATAATATAATATATGTATATAATGACGATCGAACTAATATTAGTAATTATAAAAAAAAAACTAATTTTAACTAACAAAATCCTTTTAAAATTGTATTAAAAATAACAAAAAGTATAAAGTAACGATTAAAAATTAAGAAAATGAAATTATGAATGGTAAAAAAAAAGTAGGTGATTTGAACTCACGCCACAGCTCGTCAGTCAACGCACTATCTGAGCGGTATAGTTTACCACTGTGCCAACATTACTTGTAAGAAACTGGTTGAAATTATGAAGTATACCATAAGTTGATTTGATTTGTATAGTATTAAAACAACTTATAACAAAAGGACGTAAGTCACAGCGAAGCGTCAGGCTATTGCGTTGAGAAATTGACAAAGGATTTTTGAATTCGACTGTACATAGGTCGCGTTTGAGTTAAAGCTGCCTACCATACTTACTCAGTAAACCTACCTACATAGGTGTATTCATTCGAATATTCAGGTATTTACCTATCTAGATAACCTAATATCCGTATTAGTAGGCCTAATATAGGTACCTACGTCCCGCTCGTTTATTTACATTTAACGCTCTCTGAACGCTTAAGAGGCTGCTCACATAATTTGGGTGGTTGACCAAAAATACGTACTTTTCCAAGTCCTCGATATTTGTTTTAAAAGGGTAATCGCATAATATTTCAATGAAAAATCATAAATCTGACTTTGTTCTAGTTCGTAGATTGATTAGAATTTTGTTATAATAGTTAATATTAGAAGAAATAGCAATTTTCCGACAGCCAATTTCAAGCAAACGTTAAACATTAGGTTTTCTCCTGCCATTTGTATCAAAATGTTAACACGAAAAAATCTAAAAAAAATATGTATGTACTGGTCATACAGTCTTCAAGGTTGCAGATTGATTAGAATATTGAAATAAAAATTGAATTGACGCAAAAAAAAACAATATTCGAAAGCAATATTGATCTAAAATGTGTGCATTTTAAACATTGTTTTAATGACAAAATAAGAAAGAAAAGAACAAAAAAAGTAAAGCACACTATAGTATAAAACTTTACCTTTACTTTATTTATTTTTTTAAATTTTTTCACCTTCACATTTTTTTATTACAAAATTCTAAAATAATGCTTTATTAGTGTTGATGTACGTCGCGCGTACGGCCAGTAGCCAGTGTTGCCAATTTAGTGCTTTCGGCACTAGATCTAGTGCATTTTTTTATGTTTTAGTGCTCAAAATTCCACAACAGTGCCTAGTGCCTTAACTAGTGCATTTTTAAAAGTCTGCAATTTATCACGCAATTTCGTAACAACAAAACCAATCAATGGCGCGTTCTGAAACACAGTTAAATTTCAGAACGCACCTCTAATTATTAGTTTTTCATGAAAATTCGTATCTCCATGGTCGTATAGCTGGGCTACGAGCAGCAAATAAAACTACATTTACGATATTCCGAAGGAAGTTCTTGAAAAAGTCGGTTCGAAAGATACGTTTAAACTCCATCAATCAACTCCTGGTCCCTCAACTTCTCAAACAGCCATCTCAGCATCCGTGAATTCAGACCATGAATCCAACTCTGATTCGGACGACGATATACATATTTTTGTAATAACAATATTCTCAAAATAAACTGATTTTTTTAAATATTTTAATTGATTTTATTTTTTTGGTGCCCTTTTATCAAAATTAGCACAAACCTAGTGCATTTTAGGTTTTGTTTAGCGCATTTCTTACAATAGCAGTTGGCAACACTGCCAGTAGCGCCCGAGGGCTTCTAGAGGACGGACCTGAGTTGCTCGCGGCCCCGCGCGCCTTAGTGTGCGTTACGTAGTTTTAACAGATAATCCAGAGGTCGTCAGCAGTTTTAATTTAAGTATTCTTTGTACTTATGATATAATTGTAGTCATGTTCTATGTTTTAAAGGTAAGTTTTGTACAATCTAAAAATAGAGTTTATTCGTAATAGTTATTTATGCAACTATTGTTTATAAGTGTTTTAATACCTAATTATAACAGTTGCATACAAGACTTTATCTAGGTAGGTAGGTAGGTCCTGAGTGGAGCGAACCTGCGAGACCGAGTTGAGCGAACCTGCGAGACCGAGTTGAGCGAACCTGCGAGACCGAGTTGAGCGAAGGGTAGGTGGCGAGCGAAGCGAGAATTTTATCATGGGAGTCGTTTTCATGGTTTTCGAGGATGCTAAAGCCGATAGTGAGATCAAAATCAAAATCAAAGATGGCGACAGCAAAAAATTCAAAGATATCATCATGGATGTCGTTTTCATGGTTTTCGAGGGTAATAAAGATGATAGTGAAGTCAAAATCAAAATCCAAGATGGCGGCTGCGATAATTTTCGAATTGTTCATCATGGGAGTCGTTTTCATGGTTTTCGAGGATGCTAAAGCCGATGGTGAGGTCAAAATCAAAATCCAAGATGGCGACAGCAAAAAATTCAAAGATATCATCATGGATGAAGTTTTCATGGTTTTCGAGGGTAATAAAGCTGATAGTGAAGTCAAAATCAAAATCCAAGATGGCGACTGCGATCATTTTCGAATTGTTCATCATGGGAGTCGTTTTCATGGTTTTCGAGGATGCTAAAGCCGATAGTGAGGTCAAAATCAAAATCAAAGATGGCGACAGCAAAAAATTCAAAGATATCATCATGGATGTCGTTTTCATGGTTTTCGAGGGTAATAAAGATGATAGTGAAGTCAAAATCAAATCCAAGATGGCGGCTGCGATAATTTTCGAATTGTTCATCATGGGAGTCGTTTTCATGGTTTTCGAGGATACTAAAGCCGATGGTGAGGTCAAAATCAAAATCCAAGATGGCGCCAGCAAAAAATTCAAAGATATCATCATGGATGTCGTTTTCATGGTTTTCGAGGGTAATAAAGATGATAGTGAAGTCAAAATCAAAATCCAAGATGGCGGCTGCGATAATTTTCGAATTGTTCATCATGGGAGTCGTTTTCATGGTTTTCGAGGATGCTAAAGCCGATGGTGAGGTCAAAATCAAAATCCAAGATGGCGACAGCAAAAAATTCAAAGATATCATCATGGATGTCGTTTTCATGGTTTTCGAGGGTAATAAAGCTGATAGTGAAGTCAAAATCAAAATCCAAGATGGCGACTGCGATCATTTTCGAATTGTTCATCATGGGAGTCGTTTTCATGGTTTTCGAGGATACTAAAGCCGATGGTGAGGTCAAAATCAAAATCCAAGATGGCGACAGCAAAAAATTCAAAGATATCATCATGGATGTCGTTTTCATGGTTTTCGAGGGTAATAAAGCTGATAGTGAAGTCAAAATAAAAATCCAAGATGGCGACTGCGATCATTTTCGAATTGTTCATGGGAGTCGTTTTCATGGTTTTCGAGGATGCTAAAGCCGATAGTGAGGTCAAAATCAAAATCCAAGATGGCGACAGCAAAAAATTCAAAGATATCATCATGGATGTCGTTTTCATGGTTTTCGAGGGTAATAAAGATGATAGTGTAGTCAAAATCAAAATCCAAGATGGCGGCTGCGATCATTTTCGAATTGTTCATCATGGGAGTCGTTTTCATGGTTTTCGAGGATGCTAAAGCCGATGGTAAGGTTAAAATCAAAATCCAAGATGGCGGCTGCGATAATTTTGAATTGTTCATCATGGGAGTCGTTTTCATGGTTTTCGAGGATGCTTAAGCCGGTAGTGAGGTCAAAATCAAAATCCAAGATGGCGACTTCAAAAAATCATGTTTTTTATATTGGATGCCGTTTTCATGGTTTTCGAGGGTGCTTAAGCCGATAGTGAAGTCTAAATCAGAATCTAAGATGGCGGCTGCGATCATTTTTGAATTGTTCATCATGGGAGTCGTTTTAATAGTTTTCGAGGATGCTAAAGCCGATAGTAAGATCAAAATCTAAAATGGCGACTGCAAAAAATTCTAAGTCAGAAATACTTTTCAAAACACGACCCCACGAGCTGCTTGCAGCTCGCGCAACGCCCAAATACTAGTTGTATTATAAAATTAAAATTATTGCTATTTTATGTTTTTACAAAATACATATATTACTAAAAATATATTTCATGTTTTTCTTAAATACGAGTACCTGCACCAGGAGGCCAATCGCGCTAATTTAAAACGTCTGCAAACGTATACGATAACGGTATGGTTCGATTGCGACAGTGGTTAGGTTTCGATTCAGCTGTTCTGATTTTGGTATTGCGTTGTAAGTTCAAACGCTAACCAATGTTGGATCGTATTCATGAGATTTCTCCAAAAAATCTATGTAGTCGTACATGGTAATGTTGTTATTTTTGCAAGATTTTCACTAAGAATCACTTCACAACAATGACAAAACACTCCAACGATGCAATAACGATCCTAAAAATGTAGCTTCCCATCAACTTTACGTTTGACAGTGGTTACGTTCCAGCTACGATCGCGGTGCGTCTCAACTTGCTGTCAAAATTTTAGCGCGATACGAAACTGTCAAAAAGTTGTGTTATGTTAGCGGTTCAATTGCGATTTCGTTGAAAAGAAAATAGCGCGATTGGGCTCCAGCTAACTCGGCGAATAAATCTACCTGCCCACCTATCCAACTTACTCTACCTATCCGACTAGTGTACTAACTACCTACCTGCCTATTATACCTTACCCTACTACCCACCCTATCAAAATTATCTTCCCTACCTATCTACCGTACCTACATACCCCACAAAAAAATCATCGAAATTAGTCAATCCGTTTTCGAGATATCATTAAAAATCCGTTTCATATTAAATGTACGTATGAAAAACGGTATCCCTTTTCGTCACCTAAAATTATTTGTCCGAAAATCATTATCCATAACACGTTTGCTATAAAATTCAGTAACCATAATAATCAAAAGTTCTAAATATTGTTTTACATAATTATTTTCACTTCTAAAACTGTTCTGGCATAATATCTAGTATCATAATAATTGAATCTCCTAATTTTGTATGAAATAAAGTCATATGTCCTAATCATTGTATTACATAAAGTGTACCCAACAAGCAAAGTAATCCTATAAAGAAAGATTTTAAGTCTATCACTACTAATAACGTTCTTATAAAGGCCTTGCGGTAGACTCCTTAACTTATAATAGTATTTGCCAAGCCTTAACATACTCAAACACATTAGTTTTTATATCTCGGTCTTATAGTTTGCTACAAGACTGACCTCTCAATCATTTATAGGACACATTATCTAGTAATAGCATTTCACAAGTACAGATATTCTCAAGAGTAATTGCCTTTATATCTAAGACTTACAGTTAACTACAAGATTATCTTTTAGGACACTTATAGGAATAAGTCTTCTATAATTGTTTGCAGTAAGACTAAATAATCCTGAATAATTATTTTGATCCTATAGAAGGATTTTCGGAGAAAAAATGATATTATAACATACTTGGCTGAGACGACTATAAGTTTTTGTCGTCATAATCTTGCTCGAGACTTTTTTCAATCTAATAGTACTGTTTTAAGCTTTCACGGTTTGTCTCTAACTTTAAATTGTCACTTACGGGATATCTTCCGTGATTATTTGATACTTTGAGTTCCCGATATTTCGACGCTGTTGCAAGCGCCATGATCGCGGGTTGACTGGAGATTGCGGGTGGATGAAAATAAAATTTGTTAGGAGCAGACAAATCTGTCTACCCTCTTTCTTTGTCTCTTGTTACGCGCACTACTGGAACTCGACACTAAGTCACGGCAAAACACACTCACAGTATCAACAAGTTCTTTGGAGTCCTTATAACGATGCCGGCTGCCCTTTATGAGCATGTTCACAACTGGATTCCACGTACTCGACAATTTGATTCAATTTGACAAAATTCAGGGCCCAATCACTCCCAATGACTGTAGCAGATGTTCAGCTATGGCAGATTTGGGCAGGGCCCAATCACTGGATTGAATTTCACAAGCCTAGTATTTTATCCACGGACAAACATTACATACCAAGACTGACAAGAGAAGCAATTGAAATAAGAAAACACAAGAATTTCAATCGAGAGGATGGCTTCAAATTGTCGAGTACGTGGAATCCAGTTGTGAACATGCTCATAAAGGGCAGCCGGCATCGTTATAAGGACTCCAAAAAACTTGTTGATACTGTGAGTGTGTTTTGCCGTGACTTAGTGTCGAGTTCCAGTAGTGCGCGTAACAAGAGACAAAGAAAGAGGGTAGACAGATTTGTCTGCTCCTAACAAATTTTATTTTCATCCACCCGCAATCTCCAGTCAACCCGCGATCATGGCGCTTGCAACAGCGTCGAAATATCGGGAACTCAAAGTATCAAATAATCACGGAAGATATCCCGTAAGTGACAATTTAAAGTTAATCTAATAGTACTTGAAAAGAGCACTATAAGATCAAAAAAGCTTATAAGTTAATAGATTAAACACTTTATTAGTAAACGTCAGCCATTTTATTGATATTCAATTATTCCCCTTCGTCTTGAAACTGCTATAAGTACTAATTTACCTACAATGGTTCTATAAAGTACTTAATGGAGGACAATTTTAAAACATGGCGAATATTCATTAGAATTAATGAAATAATTTATTTACAACAATATAATAATGTGCTATTTCGGCAAAGGGCATCGTAAAACTTACTAAATTGCGGTACACATTTACAGTAAATATGACTTCCCCAAGAGTTCACACACTATATTTACAATATATTATTAGTTGTTTTACAATAGTATACAAAATAATAGTAATCTTACTTACGTTTTATTAAATATTTATCAGAAAACAACCGGCACCACCAGCCGAAGCAACAAAAAAGATAACCTTTACTAAAATATACTTATAACTCATAATTAAGTACATTACTAGTGCCATATAAACAAGAATGCTTTAGTAAGATACTTATGCCAGATACTAATAAGAGCGTTTGTACTTGTAATTGTGTAGTCTCATATCATTATAGAAACTATTGCGCTTCGTCAAGTACATTATAGGGCTTTTTTTTTTTTTTAGCGTGGTAAAATCATCAAATGAGTCCTCCAACCCCGGGCAGGGCGGAAGGGACTGTCAGACTTCTACTGACTAAAATCCACGGTGTCCTTCATAGCCTGTTAAGTTCCGGGGTTACGGTAAGGGAATAATCCCGCGACCCCGGCAGGCTTTGGCCCTCTGAGAGGGGGGCCCCGTCATTATGCTGACGCTCTTTGAGGCGCGCGTGGGACACAACGCGCCGTCGACCCGGGCATGGTCCTTGGTCGGGCAGCGAGATGCCCTTTACTCGCTGCCCGCATGGCGCCTACGGTGGCCGGAGATCATCTTGCGACGTCCGTCGCCGTGGGCGCCTACCACTGCGGCTGGGGCGGAGGGAGGACGCTGTCCTCTCTCGCTCGCGGCCTGCCTCCTCCTTTACGAGCATTACTGCCTCGCAGAAGGAGCTGACCGCTTCCCACTCCGTCTCGCCCCGCAGCATGGCCGCAACCAATGCCGGGCGCGAGAGGTCTCCGCCTATCGCAGCCGTGAGGACACGTCGGTGCTCCGCCCAAGCTGGGCAGTCTTGCACCGTATGCTCCACCGTGTCCTCCGGGCGATCTTCACAGTGGTGACACCCAGGCGTCTCCTCCTTTCGCAGCAGACACAGGTACCTCCCGAAACTTCCGTGTCCGGTGAGGACCTGCGTCAAGCGGTAGGTCAGGACGCCATGACTTCTCTCCAGCCACTCCTCAAAGAGGGGTCTTACCGCCGCAATTGCGGCGTGCCCGACATTATAGGGCTTAGTAACATTTTATAAGTTGATTATAAGATAGTTATAGAAATAAACGCTCCTATAACTGCGCCCAAATCCAGCTGTGTAGCATTTTACAAGTTTCTTGTAAGTAAAAATAAAAGTAGTCTTAAAGATCGCTTTAAGCACTGATGTTGCTAGTTGGGTATTATTCCGAATGTTCAATTAGGTATAGTAAAACTGATATTTCATTAAATTGCTTAGAAACCGAAGATCTTGGGATCCAAGAGCGAGCGAAGCGAGCTCGGGACTTGTGGGCACCCCGACACGGACAGGTTAGGTTCGAAGGGGATGGCGGGATCTTTCAGACCCCGCCATCCCCTTCTGAGTCCCTCCCTGAGTGTTAGGTTACTTTAAACCTTGCACGCAGAAATAGGAGCCCCGCGAAGCGGGGCTCAGTCGATTTTGCTTATTGGGTGGTAATCAATAACAAAACAAACTTTAGAACTTATGTATTTTATGGCAATCGGTTTTATGTATTTTGTATATTATAGATTGTTATATTTATGACAAACAAATTTAGAACATACAGTATTTAGGAATTTCAATGTTATGGCATTTGAAATTATGTGGTATTAAGTTCGGGCAAGTTATTATTCGGACAAATGATGATTAGGACAAAAAAAATCTGTCACATTAGATTATGTATAAAAAAGTTAGGTCACACAATAGAGAACCATGAAAAACATTTTTATCGTCAATATTTCCGATAAGTATTCTGCTTCTCGGGACGGAGAAAAATCCAACAAATCAAAGATTATGAAAATCGATCCAGCCGTTTTGGAGCTAAAAATGGTTTGGAATTAAAATATTATATATAAAATATATGCTTCCGCCCGCGGTTTGGCCCGCGTGAATGTCGATAAAGTTATAGACCATATATATATCCACTGATACTGTATCTTTATGCAGGTGTAAGAATTTTTAAAATCGGTCATATCATTTTTGAGTTTATCCATTACAAACATACAAATATACGAACATACAAATCTTTTCTCTTTCTAATATTAGTAAGGAATAGCTGCACCCCGCGGTGTCACCCGCATAGATCATGATCTCGTGGGAATATCGGGAGAAAAGGTATCCTATGTCCTCGTTAGGACTCATTTGATGATTTTAACAAGCTAAAAAAAATCCCGTTCAGCTGTTTTAACGTAAAAGTATAATAAATAAACAAAATCACTTTCGCATTTATAATAAGTTAGGAGAGGTATAAATACCTTTATGCTACAAGTTTCACTGTCTTATAATATTTGTATTTCTTTATCATAATAACACGTTCCATATCTTGTATTTTTTTCTCAATACAATTATAAGTAAACCTTAGTGAGCTGTGTTACGCGCCCCTGCCTCTGTACGTGTGTGTATCAAGAAGGGTGCAGCACGCACACAGGCGCACTCACCGCACAGTCGCCCCGCTACTTTTCGAGTTACTCAATTTTGCGATAACGCTCTTAAGAGACCTGCCTCTAAATTGTGTGTGTTACCTATTTGCCAGTAATCTGTTAAGCTTGTTAATATAAAGTTTATATTTGTTTACTTAAGATGTTGTTTAAGCTCAAGATGTTGTTTATTTTATGTTTTATTTTTTTATTTTTTGGTTTAAGTATTGTAAAAAACCAACTAATTGTATGATTCAGTTGATCTCATAACAATAATATTATATTGTATTAAAAACCTATCTAAGCTTACCAAAGACGTAAACTTTGTATTTAAAAATTTCCGGTCATGGTCAGGCTTGATGTAAGCCGGACGTTTGGCACGGTGGGCGGTAATTAAGGACATTTTGTCAATATGTCCTTGGTGGGCGGTATGTTGGGATTTAGAACGAAATCATAGCGTGATCTAATATTCATTTTTGGGCAAGAGTTGTCACCGCACTCGATAGATGGCGTTGGCGTCGAGATAGATCGCGCTATGGTTTCGTTACCGGTGAAAGTATAAGAAGTCAGAATTTAATTATTTCTTTCGTGTGAGCCCGTTTGTGAACCTATTGTGTTTTAGAATATTAATTAATATACGCTATTATACCGATACTAGCGATGGGTCGTTGACGGTTTTTCCGTCAACGAAACGTTAACGTTGATTCACGTTTGTCAACTAGTTAATCAACTAGTTAAATTCGTCAACGAGTTGAATGAGTTAACGTGTTCATCTCGTTGACGAATTCAACTGTCAACTTGCAACGTAAACCGTTGATTCATTAAACGGTTTATAATCAACGATTGCGCGTTTAATTTAAGAAACAATTTGATTCAAATTTTGTATTGGAAACGTTTTATGTACAAACTAACATCTTAAATTGTGTGAAATAAAAATATTTTTATTACATTTTTCACAGAGGGCTGTTCGCTATACCTCGTGCGTCTATTCTCTATCTGTTTCAAATAATACATTGGGATCATTAAACAAACTCCACCAATATTTTTGTACTATTCTTAAAATAAATAATTCGAAAATCTACTCACTCAACCGCTCGCAATCTATGACTTTAAAAATATCGAACCATAAAACTCAACGTTGAAGATAACGTTTGCGTTCTCGTTAATTCAACTCGTTGAATTGAACGAACGAACGAGTTCAACTCATAAACGTTGTTGACGTATTCAACTAGTTGTACACTCGTTCGTTCGTTCTCGTTAATTCAACTCGTTGAATCAACGAGTGCGAACGAACGAACGACTTTAACTCATAAACGTCGTTGACGAATTCAACTAGTTGATTCATAATCAGTTAACGTTAATACGTTGACAGGAGATCAACGGTTGATTCAACTAGTTCGTTGATTCAACGCTCATCCCTAACCGATACACAGCGTTGTAGAGATGCGCAAAATGTGTCAGTAAAAAGAAAATGAATGAAGTATATCTTTTCACTTGATGAAGTAGTTCATTCATTCATTCATTCAGTACTTCATTTCGTCCAGCAAATCTGAACTAGTTCACTGGACTACTTCACTGAACTACTTCAGTGAAGTACTTCACTGAACTACTTCACTGAACTACTTCACTGAACTACTTCACTGAACTACTTCACTGAACTAGTTCACTGAACTGGTGATTTAGTGAAGTGAAATCACTAGTTCATTGGCTGAACTAGTGATTTAGAGAAATGATGTATTTCAATAAATCCCTAGTTCAGTTATATACGTATGTCGATTTTCCTTCATACTTTAAACAGGCTTAGGACTGTCAACCTAGAAATATAGTTGTATTGGTGGTAATAGTCGTTTTGGTTTACTTACACTTTTGTTGTACGTCAAATAAGACTGTATTCCTTTCACTATAAAGTTCATATTACAGTGAAAAGACTAACTACTGATAACATTTCCGTGGTCACGTGGTGGCGAGGCGCCGTATTCGCTCGTTACTTTATCAGCCGACGTTATCCGATCAGCCGACGAAGTAACACGAACATGTACGAGTGAGAGAGCGCCTTGGTTGAATGTGTGTGAGTAGAGCGGGCTTATCGTCCGTCCATAGCCCATTGTGTACTCAGCCAATAGCCATCAGCCATGCACGCGCGAAAAGAAACACCACAGACTACGTAGAGTGTAGATAGAAACATTGAATTACTAAGTGAACTAAAGACACATTTGTTTGGCCAATGAATGAATTAAAAGTTCATTTTGGGAAATGAACTAGTTCATTTGTTCGCGAACTACCCATGTCTACAGCGTTGCCAGACCGTACCAAAAAGTACGGTTTTCCGTACTATTCGTCATACAATCGTACCACAACCGTACCTTAGCTAGACCGTACCTTTTTCGTACCTTTTCTATAATTGTGATTTATTTTTGACTACAAAGGTAAAAACAACTAATAAAACTAAAACTAATAGAAAATAATGAGACTTGTACTTTTTTCAACTTTCTGACACATTTAATACTAAAAAAAACTTGAGAGGTGTCAAGGGACACCCGGATGGAACGAAATTAACAAAAATAATCGTCGCAACACCACACTGTTCAATGCGAAATAGAAAGACGAAACGAAAATATCTGGCTTGCTTTCTATTAGAGAGAGACAGAGAAACATGTGCAAGCCGCAATACGACAAAAGTCACGAGGATCGGGGTTGAGTGAGGGGTATGGGGTGCGGGGTGCAGGCGCTAGGTGCGGGGCGAGGCAAAGTGTCGTGCAAACTTTTCGTAAGATTTTTTCTGTCTAGCCCCCTTTCACAACGCGCGATAAGGAACTTCGTTCCAATATGGGCACAAATTACATAAATGGAATTTTCTTAGTTCCTACAACATAACACTTTTTTTTTTTTTTGACAAACACCTTGTTTTTTCTGTAGAATATGAGTAGACTATAGCATTTTTCAAAATTCTAGCGAAACCGTACGGGTCGGAATTCTTCTGCAAGAACTAGACCAGTTTTTTTTTCTTCAAGTTCGTCTATAATTGATTTACAAATGAATTTGTTCAATATTGGCAATCGGTAATAATGTTCTACTTCACCATGTGAATATTCGATTCCATATCGCTTTTTTTCCAACCTATGATCACAGACAGCCAACACAAAGAAGAATAAAAAACTGATCTAGTTCTTCCTGACCAAACCGTACCTTGAAGTTAAAAACCGTACTTTTTCAGAAAGCCAACCGTACCTTTTTGAGAAATCATACTGGCAACGCTGCGCGATACATAGTGCTATATTATTTACTAGCGACCCGCGCCGGCTTCGCACGGGTGCAATGCTGCAGGTAGCGCCGCAAACGCTACGTCCCGCAATTTTTAAATCTGTAATATCTTCGAAAATATTCACTTAAATCATACGGTGTAAAGGGCCATATAGATCTATATTAAATGAACAATGTATTCAAGGTATTTAATTGGTTAAGGATTAATGCTGTATTGGTTAAAATCGCTTCGAAAATTAGCCATTAAGGTAGGTGAACCAAGGAAGGCCACACTAACAAATAAACAGTTATTATTCGTTTATTTACTAAACAAATAAAACAAACAAATATTGTAGTAATACTTTGTTTTATTACTTATCATAAGACCACTTTTTTGAATTGCAGATTTAATCAATATTAATTAGACATAAGTTTTATTGAACTCTACCAAATGGCCTAACTAGGAACAGGGGCTTCTATGAAGGCCATCGTAATAAATAGGTTATTTAACACTAAAAGTTACTGTTATTAAATCTACGTTAAAAAGAAGTGGTTTATATGATTGATATGTAATAAAACAAAGTATCACTTTAACATTTGTTAGTTTAATTTATGCAATAAATGAATTAATAATAACTGTTTATTTATGAGAGTGGCCTTCCATGGTACACCACCTTAATTTTACGTTGTCTATTCCCGATATCCAAGAAGCGAGGGCCTGTTACGTACTACCAAAATAATAGCGCGAGCGATTCGCGGCTGCGTCTGTGATTTTCAGTTGGATGGATCTTTGTAAACGGAAGGAATTTGTCATCACATGGCAATAACTACGAAATTTTAATAATTGGCCTTCGAAGGAGCATGGCCTTCCATGGTCCACCCACCTTATTTGTCGTAAAAAGTAAATGACAAAAAAAAGTTATTGTGGGTTATCCATAAGAGATAGACATATACCATCACGGACTTTTCTGTAGACCTTTTCAATGTGTACAATACATATTATTTTGATAAAACTCGTAGGGTTCAGCCTGCGTTTGCAATGTAAGCGGAAAAAATGTAATTATTTACGACATCACATTAGAAACGTCCAAAATAACAGTACTTCTCCACTATTTAGTAGTTTCAAAGATTTAAGCATACAAAGGGACATAGGGACAGAGAAAGCGACTTTGTTTTATACTATGTAGTGATTCCTCGCCTTTATTGGACCTAGTGAAGTAAAGTTTCATTATGAATTTGATGATGATGGTGACAATAATTCATCGTGTCGCAGAAATGAACACAGTGAGTCATTATCTAATAATAACTATGTAACTCGTTCTGGCAGGACGGTGCGGCCGCCGCGCCGATTAGATGGGAGTACACGTGAAATAGTCAAGTCAAGCCCTCACCAGTTTTATGACTCATATGTGATAATGAGTTTAATTAGACATTTGAAATAAGTATAAAACTAAGCTATGAATTGTAAATTAAATTAAATTGTCAATATTTTACAGTTATAAAATTGTCCCACGGGAAAATAAAATTGAAATATGTAAAAACTATAATTGTAACCTGTTAGAAACTATAAAATATATGTATACCAAATTTCATCCAAAATTGTTCAGAAATCTTTGTGTGAAAAAGTAACAAACATTTATTTGACCTGAAATGCTTTGTAACGTATTATTAGAAGTAAGATAAAATGAGAATTTTATAGTAAAATATTATTATGTTATTAATTAAATGAAACGAGCAACTAATGGAATACCTATAGATAAGGTTTTATAAAAATGAAATATATGTGAACATATGAATTAATTTCAGAATTAAAAATAATAATAATTAAATTAAATATTGTTATTGTATGAATAAATTGAACAATGAACAAAAATAAATAATTGTAAAAACATATTTTGTTACCAAATTAAGGATATAATTTATAATTTATGTTGATATGATGTTATACTATAAAGGACAATGGGCAAAAATGTATGGAACTTGGTCCAAGATCCTCCACTGATGACACTTATGGGAAATGAAAGTATATGGTTGTGACATCATTCTGGCAAGAGATTATCAAAATCCGTCCGAGAGTTCTTTTTTTATGTCCATTTAAGAGACTACTAACCTTTTTTTTTTTTTTTTTTTTTTTTAACGTGTGACATGACATGGACTTCCTCCGCCTGGGGAAGACGGAGGGGCATGTCAGACTCGACTGACTAAAACCACACGGTGTCCTCTACTGCCTTAAGCCGGGGGTGCGGGGTCACTTGCGCAATCACCGCTCCCCGGCAGGCCTTGACCCGGCTACATCGCCGGGTCCCTCTCCTCGGTGCGGCCGTAAAGAACGGTCGCACCTCTCTTCGAGTGGCGACGAAGGACACGTCGCCGCCAACTCGGGCGTGTATCTGATCGGGCGGCTGACTTCCCCAAGTCAGCCGCCCGCAGGCTACATCTCATGGAGGACGCAGATCGGTTTGCGCCCGTCGGCGCCCGGTGCGTCTGCTGCGGGAGCTGAGAGGGATAGATATTCTCTCCCTCTCCCTCTCCGCCGTCTCCTTCGCGAGCATTACCTGCTCGCAGAAGGCGACGGCAAGAGACTACTAACCTTACCTATCCAAACCCAACCTAACCTAACTTGTTTTGTTAAGCTATAAATGATGCACGACGCACATTGAAACATCTAGGAAGGCGGTTAGCTTATGCGTGCCTTAGACCCACTAGAAATACCAACGAGATCATAAATAGCTAACCTAACCTAACTTTTTCTGTTCAGCTAAAAATGATGCCCGACGTATATTGAAGCATCTGGGAAGACGGTTGACTTATGTTTGACTTGGACCCACTAAAAATACTAACGAAACCTTAAATAGCTAAACTAACCTAACTTTTTTTGTTCAGTTAAAAATGATGCCTAACGTGTACTGAACCATTTGGGAAGGCGGTTGGCGTATGTTTGACTTACAACGACTAAAAATACCAACGAAACCGTAAATAGCTAACCGAACCTAACTTTTTTTGTTCAATTAAAAATGATGCCCGACGTATACTGAACCATCTGGGAAGGCGGTTGGCGTATGTTTGACTTACAACGACTAAAAATACCAATGAGACCATAAATAGCTAACCTAACTTTTTTTTCAGCTAAAAATGATGCCCGACGCACAGTGAACCGTCTGGGAAGACGGTTGGCTTATGTGTGACTTGGACCCACCAAAAATACCAATGAAACCTTAAATAGCTAAACTAACCTAACTTTTTTTGTGCAGCTAAAAATGATGCCCGACGTATACTGAACCATCTGGGAAGGAGGTTGGCTTATATATTTGACTTACACCGACTAAAAATACCAACGAAACCTTAAATAGCTAACTTAACCTAACTTTTTTTTTCATCTGTTAATGATGCCCGACGCATACTGAACCATCTGGGAAGGAGGTTGGCTTATATATTTGACTTACACCGACTAAAAATACCAATGAGACCTTAAATAGCTTACCTAACCTCACTTGTTTTGTTAAGCTGCAAATGATCCCCGACTCATATTGAACCATCTGGGAAGGCGGTTGGCTTATGTGTGACTTCGACCCACTAAAATACCAACAAAACCTTAAATAGCTAACCTAACCTAACTTTTTTTATTCAGCTGTAAATGATGCCCGACGCATACTGAACCATCTGGGAAGGAGGTTGGCATGTTTGACTTACACCGACTAAAAATACCTTAAGGCCTTAATGTCTGCTGAAGCTGAACAAAAAAAGTTAGGTTAGGTTAGCTATTTAAATAGGTAATTAAGGTCTCGTTGGTATTTTTAGTGGGTGTAAGTGAAACATAAGCCAACCGCGTTCCCAGATAGTTAAGTGTGCGTCGGGCATAATTTTCAGCTGAATTAAAAAAGTTAGGTTAGGTTAGCTATTTAAGGTTTTGTTGGTATTTTAGTGGGTCGAAGTCACACATAAGCCAACCGCCTTCCCAGATGGTTCAATATGAGTCGGGGATCATTTGCAGCTTAACAAAACAAGTGAGGTTAGGTAAGCTATTTAAGGTCTCATTGGTATTTTTAGTCGGTGTAAGTCAAATATATAAGCCAACCTCCTTCCCAGATGGTTCAGTATGCGTCGGGCATCATTAACAGATGAAAAAAAAGGTTAGGTTAGGTTAGCTATTTAAGGTTTCGTTGGTATTTTTAGTGGGTCCAAGTCACACATAAGCCAACCGTCTTCCAAGATGGTTCACTTTGCGTCGGGCACCATTTTAAGCTGAAAAAAAAAGTTAGGTTAGGTTAGCTATTTAAGGTCTCATTGGTATTTTTAGTCCGTGTAAGTCAAACATAAGCCAACCGCCTTCCCAGATGGTTCTATATGCATCGGGCATCATTTACAACTGATTGAAAAAAGTTGGGTTATGTTAGATTAGGTAGTCACTTAAACGGAAATAAAAAAAGAACCCCAGGACAGATTTCGATAATATTTTGCCAGAATGATGTCACAACTATGTTCTTTCATTTCCAATAAGTGTCATAAGTGGAGGATCTTGGACCGCTTTTGCCCATTGTCATTTATGTATATTTAATTATTTATCTATTGTCGGAATACAATTATTAATCAACGCTTATCTATAATATAATATTGCTCAAGTTTCGTGTAGTACTAGTGCTATTACTATCAATGTAAATGGTGAGCGATGAAATTAAATTACCCTTCAAATATATTGTGCATGCTTATTAAAGTTCTAAGATTGTACTTGTTGAACAATTTTACTTGAATACGTTTGTTATGTACCCACGTTTGAGTTATTTATATACATTTTCTTGTTTTTTTTTTTGAGAGAGGAAGATGTGATATTAATATTATGTATTAGTGGGTATTTGTACATTAGGGGTGCTATAAAAGGAGGAACACTTTATTAAAGAGTTAGTCAGAACTGGACCTTCTAGTTTCATTGTATCTCCGCATAACATAACAGTCTTTAAGTTCCTTGATGGCACGGTTATGACGGGTTTTGTCCAATTCATTATGCGATGACTGCCAGATTCTACGTAGACGTCTCTTTTCGTCGATTTTATTTCGGACTTCGATCGGAGTAGGTGCGTTATGTACAGAGATTTTTAGCTCAGGGGTGCTGATCCAAGCTGCAACTTGTATGAGATTGGTGATGTACAAGCAAGCGTCATCTACGTCTTCAGGGGATCTCAGGCGTATGTTTAGGTTGATGTTGTCTTCCAGGTACTCTCTAAAGTTTTCCCAATCAGTTTTGCTGTTGTAGAGTATGTCATAATTTGGGTTGAATTTTACAGCCGTTTTGCTCAATTAAGTAGTAGTTAGTATGATCGGGGTGTGATCAGAAGACCCATCTAGGCTGGACTCTAACTGGATAAAATTGTGACATACATTTTTTGTGACAACAAAGTCAAGGAGGTCAGGGATTTTGTTGACGTCCGTAGGCCAGTATGTAGGTTCTCCAGTAGACAGTGTTGACAATTTGATTCGATAAATTTTTTGAGTTCACGCCCCCTCGTTACTGTGAGTCTGGAACCCCAATCCGTATGTTTGGCGTTCCAGTCACCACCTGCTATAAAACTGTTACCCAGTGTTTTAAAGAACTCGGCAAACATTGTTTCATTGATTTTGTGCTTAGGAGGACAATATACAGCAGAGATGTTAATAGAACCTGATCGATCTTCAACTCTTATAGCCGTGGATTGTAGATGCTCAGACACATAGGGTTCTAATAAGCAGTGTCTTATTGTGTTTTTAATTACAATAGCACTCCCTCCGTGTGCTCGACCGTCTGGGTGAGAGGTAAGGTATACGCAGTAACCTGCTATATGTATATCACTTCTTGCTGTTGTGTGTGAGTCTGATATCAAGCAAATATCAATTTTGTTTTCTTTCAGAAATACTTCCAGTTCATTTGTGTTGGGTGCCATTCCATTGATGTTCCAGGCAGCTATGAACAGATGAGTCATTTTGTAAGCTTAGTGACGAGGCTTGTGATAAGACTCACTAAAGAGCCTATTTGTTGAATTAAGAGGTCCATCTTTTCGCTTTGTTTAATAAGGATGTGGTGTAGAGTATGATTTTGTTGTGAGTTAGCTTGTGATTGGTCTTGAGTTGGAGATTTTTTTCCAGACTCTATTTCTGCATACGATAACTGATGAGCGTGTGAGGTGTTCCGTGTGTTGAGGCCAGACGAAGTAAGTGGAGCTGCCGAGGGGTTTGGAAAGGTCTGAAAGGTTTGGGTATGAATCCTTTCTCGTGGGGTTCGGCTTTTGTTTCTTCGAGCTAAAATCTCCTTATAGACTTCACAACCTTTGTAGTTGGCTGGGTGGTCGCAAGAGCATAGTGCGCACTTGGCAGGTGTAGTTCTATCTCTCTTTAAGCATTCTGAGCTTTTGTGACCTTCTCCGCATTTGACACATCTATGAGGTCTCATGCAATTGTTCTTGGAATGCCCATACTGTTGGCATCGCTGACACTGAACTATGCTTTTAGCTTTGCGGGGGTCTTCTATTTTAACTTTTTGGTTAAAAATATATTTGATCTGCTTAACCTCACGGTTGTGAATACTTTGTTTAACATTCACAAAGAAAGTCGAGGTAGGTCTCTTCTCCGGGCCATAACGAGCATTTATTATCTCGCCAACAATTTCATTGTTGGTTGCTTCAACCGCTTCCATTATAGCTTGATGGGGAGTAGTGTGATGCAGGTCTTTAATAACAAAGCGATAACACTTGTGGCGAAGGTGTGCCCAATAATTCCATTTTCTCTTATGATATCAATGGTTTTCTTGTAGCACTCTGTTGTGTTTGTCATAAGACGTATGTTGTTCTTATTGACTATTCTGTAATTAAATTCACCTGGGCTAATGACCGTTTCAATCAGTTTAGTTAATTCCTTAAGATCTTCTATCCCATAAAGTACGATCGGTGGCGGCATACTGGTTGGCTTGGGTTGGTCTGTTTCGTCCTCTGTCAGGTCGACAGGTAAGCTGGCAAACCTGTTTTCTGTCGTAGTTGTGGCAGGTGGGGGTGAATCACAAGTCTTTCGTTTTTTAATTGACGGCGCACGTTGCCATGCAGGAGGCTGCTTTTCTGTGGTAGGCTTTTGGAAGTTTGATACAGTTGGATTCACTGGTGGTGCACCTTGACTAAGCATGATAGGAACGGTGACTGTACTACATGCTTTGGGAGTAGGCTCAGTGAGCGAGTTGGATCTCTGTCTGTTAAAGAGAGATGGATGAAATACTTGTTGGGTCATAGCCTTTTTGCTGCTTGTGGAGGCGGTGCCACGCCCTGATTTCTTAGGTGAGAGTGCTTCATTAGTTGTGTTGGCTTGACTAGGAGTCTGATTCTCCACTCCCTTCATTATTATACCATTTTCGCTACTCATAGTAGAATTTAAGATTTTACAGTAGCAACACCTTTCCAGATGTCAGGTGGTATATTGTCATGACAATTGACAAGATAGTATTAATCATGAAAAAGTAAACAATACTGAGGGTAGGTTGACAAATTTAGAAAATAACGATTGTCACTTCTTAATTTCGATCACTTATTTCTTTTTAAATCACTAACACTTTTTGCTACGAACAATGTCACTTATTTATCACTAACAAGAGTACATTATTATTGCGTTTTCACACACTGTTGAAGAGTTTTACACTTGAAAGCATGAAAATAACCAACAGCACTTTATCGCGTGTTGACAGTTGACAGCTATCGATGAGGATGAAAGATTATCCTGTGTTTTTCGTGGTTACAAACTGTGAGTGTACCAAGTTTCATAAAAATATGTTCAGTTGTTATAAGTATGTAAAACAGCGCATACATACAATAATTCATCCTCACAGCTTTCACATTTGTAAAATTACTATGAATTAGGATTATAAAGGAAACATGGATAAATAGAATGTTGGACTTGAATGTCTTGCAATTTCCTGCTACTCAAAATAATATGACCGTATCAAGTGAATATAATGTACTTGATCAGTCAACCGTTGTTATCCTATTGCTGGGTGATAGGCTACCTCTCTGTAGAAAAGGGTGAGCTGTGATACCATAACATAGTGTATTAGTGATATAGTGGTCCATGGATACAGTGTCTACTTTCAACTTATTAATCGAGTGTGGCTGTGTTTTGGCTAGGTTTGATTCCCAGTGAATGGAGCATTGTTGAGTTGAGTATATACATTAGAAATTCCTCTGACAACTGAGGTGTCTAAAATTGTGCACTATGATAGTATTGAGCTTACTTAAAGTGCATGGGATTTGCATGTGCCTACCCATATGTGGATGTGCTGTTGGGTGCAACCTGGCTGGCGTGTTGAGGGTTACAGGTTTGATGTTATTGTAGTAGTTTATTATATTGATATTATTCAAGAATATAAATTATAAAGTAGTTGATACCTTGTTGCTGGACAAAAGCCTCATTTTCTATAGACAAAGAAGAAAATAACAACATTGAAATTAAAACTGCCTTCTGTGACCAGTAGCTGTGATTTCTGAGCATGAAGTTCTGGGTTCAATTCCCGGGTTAAACTGGGTGATGTTGGCTTTTTCATAGGAGACATCATCGTGGCAGACATGGAGTCTGGACTTGTACTTGGTTGATTATAATTGATAGTAAATCTATATGATATTACATGTACTCCATTTTAGCATTATATGTTGTGTACCACGTTACTTGAATGTGGAACAAATTTTTATGTATTATGTTCATAAGGGTACATATTTGAATATCGAAGATTAAAATATCTACCCTAAAATATCGATGTTCAAAATATCGAAAATGTAAATATCGAATGACCATAAAATCGAAAATTAAAATATCGAAAGTTTAAAACATCGACTGATTAAATGATCTACGTCCAATATATCTAAACTCTAAATATCTACAAAAGTTACATCGAAAGATCTAAATATCGAGGTACAGATTATCGAATGTCCGAAATATCGAACCTAACAAGGTTAGTCGACGGAGCCCCGCTTCGCGGGGCTCCTATTTCTGTTTGCAAGGTTTAAAGTAACCTAACAAGAAGAGGATGGCGGGGTCTGAAAGACTCCGCCATCCTCTTCGAACCTAACCTGTCCGAGTCGGGGTGCCCCAAGTTCCGAGCTCGCTTCGCTCGCTCTGGCATCCGAAGTCCGTCCAGCTACCTCGTTGGGTAGTAATTGACTAAGGACGCAAGAGCGAGCGAAGCGAGCTCGGGACTTGGGGCACCCCGACTCGGACAGGTCAGGTTCGAAGAGGGTGGCGGGGTCTGAAAGACCCCGCCATCCTCTTCATGTTAGGTTACTTTAAACCTTGCAAACAGAAATAGGAGCCCCGCGAAGCGGGGCTCCGTCGACTTACCTTGGTAGGTTGTTATTTTTTTCGATATTTCAAGTAGTAGGTATTTTTAACGTAGAGTTTATGAGATTAGATATTATGAACTGCGATGTATTAAACGTTGATATTTTGAATTTCGACATAACGTCTTTCGATATTTTGAATCATTCGACATTTAAATCAGTCGACATTTTAATCTTCGACGTTTTAAGCGTAGATGTAACATTTTTCGATATTTTGTTACAATCGATATTCTGAACATCGATATTTTAAGCGTAGATATTTTAATCTTCGATATTCAAATATGTACCCGTTCATAAGCATGTACTTGATTAAATATCAAAAGACGAAATAATTTAATGACAGTAGTACTTACATGCAAACAAACAAAAGTACTTTTGTTTACTGTCAGAGTTACTTGCTGTATTTACGAACATTTCAGTCGAGTTGAGTGAAGTACCGCATACAAACAAATTAGAGTATATTTACTATTTTAAAAGTTTCTTGCTCCATAAACAGTTTGCGCAATAACTGGACAACATTAACTAAATAATTTTATGAAATAATAATATTTGCTACAAAGTTCTCTAAGCAGTGTTAAAGACAAATGTGATAAGAGTGGTGGTGGCTTCGCTCGACTTCGGTCGTGGGCCAAAAACCAAGTAAGCCTTGTGTCGAAATTCGACTCATCATCACTCTTTAGGGAAAGGTGAAGGAAAACACCTCGAGGAAACCGGCATGACTGAGAACCAATACTTCGATGCATGTGTCGTCACCCACTGCACTATTTACGCATGGTAGACTGGGCATCCATGAAATTGGAAGCATTGGCATCCATTAAATTGGAAGCATTGGCATCCATTAAATTGGAAGCATGGGCATCCATTAAATTGGAAGCATTGGCATCCATTAAATTGGAAGCATGTGCATCCATTAAATTGGAAGCATGGGCATCCATTAAATTGGAAGCATTGGCATCCATTCAATTGGAAGCATGGGCATCCATTCAATTGGAAGCATGGGCATCCATTCAATTGGAAGCATGGGCATCCATTCAATTGGAAGCATGAAGGTGAAGGAAAACATCTTAAGGAAACCGGCATGACCTAGAGCCAATGTGCATGAGGCATGCGACATCTCATGCACTGTTTACGCATGGTAAGATCCTCCATTAAAGTTGGAACATGGGCATCCATAAAAATGAAAGCATGAAGGTGAAGGAAAACATCTTAAGGAAACCGGCATGACCTGGAGCCAATAGGCAGGAGGTATTTGACATCTACCCTGCAGTGCTTATGCACGATAAGAAACTCCATAAAATTCCATACACTAAATTGGAAGCTGACGATGAACGAAAACACCTGGATGGAACTGGCGTGACAGGATCCACATCCACCACCGCACCGCTCAAGCATGGTGAGATCCTTCCAATTTAATTTAAATTCTTTGACATTAAATGAATGAGATTTATTTGATAAGTCATTAAATTGGATCTTTTGGCATAAGTTGAAACAGAGACTTAGGTATTTGGAATTCAGTAAATTGAAAGCATTTGACATTCATTAAATAAGACTGACCATTGGACTGGACGTATTTGAATTTAGTTGAATGAGACTTATACAACACTCATTAAATTGCGGATTGTGATCGGAAACTATACCGCTTTATGAAGGTTATATGTAAAATGCAGAAGAAAAATCATAACATTTAAATTAATGGCAACTAAACAATTAATGTACATTTCAACCGCGCGGCCTACTCATCAAACTTAATGAAACTTTGCCAGGAGTTAGTAACTATTTGTTACTACACACTCCTGATTTCCGGTATTTGTTGCAAAAAGAACTTAGACGCTATGACCAAAAATAGTTGGCCGCTAGAACCGCCACTGGCCGTAGTCACCGCCTGTGATTACACAGAAACTTGATAATGCAGATAGGCGAATTATGTATCAAATACTTCATTACTTCTTTTTTATTAGGTCATTTTTCATTAGGTCTTAATTACTTGTATTTGTTGCAAAAATAAAAAAACATCAAAACCTTAATAAAAAAACCGGCCAAGTGCGTGTCGGGCCACGCACAGTGTAGGGTTCCGTAGTTGCCCATATAAATACTTATGCGAACTAACTAAACTGATTCGCTGAATTTAATTTTATAAAGAAGAATTTTCAAAATCGGTCCAGGCGTCTGAGAAATCGGGGAAAATACATAAGAATAAAGATTACGACGAATTTAGAACCTCCTCCTTTTTTTGAAATTAGTTAAAAATAGTTGACGATAAAAACCTACCTATCCCCAAAAAACATACCTATAAAAGCTGTAATAATAAAGTTGACAAACTTACATTTGCAGTTGTCTCCGATACATTTTGTTGAGAAAATATGATGTCCAAGTACATTTTATAAGTTGGTCGACTATTACTCGTAAAGTTGTAAAGCCTACTTTGTCCTGATAATTTTCTTTTAAATTTCGTTATATATACTACTATTGTGAATTTTTTCACACTCCCAAACATAACCGTTTAGCTGGTAGAGGGGGGGGACACTCGGTTCGAGCAAAATTTAGCACTTTAAAGCTTAATATTTCACAAACGAATTTTTTTATCAAAAAATCGTTAATGGAAACTATCATTATTTTTTAAAGACCTATTTAATGATACCCCACACTAAGGGGTACGCGAGAAAAAAAAAAATCCTCACTTTACGTGTAAGTACTGGAGGTACCCTAAAAAAAAATATTTTACGAGATTTTATTTTACCACTTTTTTGGCACAACAAATCCGTATATTTACACCAAATTACAGCTCTCTAGTACTGTGCGTCTCTGAGCTAAACTGCGGACAGACGGACGGACGGACGGACATGGCGAAACTATAAGGGTTCCTTGTTGACTACGGAACCCTAACAAAAAGTTATGCTATGTTAAGTTTCCAGGTTATGGGTAGGTGGGTATTAAACCATAAACATCGAATAAATAGAGTTTTATGTGTATGAACAGTTAGTAACTGATTTGTTGCAGTGAATAAAAAAGAAAAAAAATACAAAAACTTGGTCCAATATTTTTTTATGATCGATTTAATTTGGTCGCTCGGCTGGCAATATGCCTACAATACAATGGCGTTTATTCCGTTATTAAAAGTGTGTTCAAGCATAGTTATGGTACAAATCGATAGGTAACGTAAACTCGTTTGGATAAATATGGCCAAAATAATTGTAAAATTGTTGTGTTAATAATCGCGGGTAGGTGTGAAAATAAGATAAACATAGCTCTAATATTATTTTTTATTTAAAATAGTAATAAATAGTATTTTCACTTTATTTATATAAATTATTGGAGTATTACCTCTACACATCAGGTAGTAGCGTTTGTAGCACATTTTATGTGACTCAGTCTTTAATTAAACACCACCTGCCAGCTCATCAGTTCACTATCACTGTTTTTCACTATCACTGGACACTAGTGGAGCAGCAATGTCACAATTGGAAGATATCATATCCGCACAGAAATGCTTGGAGGACAGCTTTGTCAGGAAGATGGGAGAATTGGAAGCACAGATCCAATGTGCTGGACCTGGCAAGGATACCGTTGCGAGGGTTGCCGAGGAGTTCCGTACGTTTAGGGAGCTTATCTTCAGCATGCTGAGTTTGCTAAGGAAGCAAATAAGTGAGTGCGCTAGTCAGGTTGACAGGCTGGAGACCAGGCATCGGCGGAAGGCTCTGATTTTCCAAGGCATACCGGAGGTTGAGGGGGAGGTCAGCAGCGCAGTCATCATGGATGTGTTAAATAAAAAGCTCGGCCTTAATACCATAACTGCATCCTCCATTAAGGTCTGCTACAGGATCGGTACAGTCAATAAGGAGCACCACAGGCCTATCCTACTGAAGTTCTCCACTTATGACGACAAATCAGCAGTTTGGAAAGCAAAGACACGGCTGAAGGGTACTTCTATCACAGTCAAGGAGTTCTTGACAAGGCCCGGCAATCTGTCTTCGGTAAAGCGAAGCTGCACTTTGGAATGAGGTCGTGCTGGACCCAGGACGGTGTGATATCTATAAAAGCTCCAGATGGAAGCAGACACAAAGTCACATCCTCTGAAGAATTGAGTCCGCTGTTGGTCAAATATCCCAAGTGTGAAGGGTCAGGAGACAGCCTGAAAAACAAGAAGCATTGATTATATCACAATAGAAAACAGCAGTCACGCATTAGGTAATTCTAATTAGTACCGGTTTCCATCTTACCTTGATTTTGCTATCTTTCACTGTTTAATGTAGTTATTGTGTTACTTTGTTTACATTCACCTCGTAACTTCTTTTCTCAGTTCATAGTTCATAATGTTTTTTTTTTTTTTTTTTTCTTTTACCGTAACACTGCTCGCTATGTATTATTACATATTAGACAGCTTCATTTACCCTCAATCTATTATTTTCATAAATTATTTCATCTATGATAAACTACTAAGCGTGACTGTCATTTAATATCTGCTGTCATTGTCATTTTTTTTTTTGACGTATATTCGGATACGTTCACCAGATCTCAAACTAATGTGCACAGAACATATATACTCCTAACGGAGAAGAATGTCAACTCCGTACATTATTTTGTAGAACAGTATCAGCCAGCGCCATCTATATGTAGCCCAAAGAAAACACTCAATATCGCGGGAATTTCAAACGGTTGAGTACCATCCCGGATTATTTTTAGAATTTTACTCTTAGGTTTTTTGGTAGGTCATTCTCAATTAAGAAAACTCAAAATTGAGTTTTCTTAATTGAGAATGAACCTACCAAAAAACCTAAGAGTGAATATTGGAAAGTGCAAAATAAAACAGTAAATAATGTAGTGTCATAAATTATTTATTTCAAGTTTCATAATAATGTGTACATGTTTTAGCTTCAATATCTTTAGTTCAAGTCAAGTGGTTAAGTCTGTATTCTGCTAAAGAATAAATCTGATTTTTGTTTAAACTACATATACAGAGACATTACAATGAGGTTACATAAAAACCAATTTACCGAAATGTACTCAGCAGAAAGTAACTGCGCCTTTGTGATATCTTTAAAGTCTGCCTTTTACACAGCATTTTTATCCGATTTTCCAAAGATTTATACTGTTCTTCTGGAAAAATGTACTTTGCCCACAGCAGACAACTGAAAGTGAAAACAATAACAGATTAATAGTTCTGCAAACTGCTGAAATATTTATATGCAATTATTAAGGATGAGGACATAGATAGCTACAAGACTAGATTGAAAAAGGATAACCCATCCATTAATTTTGTACTAAGCATTTTAGAAACAATCGAAAATAACTACTGATGAAGAAAATCAACCCAGTGTCACAAGGTCATAACTGCTGTTAGGTCAATTAGTTTACAAGAACAATACTTTGTCTCAAAATTTCCCTAGAACTATGACTAGGGCGTACTATTTGAAACGAACGGAAGAACAACAACTATAAGCTTTAAGGTGTTATGTATTACTTACCGAATAAGGTTACGAACTCCGGGTTTAAGAAAGCGGAACAGTTTCACATTATGTTCGGCTGGGGAACAGTCACATAGCCACATAATATGTAAGATTTCCTTCTATTTTCATTTATTTTACAAAGTTTCAAAGCACACAACAAAGTATCTTTTTGATCACAATAGAGTTACTGTCTCAGAACTTGTGAAACATTTTATAAACACTGAACGAAGGAAAAAAACCTCAACTCAAAGATAAAGGCAAAAGAAATACTGAATATTTGCAGCAAATGAAACTTGAAAACAAAATCAAGGAAGTTTCAAGAGAACTTTTTGTTTTTGTTGACATCGGGCGTGTGTTGTAGTATGAATTATAAAATAACTACTATATTTTCGACTTATTTTAATTTCCGACTATTATTCGTTTAGATAATTTACTGGATAAATGAAAATCAGAAAAACTTCAGTCATCAAAAATACTCTAATAAATATTTGCATAATCATAAACATGGACTACTAGAAGTTAAAAACTACCATTTAGAAAAAAATAACAAAAATTAGTCACATAAATTATTTCTGTGTTACAACTTGAAAATACTTCATAATTTTTTTATGCTGGCAATGAAGTATTTCTGCCCCGGGTACCTGTCTAACATTTGCCCATACAAAGTTGACACCCCCTGCTAATGTGCGTTCAGTTTGTATAGGTGCGTTCGGATTACCGCAAATCGATTGTTTTTGTTTTTTGTCAACATAATTACCTGCTTTTGTTTTCTTTTTGTTTACATTGTGCTTAAACTATGTTTTCCTTTTATTTATTTTTTATGATGTTAGCTGGCGGGTGGTGCAGAGATGCAAGCTTCGTACCAACAGTTTGTGTAATTCTACTTCATATTTATTTATTATAGTCATATTTATTTATATATAGCCTATTTATATGTTATGGAAACAATTTCTGATGATGAAACTTTTTTTTCTGCCGATGACTCTGCTGCTTCTTCTAGTGGTAACAGTTTTTGTTCGGTTAAAGACACTCTTGGTGACCTGTTACGTCAAACATTCGACCAAGATCTTGGCCGAATGTTTCTAGTTTGTCACATAAATGCCCAGAGTGTTCCAAGCCATTACAATGAACTGTACGAGACTTTTACCAACAACAATGTTCATGCCGTCCTGATTTCCGAGACTTGGCTCAAACCTGATCTGTTGTCGACCACTTACTCTCTTCCAGGATTCGTTCTTCTTCGGAATGACCGAATCGGTAAGAGAGGGGGTGGGGTAGCAATATATCTCCGTGCTGACTTTCCCTTTAAAATTATTGCAACTTCTTCCCCTAACAGTTCAGCTGAATTTCTCTTTTTAGAGGTTTGTGTCAGGGGTGCTAAAGCTGTCCTTGGTGTCGTCTATTGTCCCCCTTCCTTAGACTACTTCACCGAATTCGAATCGGTTCTTGAGTCTTTGGGTTCAGAGTACGCACATCACATCGTCATGGGGGATTTCAACACCAACCTCCTTGCCCAAACCTCCCCTCGATCCTGTAAACTGTTACACCTGGTCGAGTCAGCTAATCTGCACGTGTTACCTCTCCATCCTACTCATCACAACACTGCTGGAGATGATACTTGGCTCGACTTAATCCTCACCTCTAATCCTTCACTAGTCTCCTCTCACGGTCAACTTGACGCTCCTGGCTTTTCCCGACATGACCTTATTTTCCTGTCTTATATCCTGAAACCTCCTAAACCCAAACCTGCGTTCCAGTACAGGCGTGCCTTTGCGCGGATGAATGGTGAAAAGCTTGTGGAGGATGCTTCTAATATTGATTGGAGTCCGTTGGAAGAAGCCACTACTATTGACGACAAAGTTAAATTTTTTAATGATCTTGTACTCAAGCTTTACGATATTCACGCTCCTATCAGGAAAGTAAAGCTTAAACACCCTCCTGCACCATGGATGAATTCGGAAATCCGGATGGCAATGCGACGAAGGGACCAGGCGTTTCGGAAGTTTAAAAAGAATAGATCGGAGGATAAGTGGATCCTCTTCAAAACTGCTCGCAATCGCTGCAATCAGATGATACGCAACGCAAAACGCCGACACATTCTTGATAATGTCACCTCTGCTTCTCCTGCTGATATTTGGAAGTTCCTTGGAACTCTAGGTATCGGTAGATCGCGGCATTCAGACCTTCCTAACACAATTGGCTTAGACGATCTAAATCTTCACTTCTCCACTGTTACCACACTTGATAGTTTAGCTAAACTTCAAACCTTGGATTACCTTAATGGTCTGACGCGACCCAATATTAGTCCCTTTACCTTCAACCCAGTCGATCCGGGAGAGATTAAGAAGATCATCCTATCCATAAAATCCAAAGCAGTAGGTTGCGATAACATCAGTCGTCACATGATTGTGACGATTCTTGATCAGCTCCTACCTGCAATTTCCCATATCGTTAATTACTCCCTTTATTCCCGTGTTTTCCCTTCCCTGTGGCGGAAAGCCCATGTTCGTCCGCTACCAAAAATTACTAACCCCACTCTTCCCAGTCATTTTCGTCCTATTTCCATTCTCCCCTTTTTGTCAAAAGTACTTGAGGCCTGTGTACACAAGCAATTCTCCTCCTTTGTTCACCAGAACTCCCTCATCAGTCCCCTCCAATCTGGGTTCAGACCCGGGCACAGTACTGTCACAGCTCACCTTAAAGTGACTGACGATATAAGGCGGGGAATGGAAGACACTAAGGTCACCGTTTTAGTACTGATCGACTTTTCCAATGCTTTCAATACCGTCAGTCACGAAGTCCTTTTGTCCATCCTCTCCTATCTTATGGTCTCTCACGATGTATTAGACTGGTTTTCATCCTATCTTCGGGGGCGTCAGCAGTCAGTTCTTGCTGGTGATACTTCATCCAGCTGGTGTGATCTTCAAGCTGGCGTCCCTCAAGGCGGTATTTTATCTCCTTCTCTGTTCTCTATTTTTATAGACCTTTTAACTACTGAACTTCAGTGTGCGTATCATCTTTATGCTGATGACTTACAGCTTTATTGCCAGGCAGGTGTTGACAACGTATCCGATGCGATTGAGGAGCTGAACAGAAATTTAAAAGCGGTGAAAAACTGGTCTGATCGATTCGGGGTAGCGGTTAACCCAGCCAAATGTCAGGCTATCATTATAGGGAGCCCCTATAGCTTGCGTAGGATGAGTGGGTTGACTCTGCCTCCGCTCATCTTTGATGGTGCTGTCATCCCGTTCAGCTCTGATGTCAAAGACTTGGGTATACACGTTGACACTTGCCTCGACTGGCGTAAGCAGGTCGCGATTGTGAGCAAAAAAGTCACTGGAACGCTGCGGTCCCTTTATCGGTTGAAGAATATTCTCCCATCTCGCGTGAAGGCTATGCTCGTTCAATCCCTTATCTTCCCCATAATTGATTATGGTGATGTGTGTTACTATGACCTGAATGCAGATTTACTCAATAAACTTGACCGACTTCTGAATAACTGCATTCGATTCGTCTTTAATCTCCGAAAATATGATCACGTCTCTGAACACCGCTCACTTTTAAAGTGGTTGCCCATTCGCCAGCGCAGAGAGTTAAGGGCTTTAACCACCCTGTTTTCTCTTCTTGATAAACCTACTTCTCCGTCCTATCTGACAACCCACTTCCAATATTTATGTTCTGCGCATAGCAAAAATCTTCGTTCTTGTAATAATCGTCTTCTACGATGTCCCTCTCACCGTTCTGGCTTTCTCAAATCTTCTTTCCCAATCCAGGCAGTTTTCCTATGGAATGCGCTTCCTCGGAATATCAGGACGGTATCCAGTCTGTTCACTTTCAAGTTGAAAGCTCGTAAGTATATTACTGAGAAGCTGGCAGTTTCATCTCTAAATTAACTGGTTGTTTGTTTCCTTAATTTCTCTAAACTGTGTATGTATGTATTGTAAGTATGTATTGTATGTATGTATTGTATGTATGTATTGTATGTATGTATTGTATGTATGTATTATATGTATGTATTTATGTATTGTTTATATGTACTAAATTATACTCATTTCCTCATTAAGGAATTGTCTTGTATGTTGCACCTACTTTGTCTTTGTCTCTGCATCACCCTAAGGTAGACTGGGAGATAATGCCCAAGGCATTAAGTCCGCCTTTGTACATGTTTTTTTTGTGCATAAAGTTTAAATAAATAAATAAATAAATAAAATTCATATTTTAGGAGATATTCACTAAAATGTAGTAGTTTGAAACTGTATTAGTGTAAGGTGACCATAAGTTTTCATTGAAGTGAAACTATAGACAATCTTATTTTTTTAGGGCGGGCGTATGCTTACTGATAAATACGTTGTGATCCGTCCGGAGGGTGAACGGAACGGCACGACCGTATAAATACTGGTGGTACCTGCGTACTCCAAAAATGATCGCGGTCGCCTCCTTCTGGATTTGCGAATATCGTTTCTCGGCCGCGTTTAAAGTTCGCGACGCGAAAGATATAGGACGTTCGCCGTCGGCGTCTTTCTGTGATAATATCGCCCCTAATCCAGCTGGGCGTCAATTCTGCTAATTTTATTTAACTCACATGCTATTGATATTCAATTGAAACTCAATCACGACTCCATTACGATTAGAACAAATTTGGTATTCTGCAAAAACTTGTGTAAGCTCAATATAGTCGTAATGGAATCGTCCAGTTATAAGTATTGCCATTAGAGAGTAGAATACCGATAAAGTCCATAACCGATTTACAATTGTAACACGATTGAAGAGCAGACTAGCAAATATTCTGATAGCAGTTCAATGGAATTTCACTGGAAAACCATTGGTCTTAAATTAGTAGCAGAATACCAAATGTAGTTAAAACTGCTACTAAGATCCAATTGATATTCAATCGAGTCATTACTAAATTAGCAGAATTGGGGCCCTGGTCCGGCATCTACAGTGAGCACCAGTTGCGCGGCCGGATTAAAATGGGCCAACACTTGTTCCGAAGCCAGACATTCCTTAATGGCGACGAACGCTTTATTATGTTCTTCCGACCAAACCCATTTGACTCCTTTTTTCAATAAATCGTATAGCGGATTTAATATGCTAGACGCGTTGGGGACAAAATTCCTATAATAATTTACTAACCCCAAAAAAGATTGCAGCTGATTTACGTTCATAGGAACCGGCGCTTCTATCATAGCCTTGACTTTAAGCGGAGATTTGTTTAGGCCGTCTTTATTAATTACGTTACCCAAATAATCGACCTCATCTTTAAAAAACTCACACTTCTCCCTCTGCAATGTGAGGCCTGCGTCTTGTAATCTTTTCAGGACCTCATTGAGCCTACGCAAGTGCTGTTCAGTGTTTTCGCCCGTAACGAGCACGGGTAACAATCTTCAAGGAAAATCTATGAACCTTATGTCTATGGTTGCAATACACGTAACTGACAGCTAAATCTCTCCCTTTCCCCTTGCTTTCCCCTCGGCAGGCCCTAGTTTCAGACGCCATATTGCGCCATATTGTCAAAACAGCCAATCACAGACTAAGCAGGCTCAGCCAATCAGACGCCGCCGCCACAGCCGCCATTTTAATCAATAAGTCAAGTGAAGTTTTATGATTATTATTTTTATGATTTATTTCCTGAGTTTATTTCCATAATTATTAAAAATTATCCTCTCAAGATTGAACTCTAATATTGCTTTGTGTTGTGAATTGTAACAGTAGACAGAAATCCGTCAAATCAAAATCCGTTGCGAACAACAAAATAGTATAAAAATGAACTTCTTATACTTTGTGTACGAAACATTTGAGAAACAATAAATTTCAAAGTGTCTTCCACGGATATTAGCTTAACCAACTCTATTCACGGCTGAAGAGATTGTTACTGCACTACCCAATACGCCTGATATACAAAAAAGTAAGTTTGAAATATCTTTACATCTACTTGTGTGTATCAATGAATACTGCCCAAATGCACTCGCATGTTAGCACATACATAGTATTGCTTATTCTGCTTGTCTTTCTGCCCATTGCAATTTTACCCCATCAAGCAAGATAAACCAAAGCTCTTAAAATGTATTCTGAAAGTAATTCAGTTAATTTCTACTCGCACACATAAAGAATGCATATTGTTGGAAACCCGCCAGTTGCAAGAGTCATTATAGCATATTATACTAATTGACAACTATATTTTTTCCTAATATCAGTTTTTTAATTAATTTCAGGAAACCCTAACTCCGTCATTGCTGTACATAATATGGCTGGCAAACTGAAATAAATGAAATTAAACTGACTTGAGTGGTCTCAGTCATAAGATTCAGTTTCAATTCCTGGACACCCAATGACATAAAGAGTCAGTTCCATACAATAACTGTTAAGGCTACTTCTTGTATTTATTATTTAATAATAAATAATAACCCGAATAATGTTTTTATACATCATTCTATGGGAACGTAAAATTAGGATGAAAACAATTAAATAAGTATTAATACAGGTTACAAAATATCTTCTGTCTATCTTAATATCTGTGTACCAAATTTCTTTCAAATCGTCGTCCAGTTGTTTTGCAAATTCAAAAATGTACAATTATTTTTTTATTATTTCAGATACCAAGGCTCACCAAATTATAAAAATGAAGATACTCCAGCAGCTGAACATTTGTGAAAAGGCAAAAACTGCTATAAAGTTTATAAAACAAAAATCTTTTGAAGTAGGTACTAAATGGATATTTTAGTTGTGAGATAGTCAAACTCAGATTCATTATTGCATTCATGTGTACATAGCATAGGTGTAGTAAATAAGTTCAATCAATATGATATCCGGTTTGGGCATGGCAACATTTATTACATTGGACTTACCAAGCATCCAGTCAGTTGGTATAGCTAAAAGTTCTAAACAAATGTAATTATTATATTATATTAATATGTAATCATTTTATTAGTTAACTTCTATTAATTATGTATTTAAATATGTATTGTATTAATTATGCTTATATTTCTTCCATTAAATATTGTTTTCTATTTTTTTATATATTTTGCTATATAAAATTTAGTTTTCAAAGTCAAAGTCAAAGTCAAATCATTTATTTCAATTAGGCCATCCAAGAGGCACTTTTAAACGTCGATTTTTAAAATTAAGGAAATGGGATGGGGTGGGATTGAATCTGGGTCAATCTTCAATTTTTGAACTTCCGTTGAGGATAATGACACCCGATACTTTTACTGCTAGTGCAACCATCCATTGACAAAAAACAAAAATATATATTATTTTAATTACGTTTAACTAAAATGAAATTAAAATAATTTGTATTTTTGTTTTTTGTCAATGGATGGTTGCGCTAGCAGTAAAAATATCGGGCGTCATTGTCCTCAACGGAAGTCCAAAAATTGAAGATTGGCCCATCTACACCCATTCGCTAATGTAGGATGTATGAAGAAATTCTTCTAAAATTAAAATTTTTAAAAGAGTAAGTATGGAGTTTCTTGCCCATTCGGGCAAGAAACTCCATACTTACTCTTTTAAAAATTTCGTTATGTGTGTGAGCATCTTTGAGTAAGTATTATTTCTGTGGTTACGAATTATGATATGAGTATCTTGTTTAACCAATGTTTCATTCTAAGGCCCGTATTACAGAACAAAACTCAAGCACCGATCTCTATTTAAATATAGATTTCAACCAGTCAAATGCCTTGAATCTAGTTTTAAGTAATACTTGAGTATTGAGTTACTTTCTGTAAAGCTTTTTGTGTTAGATTTATTCTTTTAATTTTCTGTTATGTATTGAATTTGGGTTTGCCTCTTAATTTGAAGCATTTTGATCCGAGAGGGTGGCAGATATAGTCTTATGTTTATTAAGACATTGATTAAGACTTTCTCAATTTAACTCTAGAGATTAAGAATTTTTAAATGGTGTAATAGTATGAGGTCTCAACATTTACCCATCGTATGCCGCATATATTAATCGTGTCTTTTGAAAACACTTATTAAAAAATAAAACATGTATTATAATTATATTTCTTTGTTTTATTTAGACCTGTTTTACTTTGTAACCTACAGTCAATCGTATGTCAGAACAATCATTACTTGAGAATTATTCAAGTAATGATTGCTCTGATATATGGTTGACCAAAACCAATCAGTACAAAAATCAAACAAAATATCTGTGACAAAAGCCTGAGGTCCAAATACGGAAAAGACAAAAGGCCTGTATCTAAAATCGTAATAGTTGCTTTTAAAAAGTCATTTCATTTGACCTGTTCAAGAATTTCTGTATAATCTGTGCTTGTCAATCTCTATTCTTGCGCTTTCTATTGGTCGTTATTTTTTGTTCGAAGATTGCCATCTGAGTGTATACTCTCTACTTAGTCTGTGGTAACGAGCACGTCGTCGAGCAGACACAGCGTGCCGGCACGCCCGCTAACACGCTTTCCATGGCCCGCTGAAATAAACTCGGTGCTTGTAACATTAATTGTTACATGTCTTAATTCTAAATAATATAATAACAATAATAAAAACTAAACATAAGGAAATTACTTAAATAATAATTATTATTTCTAAAAAGGAAAAACTATTTACAATATCTAAATAAAGATAAATAAACTAATAATGAACGCATCAAATCAGATTTCTGGCCAGCTACATTTTATCACCACGCACGTATTAAAACAAGCGACATATTAGGCACCCAGAAACGAATTCCTTTGTTCTCGGCGCGGGCGCAAGGTCCACAGCTCCACGTCGCCGCAGACAGAACGATTCTGGTTGTCGAGGCGAGCGCACGTCAGTCTTTTTCACGGTCGACGGTCCCTAATACGAGTACATCGTAACGTAATCGCGACTGAGATTATTTTTAAGGCGTCCCTACCGTTCCCTCGACATTTAATTTATTCATAAACTTATTCTGTGTGTGTGAATTAAACCCCGATTGGGGTATCACGCTCAGGTTCCACGCACACCTTGAAATATTGGCTTCCCCGCGGTGGACAGTAGTCGAGCATCTTGCCAACCCTACATCAGCCTTTGGACCTGGCGATCGACGCGCGAGCACACTTCTCCTGCAGCGGCCAGTGACGTCAGGGGAGTGCTAGACCAGTGAGGAGGTTAATCGCTGTATAGGCCCTAACCCAATTTTATGTAACATCGACCCCGTCTACCGAGCTACTTAATAAAATAATGTTCAACTTGCTGCCTACCTACATTTTTATTTAATATCCTCCTAGGAATACCTGTGCCTAGGTTAGGTAGGATAAAGTAGCGTAGCGGTACTTTAGCTCCGGGACATGCTGAACAAAGACCAAAAACCATTCTTGTATAATTATCTGAAAATGCCACGGTGCGTATTGATACAAGTCAATTCCTGTGATTTCTCATCTAATTCAAACTGATTGTACGCGTTTGAAAGGTCTAATTTTGTAAATTGTTGACCGCCGTGCAGTTTCGCAAACAATTCGGTTATAGTAGGCAAGGGATACTGATCGACAACCAGCTGTTTGTTTACACCTGTCGAATAATCGGCGCAAATCCTAATCGAACCCGATTTCTTTAATACAGGTACGATCGGTGAAGCATACTGCGCATGACTCGCCGGCACTAACACGCCTAATGACAACAAACGATCTATTTCCTTATCTACTTTTTCTCGCAAAGCGAATGCTATCGGCCGCGCGCGAATGAAAACCGGTTTCGAGTTGTCCTTTAATTGTAGACTAACTTTGTATTTATTAAATCGTCCTAATTTATCTGAAAAGACCAATGGGTATTGTTTTTCTAGCCTAGACACTATTTCACTACTTCCATTGGTTTGTTTACAGTAATGAACTGGTTTGAGTTCTAACTTGAAAAGCGAAATAAAATCGCGGCCTAATAACTCCGCAGCGGCATTTCGTACGACATAAACACTAAGTGAATGTGTTTGCTGCTCGTAAGTAACTGGTAAGAGTACTCGCCCCAAGCACGGAATGTTGTCACCGGTATAAGATAATAACCGTTTTTTTGTTAATGACAATGGCACATTCGTAAAATGTTTTTTATACGTGCTCTCGGAGATCGCAGTAACTGCTGAACCACTATCTACTTCAAATTTAAGTTGAACTCCCGAAATTGAAATCGTTTCGACCATAGGCTCACCTTTCACTGAACGAATATTGAAACACTCACCGTCATCGCCCTCATCCACGTCACTTGCTTCCAAAAAATTTACGGCCTTGGCCAGAGTCAGGTCCTTAAGGTCCTGTGCGAAGAGCTTATCCCTCTCCGGCCCAGAACTCATTCCCATGACGAATCTGTCTCGGAGAGCTTCGCCCACGTTAGTGAAACCGCAGTGCGCCGACAACCCACGCAGGCGCGCTGCCCACTGACTAAACGTTTCTCCCGTCTGCTGCATAGCCGCATAAAACTTGAACCGCTCGCTGAACCCACAGCGCTTGGGAGTGAAATGTTCGTCTAGCAATCCGATGATATCTTCGTATGGCACGTCCTGCAGCTGCTTTGGCAGAGCGAGGTCAGCGGCCAGTTTGTACGTGCCATCGCTGAGTGCGCTAAGTAGAATCGCTCGTCGCTTTGTTCCCGCCGTATCTTTAGTTTGATTTATGTCATTCGCGATGAACCACTGTGAAATCCGAGCCTTGTACGTTTCCCAAGACTAGGTATTATGGTCAAACGATGACAAAATCCCGAATATTGCCCCGGACATTTTCCGTTACTGGTTTTTTTTTCTATAATGTAGGTACTCGTCGCCACTGATAAATACGTGGGATGGGGACAAGTGAAACGATTGCTTGCTGTTAGCGTACTCCATGTATTTACAAAATAACATGGCGGGTGTGCTCCGCACGCACACATATATAACACTTACACTATTATTATTATATATTGGAGAGACCTGTTGGTCTAGTGGTTAGTGACCCTGACTGCAATGCCGTGGGTCGTGGGTTCGATTCCCACCCAGGACAAAATGTTTGTGTGATGAGCACGATGATTTGTTCTGTCTGTAGGTGTAATTTATCTATATTAAGTATGTATTTAGAAATATATTTAAGTATGCTTATAAGTTTTCTAGTACCCATAACAGAAGCTCTGCTTAGCTTGGGACTAGATGACGTTATGTGATAGTTGTGGAATATTATATTATGTGGAAACAACCATTACTTCGAAACACTCGGCGAGCGCTTCATCTCTGGTGGTGACTGGAACGCTAAACACTCCCATTGGGGATCAAGACTCGTAACAACTCGAGGAAGAGAACTTAAGAAGAGTTTAGACCACAATCATCTCAAGTCCATCGCAACTTCCGAACCAACTTATTGGCCCAGCGATCCAAACAGGAGACCCGACGTGCTAGATTTCTTTATTAATAAAGGGACTCTCACGATTATGCTACTCCATAGAATCGTGTCTGGATGGCTCTTCCGATCATACTCCTATTATCCTTACTGTAAGTTGTACTGTACTAACATACGAGAATCGTCCAAGCCTGTTTAATAAAAAGACTGACTGGAACTCTTTCAGAGAAATGGTGGATGATAATTTGAATCTACAAATTGCCCTCAAAATAAAAGAGGAAGTAGAGAGTGCTTCAGTAAAGTTCGTGACCGCAATACAAAACAGTTGCTGGAGATGTACGCCGGAAATCGCCGACCGTAACGTGAGACACAGCGTAGTACCTGAACAGATACGATCACAAATCCTCGAAAAGAGGCGACTGCGCAGAGTATGGCATAACAGTCGTCATCCAGATCCAATAGACAAGAGAGCTCTAAACAAAGCTACTCGAGAGCTAAAAGAAACTCTAGCTGACGCCGCAAACGCAACTTCTGCTGCCCACATAGCGTCGCTAACAGCTACTAGCTCTTCAAACTACTCTCTATGGAAGGTTTGCAGAAATGCAAATAAGCCTGTTGTGCCCAAACCGCCCATAAAGACCTCTGACAACTCTTGGGCTCGATCATAACAACAAAAAGCCGACACATTTGCGAACCACCTGGCAGGCATATTCACACCTAACCACCGTGACCCGGAATGTGATGATGCAGATATAGATCGGGTTCTTGAACAGGATCTCCAACTTGATACTCCAATACAGGCTACATCACCACGAGAGGTAAAAAAAAACAATCTCCACACTAGAAGACAAAAAGGCTCCGGGATACGACCTAATCAACAAAATGGTACTCAAAGAACTCCCGCGCAAAGCCATAGTATATCTCGCTTGCTTGTTCAACGGCGTCATGAGAACTGGTCACTATCCTACTCTGTGGAAGGTATCTCAGATAATAATGGTACCCAAACCGGGTAAGCCGACGGACGAAGTCACGTCATATAGACCTATAAGCTTGCTGCCAATAATATCTAAATTGTTTGAAAAGATCCTGCTGATAGACTTCTGAATGCGATTATTGAAACATCCATAATCCCTGATCATCAATTTGGATTTCGACGTGAACACGCGACAGTTGAGCAAATCCACAGAGTATGCCAGGTCATAAGGAGATCCTTGGAAAAGAGGGAGTACTGCTCGGCTGCCTTCCTGGACGTACAACAGGCCTTCGATAGGGTGTGGCACAGAGGTTTGCTATATAAAATCAAAACACTTCTTCCTCATAAATTTTACGTAGTGGAGTGGTGGAGTCTTATCTGACAGGAAGACTTTTCCAAGTACGAGAAGGTGAAAGCACGTCATGTTTTCATGATATACTGGCCGGGGTGCCCCAGGGTTCTGTACTGGGTCCTCTACTGTACACAATCTTCACAGCAGATCTACCACAAAGTACTGGAGTAACAGTGGCTACCTTCGCAGACGACACTGCAATACTCAGCTCCAGTGTAGATCCGACAGCCGCCTCTAACACATTGCAAAAAAGCCTCACAAGGATCCAAGACTGGATGAAAAAATGGAGGATTAAAGCTAGTGCATCCAAATCGGTCCATGTTACATTTACCTTGAGACGAGAAAACTGTTCACCAGTTGCGCTATGCGAACAACAGCTCCCGCACCATAACAGTGTCAAGTACCTGGGAATGCACCTTGAGCGAAGGTTGACTTGGAGAGACCACATCAGATGCAAGAGAGACGCGCTCAACATAAGATATCGGGGGTTGTATTGGCTACTCGGCAGAAACATTAAAATAATTATCACTGGACAACAAACTGCTTATATACGAGACGGTCCTCAAACCTATCTGGCCATATGGCATCGAGCTGTGGGGTTCTACTTGCGACTCCAACATAAGCATAATCCAAAGAGCGGAAGACTCGATCATTAAACAAATAGCTAATGCCCCCTGGTTCATCAAGAACTCAGAGGTTCATCATCACTTAAAGCTAAGCACAGTGAAAGAGGAAATAAAATCACGTGCAAAAGCATACAAAAAGCGTCTCCAACATCATACAAATCCACTAGCGGTCCAGCTCACTATCCCTGACACACTGAATCGCTTAAAGAGACGCAAAATCATGAACCTGGATGGTCTACAATGAGGACTACTAAAGCCTAGTTCGAGTCCATCCCAAAGAGGAAGAGACTCTCAAAGAGAGTTAATCTGGCAAACCATCTGCTCATAGTCTTAAGACTGATTGCACGATAAGAATAGAAAAAAAAAATGTGGAATATTATTACATAGTTCTCAGAACACATAAAACCATACTTTAAAAGTAAAAGTCACAAATCCATCAACAATTCTGTATTTAAAATTAATACAAAGAAAAAAATGTGATAAAAGTAAAAAAAGGAATCATTCCAACACAATATAATTATTTCCGCGCCAATTATTATTTCATAACATCAAAATTTAAATAGAAATGTGTTCTATATTTAAAAATAATTAGTATTACGGTGCGTACAGACTATGTAACATACATTGTTATTTACTTTTTTATTTTTAAGCTACCTCACAATTTTTATGAAACATTGTTTATTTATTTACTTATTTAAAACTTTATGCAACACAAAAGGTACAAAGGCGGACTTAATGCCTGAGGCATTCTCTACCAGTCAACCCAGGGTAGCAGAGAGATAACATGGCAGGTTGTTTCTGGCGACATACTGTAAATTATGTGTACTTAGTATTAAGACTACTTAGTGAATCAACATCCGGACAAACCTATTGAAGTTTTTGAGATGATAATTTATGTATTTTGTTTTTTCCTTAATGTGTAATAAAAAATTATATATTTACCATTTTTCGTACAATTTTGACGCTGAATGTTATAAATAATGTCAAGGTTACATAAAATGGTTGTGTTATGTAACACATGTTATTATACAACATGATACATGGTCTGTACGCGCCTTTAAGTTCTGATTTATAAAATAACCATCTCCAACCAACTATTGACCGCTTAACAGTTATTATCAAAAGTAGTAATAAATCTTCTTGCAGTGCTGCATAAAGAATACAGAAAATGAAAAATAATTTATCTTGTAATATATTGGCGTCACAGAAAATTTAAATAAAGCAATATTGCATCCGTAAATCTAGTAAAATACCCTGTCAAATCATCAAAGAATTTAACAATTTGCTAAGCTGACGGTTGTTTTCAATGTCATTTTATTTCAGTTTAACACGATAGATTCCTTAGATTTTGGTATTTTTTCGTTATTTAAGACAGACATAATGCTTTTCCACATGATTTTCAGGTTTTAATGAGCCTTAACTTGTTAAAACGATGGGGTCAATATCTAGTACACTCAAATGTATGAAAAATCATTTTATTGACATGACATGTCAATAGCTGGTAATTAACCATAAATATGTACGAATATACTAGTTACGGACACCACTGTTTGTAAGTATAGTTCAATTTTAATGGTGAGGTAGCTTAACGTTAATGCTTTTGTATTACGTCAATGGACGTTGGCACCCCTAAAGCCTGCTCTACACTACTCTCGAAGTTGGTCGAAGTTGACCGACTACGATAGTGTAGAGGGGCACTTCGCTTCGCTTCGTGCAACTTCGACTCACTTCGGGCGACTTCCATTTATTGTCGGTTTTTGCGACTGAGTCAAAGGGCACAATGATGAAACAGGCAACTTCGCGAGTAGTGTAGTCACATACTTCGGGACTTCTATCAACTTCGCGAGTAGTGTAGAGCAGGCTTAAAGGTGTGTATCTGAGGCGGGCCGCGTGAGAGAGAGGACAACGTCTTCCCTCCGCCCCAGGCGCAGTGGTAGACGCCTACGGCGACGGATATCGCGGGACGATCTCTGGCCACCGTAGGCGCGGGCATGCGGGCGGCGACTAAAGGGCAACTCGCTGTCCGACTATGTTGTGTTCCACGCGCGCCTCAAAGAGCGGCAGCATAATGACTGTGCCCCCCCCCCCCCCTTTAGAAGGCCATAGCCTTGCCGGGGTTGGGGGACACGCGTATACCGCGACTCCGGTACACAAAGGGCTACTGAAGGACACCGTGGATTTTAGTCAGTCAAGTCTAACAGTCCCTGCCGCCCTGCCTGGGGTGGGAGGACTCATTTGATGATTTTACCATGAAAAAAAAACTGTATATCTGCATAATTGCAAACGTAAAAAAAAAACATGAATTCGTGTTTATGTAATCATGGTCACCCTACACTAATACAGTTACAAACTAAGCTACGATTTAGTGAATATCTCCTAAAATATGAATTTTACAATTATTTTGGCCATATTTATCTAAACGAGTTTACGTTACCTATCGATTAGTACCATAACTATGCTTGAACAATATTGAACATACTTTTAATAACGGAATAAACGCCATTGTATTGTAGGCATATTGCCGTCCGAGCGGCCAAATTAAATCGATCATAAAAAAATATTGGACCAAGTTTTTGTATTTTTTTCTTTTTTATTCACTGCAACAAATCAGTTACTAACTGTTCATACACATAAAACTCTATTTATTCGATGTTTATGGTTTAATACCTACCTACCCATAACCTGGAAACTTAACAATTAACATAGCATAACTTTTTGTTTATTTAGGTTTTGATGTTTTTTATTTTTGCAACAAATACAAGTGATTAAGACCTTTCATTTCATATAATTATAATTCGCCTATCTGCACTATCAAGTTTCTGTGTAATCACAGGCGGTGACTACGGCCAGTGGCGGTTCTAGCGGCCAACTATTTTTGGTCATAGCGTCTTAGTTATTTTTGCAACAAATACAGGAAATGAGGAGTGTGTAGTAACAAATAGTTACTAACTCCTAGCAAAGTTTCATTAAGTTTGATGAGTAGGCCGCGCGGTTGAAATGTACATAACAATTATTTAAGTACCTACTTCAAAAAAACAAAAAAAAAAAAGAATAACGTGATAGTACTCTTACACTGTCCGGAGCTTTATGACGATATTTTCTAAAAACTCCAGTAAATGGATAAAAGAGCAGAAGTGACGTTCAGTTGCTAACAACCGACTTAACAAATATTCAAGTATGTGTTCAGGAGAAAAATGTTATACAACTAAACAAGCTTTGAAAAAATGATTGCACTTTTATTTAAGTCAATAAAGGCAAAAAAAATATATACTATCAGAGATAGAGTATATCAAAATGAACTATTAGATAAAGAACAAAATAACCAACGGCATTATTTTCACGCACACAAATATTCGTTCTTTAAAAAAACATTTCAGTGAGCTTTTAATTACTTTTAATAGCCACCTAGATAAGTTAGATGTTATCGTTATTACTGAACCTAATATAGATTTTTCTTTAATAGATTTATTTAAGATAAAAGGTTATAATGTGCATAGTTTTACGCGAACCGGGCGTAGGGGAGGAGGGGTGCTTGTTTACGTGCGGGAGGAGTTGGATGCGCGGGCGATCGCGTGGCCGGCAGCGGCGGCGCAACCGATCGCCACTGAGTGCGTTTCCATTACACTTCATTACTCAGGGGAACCTGTTCGTGTTGTCGCATTGTATAGACCTCCTCGAATAAATAAACAGGAAAAAATCACTCAGTTCTTTGAGGAACTTAAAGTCATATTGAATAGTCTACCACAGAATTCCAAGGTTATATTGTGTGGCGACATGAACATCAATCTATTACAAAAACATGATAAAAACGTCATTACCTATGAAAATATCTTGGTCGAATTCGGATTCTCAAAATGTATTGATACACGTAGTGAAATTTTAGTTGATGTACTTGTGGAATCATGTATCGATCATATTTATGTCAGAGCACCTAGTCTAAAAATAAACTCCGCGGTAATCCAGCATAAAATATCTGATCATTACATGACATCAGTCGCGGTAAAATGGAAACGCACTTCGAAAACTGTGCCTGTGGATGATGGCGGTCGGGGGCGCGGTCGCGGGGGGCGGTGCGATTGCGCCTGTGCTCTCGCCTCTACCTCCTCGCGCGTGTGTGTCTGTCCCGCTCACTCGCCCAACGTAGCCTCGCAGTCACAACGACGTAATACTTGACAATCGTGCGGTTCGTGATAAGCTATTATCAGTTAATTTTGAAGAATTATTACTATATACCTACATGCCCCATAAAATTGTACAATGCATTTAGAGATATATTTCAACAGATCTATCATAGTTGTTACGTATTAAAAGATATAACTAATTCAAACAGGGATAGCACACCCTGGATAACTAGAGAACTAAAAAATATGATCTCAGAGAGGGAAAGACTGTTTATCTTATGGTGTAATGACCCTAAAAATATGGTAAAACGCTTAAATTACACAAAATATAGGAATAGATGTCAGAAATTAATATTTAAAACTAAAAATACTTATGATAGGCAATGTATACTAGACTGTAATAAAAATATTAAAAAGCTGTGGGAAAGAATTAATAACTTATTAGGAAACTAGCTGTGCCCGCAACTTCATTCGCGTCGATGTCGGAATTTAACAATGTTTTCTTAGTGCGAAGTGCTTAATTTTCGCCTTGTTTTTTATAAATCATAATCGTTTTCATATAAACCCTATTATTATTAGAATGTATTTAGATTTTTCAAGAATATTTGACCTGTTTGTGATAAACGCCCTTTGTCGTTCAAAGCCCACCTAGCAGCGTTCAAAGCACTCATTGCATCCCACTCCATCCCGCTCCATCCCGCTCCATTCCACTACATCCCACTCAATCCCACTTAATCCCACTCCATCCCACTTTATCCCACTACATCCCACTCCATAACACTCCATCCCATTCCATCCCACTCCATCCCACTTTGTCCCACTACATCCCACTCCATTTCACTCCATCCCACCCGATCCCGCTCCATCCCACTCCATACCGCTCCATCCCGCTCCATCCCACTACATCCCACTCCATCCCAATCCATCCCACTCCATCCCGCTCCATCCCGCTCCATCCCACCCCATCCCGCTACATACCACTACATCCCACTCCATCCCACTCAATCCCACTTTATCCCACTTTATCCCACAACATCCCACTCCAAACCACTCCACTCCAGTCCACACCATATTTGAATATGTAGTTTTCCTATTCCAAGCTAGATCGCGCTACTGAACTGCGCGTTCGGTGTAAACTGACCGTAATTTTACTTCTGGTAAACTTTGAATTCAAATATCTTTTGATAGACTGATCCGATTTCATGAAACAAAAACCAAATGTTACTTCAAGTTACGGTCAGTCGTTGTGTATTAAAGTTATATATATAACTTTCGTACATTTTACGTGATGCCCAAACAAATAAACATACAAACAGACAAACAGACATACAGACAAACAGACAAAAATTCTAAAAATGCTAGAAATGGGTTCTATTGGTTGTCCTTTATAACCCTGGCTATATTTTTTGAGTGTTTTTGGAATGTACAAAAATTACTTTTCTACAGTTTTATTATATGTATAGATATAGAATAGAATATAGATGAAAAACAATGTCTGGATAAATCAATAATAAAGAACATGGGAGTTAATGAACCTTTGAAAAACATTTGTAATAATTTTGCTCGTACATTTGCCGAAGAAATAGAGAACATCAAACATAATTGTAGTATTAAGCTGTTAGATAGATTCACCTACCTTGGAAAGACGGACAGAAGCATGAGATGGCAACCCGTAGATAGTAACTATGTTAAACGAATAATAACTCATAATGGATAAAAACAAGTCACCGGGTAGCGATCTTGTGAGAATGTCCGATCTTAAAATGATGGTAAATTCAGTGAGCCCTGTGATCTCTAACCACGCAGAAAAAAACGGGTCAACAAAGCCACAATAAATGCTTTGTTGATAATTTCCTGTCGGAGTAACTAAATATTTTGTTACTATTACAGAAAGAACTTAGTTGAGATTAGCAACTTTTTTATTGTGCGCTGATTTCCCGTCGTTTAATGTGCTAGGAACAATTTAGCTTTGTCCTTACATTAAAGTTAATAAAAAAATGGATGTGGTAACAATAAAACGTTTTAGGTGTGTCAATGTGAACATTGTTAATAAATTTGACAAAATAACTATAGTCGTAGCATTAAACTACCAATTGTCGTTCACTATATATGTGGCTGTGGTAACAATGGAACGTCGCGAGTGTGCCAAAGTAAACATTGATAATTAAATCTAATAAAATAACTATAGTCGTAGCATTCAACTACCATTTGTCAGACAATATATTTTGGCTGTGGTGACAATGGAAGGTTGCAAGTGTGTCAATGTGAACATTGTTAATAAATCTAACAAAATAACTATAGTCGTAGCATTAAACTACCATTGTCGTACAATATACATGTGGCTGTGGTAGCAATGGAACGTTGCGAGTATGCCAATGTCAACATTGTAAATAATATCTAACAAAATAACTATAGTCGTAGCATTCAACTACCATTTGTCAGACAATATATTTTGGCTGTGGTGACAATGGCAAGTTGCAAGTGTGTCAATGTGAACATTGCTAATAAATCTAACAAAATAACTATAGTCGTAGTATTCAACTACCATTTGTCAGCCAATATATTTTGGCTGTGGTGACAATGGAAGGTTGCAAGTGTGTCAATGTGAACATTGTTAATAAATCTAACAAAATAACTATAGTCGTAGCATTAAACTACCATTGTGGTACAACATACATGTGGCTGTGGTAATAATGGAACGTTGCGAGTATGCCAATGTTAACATTGTAAATAAATCTAACAATATAACTATAGTCGTAGCATTAAACTACCATTTTTCACACAATAGTATGTAGCTGCGGTAACAATGGAACTTTGCAAGTGTGTCAATGTGAACATTGTAAATAAATCTAACAATATAACTATAGTCGTAGCATTAAACTACCATTTTTCATACAATAGTATGTAGCTGCGGTAACAATGGAACTTTGCAAGTGTGTCAATGTGAACATTGTAAATAAATCTAACAAAATAACTATAGTCGGAGCATTAAACTACCATTTGTCATACATTATAATATGTGGCTGCGGTAACAATGGAACGATGCGAGTATGCCAATGTCAACATTGTTATTATATCTAACAAAACAATTATAGTCGGAGCATTAAACTATCCATTTTTTATACAATATATATGTGACTGTGGTAACAATGGAACGTTGCAAGTGTGTCAATGTGAACATTGTAAATAAATCTAATAAATTTACTATAGTCGTAATATCAAAATACCATTTGTCATACAATATATATGTTGCTATGGAAACAATGGAACGTTGCGAGTATGCCAATGTCAACATTGTAAATATATGTAAATCTAACAAAATAACTATAGTATTAGCATTTAACTATCATTTGTCAGACAATATACTTATATTTTACTGTGGTGACAATGAAACGTTGTGAGTGTGCCAATGTGAACATTGTAAATAAATCTAACAAAATAACTATAGTCGTAGCATTTAACTACCATTTGTCAGATAATATATATTTTACTGTGGTGACAATGAAACGTTGCGAGTGTGCCAATGTGAACATTGCAAATAAATCTTACAAAATAACTATAGCCGGAGCATTAAACTAACATTGGCCGTACAATAATAATATCGCTGTGGTGACAATAGAACGTTGTAAGTGTGTCAATGTGAACATCTTTACGTCCATACTAATATTATAAAAAATGCGAAAGTAACTCTGTTTGTTTGCTACCTTTTTACGAATAAACGGCTGATCGGATCGTAATGAAATTTGGCAAGGAGATAGACTATATCCTGGGGAAGGACATAGGCTACTTTTTATCCCTAAAAAACGCGAAAGAAGTCGCGGGCAACAGCTAGTATAGTATAACATGAAGTCTTTTCTGCTGTCTGTTCGCTTAGATCTCTAAACTGCTCAACGGATTTTAATGCAATTTTCAGCAATGGATATAGTGATTCAAGAGGAAGGTTTATATCTTTTAATACATTACATAATATGGTACAGAAAAGCCGAAAAAATCAAAGATTTGTAATGTGAATTGCACTCGTGCGAAACCGAGGCGGGTGGGTCGCTAGTTGTAAATTAATCAACATAATAACTTAACAAAAAACAAAACTGACTTCAAACAGGAAACTAAAAAGTAGGTACCCCTAACGTCAACTTTGAACAAAATGTTATGTCAATAACACGGCAAAACCAACCTCCACATCTGTCATTTTATGTAAAGTTTGTTTAAGGGGGATGCTCCAACCAGCCCGCGAAATTCAATTTTTTTTACGTTTTTGCAATTTGCAGGCCAGTGACATGTTGTAGCTTTATAAGTATATGAGTTGCGGTAATAACAAGTATAATTTTAAATATAAAAATTATCAAAAAACTCGCTCCATCAGCTCTCACATAGAAAAGGTGCATCATGTTAAAATCTCCGAAATCTAACTACGATGCACCTTTTCTATGTGAGAGCTGATGGAGTGAATTTTTTGATAATTTTTATATTTAAAATTATACTTGTTATTACCGCAACACATATATTTATAAAGTTACAACATGTCACTGGCCTGCAAATTGCAAAAAACGTAAAAAAAATTGAATTTCGCGGGCTACATCGAAGCAATCACCTTAACATTCCAATTGTGTGACTGAATTAAAATATTGTAGGTAAGTATGTAAAACTGATAGATGTACTTTTTGTTTAAATTCAGTAATTCAAATAAAGTGCCCCAAGCATGATCAAAGGTGCCTCCTTTTCCCCTAAAGTTCTCATCAATATAAATTAATCAAGCCCAAACACCAAGTAATTGCTGTAAATCGTTGAGAAGTTCCCTCAACATCCTTTCGGCTCCATCATCAGATCGACCAAGACCTTCAGTAATAGGTACTTAGTGCTTTAAAATACCTACTTAATGGAAAAAAAAAAACAATGAACGCACTAGTAACAGCACGCAAAGCCACTCGATTTTCGAAGGTTCCCCTGGATTTCTCTGGGATGCCATCATCAGATCCTGGTTTCCTTAGCATGGTACCACCCTTGGGATATCTCCTTTCCAACAAAAAAAAGAATCATCAAAATCGGTTCCTAAACGACGAAGTTATCATGTACCTAAACGTCCACCGAAAATTGGTTTGAACGAGTTAAAGTAAGTACCTAGTTTTTTTAATACGTCATAAATCGTAAACCGCAATTTATCTATAATGTTGTATAGAAAATGGTACGGAACCCTTCGTGCGCGAGTCCGACTCACACTTGGCCGGTTTTTTGAAGTCGGTTCCGACGACTAGGTACCTTAGGAAATTTAACAAAACTCATTTTGTTCTCACGGCAAAGATAGAAAACTTGTTGAAACACGTCGCGCTCGCGCACGCGCTGCGGTTGGTGGGTGGCGCGAGGATCGGTGTTGCCAATGGTTTTATTGATGGACACCCCGATTAGTTTCATTCAACCGCCGAGATATCAGTATTTAAACAAATATTATAGAGATAACAGTATTGAAACAATAAAAAACCCCAAACGAATGCAAAATGCTATAATTTGTAATGATCACACGGGACACAGGAATAGATACTTACCACACTACTTACGTTCCGTACCTATTCCTGTAAGTAATTCTCTTTTTCATTACTCATGCTCGGAAAGTGGGTCTGAACATTCCTACGGACCGGGTTGAAAGTTATACTTTTCAGGCCTAGGGAGAATCACTTTCAACTGACAGTAATTGACAAAATAAAAAAAAACTAGTTCGATTTCACATTTCTACGGAACCATGTTCCAACTTCACATACAGCCACTCAATAACAGCGTGATGTAAAATTGAAATAACATAAAGTTAAGTATTAATTAAAAGAATATATATTTTTAAATGACGTTATTATAATTAAGTTTTAACTATTTCTTTTAAAATAACATAGAATTAGGTAAAATATTTAATATTTTCCCAATGATGAAAAATAATGGCTGAATAGCTGGCCAGCCACAGAAAAAAAAATTAAAATATCGGGTGCTTCGGCCATCTGATCTTCTGTCATTTTTTCTTGAGCTCATAATTTATAAGTATTTACTTTCCTTGTATTCGTAATGAAAAGCACAGTGTTTACCTCGGGTTAAAGACTTATTTAGTCCAAACTCCGTCTCGTGACTAAATAACTAACTTTCACCCCTAGGATAACAATGTACTATTTCATGCTCCTGAGGGTTCAATTTCAGGAAATGAGAACGCCCGTGTCCAATTATATTTAACCCGCTATTTCAGCATTAATTTCAACTTCATTCATTTATGTTTCAAAAAATTTCCATAAAAACTGTATCCCCCCCTTACCCGTTTTATTCAGACAGTGCATGAAACCCATTCTGAATTTTAAGTTGCTGTTGCTAACTAATTTTTGCCTGATGCGTGTACAAACAAACAGACAAACAGAGACAATATTTTTTCTGACTAGTATATTTAATTTTTTTTTAAGAACTACTCGGTAGGTACCTCATTTGTTCTTTGGTTAGTATTATTTGTTTTATAAATAATTAAAAATTTTGGGGAAAAAAAAAACGAGCTTGCAACACTACGCTGGCGCGCGTGGTCACAGAACTTTGTTCGCAGAACAAAGTCGACAGTCGACAGCGCGTGGACCGAGCGTCGCCGCCCGCCGCCCGCCGCGGCGGGCGGCGGCCATTTGTATTGTGTGCGTACGCAGTTGCCCACGCGGTACTTCGGTAGCAGTGAATATTATATTGTAGTCTTTGATTTGATATTGAATACTCTAACTATACTGGGTCAGTGGGTCGTCCTATGGACTGTGAATATTGATTCTGTGAATATTGATTCTGTGGATAGTGATTACGATCGGTCGAAGAAAATGGAAGAATTTCTTGATTCTGCCCGTTTGGGTCATCTAAAGGACAGTTTCATTGGTAAGTTTTCATGTTATTTGCTTACTTATTAGCTTTTTATCACAGATGAATGAAATGGCCGGAATCATCCTAAGTAGGTACATTACACTACCTTGAGATTTGATTCATCATCTGTCTAGCCTTTTCTCATCTATGTTGGAGTCGGTTTCTAGTCTAACCGGATGCAGCTGAATACATAAAGGAAATTGTTTTTGGTGGTTCAATAATTATTAGGTATCTATATAGGTACCTACCATATTTATTAAAAACATTTAAATAATAGGTACCTACTACTGCACTTCCACCAACATAATTTCTTTAGGTGTAGCGGGCGTTTTTGCCCAAACATAAATTGTTGACGCCATTTTGTTTTGTTATGTTTTGACCTGCATCACACTAGTACTTACCTACCTTTTTTTTATAGACGCAGGAGTCGATCTTAACATATTATGCATGGCCAACGACCACGAGCTATCAGTTCTGACACCAAGCATTGTAGATAAAATTAAATTAAGAATTGCAATACAAAATCTAAATGTATACCTACCACCATTCGTTTGTATTTTAAGTTATTATTTTTAAAACTCCTACACTCCTAATGTAGTTGCATAGAAGTAGGTAGTTTTAGGAGTAGAAGTAAGTAGTTTAGTAATCATCATTTGACAGTAGCTTTGCTTTCTGTTCCGTAGGCCGTGGGTTCAATCCCCATCACCGAGAACAAATATTTGTGTGATAATCTGCATGCTCTGTCTGGGTGATATTGTATTACATTTATGTATGCATGTAATTTTTTTTTATACTAAATGGAAACCTACATGGAAGTAGTTTCAGCAGTTAAGAGTTCTGTAGTACTCATCATCCCATCCTCTTTATGTAATTCTATAGCAGTATTACTCTTAAAGTACCTAGTGATACTTAGTAGGTAATTACATGACAGAATAAATTAATTAACCTAGTAATTAAACTTTTTCAGCAGGAAAAGCCCGTGTTACCTCCTGAAAAGGTAAAATTGTTAGAACGACAAGGTCATATTTACATACAAAATGCTAAGGTAGGTAATCAACATAGAGGTGAAAGAAACACTTCGTCCATTCGTTGACTGTCTGTTGGTTACCTTTTTTAGCATTGCAGTAAAAAGTTATGTTAAATGTTATAAATCATCTTTTTTAGGAACTTCAATCATCAACTGCTACAGCAGAAGCATTTCAGTTGAGTAGTACTGGATCATCACAAACAACATCAAACACTTTACTGGAGGTAATCATAATTTTCTCTCTTTCTACTTTCCCAGCTTAGAGCCCGATTCTTTTTTAAATTAATTATAAATTAATTATATCTACTTAATACTTAATATTATTAATAATATATTTGTTTCTTAGCAAAATAACAGAAACTAAAAAAATAACATTATCAGTCTGTTTTTTTTATTATTCTTATTCTTAGTTAGAAGACATATTGTGTTATTTATTCATTTTATTTTTCAGATTGGAACGGATAGCAATGTTTCATCTCCTATAATATTCATGACAGATGATGGGCCACAAAATACGTCAATTCAGCAGGTAAACCATACTTCAAATTAAAACTACCAGTATTCAGTTGGTTTCTAACCAACTTCAAAAAAAGGAGGAGGTTCCTCAATTCGACCTCGTCGTTTATGAACCGATTTTGATGATTCTTTTATTGTTGGAAAGGAGATAATAAATGAATAATGACTTGTTTTTTAATGAAATTAAATTAATATTGACTTTTTCATGTATTTTGTACAGGACTGGAATTCACTGGCATTCACATTAGACAAAGAGTTGGAAAATTTGGATCGTCAGAATATTGGAGCAGACGGCTGCAAAAATTTGGATGGTCAAAATATTGGAACCGACTGCTGCAAAAATTTACGCCAGTTGTTGTCATCTCTGACTTTGGGCAAATTGCTACTAAAAAAAGCAGACAATTCAGAGAAGCTCACCTCGCGCGACCGTGCGTTAATAGCAAAACTAATAGTGGAGACTGAACTCAGGGCATTACAGGACATTTCGACAACCATTCGAAAAAATATTTGGCAAGAATGGGCACGTGAGGTGGTGTCCTTATTCAAGGGCGAGGTTATCGAAGTGTATTATGTAGCTTACCATGTCGTCGGAGGAAAAGTCGTGCAGGCCAGTGGCCTCTTCCACAACAGGTTGATTACACATCGACGACTACTTCTTTCTTCAGAAACTAAAAAAACGAAAAGGAGCATAAGCAGCGAGAGCAATAGCAGCTGCTCTGAAAATGATAATTCCAAACGTGTGAGGCCTCTTCCAGAAAGTTTTACTGTTGACGACTCTGATTTTGAATCAACCTCATCTCCAGAAGAATGTTTAACGTGGTTGCGGGGAACATCATCGCCCCGAGAGACAGTGGTGACAAAGTGGCTCACCACTTTTCAATTACGAAACAGTCTACTGAAAGCAGAAGGTCTATCATACAAAGAATACTTTGACTGGTTTCCTGCCCTCACTTTACCCAATGGACATGAACTGGTGAGTCTTAGTTGCATTAGACATCAGACGTTTAAAACCTGTCTGATCTCATTAACAAATTGACATATTCCGCTAAGACCCAATACCAATTTGTAATCCCTCATCTTTAATTATATTTAATGTAGTTCTAATTTTACACATGTTTTATGTTTTAATTGTATTTGTTGCAGTTATCTCTGGACTTCCAGACAGTGTACCCAGATGCTGACAAAGTTTTTGAGGAAAAATTCCCAATTATTAAAACAAGGCTTTTGGAACTTCTGGCAGAGAAGGGAAGTTCTTCCAGGCAAGATCAAACTACACTTGAGCTGCTTGATTTAGCTACCGGTAATTTTAATTACTAAGATTATTTAATTGCATGATTTCTAGTATTTGTATTTTGTCACTTTTATTTTTTCAAAAATCTTATTTAGGGACATTTGATAGTACGCAAACAAAAATAAAATAATATTGATAAAAATACAATCGATAGTATATAATAATATTATAAAAAGATTTGATGTAATTTAAAGGTAATAAAGTATTTTCATAATGTAATTTTTCAGTCGGAGAACACCAGGCATCATTAGCAGCATTTTTGGGAATAATATCGCTTTTACGTCAAGTGCCAACTGTTTCTGTGCCAAGGAAGAAAGTGTGGAGGCTGTCGAAGGAAGAAGTACGTTCAAGCTTTCTTGCTCGTGTAACAACAGCGTCAGATATCGAAAGATATTGCGCCGACAGGGATGCATTTGTGGCTGCTAAAGGTATTCCACCCCAACCATATGTACTTGCTGTAGGAAGTTCGTGGGCTACAGTAACTCATTATGAAATCGTCGTTTATAACGGATTGAGATACCAAATGCCTGATATTTGCTCGGCAATCAAAACAATTTATCACATCTATTGGGCACTAGATTCAGCATACCCAAAAGACTCCGGTATTTGCTGGATGTTTATACAACGTGCAATGTTCAATATGAGGTCTAAGTATGACATTGAGGGTGTACCTCTGCGTGAATTGTTACATGTATTAAACGTATAGGTTTTGAATGTTAATTTACCTTAAATTATTATCTAACAGTATGATACCCTGCGAACTGTGCCAAAACTCATTTCAGACGTTTCGACATTTAAAAGTCCACATGCAGTTTTATCATCCCTCCGTAAAGATCTTTAAATGTGCTAGTTCAGATTGCACCAGAAATTTCCAATTATTTAATTCGTATAAAAGACATTATCAAAATAATCATATGTTGATAGATGAACCAGTTAGTGATATTTCTCCTGATTTTCCATTTCCAGACACAGAAGCTACTATACCACAAAATAATTTAAATAGTGCAGACACTTTATCTTCTGTAGGCGTAATTGCAGGAGCTAATTTAGATAATGTAGCAATAGCAATCCCCTTTGAAATAACAATGGCTCGACTATTTTCATCTCTCTATGGCAATCCCCAAATACCACAAAATACTGCAGATATTGTTTTTAAGGCTGTTAAAAATATATTCAGCCATTCGGTACTGCCTCTTATAACAGAACCTTCCAACGTATTAAACAATATTGTTCTAAGTACTTTTTCAAATTTCGACTCCTATTACAAAAGATTAAAGTATTTTATAGAACTTGGAACTTATATTGAACCTCAGTCGTATATTGTAGGACGTAGATACGATTACGTAAAGAGAGGCGGCACAAGAATATATGAGGCAGTGGAATGTGAAGCACATATGGTGCCCTTGCGTGTTGTTTTAGAAAAATTTTTTTCATTGCCGGGCATATTGCACAAAACCTTGGATTATATGAAAAAGTTAATGACACACGATTCCACTCAAACGATAGAGCATTTTATGCACGGTTCATTTTGGAAATCAAGACAATCCCTTCATCAAAATAAATTAGTAATGCCATTATTTTTACAAGTAGATGACTTCGAGCCTCTAAATGCTCTGGGCAGTCATAGTTCAATCCATAAATTAGGGGCCGCTTATATTTCGCTGCCTTGTTTACCTGAATGTTATATTTCACAACTATCGAACATTTTTTTGGTTTTACTGTACCACACCTCAGATAGGGTCGAATTCGGAAATCTTATTATATTTCAACCCTTAATCGACGAATTTAATTACTTAATACAGCATGGAATATCGTTTGATCTTCCAACTTTTAAGGGTACCATATTTTTTGAACTTGCTTTAATTCTCGGTGATAATTTGGGTCTTCATAGTATTACAGGCTTCGTAGAAAGTTTTTCCAGTAATTTTAGTTGTAGAAACTGCAAAGTTAATAAAAACATTATGAAACATTTATTTCGGGAAGACAGGGCCCTATTAAGAAACATGGAAAATTATACTGATGATTTGAGGACAAACAACTTGTCCCTTACTGGCGTTAAAGAGGAATGCATTTGGTTACGCGTAGAGAATTTCGATTTGTTCTCACAAATTGGAATGGATATCATGCACGATTTATACGAGGGAGTAATCAAATATGTAATGTGTGAGCTAATTGTTGTTCTGGTGGATAAATGTAAATATTTTACCATACAATTTATTAATAAAAAACTCGCTTCATATGACTACGGCCCTGATAATGCTAATAAGCCAGTTTCACTTTCATTGGAAAATTTACGCAAAGGAAACATGCGCTTGAGTGCTTCTGAAGTTGGAGTATTTTGCAAGTATTTCGGAATAATGTTTGGCGAAATGGTTCCCCGCGATGATAAGTATTGGTCTATTTACATTCAACTCATGCTTGTGGTAGATACAGTAACATCTTCAGGGTTTCGGCCTGAACAAACGATATATTTGCAATTCTTAGTTGCAGACCTTTGTGAAATGTTCACTTTGCTCTTTGATCAATCGCTTAAACCAAAGTTTCATAATTTATTGCACTATCATTCTGCAATGCTTAAATTTGGACCATTACGTTATTTGTCGTCAATGCGTTTTGAAGCCAAACACCACCCCAATAAATTAGCTTCTATATCTACAAATAACAGGATTAATATGACACTGTCGATTGCCAAAAGACATCAGCTAATGTTGAATGATATTTTGCTAAAAAAGGAATTGAATAGTCCTTTTTCTTTTGGGCGTCTATCAAATGTCACTCTAGATGAAGCATCCACACTTGCAAAAAAATTTCATTGGTTTGATACAGAAAAAATAAAAATATCAACATGGATCTCAGTGTTCTCAGCATATTTTCGTTATGATTATGCCATTATTCATAACGTGGGTCCTGATATTTTCCATTTCGCGAAAATACGTAAGATTTACTTGTACAATAATAGTAAAATAGTCTTTTTGGCGCTGTCTATGGTAACTATTGCTTTTGACTCGCATTATCATGCTTATAACGTAACAGATGCCCAGACTGATACGCAGTTAATTTATGTTGATTATGATACTATGCAGTATCAGTTTCCCTGCAACATTGTAAATATCGGTTATGGTATCTCACATTCTGAACAGTACGTTGTTTTGCGAAAACCACTTTAAATATTAAAATATTGCTATACGTTTGGTATACTAGCATAAAATTAGCGTAAAATGGTATGGTTAAAAACCAACTGATTATCTACTGGTAGTTTTAATATGTTACGAATAATATATGGGAGATGAAACATTGCTATCCGTTGTAATCTGAAAAATAAAAATAAATTGAATATAAATACACACACCTAAAACTAATAAGAATAATAAAACTGATAATGCTATTTTTAGTTTCTGTTAATTTGCTAAGAAAAAAGTATAATATACTTATTAAATAAAAAAGAATCATCAAAATCAGGCTCTAAGCTGCAAAAGCTAAATGTGTAGTCGTGAATTTTTATTAATCGTACTAACTTAAACTTTTTATTAAGTACATACTTGTATGAGTAATTAATTTTGTTTAATCAACCTTAGGGCCGATTCGACCAAACTCGAAATTATAGGCGAGTAACAATACGGGGGATAATTTTACTCTCCATACTTACACGAGGACTAATATCTGTTACGTTCTACCACACTATACCTAGATTAAAATTATTCACGTATCGATTGAACGAATGAAATGACCTAATACATAATGCTACTAAACGAAGAGGTCATTGTATCTGTACCTACTATACTTGAGAAATGTACTATTATATTTGACTGATTTATACGTCACTCTACTATCACTGGCAGGGAATGTCAATGTACATAACATTTTGACATTTCGTTATCCCCGGTTTAAGATTTTACTCCACCAAAATCGACCGTATAAAAATTAACCCTAGGTAGGTAGTAGTAGGTACAGATACAATGACCTCTTCGTTTAGTAGCATTATGTATTAGGTCATTTCATTCGTTCAATCTATACGAGAATGATTTTAATCTAGGTATAGTGTGGTAGAACGTAACAGATATTAGTCCTCGTGTAAGTATGGAGAGTAAAATTATCCCCCGTATTGTTACTCGCCTATAATTTCGAGTTTGGTCGAATCGGCCCTTAGTATAATATTTTATAACCAACGAAAAAAAGCTTAGGACACAACAGACTTAGGTTACTTACTGGTAATGTTAGATTTTACTGCAAGAAGTGTACTAGCTTAAACTGATTATTATGTACCTACTTAAAAGAGTAATTAATTTTGTGTAATCATGCCTATTATAATATTTTATAATATACAAAGTATTGACCTGACTTGACTTGTACCCCAAGTCGTGAGTTTCTTTTTTCGTTTTTGGTTTTTGTTAGATTTTACTGCAAGAAGTGTACTAGCTTAAACTGATTATTATGTACCTACTTATAAGAGTAATTAATTTTGTGTAATCATGCCTATTATAATATTTTATAATATACAAAGTATTGACCTGACTTGACTTGTACCCCAAGTCGTGAGTTTCTTTTTTCGTTTTTGGTTTTTGTTAGATTTTACTGCAAGAAGTGTGGTATAGCTTAAACTGATTATTATGTAACTACTTATGAGAGTAATTCATTTTGTGTAATCATACCTAATATACAAAGTATTGACCTGACTTGACTTGTACCCCAAGTCGTGAGTCAGATTTTACTGCAAGAAGTGTGGTATAGCTTAAACTGATTATTATGTACCTTATGAGAGTAATTCATTTTGTGTAATCATACCTACTATAATATTTCATAATATACAAAGTATTGACCAGACTTGACTTGTACCCCAAGTCATGAGTTTTTTTCTTTTTTGGTTTTCCGTATTGTGCGTGCCCCCGCAGATTTTGTTAGATTTTGTATTCCGATCCTTAATTTAATTTTATCTACAATGCTGTATGTAAAAACTGATAGCTCGTGGTCGTAAAGGTGCGTAGTTATAATGCAGGTCAAAACTGAGGGCTCGCAATACCAAGAACCTAAAACGACAAAAAACTTATGACAACAGACTTGGGTTACTACTGGTAATGTTAGATTTTATTGCAAGGAGTGTACTAAATTAAACTGATTATTATGTACAGACGCCAGCACATCAAGCTACCACAATCTGTCAGATTTCTTTAAAAGAAATTCAACCTTATCACAAGAATAGAAGGTTAATGTTTGATTGGTAAAATCTGACAGATTCGGGTAGGTTGACCTGCTGGCGTCTGTACCTACTTATAAGAGAGTATGTAATTAATTTTATTTCAATTTAACAATACACAAATACCCTAAAAATAATATGTTGTTTTTATCATAATTTTGACCACTGTTAGGTACTCTCAAATCCGTTTACTTTAGGTGTCTAGAATTTCATTTTAGTAGCTATTCTTATAACAAATATAGTGCCATTGTTACTACGAATAAGCCTTTGTTTCACTAACGTATTATTGTACTGCCAGTACCTATGTATCTAATACTCATTTGTGTTTAAAACAAAAACTAGTTTATTGTTATATTTAACTACATACCTATGTTGACAAACTATAAGTTTATTCAATGAGAAATCAAATGAGTATTAGTTACTGGTACTAATAAACTAGTAAAATACAACTTTATTTAAATGCAGGAGAGCTATTCTACTTCACGAAAACAACTATACTTCCTATGTTTATATGAATGAGCCTTTGTTTCAGTAGCTAACTCTCCTTTGCTTAAATAACTACACTTTCTTCGTTTATACATAAAAGCTTTAGATCAAGTAGCAATATTATTTAAATGCAGGAGATATGTACTCAACTTCGCCAAAACAATTATATTTCCATTGTTCATATTAAGAAAAAGTTTTAGTTCGAGTAGCTTCTATAATAACAACTGTATTTTCTTTATAACTATGAATAAACCTTTGGTTCAGTAGCAAATATATTACATTATTTGCTAATATATTTATTAGCTACTGAACCAAAGGCTTGTTCGCGGTAAAAAAGAAAATATAACGATTGTTTTATATGGAAGCTACTGGAACAAAGGCTTTTTTATATGAACAAAGGAAGTATAATTGTTTTGGCAAAGTTGAGTAGCTCCTGCATGTAAATGATATTGCTACTTGAACAAAAGCTTTTATGTATAAACAAAGAAAGTGTAGTTGTTTTAACAAAGGAAAGTCAGCTACTGGAACAAAGGCTCTGTCATGTTAACAAAAAAAGTATAGCTGTTTTAGCTAAGTAGCGTAGCTCCTGTATGTAAATTACATTGCTACTGGAACAAAGGCTCTTTCATATTAACAAAGGAAGTATAGTTGTTTTCGCGAAGTAGCGTAGCTCCTGCATTTAAATTACATTGCTACTGGAACAAAAGCTATTTCATATTAACAAAAGAAGCATTGTTGTTTTCACGATGTGGAGTAGCTCCTGCATTCAAATAACTTTGCTACTGGAACAAAGGCTATTTCATAATAACAAAGGAAGTATAGTTGTTTTCGCGAAGTAGCGAAGCTCCTGTATTTAAATTACATTGCTACTGGAACAAAGGCTATTTCATATTAACAAAAGAAGCATTGTTGTTTTCACGATGTAGAGTAGCTCCTGCATTCAAATAACTTTGCTACTGGAACAAAGGCTATTTCGTAATAACAAAGGAAGTATAGTTGTTTTCGCGAAGTAGCGAAGCTCCTGTATCTAAATTACATTGCTACTGGAACAAAGGCTCTTTCATATTAACAAAGGAAGTATAGTTGTTTTCGCGAAGTAGCGAAGCTCCTGCATTTAAATTACATTGCTACTGGAACAAAGGCTATTTCACAATAACAAAGGAACCAGAGTTGTTTTCGCGAAGTAGCGTAGCTCCTGTATTTAAATTACATTTGTACTGGAACAAAGGCTCTTTCATATTAACAAAGGAAGTATAGTTGTTTTTGCGAAGTAGCGAAGCTCCTGTATTTAAATTACATTGCTACTGGAACAAAGGCTATTTCATATTAACAAAGGAAGTATAGTTGTTTTTGCGAAGTAGCGAAGCTCCTGTATTTAAATTACATTGCTACTGGAACAAAGGCTCTTTCATATTAACAAAGGAAGTATAGTTGTTTTTGCGAAGTAGCGAAGCTCCTGTATTTAAATTACATTGCTACTGGAACAAAGGCTCTTTCATATTAACAAAGGAAGTATAGTTGTTTTTGCGAAGTAGCGAAGCTCCTGTATTTAAATTACATTGCTACTGGAACAAAGGCTCTTTCATATTAACAAAGGAAGTATAGTTGTTTTTGCGAAGTAGCGAAGCTCCTGTATTTAAATTACATTGCTACTGGAACAAAGGCTCTTTCATATTAACAAAGGAAGTATAGTTGTTTTTGCGAAGTAGCGAAGCTCCTGTATTTAAATTACATTGCTACTGGAACAAAGGCTCTTTCATATTAACAAAGGAAGTATAGTTGTTTTCACGATGTAGAGTAGCTCCTGCATTCAAATAACTTTGCTACTGTAGATAATTATGGGTTGATTAAGTCAAACAACCTAAATACCGTGACTAAGCTTTAATGGTGGTTACAAAGGCAAAATATTTAATTTAACTAAGTAAAGCTGTTGCGCTCATAACTTAGTATTGTTATTACAACAAAGTGACAGTTAAATTGAATTAGTTCCACAGACAAAAGATACATTGTTGTAGTATCCAAACACACTGTTGAAAAAATACTGTTGTATTGACATTATAGAAACATTGTTGTAGTATCAATACATATATTTTGTTGAAGAAATGTTGTCGCTATGACAATTTACTTCTTGACAAAAGAAACATTGTTGTAGTATAAATACACATTATTGTTGTACTGAGATTTAACTTGACAATAGAAACATTGTTGTAGTATCAATACATATATTTGTTGAAGGAATATTGTTGTACTGACAACTTAATTCATGACAATAAAAACATTGACGCAGGAACTATACACTATGGTGGGCTCTCCCCTGTTAAAGTTTTATTGTTGGAGCCAACAATATTTTACAATTATTCTTCCTTATAAATTTGTCAAAGACAGTCTTATAATAATCACAGTTTTGAACTAAATAATTATTATCATAAATCAACTAAATAATTCTTATATTATACTCCCAGTATTGAAATTAAGATTAATTCACACTTATGTACCTATTATAACTTAAAGCAGTTTTAATCAGTCAATACTGCCCTAGCAAAATTGTCTTGACAATCATTTACATCTTGTAGAGGTCTATTATAATGGTTTGCAAAGGTGGAGGACCTTGAAGACCACCCTACCGCCTGTAGTATGGAATCAACAGTTAAGCCCTGTCTGTGTGCACGTGATGAAGATGCATGTCTGGTAGAATGTGCAGTGAAAAGGGATGTATCAATGCCACTCTTGTGCATTGTATGTCTAAGCCACCTGCTAATAGTCTGAGTAGATGCATGTTTGTGTGGTCTACGAAAAGTAAGAAATAATCTTGTTAACGATTTATCAGCCTGTCTGAAAATCTTAGTCTCAAAATCTTAATCGTAAATAGTAGCTTTGTCTGTTATAATTTTATGGAGAACTTTAAGGAGCATACTAAAAGGGGGAAACGCATAGAAAAAAAGATCACTCCATTTAATTGTAAAGGCATCTATGTTCCAAGCATATGGATCCCTATGCCAAGATATGTATCTTGGACACTTATTATTCAATCGAGATGCAAAGAGGTCTATCTCTGGTTCTCCAAATTTATTTATTATGGAATTGAAATACTTATGAGTAAGTTCCCATTCTGTATCTATGTTGAAATTACGAGATTCAAAATCAGCCTCTTTATTATCTTTGGACTTGATGTACGAAGCAAAAATCCAAATATTTTTGTCCTCGCACCATTGCCAAGATTTCTAGTGATAGTCATACCTTAAATGAGGATCCTCCTCCACATGCGGTTATTTTGCTATTGCCGATGGACGTAGTTGTCGATCCTAAGCAATATCCACAGTTTTATAAATTATTGGCAAAACTTCATCAAAGCGAATGAATGCAGCTAGCTATTCTAAGAGAGTGCCCGGTTTCTGGTGTCACCAGTTAGTGCTCTGATATAACTGTTGCCTTCAACAAAGTTCTTGGTCAGTTAAGACGTATGATTGTAGGACTCTCGATGCTTTATGATAGGTTTACATTGACCGATAACATAACTATGAGACCAATAGCCAGTTCCATAATGTGCCACTAGATGGGTCTGTTAATAAATAGTTTTTGATGGATTCTGTGATTAGTGCAATTCGACGCCAAAACTAGTATTTGTATAAAATACTTTACAAGAGTAATAAAAGTACTTTGCTTGCCCAGCATAAGGTGAGACACACTATTTTCAATGAAAAAAGGAAAATACCGTGACACAGGTACAATTTTACAACTGAAAACGAAACAATGTAATTTTTATTTTTGAAATTACGAGGATTACCATGTTGATTTGAAGCAGTACACATCATCATGGTACTTGCAACATTGCCGAAATATGGTATAATCAAAATAATTAATAAACATGGTTAATAATTCATTTTAAAAGGCTAGTGATCATGCTAGTTAAAAAAAAGTTATACACTACAGTTTTTTTGTTAATACAAGTGATTGTTCAAAGAACTACATTTCATTTTGAAACATCTTTTTGCGTAGACAAATAACTGCCAATAATCAGAGAAAATAATAAAGAAAGAAACGAGCTTTATTTACATAACACTATGATTCAATTTTGTTTACACTAAAAATCATAAATATGAGTATTGATCCCAGATGTCTAACCACCTTGTAAAAAAAACGTCAGGACAAAAAAATTCAACGTCGTTATTATAGTTTGGAATCGATGTACGAAGCAAAAATCGGTCAAGTTGATCTTAGGTTATGTCCTCGCACTTACATTGCGGTGTTCAGAAACCCATTTGTGTAGTTTATCGAACCAACAGCGCTATTGAATGAGGATAAACTTTCGACAAAAGGACACCATGCCGGGCATAATATATGCTATTGCCGTTGTTGTTTTTCCCAGATCCTGAGCAATATGCTCCCAGTTTTTGCCCAATCGCAGTATGCACCCCAAAACTTCGCAAAAAATCTCTAAGAATGCAGTTATATTGTTTAATCTCTTACAATAATTAATGTGTTTTGTTTTTCCTCGTATTCTGATTTAATTTCGGTAAGTATCTGGTTGACCGAGCTTTGCTCGGTTTTTATGTCTACCCCAACCGACTTAGTGAACCTGGGATCTGATAAAATTCCTTGAGCTGAAAAACCCCTATATCTGTAACTTTCATGAAAATCCTTGGAGCCATTTCCGAGATCCTGATTATATATAAATAAATATACAAGAATTGCTCGTTTAAAGATATTAGATTTATGTCTAAACTTTGATCATAGTTTCCTTTGGAAGTTTCAAGGGCTAAATATCTTTCTCTTTCTAAGGTCTTTGTGTGGACAAAACCATAAGAGATAGCCATGCAAATTGATGTTAAAATTCCTATTAATTTTGCGAAATCTCTAATTGAGCATGATCTTAATTTTAAATAATCATTAATCAAAGACAGAATTTTTTCTCTTTTTGTTCTAGTAGGGCTTAAAGTCATGCATCTAGAGTTGATTAAAAATCCTAAATATTCACAACTTTGAGAAGGGATACTTGAGCTTTTTTCTTTGTTGATCACAAAACCTAATTGTTCCATTAATTTTCTTACTACTCCTGTATTATGAAGGCATTCTTCATAATTATGTTGACCCAATACAGATTATGTCATCTAAGTATATAACTAACCTTATACCCTGTTTTCTGAGATGTTCTATAACAGGCTTCAACAACTTGGTAAAGACAAAGGGGGCAGTGCACAGACCAAAAGGTAAGCAATTAAATTCATAAAGCTTATTGTTAAATGTAAACCGTAAATATCTCTTACTGTTTTCTTTAATTGCTACTACATAGTATGCATTTTTAAGATCTATTGTGCACATAAAATCTCCTCTTATGACTAACTTACATAGAGTCCTAATATCTTCTAGTTTAAAATGGTTGGTTATAATGAGTTTGTTTAAGCTTTTAAGGTTAAGTATAAATCTATGTGATCCATCACTCTTGGGTATTGAGAATAATGTAGATAAAAATTGATCAGCTGTAGGTTGACACAGACTGATAGCCCCTAGCTCCAACAATTTATTTATTTCTTGCATGAGAATCTGTCTCTCAGTCTTATTAAAAGAACTATTATAAGGAATTTTACTTTGCACAGGTTGATTGAAAAAAGGAATGGAGTATCCTCTTACCCAGTCTAATATAACTGAATCGTTGGTTAAAAATTTCCAGTGAGAATAAAAATATTTAAGGCGAGCTGCAAACTTTACCTCTAGGGGTACTTGGCTCGGGGTCGGCTGGAGGATGACATTTGTCTCTTGGGGTACTTCTGTGGTTGGTGGGGTTGGAATCTTCTGTTGTGCGTCTGTGGTTGACCCCTCCCTCGATTTGCGTAGCCTCCTCTGTTTATTGGTGGTGGGTTGGGACGTCTGAATTGCTGGTAGTTTTTTGTCATTGACATGTTAGTGCTTCCAGTAATGATCTTTGGTTTCAATATATTGGCCGCCCTTTTCATGGCTGTAGTTGTCTTTACAGTTTCTTCTAATTTTGAATATAAGAATTCAGTACGCTTGTTGTCCTTAAGATTAAGCTGTAAAGCTTTGTCAAGGAAAGGTGAGATAAGCTTCTTTCTTATGTTTGTGTACTGGCAATGCAAGTTAGCTAATAGACGGGCACTCTCTCCCAGGATCTTGATTATATTTACCTTGTTGAATTCTTTCTTATGCCCGGTTTCTGGTGTCCTTTTGTCGAAAGTTTATCTATTCAATAGCGCTGATGGTTCGATAAACTACAAAAATGGGTTTCTGAACACCGCAACATAAGTTGAACTCAACATAAACTAAGATCAACTTGACCGACCAACCTTTGCCGTTTATCGGTTCCACAACTATGATACGACGTCGAATTTTTTTGTTCTGACCTTTTTTTTACAAAGGGTGGTCAGACATCTGGGATCAATACCAGTATTTATGATTTTTAGTTTAAACAAAATTGAATCATAGTGTCATGTAAATAAAGCTCGTTTAATTCTATTTATTATTTTTTACTGTTATTAGCAGTTATTTGTCCACGCAAAAAGATGTCTCAGAATGAAATATAGTTCTTTGAACAATCACGAATTTTTTAACTAGCATGATTAGTAACGCTATAAATAGAATTATTAACCATGTTTATTACTTGTTTTGATTATACCATAATTCAGCATTGTTGCAAGCACCATGATGATGGGTACTGTACTGTTTCAAATCAACATGGCAAAAAACTTTCATAATTAAATTAATTTCAAAAAAGAAAAATTAAAAAAATGAATATAATTTCATATATAAAAATTACATTGTGTTCCGTATTCAGTTGTTAAGTATGTCCCTGTGCCACCGGTATTTTCCTTTTTTATATTGAAAATAGTGTGTCCCAATGCTGTACAAATGCCATTTATTACTCTTGTAAAGTATTATAAACAATACTAGTTTTAGCGTCGAATTGCACTAATAATATCCATTAAAAACTCTATTTATTAAACAGACCCATCTAGTGACACATTATGGAACTGGCTATTGGTCTCTTACTTATGTTATCGGTCCGCGTGTCATCAGAAACCCAGCGAGAGTTAAACTACGTTTAACTGACCAAAAACTTTGTTGAAGCAATAGTTATTGAGAGCATAACTGGTGACACCAGAAACCGGGCATTAGTCATGTCCTGTATTGCCTGACAAATAGTGCCTATGGCTAGGCCTAAGTCTTGTTGCCTCGCTACCATGAGGGTATCTCTGTTTCTAGTTGGTGGATTTATAATTCCAATTATCTCAGTATTGAGCTTTGGTGCGTCTAGTAACTTAGCATTACTTGGGATAAGCATTGATTTGTGTAAAGATTCTCTTTGTTCCCTTGTTAGTCCCTCTGTTAGGATACTTTCAATAATCTTCCATATGTTAGGGTGTATGTCCTCACCATAATCCTGCTGTGATCCAATAACCTCACCTAAAGCGGATACAATCTCACTGGATAGCTCCATCACATCTTCTTCCTCTATTATACTTGTATCCGACACTGGCACCTGATCGGTGAGACAATCATTTTCCTCTTCTATTGGTTCCTCTAGTTGTCGTGCTAGAGAAAAATAATGAATTTTTTATCATAACTGACTGTGATAACTCATAGTAGGTACCCGTCTGATATCCCCAACCGTTCAGAGTAATTGTGCATACAGACTACAGTAATTGTAGAGCATAAATTGAATTGCTAAAGATAATAGAATTAGTAATGAGTGCTATGTCTCATAAACAACGAGGTAATCTTTAACATAATTAGTTTTTCACTTGTGTAAAAAGTAACCTATGTTTAGCCGCTCAGTAGTTCATCTTACAATAAGATTCTATCTTGTTTTTTCAAAAAGTTTTCTTTTATGATAATTGGCATGTAGCACCAAGAAAACATAGGTACCTGCAGTGGGTTCATCACTCTCAACGAGAGATAGGTAAGTTGTAACACAATTTACCAAATCATTGTTTTCAATCTCCATCTCAACTATGGAATTGTTGTTTGTAGTATTGTAAGGACATTAAATTGATCCAGAGCAAAACCTTCTCACTGAGAAGGAGGCAAGACGTAACACGAGATGCCTATTTTTCATCCTACAGAACAAGGACATGTTCAGTCTTGAAAATGTAAATCTCAAGTATATCTGGGGGTAAAACCCCCTAAAACCAACATGAGTATAAACTTCCCAACGGGAAGTAGGTAAAATGTAACACACATTACCAACATTTTCTGTCCGTATTAATCTTTTCGGTGAAAAATACTTACAATTGAGCTCCGCCATTTTGGCCTTATACTTTTCGATCTTCCGTTCTAATTTCCGCCTCTTCTTATTTTCTTTATCTAGTTGACTAGTATCTTCACTGTTACGTTTCGGCATCTTTGGATTATGCTTAATTAATAATAAACTATTAACTTTAAGAACGGTAAACTTTTTACGTTGCGTCTTTTGAGCGCGAAGAAATCGAATGACAAATGACAGCTGGTGTTGCCAGGGGCGGATTTTTTATTTTCTCTTATTACAGAATCTAAATAATCGCGTCGAATAGCGAGAAGACTCGACTACTACAAGTATTTCATACCTCGGACTAATTTCGAATATAATAACTGATTGTCAACACGGCTTCCAGAAAGGTAAAAGTACAAATACTCTTCTAATAAGATTTACAAATGAAATTAATACATATTTAAGTGAGAAAAAGTTTGTAGTCGCAGTTTTCTTTGATATAGAAAGGCCTTTGATACTCTTGAAACTGAGACCTTATTGAACGCCATGGAGGAGTGTGGAGTGGGAGAGCCGCTGAACAAATGGTTCCGCGACTATCTCACATCACGTTCCTACCGGGTCAGGGTAGGTGACGAGTATAGTGACGAGAGGAAGGTGGGGTGCGGGGTGCCGCAGGGCTCCGGATGTGGGCCCGTGTGCTACTTATTGCACGTTAACAGCTTGTGCAGCGTACGTACTGCGCCACTGCTCGGCGTACATGTTCGCGGACGACCTGTGCGTGCTGCGCGCCGGCACCGACCTCGCGGACACTTGTCGACTCGTACAACAGGACGTAGACTCGGTGGTAAAGTGGTCTCATGATAACGGTATCGTACTCAATGGAAATAAAACTAAGCTGTTGATGATACTTTCCCCATATATATATAATAATCTTCGTTAATACTCCTTTTTGAAATAAAAACTCAGTTGGGTTTCTGCAATAAAAACAGTTTCATTTATTTCTTTCTGTTTACAAGATAAACTGAAGATTACACAAATCAATTAGAAATAGCCTTACCTGCAATAAAAACAGAAAACAACATTAAAAGTTTTTACTTCAAGTGATTTACAACTTATTGTTTATTTCTAGCACAATATTCTAATCTTCAATGCTGAATATTCAGACAGACCACAGAGCAAAATTACCACAGAGTATGTTTCTATATTCGAGTCTATAACGCTGTCGGGAACGCGGCAGATTCAAAAAGGAAGTGACGTCTCGAGTAAATAAGAATCGTCGTTTTCTTAACATCTCCCCCCCTAGGAGGAGAACAATCACATAACATCTGTGTGATTGTTCGTCGTGTGGTCAACTATCGGAGTTAATTTTGTTATATGAAAAAGATTTGATTCTGTTTTCTTGTGTCCGGTATCAACCTCATAGATTGAATTGGAGATCTTCTGTAGGATTTTATATGGTCCGATTCTTATTTCATCCAGCTTTTTCCTGTTGAGGCGGTTCCCATTTTCCACATACACTAAGTCTCCGGCATCCAATGTAATTTCTTTCCTGTGTTTGTTGTATCGTTCTGCATTTTGAGTATGGGACTTCTTGGTGTTTTCATATGCTAATTTCCGATCTTTTTCTAGGTCTTCATTTGTACAATTTGTCTTCAATTCGTGGGGCAAAATATTGACACTTTCACCTTCCATTAAGTATTTCGGAGCGAATCCAGTAACCGTGTGTTCCGTTTCGTTGTATCTTCTAACACATTCCTGAGCTATTGCCGTGTTATGTTATTTTTGTTCTCGTTTATTTTGCATCTTATTTTATTCACTAGGGTTTGGTTCAATCTTTCATTAAGCCCATTTGAGAATGGGGCGTCTACGGCCGTATTCTTCATCTTAATTTGCTTCATCTTCAAAAAATTTTTAAACTCTTTGAATTAATGCCAGGGTATTGGTCCGTTAGTATTGTTCCTATATCGTTACTTTCTGTCACTTTCGTTGTTAGTTTTATAAAGTCATTAGCAGTTTGGTTTTTCGATGTTAAAATGTAAGCATACCTGGTAAAATGATCAACTAAAAGGTGTAAGTATTTTTTTGTTGATCTTGATCCACCAATGGTATCAATGGACATAATATCAAATGGGTTTTTAGCTGGGCCTAAATGTGATAAGAACCCAAATTTAGATTTTTTTCTTGATTTGTTTTTTATACATACAGAACAATTATCGCAAACTTTTTTGATATTCATTATCATATTTGTCGCTGAGTAAAATGGAGTTATCTTGTTGATCATTTGCGATCTTCCCAAGTGACAGTAAGTATCGTGTATTTCTTTTATTAATACTTTACTGAGGTTTTCAGACAATAGAATTTTGTCTTTTCTTTTTGACTTTTTATAATAAATGCCATTTTTTGATATAATGTTTCTTTTCTTTTGCTGTAAGTCCATGTTCTCATTCTGGTCCTTTTTTATGTCTTCGAGACTTATTAGATTTACAACTTCCAGGATGTCGTCTGTGTTATCATTCGGTTCTAAAACTGGATTTCTGCTTAGGCAGTCTGCTTCTTGATTCGATTTTCCAGGATTGTATTTTATTGTGAAATCATATTGAGATAGGTAATATGTTAAGTCTCCTAGCTCTTCATCCGTCCTAGACTTTATGTTCAAGTTTTCCAGAGGTTTGTGATCCGTGTATACTGTGAATTGTTTCCCAAATAGCCAGTGTTGCCAATATTTCACTGCTTCTTTAATGGCTAAACATTCAAGGTATATTGCTTTTTTTTTCTTTTGTGCTTCATTCAATTTTCTGGAAAAATATGCTACATGTCTATAACTTTTATTTTCATCTTCTTGCTTCAACACAGCTCCAACCCCTTTAATTGGAGAATTTTGGGTTAAAAATTTTTAGGACTGGTTCCGAACAAAGCAATGTTTTAATTTTCTCAAATGAATCTTGACACTCCTCCGACCAAACAAATTTCACATTTTTCCTCAGAAGATTATGTAATGGGTCTGAAATTTGTGCCATGCGTGGGATGAATTTATGGTGATAGTTGATTTTTCCAAGGAATTGTCTTACATTTGTTCTTGTTTCTGGAACTGGAAAGTCTCTCAGCAAAACCACAGAAAGATTACTTAATTGCATTAAGTAATCTTTCTGTGGTTTTGCTGAGTTCTTTTCAATAATATGTCCTAAGTATTTTGCATGATTCTTCGCATATGAGCATTTTGAAAATTTTAGTCTGAATCCCTCTTTGTGAATTGCTTCCAATAGTCTTGAAAGATGCTGTATATGTTGTGTAAAATTTTGTGAAAATATTAATATATCATCGATGAAAGACACTGCAAAATCAGAAAGTTTGTATTTTCTTATTATAATTATTTAATATTCTTTGGAAAATTGCAGGAGCTGTTTTTAATCCAAAAGGGAGGCATGTCCACTGAAAGTGTCCTTCTTGTGTTACAAATGCGGTTTTAGGTCTGTCTTGAATCCTTAGAGGAATTGACCAGAACGCAGAATTTATATCTAAAGTTGTAAAATATTCGCAGTTCACACTTTTTATTATCAAATCCTCAATCATTGGGAATGGCTGCGCTTGAGGAGTTATAATTTTATTTAGATCTCTGAAATCTATACACATTCTTGTTTTTTTATTTTCATCTTTCTTAAAAGCCAGAGTAACTGGAGCAGCAAAAGGGCTGTATGACTCCTCAATAAGGCTTTTTTCCAATAATTTTGCAATTTGGCTTTCTATCTCTTTCCTATCTTCGAATGTGCACCTGTAAGGCCGTTTATAACAGTATTTTTCTTCCATTAGATCAATATGAGCCTCATAATCTTTAACAGTACCAATGTCGTATTTATCTTTGGCAAATACGGATTTATATTTTTCTAACAACTTGTCGATTTCAGACTGTTCATACATATCTAAATGATTCACAATCATCTCAAATTCATCAGTATTCAGATGGCTGTTGAAGTTTACTTCATATTTTCTCACATTGTTTGTTTTTTCTTTTATGTCACCCGACAAAACAGGAATATTGACATTTGTGTGATTCTCAGCCTCTTTATTTAAATACGTTTCATTTTCGTGTTTTTTAAAGTCTGTGTTCTGAATAATCCTTAGATCTTCAGTCTGGGTCAATTTAAAATTTTCAATACAGTCTAAACCAACCAAAAAATCATAACTGAAATTCTCACTGTCTACAATAAACACTTTGATCATTTTCTCAATATTGTAAATTTTCACTTTTAAGGTTATCATTCCTTTTGTTTTTCCTGCACCATTAATAGTTTTCAAGCTTACATTTTGTAAATTGAACATTAAAAGTTTTTACTTCAGGTGATTTACAACTTATTGTTTATTTCTAGCACAATATTCTAATCTTCAATGCTGAATATTCAGACAGACCACAGAGCAAAATTACCACAGAGTATGTTTCTATATTCGAGTCTATAACGCTGTCGGGAACGCGGCAGATTCAAAAAGGAAGTGACGTCTCGAGTAAATTAAATGAGAATCGTCGTTTTCTTTCATGTCATGTAACTAGAATATGCCCTCCCGTTTTTACCCATAGCTTTGAGTGTATGCATAACAATAATTCAAAATGTAAATGTAAACCAATAGAACAAGTAGAAAGTGTCACATATCTAGGAATGAAAGTAGATGAAAGTTTTTCATGGTCTTCACACATTGATTACATCTGTGATAAGCTACGAATATTGTTAAGTAAATTTTACCATTTAAATTTTAAAGTTCCGTCCAGCACATTAAAATGTTTATATATGTCTTTAGTAGACTCTATACTGAGTTACTGTCTCGATTGTTATGGTTTGACCTTTAAAAGTAATATACAGAAGCTAGAAGCAATTCAAATTAGATTTTTAAAATTATTAGTAAACAAGAAAACCAAAAACAGTTGTAAAGGAGACTATTATAAGTTATTCAAAATCTGTAAAATTCTACCAGTTAGCCTTAAACATAAATACATCCTATTGGTCAATAGCCATGACAGTCGAGACAGTAACTCATTGGTTTATAGGGGGTATACAACCAGGTCGATGACAGCAGGTAAATATGATGTACCTAGGGTTTGTAACTACTATTGTGATAGAACATTAAGAAAACGCATTCCCTATCTACTAAATACTTTGCCTGCTGTCATAAGACAACAAGACAATAAACAAAAATTTGCACGCCTGCTTAGGAGACATTTATTGGGTACATTATAAAAATGTTGGTATAATCTTATTGCTATAATCTTTTTAATGTGATTATTATTATTGTAACAGAGACTCACTGATCTCACAGTTAAACTGCGTAAGCAGTTTTGTGGGGCTATGTATCTATGTTTTGTATTTTATTGAAGAAGAAATAAAGAGTTCATTCATTCATTCATTCATTCAAGGAGTAAATGTTACTCGATAACTATACTTGTTGTGTTACAGTTGGGCCCCGGTAACGTGCGCATAGAAAGAAAACAATAAAGTACGTTATTGTAAAACACGGTAGTAGTCAAAATGAATCTTGAAACATAATGGTAAGGAGTAATGTTGAACTTGCCAACTCGACTGGTTGCGTTGAAATTGGGCACCGGTAAGGCACGCGTATAAAAAGTGTTTTTGGGTCTTGTGGATATTGTAAGGTTTGGACGGTCTAGCACAAATTGAGTAAAACGATTACAGCATACTAGTTTTTCCACATGAGTGTTACAGACGTGGCTTGCGACACTGGGAGGTTCATAGATCCTCGTATGAGTGTTTGCAAATGGTTCTTATAATTAGCAAAGATAGGAATAGAATCTTATAAAATGCGTCATGGGTTGAGCGAAAAAACAAAAGAGAATAAAAACTTTTTCAAAAAAAATGTGACCGCCTTCAAAAACAACCACAAAAAGGGTTAAATAACCTACAAAACTTTTCTTTCGGAAGTCGGTGACTTTTTTTATTAATTTCATTGTCTCTTTTGTCACCGACTTCTGAAAGAAAAGTTTTGTAGGTTATTTAACCCTTTTTGTGGTTGTTTTTGAAGGCGGTCACATTTTTTTTTTTTTAAGTTTTTATTTTACTCTTTTTAGTTTGAATATTCAGCCAAAATTCTTGTCAAATACACCGGTAATAACCTCTTTAATTCGTTCCCTATCTCAAAAACTACTGAACCGATTTTGATGAAATTTGCAGTATTCCCTAAGTTGAACGATACCTAGTACAAAAAAAAATACTTAAATCGGACTTGTAGTTCCGGAGATATGCGAACACAAACATAATTTTCGTCGTCGGTGTCGGTGACATTTTATTAATTTTACTGTCTCTTTTGCCACCGACTTCCGAAAGAAAAGTTTTGTAGGTTATTTTACCCTTTTTTGTGGTTGTTTTTGAAGGCGGTCACATTTTTTTAACCGACTTCAAAAAAAGGAGGAGGTTATCAATTCGACTGTATTTTTTTTTTATGTTTGTTACCTCATAACTTGCGACTGGGTGAACCGATTTTCATGATTCTTTTTTTATTCGAAAGTTTGTGCTTCCCGTGTGGTCCCATTGTCACCATTTTAGGATCTGATGATTGAAACTTGAAGAAATCGAGGGCAACCGTCAAATTTTATTGGCTGACACATAGTTTTTCGCAAATCTTATAAAGTAATTCAAGTATTTGCGTATGGAAATCATCATCTCATGTAGCTGAGCTGGTGATGGAAGGTACAACTCCTCAAATAAGAAAATTATGTTTGTGTTCGCATATCTCCGGAACTACAAGTCCGATTTAAGTATTTTTTTTTTGTACTAGGTATCGCTCAACTTAGGGAATACTGCAAATTTCATCAAAATCGGTTCAGTAGTTTTTGAGATAGGGAACGAATTAAAGAGGTTATTACCGGTGTATTTGACAAGAATTTTGGCTGAATATTCAAACTAAAAAGAGTAAATAAACTTTTTAAAAAAAAAAATGTGACCGCCTTCAAAAACAACCACAAAAAGGGTTAAATAACCTACAAAACTTTTCTTTCAGAAGTCGGTGGCAAAAGAGACAATGAAATTAATAAAAAAAGTCACCGACTTCCGAAAGAAAAGTTTTGTAGGTTATTTAACCCTTTTTGTGGTTGTTTTTGAAGGCGGTCACATTTTTTTTTTGAAAAAGTTTTTATTTGAAAAAGTTTTTATTTTACTCTTTTTTAGTTTAAATATTCAACCAAAATTCTTGTCAAATACATCATTTTCTTACATGTGCACTAGAATTTTGTAACCCGTAGCACCGGTAATAACATAATAATAATAATAATATTCCACAACTATCACACAACGCCATCTAGTCCCAAGCTAAGCAGAGCTTGTGTTTTGGGTACTAGACAACTGATATACATACTTATATATTTCTAAATACATACATATTATAGATAAATTACACCCAGAGACAGAACAAATGATCGTGCTCATCACACAAACATTTGTCCTGGGTGGGAATCGAACCCACGACCCCCGGCATAGCAGTCAGGTTCACTAACCGCTAGACCAACAGGCCTCTCAATCATCGTTAACATCTCTTTCATTCATTCCCTATCTCAAAAACTGCTGAACCGATTTTCATGAAATTTGTAGTATTCCCTAAGTTAAACAATACCATCCGGCGGTTGGGACTCGACGTGGCGCTGCACAAGACGGAGGCCATGTGTTTTCATGGCCGCCGTAACGCGCCACAGTCGAGTTACAGCATTACGGTGGAAGGAGTTCCAATCGGCGTACAGGGGACGATGAAGTACCTGGGACTCGTCCTTGACAGCCGGTGGAACTTCAGGGAGCATTTCCTGAGTTTGGCCCCAAAGCTGAACCGTACAGCAGCCGCCCTCAGGCGACTGCTGCCCAATCTCAGCGGGCCAAACGCTTCCTGCCGTAGGCTGTACGCTGGCGTCGTGTGGTCCATGGCCCTCTACGGGGCCCCTGTGTGGGCCCTGAGCATCCGGACGCGACCACAGAAGCTGGTCGCATGCCAGAGGGTCATGGCTATCCGAATGATCCGGGGATACCGCACGATTGCAAGCGAATCGGCCAACCTGCTTGCTGGATTGCTGCCTTGGGATCTGGAGGCGACTGCCCTCCAGCGCGTCTATGAGTGGCGCGTGGAGGCGCAGCGCCGGGGCGTGACCCCGCTGCCTCGCGAAGTCGAGGCGCGGCGCGAAGACCTCCGGCGCGATCTCAGGGCAGTATGGAAGGAACGACTGTCGCGACCGACGGCCGGGCACGCCGCAATTGCGGCGGTAAGACCCCTCTTTGAGGAGTGGCTGGAGAGAAGTCATGGCGTCCTGACCTACCGCTTGACGCAGGTCCTCACCGGACACGGAAGTTTCGGGAGGTACCTGTGTCTGATGCGAAAGGAGGAGACGCCTGGGTGTCACCACTGCGAAGATCGCCCGGAGGACACGGTGGAGCATACGGTGCAAGACTGCCCAGCTTGGGCGGAGCACCGACGTGTCCTCACGGCTGCGATAGGCGGAGACCTCTCGCGCCCGGCATTGGTTGCGGCCATGCTGCGGGGCGAGACGGAGTGGGAAGCGGTCAGCTCCTTCTGCGAGGCAGTAATGCTTGTAAAGGAGGAGGCAGGCCGCGAGCGAGAGAGGACAGCCATATACCAGTGTAGACCAAGGAGTGTTTCCGGATCTTATGAAGCATAGTAAGGTAGCTCCACTTTTTAAATCGGGTGATTGTAAGGAAGCTAACAATTATAGGCCTGTGTCAATTTTGCCAGTTTTCAGTAAGGTGTTTGAAAAGTTAATGCTTGAACAAATGCTATGTCACTTCAATAGAAACTCCATCTTCATAATCAACAGTTCGGTTTCACCAAAGGTCGTTGCACAACTGACGCCGGTGTTACCCTATTGAAGAACATTTTTAACTCCTGGGAGGAAGCGCAAGATGCCATAGGAATCTTTTGCGACCTCTCAAAGGCATTCGATTGCGTAAACCATGAAACGCTTTTGCTGAAACTGGAACATTATGGAATTAAAAATACAGCTCTTGATTTACTTAAATCATACCTAAGAGATAGACAGGTTAAAGTGCAAATAAACGGTACAAAACTCATTAGGAGCTAAAATGACTATGGGCGTGCCTCAAGGTTCTATTTTGGGTCCGTTCCTTTTCTTAGTATACATTAATGACTTACCCCATTTACTAAAAAATCAACCACAGATGGTGTTATTTGCCGATGATACATCGTTAATTTTTAAGATAGATAGACGTGCACAAAATCTAGACACTGTTAATGACTGTATTTCTAAGGTTCAAAATTGGTTTACTGTTAATAATTTAGTTCTTAATGAAAAGAAAACAAAATGTATTCGATTCACTTTGCCAAATGTTAGAAGTAGCGATTGCGACATTTTACTAAACGGAGAAAAATTGGATTTTACTAATCAGACAGTTTTCTTAGGAATTACGATAGACGATAAACTACAATGGGGCCCCCATATAGCATCTTTAAGGTCTTCGCACATTATAACAACTCCACGCCAACGCGGCAGCAACTCTACTCACACTCTCGATGAGTAGTCAACTAGTTGATCCACCCAATGGTCACTAGTGGACAACGCGGTGTCAAGGAGTGGCCAACGCGGTGCCAACGAGTGGGTTATTCAACAGACAACTCGTCTAACCTCAGTTTTCCCGTCACGCGTCAGTCGCAAACGCATAGTCGTTACGTGGACAACGTGTGGTCGTTGCGTGGACGACGTATGGTCATTGCGTGACAAACGTGTCGGGGTTGACCTCTAGTGTACGATGCGTAGGCCACTCGTTGTACACTACTTTATAATCATTTTTTGAAATTGAACCTTGAACATATGATACAGGGCTTAAATTTCAATGTCTAGCATAGAGTCGAGTCGCCGGTGAGTTGTTATAATGTGCGAAGACCTTTAGCGGGGCGGCTCAGCTCAGCCGCTTATGCTGTTAGAAAGATCAGACAGTTAACTGACGTCGAAACTGCGCGTTTGGTTTATTTCAGCTACTTTCACAGCATTATGTCTTATGGTATTCTACTGTGGGGCCGGGCAGCTGACGTTGAATCCATTTTTGTTTTGCAAAAGAGAGCTGTCAGAGCAATTTACAAACTACGTCGTCGCGAATCTCTTAGGGAACTATTTAAAAAGATTAACATAATGACAGTGCCTTGTCAATTTATTTATGAAAATATAATGTATGTTAGGAAAAATCTTCATCTTTTTAATAAAATAAGCGATAGACATAATTTTAATACTAGAAATAAAGATAAAATTGATCAACCTTATTATAGATTGTCCAAAGTCCAAAAATCTTTTATGGGTTTCTGTGTTAAATGTTATAATAAAATACCTAGCGAAATTTTAACTCTAAATGAAAGAAAGTTTAAAAGTCACATAAAAAATACACTTAGTAAACAAGCATATTATAAATTAGAAGATTATATCCAAGATAAAAATGTCTGGAAACATGCCGGTCCTGCTCCATAGTACAATGTAGGGCTTGAGCAGAATCAAACTTGGTTGAAATTTTAATGCTCACACACTGCCTTTATTGTATTTTTTTAAAGTTGTAATTGCATTATTTTGTGAAAGTGTGAACACCGTGTACCTTTTAGCTGTATAATTATTGTTTTTTTTATCCTTTTAATGATTTAATAGTCTTGACTTGAGTACATCGCTTTCACATTTATTTATTCTTTAAATTGTTATTTCATAACATTGTTAAACATTTTTGAAAAAGAGTAAGTATGGAGTTTCTTGCCCATTCTTCTCCATGCAACCTACCTTAGCGAATGGGTGTAGAATCAATCCCATCCCATCCCTTTCCTTAATTTTAATATTCGACGTTTAAAAGTGCCTCACTGATGGCCTATTTAAAATAAATGATTTGACTTTGACTTTGACTTTGACAGCGTCCTCCCTCCGCCCCAGCCGCAGTGGTAGGCGCCCACGGCGACGGACGTCGCAAGATGATCTCCGGCCACCGTAGGCGCGGGCATGCGGGCAGCGAGTAAAGGGCAACTCGCTGCCCGACCAAGGACCATGCCCGGGTCGACGGCGCGTTGTGTCCCACGCGCGCCTCAAAGAGCGTCAGCATAATGACGGGGCCCCCCTCTCAGAGGGCCAAAGCCTGCCGGGGTCGCGGGATTATTCCCTTACCGTAATCCCGGAACGTAACAGGCTATGAAGGACACCGTGGATTTTAGTCAGTAGAAGTCTGACAGTCCCTCCCGCCCTGCCCGGGGTTGGAGGACTCATTTGATGATTTTACCACGCTAAAAAAAAAAAAAAAAAAAAGTTAAACAATACCTAGTACAACAGTAAAAGAATTACTTAAATCGGACTTGTAGTTCCGGAGATATGCGAACACAAACATAATTTTCTTACTTGAGTAGTTGTTCCTTCCATCATCAGCTCAGCTACATGAGATGATGATTTCCATAATATAATATAATATAATATAATAATAATAATATAATATTTCACAACTATCACACAACGTCATCTAGTCCCAAGCTAAGCAGAGCTTGTGTTATGGATACTAGATAACTGATAAACATACTTATATATTTCTAAATACATACATATTATGGATAAATTACACCCAGACACAGAACAAATGATCGTGCTCATCACACAAACATTTGTCCTGGGTGGGAATCGAACCCACGACCTCCGGGATAGCAGTCAGGGTCACTAACCACTAGACCAACAGGCCAGTACTTTTTTTTTTTTTTTTTATTCTCATTTTATTTGCGGGGTTTTTTCTGTACAGAATATGTCACCCCGATGATACAAAACAAATATTTATAATACATATTCACTATTCTACCCGCAACCTTAAACACAAAATAACAATACGATAAAGCAATCTAGCCTCATCTGTTAAGGGAAAGGCTAGGATGCTAATATAGAAACCTATATTAAAGCTGTTGGCAAAAGCTTCGCGTCTTTGGACACCAACACGATCACATTCCGACAGCATATGATGCACATCTTCTATAATGTTGCAGACAGCACAATTGGGAGATTCGACTTTGCGCATCATAAATCCGAAGCTGTTTAATGGTATGTGGCCGGATCGGAGTCTCAATGCCGTCACAACCTCCTGTCGGTTCATTCTTCCCTCGCTGAACCAGAGGGTCCGTGGAAGAGATGGCTGAATCGTCTTGTACCAAATGCCCTTTGTTAAAGACCTTTTATCAAAATATTCAGACCAGGATTTGATACATCTTTCTCTAACCGAGGGAAGGATCTCAGTATGCCAAGGAGAACACTGATAAATTTCCCCATCTGACGCGGCTTCATTTGCCAAACGGTCAACCATCTCATTACCATCTAATCCAACGTGAGAAGGGACCCATTGCAATACAACAGTTTTATGTTTAGCAACAAATGCAGTAATAGTTTTTAAAATAGTATAAGCCAGTGGAAGCCCCCTCGCAGATGAAGTACTCGTGCATCTCATAAGATGGAAAAGAGCACTTTTCGAATCAGTAAAGATGACGAAATGATTACCGTCTAATGAATCAATATAAGCCAACGCTTCAGCAATAGCAATTAGTTCTAAGTGCATTATTGACAATTTTGATAAAATTTTAAATTTAAAAGAGGCACCTGTTTGCGAATCAAAAAAAGCCGCCCCACAGAAATTCTCACCTTTAGAGCCGTCCGTGTACACACAATAATAGCCAGAATATAGTGCATCTAGCGACTTACAACACAACAATCTTAAATTATGTACATTATAACAATGTTTAGGTTTATCTACGGAATCTAAATTAGGTTTTACAGTATCTGATAAGTCTATATTGCTGCCCCAAGTAGCCATGGAGAACATGTGAATTTTATTACTACAGTACATGTGCTCTTGTTTAAGAAAATCGTGAGACAAAACTAACAGAGGCTTTTTCTTTTTTCTCCAATAAGCTTTATTGTAGCAAAGACCGTGTAGATTATCCAGTATGCCTATTATGGGGAAATCAAAACATTTGGACTTTAAATAAAATTTATCAGCTAAGTATCGGCGGCGAATAAAAAGAGGAGGCATTGCTAATTCGGATTCCATCACGTGGATAGGAGTGCTTTTGATAAACCCACCTACCAATCGGAGACAAATGTTTTGTAGCCTGTCTAGTTTAGTCAAATGTGTATCGGCACTATTGTCTATTAAAAAGCTACCAAAATCTATACGACTACGGATAAGGGAGATATATAGTCGCCTTAAGTGGTTGGGATGAATACCCCACCCAGGTCCCACCAAAACCTTAAAAATATTAATCAGTTTAAGTACGCGCTCACGAACTTCATTAATATGTTTCTTCCACCGAAGACCCTTGTCTAGCCACATTCCTAGGTACTTCACATGATCTACCAATTCTAATAAGGTTCCGTTTAAACGTACTTCTATAGCTGGCATGCGATAACCTCTACTAAACAGACAGATTTTACTCTTAGCGGGAGAAATATCTAAACCTACCTGTGTTAACATGCGGTTGATTAAATCAAGATTGGTCTGTATTTTAGATTGCCCTTCACTAATCGAGGAACACTGTACATACATAGCAAAGTCATCCGCATACTGAGATATACAAATGTCGTTCTCCAAGCGTTTACAAATATCCAACGTTATTATATTAAATAACAATGGTGATAACGGATCACCCTGCGACAGACCATGTCCAGAGTGTCTACTAATAAAACTATTACCAGATCTTATTTTAAGTATTCTTCTACGAAGAAAATTCCATAAATATTTACAGATGCGTAATCCCACTTTAAGGTTATCCAAAACATTGATTAAGACAGAATTATTTACGTTATTATATGCATTACTTATGTCTAAAAAACAACCCATAGTAAAAGAACCCTCAGAAAAACCAGTTTGTACTGTGGAGATTAAGCAACTCAGGCCATCCAAACACGACCTACCTCTACGGAAGCCAACTGTGTTCTCGGAAAATATGTTGTCCCTTTCCAGATACCATTCTAGTCTTCGTAATAAAATATAATGGAAAATTTTACATATACATGACAACAAGGATATAGGTCGGAGTGAAGAAACGTTACTAGGGTCGCGACCAGGTTTTGGAATGGGTATGATGCAAATGTCGCGCCACTGAGAAGGGACAAAACCAAGCTCAAAAAATTTATTAAATAATGTGAGTAATATAGATTTACCTACACGGGGTAGGTTTTTAATCATTGAATATGATATATCATCGCATCCAGGAGATGTATCCTTAGACTTGATAAATTTTTCTAGCTCCTGTATGGAGATCTCACTTTCTAATAAAGGGTTATTATGGTGAACTAAAGGGGTCGAAGGAGGTACAAAGTCTGGTGTTAAAGAATTTAAAAGTCTTGTAGCACTTTGATTATCCACATAATGTTTTGGTGAACTGTATCCTTTCAGCCATCTCATTTTGCGCCACATGTCACTAGATGTTGTTTTGTGGTCAACCGAGGAACAAAAGTTTTGCCAGTTCACACCTTTAGCCTGACGGATTAATTTTTGAGCTCTACTTATCCGACTGTTAAGAATGTCAAGGTTTTGAGGGCAGGGATTACCCCTAAATTTGGATAACGCCAGTCTACGTTGAGCCACAGCTTGTGACAGTTCTGCAGTCCAATACGGCTTTGCAATGAATTTTGAAGTGGGGTTTTGGTTAAATTTTAACATCGGGATAAATTTGTTCGCAGCTTCACTCAAAATATCTAAAAACAAATCGTACGCTTTTTGGGGATCATTCGGTAAATGTAAATTGCAAAACCTTTGTTTAAGGTGTTTTCTAAATGAGTTCCAATCTGCTTTGGCAAAATTCCTCTTAATAATTGTAGGGAAACACGAAGTACATAATGTTGATATTTTAATTATTAAATGGTCGCTGCCCAGATTTTCATTTAAAACAGCCCAATTAAGATTTAAAGCAATATCTGAAGAGACCAAAGATATATCTGGAGAAGATTGTTGCAAATTATTGTCAACTAAACGAACTCGCGTATGTGTTCCGTCGTTCAAAGTAATAAAATGGCTGTCTATTAGCGAGTCGTAAACAAGTTTACCTCTATGGTCAGTTTTGTAAGACCAGCTGACGTGATGGGCATTAAAATCCCCTAGAATTAAAGTTTTGGAAGGCCACAATGATAATAAACCATCCCAATCTTGTTGGCTTATTACTATTCTAGATGGACAATACAAAGAAACAACATTTTCGAACGGCTCACAATTAAATAATCGCACGCACACTACCTCAATACCGTTGTTATTCACATGAACACGCCGCAGCTGCGCTTTGATCGATTTGTGTATAACGATAGCTACACCGCCGTATGAGTCATCCCGGTCCGCGCGATACACAACATAATCATTAACTTTAAAATTACTTTCTGGTTCAAGCCAAGTTTCACTTAGGGCAGCAATATGTACTCTTTCTTGGCATAAGAGTTGTTGAAACGATGTTAATTTAGGTCTGATACTTTGGGCATTCCACTGCAAGATATTTAATTTAATTGATTTGTTAGCCATCACAGCTTATAAAAAAGTTTAACAATGCTTTTATCCACGGCCACTCGGAAACTAAACTCACTGACATTATGGTTAACCATTCTAGGCACAATTGGAAGACACTCTTTATCTTAAAACTTAAGCTAGTGTTTCTGAGATAAATAACTTCTTTTATTCTGGTCCACAGCTCATTGAAAGATGGACGTTCATCGATACCCTCTCCATCATTGTGTACTTGGTTATATTCGGGCGTATCTGAGTTCCAAAACATCCAGTCATCTTTAGGTGGTCTTTTTGTGGCTTTCGGAGATTGTACTAATTTAGGTTTAGGGGTATCGCCATCCTTTTTAACCGTGGTAGGAGTCTGTTCGTTGTGAACTGTGGCCTTAGTTCGGATTATTTCAGCATAGCTGGGACGATGAGAGGTTTCTGGATTCGGTTTCCTAGCTTGAGAAGGCTCGTTAAAAAGATGAGGTATCTCCGAGAACTGGTTTTCCGTGACTACTGAGGCTTGAAGAGGAATGCCCACTCCGGTGGAAACGGGATTTTTGGGTGGCACGTAACATTCTAGTGCTAACAGGCCAGTACTTGAAGTACTTCATAGGATTTGGGAAAAACTATGTGTCAGCTAATAAAATTTGAGGGTTGCCCTCGATTTCTCCAAGATCTAATCATCAGATCCTGAAATGGTGACAATGGGACCACACGGAAAGCACCAGCTTTTGAATAAAAAAAGAATTATGAAAATCGGTTCACCCAGTCGCAAGTTATGAGGTAACAAACATAAAAAAAACAGTCGAATTGATAACCTCCTCCTTTTTTGAAGTCGGTTAAAAAGGAATAGGAAGGAAGTATGCAGGTATTAGTTAGACTGTGTGATTATGGTATAGAAAGGAAACGGAAGGTTATAAACCATTTGTAATTTCAATCTAGCTCCACATTAACAGAAACAGGATAACGGAGAAGTTGTTACCATCAGAAATGGGCTAACTAGACAAACCCTGAGAAAGGTACGTGAGTAAGAGTAGAATCTGTTGCAGTCAGTCTGCAGTGTTAAGTACCTAAAAGATAAAATCGAAGAAGTTAGAGGTATCAATTTTGTTTGAGTGTTTGAGAGAAGAAAGTAATTGTCACTATTGGTTCTAGTATTCTGATAAATAAAAACAAATATAATAGGAAAGGGATGTAGCGTATCTATATAATAGGTATGTAAACACTATCTCTCTCACATAAGTATTCGGACTTGTCACAAATGACATCTGTCAGTCATTATGAAATGGCGCGGACCCAGGTCGAGACAGAGGAAGTAAACCGATGCTTGGTGTGCAATGAGAGCCAGTGAGTTATGTATAAATCCCAGTAAACATAGGATACTACAATCCATTTTACCATTCCTTTCCAAAGTCCTAGAGCGCCTTATCCATAATCAGCTTAGTGCTTTCCTGTGTAAAAATCGACTCCTTAATCTTAACCAATCCGGATTTCGTCCGGGGCATAGTACTACCACAGTTCTTATCAATATTACGGACGACATTAGATCGGGTATGGACAATGGGAATCTAACGATCCTTTCGTTATTGGATTTCAGCAATGCTTTCAATACCGTCGATTTTGATGTCCTACTCGGTATACTCTGCTCTCTTAACATATCTCCAACAGTAATTGATTGGTTTCGTAGTTACCTGTGTGACTCTCAGTTTTTTCTCTAATATCAAATTGCATCAAAAGAACAAAGTACAGAGGAACGAAACAGGCAAAAAGCCTTTTACATTAATTTTCCAAAATATTCAAAGCATCGGAAACAAAGTAGAATTAATAGAACAATTACTTTTAGACTCTGAAACTGATTGTATGTCACTGTTAGGGATGAGCGTTGAATCAACGAACTAGTTGAATCAACCGTTGATCTCCTGTCAACGTATTAACGTTAACTGAATATGAATCAACTAGTTGAATTCGTCAACGACGTTTATGAGTTGAAGTCGTTCGTTCGTTCGCACTCGTTGATTCAACGAGTTGAATTAACGAGAACGAACGAACGAGTGTACAACTAGTTGAATACGTCAACGACGTTTATGAGTTGAACTCGTTCGTTCGTTCAATTCAACGAATTGAATTAACGAGAACGCAAACGTTATCTTCAACGTTGAGTTTTATGGTTGCAAGTTGACAATTAAATTCGTCAACTCGTTGACGAATTTAACTAGTTGACAAACGTGAATCAACGTTAACGTTTCGTTGACCGAAAAACCGTCAACGACCCATCGCTAGTCACTATCTGAACGAAGGTCGACTAGGAGAGGGTGGCTAAATTAAACACTGGACTTGTACTAAGCGCGTATAATACAATAATCACAATGTCTTGCTGCTCACATAAAAAAAAAATTATAATCATTTTGACCTAGTCAAACGACGGAGAATCTTAACATCGTGATTCAGAAGTCGCCGCTCAACTAACAACGCCATCTATCGACGCAGTATTCAACTAATTTTACACAAATTCACAAATTGTAAAGTAGATGACGCAGTGAACCAATATAAAGCTAAACATTCCGCCGACTAAGGACATTATGGCAAATGTCCTTCAAGACTGACTCACCGTAAAAAATTTAAACAATTTTAAATTTAGTACAGCCTTGATGCAATTAACCTATTACAAACAATTTTAAAACCATGAACGCAAAAAAAAACAATTCAAATGACAGTACTTATAACTAACAACCTTTAAGACAATACACCTTTAACTAAGACAATTTGTTTCGTAACCATTAAATTCGAATTCATATTTAAATTCAAATAACATCGTTTTCTACTCTAGTCTAATATCTAGCCAGAAAGATCGAATGAAATAGCAGCGTTCGAGTCTTCCGTTTCTGGAGTGGAAGCTTGAACCAATAGCAGAGCGTTATGCAAGCGCTCAAACGTCCCGTCCAATCACAGGCCTTCTTGGCCGCGCTCCTAGCGCCCTCCAATGGCGCGTAGTTGTGTGTAAGATTCACCGGCGCACGAAAACATGCGATCGTAACAAAAAAAATCTAATATAAGGAACCTTGTCAGTATTTTGCGTGTGTGAACGTGTGCGGAACAATATTCGTCCTCCTCAAAGCCCAGGACAAGAACTTTTTCCAACCTAGCGCGCCTTAAACGACGTAACACAAAACGAGACGCAGCGTGGGAGCTCCCAGCTAGGTACACCAGCAAGTGCCTCCTGGACAAGACGTTCGTGGCAAGAGGTAAGAGTTTTCTTTCTTTTGTGACGGACTTCTTGAGCGTTGCAGCCCATTCGATCCTTATCCAGGCTGCCCCCAAATGGGCAGGTAACGTCTTCCTGCCACACAATTTCAAGTAATATTAATACTGAAAACATCTGTAAAACACATTACAAAAATAAAAACTTAACTAATAGCCCTTTTTTTTTTTATAAACATAATCTTATATTAATTTGTAACAGATAATACACATAATTGAGACGTAGGTCTTTTCATAATAGAAGAGGACGTTCGTAACGTCACCACCCGTGTAATACCATCAGATCCGGGATGTTTCTGTTCTACCTTACCTAACAACCACCTGCTAGGGGGTAAATTGTCCTCCTTGACTAATACTACGTCACCAATACATGGCTCTGGAGTTTTATGTTGCCATTTATGCCGTTGTAGAAATTGGTGAAGATAGTCGTGCGACGAAGTTAATGTTTTCAATTCACTCAAGTCTAAAAACACTGGTGATTACTGGGGCATTTCTGTAAAACTTTTGAGCAATATAATCGACATCGTAGCCCCCTATCTTGCTGTTACTTTCAATAAATGCGTTGACTCGGGTACTTTCCCTGATCTTATGAAGAGCAGTAAAGTTATCCCTTTATTTAAATCTGGCTGTAAAAATGATATTGGTAATTTTAGACCAATTTCTATTCTACCTGCATTCAGCAAAATATTTGAAAAGTTAATACTTAGACAGTTACTTCGCCATTTTAATTCAAATAGTCTACTTCATAATGATCAGTACGGGTTCACAAAAGGCCGTTCGACTACTGATGCGGGTGTTGCTTTGTTGAAACACATATTTGACGCATGGGAGAAGTCGCAAAATGCAATTGGTGTTTTTTGTGATCTTTCTAAAGCCTTCGATTGCGTACACCACGATACACTATTGCGTAAACTTCGTCATTACGGTGTTCAGAACGAAGCCCTCAAAGTAATTGAGTCATATTTGTCTAACAGACTTCAATGTGTCGATGTTAGTGGCGCGAAATCTTCTGGGTTACCTGTTCAGCTAGGTGTACCTCAAGGCTCAATACTTGGACCGTTTTTATTCCTGGTTTATATTAACGATCTACCACACCATTTGAAGGACATCTGCGATGTAGTACTGTTCGCAGATGACACTTCTCTAATCTTTAAAGTAGATAGGAATAGACAAGTGTTTGACGACGTAAACAACGCACTATCGAGGGTCATAGATTGGTTCACGGCAAATAACCTTGTGCTCAATCCCAAGAAGACCAAATGCGTAAAGTTCGCTTTGCCCAATGTTAGAAATCTGGGTCCCAACATCGTCCTCGGTAATGTGGAGCTTGAAAACTGTTGATTCAGCTCTGTTTCTGGGTATAACAGTAGATTCAAAATTACAATGGGGTCAACATATATCGAACCTAGCAGGTAGGCTTAGTTCGGCCGCCTACGCTGTTAGAAAAGTTAGACAATACACTGACGTTGACACAGCAAGATTAGTCTATTTTAGTTATTTTCACAGCGTAATGTCCTATGGTATTCTACTGTGGGGCAAAGCCGCTGATATTCAAAATATATTTGTACTCCAGAAACGAGCTGTTCGTGCCATCTACCAACTAGGTGCGCGAGATTCTCTGAAAGATTTCTTCAAAGAGATTGGAATTCTCACAGTGGCTTCGCAGTACATATTTGCCAACATCTTATATATCAGGCAAAACATTCACCTATACAGTAAAAATAGTGATATTCATAATTTTAATACCAGGAATAAGCACAAACTTCGTGTTCCTTTTCATCGGCTTCATAAGGTGCATAATTCATTTGTTGGGGTTGGTATAACTTTTTATAATAAGTTACCGTCCTCTTTCCTAGATTTGTCATTTAACGTGTTTAAAGCAAAAGTAAAAGCTAACCTCTGTTCTAAGGCTTACTATTCTGTTAGTGATTATTTAAATGATAAACATAGTTGGTCGCTGTGTTGAACACAAGACATTGTTCATGTTCTTTTAACAAATTATTCTGTGCTATTATCGTATTTTTTTTTTTTTTTGTGTGTGTATTCTCTTTTTTTTTTACGACAGTCGTAGGGTATCATCTAATACTTATGTCGGAGCTGATGAAGATTGTTAACTAACCTTGCATTGTATAAAGTCAATCTTTCTAGTATTATATAGTTTCACAGAAATCATTTTGTGAGTACAATGTACTTTATAACTTTCAATGAGTAGATACCCACGTCTTTTAATGACTTGAATGACCCCGGCGGTTGAGATTATGTCATGCTCACTCTAATGTCTCGCTGGCGGTGGCGCGTGTGTCGGATCATTTAGTTCCCTTCAAAATGGTTGAGCTGAGTGATGCTGATGCATGTGTCATGTTCGTGAACGGGCGCTGTCAGTCGTGACTGGTCATCTCTTAACTGCCACGGTCTATTTTAATTATTAAAAACTTTATTGTGAGGTAGATGTTTCACTGTGGAACAGATTTTCTTCGTTGTCAAGATTGATTCGAGTAATTGCATATTGTCGCAGATTTTTAAACTTGAGGAATAGGGTAGCATCGGGTAAAGGTACAAGGTCGTTACAGTTATCAACACTGGAAATAGAATGCGCAACAGAAATAATGTATCAAAAAATGTCAGGAAGATGGATTCGAAACCGAATTGGAAAATTTAAAAACCGGGAAATTAGTAGAGAAAAACGCAAATTTAAAATCATTAAATATATTTTTAGATTCGAAAGGAATAATCAGAGTAGGAGGTAGGCTTGAGATGTCGCAGTTGGGTTATGAAAGAGCGCATCTCATCCTAATCCCAAAGGAATCGTTTTTAACCAAGCTATTAATTGTCGACGCACATGATAAAACTATGCACGGGGGTCCGCAATTAATGATAACATATTTACGGTGAAAATATTGGATCGTGGGAATAAAGACTTTGGCTAAGGGATATTTAAGGAGCTGTGTTAAGTGTATTTGGTACCTATACAGCTAAGGTGAGGACACAACTTTGGGTCAGCTACCATCCTCTAGGGTAACCCCTGGCAAACCTTTTCTACGGAGCGGGGTAGACTACGCGGGACCAATAAGTATTAGAACGTCAAAGGGTCGTGGTAATAAGTCCTACAAGGGCTACATAGCCTTGTTTATATGTATGGCCACAAGGGCGGTGCATTTGGAAGCAGTTAGTGAGTTAAGCACAAGGGGATTTTTGGCGGCTTTTAAGCGGTTTGTAGCCAGACGTGGTCGATGTGCGGAACTGCACAGCGATAATGGGACGAATTTTGTCGGGGCAGCGCGAGAGTTACTTCATTTATTCAATGTAGAAAGGTCAGGAATTAATCCTGAATTAGCAGATGAGTTAGGAAACAATGGCACAGAATGGCACTTTATTCCTCCTCAGTCCCCCAATTTTGGTGGTCTTTGGGAAGCAGGGATAAAATCCACAAAGCACCACCTAAAGAGGGTTATTGGCAATTCAACGCTGACTTTTGAGGAAATTGCCACGGTATTGGCGCAAATTGAGGCGTGCCTTAATTCGAGGCCATTGTCATATGTTGAGGATCAGGATAAACTTACAATTTTGACTCCGGGTCACTTTCTGGTGGGGGAACCACTAGTTTTGCCACCTGATTTAAATTATGAAAGGGCAAATGTTGGTAGCTTAAGGCGATGGCAACTGCAACAACGAATGATGCAGGACTTTTGGCGCCGCTGGTCGAAATCAAAATCAAAATCAAAATCAAATCGTTTATTTCAACTAGGCCAATTACTTATGAATTGTCAAAAGACATAAAATAAAAACAAGTATAAAAATAGTTATGGTGCTACGGTCCCAGACACAAGACATAAAACTGTGAAAGTACCGTAGGTGCTCATTCCAAGGTGTAGATCTCTATGGAGAAGAATGAGCAAGAAACTCCATGGACACTCTTTTTCAATCGCCAAAATTATTACAAAAATTTTGTTACATCATTCATCATCAGATGGTACATTGTGTGAGAACAATGTGGCAAGATAATAGTGTCCATAGTAAAATAAAAAGACAAAACCGTACTCGTATGCGCCTTGATTTCTTCTAAATGTGTGGCAAGATGTTTCGGTCTTTTATATTCTACTACCGGTTCCCTTAAAAAGCTTGGACCTTCCCACCAGAGGGAAACACTTGCAAGTTCCGCCGGAGATATCCCGCGTGAAGCACAATCAGCAGGATTTTGTTTCGATGCCACATGGGCCCAATGATGAGTATCCAAATTGCTCAAAATTTCGGAAACTCTATTACTAACAAACGTCTTCCAACGACTCGGATGACTATTTAACCACGCTAATACCACTTCGCTATCTGTGAAAGCATGAATATTCTCCTTTTGTATGTTCATAACTTCGGCCACTTCCAAAATAAGTTTGGTCAGAAGAACTGCCCCGCAAAGTTCAAGCCTTGGAATGGAGACTTGCTTTATAGGCGACACCTTCGTTTTAGCAGCCACTAAGGAAATGTGAATATTTCCCATCTCGTCAACTGCTCTATGGTACACAACTGCTGCATATGCGACCTTTGAGGCATCCGAAAACCCGTATAATTCTTGTTTTGTTTTCTTACCCGTATTTAACCAGCGCGGTATTTTTATGTCAACTAAAGACGCTAAGTTTTCACGGTAAGTTACCCATTCTTTTACTAAATTAATTGAAACTTCTTCGTCCCATTGCAACCCGGCTAACCACAGCTTTTGTATTAACACCTTTGCTATGATTATGCTTGGTGCTAGCCACCCTAATGGATCGAATAACCTTGCAATATCAGATAAATTTTTTCTTTTTGTTACAGGACCAGTTACCGGTGTAAGTACCAGAGAGTATTGGAAGCAATCGTCGAGCGAATTACAGGTAAGTCCTAATATTTTTGTTATTTCGTCTATTTTTAATATTAATGCTTCATTATTCCCATCCCTAATATTATTTAATAATTCTTCGCTGTTGCTTTTCCATTTTTGTAATTGAAACCCGCCTTTAGCTAGCACCTTTGTTAACTCCGTATAAATTTTTAACGCATCTTCTTTAGTTTCAGCTCCTGACATCAAATCGTCCATATAAAAATCACTTATGATTATTTTAGCTATATCTTCATTATCCCCGCATTCGTCAACTGCAAGCTGTTGAAGAGCCCTTACCGCTAAGTATGGTGCAGAGGCTGTCCCGAATGTAACGGTTATCAATTCGTACTCCTTTATTTCCCTTTCAGGACTATCCCGCCAAAGGATTCTTTGCATGGGAGTATCTTGCCTATTTACTAAAACTTGCCGGTACATTTTTATAATATCAGCCACTTTACAAATCTTGTGCACCCTCCAGCGAATAATAATATGACGAAGTTCGTCTTGCAAAGACGGACCCACCATTAGGTCATCGTTAAGTGACCTCCCGTTGCTACGCTTGCAGGACGCATCGAACACAACACGCACCTTGGTTGTGTCCTTATCCTCCCGGACGACAGCGTGATGTGTTAAGTAGACACCCTTTTTATTATCTTTATCCCTTTCATCTACTTCTACCATGTGATTAAGAGTTAAATATTCCTGTATTACTTTAGCGTAGTCCGCTTTTAATTTATCATCTTTTGCTAACCGTGTTTCTAACCCTTTTAATCTTTTTTCAGCTATCCCTTTGGATTCACCGCCACTGCCAACCAGGTTTGTATCCCGTAACGGCAATCTTACTATATATCTGCTATCTTTATTTCTTCCCGTTGTATTTTTAAACAATTCTTCACATTTTGTTTCCTCCTCTGTAAGCATCCTTTTTGTTCCAGATGTTTCTTCCAGTTACCAGAATTTTCTCAATAAATTATCATCTTGGACGCTGGTATGCATTACAGTTATTTTTGAGGGAGAACTTATACCTTGGTCAACTTCAAACGCACCCGACAATACCCATCCTAAAGTAGTTTCTTGCGCTAATAGAGTCCCGTTTGAATTCTTTTTAACCCCGTGTTGAATGACCTGACTATATTAATTTCCGCACCCAATAAAATATCGATTTTATCGGGACTGAAGTAACCCGGATCAGCCAAATCATTTTCGTTCAATTCTACCCATTCTACTCTCGCAACTTTAGAGGACGGAAGAAGAGATGTTACCGATTTTAAAACGTAAGCATTCACCTTTATTTTAATAGAAGAATTTACTCTTGAACCGAAGATTTATTACTACTTTAGCCGTCGACGTTGTACCTTTGTCTCCCACACCCAGCACCGTATTTTTGGACGGTATTTTCTTTTATAAATACTGAACCATTGATTCCGTAACAAATGACCCTTGTGATCCCTGATCCAATAATGCCCTAACCACGTGGTACGTCCCATTCTTCGATTCGGCCTTTACTAACGCCGTTGTTAGTAAGACCGTTTTACAATTCCCTTTCGCAAGACATGAGACTACCGTCGCCGTATTGGACCCCTCCGCTTGATTAGCGGCTATATTATTTTCATTTAAGGATTCTGCGCGAGCAGCACTACTACCCCCACCAACTTCCGACCCTACACCACCCGGTTGGTGTAATAATGAATGGTGGCGTGTTTTGCACACCTGGCACTTCAGAGTGCTTTTACAAAACCTAACATGGTGGTTGTCAAGCAAGCAAACAAAACATATTTTTTTCTTGAGAACAACGTCTCTCCAATTTTCAATAGTTTCATTAATGAATTTTTTACAGACATTTATTTTATGCTCACCTGCACAAAATGCACAGGATCCCTTTTTATCTTTCATTACGTGCAGTGCCTGTGTTAGTAAGACCGTCCTTTGGACCTTATCTACTTTATTATCCAAGTTTTCTAACCCCCTAAATCTATTTATTAAAAATTCTTTAAGTTGATTAAAGGTAGGCAGATCATCGCTTGGATCCGATGCTACCTTTAATTCCCAAGCCCGTTTAGTAGCTTTGTCTAATTTTTCAGTTACAATATGAATAATTAAAAATGATGCGAGATCTATTTCCAAATTTTTTATTGACTCCAAACAATCTGTAGTCGTGCTTAAAAGTTTTTTAATTTCAGGTTCGGATTCTCCTGTTAATGTTCTTTGATTAAATAAACATTTTACAATACCATTCGCTAAAAATCTTTTATTATTGTACATGGACTCTAATTTTTCCCAACTTGAACTGTCAACTTGAGATGTCACTTTTACATTTTTTAATAACAATTCCGCTTCCCCAGTTAAGTACCCCTTTAAATAATATATTTTTTGTGCATCATCTAGTCTACTATTTTTGTGTATTAACCCCATGAACAAATCTCTAAAGGTAACCCACTCGTGATATTTACCAGAAAACATTGGTATTTTTACTTCTGGTAACCGAAAGTTATGGAATTCTTTATTACCGCTAATTCCCAGGCTACTGTTACTATCGCCACTAGGTACACATTTATCTGCCCTAAGTAACTCTTTCAAAGAACTTTTGATTTGAATATATAATTCTTCAACCTCGTCATAAAAACAATCTTTATGATAACTCGAACTATGTAATTCGGATTTTTTAACGTCACTAATTATTTTAACGTGCGTATTATAGAAAAGTTGACATAATTGTTCTAAACTTTCTAAACGTGTTTCAACATACGAAATTGTAAGCTTATCTTTTGGGCATTTTTTAAAGTTAATCCAAGACTTTTCAATTTTAATTTTAACATCTTCTTGGATATCGATCAATGAATCCATTTTGGAAACACGATTCATAAACAAACACAATAAAAATAACAAAAACACAAAAAAGATAACACAAACAATAAAATTTCTAACTACAGCACAATAAACAACAATACAGAGAAATAACACAATAGTAGACTTGTTCTGAACTCAAAGTCAATCTCCAGCCAAAACACAATTTTTTGAAAAGTTCAATTTCTGTGTCAAAACGGGCATAGGTTCCCCGTATGACACCACTTTAGATTTAATAAGGTTGAAAGTACTCACGATTTTTCACCATACACTCACTGACACAGACACTGACGACGTCACGTCGCGATGTACTGCACCACACAAGTGGCGCCCTCTGCTTGCTTGACCACGAACTGTAGTCCCTCTTCCTTCCTTGCGCCGCCCGTCCAGTTGAAGCCGACCGCCCACCAGTGATGCTTCGCCGCTTGAACCACCAACTGCTCCCGGCTCCTTCCGGTTCCACCTCCAGGTACAGGTCCAAGAACCTCTCACCTGGTACCCCAATCAAGGGAATGCTCTGGACAGCGATCCACTGCCCAGTATTGACGCGAAGGATGGTATACTAGAATAGAATAGAATAGAATAGAATATGCTTTATTGTACACCAAAGTGAATGCAAACTTACAAAAATTGATAATTTTAAATGTACAACGGCGGTCTTATCGCTAAAAGCGATATCTTCCAGACAACCTTAGGATGGACTTATAGAGAACTTTAATCAAAACAAGAGGGTAGGCAGTGATGCACAACAAATAATAGATAACCTATAGTATAAATACAATACACATAAATGTTAATTGTAATATAGAATACACATACACATTTAAATATATATAAATATATATATATATACACATTAAAGAGAAAGGAAATGATTTATGACTAATTTTTTAAAAGAAACCAGTGACTGGGCTTGTCTTACTGACAACGGCAATGCATTCCACAAACGGACAGCCTGGACTGTGAAAGAATCATCATAAAATTTTGTGGAGTGCACAGGCATCAGTTAGTATCAAATTTTCCGATGACCTCAAACATCTAGTGTGTGCATCGTGCAGGAATTTAAAACGCTCTTTAGATAAGAAGGGGGGTAGTGGATTTAAAAAGAATGTTAAAAAAGCATTGTTAAAATGTGAGTATTCCGGCGAAGGCGGATAGGTAACCACTTGAGTTTTTTGCGAAATTCTGAAACATGATCATATTTACGCAAACCAAATATGAATCTTATACAAAAGTTTTGAAGTCGCTCAAGTTTGTCTAACTGTGCTTCTGTGAGATCTGTATACTACCACCACCGGAACCACCAAAACACTCCCGTACCACACCCGGCTCTCGAAGGACCATGAACGAAGGTCGACTAGGAGAGGGTGGCTAAATTAAACACTGGACTTGTACTAAGCGCGTATAATACAATAATCACAATGTCTTGCTGCTCATATAAAAACCGTGAGTAATCGCTGCGTCCCGTAGGGGGCGCGGCTGGCGGGTATGGACTTGGTCCTTTTTCCCGCGGGATCTTTGTTGTGCCCGTGACCACGGGCACACTCGTTGGGGCGACCTTTCGGCCTTTATTATTCGGGCGCGCGCGCCCGTGCGCGCGCCTGTGAGAATGGTTGCAGTGTTTATTTCTGCAGGCGCGCCACGGCATTGTTAAACAATGACCGCTTGCTTCACTGCACCCCGGCGGTCCGTCCCTGCCAAGTGAGACCCCCAGTTACCTGGGGGAGGCTCGGCAGGAGACGACCAGCGACAGGGGTGCAGACTTACGACGCACCTGCAGCGGGGTGGGGGACTCCCGCCTGCCCCGTTTCCAGAGCTAGCCGGTTACGGCGCAGGCAGTGAGTCGACATGTATGTTTGTGTTTGAGCGGCAATGACTGAGTAACACCGCTCATGTGAGCGACTGAAAGGGAGCCCTCGCTGCCCTTTGTCGCGTGAGTATTGCGCTTGTTACGTAGCGAGTGTCAGTAGCGGGTTGCCTTAGCGCGCGATGCGTACCGCATGTATGTAGTGCATGTGGAGTCTTTTGTGCGAGTGAGCCGCGTGTATTTTTTATTGAACGACTTACTCTATTGTGACGTCAAATCCGGTGGTGAGGGCACAGCTGGGTCGTCCGCAAGGACGAGGTCGCGCGGTAGGCGCCTCGCGTCTGGCGGGCGCGCGTGCCAGGGCGCTATGTGCTTGATATGAGGCCAAGCTGAAGCGTCGGCACGCGCGAACATGTTGGACGCGAGGCGGCGACAGTGATCATCCAGGCTCTCAAACTTGAGGTCCCGCGCGATGACGTCATTCCTCACGTAGCGAGGGGCGGCGACGATTTTCCGCAGCGCGAGATTTTGCTGCGCGCGGAGTAGCCTCTTGTTCGTCTCGCTCGTGAGGGCGAGCCAGGCTGGGGCTGCGTAGGTGAGCAGCGGGCGGATGTAGGGTGAAGTACCCAATTATCAGCACTTTAAGAGTTGGTCCTAATTTAAGCCTATTTATTATTGTGAAAAATAGTTCTTTACTCGTTAAGGCTAATTTGATAGTTCTAATATTTAATAGGGAAGATGATATTAAAAGAAAAACATGGTTGACCTCTGTCCAAAATTTTTTAGACAAGTAAGAATAAAAAATGGGTCTATCACCATTTACTGGCACCATTTGACCCAATTAATAGCATAGAGGGAGCTAATTATCAGCACCTAACTATAACTGTTAGGAATTGCATTAAAAATATTTCCATTCTTAAAATCTGATTGTCATTTTTATATACCTAGTTAGTAAGTAGGTGGTGTAATATAAAACTATCACCTATAATGTAATAGGTAATTATACTTTACTCAAAAATGCATGTAATGTGGTCATTATTTTGACAACCTTGTTTGAGCAAAGTCGCCTTTGCCGGAGTGTTTCAAGGAGCGGCCAGTAATGTTTTTGCTGGCCGCTCTACAGGCCGGCAATACATTGCCGGCCGCTATTTTGACGTTTCAACGTTTAAAAAAACAAATGCAAAAATATTTTATTTAAAACACAGCTGTTTGTATATAAAGAGGTAGGCACAAAAAGATTGTATTCCATATTAAAAAAAAAAATACAAAGAGGTAACAAAAGCGCGGTTCAGCGAAATTTTAATTTTTATTTAGTGACTTTTTTTTTGCTTTAAGTAAGTGAAGAAAATATACCTAACAGTCAAACACCGCATTAAAATTATCGCAAACTATTAGTAAGTACTATGAAACCCGGAAACCCGGTGTTGAATTTTAGTAACTGTACTTTTCATATTGTTATTTTAATTAATTTTCTAGTTAACACCTATATTTATTTTATTTACATCACTTGCTGGTTTTATTTAGGTTAGGTACTTGCATTTTTGAGTAAAGCACTATACAAGCCTTGGCCCATTATGACTCTTCGCTGGTCACGCTATGATTGCCTCGAGCTAGCCTAGCTACGCTCTAGGCCTTCCAGCTTGGCCATCATGCAGCCCTTGCTGTCCTCACTGTAAAGGCCTCGGCCTTTATCTCAGCTCGTCCATCAAGTGGTGCATGCTGACCGCGCTGTGTCGGCCTGGAGCTGCGCTAGGCTGCGCTGTCAGCCATCATCAGCGCGACCAGCAAAGTAGCCATTATAGGCCGCGGCAGTAATGTACTATTTATAAAAATGACAAAGTTTAAAATTTAAGAAACATGCACATAAGGAAGTGTACCAGTAAGTAAATAAAAAAAAGGATAGGCTTTTCTCATCACATCTTCTAATCCTCTTGAAGGATCTTCTCCAGTTCTAGTAAAGAGTAAGTCTTCTTTCTCTTATTGTTTATTATTTTTTCCAACGGGTCTATTTGGTTGTTTTCTCTTTGACTGTTATGCGAGGCTTTGGGTGGTAAATTAAGTTTAATGTCGGAAAGAATTTGGATTTTTTTATTTGGTGGATACTTACTACTACTATACTCTTCGGCTTTTCTTTTCTAATTATTAATCGGGATTTCATTTTTTTTTTCAGGTGAGGATGGTATATTCTTGTATGAATCATAATTTCGTATTTAAATGTCTGGTGGTGATTAATCAAGGTCTCTCGTGATTTCTTTTGTCTCCTGCATATTCGTAGCTTCTGTCTCTTATTTTTAAGTATCTATTGCCTCTTTCAGAGGGCCCTATCAGAATACCAGCGCTGTGAGTTTTTTTAAGGTCACAGCATATGCTGAATTGCTGAGATAGTGGCCTTTTGGCCTCGTACAGAACGCATCTTTGCATCTTACTATGTGTTTTTTTTTACATTAATGTTTTCTGTTATTTTTTTAATTAAGTATTCATTTTATGTTGTTGTTCTGTCCTGTGTGAGTCCAATAAAAACTTTTCTTTCTTTCTCTTTTGCTTTCTTGTTTACCTTGTTTCTGGTAGTTTCTATTGTAGTTTTATTTACTTTAGTCTCCTTTAGAAGGTTAGTTTCAGTCTCTTGTTCAGTTTTGACCGTCCCTTTTGCTTTCTTGTTAATAATTATTTCTGGTGGTTTCCTTTGTTTGGTTTTTTTTCATCCTGTTTATGTAATCTTTTCTTTTTGCGAGTCTTTTGTTCTTCTTCTTTAAGTTTTCTGACTTCTAATTTGTCGAGATGATGAAATTCAAGGAAAACCAATTTACCAGCATGCTTCGGATCCAGTTATCAGCACCGTGCTAAGATTTGGATTTTGGTAGTTTATACTACTTATACAAAACAAAATGAATTCTATGCATAAAATAAACACAGTTTACATTAAAAAGTATGAAATTAGTAGTTAGGTACATTTTTTCCATTTATCAGCACTAGTGCTGATAATTTGGAATTTACGTAATTTTCGATCCCTTTATCAGCACCACGTATTTTACCAATTTATCAACATAACCCCAAATTCTACTCTTCAGGTTATCCTCATGAACTATCTCAAATATCAGAGAAATCGTTAGTTTAAATATAAAATATATAAAAGATCTGATATATCATAAAATGTAAACACGTGAACTTAACGGCAATCACAAGAAACAGGCAAAAACAGAAGAAACTGCTGGACACAAATGTTTGGTTACACAATTTCCGTCATTGTGTAGTCTCAAAGTATTTTTTTGCCAATAGTAGGATTCCAAAAACGTACATTTATTTACTTATTAGTGTGGTAACCCATATTAGTAAGTGAAAACCTTAGAATTTGACAATTTATTCGGAGTGCTGATAATTTGGTGCAGTGCTAGCGTTTGGGTTGTTACCCCTACGTTTTGTACACGCCCAGCTTGGCTCGCAGCGGGAGGCGGGAGGAGAGCACTGGATGAAGCAGAGCGCGGGCCACTCTGCTCTTAGCGACGGCCTTGCGGACATGGGGACCCATAGTGAGTCGGCGGTCGATAGTCACGCCGAGGTACGTGACCTGTCGCGACCACTCGATTGGTGCCCCCTGCAGCTGGAGGGGTGGTGGGAGGTGCGCGGCGCCGGTGAGCAGGGCCTGCGTCTTACCCACGTTCACCGACAGTCTCCATTTGGCGAGCCACTCAGGCAGCAGGTCGAGCACGCGCTGCATCTTGACGGCCGCGTGTCTCGCGTTAAGCAAGGTGGTGACATACGCGGCGTCGTCGGCGTACAGCGCGAGCGTGGTGCCTTGGGTCGTGGGGATGTCGTCGGTGAAACGTGAGTAACACAGCGGCGAGATGCAGCTGCCTTGCGGCACGCCCGCCGCTACCGGCCGGGCGCTTGACAGCGCTCCATCGACCACCACCCTGAAAGTCCTGTTGGAGAGGAAGGAGGAGACCACCTTTATTATTCGACGGGGCGCGTCTGTCTGCGACAACTTGTGTACGGTGCACGTACATGGATTTTAAAATATAATTATTTATTGCAATAAGTTAGCCAGTAGGCTCGCGTATCTGCACTTTGGACGCAACCTACATTTGGCAATGCATTGACACTGACATATTGCATTGTTCTATGCATTGTATGTACATTACATTTTTAGTGTTCAATTAGACGTGGTTTGAGTCGGACAACTTGCATTTTCATTTAGATTCATCCCGTTGAGCATTCACTGACATTTTCTGCATTTAAGTTTAAAGTTGACATTTACATCTGCATTGACATTACTTATGTTGGGGAAGCACCTTGCATAGTGCACCCTACATAGTTTTTTGGTCCTTCGAGCCGGATTACAACTTGTTTAGGCCCATTGACATACTTCTGGATGCACATGTATTTTCCGAAATACTCATGAATGGCTTAGTCAAAGGGGAGGTTAATGAACCCATGGCTCAACAAACACGGTTGGGTTGGATATTGTCAGGCAATGTCACCAAAACATTTAATTGCAACGTCGTAGTTAATGAAGTCAACGACTTGTCAAAGTACTGGGAAGTGGAAGACATCAACGGAGATACATGCAATTCTATGACGTCAGAGGAACGATATTGTGAAGAATTCTACATTGCAATAACCAAGAGATTAGGAGATGGCAGATATGCAGTTCGTTTGCCAATGAAGCCTAATTTTAATCAGCTGCTGGGCAAATCAAAGCCACGAGCTGTAGCACAATTTATTCAATTAGAAAGGAGATTAGGCAGGGATGAAAAATTATCAGACAGTTACATCAAATTTATGCAAGAGTACCTGGAAATGGGACACATGAAGGAGAGCAAACCTGAATGCATCACGGAATGCTACTTACCTCATCATGGAGTTCTAAAACAGGACTCAGTGACATCAAAATTGAGGGTGGTTTTTAACGCCTCCCAGAGAACTGACACAGGTTACAGCCTGAATGACTTGATGGAGTGTGGTCCTAAGCTTCATCAAGACCTATTGACATTGTTATTAGGATGGAGGTTATACAAGTACGTCTTTACTGCAGATTGTGAGAAGATGTACCGCATGATCCTTGTCCATGAAGAAGACCAACACTTTCAAAAGATCCTGTGGAGGGAATCCAACCAAGGTCCCTTAAAGGAATTCCAGTTGTGCACAGTGACGTATGGCACCAAGGCAGCACCATTTCTAGCTCTTCGAACGCTGAAACAGCTTGCAGACGATGATGCACAGAAATATCCGTTAGCAGCGGATGTCATTGCTAACGAAATGTACGTTGATGATGTCCTAAGTGGCAGCAACTCCATCGAACGAGCACAAGAAATTCAAAAGCAACTCATCAACATGCTAAGTGGAGCTGGCCTTACACTACGGAAGTGGTCAAGCAATGACCAGACCTTGATTGAAAGCTTATCTTCTTCAGATCTTAACCAAACGACAATGCACTTTACAAACGATGGAATGACAAAAGCCTGGGGGTCCAGTGGAATCCTACAACTGACACATTTTTGTTTACAAACAAAATACAATTTGACAATAAAAACCAATTGACAAAAAGAAAACTGCTATCGGAAATCTCGAAAATTTTCGACCCTCTGGGCTGGCTGACACCTCTGACAGTAAAAGCAAAACTGCTATTCCAAAGCGTCTGGCTATCGGGATGCGAGTGGGACGAAACCTTACCTGACAGCGTGCAAGAAGAATGGAAGCAGTTTACTAGCGATTTACATAAAATAACCGAATACCAAATACCAAGGTGGCTGGGAGATATTACTAAACCATTCCAAGTACATGGATTCTGCGATGCGTCCGAAAAGGCCTACGCATGCGCCATATACCTGTTGACAACAAATGACAAAAACGAGCCTGTGACTAGACTTATCGCTGCAAAATCGAGGTTATCGCCAATCAACAAAAAATTGACCCTACCTCGACTTGAATTATGTGGAGCGCTACTACTATCACGGCTCATGAAAAAGGTCTTGGCAGCCTTTAAATGGGACAATGTGCACAAATATACATACGCCTGGACGGACTCTATGATTGTATTAGGCTGGCTGCATGGGGACGTCACAAAATGGAAGTCGTTCGTCAGCAACAGAGTACAGCAAGTGCATGACGTAATTCCAAAGCAACACTGGAGTTATGTTAAATCCGAGGAAAATGCTGCAGATTGTGCATCACGCGGAATCAGTTGTTCCCAACTATTGCAACATTCTTTGTGGTGGCAAGGTCCCTACTGGATGAAGAATTATAATGAAAATACTTTTGACAAAATTGCAATTACACCGATAACATGCGAATCAAAACAAAAACAAATGCAAACGTATGTTGTGAAATGTGAACCGTCTTCAATAGTAATTGAATTATTAGACAGACACAGCGATTTGACTCGTATTACAAGGGTCATTGCTTGGATGAAACGTTTCATAAACAGCTGTTCGAACACCGACACTCATCGTACTCATTATTTGACATCTAAGGAAATAAATTGCATGCCTTCAATGACGAGATTATGAGATTAAAGGAAAACAGAGGTTTGAGCACAAAAAGTAACCTCTTGAGTTTAAATCCATTCCTTGACAAACATGACATTCTGCGAGTGGGTGGAAGGTTACGTAACTCAAACTTACCGGAAGACACTAAACATCCAATTCTACTACCACATGACAATAAACTGACAGAGTTATTAATTTGGCAAGCTCACAAAAGAACATTACACCGAGGTCCTAAGTTAACCCTGACACATCTACGACAAACGGTTTGGATCGTAGGAGGACATCGCGCCGTCAAAAAGGTCTTACACAAGTGCGTAACATGTCGCCGATTTAATGCTAAACAAACAAACCAGATTATGGCTGATCTACCAGAGCCGAGAGTGACAGTATCTCGCCCATTTACACATACAGGTGTCGATTTTACTGGACACATTGAAATCAAGGCAAGTAAAGGCCGAGGCGTCAGAACATTGCTGGCGTACGTTGCAGTATTTGTTTGTCTAGCAACAAAGGCCATTTATCTGGAACTGGTATCTGAAGTATCCAGTACAGCATTCCTTGCGGCTTTCAAGCGCTTCTGCGCACGTCGAGGTACGCCACGAGACATGTACAGCGACAACGGCACGAATTTTGTGGGTGCAAATCGGTTCCTACTGCAACAATACAAATGCATTGTCGAAAACTATAGACAATTCTTCTTGGGGAAAATATCAGAGATGGGAGTTCAATGGCACTTCAATGCCCCTGTCTGGCCAAGTGCAGGCGGACTGTGGGAAGCCGCTGTGAAGAGCATGAAATATCATCTCAAACGGGTCATTGGAGAACAACGACTGACATATGAAGAATTTACAACTCTGCTATGTCAGATAGAAGCTTGCTTGAACTCACGACCACTGTGCACCGTTTCAGAGAACGCCGAAGAAATAAACTGTTTAACTCCAGGACATTTCTTAACCGGCACATCACTCATGACAATTCTAGAACCCGACATGGACAAGACTTACCGTTTAAACACAAGATGGCAAATTGTACAACAACTTAGTAAGGATTTCTGGAAGAAGTGGTCGCAAGAGTACCTACAATAACTGCAAGCAAGACTAAAGTGAAAACGACAGAACACTGACATAAAGAAAAATGACATTGTATGCATTAAAGATGAAAGGTTACCTGCAGGAAAATGGGCACTGGGTCGTGTAGCGAATTTACACCCTGGAAAGAACGGCCACACTAGAGTTGTGACATTACAAACTGCAAAAGGCGAAACTAAACGACCTATTACAAAACTGGTACCACTAGTGGAGGCTGAGGAACAAAACAACCCTGACACTGACAAACTACCTAAAAACAGGCGAAACCGAGCTAAAAGGCTCAACTGGAACAGCTTGGTATGTTATAGTTGTAGGTGACGTCACGGACAGTGTACGGTACGCATCAGCTGTCCATATTATAAACGGGTTAATAATATAAATAAAACAATATTTCTTTGTAAGTTAGTGTTCCGATGTGCGCTCTATTCTGATTAACGTGCGTGATCGTTTGCAGAACTGTTTAATTTGGTTTAGTGGTCAAAATTGGACAAAAACAAACTGAAATTTAGTTTTATTTTTTCAAAAGTGGTCACTTGATATTTTGTAAGGTCAGTGATACCTCCAAAAGGGAGTCAACATACGACTGTGTCAATAAATTTTGCACAAGTAGCGCCATCTAGCACTGCAGGACTGAACTGAGAGGGTGGCGCCATCTGTCTTATTTTAGCTGTACCGCTATGGTGAAGTGCTCTTCTTGCGGACGGTTTTTATCGTCAAAAGATGGCGCTGCGTGCGCTGCTGCGGGGTGTCATAATCGATACCACCTTACGTGCCTGCGGCTGCCTGAACAGTCGCAAATTGGCAGCGACTGGCTGTGCCCTGAGTGCAGGAAGAAGCTGCCTAGGAGTACTGGTGACACCACACTGAGTGGCGACGGTGTTTCAACAGCGTCGGCGGCAGCGTTGTCATCGCCTGCAGCATCGACAGCAGCGGTGAGGACAGCTATGGTGGTGTCGTCGGTGGCTGCGCCTCCGCCTGCTGTTCAGGCAGGTATGATTGGGTCGTCTGTCGCGGATAATCAAGCTAAAGGTTCCGAGGCCAAGCCCCCTGCCAAGGCATTGTCCCGAACTGGGAGCGAACAGGGGGCCGATGGTGAACCTTCACCAGAAACCCAGCTGACCCTCCGCGAAGAGATAAGGCTCTTCCGCTCCGAACTGCGTGAGGTCAGAGATGAGGTTCGGGAGTTTCGCCGCGAGATGGCCAGCCTGCACACGTCGGTGGGAGCCTGCAGGGAGCAGGTCGATAACTTGGAGGCCAGAATGGATGCCCTGGAAGCCAGGCAAAATGCCGTTCTGCCTGAGGCAAAAGTCAGCCAGTTGGAACAGACTGTGGCAAAATTGCAGTTAGAACTGAACGACCGCGAGCAGGACTTACTTGGCTCTGACTTAGAGATCGTCAACATCCCTGAGGTCCCGGGAGAGAATGTGCTGCACACCGTCGGTCTGGTGGCGGCGAAGCTTGGTGTTGGTCTCGACGAGCGGGACATAGTGTTCGCACAGCGGCTTGGCGTAAGAGCTGATCGTGACCCGCAAACAATGGCTGCGGCTAGTCCAGTTGCAGGAGCGAGTCCGCAGGAGCTGCAGCGGCGCCGGCGCGTCCTCGGCGCATATTGGTGCGACTGACACGGCGCGGTCTGCGCGACGATCTGCTTAAAAACGCGCGCGTGCGCCGTGGCGCCACCACTGCGGACCTCGGCCTGCCTACGCCTTCACGTCGTTTCTACGTAAACGAAAGGCTCACCAAAACTAACAGACAGCTGTTTCACCGTGTTCGTGAAGCTGGTGGCCGTCTCGGGTGGAAATACACCTGGACGAAGTTCGGGCGCATCCTGGCAAAGCAGGGCGAAGGCAAGCCCACTTACTGCATACGCACAGAGGACGACTTCTCTCGGGTTTTTGGTCCTGAAACGTCTGATGGTAATCAGGTGTAATATTAGTGAAAACGTATGTTGTGTTAACTTCCTTTTTACAAAAACTAAACATTGTTTACCCATTTCATTTAGTGTGCAATTATGTTCTATTTTGTTTTTAAGTTTCAACTGTGCGAGGTCAGATCTCTTCCTGTCTCAGTATACTTTTGCTTTATTCTGCTGGGGCCCAGGTGCACAATCACACCCTACATTTTATTTACATTATTTATATACTTTATCACGGCTTATCATTTATAATTACACAATACTATCAATTCTAATTACATTTATACTAACAGCATTACATATTACCTATCTCACTATATATTCACAATATTATTTATGTTACTCTCAATCTGTGCGTCATCCTAACCAATTACATTATATTAACTATTTACATTATTTACTACATAATATGACTATTCTAATATACACTCCTAACTCTAGTATCTATACAAATGAATAAGACTAAAAACCTTAAAGTTGGTTTCTTTAACGCGGGATCGTTGGGATCACGCCATGAAGAATTTATTGTAGCCGTGGAAGGTATCGGGGTAGACATCATGGCCATTAATGAGACCTGGCTCAGGCAGGGAGAGGAGGGCCGTGCGCCTTCAGTCCCGGGCTACCGCCTGCGGCACGTGCCGCGCCCGGCCTGCGTGCGCGGCGGACGGGGGGGCGGCGTGGGATTCTACCTGCGCCGCGGAGTGCGCGCGCGCGTCGTGCCGCACCCTCCAGAGCCACAGGTCGAGCAGATGTGGCTTAGACTCAATATCAACTCGCATTCAGTTATTGTTGGCACGGCGTATAGGCCGCCGTGGCTGGATGTGAATGTTTTCCTGGATGCGATCACTGATTCCCTTTCTTCATTCGCAAATGCGGATAAGGTGCTCCTGGTCGGTGACTTCAATATAAATGTTTTAAACCCATCCGACAGTAAAACTAAGATTTTAAATAACTTTTTACACTGCTGCAAGCTTAAACAAGTTGTTACTGAACCGACTCACTTTACTGACCATAGCGCAACTCTGATTGATGTTGCGTGTACTGACGCTCGTGTCTGTGGGCACACAGTTTCACACATCCCTGAGCTCGGTCAGCATGCAATAATAAGCATTGAATTGAAATTTAAAGTTGAGAAACCTTGCCCCCGTTGGATTACCTACAGACCACTTAATGATGTCCTCCCTGAACTTTTTAACAACGATTTAAATAACATAGATTGGGAACATATTGAAAGTCTACAAGATGTGAACTCAATGGTTGCAATGTTTAATCAGTACATTTTAGCACTATTTGATTTGCATGCACCTATAAAAAAAGTTTTAATTAAAGAAAAATCACCTCCCTGGATAACACACACTATAAGGGAAATGATGAAACTGCGTGACAAGTGCCATGTAAAGTTTAAAGCTACAAAATCAGAAAGTTAATAAAAAAACGTACATAGAGTTAAAGTACCTAGTAAGAACAGCAATTGAGACTGAGAAGCGCGCTTATTTTAAAACATACATTAACAATAATATATCACAACCAGTGAAGTTATGGAGTCATATTAAATCTACAGTTATAAACACAAAAAAAACAGAGCACAATCTCCCTCACTTTTGTAACAACCCAGATACTATTAACCAGCACTTCCTGGATGTTCCTGGCAGTGGGGAGGTTGACGATGCAGATCTCGCGTATTTTGAACAGCGGCGGTACTGTGATAGTAATTTCCAGCTTGAGCCCGTTCAGGAGGAATCCGTGATGAAAATTCTGCAAGGTCTCAGATCAAATGCGCAGGGTGCTGACCGGATCTCCCTGGAGATGATACTGTTGACACTCCCTCGTACTCTCTCAGTCATCACGGCTATCATCAACAGATCCATTATGACTTCTTGCTTCCCTGATCTGTGGAAAGTAGCTATAGTTAGACCAATCCCCAAAGTTTCCAACCCTACTAGTGTGAAGGATCTTCGCCCTATCAGCCTACTCCCATGCCTATCCAAGATTTTAGAAAGGGTTGTTTCCAACCAGCTTAGAACTTATTTGGAGCATCATGGTATGTTACCATTGTTACAGTCTGGTTTTCGAAAGGGCCACAGCACGACAACTGCTCTACTTGATGTAGTCGGGAACATACTGGAGGGCAGAGACCGAGGCATGGGATCCCTCTTGGTCCTTCTGGATTTTTCACGTGCTTTTGACTCCATTAATACTTCGCTTCTTCTTGCCAAGCTGTCTTATTATGGGTGTAACGTCAATACAATAAAATGGTTTGATAGTTACCTCAAAAATCGCTCACAATTTGTGGTGGTGTCAAGTGAAAACGGGGACACTATGTCCTCTAGTCCAAAGCGCGTGACCAGGGGTGTACCGCAGGGATCAATCCTTGGTCCCCCCCTCTTCATCTTATATAGTGCTGACATTGTAAAATGTTTGGTGAATACAAAGTTTCATCTGTATGCCGATGATCTGCAGATGTACTTCTCCTTCGGTGCTCGCGACACTGTGGAAACAGTTAAAGCCATCAATGAGGATCTGGAAAGGATATCTAACTGGTCCAGGAGAAACTCCCTGGTTCTTAATCCAAGCAAATCAAAGTATATTGTGATGGGATCCAGGGATTTCCTTAACAAAATGCTGACTTGCAATCTGGACCTCAAGATTGATGGTTGTGGTATCGAGAGGGTTCTGGAAGCTCGTAACCTTGGAGTAGTTTTCGATGGTCAATTGCACTTTGAAACCCACATTCTGGAAGCTGTGCGCAACTGTTTCTACCGACTCAAGCTTCTATATCGTGTTCGTCCCTACATAAGTGTGGATATGCGAGTCATGCTTTGTGAGTCTCTTGTATTATCCAAGCTGAACTACGCTGACACTGTGTATGGGGCGTGCATTCTCGGTAGAAGTCAGAAGCTTATCCAGCGAGTACAGAATGCTTGTGCAAGGTTCTGTTACAATGTGCCGCCCAGAACTCACATCACTCCATTTTTGAATAAGGGTAATTTGATGAGAATGGCAGCGCGGCGAAAGCTTCACCTGGCTACCCTACTGTTTGGCGTTATTCTCACAAAAAAACCTGAGTACTTATATAAAAAACTGTCCTGGTCGCGAGATTTTAATAAAATAAAAACCAGAGCATCGTCATACCTGATGCTGGCCTCCTCTCACAGAACTGCCGCATTCCGTGGCAGTTTCAAGTTCGCTGCTAGTCGTTGCTGGAATGACCTTCCGCCACCGTTGCGCGCGCTAAAAACAGTTGGCACCTTCAGAATTAAGTTCAAGCACTATTTACTACAACAACAAAAAGATGCCGCTGATAACTCACTTTGTTCTGAACGCAACTCTCAACGGTGACTGGAGCGTCTGGCATTGAACTTCTTCATTCGTAATATTAATACTCCAGCGTCGGGTGATAAATCCTCTAAACCTGGATGCTGTTTTGTTTATTTTTTCTTTGCAATCAGACTACGTTTTTGTGGCGATGTTTGTTCCTGGACTGTATTTAATTCAAGTTAACAAAAAATGGCTTCGAACGCCCGAGAAACGAGAAACGAAAATCGACAAATTATATACAAGGGAAAGTGTGCTATGAATAGGCGCTCACCTGAGTGTTTCCTTGGCGACGTATTCCGAGCCAGACCTTCACAAGGAACCCTTTCGGCTGTTCAGAGCTGGCCAGACTTACCCGACACCTTCCGTGTTACCTTTCAATGGCCGGCTGGATCTGCTAGGAATCTCGTGAACACCCAGTTCACCAGCACACTCGAATGTACGATAAGTTAAGTTTGGTCGTTAAACTATTGATTGAAGCACCACAACGGTTTGATAAGTTTTTAAAAACGAAAGAACGGTTTACGCACATGCGTTTCACCGACGAGCAAAAGGGCAAGAGGAAGTTACAACGGAATGTTGCTATACCCCAAAAAAGGTTTTCAGGGTTGCCATTACAAGACTCTAAATTACCATTTAATTAAAGTGAACATTCCGCCCACCTAAATACAAAGTATTTATTAACTTAAGACAACGAAATTAAACTATTCTAACGACAGCGAAAGATTATTTCACCGCTAATCGGTTATTTAATTATGGATAGGTAGTGGACATAATTTTACAACTGGCCTCTTAAACTGACCAGCAGCAGTCTTTACAGTCACCACTCTGCAGACCCCATCAGCACCGGGATGTAGGGCTGTGATACGACCCATACCCCACTTCAATGGAGTAACTTGTTCATTTATTATTAGAACCATCATGCCTACAGTCACGTTTGTGTTATTTTTATTCCACTTAGCTCTCTGTTGTAGTGTATGAAGATATTCGTTTTGCCACCTACGCCAGAAATCTTGGTGAATTTTTTGGATTAACTTCCAACGGTGGAGAACGCTGATGTTCTGGTCAACGAAATTTTCCTCAGGAATAATGGACAACGGTTCCAGAGTTAAAAAATGACCTGGAGTTAGGACAGACAGGTCATTAGCATCTGAGCTAAGAGGGGTGAGGGGACGAGAGTTCAACATAGATTCTACCTGCGTCAGAACAGTATAAAACTCCTCGTATGTCAATCGCTGCGTACCTATAACACGAGAGAGGTGCGATTTCACTGATTTAATACCAGCTTCGGCCAGTCCGTTAAAATGAGGACTTCCGGGAGGACTGAACGAAAACTCTACTTCTTGGGACTCAGCAGCATTCTGCATGAGCTTGGCAAGGTAGTTACTGGCACCAACGAAGTTTCGCCCTTGATCGCAGACAATGCGATTACACCGACCACGGCGTGCCATAAACCGCTTTAATGCCGCCAAGAAAGCCTCCGTCGACAGTTCCGAAGCGACTTCTATGTGGATCGCCTTAGTAGAGGTACAAACGAAGACGCAGATATACCCTTTATAGGTTTTTAGTCCGCGACCACGACCGAGAGAAATATCGAAAGGTCCGCCATAATCGACAGCGACAACCGAGAAAGGTTTGATTTGATTTATTCTATATGACGGCAGGTTTCCCATCATAGGAGCTGGAGCCTGTGTGGGGTTTACACGAAAACATTTTAAACAACCAGAAATCACAGAACGAATGGCTCGTTTTGGCGACAAGATCCAAAAGGATTGCGCAAGCAAATTTTGCAATGTTTGTGCGCCAGGATGCATGAATCGCTGATGATATTCATCGATAATCAGAACGGTTAGGCGGTGACTGCGCGGCAGTAACAGAGGATACTTGACGTTGAATTCTACGTCAGCATGAGCCAAGCGACCGCCCACCCTTAAAAGACCCGCATCATCGAGAAAAGGCGACAATTTGCGCAAGCCTTAGGAAGAGAGTTGGGAGAACCCCTTTGAAGGTTTTCAATCTCCTGTGAGAATGCACTTGCTGCACATGTTTTATCAAAAACATAAAGGCTCTATTAATTTCATAAACCTGCAAAGGTCCGACGAGTTTATTTTTAGCAGCGGAATTCCTTGAATTCAGTGCAAAACGAAAGCAATATGACAAGACGCGTTTAAGTCTTAAAAGCGACGAGAATCTATCTATTAATTTGTCAACGCAATTAACATCAACGTCAGTCAGAAGGCTAAAAATTCTTTGCTCCTCATGCAAGCTGTCATTTTTGTCAAGCGATAACGACGACTTGGGCCAATTTTCCTCGGGTTCCGCAAGAAACGAAGGGCCATTCCACCAGACTTCATTTGCAGCGAGATCTGCGGGAAGCATTCCCCGAGAACCACTATCAGCAGGGTTGATGGTGGTACTCACATGACGCCAGCAATCAGGAGCAATAATTTCTTGAATGTGGCTGACTCGATTGGCTACGAAAGTTTTCCATTTGGAGGGACACGATTTAATCCACGTCAGAGCAACACTGGAGTCAGACCAGGCGAAGATTTCCTGAATAGTGTGAAAGGGCTTAAGAGCCTCCACTACAGACTGTAACAAGTCTGACAGCAACACTGCAGCCTGGAGTTCCAGTCTAGGGATAGACAGTTTGCGAAGAGGGGCAACTCTAGATTTTGCACAACAAAGACGAACAGAGACAAAGCCTTCTGCGTCAACGACACGAAAATATAATACAGCACAATAACCACGCTCGGAGGCATCACCGAAACCATGGAGTTGTATTGTGATGAAAGACTGAACCATACGACGGGGAATCGAAACTGATGCCAATAAAGGCAGCTGAGATTTGAAGCGCGACCACTCAGACTGAATATCTTCCTGCAAATCATCATCCCAAGAGACACCAGAAGTCCAGAGAAGTTGCATAAGATATATTTAGCATAAAACGTAACAGGGCCGAGGAATCCTAAAGGATCGTAAATACGAGCTATATCGGACAGGATCGTTCGTTTCGTACATCTCTGATTTCCATTGTTGGGGACCTGGAACTGAAAGAGCTATCAGACTGAGGCGTCCATAAAAGCCCCAAAATTTTGAGAGAGACATCAGAGATATCCTCAAAGCATCTGAAACTCTCCGAGTAGAGTTCTGAAGAAGCTAAGTCAACGAAGAAATCTTTGTGATTGGAGGTCCATTTCCTCAAATGGAAACCACCCGACGACAGTATTTTTGTAAGTTCAGATCTCACAAGTAGAGCCGATTCGATAGAGTCTGCGCCCGAAACTACGTCATCGACGTAGATATCACGGGTGAGCACTGAAGACCCACAAGGATAATCAGCAGCAGAGTCCTTGGCCAGTTGGGCAATAGTGCGTAGAGCTTGGAATGGGGCCGACGAAACTCCATATGTGACGGTACGAAGCCTGTAATCACGGACAGGTTCTTCAGGAGTGGGACGCCACAAGATGCGTTGGTACTCCATATCTTCGTCAGGCTCTAGAATATTCCTATACATTTGCTTTACATCACCGGTGAACACAACCTCATGCCAACGAAAGCGAGTTAACAAATCGAAAATATTTGTCTGCAGCTTTGGCCCAGACAATAAAGTGTCATTCAGCGATACTCCAAGTGCGTCCTTGGCGCTAGCGTCAAATACAACGCGCAGAGGAGTGGTTACTGATTCCGGCCGCATGATACCATGATGAGGCAAGTAATAAAATGTACCATCTCTACTTGGAGGGGACTCTACCTTTTCCATGTGACCACTATTTTCATAATCTTCCATGAAAGAGGCATAGGCCTTTCGAAAACTAGGATTACAATTTAATTTCTTTTCTAACGAAAATAGTCTTTTGAGAGCAATCTCACGAGAATTCGAAAAACAGGCTTATTCGTAGGATCGACGAAAGGTAAGGGCACTACGAATCGACCTTCACTATCACGAGAATATGTTTTCACAAAATAGTCTTCGCATAGTTGATCCTCCTTCGACAAGAAATAACTAGTAGGAGAATTAACATTTTCTAATTCCCAGAATTTTCTAATGGAATTATCTAACGACAAATGCGAAGAATGCGACACGATAAAGCAATCATTGCTACGACAGCGAGAACGAGATATATCATTGTGAGTAGGGATAGCAGGAATATCATAACAACCACCCATCACAATCCAGCCAAAGACAGTATTTAATGCCCTTGGTTGACCAGGCTTACCTCGCCTAAGACCAGGCAAGAGCGACGAAGCGAAAATGTCTGCACTTAGCAGCATATCAATAGGCCCTGGATTTGCAAACCCAGGATCAGCAAGATCCAAGTTATTTATGTGAGACCAACCCGAAAAGCCGACAGGTTGAGAAGGTTGATCAGCACAAATCGATGGAAGAACGAATGCTTCTAATTTAAATGTTGATGTCTGACCTGTTTTAAGAGTCTTGACCTCACATGATAACAATCCAAGAGGTGAGGCCACTGAATGACCAATTCCACTAACCGACTGCTTACTGCAGGTTATACTTAGTCCTAGTCTTTTTGCACAAGGCTCCGAAACAAAATTGCATGCACTAGCACAGTCCAATAAGGCCCTTACTGGTTGAAATTGGCCAGTGTTATCCTTTACCAAAACCTTAGCAGTAGAAAATAAAACAATAGAACTTTCAGCCTTAGCAGTAGATGTTAAAACTGTGTTACTACCTTTATTATCAGTTTCTGTCACTGAGGGGAGAGGCACAGGCTCTTTATTAAAATGTAATAATGTGTGATGAGAGTAGTTACACTCTTTACAACGAGAAGCCACACTACATTTTTTCACTCTATGAGTGTTCGAGAAACACAAAATACAAAGACCTTTTTCTTTTACAAATTTAAACCGAGAATGAGTGTCCAATTTCAAAAATCCTTCACATGTGGTGAGACTGTGCTGGCCAGAACAATAGGCGCAAGTTGAGTTTGATACAACAAGAGCAGCCTTCAATTTATTTTTATTATTATTGTTACTTGCAGTTTTGGAAGCAACGGGATTACCACTGGTCAAAGTTCTAACATTGGCAATTTCCAATGCTTTGAAATGTTTTTCAATGAATAATCCAAGATCCTCATACTTTGGAATATCAGTGGAATTATGTTCCAGCTGAAACAATTCCCGAGTAGACTTGTCCAACTTTGACCACAGCAAGTAGAACAACATAAAGTTTTTGTCTGGCAACCCATACTGTTCCAAAACTGATAAGTTTCCTGAAAATGTCTGATAAACCCGTTCTAATTCAGGACCAGATTTAGTTTTAACTGGTTCACAAAATACTAATTTATCATAATACATCATTGCAACTTGGCACTTTTTATTGTAATGCTTCACCAAAACACTATATGCATCAACATAACTGTTATCTGTGAGAGGGAAATTTTTATTAAGTCATATGCTGTACCTTGAACACTTGTCAACAAATAATGCAACTTTTCAACATTTGATATATTTGTACGCCTATGAATGAGTGAGTCATACAACTGTATGAATGAAATCCAATTCTCAAACTTACCATCAAAGGGTTTTATGTTAATTTTAGGTAATTTCGCTGACATTGGTTCACCGCTTGTTGCCACAGAATGCTTCAAGTCAGGCTGGGATAAATTCGCACGAACGCGAGTTTTGACTGATTTTAATTTATTCTCAAAGGTTGCCAGGGCTTGCAACTCCGTATGCCGTAACGACGGACTTAGCGATGAAAGAAGCTTCCGCTGTGCGTCATGAAAATCGTTTGCTAGGTCAGTTAAATCCTGGTCTACATAACCTACCAGATCAGTGCTATCCATAAATTCTAAGCGCATAATCGCGTAATCCCGCGCGATTCTGTTAACATCCGCATCTTCATTACCCTTACCAGACATATCTTGATCATCACTATTCGGCCTATCACTCGGCATTGTTGCAAACAATAACAATTATTTATACGAAAACGAAAACAAGAATAATAAACGTTAATTTCACAACAATGACGAATGACAGCTACGAATCCGTTTGATCTGCCACTTTTGACAATTGACAGTCTTGTAAGGCTGCCAACATAAAATACAGAAAAGGCAAAAGTCTATGATGTCTATGGCCGCTTACAGATTACCAACCTAATAACGCGATTAACTTCTCACGAAAACTAATATGGGCTATGGCACTTCAAACAAAAGTTATTTAGATATACCTTCGAAAGAAAATAAAATTAACAAAATACGAAATTTTAACAAAATACGATTTTACTTCGATAAAAGGATGCTTTTACAGATATAAGGCCAACGGATCAATATGATTTGGCGAAAAGGACCAAAAAAATGGACTGTATTTAATTCAAGTTAACAAAAAATGGCTTCGAACGCCCGAGAAACGAGAAACGAAAATCGACAAATTATATACAAGGGAAAGTGTGCTATGAATAGGCGCTCACCTGAGTGTTTCCTTGGCGACGTATTCCGAGCCAGACCTTCACAAGGAACCCTTTCGGCTGTTCAGAGCTGGCCAGACTTACCCGACACCTTCCGTGTTACCTTTCAATGGCCGGCTGGATCTGCTAGGAATCTCGTGAACACCCAGTTCACCAGCACACTCGAATGTACGATAAGTTAAGTTTGGTCGTTAAACTATTGATTGAAGCACCACAACGGTTTGATAAGTTTTTAAAAACGAAAGAACGGTTTACGCACATGCGTTTCACCGACGAGCAAAAGGGCAAGAGGAAGTTACAACGGAATGTTGCTATACCCCAAAAAAGGTTTTCAGGGTTGCCATTACAAGACTCTAAATTACCATTTAATTAAAGTGAACAGTTCCCTTTGGTAACTTATGCGAAAATCTGTGACTTTACACGTTACATGATTACTTGTCAGTGCACACTATTTTATTTTATTAATTTATAACCATGTATATCACAAGGTATAGTCTGAATTACTTAAAATCAAAACGAAATTATAATGTTTTCCGTGTTGACATCATTTTGACATTACGTCTGCGCCCGCGTCTCGTTCGTCTGTGTTGCCAGTCAAACTTGGCATAGACAAGCGGTGGCGTGGGTGTAGACCACAGACTAAGTAGAGAGTAGTGTAGACTGTCATATTAATTATTGTATGTTTATCTGTTATACATATTTTATATTATCATATAATTCCCATATATATACAAGTATTTAAATATATATTTTTTGCTGTATCTGTCCGTGATATCACTTAGGGCCCTATCAGAATACCAGCGCTGTGACTTTTTTTAGGTCACAGCATATGCTGAGATAGTGGCCTTTTGGCCTCGTACAGGACGCATATTTGCAGCATACTGTGGTTTTTTTTTTTTCTTTAATATGTTTTCTGTTTTATTTTTTACTTTTTATTAAGTATTCATTTGTTGTTGTTCTGTCCTGTGTGAGTCCAATAAAAACTTTTTCTTTCTTCTTCTTTCTTTCTTCTTATATGCTGATGCTAGTTATGACATTGATAACGCCTACTGTCCAGCAAGATATGAAACTTACTCAACTGACAAAAAATCAAACACTTTACTTTGACAAGATTGCAGACCTACAAGAAATTAGAGATGAATGGAAACTGGTATTCTATTACAACATGACAAATTATTGGCGCAATGTGGACACTTTGCAAGTATTCGTATCTCACTTAAAGCAAGCTTGTTGCGAAGAGTGGATGATGCAATTTCATGTTTTGATAAATCAACTTGAACAAAGCACGAGTGAACTAAATTATTACAACGAATTACTGAGGTCCCAGCGGATAATTCAACACAGGTTCAAAAGAGGATTAATCGACGGAGTAGGATATGTTGCAAATTCGTTATTTGGAGTGTTAGATCAACGTTTTGCAGAAAAATATGAACAGGATATTGACACAATCCAACATAATGATAATCACCTACTTCAGTTGCTTAAAAATCAAACAAGTGTTCTGGAAACCGAGAACAACATCATACAGCGTAACGAAGCAACAATGGTGAAGCAGTTCACTTTAATTAACGACCACCTCACGTCCCTAGAAATAAGACGCTCAAAGATAAACTTGAGAGTTTACATGCATTCTATATCATTACATCGGCCATAGCTGCAGAAAGAATGGTTCAAAACTTAAAAGATATTCAAGAATCGCTCATCAACACCCTGACAAATATGTACCAAGGACATATGGACGTGCATCTATTATCACCAACCCAATTGCAAAGCGAATTAGATAGAATAGCTCGACTACTACCTCGAGATTCTACACTACCTGAAGTTCATAATGACATAAGAGACATCTACAGGCTGTTCAGAATACATGCGCGCATAACACAGCACTATCTGTTGATGGAAATTAAAGTACCGATCTTGAGTGATGCCCTATACGAACTAAACAAACTTATCAGCATTCCTCAACGTATTGACGTAAATCGAGTAATGTATGTTATTCCTAACTCAGCATTAATAGCATTTAACGCCAACCAATATTCATTTATACTCCTAGAACAGTATGACATTAATGAATGCCAAAAATTACATGACCAATATCTACTGTGCAAACTAAATCACCCTATATACAACACCGGTGATCGTCACAAATCTATTTGCGATATACAGCTGATTCGAGACAACGAAGAACACAGCGTTTATTGCCATACGGAAATAAAAATATGCGCCGACAAATGGGTCAAATTACATAAACAAAACACCTGGTTTTATTATTGTTGTGACGCGTGCGAAGTACAATTAGTGTGCGGTACTCAAATGACATCGGAGACGTTGCGTCACTCGGGTCTGATAACGCTGAAACAAGGATGCAACTTGCAAGGCGACTCGTTCACACTGCACGCATACATGGAACATACAAGTGATATTTTAGTCAATGAACCATATGCGATGATCGTGCCCACGATCTCTCCAATCAACAACATAATCAATACCTCGATTCGTAACTCATCCTTGCATATTGAAACGCACGAAGAAACGTTCAAGAAAATTGACACGCAACTACGCTTTATAGAAGAACAGTCTAAGCTAGACACCTTATCATCTCACGACGTTCATCACTACATTGCAATCTGTGTGGTTGTTGCGATTAGCATTGCACTGTTTGTAACATCGGTGTACTTTTGGCGAAAGATGGCCACCCAAAGACAGGGAGAGGGTCCGCAAGACGCAAGAAGCAGAAGCAGACGAGAAGAAGATCATGACATCGAGGATAGAATCAGCAAGATCGACAAAAAGGATTCAAAAGTGAACAAAGTGTCGTGTGCTAACCCTACCACAAGTGAAGTGAAATTTGACACTGAAAAACATAGTGAAGTGTGTTAATTTATTATCATGACATTCTATTTATAGACTTTAGATATTCATAGTTTAGATCAATACTTATTTACATTGTAGTCCTACATTTTTACATTATTTTTACATTCTTATTTTATCATTTTACACTTCTTATGAGATTGTTTTATTTAGTTACTTCTGTGTTGTGGCAATATGTACGGTGCACGTACATATTGCCACAACACAGAAGTAATTAAAGTATAGCAGACCGGCGTGCCAAACACGATCAAAAGCCTTTTCCATGTCGAGGAATACTGCCACCGCTTGCTCTTTCTTGTTTAGCGTTGCGGTGAGCAGGTGCAGTACCCTCGACAGCTGGAGCGTCGTGGAGTGTTCCGAGCGGAACCCGAACTGCTCGGGGCGTGGTGTCACGTGGATGGAGAGGTGTCGCAACAGGAGTCGCGTATGACGCGCCCTTCCTTCCAAGCTGTTGGGAAGGCCCCCGTGCGCAGTATACCCGTGTACAGGCGCGCCAGGGCCGCTACCGTTCGGTACGGCAGGTGGCGCAGCGCTGTGTTGGTAATACCGTCGGGGCCAGGGGCCTTTCTTAGCTTTTTCTTGAGGATGGCGCGTCTGACTGCACAAGGCGAGAAGCTCACTGGGTCTTCCTCCGGAGCTATCGGCGGGGCGAAGTATTCTCCAAGGTGCCTCTCGACTGCTGCGACATGCTCGGTGTCGGTGGTCGGGTTCGGCTGGAATTGACGCTCCAGGTGCTCGGCAAAGATCTCCGCACGGTCTGCTGCGACGTATCTTGGCGCCCCGTCACTATGGAGTAGCGGACGGACCGGAGCTGGGGTGTTCGTGAGCTGCCTGCACAGCTTGTGTATCGCCGGCCAGTCTCCTTTGGCGGCGTCGATGTACTCCTCCCAGCTCGCGGTGTTGTGCTCCTGTAGCTTGGCCCTCACCTTTTCCGCGTGGCGGTTGAGATCCGCCTTGTCGCGCGGGCAGCCTGTTTGTTGCCACCGCTTGCGCAGGCGCCTCCTCTGGGCGATCATCTGTTTTATGTTCGGCGGCAGGGGCTTGTAAAGGAGCCCCTGTGACTGCGTCTCTGTAGTCGCCTCTTGGAGGGCGCGTTGTATGCAAGCGGTGACCTCACCTGCGAGTCCGTCGACGTCCGCAGCGGTGGTGACGGGCCAAGTAGGTGTGGTGGTCTCCATCACTTCCTTGAAGTGGTTCCAGTCCATGGTGCGACGTGGCGCTGGAGGAGAGAGTCTAGTCGGCATGTCGGAGAGGACGACGAGAACTGGCTGGTGGTCGGACTGCATCTCGTCGTCCACCACCTGTTGGGCGACCTGGCATATCAGGCCCCTGTGGATACAGATGTCCAGCACATCTGGTGCGGGGCCATGTTGGTCCGGGTACCTAGTGGGTTGGCGTCTCTGGGCCGGACACCGTGTTTCCACGGGCCTCTGCGTCGGCGAAGAGCCTTCTCTCCCCGGTGTTAGTAGCTCTGCTGTTCCACGCCGGGTGCTTCAGATTGAAGTCGCCAGCGAGGAGTGTAGGGTGCTGCGATGCGTGCAGTAGCGTCCGCAGCTCAGCAACGTCAAAAGGAGCCGCGGGCGGGCAGTAGCACGCATAAATGTCGAGTTCCTCGCCGGCGACGTGTAACTGGACACCCAGCGCGTAGAAGCTGGTGAGTGACGTCGGGGGGAGTAACTGATGAACGACTCTCCGCTTCACCAAGACCGCCAGACCGCGGTAAGTGATGCCGAGTGCCGACTTCTCATCCTCACGATACAGGAGGTATCCTGGGAACTTGGGTTTGTCCGGTGGTCCCAGGAGCGTCTCACTGATGAGCGTCACGTCAATGTTCTGCTCTCGTAGTAGTAGGCGGAGGGGTGCAACCTTCTTCTGGAGGCTGCGGGCGTTCCAGTGTAGGACCCTCAACGAGCTAGCCATTGTACGGGGTGAGTAGCGAGGCGAGCCCGTCGAGGATCACTTGCTCCGCGTCCTGCCCCTGCCGTATGGCCCTGATGAGGTCCATGAGGAGCTTAATGACGCAGGCTGTGAAAGCTTTGGAGAGCGGGCCCCGCTGCTACGGGCCTCGGGCCTCAAGATGGGTACTCGGTGCAGGGGGGGTGGCCGTTGTCGGTGCGGCCGCCCCTGTACCTGCAGGTGTCTGGGCGGACTTACCTGTCCGCCTTCTTATAGGGGGTTGTTGTCTTGCCGCGGGGGCGGCAGCAGGGGTGGTGGCTGCATTCTCGGCTGCAGCGGTAGCCTGCGCCTGGGCAGGGGCAGGGGTCTTTTCAGGTTGAGGCGTGGGGAGTTGGGGCTTTCCCCCCTCCTTCTTGCCTTTGCGCTTCTTCCTCCTCCTCTTCTTGGTGGTCGCGTCCCTGTTGGTCGGCTCGTTCGCCGCCGCCATCAGTGACGCGCTGGGGGCCTCGGTGTCGTCCACAGTTTGTGGGCGCGTGTTGGCTGCAGCGGGCCCGTGCCGTCGCTGTGTGGTAGCGGTAGTACCTGCTTTTTTATTTATAGTCTCCTTAATGTAGGCGGGGCATCCACTGCTGCAGGCTAGGTGGTCGCCTCCGCAGTTTGCGCAGGTGGCAGGCTCGTCCCTGGGGCGCGTGCAGTCGCGGGCTGCATGCCCCCCCCCCCCGCATCTGACGCAGACGAGCGGGCGGCCGTGGCATTGGTGCGAACTATGCCGGAATTTTTGGCACCTGTGGCACTGTGCTGGGCCTCGCTTGCTGCGCCACGTCTCTATGCGGACACCACGCATGTTCAAGAACACGGTGGTGTCATAGATGCTGCGTATGTCTGGCTGACGGGTAAGGACTGCGTGAAAGATGCAGCCGGGGCGTCCCTTACGTGCGTTAATATGACGCACATACTCCGGCTGAAATCCAAGTCGGCGAGCTGCGCCGACTTGGATTTCAGCCGGAGTATGTGCGTCTTCGGCTCTTCTATGTCGGTGGTCTCGGTGTCGGCTGGGAGCCCCCGTATGGCAACCTTCAGGCTCCTCTCCGCCGGCAGCGAATAGGAGAACCAACTTAGGCCGCTCTTCCTCTCCAGGCCGATGGGGTACCGCTGAACCACCCTATACTCGTCCTCACTCTCAGGAAGGAAACGAATCCCTTCCTGATAGGGGCGAGCATTTGGTGGGTGGCCCAGCTTGGCACTCACGGCCCTGAAGTGAGCCGCCCAGTTGGGTAACTTTTCCACTACCAGCGGAGGGTAGCGGGTCTTCTTCCCTTCCACTTTATTATTAATAGTGTGGGTACTCACACTTTTATCTTTGCTGCCACCGAGGGTCCACCAGGCGAGCGGCGGGCTGCCTCGGCGAAGGTCGGTGAGCCGACTCCGGCTCGGCCGCGCGGTTCGCCGGGCCAAAGGCCGGGGGGCGACAGCCGGCTGGCGGCTCGACGACGGCGTCGGCGAAACGCGCGCAGTCGCCGATGACGTCGGTGGGCCGGCAGCGGCCGGGTTGGGTGGCGACGATGTAGGCTGCATGTTGCCAGTTGTTGATCCGGTGGCGCGTGGGGCGCCCGGCGGCGTGGCTCCCATGCGTGGGAGCGGCGTCGTCCGGCCCCCCACACAATCTGGAGACGAGCCGGTGTCGGGCTCTGATGAGCCTCGTGCACCAGGCTTGGGCATCGCTGGGCAAGGGACTCCGCGACCGCAACGGCGCCTCAAGCGCCGGGCAGCGGGGAGTGTCCCCCCCCTGTCCCCCAGTCACTATTTAAAAACACAAAGCGGTCCGGGCGGAATAAAAGTTTCTCGGGTACCCACAGGTGGGTTCACAATTTCGTGGCACTGCACTAAAACACTGTAGGCACTCCGGTGAACTTGTCAGGCGTCCTCTCGAGCCGATCAGCTCTTTCTCACATAACAAATTGTAATCATTTTGACCTAGTCAAACGACGGAGAATCTTAACATCGTGATTCAGAAGTGGCCTCTCAACTAACAACGCCATCTATCGACGCAGTACTCAACTAATTTTACACAAATTTACAAATTGTAAAGTAGATGACGCAGTGAACCAATGTAAAGCTAAACACTATCCGAATTGTGGAAAAGTGAACATTATTGTCAATCAATCTTGCCCCAGGGATATAAAATAGCATCAATTTTTTGTCGAAAAGCCCGCGAAGGCGGAGGAACTTGTATTATTGTTAAAGACTCACTAGACTATATTGAACGAATAGATGTAGCGTAGCTACCTTCTATTATTATTAGTAGCTTTAGCTATTATCTAGATCGTAGCATTAGTAGATTGAGCACTATACAAGTTTGTTTATATAATACATACATTTATATATATTTATATAACTATTTACAACTATGTACAATGTTAACTTAATCCTAAACTTTAATAACTACTTAAAACTAATTACATTTAAAACTTAATTTTAGACAACTGTACAAACAGATCATTTTATTAGTAGATAATTTTTATGTGTTTTGTGGATTCCCAAACCGGTTGCCGAGCGAGCGCCTGCGCAGGTACTTGACCCGCGCCGGACCTTTAGTCGAAATCCTACACTGATCGCGAGTGCATGTCGCACGCTCGCCCGCCGGTTTGCGTTCCGATATATTACGTTGCTAGTGCACGCGCTTTAAGCTTAAAACCTAGCATTTTAGTGCTTTCTGTTTCTACCTAAAACTGTGCTTACTATTCTATCGCCTATCTCTTCTCTCCTGTGCTCTTTCTTCGTATCGCCTTCTAAACTATATTTCTGAAGCTGACTTATTTGAACATTAAACTACAACGACGTAAGTGCTTGTGTTTTATTACCACACACCACCGCTTCATTGGTGACCCCGACGAACACGAGGCATGACTGAGCAGAAAGATCGAGAAAATGGCGGCGGTGTTGCGTCAGAAAGCACACCGCATGACATTCAACGGATCGGCATACGTGTACCACCATTTTACCCAGAGAAACCGGCCCTGTGGTTTTATCAGCTCGAAAGCCAATTCTACCTGGCGAATATCACAGCTGACACTACAAAATTCCACTATGCCATGTCACAGCTGGAACCCATCTACGTGTCGGAAGTCGAGGACATCGTAGCCGCTCCTCCAGCGCCCAACAAATATGAGCGACTGAAGTCTGAACTCATTAAACGACTCTCAGCCTCGAAGGAGAAGAAGATCCTGCAGCTAGTGACGAGGGAAGAACTGGGTGATCGTAAGCCTTCCCAATTCCTGCGGCACATACAGCATCTAGCTGGTCCCGACGTCCTGGAGGATTTCTTGCGTACCATGTGGTCCAGCCGCCTGCCGAATAACATCCAGACGATTGTAGCCTCGCAATCTAGGGCTACTCTGGATGAGGTTGCAGAGCTGGCTGACCGCATCCACGACATCGCAGCTCCCAGTCCGCACGTGGCGGCAGCGACGGCATCAGGTGCTTCTTCAGAGCTCAGCAATCAAGTAGCTGAACTCACACGCCAGGTGCAGAAGCTGACCACCAAGATGGACAGGATGACACGGTCAAGGTCAAGGAGGTCGAGTTCAGAACGCCGTGACCGCAGCAACTCCCGTTCCAGTCGTTCGCAGTCCAACTACCGGAAGTACCCCTTATGTTGGTACCATGCTAAGTTTGCGGAAAGGGCCAGTAGATGTGCTAAACCGTGTGACTATAAGCCCAATAAGGGAAAAGAATAGGGCAGTCTGTGATGACGGCCGACGGCTGCCCTAACCCCGGCCGCTTGTTTATAACGGACCAACGGACCAAAGTGCAATTTTTAATAGATACGGGCAGTGATTTGTGTGTTTTTCCCCGTAAGTTAATAAAAGGTAAACAAAACCAAACGAACTATCAACTGTTTGCCGCTAATGGTTCTATTATAAATACATATGGCTATGCCCATTTAGTTATTAATATAAACCTGCGCCGTGACTTCGCCTGGCGATTTATTGTAGCCGACGTTACACGTGTTATTATAGGTGTCGATTTTTTATCTTTTTATAATTTAATTGTGGACGTTCGTAATCAGTGTTTAATAGATGGTAATACTATGCTCTCCACCGCGGCTTCGGTCGCGAGTTTTTCTGACGATGTTTCTTCAGTCAAGGTAACGTCGGGTGATAAAAATAATTCTGTTTACCATGCTATACTAGCAAAGTACCCCGACATCACTCGACCACCAGGTATGCACCGTACACCATCACACAACATCATGCACCACATTCGAACTACACCTGGACCACCAGTATCTTGTACACCTCGCAGGTTAGCGCCGGATAGGTTGAAAGTTGCAAAGGCAGAATTTGAAGCCATGTTGCAGATCGGTACGTGTCGACCATCAGAGTCACCTTGGGCCTCTCCGCTCCACCTCGCTCTGAAACGGGACAACAGCTGGCGCCCGTGTGGAGACTACCGCATGCTGAACGCCAGGACGATCCCGGACAGGTACCCCATACGCCATATCCACGATTTTGCCCACAGCCTTTCGGGATGCTCAGTCTTCTCGACCATAGATCTGGTGAAGGCATATAACCAGATCAGAGTCAATCCCAGTGATATCGAGAAGACTGCTATCACAACGCCGTTCGGATTATATGAATTCCCATTCATGACGTTTGGACTACGTAATGCCGGACAGACGTTTCAACGTTTTGTTGACGAGATGCTGCGGGGACTGGATTTTGCCTATCCATATATCGACGACATTTTGGTCTTCTCGAAAGACCAGGCGTCCCACATCGACCATCTTCATCAAATTTTTAGCAGGTTGGCTGAGTATGGCATGATAATTAACACGGCTAAGTGCGTATTTGGAGCCTCAGAGGTTACTTTTTTAGGCTATACCATCTCAGTGAACGGGACCAAGCCTTTGCCTGACAAGGTAAAGGCCATAAACAATTTCCCGGTACCAAAAACGGTAAGAGAATTACGCAGGTTCCTCGGGATGATAAACTTTTATCGCAGGTTCATCCCCAACGCTGCCACCCATCAAACACCTTTGAACGCTCTCTTGACAGGTTCCGTGAAGGGTTCTCATCCCGTAAACTTCACGCCACGAGAACAGGAAGCCTTCGAGGCGTGCAAACAGGGCCTCTCTCAAGCTGCAATGCTTGCTCACCCGGACTGTGAAGCTAAATTAGCTCTGGTCACCGACGCGTCGGACATAGCCATGGGTGGCGTACTCCAGCAGTTGAAAGAGAACACTTGGCAACCGCTAGCATTCTTCTCGCAAAAGCTGAGCCCCTCGCAGACCAAATACTCCCCATACGATCGCGAGCTCTTGGCGATCTATGAGGCGGTCAAACACTTCCGTCATATGATCGAGGCACGTGACTTTGTGATATACACCGATCACAAGCCACTCACATTTGCATTCCACTCCAGGAAAGAGACCTGTTCTCCCAGGCAATTCCGTTACCTGGACTACATTTCTCAGTTTTGCACAGACATTCGTCACATATCAGGGAAGGATAATGTGGTAGCTGACACTTTATCTCGTGTCGATGAGATTTTTTTGCCTCTCGACTTACAAAAGCTAGCTACTGCACAAAAAACCGACCCTGAACTGTCAAAACTGAGGAATAGCACCAACTCTCTAAGCCTGGAGAAGGTAAAGCTACCTGGTAGTCATGACGAGCTGTTTTGCGATGTTAGTGGCACCGTGCCCCGACCATATGTGACGAAAGAGTTTAGACGACAGGTTTTCGAGAGCCTTCATTCCCTCAGCCACCCTGGTGCCAATGCAACTATCCGACTGATCACCGACCGATACGTATGGCCCGGGGTCAGGAAGGATTGCAGGGAATGGGCACGTACTTGCCTTGCGTGTCAGCGGGCTAAGGTTCACAGACACGTATCTGCACCGCTGGGCACGTACAAGCTTCCACGTGCTAGGTTCAGGGACCTTCACATTGACCTCGTCGGACCCCTACCACTATCTCAGGGATACCGGTATTGTCTCACAGCAATCGATCGATTCACTCGTTGGCCTGAGGCAATACCGCTACAGGACATTACAGCCGAGACTGTTGCTAAAGCCCTTCTTAGCGGCTGGATTTCCCGTTTTGGCTGCCCCTCCAACGTCGTTACAGACCGTGGGGGGCAATTTGAGTCTGCGTTGTTTGGCCATTTAGCACAAATAGCTGGTTTCCAACACAAGAGGACGACGGCGTATCATCCAGCCTCTAATGGACTCGTGGAGAGGTTTCACCGGCAGCTAAAAGCCGCCATTACCTGCCACGCCGACACCAGTTGGGTCGAGTCCTTACCTCTCGTACTATTAGGAGTACGTAGTACTTTTAAGCAGGATGTTAATTCATCGCCAGCGGAATTGGTGTATGGGGAACCATTGCGTCTACCGAGAGACTTTCTCAGTCCAGACGATCACGGAGACCCAGACGTCACTAGTTACATCGCGCGCCTTCGAAATTTTGCAAATCGACTGCAGCCTACTCCAGCGTCGCGTCATGGTGGACGTCGTACACCCTTCGTTTTTAAGGATTTAGCAACAGCAACACACGTCTTCCTTCGTGATGACACTGTGGCTGGATCATTAAAGCCTGCATATACTGGCCCCTATGAGGTTATACAAAGAGGAGACAAAGCATTCAAGCTCATGGTGAAAGGTAAGATGATCACCGTATCGATCGACAGATTAAAACCTGCCTACATACTGCGTGATCCAGACACCACAACACACCCCACTAATCTCCCACTACCTCACACTACAACTCACACACACACCCCAATTACTCACTCACCTCAAAACTCCACTCACACTCAGAACACAAGCCACGATGACTTGCCTGACGCCGGAGAAAGTATCGTCAGAAAGACTCGTTCGGGTCGCAGAGTGAGATTCCCGGATTATTATCGCCCGTAGGACGGTCTCTGGAGGGGGGTGGTGTAGCGTAGCTACCTTCTATTATTATTATTTAGACTAAGGTAGTGTAGCGTAGTTATTATTATTAGTAGCTTTAGCTATTATCTAGATCGTAGCATTAGTAGATTGAGCACTATACAAGTTTAAGTTTAAGTTTTTTTATATGTTAAGTTTGTTTATATAATACATACATATATATATTTATATAACTATTTACAACTATGTACAATGTTAACTTAATCCTAAACTTTAATAACTACTTAAAACTAATTACATTTAAAACTTAATTTTAGACAACTGTACAAACAGATCATTTTATTAGTAGATAATTTTTATGTGTTTTGTGGATTCCCAAACCGGTTGCCGAGCGAGCGCCTGCGCAGGTACTTGACCCGCGCCGGACCTTTAGTCGAAATCCTACACTGATCGCGAGTGCATGTCGCACGCTCGCCCGCCGGTTTGCGTTCCGATATATTACGTTGCTAGTGCACGCGCTTTAAGCTTAAAACCTAGCATTTTAGTGCTTTCTGTTTCTACCTAAAACTGTGCTTACTATTCTATCGCCTATCTCTTCTCTCCTGTGCTCTTTCTTCGTATCGCCTTCTAAACTATATTTCTGAAGCTGACTTATTTGAACATTAAACTACAACGACGTAAGTGCTTGTGTTTTATTACCACACACCACCGCTTCATAGACATTGTAAATTATTCAAAGTAATATATTATAGAATTTAGTGCCATTGATGTTCCGAAGCTAAACTGTACTTTTATAGGACTTTATAGGGCAGATCGACATATTGATAAATATTTCTTCAACAATTGGGAAAAGTTTTACATAAATTAAACATTAAAAAGTCACATAAACACTTAACATTAGGAGGAGATTTTAACATTAACCTGCACAATAAAAATAAACAGACCTTGGAATTCCTAAACTCTAGAAAACATACAACCTTCAACAAATAATCCGCGAACCAACACGAGTGACCAAGACAACATCCACTTGCATTGACCCACTTTTTACAAACTACCCACCACTCATCAAAAAAGCAACCGTCAAAGATTATGGACTATCAGACCATAGGGCAATTCATATTCAGTTAAACGTAAATTATTTATTAATTGACTACAACAAAACTTGGTATACCGAAAAAAGATTATTTACAAATAAAAATGTTGAATGTTTTAAAAATTCATTGAAATTGGAAAACTGGGAAATTGTGCTAAATAAAAATAACAGTGTTCACAAAAACTATGAATCCTTCATCACAATAATAAAACACAATCTAAATAAAAATATTCCATTGCAACAAATAAAAATAAACTCTAAACCAAAGAAAACATGGCTTACTAAAGGCCTCATTTTTATCATGTGAACATAAAAGAGTATTAAGAACTATTTTTAATGAAACCAAAAGTTGTGTTATAAAGAAACATTATAAATTATATATTAAAATCGACTATAAGAAAATCAAAAAAACTGACATATTAAACAAATGCAAAAATCTGACTGATGCAAATCCTTAACTTAGCAACTTGTGCGTTTCTATCTTCTGTTGACATGCTTTTGAATTTTTCACAGTAATAAATTAAATGATCCCCTTCACAAATGAGGCATGCACGAGGCTTTGAATTAAGAGCTTTACTGTCACAAGCAGCAGCAACAAATGTTTTATGTTGTATAAATCAAATCAAAAAGTTTATTTGCTAAAAAAATACATAATTTTTTTATAAGGCAAGGTATTAAGGCCTAAATGTCCCAGTATTCTGCCTGCAAGCAAGCATGCAAATTCTTACAATAATTGAACATTAAAGTCATTTTCAAGACACACAGACACAGTAAATTGTAAAATTAAAAAACAATAATAATTAATAGTGGAAAAAAAAGTCAACAACAAATAGCTTATAATGAAATAGAATGAATGATTAACAAAATTGAAACAATAAGATAAAATGTCCATGCAGTTAAATGTCAAAAAAGTTAATAAAATTGAAATTTGAAAATATTAAAATGATTGTATTGAAGAATTAATTCATTTATTTATTTATTCATTTTCATGTTCCAAAAATTCACTCACGCTATAGAAACATCTATTTTGTAGCCAATCCGTCAATCTTGTTTTAAACAAATTACCCTTCAATATTTTTATTTCATTCGGCACCTTATTATATATCAGAATACACATGTTAAATACATTTTTCCTGTAAATAATATCTTTACGACAAGATGGCTGATATAACAGATTGCGAAACTTAGCCCTTTTCTGTCTTGGAACAACCTCACTGTGCAGCTTAAAATACTGTATATGTTGTTTTGTAAACAAGCAGATGTCTCGTATATATTTACAGGGCAGTGGAAGAATCCTAGATTTTATAAATAGAGGTTTACAACTATCTAAAAACCATGCCTTATATATGACCCGAATGCAACGTTTTTGAAGCTTGAATACTCTGTCGCTATCGGTCGAGTTACCCCACATGATAAGTCCATAGCTTAAGACAGATGACACGTAACCATGATAAGCCGAAAGAGTAGCTTCCACAGAAACGTTTTGACGAAGTTTTTTCAATGCAAAAACGAACCTATCAAGTTTCAGACATATATGTTCCACATGGCTTTTCCAATTTAAATGTTTATCTATAATTAGACCCAAAAATTTTATTTCATCCACTTGCTGTACCTTTTCACCTTTATACTTAATATCTAAAGCTAATTGTTTTGTATTATATGAGGAAAATTCAATTAAATTAGGCTTATTATTTTCCGAGTGACTAATAACTTAAAAGTCGACTAAATGATTGCAACAAATAAAATAACTTGCCAGCGATTAAATGTTTTCGCGACTATTATATTATGTAAGGTTCAAAATTAAGGGTGTTATAAAAACTAAAAACTAGCAGCTGTGTTTAGGTAGCAAATAAAGTATACCAGTCAATTAAAATATTAGGCGAGGATCTATAAATAATGACTTGGCGACTAATAATATTAGTAGGGTAGCAAAGATAAATATATTACCAACTATTTCGTGCCGTCTAAAAACCCACTTTCAGGCTTCGCTTTGCGGGCAGCTCTAAATATTAAAACGTAAGTACTATAAAAATGAATAAGAGTTAATTATTAATATTTTTTGATCATAATTTCATGAAAACGGCGGAAGGTGCGATGGTTGGATACGGGTGTAGTGCGGGGTGGTAGAAATACGACTAATGTGGTGGTGGTAAACTAATGTGGTGCAAATACGGAGTGCAAATACGACTGTGGGCACCCCGACTCGGACAGGTTAGGTTAGAAGGGGATGGCGGGGTCTGAAAGACCCCGCCATCCCCTTCGTGGTTATTTTTTTTTAAACCACCCAGAAGTAGGAGCACCGCGAAGCGGTGCTCCGTCGACGTTTTCTGACATTTTACTTAGTTGAGTGAAATGACATGATCTCTGACTTAAAAATAAATAAAAGTAATTACTCTTTTTATGTTTTTAATTTATTCACCTATAATTTTATTACCACAAAATATTTTTTCTTCATGCCATTTTAGAGTTTATTTAAAGCTATTAAAAGTCACACAATATATGTATAATATAAGCTAGTTTATATTTATTCTTCATACAAACAATTTTAAATAGAATCTGATTTATATTATTTATGAATGCCCATTTTCTATTTTATTTTCGCCATTAAGTTTCCGCTTAGATATTAATTCAGTTCCCAAAAGAAAAACTTGATGCTAGTTTAAATTAAAACGGAGCTTATTTCTGATATATTAATATGCTACCTATTAATTATTACGATACTCCTTATTAGCTGCCAACCCATTATATATGGTACCCACTCTATTATTTTTTAAAACCTATATTCAGTTTACTTAGTTGCCGCATTAAATACATGCCATTAAATTAGTCTTGTTCACATTTATTTTCAAATCATTATTTGCCATCCAATCAATTATATCCGATAAAGTTTTTTCAGTAACTGAGTTGTACAAGCATTTATCCTGGCATTTTATAATAACTGTCGTATCATCTGCAAAAAGGATACATTTTTGCAAGGTGGCCTCTGGAAGATCATTAATATCAATCAAAAACAACGAAGGGCCGAGAATGGTACCCTGAGGAACACCACATTTATTTATTATTGCTGTTGATTTAAACTTATCTTTAAAGTATATTCTGTCACTTTTCTTTACAACTTTGGAAATCTCTGTATACTGTCTTCTATTTTCTAAGTAGCTAGATATCCATTCATACGCTTTGCCTCGTATGCCGTAGAATTCTAATTTGTGTAATAATTTGGAATGGTTAACAAAATCAAAGGCCTTACTCATATCCAAAAATAGAGCCACTACTGGATCTCCGTTGTTAATACTCTCTGTTACAAGTCTCGTAAAGTTAAATAATGCAAGAGCAGTTGAACTACCTTTGCGGAAACCAAACTGCTCCTTGCATAATACGTTATGCGTAGCCAGAAAGTTATTTAATCTAATAAGAAATGCCTTCTCAAAGATTTTCGATATGATGGGTACTATTGTGATAGGCCGATAGTTATTAGGGTCTAACTTATTTCCCTTTTTTAAAAGTGGCTTCACGATTGACATTTTAAGTTGGTCAGGAAAAACACCTTCCAAAAAAGATAAATTTATAACGTGCGCTAGTGGATAACATATCCAACAACCAACAGCTTTCACGACCTGCGTGGTGATGTCATCACACCCACTTGTTTTGCTATTATTTAGGGACATTATGATTTCATACACTTCTTTTGCATCTACGGGATTTAGGAAAATAGTATCAAGATTTTTATTTTTTTGATCAAGTTTTATGTTATTGGGATTAGAAGTTTGGTTAGAAGTCAAATCAATAAAATACTCATTAAATAAATTGCAGATGTCCGATGGATTATTATATTTTATATTGTTAAAGATTATTTCATCGATATCATTTTTATGTAAGTTATTATTATTTATTGTAGAGGATATTGCATTCCAAGTAGCTTTACATTTGTTTTTGTGATTTTGTATATGTCTTGTATTCATAAGTTTCTGAGCTCTCTGTGCACAACGTTTAAACATATGAGAATAATGTTTGTAGATTTTTCCATTACTTTTTTTATTTGTATTACACGTTTTAAATTTTAAATAAAGCTGTCTTTTTGTTTTACTGGATTTTTAAAGCCTTTTGTTATCCAGTTTTGTGTTACTGGTTTATTATTAACCTTGACCTTAATCACCGGAAAGCACAGGTTGTTCCCGCAAGCGCCTACCGTAGTTATGATAGCTACAAGTGTTATGTTGAGGTCGCGTATATCGATAGCTAATCGATTTAATTTATAACCGTTTTATAGACCGACTAGCTGTGCCCGCGACTTCGATCGCGTGGATGTCGGAATTTAACAATGTATTTTTTTGTGCGAAGCGCTTAATTCTCGCCAGGTTTTTTAAAAATCTTATTGTTTTCATAATTATAAGTCCTATATTTAGAATTAATTTATGATTTCAAGAATATTTGACGTGTTTGTAATAAACGCCCTCTGTCGTTTTTTTGCTATTCATTGCTACTGGATAAGAGCACCCATTCCGTCTTATTCCATCCCATTCCATCCCATTACATCCCACTCCATCCCATTGCCTCCCACTCCATCCGACTCCATACCACTCCATCCCACTCCATCCCACTCCATACCACTCCATCTCACTCCATCCCACTCCATCCCACTCCATCCCACTCCATCCCACTCCATCCCACTCCATCCCACACCATCCCACTCCATCCCACGCCATCCCACTCCATCCCACTCCATCCCACTCCATCCCACTCCATCCCACTCCATCCCACTCCATCCCACTCCATCCCACTCCATACCACTCCATCCCACTCCATCCCACTCCATCCCACTCCATCCCACTCCATCCCACTCCATCCCATTCCATCCCACTTCAACCTACCCTATCCCACTCCATCCCACGTCATCCTACTCCATGCCACTCCATCCGCTTCCATCCCATTCTAGTGTGAGTCAAATAAAAACCTTTTCTTTCTTTTTTTCTTTCCATTCCATCCCATTCTTTTCCATTCCGCTCTACTCTACTCTACTCTACTCCACTCCAAACCACTCCACTCCAGTCTACACCATATTTGAATAGGTATGTTGTTTTTTCTATTCCAAGCTAGATCGCGCTACTGAACTGCGAGCTGCGTGTCTCGGTGTAAACTGACCGTAATTTTACTTCTGGAACACTTTAAATTCAAATATCTTTTGATAGACTGATCCGATTTCAATGAAACAAAGACTAAATGTTACTTCAAGTTACGGTCAGTCCCTATGTATTCAAGTTATCTACATAGCTTTCGTACATTTTACGTGATGCCCGAACAAATAAACATACAAACAGACAAACAGACATACAGACAAACAGACAAAAATTCTAAAAATGCTAGAAATGGGTTCTATTGGTTGTCCTTTAACACGCTGGCTATATTTCTTGAGTTTTTTTTTTAATGTACAAAAAATATTTTCCTACAGTTTTATTATATGTATATTATATGTATATAGAAGATTACCTTCACATATGTAAATTATCAATACATTGCACGATCCCATCAAGCAACGTCGTTTTTTTTCATTATTCCCGAAACTATACCTGGACCAATCCCGCACATGGTCCTCGAAGCCCGGATGTGGAGTATTTGAAGAATATTAACTCCAACCAGCTATTATAATAAAAGGATTGAAGAGAATTGGTGGACATCGAATAACATAGTCGACGCCAGGTGTGGCCGTTGAATTCTGCTGCGTCATTCAAAGGATTTTTTGGAATTTACGTGGTCTGGACACATCATAGCTGATAAAAGGCGTAATTATTAAAATTGTGTTCCCAACACTCTATTTAACAGGTATAGTTAGTAGGTATAAGTCAGCCGTTTATAGCCAGGTTAGTACGAAATACCTATTGTAATTTTTCTTTGTTCTGTGAGTGATTACAAATTGTAATACGATTATTATTAACTAATCAGTAATTATTGTTCATTCATTAAGTTATTTACACATTGTTAAAGAGTGGTTCTTTGTAGTAACTGCATTATTTTGCTTTACGGTGTAATAATTTTACAGTTATTGAGATAGTTACGTAATCACATTAGTGTGCACAGATAGGCGATAGAATTCGTTGCTATTACCGTGTTATTATTAAAGTTCAGTACAACTTAAATGCGTATAGTTTATTATTAATTCTAAATTGTTATTAAATTAAATTCACTATATACCTAGTTACTACTAGTTAGTGTATTTTAATCTTGTACGCATTTCAGGCTGCATCATTGTTATTATAATTTAATCGTTGCTTTCATTTTATTTATATACATTCCAGGTTGATTGCACCAGCTTTCGCAATGCCAGAGGATAAGGAATTATATAAGGATAATAAAGATCTCGTACGGAAACGAGCGAGTTGCAAGGGAAAGGTGACAATATTCCTTAACTATTTAAATACTTTGAATCCCTCTTCCTTGAGTCCTTCTGAGGTAAGTGAGTTGCAATTACGTTTTACGAAACTCGAGGCGTTGTATGCCCAATATGATGAGGTGCAATTGATGCTGGAGTGTAGTACTGATGACTTGGATGGTCAGATGTCGGAACGCGAGGAGTTTGAATCTCTTTATTATAAAACCCTGTCTAAAGGTCAACAAATGTTGGATGAAAATAGGAAAGGAGGTTCAAATGATCCCTGTGACGTAATGTCGCGTTCTAGCAATCATAAGTTTGTTAAATTACCGACTATTCAGTTGCCGAAATTCAGTGGTTCATACACAAACTGGTTAGAGTTCCACGACACATTTATTAGTCTCATTCATTCAAATGATGATATGGATGAAATCAATAAATTTCATTATTTGAGATCATCCCTGGAGGGGTCTGCTGCTGTGGTAATCAACTCAATCCAGTTTTCTTCTGCAAATTATTCGGTAGCATGGAATCTTCTATGCGAGTGGTTTGACAACAAACACCTGCTAATCCAACATCATGTTTCTGCATTATTTCAAATCGACACCCTTCAAAAGGAGTCGTCGGTTAATTTAAAAGGTTTACTTGACGTTGTTAATAAAAATATACGTGCCCTAGAATCCTTAGATGAACCAGTTAAATATTGGGATACCTTACTCATTTATATTATCACACACAAATTAGATAGCAAAACTTATCGTGAATGGGGTGAGTATAAGGGTCGCCTGCAGGGCTAGCATGCGCAATTCGACAAAATTTTGTCGACACATTATCTTGTGCTGAGACGACTTATGTCTGTTTGTCGATGGGAGGGGCTAACATGCGCAACATTATCTCGTCCTGAGACGACATAATGTCTGTTTGTCGATGGGAGCTAACATGGTGACACTTATATGTCGTGTCGTTCTGACATAGAGCTCATGTCGTTCTGTCAAACCTGTTTTTGTCGTCATGCGCGCTATATTTAGTCGAATTTTGACATTTTCCTATGACAAGTTTCTCGTCGATGGTTTTTGAAGACGAGAAATCGCGACAACAGTGACTAAAAACAGTGTTCTGTGAACTTTTAAGTATAATGGCGGCGCCGTACTACAATTATGATTTAACTGTGTATGAGGCGAGGGAAGCAAGCAAATACAGAGGAAGGTGATTCGCGACGTCTGCAACCCATTTGACCTAAGGGATAACGAGTTCCAGTCCCTTTGGCGAATTACAAAGCCTATGGCTATTTATGTTTATGTTATAGATAAGCTCCAAGACATTTACAGTTATTTACAGTTCAATTTGTGACTATCAATCTATCTCTTTCAATTGATAAGGGCACTATTATTACCGTGCTATTATTGTACAGTGCACACACGACAAGTAAACTTTCGTTCGTAGGTATTACGAATAATGTTTCGCAGCAATTTCAGAACTTTGTACTTACTGAATAGTCAACATTCAATTTTGATTTATGGTTGGCATAGTGTTTATTTTGTACATTACATTTAGGACATTTCATCGAGATAATTAAGGTTACATAGTATTATGATTACATAACTTAGAACTTTTTTTTTTTTAGCGTGGTAAAATCATCAAATGAGTCCTCCAACCCCTTTACTGTCAGACTTCTACTGACTAAAATCCACGGTGTCCTTCATAGCCTGTTATGTTCCGGGGTTACGGTAAGGGAATAATCCCGCGACCCCGGCAGGCTTTGGCCCTCTGAGAGGGGGGCCCCGTCATTAACATAACTTAGAACTTTGAAAAATCCATTATTTACACGGATTGTTTTGTAAATCAATTACAACATTCATCATCATCATCATTATCATCAGCCTATATTGTTCCCACTGCTGGGACACGAGCCTTCACTCTGTGAGAGGGAGTGGGCCATAGATATATTATAGAAGGAGATATGGCGTGGAGTTCAAAATGTATAGAAAACCGGTGAAGCCAAAACTGCCCCACCATAAAGATAATATTACGCATGTAGTATATCAAAACAATACTACGAACAAGTGCACACACGCGCCGTCGAAAACTCTGTCATTTAAATATAAACCTTATTCTTTAAACCACAGCGTACTTTTTCCGTGTAATTTACTCACACTAAAACAATTATCATTGTGTGTCGTCGGGACACGGGGGCGGACTCGACAGTGTTTGACTAAATCGAAGAGTTCACGATAAATATATCGATAAATTATAAAGGTTTGGAATAAAATTTAAAAAAAAGGATATGAAACCGTTTTTATTATCTTTATTGTATAGATTACTATTAATTTAGTCCATAGATTACTAAACTAAACATTAATTAATTTACTTAACCATCTTCGGTTTCGCATTTATATAATACTCTGTAAAATAATAAAAAATTGTAAAAATCCATGAACCACATCGGCCTTCCAGCCTTATTACAAGATAAAACATAAAAAAAACTGAAATAATTATTAAAATAGCAATTAGCAGTCGACTTTCTTGTCGATAGACTTTGTCGGATTTCCAAGAGCACGTCACTAGCCAGCGGCCGTGGCCGTACCATGCGACATTACGGCTGATTGAGGTATCGTTATCAGCGTTGCCAGTGTGATTTCCCAAAAATGTACGGTTGGCTTTCTGAAAAGGTACGGTTTTTAACTTCAAGGTACGGTTGGGTGAGGATATGTACCTACTTCTGCAAGAAGTCTACTTTTGAAAAATGCTATAGTCTACTCATATTCTACAGAAAAAAACAAGGTGTTTGTCAAAAAAAAAATGAAATATAATGTTATAGGAACTAAGAAAATTCCATTTATGTAATTTGTGTCCATATTTTAGTATCAAATGTGTCAGAAAGTTGCAAAAAGTAGTAGTTTTAGTTATATTAGTTGTTTTTTACCTTTATAGTGAAAAATAAATCACAAGTATAGAAAAGGTACGGTCTAGTCAAGGTACGGTTGTGGTACGATTGTATGACGAATAGTACGGAAAACCGTACTTTTTGGTACGGTCTGGCAACGCTGATTCGTTATGTCAGTTTTACATTGCTTGTTCAGTCACTCTGTGATGCAATGATGTGGTTGTAAAAGAGCAATGTATTTATTGCAAAAATAATACCTTCGGAGTAATGTAGGAAAACAAAAGTACAGTAGTACAAGTCAGATATATTTTACTGCTTGTTGTTTTTCGTGATTTTTAAGACAAATATTGTAAAATACTTGTAATTACATGTGAAACCCGATGCCATGACTTCTAAAACATTTGTTTTGGTTTCTATTTTTGCACAAAAGCACCGAACAAGACGGCATAATCGTTTTTTTCACGAATGCGGTTGACAACAGACTAACTCGCGGTGACGGCCATTTTTTCACTTTCTGAGCGTAGCGCTCAGAACGACATGGTAGCGGACACATCACCTTGCCACTTCTCCTGTTTTTAATATTTCTGTGGAGTGGGCCATAATCCACCATGCGGGCCCAGTGCGGATTGGTGGATCTCACATGTCTTCGAATTTTTGGTTCTAGGACATGCCGGTTTCCTCACGATGTTTTCCTTCACCGTTTTGAGAGCAGTGGTGATGAAATAAATTACACAAAGTAATGCGCCTGGCGGGGTTCGAACCCACGACCTACAACTCGTAAGTCGGGACCGATACCACTGGGCCACCACTGCTCTGGGCCATCATTGAATAGGTGATAATAAACTAAATTATGCATTTCCGCCATCTGTAACGGGATTTTGATCTATTACTTACAATTTCTTTGATGCCAAAGCCATCTAACAATTCATTTCAAATTCAAAAATATTTAGCACGAGCGAACAGCAGGGGGTGCGTTTAAATCTTCCGTCGATGTTTCGCCGGAAAAAAATTAAACTAGCGAGGATTCGCTGAACGGAGTCATATGTTTATGTCAATGTTAGTTGTGAAATTTATTGAACAAATAATCATTTTGCCGGTTTAATATAAATCCATAATCCACAAATAATATTCACTCTCTAAAATAAAAATAATATTCTTTTTTACGGCGCGAATCGAGCAAAACAACAAAACTTAATGTCAATCTGACAGCAGGATAAAATTTTGCGAGGTAACTTAACTAAAAAGGTTTGTTTTCATGAAATGGTAACATCGGTTATCTCGCGTCGTGAAGGCGAAGTCACGACGAGATAATATCTTCTCGAGCGTGGCGTGGTGCGCATGTTATGAAAAGTGACAAACGAATCGAGAACGACAAAATAAGAGATAATGTCGCCTTGCGCATGCTAGCCCTGCTGGACAAGAATTCAAAGGTAACATTTAATGTTTTTATTACTTTTATTAAAAACCGTGCTGAGATATTAGAGACGTTCGAGTTAGAAGCTACGAATACTAAACACTCACACACAGGTAAAACTTCACAGAAGGTTAGGTCAATGTTGGTACAAGATTCTGATAAAAATTATTCAGGCGAAAGTTCAAGTAAACAGGATGATAGTGGTTCAACTAAGCCGAAGAATTGGTTGGAGTGTACGTAACGGGGCACTGAGGAAAAAACACTTAGAAAAATTTTGATGAATTTTTCAAACTTAATAATACTTACTTTTTATGGTTTTATCGTATGGAGGACATCAAAAGAAACAACTTTTTCCCGGGAGTTTTTTTTGTAAGGTCAATGCCTGCTGAGCTAGGAGGCAAAATTTAACTTTCATTGTGAAGGCGTCTGGGACTTTTTTTTTTTTTTTTTTTTTTTAGCGTGGTAAAATCATCAAATGAGTCCTCCAACCCCGGGCAGGGCGGGAGGGACTGTCAGACTTCTACTGACTAAAATCCACGGTGTCCTTCATAGCCTGTTAAGTTCCGGGGTTACGGTTAGGGAATAATCCCGCGACCCCGGCAGGCTTTGGCCCTCTGAGAGGGGGGCCCCGTCATTATGCTGACGCTCTTTGAGGCGCGCGTGGGACACAACGCGCCGTCGACCCGGGCATGGTCCTTGGTCGGGCAGCGAGTTGCCCTTTACTCGCTGCCCGCATGCCCGCGCCTACGGTGGCCGGAGATCGTCGCGCGACGTCCGTCGCCGTGGGCGCCTACCACTGCGGCTGGGGCGGAGGGAGGACGCTGTCCTCTCTCGCTCGCGGCCTGCCTCCTCCTTTACGAGCATTACTGCCTCGCAGAAGGAGCTGACCGCTTCCCACTCCGTCTCGCCCCGCAGCATGGCCGCAACCAATGCCGGGCGCGAGAGGTCTCCGCCTATCGCAGCCGTGAGGACACGTCGGTGCTCCGCCCAAGCCGGGCAGTCTTGCACCGTATGCTCCACCGTGTCCTCCGGGCGATCTTCGCAGTGGTGACACCCAGGCGTCTCCTCCTTTCGCATCAGACACAGGTACCTCCCGAAACTTCCGTGTCCGGTGAGGACCTGCGTCAAGCGGTAGGTCAGGAAAGGCGTCTGGGACTTAGAAAATTTTGAGCAAAAAGCAATGAAAAAGACTTAGAAAAATTTCAACCAAAAACATCGCCTAATCAAGCCTTCGGGATCCGGTGGGATGTGGGAGTACTAGGGTAGGGAAACAGCGGGGGACGACCTTGAGGTCAATGACCTTGAACCCAAGGTCAAGGTCAAATTATAAAAATCACCCAAAAACAACGCCTAATCAAGCCTTCGGGATCCGGTGGGATGTGGGAGTACTAGGGTGGGGAAACACCGGGCGACGACCTTGAAGTCAATGACCTTGACCCCAAGGTCAAAGTCAAATTTAAAAAATCGTACGCTCCAGGTCAGTAACCAACACCGGGGGACGACCTTGAGGTCAATGACCTTGACCCCAAGGTCAAGGTCAAATTATAAAAATCACCCAAAAACAACACCTAATCAAGCCTTCGGGATCCGGTGGGATGTGGGAGTACTAGGGTGGGGAAACACCGGGGTACGACCTTGAAGTCAATGACCTTGACCCCAAGGTCAAGGTCAAATTAAAAAAATCGTACGCTCGAGGTCAGTAACCAACACCGGGGGACGACCTTGAGGTCAATGACCTTGACCCAAGGGCAATGCCAGATTAAAAATACGCAGACACGGGGTACGCTCGAGATCAGTGACCTTGACGCCAAGGTCAGTGACTTTGACGTAAACGTCGGTGACTCAGTGACCATGACATCAAGGTCAAGGTCAAATTAAAAAAGTAGCAGACACGGGGTACCCTTATGGTCTGTGACCTTGACATCAAGGTCAAGGTCAAACTAAAAAAACGCAGACACAGGGTACGCTCGAGATCATTGACCTTGACCCCAAGGTCAAGGTCAAATTAAAAAAATCGTACGCTCGAGGTCAGTAACCAACACCGGGGGACGAACTTGATGTCAATGACCTTGACCCTAAGGTCAAGGTCAAATTTAAAAAATCTCAGGCACGGGTTACGCTCGAGGTCAATGACCTTGACCGCAAGGTCAAACTAAAAAATACGTAAACAAGCGGTACGCTTTGAGGTCAGTGATCTTGATCCCAAGGTCAAGGTCAAATTAAAAAAGTCGCAGACACGGGATACTTGGGGCACTCCGACTTGGACAGGTTAGGTTAGAAGGGGATGGCGGGGTCCAGTGAGCGAGCGTAGCGAGCGAACAGACCCCGCCATCCCCTTCGTGGTTATTTTTTTTATGACCATTAAGCCCCGCGAAGCGGGGCTCCGACTTTGCCCTTTTAACAACTTAGTCAAAGAGCGAGCGAAGCGAGCTCGAGACTTGGGGCACTCCGACTTGGACAGGTTAGGTTAGAAGGGGATGGCGGGGTCCAGTGAGCGAGCAAAGCGAGCGAACAGACCCCGCCATCCCCTTCGTGGTTATTTTTTTTATGACCATTAAGCCCCGCGAAGCGGGGCTCCGACTTTGCCCTTTTAGCAACTTAGTCCAAGAGCAAGCGAAGCGAGCTCGAGACTTGGGGCACTCCGACTTGGACAGGTTGGGTTAGAAGGGGTGTTTTTATGAATCTGACCTTGGAGTCAAGGTCACTAACCACAAGCGTAACCCGTATCTACGTCTTTTTTAAATTTGACCTTGACCTTGGGTAAAGGTCACCGACCTTTACGTCAAAGTCACTGACCTGGCGTCAAGGTCACGGACCATAAGGGTACCCCGTGTCTGCGACTTTTTTAATTTGACCTTGACCTTGGGGTCAAGACCACTGACCTCAAAGCGTACCGCTTGTCTATGTATTTTTTAGTTTGACCTTGGGTTCAAGGTCACTGATATCGAGCGTACCCCGTGTCTGCGTCTTTTTTAATTTGACCTTGGGGTCAAGGTCACTCACATGGGCGTCAAGGTCACTGACCTCGAGCGTACCCCGTGCCTGCGATTTTTTATAATTTGACCTTGACCTTGGGTCTAGGTCATTGACCTCAAGGTCGTCGCCCGGTGTTTCTCCACCCTAGTACTGTGGTGTAGTGTGTAAGTGTACTATATTCTGCTTGTGTGAGTACATATAAGATGTATCGATCCACCAAATATACGCAGTGTTTACTCAGCGTTGCAATGTTTCATTTCCCTTAAAGTCCCGTCCTTATATGGCGACCCTGCCACTTGAGCGGACATTTTATTAATCATGTGCGCATTAAGTCTTAATCGTTCTCAGAGCGAGTGTCATCGAGTTAAAAACTTGCTAGAAAAATTATATCATCATGTGCCAATCTAAAGTGCAGAATGAAGAGGTTTTTTTAAACCAGAACAGTGCCTTCGGAAGCCACAATTCAGCAACGGTGGAGGAGTTTAAATTTCATATTTCCACAATAAGCATTGTGCTTATGGTCATATGTATGCTGCTGTTTCTTGGAGTGGCCTATATTTTGTACAGGCTGTACAAAAAGTGCCACCAGTCTTGGATGAGGGAACAATTGACGCGACACATTTTGCGGCGGTCATCCAATCGACCCAGGAACTGCCGAGATCTTCAGGCTGCATGTGAGGGATGCAACTACCGGTCAAGCGACACCAGCAAGGAGTTTCCGAAAAAGTAGAAAATACCTGGCTGAATCAATCAATTAACATCAAGTGAATACAAGTGCGTGTAATCGGAAAGTGATGTGTATGTGCTTGCATAAGTGTCTATAAAAGGTAATCGTGATAATCATAATCTTCACTGTTATGAACTGTAATGTATGAACATTTATCCCACTTAAATAGTGAGCTTAACAAAATAAGAACATATTTAGTGAAAATTGGGCCAAGTAGGCGACAGGGTGAAATTGTATTGAGAAAAATTAAAGAAGCTGATAATTTTGTAAGTCTCTTTAACACTAGTTTGGAAAAGTTAGAACAATTGAGACCTAGCTTAAAAGAGGATGAATGTCTTAAAATTGAACAGTTGATTACATCTTTTTTTAGTTTATATGACAATATATTAGATTTATGTACTATTACATCTACAAAGGCGAACTCGAATAACGTAGCAAACATGGCTAAATTTGATTTAAAAATCGCTTTGAGTTTGTTACCAGTTGTAACAGATGACGAAGCAAGTGTAAAACAACTTATTGACGGGATAGAATACTATCAATCTGAGCTCGATCAAGAAGGTCAGACTAAACTCATAAACTTTGTTTTAAAGAGTCGACTTTCACAGGCAGCTAAGCTGAAACTGAATAATAAATATGATAGTGTGGATAATCTGACTAAGGCAATCAGATCCCAATTGCTGCCTAAAAAGTCAGCAACGGCATTGCAGCATAAATTACTAAACCTTAGGCAAAATGATCTTTCCTTAAATGAGTTTGGTAAGCAAATTACAGATTTGTTTGTAAACCTGACGATTACTCAATCCGAAGGAAACGAAGCCAGCTACAGTGTACTAAAGCCTTTAAATGAAAAACAGGCCATAAAAAGTTTTGCTGACGGATTGAGGAATCGTCGGCTAAGTACCATAATAGCGGCAAGAAATTTTTCATGTTTAAGCGATGCTGTTCAAGCAGCAATAGACGAAGAGGTCTCATCCCCGTCTACATCAGCTGATATTTTGACTATGCGCCGTAATGGCTACAGTAACTCTAACCAATATAGGAATTACAGAGGTCAACACAGGAATTTCAGAGGTTCAACACAGGAGTCATTAGGACGAGGGCAAGTTCGAGCGCAGTCTCAGGACGAGGCTCCACCCCAGGACAACAACTCGAGAGGTCATGGCAGGGGCTATGATCGTGTGTCTAAACAATCTCGCGGAACCAGAGGTAAGACATTTTATAACCAAACAAGGAATTCTCAACCGCAGCGGCAACAGCAAATGCATGTTTTGGAAGAGTCAGATTCGCTAGAAAGTCAGATACAATCGGAAGATTCTGAAATACCTGACAAGTTTTTTCGTGAATAAAAATACAATTATGTCATGTAATAGCATATGCCATATTAAATTAAACTTAACCAAAAATGGTTATCCACACTCGTGGCTAATTGATACCGGTGCATCAATTTCAGCCATCAAACATGCACACGTACTCAAACAAAACATTCCAATCCAAAAAGGAAAGACTGTTGTAAATGGTATTGGTGGCAAAGTTCAGGCCATCGGATATGTTTATCTTAATTTATATACGGGTGAACAAGTTCTAAATAATAAATTCTTCGTATTCGAATCTTTGCCATGTAAGGCTAGCGGCATATTGGGCCAAGATTTTTTGCATAAATATAAATCGATTTTAAATTTTGATACTTATAGTTTACAACTACGGAATAATAATATTAAAATAGACTTACCTTTAAATATAGAGCATAACGGATTAACTATACCCAAGAGGTCTGAGTCGGTTCATTTGATTCAAACAAACATTTCACAGGAATGTGTTGTTTGCGCATCCGAGCTAAAAGAAGGACTGTATTTGGCAAGTACATTAGTAACTCCGATAAACGGAAGAATACCTGTGCGAATTTTAAATACCACTGAAAATGATGTATATTTACAGGATTTAAGACCAACGATACTTTTAGCGAAGGATTACAGTATTTGTACATTCGAAAAGCCTATCCAAAACGCAGAACGAGTAAAGGCGCTTTTTAAATTACTCACTTTAAATCATTTAAATACGGAGGAACAACAAAGTATAAAAAACATCTGTGCAAAATATAATGATTTATTCTATCTGAATGGAGACAAATTAACTACCACAAACATATACAAACATTCGATAGCCCTAAAACCGAACACGGTGCCGTTGTATTCAAAACCATATAGGCTCCCACATTCCCAAAAAAGAGAAATAAAAGAACAAATAGATAATATGCTTAAGCAAGGCATTATAGAACCATGCAACAGTGAGTGGTCTAGCCCGGTTCTCTTGGTGCCTAAAAAGACAGATTTAAATGGATTGAAAAAATGGCGTCTTGTTATAGATTATCGCAAATTAAATAATTGTATACAGGATGACAAATTTCCGCTACCGAATATAACCGAAATTTTAGATTCCTTATCCGGGTGTATTTATTTTACACATTTAGATCTAAACCAGGGATTTTATAATGTTGAACTTGAACCTGCCAGTAGAAAATTTACAGCCTTTAGTTCGGGGCAGTTTCAAATGACTAGAATGCCGATGGGACTTAAAACCAGCCCTAGTTCGTTTTCGCGTATGATGACTATGGCCATGGCAGGTCTTTGTTATGAGAAATGTTTATGTTATCAAGACGATCTTATTGTTTTAGGCCGAAATCTAACAGAACATAACAAAAATTTAATTGAGGTGTTAGAAAGACTACGCAAAGTCAATTTAAAATTAAACCCCTCGAAATGCGATTTCTTGAAAAAGGAGTTGCTTTATTTGGGCCATATTGTATCAGAAAACGGGGTACTTCCAGATCCAGAGAAAATTGAAGTAGTTCAGAATTATCCCATTCCTCAAAACTCAGGTGACGTAAAACGTTTTGTGGCTTTAGCGAATTACTACAGAAAATTTATTCCCAAATTTGCCGAAATAGCTTATAAATTAAATTTATTATGTAGGAAAAATAAAACTTTTATTTGGGATGATGACTGTCAAAAATCATTCGAAGCCCTTAAGAAATGCATGACAACACCACCCGTTCTACAATATCCTGACTTCTCGAGTACAAATCAGTTTATTGTACAGACTGATGCATCGGGGTACGCGATAGGAGCTATTTTATCTAATGCCGACGGCCGTCCAGTTGCTTACGCCAGTAGAAGCCTTAACAAAGCCGAACGGAACTATCCAACAATTGAAAAAGAGCTCTTGGCTATCGTATGGGCTGTGAAACACTTTAGACCGTACTTATATGGTCGTACTTTCAAAATAATAACTGATCACAAGCCGTTAGTATACCTGTTTAGTCAGAAAGATCCCTCGAGTAGGTTACTTAAATTTAGATTATGTCTGGAGGAGTATGACTATGTAATTGAATACGTAAAAGGCGAAGAGAACGCGGCCGCAGATGCACTATCTCGCGTTACGGTAACGTCACAAGAATTGAAAGAAATTAGTGAGTGTAGGGTTCCGTAATAAACTGATTCGCTGAATTTAATTTTAAAAAGAAGAATTTTCAAAATCGGTCTAGGAGTCTTTGAGAAATGGGGATAATACAAAAAAAAAAAGATTACGACGTATTTAGAACCTCCTCCTTTTTTTGAAGTTAGTTAAAATAGTTGACGATAAAACCTACCTATCCCCAAAAAACATACCGTTTATGCGTAATGACTCGTGCGCAACGTAAACGATTAGAAACCAATCTTAATAAAAGTGAAAATAATACGGACAAAGGCAACTTGCTAAGTCAGCCGAAATTAGTGGAGTCCAATTTTAAACCAAAAAATGCAGTTGAACTAAGGTTTATAGACAATAAATCTTTGGAAAAACTACAAAAACAAGATAGCATTAGCTACGCGAATGATATTTTTGTTTACGTTAGTAAACAATTCATGCTTTTAATAAAGCCATCTGCTCAATCGCAATTGACGCCAGCCGCATTTGTGAGAGAGATGTGTAAACTTTGTGATAAATTTAATATAAATCAAATTTATTTTATGAAAAACAAGAACAATACATTATTTATAGAAAAATTAACGAATGAAATCAAAACAACTACAAATTGGAAGGGACCAACTGTCTGTATTTTAAAAGATGTAGAGAGAGTTGATAATGAGGATGACAGGAGAGTCATATTAAATGACTTCCATCTTTTGCCTACAAGCGGTCATGCAGGCATAAGACGCATGTTAAACAACATCAAAAAGTATTACTTTTGGCCGGGACTTGAAAATGACGTTATTAAATTCGTAACTAAATGCCCAAAGTGTCAAAAGCAGAAGTATACGGGTTTTGTAAAAGAACCTATGGTTATTACATCTACAGCACATTCCACATTTGATAAAATTTATTTAGACATAGTGGGACCACTTGATAGGGACTGTTATAATTATACGTATATTCTAACAATTCAATGCGAACTGTCTAAATATGTATGTGCTTTCCCACTTGTAACTAAAACATCAGCAGAAACCGCACGTGCTTTTGTCAACAATTTTATTCTACAGCACGGAGTACCACGTGAGATAGCTACTGACCGAGGCTCCGAGTTTATGTCTGACACATTTAAGGAGGTATGCAAGCTTCTTAATATTTCCAAATTAAATTCAACAGCATACCACCACCAAAGTATAGGGGCGCTGGAAAATTCCCACAAGAGTTTAGGACATTTTTTGAGAATACACGTAGAAGAAAATTCAGAATCGTGGAGTACTTGGTTACCATTCTGGTGTTTCGCGTATAATACAACAGTCCATACGTCGACTAAATTCACGCCATTTGAACTTGTTTATGGAAAGACATGCAATCTGCCGAGCAATCTAGCCAAAACCATAGAACCCCTGTATAATTACGATAGTTATCCACTTGAGCTCAAATATCGTTTGCAGGTCTCACTATCAGAAGCACGACAAAATTTAATCAAAAGTAAATTAGAAAGGAAACTTAAATATGATGAACACGTAAGGCCCACAAAATATAAAAAGGGTGATAGTATATTGATAAAAAGTGAAACTGGTAACAAACTCACAAACCTTTATAGCGGACCATATGAGGTCATACAAGACTTGTCACCAAATGTTGAGGTGAACATAAATGGAAAATCCGATATAATTCATAAGAATCGAACAAAGTTCTATCATGTATAATTAGTACGTAAATAAAATATTAATATTGTAAGATAAACCTATGTTTTGAATTGTTATAATGACGACAACAAACTGTATGCACATAGATTGCACTGGATGGTTATTAGTACGTAAGTACTCGTATTTCAATTTTGTTATTATTATGTAATCTATACCACAGAATTCCTATTCTAAATGTATTCACATGATTGTGAATTGATAAAATCAGTCAAGTTTCATGTGTTTAGTTTTTATTTTATTTAGTTAAGGATTTACGTACTTACTATAATATAGTTATAAAAATTGTATAATCATTCATTATTGAGCAAAATGGAAAGATACAAAAAAAAAAAAAAAAAATTGTAATTTTCTTTTTTTTTCTAATGCCTTGGGAGGTGTGGTGTACTCAGCGTTGCAATGTTTCATTTCCTTAAAGTCCCGTCCTTATAGTACTCCCACATCCCACCGGATCCCGATGTAAGTGTACTATATTCTGCTTGTGTGAGTACATATAAGATGTATCGATCCACCAAATATACGCAGTGTTTACTCAGCGTTGCAATGTTTCATTTCCCTTAAAGTGTGTAAGGATTCCTTTAAAATGTTCCCCGGACACTTTAGGCGAATCTTTGTCGAGAGCCAAACATTGTTTAGCTTCATTGGAACGTAGGTTCAAATCCAAAACTCAGTTTTGCAATATGTACAAAGAGTTCATGTTGGAATATGAAACTTTGGGTCATATGTCTAGATGTAAAACTATTGATGATCAAGCGTTTTACATTCCGCATCACGGGGTTCTGCGCGAAAGCAGCACCACCACTAAGTTAAGGGTGGTTTTTAATGCAAGTAGCTTAACTAATACTGGTATTTCTATTAATAATATCCAGATGATTGGACCCATGGTACAGGACGATCTTTTATCGATCCTGTTGCGTTTTAGACAACATAAGTATATCTTAGCTGCTGATGTTGAGAAAATGTACCGGCAGATAGTTGTTCATCCAAATGATAGGTATCTTCAACAAATAGTTTGGCGCAATAATCCGTCAACTCCATTACAAGCTTATCAGCTTAATACCGTGACCTACGGAACGGCCTCCCTATCTAGCAACCCGGTGTCTTCGGCAGTTAGGGCTTGAGTGTGTTAATAAGGAGGTTGGTGACGTCATTCTTCACGATTTTTACGTGGATGACTTGCTCACCGGAGGAGATGACATCAATAAGGTCAAGGAGTTGCGTCATAAAGTTACTTCAACTCTCGCTTCAGCGCAGATGAATTTAAGAAAGTGGAAGTCAAATGACGCACAATTGGTAATTGGTTCTGACTTTCCCCAGTCTTCACTAGATTTGAATGTTGGTGGATTTGAGTCAACCAAAACCTTAGGTCTAGGTTGGCAGCCATTGTCAGATTATCTTTGTTTTCCAATTAGTCAGTCAGTTGACTTTAATAACACAAAACGTGAGATGCTTTCGATTATTGCCCAAGTGTTTGACCCGCTTGGATTATTAGCTCCGTGTGTAATTGTTATGAAGATTCTACTACAAAAGTTATGGTTGAAAAAACTGTCTTGGGATGAACAGCTATCTCCGGACATCATTAAGGTTTTTAATGAAATGATTACCAATTTACCTAAATTAAATGAAATTAATATTCCACGTCGAGTTTTAATTGATTGTTACGAATTTTTAGAATTTCACATTTTTGCTGACGCGTCTGAACGCGCCTACGGCGCTTGCCTTTATGTGCGAAGCGTTGATAAGCAGGGACAGGTTTTAGTGCGTTTATTGTTAGCCAAATCCAGAGTGGCGCCACTCAAGCCAACGACCATACCGAGACTTGAGCTGTGCGGTGCACTTGTGGGTGTTCGCCTCTTTGAAAAGGTTGTGTCGGCATTACGAGTCAGAGCTCGTCGCACTTTCTTTTGGACTGACTCCACTATTGTTTTAGGGTGGCTAAAAATCTTACCAAATAAATTACAGCCGTTCGTTCGTAACAGGGTTGCTGAGATTTTAGACAAGACTGGTGGTTGTGAGTGGAGACATGTCCCAACTAACCAAAACCCTGCTGATTATTTGTCTCGTGGATTAGACATTAATGTTTTATCTAGTTTAAGTGATTGGTGGTCCGGTCCTAGTTTTTTAACAAATGACATTTCTTATTGGCCTTCTAAATTAATGAATTTTAACAACGAAAGTTTGCCTGAAATTAAATTAGATGTCACCTTGCATGTTTTATCTAAAAACAATTTTGATGAATTTATTAATTTTACACGATTTTCAAACTTCTTACGACTTCAGCGAACAGTCGCCTATGTTTTACGTTTTATTGACACATGTAAGAAACAACCATTTCGCGGTCCTCTTTCTGTGCATGAACTCGAAAGGGCTTTAAACCTTATTATACGTTTATCTCAAAAGCAATCTTTTAAAGATTATAAATTACTTATTAATAACAAACAATTACCTAAGAAAAGTGAATTAAATAAATTTAACGTTTTTCTAGACGAGAATAATATAATGCGAATTCGAGGTAGACTAGAACATTCTGATTTTCCTTATAATAAAAAGCACCCGATTCTTATTCAATCTAGTCATCATTTTTCTAAATTACTTTTTAATCATGAGCATAAAAGATTGTTTCACGCTGGACCCCAGTTGTTGTTGGCGTCTATACGAGAGACGTACTGGCCCATTCGAGGCCGCAATTTAGCTAGGATGTGCTGTAAACAATGTGTTCGATGTTGCCGATTTAGAGGTAAAACTGTATTTCCTATAATGGGAGATTTGCCACAGCAGCGACTTCTAGCAGGTTTTCCTTTTGAAAATATAGGTTTGGACTATGCAGGTCCTATTCAGTCAGCTGTTCGTCAGGGCCGTGGCTGTAGATTAGTAAAAGTTTACATTGCCATTTTTGTTTGTTTTTCAACAAAATCAATTCATCTTGAGTTAGTCGGTGATTTAACAAGCAATACTTTCGTTTTGGCATTAAGGAGATTCATCTCACGCAGGGGAAAGCCGAGAAACATCTACTCGGACAATGGCACCTCATTTGTTGGTGCATCAAATGACCTTTCTAGGTTTCTTAAGGCGAGTTGCGATTCGCTGTCCGAGGAGATGGCTAAGGAAGGAATCAACTTCCATTTTATTCCTGCATATTCCCCTCATTTCGCTGGCCTTGCGGAGGCTGGTGTAAAATCAACCAAGCATCATCTAGTCAGAGTGCTGGGCCTTTGTAACCTTACCTACGAAGAGCTATATACCATGATGGTGCAGGTTGAAGCTATATTGAACTCCAGACCACTGACGCCGTTATCATCAAACCCCGAGGATCTGACGCCACTCACACCCGGACACTTTTTGATTGGACGTCCCATGACATCGCTGCCGTCACCTGATTATCGAGACCAGTCCATCAATTCTCTTAAACGTTTTGAGCGTATTGAGCTTCTCCGACAGCATTTTTGGAGTAGATGGAGTAAAGAATACGTATCGGAGCTCCAACTTCGCATGAAATGGCGAGCATGCACGGGCTCCTTAAAGTTGAATTCTTTGGTCCTGTTAAAGGAAGACAACCTCCCCCCACTCAAGTGGAAAATGGGTCGGATCGTTGCCACATTCCCAGGAACAGACGGAGTAGTCAGAGTTGCAGACGTCAAGACTTCTAGTGGTCTGTTACGCAGATCATTCAGCAAGATTTGTCCGTTGCCTATATATCCGGAGTCTGAAGATTCTTAGTGGTTGAAAGACCAGCTTTCAACGCCCGGGGGTATGTTCCCGCAAGCGCCTACCGTAGTTATGATAGCTACAAGTGTTATGTTGAGGTCGCGTATATCGATAGCTAATCGATTTAATTTATAACCGTTTTATAGACCGATTACCTTCACATATGTAAATTATCAATACATTGCACGATCCCATCAAGCAACGTCGTTTTTTTTCATTATTCCCGAAACTATACCTGGACCAATCCCGCACACAGGTCATAAAATAATTTGAAAGATTCATAAAATAAGTTAAAGGTGTTGTATATGTGGGTAATAGTTATAAGTAAGGGCACACTTGTAACGTCAGTTCAGTTCAATTATACGCTCGGTTCGAACACACGTCTTTTATTAAGCAGTGGCGACGAGGATAAAAAAAAATAGTTAAAAAGTATTGTTCGGTGCAGTATAGATGCTTGTGTCGTGTAATCGTGGACAATCGTGACAATGTCTGTGGGAAAAATCAAAGACTTTGATGTGAAAATCATTTGTGGTTAACAAAATAACGGACGATTTAAAGTTACCAACTTTAATCGCGATAATCGGGGAACAGGCTTACGAATTGTTGTCTACATTAGCAAGTCCTAGTAAGCCATCAAGCTTATCATATACGGTCGCGGTGGAATTACTGCGTGCACATCTGCAACCAAAACCGTCAATCCTGGCAGAGAGATATGGATTTCGTCAAAGACGGCAAGTGGCAGGCGAATTGATAGCGGACTACGTGGCTGACTTGAAAAAGATGTCTAGGTACTGTGAGTTTAAGACGAACTTAGAAGAAAACCTACGTGATCAGTTTGTGTGCGGCCTGCAGAGTGATTTTATACGTCAGAGATTATTCGCAGAAAATAATCTAGACTACAACAAAGCACTGCAGTTAGCCAATACCCTGGAGGCTGCCGAGCGGGACGCCGGAGCCGTCGAGGGCTCGCGGGAACAAGTGTCGGACCGGGAACATAGCGAGAAGATGCACAAGTTAGGAATACGAAATTGTACAGCGTGCGGCGGCAATGGACATGGGCTGCAAAACTGCAGGTACAAAGATTTTGAATGCAACTACTGTGGTAAAATTGGCCATTTACGAAGAGTATGCATGAAGAAGGAATTCGATAGCCGTACGACATCGGCTAATTCAAACTCCAACGGTTCGCGAGGAAGGTCACGCAGAGGTCGCACGCTCGGCCCGAGCGGCCGCGGCGCAGCGGCGGACGGCGGGAAGCGACGCAGGGGCGTGGCAGCGGCGCCACGCGGCACCCACGACCGAGCCAGAGCCGCGGACGGAGCCGGTGACGCTGCCGGTGCAGCGCACTGGCTACGCGAACCAGCAGCGGGTGACAGCTCCGGGGAGGAGAGGTCAGCTACGGGTGATGATGAGGAGGCAATGTACCAGATATCCTTAGCGAAGTATAGACCGGTGTGTATGACCGTTAATTTAAACAATAAACCTTTCAAAATGGAAGTCGATACAGGTTCGGCGTTATCGTTCATAAGCTACTCAACTTATACTAAATTGTTCAAAGATATACCTCTAAAAAAATGTAAATTAAAGTTAAAATTTTACGACGGCACAGCTGTTTATCCGTTAGGATATTTAGAGATAAATGTTGGTTATAAAAACAAGGTGAAAAGATTAGATTTATATGTAATAAATAAAGGTAGTACCAGTTTATTAGGAAGACAGTGGTTGTCTGAATTGAGTATAGAAATACCTAAGCTAAGTAAGTGTACAGCAGAGATTCATAACATAATAACAAGTAAAAGTAACTTGCTAAATGATTTTATTTCTAGGCATGAGAAACTATTTGACGGCACATTGGGCAAGTATACTGGGGAAGAGGTCAAGCTGTACGTGCGGCCGGGAGCGCAGGCGATTTACTGCCGGGAGCGCAGGCGATTTACTGCCGCGCGCGCCCGGTGCCGTACGCGCTGCTCCCGCGAGTAGATGCCGAGTTGGACGCGATGCTGCGTGCGGGCGTCATCGAGCCCGTTGACCGGTCCGACTGGGCCACGCCGTTGGTCATAGCGAGGAAAGCGGACGGCGGAATACGACTGTGCGCGGATTATAAGGTGACACTTAACAAAGCTTTGTTGGTTGATAGGTACACGGTTCCAAAGGTAGAAGATTTATTTAGTGGACTGAGTGGTAATCATTATTTTTCCAAGCTAGATCTATCACAAGCTTATAATCAGTTAGTTTTAAATGAAACGTCTAGAAACTACACTGTCATTAACACACATAGAGGATTATTTAAATACAACCGATTAGTTTATGGGCTCTCGTCTAGTCCCGGAATATTTCAAAAATTTATGACAAATATATTTAAAAACGTTCCCGACGTTATAGTCTTTTATGATGATATTTTAATAAAAAGCAAAACGTTGGATTCACATTTGAAAAGTATAGAACAAGTATTTCGTATTTTGGAAACAAAGGGCCTAAAAATTAAAAAAGAAAAATGTGAGTTCATAACTGATCAAGTAAAGTATTTAGGGTTTATAATAAATAAAAAGGGGGTACAAGTAAATCCCGAAAAGCTAAAACCAATATTAGATATGCCCCATTCAACTAATATATCAGAATTAAAGTCATTTTTGGGCATGGTTAATTTCTATGGAAAATTTATAAAAAATTTGAATACTCATATTAACCCTCTTTACGACTTGCTCAAAAAGGGAAAACACTGGAAATGGACAATGGCACATACAAGGATTTTCAAAACAATTAAGAAACTTCTGTGTAGTACAGAAGTTTTGACACATTTCGATATGTCGTTAGAGAGTATAGTAACATGCGACGCGAGCTCGCGGGGTCTAGGCGCGGTGCTCGCGCAGCGCGCGCCCGGTGCCGGCGGCGAGCGAGTGGTGGCGTACGTGTCGCGTGCGCTTACCTCCGCCGAGCAACATTATAGCCAGATTCACAAAGAAGCTCTCGCGATAATATTTGCAATGGACAAATTCCATCAATATTTGTTTGGGAGGAAGTTCACGTTACGTACGGACCATAAACCGCTGGTAACAATCTTTGGACCGCATGCAGGTATTCCCAACACAGCGGCTAGTAGACTACAGAGATGGGCTATTAAATTATCCGCGTACGACTTCAATATAGAATATATTCGCACGGATAAGAATACAGCAGATGTTTTGTCTAAGTTAATTAGTAAGCACAAGGAAGGGGTTTCTAGAGAAGAATTAGATACCCCAGAACAAACATATTTACATTTCGCTGCAGAAGCGTTACTCTTAGACTCACATAAATTAAAAAAAGAAACGGCTTCGGATATTGTATTAAACAGAGTAGTTAGATATATTAATGATGGTTGGCCAGACGAGGTCGACATAAAAGAACTAAAACCTAAACTAAAACTTCGCAAGGATCTCAAATGGCTCCCAATCCGTCTTCGCAGGAACACTCGTATCCTTTGCCTCCTGTTCAACATCCTCCACAATCCTTCCTATCCATCTTACCTTCGTGAGCGTTTTTCTTACGCCCGTCCTAGTGACGCACCCTGTAGATCGCACCTTAGGTCCCTACTTAAATCCCATCCTCATAAAACTAGCTACTATTCCTACTCCTTCTCAGTTCATGCTGTAAGATTGTGGAACTCGCTTCCGCCTAGCATTCGTGATCTTAAGACTATTTCTTTATTTAAACTCAGAGTAAAAGAGCACTACTTTTCCTCTCTTACGTGATATAATATATATATTTATATAATATATATATATAATATGTATATATAAGCATATAATTATATATTTTGTTTATGTAGTATAAGTATTTGGTATAATATTTGTTTAGGTATCAATGTTGTTATATAATACGATTTTAGGTTAAGTTATTCTCATAGATATTTTTCTTCTTTTCTTACACACTATTGTCTACATTTCTTTTTCATTTCTCCTTTAGAGGGTCTGCTGGCAGAAATTTCTATAGAAATAAGCAGTACCTTTGTACAGCAGTATCAAACATGTATTTTCCATTACCTACTTTTCTTGTGTGTACATAAATAGTTAAATAAATAAATAGAACCGTATTTTAACAGAAAAAATGAGTTATACTTAGAATTAGGTTGTGTGATGTGGGGACATAGGGTCATTATTTCAAACTCGTGTAGAGATAATGTAATAACGGAGCTTCATGAGGGTCATATGGGGGTAGTAAAAACAAAGGCGTTGGCCCGGAGCTATGTCTGGTGGCCTGGTATAGACGAGGCTGTGGAAGCAGCGTGTCGTGCCTGCACCATATGCGCCGCGGTAGCTGACGCCCCTCCGGCGCACGCGCCGCGCGCTTGGCCGTGGCCGGACCGTCCATGGACCAGAATACACATTGATTTTTTGGGGCCGATAGTGGGTCAAACTTATCTTATTGTAGTGGACGCTCATTCAAAGTGGATAGAAGCAATTAAAATGAGTAGCACTACAGCGAAAGCAGTAATAAAAGAATTGCGAGAAATGTGGGCGAGATTCGGTTTGCCAAAACAAGTAGTGAGTGACAACGGTCCACCATTTTTCAGTACTGAGTTCAAACAGTTCTTAAGCACAAACGGAATCCAACAAATTTTTTCAGCCCCCTATCACCCAGCTTCGAATGGGGCGGCAGAAAACGCCGTAAAACTATGTGAACGCAATATTAAAAAAGCAATTAAGTCTAAAACTGATATACACGCTTCTTTATGTAGATTTCTATTGGCTTACAGAAATACACCTCATTATACAACCGGCGAAAGTCCGGCTAAGATGTGCATAGGGCGCAATTTGCGCATGCGTTTAGATTGCTTAAAACCAGATCAGAAAGAATTGGTAAAGGCTCGCCAGAAGAAGGCGGAAAAGTCAGCTGGTGGAACGATTAGACAATTTACGTCGGGGGACGAGGTTTGGTTTAGAGACTATAGGGGTGGTGATAAGTGGACGGCGGGTACAATAAAAGAGAGGACAGGTAGTATGGATTACAAAGTTAGATCTATCAATGGAACCGAAGAACATAGACATGTCGACCAACTAAAGCTTAGAGTGTCAAAGGATATAACTAAGATAGTAAAAACTCGTAACAATGATGTCAATCACCCTGTACGTGAAAGACCTGTAAAACGATTCCGCCCTTCGCTAATCTTTCCAGTAGAAAACGACCAACAGCCGAGTACGCCGCCGCCGGTCGGGGGCTCGCACCCGCCCGCACCTCTTGCAGTCGAGGGCGAGATCACCAAAGCCAGCTGACGAAAGGGACATTGTGTTAACAACAACCCCACTACGAAAGTCTAGCGTGCCTAATGTGCGGGAAATAGATAATCATAGCCCGGACCATAATATAAACGTACCAAACGTACCGCCAAATGTTCAGCGGGTACGTAAACCAGTGAGACGTTATGGTATCGAAGATCGTTACGAATAGATTTTGTTTGTTATTTCCTTATGTCAAATACTTACATTTATATTGTCAATAATACTAGAAGTAAGTTAAATAATAAGTTTTAGTAATTAGTGATAGCGATAATTATTGTGTTATTGTGAGTATTGTAGAAATTAAGGGTGAAGGTGTTGTATATGTGGGTAATAGTTATAAGTAAGGGCACACTTGTAACGTCAGTTCAGTTCAATTATACGCTCGGTTCGAACACACGTCTTTTATTTAGCAAAAGGATTCTGTCAAATTATCTGAATCGAATGTTTCCGAAAAAGACAGAGAGGATATACAATCGCGAAATTTGTCAACGTATTCTTTACTGTAATCACGTTTTAATTCAGACCAGCAAGATATTGTTTGTTGTTTATTTATTTTTATTGTCACCGTTTGCGCTGTCTCATGGTCAGACAGGGCGAGGTGATGAATATCTGTCTGGACATTTTTTATGTTACTGGCGATTTGGTCAATGCAAGAATTCGCCCGAGTCGGTGTTTTTATATGTGCTTCGAAATTATAATTATGAAGTAAGCTTAAGAGATCCCTTGTGGTGGCAGAGTTATGTTTTAATATGTCAATATTCCAGTTACCACAAATTACAATTTTCTTTCTTCTATATTGATCTGTCAAGTAGTTTAGCAGATTGTCAAACTTATTAAGAAATATACCTAATTGTGCCTTTCTCTGATCAGGTATTCTGTATATGTTTACAACTATCAGGCTCAGACCAATAATCTCTACGCCACAGCATTCAAAATATAATTCAGTTGCTAGACGTGTAGGAATACTTAGTGCTTTGGTTTTAATCAATTTACTAGTCAAAATACAACTACCCCCTCTACATTTGTCTCGACTAAAAAACGCAGCCAGTTCATAATTGTTCAGCTTAATATTAGCTTCCATTCCTTTCTTAACAAAAGTTTCAGTAAAACATAGTATATCAATGTCTGCATTTTTGTCCACAAAATCTGATAATGTTACTTCTAAAAAATCTAGTTTGTTACAGATACCAGTTATATTTTGATGTAAGATTCTCAGTTTATTATGTTTGCTTTCAATGTTTGATTTGTCATGACATAATGATGTTTTATCAATTGGGGACGAGTTAGGTACGAAAAAATGACATGTTGTTACTTATATCACGAGGTTGGTTTCGTTCTCTTAAAATCGGTTTCAGAAAGCTATTTTCATACTCCATAAAATCTATCTCAATATTTAGTTTATAAGTAATCAAGTCTAAGTATGAGAGTTTCTTATTGTAATTTACATCTAACCAATCTATTTCAATAAACTTGAACTCTTTGAACTCTTCCCTCGATGTTGTAATTATCGTTCCATTTCCCAAACTTAGTATCTATTAATCGTGCCGATAGACCTCTTACTTTCTCATCTCCAATTATATAAATGTTTCTTTTTGAATTTAGATGGGTTCCTTGTTTAATAGGGGAGTCAACTGAAATATTAGTAGCCATTTCATCGTTAATTTTCTGGTTTTTTTCTTGACACTGGACCTCATCTGTTGTTTGTGAGCATTGTGCTTTAGGACTGTTTAATTTATCTGAGAAATCTAGTTTAGTTTTGATGTTTGATTTGATGTTTTGACAATTACTCCTCTTCTTTTGTGAAGTTCGTTTAGGTGTAGATTTACAGATGTCTTTAAACTGATTTATTTGCTTGCCATACACAGAAATCTGCTTTTTCAGATCGCAATTTTCTGACAAAAGGTTGGCAATTTCATTTTCAGCTATTTCTAAATGTTTTGCCAGCACAGAAATTTTCTTTTCTAACGCTTCTATTAAGCCATAGTTGTTGGACCTAATATTTGGGCAGCTTCTGTAAAGTTGTGGATCTCTTTTCAAAGTATGAGACAAAACATCAACGTCTTCATCTAGCGGCAATGAGTCAAAGGAATTTTCGGTGGATATGTTCGCCTCAAATCTTTCGTTGTTATTTGCAGACTGTATAAGTATTGGTGTGTCCGGTATTTGAGAAGCATTCTCACATAAAATTTGATCCTGTATTGGCATTGCCTGTTGTTGAGGTGACGAAGGTTTATTAGAAGAGTGTTGTTTTTTCCTAAGAGTAATATTGGTGACGGGGTCGCTATTAGTATCTGGTTTGTTTTTAACGCATATTTTGCATTTCCATTTCTTTCTTGCTTCGATGTCTTTAAGCCGAAAAATTGATTCTGGATAACCAATGCAGTCAAATTCGTATCTTTTTTTACAAATTGAACATAGTGCAGTATTCTTAATGTTGACATATTTCTTACATATATTACAAGTAACTTGCGACGTCGTCTTGCGGTCACTATTTACTGTCTTATTCAAACTTGATGCCATTTTTTAAATTATTCAATTTCACATAAAAGGGCTTTGTGCGGCTGGTGTTTGAACTTTAATGCGTGTAACGGAACGCAGTCTCAAAATGCTAGTGTCTAATCCATCAATTTGCATTTCTGAACGACAATTTTTCTGTCAAATCAATTCAAGGGTTCCGTGATTGGTTAATATTTTAATTCAGTGACTCATTGAACAATGACACAGCTGTGTTTTGTTTACATTATCACATAATTTCAAATTTGCAACTGATTATTAAAATGTAACTTTGTTATGCTCGAGCTTTACTAATGTTTTAATGATAAATCACACTCACTTTTTGTCCATTTATCATCGTGTTGTAGTCTGTATACACTTTATTAGCACTTTATTGTTTTTTTTGTGTTCAGTCACATCAGTCACTAGTTGTTGTTTTTTCTCATTAACACACTTAGTTCAATGAGATAACACTTTCACATGATTTTTACGGTTGAAATAGCGTATATATATAGTTTTTGATCTTATTATGTGAGGAAAAATTAATTAAAGTAATTATAAACCACGGAAATATCAGACAAGTTCGACGTTCCGTTCCGTTTTCCAAGACAAGACAGAACTCCGTGTATCCGTTTATATGTATTTATTTATAAACGGTTTACATTGTTTATCAATAGTAATTAATGTAATAATTTTGGTAATTGAGAAAACCAAGCGTGCGCAAAGCGCGGTAAGAACGAACGACGACTTGTCAACTTGACAGTAGTGACGTTTACATTTTAGCTGCGTTCCGTATGATTATAACAGTTTCCTTCCCCACCAGGAAAATAAATTCACAAATAGGTAATTAAACTAAAGGTCACCAAGCGTTCTTAACTACTGTCCCCAAACGCAAGTTTTAATTAAAACTTATCATAAACAATTATAGTATCAACATACAATAATAACTTATAATACTTTCTTAAACAAGTTAATAGAACCTAATCACAAAACTTATGTTCTATTGGCTGCTATTGTTAATAGCTTGAATGCTTAGCAAGAAAAGTACATGATAACAAAAAATAATTTAAGACAACAGTAAAATTCACAAGTTAAGACGAACAACAGGTTTAATCACTCTTTTACTTCTACGTAAAGCAGGTTCAACTGGAACATCATTAGGCACTGAAGGTGCCGGTACAGTAACATCACTAGTGGTTGGTATTACCTTGTCTGAAGGTAATGATCCAGGTTCTGGAATATCTATAGGTACATCAATGTTTTGTTCTGTGTTAGTATCATGTTTATTGGAAGCAGAATCAGAGTTAGGTGCTTGAGCTTCAGCCCGATCAAAGTCATCAGTAAATTTTTCATTTAAGATAGGAACGTCATCCCCAATCTGACGGAGCTGGTCGATATGTCGACGCCACGTGATACCATTATCTAACTTAATTAAATAATGCAAATTTCCAAGAACCTTCTCAACTACTCCTAACTTCCATTTCCCTTCTCCTGTATAATTGCGAGCAACCACTCTTGAATCTGGCATCAGTTTCCGCACGCGTACCACCTTCAACTCCTTCCGAGGCAATACAGCAGACTTGTTTGGACAACACAGCGATAAACGTGAGGTTGGTTGGTAAGTAAAAACCATTTCTGCTGGAGATTTACCAGTGGCGGGGTGCGGAGTTATACGATATTGAAATAATATTTCATTTACTTTAGACTGTGTAGGTGTTTTTATAGAATTTAAACATCTAAGTTTCTGTTTCAACGTTTGTACATAGCGTTCTACCTGACCGTTAGTGGCAGGGTTATATGGAGCAGATCTTTTGTGTGTGATTCCATGCATTTTTAGGTATTCAAAGAACTTTGGATTAACAAATTGCGTTCCGTTATCGCTTGTGAGAATTCTTGGATAACCAAACGTAGTGAAAACTTTGTCCAAAACTTCAATAGTAGAATCAGTATCTATTCTGTTTAAGACATGCGCTTCTGGCCACTTTGAAAAGGCATCAATTATTAAAAGAAAATAAACATTTTGAAATTTACCAGCAAAATCAATGTGAACTCTTTCAAATGGTTTAGTAGGACTCTCCCAAGTGTGCTTCGAAGCTACTTCTGGAGGCAAGTTCAGGTGTAGAGAGCACTCACGACAGTTTTTTGCAATATCTTTAATGTTTTTGTCCATCCCTGGCCACCAGCAATAGCTTCGCGCAAGACCGAGCATTCTATTAACACCGAAATGACTAGAATGTAAATCTCTCAGAATAACATCTCTGAGTTTAGTAGGCACCACCACACGAGTTCCTCGCATCAAACAACCTTCTAGTAGAGAGAACTCAGTTTGTTCAATACCAAACCTATCAGCAAGAGACACTTTCTTTCCAGTTGACACGCCCAACAGTAGTGGCGCCAATGATTCATCGACTGTAGTTTCAGCAGCAATATCGTTTACTGTAATAGGCAGTACCGAAATCATTCCAATTTGAAAACTGTCGCAGTCCTCCTGCTCGCTAGTTTCCACAGCAACAGGTAATCGTGAAAACGCATCTGCATTAGCATTGTCCTTGGATTTCTTGTATTTAATATCATATTGAAAACCCTGGAGGAAAACAGCATAGCGTTGCATACGTGCAGCAGAAAGAAGAGGCAAAGCCTTAGTAGGCGAAAAGATTTGGACGAGAGGCTTGTGGTCAGTATGCAAGGTAAATTTTCTACCATAAAGGTATTGAAAGAAACGTTTTACTCCAAAAACAATAGCATAAGCTTCTTTGTCAATCTGTGCCCACTTACGCTGTGAGGAATTTAAGGTCTGTGAAGCAAAATGTATTGGCCGTTCAGTTCCATCAGGCATGATATGTGACAAGACAGCGCCCACGCCAGTAGGCGACGCATCCGTAGCTAGTATAAGAGGCAAATCAGGTGAGTAATGTGCGAGCACAGTATCAGATAGCATTTGATTTTTGATTGTTCGTAAAGCTTTATCACACTCAGCTGACCAATTCCATGATATCTCTTTTCGCAAAAGCATATATAGGGGTTCCAACGTGCTACTCAGGTTTGGTAGGAACCTACCATAATAATTTACTAAGCCAAGTAAAGCCTGCAACTCGGAAACATTTTTGGGATTTAAAGCCTCCACAACAGCTTTTACTTTACTATCAACCTTGTGTACTCCCTCGCGACTAATTTTGTATCCACAGTATTCAATTTCATTTTGCAAAAATTCAGACTTATCCAGATTAACCTTAAGGCCGAATTCAGCGAGTCTAGCAAACACCTTTTCTAGTCTGTCCAAATGCTCAGCATCGTTTGCAGCTGTAACCCTAATGTCATCAATGAAACAGTGAACCCCCGGGATGTCTCTTAAGATACTTTCAATCTTTCTTTGCCACTTAGCCGGCGCACAGTTAAGTCCAAACATCAAACGAGTACATTTGTACAGACCTTTGTGAGTATTGAGAGTTAATAGTTGCTGGTCCTCATCCCTAACCTTCCAATTTAGATATGCATTACGTATATCAATTTTAGAGAATTTATCCCCACCAGCTAAACCATTGAATAGTTCTTCAGAAGTAGGTAAGGGATGCTCATCAACTAGAAGATTTTGGTTCAGTGTAATTTTGTAATCCCCACAAATTCTTATTTTACCATTAGGTTTTATTACAGGTACAATGGGAGTAGCATATTCGCTGTAGTCTACTTTAACTAGGACTCCATCCCGAACTAAATTTTCAATTTGTTGTTCAACCCTATCTTTTAGTGCAAAAGGAATTGGTCTAGCACGAAAGAACACTGGTTTTGCATCTGGCTTCATGTGTAAAGCAGCTGGTTCCCCTTTAATCTCACCAACATTTTTGTTATCAAACAAGTCGCTGTATTTCTCAAAAAGCTTTTGCAAAGATAAAGCATGTGGCACCTTACCTGATGACACTTGGTTTACTTGTCTCAAACCATCCCTGAAGCCCTTAAATGCATTGAACATGTATATCCAATCCCGGCCCAAGAGTGGATGCTGATTCCCCGAAATAATGAACAACTTGACCTCTACTGATTCTCTTCCAATCGTAGCTGTGACCTGTGTGACACCTAAAATATTTAGGAACTCATTAGAATAAGTACATAATTTTATATTAGTTGGTAGAAGTTGGGTTTTGCCAATTTTTTGGTAATCTTTTTCATTCATTATAGACACTGCTGAGCCACTATCAAATTCCATCTGGAACTCAGTGTGATTAATTTTGGCTTTAATCCAAAACTTATTTGAAAAAGAAGTAACTCTACAATTGTTAATACATACAATCTCTTCTTGATTTTGTTCGGTATTAGGACTAAACGCAGAATCCGTTGGGTTTCCTGTATCCACCTGGTTCACTTTCTTCAGTTTAAGGCACATTCGTTTCAAATGTCCTATTTTTTGGCAGAAATTGCATTTCGTATTCATTTGGTTACACTTATTAGCATAGTGATTGCCACCACATCGAAAACAAACAATCTGACTGGAAGAAGTAGGTACTGTATTTTTTAATCCGGTAGATGTCTTTCTCTTGACTGCAATTGCTTGCACCTCTTGAGTGTGAGTTGCCTCAGCCTGGGCACTTTCCATTCCAGTCGCAATGTCAATCGCCTTTTGCAGTGTCAGGTCTCGTACTTCCAGTAGTCTATCCTTAATACGTTGTGATTTGATGCCGCATACAAACTGATTTCTCAAGGCTGAATCGAGAAACGTCCCAAAATTGCAAGTTGTGGCCATTTTTCTTAATGAAGCCAGGTATTCCTTGATCGGTTCACCATCCTTTTGATGTCGGTGATGAAATTTGAAATATTCAGCTATTTCAAGTGGAGTAGGGTCTAGGTGATTCTTCAAGGACGTTACATTATTGTCGTATGTACGTTTCTCTGGTGTAGTAGGTGCAACTAAATCGCACAGTGTGTCATACAAATCAGCTCCAATGTAGTGTAGAAGGTACGAATTCTTCGATGTAGCTTGCGTTATCTTGTAAATAGAGAATGCTCCTTCTAATCTTTGTACCCAACGCTCGAACTTGTTTTTAGGATCGTAACATTCGATGAAATTTGGCGGAATGTTAACCTCTTTGGAAAGGTCGTCTTCGTTACCCATTTTCGCCGTGTAGGTTCGTAGAATCTCGTCGCCACTATGAAAACTCCGTGTATCCGTTTATATGTATTTATTTATAAACGGTTTACATTGTTTATCAATAGTAATTAATGTAATAATTTTGGTAATTGAGAAAACCAAGCGTGCGCAAAGCGCGGTAAGAACGAACGACGACTTGTCAACTTGACAGTAGTGACGTTTACATTTTAGCTGCGTTCCGTATGATTATAACAATAATGAAAACGTCACAATTATCAGTATTTTGTTGTAAACTGTTTAGTGTCCGAAGGTGCTTTGAGATGTGATCAATCATAAACCTTAGAGATTTCTCAGATTCTTTAACAACAGGTGTTTACGCCAATATGTTGTTGTCTCTTTCTCGCAAAAGGGAACGGCAATTAGTGAAAGGCGACGCGACCTTCAATCGATACAAGGACAGTAACCGTCGCGTGAGTCCTCGAAGATTCAGTATACTACTTAGCGCCAACCGCACCGCACCGCTCGCTATAATAAAGAATAGATCAGCTGATTGATCCCGGTATCGGTAGTTCACGCTCGGTCGCCAGAAACCAGCTCCAGGCCAGACTCCAAGACCAGCGCAGAGAAGACCAAAGGTTAGTGCCAATCCTATTAGCCTTTCCGGGACTCAACAGGCGATCCACCCGCATCCCATAAAAAATTTAAAATTCATTTCCACTTAAACGCTTCACCATATTTAATGGTCACTTCGGACCGGATAGAACCAGAATCCTATATAATCCTATAATTTCTTATAATCCTATAATTTCATATAATCCTATTATATTCATTAATATAGAATATACCTACCTATCTTTAAGTACATTCCAGAACAGTCGTTACGACTTACCCACTAATTATCTAATAGCGAGATAGTTGAATATTATATAAAATTTACTTGTTCAGTGCTATATTCAAAGTACCTCATACTTACTTACGACAAAATGTCGGCGCAAATTAAAATAAAAATGGTCATTGCTAAGAAACAAGCTACCTTTGCAAAATTAAATGAATATTTGAATCCTCTAAAAAACTTATAACGTCTTCGAAAATTAATACAAGAAGCGCAGGGGAATTCTTAGCAGAGACATCAAACATAGGGAAGTTATATGAGGATTTCGTAAAGTTGTGTGACGAACATAATGAGTGGTTATTGAAGGCTGACCCCGACTGTGAAATCAGTTTCAGTGACTGGAGCTCATTTGAAACACTTTATTCGCAAATTAAATAATTATAAACGAGATGAATTAATTCATTCACAAAGTGCGCAAGTTGTAAATGTACCCACATCTGCCAATTATTCGTGCAGGCTCCCGCCTTTGGAACTTTTAAGCTTTGCGGGTCAGCCTGAATCTTGGCCATTGTTCTATCAATGTTTTAAGACGAACGTGCACGATAATAAAACCCTTGACCGACGGCCAGCGAGTACAATATCTGGTAGGAAAATTAAGTGGAGTCGCACTTAATGTGTTCGCGGGAATATTGCCCAATGAGGACAATTATTCCACTATTTGGGACTCATTAGTAACAAAATATCAAGACAAGAGGTTACTTGGGTCAACTTAAATAAATAATATAATGGATATAAAACCGGCGTCGGGTTCATCAACATCACAATTAAATAATTTCATTGAACGAGTAAATTCCTCCTGGTCTGCACTTAAGCAGCTAGATATAAAAGACTTATCCGATTTTATTTTTACGCATATCGTTTTAAAAAAGCTAGATCCGCAGTTGGTTCAAAGTTTCGAGTTATCGATTAAAGATAACGATCTACCCACGAGTGAAGAGTTAGTGAAATATCTCCGTCATCATATAAAAAATATGGAGAGGTCGGCAGTGATCCATCAGACTGCTGCCACCAATAATAATAAGGCTGTGGATGCGAAATCAAAACCTCGCCCGAATAACAACAAAAACTTTCATAGTTTTGCTATTACCGAGAATAGTCATAACGGTGAAAGCGCTTGTTTATTTTGCAATAAGCCGCAGCATAGCCACCTTTACGAATGCATAGAATTTAAAAAACTTGCAGTGAAGGAACGCTTTAATTTCGTGAAGAATAAGAGACTTTGCATCAATTGTTTTAGTAACAAACATGCCACTTCTAGTTGTGGTTCGTCAAATACGTGTAAGCAGTGTCATAAAAAACACCATTCATTACTACATTTTGAACGGAATCCACCGTTAACGCAAGCTGAGTCGGGGGCTCCCGCTGTATGTATGCATGCGCGTATTGACACGCCGCCGCCGGCGCCCACTGCGCGCAGGTGTTCGTTATCTAAGGAATGTGGTCGTTCTGAGAACTCAATTACGCTAATGACCTGTGACGAATCCAAACATTGTAATTTATTAAATAAGTTAATTGTGTTACCAACGGCACAGGTATATGTTCCGGTGAATGGAAACCGTTTGTTAATGAGATGTTTAGTAGACAGCGGTTCTCAGAATAACATCATTAGCCTCGCTTGTTGTAAGAAATTGAAATTAAATATTCATCCGCTAGTTAATTCATCTTTGAAATCAGTGGGGTCAATCTCAGCCCCAATTAAAGGCTATGTATCTCTCACAATTCAATCGCGAGTGAGTGATGCGCATTATAAACTGAACATGTTGGTTATTGACCATATTACTGAGTCATTACCGACGCGCGGAATCCAAGCATCGTTTATGGACCAGTTTAAGGACTTACCACTGGCAGACGACTGTTGGAACGTGTCTGGAGATATAGAAGCGATTCTAGGTGCTCAACTATTCGCGTTCATTCTGTTAGGGGGTAAGGTTATTCCGCGTCCACTCGCGCCGTCAGCTGATTTAATGGACACCGCTAATTGCATACCTCATGCTATAGAAACCACGCTTGGCTATATTGTCATGGGTGAGATACCTGCTGTCAACCAAGGCAGTATAGCCTGGTCCTTCGGCCCGCTAGTAGATACTTTAAACCATTCAATCTTAAAATTCTGGGAAATAGAAGAGGTGCCTACTGCAAAAATCATAAGTCCAGAAAATCAGGTTTGCGAGGAAATTTATAAATCAACCGTTACTAGAAACTCAGGCGGTAGGTACATTGTGTCCTTGCCATTCAAGGGTGAACCTAAGTCGTTAGGTAACTCATTCATTCACGCTCAGCGTAGATTGTCTGCGTTAGAGCGTAAATTTCATTCGCTTCCCGCTTTACGTCAAGCTTACAATGACGTCATCGCTGATTATACAGGGTGGTGATGACAATACGACAATAAATTTAACTACGCATACCTCAAGACGTTCCCAATATACATACAAAAAATCATTTGAAAATATCAAGTAGTTTAGTCACAGGAAATTATTTTTCATTTTCAACATTTGCCACATGATGTATCTGATTTTAAGGAAGCACTAACAGGTTAACGACCGCCGCATCGGTAAAACATCAAAACATTAAAGACAATATGTTGCCAGCTCGCTATAAACTTAAAAACAAAACTGTCGCCAAATTTGATTCACTGAAAATTATACCTTAAACCTAGCCAATAAGAGTCATAAAGAGTATCCTTAGAGTTAGATAAGAAAATAACGCATGCGGAAGTGAATAGAAAAATTAGTAAGTGCGAAAGAGATAAATAATTTGGTTTGAAGGTTTGTTTATCTTAATTTTTGCTGAAACTTGAAACTACAAATTTAGGTCAGTGTGTCGCTAGAATCCTGTGACGATTCACGCGTCATCGCTTCGCAAGCGCACGAGTACCGCAGGACGTACCGCCTCGCAGCACCTTCTCAAGTACCCGGCGCGTCAGCATTCGTGTATTAGTGATTTGTTAAGTGTTCTGTGTGGTTCTTTATCTTAAGTGCGAAATCGGATGCTTTATTATTTTAGTGACAGGACACGTAACATTTTAATAGGTATCGAGTTAAGTGTTAACAACTATTAAGTATTCTGTGGAGTTAAGTGAATTGAGTGAGATTAGACTAGTTTTTATCGCGTTTTTGTGTTTTTTTGTTTTGTTTATAATAATAATAATAATAATTCTTTATTTTCATAATTGGTTGGTCACAAAAGTAGTGAGGCCCTGTCTCCTGCGCTAGGTATATTACCTGTGTTACAGGAGCCAGTGTCTTCTCCCATTACATGATGGTTTATGAAATAAATTTTAATCAAACTAAACACATTACCTGAATTTAAAATGAAAACTCAAATTAAAACAACAAAAGACAAAAAAATAAAAAAAAGACATAAACTTGAAAAACATTCCTTCCGTGGAGTGGTTGGTGTAGGTTACTCACCTAGAGTAACCTACCAAGTGTGTATGGTGTAGGTGTAGTATAATAGTGTGTAGTGTTTGTGGGTGTGAGTGTTATAGAGATGCATGCTTGTTTGTGTAGGGTGAGGTTGAGGATGCTTGTTATGTTATGTTAAAAGTAGCTCGGTTTGCTTATAGTCAAGCTTAAGTAGCCATGATTTAAGCTTGTCTCTAGCTTCCTTCTTTGTAAGTAGGTTGACGTTTAGCTCTTTGTTGGCCCTATTGTACAAATGCATTGATAAATAATTATGTTGCCTTCTTGCTGATGCAGTTCGGCATTTTATTAGTGTACAGATGTTACGTAAGGTGCGTTTTTTAAAGACGGTTTTATTTTGTGGCGTAATAAGGTGGCGTTTGATGACAATGTCTAAAATAAACATCTGCCGTACGGTTAACACTTGACATTTTTCATATAATGCTACAGTGGGGTACCTTTATGGCCTAAATGTCATTACTTTTAGAACAGATCTTTGGGCCCTTTCAAGTCGAATCATATACGTCTTACATGCGCCACCCCAAACCCGAATACAGTATGCGAGGACTGATTGTGCGAGTGCGTAATAGACAGTTCGCAAGAGCTCAAAGTCAGCTACGTCTCTGAGTCTTTTAAAGGTCCAGGTTAATTTTCTAATACGCGAGGTAGTAAGGTCTATATGCTTACGCCAGTCTAGTTTTTCGTCCAGAATTATCCCTAAATATTTAACTGTTGCCGATTTCCCTATAGCTGGACATGAGCAGGTTGCATTATCCTGAGGTGAGTTACACACGTGTAATTTTATATCAATTTTTTTAGGACTGACCTTCGAGAAACTGAATTGGACTTGCGTTGATTTCGAGGGATTCGCAGTTAAAAGATTGTTTTTTAGCCATTGACTGACCCTAAGCAAACCCACCTCAGCATTTTGTCTGACTTCGTCCCAGGTTCCCCCGTGAAACACAAGAGCTGTATCATCAGCATATGTGCAAATTTTCCCTTTAGCTAACGACAGCTGACACAAATCATTAATGTAGATCAGGAAGAGACTCGGGCCAAGGATACTACCTTGTGGCACGCCATATAATACGCGGGCGTCTGAGCTAATGTGGTCCCCTATCTTCACTCTCTGTGTCCTGTCGCAAAGAAAATCCCTGTAGATTCCCAGAGCATTTCCCCGTATGCCGATTCGCTCCATTTTGTCCACAAGCAGAGAAATCGAGACGGTGCCTTGGCTAAGTCGAGGAAGATGCCAACTCATTTTTGATTGGCATCAACACAAGATGATATATGTTCTACAAGTTGGCTTACAGCATCCTCGGTGCTCATTCCCTGCCTAAAACCAAATTGTGATTCTGATAGGATCTTATTATGTTCTAGGTAGCCCACTAACCTACTGTTCAATACCTTCTCAAGTATTTTTGAAACTGTCGAAAGCACTGAGATAGGTCGGTAGTTCTCGACACCGTCCCTAGATCCACTCTTGTAAACAGGAGTTATAAGTGACTTTTTGAAAACTCGTGGGAAAATGCCCTGAGCCATACAGATCTCTATTAGCTTTGTTAGTTGAGGAACAAGGACATGTTTAGCTTGTTTGAGTAGTTTTACTGGGATGGAATCCCAACCAGTAGCACAGTCATTCTTCAAATTAAGTATTAATGTTTCGATTTCAGCTTCATCCGGAGGAATTAATACAATAGAATTTAAATTAGATGGAATGTCAGTTCTATAATGTAATGGGCGAGAGTTGGAGGAGTTAATTATATTATCTGCTAGTTGTTTGCCGATGTTAGAAAAATAGTTGTTTATATCATTTATAGAATTTTTGTTATTTGTATTTATAAGATTATTAGCTACTATTTTGTGTTTTTTCTGTTGTGTTATTGTTTTAATCGCTTCCCATTTTTCTTTAGTATTTTTTGCGCTTTGTAGAAGAGATCGTTCGTAGTTCATTTTTAACTTTCTGAGCAATGCGTTACAAAAGTTACGATATCTTTTATATGTCGTTTCAAATACGTGGTTGTTAGGGCTAGACGAAAATTTTTCATGTAGCCTGTCTCTGTGGCGAATGCAGCGGAGTAGTCCGGGGGTCAACCAAGGCTTCAGAATTGTTTTACGATTTGGTTTTTTATGTGTTATTGAATTTATTTGAAGAGCTGTGGAAATTTTTTCAATAAATAGAGCGGCAGCGTCGTTAGCATCTGCTTCGTCATTAATGAATGAGAAGTCTACTGTTTCTAAGTGTTTAACCACAGCAACATAATTTACCTTTGTTAGGAGGTTGGTTTTGTAACATGTCCGTCGAGATTGGCAAAGGCTTAAAACTACAGAGGCATGGTCGGTGACTGTGGAATGAATTACAAACACTGTAGCTGGTTGTACAGTATTAAGTAACACGTGATCCAAGCAATTGTGAATCCTTGTTGGATATGAGTGTCCAGGCAGTAGGCCCAATTCCGCAGTAACATTTAGGTAAGTCTCGCTATTCCTGTCATTGTTGCTCGTTTTAATGTCAATGTTAATATCACCAGTTAGCACAATATTTTTCACTTTAACTGACCTTAGGATAGTGTCAATCGAATTAAAAAAACTGTCTGTACAGGATTTAGATGGGGACCTATAGACTGCCAAAATGCAGGTATCCGGAAAAACATTTAATAGCATAAAGTTAGCGCCAGCCGGTTCCGGTTCTTCAATAGAACACTTAAGGCCTTGCTTTGCATATATAACAATGCCATCGTTTTGATTTAGCCAGGTTTTTGAGGAAAACGTTGTATAACCATCAATTATTGGAATAGGTTTGTTTTGATGGAGCCAGCATTCAGTTAGAATAATGACATCGAAGTCAAATGAAAACCTTGCCAAATGTGCTAGGAAGTTATCCATGTTCTTATACACGCTGCGAATATTTTGCGTTATAATGTTTAAAGATGGCGCTGAGTTTTTGATCTCTGTAGAACAGAAATCAGCGTCACAGCAAAAGCTTTTGGCTGTGGAAATATTGTCAACGTCGCTCAAAATATTGTTATTCCTATTAGCCATTGTTATAAATAAAGTTTTTTAGCGGCACAGACAAATAATTGACATTGGCTGATAGAAGTTGCATTTGTGTGACTAAAGCATCACCTCTGAATATATTTTTGTAAGTAAGTGTGTGTAAAGTTATTGTAAAATAAGATGTATAGTGAAGTATATGTCGTGTAAAAATGCTTTTCAAATTCGTGATTAAATTGCAAATATCAGATAAAACAATGAAAAAAAACAGTACAATCAAAATTATTTTAGGCATGCAGTAAACAAACAAAAACAGTTCTAGTCATTTAGTATCTTGTCGTTGTCGTAGTTTATCAAGTTCAGATTCGTGTTGTATTAATATTTGCTTTTCCCCTTCAGTTCTTCTAATAAAAATTTTGCCAAATGACGTCCAGCAAAACTTGTAGGAGTTATCTTTCGCAAAGTTCCTAGCCATATAATATAAACGCTGTGATTTCATTGTAAGAAGCTCTGATATATAAATTGGTTTCGGTGGACCCTCTACCTTAACATGGGATGAATTGAATTTATTTCCACTGTTCTTTTTGTTGAACTTGCGGACGTTATGTAAAATATTCTCTCTAATTGTTGAGTTGGTAAAGTCAACTATGATTGTTGGTACACCTTCCTTTTTGCTTACACGGAATATATCCTTGATGTCTTGTCGTTGAATTGGAACTTGAAGAACAGTGGCGGCCTCTGTTACTAATTTGCATAGCTCTTCTTTGGATTCGCCTTGCTTTTTTGGAATATTACGAATTGTTTTGGATGTGGATGACTTTGTTTTATTGGCTTTATTGCAGCGAGAAAAAAAGCGCGGGTTCATTGTAAGAGGTCTGTATTCAACTATTTTTGACAGATACAAAATTGACATTAGGGGCGTTTACACACATTCAAACTCAACATGCCGCCCACCAAAGGACCTAAGTCCTTTACTCATATAACAAGTAAACAAAATAATTAAGACTTAAGTGGACTGTATACTTAAATTACAATAATCAAGTTCAATATAAACTAATAAAACTCAAAAATGAACAAAACTTGTTACTTATCTCAAAAAGTGAACATAAAGTTATTACTAACATTAATCTTTATCAATTGGCAAAGCACAAATTCTAGAGATTGATCTTTTAACAATATTATTGCGATATCTAATACTGTAAACTCTAGTAAGACCGTCTTCTCCTGGATGTTTGGCAGTTATTCTGCCCAACGCCCATTTAGCAGGTGGCAATTGGTCTTCCTTCAAGAGCACTATATCTCCAATTTCATATTCCTTCTGCTGTTTAAGCCACTTTGGTCGTGTTTGAAGGCGTGTTAAATATTCATTCTGCCAGCGATGCCAGAAATTGGCTACCAGGCGTTGGCAGAGTTGCCATCTGGATAAATGGCTGATGTTGACGTCATTCAAGTTTGGAGTAGGTATTGTAACCGGAGATTCGCCTATTAAAAAGTGTCCAGGAGTTAATATTTCTAGTTCAGTGTCAGCTGTATCCACAGGTATCAACGGGCGTGAGTTAAGACATGCTTCAACCTGGCATAATATTGTTGTCAACTCTTCGTATGTCAGGTGAGTGTCCAGAATTCTCTTAAGGTGGAACTTTGTAGATTTGACCGCAGCTTCCCATAGTCCGCCGAAGTTCGGGCTGTAAGGTGGTATGAAGTGCCACTGTGTACCGTCTACTGCGAGCATATCTGCTAGGTGGCCTGGTAAATTTAGATTTGCCTCTTTCCATGCTGCATGTAATTCTTTATTAGCTCCCACGAAGTTAAGTCCATGATCGCTCCAGATATGAGCGCACCTTCCTCTTCGGGCAACGAATCTATTGAATGCTCCGATAAATGCTTCCGATGTTAAATCGCCAGCCAACTCTAAATGGATGGCCTTTGTGGCCATGCAAACGAATATGGCGATGTACGCTTTATAACTTTTTGCACCTCTACCCTTTGACATCAGTACTTGTAAAGGGCCGGCAAAATCTATTCCACTATTAATGAATGGACGAGCAGGAGTGATACGAGCTTCAGGAAGGTCACCCATAAGCTGAGTTCTCGATATCGCCTTGTGTCGAGCACACACAATGCATTTATGGATCTGCGACTTAATAATGTTCTTAACACGTATGATCCAGTAATGTGATTTAATGTAAGTGAGCATTAATTGAATGCCTCCATGTAATGTCTTCTTATGTGCATCAGCTACAATGAGATGTGAAAGTTGATTCTTTGTGCCTAGGATGATTGGATGCTTTTGATCATTACTAATATTTGCGTTTCGTAATCTTCCGCCCACCCTGAGAATATTCTTTTCATCTAAATATGGATTTAGTGTTTTCAAACAACTTTCTTTCTTCACATATCTTCCTTTCTGTAAACTTTCTATTTCCACTGGAAATTCTTCGCTTTGTGCTATTATTATGCATTTTGTTAATGCTTCTTCCAATTCAACAGTTGTAATGGCTGTGTCTAAGTTTTCAGGCTTCTTTTTAAATCGTAAAAATCTTAAACTGTAAATGATCGTTTTCAAAAGTTCTTGGAGCGTATTAAAGTCTTCAAATTTCATTCTTAGCATTTTAAAATTCACTGATATGTTTTTCATTTCCAGTTCTGTTGGTTTGACGTTCGGTTTATTAAATTTTATATTTTTATCCTTTAGCCACTCTGGCCCTTCCCACCATAGTTTATTATTGACTAGGTTGTTTACATATGTTCCTCTAGAACCAATATCTGCTGGATTGTCTTTTGATCTTACGTGGTACCACTGTGGATTGGGAACATTATCTAAAATTTCAATAACACGGTTGGTGACAAATAATTTCCATCTATTTGGATCACCTGCAAGCCACGCCAAAACCACTGTGGAATCAGTCCAGGCGTAGACTTCCTTGTCTGATAACCTCATTGCTTCTCTCACTTGCGTCAAGAGTTTGGCAAGAAGCACGGCGCCGCAGAGTTCGAGGCGGGGAAGGGAAACTGTCTTAACTGGTGCCACTTTAGTGCGGGATGCGATTATTCCTGTTTTAATTTCTCCATTTTCTTTTTCTACTCTATAATAGACTACTGCACAATATGCTTTGATTGAAGCGTCACAATATCCATGTAAACTTATCTTCTGATTTTCTGTCTCTGTATGTATCCATCTTTCTATTTGTATCTCATGTAAATTGTTAAAACTTTCTCTAATTTTATTCCATTCTTCTTTATGTGTATTCTTAACCTCTTCATCCCAGTCAAGTCTATCTTTCCAAATATTCTGAATTAAAATTTTAGCAGGAATGATAGCTGGTGATATCCATCCTAACGGATCAAATAAGCGTTGTAAATCCGCTAGAATATTTCTTTTTGTAATCAATGATGATTTAGGTGGTAGTTTGATTTGATAGTGAAAGGTATCTGTTTTCATGTTCCAGGTTAAACCTAAAGTCTTAACAATATTCTCGTTTGTCTCAACACTTGCGCTTCTCAGTGATTGTGGAATTGAATCTATAAATTCTTTGCTATTTGATGCCCATTTCTGTAACGTGAATCCTCCACATTCTAATAATTGACTTAATTCTTGACTTGCTTTTATTGCTTCTTGTACTGTGTTACTCCCACTGATACAATCATCTACATAAAATTCTTCAGCTAGTATTTTGGCTCCTACAGGATATTTTTCCCCTTCATCAATAGCTAACTGTTTTATTGTTTTGATTGCTAGGTAGGGCGCGGAGGCGGTACCAAACGTTACTCTTAACATGCGATAGTCTTCTATCTCGTGCGTGGGATCTTTTCTCCATAATACTCGCTGATAATCTGCGTCGTCTTTGGTAACCAATATCATGCGGTACATTTTCTGTATATCGGCTATGAAGCAGATTTTCTTCATACGACATCTCATAATTAAACTTCTTAAATCTTCTTGTAGTTGGGGTCCAACTAATAGCAAATCATTGAGTGAATTGTTTTTTGAACTTTTGCACGATGCGTCGAAAACAATTCTGACCTTCGTGGTCTCACTATCTCCTCGAATGACTGCATGGTGTGGTAGATAAATTGACAAATTATTTTTCTCTTCTTCAGGAACTTTCTCCATGTGATTCAATTGTATGTATTCTTCCATAACTTTACAGTAATCTTCTTTTAATTGTGGTTTATTTTCTAATCTTCTTTCTAATTGTTCTAGTCTCTTCAAAGCTATGTTTCTCGTTGATCCTATTTCTTGTGGTGGTATTTTAAAGGGTAGTTTTACTATGTATTTTCCAGTTGAATCTCGTGTATGTGTTGTTTCATAAATATCTTCACATGTGCGCTCATCGATGGTAAGTTTGCGATTTGTAGTATCATCAATGTTCCAAAGATTTTTTAAAAGATTATCCATATCTATTTCTAAATGTTGATGCATCACTACTATGTCGTTGCTGGTATGTTGACATTGTGAGATATTTCCGAACAATATCCAACCCAAACTTGTTTCTTGAGCGGAAGGTGTGCCTGGTGGTCCCTTTATTAAATTATCTTTCACAATCTCGGTGTATACATCAATGCCAAGCAACAGATCAATTTGATTTGACTTGAAGTATTGTGGGTCAGCTAATGTTAAGCCGTTCAGATGCGACCAGTTTGATGTATTTTCAATTGTGGAGCTGGGCAACTTCGATGTTATGTGTGATTTTAAAACATATTTATTTATTTATTTATTTATTTAAACTTTATGCACAAAATCGTACAAAGGCGGACTTAATGCCATAAGGCATTCTCTAACAGTCTACCTTAGGGTGATGCAGAGAAAGGAATAAGTAGGTGTAGCATAAAAACTGCATTTGATAATAACAATAAAATAATAAAATACATACTTAAATACATACATACAATATATATATATATATATAAAAAAAAAAGAAGTGAAGAGAAATAAAAACAGATGGGGAAACTCATTACAATGTAATTCTAAGCCGAATCCGCTAACTCCCTGAGTAAATGTTCACGAACTTTGCATCTTTACATATGCCTTCAGAGGGAGATTGAATTGTTTATCGCATCTTGATGAGATCTCCAACTGTACTGCATAACGTACTGGAGTTGTTGTGGATCCTACTCCTGTGATAGAACCTCGTACAGGAGTTTTCTTGAGTCGAATTAGCTGAGTTGCATTCTCAGTAATGAATGATGCCTGTGAACCAGGATCGATTAATGCTCTTAATGTAGTCACACGACCACACTCACTCTTGACTGGTACCAGTGCTGTTGCTAGTAATGCTCTTCTCTCCTTGTATGCGAAGTTCACTATAATTGACTCATCCTGATGATTATCTTGTGTGTTACTGGGCGTTTGTGTTGAGGAGATCACAGGTGGGTTGTTATTCTTCTCTTTATCCTGAGAATCTTCTCCCTTCTTTTGATGAAGAAGCGAATGGTGACGCCGTCCACAAATTTTACAAGAAGTCTTCTGCTTACAATTATAAACTGGATGGCCTGGTGATAAGCAGTTGTAGCATAATCTATTGTTTTTAATGATCTCATGTTTCTTATCCATGTCAAGTTTCACAAATTCTTTACAGTGGCATAGAAGATGTTGGCCGTTACATAATTTGCAAGTAATTGTTACAGCTGATGTATGACATGCACGCTCCTTATTTGTTTTTTGAGTGCTAGATGAAGGTGGACACGTTAACTCAAGTGTATGGATTCGATTCTCCAAAAATGTAATCATTTTTTGTAATGTAGGTAGATCAGTTTCACATTCACGACTTACATGTGATTCCCACTCTTTGTGTGTATCAGAATCCAATTTCTGCACGGTAATGTAAATGATTACTGGGTCCCATGATGCTGTTGAAATATTCAAAGAATCCAAACTATTTAAACACTCCTTTGTACTGTCTATCAGAACTTTCAATTGTCCCGGTGATTGTGTGCTAAACTTTTTAAATGAAAATAGCCTTTTCAGTATAATAATAATAATAATAATAATATTCCACAACTATCACACAACGCCATCTAATCCCAAGCTAAGCAGAGCTTGTGTTATGGGTACTAGACAACTGATAAACATACTTATATATTTCTAAATACATACATATTATAGATAAATTACACCCAGACACAGAACAAATGATCGTGCTCATCACACAAACATTTGTTCTGGGTGGGAATCGAACCCACGACCTCCGGCATAGCAGTCAGGGTCAGTGGTTGCAGTGGCGTAGGGTAAAAATTCATGAAAGGGAACCCGGACCAAAACTTAATGAAAAAACTTACAAACATACTAGTCGCCCCTACGATTTTTGAAAGTTTCACTCGATTTCTCTGGTCTTCTACCATCAAACCCTGATTTCCACATATCAAGTTTCCACCATTAAAACATTTTCTTTCCAACAAAAAAAGAATCATCAAAATCGGTTCATAAACGATGAAGTTGTGCCGCGTGCAAAAATAATAAACGAATTTAACGTATTTTAAGGACGAATAAATTGAGTATCCGGAGTAACCTCCTTAATATTTAGTCGGTTAATCAATTAATAACAATTTCCAAAAATTCATGTTCACAAAACCTTATACTAATCGCCTACACACCTTAACACCGCGATTCAGGATTGTGATGTAATTGCACAACGCCATCTAGTTAAAACTTCGAAACTAACATTACGATGAACACTGAACACTTACCAAACAATACCATTGAACCGAACTAACTTTGTTTTTAATGCGCTAACTACGCAAAACTTATAAATTTCAACAATAATATCAAATCAAATGCAAATGGACAGGTGAAAACTATAAATGCAAAAAAAATAAGCACGAACCAAAACTAATGTGAATCTGTCATCCAAAGAATACTATATAAACGAATTACGAAGTCCAGTATCATTCCGTCTCGTTCTGGCGTACGCATTTCATATTTCTATCCTTATCATAAGCCGGTAATATTCGGCTTCCGAGCGTCCTTAAACTAGCGGTGTTATGTGGCCTCAAGTTCACGATCGCTACAAGAGAAACTTTGAATTTTATGAACTGAATTCCGGATTCGCCTTGCGGCTTACAATCTTTGTCTGTTTGGCGCGAGTTGAAATTGATTGCGCGGAAAAAAATGGTAGGCGTTTATTTATTTTTTTGATTGTTCTTTTCATATTTTGTTTATGATAAATGAAAATAATAGATGCTAGTATTTGCTATATTTCGAAAGGCAACCCGATAGGAATCGTTTTGTTAGGTGGCTTCGGGCCTGCTAACCACTAGACCAACAGGCCAGTCAGTTGCCCCACGTTGGGCGCCACTGTGGCAAGCGGGTTTCTAGGTAGATATATGAATGAAACCAAACGTCACTTAATGCATTTATTAAGAGAGCATGAGCACACAGAATAGATTCAGGGTAATAGGTTCTAGGGTCTCTAGGCACTTGTCACTGGTCACTTGGTAAGAGAGGTACTGCCCTGGGCTTTAGGACGCCGAAGACGACGATGCAGGGCAGGAGGCGAGCGCGTGGCAGACGCGTCCGCCTTCAAAGAAGCAGGCAGGTAGGTCGGCAGGCAGCAGGCAGGCTGTGAGTGCCCTCCGCTAGGCACGTGGCCCGCGCAGGCAGGGCACAGCGAGGCACGTGGCCCGCTCAGGCAGGCACCTCCACACGCGGCTGGCGTGAGGTCTCGGCACTCACGCGCCGCGTGGGTGGCCGGATCAGGTGGCGGGCTCACGGACCGTTAGGGCCGTGCGCGTGGCGACGTGCCAGCGAGGCAAAGCCGGCAGGTGGCGGCGTGGGCCTCAGCACCCACGGGGTGCCAACGGCGTTAGTGGCCGCGTTGTATCGTCAGGCGCCTCTCTCCCGGGGTAGGCCGGGAGGCAGCGGGACGTCTGACGGTTCAGAGGTGAAGCCGTAGGTTTGGTTGTTAGCCGTAGCCAGGAACCCTGGAACGAGTGCGGAGAAGGATGCGTGCGTAAGCGTCGTGCCGTAGCTCTGCAAGCCTCCGTCGATGTGTGGGTCCTTCAGCCGCAAGCCCAAAGCAAGGGGATTGGTGGAAGACTCACCCATCGCGGTGGCTTACAATAGAGGTAGGTATGCGCGCACATGCTCCAGGCATTCTCGAAGTTTCCTCGCCGCGTGGCCAGGCGATTTAAGCGAGCAGCTAGGCACAGCGCGGCGAGGCAAGCATAGCGTAGGGTGCGAAAAGCATGTGGGCGCATTCACAGTGAGGTGCAATGAAGAAGAAAAGGTGATGAGTACATAATATAGTTTTACGACAGTAATGGTTAAAATAACGCTGATACAATAAAATGGCTGCCAGACCGCGTACACAAAGAAATACAAAGAGAATGCGATCTGGCAGGACAGCGAACATTGAAATCACATGAGCACTTACCCGTTTAGCTCGGGGTTTTGAAAATGCGGCTTCCGATTCGAAAAACTGAAATAACTAACGAAGCGGGCCCTTATATTGATGTAAAATGACTAGATGTTGTGTAATAAGCTGTAAAAATGATGGAATACACTTTTCAAAAAATATCTACTTTTCTTTTGGAGGTTAAGTACCAGTATTGCATCGCTCGAAAATCGAAGAAACGAATTATCACCTGGAACGAGTTTTGTAATAGTTGTGGTGTTAAGAAATTAAATATATTGTGATATTTCTCGAATCTAAATAGAAAAAAGGTTAAAATTACTGACTTAAAACATTATGATATTTTAGCTGAGGCCCACGCCGCAAAACTGCCGGCTATTGCCTCGATGGCACGTCGCCACGCGCACGGCCCTAAAACGGTCCGTGAGCCCAAAACCTGATCCGGCCACCCACGCGGCGCGTGAGTGCCGATTTACCTCACGCCAGCCGCGTGTGGAGGTGCCTGCCTGAGCGGGCCACGTTTTTCCTCGCTGTAGCCCTGCCTGCGCGGGCCACGTGCCTAGCGGAGGGCACTCTTTTAGCCTGCCTGTACTGCATGCCGACCTACCTTTCCTGCTTCTTTGAAGGCGGACGCGTTTTTATAACGCGCTCGCCTCCTGCCCTGTACATCGTCGTCGTTCGGCGTCCTAAAGCCCAGGGCAGTACCTCTCTTACCAAGTGACCAGTGACAAGTGCCTAGAGACCCTAGAACCTATTACCCTGAATCTATTCTGTGTGCTTCATGATCTCTTAATAAACTAACTTAACGACGTTTGGTTTCATTCATATAGCTACACTACGAAACGCGCTTGCCAAGCGATGACGCGTTCGTATGTGGAATATTTAGTGATGGGAAACGTTACTAGTGAGGTGCGTTTAGTCGGTTTTTGCAAATCGACTACAACGCTACAGTACCCCGGCTGCTATGAAAGGATTTTCCCTAGGGAAAATCCGCTAGAAGGCCTGAACCACTAAACTGACTACCATAACGTTCATACATCCCATTCATGTGCTTCCATTCCATCAATCATTCCACTGTAGCGTTGTAGTCGATTTGCAAAAAACCGACTAAACGCACCTCACTAGTAACGTTGCCCATCTCTAAATATTCCACATATGAACGCGTCATCGCTTGGCGGCGTTCGTGTGTGCTATATAAGGGCCCGCTTCGTTAGTTATAGCTTTTTCGAATCGGAAGCCGCTTTTACTCAAAAACCCCTAGCTAAACGGGGTTCCTGGCTACGGCTAACAACCAAACCTACGGCTTCACCTCTAAACCGTCAGACGTCCCGCTGCCTCCCGGCCTACCCCGGGAGAGAGGCGACTGACAATACAACGCGGCCACTAACGCCGTTGGCACCCGTGGGAGCTGAGGCCCACGCCGCCACCTGCCGGCTTAGCGGAGTATAGCGTTCACTATAAGCCGCTTGTGGCTATATCTATTTTTTAAAGTTTCCCATGCTTTAGGATAATTCTGTTCTGTGACTGGAATATGTTTAATTGTGTTTTTAGCTTCGCCAGACAAACATGAATTGAGATAATGCAGCCTTTGTACGTCACTCAATGTCTTATTCTTCGAAATTAAAGCCGTAAATGTATCCTCAAAAGATTGCCATTCTTCGTACATGCCTGTAAATGTAGGTAAGTTGATCCTCGGAAGTTTGACCTCGGCACTGTTCGAACTATCCTGTTGTGATGAACATGATGATGTATTTTGAATCACATCTCCCTTATCTGTATTGAATAACTGAAGCGTATCCGTCATGTCTGTTTTCACATCTAAATATATTTCTTCACACTGGCTGTATAAATCGTCGGTGAAATAGGTTATATTTTTTCGTTGTTCTTTCTTAGTTAACTTTAATAACTGCTGATAACTATTCCGATAGGAGTTCCAATATTCTTCTAAACACTGTAGTCTTGCTTCTACGTAGCCTTTAGTTAGTCTTACTTTAGGTGTTTTCTTGAGGTTTGTCTTAACCTTCAAAATGTTGTCCGAGAAGTGTTCCAAAAGATCTAGTGTTTGTTCGATGTTCTCCATTATAATAACTTGACGATATTTACAGTCTTTAGAAAACGTTCACTTCGTTATTTTCACCACATAATAATGTTCATCACACTTGAGTTGAGAACCGCGTTTTTGTTCAGCTGTCAACCAAAAATTACTCGGCGACGATTCTGAGAACTGAGAAGTCGGGTCACTGATAATATTAAACTTCAATCCGTCTCGTTTTGGACCATGTTTTGGATGTGGATGACTTTGTTTTATTGGCTTTATTGCAGCGAGAAAAAAAAGCGCGGGTTCATTGTAAGAGGTCTGTATTCAACTATTTTTGACAGATACAAAATTGACATTAGGGGCGTTTACACACATTCAAACTCAACACGAATTTCCATCTTTGATAGGTTATTCATTCTCTCCAGATTTTCTACTCTGTCTTCCAGTTGTCTGATGTAAAAGAGATCGGCCTTTCGGTCTGCTTCCAGCTTTTCCGTTCTTAAAACCATGTCGTCGTATTGTTTGGAGGTAAATTGAATATTTTTCTTTATTTCAGCATTCTGTGCGATTATTTCGGCCATCGCTCTCTGTAGCGCCTCCAATTTACTATCTGTCTGAGCAGTCTGCGACTTAATTAACACACTGATTTCTTCGAAACTCTCTCCATGACGTCTACGCTTCCGAGTTGTAAGAAAATCTGTGTTGGTTATGGTCAGGTTTGGAGTGGATTCAGCTTTTGGTGAGCTGAGCATGCTCTGACCGACTTCAGCCTCTGAAGTGTTCTTAGGTGGTGTACGGTTAAGCGGCATGTTTTCAATTATTTAAAAACAATAAAAACTTAAATATTTCCAATAAACATAAGCAATTTGTAACTGACAGTCCAATTTTCAATGTAAAAATATTCACAAAAAGAAATGTTAGTTCTCAGGATCGAACTCGAGCCATGCGACTTATAGGTCGACTAGTTATCTTGCGGCGCTGCCGGGTCTTGAGAATTGGTGTCGAAATAGCTGATGTTATTTCTCAAAATTTCGTTAGAGGACCAAGGTGTCAATCTTATGACCATATAAGGTAGCGTTTTGGGTCGCTACGCGTTGCCTGACTCACCGCTTATCGACGAATAGGAGCAGTGCTGTTGGTCGTGACTCACTTGTTTACTTCTTTTGTGCTTTGAGGTGAATATTTGTTGTAGCCAAACTTTATTAGATTTTATTCGTCAATTACTGCTGCATGTATTTATGATATTAACACTGTAACTCTTCCTTTATACACTTATTGTTGGTTTATTTATTTAATGGTTATTTACTTGTTTACTCAATTAAGTTTAGTCAAAGTAACTTTATGCACGTCTGACTGCGAGCGCGCGCGGGAGTAGCTGTATCAATTAATAATTATGCCTCGTTACTCCTACTCAGCTTCGGAATACACCGACATGGTTTTAATTTACGGGGAGTGTCACAGAAATGCCGCTTTGGCTATACGGACATACCGAGAGAGGTATGGGAACAGTCGAGTTTGTCCGACAAACGGGCGCACGATTGTTCAAGCTGTCCAAAGGTTGCGAGAAAATCGATCCTTAATCCCGCATGTGGATAGTGCTCCTCCACGTGTAAGAGTGGCCCTTGAGGAACAAATTTTAAATTATTTTGAACGCAACCCAACGTCTAGTTTGCGTAGGGCAGGTCGACATTTTCGTGTTAACCATAAAACTATTTTAAAAATTTTAAAACGCGACAAACGGAAGCCGTATAAGTACAAGAAATTGCATGCGTTGTTACCTAGAGACAAGCCAGTAAGGGTACACTTCTGTCGCTGGATAGAAACAAAACATTTCGAGAATCCCGATTTTCTGTACAATGTGATGTGGACCGATGAAAGTACTTTTACAAGGAATGGTTTATGGAACAGACAGAACCTTCGATACTGGAGCCGCGTGAATCAGAAATAACCTCTTACGTTTTAATAATTCTGAGGCACAGAAATGACTAAATACTTTTGTATTAATAGCCTTTTATTTTATAGTAAAGAGATTCACACACCGACATCTTTTCTTATAGTCTATTGAATACCACAGAGTATAAAACTTACTTGTTACCACAGACTAAGTAGAGAATATCTTGTTACAGAGGCAATGGTTTAAAATTATTCATTCTTTTTATTTGCTAACACACCCCCTTAATTTTACAACCTTTGTCTTTTACAATTTTATAGTTTAATAAAATAAATTTTAGAATATAATTTTAAATTTAGAATAATATAAGTATTTTAAGTTTACATCAGTTTGAGAAAATTAAATGAACTTTTCTATAACAAAACATACATTTTATAGTTCTAAGTATTACATTTATGTAACTTGCTTTAACAAAATATTTTTAAATTTTATGAATTTTTCTGATCCTAAGCTTTTAGTCATAAAATCAGCTATGTTATCATGAGTATTTATGTATTGAATATTTATCAATCTTTTATTAACAATGTCCTTTAAGAAATAGTACTTAATGTCTATATGTTTGGTCCTTTTGGAGTTTTCATAATTCTTTGCCATGCATATAGCACTGGAGTTGTCTATTAAAAGTGTATTGTTTTCTCCAGAGCAGTCAAGGTGTTTTGCAACTCCTTTTATATTGAGTAGGTCCTGTGCTGTGACAGCTGCTGCGACATATTCAGCTTCTGCTGTTGAAAGTGCCACGCAGGGTTGTTTCTTTGATGACCATGATACAGGATTATTTCCATGAAATATGATGCTTCCACTGACACTCTTTCTATCCGTGCCGTCGCTAGCCCAGTCTGCGTCTGAGTATGCTTTTATGTTGGTATTCTTGCTTTTGGTGTATATTATTCCTAAATCTTGAGTGCCTTTTAGGTATCGCAGAATTCTTTTGCCAGCCATCCAAGCAGTCTTATTACACTTATCTAGGTATCTACTGAGGTAAGACACTGAATATGTAAGATCTGGTCTTGATATTGTAGTTAGGTAGAGTAGGCTTCCTATGAGTTGTCTGTACAAATCTTTCTTTTCACCTTCTTCTTTTTCTGTTTCTGTATTTATTTTAAAATTTACTTCCATTGGAGTCTTAGCTTCTTTGCATTCCTTCATGTTGAATTTGGTAAGTATTTTATCAATTAATTTTGTTTGCTTAATTATAATTTTATCTTTGCTTCTATCTATCTCTATACCCAAGAATGTTTTTGCTTCTCCTAAATCTTTTGCATTGTAATTTTTCTTTAGTGCTTCTATAGTTTCTTCACTCTCTTTTCCTATAATCCAGATATCATCGACATATATTATCATCCAACAATTTTGTTTGTAATACAAGCATGAATCATATTCTGAACGCTTTTTTTTTTTTTTTTTAGCGTGGTAAAATCATCAAATGAGTCCTCCAACCCCGGGCAGGGCGGGAGGGACTGTCAGACTTCTACTGACTAAAATCCACGGTGTCCTTCATAGCCTGTTAAGTTGCGGGGTTACGGTTAGGGAATAATCCCGCGACCCCGGCAGGCTTTGGCCCTCTGAGAGGGGGGCCCCGTCATTATGCTGACGCTCTTTGAGGCGCGCGTGGGACACAACGCGCCGTCGACCCGGGCATGGTCCTTGGTCGGGCAGCGAGTTGCCCTTTACTCGCTGCCCGCATGCCCGCGCCTACGGTGGCCGGAGATCATCTAGCGACGTCCGTCGCCGTGGGCGCCTACCACTGCGGCTGGGGCGGAGGGAGGACGCTGTCCTCTCTCGCTCGCGGCCTGCCTCCTCCTTTACGAGCATTACTGCCTCGCAGAAGGAGCTGACCGCTTCCCACTCCGTCTCGCCCCGCAGCATGGCCGCAACCAATGCCGGGCGCGAGAGGTCTCCGCCTATCGCAGCCGTGAGGACACGTCGGTGCTCCGCCCAAGCTGGGCAGTCTTGCACCGTATGCTCCACCGTGTCCTCCGGGCGATCTTCGCAGTGGTGGCACCCAGGCGTCTCCTCCTTTATATTCTGAACGCTTAAATCCTTTTTCTTTTGCAAATTTGTCTATTGTATCGTTCCAGCACCTTGGAGATTCAGTAAGACCATATAGTGCTCTGTTTAATTTGAGTACTTTGTTTGTATTTTCAGGCGTGTATCCTTCAGGTGGCTTTATGTATATTTCAGATTTTACTTCACCATTCAAGAAAGCTGTAGGAATGTCGAGCTGTCGTATTGGTAAGTCTTCATTTACTGCTTTGGATATCATCAGTCTGATGCTTGACATTCTTGCAACAGGTGAGTACATTTCTGTATCATCTTGCATTTTCTGCTGAAAGCCTCGTACAACTAATCTAGCTTTTTTTGTTCCATCATCTTTATGTTTAAATATCCACTTGGTATCTATTTCCTTTTTCTTTTCAGGTAAGTCTGTTTCTGTCCAAGTTCCAAGTTTTATTAAAGCATTTAATTCTTTTTCTATTGCTTGTCTCCATTCTTTATCTTGATAAGCTTCTTTGTATGAATTTGGTGCTTCTGCAGATGTAGCTTCATTTATTGCTATGTTGGTTTCATAGTTTTTTAAATATGTAGGTTTTTTAACTGTGCGACCTGATTTTGTTTGAATTGGTATTGCTTTTTCTTTGTTTCTTTCTTCTTCTTCTGTGTTTGTTTCATCTGCTTCTGTATTTATTTCATCTTCTTCTGTGTTTCTTTCTTCTTCTTCTGTGTTTATTTCATCTTCTTCTGTGTTTCTTTCATATTCTTCTATATTTCTTAGGTCTTCTTCTGTTTTTATTTCATCTTCTTCTGTGTTTCTGTCGTCTTCTTTTATATTTGTCACATTTTCTTCTATGTTTCTTATGTCTTCTTCTGTGTTTATTTCAACTTCTTCTGGATAACTTTCTTCTAAGTTTCTTTCTTTTATTTTATGAAAGATGACGTCTCTTCTAATTTTAATTTCCTTTCTTACAGGGTCCCATAGCCGGTAGCCTGTTGGTGCATAGCCAATCATGATGAGTTCTTCACTTCTTTCATCTAACTTTTTTAGTGGCGTAAGAAGTTTTGCATAAGTGGTGCAACCAAATGTTTGTATATTTTTAACATTAGGTTTTTTGCCTGTCCATTTCTCTACAGGTGTCTTTGTCTGCCCTTCTTTTGGTGTTCTATTTAGAAGGTAAGTGGCTGACCGTACTGCTTCTCCCCACAGGTTCTTATTTAATTTTGATTGAAACAACATGGCTCGTACTTTTTCCATGAGGGTGCGGTTAAAACGTTCAGCCTTTCCGTTTTGTTGTGGGCTGTATATGACAGTATAGATAGATAGATAGATAGAATAGACTTTATTGTACACCAAAATTGTTACAAAAACTGTTTTATAATATTTCTAATTCTATGGTTACAACGGCGGTCTTATCGCTAACAGCGATATCTTCCAGACAACCTTATGAACTACTGTATGAACTTAAAATAAAAAAATATGGAGGTAGTCAGTGGTGCACTTAAAATATATAGATTTTAACAAAGTTAATAGGTAGGTACCTACCTAGGTACGGTACTACACAAACAAAAATTCAGTTGAATAAATAACTATAAATAAATATACATACTTACATATATATATATATAAGTGTTTTCCAATAATAAATGGTGAAGAAGAGAAGACAGATTGATGATGTCAGAATCAATTGACAGAAATTATAACATTGAAGGAACAAATTAATTACCTATTAATATTAGACAGAAAGAAAATGTTTTGCAACCAAGTTTTTAAAAACAGCTAGTGACTGAGCTTGTCTTATTGACACAGGCAATGCATTCCACAAACGGATAGCTTGGACCGTAAATGATTTGTCATAAAAATTGGTAGAATGAACAGGCATCACCAGGCTCAAATTTTCCGATGATCTTAAGCGTCTAAGATGTGTGTCATGAAGGAACTTGAAACGTTCTTTAAGATAAAAAGGAGTTGTAGGATTAAAGAGAATACTATAAAGTAATGATAAAATATGTGCGTTCCGGCGAAGGCGGATAGGCAACCACTTGAGCTTAATGCGAAACTCGGAAACATGATCATATTTGCGCAAACCAAATATGAATCTAATACAAAAATTTTGGAGGCGCTCAAGCTTATCCAGCTGCACTTCAGTGAGATCTGGATAACTGGAATCGGCATAATCAAGGATTGGGAGAAGGAGGGATTGTACGAGCGCAGTTTTAGTGGCAGTTGGCAGAAAATTACGTAACCTACGTAAAGACCCTGCAGATGCAAATAGTTTGCGGCTTACTTCCTGCAACTGTGGACCCCAGGACAATTCTTTATCGATGTAAATACCCAGGTCTTTTACCGAGTCGCTGTAGGGAATTGTAGCTCCATCGAAAACAATCTGAGGAATCTTCGTCCAGTCAATCTTTGAACGCAGCCTGGAGCTGCCGACAACAATGACTTGGGTCTTCGCAGGGTTAACCTTCAAACCGTGTGCCAAACTCCATTCCGAAATACGTGCTAAGTCCGCATTAACCACATTCACAGCCTCTGACAGTTTATCTAAGGGAGCTTGTGAATAAATTTGTAGATCATCAGCATATAGATGGTAGGATGAGAGAAGTTCATTGGAAATAGAGTTAATAAATATAGCAAAAAGAAGAGGAGATAGAACGCCCCCCTGTGGCACGCCGGCTGTAGTATTACACCATGAAGATGACACACCTTCAATGCAAATACGTTGTCGACGGTCACACAGGTAACTTCGAAACCAATCAATTACTGTTGGAGATATGTTAAGAGAGCAGAGTATGCCGAGCAGGACATCGAAATCGACGGTGTTAAAAGCATTGCTGAAGTCCAATAATGAAAGGATCGTCAGATTCCCCGTGTCCATACCCGATCTGATGTCGTCCGTGATATTAACAAGAGCTGTGGTAGTACTGTGTCCTGGACGAAATCCAGATTGGTTAAGATTTAGGAGTTGATTTTTGCACAGGAAAGCACTAAGCTGATTATGGATAAGGCGTTCTAGCACTTTGGATAGGAATGGTAAAATGGAGATAGGAGTATAGTCTAACTTTATTCCTCTTTTTCTACACCAATCTTTAAGTTGAGCTGCTGTATATTCACCGCCATTATCACAACGTATTGTGCTGACTTTTTCACTTGTGTGGCGTTCTACTTCCTGTATGTATTTAGTCAGGTAGGTGAACACTTCACTTTTATGTGCAATCAGGTAAGTATATGTGTAATCAGTGTAATCATCAATAAAGGTGAGCACATATCTATCACCATCCCAGGTTGTGGGTGTGACTGGTCCGCACACATCAGTATGAATGGTATGTATTATTCTGTCAGCTTTGTGTCTTGTGTAGAATGGCAGTCTTGTTTGTTTTGCTTTGATACATATATCACAGTTTCCAGACATATTGTCTATTTGTTCTTTAGTTATATTTATTCCTTCAACTGTTTTCATAATATTTTTTAATGTTTCTTTTCCAGGGTGACCATACCTCACATGCCAGTCTTCAGGGGTTTCAGTTTTGCAGGACAGTAAAGCATCTTCAGAGTTTGTAGTTAAGTCAATATTATATAAACCATTATCATTTTTTGTTCCTTTTAAAATTATATTTTTATTTTTCTTTACTATAACATTTTCTTTTGTGAATAATACCTCTTCATCTTTTTCAGTAATGGCATGGACTGACAGGAGACTTTTCTTCAAATTTGGCACGAATAAAACATTTTCAAAATTCACATTTGCTGTTTCAATTTTACCCATTACATTTGACTTTAAAACATTATTTTTATTTGCTGTTTGTATGTTCACTAAGCAGTCCTTTTGTTCCTTCAGAAGTATTTCTTTGTTGGTCATATGGGAAGAACATCCGGAGTCAATGACAAATGTTTCGGTCAGTAACGAGACGGCATTCTTATTCTCATCTTTCTTTCTTTTATAGTAACAATCATCCTCTTTATGATTAAACTTTTTACAGATTGAGCACTGTTGTTTGCCTTTAAAAAAACAATTTTTCTCTTCATGGTTATCTTTTTTACAGATTGCACATTTACTTTTATTTCTGTGTTTCTTATTTGTCAGCGCCTTGAATGCCACTGAACTTTGTTGTTCATCACTATTATTTCTTTGTTGTTCTACTAATAAACGTGCAGTGAGATTGTTGACAGTCTGTTCTGTTTTTGGGGTTGATTCCCATGCTGTTACAAAGTGTTTGTAGGTATCGGGTAAAGTTGACAGTATTTTGGAAATCAGCATATTATCATTTATTTTTTCACGGAGACTGTTTAACTGATAAGCATAGTTTTCTAACATACCTATGTGGTAGTTCATGTCTTTACTGTTGTCGTACGCGTATTGAAAGAAATCTTGTAGTAATCGACATTTTTGCTGACTAGTTTGTTGTTGCAGAATATTCAAGGGTGCTCTTCCAAACTACTCGAAATAGAAATGTTTTTAGAGTCAACCAAGTTTGATATTGTTTGCCTTACAGAACATTGGTTAAAAGATCATGAAGTAATGTATATTAATTATGATAATTATTCTGTAGTTAGCTCTTTTTGCCGTAAAAATATGTTACATGGCGGGTCATTGATATTATTAAAGAAGTCTATTAAATCTAAAGTGCGAAATGACATTGTTGGACTGTCTATTGAACACACCATTGAATTGTCCTGTGTCGAGCTAGATAAGCATGTTATAGTATGTGTCTACAGACCCCCAAATTACCAGAATCTACCTTTGTTTGATTCTACAATGGAAGATGTGCTAAATAAAGTAAGCAATAGTAGTAAATCTGTTATAATTTGTGGCGATTTTAACATTAATATATTAGATAACAACTCCAATAGCATTAGATTGTTGAGTCTTTTTAAGTCATTTAATTTATCAAATGTTTTTATAGAACCAACCAGAGTGACAGCTTCTTCTGCCACTTGTATAGATAATATATTTTCCAGTTGCGATTATTTACATAAGGAAATAGTAAATAAATTACCATCTGATCACAGTGGCCAAACAATAACATTTTGTGCTTACACTCCATTTCAAAAAACACAGATAAAGTTTAGGCCTATCACATGTAAAAATTTAGAGAAGTTAAATAATACATTATCAAGTAAATTATGTGAACGTAGCTTTAACAAAATAACTGATCCAAATGAGTTTTACGCCGAGTTCTTTTCCATCTTAAACACGCAATTTAGTAGTATTTTTCCATTGAAAACTAAAAGTGTCTGTACAAAGTTCCGTTTAGTGATTGGGCAACCCCTGGTATTCGTAAAAGCAGAGCAAAACTTTATGAATTATACGGTCTTAAAAATCATATAAAAACTACTACCTTTAGTCAGTATGTAGCAAAATACTCAAAAACTTTTAAAATAGTGTGCAAAACAGCGAAAGCTCTTTATATTAGTAATAAAATAAAATTTGCTGATGATAAAATAAAAGCTACTTGGAAAATAATAAATAATGAAACAGGTAGAAATAAAAACCGGAATACTGAATTTAATTTGGAAACCGCACATGGCCCTATAAATAATGACAAAGAAATAGCTCAGGAATTTGAAAACTTTTTTTCTAACATACCTATTAAAACGACTGAAACTTTAAATTCTTCTGCAATGCTCTCTTCTGCCTTACTTAGGCAGAATGTAAAGGCATGTCCCGTGGAGTTTAGGTTTCGTCACACAAACCCCCAAGCTGTCATTAAAGCTTTTAAAGATCTTAAAATTAAGTCAACAGAAGATCTTTGGGGAATGTCTGTTAAAGTCTGTAAATCTATAATAGAAACCATTGCTCCTTATTTAGCTATTATATTTAACAACAGTGTAGACCAAGGGGTATTTCCAGATCTTATGAAACACAGTAAAGTAGTCCCACTCTTCAAATCAGGTGATAGCAAGGAACCAAACAATTACAGACCTGTATCAATTTTACCAGTTTTAAGTAAGGTGTTTGAAAAGTTGATGCTTACTCAAATGTTACGTCACTTTAATAAAAATTCCATCTTTCATGAACATCAGTACGGTTTCACTAAAGGACGGTGTACAACTGACGCCGGTGTAACCCTACTTAAGAACATTTTTCACTCCTGGGAGGAAGCAGAAGATGCCATTGGAATCTTTTGCGACCTCTCAAAGGCGTTCGATTGCGTTGACCATGAAACACTTCTGCTGAAACTGGAGCATTACGGGATAAAAAATACTGCTCTTGATTTACTCAGATCATACTTGAAAGATAGAAAAGTAAAAGTTCAAGTAAACGGAATGAACTCGTTAGGGTATAAAATGACAATGGGTGTTCCGCAAGGTTCGATTCTGGGTCCATTCCTCTTCTTAGTTTACATTAATGATTTACCTCACTTACTTAAAAATCAACCAAAGATGGTATTATTTGCAGATGATACCTCTCTAATTTTTAAAATAGACCGACGTTCACAAAATCTAAATGCGGTAAATGATGCTATTCATCAGGTTCAAAATTGGTTTACATTGAATAATCTTGTACTCAATGAAAAAAAAACAAAATGTATGAGATTCACTTTACCAAATGTTAGAAGTAGCGAATGTGACATCAAATTGAACGGAGAAAAACTGGAATTTGTTAATCAGACTGTTTTCCTGGGAATTACGCTAGACGATAAATTGCAATGGGGGCCCCATATAGCATCTCTTGCAGGACGATTAAGCTCAGCCGCTTACGCTGTTAGAAAGATAAGACAGTTGACAGACGTTGAAACTGCGCGTTTGGTATACTTTAGCTACTTTCACAGCATAATGACTTATGGCATTCTACTGTGGGGCCGGGCAGCTGACATTGAATCCATTTTTATTTTGCAAAAACGAGCTGTCAGAGCAATTTACAATCTACGTCGTCGTGAATCTCTTAGGGAACTATTCAAAAATATTAACATAATGACAGTGCCTTGTCAATTCATTTATGAAAATATAATGTATGTTAGGAAAAATCTTCACCTTTTTAATAAAATAAGCGATAGACATAATTTTAATACTAGAAATAAAGATAAAATTGATCAACCTTATTTTAGATTGTCTAAAGTCCAAAAGTCTTTTATGGGGTACTGTGTAAAATGTTACAACAAAATACCGAACGAAATTTTAAGTTTAAATGAAAGAAAATTTAAAAGCTGTATAAAAGCCACACTTAGTAAACAAGCATATTATAAACTAGAAGATTATATCCAAGATAAAAATGTTTGGAAACATGCTGGTCCTGCTCCATAGTACAATGTAGGGATAAAACGAAATCAAGCTGGTTGAAATTTGAATGCTCACACACTTAAATTTATAAATGTTGTACCTAATTGCAATATTTTTGTGAAAATGTGAACACCATGTACCTTTTTGCTTTTTTTTATTTTTCCTATTAATTTATTTTTAGTCTAGATTTTCAAGGTGCATTGATTTCACATTATTTGTTTCAAATGATGTTATGAAATATTGTTAAACATTTTTGAAAAGAGTAAGTATGAAGTTTCTTGCCCATTCTTCTTCATACATCCTACCTTAGCGAATGGGTGTAGATTCAATCCCATCCCATCCTATTTCCTTAATTTTAAAAATCGACGTTTAAAAGTGCCTCTTGGATGGCCTAATTGAAATAAATAAATGATTTGACTTTGATTTGATTTGATTTGTTGAAAGATTATTGTAAGTTTGTCATACATTTGTTTAGCTGAGTTGCACGACATCAATGAATATAGTAGTTTTCTGTCGATGGTGCTTGTTATAATGCGTTGCGCTTTTGCATCCAACTGCATTTCTTCTTCATCGAGTTTTGTTGGGCCTTTGGTGACGATGTTTTGAAGTCCTTCACTCTTGAAGGTTATATTTATGGTGAATTTCCACATGGGATACGTCTTTTCGTCTGTAAGACGTTGTATTTGCTTGATGGCGGAGTCCATTTTGTAGTCCGTCGTCGTATCACACGGATTTGCACCGTTTTTCTTACAACTTTTATTTTTGGTTAACTGGCTAGGCTAATATTTAACCTAACCACGCTCTGCTACCATTTTAATAATTCTGAGGCACAGAAATGACTAAATACTTTTGTATTAATAGCCTTTTATTTTATAGTAAAGAGATTCACACACCGACATCTTTTCTTATAGTCTATTGAATACCACAGAGTATAAAACTTACTTGTTACCACAGACTAAGTAGAGAATATCTTGTTACAGAGGCAAAGGTTTAAAATTATTCATTCTTTTTATTTGCTAACATTACGACGTTGCAGTTTGTGTATTAGAGTTAATGGCGGCCATATCGAAAAAAGAAAAATTTAGTAACGTACCTACTTAGCTAAGTGATTTGAACAGTAATTCAGATAGTGATTAATAATTTAATTAAAAAATAACCAGCGGATTAGACGTGTCTGATTGTTTGGTGAATAGTCTGTGAATTAGTGTAATTGTTTTACTGAACATTAGCCAAAAGATCAAGTTGCTACAGGCCTGCGTTGTTGCCGCTCTGACCACAGGTTAGTGAACCAATATTTATAAATGGTGTTTTATTTTGTATTCAGTTTTATGCCATTTAGTTTGTTTGAAAATATTTTTTTTTCTGTTTTGAGTTTTGGATTTTTTTGATGGTGTAGAATTATTCCTATGAACTAGCATTACGCGTGTTTTCATTTAATGTCGTATTGTCTTCTCCACCCTGTATAGATAAGGGTTACTTATCGGAAATCCCTTATTCTTTTCCCGCTATTCATGATGGTTATTTCATACCTCATCACGCTGTCGTCCGGCCTGAAAAGTCGACGACAAAAACCCGCATAGTTTTGGACGCAAGTGCTAAAACTGACAGCGGCAAGTCGCTCAATGACTTGTTGCACACTGGGCCTAATTTGCAGGCCGATTTATTTTCGGTTTTACTCAACTTTAGATATTTTGAAGTTCAATACTCAATACTCAATACATTTATTGCTTCCACAAGTGTACTTAGGTGGTAGGTTTTACAGAGTTATGAACATTGTGGACCCTGTCGGGCACTGCAATAGTAGGAGAGAGGAAGAGGGCTTTATTTGAATAAATTAGAATAATCCTAAATGAATTTTTTATAATGCAATCTATAATTATCTATTAAAATAAGTAAGTATTTGTCTAATTTAAAATTTATCATTTAAGTATTCATTGAGATTATAATAGCATTTGATTAATAGAAACTGTTTTAATTTATTTATGAATATATTATTCTTTTCTATGTCTTTAATTTTATCGGGTAGTTTATTATATATTTTGATCGACATCACATGGGCACTTGTTGAGTGCATTTTTAGTTTAGAGCTTGGTATGTTTAACCTATTTTTATGACGCAGTGTAAATTTCGACTGTATGTCCTCTCTTGTCGTGTATAGGTGTGGGTAATTTCGCACGAATTTACATATCTCCAAAATGTATAGGCAGGGTCAATATTTTTTGATTCAGGAAGTGGGGTCTGCAGCTGTCAGTGTCGTCTATATTTACTAATATTCTTATTAGTCTTTTCTGGAGTGTGAAAAGTCTCGGTGCCTCCGTGCTGTTTCCCCATAACATCACGCCGTAACTGAGCCACGCATGTGCATAGGCATAATAGGTGACTAGTGCGGTTTTAAGGTTAGTGGTCTTTTTCACTTCACGAAGGGCGTATGCAAATTTAGACAGTTTTGATTTTAACTTTTGGATGTGTGATTTCCAATTAATGTTCGTATCTATGGACAGGCCAAGTAGGGTAAACTCATGAACGACTTCTATTGGTGTGTCATTATAAGTGAAGTTGATGTCTAGTGGGGTTTTTTGACGGGGGTGGAAGGGCATTATTCTAGTTTTGGAGAAGTTTATTTCGAGATTATGGTCTTTCATCCAAGATATTGATTTATTTAGTGTTTCTGTTAGGTCCTCGTTTAATCCAACATTGTCCCCACATGAAGTAAGAAAAGAAATGTCATCAGCAAACATGACGCACGGTCCTGCTATGGTTCTCGGAAGGTCGTTGATATAGATAAGAAAGAGGAGGCATCCAATTACAGTTCCTTGGGGAATAGAGGCGTTAATCGTTTTACTTTCAGACCGAATGTTTTGAATTTCTTTGGTATTTTCATTGTAAAATTCTATTTCAACTTGGTGTTCTCTATTTGTTAGGTAGGATTTAAACCATTCATGAGCCTTCCCGCGGATCCCTATACCTTGTAATTTATTAAGCAAAATGTTATATTGTACTTTGTCGTAAGCTTTTGACATATCTAACAATAAGCCTACAGCGTATTTCTTGTTATTTATTATATTAAGTACTTCCTGTATGTATTTAAAAACTGCCAGTACAGTGGAGCGGTTTTTGCGAAATCCGTTTTGACATTCGTTAAATATTTTATATTTTTCACAAAAGGAGTAAACACGATTATACATTGCCTTCTCAAAAACTTTAGAGGCCGTGGGTAGGAGAGCTATTGGACGGTAATTCCTCGGATCCGTTTTCGCGTTTTTTTTGTGGATAGGTTTTATTATAGCTTTTTTTAGGTAGTCTGGGAAAGTGGCATCGTCAAAAGATTGATTTACTAGTAAGAAGAATGGTAACGTAAGTTCGTTTGCACATTGTCGTATTAACAGTGGTGGTAGCTCGTCTATGCCATGACTTTTTTTGCTTTTCAGGTTTTTTAGTATAGAGTTTATTTCACCGGGGTCCACTGGGCTGAGGAACATGGTGTTTTCCGTGGGACAAAGTACGGGGGTGCCTCGCGGCTCATTGCCAGGTGTTTTTTTGCTGTCCCCGATAGACGCAAAGAAGTCATTAAAATGGTTAGCTATCAGTTTAGGTTCAGTGACATTTATACCATTTATATGTAATTTAATATTATTTTTGTCCCTTTTTATTTTCTTATTTGTCCTTTCATTTATAATATTCCACATGGTCTTAATTTTGTTGTTTGATTTTTTAATTTTGTTAATATATTGTAATTTCTTTGCTGTTATAATTGTTTTCTTTAGTATTTTTTCATATTTCTTATAGTTTTGTTTAATTAATGAATTATTAGTTTTAAGTGTAAGTATCTTTTCAAGTCTTTTATTTTTACATGAAACTTTAATGCCTGGGGTTAGCCAATGTTTTCTATAATTTGTTTTTAATTTTATTTTTAATTTAGGTATACATTGGTTTAAAATGTTTAGCAATGTTTTGTTAAATGTGTCGTAATTTTCATTTATGTTCTTATTTTTTTGTATTATCTCGTTCCATTTTACTTCTTTTAGTTTAGATTTAAATAGTTGGATGTTTTTATTATTGTATAATCTTTTTTTGACATACCAGATTGTTTGCTGAGTTTTTTGAGGCATAGCCATGTGTATAATAGTACCGCTATGATCTGAGAAACCTAACTCTTCCACTGATGTATGAAAGTTGTTATTGAAATTTGTAAAAATTAGGTCTAAGCATGTTGATGATGTTTGTGTAATCCGTGTTGGTAGTTTTATTTGTTGTGTGAACTTATATTCTAGCATGATATCTAAAAATTGGTTTCTTTTTGAATTATTTTCTAAGATATTTATATTAAAGTCACCTCCTATAATTACATTATGTCTAAAATATTTTTTATTTACATATGTTAAAATCTCTTTTAGTTGTTTATAGAATCTATCTTCCTCTCTTCTATTCCAATAAATAACTATCAATAACAGTCTTTCTTTTATAAATTCAGTCGCACATACTTCAATAACATGTTCAATTGAAAGGTCTGATATATCACTTAATTCTATACATGCAATGTGTTCTTGTAAAAGGATGCAAACTCCGCCACCCGCGCGAGTTTTCCGGCAGTAAGATGATGCAACTTTGTATCCGTCAAATTGTATTGTGTCCATTTTTTCTTGTGACAACCACGTTTCTGATAAGCATATAGCTGAATATTTAGGTGTCTGTTCCAGAAAAGCTTCCATTATATGTTGTTTGTTAAAGAGGCTCTGGATATTTTGAAATAAAATTTTAAATTGTTGGTCTTTGTTTTCGAAATGGTTTGTCATTGCATTCCGTATGATTGTGGCTGTGAAAGTTGTCATAATCTTGAGAATTTGTTTGGTCCTCATTATGTGTGTTCATGGTAAATCCATTTTTGGTCGTTCTGTCTTCTACGTTTATTAATCTTCCTTCTATCATCAATTGATTGTTACGAATTATTGCGTGTAATCCTTTGCTCCTTGCTTTCATCATTTCTTCGCGCATTTGTTTCCTTTGTCTTCGCGCGTTATTATCTAGGAATTCAGATAAATACAGTCCGGTGCCCTGGAAGAGGTGTCTGTTTTCCTTGACATACGTAGTCATTCTCTTACTCAATAGTTCAATCACTAGTGGTCGATTTCTTGTACTATGTCTGCCTATTCTGTAAGTATCTTCTATGTAACCCATCAGGTCAACATTTATAATTTCTCTAAATAAATCAATTAGTCTCATGTGTAGGTTGTTGACTGGCTCGTTATAGTATTCTTCAAGACCATATAACACTATTTTTTTGGAATGATTTTCAGTGCAATTGTTTTGGTTAGGCTCATGTTTCATAGTTTTTATTTTTGTTTTTAGTTCTTCTAGTTCAAATTTTAGTTTCTCGTTTTCTGTTTTTAGGTTTTCTATTGCTTTATTTGTTTCTTGTATGTCTATTATTCTCTGTTCATTTTGTCTCAGTAGGGTATTTGTTTTATGTTCAACGTCTTCGCTTAGTTTTAAAATGGCTTTGTTTATTTCAATCTGAATGGTATCTTTCAATTCTGTGATAATCGATTTGTTATTTTCTTGTAGGCGTAATATTATCATTTCGCTTAAGGTTTTCAAAGTTATTTCTGTTTGGGTGTTGGATTGAGGTAATTTCACTTCGTCTTGTGTCGTGATTGTATCGCCTAACAGACTGAGGTCAACAGAGCCTGTGGTGTCGTTCAATAAGTTGCTTGTAATTTTTCTAATCGTGACATTATTTATTTCTGGTGATGTAGCTATTGGTTGAGGATCACGTTCTCGTGGGCGAATTGGGGTTTCTATGTTCCCTTTTTTAGGTATTTTGCACAAACATGCTTGACATTTCCAAGTTTTAGTGCCCTTAGAGGCTGTCAAGGTTTTGAAGCGGTCTGCTGAGATATAGGCACATTCTAAATCGTATGTACCTTTGCATAGTGTACACGTTGCAATAACCGCTGATATATTACGTCAAATGTATCTTAGAATTTTACTTTCCGTAGATGATCGCAAATATCAAAAGATATTATACCGCTTCAACGATACTGAGCGTATTCGTATTTTTCAATTTAATTCCGTAGCTTTCGGATTGCGACCGAGCCCATTCTTGGCAATGCGTACTGTCCGCCAGTTAGCTGAGGACTATCTGAGGACTGCGGCGAGAGGAAAATGTTCTTGACGTTTTCCTCTCGCCGCAGAGGTTGCTTCTAACGAACTGTATATGGATGATTTAACCACCTCTGTGTCCACTGTAGAAGATGGAACTCGTCTGGCGGACAAACTGCTCGCGTTGTTCAAGAAGGGCGGATTTGACCTCGTCAAGTGGGCGAGTAACTCTAAAGAGCTTCTTGCGCATTTGCCTGAGTCATACCGCGCGGCGATTGAGTTCACAGATGATGACGAAACATTAACCCCTTACCGCATGAATTATGAAAGAGATGAAATAAAAATTTTTTTTTCGCGAAAACCTGTTTATTTTTGCTTAAATAGCGAGATCTAATGAAGAGAAAAAAAATATTATCTTATTTATTAAAAGTTATTGAATGACGCCATATATGGCTTCGTATGCATTCCATTCAAATAATTTTTAATCAAATATGGCTTCGTATGCAATTAGGAGAAAACTATTTTATGTCTCGTGAAATTCTTTATAGCAATTGCGTTTGTCATTTTAGCACAAAAAGGCATTACATTTTTCACATAGTGTGAAAGACCAAAATTTAGAACAATTTTGGCATATTATTTGTCGGGCGTTCTTATTCCAAATCGGAAAATTGCTAATCCCATCAGTACGTACCGACTCCAAGGATATATTGATGCCTGGTACTGGAGATTCAGGTAAACGAGAGGGAGTGCTGCCTCCGCTGGATGTTGGAGTTTCAAGAATGCTATATGGACGACCACGTTTCTTGATCATATAGCTTTTCCTGCCTTTCGCATATGCTCAGAAACGGCCAGTTTAAAATCATATAAAAGCATGTAAGAGTTTGCATTGATTCGACGCCATAACCAAGCATTGACAAGAGACATGTCTGCCATGTGAAAAAAATCTCTTATACCATTGACGAGACTGCAAATGGATTCTGTAATAACCCAGCAACCAGCATGGAATCAAGTAAATCTACTCCTCACATATGCTGGTTATAAACAGCTTGGGGAGAAGGCATGTAACACTTTTTTTTATCCTGTCGAACATAACGCCGCTTTGTTGTCCTGGGTTCACTTCGAACATAGACGGAAAGAAAATTCACATTCTTATTATCGAAACAGGAAACCAAGCTCAACTTTACTTTGTCTATGACTGCTTCTTTTTCTTCAATGCTACCGCGTCCGCGTCTACCACGTCGTCGCTTCTTTAGTTCCTTTTCAGTCTATATTTGAGTTTGTAACATGATTGCGTCGCACTATTCCTAATGGAAGGAAACCTTTTTTGTAAAGGTACACGTGAAAATTGAACCAGTTATCAAAACTTTAGATTTGATGCTGAGATGATCCATTTCTAGAATATGTGTGAAAGAAGCCTTAAATGCATACCAAGCCAAATATGACAGGAAATTTTTTGACAAGAATGCATACGAAGCCAAATATGGCAATATTGAAAAAGTGAAAAAAAGCTACAAAATATGTAAAACAAAGCAAAAATCAAATATTTATCGTATTAAAGAAAGTTTAGAGAATGTAGTTATAATTTTTTCAAAGCGTCTACTCACAGTTTAGGTACTTTTTTTTAAATGACAAAATAGGACTTTATTTGTTGTGCCTGGGCCGTCGCATGCGCTCAATATAATCTTTAAAATATTGGACAGATGGCATTTAATATGAACAAATTATTTACGTTCTGTTTTATGACGAAATTCTGGTTCTGATGTCAGTTAGTTTTTTAAGATAGTTTATATCAGCAGCTTATAAAAAAAATATGAAATTAGTCGTCCATTTATGGTTTCGTATGCGGTAAGGGGTTAAAGGTCTTGGGTTTGAAATGGATACCTACTTCTGACGTGTTCTCGTTCGCCGCATCCGCTGCGACTATGGGTAATACCAAGCGCGCCATACTGTCTACGGTTGCTCGCTTATTTGACGTGTTGGGATTCGTCGCACCTGTTGTCCTATAAGCAAAGCTTCTAATACAGGACCTTTGGCTCGCTAAGGTGGGATGGGATGAGGAGCCCCCAGCAGTCATTACTGAACGCTTCGTTAGGTTCAAAACTGAATTACCGTTATTATCTAGTTTACAAATACCGCGCCATCTGGGTGTCGCGGCCGGTTGCGTGGTCAATTTGCTCGCCTTTGGCGACGCTAGTATGAAGGCTTACGGCTGCGTCATTTACCTACATATAACGCACCCTAATAGGGATATAACCGTACATTTAGTATGCGCTAAGTCTAAAGTGGCTCCACTGAAGACGATCTCTCTGGCGAGGCTAGAATTGTGTGCCTCACTAATGCTCGCTAAACTTGTAAAACAAGTTCATACTCTTTTCCATAAGCGATATCCTATTAAAGAGATATTCGCTTTCAGTGATTCCACTGTCGCTCTATCATGGATTCACTCTTCCCCGCATCGCTGGCAGACATTCGTTGCCAACCGCGTGACTGAAATACAGTCAAATTTATCTCCAGACCGCTTTTTTCATATTAATGGAATAGAAAACCCTAGTGACTGTTTATCAAGAGGCTTACTACCGTCTGAAATCATCCATCACCCGCTGTGGTGGCAAGGTCCACCATGGACTAGTCATCCAATCACTGAGTGGCCAATAGTGGCATTCGACCCGTCGAATGTCGACGGGTCTATACCTGAAGCAAAGGGTTCCGTAACTTTAACAGTAGTCTCCCATCAATCTCCTTCAATACTTCTGGAGCTCTCTTATCGAGTCTCATCTTGGAAAAAGCTACTACGCATCATAGTGTATGTTCTGCGATTTATTCGCAAGTTACCTCGAGCTAATTCAATTGAGGTCTCGGACCTTGAAGTCGCTGAGTTTGCGATTATTCGCGAGTTACAGAACAAATACTTTGCCTCTGAATTAAACAACATTAAAAAGGGTAACTTGCCCTCACCTTCATTGAGAAAACTTAGTCCGTTCATAGATAAAAACGGTTCGCTTCGAGTTGGTGGTCGACTGACAAACGCTCAGATACCATTTGCAAATCGGCATCCATTGCTGCTTCCACGTCGAGATCACCTGGTGGACCTGTTGATAGATGACTGTCATCGATTCAATTGCCATACAGGTTCCCACCTTCTCATGTCATTGTTAAGGCAACGCTATTGGATTATTTCCGCTCGAAATATTATTCGACAACGCATACGTCAATGTAATTTTTGTTTCAAGGTTGCTCCCTCTCATCCCACGCCTATGATGTCAAGTTTACCTCCAGCGCGTGTACAAGAAGCCAAGGCCTTTACTCACACAGGGGTAGATTACGCTGGGCCGATAGCTATCACTATGACACGCAAGCGGGGCGTTAGAAGTCAAAAGGCTTATATCTGCATTTTTGTGTGTCTGACTACCAAAGCCATACACATTGAAATTGCATCGGACTTGAGTTCGGAGACGTTCTTGGACGCTTTAAAGCGTTTTCTGTCACGACGAGGGCTAATATCTGTCCTATATTCCGATAACGGAACAAATTTCATTGGGGCAAAGCGTCAACTACACGAGTTATACACGTTTCTAGCTTCTAAAGATACGTCTACTGCATTCAAAACGGAACTAAACAACCCTAAAATTACATGGCGGAATATTCCCGCGCGCGCCCCCCACTGGGGAGGAATTTGGGAAAGCAATATAAAGTGCATAAAAACTCATTTATATCGTTGCATCGGGCAACAATTACTGTGCTACGAAGAGTTATTAACAGTGTTGACTCAAATAGAGTGTATTCTAAATTCGCGTCCATTGTGTTTGCTGTCTGATCAGCCGCACACCATTTTAACTCCCGCTCACTTCCTCAACACTACCCCTCTGCAGTCGTTGCCAGCTTGCGAGGTGGACGCATCCGTGGGCCTTCATAGTAGAAAAAAATTATTAGATAGCTTGGTCCAAAGTTACTGGAAAAGGTGGCACTTAGATTATCTGCACACTCTCCAGTTAAGACAAAAATGGAATACTCCTGAGGTAACCATTCAGCCAGGTACACTTGTTCTCGTTCACCAAGATGACGCGCCACCACTTCGCTGGCCTACGGGTATCATTGAGCAGGTATATCCTGGCAGGGACGGAGTCGCGCGTGTTCGTTGGTACGCACGACAAATGGAACTTTCAAACGTCCTGTCGTTAAACTGTGCCCACTTCCGTCCCAATAACTTAACATAATTATAACTTAATTTAACATAGCCTATATTATCTTGTTCGTCTTAATTCATTGATAGCACAGTTATAATCGCTCTGCATGCTCGTATCCTTATATGTACATATATATATATATTCAACTTGTAAGCCATCACATTGCTAATATTCCCCATATACTTCCTTGTATCCATCCTGCTCCTGTTATCGCATCCTATTTTTTGTTTTTTGTTTTTCGTAAATCCTAAGGATTTCCAAAGGGGGGAGGATGTTTACGCCAATATGTTGTTGTCTCTTTCTGGCAAAAGGGAACGGCAATTAGTGAAAGGCGACGCGACCTTCAATCGATACAAGGACAGTAACCGTCGCGTGAGTCCTCGAAGATTCAGTATACTACTTAGCGCCAACCGCACCGCACCGCTCGCTATAATAAAGAATAGATCAGCTGATTGATCCCGGTATCGGTAGTTCACGCTCGGTCGCCAGAAACCAGCTCCAGGCCAGACTCCAAGACCAGCGCAGAGAAGACCAAAGGTTAGTGCCAATCCTATTAGCCTTTCCGGGACTCAACAGGCGATCCACCCGCATCCCATAAAAAATTTAAAATTCATTTCCACTTAAACGCTTCACCAACAGGTATATTGAATAATGATTTTAAACGATTTTGAACTAACTGTTGGTTGTTATTATACCGGTCACATAATTATTAATTTCCAGGCAACGGCATAATTTTTTGAGGAAAGGACAATGGGCAAAAATGAACCTGATCACCCTGACGGCCATCGCTCGCTGCGGCCTTCGCAGCATTGCGACGCTGCGGGCCAACAGGGTATCTGCCCACACAGGTGCTCCATACAGAGCCATGGACCGCACGATCCCCAGGTAGAGCCTCCGGCAAGATGGCTCAGGCCCCCCGAAGTTAGGCAGCAGCCGCGTCAGAGCCGCCGCCGCGCCCATCAGCTTAGGGGCCAGTTGCCGGAAGTGCGGCCCGAAGTCCCATCGGCTATCGAGGACGAGTCCTAGGTACCTCATCGTCGACTCGACGCCGATGCGGACGCCCCCCACCACTATGTTGGATCCCGCAGGTGGCGCGCGCCGAGGCCCATGGAAACACAGAGCCTCGGATTTGTTGAGCGCCACCTCGAGGCCCAATCGCAGGATCCTTGCCACGACTTGCGCAACCCCGCAGTCGCCAATAGCGACCGCCGCGTCCGCGTCCCGCGCCGTCACCAACGTGTCGTCGGCGTAACGACGGAGGAGCGCACTGAGCAGCACCCAATCATACCCACAGGAGTCCACATGTTCCACAGGAGCGGTCCCAAGACCGAACCCTGTGGAACACCGCACGACGTTTCCCGTCGACCCCATCCATCCTGACCCGGATAGATCACCGACCTGTCAGCCAGGTAGGCCCCGACCGTGCGGCGGAGGAAGTGACTACTAACCTAACCTAACCTTACCTATCCAAACCCAACCTTTTTTTTTTTTTTTTTTTTCGAGGTGGAAATCCTCATAACTAACAGACTAAAACCACCCCGGTGTTCCTTCGCTCACCTGCATCAGGGGGCAGTGGGATCTAATGCGACTTCCGCTACCCCGGACTGGTGCCGGCCCGTTTCGCCTACGGACCACATCGCGGAGGGGAGTGAGGTGTAGAACTCCCCTCATTACATCTTTGAGAGGCGCGCATGGAACACTATGCGCCGCCATCTCGGGTCCAGTTTGATAGGGGGGCAACGGAAGTCCCCAAATCCGTTACCCCTGGACCCATTTACGGAGGTCGGAAGAGGGCGTTGTCCGCCCTCTGTCTGCGTCCGGTGCGTCTGCTGCGGGAAGGGCGCGAGCTAGTCAGTTCCCTTTCCCTTTCCGCGGCTTCCTTCTGCGACATGCCTAGTTCGCAGAAGGTTATCATCGCATCCCAAGACTCTGCGCTGTCGACCATAGAGCGAATTACAGCCGGCAGCGACAGGTCGCTTCCTACCTCTGCAACAAGGGTACGGCGCGGCTCATCCCACGTGACGCACTCGGCCAGCGTATGCCGCGCTGTGTCCACTGGACCTTGGTCGCAGTGATGACATCGAGCGTCCGGCTCTCTGCTTAAGCGACACAGGTACTTTCCGAAGCAGCCGTGCCCCGAGAGCACCTGTGTCGCCCGGAATGTCAGTGAGCCGTGCTTTCTCCCAAGCCAGCCATCGAGTACTGGCTGGATCGCCTCAATTGTGTCAAGGCCGGCAGTAGGGTTTTCAAGCCTCCTTCGCCATTCCGTCACCATGACCTGACGAACCTGGGACCGGCGCAGTATAAGCTCTTGTTGCACCAGTCTTCCACCCCGTGCTTCGGCCTCCTGGCGCCACTGATGTAGCGTTGCGAGGGTCTTTGCCTCCAGGTCCCACGGCGGAGATCCGGCCAGTACACATGCCGCCTCGTAAGAGATCGTGCGATACCCCCTTATGACTCTGATCGCCATAACTCGCTGCGGTCTGCGCAGGACTGCAATAGTGCGGTTTGTCAGGTCTGTTGCCCATACCGGGGCCCCGTAAAGGGCCATCGATCGCACGATCCCCACGTATAACCGCCTACAGGCGGTGTTCGGCCCCCCCAAATTGGGAAGCAGCATTGAAAGTGCACCCGCCGCTCTTATCAATTTGGGTACCAACTGATGAAAGTGGGGTCCGAAATCCCAGCGGCTGTCAAGTACCAATCCTAAATACTTCATGGTTGACTTAACAGTGATTCGGCTCCCCCCGACAATAATATGTAATCCTATCGGTGGCGCGCGTCGGGGCCCATGAAAAGCAATGGCTTCCGACTTATTGAGGGCCACATCTAGGCCCAGACGTCGTATGCGGCTCACCACTTGTGAGACCGCAGCTGTGGCCAGCAACGCTGCTTCCCTATATGAGCTACCTTGAGCCATGACCAGCGTATCATCCGCGTAACACGTGATGTTTACGCCCGGCAGGAGCTCGCCTCTCAAGACCCAATCGTAGCCGATGTTCCACAGGGGAGGTCCAAGAACCGAACCCTGTGGAACACCGCACGACATGTTGCGATCGCATATGCCTTCACGTCCCGTGAAAGTAATACACCTTCCCCCCAAGTAGGCCCTCAAAACGTTGCGAAGGTAGAGAGGCACTTGATGATAACGCAGGGCTTCTCTAATGCAGTTCCAAGGCAGAGTGTTAAATGCGTTGGAGATGTCTAAAGACACCGCCAGCACCACCCTGCCCTGAGACACCGCTTCCTCAGCCAGAACTCTCACCCTCCTGATGGCATCAACGGTAGAGCGCCCACGTCGGAACCCAAACTGATTGTCGTCCAGGTTCGGCCCGTCTGTACATAAGTGGCTGACGAGGCGATCAGCTATTATCCGTTCGAGCATCTTGCCAGTCTCGTCCAGCAGCACTATGGGCCGATAAGCGGACGGCGAATCCGCTGGGCGTCCCACCTTTCTGAGCAAAACCAGTCGACCAGCTCGCCATCTAGTTGGGAACTGACCTTGCTCAAGACAGGCTGTGAACAGTCTCCGTAGTGGGGGCTCCAGTTCTTTTAGGGCAAGGACTAGAGCGCGGCCAGGCACACCATCGGGTCCTGGAGCAGTGTTTTTGGATCGAAGCCTTAATAAGGCCGCGCCCATCTCCGCCTGTGTCACCTCTGGAACTATTAAACTTTCCTCTTCTGACTCTGCAGCCGTTTGTAAACCCATCGGCGGTGCTTCAAATTCAGCTCTAGTAGGGAAAAGAGTAGACACCACTTGCTCCAGGAACTGCGGCTCTAGACTCGCTGTTAGAGGAGGCGCCCACGGCCGGAGTTTCCCTCGAACCATGCGATAAGGACGCCCCCACGGATCTCTGTCTAAAGTCTCCAACAGTTCTTCCCTGGATCGTTTCTTTGAATCGCTGATAGCCAGCCACAGAACCTTTTTTGCCGCGCGGTAAACCTCATACAGCGCGGCTTCCACATCTGGATCTCGTAGGCGTCTCCTTCTGTATCGTGTATACGGTCGTCTAGCAGTCGCGCACTCGACCCGAAGTCGTTTAATTTCGGAGGACCACCAGTATACGCTGCGCTTTACGGGTAGTGTGGAGACCCGCGGCATGGATGCATCGCAGATTTGCGACATCGCATCGCCGAACCACTGAGCTTCCCGTTCGACGTGAATAGGACTAACTGTCGTCGACTCCTTGATCCAAGCTTGGACAATGGCTGCTTCCTCCAGAGCCTCCCTGTCGAGACGTTTTAGCGCCCAACGCGGGCCGTCTCTTCGAGGGAACAACTGACGACGATTTCCAGAATTCTGGGTGGAGACGTCAAAACGAATATATCGGTGATCCGATAGCGTCTCCACCTCCGTTTCAACGTGCCAATCATGAATGTGATGCATGACAGCGGAACTAGCGAACGACACGTCTACTATTGACCCGCCCCGCTGCCGCACACACGTGAATTCCGTACCTCGATTTAATATTGCAAGGCCTGTCGTAATGGCCCACTCTTCTAACGCTTCACCCCTCAGATCTGTGACCGGAGAACCCCACGCTGCAGACTTGGCATTCAGATCGCCAAGGAGTAAAATGGGACGAGGATGAGACCGGCCTACGACAGCTCCTAACTCGACGAGAAAACTCTCGAATTCAGCGAGGCTTTTGTTGGGCGAAAAGTATGCCCCGATCGTGACGATCCCATTCACAAGGGCGGCCACCCAGCCGTGTCCTCGGGATACGTCAACAAGAGTTGCGCTTGTGATGGCCACTAACTCGTCGAGATCCGGGGGCCCAGTTATCCCGGGTGGGGACGAAATATGGCTCAGAGACCACCGCCACGTGGATAGACCACTCCACCAGGCTCTGGAAAAGCAGATCCTGAGCTCTGGTGCAATGGTTGATATTCGCCTGTAAAAAATGATAATTTGCCATTACTGGCATTCCATTATCTCGCCGCCTCGTACTGTCACAGGCTGGGAGTCAGCCGTAGAGATGCTAGGCTGCGACAGAGTTGTAGACCCCGCAGCCTTTGTCCAACGCTCTTTACGCTTTCCGGGCGCGCCGCACGTTTTTCCACCAATTCTGTGCCCCGCAGACTTTCCTGCATTTGAACAAAGGCTGCAGTTTGGTTCCGTGGAGCATTGGGACGCCTTATGGCCAGGAAGACTGCAGCGATAACATATATCGCTACGATCGGTTTCCGAGGTGCACATTGCCCGGACGTGACCCTTCTCAAGGCATCGAAAGCATTGCAAGGCCCTGGGTGGCAGGAGTGACACCCTCGCTGACACCCAGCCCACCAGCAGGCGTCCTGCATTGGCAACCCGATTCGCAGCAGCCACCGGGCACCGTACCCAAATCGTGCCAAGTCCGCCAGCACCGAAGCGAATTCCACCCGCTTGCACATTTTCAGGTGGGCATCCACCACCTTGAGCTATGGCCGCCACTACCTCTTCTGAGACTACGGAGTCGTCAAGACCATCGACGCGAACCTCAGCCATCTTCATGGGTCTGGAGACCCGTGCCACTTCAAGGTCAATGACAGTTCGCAGTCTGGCCGCCAGGGAATCTGCTCTCTCAGCACTGCTTGTCCCCGCCAACTCAAACATTTTGGCACCCGTGGCTGCAGTCCTAAAACGGAAGCCATCCGGTGTACAAAAATCGGCGAAGACCAGTTTGCCCCTCGCTTCAGCCAGTATCGTTTGGTATGTGATCCCTCTGTCCCTGGCCTCGGGCTGCAACGTAATCACCACAGCCTCAGAACAAGGCACACGAATTTTTGGGGTGCTCTGTCCACCCCGAGCGACCTGCCCCATTGTTTTTGGCGAGGTTTTCTCCTTTTTCCTTCGCCGTTTTTTACGGTTTTCGGCCATCTTCCAGTCACCATCATTTTTCTTTGGCTGAGAACTTTCCTCCACCGTGGGCTTCGTCGCCCCCTCATCGATCTTTTTCCTCCCTTCAGCGGGGTTAGTGGCCGTCCGGGAGGGCACCTTCGGCGGCGGTGTTGTTTTAGTCACCTGAGCCCACGTATGTCCAGTCGCCAAACATGATCTCTCCTCCTTTCTCCGCTTATCTGCCGCCAATGGTGGGCGGAGATTGACAGGGGGGTTGAGTCTAGGCTCAATACTGTCCAGGCGGGCAGTCATGATGTTCAAGAGCCGGTTGAACTGGTCTTCGCCCAATGAACCATTCTGTTGCAGAGCACGACTGTCTGTTGTCACCTCACTTTGCTGCTGCCTGAATTCCGCCGTAAGGGTACCGACCTCCCGCTGGAGCTCTTCCATTTTAGTATGAAGACGGCGATTTTCCTCTTGAAGTTTTAATGTTTCTTCCGAGGTTGTCCTATTTACGAGGACTTCCATTGCCTCCTTAATGCTGTCTGCTGCCTCCTTCAGGGCCCGCGTGAATGTACCCTTCAGGTTGCCCGATTTAGTGGCAACCTTCAAGACGACGTCAACTGCGTCCAGAACCTGGCGGCCGAGTGCATCCGCCGTCATACCCTCAGGGGCAACGGCAGTCTTAGATCTATTCTCTCTAGCTCGTCGAGCCATCTCGGTTACTTCATCGGCCGCGATGGCTTTTCGACCCTCCCGTGTCGCTAGTTTGAGTTCCGCTTTATTTCGAAGTAATGTGATACCCTCTTCATTTTCACCAGTAGCTGCATCGGAGTCGCTCACTCCGCTAGCCACCGGTGTATCAGGGCGCTTAAGGAAGCGTCCCCGGGTGTTCGGTGCTACTTTTGAACTATTTATTTCAGCAGTCGTCCCACGACCTCTGCCCTTCCTGGCTTTTGGCACCTGGCAGGTTCTCCTCACTTGAGGAGTGTCCCGCTGAACACACGTCCGAATTGCAAACTCGCGAACGCTTCCCCCAAAATTTTGAAGGAGCGGCCACAGCTGCTTGGCATGTGCTGTCAGACTCCGACAACACATCCATCGTATCAAGAACCACGCTTGATTCTCCTGGAGCCCCTGCTCCCGTCCTCAATGACGTAGTGTCTGACTCTGACACTGCGTCCACCTTCTTCCCGTTCTTCACGTTTTTTTTTGTTTTTGTTTTAATTTCATTAACCATTTTAGTCCCACGAGCATGGGGGAAATACAAAGTCCATCCGGGCAGAGACCCCTGTACCCGGATAAGCCTATAATATTTGTTACTCGCCAGGGGGTCGGCCGGTACCCTGGCGAGGGTAGCACTCACGACTGATTTGTTCATAAGAACACCCGTCAGCCATACATCTCCTCGCGGTGCTCCGCCACTTGAGATTCGGGGTAACTTTTTAAAGAGGTTTTCTACCTCGCGGCCCGGGCGGTTAAGCCAAGGCCCTTGGTCCTGATCAAGATCAGGATTACGAGATTGACGACGGGGACAAGGAAGGACTCAGTCCTTTCCCGTCTGCCCGGAGGCAGTGCAAGTGCACACCGGGCCCGTCCTTGCTCCTCCACTGTGCCCTCTGCAAATCAGAGGGACACGCAGAACAACGCCCTCACCAGTCCCATTGGGACCCCTCCAGTGTCAGACTATCGGCCACGGCAGTAACTCTTCCCGATGAACAAGACGAAGAAATCTTCTTCCCGTTCCCCGGGGAACGTCACTGCCGCGCCCGGGGCGCACCGGCCTAGCAGCTGCCGTTCCCTCCCAACGTATCAAAAGGGACAAGCAACCAACAGGCTCACGAGGAGGTTGTCTGACGTAGCACCCCATCCAAACCCAACCTAACCTAACTTCTTTTGTTAAGCTGTAAATGATGCCCGACGCACATTGAAACATCTAAGAAGGCAGTTAATAATAATAATAATATTTCACAACTATCACACAACGCCATCTAGTCCCAAGCTAAGCAGAGCTTGTGTTATGGGTACTAGACAACTGATATACATACTTATATATTTCTAAATACATACATATTATAGATAAATTACACCCAGACACAGAACAAATGATCGTGCTCATCACACAAACATTTGTCCTGGGTGGGAATCGAACCCACGACCTCCGGCATAGCAGTCAGGGTCACTAACCACTAGACCAACAGGCAAGTCAAAAAAAAGTTAGCTTATGCGTGCCTTAGACCCACTAGAAATACCAACGAGATCTTAAATAGCTATCCTAACCTTACTTTTTCTGTTCAGCTAAAAATGATGCCCGACGTATATTGAACCATCTGGGAAGACGGTTGATTTATGTTTGACTTGGACCCACTAAAAATACGAACGAAACCTTAAATAACCTAACCTAACCTAACTTTTTTGGTTCAGCTAAAAATGATGCCCGACGTATACTGAACCATCTGGGAAGGCGGTTAGCGTATGTTTGACTTACAACGACTAAAAATACCAATAAGACCTTAAATAGCTAACCTAACCTAACTTTTCTAATTCAGCTGTAAATGATCCCTGACGTATACTGAACCACCTGGGAAGGCGGTTGGCGTATGTTTGACTTACAACGACTAAAAATACCAATGAGACCTTAAATAGCTAACCTAACCTAACTTTTTTTTCAGCTAAAAATGATGCCCGACGCACAGTGAACCATCTGGGAAGACGGTTGGCTTATGTATTTCATTTAGTATTAATGGCATTTTGTAAATGTACTAAATGTACGTCCGTTCACAACGGACGCCGTTGTGAACGGACGTGTTACAAAGAGCTCCCGTATTTTTAATTCTCAAAAGTAACTAAAACTGCATAAAGTGATATAAAAACTACACAGTCAAGTGCATAAGGATAATACCAGTGAACTGTGTTAACCCTACATTACTACTCATGTTGCGACGCACAAAGAAACTACTCATACGCTTGCGAGGCGCATCATATTTACTAATGATTTTATTAAAAACCTATAAGTATGATTGATATGTTTTGACTGTTTATGTAATTGTGTAGATTACTAAAAAAAGAAAAACACAATTTTAATTCATATTTATACATTTTTATTATAAAATCTTTAATCAAATAAATATTAGAAACAAATTTTAGGAACTTAGGCAATGTAACAGTCTTCTCATTAAAAATAAAAAAAATAAAACTTTAAGTATACAATTCTCTTGAAAAATAGGAAATTATGAAGTAAATAACTAAAAAAAACTAACAATGTGACAAAAAAAATATTTTAGATGCATCCGATACATAAATGAACTTGATGTTCGCCGCAGATAGATTTTTGGCACTTGGCGCACGTCATTTTGGACATCCTCTTCTTTTTAGATGTACAATTCTTTTTTTTTGGCGGTGGTGGACCCTCATTTTCTTCAGAACAGTCATCGGAAGGTTTTTTTAGGTGCTTCTAGTCTTTTTTGCATCCATTCAGTAGTCAACTGCGTGCTAAGTTTTTTCATAAATTGTCTTACTTACTAGCCATGATGTTAAAGTTTCAAAACGTACCTACCTAAAAAAAGATAAAACACACTGGTAGTAACTAATAATGAACAAAAAAACACTAACAAAATAGCTTGATTAATAGCGTAAAACTTACATACAAACTACTCATACGTCTTTGGAGCGCCAAGGGTAGTAATATCATTAAAACTATTACACTTACCGTAACGCAACCACCGTCCTGCGACACGTGCTGGCGATGACTGAGATGTCCTTGAACGTGAATGCCGTACGCGCAAAGGATAAAAAGGGAAAGCAATATATCAAAAACGCGGGCGCCTCTGCGACGTAGAGTAGTAATCTAGGGTTAAAATAATAGCTGTGCAAAACATTACATTGTTGTTTTGGAATAAAATACTTTAAAATTAACGTGAGCGACTGTGCAAAAAAAGTGAAAGGATTGACCTTGGACCTCACACAGCGGACTTTTTTGACTCGCAATAATCACACCGTTACAAGCTATGTGCCAAATTCGCTAAACATTATAAAGACGTGTTGGCCGAGCGGTGTAAGACGCCGCGTTGAACCCTACACCGAAACGACGTGAGTTCGAATCCTGAGTGTTCTCCAAAAGATCATATTTTTGGAATTTATTATCGTTGGAAACAATTAAATTCATCACTGTCAACTCTTTTTTGGCAAGAAAATCTACAAATAGTTATCAAACATTTTCAACACTTATTTCTAACTCTACTAGGTACCTGATACAAGATGAATAAAACACCATCAAAGACGTCAACGCAAACTACACCCTCACGCTCGGAATCAGATATCACCAAACTTTGCGCTGACGAAGGTCTTCTCTCCACCAAGACACAAGAAAATATCACGCAGAGAGCAAAACGACGACGACAGTCACCAAATAAAAGTGGTACAGAAGCTTTGGCTGATGAATTTACCGTATTTAAAAACGAGATCACCAGCATTATGAAAGACATGATAAATGATCTGATGCTGTCCCAAAACTCACGAATGGACAAAATAGAGAACCACATTTTGGAGATCAAGTCTCAATATAAGCAAATTGAAGAAACAAATGGCGAAATTGAAAAATCTATGACTAATGTCTCTGATCAGCTAACATGTCTGGAAAGCAAAATTACTGGTTTAGAAACGAATCAAGTTGCTATAGATAAGAAAATTACATTACTGGAGGAAAAATTAGACCAATTCGAGCGGAGCAGTATTAAAACATGTGTCGAACTTCGCAATGTACCAAAAGTACCTAACGAGAATAAGAATTCCTTGTACAATAAGATTCAAACTCTCTCAAAAACATTGGAAATAGAATTACAGCCATCGGACATACGAGATGTTTCAAGATTACCCTCTAAAAAGGACAGCAAGACCTCCAACGTAACGGTCGAATTTTCAAATACCTTACTAAGGAATAATTTTCTAGATTCAGCTAAACTTTTTAATAAAAACAATGTTAACCGTAAATTAAACTCAACTCATTTAGGATTTGATTCTTTAACAAACAGTCCTATTTACATTGCCGAGCAACTTACTGCATACGCTAAGAAACTGTTTTTTAACTCGCGAAGCTTTGCAAAAGCTAATCAGTACACATATTGCTGGGTTTCTAACGGGCGAATTATGCTGAGAAAATCTACTGATTCTCCTCATATTATTGTTAAAAATGAACAGCAATTAAATGACTTGTGCCTGGCAAACAAAGCATGACTAAAAAAATTCGCTACGAAATTGTCTTTTGCTTATTTTGTTTATGTTGTTTTGTATTTCCTTGTACGTACTCTAGAAATTTACTTTAAAATATATTTTGCTAACACAATTCCTCATCACATTACACAAACATACTCCCACAATTCTTGTACAACACACTCTCAACTTGACATATCGAAAACACCTTCAATCCACCTCCACTTCATTTTTGACTGTTCTCCGCTACCATTATCCCTAGCTTATCTTGAAGATATATTTAACTCACAAAATGTCTAATAACTTCCATGATTTTTTAGATAATGTCGATCAATTCTCTGTATCTCAATCCTACTCATGTACCCCGGAGCAGGTGTATACATTTATCGAACAACCTCGTAACTATCTTAAAATATTTACACAAAACATTAGGTCAATTAATTGTAATTTTTTGGGTTTAGAGACATTGCTTGCACGTATGTCACTGGACTGTGACATTATAATACTTACGGAATGCTGGTTACCCTGTCTCAGAAACCATAATATACCTATTATTCCAAATCACACTATGTATAACACAAAAAACCACAAAAATCAAAGTGATGGAGTCGTTACTTATATAAGGTCAGATATATCCTGCTCTTGCAAGGAATTAGATTTCGGTTTTAGCGCTAGTGGACTTGTGTTGGAGATAGCTACTGATTTTGCTATTCTTTGTGTATATAGGTCACCTTTAATGGCAACATTGATTCTTTTCTTAATTCACTTAATAACTTGCTACCAAATTTTACTAAATTCAACACTGTGGCTATGTGTGGTGACATAAATTTAGATATTAAACCCTCTTCTTTAGACAACCGTTCTCATGGATATCTGAACACTCTAGCTTTTAACGGGTTTCTTCCTTCACATACCTTCCCTACTAGGGGTGAAAATTGTCTTGACCATGTTATGATTAAAACAAAATCACAGAGTATCTCACTGGTTCTTGACACTACAGTGACTGATCATCACTCGCTACTCCTTTGCATTTACAAAAAAAACACAAAAGTAAACGCTACAAATAAGTTAAATAAAATTGATTTTAATTCCCTTGACAATTCCCTTGAAAGCTTAGACCTATCTCATATCTACCACATATCAGACCCTAATTTGGCGACCGACACTTTCATTACAATATTACAAAAAGTAATTGCAAATAACACTACTATCATTAAAGTACCAGCAAAGAAAAAAATCCTCAAGCCCTGGATAACCCCTGGCTTGCTGAAATGCCTAAGACACAGGGACTCACTGCACAGACAATTAAAGCTATCACCAACAAATTCTACTCTACAAATTTCGTACACGCGATACAGGAATTATTGCAATAAAATAATTAAAAAAGCTAAACGCCTTTACGATAGTCAAGAGTTACATAAAGCTGGAACAAACTCCAAAATTCTATGGGACACCATTAAGCGAATAGTCAACATTCCAAAAGCTAAGCAACAATCAGCCCAATTACTATCTCAAAACCACACACCAACTAAAACATGCAATGAGATTAATGATTACTTTATTAGTATTGGAAAGACACTGGCCGATGGTATCGCTAGCAAACCAAATTTACCTCAAGCAAGTATGCCTACACAAGCGTCTACATCATTTGTCCTCGAACAAACAGATACTGATGAGATTACTGCTATCATAGGATCCTTAAAGTCAACTGCAGCAACTGGTTGGGATGGTATTTCCTCTGCTTTTCTCAAAAGATACTCAAGATTATTAGCGCCAGTCTTAACATATATTTTAAATATTTGTTTACAGAACGCTATATTTCCAACCTCTTTCAAGAGAGCTGTAATACATCCTATATTTAAGGGTGGTGATGGGAACTCGTTTAACAACTACCGTCCAATCGCGGTGTTGTCTGCCCTGTCGAAGGTCTTCGAGCGACTTATAAATAATAGACTAGTCAAGTTTATTGAGCACTATAAATTAATTTCAACTCAGCAGTTTGGTTTCCGTAAAAAGAAATCAACTGCAGATGCCGTCCATCTACTAACTAATTATATAGTTGCAAATATCAATAAAAAAAAAAAGGTACTTACCATCTTCCTTGATCTCGCGAAGGCCTTCAATACGGTTCCGGTAAATACCCTTCTACTAAAATTAGAACGCATGGGCGTCCGAGGTTTACAGCTTGAGCTTTTTAGGAGCTATCTTTCAAACCGCACTCAGTTAGTCAAAATGGGTGACTACATGAGTGGTGAGCGTCCGATTTGTTACGGTGTGCCTCAAGGCAGTATTTTGGGGCCAACCATGTTTCTGATATTCATTAATGACCTTTGCAATCTTAGCGTCACAAACGGACAAATTATATCTTTTGCCGATGACACAGCACTCACTTTTGTAGCAGACTCATGGTCAAGCCTCCAAAGTATAGCACAACTTGGTTTTAATTCAGCTTTTGACTGGCTACAGTCTCACTCCTTGACGCTTAATGCTTCAAAAACTAAATTTATGACATTCTCGATTTCTTCAGCCTCACAACCAAAAATTCCTCTTATTCTAAAGGTGCATACCTGTCAATCTCCTACTCAAACAGTTTGCCAGTGTCCCTTAATCTCCTCTACTGACTCCATCAAGTACCTAGGCATAACAATGGACAAATATCTCTCATATAAAGAACACATAAATGTTATCACTGGCAGAATTAGAAAACTTATCTACATTTTAAAAAACCTACGGTACGTCGCGAATAGTAAAGTCATTCGAACCGTTTACTATGCTTTGTGCAATTCAATTATTAGCTATTGCATTTCCTGTTGGGGCGGAATAGCTAAAACTACCCTGAAGCCTTTGGAAGTGGCTCACAGAGCAATCTTGAAAATAGCAACTTTTAGGCCTATTCGTTACCCAACAACGCAATTATATCAAGACTGTAATGAGCTTAACCCTCTGCAACTGACGTGACTCAAGTTTTACAATTCAACTGACGTGGTAGTACACGAGACACCATTTCAACAGCAAATATTTTTGTAGATTTAAAGTATTCAGATAAATTATTCATATTTATTAAATTTTTAGCCTTTATATATGTCAAATTAACTTGAAATAATAAAGAAAAATTTGTATTTTCAAAATTAAATAACATTTATTTACTTAACATAAATCAGTCTATAAATTTCTACTTTGAGAATTTATGACATAAAAAACATCATTTTAACGTTTTTTTAAATTTAAAATGATACATTTTGAAAGTTCACAATTCTTTTAATCAGTATAGGAAAAATGAAATACATTCGTTGGTCAATTTTGAAACAAGAGACTTTCAAAGTCACACTTTTTTTTGAAAAATTATCACACAGTGGCTCGGAGCACTGAAGGCAAATTGCCTTCGAACATTGACAGCAACGGTATTTATTTGTTTTTTTGGACAAATATAATATATTTTTTTATAAAAAGTAGAACTGACCAAACTAGTGGTGGTGGAGGGGGGGTATCCTTGCCAAAAACTCTAGTGATAATCATTAGCGGCTTCCTTGGCAATCTTTCACTATACACTCGGTTTTTCTGATGCACTGTAACTAACAAAAAAAAACTCCTTTCCTCATTTCAGAAAGAAATACTGGATAACCATGGACTCTAACATTGTGGGGTCAATCAGCTTAGTCTAAAAGTTTCTGCTGATGTTCTACTTTTATGAGCAGAAGTCCTTTGTTTAGGGTTGTTACTTGTGATATCCATCTCTTTCCTGCCTTCCTCCGAGACTACACCCTCGTGTGCTATAATATAGCTTATATATATTTCATATATTGTTTCCCATCCTGTGTTACTCAGTTATAATATGTGTATATAATTCTTTTAGGTTTTAATCGTTATTTGATAACATAAAAAGTACAAATCTATCTTAATTGTAGTTAGATACAATGTACTTTATGTAAATAGTTTATTTTATGAAAATTGGAAAATAACGCGAAATAATTAATCATTTAAAGTTATTGGCTGACGTGGTAGTTTAGGAGACACTATACAGATATAACCATTTGACTGAGGTGGTAATCTCGTGGACACATGCTTTAACGCTGACGTGGTAGTTTCGTGGACACTTTTCATCCGCTACGCAAGCCTGAGCTGAATGCGACGGCCCGCTGCATACTGACCGACGTCTGAGCCCACTACAGTAAGGTACTCGCAGCGGCGGTGCTCAAATTTGAAAATTGCCGGTAAAAAACGGGATTTTGTATTTCGCGGTGTCTGTTGGACTACCGCATCAGCTACAGAGGGTTAATACAAGGCAATTATTTATTATGAAAACTTTGCTGAAGCAACATCAGGAAACCCCTTTTATTCCTATCACAAAGCGACGTAAAGACAACATCTGCATTATTCTTCCGATTAACTTCACCTACACAAAGAGATTCTTTTATTACCTTGGTCCCTCACTCTACAACAAAATTAACTCATCTTCACCGGTTTATGAATTACCTTCTTCTAAATTTAAATTAGTTATTCGTTCATGCCTTCTAGGGAAATCATATGATGAGACAGAAGAGTTTCTCTCAAATTCATTTAAAAAGTTAAGCCCTGTTTAGGACTGTAATTAATATATTGTTGCTAATTGGTGAAGAAAGCGAAAAATCCAACAATACTATAATGGAAATTGTTAAGAAGAAATTTAAAGAGGAATTGAGCATCATACTGGAAGAAAGGGACATAAACATGTTACATAGAATCGGTACAAAGGATAAACAAATAGAAAAACCGAGGCCGATACTCATATCATTTGTCAACAATTGGCAAAAAAACAACATAATGAAGACCAAAAACCAACTAAAATCAAATATCTATATTTCTGAAGATTATCCAAAAGAAGTCCTTAACAAGAGGAAAGAGTTATTGCCAATACTCAAAGAAGAGAGGATGAAAGGCAATTACGCAACATTAAATTATGATAAATTAATTATTAAAGAAGGCAGACCCGGAAACGAAAAGAGAAAAAGGAACCCTTCCACCTCACCAAGCACATCCGAACAGCCCCGCAAACAACAACTGACGACAAAATTAAATAGACGTAATGCTTTCGATCTAATGAGGAACAGAAGCAACTCTCTCCCTACTGATAATCATTCACCCGAACAAAAACCATAGGATCAAATTATCAGCCGTCGGAACCACACATCAACCAAGAAAGAACTAATTAAAGTAAACAACAAAACATTCCCCAAGCCGACTGGTCATCGTGGGGAATCAGACCACTACCCTCCACTAAATAATGATAATGAAAATGAAAACGAAAAAGAACAAAATTTAAAAGTGTGTATATATAATAATCCTCCCCCAAGCCGACTGGTCCTCGTGGGGGAAAAAGACCACAACCCTCCAAAGACAATTAAACACGCCTCGGATATATACATAGCCACTTTCAATACACGATCGTTACGTACTTCTGAAAAACTCATCGAACTCGAACTAGCCTTATCACAAATAAAATGGGATATAATAGGTATTAGCGAAATGAGACGACATGGTGAAGGTATAGAAGATTACGGAGACTATATCCTACACTATAAGGGAGAGACACCGGGTCTTTATGGTGTGGGCTTCTTAATTAAAAAGAGACTTGCACATAGAATAGAAGAAATCAAAGGAATATCTGAAAGAATAACAGTATTAAATATTACATTACCCCTAAACAAAATAGAAAAATGGTCTATCATCCAAGCCTACTCTCCAACAGAATCACATAAAGCAGAGGATATAGTCAAAATTGAAAAATTCTATGAAGACTTACGAACAACGATTACAAATTGCCACAAAAATATTATTCTAATGGGTGATTTTAATGGCCAAATAGGAACGCGTAATAATAACGGAGAAGAATACACAATAGGTAAATACGGATATGGGAAAAGAAGCAAGAATGGAGAAAGATTAGTTACCTTGGCTCTGGAAAACAAACTCAGGATCCTCAATAATTTCTACAAGAAAAAGAAAACAAAGCAATGGACGTGGATTGCCCCAAACGGACTACATAAGAATGAAATTGATTTTATTTTAACTAATAATTGCAAAATGATTCAGGATGTATCAATCATTCATAATCTTAACTTTCATTCGGATCATAAAATGGTTCGTGCTAGACTGACGAGCACACCTATAAAGAGAAAAAGGTTTCATAATGATATTTCTTCCCCTAAATACATCTATAATGGCGACCAACTCATAAGTTTGAAGGAATTAATAGAAAAAAACTGCGAAAATAACATACCAACCCAAGTTAAGTATGAATATTTTATAAAAACCTTAAAAACAGAAACCAAAAAAGCTAGCCTAAGAAGCAAAAGGGTCATTTCTGATGAGACACAACAGCTGCTACAAGAAAGGAAGGAACTAATACAAAGGAAAGAAAACAAAATAAACCGTTGTAAAATAGCAGAAATTAGCAAAAAGATAAATGAAAATCTAAGAAAAGATAAGAAATTACAAAGACAACAAACACTGAAGAAACATATCGAGAAAACTGGGGGAATAAAAAAAGCAATTAAAGAATTGAACAATAAAAAAGACTGGATTCTAAAAGTGAAAACCAAACACGGAAATTATATTAATAAAAGACCAGAAATACTTAAAACAGCTACAGACTATTACAAAAACTTGTATCAAAGTAAGAACCCAAAAGAAGGGATAATCGAAAAAACCATAAAGGACTTAGAACCGACACCAAAAATATTAAAAGAAGAAACAATACGAGCGATCAGTACACAAAAAAGAGACAAGGCACCTGGAACCGATCAAATAACAAACGAACTACTAAAAGCTACCCAATCGATTATTGTCCCTATACTTACAGATTTATTCAATGAAATCATGGAGACTGAAAACATTCCCTCAGATTGGACCAAATCAACAATAACATTATTACATAAAAAAGGAGATAGAGGAGACATAGCGAATTACCGACCAATCAGCTTAATGTCGAATATCTATAAAGTCTTTTCAAAAATAATTTTGTTCAGAATCACATCTACACTTGACGAAAACCAACCGAAAGAACAAGCAGGATTCCGTAGTAAGTTCTCGACAGTAGATCATATACATGTACTAAGACAAGTTCTACAAAAATATAACGAATACAATAAAAAATACTACCTGGGCTTTGTAGATTACGAAAAGGCCTTTGATTCCTTAGAACATGAATATATCTGGAAAGCATTGCGTTCTCAGGGTATACAGGAGAAATACATACGAATTATTAAGAACGTATACTCAAAAGGCACAGCCCAAATCAGACTGGAGGCAACGGGAGAAGAGTTTCCTATAGAAAGAGGTGTCCGACAAGGCGACCCAATCTCACCGAAGTTATTCTCTGCGGCTTTAGAGATGATACTCAAAAACCTTGATTGGAATAAAAACGGTCTCAACATAAACGGCGAAAACCTGAACCACTTACGATTCGCAGATGATCTTATTCTATTCTCAGAGTGTCCAAAAACCCTAGAGCAGATGCTACAACAATTATCAGAACAAAGCCTAAAAGCAGGACTTACAATGAACATATCAAAAACCAAAATTATGACCAATGCTCCACAGACATATACAATCACTGTAAATAGGGCAAAAATAGATTACGTGGACGAATATATATATCTAGGTCAGCTAATAACCACACGCGATACCATGCCTAAAGAAATTGATAGAAGAATCGCCAACACATGGAAAAGATTTTGGTCTCTCAGCGAAGTTATGAAAAACAAAGACATGCCAATAAAGGATAAAAGGAAAGTTTATAACATGTGTATTTTGCCATGTTTGACATATGGATGTCAAACATGGGCATTAACAGAGAAGCTAAATAACAAAATAATGGTATGTCAAATGGAATAGAGAGAAGTGTAATCGGAGTAAGAAGAAAAGATAAAATAAGATTAAACAAAATCAAAAGCACGACAAAATTCAGAGATGTGAACAAAGTATGCAAAACACTTAAATGGAGATGGGTAGGACATATGATGAGAGAAAAAACCGAGAAATGGACTAGGATAATATCAGAGTGGTACCCCAGAGACGGCAAAAGGAGTAAAGGACGACAAGTGAAACGGTGGGAAGATGACCTCAAAAAAGTTGCCGGTCCAGAATGGACCAGAGCTGCAAGAGACAGAGATAGATGGAAGTCTCTGGAGGAGGCCTTTGTCGACGGACAAGCTGTTGTTAAGGAAACCGATAGTCGGATATAAATAAATGTATAATATTGTAATTTATGTTAACAGCAATAAAGGCTTATTTTATTTATTTGCTAATTGGTGAACTCACAAAAATATCTACAGCGCAACTTTACTCAAAACATGCATTACATAACACATACATAAACAAACACTACACTAACAAACAGACACAAGAACATAACACGCATACATTTAAACACATAATTATACACAAATTTAGATTTAGTCTTAATTATTCTAAGAGAAAAAAACTAGAAATTACTTTAACCTCTTTATAACATTTATTTATGGTAATTTGTAACATGTCATTGTTCCAAATACAATTAATATATTGATATGGGGCAGGCACTGTTTCTCCTAAACACAGGTTGCGCTGCAACTTAGCTAGGAGAACAGCACTACACCCACAGATTTGTTTGTTTTAACCTACATGTTCAAATAGATTTAGTACCACCCATAATGTACAAATACTTTGTTATTGGAAATAAATAAATTATTATTATAAATTATTATTATTATTAAATAAATCTATAATATAAAAATGGATCGCTAAATGTGTTGCTAAGAGCATAACTTGAAAACGGCTGGACCGATTCGGATGATTCTTTTTTTGTTATGTTTGTAACCATCAGGACCAGGTTAATAAGGACTAAAATATTCTTTTTTTTCAACTTTCTGTTATGAAACGCATAATGTATGTTATTCGTCATCTGTTTTTCGTTCCAACTGAAGTATCATATTAAGAACGTCCATTTGAAGATCATTGACAGCAACGTCGATGGTCTGGAGGTTATACGATTGGACCGATATATTTAGGGCACAGGTTCGTATCTTAGGATGGCATTTTTTGTGAATACTTTTTTTTTGTTACTTATTGACAGATTTTTCGTAAACTACTATTTTTTTTTTTTTTGGGATGTTTAGAATATCAATTGATTCTTCTCGCTTTGGGTGAAGCGGAAAGGACTGTCGGATCACCAGACTTGACCAGAAAATAAAAACCTGTAGGTAATTGTAAGACTACCACAGACCAATAACTTCTGATAGAAGAAGACTTCTGATGTTTGTCGGGTCAGGTTTTTTACTGTTTGCTTACTCGCTAGGAAATCAAACAAGAAATTTCGTTTACCATAAATTTCTCGGATACAGATGTTTCGGCAGGTACCTGTGTCTGATGAGGAAGGAGGAAACGTCTGGATATCACCACTGCGAGGATCGCCCGGAGGACACGTATACACGACAGGTGGAGCATATACGGTGCAGGACTGCCCCGCTTGGGCAGATCACCGCCGCGCCGCACTTTGGTTCAAGGGCGGAAAAAAGTCCTTTGTTTCGACCTTGTTTAAAATGTCTCCAATTTGGTATACACATACTAGAATGTTAGTAGAAACAAGTCTTAAAATTAATACGGATAAATAATTCCACAGTATCTATATCTATCTATCTATACATATAATAAAACTGTAGAAAAGTAATTTTTGTACATTCAAAAAAAACTCAAAAAATATAGTCAGGGTTATAAAGGACAACCAATAGAACCCATTTCTAGCATTTTTAGAATTTTTGTCTGTTTGTCTGTTTGTCTGTTTGTATGTTTATTTGTTCGGGCATCACGTAAAATGTACGAAAGTTATGTAGATAACTTTAATACACAACGACTGACCATAACTTGAAGTAACATTTAGTTTTTGTTTCATTGAAATCGGATCAGTCTATCAAAAGATATTTGAATTCAAAGTGTACCAGAAGTAAAATTACGGTCAGTTTACACCGAACGCGCAGTTCAGTAGCGCGATCTAGCTTGGAATAGGAAAACTACATATTCAAATATGTGTATAATGTATAATGGTGTGGACTGGAGTGGTTTGGAGTGGGATGTTGTGGGATAAATTGGGATGGAGTGGGATAAAGTGGGATGGAGCGGGATGGAGTGGGACTGAGTGGGATAAAGTGGGATGGAGTGGGATGTAGTGGGATGGAGCGGGATGGAGCGGGATGGAGTGGCATGGATTGGGATGTAGTGGGATGGAGCGGGATGGAGCGGGATGGCGAGGGATGGAGTGGGATGGATTGGAATGGAATAGGATGTAGTGGGATGTAGCGGGATGGAGCGGGATAGAGCGGGATGGAGCGGGATGGAGCGGGATGGAGCGGGATGGAGTGGGATGGATTGGAATGGAGTTGGATGTAGTGGGATGTAGCGGGATGGAGCGGGATAGAGTGGGATGGAGCGGGATGGACTGGGATGGACTGGGGTCGAGTGGGATGGAGTGGTATGGAGTGGGATGTAGTGGGATAAAGTGGGTTGGAGTGGGATGGAGTGGTATGGAGTGGGATGTAGTGGGATAAAGTGGGATGGAGTGGGATGGAGTGGGATGGAGTGGGATGGAGTGGGATGGAGTGGTATGGAGTGGTATGGAGTGGGATGTAGTGGGATAAAGTGGGATGGAGTGGGATGTAGTGGGATGGAGTGGTATGGAGTGGAATATAGTGGGATAAAGTGGGATGGAGTGGGGTGAAGTGGGATGGAGTGGTATGGAGTGGGATGGAGTGGGATGTAGTGGGATGGAGTGGGATGGAGCGGGATGGAGTGGGATGGAGCGGGATGGAGGGGGATGCAATGGGTGCTTTGAACGCTGCTAGGTGGGCTTTGAACAACAGAGGGCGTTTATCACAAACAGCTCAAATATTCTTGAAAATCTAAATAAATTCTAATAATAATAGGGTTTATATTATGATGAAAACGATTATCATTTATAAAAAACAAGGCGAAAATTAAGCGCTTCGCACTAAGAAAACATTTTTAAATTCCGACATCCACGCAGACGAAGTCGCGGGCACAGCTAGTTTAATAATATGATGCCAAAGTAGGATGATCGAGAATTAACAAATTTCGTGCAAAAAATATTGTTATTTCAAGTATGAATAGAACCTAAATACTATAATCTACAACTTTTATTTTTAGTTTAATCACATGTTCAATGTATGTATTAATGAAATACGTAAACATAATATTATTATATAACAAATAATTACTTGCTATTGCATTTTTTGTGAAGAAGGTCATTTGGAACCCTTTGTTTTCAATCATGAGAGCACAACTAATCTCCGTTATTGACCGTTGCGTAATAATATACCTTAGGTGATTAATTAGACCCTATAGATTAGGAATACATCAGTTTTAGCTGCGAAAACCTGCGATCTTGGAAATACCAGGTCCTTAACTAATGACGCTCTGTACTTAAGAAAAAGTGTGTTATATTAATAACTGTTTCTCACCCATCTCGAAAACTATATCTTCTCTATCTAATATTAAGTTTATTAGTATTTATTTATATAGAAATGCTTAAAGACTGTATATTTTGCATAAAATTTAGAATTGAATTCATGTGAAAAAATATGATGGTGTGAATATTATGAAGAACAAAAATACGTATTATATCTTTCTTTTTGTATACTGGTACATTCATTATATAATTTTAACAAAGTATTATGAAGAAACGCAACTTCTTTTCATTTAAAAATAATATTTTCCGCATGCACGTACTACGTGCACCACTGTGCGCCGTGTCCTCACGCAGGCGATAGGTGACGACCTCTTGCGCCCGGTTTTGGTCGCGGCCATGCTGCGGGGCGAAACGGAGTGGGAAGCGGACGCCTCTTCCGCGAAGCAGTCATGCTCGCCAAGGCGGAGGCGGGACGCGCGAGGGAGAGGACAGCGTCCATCCCTCACCCACGCGGCAGTGGTCGCCCACGGCGACGGTCGTCGCGGGATCTCCGGCCACCGTAGGCCCGCATGCGGGCGACGAGTAATGGGCGAACTCGCTGTCCGACCATGAACCATGCCCGGGTCGACGGCGCGTTGTTTTCCACGAAACTTTTAGAGGGCCAAAGCCAGCCGGGGTCGCGGTTTTATCTCATCACCGTGACCCTGGAACGTAAAGGGCTATTGAAGGATGCCGTGGATTTTCCTCAGTCCGAGTATGACAATCCCTCCCGCCCTGCCTGTCATCCTGTTGATGGAGGACTCATTTGATAATTATACCACGATAAAAAAAACACAGAGTTCTACAATAAAACTTAATTTTGAATAAGTAAATAAGAAATCTGAAATTGTCATTTTCAGTGTGATTTTTTTTTCATTTCATTATCAGCCTATTGCCGTCCACTGCTGAACGTAAGCCTCCCCTAAAGAGAGCCAACCATCCCGGTCCTGGGCAGTCCGCATCCATCCACTGCCAGCCACCTTCCTTAAATCATCGACCCATCTTGCAGCAGGGCGTCCTACACTACGTTTGCCCATTCGCGGTCTCCACTCAAGCACATGTTTGCTCCATCTGCCGTCTGTTCGTCTACAGACGTGCCCGGCCCACTTCCACTTCAGCATGCTGATTCTAAGCGCAACGTCGGTTACTTTGGTTCTCTGGCGAATTACTTCATTACGAATTCTATCCACCAGAGAAACCCCGAGCATGTTTGGAGGATGTGTGATTTTTAGTGACTTTTAAAAGAATTTTAAGTTTTTTATTAATTTTGTATTTATTATCAACTTTCTTTCTATATTTCCTCTAGGGTTTGGCTAAATGGCATAAAACGTAACCCTCATAGATTCGTCATGTTTGTCTGTCTGTCCATCCGTATATCACAACCACTTTTTTTCGAAAGTATAAGAGCTATCCTGTCGAAACTTGGTAAGTAGATGTATTATAAGAACCGCATTAGGGTGCCTTTCCACCAGAGATGTGCAGCTATGTAACTGTGCTGCGAGGATGTAAAAGCTGAGCTACGAAACTGTGTGACCATTTCCATTGATGCCACGCTATGTAGCTGTGCGAGTAAGATGCGCTGTCACAATGTAGCTGCGCTACGAAAATGCGCCGCCACGATGTAGCTGCGCTATGAAGATGCATAATGCGATACGTAGATGCGTAGCTGCGCTACGAAGATGCGCTGTCACAAGGTAGCTACGCTATAAAGATGCGCTGCCACAAGGTAGCTACGCTATGAAGATGCGCTGTCACAAGGTAGCTGCTCAGCTCAAGCTATGCGATGTATCCATTGTACGAAAAACGACCAATAGCATGCATCCACAGCACGCAGCCGCAGCACGCAGCCATAGCATGCATCTTCTTTTCATATAAAAAACACATCTTAGTTGGATCCGTTTCCGCCAGTGCTGTACTATGTAAATAATGATTGGTGGATATCAAACCCATTCGCAGCAACGTAGCATAGCGCATATCTGGTGGAAAAGCAGTCTTAGGATTTTTCACACAAAAATTAAAATTTGACTGAAACCCAAAAAAAATATTCTCCAATTCCATACGTGTGGTGTCTACCTATGGATAGGTCTTTAAAAATGTTACCTATGGAATTTACAAACATCTTTTTTTTTAAACTGAAGTCTGCGCGTGAGACACTTCAAAAGTGGTTAAATGTGTCCTCCCCCACTGTAACTTCCAATTATGATGTACACTACCATGCGAACTTCCAGCAAAAACTGTTGAACGAGTAAGTAGTAAGTAAGTAAGTATATTTATTTGCTCAAACATGTGTATACATACAGAACGGTGACATCATGCATGCAAGATATTATTATAAATTATGTTCGACATGTTTGCCGCATACGCGACGTGCAAATAATATTAAGTTGCCTTTATTACGCTAATAAATATCCATTTTTAGTTCATAAATTAATAATTCTCAATGTTGCACGGACTCATAAGAAAATCAAATTGAAAAAATAATAACAATAATAAAATTAAAAAAGAAAAATGTCAAATACCAATAAAAATTTAAAATGTCAATAAAAAATAAAATAAGAATATTGTAACGATGTCAAACTTTACAATAAATTGTCAAAATTACAACAACAGTATTACAACATTATATAGTCAATAAAATAAGTTAACAAATACATTAATTTCCAAATTTTACCTTGCTGCAAATGACTCTGCCATAAATTCATTAATGCTATAATACGCTTTGGTCGTCAAAAATAGTTTCAGTTTCGTCTTCAATTCCATATTAGTAAGCTCCCTCCAACTTTTAGGTAATTTATTATAAACTAGCTGTGCCCGCGACTTCGTCTGCGTGGATGTCGGAATTTAAAAATGTTTTCTTAGTGCGAAGCGCTTAATTTTCGCCTTGTTTTTTATAAATGATAATCGTTTTCATAATATAAACCCTATTATTATTAGAATTTATTTAGATTTTCAAGAATATTTGAGCTGTTTGTGATAAACGCCCTCTGTTGTTCAAAGCCCACCTAGCAGCGTTCAAAGCACCCATTGCATCCCCCTCCATCCCGCTCCATCCAACTCCATCCCGCTCCATTCCCACTCCATCCCACTACAGCCCACTCCATCCCACTCCATACCACTCCATCCCACTTCACCCCACTCCATCCCACTTTAGCCCACTATATTCCACTCCATACCACTCCATCCCACGACACAATCCCACTCCATCCCACTTTATCCCCCTACATCCCACTCCATACCACTCCATACCACTCCATCCCACTCCATCCCACTCCATCCCACTCCATCCCACTCCATCCCACTTTATCCCACTACATCCCACTCCATACCACTCCATCCCACTCCAACCCACTTTATCCCACTACATCCCACTCCATACCACATCCATCCCACTCGACCCCAGTCCATCCCAGTCCATCCCGCTCCATCCCACTCTATCCACCCGCTCCATCCCGCTACATCCCACTACATCCAACTCCATTCCAATCCATCCCACTCCATCCCGCTCCATCCCGCTCCATCCCGCTCTATCCCGCTCCATCCCGCTACATCCCACTACAATCCTAGTCCATTCCAATCCATCCCACTCCATCCCTCGCCATCCCGCTCCATCCCGCTCCATCCCACTACATCCCAATCCATGCCACTCCATCCCGCTCCATCCCGCTCCATCCCACTACATCCCACTCCATCCCACTTCATACCACTCCATCCCACTTTACCCTACTACATCCCACTCCATCCCACTTTATCCCACTCAGTCCCACTCCATCCCGCTCCATCCCACTTTATCCCACTCCATCCCAATTTATCCCACAACATCCCACTCCAAACCACTCCAGTCCACACCATTATACATTATACACATATTTGAATATGTAGTTTTCCTATTCCAAGCTAGATCGCGCTACTGAACTGCGCGTTCGGTGTAAACTGACCGTAATTTTACTTCTGGTACACTTTGAATTCAAATATCTTTTGATAGACTGATCCGATTTCAATGAAACAAAAACTAAATGTTACTTCAAGTTATGGTCAGTCGTTGTGTATTAAAGTTATCTACATAACTTTCGTACATTTTACGTGATGCCCGAACAAATAAACATACAAACAGACAAACAGACAAACAGACAAACAGACAAACAGACAAAAATTCTAAAAATGCTAGAAATGGGTTCTATTGGTTGTCCTTTATAACCCTGACTATATTTTTTGAGTTTTTTTTGAATGTACAAAAATTACTTTTCTACAGTTTTATTATATGTATAGATAGATATAGAATAGATTGTTGGAGCCATGCAAAGAACACTCTTGCGCATAAATGCTGTCCGACTTGCATGAAGGCAGATCTGACTTTGATCACGGCGATTTCTTGGAAATTGATCTGACATACGGGGAAATAACTCTGGATTGTTCCTTATAAATACTACAGTCTCTAAAATGTAAAGGGATGGTAATGTCAATATTTTATGTTGTATGAAATAGGGTTTACAACTGTCTGTGGGTTTTAAATTAAACATGGCTCTGATGCATCTCTTTTGAGCTTTAAACGCTATCTCCTTGTTTGTTGAGTTGCCCCAAAATATAACGCCGTATCGGAGTAAAGATTCCGTCAGACCGTAGTAAGACGTTAATAACGCCTCAATATTAACAGTTCGCGCTAAAATCTTCAATGCATACGCGTTGCTACTAATTTTTTTACTTAGAGTCTCTATGTGCGCCTTCCAATTCAAATTGCAATCGATGGTTAGCCCTAGAAATGTTGTCGTATTTACTGTGTTAATAATATTATTCTTATATGTAATGTCAAAATTCGGAAATGTCATTGTGCGCTTACTAAAATGAATTATAACAGTTTTATTCAAATTAATTTTTAAATTATTATTTTCTAACCAATTTATTATTTTTATTAAAGTATTCGATATATCATCTTTATACAGATCTCTTTGGCTACAGGGTATAGATATAGTACTGTCATCTGCAAAAAGTATCATAGGATGTTCTATTGCCATTGGAAAGTCATTAATATAAAGTGTAAAAAGTGGTGGTCCTAGAACACTTCCTTGTGGAACTCCATACCTAACTTTACGTTCTTCAGATAAGCTTTTCTCTTCTGTTTTGTTATTAACATTTAATCTTCTTATTTCTGTCACTTGTATTCTGTCACGTAGGTAGGACTTTATGAGATCAAGTACGTTACCTCTAACTCCATAGGCATCTAGTTTTTTAAATAAAGTACTGTGTTCAACATAATCAAAAGCCTGGGTCATGTCACAGAAAATAGCGCAGACCGGTTTATTTTTATCCATGTTTACTATCAGATTCTGCAAAAAGTCATAGATAGCCATGTTAATAGTCTTTTGTTTCCTAAAACCGTTTTGTTCTCTGCAAAGAATTTTATTCGCTTCTAAGTACACTCAGTTCTTTATATATATATTTTTCAATGATTTTAGAAACAAGTGGTATTAGCGCAATTGGTCTGTAGCATTCCATTAACTCTCTATCCTGCTTTTTAAATAATGGCTGTATCACTGACTTTTTTAGAGCTTCTGGAAAAATACCTTCTCTTATACACAAATTTATAATATGACTTAGGGGTTGGCATACTTCACCAGCTACGGTTTTGAGAATTTTTGTGCTGATACCGTCGTAACCCACACTGTTTGTATTTTTAAGTGCTAACGTGATCTTAAATATATCAAGAGGCAGGCTTGGAGCCATGAACATGGAATCCTTTTTAGTTTTAATATGTTTCGTGACATTGTCCCCCGAATTAACGATTGGTTGAATTTTATCTATAAAATAATTGTTAAATGAGTTTGAAATAAGTTTAGGATCCGTGATAAGTTCATTATTAATTCTAAGTTTATTAATGTCATTCTTTGGTAAATTTAATTTTGCTTCATTTATTATTTGCCAGGTTGTCTTGGATTTATTATTTGACGTCTGTATTTTATATATATTTTGTGCTCTTTGAGTTAGATTAATGATTCTTTTAATTATTTTGGCGTAATTTTTAAATCGCGTCCTATTTTGTTGGGTAGGTTTTAATCGGAACTGCCACAATAATTTCCGTTTGTTCTCACTACATTTTTTTATTCCACGTGATATCCATTTTTGTCTTTTATTTACATTTATCTTTATACGGAGCTCGGGGAAGCACTGTTTATATAAGAATAAGAAAATATCAGCAAACGCCTTGTATGCTATATTTGGATCATTAGCTTCATATACCTCCGAGAAAGTTATACTTCGTAGATAGGATTTAAATTTAATTACGTTATCCTTATTATAGTCCCTTTTTGTCGTTATCCACCGTTTGATTGTACACAGTGTTCTTACTGGACATTTTAGGAGCTGTGCTGTGTGATCCGACAATGCTAATTCCAATACAGAGGCTTTCCAAGATTTACGAAAGTTATGCGCAAAATTGTCAATGCATGTTTGGCTCTTAAGACGAGTTGGTTGGTGTAAAGCCAGTTTGAGGTTAAAGCTTAGCAACAGATTTTCAAATTCTATACTTTGTTTAGTTTGCTTAAGAACATCAACATTAAAATCTCCAACTAAAACCAAATTTTTGTGACCTTTTTTTAACAAGAGGTTTACTAAACTTTCCAATTTATCCATAAATTCGTTAAAATTATTGGGATTTGGTACTCTATAGATACAAACACATACAATTTTATGGGCAATTAGTTCAATGGCGCAACATTCAAAAGTCCCTGTTGAGGCAAACTTTGCTATTTGAGTTAACTCTCTCCATTGATGGCCCGCCTTTACGAGTATACATGAACCACCTCTTTTGGTTTGCCCTCGACTAAAACAGGCAGCACAATCATAATTGTTTAATAACAGATTTTTTTCATATCCTTCCGGCATGAAATGTTCTGTGACGCATAAGACATCGATGCTTATATTTCTATCCAATAATTCGTTTAGACATACCGCTAGACTATCACATTTATTCAGTAAGCCAGCAATGTTTTGTTTTTTTTTTTTTTTTTTTTTTTTTTTTTTTTTTTTTAAATATTATTTTAGCCAGGATTTTAACTTATTATTATTATTTTTCACCCGGTTTCTGTTGTTCTTTTTTGTTGTTATTTTACCCGAGCGACGCTCATTCATTGATTGTATTTTTTTGTTTTTCGTTTTATTTTTCTTTTGTTATTTTCACACGACTGGCGGGTGGACTTTTGAACGCCTTCCAAAACTTTTATTTTTGTTATTTACAAAGTTTTATATTTATATTCATATTGTTATATATACATATTAATTATTTATGTGTTTTTTGATGACTAATATTTCAGCACTCAGTGATGATGACAGTTTTGTATCAGCTAGCAGTGGTAGTAATGACAGCTTCAGTAGCATTCCTACTCTTGCTGACACGCTTGAGTCTCAGTTTTCCGGTGTTCCGAAGAATTTCAATGTGGTGCATATAAATGCTCAAAGTATTCCGGCTCATTACAATGATATGCTGGCAAATCTCGACAGTAAAAACATCCACGCAATCCTAGTTTCAGAATCTTGGCTTAAGCCATGTCTTCCATCCACATCCTATTCCTTACCCGGATACCAACTAATTAGAAATGATCGCACAGGTTGCGGTGGTGGTGGTGTTGCCATATATCTTCGTGCAAGTATTCCTTTTTCCGTTGTCGATATGTCGACACAGACAGCCACCGCCGCCGAATGCTGGTGAGCATCTCTTTTTGGAAATAAATCTTCATCATTCGAAGATTTTGCTTGGTGTCTATTATTGCCCTTCCTTGCGTATAGACTATTTTTCCTCTCTCGAAACTCTCCTTGTAAATCTGATGCCTTCTTACAAGCACTCCATAATCATGGGAGACTTTAATACCTGTCTTCTTAAACAAGATTCTCGTTCTTCCTCACTTCGCTCCATTTCACAATCTTGTAATTTATCTCTTCTGCTTTGCCTACTTCAACTGCTACTCACCATTTTCCCAACTGTACTCCTTCCTTACTTGACCTCATTCTCGTTTCTTCAAATCAACATGTCGCTATGCATGGTCAATGTTCAGCTGACGCTTTTTTCTTATCACGATCTCATCTTCCTCTCTTATAAAATCCGACCTCCCAAGTGTAAGCCTAAAACCTTGTTGCAGCGCAGTTTTGGTAGTATGGATCTTGAAAGCCTTCGTGAGGATGCCAGCAACATCGACTGGTCGGATCTAATTGATGCGGATTCGATTGATATAAAGCTTGATATATTTAATTCTCGTTTAATCCAGCTTTACGACATCCACGCACCTGTACGCCCAGTAAAGATTAAACATCTTCCAGCGCCGTGGTTAACCAAATGATTTAAAAGATATTTTGCACAGGAAAGCGGCAGCAAAGGCCAGACTCAAGCGTACGCCTAACGATTTTCAATCGTGAGAAATACGTTGCAATCCGCAATCGCAGCAATTTGGTTTGTAGGGATGCACAACGCCGCTATGTTCATAATTCTGTTGAAAATGGTGATCCAGCAAAAGTCTGGAAGTTTCTTAGATCAATGGGAGTTGGAAAGTCACGCCAAGATTCTATTCCTAAGGATATAGATCTTGAACAACTAAACAAACATTTCTCAATTTCTTCTAATTTTAATAGTGCTATTAAAGCCAAAACTCTTGATAATCTTTCATCCCATTACTCTCCCTTGGTTTTTAGTCTTCCTACTCCCGATTACTCTCCCTTGGTTTTTAGTCAGTTCTCGGCTTGTGATGTTAAGAAGAGCATTTAACCAGCTGAAACTAAACACAAAAATATTATATGGCAAACTTTTATAGGGCAACTATGTGAATGATAGTACTATTATTATATTCTGTGGTGCAATGAACAACTTAGCTTATATTCATTCGTTCGCTCTCTTATGTTCCATCTGCCCTAGCATAAAGACGTTGTAATTCCAGTGATTTTCCTATTATTTAAATACAGTCCATTTAATAGTATTTCTCGCCTTTTTATTATACATAGGCGAATTGGTCCGTCGAGTAATAGTGTGTATTGTGCGGGACGTGTTTTTGAGGAAAAAACGTGTTCTCGGAGCCATCGTTCGAGTGCCGGCCGTGGCAGTTTCTAGTGAGAAATCTACAACTTCCCACTAGCAAAAACGGAAAAAGACTCAAGAAAGTTCCTGCTTACGCACAGAAAGCCAAAATTAAGAAGAAATTTGCTGTGAAAAGTGGATTTTTGCAAATTATGATGGCATATTTTTCTGATACCGCCATTTTTTCATAATTCCCAGAAAGGGAATCCATTTTTGTTTCAAATTATAACGTTTGGTTTGGTTGGCAACACCGGCGGAGCAACTTCATACAGTTCGTTGCTCGTTCGTTCATCAAATCGTTCGAACTCATTCAAACAGTGCTGTCATATTTACTAAACGTCAAGTCAACTAAAAAACGTCAACTTGCAACATAAATAAAAATATCTGAATTCCTCGGACGAGGTATCAGTGATTCAACCAGTCTTCAGTCAAATCATACAATAGTCATCATCAAAGCATCAGTTCGCGTTCCGTTCCTGAGTTCCAGGCACTTCAGTCACCTCAAACAAACGGGAGTTTGTTTACATCTTGACCGACGCGGCGCGGCGGCGCCGGCGGCGGAGTCGGCGCAGTTATTTAAACGGTGTTTCTTCAACGTATTGCGCAAAAGTGATCATTGTAGTGCAGTGAAGTGCTTGTGGTTTAGAATAAGTGTGGTACGTAAACATGGAAGATGCCAAACTAAAGAAACTTCGACTCACACGCGGACATTTAAAAGGTACTGTGACTCGCATTGAAAACTTTATATGTGATCCAATAAACTTAGCCTCCTCTAGCACTGAAATGCTAGAGGCTCGTAAAGAAAAATTGATTACTACATTTAAGGAATACGAAGTTGTACAGCTAGATATTTTATCTCTTGATGCAAATGATTCTGAGGATGTAGCTTTGCTTGAAAATAAGTATTTTGCAGTGGTTTCAAAATTAAACGCTGCTCTAAAGAGCTTGAACACGAGTGAAGTACGATTGTGTAGCAGTGTTTCTACTTCTAAACTGCCCCACATGGATATACCGATATTTAGTGGCAAAGACTACACAAAGTATACGTCATTCATGGACTTGTTCACTGCAGTTATCAACAATAATGCTACACTCTCAGATGTGCAGAAGCTTTTTTATCTGAGAAAGTTTTTGACAGAGGATGCTCTAGCCATTATAGTGAATTTACCTCTGGTCAATCAATCATATAAGGAAGCTCTGTCATTATTAAAGAAGCGTTTTGACAATAAGGCAAGGTTGATTTCAAATCACATTAATGTTATTCTGGAACTGCCGTCCATGCAAAAGGGTACTGCCACTGCTTTAAGGGCATTTATATCACAGCTGCAACAACAGTTGCATGCGTTAAAGAACTTGGAGCAGCCAACCCACAATTGGGATATGCTATTAATAACTCTCCTAACAAAAAAGTTAGACCAGTATACGTGTAGGGCTTATCAGCTCGATAGAAATTTAGATGTGCTTCCTACTATGGAAGAATTCATTTCGTTTTTAGAAAAGCGTGCCATGGCGCTTGAGGATAGTTCTGAACCTAAAAAGTCATTAGTTTCAAACAAAGTGAGCAATGTTGTCACTAAAAATAAAAATAAAAGTACTTACCAATGTTTGTACTGCGATGGGACAGACCATGCTATGCATTCTTGTCCCCGCTTTAAAACGGCGCCTATAGAAGACCGTACCATATTTGTTGAAAGTAAAAAATTGTGCACAATATGCTTAAAAAACCACACCGGTAAGTGTAGGTTTAATTTTACTTGCAAAGTCTGTAAAGCAGGTCACAATACTCTCCTGCATAAAGACAGCATTCCAGCTACTGAACAATCGGTCAGCATGCATTCACATGATGCTTCAGTGAATGTTTTATTGCCTACTATACGGGTAAAACTTATTGACAGACACGGGTCTGATATCTTTGTCAGAGGGCTTCTTGATTCTGCAAGCCAAGTTTCTTTTGTAACAACAGAGCTTGTGGAAAAGTTAGGTCTGAAAACCAAATTCCAAACTAGCAATATAGTTGGAATTGGAAATAAAAATCAAAAAATAAATCAATGTGTTAATTTAACCATACACTCTCCAGTGAATGATGTAAAGTTGAACATTAAATGCAATGTTGTAGATTCCATCACATCCCACCTGCCACAGCATTCTTTTGATATATCAAAGCTGAATATACCTGCAAACATCTGTTTAGCAGATGATAAATTCAATGTAACTGATGTCATATCAATACTTCTAAGTGCTGAAATATATTTCAATATTTTGTTGAATGGCCAGGTCAAAATTCAGAATGGTCCTGTATTGCAAAATACTCTATTTGGCTACACGGTTGCTGGTAACATCCCTAAAAGTGCAGTACATAGCGGTGAATGTGATAGTAGGGTTGTCAATCTTGCCATTTACAATAGCAATAAATTAGAGGAGGTGATGGAACAGTTCTGGCTATCTGAGGCTATACCTCAACCTGCATCTAAGCAAAATTCCCTAGAATTTGAAAAAGCTGAAAGTTGCTTCAATGAAAATGTGCAGCTTCAAGACAAAAGGTTTGTTGTCAAAATGCCATTAATAGCCAAGAAAGCTGAGTTGCAGCTTGGGGACTCTTTCTCAGTGGCCCTCCAAAGATTCTTAACACTGGAGAAAAAATTTAAAAATAATGCTTTGTATTTAGAAAAATATAAAAGGTTCATTGATGAATATTTAGAGTTGGGACATGCTAAAATTGTTGACATTGGAAACTATAATGTTCAAGATGGGACCAATTACTTCTTGGCTCACCATGCAGTTTTTAATGAGGAAAGCTTAACCACTAAGTTGCGGGTGGTCTTTGATGGTAGCATGAAATCTAGATCAGGAGTTTCACTGAATGATGTCATGATAAATGGTCCAGTGGTCCAAAGCGAACTTCTTGATATACTCATCCTATGGAGAACGTTTATCTATACTTTAATTTGTGACATTCAAAAGATGTTTAGGTCTGTGGCCATAGATCCTGCACAAACTAGCCTCCAAAATATACTCTGGCGTCATAATCCTCAGGAACCCATTAGCTGTATACAATTGCAGACTGTTACGTATGGCTTAAAAGCTTCAACCTTCTTAGCAACACGGTGCCTAATTGAATTGGCTAATAGATATGGTGCTTTATACCCTCTTGCAGCCGAAGCCATGCGCACAAGCACTTATGTTGACGATGTGATAGCTGGATCTGATAGTCATGAGCAGCTTCAGCAGCTTAAAGGTCAGTTAATTGAACTAATGGAAAAAGGTAGTTTTGTTCTTCACAAATGGTGTTCCAACAGTCCCCAACTTCTTGATGACCTTCCAAAGGAAATCAAATATTTTGAAAAACTTGATATAAACAAAAATAATATTGTTAAAACACTAGGTCTGAAATGTGATATTTTGCTAGATCAGCTCAGTTTTACAGCCCCATTGGTTGGAAAAAATGATGTTAATACCAAAAGAAAAGTGTTAAGTTTTATAGGAAAAATGTTTGATCCCTTAGGATTGATAGGTCCAATTATAGTAACAGCAAAATTGTTCATGCAAAAATTGTGGTCAATAAAAATTGACTGGGACTCTATATTGCCCCATGAACAGCTCTACATTTGGGAAAAATTCTTAGAAAATTTAAAATCAATGGGTACCATCAATGTGCCAAGATGTGTCAATTCTACTGGCAAAATTTATGTAGAGCTAGTAGGATATGCTGATGCTTCGTTCAAAGCATTAGGCTGTTGCATATATTTAAGGGTATTTAATGCTGATGGAACGGTCTTGGTAAACCTTTTGTGTTCCAAATCACGGGTTGCTCCATTGAACAAATCTATCACTATCCCAAAACTTGAATTGAATAGTGCTCTGCTTCTTTCAGAGCTTTCATGTAGAGTCAATAAAGTTTTAAAAAATAGGTTTACACTGAAATCATTTTTGTATAGTGATTCACAAATTGTATTGGCTTGGATAAAATCAAATAACATGAAATCCAATCCTTATGTCACCAAGCGTGTCAAACAAATCAGAGAGCTGACTGAAGGTGTTAGTTGGCATTATGTCAGTACAGCTGAAAACCCAGCTGACCTGTTATCTAGAGGATGCGATCCACAGAAGTTGCAGTCTAATGAACTTTGGTGGTATGGTCCAAGAGATCTCTCTAGTGTAGACTACAAACATTCTTTTACAGAGCCCAACTTACCTATTCCCCTTGATGATGATATTGATCAAGCTGATCCTGTTGTAAACTGTAATGTGAATCATTCTTCGCAAACTGGTCTCAAAAATTCATTTTCAAAAAACTTTTTTGAAAGGTTCTCTGATATTAATAGGTTGCAAAGAGTAGTAGCCTATATTTTGCGTTTTCGCAACAACTCTGATGTAAAAAAGGAAAGGTTAATTGGTGTACTAGCTCCAAAAGAGCTCCATAATGCACTTTTGGTGATCATGCGCTGTACTCAAGAATATCATTTTTCAAATGAGATTGCCTTGCTCAAAAATAACTCTCCTATAAAGTCAAGCCTGTCCAGCTTACACCCTTTCATTGATAGTAATGGTTTGGTTCGCCTAGGTGGTCGACTTCAGAATGCTTCTGATATTCCATATGAAAAGAAGCACCCAGTGATTTTGCCAAAAAACTGTCATATCACGAATATTATAATACACAAAGAGCACTTGCGCTTATTGCATGCTGGTGCAAAACTCGTCTTAGGCTCGCTTACTCAAAGGTTTTGGATCATTAGTGCCATCCGTGAGGTTAAGAAGGTTGTCAACCGCTGCATTAAATGCGCACGACTGAAGGCTGCAGCTGCTGTGCAGCTCATGGGTTCTCTACCTGAGGAAAGATTGACAGCTGTGAGACCATTCCATATAGTAGGGGTAGACTTCTGTGGACCTTTTAACTTGAAGGTATCTAGAATGAGGAAACCTCTCATAACAAAAAGCTATATTGCCTTGTTTGTATGCTTTGCAACAAAGGCCATCCACGTGGAATTGGTTAGTGACCTCACCACTGACGCATTTTTGGCATGTCTCAAAAGATTTATTGCCCGGCGTGGAATGCCTGTCTCTATCTTTTGTGACAACGCAAAGACCTTTAAAGGTGCTGAAAATGAACTAAATAAATTATATGAATTGTTTAACTCTAAAAAACATGTGGACGAAATTCAAAACTATTGTGTATCTCAATACATAAAATTCAAATTTATACCTAGCTACTCCCCTGAGTTTGGTGGGCTATGGGAGGCAGGTGTAAAGAGTCTAAAATTTCATTTTAAAAGAATAGTAGGTAATATTGCTCTGACATTTGAGGCTCTTTACACTGTCATTGTAGAAATTGAAGCAGTTTTAAACTCAAGGCCTCTCTTGCCATTGAGTTCAGATGTGTCTAACTTTGAATATCTTACACCTGGACATTTTATAATAGGTACAGCTATGACTACCTTTCCAGAGATAGATCACTCAAATGTTCCTATGAGCAGACTTAGATTTTGGAATATGTTATCAAAAATAAAACAAGACTTTTGGTCTGTCTGGTCGAGGGATTATCTCACTCAATTACAGAGCAGGCCCAAATGGAAACAGGTCCACCCCAATCTAAAAGAAGGTGACCTTGTTATTGTACGCAGTGACAACACTGCACCTCTATCTTGGCCAATGGCGAGAATAGACAGGATAGTCCCTGGACCAGATGGTCAAGTCAGAGTGGCCCATGTTAAAATGGCCAACAATAAATTGTATACTAGATCTCTTAGAAAACTGTGTCCATTACCACTTAATTAAATTTTGTTTTTCCTAAGATGTCGCCTTAGCTAAAGTATTTCTTTATAATTATGTTCAGATGTTAGCCATAAAACAAACTAAATAAATTCTTAACTATGTAACTGTTATAAAAAATATTTAAAAACTATAGAGTATTATATAATATAAAATGTAGAGGCCTAGAATAAAGGTAAACTCAATATCTAGTTAAAATATGTTTATTGTTGTAAGGTTTTGTTGCAAAAAATATTATTTTAAGTAGATAATTTAAATTGTAAGTTTTATGTTGTTCACCAACCCCGGCCCAACTATGTTTAGAAAAGAAACTAAACACAAAAATATTATATGGCAAACTTTTATAGGGCAACTATGTGAATGATAGTACTATTATTATATTCTGTGGTGCAATGAACAACTTAGCTTATATTCATTCGTTCGCTCTCTTATGTTCTATCTGCCCTAGCATAAAGACGTGTAATTCCAGTGATTTTCTTAATATTTAAATACAGTCCATTTAAAAGTATTCCTCGCCTTTTTATTATACAGCTTCCTCAGATTGTCTTTGAAGGTTCTAGTATTCCTTATAGTGATACCGTTAAAGATCTGGGTATCCACATAGACAAAGACTTCTCTTGGGCTGCCCAGTTACAAGAAGTAAGTCGCAAATTGTTTGCATCGGCAGGGTCATTGCGAAGGTTGCGTAATTTCCTTCCAACTGCTACTAAGACTGCGCTTGCCCAGTCCCTCCTTCTCCCCATCCTTGACTATGCTGATGCCAGCTATCCAAATCTCACAGAAGCACAGTTAGATAAGCTTGAGCGACTTCAAAACTTTTGTATCAGATTCATATTTGGTTTGCGCAAATATGATCATATTTCAGAATTTCGCAATAAACTCAAGTGGTTACCTATCCGTCTTCGCCGGAATACTCACATTTTAACAATGCTTTTTAACATTCTATTTAATCCCGCTACCCCTTCTTATCTCAAAGAGCGTTTTAAGTTTCTGCACGATGCGCACACTAGAAGTTGAGGTCATCGGAAAATTTGATACTTTTGATGCCTGTGCACTCCACAAAATTCTATGACGATTCCTTTACCGTCCAGGCTGTCCGCTTGTGGAATGCATTGCCGTTGTCAGTAAGACAAGCCCAGTCACTGGTTTCTTTTAAAAGATTAGTCATAAATCATTTCCATTCTCTGTAATGTATGTATATATCTGTATTAATTTATGTGTGTATTCTATTTTATGTGTATTGTATTAATATTATATTGTTATGTTATCTGTTATTTATTGTGCATCACTGCCTACCCTCGTTTTTGATTAAAGTTTTTTAAGTCCATCCCAAGGTTGTCTGGAAGATATCGCTATAAGCGATAAGACCGCCGTTGTACCCTTAAAATTAACAATATTGTAAGTTTGTATTTTTTATTCATTTTGGTGTACAATAAAGTATATTCTATTCTATTCTATTCTATTCTAATATAGATGGTTAGTCAAGAAAAAGATTATTTTCAATTAATGTTTCGTCTGTCTTGTACTGTACGTCATTAGATTGCGCATCAACAGTTTTATTTATGTCAGTTACTAAATCTAGTAGGTCCTTAAATATAATACTTAGTCCGAGGTTATTCAATGTACCAGAGAATTTATCGAACATGCTGCAATCATATTCGAGATTCAGATTACTGTCTAAAAGAAATGCATGTCCGTGCGTTAATATATCTAAATATAACAGATTATTAAATGTCTCTACTCGGCAGTTGAATAAGCTCGTGTCAAATGGATATTTATATGTTGGTAAACAAATAATAATGTTAGTATGTTGCACTGTTTGAAGAATATCCCTTATGTGAAAAATAATATCACAATAATTGTTGGTTCTGTGAAAGTCTTCTTCTCCGAGCAGTATAATGCAGAAATCATTCACAGTAAAATTTGCTAGTTTTGTCTCCAATCCATTTAATAGGTGTTTTGTGTTTCTGTGTGGTTTCAGATAATGGCACAGTGTGTGTTTATTATTTTGGAAGATATTTTCTGCTGTGGACAGTACGTCATTTTTATTGTTAGTGCTTAATATACATATTTTATGTTTCGCCATCCGCTTTTCTCTATTCTGGCTACGCGTTTGATTTTCTAGAGATGAATGTTTATTGTTTGATATATTCTGATCTTTTAGTGTTTCTTGCTTCTGTTTATCCTCTTTTTGTTCTATTAATAATTCTGGTTTCTGTTGTATTTTTTTTGTAATTTGCTGCTTTTTTTTAATTTGAGGCGTAACAGTTAAATTCGGCGATTGTTGTGTGTTTATCTTAATAGTACTCGTTTTTGTGAATGGAGATGATGAGGCTTGTTGGCTTCTTGAGTCTGGCGTTATAGGAGTTCTTTGGTTTTGTTTCCGTTTTTGCCCAGATCTAGGTGTGACATTTTTGTCCGATATGGTAATGCTCTTATAAGTTTCTATGACTTTTAAGTATTTTTGTAGAGACGAGATCAAGTAATTCGTTTTTTTTATAATATGTCATAATTCGTAAACCGCAATTTACCTTTTCAAGTTACAACCAACTACTAGAACTTTTTTATTATGTTACTTGCTGCTACACGGAACCCTTTATGGGCGAGTGCAACTCGCCTTTGGCCGTGTCTTAAATAGCAGAATATAGTATTAAGAAAAAAATGTAAAATAATCGACTGTTAGGCGGTACGAAGTTCGCCGGGTCAGCTAGTAATAAAATAAATGTGTGACTTGGACCCACTAAAAATACCAACGAAACCTTAAATAGCTAACCTAACTTTTTTTTTTCATCTGTTAATGATGCCCGACGCATACTGAACCATCTGGGAAGGAGGTTGGCTTATATTTGACTTACACCGACTAAAAATACCAATGAGACCTTAAAGAGCTACCCTAACCTAACTTGTTTTGTTAAGCTGCAAATGATGCCCGACTCATATTGAACCATCTGGGAAGGCGGTTGGCTTATGTGTGACTTCGAGTCACTAAAATACCAACAAAACCTTAAATAGCTAACCTAACTTTTTTTGTTCAGCTAAAAATGATGCCCGACGTATACAGAACCATCTGGGAAGGCGGTTGGCGTATGTTTGACTTACAACGACTAAAAATACCAATGAGACCTTAAATAGCTAACCTAACCTAACTTTTTTTTTTCAGCTAAAAATGATACCCGACGCACAGTGAACCATCTGGGAAGACGGTTGGCTTATGTGTGACTTGGACTCACTTGACTCACTAAACCGCGTAAACCATTTCTTCGTCAGTGTTGGAAAAACTTTGGCGGAGGAAATTGAGACCCTAACTGGGCGAGGATTTGGATCTGCTATTGTCCCCTCATACAATAAATCTCAAGTCAACTCATTTGTGCTGCTGGATACAAAGCCGGCAGAAGTAGATAGTACACTCATGGCACTTGACTCGACAAGTGCTCCGGGCTGGGATGACATACCCGTAAGTTTCCTTAAACTGGTTCGAGACCTTGTGGTTCCTCTCATTTGCAGATTGACAAATCTGTGCTTTGAAACGGGTATTTTTAGTGATGCCCTAAAACGCTCTTTAATCACGCCTGTGCACAAGAATGGGGACAAGAATGATGTCAACAATTGTCGACCAATCTCCGTCTTAACCTCGATCTCAAAAATAGTTGAAAAAATTCTTAACAAAAGGCTTGTTGAGTATCTGAACAAATACAATCTTCTTTCTAACTCACAGTACGGTTTTAGACGGGGTCGTTCAACTCAGGACGCAGTTATAGCGCTCACATCTGAAATTACAGAAAACGTAGACAGGGGACTTAAATGCGTCACGGTGTTCTTAGATTTGAAAAAGGCTTTTGACACCGTATCTGTTCCCATCCTTGTGCAGAGACTGGAGGCTATGGGGATTAGGGGTAGGGCGCTCTCACTTTTAAATAGCTATCTCCAGGGTAGGAAACAGCAGGTTAGGGTAGGGAACTCGTACAGCAATGAGGGGGAGGTTATTTTCGGAGTTCCACAAGTGTCCGTTCTCGGCCCCCCGCTGTTTCTGGTATACTTCAATGAACTGTGTAACCTACGAAACAGTGGAGGGAAAATCTTCTCATATGCTGACGACACGGCTATTGTCTATGTTGGCGCCACATGGGAGGAAGTCCGTGTTAAAGCTGAGCGGGGTTTGATTGCTGTGGATAGGTGGCTCAAAGCAAATCTGCTGACCCTCAATACTGCCAAAACCAATTGCATTATTTTCTCCCCCAGTAGTAGATCTAAGCCAGGATCCAATTTTAATATCCGTATCCATACCTGTGAAAACAGCTTGGAACGGTATTGTGACTGTATTCCCATCAAACAAGTGCCGTCTACAAGATACTTGGGCGTCATAGTCGACGAGTGTCTAACGTGGCAACCTCAGGTCGAGGTTGTTATGTCGCGGGTTCGAAAGCTCATATGGATTTTTAAAAATCTACGACTTGTGATGCCTCTGGAGATACTAAACAATATATACAAGGCACTTGCGCAGTCGGTTATCACATATTGCTTGCCAGCTTGGGGATGTGCTACCAAGATCAAATTTTTAGAGCTAGAAAGAGCCCAAAGGTCACTTCTGAAGGTAATTTATTCCAAGCCGTTCAGATTTCCCACAACGGAGCTGTACAGAATGAGTGGCCTATTATCAGTAAGGAAACTATACCTTTTGAGCACGATACTCTACCTACATAAGCATATACCAACCAACTTGGAAAGACAGTCTAAAAGGCGGAAAGACATTGTGGCTTTCTCCTCAGGGGTACATACGGTTTTTGCGCGGCGTCAGTATGTATGCCAATCCGCCTACATATACACCGCGACTTTTTAGTCGTCTTACAAAAGCAGCCCAGTTCATGTACCCAATCACTAGAACACGTTTATAATAAACAAATAGGTATTTAAGAGATTTGAAAATTTTTAAAATAAAATTTAAATTCGTTATTATGACGCAAGGTGTAGTTAGAAACACCCTTGTCTCATAGAAAATGGAGATAGAATGATCTGCCCGACTATTGCGCTGGGTAGGTATACTTTACAGCTAGATACGTAAACATTTAACAGGGTGTTTCATATTTCTAATGCACCTATTTATTAAAAATAAAAATTATTATTAACGATTAAAAAAAAAAATAACTTGCCTAGAGGTATTTTAGGTCGGATACATTAAGTGGACCCTTTTTGTAAGACGACTAAAAAGTCACGGTGTATAACAAAATTAACGCTAAACTACATTTCCACCTTGAGGCCTCGCAGAAATGCAAGTTAATGATGACCGAGTGGTTACAGCCTCTTACTTATGACGAAACAGAGCAGATTCTGGCTAGAATTACTTAAGTGCTGTTATTTTTACGCATTATAACCTTTCATTATAACATAATATGGCGCTATTCGTAATCAATCACAAACACACCCTCAAACATACACACGCACACCCATCCACACACACACACACACACACGCACGCACTCACCCACCCACACACACACACACGCGCGCGAGCACACACACAATCACATACATACTTACACCCACACAATCACTTTGTCAAAACTTGTACCTAATTTTTAAATTCTGATCATCCTTAATTTTGTGCGTTTGTTTTTATTTAACTTGTTAGTAATAATTGTAATCTGAATTTTATATGTTATTCACCTATTTCTGTTTGTTCCCGATTTTCGTTCTGATTGTATTTTATTTTGATTTTACTACGATTATGATTGCAATTTTAATTTAACTTGTTACCGTTCTTAATTTTTATTTTTATATCATCTAGATTATGAATGTCGTTTAAATAATTTGTTTAGTTTTGCTATATATATTGAATTTTTGGATTGTATTAATTTGATAACTCTTAATATTAATTTAATTTATATTGTATTAATTTATTTAATGGTAATTATAAATGTCATAGGTCTCAAAATTGTTAACCTATTCAGGGGGGAGCGAGACTACCCCGACACAAGTGTTGTTAACCACTTACTGGGGTTGTTTCAATTCATTTATGATATTGTAAATGAATGAGACTAATAAACGTTTTTTTTTTTTTTAAAGTGAAACATAAGTCAACCGCGTTCCCAGATAGTTAAGTGTGCGTCGGGCATCATTTTTATGAATTAAAAAAGTTAGGTTAGGTTAGCTATTTAAGGTCTCATTGGTATTTTTAGTCGTTGTAAGTCAAACATACGCCAACCGTCTTCCCAGAAGGTTCAGTATATGTCAGGGATCATTTTCAGCTGAATTAGAAAACTTAGGTTAGGTTAGCTATTTAAGGTTTCGTTGGTATTTTTAGTGGGTCCAAGTCATACATAAGCCAACCGTCTTCCAAGATGGTTCACTTTGCGTCGGGCATCATTTTTAGCTGAAAAAAAAAGTTAGGTCAGGTTAGCTATTTAAGGTCTCATTGGTATTTTAAGTCGGTGTAAGTCGGTGTAAGTCAAACATAAGCCAACCGCCTTCCCAAAAAAGTTAGGTTAGGTTAGCTATTTAGCGCCGGTCCCAGGTTCGTCAGGTCATGGTGACGGAATGGCGAAGGAGGCTTGAACACCCTACTGCCGGCCTTGACACAATTGAGGCGATCCAGCCAGTACTCGATGGCTGGCTTGGGAGAAAGCACGGCTCACTGACATTCCGGGCGACACAGGTGCTCTCGGGGCACGGCTGCTTCGGAAAGTACCTGTGTCGCTTAAGCAGAGAGCCGGACGCTCGATGTCATCACTGCGACCAAGGTCCAGTGGACACAGCGCGGCATACGCTGGCCGAGTGCGTCGCGTGGGATGAGCCGCGCCGTACCCTTGTTGCAGAGGTAGGAAGCGACCTGTCGCTGCCGGCTGTAATTCGCTCTATGGTCGACAGCGCAGAGTCTTGGGATGCGATGATAACCTTCTGCGAACTAGTCATGTCGCAGAAGGAAGCCGCGGAAAGGGAAAGGGAACTGACTAGCTCGCGCCCTTCCCGCAGCAGACGCACCGGACGCAGACAGAGGGCGGACAACGTCCTCTTCCGACCTCCGTAAATGGGTCCAGGGGTAACGGATTTGGGGACATCCGTTGCCCCCCTATCAAACTGGACCCGAGATGGCGGCGCATAGTGTTCCATGCGCGCCTCTCAAAGATGTAATGAGGGGAGTTCTACACCTCACACCCCTCCGCGATGTGGTCCGTAGGCGAAACGGGCCGGCACCAGTCCGGGGTAGCGGAAGTCGCATTAGATCCCGCTGCCCCCTGACGCAGGTGAGCGAAGGAACACCGGGGTGGTTTTAGTCAGTCGAGTCTGACATGCCCCTCCGCCCTTCCCCGGGCGGAGGAAGTCCATGAGGATTTCCACCTCGAAAAAAAAAAAAAAAAAAAAAGGTTAGCTATTTAAGGTTTCGTTGGTATTTTTAGTAGGTCCAAGTCACACATAAGCCAACCGTCTTCCCAGATGGTTCAATATGCATCGGGCATCATTTACAGCTGATTGAAAAAAGTTGGGTTAGGTTAGATTAGGTAGTCACTTAAACCGAAATAAAAAAAGAACCCCAGGACAGATTTCGATAATATTTTGCCAGAATGATGTCACAATTATGTTCTTTCATTTCCAATAAGTGTCATAAGTGGAGGATCTTGGACCGCTTTTGCCCATTGTCATTTCTAATGATTCTATTACAGAAGCTGCTTGCCTGGTTAATGACACTTTTATATACTGAAATGTATTAACATTCAACGCCTCATTATTATGGATAAGCGAGTTGAATGTATCATGGAACTCTAACCATTTAGGTACTGTAATTACCATCAAAAGTTGGTAGCTTTATAGTAGGCAATTTAACACCCTGAAAGTTATTTCCACAATAAGAAGTTGATGGTTGATTATTTTGAGACTTAACACTTTCACAAAGATTGTTGCTTACATGACTTTGAATTAATTCTTGAGCTGAACTAATAAAAAAATAAGTTTTCGGTGACATTCCTTTCATCAGAGGTTTCTTGTGGTTTTAATTCACTTGAGCCTTCTTCTTGTAGAAGCTCAATTTTACATTGAATTGTGTCATACTCATTAAATAATATTTCTATTTTACTTAAGCGAACTTTCAGCTCATTGACTTGTTGCTTAGAAACGTCACTGATTTTGCGAAATTCTGTTAAATAGTTTTTGAATGTAGTGAGCCCGCCCTTTATTGACGTTCTTTTCCTAATCCACTCTCTGGCCTCCGACTCTAATTAGTCCTTGATCATCGATAAATGGTGTTAAACATAACAGTGGAGCAACTTTACGTTGTGTTCCAAAGTTGGGAAAACTTTCTTGTTGAGAAAGGTATACTAGTTTACTCTCAGCTAATGCTAATTCTTCTACAGTTAATTTTGCTTTTTATTTGATTGCTAACATTTTTAGTATTATTATAAAAACGGAATATGTATGCCTTACATACGGTACCTCATCGGCACTCTACCTCAGTACAAAATGTTTGGTCGAGTTGAGTCAAGAATGTGATGATCCAGAAATTAAAGAAATAATGTCACATGATTCTTCGCTATCCCAGTTCAGACCTATTTCCATTCTCCCATTTCTCTCTAAAGTCTGCGAGCATTTAGTTCACTAACAACTCACATTTTTCTTGACGTCAAACTCACTTATTTCCCCTTTCCAATCTGGTTTCCGGTCGGGTCATAGCACTGTAACTGCACTTTTGAAAGTTACCGACGACATCCGCTGGGCTATGGAGGGTAAATCTCTAACTATTCTAGTTTTGCTGGACTTCAGTAGTGCTTTTAATTCTGTGGACTTTGATATTTTGCTAGGCATACTTAAATCCATGAATTTCTCTTCTTCCTCTCTTGCCTGGTTCGACTCTTACCTTCGGGGACGCTCGCAGTGTGTTCGCCTTGACGAAACTTTTTCTGATTGGTGTAATCTCACTGAGGGTGTGCCTCAGGGTAGCGTTCTCTCTCCTCTTAATTTTTCTATTTTTATTAATATGGTTACTAAGGTAATCTCCTCTAGTTTCCATCTTTATGCAGATGACTTGCAGTTGTACCGGCATTTTTTTGTAGCAGATGCTGATTCCGCAATTGCTGCAATGAATCATGACCTGAGTTGTATCAGTGAGTGGGCTAAGGCATTCGGATTGCAAATTAACCCTACTAAATCTCAGGCCATGATAATAGGCAGCCGTTTTGTTCGTAGTGCAGCTGTTGTGGCTTCTTTAGCACCGGTATACCTCGATGATGTACGCATCAATTACACAGAAACCGCCAAGGATTTGGGTGTCTTAATTGACTCCAATCTATCGTGGCGCGCTCAGGTGAACGAGGTCAGTCGTAAGGTTCACTTTTCTTTACATTCACTGAAGTGTCTCCAGACTGTTCTACCTCTAAAGACTAAAATTTCTTTAGCGCAAACACTTATTCAGCCGATTATTGATTATGCCGATGCCTGCTACCTGGATGCTACTGAGGAGCTATTAAACAAACTTGAGCGCTTGCAAAATTTGTGCATTCGGTTTATTTTCGGTCTTCGTAAATTTGATCATGTCTCTCAGCTTCGCAAGGATCTCCCAAGTGGCTCCCAATCCGTCTTCGCAGGAATACTCGTATCCTCTGTCTCCTGTTCAACATCCTTCACAATCCTTCCTATCCATCTTACCTTCTTGAGCGTTTTTCTTACGCACGTCCTAGCGACGCACCCTGTAGATCTCACCTTAGATCCTTACTTAAATCCCATCCTCATAAATCCAGCTACTATTCCTACTCCTTCTCCGTTCATGCTGTAAGATTGTGGAACTCACTTCCGCCTAGCATTCGTGATCTAAAATCCATTTCACTTTTTAAGTTTAGAGTGAAAGAGCATTACCTTTCCTCTCTTCCGTGATATATATATGTCGGAGCGGGCGGCCGCTCAGGAACAACATCAGAAGGGACTTCCACGCCGGCGCGCTTCCGCCGCCGCCTCATATTTGCCGGCGCGCCGCCGCCGGCATTTTGAGTATAGCGCTCATGTCTACTATAAATCTTGTGGCCGAAATTAATTAAACCACGAGTGAATTCGCGACACAAGGAGAACGCTGGCGCATTCGTGGGCCACGTTCGAATCTACTCCGTCCCGAAATAGGAATGCCAGTCTAACAAAGCTCTGGGCTTCGTAACATAAACAATATCATATCGAAGGGCCCACGACCACACCCGGCAAGCATGATGTCACCGTCGTTCTCACACTTCTCACTAAGCAGAAACAATAAGACCTCTGTCTGTACGCAATACGAATCATCAGCGATAAGCTTGCTAACGTAAACAAATCTGTAGCAGGAACTATTGTAATTAATTAACTGCTAGTGAGCCAGGTCGCAGCGCGCCGACACGGCGATCCTGACTCTCACACGTCCTCGTGTGGCCCAGTAAACTTCAGTTCATCTGCAAACGAGAGACAGCCTCTTTAAAACTACCGTTCGGCTATCCTGTCACGATCTCAGAATGTAGATTTTCACAGGTAACCTCTTTTAACTGCTCTGTTGACACTCACATTTATAACAGAAGACCAACCAACAAAGAACAAGTCTTAATAATTTACAAATTTCCATAAGTTGCTCAAATAGCACAATACATAAATTCTACAACTCAACTATAACTGGACTCTGTCGGACCATTGGAACCACGCAAGCACATCCGCCACGTAATCTGGCTACATCGAAACCCATTCGACCACATCAGGCCTAAAAGCCTCTCAACATCGGAATACATCCGAACTCAACCAGGGCTAAGAGCCTCTCAACATCGGAACACATCCGAACTCAACCAGGCCTAAGAGCCTCTCAACATCGGAATACATCCGAACTCAACCAGGCCTAAGAGCCTCTCAACATCGGAACACATCCGAACTCAACCAGGCCTAAGAGCCTCTCAACATCGGAACACGTCCGAACTCAACCAGCACGAAGCTGCTTTGCCATACCCGCTAGACAGGGTAAGTACTGCAATGGAACCAATGTCCGACAAGCTGTCCGTCTCACCCACCCAATACTTGATGCAGCCGCGCAGCCTCCGACCAGCTAAACTGGGTTAGGAATATGTGCCTACGATCAACAACTTGAAGACTATAGGTTAGTGAATCAGGGTAAGCCAGTCTTTTCAACAATGTTAAAGATAATTTCGACCAGCTATTAGTCTCACCCAAAATACTTGATGCAGCCGCGCAGCCTCCGACCAGCTAAACTGGGTTAGGAATATGGCCTACGATCAACAACAAGGCTAGGTTGTGAAATTATTAAGCCAGTCTTATTAACTTCAACATTACTATCACCAGCGCCGACAACGGCCAAAACCGACTGTTCTTCGTTGTTGGCTTCATCCAAATCAATCTTTTCTGTGGGAACATAGCAATGTATGCCTACTCTATATAAATAAGGTTTTGCTATTATCATTGTCGCTCCAAAACAGGGAAATCATAGTTTCTTGCTCTTCATCAATAATTAAAAACAGAACTCTGACTAATATTCCATTCATGTTAAACTGACATCACAGAATCATAATATTACGCGCATCCCCTCTTGGGATCGCCAAGTCCACTGACTCTACGGTTTCTTCTAGAAACCCGACCTCCACCAGGACCACCTGCGCACCGCGCATCCACGGACTACCATTCCGCATGGCAGATACCGATTTCTATCGGAGTACGGCTACGAAGCAGTCTCTGGTACGGTCACCATTTCAACAGAACACGGCAGCTCTCACACATTACATGACAGTAGTAACATCTAGAATGAAATATTACTTGCATACTGACTGACCTATCTTGGTCATCATCTTTTCGTTCTACATTATCTGTCTCATCAATGATTTGCCCTGTTTCTGGCATTTTCCTAGCCTATATGAGCGTATTTGTATGTGCACCTAAAATTCAATGCCTGAAGTGTACAGCGGTCCCCACTTAAAACTTCAACTATTTTAAAAGGACCTCTGAACTTAGCGCCTAGTTTTAAGATTTCACTCCTCATTCTTTAGCAAAACGAAATCTCATAAAGAAAACGTAGCAAGCTCTTGTTTTATCGATACGTTCTTTCTCATAAGTAGCACATTCGATGTTATGACAGGCCACCGCCCTACTGGCCGGTAGGTCTATCTCTGATTCACCAACTCGTCACTTGCTATCAAAGCTAACGGACGCGCTGTTTTACCAATCAATAATTCTAGGGGTGAACTCAACCAGGCCTACTAGAGCCTTCAACATGCCCGCGAACAATCACGATCTACCAGGCCATAAGAGCTACTCCTCCGGAATACAGCGATCGAAACACATCCCTGTACTCTTTGGGTCCAGGCCTAATTTTGTTTCGAGTTTCGGCAACCCGGAACGAATCCGATTCTAACCGGCAATCCTTTAAAAACGCAATGGAACAAATCAATGTCCGACCAGCTGTCCTGTGTTAACACCCACCCAATACTTGAGCAGCCGCGCAGCCTCCGACCAGGGCTAAACGGTTCCCGCCACTTCACATTTATCAATTTACAACGAACTTGGTTTAGAAACACGTAACTACCACAAGAAACCAATGTTCGACCAGCTTGACTTAATATTCTCACGTCCTAATACATAATGCTGCTTTGCAGCCTCCGACCAGCTAATTTTGTTAGGAATGTATGGCCACGATCAACTACAAGAATAGGGATGTGAAATTATTAAGCTAGTCTTGCGAACACCATTGCAACATTACTGCGATCACCTCAATAGTGACGTCCTTCGAAGTTATCACTACTAGCTTATGCGGTCAAACTTTCACTGTTCTTTGTTGTTCAAAGGCTTTATCCCGTTCAATCTCGAATTCTGTGAGTCAGGAATAACTGTTTCTGATTATGCTTACATCTATATACACGATAAGGTTTCTATTTTTAGATTGTGGAACAAGGGCTGCTCCCACTGGGAAATCCAGAAGTTTCTTGCACTTCATCAATAATTACCAAAATCTTTATTCCAAAACATGATAGCACTGACGATGCATATTAACCGTTATAATAGGTACGCGCATTTCTTAGAATCGGGCACCAATACATTCTTACCCATTTAAGGCTTCTCCAGCAACCCGACCTCCACCAGGAACCTGCTAACCGCGCATCCACGGAAATAGTTTTCCGTCAGTGGCAGATACCGATTCAATCGGATACAGGCTAAAGCAGTCTCTGGTACGGTCAGCATTTCAAACAGAACATCTAGCTAATCACAAAAAATGACAGTATTAACTGAGCCCTTCGAATGAACACGCATTACATGCAAAAGACTGACCTATCGTGGCACTCATCGCATTTCAGTTCTACATTTATCTGACCATGACGTCATACAATGATTTGCCCTGTCATCGGCACCTAGCCTACATGAGCGTATTTGTATGTGCGACCTACAAATTCAATGCCTGAAGTCACAGCGGTCCCCACTTTCGAACTTCAATCACTTAATCAAGTGTGAAATCTCAACCCTCAAATTTTTTTTTTTTTTTTTTCACTCCTCATTTTTAGCAAAACGAAATCTCATATTACAAAACATACAAGCTCTTGTTTTAATACGTTCATTCTCATAAGTAGCACATACGCGGGTTTGACAGGCCACCGCCCTGGGCAGGCCGGTAACTCGGTCCATCTAACTGATTCCACCAACTCGTCACTTGCTACACAAAGCTAACGGACGCGCTGTTTTACCAACAATAATTCTAGGGGTGACACTACCCCTACTAGGTCTTATAATGCCCGCGTCTTGTAAGTCACATACTATCATGCGCATTGCTTCATGTTCCTCCGGAATACAGCGATAAGGGCGTCCCTGTACTGCTTTGGGTCAGTTAATTTTGTTTCGAGTTTCGGCAACCCAGAAACGAAATATTCTAAATAATCCTTTAAAACGTTGAACGAATCATATTTCTTATCTAAAGGAATGTCTGTGTTAACAATATTAAAAAAATCACTTGAGTCCGATAACGGTTCCCGCCACTTCACATTTATCAATTTATAACGAACTTGGTTTAGAAATCGTAAACTGTGAGAAAGAAATGTTCACAACAAACCCTTGACTTAATATTTCACGTCTTAACATAATGCTGCTTTGTGAATTAATTTTAGCAGTGTATGCCAGGCGCTACAAGCGGGGATCAAACTGAGCTATGTGTGCGAACACCATTGCAACACATACTGCGATCTCCTCAATAGTGGCGTCCTTTGCCAAGTTATCAGTCTACTAGCTTATGCGGTCACACTTTCAAACTCTCCTTCAGTTTGTTAATTCAAAGGTTAAAAGCGTAGCTGCCGTTGTCTCGACGGTATCAAAACGAGTCAGGAATAACTGTTTCTGATTATTGCTTACATCTTCAGAACACGATCAGCCATGTCTATTTTTAGATTTTGGAACAAGGGCTGCTCCCACTGGTAAGGCCAGAAGTGCTGCACGAATAACACATCAAAATTTTTCTGGCAAAACTGTAGCACTACGATGCATATTACCACCGTTATCGCGAAAGGTGCTGGTATTTTTAGAACGGGCACCAATACATTCTTTGTTCCCATTTGAAGTGCTTCTTGGCAAGACATAAATTGCTAAAAAATCCAAAATAGTTTTGTCAGTTATTTTGCATTCAATATTCAGTTAATTTCTTTTTCTTTTTTAAACCCATCTCGATAATTGCACACAAAAGTTCGTTGCTGAGCCCTTCAACAACACGCAACCGCAAAAGAGACCCGCGTGCGCACTCCGCGCATGCAGAACATTTATCCGACCATGACGTCATACAAGATATTAGCGTCATCGACACGTCGCGGTACACAGCAATTTTAATTGCGATACAAATCGGACACAGCGACCTCACCCGCGATCCTTTTCGATACAATCAGAGTCAAGTGTGAAATTCACCCCTCAAATACAAACACAATGACGTCACCAACACTAGGGTCGAAATCAGAGACACAATTATGGTTTGATCTCACCGGGTTTAAGCTCCTTAGCGTATCGATGAGACGCTCCACGTCGCCTCCCACAGCCGATGTTGAAGGCGAGGGCGACAGCGACAGCGACGCAACAGACACAGGCGTCGGGACAGGTCACGAAACAGCAGGCGGGCTATCAGTACCGGTGATAGCCTTTCGTATTTACGAATATTACTTATGTTATGATAATTCTCGCTTATAACACGTAAGCGTACCTTGTCAAAGACATTTACAATTTCACAGGGCTTAAATAAACCTGAGTCATTGTCTTGGAATTCATTTTTTATTCTTGTGGGTACAATTGTTTTTAAAATTCGTAACTGTAACTTGTAGATGTCTTCGACATAAGTCTTGTACGTGCGACCATAACTACTTAGGCCATAATCAATTACGGAATCGGCCAATGCCAAATACAATGTTCGGAGTGTGTTATAAGGTAATTTATACTTTAGTATCGATAACTTTGCTAATACAGACCTAAGCTTATTACATACATAATCAATGTGCGGCCGCCAGTGGAAATTACTATCTATTATCAGACCAAGGTACATATGATGAGTCACCAACTCTAGTGTCTGGCAACTACACGTAGTGACCTGTTGATGAAGACACAGGTGCTCATGGCAACGATAAAAGGGACACGAAACTCAGTCATGTATGGTGAGTGTATATGCAGTAGTTTGGGATTTTTTTTAAATTAGTTACAAGGCCGACGTCGTGAGCCCACTTACACAAGAGGTCGCCAATTACCTTGCATCACTCTCTGTGCCTCTTGTATGTCCCTATGTGCAAAAAAAAAAGCTACCAGACACGTGTCATCAGCAAATTGGTACACCGAGCCCTCTGTGAAAATGTTACACATATCGTTCACATACAGTAAATATTCGGTCGGCCCGAGCACAAACACTAGTAAAAACACAATGACGTCACCAACACTAGGGTCGAAATCAGAACACAATAATTTTGATCTCACCGGGTTTAAGCTCCTTAGCGCCATCGATGAGACGCTCGCGACGCTCCCCGCAGCCGATGTTGAAGGCGAGGGCGAAGCGGTGCAACAGGCACAGGTCGCGGAACAGCAGGCGGGCTAGCCGTGCTTGGTAATTTAGCAGTAGGGCGCGGCTTCACACACGAAATTACGGATCTAAAGTTATTCGGGAAATGGTTTTTACTCGGCACCCATAGAAAATTTCAAAAAAAAATATTACTCCTGATTGAGACAAAACGAGGGTCGATTTTACTCTTACTTCTGAAATCGGACTTGCTATCGGATAAGGAATAACATCAAGGGAATGTCCGCTTTTCGAGCGCGCTTCCGCCGCCGCCTCATATTTGCCGGCGCGCCGCCGCCGGCATTTTGAGTATAGCGCTCATGTCTACTATAAATCTTGTGGCCGAAATTAATTAAACCACGAGTGAATTCGCGACACAAGGAGAACGCTGGCGCATTCGTGGGCCACGTTCGAATCTACTCCGTCCCGAAATAGGAATGCCAGTCTAACAAAGCTCTGGGCTTCGTAACATAAAACAATATCATATCGAAGGGCCCACGACCACACCCGGCAACCATGATGTCACCGTCGTTCTCACTAAGCAGAAACAATAAGACCTCTGTCTGTACGTAATACGAATCATCAGCGATAAGCTTGCTAACGTAAACAAATCTGTAGCAGGAACTATTGTAATGAATTAACTGCTAGTGAGCCAGGTCGCAGCGCGCCGACATACTTCGACAGTTCGTCTAAGACTGACTATCACACGTCCTCGTGTGGTGGTGGCATGGAACCTGTAAACAAGGAAAACCCAACTTAAAGTTAACTGTTGACTCGGCCTACCTGACCAAGATTCAGGTCACTATCAAATTATTAAAGACATCTGAATTTAAAGGTCCAATCGCATTATTCAAAATAATTAAAACTCGCGTCAAACAGTGCATATCTGAAGAGACAAATAGCTTTATCGCTATACAATTTTTTTATTGATTCATTAGCCAATCAGCTGGCTAATACATGTATTGCTCCTATTGAGCTTTCCACCACTATGTTTGATCCAGCCAAAGACTTGGCTTGTAGTTTTATTGCTCCTATTGAGCCATCTGACATTTTATTTGATTCACACTCTGACATTACTTTAAATTAGAACTTGGGACAAAAGAGGCAACCTCTTGCATTATGAGCAGAGACAATTCAAAGACATCCAAAGTTTCATCAAATAATTTAAATTTAAAAAAAGGCTGTAGTACAATCAACCTGGTGCACCAAAATATTCAGGGTATGTTGAGAAAGGACCTTGAAATTGAACTATTTTTGAACAGTAACAATATTGATATTTTATGCATTACTGAACATTGGTTAAAAAGTCATCAATTTATGTTTAATTTCAGTAATCACCAGGTTGGTAGTTCGTTCAGTAGAGATAATGCAATACACGGTGGCTCATTGATTCTATTAAACAATAATCTTAAATATAAAGAACGTAAAGATATTGTGAGCCTATCTGTAGAACGGACTATTGAAATTGCTTGTGTGGAGTTGGAGCAGCATGTTGTATTGAGTGTGTACCGGCCACCATCTTCAGTTTATGATTGCTTTGAAAATGTTATGGATGATGTTTTGCAAAAACTTGGTAAACTAAAAAAAAATGTAATTGTATGTGGTGATTTTAATGTCAACCTATTGGAGGACTCACCAACATGTTTAAGAATTTCTAATTTATTTCAATCATATAATCTGACTAATCAATTTTTAGAGCCTACCAGAATTACAGCCACATCAGCAACATGTCTAGATAATATTTTCACAGATATAATACTTATTAAGAAACAAATAATAAATCAACTGGAATCTGATCACTGTGGACAGTTGATTACATTTAATTTACAAGATAAAAATGTGGCTAAACGTAGTATTAGGGTGGTTCCTAAATCTGCAGGTCGCTTGGAGAAATTCAAAAATAAAATCATTAGTAAATTACCCTACTTACCTTATAGTGATGATCCTAATCAACTGTATAATTCTTTTTTTGCAATGTATTGTAAAGAATTTGACTCGACATTCATTCCCAAGCAGATCTCAGTAAATGGTTCCACAACCTTCAGTGAATGGGCAACCAGAGGGATACATAACAGTAGAATAAAACTTTATGAATTATACGAAGAAAGAAACTATAATAAGAGTACAGAATTTAATGAATATGTTAAAAATTATTCTAAATTATTTAAACAAGTCTGTAAAGAAGCTAAGTGTCGTTATATAAGTTCTAAAATTAAAAATAGCCAGAATAAAATAAAAACCACATGGGAAATAATCAATAATGAAACTGGAAGAGAAAGGAAGCATAGCACTGGCTTTAGTCTTAATATTAATGATAAAATAATTGATAAGGATGTAGAAGTTGCAACAATTTTTGAAAGTTTCTTTGCTGATATTCCAGTTTCAACCACAAAATTCTTAAAATCAACACCCATTGAAGCCGAGTCATTATTAAAAGAAAATGTTGAAAACTGTAAGCATGATTTTAATTTCGAGTTTATAACTGATAAAGATATTATTAAAACTTTTAACACCCTTAATGTAAAAAAAACTGCTGATTTATGGGGAAACTCCGTAGAGATTACCAAAAGCATTATAGAGAGTGTAGCGCCTGAATTGGCAATTATTTTTAACAAATGTATTGAGCGTGGTGTGATTCCTGACTTGATGAAGAATAGCAAAATAATACCATTATTTAAATCGGGTAGCACATCAGACCCCACGAATTTTAGACCAATTTCTGTGCTTCCCACATTTAGTAAAATATTCGAAAAATTGATGCTAGATCAACTGCAAAGACATTTTAATAAATATAAACTACTTAATAGCAAACAATTCGGTTTCACAAGGGGTCGCTCGACAACTGATGCTGGTGTTGAGCTACTTACACATATATATGAAGCGTGGGAAAATTCGCAGGATGCCTTGGGGATTTTTTGCGACTTGTCTAAGGCATTCGATTGCGTTTCTCATGAAACATTAATCAGGAAATTACATCACTATGGTGTTAGAAATACTGCTTTGGATCTTCTTATTTCTTATTTGGATAATAGGGTCCAAAGAGTGGACGTTAATGGTAAACGATCTCCGGGTTCTACTGTCACTATGGGAGTTCCGCAGGGCTCAATTCTTGGCCCATTTTTATTTCTTATATACATCAATGACCTTCCTTGCCTTGTAAAGAAAGATCATGATATAGTTTTATTTGCAGATGACACATCACTTTTATTTAAACTAAAACGTCAACAGCCCGTTACTGATGAGGTAAATATAGCTCTCGCTAAAATAGTACATTGGTTTAGTGTTAATAATTTACTTTTAAACGAAAAAAAGACTAAATGTTTAAGATTTCTAACACCGAACGTTAAGCAGGTGAAAACCAGTGTACTAGTACATGGTGCTGAATTGGATCTTGTGGACACCACTGTTTTCTTGGGTATTACTCTAGACTCGAAGCTGCAATGGGGCCCCCATATTACAAAATTGTCGAAACGGCTCAGCTCTGCAGCATACGCGGTATATAAAATTCGTCATTTAACCGACGTAGAAACAGCCCGTTTAGTATATTTCAGTTATTTTCATAGTGTTATGTCGTATGGCCTTTTGCTGTGGGGAAATGCGGCCGACATTCAGGCTATATTTGTGCTGCAGAAAAGAGCCATTCGAGCAATTTACAACCTAGGTAGCAGGCATTCACTGAAGGATAAATTTAAGGAAATAAATATAATGACAGTTGCATCTCAATACGTGTATGAAAATTTGATTTTTGTTAAAAAGAATATTAATCTTTACACAAAATATAGCGACATTCATAGCATAAATACAAGAAACAAGGACTTGCTAAAAGTACCCGCGAGTAGGCTCCATAAAATTAGTAATTCGTTTAAATGCCAAAGTGTACGTTTCTACAACAAACTCCCAAACCATGTTAAAGAATTAAGCCTAAACAAATTTAAATCAGTTATTAAACAGCAACTATGTAAAAAAAGTTACTATAAAATCAAAGATTATCTTGATGACAAAATGGCCTGGGAGTAAGCTGCTCCAATGCACCCTCAAGCATCAATTATAGATTTTTCTAATTTTCGTCAATCGTTTTTAATAAACTTTTTATGATTTCTTGATCATGTGAGGAATATGTGGTATCAGAGGTTGTTTAGCTCCTTACGTACTGAGTTGAGCTTTCATTCTCTGACACATGCTTGCACTGACTGAACAGGTCTACTTAAAGCTTTTCTTTGCAGTTCTTTCTTAAAAAGACCATTTCATACAAGAAGTCACACAGTACATAGTTCTCACATGTATTGACGAAACAATTTTCCGATTGTTATTTACATTTTTTTTTTTATATACAATCTGACATTTACGATTTTTTTATACAATCTGACATTTTTGTATTATATTTTTTCCTTTCTTTCTTCTTTTTTCCTTTATATACAAACTGACATGTATGATTATTTTATATTTTTATACAAACTGACATTATTTTATTTTACATGTAATTATTTATTTTATTTAGTTTTGTGAATACGAGGACCCATGTGGGCCAGCTGTTGTTTTTTATTTATTTATTCATTATAATGATTGTCTGACAGTTTGAGTAACTTAAGCGGCCTAAACAAGTCCTTTCTTTGGTATTGTTCGTCGTGTCGCTGAGCTCCTTGTGTTATAAGTTGAGCTCCACGATAACTGACAAATGCTTGCACTGACTGGACAGGTCCACTCAAATTTGTGTGGTTCTTTCTTCAAAAGACCATTTCAGACATTGCCTGCATGGTCCTCGTATAATTATTGTTCTACATTTATGATGTCTGGACTTTAAAAGAGACTGTGACCTCTGAGTTTGTTTCGGATGTTTCTTCTCAGAGTAGTCAGGTACGAAACACCGGCCCCTCCTAGTTTTATGAAAAGACGTGTAAAAGTGTTGATAAAACCTACTTGCATAAATAAACATCATTTCATCATTTCATCATTTCATTTCATTTCATTTCATTTCATTTCATAGTCAAATAAAGCAACAGTACACTAATCGCACACACACTTGCAACCCGGCTACCCTAGGCAGCAAATTCTAGTGACAATGTCACCCTGGGCTTACGAAGCCCAAAAACATAAGTCTCCATGACTTTCGGCCACCCTAGGCAGCAAATTCTAGTGACACTGTCACCCGGGGCTTACCAAGCCCAAACACATAAGTCTCCATGACTTTCGGGTCACTCCAAGTCGACCAAACACAATAGTCTCTACGAGACCCGGGCCCCCGCCACAACGCCTGCCGCGCACTGCGCCCTGAACAGCCACGAGTGACTGCAGTTACAGCCGCGACCAGACGTGCAGCGCGGCCAAATAGTTACAAGTGTGCATACAATTAAACAATGGAGCCTTCATTAGTCTCTTCATCACTCTCGGCAATAGGATCAATTTCCGAATGCGGTCAAGAGCGAACTTGTACGTTCTATTTCTAGTCAGTGATTTTAAAATATAGCGATCGTTTCGAGCAACTCAACAACTTTGAAAGGACCTTTAAATTTGGGTTCTAATTTTGTTTGGTTTCTGTCTTCGTTTTTGATTAATACCAAATCACCAACACTGAAATTAACTACTTTGGTCTTAGTTTGCGTTTGAAATTTCAAAATCAACATCATAAAAATATATTGCGGGAGGTAATTCGAAACAACCTACATTTTGAATTTTCGAAATACGTAGGGTAGATTCAGTTTAATGTACCGCACAAACAAGTGTCAAAATATCGCGTCCGATCATAACATCGCATTTGATACAATCGTCAGGTAGTACGTAAAATAAAATTGACAGTTTGTTATTATTCACAACAACTTCGCTTAAAATTTGTTCTGTGGTTAAAAACATTCAAATTATTACCAATACCAAGTATTTGAACTTTTAAAAGTGTACGTTTGCCCGAGAATTTAGAAGCTACACTTTGTTTAACAAGAGAACATTCGGCGCCGGAATCAAAACAAAATGAATACGACTCACCGGATTGTTGTAGGTGCCCAAGGACTCCGCAAACTTAACAGCTGTCCACGCATCACTGCGGGATGGTGTTCGGGCCGGAACCGCTGGCTTCGTGAGCGCCTGCAGTTGTGCGGTTGTGTGAGGAGGTGACCGTTCTCGCCACATCGGAAGCAAGTGATGGGTTTCTTGAACGAAGAAGTCTTGTGGCGGCGCATCTTTGTAGCGCAGCTATCCTGTGACAGCGCATCTTCGTAGCGCAGCTACCCATCTCCATAGCACATCTTACTCGTACAGCTACATAGCGTAGCATCGCTGGAAAAGCAGCCTTAGACTGGCGGGCAAGGCGGCGATCGCATGGCCTTATTCAGCTGCATCATGGAGCGTTTTTGAGTTTCTAGCAAGCCTGCCATAACACTGCGTCCGGGCCTGGGAGTTGTCGTTGTGGTGCGGCGCGAGTAGATCCCAATTCTGATGTTGAAGCGCGCGTAGGTGTTCGAGCAAGAAAACCACACGCACTCAAATCAATATTGTATTTCGTAATAATTAATCAGAACATTGCACTGTACAAAATACGTTAACACGAAAGTAGGTGAAGAGACAGTTTCAGAGCGGTGCTGTCGCTTCGACAGTTCGTCTAAGACTGTTCGTCCCACACAGCGTCAAGCCCACTATGACTCTGTCCACGTGATCTAGTCACGTGCTTCACCAACCAACGTCACAATACAAATCAGCAACTTTTAATTTTAAAATCAACCGAATATCCGACATATATATATATATTATAGTATTTGGTATGTATTTGCATGTGTAGTATTATTATATATTTTATAATTATTATAAACTTAGGTTAAGATATTCACATAGACATTTCGCATTTTGTTTTTACACACTATTGTCTACATTTCTTTCAAAGTACATGGCCAATTTCTGTATGGACGTTTGCATAGTTATTAAATTCAATGTACACTAATGATTTTTGGTGTTTTATATTCGTGAATATTAGTACATTAAATTGCAGTAAATAAAACACTTAAAGAACTTGTCATTACAACAGACTAAACCAAAACAGTTTCACTAAACCTTTAGTCAGATTGCTGGCAATAAGTGCATAGAATAAGATTTGCTATAATAAAAGGCGCTTTAATGAATTATTTATTAAAATCTGACAATAATAACCAAGTACCTATAATAGAATTTCATGTTTTTCTCTAAATTGTATTTTTAGGGGTTGCCTTAAAAACATTATTTTAAGAATTATTGACCGAAAACGGTTTATTGGACAATTAACAAGGAAAACACAAATTAAACAAAATAGTAGGTATAATTAATTATTTATTTATTACAGAGAATAAAACCAGTCTAAAACCAATTCCTGTACCTTGTCCGAAGCTAATTTCAGCATTTTTCGTGATGGGTCATGCACTGCTTGTCTATTTGCTCGTATCCAACACACTTATCAAACATAGTTGTTTCTTGAGGGCTGAAAATTAGAAAAAACACATATAAAAGCTTGTTTTCAAGTTTTATGTTTTTGTACAATGAGAAGTATTATGCCTACTTTAAAGAAGTACATGTAAAACATAACGATTAATGATAATCACACAAACATACTATGAAAAATCATTTTTATAGATAAATATGTACTTAACTATATATTTAAATGAATTAAAATCAAAATGCTTACCACATTAATGGTATTTTGTGAAATTAGGACAGCGTCTTATTTTTCTCACTCAGTCTCATGTTCACGAGTTTTAGTATTCAATAATAAGAAGCATGGTTGACAAATGAATATTATATCTACAGGTAACTGAAAAAAAAATGCACTTATTAAAATCGCATACCATGAAAAAACATAATAAAAACAGATTAAGTATTTTATTATTCCAACTTCATACCTGGGTTTGAGCATTGGGTAACCAACGCGAAAGTTTTGTTTGATGGTGTGCAGAAAGCGAGGATATGAGATGCCTCTGCAGCCTTTGTATGGCTATTCCGCAGTTGATGCACCTCATAATAATCCACAAAATAAATCCAAAACGCAAAGCAAATCAGAGTCCAGTATCATTAGCAAGGTAATCGTTTAGTAGAAGGTATCAGTCCGTAGGGGGTCAAAAATATCAGAATATAGCCGCAAAATACAAACACAATAGACGTTGAATCTGCAAACAAAGAGTGTCTGCACTGATATTAAAATTAAATTGACATTTGACGTTAACAAAACGACACTATCAAACCAGTAAACTCGTTCCGTTTTAAAGATTTTTTGGGTGAATTGGATAAAATGCAATTATTATGATACGTATTTTATAAAACATAACAAATACCAATGAATATAGTTTCTACAAATGAATACATTATGAATGAAATGTTCCTAATATAACGCACACGGAAGTCCGCGGCCATTATCGATGAAATAAAAAACCAAGCCACCGACTTCCCAAAGAAAAGTTATTTTATACTTTTCTGTGTTTCGTTTTGAAGTCGGTTCCTTTTTTTTTAAGTTTTTTATTTTACCCTTTTTAGTTTAGATATTCAATTCACACTTATCGGCGTCTTTGAAAATCTACGATCCTAATAAGCAAAAAAAAAAAAACGGAGCACTTCACGAGATATCCATTAATGTTATATAATAATAATTACAAAATACTTTTCTGAAAACCGCATCAAAATCCGTTCAGCCAAACGCGAGATAATCGCGGACAAACATGCAATGGTCACTGAAAATCTACAATCGAAGTAAGCCACGCGGGCAACGTCATGGGATATCCATTAGTGTTATATATATATTAAAACCTTTTCAAGAATGTAGTGAACACTTTCCTGAAAACCGCATCAAAATCGGTTCCGACAAACGCGAGATAATCGCAGATAAACATGCAATGTTCGCTGAAAATCGACAATCCAAGTAAGCAAAAACGGATCCAGGCGGGCAAAATCACGGGATATCCATTAGTGTTATATATTAAAACTTTTTTCAAAATGTAATAAACACTTTCCTGAAAACCACATCAAAATCGGTTCAGCCAAACACGAGATAATTGCTGACAAACGTGCAATGGACACTGAAAATCTACTATCCAAAGTAAGCAAAAACGGATCCACGCGGGCGACGTCACGGGATATACATGTGTGTTATATATTAAAACCTTTCTAATAATGTAATGAACACTTTCCTGAAAACATCATCAAAATCGGTTCAGCCAAACGCGAGATAATCGCGGACGAACATGCAATGGTCGGTAAAAATCTACAATCCAAGTGAGCAAAAACGGATCTACGCGGGCAACGTCACGGGATATCCATTAGTATTATATATTAAAACTTTCTCCAAAATGTAGTGAACACTGTCCTGAAAACCGCATCAAAATCGGTTTAGCCAAACGCGAGATAATCGCGGACAAACATACATACAGGTTGAACTGAGAACCTACTTTTCTTTTGAAGTTGGTTAAAAACTGACAAGTTCAGGGAGGCTAAAACTTACGCAATAATTTATTTTCATATTTTTATTTTTTAATGGCATTTATTAGGTACGTGTACATGGAATTGTGATGGAATGCAATTTTTGTCCATGTCCTTTCTCCTTTAGAGGGTCTGCTGGCAGAAATTTCTAAAGAAATAAGCAGTACCTTTGTACTTTAGTTTCGATTATTATGTAATTTCCTGTAAATTTATTGTGTGTACATAAATACTTCAATTCCCCTCTCCCCTTCTAATTTCCCTCTCCCCTCGGACCTCGACTACGACTAGACGTCTCTGAGTTCACGTTTGTTTATTCTATAATTCAATAAATCATAATTAAAATTAATAAAATCAGTGCAAAAAAAATAGGAGTGCATAAGTATCGAGGAGCACAACTTATTATCGCCACCACAGCGCGCCGCGCCATCCTGCCATCGCGCCGTCTCACCTCTTGGACGCGTGAGTCACTTGTTGTCCTTGTCTGTGAGCGAGCCAATACAATCAACCCGACTCGCTCGACTGTACCAATTCAGTGCCCACACTGCTCTCAACCCGCTGACCGAACCAACACCAAGTCGATCATGTATTCCTAGTACTGCTGTTGATTCAACTTTGCTATTGGTATTCTACTGGTGAAATCTCGTCAATTAACTTAAACAACAACCTCTACAGTCTATGCGACCCTGGTACTTGAAACAGTGAAACTGGATATTTTGCACAGAAGAAACTATCCTGACAGCTAGACACAGATTAGATAGATAACTGTCAACAAAGATTGGCTCCTGCTGACAAACTGCTGATCTGATTATACCTCTTTAAGTTTATGTGATCCTGGTACTTTTCTTAAGCTAAAACACATTCCTGCCGTAGGCTGTACGCTGGTGTCGTGCGGTCCATGGCCCTCTACGGGGCCCCTGTGTGGGCCCTGAGCATCCGGACGCGACCACAGAAGCTGGTCGCATGCCAGAGGGTCATGGCTATCCGAATGATCCGGGGATACCGCACGATTGCCGGCGAATCGGCCAACCTGCTTGCCGGATTGCTGCCTTGGGATCTGGAGGCGACTGCCCTCCAGCGCGTCTATGAGTGGCGCGTGGAGGCGCAGCGCCGGGGCGTGACCCCGCTGCCTCGCGAAGTCGAGGCGCGGCGCGAAGACCTCCGGCGCGATCTCAGGGCAGTATGGAAGGAACGACTGTCGCGACCGACGGCCGGGCACGCCGCAATTGCGGCGGTAAGACCCCTCTTTGAGGAGTGGCTGGAGAGAAGTCATGGCGTCCTGACCTACCGCTTGACGCAGGTCCTCACCGGACACGGAAGTTTCGGGAGGTACCTGTGTCTGATGCGAAAGGAGGAGACGCCTGGGTGTCACCACTGCGAAGATCGCCCGGAGGACACGGTGGAGCATACGGTGCAAGACTGCCCGGCTTGGGCGGAGCACCGACGTGTCCTCACGGCTGCGATAGGCGGAGACCTCTCGCGCCCGGCATTGGTTGCGGCCATGCTGCGGGGCGAGACGGAGTGGAAAGCGGTCAGCTCCTTCTGCGAGGCAGTAATGCTCGTAAAGGAGGAGGCAGGCCGCGAGCGAGAGAGGACAGCGTCCTCCCTCCGCCCCAGCCGCAGTGGTAGGCGCCCACGGCGACGGACGTCGCTAGATGATCTCTGGCCACCGTAGGCGCGGGCATGCGGGCAGCGAGTAAAGGGCAACTCGCTGCCCGACCAAGGACCATGCCTGGGTCGACGGCTCGTTGTGTCCCACGCGCGCCTCAAAGAGCGTCAGCATAATGACGGGGCCCCCCTCTCAGAGGGCCAAAGCCTGCCGGGGTCGCGGGATTATTCCCTAACCGTAACCCCGGAACTTAACAGGCTATGAAGGACACCGTGGATTTTAGTCAGTAGAAGTCTGACAGTCCCTCCCGCCCTGCCCGGGGTTGGAGGACTCATTTGATGATTTTACCACGCTAAAAAAAAAAAAAAAAAAAAAAAGCTAAAACACATGCCATTATGAACGGAATGATTCATTGAAACTTTAATGTATTGGAATACACTACGACGTGCTATGTTTTCCTAGTACCTGTGGAAAGATAACTTGGCCAAATATACTGAGAACTATTTGAACTTCGCGCCATAAATAAACCACTACAAACTTATGCGACCCTGGTATCTCAATCTGCATACGACAGTGTTCCCGTGCGCGGTGACATCATTCACTCTGCCGGTAACCGACAATAAGACTTGCTTACCAATGCGACATGATCTCCTAGTACCTGAAGACAGACTACCCCGTTGAAACTATCCTATTTGTATTTGAAGGGAATTCGAATCTGTCGCGCCACCGACCATACCAATTGATTACGTTGAACAGAGAACTAAATTATTCACTGGACTTAGCTAATACAAAATATATTGTCAAACTTACCAACTACTACAAATCTATGTCCTCCTAGTACCTGTGGAAAGTTTATTGCAACAAAGCTAATTTTCGCATTAACTCCTACGACGTTTCGTATTAACTCCTACATCGCTGTGGACGCCTGGTGCAAAAAATGAATAAGTCCCTCTCGGAATCAAACCTGATCAACCAAGGAGCGGGTGAACCAAATGTTACCCCTCCAAATTTTGTCTCTAATCGTGCTAAAAAGAGAAAAGAAGATGAGCGTAGTCCTGCTGACCTAAGACTCTCGTCTCCCGGCACGGTTTTACATGATTTTTGCGCATTCAAGGAAGAAATGCGGGGTATGTTTGCCTCCCTACTTGCCGCTCAACGACAGGAATTTAGTAACATAAATCCCACATTGATGAAAATTCAAGAAACTAATGCAAAGATTGAAACATCTATTGAGTACTTGCAAAAGGAGAACGCAGAATTGAAAAATAAGATTGAGAATTTGGAACAGCAAAAGAAAGAAGATGCGAAAAATATTTTTGTCCTTGAAGAGAAAATTGAAAACATGCAAAAAATCCACAGAAAAGCCAACATCGAAATTAAAAATGTGCCTAAATTAGAAAAAGAGACTAAAGATGATCTGATAAAATATACTACCAGCCTAGCCACAACTGTTGGTGCAAGCATAACGAAGTCGGATATCAAGGACATAATACAGAGTTCGTGTGCAAAAAGCGAATGTCTCTAATGCTCCTATTGCTGTAGAACTGACTTCAACTTTGCTAAAATCCGATGTATTGCAAAAATGTAAGGCCTATAACACAAGGAACAAAGAAAAACTTCGCGCAAAACACCTGGGGTTTGTTGTTACGGAAGAGACGGCTGTCTTTGTATCTGAGCAACTGACACCCAAAGCCTCGAGATTATAATATATTTTTCATCCCCCCACCTCGGAAAGACTATTTTTTCTCTTCGATATCTGAGCGTAAAAGCCGTTTTTATCCTCTAGTGAATAAAGTAAATTGAATTTAGAACATCGTGTGCAATAATGAGTTGTACCAGTAATGCGCCCGCTGACCCCAACAGCTGATCGCTTGTTGTGGTGCCCATTTCACGTTCGAAGGTTGTCGTACCACATCAAATTTCAAAAATAGAATTGATTTTTCATCCCCCCATCTCGGAAAGGATATTTTTCCTCTTCGATATCTGTGGGTAAAAGCCGTTTTTATCCTCTAGTGGATAAAGTAAATTGAATTTGGAACATGCACGTGCACTAAAGAGTTGTACCAGTAAAGGCGGCTGCTGACCCCTACAGCTGATCGCTTGTTGTGGTGCCCATTGGGCTAACTTGAATCCCGAACCAGAATCCTTTGGTGCGTAATCTGCTATTAATTTATTACAATCTAAAAAGAATAGAATATAATAGAAAACATTTATTTTAAATGGACACACACACACAGACATAATAAAAAATAAAATCTCAGACTCGGAACCTTCTTGACTCAAAACTTTTCTTTTGCGGTTTTCTTTTCACGTCCTACTTATTGTTAAGAAAAACCAAGATAAAAATAAGAAACTTAAAAACATACTAAACTGTATTTTATTTTCTGTAATACTTACCTATAATAACGTAGTAAGTACCTAGTTATTACCTAAACCTTTTTTGCATCTACTCATTTCCTCGCTGAGGTGGGATGAAAAGTTATGTGTTGCACTCGAGTGCAAAGATTTTTCACCTTGTGCTCTTTTGATTCCCTCGCTACCGCTCATGATTCTAATTTTTGAATCACTCGTTGCACTCGTGATTCAATTTTAGAATCATTCGCTTGCTCGGTCATCAAAATTGAGCACGCGGTTAAAAAGCAACTTTGCACTCTTGTATAACAAATAACTATTCTTGCGCGGGATCTTATAAAATCTACTACTTTTACATTCTGTTGGACGGCATACGGAATTGTATACGATAGAAAGAACGAAAACTCTCCAATAATCAGGGGGTGATCACTTCCCTGTAGGTGAGAACTCACGCACACAGAGACAATTTTATGATAGTTGATCTAGTTTAAGTGTGGCCGCTATTTGTAAAAAATAGTGCATGGTAGATTCAAAAAATATTGTGACTGCAAAAATTTTCACTAATATGCCTCAAATTTACTATAAAAAAAACACACACACATTTATTTGTATAAAAACAAAAAGTTACGTTTTTCCTTTTGTACAATAAAATATTTAGTAGACATTTAAGATTATAAGCAGAATTTCCTAGTTCTTACTGGCAACATCGTTATTTTATCCGATGTGACGTTTGTTTTGAATAAAAACAGTTGTGAGAAAGTTTTACCGGGTTTTTAAGTTTTGCTCAGTTTCTCTCAATTTCTTCATCTTGCAATCCTCAAGCAGCAGCAATACGTCGAGTCGAGCATCTGGGTCTCCTCCGTATTTCTTCTTTGGGTGATTCAAGGCTCATGTACCACCATACGGTATTGTGTTGTGAACTTGTGAGTGACTAGTTTTGTGCCAGTTTTACTGAGACACTTAGTGAGAAATAGACTCCTATAGTTTTTAAGTACCTACCTAATCTGTGTGTTATTTACTTCGTTCACCATGTCTCATGTGTACCGGAGGTTAGTAAAAGTTCTTATTATTTTGTGAGTAAATATCATTAGGTCTGTCAATGGAGGCTCATGCGATGTAATTTTTCAGATGCTCCAAGTGTGGTGCTAATCAGGTATCAAACCCTGAGTTGAGGATGCACAGGTTCCCGACTCTTGCAAAAAATAAAGAAAATGTTTACCAGTAAGTTCATAAAACTACATATTGTTTTAATTTGGATAAAGATTATTTAAAATAATGCTTTATTAATTGACATTAGCAATTTTTTTTTCAGATTGATGTCATGGGCAATGTTTTGTTACCCAGACAAAGACTGGTTTGACTTGCAAGCTCTAGCCGATTTGCAAAAATCTTGTAAGGTTATTTGCAGTAAGCATTTTGCAGATTCTGCTTACACAACACCAGCAAAAATACGCCTTCATAAATCTGCCACTCCATCCATAGATGAGAATGAAGAAAATCTTTATTCACAAAGAGCTGGACCGTCTCATAGTAATATCTGTAATGTTCTAAGGGTAAGTATTCCTTATTTGAAAACTTTGTTTACCATGTTTGATATAAATGATTACTCTGACTCATTACTAATAAATGATTACAGAGAGCAGAACAATTAAAGTGTTAACTAAAATATTTGCATTTTGCTTTTGCAGACCCAGTCCCATACGATTATGTCAGTCACTGAGGAACCAACTGCTGAGATTAAAACTGAGTCAGTAACTTCAGGGTCTTTTGCGGTAAGTGGTATAATATGGAATAAACATATAAGTTTAAATATTATACAAACATTTTTTTTTATCATTATGTATAAAATTTTTGCGACTTGAAAGTTAAATTCTTAACCAAATATATTTGTTTTTTGCTTCCGCAGGCCCGATCCCAAACAGTTACTGAGGAATTAAGTGCGGATACAAACACTGAATCAGTACCTTCAGTATCTTCTTTGGTAAGTGATATATGAAGTAGCTATATTATGTGAGTACTTATGGCAGTATAAAAACCATCATAACTTATTTAAATAAATATTTTTTTACTTTTGTAGCCCCAATCCCAAATTGTTGCCGAAGAACCAGCTAAAGAGATCAAATCAGAACCCTCAGTATCATTTTTGGTAAGTAAAATAACCTTTACTGAGTAACCTACCTTGCCTAATAATTATAAATAAATAAATATATTGAATGTAAAATCATTTTCTTTCAGAAAAAAGAATCTTCGCAGAACAAGTCAAGCCAAGCCAAGCCAAGCCAAGTGTCAGGCTATCATTATAGGGAGCCCCTACAGCTTGCGTAGACTGAGTGGGTTGACTGTGCCTCCGCTCATCTTTGATGGTGCCGTCATTCCGTTCAGCTCTGATGTCAAGGATTTGGGTTTACATGTTGACACTTGCCTTGATTGGCGTAAGCAGGTCGCGATTGTAAGCAAAAAAGTCACTGGAACGCTGCGGTCCCTTTACCGGTTGAAGAATGTTCTCCCATCTCATGTAAAGGTAATGCTCGTTCAATCCCTTATCTTCCCCATAATTGATTATGGTGATGTATGTTACTATGACCTGAATGCAGATTTACTCAATAAACTTGACCGACTTCTGAATAACTGCATTCGATTCGTCTTTAATCTCCGAAAATATGATCACGTCTCCGAATACCGGTCACTTTTAAAGTGGCTGCCCATTCGAGAGCGTAGAGCGTTAAGGGCCTTGACTACCTTGTTTTCTCTTCTTCACAAACCCACTTCTCCATCCTATCTGACTTCTCACTTTCAATACTTATGTTCTGCACATGACAAAAACCTTCGATCTTGTAATAATCGTCTTCTACGATGTCCCTCTCACCGTTCTGGATTTCTTAAATCTTCTTTCCCAATCCAGGCAGTTTTCTTATGGAATGCGCTTCCTCGGAATATCAGGATGGTATCCAGTCGGTACACTTTCAAGTTGAAAGCTCGTGAATATGTTACTAAGAAGCTGGCAGATTCATCTCAAAGTTAACTGGTTGTTAGTTTCCACATACTGTGTATGTATGTATGTATTATAATTATGTATATATGTATTGTATGTATGTTTATATTGTATATGTGTAGTAATTTATAATTATATTCATTTTCCTAGTATGTAATTGTCTAGTTTGTTGCACCTACTTTGTCTTTGTCTCTGCATCACCCTAAGGTAGACTGGTAGATAATGCCCAAGGCATTAAGTCCGCCATTGTACACGTTTTTTGTAACTTGTGCATAAAGTGTAAATAAATAAATAAATAAACAAAGAAAAGCTGTCAGCTTCTGAGAATAAAGTTTACAACAAATGTAAATACTTGATGAAGCAAGTTAACAAGCTCAAAACTGCTTTAAAACAGAAAAAAGGGAGTGATGTTCTGCAAGTTCTGCATGAAAATGAAAATGTCCAAAGACTGTTTGGACACAAAATCAGCCCATCAATGGCGTTAATGCTCCAGGGCGATCTTCAAAATGGGCAAAGAAAGCACCAAGCAAGACGGTGGAACCAAAAGCAAAAATTTTTGGCTTTGGAGCTCTATAAAAAATCTCCTCGGACATATAAACTTATAAGCAGACTATTTTGCTTGCCAAGTCCATCAACATTAAGAAGGCTTTTGGGGAATTTTGCATAAAAAGCAGGAATCAATAAAATGTTATTTGAAAACATTAAAAAGTTATCAAAGAAAAACCCAGAAAGTAATGTGTTTTTTAACATTTGATGAAATGTCTATCATGAAAAATATATGTTACAATTCCAAATCGGATGAAATTGATGGGTATCAGGACCACGGACTTCAAGGGAAATCTAAAGTTTTGGCTTCCCATGCTTTGGTGTTTATGCTGGTATGGATAAGACGAAGATGGAAGCAACCTGTTGCATTTTATTTGTCTGGTGATAATGTCACTGCAGACAGATTAACTGTTCTGATTAAAGAGGTATGTGTTATATTACATAAATTTGTATTATTCCATAATTATGTTATAAATAAAATTTAAAACACGTACGGCTCTGTGACTGGAGCAAAGACATTAAACTTTACTTGTATCTTTAAATCTCTCTGGACTGGATTAATTGAAACAATAAAAAATATGATAGGATTAACCATAAAATTCGAACAGTATATACAAAAGTGAAAGTGATTTCTTCCAGACAACCTAAACAATGTGTTTATAACTAATTGCAGGTTCTTCACGAATGTCTCAAAACGGGAATCAACGTTTGTGCAACAGTTTGCGACATGGATGGAGTCAATGTCAGAGCACTGGAGAAATTGGGTTCCACTGTAGAAAATCCTTTCTTCATATTTGAAGGAGAAGAAATAATTACTTTGCCAGACCCTCCGCACCTCCTAAAGTGCTTCAGAAACTTATTTATTTCATATGATGTGAAATTACCCATCCCTGTCGGGGAGGGTTTGTATATATGCTTTTGCGGTTGCACAACGACACGCTTTGCTTCTGCTTTGCTTGGTAGCATAGGTGCAAACCTACCTTGCCACTTCCTTCTGAGGAGGCAAGGAGGCGAGGTCTTGAGGGAGAGTGCAACAGTCACGTTGATCCTCAAGGCAAGTCTGGTGAGTTTACCTTCTCGTGGTTGCCGCCCCGTTATCGGTCTAATTCCATAAGAAATAGACGTAACAAAAACCACCGGGCGACATTCTTTAAATTATTGTATCTATTTATATATAATCCTTTATAAAACTATCCTCCCCCTAAACCAAAATCCCTCCATCCCATCCCTATATCCCGTCGATCCCAGAGGAAGGGCAACCTCGATTCCAAAAAAGCCCACCCCCACCAAAATGAACAAGCAGGAGGTAAAAGTAACTACCCAGGTGGGTCCCGGCCAAGCCGGGGAATCCCACACCGCTACGGCGGTCAGCCCCCATCGTAATCTGGGGGGGGGCACCCAACTGCTCTCAAACTACCTCGCCGCGCGACTTCGCGCGGCTGGCAGCTAATTTAGCGCCCTTATCTCAGGCAGCGACTTACGCGCCACCAATTACCACACAGGCTGCGACCGACGCGCCAATTTCCACTACCCAAAGTATGCCCCCCACGAGCTTCTGGCAGCAGAGCATCGTGAGGAACAGCATTACGAACCCTGACGAGAACCAAGACCGAACTAGACCAGAAAGGACGGGGACCGATGCAGGTGGCTCCACAACTTTCCCGACTAGCGGAGTACGCCCGCTGAGTAAGCGCGAAAAACCTAGGCGGGAAAGAAAGGCAGTACGCGACCAGCCGCGAGTTTGCGAAGGGGCAACCCAGCGCGAAAAGCGGCCGGACGCGGAACCCGGCGACCAGCCGCGAATTTGCGAAGGGGCAACCCAGCGCGAAAAGCGGCCGACCGTGGAACCTCGTGCGCAGGGGCAAGTGCGCGAAGGGGTAACCCAACGCGAAATGCCTCCACACACGCCAGGTTCCACCGGGGCCACCAGCCGTCCCCAAGACACAACGACAGACCAGACACCCGACCAATCTCGACCTAGACGGCACAGGGGCAAGCGGGCTGGAGCCTCACACAGGGCGTCACTGGCGTGCAACACCCAACCGGGCACCTCTGAACCGCAGGCTGGACCGAGTGGTACAGCACCGAGTGCGCTACAGTGGTACGCCAAGCGTGTGAGGGTCCATTCTGCGCAAGGGGAGCGGAGAACCTACGCACGGGCCACAAAGGACATTCCTGCGCGGCACGCCGTAGCTATCTGCTTCCCGCCCCCATCCAGAGACCTGACCAAGGAAGAGGCAGAATTAATAAAGTCTGACCTTGAGGACCGACTTATGGACACGGACCCCACCACGCCACTCCCTTCCTTCCGCGGATACCCTAGGGTGGCGGAAGGCACGGTGCAGGTGTGGTGTGAGGACGAAAACGCCCTCAACTGGCTGACACAGAATGTTCCCAAAATCCGACTACCAGACACAGACCAACCACTCACGGTGCTAAGACAGTCCGACGTGCCCACCCGCGTTCGAGCCTCGCTCTTCGTCCCTCGATTCACTGGCGACGTGGAGCGACTCCATAGCATTCTGATTCGTCAGAATGCTTGGTACGACATCGCAAGGTGGTCACTGTACAGGGCTACCAGGGTCTGTGGGGACAACCCCGGGACCTACCTGACCCTGGGTCTACCACCGGAGGAAGCTGAGCGGGTCCTGGCCCGGGAGCGACGAATATCGTACCTACTCGGGTCGATATATGTACGCTTCTGGCCCACGCCCCAACCAGCGGACACCGACTGTACTGACGGTACCCACACTACGACGACCCAGACCATTCCGACATCGACCCAGACGAGTGACATGGACATGACTCAACTGGAGGAAGTCATGGCCCGAGCAGCAGTGGCAGACGACTGCAACGCTGTACCGCCCGCATCACCATGCTGGAGCGAAGCCTTGCTAGTCTCGTCGCCTGGTGAGCAACACATAGGCCAACATGGTGTGGAGGAAGCGGAGAACCTATCCAATGGATCCTCCTCCGACTAATTCCACACCACCGCCATCACTGCCGATCCACATCATCCAGACCAACCTCCAACATAGCCAGACTGCCACGGCTAGCTTACGCAGGGCCCTGGAGGTAAAACCCAGAACTATCGCACTGATCCAAGAGCCGTGGATCAGAAACAACAAAATCTGCGGCCTCAGTAACATCGGAGGTAAGATAATTGTCGACACACACAGATCAGACAAACCAAGAACATGTGCTTACATACCCAAAGAAATCCCCACCGCGCCTCTCACTCAATTCTGTTCCAGAGATCTGACAGCCGTCAGGTTGCAGACAGGAAGCGACGTCCCCGATGTCGTACTGGCCTCAGTATACATGCCAGGCGAGGGCACAGACTGCCCGCCGAAGGAAATGGCTGACCTAGTGCGACACCTGGATCAGTCAGACACCTTGATCACTTTGTTTTTTGAATTGTCTTTGTTTAATTGTTACTATGGACACTTTAATTAAAAACTTGCTACATCGTTCTCACATAGTGTACCACCTCAAAATGAATGATGTAACAAAGGTTCTGTAATAATTCTGGCGATCTGAAAAGAGTGTCCATGGAGTTTCTTGCACGTTCTTCTCCATAGAGATCTACTTCTTGGAACGTGCATCTACGGTACTTTCACAGTTTTTATGTCTTGTGTCTGGGACCGTAGCACCATAACTATTTTTATACTTGTTTTATTTTATGTCTTTTGACAATTCATAAGTGCCTGTAATTGGCCTATTTGAAATAAACGATTTGATTTGATTTGATTTGATTTGATTTGACACTGCGAGGACGCCAAACTAGACCTGATCATATGCACTGACTCAAACGCGCACCACCCACTCTGGGGCAGCGACGCACCGAACGCCAGAGGAGAGGTACTATCCACCTATTTATTCTCTACTAACCTTAACATCGTAAACCGGGGCTCTGAACCCACTTGGGTCACAGTCCGAGGACAAACGATCATAGACCTAACGATTGCTACAGAAAACTCGACTAACCATATCACTAACTGGCACGTATCGGACGAGCCTTCCTGCTCTGACCATAGAAGAATCCGCTTCACACTGACCACCAACACGAGAAAACCCACACCGAGGCGAAACCCGCGGCGCACTGATGTGCCTGGATATAAACGCCTCCTAGCCTCCTTGCTGGCTAGACACCTATCACAAATAACCATAAGAGACCCAACCCAACTAGAATACACAGTAACAAAACTATCGGAATATCTAACAGAAGCTTACCATGCATGCTGTAAACTAAGAGAGCCAAAAACCAGTCATGAGAGGAATCCCTGGTGGAACTAAACTCAGAGATGCATTACGTAAGCAATTCAACAGAGCCAAAAACACTAGACTCCCAAACGACTGGGAACTGTACAAAGAGACCCAGTACAAATATAAAAAGCAAATCCGAACAGCCAGACAGACAGCCTGGCGCAAATTCTGTGAATCTATTGAGACTAATAACGAAGCCGCAAGGGTAAGGAAAATCCTCTCAACCGACCAGGACCGAACCCTTGGAACGCTGAAAAAACCCGACAATACATATACACTCACGGACCTGGAAACCAGTAAGGTCCTTCTGGAGACTCACTTCCCCGACTGTAAACTCCTAGAGGACAGGACATGGGAGGCAGAACCAGACTGGACCCCAACAGATATGGACTGGTCCAGAGCCCACAGCATAATAACGGAAGACCGGATAAGGTGGGCCATTAACACCTTTCAGCCCTACAAGTCCCCAGGACTAGATGGCATCTTTCCGGCCCTACTACAGTGGGGGGCTGCACACCTACTACCATGCCTGATGGAGATCTATCAGGCCTGCATAGCACTTAGATATATGCCCCGGGCATGGCGGGAGGTAAAAGTCATCTTCATACCCAAACCGGGCAAAACGGACTACACCCAACCCAAGGCTTATCGACCTATAAGCCTCACATCTTTCTTACTGAAGACCCTCGAGAGACTCTGTGATAGGTATATCCGAGACGGACCTCTTCGGGAAAAACCACTTCACAAACAACAGCATGCATACTCCACGGGCAGATCAACGGAATCCGCGCTACATAGCGTAGTATCCAAGATTGAATGTGCAGTGGACCACAAATGCTCAGCACTGGCCGCCTTTATTGACATTGAGGGCGCCTTCGACAAAACCACGTTCAACAGCATCAACATGGCTTTAGACAGGCACAACATAGACCCGACCCTGAGCGGATGGATCAGCAACATGCTCAAGCAAAGAGCTGTACAAGTTACAATAAATGACACTACAAGGGCCATCGTGGCGAAAGGCTGCCCACAAGGGGGAGTCCTCTCACCGCTACTATGGAACCTGGTTGTAGATGACCTCATTAAAACACTAAATGATAACGGCTACTTCACTGTAGGGTATGCCGACGATATAACCATAATAATAAATGGCACTCACGAAAATACCCTGTGCAACCTCATGCGCCAAGCATTGAAAATAGTGGAGGACTGGTGCAACAAACACCAGCTATCAGTAAATCCCTCAAAAACCGAGCTGATCCTCTTCACGAAAAAGAGAAAGCTGACGACTCTACAGCTTCCACGTTTCTTTGGAACCACCCTAAGCCTATCAACTGAAACCAAATACCTGGGCATCTTTTTGGATAAACAGCTGAATTGGGCAAAACACATCAACTACATCACTACAAAAGCCAGCATATCCCTGTGGCAATGCAAGCGAATGCTTGGCAGAAATTGGGGAATAAGTCCCAAGACCACTCACTGGCTATATACCACTGTCATACGACCGACAGTCACGTACGGCTCATTGGTCTGGTGGCCCAGAACAAACCTGAGCACAACCCAAAAAGACCTCGAAAAGCTGCAGCGATTTGCCTGTATGGCAATCACCAGCTGTATGAGAACTACACCCACCGCTGCCCTACAGGCAATGCTTGGACTGCCACCTCTACACCTCATCGTGCAGAAAGAGGCGGCCCTGGCCGCCTTTAGGCTTCATGCCTTGGGAACCCTGAACAAAGACTCAAGAATTAAACACACACGAATCAAGAATGATGCGATCGAACAACAGCCAATGATTGCATCACCCTGCGACAAAGCCCCAAGACAATATCACTTTGCAAAACACTACAGTATCACACTTGCAGAAGAGCAATGTGACTACTCAGGCTCGAAAGAGCTGAGGATATACACAGATGGATCAAAGAATGACTCCGGAACCGGGGCTGGAGTTTTCTCACACGACCTTAACATAAATATATCCAGCCCGCTGGGAATGTACAACACCGTCTATCAGGCGGAATGCATGGGCATTATACAAGCAGCATACGCGATAGAGGCCAGAGGAGTTACGGACACCCATATACGTATACTCTCTGACAGCGCCTCTGTCCTTCAATCGTTGGAGAAACAATATACCACTACAAGCTTAATACTAGAATGTCACAATGCACTAGAACATATAACGGTATCTAAACGCAACAAAGTGACACTACAATGGATTAAAGGACACAGCGGATCACTGGGCAACGACGCGGCTGATGAACTAGCTAGGAGAGCATCCAGCGCATCAGTTTGCGGACCTGAACCCATTATACCCATCCCCTTCAACCAGATACGTAGATGGCTGCAGGAGCGCACCCTCACACAAGCAGAGAGATGGTGGACCTCGACAACAGGCTGCAGGCAATCCAAGGAAGCCCTGCCATCCCTAGATGGCAGGCTAACCAGACGTCTCCTACGCCTGGACAGGACCGGCATGCGCCTGCTGACAGGGACCATAACGGGACACTGCTCACTAAACAAACATTTCCACACAATAGGCATAACGGACAGTCCCCTGTGCAGGGCTTGCATGGAGACTGAAGAAACCGTTGCACATGTGCTCTTCGAGTGCACAGGTGTCACCCAGATCAGGACAGAGACCCTCGGGACACCCAGGACTTACACAGATGTTCTCCACAGACCAAAAAACCTGATCAACTTCTGGAGGGAGGTGGGCTGGTTGGAATAAGCCACCAAGGCCACTATGGCCCACGCACAATGGTCCACTTAAAGGACTAAGTGCGGAAACCATAACCCCTAACATAGAACATAGAACCCATCCCTGTCCAATCTACAACTACAGGAAATGCAATAGGAACAGGTAATACCTACTATTTAATGCCTGGTCTAACTTGAACGCTAAATCTAGTCTAAATAAACGCTTTATCTATCTATCTATCATCATCATCATCAGCCTATTAATGTTCCCACTGCTGGGACACAGGCCTCCTCTCTGTGAGAGGGGGTGGGCCATAATCCACCACGCGGGCCCAGTGCGGGTTGGTGGATGTCACATGTCTTCGAATTTTTGGATCTAGGACATGCCGGTTTCCTCACGATGTTTTCCTTCACCGTTTTGAGAGCAGTGGTGATGAAATAAATTACACAAAGTAATGCGCCTGCCGGGATTCGAACCCACGACCTACAGATCGTAAGTCGGGGCCGAAACCACTGGGCCACCACTGCTCCCCACTGGGCCACCACTGCTCCCCACTGGGCCACCACTGCTCCATCTATCTATCAACTAGGTATAATTATTACGTTAAAAAAAAAATTAACGTTTTTTTATATTTCAGGTATCGCGTCTTGGAAGCACATTGAGCAGTTCTTTGAACTCGACAATTGCAACCCACATTTTGTTTACGCCCCAAAACTCTCACAACGCCACATCCAACCCAACGGAAAGGAGAAAATGAGGGTTAAATTGGCCGCCCAGATTTTTAGTCACTCCGTGGCAATGGGAATTTACTCAAAGGCATCTACTAGTAAGTAAACCAAAAATAAAATTCTTACCTAACAAAAAAACAAACACTTGAGAAATGTTAAGACCGCCTTCACACTAGCGTTTGTCCAGAGTAGGCCAATATGTTGAGAAATGCTGTTGCCTAGTTAAAATATATTTTTGCTTAAAACTTGTAATATTTGATTGTTTTAGATGAGCTGCCAGCAGGAGCTGTTGCTACAGCAACTTTTCTTGAGCATTTCAATAATTTGTTTGATTTGCTCAATGCAGATGCACCCGACAGGCAGGAAGGAAAGCCTTATAAAACAAATTTGACAGCGAAGAGTCCACATAAAGATTTTTTTAAGAAATCAGTAAAACTAATCAATGACTTAGAATTTATTGGGTGTAGAAGAAAACCACCATCCCAAGGTGGCTGGCTGAAATTATTAAATAGATACGAGCGTCTGTGGGATAACTTATCGAAAAAGCACCAAATAAAAAGCATCGCCACAAGGAGAATCAATCAAGATCCCTTAGAAAATTGCTTTGGCTGCATTAGAGCCAACTGTGGCTCAAATGACAATCCCACAGTCGCTCAGTTCATTGCCGGCTTGAAAACAGGCATTATTACCAATTTAAGAAACATTCTAAAAAATAACAGAAATTGTGAGGATGATGATGGCGAATTAGTGGAGAATTTTCAGTATCTGTTCTGTAAGAATAAAGCCAATCCAAAAAAAAATGATGATCCAATGCCCCAGTCTGGCCCCTATGTCTCTGAGCATGACATAATTTCTGTGTCTGACGATGAAATACAGAGCTCGGCGGAAACACAAGCATGTGCATATGTCTGTGGTTTTATATTTAAAAAATATGGAAAAGATTGTGATAACTGTAAGAAGGCTATGCTTGCCGAAAAGCCCACAGAAGTTCACCTATTTACGCAATTTTGTTTCGAGCAAGATAGTGCAGTTTGGCCTAAGTAATAACATTTTATTCTTCAAAACTTCTTAATTTAATGCACTTGATGTTGCTCGAAATAAAATGAATGAATGAATAAAACTTGAATTTACTGGAACCATTATGGCCCGTATAGCAGATTTTTAAATTTCCCGCCAAAAATAGAATGGTAGATTTTCTAAATTCCCGCCAAAAATTTACATTGCGACAGTAGCGCAGTCTGTCCCTACTTCGCAGAAACTAAAATTGACAGATAATGTAGGGGTACATTTTTTTGTTCGCAGTGGCGCTTCTTCTCTTTTTAGAGAATACTTATAGTATTCTTTGCCAATAATATCCATCACTAATGAAGCTCAAATCTTTTTTTTTTTTTTTTTCTCTCTTTATTTTTAAGGGACTTATATCCTATAAGGCATGACAGCCCCATCGTACCCTAAACTAAATTATACTAAATTTAACATTATATATTATACTAAGTTATACTAAATTTAAATTACTATCCGCTAAAAAGATTTTTAGTACTAAAAGTAGATGAAGTCACCGACATATTGCCATTTCATACACAGTCTTAGCTGCTTCACTATTCGGACTAGCGAGAATTTCAAAAAAATGCCCATATTAATTTTATTTATTTTGTGCAATTCTGTCAGTACCTCTCTTCCTGCCTGGTTCTTGGCACATTCCACCAAAAGATGTTGGACATCATCAATGACTCCACACACGTCACAATTAGGAGAATCAATTTTCTTCATTAAGTGCCCAAATCTTTTAGTGGGATAGTGTCCCGAACGTAGCCTAAGAGCCGCTACTATCCAAGTTCTGCTCATTTTGGAATTTACAAACCAAGGAATGCGAGGAGGCTGACTTTGTAAAATTTTGTACCATATGCCCTTGACCTTACTTATGTCTTGAAAGTAATCGTCCGATTTTTTCAAACAAATCTTTTTAAATTTTGGCAAGATCTCCGTGTAATCAGGCGTTATAACTACTTCAGTACCTTCTGTAGTTGCCAATTTAGCTAGTTTGTCAGCCTCTTCATTACCTCCTAATCCTATGTGCGATGGAACCCATTGCAGCTTCACATTGATTTGCCGTAAATTAAAATCATAAATAGATTTTATAATTTTGTAAGCTATCGTTGAACCTCTGAGACCAGAGGCACATCGAGCTACATGTTGAAGAGCACTTTTACTATCGGAAATGATCACGATATCTTGTTCAGTGTTTACACACAAACTTAGGGCTTCTGAGATAGCATGGAGTTCCAGCGTCATTATGGACACATAGGATTTAATCTTAAAACAATGAGATGATTGTGTGATTGAATCAAATATAGCGGCTCCTCGACCATTCCTGTTCTTAGACCCATCAGTGTAAATTCGTCGCCAATCAGTATATTTCTCTTGTAGTTCCTCGGTTACATGATATTTAAGAGAGATCAAATCTTCCCCTTTTTTTGGACCCTTCATGCAATCTAAATTACCCATAATTACATTATCCATTGGTATGTAGGTTACCCAAGTATTTAACAAAAACATTTCAAGTGGATTAGATGTACGAATAACATATGATTTACATTCACCATATACTACAAAGAGAGACGACTTATTCCTAGTTCTCCAGTATCCGCTGTGGTCAGGAGCACATAACTCTTCTAACAGTCTAACGGTTATATTATCTGTCCAAGACATAGCTTTTATACAAAATTTATATGCTAGGTACATTCTTCTTAAATTCAGTGGAGAAATACATAATTCACTCTCCATTACATATATTGGTGAGCTTTTGATAAAACCACCTATAATTCTTAATGCTCGATTCTGCAATTTATCGAGTTTAGACAGATGAACTTTAGCTGAACTATCATACAGAAAGCTACCAAAGTCTATTCGGCTCCTTATCAATCAAATATATAATGTTCTCAAATGTTTAGGATGAATACCCCAGCCCGGACCAGCCAATACTTTAAATAAGTTCAGAAATCTTGAGGTTTTTTGAATAGTTTCGTTTATATGTTTACTCCATAACAATCATCTATCAATCCACATACCTAGATATTTAACATATTCTACCGATGATATAGGTTTACTGTTATTGTCTAAACTAATTTCATGTTTTTTTCTTCCTCTACTAAAAACGCAAAGATTCGATTTAGTCTCTGATATTTTTAAACCTAAATCATCTAGTAGAATTGCCATAGTATTGAGAGCTCTCTGCAGATTCTCTTGACAATAATTTACATCTTTATGGCTCATATAAATCACAAAATCGTCAGCATATTGGGAGACTATGCGTCTATTCACACGTACCACAACCACACCACGTCGCAGCGACAAAATGTGGTGAATAGTGTGAATAGTGTCGCAGCGGCTTTTTGCAGTTGCGTTGTGGTACCGACAAAATGTCGGTACCGAATGAAATGAAATTTTATAAAAAATTTAGAATGAGCAAGAATACATTTGACTACTTGTTAAACGAACTGAATAGTGAGTTGCAAAAAAAAGACACGGCCATGAGAAAAAGCATACCATCTGTTGAACGTCTGGCAATGACATTGAGGTGAGTAATTGTTTTTATAGTTAAATATTTTTAAGTGCTTTTTTTTTTTTTTTTTTTTTTTTTTAGCGTGGTAAAATCATCAAATGAGTCCTCCAACCCCGGGCAGGGCGGGAGGGACTGTCAGACTTCTACTGACTAAAATCCACGTTGTCCTTCATAGCCTGTTACGTTCCGGGGTTACGGTTAGGGAATAATCCCGCGACCCCGGCAGGCTTTGGCCCTCTGAGAGGGGGGCCCCGTCATTATGCTGACGCTCTTTGAGGCGCGCGTGGGACACAACGCGCCGTCGACCCGGGCATGGTCCTTGGTCGGGCAGCGAGTTGCCCTTTACTCGCATGCCCGCGCCTACGGTGGCCGGAAATCATCTAGCGACGTCCGTCGCCGTGGGCGCCTACCACTGCGGCTGGGGCGGAGGGAGGACGCTGTCCTCTCTCGCTCGCGGCCTGCCTCCTCCTTTACGAGCATTACTGCCTCGCAGAAGGAGCTGACCGCTTCCCACTCCGTCTCGCCCCGCAGCATGGCCGCAACCAATGCCGGGCGCGAGAGGTCTCCGCCTATCGCAGCCGTGAGGACACGTCGGTGCTCCGCCCAAGCTGGGCAGTCTTGCACCGTATGCTCCACCGTGTCCTCCGGGCGATCTTCGCAGTGGTGACACCCAGGCGTCTCCTCCTTTCGCATCAGACACAGGTACCTCCCGAAACTTCCGTGTCCGGTGAGGACCTGCGTCAAGCGGTAGGTCAGGACGCCATGACTTCTCTCCAGCCACTCCTCAAACGGCCGTCGGTCGCGACAGTCGTTCCTTCCATACTGCCCTGAGATCGCGCCGGAGGTCTTCGCGCCGCGCCTCGACTTCGCGAGGCAGCGGGGTCACGCCCCGGCGCTGCGCCTCCACGCGCCACTCATAGACGCGCTGGAGGGCAGTCGCCTCCAGATCCCAAGGCAGCAATCCGGCAAGCAGGTTGGCCGATTCGCCGGCATATTTTTAAGTGCTTAGAAAATATAATTAGTTCCATCTACCGGGACAGACTCACCGGGCTGATGAAATTAATTTATAAAATATAAAATACAGATGCAAATTAAGAGGCCGTACCTACCTGGTTTTGCTCGCAGCACTAGCGCCACTTTCATTAAAAACAATGTATCTTTTTATTTAAGACATAAATAAAAATATCTTATTATTTTTATGAAAGTGGCGCTAGTGTTGCGAGTAAAACCATGTACGGCCTCTTAATTCTCAATGAAAAGTAAGATTATGATTGTGGGCACGTTTCATATAGTTTCCTATCATTACAACAGTATGCATGTACAGTTAGCGTGATATCGACCTACCCTTATCTGTAAAATTTCTGCAACTGAATTTTAAACGTATAGAGATCAACATCAGCTGTGGTTTTTTCACTTTCGTAGGTCAATATGTCGCTGACTGTACGTTACGCACACGCCACGTATCCGGTCTGCTCAGGCCTTTATTATTACCTAACTGTGGTAGGGGGGGATAGAAAGCGAAAACAAAGAGCATACTACTAATATATTTTTATTTATTTTGTCATTCAAAAATCAACAGAGGAAGGTAATTAATCTCCGAAAATATCCGTTATAATCGGATCATTATAGTTTGAAGCCTGAGAAGAAACGCTGAGTGGAGATGCTGGCACTGAAACATCTCTTGGTGTGGATGTAGTACGCAAATTGCGAAGCTGTGGACCGCCTGTTTCCATATCCGGCCGATACCCAGACGTTGATGGTCGCTCGTACGGTTGGTACGCTGGTGTCGTATACCCCTGTCCATATTCACTGTAATTATCATTACGTGTAGGTGTGTGATATTTTTGAATTACATTCAATATTTCTATCTGAGCATTCAGTTTCCAATCATCGCGAATGGTTTTAAATCTATCGTATAAAGATAGCAAAAAATGCATATCACTGTCACAGGACTTGTCAGGTTCCTGTGTACGAGTATGTGCAGTTACTTGATCGCTCAAATGACTTGTTATTTTTTTTATTAACCCATATTCTGCATCATCTTTTTTTCTTTGGATATATTTTGGTCTCTTCCAAACTTCAGAGTCACTCGTTTCAGTAGTATTATCGTCTTCATTATCGATTTGTTCAATGTTATCGTTTTTGTTTTGTACTGGTAGAGACGATGTTGTATTTCGATTTTCAGACAATGGCTTTAAAAATAATAATTGACTAAAGTAGTAGTATCTCTTCGTACTACCTGCTGAACCGCTTCTTTGTGAATTTTGTTTTTTAAGGTCTCTGTTGAAAGAGTCTCTTAAGCTTTTCCATTTTCTTTGTAAGTTAGCAGCTGAAAAAATAATAGTTAAATTCAAATTTGTAGAAAAGATACCTACATGACCTAAATGTATGAAACAGCAGATTTTTCCATCCAGTGTTATTTATTTCAACCTTTTGTAACTAACACCCTGTATCACCCTGTAACACCATTGGAGGATAATAGTTCGACGTTCGATATTTTTTATTACTTGAAATTACTGGTCAAAAAACTATACGTTGCGGTAGCCTCAAAATGGAGGGGCGCTGATTCGAAATATGTTCTAGAAATTGTAACAGCCTGACGGTGAACAGTTGGAAACCTATAGGCACTGAGGAAGGCTTACCTTGCTGTCCACGTCTGCGATCAGCTCCAGAGGGACTGCTTCAACTGCACTCAAAGTTCACTTCACACACAGAAGTTCATAGTTCAAAATGTTAGTCCAAATGCGATGGGCCAATGAACCCGCGGGTATTATTTATGGCTAAAATATGGACAATCTCAGCACTAACTTAGCTGGAAATGCGATGACGCGGCGCACAGAAGACCAGAGATAGATCTTTTCCGAGGAGTTGTCAACGGACCGCACGCTAGGCGAAATATATGAGTGTGACTCGCCATCTTGATCTTATGATTTCTCCTTCCCTTTTCATCACATGAACATAGTCACGAGATGCGCAGCGACTAGTGGAACTTCATACTGGTTGAGTTTCCTTAGCCGCGGCAGGAGCCAAGTCCAAGAAGCGATTGCTGGACATTTTCAACACGGCAAAGCCAACCTACCCAGTCAGTTCAAATGTCCAACGTCAAGCATTATATTTATTTATTACACGCAAACACCGTGTTGGCGTAACCATCTTCCCCGGTTTGAAAGATCCTACTTTCGAAACACACAAGAAAGCGTCATTATAGTAATAATTGCATATCGTCGCGAAAACTCTACCTCTAGGGAGGAAACCTAACAAAATTTAAATTGAATTACAAAAAGAAAGAAAATTTAGTTATATTATTAAATTGAGCTAACCCTAACCTAAAATACGATAAGCTTATCAATGCTTACTGAGTAGGGAGAGGGCACAACTTAACAATCGGCCTGCTCTGAAGCATTCCACCTTGTACCTTCACTGATGCGACTCTGCAGATCCCTTTTTTGTCCGGAAAGATTGCAGTAATTAAACCTAACGGCCAGTGTAAGGGCATGACATTATCTTGCATTGAAACAACGACCATACCAACCCGGACTGGGTTAGAGGGAGTGTTCCATTTTTGCCTGGTTTGGAGGGTGTGCAGATATTCATTGCGCCACCGCTTCCAAAAAGATTGAACGAGTTGATCAGTTAACTCGTATCGTGAAATAAGGTGTAAACGCGTTTCAGTAACTTCGCGAGCGGGTAAAAACACAAGCGGTTTCGTATGAAGGAAATGTGCAGGTGTTAGAGCGGTAGGTTCTGACGGATCTGAGCTAAGTGCATAGAGTGGTCGAGAGTTTAACAAAGCTTCGACTTGAGCTAACATAGTGTTAAGCTCATCAAAAGTGAGTATTTGTTGACCGACGACTTTCAGAAGATGCGTTTTGACGCTCTTTACCTCGCTTTCCCAGCACCCACCAAAATGCGGAGCTCTACATGGGATGGTTTTAAGAGTTATTTTATGCTCTGCCAGTTCCAATTCCCAATAGGGACGATATTCTTGCGATAAGAATCGGTAGAGATCGCGAAGATAAGAACGAGCACCAATGAAATTGGTGCCGTTGTCCGTGTACAGACACTCGATGGGACAACGGCGAGAAATAAAACGTTTTAGTGCTGACAAGAAGCTCGCGGTGCTGAGATCTGAGGCAACTTCTAGATGCAAAGCACGCGTTGTCAAGCACGTAAAAAGACATATATAAGCCTTACGACTCTTTTGGCCTCTGCCGCGCACAGATGTTATCATGAGCGGCCCAGCATAATCACACCCAGTGTGTGAAAATGCTTTAGGAGCGATTTCAACACGTGTCTGCGGCAGGTCAGCCATGATTGGGAAAACAGGTCGTGGCTTAGCGCGAAAGCAAATATTGCAGTTAAAAGTTATATGACGAACAATACGTCGTGCGGACAGAATCCAATACCTCTGTCTCAAAAGAGACAGAAGCAAGTTCGGACCTGTATGAAAGTTCTTGACATGATAGTAGGAAACTAAAAGTTCCACGACGTGGTCCTGTCGAGGAAGTAAAATTTGGTGACGCGAATCAAAGTCTAACTCAGAGTTGGCTAAGCGTCCACCAACGCGAATAAGTCCATTATGCAGAAACGGACTTAGTTTCTGTAATGGCTTTGAACATAATTGTTTGCGGTTTATGCGATCGAGATCTGACTCGAAATGGATCCGCTGAACAGAGCGCCACACTACTAATTCAGCGAACTCCAAGTCCGATGCGGTAACGGGTCCCTTCGGGAGACGTTTGAGAAATTTATAAACAAAACAAATGGTTTTTATATATTTCATCCAAGAGGAAAACCTACTAGAACGGTGGTACAAAATGTCTTCTGTTGGAGAACTGGTATCTGTATCAGAGGATTCTGCTTTCGTAACTGAGGGTAGAGCCACAGGCTTCATCTCTGGCAGCTCTCGCACCTCATCGGATACAAATGGCTTCACGGGCCATTCGTGTCGGGGTGTTTTAAGCCATGGCGGTCCACTCATCCACAGTGGATGATGAACTAGCTGGGCTGGTGTTAAGCCACGAGAAAGACAGTCACTTGGGTTCTCAGATCCCTTGACATGGAAGAAGTGCTCCGACGATAAGTTTTCGTGGATTTTAGCGATGCGATTGGCCACATAAGTGTGCCAGCGATGAGGAGAGGAATGAATCCAACTCAAAGTTACAGTTGAATCAGAGAACGCAACGACAGCCTCAATGGCGTATCGGGCGGAGTAGAGAACGAAAACTCGTTTGATCAGAATTGATAAAAGGAGTGCGGCGCATAGCTCCAAACGAGCTAGCGAAATAACCTTAAGAGGTGCGACTTTGGACTTTGCACATACCAGTGAGATGACGATGTCACCGTCTGGCTTGACTACGTGGGCATAGACAGCACCGCCGTAAGCCTTCTCACTGGCATCCGCAAAGCCAACTATGGAAAACTTACAATTTTCAATAACGCCAATATGACGTGCGAATTTAAGCTGAGAAACTTCTGGTAACTCAGCTTGAAATTGTTCCCAAAGGCGAACAATGCGATTCGGTGGGACCTCATCCCATCCTATTTTGACAAGCCACAAATCCTTGATCAGTAACTTAGCGTACAAAATCATGGGCGCGACTAATCCCAATACATCAAAGAGACGAGCGATAGACGACAAGATATTCCTTTTTGTACAAGGACGAACATCAGGGTTGACCTGGAACGCGAAATAGTCGTGGTCGGGAAACCAGCGTAGCCCAAGAATTTTCAGGGTCGGATCCTTACTTAGATCGACACTGTGCGAGAGTCGCAATGACTCGGGAATAGCCTGAAGGACTTCAGTGCTATTACTTGACCATTTAGTCAACTCAAAATCACCAAGTGAAAATATTTTAATCAATTGGTGAGCTGACTCTATTGCTTGCTCTACATTAAAGGTAGAGCTTGCTATATCATCCATATAAATGTCTCGGCTCAGTACCTCACTGGCCAGAGGAAATTGGTGCCCTTCGTCCTTACACAATTGTTGAATGGTGCGAATCGCGACAAAAGGAGAACACTTCAGGCCGAAAGGCAGAACTGAAAAATGAAAGATTTTTAAATTTTCATCTTCATGAAAGCGGTAGAGTATTCGCTGAAGCGGACGATCTTCAGAACGAATCCCTATTTTAAGATACATAGCTTTAACGTCAGAAGTTATTGCTACCGCGAAGAGTCTCAGGTTCAATAAAATATTTAACAGGTCCGTTTGAAGAACGGGACCAGCGTAAAGGATGTCATTTAATGAGGTACCATTGTCTGACTTTGCGCTTGCGTCAAGAACCACGCGTAACTTAGTGGTTGTCTTGTCCTCGCGAATGACAGCATGGTGTGGGATATAGAACGAGACTTCACCTGGCAAAACTCCTTCCACCAAAGAAATATAGTTATTTTTTAGGTAATCTTTAATGACTTCATCATATAGAAATTTGACGTTAGGATGTGATTTGAATTTACGTTCGAGGCTAAGAAACCTACGACGAGCGATTTCGAAAGAATTTCCTAGCGCAGAAGCGTCCGTCTTTAATGGCAAAGCAGCGACATACTTGCCAGATGGGGTGCGAGTAGTGGTAGAACAATAAAACTGCTCGCAGTGTTTATCGTCCACACTTGTGATTGAAGAAGCTTGAACTTCCTCGATCTCCCAGAATCTACGCAAGTCGTAGTTTTCCAAAGAAGACGTCGCGCAAAACGACATCGTAGCAGTAGGAGAGCCTAGAATAGGCGCTTCTCCCATAAAGATATATCCTAGCACAGTCTCTAATGCATCTGGATATCCAGCTGTTAAAGTAACTTTACTTGGTTGCAATAACTTAGCAAACAACTTTACTCCAAGTAGAATGTCAATATTCCCCGGCATTCCCCAAGTATCATCAGCGAATAGATGCGAATCGATATTATTGAGATCAGCGACATCTATCGGACACAATGGAAGCTGTCCTGTTATCTCGTCGAGAACCAGTGCCTCGATCGAGTACTTGGGTTGAGCGCGAAGGCGCGAGCTAAATGTGAAGTCGACTGAACCGCGGACCGACTGAGACGTACCACCGATACCTTTAACCGTGACTATAGAATCGTCACGTATTGGTAGTCCAAGCATACGACAACATCGGGTGGTAATATAGTTCTTCTGAGAACCCGGGTCCAATAGACAGCGAACAACAAAATCCTTCCCTTTTCTACCTACCACTAACACTTTCGCAGTAGCTAAAACCTCCGTAGTGCGAGTACTATTATGAGCCGAAGCCGAATGAGTACACAAAGAAACGCGATCCTGATCCGGGGTCTGGACTACGGCGCTGGCGGACGGCGCAGCGCCGACTGCTGGCGCGGGTGTCGGTTGTGGAGGCGGCGAATGATCGAAATGTAACAGGGAATGATGTTTACCGTTGCATTTCTTACACGATAGTGCTGATTGACATTTAGATACGGTATGTTGACTACTAAGGCAATTACCGCAAAAGCGATTTAGATACGGTATGCAAACTGCATTCAACTACTAAGGCAATTACCGCAAAAGCGATTATCTTTTATATATTTAAATTTGTCATTCGCATTTAATTTTAAAAAGGCACTACACTTATATAAGTTTGCAGTTTGTGCACCTGCAGTACTGACAAAGGGAACACTTTATATAAGGTGTGACGTAGCTACATACACCCTGCGATACCTTACTAGAGGGTGCGGGGGGGTCTGCCGCTGGCGCCAGCAGTCGGACGCTCAGGCTTCTGCGGCGCGGTGCGATAAAGAATTTTTACCTGTTCTCGTACGAACTTCACGAAATAATTGTAATCTACGCTATGAGGATCCGTTAACGTGCGAAGCGACATTTCATAATGTTTTGCGATGTCGGAGTCTACTAACTTAAGACCCACGTACATGAAAATAAAATCAGACATGTTGTCGATTTTTAATTGTTGGAGTCCAGCCACAATAGCGGTGTACCTATCAAAAACCTTTTCTACATTAGCGGGCGACGAACCAGCTGCCTTTAAAGAAAACAGCTGATTTAAATAATTAACGGCTAATGCGCGCTTGTCCTGATATTTAGCGATAAGCGCGTCCCAGATAACACGATAATTTTCTGCAGCAGGAACAATACCGGCTGCCACGCCTTTGGCTTTGCCTTTGAGATGACCCAACAAATAATGAATGCGATCAGAATCCGAGAGATCGGGATTTGTATGAATCACCCGTTTAAATGTCTCATAGAAGAACGGAAAGTTCTGAATGTCACCATCAAAGGTAGGTAGTTCATTCGAGGTATTTTGATATGCGATGATCCTGCCTCATTCGAGTTATGAGACTCTTTTGTTGTGGTTAAGGAACTCAAAACATTTTTGATTTCGCACACCAGATCGTCAAATGAAGACAATGTACTATAATTAACCTCATATGTTGGATAAAGTTTCAATGAAATAATGTTTATATTATCAATAACAGTTATAATTTCAGTACGAATTAGATCAATTGATTTAGCTTGCGCAATAAAGGTGTCCCGCGATTTTTCGGTTTTAAGGTTTATTATAGAATCAAATAACTTTTGACCGACAGGCAACCACTTACAACAAAGGATTAAGTATAAGGTAAACAGAAAATAAATGCGATGCGAGAATAAAGGTACCTAGGTATCTCGATAAATATTTATCTAATGTACCTACCTATGTAACTCAAAACGGAATGAACACAAGAGTATGTACCAAACCCGTCTGAACCTAAATAACTTATAGGTGCGATGGGAATTAACAAACCAAAGTTCAAAAAACAACTTTAGTTTTAATAGGTATGGAAATAATATTCAACCATGCGAAAACTTACTTTACGTACGTGTAATACAGAAATAACTTATCCGTGATCTCACAACTGTACGTTAAGTAAGTGCGGTATAGATAAACAGTAAAATGGTTGTAATTTAAAAAATTAATTTATTGAGAATAATATAACTAAATTGCAATAATTTAATCAAATGCGGAGTGGACTGTATTGCTAGTAAATACTCGTACAATACGAGGCGATATACCAGGATAACATTTACCTACAAGACTTCAGTTAAATAATACTAAATCAATCATAACAAAGGTACAATGACCGTACAATCACGATTGTGGTTCCCGGACTCAAGGTCAATCTTGGTACGAAAAAGTAGGTCACTCAACACAACCTTTGTGAGAACCCCAAAACGCTGTTTGTCGAGCACGCGGAATACTACCCACGAATCTATATACCAAATGTTGGCTTGTGTGATGCGCAGTTCTCGGAAAATACCCTATTTCACGACACAGTTCACTGTAATAGTTATAGAATTTAAGACTTGATATGACTTAGTAATATTAATGTGTAAGTACCTACACCACTAAAAATATGCAATGTAACGGAACTTCGATAAAGAGTGCGGATGATTTAGACCTTACGTATAATGCAATAAGGACGAGTTTCCTAAAACGATATGCAATTTTACTTATATAATTTCTAGATTTTTCTAGCATACCGTAAAACCGGCCAATATTGCCCTTGGCGGATATCTTTGCCCAAAAACGAAAAATAACTAAAATCATGAATTGTAAAAAAATGGTAATAGCTGGCAACATTATTGAATCTTTATGGTAATTTAGATTATTTTTCTGACAACACTAAATAATAGTTACTTTGCTAAGTGCACTCAGTTGTCCGTGAGACATGTTCAAAGTAGGACTAGTCGAAGGTGGTGCCAAAATCTTGTTTTACATTTTTCGACACTGAAAGCGTACGACATCTCTCAGGTAAGTCATTTCAATATCTGAGTATTTTAAAGAACCAGGCTTAATTTCTATGCTATTTTGAGACCAATACGACGTATAATCATCTAGATAATGCAGTGGGCAATGATTCCCGAACTTGCGTGAACATAGGAGTGACAACATTGCCCACTGCAAAAATCGTGTTAGGGCTGGCACCCATTATATCTAAATCTGTAGGTAGGTACTTAGGTAGGTAATGAAAGTCGGTCGTGTGATGTGATGAAATGAAATGTGATGCAGAGGAATGAGAAATATGTTAGGTAGGAACGGGGAAGTTCTGAGTGCATGAGTATAAATGTGGATGGTTATAAAAGTAGGTACGGAAAGACGAAAGAAATAATGGAGGGATTGTGCAAAAGATTACCTTTATGACTAGAATAGAAAGGGAGTAAATATTTATATGACGCCTGATAGATATGTTTAGAAGAAGACATGCTGCGCCGACCTTAAATAAATTGGGATAAGGGCAGAAAAATTTTGATGTTCCCGTATTTTAGTCTAGATAAGTATCTAAGTAGACACTTAGTTAAAAACAGCAACTAGGTACCTACATTAAGTCCGTTTGTTTGCAGTATGGGAAAGCCTATGAAACGAAATCGCAGAGTCCTCGGGTCCCGTTCCTATAAAAATTATTCAGAGGAGATGTTGCAACTCGCGGTAGAAAATGTTAAAGAACATAGGATGTCCTCGAGATCAGCAGAAAAAATGTTTGGTATACCTAGGCGCACCATCATAAACAAAGTGAAAGAGAACCATAACAAAAATGTTGGAACTCCTACTCGGCTCTCTTTGGAAGAGGAAAAGAATGTTGTTCAAGCATTGATTGCAGCCGGTGAATATGGTTGCCCACTAACGAAACTTGATTTACGATTGACTGTTTTTGAATATTTAAAGAAAAATAATCGTGAAAATTTATTTGATGGAAAACCACCTGGCAAGGACTGGGTTGCCAGTTTTCTCGACCGACATGCAGATGAACTTTCTGTTAGAAGTACGCAAAATATCAAAACAGCACGGGCTCAAAAAAGTGCACATGATTTTTTAACATATTTTCAGAACTTGGAAGAAACTGTAAGAGATGTTCCTCCATCTAACATTTTAAATCTAGATGAAACTAATCTAAGTGACGACCCAGGTAATTCTAAGTGAATATTTCGCAGGGGTGTGAAATACCCTGAACGGGTCCTCAATTCTTCAAAAGGCGCCATTTCGTTGATGTTTTCTGCGGCAGCAAACGGTACTAGTCTTTCTCCTTATGTGGTATATAAGGCAGACAATTTATATTCAGAATGGATTCAAGGTGGCCCTCGTGGTACAAGATACAACCGAACCTCATCTGGTTGGTTTGATTCGACAATATTCGAAGATTATTTTAAAACGATTGTATTGTCATGGGCAGAGGGATTGACTGGAAGAAAAGTGGTCATATGTGACAACTTGTCCAGTCACCTAAGTTTAAGCGTCATTCAGCTGTGTCAGGATCACAACATTTCATTTGTGTTTATCCCTTCTAATTCCACACATCTTACCCAGCCACTTGACGTGGCTATTTTTGCGCCTCTTAAAAAAGCCTGGCGTAAGATCTTATTACAGTACAAAATGGAAAACCCAAATCAAATGGCACTCAACAAAAACCACTTCCCAAAGTTACTTACGCAATTAATAAAAGAAATTGAAATAAACGAGGCGAAAAACATAAAAAGTGGCTTTAGAGCCACTGGAATATACCCTTATAATCCACGCGAAGTTTTAAAAAAGCTTCCAGAATATGCCGAAGAAATAGGCAATAATTATAACATTGACAACGCTTTATTAGAATATCTGAAAACCAATAGAAAACCTAAACCATTGACATCTAATAGAAATAAGAAAGTCATGGTGGAACCCGGGAAATCAGTGACGATTGATGATTTTCAAAACCAGACTAAAGAAATCGAAACACGTCCCTCACAGAAAAAAACTGCTTTAACAACAAGAAAAACTAAAAATCAGACGTTGCGTCAGACGTTGAAGTGTCAGCAAAGAGGAGCAGGATTTATATAATTTTGAAAACGAATTAGACTTTTCTGACAACTTCTCCGTATCATTGCTGGTAGACAGAAATAGCGACGACCAAAATGATGAAATTGAGAATATGATGCGATGTAATGAAGAATACGATATGAACACACAAGAAACAGAAGATGAGATTTTACCAGCTAGTACTAATATGGACATATTAGACGAGAAAAATGGAACTTTCCTCTCACAGATTAAAAATACGTCACGCGAAATAAATGTTTCAAGTGGTACCATCATTCGTGAATCCGCTCGGACCAATATTATATTGCAGCGTAAAAGTCATAATTCGTGTAAAGAAAATACTAACGCATTGAAGATAGAAAAGCCAAAGATTTTATCTTGTATATACCGGCGACAAAAAGTTCTTTAAAAAATATTCCATTCGACAGCGATTTCAATAATAAAGAAAACATGTTACCTGAAACTAGACAAACGACAGAGAAACAAAATGATCACAAAATATCGACAAAAGTGGGAAAAAACAAAGAACGAAAAGCATACAATGTTAAGCAGCAAGCGAAAAATAAAAATAGCAATGGTTATAAGATTTTTAAAGAAAAAAATATGAAAGGACTTAAAATGAAAGGCAAAGGAAAGAAGAGGGTGACTCGAAAATACAGTGAATCAAGCAACAGTGACGTCAACATGAGTATCCACAGTGATTCAGATATATGCGGGATTGCTTCCGATCAAGATGAGCCACGTTTTTTTTTCAGGAACTGACAGTCCTATACTAGCTGCAGGTACAAAGAACAAAGAAACGCTTGGAAAGGTGGAGATTATCACAAAAACAGATCCTATATTAAGTTTGAATGAACCACCAGCAGGGGATCAATTTGCAGTACCAGGGCCGTCGACTAGTTCAACAAACGAAGAAGTTTCTGTAGACTGCAAAGTGGGCGAGTATGTTTTGGTTAGGTACTTTTTTACTAAAAAAGTTGATTATTACGTAGGGATAATTTTGGAAAAGCCAAGAAATGGCAAGGTCAAAATATCTTTTTTAAGAAAAGTTGGCAAAAATGACAACTCAAAATTTGTTAAAGTAAAATCTCAAGATATTGAACTAATAGACTGTAAGAATATTGTCAAGACTGTTGAATTACTAGCAATTAATAATGCCGAAACTGACTTTGTACTTGCTGATGACGACGATTACGTTTATTTCGATTATTAATAATAATTACCTGATTATAGAAGTTACACTTATTGAAAGTTCTTATTGTATTTATTTTTGTATTGTTTATTATGTTCCTAGGTATTGTGTGTGTACCTAATAATAGATTATTTTTTATATGAACAACCAAATTTATGTTTTTATAGTTCCTATTTTAGGACTTTTTAATGACTAGCAATTAATAATGCCGAAACTAATTTTGTACTTGCTGATGACGGCGATTACGTTTATTTTGATTATTAATAATAATTACCTAATTATAGAAGTTACAATTATTGAAAGTTCCTACTTATTAAGTTCCTAAGTATTATTTGTGTCCCCACCGTCGTATCTCCACGTTGTCGTCGTGGTGGGGCTTTTAAACTAAGAGGGATACACCGGGGAAAGGCGCGCCGCCTGGAGGATCGAGCAGTTAGCTCGAGCTTTCAGGCGGCGCGGGCCCAGTCGTCTGAGACTGGGTCAGGGGGGGGAATGTTCACTTCCGGTACGCGTCTAGTCTATAGACGTAACCGATAATTTCCCTCCCCGGTTCACTTCAGAACCGGGGAGGGAAATTCGGGGTTAGGATAGAGGAACTCACCTCTATAAAAAAGTGAAAAAACCAATATGAAAAAGCTGTCTAAAGAGTATATACCCCAGGCGGGTACCAGCTGCTCCGCAGCTGGAGAATCCCGCCCCGGCTCCGGCCGGGCTGTCCCACCGTACTCTGGGGGGGACAAAAACCGCTTTTTCCCACTGTTTGCTCCGGCAGTCGCCGCATTGAGCCAGGGGGGCTCACGTACCCGTGACGAGGAGTCGCTGGACCAATCCAGCACGTCCAAGTCACCGGTACCAAAAGAGCGGGCACAGAGTGCCGCTCCACGTAAGGAGGGGGCGATGGTGCTCGAGTCGGATTCCGACTCGGCATCAGACGCCACGAGCTTCCAGAGCGTAGGCTCTGGAAGCACTGGAAGGAGAGACGAAGGGAGCGCCACTAGCAGGAGGAAGGAACTCCTCAAGCGCTCCCGGGAAGACGTCTCTTCTTCGGAGGAGGGTCCTGTCTCGGGCCCCAAGATCCCGACAAGTGTTCGGGGTAAAGGCCGAGGCGGGACGTGCGGCAGAGGGAGGGAGATCGATCCCTCTGTCAAGGTTGAGAGGAGGGTGCAGGATGCCATCCGCACCCTAGGGCGGCATGGTGGGCCCGGTAAAAAGGGCACCAAGGACCGAGCCATGATGAAGGCCAAAGAAACAATCATGGCGGCGGTGCACAGCCGGCCTCTTCCCGGATCGATAGCAGCGGACGAGTTGTCCGAAATGCGGGAAGAGGTCGCTAAACTTACGGCGGCGATGGATGTTCTCCGGAAGGAGAACATCCAACTTAAGACGGAGCTGGCCGGGCTGCGAAAGGGGAGCCGCCAGGAGGAAGCGCCGCAGAAGCCGACGCAGGCACAGATGCGGAAGAAGGAGCCGCCGGCGAAGCCCGCGCCAACAGAGGACAGCAATGCTGTCCTAAGTCTGGTGCGGCAGGAGCTGGCGGCCTTCAACCAGCGGTTCGCAGTGCTGGAAAACCGCATCCTGCGACCCCCGCTAGCGTCGGCATCGTATGCGGCGGTAGCGGCTTCCGCGCCGCCCAAGCCAGCCCCGGAAAAGCGGGCCGCGGCGAAACCGCCGGCGCCTCCCAAACAGGCCACAGGGAGAGCGGCCCCGGCGACGGCGGCACCGGCTGGGGCGAAGGCGCCCCCACAGAGCCCGGCGGCAAAGAAAAAGAAAGGTGTTCCGGCGGCGGCGGCGGCGGTGAGCCAGCCGTCCCGACCTGTCCCGCCTACGCAGCCCTCGCGTCCTCCCCCAACCGATGCCGAATGGCAGGTGGCGGGAAAGAGCAGGGCCGCTAAAAACAAAGGCGGCGACAAAGAAGACGGCAGCGCAAGCGAACCGTCGCGGCGAGACTTCGCGCCCCCAAGACCGCGGCTGTAGTAATCACTCTACAGCCGGACGCGGTCAAGAGGGGCGTGACATACCGCGACGTGTTCGCGAAGGCGAAGGAGGCAGTGAACCTCCGAGAGCTGGGAATCGACGGGGGCCTCCGGGTGCAAGTCACCGCGACGGGGGCCAGGCTGCTGTCGATTCCCGGCGCCTCCAGTGGTCCTACCGCTGACGCTCTGGCCGAACGGCTAAGAGCGTCCTTAGATGCGGAGGAGGCTCGGGTGTCCAGGCCCGTAAAGCGCGCAGATCTGCGCATAATGGGCCTGGACGACTCGATCTCGGAGGGGGACGTGGTGGCCGCCGTCGCCAGGGCTGGGGAATGCCCTGTCGACCAAGTCAAGGCTGGCACCCTTCGCCCGGACTTCGCGGGGCTGCTGTCGGTGACGGTGAGCTGCCCCGTGCCGGCGGCTAAAAAGATAGGGGAGGGCCGAAGGCTCTTGGTCGGCTGGGTGTCCGCGCAGGTCAAACTGCTGGAACCCAGGCCTCTGAGGTGCTTCCGCTGCCAAGTGGGTAACCATACGGCATGCAAGTGCACCTCAGAGGTGGACCGCAGCGGCGATTGCTTCCGCTGCGGTCGGCCCGGTCATAAGGCCGGCTCGTGTAACGCCCCGCCGCACTGCTTCCTATGTGCGGCGGCTGGTAAGCCGGCCGATCACCGGGCAGGGGGCAAGGCCTGCGCCCCGCCCGCCAAGACCAAGAGCAGAGGTAGGCCCTCTGCCGCCGCTGTCCCCGCTACTGCCGCCGCCGCCGCAGCTCCTGCTGCCGCCGCCGCCGCCGCCACCGCCGCCGCCGCCGCCGTCGCCGCCGCCGCCGCCGTGGCCACGCCCTCGAGGAGGGCCCTGGAGGAGGCCGCAATGGATTCAGATTAATGTCTCCATTGCGCTTCCTCCAGGCAAACATCAGCCACTGCGCCGCTGCTCAGGATCTCTTGCTCCAGAGCATGGCGCAGTGGTTGATCAACGTCGCCGTGGTCTCCGAGCCGTATTATGTCCTGCCCAGGAATGACTGGGTTGCGGACCTGGACGGCTCGGTGACCCTAATTTCGTCGGCCGCCGCCGGTACCCCGCCCCTCGATCGTGTCGAGAGAGGGCACGGGATTGTCGCAGCCCGGTTCGGGGAGATCGCCGTGGTAGGCGTTTACTTCTCCCCGAGCCGATCTATCGCCGAGTTCCACGACTCCCTAGAGGAGCTGGGAGACATCGTCGTCGCCCTCGGTTCCCTCCCCGCGCTTGTCCTGGGGGACTTCAATGCCAAAAGTCCGGCTTGGGGTTCCCGGAACACGGACTATTCGCGGGGCAGGAAGCTCGAGCGCTGGGCCCGTGCGCATGGCCTGGTGATTGAGAGCCGGGGTTCCGTCCCCACGTGCGTGCGGTACATGGGCGAGTCGGTGGTGGACCTTACGTTCGCCACCCCCAGCCTGTCACCGCGCGTCACTGGCTGGCGCGTTGTGGAGGAGGTGGAGACCTATTCCGACCACCGGTATATCCGGTTCGACGTCTCCGCCCAGACCTCAGACGCGCCGGTCTCAAGTGGACGGAACCTATGTGGTCCGCGATGGGCGCTGAAGCAGCTGGACCGGGAGCTATTCCTGGAAGCCTCGATCGTGCAGGCCTGGGTGTCACCACCGGACAGGCCTGCCAACATAGACGACGAGGCTGAGTGGTTCCGGGAGGCCATGTCGGAGATCTGCGACGTGGCCATGCCCCGGGTCCGGCAAGGACGCGCCCGGCGTCAGCTGTACTGGTGGTCAAGCGAGTTAGCAGCGCTGCGCGAAGCGTGCGTTGCTGCGCGCCGCCGGTACACCAGATTCCGCAGGCGCCGCACCCGACCTCCGGATGCGGCGACTGTAGAGGCAGAGCTACATGAGGGCTACAGGGCAGCGAAGGCCGCCCTCCGCGACGCGATCTGGCGGGCCAAGGAATTGGCCCGCGAGGAGATGCTGGGGACTCTGGACGGGGACCCATGGGGCCGCCCCTACAAGTGGGTGAGAGAAAAGCTCCGCCCCTGGGCTCCCCCGTTGACGCAGAGTCTCCGGCCTCAGTTCGTGGAGGACGTGGTGAGCGCCCTGTTCCCTTCGCGAGGGGACCATGCTCCCCCGCCCATGGCTCCGTCTCCGACGGAATCTGAGGAGGAAGCTGACGCGAACGCGGACCACAGCGACGACGATGTCTACGACGCTCCAGAGGTGACCGAGGTAGACCTGAGAGTGGCGGTACAACGGCTCAAAGCCAAAAATGCCGCCCCAGGACCCGACGGCCTGCCAGGAAAAGCCTGGGTCCTGGCCTTCGGGACTCTCGGGCCTCGACTAGGGGGGCTCTTAAGCGCGTGCCTGGAGAGGGGCTGGTTCCCGCTTCCTTGGAAGACGGGGAAACTGGTCCTGATCCAGAAGTCCGGGCGCCCTGCGGACTCTCCGTCCGCATTCCGGCCCATCGTGCTGCTCGACGAGGTGGGCAAGCTCTTTGAGAGAGTAATTGCAGACCGCCTCGCCGGGCACCTGAATCTGATCCGAACCTGTCGGAGAGCCAGTTCGGCTTCCGCAGGGGGCGCTCGATGGTGGACGCAATCATGCGCATGAGAGCCCTCACGACGGGGGATGCAGTGGCCCGGGGCAGGGTCGTCTTGGCGGTGTCTCTGGACATCACCAATGCCTTTAACACCCTGCCCTGGAGTTGCATCAGGGAGGCACTCCGGTATCACCGGGTGCCGACCTACCTCCGCCGTATAGTCGAGGACTACCTGACGGACAGAGCCGTCATCTACCCCGGTCACCGGGGAGAGTGGAACCGGCGAGAAATGTCGTGCGGTGTTCCACAGGGTTCGGTCCTGGGACCGCCCTTGTGGAACATCGGATACGACTGGGTGCTGCGCAGCGACCTCCCTGACGGCGTCAGCGTAATTTGTTACGCTGACGACACGCTCGTCCTTGCACAGGGAGAGTCGCACCAGGCGGCGGCCGACGTGGCGACGGAAGCGGTCGCGACAGTTGTTCAGAGGATCCGGCGGTTGGGACTCGACGTGGCGCTGCACAAGACGGAGGCCATGTGTTTTCATGGCAGCCGTAACGTGCCACAGTCGAGTTACAGCATTACGGTGGAAGGAGTTCCAATCGGCGTCAAGAGGACGATGAAGTACGCCTGGGTGTCACCACTGCGAAGATCGCCCGGAGGACACGGTGGAGCATACGGTGCAAGACTGCCCAGCTTGGGCGGAGCACCGACGTGTCCTCACGGCTGCGATAGGCGGAGACCTCTCGCGCCCGGCATTGGTTGCGGCCATGCTGCGGGGCGAGACGGAGTGGGAAGCGGTCAGCTCCTTCTGCGAGGCAGTAATGCTCGTCAAGGAGGAGGCAGGCCGCGAGCGAGAGAGGACAGCGTCCTCCCTCCGCCCCAGCCGCAGTGGTAGGCGCCCACGGCGACGGACGTCGCTTGATGATCTCCGGCCACCGTAGGCGCGGGCATGCGGGCAGCGAGTAAAGGGCAACTCGCTGCCCGACCAAGGACCATGCCCGGGTCGACGGCGCGTTGTGTCCCACGCGCGCCTCAAAGAGCGTCAGCATAATGACGGGGCCCCCGTCTCAGAGGGCCAAAGCCTGCGGGGTCTCGCGGGATTATTTCCTAACCGTGACCCCGGGGCGTAACAGGAGCTACTGAAGGACACCGTGGATTTTAGTCAGTAGAAGTCTGACAGTCCCTCCCGCCCTGCCCGGGGTTGGAGGACTCATTTGATGATTTTACCACGCTAAAAAAAAAAAAAAAAAAAAAAGCGTCTAAAATTCACGAATAATCTTAAATCGGTTTAGCGATTTATGTGCGAAACAATTTTTTTTTGGCATTTGCAAGTATTACTGTATTGGTAAAGATATGATTATTTAAGCAAAACAAACAAGAACGAAGTATTTAAATTAAATCTGCTTAGTTGTTTCTAAATGACAAAAACTGAAGCGGGTTATGCATATTTCCTAATTTAAAATTACCAATTTAGTGACCTTACTTATAATGTTTGGAATTAATGTCACGTAAACATAAGCGCTCACTGCGTTCTAATCGATGCCATCTGATCATTGCAAGTAAATCGGGGGGCACATTTGTCTTGCACTAGAATTAATTATAGATTCGACATCTACTTTGTGCCACATTTTCTTTGTCCTTCAGCAACAAATACATTAATGATAACCTGTCCCGGTCCAAATTAAGGTTAAAATACCGATAAATCTAGATTCTGCAACCGCAAAAATAAAGTCAGTTAGTCAGCTGGGTAAAATAAATGGGATTTACCGTTTTATGAAGTCTGGAGTAATTTACTTGCATAATATTAGGTTCAGGTACTATCTGACAACATAGTAGCATCATAATATGTAAACGGTTGACTGCATGATTATCTTACCTGCGAATTTTGGGATGAGATCGGTTAATTCCCATGTCTTTAATAATTCTGCCACTAAGCGTACTGTTTATGAGCTGATAAAATTCTAAGCTTTATCAAACATTATAAACTTACTTATTTTTCAAATATATCACACAACAGGTAAGCAAACTCCACGGTTACGCTACTCGTCAGGTACGCGTTTATCATGACAATCGACAAGTGATTAGACAGTTCGAAGTGGCAGGCAAGCCGCTTCGCATGTTTTGTTGACATAACAAGCGTATTAGATGCAACTCCACTTCTCTTGTTTGATGTAACTAAGCAGGCTATCTAGTCAAGCCATGCTTCGTTGTTAAAAACGTACGATATAATTTAAACATTGCTAAGCAAGTTGCATAATGTGACCATTGGAACGGCAATTTATTATTGTGTTACTGCTTGATAATGTTCTGCGATGCGTAAAATCATAACAAGCATGTATGATGTAACAAAGCCAGTTGAATATACTGTTCATGTGCAAAATTGTCGACTTAACTGAAATGAATTTGTTCTGGCAACTAAGCTATATTGTTTATAGTAACAAAATAAATAATTATTCTAAACATTTTGATGCCAACTAAGAGGAAAAATGTATCTTAGTTAGTCGCATTTTTTTTCAGTGTAGACACGACTGAGCCCTTCTAAAGCCTGAAGTATACTGGGATAATATTTTATTCTTCTCAATAAACCACTCCCAACCTTCTAGCAATCATAGCATGAAACAGTTTGGCACAAACATGATATAAGAGAAATTGGTCTAACCTTGGCTTCACCACTACTATTGCCGGTAAATTTAGGGATGGGAACGACTAAGATTCTACGCCATTGATTTGGAACAACGCCGGATATATAAATAATTATCATTAAGCGTACCTCGAGCAGATACCGTTACCAACACCAGGTAAGTTATATACCATAGAGTACGTGACCCCATCACTGCCGGAGCCGTGTCCTTTTTCTTACAGCACTGTTCGAGTTCCTGTATTTTAAAGAGTGAGTCGAGTAATTCATTTCTAGATTGTATCAATGGTGTGAGTTCAGTACAAACTCGGGCAAGAGAACAATGCATTTCCTTTATCTTATCGTCAGATATAAAGAATTTAGATTTCTTATAGCCTTTATACCATCGCATTCTTCGCCACATATCAGACACAGATGTGGTTTCATTGATGCGGTTACAAACTTCTTATCCAATTTTCCGACTTTGCATTCTGTAACAATAACTTGGTTTCCTTTATTGTTTCTTCAAGTTTATTATAATTTGTAGGAGTCGGGTTTCTTCTGAACGTACTCAACGCTAGCCGTCTTTTAGCAACGGCTTCAGAAAGTACCCACGGGGGTCCAGTACTCTTTCGGTTTAAAGTTTCTCTCTGGATCTTGACATGTACGAAGATTCGGTATGTTCTTCTCGCACGCTAAATTAATTTCGCTTATCAGATAATCATAACGGTCTTGAATGTTTGCAAAAGCATTTAAGTTACGGAGGGAACTACTTAGGTCGTTACGGTACCCTATCCAGTTAGCCTTCTTCATGTTACGTTTTTCCGTAAAATGTACATGATCGTTATAAGTTGTTGAGATTTTTAATAAGGAGGTGGTCACTGCCTAAGTTTTCATTAATTACCTGCCATTTAAACCCATTGCTATGTCTGACGATGAAAACGTTATATCGGAGATGACTTTTGCACTGAAATTATTCATTAATGTTATTCTAGTTAGGTCCCAATTATTTATTAACACAAAACCGTTAGCTCTAATGACGAGTCAGTATCTGTATTCCCCTTTGGTCGGTCTTATAGGACCAATTTGAGTGATGTGCATTAAAGTCTCCGGCAATAATTGTCTTTCTTGAGGCGCATGAAAAAAGGCTATCCCAATCAGAAGCATTTACGTTGACGGATGAAGGACAATAGATAGATACAACATTTTCTAAGTTTTACAATTAAGTAGCTTAACTTGTATAGCTTCTATACCCGGATTAGAGACGACTATAGGACAAAGTGGGTTTGAATTGATTTGTGGGTAATTATGGCTACGCCTCCATATGAGTCACTTCTATCGTGCCTATAGATTTATATCCAGTTTAAGTTGAACTTATTTCGTCATCCAGCCAAGTTTCACTTATAATGGCAATGTGTATTTTTTCTCCAAGTTTAATAAGGTCTCAAACTTATTAATTTTGGTTTTAAACTACGTGAGTTCCACTGCACTAAATTAACTTGCAGTTTTTTATACGTATTATCCATAAAAATATCCTATAATTTTTTTGTAAAACATGCCATCATTAAACATATTTGATTATTAACAACTTACATTCCTCAAATATGACTTGAATAATAAACTGTATTTTATCCTCAATTACCAGTCGACAAAATACTTCTTTCATTTGATCCATAGACTTTAAAACATAGGGCTTTTCTTTTTCTTACTTCTCTTCTCCCTCTTCCGTAGCTTCTTCTGTCGATCGTATTGTGACAAAAGGGTAAGTAATATATGATATAACTACAAAATCTTCTAAAAACTGACAAGAGATAACAACTGAATATAAATTTTATTTGATATAACGATCTGATAATATAATAAACGATTGACATAATTTTATAATGACTAATTTCTGTAAGCATAACAATCAATGAATATAAAATCGTTTTGTATACCGCTCAAAAGACATAAAACTTATTTGGTCTAATTTTTTTTCTTCATGCCAAGTAATTTAACACTGATGTACCTAGTAATAGTACCACCTGCCGAGAATCTTCGACGGAGCCCCGCTTCGCGGGGCTCCTATTCTGGGTGCAAGGTTTAAGTAACCTAACACGAAGGGGATGGCGGGGTCTTTCAGACCCCGCCATCCCCTTCGAACCTAACCTGTCCGTGTCGGGGTGTCCCAAGTCACGAGCTCGCTTCGCTCGCTCTTGGATACCAAATTTTAATAACAATAGCAATCGTGAAGGCAAACAATCAAAGTTGAAAGGATAAGCCAAAGTCATCAAAGAAAATAGTTTAAACGTTAAATTATACGTTTCAAACGTTATATGTAATGATTTTCGCTTAATTAAACGTTATATCAAATAAAATTATATGAAATGAGTTTAAGAGTAACACAAACATTATGTGTAGAGAAATTATATCAACCGTTGGTATATCTCACGTTGATTATATCATGTGAACGTTATTGAAATGAAAATATATCAAATAACTTTATGTGAAATGAGACGCACCCGTGACAAAAGTTACTATTGGTAAGTTCAGCTTCTTCCACCTGTTTATTACTCGTACATGCTTGGTTAGTCTTTTTATGCTTCTTCTTTTTATTTATGTATTGAGGTGTACTTTCATTACTGGTTTCTTCTACTTCCTTCTCGAAATTTAAATCATCTGAAGATTCTTCTTGATGTACAACTGCCACTGTTCTTAATGTCTCGGCATATGTGTGCTTTGCGTTTGTGCTTGCGCCTATAATTGTACTCGAATTGGTGTTATAAGTTGGAACCTTAAGGTCATAGCACATTATACCAGCACCGCAACTGCACAGCTGCAGCACGGCGTCACTTTGAATTTGGGCTACGGCTAGCCGTTGGCGTGTTAACTGCGCGTTGTACAGGAGGTGTAAGCACGTAGTTCGCGCACCGGCTGCGAGGCGAGTTGTATGTTAGCGGTAAGCGCGCTGACTTCCCGCCGTTGGCCTTTTCATATTGACATTATGAAATATATTATATGACACATGATCTAAGGCTCTTATTTGAATGACAGGGTAACTTCTGGGTTGTAGCCGTGCCGTTGCCGCGCCGGTATAGTGTGCCATGACCTTTATTCTCATTATGTTTAACTAGATATAGTTGTAAAGCCTTACGATAGCTGATGCCTTCTTCGGTCATTAAGTTCCGAATTTGTTTTTCTTTTATAAACATGGGGCATTTTTTATCTAACGCCATGTGCTGGCCTTTGCAATTGGGACACTTATAATTATGTTTCCACTTCACAATTTTCATGGTTTAACCCACATTTCGGACAAACAATTTTATTTAATGGGCAGAATTTCCTTATGTGACCAAACTTCCAGCATCCAGAACACTGAGTAACTGGGAATACGTAGTTTTCAACTGTGAGCCGGCAGCCATATGCGTAGACATGCGAAGGAATAGTTTTTGCCTTGAAACACACCCGAACCGTTTCACTGTCTTCCCACTTTCCTTCCGAGACAGATCGTTTAAGTCTTTTTACTGACCGGGCACGCCGCAATTGCGGCGGTAAGACCCCTCTTTGAGGAGTGGCTGGAGAGAAGTCATGGCGTCCTGACCTACCGCTTGACGCAGGTCCTCACCGGACACGGAAGTTTCGGGAGGTACCTGTGTCTGATGCGAAAGGAGGAGACGCCTGGGTGCCACCACTGCGAAGATCGCCCGGAGGACACGGTGGAGCATACGGTGCAAGACTGCCCAGCTTGGGCGGAGCACCGACGTGTCCTCACGGCTGCGATAGGCGGAGACCTCTCGCGCCCGGCATTGGTTGCGGCCATGCTGCGGGGCGAGACGGAGTGGGAAGCGGTCAGCTCCTTCTGCGAGGCAGTAATGCTCGTCAAGGAGGAGGCAGGCCGCGAGCGAGAGAGGACAGCGTCCTCCCTCCGCCCCAGCCGCAGTGGTAGGCGCCCACGGCGACGGACGTCGCAAGATGATCTCCGGCCACCGTAGGCGCGGGCATGCGGGCAGCGAGTAAAGGGCAACTCGCTGCCCGACCAAGGACCATGCCCGGGTCGACGGCGCGTTGTGTCCCACGCGCGCCTCAAAGAGCGTCAGCATAATGACGGGGCCCCCCTCTCAGAGGGCCAAAGCCTGCCGGGGTCGCGGGATTATTCCCTACCGTAACCCCGGAACGTAACAGGCTATGAAGGACACCGTGGATTTTAGTCAGTAGAAGTCTGACAGTCCCTCCCGCCCTGCCCGGGGTTGGAGGACTCATTTGATGATTTTACCACGCTAAAAAAAAAAAAAAAAAAAAAAAAAAAAAAAAAAAAGTCTTTTTACTGACAAAATTTCATTCGAACTTCTAAGGGTTTCTTGTAATTCTTTTTCGCTGTATTCTAATTCTATGCCTCTGATCACTCCATAACATAAGTTAACTTCATCTACAAATTGAGACCTAGTGTTTAATTCTGTTATCTTATTTATTTATTTATTTAACTATTTATGTACACACAATAAATTACAAAGGAAATTACATAATAATTAAAACTAAAGTACAAAGGTGCTGCTTATTTCTTTAGAAATTTCTTCCAGCAGACCCTCTAAAGGAGAAATTAAAAAGAAATGTAGACAATAGTGTGTAAAAAAATAAAAAGCGAAATGTCTATACGAATATCTTAACCTAAGTTTATAATACTAATTATAAAATATCTAATATAACTACACATACAAATACATACCAAAAACTATAATATATAAATAAACACATACACATATAAATAAATATATATAAATCACAGAAGAGAGGAAAAGTAATGCTCTTTCACTCTAAGCTTAAAAAGTGAAATGGATTTTAGATCACGAATGTTAGGCGGAAGTGAGTTCCACAATCTTACAGCATGAACGGAGAAGGAGTAGGAATAGTAGCTGGATTTGTGAGGATGGGATTTAAGTAGGGATCTAAGGTGAGATCTACAGGGTGCGTCGCTAGGACGGGCGTAAGAAAAACGCTCACGAAGGTACGATGGATAGGAAGGATTGTGGAGGATGTTGAACAGGAGGCAAAGGATACGAGTGTTCCTGCGAAGACGGATTGGGAGCCACTTGAGATCCTTGCGAAGTTGAGAGACATGATCATATTTACGGAGACCGAAAACAAACCGAATACACAAATTTTGCAAGCGTTCAAGTTTGTTTAATAGCTCCTCAGTGGCATCTAGGTAGCAGGCATCGGCATAATCAATAATCGGCTGAATAAGAGTTTGCGCTAGAGAAATTTTAGTCCTTAGAGGCAAAACAGTTTGCAGGCACTTCAGCGAATGTAGAGAAAAGTGAACTTTTCTTCTTACTGTTTGCCACCAAGTTCTGTGCTTGATCTCTTTTATCAAATTGTATAAAAACTTTGTACGGGCTACGATATTTTATTCTTATTATATTTTGAATATTCAAATCTCTTAATAATTTTTCCATAGCCATTTGTTTTGGCAAACCTCCAAAGATGTTATACATACTTCAAATTTCTCTTGAGGATTTATTGTTTCTTCTTTTTTCTTCTTGTAACAGTTACAAAACCTTGTTCACAGTCTTCACTTTCTTCACTCTTTTCACCTTTATCTCTCGGTCTTTTCCCCAAATTGCTATTGATGATGGAGACATCATACTTCTAATATTCTCTGCTTCCAAGCTTCTCACTTCAGTCTCCATTAAATAACTATTGCTCATCACTTCACCGTCATTATTATTAGTCTCATTCTCTTCGAAAATATCACTTGTTAACATTTTTACATCTAGGGGGTAGACGTAAAATAATTTAATGTGAATAAGTATAGACGTGCGCTACTCACAGCGACTCGCGCGCGACTCTGGAAGCTCAAATCAAACAGCTTTTCAATACTGCATGACTAGAATTATTTATAGTATGTACTAAAGTTGTTTTTGTTATCCATGTTTTTTTGTATAATTATAACCTTAAACTGTTCGCATAAAAGTGCCAATATTTTTTGTATAAAATTAACTCTATACTGTTCTTACCACAGTGCCTATATTTTTTGTATAATGTTATATCCAGACTATGACAGTAATATTTTTGTATACTGTACTTACAATAATGCCCATATATTTTGTGCACTGGTATCTCTAACTCTTGAATTGAGCCACAATGTAAACATTCATAGCATAAACTCACTCTTCATACTTTTCAGTACATTCAAAACCAGTCAAACTCACTACCACCTAATCACTTACTCAACACACACTTATAAAATCCATTTTAACTCACACACATTAGCCTTATGCAAAGTTAACTTTACTTCTAACATTACTAGCTCTTACTTGCTTAAGCTACAAATGACCACTCTCTCACAAAATGAAACTTATTCTGATCCCCTACTATTATTATTATTATTCCATTTATTTCAGGCATCAGTGGCCCATATAAAATACAATACAAAAAACACAAATAAACAATATACTAATACATATAAAAATATCACAAAAACTTAAACTAGTTCACACGAAGTGTCGGTGTCGTGTTACACTGCGCGGTGTCGCGTAGCCTGCCGCGAAAACGTCGGTAGACTACACCCTTCGGCCAAAACTCTTCCTTGAGGTACGTGTCGAGATGCTGTGTTGGGACCCGCACCACAAATGAGTTGAAGTTAGTAACGTTACGCGGTTCCAACTTCACGACCCTCAAGGTCCAGTTGGTCTTAACTTTCACATACTCCACGATCTCCTCAACCTTCGTAGAGTGATGTAATCGGGACACATACAGCAACGTCGTGGGTATCGCTGGACGTAGCAGCATATTTGGTCCTGTCAGTCCAGTACCGCATTGATTGCGACTAGTAGGCTTCTTCTTCTTCTTCTTCTGAACCACTTTAATGAAGCCATCCTCATCACACTCTTGCTTCGCTGAACAGGGCTGTGTCGGATTCCTCGGAAGGTTTTCACAGCGACGGTTCTGCTTTCCCCCTTTAGCTGGCTTGTTTGAGGCAGCAATTGCGGCGTAAGCTAGTTTGGGGGTCGACATAGCTACGCGGGTCGTGTTCTCTGCAGAGGGGCAGGGGGCAGCGGGGCTCGATGCATCGCCCTCGACATTTGCAATCACCGACGAATCCAATTTCGCCGATGCAAAACTGCTGACGGATGCATTTTGTAATGTATTTGCACCGTGACTCTTGTGTTCGTTGACTCCGTCATTTGACCTACTTTCCGAAACAGTACTGCGTAGCAACACCATTTCAGCACGTAGTTCTTGGATGGTACCTTCTGACTTCTCCAACTTACACTGCACTTCGGCCAGGCTGGACTTGAGAGATGTAATATCCTTCAGCAGCCTGGTGACATCTACGTGGTCGAATGTGACGGGCGGTAACTTATGTAGCTCCTTCGCTACGAAAGTCGGCACGTCGTCGGGGTCAGTCACCTTTAAAAAGGTGATGATGTCTTGGACGCTCTTCTCGGTACCATCTCTCCTCCGAGACGGCATCTCACTGAGCTTCCCAGTCGTCTGGAACAGTAACATCTTGCCGCTGCTAATCTCATCTTCTTTGAAGCTCGACTTGCATATCTGCATGATGCTCACCTCGTCCATAGTATCGATGGCATTCTGTATGAACGCCAACAGCTCGTTTGCGATAAGTTGTTGCGAACTCATTGCGAAATATCAGGCAGCAGCTAAAGCCGCGCACTGTGCGTACAACTGTGACAACACGTCCGTATTCGAGCGCTGACAACCTTAGAAACTTAAATGAATTAGACGGCATCGCGGTTGCAAAGTCGGTTACGTGTGAAATAGTCGATCTAAACAAACATATAATATATTATAAAACTGCTCTTACTTTAATTCAACAAAACATAAGAAGTATTTATTGTAACTTTGATAACTTTGAAACCACAATTAAAATCCGAAAGGATTTTAATTCAGAAATTTTTTTTTTTTTTTTTTTTCCCTGTGTTTTAAGAACAGAGTTCTTAATAAAATTAATTACGATCTAGCCTGAAAGACTAATAAGTAATTTAACTCTAACTTAATATGCTACGTTATACATTATTTTATAACTAAGAATAGTGTCCATTAGCACTTTTACACAAGTCCATAGCACTTTCTTAGAGTCTCTATCATTTATAAAAACACTATGTTCGTGTGTTATATGTATAGCACAACACTATTACTATTATTCACTCACTTTACACACTACACTAATTCAAATGGTTTAGTTCTTTTTAGCCTACGCACTAAGTCTGTGTTGTCTAGAAGCTGAATAGCCTCAACGTTCACGTGTCGGTGTAATCTGTGTTCGTGGGCTTCAGCAAATTTCTGGATGATGGTGGTGACGAATTCCATTTTAAGGTCACGATGAAGGTCGTCATTTCTTATGTACCAGGGTGCATTCACAGCATCCCTCAGTACTTTGTTTTGGAATCGTTGAATAATTTTGACGTTGCTTGGTTTAGTACAGCCCCAAAGTTGGATACCATACGTCCAAATTGGCATCAGTATTTGCTTGTATATGGTAATTTTATTATGTATTGATAGACAAGATTTCTTTCCAAGTAACCAATACATACTTTTATAACGTATGTCGAGTTCCTGTCTTTTCTTTTTGACATGAGCTTTCCACCGCAACTTGGCATCGAGAGTCATGCCAAGGTATTTGGCCGTATCGGCGTATGGCACTTGCATGCCATTTATGTAGATTGGGTGATAGTCTGGTTGTTTATTTGTGAAGTCAATGTGAATTGATTTTGACTCATTCAGTTTGATCTTCCATTTTTGTGTCCAGTCATAAACTTTGTTCACAGCTAGTTGGACTTTTTCTACCGCTTCTCTGTGGCTTGCCCCCGTTGCCATTATTGCAGTGTCGTCTGCAAAGGTCGCTATGGTGTTGTTTTCCAGTTCTGGAATGTCACAAGTGTATAGCAAGTACAAAATTGGACCTAGCACACTGCCTTGTGGTACCCCAGCTTTTATAGGTTTCAGTTCGGAATATGCATCTTCTTGCCGTATTCTGAACATTCTATTTGTTATATATGACTCTAATATTTCTGCGAATTCTGGCAGCATGCGCCTGAGCTTGTATATTAGACCTTTATGCCAAACTTTATCAAAAGCTTGCGCGACGTCTAAAAATACCGTCGCGCAGACTTCCTTATTTTCCAGTGTTTTTTCAATGATGTTTGTTATTCTATGTACCTGATCTATTGTTGAGTGTTTCTCCCTAAAGCCAAATTGATGATTTGGAATAAGGCCTTTATCTTCTATTATTGGTTTTAACCGTTTCAGTAATAGTTTCTCGAACAGTTTTGATAATACGGGTAGCAAAGAAATGGGTCTGTATGATGATGCCTCATGTGGTGGTTTCCCTGGTTTCGCAATCATAATGACTTCAGCAACCTTCCATGGCGCAGGTACATATTTTAAAATAAATGCAGCATTGATTAATTTGGTCAGCTTTACTATAGCTTTGAGAGGGAGGTGTTTTAGAATTTCGCCTGTAATGAGATCGTAGCCCGGAGATTTTTTCGAGCTAATATTATTTTGAATTTCTCTCATAACTTCTTTAGGAGTCACAAGCTTAATTCTCTGATTTTGAGGTGCGTTGTCAGTCTCAAGTATTTCTATTAAGCTTTCATTGGGTTTAAAAGTTTCTTCTAAATGCTGAGCAAACCTTGAAGCTTTTTGGTCATTGCTTATGGCCCATTTTCCATCGCTATCTCTGATGGGCGGTATTTGCTTAATCGGCCTTTTTAGATTTTTGGTTGCTTTCCAAAGTGAATAATCTGTTGATTTGTCATTAGTTAACTGCAGTAGGTTGGTGTTCAGAGATGCTTCCTCATATTGTTGAATTTTTCTCTTCAATCTTTTAGTTAAATTGTTTAACAATGTTTTTTCTCGAGGGCAACGAGTTTGCTGCCACAGTTTCCTTTGCTTTCTTTTTTCAGAGAGTAAATCCACGATTTCTTTAGGATAAGTAAACCCTTTATATTTACGTTTTAATAGTGGTGTGTTGTTCCACGCACACTGCTGTATTTGAACAATATAATTGTTTACCTCGGAGTCAAGCTGATCTTGCTTTTTTATCGAAGTTTTAAGGTCGATTATACTATCGAGATCGAGCGAAAAACTTTCCCAATCTGTGAATTTATTAACCAGGGTTAAGTGGCTTTCTTTGAGTAAGATTTTTTGACTAAGCATTAGTATAATTGAAGAGTGGTCCGAGTTCATATGAAAACCTTCCTCCAAGCTCACATAATTGGCGGATATATTTTTGCATATAAAAAAATCTATAAGATCCGGTATCTTCTGGTGGTCAGTGGGCCAGTATGTTGGTTTTCCAGTGCTCATAACTTCAGAACGTGTTTCTTTAACTGCGCCTAAGAGCTGTCTTCCCTTAGTCGTAGTAAGTCTTGATCCCCAATGCGTATGCTTAGCATTAAAATCACCGCCTAGGATAAATCTCTGGCCTAATAGTTCAAAGAGATGTAAATATCGCTCTTTTCTTATCATGTGCCGTGGAGGACAGTAGATGGCCGCAATGGACACGGGACAGTGTCTGATTTTAACAGATAATGCCACGGCTTGAATGTCTTGTTCTTCATAAATACATTGCACGAAGTGACTAATGCTCTCTTTGATTATAATCGCGCTGCCTCCCCTAGCAGAGTTGTCAGGGTGAAGCGAATTATATACTATGTATCCTCTAAATTTCACAAAAGATTGCTTGGTGAAGTGTGTTTCGGATACCAAACACACGTCTATATTTTCTGTGTCCAGGACCGCCTGCAACTCATTTTGATGTTTAAGGAGTCCATTAGAGTTCCACGCCATTATTTTAAGGGTGTTATTCATTTTTAGTTATTTAAAATAGCTGTTTTAGAGCTAGACTCTAATTTCTCTAATCTCTTATCAAATGATGTAATACATTTTAAAATCTGGTTGATCTTGTCTTCTAAATTCAAAGGCTGAGGTCTTGGTTTTACAGCTTCCGCGTAGGAACAAGTGTTGGGTACTTGTATGAGTTTTGCATGAGCTGAGTGGACACCGCTCGGTTTCTGTGGCTGTTTTTCAGAATTCCTTAGTGAAAAAGACGGCTGAGTAGTTGGTACCACAAGCTTCTTTTTAATATTTTTGTTTTTTAGTATTTGCATCTGCTTAGCTACTTCACACCCTCTATAGTTGGCAGGGTGGGGTAGCCCACAGTGAACACATTTTGGCTTCTCTTGCGGAGATTTGGTACAGTTGGCTGTAAGATGCTTGCCAGTGCATTTTACACACCTTGGCTCTTTTCTGCAATATTTATGAGTATGCCCATAAGCCTGGCATCTCTTGCATTGGGGAATGAGTTTGGGATTTTTGAGTGGGTGTATTTCAATTTTACACCCTAAAATGTACTTTATGCCATAGATTTTGTTGACATCTTCTTCATTATTAAATGATAAGACAAACATGTTGAGTGGTTCTTTACTCTTCCAGCTCAATTTGTTGTCTACTTTTTCAATTTTAAGACCTTGTGTTGTTAGGTCGTCTTTTATTCGATCAGGTTGGCAAGAAGAATGTAGTTTCTTAACAACAACTCTGATTGGTCTGTCCTGCTTATTCTCGTACGAATGCCAACGGTAATCTTTTTCTGTCAAAAGCCCGGCAATTACTCTATACGAGTCCTCTGTTTTAGCGTTAACTTTCACGCAATCACCATTTAACATTTTTGCGGTAAATGTTTCTGCTGATATAGTTCCAGTTAGAGAGTCATAGAACGTTTGGTAGTTTGTGACTCCGTCTATGATAATTGGCGGTGGCTGGGGCACCTTTTTGACGGCAGTCTCTTTCTCAGGTTTTCGGGGATTTTCATCTTGGGGGCTTGTTCCGGGTTGTTGTTTTGGAGAGTGCGAGGTGTTAAGCTTCCTCTTCTTCCTGCTCTTGGCCCTAATCCACCCTGTCTCTTTAGCGAGTTCATCCTCATCTGTGCAATATTCAACGTCACTTTTAGTACGCTGCGAAAATGATATTGTCTGGCTATCCTGTTTTTGTAAGGGTTCTTTGGGTTCTTTTTTTTCTTTCAAGCTATTTAATTCTCCTTGGAGGGCTTGTACTTGTTCCTGCAGGCTATGAATGTGTTCATTCAGATTACGCACCATTTGCTGCAGATTTTCTCTGTCAGATTTCTCCTGGATGTAGCAGTCATACAACCGTCTTTCCAGTTCAGTTTTTATCTTAATTGACTGTGAAGCCATTATTTAATTGTAAGGCGAGTTTTCACCTATGCAATAACTTATTGTAAACACTTCATGATTTCGTCACTTGTAACTAGGTCATTGCACTGACCGCGATAGGTCGACGTAGGTACACCGCGACGACGGTGTTGTGCTGCGTCTGCAGAATACTCTTAACTAGAGCACGCGCGCGCGATCCGTACGTTCGTTCGCTATTGCAAATAAACAACAATTGAAATTCAGAAATTGATGTTATTATACTTACCGAATGTCGCCTCAGCACTAACAAACCAGTCCCCTCATTAACTAACTATGTTCATCATGCTACCACGTACAACTCCAATCAAAATGATGGGGTGGTCATATACGCCAAATCTAATCTTAATCCAGTTTTTAAGGAACATAAGCTAGATAATGCATCGTGTATACAGGTAAACATATGTGAGAGTACTATACTGGGAATTTACCGGTTACCTTCACATCAGAACGCGTCTAATTTCATTACCTCCTTTAATACCTTATTAGACACTATCAAACGTAATCGGAATATTATAATATCTGGTGATATTAATATTAACCTGGTTATTAAAGACAACGAGTCATGTTACGAACATAGTAATCGGTCCTCTTACCTTAATATGCTGTCCACACATGGTCTTCTACCTGGGCACATAATTCCCACGCGAGAAAATAGCTGTCTTGACCATTTCATTTTAAAGATAGATAAAACCAAGCTATCAGCTAGTATTGCAGTCTTAAACACTAGCGTTACTGATCACGCCTCGGTCTTTATGAGCATATCCAAAATAAAAACTTTTTCAAAAAAAATGTGACCGCCTTCAAAAACAACCACAAAAAAGGGTAAAATAACCTACAAAACTTTTCTTTCGGAAGTCGGTGGCAAAAAAGACAATGAAATTAATAAAAAAAGTTTTTATTTTACTCTTTTTAGTTTAAATATTCAATCAAAATTCTTGTCAAATATATCATTTTCTTACATGTGCACTAGAATTTCGTAATCCGTAGCACCAGTAATAACATCGTTAACATCTCTTTCATTCATTACCTATCTCAAAAACTACTGAACCGATTTTGATGAAATTTGCAGTATTCCCTAAGTTGAACGATACCTAGTACAACAAAAAAAGAATTACTTAAATCAGACTTGTAGTTCCGGAGATATGCGAACACGAACATAATTTTCTTACTTGAGGAGTTGTACCTTCCATCATCAGCTCAGCTTCATGAGATGATGATTTCTATACGCAAGTACTTGAATTACTTCATAAGATTTGCGAAAAACTATGTGTCAGCTAATAAAATTTGAGGGTTGCCCTCGATTTCTCCAAGATCCAATCATCAGATCCTGAAATGGTGACAATGGGACCACACGGGAAGCACTAGCTTTCGATTGAAAAAAGAATCTTGAAAATCGGTTCACCCAATCGCAAGTTATGAGGTAACAAACATAAAAAAAAAAAAATACAGTCGAATTGATAACCTCCTCCTTTTTTTGAAGTCGTTTAAAAACTAAATATCTCTCTCCAACTACTAGGACCTTCACTGACTTTGAATCAGCTGCTGAAAAACTTATAAATAAAAACCTATCTAATTTATTATTCAGTGACGATCCTAACTCTGCCGTCCTTTAACAAGAATGCCGTTAAGTGACATTTTGGCATTTTTTACTTTCTGATGCCATTTTTATCAGAAAAAAAAGCTGTATCGATCTGTCTAATTACGGTTTCAATAGCTTTTATAGTTTTCGAGATATGAAAAGAAGAAATGCCGTTAAATGCACAAATCATATAGTAAACCTACGCTAAAACGTAGTTATGTGACATTGCAAAGCTAAAACGCAGCTAAGGCTCCATAACTACAGGTTTTAACAATCAATTTGTGATTTGTTACCTAGCTAAATTGCCGTTATTTAACCCTTTATAGGACGGCTCATACAAAGTGGCCAGTAAACTGGACAGTCACTTTAAGGTCGATATCTCATAGATTTTTGTTTATGTATTGAACCTTATGATCATTTACGACCCGCAATAGAGCACACTGGCCCGTCAACAGGCCAGCATTCCAGTTCGCAGCGCGACATTTGGAATTCGCGCCTTTTTTCAAGATGGCCAGTGAACTGGCCACCGTGCACCCGTGCAGGAACATTTGCTGTCATTGCGTGTGTACGTTACGTGTTTATAAGTTTTATGGTGATAAAAAATCATGTCTTCTTGGAAAAAGTAAGTGAAACTATTCTTTTATGATATATACTTCGATGTTATGTGCAAATCTAATCGTGGATAATAAGAAATACATATATTAGTTGAGATTGAATTCAAACCGGTTTGTTGAAAAATTATAACCAAAAACTTGACTACCTAACTTTGAGATGTTGCATTGAGTATTTATTTTCGAGTAATCCCTATGAACCATATTGTTTTACGATAAGTATATAAGCATGTGTTATAATATAATAATACATTTGCCATAAACATTCTTGTTCGGTAGTTATAACCTATAATTATGAAAGTTTGGGGTTCTTTTTCGCCGTTTTTTTGCAGATGTGTGGGTACCTAAGAAAATCGTAATGTAATAGTCTTGCATTGTAATTTTTTCATTGTTTTAGACGCACATACACTTATCGGGAGTTGGAGTCACTAGACGAGGACCAGTGGAATGACTTCGTGGGTATTACCGATGACCAGGCCACACAATCAGACATCGGTGGTGATTCCGATGCCGATGATTGCTTTGATGAAAGTTTCAGTACCAGCACCCTGAGCACACGTAGTCGAAACCAAGGATCATTTTCTGGAGCATCATCTTCGTCACAAATACCACAGGAGTTTGTGTTTTTACCACCATCGTCACCTCTGCAGCCGCCGCCATCTCCACCGCCACAGCCGCTATCACCAAATCCGACCAGGTATCACGAGACAATTTCTCCCGAAGACGCAGCTCCTCGAGAGAATATAATACAGGAAGATCTTAGTAAGTGGAGTAATAAAAGATTTCGAGAACCACCAGTGTACAAGAATAGTACATTCAATAATTACGTGGGCATAAACACTGAAGTAGATCTAAATTCACCGTTGAAAATATTGACCCTATTCTTGACACCTTTTTTTTTCAATCTCATGATTACAGAAAGTAATAGGTATGCCACACAGTGCCAGCAAACTCTAAATATAACTGAAGAGGAGCTAAGATCTTTTATAGGAATTTTGATAATTATGGGATTTCATAATTTACCTTCAATGCGGCTTTATTGGTCACGAGAAAAAAACTTTCACGTATCTCGCATTAGTGACGTAATGAGTATGCGTAGATTTTTAAAAATTATGAGATTTTTACACGTGAATGATAACGAGAAGATGATACCCAGAGGCAACATAGGCTATGATCGACTTTTCAAGATACGACCATTGTTGACTCATTTTTCTCATGTTTTTAGATCGGTATTCTGCCCTCATCGGCAATTGTCTGTAGACGAAAGTATGATATCTTTCAAAGGACGATCCACTTTGAAACAATATATGCCACTCAAACCCATAAAACGCGGTTTCAAAGTATGGGTTATATGCTGCGCTGTAACGGGATATATGTTGAATTTCGATGTATATGAAGGAAAACTGCAGGAAGGTGAGAGAGAAATGAGTTTGGGCGAGTCAGTTATTTTGAAATTGGCTGGAATGTTTGAACATCTGGGCTATTGCTTATTTTTTGACCGCTTTTTTACTTCTCTGCCTTTATTAGTGAAGTTGTTGAATAAGAAACTTTTTGGTGTTGGTACTATTATGCCTACAAGAAAATATTTCCCTTCTAACAAATTGCCACTAGATAGAACTATGACTTTGGGTGAAAGTGCTTGCGCAATGACTAGCTCTAACATTTCTGTTTCTAAATGGAGAGACAGAGGCAAAAAAGCTGTTTGTGTTGCTTCAAATATGCACAATCCAAACAAAAAAGGATATGTGCGCCGTACTAATAGTCGAGGTGATAAAGAACAAGTCGCATGTCCAAATGCTATAATTGATTATAATAAATACATGGGAGGAGTAGATAAATTTGACCAGTACATGGCATCTTATAATATATCGTGGAAGTCTCGACGTTGGTGGATGAAAATCTGGTTTTATTTCATAGAAGCTGCGATCGTCAATTCCTACATAATTTATAAGGATACCTGGGCGAAGGCTCATCCTGGTGGTACAAAACCAATGACTCACCTGATGTTTAGGAGTAAACTGGCTGATGAGCTTATAGGAGACACGATACCTTTGCTTCCTTTTCGAGAAAATAAAGAGAGCGATCATAAGCTCATGAAATCATCTAAGAAAAATTTGCGTAGATGTAGATACTGCAGTACCGCGTCTAAGCCAAAGAGAAGTGTCTATGAATGCGTTCAATGTGATGTAGCCCTATGTGTAGAATGTTTTTTACCGTTCCATAATGAAGGACAAATTAAAAAACGTAAGTGATCATTCAATTGCTAAAAAAATGTCTGATTGTGATAAGAAAAATTAAAAATGAAGAAGTTTTGTTTTAGAAGAAAAATATTATGTTAATTATATCTGTAACGTAAACTGATTGTCAATTATAGGTTCTTTTATTAAAGGTTGATTTGGACATACATTGTTTTTTTTATTATTATCGTCTTTTCCTAAAAATAAAATAGATTTTATTAGTGTCCATTTTACTGACCAGTGATATTGCTGTGATGGTTAGTGACGCAGAACATTCAATGGCCAGTTTACTGGCCATATGATTTTCATGATTTTCTCGAAAAATAAAGATTTTCGGGTTTTTTTTCGAAAACATGTCGTAATGGTTTGCGGCACAGAATAGGTATATAACACAAAATATTAAGAATTCAAAAAAAAGTTAGGGTGTGCGTTAAAGGGTTAAGATTCATATTCATAAATGCGTCTAAAAGCCCTTTGCTGCATTTAAAGCATTGTATAGTACAGTTAGAATTCATAATAGCGGCAGTTATTTAAAAATCTAGCAAAATATTTGAATTATTGTAAAATACTAAATTGCCGCTATTCAACATAACTAATCTAAAATGCCGCTAAGTATACTTGCATCGTTGCACAAGAGGGGTTTTGGAATTGATCTTTTAAGAGGTCTAGGCTCCTTCCTACTTGTGCTGATGGTGATCACCGGGGTTTTAGTGAGGTAATAATTCCACACTTCCCGGTCTTATCCCCAAAAACCAGGCGCCTTTTGAAAATTTCCCCCCAAAACAAAAAAAAGTGTTCTTGCGAGAGTAAGTTTGGGTGCTTCTGCTCCCATGGCAGCAAAGCGGGGACCGGGATCCGGTGCGGGATTGACGCGCGGCACTCTGAACTCCATTCCCGCGTCGTTGGAAGACGGAGAAACAGGTCCTCATCAAAAAGCACGGGCGCCCTGCTTAATCTCGGCCCATAGTGCTGCTCGAATAGGTGGCTAAGCTCTTTGAAAGAGTGATTGCGGATAGCCTTGTCGGTTTCTAATGCATGAGAGCCAGTTTGATTTCAGGAGCGCTCGACTGTGGACGCCATCATACGCGTAAGCACCCTCACGACGGGGACAGTATCCCTGAGCAGAGTCGTCTTGGCGGTGTCACTAAACATCACCAACGCCTTCAACACCTTGCCATGGAGTTACACCAGGTCCGTCAGCTACTCCAGTCATCGAGGAGAGTGGAACCAGCGAGAAATATCGCGTGGTGTCCCACAGAGATCAGCCTTGGGCCGCTCTTGTGGAACATGGGGTACGACTGGGTGCTGCAAGTGACCTCAGCGTGTGCTACGTTGACCAGACGCTTGTCCTAGCGCCGGGATAATCACATCAGGTGACAGACGACCTGGCAATGCAGGATCCAGCAGTTGGGGCTTGAGCTGGCGCTGCACAAGACAGAGAACGTGTGCTTTTATGGCCGTCTGAACGTGCCACTTTACGGTGTCTTGGTGGTGCTTTACGGAGTCCCAAATATGGTAGAAAGGGTTGACATCGGCGTTGAATTGACGATGAAGTACCTAGGACTCGTCCTCGACAGCCGATGGAACTTCAAGGAGCATTTCGTTTAGCTCCAAAACGGAATCAGGCTGAGGCCGCCTCCAAGTGACTCCTGCCCAATCTCGGTGAGCCAAATGCCTCCTGCCGTAGACTGTACGTCGGTATCGTGCGGTTCATGGCCCTCCACGGGGCTCCTGTCGACCGGCACGGCTGGTCTGAGGGTCATTGCCATCCGGACGATCTGGGGATACCGCACGATTGCCGGTGAATCAGTCAACCTCATGAAATGAAATGGGAAGCAGTTGCCTTCTGCGAAGCAGTCATGCTAGCGAAGAAAGAGTCGGGACGCGTCAGGGAGAGAACCGTCTTCACTTTATGAACTAACCAAGGCGGAGACGCCCATGGCAACTGACGTCGTGACTGATTTCCGTCCACCGCAGACGCGTAAGATAATTAATGGGTATCTCGCAAACGGCGAGTGTCTCATGGACCAATGTCCGGGTCGATGGCGCGTCGTTTCACGGGCGCTTCAAAGAGCTTTCAGCAATCTGACGGGGTCCTTAGAGGGCCAAGGGCCGAGGCTACCTGTCGCAGAACTCTCCCTCCAGGTAACCGCGACCTTGGAACGAAAATTGCTATTGAAAAATCACCGTGGATTTCAGTCATTACAAGTCTGACAGTCCCTTGCGTCCCGTTTGACTTCAATTTTGTTGATTCTCTATCAATTTATGAAACGTAATCCAAATCTAAAATGCCGTTATCATGAAATGTTTTGTATTAACGACACTTGAGTTATTTAATAAACAAAAAAATATCTACGGCAAAAAATAGATTAAATAATTATTGAAATTTACTGGTCTTGATTGCCGTTAAGGTGTCTTAGCGGCAATATAGCATGGTACGAGCCTACTTGTTTAACCTAACCTAGCTAACCTACATTGACATTAAGCGTATTTAGCGGCTTTTAAAGTTAGTATTATTATAACTTTTTAAGTGTGGTAAATAACTAAATTATTAGTTCAAAACCATTAGCAAAAATGCCGTTAAGGTATGCATTACGGCATTATAGTTATGATTTTAGGGCTAGATATTTTAAAGATTACTTTAACAAAATGATAAATGTTTATTTTCTCTAATTTACGGAAACGTTTTTGGCTGTCAGCTGCACTGTCTAAAAGAGCCTTTTAAAATATATTTTTTGGTATTTAAAAGTTTCGAATACGACTCCTGGTTAGGAAGTAGCATCAATTTAATTTTTTCTTTCGTTTTTCCCCCGTATCTCAAAAAGTGATTTTTGTACTTAACAGCACTCTAGTTAAAGGACGGCAGACTATGTGATCGAACATTTGATTAATAAACTTAAATCATCGCTAGATGAGAGCGTAAAGGTAACGGAGATATCTTGCAAACAACGCATTATTAAGCCCTGGATCACCAGTGGTTTGTTACCCTGTATAAGGAACAAAACCAGAATGCAACTAAAATTAAGATCTGATCCGTATTTTGAAATATTAAAAATAACATTTACTAGATACCGTAACTATTGCAACAAATTAATTAAAAAATTAAAACGCAAATACGAATCTGAACTACTAAAAACTAATATGAAAAACTCTAAAGCACTATGGAAATCCATCAAGCAAATAACGCACCTTAATACAACTAAAACTGGAAGCAGTGAACTGCTCAATACTCGAAGTTCTCCTACAGAATCTGTAAACAGTGTTAATAATTTTTTCGCTAGTGTTGGTAAACAGCTCGCAGAAAGCACTCTCAGTGGATCCTCGCAGTCAGTTGGTGACTCACGTTCTACTACAAAAACACAATTATCTTCTTTCGTGCTTCAGGAGACTGACCCACGGGAAGTCGACACTGTTATATCAAACTTGAAAACTGACAGTGCTCCGGGTTGGGACGGTATCCATACTAAATTTATGAAAATGGTTAAACCCCACGTTGTTCCCATTATCAGCCATCTTGCCAATCTCTGCTTCAGCAAAGGTATATTCCCGAACTTGCTTAAAAAATCTATTGTTACACCCGTCTACAAGAGTGGTGACAAACGAGATGTCAATAATTATCGACCTATTTCTGTCCTGTCAGTTATCTCTAAAATTATTGAAAGGCTAATCAACTCGCGTCTAATTGCTTATCTAGAAATATTTAACATCCTATCCAATTCACAGTTCGGATTCAGAAAAGCAAAATCCACAGAAGACGCCATCTCAGGTTTGTCCACCTTGGTAACTCAGTATTTAGACCGTGGAGAGAAATGTCTGGCCGTGTTCTTGGATCTTAAAAAAGCCTTCGACACTGTTTCTGTCCCCACTCTTGTAAAAAAGATGGAGAATGTAGGCATTAGGGGTATGCCACTGAAACTTTTAACTGATTATCTAAAAGATCGTACCCAAAATGTAAAAATTGACAGTTTCATTATTTCTGACACTAGGATTGAATACGGCGTGCCCCAAGGTAGCGTCTTAGGCCCTACGTTATTCCTAATATACCTTAACGAATTAACTAATCTCGAGGTTGAGAGAGGGCAAATATTTTCATATGCGGATGACACTGCTATTGTATTTCATGGGACTTCCTGGATCTCTGTTTTTGAAGCTGCTGAGAATGGTCTCCACAAGGTTGCAAACTGGCTCAAATCTTCCCTTCTTACACTAAATATTGCCAAAACTAATCACATCTGTTTTGCTATTAATAAGCGAACACTCCCCCCAAACTTGTTATTGAGGATACATACTTGTGACTTCACTAATATCATGCATTGTGGGAATGTGGGTGCGAAGAGATTGGACGTGTTAAATGTACTAAATACCTTTTTTTTTTTTTTTTTTAGCGTGGTAAAATCATCAAATGAGTCCTCCAACCCCGGGCAGGGCGGGAGGGACTGTCAGACTTCTACTGACTAAAATCCACGGTGTCCTTCATAGCCTGTTACGTTCCGGGGTTACGGTAAGGGAATAATCCCGCGACCCCGGCAGGCTTTGGCCCTCTGAGAGGGGGGCCCCGTCATTATGCTGACGCTCTTTGAGGCGCGCGTGGGACACAACGCGCCGTCGACCCGGGCATGGTCCTTGGTCGGGCAGCGAGTTGCCCTTTACTCGCTGCCCGCATGCCCGCGCCTACGGTGGCCGGAGATCATCTAGCGACGTCCGTCGCCGTGGGCGCCTACCACTGCGGCTGGGGCGGAGGGAGGACGCTGTCCTCTCTCGCTCGCGGCCTGCCTCCTCCTTTACGAGCATTACTGCCTCGCAGAAGGAGCTGACCGCTTCCCACTCCGTCTCGCCCCGCAGCATGGCCGCAACCAATGCCGGGCGCGAGAGGTCTCCGCCTATCGCAGCCGTGAGGACACGTCGGTGCTCCGCCCAAGCTGGGCAGTCTTGCACCGTATGCTCCACCGTGTCCTCCGGGCGATCTTCGCAGTGGTGACACCCAGGCGTCTCCTCCTTTCGCATCAGACACAGGTACCTCCCGAAACTTCCGTGTCCGGTGAGGACCTGCGTCAAGCGGTAGGTCAGGACGCCATGACTTCTCTCCAGCCACTCCTCAAACGGCCGAAACCGACGGCCGGGCACGCCGCAATTGCGGCGGTAAGACCCCTCGTCTTACCGCCGCAATTGCGGCGTGCCCGGCCGTCGGTCGCGATAGTCGTTCCTTCCATACTGCCCTGAGATCGCGCCGGAGGTCTTCGCGCCGCGCCTCGACTTCGCGAGGCAGCGGGGTCACGCCCCGGCGCTGCGCCTCCACGCGCCACTCATAGACGCGCTGGAGGGCAGTCGCCTCCAGATCCCAAGGCAGCAATCCGGCAAGCAGGTTGGCCGATTCGCCGGCAATCGTGCGGTATCCCCGGATCATTCGGATAGCCATGACCCTCTGGCATGCGACCAGCTTCTGTGGTCGCGTCGGATGCTCAGGGCCCACACAGGGGCCCCGTAGAGGGCCATGGACCGCACGACGCCAGCGTACAGCCTACGGCAGGAAGCGTTTGGCCCGCTGAGATTGGGCAGGAGTCGCCTGAGGGCGGCTGCTGCACGGTTCAGCTTTGGGGCCAAACTCAAGAAATGCTCCTTGAAGTTCCACCGGCTGTCGAGGACGAGTCCCAGGTACTTCATCGTCCTCTTGACGCCGATTGGAACTCCTTCCACCGTAATGCTGTAACTCGACTGTGGCACGTTACGGCTGCCATGAAAACACATGGCCTCCGTCTTGTGCAGCGCCACGTCGAGTCCCAACCGCCGGATCCTCTGAACGACTGTCGCGACCGCTTCCGTCGCCACGTCGGCCGCCGCCTGGTGCGACATGTACTAAATACCTTGGAGTAATCCTGGACTACCGTCTCTCCTGGCACCCTCAAATTGAAGCTATAAATGACAGGATTCGCAAACTTATATGGGTTTTTAAAAAGTTAAGACATGTCACCTCTTTAGATCTTCTAAAGCGAACTTACGTTGCATTGGCACAATCAGTTATGAGTTATTGTATTTCCGTTTGGGGTGGTGCCACTAAAATAAAATTCCTGGAAGCAGAAAGAGCCCAGAGATGCTTAATAAAAACAATGTTCTTTAAGCCATTTAGATTTCCTACTGATGAGCTTTATCATACTTACAAATTGCTGTCACTTAGAAAACTTTATATAATTTTCAACTCCATGAATGTAAAAAATTGATTGTACAAGAACTTGAACCGCTTGGGTATCATGAAACAGAAAACCTATTATTTAAATATGAACACTAGACAATGTCCACGTCTTCTAGTGGTATACTTACCGATCCCAAGAAACTGCATCGTAGGGCTAGAAGTCTGACAACACAAGTAAAAGTAACACCGACCAAGATACAGCTTAAAATAACACACATATACAACACACACGCACCCACACAGGCACACTCATACATATACAACACACACACTCACACATATACACACACATACCTACACACATATATTATAAACACCACATATACATACACTCACACTCGAGAGTTATACCAATATCTGTACTGTTCCTAGGGAGGAGCAGAGTCACCCAACACAAGCATTCTACTTGCTTCCTGGGTGGTTCTATCCCCAATATGCTGTACCAGAAATGTTAACGAAATAAACTATTTTTATTTTTTATTTATTTATTTATCATTAAATAGTTAAATAAATAAATAAATGATTGGTATGTTGATGATGTAATAACAGGTTGCAATGATGAGTCAAAGCTCATTCAAATTTATCAGCAGATAGTAGAAAAACTTGACTCAGCTTGTCTTCCTCTCAGAAAAATCAAGAGTAATTCCACTCTATTTCTACATTTTATTTCAGACAAGGTTAACTGTAATAAACAAGATAATTTTAAAATTATTTCATCACCAAGTCATGCAGGAATAGAATGGGACCCTAATACTGATAACATACTTATAGTTTCTTCTAAATTGCAAGATTGTAACAGTGGAATGCCATTCACTAAGCGTGCCATTCTATCTATAACTTCTAGTTTTTTTGATCCTTTCGGTTTAATCAGCTGTTGTATTATTTCATGCAAAATTATTTTACAGTCACTATGGTCTCTGAAATTAGGTTGGGATGATGAAATACCTGTAGATGTACAACAGTTATGGAATAAATTCATAGACAATGTTCATTACTTTTTTTTTTTTTTTTTAGCGTGGTAAAATCATCAAATGAGTCCTCCAACCCCGGGCAGGGCGGGAGGGACTGTCAGACTTCTACTGACTAAAATCCACGGTGTCCTTCATAGCCTGTTACGTTCCGGGGTTACGGTTAGGGAATAATCCCGCGACCCCGGCAGGCTTTGGCCCTCTGAGAGGGGGGCCCCGTCATTATGCTGACGCTCTTTGAGGCGCGCGTGGGACACAACGCGCCGTCGACCCGGGCATGGTCCTTGGTCGGGCAGCGAGTTGCCCTTTACTCGCCGCCCGCATGCCCGCGCCTACGGTGGCCGGAGATCATCTTGCGACGTCCGTCGCCGTGGGCGCCTACCACTGCGGAATGTTCATTACTTGCAAACTATTTAAGATACCTCGACATGCTTGTTGTAGAAATCCTGTAAGAATAGAATTGCATTCTTTTTCTGATGCTAGCTTAAAAGCTTATGCTGGCTGCGTTTACTTGAAGTCAACTGATGCGTTAGGCAATTGTACTGTAAAACTATTATGCGCTAGAGCCAAGGTGGCGCCACTGAAAACTACAACTATACCCAGACTAGAGTTATGTGGTGCTCTTCTAGTTGCAAAACTATGTAACAAAGTTACAAAATCACTCCGTTGTGAAATAGCCTGTAAAACTTTTTGGTCAGATTCTAAAATTGTACTGGGTTGGTTGTGCACCTCTTCATTAAAGTTGGAGACGTTTGTAGCACACAGAGTAGCATCTATTCAAGAATTATTAGGTAATTAATTAGGTGGTAGTTGACAAAGGTAGACACAAAAAATATATAGCTCTTGCATAAAAATCAAATTATACTTAGGAAGTGTCAGTTTTTACTTGATAATATTTTTAAATTTTTATTTTGATTTTATTGTTTAACTTTATCGAAACTTAATCATAATATCAAAAATAATCACACTATAGAAAGCGATTTGCAATATTAATGATACTCAGGCCCCAAAACAACCTCTTATAATAATATTATTAACAATACAATGACAAGAGTCAAGACTGTAGGTATTACATTAATAAGATTGTAAAGTTATAATAACCTGAAACAGGTGCCAACCCTTTTTTAACTTTTCCTTTATACTAGAATAGGTAGTCTTTTATTTATTTCTTTCAAAACTACGGAAAAGACTTACCTACTTACAGCTAAATACAATGATGATAAATAACAGTATGATAGGTAATGTGACAGACAATTACAAGTCTTCACGTCTAGAACTTGTTTGGTATACAAGAATGCCCAGTTAATGCTGTGGCTAATTATTAGAATTAACAAAGTCGTAAAAAATTGTGAGCTGAGCACGCTTGTGCTTATGGCTGACAAGCATTTGCCAGATTTCTTAACCAGTCCATTAATTCCAATAACATAAGCTTCTCTGAAGCAACTTTCAATAATATGGTTTTTTGATTAGAACTGTATCGCTACTATACTACCACCCATCCCAAATTTTCCATGCTACATAAACGTATGCATGGGCCCTATGTTGTAAAACCAATAAACTGCTATAAACTTAATGAAGCATAGAGTTACAGGTTAGATGGACATTGTGGGTTTACGTTCGGAAACAAGCTTTTATCTTTGAAATATGTGATGGCGCCTCAGACTAAAGCCGAGACTACAAGAGTTTTCCTAATCATCTTCAGACAATGCAACAACAATAATAATTACAGTCGAACTTCACTTACAGGTAAGTTCGTTTGACTATTCAATTTCACCATGCCTAGGAAAGACTTCAGTTCAGTGACGTTCGATGGTGTTTTAGCTTTAACTATCGCTTCTACTTTATCTTTGCATTTGTGTAAACCTTCACTGTCTATTTTAAAACCCAAATATGACACAGATTCTTGAAATAATTGACACTTATTTGTTTGTAAAACTAATCCTGCCTCCTGTAGCCTATTAAAAACTTTGTGTAAGTTGTTTAAATGGTCACTGTCATTGACCCCAGTCACTAAAATATCATCCTGAAAAACTAATACCCTGTCGAGGCCGGACAGTACATTTTCCAATGTTTTTTGAAAAATTGCCGCCGAACTTGCCAAGCCGAAAATTAATCGAGTGAACTTAAATAAACCACGGTGTGTATTGACACAAGTTAACATTTGTGAGTCATCTGTTAGTTTTAATTGGTTGTATGCTTGTGATAAGTCCAATTTTGTGAATTTTTCCCACCGTGCAGTTTAGAAAACAGCTCTTCTATTCGTGGCAATGGATATTTGTCAACTACCAGCTGTTTGTTCAAGGTTACGGAGTAGTCGGCACAAATGCGAATATCTCCATTGTTTTTCAACACTGGGACAATGGGACTGGCATAATCAGAACTACTGACCGGTTCCAGTATGCCAACTTGGACTAGTCTGTCTAACTCGCGGTCAATCTTGTCTTTTAATGCAAATGGGACTTGACGCGCTTTAAAATAAATTGGTTTTGAGCCCGGCTTGACCTGTAGACTGACTTTTGACCCATTATAACATCCTAGTTCGTTTGAAAACAATTTTGGATATTTAGTTACCATTTGTTCCACATAGTTTATGCAATTATTTACTGAGGCAATTTTTAAATTGAATTTAGTTAAGAAATCTCTGCCTAATAAACACGGTCCATCATACTTAACTACATAGACTAGTATACCTATCGTTTTGGATTTGTAAGTGACTGGTAACAAAATAGTTCCAGCAGTTTCAATGTTGCTACCATTGTAACTTTGAAGTAACGTTTTGCTTTTCTGTAATTGCATAGATTTGAAGTAATATTTGAATACTTTTTCGGGAATAATTGTTACTGCGGAACCAGTATCGATTTCAAAATTAAGTTTTACTTTATTTACCAGGACAGATTCCCGTAACGGCTCACCGGACTTGGATGAAATATTACAAATGTAATGCTTACCATCGTCACCGATATCATCCAATTCGACCTCGATAAAGTGGGTCAGAGCCCATTCGTACCCTAAGATTCGCACCCTGTGCCCACTCGTACCCTGGAAGTTTTGAGGGGCCCACTCGTACCCTGAAGAATATTTATTTTTATTCATTCTTCTAATATAAGTACATGTACATGTGTATACTGCAGCTTGGTAGTCCTGGTACAGTCGCGCAGAAAAGTGTAAAATAAAAAATATAGTAATTCGGTAGAAATCATGTTTATTTAAAATAAGATTAAGTTTAATAAATGCCTCTAGGCTCTAGGCATTAAGTCAGTCTTTAAAATAATTAATCAACTTTTGGTTTCTTGTACATTAGTAAATATTTAGCAAAATATATGGTAACTATAATAATCTTTATGCAGTAAAATAAAACTGTGTAACTATTTAAATAAAATTTCAGTAGTAATTGAATTTTAGATAAATTTGCATCCAGTGGACAAACAAATAACCAAATATCAATACCAATATAACAAAAATAACAATTAATTGTTAGTCCTTTGTACAGTCAAAGAGATCTACAAAATAATGCAATATTACAATAACTTTGTATAAAAGAAATATAAAACTATAAAAAGTAAAATCATCACAATGTCCTAGAAACTAACAAAATACAACTCTTTTTACACAAATCAACCTTGATTGACCATCATAAATATATAAATCAACATTAAATGTAAAATATGCAAAAAAAAAAAATAGAACACAGTCATATCAACAGTAAATAATCACTTCTTATTTTTTTGTTTATATACGAGTACCAACTAAATACATGCAAACTAATTTCTTGCGCGCAGATACTCTGGCTAAGAATTCCACAGCCCGCGCACATCTAGAGAGTACTTACCAATTTTAACGCAATTTTTGGAGCAAAACAGAATTACGATTACGAATTACGGTTATAAATAATGAACGTTCTAACAACGTTCATTATTTATAACCGTCTTCCAGAAGGAGGAGGTTCTCAATTCCGACGTTTGTATTTTTTTTTTGTTCGGGCGTAACTCCGTCGCACAACCGATTTGAAAAATTATTTTTTTTTATACTTTTTGCCATATTTCCGTAATGATCCCATTAAAATTTTATCGAAATCAGACTAGCACTTTTTGAAAAATCAAACAAAAACCTAAAAAGTTTTCAACTTTGTCTACTCCGAGGTTTCTGGTCCGATTTCGATGATTCTTTTTTTTTTTTTTGATATACTTAGTATATTTATTTATTTATTTATTTATTTAAACTTTCACGTACAATTGAGGTACATAAGGCGGACTTAATGCCACAAGGCATTATCTACCAGTCAACCTTTGGGTCAAATGGAGATGAAGTTCGAATAGGTGCAACTGTACAATATGAAAAAATTAAAACTATTACATCTAATTATAAATAATATACTAATACATATGAAAATATATACCTATATTAAATATACCGTTACGTATATAAAAAAAAATATATATTAGATAAATAAATTACACATATATACTTAGATTTAAATAAAATATATAACATAAATAGATATTATAATGTGACATGACGACGACCATTGTTTTATAAATAATAGGAAACCTAAGGGACGAGTGTTTTCAAAAAGTATTCCCGAACTTGACGTTTAAAGGAAAATTTACTCGGAGCTTTTTTAATGTCAAGGGGAAGCGCATTCCAGAGTTTAATTGCCGTAACCACGAAGGAATTGGAAACAAAACCTGTACGGTGAGAAGGTATCTGAAGGAGCAAATTTTCAGCAGCACGAAGGTTACGATCGTGGGAGCTACCCAGGATCTGAAAAGAACTTTTTAAATAATTAGGAGCACAAGGATCATTCATTATAGAGAAAAGCAAGCAGAGTGATCTGAGGGATCTTCTCTGGCGGATAGGCAGCCATTTAAGCTGAGAACGGTAACTGGAAATGTGATCATATTTTCGAAGCCCAAATACAAAGCGGATACAGTTATTCAGAATTCGATCCAATTTGTTTAGAAGATTTTGGGATATATCAGAGTAACAAACATCCGCATAATCAATAATAGGGAGCACAAGAGCCTGGACAAGCAGTAGTTTAGTGCTAGACGGAAGAAAGTGCTTAAATCTATAGAGAGATCGCAGTGTGGAAGAAACGTTCCGACTTACCAAATTGACTTGCTTTTCCCAGCTGAGTCGATCGTCGATATGTAAACCCAAATCCTTAACGTGAGGAGATAAAGGAATAATTGTGTTGTTAAATTTTATAGGTACAAGACCATGAATATCGAGGCTACGCATATGGTACACGCTACCTATTACAATGGCTTGACATTTGCTCACGTTGACTGATACCCCGAACTGCCTGGACCAGTCACTAATACTACGCAGGTCATCGTTTAGGGCGGAAATGCAGTCATCTAAACAGCTGACATCAGCTTGAGCGTAAAGTTGCAAGTCATCAGCATACAGATGGTAAGAGCATTTGAGGACGTCAGTAATGGAATTTATGAAAAGTGAAAATAGAAAAGGAGAGAGTATACCGCCTTGCGGAACACCAGCTAACAGATCATGCCAGTCAGAACATGCCTGCTGAACACGAACCGCCTGCTGGCGACCACGAAGATAAGACGAGAACCAATCCCGTGATGAATCCGAAATCCCAATCTGTGACAAAATAGCAAGAAGAATATCATGGTCAACGGTGTTAAATGCGTTGGAAAAGTCAATTAAAACTAAAACCGTCAACTTTGAATTTTCCATGCCGGACCTTATATCATCAGTGACTTTGAGTAGAGCAGTAGATGTACTATGTCCTGGACGAAAACCAGATTGAAATTGGGAAAGAAAATTATTTTTTAAAATGAATGAGGAGATTTGTTTGTGAGCAACAGCTTCCAGGATTTTAGAGAGGAAAGGGAGAATGGAGATCGGCCTAAAATGAGCTGTTAAGCTGGGATTTGGAATTTTTGGAAGAGGAATTATAAAAGCTTGACGCCAGATTAGAGGAAAAACACCAGAATACAAAGAAAAGTTAACAATATGTGTGAAAACGGGAATAACACTATCAAGGATTAAAGTTAGCATCTTCCTGCTCACTCCATCACATCCGACAGCATTTGTCTTAATATTCTTAAAGATATTGAGAACTTCGAGTTCAGTCACGGGGGAAAACGAGAAACTATTTGGAGAAAGAGACGGCGTGGAAGATATTTTAAGAATAGTGTCTTTTCTTACATCTTCGGCCAGACTGGCTGATGCCGAAAAATGCAAGTTAAGGCTATTCAGAGACAAATTTGAAGGTAAAACATTGGATGGTGACTTAGATATGCCAAGTGATTTGAGAAACTTCCAAATATTAGCCGGTGAAGTGTTGAGAACATTCTCACAAATGTATCGGAACTCTCACCATCTGATTACACCGATTCCTAGCCAACTTGTACAGACTCCAGTTTTCCTCACTGCGATCCCCTCTATATTTTCGGAAAGCCTTATCGCGCCGCTTCATTGCCGTCCGAACCTCCAAAGTCACCCAGGGTGCTGGCGGGCGCTTGACTCTCACAGCTTTCAAAGGCGCATGCGAATCATAAAGCTGTATTATAGCATTATTCAACAGAGCAACCTTATCATCTACTGTCGGCGCCTCAAGAACGTCATTCCAATCTATAGATTGTGCGTCCCTGTTGAGTTGTTCTATATCCAACCTCGCAAAATTCCGAAGGAAAACTATAGCCGGCCGCTGTTTCGGGGGTTTAATTTTGTAAGTGAGAAAAATTAAATCATGTCGAGAAAGCCCCGGAGCTGCAACCTGACCATGATTGACAACTAAATCCACGGAGGAGGTGAGCATGAGGTCGAGCCAGGAATCGTCAGTATAATCGTTCTGATGTGTTGGTTGGAGATCAAGGCAAGATATATCAGTCGACTCCAAGATCGCCCTCAGCTCACGTGATCTGGCTGTATCTTTTGCGAGGTTGGTATTGAAGTCACCCATGATTATGAGATGTTTGTACTCCGAGGAAACAGATTCTAAAAGACTTTCTAAACTAGTGAAATAATTAATAGTGGGTGGGCAATAGACAACCCCTAGAACGGCTTTAACCCCTTTAACAGTAATCTCTAGGAGTAAAAACTCCGGACCACCGTTATAAAGGGAGGGGGAAGAAAATAAAATTTTATATGGAATATCACTACGGAGATATATAGCGACACCACCGGCCCTTTTCCCTGTGCGATCATTTCGAATTAAAATAAAGCCCGGTAGACTGTAAAAAGTTGAAGGGAGTTCGGGTTTTAGCCAACTTTCAGAAATCAAAATTGCGTGAAAAGGAACACCAGTGAACAAATCTAACAATTCTGAATGGTGTTGGGGAATACTTTGTGCATTAACATGACAAACATTTAAGAAATGTGGGTGCCGCTGACATTCTTGCGTTAAATAACTATTAACTGAAAAAGAATCATTAAGAGATGTGTAGGAGTCACAAGAATTGTCACTGGCAGAATAAAATGAGTCGTCAGACATCAAAGAAAGATATACTTAATAAAAATATATAAATAATAAATACTAATAATAGAATAAGAAGGAATAACTAAAAATATTTTCTAAACTTGACTAAAATTAAAATTGCTACAACCTGCCGGTTGACTGAATTTAGAAAATAAATTAAAACAAACTATCCGAACGCAGCCGCAACCCGACATAATAACATTTGACAACTGTCACTGTCAGTGAGCAGTCACAAAATAATGTCAACACTACGAAATAAGGGCTTGTAACAAAAACAAAATGAAATAGTCGGTAGACCGCAAAAAGCAAACTAAAACAATTAAATAAAAAGATTAAACTAATACTTGCAGTACACACAGATCAGTTTGTTATAATAATACAAAAAGGAGTTCGTGCCATTACTTTTTCTGAACGTTGCGTCTTGACCTTACCGACGCCTGCGCAACCGGCGACGGGCTTGGAGTCTTCACAGTAGCCTTGGGTACAGACGGAGCCTCAGTATCAAGTGACTTGCCATGCTCCTCACCCAGCAGCATCACCTCTTCGTGACTAAACACACGGCGACGGTTACCATCGGGGAGCTTGATGTATATAGTGCCATCCAACGTCCAGACATTTGTTACGCCGAACAGCTTACGGGCCGCCGTAAAAGTCACTTGTCTCTGACGAGTGAGAAACTCCGACAGCACAAAAGATGAGCCCTTAAGCTTGGTTTTGGACTTCCAAACCTCAGCCCTCACCGCAAGATCAGAAAAACGGAACAATATAGGCCGTGACCGACCCTCAGATGCCGCACCAAGTCTATGACAAACAGTAATGGAGGAAGATTGACGGTCCACTAGCCCCAGGTTGCGTTGCACGATTGATAACACAGTATCCGTCAGCTGCTCATCTGGCTTCTCTGGGACACCACCAAGCAAAAGAAACTTCTTCCTATGCCGCATCTCGATTGTGTCAATGCTTTTGCTGACCTCCATTAGTTGATGCTGAAGAACACTGAAGACGCTCCACACATGATCCTTGAAACTAGCGAAGTCTTTGTACAGTTCACTCAAGTCAGCTCCAGGGGATGATGCTTTCAGATGTGCCTTTTGACTCCATAAAATTTGGGTTGAATAGTGAAACTAAAATTAAAAAAAAAAAAACAAAAAAAGAAATGTAACCGTCTTCAAAACAACCACAAAAAAGTTCAAAATAACCTACAAAAAAACTTTTCTGAACAAAAAGTTTATTTCGCTAGGCGAACTTCATTTATTAAAAGACCAAAGACACATTGAACAGTCTCGTATTCGCAGTCACTTTCAAGAACCAATATGTCACCGAAGCAGCCTTATCATGCAAACAAAACACCTTATCTAATTTTGTAACCATGGACCTAAAAAAAAAGGCGGACGGAACTTCACTAAGAAACGATTGAAGCACCACAATGGCGGCGGTTTTTATATGTGTGAGTTTGTATAGGGATGCCAGATGAAGGAAAAAATTACCCATTTTTAAACAATATTTAATTAAGATCTCCCTTGAACTTAAGTTTAATTACATTTTTTTTGTGACAGATACCTATTTTTAAAATAAAGGTAAACTAATTTAAGCACATTGGATATAAAATATTTACAACTCGTTTAATATTAATAAAGTTTTACAATCCCTTTTGGTTATTCAAATTTTTGTAGACTTGTCTTTTGCTATTGACACATCTAGAAATCCCTTCTAATATATTTGAAACGGATGTTTAAGTATTTTTCGCCTATAAATATTTAATTAAAGCTATTTTATGTTTCATTCCTACACGTCTACATTCCTATTCCATGTCTACACTCCCTTATTATTTTTATACAATCATTTTTCCATGCATCATTTGCCGTGGGGAAACTTGTAAAAATACAGAAGAATACAATAACAATAAATAGTAACAAAATATAAATCTCCCAATTTTAAAATAATTTGAACCTTGATATAGTTGCAACACTGATTGATTTCGAGATGTTTATAAAATTTATTGACGTAAAATCGAGAAATAAGCTTCAAAATGACATGTTTAACTATTAAAAGTGATCTCCTGGCTTTTTAATTGAACTACTATGGTTTAGACAACTTTTTGCAACACATGACGGCATACTTTGATTTTTATTAGACAAAATAACACCGTATGAAACCGCGAGTGTCGTTCGAAGCGTAATGGCCGACGGCTGACTTACTATGGTGTAAATGTGTGTGTGCTGGCTTGTGTGGACAAGCGCACTGACTTACTATGGGTGCTTCAATTCTTTCTTAGTGAAGTTCCGTCCGCATTTTTTTTAGGTCCATGTTTGTAACCCGTTTTTTTTAACAAGCCATTCGTAGAGAGATAATTTTACATCGTAAGCCTATCCAGGTTATAATTATTATTATCACGACGGATTTATCATTCATCATAACTCTTTTTAACCGACTTCAAAAAGAACGAGGTTATTTCATTGAGCTGTTATGATTTATTAAATAATTCCATTACTAAACTGTTCACAAGTGTACTCTGTTAACCGTTTCTTTTGTACAATATAGCTAATTTTATCTCAGGGTACCAATAGGCACCTGAATAGGTGCCGAATCATTAAATTATATTGTATTATATTAGAGTGGACGAATGGGTACCTTAAAAATAATATTTTTTATTAAAATATTAATTGGTACCCTACCAGGAGACCAATGGGCACCTATATAGGGGCCGAATCCACAACTTTAATGCTAGGGTACGAATTTTAGGGTACGAATGGGCTCTGACCCAACCCATGACCTCCAGCATAGCAGTCAGGACCACTAACCACTAGACCGAAAGGTAAGTCAAATACATATTCTATTATTGTTTACAATTACAATATCACATCACAAACCTGCATTTGGATGCAACTGACACAGCATTTTCTACACACGTGCCTCTTCCCAAATATGGGATGATTTGACGTAGATTTATCACTATTTAAGCCTCCCGCTGCTGAAATTCAACCGCAAAACACCTCTTCCAGAGCTAGTGGCATCATCGCACATCAACACTTCGCTGTACTATTTAAAATGTAAGTAGCATTAATTTATAATTATATTAATAATTCTATTGTTCAACTATTCTTATAACAGGGAACTCCTTAGACGAGTGCTAGTAATCTCGACTATTGAGCATGAGAAATTGGGTTCGATACCCAGTAAATTGTGGTATAATGATGTGTTCTATGTAATTATTCTAATATTCATTCTTGTAAGTATACACTATTCTAGTGTATCGCGTAAAGCCAGATTCCAGGTTCGAATCCTGCTTATGAATTGATAAAATAACAAAATTAATAATAGTAGTTTATGTAACTGGTACATAATGAGGGGTATTATACACGAGTGTGAGTTTATAAAACGAGCGAAGCGAGTTTTATAATAGTATCACACGAGTGGTATAATACCTAGTTATGTACAGTTTCATACACTACTTTATCTACTCTCATTGAACACGAACATATCAAATAAAAGATAAAAATAAATAAACACTAATAATCATCCACCATGTCATCCACCGAAACACAAACGTCAAAATCCCAACATTCCCTTAGAAAGCGCGCGCAGCCACAGATAAAAAAGTAAAAAAATGTGTCTATGATCAGTAATCTGTATCATAATGAAAAAAAATTAAATTATAACATTGTTTTGTTAGACAAACAGTGTTATAATTTAATTTTTTAATTTCATAACGATACTCTATGGTATAAAGTATGTCATTATAAACTCGTTTTGAGTTTTGTATTTCGAAGTTTACGATATGAGAGTAGATAAATTAATTTTATATCATTTCAGGTCGCTCCAGAACGCAGAGACTCTCTTCCCGTCTGACGACGAGGTGCAACCTCCAGTCGTGAAAAAGACTAAGAAGAGGAAGCAGGTGTCGACTCATACGAAGGAGTCGGAGGCGGCAGCGCGGACTGCATCACATTCACCATCGAGAGCAAGTCCGGCGCCGAGTACGTCGCGGTCAGCTCCGAAGAAGCCGTACTTCAAGCCAATACAACCAAGGAAGGCTACAGCTTACGACCTCTTCGGGACTGACAGTGAAGATGACGAGAAAGAAGATGTCGCCGTTCCCGGTAAAGCTCCAATACAGTTAACCTCGTATTTAACTCGACGCCTTGCTAGCGGTCATTCGCGCCAAACGTATGAGCATAAGCCCGGTACGCACTATATAGATTTAAAAGTGTACCGGTGCGATGAAATAAAAAACGTGCAGCCAATCAACAGATGGCGCCAGGCAATAGTTACTGTAAAAAACCAAACATCTGAAAACACAGATGCATGGCAGCACCTGACTAATTTTATTATGGCAACTAGAAAAGAATTTGTAAAGTGCCCACCAACATTTGTTAGCAACTATTATTAAAACATTAGTATTCCATTATAAATATCTCTTACTATAAATACTATTTTTTACCATGAGTTACTTGCTTATTTACGACATTTAATTTTAATCATTATCTCAATATTACGAAATCATTTTTATGTACTAGTATTCTTTTAAATGTTTTTTAGGTTTATAATATTATTATTATGTATTAAAGAAATATATTCAAAAAATAAAAATTTATTGTTTTGTTTTCTTACAGTTTCACCAATTCCTGGAAAAATAACAAATTATAATGATATTATAATGAATTGTGAAAAATGTCATATTGAAATACCGAAAAATGAATATCACTATCATGTGAGAACGAATTTACACAAATCTAATTGCATATTGAAAACCAAATATGAAAATATTGATATTATTGCTACGGCTTTTAGAATGAGAATAATAAGTTACAAACTGAATCCATCGATGGAGTACCTTACACCTGAGGAATTCCTAATGGATAATCAGCATCAAGTCATAAAACTAATTAATGATTGTCTAATTAAACATAATTGTGTTAAATTAAACTTCGAGCTTTATGCTTACTTTATTCTCCCAAAATCTGGTGAGCAACAGCTTAAGTCATTTAACACAAAATTTAAAATTATATATAAAAATACTGATATACATGAATTTTATTTGAATACAATAAACACATTTGAGAGGAAACTCTCAGAATTCCAACACTGTGAATCTGGTTGGTCTTGTTTCTGTATAAGTCACCTGGAAATTAATATAAACAAGTATTCTCCTTTAAAAGGCGGTACTTACATAGATTTGCCGCATGTTATACAAAAAACGAGAAGTTGCTTAAATATTAAAAACCATGATAACTATTGTTTTTTGTGGTGTGTTGTTGCAGCATTATATCCCGCAAAATATAATGTTTGCAGAACAAGTTCCTACCCAATCTTTTCATCAGTCTTAAATATAAATGGTCTATCATTTCCTCCGTCGTATAATGATATTAAAAACTTTGAAAAGATAAATCCTACTATAAGTATAAACGTATATGGATTGGATGATAAAAATGCAGTCACTGGTCCCTTATATGTGACAAATTTAAGAAAGACACACCATGTTAATTTATTATATATTGAACGAAAAGGCAATGGACATTATTGTTTAATAAAAAATCTGTTGAGATTAGTCAGACGTCAAATAAGTAAACATAAAGGTAAAATGTACCTATGTGAGACGTGTTTACAAATTTTCTCGAGTGCCGCAAAATATAGTGCTCATACTACATGTCCTAATATATTAACAGTATTACCTGAAAAAAATAGCATTCTTCAGTTTAAAAACTTTGAAAGAAAACAAAAAATTAATTTTGTTATTTATGCTGATTTCGAGAGTATTTTGCTAAACTGCAACAAAAATAAAACTGAAAATACCCGAACATACAAGGTTCACGAACCTTCATGCTTTGGATACTATATTTGCTGTTCACATAATTCGGAGCTAAATAAATACGTAACATATAGAGGGCCGGACTGTGTGGAAGTATTTATAAAATATTTACTAAATGATGTAGATAAAATTAACAGCATCTTATCGAGTAAAATGCCTGTGGCCCCTTTAACCACAGACCAAAAAAACGATTACAAAAATGCTACAAAATGTCACATCTGTAATGATCTGCTCTTTGATGACAAAGTAATGGATCATGATCATATAACATCTCAGTACCGAGGCGCCGCGCACTCCCATTGTAATTTAATGTTTAGAGTTTGCCCGTTTGTGCCTGTTATTTTACATAACCTAGCTGGCTATGATTCTCACCTATTTATTAAAGAATTAGCAAAATATGATGGTGCTTTTAAAATTATACCTAAAACCAAAGAAAAGTATATGTCTATCACGAAATTTTTCCACAGAAAGAACAGTTCAAATTCTATTCAAGTTAAGTTTATAGACTCCTTTCAATTTCTTAATTCAAGCTTAAACACATTAGTCAACAATTTGTCTGAATCTGATTTTGTTAATTTGTCAAAAGAATTTTCAGATGTCAATTGTAAAAAGTTAAAACTACTACAACGAAAAGGAATATACCCCTATGATTACATGGATACAATCTCAAAATATAATGAGAATCGGCTACCATCTAAATATTGTTTTTACAATAGTTTGACGTGCGCACATATTAGCGATGATGAGTATAATCACGCTCAATGTATTTGGCAAACATTTAATATAAAATCTCTTGGAGAATATACAGATTTATATTTAAAAACCGATGTGTTACTACTTTCTGACGTTTTTGAAAAATTTAGACAAACTTGTTTGCATCATTATCAACTTGATCCGGCCTACTATATTACTGCACCTAGTTTAAGCTGGGATGCGATGTTATTGTATACCGGTATTAAATTAGAATTAATTAATGATGTGGAAATATACGAGTTCCTGGAGAAGGGAATTCGCGGAGGCTTGGCACAATGTTCTCTTCGTTACGCTAAAGCAAATAATAAATATTTACCTAGTTACGATGCTTCTCAAAGGTCAACATATTTAATTTATCTTGACTGTAATAATTTATACGGTTATGCGATGACGAAAAAAATGCCTATTTCTGAATTCCGCTTTTTATCAATCGATGAAATAAATACTATAAACGTACTATCAATTTCGGATGATTCCGAATATGGATATATTTTAGAAGTAGATTTAGCTTATCCCGAGAATTTACATAACAAGCACAGTGATTTACCGTTTGCTGCAGAGAAGTTCAAACCACCTGGAGGCAAAACATCTAAATTAATTGCCAATTTATATGACAAATTCAACTATGTAATACACTACGTTCATTTAAAAGAATGCCTGCTGAATGGACTTATTTTGAAGAAAATTCACCGTATCTTAACTTTTAGACAACAAAACTTTTTACAAAAATATATTGACCTGAACACTAGCTTACGCCAAGCTTCAACAACCGTATTTGAAAAAGATTTTTTTAAACTTCTTAACAATGCTATATTTGGCAAAACTATTGAAAATCGACGCAAACAGGTTAATGTAAAATTAGTGACCAATTGGGACGATTATAATAACAAAACAAATAAGCACCTCAGTGCGGAAAAGTTAATTGCGAAACCAAATTTTAAAAGTATTAAGATTTTTTCTGAAAATTTTGTTGCTATTCAACTGAGTCCTGAAAAAATTATTCTAGACCGACCTATCTATATCGGGTTTTCAGTCCTAGAATATGCCAAACAACATTTGTATAAATTTCACTACAATTATATTAAAAACAAATATAAATCTCAGGCAAGACTGTGTTATACAGACACAGACAGCCTTCTTTATTTTATAAGCACTGAAGATTTTTATGAGGACATAAAAAATGAAGTTGAACAATTCGACACAAGTAATTTTGAGACTAATAATTGCTACAACATACCGAGAGTAAATGCAAAAATTCCAGGGCTATTTAAAGATGAATGTGGAGGTGAAATCATATGTGAATTTGTAGGATTGAGAGCTAAGCTTTATTGCATAAACAGCCTAAAAACTTGCATAACAAAAGCAAAAGGAATATCGAAAGCTGTAACTAATCGATTAAAACTACGCCATTACAACAGAGCTTTAACAAGTGATACGAGTTTTAAATGTAAAATGAATATAATTAAATCAAACAATCATGTACTGTACTCCCAACAAATTCATAAAGTAGTATTGAATAAAAATGATGATAAGAGGCAGATACTTGCGAACCAAACAGAAACTTTACCATGGGGTCACTGTGAAACCATATTTTAAAAATAAATTATAATTGAGTAATAGTACTATTTAAACTTTCGGTGTTTGAGTACTAAAATAACTTAATGATTGAATAGATGACTTACATACTAGAAAGATTGGATCGTTGAAATAGGGCGTGAATATATTATATTATATAAAATAATATACACACTCTGCATCGCAGGAATTAAACTCAGTACATTACATTGCAAAAGTTCTATTATAAAGTTATTTCTTCTACTAATTGTTGCTAAAATAAAGAAATACAAAAATGTTTATGTAAATTAATTGTAATATTATTACAACTTTTGTTTATAATTAGTATAAGAATACCATACATTGTAAATTTAGTAAGTGATAGTGTTGATTGTTGTATTTAAACTTGTTATACTTATCTAAATAAAATATTTAATAACTGATGCATGTTTTTTTTTTCTTGTTATGGCCTTACAGTCTTCTTCATTTTAATAATCTATATGATCACTGAGAACGAATATAAATACCGCACTAACTTATTATTATTATTTACAGCCGACATATTAAGCATAAAACGGTTATCAACTTAAAGTAGTTATACATGTTGCTTTGTTACATTTGACATGACAACTTTAAACCAATCTAAATAATTTGTTTTTATTATAGGTACTTATGCTTTATATATCTATGTTTGGGTGAAATTGAATTAATAGTCAAAATGAAGTTGATCAAACAACACACATCACTTAATGTTAATCATATAAATCTTGGTGACTCTGATAACCACATTAGGCATAGCATTCTGTTACCTAATACGATTCGTTGTATTATATGTGGTCCTTCGAATTGTGGAAAAACAAACGTCGTGCTCAGTTTATTGTTACATGAGAATGGTCTAAAATTTCAAAATCTTTACCTGTACTCGAAAACTAACTTTCAACCAAAATACAACTTCTTACGAGAAGTTATAAAGAGAGTGCATCAAGTTAAGTTTCATGAATTTAATGATAATAAAGAAGTCATAGCCCCGGATGAAGCACTAACTAATTCTGTATTTATTTTCGATGATGTGGCATGTGAAAATCAAATAAACATTCGTAATTACTTCTCTATGGGTAGACATAAACGTATTGATTGCTTTTATTTATGTCAAACATACTCTAAAATTCCGAAACAGTTGCTGCGTGATAATGCAAACTTTCTCATAATATTTAAGCAAGACGATGTAAACTTGAAACATATTTATGAAGAGCATGTTAGTTCTGATATGTCCTGGAATCAATTCAAGAAGATTTGTAATACAGTTTGGAGAGAGCCATATAACTTTGTTAGTATTTGCAAAGACTCGACTTTAAGCAATGGAAGGTACAGACAGAATTTAGATAGCTTTTTTACATTTCGAGCAAATAATGTGTAATTATATAAACCAATAACAGACAAAAATATAACTTAGTAGTATATTTTCTTTGGCTGAATACACTTGTCACAATACGACATGGAAAAGAATATTAAAATAGAATTAATGAAGTCTGTGGAATCCATCAAGAATAAAATAAAACAAATGAAGAACCAGGAACACTCCATGAACTTGTCACTTGATAAAATGCTAAAAACCGTCACGGAACCCCTTAATGCACTAGTCGATTCGAATATGTCAAAGGAAAAAATAAAGCATTTAGAACATTTGCCACTCTCGAATTCTGACGACATTGAATTGGATGACATTAATACTAGTTCGTCTTCAAAGTTTGAAGACTGCTACGATCCAAAACTAAAGTCTGCACCAGTACTTAAAAAGTCTCCTACAAAAGAAATATTAGATGATTTAGAAATGTCACTAGAGGGTCGTGATATCCATGATATTTATGACGGTGTAAATATACCGTTTGGAATAAGAAGTGTAAACAAAACATTGCTAATGGGTAATTCTGTAGTCTCATTTTCTAAAATCGATAGTTTGAATGACGACAGTGTCATTTTAATTAAAGTTGGTGACAAATCCTATAATTTAACCCCTGGCTTGAAGGAACTTTTACTTCGAAGAAAGCCTGATTTAAAATTAATATCGAGCAAAGATAGGCTTGTCTACAAAGACATGCTGCATTATACAAATGCTCACAAGAGAGATTTTAATCCTGGCGGACAAATAAGAGGCGATAAGGGAATAAAATATCGTGAAGTAATCAAACCATTATTTTCCGAATCATTAAACGAAAATTTTCACACTGGAGGAAGCTTACCAACTCTAAAGAAATACAAAAATAACACTGACTTGGTATATTGGGATGACCCTAATGAACTCGTTGAGAGATTGAAACTATTAGTTGCTTCCAGAGACGCTGGCAACACAAATCATGATAATGAAATATTTTCGATCGTTGAAGAATTGAAAGAAGCTGGCATAATTAAAGAATAAATACGCACCTACCATAAAATTTTCATTCAGTGTTATATACGGATTCAAAACAAATGCACTGAATTGTGAACATGAGTAAAATCGACGTGGTAAACGAAATTCATAAAAATGCGAGGGTGAACTTTCCACGCAGATGTGTTATCATGAAAGATATAGATGACCTGTGGCAAGCAGACTTAATCGATATGCAATCAATTTCAAAGCAAAATAAAAATTACAGATTTATTCTTGCTATTATTGACACATTTTCGAAATATGCTTGGACTTTTCCTCTAAAAAGTAAAACCAAAGATGATGTATGTAACTCTTTTAAGAAATTATTGAATAAAGGGCGTGTTCCTAAAAATCTACAAACGGATAAAGGAACAGAATTTTACAATAATCAGTTTCAAAAGCTTATGCAAACTTATCACATTAATCATTATTCAACCTTCTCAACAAAAAAGGCTTCAATAGTTGAGCGATTTATCAGGACATTGAAATCGAAAATCTATAAGGAATTTAGTTTAAGAGGCAGTTACAATTGGATAGACAGCATGCTTAATAATGTTATTAACGAATACAATCACACTTATCATCGGACAATTGATGAAGTTCCCGCTAATGTGAATAATATTAACAAAAATAGTATATTAGAGAGATATTCAAGATTGGTAAAAAATCATAATATTAGAAGCAAATATAAAATTGGTGATTATGTGCGTATCAGTAAGTACAAAGGAACATTTGAAAAAGGTTACACTCCCAACTGGTCTACAGAAATATTTAAAATTCGAAAGATACAAAATACAAATCCTATTACCTACTTAATAGAAGATACAATCAGAGGTCAACCCATTCTAGGTGCATTTTATGAACAAGAGCTTCAAAAGACGAAAAATCCTAATTTATATCTTGTTGAGAAAGTTCTTAAAAGAAAAGGAGACAGAGTTTTAGTAAAATGGTTAGGTTTGCCTTCTTCTGAAAACAGTTGGATTGATAAATCAAATATTTATTAAGTGTTCTGTTCAAAATGTATCAGTCTTATGATGTGTATTGAAGAGAGTAGTCTTCTCAATTGGATTATAAATCATTTACCATTTGAATTACATTTACCTGGATACAATTATTGTGGACCTGGCACTAAATTAATCAAAAGGCTTACACGTGGAGATAAAGGTGTTAATAAATTAGACGAATATTGCAAACAACACGACATAGCCTATCATAAGTCTTCAAACCTTAAAGATCGTCACAAGTCAGATTTAGTTTTATTCGATATGGCTAAAGAACGAGCACTTGCCTCAGATGCGAGCGTTGGGGAAAAACTAGCAGCGCACTTAGTAAGCAGCGCTATGTCAACAAAAATTAAAACTGGATTTGGTCTAAAAAAGGATAGCAAAAAGTGTTCTCCTAAAATAAAAAGTGGAAAAGGGTTAACAAATAAATTTAAAAATGTTATTAGCAAAACGAAGAGACATATTAAAAAATTAAAACCAAAATGCAAGAAAGTGGCAATAAAATTAGCTATGGCCGCTGCCAGAGAATTAGCTGATGATTCATCCATTAAACTTCCTCGTGTTATTCCTATACCAAAAACTGGTGGGGTATTGCCTTTGATTCCGATTTTTGCGGGATTATCAGCGGTAGGAGCTTTAGCAGGTGGTGCAGCTGGTATTGCTAAAACCATTAATGAATTCAAAATGGCTAAAAAGTTATTGACTGAATCGAAGAGACACAATGAAAAGATGGAAGCTCTCTGTATCGGAAAAGGACTACATCTTAAACCACATAAAGATGGGCTCGGAATATTTGTATCAAAAGAAAAAAACTAAGATATCGGCTACCCAAACGAGCCTTGACTAATTTAGACATTTTGAAGTATGGAAATAATATTCCCTATTTCAGAGGTGTCTTTATGAGAGATAAGCTACCTAAAAACCCTTTTAAAAAAGAATGTGGAGTTATAAATTTAGATAGCTCTAATAATCCTGGTTCTCATTGGGTAGCCTATGCCAAATACAACGATTATATTGAGTATTTTGATAGTTACGGAAATCTTAAACCTCCAAAAGAATTTATAAAATACTTGGGATCCAAAGTACACTATAATTATGACAATATTCAGCGTGATCACCCTTTTAATTGCGGACACCTTTGTTTAAAATTTTTGAAGAATTTTTGGTATAGTGAAGGAATAAAATAAGCAGCATCTAAGAAAAAAGTTCAGTGTCGAAGCATGTCTACTACGGTTACCATCTCGGGTAATAAATCGGAGTTGACCTCATACTTTCATCCACCACTGCATTTATCAGATCAATACGAGTGTGGTTTGCTATACTTTTCAGTAATAAATTCCAGACCAAATATTTCTAGCATTAACAGCAGTCTGTTTGCGATCAGAATCGAATGCGATCTTGTGAACGGATCGTACTGCAACGGATTACCAACTCATTTTATTCACGAATTTGTGTCTGATATTCATCCAGGTCATCGGTGCATAGAAATACCGCAAAATATTATTTATTTTCCAGTGAACAAAAATATAATTTCTTCGATATCTGTTAGGATTGTAGATCAATTTGGTCACTGTATTAACTTTGGTGAAGAACATATTCAGCTGCGTCTTCATTTAAGAAAAACAAAATGATAATTCATTATAAAAACACCCTAGCCAGTGAAAAACATCTTAGTTCTTTAACGATTGCTAAGGTGCAACGACGTAAGAAACTCGTAAAGAAATTGACAAAAGTAAATAAAGATTTCCTTAAAGCTCTTGGGTTTAAAGTATGAATATACTACAGATAACTGAATCACCACACTTCGACACTTCGATCGAAAGTTATGAAGTCCATTCATACAATCCCTACAATACCAGCTTTAGAGAAAACGATGAGATCAGAATTCCCATCCACCAGCAAGACATATACGTGTTACCATCGGCCAGTTCAATTTATATTGAAGGACAAGCAAAGCTGTTCGGTAAAGATGGGAATCCGATCAAGAAAACTGTTACATTCACTAATAACTCTGTTTTGTCTTTGTTTCAAGACATCAGATACGAAATAAATGGTATTGAAATAGATCGCATAAAAAACTCAGGAATAACGTCAACAATAAAATCATACATTTCATTAAATGAAGCAGAATGTAAAGTTGCCGCCTTGTGGGGATGGAATTTAGAGGGATTTCAAAGTGATGGTAATTTTAGTGCTGTAATACCACTTAATAAGGTTTTAGGGTTTGCGGAGGATTACAATAAAATTGTGATAAATTGTAAACATGAACTTATATTAAATAGAAGTAACACTAACTTAAATAGCGTTATTCTTACTGATGATACTGTTCATTTTCAAATAGATATACACAGAGTTCAATGGAGAGTACCGCATATAAAAGTATCAGATCGAGAACGACTAACACTTTTAAAACATCTAGAAAGAGATAAACCTATTCAGATGGCTTTTAGAAATTGGGATTTATATGAGTATCCATTACTGCCTAAAACCACGAAGCATTCTTGGTCAGTTAAAACTGCTTCACAATTGGAAAAACCTAGATACGTAATTTTTTGCTTACAAACTAATAGGATAAATAATAAAACTAAAGACAGTTCAGTATTCGATCATTGTGAAGTAACTAACGTAACGCTTTTTTTGAATTCACTATATTATCCGTATGAACCTTTAAATTTAAAATTTTCTGAAAACAAATATAGTATATTATATGAAATGTTTGTAAAATTTCGTCAGTCGTATTACAACTGTCCAGTAGACCCGTTGCTTGACTTAAAGGTGTTCAAAGAGAAAGCCCCTCTCTTCATCTTAGACTGCTCAAGACAAAACGACAGTCTTAAAACAGGTCCAGTAGACGTGAGGTTGGAAATTGAATGTTCTACACCAATACCAGATAAGACAACTGCATATTGTTTGATTATAAACGATCGACTTGTGGAATACAAACCTCTCAGTAACATTGTGAGAAGGGTATCATGATTGCTATTGTAGATATTCAGGGCTTTAAAACAGAAGCAAATGAATTTATAATAAAAGAAATTGCTATAATGTATAATAAAAAACTACAAGTGTTTTTAATTAAACCGCCATTTCCATTTAAAAATTAACGAAATCAGAAAAAAAGCAAGTTAGTTGGCTTGAACGGAACAGAAAGATACATTGGGATGAGGGTTTTGTGGCCTATTCGAATTATCAGACTTTGATTCTAAATATTTTAAGAGATATGTGTATCTACGTCAAAGGTTCAGAAAAGGTTTTGTGGTTAAAGCACATTTTAGAAAATAGTAATAGTCAAATATTCAATTTAGAAGATAAAGGTTGTTCTAGTTTGATAAGTTTGTATGATCTATATAAATATTCAGAAGATGTATATAATTGTATTTACCATGACTGTGTTTGTGCCTTAAAGAATGTATTGTGTTTAAATAAGTGGTGCTTTGAAAATAAATTATTAAAATAATTATTTACTTGTTTAATTTTATTTAAGATAAAATATTAAGAATAAGTAAAATACTAAGAATTTTAGATCCCCCTCCCAATCCTTTTCAATCACATATAAATTGCTAACAATAGCGGGGCTAACTCATTATAAGTTTATAATTATCCGTGTCAGTGAATCAGAATAAATAAATAGAAAATGTTTCTTATTGAATACATACCTCGATATAATATGTATAACTCACATAAAATGCGTGAAATTTCATTTCGTTCCTACTGGGGGACGATGAATTCGAAGAAAAGATTAGTGATGGAAATGGCTGACGCTGGATTCTTTTATTGCGGAAATAGTATTAATGATAAAGCGGCATGTTTCTCATGCGGGGGTATTATAGAAGATTGGGAGATTTATGACGATCCTTGGATGCAACATGCTATACACTATCCTAAATGTTTTTATTTGAATGCTGTCAAAGGAAACGAATATATAACTAATACACGCATCTCCGTCATAGAATTTGACTCTAAGCAGTGCAATGAATTATTAAAAGAATGTATTCTTACAACCAAATATTATAATAAAACAATGTCATAGACATCTTGTTTCAATTTCTACTACCTTCTACCAGCGGCTTCGTCCGCGGAACCTTATACCCTGATAAAAAGTAGCAGATAGATAGGTAATCAATTTCATCCAGTTACAGTTCAGTTCAGACAGTTCAGTTCATAATCTGAATGGATATCTGACAACTGTGGGTTTTAGGATGTAATCTGAAAGTGAACAATACATAAAATTAAATGAATGAAATGATGAATGCAAGAAATGATGAATGAGTTATAATTGAGGGTTTCCAGATCTTATCTGATCTGGAAACCCCAATTATAACCTACTGTGAGAAAATGGCTACATGATAATTACTTAACTTTAAATACCACTAAAACGAAATACATTTCCTTTAGTATAAGATCAGACATGGGAATCACTCACGATCATTCCATTTTTTCACATGACTGTGCATCGCATGATCCCTGCGCTTGTCCTAAACTGGAACAGGTTGACTCCATCAAGTACTTGGGTGTCATTATTGATAAAAATCTTAACTTCAAGGAACACATAAGACTTTTGTCCGGACGGGTTCGTAAACTTATTTATATCTTTAAGAATCTCAGGCACATCGCTGATCCTCATATCTTGAAACGAATATACTATGCTCTGTGTCAGTCACTTATCACATACTGCATATCTGCTTGGGGAGGTGCTCCGAAAACCACACTCAAATCAATCGAGGTTGCCCAACGGGCTATTTTAAAAGTCAGTACTTTTAAAACTATACTTTTTCCTACGACTTTACTTTACCAGGTTTGCGGTGTACTAACTGTGAGACAGTTATTTATATTGAAAATTATTATTATGCAACACACTTCTACAATTTATGATTCCCAGTTTTTGAGTACACGCAGAAATTATATGGTCTGTACACAGAATAGACCGTGGAAGTGTGACGTAAAAAGATGACATTTGGGTAAAAACAAACAGGTTTCGACGTGGGATTTTTGTTATTTTATCTTTTTTGTAATTAATAATAATGTCTGCGTCGAACTTCTTGTTACTATTGTGTGCAAAAATAGATGGAACAACATCCTTTTCATCAGCAAAATTACAATTAAAAAGACGGTCTTCACGAGTAAGGTCTCTATCCTTACGACTGAAATTGAAAATAATGAGTAAGTCAGCAATACAAGTCAATACAACGAATCCTCAGACTAGAATAATAATTAATCAGCAGTAACGTACCGGCAGAGTGTTTTCCATTTTTTAAAGATTTTTTCACTAGCAGGAAATCTAAAAAACCTGCAGGTTTCTCTTCTAGAGACATGGTTGCAACCGGGAGCAAAACAATAAGGTATTTTATACCTTGTAAACACTAGATAATGTATTCAAAATGTAAATTATCTCAAAATGCAATACGTTCCTGTGTTTGTTTTTACCCAAATGTCAAAATGTGACGTCAAAGCTTCCACGGTCTATAGGTTTTGCAGCACTAAATTCTGTACTAAAGAACAATGCCCACGTTCCATACATTTAAAAACTTGATGATGAAAGTATATGTATAATTATAAGATATAGTCGAAATACTTCCTGTAAGTTTAGAAAGTAATGTCTAATATTCATTTCGGTAATTTAAACGCCACGAAGTCCAAAAAATATTAATGTTTCTTTTTAGGTTAGGATTTCCCGTCACCAGAAATAATGAAACAAACGTCCATGAACTATTTAATAACGCTCGACGTTTAGTCTAAAATATGAATATTTAGTTAACTATGGTCTAAAACATCTTTTTTACTCAGGTAATTCCTTGAAACTAAGTGCCCCTAAGGTGAAGTGTTAAGACTCCATGATAGTCACTATAAAATGAGTGTTGAGTTGAAAAGTGCATTCTCCAAGACAAATTATTTATTATCTAAGAATAACATTTGGTTAGGTACCTACCAACCTACTGGCTAACACCACAAGTACTAGGTATTTGTGGTTAAATAAGTAGGTACATAGGTACTTTAATAATTGCATAATTTAATAAACTAGATTAATTAATTTATAATCATAACAGTCTAAAATAGTAGTAGGTAGGTACTTACCTTCTCATAAGTACTACTATGTACAGACGCCAGCACATCAAGCTACCACCATCTGTCAGATATCTATAATAGAATTTCAACCTTATCACAAGAGTAGAAGGCTAGTGTTTGATGGTAAAATCTGACAGATTCGGGTAGGTTGACCTGCTGGCGTCTAAATACCTAAGTACAACTTTTTAGAGGTATTTAAAGAAACTATTTGACTAGATAAAACGCCTTATCTAGTCAGATATTTTCTATATACCTACCTACCTCTAAAAAGCCTAACTCAATTCATGTCACTTTTATTTACCAACCTAATTACATACCTGTTGAATGAAATGGGAAAAGTAAATAAAACACTATTTTACAGTGGAATAGTTTATTGATATTCATCATTTTCATCCAAATCTCTTATAACTACGCTACGTCATCCAAAAATTCTGCTGGAGCAGATATATTGTTTTCGTACCTAGCCCATCCAAGGTACCACACTACCGTCATAACGTGAGCGCAACATCCGATGGTACGTCGACCGACCAAACAATTGCAACAATATTCAATTATTCCGTTTCTGCCAGGCACATTATTTTCTACTAAAATATAGACATAGTATTGTTTTCTTGAAATGTGCCTGGACTTAATTTTTCCTCTTATTAGTGTTTTACCATCACTTCCTCTAAGATTATATTGAGAAAAATCTTGTGTATCCCTACATACTTCTATACGATATGATCCGTGAAATCTTACATGTTCTCCATAGTATGACCTTGCTTGTCTTATTTGGTAAGTACCTAGAGCAAATAATATTAATTCACTATAACTTAATCTAGGAAAGAAAAATAAATTATCTCGGTCAGCAATAATGCTCTGAAAGGCAGTTGATCTTCTATTCATGTTAAGTTGCTCGACTAATAAGGCTAAATTATTTTCTAAATTAATTCTCTCTCTAATAATCGTCACAATTTAATTAGCATCATTTCTATCCTGAAAACGAACACCAAATCTATTCAGTAAACTGGCAGCTATTTGGAAATTCTGCATCATGTTCGGGACTGATTTATTAAAATAATCTTGCCTCAGGAGCTTAAAGTCCCTTTTAAAATGTCCATTTACTGCCTCAACTACCCAACGACATATTGTTACACAGCGGCTACGGTTGGCCTGCTGTGTTGTTAGTTGGTGTTCGCCTTCTTGGAGAGATTCAGGCATGTATGGCCGGTAATTGCAACCTTCCAGCGTTCTTATGGAATCACGGAATCCCCTATCCAATATGAATACATAATTTTCTTGAAAATATAATCTAAGAGGAGCGTTTTCAAAATCAAAGAGGGAAATCATTATGTCAGCATCGGATGTGGTAGCCTTGTATGGACCGAAACAATCGAGGATGTAACCATCACATGCCACAAATAAAAATGGCTTTAACAGATTTTTATACTTGTGTAATGAATATGTGTCCTTTTGGAAGGAGTAATTTGAACTTTTATTTATATTTATATATGTGCCGTCACAAATAATAATAGCGTTTGTAAAGTTCTCATTGTAAATACCATTTGGTATTGTCAGATTATGGTCCAATAGATTTTCTCTCGTTATGTGAGTAATACCTAGGTGCATCGGTACAAAATCTTGAACCAGGATTTCCCTGCTTTTGTTCATTAGCCTCTCTAATGTACTACGCGGTACATCTAATAATGTTGCCAAGCGAACATCTGATTCACCAGTTCTCATTTTGATTAACAATGCAGCTAATCCCAAAAGGCCATTGTGCATTCCCCGTATGCGAGGAACTTCATCAATAAGGGTGAAAAAATCTTTTTTAGACCTTCCAGTCCAAAAGAAAAATATATTATCTTCAATTTCTTGGATAGCTTCTACATTTGTGAAATCAAGGTAAGGCTTGAAAGCATTAACAAATGAAAAAATATGTTCTACTTGTTGCAAAGTAAATGTTCTAATGCTATTACTCGAATCATAGAGATTGCTCCACTGGTTACTCAGTCTATGTTCTGTACAAACACGGCTGTGCACAGGGATATAATATTTATATGTACTGAGTATTGTTGCCCTAAATGAATCTGACAAAATTGTGCAAATTAATATCAGTACATTGAGGGAAAAGGCAGTGAGAAGCAGTATTTGCTGCCCGTCTATAATTTAGCATAGTCATTTCACTTGATGCAACAGAAGGCACTTCAGGACTTTCATGAACTGTTTCAGCAGTGTATGGCTCAGCGTCACCTGTTTCAACTTCAACTTCTTCTGTAGTTGAAACTCCACGGGCATCATCAGAATGCTCAATACGTATGGCAGCACGCTTGCAACTCATCCAGCATGCATGGCATATTCTGTCAGATGATGATATCTATGAAAGAAAACATTGAATTAATATCAGGTATCATTGGTATATATTTTTAAAGGATTGAAAAGACTTGTCACTACATTCAAGGTCAAAAATACAACAATATGTACCTACTATTTTCATGTTAAAAGTATTATTATACATTACCTACATTATTTTTTATTTATGGTGAAAAGTATTACTTAATTTATTCTAAAGACATATTAAAGTTAAATGTGTAGATTAGGAATACTAACATAGATATTAAGAAATATTATTACTGACACTATGAGTCATGTTGTACTTGTAAATAAATGTAAAATAAAAAAAATTACAGCATAGTAGGTCAATCACTATCAGGTATAATTATTGATAGCCAAAAGAAATATGATAATAAATATTAAAGAAACATAAATACCTGACGTGGTGCAATTCTTGTTTCTATAACAGCAATAATGTGTCTTTGCTCTTCGGAAGGATTATCAATAGCAATAGCATGGCTCTGACGATTAAGTGTAGACCGTCCACAAATACTGCACACTTGTCTACGTCCTGGTTGAGATGACCCGGAAGCTTGAGCACCATCACAGCTTGATGATAGTTGCTGGTTGATGGTTCTCATGAGGAGTTCATTACAAGGTTCACAAATGTAATCTTCCTCAGTAATCTGAAACAGGAAACTCAATATAAACTTCTTTTGCTAACAAAATATTCAATAGCTCAATACCAGGAGGTAATGTTGATGAAATGATTCCACATAGGTAACAATAAACAACATTTCAGAACTAAGATTATTTAATGTAAATAATCTCTGTATTTAAACACATTTTTCGAACATGCATGTATGTGTTATGTTACACGTTGTTTTAAGAGCTTTGTGTGATTCTTATAATATTATTTATAGATTAATAATAATGAGCATATAATACTTACGATTACTGGTGATATCCATTCGCTAAGTAACGAAATAACTCTTGTGTTCAGTTCATGAACGAGATAACGTCGAAACGTATTTATGCATACATTGCAGTTGATGCAAAGTATACGTCGACTTGTTGCTGATGGCGGCATTGTCAACAGAACAGATTTACAACGTTATCCGGTATGGTAAGCAAAGGTCGTCAGATGAGGAAGATATCGGGGTCCAGGGGCGGTAAATAGGGTCGTAATAGAAAGAAACACACAGAAAATCGCACAGTACACAACAAGACGCAAGCGCAACAACGAAGGACTGCGCCGATGCAAATCACAGAACTGTCAAATGTCAAAAAAATCCATTTCACTTGCGCACACTCAATGAAACACTGAACGATTAATTTAATTCAATTGTTTTTTTTTTTTTAACAATTTACTTTAACCCATGACTAATAAAAAAATAGTTACTGTTCGAATTAAATGTAAAATAAGTATAAAACTAAGGAACATAGTTAAATATGCTCAACCTTCTAATGTGAAATGGAACGTTTTAAAAAATGGATGGTTTGGATGCGTTCAAAATATGCATGTCCTGACGTAGAATTAGCACAAATAAATGTAAAAATATCTTTTTTTCCTGCGTTTATTTTAACATTGTGATAAGCGTAATTGATATACAATTCCATAAGCTATATTTTAAGATTTATTTCATTTCTATACATTGTCAGGTCAAAAACGAGCATCCTTCTTTTTTAACTTCATCGGTCCCTATATCTACAATAAGCTAAATAAAAAACTAAATATCTATCCGCTCAATACAGGTTGTTGTAAGAAAAAGGTATTAGAATACCTACAAGGCCTTACATTTATGATGAAACTGAGCAACTTCTAGATGTACCAAGTTAGACGAAATGTTTCCACTTCATTGTACAGAGTCAAAGTATACTATATTTATATACTAAGTATTATATTAACTCTTTTCGTGTAAGTATCTCGCAAAAATACCTATGTATTAATAGTAATTAATAAAAGTCACAAACTCACTCACTTATAAACACACCCTCTCACACTCACTCATTCACTACCACATAACTCAAAGGGAGGTGCAGATTATTATTGCAATTAGAATTAGTATTCATTTTTATTTTTGTAAAATGCTAGCTTTAAGAACTAAAACTTAACTTGAAGGGATTGGCGCTGTTAGCCGAAATACAGGTACCTCCTAGTTTGGCTTCAGATGCTAAAACTTTTTGTAACATTTATTATACCTTAGCATTTAACTATATCTTAACTTAGTACTGTATTGATGAAATAAATTATTATTATTATTATTATTAATTTTCGTTAAAACCTCTAAACAACCCTAAAGGTCCTGTCTTGCATCGAGTGGAGACTCTAATATATATTCCGAGGGTAAATCAGGAGATAATTTTATAATTTGTTTCCGTAACTCCTCAACAGAAGGTGCAGGAGACGCGCCTCTAATACGAACTTCATACTCTAACTCAGATTTTTGAAGAGACAGGAACTTAATAGGAAGCATGTTGAAATTAATTAAAAGAAACAGAAGGATAAGTGACGCACTTAGTACACAACTACTCACTACAGCAAAAGCAAAAACAAAAAAATAAAAAGAGAAAAAAAAAACAACACGTTCTCCGTTCTGTTACAAAATAAAATGTAGGAAAATCTGTTTTTTTTTAAGAAAAAACTAAAATAATTAAATGCGAAAAGAAAAAATAAGCAAAATCATAAAAGAAAAAAAAAACTGCTACTAATGTGTATCACCGTAAAAAAAAATACAATATCTCCTTTAATGTGAAGATAATAAAATTATAACGAACAATTTTTAAAAGCGTCGTTTTAGGTGCCCAAGAAGAAAACAGTAGTAAAAATATTATAACATACTATGCAACTAAACGACTTTAAGTGAATAATTATTAATGTAGGGTAGGTTAATAACGACCAAGATTAACTTACAAAAAGAAGTTGAAGGTTCGTATACACATTAGTAACGGAAGAAACCAAAAATAAATAAATATAAAGACGTTTAACACAGACAACCACCAACATACACAACCCACAACCAATGGAGGAGGAATTAATCAGCTGTATTTCTACCACGATTAAGGGCGCCAGTGTCCCGGTACTAAAGTTACCGCTACGCTACTTTATCCTACCTAACCTAGGCACAGGTATTCCTAGGAGGATATTAAATAAAAAATGTAGGTAGGCAGTAAGTTGGACATTATTTTATTAAATAGCTCGGTAGACGAGGATCAATAGATTGGGTTAGGGCCTTTACAGCGATTAACCTCCTCACTGGTCTAGCACTCCCCTGACGTCACTGGCCGCTGCAGGAGAAGTGTGCTCGCGCGTCGATCGCCAGGTCCTAAGGCTGACAACAGCGAGCGGTCCGGTACAAGATTGGTTTATTACTGAAATGGAGTGTAGCGGTCGGCACACCGCGCGTCACCGCGCTCGCGCCCCGCAGGCGCCGCAGGCGCGCAGGCTTACATACACATCATTCCTTCCCCCATAGTTTTGAACACCTAGAACACGGAGGGTTAAAAGTATTTTTTATAATCGACCACCTTCCTTGGACGCCTCTGGCGTGAGGATGTGGGAGATCTTACTGGAGGTACCTCAACATTGAGTGACTCGGGATGTGCCGCCGATGGCGGTGATGCAATTGTACCTTCAGCCTCAATTCCCTCATTCTCAATCGCCTCACAATCGCGCCCTTCCTCCTCCCGACCATTTTCAACATTTTGCGCGTCAGTTGCTTCTACAATTTCAGTGTCACTCGCCGCGACTGAACTAACATTATTGGGAACATTCATCGGTTGTTCCTGATGAGGCGACGTAACAGTATTAGTATTTGTGGGCTCAGGGCTGCCGGTATACCTCCACAGCTGATCAATATGTCTTATGCAGTCAACATCTAAGTCGCTTACATAAATTCGGTACATTTTATTGCCTATTCTATTTTTTATTTTGCCTAACTGCCAAGTTTCTTTACGTGCGCTGTACCATCGTGTCCAAACAACATCGCCGATCGTAAATTCTCTTTTCGGTTCCGTGACCGTGAGTGCTTCAACATGAGTAGATTCCCTAGAAGGAATAACTAAATCTAGTCGAGAACGTAGATTTCTACCAAACATTAGCTTAGATGGCGTTTCCCCAGTGGTACAGTGCACTGTATTCCTATAATTAAACAAATAACCAAGTAACAATTCATTTACTTTATATAACGGCAAATTTTCGTTCAAGATACATTTTAGCATTTTCTTACAAGTTCTCACCGAATTTTCGGCTTGCCCATTGCTGGGCGGATGATAAATAGGTGATGTCATATATTTTATACCATTTGAGGAACAAAATGTCTTAAACTCAACCGAATTTATCTTCACATCATTATCTGATACTAACACATTTGGTATACCGAAGGTTGAAAATACTTGTTTGAGTTTAGTAATCAGAGCTTTCGTAGAAGTTCCGTCATTCATGTACAGACACTCGACCCATTTACTGTAAGAATCTACAACCACGAGATATACCCTCTGCCCCACGGTCATATAGTCTATGTGCACGCGCTGCCATGCGGCGGAGGCGGCGGGCCACGGGGAGGGCGGCTCGCGCGGCGGCGCTGCCCGCACACTTGCGCACGTCTTACAAGATCCTACCCAACGTTCGATGTCGCTATCTATGCCGGGCCACCACATCCTACTCCGAGCGTTGCTTTTTGTTTTAATTATACCTAAATGGGTATCGTGCAATTCTCGTAACATTTTATTTCTAAGTACAGACGGAATTACTATTTTATGTCCTCTAAAGAGGCAATCATTTTCGTACTGTAAATCCGACTTGCACTGGAAAAATGGATGAATCGATTTACAGTTTATTTTTCGAGGCCAACCCCTGTGCATATAGTTACGGACAGTCTGGATAACTTTATCGTTCTGCGTAGCTTGCGCTATCTCGCGAATCGTAGTGGCTGGTGACGCTTCGTCTAGGAACTTGAGCGCGTAGATCATATCATTGTTGTCGTCTTCCCGCTCGTTTGTAAATTTAATGGGTGCGCGCGAGAAATAATCGGCCACTAAATTATTATTACCGGTAACATAACGAACTACAAAATTATAAGCAGATAGCGTAATAGCATATCTCTGTAAACGCAAGGCTGTGGTTACCGGTATACCTGTCTTGGTGTTAAAAATAGACACCAATGGCCGATGATCCGTTTCTAAAATGAAAGGATCGCTGCGACCGTACAAGTACTGATGAAACCTTTTCACCCCAAACATTATAGCGGTCGCCTCTTTTTGAATTTGACTATAATTGCGCTCGCTAGCGGTCAGGGAGCGTGACGCATAAGCGAGCGGGCGCCTCTGCGCATCGTCGTCCCCCTCCCCTCGCTGCGACAGCACCGCGCCGAGACCGTCCGGCCCCGCGTCCACCGTGAGCACCAGCTGCGCCGACGGCTCGAAATGCGCCAGCACGCGTTCCGACGCTAGTTCTCGGCGCACTGCCGCCATAGCCTGCCTTTGCCTGTCACCCCACTCCCAGGCCGCATTACAACGTAGTAATTCGTGGAGGGGACTTAGTAATGACGAAGCATTAGGAATAAAATTCCTATAGTAATTTACGACGCCTAAGAATCTTTTTACTTCGGTGACATTAGTTGGCTCGGGGGCACTTAATATTGCCTTAACTTTATCTGGGCTAGTCCTTAGTCCCGCTTTACTAATCACGTAACCTAAGTAAACAACACTTTGTTTGAAAAAATTACACTTGTCTTTTTGAAGGCGTAGACCGGCATCGCTTAATCTACCTAACACTTCCGTTAGCCTTTCAATGTGTGTATTTCTGTCAGGTCCTGTAACACATATGTCATCAAGCCATACACTAACGCCTTCTATACCTGACAATAGCGTTTCCATCGACTTTTGGAAAATAGCAGGTGCGTTGGCAAGGCCGTAAACTAAACGCGTATATTTGAACAGACCTTTATGTGTGTTTATAGCCGTGAGATTTTGTGATGATTCATCTAGTAAGAATTGATTATATGCGTTTTTTAGATCAATTTTACTGTACAACTCGCCCCCTCCAATCTTAGCAAAAACCTCTTCAATTCTGGGCAACGGATATTTTTCTATTACAAGGTCTTTATTTAGTGTTACTGAGAAATCTCCGGCTATTCTAACTTGATTATTTTCCTTCAACACGGGCACTATTGGGGTGGCATACTCTGCGTGATTTATTGAAACTAAAATACCTAATCCTACTAACCGATCTAATTCTCGTTCGACCTTATCCTTTAGGGCAAAGGGTACAGTTCGTGGCTTAAAAAACTTGGGCACAGAGTTTTCTTTTAATTTTAGGCTTACTTTAAATTTATTAAATGAGCCTAACTCATCTCGCCACAGGTCCGGATATTTTTCGAATAAATCCTGTATATCATTACCGCTACTTTTTATCGAATTTACGTTAGTTGATATAACTAAATTAAAGGCGGACATGAAATCTCTTCCCAGTAATGGCGGGCCACCGTTCTTAATTACGAATACTTTAAGGTCTTTTTGTAAATTATTAAATTTTGCACTAGCGATAAAATAGCCCTGTGGAAGGATTTTATGTCCATCATATAAGCACATTTTTATTTTACAATTTTGTAACGGGTACATCGGGAACTTTTTTTTATACAACTGGTCGGAAATAACCGTGCTACCCGATCCCGAATCCAGTTCCATTTTAATGGGTTGATCACCCAAAACCACGTTGACCTGAATAGGCTTATCCGCCACGTACCTTATGTTAAAGTTCTGGCACTCGTCACAGTTCTGGCAATCGTCACAGTTCTGGTCTTGGGGCTGGTCCTCACTCGAGTCCACATGGTAGACACGTGTTGCACTCTTTTTGTTATCACACACTTTTTTTAAATGCCCTTTTACTCCGCACTTTTGACACTTGTAACTTTTATAACGGCACTTATTAGCACTGTGATTCTTCATACCGCAGACCTCACAGATCTCGATATCGCCACGAGCTGCTGCACCCGCGCCGCCGCCGCCGCCGCCGCCGCCGTTGCCGGCGCCACGTGCACGGCTCGCTTGGCCTTGGAACTTTGCACGGAATACTGGTTCCTCCTTAATTGATAAGGGTTCTGAACTGCCGATAAGGGCCTTTGCCTCTTTGGTACACGCCGCCTGCTCCGCTATTTCAATAGCCCGCGACAAGGTGAGCGTCGATGGGTTCTGCTCAAAAAGTTTGTCGCGTTCTGGTCCTGCACTCAAGCCTAGGACGAAACGATCTCTCAAGTTCGTTTCGAGAGCGGTGCCGAAGTCGCAATAGGTTGCCAAACCTCTCAATCGCGCCGCCCTTTCCCCAACGGTTTCGCTTGATTCTCTGCTGGCGCCAAAAAACTTCGCTTTGTCCACAAAAGTGCACTTCCTCGGCTTGAAATGGCCGTCGAGTAATTTAACCAGATCTTCGAAGCTCAATGTTCCTAAGTCGCCTGGATAAGCTAGATTGAGCATCAACCGGTACGTTTCTTCTGTGAGATGACACAATAATATTCCACTTTTGTTTTTTTCATCAATGTTGTTTATTTTTAAAAACTGAGTTAATTTCCCTTTATATATTTGCCACTCGTTGTTCTTGTGGTCAAACGTAGACAGGGTTCCTAGGAAATTCATCCTCGTCGCCAATGATGTGGATGTGAAATAAAACAGCGAGCGGTCCGGTACAAGATTGGTTTATTACTGAAATGGAGTGTAGCGGTCGGCACACCGCGCGTCACCGCGCTCGCGCCCCGCAGGCGCCGCAGGCGCGCAGGCTTACATACACATCAGTAGGGTTCGCAGGATGCTCGGCTACTGTCCACCGCGGGGAAGCCAGTATTCTAGGGTATGCGTGGAACCTGAGCGTGGAACTTGAGCGTGGAACCCCAATCGGGGTTTAATTCACACACACAGAATAAGTTCGAGAATAAATTAAATGTCGAGGGAAAGGTAGGGACGCCTTAAAAAGAATCTCAGTCGCGATTAATTATGTAACGATGTACTCGTATTAGGGACCGTCGACCGTGAAAAAGACTGACGTGCGCTCGCCTCGACAACCAGAATCGTTCTGTCTCACAGAGTACTTTTATTATATATGGGATAGAGGTACAACTCTGCGTTGAAACTGAGAAACGTCAAATGTCGCCCTCTGGACGCAGGTTTTGGAACTAATGCCAACACACAAGCATACTACATACGTACATACACACATACATACTTACATTCGTACCTACTCCACTGCTTGAATATTGGTTTAGGCGGTTTAGGGTACTTATGTGAATTACTTAATCGCTTGCAGTTATGTGAAAAGCGAAAAAGTAATTCACAACTATTAAAAAAAAACAATGATCTTCGACTTATTTTTTATTTCTTTCTTTTAAAACACTTCTTACTTAGTTTTCTTGCTTTAACTTTATACAAATCAGTATCATCATCATCCGGGGACGCAACACTGTCTGTTAGACATGATAATAGGAAGATTTAATGTCACAAACACAAAAGTTGCGGCACCAAACGGTTCGTCAGAGTCCTGTCTCAAAACTTGATTTTAACAACAACACAAGCACAAAATCAACACGGCCGGAGGAGCCGAGACTCGACGACAACGGACTTAGGTGGAAAAAGCACTTTAGGACGGTTAAAATCTGGAAAAACAAACAAGACGCGGAAAATACGTTAACGCAAACCGGCGGCCAAGTTTGTTTGTCATTTGTTGTAGTGTTGCTGTTGCTTAAAATATAAATAAATTCAGTTACTAAATCTTGTTTTTTTTTTTTACTTTATATTTTAATGAGCTTCCAAATAATATTTTATTGTTTTCTCGTTGTATTGTTTATAATAAATAAGTTTATCGAGATTATACTACTCATATAAATTGAGCAAAGGCTGGTCATACCAAAGAGTCAAATGAATGACTGTTTGCACGCCATCTTGCGTACATAATAGAACTACGTAGTCACAAATCTTGTAATACTGCCATCTATAAGCGGGTTTTGTAAAAGTAGCACAATATAATGTAACCAAATTAAAATGTCAGTTTCATGTGCAAGCCGGCAGTACATCTGGTGTTCAATCTTATTTTGCATACTTATACGAGAACGATTACCCGTTTCCAAGTACTAAGATTGTCAACCCTGTTCTGTCTGCGGCGACGTGGAGCTGTGGACCATGCGCCCGCGCCGAGAACAAAGGAATTCGTTTCTGGGTGCCTAATATGTCGCTTGTTTTAATACGTGCGTGGTGATAAAATGTAGCTGGCCAGAAATCTGATTTGATGCGTTCATTATTAGTTTATTCATCTTTATTTAGATATTGTAAATAGTTTTTCCTTTTTAGAAATAATATTATTTAAGTAATTTCCTTACGTTTAGTTTTTATTATTGTTATTATATTATTTAGAATTAAGACATGTAACAATTAATGTTACAACTTATTATATTTTATTTAGAATTTAAAGTATCGTAAATAAATATGTTACTCTCTAACGCCATCTATATCAATGAACCGTAACTATTTACTATTAGTTCACGTTTCTGTTACTAGAGGGCGCTACCCGTCTAAAATAATCAATAATTACTTTTATACTTGTTACAAACTTTTCTAGGAATGTGTATAGCTGATTGCACATAGCCTTTTCAAATATTTTGGAAAAAGTTGGTAGCAGTGCTATGGGTCTATAATTGCTTGGGATATGTTTGTCACCTTTTTTATGTACTGGTTTTACTAAAGCTATTTTAAGTGCGTCTGGAAATTGGCCGTCTTGAAAGCTTTGATTGATTAGAAAAATTAAAGGGATGGAAAGTTCTATTGCGCATTGTTTCAATAAAATTGCTGGAATGTCATCGATACCACAGTTCAATATTCTTGATAATGCGCAAAATGGATTTAGAAAAAACAGATCAACAACACTGGCAGTTTATAAATATGTTCAGCAAGCGCTACAACATATAAACGATAAACAATATGTAATTGGGCTACTACTAGACATGACAAAAGCATATGACAAGGTTGTATATGATATCTTACTCACTAAACTACATGGCTGCGGTGTACGAGGACCAGCTTATTCGTGGTTCCACTCATACTTACAAAATAGAAGACAAATAGTACAAATTGAAAATTATGATCATACGAAAAGCCAGATCAAAACCACTAGATCACATGAAAAACAAATTACTTGCTCAATCCCACAAGGAATTGTATTAGGATGCCCACTATTTTTAATCTATATCAATGACCTCCCTAAAATATTAGATACTAAAAACGCGTTACCAACATTATTTGCAGACGACATCTCAATATTGATCAAGTGTGAAAATGTAAATAACCCTAACCTACAAATACATGATACCCTTTGGATGCGCGGGTTAACGAAAGACTAATTGGCTATGACGAAAAAAACGGGAATTGACGTTCTGTGGGGAGACACAGAGGGTTTAGAATGCAGAACAACCTAAGGAAGGAAGTGCACGTACCTTTTTTCTCCGGAGACGTCGAATGAGCGACGGATGAGCGGATTCTCTTCTTCTGCTGTAAGTCTCTTGAAGCTCGATAGCTAAAGACACTTGCGAATTTGTTGCACAGGCGCGCGACGCGATAACCAATCGTCTCGAAGGATGCGAGCGAACGACGGCTGGTCGCTTGACCGACGGCGAGCAGGCAAGTGCATGAAAAGGAGTATGGGGTAGGACGTCACAGCCAATCAGATTAGACGTCCAATGACTGATTACATCGATCTGTCAGCGTAACCATTCCCCCCGGGCTTGAAGGGATGTCTTCAAAAGTTGAAGGCAAACTTCGCGAAAATAAACTACAATAACTACTATCTATACGTACAAAATCAAGAAAATCAAACAATTAACTACTTACTAATGCTAACCTAACCTCGGATTACGGGAGCCGAATTTATTGGTTAGGCAATGGGCAAAGACGAACGACGGGACGCAAGTAGGATCCAGTCGATGTCTTAACTCGGGCGATGCGAGTAACTCCTGCCGAGTCAGGAAAAACTTCTTCCACGACACCCAAAGGCCAGTGAAGGGGGGGCGAATTATCTACTTTGAGAATCACAACCGTACCGACAGTGACTGGATCGTTCGGCGTGTTCCATTTACGACGCGATTGTAAAGTGTGAAGATATCCACTTCTCCAGCGCTTCCAAAACGACTGTACCAATTGGTCTAACAATTTTATGTCTCGAAACAACAGTTCTCTCGTCTATCTCTTCGGCAGGTAAATATTTTAATGGGGTGAGATTTAGAAAGTGCGCTGCAGTCAAAGCTAGCGGTTCTGAAGGATCACTAGAGAGTGTCCTGCAAAGAGGTCTAGTATTCATTACTGATTCGACTTGAATAAGAACGGTATTTAACTCTTACACCGCCATTTGTTTATGCGTCATGACATACGTCATGACGCATAAACAAATGGCGGCCTGCCAGCGTCTGCGACGGCCAATCACAGACGACCAGAAACGTCAGTCGACATTAAAACAATATGGCGCTACGTCGAGCGTTTCGTTGTACGAAGATTATCACCCGTGGACTGTACTAAGATCACCGGCTAGTTCAATATGTACCGCGCGTGTCGTCATGCAGACGAAGAAACACACGTATGCTTTGGTAGAACGAATGCCTCGGCCGCGAGACATGGTAACCTTGAAGGGACTGGCGTAGTCCGTGCCCGTGTGAACAAATGGTTTAGTCGACTGAACCACACGACAAGACCGATGATCTGCCATGTCAGGGAAAGTTGGCTTGGGACGGATACAAAAGCAGGAAAGACACTTATGGATCCTATTCCTAACTAAATTGCGTGCAGAAAGTATCCAATATCTTTGACGCAAAGACATTAAACTATATAGGAGCAATAGACGGGACATCACGAAGAAAGTTGTGATCCAAAAATTTTTACCAATGGGTAAAAAGTCGCTCAGTCCAGTTCGAGACGTCCGCCTGACAGGTCGCGTGACCGTGCGTCAAAATGTAAAGTTCGATAGACGATTATAAGAAAATTTGCCTAGTTTCGCTTTGCCACACTGCAAATCTAGGTATGGGAAAACAAGTGGACTTGAAATCAATTTATTTTCGTCAATATTTTTTTATTTTTACCCAGTATTTAAGATGTTTTTCAATATTTTCTGATATTATTCTAGAACATTTGCATTTTTAAAATAAACGCCATCTGTTGCTCAGTAGCTATGCGTATTTTGCTAAGGAATTAGAGTTGTCTGTTTACCGATATGTACTATCGATATTTATTAAGTTGACATATATGTCGTATTTTTTTAAGTAAGTTGACGTAACACGTAAGTTGACGTATTTTTTTTAGTTGACATAAACGATCTGCCACGGCATGTTAATAATCCAATGGTGTTATTTGCCGATGACAGTACTGCGCTAGTAAAATGTACACATCCGGATAGGTATGAACAAGACATAAACAAAACTCTGGAAGAAATCGTACATTGGCTTGACAAAAACAACTTGGTGATTAACTTACAAAAAACCAACATAATACCTACACTTTCACCAACGCACAATTCTAAAAGAAGTATCTGTGGAATACAATAAACAAAACATCAACCAAGTTAACATAGCAAAATTGTTAGGAGTTTACATTGACAAACAATTAAATTGGCAATCTCAAGCAGAGGAAATATGTAAAAAATTGAATAAATCAGCATATGTCCTTTCAAAGCTATCCAAAAAAGTTGACATTCAAACTACTTTAGTAGCATACCATGGTCTGGTTGCATCAGTTCTAAGATTTGGTGTTATTTTCTGGGGCAATTGTAGCTCAAGGGAACACATATTCAAGGCGCAAAAACGTTGCATTAGAGCCATATGTGGTTTAAAAACCACTGACAGTTGCGAACCAAAGTTTAAGTCCCTAAAAATACTAACATTTCCGTCACTGTACATTCTGGAAATGGCAATGTTCGTAAAAACCAATATTAACTTATTTCCCATGATGTCAGATGTAAGTAAACGGCCTGTCAGAAGTCAATATAAAAAAATATTACATGTCGAGCCCTTTAGCACAGCATTATTAAAAAAAAGTTTTATTTGTATGGGTCCTATCATATACAATAAATTACCTGATGAAATAAAAGATTATACAGTCCAAAAGTTCAAAAATAAATTGGTGGCCTTACTAATAGAAAAATGTTATTATTCGATTAATGATTTTTTAATGGACAAATCCTTTAAATCACAATTACGTATAATTTTAATATTTCTGACAATTTACCCATCACTATTATTTAATTTATTATTTATTATTATTTTTAATTTTATTCATGTAATCACTTGTGGACATTTCTCAATTTTAATTTTGTTCTGTATGCATGTTCCATTAATTATTTTTATGACATTTTCATTTTCAGTATTATTGTATTATTTAATTTTGTAGATAAGTTAAAATCGTACATTTATGTAATATAAATTTTGCGTGCCTATTTCCAGGCAGAATGTACATGGCTCAATTCTATGTATTCCACCTATAATTTAATGTAACCTACATTCTATGCAAATAAAAACTTTTTTTTAAAAATGTGACCGCCTTCAAAAACAACCACAAAAAAGAGTAAAATAACCTACAAAACTTTTCTGTCGGAAGTCGGTGACTTTTTTATTAATTTCATTGTCTCTTTTGCCACCGACTTCCGACAGAAAAGTTTTGTAGGTTATTTTACTCTTTTTTGTGGTTGTTTTTGAAGGCGGTCACATTTTTTTTGAAAAAGTTTTTATTTTACTCTTTTTAGTTTAAATATTCAACCAAAATTCTTGTCAAATACATCATTTTCTTACATGTGCACTAGAATTTTGTAATCCGTTGCACCGGTAATAACATCGTTAACATCTCTTTCATTCATTCCCTATCTCAAAAACTGCTGAACCGATTTTGATGACATTTGCAGTATTCCCTAAGTCGAACGATACCTAGTACAACAAAAAAAGAATTACTTAAATCGGACTTATAGTTCCGGAGATATGCGAACTCAAACATAATTTTCTTACTTGAGGAGTTGTACCTTCCATCATCAGCTCAGCTACATGAGATGATGATTTCCATACGCAAATACTTGAATTACTTCATAAGATTTGCGAAAATCTATGTGTCAGCTAATAAAATTTGAGGGTTGCCCTCGATTTCTCCAAGATCCAATCATCAGATCATGAAATGGTGACAATAGGACAACACGGGAAGCACCAGCTTTCGAATAAAAAAAGAATCATGAAAATCGGTTCACCCAGTCGCAAGTTATGAGGTAACAAACATTAAAAAAAAAAAAAAAATACAGTCGAATTGATAACCTCCTCCTTTTTTTGAAGTCGGTTAATAAATGATTTGATTTGATTTAAGTCAAAGACTCTTGTCGAAGAGGAGCTCGTGGCTAAATAATCACAGCCGCACAGGCCGATCTTCTGGGTTAAGCCGCGCTTGCCGAGGTTGGTCTGTGGATGGGTGACCATCTGTCATAGCGAGTTTCCTCCGTGCCTCGGAAAGCACGTAAAGCCGTTGGTCCCGGTTGTCATTTGTAGATCTTTGACAGTCGTTAATGTTAGTCAGAAGCTCTAAAGTCTGACAACCAGTCTTACCATGGGGTATCGTATTACCCAGTTACTGGGTTGTGGAGGTCCGACAGGCAGTCGCTCCATGTAAAATACTGATATCCAGCTAAATCTGGTTCGACTGGAAGCCGACCCCAATATAGTTGGGAAAAGGCTAGGCAGATGATGACTCTTGTCGAAGAGTAATTAAAAATTTCCACTTGTTTATGAATTAATGGACTGTCTGGTTGAGCTAGCGATCACAAGCCCCACTGCTAATTCTTAAACTACTCAGGAACAGCCACATAGTCATCCACTACCGTATCCAAATATGAGATACTTACTGAACAGCTTTATTAGGAAACTAGACGCCTTTGAAATAACTATTTCATCATCATCATCAGCCGGAAGACGTCCATTGCTGAACATAGGCCTCCCCCTTAGATCGCCACGCAGAACGACAATTTGCCACTTGCATCCATCGGTTGCCCGCGACCCTCACGATGTCATCGGTCCGCCTAGCGGGAGGCGTGCCTACGCCAGGCCTGGCTCACTCCGCAGTGTAGGTATAAAACTGCAAGCATTGACGGGGACCACTTCGGAGTGGACATTTAGTCGGTTGCCGCGCGCCGCCCACTACGCACGCGCTTACTTATATAATATTTAAGTTTGGTGTTTGGTTGAATTTACGCATGAGTTTAAAAAATATATATATATGATGAAGAAAAAAAAATACTGCCTAACGTTTGGTTGTTTAAATAATGACAGTGATAGGAGCCTCACGTTTCACACACTACCGCGTGATTTCGAAAGTTAAGAAAAAAAGGAATATTTTTCTATGTAGTACATATTTAATAATGATCAAAAAACTATCTGACTGCTTGTGGCGTGCTTATTAATGTCATTCAAGTACCGGCTAGTAATCATGATCAGTTAAGGGCCTTCGCGCCTTTTAAGCCGTAAAAACGTTACATTCTAAAGCACATTCCTGATTAACGGCTGGGTGTAAAGATTGAAAAAAAATATATGTTGAATGTATATTCATGTACAACAATGTGAGTAAATTTTATTTTCTTATGACAAATAGTTGAACTGTAAAAAAAATATTTAACAACACGCTATTTTGTTCAAATAAATGCTCACTCCTTCTAAACGGCTTCGTTTATTTAAAATATTTTTGAATAGATCAATCGGTGTTAAAATTTACTACAATGTGAGTAACGCTCATGTAAATCAGTCACTATTTTACAAAGAATATGTTGAAAATTGAGATTTCCACATATAAAAACCGGGCGAAGGCGGGTTTTTGCAGCTCTTTCTGCCTAGCTGCATAGTGTATGATATCATTTTGAGGTGTCGCGGTACGCTCGGGACATATTAATATGTGCGGTGCAGATATGAAAATGTGCGTTTAGCTCCGCCTGGATGCTCAAGGTCATTGAGGGTACTATGCGCCTTAAGCATGATTAGGAAGGTTACAAATTTGGCCTACAAGACGACCAAGATAAATAAAATAGACGATTATCAAACCTGACATCACTCTCACTCACCTAAGCTGAATACGTAGGTAGGTCGAATTATGATCGGTAGAAAGTAGGAAGATGTTTACGTTATTGTTTAGACACGTTCAAACTCAGAAAATGGCTACACTACGCATTCAAGGTCAGCGATCGTAATTCTCTTCGCGACTTTTTTACCTACTTACCTACAAAGACACGCAACACGGGGCCTGTGACAATGAAATGAATGAAATGAAAATGATAAGGACTAGTTACCTATTTTGCCGTAAACGATAACAATCGATCTTTAAAGTTATGACTACAGCTTGGCCAGAACGAATTGAAATGGAACTAATCTTTTTGTTTCTGACAACGTTTTAAAATTTTTGATATTTGATGTAAACAAAGACCGCAGGTTTGTTAGATTTATTATTGTGCCACAAAACTAACTTATTAAGAGAAAAAAAATCTATCTTCTATACATATAATAAAACTGTAGGAAAATATTTTTTGTACATTAAAAAAAAACTCAAGAAATATAGCCAGCGTGTTAAAGGACAACCAATAGAACCCATTTCTAGCATTTTTAGAATTTTTGTCTGTTTGTCTGTATGTCTGTTTGTCTGTTTGTATGTTTATTTGTTCGGGCATCACGTAAAATGTACGAAAGCTATGTAGATAACTTGAATACATAGGGACTGACCGTAACTTGAAGTAACATTTAGTCTTTGTTTCATTGAAATCGGATCAGTCTATCAAAAGATATTTGAATTTAAAGTGTTCCAGAAGTAAAATTACGGTCAGTTTACACCGAGACACGCAGCTCGCAGTTCAGTAGCGCGATCTAGCTTGGAATAGAAAAACAACATACCTATTCAAATATGGTGTAGACTGGAGTGGAGTGGTTTGGAGTGGAGTAGAGTAGAGTAGAGTAGAGCGGAATGGAAAAGAATGGGATGGAATGGAAAGAAAAAAAGAAAGAAAAGGTTTTTATTTGACTCACACTAGAATGGGATGGAAGCGGATGGAGTGGCATGGAGTAGGATGACGTGGGATGGAGTGGGATAGGGTAGGTTGAAGTGGGATGGAATGGGATGGAGTGGGATGGAGTGGGATGGAGTGGGATGGAGTGGGATGGAGTGGTATGGAGTGGGATGGAGTGGGATGGAGTGGGATGGAGTGGGATGGAGTGGGATGGAGTGGGATGGAGTGGGATGGTGTGGGATGGAGTGGGATGGAGTGGGATGGAGTGGGATGGAGTGGGATGGAGTGGGATGGAGTGGGATGGAGTGGGATGGAGTGAGATGGAGTGGTATGGAGTGGGATGGAGTGGGATGGAGTGGGATGGAGTGGGATGGAGTGGTATGGAGTCGGATGGAGTGGGAGGCAATGGGATGGAGTGGGATGTAATGGGATGGAATGGGATGGAATAAGACGGAATGGGTGCTCTTATCCAGTAGCAATGAATAGCAAAAAAACGACAGAGGGCGTTTATTACAAACACGTCAAATATTCTTGAAATCATAAATTAATTCTAAATATAGGACTTATAATTATGAAAACAATAAGATTTTTAAAAAACCTGGCGAGAATTAAGCGCTTCGCACAAAAAAATACATTGTTAAATTCCGACATCCACGCGATCGAAGTCGCGGGCACAGCTAGTAAAATAAAAAAATCATTACAGCTTGGCCAGAACGGGTTGAAACGGAACTAAAATTTTTATTTCTGACAGCGTTTTAAAATCTTTGATATTTGATGTAAACAAAGACCGCAGGTTTGTTAGATTTATTATTGTGCCATAAAACTAACGTAATAAGTGAAAAAATAAATAAAATAAAATCATTCAAAGTGCTGGTAGTGCGAAGACAGTGGCGACTTCCGGTTTTCTACATTTTTATGTCAAGCTGTAAATGTGCTGGTAGCGCGAAGATAGTGGCGACTTCCGGTTTTCTACAGTTTTATGTCAAGCTGTAAATAAAATTATAGACCAAGAGCCATGGTCAAAAAAGAACATCGAACTACATATGGTGTAAAAATGTTCGATATACAACTATACATATTTGAGTGGGCGAACGAGCCTATAAAACTAAAGAACTTTCTTATTTAGGACGTATTATGAATAAAAAAATGTGTTCTGACACTTCTCACACAAAACCACTTTGTTGTTTTTTGGTACTCTAGTATGAATTAATTTCTACGACCAAATCGGGTCACTGCTCCTGTACTATTAAACATAAGAGCGTTGACGGCGCGGCGGCGTGGCGCGGGGGCGGCGCGCGGCGCGGGCGGTGCCGCGCGGCGGAGGCACCGCACGACTTGGGTGGCGAATGTCACGGATGAGGTAATAAAGCCTAACATTTCAAATATTTTTAAATATTGTTCTTAAGATGAAAATATGTTTAAAAATATAAAAATAATACGTAGAAAAGATAATAGTTATTATAAATAAACCCGACTTGCGACCTGACTGCGTCATAATAACGAATTAAAATTTTATTTTTAAATTTTGAAGTCTCTTAAATACATATTTTATATTATAAACGTGTTTTAGTCATTGGATACATAAACTGGGCTGCCGTTGTAAGGCGACTAAAAAGTCACGGTGGTGTTTATATTAACGTAATCGATATGAATATGAAGTAATCGATGACGAAACAGAAAAAGATATAGGCTGATGATAAAAACAAAATTCCTTGAGGGACTTAAGGAGGTAATGAGGAGTGATATATATTTAAGTTAATATTAATTAACAATTTGCCATGTAAGTCGGTAGGCATATTAGGCCAGGATTTCTTGCAGAAATATAGGGGTATTATAGATTTTTCGTTGAATAAGTTGTCTCTTAAGGGTCCTAAGGGACAGGTTTCGATGCCGCTCAAGTCGTATGATTACCTGCTAACGATTCCTCCACGTTGTGAAGTAGTTAGGTATTTTCCTGTTAATAGGGTGGAAGATTGTGTAGTGGTAAGGAAAGAATTGCGTGAAGGTGTTTTCTTGGCTAGTGTGATGGCTAGGCCTAGGAATGGGATGATACCCATTAGGGTTTTAAACACAAACTCTGAGGAAGTTGTGTGTAGTATGTCTGGTATAGAAGTTTATCCGGTAAGTGATTACGATTGTTGTAGTTTTGCAGAGTCAGAGGTGAACGTTGAACGTGTTAAGGAAATATTTTCTTTGCTTAGGCTTGATTATTTGAATGCCGAGGAACGATTATCTATTGAGCGAATCTGTGCGAAGTATTCAGATATATTTCATGTTCCGGGAGATAGATTGGCTGTCACGAATGTGTATGAACAGTCAATACGATTGAAAGAGAATGTGAGTCCAGTTTATAGGAAGCAATATAGAATACCTTATGTACAGAAGAAAGAAGTTGATAAGCAAGTGCAGGAGATGCTAGACAGTAATATTATTGAAGAGACGGCTAGTGAGTGGTCTAGTCCTGTTTTAGTTGTACCCAAAAAAGCAGATCGTAGTGGAGAGAAGAAATGGCGCGTGGTGATAGATTACAGGCAGTTGAACGAAAAGATACAGGATGATAAATTCCCTTTGCCGAATATAACTGAAATCTTAGATTCAATGTCGGGTGCTGTTTACTTTAGTCACTGTGATTTGTCGCAATCATATTATCAATGTGCTTTAGAAGAAAGTAGTAGGAAATACACTGCTTTTACGACAGATAAGGGACAGTATCAGATGTGTAGGTTACCAATGGGGTTGAAGATAAGTCCGAGTTCTTTTAGCAGATTGATGACTGTGGCCATGTCTGGATTGAATTATGACAGGTGTCTGATTTATTTAGATGATCTAATTATTTTTGGACGGAATTTGGATGAGCATAACAGGAATCTTATATCAGTTTTTTCACGCATGAGGAAAGTAAATCTTAAGTTAAATCCATCCAAATGTGAAGTTTTGAAGAAGCAAGTGCTTTATTTAGGACACGTAATTTCGGCGGAAGGTATTTCACCAGATCCAGAGAAGGTAGAAGTCGTAAAAAGTTATCCGCGTCCAACGACGGTTGATGAGTTAAAGAGGTTCGTAGCGTTTGCGAATTATTATAGGAAATTCATACCAAATTTTGCTAATATAGTGGTACCTATGAATAGGCTATGTAAAAGGGATGTAGTGTTCAGTTGGACCGATGAGTGCGAGAGGTCTTTTTTGTTGCTTAAGGAAGCGTTAATGAATCCACCGGTGTTGGATTATCCGGATTTTTCTGAAAACAACACTTTCATATTGCAAACCGATAGTTCGGGGTATGCTGTAGGAAGTGTGCTATGTAATGGGAACGGGAAACCCATTGCATATGCAAGTAGGTCTTTAGGGAAGAGTGAATTAAATTATCCTATAATAGAGAAGGAGTTATTGGCAATAGTTTGGTCGGTAAAACATTTTAGACCGTATTTGTACGGACGGAGGTTCGTCGTAAAAACGGATCATCGGCCGCTGTTGTATTTGTTTAACATGACAGATCCTTCAAGTAGGTTAACTAAGTTTCGTTTGTGTTTAGAAGAGTACGACTTTGAGGTTGAATATATTAAGGGAAAAGAAAATGTGCAAGCAGATGCACTTTCCAGGATAGTAATTACAAGCGAGGATTTGAAAACCATACGCGAAAAGACTATATCCGTGATGACAAGAGCGCAGTACAAACGGTTAAGAGAGTCGAATGATTGTGATACGGACTCCATGGTGTCTGGGACTGATCACCCTAGGATCGTAGAAGTTCTTAAAAAACAAAGAAATGACGTTGAGATACGTTTAAATGAATGGGAGAAAATGTTACGTAACAATAATTATAAAAAGATATTTTCAAAGTCGCGCAATTTGATGTATGTGCCAGAAAACTCGAGTATTTATGTAAACTATGAATCTTTATCGGCATCATCGCGAGACGAGTTGTCGAAAGACATAGTAGCTTTTTGTATTGAGAAAGGCATAAAAGAAGTTATTATTTTAAAAAATCGTTATAACGTTGAATTTATTACAAGAATGGCACAATATTTAAAGGAAAATAGTAGTAAATCTCCACATATGGAAGATTTTAAAATGTGTGTAGTGAAGGATTTACGGAGAGTAGAAGGAAAAGATGAGAAGAGGATTATTTTGAATGATTTCCACATTTTACCCACAAGTGGTCATGCAGGTATACGCAGGATGGTGAACAATATAAAGAAATATTATTATTGGCCTTCTATTGAAAAAGATGTAACGGAATACGTTAGTAAATGTGATAAGTGTAAGAAGCAAAAGTATTCTAGACATACTAAGGAACCAATGACAATTACTACCACTGCATCTACGTCGTTTGAGAAAATTTATTTAGATATAGTGGGGCCACTAGATAGGGACGAAAAAGGAAATGTATATATATTGACACTTCAGTGTGAGCTTACAAAATTTGTAGAGGCGTATCCATTAAAGAACAAATCCGCAAATGAGGTAGCGAAAGCGTTGGCAGAAAATTTCGTTTTGAGATATGGAATACCGCGGACAATTGCTACAGATAGGGGTTCTGAGTTCATTTCAAAAGTAATGGTAGAGCTATGTAATACCTTACGCATCAATAAAATCTTATCGACATCATATCATCATGAGAGTATAGGATCTTTGGAAAATGTTCACAAAACTTTAGGCGCGTATTTAAGGATACAGACGGATAATAATCCATCATCGTGGAGTTCTTGGATTCCGTATTGGTGTTTTTCATATAACACAACAGTTAATACTGTGACCAAATATACACCATATGAATTAGTTTTCGGTAAAATTTGCAGGTTACCAAGTAATCTTCAAGGTGGAAGTGTTGAACCTTTGTACAATTTTGATGATTATCCTTTAGAATTTAAGTACAGATTGCAAAGAGCTCAAAATGATGCGAAAGAAAATTTGATAGCAAGTAAGTTAGCGAGGAAACATTGTTATGATAAGAATCTTAATTCTATAAATTATAAAGAAGGTGACTTGGTATTAATAAAAAACGAAACAGGCAATAAATTGGAATGTATTTATAATGGACCATTTGAAGTTGTAAAGGACGAGTCACCAAATGTCTTTGTAAAAAAGAATAACAAGATAGATGTTATTCATAAAAATAGAACAAAATTATATTTTAAAAGTTAGAATGTAAGTTTAAAATGTATAAGAAAAAAAAAAAAAAGTAAATTAGTTTTTTTTTTACTTTAAGAGGGATGATGTGGTGTGGAGTCACGTATATTGTCCATCATCATGTCACGTATGTTGTACTTCAGTATATCACGTATTGTACATAGTTTAAGTTAAGGTAAATAAGCTGTTTCCGTAGTCTTAGCATTAGCACGTAGTCACGTATTATCCATGTATACATATACCATCAATTAAAGGAGAGAGGGCAGTTCTACAGTTGACTCTCGGAGTAGTACGCATCATGTTGTTTATTTAACCCCTCCTCAACCGATCATCTCCGAAGCGGTGGTAATGCCCTGGTTTTCCATGAGGACGGAATGGACAAAATCGTCCATGTATAGTCCCGTGGCGACAATGGCTTTGGCCTGAGGGTAGGAGTCACCCTCATCCTCCGCCAGCTGCTTAATAGTTCGCAACGCGTGAAAGGGGCTAGATTTAAGTCCAAAAATGACACGGTTGAACTCAAACTTGCAAAGGTTCCTGCGGCGAAAACCGATACAAGATGCGCTGGAAACGCCGATCAGATTCGCGGATTCCAATGCTTGGAAACATTTGACGAATGTCTGAAGAAAGCGCGATCGAAAACAAACGAAAATTAACTATAATGTTAAACAAATTCCCTTGTAGGTTCTGTCCACCATACAAGAGATCATTAAGCGAAACGCGGGTAGTAGTTTTACAACTACCGTCGAGAACGACACGAAGTTTGGTTGTGACCTTATCATCTCGGATCACACCATGATGCGGAATGTAGTACGAAGGTTCCGAAGAATCAGGAATTGTTGGTGAAATATAGCCCTTATCTAAATATTCTAGGATGACGTTGTCATACGCGGCCTTTAAATGTGGAGAAGCTTGCATCTTCCTTTCCAAGCAGAGAAACCGGCATTCACTTGCTTGACGTGAGTTGCCCAGGGATTCGACATCACCGTTGAAAGGCAAAGCGACCACGTATCGTCCGTCACTATCTCGAGTGGTAGTGCGGGTATAAAACTCCTCACATAATTTGTCATCTAGGCTGAGTACCGGGGGAACATTTACCTCTTCTAATTCCCAGAACTTCCGGATTGCTGAGTCTTACGGCTCCGCGGTGCAACAATACGAAATGGTCGAATTGTTATCGATGAGAACCGGCGCCTTACCGACAATTACATAGCCGAGCACAGTTTCCAAAGCGATTGGAGAATTATGTGTAGGCAGACCTTGAACTCTGTTAGATAAGAGTAAGTGCGGGAAATTCGAAGCACCGATCAATAATTGAATCGTATTTGAAGAAAAATATGTATCGTCTGCTAACTGTAAATTTTTTAAATTATTCAAAAGCGAAACGTCAACGGTGACTGTTGGCAAACGTTCAGTAATCTAAATAAAATCTAAATCTATTACGAATTACTCAATATTATAATTTATACTAGCTGTGCCCGCAACTTCGTTCGCGTGGATGTCGGAATTTAACAATGTATTTTTTAGTGCGAAGCGCTTAATTCTCGCCACGTTTTTTATAAATCATATCGTTTTCATATAAACCCTATATTTAGAATTTATTTAGATTTTTCAAGAACATTTGACGTGTTTGTAATAAACGCCCTCTGTCGTTCAAAGGCAGTAGTACTATTCAATTGCCACTGGATTAGAGCACCCATTCCATCTCATTCCATCCCACTTCATCCGACTTCATCCGACTCCATCCCACTCTATCCCACTCTATCCCACTCCATCTCACTCCATCCCTCTCCATCCCATTTCATCCCTCTCCATCCCACTCCATCACACTCCATCCCACTCCACACCATCTCATTCCATATCACACCATCCCACTTCATCCCACTCCATCCCACTCCCTCCCAATTTATCCCACTTCATCCCACTCCATCCCACGCTATCCCACTCCATCCCACTCCATGCCACTCCATCCCACTCCATCCCTCTCCATCCCACTCCATCCCTCCCCATCCCACTCCATCTCACTCCAACCCACTCCATATGACACCATCCCACTCCATCCCTCTCCATCCCACTCCATCCCACTCCAACCCACTCCATCTCGCTCCATCCCACACCATCCCACTCCATCCCTCTCCATCCCACTCCATCCCACTCCAACCCACTCCATCTCACTCCAACCCACACCATCCCACTCCATCCCACACCATCCCACTCATTCCCACACAATCCCACTCTATATGACACCAACCCACACCATCCCACTCCATCCCACACCATCCCACTCATTCCCACACAATCCCACTCCATATGACACCATCCCACTCCATCCCTCTCCATCCCACTCCATCCCACTCCAACCCACTCCATCTCACACCATCCCACACCATCCCACTCCATCCCTCTCCATCCCACTCCATCCCACTCCAACCCTCTCCATCTCACTCCATCCCACACCATCCCACTCCATCCCATACCATCCCACTCATTCCCACACAATCCCACTCCATATGACACCATCCCACTCCATCCTACTCCATCTCACTCCATCCCGCTTCATCCTACTCCATCTCACTCCATCCCGCTTCATCCTACTCCATCCTCTTCCATAACATTTCATCCCATTTTATTGTGAGTCTAATAAAAACCTTTTCTCTCTTTCTTTCCATTCCATCCCATTCTATTCCATTCCACTCTACTCTACTCCTCTCCACTCCACTCCAAGCCACTCCACCTCCAGTCCACACCATATTTGAATAGGTTTGTAGTTTTTCTATTCTAAGCAGTAGATCGCGCTACTGAACTGCGCGTCTCGGTGTGAACTGACCGTAATTTTACTTCTGGAACACTTTAAATTCAAATATCTTTTGATAGACTGATCCGATTTCGATGAAACAAAAACTAAATGTTACTTCAAGTTACGGTCAGTCGTTGTGTATTAAAGTTATCTACATAGCTTTCGAACATTTTACGTGATGCCCGAACAAATAAACATACAAACAGACAAACAGACAAAAATTCTAAAAATGCTAGAAATGGGTTCTGTTGGTTGTCCTTTAACACCCTGGCTATATTTTTTGAGTTTTTTTTTAATGTACAGACGCCAGCACATCAAGCTACCTCAATCTGTCAGATTTCTTTAATAGAATTTCAACCTTATCACAAGAGTAGAAGGTTAATGTTTGACTGGTAAAATCTGACAGATTCGGGTAGGTTGACCTGCTGGCGTCTGTACAAAAAATATTTTTCTACAGTTTTATTATATGTATATACATATAATAAAACTGTAGAAAAATATTTTTTTTATATATAGATTACGATTGAAACGAGAATAAAATTTAATTTGTACGGAACCCTGTATTTGTTTACTAGAACCTCCTATATCCCTTACGGTTGCACAGGTAGGTTTATTATTTATATTCAAACCCAAAAGTTGACAACAATCTTTAGTGATAAAGTTGCTTTGAGAGGCGCTGTCTAATATTGCGCGAACAATATGTTCTTTCCCAAAAGAATCCATTACAATAACTCGTGCGGTTGCAATCAAAATCGTAGTGGGGCCTCGATATAAATGATTAATACGGTTATCATTCGTCGAGCATAGAACTACGTCTGTCTCGGGTGATGACGTGCGGGCACCGGTTGACCTTGAACCATCGCCTTCTTTATTGCGAAAGCACAAAAGCGTAGGATGTTTAGAACTACATTTTTTTCAAGTGGACTTTGACCCACAAGCGGACACACTATGTTGTTGACTTAAACAATTAATGCATAAATTATTTGATTTCACAAACTTAACCCTTAAAGTCACTTTGCATAGTATACTATACACTTGAATAAAAAAAAATATTTTGAGGAAACAATTATTTTAAAATGCAATGTTTTTACTAAAAAGGAATTTCAGAACATTCCTCTTTTTAATAATAAATAAATGAAAGTGTTATCTTTAGTATATTTGTCAATTTTGACATAAATGCGACACCATACCGGAGGAATCCTTTTTATGTCAGTGTAAAATTTATTATAATTTCTTATTCATTATGAAAATATGTTCTGTGTTCTGTGAATTGAGATCATAAATATATTGTGCTCCTGCTCATGCTAAATTATCCACGTTATATACAAGTTTTCATCGCTTTTTACTACCACAATCTTGGGTGTATAGCATACTATACATTGCGACGGTTTGCTAAAAAAATATTTTGATTTTAATGTATATCATTCTATACATTGCCAACTTATGGGTGGTGGTGATGTGTTGATGATTCTTCATTTAGACTTGGAATCTAGATTTTTGAAGCCCCAAAACTGTTTCCGAAAGCGGAAAAGATCCAACACCACTCACAATCAATCTTTTGACAACATTTCCTTTCGATACACAATGCAATTTCAATGCTATACCATCTATCGTGTGACTACCCTCCTTGCATTTAAACTGTCACTGTTTACAGTGTTTACGCCGGAAACTTCATCAAAATGCGAACATAGAAAATGCAGAGGTCCTATAGTTGCTGTTAACAGGATAAAAAGACGAAAAATACCGAAACTCTTACTTTTTTTTCAATGGATCAAGAGAAGTTTTCAATAAGCAGCTGAATTGTCTTATCAAGACTTTCAGGAAGCTGTTTCATGAAATTGATTGACGGTGGACTACTGCTATCGATTTTTCCTGAAGACTTTATACCTGTTATAGCAAATAACACTAACTTACATACCATTTTCGGCGGGAAAGTCAACACAAGCACTTAGTAAGGATACAGTTGTTTTTTTTTCCATCAACATGTTGATGGGAGATGTGGTTGTGCCACTTATGGAACACCACAAGGATTATTGGTAGACTACTGCAAGATCGCAGACGTTATGGTTTTCAAAAATTTTCAACTGAAAGATCACTGTCTGAAACACAGAAAGTATCTGAGGTGCAAACATTGCAGAAAGGGCCAGGGTAGTACTCGTTGTACCAATTTCAATGTCCACCTTTGTTAGGGGGTTAAAAGGAATTGTTTTGTAGCTTATCATAAGCACTGATTGTCATTATTTTACTATAAGTTAAAGCACATTTGGCGTTATAGTATTTTGATCAACCTATGTCGAAAGTGTATTTTGTATATTATACTATACACCCCTTACAACTAAGGATTACTAACGTTGGTGGCAATGTATACTACAATATACACTAATTATCTTAGAAGACAAACTAATTAGATTTTTTTTACAATTTTTCCTACCCTTATTATGGGTCAAATAATCATAAACAAGAATAATTTCCATGTTTTATTTCGATGAAATGTTTTGCGACTTTAAGGGTTAAATCTCTGATCGGATTTATAATTATTAAATACTTTACATTTATATACGTGATCATGTTTCTCGTTACACAAAACACATGCGGTAGGTTCGTTATCAGTTATATTATATATATATAATATAGGGTAAAGTACTTAACTGCTGACCTCCCACCAACTATTGACTGCATAACAGTTTTTATCAAAAATAATAATAAATCTTCTTGCAGTGCTGCATAAAGAATACAGGAAATGAAATATAATTTATCTTGTAATATATTGGCGTCACAGAAAATTTAAATAAAGCAATAATGCGTCCGTAAACCTATGATAACAAAATACCCTCCTAAAATCATCAAGAAATTTAACAATTTGCTAAGCTTGTAAGGTCCCTTAGTCTCATGGCAATCTACGCTGGCAGCTGGTGGTAAGAGACGAAAGGACCTTACAATTGGCGCCCCACGTTGGGCGCCAATTGTAAGGTCCTTTCGTCTCTTACCACCAGCTGCCAGCGTAGATTGCCATGAGACTAAGGGGTTCTGTTCGCATGAGGTTGGATAAATAAAAGAAAGTGCTTGATGTCTTCTCAGCTATTTAATTTGATGCACACATGGGTACAGGATCACAGCACGATTCCTTACAAGGTTATGGTTATAATCACAACACTTACTTTGGGTAGAACATACTACCATCTATCCAGGTCGAACCGTGGACATGCCACGCAGACAGCATTCACAGCCTGTGTGTCTTGCAGAATGTAATACGTGGCTTGGAACCAGAGCTTGTCCTAGCTTATTCCATATGTGCCAAGCGCAGAGAAAACTTTTATTATTTTTCTTTAATTAATTTAAAATAATGGATGGAACCCTGAGAACAATATCAGAAAGCATCCGTGAGCATTTCAATACAATCATCATGGTGGGTGATGCCATGTAATTGCAACAAAACAGGAAATAATTATGAATACATACGCTTAAGCGGTTCCTTATATTAATAAACTTTCATTTTGGCCGATGTACCACTCCTATACCGCGTCATTAATATTTTATTTAAATATTCTTGTTTTATCAGTCAGCGTCTATAACGTGTGCAGATTCTAAGAAAAAAGCGGAAGCCAAGGTTCAACGTCATCTAATCGTTCAAACCCGCTTCTAGGCTTTTGCCTTTTAGACCATGCGTTATATAATTAAATTTAATTCAACTGAAATCTATCACAATTAATTATCTGAATTTTATGTATGTACTTATTATTATTTTATTTAGAATTTAAAGTATCGTAAACAAATATGTTACTCTCTAACGCCATCTGTTGATGAACTGTAACCTCACCAACCTGTAAAATTCACTATCAGTTCTCGATTTTGATACTAGATGGCGCTACCCGTCTAAAATAATCGATAACTACTTTTATACTTGTTACAACCTTGCTTGAAGAAAAGATAGACAATTTAGATCGCAATTGTGTTAACCCTATACTTGACATGGTGCACTTAAATGCACATTGAATTCAGATTTTATTTTAAACAAAACATTACATCGAATCGTTTTAATTATAACTCCAAGTGATTTCCTATACGTCTGTTTATGTGAGAAAAAGTAATCTATAATTGTCTGGCTCACACTTTGTCAGTGGTGAACAAAATGGCGAACTGTCCGTCAGAGCCTGTGCATTGCTCTGTAAGTATCGTATTTTATCTCACTTAGATAAAATTAAATGTATGAATTTGATATAATTTTACTTTATGCAAGCTTTACGCAATAGTTTGTATATATTATTTCTTTGATATCTTTTTTGCATATAGCGTAATTCACGATTTTTGTAAGGTGTGCATTTAAATACACACTGCCTGGTGCAGTGTGAATGACAATTTATTTGTTGTGTATATTTAAATGCACACTGCCAACGTCATAGATGGTTACTACTTGTGAATGTTGTGTTTATAAATGCTGTGCTACTACATACTCGAGCCTTTCTTCAGACAGAGTTTTGTTCATAATGCATGACAACAATTCGTATCACACTTTCCACCATATTCCTTTGCTTTAGCTTGCAATACTTTTATTTCAGATGACTAGAAGTTGAAATTTCTAGCGTTGGTGCCTAAATGTGGAGCTAAGTCTGATGTAGAATCTTGCGAATCTATGGAAAATGCATTCCAGATGTGTGTCTCATCAAGATGTCTCCGAAGACGGGTCCCCGGACCCAAAAAATGGGTCCTCACTCCACAAGTTGTTCATTCGTGTTTCACTATCTAGCCTAAAATGAGTTTCTGCGCTACTTTTTTCTGCTCCCTCGGTGGGAGGAAGATAAGAAATATCAAGCATCATGGTGTCCACCGAATTCAAGAATCACTTATAGGTACTTCTGGGCATTGAGGGAGGCTTTTTAGCTGGAGGCCCATTCCACCTCAAGATGTAGGTTTCTCTTGACTTTGTTCATCTAAAGTAGTGAAGGGAGGGTCTTAAATGACTGCTGCTGGTTTCTGGATCTTTTGCGATATAAAATACAACTTTCCAAACGCAAACGTATTTAAGTTTTTCATATTGTTACATACTTAAATAGACATGTAAGAAAACGTTGATCTCAGAGCATTAGGACTGAATACTGTAATAAATAGTAATAGAAAAAATGTTTTACTATGTCCATATCGTAACTATAACGAACCAAGATCCTAATGAATTTCAAATTGTTTTGATATTTTTCGAGAATAATGTTATTTTTATGTTATTGTTTCTTTTTTAGATTAGTGATTACATGGCAGTGTGCATGTAAAGACACAGTTTTCTTTGTATGTTTTTTCTTGTGAGCTTGGCAGTGTGCACTTGAAGACACATAATATATCCTGAAAACTGAAATTCAGAGATTTTTTGTTTTATTTTTCCTGACATCCTTATGATCCAATTAACATAAGGAACTAGTAAAAGTTAATTTTTCTTAAGGTAAAATTCTCCGCCAAGTATAGGGTTAAGACTTGCATCGAGGTTCGCAATGTTCCCAAGTGCCAAAAAGAATCTAAAAGCAGTCTCTTCACTATGGTTCAACATTTGTCCAGACGACTAGAAGTCCTTATACAGCTTTCTGACATCCGTGATGTATCAAGAATGCCTTCAAAAAAAGAAAGTAAGACCTCGAACTTATGCATTGAATTCACAAACACGCTACAAAAAGACATCTTTATGCGAGCAGCCAAACAATATAATACCGATCATCCTACGGACAAAATTAATTCTAGTCACTTGGGTTTTGATGGACCTAAGGTACCTATTTATATTGCTGAGCAGCTCACACCTCTTTCTAAGAAACTGTTCTATGCAGCAAGAAACTTCGCTAAATTAAATGGTTTTGATTTTTGTTGGACGTCAAATGGTCGTGTCATGTTAAGGAAAAATGCCGATAGTCAATACATTATAGTAAAAAATGAAGAACAACTTTTGCAAATGTACATACCAATTAATGCATGACTAAAATGTAATTCAATTCCTGTGTTTTTACTACAATTGTCTAAACTTTGTATTTACTTTACCATTATAGTTATAGTTATGTTAAATATTAACTGTTGTCTTGCACGTACATTAACACAATACATCAACCTTACACATCAGTCCAGATTCCTCATTACATTCACGCATCTCACACATGTTTCTCACGTGATTTATACTAACCTGTTATCCAAGCTTTCGATGCCACATAATATGATCATTGCACTCACTGCTAAAAAATGGTTGATAACGTAAATACTTTTATGGACACTGTTGACGAATTTTCTGTATCGGATTCACACGCTTGTGCCCCAGAACAGGCTAAGTTGTTCATTAAATATCCATCACATTATTTAAAAATCCTTACTCAGAACATAAGGTCAATAAATTGTAATTTTCTTAGTCTGCAGACACTACTTCAACGAATTGCTATAAATTGTGATATTTTGGTCCTGACGGAGTGCTGGTTGTTGTGTTCTAGTAATCATCATATTCCTAACATTCAAAACTTTACCATGTACAGTACTACCAACAATAGAAATCAAAGTGATGGTGTCGTAGTCTATGTCCGGTCTAACCTTGCCGTCGCTTGTGAGGAACTTTGTTTTGGTTCCGCCACCGGTTTAGTAGTGAGGGTGGGGTCTGACGTGGCCATTCTGTGTATATACCGGTCGCCTTCCATAAGTAATATTGATAATTTCCTTTCCTCTCTCAATAACTTTCTCCCTACTTTATCCAATATCAAGACTGTTGCTATTACTGGTGACATTAACGTAGATATAAAGCCACTGTCACCTGATGCTCGATCGCATGACTACCTCAATACCCTTGCATTTCACGGATTTCTTCCAACCCATACTTTCCCAACGAGAGGTAACAATTGCCTGGATCATTTGTTATTAAAGTCAACAGTACCATCTATTTCACTTGTTTTCGATACAACTGTAACTGACCATTTCTCTACGTTGCTGTGTATTTCTATCAAAGAAACAAAATGTAATACTACTAAAACCATCAACAAAATTGATTTTGATTCCTTGGACAAGACAATGGTGACACTGGACTTTGCACGCGTATACTCAAAAGTTGATTGCAATGACGCTACTGATGCTCTGGTTGGGATTATGGCTACCGCAATATCCGAAAACTCTTCCACCAAAAAAATACCAACCAATAAAAGAATACTCAAGCCATGGATTACTCCGGGTCTACTACGGTGCATTAAACACAGGGACTTGCTCCATAAAAAATTGAAACATTCACCAAATAATGTCACGCTAGAAATCTCGTACAGGCGATACAGAAACTTCTGCAACAAATTATTAAAAAAAGTAAAAAGACAATTTGATACACAAGAGCTCGATAAAGCTGGAAAAAATTCTAAAGTACTCTGGGAAACTATTAAAAGAATCACAAACACACAAAAATCACAACATGCATCAACTCAACTACTTTCACACTCGGACACTCCAATTCAGTCTTGCCAAAACTTAAATAAATTCTTTGCTGACTTAGGAAAAAAACTTGCAGATAATATTATCAACGATCCCGCTTCACCTAGCTTACCTTGCTGTCATTCTACCGTTTCTTCAACATCATTTGTATTGGATCAAACAGACGATGATGAGGTCAAATCTGTTATTCACTCTCTTAGATCCACTGCGGCCACGGGGTGGGATGGTATCTCCTCCGCGGTACTAAAGAGATATTGTGACGTCCTTGCGCCAGTTTTAAGCTATATATTTAACCTCTGCTTTAAGACTGCTATCTTTCCGTCAGCACTAAAAAAGGCTATTATACACCCTATCTATAAGGGTGGCGATAAAAACTCCTTCAATAATTATCGCCCCATAGCCGTCCTTCCTGCCCTCTCAAATGTCCTTGAGCGACTAATTAATAAGAGACTTGTAGGTTTTTTCGAAACTAATAACATTTTTTCCTCTCAACAATTTGGGTTCCGAAAGAACAAATCTACTTCTGATGCAGTCCATGAAGTAACGAATTTCGTTGTTGAGAAAATTAACAACCGGAAGAAAGTGCTTACAGTGTTTCTAGACCTCGCCAAGGCCTTTGACACCGTTCCCACTTCTACCCTTTTAGTCAAATTAGAGAGAGCTGGAATCAGAGGACTGCAACTCGAACTCCTCAAAAGCTACTTGACTAATAGACTGCAAATTGTGAAAATTGGAGACCATCTTAGCGAAGAGCTGCCTATATTTTACGGAGTGCCACAAGGCAGTATACTCTGCCCTACACTATTTCTCATCTTCTTGAATGATCTTTGCAAACTCAATCTCACAAATGCAAAAATTGTGTCATTTGCTGATGATACAGCTCTTACCTTTTTTGGTAACACGTGGTTAGAGGTTCAGAACCATGCACAAGGTGTCTTTAATTCTGTTTTAAACTGGCTTCGATCTCACGGCCTTACACTCAATACATCTAAGACGAAATTTATGACCTTTTCTGTCTCACCTGTTATGTGGGGTGGTTAATAAGAATAGGCAATAGATATTAAAAAAAGGTCTATGATTGTCTGTGGTACACTCCCAACGAATATGGCGTCTAGATGTGAAATCTGTGAATGTCGTCCATTATAATATTGTAATTCTCTCATCGTTATAATTAAACGGTTCAATCCTAAAATCAGCGTTCATCTTTGAAAGTCCTAATTACAGGTTATGGGCCCAGCGGTTCCATAGCTGTATTTTAGGTGAAGAACCGACGTGTGTGCAAAAAAAGTCGAAGTCAGCGGGCAGCGGCGTCTGGTGTTTAGCGGTGCAAGGGAGCACACGCGATAGACGTCAACATTTCGACGGGGGAGCAGATCGGGGATCAATGGATCAGCTCGTGACGATGACGATGGGAGGGGGAGTCAAGTTGGAGGGTCCGACAAATTGGAATTTATGGAAATTCCAAATGACAGTGTTGCTGAGAGCGCAAGAGGTGCTATCGGTGGTGAATGGCACTGAGGTGAAGTCTGAAAATGCGGCGTGGGTAAAAAAAGATGCGAAGGCTCAAGGGTTAATCGTTTCAAGATTGACTGAAAGCGCAATGATACATATCATCGCATGTGAAACTGCTGCACAAATGTGGGAAAAGTTGCTCAATGTTTATGAGCAGAAATCGAGTACAGCGATTCATTTGTTACAACAAAGATTTTTTAATTTCAAGTTCGAGGAGAACATGGAGGTATCAGTATTCATATCAAAACTACAAGAGTTACAACTACAGTTGAAGCAAGCAGGGGAGGAAATCTCTGAGAAATTTATTATCACAAAAGTTTTAATGGCATTGCCGGAGAAATACAGTCATTTTGTGTCAGCTTGGGAGTCAGTGGACACATCTAAGCAAACTTTTGATAGTTTAGTTGCTAGACTTCTTGTGGAAGAAGACAGACTGAAGGCAAAGTCAACAGATAGTGAAAATGTGGCATTAGTTGCAAAAAAATCTGACACTGTGAAAAAATGTTACAAGTGTGGTAGGGTTGGGCATTATATTCAAGACTGTAAGAGTAAAAAGGATGTCAGAAAGTGCTTTAATTGCAACAAAGTGGGACATTTAAAGAAACAGTGCACAAATGAATCAAAAACTGGAGCACAAAGTAATGCCTTTTCAACAATTGTCAACAATGGGTTACCATGTCATGCATCTGAGAGTAAGTGGATTATCGACAGCGGTGCTAGTGAGCACATGATTTCAGAACGAAATTTGTTTATGTCAATGCGTCAAGTATCAAATCGGTTTGTTATTGTTGGAGATGGGCGACGTCTACCAGTTTTGGGGATTGGAGAAATTGAATTTATAAACAACAAACTAAGTGAGGTGTTTTTTGTGCCAGAACTAAAACTAAATTTGTTTTCTGTGACAAGGGCTACTACTAAGGGGTATAGTGTGGATTTAACATTGGACAAATGTGTAATAAAGAAAAACAATCAGGTGTGTGTGTCAGGACTTAAAGAAAACAATGTTTATGTATTAAAATTTAATAAAAATGATGTCCAATGTGCAGTGACTCTCAGTGAGTGGCATGAGAGGTTATGTCACCAGAACATAGACTATGTGAAGTCTGTACTTTCAACAAACAATGTGAAATATACTGAGGACAATAAGAAGTGCATTGATTGTTTAAAGGGAAAAGCACATAAGCTTCCTTTTAAAGACAGTGTATCCAGTACAACACAACCTTTGGAGTTGGTGCACGCTGATGTATGTGGACCATTCGAAGTAGCATCACTTGCAGGGGCAAGATACTTTTTACTTATCAAAGATGATTTTACTAAGTTTCGTCATGTCTACTTCATGCAAAATAAGTCGGAGGTTGTGCAGTGTGTCAAGCACTATTCTCAGTCTGCGGAAAGGAAAACAGGGCAAGTTTTAAAGGTTTTTCGGTCTGATGGTGGGGGCGAATTTGTGAATAAGAATATGGAGGAGTATTTTACTGGCAAGGGCATACAGCACCAAACAACAGTGGCTTATACGCCAGAGCAGAATGGCCAAGCAGAAAGAGACATGCGTACACTGGTGGAGGCGGCACGTACCATGCTGCATGCCAAAAACATGGGTAAAGAGTTGTGGGCTGAGGCCATTAATACAGTTGTCTATGTGCTAAATAGAACCAGTAAGAGCAGAACTGAAGGGAAGACACCATTTCAGATGTGGACCGGGCATGATTTTGATATTACCATATTAAATAAAATATTTGGTTCTAAAGTATGGATACATATACCTAAAGAAAAGAGGCGTAAACTGGATTCAAAGGCTGAAGAAGGAGTGTTTGTCGGCTATGAGAGTTCAAAGGGATATAGAATTTATTATGAGAAGAAAAAGACAGTACAAATAAAAAGAGATGTAGTGTTTGTGTCAGAAGATATGTCATTACCAGAAGAAAAAGAATATGACAAAGAGAAAGTAGTCTATTTGGACAGAGAGAATACAGGACTTGACCAAGTGGAAAGAGGGTTGGAGCTGTTACAGATGGACCAGGAGCCCATGCAAATGGAGCAACAGCAGGAACAAGCTCGAGTAGAACAGGAACAGGGTCAGGCCGAGCAAGACCAGGCAGAGAGAGAGCCAGAACAGGAAGAGCACAGTGACAGTGAGGCAAGTAATTCTGAAAGTTCTGATTACTCTGATGCCAATGACACAGAACAGACAATACGCACAAGGAGTGGGAGACAAGTAAAAAAACCTTTGAGGTTCAATGACTACATGGCATTAGTTGTGGCAGAGGAAGAACCTGCTAGCTACAAGGAAGCTATGGAAAGAGAGGATGCTGATAAGTGGAGGAAAGCTATAGAAAAGGAATTGAGTCAGTTACAGGAACATAACACTTGGACACTCGTGGAAAATGTACCAAAGGGAAAAGAAATAATAAGTACTAAATGGGTGTTGAAGAGAAAAGAAAGTCAGGATGGAGAACTTATTTATAAGGCAAGGCTGGTAGCCAGAGGCTTTCAACAAAGTTGTGATGATAGTGATTTATATGCTCCTGTAGCTAAACTAAATACCTTTAGAATATTTACTGCTGTTGCCACTAAGTAAAATTGTAAAATAAGGCAATTGGATGTATGTAATGCTTTTTTAAATAGTAACATTAATGAAGATGTGTATTTGAGGTTGCCTGATGGTATAGAGTCTGATTTGAAGTTTTGTAAACTTAATAAATCTATATATGGGTTGAAAAGGTCTCCGAGGTACTGGAATGAAACGTTTGATAAAGTAATGAGGTCACTGGGTTTTAAAAGTTCTGACAAGGATTACTGTTTATATTCAAAACACGAGGATGGTAATAAAGTATTTTTGTTGTTGTATGTCGATGACATATTGTATTTCAGTACTTCAGAGACAGAAAGTAACAAGTTAAGAAATATGTTACATGATTCTTTTAAAATGAAGGATGTAGTTGGTAAATTTTTGGGTATAGAAGTAACTCAGGATTTAGATAAAGGTTGTACAAAAATTTGTCAAAAGGATTACTTGAAAAAGGTTTTAGAGTATTGTGGTATGAAAGATTGTAAACCATTATCTTTGCCCATTGATAAAAATTTTAAATTTATTTTGTTAAAAAGAGACAAGTCAGAGTCAGAAGAAATAGAACATAAATGTAGAATGATAATAGGAAGTCTAATGTATGCAGTAGCTGGATCTAGACCTGACTTGTGTGCCGTAGTCAACATACTAAGCAGATACCAAAGTTGTGCTAGCCAACTGTTGTATAAATTGTTACTAAATGTTCTTAGATATGTAAAGGGAACATTGGATTTGTGTTTAACTTTCTATAGAGATGGTAGAAATGATATAGTTGGTTATGTTGATAGTGATTGGGGGGGCAGTGATGATAAGAGATCAACAACAGGTTTTTGCTTTAAAGTTTTTGGGGGTTCAGTCATTTGGACAACTAAAAAGCAACAATCTGTGGCTTTATCATCCACTGAGGCCGAATATGTGGCTCTCAGTCATGCTACTAGTGAAGCTTGCTTTCTTAGGTCTGTATTATGTGATTTTGGGATTAGTGTGGGGACAATTGTCTTATATGAAGACAATCAGTCAACAATTAAGATGGCTAATATGGCTACAGGCATTACTAGGGTTAAACACTTAGATATTAAGTTGAGATTTGTAAAAGAAAAAATGGATAAGAAAATAATAATAGTTGAGTATGTAAGTTCTGATAAACAGGTGGCGGATATTTTAACTAAACCTCTAGGTGGGGTTTCATTCAAATATTTGAGGGGAAAATTGTTTAATTAATATTGGTTGGTTAAAGTAGTGTAATTAGAGTAAAGTTCGTTTCTAAGTATGTGTAACTTTTGTGAAAAGGAAAGTGAGACGGTATTGATGTGTGTTGTTTTTTAATAATTATTGAGGGGAGGTGTTATGTGGGGTGGTTAATAAGAATAGGCAATAGATATTAAAAAAAGGTCTATGATTGTCTGTGGTACACTCCCAACGAATATGGCGTCTAGATGTGAAATCTGTGAATGTCGTCCATTATAATATTGTAATTCTAATAATAATAATAATAATAACAATATTCATTTATTTGCTCAGAATGTAGGTATTTACAATAAGGTGTTTACAGAAATGTTGAAGAATCCTTGTACATTCTACCATTTTGGCATGCAAATATTGATGCAGTTCATCATCACACATACAACTCTTGCTAAAACTTATCAGTTAGAAACTCAGATACGGAGTAATAACATTTATTTAATAAAAGTGCAGTTAATTTATTTTTGAAACTTTTTAAAGGTTCCTCTTTCTCTCATCGTTATAATTAAACGGTTCAATCCTAAAATCAGCGTTCATCTTTGAAAGTCCTAATTACATCACCGACCACTCAACCAGAAGTTCCTATCACTCTTAAAGCTCATTCATGCAACAGTACTCATTTGCACACTTGTAAATGTTCACTCATTGAGACGGTTGATACTATTAAGTACCTAGGCATAACTTTGGATCGTCATTTGAATTATAAACCACATATTAATGCTTTAATAGCCAGGGTCAGAAAACTAATATACATTTTTAAATCTCTTCGCTACGTTGCTAACCAGTTCGTTATTCGCAATGTATATTACGCTTTATGCCAATCCATTATCACTTATTGTATAAGCTGTTGGGGCGGCGCTACTAAAACTGCACTTAAACCTTTGGAAGTGGCCCACAGAGCTATACTGAAGATTGCCACTTTTCGACCTATTCTGTACCCTACCGCAGAGCTTTACAAAAATTGTAACGTCCTCAACGTAAGGCAACATTTCATTTTACAAACTATTCTTCTCCAACACTTTAAGACGCCTCTTACTACAATTTCGAAACGACGTAAAGATTTAATTTGCACTGTCCCACCACCACATTTTAAATTCACAAAAAGATATTTCTTCTATCTTGGCCCTTACTTATACAATAAAATAAACGGCTCTTTGTATATTTATAATCTGCCGTACAGAAAATGTAAACTCAGTTTACGTGGGTTCCTTCAGAATAAAAGTTACGACGAGACTGAAGATTACTTATTGACACCTACATGAAAGTACCCTAATCCATTCATTAATCCGTGTAAAAATACACTTACATTCGCACTCACATTCACTCACTCACACGCACATTCACTCACTCACACGCCCATTCATTCACTCACACTCACATTCACCTACACAAATATTTAATTGATCAATTTGCATGTCATTGAATTGTAATTTTCCTATTTCTGTTTTTGTTCTATCACTGTTAGCTTAATTTACTTTATGTTTAATTTTGACTATCTTTTAAATTCATTTTATTTTGATTAATATCTTTTGTAAGTTTTAGGAGCACAAAAAACATGTTTCTGTGATACCCAAATAGGGGTCGAAACTGTCTCTCCTCAATACAGATCACTTAGTGATCTAGTTAGGGGAGCAGGAGCGTCACCCAACCATTTAGTAGATATGTACACAATGTTTTTAAATAAAATATGCATACATTTTAAGTTCCACATGTACTGTATACCATATCTATGTCTGTGTCTAAAGAAATAAATTTTATTATTATTATTACAATTACATGGAAAATAGAGAAGATTTGAGGAAGAGAGCAAAACAGCAAATACTAGAAGTACAACAAGAAAATAGGAAGAACTATGACAAGCATAGAAGGGATAGTACGAAATATCAAGAAGGTGATTTGGTAGCTATAAAGCGAACCCAATTTGGCCCAGGGCTCAAGCTCAAACCTAAGTATTTGGGACCTTATCAGGTCACGAAAACCAAACGACACGACAGATATGACGTACAGAAGGTAGATATGATGGCAGAGGGTCCAGTCAAAACCACAACATCTGCTGATCATATGAAAAAATGGCCAGATGACACGGAGTAAGAGTCAGAGCAAGTAAGTATGTGAGATATATGAAGTATGTTTGTATGTTGACTGTATGAAAGTGATGAGTGTTAAGTAATGTATTTTGTTAGTGTTTTCTCTACATTGTCATGTTCTGGATTTATACCCACACAGAGATGCTAAGGGTAAGCATGACAAGTAAATTGTAACCGGTCACATTGTGTGTTAAGGTGTCTTGTATTTTTTTGTTATGCAAAGATGTATTAAGATCAAGCTTAAACTGTAATCTCTGTTTGTAACTAAATTCTTGTTTTTTTTTTTTCCTTTTTCTAATGAAAAGAAATAACAAAATGTGAATTGACTAGGTATGTTATTCAGTAAAAATATGTCTCTATAACTTCATCTTGTAAAGTAAATGGAAATATATTGGAATTATATTGTCAAAGATTAAACTTTCATAATGTTTCTGTAACTTATGTAAGACAACTAAGTGTTACGCATTAATTAAAGTTTATATAAGATGTGTGTATGAGGTTCATGATGTGTTAGGGTCTGTGGGCAGACATGGTGTAGGATGGCCGAGTGTGGAATGAGTACCTCATGAGTAAAAAGGAACGTATGCATAGGTGTGAATGAAAGAGTATTAGAGTAACAGAGAGAGCGTATATTGGAATATGGCGGATGTGCCCACGACGACGAACGAGCTGAACGACGTTTTTATTTTGTTAAATTGTTTTATGTGAAAAATACACAAGTTTTCGCAAGTCAAGCTGCTTTATTTCACCATTCGATCCCACATATATGTTAGTCTATAAGGTATATATCTATGGGCCCAAGTAGCCTGAAATAAAGTGATTATTATTATTATTATTAAAGAAAAATGCAGACACTTCCCAAATACGCATAAACTCTGAGATGGACCTAGATAAGCTAAGAATTTCTCAATGAGTATGTACACCTATACTAAAATATTGCTTTATGTTTAAAATCTCTAAATACCTAATGCATGTTCGTCATCTTATTCCTAGATTGTGTAAATGCCACTGGAATTTCAAAAATATCATAAAAATACACAACACCAAAAAAAGTTAATACTTATATCTACTCATATCAGTTTATTTCCAAAATATAATTACAACAAACTACTGCACAAGATCATCACACACAACAAACAAGGTAAAAAACTCAATTTAAAGGTACAAAAAGTATATATTGTTAATTCATCCATAATAACATATATAAACATTAACTCACTTACATACATACAGCACACCACTATGATTCACTAAAAAACCTAATTAATATTTATGCTTATGTTATTTATTAACACTAAAATGCAAACATCTCCAAATATCGTCTGCTTTAATTTATTTTATCCTTTATTTCAGGCATCTAAAGGCCCATAATAGTAGTTTATGTAACTGGTACATAATGAGGGGTATTATACACGAGTGTGAGTTTATAAAACGAGCGAAGCGAGTTTTATAATAGTATCACACGAGTGGTATAATACCTAGTTATGTACAGTTTCATACACTACTTTATCTACTCTCATTGAACACGAACTTAACAAATAAAAGATAAAAATTAATAAACACTAATAATCATCCACCATGTCATCCACCGAAACACAAACGTCAAAATCCCAACATTCCCTTAGAAAGCGCGCGCAGCCACAGATAAAAAAGTAAAAAAATGTATCTATGATCAGTAAAATCTGTATCATAATGAAAAAAAAATAAATTATAACATTGTTTTGTTAGACAAACAGTGTTATAATTTAATTTTTTAATTTCATTACGATACTCTATGGTATAAAGTATGTCATTATAAACTCGTTTTGAGTTTTGTATTTCGAAGTTTACGATATGAGAGTAGATAAAATACAATACACATATAGATATAAAACAATAACTATAAACTAATACATATAATATTATTCTATACTTAAAACTACTGTACACGAAGTCACGGCGGCGGCGTCGTGTTTCGCTGTGAGGTGTCGCGTAGCCGGCCTCGGAATCGCCGATACAGCACACCTTTCGGCCAAAACTCTTCCTTGAGAAAGGTCGCCAAATCATGGGTCGGAACGCGCACCACACCAGCAACATCTTTGCTATTGTAATCTCTCCAGGCACTGAAACTGACTTTGTTTTTCCTTTTATTAATTCAATTATTTTTTGTGTAGCTTCGAAAACGACCAAGGTTAAAATATTATTCGACAATTATATTGAAAACTCAACTAACATTCGGTAACATGATCTAACAGAAAACATCGATAGTGTAACAGTATCCGAATCTCTTTACGCTGACATTGAGGACTGTCACAAAATATTTAGACCATCTTCTGAGAGTTTTTTAGTTATGACTCAGAATATACGTAGCATAAACTGCAATATTGATGGATTCCAATTATTACTATCTAGACTGAAACTACAATGTGATGTACTTGTTTTAACAGAGAGCTGGCTCCTCTGCACAAACAACATACCTAATTTACAGGGATATCGTTCGTGTGCAACAAAAAACAATTTAAAGCAAAACGATGGCGTTGTCATATATTATAAAGAAAGCCTCTGTCTCAAAGTTGAAGAACCTAACTTTTGCGAAGGCAACTGTCTAATTGCAACTTATAAAAACGAGATTGCAATAATTGCAATATACCGGTCACCATCTTATTCAAACTTAGATTCATTCCTTACATCACTAAATGATATCTTAACATCTTATTCTACCTTCAAAAATATTATTGTTATGGGAGGCATCAATATTGCAATAAATTCACATAAAATTGATCTTCAAGGTGAACGTTACCTAAATTTGGCCGCTAGTCATGGCTTGCTACCATCACATCAATTAATTACAAGACCAGAAAGCAAAACATGTATTGACCACATACTCCTAAAGACAACAAGTACATGTAAAACTATAGTACCAGAAACAACTTTGACCGATCAGTATCCTGTCTTACTATGCATGAACTTTAAAAAAACTCATCAATTTGCATTTACAACCATAAAGCAAATTGACGAGGAGGCTCTGAAAGAGGACATATCTAAAATTGACTTCACTGTTGTATACGAGTTCCATGACGATACAAATCTGTCTCTGAGTCATATTACTCACTGCCTTAAGACAGCAATTGAAAAAAACACCAAAATCATTACGCTATCGCGTCAAAGAAAGATTATTAAACCATGGATCACACAAGGGTTGCTGCGCTGTATGAGAAACAGGGATAAGCTACACCAAAAATCAAAACAATCACCAGATAATCATACTTTAAAATTAACATACAAACGCTACAGAAATTACTGCAATACTATTATAAAAAAAAGTAAAAAAAACCTATTAAAAAAACCTTATCCATTCGGTACAAAGTGATAATAAAAAGCTGTGGAAAATAATTAAAGACGTCACAAACACTAACAAAAACACACACAACTCTGATGAGCTACTATCACTAGTTGAATGTCTTCAACAGTCACTTAACAAAGTAAATCGTTTCTTTGTGGATGTGGGTAGATTATTGGCAGATAATATTATGCAAAATAATAATTCGTTCCCAACAGACACTAAAGCTAATACCTCTCCACCTGGGCCAACAGAAATCAACTTTTTTGTACTAGAGGATACGGATGAATCTGAAGTGAACCGACTCATTATCAGCCTAAAGGCAGATAGCAGTACAGGCTACGACGGGATTAGTAACAAATTCTTAAAAGAATTCAGAAGTATTCTGGTCCCTCCACTAACTTTTATTTTTAACTCCTGCCTTCAAAACGGAATATTCCCAGAATGCTTGAAGAAGTCCGTAATATTATGTCCAATATATAAGGGGGGAAACAGAGATTGTATCACCAACTACAGACCAATTTCTATACTTCCATCTCTATCAAAAATCTTAGAGAGAATAATCAATATAAGACTCATGAAGTACCTGGAAAGTAAAAATCCAAACTGATTTGGAGAGAGCAGCTCTCCAAATCAGTTTGGTTTTCGGAATGGAAAATCAACTTAACAAGCTGTGAACTCAATTATAAGTCACATTAGTGATAGCTTGGATGAAAAGAAAAAATGCCTAACCATCTTTCTGGATCTTGCTAAGGCCTTTGATACAATCTCTGTTTTCTCGCTCTTGGCCAAGCTCGAAAGACTAGGAATTAGAGGCACACAATTGAAACTTTTTAGGAGTTATCTTACCCAACGTCGTCAGTGTGTTCGTGTAGGTAAGTTTACTAGCTCTGACCTGCCAATCACGCACGGAGTACCACAGGGTAGCATCTTGGGACCATCTTTGTTCCTCGTATATATAAACGACCTCACTAACTTAAAACTAAATCACGAAGAAATTATCTCCTTTGCAGATGACACAGCTCTCTTTTTCTCCGCCGAAAACTGGAATGAAGTCTTTGATGCTGCCCAGTCTGGATTTAATGCCGTTAGAAAGTGGCTAAATGAAAATATGTTGACGTTAAATATTGACAAAACAAAATACATCTGTTTTAGTATTAGACCAGGCATGCACACTAATCACTCCAATACTATTATTCCCTACGAATGTACACCACCTGATGCCTGCTTTTGTGCTGAAATTGAGCAGGTTGACCAAATCAAATACATGGGCGTTACCATAGATAAAAACCTAAACTTTAAAGAGCACGTAAAAATTCTAACGAGAAAAATTCGAAAACTAATATACAGGGTGAATTTTTCAAGTGGGCGTGGATGGCTATTTTCGAAACTATGAGGAATATCGAAAAACGTTGAAAGGAGTCTCGAGGCCGATTTTGACGAAAACCAAAACTGCATCATTGGATTTTAGAAAAATCAATCATCCTAGCCAGGAATCGAACCCGCTGATTTTAGAAAAAAAATTGCACCCTGTATTATTACACCATTCGATAGTGTTGCTGGTAAGGATCAAATTCTGGGAAGTAATCATATACGGCAAACTTGAGGAAATAAATATTTTTTATGAAATTTCTATTATTCCATGTTAATTTACTTCTACTGAGCCATAATTTATTCGAAGTTATTAAAATTTAAATTTTTCTATGTTTCACTGGATTTGACGTCTCAACAATCCCACTGTACGTAGCAATACGAAATTTTGGAGTTGAACTAAAATAACATTATTATTTTAAAGAAGAAATGGTAATTGATGTTTCAAATACCCATATTACCTTGATGGTTGATTAGTTTTTTTGTAAGTATACGTTTTCCTTAAGTTTGTCGTACATGATTACTTCCCAGAATTTGATCCTTATTAGCAACACTGTCGAATGTTGTAATAATACAGGGTGTGATTTTTTTTCCAAAATCAGCGGGTTCGATTCCTGGCCAGGATAATAGACTTTTCTAAAATCAAATGATGCAGTTTTAGTTTTAGTCAAAATCGGCCTCGAGACTCCTTTCAACGTTTTTCGATATTCCTCATAGTTTCGAAAATAGCCATCCACGCCCACTTGAAAAATTCACCCTGTATATGACAGAGGGTCGAGCGGCTGAGACACCAAGTGTCGCTGTTTCTCCGTCATCAGTTCGTCTTCCATTATGGGCGTGTTCTTGCAGGTAGATGAAAAATGATATTCACAAAATATGTCACTGAATGTAACTTTTAATATTTCAACAAAACTTCACCAAAATAACTTATGATTACAATGATAATTACTGATTAAATAACGGATGGAGAATAAACAAACTTTATGATAAATGATATTTATTTTGCAAATAGGTTTTTACAAACACTTTTACAAGTCAAAACACTTTTTTTATAGCTAGATGAGGCCGGTGTTTCGTACCTGACTACTCTGAGAAGAAACATCCGAAACAAACTCAGAGGTCATCGTCTCTTTTAAAGTCCAGACATTAAATTGGTTAGTTAAGTCATGCGCGGACCCTGCAGGTTCGTGTCCGAGATGGTCTTTTGAAGAAAGAGCCATACGAATTTGAGTGGACCTGTCCAGTCAGTGCAAGCATTTGTCAGTTATCGTGAAGCTCGACTCGTAACTCAAGGAGCTCAACGTAACGACGAACAGTACGAAAGAAAGGACATTTGGGTAGGCCACATAAACAACTCAAACTGTCAGACAATCAAAAATGAACCGGACGAAAAATAGAAAGCGTGACCCACAAAGATCCTCACATTCACAACAACCAGATTTAAAAGTAATGTTCAAGAAAGAAAAAAAAAAACGAAACCTTTAAAAGGAATTAGAACATTCAGGTCAAGAACATTACATGTCAAAATGTATTTATAAAAATAATTGTGAATGTCAGTTTGTATATAAAAAAAAAATCATACATGTCAGAAGGTAAACAAAACAAAAAAGAAAAAAAAAATACACAATAATACATGTCAATATGTATAGATAAAAAAAACATACGTGTCAAATTGTATATGAATAAAAACAAACATACATGTCAAGTTGTATAAAAACAAAAAGAGGGGAAAAAAAAAACGTCAAAAAGGGTCAGGGTGTATAAAGTAAAATAAAATAATCGCATGTCAAAGTGTATATAAAAACGAATAAAGAAAGAAATCAACAAATAAATCACCGAGACTCTAGAGACTTCATCCACTCAGCAAAATAAAAAAATTGGAGCAGTTTAATCCCATGCCTTTTTGTCCTCTAGATAGTGATTGACATGATAGTAGGCTTTCTGGCACAGTTTCCGTTTAATAAAAGATTTGAATTTATTTATACTGAGCGTTTGAATATGGGACGGAAGTTTATTATAAAAACGTATACACTGGCATCTAAAAGTAACCCCAACTTTTTTGAGCCGGGTAGCTGGAACTATGAATTTGTTTTTATTCCTTGTGTTTATATCGTGTAAATCACTATACTTTTTAAAAAGATTTACATTTTTATGAGCATACAAGAGATTTTCATAAATATATTGACAGGGCACAGTCATTATATGAATCTCTAAACTTTTCTTTAAGGGAATATCTAGGGCTTAATTTGTAGATGGACCGAATTGCCCTTTTTTGCAGAACAAAAATTGTTTGAATATCGGCGGCATTGGCCCATAAAAGAATACCGTACGACATCACACTGTGGAAATAGCCGAAGTAAACTAAACGGGCTGTCTCTAAGTCAGTTAATTCACGGATTTTCTTAACCGCAAATGCTGCAGAACTAAGTTTTTTTGCCATTTTTTTTATATGGGGGCCCCACTGAAGTTTGGAATCTAAAGTAATGCCTAGGAAGACTGTAGTATCTTCTGGTTTTACCTCTTGGTCCTTAATTAGTACACTAGTTTCTACTTGTCTAACATGAGATAAGTAAACTTTATACATTTTGTTTTTTTTTCATTTAACAGAAGATTATTACTATCGAACCAATCTACTACCTTTGCAAGGGCACTATTAACCCTCCACCCGTCGCGCCTTTTTTATTACGTGATCCGTCGCGTGGGGTCTTCAGAGACCCCAAAAATAAATATCAACCAATTTATTTATTAGTATTGTAACATTAATTATTGACATTATTTTGGCGTTACGCATTTGGATAGGACTTCATTGAACCAAAAAACAAAAGATATTGCAAATAAGACATTTGTTTCTATTAAAAAAACATCAAAGTATTAGAAATAACATTATTTTCTTACATTTTTACTGAGTCATCTTAAAATTAACTTAAAAATAAAAAACAGGGGACAACTTCTTCCTTTTATATTATTATTTGTGATCAATGAACTAAAGATGATAATCAACCATATATCAGCTAAAAATCATGAAAAAATATATATACTTTTCATGTCTAAGTAACCCTAACCATTTCTTTGGACACTATAAGTGCACATAGCTCTGGTATGAGTTTCATGGGATGTTATGGACAATACTAATAGAGTAATTTATTCACAATGATCATTTTCTTTGTATTCCAGTTTTGACTCCATGTTTTTTTCGCTAACTTCATCCGGATAATCAACATTTTCTTCATCACACTGTTCAACACCAACAACCTCCACATCTTCTTCCAACCAACTTAAAATACGATAAAGGAGGTGTTAATTTGTTCCCTACATTTAAGGCCAAGCCGTGTACCTCAAGGACAAAAATACGAAATTATAGGAAAAAAATCGTAGATTTTGAAAAAAAATATGTTGTATTTATTTGGGCATTTGTACCATATGAAATTGTCGATCCAAAATGTTAAAACTTGCAACCCAAGAATTGATTTTCAATCTAGCAATGTCATACGTCTCCGACATGATGCGTTTCGTTACTTCATTTATAAACGTGTGAAAACCCAAAAATGTACTTTACAGAATTTATTTATGTATTTCAAATAAGTTATAATTACTAGTACACATATTTTGAGAATAATCATGGGAATAAGAACTTTAAAAAATGCATTTATTTCACATTTCGTATTATTTTTTGCGTTTGGTTATCTGCCGGCCAAAAGCCAGGGTTCCCGACCTAGTTCGATAGTTTTTTTCTATTGTTGTTGATATTCATTACTGTCAAAAAGCTGTCAAATAATTAAACATCGATGTCATATTTTGACGTGATTTTGACAGATGAAACAGATTGAAGCTGTCATAAACGTTTCTTTGAACGCAGTTCCGTTGCGAAGTAGTGTTTTTTCATATACTTTTATTTCTTTTTCTATCTAGTATTGAAGGATTTTAAATACTGCTAAAAATACTAATTATTGGAAGGGATTTTAATAATAATTTGTACTTCGGTACATGGTTGGGCCGAAAAATTAACACCTCCTTTGTCTATTATCCATTTTTACTCATTTAACAAATATCCTGGAACCAAAATATCACAAAATAAAAATTATCACAAAAAAAAAACTATTAAGTCACTAGTAAAAATTTACTTACGCCAGTCGTCGCGTGGGGTCCCTGAGAGCCTTGTGTAGAAATACACGTCAATACCTCGAAGGGCGCACGCGCATGCTTAATTTTTATGGTGGGAGGGTGAAGTGTAATCCTTTTTAGGAGGGTACCTAAAGTAAGAGATCCGAAAACGTATTCTAAGTCTATTTATTTTCCAATTTTCTAAACCCTGGGCTTTGAAAGACCCCACGCGACGGGTCGAGGGTTAACACCGTCCGTAACAAGTTGCTGACGTTTCAATTTGAATAAAAGAGATGTATCGTCTGCAAACAACACTATATCATGATCGTCTTTTACAAGGAAAGGCAAATCATTTATATAAACAAGAAATAAAAATGGGCCTAGAATTGAGCCCTGAGGTACCCCCATTTTTACTTTACATCCAGGAGACCTTTTCCCGTTGACATCCACTCTCTGGATCCTATAACTTAAATATGAAGTAAGAAGATCCAGAGAGGCGTTCCGGATTCCATAATGGTGCAGTTTCCTGATCAATGTTTCATGAAGAACGCAATCGAAAGCCTTGGACAAATCGCAAAAAATGCCCAAAGCATCGCACTTGTTCTCCCATGCATTATAAATGTGACTTAATAGTTCAACACCAGCATCGGTAGTTGAACGACCCCTTGTAAAACCGAACTGTTTATTATGAAATAACTTTTTTTTATTAAAAAATTGTTATAGTAAAAAATGTCTGCGAAGAAATTCTCAAACGCCGTAGCAACAAGAGTATCAGATTTTAAAATATTACCACTAATATCAAGGCTGTAGTCACTATCTCTATTGCAAGACCTTCCCGTTTCGCTATTAATAATTTTCCATGTTGTTTTAATTACATTTGAGCTGTTTTTTATTTTGAACTCAGATAAAGTGACTTTGCAGCATAGCAAACTTTTTTGAATAGTTTAGAATAGTTTTTAACATATAAATTAAATTCCACAGTATTAATATAAGTCCGTTCTGCATATAACTCATAAAGTCGTTTCCTACTCTTGTGAATGCCAATAGTGGCCCAGTCATTGAATGAAGCTTTACCATTTACAGAAATTGTTTTGGGAACAAATGTGGTATCAAACTGTTTGCAGTACATTGTGAAAAAATCGTTGTATTGTTGATTCAGATCATCATTACTTGACAGAAATGGTAATTTATACAAAAGTTTATTCTTAAAGGTTTCCAAACGACTTTTGGTTTTGGGGTTGATTACAACATCTTTTTTGATTACTTTTGTCTTTGCATTTTCAATAGAGATAAGTTGCCCGCAATGATCGGAATCTATTAAGTTAATAATTTCTTTATGAGTTATTTTGACATTGTTAGTATATATAACGGAGAGTTCGTTATCAGAGGGGTTGGGATATCAGAAATAACATTCAGAAAATCTTCGTTAACACTTTTAATTACTTGCTAACACACACTGAATACAAAATAGTCAAGGATGTCCGAGATATCGCTCGATTAAAAACTAAGGAACGCGAGAAGTTTAACATGGCGGAGCAACCAAGATGTCTACCCAGCTTGCCGGACCGATTCAAAGTGTTCACTTCACTAAACTGTCCGCCCATGTGGCCTACCCCACACAGGTTAGCCAACATCTGTCAACGTCACTACCTGTCGTCGTCGAATAGCTGATTTAACTTCCGAACCGACATTTGACTCGACTATTCGCTCGGTGTTTCCGTTGCTCCCCATGCTAACCATCTCCAAATTACAACTAATTTGACGTTCCTAAACAATCTGTCAATTCTAACTTAATAGTTACTCTAATGAGAGATAGATGGCGTTATTCTAAATACACAATAATCAATAGAGATTCTAAATCGCGTTTATGTTTTGATTCCAGGTCAACGATAATAGATGGCGTTATTCTAAATTAACAATAATGTACGGTGAAACCATACACTTGCACTTTTGCTTACTCGTGCATTTTTACCTCAATTAACAAAATAATATAAGTGAAGCAACCAGTACTCGATTAGCGGTCATCGCGTGTGCTCCCTCGCTCCTTTGTATTACCAAACCTTTGGTCCGAACAATATATCTAATTTGACGTTATTATCAGCAGTATCATTTAACCATCTTACTAACTTCTACATGGTCCTTCGAGCCGGATTAGCAAAAGCAGGATCATTAGGTTATGAGCAGCCAGCAAAAGTCAGCATGTTACCATGGAGTCAAAGGGCTCTACAAGCAAATTAGACGACATGCTGCATAAGCAAACAGCAAATTTTAAAGCATTTAAGAGATCAGCAGGGTTAATCGACTTAGACTCCATGTCAGAAAAATGGGAAATGGAGGACGCCTTGAAAACACTTCAAGCACGTTGGTCCCAAATTGATTCCCTCCATTGGGAGATAGATAGTGAGATAGGTGGAGAGGAAGAGGATTACGAAGAAGTATATACTCAGCATGAGCGATCATTTATTCAGTTAAAGAAAATGATTAATAAAAAGCTATGGAGTGTATCGCATAGAGAGCACTCCACACCAAAAATGGATATACCTGTATTTTCAGGAAGCTACCAACATTGGACGTCATTCAAAGACCTCTTTAGCGAAGCTATTCATAACAACCCTACCTTATCGCAAGCGCAAAAGAAGCTGAAAAGCTTATTCAGCATCTTCCTATCAGTTCCGATAATTATCATACCTGTTGGGAAATCTTAAACCATCGGTATAACAATAAAAAGCTAATATTTACGTGTGTTATCAATACTTTACTAGGCCTGCCGAGTACTCAGCAACAAACGCTAGGCCATATTAAGAAACTGCATGACGTAGCACTAGAAAGCTTGCATGCCATACGGAACTTAGGTATCGATATCAGCACCTGGGATCCACTTCTTGTGCATTTATTAGCACGGAAGCTGGATAGCGAAACGTATGGAGATTACGTAGATTCTCTGAAAAATTCTAGGGAACTACCGGTACTGCAGGAATTCTTAGACTACTTAGAAAGTAAGTTTACGAGCCTGGAAACATCTCGTAGGAAGCTAGATCAAGTAACCACGAAATCAACCAACCATGCAAATGGTGATGTTCCTGAAAACCAAAAAGCAAGACGACATAACTCTAACTTTAACAATAAGCAGAATAAACCATATTCAAAAGCCTTACACGTGTCTACCACAAAATGTCAATTTTGCGGTCAACAACACGCCATGTTTAATTGCGTAAAATTTTTGCAATTGCCTAATGAAGCAAAATTGAAATCTGTAGCAAAATTGAAATTATGTCAAAACTGTTTATTCGATCATAATGGCCAGCAATGCATTTCCGTTAGGCGATGTCGCAAATGCGACGCAAATCATCACTCCGTTTTACATGACGCTTACTCGAAAAATACATCGCAGTCAAGCAACGTAGCAGCAAAAATTGACCCAAAACCTAAAGACAATGTCGCAATGACTGCGCACGTGTCTCGGAATGATCCAGGGACACATGAAGTATTACTAGCAACAGCTTTGGTAAAAGTAGCAACGATGGATGGATCATATCAAATTTTAAGAGCTCTCATTGATCCTGGATCACAAGTGTCTATAATTAAAGAAAGCACTGCAAAGAAATTAGGATTACGTAGATCTAAATTCAATGGATTAATATGCGGAGTAGGCGAAGTCGAGCATAATTGTAAGGGTGTAGTCACACTAAACTGTTTCTCAACTTACAACGACTTTTCATTTACTACTGACGTACTTATTATGAACAATATACTTAAGGATATCCCGCATAAATCATTTGACACATCAAACTGGTCCTACATAGAAAACCTGGAATTAGCTGACCCAGATTTTAACATTAACCGTCCAGTAGACTTATTACTAAGCGCTCAAGTCAATGGCTGGATAATAAAGGGAGGATTGATCCAAGGAGAGAATGTCTCCCAACCAGTGTTGCAAGAAACACAGCTCGGGTGGATCATATACGGTGGTGGTCAAATAGCATCACTACAGTGCAATGTGATCATGAATGATATCCATGATATTCAGCAGTTTTGGGACATTGAGGACATAAGCGAGAAATCAAACTTCTCCTAAGAAGATCAAGAATGTGTCGATTTTTATTCATCTACTACAACACGTCGCGGAGACGGCCGCTATGTAGTAAAATTGCCACTTAAAGCAGACATTAATGAAAAACTAGGTTCATCTAAAGAGATGGCCATAGCACAGTTCCAGAAGTTGGAACGTAAATTTAGCAAGCAACCTGTTCTAGCGGAACAATATAAACAATTCATTAATGAATACATAGCCTTAGGTCATATGGTGCCTAGCAACAGCAATAAAAACAATCAAGCGCTATCGTGTTACTTGCCGCACCATTCCGTACAACGAGCAGAATCAGCAACTACAAAGTTACGGGTGGTATTTAACGCGTCAGCAAGAACGTCGAGTGGATACAGCGTGAATGACCTGATGTATAAGGGGCCAAATTTACAACAGGATCTGCAAGAACTGATCCTGAAGTGGCGGCAATATCGTTTTGCTTTCACGTCAGATATCGAGAAAATGTACAGGCAGATAATGGTGGATGAATCAGATCAGCAATATCAGCAAATCATCTGGAGGAATACGCCAGAGCAACCGCTACAAACGTACAATCTCTCTACCGTCACGTACGGTACAAAATCAGCACCATTCCTAGCGATGATGACCTTAAAACGTCTAGCCTTGGATGAACAAAGGGCATTTCCAAAAGCAGCCAAGATCCTTGAAGAGTCCTTTTATATGGATGACCTGGTCCATGGAGCTCACTCTATCGGAAGCGGAAAACAGGTCATTGAAGATCTCAACCGATTATTAAAATCGGGAGGTTTCACACTGAGAAAATGGTCAGCAAAATATCATCCCGAACTTCTTGAAAATATAGAACAGAGCAGCAGCAATGGCGAAATTATTTTTAATTTCAAATCAGAAAGTACGTCAAAAACATTAGGCCTTCGTTGGAACTCTTGTGATGACATGTTCACTTTCAAATACAGCATAGCTAATACAAACGCAAAAGTTACTAAACGACTTCTTTTATCAGAGATATCTAAAGTATTCGACCCGTTGGGGTGGCTGTCCCCACTCACAACAAAATTAAAGCTAGTGTTCCAAAGTCTATGGTTGAATAAAATGCACTGGGATGAAGAAGTTCCTGTAAACATCAAAGATGAATGGACGGCGATAAAAATAGACATGGAACATTTGAACGAATGCAAAATACCGCGCTGGATCGCATTTCAACCTAATAACATCATAGAATTACACGGTTATTGTGACGCATCGACGAAAGCTTACGCGGCAGTCATTTACGCGCGAATAACGAAAAATCATGAAACAACTGTAGTACTAGTAGTTGCCAAGACTAGACTAGTACCGATTTCTAAAAGCGTATCTTTACCGAGATTAGAATTAAGCGGAGCATATTTATTAGCGAAACTAATGAATAAAGTCATGAGTTGTTATAGCGACATAGATTTAAGAATATATGGGTGGACGGATTCCATGGTAGTCCTAGGGTGGCTACAAGGCGATTACAACCGATGGAAACCGTTTGTAGCGAACAGGACTAAAGTTATCATAGCAACAATGAAACCTAGCTGCTGGCGATATGTAAAGTCGGAAGATAACCCGGCAGATGCAGCCAGTAGAGGCATTACAGCCTCACAATTGAAAAATCAAGCCTTGTGGTGGCAAGGACCGCAGTCCTTGAAAACGTTTGACGAAAAATTAGAAGCTAATCAAAGCAATTATACCACGGATCAAGAATTAAAAGCAAAAACACCATCAAAAACAGTGAATGCTGCCCAAATAGATAACAAGGAAAGCATTATATCACAATTGTTACAAAAATTCAGCTCAATTACTAAAGTAATTAAAATAATAGCATGGATTTTAAGAGCCATCAAAACAATACAATTTAAGCAAAATACCGTCACGTTATGTAAGCAAAGTGGTTTGCCTGAATTTCTTACCTTGCATGAATTGCGCAAAGCAAAGTTACTCATTATAAAATATGTACAAAGATCTGAGTTCGCAGAGCAAATTATGTCAATACGAAAACATAATAAATTGAGTAACAAAAGTAACAGCAATTTACTGAAACTAAATCCCTTCCTTGACGATGAAGGAATTTTACGAGTGGGAGGCCGTTTAACTAAAGCAAACATGAGCATAGAAATGAAGCATCCAGCTATATTGCCTTATAGCAGCCGGCTTACTACTCTTTTGATTCACCAAGCTCATCAGCTCACCTTTCATGGTGGACCGCGCTTAACTTTATTTAATCTAAGGCAAAACTACTGGATTATCGCAGGAAATAAAGCTGTAAAGAAAGAAGTGAGAAACTGTGTCACCTGTAGAAAACATGAGCCCAAGCTAGAACATCAATTGATGGGAGAGTTACCAGCAGCCCGAAGCAATCCCGCCCCGCCATTCTATCACACCGGAGTGGATTACACCGGTTACGTAGATGTTAAAAGTAACAAGGGACGCGGAATAAAAACAACAAAGGGATATATTGCGTTGTTTATTTGTCTAGCAACTAAAGCTGTACATATAGAGCTTGTATCCGATTTAGATCGGATACAAGCTCTATATGTACTGCTAAGAAACTAGTACTGCTTAGGCAGTACTAGTTTCTTAGCAGCATTACGGAGAATGGCCGCCAGAAGAGGACCGCCGCGCCATCTTTATAGCGATAATGGGACGAATTTCGTAGGTGCAAATAGAATGATACAGGAAAGCTACCACGATTTTCATAGCGTATTTGATAGAAACTTTTTCGCACAGCTAGCAGATTTAAATGTAGAATGGCACTTTAACGCTCCATCTTGGCCAAGCGCAGGAGGCCTATGGGAGCGAGCTATTAGGAGTTTAAAACATCATCTGAAGCGAGTAATTGGAGAGCAGAAGCTAACTTTCGAAGAGTTTAGTACTATACTAGCACAGGTAGAGGCATGCCTGAACTCCAGACCTTTGTGTGCCTTGTCGGAAGATAGCGAAGATTTGAACATACTGACACCAGCTCATTTCTTAACCGGAAGACCTGGAACTACTATCATTGAAACGGAAGCAGATGCTCGAACTAGATGGCATTTATCAGCTAAGATAGTTAATGACATATGGAAGAAATGGAGATCTGAATATCTAACGCAGTTATCTGTAAGAAGCAAATGGCGAAGCACTCAGCAAAATATCAAAATTAATGATTTAGTTACTATTCACGACGACAATCTACCACCTGGAAAATGGATGATGGGTAGAGTAATACAAACTCATCCAGGTGGAGATGGATTAGTTCGGGTAGTAACATTAAAAACAAAAAGCGGAATAGTTAAAAGGCCGGTTGTGAAACTCTCAATCTTGCCGATATCGCCTTCTTCAAGTAATATGACGGAAGATAAAAGTGTTAATCAAGGAACCAACACCGTCGTAAACAAACCGAAAACAAACCGTAACATGAAATCTAAGTTTGTATCTGTGGTAATGTCGTTAATCTTTTTCATGACATTGATAACATCATCTCAAGCAGGTTTTAACATATCAGCGTTGCCAAACAACAATTCACTGTATTTCGAAACAGTGGGCAACATGCAAGTTATTCGAGACAAATGGAACCTAATTGTTTACTATGACATGAGCCCTTATTGGGAAGCGAATACAGCTGCCACGAAATTTTTGGATTACTTACAACGACTCTGCGCATCCTTAAACGATAGTAGCCAATGTAATATGATAACACTTCAATTAAATCACGACTACAAAGAAATACAGCACTACAATAAACTTATGATTAATCAGCAATTTGACGCGCGCACCAGACAGCGTCGCGGACTCATAAACGGTATCGGTTACGTAGCTAATAGCCTGTTCGGAGTATTAGACGAACGATTCGCTGAACAGTACAAGAAAGATATACAGCTAGTCAAACAAAACGAGCGTCATCTTGATAACTTATTAAGAAATCAGACTTCAATCATCGAAGCTGAATACAACGTACTGAAAAGAACCGAGCAAACCATCCAATTACAGCACAAAACTATTAACAAACACTTGAATCAATTGGATAATGCTGCTTTTGTTATTAAGCAAGAAGTTGAAGGCTTAGCTAAAGCACAAGAATTTGCCATGTCAGCACTCACAACAATCAACTTGCTTCAAAATCTAAAAAGGATTCAAGATACTTTGTTGGACATCACCACGGATATCTACCACGGAAAATTCAACCCTCACCTGTTAACACCGGATCAGTTGCAACAAGAGTTACAGTTCATTTCAGGACAATTAACAAAGGATACTACACTTCCCGTGGACAACCTGCAGTCTGATCTAAAACATGTGTATAGCATGCTGAAAGTAAAAGCGAGAATGTTGCAATAATACTTCATTTTTGAGATTACCTTTCCACTGACAAGCAGAGATAGCTATAAAATCTACAAAATCATACCAGTTCCACAGCAAGTTCAAAAGGATATGATTACGGTAGTACCAGCTGCAGACTACGTAGCTATTAGCTTGAAGAAAGATGCTTTCTTCACAATGTCGTTTACAGAGCTCCAGTTATGTCTCCACAACGATATCTCATATTTATGTCAAGCTAACAAACCTATTAATCATCTAAGCATTGATGAAAAATTCTGCAAATTAGATAGCAATTTAAAACAATGCATTGTAATTAAATCCCCTTGTCAAGACAGGTGGCTCGAATTAAATGAGCCAGCGAGGTTCATGTACTTTTGCTGCAATACCTACGCAGTGAGGATTATATGTCAAGATCAAGTTGCCTATAAACAGGTGACAGGAGTTGGTATCATTGACGATTCGAAATGTGTAATAAAAAGCAACGAGTTTACTTTGTATTCTCATGCCCTATCAGCTAATACAATCAAATCTAACTCTGAAATTGTGACCCCTCAGATAGCAGAACTTAATCATATTGTAAACATATCGTTATCTCATTACACCGCATACGAAGATCCTATTAACAGCACATTAGTGGATCTGGGGGAACGAATAAAACAACTGAAATCTGCCAATACTAACTCACTAGATTACACTCTGTCTACACATGACATTCATCAGTACACTATTTGTTACGGCCTGCTGGGTGCAGCCCTGTTGGTGGCAGCGTACTTCATATGGAGAAGATGTCGAGCAGCTTCTTCAGTGGAACTAACTCAAAGTGTTGCAAATAGTGTTGTGTTTTCGCGAAAGCAGAGTACGACTGACCGTCAGCCGAGTGAAGTGAACATATCTAGTGCGAACACTGATTGTAAACGAGACAAAGCTACGTCTCCTATACCTAAAACCTGTCGCTTTAGATTAGAAGACGTGTAATATTTTTGTATCTTTCTGGCCCGGGAGCATGTACGGTGAAACCATACACTTGCACTTTTGCTTACTCGTGCATTTTTACCTCAATTAACAAAATAATATAAGTGAAGCAACCAGTACTCGATTAGCGGTCATCGCGTGTGCTCCCTCGCTCCTTTGTATTACCAAACCTTTGGTCCGAACAATATATCTAATTTGACGTTATTATCAGCAGTATCATTTAACCATCTTACTAACTTCTACAAATAATGAATAAAGATCCCAAAATTGTGTTTGTTTTGATACCGCAGCATGATAATAGATGGCGTTATTCTAAAATATTGTGCTTCTGTGTTCATTCTCCGACACGGCCATTCTGACAATCACACGTCCTCGTGTGAGACACTCGTCCTCGTGTGAGACATCACATCCTTGTGTGAGAAATCTGGAATGAGAAAAAAATCTCGAACAGTAATCATTCTAACCGTTCGGCCATTCCTGACCCAAATGGAAAAGGTTTTCTCATCAAAATAATTACAGGGTCTACTAAAAATCAAAACAAACAATTTCTCTAAAAGCTGACATGTCGAACAACACCCATACTCATTCAAATAATAGGAAACTCATTAAAATATTTTGCAGCGCTCATACTCTGACCTCCATCCGGCCTTCACCATCACACATTATAACCTCCATCGGTCATAAGCATGAAATCAATCGACCTCCATCCGGTCTTCAAATCATTTCGAGCCTTTATCAAAATAATTTCAAAAAGGTTTGTTCAACATGCTACCTTATTTTTCCTATAACGTTACAGATTATAAGAAAACTCTTACTATGCTAGATAATTTAAATTTTAAGTTGACTACTGCCAAACCAAAACAAAACAAACTAAAATGAAAGAATAAGGCACATAATAGACATTGGCACAAAATTAAGAAAGCATTATGACTCTACCAAACATATCCACAGCACTTAACCAGCACCATGCATCACTTCTTACCCACAGTCACTGAAGTACTTAACCAGTACTTAACATTGTAGCGCTTAACCAGCGTTACAAATCCTATCACTTAACCAGTGATAATAGTAACGCTTACCCAGCATATTAACCCTCTAACGCTTAACCAGCGAAAGCACACATAACACCCTTAACCAGCAATTCAACAGCTAACTCTTAACTAGCAAAAGTCTACATCATTACACGCTTAACCAGCAATTTTACAGCTAACTCTTTACCAGCGAAAGCCCACATCATAACACGCTTAACTAGCGATTTAACAGCTAACGCTTAACCAGCGAAAGCCCACGTAATCCGCTTAACCAGCGATTCAACAGCTAACGCTTAACCAGCGAAAGCCAACGTAATCCGCTTAACCAGCGATTACACAACTAACGCTTAACCAGCTATTGTCAACAGAACTCGCTTAACCAGCGATTCAACAGCTATCGCTTAACCAGCGATTACACCACTAACGCTTAACCAGCGATAATCAACAGAACTCGTTTAACTAGCGATTCAACAGCTAACGCTTAACCAGCGAAAGCCCACGTAATCCGCTTAACCAGCGATTACGTCACTACCGCTTAACCAGAGACAGCCAAGTAAAGTTTAAGTTCAAACACTATCCATCGAAAACCCTAGAGCAGCCAAGTACCTTTGCAGTTGTACCATTACAAAGCAAGAAACTAATCATCAAAAAGCAGGAATCAAATTCGTGGCCTATGGCTAACACTAGCCCCACCAACAAACTTCTGTTTGTTTCACACCGTTCATCATGAACGCACAATACACGACCTCCGCCAGTGCCACCCGCACACCGCGCATCCATGGACACCACCGGGATGTCAATCAGATAAGGACTACGGCTACGAAACAGCTACTGGTACGGTCTGACCAGCCGAAATAAGATTCCACACTTATCATCAAACTCAAAATGGTACTTAACCCTCAGGCATTCTCTGCAATCGATCAAGTGCCCGCTACAATCAGGCAACACATGAAAACAAATCTCAATACTAGGTTTAAACTAGGGGTACAGACTTTAATAAAGAACACAAGGCACCAGAGTCGTAAACAAAATGAAAATTGCTCACCGGATAGGTTCCCAGTCGACGCGCTCAGGAGGCACAGGTCAACCCTCTCCTCATTAACAGGCTTCGACGCCCGGAGTCGGCGCCGCTCCTCTCTCCGCACCGTGGCAGTGGAAGCAGGCGACCCCGGATGCATGAAACCTCGCAGTTGTTGCCATTGCTGTGGTTGTGGTGCTTCGAAGTAGCTTGAGTATCCTGTTTCGCATCTTTGCGGTAGCAGTGCACGGATTTATGACCCGGCATTGCGGCAGGCAAAACACTTCAGAGGCTTCACAACACTATTCGCTTCGCTGCAGCTCTTGTTGTAGCTAGCCACGTGTCTTGCAATAAAAAAGTCGCTTGAAATCAGTCCACTTTATCCCAGGAAACGACACGGTAGGCAGCCAAGTAGAATCTCCTCCCTTCAAGGCGCGGCTTACAGCGGCCATAAGCGGGGCACCCGCCATGTTGATCTTGGTCCGAAAGCACATCACTGTAGTCGTCACCCAACCACGTGCATCCACAATTTGTTTCTCAGGATTTAAATTCGGTAAACAAAAGCCATGTGACAACGTGGTAGGTGTTTTCACGGCTTGAACCAGTATCAAAAAATAGCGGTTACGTTGTTCCAACAAACGCATCCATTTTTCGTCGTTAGCGTTTTTTTTTCCAACACGTGGGTCGTCGTGGTCCATCCCACTTCTGATAACGGAGAGTTCGTTATCAGAGGGGTTGGGATATCAGAAATAACATTCAGAAAATCTTCGTTAACACTTTTAATTACTTGCTAACACACACTGAATACAAAATAGTCAAGGATGTCCGAGATATCGCTCGATTAAAAACTTAGGAACGCGAGAAGTTTAACATGGCGGAGCAACCAAGATGTCTACCCAGCTTGCCGGACCGATTCAAAGTGTTCACTTCACTAAACTGTCCGCCCATGTGGCCTACCCCACACAGGTTAGCCAACATCTGTCAACGTCACTACCTGTCGTCGTCGAATAGCTGATTTAACTTCCGAACCGACATTTGACTCGACTATTCGCTCGGTGTTTCCGTTGCTCCCCATGCTAACCATCTCCAAATTACAACTAATTTGACGTTCCTAAACAATCTGTCAATTCTAACTTAATAGTTACTCTAATGAGAGATAGATGGCGTTATTCTAAATTCACAATAATCAATAGAGATTCTAAATCGCGTTTATGTTTTGATTCCAGGTCAACGATAATAGATGGCGTTATTCTAAATTAACAATAATGAATAAAGATCCCAAAATTGTGTTTGTTTTGATACCGCAGCATGATAATAGATGGCGTTATTCTAAAATATTGTGCTTCTGAGTTCATTCTCCGACATATACAGGGTGAATTTTTCAACTGGGCGTGGATGGCTATCTTTGAAACTATGAGGAATATCGAAAAACGTTGAAAGGAGTCTCGAGGCCGATTTTGACGAAAACTAAAACTGCATCGTTGGATTTTAGAAAATTCAATCATTCTAGCCAGGAATCGAACCCGCTGATTTTGGAAAAAAAATCACACCCTGTATTATTACACCATTCGATAGTGTTGCTAATAAGGATCAATTTCTGGGAAGTAACCATATACGGCAAACTTAAGGAAAATGTCTAATTATGAAAAAAACTGATCAATCTCAAGGCATATTACATAGACTGTATTCGAAACATAGGTTTATCGTTTTTTCTTGGAAATAATGATATTTTTGTTCAATTCAATAATTGCATATTTCTGAATAAAGTGCAGTTTTTGAGGCGTCAAATCCAGTGAAACATTGAAAACAACGAAATTTTGTAATTTCGAATAGATTTATGGCTCAGTTGAAGTAAAGTGACATAGAAAAATAGCAGTTTTATAAAAATATGCTGTTTCCTTATGTTTGCCGTATATGGTTATTTCCCAGAAATTGATCCTTTTTAGCAACACTATCGAATGCAGTAATAATACAGGGTGTGATATTTTTTCCAAAATCAGCGGGTTCGATTCCTGACCAGGATTATTGAATTTTCTTAAATCTAACGATGCAGTTTAAGTTTTCGTCAAAATCGGCCTCGAGACTCCTTTCAACGTTTTTCAAAATTCCTCATAGTTTCCAAGATAGCCATCCACGCCCAGTTGAAAAATTCACCCTGTATATTATCAAGGCAAGTGGCACTAGTAGGGGTTATCCTAGTGGGCTCTAAAAATTGATTTTCTAGATTGTATGACCGGAACAGGCTTAGAATTTTAGTATTTTCTAACAAAAACTTTCTTTACTCTAGAGCCAATGGGTTTGTGCATGTCGCCCGGCTGACGGTCGCCTCCAAAGTGCTCGTCATCGCCGCCATGACACTTACAACTAACTCCATTCGGTGTTACTCGCTCTAAATTAAAAGTTCCAATAAAGAAATAATTTTTTCAGAGTAAAAATAATCGATTACAACTTATAAAAAATGTTACAATAAATCAACTAAATCATCGCGCGCCGTCACGGCCGTCCTGCATCGTCACACGTCCTCGTGTGTACTTTACTCCTCACAAATGACCTCCAAAGTGGGGATGAGAACCTATCCGCCACAACAGTCTCCAGATTTTTTTTAATATCTGTGAACAAAACACAACAACAACAACCAGTCGGTCACATATTCAAAACTCGGTCATTCTGACCACAATAACATTTTCAAGAATGTTTATCAAATCTTGACACGTCTACTCGAAATAAATCGAAGTCACTAAGTCCCAAAACATTACTAGAACTGAAAATGTACCATTACATTCCATTTCAACTAACAGGTGCCACACAGGCTCATGGGTGCCACACAGGCTCACGGGTGCCACACAGGCTCACGGGTGCCACACAGGCTCACGGGTGCCACACAGGCTCACGGCTGCCACACAGGCTCACGGGTGCACAGTCAAAGTCAAAGTTTGTCATTGCCACACAGGCTAGTCGTTGCCACACAGGCTAGTCGTTGCCACACAGGCTAGTCATTGCCACACAGGTCAGTCATTGCCACACAGGCCAGTCATTGCCACACAGGCTAGTCATTGCCACACAGGCCAGTCATTGCCACACAGGCTAGTCATTGCCACACAGGCCAGTCATTGCCACACAGGCAGTCAATAGTCAATGTCACATACGTCATGTCATGACTGGGACTGTAGCACCATAACTTGTAGTGTTTAATAATATTCCTTTGATTGTCTATGACAATTCAAAAGTGCCCGTAACTGGCCTACTTGAAATGAATGCTTTGATTTTGATCAAAAATACAATTGAAAGGAAATGCAATTGCACACACCATGGCCGTCATTGGCCACTTCTGACTCTACACTGTTAGTTGGCGTTTCCAGCCCAACAATAAACCTTATAGGTAAAGTTATATTTTTATACGCAATAACGCCTGCGTCGCGTCTTCGCAAAGATATTTTTAAAGAAACGAAAAAATTCAGATTGAACCCTTCGCAATCTGAATTTTTTCGTTTCTTTAAAAATATCTTTGCTTATAGGTAAAGGTAAAAAAAAAAAAAAAAATACAGTCGAATTGATAACCTCCTCCTTTTTTTGAAGTCGGTTAAAAACGTACACTCAGGCATAGGTCGTATACGATCATGCGAGTTTAATGAGTTCAATACCTACCTTAAGCAAATATCTGTCAATCAACATCAAGCAGCTCAGCCACTTGATAAGGCCTTTATATTTTGGCTCTAACTAGATTTTATTGTGCTGACAATTTTCTAATAGGACATAATCTCCTACTTTTAATTTATTAACTTTGGCTTGGTTTTTGACAAACCTAACTTTCTATGTAGAGGGTTTCGCGATAAGAAGTCTACCTATCCCTTTTTTTTTGGCATGACGATATTCAATGTCAAATTCAAAAGATTGAAGGAAACACCCATTATCTGTGGACACGAGGGGTAAGGTCTACTCGAGACTTAGCCGCCTTGACTGCATTGCAATAAATAATTAATGACGAAAATGTTTCATGCTATTCACTACTGCTAGCGTCTCTAACTCATATGAGTGATACCGTGACTCAGCGCTAGAGTTTCGGCGACTATAAAATTCGATAACATGTCATTTTCCGTTAATCTTTAAATATGGCACCATAATCTTCAGCGATATGCAGCTCTATCGTCTGGTTTGGGTGGAAAATAGAGTTAGAACGGGTTTGTTGGTAAGTGTCGCAATAATTTATTTTCTTATTGTTTCCAAAGCTGTTTTTCACTGTATTTTGCCTTTACCTGCAGTAAATCTATAAAGAGAGCAGGTTTTTTTTGACAGAAACATGGTACAAATAATCAAAAGTACAAAGCGAAGGTTATAAATTGACGTAGTTGAGTAAACGTTTGAGGAGGTGCTAGTACTGTCAGTGCTTTAATTTTTCGCGGATTTGATCGTATTTCGCCAGCGGCTACGCGGTGCCCTAAGAACTCTACTTCAGTTTTGAGAAAAGTACATTTCTCTATGTTGACAGAGAAGCCAGCGTCTGTGAATGCTTTCAACATCTGATGGTAGCGATCAATACCCTTATCTACACTACGAGATGGTATTATGACGTTAACTAAATACAGCAAATGACTCCGTTATAACTCTTAGAACTTTTTTTTTATCGTACTTTGAAACACCGATGGGGCGCATGAATAATCCAAAAATAAACCATATCGTAATGACCTTTCGTTATTTCTTTACGAATATAGCCGTAAGTATTGAGTTCCAGATCAAAAGATTAATGTTAGATAAAACAAATAACAAAGCAAGTATTAAATCCAATTATCATTACCTACCCAATAATCTAATCATACAAAAGCTAGAGTTTTATTCACGTCCTGTAGCCAACATTAAGCCCGACAAATAAACCTCTGTTTAATTTACCGCATTACTAAAGAATGACCAGATCAACACAACTCTACGGTCTCTAGGCTATTTTCTACCAGCGCAAGCACATCGCGCATCCAAGAGTTCAGGCGTTAGAAGAAAAGCATTGCCAAATAGTAAAATTACCACTTCTTTCGTCCTCACGAAAACACCACGCTCCACTGACTTTTCCTTTACTTGGTTTGCTTTATTTAATTTGATGGAAACCACTAACCAATTATTATCAAGAGATGTGAAATAATTTGCTCCTGGGTAAATCTCCTGGAACGGATTATTTTTGTTTGAATTTTGTGGATTCTTGAAAACCTGCGTGCATCGCTCAAATTTTTTTGCGGTAATGATGGGCATGTTCAGATAACAAGTTTCATATTAGTGTCACAGCAGATAAACAAGAATTTAAAGAGATAATCAATTTTTTTTTTAACTGTTGTTGAGGATAATGATGTCATGTGAGAAAAATGATTTTCAAGCCTAGGAAAATGACAATAATTGAGGAAAATGATAATGTTTATGAACTTAGTTTTGTACTTAAAAACAATGACGATAATTAAGTATCTAAAATATATTTTTATTTGGTTAAAAGTATCAGGTTAGATAGATTACGTAAATTATAAGTATCTATCAAAATTTTAATATCAAAATATTAAAAGTTTCCGGCGTATGATCTAAAAACTATTGTGGTGAACTAACGGTTTTTAAGATCATGCGGCAATTATAACAACTACGACTATAACAAAACTATAATCTCACGGTTTTCTAAATCATAAGGTAACTGAATTATACAAGTGTAACAAACAGAAACAGACCCAGTAGAAAATTAGTTTACGACAGGACAAATCATTTTGATTCCCGAAAATGAAAACACTAATGAACCACAAAACTGGCGCCCCATTGCATGTTTGCCGACTATGTATAAACTGTTTACTTCCATGCTACCTAACGAACTGTACAAACACTGTGTAATTGACGACATTATTTATCCAGAACAGAGAGGATGCAGGCGACGCGCCAGGGTCTGTAAAGATCACCTCATGATTAACAAAGCAATACTAGAAGCCGCACATCAGTGTCAGAAAAACTTAAGTATGGGATGAGTAGACTTTCTGAAGGCCTTTGATAGCATCTGACACTTCAGGTGTTGAGGTTATACAAGTGCCCGGGTGCTATCATGGGCTTTCTAGAGATGGTCCTGTCATGCCTACATGGAATGTTATCATGAAGGCTCGTAGACGCTAGTGTAACCACTGATCCCATAGTTATACACGGAGGAATATTCCAAGGAGATTCATTATCACCACTTCTGTTTTGTTTAGAAATAAACACAATTTCAACCGTAACCGTAACAGTGAACCACTTCCTATATAAGGTCGATTTAAAGTTTATGCAAATTATAAAAGTCGTTTAAAGATTTAACTCTATAGAAAAGAAATATTTACTAGAGACAAATGAAGTTTGGATTAAGAAAGTGCAATGTTCTAGTCATGTGACAACCGGTAGAGTTAGCGAAGAGCAAAAATTTAAAAATTGAAATTTGAACGTTAGAAAAAAGACGAGACGTACAAATATTTACATAGATAAAAATGAGGTGGGCAAAATAGGTCATAACAGAATAAGAGACCAACTAAAGAAAGAATACTTTGGCAGGATAAAATCAATAGCGAACACACAATGAAATGCTAGGAATCAGGTAAAAGCTATCAATACTTATGCGGTACCGGTTCTACTCTACTCGTTTGTAATATGGGCCGTATTATAAAGCAGTACTAGAAAAAGTAAACATAGATATATAATATCTTTTTAATTGGCTAAAAAAGCAACTGGTATCATTTTTGTTAGTTTTCAATATTTGCCACTATAAGCAGTTCGAGAGAGAGCAGGTTATGTCTAACGAAAGATGAGACCACACAACACATCATCTCTGGGTGTGAAAAACTAGCAGGCATTCAAGAAACATTAACCACAACAAATAAATAAAAAATGAGTCTGCAGAATTAATGTGAGACATTTCAGTCTAGACAGACATCACAGTAACACAAAATAGTCCTGATATAATTTATGTATCCGAATTATTTAATAGACATTTCCGCAAATTTTTTAGTGTGAGTTTAGTTCCTGTCCCCTGTCCACAGCACTGAAACATTAATTAGAAAGATTTTAAATCTTTCTCTGGCTGATTTTAAGTGTCTTGCTTGAACGCCTGGAAAATTATTTGCCCGGATTCAGATGGGCCCGTGAACCCGTCTTTCCAGAGGCAGTGGGATGAGCCGCTCTCTAGGTTGGTACGGTACAATCTTGTTAATACGTCAGCCAATTCTGTAGAGCGTGCTGGCCTGCTGGCTGTGGGCGAATGGGAATCGGGTCTATGGCTTCAGGCACTATCGTCATTCAACATAGGTACCATGCTGAGTGACACTACTTTCCGGATCGCTACATGCCTGCGTTTGGGCGCTGCTTACGGGGCTCCACATCGCTGTCAATGTGGCGAAGCAGTCGACTGTATCGGGCAGCAAGAGTGCGGGTCGGTTAGCACGGCACGCCAGCTTAAATGACATTATACGTCGTGCTCTTGTCATCGCCAAGATGCCAGCCGTTTTAAATCCCACTGGCTTGGCACGCGACCATAGGAAGAGACTAAATGGTATGACTATAATGCTATGGAAGCTGGGCAGCATGTGTCGAAGCCCTTGCGCCATCCCTTCGTTTTGGTACGGCGTGCTATGCTGGTGCGGCTGCTGCAAGTGCTGAAAACCTCAAACAGCATAAATACAATGGCTTGACTAGCAGCTATGTATTTGAGCCGTTTGGAGTTTTTAAAGAACTTGCAAAACATATAGTCGATTCTTCGCGTGTGACCAGAGGGCTGGCCTATTTCTTGGTCAAAGAATTAGCATTGCCATCCAACGTCGCAATGAAGGCAATGCTGCCAGCGTTCTGGGCACTTATCCCGTTGACAGTGATGTAGATAAATTTTTTGATGCTCTTTGTTAGGTTATTTTAAAATGTCACTTACGATATATCTTCCGTGATTATGTTTGTTTGAGTTCCCGAAATTTCGACGCTGTTGCAAGCGCCATGATCGCGGGTTAACTGGAGATTGCGGGTGGATGAAAATAAATTGTTAGGAGCAGACAAATCTGCCTACTCTCTTTTTTCAAAGATCTTAAGAGGGTATACAGACAGATTTTGATTTAAACCCGCAATCATGGCGCTTGCAACAGTGTCTAAATATCGTGAACTAAACAAACATATAATCACGGAAGATATCCCTTATGTGTGTATTTTAAATTTAGAGACAAACCGTGAAAGCTTAAAACAGGTTATTTTAATTCTTATTAGTTTAGTTAAAACAGCATTTAGATAAATACCTACTCCTAACAATACCATCAGATTATCACATAGTTCCTAAAGAGTTAGACAAATTGAGTAAATACCACTTACTAAAAACAAAAATAACACGATTATGGAAAGCACCTACAGAAGTCATACCGGTAGTAATAGGAGCAACAGGAATAGTAGCCAAAAGCATACATAGATATTGTGATAAATTAGATGCAGACATACACATACGTATATATGTATAATACAGAAACAAGCAGCTATTCATAAAGTTATCATCTTAGCAAAGTACTAAAGGATACATAATTTGTAACTTCTTAACAGGGGATCTGAACCTCTTTTTCTCTGAGGGTCTCATTGCGGGAGCAAAGAAAAACCACCAAAATAATTAAATTATAATTTAAAGGTAATATTAATGTCCAAAATAGTGTTAAAATTAATAAAGAAAATAAAAACGTCATTCTTCTCAACGTGAGTCATTAGCTTATGTCCATAATGTCATTCTTCTCAATGTGCGTCATTATCCTGGCAGTACAAATCCAGGACAATGATGTTGAGAAAAATGATAAATCGGAAAAAAACTTGGTTAAACCTGTTTCGCGCACATGCTATTTCAAAAAACGTTTCATAATTGTGTAAGTACACAAAACCTTCATACTTTTTTGCTAAATGAATATATTAAAAAAATTTTTTGACGGATTAATAAATGAAAATGTAAATGACGATTAAAGTGAACATTTGAGGAGAACGAATTTCAAAGTCATATTTGCTAAAAACGAGCGCCTGTATCTTCAGCAAAGCTTGTCGCCCGGCTGTGGTGCGGGGAGGTCTGTTCGCACAGCCACCAGTTTCCCTCCCTCCTGTCTCTTAATCTACTTAATATTGAAAACAAACATAGCGCAGGACAATGACGCACATTTTTTGACCCTGAGTTTTCTCTTTATTTACTTAGCGAGTATTGCCCATGTTTTCAAGAATATGTAGATTGATTATGTATAATTACGGCCATCAACATAAAATAGCTAAATAAAGTCAACATTTTTTTTATCATCAAAATATAGCCCGCGTGTGCCGTGGCGACACATGAAAAAATGGCAATTTTGTGTGGTTTTTTTTTAATATCTTTTTTTTTATTGACTTGTTACGATGATGATTTAAAGCGCCATTTTTGTTGATTATTTAGCTTTTAAGACTAGCACTTAAAAAAAAAATATATACACACGTTCTCGAGAAATTGCCGAGGACATTAATTTTGAGCCTCTCGGAGATTGACCCTCCTACCAAAGGTTGTATTTGATCAGATATTAAAGGCAATGGATAACGATCGGGAACTGTGTTGCTGGTAAGCTCACGGTAATCCACGCAAAGACAGTCAGATCAGTCTCTTTTTGACCCGCAAGATAGGGAGTAGAAAAAGTGAGAAACTTTCACGAATGACACCAGCATTTAGAAGTTCTTTGATCTTAGAGCGCACTACTTATCTTTCATCACAACTAAGTCGTTATGGATGGCGTTGTACAGTGCGGTTGAGATCAGTCAATCTTATTTCTAATTTTCCTGTACTTACTCTACTTATACGAGTGCCTTAACAAAAACTTTTTCAAAAAAAATGTGACCGCCTTCAAAAACAACCACAAAAAAGAGTAAAATAACCTACAAAACTTTCCTTTCGGAAGTCGGTGACTTTTTTTTATTAATTTCATTGTCTCTTTTGCCACCGACTTCCGAAAGAAAACTTTTTTAAACGAACATTGATAAGGTATAAAAAATATATAGCACCATAACTATTTTTATACTTGTTTTATTTTATGTCTTTTGACAATTCATAAGTGCCTGTAATTGGCCTAGTTGAAATAAACGATTTGATTTGATTTAATAGAATTGTTTTTTGGCCTAATGTTTTTATGTCCGAATTTAAATTGGGATACTTTTAAGATGGCAGAATCACGGTAATAATATCTACAGTATTTGATCTTCATACAAACGGACGAAACGCGAGTTATACCACGTGACTCGATGTCGGGGTGCGCTCGGGGCGCTGACAGTCACGGCCGTACCATAGTGATGAACGGACGGTGCGTTGTTTTTTTAGCAAAATTAGTTAAAGTGCCTATTTTAATATGACGAGTAGAAAATATTGTGCTTTTTTTGGGTGTATGAATTCAACAATAACGCATCCAGACATATGTTTTTTTAAATTACCTGCAACCTCTGATAGGTAAGTACTGACTATAAAAAAATATTACTTATTAGTAACTAGTAGGTAGGAACATAATGTGTGACTTTTTAATGGTTATGTATTTTCCTTTATCTCATGAAAAAAAGGGTATTTGGATTAATAAATACAGTAAATTATATGAATAAAGTAAAGTTACTGAGACAAGTGAAATAGGTAAGCTAAAGGCGGTCCTGAATGAATCATGATACGGTAGGTACTTACGCTTGTGTTAAAACTCCGGTGCATGTGTGTTTTGTTAGTTTGTGTAATTCAAAGTAAAGACATGGTGTAACGGCGCGGTGGGATTGTCGGCGGACACGGAAATGAAGCAGTGAGCTTCATTTACCTACGGTACGGTGTACAATCAACGTATATTCAGTGTACTACATAAATTATATCACAGTCATGAATATTATTCTAGGAACGTAGATTACCGTATATCTAGGGCTCACGCGTACATAGTTCGCTCCGTGTTTGAGTGTGCGCACTCGGTTGCATTAGGCCGACTGCCTGCGCGAGCGATGCGCCGCACAGTGGTCGGACAGCCCTAACGCATGTTTACGTACCGCGCGGCTGTAGGTATTTATTTCTATCATGCGGCCGAGATCAACTACTGTACATATTTATACTGTGGCAGAATTGTATTGGGCATAATTACCTTTGTCAGAGTTATAATTTTGCATATTTTCATTTAGCATAACGTTTATTTAGAGCGCCGATTATTTGGAATAATTTGACTTAAGTAGTATACTTCGAAGATCACAGAATTTCAGAATAGAAATAATTTAATAGTCATAATAAAAAAAAAAAAAAATGTTTTATAAAATCAATATGGTGTGCTACAAAAGTTAGTGACAGAAATGAATCGCTGCAAAACCGACTTCACGTAGTCTTGTCTGCCCTACCCCTAGAGTGTAATTTATAATCGCGTTGGCGCGGAGGGGCGAGGCGGCCTGCGAACTGAGGAGCAGATGGTTTTAACGCACACCGCCGCGGCTGAGGCTGGCCGGGTTGCCGGCCAGCAAGCCGAAGCTGCGGTGGTGGGCGTAAAATCATCTGCGACGATTAGCTCGCGTGGTACCGCCGGAGACCCGCAGCGCCGGAGCCGTGACAGAAGCCATGCCTGCTGTGAATTTTCTGCGATATGATGGTTATACTTTTGATTATTATGGATATAAAATATATGCCAAAAGATAATTCTGGTTGAGAACTTTCTACGATATGATGGTTATACTTATTGATTATTATGGAAATGAAATTTATGCCTAAAGATGATTCTGACTTACAAAATTATGGGTTTCGATGTTATGGTAAATGAGTGTATGCCAAACGATTTTCTGCGAAAAGAGGTTTATGCTATCCGTTGCTATGCAAAATAAAATTATGACGTAAAAAGTTCTGCTATAAAAGGTGGACCCGTGGCCTTGTGACCGGGTTCGCCACAGACGAAGCAGGTCTCTCGTTCCTTGAGACATTATCTTTGGCTGGTTGCGATCCATTATTTCCTGAAAACTAAGATTGAGGGTTAGCAGAAGGATCGCGAGAACAAGTTTAGTAAAGCATTCATTTTCTACATCATCATCATCAGCATCAGCAGAGACAATCAGTGAAAAAACTAAATCAGTGCATAAACTATCACTGGAGATATTATCAAAAAACATTTAAAAAATATGTAAGTGATCGTTAAAAATCTCTTTGTCTCTGTGCCGCGATGATTGACCTTTGTATGGTTCAATGACACTAAGTTCAATGGCCCTAAACTTATTAGTAACAAATAGCCTAATTCGACACAAGTGTTAAAGCTGTGGTGGCCCAGTGGCATAAGCCGCTCGGAGAACACGCCGTGATCCGAGTTCGCGCCCAACAACATACAATTCTTTTTGGACGGTTACAAATTTCATAAAACAATGTTACCAATAAGTTCATCAAGTAATAGCGGTCGAAAAATAATACCGCTAGTAATATGTCATAAATGTAAAAAGAAGGTGGACATTAAAAGCACAGCACTGTGCTCTGCTTGTGATAACAGATATGAACTTGATTGCGACGGATACCCAGAACACACATATCGGCTCAAGGACACAGAAGCAAAACAAAAATGGAGATGTAAAACGTGTATCAGGAACAAAAAATTCGGTAAAACCGAATTTTCTTCTAGCATTACCTTACGAAAAAAACAAACGGCTTTGAGGACCCCATCACCTAAAGAACAAGTACCAGAAATACAGCCAAACAGTACAATGTTATCTGACTCCCACATTCTTACTGACGGCGAATCAGCTGATGAGTCTTATTTGACTCCTAATAGATTAACAAGGAGTTTTGACAGATCTGTAAATGATTTGATATCTAACACAGAGATGAAAGAAACAATTGTCCAACTAACAGCCAAATTAGAAAGTACAGAAAATGAATTAGAAAATGTGTTGCTGGAAAAAACTGATTTACATAAACATATAAACAAACTTACTACGGAAATCAGCACGTTAAAATCACTGTGCCAATCTTCTTCCATTTTTCGAAATCCGGGATCAAATACAAAGAAAAAAAAGCAAACCTTACAACAACACAATCTAAGCTCGTTACCATGCTCTCCATTGTCATCATCAAATAAAGTTGAGATCAGTGAATATGTACTTCGACTGGAACAGGAAATAATCAAACTTGAAAAAAAATTACAGATCGCTGAACAGGAGATCACATCACTAACAGACCGCATTAACTCCTGTGAAATTGTGGAACTACATAAATATGGAACTGCGGCACAAACGAGTTATTTTGCTTGCAAAAATGTCGCAGGCGTTAAACTTAAAAATAAACTGTATATTATCAGCAGCAAGTGCACAGGAGGAACACTGCCCTTGATCGAAAAAGTATTTTCCAATCAGTTTGAGTATTGTAATTACATTGTGCCTAACGTCACATCAAAAGACTTCTTAGAGACCCTTCAATACAAATTAAAAGACTTCTCATTGAATGACTACTGCCTGATCTTCATTGGAGAAAATGATATACAAAACGGTGACTACGCAAACATACTTCACAATCTAAACTGCTCGATGAAAAATATAACCCACACAAATATTGTTATTTGCACCCCGATATATGTAAAAGGTGCATTAATACATAATTATAAAGTGGAGTTTTTCAATAACCTCCTCCTTACAGATATAAAAAATAACGATTACGCATATTTCTTCGATTGCAATGCTATCCTATCGCATGAAATGTTTTCCTACAACTCCGGGAAAATAAATAAAAACGGATGGACTAACATATTTGACCAGATCATGACTAGGATAAATTTTGACTACAAAATATTCGGTTCTCAAGAAGTTATGCCTACCACAAAGAGTCACACAAACTCTCCGTCAACAAGTACTGCTGAGATTCCAATTGAGCAAGAGAATACTGAAACAACGAGCGATCAGTTTTTTCTATTATAACCATATCAATATTCTGCACCAAAACATCGCTGGACTTCTGAATAAATCCGACATGCTAACAATGTATATCCAAGAGCTGCGCTTTGAAAAAAACATTGAAATCGATGTTTTGTGTATAACAGAACACTTCGTTACTTCAGGTCAGGAATCATTAATTAAAGTACCTAATTTCAAGCTTGCATCGTGTTATTCAAGAAGCCATCACAAGCGTGGAGGAGCGTGTATACTCATCAGAAATAGGCTCGAATACAAGGAACTTACTAACACGTCTATTACGGGTGTATTTGAATATTGTGCTGTAGAATTACCTCAGCAGGGATTAATTGTTGTATGTATTTATAGACCTCCGAATATGTCTTGTATAAACTCTTTTATGGATAATTTAAATAAATTATTGAAACAATTATGTACTAAGTCAAGTAAAAAAATTGTATTGTGTGGGGACTTTAACATTAATACACTAAAGAGGAATAATATAACACTAGACTTTGAAAACTTGCTACTGGCATATAATCTAAAGTTAGAACTAAAGCAACCGACTAGACCTAAAAGCGGCACATGCATAGATAATTTTGCTCATAATTCCCGACAAAAATGTGTGAGTGAAGTTATCGATTTTGCATTATCCGATCACACAGCTCAGATTTTGAAAATACAGGTTAAAAAAACATGCATTCTTAACTCTTGGCGTATTTTTAAACGTAATTTATCCAAAGATAATTTAATTATGTTCAAAAAACACCTTCAATGTCTGTCTTTCTCAGAAATATTTGAAACAGACAACCCTAACGAGGCATACGATAAGTTTTTGGAATTGTTTCGATTATTTTATGATTTATGTTTCCCTAAACAATTAGTTAACCTTCCTATACCCGCGCCAATTTTTGTGACACCTATACCCGCGTACGGTCTCACAGACCGAAAGTTTGGAACCCCGTTTCTCATGATTTTCCTAAGAAAACCTATGTAAATAAGGTTTGACCTAAAAAGTAAAGAATATAATGAAACAAAATATATCGTGCAACCACTTTATTGTTAATTATTTATCAGACTATCAAAACATTACAAAACAGCCTTCAAAGTACAGAGTTTTTTCTCAGGTACAACAAAAACTGAACTAAAACAATTTTTTTCTTCTAATCAACATAAATTATCTTTTACATTTTAAAGAAGGCTTATCATACTAATAAAAAACACAGGTTGACATAGTTTTCAGTTTCACCATAACAATCAGGACATACCTAAATCTCTGGATCTTCCTCTCAGCTAAAATTTCGATCTCGTCTTCTTCATCGTCTTTTTGCACTGTGTGATATGTTTCTCCTTGTGTCTCAATCGCGTCTTCCACCTCACTGTCATTTTCGTCTTCGTCATCAGCGTCAGAACTGTCTTCTTCCAACAGTGGTCGGATTCTAGGATTCGCTCTTTATCCATTCTAGCGCAGCATACAATCGGTAAAATAATAAAATTGATACCAAAATACATACACAATTAGCCAGTACAAAAAAAAAAAATATAGAAAAACACTTTATATAATAATTTTATACTTACACAAAAAATTACACATATACCCGCGTCGGTCTCACGGACCGATTGGCGTCAAACACGCGTACATGGACGTTCTCCACAAACTTGTGGCTAGCACTGGCATGAAGTTGACTACAAATCCGGCAGCTAGCAAGAGATTCGACTCGCTAGAGAAATCATTTCGAATAATAAATTCGAAAAATCATTCCGTCGGTCTCACAGACCAACGCGCGGGTATAGGAAGGTTAATATTAAATGTGATAAAAAAATAAAATGGATCTCACGTGGCATTAGGATTTGTAGCAGGAAACAAAGGAACCTACTTTGGAAATATCGGAAAGCGCCTTCAAGTGAAAATAAAAGTACATTTAAAAACTATTCACGGACTCTAAAGAAAATAATAAACCTCACTCAAAAAGCTCAAAATAACTACCTTATTAACTGTTCGCAAAATAAATCAAAGGTGTCATGGCAGTTAATTAATGACAACAATCGGATGCAAGAGCCTATACTACAAATAAATACAGGCGATAAACTGGTAAATAATCCGCAGCAAATTGCTGAGTCATTTAATGATTTCTTCGTAGATCAGGTACAGAATGTCAGTAGAAAACATATGAGTAAGACAAGTGGCAATACTTATGTCAGTAGGTCTTTATTCATGCCCCCAGTAGTCCCACAAGATATTATACGAGTGATAAAACATCTAAAAAATAAAAAAAGTACTGGATACGACGAGATTTCTACCGCGGTTGTCAAATTTGTTTCGGAAATCATAGCCAAACCATTGAGTCATATAATAAATATTAGTATATCCTCAGGTATATTTCCGGATCAACTGAAATGTGTAGTCATAAAACCATTGCATAAGAAAAATACTAAGGAAGACATGTCTAACTATAGACCCATAGCTCTAATATCAGTATTTTCTAAGATATTTGAAAAGATAATCTATGAACCTATTTACAAATTTTTAAGTAAAAATAATATATTATGCGAAGAGCAAAAGGGCTTCCGAAAAAACAAAAACATTAACCTGGCGATATTTGATCTTTTAAAAGTCATCCTGGAAAATGTAGATAAGAAGAACCCTGTGTGTGCAATTTTCACAGACATGACCAAAGCTTTCGATCGAGTAAAACACGATACTCTGTTAAATAAACTGGAAAACTATGGCATAAGAGGTAACGTTCTAAACCTTATCAAGTCTTACCTCACAGATCGAAAACAGTACACAGAAATTTCAAGAGTTTGTACTAAAACTAAGCGTGAATACAAATATTTATCTTCCTGTAGAATACCTAAATTTGGGGTTCCGCAGGGTAGTGTACTCGGGCCATTATTATTTCTGCTCTATATTAACGACTTACCGCGGCAAGTTCATCACCCAATGGCATTATTTGCGGACGATAGCACAGTTATTATAGAATGCTTAAATAAAGCGGAATACAAAAAAGATATAAACAGCACGCTCAAAACTATAATAGAATGGCTTCATAAAAATAATCTAGAGATAAACCTAAAAAAGACACAAGTTATGCATTTCTACCAGAGACTAGAGCCAGATAATATAAAAATTGAATATAACGAACAATGTGTGGATACAACTAAAGTAACAAAATTCCTAGGAGTTCACATAGATAACAAACTGACATGGAAACATCATGCTGAAAACGTATGCAATAAATTAAGTAAAACGGCATATGTACTCTATAGCCTTTCAAAAAAAGTTAATATGAACACATTGGTGACAGCATATCATGGTTTAGTTGCTTCCTCACTAAGATTTGGTGTTATATTTTGGGGAAACTGTAGTGAGAAAGAAAGAATATTTAGAGCCCAAAAACGCTGCCTCCGTTCAATGACAGGTCTTAAATCTACAGAAAGTTGTCAACCTGTTTTTAAATCACTTAGGATACTTACATTGCCATCGTTATACCTGCTAGAAGTTGCCCTATTCGTAAAGACTAACAAGCACTTGTTTACATCAGTAGTGGACAAAAGACAACGTATAGGACTGATGAGGTCTCAATATAAAAATCTACTACACACAGGCGGTTACCAAACGTCTTTACTTAAAAATAATATCTTAACCATGGGTCCTCTTATATACAATAAACTACCTTTACATTTGAAAGAATTACCCATAAAAGCATTTAAAACAAAGTTGACAAAACTACTACTGGACAAGTGTTATTACTCAATTAAGGATTTTTTCAATGACAAAGCTTTCTGTTCGCTGTGATTTAATTTATTGGTAATATTTCTATTTTATGTTCACTAGTCCTTTTCGTTAATTTGTTATAATTATTTTAGTAATAGAATTTATTGACATAATTATGTAATTGAATTTATAAGTAATTATTGATTTAATTTGGTGAAACTTGTTATTTATTTATTTTCATATTCTTATTTAATTTATTAATTACATTACTGACACTTGTAACTTAATCTTCTGCTATGTAAAATATTGACATTTGTTATTTAATTTATTGACTTTGTGCATTATTTCAGAGTATTGTTTTGTGTGTAATATTAGTTCTTTATAAATAATTTTGCATGCCGTAAGGCAAAATGTATCGGGACTATTAGCAAAATATTATTACCATCATATCTGTAATACCTACATTATTGGCAAATAAATAAATGATTGATTGATTGATTGATTGATTACATGACCAGATTATCCACAGCTTTAGCATCTTCTTGACTGGTCAAACTTTAGCTCCTTGGCGTCGGCAGGTGAATTTAATTTGTCCTGCATTGGAGGTCCTCTTTTTCAGTACGTAAAAGCCATAATTTCTTGTAGTAGTTTAACTCGAGTATCAATTAATCCCTTCAGTAAAAGCCAACCGTTGAAGCCGTGGCTCTATTTTTACTGCATGCCATAGTTACAGCGATTCCTTTGTTTTCAGTTGAATAGTTGTTCCACTGACTAAATAAAGTGCTCAGAAATCGGTTTGACAAGCATTCTCCTTCCTCAGGACTTTCACTAAATAGCCTACATAATATTGCAGCAAGAGTTTTAACGCTAATTAATTTCATTAATTTTCGTTAATTATTAAACTTCATTGAGGCCACGCTATTCCAGGAAAAAGTATTTTGAGCTAGCCATGAAGCTGCCGAGCCCTTGAGGGCTTTACTCATTGTAATAAACAGCCTACTGCTAGAAATTTGTTTTTCTTGCAAGCATAAATCGACGGTAATGCACTATGCTCGGGCATCACTATCTTGCGACTCGGGATCAAATTCAGGTAGTGCTATCATAAAACCTTCTGAACTAGGTTTAATAACCGCGCGAATCAATTCTCTCATTTTGACTTTTTTTTGCATTTCAAATAACAATTTCCAACGGTTATTAATTTTCACTAGCACTTGGAAACGAATCAATATTCTGATCTGTGGACTGTTCCTGCGACAATCCATGAATCCCACTTCTGATGACGGAGGGTCGAGCGGCTGAGACACCACGTGTCGCTGTTTCTCCGTCATCAGTTCGTCTTCCATTATGGGCGTGTTATTGCAGGTAGATGAAAAATGATATTCACAAAATATCTCACTGAATGTAACTTTTAATATTTCAACAAAACTTCACCAAAATAACTTATGATTACAATGATAATTACTGATTAAATAACGGATGGAGAATAAACAAACTTTACTCTAGAGCCAATGGGTTTGTGCATGTCGCCCGGCTGACGGTGGCCTCCAAAGTGCTCGTCATCGCCGCCATGACACTTACAACTCCATTCGGTGTTACCCGCTCTAAATTAAAAGTTCCAATAAAGAAATAATTCTTACACCACAGAGTAAAAATAATCGATTACAACTTATAAAAAATGTTACAATAAATCAACTAAATCATCGCGCGCCGTCATATATTTTTAAGAATATAAGACACATTGCTGATCCTTCTATCTTGAAACGGATATATTTCGCCCTCTGCCAGTCACTCATAACATATTGTTTGTCAGCCTGGGGAGGTGCACCAAAATCTTCAATAAAACCTGTTGAGGTGGCTCAACGTGCAATACTTACGGTATGCACCTTTAAACCGATTCTTTTCTCTACTACATTACTTTACCAATTGTGTGGAGTGCTAACGGTACGACAACTATTTATACTGAAAATAATTGTAATACAACATTCAAAAATAAATTACAACTCCCAAATTAAAAATAAAGAAGAAAGGACATTGTCTGTACACAACATAGGTTTTATAACACCAAATTTAGTTCAAGATTCATCAACTCTCTCGGCCCCTATATTTACAACCAAATTAACAAAATATTAGACATATATCCGCTCCCCTCAGTTAGTTGTAAGAAAAAAGTGTCAGAATATCTACAAAGCCTGACCTACGATGAGACTGAAGACTTGCTTAAAGTTAATAATAATAATAATAATAATAATAAAACTTTATTTCCAAACAATTGCAATTTACATCGAATCACTTTAGTCATTTCAAGTCGGATTATGACAGTAAGGTTATTTAAATTGCATAAATCTCTGATTGTACCACCGACACCCAAGCTAAGATTAAACTTGTGTTATGGGTGTCAGGGCTGTCTCTATTGATCTATTTTTTACCTTACGCAAACCAGTACGGAGTTCTACAATTGGGAAAGTATCTATTGTTGAATATAAACAAAACGAAAAAGGAAAAAAAGAAACAAAACAGAAACATTTAAAATAAACTTAAACTTAAATATTAATAATAAAAAAAAAAATAATAAGACAGTATAGCCCTCACTAGGATTATGGTTCGTAGTTGTTAATTGCATGTGTATGTGATGTGTGTAAGTGTTGTGTTGTGTTGTATGTATGTATTGTGTGTACGTGTCATGTGTATGTATTGTGTGTAAGTTGTGGTGTAAATGTGTCGCGCTTGCGTCGTATGTTTGTGCGTTGTAGTCTTAGAGTCGGGAACAGTTATAAAGACTTAGAAAGACTTTCCCAATAACCTTTCTACTTCCTCGTATGTACGAGTAGCAAGCCATTGACCCACTTTCTTTTTGCAATCGAACTTATTTAAACCATAGATATCACACTGTTGATTAATTGCATTATAAATTCGACCACCTAATACCCCAAAATGTCTCTCTGCCAATTTAGTTCTGTACTGTACTGTGGGACAAACATATTTACTTCTACATCTCCTCTTTGCCAGATGACCAGTATTGTAATCCAGAGAGCAATGCCTACGCAATATGGTGTTTAGCACAAAGAGCTGTCTCACAGTCATGACTTTACAATCTTGATACAATGCAAAGGTGCCATAGCGGAAATGTTTAAAAGTCATAACTTTGAGGACAGCTCGCTGAGCCCTTTCCAGCCTGATAAAATAACTCTTTGGGGCACCCCCCCAAGACGTAATACCAAACGTGAGTATTGACTGACAGAGTGAGAAATAGACCATCCGAAGTGTACTTATGTCTGCACTATGGCGCAGACTTTTGAAAATCGCTATGAGTTTTCTCACTCTGCCAGACGCACTGTCAATTTGCTCCTTCCAGGACATCAGGTCATCTATTATGATACCAAGGTATCTGACCCGTGTTGTTCTGACTAGAGGAGGGCAGAGGCATTGGTCAACTTGCTCATTGCAAGTGTGGGCTCTAATTATAAATGCATCATCGGGCTGAGTACCGGATTTGATTGAAAACGGAATGTATTTTGTTTTTTCAATATTAAGGGAAAGAATGTTGGCTCCTAACCAAGACATCACGATACACATTGCAGACTCCGCTCTCTCTTGAACTTCTCTCCAGGACAGGCCATGCACGAGCAAAGCGGTATCGTCTGCGTAGGTATATATGCTTGTGTTTGGGATGGATATATTACATAAGCTGTTAACATAAATAAGAAAAAGGGTAGGCCCCAAAATTGAGCCTTGGGGTACACCGAAAGACAGTGTGTGTTCGTCACTGAGGTATGCGCCTATCTTGACACACTGTGTCCTTTCCGATAGGTAGCTCTTAAAGATAGCCAGTGCTGGACCCCTCACTCCTATCTTTTCTAATTTAGACAACAGGATAGGGACAGAGACAGTGTCAAATGCCTTGGATAAGTCTAAGAAAATACCCAGACAAAGTAGTAGGTTAAACAATGATTGGTGTTGGTGTTTAACGATGGAACATGCATAGTTATGATGAATGAATTAATGGAAAAATTATAGTTATAATACTCTATCTATCTATATCTATATACATAATTATATACTTAAAATAAAACTGTAGAAAAATAATTTTTGTACATTCAAAAAAAACTCAAAAAATATAGCCAGGGTTATAAAGGACAACCAATAGAACCCATTTCTAGCATTTTTAGAATTTTTGTCTGTTTGTCTGTTTGTCTGTATGTTTGTTTGTATGTTTATTTGTTCGGGCATCACGTAAAATGTACGAAAGTTATGTAGATAACTTTAATACACAACGACTAACCGTAACTTGAAGTAACATTTAGTTTTGTTTCATTGAAATCGGATCAGTCTATCAAAAGATATTTGAATTCAAAGTGTACCAGAAGTAAAATTACGGTCAGTTTACACCGAACGCGCAGTTCAGTAGCGCGATCTAGCTTGGAATAGAAAAACTACATATTCAAATATGATGTGGACTGGAGTGGAATGGTTTTTGAGCGGGATGTTGTGGGATAAATTGCGATGGAGCGGGATGGAGTGGGACTGAGTGGGATGGAGTGGGATGTAGTAGGATAAAGTGGGATGGAGTGATGACTAGGATAAATTTTGAGATCATGACTAGGATAAATTTTGACTACAAAATATTCGGTTCTCAAGAAGTTATGCCTACCACAAAGACTCACACAAACTCTCCGTCAACAAGTACTGCTGAGATTCCAATTGAGCAAGAGAATACTGAAACAACGAGCGATCAGTTTTTTCTATTATAACCATATCAATATTCTGCACCAAAACATCGCTGGACTTCTGAATAAATCCGACATGCTAACAATGTATATCCAAGAGCTGCGCTTTGAAAAAAACATTGAAATCGATGTTTTGTGTATAACAGAACACTTCGTTACTTCAGGTCAGGAATCATTAATTAAAGTACCTAATTTCAAGCTTGCATCGTGTTATTCAAGAAGCCATCACAAGCGTGGAGGAGCGTGTATACTCATCAGAAATAGGCTCGAATACAAGGAACTTACTAACACGTCTATTACGGGTGTATTTGAATATTGTGCTGTAGAATTACCTCAGCAGGGATTAATTGTTGTATGTATTTATAGACCTCCGAATATGTCTTGTATAAACTCTTTTATGGATAATTTAAATAAATTATTGAAACAATTATGTACTAAGTCAAGTAAAAAAATTGTATTGTGTGGGGACTTTAACATTAATACACTAAAGAGGAATAATATAACACTAGACTTTGAAAACTTGCTACTGGCATATAATCTAAAGTTAGAACTAAAGCAACCGACTAGACCTAAAAGCGGCACATGCATAGATAATTTTGCTCATAATTCCCGACAAAAATGTGTGAGTGAAGTTATCGATTTTGCATTATCCGATCACACAGCTCAGATTTTGAAAATACAGGTTAAAAAAACATGCATTCTTAACTCTTGGCGTATTTTTAAACGTAATTTATCCAAAGATAATTTAATTATGTTCAAAAAACACCTTCAATGTCTGTCTTTCTCAGAAATATTTGAAACAGACAACCCTAACGAGGCATACGATAAGTTTTTGGAATTGTTTCGATTATTTTATGATTTATGTTTCCCTAAACAATTAGTTAATATTAAATGTGATAAAAAAATAAAATGGATCTCACGTGGCATTAGGATTTGTAGCAGGAAACAAAGGAACCTACTTTGGAAATATCGGAAAGCGCCTTCAAGTGAAAATAAAAGTACATTTAAAAACTATTCACGGACTCTAAAGAAAATAATAAACCTCACTCAAAAAGCTCAAAATAACTACCTTATTAACTGTTCGCAAAATAAATCAAAGGTGTCATGGCAGTTAATTAATGACAACAATCGGATGCAAGAGCCTATACTACAAATAAATACAGGCGATAAACTGGTAAATAATCCGCAGCAAATTGCTGAGTCATTTAATGATTTCTTCGTAGATCAGGTACAGAATGTCAGTAGAAAACATATGAGTAAGACAAGTGGCAATACTTATGTCAGTAGGTCTTTATTCATGCCCCCAGTAGTCCCACAAGATATTATACGAGTGATAAAACATCTAAAAAATAAAAAAAGTACTGGATACGACGAGATTTCTACCGCGGTTGTCAAATTTGTTTCGGAAATCATAGCCAAACCATTGAGTCATATAATAAATATTAGTATATCCTCAGGTATATTTCCGGATCAACTGAAATGTGTAGTCATAAAACCATTGCATAAGAAAAATACTAAGGAAGACATGTCTAACTATAGACCCATAGCTCTAATATCAGTATTTTCTAAGATATTTGAAAAGATAATCTATGAACCTATTTACAAATTTTTAAGTAAAAATAATATATTATGCGAAGAGCAAAAGGGCTTCCGAAAAAACAAAAACATTAACCTGGCGATATTTGATCTTTTAAAAGTCATCCTGGAAAATGTAGATAAGAAGAACCCTGTGTGTGCAATTTTCACAGACATGACCAAAGCTTTCGATCGAGTAAAACACGATACTCTGTTAAATAAACTGGAAAACTATGGCATAAGAGGTAACGTTCTAAACCTTATCAAGTCTTACCTCACAGATCGAAAACAGTACACAGAAATTTCAAGAGTTTGTACTAAAACTAAGCGTGAATACAAATATTTATCTTCCTGTAGAATACCTAAATTTGGGGTTCCGCAGGGTAGTGTACTCGGGCCATTATTATTTCTGCTCTATATTAACGACTTACCGCGGCAAGTTCATCACCCAATGGCATTATTTGCGGACGATAGCACAGTTATTATAGAATGCTTAAATAAAGCGGAATACAAAAAAGATATAAACAGCACGCTCAAAACTATAATAGAATGGCTTCATAAAAATAATCTAGAGATAAACCTAAAAAAGACACAAGTTATGCATTTCTACCAGAGACTAGAGCCAGATAATATAAAAATTGAATATAACGAACAATGTGTGGATACAACTAAAGTAACAAAATTCCTAGGAGTTCACATAGATAACAAACTGACATGGAAACATCATGCTGAAAACGTATGCAATAAATTAAGTAAAACGGCATATGTACTCTATAGCCTTTCAAAAAAAGTTAATATGAACACATTGGTGACAGCATATCATGGTTTAGTTGCTTCCTCACTAAGATTTGGTGTTATATTTTGGGGAAACTGTAGTGAGAAAGAAAGAATATTTAGAGCCCAAAAACGCTGCCTCCGTTCAATGACAGGTCTTAAATCTACAGAAAGTTGTCAACCTGTTTTTAAATCACTTAGGATACTTACATTGCCATCGTTATACCTGCTAGAAGTTGCCCTATTCGTAAAGACTAACAAGCACTTGTTTACATCAGTAGTGGACAAAAGACAACGTATAGGACTGATGAGGTCTCAATATAAAAATCTACTACACACAGGCGGTTACCAAACGTCTTTACTTAAAAATAATATCTTAACCATGGGTCCTCTTATATACAATAAACTACCTTTACATTTGAAAGAATTACCCATAAAAGCATTTAAAACAAAGTTGACAAAACTACTACTGGACAAGTGTTATTACTCAATTAAGGATTTTTTCAATGACAAAGCTTTCTGTTCGCTGTGATTTAATTTATTGGTAATATTTCTATTTTATGTTCACTAGTCCTTTTCGTTAATTTGTTATAATTATTTTAGTAATAGAATTTATTGACATAATTATGTAATTGAATTTATAAGTAATTATTGATTTAATTTGGTGAAACTTGTTATTTATTTATTTTCATATTCTTATTTAATTTATTAATTACATTACTGACACTTGTAACTTAATCTTCTGCTATGTAAAATATTGACATTTGTTATTTAATTTATTGACTTTGTGCATTATTTCAGAGTATTGTTTTGTGTGTAATATTAGTTCTTTATAAATAATTTTGCATGCCGTAAGGCAAAATGTATCGGGACTATTAGCAAAATATTATTACCATCATATCTGTAATACCTACATTATTGGCAAATAAATAAATGATTGATTGATTGATTGATTGATTACATGACCAGATTATCCACAGCTTTAGCATCTTCTTGACTGGTCAAACTTTAGCTCCTTGGCGTCGGCAGGTGAATTTAATTTGTCCTGCATTGGAGGTCCTCTTTTTCAGTACGTAAAAGCCATAATTTCTTGTAGTAGTTTAACTCGAGTATCAATTAATCCCTTCAGTAAAAGCCAACCGTTGAAGCCGTGGCTCTATTTTTACTGCATGCCATAGTTACAGCGATTCCTTTGTTTTCAGTTGAATAGTTGTTCCACTGACTAAATAAAGTGCTCAGAAATCGGTTTGACAAGCATTCTCCTTCCTCAGGACTTTCACTAAATAGCCTACATAATATTGCAGCAAGAGTTTTAACGCTAATTAATTTCATTAATTTTCGTTAATTATTAAACTTCATTGAGGCCACGCTATTCCAGGAAAAAGTATTTTGAGCTAGCCATGAAGCTGCCGAGCCCTTGAGGGCTTTACTCATTGTAATAAACAGCCTACTGCTAGAAATTTGTTTTTCTTGCAAGCATAAATCGACGGTAATGCACTATGCTCGGGCATCACTATCTTGCGACTCGGGATCAAATTCAGGTAGTGCTATCATAAAACCTTCTGAACTAGGTTTAATAACCGCGCGAATCAATTCTCTCATTTTGACTTTTTTTTGCATTTCAAATAACAATTTCCAACGGTTATTAATTTTCACTAGCACTTGGAAACGAATCAATATTCTGATCTGTGGACTGTTCCTGCGACAATCCATGAATCCCACTTCTGATGACGGAGGGTCGAGCGGCTGAGACACCACGTGTCGCTGTTTCTCCGTCATCAGTTCGTCTTCCATTATGGGCGTGTTATTGCAGGTAGATGAAAAATGATATTCACAAAATATCTCACTGAATGTAACTTTTAATATTTCAACAAAACTTCACCAAAATAACTTATGATTACAATGATAATTACTGATTAAATAACGGATGGAGAATAAACAAACTTTACTCTAGAGCCAATGGGTTTGTGCATGTCGCCCGGCTGACGGTGGCCTCCAAAGTGCTCGTCATCGCCGCCATGACACTTACAACTCCATTCGGTGTTACCCGCTCTAAATTAAAAGTTCCAATAAAGAAATAATTCTTACACCACAGAGTAAAAATAATCGATTACAACTTATAAAAAATGTTACAATAAATCAACTAAATCATCGCGCGCCGTCATATATTTTTAAGAATATAAGACACATTGCTGATCCTTCTATCTTGAAACGGATATATTTCGCCCTCTGCCAGTCACTCATAACATATTGTTTGTCAGCCTGGGGAGGTGCACCAAAATCTTCAATAAAACCTGTTGAGGTGGCTCAACGTGCAATACTTACGGTATGCACCTTTAAACCGATTCTTTTCTCTACTACATTACTTTACCAATTGTGTGGAGTGCTAACGGTACGACAACTATTTATACTGAAAATAATTGTAATACAACATTCAAAAATAAATTACAACTCCCAAATTAAAAATAAAGAAGAAAGGACATTGTCTGTACACAACATAGGTTTTATAACACCAAATTTAGTTCAAGATTCATCAACTCTCTCGGCCCCTATATTTACAACCAAATTAACAAAATATTAGACATATATCCGCTCCCCTCAGTTAGTTGTAAGAAAAAAGTGTCAGAATATCTACAAAGCCTGACCTACGATGAGACTGAAGACTTGCTTAAAGTTAATAATAATAATAATAATAATAATAAAACTTTATTTCCAAACAATTGCAATTTACATCGAATCACTTTAGTCATTTCAAGTCGGATTATGACAGTAAGGTTATTTAAATTGCATAAATCTCTGATTGTACCACCGACACCCAAGCTAAGATTAAACTTGTGTTATGGGTGTCAGGGCTGTCTCTATTGATCTATTTTTTACCTTACGCAAACCAGTACGGAGTTCTACAATTGGGAAAGTATCTATTGTTGAATATAAACAAAACGAAAAAGGAAAAAAAGAAACAAAACAGAAACATTTAAAATAAACTTAAACTTAAATATTAATAATAAAAAAAAAAATAATAAGACAGTATAGCCCTCACTAGGATTATGGTTCGTAGTTGTTAATTGCATGTGTATGTGATGTGTGTAAGTGTTGTGTTGTGTTGTATGTATGTATTGTGTGTACGTGTCATGTGTATGTATTGTGTGTAAGTTGTGGTGTAAATGTGTCGCGCTTGCGTCGTATGTTTGTGCGTTGTAGTCTTAGAGTCGGGAACAGTTATAAAGACTTAGAAAGACTTTCCCAATAACCTTTCTACTTCCTCGTATGTACGAGTAGCAAGCCATTGACCCACTTTCTTTTTGCAATCGAACTTATTTAAACCATAGATATCACACTGTTGATTAATTGCATTATAAATTCGACCACCTAATACCCCAAAATGTCTCTCTGCCAATTTAGTTCTGTACTGTACTGTGGGACAAACATATTTACTTCTACATCTCCTCTTTGCCAGATGACCAGTATTGTAATCCAGAGAGCAATGCCTACGCAATATGGTGTTTAGCACAAAGAGCTGTCTCACAGTCATGACTTTACAATCTTGATACAATGCAAAGGTGCCATAGCGGAAATGTTTAAAAGTCATAACTTTGAGGACAGCTCGCTGAGCCCTTTCCAGCCTGATAAAATAACTCTTTGGGGCACCCCCCCAAGACGTAATACCAAACGTGAGTATTGACTGACAGAGTGAGAAATAGACCATCCGAAGTGTACTTATGTCTGCACTATGGCGCAGACTTTTGAAAATCGCTATGAGTTTTCTCACTCTGCCAGACGCACTGTCAATTTGCTCCTTCCAGGACATCAGGTCATCTATTATGATACCAAGGTATCTGACCCGTGTTGTTCTGACTAGAGGAGGGCAGAGGCATTGGTCAACTTGCTCATTGCAAGTGTGGGCTCTAATTATAAATGCATCATCGGGCTGAGTACCGGATTTGATTGAAAACGGAATGTATTTTGTTTTTTCAATATTAAGGGAAAGAATGTTGGCTCCTAACCAAGACATCACGATACACATTGCAGACTCCGCTCTCTCTTGAACTTCTCTCCAGGACAGGCCATGCACGAGCAAAGCGGTATCGTCTGCGTAGGTATATATGCTTGTGTTTGGGATGGATATATTACATAAGCTGTTAACATAAATAAGAAAAAGGGTAGGCCCCAAAATTGAGCCTTGGGGTACACCGAAAGACAGTGTGTGTTCGTCACTGAGGTATGCGCCTATCTTGACACACTGTGTCCTTTCCGATAGGTAGCTCTTAAAGATAGCCAGTGCTGGACCCCTCACTCCTATCTTTTCTAATTTAGACAACAGGATAGGGACAGAGACAGTGTCAAATGCCTTGGATAAGTCTAAGAAAATACCCAGACAAAGTAGTAGGTTAAACAATGATTGGTGTTGGTGTTTAACGATGGAACATGCATAGTTATGATGAATGAATTAATGGAAAAATTATAGTTATAATACTCTATCTATCTATATCTATATACATAATTATATACTTAAAATAAAACTGTAGAAAAATAATTTTTGTACATTCAAAAAAAACTCAAAAAATATAGCCAGGGTTATAAAGGACAACCAATAGAACCCATTTCTAGCATTTTTAGAATTTTTGTCTGTTTGTCTGTTTGTCTGTATGTTTGTTTGTATGTTTATTTGTTCGGGCATCACGTAAAATGTACGAAAGTTATGTAGATAACTTTAATACACAACGACTAACCGTAACTTGAAGTAACATTTAGTTTTGTTTCATTGAAATCGGATCAGTCTATCAAAAGATATTTGAATTCAAAGTGTACCAGAAGTAAAATTACGGTCAGTTTACACCGAACGCGCAGTTCAGTAGCGCGATCTAGCTTGGAATAGAAAAACTACATATTCAAATATGATGTGGACTGGAGTGGAATGGTTTTTGAGCGGGATGTTGTGGGATAAATTGCGATGGAGCGGGATGGAGTGGGACTGAGTGGGATGGAGTGGGATGTAGTAGGATAAAGTGGGATGGAGTGATGACTAGGATAAATTTTGAGATCATGACTAGGATAAATTTTGACTACAAAATATTCGGTTCTCAAGAAGTTATGCCTACCACAAAGACTCACACAAACTCTCCGTCAACAAGTACTGCTGAGATTCCAATTGAGCAAGAGAATACTGAAACAACGAGCGATCAGTTTTTTCTATTATAACCATATCAATATTCTGCACCAAAACATCGCTGGACTTCTGAATAAATCCGACATGCTAACAATGTATATCCAAGAGCTGCGCTTTGAAAAAAACATTGAAATCGATGTTTTGTGTATAACAGAACACTTCGTTACTTCAGGTCAGGAATCATTAATTAAAGTACCTAATTTCAAGCTTGCATCGTGTTATTCAAGAAGCCATCACAAGCGTGGAGGAGCGTGTATACTCATCAGAAATAGGCTCGAATACAAGGAACTTACTAACACGTCTATTACGGGTGTATTTGAATATTGTGCTGTAGAATTACCTCAGCAGGGATTAATTGTTGTATGTATTTATAGACCTCCGAATATGTCTTGTATAAACTCTTTTATGGATAATTTAAATAAATTATTGAAACAATTATGTACTAAGTCAAGTAAAAAAATTGTATTGTGTGGGGACTTTAACATTAATACACTAAAGAGGAATAATATAACACTAGACTTTGAAAACTTGCTACTGGCATATAATCTAAAGTTAGAACTAAAGCAACCGACTAGACCTAAAAGCGGCACATGCATAGATAATTTTGCTCATAATTCCCGACAAAAATGTGTGAGTGAAGTTATCGATTTTGCATTATCCGATCACACAGCTCAGATTTTGAAAATACAGGTTAAAAAAACATGCATTCTTAACTCTTGGCGTATTTTTAAACGTAATTTATCCAAAGATAATTTAATTATGTTCAAAAAACACCTTCAATGTCTGTCTTTCTCAGAAATATTTGAAACAGACAACCCTAACGAGGCATACGATAAGTTTTTGGAATTGTTTCGATTATTTTATGATTTATGTTTCCCTAAACAATTAGTTAATATTAAATGTGATAAAAAAATAAAATGGATCTCACGTGGCATTAGGATTTGTAGCAGGAAACAAAGGAACCTACTTTGGAAATATCGGAAAGCGCCTTCAAGTGAAAATAAAAGTACATTTAAAAACTATTCACGGACTCTAAAGAAAATAATAAACCTCACTCAAAAAGCTCAAAATAACTACCTTATTAACTGTTCGCAAAATAAATCAAAGGTGTCATGGCAGTTAATTAATGACAACAATCGGATGCAAGAGCCTATACTACAAATAAATACAGGCGATAAACTGGTAAATAATCCGCAGCAAATTGCTGAGTCATTTAATGATTTCTTCGTAGATCAGGTACAGAATGTCAGTAGAAAACATATGAGTAAGACAAGTGGCAATACTTATGTCAGTAGGTCTTTATTCATGCCCCCAGTAGTCCCACAAGATATTATACGAGTGATAAAACATCTAAAAAATAAAAAAGTACTGGATACGACGAGATTTCTACCGCGGTTGTCAAATTTGTTTCGGAAATCATAGCCAAACCATTGAGTCATATAATAAATATTAGTATATCCTCAGGTATATTTCCGGATCAACTGAAATGTGTAGTCATAAAACCATTGCATAAGAAAAATACTAAGGAAGACATGTCTAACTATAGACCCATAGCTCTAATATCAGTATTTTCTAAGATATTTGAAAAGATAATCTATGAACCTATTTACAAATTTTTAAGTAAAAATAATATATTATGCGAAGAGCAAAAGGGCTTCCGAAAAAACAAAAACATTAACCTGGCGATATTTGATCTTTTAAAAGTCATCCTGGAAAATGTAGATAAGAAGAACCCTGTGTGTGCAATTTTCACAGACATGACCAAAGCTTTCGATCGAGTAAAACACGATACTCTGTTAAATAAACTGGAAAACTATGGCATAAGAGGTAACGTTCTAAACCTTATCAAGTCTTACCTCACAGATCGAAAACAGTACACAGAAATTTCAAGAGTTTGTACTAAAACTAAGCGTGAATACAAATATTTATCTTCCTGTAGAATACCTAAATTTGGGGTTCCGCAGGGTAGTGTACTCGGGCCATTATTATTTCTGCTCTATATTAACGACTTACCGCGGCAAGTTCATCACCCAATGGCATTATTTGCGGACGATAGCACAGTTATTATAGAATGCTTAAATAAAGCGGAATACAAAAAAGATATAAACAGCACGCTCAAAACTATAATAGAATGGCTTCATAAAAATAATCTAGAGATAAACCTAAAAAAGACACAAGTTATGCATTTCTACCAGAGACTAGAGCCAGATAATATAAAAATTGAATATAACGAACAATGTGTGGATACAACTAAAGTAACAAAATTCCTAGGAGTTCACATAGATAACAAACTGACATGGAAACATCATGCTGAAAACGTATGCAATAAATTAAGTAAAACGGCATATGTACTCTATAGCCTTTCAAAAAAAGTTAATATGAACACATTGGTGACAGCATATCATGGTTTAGTTGCTTCCTCACTAAGATTTGGTGTTATATTTTGGGGAAACTGTAGTGAGAAAGAAAGAATATTTAGAGCCCAAAAACGCTGCCTCCGTTCAATGACAGGTCTTAAATCTACAGAAAGTTGTCAACCTGTTTTTAAATCACTTAGGATACTTACATTGCCATCGTTATACCTGCTAGAAGTTGCCCTATTCGTAAAGACTAACAAGCACTTGTTTACATCAGTAGTGGACAAAAGACAACGTATAGGACTGATGAGGTCTCAATATAAAAATCTACTACACACAGGCGGTTACCAAACGTCTTTACTTAAAAATAATATCTTAACCATGGGTCCTCTTATATACAATAAACTACCTTTACATTTGAAAGAATTACCCATAAAAGCATTTAAAACAAAGTTGACAAAACTACTACTGGACAAGTGTTATTACTCAATTAAGGATTTTTTCAATGACAAAGCTTTCTGTTCGCTGTGATTTAATTTATTGGTAATATTTCTATTTTATGTTCACTAGTCCTTTTCGTTAATTTGTTATAATTATTTTAGTAATAGAATTTATTGACATAATTATGTAATTGAATTTATAAGTAATTATTGATTTAATTTGGTGAAACTTGTTATTTATTTATTTTCATATTCTTATTTAATTTATTAATTACATTACTGACACTTGTAACTTAATCTTCTGCTATGTAAAATATTGACATTTGTTATTTAATTTATTGACTTTGTGCATTATTTCAGAGTATTGTTTTGTGTGTAATATTAGTTCTTTATAAATAATTTTGCATGCCGTAAGGCAAAATGTATCGGGACTATTAGCAAAATATTATTACCATCATATCTGTAATACCTACATTATTGGCAAATAAATAAATGATTGATTGATTGATTGATTGATTACATGACCAGATTATCCACAGCTTTAGCATCTTCTTGACTGGTCAAACTTTAGCTCCTTGGCGTCGGCAGGTGAATTTAATTTGTCCTGCATTGGAGGTCCTCTTTTTCAGTACGTAAAAGCCATAATTTCTTGTAGTAGTTTAACTCGAGTATCAATTAATCCCTTCAGTAAAAGCCAACCGTTGAAGCCGTGGCTCTATTTTTACTGCATGCCATAGTTACAGCGATTCCTTTGTTTTCAGTTGAATAGTTGTTCCACTGACTAAATAAAGTGCTCAGAAATCGGTTTGACAAGCATTCTCCTTCCTCAGGACTTTCACTAAATAGCCTACATAATATTGCAGCAAGAGTTTTAACGCTAATTAATTTCATTAATTTTCGTTAATTATTAAACTTCATTGAGGCCACGCTATTCCAGGAAAAAGTATTTTGAGCTAGCCATGAAGCTGCCGAGCCCTTGAGGGCTTTACTCATTGTAATAAACAGCCTACTGCTAGAAATTTGTTTTTCTTGCAAGCATAAATCGACGGTAATGCACTATGCTCGGGCATCACTATCTTGCGACTCGGGATCAAATTCAGGTAGTGCTATCATAAAACCTTCTGAACTAGGTTTAATAACCGCGCGAATCAATTCTCTCATTTTGACTTTTTTTTGCATTTCAAATAACAATTTCCAACGGTTATTAATTTTCACTAGCACTTGGAAACGAATCAATATTCTGATCTGTGGACTGTTCCTGCGACAATCCATGAATCCCACTTCTGATGACGGAGGGTCGAGCGGCTGAGACACCACGTGTCGCTGTTTCTCCGTCATCAGTTCGTCTTCCATTATGGGCGTGTTATTGCAGGTAGATGAAAAATGATATTCACAAAATATCTCACTGAATGTAACTTTTAATATTTCAACAAAACTTCACCAAAATAACTTATGATTACAATGATAATTACTGATTAAATAACGGATGGAGAATAAACAAACTTTACTCTAGAGCCAATGGGTTTGTGCATGTCGCCCGGCTGACGGTGGCCTCCAAAGTGCTCGTCATCGCCGCCATGACACTTACAACTCCATTCGGTGTTACCCGCTCTAAATTAAAAGTTCCAATAAAGAAATAATTCTTACACCACAGAGTAAAAATAATCGATTACAACTTATAAAAAATGTTACAATAAATCAACTAAATCATCGCGCGCCGTCATATATTTTTAAGAATATAAGACACATTGCTGATCCTTCTATCTTGAAACGGATATATTTCGCCCTCTGCCAGTCACTCATAACATATTGTTTGTCAGCCTGGGGAGGTGCACCAAAATCTTCAATAAAACCTGTTGAGGTGGCTCAACGTGCAATACTTACGGTATGCACCTTTAAACCGATTCTTTTCTCTACTACATTACTTTACCAATTGTGTGGAGTGCTAACGGTACGACAACTATTTATACTGAAAATAATTGTAATACAACATTCAAAAATAAATTACAACTCCCAAATTAAAAATAAAGAAGAAAGGACATTGTCTGTACACAACATAGGTTTTATAACACCAAATTTAGTTCAAGATTCATCAACTCTCTCGGCCCCTATATTTACAACCAAATTAACAAAATATTAGACATATATCCGCTCCCCTCAGTTAGTTGTAAGAAAAAAGTGTCAGAATATCTACAAAGCCTGACCTACGATGAGACTGAAGACTTGCTTAAAGTTAATAATAATAATAATAATAAAACTTTATTTCCAAACAATTGCAATTTACATCGAATCACTTTAGTCATTTCAAGTCGGATTATGACAGTAAGGTTATTTAAATTGCATAAATCTCTGATTGTACCACCGACACCCAAGCTAAGATTAAACTTGTGTTATGGGTGTCAGGGCTGTCTCTATTGATCTATTTTTTACCTTACGCAAACCAGTACGGAGTTCTACAATTGGGAAAGTATCTATTGTTGAATATAAACAAAACGAAAAAGGAAAAAAAGAAACAAAACAGAAACATTTAAAATAAACTTAAACTTAAATATTAATAATAAAAAAAAAAATAATAAGACAGTATAGCCCTCACTAGGATTATGGTTCGTAGTTGTTAATTGCATGTGTATGTGATGTGTGTAAGTGTTGTGTTGTGTTGTATGTATGTATTGTGTGTACGTGTCATGTGTATGTATTGTGTGTAAGTTGTGGTGTAAATGTGTCGCGCTTGCGTCGTATGTTTGTGCGTTGTAGTCTTAGAGTCGGGAACAGTTATAAAGACTTAGAAAGACTTTCCCAATAACCTTTCTACTTCCTCGTATGTACGAGTAGCAAGCCATTGACCCACTTTCTTTTTGCAATCGAACTTATTTAAACCATAGATATCACACTGTTGATTAATTGCATTATAAATTCGACCACCTAATACCCCAAAATGTCTCTCTGCCAATTTAGTTCTGTACTGTACTGTGGGACAAACATATTTACTTCTACATCTCCTCTTTGCCAGATGACCAGTATTGTAATCCAGAGAGCAATGCCTACGCAATATGGTGTTTAGCACAAAGAGCTGTCTCACAGTCATGACTTTACAATCTTGATACAATGCAAAGGTGCCATAGCGGAAATGTTTAAAAGTCATAACTTTGAGGACAGCTCGCTGAGCCCTTTCCAGCCTGATAAAATAACTCTTTGGGGCACCCCCCCAAGACGTAATACCAAACGTGAGTATTGACTGACAGAGTGAGAAATAGACCATCCGAAGTGTACTTATGTCTGCACTATGGCGCAGACTTTTGAAAATCGCTATGAGTTTTCTCACTCTGCCAGACGCACTGTCAATTTGCTCCTTCCAGGACATCAGGTCATCTATTATGATACCAAGGTATCTGACCCGTGTTGTTCTGACTAGAGGAGGGCAGAGGCATTGGTCAACTTGCTCATTGCAAGTGTGGGCTCTAATTATAAATGCATCATCGGGCTGAGTACCGGATTTGATTGAAAACGGAATGTATTTTGTTTTTTCAATATTAAGGGAAAGAATGTTGGCTCCTAACCAAGACATCACGATACACATTGCAGACTCCGCTCTCTCTTGAACTTCTCTCCAGGACAGGCCATGCACGAGCAAAGCGGTATCGTCTGCGTAGGTATATATGCTTGTGTTTGGGATGGATATATTACATAAGCTGTTAACATAAATAAGAAAAAGGGTAGGCCCCAAAATTGAGCCTTGGGGTACACCGAAAGACAGTGTGTGTTCGTCACTGAGGTATGCGCCTATCTTGACACACTGTGTCCTTTCCGATAGGTAGCTCTTAAAGATAGCCAGTGCTGGACCCCTCACTCCTATCTTTTCTAATTTAGACAACAGGATAGGGACAGAGACAGTGTCAAATGCCTTGGATAAGTCTAAGAAAATACCCAGACAAAGTAGTAGGTTAAACAATGATTGGTGTTGGTGTTTAACGATGGAACATGCATAGTTATGATGAATGAATTAATGGAAAAATTATAGTTATAATACTCTATCTATCTATATCTATATACATAATTATATACTTAAAATAAAACTGTAGAAAAATAATTTTTGTACATTCAAAAAAAACTCAAAAAATATAGCCAGGGTTATAAAGGACAACCAATAGAACCCATTTCTAGCATTTTTAGAATTTTTGTCTGTTTGTCTGTTTGTCTGTATGTTTGTTTGTATGTTTATTTGTTCGGGCATCACGTAAAATGTACGAAAGTTATGTAGATAACTTTAATACACAACGACTAACCGTAACTTGAAGTAACATTTAGTTTTGTTTCATTGAAATCGGATCAGTCTATCAAAAGATATTTGAATTCAAAGTGTACCAGAAGTAAAATTACGGTCAGTTTACACCGAACGCGCAGTTCAGTAGCGCGATCTAGCTTGGAATAGAAAAACTACATATTCAAATATGATGTGGACTGGAGTGGAATGGTTTTTGAGCGGGATGTTGTGGGATAAATTGCGATGGAGCGGGATGGAGTGGGACTGAGTGGGATGGAGTGGGATGTAGTAGGATAAAGTGGGATGGAGTGATGACTAGGATAAATTTTGAGATCATGACTAGGATAAATTTTGACTACAAAATATTCGGTTCTCAAGAAGTTATGCCTACCACAAAGACTCACACAAACTCTCCGTCAACAAGTACTGCTGAGATTCCAATTGAGCAAGAGAATACTGAAACAACGAGCGATCAGTTTTTTCTATTATAACCATATCAATATTCTGCACCAAAACATCGCTGGACTTCTGAATAAATCCGACATGCTAACAATGTATATCCAAGAGCTGCGCTTTGAAAAAAACATTGAAATCGATGTTTTGTGTATAACAGAACACTTCGTTACTTCAGGTCAGGAATCATTAATTAAAGTACCTAATTTCAAGCTTGCATCGTGTTATTCAAGAAGCCATCACAAGCGTGGAGGAGCGTGTATACTCATCAGAAATAGGCTCGAATACAAGGAACTTACTAACACGTCTATTACGGGTGTATTTGAATATTGTGCTGTAGAATTACCTCAGCAGGGATTAATTGTTGTATGTATTTATAGACCTCCGAATATGTCTTGTATAAACTCTTTTATGGATAATTTAAATAAATTATTGAAACAATTATGTACTAAGTCAAGTAAAAAAATTGTATTGTGTGGGGACTTTAACATTAATACACTAAAGAGGAATAATATAACACTAGACTTTGAAAACTTGCTACTGGCATATAATCTAAAGTTAGAACTAAAGCAACCGACTAGACCTAAAAGCGGCACATGCATAGATAATTTTGCTCATAATTCCCGACAAAAATGTGTGAGTGAAGTTATCGATTTTGCATTATCCGATCACACAGCTCAGATTTTGAAAATACAGGTTAAAAAAACATGCATTCTTAACTCTTGGCGTATTTTTAAACGTAATTTATCCAAAGATAATTTAATTATGTTCAAAAAACACCTTCAATGTCTGTCTTTCTCAGAAATATTTGAAACAGACAACCCTAACGAGGCATACGATAAGTTTTTGGAATTGTTTCGATTATTTTATGATTTATGTTTCCCTAAACAATTAGTTAATATTAAATGTGATAAAAAAATAAAATGGATCTCACGTGGCATTAGGATTTGTAGCAGGAAACAAAGGAACCTACTTTGGAAATATCGGAAAGCGCCTTCAAGTGAAAATAAAAGTACATTTAAAAACTATTCACGGACTCTAAAGAAAATAATAAACCTCACTCAAAAAGCTCAAAATAACTACCTTATTAACTGTTCGCAAAATAAATCAAAGGTGTCATGGCAGTTAATTAATGACAACAATCGGATGCAAGAGCCTATACTACAAATAAATACAGGCGATAAACTGGTAAATAATCCGCAGCAAATTGCTGAGTCATTTAATGATTTCTTCGTAGATCAGGTACAGAATGTCAGTAGAAAACATATGAGTAAGACAAGTGGCAATACTTATGTCAGTAGGTCTTTATTCATGCCCCCAGTAGTCCCACAAGATATTATACGAGTGATAAAACATCTAAAAAATAAAAAAAGTACTGGATACGACGAGATTTCTACCGCGGTTGTCAAATTTGTTTCGGAAATCATAGCCAAACCATTGAGTCATATAATAAATATTAGTATATCCTCAGGTATATTTCCGGATCAACTGAAATGTGTAGTCATAAAACCATTGCATAAGAAAAATACTAAGGAAGACATGTCTAACTATAGACCCATAGCTCTAATATCAGTATTTTCTAAGATATTTGAAAAGATAATCTATGAACCTATTTACAAATTTTTAAGTAAAAATAATATATTATGCGAAGAGCAAAAGGGCTTCCGAAAAAACAAAAACATTAACCTGGCGATATTTGATCTTTTAAAAGTCATCCTGGAAAATGTAGATAAGAAGAACCCTGTGTGTGCAATTTTCACAGACATGACCAAAGCTTTCGATCGAGTAAAACACGATACTCTGTTAAATAAACTGGAAAACTATGGCATAAGAGGTAACGTTCTAAACCTTATCAAGTCTTACCTCACAGATCGAAAACAGTACACAGAAATTTCAAGAGTTTGTACTAAAACTAAGCGTGAATACAAATATTTATCTTCCTGTAGAATACCTAAATTTGGGGTTCCGCAGGGTAGTGTACTCGGGCCATTATTATTTCTGCTCTATATTAACGACTTACCGCGGCAAGTTCATCACCCAATGGCATTATTTGCGGACGATAGCACAGTTATTATAGAATGCTTAAATAAAGCGGAATACAAAAAAGATATAAACAGCACGCTCAAAACTATAATAGAATGGCTTCATAAAAATAATCTAGAGATAAACCTAAAAAAGACACAAGTTATGCATTTCTACCAGAGACTAGAGCCAGATAATATAAAAATTGAATATAACGAACAATGTGTGGATACAACTAAAGTAACAAAATTCCTAGGAGTTCACATAGATAACAAACTGACATGGAAACATCATGCTGAAAACGTATGCAATAAATTAAGTAAAACGGCATATGTACTCTATAGCCTTTCAAAAAAAGTTAATATGAACACATTGGTGACAGCATATCATGGTTTAGTTGCTTCCTCACTAAGATTTGGTGTTATATTTTGGGGAAACTGTAGTGAGAAAGAAAGAATATTTAGAGCCCAAAAACGCTGCCTCCGTTCAATGACAGGTCTTAAATCTACAGAAAGTTGTCAACCTGTTTTTAAATCACTTAGGATACTTACATTGCCATCGTTATACCTGCTAGAAGTTGCCCTATTCGTAAAGACTAACAAGCACTTGTTTACATCAGTAGTGGACAAAAGACAACGTATAGGACTGATGAGGTCTCAATATAAAAATCTACTACACACAGGCGGTTACCAAACGTCTTTACTTAAAAATAATATCTTAACCATGGGTCCTCTTATATACAATAAACTACCTTTACATTTGAAAGAATTACCCATAAAAGCATTTAAAACAAAGTTGACAAAACTACTACTGGACAAGTGTTATTACTCAATTAAGGATTTTTTCAATGACAAAGCTTTCTGTTCGCTGTGATTTAATTTATTGGTAATATTTCTATTTTATGTTCACTAGTCCTTTTCGTTAATTTGTTATAATTATTTTAGTAATAGAATTTATTGACATAATTATGTAATTGAATTTATAAGTAATTATTGATTTAATTTGGTGAAACTTGTTATTTATTTATTTTCATATTCTTATTTAATTTATTAATTACATTACTGACACTTGTAACTTAATCTTCTGCTATGTAAAATATTGACATTTGTTATTTAATTTATTGACTTTGTGCATTATTTCAGAGTATTGTTTTGTGTGTAATATTAGTTCTTTATAAATAATTTTGCATGCCGTAAGGCAAAATGTATCGGGACTATTAGCAAAATATTATTACCATCATATCTGTAATACCTACATTATTGGCAAATAAATAAATGATTGATTGATTGATTGATTGATTACATGACCAGATTATCCACAGCTTTAGCATCTTCTTGACTGGTCAAACTTTAGCTCCTTGGCGTCGGCAGGTGAATTTAATTTGTCCTGCATTGGAGGTCCTCTTTTTCAGTACGTAAAAGCCATAATTTCTTGTAGTAGTTTAACTCGAGTATCAATTAATCCCTTCAGTAAAAGCCAACCGTTGAAGCCGTGGCTCTATTTTTACTGCATGCCATAGTTACAGCGATTCCTTTGTTTTCAGTTGAATAGTTGTTCCACTGACTAAATAAAGTGCTCAGAAATCGGTTTGACAAGCATTCTCCTTCCTCAGGACTTTCACTAAATAGCCTACATAATATTGCAGCAAGAGTTTTAACGCTAATTAATTTCATTAATTTTCGTTAATTATTAAACTTCATTGAGGCCACGCTATTCCAGGAAAAAGTATTTTGAGCTAGCCATGAAGCTGCCGAGCCCTTGAGGGCTTTACTCATTGTAATAAACAGCCTACTGCTAGAAATTTGTTTTTCTTGCAAGCATAAATCGACGGTAATGCACTATGCTCGGGCATCACTATCTTGCGACTCGGGATCAAATTCAGGTAGTGCTATCATAAAACCTTCTGAACTAGGTTTAATAACCGCGCGAATCAATTCTCTCATTTTGACTTTTTTTTGCATTTCAAATAACAATTTCCAACGGTTATTAATTTTCACTAGCACTTGGAAACGAATCAATATTCTGATCTGTGGACTGTTCCTGCGACAATCCATGAATCCCACTTCTGATGACGGAGGGTCGAGCGGCTGAGACACCACGTGTCGCTGTTTCTCCGTCATCAGTTCGTCTTCCATTATGGGCGTGTTATTGCAGGTAGATGAAAAATGATATTCACAAAATATCTCACTGAATGTAACTTTTAATATTTCAACAAAACTTCACCAAAATAACTTATGATTACAATGATAATTACTGATTAAATAACGGATGGAGAATAAACAAACTTTACTCTAGAGCCAATGGGTTTGTGCATGTCGCCCGGCTGACGGTGGCCTCCAAAGTGCTCGTCATCGCCGCCATGACACTTACAACTCCATTCGGTGTTACCCGCTCTAAATTAAAAGTTCCAATAAAGAAATAATTCTTACACCACAGAGTAAAAATAATCGATTACAACTTATAAAAAATGTTACAATAAATCAACTAAATCATCGCGCGCCGTCATATATTTTTAAGAATATAAGACACATTGCTGATCCTTCTATCTTGAAACGGATATATTTCGCCCTCTGCCAGTCACTCATAACATATTGTTTGTCAGCCTGGGGAGGTGCACCAAAATCTTCAATAAAACCTGTTGAGGTGGCTCAACGTGCAATACTTACGGTATGCACCTTTAAACCGATTCTTTTCTCTACTACATTACTTTACCAATTGTGTGGAGTGCTAACGGTACGACAACTATTTATACTGAAAATAATTGTAATACAACATTCAAAAATAAATTACAACTCCCAAATTAAAAATAAAGAAGAAAGGACATTGTCTGTACACAACATAGGTTTTATAACACCAAATTTAGTTCAAGATTCATCAACTCTCTCGGCCCCTATATTTACAACCAAATTAACAAAATATTAGACATATATCCGCTCCCCTCAGTTAGTTGTAAGAAAAAAGTGTCAGAATATCTACAAAGCCTGACCTACGATGAGACTGAAGACTTGCTTAAAGTTAATAATAATAATAATAATAAAACTTTATTTCCAAACAATTGCAATTTACATCGAATCACTTTAGTCATTTCAAGTCGGATTATGACAGTAAGGTTATTTAAATTGCATAAATCTCTGATTGTACCACCGACACCCAAGCTAAGATTAAACTTGTGTTATGGGTGTCAGGGCTGTCTCTATTGATCTATTTTTTACCTTACGCAAACCAGTACGGAGTTCTACAATTGGGAAAGTATCTATTGTTGAATATAAACAAAACGAAAAAGGAAAAAAAGAAACAAAACAGAAACATTTAAAATAAACTTAAACTTAAATATTAATAATAAAAAAAAAAATAATAAGACAGTATAGCCCTCACTAGGATTATGGTTCGTAGTTGTTAATTGCATGTGTATGTGATGTGTGTAAGTGTTGTGTTGTGTTGTATGTATGTATTGTGTGTACGTGTCATGTGTATGTATTGTGTGTAAGTTGTGGTGTAAATGTGTCGCGCTTGCGTCGTATGTTTGTGCGTTGTAGTCTTAGAGTCGGGAACAGTTATAAAGACTTAGAAAGACTTTCCCAATAACCTTTCTACTTCCTCGTATGTACGAGTAGCAAGCCATTGACCCACTTTCTTTTTGCAATCGAACTTATTTAAACCATAGATATCACACTGTTGATTAATTGCATTATAAATTCGACCACCTAATACCCCAAAATGTCTCTCTGCCAATTTAGTTCTGTACTGTACTGTGGGACAAACATATTTACTTCTACATCTCCTCTTTGCCAGATGACCAGTATTGTAATCCAGAGAGCAATGCCTACGCAATATGGTGTTTAGCACAAAGAGCTGTCTCACAGTCATGACTTTACAATCTTGATACAATGCAAAGGTGCCATAGCGGAAATGTTTAAAAGTCATAACTTTGAGGACAGCTCGCTGAGCCCTTTCCAGCCTGATAAAATAACTCTTTGGGGCACCCCCCCAAGACGTAATACCAAACGTGAGTATTGACTGACAGAGTGAGAAATAGACCATCCGAAGTGTACTTATGTCTGCACTATGGCGCAGACTTTTGAAAATCGCTATGAGTTTTCTCACTCTGCCAGACGCACTGTCAATTTGCTCCTTCCAGGACATCAGGTCATCTATTATGATACCAAGGTATCTGACCCGTGTTGTTCTGACTAGAGGAGGGCAGAGGCATTGGTCAACTTGCTCATTGCAAGTGTGGGCTCTAATTATAAATGCATCATCGGGCTGAGTACCGGATTTGATTGAAAACGGAATGTATTTTGTTTTTTCAATATTAAGGGAAAGAATGTTGGCTCCTAACCAAGACATCACGATACACATTGCAGACTCCGCTCTCTCTTGAACTTCTCTCCAGGACAGGCCATGCACGAGCAAAGCGGTATCGTCTGCGTAGGTATATATGCTTGTGTTTGGGATGGATATATTACATAAGCTGTTAACATAAATAAGAAAAAGGGTAGGCCCCAAAATTGAGCCTTGGGGTACACCGAAAGACAGTGTGTGTTCGTCACTGAGGTATGCGCCTATCTTGACACACTGTGTCCTTTCCGATAGGTAGCTCTTAAAGATAGCCAGTGCTGGACCCCTCACTCCTATCTTTTCTAATTTAGACAACAGGATAGGGACAGAGACAGTGTCAAATGCCTTGGATAAGTCTAAGAAAATACCCAGACAAAGTAGTAGGTTAAACAATGATTGGTGTTGGTGTTTAACGATGGAACATGCATAGTTATGATGAATGAATTAATGGAAAAATTATAGTTATAATACTCTATCTATCTATATCTATATACATAATTATATACTTAAAATAAAACTGTAGAAAAATAATTTTTGTACATTCAAAAAAAACTCAAAAAATATAGCCAGGGTTATAAAGGACAACCAATAGAACCCATTTCTAGCATTTTTAGAATTTTTGTCTGTTTGTCTGTTTGTCTGTATGTTTGTTTGTATGTTTATTTGTTCGGGCATCACGTAAAATGTACGAAAGTTATGTAGATAACTTTAATACACAACGACTAACCGTAACTTGAAGTAACATTTAGTTTTGTTTCATTGAAATCGGATCAGTCTATCAAAAGATATTTGAATTCAAAGTGTACCAGAAGTAAAATTACGGTCAGTTTACACCGAACGCGCAGTTCAGTAGCGCGATCTAGCTTGGAATAGAAAAACTACATATTCAAATATGATGTGGACTGGAGTGGAATGGTTTTTGAGCGGGATGTTGTGGGATAAATTGCGATGGAGCGGGATGGAGTGGGACTGAGTGGGATGGAGTGGGATGTAGTAGGATAAAGTGGGATGGAGTGGGATGAAGTGGGATGGAGTGAGATGGAGTGGAATATAGTGGGATGAAGCGGGATGGAGCGAGATGGTGCGGGATGGAGTAGGATGGATTGGGATGGAGTGGGATGTAGCGGGATGGAGCGGGGTAGAGCGGGATGGAGTGGGATGGAGTGGGATCGAGTGGGATGGAGAAGGATGGAGTGGTATGGAGTGGGATGTAGCGGGATAAAGTGGGATAAAGTGGGATGGAGTGGGATGGAGTGGTATGGAGTGGGATGTAGTGGGATAAAGTGGGATGGAGTGGGATGGAGTGAGATGGAGTTGGATGGAGTGGGATGGAGTGGGATGGAGGGAGATGGAGAGGGATGGAGTGGGATGGAGTGGGATGGAGTAGGATGGAGTGGGATGAAGTGGGATGGAGTGGGATGGAGTAGTATGGAGTGGGATAAAGTGGCATGGTGTGGGATGAAGTGGGATGGAGTGGGATTGAGTGGGATGTAGTGGAATGGAGCGGGATGGAGCGGGATGCAATGGGTGCTTTGAACGCGCTAGGTGGGCTTTGAACGTCTGTCGTTCAAAGCCCACCTAGCGCGTTTATCACAAACAGGTCAAAATATTCTTGAAAAATGTAAATAAATTATAATAATAATAGGGTTTATATGAAAAAGATTATGATTTATAAAAAACAAGGCAAAAATTAAGCGCTTCGCACTAAGAAAACATTGTTAAATTCCGACATCCACGCGAACGAAGTCGCGGGCACAGCTAGTATTCAATAAAAAATAAAGAAATTATAATTTCTTAAAAAAATACTTACATGTACCAGCATACAGTGTTAGTAAAGTAATATTATACACAATAATATAATTATACATATACAGGGTGTTTTGAACAGCTTGGCAGAAACGAAAAGTATGAATTCAGACTGGTATTATTAACATTTTTACAGTCAAATATTTTCCCGGAAATGATAGGTCAACGTTTTTTAATTTTCAATTTTATTTCGGCTACGCAATGTATAACGAACATTGCGATACGCGCGCGGCTTTATACCCCGCGCAACTTTATACCCCGCGCCTTCCCCGCGCGTTGTTCATTCATACTAATAAGTACTTCGGGACGTTTGGAATAAATACATAATACAATACACGCACAAACACACATAACAAAATTTTTTAACACAAATTCAATACCTATCGAAAATTAAAATACTTAGTCACTTACCTAAATTACTGTCTCTCGGGTCGTATAAGGCTTGGTTCGAAGTGGTTGCCTCCGAGCTGCACACACAATTGTGCTCGACGCAGGGTTTCGGCATGGAGACGAGGCATCATTGTCACATCCTCATTGATATGTTGGTTCAACAATGCGAAAGCGTCTCTTATGCGCTGTTCCATTTCGGCCGCGGTATCACACTCCGTCACATACACCCGTTCTTTGATATAACCCCACAGGAAAAAGTCCAATGGGGTTAGGTCAGGCGAGCGAGGCGGCCATGCATGTGGCCCGAATCTCCCAATCCATCGGTTTGAAAAAGTACGGTCCAGGTGCTGTCGGACTGGAAGTACCACATGCGGCGGGGCGTCGTCGTGCTGAAACCAGATGGAAGGTAGTTGAGCTAGGGGTTCGTTCTCCATACGATCTTGCTCTTGATCTAGCTCAGCCCACAGAATGTCCATCATGGCTTCAAATTCTGCTGTAGAAATTCGCAATAACGCCGGCCGTCCATTCTACTTGGCAAAAACACGGGACCCAAAATACGGTCATGATACACGCCAGCCCACACATTCAGAGACCACCGCGTCTGATTACCCGTCTGCTGCATTGCGTACGGGTTGTGGCGTGCCCAAATGTGAGCATTCCGCCGGTTCCACATACCGTTTCGTGTAAACGTCGATTCATCGGTCCAAATCACCCGAGAAACGAATTGGCGGTTTAGCTGCTGCCGCTGTATCAACCATCTGCAATACGCTAGTCGACGGGTTGAGTCGCCAGGTACCAGAGCCTGCACTTTATGGATCCGATATGGACGTTGCTTGTCCTTTCGGAGGACTTTGTGCACAGCCCTATGTGAAACCCGGGGTCCGTGATTACGCCTTAGAAGTTTTGCAGCGGTACGGGTTCCCAAACGCGGATTTCGACGGACAACATCTAAAATCACCTGCTCAGTACGAGCACTGATTGTCCTTCCAGCACCTTCCTGCCGCGGCACAATAGGTACATTTTCTAAAACACGTTGATATGCCCGTGTGATAGTACGACTATTAGCTGGATGTCGTACATTTGGGTATTTTTGGACATAGAGCCTTAATGCCAACGACGCTTTTCCTCTAGCTTCACCCAAGCACATTAACATCTGGCCATATTCGCGAGCACTAAACGTTTCATTACGCCGATTCATGACGATAGTCAACACAGAAACACAACACAAAAACACACAACTCAACGCACAACACAGTCCCGAACTCCCGACAGTTGAAAAAAAACGAAATAGACGTCCACAACGCACCAGCAATCGCGGCAAACTGAACTGACGGCTGAGTGAGTGAGTGCGTACGGTTTCGTTTGTCGGCAAACCTTTGAGAGTGTGTGTGACACGTGTAGCAATTAGGGCTGTCCACATGAAATGAAATGAAACATTTTTATTTCGGTAATGTGGGTACAGTTGGCACCACGGATCTTGAGCGCTGAGTTGAACTTAAATCGCACAGACTTGAATTAAAAGTGAAGTATTGGGTCTCTTTACAACTTTTTCTTTTTTTTGGTGTATAAAGTGAGACGCGGGAGCTGGGAGTACATGTTTGTAGTTACAGTGATTGGCTCGGCGACGGACGATGTTTACGATGCACAAATTGATCCCTACTCTGACGCCGAGTGTCCAACATCCGTGGTGCCAGTTGTACGTTAGTCAAGGAGCCCATGGCACAGTAGTTACCGTGGCCGGCCTGCGATTGAGATAAAGATGAACTAGGTATTGAAAAAGAATCGTATCGTAATCTTATGTTTAAGATTGATAATAACCGCTATCTCTTGTAATTTCTACTCATGGTTCTGCTTCTAAGTTTAAACCTAGTACCTGTCAATCCCCAAGCAGCGCGCGTGCGTATTCGCGCCATTTTCTAAATACCAAGCAAACGCCATCTTTCCCTTCACTATCACTACATAGTATAAAACAAAGTCGGTTTCTCTGTCCCTATGTCCCTTTGTACGCTTAAATCTTTGAAACTACGCAACGGATTTTGATGCGGTTTTTTTTTTTAATAAATAGAGTGATTCAAGAGGAAGGTTTATATGTATAATAACATCCATTAAATAGTGGAGAAGTACTGTTATTTTTGAGGTTTCTAATGTGATGTCGTAAATAATTACATTTTTTCCGCTTACATTGCAAACGCAGGCTGAACCCTACGAGTTTTATCAAAATAATGTACGAAGAATTGTACACATTGAAAAGGTCTACAGAAAAGTCCGCGATGGTATATGTCTATCTCTTATGGATAACCCACAATAACTTTTTTTTGTCATTTACTTTTTACGACAAATAATGGCTAATTTTCGAAGCGATTTTAACCAATACAGCATTAATCCTTAACCAATTAAATACCTTGAATACATTGTTCATTTAATATAGATCGATATGGCCCTTTACACCTTATGATTTAAGTGAATATACGAGTATTCGAAGATATTACAGATTTAAAAATTGCGGGACGTAGCGTTTGCGGCGGTACCGGCCGGCCGCTCGGACGACCGGTGTGGCAAGAGCGACTTTGTTTTATACTCTAGTGATTCTGTAATAATGTTGTAAAAATAAAATAAATATTTAAAAATGTAAAAAGTAAATATGTAAAAATGTAGTGTATGAATTATCTAAATTCCAAAGATAGCAGGTAATCTTCTTCTTGGTATAGGGAAAGAGGATTGTTTTACTCCAAATTTAACGCGTGCGGGCCACGGGCAGTAATGTATAAATCACATAGGCTATACAGGGTGAATTTTTCAACTGGGCGTGGATGGCTATCTTGGAAACTATGAGGAATTTTGAATAACGCTGAAAGGAGTCTCGAGGCCGATTTTGACGAAAACTTAAACTGCATCGTTAGATTTAAGAAAATTCAATAATCGTGGCCAGGAATCGAACCCGCTGATTTTGAAAAAAAAAATCACACCCTGAATTATTACTTCATTCGATAGTGTTGCTAATAAGGATCAATTTCTGGGAAGTAACCATATACGGCAAACATAAGGAAACAGCATATTTTTATAAAACTGCTATTTTTCTATGTCACTTTACTTCAACTGAGCCATAAATTTATTCGAAATTACAAAATTTCGTTATTTTTAATGTTTCACTGGATTTGACGCCTCAAAAACTGCACTTTATTCAGAAATTGGCAATTATTGAATTGAACAAAAAATATCATTATTTCCAAGAAAAAACGATAAACCTATGTTTCGAATACAGTCATTGCCTTGAGATTGATCAGTTTTTTTCATAATTAGACATTTTCCTTATGTTTGCCGTATATGGTTACTTCCCAGAAATTGATCCTTATTAGCAACACTATCGAATGGTGTAATAATACAGGGTGTGATTTTTTTTTCCAAAATCAGCGGGTTCGATTCCTGGCTAGAATTATTGAATTTTCTAAAATCCAACGATGCAGTTTTAGTTTTCGTCAAAATCGGCCTCGAGACTCCTTTCAACGTTTTTCGATATTCCTCATAGTTTCAAAGATAGCCATCCACGCCCAGTTGAAAAATTCACCCTGTATATTTTATACCCGTGCGAAGCCGGAGCGGGCCGCTATGTTTTTATACACAACGTTCACAGTTTTTCTGTAGTGTATTTAGTATCAGCATTGCACCCGTGCGAAGCCGGGGCGGGTCGCTAGTAGATTATAAAATAAGCTTTTTTTTAAGGAATGTGAATCTGGCAATTATGTCGCGATGTTTTTATGTTTTATCCGCTTGAGCGCCCGAACGGTAGTTTTGTGCCGTTGTATTTTCTCCGTAGACCGTACATACGGTAGTTTACTACCGTCCGCGTTCAACGCGACTTCGCGCCAAATTATTGCTGTTTCATTTTAACCCACGATATTTTAATATTTTTTCTCTATTCCACTCGTATCTCAAATTCTACGTCTAATACTTAATTGTCTAAACCAAACAATTTACATTACTGTAATGCAACGCGTGTGTACAGTTCGGGTGGCTTCATAATTGATACTGTAGATCATTAACGATTTATAATAAGGTTTTTGGAATTAAAAAAGAATAAAATATAAGTAATCTTACTCATGAGTATTTCATTATTAATAAAGCATTTTACGTAAATAAAATTACAAGTATTTAATTCCGTACGCAGTACAACCCTAGCAGTGACGGCGCGCAGGCAAAGGCGCCGCAGCCGGCAGCGTACAAAGGGAGCGAGCGAGACCGAGCGAGCGAGCGGTATGCTGTCTCTGTCAGTCGTAGGCCGCTACGGAGGGCAGTAAACTTTCACAGCTAACAGCTGATTCCGCGCGGATTGTTTGGATTTTATTTTACATCATTATTAGTTACATTGCCGAGTTAAGTTTTTTTGCTATTTTTCACTAAAATTATGTTTTTAGGGCTGGATTTTGTTGTAACAAATGAATAGAAAACAAATCTAGTCGAAAAACGGTCAGAAAATTCGTCAATTTTCCTGAAGAAAATTCCACCGTTTTTCAGTCATAAATCATGGTCTGAAGCTACTGTTTCAGTTTTTGCCAAGCCGTGAATTACACGCTTTATATATACCTATGCATTTTATATACATCTACACTCAAAATCATCTCTACTTGAATCATAAAATCACACAGACACACACATACACCCACATATACACACACACATACACTCAACAATTAGGTACACCCTCTCACATTCACTCACTCACCTTGACATACTACACAAAGAGAGGATCATTAGGCAAATAAAAAAAATAAAAAAAATCTTTAACACTCAATGTACTTTTGTAAAATGCTAGCATTTAAGTAAGTTCATTGTATGTAATTCGAGGAGGTTGGCACTGTAAGCCGAAATACAGGTCCCACCTAGTTCGGCTGCAGAAGCTAAAACTTTTGTATACATAACAGTGGCGCAGGGTAAAATTTCTTGAGAGTGAACCCGGACCAAAATGTGAATTCCAGTAACTATTGCTCCAACCTAGACTTTTTAGTGTAAATATTCAACCCAAATTCTTTGCGATTTTTGAAAGATCTACTTGATTTCTCAGGTCTTCCATCATTAAATTTCCTTATAATGGGACCACTTTCGAAAATATCTTCTTTACAACAAAAAAAAAATATCAAAATCGGTTCATTAACGACGAAGTTATCCCGCGAACAAAGAACCACCAAAATAAATGTAATATACGGACGGAATAACGTACGGTTAACAAATTGAAATCACTTATTATTGGTAATCTCAATCACATCACAAAACGATGAAAAAAATATTATGTTCACACAACCTTATACTAATCGCCTTCACACCTTAACACCGCGATTCAGAGTCGTGACGTAAATGCACAGCGCCATCTAGTTGAAAACTTCGAAACTAACATGACAAACACTAAACAATACTATTGAACTGAACTAACCTTGATATTACTGCGCTAACTACACAAAACTTAGAAATTTCAACAATAATAATACCAAGTATAATGCAAATGGACAGGTGAAAACAGTAAACACAAAAATATAAATAAAGCGCGAACCAAAACTAATGTGAATCTGTCATCCGAATAATACTATCTAAACGAATTACGAAGTCGAGTATCATTCTATCTCGTTCTGGCGTACGCATTTCATATTTCTATCCTTATCATAAGCCGGTAATATTCGGCTTTTCAGCGTCCTTAAACTAGCGGTATTATATGGCATCAAGCTCACGATCGGTACAAGAGAAACTATGAATGAAATGAACTGAATTCTGGATTCGCCTTGCGGCTTACAAACGTTATCTGTTTGGCGTGAGTTGAAATTGCGCGGAAAAAAAATGTAGGCGTTTATTTATTTTTTTGATTGTTCTTTTCATAACTTGTTTATGATAAATGAAAATAATAGATACTAGTTTTTGCTATATTTCGAAAGACAAGCCGATAGGAATCGTGTTGTTAGCTGGCTTCGGGCCTGATACATAATTTAATTTATCATAGCATTATAAGTCTAAATGTAAATGTATACTGTGAATGTTTTTTTGTGAAAATAAATATTTTATTATTATTATTATGTCGAAAGCCTTTGATTATATTAGCCATGAGATGTTATTTTTTTTTAATTCAATTCAAATTCATTTATTTCAATCCCATAAGATCATAATTATTATAAAAGTATTCACAGTATAAATAATATATCGACACAAAAAAAAAAGAATAAATTAACTACATAATAAAATTTTAAAATACAATATTTAAATAGGAACAAGAAATTCACACAAATAAATTAAAATTCACAAGATTATCTGATCACAAAAATAAAAATAATATATAGAACAAGTGCCAATAATTATAAAAAAGCCTGAGTCATTTGTCTGTTTGTCATTACATTAATCATTTATCAGTGATTAATGTAATGACAATCAAACCTGTTCGCCAGTGCACTCAGGATGCCTTTGGAGGTAGCCCGGAGCCTGCGCCCCAGAGATGCACACCGCTTTCGCATCGTCGTGTAGAAACAGTCGACACGGGCGTTGGCGAACATCCCCGATGCGCTGCAGTGCCGGGGCAACCCCAACAACATCCTGAACATTATTATACTGAACACGGAGAGCGTTGTACTGCTTTTGGGTATATGACACCCACAGGCTGGCTGTGTACAGGGACGTACAAAACGCTCTAAAAAGAGTCATTTTGACAGTCCCCGAGCAACGTGCAAACCTGCGGGTGATCATATTGGCCCTCACAGACAACGCTCTCCGCTCCCTATCAATGTCAGCATCGTCTTTCAGGTCAGAGGTCACAATATGCCCGAGATATTTAAACTGTTCAACTCTTTTTAAGTTGACCCCGTTTAATTTAATAGTTGGGACAGAATCCGGGCATCTTCGACCCCTGGCCCGAAAGACCATGCATTCACTCTTCCTGGCGTTATAGAGCAAACCGTGATCCCGCGCGTAACACTCGCAGATGCCGAGCAACCTGGTCAGACCACACACCGAGGCGCTCAGCAGCACCATGTCGTCAGCGTAACTGATATTGTTAAGGCACACTCCTCCAATATGGCAGCCGACATGCGTGCTGCCAAGCCTCTCTATCAGCGCATTAATATACAGGTTGAAGAGATTCGGTGAGGTCAGGCCTCCCTGCCTCACCCCACACTCCAACCTGTATGGGGTCGAGTAAGTCCCCGACCATCTAACAACATTGACCTGGTTGCCGTACCAGTACTGAAAGATACGGGTCAGTTCGTCCGGCACTGACGCTTTCTTCAATTGTTGCCACAGCAGATCATAGCAAACCAGGTCAAATGCTTTCGACAAATCGAGGAAGCAAGCAAATACAGGTGTATTTCTATCAGTGTAGTACTTGACAGTTTGCTTTAGACACAATATAGCTGTTTCTGTAGAGAGACAGGCTTTAAAACCAATCTGGTTGTCATGAAACTTCAAGTATTTATCCAGCTGATTGTTAAGCAAACTGTCAAGCACTTTTTTTTTTTTTTTTTTTTTTTTTTAGGTGGTAAAATCATCAAATGAGTCCTCCCGCCCTGGGTGGGGCGGAAGGGACTGTCAGACTCTTACTGACTAAAATCCACCCGTGTTCCTTCCTATGCCCTTTATGTTCCGGGGCCACGGTAACCTGGGTTAAGAAAAAACCCGCGACCCCAGCAGGCATTTGGCGCGAAACACGACGCGCCACCGACCCGGGCTTGGTCCTCGGTCGGACAGCGAGCTACTCATCACTCACCGTCCGCAAGCCCGCTCCGCCGCTGTGCCCTCTGCTGATCAGAGGGACACGCGTTGGAGCATCCACACGACAGGCTATTTGCATACGGGCAAAGAGACCACTTGGGCACACAGTGCCCAAGGAAGAGTTTTTGCCCGCATCCCAGGGTGCACCGGCCCGAAAAACTGGTCTTCCCCCTGGACGTATCCGAGAGGGAACTCCAGTCCACGGGCGCACGTGGAGGTTTCCTGTCATAGCACCCCGAAACTGTCAAGCACTTCCGAAATAATAGTGGCCAGTGAGATGGGCCTATAGTTATTTGTGTCGCTAACATCACCGGTTTTATTCTTAATAATTGGCACCACCACAGTTTTCATCATCCGCTCAGGTAGATACGAGTGTCCCATACAGAAGGAGTAGAACATCGCTAATACTCTGGGCAGGCGACGACCAGCATGCTTAAGGTGCTCAATACTTAAATCATCGTGGCCTAGAGATTTACCCCTCGACATAGACATAATAACATGTCGTACCTCCTTTGCCGTAAACCGGACACTGCGCTCCTGACCACAACAACCAGCACCGGTTATAAACTGGGATGGTCCCAAAGGTGACGAAACTGCGAAGTGCTGCCTAAAAAGCTCAGCTATCCTTGCGACATCAGCAGCGCCGCCGACACTCACCGGCAGGCCCGGCCTACTATTGAGCTTATCAGTGGACTTCCAAAAACTGCGGAAGTCGCCCCTAGAGTGATGTGTCGCCAACATGTCCATTTTAATTTGGTCACTATTGTCCTGGCACCATCGCAAGCGTGACTTGAAGATTTTACGACTTGTTTGCATATCAGTCCAAACACGACCTTCGCGCGGCCTACCAAAAGACACCCACTGCTCAAACTTTAGCCTGGCCTGCCTGTGAGCATCACCCACGTGCTTGTTCCACCCCATTACAGGTTTCCTATTACGCACATAATGTTAAAATATGTATCAAAATAGATGTAGTTAATTTATGGTTGTGTCTATGACATGTTTCTATGACATGTATAAAAAAAAAATATAGTCTTTGTCTTGCTGCAACAGCTAACGTGTTTCATCAGGTTACGGGCCCAGTCCCGCATTTTTTATAGTCAAACAGTATATTTCGTGTAGCTTTCACTTCTGTTTTCGTGCAAAATGTCGTCATCCAGTTATACAGTTAATGTTCCCAAGTTAAAAGGACATGAAAACTACGATGATTGGGCGTTCGCGGTAAAAAAAATTATGGTGCTAGAAGGCGTGGATCTGGACAATATTTCGCCAGATCTAAAGGACAATGAGCAAGCAAAAGCCAAAGCCAAGCTGATTATGACAATAGATCCTTCATTGTACGTTCACATCAAGACTGAGAAGACTGTTAATGCGTTGTGGAAAAAGTTGAAGCAACTGTTCGATGACACTGGATTCACAAGAAAAATCGGATTGCTAAGAACATTAACATCGATTAGGCTAGAAAACTGTGAATCAATGACAAGCTACGTGTCTCAAGTCGTCGAAACAGCGCAACGATTGAAGGGAATGAGTTTTGATATCAGTGAAGAATGAATTGCGTCATTACTTTTGGCGGGACTATGGCGATCGAACACTCTGGTTTGATGGTTAGTGCTGACGTCATAAAAACTAAACTTCTTGATATGAGTTCTGATGTTGGCAGTACTGGAAATAGCACAGACACGGCATTTTGGACCAATCGTCGAACAAAAAGTGGCAACACTGCGCATTCCAAGCAAACGTCAAAATCAAATCAAAGTCAAACGTCATCAGCATCAGGAAATAAACAAATAAAGTGTTATAAATGCAAGAAAGTTGGACACTACAAAAACCAGTGTCCTGAATGAAAAGTTAAAGAAGCAGGTGCCTTCAGTGTGGCGTTTCTACAAGGTGAATTCAGTACAGATGACTGGTACATTGACTCCGGAGCAAGTGTCCATATGACTGCAAATCGAGAAAATTTAAAAGAAATACGAAAACACAGCATACAAGAAATAGTTGTGGCAAATAAGACATCTATGCCAGTTATGTGTGCCGGCGATACACTAATAACTACATGATTGTGTAAACACCGATAAGTTTGAAATTCGTGTGAAAAATGTGTTGTACATTCCTAACCTCACAACTAACCTCCTATCAGTTAGCCAGCTAATAGCTAATGGGAATACAGTTATGTTTGAGAAACACTGTTGTAACATCCGTAATGAACAGAAAAAGCTAATTGGAGTAGCAAACTTAAAAAATGAAATGTACAAACTAGACACGGTGAAGTCAGAGGTGTTAGCAGCTCCGGCAGTACACACAACAGATGCAAGACTATGGCATAGGCGACTCGGGCACATCAACAGCAGGGATTTAGAGAAAATGAAGAATGGTGCAGTGGAGGGTGTATTTTATAAAGATAAAGCAGACATCCAGAAATCCAATTGTCAAGTGTGTTGTGAAGGTAAACAGTCCCGCTTACCTTTCCCATCTGGAAATCACAGAAGTGAGAACCTGTTAGAGGTGGTGCACTCTGACTTATGTGGGCCTATGGAAACGAGATCGATAGGCCAGGCTAAATATTTTCTTCTTTTTGTTGATAATAATAATAATAATAATATAACACAAATAAAATACAAAACTTTTCTTTCGGAAGTCGGTGACTTTTTTTATTAATTTCATTGTCTTTTTTGCCACCGACTTCCGAAAGAAAAGTTTTGTAGGTTATTTTACCCTTTTTTTGTGGTTGTTTTTGAAGGCGGTCACATTTTTTTAGAAAAAGTTTTTTATTTTACTCTTTTTAGTTTAAATATTCAACCAACATTCTTGTCAAATACATAATTTTCTTACATGTGCACTAGAATTTCGTAATCCGTAGCACCGGTAATAACATCGTTAACATCTCTTGCATTCATTCTATCTCAAAAACTACTTAACCGATTTTGATGAAATTTGCAGTATTCCCTAAGTTGAACAATACCTAGTACAACAAAAAAAGAATTACTTAAATCGGACTTGTAGTTCCGGAGATATGCGAACACGAACATAATTTTCTTACTTGAGGAGTTCTACCTTCCATCATCAGCTCAGCTACATGAGATGATGATTTCCATACGCAAGTAGGTACTTGAATTACTTCATAAGATTTGCGAAAAACTATGTGTCAGCTATTACAATTTGAGGGTTGCCCTCGATTTCTCCAAGATCCAATCATCAGATCCTAAAATGGTGACAATGGGACCACACGGGAAGCACCAGCTTTTGATTGAAAAAAAAATTATGAAAATCGGTTCACCCAGTCGCAAGTTATGAGGTAACAAACATAAAAAAATAAAATAAAAAAAATACAGTCGAATTGATAACCTCCTCCTTTTTTTAAGTCGGTTAAAAAACAAACTGAAAGAAAAATTAAGTGTTGAGGACGGACAATGGAGGAAAGTTTTGTTCTTAAGATATGAAAAATTTTTTGAAAGTGAAAGGTATAGTACACCAGAAATCCAACCCCTACACTCCAGAGCAAAATGGCTTATGTGAGCGCTTCAACAGAACCATAATTGAACATGCTAAATATTTACTCTTTGAGGCTAAATTAGAAAAAATATTCTGGGCAGAGGCAGTCAACTAGACTGGCCTGTTGGTCTAGTGGTTAGTGACCCTGACTGCTATGCCGGAGGTCGTGGGTTCGATTCCCACCCAGGACAAATGTTTGTGTGATGAGCACGATCATTTGTTCTGTGTCTGGGTGTTATTTATCTATAATATGTATGTATTTAGAAATATATAAGTATGTTTATCAGTTGTCTAGTACCCATAACACAAGCTCTGCTTAGCGTGGGACTAGATGGCGTTGTGTGATAGTTGTGGAATATTATTATTATTAAAAAAAAAAAAAAAAACTTGGCAGTTTACCTAAAAAATAGGTCGCCAGCCTCAGGTCTAGGAGATGTGACACCATTTGAGAAATGGACAGGCAGAAAACCTGATCTAAGTTATATTAGAGTGTTTGGTAGTCCTGTGATGGTGCACGTGCCCAAGAATAAAAGACTCAAGTGGGATAAGAAAGCAGTCAAAAATATCTTAGTTGGTTACCCAGACAATGTAAAAGGGTACAGATTGTACAACTTAGAAACAAAGAAAATTACTTTAAGTAGGGATGTAATTATTATGGAAAAAGAATTCGTCCTAGATACTAAGATAGTAGTTCAGGAAATAACTGATGTAGAGGATCCACAGCCAGTGGAGGAAGAAACAGAAGTGGAAAAGAGCATTTCAGATGCAAATGACTTAACCTATGTTCCTGAGACCTCTAATAGTAGCTCAACGTCAGAAGACTCATACCACACTTTATGTGAAAAAGATGGTGAAAGTGCAGAAAAAATCCCTGAGACACAAAGTAAACGCACAAGAAAACCAGTTGAAAGGTATGGTATCTCAAATCTCAGTATTGCTGACAAGCAAGAGTCTTGGGATAATGATATTACTTATGAGGAAGCGATGAAGGGGCCAGATAAAGAGATGTGGAAACAGGCAATGGAACAGGAGCTCAAAGCTTTTGAAGACAACCAGGCTTGGGAAGTAGTGGATGCAGAAGAAGCAGACAGAGTGGTTCAGTGCAAGTGGGTCTTTAAAAAAAAGTTTGAAAGTGATAACAAAGTGAGATTTAGAGCTCGTTTAGTGGCAAAGGGCTTCACCCAGAAAGAAGGCGTGGACTATAGTGCTACATTTTCACCTGTTCTTAGATACTCTACTTTGAGATTGCTATTCTATTCAACCCTCCGCTCGGACTCCGTGTCATGTGGACGTGTTTTTTTGTGCTCGCGTATCTTTAATTCGTGAACCTAGTTTAAAGTGCAGTAATCTATTGTAAAGTTATACCGCTAAGTGCTACATTGAACCTATAACAAGCTGTTTAAAAACTTTAACCGTGTATTGACTATCAACAGAGTTACAGGCAGAAACATTTATAGTTTTAAAAAGTGAACGTTGTTAAAATTTTATTCTGTCTTTGTGTCGTATTGCTTTGACCTTGAGCGGGTCAACGACTCACGTCTGCCTTTCACAAATTATTCGCAAGAGAACAGTAATTTCGCTGCTAACAACATAGCTCCGGTGGTCCAAAGGCGTTAGCCGCTATCTACCCGTCAACGACTTGACAAGTTCTGAGTTCGAGCCCAGCATTTTACAACTCTTTTTGGAAGTTTATATTGGTTGTTTCATATCTTCCACGACCATTACACATAATTTATCTTCGGTATTTGACTAAATTCTACGCACTACCTTATAAAGAAATTAAAAATTGCAGAGCTCAAGTAATACTGGACGGAAAGTTGTTTTAAACCAACTCGTCGATCACTACCACCTTGGCTTGAGCTCTTAATCTGCCACCGACCGAAATTTGACCATAAAACCACGCTGCTTGCGTATTTACTTGAGCATTATTATATTTTTGGCCTGGGTGCAAATTGTTATACCCGCTACAAGTATTCAAGCTTCGCGTCATACGTAAAGGTATCGATCGCGCTTGGCTCAATCTGCGGGCGGAGCGTAAAGCGGATAACCGTTGGCCCAAGTAAAAATATTTTTAATTTTTCTGCTGAGCAATATGACATCTGTGGCACGAACACCGCCAAAGAGTGGCAGCAAAAAGTCTACCCCGGTAAAATACGGGTCTGACTCAGCTTTAGATTCCCTGGAAAAACAGGCACAGCCGGATACGAATATTGCCAGAAGGTTTAAACGGAGGCTTGATGACCCCACGGACAGTACTTATATCTCGTTGAGCAAATTGAAAACCATGTTTGAAGATTTCCAAAGTAAGCAGGAAGGGAAACTGGAAGCGCTAAAATCTACTATGGATGCCATAAAAAAACAAAATGAGCAAATCAAAACCTCAATGACTCTCCTGTCCGAAAAATACGATGAGATTCTATCAAACATAAATAAACTCCAGCATGAAAATGGCAGCAACAAGAACCGCATAAAAGTACTTGAGTCGCAATTGGATCAGCTAGAATTAAAATCGCGTGCTGGCTCAGTTGAGTTGAGAAACATACCAGAGATGGAATCAGAAACGAAGCAGAGCCTAATAAATTTAATAAAAAGTATTGGCGCGATCATAAATACTCCTATCCATGACTCGGATATCCGCGATGTGTACCGCATGAAAATAAAAGAGAAGCCTAATGGTCCAACGTTCTGGAGGGCGCTGCGGTGCTTCTACTGTCAAATACGTCTCTGTTGTTATTTTCGCCAAATAAATAATAATACACAAAATCAAAGTGAAATGTTGCATGAAAAACTAAGACAAGTGCTCAATAATTAAGGACAAAGTGAAGTTCAAGACATTAGACAACAATAGTGCAATAAAAACCAGTGCTACAAATTCCAAACTATTAGTGACTCAGTGCAAAAAAGCGAAGCCGATCTCGTGCAATAAAGACACAGTGCAAAACGAACACTAACATGAAGGAATTTCTTTCTCAACATAGTGAAAGCACGGTAATAATATCTAACAGTATTTGATCTTCATACAAACGGACGAAACGCGAGCTATACCACGTGATTCGATGTCGGGGCGCGCTCGGGGCGCTGACAGTCACGGCCGTACCGTAGTGATGAACGGACGGTGTGTTGTTTTTTTTAACAACAGTTCATGGACATAATTTAATATGACGAGTAGGAAATATTGTGCTGTTTTTGGGTGTATGAATTCGTCAATAACGTATCCAGTCATAAGTTTTTTTTTTTAATACCTGTAAACTCTGAAAAGTACTGACTATAAAATAATTATACTTAAGTACTAGTAGCTGGCAGGTAGGTACATAATGTGTGACTTTTTAATGGATAAATATTTTCTATTATCTAACGAAAAAAAGGGTATTTGAATTAATAAATACAGTGGATATACTAAAGGAAAGTTACTGAAACGAATGAAATAGGTAAGTTATAGACAGTTCTGAATGAATCATGATACGGTAGGTACTTACGCTTGTGTTAAAATCCTTCCTATTCAATATACAAAGTATTTTATTTGTTTACTGATATAAGAAAAGTATATTTACAATCACAAAACTAAATAGATACAGAATGTAGGCAAATGTAATTAAAATGCTAGAGACGGGCGTCGGATCGAACAGCCCTAGCGCATGTTTACGTACCGCGCGGCTGTAGGTATTTATTTCTATCATGCGGCCGAGATCCACTACTGTAGATATTTATACTGTGGTGAAAGTATTGTGATAAAAAACATCAAATAAAAACGTTGTTAAATTCCCAAAATAGTACGAGATCCAGCAGAAGAAAAATATACCCTCATGTGTTTGAGAATGTCACGTTAGCGAAATCATAAAGAAGCTGGTGAAAACGCCATCTATTGGAGAGTAGCTGTATTAGCTTAAACACAATAACAAAAACCGCAAATCAATAACGTAGGACCTTAACACTATAAAAGCGCCATCTACCGGCGAATAACTAAACTGGGTCAGATGTCAATCGATCAAGACGTTCGAAGTTCTAAAAAAGTCTGCAAGAGGTCACTACTGGTTCAATAAATAATCACCACCACAAACATTTACTTTGGTTATTCTGAAAAGATGGAAGAGGTAATGGAAACACTCCGCTCAATACAGAGAGAACTAAATGAACAAAAGAAAATGATTGTTAAAAGTGCAGAAGACGTGACAGAAAAAGTAACATCAAATATAAACAATATTTTAGAAGAGAAATTTAAAATTTTAGAAGAAAAGCATGAAATTCTTAAGGGTAAAGTGGAAAATCAAGAACAAAAAATATACTACCTAGAAAGACAAGCAAGACAACGCAACCTGGTATTTTTTGGTCTAGGGGAATGTGAAAAATCTTACTCAAATTTGGAAAACATAATAATAGACTTCGTGGAAAATACCTTTCATTAAAAATAGACATCAGAGACCTACAAGCCGTAAGGAGACTAGGGAGAAAAAGCGAAAAGCCACGACCAGTTATTGTTACCTTCACAACTCTCGGCAAGAAGATCGACATACTTAGAACTAAAGGAGTACTAAAAGACACGATGTACTACATACAGGAAGATTATCCCATAGAAGTTTTAAATAAACGAAAAGAGTTGCAACCCGAACTAAAAATTCAAAAAGAATTAGGAAAAAAGGCATTTATTAAATATGACAAATTAATTGTATTGGACAACGAAGAAACAAACATATCTCAAAAATTCACAAACAAAAGACACCTGTCCGAGTCACCTGAAGTGATGCCAAATAATAGCGAAGAAACCCAGCAGAACAAAAAACAACCAATGAAAAAGAATAAGACATTCAATTCGAATATGAAAAAATATATTGTGCAAAAACCTAAGCTTGCCTTCCACTCTATAGAAGAAAATACCCAAGAAAAAGAATAGCAACCACCGATGGCCTCCTCTCACAATTCCCCAATAAAAAAACTATCAGTATCTCCCAATACGGCTGGTCCCCGCGGGAAGATTAGACTAGAACCCTCCAACCGATTAAAGAATCAAAACCAAACATTATATTATAACAAATCCAGAACAGTGAAAAATACAACATATATTTGCTCATGGAACGTAAGATCACTGGTAAATGAGACAAGACTTATAGAGTTGCGTCATAGCTTAACAAAATTCAAATGGGATGTTATTGGCTTATCAGAAGTGAAGAAAGAAGGAAAAGAAATACTAGAAACCGAAAGCTACATCATGATATATTATGGCGAAAAAAGTGGAAGAAACGGCGTCGGTTTTCTAGTTAATAAAGACCTGAAAACTAATATAATAGATATCAAAAGCATATCGGATAGAGTCATACGCTTAGATATATTCATCAATAATAGGACAATGCATCTGATACAATGCTATGCACCAACGGAAAACGCTACTTCAGAAGACCTAGAAATATTTTATAAACATCTACACATTGCACTAGAAGACACAGGAAACGATACAATAGTTATGGGAGATTTTAACTCCAAAATTGGTAAATCCACAGAGGAAGATAAGAAAGTTATGGGTCCATGGGGTTTCGGAGACAGAAATAAACGAGGAGATATATTATTACAGTTCTGTTTTGAAAACCAGCTCTACATAGCAAACTCACACTTTAAGAAAAATCCTAAACAGAGATGGACTTGGATATCGCCAAATGGAAAAGTGCGAAATGAAATAGACTTTATCCTAGTTAAAAATATTAAAGATGTCTCCAACGTACAGGTAATAAACACCACTTTTCCAACAGATCACAGATTAATTAGAGTGAGCATGTTACAACACTGCAATAAAAATAAGTCACGGAGAGACTACAGGTGCAAAGTTTCTAGACTAAACCCCCTAGAGTTAGAGTCTTTGAAAAATATATTTGCGGACCATATAGGTAACTTCCAGTGCGATGATATGGAACTAGCGTATGGAAAACTAATACAAATAATAAAGGAATCGATAAAAGAAGTACCTAAAATAAAGAACAAAGACATAGCTCCACTGTCAGAGTATGTGGAGAAACTTATCAATGAAAGGAACAGACTCAAGAATAAAGAAAACAAAACACGTCCTGAGAAGAAACAACTCAGCGCACTCTATAGACTTATAAATAAACAGATACAACGAGATTACAAGGCACACCGATATAATATAATAGAAGAAGAGCTGCAAAAGAGAGCATCAGTCAAAAGGGCACAAGTAAGATTGAACACATCTAAACCATGGATTATGTCTCTGAAAAACAAAGAGAACAAAACAACATCTAATAGAAATTGCCTCATAGGAACTGCCACACAGTTCTACAGGGAACTCTATGGAAACGAGGAAAGCCATCAGCCTACTACACTAAAACCAACCACACCACTGAGCGTCGTACCATCTATCATAGACAGTGAAGTGCGCTGTGCAATCCAAAACCTGAAATCTGATAAAAGCCCAGGCGACGATGGTATAACAAATGATATTTTAAAAGCAATAATTGACCCGCTAGTACCAATATTGACATCTCTTTTCAATGACATACTGACGCTCAACAAAGTACCAAAAGAATGGGGAATTTCGATTATAACCCTATTATATAAAAAAGGCGACCCTACAGACTTAGGAAATTACAGACCAATAAGTTTACAACAAACAGTATACAAGGTGTTTGCTAAAGTACTATTGAATAGAATCTCAAGAATATTAGACAGCAACCAACCCCGAGAACAAGCCGGCTTCAGAAGAACATACTCAACCATAGACCACATCTTCACCTTGACACAGCTGATCGAGAAGTATTCTGAATATGGCAAGAAACTCTATGTAGCGTTTATAGACTACCGCAAAGCGTTTGATTCCATACAACACGAACCTTTGTGGTTAGCACTGCAGACACAGGGAGTCGAAGACCGATATATAGAGATACTGAAAGAGATCTATAGAAACAGCAAAGCGGTGGTTAAGCTAGAAGGCAAAGGAGAGCCATTTGATATCCGAAGAGGCGTGAAACAGGGCGATCCAATCTCACCTAATTTATTTACTGCTCTATTGGAATATATCTTCAGACAATTAGACTGGGAAAATAAAGGCATCAATCTAAACGGCGAATATCTAAATAACTTACGCTTCGCTGATGATATTGTTTTAATATCTGAAAACCACAAGGATTTAGAATACATGTTAAACACCCTAGACATAGAGAGTAGAAAGTGTGGGCTACAAATGAACACACAGAAGACATTTGCCATGACGAATAGCGAAAAAACACCAATCCAAACTGAATCTCACTCTATATGCTATGTGGATGAGTATGTATACTTAGGACAAAACATATCATTCCTAAACCAAACATCTCGTGAAGTAGAGCGCCGCATAAAGAGAGCCTGGAATAAATACTGGTCACTGAAGGAAATATTTAAAAGTAAATTACCAATGCATCTAAAAAGGAAAGCGATGGACACCGTTGTTATGCCGACACTATTGTACGGATGTCAAACTTGGTCGTTTACAAATGACATCGTACAAAAGATCAACGTGTTCCAAAGAGCTGCAGAACGAAGTATGCTGGGTATTAAGCTAAAGGATAGAAAGAAAAACACATATATTAGATCCATAACAAAGGTAACAGACGCCGTCGAGCTAGCAAGCAGACTGAAATGGCGTTGGGCTGGACATACAGCAAGAACTACCGATAATAGATGGAGCGAAAGGATACTACATTGGTATCCCTATGAAGACAAACGCCCACGCGGCCGACCTAGACGACGCTGGAGTGATGACATCCACCAAGTAGCCGGATCTACATGGACTCGCCAAGCACAAGATAGACAGCACTGGAAAGAGTTGGAGGAGGCCTACGCCCAGAAATGGGTAGCCCAATGATATACTAGTACATAATATCAATAATATAACAAAGTATACCGAAAATCAAATTATATTTTAATATCATTCAAAAATGTAATTTAAATAATTGAAAAATTGGTTTGATTGTTAATTATTATGATTATTGTACGAAAATCAAATCCAATTGAAAATTTTTAATGCAACTATGATAGAAATGTAAATGACTAAATGTGTAAAATGTAATATTTATTTAATAAGAATTAGTATTGTTATGTGCATGGAAACTATTGGAATTATGTATAACTAATAATGTGGGAAATAAAGGCTTATTATTATTATTATTATTAATGGTCCCATTATTGTAGATTTCAACTCAACAGTTACTAAAGAAAACCTAATAAAATCTACAATAACATTCAATAAGGAAAAGTCCGTAGACCAACGGCTGAATACCTCCATCCTAAAGATAAATGGGCCTCCTAGACCAATTTATGTTGCCGAGTCGTTAACAAAGAAAGTCAGACGATTACATTATCTTGCCAGAGTGTTTGCAAAAAGTTACAACTACGATAGCTGCTGGACGTCCTACGGTAAAGTGTACCTGAGGCGCAACAAAGCGGCACAACGTATACGTGTAGACAGTGAGGAAACCCTGAAAAACCTAAAAAATAGCTATTGACTATATTATCAATTCGTTTGTTTTACACTGTTCTTCCTCTTTAACTCTAATGCATGCTTGATTAATTATTATTTTTGTAACCACCCAAATAACTTTAATTATCTAATTATAAGTTTAGTAATAGGAAAATCTAAAAAAACAATTAAAACTATAGTCATAAAATCCCTTACACCTTACACAATTCAACACACATATTTCACCCACATAACACGCCTTTCCTTACTATGCAAAAATAACGTACACACAAACAGTCACACTACACGCATTGATTATATTATTATATCTACCACTTCCTTGAGCCCGCCACTGGTACCTCTTATAACTTTATTTATCACGAAAAAAAACATTTACCAAAGAAAAAATATTAAAGTTAATCCTGACAACAAATATATGCCCAAAATTCAACGAAATAAATCAAATACAAAATGAAATTGATTCTTTTAATATTGCTGACTCAGCCTTTTGTGATCCTGAGGAGTGTCGTTCACTTATGTCTGCTTCAAACAAAAGCTTAAAAGTACTTCAGCAGAACATAAGGAGTTTGAAACGAAACATGGTCGGGCTGCTTCAGTTAATTGTGAGAAGTGGAGTGAGCTGGTATTTTGTTGTATTGACGGAGTGTTGGTTGCCTTCCAACCCAAATATACCTGCCTTAAATGGATATAATCACTCTGCCACTACCAATAATCACACACAAAACGAAGGCGTAGTAGTGTACTATAAAAGTGATTTAATTGTATCAATTGAAGAACCACAGTTAGCAGGGGCAAACTGCCTAATCATAAAAATTGATAAAAACACAGTTGCTTTAGCTATTTATCGGCCTCCTGGTTACAAAAATGTTAACATGTTCATACAATCCCTGAATAACTTATTACTAAAGTACTCAAGTGCACAAAACATTATTGTGTTGGGAGACATTAACATTGATATTTGTGTAAGTAGTTCAGATTCAAATTCCTCCCAATACTTGGAAATGTTAGCATTTCATGGGCTCTTACCGGCTCACACATTTCCTACCCATTGTAAAACGTGTCTCGACCATGTTTTACTGAAAACCAAATTATCAGCACGAAGCCTTGTAATCCAAACTTCGCTCACTGATCATTATAGTGTCGCACTAGACATTGAAACTAGACCTATACATAAACCTTCTAAAATAATAAACAGAGTAAATCACTCAAGTTTATCTGAAGATATTAAAGAAGTGGACTTCAGTCATTTATATACGTTACACGACGCAAACGCAGCTACCAATTACTTCATTGAAACACTACAAACACTAATTAAACGTAATACTAATGAAATCAGAACTTCTACACGAAAAAGAGTATTAAAGCCTTGGATAACTTCTGGTATTCTAAAATGCCTAAAAAACCGAGATAACCTTCACAAAAAACTAAAAAAAGATCCAAACGACGACACTCTAAAACTTATTTACAAAGGATACAAAAATTTTTGCACATCCTTACTGAAAAAATTAAAACGGGAATACGAAAAACAACAACTACAAAGAGCAAATAACAACAACAAAAAACTATGGAAAGCTATAAAAGATATTACTTATACCACAAAACCAAAAGATACCCCATATGAACTAATAAATACTAAAAACCCATCAGAAGCTATAAGCAGTGTCAACAATTACTTTGCAAACGTAGGCAGAACACTGGCCGAAAAGATAAATAAAACAACCATTCATGCTCCACCTGAAATCTTAAATACACGTACTAAGTCTTTCGCGCTACTGCCTACTGATGAAAACGAAATTGTAACATTAATAGCAAATCTTAAAAGCGACTCGGCTGTTGGTTTGGACATGATTTCAGCAGAAATTTTAAAGGAAAATAAGCACTTTCTAAAAACACCCATAACCTACATCTGTAACCTCTCATTTTCGACTGGAGTGTTTCCTGTAGCACTTAAGAAATCAAGAATCTTCCCGATACATAAGAGTGGTGATAGAGACTGTGTCGAGAACTATAGGCCTATTTCCATTCTCCCAACATTATCTAAAATTTTGGAGCGAGCTATGAATAAGCGATTGGTAAAATATCTTGAAGACAATAAGCTCCTATCCTCAGCACAGTTTGGTTTTAGATCTGGGAAATCGACATCAGATGCAGTTCAGGAATTAACTAATTATATCGTGACAAATCTTGACAGTAAAAAGAAAACTATTGGTATTTTTCTTGACCTTGCCAAAGCATTCGACACAGTCTCAATCCCAATCCTACTAAAGAAACTCGAATGCTTGGGGATAAGGGACCTCCAGTTGAGACTGTTTGAAAGTTACTTAACGGAAAGAACGCAATGTGTGAAAATAGAAAACCTAATGAGTGAACATGTAGAAGTCCATTTCGGGGTTCCGCAGGGCAGCATCTTGGGCCCTACTTTGTTTCTTATCTACATCAATGATCTGTGTCAATTAAACATCCATAATGCTAAAATAATTACTTTTGCTGATGACACAGCATTGCTTTTCAGAGGGGAAACATGGAGCGATGTTTTTTCATACGCGCAGAAGGGTTTTAATGTGGTATCTAAGTGGTTGTTTGACAATGTTCTGACTCTTAATGTGGGCAAGACAAAATATATGACCTTCTCTCTCCGAAATCAGGATTCTGGCATTACCCAACATAAATTAATATCCCATACATGCTCCAACTACAGCGCTTCTTGTTGTTCTTGCTCTAGGCTGGAAAGAACTAAAACAATCAAGTATCTGGGTTTTGAAATTGACAGCGCATTAAGTTTCCAGGAACATATCAATCTGCTAGCAGCAAGAACACGCAAACTCATTTACATATTTAAGAATTTACGACATATCGCTAATAAGGACATTATAAAAACCGTTTACCTTGCACTTGCCCAGTCACAACTTAGCTACTGTATTCTAGCCTGGGGTGGCACAACAAAAACCCTACTTTTGAAAATTGAAAGAGCTCAGAGGGCCGTTTTAAAGGTGAGTCTCTCATTACCTTTTTATTACCCCACTACCGAACTATATAAGCAGAGTAAAGTGCTTACTGTCCGACAGCTCTACGTTCTGCATACGGTTACTAAACAGCACTGTTTATTGACATATCATGATTCTACTTTGACTGAGAAACGCCGCCGAAAAGACATCGTCTGTACAAAGCCGTTTTTTAAAACCAGTTTTGCTCACCGATTTTTCTGTTACCAAGGCTGTAACCTTTATAATAAATTAAATAGGATTTTATCCATTTACCCCCTCCCAAGAACGAAACTTAAGGCTGTAGTCAGAGACTGGCTCCAAGGATTGGATTATAGTTCCACGGAGAATCTACTCCACTAGTGGTGGATCAATTGAATGACATTTATTTTTCTTATAACCACTGAAACTTGCTCATGACACCAAACGCTTACATGCACACACCTCACATAGCAACACACACACACAAACTCATACTGTCATACATCTAGATGCTACATAGTAAGGGGCAAATTATTGTTGTACCATTTATATTTTTCTTTTCTTTTAAATTGCAAATATCTTGTCTCCTTGTCAACAAGATGATCCAAACTGTACCTAACCAAATATCTTTCATGAACTTGTACATGTTTTTGTTATTATACTATACCGGAGTTCGAGGGGTGAGGACCTGGTGATCTGTAATACAGGTGTAAACCTATAATAGACACCAGCTCCTCACAAACACCTGACTGTGATTTGTCCACTGCAATTGTACAAAATGTCTGTATAATTTTTAAGGTCTTGTTTTGTGAGGAGAAATAAAGATATATTATTATTATTATATTATTCGCTTTAAGTGTTAAACTAGATTTTAAAGTTAACCATCTTGATGTAACAACTGCATTTTTGAATGGCCACCTCAATGAAACTGTGTATATGCAAGTCCTTCCTAACTTAGAATGTAAAAGTAATAGTGTTCTTAAATTGAAACGAGCTATATATGGATTAAAACAATCTGCCAGAGCTTGGAATCAAAAACTTAATGATTGTTTGCTAGCATTGGGTTATATAAAGTCAAAATTAGAACCATGCTTATATAGTAAAAAGGATAATAGGGATCAGATTTATATAACAGTGTTTGTTGATGATTTCTTTATTTTTTCAAATAGTAGCTCAATGATTGAAAAATTGAAAAATGAATTGAATAAAAGACTTAGGACAAGTAAAAAACTGTTTGGGCATGAGGGTCAAAAAGTATAAAGATGGAAGTATTACTGGTGGCGCCTTACACCATATACTTGGGCGGAAATACAAATTGTGCGTTTATCCCAGACGCAGGGAGCTGGTTCGATTGAAATAATGGACTGTATAATTGCGGGGATTGAAAGTACGTAGGTAGGTCTGATCTTTGCAAAATGCGATACGAATTAGGACGAAGAACCTGTGAACATGGACAGAGGAATTTGGCAGGAAACATGCAGCACCACTGACCTGTAGATTCACCGTCTCCAATCTCCGCGTCGCTCGGCAGACGGCGAGTCCTTGTTGGATTCAGGCTGCGCACGAGGGGGCACTCAGACGACTTTCTCCAAATAAACGCGCACTTTCCGTAGTTTTAGACAATAGTTCGTAATTTGCAACCGTTAATTAGCATTAAATTAACAAGAGAGCGTGTTCATAGAAGCACTGCTCTCGTACAAGTACTTGAGGGTCCTCGCACAGTCACCGTCGATGGTGACAAAGACAGCAATAGTCCAGGTGTGCATGTGGGAAAAGGATGGGACATGATAGGATAGTGAAGCATTTTGCAAGTCATTCCACTTCTACCCTACAATAAAAGTTATGAATTAATACGAAATCCAACAATTACATTGTATCAGGAGCAGTTTGTTGATAATATTTTAATGAAATTTAAAATGTCAGATTGTAATGGGATAGACACTCCAATAGAAAATAACTTAAAATTAGAAAAATCCGAAACTGTTAACAAGCAATATCCTTATCAACAGCTGATAGGGACCTTAATGTATCTATCTATCCTCACACGCCCAGATATCAGTTTCAGTGTCAGTTATTTAAGTCAATTCAATAATTGTTATACAGCAGTCCATTGGAAGCATGCAAAGCGAATATTAAAGTATTTAAAGAAAACTAAATCTTATGGATGATGTATTCTAGAGATAATAATAATTTGGAAGGTTTTGTGTATGCTGACTGGGGCTCTAATAACATTGATAGAAGATCCTACACAGGTTTCTGTTTTAAATTGTCAGGAGCTGTGATATCATATGAATGTAAAAAGCAGCAAACAGTAGCATTTTCAAGTACTGAAAGTGAGTACATGGCAATATCCGAGGCCTGTAAAGCAGGGACCGAAACCGGTATCAACAATACCGGTATTTTTTCGGTAACAACCTTTTTTTCTTTAACAGGTAATTTTAAAGATTACCTTTATTATTAAAAGTCATTCCACTTCTACCCTACAATAAAAGTTATGAATTAATACGAAATCCAACATCCCCCAGCCTTGAAGAAACCCTTCGAAAAAAGGTGAGAAAAGTAAGAAATTGCTGTATTCAGCAACTTCAAGTAGCGGGCATTTGGTAAATAGAGCGGATAAATATAGTGAAAATTTTAAACTAAACTTATCTAACGTAAGCTAATTATTAATACTTTTGAGCGAAAATACGAAAAAAAAAAAAAAAAAAAAGAGAAAGAAAAATTGACTATTGAGTCGGAAGCGGGCATAACCGCACTACTGGTCGGTTATAAGTACCGGTCTTAGTTCTTACTTCCGCTACGCGAACAACACCGTCCTTACCAGGGAATACGTTGGTAACAATTCCCAATGGCCACTGCAAGGGCGGAGCGTTATCTACATTTAACAACACTACGGTACCGACTGTGATCGGCTTACACGGAGTATTCCATTTCTCGCGTTGTTGCAAATTATGTAAATATTCCGACTTAAATCGTTTCCAATATGACTGAACTATCGAATCCATTAAGGAGAAACGAGACAACAGATCTGTTCGTTCTTCGGATAAGTCAGCTGCCGGTAAACATTCTAGCGGAGAAGTAGACAAAAAATGCGCGGGAGTAAGTGCTAATGGCTCTGATGGGTCAGAGCTCAAAACGTAAAGAGGACGGCTATTTAGCACTGCCTCAATTTGAATAAGAATGGTCGACATCTCCTCAAAGGTGAGAACTTGATTGCCGATTGTACGAAATAAAAGCGACTTGGTGCTCTTAACGTTCGCTTCCCATATCCCTCCGAAGTGACTTGCTGTAGGAGGGTTCATTCGCCACGTAATGCGGTTCTTCGCGAGTTCATGACTAAAACTTTGATAGTAATCATCGGTTTGTAAAAACTCGTGAAGTTCATTAAAATATTTTTTAGAAGCGACAAAATTAGTCCCGTTATCGCTATATAAGAAATTACAAGGACCTCTTCGCGATATGAATCGTTTAAATGCGTCGATAAACGAAGCAGAAGTTAAGGTAGATACTAATTCGATGTGCACCGCTTTTGTCACGAGACAAACAAAAAGACAAATATAAGCTTTTACACTTTGTACGCCCCGTTTGCGGTAAGGAGTAATATAAAGCGGCCCTGCGTAATCGACGCCCGTATGTAAAAACGCTTTGCATTGCTCTAATCTACATTTAGGCAAATCGGCCATAGGCGGAAACGTAGGCTTAGGATTAACGCGAAAACAATCATTGCATTTGTGTATGTATTGTCGAACCACACGTCTAGCGGAAATAATCCAATATTTAGATCTTAATATCGAAATTAATAACTGCGGCCCGGCGTGACAATTGTCGCGGTGATAAAATTCAATTAATAATTTAATAATATGTCCTTGTCCGGGAAGTAAAATCGGATATTTGGAATAATATTCTAGTGTCGAATTCGATAAGCGACCTCCGACACGTAAGAGTCCGTTACATAGAAATGGAAACAATTTCCGTAACTTGGCCGAACACGGTTGGCCTTTAGAAATATTCTTAATGTCTTCGGAAAAGTATTTCGACTGGATCGCACGAATTATTTCCAATTCTGCTGTATTTAAATCTTCAGCTGTGATTGTATCGCATTGCGGCAATTTTTCTATAGATCGAAGCGAAAAGACAGTAGCTTCCAGCAGCTTTTCCCAAGTGGAACACTCTGACGCTAATTTTAAAAGCGGGTCATCCATATCTGTGACTGTAGTAACGTGCGAAACGGTTTTTTCTTCCGGTAATGAAGACCGGTTGGGTAAAAATCGCTGTATAGGCCAGTCTTGTTTAGGCAAGTAAAGCCAGTAAGGACCCTTAAACCATAGCTCATGTTGAATGAGCTGCGAAGGCGTGAGCCCACGAGATACACAGTCTGCGGGGTTTTGTAAGCCAGCGATATGGTATAGGTTTTCAGGTGAAACATTTTCCTGAATTTGAGAAATTCGATTAGCAACATAAGTGTTGAATCTGTGTGGCGAAGCAACAGACCAACAGAGTGCTACTTCAGAGTCCGAGAAAGCATAAATATTTTCGATTTTATGTCGCTTGGATAAAGTATCATAAACGGTTTTAAGAAGTCGCGACATTAAAAGTATTCCGTTTAATTCCAAACGTGCGACAGTGATTTTAGGTTTAGCGGATGCAACACGCGATTTGGAGCAAACGAGTGAAGTAATAGGCGATTGATCGCCATTTACGACGTGCAAATAAATCACGCAGCCGTATGCAGATTCGCTCGCATCAGAAAATGCGACTAAGGAAACCATAGAACCGGTTTCTATACCTAGATGGCGCGGAAAAGATAAATTAGATATGTGCGGTAATTCTATTAAATATTGTTGCCATATTTTAACAATGCGAGAAGGGGGTATATCGTCCCAATCGAGATTTAAAAGCCAGAGTTCTCTTATGATTAATTTTGCGAAAAGAATTATAGGGCCGACGAGTCCTAATACGTCGTACAACCGAGCGGTAGCGGATAAAATGGCGCGTTTAGTACAAACAGATGGGGGACTTGATATTTCAAAAACAAAGGTATCCTGAGCGGGTAACCAACGCAAACCTAATATCTTAAATGTATTTCCATCGTCGAAGGAAATGCATTCAGATTGACGGTGTGACTCGGGAATATGTTCGAGCAATTCCAGCGAGTTGGAGGTCCATTTGACTAAATCAAACCCGCCAGTTTTGAAGATCTGGATCAGATCGGTAGCTGTCTTGACTGCTTCCTCGAGAGAAGAAGAAGATGAAGCTACATCATCCATATATATGTCCCTCTCTAACACGGCAGCCGCATTTGGCCAGTTATGCCGTTCATCGCTAGCAAGTTGACGCAGCGTGCGGAGCGCCAAAAATGGTGAAGATCGAAGCCCAAATGTGACTCGAGTGAACTCAAAAACCTCGAGTGGGTCGGTTTCTGAAAATCTATATAAGATTCGTTGATATTTGCGGTGCGGAGCGTTCGTATAAATGCATAAATACATTTGTTTCACATCTGCACAAAAAGCAATGTAATAAACACGAACATTCAAAAGTATATTAAATATATCAGCCTGTAGATTGCAACCCGTATACAGGACATCATTTAGTGATAAGCCTGTATCGGTCTTGGCGCTGCCATCTAGCACAGGACGAACCTTGGTTGTCGCCTTGTCGTTGCGAACTACAGGATGGTGCGGTAGATAAAAGCCTGGAGCGTCTAAAGCCTCAGGTGCGGTGCGGGACAGTATACCTTTATTTAGGTAATCACGAATAACATCGTCATATTTCAATTTTAAACTTGGATCTTTATATAATTTCTTTTCTAAAAGTAGAAAGCGTTTTTTAGCTGTAGTATAAGAATTGCCTAAATTATTTGGGTCTTCTTTAAACGGAAGGTTAACAGAATAACTGCCGTCGGAATTACGAACAGTGGTTGAAGTATAAATATTTTCACACTGCTGATCGTCGGGACTTAAAAATGACTGCGAAGGTAATTCCTCGACTGCCCAAAATCTTTCGACAATCTGGTGAAGCGAGTCAGAAGTGAAAGCACACAATGTGCGGGTAGCGGGTTGCGGAGAAATAATAGGAGCGTCACCTAAAATTAGGTAACCTAATGTCGTTTCAAGGGCAGAGGGCACACCATCATGTGAGCTTTTAATTTGTCCAGAAAGTAAAATTTCACAATAAAGTTTAACACCTAAAAGTATATCTATTGTTCCCGGTTGCGAAAACTCATCATCAGCGAGCGGTAACTTACGAATGAATTCAATAGACGCGGTATCAACACAGGTGTCCGGCAACTGTGACGTAATCTGTCCTACTACCATCGGCTTTAAAGAATATTTGCACTTATTATCAAAACGAGACGTGAATTTAACTGAAGTAACACCGAGAATTTTTTGTGAAGCTCCTCCAATGCCTTGAACTTCCGAATAGCGGGTTTGAGTATAAATAGGAAGCGATAGTCGCTTACAACAAGATGCGGAAATGTAATCACTCTGAGGGCCAGGATCCACTAGACATCTCAAAAAGTGAGTGCGGTTTAAAGAATCAACAAACTTTACTTTTGCGGTCCCTAACAACGTAGTCGTTTGATAACGAGCTGACCGATCGTACGAAACTGTACAGACCGACGCATTATTTATAATAGTTGTAGGGTCATTAGAAGCGGCGAGCGAATGACTCATAGTGGAGTCTGCATGACTGCTGGCTGGGTTAGGGCGCGGCGCGTCATGAGCGGTAGCGGGAATAGGAATAGCGGTGTTGGACACCACGGAGCCAACGTTACAATTTGTTTTATCATTTTGAATTGGATTAAAATGTAATAAGGTGTGGTGTCGCTTTGAACAGTGAGAACAAGTATGTTTCGAAGTACAAGAAAAAGTCTTGTGTTTGATACTTAAACAATTGTTACAGAAATTATTGAGTTTTATAAAATTATATCTTTCTCGCGGGGATAATTTATTAAACGATGAACAAGAATATAAATGTTCATGTTGTTTTTCGTTGCATAAAGCGCATTTATCGCTTACACTTGGACCACACCCTATGTCTGTGTTCACAAAAGACTTGGACGGTTTAGGGATGTGCTTAGTTTGACGCTGTTTAGACTGAGAATGATTATTATCGATAGATTTACTAAGGTTCGTAGAACGAGACAAAACTTTACTTTGTTCCTTTATGAATTCAATTAAATTATGGTAAGAGGGTATTTTATCTTTACGATAGGTAATTTCAAATAATTTGATTGTGTCTGCGTCTAACTTTTGCAGAGCCAAATGCAAGAAAATAAATTCGGTTAAATCATTGAGTTTTAATTGTTTAAGCGCTGCTACAGATGAATCAAAATTATTGATAAATGAATCTAGACCATCCGAACTAGCCACGGATAGCGGTTTAAACTGTAACAATTGGTTTAAATAAGCGGATGCGAGTGAGCGAGGATCGTCATACTTTTGCACGAGTGCATCCCAAATAATAATATAATTTTCTGCAGTTGGAGCCAACCCTGCGCAAACGCACGACGCCTGCCCAGTTAATTTACCCACTAAATAAAATACCTTTTCACTATTGGTGAGCGATGCGTTATCGTGTATCATACTTTTAAATTGTTGATAAAACAATGGCCATTTCTTGACATTACCGTCAAATGACATCAAATCAATGGGCGGAAGGCGAGAATTAGATTTTTGTAATGGAGGCTGAGGGCCAGGTTCAGGACACTCGGGTTTGTTATCGAGTAAAACCTGTTTTATAAAACAAAACATTTCTTCAAACGATAACCTGGAATCATATTCGACCTCAGAATCGGGGTTCAACTGTAAATTTAATATATTATAGGAATCTAAAACTTGTTGATAATCATTACGCAATGTATCAATATTTGAAGCACTAGAACAAAACGCCTTAAAATATTGTGGATCATTATTTGTTTTGTGTGCAAGTTCGAAAATATTTTCTACGCGTTTGAAAATAACATCACGTTTGACTACGTATAACGATAGCTGGTTTTTATTAGTACCCGTAGTGTCGAAGAACTGGTCCGCATCACTACTCTTTCTCTTAGGCTTAACCATTGTGAATAACTGTAAATAGTATAGCGGCAATAAGTATGTAACACGAATAATATGTAAATTGTATAAGCGGGTATTATCGTAAAAACGATTAATTATTGTAACGGAAATAAATCAAAGTATTTGCGGGTGAGTGAAAAATGCCAAAAGTGACTGGTATTCGAACGAGCGCTAACGAAGCGAACCGAAGTTTACCGAACAATTACGAACAAGTTGACTAAAACACGATCTTACTGGAAACGATATAAAAATGGCGGACTACAAAAATGGAATGATTTTGGAAAGAGATAACTTTTACGTTGTGTTGTACTGTAGATGCGGGTGCGGAAGAAATAGTTGTCGGTGCGGGAAAATACAAGTAATAAACGACAATCTATTAAATTACGTAGTACAGTGACCGTTTAGTTATAACCGACCATGCGGTTTGAATATAGAATGCGGTCAAATTGACCAAAAATAGTCCGGCCGAAGTGACCAAAAATAATGGTGGCGCCTTACACCATATACTTGGGCGGAAATACAAATTGTGCGTTTATCCCAGACGCAGGGAGCTGGTTCGATTGAAATAATGGACTGTATAATTGCGGGGATTGAAAGTACGTAGGTAGGTCTGATCTTTGCAAAATGCGATACGAATTAGGACGAAGAACCTGTGAACATGGACAGAGGAATTTGGCAGGAAACATGCAGCACCACTGACCTGTAGATTCACCGTCTCCAATCTCCGCGTCGCTCGGCAGACGGCGAGTCCTTGTTGGATTCAGGCTGCGCACGAGGGGGCACTCAGACGACTTTCTCCAAATAAACGCGCACTTTCCGTAGTTTTAGACAATAGTTCGTAATTTGCAACCGTTAATTAGCATTAAATTAACAAGAGAGCGTGTTCATAGAAGCACTGCTCTCGTACAAGTACTTGAGGGTCCTCGCACAGTCACCGTCGATGGTGACAAAGACAGCAATAGTCCAGGTGTGCATGTGGGAAAAGGATGGGACATGATAGGATAGTGAAGCATTTTGCAAGTCATTCCACTTCTACCCTACAATAAAAGTTATGAATTAATACGAAATCCAACAATTACATTGTATCAGGAGCAGTTTGTTGATAATATTTTAATGAAATTTAAAATGTCAGATTGTAATGGGATAGACACTCCAATAGAAAATAACTTAAAATTAGAAAAATCCGAAACTGTTAACAAGCAATATCCTTATCAACAGCTGATAGGGACCTTAATGTATCTATCTATCCTCACACGCCCAGATATCAGTTTCAGTGTCAGTTATTTAAGTCAATTCAATAATTGTTATACAGCAGTCCATTGGAAGCATGCAAAGCGAATATTAAAGTATTTAAAGAAAACTAAATCTTATGGATGATGTATTCTAGAGATAATAATAATTTGGAAGGTTTTGTGTATGCTGACTGGGGCTCTAATAACATTGATAGAAGATCCTACACAGGTTTCTGTTTTAAATTGTCAGGAGCTGTGATATCATATGAATGTAAAAAGCAGCAAACAGTAGCATTTTCAAGTACTGAAAGTGAGTACATGGCAATATCCGAGGCCTGTAAAGCAGGGACCGAAACCGGTATCAACAATACCGGTATTTTTTCGGTAACAACCTTTTTTTCTTTAACAGGTAATTTTAAAGATTACCTTTATTATTAAAAGTGAATACATAACCAGTATTAATACCGGTTACCGAAATAAAAATTACCCTATCTTGCACACTTCAAACGTGCCGTCGGCAATAGTCACAGGGCGCGCATCGCATGTGTGTGTGACAAAGAGTCGTTATCTTTAGTTAACCGGTATTAAAACGGTAACCTGAATAGAGGCTACATTTTTCTTCGGTCTGGTTACCCAGATAGCGGTAACCTAAATCTGAAAAATAACCGAAGTTATTTAATACCTGTACCGTAATTTATAAAGGTTTTCGGTCCCTGCTGTAAAGAGGCAATTTATTTAAGGAACTTGTTGTCTGAAATAATTGGCAGTAATTATACAATAACTCTGTACAATGATAACCAGGGTGCTCAGAAATTAACAGAGAATCCTTTGTTCCATAGGAGAACAAAACATATAGATATCCGTCACCATTTTGTTAGAGAGGCTGTTGCCAATAATATTGTTAAAATTGTTCATTTGTCAACTAATGAAATGCCAGCAGATCTTTTAACAAAAGGTTTAAGTAGTATTAGGCATAACCAATTTGTAAAAAAGTTGGGTATTAGAACCATTAAATAAAGTTATGTTTTGTTCTTAAGTTTATTTTTGTTTAATTTAGAGTTATGTTTTTTTTTTGTTTGGTCTATTTTGATAAGTAGAGGTGTTAAAATATGTATCAAAATAGATGTAGTTAATTTATGGTTGTGTCTATGACATGTTTCTATGACATGTATAAAAAAAAAATAGTCTTTGTCTTGCTGCAACAGCTAACGTGTTTCATTACATAATGCCTCGCTTCGTAACAATCAGAAGCTGCTTGGCTTAAAATATTAATAATGTAATCATACATTTTATCAATTATCATTCTATGAAAGAAAGAAAGAAAGAAAGCTTTATTTGCATAAATTGTAGGTACATGACATAAGATATTATTAAAATAAGTTGTGATCCTTGTACAATTTACCTTAAATAGGCATGCAAAAATTGTTGGATATCTTAACATATAGTACTATAAATACAAATTATCAAAATTAGGCATGTCAAACAAATTAAATCAATAAAATTAAACAATTGAATGAACGAGTACAATTACGAATATAATGTAAAAACTAATTAGACACAGGGTTTATAATAAATGAAATTCAAAGTACAACTATAATAAATTATCTTTATTCGATATTTATAGAAATCACAGTACATTTACCTATCCGTTATAATTAAGTCACGTGGAAAAACAAATTAAACAATCATTTATCAATTGATTAAACACAAGGCTTATAATAAATTAAATACGAACTAACTAATTATTTTAGTTAGTTATTTAGAAAAATCACACACAGCAACCTATTTAATCTACATATCAGTTTCATTTTAGTTCCATGAACAGCAAATTAAACAATGGAAACAAAAGGTAGGTATACTTATCGGGTAACAGCACTTAAATGGTAAGCTGACGGAGGTTCGACCTGGTCAGTAGTCTTCGTGAGAAAGAAAAGGCGAAATCAGACGTGCTAGCTTATTTATGCCTTCGTTCCCGTCATGGCGTCTTGAAGTGTGCGGTGGGCACGTGGAGGGGCTTGACAGTGATGACAGCACGCCGACAGTGTTGCCAGCGTCTTAGGTCAGTAGAGATGTAACAGCTCGGCCGTCCTGAAACAAAGTGTCCACACGATGTGCATTAGTTAACTTTCTAACAAATCTATAAGATCTTCTGTATCTAATTGACTGTCAGCGTCATCAGCATCACTATCAGAACCAACAACAGCTACATACGGCCTCAAAGAATCTACAGCCACCACTGTACTAAATTTCTTGTACCCTCTAAACCCTTTCACGCTGTGTATCATATACCGGTCATGACTAAGCGACTTAGTTATTCTATACGGCCCGGCATACGTAGCATCAAGCTTCGTATTAACTCCAGACTGACCACAGCCTTTTGGATTACGCCATAAATCCAAGTCCCCTTTCTTGTAGATACGAGCCTCTTTACGTTTCTTATCAAATTGACGTTTCATTAATTGTTGTTTACGTTTAATGTTAGCAGTGGCCTGTGCTCGTTTATTGTCTATATTTACGTTACTTTCGCTATTTTCTAAATTTGATACTTTACTCTTGTGTTTGAACATTAAATTAAAGGGGACCTGACCTGTGGTTTCATGACGCATGTTATTAACACCGAAAACTACATCAGGCAGGGAACAGTCCCAATTGCTTTCCTCACTGCTAGTTCTTAAACCATTTAAAATTGTTCTATTGACCCTCTCAACCTGACCGTTAGCTCTCGGTGTTGCAACTGATGTCAGCACATGTTTGATAAGGTGTTTGACTGCAAAGTTTTTAAAATATCGGCTACAAAACGCAAGACCGCGATCGGACACTATGGTGGAAGGGAAACCAAATAATGAAAATACATCATGTAAATCTATACATATAATAAAACTGTAGAAAAATAATTTTTGTACATTAAAAAAAAACTCAAAAAATATAGCGAGCGTGTTAAAGGACAACCAATAGAACCCATTTCTAGCATTTTTAGAATTTTTGTCTGTTTGTCTGTTTGTCTGTATGTCTGTTTGTCTGTTTGTATGTTTATTTGTTCGGGCATCACGTTAAATGTACGAAAGCTATGTAGATAACTTTAGTACACAACGACTGACCGTAACTTGAAGTAACATTTAGTTTTTATTTCATTGAAATCGGATCAGTCTATCAAAAGATATTTGAATTTAAAGTGATCCAGAAGTAAAATTACGGTCAGTTCACACTGAGACGCGCAGTTCAGTAGCGCGATCTAGCTTGGAATTGAAAAACTACAAACCTATTCAAATATGGTGTGGACTGGAGTGGAGTGGAGTAGAGTAGAGTAGAGTGGAATGGAATAGAATGGAATGGAATGAAAGAAAGAAAGAAAGGTTTTTTAGACTCACATAAATGGGATGGAATGTTATGGAAGAGGATGGAGTAGAATGAAGCGGGATGGAGTGAGATGGAGTAGGATGAAGCGGGATGGAGTGAGATGGAGTAGGATGAAGCGGGATGGAGTGAGATGGAGTAGGATGGAGTGGGATGGAGTGGGATGGAGTGGGATGGAGAGGGATGGAGTGGGATGGAGTGGTATGGAGTGGGTTGGTGTGGGATGGAGTGGGATGTTGTGGGATGGAGTGGGATGGTGTGGGATGGAGTGAGATGGAGTGGGTTGGAGTGGGATGGAGTGGTGTGGAGAGGGATGGAGTGGGATGAAGTGGAATAAATTGGGATGGAGGGATGGTGTGGAATAAAGTGGGATGGAGTGGGAAGTGGGATGAAAATCAGATGGAGCGGATGGAGTGGGATGGAATGAGATGGAGCGGTGGGAGTGGGATGGAGTGGGATGGAGTTCGGTTGGAGTGGGATGGAGTGGTATGGAGAGGGATGGAGTTTGGAATAAATTGGGATGGAGCGGGATGGAGTGGGATGGTGTGGAATAAAGTGGGATGAAATGGGATGGAGAGGAATGGAGTAGGATGGAGTGGGATAGAGTGGGATAGACTGGGATGGAGAGGGATGGAGCGGGATGGAGTTGGATGAAATGGGATGGAGAGGGATGGAGTAGGATGGAGTGGGATAGAGTGGGATAGAGTGGGATGGAGAGGGATGGAGCGGGATGGAGTGGGATGAAATGGGATGGAGAGGGATGGAGTAGGATGGAGTGGGATAGAGTGGGATAGAGTGGGATGGAGTCGGATGAAGTCGGATGGAGTGGGATGGAATGAGATGGAATGGGTGCTCTAATCCAGTGGCAATTGAATAGTACTACTGCCTTTGAACGACAGAGGGCGTTTATTACAAACACGTCAAATATTCTTGAAAAATCTAAATAAATTCTAAATATAGGGTTTATATGAAAACGATATGATTTATAAAAACGTGGCGAGAATTAAGCGCTTCGCACTAAAAAATAAATTGTTAAATTCCGACATCCACGCGAACGAAGTTGCGGGCACAGCTAGTGTAAAATATGAATGGTTTCGGCTGAAGTTAGGGTGCGTGTTGCTCTGGCAATAACAAATTTTGAGAAAGAACATCTAATTACCAAAATATATTGATTGCGTTTACTCGACTTCGGAAAAGGCCCTAAGTGGTCAATATGTAGAGTATCCATTGGTACCTCAGGTTTCGGGATAGGATTTAATTTTCCTTCCAGTTTTCCATAATGTCCTTTCCGAAAAGCACAATCCAGACACGAAGTGACATATTTTCGTATGAACTTAGTCATTTTAGGGAACCAGAATTTTTCTTTAATAGCAGTATCGCATTTCTTTAATCCATTATGCCCCATGTTATCGTGATATTTTTGCAAAAGCTTCCAACGAGCATTACAAGGGACTAGCAAACGATCCCCATTTAAAGTTTTCTTATACAAACGCTCATTACTTATTTTGTAATTATTCAATATGTCTGGATTGGTATTAGGTCCATGTAATTGGTTGATGATGTGACATAGCTTAGGATCTTGCATTTGAACGGTAAGAAACCAATCATCAGCAGACAGAGCATAAACGTGGGAATCTACTGGGTTTCGGCTCAGCGCATCAACGTGCCTCATTTTGTCTCCAGCCCTATATTCTATTTCCAAATCAAACTCTTGAATTTGCAGCCACCAGCGTGCAATTCTCGGAATCAAATCCTTTTTTACGAATGTGTGACGAATCGCAACACAATCCGTTAATATTTTTACCTTAATACCCAACAAATAAACTTTGAACCTTTTTAACGACTCAACAACTGCTAGTGTCTCCAGTTCGTAACTGTGATAATTCTGTTCTTCACGGGTCGTAGTGCGACTAAAGTACATTACAGGTTTTAAAGAATTATCTGTTTGACGCTGAAGCAAAATTCCTGCAACACCGAACTTACTTGCATCCGTATGGAGTTCTGTATGCAAATTTCTATCATAGATCGCCAAAACTGGTCGCGAGACTAAACTAGATTTAAGATCTTTAAAAGCTTTATCTTGGGCTTCTCCCCATAACCAGGTCATATTTTTCTTTGTAAGGTCTGTGAGGGGTTTAGCAATAAGGGAAAAATTACGTATAAACTTTCTAAAGAATGAACAAAGACCAACGAATTGCCTGACTTGATGAACATTAGATGGGGTAGGAAAATCACGTACAGATTTTATTTTATGATCACCTGGCCTAATGCCATCCTTAGAAACGTAATGACCGAGATAATTTAATTCAGTCTGAAGAAAAGAACACTTTTTCATATTAAGTTTAAGATTAGCCTCACGTAATACTTTCAGTAGAAGTTCTAGTAGCTCTAAACCTCGTGGAATATCGATGCTTGGTAGTAAAATATCATCCATAAATGCCAGAATATGATCACCATCACCCATTTTGTTGACCTTGTTAATAATTTTATTCATTAAACGTTGAAAAACCGCAGGAGAATTGGCCAAACCGAACGGAACCCGAACGTATTCATATTGCCCGTCCGGTGTAATGAACGCAGTTTTGTGAATCGAATTTTCAGAAACAGGTAATTGATGATAAGATTGTGACAAATCTAAGCTTGTGAAGAAGTTTTTTCCAGTTAATTTAGAAATTTCGTCATCAATTATAGGCAAAGGGAATCTATCTTTTATAGTAACTGCATTCAAGGCCCGATAATCTACGCATAGCCTTATATCTCCATTTTTCTTTTTGACTAGTACAACGGGTGACGCAAAGTCTGAATTGGATTCCCTAATAATGCCGGCTTCTAAAAGATCTTTAACTTTTTCACGAACTGTTGAAAGTTCTGGTAATGAAAGTCTATACGGGCGATGATACACAGGTCTATCAGTGTTCAATTTGATTTCCATCTCTGCTAGGCTCGTGAGTCCTAATTCCAACGTGTTAGATGCAAAACAAGAACTGTATCGAGACAAAATAGTAAACAAACGTACCCTATTGCCGTCACTTATATTACCCACGTTTATGTCCGCCAAATTAACACCACCAATACACATATCAGCACATAAAGAAGCATCAACTAAAAGTATGTCTTTTTGGTCCAATTTAGTCAAATCTGCATCAGCAAAATTCGGTACGAAACCACCAACAGCTGTATTATTCCGGCTTTGAAGCCCAGCGTCAGAATTGGACCAACAACAAAGAAAGATTTGACTCACCAAGCCAGCTTCAGCTCCTTGCAATATTTCGGAACAGCATTGGCCCCTTGCCACCACCTGGCCAGCTGCAAACTCCACAGCTTTCGAACCCAGGTTGTAAACTCTGAGGAAACCCTCGGAGCCCTCCACCACAGACGCCGGGATAATGTACTCATGATCTGCGAGGTTGAAATAACGAGGATTAGTATTCACAACTCCATTTGAACCACCATTAATTAACACCGGAACCATTGCTGCTTCGTTAGGTGGAATAGTCATACTATTTTTGGAGACGAGGTCTACTCTTTGCTCAATATCTTCTACGACTATGCCTTGGATTTTATTGTGATTTTGAGAAAGAATAACAGAATTGCCATTTATTACAAGTGATACATCATCTCTATTAATTACAGGTTGCCCTAACAAAATATCGATTTTTCCTAGGTCGATATGAGTCACTAAAGCACTCGTTTTTATAGATAATCCATCCAAGGAAACATTTATTTTTATTTCGCCTAGTGCGGGTACTGGACTGCCAGTAAAACCTTTTAAAATTTTGTCACTTGGTTCGATAGCACATTGTAATAATTTCGCAAAACTATAACCCATGACATTGCTTTGTGCTCCAGTGTCTAAGTATGCAATAGCCTTTAACCCGTTAACCGTTATATCTTTAAAGTATAAATCGTTAAAGCTTTGTATAACTTTCACTTCTTTTATTTTATTCGAGTCAGTTTGAACATTCTGCCTACAAAATCTTGCAATATGCCCGGTCTTCCCACAGATTTTACACAACCGAGTGTCAGGGTTACTGCAATCCCTAACCAAATGGCCTTCAGTATTACAGCGGTAGCATTTAATTGGATTGGATAATTTTTCAGCAGATTTTGAAGTATTGTTAGTATTTAAAGAATGTTTCAAAGCACGTTGATCATTCTCACGAAAGCGAGATGACTGCGATTGGTAGTTTTCCATTGATACCAAAAACTGACAATACAATTCTTCCGGGTTAGTACTTTTCAAAGCTTTAGCGCTTGCCTGTAATTCAGAGGGTAGGCCGCGAATAATACACGAGACCGCGGCACTGTCATCGAATCTACATCTGCGGCACATTGCTAATTTATCGTAAAAATATTTACTCATCGTCTCTTTTGGTTCCTTTCTTCGACCTACTAGCTCTTCAATTAATTCCGCAAATTCAAACATCCTAGGAAACGTACGCTTCAAAAGTTCCTGCCACTCGTACCACGTAAGATCGTAATTATCCAGCCTATTATACCAACGTCTAGCTGAACCATCTAATCTAGTCTGCATGTAATACGAGCGCTTTGCCTCATCCCAGCCATAAATATCACCCAACTGGTTGATTTTCTTCAACCAAACAAACACGTTATTATCTCTATCATCAGGGTCAAATAACGGAATTATTATGTCACCTTTAACACTGTCACTTCTATTTTCACGCGTTCTACTAAAGAATGTTTTCATCATACCTTCAACTTTTTCGTTTACCAACTGTTCTAGCTTACTGCTCGATGATTCTTCGTGGGTAGACGGTACTGCCCTCTTTGCTGCGGACTGCACATCAGAATCATCGGATTCACTGCTACTGCGTCTAGCTCGGTGCCTCTTCATGGTGAACGGAGTAATCCCACTTCTGAAACTGTAAAAACTAATTAGACACAGGGTTTATAATAAATGAAATTCAAAGTACAACTATAATAAATTATCTTTATTCGATATTTATAGAAATCACAGTACATTTACCTATCCGTTATAATTAAGTCACGTGGAAAAACAAATTAAACAATCATTTATCAACTGATTAAACACAAGGCTTATAATAAATTAAATACGAACTAACTAATTATTTTAGTTAGTTATTTAGAAAAATCACACACAGCAACCTATTTAATCTACATATCAGTTTCATTTTAGTTCCATGAACAGCAAATTAAACAATGGAAACAAAAGGTAGGTATACTTATCGGGTAACAGCACTTAAATGGTAAGCTGACGGAGGTTCGACCTGGTCAGTAGTCTTCGTGAGAAAGAAAAGGCGAAATCAGACGTGCTAGCTTATTTATGCCTTCGTTCCCGTCATGGCGTCTTGAAGTGTGCGGTGGGCACGTGGAGGGGCTTGACAGTGATGACAGCACGCCGACAGTGTTGCCAGCGTCTTAGGTCAGTAGAGATGTAACAATAATGTCAAAAATGAATACTTTATTAAAATAAATTTACTTCTATAATTGTTGGTAATCAAGAATAAGTAATTAGATATCATTATCATTTAAAAATTCGTTTATAGAATAGTAACATTTCTCAATAAGTAGTGCTGTTAATCTCTTTTTAAAATTGTGTGTTGTATCATTCTTTATTAAGTCAGGTATCTTATTATAAATCATAGGACCCATGCAAGTAATGTTTTTTTTTAACTAAAGCAGTATTACAGTTCTCAACATGTAAAAGATTTTTGTACTGACTCCTGACTGGTCTTTGACTCATTTCTTGTACTGTAGTGAAGAGGTGCATGTTCCGTTTAACGAACATTGCCACTTCTAGAACATACATTGCCGGAAAGGTTAACAGTTTTAGGGATTTAAACACCGGGACGCAGCTATCTGTTGTTTTCATGTTCATAATTGACCTCAAGCAACGTTTTTGGGCTTTGAATACCTGTTCCCTCAGACAAGAATTTCCCCAGAAAATTATACCGTATCTCAGAGTAGATGCCACGATCCCATGATATGCAATCAAAGTTGTAGCCATGTTCACTTTCTTAGCCAGGTTGAAGAGGACATAATGCAGATGAATTTAATTTTTTGCAAACTTCTTCTGCTTGTGGTTTCCATCACAGACTACTAAGAGATATTACGTATCAGACTGCCAACTCCAGAACAAAAATTTTCGGCGTAGCGCCATTTTGAGTTTTAATGTCGTATGACGTTTCTTTTTTCTCTTTTTTCTTAAATCACTGTTGCTCAATGGCAAAGGAATAATCGTATTCAGCCTAAAACGCCGTACTCGATATTGCTATACTACTGAAACTTTTCAAAGTTTAATTTTGGGAAAAAAAACAAATAAAAAAACTATTACATATTAAAACATTTATTTTTCAATTTACTTTTAAATAAATTTTTGCATCGCAGGCAAATGGCGAAAATCGTTTTTTTTTTTTTAAATTTATCAAATTGCACCAGTTCATTATTGTAAACTATTTGACGCAACATTATTTTTATGAGCATTGTGTTCCAATATTATGCATTTGTTAGTTATATCACTGTACCGAAACACGTCACTGCACCTTTGGATGGGTAATTTAGTCTTTTTTGCTGCCGTATATTCTTGATGGTTTATCATTCACCTCTTTCCAAAACGATGGTGAGGTGATTTTTCTAAATCTGCTATCCTCAGGATTTTCACAGGTCTTCTTTCATCTGCATAATGAGCTGAAAAAAAAGAAACATTATGTTTGGTATAAAGAAATATTGTGAACCTCGGAGTCGGTGGATGAGGGAGCTTTAAGTAGTCAGGTAGTGCAAACCAGTTGAGTTTTATGCAAACATTATGTTATTATGTAGGTATGTAGTAAAACATAAATTATTTTAGCATGTAACTGTACAATGATTTCTCTTCAAAATATCTATTAAACTAAAGGAACAATATATATTATCTCTGCCTCCTACCACACGGTCAAAATTTAGAAGCCCCCATAATATATGACAATTTGCATACTAGCCATCGCCAGCGGCTTCGCCCGCGTTTATGACGAAGAATTAACAGGAATTTAATCCTGGGATAAAAGATATCCTATTATTTTAAAATAATCTGAGTACTGTTACTCCGTTACTGTAATGGAATGGATGTGTATACATCCATCTTGTCTCCTCTTTTGGTATTTTATAAATTTATAATATTAGTTAAAGTAAGGTTAAGAAAGCAAGAAGTAATGATAGCTGATGTTTCATCATAATATTTACCGGTATTCTGCCAAGTTGTGTTGTTCCACTCAAAATCTCATCTTCAGTAAACAGGGAAGGATAGGCAACGCCAATGAGACGAGATTTAGACGTAAAAAACTTCTTTTCGTGCTTTGACAAACAAAAAGCTTCGGAAGTTGTTCAGGTCACAAAGATTGCAGTCTTGCAGATCATCACGGTTTAGTTTAGACACTCTAACCACACAGCGAGTCTTTTCTACACGGGAAATGATGCCAAATCCACTCGTGATACATTTTGAAAGTAGCAAATGTAATAGTAGAGACACTGGGGCTTTAATAATACAGAAAAAGCGGACAGGATAAACAATAAAGATCAATAGTAGCAACAGCAGTAATGTCAGACATACGTCATATGACGCAAAAGCAAATGGCGGCCTGCCAGCGTCTGCGACGGCCAATGACAGACGACCAGAAACGTCTGTCAACATTAAAACAATATGGCGCTACGTCGAGCGTTTCGTTGTACGAAGATTATCACCCGTGGTTTCCATGTTAATTGACTGTCGATAATTATGCCTAGGAATTTCGCTTTTTGTACTTGGTCTATTTTATGACTATCATAATATTCAATAATTAAATTTGGTAAGGATGTTCGTTGGTAAAAAGATATAATGTGAGTCTTTCCTAGATTAATTATTAAGTTATTTTTTTCTAGCCAATTTATGATGTCTTTTAGTGTGTTATTAATGTCTTCTTCATATTTATTTGTATCAGAACAACCAATTAATGCGGTGCTGTCATCAGCGAATAAAATCATTGGGTCTTTAATGTGATTTGGTAAATCGTTGATAAACAGCAGAAATAAAGGAGAACTTAGGACCCCACCCTGGGGCACGCCGTGTTTAATGTATCGGCATTCGGATAAGTATTTCTTTTTAACCGACTTCAAAAAAGGAGGAGGTTATCAATTCGACTGTTTTTTTTTATGTTTGTTACCTCATAACTTGCGACTGGGTGAACCGATTTTCGTGATTCTTTTTTTATTTGAAAGCTGGTGCTTCCTGTGTGGTCCCATTGTCACCATTTCAGGACCTGATGATTGGATCTTGGAGAAATCGAGGGTAACCCTCAAATTTTATTGGCTTCTGAAGTAATCAAAATAAATCTTATGAAGTTATTCAAGTACTTGCGTATGGAAATCATCATCTCATGTAGCTGAGCTGATGATGGAAGGTACAACTCCTCAAGTAAGAAAATTTTGTTTGTCTTCGCATATCTCCAAAACTGCAAGTCCGATTTAAGTAATTCTTTTTTTGTTGTACTGGGTATCGTTTAACTTAGGGAATACTGCAAGTTTCATCAAATTCGGTTCAGTAGTTTTTGAGATAGGGAATAAAAGAGATGTTAACGTGTTATTAACGGTGCTACGGATTACAAAATTCTAATGCACATGTAAGAAAATGATGTATTTGGCAAGAATTTTGGTTGAAACTAAAAAGAGTAAAATAAAAACTTTTTCTAAAAAAATGTGACCGCCTTCAAAAACAACCACAAAAAAGGGTAAAATAACCTAAAAAACTTTTCTTACGGAAGTCGGTGGCAAATGAGACAATGAAATTAATAAAAAAAGTCACCGACTTCCGAAAGAAAAGTTTTTTAGGTTATTTTACCCTTTTTTGTGGTTGTTTTTGAAGGCGGTCACATTTTCACGTTTGCTTTTAATACATACCCGGGATATTTCTGTGTATTGTCTACGGTCGTTTAAATATGATTTTATTAGATTGAGCACGTTTCCTCTTATGCCATACATATTGAGTTTACTAAGTAGTGTTTCATGATGGACACAGTCAAAGGCTTTAGTCATATCAGTGAGGATTGCACATATAGGTAATTTCTTGTCAACATTTTTTAATATTACACTAAGTAAGTCGAAAACAGCTGAATTAACACCTTTGTTCTTTCTAAAACCCTTCTGTTCAGAGCATAAAATATTATATTTATCCAAAGAATTAGTGATTGATTCGTATAATATTTTTTCTATTATTTTGGAAAAAATTGGAATTAAGGCTATGGGCCTATAGTTGGCTAAGTTTTCTCTGTCTTGTTTTTTGAAGAGCGGTTTTATAATAGCTATTTTTAATGCATTTGGAAACACTCCAGAGCTGATACATAAATTTATAATGTGACTGAGGTGTGAAGCTATATTATCCGATACAAATTTGACTACCCTTGTTGCTATGCCGACATATCCGAAGCTGTTTTTATTTTTTAAAGACATGATTGTTTTTTTGACATCTAGAGGTATGACAGGTGACATAAACATTGAATGCGGATTGTTACGTATACTAGCAGCTGCTGTACCTATTACTTTAGTGTTTGTTTGTATCTGATCGATAAAAAAATTATCAAAGGCGTTTGCAATGTCTACTGGATTAGTAATAATTTTATCTCGGGTTTTGACTTGAGATATTTGGTCACTGGTGCGCATATTATTATTATTTATAATCTGCCACGACGCTTTCGATTTGTTTGTGGACGTATTTATGGAGTAATTATTTTGCGCCTTTTGTGTCAACTTTATTATTTTTCTAAATTTTTGAGAATATTTTTTTAAAATTAGTTTATTTTCTTTTGAAGGTTCATGTCTATATTTCCACAACAGCTGTCTCTGCTTTTTACTACAAACTCGTATTCCACGTGAAACCCATTTTACTTTTCTGTTCGTCCTAATAGTAACCATTTTATATGGAAAACAAAGTTCGTATAACATACGGAAATGCTCTATAAAGTAAGCATACGCTTCGTTCGCATTTTCTGTTTTATATATTTCAGAAAAAGTAAGGCATTGGAGGTGACTTTTAAATTTAATTAGATTTTCTAATGAGAGATCGCGTTTTTTTGTACGCCAGAAGCTTACTCTACATGTTTTATTTGTTTTGACTTCTAAAAATTGCGCGGTATGGTCTGACAGTGCAAAGTCATAAACTTAAGTTTTACATTTTAACTGAGAACTACAAGCAAAATTATGCAGGCAACTGTTGCTGGCTAGCCTAGTCGGTTGACGTAATTTTAGATCAAGATTGTGCCCCGAAAGAAAGTATTCAAAGTCCTTCGTAACATTGTTTCTTTTTAGAATGTCGATGTTGAAATCCCCGCATAAAACTATTTTCTTATTAGATTTTGAACATGTATTTTTTAAAACAGCGTCTAAATTTTCGTAAAAAAGATTCAAATTATTCATTTTTGGAGGCCTATATATACAAAAAACAAGTAATTTTTGTTGGACAAGTTCAATTCCGCAACATTCGAAGGTGTTTGTTATTGAATAGCGTGTTATATCGGTTATTTCCTTGTATTCAATATCATTCTTGATTAGAATACAAGTTCCTCCCCGCTTCTTTGTTTTTCTTGAATAACTTGCAGCTAGCCTATAATTTGGGATTTTCAATAGTTTTTCATGGCCTTGCATAATAAAATGTTCAGATATGCATATAACATCTATATCTCTTTGTTTCTTGGATAGTTTCTGCAGGTGAACGGTGAGTAGGTCAGCTTTACTGAGAAGACCAGCAATATTTTGGTGTAAAATATTTATTCTGTTATAGACGAAAAAAATCCAGGTTTGCTTCATTAATTGTTTTCACTAGTAGATGGGCTTCCTGATGGGACTGCAATGTCTTCAGAACCGGAATAAGTGAGGTCCGGTCGTCTATAAGATGTTTCAAGTTCTGGTAGATATTTAACATTCCTCTGTTATTTAGTTTCCCATTTCGAACGGAGAACATTTTATTGTCATAAGATAATTGTTGGTTCGAGTCTAGTATCCAAGCATAATTATGACTTAAGTTGTCTAGGTAAATCATGTTATTGAATGTTTCAATTCTCCAATTATGCATTAGCGAGTACCCGTTGATATTGTATGTCGGCAGGCATAATATAACATTTGTATGTGTTATTATATTCTTCAAAACTTCACGTGCTTGAACAATCAAGTTGCAATAACTGTTTGTTTTAAGAAAATCTTCGTCTCCTATATGTATAATACAATAATCTTTTAATGTATAGTTAATTAGTTTCGCCTGTAAATTATCAATTAGTTTCTCGAAGCCACAGTTTGGTGTGAGATAGTGACAATCATATTTTAAAATTAGGGAATACCTCTTCAGCATTTGACAATATTCTATTTGTCGAGTTACTACTTAAAATACATATTTTGTTTCTTTCATCCGTTCTTTGTGGTGTTTTTATGGGAGGTAACGTGATAATCGGGCTGATCTTCGATGTTCTAGGAGATTGACAAGGACTGTCGCGTATTATTCTGCACGGAACCTGTGAACTATTTTTTATTGGTGTACTATTCTTTTTATTCTTTTCAGGTGTTGTGCTTGTCTTACTCGTTAGTTGTTTTGTAGCTTTTTTTATTATGTCATGCTTTATGCCAATATCCTTAATATTTTTATTTAATTCATTATTTTCCAGTGACAGGTTGTTTATCTCCTCGTGAGCTGCGGATAGTTCTAATTGTGGTATTAGTCATAGTCCCGTCTACACTTTTTGAGAGTTTATCGTAGTCGGTGAGTACATGACAATCCTGGTCAGGCGATGATACTTTATTGCTGATTGAGGTTGTATAGGTGTTTTTACAGTAGGATACTTCGGTATTTTTCTCATTGTGATATTGGATTATTCTGAAGGAATGGTAGTTTTCTTCTTAATACACATCGTGCATCGCCATTTATTCTTGGATTCTTGATTCATTAATCGATACGTGTGTTCCGGATAACCATCACAGTCTGGTTCAAATCTGTTATTACAAATTGAGCACAGCGCTGTTTTTTTTATATCAACATTTTGTTTACATTTGTGACAAACTACTAGTACTGGCATCTTGCGGCCTTTGCTTGAAGTAATTGTGGATGTAGATTGGGATGACATGATTGTTATCTATCGGTTTCAAGCTAGTTCTATGTTCTATAAGTAGATGGCGCTGTTATTGATTGACGGCAATAGATCATTAAACTATGGTGAACATCCGTTCGGTGTAATACCGCTACTCAGCAATAGATGGCGGTATTTTCAATTTTTGGATCTCTACTATCGTTTGACGTTTGTTTGTTTTTTTAAAATAAATGACAGTTTGAAAATTTTCCACTTTTTTGATACATTTGAATTTCGAGTATTATAAGCTTTTGATTGTCAAGAACTAGGTAACACTGTGTAGAAAATATAGTTCACAATGCACTGCTGTGTATATAATCACAAGGTTTTAATTGTTTATACACAAAACTTTTTCACTGATTGTTTATCGTCACAGGTATAGTTTTTACAAGTTATTCACAGTCCAGGTTGTTGCAAACGTTTTCTAGCAACTATTAGATGTTTACGCACATTGTAGTCACAATTTTACGCACTTTTTCGATGAATTACTATTTCTTTTAGAATATAAATACGGAGCTAGTTGTGTACCGTGGCGTGGTGGCGCCATCTCTCCTATGGTCCAGATTATTACAAACATAGTCACAAAAATTACTCAGTTCAATAGGAAAATCAATTTTAAATTATCATTACAAAATTTAGTATAAATGTCAATTTGATTGAGGTTTCTATCACCCCATTTTATTTTATTACATCATGCGAATTTTTTTATTATTACTATTTAAATTGCACAGTTTAGGTTTGATTTCATTTAAGTCGCACTGTATAATAAGAGGGAAGTGGTAAGACAAATGTACAATATCATGTTTAACATTCACATCTATAATTATCTGAGCCCGCGACTTCGTTCGCGTGGATGTCGGAATTTAACAATGTTTTCTTAGTGCGAAGTGTTTAATTTTCGCCTTGTTTTTTATAAATCATAATCGTTTTCATATTAACCCTATTATTATTAGAATTTATTTAGATTTTTCAATAATATTTGTCCTGTTTGTGATAAACGCCCTCTGACGTTCAAAGCCCACCGAGCAGCGTTCAAAGCACCCATTGCGTCCCGCTCCATCCCGCTCCATCCCACTCCTTCCCACTTTATCCCACTACATCCCACTCCATACCAATCCATCCCACTCCATCCCGCTCCATCCAACTCCATCCCACTTTATCACACTACATCCCACTCCATACCACTCCATCCCGCTCCATCCCACTCCATTCCAGTTTATCCCACTACATCCCACTCCATACCACTCCATCTCGCTCCATACCACTCCATCCCACTTTATCCCACTACATCCCACTCCATACCACTCCATCCCACTCCATCCCACTTCGTCCCACTCCATCCCACTTTATCCCACTACATCCCACTCAATCCCACTCCATCCCACTCCATACCACTCCATACCGCTCCATACCACTCCATCCCACTCCATCCCACTCGAACCCACTCCATCCCGCTCCATCCCGCTCTATCCCGCTCCATCCCACTACATCCCACTCCATCCCAATCCATCCCACTCCATCCCGCTCCATCCCACTACATCCCCCTTCATCCCACTCCATCCCACTCCATCCCACTTTATCCCACTCCATCCCATTCCATACCATTCCATCCCACTCAGTCCCACTCCATCCCGCTCCATCCCACTTTATCCCACTCCATCCCAATTTATCCCACAACATCCCACTCCAAACCACTCCACTCCAGACCACACCATACTTAGTATGTAGTTTTTCTATTCCAAGCTAGATCGCGCTACTGAACTGCGCGTTCGGTGTAAACTGACCGTAATTTTACTTCTGGTACACTTTGAATTCAAATATCTTTTGATAGACTGATCCGATTTCAATGAAACAAAAACTAAATGTTACTTCAAGTTACGGTCAGTCGTTGTGTATTAAAGTTTTTTACATAACTTTCGTACATTTTACGTGATGCCCGAACAAATAAACATACAAACAGACAAACAGACAAAAATTCTAAAAATGCTAGAAATGGGTTCTATTGGTTGTCTTTTATAACCCTGGCTATATTTTTTGAGTTTTTTTTTAATGTACAAAAATTACTTTTCTACAGTTTTATTATATGTATATAGATATAGATATAGATATAGATAGATAGATAGATAGATAGATAGATAGATATAGATAGATATATACATATAATAAAACTGTAGAAAAAAAAATTTTGTACTTAAAAAAAACTAAAAAAATATAGCCAGCGTGTTAAAGAATAACCAATAGAACCCATTTCTAGCATTTTTAGAATTTTTGTCTGTTTGTCTGTATGTCTGTTTGTCTGTTTGTATGTTTATTTGTTCGGGCATCACGTAAAATGTACGAAAGCTATGAAGATAACTTTAATACACAACGACTGACCATAACTTGAAGTAACATTTAGTTTTTGTTTCATTGAAATCGGATCAGTCTATCAAAAGATATTTGAATTTAAAGTGTTCCAGAAGTAAAATTACGCTTAGTTTGCACCGAGACGCGCAGTTCAGTAGCGCGATCTAGCTTCCTATTCAAATATGGTGTGAACTGGAGTGGAGTAAAGTAGAGTAGATTGGAATGGAATAGAATGATGGAATGGAAAGAAAGAAAAGGTTTTTAGAAGACTCACACTAGAATGGTATGGAATGGGAATGGAATGGGATGGAAGAGGATGGAGTGGGATGGAGTGGGATAGAGTGGGATAGAGTGGGATAGAGTGGGATGGAGTGGGATGGAGTGCGATGGAGTGGGACGGAGTGGGATGGAGTGGGACGGAGTGGGATGGAGTGGGACGGAGTGGGATGGAGTGGGACTGTATGGGATGCAGTCGGATGGAGTCGGATGGAGTAGGATGGAGTGGGATGGAGTGGCATGGAGTGGGATGGAGCGGGATGGAGTGGGATGGAGTAGGATGGAGTGGAATGGAGTGGGATGGAGTGTGATGGAGTGGGACGGAGTGGGATGGAGTGGGACGGAGTGGGATGGAGTGGGACGGAGTGGGATGGAGTGGGACTGTATGGGATGCAGTCGGATGGAGTAGAATGGAGTGGGATGGAGTGGCATGGAGTGGGATGGAGCAGGATGGAGTGGGATGGTGTGGGATGGAGTGGAATGGAGTTGTATGGAGTGGGATGGAGCGGGACGGAGTGGGACGGAGTGGGATGGAGTGGGATGGAGCGGGATGGAGCGGGATGGAGCGGGATGGAGTGGGATGGAGTGGGAAGGAGTGGGATAGAGTGGGATGCAGTGGAATGGAGCTGTATGGAGTGGGATGGAGCGGGATGGAGCGGGACGGAGTGGGACGGAGTGGGATGAAGTGGGATGGAGCGGGATGGAGCGGGATGGAGTGGGATGGAGTGGGAAGGAGTGGGATGGAGTGGGATGGAGTGGAATGGAGCTGTATGGAGTGGGATGGAGCGGGACGGAGTGGGATGGAGTCGGACGGAGTGGGATGGAATGGGACGGAGTGGGATGGAATAGGACGGTGTTGGATGGAGTGTGATAGAGTGGGATGGAGTCGGATGGAGTTGGATAGAGTTGGATGGAGTGGGATGGAGTGGGATGGAATGGGATGGAATGGGATGGAATGGGATGGAATGGGATGGAATGGGATGGAATGGGATGGAATGAGATGGAATGGGTGCTCTTATTCAATAGCCATTGAATAGTACTGCCTTTGAACGACAGAGGGCGTTTATTACAAACCCGTCAAATATTCTTGGAATATCTAAATAAATTCTAAATAGGCATTCTATGAAAACGAGGCGAGAATTAAGCGCTTCACACTAAAAAATACATTGTTAAATTCCGACATCCACGCGAACGAAGTCGCGGGCACAGCTAGTTAATAATAGTGCTCATGGCTGTTTTCGTAACAACACAGTGATCTAGCCAACGTCTCGAGCCGTTTGCATCGCTAATAAAAGTATACTCGTCAGAGTTTACTCCTAACAGTTCAAAGTCGGCACATATAATTACTCAGATTCCCGACAAAAAGAAACCAATACAATAAACCGAGTAAAAAAGCAGTTTCAATATTGTTATTATTGATAATAGCACTCACTAAACTTAGGCAGTCCGTAAAATCCGTTAAGTTCGCACTGTTATCAGTCGGCATGTATACGCTGAACACTAGAAATGACCTTGATTTCATGCTTACTTTAATGGCACACACTCGCGGGTTATCGCACTGCACTACCGAAACGTTACTAAAAAAAATTTTCCGCCACAGTAGCGCCACTCCGCCGTAGGGCCGTCCTCGTAGCATGCCGGCCGAGGTGTCCACCGCCGACGTCCCGGTGCACCCGAACTCAACGTCAATTTCACTCAAGAACGGAATTTCATGGGGCAGCAACCATGTTTCTTGCAAGGCAACTATGTCTGATGTGCTACATAACTGCCTGACACACTCCACTGAGCGCTTTATACTTTTACAATTATAGCTTAATAGTTTATACATAATTTATTTATTTCACGCCATTCACAGTACCGCTGTTTGCACCATTCGAGTAATTTCTTATTTTAAAATTTACAAATCTCCTGAAAATGATTCCCTCGGGCCATAGTTTACTGTCAAGAAACATGTCAATTTTAGTTTCTGAAACAAAGAATTTGTACGCTTTGTATTCTTTAGGATATTTAAACGATATACTTTCAGGCGTGATCACCTCTTCCGTTTTATGAAACACATAATCAGCAATATCTTTTTCCGTAGTTTCTTTATGCACTTTAGTAATGAAGATTGGGACTGTTTTTATTGCAGCTTTGAACTTCCCTTCATTATCCCTGGCGGTACCTGTAGTGCCCAGGTATCGGTAGTTCATGTTACGCTTCCTGCGATATGAAACCTTTTCCCATTCATGATTGTTATTGTTTTGTATCGGCTCCATTAGCGCGGCGAGTGACACTGGTGCACGCACGACTGTCCGTGGCTGCGGTGACGTCACAGTTTTCTGCCTCGAAACAGCTGAGCTACCGGCGCGGGCGCCTGCGCTGGATATTGCGGCGGCGGCGGTGGCGGCGGTTGCGACGTGAGGGGAGGGGCCGCGCTCCGCCACTTGCTGCGGCAAAACAGCTGACTGCATACCGCAATCGAAAGTTACTTCGTCTACCTCCTTTATTTCTCTAAATAATTGTTCGTTATTATCTAGTATTTGTAACGAAGATCCATCAATATTATTACTGTAATTATGCATATCTGATGAATTATTGACGTTAGATAATCCGATGGGTCCACTTTCCATAAGCCATCCTCCACGATTCATGTTCACTTTACACACAGATGCTGGTATTAATGAGTCATTTTGTAATTTTGAAATCTCGGTTTTTAATTGTGTCTGCGTCACATATACTTCTTTAATTTCCTTGACTTCGTTCTGAATTTGAAGCAAATCCTTTAGAAGTTTTGTGCAATCGAGGTGGTCAAACAGTATTGGAGGTAGCTTCTCCAAGTCTCTTGCCACGAAAATCAGGAATTGATCCGGCTCCACTGACTTAAAAATATTAATTATGTCAACTAGATCTCGTTGTTCCTTGCCTTTGTTTTTCCTGTTTATTTTCGCCTTCTCCACAGGAACCGATTCGTACAGTAGTGTTTTAGATTTTTTAATATCTTCACTTGTAAACGTAGAAGTACACAACCGCACTAACGTGTCTTCATCGATCACTGATATTGGATGCGCGGGTTAACGAAAGATTAATTGGCTATGACGAAAAAACGGGAATTGACGTTCTGCCGGGAGACACAGAGGGTTTAGAATGCAGAACAACCTAAGGAAGGATTTGCACAGTACCTTGTCCGGAGACGTCGTGGATGAGCTGATTCTCTTCTTCTGCTGTAAGTCTCTTGAAGCTCGACAGCTAAAAAGACACTTGCGAATTTGTTGCACAGGCGCGCGACGCGATAACCAATCGTCTCGAAGATTGCGAGCGAACGACTGTTCACTTGACCGACGGCGAGCAGGTCAGTGCATGAAAAAGGAGTAGGGTAAGACGTCACAGCCAATCAGATTAGACGTCCATTGACATGAAGTGTCGAACAGATTAAATCGATCTGTCAGCGTAACCATTCCCCCCGGGCTTGAAGGGATGTCTTCAAAAGTTGAAGGCAAACTTCGCGAAACTAAACTACAATAACTACTATCTATACGTACAAAATCAAGAAAATCAAACAATTAACTACTTACTAATGCCAACCTAACCTCGGATTACGGGAGCCGAATTTATTGGTTAGGCAATGGGCAAATACGAACGACGGGACGCAAGTAAGATCCAGTCGATGTCTTAACTCGGGCGATGCGAGTAACTTCTGCCGAGTCAGGAGAAACTTCATCCACGACACCCAAAGGCCAGTGAAGGGAGGGCGAATTATCTACTTTGAGAATCATAACCGTACCGACAGTGACTGGATCGTTCGGCGTGTTCCATTTACGACGCGATTGTAAAGTATGAAGAATAGAATAGAATAGAATAGAATACTCTTTATTATGTACACCATACAAATTACATAAAACATCCAATCGACAATCTTATAAATAGGGTGACACAATGGGCGGTCTTATCGCTAACAGCGATCTTTTCAAGACAACCTTTGGATGGATTAGAAAAATAAAGGAGAAACAATACTGTAGGTAGTCTACGGTGTACAATTTACCAACAAACAAATATACACTTACAACAAACACAAAATATACATATAAATACATATTCATAATATACATTAATAATTATGGAACATCGCAATTAAACGTTCGAGTCACACGTTCAAGAGGAAAGGTAGTGGTTTTTGACCAGATTTTTAAAAGTGGACAAGCTTTGAGCGCGCCTTACTGACAGGGCAAGGCATTCCATAGACGTACTGCTTCGATGGTAAAAGATTTGTCGTAAAAACGGCTAGAATGCATTGGCATTTCCAGTTTCAGGTTTTCCGATGACCTCAGATATCTATTATGTGTGTCATGAAGGAACTTGAAACGTTCTTTAAGATAAGAGGGGGTTTTAGGATTGAACAGAAAACTGTAGAGCTGAAACAATATATGAGAATTCCGGCGAAGACGTATAGGAAGCCACTTGAGTTTTACACGAAATTCCGAAATGTGATCATATTTGCGCAGGCCAAATATGAATCTTATGCAAAAGTTTTGAAGTCGCTCAAGTTTATCAAGTTGTGCCTCAGTAAGATCAAGATAACTGACATCAGCATAGTCAAGGATGGGAAGTAGGAGGGATTGCGCAAGTGCAGTTTTAGTGGCGGTTGGAAGAAAGTTGCGTAATCGTCTCAAGGACTTAGCAGATGCAAAAATTTTACGACTTACTTCTTGCAGCTGAGGACCCCAAGAAAGATGTTCGTCAATCCAAACCCCGAGATTTTTCACCTTCTTGCTTAAGGGTATCGCAGTCCCGTTGAATTGAATTTGTGGCAGCTGCAACCAGCTGCCACAAATTCTCCAGCGCTTCCAAAACGACTGTACCAATTGGTCTAACAATTTATGTCTCGAAACAACAGTTCTCTCGTCTATCTCTTCGGCAGGTAAATATTTTAATGGGTTGAGATTTAGAAAGTGCGCTGGAGTCAAAGCTAGCGGTTCCGAAGGATCACTAGAGAGTGTCCTGCAAAGAGGTCTGGTATTCATTACTGATTCAACTTGAATAAGAACGGTATTTAACTCTTCAAACGAAAGGATGATATCACCTATTACACGGTATAAGTGAATCTTTAAACTTCTAATATTCGCCTCCCAATTACCGCCGAAATGACTAGCAGTAGGGACATTAAGTGACCAATTTATGCGATTTTCAGCTAACATGTGACCAAATTCGGTGTTGTGATATTTCGAACAAAGGAAGTCGTGAAGTTCCGAAAGTTTACGCTTAGCGCCAATGTAATTTGTCCCGTTGTTGTCCGAGTAAATCCTACTAACAGGGCCGCGCCTCGAATCGTTTGAAAGCGCTCATAAAACAGACTGTACTAAGATCACCGGCTTGTTCGATATGTACCGCGCGTGTCGTCATGCAGACGAAGAGACACACGTATGCTTTGGTAGAACGAATGCCTCGGCCGCGAGACATGGTAACCTTGAAGGGACCGGCGTAGTCAGTGCCCGTGTGAACGAATGGTTTAGTCGACTGAACCACACGACAAGACCGATGATCTGCCATCTCAGGGAAAGTTGGCTTGGGACGGAGACGAAAGCAGGGAAGACACTTATGGATCCTATTCCTAACTAAATTGCGTGCAGAAAGTATCCAATATCTTTGACGTAATAGTGACATCAATAGGTCGGGACCCGCGTGGCAATTCAGCTTGTGATGGTATTCGACAAGCAAATTCAGAATGGGATCTTTCCTTGGGAGTAGAATTGGGTGTTTCGCTTCATAACCCGCATCCGAATTCCTTAAACGGCCTCCGACTCTAATGAGTCCGTCTTTGAGGAAAGGTTTTAAATGCCGAAGAGAATGACTACAATCCTTGCCCTCCCTGAGTCGGGCAATCTCCTTTGAGAAATAGAAGCGTTGAATCTCACGTAAAATGAGTAGTTCAGCGAAATCATAATCCGCTGCTGACATGCGGCAAGCAACAGGTAATAACTTAGCAAAACGACAAACGTAAATCACTACTCTCAGTAATTTACTCCAAGACGAGATATGATCGACTAAAGAAAGAATAGGAGATCTTTCGTTAGGTGCAGCGACCAACAACGAATTTTTCTTCTCCTCAGGTGCTTCGGACACCGAGGAGGGATTGAAAGGAACGACAGGCCATTGTGAGATGTCCATGTGAGCCCACGGGGGCCCACTTAACCAAAGCGGATGGTCTATAATTTGTGAGGGTGTGAGTCCGCGTGAAAGACAATCTGCTGAATTGTCCACACCAGACACGTGATATAAATTTTGCGGTGACAAATCGCTTTGTATTTTCGAAACTCTGTTGGCTACAAACGTATTCCAACGATGGGGCGACGAATGTACCCAACAGAGCGCGACCGTCGAATCCGAAAATGCGAATATATCACGGAAAACTATTCGGTTTTGACAAGCGACCACGACGTTTCTTATTAATTGGGATAAAACAAGAATAGCACAGAGCTCAAGACGAGCGAGAGAAACGACATTTTTGGGAGAGACCTTAGACTTAGCTGTCACCAAATTGACGGTATTGCCATCGCTATTGTGGACGTGGAAATAAATCACTCCCCCGTATGCTTCCTCGCTAGCGTCCGCGAAAGCCAACATTGTGACCACACTATCGGCGACAATACCAACGTGGCGTGGGATTTTTATGTTGCAGAGCAAAGGAAGCTCTTCCCTAAAGCGAGTCCACAGCTTGACTATATCTTCAGGTGGTGACTCATCCCAGTCGCAGTTGCATAGCCAAAGCCTTTTGATGAGAAGCTTGGCATGCAGGACGACAGGCGCGACAAATCCCATGACGTCCCATATTTTGGCGACACACGATAATATTGTACGCTTAGTACAAGTCTGAGCGGGAGTGTTTACTCTCATGTCGAAGTGGTCTGATGTGGGCGACCAACACAAACCAAGTACTTTATGTTGGTCGGACCCTTGACCGCTGGCAGACGATGCGAAAGTGGAATATAATTCAATACCACTTGTGAAATACTGGTCCACTTGACCAACTCGAATTGACCAGCCTTCATAAGACCGATCATCTCCGAAGCGGTGGAAATGCCCTGGTTTTCCGTGAGGACGGAATGGACAAAATCGTCCATGTATAGTCCCGTGGCGACAATGGCTTTGGCCTGAGGGTAGGAGTCACCCTCATCCTCCGCCAGCTGCTTAATTGTTCGCAGCGCGTGAAAGGGGCTAGATTTAAGTCCAAAAACGACACGGTTGAACTCATAAACTTGCAAAGGTTCCTACGGCGAAAACCGATACAAGATGCGCTGGAAACGCCGATCAGATTCGCGGATTCCAATGCTTGGAAACATTTGACGAATGACTGAAGAAACCGCGATCGAAAACAAACGAAAATTAACTATAATGTTAAACAAATTCCCTTGTAGGTTCATACAAGAGATCATTAAGCGAAACGCGGGTAGTAGTTTTACAACTACCGTCGAGAACGACACGAAGTTTGTTTGTGACCTTATCATCTCGGATCACACCATGATGCGGAATGTAGTACGAAGGTTCCGAAGAATCAGGAATTGTTGGTGAAATATAGCCCTTATCTAAATAATATTCTAGGATGACGTTGTCATACGCGGCCTTTAAATGTGGAGAAGCTTGCATCTTCCTTTCCAAGCAGAGAAACTGGCGTTCACTTGCTTGACGTGAGTTGCCCAGGGATTCGACATCACCCTTGAAAGGCAAAGCGACTATGTATCGTCCGTCACTATCTCGAGTGGTGTATAAAACTCCTCACATAATTTGTCATCTAGGCTGAGTACCCGGGGAACATTTACCTCTTCTAATTCCCAGAACTTCCGGATTGCTGAGTCTAACGGCTCCGCGGTGCAACAATACGAAACGGTCGAATTGTTATCGATGCGAACCGGCGCCTTACCGACAATTACATAGCCAAGCACAATTTCCAAAGCGATTGGAGAATTATGTGTAGGCTGACCTTGAACTCTGTTAGATAAGAGTAAGTGCGGGAAATTCGAAGCACTGATCAATAATTGAATCGTATTTGAAGAAAAATATGTATCGTCTGCTAACTGTAAATTTTTAAAATTATTCAAAAGCGACACGTCAACCGTGACTGTTGGCAAACGTTCAGTAATTAATAATAATAATAATAATAATAATATTCCACAACTATCACACAACGCCATCTAGTCCCAAGCTAAGCAGAGCTTGTGTTATGGGTACTAGACAACTGATAAACATACTTATACATATATTTCTAAATACATACATATTATAGATAAATTACACCCAGACACAGAACAAATGATCGTGCTCATCACACAAACATTGGTCCTGGGTGGGAATCGAACCCACGACCTCCGGCATAGCAATTAGGGTCACTAACCACTAGACCAACAGGCCAGTCAAAAGTTTTATCTATTACGAATGACTCAATGTTATAATTTATATTACGATTGAAACGTGAATAAAATTTAATTTGTACGGAACCCTGTATTTCGACGGTCCCTACGTACAAACGGACATGTCAAAAACCGAGGTTTTCAGGAGAGCGATTTTAATGTTCAAATCGCTCTAGAAATAATTCTATGTACAATTTTGTTTTTTTTTTTTCTATAATATTTTATTAGCTTTAGGAACTTTATAATGGTAGGTATTTATACATGTTTTCTTTTTTTTAATTTTCTTAGAAAAACTGATAGATGACAGTTTCTACGCTGATATTAACCTTCCTATACCCGCGCGTTGGTCTGTGAGACCGACGGAATGACTTTTTGAATTTATTATTCGAAATTATTCTGTAGCGTGTCGTAATCTCATGCAAGCTCCGGATTTGTAGTCAACTCCAACCCCGGGCTAGCCACACGTTTGAGGAGAACTGTCCATGTACTTCGTACTTGACTAAAATCTACGGTCTGTCCTTCATACGCTTGTATATGTGTAACTTTTTGTGTCACGGTAAGGGAATTATTTTTATCCCGTTTTTCTGTTTTTTTTTTGTCCTGGCTAGCCTTTGCATGCCCTTGTGTATGTAGGGGGGCCCCGAATTTTATTATGCTGACCGCTCTTTGAGGCTGCGCGTAATATGGACAAAGACGCGAATCCTAGAATCCGACCACTGTTGGCATAAGTCAGTTCTGTCACTGATGGCGAAGACGAAAATGCCCTTGAGGTCGCTGCCGCGCATTGAGACACAAGGAGAAAACATACACACAGTGGCCGGAAGATCATCAAGAAAGACGAGATCCGAAATTTTGCCTGTGAGGAAGATCCAGACCACTTAGCGTATGTTTCTGGGGCGTTATGGTGAGGACTGAAAACTATGTCAAACTCTCTCGCTCGTTAGTATGTTAAGCCTTCTTAAAATGTAAAAGATAATTTATGTTGATTAGAAGAAAAAACCGCTTCCCACTTCTCTGTCTTTGCTCCGCAGCATGGCGCAACCAACTCTGTACTTTGAAGGCTGTTTTGTAGAGGTCTCCGCCTAGTCTGTTAAATAATGAGAAATACGTCGGTGCTCCGCCCATAGCTGGGCAGTCTTGCACCGTATGCTCCACCGTGTCCTCCGGGCGATCTTCGCAGTGGTGACACCCAGGCGTCTCCTCCTTTCGCATCAGACACAGGTACCTCGCGAAACTTCCGTGTCCGGTGAGGACCTGCGTCAAGCGGTAAGTCAGGACGCCATGACTTCTCTCCAGCCACTCCTCAAAGAGGGGTCTTACCGCCGCAATTGCGGCGTGCCTTCGGTCGCGACAGTTGCTCCTTCCATACTGCCCTGAGATCGCGCCGGAGCTCTTCCCGCCGCGCCTCGACTTCTCGAGGCAGCGGGGTCACGCCCCGGCGCTGCGCCTCCACGCGCCACTCATAGACGCGCTGGAGGGCAGTCGCCTCCAGATCCCAGGGCAGCAATCCGGCAAGCAGGTTGGTCGATTCACCAGCAATCGTGCGGTATCCCCGGATCATTCGGATGGCCATGACTCTCTGGCATGCGACCAGCTTCTGTGGTCGCGTCCGGATGCTCAGGGCCCACACAGGGGCCCCGTAGAGGGCCATGGACCGCATGACACCGGCGTACAGCCTACAGCAGGAAACGTTTGGCCCGCTGAGATTGGGCAGGAGTCGCCTGAGGGCGGCTGCTGCACGGTTCAGCTTTGGGGCCAAACTCAGGAAATGCTCCCTGAAGTTCCACCGGCTGTCGAGGACGAGTCCCAGGTACTTCATCGTCCCCTTGACGCCGATTGGAACTCCTTCCACCGTAATGCTGTAACTCGACTGTGGCGCGTTACGGCTGCCATGAAAACACATGGCCTCCGTCTTGTGCAGCGCCACGTCGAGTCCCAACCGCATCCTATGGACGACTGTCGCGACCGCTTCCGTCGCCACGTCGGCCGCCGCCTGGTGCGACTCTCCCTGTGCAAGGACGAGCGTGTTGGCAGGCTATGGCCCTCTATGGGGGTCCCGTCAGATTACTGATAGCTCTTTGAGGCGCGCATGGAACACGACGCTCCGTCGTTCCAGGCATGCCCCATGATCGAACGGCGAGTCACCCATTACTCGCCATCCGCCCGTGCCTACGGTGGCCGGAAATCGCCTTGTGATAACCGTTACCACGGGCGTCTCCCGCGGCGGCTGGGACTGTGAGGCTGAATGCCGGGCGCGAGAGGTTGCCGCCGCCTATCGGCTCCGTGAAGACACGGCGGTCTCTGCCTAACCGGGGCAGATCCACCGTATGCTCGACCGTGTTCTCCGGGCGTTCCGCACAATGGACCCTCTCAGTCCGACACAGGAACGTACCTCCCGCAACTTCAGTCTGGTTAGGACCAGCCAGGCGGCAGCGTCCGCCTGACGCTGCCACGGCGGCAGCGTCAGGCGGACGCTGCCGCCGTGGCGCGTCTTCAGTTACTCCTCAAAGATAGTAGTCCACAAGCACCGGGAATAAGGTCCGGGCTACCGGTGGGCCCTGACCGCTTTTGAGAGACGAACTTCCTAAAGATGCGCGCCGTGTCCAGAAGTACTGCCTTCTGAATCAAACGCTTAGCCAAGCGAGAGCCTCCTTAGATGTTGGTCAAGGCTCTAGGCAATTAAGCCATTAGCAGACACGACTATCGGCGCAATGACTGCTGTTCACTTTCCATATACCAATAACCTCGCGAGCCAGATCAAGATACTTGAATATTTATCTTTTTCTGCCATCACGAGGTTCTAGTCATACGGATACGTTATATAAACAACAAAACAATGCGTGGCGGACGTTTCGATCGATCTATCACCACAATGTCATGCTTTTTGGCTACAACCGTTTGTACGTAGGGACCGTCGATTTGTTTACTAGAACCTCCTAATCCCCCTTACGGTTGCACAGGTAGGTTTATTGTTTATATTCAAACCCAAAAGTTGACAACAATCTTTAGTGATAAAGTTGCTTTGAGAGGCGCTGTCTAATATTGCGCGAACAATATGTTCTTTCCCAAAAGAATCCATTACAATAACTCGTGCGGTTGCAATCAAAATCGTAGTGGGGCCTCAATACAAATGATTAATACGGTTATCATTCGTCGAGCATAAAACTACATCTGTCTTTGTTGGTGGAGGCGTGCGGGCACCGGTTGACCTTGAACCGTGCGCTTCGCTCACTTTATTGCCAAAGCACAAGAGCGTGTGATGTTTAGAAATACATTTTTTACAAGTGGACTTTGACCCACAAGCGGAGGACACACGATGTTGTTGACTTAAACAATTAATGCATAAATTATTTGATTTCACAAACTTAAATCTCTGATCGGGTTTATAATTATTAAATACTTTATATTTATATACGTGATCATGTTTCTGATTACACAAAACACACGCGGTAGGTTCGTTATCAGCTATACAGGTATATGTATTAGTATATTTACGGTTGGAAGGTACCTTATTGTTAATAGGCTTAGCGACGGTCGACGAAGTGCGTTTCAAAACCTTTATGTGCTCACGAACAAACCCAACTAATTCATTAAAAGATGGAATTTCGGAACTACTTGATTTTAATTGATGATGAGATTCGAATGGGCGTACAGTGTCTGTGTCGAGCTTTTTAAGTGCAATATGCAAGAGAATGAAATCTGCGTGGTCGTTGACCTTTACGTTTTTAAACCCGACTACCGACGCGACGTTGCGAATTTATCGAGAAACGCTTCTAAAGTACCCGGTGAAACTGACGAAATAGATTTAAATTCAAATAATTGGTCTAGATATGAAGTTGCCGATTGCCGTTTATCTTCATACGTTTCACAAAGTGAGTCGAAAATAAGAGGGTAATTATCAGCTGACGGAGTAATTCCTGCGCATGGACCTAAAAAAAAAGCCGGACGGAACTTCACTAAGAAACAAGTGAAGCACCAAAATGGCCGCTGCTTTACTATGTGTGGGTTTCTAAAGGGTTGCCAGATGAAGGAAAAAATTACCCATTTTCAAACAATATTTTAATAAGATCTCCCCTCGAACTTAGTTTTAATCATGGACCTAAAAAAAAGGTCCATGGGTTTAATTACAAGTTTTTGTGACGTATACCTATTGTTAAAATAATTAAAACAAGATTAAAATAATAGTAGATTGTATGACAAAGTAATATTTTTACGGCGAGGGCGCTATTTTGTATCCAGAGCGAAGTGAGCAATTCTACAGTAGAATCCTGAGCGTAGCGCTCTTATAAAGAGGATTAAAAACTCATTAGTGCCCGCTAAAAGCTTCCTATCAAAAGTGCGCGGCAAAGTTATTTGCGGCGCACTTGGATTAAAAACTCATTACTGCCCGCTAAAAGTTCCCTATAGAAAACACCAGTTTTGGGCGCACTTAAAGGCGAACCAAGTCGTCCTTTTCGTATAGGTGGAATGAAATAGTAGATTATTAACCAAGGGGATAAAGCAGTGTCTTCTGTCGCGGGTGACGATTTAAATCGCGAGCATAACGAAGGACTCGAGGCTTACTCCCGAGCGTAGCGAGGGTGTTAGAAACTTAAATCACGAGCGAAGCGAGGGATTTAACACGCGTCCTGAGTGTAGCGAGGGATTTAAGTTCACCCAAGACTAAGACAGCTTTATCACTGAGGAAAATACTCTACTTTTCGTACCACTTGCGAAAAAATTAACATAATAATAATATGAGATAAGTATTATTTAACCATTTAAATTTAACAATAACTTATTTAAAAAAATAAATTAAAACAAACTAAACGTTTATGTATTTGAAGAAAACAAAACGCGGCAAATTCCTAGTCGGAAAAGCAAAGGCATCAAGATCATACGGCCTCTTCGGTTTTAAAGTTTATAACTAAGAGGTTAGGTTGTAAGAAGAGGACCTTAAATTAATTGAAATTTTAATTACCTTTGTTGGTACGGCGTAAGCAACAACGCGAAGAAGTCCGCCTTTAGTTGAGTACAAACAATGCTTCTCAAAATGTATACTGCAGATTACACTAGATTTTGATGGATTCCAATTATTTTCACGTCTACACTCCCTTATTATTTTAATCCAATCATTTTTCCAATCATCATTTGAGGGAAATCTGTAAAAATATAGAAGAATACACTAAGTAGCGATAAATAGTAACATAAAATATAAATCTCCCCATTTTAAAATATTTGAACCTTGAAATAGCTGCAAAACTGATTGATTTCGAGATGTTTATTAAATTTATTGACGTAAAATCGAGAAATAAGCTTCAAATTGACATGCTTACCTATGAAAAGTGATTCCCTGGCTTTTTTTGATTGAACCACTGTGGTTTCGGCAACTTTTCACAACACATGACGGCATAGTTTGATTTTTATTAGACAAAATAACACCGTATAAAACCGCGAGTGTCATTCGAAGCGTAATGGCCGACGGCTGACTTACTATGGTATGAATGTGTGTGTTCTGGCGTGTACATATAAGCGCACTGACTTACTATGGGTGCTTCACTTGTTTCTTCGTGAAGTTCCGTCCGACTTTTTTTTTAGGTCCATGTTCCTGCGCATATTGAACGAGCTTTGCCCGTTAATTTCCCAATCAAATAATATAATTTCTCGCATGGTGTTAGCGTATTATTATTATGCACGGCGTTCCGAAAACTAGCGATGAAAAGAGGCCAATTTTTAATATCCCCATTGAATTCGGGTATTTCAATCGGAGGTAAGCGAGGAGATTTCTTGGATTCACTAGGTGCCTGAACCCTTAATTTTTTCTCTGCCCGCTTCACCCTACCCAGTAAGTCTTTGAATGAAGAAAGTGCTTGATAGTCGACTACATAATCGGGATTTAATTTAAGTTCATGAGAGACTATATCGTCCAGCGTACATTCAAAATCAGTACGCAACGAATCTATTGTTTCACAATCACACAAGAATGATTCTTTATCGAATTCCTCCGAATCAATATTTCTCAATTTATCGCAAATACGCTGCATACGAGAGATTATTCGATCTCTTTTTCCTAATAATCGTTTAAGAGTAATATCTGTAGGCGCCATCTAGCAACCTTCTAATAACTATAATAAATTAAATAAATCTGTATTAACAACGAAATCCGTTAAGAAAGCGATGTTCGAAGTGAATATTTACCTATGTGGGTATATTTTTTTGTGCGTGGTTGATCGAGCGCGATGCGGTAATTCAACGGTAAAATTTAACAATAATGCGGGATTAAGCGAAATAACCAGTAGTAACGATTACTACCTAGTCTACAGCGAAATACGAAATACAACGGTTTACCGAGAATTATAACGAAATACCTTACACCTGCCGGCGAGACAAGTATTTGGTACAAAACTAATGAACGATATTTATTATTTATTTTTCGACTACGAATGGCGAATGGCTAGCACTGATGTTATGTTATGATCCAGCAGGCCTAGACAAGTTACAAACGCTTCGTATCTAATCTCCGATCTCCGATCGATAACGCTTCGGCGTAAGCGATTGTAGAATACGCTAAGTCGGTAGTCAAGATGAAATGATTGAGTTTATCGCTCTTTCTACGATCGATAACGCTTCGGCGTAAGCGATTGTAGAATACGCTAAGTCTGTAGTCAAGATGAAATGATTGAGTTTATCGCTCGTTCTACGACGTTATTCGAAAAAACTTATACTTTAGTCTATGGTGAGCGATCCTACACACGTCAAACTTACGTCAAAATCACAGTTGTGTTTTTACTGCACTGGCGCGGGCGGAACTTTGTTTTTGAATATTTTTTAACAATAAAACTAAAGTGTTAAAACGTGAAATAACATACATGTAAGTTTCTTTTAGTAATTAGTTTATTATATTAATGTAAACAAAGTGCGTGACACTTCATTTAGTTTGTACAATTTGAATTTGCCGCGTAATAACTTTGATGTATAATTTATCTGTGAAATTGTTTGATTCTGTGGAGCGCGGGCTGTCTGCCATATGGAAGGATATTATAGATGGAATTATAGATGTTATGTACAAGTGAGAATTTTAATGTAATTAGAATAAAATAGTGATTCATAAGAACTGGTGAAACAATAGCTTTAAATGTTGTTTCTCTTTTCAGGTAAATCTAGTGCATAGTTTAAAAGTTTTGTAAAAGTGTTAAAACTAGTTTCTTGTAACTGAATTAAATTTCTCTTTTCAGAGCAACTGTACTTGGGTTATTAGTTTTACAGGAATAATGGAAAGATTACGATTTGAGTTCATGGTCAAAGCCAGTGAAGATGTGAAAACAAATATAATTTGTGTAACGACAATCACGGATTTAGATGGCCGAACCTTTGCGATCCCAGATAAGTTACAACCTGCAAAATTACATACTGGAATAGTAGAAACACAAATCTTTCAAAAAGTAAAGGCAACATTGCAAAAACGGCATAAGAAACGACAAGTGTGGATATCCATGAACCCTGAGATGAAGGCGGTTTATTGTGATGAAGATGGAAATAAGCAATTTATGGGATACCTATTGGAGGAACAGACAAAACCACAAACTTTTACATCAGGAGTTCCAGAAGAATCTCTAGCCAGAATCATGGAAAGTTTCGCAGAAGTAAAGAAAGATTCATCAACACCTTTTATTATGGGAAAAATGGTCGAAAAATTTGTTATACAAAAATTCAATAGCAAGATTACTAATGTGACCCAGTGGATGACTACCTTTGAAGCAGAATGTGTCCGTATAGGAATAGAAGAAGATGTCAAGAAAATAGAAGTTTTTAGGTTATTTATAGAAGACTCTTGTTTAGACTGGTATAGTTCCATGCTTATAAAGCATACTATTAATTCAGAATGGGCAATGTGGAAGAAAAACTTTTGTGAAACTTATGCAGATAAGGGTTGGTCACCAATCAGGTATGCGATGTTATATAAATACAGACAGGCCTCATTACTGGAGTATGCGTTAAAGAAAGAGAGACTACTATTAGAAATAAATAAGTCAATAGATAAACTCACTTTAATTAATTTGATTGCTACGGGATTACCAAATTTTATTGCAGATAAAATTGATAGGAATAGTTTAAAGGAGACTGAAGACTTATTTCAAAATTTAAGAAGTTTAGAACACATGGTAAACAAAAAACAATTGATAAAAAAATAGGAATTACCGAAAGTAAAATTAAAGAGAAAAATCTTAAGCCCTCGGTTAATCCGTGTAAAATATGTGAAAAAGAGAATAAAGGTATACGTTATCACCCTGAATCCCAATGTTGGTTCAAAATAAAAAATAATGACCGACAAAAAAATGATCAAATAAGGAGTGTTAACAATTCAGAATTAGAGATAGAATTAAATGAAATAGATCCAAAAAACTAATAGTACCGCCATTCATAGACCTAAAAAAAAAGGCGGACGGAACTTCACTAAGAAAGAATTGAAGCACCCATAGTAAGTCAGTGCGCTTGTCCACACAAGCCAGCACACACACATTCACACCATAGTAAGTCAGCCGTCGGCCATTACGCTTCGAACGACACTCGCGGTTTCATACGGTGTTATTTTGTCTAATAAAAATCAAAGTATGCCGTCATGTGTTGCAAAAAGTTGTCTAAACCATAGTAGTTCAATTAAAAAGGCCAGGGGATCACTTTTCATAGTTAAACATGTCATTTTGAAGCTTATTTCTTATAAACATCTCGAAATCAATCAGTGTTGCAACTATTTCAAGGTTCAAATTATTTTAAAATTGGGAGATTTATATTTTGTTACTATTTATCGTTATTGTATTCTTCTGTATTTTTACAAGTTTCCCCACGGCAAATGATGCATGGAAAAATGATTGTATGAAAATAATAAGGGAGTGTAGACATGGAATAGGAATGTAGACTTGTATGAATGAAACTTAGAATAGCTTTAATTAAATGTTTATAGGCGAAAAATACTTAAACATTCGTTTTCACCATTTAAGTAAATTAGAAGGGATTTCTAGATGTGTCAATAGCAAAAGACAAGTCTACAAAAATTTGAATAACCAAAAGGGATTGTAAAACTTTATTAATATTAAACGAGTTGTAAATATTTTATATCCAATGTGCTTAAACTATTTTACCTTTATTTTAAAAATAGGTATCTGTCACAAAAAAATTGTAATTCAACTTAATTAAATATTGTTTAAAAATGGGTAATTTTTTCCTTCATCTGGCATCCCTATACAAACTCACACATATAAACACGGCAGCCATTGTGGTGCTTCAATCGTTTCTTAGTGAAGTTCCGTCCGCCTTTTTTTTTAGGTCCATGCCGCCATTAATAAAAATTAAACTAATAGTAAATGACACTTTTTTTTTTTTTTTTTCAACGTGGTAAAATCATCAAATGAGTCCTCCAACCCCGGGCAGGGCGGGAGGGACTGTCAGACTTGTACTGACTAAAATCCACGGTGTCCTTCAATAGCCCTTTATGTACCGGGGTCACGGTAAGGAAATAATCCCGCGACCCCGGCAGGCTTTGGCCCTCTGAGAGGGGGCCCCGTCATTATGCTGACGCTCTTTGAGGCGCGCGTGGGACGCAACGCGCCGTCGACCCGGGCATGGTCCATGGTCGGGCAGCGAGTTGCCCTTTACTCGCTGCCCGCATGCCCGCGTCTACGGTGGCCGGAGATCGTCTTGCGACGTCCGTCGCCGTGGGCGTCCACCACCGCGGGTGGGGCGGAGGGAGGACGCTGTCCTCTCTCGCTCGCGGCCAGCCTCCTCCTTTACGAGCATTACTGCCTCGCAGAAGGAGCTGACCGCTTCCCACTCCGTCTCGCCCCGCAGCATGGCCGCAACCAATGCCGGGCGCGAGAGGTCTCCGCCTATCGCAGCCGTGAGGACACGTCGGTGCTCCGCCCAAGCTGGGCAGTCTTGCACCGTATGCTCCACCGTGTCCTCCGGGCGCTCTTCGCAGTGGTGACACCCAGGCGTTTCCTCCTTTCGCATCAGACACAGGTACCTCCCGAAACTTCCGTGTCCGGTGAGGACCTGCGTCAAGCGGTAGGTCAGGACGCCATGACTTCTCTCCAGCCACTCCTCAAAGAGGGGTCTTATCGCCGCAATTGCGGCGTGCCCGGCCTTCGGTCGCGACAGTCGTCCCCTCCATACTGCCCTGAGATCGCGCCGGAGCTCTTCCCGCCGCGCCTCGACTTCTCGAGGCAGCGGGGTTATGCCCCGGTGCTGCGCCTCCACGCGCCACTCATAGACGCGCTGGAGGGCAGTCGCCTCCAGATCCCAGGGCATAGTAAATGACACTTTGGAAATATCAGGAATCTATGATTCAGGATCTAATGTGTCCTTAATAAATTCAAGGTTATTATCTTTAAAAAAAATACCTACTAATGACAAAAATGCAGGTTTAAAAACAATTAATGGCGTAAAAAAATCAATAGGAATGGCAACTTTAAGAATTAAAATTTTCGAAATTGAAAAAGATGTTAATATTTTTGTTATAGATGAAGACTGTAATGTATGAGTACCCACATTGATAAATTAGCATACGAGTCCCTATTTATAAGATGTCACTGTATGTGTTTGGTCAGTTCGCATTATACGCTTGCTAAAGAACAACGCCTTTCATTTACCTGAGTACGGACATATCAGTGGCGACGAGGATAACCGTAAACTAACTTTCGTGAATTGTGTGCAATAATCGTGTTGAAAATAAAATGGCGAGTGGGCAGATTGGTAAAATCAGAGACTTTGATATGGCGTCAGGAAATTGGACCTTGTACGTTGAACGGTTGGAGATGTATTTTAAAGTCAATAACGTAGACAAGAACATGTGGTTGGCGATTTTAATCACCGGCATTGGTGATCAGACGTACGAGCTGCTGAGCACGTTGTGCAGCCCAAGCAAACCGTCGGAGTTAACCTACGAAAAAGCCGTTACAATGTTGAAAAATCATCTTCAACCGAAACCGGCTGTCATGGCGGAGCGTTTCCGGTTTCGCCAAAGAAGACAAAAGGACGACGAGAATATAACACAATACCTAACCGAGATGAAAAAACTATCGAAAACTTGTGAGTTTGGCGGGAATTTGGAGGAAAATCTGCGGGATCAGTTGGTGTGCGGAGTTAAAAGTGACGTCATAAGACAAAGATTATTCGCAGAGGACAATTTGACGTACTCAGGGGCGGTTAAGTTGGCGTGTGGATTGGAAGCGGCGGAGCGAGATGCAGCCGTGGTGGAGCATAAAGCAAATGCGGAGGTACCAGCAAACGTTCACGTGTTGAAGACAAAGCTTCGGGAGCGTGATCAGCGCGGGGGTCGGAAGAGCGCGGCGCAGGAAACGGGCAAAGGCGCCGGGAGCTGCACGGCGTGCGGCTGGCGCGGGCATGCCACTGATGAGTGCCGCTATAAGCATTTTATATGGAGTAAATGCAAGCAAAGTGGACATTTGCGGCGCGTGTGCCCTAAGTCACAGTCGAGCACAGGAAGAGGGAAGAGGCGCGGAGTGAACCACGTCGAAGCTGCGGGGCGCGGGCAGCCGGGTGGATCGAGAGGCGATTCTAGTTCGGACGAACTAGAAGAAGAATTACACCAACTGTGTTTGAACGAATATAACCCGGTAAGCTTATCATTACTGGCTGATGATCATTTTATCAAAATGGAGATCGATACAGGATCAGCTGTTTCTTGTATAAGTAAAAAAACTTATGATAAATATTTTAGTACTAGACCAATTGAACCATTTACAATACAATACAATACAATACAAATTTTTATTTGCTAAAACATGTGTGTACATACAGATGCATGTGTCAGATTTATTTGTGATACATAGCACTTATTTAATAAAAAATAGTAATATATTTAAAACAACAATGATCTGATTTCCGAACGAAATCAGTTGATAGTCAAATTTGTATCGAAATTAATAAAGGTTGCAAATAAAAATAAAAACTAAATTTCTAAATTAAGTAATCAAGTTTTAAAAAGGTTCTACTACATAAGATTTGTTTGTTATTGCTTGTTTTATTAGTTATTTAGCTAAAATGTATGACAATCTGTGATTCGTCAACAATGGCGGCAATTTTTGTTGGAAGTGGTACAATTCTAAGTTTATAAAAACAGATGTACCGTCAAATTCGTGGTCATTATTATCCGATCGTTTGATAAGAAAAAGCTGTGCTCTGAGTGTTGTTTTATTAATTTATTAATATTAATGTGAAATATGATGTAATAATTGAGAATACAAGAAAGTGATGCTGAAAGTTTTAATTTGTGTACTAATGTTCTACAATGAAAATGTAAGTTATTCAATGTTTATTAAGATCTGAATATTACTGATATTGTATGTTCTATAAATGTGTATCTGTGTACTGATAATGTTTGTTGCCGTGGAGTTTCTTTCTCCGTTCTTCTCCACGAAGACCTAGGGTTTGCGAACGGAAGTAGCTTCGAAATAAATACTTAGTCTTGATTTGTGATTTTCTTTATAAACCCATTCCTGTACAAATGTCATAAGAGATACTTTACATACAGTAAATAAATAACATTAACCATCCTGATATCTAAAACTTGGTAATAAAGTCTATTTAATGTCAATAAAACCAGAAATACACATTCTATTAAATCACACACACATAATCAATCCTTCTTTATTTTCTGACATCAGAAGTGGGATTGTGCCCTAACCTATTTATTAATTCTAATGAACTTTTATTTTGTTTTTCATAATCAACGTTCGAGCTATCAATCTGCACATCCCTGCTGAAAGCTGTTTCGTCATCGGGTGGACGAATCATCTTTAGAAGGGCGATGAAGACGTGCTGCCATCTCGAACAGCGGGACTGCGAAGCTGCTGAAAAGGAGCGAAGCCATGCCGAGGATAACGAAACAGGAACTTCTGCACTACAGTATAAATTATTGTCTTAATGTCGGTAAGGCCCTCGGAGGCTCTTGTTTTATTATGTTGTAGTCTAACTAAAAATAGTCGAAAAGATCATAGATTTATACCATGACAACTTATTTTATAATTGTTTTTGAAAGTTTAGCTTCGTTATAATTTAAGGAACCTAAGAAAAAAAAGGGGGAGGAATTTAAATTAATAGATAAAAGGATAACAAGTTGTTACAGCATTGAGTAAAGGGAACAACTCATAAAGATTATTTGCAAAATGCAGAAAGATAGTAACTCTGTTCAGTGATCAGATCCTAAACTAAAGGTCATTTTAATAAGAAAAATAACATTAATCTACAAACAAACAAAAAAAAAACTTTTTGTAATTAGTGGGTATATTGGTAAACATTAGTTTTACTTGTTTTCTATATTTTACAATAAAAAGACGGTTTGGTTATGAAATTATTTTAATGTTGACATTCATAAAATCATTAACTAATCATAAGATCATAGGATTGATCAATGTAACAAGATCTTGACTACTATGAAACTAGATTATGATAGGATTTCAAATACATTTTTAAGCCAAGTCTTAAAATTATAAGTATGTGATTTTGAAACGGTCTCGACGTGACAAAACTATTCCAATAATAATAATTGTCAGAATAGCCGAGCCGTAAATTTCTTTGGAAAATAAAATGCAAATCCATGATTCATGTTCCAAAAAAAAAGGGGAATAGTATGTATTAGTATATAAGTACAGGGTTGAAGATATACAGAATAATATGCAAGGGAAAATGAAAAATAACTAAGAGATAGATGACGTTATTATTTGTTGTCCTTTTAAGTAGAAATTTGAAAAAAAAAAAACAATCTAAGTTTAATCTTGAGATTACTTGATGTAAGTCTTATTTTTTTATCGTTAATGTATTGTATGTTACATTGGTGAATGTTTATTATAATTAGTTTCAAGATGATTATGACAATGATGATTGTATTATGTATGAATTAAAACCTTAGTTGTGGTATGACATTCACTGACTGCGGGTGATTGAGCTTCACCGACGGCGGGGTGTTTTGGTCTGCCCAATAAGGTTGACATTAATAACTGACTATAGACATTATGAACTGACTATAGACTTTATGACTATATATTTTATGAATATTATGTATATGAACTGCTGGTCGGTCACTGCCCTGATACCTTTCTGAAATTCACGCGCAGCAGGTGATAGGACTGGTATGTCAAGGCCAGAGACTATTGTATGAATATTATGTATATGAACTGCTGGTCGGTCACTGCCCTGATACCTTTCTGAAATTCACGCGCAGCAGGTGATAGGACTGGTATGTCAAGGCCAGAGACTATTTTATGAAAGTATTATGTATATGTATAACTGCTGGTCGGTCACTGCCCTGATATCTTTCTGAAATTCACGCGCAGCAGGTGATAGGACTGATATGTCAAGGCCAGAGACTATTTGAAAAAAATATATATATTTATTTAATTATTTATTAATATCATTATGACTGTGCCTATGGCTGATACTGTGCCAGTACTGTCCTGTTGCCAGTGCCTGTGGCCGTGACTTAGACTGAGACTGAGACTGTGACTTGACTTAGACTTAGACTTATGACTTAGAATGAGACTGTGACTTATGACTTAGACTGAGCCTGTGGCTATTAAGATATGTAGTATAAAAATGTGTTGATGTTAAATTATGTACTGAGTATATATATGTGTGATGATGTACAATGTATGTTAATGTTAAATCATGTACTGTGTATATGTTAAATCATGTGTTTCAAGATTTAATAATTAATATGTTTTATCAAAAAGGTATAAACTTCGAGAACGAAGTTTTTTTCAGAATGGCCGTGTCAGATTTATTTGTGATACATAGCACTTATTTAATAAAAAATAGTAATATATTTAAAACAACAATGATCTGATTTCCGAACGAAATCAGTTGATAGTCAAATTTGTATCGAAATTAATAAAGGTTGCAAATAAAAATAAAAACTAAATTTCTAAATTAAGTAATCAAGTTTTAAAAAGGTTCTACTACTTAAGATTTGCATATTATTGCTTGTTTTATTAGTTATTTAGCTAAAATGTATGACAATCTGTGATTCGTCAACAATGGCGGCAATTTTTGTTGGAAGTGGTACAATTCTAAGTTTATAAAAACAGATGTACCGTCAAATTCGTGGTCATTATTATCCGATCGTTTGATAAGAAAAAGCTGTGCTCTGAGTGTTGTTTTATTAATTTATTAATATTAATGTGAAATATGATGTAATAATTGAGAATACAAGAAAGTGATGCTGAAAGTTTTAATTTGTGTACTAATGTTCTACAATGAAAATGTAAGTTATTCAATGTTTATTAAGATCTGAATATTACTGATATTGTATGTTCTATAAATGTGTATCTGTGTACTGATAATGTTTGTTGCCGTGGAGTTTCTTTCTCCGTTCTTCTCCACGAAGACCTAGGGTTTGCGAACGGAAGTAGCTTCGAAATAAATACTTAGTCTTGATTTGTGATTTTCTTTATAAACCCATTCCTGTACAAATGTCATAAGAGATACTTTACATACAGTAAATAAATAACATTAACCATCCTGATATCTAAAACTTGGTAATAAAGTCTATTTAATGTCAATAAAACCAGAAATACACATTCTATTAAATCACACACACATAATCAATCCTTCTTTATTTTCTGACACATGCAAGATGATACATTGGTCGTTATTATTTTGGTGCTACATGTTTGTCATATTAATGACGTGCAAATTTTACAGTCACAGGTTCTAATTAAATTAAGTTAATTACTTACAAACTTTTCTCATTATGTTAGATTATGATCCCGATTAAGCATTACATTTACTCAAATAATCAAAAAATATAATTAACACAGTCATGTACATTTCAATAATTCAATGTTTTAATGTAAACAGATAGAAAATAAAATTAATAAAAAGAAAAATTGGCAATGTCAAAACTCGAAGTCAAAATTTGTCATCCAAAAATTCTTTAATGCTGTAATACGCTTTTTCAACCAATAGCGACTTAATTTTATTTTTAAATTCATTTCGGTTAAGCTCTTTCCAAGTTGTAGGAAGCTTGTTATAGATGACCGGTGCCATGCATATAACACTTTTGCGCATAAGTGCAGTTTTTGCCGGGTTTACATACAATCTGCTGTTGTCACGCCGGTTTCGGGGAAACATATCTGCCACTCGTGAAAATAAATTAGGGTTACATTTTACGAACATCAACATTTCTAATATATATAAAGATGGAAAAGTAAGCAACCTGTATTTTTTAAAATAAGGCTGACAGCTATCTGTTAATTTTAGGTGAAACATCGATCTGAGGCATCTCTTTTGTGCTTTAAATATAATGTCTTTGTCTGTTGAGTTGCCCCAGAATATGATTCCGTATCTAATAATTGATTCAGCCAGTGCGTGATAAGCAGTTAGAAGTGCCTCAGTGCTAAGAGTTCGCGATAAAGTATACAGGGCAAATGAACAATTACTTAATCTTTTGCTTAATTTTTCAACATGAGCTTTCCAATTTAGGGCCCTATCAATTGTTAATCCTAGAAACTTCGTCGTATTTACTGTGTCAATGTTGGTATTATTATACTTAATGTTAAGATTTATGGATGTCAAGCGTTGGTTAAAATTCATTATTAATGTCTTATTTAGATTGATTTTCAAATTATTATTATTTAACCAATCTATAATTGACTTTAACGTATTATTAATGTCATCTTCAAAAGTGTCTCGGGATTTGCATGTAATAGTGATTGTGCTATCATCGGCGAATAATGTCATAGGATGCACAGTTGCCCTAGGAAAGTCATTGATATACAGCGTAAAGAGAGGAGGCCCTAGTACGCTCCCCTGTGGAACACCGTGTACGACTGTACGTTTCTCTGACAAACATATTTCTTCTTCTTTTTTGGCGTTTATGCTGCTTATTTGAGTAATTTGTGTCCGGTTACTGAGATAAGATTCAAAGAGTCTTAGTAAGTTTCCTCTTATTCCGTATGACTCAAGTTTCTTCAGAAGACTGGTATGTTCAACACAGTCAAATGCCTGGGTCATATCGCAAAAAATTGAGGACACCGGTATATTTTTATCCATATTATTCAAGACGACTTGCAGAAAATCGTATATAGCCATATTTATGGTTTTATTTTCCCTAAAACCCTTCTGCTCATCGCATAATAAATTATTTTTATCTAAATATTTGTTTAAATGTTTATAGTAATATTTTTCAAATACCTTAGAAAATACGGGTATAAGGGAGATAGGCCTGTAGTTTTCCATTAACTCTTTGCACTGTTTTTTATGTAATGGTTTGATTATGGAGACTTTTAGTGCATCTGGAAACTTGCCTTCGCTTATACTTAAGTTAATAACATGATGCAAGGGCCCACATATTTCATTTGCAACTGCTTTAACTATTTTCGTACAGATGCCGTCATATCCTACGCTATTAGTGTTTTTTAATGACAAAATAATTTTGAACACATCTTGTGGCAGACATGGGGGCATGAACATGGAATCTCTATTACTTAAAACGTGTTTAGTTACTGATACATCAGATTGACAATTCATTCTTTGAACCTTGTCAATGAAATAATTATTAAATAAATTAGCAATATCTTTTGGTTTGTTTACTTTTTTTTTATTCACACTCAATTGGTATATATTATTTTTCGGGATATTTAATTTTGACTCATTAATTATACTCCACATAGTTTTATTTTTGTTCGTTGATGTTTTTATTTTGTGATCATTCTGTACCCTTTTTGTAAGATTTATGATTTTTCTATATAATTTCGAATATTTTTTTAAAATAATTTTATTAGACGGTGTAGGATTTACTCTATATTGCCATAACAATTGACGTTTTTTTTTTTGCTACATAACTTAACACCTCGCGACATCCACTTTTTACTCTTGTTTAATTTAACGAAGATTTTTTGTTTAGGAAAACACTGATCATACAGAAAAGAAAAAATGTCATGGAAGTTATTATAAGCTAAATTTGTATCAAGAGATTCATAAACATTTGAAAAGGTTAAAGAACCAATGTATGACTTGAACTTTATTATATTTTCGGTACTGTAGTCACGCTTTATTGTACGCCATTTGTTAAAGCAAAGATGTGTTTTGACTGGACATTTCAGTAACTGAGCCGTGTGGTCAGACAGAGCCAATTCAAATACACTGGCTTTACAAGGTTGACTGAAATTATGCGCAAAATTGTCAATACATGTCTGACTTTTCAGGCGTGTCGGCTGGTTAATAGCTAGTTTTAAATTAAAGCTTAATAATAAATTTTTGAGTTCCTTTGACTGACTACTTTGTTTCATTATGTCTATATTAAAGTCTCCTGTTATAATAATATTTTTAACACATTTCTTCAGTAATTCTCTCAAGAGCAGTTCTAATTTCTCGAAACATAAATTAAGGTTTTTTGTATTCGGAACCCTATACACACAAACTAACACAATGTTGTAATCAGTTAATTCTATGGCACAACATTCAAACATGCCACTAATTGAAATTTTGGCTATTTTCGGAAGTTCCTTCCATCTAAGTCCATTTTTAACAATAATACAAGCACCACCTCTCTTACATTCTTTTCTACTGAAACAAGCTGCTAAAGTATAATTCGGAATATTCAGATGGTTTTCATAGCCTTCCATCATGAAATGTTCAGTAATACATACCACCCCCACATTTATATTCTTATCTTCCAACTCATTAAGACAAACTGTAAGCACATCCGATTTTGATAATAAGCCAGCGATGTTCTGATGTAAAACATACAAATGACTAGTCGAGAAAAAAATTGATTGTCGTCATAGAGTTTTTAGTATCGTCAATTATGTCTGCTTGAATGTCAGTATCAATACTTTGCTTAATGTCTTCAATTAATGTCAATAAATCACCAAATATTGTACGTAGGCCATTGTTATTTATAGATGTAGTATGCCGATTAAACATGCTGTAGTCATAATTAAGATTGCGATTACTGTCAAATATATATGCATGGTTGTGGTCAATTATGTCCTGGTATAACAAATTATTGAATGTCTCAACTCTCAAATTAAATAATCCCGTAAAGTCTCCATACTTATATGTTGGTAGGCAAATAATAACATTAGTGTGTTTAATATCTTCCAGTATATCTCTCATATATTTGACCATCTTGTTGTAGTTACGTGTTGTGTTGAAATCTTCTTCTCCTAGTAATATTATGCAGAAGTCACTCATATGGAAGTCTCCCAATTTTGATTTTATTCCTACTAAGAGCTGTTCAGTACTAGCATTTGGTTTCATATAGTGACATATATTATCCATATTGAAAGTTTCCGCAGCTATTGAAAAAACATGATTTTTATTGTTTGTACTCAATATGCATATTTTTACGTCATCTTGATATTTAGGAAACTGTGAGTAAGATGATACTTTGTTCGTATCACATGAAGATTTTGGTATATTTCTCTCAGAGCTTTTTGTTGTTTGTTTTTCTGTATTATTATTGCTATTGCATTTTGTAGACGAAGCAGGTGAAATTGACTCCTTTTGATAACTTGTGTCTGTAGTAGTTGTGTTTTTTTCCAGTGTGATTGTTTTATATTTTAATGGACTATTTGTATTTTTTTTGAACAAATTGTTTTGTTTTACCAATTCTTCATTCAAACGGGTCAAATTCTTATTTTCTAAAGACAATTTTTCTATCACTGAGTGTGCACTATTTAAATTTGCTGTCAGCAATTCATTTTGTGCCTTTAATTGTTTTATGCAATCATTTTCTTCATCATCCGATATTTCGGGCATACTATTATTTGAATAATTTAGCGTTTCCGAAGGTAATTCGCTGTCTTCTGTAAATGAATCCAATTTTGTTCTAGGTTTCCGAAATGTTATACTTCCTAGAAAGTCCATCTTTTATATTAAAATTATTAAAAATAAAATGTGAAGAATAACAATCAAAGCTCTCAAGTTTTAAGTTTGTAGTCAGCTGGATTCGAACCTTCGTCACTATCACGGCCGTAAGCGTATCTGCACTCGTTAACCTCTAAGCCATGTAATCACAGGTTAACTTGTCGAAATAGACGAGTAGCTCATTCAAGTTCAAGCGCGGTGGTCAAAGCAGCAATGTCCTTGAAAAAGTGAAAGGTACGTGACCGGTCGTTCACCTATGTATTTGTCGAACACCAAAACAAAGTCACTTAACTATTATAACGTCAAATTTTTAAGAAGTTTTTTTGCTAAATTTCACGTCATTAAGTTTATACACACACTTTTTTGTTTACAATGTTATTGTTGATTTAATAGTTTACACATTTATATAAATTGTTTATAGATTTAAACACTTTTAACTTGTTTTACGAATTTAAAAAGTCAGAGCCGTTCGTAACACAACCGTTCGCTCGCGCACGCAGAATTTAACTTAGTGTTAAAGTTTTATGACGGTAGTAATATTAAACCGTTAGGTGTCATAAGTCCGAAAGTTCAGTACAAAGGCAAAATTAAATACTTAGAACTATTTGTGATCGATGGAGGTACAACGTCGTTATTAGGCCGGCAGTGGTTATCTGAAATGGAAATAAAAATACCCCCATTTCAACAAACTATTAATTACGGCCAAATATTAAAAAAATCTGATTCTGTCATTGTTTTGTTGAATAGGTATAAAGAATTATTCAGCGGCGGATTGGGACGGTACACAGGCGGTAAGGCAACGCTCCAGTTGCGAGCGGGGGCGACTCCCGTGTACTGCCGGGCGCGGCCGCTGCCTTACGCTCTGAAGGGTCAAGTGGATGCGGAGCTGGATGCAATGCTGCGCGCGGGCATCATCGAGCCCGTCGAGTGCTCGGACTGGGCGACACCTTTGGTACCGGTACGTAAAGCGGACGGAGGACTCCGTATCTGTGCCGACTATAAAGTCACGTTAAATCCTGTATTACTGGTCAATAGGTACCCACTTCCGAAGATTGATGATGTGTTAGTGAGTTTAAACGGGGCTACGTTCTTTTAGAATAGAATAGAAAAGTATTTATTTGATTAGGACACACACACAAAAATAATAATAATAATGATATAATAAAATTAAAAATACAATAAGAATTTTGATGAGCATGTCCGCACCAAAAGGGTTACCAACTCAGCATTTGCTGGGCGAAAGACACCCAGAGCTGGTTTTCAGTTGGCACCACGCAGTGACACACGGACGAGGGTAGGCAAAGAAATAAATTATAAAAAATAATAATATAGTAAAACAAAATAAATAATAAGAAGTGAGTGTAGGGATACGTGTAGTGTATTAAATAATTAAATAATAGTATATTACTTATATTAAAAAGTTCCATATTATCACAAAACATGTGATAATTTCTTCTTCTCGAAAATTGATTTATCCCAGGCTTATAATCAGATAGAATTGGATGACACAAGAGATTTAACAGTAATAAACACACATCGAGGTCTTTTTAAATATAATAGGCTCGTGTTTGGGTTGTCCTCAAGTCCGGGCATCTTCCAGCGGATTATGTCTAACCTTCTTAATGATATACCTGGGGTGGAGGTCTTTCTTGATGATGTAATCATAAGTACTTCAGGGACACAAAATGAACATTTAGAAACCTTAGAAAGGGTGCTAAAAAGGTTACAAGATCACGGAATGAAGCTCAAAAAAAGCAAGTGTTTATTCATGGTAGATGAGGTCAAATATTTAGGCTATGTTATTTCTAAAGACGGTATAAAAGTAGATACGGACAAGGTAGAAGCAATAGTAAAAATTCCTAGGCCGAGAGATGTTACCGAGTTGCGTTCTTTCTTAGGTTTAGTTAATTTTTATGCAAATGACATGGCCGGAATTTGTATAGAGCGATGCCCTGACAAAAAATATTAATGTACATTGACAAACAGTACCTCATATTAAAGCTTACAGGTATTTATTTGTAGTAGTTTAAGTTTTATGAACAGAGAACAGGCGAGAGATACTGTAAACAGGATTTTAAAAAAGTGCCTGAACGTTTTGATTAGCAATTTCCGATTGCTATTCAAAATGTTCAGGCACATTTTATTCAGGCGGAACAATAGGAGAATTGGTATTTTCAGTAGATAGAGGCCGTTTCTTCACTAGGCGCGTATTAGATTTGTCTCTTCATACAGACTGGTCGGTACCGCTAAAGGCGCGGCCCCACCACAGCGCTTGCTGTGCACGGGCACGCGGCGCATTTAAGCTGCGTGTATTAATTTAGTTGACAACGTGGATAACGGGAACGCGGTAGGTTTCCACTGGAGTACACACGACTATGTACATCGTGGTACGGCGCACGGAGAGCTTACGAACGTACCACTGCAAAACCGCCCTGCGATAATCGAGCTGTAAATAGTCGTGGGTCATATTCGTGTACTCCAGTGGAAACGTAGACCCAAGTCGACAACGTTGAGCTATGTAACCGCCTATTCGAGCAAGCCACGCGTGTATCAATGACGTCAATTCGTGCGTAGCTTCCCCGTGGGTTGCACTGGACACAACCAAATACATTTTCTAACAAAGCGAAGCTTTCTTACACGTGCGTAGCCTCTCCGTTCACTGCGGTAAGGCCGCGTCTTAATGTTCAGTTAACTATTTTTGTTACTCTCTTCAAAAGTTTCACATCGCCAAAACACACGCAGAAACAGACAATAAAACACTAAAATGATATTTGTATTTTTATTAATTAATTAGATAATTGAGTGCTCTAGCAGGTTTATCATCTGGCAGCGGTAGTGGTGGTAGTGGTGGATCATAAGCGATAGCAGGGGAGTAGCAGCTGTTAGAATTGGAAGTGTTTCAGGCAATGCAGGTCCACATTTTTATAGTTCGGCATCTTGTTTAAGTATATTTAATCATTATCAATTAGCTCGTATCCAGCAGGGATGAATATACTTGCAGATTTGCTCTCCGATCCTGTAACATGGACATTTTAAGAGTAAATGGAAGAAATACTAAATACAGGTAGTGTAATAAACGTGGTTAATTATACTTGGTCATAATTAGGGTGCAATCTCAGATACCAGCACACGCTAACCTGATTGTGAGATTTCATGAAAAAATATTATTATGTACTGATTTCTATAAGTGTATCAAAATGCAGAATATGAATAATTATTATAATTACTATTTAGGTACGTACCTCTCCTAAGGATAACCATTCAGACAATGTATTTTGTAGCTGCGGTATTAAAGCTTTTACAACATTATACCGTCGCATTCAATAAGTGACCACAATACAATTCAGACATGGTGACCGTCACAATCCAAATCGTACGTATATACAAGTCCATTTTACACAGCACAATACTATTAACTTTGGAAGCGTAAACAAAAGTTTGATAAATGATAGCGTGGAGGCGAGTTAAAACATCTAAAATCCAACACAGTAACGATCACAGTAATACGTGTAATGATCAACGCAAGATTTTACAGTTTTGACGGTTAAGTTCAACTGACGCAGAAACGTCAAAATAAGTCTAGGACATTTGGATACGCACTTTTAAAAATATATCGATATATAAAGTGGTACGTTAGTCGCGTCAAGACGCGCGCCTTTCGAAAAGTGGTAAATTATCCTAATGATAAAATCATTTACGTACAATATTCTAACAGTCACGGTCGTTTTATAGGTATTTTAATATGACCATCAAGCATAGTTTACATAGGTACACTGATTGTCGTATGCGTGTATCCAAACGTAGATGCAATTGTCTCTTCCTAGCAATGAATCAAAAGGGAAATCACCTTTAAAACATTTAATTTTTAGGAATTTTCCTCGCCTGTTTTAGAGAATCGTAATTGTTGCGACTATTTTTTATTTATTTTAGAAGAATTTTTCATATAATTGTTATTAATGTACAGTTTAAAATTTGGATTGAGTTTTGAGGGCAGAATCCGGCCATGTCATTTGTCAAGAATTTAAGTAGTATATTGTCACCACTTTATGAACTTTTAAAAAAAGGGGTAAATTGGCATTGGAGTAATCGATGTGAAGAAGCAATGTCAAAAGTAAAGAAAATTTTGACAGGTGCTGAAGTTTTGGTTCATTACGACCCAGATAAGCCGTTAGTGTTAACGTGTGACGCCAGTGCGCGGGGAATAGGCGGGGTACTCACACAGCCGAGCGCTGACGGCCGGGACCGACCAGTCGTCTATGTGTCACGCGCTTTGAATAACGCGGAGAAACATTATTCTCAGATAGATCGGGAAGCGTTAGCTATTGTATTTTGTTTAAAAAAATTGCATCAGTTTGTTTATGGCCGACGTTTTACACTGCGTACTGATCATAAGCCATTAGTAAGCATATTTGGTCCCAAGCACGGCGTACCGACCATGGCGGCGAGTAGATTGCAACGTTGGGCAATCATTTTATCTGCTTAAACGTATGATATAGAATACGTCAACACAAAACAAAACGGTGCGGACGGTCTATCGAGATTACCTGTTCGTGGTACTAGCGATGAGTCATACGCACTACCTGAGCAAACTTATTTACATTTCGCTCAAAATGCGTTGTTACTAGATTATAATGTAATTAAGCAACAGACTGGAAGGGATCCGATGTTAAGCAGAGTGATAAGTTATATTCGGGATAGGTGGCCTACGGATAATGAAATACGGGAATTACAGCCGTATTTTAACCGTCGTAATGAGCTTTACGAAGAGTTAGGCTGCGTCATGTGGGGGCACAGGGTAGTGATTCCGGAAGGATGTCGAGCTAGGGTACTACGCGAATTGCATGAACCCCACATGGGCATTGTAAAGACAAAAGCGTCAGCTAGGAGCTATGTTTGGTGGCCGGGCATCGACGAGGCGGTGGAAGCGACGTGTCGCGAGTGCGCGGTGTGCGCGGGGGAGGCAGATTCGCCGCAGCGACATGCCGTGACACCGTGGCCCTGGCCTTCAAGACCGTGGGAGAGAGTACATTTAGATTTCCTAGGTCCTATTTGTGGTAAAATATATTTAGTTATGGTAGATGCAAGGACTAAATGGTTGGAAGTATTTCCTGTTCCCAGTACAGCTGCTAGTTATACTATAGAAAAACTCACGGAGGTTTTTTCTAGATGGGGTTTACCCAGACAAATAGTGTCTGACAATGGCCCCCCATTTACAAGTAAAGAATTATCTGACTTTTTAACAAATCAGGGGGTAGAACATTTATTTTCTGCCCCATACCACCCAGCGTCAAATGGAGCGGCAGAAAACGCAGTGCGCACGGTTAAAAGAACAATTAAAAAAGCGGTAAAACAAAAAGAAAATATTCTTGCGTTTTTGAGTACTTTTCTATTACATTACCGTAACACGGAACACTGTTCTACCGGAGAAAGCCCAGCTACACTAATGTTAGGTAGGAGTTTACGTACAAAATTAGATGCGCTAAGGCCCAACAGAGAACAGAAAATGAAAAGGGTGCAGGAGCGGCAGCAAAGGGCCGGTACAGAACGTTCCTTACAGTTAGGGGAGGAAATATGGATGAGGCAGTATAGAGGTAATGAAAAATGGCTTCCTGGGAAAATAGTAAAAAGAATGGGAGCTACAGACTATAGGGTTGTAGATGAATCCGGGAAAGAAACACATAGGCATATTGACCAGATAAGACAGCGATCGCGTAGTTCTTTGATTTGTCCAACTAGTACGACAGAACGGAGTTCTCTAGAACCAGAGTGCCCCAAGGTGCCGGAGGTGACGCCGGCTATAGTCAGCATAGAGTTACCGCATCCACAGGTTGAATCACGGGCCCCCCAGAGCGTAGGGGGTGGTAGTCCGGACCGAACCGCGACAGACGATGTTTTACCGTCCACATCCGCAGCCAGCCCTGGTCCTTTCCCTAATGTTTCCAGCCCTGATATAGGTATAAGTGCTCCTAATTCCGACAATGTTCCAGAATTAATTCGTACCCGTCCTATACGTGAATGTCGTGTAAAAAACCCACCAAAATATTGTAACCGTTAAATTATTATCATTATAACATAGTGTTAGTTGTTAAGTACTAGTAATCTTATGATAACAGGTAAATAGTATTATGTAAATTGTAAGGAAGGTCATTGTTGTTTATTTAACTTAGTACTATAATTATGTATTTGGTGAAATTGTATCAAGTTAATTGCATTTTACTGTTTGTAATTGATTGTTGTTTGAAAGGATTGTGTACTAGTGGTAACTATTTTGATCTACGGATATGTATTGTTTAGGGTGGAGGGTTGTAATGTATGAGTACCCACATTGATAAATTAGCATACGAGTCCCTATTTATAAGATGTCACTGTATGTGTTTGGTCAGTTCGCATTATACGCTTGCTAAAGAACAACGCCTTTCATTTACCTGAGTACGGACATATCAAAGACAACTTCGAATATGATTTCCTAGTTGGGTTAGACTGTATACAACAATTTCATTTAACTCAAAATGAGAATTTAAACATCACCCAAAATTTCCTCACCAATAATAATAGAGACTACATAGAAAATAAAGAAAAGCAACCTATAAACACTAAAGAAATTCCTGGCAGTACAGGTAGTGATATAGGGAATAAACAAGATATATATCATGCGGAAAAATGTGTAGATATAACAAAGAAATATAAAAAAGAAACTATTGTTGATGAGTATAAAATAAACTTTAATGAAAATATTATGATAGTCGAAAATTTTAATATTTCGGTAAATAATTTAAATTCTCAGGAAAAATCTGATATTGATAAATTGATATCCAAATATAATTCAGTTTTCGCTTAAGACAAATATGATGTAGGTATTGTAAAAGGTTACGAAGCCCATATTGATTTGTTGATAGATAAATATTGCAGTAAAAGACCGTATCGGTGCTCTATTGAGGATATGAAAGAAATCGAGCATCAAATATCAAAATTACGAGAAAATATTTTAATCGAGGAGTCATATAGCCCTTTTGCCGCTCCGGTAACACTGGCATTTAAAAAAGAAGATGGAAGGAGATCAAGGCTATGTATAGATTTTCGCGAATTAAATAAAATTGTAGTCCCCCAATCGCAACCATTTCCGTTAAATTGAAAAACAATATAAGGTGAGGGCATTACCGCTACAACCCCTGGGTCCGGATATCACAACACTTTCTGCTGGTATCCACTGAGGGTTCACCAAATACACAGAAAAATAATCTTTTAACTTTTTTTTTTTAAAGTTCTCCATTCCCATATTGTTTTCTATTTATTTTGAGTCTGGATTAAAACAACTGATAACAATTTATCTATTATATATTGATATTATATGTAAGTAGCAAAAATACATGACTTTCTGGACTCAAAACATTGTCAAAACATTTTTTGATAATATTTATAAAATCTCTTAATATAATGCATAATATATTAATTATATACTGGCAATGCATTTTTATCAAAACCAAAACAGGTGGTTAATAATTCTAACTCAATGATGTGAACCTTAGCTTTCAGTGTGATTTTTATAATTTATATGTGGATGCAAATCTGGTAAATGAGCAATTTCATTTCATTTTCATTTATTTGCGATTTATTTTTCATTAGCAGTCTGGGGACCACCAGATAATCCACCATCAGTGGAGGCAATATCTGTGAATATATTTAACTCAAAAACATTTTTATGTTTGAGTGGGTTAGGTTTACAGGCCACCATTTGATATTTCATATATTTATTTAATGTATTTATTTAATTTTAGTTTTAATTTAGGTAGATTGTTTGTTTAATGTATCGTGTTAAGTACTGTATTACTTAATAGGATAGTTTTCATGTATTGGTTGTATCCAAAATATCATTATTTTCTTTAGAATAATGTATTGTTCTGAACTAAGGCTCTCACTATTATTATTATCTGAAGTGTGATTCTTGATTGTTTCTTATTTCTTGTCAATTATTTATTTTTTCTTCAGGTAGGTACCTGCATAGAGTCATACCAATATTATTGATATTGCATTTCTTTTGATTAATAATTATAAATCCTACTTAGAATAAATATCTTTTATACTGAATGTTTGGTGTTTTGTGTTGGGTCATCGGCGTTGTCGGTTATTTTTGAAATAAAGCTGCGGTTGTGCTCGTTACAATTTGTATTGACTAATAATGGTTTACAATGATTTTGATGTTGTCGTCGTCGCGTCACAAAAGTTAAGAACGATCGCGCACTGTTGGTCTCGCAATGTCCGTACCCGCCCCTCCCCGGCCGTCCCGGCCCCGCACTGCTTGTTACCACCGTGATGCACAGATGGCGCGGTGGTCGTCAACATGCCCCCGGCCTTGGAAGCACCAGGTTCCAATGGAGTTGAGCTGCTGCGGTCATCATCCGGATGCAGAAGTGGGCAGATTTTCGGAAATGATCGCCGAATAACTCCCGTCGCTGTTTTGATGGCAGCCACGCGTGATATGCCATCTTTGCCGGTGAATGTCTGCAGCACTCGTCCGAGGCGCCACTTCAGGGGTGGTAAGTTGTCGTCTTTGATTACGACTAGGGTGTCAGGAGTAAGTGTGTCCTTATTATGCTGCCACTTCGTCCTCTTCTGAAGCTCAGAGATATACTCGGTCGACCAGCGTTGCCAGAAATGCTGTCTCATCTGTTCTACGCGATCGAATCGAGGCAGGCGCTGCGTGGCTGTTGCGGTGAGGTCTTGACCGGCTGGAGCGGTGAGCGGTCGGCCAATCAGGAAGTGGGCAGGACTTAAAGGAAGCAGGTCATTTGGGTCTGTGGACATTGGGTACATAGGTCGGGAGTTGAGTACAGCCTCAATTTGTGCCAATATCGTTGTCAACTCCTCATATGTGAAATGTGCATTGCCTACAATGCGACACAAATGAAACTTACATGACTTGACCCCTGCCTCCCACAAACCACCAAAATGAGGCGAATATGGAGGGACGAATGTGAATTTTATATTATTGTCAGTTGTAAAATCTATGATATCAGATTGCGATGACTTTAAAAAGTTGTTGTAAATTCTTTTAAAGCTCCTACAAAGGTGTGCCATTGTCCGAATAAATCTGCAATGGTTTGCCACGTCGAGAGATGAAACGCTTCAGTGCCAGCAAGTACGCTTTGGTTGTAAGACTTGTGACCAATTCTAAATGTATTGCGCGCGTAGTAAAACATACAAAAAGACAGATGTAGCATTTCGTTAGTTTTGCCCCTCGACCTTCGCGGTTCAGCATGAACAATGGCCCAGCGTAATCCACGCCACTACGTATGAATGGGTACCCTGGCTCCAAACGTTCAGTAGGTAAATTACCCATTTGTATGTTCAAAGGTTTAGCTCGCATGCGCTTGCACTTCATGCAGGTGTGAACCACTTGTTTGGCCAGGTTACGTCCTCTAGTAGGCCACCAAGTGTCTCTAATTGTAGCCAGTAATAGCTGAGGCCCTGCATGTAATAATTCTACATGTTGATGTTCAAATAAAAGGCGAGTAAATGTGTGTTTACCGCACAATAACAATGGATGTTTTTTATCATAAGAGAATGTGTCTGAGTATGATAATCTGCCACCTACTCTAATTAAATCGTGTTCATCTAGGAAGACATTTAAACTAGAAATACTACGTGGGCTTGTTACTTGACGATTATTTTTTAAAGTGTCAAAAACATTTAAAAAACTTTGTTGTTGTGCGACTCGAGTTAAAGTTCTAATAGCAAAATTCAATTCGTCTACGGATAGGCAACCTGTGAGACGTTGTTGTTTTAATTTAATGCGACTGTTATTGATAAATCGCATCATATACGCTACTACACGCCGCAGACGATTAAAACGTGAGAATCTATCGAATAGAAACGAATAGAAACGAATCTGATTTTATTTGAACAAGTAATGACATTTTATTTGGTTTCAACTCCGGTAATTCATCATGATTCATATTATGATCAATATCATGTTCCCATTGCGTGTTAGGAAAACTTAAAAACGATGGGCCGTGCCACCATAACGACGGGTAAAAGGCAAAAGGGGTCAAGCACCACAGATCATATTGTTCAGGAGAATAAAAAGAAAGTTTTAAAAAAAAATATCTCTTTATTGCTTTATTGAATCACATCACAATCTTCAGAAAAGTTTACTAAAAAACAATGTTCTATAATAATTTTACATCAAAATAAGCCTGAGATCAATAGTTTCAAAGATAGGTGTCGTTTGACTCCAGGTTTTTACCATGTTTTTCGCATTTGCGAGGGGTCAAGTAACAATATTTTATGTTGTAATATTTAGATTTTGGCCTAAGCTTCATGTTAATAAAGTAATATTTTATTTTATTTGGCACAACAGATCATAGAACTAATTCAGATTTTGGCTTAAGCTACCATAATCTTAATACAGTATTATTTTATATTTGGCACAGCAGGTAGGTAATAGAACTATGAATTATGTATTAAACTAAAACAATACAAGGAACAAAACTGAGATCCAAAAAACAGCAGTTACCTAACTGTTAGTACATGTACAACAGCATGTTATCACATTATTTGAGTAAATAAACCACAATAATTTGGTACTTAATTCTTAATAAAAAAAAAATCAACAATTATTATCCAAAATAAATCACAATAATTAGGTAGGTACTTATCTCTTACTACAATACCGAAGTGAAAATCAAAAATTATTAACCAATCTTTTTTCATACAATTATTATGAATGAGTATTTTCTTCTTCATCCTCTTCATCAGTTTCAATCAATTCGTCCCTTTTTCCGGTTTCATAAGGCATCTTTAGATATTCTTCATGATATCTTCTCGGTATTACTCCAGAGTCACATAGCTTTTTTAAGTCCATGTATTTAGCTTTACTGATTGGTAATGGTTCCTTGTACAAAGCAGCAATTTTTTTTTCATATCCGGGCAAACTAATTTATTTGAGTATTTTCTGAATCCACAGACATAGTATATTTAACCGTCATCTCATCTGTTTTGGTTTTTTTGAAAGTCGCAATTCTAATTTTGGATAAATTAATGTTCTTTTTACACTTACTAAAAGTTTTGTTTGTTATGGGATCCCAATCTTGAAAGTTTTCCATAACAGTTACTGTATATGGTCTCGGTTTTTTCTAGCTGATTCGATTAAAGTGCCCACTGTGAGGGCGCCCACACAATCATATTCCGAACTTCTTTTTCAATGACTGAGTGACACGAATCAACTGGCATATATGTATGTCCTGCAAGTAAGTAGTTGATTTGTATTGTTTCCAAAAAGGTGGATCTTTTTAAAGCATAATTGAGAATTGCCAATATTGTTTTGTTCTTATTTTGGCCAGGGCAATTGTCGCAATAAAGAATCAGATTCTTGATTTGCCTTTTGTCTACTGAATCTATGTAGTGAAAAAGACATGAGCCAATTTCTTTGCTACCTCTCTTTCCATCGCACTCACCCCAAATATATGCCATACCATTTCTTGTTCTGCTCTCATAGACAGTTAAATTATAGTAGGCATATTTTCTGCTATAGTAGAGCAGCATACTTTCTCCGTGAGGTGTATTTAAGACCTTTTGAAGGTCGAATGAAAGCGCATAATGTATTTTTATTTGCAATTTCTTGGTGAAACAAAAACCTTTTAGATGTAGCTTCTTTCTCTTGATCGTGTGCAATTTTTTCTTCACAGTTCTTGGCTTCTTCATCGCGATTATTTTCGTATTTTGTGCACATTGCACACTTATCTTTTTGGGAACATGAAAAGAGATATTAAAATCATTTACAAATATTTTTTTAAAATATACTTTCAGATACTAACAAACTCAAATCTTGCTTATCCACTTCTAATAAATATCTTTTATACAATCGGTACAAGTGCGAAGGATTTTTGAAGTCCTGTGGTAAGTAAGTACGAGTAGTTTCCTTTCGACAGTAATGCGATGGAAGGGCTGGCAATGAAGAAATATACTTTTTGACATATTCAATTGCTTGGGGGCTGTTTTATTAGCAGGTACATGCTTTCCACGTCCTTCCTGCTTAGCAATTCCTTCATCAGAGTTTTCAACAGTATATGCTATAAATTTTCTTGATACATCCAAAGTTGCAACTAGAAATTGTCTACAGACTTGACGCCTGCTTTCACCTTCATTAATAAAATATTTCACAGTCTTTCCTCTCTTTGGTTCGCTATCGTTAACTCGCCTTCTTTTCACATTTGTAATAACAGCATTGTTGGGCAATCCAGTTTCGTCGCTCTTGTAATGTAAGACTTTGGAAATAATTAAATATAGATTGTCTTTTTTCTTCAGTAATTACTCCACATTTATTTCCACAATTAGAAGAAGTACATGGATTAATTTGAAGGTGTCTTTCCCTTTTTTCTTTTCCATTTTTAGTAATATATTTTTCACCTTTATGTTTTAACAACTTTCTTTCTTTCCGTTTATTAATTCTTTTCGATTTAGATTTAGTGACTTCTACGTCTGACCATTCACTATCACTGAGATCTCCAAAAGCTTCCTTAAGTAAGACATCATCTTCGTCTTCTTCTCTCATCAACAAAATAATCCAAGTATGATTTATTGAATTGTTTTCTCTTTTTTGAAGTTCTATTTGTTTTATTTGCTACTGTTTCCTGTTGCTCTTCTAAGTTAGACGTTGATGGAACACTCCAAAGATCTTGTATATCCAAATTACTCTGCTGAATAGTAATTTCTCCGATCTTTTGTCCTTCGAGCCCAAGTATATTTTGAATCTCTCCTTCTTTCCCCCCGATGAGCTGCACATTATTTTCTGGTACATAGACGCCAATTTCTTCTCAGTAACGCTTTCATTCCATTCCACATCCTGCACGAAGTTTGCCTGCAAGACATTCTGAGTCGCTTCGTCTTTGCTGGTGTTTCTTGTTCTTCTAAGTTAGACGTTGATGGAACATTCCAAAGATGTTGTGTGTCCAAATTACCCTGCTGACTAGTAATTTCTTCTTCCTTTTGTTCTTCGAGTCCGAGAATATTTTGATTATCTCCTTCTTCCCTCGTAATAAGCTGTACGCCATTCTGTGGTATACAGACGCTAATTTCATCTTCGGTAACCCTTTCATTCCATTCCAAGATCTGCACGTTTGCCTGCAAATCATTCTGACTCGCTTCGTAATTTTGTTCTTTATCCTGCAAGCCAAATAAATCCATTATCATAGCGTAACATACAAAATTGTAGAACATTGACCCTATAACCAGTATAATTTAAAAAGTACCATTTAAAAGCAAGCTTCTGTAGTGCCAACTATTTTTTAACCACAAATGTTTTATGACCGACTTTGGAAATAGTATCTGAATATAAATTACAGCATATAACGCCTCTAGAAAATCCCTCTTTCTATTCGTTAAACCGTATGAAAATCAAGACAGTAGTTTCTGAGATTAGCCCGAAAAAGCATAAACTCAGCACAGCGAGAATATATCTATCGAGTTAGTGAAAGTCAAAATAGAATGTGCAGGTCAAGCTAATTAACATACACACATAGCATCAAGACTTTTTTCCTGAAAGGGTAGGCAGAGGCGTAACACACACCCCACATTCATAAGCAAATTAAAAGCATGTAAAATACCTTCACATTGTTTAGGTCACTCTGTATTTGACTTTGATCTTGTGTAATACTCGTAAATTGGTTTTCGTTAATGTGCGCTGGTTTTAGTTGATTGTCAGTCTGAAAAATTAATAATAACAGTATTTAATTAGGCTATTACCATCCCGTTGCTACTATAATATTTATCGTCTAACTACCTACTTGACCACGTAACCTATCCAATGTTTGATGCGTATGATTAAGTACACGGACAAATACCTAGGTAGATAGACAATGAATATTAAAGTCCGTCATTTATAATTAACAATTGAAAACAAATCTTTGATCTTTAGACTAACTAGATAGGTAAGTACCTTTTTGTTTAACATTCCTCATTAACTTACATACAATAACAATATTTTCACATTTTGCATTAGTTAAAAAGTTCTTAGAACAAAAACATCAAAAATTATGATTGTTTACATTTTTACTAAACTAATTCTTAATGATTTCCTAAACGCGTGGACCGATTTACATGATTCAAACGGATTAAAATGGTTTTATACCTAGACCTTTTATTTGACACCAATATCGTTAAGATATCTCAATAAACAAAAAAACACATTTTCAAGTTGCTCTCGTAATAAAATTTTCCAACATGACATGTTGGATAATTTTATTATAGAACTGGTAATGTAGGTACGCGTTTCATACATTGTATGAAACGCGTACCTACATTACCAGTTCTTTTAAAAACTATCCTAAGAAACGTTAAATTCATTTTAAAAAAATAAATAAAATGAGGTTGAACTTACCGATGATAGTACGGGAATCACGTCATCTTGAATTTCTTCGACCTCTCTATTGCTATCATTATAATCAAGTAATAACCTTCTTCGTACTAGCAACAATCTTTTTCGGTCTAAAATACGTCTCAATTTCACGTTTTCGGGAGTTGAAGACATGTTTCATAAATATAAAATGTTAATCTGTGTTAAAAACTGCGATCGCGTTTCAAACACGCGTGAACTTTCTTTCACTCACACAAAACATACACCCACTTGCAACGGCGCTGGCGCGCGTACTGAGTGAATCAAATGCAACGTAATGAAAATAAAATTATTAAGAAAGGGGCCAAGCGCCAATTATGTTTAGTTGACAATCTTTACTATTGGTGTAAGCGACGTTATAGTATTTCATTTTCTTATCAATAGTGTTAAGTAAAAAATTATTACTAAACAAATAAAAGGAATATGGATACAAACGACATATTTATTTCTAATGTTGTTTTTAAATTATGCCAAATGACAAGGCGATACAAAAATGTAATATACAAAATGGTCCTTCAACCAAGCAAGGTAAAGTCGGTGTCGCTTGAGCACTTATGGTAAGTATCGATTTGGCAATTCAGTACAAAAAATTCTTTGGTGCAAGTGACTTTTTTTCATGCTCGAAAAACGATACTATGACCATTCGAAAGAGAAAAAATAGTGGAGTTGGGGTCAATAAAAAAGTTAAGATCGCAAAATGTGGCGCTTGACCCCTTTTGCCTTTTACCCGTCGATAAGTTATTATTGATAAGTGAATCAAGATGTACACCGCGCGATAACAGGTCGGCTGGGTTTTGTTTCCCGGCTACGTGAAGCCAAGGTTTGTCGCCTGTGAGTTCATTAATTTGCACAACTCGGTTCTGTACAAATGTCTTCAATAAATTAGGCGACATCTTAAGCCATCCTAAAACAATCGTTGAATCCGACCAAAAATATACGTTATTAAAACTCAATCTTAATGAGTTACATATTTTAGTAAACAACTTAGCAGCTACTACCGCGCCACATAGTTCCAAGCGCGGTACGCTAACCGGTTTTACAGGTGCGACCTTGCTTTTCGCACATAACAACTTGACCGATATCAGCTGTGCATCTGTATAACTACGTACATATCGACGGGTTCCGGGCTATTTGTATTAACCGACATTTTTGAAACTTTACACCAGAGCAGTTTAAAGTTTCGATTTTTAGAAAAAAAATAATAACTTTAGCAAATCGCATTATTTCTTTAAAAAGGAGGATATTACTGTTTTTATAACATATTCCCCATAATCAGTTTTTTTTTTCTTCTAATATTCCTATTTTTAACGAAGATAAGTGTCGCCTAATACAAAATGACCCATATTTTACTTTTTTTTGTTCCAGGCTAAATGACTTAACCGCTTATGATTATTGTTTCTTATTCCAGGCTAAATGACTAAACCGCCTAGGTTTATTATTTCTTGTTCTAAGCTAAATAATTTAACCGCCTAGGCATGCAAATAATGGCTCTAAGCTAAGTGCTTTAATCAAAGAGTTGGTCATATTTCAAACCCAAGCTAATTGATTTAAATACCATATCTTAAACTTATTAATGTATGGCTAATTAGTTTATGCGACTGATTTTTTTTTAAATAAATTGTTTGTAATCATACTTGAATAATGAAGTTTGCAGAAATTGGCGGTTAAAACACTGATAAATTTAAAGGTACATACATAGGGTGTACCTACCTATCTTGTTAATAATTATGAAATGAGAAATAAAACACATTGTTTAAAGATAAGTTTTTTATTTAAAATGACAATCACCTAGGAACAGCAGTAACTTCTTACCTTACCAAGGTAACAACTAAAGTTTTTATCACAATTTTATAGGAATCACAAGTTAAACAGTCTTTTTATTACGTAGCCTACAGTCTTATTACTTGAAATAATTATTCTCATTCTTCTTCATTCCTAAACTTTAACATTCTTTTTTGAGATCTCTTCAATTACAAAAAATGGTTTATCTATAAAATAACTTCTTTTAAAAATAATAACATAAAAAAATAAAATATTTACGAGCGTTTCTTTGGTTTTCATTTCTTTACTTATTTTCTTTTATATTTTTTTCTAACTTTCTCAGTAATCAAAATCAAAAACATCTCTCGTTAAAAAAAAAGTTTAAAAGTTTTCTAACCTATTTATCCCTAGTTTCTCTTCAATAACAAAAATAATGTTTATCTCCTATGACAATAATAAATTGTAGTTCACTACAGTAACAAAAAATAACAATCAAAATGATAAAAAATAAGTCATGTTAGTTAAAATTCAACCAATCTTTTCCTTTTTACTTTCTAATTTATTTTTATTCTTCTTTACACTTGCTATTTTCCCATCAGACATAATGAAAATTGCTTAATTTGGCAGGTCTGTTTCGTCTTCAATATCAGTATCGATCAGTGTATCTTTGCCAGTATTGCTGGATGGGAGGTTGATATATTCTGAATGAAATATTCTTGGGATAGCGCCAGTGTCACATAGCTTTTTCAGGTCACTATATTTTGCTTTTGTGATAGGAAGCTTTGATTTATATTTTGCATTGAGTTGTTTCGGTTTTGCATAAATTTGTATGGACTCTTCTTTTGCATCATCTTGCATGCTATATTTGACGACCATCACGTTTGGCATAGACTTCTTGAATGTCGCTACACGAATCTTGCTTATTTTACCGACAAGGTTTCCCTTGAAATATTTTTCCGACAATTCTTCATAATTCTTGAAGTCTTCGTGTGTAAGGCCTTCCACCTGATAGGGTCCTGGATCCTTTCTAGCTAGCTGACAAATTGTCAGCCACTGTGAAGGCGCCCATACCGTCGTGTGTCGAACAGAATTTTCTATTGTAGCGTGAATACTGTCTACTGTCATCTCTGTGTGTCCTGGCAGCAGATAATTCATCTGTATAGTTTCTAAATTTTTTGACATCAACAAAGCGTTGTGGTGGCTGCCAATACGATCATGTTTTTATTTTGCCCGGGGCATGAATCCGAGTACAAAATTAAACTTTTAACGGTTTTACGTTCATCAACGTTTTCTATGTACTTTTGCAATATAGTGGAAATCTCATTACCACCTCTTTTGGCTTCCGATTCTCCCCAAACATAGCAGAAACCATTGCGGGTTACACTTTCGTAAAAACACAAGTTAAAAACTGCGTATTTTCTTGAATAAAAGAGTGTCATGCCGTTTCCATATGGGGTATTTAATACCTTTTGAAGGTCAAACGAGGTACAAATCATGGAACTATTATTTTTTGGAAGTTCTCTATGACATTCTAACCTTTTCTTTGAGGCATCTTTCTCTTTCAAATGCTCCTTCATTTCTTCATTCTCAATTATATCTTGGCCTTCAAATCGTAAACATTTTAGACATTTGTCCTTTTTCGGAACATGGAATCCGATATTGAACTCATCAGTAAAAATTTCACGGAAAATCCTCTCACTTACGTAATCAACCCCTTTGCTGGCTTGATTTTCTTTATATATGGATGCGGTAGAGATTTTTTATGTTTTTAAATTCTACTGGCAGGTATAATCTCGTACTATCCTTCCTACAATAATGTGAAGGTAGTGCCGGTAATTGTTTTATAAAATTGACAGCTGAGGCCTTGACTGTGTCAGATGTCTTATTTTTTGGAATAACTCTTCCTCTTGATTCAGTTTTTGCTGATCCCATAGATGCATTTGAGAGAGTGTAGTAAACATATCGCTGAGTAATATCCAGAGTTTTTAGCAAAAATTGTTGACATACAGGGCGTCGACCCTCTCCATCGTTAATAAAATATTTAAAAGTATTGTCTCTTGAAATACTCTCTTTTGTTCTTTTTCTTTTAATTTCTACCTTTGATGACATTCCTACTAGCCAATCTTTTTTTCTTTCAGCGGACAAGGCCCAAAAATGATCAAATAATCTTTTCCTTCTTTCTTCACTAATCTCGGCACAATTATTCCCACATTTTTTTCCAACGCAAGGGTTTTCATGTACTCTTTTTTCTTGAACGATTGATCCATCTTTTTTTGTATATTGCTGGCCAGATGTTTTCAATTGCTTATTTAGTTTTTTTTTGTTCTGTCTCTTTTTTCTTATACCATCTTCACCAACTGTTGTCTCTTGTGATCTTTTCTTATTTTTCTTCTGTCTTTTCGTTGGATTATCAAGTTCACTTTCGCTAGAAGATTCGTCACCAGTCTCTTTCCACGACGAGGAATCCCATACGAAATCTTCCTGATCAGATAAAAAATCCATATAACTTTTCTTCATCACAGCCTGTTTTCTTTTCTTTTTTTTAGGTTGTGCTTCTTCATTGTCAGAAAAACTTGGTAAGTCTTCATCTTGCGAATTTCCTTCTTCTAAGGACTTTCTCATAATATCCATATCTTTATCAGGAATAATTTCCATTATCGTAGGTGTGAGATGTTCCCTATTTCCTAAAGATTCATCTTTTTCTCTTTCTTGATTGGGTTCACTGTGTAATTTTTCTTCTTGTTGACAGCGCACTGATTCAGTTTTAGAAAGATTTTCTGTGTCTTCTTCATTTTGTGTCCTGTCAATGTCCAGATTTGCAGTATCAGTTGCAGTAATTTCCTGTCGGCAGTGTACTTCTTCATTTCTGGAAAGATTTTCGGTGTCTTCTCTATTTAGTGTCCTATCGATTTTCAGGTTTTCAGTATCGGTTGCAGTAATTTCTTGTTGACAGTGCACTTTTTCAGTTTCCAAAAGATTCTCATTGTCTGTTATTTTTGCAGTCTTATCAATAAGCGGGTTTGCAGTATCAAACACGTCAATTATTTCATTATCACTATCTTCTGTGTTCTGAAATGTGAATAAATTTGTTTGAATTATATCGTTATATATATACTAGCTGTGCCCGCGACTTCGTTCGCGTGGATGTTGGAACTTAACAATGTATTTTTTAGTGCGAAGCGCTGTGGGAGGATACCGATACATATCATTTTCTTTATGCTTTTTTAAGCGTTATAAAATCATCAAATTAGTCTTCTCACCCAGGGCTGGGCAAGAGGGACTGTCAGACTTGTATTGACTAAAATCCACGGCGTCCTTCAATAGCGTAATGCTATATAGCCTATAGCCTTCCTCGATAAATGGACTATCCAACACAAAAAGATTTTTTCAATTTCAACCAGTCGTTCCTGAGATTAGCGCGTTCAAACAAACAAACAAACTCTTCAGCTTTATAATATTAGTATAGATTATACAGTTATTATAAATAATAATAAGTATTTAGTAGTAAATTTTGATTGAATTCGTTACTTTATATTCGTTCACAATAATTATGATAGTGATACTAGCTTACAAGTTTTAGGATAAGTAATAAAACTGAGCCTTGTCTGAAAAATGATAACTAGTAGGTACATACCTCTTTTTCAAATTCGACCTCAATTTGAAAGACGTGCGAAGTGATTTTTTCATTCATTTCTGTCCTTAAATTCTCTTTTAGTTCAGCTTTCGTTTTTTTGTATGGCTTTTTTATAATGAAGACCTGAAAACACAATTTAATAGATTTAATAAAAAAAAAAACACAAACACACACAACACAACACACAAAAACACCTAAAAACACAAAAACCAATTTAATAAATTTTATTAAATTGGTTTTTGTGTTTTTAAACTGTCTCAAACAAATAAAGTTAAATTATAACTTTGGTGACTCTCATGGAAATCGAACCCACTATACTTTGGATCTAGATCATACAACAGAACGTAAGTAATTTACTCACCTCATTATCTTTCTTTGCTTTTGGTGATTTTTTCGGAGTTTTATAGTTCGTGTTTGTAATAATATCTAAAGGTACATTTTTATTCTGGAACTGATCATCATCTTTAGTTTGCAGTATATTTTCTTCATTATGCGATAATTTTTCTCCCTCAATTGGTTGCAGCACGAGCAGATCTTTGTTTTGTTCCATGTAGGAATGACTACCTAAAACTGTTACTGTTTCAGGCATGTTTTTTAAACATATTTTTGGTCGCAGACTGGTAGAATCACCTTGGTTTTTATTTCGCTCAACCGTTTCATTTCTTTTTACTTTTTCGCGTGTTTCAGGTTCCGAATAATTTTTAATTACATTTTTAAATAATTTCCGTCGTTCTGGTTCCATTATTACGTGTCAAACTGTAAAATAGTTAGGATAATATTAAATTTAATAAAATAAAATTAGGTACCTAACCTGTTAAATTAGGAGTTATTTTTTTACCCGTCTGCAAAATTTCGAGGTAAATTCTACTCAAAAATGTTAGAAATACTTTTACAGGAAAGAAATGGGGTAATTCTTTTCAAAACCGGCATCATACGCCAAATATACCCAAAAAACCAAAAAGCCATAAAACCAATCCACCAACTAATCCATAAAATTTGCACCTATCACTTGCATCTAAAGTACGATTATTAATTCCTGTCAGTAAAATGACAAGTGCAACTATTGTACAACTGTCATTAACCTTCAAGCGGGCGCGCGGTCTTTTGTAACGAGAGCGGGCGCGCGTAACCGAAAAGACCTCTGGGATAAATAAAAAAATTGAAACACTTTTTGTCCAATAATTATTTATATTTATGTACGCAGATATGTTTTGATTGTCTTAAAAATCTAATTTCTCAAAACAAGTCGTAATAATTATGAGAAAAAAATATTTTTTAAATCAATGAACATAACTGAAGCATTTTTTGGATTGAGACAAAAATTAAGTACAGAAAATCTTTTTACGGGTTTATACACCTACTCAAACAATAAAAGTTACAAAATAAGGATAAAAAATAATTGACTTTGGTTTAATTTTCATCATAATCAGTTATTATAAGATTTTTTCCACTTTGTTACTTTATCACGCTCTGGAAAACAGATATTTATTTGTGAAAGTTTCCAATTATTCTCATCTGAGTCCATGCGGTTTGATTCCTTATCAGACCGAGGTTCCTCTGAAACGATGTAGTCGGAAGTTTCAGAGCCTTGGTCGCAGAGCTGTATTTCACTCTCTTCTTCGTCTTTTCCTTGTAGTTCCTCGAGTACAGGACTTTGTGATAACCGTCCACGACTCATTTTATAAAATAAACAAAATTCCAAGCTTAATTCGATAATATTGAGAAAATTTACGACGAGCGCGTAACAAGTATATGTCACGATGAGCGTCGCGCGTAACCTTTTCGACGACGGGCGCGTGTAGTCTTTTCGACGACTGCGCCGAGGCTAAAACAATTGCGATCTGTGGAGTGGTGAGAGCACTCCGAGTGACGGAATATTCTTTATTTTACTCCCAATGACATAGCGACAGGCTACTAGGAATGAGAAATACATGTGATGAGTAATAATGATGATATGAACGAAAATGTATTAAGCGCGGTCACAGTATAAATATCTACAGTAGTGGATCTCGGCCGCATGATAGAAATAAATACCTACAGCCGCGCGGTACGTAAACATGCGTTAGGGCTGTCCGACCACTGTGCGACGCAGTTCGCGAGTGATAATATAGTTTATGTAGTACACTGAATATACGTTGATTGTACACTGTACCGTAGGTAAATGAAGCTCACTGCTTCATTTCCGTGCCCGCCGACAATCCCACCGCGCCGTTACACCATGACTTTACTTTGAATAATACAAACTAACAAAACACACATGCACTGGAGTTTTAACACAAGAGTAAGTACCTACCGTATCATGATTCATTCAGAACCGCCTATAACTTATCTTTTTAACTTGCCTCAGTAACTTTCCTTTACTTTATTCATTTTACTGTATATATTAACCCAAATACCCTTTTTTTTCGTGATATAAAGGAAAATACATAACCATTAAAAAGTCACACATTATGTACCTACCTACTAGCACGGCTACTAGCTACTAGTAAGTAAAATTATTTTATAGTTAGTAGGTACTCACCTTTCAGAGGTTGCAGGTACCTAATTTAAAAAAACTTATGCCTGGATGCGTTATTGTTGACGTTAAACCACAGATTAAACACCCAAACACAGCACAATATTTTCTACTTGTCATATTTGCTAAAAAAAAAACAACGCACCGTCCGTTCATCACTACGGTACGGCCGTGACTGTCAGCGCCCCGAGCGCGCCCCGACATCGAGTCACGTGGTATAGCTCGCGTTTCGTCCGTTTGTATGAAGATCAAATACTGTAGATATTATTACCGTGGCGCGGTCGATTCGACTACGCGCGCCCGCTTGAAGGTTAAACAATGAATTTCATTAATGTACAAATGTCATTTTACTGACTGGAATTAATAATCGTACTTTTTTAATAAACTTTCGGATCTTTATTCACTAAGTAGGTATACTTAATAATTATTATCATCATACAAGTAAAGTGTAATGACTCCCAGTTACATAATAATCAATGTTTTTCTTCAAAATGTAATAAACTCACCATAAAATCCAAAATTGACGACAAATACTCTGAGCAGCTCCCACAAAACACTAAAGCACGTACGAACTTGCTCACGATTTGCGTCAACTAAAACGAGGTGGGAGACGCGGAGACGCCTGAAGCGCCCGCGCGGGGTGGCGGGGGCATTTAAACTCGCGTGTTTTATCGCGATGGCGCCAATATCAATGTTTTAACCAACGTCATAATAGTCAATCCATAAAACATTTTGATTGTATTATTGTGTATACTATTCTTATTTCGTTTAAGTTAAACTGTTTGAAGTACTAGAACTTTACTTTTGATATAACTGAAACGACACTGCTAATCAAATATTGAATAAAACAAATAGGTTTAACCAAAATCTTTAAATGTTTACTGTTGAAATCCTAAATAGTTCATGCGACCGACATTATCATCATCTACTGCAAGCTAAATGGTTGAAGTGACAACATCTAACATTTCATGTACAGAGCTAAATGTATGGATTGACACTGGGTATGAATTTGACAAAGAGGATAAATGTATTAAACGACATTCTTGTATATTTACAAGGTAAAGCTAATTGTATTAAGCGACACTGGATAAGAATTTAACAAAGAGGCTAATTGTATGAAGCGACATTTCTATATATTTATAATGTCAGGCTAAATGCTTTAACGTACGTTGCCTGTGAATTGTTGCTCCAGGAAAAAACGTTTAAACGACTGCCTGGTATTTGGTAGTCAGCTTAAGTACACAGTTCCTAAATTTGTCAATATTTTATGTCGCTTCATTCATTGCAGTCCAAAATGGGCCCAAAAAATGCGGTTGTATTAAGCGACAAAAAAGTGCTCCGATCGTCACCAAACCCAGCTCAAACGACGCAGAAAAATTCGCTGATTCCAAATATGTATAAAAGTCTATATCGCTCAGAGTGTCGCTTAATACAATTAGCCCGGAACCCGTCGATATGCGTCTTGCGAGGCGTCACAAAAAATATGTAATTCAATAATATTCGAGTTATCTCCGATGACGTAACGTGGAATACGTATATCCTTTAAGTGTGATAATTTTGTAATAAAATTGTGCCAATTTGAGAGTATATTTACTGGAACTGAGTCATCCCACCCTATCTTACACAACCACAGTTTTTGCAAAATGATTTTAGCAATGATTATAGTTGGTGCGAGTAAACCCAAGGGATCATAAATCTGTGCGATTACTGAGAGGAGGTTGCATTTAGTAACGTGAGTTGTGACGTCATGATCACATTTGGTGCTAAAATGCAATTCATCAGATGAATTGAACCATCCCATGCCAAGTGTTTTGGTATGACAGTTTTCCCCTAGTGTGAATTCCTTAGACGTAGACAATGGTTCGATTTGTGAAGATGGTGAATTAAATACCCATTTTCTAAGAGAAAAACAACCAGATTCTAAAACTTTAGAAACGTCTTTGCATATTTGTAGCAACCTTTGTTGATCCTGATGACCTGTTATTAAATCATCGACATAGAAATCGTCATTGATTATTTGTGCGATGACGTCATCATTACATTCTAACGCAAGTTGTTTTAAACACCTAATACTCAGGTATGGCGCGGAAGCCGTTCCGTAAGTAACAGTGTTAAGCTGGAATACACCGAGCGGCTCCGACGGATCTTCCCTCCAAAGTATTAGTTGTAGATTTCTCTGATCAGGCTGAATTAGTATTTGCCGGTACATTTTTTCAATGTCCGCGCATGCAACATATTTAAATTGTCTAAAACGAAGCAAAATTGAAAACAAATCATTTTGTAACGTGGGTCCAATGTGTTGTATATCGTTTAATGATTTGCCCGAAGTGGACTTTGCACTTGCGTCAAAGACAACTCTAAGTTTGGTTGTTGAACTATGTTCCCTATAAACACCGTGGTGTGGTAAAAAATAACAAGGTGAATTGTATTCTGTTATGCGACTCATGTGTCCCAGACCTAAATATTCACTCATAAAATCGTTATACATTTGTCTATAGCTAGGTGAGCTCCTTAGCAGTTTACGTTCGAGTGCGAGGAACCGGTTTTTTGCCATAGAAAATGTATCATTTAAAACATCAGCTGATTGACTAAGTGGAATGCGTACAGAAAAACGGCCCTTATCGCTGCGTGAAGTCGTGTCTCTGAATAAATTTTCGCATGCACTTTCATCATCAGTTAAATAATTATTTGTTGAAGGAATTTCTTCCAGTTCCCAAAATCGTTTGAGTTCGGAATCTAATGTTTGCGTGAAATTACAATGAGTTAGGTTAACGCGTGAAACCTTTTCATGTACAACTCCCGATATGATCCATCCTAGTTGTGTGTTTTGCAGGTATGGACCATTCGGCAACCGTATGAGACCATCTCCAAGCAAGTCCCAGAACCTATCTGCTCCTATCAACAACTCAATGTCGCTAGACAGATAGAATTCAGGATCGGCAAGCTGAATATGGTTTGGTATAGAAATATTGTGATAATTTCTAAGTGAAGGTAATTGTGCCGTTATACGATGTAAAACTAAACAGTTAAAGCGCGTGATACACTTGTTTGTTTTGGATCGTATTTGAACACTACATGATTGCGTGGATTGAGATATAGTATTACCGACACCTATAACTTGAACAGTGGACTGTATCAATGGAAGGTTAAGTTTTTTGCATAGCGATTCGGATATGAAGCAATTTTGACTCCCGTTATCCAAAAGAATGCGCGTTGTGTGATAATTGTTTTGTGCGTCCGCTATTTCCACTAATGCGGTCGATAATAATACTGTATTTGGTACATAATGCGCGATGTTATTATTATCTTCCTTGCGAACTGTGTGTGATTTGCAAGAAGTGGTTAGCGACGTTTGACTGTGTGAGGCACTCGTATTATTTGAATCAGACAGTGGCACTATTTGCGTGGTTTGAGCAACAGCTGATAATGTACGAGCGTCTGCATCTGTGTGAATTAAGGAATTATGTTTCTTGTTGCAAAGCCTGCACGGTCCATACCAACAATCGTTTAAAGCGTGATCTGATCGTAAACAATTACGACATAACTTTTTGTTCTCAATGAAGTCCATTTTATCTTTAAGAGACAGGTTTAGGAAAACTTCACACGAGTACACTGGGTGATTGGAACCGCACTGAGCGCATTTGTAACGTGATGATTTTTTATTATTACTGTTATCTTTGCGTGTTATAACATGGCTATGTGATTTTGTGACTGACTGCGACTGTTTCTTTGTGTGTGAGTCTGACGATTGTTTGCTTTGAGGCCTAATAGATTCCAAAAAATCAGCACGATCCGTGAGGAATTTCATCAGTTGAGACAGTTTTAATTTTCCTATTTTCGGTAAGGTACTTTTGTGGCTTTCCCATTCGCGATCGGTTGAAGAATCTAACTTCGAAGTGACAATATGGATAATTAATGTATCCCACGAGTCTGTAGGTTCATCCAACGTTTTTAACGCCCGAATGTTTCTTAAAACTGTATCTATTAACCTACGAATTTGAGCAGCTGATTCTTTATTCATCGATTGTGCATAGAATAAAGCTTTGACGTGATTACTAACTAGCAAATTATCATTATTAAATCTATTTTCTAGGAGACTCCAAGCAACTAAATAATTATCAGATGAAAATTCGAGTGCTTTTACTACTTGCAATGCATCACCTGTGAGCACTGAACGTAGGTAGTGGAACTTCTGAACATTATCTAGACCGTCACTATTGTGAATCATGGATAAGTAGGTGTCGCGAAACTCAAGCCATTGGTCATACGAACCGTCGAATTTAGGTAACGAAATTGTGGGTAACTTCATATAGTTAGAAGTTCGACTTTGAATCCCAGAATTTTGATTGATATTATCCTTAAGAATACATTTAGCCTTGCCCACAATAGCATAAAACTGATTCTGAAACGTTTCTCTCTGTAACAATTCCGCATCTAGATCACAATCTGTTACATAGCAATCTAATTCATCTTGTATAGTAGAAAATTGATCGATAAGTAGTTTAAAAGATTCATAACGCTCTTCTAATTCTGCTTTCTGAGCGCCCGTTAGTTGCGATTCATCCAATGAATTGATGTATTTTGAGAATAAAGTTAATTTTCGCTTAACGGTACCTCTTTTTTTGACTAAATCGCGAATTATATCATCATTATTTTCTATTTCTACAATCGAATGCCTTTTGTTATTCATATTGGTGGTTTGCAAGAGAAAGAATCAAGTACTTACAGTTAACCGGTAATCGACGTGCGTTCGAATCCGACGTAGGTAGACCGCACAATTGTACTGCGTACACTGGAATTTTGCGAAAAACAACGATATTAGCACAAATTGAACTGAGCTCTGGGTTTGGGTAATGAATTGGATGGATTGACCTGACCGTTGCTCCAGAAGTCGTTGACCTGATCATTACTCCGGGACGCGTTGTTCTGGCAGCTACACCGGAACCCGTTGATCTGGCCGTAGTTGCGCCGGAAACCGTTGATCTGGCCGTTGTTGCGCCGGAAACCGTTGATCTGGCCGTTGTTGCGCAGGAACTGTTGATCCGTCCCTTGCCTCAGGTGTTGATCTGGCCTTTGTTCTAGGTGTTGATCTGGCCGGTCTGCCGTTTGATTTTATTCCAATCGTTGCGCCGGTAGGTTGGTTCAATTACTTGTCTGGCTCGGAGGTTCAATTATGTTTGGTGTTTTGTGTTGGGTCATCGGCGTTGTCGGTTATTTTTGAAATAAAGCTGCGGTTGTGCTCGTTACAATTTGTATTGACTAATAATGGTTTACAATGATTTTGATGTTGTCGTCGTCGCGTCACAAAAGTTAAGAACGATCGCGCACTGTTGGTCTCGCAATGTCCGTACCCGCCCCTCCCCGGCCGTCCCGGCCCCGCACTGCTTGTATCCACCGTGATGCACAGATGGCGCGGTGGTCGTCAACACTGAATATACAGTTATTTGCAAATTACTCAAAACTGCATAGCTGCTTCTTAAACCGAATTGCTTCAGAAGATTATCTAGAAGACATAATTGATATAAAACCTCTTTCTCTTAAGGTTTTACGGGTTTCAAACTTTCTGTAAATGTTTGATGTTGTGAATGAGGCCAAAAAAGGGTGAAGTTTTGAACTATAATTATAGCAATAGTTACTTTATAATGATTGTTATTTTCCTTGGGATATAAATGTGGAATATTTTTCCCACTATTATCCATGTAATTTTTTAAGGTGGCAGAAACATATTTTATATAGTTTTCTAAAAAGAAATTGTTAACTGTTTGGTTTTAACAAAAAACAACCAAAAAAATTTTTTTTTTTTTATGTACCTACTGTTCCTTAACAAGGGAAAAAGTTAAAACTGATTCATACAGGTTTACACACTTTTATTGCTATAATAGCAAGTAGTTCAATCAATTCAGATTTTTGATGTAGATATTACGCTACAGATAATATATAATTACTAAAATTTACCATTAAGGTAAGTATTAGTAATTATCTCTGGTGTGGTTTAGTATAAAAAAGGGGTTGATTATCCAACCCATCATCAGAATAACAACTGGGTCACAAGTGATTAATTCTCATCACATAATCTATATCTGAGACTTGCCTACCTGAGTCAATTTGTGACTAAAAACTCAGCACATAGCCTTTGTAGACCACATACGCCCCCGCAAGACGTCCCAATGGCCAGGCCAGTCGTTATCAATATAGTATGCAGGCGTTGTTAGCCTTTTGCGTTTCCTTTTATTGCTCATGTAGCAAACACCATTTTTTGCAAAAAAAACACATGCAAATCTCAAGGCATAGAATTCGTCCCATTCTTCTTTCCAAGTAGCGATCATCATTCGCGCTGCATAACGAATCTTTATGCAGTTGTATTTATTTCATAGCAGAAAAAATTACTCGTAAAACAGCAAGTTTCATTTCTCACCTTCATCGCTCGTAGGTATTATAATTCAAATCCTCACGTGTCTTATGCGCTTTACAGGTTTCCTGTAGCTTCGATATTGAATCCGACGTTCATTTTCGCATTTGCCGATAATAGTTAATACTTATACTTTTTTAAAACGAATTTTAATTATAAAGAAAGGAAGAAACGTGGCGCCATTTTTTGACATAAAATCCGAATGAAGCATAGAGTTACAGGTTAGATGGACATTGTGGGGTTACGTTCGGAAACAAGCTTTTATCTTTGAAATATGTGATGGCGCCTCAGACTAAAGCCGAGACTACAAGAGTTTTCCTAATCATCGAAGACAATGCAACAACAATTATAATAGGTGTTAGATAGAATTAAATCTAGTATTTTTGATTTATTGTTTAGAATACTGTTGTATTGATTAAGACTATTTATGGTCAAGAATTCAGAGAAAATCGCATATAAATCCGTATTCTTTGGTTCAGGGTACAAATGAAAATTGTCGTTTTTTGAAAGCCATGTAATATTAGTCAGGTTAAAATCTCCTAATATCAATGTTTGTTCATTTTTATTGAGTAGCTTCTGGATGTTTTTAGTAAACAACTCCAGTGTATCACGATGGATTGGTGGCGGTAGGTATACGAATTAAGTTTGGTGGCAGCAGAGGATGCAAAAAAAACCCGATTATCACTTTCGCGCGCGGCGCTCACTTTTTCGAAACATGTGATGGAGCACTGTTTTCCCCCATACATTTTTTTACGACGTATGGTGACGTTCTGCAATATATAATCTTTTTTTTTATTATTAAACACTGCGTCTCGATACGTCGACGTGCAGTTATGTTCTGCCACATTTTATCCTTAAAAACGCATTAAATTATACTATCTAAAAGCAAAACGTATGTGTACGTCGATATTGTATATACATACATACACATGAAATACACACACATGAAATATTATTTCAATCAGCCAACAGGACGTAGGTCAAATGTAATTTACTAGATTTTATTACAGACACACACAAACTGTCTTGGCGACACTGTAATAGTTGGACATAAATAAAAGCTAGTCAAATTAACATTACTAGTCAAAAAGTGTTTAAATCTTATATAAACAACATTTAGGACTTATTGTAATGCCCAAAGAACATGGTTGTGATGGATCCGAGTTTGTATTGTCACTTTTTTTAATGTTTTTCTTCCTTCTTGTTCGCTTTATTTTGTTCATCTAAAACAGTGGAATTTCTATGATTAGAACTAAAATAAAACTACTCTAGTTGCTCAAATATAAAAGTATTTTATATAATACACACTCTATAATTGAAATCCAGTATAAAATATGTGATAACTTACGATTTTAAAGTTTCATCACCGTGGAGCTCACACGTGCGTCACGTAACAGCGCACAGCCCGACTGACAGTATGGCGGAGCATACTCCAGTTGACGTCTATGGACGTTCTGCGTTTGTGGGTAGGTGTCAGAAGTACCGACAAAACGCTTAAAATCTCGATGCTGTGTGACACTACGAAATCAAGATTTTGATATGTTGTGGCACTGTGACGTCACTATACGAGCATTAAATGAGAATCGGACGTTTCCTTACGTACTGAATGATAGAAAAATATAAAATTTGACGTATCGATACGTTGTGCGACATCGTATCTCGGTTTTTTGACGTATCCATACGTTGTGAACGCGAATGTGTTATATTTAATTAAGTTTAACAAAAGTCCCCAAATTACAATTATAGTTTAAATCTAGCTAATAACTAAGTAGGTACTATTTAGTCAACGATTGACTCTTAAGTGCAGTTTCCATCAATCTTGAGATCGACGCCTGATCGCAGAAACGGTGTCGGCCTTCGTCCGACGTGAGGCACGTGTGCTGCGTCAGCTCCTTGATATTTGCAAATTATGTAGGTAGTTATGTGGATCCAGGGCAACGCATACTACTGGCTGGTTTGCCTCGGGTATGCTTGCGAATTATGTAGTTATGTGGATTCAGGGTGATGTATACTAATGACTTGCCTCGGCTATGCTTGCGTAACACCTCCCCGTAGAACAGCGACTATTGAAGACCTTGGTCGTAAATTGCGCTGGGAGATGATCTGTACTGTCCCTTTGAGTCTCTGGAACGGCATAGATGCTCTGTTGTCGAACTTCCCTGTCGTTGGGAGATTCTTTCTCAAGCTTGATCTGTTTCAGGTGACATCTTCGATAAGTGAAGTAAGCGACCAGTGCACATGCACTGATTAATATCACATACAGCGGTATAGTTGTATGATAGAGGCTGCCATCTGAATGTGTGTCAAAGTGTACCGGCGACTGCAGTGAAATCTCTTTATTGGTTGCGTGTAGATCATCCAAGTTAATAGAGTTGAGTTTGAATAACGGGTATGCTGCTGGGCTGGCTGAGATATTGTGACTGGTTTGCATTCTGAAAGTCTTTGCTGCTGCGGGATGAGGGTTCTGATATAGTCTGGTGACGTTCGGCTTTGTACGTTGTGTATCTCTTCACATAGATACCCCTCAGTGGACTTCGGGCATTCAGCCTCTATGTACTTGAAATCTTTCGAATGGATCGCAAGGAATTGGAAGTGAGGGACAAGAATCTCATGGTTTTTGTTAGGATCTATGGATATTTTGTATAGATCATATGATCTATACAAAATATTCATAGATCATATGTCTAGGGCAGGATGATCGGGAATTTGTAGACTATAACCTTTTCCAAATTAATAATTATGTTCTTGCAGGGATGTACTGAATAAGATGACGTCATCCAAATATACCAAACAGATATCCTGGAGGTCTCTCAGGATATTGTCCATAACACGCTGAAATGTTGCCGGAGAGTTTTTCAATCCCATCGGCATTTTCAGGAATTCGTAGTGGCCATTTTCTACATTAAAAGCAGTTTTGTGTATATCAGAGGGGTCAAGTTCAACTTGATAAAACCCGCTGGCAAGGTCGAGTGTACTAAAATATTGGCATTTACCTAATTTGTCTAATATGTCTGAAATGATCGGTATAGGATATCTGTCATCAATAGTTTTTCGTTGACTTTACGAAAGTCTATTACAAGTCGCCACTTGGTCTTACCCGAAGCATCTGCCTTTTTGAGGACGACCCAAATGGGAGAGCTCCATGCAGTATCTGAGGGCCTGATTATATTCTCCTCAAGCATCTTATTAATTTGGTCTTTAACTTCTTGTTTATGGATATATGGATATTTGTAACTTTTAGCATGGACGGGGATTTCGTCAGTCGTCCTTATCTTATGTTTTATTTTATTTGTAAATGTTAGAGGTTCTCCCTCGAGATAAAAGACGTCGGAGTACCACATAAAGTTCTTAGATTTGCCAGTTCTTCTGGATTCAAGTGGTCGGTCCGGAGGCGCGATAAAACTTCCTCCGTACGGTTATCTAATTGATCTACCTGTTCGCTCTGTACATTAAATAGTTCGGCAGTAACGGGACGACCCATAGAGAAAATTACGTCATTAGGTGATTTATTTGAAATTTGTACCCAACCTCTATTATTCCTTACAGTGGTGAAACAGTCAGAAATTAAACAGTTACTAATTATCTGATCGGGAACGAATACGTCGCCGTCGTGAGAATTTATAGGCAATCTTGCTAACTTAGATGTCTGAGCTGGTATGATTTCTTCATAGATTCTATTATCATTGCAAGTCATACATTTTTTTTTTTTTTTTTAGCGTGGTAAAATCATCAAATGAGTTCTCCAACCCCGGGCAGGGCGGGAGGGGGACTGTCAGACTTCTAATGACTAAAATCCACGGTGTCCTTCATAGCCTGTTATGTTCCGGGGTCACGGTAAGGGAATAATCCCGCGACCCCAGCAGGCTTTGGCCCTCTGAGAGGGGGGCCCCGTCATTATGCTGACGCTCTTTGAGGCGCGCGTGGGACACGACGCGCCGTCGACCCAGGCATGGTCCTTGGTCGGGCAGCGAGTTGCCCTTTACTCGCTGCCCGCATGCCCGCGCCTACGGTGGCCGGAGATCGTCTCGCGACGTCCGTCGCCGTGGGCGTCCTACACCGCGGTTGGGGCGGAGGGAGGACTCTGTCCTCTCTCGCTCGCGGCGCGCCTCCTCCTTCGCGAGCATTACTGCTTCGCAGAAGGAGGCGACCGCTTCCCACTCCGTCTCGCCCCGCAGCATGGCCGCAACCAATGCCGGGCGCAAGAGGTCTCCGCCTATCGCAGCCGTGAGGACACGTCGGTGCACTGCCCAAGCTGGGCAGTCCTGCACCATAAGCTCCACCGTGTCCTCCGGGCGATCTTCGCAGTGGTGACACCCAGGCGTCTCCTCCTTTTGCATTAGACACAGGTACCTCCCGAAACTTCCGTGTCCGGTGAGGACCTGCGTCAAGCGGTAGGTCAGGACGCCATGACTTCTCTCCAGCCACTCCTCAAAGAGGGGTCTTACCGCCACAATTGCGGCGTGCCCGTGATTTCGGGATTTGGGAAAAATTTCCGTCTTGCTTTCGGTTTTCGTTTCCGGTTTCATCATTTGATTTAATTTTTTCCACCACTGGGGTTTCGTACTGCCCACAGTTAAAGTAAAAATCTAAGTACTCTTGGTAAGCGTCATAGTCTTGGTTATAGGTTGCGCATACTAAATCATAATAGGAATCATAGACACAATCATAGTTATTAACTTCACGCGTTTTAAAATAATTGTTAGGCGGCGGATTGCCGGCTGTGCGCCAGTCATGTCCTGTGGAAGGTAACGGTTTAGTCACAAAGTGGCTGACGCCACTCATGGGGCGCGGCGTGCTATTATAGTTAGTACTTTGTTGCACGGGTACACCATTCGGAAATCTAAAGACATTGCCCTGAGCATTATAATTTGGAGGTGGTGCTCGGAACATCTGTTGAGTCCGAGTAGGGCCACGAGGTTGTTGTAATTGAGGCATATTTCGCCGCCAACCCTGATTAGGTTGAGGGAAGAACTGCTGGGGACGCGGAAGACCAGGTATACTATACATCTGCGGTTTTGATGGACCGGGTATGCCCATTGTAGGGAGTTGCTGCATAAACTGGTTAAGAGGTAGGTTGAAATTAGGTTTGATAGGCTGCTGATTGTTATCTTTCTTACTAGACCCGGTTTCGGTGCGCTGCTGCATGTAAAGTGTATAACGTTCCTCCTGAACAAATTCGAGTGCCTTTTCCATCGTCTCGGGACGCATGCAACGAACTCTAGAAACTAGGGATCTTTTAAACTGCGTAAGTAACATTGTAAGGTCAATTTCTTTTAAAGGTCTCGCTTTGCTGTAACTGTAGTAGGCAAAGTTTCATGCAATGACGTAAGTCATGATTGTGCTAAATAAATTCTGGCAGCGCTCATAGAATTCCTGAGGGGTAGAAGACCCCTGAGTCTGCAAAGATAAATCGTTATATAAAGCGGTCTCGTCGCGATGATCAGCAAAATTATTAATTAGCGCGCTTCGAATACCAATCCAATTCTCGGGAATACCGTTACTATTTATTAATCGAGCTGCGGAACCTGTAACCTTGTTTAAAGATCCATTTATGAGAGCCAAATTGGTTAACTCATTACCCGGTTCAGTCTTAAAATATGCGAGTACTAGTTGGTCACAAAGATTTACAAAACGGGTTAACACGTTAGGATTGCCATCGAATTCAGGTAGAATCCGGAGTGAATTAAAAATTTCTCCTACTTTGTCATCAGACATATCTGTATCCGGTAAAACTGATTCGCCTAACTGTCTAAACTCGTCTATAGTACTAAGCCTATTTGACTCACGCGACACTCTTGGGTGGAAATTCTTGAAAAACGAATATGAAAAAAATACTAAAAATAAATCAGACACTTACAATGAATTAATTTTATTTCACGTTGATCTGAAATATAATTGATTAACAGTGTAGTATTTCCATTCGCTACTCTATGGTATCGCGGTTTTATTCAGAGTAAAAAAAGAATAAAATACGTTTTTAGTCTGTGGCATATCCAAACGTCACTTTTTTTTTCGCGCTCACACGGCATCGTTGAGTTGTAAAACGCAATTTTTCTACTTTGCAAAAATTATCATGCCAAGCGACAAAAAGTTACTAAAAAGGTTGGCAAAAATGTTGAAAAGTGAGATGAAGCATCGACAGCGGAGTCGTAGGAGTAGAACACGGTCACGCAGTTCCCGGCGCCCAAGGCTTTCATCGTCGGACTCTGAAAGAACTCCGACTCGCAGGCCCGGGTGGCAAAGTATTGCTGCCGAACCTGCCATAGGTTAAATGGAATATGAAGAAGGTAAGTTAATAGTTCACTCTCAGTTTCCTTAGTAGGTACCTACTCACATGAAGAAAAACGAAGTCTTGGTAGTCACCGTGCTGGTACGAGATATCATTAGCACGAAGATCGAACTTGGTACACGATACCACAGCTTCGATTTGGTACGAGATACCACCGCTTGATTTGGTACGAGGTACCCAAGCAAACGTACGCGATACGTAATACCTACTATCCACACCTACACGGTTAATAGTCGCCTACAGAACACGCGATGTACTTGTAGACAAAAACCTTTTAAACCTGCTCACACTTATGCATAATTATTCCAGATGTGGAAAACGACAATATGCTGGAGACACAAGTTGATTATCTTGCCCCCTTCAGAGAGGCTTTGGGGGAAGAATATCAGGACTGTATAAAATTTGAAGGGAAAATACAAGAAGAGATTGGAAAACGCTGAGACCACATCTTAGTGAATGGTTTAACCAAGGAGGAAAGGGAGGTGATCATGAAAAAATACAAACTCTCAGAAAATTGCAAACTTCTAGACGCTCCTATTCTAAATGAAGAGGTAATAAAAACTTTTTCTAAAAAAAATGTGACCGCCTTCAAAAACAACCACAAAAAAGGGTAAAATAACCTACAAAACTTTTCTTTCGGAAGTCGGTGACTTTTATTATTAATTTCATTGTCTTTTTTGCCACCGACTCTCGATCCATTATAGGACAAGTTTTGTCAAGACTCATAGATAACAAGGACATTGACAAATTTATAATAATCAAAAAATTTTGTGACGTTGCCAAACTTTTAAATGATTTACATTACTAAAAGACCAAGACAAGAAAACTCTTAGTTTCCCCACTCTTGACAAATATTTCATCAACTTTGTTGAAAAAGTCAAAAGAGATGAACACCTGTTTGGCATGGATCTGGCTTCAAAAATAAAAACTAGCCAAGAAATAAAGAAGTCTTCGTCAACAATTAAGAAGAATGTGCCAAGAGTTTACACAAATAAAAATAAAAAATAAAATAAAAATAAAATAAATTTATTTGCACCTTACAAGTTCACAATACCTTACAAAGTTAATATATTATAAGTCTAAAGGTAACGACATTAGTGTTTTTTTTATGTTGCAGCTAATACCTAAGCTAAGATAATTAAATATCTTGTGGATATAGGTATCAGCGCCCGCCTTCATTACAGTATAACAGTGCCGCTAAGCTTATTTAAGGTTTAATCCTGCTTAATTATTTATTTTCTTACTTTATACAATACTACATATAATTAGTTTCAATTAGTAGTAGTGGCACAGATTTTAAATATTGATCTTTTTAATTACAAAAAAAATAAAAATTTGGATTTACATTTCGCAAGGTACGTGTCCATATTTAGATACATTAACATTATTAAAGATACATTGAAATAAAAGAGCAAAACGGAAGTTTGCATGGGTGTGTTAGAGTGTAGATAATATGTGAAAGATGTGTGTGTGAGTGTGCGTGTGTGTGTGAGTGTGCGTGTGTGTGTGTGAGTGTGTGTGTGTGTGTGAGAGTGTATGTGTGTGTGGGGGGGGCGAGTACATACAAGTAACAAAACTTTTTTTTTTTTTAATAACCTTATTTACCCTTGCTTTGTATTTCTTTTCTTTCAAATTATACGAGAATACTAAAAGTTTTTCAGTTTCGTCACAGTCTAATAATCCTACAGTCGTCCGACGAAGACGTCTAGACAGGGCAATCGTGCGGGGTGTGAGAGGTGAGACGCGGGTAAGCCGAGCCCAACTTGGGAACAAAACGATGTTACTATGTTGGGCTCTATCATTCAGGGCTATCGCGTGTGACGTGCGTATTTATTTTTATTTGTTCATTTAAAATGACCGACCCGCGCACGCCTTTTTTTTTAATAGGTTATTGCACAGGGCATCTGTTTGGAAATTCTACTAATATTATATTTATATGACTGTGTTATAAATTGTATGTCCCATGACAAGATGGTGGACTTTTTTATTAATTACCAAGGGTGAATTTCGAGATGGCGCACGTATTTTAATTTACCAAGTACGGGTATCAATTTTGAGTTTATTAGGGGTCCTTGTTACAAAAAAGCCATCCTTTTTGAAATCCAAGATGGCGGACGATCAATTTCGAGGTTATTTGGGGTGCTTGTAACGAAAAAGCATTCTTAGATGGCGGACGTCATTTTTTCCTTAGAATTTGATATGGGTGTCAATTTCGAGGTTAATTGGGGTGCTTGTAACGAAAAAGCCATTCTTTTAGAAATCCAAGATGGCGGACGCCGTTTTTTTCTTAGAATTTGATATGGGTGTCAATTTCGAGGTTAATTGGGGTGCTTGTTGCGAAAAAGTTATTCTTTTTGAAATCCAAGATGGCGGACATCATTTTTTCTTTAGAATTTGATATGGGTGTCAATTTCGAGGTTAATTGGGGTGCTTGTAAAGAAAAAGCCATTATTTTTGAAATCCAAGATGGCGGACGCCGTTTTTTTCTTAGTATTTGATATGGGTGTCAATTTCGAGGTTAATGGGGTGCTTGTTACGAAAAAGCTATTCTTTTTGAAATCCAAGATGGCGGACGTCATTTTTTCTTTAAATATTGATATGGGTGTCAATTTCCAAGTTAATTGGGGTGCTTGTAACGAAAAAGTCATTCTTTTAGAAATCGAAGATGGCGGGCGTCAATTTAAATGTATTACGCCAATTCCGTGATAAATTGGGGTGCTGGTTACGAAATGCCATCTAAATAACTTAAATCTGTCTCGAGTTGGTCCTATAGTAAAAGTTGTTCATTTTGGTAGTCTGTAGCAATTTTTTTTTCACATGTACGTAAGTACCCTTTTGGTTAGAATATACTTATTATTTATTAATTTGTATTGTATTTATGATATTTATTTAATTGGAAGTTAAAATTAAAAAAAAAAATCGCAGTCCACGTCGTCAGTGTCACATAGTAACTATTTATCAAATGCATCAGTTCAATTTTTAAATCTCTTAGTATACGTCTTATCTGCATTTTTTATTTTCATTCAACTTCTTAATAATACATGCAGTAAAGAGGGGGTTAAAACTTGTTTTCATTATTATACAAGTGTTTAATATTGTTTTCATTATAATTCTGCCATCCATGTTGATCTGCAATAAATAAATAATTTCATAAATATTCTTTACTTGTGACAACCCTGGCCGATGCATAACTGTCTAGACGATGTCGGCATTTTACCCGAGATCAAAGGCGTCGTCCTACTGTATGATTTCTATACTGTGGTGATGCGATGCATACGTTCGACCGTAATAGCCATTCTAATAATCGTTTGCACCTGTTTAGACAACGAACTGATTTGTAGGCGTTTCATTTGCAATGTTGTATATTCTCGGGCCTAGGAACATGTTAAATTTTGAGCAAAAGAATTTCTAACAGGGAATCATTAACAAGATCGATTAACGTCGTCGTACTAGTAGTTTGCTTTTCAGTAGGGTATTGCGGTCTGATAGTAGAATGTTGTCTTAAATGAGGGCCAATAGCAAATACTTTGCGTACCGTTAGTGTAGTGTGCAGCTTGCCTAACCTTATATTTGTATCTGCACACACTAATTATTGTCATTATTATACGAATCGTTGAACTAAACAGCTCTTTATTTCGACAACATCACTATGTTACATGGCGACCCTTAGCCAGCAATTAAAATTTTGCAACCTACGCGATAAATTGCCGTAGCGAAATAAATTATGAGGATTATCCCGATGGAAGTTTTGAAGACACATATACTAGAAGTTGGAAAGCGAAGAAGCATCCTGTAGAAGAATCAGAATCCCAATTGAAGACCTTTATTTGAAGAGGTCAAATCATTAAATAAGACCGTTGCTGGTGGACGTGCCGGGAGAATGCTCAAGCGCTTATGATGAGACCCCATGCAGGGCGCCGGGAGTCTGAATCTGTACGAGCCAATATGGAGCAGCTGCCCATTGCCACTTCAGCTTGCTAATCTGAGTGGTTCTATATCGATCCACGCCATCGTGAGACTTCAGTTCGTACATACGCGATCGTCAGTCATTTCGGATTCAACTCACTGCAGATGAAACACTTCGAGCATTTTTTTAGCCCTCTCCTATAGCTCATGTTGAGCGTAACTGGATGATGCTTCTGAGATGAAATAGGCCGATAGTGAACGCTCAGAACACGCGTTTCGGTGCCACCAAAGTAATACAAAATCACTGGTAACACACATAATGGTTGAAGACTTTCGTCTTGAGAACTGCATTTACAATGTCGGAAAAGACATTGACGTAGTTTCCCAAACAACTGCAACAACACGCAGCTTGGACGACGTGTAGCTTGGTACAGTGATTCGATCTTGATCTCGTATTAACTTTGGTGGAACCACTCGCGTAACCGGACGCTCTATCTGTCCTAAGTCTTTATATGAGTCATGCAACTTCGTTATAACCGAGTTTCCAACAGAAATGGGGTGGGCACAACAATTGCAAGCATTTGCACACTACATTTTACGTCAAAATGTCCTATAAAGTTCAAAGGTGGGATAGAACCCGTTGTGAAACTCCAAGTCAGAGGCCATCGAGCATCATGCTGAGTTCCACCTCAAAACGAACTTTGCCATGACTACGATGTCGTCGGCTGTTCAGAAGGTGACCGAAGAATCGTATGACACAGCCTCCGTTTCACCGATCAGTTGACAGAACCAAGTCCTTGCCATTCCAGGAGCTTGAAGACGTTTTCCATTGCGGCAGTAAACAGTTTCGGGGAGATAACATCCCCCTGTCTTACGCCTCTTCTCAATGAAATCGCCTTCGTGCTCTGATCCTGTACTCAAACTGACATGGTGGCGTTATTAAGGCCACGTAATTCGGAATCAACCTATTTTTGATTCAACGGCAAACAATCAAATATTCGTTTTTCGATCTGAAAAAATCTAGGGGCTGTATGTTATAGTTCAATAAACTGTCTATGTTATTTTCCAGTTGAAAACGCGATATTTATAACTTGACTCGATCAAAAAAAACGCGAAAATAGAGATTTTTTTAACGTTTTTTGAGTGGTACTTGAAGTAGATCAAACTTTTGGTCCTGAAGAATGTATCAATAAATAGGTAATGATGTTTGTCAGAACTTTATCAGGTTACTTTTTCATTTAATAACAATTTTAATTTATAAAAAGACGTCAATGTGTTTGGGCACATACGCCGTTTTATTCTAAGCACACATTCACTATCGTCCTCTCATCTTTTGCCTTTCAAAAGTAGTGTCATCACTGTCGCTCGTTGACGAATCAGTCAGCCAGCGTGGCTCTTACAGACTAGACCTATGACACTTTTTTTCTGATCGGGGCTGTCAGAGAAGAGTTTTCGTAATAGCAAAATTGGAAAACACACAAAATTGAACTACCACAAGAAAAACGTGACTCGTAGGCTTTTGATTATTCAAAATATGTTTAGGCATATATACGCTGTGTTTAATGGGACCTGATTAAACGGACATGGCTGTAAAATAGACCTATAAACACGATTTCTATTTTCAATAACATATTATTTTCATTAATAACTATTGAAAAGAAACCGAACTTACTGAATTTAATTGCAGGAAATTTCTGACGCACAGACATTCTTGATGTACGGAGCAAATAAGGGATTTGAGAGAATGAGAATTTTAGAATACGTATAATATACATTACGAATTGTTTCTATCAATATAATAAATTAAACACAGGTACCTATATCAATGTTATCGTGATGTCGTAGTACGGTTCTTGTTCATCGTTCTGCAATATTTTGCATTCTCCATCGTCCAATACTTTTGGATCTATATAACATTTCACGTGAACTATTCTTATTAGTACTGAATTTCAGTCAACAATAATTATGTAACTGAAAACAACCACTAATGGTATCGAATTGCAATATAGGATAAGATGCACTTCACTTTTATTATTATTTATTTCATTTCGTCAAAGATTTATAACAATTTCGAAGAAACAGGATTAAAATAATTAAATGAAAATTACTGTATTGTCAATATTTTGAATACTTCAAGATTACATGTCACCCATGTCACCTACAAATAAGGAGTAACACCCACAACGCTGTTAAATATCGCATAAAGCTCCATTCTCACTAGCGCTGTTTTTTGGACGTAAAAAAACGCAGAGTTTTAACAAAAAGGTACATAAAATTGAACTTAACTGTCACCGCCTAGCATTTAAAATCAAATGGAGTTTGAACAAAAACGCCGCGTTTTATAATCGTTGACGTTTGAACAGATACAATATGGGAATACATTTTTTTCTATTTCCCATGCCCAGAAAAAAACACTTGTGCGATTGGCCACAAAGTACTGCGAATGCGATGAAAAATCGGTGGTTGTTGCTCAGTCTCACCATGTGTTCAGTACAAGTTGTTTGTCGCTCTATTTAATTTTTTTTTGCGACGTGGTTGAAAATCATAATTATCTAAGACCAAATGTACAATATTGTTTTTTTTTTTTAAGAATTTAGACGTACTTGTCTAGAATATAAAGAATAATTAGTAAATTAAAAAAAATAGTGATCGTGATTCAAGTTTTGTGGCGCGTCCACAATCTGTTTTACTAGGAATTAGCATCGCCTAAACGACACTGCATTAGTTTCATAGAAATTACTCTTTTTAATATTGTATTTAGTAATAGTTTTTCTAAATAATAGCAATTTTATTTTTACATGAAGTGTGATATTTTATCCTACAAAAAAATGGGAAAGGCACGTACGCGGGAAATTTATAATTTTGGTTGCTCTAATAGAACGAATAGAGGATGACACTACCATCATTTACTTCATTTAGCCAGCTGCTAAAGTGCAGCAGTAACAAAAGTTCTCCATCTTGTTCTGATTTCCCGCCAGAAACGTTAAGAAGTCTTTTTATGGCGATCGGACAAAAAACCTGCAATTTTGTTGTATAAACCAGTGGCGGCCTTAGGGGGGGCGAACCGGGCACCCGCCCGGGGCCTCGCGCTTGCAGGGGGCCTCGCGCAACAGACCAAGCAAAAGAAAAACTAGTAATTTTTATTAATTAAATACTTTTGATTTTTATTAATTAATTAGTTATGTTATTGCCTTAACGAGTAGTTAGGCTACTCATTAAGGCTACAACAATCGTAACGGCAAAATAAATAAGATTTTAGTTTTAGAAAAAGTCAAATCATCTATTTTTTTTAGGGTTCCGTAGTCAACAAGGAACCCTTATAGTTTCGCCATGTCCGTCCGTCCGTCCGTCCGCAGTTTAGCTCAGAGACGCACAGTACTAGAGAGCTGTAATTTGGTGTAAATATACGGATTTGTTGTGCCGAAAAAGTGGTAAAATAAAATCTCGTAAAATATTTTTTTTTAGGGTACCTCCAGTACTTACACGTAAAGTGAGGATTTTTTTTTTTCTCGCCTACCCCATAGTGTGGGGTATCATTAAATAGGCCTTTAAAAATAATGATAGTTTCCATTGACAATTTTTTGATAAAAAAATTTGTTTGTGAAATATTAAGCTTTAAAGTGCAAATTTTGCTCGATTCGAGTGTCCCCCCCCCCTCTACCAGCTAAACGGTTATGTTTGGGGGTGTGAAAAAATTCACAATAGTAGTATATATAACGAAGTTTAAAAGAAAATTATCATGACTAAGTAGGCTTTACAACTTTACGAGTAATAGTCGACCAACTTATAAAATGTACTTGGAATCATATTTTCTTAAACAAAATGTATCGGAGACAACTGCAAATGTAAGTTTGTCAACTTTATTTTTACAGCTTTTATAGGTATGTTTTTTGGGGATAGGTAGGTTTTTATCGTCAACTATTTTTAACTAAATTCAAAAAAAGGAGGAGGTTCTAAATTCGTTGTAATCTTTTTTCTTATGTATTTTCCCCGATTTCTCAAAGACTCCTGGACCGATTTTGAAAATTCTTCTTTTTAAAATTAAATTCAGCGAATCAGTTTAGTTAGTTCGCATAAGTATTTTGATGGACAACTACGGAACCCTACACTGTGCGTGGCCCGACACGCACTTGGCCGGTTTTTTTAAATTTACCATCTCTGATCATCTCAGTGTCAATCAACATTTATAATTTTGTAAAAGTATTTATTTAGTACAATAATTTTGTCGCCTGAACGTACAGCTAGTTTAGATTAATCCGGTAGTCCAGACTTGTTTATGATGTTAGCCCAATCGGTGACGTAGCGAGACCGAACCTTGGAGAGAGCGCAACGCATCTGCGAGGCCTTTTTCATTGATGGAGGATGAAAAATATCGCGCGGATTTTGTGAATTTTTTTTAAAGCCCTTTTATGGGTCACCGCGTGCGAGGCCTCTATTTTTTTGATGATTGATGATAAGATCGCTTTGCGAGGCCCCTTTGCCTTTTTCTGTTCACAGTTAGTAATAAAAAGTAACTAAGTTATCATGCAGGGGCCTCGCGCGAGAAGCACAATTGCTAGACTTAATATGATTGTCGGCACCATCAGCTTTGGCTCTATCAATTCTCAGTTAGAAATAGTAGTAGAAGTTAAATTATACTGCTTTACTGAGTGGAAACAAAGTTGAGAATGCCGTTGTCATTTTATTTTATTAAATCTCTAAGCGCGAGGCCCCGTCATGTGCAAGGTAGCTAGGGTCCGCTAAGCCACGCCTAGCTATGCCACTGGGCCTAATGAAAATCAAAGTTTGAGACCTCAAACACCGAACGCTACTTTGTCAAAAATTAAAAAAAAACTCAAAAATTTGTTCTTTTTGATAATTTCATGACCGTAAAGGACTAGTTGTTGATAATAACTTTTCAGAACGGTTTCAAAGATGCCTTTTGCTACAATATGAGAACCGATTTATATCTGTAGACCACGTAGTTTCAGAGTTGAGCTTTTCAACATTTATATTTTTTTCGAAGTTTGCAATTTCTTGCAATATATATGACAATACTTGAGTACTCGTAACTCTGGTGGTATCATCAAAAAATGTGTGGAAGAGGCAAAGCATCAGAGTTGGGATGTCTTTAGAACAGCGTTCCAACCTTTTTCAGCCACGGACCCCTAGGAAATCAAGCAATGTTTTCACGGACCCCTAAATAAAGTAATTTCTGGTTAGTTGTAATATCAAACAGATTCGACTTTATTTGTTTTTGTATAGACGCACGCACTTATTTCACTCACATCATTCATTCAGTATTGCTCACCGCACGTTGGCGCACGTTCGCCGTGCTAACTATGAGCAGCGCTTACGAGACATTAGCATTTATGTATGTGATCCAGAGATGACACCGTGGACCCATACATATACTCGCGGACCCCCAGGGGTCCCCGTCACTATGCTGACGCTCCTTGAGGCGCGCGTGGGACACAACGCGCCGTCGACCCGGGCATGGTCCATGGTCGGGCAGCAAATTTCCCTTTACTCGCCGCCCGCATGCCCGCGCCTACGGTGGCCGGAGATCGTCCCGCGACATCCGTCGCCGTGGGCGTCTGCCACTGCGTCTCGGGCGGAGGGAGGACGGTATCCTCTCCCTCAAGCGGCCCGCCTCCTCCTTCGCGAGCATGACTGCTTCGCAGAAGGAGGCGACCGCCTCCCACTCCGTCTCGCCCCGCAGCATGGCGGCAACCAATGCCGGGCGCGAGAGGTCTCCGCCTATATCAGATGCCTCTTCCACATTTGTTGTAAAAAAACATTGCCTTGAGATACTTTTGAAAAGCGCTAACTCGGAAGCTTTTGAGTCTACAGAAACCATTGTAGTCTCATATTGTAGTAAATTTATTCTACTTCAAAAAAACGTCGTGCTTAAGTTTCATCAAAGTAGTAAACTAGTTCTAGGTAATAATCGCCAATAAGGCAAACAAAGTCTGCAAAAATCAGAACTACTCCATTTTACGCAAACACAGATGTTCAAAGTTCCTGTAGAATGTTTTAAAACACAAATTACATTTATTTTATTGTATAACTTCAGCATTTATCTTCAAACATGACAACCAAACCTACTTTCGCACCACATACTTTTTATGAAGAGCAAGGGGCCTCGCAAAGACTTGCCGCCCGGGGCCTCGCAATGGTTAAGGCCGCCTCTGTAATAAAAAATGTGATACTTATGTTTCCTGGAAAAGAGATCCATATGCATTTAACATTGATGCATTAACAATAAATTGGAGTGAATATTTTTTTATGCTTTTTCACCATTTGCCTTGTTATCTAAATGTCTACAAAAAATTAAAACTGACAAAGCCAAAGGTATTTTGGTTTACCCAGTTTGAATCTCACAACCATGGTACCCCCTTGCCATGAGCTTGATGGTAACAAAACCTGTTGTATTTGAACCAAGTCCTAACCTTTTATCATTTCCTTTTAGGACACAACACCCATTGAGCAGTCACCTTTCCCTGGCAGCGAGCGTCTTCTGCGGGAGGCATTTCGACGCTGAAGTTTGTCAGAAAGTTCACTGAATATCATACTGGCATCTGTGTCTACAGGTACAATGAAACAATACAGTACAGTCTACAAAAACTGGTAGAAATTCTGCAAAACACATGATTTGGAACCCAGTCTGACTTCTGTCCCATTCATTATTCAGTTTTTAACAGAAAAATTTGAGAAAGTAGCAAGTTATAACACTATAAACTCTTATACATAGATCCGCATTGTCCCTTCTCATGGGAGAGAAGGTAGGCACGGACGACAGAATCAATCACCGTAGGCGCGTGCATGTGGACGGCAAGTAATGAGCGACTCGCTGTCCGATCATGGACCATGCCCGGGTCGACAGTTCGTTGTGTTCCACGCGCGCCTCAAAGAGCTGCCAGCAATATGACGGGGCCCCCTTAGAGGGCCAGAGCCTGCCAAGGTCGCGGGACTAACGAGCTACCGTGACCCCGGAACGTAAAGGGCTATTGAAGGACACCGTGGATTTTAGTTAGTACAAGTCTGGCAGTCGCTACTGCCCCAAAAAAAAAGTCTATAAAAGCTGTTATAAAAAATGTGAACTGGCGTAAGACAACGCCAAGATTTTTTTTTTTGGCGTTGTAAAATTATCAAATGAGTCTTCCCACCCAGGGCAGGGCAGGTTTAATGTAATAAAAACATTCCATAACAATTACAAGTTTTATTTGTTTATTTAACTTTACATTACTGTAGCAAAAATAAAATGGCCAAAATTGACCCATCGGCGCTTCTAGGGGTATCAGAATGTTCGGCGCTTCTAGTGTTCTTTCCATTTATATTGATTGTTAAAGTGTTTGAATTTAAAAATTATGTCAACCGCTGCACTTGTGGTAGAGCTGTTCCTTAAGGGATCACATTATTATGATAATTGCATTATTCTTTATAACATTGATTGTTACATTACTAAAACAAATTAAGTACAAAATTTGATTGTAAAAACTTAAATTAAACGCATAATTTCTTTAATAAATACTTTTCATCCCTCCACCTCGGAAAGACTATTTTTTCTCTTCGATATCTGAGCGTAAAAGCCGTTTTTATCCTCTAGTGAATAAAGTAAATTGAATTTAGAACATCGTGTGCAATAATGGGTTGTACCAGTAATGCGCCCGCTGACCCCAACAGCTGATCGCTTATTGTGGTGCCCATTTCGGGTCCACCCTTTATAGCAGAACTTTTTACGTCATAATTTTATTTCGCATAGCAACGGATAGCATAAACCTCTTTTCGCAGAAAATCGTTTGGCACACACTCATTTACCATAACACCGAAACCCATAATTTTGTAAGTCAGAATCATCTTTAGGCATAAATTTCATTTCCATAATAATCAATAAGTATAACCATCATATCGTAGAAAGTTCACAACCAGAATCATCTTTTGGCATATATTTTATATCCATAATAATCAAAAGTATAACCATCATATCGCAGAAAATTCACAGCAGGCATGGCTTCTGTCACGGCTCCGGCGCTGCGGGTCTCCGGCGGTCCCACGCGAGCTAATCGTCGCAGATGATTTTACGCCCACCACCGCAGCTTCGGCTTACTGGCCGGCAAGCCGGCCAGCCTCAGCCGCAGCGGTGTGCGTTAAAACCACCTGCTCCTCAGCTCGCGGGCCGCCTCGCCCCTCCGCGCCTACGCGATTATAAATTACACTCTAGGGGTAGGGCAGACAAGACTACGTGAAGTCGGTTTTGCAGCGATTCATTTCTGTCACTAACTTTTGTAGCACACCATATTGATTTTATAAAACAATTTTTTATTAGGACTATTAAATTATTTCTATTCTGAAATTCTGTGATCTTCGAAGTATACTAAGTCAAATTATTCCAAATAATCGGCGCTATAAATAAACGTTATGCTTAATGAAAATATGCAAAATTATAACTCTGACAAAGGTAATTATGCCCAATACAATTCTGCCATCTTAAAAGTATCCCAATTTAAATTCGGACATAAAAACATTAGGCCAAAAAACAATTATACTAAACATTTTTATACCATAACAATGTTCGTTTAAAAAAGTTTCTGCCAAGTGAGTTCTGCCAAATAAGTTTCGGAGCAACAAGTTTCTGCCAGATAGAGGGCACCCGCCCATTTCACGTTCGAAGGTTGTCGTACCACATCAAATTTCAAAAATAGAATTTATTTTTCATCCCCCCATCTCGGAAAGGCTATTTTTCCTCTTCGATATCTGAGGGTAAAAGCCGTTTTTATCCTCTAGTCACTAGAGGATAAAAACGGCTTTTACCCTCAGATATCGAAGAGGAAAAATAGCCTTTCCGAGGTGGAGGGATGAAAAGTATTTATTAAAGAAATTATGCGTTTATTTTAAGTTTTTACAATCAAATTTTGTACTTAATTTGTTTTAGTAAACGTAAAAGTTGTTCCAAATTCAATTTACTTTATCCACTAGACTCTAGTGCATTAAAGAGTTGTGCCAGTAAAGGCGGCTGCTGACCCCTACAGCTGATCGCTTGTTGTGGTGCCCATTGGGCTAACTTGAATCCCGAACCAGAATCGTGCGTAATCTACTATTAATTTATTACAATCTAAAAAGAATAGAATAGAAAACATTTATTTTAAATGGACACACACACAGATATAATAAAAAATAAAATCTCAGACTCGGAACCTTCTTGACTCAGAACTTTTCTTTTGCGGTTTTCTTTTCACGTCCTACTTATTGTTAAGACAAACCAAGATAAACAATAAGAAACTTAAAAACATACTAAACTAGATTTTATTTTCTGTAATACTTAAGTACCTATAATAATGTAGTAAGTAGTTATTACCTAAACTTTTTTTGCATCTACTCATTTCCTCGCTGAGGTGGGATGAAAAGTTACGTGTTGCACTCGAGTGCAAAGATTTTTCACCTTGTGCTCTTTTGATTCCCTCGCTACCGCTCATGATTCTAAAAATTGAGCACACGGTTAAAAAGCAACTTTGCACTCTTGTATAACAAATAACTATTGTCTTCGCATATCTCCAGAATTACAAGTCCGATTTAAGTAATTCTTTTTTTGTTGTACTGGATATCGTTCTACTTAGAGAATACTGTAAGTTTCATCAAATTCGGTTCAGTAGTTTTTGAGATAGGGAATGAAAGAGATGTTAACGATGTTATTAACGGTGCCACGGATTACAAAATTCTAGTGCACATGTATGAAAATGATGTATTTGACAAGAATTTTGGTTGAATATTTAAACTAAAAAGAGTAAAATAAAAACTTTTTCCAAAAAAATGTGACCGCATTCAAAAACAACCACAAAAAAGTGTAAAATAACCTAAAAACTTTTCTTTCGGAAGTCGGCGGCAAATGAGACAATGAAATTAATAAAAAAAGTCACCGACTTCCGAAAGAAAAGTTTTTTAGGTTATTTTACACTTTTTTACTCTGAATAAAACCGCTATGCCATAGAGTAGCGAATGGAAATACTACACTTTTTTTTTTTTTTTTTAGCGTGGTAAAATCATCAAATGAGTCCTCCAACCCCGGGCAGGGCGGGAGGGACTGTCAGACTTCTACTGACTAAAATCCACGGTGTCCTTCATAGCCTGTTAAGTTCCGGGATTACGGTAAGGGAATAATCCCGCGACCCCGGCAGGCTTTGGCCCTCTGAGAGGGGGGCCCCGTCATTACGCTGACGCTCTTTGAGGCGCGCGTGGGACACAACGCGCCGTCGACCCGGGCATGGTCCTTGGTCGGGCAGCGAGTTGCCCTTTACTCGCTGCCCGCATGCCCGCGCCTACGGTGGCCGGAGATCATCTAGCGACGTCCGTCGCCGTGGGCGCCTACCACTGCGGCTGGGGCGGAGGGAGGACGCTGTCCTCTCTCGCTCGCGGCCTGCCTCCTCCTTTACGAGCATTACTGCCTCGCAGAAGGAGCTGACCGCTTCCCACTCCGTCTCGCCCCGCAGCATGGCCGCAACCAATGCCGGGCGCGAGAGGTCTCCGCCTATCGCAGCCGTGAGGACACGTCGGTGCTCCGCCCAAGCCGGGCAGTCTTGCACCGTATGCTCCACCGTGTCCTCGGGGCGATCTTCGCAGTGGTGACACCCAGGCGTCTCCTCCTTTCGCATCAGACACAGGTACCTCCCGAAACTTCCGTGTCCGGTGAGGACCTGCGTCAAGCGGTAGGTCAGGACGCCATGACTTCTCTCCAGCCACTCCTCAAAGAGGGGTCTTACCGCCGCAATTGCGGCGTGCCCGATGGAAATACTACACTGTTAATCAATTATATTTCAGATCAACGTTCACAAAATTACAATTGGATTTCATTTGGGTAAGTTCATCCAATTTTCAATTATTACCTATGGTTAGGGCACCTTAAGTGGCCCAAATTGATTTTTCAATATTTGTTTCTGTTAAACCTAAGTATTAGGTCATTTCTCTAACAATAATTAATTCGTTTCAAATGGTTTCGATAAGTTAGTATTTGAGACTATTTGGTTTGCGCGCCATGACGACCGCGCGTTGGGATTCGCCGAGCCGGGCGACGCCAGCGCCATAGTTCCGGACCACCGACGCCGCCGACCAATGAGAAGATTCCTAACTTTTTCAAACGCATGGCCGGTGCTCTTGTAGTGACATTGATCGTACCTAATATCTATAATGTAACTTAACCTAATAATCCTACTACTATTATAAAGGCGAAAGTTTGTAAGTATGGATGTATGGATGTATGGATGTATGGATGTTTGTTACTCTTTCACGCAAAAACCACTGAACGGATTTGGCTAAAATTTGGTACACAGATAGTTTAGAACCTGGATTAACACATAGGATAGTTTTTATCCCGATTTTATGTTCCCGTGGGATAATTTTCGAGTTGTAGCGGGTGAAACCGCTGGCAACAGCTAGAATGGGATGGAAACGGATGGAGTGAGATGGAGTGGGATGGAGTGGGATGGAGTAGGATGGAGTGGGATAGAGTGGGATGGAGTAGGATGGAGTGGGATGGAGTGGGATGGCGTAGGATGGAGTGGGATAGAGTGGTATGGAGTAGGATGGAGAGGGATGTAGTAGGCTGAAGTGGGATGGAGAGGGGTGGAGTGGATTAGAGTGGGATGGAGAGGGATGGAGTAGGATGAAGTGGGATGGAGTTGGATGGAGTGGGATGGACTGGGACGCAGTGGGATAGAGCAGGATGGAGTGAGATGGAGTGGGATGGGGTGGAATGGAGTGGGATGGATTGAAATGGAGGGGGATGGAGTGGGGTGGAGTGGGGTAGAGCGGGACGGATTTTGATGGAGTGCTATGAAGAGGGATGGAGTGGGATGAAGTGGGATGGAGTAGGATGGAGTGGGATGGAATGGGATGGAGAGGGATGGAATGGGATGGAGTGGGTAAGAGCGCGATGGAGGGGGATGGAGTGGTATGGAGTCGGAGGCAGTGGGATGAAATGGGATGGAGTGGGATGGAGTGGGATAGAGTGGGATGGAGTGGGGTTGAGTGGAGTGGTGTAGGATAGAGTGGGATGGAGTGGGATGGCGTAGGACAGAGTGGGATGAAGTGGTATGGAGTAGGATGGAGAGGGATGTAGTAGGCTGAAGTGAGATGGAGTGGGATGGGGTGGAATGGAGTGGGATGGATTGAGATGGAGAGGGATGGAGTGGGGTGGAGTGGGGTAGAGCGGGATGGATTTTGATGGAATGCTATGGAGTGGGATGAAGTGGGATGGAGTAGGATGGAGTGGGATGGAATGGGATGGAGAGGGATGGAATGGGATGAAGTGGGTTAGAGGGCGATGGAGGGGGATGGACTGGTATGGAGTGGTATGGAGTCGGAGGCAGTGGGATGGAATGGGATGGAGTGGGATGGAGTGGGATAGAGTGGGATGGAGTGGGATTGAGTGGAGTGGAGTAGGATAGAGTTCCGGAGTGGCATGGCGTAGGACGGAGTGGGATGGAGTGGTATGGAGTAGGATGGAGAGGGATGTAGTAGGCTGAAGTGGGATGGAGAGGGGTGGAGTGGATTAGAGTGGGATGGAGTGAGATGGAGAGGGATGGAGTGGGATGAAGTGGGATGGAGTTGGATGGAGTGGAATGTAATGGGATAGACTGGGACGCAGTGGGTCAGAGCGGGATGGAATGAGATGGAGTGGGATGGAGTGGTATGTAGTGGGATGGAGAGGGATGTAGTGGGATGGAATGGGATGGAGTGGGATGGAGCAGGCTGGATTGAGATGGAGAGGGTTGGAGTGGGGTAGAGCGGGACAGATTTAGATGAAGTGCTATGGAGAGGGATGGAGTGGGATGAAGTGGGATGGAGAAGGATGGAGTGGGATGGAATGGGATGGAGAGGGAAGGAATGGGATGGAGTGGGTTAGAGAGCGATTGAGGGGGATGGAGTGGTATGGAGTGGGATGGAGTGGTATGGAGTCGGATGCAGTGGGATGGAATGGGATGGAGTGGGATGGAGTGGGATGGAGTGGGATGGAGTGGGATGTAGTGGGATAGAGTGCGATGGAGTGGGATGGAGTGGGATTGAGTGGGGTGGAGTAGGATAGAGTGGGATGGAGTTGGATGGAATGGATGGAATGAGATGGAATAGGTGCTCTAATTGAATAGTACTGCCTTTGAACTACAGAGGGCGTTTATTACAAACACGTCTAATATTCTTGGAAATTCTAAATAAATTCTTAATATAGGGTTTATATAAAAACGATATGATTTATAAGAAACCTGGCGAGAATTAAGCGCTTCGCACAAAAAAAAAAATACATTGTCAAATTCCGACATCCACGCGAACGAAGTCGCGGGCACAGCTAGTAATAATATAAAACTTACTTAACTTAATATTATATAATTATAAACTAAATAAACAAACAATAGTATTATATAAAATCAATACTAACATTTAAATTACATTAATTTATAATCATCACATAATATTTAATATGTACAAAGGACATTGCTCTGCGCCCATACATTGTTCGCCCTGGACCCTGGAACCAAGAGCATCGGAAAATTATGTTTTGTGTTGTCGATCGTTAGTAAACTCCTATTTGATCTTATTTTTAAAGCGGACTAGCTGCAGAATAGATATATTCCAAAAAAAGAATCAGATTTTGAGGTTATAATCGAACCATAACAACGAATATTAGGTATAGTTTTTCATAGCTTAGTGATTTTTAAGAAACTAAAAAGCAATTTCATAATATATTTAGCTATTTTATGCACCTCTATACACACTATACACCCTAGATAATTGGTAAGTTCAACGTTTAAATACATAGAATCTATTAACATAGGTACTTGTATTCTGAGAATTTGTTTTAGACTGACAGTGACAACAAGTGACTAGGGATGACGATCTAAGATCGATTAATCGAAGAATCTATTTTTCAGGTCCAATAGATCGATTTTTTTTTATTGAAAAATCTGATTTTACTGATAAGAGATCAATAATTATCTTTCTTATTTTTCATAAAACGGATAATAAATACAATATAAATGTAAACTTGAAGAATAAAATCGTTTTTTTAGAAATCAATCTTTTAGACCACAATTTTTTGTAAGTCGATACATTGGCTTACGATTCGAATCGATTTAAAATCGATATAAATTATACTTTAAGGAAAAGAAAATCAGTCGATCGATTACAATCAATCGGCCATCCCTATTCTTTATCGACACGACTGTAGTGATCTGTGATCAACAAGTGTCTATGACATGGAGTTTTGTCTATGCGCACTTCCTGATCAATGGTCGTCAATACAAGAATGGTCTACTGATACGTTGTGTTTTAATTTATAAAAATCTCGCCCATCCGCTCTGCCAATCCTGAATCAACAAGACAAGATAAGATATGGTGTCAGAAGAAAAAGAAAACATCTAATATGTCGGAAGAAAAGGTAACAAACATATTTTTACAAAATAACCTCAAACCATTAAATGTTCATGGCGATGTAGTCTCAAATTGGAACAAGTGGAAACAAAAATTCCTCATATATTTTGAAGCAAATGACATAGAAAAAGCATCAAGAAGTAAGCAGATTGCGATTTTATTAAATTGTATTGGAGATGACGGGCTCGAGATATTTAATTCATTCGAAATTGACAAAGAAAAAGAAACTCTGAACTCAATCTTAAAAAAGTTTGAAGAAAAGTTCTGTCCTCAGAGAAATACCACAGTAGAAAGATATAAATTTTTTACCAAATTTCAAGAAAACGAGACACTAGACGAATACGTTACTATTTTGAAAAACTTATCTAGCTCATGCGAATTCAAGGACCTAAAGGAACAATTAGTCAAAGATATGTTCATCATTGGAATAAAAAATAACAAGATTAAAGAAAGATTACTTCAAGAAAATTTCAGCACGATAACTGAAGCCATTCAATTTGCAAAAAATATGGAATTGTCACAAACCAGATCAAAATTACTTATTCAAAGTCAGTCTCAAAGTCAAACAGAAGAACATAATGTGAAGGCAATCACACACCAAAGTCGTACCTCAACAAGAAGTCCAAAGCCATACAGACACAATAAGTCAAGGTCAAGAAAAAGGAGTTCATCAAGAAATTCTAACAGCAATTCTTTTTCAGCTTCCTCTTCCAGGACAAAATCAATATGTGGTCGTTGTGGTCAACAACATAGACACAAATGTCCGGCTATAGGAAAAATTTGTGCAGTGTGTAAAAAACCTAACCATTTTGCTAAATTTTGCTTCCAAAATAAACAGACCAGTGGCAAGAATGTAAGTTTCTTATCTAGTCAAGATAATCATTTAGAAATTTGTGAAAATAATTCATCATCAAATACAGTACCACAAGATTCTTATGAATTTGTCATCAGTTCTATCGTCAAACGTTTGTCAAGTGACTCAAACAAGTGGCAAATATCCTTGAATGTATATGGCAATATTTTAAACTGTCAAATAGATACAGGTGCTGATATCAATGTCATGTCAAAAAGCACTTTGCAAAAAATTGAAAAAACATCCAATATTTCTATAAAAATTTGTAGAACAATTAATAAAATCTATACATTTTCAGGACAATTAATTGAAAATATAGGGACTGCAAGACTGAAATGTACAATTGAAAATAAAATCACCACAGATATTTGTTTTGTTATTGTGGATTGTGAGTGTTCAACAATTTTAGGTTGGAAAACTTGTGAGGAGTATGGAATCGTGAAAAGATTGTTTGAATTGACTAACAGTGCAACTTGTAATCAAGAACAAAGGTCAGTAACCAAGTTGTTAGAAAATTACTCAAATACTTTTGAAGGATTAGGTTGTTTACCGAATAAAGTTCATTTAGACTTAGACACAAGTGTTACACCAAAGATTTGTCCAGTACGTCGTATTCCATACATGTTACACTCAAAATTAAAAGAAGAACTTGACAGGATGGAAAGGTTACAGGTAATCGAAAAAATTACTAAACCAACTAATTGGGTAAATTCCATTGTTATAGTGGAAAAACCAAATGGTAGTTTACGTATTTGTTTGGATTCCAGAAATTTAAACAAAGCAATAAAAAGACCTCACTTCCCTAATTACGATGGGTGCAACCGGAGGATCCAAAAAAATGCAAATTTATTTTAATAAACTAATTTATTACTGTATTACAAAGTATTGAAATTACGACTAATTATACTAAAGTGTCAATTGGTCGATGTCAGATCCAAAAGTGCCGCTGCACGTTTTTATGTTTCTATGGAAAGGTTCGATTGACGTCCATTGGTCACGTTATGCTGAGCTTGCGTTTCGTGCCCGTAGGTGCCGTGTGCAATGTATATGCAGGTATGCCGATGCAGCGATCTATTAAGGTTGACCATGCGTAACACCTCCCCCCGTAGAACAGCGAGTATCGATGGACTTGTTCAAGATGGTCGCTGGTAGACATCCAGGGTCAATCCTTATTTGGCTTGGGTTGATAGTGCGTGGTGATGGGATTGCATAGACGACTTCAGGGGTGCTGTTGAAGTTTTCTGTGATTTCTCTGGATGCTTTTCTTATGCGTAGCCGACGATAGATTAGAGTGGCGATGAGTGCGCATGTACCGGATAGTGCGAGGTACATGGGTATAGTAGTGTGGTAAATGACGGGATCGGTGACGTCATCTAAATGTACAGGCAGTTGCGTCGCTATCTCGTTGCTAAGCGTGTGAAGTTTTTGTAGATTTGGCGAATTTAGGATGAGCTTCGGATAATTTTCAGGCCTCGACTCGTTGTATAGGGGCATCTCAATGATCTTCACGACATGTCCTTTGATGTGGTCGTCAGTGTTGGAGATAGTGAAGGCGGGTGTTCTCAGGTTACAGTTGAGGGGAATGATTGCCAAATAGCTGCCTCGTAGGGTCCGGTACTGTTCTTGACCGCAAGACATCTTCACTTTTGTTGGTACAGGAAAACTTAAGGTATAATGCTTGTCGTCCAGGGCTTCCAGGGCTTCGGTGGCGAGAGCTACGGGTGTCAGCTTGCAGCTGGGTTGAAGTTCTTGATGGACTATGAGATGCTGGATACAATCTGATTTGCTCTGGATTTGTAGGTTGGCTGTTGACTCACAGAGATATGTGGAGTTTACCTTCGGACATTCTGTCTCTATGTACCTAGAGTCTGAGCTAGAGAGTGCTACGAAAGGTGAGGGTGGTATAAGAGTTTCGTGGTTTCTGTTAGGAACAAGGGAAAGTTTATACAAATTATATGTGGAGGAAACAACTATCGGGACTTTTATAACTACTACTATCTGCTTATTAGAATAGAAGTAACCTAGTTTAATTATTTCATAAAAATGCCTAATTTCTACGTCAAGGATTTCGTCATTAGCATATAAAATCCTTAATTTACCTAACATATACTTAATTTCATCTAAATTAAATAAAGAGTACGGGGTATTCGACGCACGAATAAATGTTAAGGTGTTCTCTAAACTTCGTAATTCTTCATAAAGATCTTCTACATTATCTCCTAAGATTAACAGATGTTGGGCCAGATGGGCGTATTTAATTAAATCTGTATCCCTATTAGCGTTACTTTCCAAAATTAAGTTTAGTGCTTTACTCATCTTATCTTGATTTGAAATTATACTATCTATTATTTGAGAGCTGCGTGAAATAAATTTACTATTTAAACTAACATGGTTATTAATTTCTAATTCTAATTTATGCTCATTATTACGTAAGGTGTTTATGGCGTTTTCGTATTTAAGTGCATCGGTGTAGTCTAAATTACCAGAAATTGATTTTATTACAGAACCCAAACCGTCGATAAGGCCTCTTTTACTACGAGTTGATTCAAACATACTAATTTTACTAGTAATTAAATTGATTTTACTATTGAGATGTTTCAGATGAGGGTCGAATAGGAATAAGGTTTTATTGTTAACTAAGGGACTTAATTCAGCCATCTGTGTTTTTACCACTTCAATTTGAAGATGGATATTCTCTAAATCTATATGACTTAGGAAAGAATGGAAATGGGAAACGATCTTTGCCGCTCCTAATTTGAAGGGAAGTAGTCCTGGTCCATTGTCAAGTGATTCAACTGTTATCTCTTGTCCTTGGGCCGGATGTAGGGTCATCAGCCATAGTATTATCCTGTAACAAAGTGGGATCTTTAGGACTTCGCTTAAGGCGAGATTTTGCTACTGGACCGCGTTTCTTCTTCGTATAGATGTGGATTGGAAGATCTGCGAGTACAGTATCTTGCGTATAACGCGGGGCTAACTTCTGTCGAGACGCCATGGGATTGCGTACAAAGATTTGCTGGTCAGGGGTATAGTCCTTCTCGGGTTCTCTGTCCCTGTTACGGGTTTCAGTCAGTTGTGTCCTGTCATGTAAGGATGTCTGGTTAATAAGGTCGTATACTTGACTCATTCGTTTCCTATGGTCTTGTGAGTACTGTTGCAGTAAGTGTTCAGATAGGTCAATATCTATTGGGTCTCGAGGGTCAAAGTGTCCAGTTATCAAGTCCAAGGGTCTACATTTTGTGAAGCTATGGATCGAACTATTGTACGCTAAGATGGCATAAGGCATAAGATTAACGACTGGTTCATTTCGTCTCTCTAATTTCAATAACCTAAGATGTTCTAAAATGGTTGAATGGAACCTTTCTACTATGCCATTGTCGTTAGGGGAATGCGCTAATATTTTATGGTGAATAATTTTATGAGTTCGGTTGAATTCTAAGAAAATCTGATTTGTGAATTCAGGGCCTCCGTCCGTGACAATAGTCAATGGGACCCCATGGTGGGTGCAAAATACAAGTAGAGCTTGTACTACACTTAAAGCGGTGTAACAAGTGTGTGCAAGTAAGCTTGTGCATACTTAGAGAAAGCGTCTACAATGGTAAGGAATTTCTCTGTTTGAGCTGTGAACAGATCTAGATGGATAATTTCAAAAGGTTTACTAGGGGGTGGTACAATGTTAAATCTTTGCTTGATGGGGTGACGGTCGTACTTAGCCTGACCACAGATAGTACACTCATTTATGTACTTGGAGATGTGTTCTTTCATCTTAGGCCAGTAGAATTTAGAAGATAAGGCTAAGTAACATTCAGTGATACCGCGATGATTTGTTTTACCTTCGTGGTATTTCTTTATGATGTCTTGTTGACGCAGGTAGTCTTTAACATTCTCTAATTCAACTTTAGTTAGAACCATGTTCATTGAAGAGCTTTTGAAGTTGTCTTGAATTATGGGGATTATTTTATACATGGCAAGAGGAGGATGGATGATTAAACCGGTTTTGACTTTAGGGTTCACATATTCTTTAACTGCATTAATAACGTCGTTAGTCAGGTTAGACTCAGATAGTTGAATGGTAGTTCGGGTATGCGTTTCAAATGGCTTACTCACTGTCGGTCGTTTTTTAATATCGCCTACAAGTACAAAACAGATTTGTCTACTGAATTTATTTAAGGGTTCGTCTGATATTGGCACTTCTAGAATAGGGGCTTCGTTACTAGTGTGAACAGTTGCTGTGTCAGAGTTGTCGAGTATGTCAGGGTTGTTTGTAGGGGCTGTCAGTGTTTCAGAACCTACTGTTGAGTGAGGCTTTTCAGATACATTTACCGCTATAGACATAGCGTCCTCGTTGTTGATTTCAATGCGGGACAATGCGTCGGCGTTAGTGTTCTTTTTGCCTTGCTTGTATACTGTAGTAAAATTGTATTCACTCAACTTAAGTCTCCAACGTGTGAGTCTGGAGCCTGGTTCTTTAAGGCTCATAACCCATTGTAAGGGTTTATGGTCTGTAACTATCTTAAACTTTCTCCCAAACAAGTATGGACGAAAGTATTTAGTAGCCCAAACTATGGCTAATAACTCCTTCTCGATTACACTATAGTTAATCTCACTGGAGTTTAATGTCCTAGACGCGTATGCTAAGGGCTTATCTTGTCCTATAGGTCCTTGAGAAAGGACAGCTCCTATGGCAAAGTTAGATGCGTCAGTCGTAAGCACAAATTCCTTAGAAAAGTCAGGGTACTGCAGTATAGGGTCGTTAGTCAGTAGTATTTTGCACTTTTCAAAACAGTCGATGTAGTTAGGGTCATTGAAGGTGATCTTAGAACCTTTCTTGAGACATTGCGTCATGGGTTTCGTAATGCGCGCAAAGTCAGGAATAAATTTCCTATAGTATCCTAACAGGCCTAAAAAGCGTTTGATCTCGGTAGCTGTCTTAGGAATAGGGAATTTCTGGATGGCAATTAGGGCTTGCAGAACCGGTACTTTTTAAACCCCGGTACCGAAGTTTCGGTACTGGGACATGGAACCGGGATTTCCCGGGAAATTCGGTACTTTCGGTACTCACGTACAAACGCTATTAACTTAACGAATGAAAGGCACGAGTGCGTGCACACTACATAAAATTATCTAAATCAGTTGAAAAATGAACTCATTACAAATGATGGAGTGGAGTAGTTCATAAAACTTTGTTTTATTCGTAAATCTATAATTGACAATAAACATCAGAACATAATCTCAAGGAACCGAATTTAAATGCTTTTTTAAGCTATTGCATAGCTTTTATCGCGGGCACTGATCGCGGCGCGGCGACCGAATCAAGACATTCCCAACAAAAACCCAACGAAAATACCCGATACCACCGCATCGTCTAACGTCGTTTCAGTTCGGGAGACTTCGGTAATTATAAAAATATCCGTCATAAAAACAATTTACTTTATCTTACTAATTCTAAACGGCTGGCTACAAAAATAGTTTTCATAATGAAACCTACTTATAAAATTCTCCTGCAACAAAGAAGTTCTAGTGCATCACAAACATTTTAATTTTCTTTTAAAATAAAATAGTTATTTGCAACTTTGCAGCCTTGCATAAGCAAGGCTGCAAAGTTGATATTTAGCGCGAAAACGCTACTTTTTTTGAACTTTTCAAAGGTACGAGATGCAGAAAAACTTCGCTTCGCTTTGCACAACTTTTTACCTCACTAAGCGAGGAAATGCAGTATGGGCGGCTCTGCGCCTCACCTGCCAGTGAAGAAAATAATTGACTACAAGTCGATATTTTGTCTGAATTTTGAACAAATCTTTGCGCTAAATGGAGTTTGCGCGTTAACTCCATTTTTCACGCAAAACGCGCGAATGAATAGAATCTTTCCGAGCGAGTGAAGTGGAAAAAAAGGTAGCTTCTCGCAATTTCCGAGTACCACATGTATTTTTTTATATTGGTATAATAATAACTTTTAAATATAATAATTAAAATATATCAGAACTATATTTTGAATATTGGAAATTCCTACTTTATTTTGAGTTAGAAATAAGCCTATTTGTGTCACGTAATTTCTTCGTTCCTTTCCTTTCTTCTTTCCTCTATAGAATAAGTTTATAACATCACATACTTGGTCACTTTTTTCCTTCTACTATAAATAAATATCATTAAACAAACTGTAGCAAAACAAAACTAGTATAATGCATTAGAGAGATGAAAAAATATAAAACTCAAGAAAAGAATGTAACAAACGCTATTTTCTTTAAAATAAAGGTAGAATCATAAAAAAAGTAAAAGCTTTTTGGAGATTAATAAAACAAATAACTATAAAATACACAAAATCTGAGCATTAAAGTTATTCTCTTCAAAATGAAAGTGATGCAATAAATGAATCACAATCATCATCATAACTGACCCCTTACTTACATTGCTGATTAGTTTTTGTTTACGAAATTCTCATTATTTTCAAATAATAGTAGTTTATGTAACTGGTACATAATGAGGGGTATTATACACGAGTGTGAGTTTATAAAACGAGCGAAGCGAGTTTTATAATAGTATCACACGAGTGGTATAATACCTAGTTATGTACAGTTTCATACACTACTTTATCTACTCTCATTGAACACGAACATATCAAATAAAAGATAAAAATTAATAAACACTAATAATCATCCACCATGTCATCCACCGAAACACAAACGTCAAAATCCCAACATTCCCTTAGAAAGCGCGCGCAGCCACAGATAAAAAAGTAAAAAAATGTATCTATGATCAGTAATCTGTATCATAATGAAAAAAAATTAAATTATAACATTGTTTTGTTAGACAAACAGTGTTATAATTTAATTTTTTAATTTCATTACGATACTCTATGGTATAAAGTATGTCATTATAAACTCGTTTTGAGTTTTGTATTTCGAAGTTTACGGTATGAGAGTAGATAAAATGTTTTATATCAACAATATTGTAAAAGAATAGTATATTGGATATGATTTGCAACATTATATTGAAAAAAGAAGGAAAATAATAAAGTACCTAAAGTATCGAAAGTACCGGGACTACGGGACGAAGAACCGGTACTGGATTGCTTTAAAATTTCCCGGGATTTCCCGGTATTTTCGGTACCGGGATTTCCCGGTTGCATGCCCTAATGGCAATGATCTTATCGGGGTTAGGCTTAATACCGTCCTTACTTATTACGTGACCTAAGTATGAAGTTTCAAGCTTTAAAAATTCCGACTTATCCATCTGGATCTTAAAGTTTGATTCCCTTAATCTCTTGAATACTTTTTCTAAATTTACCATGTGTTCCTGTAAGGAAACACTAAAAACGACTATGTCATCGAGATATACGAGACATATGACATTTTGGAGGTCCCTGAGGACATTATCCATCACGCGTTGAAACGTGGATGGAGAATTTTTGAGACCCATGGGCATGCGTAAAAATTCAAAGTGCCCATGTTCTACATTGAAGGCCGTTTTGTGAATATCGGCTGGGTCCATTTCTACCTGGTAAAATCCACTTGCAAGGTCTAGAGTTGTGAAGTAATGACAGTTACCAAGTTTATCTAAGATGTCATTAATATTGGGGATTGGGTACTTGTCATCGAGGGTTTTCTCGTTGACTTTACGAAAATCAATGACTATGCGCCATTTAGTCTTTCCGGACGCATCAGATTTTTTTGGAACTACCCAGATGGGTGAGCTCCAGGCTGACTGCGAGGGACGGATTATCCCTTGGTCTAACATTTTGCTAATCTGATCCTGAACTTCCTGTCTGTGAACAAAGGGATATCTATAGGTCTTAGTATAGACAGGTAATTCGTCGGTGGTATGAATACTATGCTTTATCTTATTGGTGAAAGTTAGAGGTTCACCATCGATATAGAAAACGTCAGCATATTGTGCACAAAGAGATTCTAAGTTGGCTCGTTCTTCAGGATTCAGATGGTCAGTGCGTAGTTTTGATAATACCTCGGATACGCGATCGCTAGGCTGATAAATAGTCGCGCTTTGCTCGTTAAAAAGTTCCGCGGTAACTGGCCTGTCCATTGAGAAAACTACATCATGTTTAGTTGGATTAATTATTTCTATGATGCCACGGTTATTTTTAACAGAAGTAACACAGTCGCGAATAGTGCAATTGGAAATAGTCTGCTCTGATATTATTACGTCACCATCATGAAGATTAATGGGGACTCTAGATAATTTGGATGAATTAGCGGGTACTATGTCCTCGTAAAGATTACAATTACGTGAATCATACATTCGCAAGGGATTAGATGAATTACGTGTAACAAGAACCTTATTCTTTAAATCTATATTAGACTCTAACTTTTCTAGTAAGTCTAAGCCTATTAAGCCGTCAAAATAATTGTGGAACTTGTAAATGTATAGGGTAATGTCACAGGTTTCTTTAAATTCCGGGAAGCACGGTATAGTAATGGAATAATTATTACGAGTTGTCGCGTGGATGTTAGTGACTTCGAAAGGCTCATAATTACACTGGATATGATGATAAAATCTTTCTACAACGTTCGGGCTAATAAAAGATAGGTTCGCACCGGTATCTACTAATAGTTTAATGGGTGGATTAGCAATCTGAATGAATGGAAGTTGTCTCTGGGTTTGTAAGTTAATCTCTTGTTTGGTTTGTCTGATTTCGGGGCTGTATGAAAATCCTGGCCTTCAGCAGACGTTCCTTGGGCAGATGTTCCTTCAGGCACATTCTGATGTTCCTCTACGTGCACAGGAACATAATCACTATGAGCTAGTGGCTCATACACAGGTTCGTAAATTGTAAGGTACAGGGTAGAACTGGTCGTAATAGTCATTATAGGCATAGTCGGGGTATTCATAATAGTCGTAAAAGTCTACTTCGTTAACATTCATCTCACGAGTCTTAAAATAGTTACTGGGAGGTGGATTTCCTTGTTGAGTCCAGTCATGTCCTGTCGAAGGTCTCGGCATAGGTTTAGGAACAAAGTGGCTTACACCTTTCATGGGCTTAGGGCCATTATTAATGGGCGTGTAACTAGGCCTTTGTTGAGGCAATCGGAACACGTTGCTCTGGGGCCTATGGTTAGGCGGGGGTGCGCTTAACATTTGTTGAGTTCGCGTGGGACCGCGATTGAAAGGCACTTGGGGTCTCCAAGCTTGCATTGGCCTTGGCGGTTGTGGCTGATAAAAACTTTTGGAGGGACCGGGCTGATTAAACGGCGCTGAAAAAGTGACTGGCTGTGGAGTATGCAAATTAAATGGCTTAATCTGATACGTACTGGGATTAAATGAAGACGTAGACTGCACAGGTCTCCGCTCCGGCAAATGGTCATTACGCTGCTGTAAGTACATGGTGTTAATTTCCTCGTGCACAAACTCGAGAGCCTTTTCGATGGTGTCGGGTCGCATGCACCTAATACGCGAGCCTAAAGGTTCTTTTAGGCCACGAACGAATGCCTGTAGGGTTAATTTTTTATATAGTGTCCGTTTGGCCTCGATGGTAGTAGATATGGACTCATGCAAGGTCACATACGTCATAATTGTACTAAATAAAGTTTGGCACTTTTCGTAAAATTCCGGTGGTGATAAATTCTTTTGCGTTAACTGGGCCAAATCATTGTATAAGGCGGTCTCGTCCCGCTGGTCCGAGAAGTTATTAATCAGGGCGTTTCTAATACCCTGCCAGGTTTCGGGAATGCCGTTTGAATTTATTGTGCGGGCGGCATTTCCGGTAACTTTATTAAGTATACCGTTCAACAAGGATAAATTACTTAGTTCGTAACCTGGCTCTGCCTTAACAAATTGCGCGACAAGTTGGTCACATAAACGTACAAACCGCGTGAGTACGTTCGGGTTCCCGTCGAATTCGGGAACGAGGCGTAAGGCCTTGTAAACTTGATCTACCAAATCGGTACTCATTTTGTTAGTTAAATTATTCTCTATAATTAAGTAAGATTCTACACTTTCACTATCTTCTAATATAGTATCTAAATTCCTATTCGCATCGATTTGCGAGTTCCTATTAGAAATACTCGACTTAGGAGTCCGTGATATACGTGGGTGAAAAATTTTGAAAGTTTAATAGAAACACTTGAGGAAATTAACACAAAGGAAACACAGAAAAAAAAGGAAATTACACAAAGGATACTAAAATATAGGAAGGCGAGCAACTCTAGTAGATCTAGGTACTTACCAAATCTGCATCTCTCTGTGGTATCGATATTCGGATACTCCTCCGTAGCCGCACACCCGTAGGTTCGAATAGCCCGTTGTCGGTGATCGATTCACTGAATTTACTGGACTATCCTACCGACTGCGCCAATTACGATGGGTGCAACCGGAGGATCCAAAAAAATGCAAATTTATTTTAATAAACTAATTTATTACTGTATTACAAAGTATTGAAATTACGACTAATTATACTAAAGTGTCAATTGGTCGATGTCAGATCCAAAAGTGCCGCTGCACGTTTTTATGTTTCTATGGAAAGGTTCGATTGACGTCCATTGGTCACGTTATGCTGAGCTTGCGTTTCGTGCCCGTAGGTGCCGTCACAGAATATATAATAGTACCTAAAGGCACAGAAGGCTTACTCCCAAAAAGAAAACAAACAAATGTAAAATCTATGCACGAAAGAATAGAGTCCATTTTTACTTGCACCCGCAACACCCACCTACTTTTATAATAGCCTAAACTTCCCGTGCGCAAGCAAAAATGAACTGAATAGTGACGCGCGAGAGTTCATTTTAGTTTATCTGACGCCAACGACATTAAAAGGTTACTGTCGGTCAAGCTCAATAGGGTTGCGACTCGCGAGTTTGGGCACAGTTAGGTAGGAATACGTATTTTATGCATTGTTTAATTACATTATTAATTAACATAAATATATATCACTCCTCATTACCTCCTTATAAAATTAACTTATAAATCTAACAAACCTGCGGTCTTTGTTTACATCAAATATCAAAAATTTTAAAACGTTGTCAGAAACAAAAAGATTAGTTCCGTTTCAATCCGTTCTGGCCAAGCTGTAGTCATAACTTTAAAAATCGATTGTTATCGTTTACGGCAAAATAGGTAACTAGTCCTTATCATTTTCATTTCATTCATTTCATTGTCACAGGCCCCGTGTTGCGTGTCTTTGTAGGTAAGTAGGGTAAGTAGGTAAAAAAGTCGCGAAGAGAATTACGATCGCTGACCTTGAATGCGTAGTGTAGCCATTTTCTGAGTTTGAACGTGTCTAAACAATAACGTAAACATCTTCCTACTTTCTACCGATCATAATTCGACCTACCCGTATTTAGCTTAGGTGAGTGAGAGTGATGTCAGGTTTGATAATTGTCTATTTTATTTATCTTGGTCGTCTTGTAGGCCAAATTTGTAACCTACCTAATCATGCTTAACTGATCATGATTACTAGCAGGTACTTGAATGACATTAATAAGCACGCCACAAGCAGGTAGATAGTTTTTTGATCATTATTAAATGTGTACTACATGAATAAATATTCAATTTTTTTTTTACCTTTCGAAATCACGCTCGTTTCGAAAGTGACAGTGATAGGAGCCTCACGTTTCACAAACTACCGTGTGTGAAACGTGAGGCTCCTATCACTGTCATTATTTAAACAACCAAACGTTATGCAGTATTTTTTTTTCCTCATCATATATATTTTTTTTAAACTCATGCGTAAATTCAACCAAACACCAAACTTAAATATTATATAAGTAAGCGCGTGCGTAGTGGGCGGCGCGCGGCAACCGACTAAATGTCCACTCCGAAGTGGTCCCCGCCAATGCTTGCAGTTTTATACCTATTCTGCGGAGTGAGCCAGGCCTGGTGCCGTGTGCAATGTATATGCAGGTATGCCGATGCAGCGATCTATTAAGGTTGACCATGCGTAACACCCTTACCCTACATTCGATGATTTACGTTCTCAAATAGCAGGTTCTTGTGTATTTTCCAAGTTAGACGCGAACTCAGGATACTGGATGCTAAAACTTGATGAAGAAAGTAGTGAATTATGTACTTTTAATACACAATTTGGTCGTTATAAATTCTTAAGATTACCCTATGGTATAAACTCCAGTGGAGAAATATTTCACCAAGTTATGACAAACATCTTTCATGACTTACCCGGTGTAATTATCTTTGTCGATGACATACTTGTGCATGGTTGTAATGAAGCCCAGCATAATGAAAGGTTGGAAAAAGTATTTCAACGAGCTAGAGAAGTGAATTTAAAATTCAATAAATCAAAGTGTCAATTCGGTCTCAGTGAAGTATCATATGTTGGTCATATTTTTAACAGGGATGGTATTTCCCCAGACAAGTCAAAGGTTGAAGCTATAAAAGACATGCCAAGACCAAAAAACGTTAAAGATTTACAAAGATTCTTGGGTATGATTAACTATCTAGGTTCATATATTCCTAACCTTGCTCATGAAACTGGTATTCTCAGAGACTTACTTAAAAAACAAAATGTTTGGCAATGGTCACCAAATCACGAAAAACAATTTAATAGACTAAAAACACTTATTTGTCAGTCTCCCGTTTTAGTGCATTATGATGTAAAAAAACCCATTCGTATGTCAACTGACGCGTCAAAAGATGCAGTAGGAGCAGTAATTTTCCACGAGAAAAACCCAATAGCATACTCATCAAAGTCTTTAACACCTACTCAGATTAACTATGCTCAAATTGAGAAAGAATTATACGCTATTGTTTTCGGTTGCAAAAAATACCACCAATATATCTATGGCAAAACTATCCAGGTAGAAACTGATCATCAACCACTAGTTACATTATTTAAAAAACCACTTTCAGATGTTCCGGCTAGACTTCAAAGAATGATGATTTCTATACAGTGTTATGACCTCATTGTTTCATATAAAAAAGGTACAGAAATGTATATTTCTGATACATTATCCAGAGCACCAATTTCAAATAAAAATATAGAAAAATTTGATGAAAATGAATTGGAATCTAATATTGATTGTCACATTAAATTACTAATGTCAAATTTAGCCATAACAAAAGAAAAACTTGAAAAAATTTTAATTCATACAAATGCAGACTCAACACTTCAAAAACTTAAAGAATATTTTTTAAATGGTTGGCCATATTGTTTTACCATATTGGCACATTCACGACGAAATTCATGTGATTGACAATATTATTTTCAAAAACAAAAGTGTTATAATACCAAAATCGTTAAGGTCAGAGATGCTCAACATTTTACACGAAGGTCATATGGGAATAGAAAGAACAAAAAGTAACGCACGCGGATTGATTTATTGGCCCAATATTAACCAGGATATAGAACAAAAAATTAGGCAATGTGAATCATGCATGATGTACTCTGCAAATAAACAAAAAGAAACATGTTTATCTCATGAAACGCCTATTCTTCCATGGCAAAAAGTAGCAACTGATTTATTCGAGTACAAAAATAAAAAGTATTTGTTAGTAGTTGATTATTATTCAAATTTTATTGAAATAGCTTGTCTTAACCAAGATCACAGAAGTAATACAGTCATAACGCACTTAAAATCAATTTTTGCACGTCATGGTATACCGATGCAACTGATCAGTGATGGCGGACCTCCATACAACTCAGTTGAATTCAAAAACTTTTTATATAGTTGGGATATTCAACATATAGTTTCTAGTCCCCACTATCCACAGTCGAATGGCCTTGCAGAAATAGCTGTAAAAACAATTAAAAACATCTTTAGAAAATGTGAACAGTCTAATACTGATATTTACATAGGTTTATTACAACACAGAACTACACAAAAAGGAAATTTAAGTTCCCCAGCAGAATTACTTATCTTATGTCAAGAAAGTTGAGAACTAAATTACCTACACACATTAAAAACCTTAAAACTAAAGTTGTCAAATTTTCAAGCCATTTTAATACTAAACAAGAAATAATTAATAAAAGAAAAAGTCATTACAATAAGTCGGCTAGAGCTGAACAGCAATTTCAAAAAGACGACATAGTCTTTTTCAAGAAAAATCCAAAAATGTCACATGGGAAAAAGGTACCATTTTGTCAAAAACTAATTTCCCCAGGTCATATTTAGTCAAAGACGAACAAGGTTCTGTCTATAGAAGAAATTCTCATCACATAAAACTGTTTAAGTCAAGTTTGTCAAAAAGTCAGTCAAATGAGAATAGTCAGTCAAAGTCAAGTAGTGAGACGAAAAGTCAATTGTCATATTCAAGTCAAAATAAGAATCTAACAAGCAAATTGTTGATTCCAGTCTCCAAGTCAAGGTTCAACTACAGTAATAGTTACTCTGGTCAAAGTCATTGTAAAAGTCAGTCTTGTTTACCTAAACAGCATAATGAGTCAAAGTCTTATGAAAAATTTTATGTCAATATTAATCGATTTAATAACATGAAAAGTAATGTTTCAGAAGGTCAAAATAGAACCTTAGAAAGTCAAAATGAGTCTTATGAAAGTGCATTATCAGTGTCAGATAACCCAAGTGAGAACAAAAGTAACAATTCATTGTCAAGTCCAAAAGAAGGAAGTAGTAAGTTAGTTACAAATAGCATGGAAAAAAATAGTCAGACTAGTCAAGATAATTGTAATGTGATAAATAATAATTTAATTGAAAATGAATTATGTAACAGTCAGCAGTCAAATAAAGATAGTCAAATTGTCACTACTCAATTTCAAATGGAAAGTCCAAATAATACTAACGACAAGTTTCAGTCACCTCATAGCCAAGGTACGTCAAGTCCTTTTGAAATTCAATCACCATTATTTGTACAAGTCGAGGAACAAACAAATGAAAACTTATTTTTGTCAGAAAATGAAAATAATTTAAGTAATGCAGAACAAGTGCCAGAAATGTGTGATATGTATATTCCAAGTAATACTTCTTCAATTAAATATAGTTCAAGAGGAAGGAGATTGAAACCTCCTGACAAATTAAATTTATAAAATGTTTTATTCATAGTTTATTAAGTTTGACAGAAAAAAAAAAATAATAATAATAATTAAGTGACATGTATAAGTATTTTTGTTAGAATGAAGCAGTTTGATTAAATATAATTTAATTAATGTAACCAAATGTAAATTGGTAATGTGGCTTGCTTAAATTTAAGTTAAGTTATAGTCAAGAATTAATATTTTAATTTTATAAAATTGTACTGGTCAAGAGATTGCTCCATGCACCTCCAATCTGGAAATAAATAAATAATAAATGTTAAAAAGAAAAAAAAAAAAATCTTTAAAAGGGGGCATGTAGTGATCTGTGATCAACAAGTGTCTATGACATGGAGTTTTGTCTATGCGCACTTCCTGATCAATGGTCGTCAATACAAGAATGGTCTACTGATACGTTGTGTTTTAATTTATAAAAATCTCGCCCATCCGCTCTGCCAATCCTGAATGAACAAGACAAGATAAGATAACGACATGACATTTGGTGAAGATGGCGGCCATTAATGTTATTAGTCGCGTAAAATACTTTTTATTGTTCATTTTGGCATACAGCTAGTCCGTGTTACACTTAGTATTTGCATCTATACAGGGTGGAATTTTGTAATGCCACCTGGAGGGAAAGTACTCTTAATACTGCAGATAGAAAATTTTACTCAAAGAAAACATTCCTTTATTTTTGATTAGAAAGCAAACTGCATTCCAAGATTTTCGAAAATTATCTTCTCCCACCCGGGAATCGAATCGGCTAAAATCTGAAAAAATTATACCCTGTACTTTTATTGCACCGATCGTTAGGGTCAATTATAACGATGAAATCTCTCTACTAAACATGATAAATCAAATGAAAGGAAAACCAAGAAATCTTAAATTAAAGCTCTCGTAACATGTAATATGGTTTCTTGGTCCATATCGGTGGAATTTTGTAATGCCACCTGGAGGGAAAGTACCCTTAATACTGCAGATAGAAAATTTTACTCAAAGGAAACATTCCTTTATTTTTGAATAGAAAGCAAACTGCATTCAAAGAATTTCGAAAATTCTCTTCTCCCACACCCGGGAATTGAACCAAGAAACCATTTATTACATGTTACGAGAGCTTTAATTTAAGATTTCCTGGTTTTCCTTTAATTTAATTTATCATGTTTGTTAGAGAGATATCATCGTTATAATTGACCCTAACGATCGGTGTAATAAAAGTACGGGTATAATTTTTTCAGATTTTAGCCGGTTCGATTCCTGGGTGGGAGAACAGAATTTTCGAAAATCTTTGAATGCAGTTTGCTTTCTATTCAAAAATAAAGGAATGTTTCCTTTGAGTAAAAGTTTCAATCTGCAGTATTAAGGGTACTTTCCCTCCAGGTGGCATTACAAAATTCCACCCTGTATATATGTTGTCGCGAGCAATTTCCAATTTGGAATTCAAGATGACAACATTATCAAAATAAGAAGTCTATGCTTTAATTTCTTAATATTGGCAAACATGTAACTTAATTCTGATTGGTTGACCGAGTTGTACTGTGAACGCCGTGTGATGGCGCTACTGTTCTCCCGCCAAAACACGTGGACAGAGTCGATTTTTGAGATGCTTTATTAAAATAGTGCATAGAGTGCAAGGATTCCCGCCACAGACTTGGTTGAGAGCGGACGATCGAAACTGTCACGTTCACCGTACAAACATTATTGCTAAATTATCTCAAGTTAATCCGCATTGTGAATATCCTGTGAACATACCGAATAAACGTGTCTGTGATTTGTAACTAAACCAACGTTTTAATGGCTTGCCCGAGTACCCACTGACTGATCCCATGGAACTGATGGAACCTACATGAAGAAACGATGATGATCACCACTTTCATCATCACGCCCACACATACTCTACTCCCACGCTCGCTCCTTTATCCCCTTCTGAGTCGATATCAGAAGTGGGATCAGCTCGGGCGCCTAGCATTGATATGAGTATTGGCGGCAGTTTCAAGTAGCAAAACAAGAATACGCCTGCAAGACCGATTGAAAACCATAATTACGAAGATCAACTAAGCCAGTCTCAGACATTGATCTACATTCTTGGAGCTTGACGGTGAACAACGGACAGCCTCACAGAATTTCAAAACGACGAAGCAGTACTAGCATTGACTTCGAAATACGGGACCACATCGAAACAAGCTATCAGGAGTGGAGCAACGCAGTAAGCAGCGACCAGCATCAACGGCGGGCCGGCACGGTGGCGGCTGTGCGGAGGCACGGCGCACTATGGAAAATATGCGGCGGCGTTAGCGTGGGCAGCGCGCGGCGCGCCCGTGGCGATGGCAGCGGTGCAGCGGTGCGCGGAGCAGCGGCGCGTGGCGGCCGCGGCCGTGCGGAGGCGCGGGCGGCGGCGGCGGCGCGCGGCTGTGCGGCTGCGGCTGTGTGGCGGCGCGGCGGCTGTGCGCGACACGGAGCCCGCGGCGCGGGGCGGCGGCGGCGCCCGCCGGCGCAGCGCGCGACCCGGCGGAGCCCGGCGCGAAGCGGCCCTGGCACGACGTGACAAGTGACGTGCCAAGTCCAAGGTGGACGTGGCAGGATGATACGATCCGGTGAGTCGTAGACATTTTATTTGGATAGTGGTGCTGAGTGTTCTCTCGTAAAACAAAGTATGGCGAATAAATTCTAAGCATGTCGATTCGTTGTTGAAATAATGACAAACAAAAGTTTGTAACGCTCGTGTTACTGTATCAAACAAATTAAAAGTGATAATGATGTTCATGGGCATTGTTAACAATTATCATTTCTTATAGTACCAGATAAATTCATGCCACAACCTAATGATAGTCTCTAACTTTTTAAATTATGATTTGAGTGATACCGTTTCAAGCGCCACGGTTGACGCAGTGGCTCAACGCAGTAATTGATGGCTGCGGTGCGTGTCGCGGTGGGTTTGGTTCCCGTAACGATTTTTATATGAGCACCAGTTGTTTGTTTGTGAGTTTAAACGTTTGTAATACGGGATAACGGATAGAAACATTGTTCTGCCACAGTGATAGAAATTAATTTGAGTGTAATTAAAATGAACGTTTCGCCCGCTTGTGAGTTATCGTTTGAATTTATTGAGCATTGTTTATGCTTTAGCTGTTGACAATAGTTGACGAAGTATTTCTAAAACGACTACCTTGTTTGTGTAGTGGTCGTAAGCGCGACTGCTGAACGCGAAGTCCGGGATTCGGTTCCCAGGTCGAGTTGTGTTATTGGGTTTTTCTATTAGGCATTTCTCAGTGGCAGCCATGTAGTCCGGATTTGTGCCAAGTTGGTGGTAATAGGCGCGTCTCTTATGACATGAGACATCAAAAAAATAACTGGCATAATGGAAGTATACCTTTGCCTAACCCGTCGGGTACCACAGGCTTAATGTTATTTCTAAAACGAGAGAGCACGCGGCCTACAATATCGAACAAAGTTTCATTCCTTTTTGACAACGAGTGGGCTAAAATAGGTACCTAGGCCATATTAAAAATCTAGTTGCCATGGTTACGAAACCAAAGAAAATTGTATCATGTTTCATTTTAATTCAATTAACTGATTTACATGAAGGCGATTGTTTGTGCCTGTAAATGATTAACCAATAACAGAAACTTTAAGTATTCGATCGTCTAAGAAAGATGACTCAATTTGAACTTTGAAGTTCCGTATTGTACTGGTTGTTAACCTATAATCCAATGGAGATTGAAATAGTTTAATCACTTCCGCTATTGCTTGAATATGATGCACACTAACTACCTTTCTTTTTATCAAACTGTACAGTCTAGTCCTAGTTGTAACTGCGATTCTATGAATCGTTCAGGGCGCAATGTGCGGCTAGATGTATGGTGGCTGGGTCTCTTTGAGACTATTGATTGGGTCTATATGACTATTGATTGGGTCTGAATAAGACTATGGGTCTCTGTGAGACTATTGATTGGGTCTATATGACTATTGATTGGGTCTGAATAAGACTATGGGTCTCTGTGAGACTATTGATTGGGTCTATATGACTATTGATTGGGTCTGAATAAGACTATGGGTCTCTTTGAGACTATTGATTGGGTCTATATGACTATTGATTAGGTCTTTATGACTATTGATTGGGTCTCTTTGAGACTATTGATTGGGTTTGAATAAGACTATGGGTCTCTGTGAGACTATTGATTGGGTCTCTTTGAGACTATTGATTGGGTCTGTGTGACTATTGATTGGGTCTGTGTGACTATTAATTGGGTCTGTGTGACTATTGATTGGGTCTGTGTGACTATTGATTGGGTCTGTGTGACTATTGATTGGGTCTGTGTGACTATTAATTGGGTCTGTGTGACTATTAATTGGGTCTGTGAGTCTGTGAGACTATTTATTGGGTCTGTGTGACTATTGATTGGGTCTGTGTGACTATTAATTGGGTCTGTGTGACTATTAATTGGGTCTGTGAGACTATTTATTGGGTCTGTGTGACTATTGATTGGGTCTGTGTGACTATTAATTGGGTCTGTGTGACTATTGATTGGGTCTGTGTGACTATTTATTGGGTCTGTGTGACTATTGATTGGGTCTGAATAAGACTATGGGTCTCTGTGAGACTATGGTTTAGGTCTATAAGACTATTGATTGGGTCTGAACAAGACCGTGGGTCTCTGTGAGACTATTGTTAGGGTCTGTATAAGACTATGGGTCTGTATGTAACTATGGGTCTGTAAGACTATCGAAAGGGTCTGTATAAGAATATGGGTCTGTATATGACTATGGGTCTGTAAGGCTATCGAAAGAGTCTGTATAAGACTATGGGTCTGTAAGATTATCGAAAGCGTCTGTATGGGACTATGGGTCTGTCTTGAAGTCTAATTCTGTTCACGTTAAATTCTGAAGTATCTTTCGATTGTGTTATACCTACCTTGTTGTCAGGGTAGGCCGAGCAAGAGTTTTGCTACAAATGAGACATTTGTTACAGATACACACGAGGACGTGTGAATCGTCAGTCTGGCCGTGTCGTCGCGAGCAATTTCCAATTTGGAATTCAAGATGACAACATTATCAAAATAAGAAGTCTATGCTTTAATTTCTTAATATTGGCAAACATGTAACTTAATTCTGATTGGTTGACCGAGTTGTACTGTGAACGCCGTGTGATGGCGCTACTGTTCTCCCGCCAAAACACGTGGACAGAGTCGATTTTTGAGATGCTTTATTAAAATAGTGCATAGAGTGCAAGGATTCCCGCCACAGACTTGGTTGAGAGCGGACGATCGAAACTGTCACGTTCACCGTACAAACATTATTGCTAAATTATCTCAAGTTAATCCGCATTGTGAATATCCTGTGAACATACCGAATAAACGTGTCTGTGATTTGTAACTAAACCAACGTTTTAATGGCTTGCCCGAGTACCCACTGACTGATCCCATGGAACTGATGGAACCTACATGAAGAAACGATGATGATCACCACTTTCATCATCACGCCCACACATACTCTACTCCCACGCTCGCTCCTTTATCCCCTTCTGAGTCGATATATATAAAAATGAAACCCGTTTCGCGTTGTCACGGCATCACGTGTGAACGGCTGAACCGATTTCGATAATTCTTTTTTTTTAATGTTTGTGGAAGTCCAAGGATGGTTCTTACGGAAAAAAATATTAAGAAAATCTCTCAGAAATATTGAAAAGTATACATTTAATTTTGCATATTTTAAAAAACGCGCGTTACGAATGTCAATTTTTTTTTTTATATACGAATGTCAACGTAATTCACAGCCATAGACTATATTAAAAGAGCATCGTTTGTTCGGAAACGTGGTAACTTAATTAAGTTTGTTCGGAAACGTGGTTACTTAATTAAATTCTATTGCACTATTTTATAATTTTTTTAAAATAATACAAATAGTAAACCTATACAAATTTCGCATATCCTATTTAGTAATCTGTGGTAGTATCTGTTTCCCTAACTTGACATTGGCGTCATTGGCGAATGGCTGAACAGCCAAGCCAGTAAAAAAAAAAGAAATGGTAATCTGTGGCATCACATCCATAACCGCTTTTTATGTTTTTGATAAAGTTTGTTTTGTTATAAAGACTAAGAAGTTTTTTGTTTGTTAATAAGTGTTTGTTAATTACGGTAAGTTGACAGCTTCATATCGATTTTTGGTAACTTTTGGTGACTACATAATATTACAATTTGGTTGTACAGAAAATATATGAGAGCTTTTTATTTTCAGTTTTTAACAATGCCACCAACCAGACGTACAAATTTAGGCCGCAGAACTCGAAATACGGCAAGTCAAAGAAATCTACGAGCAAATCAAACTGATGAGCAACGCGAAGCGCGAAATGAACTTCAACGGAATCGAAATCAACATAGAAATGTTGTGTTTAATCCCCACAGAGCTGCATTCAGTTATAATGTGGCAATTGATTACAGTTCAGAGCGAATTGTTGCTATTGGACTAATGAATATTGTGTGTCCACATTGCAAGGCATTGAAATTCAAAAATGAAGGCCCTGGATTGTGTTGCGCCAGCGGCCAAGTCAAATTGACGCCATTGGTACCGCCACCAGAGCCATTACATTCATTGGTTTCCGGAAATAGGCCAGATTCCAATCACTTTTTGACTCATATCCAGCAATATAATAATTGCTTTCAAATGACATCATTTGGCGCAACAAAAGTTATTCGAGACAATTTTATGACTACTTTCAAGGTATGTAAGCACAATAATGGCAAACAATTTTATTTAGTTTTACAACCATGTAGCTGGTGCAAAATATGTTGAGCCAGTGTTGTGTACATTTGTTTGCTATACAATTACCTAAATACATTTTTATATTCTTGCAGATTCAGGATCAAATATATCACCGAACAGGTTCCTTATTGCCAATGCCCGATAACGACTATACATTTTTGCAAATATATTTTATGGGCAATTCAGCAAGAGAAGTCGATCAGCGTTGCGCACACAACAACTCAGTGAAAAGATCCATTGTGGAACAACTTCAAATATTTTTCCATCAACATAATGAATTAATTGCATTATTCAGAACTGCATTAGACCGCATGCCATCAGATAATCACAAAATTGTCATCAGAGCCGATAAGGCGCCTGCAGGACAACATGCTGGACGTTTTAATGCGCCAACAATTGATGAAGTGGCTATTGTCATTGTGGGTGAAAATTTAGATAACCGAGACATTGTTTTACATCGGCGGAACAATCAACTTCAGCGCGTGTCTGAAACACATCGATCATATGATGCCTTACAATATCCTATCCTATTTTGGCAAGGTGAAGACGGCTATCATTTTTCAATGAAGATGATAAATCCAGTTACAGGTAAATTATTAACAATATATATGTTTACTACATTAAAATATAGGTATGTATACTAACTTAAAATTTATATTATTATAACACAAAAAAATTGTTTACAGGTGCTGAAACAAACAAAAAAGTTAGTTCAATGAATTATTATTCATACAGACTGATGGTTCGGGAAAATGAGGACAATCACATCTTAAAATGTCGGCGTCTATTTCACCAATATGCTGTGGATATGTATGTGAAAGTTGAAACTGAACGATTGACATTTATCAAGTTGAACCAGGCAAAACTCCGTTCCGAGGAATACATTCATCTTCGGGATGCCATTACTGCTGATGGAAATGCACAGAATGTTGGCAGAACAACTATTCTCCCTGCAACATACGTCGGAAGTCCGCGACATATGCATGAATATGCTCAAGATGCTATGTCCTATGTACGACATTATGGCACACCAGATTTGTTTATCACGTTCACATGCAATCCAAAGTGGACAGAAATTCAACAAGAATTATTTCCTGGCCAATCACCCATTGATCGCCACGATATCACTGCAAGGGTGTTCAAAATGAAATTAAAATCACTCATGGATTTTATTGTTAAGCATAGCATATTCGGAGAGACGCGCTGTTGGATGTACTCAGTTGAGTGGCAAAAACGCGGATTGCCACATGCACATATCCTCATTTGGTTGGTTGAGAGGATAAGACCGAATGAAATTGATAATGTGATATCAGCAGAAATTCCCGATAATAATGAAGACCCACTGTTACATGAGGTTATTACAAAAAATATGATACATGGTCCATGTGGAATATTAAATCCCATTTCTCCGTGTATGGTTGAAGGAAAATGTTCAAAACGCTACCCAAGACAATTAGTACCAGAAACTATTACTGGAAATGATGGATATCCACTTTATCGCCGCTGATCCATTGATGACAATGGAAAGTCAACAATAGTCAAAGTAAATCGACAGGACATTGAAGTTGATAATCGTTGGGTTGTTCCGTTTTCGCCATTACTCTGCAAGGCATATAAAGCACACATAAACGTCGAATTTTGCCATTCCGTAAAATCGATTAAATACATTTGCAAGTATGTGAACAAAGGTAGTGACATGGCTGTCTTCGGAGTTGCTGCCGAAAATTCAAATGATGAAGTCACTCAATATCAAATGGGCCGCTATGTTAGTTGTAACGAAGGCATGTGGCGTATATTTTCGTTTCCTATACATGAACGACACCCTACTGTTGTTCACTTGGCCGTACATTTGGAAAATGGTCAACGGGTGTATTTTACAGATGCAAACGTATTACAACGACTTGACAGGCCACCATCGACAACATTAACCAGCTTCTTTGAAATGTGCCAGACTGATGATTTTGCCAGAACGCTACTTTACTCTGCAATGCCAAGATATTATACCTGGAATCAATCATCAAAAAAATTTCAACGACGAAAACGAGGACAGCCAGTTCCAGGTTATCCACAAGTATTTTCCACCGATGCACTAGGCCGTCTTTATACAGTTCATCCCAGTCAAGACGAGTGTTTTTATTTGCGTTTACTGTTAGTCAATGTTCGTGGTCCAACATCATTCCAATATCTGCGAACTGTAAATGGTCTATTGTGTGCCACATACAGAGAAGCCTGTCAACATTTGGGATTGTTAGAGAATGACACTCATTGGGACCACACTCTCGAAGATGCGGTGATTTCGTCAAATGCTAAACAAATACGAACATTATTTTCTATAATTTTGTCTACATGCTTCCCATCAACACCGACTGATTTATGGCATAAATACAAAGATCATATGGCGGAAGATATATTGCATCAGATCGTCTTAAAACATCGAATGCAGATTTGCAAATGAACGAAGAAATTTACAATGAAGCATTAATTTTAATTGAGGACATGTGCTTGATGCTTACCAACAAAGTATTATCACAAATAGGAATGATAGCACCCAATCGCCCAATGCACGACTCATTTGATCAAGAATTGAGACGCGAAGCCCAATACGATTCTGAAACATTACGAGAAATGGTTGATAGGACAGTTCCCCTTTTAAATCAACAACAAAAATATGCCTACGATACGCTCATGAAAGTAGTGAACGATGGAACTGGCGGATTTTATTTTTTAGATGCTCCCGGTGGAACTGGGAAAACTTTTTTGTTATCATTGATTTTGGCAACGATTCGATCGCAAAATTGAATTGCACTAGCCCTAGCTTCCTCAGGTATTGCAGCTACGTTGTTGGAAGGCGGTCGAACAGCTCATTCAGCTCTCAAGCTGCCGTTGAACCTTCAAATTAATGATACTCCAACTTGCAACCTTTCGAGGAATTCTGCGATGGCCAAAGTGCTGCAGCAAACCAGATTGATCATATGGGATGAATGTACTATGGCACACAAAAAATCTTTGGAGGCATTAGATCGCTCGATGCAAGATTTACGAAATAACAAAAACCGATTTGGTGGTGCCATGATACTATTGGCAGGTGATTTTCGACAAATATTGCCAGTTGTTCCACGCTCAACGCCAGCTGATGAACTGAATGCATGTTTGAAGTCGTCCATTTTATGGAAATACATTAAAACACTTAAATTGAGTATAAACATGAGAGTCGAATTGCAGGAAGACCAGTCAGGAGAAGTGTTTTCCAAACAACTACTCGATATTGGTAATGGTAATATTGCTGTTGATAGATCATCTGGATACATTACATTCCCTACCAATTTTTGTAACTTTTGTGAATCAAAGACCGAACTCATGGAGAAGGTTTTCCCAAACATTGCACAAAATTACGTAAATCACGTTTGGTTAAGCGAACGTGTTATATTGGCCGCAAAAAATGTTGATGTGAACGAAATGAATTTTCAGATTCAAGAGAAAATAGCTGGCGAATTGAAGAATTACAAATCAGTTGATTCCGTTACTAATGAAGATGAAGTTGTGAATTATCCAACAGAATTTTTAAATTCGCTGGAATTGCCCGGGTTACCACCTCATAATCTGCAATTAAAAATCGGATCAGTAATTATTATGTTACGGAACATAAACCAGCCACGTCTGTGTAATGGCACCCGGCTTGCGGTGAAGAAATTATTGAACAACGTCATCGAAGCCACAATTTTGAAAGGGAAGTACAAAGGCGAAGATGTTTTAATCCCACGCATCCCTATGATACCGAACGATATGCCATTCAGCTTTAAGCGTTTACAGTTTCCAATGCGGCTTGCATTTGCAATGTCAATAAATAAATCACAAGGGCAGTCGCTAAGTGTATGTGGCATCAATCTAGAAAATCCATGTTTTTCACATGGCCAATTATATGTCGCCTGTTCCCGTGTCGGAAAACCATCAGCATTATTTATTTACGCGCCAGAACATAAAACTAAAAATATAGTGTACCAAAAAGCATTAGATTAAAGAAACAGCAGCATTAGAATAGAGAGAAACAGTGAAGGGTATAGAGTAGGGCTTGCAGAACCGGTACTTTTTAAACCCCGGTACCGAAGTTTCGGTACTGGGACATGGAACCGGGATTTCCCGGGAAATTCGGTACTTTCGGTACTCACGTACAAACGCTATTAACTTAACGAATGAAAGGCACGAGTGCGTGCACACTACATAAAATTATCTAAATCAGTTGAAAAATGAACTCATTACAAATGATGGAGTGGAGTAGTTCATAAAACTTTGTTTTATTCGTAAATCTATAATTGACAATAAACATCAGAACATAATCTCAAGGAACCGAATTTAAATGCTTTTTTAAGCTATTGCATAGCTTTTATCGCGGGCACTGATCGCGGCGCGGCGACCGAATCAAGACATTCCCAACAAAAACCCAACGAAAATACCCGATACCACCGCATCGTCTAACGTCGTTTCAGTTCGGGAGACTTCGGTAATTGTAAAAATATCCGTCATAAAAACAATTTACTTTATCTTACTAATTCTAAACGGCTGGCTACAAAAATAGTTTTCATAATGAAACCTACTTATAAAATTCTCCTGCAACAAAGAAGTTCTAGTGCATCACAAACATTTTAATTTTCTTTTAAAATAAAATAGTTATTTGCAACTTGCAGCCTTGCATAAGCAAGGCTGCAAAGTTGATATTTAGCGCGAAAACGCTACTTTTTTTGAACTTTTCAAAGGTACGAGATGCAGAAAAACTTCGCTTCGCTTTGCACAACTTTTTACCTCACTAAGCGAGGAAATGCAGTATGGGCGGCTCTGCGCCTCACCTGCCAGTGAAGAAAATAATTGACTACAAGTCGATATTTTGTCTGAATTTTGAACAAATCTTTGCGCTTAATGGAGTTTTGCGCGTTAACTCCATTTTTCACGCAAAACGCGCGAATGAATAGAATCTTTCCGAGCGAGTGAAGTGGAAAAAAAGGTAGCTTCTCGCAATTTCCGAGTACCACATGTATTTTTTTATATTGGTATAATAATAACTTTTAAATATAATAATTAAAATATATCAGAACTATATTTTGAATATTGGAAATTCCTACTTTATTTTGAGTTAGAAATAAGCCTATTTGTGTCACGTAATTTCTTCGTTCCTTTCCTTTCTTCTTTCCTCTATAGAATAAGTTTATAACATCACATACTTGGTCACTTTTTTCCTTCTACTATAAATAAATATCATTAAACAAACTGTAGCAAAACAAAACTAGTATAATGCATTAGAGAGATGAAAAAATATAAAACTCAAGAAAAGAATGTAACAAACGCTATTTTCTTTAAAATAAAGGTAGAATCATAAAAAAATAAAAGCTTTTTGGAGATTAATAAAACAAATAACTATAAAATACACAAAATCTGAGCATTAAAGTTATTCTCTTCAAAATGAAAGTGATGCAATAAATGAATCACAATCATCATCATAACTGACCCCTTACTTACATTGCTGATTAGTTTTTGTTTACGAAATTCTCATTATTTTCAAATAAAATGTTTTATATCAACAATATTGTAAAAGAATAGTATATTGGATATGATTTGCAACATTATATTGAAAAAAGAAGGAAAATAATAAAGTACCGAAAGTATCGAAAGTACCGGGACTACGGGACGAAGAACCGGTACTGGATTGCTTTAAAATTTCCCGGGATTTCCCGGTATTTTCGGTACCGGGATTTCCCGGTTGCATGCCCTAGTATAGAGGCTATTAGTTGTTTTCTAGAGCGCGCGTGGTGTTAAGCTCAGTATTTACTTCAAAATGCCAAGTTGTTCAATAGCGATTTGTAAAAATATAAGTGGAATTATTGAATCCTATGGAATAAACACTATTATGAAAATATATATTTTGTTTTGTATTTAATAAAATTAGGTCCTTTTCAGATATGGCGAGACCAGGGAAATAGGGATTAATTTATATATGGAGGATATTATAGATTCCAGTTTAAATTGAATAGGTACTCATACCTAAGATAGGTCAACTATACAAAATAAAGTAGTGCATCAAAGCTACGCTAAGGCGGTACGAAGTTCGCCGGGTCAGCTAGTCTAATATAATAAAATAGACAGTTAATTATCGTGTATTCCAATACATTTTGTTGCATAGGGCCATTCCGGACATTGTCCTTTAACTAATATGTACAAACCAACATACACGGACAAACTTTGTCATATTAGTTAACTCATTAACAGTGAGCGACGAGCTTGTGACGTAGTCTTTTGTTCTGGCTACGGCGCGGCGGAGGCGTCGAGACCCAGCGAGCCACGCACTGCGTGCAGCGTGCCTGGCGCGCGACGGACGACCGTCCATCTCGCTCACTCTCGCCGCTCGCGCAGCCCGCTTGTCCCGCGCCGGTGGAGCAGTGAGCCAGTGAGCCCACAACTCGCGCCGGTGCGCGGTGGAGCAGTGAGCCCACAACTCCCGTCGTGCGAGCTAGCTATTATCTAACCGCTATAAGCCACCTAGCTTTCCGCCGCGCTTTTATATATCTGTATGTACTTTCCGCTTACTGCCTATTCTGTGCTTATCTTCTGTGCTATCTGTCTGACTTTATCCTTCTGTCTTGTGAACTCTTTTGTGTGTGTAATTCGTGTGTAGGTATGTGGAAATAAACTCTTTTCTTCCTTCCACTGTGAGTACTCGTATCATTTACGTACCCTGACTACGACACCCACACCAACCTACATTGGTGACCCCGACAGAGCACCATGAGTCAGCAGCAAAGTGCAAGTCACGATGACCGCTCCGGATTCGACGTTTATCGCGTCGGAGTGAGGGTACCTCCGTTTTACCCCGAAAAACCGGCGCTATGGTTTGCGCAGCTGGAGAGCCAGTTCGCACTGGCGAACATCACTTCCGACGCTACGAAGTACCATCACGTAATGGGTGGCTTGGACCCCATATACGCAGCCCACGTAGAGGACATCATTGAGGCTCCAGCTGCCCCCGACAAGTACGAGCGGTTGAAGACGGAGTTGGTGAGAAGGTTGTCGGCGTCCAAAGAAAAGAAGGTGCAGCAACTCCTGACGCACGAGGAGCTTGGGGACCGAAAGCCCTCACAATTCTTGCGTCACCTGCGCCACCTAGCGGGACCGAGTGTGCCTGAAGATTTCCTGCGCACCATCTGGACCAGCCGACTTCCAAGTAGCACGCAGACGATCATCGCGTCGCAGGCCAAGGCGAGCCTGGAGGAAGTGGCCGAGCTCGCTGACCGTATACTGGACCTGGTGCCAGCCAGTCCTCAAGTGGCAGCGACGTCATCTCCAGCAGCAATCCCTGGAAGCAGCGTGGACCAGATGCACAGCCAGATCGCCGAACTCACGCGGCAAGTGCAAGCCTTGACCTCGCAAGTCAACAGACTGTCGCGGCCGAGGCACAGATCCAGCAGAATTAGCAGCCGGGGGCGATCACTATCAACGAGGAAACTAAAGGAAATTTTACTAAAAAAATGCTACTACACGATTGACGATTTTCTAAATGATGATTCACTTACTGATGGACATACATAATATTACTTTGATTGAATTGATTAATTTATTATAGTATTAAGGTTTGACATGCTTGTAATATTCTAATTTATTTTTTTGACTTTTCTGTAATTCTTGTTGGGCTGACATATAATTTCCTAAATAAAATAATTATTCCTAAGTACCTAATTTTTTTTTGATATACCAATGAACATATTGTACACTGTTTGCATACCCATGTCGGTAAAATGTGGAGAACTTAATTATAAAGAAATAACATCTATGTACTATACCCATGTGAAAAAAAAGGTGACGTCACGGATGTCAAATTAGTCAGTGCTCCTCACGGTTGTTTACGATTTATTAAATAAAATAACGAATCAAATAATAACAAATATATTACAGAAAGTTTGAACATTAAGTAATACAAGTCGATAAACGTTATCCAGTGTGTAAGTGAAGTGTAAACTTTATAATTACGGTTTTAACTTATAAGCTAAACACTAGTGCCTAAAATCTACCCTACTCATTCAAAATATCAAAAACATTTAAAATCATCAAGCTGATAAGTGTCGCCCGGGATTAGAATAGAATAGAATAGAATATACTTTATTGTACACCAAAATTTTAAAACTACTGCTTACAATATTGCTTAAACTATGGTTACAATGGCGGTCTTATCGCTAAGAGCGATTTCTTCCAGACAACCTTTGGATGGACTGTACGAACTAAGATAAGAAGGGGAGGGGTAGTCAGTGGTGTACTAGAAATACTCTTTAAACAAAATTTAAACAAATAAATAAATGATTATATATAATTATATATATACTATATATATATACATATATATTATTTAAAACTCAATATAGGTAATCAAAATAATTATGATTGACTTGTAAACTTTATATCATAGGAGCGAATGAAAATGATTCACAACTAAGTTTTTAAAAGCATTATGTGACTTAGCTTGCCTTACCGACTCCGGCAGTGTATTCCATAAACGGATAGCCTGAACTGTAAACGATTGGTCATAGAACTTAGTGGCATGTGCAGGCATCAAAAGCCTCAAATTCTCCGATGATCTCAAATTTCTAATATGTGTGTCATTAATGAACTTAAAACGTTCTTTGAGATAAAAGGGAGTTGTGGGATTGAAAAGAATATTGTACAATAACGATAAAATATGCGTATTCCGGCGAAGGCGGATAGGCAGCCACTTGAGTTTATTGCGAAACTCGGAGACATGGTCATATTTGCGCAAACCAAATATGAACCTGATACAAAAGTTTTGGAGACGCTCAAGCTTATCTAGCTGCACTTCAGTGAGATCTGGATAACTGGTATCAGCATAGTCAAGAATAGGGAGAAGGAGAGATTGGGCGAGCGCAGCTTTGGTGGCAGTTGGAAGGAAATTGCGTAATCGGCGTAAGGAACCTGCAGACGCAAACAATTTGCGGCTCACTTCTTGTAACTGGGGCCCCCAAGATAAGTCCTTATCTATATAAATACCCAGGTTTTTCACTGAATCACTATATGGGATTAAAGTTCCATCAAAAAATATCTGAGGAAGGGTCAACCAGTTTATTTTTGAACGAAGCCTAGGGCTGCCGACAATAATGACTTGCGTCTTCACAGGGTTAACCTTCAAACCATGAGCCAAACTCCATTCAGAGATACGCGCTAGGTCTTTATTTACCATATTCACTGCCTCGGACAATTCATCTACTGGAGCTTGTGAGTAAATTTGCAGATCGTCAGCATACAGATGATAAGAAGAGAGAAGTTCATTAGAAATAGAATTTATAAAAATAGCGAAAAGAAGAGGAGATAGCACGCCCCCCTGTGGTACGCCGGCAGTTGAATTGCACCATGAAGAAGATGACCCTTCGATGCAAACACGTTGCCGGCGGCCACACAGGTAACTCCGAAACCAATCAATTACCGTTGGAGATATGTTAAGAGAGCTAAGTATGCCAAGTAGAACATCAAAATCAACGGTGTTAAAAGCGTTACTGAAGTCTAATAAGGAAAGGACCGTCAAATTTCCATTGTCCATACCCAACCTAATGTCGTCAGTAATGTTAACAAGTGCTGTGGTAGTACTATGCCCTGAACGAAACCCGGACTGGTAACAATTGAGGAGTCTGTTTTTGCAGAGGAAAGTACTAAGTTGATTATGGATAAGGCGTTCTAAGACTTTGGATAGGAATGGTAAGATGGATATTGGACGGAATTCTGAAAAGGAAACTGGATTACACTTTTTTGGGAGAGGAGTTATTTGGGCTTCTTTCCAAGAAGATGGGAAAACACCCGAGGATATGGAGTGATTAAGTATGTGACAGAGGACAGGAAGGATTTCGTCCAGAATAGGGAGTATCATTTTGCGGCTTATACAGTCACTACCAACAGCATTTGACGTAATAGATAATATGCTCTTCTTAACATCACAATCGGTAAATTGATTAAAAACAAAAGGAGAATAATCGGGAGTGGGAAGAGATGAAAGAAAATTTAGAGTGTTGGCTTTAACAGTACCATTGAAATTACAAGAGGTAGCAAAATGTTTATTAAGTAACTCAAGGTCTACATCTTTAGGAATAGACTCTTGCCGCGACTTTCCGACTCCCATTGATCTTAGAAATTTCCAGACTTTTGCTGGATCACCGTTTTCAACTGAATTATGAATGTGGTGGCGTTGTGCATCCCTACATACCATGTTGCTGCGATTGCGGATAGCTACGTATTTTTCACGATTTAAGGAGTTAGGCCTGCACTTATATCTAGATTTTGCTGCTGCCTTCTTTTGCAAAATTGCCTTCACTTCTGCTGTCAACCACGGTGCAGGTAAGTGCTTCATCTTTATCAACCGAATAGGTGCATGGACGTCATATAACTGCTTAAGACCAGCATTGAGAAGATCAACTTTTACATCGATCGACTCAGCATTAGCAAGATCAGACCAGTCAATATTGCCGGCATCATGACGAAGGCTTTCCAGATCCATTCCACCAAAACTGCGCTGAAGAATAGTTTTAGGTTTAGTCTTAGGAGGGCGAATTTTGTAGGATACGAAAATTAAGTCATGGTAGGAAAAAGCATCTGCGGAACACTGTCCATGCTTAGCGACGTGTTGAACGGAAGAAACAAAAATAAGGTCAAGGAGCGAAGGAACACAGTTGGGAAAATGGTGAGTTGCACTTAATGGAAGGAGAGATAAATTGCAGGATTGAGAGATTGTTCGGAGAGAGGAAGAGCGGGAATCGTTTTTGAGAAGACATGTGTTGAAGTCTCCCATGACGATCATGTGCCTGTAAGAAGGCGCAAGATTTATGAGTAGACTTTCAAACGAAGAAAAGTAGTCGACACGCAATGAAGGAGAATAATACACCCCAAGCAAAACCTTTGAATGACGTAGATTAACTTCCAAAAAGAGATGCTCGCCAGCATTCGGCGGTGGTGGCTGTGTTGACATATCAATGATTGAATAAGGAATATCAGCACGGAGGTAAATGGCAACACCGCCCCCACCGCCGCCCGTGCGATCATTTCTTATTAGAAGATAACCGGGTAAGGAATAGGAGGTGGATGGAAGGCAAGGTTTTAACCAGGATTCGGATACAAGAATTGCATGGATATTCTTGCAATCCAGATTCGCAAGCATATCAGGGTAATGAGCCGGAACACTTTGAGCATTGATATGGACTACATTCAGATTCTTCGGAACATCGGAAAATTGAGACTTAAGTGTATCACCAAGTGCTGGGATACTGCTAAAGCTATCGTTGTCACTACTGGCTGATAAAAAACTGTCATCATCATCACTAAGATCGTTACAGTCAATCATTAGAAACGAAAAAATAAATAAAGAAATATAATATAATTAAATATATACAATAATATAAATAAGAATAAATATGCAATTTAAATGTGGGTTGGCAATAAATACGTCCACCCGCCAGTTATGCGTAAAAAGTAATAATAACAACAATCAGGAATTTTCTTAACAAATCAAACAAAATAAAAAACAATAGGTAACAGGAGCAAGTGCGTCGTTCAGGCACAAGTAACAGGAAAGTAGAGAAAGAAGAGAGAGAAAAACAAAAAACAAATTATTTTCATTATTCCGCATACAATTATCTATGCTTTCATAGATAATTCATGCTCAACATACTAAAATAATCAGCTGACACATGGAACGTGGCTATTGAATGACACTTGACAGATGTCAAGTGACAGAATAGCAAAAGAAAAAATATCAGTGAGTAACCAAACTAAAATGAACATTGAAATAACAAGAAATACGGGGTAGGGATAAAATTAAATAATAAAGTGATTTATGAAGGTGAACAAAATAACAAATAATTATGCGGAACTGTTACCCGAACGACACAGCGAAAAAGTATAAATCACTTCTTTGTAGCAGCCCTCCTATTGCGCCTCGAAACAGGTGTTGAAGGTGGTTTTTCAACCACTTGTTTGCCGGCGTCAAGTTCCGGTTTGTCAATCTCGAGCTTAGAAGAGTCGATAGCATGCAGCTCGCTAAAGTTCACAATAGTATGCTTGCTTCCATCAGCCGTCAAGACGTGAATATAGCCCCGTTTGGTCCAGCAGTTAGTGACACCAAATATATCTCTAGCCTTCATGAATACTTGATGCCTGGATCTAGTCAAAAACTCTGAGACTGTGATACCTGATCCTTTGAGATTGGTTTTTGCAAACCAAATCTTGTCACGTATATCCACATCCCGGAACTTTACAAGAATCGGCTTAGGTTTTCCAGCCCCACTGTGACTCCCCATTCTGTGACAACGACGTATATCAGCTACAGTCAAGATGTCCAACTTCAGCTTCTCCCGCAACACTTCAACAACCACTCTTGATGGGTCCTCCTTGCTCACCTCCGCAACACCATGGACAAGCAGCATCTTCCTGCGGCCCCTCATCTCCAGTGCATCAACGTCCTTGGCAAGGGCTTCCATCTGTTGCTGAAGACATCCAAGAGCATCCAGGACAAGCTTTTTAAATGATGAATATTCGACTGCAAGACTGACCGGACTGCCGCTGGGTGAAGAGTTGTGTGATGATCTGGCTAGTTCAGCTTCAAACTTTGACATTCTCTCATGGAATTGTGCCATCAAATCAGAGATTGACCCCTTCAGTAAATCCATAGTTTAGTTGTTGTGATAGTAGGATAGTGGAATTATGTAAATTACACAAAACTGGCAGGTAGGAACTATTACAAACTATTATGCATTAAAATTGTGTAGAAAAACTAATTATTTTAATTAAATTTGAATTTTTATATTAAGAGCAAAATTTTGATGTCTAATTTGATCAACTACCTCCAACCAAAAAAGGATTGTGCACCATAGTCTGCTTAACCCTGTTATCAGTGCTAACTCATGGTGTTTAGTGAACCATAGACTCCCATAATACAAAATACGCGCATACAGATTTATAGCAGCGCCATCTATTGACACTCCTTGGAACAACTAAGTAAAACCGATAACGCACGACATCGATATGCCTGCAGCGAAGTGTGGCGCTTGTGCCAAATTCCTATCTCCGCTAGATGCCGCTAAATGTAGCAAGTGCAATGCCTTCTATCATCGTCACTGTGTTTGCCTACCTGGTCATACTCCGTCCAATTGGCACTGCCCTGAATGTTGCAAAAATGTGATCAGGGACAACAAGGCGGAAACACCTGTTCGTGGCAAGGCAGACCTTATCCAGACGGAGGAAACAGGCTCCGATGAGCAAATGGAAATCAGCCCGTTAAACTGTACTGCACTGGACACCACCATACCTGCACTGGACACCACCATACATTTTACCCCTGACTTAGCGGACGAACTGCGATTGTTTAAGGAGGAGCTGCGTGCAGAGTTCCGCTTGATGCATAACGAATTCCAGCAATTGCGAACGGAAATGGCTCAGATAAGAACTTCCCTTAAATCATCGGATGAGAGGCTGGATAGTTTTGAGGTGCGACTGAGTGCGCTGGAACTCAAACTGGAGCAAAAAGGTACACCATCAGACCCGGACTCAATGGAAAATACCATGTCAGTTGAATGAACGCGACCAGGAGCTTCTGCTCAATGACATCGACATAACCGGCATCCCTGAGGGAAAAGACAAGAGCACCATCCACATTGTAAAGATCATCGCAATAAAACTAGGCGTCGACGTCGATGACAGGGATGTCGTCCATGCTGAGCGAGTCGGATCCGCACGTCGTAATCGTGTGGAGTCTACAGACGGCTCCATCTCTGCCGACCCCGCTGCGCAGCGGCCGCGTCCTATATCCGTGCGCTTCGCAAGGCGGGCAACGCGCGACGCACTGCTGCGCGCGGCTCGTGTTCGCCGCGGTTTGACAACACAAGACCTCGACATAAACAGCGGGCCGTCGGCGTCGCAGCGTGTCTACGTCAACGAGCGTCTCACCCGGACAAACCGCCAGCTGTTCTACCACTCTCGTCAGGCTGGTAGTAAACACGGCTGGAGGTACGTCTGGACGAAGGACGGGAAGATCTTCGCACGTCGAGAGGACCTGCAAAAAGTTCAACGTATAAGATGTGAGGCCGACATCTGTCGAATTTTTGGTCCTACGTCTGTTGGTACCCCAATGTAAATAAACGACTGAGTTTTATCGTTCTTTTTTATATATTATGTGTTTTAAAAGTTTTATTATGTTCTTTTCTATACTACAGTCTTTGTTATCTACTTGTTAACGTGTGTCTCGCGGCTATCGACTATCTTGGCGAACAGTACGTAAACCAGTTTTATACAAACACATATACTCATCTACCACACCACGTAAAAACAATACATTTATTTACAAAACTATTACTCATAAAAATATCATTTACTCCATCATGTACGGAACCATTTATTACAAACCTACTGTACACTTTTATACTTTTTATTCTCTATAATATTATTTCTCGATTCTGCTTTAACATTCCACTAAGGAGCCATATTACACCATTTTTGAACAAACACAGCATTTTAAAAATGAAGTCACGACGTAAACTGCACTTGGCCTGTCTTCTTTTCGGTGTCATCAAGTGGACGTAGTTAAGCAGAAAGGACCTAACCCACAGTTTGGTCGAAATTGAGTTAAGTATGCCATCATACTCCTGAGGGTCGAATCTATCATACAGTGAAGACCCTATTTTCGAAATGTACATGGAAACAATTTTTTTTACTACCCCGACTCATCCCACATGTATGAAGAGCACGAAAAAAAAATTTGCTAAACAAACCCAACCTTCTTGAATTGTTTCTGAGTAATGCAATTTCTATGTACGCTTTCTTAAAGATAATTTATCAGATAAAACTCAAACAGTTTGGGTCCTTTCTGAGAATTAAATTTTGCCTTAAAATTTTATCATTGAAAATCACTGAAACGACCTAGACAATTTGGGTGGTTTCTGTGTTTTAGGTTTACTGCTAACAAACTTCTGCTTTTGTTTATTATAAACGACTCAAAACCACTTAGGCTATTTCAGAAAAACGGTTTTTTATGAAACATCCATACAATGCTTAATAACCTAAAGTGACTCAAGCAGGTTAAGTCGTTTATAAGAAAAAGATTTAGTGATTGACTCGAATATCGAAATACAGATTATCGAATGTCCTCAATATCGAAGTACAGATTATCGAATGTCCTTTTTGAACCTAACACTCTTCGCACCTAACCTGTACCTGTCGGGATGCCCCAAGTCCCCAAGTCGCTCTTACATCCTCAATCAAATTGCTGATTACCACCTATCAAGGTAGGTCCACGGAGCCCCGCGTCGCGGGGCTCCTATTACTGTTTACAAGGTCTAAAGTAACATATCCTCTCCGAACAAAGCCTGTCCAAGTCGGGGTGCCTCAAGTTCCGAGCTCACTTCGCTCGCTCTTGCATCCGAAGTCCGTCCAGCTAACATTGGTAGGCGGTAATCAGCAATTTGACTAAAGACGAAAGAGCGAGCGAAGCAAGCTCGGGCCTAGGGGCACCCCGACTCGAGCAGGTTAGGTTCGAAGAGAATGGCGTGGTCTGAAAGACCCCGCAATCCTCTTCGCGTTAGGTTACTTTAAACCTTGCAATCAGAAATAGGAGCCTCGCGAAGCGGGACTCCGTTGACTTACCTTGGTAGGCGGTAATCAGCAATTTGACTAAAGATGCAAAAGCGACTCCAACTTTTTATCCGGTTTCTGTCCGATATTTCAACTAGTAGGTATTTCTAACGTAGATATTATGAACTTCGATGTTAAACGTTGATAAAGGCATAATGTCATTCGATATTTTGAATCATTCGACATTTTAATAAATCGACATTTCAATCTTTGACGTTTTAAGCGTAGGTGTAACATTTTTCGATATTTTGTTATAATCGATATTTAAATTTTAGATGTTTTGAAGATCGATATTTTAAGCGTAGATATTTTAATCTTCGCTATTCAAATATGTACCTAAAATATACTATTATTAAATAGAAATTCGAGCCTAAAAACCACGTACGTTTAAATATTTAAAGTTTGGACATTCTTTTCTCCCTAATGACACAGACTTTCAGTAAAATAGAATGTGAGCTAAGAATCATGAAAGAGTTTATACTGCAGAAGAATATAAAAAAAAAACATGAAAATTGCTAAAAAGAAAAACCCTCTTCACAGTCATACTCGTTACTAGAATGAAAAGTCAAGATTTTTTAAGCAGTAAGAAAATTGAGAAGAAAGTTATAAATCGTAAAATATGTATAAATAAAAATAAAATTAACGGGCTGATTATAAAAAAAAAGGAGTTTTGATCAAATTTTCAGTAGAAGAAGGCCACAGGACTACGAATCCTGTGGCCTCAAGGAAAGGCTATTGCCAAAGCAAAGCTAGCAGATCTCAAAATATGTATAATTTGATAACCGAAGATTGCCACGCGTTTTATAATAACCTCACAGGAAAGGAAATAAACGAAGATGTAGATGGATATGGACCAACATTGGATTTTGATTTGGGGGAAAAATAATGAAGTTCTCTATGCCCATGTATGTACCGTTTTTAGGTTTATTTTATTTTTTTCTATGCCAAAGAAAACATAATGAAGCTGATTTAATACATAATTTCTTGATAATTATTTAATTTTATTTTTAATAAATTATTTTGTGGCTTGAGTCTTTTCTGAGGAATTAAAAAAAAATCCGACTTCTTTAAAAATTGCTTTTCTTGGTAAGGACTCAACCCACACTTTGCTTAATATCTCAAAATCTACTGAATAAAATAGTGTTTATATTACGTTAGCAATTACAATTTTAGACTACTAGAATAAAAAAAAGACATTTTGAAAAAAAATATTGTTCCTCTTAGAGCAATTACAGCTGAAACTTCAAACGTCCATTACTCAAAAGTGACTTGATGTGGATTAGGTCCTTTCTGCTTAACTACGTCCAAGTATAAATGTCCATCGTACCTGTACTCTAAACTGGCGTGGATAAATGATCACCGGCAGCGCAGGGCCAGGCGTTGCGCCCAACAGCTGGCTACCCCACATCATCGTACTGCAGCTTTTCGAGGTGGTTTTCGTTACGCAGCCTCCAAATGTTGGAATAATATTCCTCCACCGATTAGGGACCTAAACAATATAAATACTTTTAAAATCAGACTTAAACATTTTATTCTAAGTTCACAAATCATAATATTATCATATAATATTAATTTTATTATATTAATATAATATTATTATTATTATGATAATATTAACATTGACAAATCATTTATTTAGATAAATAAAATACATGAACGGTGTATTTTACTATTGTCTACAATTTTTAATATAATTTTATGTAATAATTTAATAAGTAATTAATTATTTAAATAACTCTTCATATTATACAAATAGCAATGCTGCCCTAGCACTCGTACTAGAACAGTTATTTGCATTATGAATTAATCACCAATTTTATGTATTTAAAATGTACAATTAATTTATGTAATTAAATCTATTAACTTAATTTCATTTTGAATGTAATTAACTATTGAATTTATATGTATAGGTACTGATCTATTTGATAAATTAATTATTTTTGTAACTCACCTTATATACCTATTGCTGGGTAACGAGAGGGTACGAGATGGGCTGTACGTGGTGAGCTTGTTTGGGCCTCCGTCTGTCGCCGGGAACCATGTGATTGCAATTGCACTTTCACAACTATAGTCATTCCATTTTTCCAGAGTGTTACTGATATAACCGTGTTTGCTGATTAAAATTTGTTAAGAAGTTTTTTTTTTTTTTTTTTTCTTATTGTACAGGAACGGGAGGCAGGTGCTCTTCAATGAATAGTTTATTGATCTTTGCTGGCTATTATGTTATATTTTAAATCTTCTTATTTGTAACAGTGTGGTTTTGGTAATGAAAAAAAAAATTAATCAAATCTTATAACTAATTGAACGACGTGCTGTGATTGGTCGCCGACAATGGAGAGCGCTGATTCGTCGATAAAAAATGTAGTATCCCGGTGCTTCGATAGATGGCGATAGTAGTCGCGCCAACATGCCGGCCGCCTTGGAACGCTCCAGCTTCCAATAATGTATCTACGTTGCCGCTTGATTGGAGATGCCGCAGGCTGCATTCATGTTGTCGTCCTCTGCTGATGATACAGGTAGAGGGCAGATTTTCGAGAACGCTCGTTGTACAGGACCCGTAGCAGTTTGGATGGTGGCGACACGCGACACGCCGTCTTTTCCTGGGAAGATATGGATAACTCTGCCCATACGCCATTTAAGGGGTGGTAAGTTGTCCTCCTTAATAACGACAAGCGTGTTTAGTGCTATATCTTGACTGTTCGCCTTCCACTTCGTCCTTGTCTGGAGTTCAGCAACATATTCTTGAGACCAACGTTTCCAGAAGTGCTGTTTTATTTGTTCCACTCTTTGAAACCGTGTCAAGCTGTGAGTCCGTGCTTCGGTGAGGTCTCTGCAGGCTGGTGCAGTGAGTGGCCGGCCGATGAGGAAATGAGCTGGGCTTAGTGGACGAAGATCATGCGGATCTGAGGACATAGGACTTATAGGACGGGAGTTTAGGACTGCTTCGATTTGTGCTAACACAGTGCTGAACTCCTCGCACGTCAAGTTAGCGGTACCTACGACACGCTTAAGGTGGAACTTACAGGACTTTACTCCTGCTTCCCATAATCCCCCAAAATGAGGAGCATAAGGGGGAATAAATTTAAATTCAATGTTGTCAGTAGATAATTTATCAATTATTTGATGTGAATTTTCCTCTAACATTTTATTAATCTCTTTCATGGCTCCAATGAAATTTTTACCGTTGTCTGAGAAAATTTGAGCTGGTTTACCTCGTCGTGAGATAAATCTTTTAAGTGCTAATATATATTCTTGAGTAGCTAACGTACTGACAAGTTCTAGATGAATTGCCCGGGTAACAAAACAAACGAATATGCAAATATAACCCTTTTCCAATTTAGCTCCCCTTCCTTTGCGATTCAGTACGTTTATGGGACCAGCATAATCCACTCCACATCGAATGAAAGGGAAACCAGGTTCTATTCGTTCAGACGGAAGGTTGCCCATGATTGGCGTTAAAGTTTTACCTTTCATTCGAGTGCAGCGGACACATTGGTGAACAACACTTCTAGCTAGGTTTCTACCCCCTAACGGCCACCAATTCTCACGCACGGTAGCCAATAGCAACTGGGGACCAGCATGAAGAAGCTCTTTATGCTGATATTGAAACAATAATTGTGTAAAGCTATGTTTACTTGATAAAAGTATCGGGTGCTTCTTGTCGTAATTAAAGTCAGGCGAGTTACTAAGATGGCCACCTACTCTAATTATATCCCTTTCATCTAGAAATATATTAAGCCTAGAAATCGAACCTGAAGCTTTTAACGGTAAGTTACGTTTTAATTTATCATATTCCATCGGAAACGATTCGCGTTGAGCGAGACGCGCTAACGTATGTAATGAGTCATTCAATTCATCTACTGATAACGGTCCTTGTGTACGATCTTTCTTTGGTGTGCGTAAGTTATGTATGTATCGCAACAGGTAAGCGCCGGCGCGCACTATACGCTGATAAGAACGAAACCTTTCAAAATTAATAACTTTATTCTTTGTTACGTCACAAACCATAACGGTTGTCGTTTGTGATTTTAGTTCTGGTAAGTCGGAGTGTATAGTCAAAGATTGCTGTGACCAAGACGACTCTGAATTTTTTAAAAATTCAGGTCCACTCCACCACAGATTACTGTCAATGAGTACGTCAAGACTAAGACCGCGCGAGACGAGATCCGCTGGGTTATTTTTGGTCCCTACATGTAACCATAACGCATTACTTGTAATTTCATTAATCTCGACTATTCTGTTTTGAACGAATGTTTTCAACGAATGTGGTGACATTTGTAACCAACCAAGGACAATAGTTGAATCTGTCCAAAAGTAAATTTTGTGGAAATTAACACGCAATGATTCGATAATTTTCTTATATAATCGCGCGCCTATTAAAGCCCCACACAGCTCTAGTCGGGGTATGCTGACTGGTTTAATTGGTGCAACTTTACTCTTTGCGCACAATAATCTAACAGTCACCGGTGAGTCATCAGAATAGGTGCGAACATATGCGCATGCACCATACGCACTCTGCGACGCGTCCGTGAAAACGTGTAATTCTATGTACTGTGTCTGTGCACTCATAACATGACGCGGAATACGCAATTTATGCAAATATTGAAGTGTGTCAATAAATTTTTCCCAGGATAACGCAACATCACTGGGAACGGGATCATCCCAATTTATCTTGCACAACCACAATTTTTGCATCAATATTTTGGCTACTACGACAGCCGGTGTTAAAATTCCTAAAGGATCGTATATTTGTGCGATTATCGACAACATCGAACGTTTACTTAGTAAAGTCGGTCTAACTACCCGTGTGGTGAAGTGAAGTTCATCACATTTATTGTACCAACCCAATCCTAAGGTTTTAGTTTGGCAATGTTCACCTAGTGACAATTCTTTCGATATTTCGTGCTCACTGATATCGACGTTAAATAACCACTTACGCAAAGGTAAACAAGCCGAGTTTAAAGTATTTCGTAACTTCTCACAGGTATCGAGTAAGCTATTTAAATCATTGTCACCTAGGATGACGTCATCAACGAAAAAATCTTCTCGGATTACTCTCGCAACCTGCTGATCCCCACATTCCATTGCAAGCTGACGTAAGCATCTCATACTAAGGTATGGCGCAGACGCGGTGCCATACGTCACGGTGTTTAGGCGATATACAGATATTGGGTCCGACGGAAGTTTACGCCATAATATCAATTGTAAATCTCGTTGGTCTGGTTGTACAAGAAAATTCCGAAACATTTTCTCAACGTCCGCACAACCGACGTATTTATATTGCCTAAAGCGTAGTAAAATGCTAAAAATATCATTCTGAAGTGGTGGACCAATATGTTGAATATCGTTCAACGACTTACCGGTCGACGTCGCTGCGCTTGCATCGAAAACAGTGCGCAGTTTAGTCGTACTGCTATTTTCATTAATAACGCCGTGATGCGGCAAAAAATAGTGAGGTGACTCATAAGTTTTAACGCAACTCATATGACCGAGCCTTTCATATTCCTCCATAAAATCTACGTATTTTTCCTTAAATTGTGGCAAACGAGCGAATTTTCGTTCCAACGATAACAAACGTTTTTCAGCCGCTGTGTAACTGTCTCCGAGCACATCAGCTGATTCCTTTAAAGGAATGCGTACGGAAAACCTCCCATCTTCCATACGTATTGTCGTTTTGACAAAAATGTCTTCGCACGCACGTTCGTCAGCACTAAGGATATTTTTATTAACGTTATTGTTTATCTCTTCAAGTTCCCAAAACATTTTCAACTGTGTGTCAATTGTTTGGGAGAAATTACATTGCACACTCTTAACGGGAAGTGTGTTATTATGTAAAGGTCCCGACACTATCCAACCCAATTTTGTGTTTTGTAAATAAGGTCCTTTATTCAACTTAATTTTGCCATCACACAATAATTCCCAGAACTTATCCGCGCCTATCAGAATATCGATATCTGACGGTGAGTGAAAGTTCGGATCCGCAAGTTGAACATTGTCAGGTATACTCATATTATTTACATCGACACTAAATGTGGGTAATTGATTTGTAATGCACGGCAACACTAAACAATCAATATTCATACAAAACGAATTTAACCTTGAACGTAATTTTATTTTGCAAATGTGGGTGGACTGCGAAATTGATTGTCCTACCCCAGCAACGTGATAAGTGGACTGTATTAACGGTGTATTTAACGTTTCACATAACGATTTCTTTATGAAACAATGTTGACTACCATTATCAAGCAGAATGCGCACAGTGTGATATTTGTTATTATAATCTGCTATGTCCACTAACGCTGTGGACAGCAAAACGTTGGGTAATAACGAATATTCCTGATTACCGATTCGCGATTCTGAATGATTAGCCGTAACGTGTAAAGATGCCGAGACAGTGGAGACGTTAGCGGTGACCGGCTGTGCTGTTGCACTCGACCCGCTCACCTGTGATGCGCCGTCTACCTGCCCATCAACGTGAAGCAAACTGTTGTGCCTCTTATCACACAACCTACATGGCCCAAACTTGCATTCGTCAAGTGGGTGGGTTGTGCGTAAACAATTGACGCACAGCTGATGCGTTTTAACTATATTACTCCTTTCTTGGACAGACGAATTAAGAAACCTTGAACAGGAATAAATCGCGTGATTACCATGACACAACACACACAGTACGCGGCTTTGTTTTGGTTTTGCGTTCGTATTACCCTTATTGTTATTGTTAGTAACATTCGTAGCAACATGAGTATGTGTATATTGCTTCTTAGAGCGCGTTTGTTCGCCGCCTTTGTTCTCGTGGGATTTGTTATGGTTCACTTTAATCATTTCTAAAACATCAGCCCTGTCCTTGAGAAATTTAAGCAAGTCATCCAGTTTCAAAGCTGACCTTGATTCAATTAACGAACTAGCTGTACCTTGAAAATCTTCCCATTCGCGTTCAGTGGCCTGATCTAATTTGGAAACGACCATGTAAATGATTAAAGTGTCCCATGAATCTGTTTGTTCACCCAACGTTTTAAGGGCACGCAAATTTCTCAAAACAATATCTATTAAGTTCCTAATCTGGGAAGCGGACTCTTTATTTAACGATGGGATTTTAAATAATGCCTTCACATGATTATGAACCAATAGTCGCGGATTATTATACCTATTCTCTAATAGCTCCCATGCGTGAGAATAGTTATTAGCCGTAAATTCTAATGCACCTATGACGTGTGCCGCGGTACCGGACAATGACGATTTTAAATAATGAAATTTTTGAACAGGATCTAAATCATCGCGATTATGGATCATACTAACGTAAGAATTTTTAAACTCTAGCCAGCAATCGTATGAACCGTCAAAGGAAGGTATTTTGATGTCGGGTAACTTTATGCCTATCGGCTTACATATTGAAACACTAGACTTGTCAGATACCTCCTTTTTCAATAAAAGTTTCGCAGAAGCTACAGCACGATAAAATTGATCTTCGAAACGATCTCTCTCTTCCAGCTGTTTTGCTAGATCGAGATCCTCTGCTACTTCTTCTTCAATTCTAGACTGTATTTCATTATACATTTCTATCAAACTCGAAGTACTCTCGACACGCAAATTTAATTCTAAAGATTGATGATCAGATAAGGGTAAAGTGAACTTTTTTACATAATTTTCAAACAGAGTTAATCGACCTTTTAAAACACCTCTTTTCTTAACTAAATCTGACGATTTAGGCTCACTCATTTTGGGAAATAAGGAAATCAAGAGTACTTACAGTTCTGTTGTCAATTGTATGTAGATGCGTGCGAACCAAGGTTGGTGCCGTTGCGCAGGCAGGTACCGCCACTTGAGTACTGAAATTGAAACGCAGCACAAATCAACACCTATCGAAGGATGAGATGGGGAAATGGATGGGAAGTTCAGACCTGCCACTCCTGTCTGTCGATGCCTTAACGTTGCAGTAGCTCTTCGCTCGATTCGTGAATCTTCTCTTCGTATTTTGATGCGACGAATTTTTGCAGATTCCAAGCTTGAACTCCTCCTGATCCGGCACGGTAGGACCACTTCATGTACAGGAACGGGAGGCAGGTGCTCTTCAATGAATAGTTTATTGATCTTTGCTGGCTATTATGTTATATTTTAAATCTTCTTATTTGTAACAGTGTGGTTTTGGTAATGAAAAAAAAAATTAATCAAATCTTATAACTAATTGAACGACGTGCTGTGATTGGTCGCCGACAATGGAGAGCGCTGATTCGTCGATAAAAAATGTAGTATCCCGGTGCTTCGATAGATGGCGATAGTAGTCGCGCCAACACTTATAAAGCGGGGTCTTGGGTTTAAATTCCAACCTACTGCAGAATATTTGTTTAAACTGTTCGCCTGTCTGGCGTCACAGCGCGAGCGGCGCTCCCTATTGGTCGGCTGCCGCGTGGCGTCATTCGCGAGAAATGTATTAAGCGCACATTTTTCGTATTAATATAAAGTATTTTTTAATTTAAGTAATATTATTCAATTATTTATTAAACTACACGTATCCCTACACACACTTCTTATTCTTTATTTTATTTTACTATATTATTATTTATTTATTTATTTTCTTTGCCTACCCTCGTCCGTGTGTCACTGCGTGGTGCCAACTGAAAACCAGCGCTGGGTGTCTTTCACCCAGCAAATGCTGAGTTGGTAACCCTTTTGGTGTGGACATGCTCAGCAAAATTCCTATTGTATTTTTAACTTTATTTTTTATTATTTCTGTGTGTGCGTGTCCTATATCAAATAAATATTTTTCTATTCTATTCTATTTACATATTTACAATTGAAACAAATCTAATAATATATGAACCCGCTAACATCAAAGGTGCACTTATGTTACTATCGCCATGGCCTCTTAATCCATACAAAGAAAATGTAGTTCAAGAAAAGATTCAATAGATGGCGTTATGTGTATCGATTTGTTATTGAAGTTTCTGTATCTCTTTAAATTTGACCTGGAAAAAAGTATGTCCTTGTTTTTAAAAATTCGCTTAGCACAAAAAAAAGGAATAATGGGCTCCTAGTTCCAAATTCCATGATTTCATTAAATAATTTTACTGTGCTGCCTCTGGTGAATACAATTTGTACTACGTTGTCGTTTGCTCACTCATTTAATGTTCATAGATGGCGTTGTTTTCATTTTCAGACTTTTACTACACAGGTCAATAATCTATAATTTCTCACATTACCATTTACTATAAATTACGAGTATGTACCTATTTTGATAGAATGAAATATAATTATGAAATGCAAATCTATATCTGTACATTTATATGTAATAAAATCGTAGAGCTGTCATTCCTGTACAATAAATAGTTTTTTCTTTTTGTATTTTTTTCGAGTTATGGGATCGATTCTGATGACAAATCAACGACCTATTTTTCTGTTTTTTTTACGATTTTTTCTTTTGCGTTAATTCCTAAACTACTGAAAACTTTCCGATCAAATATTCCTAATACCTAATATGCTTCTGTCAATAGCCTATGTATTATTACGCTAGGTATTGCAACTGGGAGATATGCAATTTTGAATTAAATACTTCTAGGTTACTCAATTCGACCGTATGTAAAATATATGCTTTTTAAGTTTGTTCGCGCAGAACTTCGTCGTTTTAAATTATGTTTGTTTTAAGTTGGCGGCCACTGGATAGTATTTATTCAATTTTTCCTCAAACCTACTTTTATGCTATTCTCTTTGGGGGATTAGCAATGTTGTAAATTATAATAATTAGGTTGGTTTTCAGTAATTGTTGACATTTGTATAAGAAGCGCTATTTTATAACAACTGTTAGCCAGCCAGCTAGTCTGGTTAAAAACCTGCTTGACTTACGATCATTAGGTCTCGAGATCAAAGCACTTTCTTTTTCACTTTTTGATTTTATTTTTATTTATTCTGAGAGTTTCAAATACTTTTATTTCAATATTATTATTTGCAATTTGATTTTTTATAATATTTAATTAATAGTTCTCTAGGATAAATTGTAGGTTAGTAAGTCGGATATTTTTTAAACTGTAATTTATTGTTTGAGGAGTAGGAATGTTAATGGCAATCAAATCATATTCTGTGTTTATTTATGTTTGAATTGGTGTTGATGGCGCCACTGACACGATCCGTCTTGTTTCTCAAATTCGAAATTAACGAAAGCGAAGCCGCGGGCCATTTGAACCATTAACATTCCTACATCTCAAACAATAAAATACAGTTTAAAAAAAAATATCCAGCAGCAACTAACCTACAATTTTAATCAGCGTACATTTTATCCTAGAGAACATAGATATATTATAGAAGGAGATATGGCGTGGAGTTCAAAATGTATAGAAAACCGGTGAAGCGACAACTGCCCCACCATCAAGATAATATTACGCATGTAGTATATCAAAACAATACTACGAACAAGTGCACACACGCGCCGTCGAAAACTCTGTCATTTAAATATAAAGTTTATAAACCTTATTCTTTAAACCACAGCGTACTTTTTCCGTGTAATTTACCCACACTAAAACAATTATCATTGTGTGTCGTCGGGACACGGGGGCGGAATCGACAGTGTTTGACTAAATCGAAGAGTTCACGATAAATATATCGATAAATTATAAAGGTTTGACAATAAAATTAATAAAAAACGATATGAAACCGTTTTTATTAACTTTATTGTATAGATTACTATTAATTTAGTCCATAGATTACTAAACTAAACATTAATTAATTTACTTAACTATCTTCGGTTTCGCAATTATATAATACTCTGTAAAATAATAAAAAATTGTAAAAATGCATGAACCACATCGGCCTTCCAGCCTTATTACAAGATAAAAAAATTCAAAAAAAAAACTGAAATATTAAAAAAGCAATTAGCAGTCGACTTTCTTGTCGATAGTCTGTCGGATCTCCAAGAGCACGTCACTAGCTCGCACTAAAATACGCGGACGAGCAGCGGCCGTACCATGCGACATTACGGCTGATTGAGGTATCGTTATGTCAGTTTTACATTGCTTGTTCAGTTACTCTGTGATGCAATGATGTGGTTGTAAAAGAGCAATGTATTTATTGCAAAAATAATAGAGTCGGAGTAATGTAGGAAAACAAAAGTACAGTAGTACAAGTCAGATATATTTTACTGCTTGTTGTTTTTCGTGATTTTTAAGACAAATATTGTAAAATACTTGTAATTACATGTGAAACCCGATGCCATGACTTCTAAAATATTTGTTTTGGTTTCTATTTTTGCACAAAAGCACTGAACAAGACGGCATAATCGTTTTTTTCACGAACGCGGTTGACAACAAACTAACTCGCGGTGACGGCCATTTTTTCATTTTCTGAGCGTAGCGCTCAGAACTGCACGGTAGCGGACACGCCCCGCCCCCTTGCCACTTCTCCTGTTTTTAATATTTCTGTGCTAGAGAACTTTTGAAAAATATTAGAGAAAAATAAAATTGCAAATAATATTAAAATAAAAGTATGCATTTTACTTTAATTATGAGAAACTCTCAGATATTAATTATAAAAAAAAAATATAACCGCCTTCAAAAACAACCACAAAAAAGTGTAAAATAATCTACAAAATAACTTTTCTTTCTGAAGTCGGTGCCTTTGTATTTTTTCTTTTCATTGTCTTTTTAGCCACCGACTTCCGAAAGAAAAGTTATTTTGTAGATTATTTTACACTTTTTTGTGGTTGTTTTTGAAGGCGGTTATATTTTTTTTGAAAAAGTTTTTATTTTACTCTTTTTAGTTTAAATATTCAACCCAAATTCTTGTTAAGAACATTATTCTCTTACATGTGCACTAGAATTTTGTAATCCTTCGCACCAGTACTTACATCACTCATGTACACATTAAGCTAATAAAATTCCATATCTCAAAAATAACTGAACCGATTTTGATGAAACTTGCAGTATTCTCTTAGTTAAATGATACCTAGTACAACAAAAAAAGAATTACTTAAATCGGACTTGTAGTTCCGGAGATATAAATCAATCTATGCCTACTCCTTACTATTAAGGAGTTGTACCTTCCATCATCAGGTCATCCACCTGAGATGATGATTATCAGATGCAGATACTTGAACAGCTTTAGAAAATATATGAAAATGGTACTATGTGCCTATAAAATTTGAAGGTTGCCCTCAATTTCCCTAGGATCCCATCATCAGATCCTGACCTGGTGATCATGGGACCAATTGGAAAGTATACCCTTTCAAACAAAAGAAAAAAATTCCAAATCGGTCCAGGCGTCTTCGAGAAATCGGGGAACATACATAAAAAAAAAAAAAGATTCCGACGAATTGAGAACCTCCTCCTTTTTTTGAAGTCGGTTAAAAACTAAAAAAAGAATCGCAAAAAGTGAAATCAAAATGCAAGATTTGATCCCGAGACCCAATGCACGAAATGCAAGCAGGTTTCTAACAAGACTGGCTGGCTCTCTATCACTTAGCTTCAAATAGCGGTTCTTACACAAATGTCAAACGCTCAAGAAATCATGCGCTATCGCAAAGTAGGCATGCATAAAAGAACGTGAATTTATCTGCCGAGTGACTGACGACGTAAGCTTCAAGGTCACGGGGCTATGTAGTGCAAAATGGCAGTATGGTTTCAACGCCATCTATTGGTATTTGTGTAAAATAACGCGAGTCAACGCTGCTAGCTCTATCTAGCCGCCACGTGAGTGTTTCACTGAAGTGGCGACTAGATGGAGCCGGTAACAACCACTTTATAAACTACTGGCCGATTGGTCGTTTTGGCCGAAGAAATGACGTAGTTACGGCGATCACGTTTCTTTGTATGGGATGGTGTATCTGTACGCTAGTATTATATTATCTTTGCTATCGCTAAATGACAAAAATGTTTTTTACTGTTATTATAATGATGACTAAACGTGACAAATTGCTTAAAGTAGGTTTCCTTAATGCCGGTTCATTGGGTACAGGCCACGACAATTTGATCGGTGCAATCGACAGATATGGTTTTGACGTGTTAGCCATTAACGAGACGTGGTTACGGCCAGGGGAGGAGGGGCGCGCTCCGGTGGTACCGGGCTATCGCCTGCGCCACACGCCACGGCCGGCAAGTGTGCGATCGGGTCGTGGCGGCGGTGTTGGCTTTTACCTACGGAAGGGACTAAGCGCGCGTACTTGGTCTGGCGCTATTGACCCCAGATTTGAATCAATTGAACAAATGTGGCTTACGCTTTCATTAAATGGTAAAAAGATTGCCATAGGTACAGCGTATCGCCCGCCATGGCTTGACCTCGTCCTTTTTCTAGATACTGTGACCAATTCTATTAGCTCACTGGCAGACTGTGATCATATAATATTGCTTGGCGATTTTAATGTTAATTTACTGGACCAAAATGGAATTAAAACTAAAAGAATAAATGAGTTTTTGAATTGTCTCAATCTTACACAGTTAGTCACGTCTCCTACGCACTTCACAGGATCTAGTGAAACTCTCATTGACCTTTTGTGCACCGACCTAAGAGCAAAATATACTGAGGTAAAATCTCTTGCCTCAATTGACGGCCATTCTATTATTATTAGCGAGTTTTACATAAAGCGTGACAAATTTAAACCGTTTGTAGTAAAATCTAGACCACTTAAAAACGTATGTATGGATAATTTTGTTGCAGACTTGTAACTTTTAAACCTCGAAATTGTTTCTACACTCAACAACGTCACCGACATGGTACATGCATTTAACAGTTACATTATTTCACTATTTGACGCCCACGCACCTCTCAAGACTTATTTTATAAAGGAAAAGTCGTACCCTTGGATTACGGATACAATCAAGGTTATGATGCGTTTACAAGATGAAGCACTTGCTAGTTATAGGAAAACGAAATCAGATTCAAAAAGAAAATACTACAAAGAGTTAAAATCATTAGTAATCAGTTCTTTATATAGAGAAAAAATTGCGTATTTCAAACATAATATAAATAATAAAATTAAAAATCCAAAAAAAATATGGAAAAATCTCAAATCTACCCTATCACCTGTTAGACCCAGACAAGACCTTCCGTCGCATTTTACAGATCCTGACCTAATAAATAATACTTTTTTGACAGTTCCCGGGAACCCCATAGCCAATGACTCACTGATATCTTAATATGCGAATCATAGACATGGCAACATCTCACGTATTTTGTCTAGCTTGAAAAGTAACGCGGAGGGCTGCGACAACATTACTTTGGAAATGCTTAACATGACTCTGCCGCACACGTTAAACACAATAACGGATAAAATAAACTGTTCAATTGCAACGTCAACGTTTCCCGATCAATGGAAAATTGCCTCAGTTAGACCATTGCCAAAAAACACAAATCCTACCGAAATCAAGGACTTACGCCCCATTAGCATTTTGCCATGCCTGTCCAAAGTACTTGAAAAGGCCGTCAGCGGCCAAGTAACAAGTTTTTTAGAGGAAAATGACATATTACCAGACTTACAATCTGGTTTTAGAAAGCAGCGCAGTACCGCTACTGCCCTGCTGGATGTCACTGACAATATATTATGTGCCCAAGATCAGGGAATGTGTACTTTACTTGTTTTGCTCGATTTCTCCCGCGCCTTTGATGCAATAAACATTCCGCTTTTATTGTCAAAGCTAGCTTATTATGGTTTCGACTCCAGCGCTATAAAATGGTTCAGCAGCTATCTGAATGATAGAAAACAACATGTGGATTTGCGTTTTGACGACGGCACTACACTTACTTCTTCTCTTTCAGCTGTAGTCAGGGGAGTCCCGCAGGGCTCAATATTAGGTCCAATACTTTTTATTTTGTACTGCGCGGATATTGTTAAATGCCTCCGGTACTGCAAGTTCCACATATATGCTGATGATGTCCAGTTGTACATATCCTTTAGACCAGATGAATACGAAAGGGCCGTCAAGGAGATTAATGATGACCTACGTAGAATTGCCATCTGGTCTGAAGAGAACTGTCTGTCACTGAACCCATTAAAAACAAAATATATGATATTTGGTACAAGACAGCGACTGGCTACATTACCCGCAAAAATGGACGTAAGACTAATGGGAGAACAAATTGAGAGAGTAAGTGAAGCGCGAAATCTTGGCCTTGTAATGGATAACGCCCTTCGTTATGAGAAACATGTATCCGACTCTGTACGAAACTGCTTTTATCGTCTCAAAATTCTTTACAAGATGAGGCCTTATTTATCAGAGAAACTACGGGAACAGCTGGTAGAAACCTTGGTATTGTCTAGATTAAATTATGCAGACACAGTCTACGGCCCCCGCCTATTAGCTCGTACGGACCAGCTCATACAAAGGGTACAAAACGCCTGTGCTCGATTCTGTTACGGAATACCAGCCAGAAGCCACGTTACTCCATTTTTGAATATACACCACACGCTTAAAATGAAATCAAGACGCAAGCTTCACTTGGCTTGTCTTCTCTTCGGCGTGGTCAAATATCAGAAACCCGACTACTTATACAATAAACTGAGTTGGATAGCTGGTAGACGAGAATGTGGGAGACGACAATGCTCACAGCAGCTGTCAACACAGACTCACAACACAGCAGCATTTAGGGGCAGTTTTCGTTACGCAGCATCGAAAGTGTGGAATAACCTGCCGCCACCCATAAGAATGATCAACACGATCGGCACATTCAGAAAACGCTTACGGCAGTATCTAATAGACGCGCAACGGAAACTGGATATGATCACACAGAATACATCAATTATTTAACCTACCCTGTTTGAAAAATCGAAAACAATTAAAATTAAAATAATCTAAAATTTAAAATATTCTAATGATAACAATAGGTAATTAATATTGCTCACGCGCGGGTATATTATTATCTTCTAGGGTTCTGCTGCACTCGCCCGCGTCACCTAAGCTTCATCGCCAGACATGAGACCTGCAATAAATAAATAAAAATAAGCCACACTATTCAATGTTTTCGGCGTGTTAAATTAGTGGATGAGACTCACCCAATGTGCATGGCCTACTTGCGTGCGATTGGGGCACGGTGCCGCGGTGTCGAGGACATTTTATGTTGCCATAGGTACCCCCATTGTCGTCTTGTGATGCATCCATGTTTGTGTCGTGCAAAAACCTTTATATTCTGGAACAGCAGGATACAAAGGTTACATGGGTATTAATTTGACATGACGTAAGTAGGTATAAAATGCAAATTAAGTATGTAGGAATATTGTTGTAGTGTAAGGCTGGTTCAAAAACTGGAGTCTCACTTACCATTTAATTTCTTTCTTTCTTGGATTTCCTTCATCTTAGCCTTTTAACATTATTGTTCAATTGCAGTCTATATAATTATGACTTTTACTTTCACCAAGTTGTTAATGAAATATTTTTGTTTAGTCACATGTAAAATCGATGTGGTGCTCGGAGTATTTGTTATTACGCGCTAACGTACAGTACTTCAGGGACTTATGTAACTATCCGGCGCACTCGGCTGCCGCCTGCCAACAACGCATTGAAGTGGGTTTATTGCATAACTTATCTGCGATTCGTCTTTCTGATAGTTGTTTTTTGTCTTTGTCTTAGCGGTACAATCTTACACACTTTTATTATTATCCATAAATGCCTTTAGGTATAATATTCTACTCACCGGAGGCCACAACTACACAATTATTTTTATTTTTGAAGATTGCTGTCGTACATCTGAGTGTAATTTTAATTTAATTTTAATTTTTAAATGTTAAAAAAGTTAATATTTTTATATTATACGCATTAACGCATGCGTAGCGAATTTCAAAGATTTTCTTTGGAAAGGAACGTCACCATGAGACGTTAGATATGGAAGGACAAATTCGCCGCGGCAGATAAGATCCTCGGTGGCTCGGTTGGAAATGAGCGTCGGATGTACTGAATCCGAAGGTCGAATCCTGCCCGCGGATCGAATTTTTCCTTTCCAAAGAAAATCGTTAAAAAAGTTATTTTTGATAAAATAACTTTCTTGCCTAAATTTAATTTCATAATTATTTTGTTATTACATAATTGAATTGATCGATTGTCGAATTTAAATGTGAAAGACATACAAGTAAGCAATATTTCTAAATGTAAAGTGATTTAATTTAATTTAATTTAATTTTTTGTTTTAATAATTTATTTGGTATCTTATACAATTCTAATTGCATTTATTATATTAAAAATGTGATTATTAATATGTGTTGTCAGAAAAGGTTGAAGGTATCTCTGAGTGTCGCCCACAACCTGGGGTAGAGCGCTGATGTCTGAAATACAGATATTCTATATCTAGTTCAGACACAGATGATTCATTATCTGATCTAAGTAACGTGTTTTAAAGTGTACATCCATAAATTATTCAAATGTATATTTTTGTGCAAATAAATATTATTCATCATCATCATCATCTGCCTAGCCTTTTCCCAACTATGTTGGGGTCGGCTTCCAGTCAAACCAGATTCAGCTGGATATCAGTATTTTACATGGAGCGACGTAATACGATACCCCTTGGTAAGACTGGTTGTCAGACTTTAGAGCTTCTGACTAACAGTAACGACTGTCAAAGATCTAAAAATGACAGCCGGGACCAACGGCTTTACGTGCTTTCCGAGGCACGGAGGAAACTCGCTATGATAGATGGTCACCCATCCACAGACCAACCTCGGCAAGCGCGGCTTAACGCGGAAGATCGACCTGTGCGGCTGTGATTATTTAGCCACGAGCTCCTCAAAATAATTATTATTATTTATAAATATTATTATTAATATATATTTAGGGAAGAGATTTCTTCCATAGACTAATCTCTATAAAAGGCGGCGAGCGCGGCTGAATCGGTCATTTGCTCGTTGGTCGTCTTGGTGTGCGGTACAGTTGTCAACGTGATTTGTAAGAGTTTTTGTTTATTTGATTTATGTTGAAAAGTGTAATTGTGCCTGTAAGTAAGTACATGAATAATTTTGTAAACGAATTGATTGGTGTCTTATTTTGTTATTAATGTGTTATTGCAAACAGTTTAGAGTTGTAGGTTATGTTTTTCTTTTGTAATAAAAATAATAATTAAACGTGTACAAGATTTTGTTTTTTTTTTTTAAATGTGTTGACTTCTGAAATCTAAATTCAGAAGTGGGATAATATCCCTAAAACGCTCACTAAATTCAGTTTGTTATCTTAGTGTCGCGGTCGGTTACAAAAGATAAGACGCCAATCGACCGTTTTATTTCAAATCTTTAGTACTTGTTGTTGTGTTTAAAAATGGCCGACAGGCAGCATAAATCTCGTGACAAATCACGTCGGCACTGTAGATCTCGTTCCCGAAATCGTTCTCGCTCCATGATTAGGACTAGTAGATCCCGATCGCAAAATAGGTCGCGTTCACGAATTAATCCTAGTGATCAAAATGTAATAATGCAACAAACATTACAGTCAATTCTGTCTCGTTTAAATACGTTGGAATCTGAACGTTTCACTTCACGTAACGTGACCGAGTGTCATAATAGCCAGATAGTTCGGAATGACACGTCGACAGGATCTCATACTCCCCCAATCAGTGTGTTAATAGATAACGACCAGGCCCGTCAGGCCAGAAAACCGGCATTTGAGACTTTATTACGTAATTCTACCGCCGCGTTCAATATACCCACAGCTGAGAGTATTACGACTGAGGAACCAAGTGTCGATATACCCTCACGAAGCGAAAAGTGTGTGACGGATTCAGCGCGAATATTAGCGGAAGCAATTAGGTCGATAAACTCTGACAAAAGTCAAAAATATTTCGTGTCTAACTTCGATCCTACCATCCATGACATAGATGCGTGGTGTGAGGAGGTTGATCGAGCTAAGCTAGCTAATAACTGGGGAGACTCGGAATGTCTATCACGCGTGTCGATATGTCTTAAGGGTGACGCACGTACCTGGCTAAACGAGTGGGTGACTTGTGACCGAACATGGACTAATTTCGTTAAAGAATTTAAGCCTCTGTGCCCACGAAAACTTGATTATGCGAATATTCTTTATGATGCGATGCACACGACCTCTGACAAGTATAGTACGTACGCGGAGTACGCGAGAAGGACTTTATTGCGTCTCAAAATAGTTAAGGGTTTAAGCGACGAGCTGAGAACTTTGATAGTCATTCGCGGTATAACGGACGCTCAGGTTAGAGCCGCGGCTGCCAGTGCCAATCTACAGGTTCATGATTTAGTTTCATTTCTATCTATTTATGCCAAACCTTTGCGCACCAAATCAGAAAACCGGAACCACCCTTCCAAAACACCGACTAATAATAATCGCACAACAAACTTAAAATGTTTTACCTGCGGGCAACCCGGACATAAGTCGCACAATTGCTCCAAAAAGCCCAAAACTGACCAGGCGTCCAATGCCACTACGAGTAGTACCACTACGAGTAATACTAATAAGCCAACCTGTAATTACTGTAAAAAACCGGGACATAGTGAAGACGTTTGTTTTGCTAAGGAAAGATCGGGTTCACGCAATAAGCGAAACATTAACTTATGTACTACGCCCGTGGCTGGTTCTCCGCAAAACAGTGACCTTAAGACTGCGATTATCCAGGGTATCCCCGTCGACGTTCTCATCGACAGTGGAGCCTTAAATATCTCATTAGTCTCGTCTGACGCATTGAAATACTTTAACTGCGAACGGAAACCTAGGCACTGCGTTTTGAAGGGAATCAGCGACACCGCCATCCAAGCCGACTCATACGTTACGTTAACCATTGAATTCGATGAAATCTCTCTTGAGGCAGACTTCGTCGTAGTACCAGGGTCGTGCATGACTACCCCCGTTGTGATAGGAACTGATATTCTTAACCGTGACGGCATCACTTACGTACGCACTAAAAATAAACAGCGTCTAACTCGAGCCGTTGGCAACGCTGTACACGCAGTACTGAATGATGATTTACAGATTAACACTAGAAGCGCCGAACATTCTGATACCCCTAGAAGCGCCGATGGGTCAATTTTGGCCATTTTATTTTTGCTACAGTAATGTAAAGTTAAATAAACAAATAAAACTTGTAATTGTTATGGAATGTTTTTATTACATTAAACCTGCCCTGCCCTGGGTGGGAAGACTCATTTGATAATTTTACAACGCCAAAAAAAAAAATCTTGGCGTTGTCTTACGCCAGTTCACATTTTTTATAACAGCTTTTATAGACTTTTTTTTTGGGGCAGTAGCGACTGCCAGACTTGTACTAACTAAAATCCACGGTGTCCTTCAATAGCCCTTTACGTTCCGGGGTCACGGTAGCTCGTTAGTCCCGCGACCCTGGCAGGCTCTGGCCCTCTAAGGGGGCCCCGTCATATTGCTGGCAGCTCTTTGAGGTGTAACGGTTAGCGGTGGGTTAAAATAAAAGAACCCACCAACGTTTACAATAAAATTTATTTAGGTCGTGGTTCACAGCCGTCACTTGGTATTTAATCGTTCCGTGGAAGTAGGCGCACTAAGTACTGTCCTGGCTTATCGCGTGGTGCAGAGACGCGATGGGCGAGGAGTTGTCCCGAGGTGAGAGAGACCCCAGGGACAGGATGGTGGATGCGCCGGCTGGTCAGCGGTGTGCGGCTAGATGCTGTGTGTGCGCAGGCCTCGAACGTTCGGTAGCGTGAGTCACTGTCGAACTCAACGAACGTTGAGGATGGGTATTTTAAACCCCAATCTTGTTCCCTGGAATCAACGTCCAGCGGTAAATAAAAGGTCCACTGCAAATCCTCTCTGATGATGACCTCGCAGCGTAAGCGAAAGCCTAGGACGTAAAGCGCTTGAGGCGTTTGTGAGCTTGGTCAACATCAGAACGGAGTTTACATGGCAGGTACACAATATTAAATTAGCGTGAAGCATTAACACAACATTATTTATAGGCCTACGAGCGTATGGAACATTCGAGGCTTAACAAAATAAAAACCTAACAAAGAAAAATTAGAACACAAAATAATAAGTCTGTAGGTAACTGCTCAATACAAAAAGATAGAAACACAATAGCTAGCAGTTATAAAGATTTGGTTTGGCAAGCTTACCCTTAAACCGGGGCGAATTTACACAGAATTTAAGTAGGTATTAGGTATTTATTATTTGACTTAAAAAACTGTAAGTCTGGGACGAGCAAAATTAGATAGTCCTAGTATAGTGAGGAACTACGTCTACTACTACGTCCAGCGTTCGCGGTAATTATTTCTGTACTGGTTTACGTTCCAGCTGATTGCTACAAAATGCCTCGCTCAAAGAGAAGGGGAATTGGACTTTGCACGTGTGAGAGCGAGACAGCATAAGCATTGCCACTCACTTATCCGCAGCTAGAACATTCCACAGTTCTGTCACTACAGAACTGTCAAATGTTACTACCAGTTTAGAACTACCCACTTATAAATTACTTTTTGTCTCGACGTAATTCAAGAATATTTACTGGATACCTACAAATTTATATTAATGAACTATTTATAGTTTTGAAATGCAACGTTGGTAATCCACAACGTTACAATACCCCCTCGCGCAGTCAAGGATTTTGTCTTCTATAATGACAAAATCCGCACAAAGAATTAGATCTAACTATTGTTTTACCTATCAAAAAATCATCATTCGTACTTCTCACAATCATAACCAGCGGCAGCTATTGTATTCAGTGATACGAGAGATAGCTGTCGCACAATATAAAATATATAGGAATCCTGTTGTCATTAACCTGATGCCTTACAATAGTTTTCTTCAAAGATGAAAGTGTACTAAGCGAGAGAATAATGCAATCGTATGTATCGAGTTCAATAAAATGTTATTGTTAAATTATTTCTTTCCCTTATAACTATCTACCGACCAATACTAATCCACCTACCAGTTTTAAATTTTAATGTAAGTAATTGAATCTAAATTTAGATGATAAAATTATGTTTTTGGTTTAAGGCTTATTTACGGAGTTACCAACCGCTCCTGCAAAGGCTTATTTAAAGAGTTGCGACCGCTCTAAAGAAAACAACACAAATGGTGTAGACCATCAGTATTAAGTGAACAAGCTATGTCCTTTGGTTTTGTTTCTTTTGATTTATGGTTTATTTAAGGAGTAATCGACCGCTCCTGCAAGGGCTTATTTAAAGAGTTGCAACCGCTCTATAGACACAGTTGTGTTTTTATGATGCAAGGGCTTATTTAAAGAGTTGCTACCGCTCTATAGACACAGTTGTGCTTTAAGATTTATGGTTTATTTAAGGAGTAATCGACCGCTCCCGTAAGGGCTTATTTAAAGAGTTGCTACCGCTCTAAAGAAAGAAAGCACAACCATGTAAAAAAAACACAACCATGTATTACAAAACCAAAGTGATCGATGGGTTAGAGCCACGATCAATATAATAAATACCTTCGGTGTAGGGCCGATAGGTATAAAAAATAAAATATAATGAATGGGGTAGGCCATCATTATACATAAATAACTATAAGGTAAACCAAAAGTTATAACAAAGAAAAAAAAAATTGGTAGGTTAGATAGGTTCGGTATAGTAATAAGTATTCTAAATTAAAAAAAAAATAAGTTAAGATTTATTTAATTGTTTTCAATTATATTTTTTTCCTACTAATTTTACTTACTACTTACTACTTTAATATGCCAAGAGCCTAAATTCTTTCCAGACATGTCTTGCAGCACATAAACTAGAGGCGACCTCTTCTGAATTATTCTAGCCTTAATAAATTTAGGAGCCAGCTTCTTCGAAAATTTACCGTCCTTGTCGCTTAAGACGTAAGCGCGTTTCATGACTACGTCTCCAACGTCGAACTCAGCAAACTTTCGTCTGAGATTATAGTGTGAGGTGTTCTTTACGTGAGCTTGCCATAGTTTTGACTGAACGCTGTCGAAGATAGAAGATAAGCAGCCTAAATTTTCTGCATATAAGTCACGTGGCAAGAAAATTATCTCGTTACCAAGGTCATTTTCCAAATAATGAGATCCACAAGTAACTAGCTCACGGCCGAAAACCAAAAATGAAGGTGTAAAACCAGTAGCCTCGTTAACTGAGTTATTAATAGCGAACTGAACTTTGGGAATAAATAAGTCCCAAGATCTATGATCATCATTAACGTAGGTAGATAAACATGTGATGATGGTTCTGTTGAATCTTTCAACTAAGTTTACCTGAGGGGTGTACTTAGGTGTATAATGAACATTAGGAATGTTGTATTTCTTAAACAATGCTTCCGCCACTTTACCTGTAAACTGAGTGCCATTATCCATCATCACTGTTTGTGGTATGCCATGAACTAAGAATACTGATTCTTCTAGAATTTTAGTTATAATATCAGCTGTAGCTCTTTTAATAGGAAAAATTAAACAAAACTTTGAAAAACAACAAGTTATCACAAAAATGTAACTGTTTTGTTTCCTAGTAGTGGGAAGAGGTCCCATGAGATCTATTGAAATCATCTGAAATGGTCGAGAACACTGTTTAGGACGACCCATTTCTCCTAGGGTTTGATGATTTTGAGACTTGTAAGCTAAACATTTATCACAAGAACCAATAAGCTTTACAACGTCTTGGTACATACCAGGCCAGTAGTAACGTAAAGCAAGACGACGGTAAGTTTTAAAAATACCCATATGTCCCGCCGTAGGAACAGCGTGGTTCTCATTGAAAATAGCTTCGCGAAGTTCGGAAGGAACTACCTCTTTCCACGAGAATTCTGAAGTAAGTTCATGTTTATTTTTTGATAATCTAAATAATGAATTATTTTTAATAACAAAATTTGAGAATTTAGAAGGATCATTTAAACAACCATTATAAATATTTTTGTACCAGCTGTCTTTAGTGTCCAAATAAGAGTTGGATATGCTGATAGCACTTACTGGAATGATTCTAGACAGAGCGTCAGGTATAACGTTATCTACGCCTTTCCTATGTTTTATGACAAAGTTAAAGGCCGAAAGACGTACACCCCAACGAGCTAGACGTCCAGTTGGATTGCTTAATGATAGGAACCATTTAAGAGCACTATGATCGGTATAAACTGTAAACTGTTGTCCGTTTTCGATATAGCAACGCCAATGTTCGAGAGCGACAATAACGGCTAATGTTTCGCGTTCTGTTATGCTGTAGTTCTTTTCAGCGGCAGTAAGTGACCTACTCATATAAGCAATTGGATGTTCTTTGCCTTCAAAAGACTGAGTCAGCATAGCACCGATACCGTAACCACTGGCATCCGTGTGTACTTCGAACGGCTTAGTATAATCCGGACAAGATAAAACCGGTGCTGAGACTAGACACTCTTTGAGTTTTTGAAACGCTGAGTCAGCCTCAGCAGTCCACTCAAAAGGAGGAGTGCCTTTCTTAGAAGATGTTAACTTATTTAAGGGACCGGCTATAGTACTGAAGTTTGGAACGAAACGCCTGTACCACGTCGCAGTGCCCAGAAAACGTTTAAGGTCCTTACGACTTTTAGGTGTCGGATAATTAAGTATAGCCTCAACCTTAGCTGGATCAGTACGTAGGCCAGAGCCATCGACGACGTACCCCAGATATTTCAGTTGAGAACTGAAAAAATTTGACTTTTCAAGGTTAATTGTTAAGTTTGCTTGTTTCAACTTTTCTAGCACACGCAAAAGTAGTGTCACATGGCTATCAAAGTCTTCAGAAATGATAATTACGTCATCCAGATAGGCAAACACCTTGAGATCAAAATTAGAAAATAATAAATCAACTAATCGTTGCTGAGTAGCTGGTGCATTTGTTAAACCAAAAGCGGTCCGTTTGAAACGAAACGTGCCTCTTCCGGGAACGTAAAATGCCGTTTTGTCACGGTCTTCAGGAGCAATCGGAATCTGCCAGAAAGCCTTGGATAAATCGATATCGATTTAGATAGATAGACGAGCATCCCGTAAATTATCCAGAATCTCAGAAATGTAAGGGAGATTGTAGGCATCCCGTTTTGTGACAGAATTAAGTTTTCGACTATCCAAGCAAAATCGAGGTTGTCCGTTCTTCTTAGTAACGATGAGAACGGGAGAAGACCACGCGCTCTCGCAAGGCTCGACTACGTCCATTGACAACATCTCATCAACCTGATCAACCAAGATACGCTGCTTCTCTGGTGACAAACGATAGTATCGCTGACGTATTGGCTCAGAGTCACCGGTGTCAATATGATGAGTGATAAGACTTGTAACGCCTAAGCCTTTGTTTGAGAAAGAAATGTCCTCAAACTGCTTTATGACATTATCAGCCAGTTGCTTTTGTGACTGAGTAAGATTATCATAACCTTGTATGAAGGTAGGATGAGATTTATCTAGAGAACAACTGTCCGTTTTGTTCATAGAAACACTATTAATAAATTTTGGACAAAGTTTAAACTTACGCCAGAAGTCTATGCCCAATATAAGATTTCGCTTAATATCCGGTATAACAATTGCTTTCAAAATGTGAAACTGGTTTTCAAAATTTACGGGTACATTAATATAACCTATACTTTTTAAAGTTTGTCCTCCCGCTGCCGTTACTGTAATGCAATCCGCCTTTACAAGTGGCAGGCCATATGCTTCTAACACAGAATGAGCTTTATTGCCTATAATTGTGACCGCAGAGCCAGAGTCAAGTAAACCGGAAACAGTAAGATCATTAATCTTCACAGAAACGTAAGGTCTATCATCAAGATCACTCTTATCATCGAGAATTGTGTAGGTGTTATACGATTTAGAAAATAATGTCACAGTTTGTAACCAGTTCTTCCAGTCCTCAATATTAAAGTTATTTACACAATTCCCGTGAACTAGTTTTTTGGATTAGATTCCTTTTTATTACACTTTGGGCAATCAAGTGTCTTAACACCCTTCAGGCCACAGGAAAAACAAATTAACTCTCTCTTAGCGGTACACTGCCTTAGCATATGTGTATTGTTTCGACAACGAGGGCAGTAAGGTTGTCTTTTATTAGTTTTAGACTTATCAACTGCGTGCACATAATTAGGTGAAGAGTTATTATTTGAATTTGGTTTATCAAACTTGCTATTATAATTATTTTTAAAATTTGATTTCCCAGCTGACTGTCCTGAATAAGCAAACTCAGGTGCTAATGTACTTGAACACGGCTTAGGTGGTTCCCTAAACTGAGAAAAACGTGCTTGTATAGCCTCATAATTTCGACACAGAGTTCGTAAATTATCAATCGACTTAATCTCCGAAACGGAAGAGAGTGTATTAGCATAAATCGGACGAATATTATGTAACAAGATTTCTAATTTGTCCTCCTCTGAAAGTTTCTTAGTCAGGCGTGAAAAAAGTCCAGCCATAATGGATAAGTAGATTATTATATTTTCTGTTTCCCCTTGCGTGCGAGACCTAATTTCTGAAAGAAGTCTGTAGTCATAATCAGATTGATCAAAATCACGTCTTAATGAAGCCGCAAGATCGTCCCAACTCGAAACCGATTCTCTAATGCTTCTGTACCAATGTAAGGCATCGCCAGTAAATATCTCAATAGCGTGGGGTAGAATATTATTAAGCGACATATTTTTTACCTGACAAAATTCCTCACACCTAAGTATAAAAGCTCGGACACATGATTTGCCGTCAAATTTTAATTTAGAAAACTTATTCATGTTGCCATCACAAGTAACCGAAACAGTGACTGGAATTGCAGAGGAAGAAGCTGTTGGTAAATCTGTAGTAGGTTGGGAATCCAAAGAATTACCAAGTGCTGAAAGCCTTAAAACGGTCTTTTTATAATAGCCAACGCAACGTTCATAGTCAGCCTTTACTTTATCGATACCAGTAATGCGATTAATACGATGATGTAAATGATTAAGTAAATTCTGAGACCGGAGTAAAGAATTTCTATCAAAAGTCGAAACTTCTAAACTAGTGTTAACCCTTTCCAAGACGTCAACTACACCCCTCAAGTCCTCCGCTGGGTCGAAGGGACTAACTAGAATGTCTTCCGATGGAAATAATGGTCCACATTTAGCTATCTGTTTACGTAAGTCTTGCACCGTGGCAGCTGGTGTTTCGCCTCTAATGGCCACCTCGTACTCGAGTTCAGACTTTTGAAGCGACATAAACTTAACTGGATAAGCCATGATTTAAATTTTTATCAAAGGAAAAAAAAAAAAAAAGTGTAGGGTAAGTGCCAAAACCAAAAAAAAAAAAATTCAAAGAGAAAAAATAAAATTAACGGTTATATGTACTAACACTCCGTCTGTTACAATTTGAATTTAAAAATCTAGTAACGTTTTGGTTGAGAACAAGCTAGAAAACAAGCACAAAAAACAATTGCACCGAAAAAAAAAAAAAAAACACACAAAAGGAGTTAATGCAACCAATGTGTACGCTTTACAAAAGGTTAAGCTTTAAAAAGTAACTACAATTTAAAACAAATTGAAAAAACAAATTGACAGAATATTGACAGAATGAGGTAGGGTCTGCAATAATATGTACTTAGGTTTTACAAAAGTTAAGTTATTTCAAATTATTAATATTGAACAAAATGAATTGAAAAAAAAATATTGGTATTGACAGAATGAGGTAGGGTCTGCAATAACCATAAAAAAAACAATATACCTACCTATATAAAAGAAAAGAAAGTAATAATTCTTTTATAATTAAATATAGGCAGACGAACCCAGGTGATAAGGTTGTATGTGCCTGTAATGGAATCCCGGCACCCACACCCTACAACCGAAACATAAAATGCTATGCGGTTGAAATAAGTGTGGTGGTAGTACTTCCCCGGACGAGCCTTCACAAGGGCCCTACTACTATGATGAGTTTAAAAAAAATAATAATAGTCAAAAAGAAAAGTAAAAAAAAAAATCGTTACTTTCTTTTTTTAAACAAAAGAAAAAAAAAATTGTGTAGGGTAGGGTACACTTTGGCTACGTTAAACCAAAAAACGTTTCACAAAAGACAAAAAAAACACAAAACACCAAAATAACACACTTACTACCTCCACAGAACAAAAAAAAACCAAGCGACCTTAATAAAAAAAACCACGTAAATGGGCGCCAATGTAACGGTTAGCGGTGGGTTAAAATAAAAGAACCCACCAACGTTTACAATAAAATTTATTTAGGTCGTGGTTCACAGCCGTCACTTGGTATTTAATCGTTCCGTGGAAGTAGGCGCACTAAGTACTGTCCTGGCTTATCGCGTGGTGCAGAGACGCGATGGGCGAGGAGTTGTCCCGAGGTGAGAGAGACCCCAGGGACAGGATGGTGGATGCGCCGGCTGGTCAGCGGTGTGCGGCTAGATGCTGTGTGTGCGCAGGCCTCGAACGTTCGGTAGCGTGAGTCACTGTCGAACTCAACGAACGTTGAGGATGGGTATTTTAAACCCCAATCTTGTTCCCTGGAATCAACGTCCAGCGGTAAATAAAAGGTCCACTGCAAATCCTCTCTGATGATGACCTCGCAGCGTAAGCGAAAGCCTAGGACGTAAAGCGCTTGAGGCGTTTGTGAGCTTGGTCAACATCAGAACGGAGTTTACATGGCAGGTACATAATATTAAATTAGCGTGAAGCATTAACACAACATTATTTATAGGCCTACGAGCGTATGGAACATTCGAGGCTTAACAAAATAAAAACCTAACAAAGAAAAATTAGAACACAAAATAATAAGTCTGTAGGTAACTGCTCAATACAAAAAGATAGAAACACAATAGCTAGCAGTTATAAAGATTTGGTTTGGCAAGCTTACCCTTAAACCGGGGCGAATTTACACAGAATTTAAGTAGGTATTAGGTATTTATTATTTGACTTAAAAAACTGTAAGTCTGGGACGAGCAAAATTAGATAGTCCTAGTATAGTGAGGAACTACGTCTACTACTACGTCCAGCGTTCGCGGTAATTATTTCTGTACTGGTTTACGTTCCAGCTGATTGCTACAAAATGCCTCGCTCAAAGAGAAGGGGAATTGGACTTTGCACGTGTGAGAGCGAGACAGCATAAGCATTGCCACTCACTTATCCGCAGCTAGAACATTCCACAGTTCTGTCACTACAGAACTGTCAAATGTTACTACCAGTTTAGAACTACCCACTTATAAATTACTTTTTGTCTCGACGTAATTCAAGAATATTTACTGGATACCTACAAATTTATATTAATGAACTATTTATAGTTTTGAAATGCAACGTTGGTATCCACAACGTTACAGAGGCGCGCGTGGAACACAACGAACCGTCGACTCGGGCATGGTCCATGATCGGACAGCGAGTCGCTCATTACTTGCCGTCCGCATGCACGCGCCTACGGTGACAAGAGATCGTCCTGCGACGTCCGTTGCCGTGGGCGTCTCCCACTGCGGCTTGGTCGTGAGGTGGACGCTATCCTCACGTCCCGCCTCCTCTTTCGCTAGAAAGTCTGCTTCGCAGAAGGAGGTGACCGCTATCCACTTAGTCTCGCCCCGCAACGTGGCCTAGTCTAATGACGGGCGCGAGAGGTGTCCGAGCGGGGCAGTAATGCACCGTATGCTCCATCGTGTCCTCCGGGCGATCCTTACAGTGGTCATACCCAGGCATTTCTTCCTTCCTCATCCGACACAGGAACCTCCCGAACCTTCCATATCCAGTGAGGACCTGCGTCAAGCGGTATGTAAGGACGCCGCCAACGCAAAGATGGGATATTGTCAGAGTATATGCGAGACATTTGATCCTCAACATCTACCCCATACAACTTCAACTTTTCAACTATTGTAGGTAAAATGATACCACATTCGGTGTGTTTTTTCTATCAGATCCTATTTCAATATCTGGGTGCATAGTGTTACTACAATGCTAGAAGAAATATTAAGTTATACTCTGACATCCATGACTGGGTCAAAATTGACCCAATGGCGCTTTGAGGTAAATTTAGTAAAAAAAAAATATTTACATTGCATTTATGTGCTTGAAATATCGTATGAATAATAATCATCATATTTCATGAAAAGTCACAAAAACTTAGGATTATACGAGTAATAAGATATGAACTAGAGCAGGAAGAACATCGAAATGGGTCAATTTTGGAACGCCGGCACTTCTAGTGTTAACACACCCCTTAAGGGTGCCGAACTCGAATGTCTTAAAAACTTAATAAAACAATTTTCTAAATACTTCATATCTGGCACTGCTTCAACTACGGTCACAACCGGCAAGATGTCTATAAAGCTTACGGACGACACACCTGTCGCTTATCGACCTTACAAGCTGTCACACTCTGAAAAACTTAAAGTTCGAGAAATTTTGCGCGATTTAAAGGATAAGGGCATCATCCGCGACTCCACTTCCGAGTACGCAAGCCCCATTATATTGGTAAAAGAAAAAGGACGGCAGCGACAGGATGTGTGTCGACTACAGGGCACTCAATCCACTGACGGTTAGGGACCGGTACCCGTTACCACTGATCGACGACCATATAGACAGACTAGGTAACTTTAAATACTTCAGCAGCCTTGATATGGCTACGGGATTTCACCAGATAGTTATTGAAGATGATTCGGTTCACAAGACTGCGTTCGTCACACCGGAAGGACACTACGAATACCTTCGAATGCCTTACGGTCTGACAAACTCCCCCATAGTCTATCAGAGGATTATTAACGAAACTCTTCGTGACCATATTGAGGCGGGTAACGTGTTAGTTTACGTCGATGACGTATTATGTATGAGCAACACTGTCAATGAGGGGTTTTGCTTATTGAGGAAGGTCCTGGAAACACTAACTAGGTCGGGTTTCGAAAAATCCAGGCTCTTGTAGACGCACCAATACCGCGAAATGTAAAACAAATCCGAAAGTTCCTAGGTTTAGCAGGATATTTCAGACGATATATTAGAAATTACGCTACAAAAACCGCTTGCATAGCACGTTTAATGAAAAAAGACGTCTCTTTTTGCTGGGGTCCAGAACAATCAGGGGTTAGGCAAGAGATAATAGACTGCTTAACTAAATCACCGATACTGTCCATTTTCGACCAATCTCTACCTACTGAGGTACATACTGACGCCAGCAGTATTGGCTATGGTGCAGTATTAATGCAGAAAAAGGCTGATGGTACGAAGCATGTCGTTGCTTACTATAGTAAAGCCACACAGGGCGCCGAAAGCAGGTACCACTCTTATGAATTAGAAACTTTAGCGGTTGTGAAGGCGTTGCAAAATTTCCGCCATTACCTAGTTGGCATAAATTTCAAAGTTGTCACCGACTGCAATGCCCTTAACCCTAGAAAGATAACCATATTTTGACTGTCACAAAAGATAACCATGCGCTTCGGAGGCGCACGATATATTAATATTTTTTTTTATGAAATACTTATTTATTGTATTTATTTACTTGATTGTTTTGAAATGTGGTTAATGAACTAATAATAAAAAACTTTTTTTTGTGAAATATTTTATATATTTCAAACATTAAACTTAAATCAAAAAACCTCTAGAAAAAATCAACAAAATTAGCAGTCTTCTGTTTACAGGAACATAGTATCATAAAATAATGTATTTTTTCTTAAAAACTAATTAAATTATTTCTTACTAAGTAATCAACTAAAAAAAAATCAGTCAAAACTATAATCATTTGGCTCAAATTTAGTTTGATAGGCATTCAAAACAAACATCATTTTTGTGTTCGCCACAAACTGTTTTCTTGCATTTAACGCAAGTCATCTTAGACATCCTTTTTTTTTTATTAGTGCAAAAGGTGCAGTATCGCCTTTTCTTGGCTGGAGGTTCTTCTTCATTATCTGTATCGTTCTGCACAACCGGTTTCGGAAGAATATTTGAGATATTATCTCTCACACGCTTTGGCAAAGTAGGAGCTTCCAGTCTTTCCTTCATCCACGATTCAGATAACTGGGCGCTTAACTTTTTCATATAACCCCGTCTATTTAGAGGCTTTTCATTTTTCGCCAGAATGTTATGGCAATATATTACATAAGAATTTACGAATGCAATGTTCATAATGCCATAAAACATACACATTGGCCATCTATTGGATTTTCTCGAACAAGACATTGAGGAACACATTTGATCAAAAGTGTCCACCCCGCCTTTGGTCTGATTATAATACATAATCATTTCCGGCTTACCAGTTATTGGGTTGATGACACCGTCTTCATCACACGATGATAGCAGGTAAACCATCTTTGAAGGCTTCGGCTTGTACGAAACTAGGGTCAAACATCCATCGTAGCAGAACATTGACGTGCCTACCGAACGAGACCGAGTGTTTTTCAGTTCTTCGGGGATTTCTCGTTTATTGGATCGTATAGTGCCAACGAGGGTTAGTTTGTACGGTTCCTGAAGTAGGGATTTTGCGAGAGGAACCGAAGTGAACCAATTGTCACAAGTTATATTTCGGTTTGTGCCATGCAAGGGCCGAGACAACTCCTTTACATAAAATTCTCCTTGTGGCAACCCATTAGTGTTCGTAGCTCTGCCAATATACGGCATTGCATTTAGCATGTACTTCGTTCCGCTGTCACACAGCATAGGGATTTTAATTCCATATTTACTGGGTTTATTAGGGATATACATGCGGAACGGGCACCGTCCTCGAAACCCTAATAATTGCTCATCTATTGTCACATGCTCTCCTGGTGTATAATTCAGTTTACACTGAGTTACAAATAAGTCCCATATTTTTCTAATGTGTATGAATGGATCTTCATGACGTAAAGAGGGTCGTATAGACTTGTCATCAAATCGTAGACATCTAAGCAGGAAATCAAAACGATCCCTACTCATCACTGCCACGTACCGTGTACCCGAAAAACTACTATCGAACAGCTCATCAGTAGACAAGTGATTGTCTTTCATTGCTGCACTCAAGGTCAGTATCGCAAACAAAGCTCGGACTTCTGTCACAGACGTATCTCTGAAAGTGGCTTTGGTCATGTTATCTCGACGTTTCACAGAGATCTCAACATTCGTCCAACGAACGATCTCCTCCACTATTTCGTCGGTAACAAACAAATTAAAACATAAGATTGGGTCACATATATTTCGACACATGCGCGTTGGACCTCTTCTTGTGCGAATAATATTTATAGCAGATGTCCTTCCGCGACTTTGTCCTTTTATTGTCGACCAGCAATGTTGGTTCTTACCCCTAAGAACACGGCGATCAGGAACAATTATGCGGCGGTCACGATGAGATGATTCCGAAGTTCCAGTGGGCTCTGAAGATACAGGCGTACTTATATCGTCTTCATTTGGTGTATCATTCAATTGCTGTGGCACCTCATCATCTATAAACTCGTCTTCGAAATCACTCTGTATGTCATCTTCACTCAAATTATCTTCTATCTCACTGTCACTTCCTTGCTCTCGTTCATGCTCGTTCTCTTCCTCTTCAGCAATAAACCTAGATATTGCATCATCAGATAGTGTTCTCCGACTCGTCATGATGAAGGCGAAAAGATTTTATGCTAAAACAAAGAAATAAACAGTTATAATAAACATTTTATGTAAGTATAAACAAATTCATACTTTCACTAAAAGTCACGCAAAAGATAACCATGCGCCTTTGGAGCGCAACACTTACTCATTACTGCAAAACTATGGTACTTACCGCGTAAAAACGGCCGTCCCGCGACTCTGTGCACCGACCACTGAGCTGACTTAAAAGGACAGGTAGATACGCGCGCTCATTAGAAAGAGACAGCGATATCAAACGGACGCGGGCGCCTCTGAAGCGTAGGTTATCTTTCTAGGGTTAAAGCTACCGAAAAGAAGAAGGACCTGCTTCCGCGCGTTGCCAGGTGGTGGATCTATTTACAAGACTTTCACTTCACTATCGACTATAGAAAGGGTACCATGATGGCACATGCAGACTATCTCAGTCGAAACCCAATACCTGATGCCAATGTGCATCAAATATCTAGGCCACGCAATTGGGCACAAATCGCTCAGTCTGCAGATGATGAGACGCAAAGTCTTCTGCAGAAATTACAAGATGGAGAGTTAGACTCTCAACGGTACGTTCAACAAAACGACCTTCTTTATTACCGCTATACACCAGTGGGCGAAGAAGCCAGGCTTCTTTGTTTTATTCCCAAAGGACATCGATTAAGCTTATTGAGAATTTTCCATGACGAGCACGAACATATCTGTGCGGAGAAAACCATCGACTTAATCCTTAAATATTTCTGGTTTCCCGGGCTCCGTCAATTTGTAGCAAAATATATAAAACATTGTCTTGTGTGCATATCAAGTAAACGCGTCCCTAGAGCTCCTCACCAACCAATTTCATCCTGGGAAAAGCCTAATACCCCTTTTGAAACATTACACATCGACGTACTTGGTCCATTACCTGAATCCGAAGGGTATAAGTTTGTCTTATTAATAGTTGACTCTTTCACCAAGTATTGCTTGTTATATCCGATATATAAACAAGACGTGAGTGAGCTCAAACGCACATTTACAAACGCGATATCACTCTTTGGTGCTCCCAAACTTTTGGTAGCCGACCGCGGGAGAATGTTCGAATCATCGGAATTCTCAAAACTCTTGACTGAATTCGGCTGTAATATACACTTTATAACGCCTGAAATGCACAACGCTAACGGACAAGTGGAAAGATACGTCAGGACTGTTCTAAATATGATCCGCATCGAAACGAATCATAGGCACTCGAAATGGTCGGAACAACTGTGGAAGCTCCAACTTGTCTTGAACGTCACTAAACACAAGACAACACAATCTTCAGCCTTGAAGCTCCTGGTTGGCACAGACGCCACTATACCTGTGGTTAGGACGCTAATTCGTGATGTCACTATGGAAATGTGTCAGAATCATGAAGGGCGACGGGAGCTGGACAGAACAAGAGCCCACCAATTACTGTCTCGAAACCAAGCTACACAAGACGCTTATGTCAACCAACAGCGACGAACACCACGCACCTTTAGTATAAATGATCTGGTTTTTGTAATCAAATACTCCCAGTCTACAGGAAAATTAGATCCTGGCATGCGTGGACCATATCGAGTGATTAAGGTACTACCCAGTGACCGTTACCAGCTGAAGCTTATCAGTGGTTCATACGGCAAGACCACCCAAGCAGCTGCTGAGTACATGGTACCCTGGAACGGAGAGTGGTGTCCGGAGTCATGTGCAGCCTTTTTCGAGGGTGAGTTGCGGTGGCCCTACATATGTGCGGACTGGGTGAGTCGTTTTGCCATAGCTTTACCTAGCTTTTCCTTTGATCATTTAGCTACTTTCACTAAGACATTTAAAACGTAATATTTTCTTAATTATTCCAACCCGATTAGTTGAAGCTGGGCAGATCGGCTTACTTAACCGTACAGGCAACCAATTGTAAACTGTGGGTTAGACGTGCGATTCAGCGATGCCTCCGTCTGCCCTAAAATGATGAGCTCATGTGTTTTTCACTGCTGTGAAGTTGTAATAGGACGTGCGATTCAGTGATACCTCCGTCCACTCTAACTTAATGAACTCATGTGCTTTTCACTGCTGTGAAGTTGTAATAGGACGTGCGACTCAGTGATGCCTCCGTCCACCCTAAATTAATGAGCTTATGTGTTTTTGACTGATGTGCACTATTTAATGGGACGTGCGAATCAGTGATGCCTCCGTCCCGATAGACATGCCTATAGTGAGAGGTATTGGTCTATGATGAAAGTGTTGACGTGCGATTCAGCGATGCCTCCGTCAACCTCAGACAGCGGGGACGCCTTCTGTCTGATTTGTTCACAGGTGCAGTTCTACACCGCCGACAACGCGTCGTGGGTCAATATGAAAATTGAGTAATGATGAGAGCTCTCACGATGTTAAATGTTTATCTTATTGATTGCTAGTGACCACATTTAAAAAGAACTTGTCTTAAGCCTATCAAGGCTTAAGACAAGTTCTTTTTAAATGTGGTCACGTTTCAGATGACGAAGTGTGTGATCCTGGTGCAGGGTCTTCATCAGCGCCCCTACCACCTAGTGCTGAGGTGAACAGGAGCAGTGGCGAGCCCTCATCCACGGACTTGGACCCGGTGCGTGACGAGTGCCAAGAAGATCGCGACGAGGACGACGCTACATCAGGATAGGCCGATTTAGGGAAGAGATTTATTCCATAGACTAATCTCTATAAAAGGCGGCGAGCGCGGCTGAATCGGTCATTTGCTCGTTGGTCGTCTTGGTGTGCGGTACAGTTGTCAACGTGATTTGTAAGAGTTTTTGTTTATTTGATTTATGTTGAAAAGTGTAATTGTGCCTGTAAGTACATGAATAATTTTGTAAACGAATTGATTGGTGTCTTATTTTGTTATTAATGTGTTATTGCAAACAGTTTAGAGTTGTAGGTTATGTTTTTCTTTTGTAATAAAAATAATAATTAAACGTGTACAAGATTTTGTTTTTTTTTTTTTAAATGTGTTGACTTCTGAAATCTAAATATATATAATAAATATTATTATTATTATTCTTTATATCTGTACTTACATTTTATTTTATTTTATTCTGTGACTCATATTTATATACCTATATGTATATATTGTTTTTTTTTTATGTTGTTTTTATTTAATTATTTTAACGCACACACTGTAAAGCTGATTAACATCTCTGACGTCTCACAAGGCTCAGTTGAAAACCAGCGTTAGGCTCCCTGTGGCCTGACTTTATGCTGAACTGAGCCTATTTGGCACAGCCGTGAGGCACACGGTACCTTTCATGGCATTCTCGTAATTTTTAATTGTAATTGTGTGCATATGGCTTGCCAAATAAACTTATTTTCTTTCTTCTTTCTTTCTTTCCATGTTTGCAAAGAAATAAATGATTTGATTTGAGGTCGCACTCTAATTACCGCAGGTGACCGAACTGCTGGTACCACTTCAAGTTCGGCGAGAAGGCAACCAGGTGCGTAAAGCCGTGTGACTACGCGGGAAAAGCCGCGGGCAGTCGGTAATGGCGACCGGCGACTGTCACAGCACAGGTCGTTTATTCGTGACACGGACACTGGTAGTGACGTCTGTGTTTTCCCAAGGTCGGCCTTGAAAGAGCGCCGTACAAAAACAAAGTTCGAACTCTGTGCGGCTAACGGTAGTTCGATAAACACCTACGGTGATGTTAATTTAAAATTAAATATAGGTTTACGCCGTGACTTTGTTTGGCAATTTATTGTGGCAGATGTTACCAAGCCAATAATAGATGTAGATTTTTTGTCTCACTATAGTTTGATTGTAGATATAAGAAGGCAGCGACTTATCGACGCGTGCACTACCTTAGCGACCCCTGCTTTGCCTGCCCGTCCTTCTGATGCTGTCTCATCGGTGAAGGTAAGTCTTGGTGATTCCGCGTACATACACATACTACGGGAATTTCCCGACATCACTCGCCCACCTGGCATACATCGCACTCCCAAACACAACACGGTACACCACATCCGCACTACACCTGGGCCACCAGTATCTTGTTCTCCTCGTCGACTGGCCCCGGATAAATTAAAAATTGCGAGGGATGAATTCGACGCCATGTTCAAGTGTGGCACCTGTCGTCAGTCCGAGTCACCCTGGTCATCGCCCCTGCACTTAGCGTTAGCGCCGAAGAAGGACAATGGTTGGCGCCCTTGTGGCGATTACAGGATGCTGAACGCACGGACCATCGCAGACCAGTACCCTATCCGACACATCCAGGACTTCGCACACAGTCTGTCTCGCTGTACCGTATTCTCTCAAATCGACCTGGTGAAAGCTTACAACCAGATCCCGGTCCATCCAGACGACATCCCGAAGACAGCCATCACCACGCCGTTCGGTCTTTTCGAATTTTCATATATGACTTTCGGTCTTCGAAATGCCGGACAGACGTTCCAGCGCTTCGTGGATGAAATGCTCCGGGGTCTGGACTTCACCTACGCATACCTCGACGATTTCTTGGTCTTTACAAAAGACCAGAAGACCCACGAGCTTCACCTGCGTCAGCTATTCACCAGGCTCAAGGAATACGGTATGGTCATCAACAGCTCAAAGTGTGTGTTCGGTGTGTCGGAGGTAAACTTCTTGGGCTGCCACATCTCAGCCGAGGGTACCAAGCCACTGCCTTCCAAGGTCGAAGCCGTGAGAGATTTTCCCGCTCCCAAGACCGTAAGAGAGCTGCGGACATTTCTTGGGATGCTCGACTTTTACCTTCGGTTCATTCCCAGGGCAGCTAGTCTTCAAGCACCCCTGAACGCCCTCTTAACCGGCTCAGTAAAGGGTTCACACCCTGTTAACTTTTCAGCGCAGGAACAGGAGGCTTTCCAGAACTGCAAAAACAGTCTCTGTCAGGCAGCACTACTGGCCCATCCTGACTGCAACGCTAAGATGGCGTTGGTCACGGATGCGTCAGACAAGGCTGTCGGCGCAGTTCTGCAGCAGCTGAACGAGGGAGCATGGCAGCCACTGGCGTTCACAGATCAAATACTCTCCCTACGATCGCGAGTTGCTGGCTATTTACGAGAGTGTCAAATATTTTAGGCATATGTTGGAGGCTCGTCACTTTGTTGTTTATACCAACCACAAGCCAATCACATATGCCTACCACTCTCGTAAAGAGAACAGTTCGCCTCGACAGTTCCGTCACCTAGACTTCATAGCCCAGTTTAGTAGTAATATTCTTGACTCTAAGGGTTGCTCAAACACGTCTAATAGTCTTGATACATTTATTGGCATGTATACCTCCTCCGTGGCTGCATTGAAACAATTAGGTATTGAGGATTTGTCCGACATATATTTCATTGCGCACTTAGAAAAATCGATTCACAAACAGTACAAGCATTTGAGTTAGCGTTTCGTAATAAAGAAATTCCGTCTTATAATGACTTAGTATCTTTCGTACAAAATCAAGCAAAAATATTGCAGCGTTCAAACAATAACTCGACGCGGACATCGAACACTGGCGCGAGCGCAAGTAAGCAGCCTCCTTCGTCGCGACCGCATACCTACAAGCAATGATATTTAAACTATAGATACATTGTCCGCACTCTAAAATGGCAAAAAAAAATCAAGCCAATTGGCTTGCGTTGCGTTGATATTGCGCTTAGTTGCGTCTCCCTCGCGCCGTACGGTGTCATATTTTCTTTCTCTTTCTTCACGCGTATAAGTAGGTTCTAGTATTGTCGCCGTTTTTAAGCGCCGCGATGTTCGTTCATGACGTGTCTATATTTAATATGTCATTGCCTACAAGTCGTTCGTTGCGAGTGCAGCGTCAATGAAAGGCGGGAGCTAGCAGTGAACTGGTTTATTGAACTAAGTGCTACAATCTACCCACCACCTTACAAATATTATAACTATCACATAACAGACGGTACATTTCTCCCCCTTAAGCTACAGCCTTACGTTCTATACAATAATGACTCTTAATACAAAACTATTAACTAAAATAATAAAATAGATATTAATCATTAACCCGAGCCCGATTATAAGCTCGCAGAGCACGGGCAGACGCACCTGGTGGTGGTGGTGGTGTTACCGGTCTTGACGCCGCTTCAGAACCGGCAACCTGTGACCCTTCACCAACGACCTCAGACGCGTCTTCGAAAGTGTCATCAGCCTCCTCATGGACCGATGACGGAACCTCTGGGGCCGACACTATGTCTTTACTTCCCGGAACTGTGCTAGTTCGAGATAACGAATGGCGATTCTTGTTTTGTATGGGTATAATCTGGTCGACATGTCTTCGCCAACCGTCTCCACGTCCTACGTCAACTTTGTATGAGACCGGCCCAGTCTGTTCTACTATTTTACCCGATATCCACTTATCCCCCCTCGCGGTGTAGTCGCGTGTCAGAACCACGTCAGCAGGCGCCAGCACCCGCGGCGTGCCGCCCGCAGCGGCCACTTGCCGCTCCTGTGCGGCGCGCACTACGGCCGACACGTCGGGGCGCAGCGCGTCCAGACGCCCGCGCAGCCTACGCCCCTGCAATGCCACCGCAGGAGATACACCCGTAGTTGCATGTTGACAATTTCGGTATTTAAATAAAAATTTACTTAGGGCCGTGGCGACGTCCTGGCCCTCGTACAAAGCACGTTTGATCGCCTTTTTAACGGTTTTAACTGCATTCTCTGCTGCCCCGTTTCCTTGCGGTCTATAAGGAGCTGTAGTCACGTATTTCATACAATTTTTCTTACAAAATGTTTTGAACTCATGCGAGAAAAAATTAAGTTAAAAAAACTAAAACCCGACTACGAAAAAATCGCGCACGGAAAAGTACAAAACAAGAAAAATAATTTCATTTAACCGATATTTTTTCCAATTATAAACTTTTAAATATTTATGTCTTTTACATAGATAACTGAAAGTATTATGCTTTTTTATATCTTCCGTGTTCCAAAATTTCAAGCAATAGCCTTGGTCGTATGCCACCTAGCATACAAAGATTGTGTGAAACAACCGTCGCAGGTGGCATACGACCACGGCTATTGCTTGAAATTTTGGAACACGGAAGATATAAAAAAGCATAATACTTTCAGTTATCTATGTAAAAGACATAAATATTTAAAAGTTTATAATTGGAAAAAATATCGGTTAAATGAAATTATTTTTCTTGTTTTGTACTTTTCCGTGCGCGATTTTTTCGTAGTCGGGTTTTAGTTTTTTTAACTTAATTTTTATTTAAACTATTTTGGGGTGTATTATTTGAAGTAAGTAATTTATGTATAGTTTTTGAGTTGTGAATTTAAAATTTAATTTGGTGAGGCAAAGTTATAAATTATGACATTTTTGAATTACGGTATCTCAGAATAATTTGAAAGATTCCTCAATCTTTCCAATTCTTGTAGAGATCGTGGGTCATGGGGATTTTTCAGTAATTTGTTGTGGTCCAAAGAACAAATAAATAACCCATCTAGTGAGCGGACTCTGCTGAGGGCCACATAAGCCTGTCCTTTGGCGAAAAGTGACCTCCCTAAATCTATTACCGCTCTATCCAACGTACATCCTTGCAGTTTGTGTACAGTCACAGCCCAAGTTAGGATAAGTGGTAACATTTTACGCTGGATTTTACCTGAACCCCTTAATCCATCAAATTCTGTAATGCATGGTTCGATTCTGACCAGCCCATCTTCATCTGCTTTGACTGTGGGATCATCAAATTTTATAAGCACGGCGCTTGGTTGTTCCCCCGGTTCAAGTTGGTCACGCCGAAGAGCAGGCCATACTAATTTTTTTACTACTCCCATTGCGCCACTCACTAAGCCTCTTTGAATATTTAAATTTCTTCGTAGCATTACGCGGGAACCAATACCAAGTTCTATACAACTTATAATACCACCTGTTCGGTTGGGATCACTTGGTATATGTTCAGTTTTTGGAACTTGGCCATATGTTTTTGTTTCTGTTGATGTATCTATGGCTTTTATGATATAAATTTGAGTTTTCAGTGCCAAACGTTCTGACATCTTTTTGTTAAAAGCGTCAACCTGTTTCAGAGTAGGAAATATATGAACTAATTCATCATAGTTATTTGTGTCTTGCACAATCCTGCTATCTAATAAAGCTAGCTGTTCTACAGTCAACTTTCCTACTCTGATGCTGTTCAACAAGTCTACAAAACTGTTATCGTTAGCCTGTCGCATATTTTGACTTAGCTCACAGAAACTAAACATTCTCCACAAATGTGGTTCTGCTACCAGAGTTTCTGGTTGCTTAAAGCAATACGATCCCCCACGAGTTACTGAAACGGGCGGCAGCTGCATTAAGTCGCCGAAAGCCAATAAGTTTACTCCTCCAAAAATGAGATCGTTTTGTTTCAGCTCTTGAAGCCTTAAATGAATATTTCTTAGTGTTAAGTAAGGAACCATAGAAATTTCATCGATTATTACCCAATCAATAGATCTCCACTTGTTTCTTTCCCTTTGCAGGCGATCTCCTGATAACGGTCTAAGTGCTACTGTCTGTCCTTTCTCTATTGGTAATATGAAAGTGCTATGCAAAGTGCACCCTTTCACTAATCGTGCAGCGACACCTGTTGGAGCTGCAATTACAGCACATGATCTATTTGATGACAATCTGCGGATCTGTTCCACTAATAGTTTTAAAGTAAAACTTTTTCCGCTTCCGGCCCCACCAGTAATAAACATTAAAAGAGGACTCATAGCACGAGATCTGAGCTTTTCACTAACTTTCGCAAATAATTGTTTTTGATCTACGTTGAGTGAATTTACCCCTCTTAAAAAATCTTCCTCAGACATGTCGTCTAGGACCACATTTTCTTCAACATCATATTCCTGCAAGACAATGTCGTGAAGTTCTGGTTGTACTACTGAGACCTCGTGATTGGCGTTATTGGCACATAAATCAGCTGCCTGTTCTGCTGCTAATCTTCGAAGAGCATCTTGAATTTCGTTTTCCCAACGACACAATAATTCATTGTCGTATGCATTATTAAGAGGCCTTAACAAAGCACGTTTAGCTAAGAAGGCATCTTTGGCAGTGTCATATCCATCTAGCAGTGAACTTTCATCCCTAAAAGCGCAATGGGTGACTAATAAGCTATAATAGTAAGCTTCAGGATCTGAGTCAGCTGTATAATACCGAGTTCGGAGAACAGCTGGTCTTGTTCTCTTTTTCATTCGGCCCATTCTATTGAGTAAATTTATTACAGGCTCATTATTTTCGTCTTCTTGTTGATATGCATCTGCATCTCCAGAATCTTCTTCTTGGTATAATAATGAAGTTACCGGTTCATAATTTATCGCAAATTCACCGAGACTCAATTCTTCTAAATTTAGCGGGCGGCTTTCATATCGTTCAAATATATTTTTGCAAGGCTCAACGGTATCCGAATCAAAACGCAACATTCTAAATCTCAGCTCTGGTTTACAAGTATTTACAAATACAGATTTCCGTGAGCTATCTCTTAACTTAAGATGGCATAACCGGTATGCACATTCCGGGGCTGATACTTGTCGATGGTTTAATAGACAATTTTGAACAGCGAAAATCTGACGGCCAAAATTTCCACCTCTTTCTCTAACTCGACAAAGCGCTTCTGCTATTGCAGCTTGCAGATTTGCTGGTTCCGATTTGGCAATGTATTTTGCGATGTAATAAGCAACACCAAGAGCAGAAACTACTGGTTGTATATCGATATTAGCTCTCCATAGCCGTAATAGTTTTTCATTATAATTATTAATCATCGCTTCTTCTGGACGCCTTTTTAATTTATAAAATTTACCACCGTTTGCAGTTGCCTGATTATCATCTAATATAAGTGTTCTTTCAGAACTAGATTTAGGAAAGGAAAATCTACATACATTTGGATTTCTTTTATTGTAGCACGTATGTGTATGACGATGAGTTTGTAATCTAGTCACCAGATCCCTTAATTCAGAGTCGTCTTCAGGAATTTTGCAAGTAATCACATCTTCAATTAGTTGGATTCCTGCTGATGAGTTAAAATCAGGCATATCATCGCACCAAATAACCATGTGAATATGTGGAGATCCTCTCAATTGGAACTCAACTCTCCACCAAAAATCAACTAGTTGACGACCCAATACGAAATTAGATCTACTTTTTAAAATGCGCATTAACGCATTAAATCTAAACATAAATTGGCGCGACAAGGTTACAGGATACGATTCAACCAATCTATTTTTTTCTTCAAATGTAAGATTATCAACGGGATAGTCAGGTCTGCCATCTGTAACTAACAGTGCTTTTAATATATCCTTCCAGTTCAAATCATTACAAGATAATGTGATATAATAATGGGGTGGTCCCAAATTCTTTACCATTGCCATCAACTCTGTGAAAGCCCTGTGCCAGTAAGAAGATGTGCCTCTAATATTCCTCATACAGATGTGTATATTTTGTATTAAATTTTCTGGCTGCACGCCATCTTGACGAAGCCTTCCACATACGGACACATTTTGACGTATTCTCAATAATTCTACCGCAGATAATGCAAAAAACAAATACTCTACTGTTTGAAAACGTTTATCACTTCCCATAACTCGAGTTTGAAAATAATCTAATGGAGATATTTTATGTTGCCTTTCTTCATTCAAACCATTTTTTCCATCTGGAAATAATTTTATAAATGCTAATTCTTCAGCCCTTTTTTCTACAAGAATGCTGATGGGAGGAGCTGTTTTACGATGAATGTCGTGTACTGGCAAAACAGTATTATTTTCGACTTCATTATCTATAATATCCGTCATTTTTGGTATCCGATATTCGTTTGTCATTAACATGGTGATTCTCACTTCACCATTGTCAGGACTTTCATTATAATTGTGAACATTGTCGTTATTAGGAAACTCTCTTTCACCATCAGTATTCTGGTGACTAGGCGCATTAAACGGCGATGTTAGAATCATAGATACAGATGTTATGCAAAACTGCGTATTAGGGCGATTTTTAGCTGAAAAGACAATAGGTAAATGTTCAGCTAGAGATTCAATACTGGTAAACATCATTAGCATGGCACAACCACTTGTTCTTGCAATGAATCCCTTCGGTCCCCTTGAATGTGAGTCAAACAAATAATAATAAGAATTTTTTTTCATAACAGAAATTGATACTTCAGTTTCTGCAGTAATTATGCCTGCATTGCAATCAATCGTCAGGAAGAAGTAACGCAAAGCCTCTAAAATACTTGAAAAGTATCCATCTAGCACCTCAGCAGTTGGATTCATTAGTCCCATAACGCAATCAATATCGAAGACAAGTTCATAAGTCACATTTGCAATGACTAATTTTGGAAGCAATTCGTCTGTGCTTAAATAATCCGGCTGTATCGGTAGACTTCTTAGACATTCAGAATAATATGCGTCTCCAAATATTAACACTCTATCAATATCTGATTGCTGCCAATGTGTTAATTGTTTAGTAGACGAATAAGCAATGGCAGCTGCTGCATTAGCAGTACATTGTTTGCCGCGGCTATCAATCGAAAACATATCACTTCCTTGATGAAAATTGCCTCTTAAAATTTTACGTTCTGAATTAATAATTTTGAAATGTTGATTTGGTTCTGAATTAGGATCGAGATCCGACTGTTCAACTGTCTCTACCGGTATTTCATAAATGTGTTCATTATTGCTTGATGCTTCAAGGTGATCAAAGTTCAATGTAACATTTCTATATAAATGATTGTTGCAAACCAGCCAATTTAAAGATAATCGAATATTATCTAAGCTAACCCGATATTCCCTAACTTTTTCAACATTTTCCAAAGTTTCAATAACAACTGTTAGACCACACTGTTCAATAGACAAAGGAAGCTGTTCTGTGAGCTCTTCTACTTGTTGAGCAAACAACACAGCCTGTCCTTTAAACCCTTTTTGTCCGAAACGACCTCCTAGTTTTATTATTTTAATAAAAGGCACAATCCTTGAGACAAGTCTAAGTTCAACTTCAGACAATGATTTTATTTCGTTGGGAGGTTCAGAAACCGTCATTTTGTTCCAAAATGCTACAGATGGGACTTTGTTACGAGAAATTGTATTCGCACATCGATTACAGGAAGTTATTATCTCAGGAGTATTAGGTGGCAGCAAACGATTAGATGTTAATCTACGCACTTGATTTTTATAACAAATCCTTTTACATATATAACAGATGTCATTCAATACTTCTGAAATAATTCTACTAAACTCTTCTTCATCAGTTGCAAATAGAATTCTTCGAGTATTTATCACTCTCTGTCTATGGATTCGCATTGATTGTAACCGTATCTCTCTGGTTGTAGGTGTTTCTGTTATGCGATTTTCTGAAGCACGGTCTCTCATAGACTCGAGACGTAATTCTCTCGATGTCGGGGACTCTAGAGCACGCATTTGAGTGGCGTGGCTTCTCATCGAATCGAGACGTAATTCTCTCGATGTCGGGGACTCTAGATCACGCATTTGAGTGGCGTTGCTTCTCATCGACTCGAGACGTAATTCTCTTGATATCGGGGACTCTAGAGCACGCATTTGAGTGGCGTGGCTTCTCATCGAATCGAGACGTAATTCTCTCGATGTTGGGGACTCTAGATCACGCATTTGAGTGGCGTGGCTTCTCATCGAATCGAGACGTAATTCTCTCGATTTCGGGGACTCTAGTTTACGCATTTGAGCGGCGTGGCTTCTCATCGAATCGAGACGTAATTCTCTCGATGTTGGGGACTCTAGAGCACGCATTTGAGTGGCGTTGCTTCTCATCGACTCGAGACGTAATTCTCTCGATGTCGGGGACTCTAGAGCACGCATTTGAGTGGCGTTGCTTCTCATCGACTCGAGACGTAATTTTCTCGATGTTGGGGACTCTAGTTTACGCATTTCGGAGACATATTTCTTCGCATTTGCCAAACGTTGAGACCTACTTTGAGAGGATTCCTTTTTACGAAGTTTAGTGGCTCTTTGTTTGGCAAGCATACGATTGTCCAATTTAGAATTTAAGGACTGTGTCATCCTACGTGCTCTTTGACGGTTTTTGTCTTCGAATCGTCTGCGTTCTATATCTTCCGCAGATTCATTTTTTCGCGTACTAGAAACGCGAACTGCTTTTTTTGTCTTTCTTGATAAAGCCATAGTAGTTATTCAAGAATTAAAGGATTTCTCTTAATTATTTTATTAGGGAATTCCTAAGGTGTGCTCCAACTTTATATTTTTTCTAAGTAAATACCTTTATTACTTTTCAATGTGTTTTTGATAAATTTCTCAATTCTAATTACTTGTTTTCAGATAAGTAGAATAGAAAACCGATATAAAAGACTCGAAACGCTTAAGTAAACTTGCTTCCGAATCTTAACATCGCGATTCAGAGAAAACAGCTTTCGGAACAACGCCATCTAGGCGCATTGGCCGAACTAAACTTTATTCACCGTCTAAGAATTAATACCGTGTTTCTAGCAGAATTAAAATAAATTATTTCTATTTCTAACTTTATTTTATTTTATTATTTGATATAATAATAAAAGCAAAGTAGCGAGTGAATTTCAAATGTACTCACTCCTTTTCATTTGATATCCATGTTGACACTGTAAGAAAAGGGCAAAGTAGGTAGTAGAAGTTAATTATAATGTATAATTATATATTTCAGATGTGCACATCACGCCCTTTAATTTGATACCCATGTCGATACTGTGCGAAAAATTTTTTTTTTTCGGTCACGACTTTACATCACCTAGAGGGCGCCATATTGGATTTGGTGACACGTCACCTACCCTATAACCAGCGGACAACTGAGACGCTTCTAACGACACCTCATTTGTCATGTAATGATAAGTAGTTTAGAAGATATGAGGGAACAGACAAACATACATACATACATACATACATACATACATACATACCGGTCAAAATCATAACCCTCCTTTTGGCTTTGCCGTAGTCGGGTAAAAATGGAGGACCGTTGTCAGTGACGAGAAGTGACGGTAATCCAAACCGAGAAAAAATATCTCTCATTGCTGAGATAGTCGCTTGTGCGTCCGTTTTACGCATAGCAACAGCTTCTATCCATTTTGAGTTAGCATCTACCATGATTAAATACCGTGTTCCGCCACAATCTGCGAAGTCTGCATGTACGCGCTGCCACGGATGCAATGGGAATTCCCATGGATGCAGCGGCGCGTGAGGCGGCGCGTCGCGCACTGTGCAGCACGCTGTGCACCCACGACATAAATCCTCTATGTCCCTATCTAAATTGGGCCAATATACATAATTTCGTGACAAATTCTTCATCTTATTAATTCCTAAATGTCCATCATGAATTTCATCTAAAACCTGTTTTTGTAATGACTGCGGTATTACGATTCGGTATTTGTAAACGAGACAGCCCAATTCTACGGATAAATCTTGTTTCCTTACAAAATATGGTTTCTCGGTATCTTTCACAGTCAACGGCCAACCAAAAGTAACATAGCCTTTTATCTTACATAACAATGTGTCCTTCTCAGTCTCCCTAGCAATATCCTTAAAACAAATAGGGAAAGATTCCTCTATCAGATTAATATAGTTAACTGTGTCCACTAAGCGACCCTCCTGAGGTAATGGTAACCTTGATAAAGCATCAGCCGGCCCATTTTCAGCAGAGCGAACGAATTCAATAGTGAAATCGTATGCGGCCAAGCGCGCCGCCCATCGCTGCAGCCTACTGGCCGCCGTCTGTGGAATGCCACCTCTAGCACCAAATATGTGCGTCAGCGGTTGATGGTCTGTGCGTAATATGAAACTTCTACCGAACAAATACTGATGATGCTTTGTTACGCCAAACAATATCGCGAGTGCTTCTTTATCTAGTTGACTGTAATTTCGCTCGGCCGCGTTTAGTGTGCGGGACACACAGCTAACGGGACGCTCACTGCCATCGGAATAGCGGTGCGCCAGCACAGCCCCCAGCCCGTACGCACTACTATCGACCGCGAGGACGAGCGGTCGCCCTTCTTCATAATGTTGAGGTGTGGGGGGTTCCGGAGGCAACAAATGATATACGTGTGTTCAGTGCAACGTTCCATTTATTACTAACTAACTAATATTACAGTCATCAGTAATGCCTTACGTTATAATATATGCTACTAGGTACCACTCCACATATCGGGGGTTCTATTGAAAAAAAAAAATGTTTAAAATTTTTTTTTTTTTTACATACTTATGCTTACACACTAACTTAGTAATAATAACTATCTACTAATTTACTTACTACTAATTTAAAACATATAATGTATTAAAATTTTTTTTTTTTTTGTTATGTATATAATTTTGTTCTGTTTTTATGTACCACATCAATTTTTCCATATTTATCTATCTTTACATTTGGTTCTAAGTCTTCTATAACAGTATATGGTCCTTCAAACAATTGATTTAATTTACTTGCATTTTCATTTCTAATTAATAATTTATCACCATTTTTATACGTTACAGGATATATTTTCTTGTCAAAACTGCATTTTTTTAATTGTTTGTTCTTAATTACATTTTCTCTTGCATCCTTACATGCTAACTGTAATCTATACTTAAGTTCTAAACAATAATCATTTGGGTTATACAATGGTTCTACTGTAGCGCTGACTCTACATGGAATATTACTAGGTTTACCGAATACTAATTCATGTGGTGTATACTTTGTAATAGTGTGGACTGTATTGTTATAAGCAAAAGACCAATATGGTAACCAGTGACTCCAAGCTTCTGGATATTTGTCACATTGAGTGCGTAAATAAGCTCCTAGGTGTTTATGTGAGTTCTCTAGGGATCCTATAGTTTGATGATGGTATGCTGTAGAATTTAGTTTTTCTATTCCTAGTAACTTACATACTTCTATCATCGTAGAAGACATGAATTCGGTGCCTCTATCTGTTAATATTGTATTTGGAATACCAAACCTTAATATAAAGTTGTTAACTAATGCTCTGGCTACTGTTTTACTTTCCTTATTAGGTAATGGATATACCTCTACGAACTTACTTAAGTCACACTGAATACTTAATATATACGAATTACCTTCTAAATCCTTATCTAATGGGCCCACTATATCTAAGAATATTTTTTGAAAAGCCGAGGTCGCCGTTGTTGTGACAACCATAGGCTGAATAGTATTACGACTATATTTCATTTTTTGACATTTTTCACATTTTTTTATAAATTGTCTTACGTCTCGTTCTAATTCTGGCCAGTAAAATGATCGCCTGATATTATTTATCATTCTACGTACTCCTGCATGACCAGCAGTAGGTAGTAGGTGATAGTCATTTAATATAAATTCTTTCTCGTCTTGCATCTCAACTCTTTTAATACCTCGCAAAATGTGTATTGTAGGGCCCTCGTATTTAGTTGAGGTGTTGACTTCATTTAGAAGCTGTTTTATGAATAACGCGTTTTCTTCTCTTTTTATTAAACAAATCTCGTTTACTTTTATTGATTTACAAAAATCACATAATTTTTTCACAAATTCGGCTCGCGTAAATTGTGAATGAAAATCATGGTTAATGTAGATAATATGTTTACTTGGTACAAATATAAAACATTCATCTTCAATTATATCTTTATGTTTCTTCAATTGTTTTATTTCATTTCCTTTAACAAAAGTCATTTCAACTGAGCTATTTGGAATCCTTAATATTTCCACGATTCTGGGCTGATCACACCTTTCGTCTGTGGCTTTACTAGGGATTACCAATTCCTTATTCTTTTCTCTTTCTATCATTTCCTGTTCCCTCAATTTTTGTCCTCTCGTCATTACAATCATACTCTTTTCATTTATCTCTTTTAGTTCGTCAGAAGTGATTGTTATACGCGATAGTGCATCCGCAACTACGTTATTTTTCCCTTTTATGTAAATAATATTGAAATCATATTCTTCCAAGGCTAATCTAAATTTCAAAAGTCTACTTGAAGGATCTTTCATTCCGAATAGATATAATAAAGGTTTGTGATCCGTCATAATAGTGAATTTCTTTCCAAACAGATATGGTCTAAAATATTTTACTCCCCATACTATTGCAACTAGCTCTTTTTGTATGGTTGGGTAATTTTTTTCAGCTTTGTTTAATGGTCTACTTGAGTAAGCTACTGGTCTCATGTTTTTATTGCATAAAACTGCACCTATTGATATATTTGATGCATCTGTTTGTAAGATAAATTCATTTTCATTAGAGAAATCTGGGTATTGCAAGATTGGTGGTGACATTAGTGCATTTTTTAGAGTTTCAAATGATTGCACACATGCGGATGTCCATACAAATGGTACATTTTTACGTAAAAGATTATTCAATGGAACAGTTATATCTGCAAATTTATCAATAAATTTCCTATAATAATTGCAAAATGCGACGAAACGTCTAAGCTCGTCTACGTTCTTTGGTACTGGGTATTCTTTAATTATTTTTATTTTTTCTGGGTCAGGTGAAACTCCATCTTTAGAAACTACATGACCTAAGTATAAAAGCTCTGTCTGTAGGAAATTACATTTTTTTGGATTTAACTTTAAGTTAACTTTACGTAGCCTTTCAAATACGTCAGTGAGGTTTTTGTTATGTAGTTCTATTGATCTACCAAATACTACAAGGTCATCTAAATATATAAAACATTTGTCCAAATTTAATCCTGACATTGCTATGGTCATAATCCGTGAAAAAGAACTTGGACTAACTTTCAGTCCCATGGGTAACCGTTTCATTTGGTATTGCCCAGTGTTTGTACAGAAACTAGTTACCTTTCGGCTGTCTTCTGACAGAATCACCTGATAGTAAGAATTACTTAAGTCTAAATGTGAAAAATATACTGCTCCCGATAACGAATCTAATATCTCGACTATGTTCGGCAGTGGAAATCTGTCATCTTGTATTTGTTCATTGAGTTTACGATAATCAATTACTAATCTCCAATTTTTATTTCCCGTTTCAGTCGCTTTTTTAGGTACTAACAAGATTGGACTGGACCACTCACTACTAGCTTCTTCAATAATGTCATCTTCTAATAATTTTCGAATTTGTTTATCTATTTCTGGCTTTAAACTATTTGGGGTTCGATAAGGCTTTACATAAACTGGATTAGTGTTTGGCTTTAAATGTATGGATTGTTCGTAAATGTTCGTGGTTGTAAGCTTATCGCCTGGTAAGTGAAATATATCACTGTACTTAGAACATAATGACGCAATGCTACTTCGTTCGCTGGAATGTAAGTGATCAAGTTTCAACAATTGCAATAATGTTCGAGCTCTTTCTGCATTAGTATTAGTCTTACTGAATGTACATATTTTATAATCTTTTAATGGATGAATATCCGGCTGAAATATTGGCATGGATATTGATTGTTCACTTGTGTTAAGTATTTGTATAGGAATAACATTATTTTTTGGTTTAACTATAAGTCCTGCTAAAAAAATATTTTCTTGTAACTCTTTTGGATAGATGACACAATCCTCTGTAACCATTTCTTTTAACTGAATATAATGAATTGATTCACTTCGCGCTGGTATAGTAATATAAGTCGTAGATACCTTTGGTGACGCAAATATGGGTAAATCACGATAGGTATTTAGATGTTTTAATCTTAAATATGAATTCTCCAAGTCAATGTTCGTATTGAACTTCGTCAAAAAGTCTAATCCAATAATACCATCTCCTTTACAAGGTAATTGTCAAATAAATAAAATTTATGCTGGTAAATTGAACCATCCTGTAATTGTAGGTCTAGATAAACGTAACCTTTCGAATAAATCTTTCCACCTATACCATTTATAACAATGTTATCGCAGTGTACTTCTACGAATTCTGATATCGCTTGCGACCGTACAGCGGAAATTGACGCTCCGGTATCAAGTAACCAAAAGCATTCCTTATTAAATAAATTCATGCAAACGTACCTTATATTTTCGCTTAACGTTAAAATGTACTCTTTATTCACGAAAAAACGTTTTATTGTCTGGTTCCGACTTATTTTGTTCTGTGTCGTCCGACTTCATAGGTTGAGCAGAATAAACATTCTGTCGACCTCGTTGATTTTGATTATAACTTCCTCGAGACGAACGGCCTCTGCTTCTTCCTCTTTCATTAGTCTGTGCCCGGTTATTATAAAACCCTTGGTTATAATAAGTTCCTCTGTGAGGTCGGCTAGGCCGATTTTGATTAAACTTTGCACGTGTACCTTGCTGATGAAAGCCTCGGTACCCGCGTACAGACCTACTCCTATAATAATTTCTAGACTTACCCTGCATGTTGAGCACCGCGTGGGACGTCTGGGGTTGCGCCAACTCCTCATCCTCTGCTGCGCGCACGGCATCCTTCAGATTTGCGTAATTTCTAGCTGCAATAATCGTGCTTAATCGTCTATTTCGCAACCCGTCGGCAAACTTTTTTATTGCCAACTGTTCATTTATGGGCCTTAAAATCTCGTTTGCTTTTTCATTTGAATTCGCCTGCGAGATTGTAAGGTTCACAAAAAGGTCTTCAATTTTTTCACCGAATTGCGAAATCGATAATCCTTCTTGAGAAATATTATTTAATTGAGTTATCAAAGAGATTGCAGACTTTTTAGGCAATAAATACTGTTTTATATCGTGAATCAAGTCACTGCAAGTCACATAGCTAGATTTTAGCTTCAATTTTGCATTTCTAGTCAACCTAGTCTTAAGTACAAAAGTAATTAAATGATTTTTACAATCCTTACTTTTAAGAAAACTATCGTACATCTCTATTCCTTCAATTATTTTTTCTATCGTCTCATCTTTGTCGTCCATTACTGGCACTAGGGTAGCAGCCGTTTTAAAATCAAAAGTTTCCATTTTTGTTGTAGAATATACCTCGCTTTCAGGACTAGTCTCTTGTAAACTTTTACTTAACTCTATATTTTGAGTATATGATTTAATTTTTTCGTATACTAATAATATTTTATCTGTTAGGCTTTCCTTAATACGTACTGATAAAAAGTTAGGGCTGTTTTCTTGCTCACTTGCTAGTTTAATTAACTGCGTAAACTCGTCATAATATTGTTCCGCTAACACTAGTTTACTTAACGTATTTTCCCTATATTTATCTCTTCTCTCACTTCCTAATTTTCTTAACTCTATTTGTATTTTTTCTAACTTCGCGCAAATATTTTCTAAATGCAATTCCATAGGACTCTAAACACAAGGATATATTAAAGTCAAAATTAATAAAAATCAATACAAAAATAGAGACCAAAAAAAGTATCCACTTTAAAACTATAATACGTATGCTAAGGATATGACACTAATGTCCATAAGTGCTTAAACTATTTTTTTTTTTTTTTCACTCACATTATTTTATTTTCTTATCGAGAAAACGCTTGCGCACTTCACTTTTGACACTTTCACTGTACTCACACGTTTTGAAGTCCGATGTCAGCTTCAGTGCCCCCTGCAAACATGGTTCCCCCGGCAGCAGTCCTCCTTGCAGAGAGTCTGGACACCATTCGCCTCATAAATTCGACGTTAATCTGCCGTTGCATCCACTTTTGCTGGCTACTCCTGTACCGGCGCCACATCAGATACAGCATGCCCACAGCTACAGCGGCCAAAATAATACCCAAAAGTATGGTATTCATTTGCACACTTGTGTGTTGTTCCGATTCCTGGGTACTCGCATGGTTTTGTCCACTTTGTGCGATTATAATTTCTTTCTCTTCTTGTTTTGAATAAGTTTGTCCCATTTCGCAAGAAATTAGTTCACCTTGCACTTGTTGTTTTGTTGCATTGCTCTGCCACCGAACCAACTGGCTGACAGCTCACCCATCGGGCCTCAGTGCCTACGTGCAGGAATGTGCTGATCTCGCAAAAATACCCGCGCCCGACACGGCACGGCTGGCAGGGTCGCCATGAGGTGTGGGGGGTTCCGGAGGCAACAAATGATATACGTGTGTTCAGTGCAACGTTCCATTTATTACTAACTAACTAATATTACAGTCATCAGTAATGCCTTACGTTATAATATATGCTACTAGGTACCACTCCACAATGTGCTAGCACCGGCTCGCCCAGGAGAACACGCTTTGCTTCTGTAAATGCCCGCTCACAACCGTGATCCCACTTCCAGCGAACATCTTTTTTTAATAAGTTGTGTAAAGGATGCAATAATGTGCTCAAATTACTAATAAATTTTCCATAATAATTTAACATTCCCAAGAAACTTTTCAGTTGGGTAATGTTCTCTGGTCTGGGTGCGCTGGAAATGGCATCCAATTTAGTGTTATCAGGTCGCAATCCCTTTTTGTCTATAATAAATCCTAAGTACTTAACGCTTTCTTGTAAAAAACGGCATTTACTGAGTTTCACAGTTAATCCAGTCTCGCGTAACCTTTCCAGTACAGCTCGTAAATTGCTAATATGATCTTTATCATTACTACCTGTTACGCAAATATCATCAAGAAAAACCACACAGCCTGGAATGCCCCGTAGCGTCTCCTCCATTAATTTCTGGAACTTTTCGGGAACACACGCTAGACCGTACGGAGTACGACTGTAAGCATATGTCCCGAGGTGAGTTGTAATGGCTGTATAGGGTTGAGACTCTTTTGTTAACATACACTGTTCATAAGCGTGAGTAAGATCAATTTTAGTAAACTTTTCCCCCCCGCTTAAGCTCGCAAACATCTCATCGATACGGGGTAGGGGGTAATAATCACGCTTAAGCTTAGGATTTATTGTAATCTTATAGTCCCCACATATTCTTATTTCTCCATTTTTTTTTACAACTGGCACAGTTGGTGTGCCATAATCGGAATAGTCAACGCGGTATATGGAGCCGTCGGACTCCAAGCGCGCCAGCTCGTGCTCAACACGCGCGCGCAATGCTAAAGGCACGGGCCTCGCCCGCACATACACAGGTTCATTATCGGTCAGCTGTAGTCGAATGGCTCGCTTACAAGTTCCTAACTTATCCGTAAAGACCTCCGGAAATTCCGAGCATAATCGGTTCACGAACCCATCGTCGGTTATTTTATGAAGATTAATTTGTGAGACCTTAAGGGCTCGCAACCAATCTCTTCCCAGTAAGGGGCACGCACCATTTCTGATAATATAAAGAGGTAAGGATTTTATTTCAACATCTCGTAACCGAACTTGAACTTCAATATAACCCAACGATTGAATGCGTGAACCGGCGTCGTAACTACGTAACATTAAGTTATCTGTCTTAATCGTTTTATGAGAGAATTGGCGGGTATACATTTCTTCATTTATGGCCGAAATACGGCTACCGGTGTCAATTTCACACTTAATTTCAAAGTTGTCTATGCTGACATTAATCCAATACGGCTTACTGTCCTTACCTCCAAGCACAATCTTGAACATATTGTCAGAATCGTCCTCGTCACTAAGATAATTTTGCCGAATGTCAGCCCGTTTACTGACCGACACATCACTATTTTTCACTGACCGACACATCACTTTCAAATGACCTTTTTGTTTGCACTCGTCACATGTATAATTCACATAGCGGCACCTGTCTGCGCGATGCGCCTTACCGCACCGCCAGCATGCTGGCGCCGCCGCCGAGGCGCTCCCCGTTGCACGCGGCGCGGGCGCTGCGCTTTCATCGCGCGCCGCACCCGCCGCGCCTGCCGCGCTACGTGGGCCGCGAGCGCGTCCTCGCCCGCCGCGTGTGTAGTGCAGGTTGTCACCTGCCTCGCTGCCGGCACCTGAGGTGGTAGTCAGCTCCGCCGTACTGCCGCTCACCTCCGCGTGCTTCTCTGCAGCCTCCAGAGCTAGTGCTAACTCCACCGCCTCTTTGTATTCTATTTTCCTTTCGGCGAAAATTCTAGAACGCATTGCGTCATTTGTCAGGCCCGATACAAACTGGTCTCTCAGGTTTTCCTCTAATGTAGAACACTTCTTACATTTGCCAAAATTGCAGGTTGTTGCCAGATGTTTGAGAGCCTGCAGATATTCCGTTAAGGATTCGCCGGCCCGTTGTCGCCGCAGCCTGAACACGTGGCGCTCGGCGATCTCCGATCGCTGGGGTTCCAGATGATCGGCAACTAGTTTCACTAAATCTTCGTAAGATTTGTTCTCCGGGAAGTCAGGCGAACACAAATCACACATCAATGAGTATGTGGATTCGCCCACGACGGTTATTAGCATGGGCACTTTCAGGTTATCTTTTACGTCATTGAGTAAAATGTATTGATTGACCCGGCGTATGTATGCAGGCCATTGTTTAGAACTTAAATTGAACGGTTCTAATTTCCCGATCGGCATCTTTACGGTACAGCGAGTAATGAGAGTGTGCCGACTACTTCACAGACGAAAGCGTGCGAATTTTGTAGCAAAACCGATCATTTAATTTACGCGTGTTCTCAGTTCAAGAACTTAAGTTCTCCGCGAGCGCGATTTGAATTTATTAAATCAAAACATGGTTGTGTCAATTGTTTAAGTAGTTCACACACAGTTACATCTTGTACATCTACGCATGTTTGCGATACATGCAAGAAAAAACATCACACTAAAGCAGGCCGCACACCAGGCATACATTTGTAGCTCGATAATTGTAGCGCCACACTTGAAGCGCGACACATTTAACGCCCCCGTATATTTGGACGTGAGCACGCACACCGAAGCAACATTTGTAGCGGGTGCACTTTGTAGCGAGACGTTGTCCTCGCCACACAAATTGAAGATCGAACACGTTCGTTTTTTGTGGCGCGTTGGTTTGCAAAAATGAAAGAAAACATTGAATTTTACTATGAGTTTATTGCAGAGGTTGAAAAAAACCCTGTATTAAACAATCATACGCTCAATGACTACAGTTACAGACGAATTACAGAAATTATTTGGAGTATCTTACTCCAAATAATTTCTGTAAAGGCAAAAAATTCAATTAATACAATTAAACGGATGAAACCAATAAAGTCTTTTTTTTCTCATTAATCGCCACATCAAGAAATCGTCGTCATCAGACGATGATGTCGACATTCTCAAAGCGGAGCCACGCTACAACTGTGCTTCCGATGTGCGCATATACAATACATTTGTAGTAAGCTGAATTGTAGCGCAATGATTGTGGCGACGTAAACGTTCGATGCGTGTAGCGTGTGGCGCTGGTGTGCGGCCTGCTTTACTTACACTTTGATAATAATAAAAAAGATCATAATATTAGGTCAAATAATTACGTTCAAGTGTCTCAAATTCCTACCGGGTCATTGACATCACCTGTGGTCCCGTCGTGCGCTTCGTCCGGGCAGGCCGACGTAAACATAGACTCGCGCGTCATGAAAAATTACTCTGCTGATAACAGCGCACTTGTTTCGACTGCGTCGCGCATTGATAACTCGAATCAAAATGTGTAACAAGTATAAAAGTAGTTATTGATTATTTTAGACGGGTAGCGCCATCTAGTAACGGAAACGCGAACTGATAGTAAATAGTTACAGTTCATTGATAGATGGCGTTAGAGAGTAACATATTGAATTGTAACAAGTATAAAAGTAGTTATTGATTATTTTAGACGGGTAGCGCCATCTAGTAACGGAAACGCGAACTGATAGTAAATAGTTACAGTTCATTGATAGATGGCGTTAGAGAGTAACATATTTATTTACGATACTTTAAATTCTAAATAAAATATGTTACTCTCTAACGCCATCTATCAATGAACTGTAACTATTTACTATCAGTTCGCGTTTCCGTTACTAGATGGCGCTACCCGTCTAAAATAATCAATAACTACTTTTATACTTGTTACAAATGTTGATGTTGTAAAAGGATGAACACAAAACACACCGAATACACAGCAATATGTATTTATTTAAATAATGAGCCACTGTTTAAACACAAATACCACAACACTTGGTTTTAACTTTAATTCACATTCAAACTTATAATTTAATTTAACTGCAAACTATTTTATAACTGTTAGAGAGATGTTGCCTGTTCTGCATTCGCCAACCAACTGAACGAGTTCGTCTCTCAGATTATTTAAGTGGCGTGTCGCCCCGCCATTACCGGAAGTTTACAACGGACCAATAACAGCGCGACACCAGTGCTGCCATCTTAAATACTTAATAAATCATATTCACGACTTTTAATCTTTAAATCAATTTAAATAAAAATAGTTATAATATAGTTTGATTATAACAAATAAATCAATAATAATGAAAACATAATCAAAACAACTAATTTTACTCAAAAGTATGGAAGTCCGGCGTCGAGGCGACAACATCCGGCCGTCCTGCTCACGCATCCGTCCCCGGATAGCGTCCCAGTCTGGTGCATTGCTGAGAACAGAGTACAAACAATAAGTCCCAACATTATACAGTTACGCTGCAAGTACCACGTACTGTCAATCCAACTGAGCGTCTACTTCTACTATTCCATCAACGGCCAGCAGAAGAAAGACCACAATTAGAAAAACCCGTTAACATGACATATTATTGGATTTAGAGCATTGTTTTCATAACTGTTCCATCAGCGGTCAGTCATTGTTAAGTAAGGAGCTTGTAGTTTACCCTAGGCGATGCCTTTGGCCAACCCTAGTTGCATGTCACTACAAGCCCCAAACCCAAATACCACAGATTTATTTTACACGAATAAATACTGTGACTAAGCAAACACTCTCCAAATACCAAAAATATGTTTGAAGCAAATGCACTAGACAGCATATACAAGTAAACTCAAACTCAAAACTCAAACTCAAATTCTTTATTGCATTCATGTGTACATAGATGTTACAGAAATAATTAGGTTTCAACATGAAGCCCGGTTAGGGCACGGCAACATACTTATTACATTGATGAAAATAGGTACAAGCATCTAGTCAATTGGTAATACAAGTTTTATTAACTTATGTGATTATTATAATTATATCAATATTTTTCCCTTTTTTTTTTTGCGTCTATTAATTATTCTATTTTACTCGTTTGTATTTGTTACATTTTTGATATAATTATTCAATTAATATAAATATTGTATCTTACCATTTTATATTGTAGTTATTCTATTAAATACTAGCTGTGCCCGCGACTTCGTTCGCGTGGATGTCGGAATTTGACAATGTATTTTTTTTTGTGCGAAGCGCTTAATTCTCGCCAGGTTTCTTATAAATCATAACGTTTTTATATAAACCCTATATTAAGAATTTATTTAGAATTTCCAAGAATATTAGACGTGTTTGTAATAAACGCCCTCTGTAGTTCAAAGGCAGTACTATTCAATTAGAGCACCTATTCCATCTCATTCCATCCCATTCCATCCCACTCCATCCCACTCTATCCTACTCCACCCCACTCAATCCCACTCCATCCCACTCCATCGCACTCTATCCCACTACATCCCACTCCATCCCACTCCATCCCACTCCATCCCACTCCATCCCATTCCATCCCACTGCATCCGACTCCATACCACTCCATCCCACTCCATACCACTCCATCCCCCTCAATCGCTCTCTAACCCACTCCATCCCATTCCTTCCCTCTCCATCCCATTCCATCCCACTCCATCCTTCTCCATCCCACTTCATCCCACTCCATCCCTCTCCATAGCACTTCATCAAAATCCGTCCCGCTCTACCCCACTCCAACCCTCTCCATCTCAATCCAGCCTGCTCCATCCCACTCCATCCCATTCCATCCCACTACATCCCTCTCCATCCCACTACATACCACTCCATCCCACTCCATTCCACCCCATCCCACTCCATCTCATTCCATCCCGCTCTGACCCACTGCGTCCCAGTCTATCCCATTATATTCCACTCCATCCAACTCCATCCCACTTCATCCCACTCCATCCCTCTCCATCTCACTCCATCCCACTCTAATCCACTCCACCCCTCTCCATCCCACTTCAGCCTACTACATCCCTCTCCATCCTACTCCATACCACTCCATCCCACTCCGTCCTACGCCATGCCACTCCAGAACTCTATCCTACTCCACTCCACTCAATCCCACTCCATCCCACTCCATCCCATTCCATCCCACTGCCTCCGACTCCATACCATTCCATCCCTCTCCATCCCATTCCATCCCACTCCATCCTACTCCATCCCACTTCATCCCACTCCATAGCATTCCATCAAAATCCATCCCGCTCTACCCTACTCCACCCCACTCCATCCCTCTCCATCTCAATCCATCCCACTCCATTCCACCCCATCCCACTCCATCTCACTTCAGCCTACTACATCCCTCTCCATCCTACTCCATACCACTTCATCCCACTCCGTCCTACGCCATCTCACTCCATCCCACTCTATCCTACACCACTCCACTCAACCCCACTCCATCCCACTCTATCCCACTCCATCCCACTCCATCCCATTTCATCCCACTGCCTCCGACTCCATACCACTCCATCCCCCTCCATCGCACTCTAACCCACTCCATCCCATTCCATCCCTCTCCATCCCATTCCATCCCACTCCATCCTACTCCATCCCACTTCATCCCACTCCATCCCTCTTCATAGCACTCCATCAAAATCCGTCCCGCTCTACCCCACTCCACCCCACTCCATCCCCCTCCATTTCAATCCATCCCACTCCATTCCACCCCATCCCACTCCATCTCACTCCATCCTGCTCTATCCCACTACGTCCCAGTCCATACCACTCTATCCCACTCCATCCTACGCCATCCCACTCCATCCCACTCCATCCTACTCCATCCCACTCTATCCCACTCCATCCCACTCCATCCCACTCCATCCCACTCCATCCCACTCCATCTCACTCCATCTCACTCCATCCGTTTCCATCCCATTCTAGCTGTTGCCAGCGGTTTCACCCGCTACAACTCGAAAATTATCCCACGGGAACATAAAATCGGGATAAAAACTATCCTATGTGTTAATCCAGGTTCTAAACTATCTGTGTACCAAATTTTAGCCAAATCCGTTCAGTGGTTTTTGCGTGAAAGAGTAACAAACATCCATACATCCATACATCCATACATCCATACTTACAAACTTTCGCCTTTATAATAGTAGTAGGATTTTATTTTATATATTCTGTCAGCTATTTATATTCGATTATTATCATTATTATTATTTGTATGTAGGTTTAATATGTCTAAGTGTGTGTAATGTAAAGATAAACTTTAAAGAACTGAAAGCATTTACTTTCCATAAATACCTGACAACATCTTAGGCCATTTCCAAGCTATCAACATCTAGATCTGCCAACTGGATCCAAGGCTTCATATTTTCAGCACACGTGGTTCCCTCATAGCTCTTACTTGTTCTTTCAGCGCCACGCATGTCCTTTACCTTGTAGCGGTCATGGCCCAATACTTCAGTCACTTGGAAAGGTCCTTTAAAAAGCGGTAATAACTTGGTACTCTGCCCGTCATTGGATTGACTGGGAATTTTTATGACCACCAAATCGTTGACATTGTATTTGTGAGCCTCTTTTCTTTTGGAATCGAAAGCCTGCTTCTGTTTGTCTGCACTGGCCTGAATGCGGCTGTTTACACTATTTCTTAGCGATGTAACATCAATAGTTTGATCTTCTTGCACAAATTTGTCAGCATCTGTTTGGAGTCGATATCCAAAGAACACTTCACTAGGAATGGCTGACGTGGTTTTATTAATGGTACTGTTAATACCTTGTTGGATATTAGTAATATGAGTGTCCCATTTGTCATAGCTTGTATTAGCACCCATACTTCTCAACGCGTCAAGAATAGTACGGTTAAACCGTTCTACTTGACCGTTTGAGCGTGGAACGGCAGTCGCTATAACATGATGTCGTATATTTTTATCCTGGCAGTATTTGACGAATAGCTTGGATGTAAAAGAACTGCGAGCGTCACATATGAGACGCCTCGGGTTACCAAAAACTTTAAATATTTTGTCCAATTCGCTTATAACAACTTGACTTTTAGTATTACGAACAGGAGATATAAACACGAATTTTGTGAAAGAATCAACAGTAACCAGGAGGTAGGAATTTTTACGCGTGGTTTTTACAAATGGACCCAGGTGGTCTATGTGAAGCGTGTGAAAGGGTTTTGCATATTTAGGTATCGGAAACAATTTGCCTTCCTTTTTACCGTGGATATTTTTATAGTACATACAGTTAATGCAATTTTTAATATATTTTGATACTACTTTCTTAATTTTAGGAAACCAATAACAAGATTTTATTCTTTCAATTGTCTTATCCACGGCAAAATAGCCAATTTCGTCATGATTAGCTCTTATTATTTGCCAAATACATCTTTTAGGGACAACCCATCGTCTACCATATTCAGTCCGACGGTACACCTTATTACCTAATAACTCATACTCATTATACACTTTCTTATTAAGCTCGGCCTGACCTGACTGTAATATTTCTCTGATAGCACAAATATTTGTGTCTTGCAACTGGACCGATAACAACCAATCTGCCTCTGTTATAGCCAACACGCTTTCATTGCACATGGGGGTGGAATTTGTATCGACTGGGTTCCGGCTCAAAGCGTCCACATGTTGCATTTGAGTCCCTGGTTTATGTATTATTTCAAACGTAAATTCTTGAGTAAGTAAAACCCACCTACCAATTCTAGAATTAATTTCTTGTTTATTAATTGTGTATTTAACAGCATTGCAATCTGTATAAATTTTAAAAGTTGACCCTAATAAATAGTGACGGAATTTTTGAAGTGCCACAATTATCGCTAAAAATTCCAGTTCAAAAGAGTGATACTTTTTCTCCTCATTAGAGGTCTGTCGACTATAAAAATGGATTGGTTTTTCACCAGAATCAGTAACTTGTGTTAATATGCAGCCTACACCATCACGACTAGCATCAGTATACAAAATAGTGGGTAATTTGGGGTCATAAATCTTACTTCTCTTCTTAATGTTACTATTTTATCCTAAAAATACGTAAACTAGTTAAATAGTCCTGATTTTATCAATAATGCAATTGTAAATAAGTGAATCACAATCGTGAACGTTATCTCAACATAACATCCAAGTATAAAAAAGTTTTATGTGTTTTAAAAGGAACCTACCTGTGAAGTGCTAATTTAACCTGACCAGAAACTGTGACTGTGTTTTTTAATTTACTTTTTAGTGCCTCTAAATCGTTGCTAACTATAAATGATTGTGCACGTAATTTACTGTACTTCGTATGTGATTAACTAAAAGAAAACGACTCAAAAGTTTGGTGATAAAATAAAATAACTGCAAAGTTCAAAGGTCAAACAAATTCAAATAAAAATTCATAACGAACTTTCTAAATTTATCTAAATGTAGTACACCTATTTTGCACAAGCCTCGCATAGTTCAAGTGTCCATTTACGAAGTGCTCTGGATTGCGGTGAGAGAGGACTCTGGATCGAATCCGAGCGCACCCAAGTGAAGTCTTTTGGTTTTTCTTAACCAAATTTTTGATACTCGAACAGTTGTTTTTATTGTTTCATTTTGGTATCATCTACGATTTGCTTACTGAATTAAGTTTTTAACCGAAAAAAAAAACTGAATGCTGCCATCTATTCAATGTTTCTATAAAGAGAATTGAAATTGAAATTAGCGCCATCTGCAAATTGTTCGTTGAAATAACTCGCCAACCTTCTGTTTAAATATTATCTGCGAACTGTATCGACCGATCGGTCACCCTTTCTCCGCAAGATGGCATTAGTGTGTACTGGTTGTAAACAACTTCTACAAGGCAGCCTGATCTTAGCCTGTTGCAATTGTAAACACTCGTATGACTTGGAATGTGCTAATTTACCTCAAAGTCATTTTAATTCTATGACTGCGACACAAAAATCGGGTTGGGTATGCCATGAATGTCGCTGCAAAAGACCGAAAGCAATAAACTCTGCAACACTAATGAGCCCGAGCCCGATGCAATTGCAATCGCAGCACACAGCAGGTGATAACGATTCAGCTAATGTGACAGTGAGGCGAAAAACTGCGTTACCTGCGACTCAGTCGAATACTCACCACCCAAGTTCTGACGGGTCAACCATAACTCATTGCACACTTGAAACTGTCCTAATGGAGCTCCGTGCATTTCGCCAGGAAAGTGAAGTAAGGTATCACACCCAAGAAACCTCAATAAATAAAATGGATGAAAATGTTAAAGAATTACGTTGTTCCATAGCCACTCTGAACAATAATTATAACATCCTTCGGACGGACGTAGACCAGCTAATGTTGTCCTCTGATGTTGCTTCTGGTGCACTTGCTACGCTACAGCTGTAATGTGTAGTGTGCAGCTCGCCTAACCTTATAAATGTAACTGCACACGTATTTAATATTCATTGTTACACGGAGCATTGACCCAAACATATCTCTTTTATTTGCACCTGCGTACCACAACCTACTGTATGGCGACCCTTAGCCAGTTTCTTCTGTGAAGTTCCGAAGCTGCCTCTATTATTCAAGATGTCTGGGAAAAGTGAAGATAAGAAGAAGAAAAATTTGGAAATGAAAAATTTATAGAGAGAAGATGAACATTTATTACCAACTATTTTATATTCTCAAGCAAAACATACCTATGGATGCATAACAACTCACAGAAGACAGCAGTTTACAGAAGAATTTCGAGAACCTAGTCGAGGGCTAAATGTCAATAGAAAAACGAAAAGGATTGTTGGTGCCGGGTGCCGGGAGTATGCTCAAGCCTATTGATGTCAGGAAATGCAGGGTGCCGGGAGATACATTGAACGGGTCCGATGAGGAGCAGCCGGGAGTAGTACGAGTCCATTAGGAGTATTGCAGAAATCACGCTACTTCGGACGTCATCATGACCTACATACCTGCGTCCATTGAACTGCCTACTGTAAGTTAATTTAATTGTTAAGCAAATTTTTTTTTGCCAGATGTATTTTATTGTGTATTTTTTAAACTAGGTCAGATAATATTTTAATGTTGTGTTAACTATTATGTCCCAACAATTGCGAGATTTACATACTAAATTAATTTATTTAAAGGAATATTTAGTTAAACTTGGTCCTGAAAGACGTAAGCAAGAATTAGCGAGTAAGAAATTAGAAGAGGCTGAAAAAGAATATAGAACATTAGATACTATTTTGACTCAGTTGAACCGGGAAGTTACAGAGAAAAAGCTAAGCACTGAATCCTGTGAGGTATACCAAACATTAATTAATGATATTCAGTTAACATTTAAGAAAATTAAGAGTTTAGTTTCTAGTATAGATAATAGTTGCCAAACAAGTTCTGAAACTTTTGTTGAGCCTAGTAGTTTCGAAAACATGGCTAATTCATTTGATATTAAGACTGCTATTTCCCTATTGCCAGTCATAAACGGGCAAGAACAGGTGACCAATCAGTTAATCGATGGTATCTTGCTTTACAGTTCACTTATAGATGATACAGGTAAAAGCCAATTAGTTGAATTTGTTTTAAAAACTCGTCTTTCACCCAGTGCAAAGTTACGTCTTAAACCTTCATATGCGGATGTTCAAACTTTAGTAGGGGATATTAGAAAATTTTTATTGCCTAAAAAGTCAGCAGTGTCCCTACAGTCTCAGTTATTTACAGCTACTCAAGGTCGTAGGAGTATCGAAAAATTCGGTACAGAGATAGAAGAGTTGTTTGTGAATCTCACTATGACTCAAGCGGATGGTAACCAGTCTGCTTATGAGGTCCTTCGCCCTCTCAACGAGAAGACTGCGATAAAGAGGTTTAGCGACGGCCTGGCCGACAAACGGCTCAGCAATATCATTGCCTCACGTCAGTTCACGTCTCTGCCTGAAGCTATTAGGGCTGCGGTAGACGAACAGTCCATGTCCACCCAGGACCACGACCAGGTCATGCAGTATAGGTCTACTCAGTATTCTAGGCGTGGATTTACCTACAAACCAGGTTTTCGTGGCCGAGGAAATAATTGTAATCAGCCTAATAACATCCAGTATAGGTACGATAATCCTCGTAATAACTATGATTATACTCGCACAATTCAAGACAATTATAGGGGTCAAAGAACTTCAATTGTAAATAATGGTAACCGAGGTAATTACGCGGAGGGACAGCGTCAGCAGTTTCGCGGCGGACGCTCCGGTTTTAAGCGAGTTCAGCATAACGTAAATGTGCAACAGTCCAACAGTCAGGGCAATGACACTAATAATGAGGATTTAGAGTTTTTTCGAGCCTAAACAAGGCACTCATTCTATATTTAGCTTTAGTAATTTTTGTGTAGTTAATTGTAAACTTAGAAACAATGAGGAACTTAACCTATTAGTTGACAGTGGAGCTAGTTTATGCGTATTGAAGTATGAATGTTTATTACAAAATAGTACTTTATTGAAGAGAACTTTCAAGTCTTCGCGCGAACTCGGTAACGTTCGGGTGCAGAAAAATGTCTTCCGAAAAGATAAAGTGTATAAATTGTAACATCGTTATTAACGAGTTATTATGTTTTGTGCAGAATAAAATTGACATAATGGACGAGGATAGTTTAATTCGGTTGTGTGTAAGCGCATATACGACTATGGAAATTACCACAGCGAAGGATTTGTTGTTTGAATCAATATCTACGTGTACCCGCAACATTTCACGACGCAAGAACCGTGAACAAAAGGAGATGGAGGATATTATCTGCATATTTAAGAGTACAGATCCTGATAAAACCCCGATCTTTGTGGCTAGGGAACTGGAGAAATTACCTCCAGTTTGACGTCACGGCATTACTAAAGGACATCGTCATATTAAAATCGGAGGTCAAGTGTATAAAAGAATCTTGTGCTACGGTTGTCCAACTAAACACAGTGAAAGCAGAGATAAACGACATGAAATTCGCATCGTTGGTAGATCTGGAACGCACTAGTAACACTAACGTAAACATAAGACGAGGTGCGTACTTATTGGATAGTGGCCGTGATAGTGGTCCAATCGGTTTGTTGAACATTTCAAACCGCAACAGTAGCAATTGTTCACCTGAGCAAAATAATTTAACCACTGATCAAGTAAATTGGCGATCCCCGGTAGCCCTGCAAGGAACAAACACTTGTAGCGATCATAATAAAACATCTGTACGCAGTACACTCATTGACACGTCCACTGTCGCCGCTGCCGCCGTTACTAACACTGCCTGCGCGCCTCGGCACTTGGCGAGTGGTGGGAGCGTAGCGGTCAGCTGTTCGTCGACAAACAACGGGATATCGATGCCATCAAACCAGTTAAATTATGATATAAGTACGTGTACTACGCCGGCAGCAAATAATTTGAACGTCACGATGGAGGTAAACAAAGCGGAATCATTAGCAGAAATAACGCGCGGTGGTCAATGGAAACCGCACCATCCAAAGGACGAGTGGATTTTAGTACAGAAAAAAAGACTCAAAAACAGACCATCAGAGTCTCAATTGGTGAGGGGCAAGGCTCCATGTATGCCTGGAAATAAGTTTAAGTCCGCAAATGTGACGGTACCCCTGTTTCTTTCAAACGTTCACAAAGACACTACAGAAAATGACATAGCACAGTACGTACTTTCCATAATAAAGGAAAAAGTCACGGTACAGAAAATCAGAATGAAGGCAGAAAAAGAATATAATGCATTTAAAATCATGGTTCCAAAAACAAAGTTGGACATGTTTTTGAATGGAGAGTCATGGCCGGCTGATATTACTTGCAGACGGTTCAGAGCTTATAAAAACCCTCAATCTGTTGTTGGCGGTGAAGGATCCAGAAAACTCTCCAATCAAAATGCATGAGGTTAATTTCATAACATATAATTGTAAGAACGTCAAGCGATCTATTGAGGGCATTAGACAGCTTTGCAGTATTGCGGACGTGATCGCGTTGCAAGAGACGTGGTTACAGCCTGATGAGCTACCGTACCTGGCCGGCGTGCACGAGGATTTTGGAAGCACCGGAACGTCCGCTATGGACACGACTGCCGGTATCATCAGAGGACGGCCCTTCGGTGGAGTTGCGCTTTTATGGCGTAAGGCAGTGTTCCCGTGTGTTTCAGTGATTGCGTGTACTAATCCGCGTATTGCTGCAATACGCCTGACGACGAACGACAGGCCATTGCTAGTTGTGAGTGTTTACATGCCTACTGATAGCGTGGAAAATATATCGGAGTTCACAGATTGTCTTAGTTGTATCAGTGCCATAATAAGTGATAGTGATACTGAGTCTGTTTTTATTCTCGGTGACTACAATGCGCATCCAGGTGAGCGTTTTTACCGTGAACTAATAGACTTTTCATTGGAGCAAAATTGGACTTGTGTAGATACTAGTAGGTTGCAACTGTCGTCAGGAACGTTCACATTTGTTAGCGAAGCTCACGGGAGCAGTAGGTGGCTCGATCACTGCGTTGTTACTGACTCGGCTGTGCATTGTGTAACAGATGTTTTCGTGAAATACGATGTTTATTGGTCGGACCATTTACCGTTAGTAATAACGTGCAATCTTAATGTTATTAGGCAGAAATTAATTGGGAAAAGCACTGTTTGTAATAAAATTCAATGGGGAGAGAGGAATGCAGACCAATGTATCGCTTACGAAAATATGTGTAATTCACAATTAAAACATTTAGACTTGCCAGTAGACTTACAAAATTGTTGTGGCAAATATTGTAACGATCATGGTCATAAGGAAATAATTAATAATTTGTATAGTAATATTGTTAATATTTTGTGTTCGTGTGCGACGGCTACGTATGAAAGCTGTCGTAGGAAGCGTAAACCTTTAGCTGGTTGGAACAAACATGTGAGCGAGGCTCACAGGAGGGCCAGGCTGGAGTTCAAGATGTGGTGTGGGTTCGGTCGACCATCCTCTGGTCCCATTTTCGATGCGATGTCGCTGGCACGGAAGACCTTTAAGGGGAAGCTTAAGTGGTGCCAAAAACACCAGGAACAAATTAAAATGGATTTATTAGCCAAACACCATGCTAATTCTAATTTCAGAGGATTTTGGAAAGCCACAAACAAATTGAACGCCAGGCCTGGCGTTCCTGTGAGCGTCGATGGCGTTTCCAGCCCTAAAGATATAGCGGAATTGTTCATGAGACACTTTTCTATTAAGTCGACATTGGGGCCGCCGTGCCGGGTGTTCAGTGCTGGCCCTGAGCGCGGAGAGTTGTCCACTGTAATTCTTGCTAAGGATATCAGGCTCATTTTGCAGAGGATGGCAAGAGGCAAATCCCCTGGGCATGACGGACTCAGCATTGAGCATCTGCAGCATGCTGGTTCCCACTTACCGCGAGTGTTGGCACTATTATTTAATTTGTGTATGTGTCATTCACATCTGCCGCCTGACCTGATGCGAGCTGTGGTGGTGCCAGTGGTCAAAAACAAAACTGGAGACGTGTCGGACAGGTCAAACTACAGGCCTATTTCTCTCGCCACCGTCATAGCCAAAGTCCTTGACAGCGTGCTAAATTCACATCTAAATAAGCATGTGCGACTAAGTGATGCCCAGTTTGGATTCCGGCCTGGGCTTTCAACAGAGACTGCTATTGTTGCCTTGAAGCACGCTGTCAGGTATTACACTAATAGAAATACACCTGTTTACGCGGTCTTCCTTGATTTGTCTAGGGCCTTTGACCTTGTCCCATACGACCTTCTTTGGCGAAAGCTGGAGGAAACGACACTACCGCCAGAGTTTGTATTACTCCTCAAGTACTGGTACCTGAACCAGGACACTCGGGTGAGGTGGGCGGGTGAGCTGTCGGAGGCATGCCGGCCGGAGTGCGGGGTGAGGCAGGGGGGGCGGTCCTCGCCTTTGCTCTTCGGTCTGTATGTCAATGGTCTGATTGAGCGACTCAGCAGCACACGTGTCGGCTGCTACGTGGATGGAGTTTGTTTTAACAACATCAGCTACGCGGACGACATGGTGCTGCTGGCTCCCTCGATCGGTGCTCTCCGAAAGCTACTCAATGTATGTGAGTCGTATGCTGTAACTCACGGGTTAATTTACAATAGCTGTAAGACAGAATTCATGGTCTTCGGGTCTGGCACCAGGTGTCCCACTACTATCCCTCCTCTTCTGATGAATGGACACCCGATTAACAGGGTTTACAACTTTAAATACCTGGGCCATCTGGTTACCCATGACCTGAAGGATGACGTGGATCTAGAAAGGGAGCGCAGAGCATTGTCAGTTAGGGCGAATATGTTGGCCCGCAGATTTTCCCAATGTACAGACGCAATCAAAATAACCTTGTTTAAGGCGTATTGCACATCACTGTACTCGGGAGCTCTGTGGTTCACATATACCAAAAAGGCTTACAATGCTCTGCGTATCCAGTACAATAATGCATTCAGGGTATTGTTGCGACTGCCGCGGTTTTGTAGTGCCTCGGCAATGTTTGCGGAGGCACGTACTGATGGCTTCGATGCACTGTGGCGTAAAAAATCAGCCTCGTTACTCTGCAGGCTACGGGGCAGTCCCAACACTATCCTGCAGTCGATAGCCGCCCGGGCCGACAGTCCGCTAGTGTGGGCGCTTGTGAACCGGACACGTTCCGTTCTATGTATTAAGTACTAACATAGGTTAAGCAGTATTGTTACTAACACTATAGATCATTGTTGTCTGTTCAAATAAAGATAAAATAAATTGAATTTGGTACAAGAGGATAAAATAGTAATTAAGGGTATAAGTGGTGATTTAGAGTCTTTGGGATATGTTTATTTAGATATTATTATAAAAAAATTAGTTTTTCAGCAAAAGTTCTATGTTTTTGAGAACTTATCTTGTACCGCAGACGGTATACTCGGTCAAGATTTTTTCACGCGGTATAACGCGGTATTGAATTACAAAAGTGGTACTCTGAGTTTGGAAACCCGAGACCAGTCTGTTATTGTTCAAGTTAATAGTAATATTATTACGGTTCCACCCAGATGCGAAGTAATTAAATACGTTCCTGCGTCGTACAACCAAGATTGTGTCATTTTAGCTACGGAAATTTATAAAGGTGTATACACGGCAGGTTTAGTGTCAAAACCACATAGGGGTCTTATTCCTGTCAGAGTTCTAAATACAACTGTTAATTCGGTTTGTATTAATGTTCATGATTTAAATATAAGTTGTTTAGATAGTTTCTATGTTTGCACATTTGACAGAGATAGTATTACTTCGAATAGGGTTAGAACTTTACTTAAATCGTTAGAATTACATACTTATTTAAATAAGGAGGAACAAAGAGGTATTGAAAACGTGTGTGCCAAGTATGCCGACGTTTTTTATTTACCAGGTGACAAACTTACCACTACTAATATAATAGAACATTCGATTAATTTAAAGGAAAATACATCCCCAGTGTACGTTAAGCCTTATAGGCTTCCTAACGCGTTAAAAGGTGAAATTAAAAAACAGATAGATGAGATGATTAAGAACGATATCATTGAAGAAACCATGTCGGAATGGTCCAGTCCTGTTCTCTTGGTTCCTAAGAAAACCGATAGGTCAGGAGAAAAGAAATGGCGGCTCGTAGTGGACTATCGTCAACTTAATAACCGTATACAGGACGATAAGTTCCCATTGCCTAATATTACGGAGATCCTAGATTCATTGTCAAATAGCATCTATTTTTCAAAATTAGACCTTAGCCAAGGCTATTTTCAGCTATCTTTACAAAAAGAGGCTAGAAAGTACACTGCGTTCACGACAGACAAGCAGTATCAGATGAAAAGGTGTCCTATGGGGTTGAAGACTTCTCCTAGTGCATTTTCACGCCTTATGACTATCGCAATGTCTGGTTTAAATTATAAGTCATGTTTTATTTATTTGGATGATTGTGTTGTGGTGGGTAATAGTCTCGAAACGCACAATAGTAACCTAATAAAAGTTTTAGAATGTCTGCGAAAAGTTAATTTGAAATTAAACCCATTGAAGTGTGAATTTTTGCGCAAAGAAATAGTTTATTTAGGTCATAAAATCACGGCAGATGGTATACACCCCGATCCATCAAAAGTAGAATGTCTTCAAAAATATCCCACTCCACAGAATGTAGACGAAGTCAAAAGGTTTGTGGCATTTGCCAACTACTACAGGCGTTTCATACCGAAATTTGCTGAAATAGCATACCCTTTATTTATTTATTTATTGGAAACTCAACAGCTTATTACTAATTTACATGAGTTCTGAATGTTCACTTCACTATCAATGCACAGCATAAGTAGTTGCGGAACTAATACAAGCGTCCAGCGGTCCGCATATACCCACTGAGCAGTGATAGCAAGGTGATGACAATATTATCTCTTAAGCCAATAACAGAGTCTCACGACATTAAAGAGGATAAATGTAACTAGAAGTGGTGAACAATTTACACAAATGCAGCTAATGTTGTTTACTTTCGCAGTTAAAAATTATTACATGTTTAGATATTGAGATAATGGCAAAAACTGTTACTTATCTGATAATCGAAAACAAACGGGAACACGGTTACCTTCATACGCGCTTCCTTTCATCTCATAAACAATGAGATGAAAGGAAAAATTAAATAAATGAGTCATAGCACAACCTGCCAACGAAACAAAATTCATTAATCAATGCTATGTGGAAGGTCCAGTTCCAACTCCGCGACAAAACCTTAAGCGAACAAACTCCGTCGCGGAATCAAAACTAGATATCCCCCACAACACTTAATGTCATGGATTTCGGCAACGTAATGTCTGATTCTATAATTCATCAAACAATATCTGTTTGACTTGCCTCCGGTATGACTGTATGGACAAATGGAAGATATCAACATTTTCAAAACTATCCGAGTAGATGCGAGGCAAACGCGTCATAACTGCATTTCTTCCGTATTTGGTGCGGTAGCCAGGGATATTAAATAATTTTGCATGCCTCGTTCGTGTTTTTGGGGCACAGAAATTTATACATGATAGCAGATCACTGCTGTCCAAACGACCTCGTAAGATATCAAAGAGCAAAAGCATATCCAACATCTTACGCCTATCCACAAGGGGAAGCATATCATAGTGTTTACAGTCACGGGCATAGGAATCATGACGCCTTTGGAATTTGAAATTTAAAAATTTTATGAACTTTTTCTGTAGACTTTCGATTCTCTTACTATAAATGTCGTACTGGGGTGACCAAATTGGGCTACAGTACTCCAAAATACTGCGCACATATGCAAAGTAAATGATCTTAAGACTGTGACAGTTCCTGAAAGGCTTACAAGTACGCATTACAAACCCAAGGTTACGAGAGGCTCTATTGGTGATGGTATCGATATGTTGGTCAAAGAGCAGTTTGGAATCTAACATTATACCAAGATCTCTGACTACATCAACCCTCTCGATCGCACTGCCATTAAAAGCTTAAGAATTTCATTAGTGAAAATGGTAATTTATATTATGTGCCTGAAAAATCGGCAATATTTGTAATGTCTCGATCGTTATCAACCGTAAGTGTGTTAGCGAGAGAATTACAACGTTTTTGCAAACTAAGACAATTACACGAGCTCGTATTAATTAAAAGTAAACAAAATGAACATTTAATAAATGTGTTTATAAAGGAAATGACTCAATTACATGACATTCCAAAGTTACTTGTAATTAAAGACGTCACAAGAGTAACTGACAGAGACACAATGACTATTATTTTGAATGATTTTCATCTGTTACCCACAAGTGGCCACGCGGGGGTTAACAGAATGTTAAACAATATTAGGAAATATTATTATTGGCCAGGAATGACTCATGACGTAAACGAATATGTTAGAAAGTGCAAAAGCTGCCAGATCCAAAAGCATTCTAATAGGCATACAAAGGAGCCGATGGTCATCACATCCACGGCATCCACAGCTTTCGAAAGAGTTAGTTTAGATTTAATGGGACCTTTAGATGTAGATAATCTTAATCATAAGTATATTTTAACATTACAGTGTGACTTCACGAAATATGTTGAAGCCTATCCATTGCAAAAGAAAGATACTGTTTCAGTAGCTAGGATGTTTGTAAATAATTTTATTTTAAGGTATGGCATCCCGACGGAGATTATTACAGATCAGGGTACAGAGTTCATGTCATCAGTTTTTACTGAAACTTGTAATTTATTAAACATAAAAAAGCTGCATTCCACAGCATATCACCATGAAACTCTAGGAGCTTTAGAAAACACACATAAGACCTTAGGAGCATACCTTAGGATACAGTGCGATAGCAATAGAAGTGATTGGAGCAGTTGGCTTCCATTTTGGTGCTTTTCTTATAATACGACGGTTCACACTGAGACAAAATATTCTCCATTCGAGTTAGTATTTGGAAAATATTGTAATTTACCTAATAATTTAGCACGTAATTCGTTTATAGAACCATTGTACAATCCCGAATCTTATCCTTTAGAATTAAAATATAGGCTTCAAAGAGCGCAAGCTGATGCTAAAAATAATTTGTTACATAGTAAACAGTTAAGAAAAAATAATTATGATGTATGTAGCAATCCAGTAAAATATAAAAGTGGAGATTTAGTTTTAATTAAGAATCAGGTTGGAGATAAGTTAAGTAAAATTTATTTAGGACCATATAGAGTAAAAGAAGAAGTAGAACCTAATGTTAAGATTGTAAGAGAAGGAAAGGAATATGTTATTCATAAGAATAATACAAAATTGTTTATAATGTAAGTTAATTTTATATAAAAAAAAAAAAAAAAAAAATTATTGTAATTTTTTTTTCTCTGTAAAAAGGGGAGGTGTAGTGTGCAGCTCGCCTAACCTTATAAATGTAACTGCACACGTATTTAATATTCATTGTTACACGGAGCATTGACCCAAACATATCTCTTTTATTTGCACCTGCGTACCACAACCTACTGTAAATGTGATGAAAACGCAAAAAATATATTGGATTCAGGAATGAAAGATTATCATTGTGAAATTATAATTCAGAAGCAGCGTATCGATAGAATTGAAAATCTAATAATGGTCAATGAAAAATTATCATGCAGATTATCTAATTCGCTTGATAATAATAATCACCACTCACCTTTTGACGTCCCGGACCCCATGGCTTCGGCTTCGTCTCTGCATGTTTCGCACCCTGTTTTGCCATCATCAGATGTCCATGACACCATGTCGCAACCAATATTATACAGCGAGATGCCATCAATAAACTAATATAATACAAGAATATTTACAATGGGGAATACTCAAGCTCGTTCTTCTCGTCGATCTGTAATTCGCGCGACCGGTGCACCTGATACGGATTTAAAGACACTGGAACCTGTCAAGTACATTCATGCTTGGAACTTTCATCCAGATGTATCTGAGGAGACCATTAAGTCTTATGTTCAGAAAAGGCACCCAAACCACACATTCTCCATAAAAAAGCCCGATCCCGAGCACTCCAGACATAACTGTTTCATACTGGGTGTCCCAATGCACCTGTTTGATTATTACCTATCACCTGACAACTGGCCCTTAAATACATCACTTCAAGAATGGTTCACCTACAGGAATGCGAAGAAAAAAACTCAATCCACCGAAACGAATAAATCATTTTTTCGTGAGGAAAACTAAAAAGCTTGATATGATTTTCTACCAAAACGTCCGGGGCTTGAAATCGAGGCGTTCTGAAACTAAGAATGTATTAGGTACACACTTTCCCTAGTAACCTACTCGCTTTAACAGAAACTAGACTTGATGATAGCGTTTTTGACTCCGAGGTGTTCCCGCAAGAATATGCCGTGCTGCGATGTGACCGGGTGGGGCGGGGCGGCGGTGGCGTGCTGCTGGCCGCGCGCTCCCCTTACTCACTCACACGTTTGGACTGCAAATCGGAACAGTGCGAAGAAATAATAAGTGCAATAGTTACCAAAGGTCGTTTACGTTTCGTCTGTTGTGTTGTCTATTTACCTCCGAATGTACCTGATTCTAGATATTACTCTACATTCAATTGTATAAGAACTATTATAAGCGACATAGGCAAACTACCTGTAATAATATTAGGTGATTTTAATCTTTGCTCAGCTAGTGTAACTGTAAATAATGATTTTGAATTGTTTCTTTCGGAATGTAATTTATTGCAACAAAACACAATTCTGAATGACCTTGGCAGAATGTTAGACCTTATATTGGTTAACTCATGTGTGGCGGGAGTCTCAGTTTCAGTATGTTCCGGCATTGTGTCACCTGAAGTACATCACAAACCTTTAGATATATCCGTTAATATAAACACGCCTTATGCCAGTCCGACCAATTATGACACACGCACCCACTGTTTAAATAATTCAACCACTAATACAATATTGATGCGAAACTTTCGTAAGGCAGACTTTCTATCATTGTACCCTGAACTAACTGCTATAGACTGGGAACCAGTGCGCTCTTGTGATGATGTTAATATCGCTGTTGAAACCTTTTATGGGCTAATTAATAATGTTATCTGTCGAACCGTCCCTCTTAAACAGCATAAAGCAGTAAGATTGCGCTACCCAAAATGGTTTACACCTGCCACTATTAAACTAAATAACCTAAAAAATCATTATCACAAACTTTACAAACAAGATAATAAGAACCAATTATATTACGCATTTTTTTCCTATTACAGACGTTTATTAAAGAGGAATACGGAGATAGATTATGCCTCTTATACTGATCGCATCCAATCTAACATCAAACGCGATCCGAAAACTTTTTGGACGTTTGTAAAAAATAATAGGCAGAATAATGAGCAGGCTACTTTTGGTGACATGTCGCCGACGCAAATAGCGGACGCATTTTCTAAATATTTTAGCAGCGTTTTCTTGCCTAATTTACCATCTTTGGATCCTGAAGTCGCTCTTGCGGCGGCGAATGAATCTCTTAACTGCGCATCTCAGCAAGTGAATATGGAACATGTACTGGAATCAGATGTGCGCGGTGCTATAGCTCGGCTACCCCCCAAATCAACACAAGGACCGGACGGTATACCTCAGTTCATGGTTAGGGATGGGTGTGAAATCTTTAAACAGCCTTTAACATTTATTTTCAACCTATCTATTTCTTCCAATATTTATCCAACTGAGTGGAAAACGTCTAGAGTGATCCCAGTTCATAAAAGCGGTCCTAAAGGTGAAATAAAAAATTACAGACCTATAGCAGTATTATCCATATTCGGTAAAATATTTGAGACAGTCCTTTACAAAAAAATATATAAACAACTTCGACCGTGGTTCGTCGACGAGCAGCATGGATTTCTGCCAAATCGTTCAACCACGTCCAATTTGCTCAATATAACTACACTATTAGCAGAAAATGTTTGTCACAAAAAGCAAATTGATGTAGCCTATTTTGACTTCCAGAAGGCTTTTGACCGGGTTGATAACGACATTCTTCTAAATAAATTAGCGTTAGCGGGTTTCTCCTCATCGCTACTTAAATTTTTTGCTAACTATCTAAATGGACGCAAGCAATATGTTACATATCAAAATGCCAATTCCGAGCACTACTCGGTCACTTCTGGTATAGGACAGGGCACTAATCTCGGGCCTTTACAATTTCTAATCTTTATTAATGACCTACCCACATATATAAAACATTCCACCGTTTTAATGTACGCTGCTGATCTCAAAGTAGCTTTTCCAATACTTAACCCTAGTGATACAGCCATGCTACAGCTTGACATCGATAATATTCACGCTTGGAGTATGGTGAACAACCTCAACCTTAACATTAGTAAATGCGCTATCATGACGTTCTCAAAATCCACACAACCCATAAACTACACCTACACCTTAAATAACGAACCCTTAAAACGTGTTACAACCGTACGTGACCTAGGTACAAATTTTGATCCACACCTAACTTTCAACCCACACATACTTCAGACATGTAACAAATCCTGCAAAAACTTAGGTTTTGTTTTGCGTGAGGCTAAAATTTTCAGCAATAGACAAGCTTTAACCCTCTTATACAACTCATACATTCGTAGTATACTCGAAACCAATAGTGTAATCTGGAACCCGCATGAGAAAACCTATAAATTAGTAATTGAGAAGGTCCAAAAGTCTTTTATGCGCTATCTTTATCTAAAACTGTATGGGTATTATCCGTACCTGTATCCTACACCATTTGTGCTAGGTATGGTTACATACCAATCTTTGGAAGTCAGGAGAAATCTTGCCACGGTTAAATATTTCATCCGCCTTATTCGTGGTTTCCACTTCAACTCTTCGCTATTGCAGTACATTTCCTTCAATATCCCTCTACCTATCCGTCGTGCACTTCGCCCTCGGCAACGTCCTTTATTTTCTGTGCCCCAAACATCCAAATCCCTCAAGACCAGTCCATTATACGTGGCACTCACTCTCATAAACAATATCTTATCATTTGATGACACATTGGATATATTTGCGACCACTGAGCTGACATTCCTTAGCACTGCTACTCATTACCTGGAGTCTATCGTTGCCTCCAGTACAATTCCCCTTTAATTATGTAATTTTATTTTTATTATGTTATTATTTTATTTTAATGTGCATGCTTAATAATTTCTCTGTGATGTAAAGATTATTATTATTTCTATTGTTCTGTTTTTTTTTTATATTTATTTTCGCTTGTATGATTTTTTTTTCTTTTGTTTACAGACCAATAACTTGTGTGTGTGGTTATAAACTGTAAATGCAAGTTGGTTATTATGAATAAATAATAAAAAAAAAAAAAAAAAAAAAATGTTTAATAATGCATTAAGCAATAATTCGTGTTTTAACGTATTAACTGCTGAAACTTGATCGGATCCCCACTCCCATGTGGCATCTTTTTTTAAAAGCTTTGTTAAAGGTTTTGCTATAAGAGCGCAATTCTTTATAAATTTTCGAAAATAATTAATAAGACCTAAAAATTGTCTTACTTGATGGACATTTTTGGGCTCAGGATAATTTTCTACTGCTTTTAATTTCTTTTTACCTGGACGTAAACCATTTTCTGAAATATCGTATCCAAGAAAGCTAACAGAACTCTGGAAAAAGTGACATTTCTCTAAATTTACTGTCAAGCCATTTTTTTGCAATATATTCAATACCTCGTCTAACAGTCTAGCATTTTCATCAAACGTTTCAGTAGCAATTAATAAATCATCCATGTAACATATAACTTTATCGAAGCGTAGTTTACCTAACACGGTGTTCATTAACCTTTGAAATACAGAGGGGGCGTTGCATAAACCAAACGGCATCCTTTTAAATTCATAATGGCCATCAGGTGTAATAAATGCGGTTTTAGAAATAGAGTTCTCACTAACTAAAATTTGGTAGTACCCACTTTTTAAGTCAATAGATGTGTACCATTTACATCCTCTAAGTTTGTCTATAAGGTCTTCTACAATGGGCATTGGGTATTTTTCTTTGACTGTTATTTTATTAAGAGACCTATAATCAATGCACAAACGTTTATCACCTGATGGTTTATCGACTAATAGAACCGGACTAGCGTATGCGGAATTACTTTCGCGAATTATTCCGTTTTTTAAAAGGTCATCAATTATATCTCTAGTCGCTGCCTTTTCGGATTCAGACATACGATAGGGTCTTTGGTATACAGGTTTATTAGTTATCACCTCTATATCCAATTCTACACATGAAGTCTGTCCTAATGATTTTAAATCTTTTGAAACAACCTGAGGGTATCTAGAAAATATTTCATGTAACACCGAGATGTGTTCAGAATCAGTTTTGAATATAAATGATTCTATTAAGGCCACGTGGTTGTTGTTTATGGGGCAAAAGGAAAGACTATTTCCTACACGTGCATACATTATCTTTTTGTCTTCGGTGAAATTCCTTCCAATTAATATAGGGCAACCCGCTAATTCATCACAAATATATATAATTACACTAAGCATCGCATTATCAACCATTATATCAACTTGTGCCCCATGTGTGACCTCAGAGCAAGAATCAGTTTTAAATCCGGTCAATACAATAGGTTTATTTAACTGGAACAACGTTAAGTTTAATTCTCGTGCTAACGAGGACGTTACTAGAGAACAACTACTACCCATATCTATAAAAGCCTGTCGTTTACATCCATTAATCATAATTACTTTATAAAATTTATCCTTAGGTGTAGGTTCAACAATTAATTTAACTTCGCTATCTTTTTTAGATTTCATTTTAGGTTTAGACCTACATGCAAGTTCCAAATGACCAAATCTGCCACATGAATTACATTTGACATTATCTTTCTGACTGCAGCTGGTCTTTTTATGTCCTGGTTCACCACAACGAAAGCATGTAATATTTGTACCCGCGTTTGAAACTGAGCTATGCATTACTGCTCCATTAGAAGAATTATCTGTCTTTTTATCTGAATTAATGTAGCGATTTGTATTTTTATTATGTACATTATTTTGTTTCTGAATGGTCTTTTGTTCCGGGTCGACATGAATTTTTCCGTGTAAAAATGAAGCCAAATCGTCACAATATTTAAAATTACCAGCGTCTGCTGCAGTTAAAATATTTTTATCACCAATTGATCCTACGATTATCGAAATAATGTCTTGATCAGAAAAAGCTAGCCTCATTTTATCAATTTTCCCTTTTTGTACAAAATAAAATTCGTATAAAGATTGGCCATCTGAAGGTTTTGTTTGGACCAAATCTTTTAACAAACTGTACATATTACGCTTAACTTGGAATGTATCTAATAATGTATTTCGCCAATCTTTCCATTTCCAGGTAGTCCATCGAGTTTTATTCTTTTGAAGCGAGTCGTACCATGTCTTGGCGGTATTGCGCAATTTTTGCAACGCTTGATATTGTAGGACTCGATCCGACCAACGAAACGCACGAGCATTAGCTTCTACCACATTTATCCACATTTCAATATCGTCTTTTAATGGGTCAAAGTCAGGAATCACTGATGATAAAATAACATTTTGGCTTACTGCGGGAGACGCACGCCTGGTGCGTCTCTTTTTCCTGTGCTTGTGCCCGCCAGAGCTGCTGCTGCTCGAAGAATACGAGCCTGAGCTTGATGACGAGCCACTTGAAACACTTATTTTTGAGGCACTCCTTCTCCCTCGAGTGCGCTTGCGGCTTCGCGGCATGAGGGCGCGTTTCACTTCACACTTCTGATGTAAAAGGATGAACACAAAACACACCGAATACACAGCAATATGTATTTATTTAAATAATGAGCCACTGTTTAAACACAAATACCACAACACTTGGTTTTAACTTTAATTCACATTCAAACTTATAATTTAATTTAACTGCAAACTATTTTATAACTGTTAGAGAGATGTTGCCTGTTCTGCATTCGCCAACCAACTGAACGAGTTCGTCTCTCAGATTATTTAAGTGGCGTGTCGCCCCGCCATTACCGGAAGTTTACAACGGACCAATAACAGCGCGACACCAGTGCTGCCATCTTAAATACTTAATAAATCATATTCACGACTTTTAATCTTTAAATCAATTTAAATAAAAATAGTTATAATATAGTTTGATTATAACAAATAAATCAATAATAATGAAAACATAATCAAAACAACTAATTTTACTCAAAAGTATGGAAGTCCGGCGTCGAGGCGACAACAATGTTTCTTCAGGTGTTCCCTCGCTGTCATTATGTGCTGAAGTTAGACCTAATTCATCTATTTTAATATCAACCGCGCAAGTTTATGCGAAATCTAAAAATGGTAGTAAAATAATAATACGTTGCCTTATTGATAATGGCTCTCAAAATAACTTGATAACCGTTGATTGTTGCAAGGCGCTTAACTTGGTTATAATTCCCTTGAGTAATTCCTTTGTTAAGGGAATTGGCTCTGCGTCTGAGCCGATATTGGGGTACGTTAATTTAGACATTGAGTCTCGCGTATACCCAAATAATAAACAGAGGCGGCCTTAACCATTGCGAGGCCCCGGGCGGCAAGTCTTTGCGAGGCCCCTTGCTCTTCATAAAAAGTATGTGGTGCGAAAGTAGGTTTGGTTGTCATGTTTGAAGATAAATGCTGAAGTTATACAATAAAATAATGTAATTTGTGTTTTAAAACATTCTACAGGAACCTCAGATAAAACAAATAGGCAGATAGAGCGCTCAGAACACGCGAGTGGTTCCACCAAAGTTAATACAAAATCAAAAGTTGCTACGAACTCGCGACAGTACCAAGCTACGCATCGTCTCGCTCACACGTCACTAGTGATTTGCCATTTTATGTCAAAACATGCCGTCTTGTGTGTTTAAACACTGCAAAAGTTGTTCACAAAAAGAAAGAAAACAAGATGGAATATCTTTCCACAGGTAACTCTTATTATTTTTATTGTTTTGGTATTTATTTTCCATAAAATATTTTCGGCTCACTTGAAACACAAAACCTTAACAGTAAATCGTCTGTGTTGTCAGTTTATGACGGGTAAATTACCCTGAATTAGAGGAATGTGTATTGTGCATTAAAAATATCGATCAAATTCGTCAAAACAACTGCACAGTCGTAATCTATAGTACCTATACAACATTAGTTTTTGGTTATGCGAAACCTGAAACACGTATCAAGTATTTTTATGTAAAGAATCCATGTACAGTCGACAAAGTGGAATCATGACCCATTTTGACAATAAATCGTTTAAGTCTGTCAAATTGACAAAGATCAAAGTTGTTACCATGGATATGTATGTTTACGCGAATGTGGACCTAATTGTATTTGAATGTCTCTGGGAAAATAAGCTTATGGTGGGTCATAATTCAACTTGTGATGGTACATGGTACATTATTGTGAGAATTAAATAGGTAAGGAGTAATTAAATAGGTAGTAAGTAATTACGCATATTATTAACTTTTATTCCTTATTATTATTCTGATAAATAATAAATACTACACGCTTATGCTCTCTAGGTATAACCATAAAGCAAAATAGAGTTTCCAATTAAAAAAAAATGTAGTACAATATTTGAGAGCAATGTAACTGAACAAAAATGTGGGAGTATTTCTCAATATCTGGCAACCGTAAACGCACACAGATGCACGTGTCCGTACACGGCGCCACTTATCTGCCGCGCACACATAAATAAAAACTGTGGTCGCTTTGTTGTTCGCGCACGTTCTATCTGCCTATTCCTTCATCTGAGACAGGAACTTTGAACATCTGTGTTTGCGTAAAATGGAGTAGTTCTGATTTTTGCAGACTTTGTTTGCCTTATTGGCGATTATTACCTAGAACTAGTTTACTACTTTGATGAAACTTAAGCACGACGTTTTTTGAAGTAGAATAAATTTACTACAATATGAGACTACAATGGTTTCTGTAGACCCAAAAGCTTCCGAGTTAGCGCTTTTCAAAAGTATCTCAAGGCAATGTTTTTTTACAACAAATGTGGACGAGGCATGTGATATAGGCGGAGACCTCTCGCGCCCGGCATTGGTTGCGGCCATGCTGCGGGGCGAGACGGAGTGGGAGGCGGTCGCCTCCTTCTGCGAAGCAGTTATGCTCGCGAAGGAGGAGGCGGGCCGCTTGAGGGAGAGGATACCGTCCTCCCTCCGCCCGAGACGCAGTGGTAGACGCCCACGGCGACGGATGTCGCGGGACGATCTCCGGCCACCGTAGGCGCGGGCATGCGGGCGGCGAGTAAAGGGCAACTCGCTGCCCAACCATGGACCATGCCCGGGTCGACGGCGCGTTGTGTCCCACGCGCGCCTCAAGGAGCGTCAGCATAGTGACGGGGCCCCCCTATAGAGGGCCACAGTCCTGCCGGGGTTGCGGGACATACGTATACCGCGACCCCGGCACACAAAGGGCTACCGAAGGATACCGTGGATTTTAGTCAGTACAAGTCTGACAGTCCCTCCCGCCCTGCCCGGGGTTGGAGGACTCATTTGATGATTTTGCCACGTAAAAAAAAAAAAAAAAAAGAAAAGGCATCTGATATCATGTCTCTCTGTGCCCTAGAAAACTAATACAAGCGGCCGCACCGTGGTATTTTCCCGCGAATGAGTTTAAAACCGTGATTTGCTACAAAATGCTCGTGGATAAAAGCCGCGGCAAAACTAATCAATAGAACTTAGTTGACGCGTACGCACGGGCGTTAACCGCGGGCTGTTTTTCGGTAGACCGTCTTGCAGAGCAGAGCATTGGCGCACAATTCCAGCCATGTCTTCCACCGAGTCGGAGTTTAACGAACCAGAATATGAATTTATAAGGATGGTCTCTTAAGTTTTGATAGTTCATATGAAAGAAACCTTCTCAGATCTACGCCCAGTAAGTGGATGGATCCAATATTTTCGAAATTTGCGTTTACGTTTTCTTTTCTATTACTTATCATCAGAGCAACAACTCGCACTGCTACCTTGAAATTAATTTTCAAACTGCAGGTGTGTGCGTCTCAAGCGGTTTCGCGGTGATAGCGATTAATCGACCCGACTTACGAGTTGTAGTTCACGGAATCGAACCCAGCCCGGATTGCTTAGTGTATTTATTTTATCACCATTTCTCTAAAAACGATGAAGGAAAACATCGTCAGGCAACCGGCATGTCCTCAAACTAAAATTTTTAATACATATGACATCACCAACCCGCACCCCTCGCGATGGTTTATGGACCCCTCTTACAGAAAGGAAGCTCGTGTCCCAGCAGTGGTAACATTATAGGCTAGAACATTAGAGATGAAGAGTGAATATAAATACCTCAGTAGACCGAATAGTCCCTGAGATAAACCCTCCCAACATTTTTTCGAAAAAAGTCACAAAGTTCTAAGACAGTGTTTCCCAACCTGTGGTCCGCGGACCCCTGGGGGTCCGCGAGTATATGTATGGGTCCACGGTGTCATCTCTGGATCACATACATAAATGCTAATGTCTTGTAAGCGCTGCTCATAGTTAGCACGGCGAACGTGCGCAAACGTGCGGTGAGCAATACTGAATGAATGATGTGAGTGAAATAAGTGCGTGCGTCTATACAAAAACAAATAAAGTCGAATCTGATTTGATATTACAAATAAATAATTACTTTATTTAGGGGGTCCGTGAAAACATTGCTTGATTTCCTAGGGGTCCGTGGCTGAAAAAGGTTGGGGAACGCTGTTCTAAGACATCCCAACTCTGATGCTTTGCCTCTTCCACACTTGTTTTTGATGATACCACCAGAGTTACGAGTACCCAAGTATTGTCTTATATAATGCAAGAAATTGCAAACTTCGAAAAAAATATAAATGTTGAAAAGCTCAACTCTGAAACTACGTGGTCTACAGATATAAATCGGTTCTCATATTGTAGCAAAAGGCATCTTTGAAACCGTTCTGAGAAGTTATTATCAACAACTAGTCCTTTACGGTCATGAAATTATCAAAAAAGAACGAAATTTTCGAGGTTTTTTTTAATGTTTTGACAAAGTAGCGTTCGGTGTTTGAGGTCTCAAACTTTGATTTTTCATTAGGCCCAGTGGCATAGCTAGGCCTTAGCGGACCCTAGCTAACCTTGCACATGACGGGGCCTCGCGCTTAGAGATTTAATAAAATAAAATTGACAACGGCATTCTCAACTTTGTTTCCACTCAGTAAAGCAGTATAATTTAACTTCTACTACTATTTCTAACTGAGAATTGATAGAGCCAAAGCTGATGGTGCCGACGATCATATTTAAGTCTAGCAATTGTGCTTCTCGCGCGAGGCCCCTGCATGATAACTTAGTTACTTTTTATTACTAACTGTGAACAGAAAGAGGCAAAGGGGCCTCGCAAAGCGATCTTATCATCAATAATCAAAAAAATAGTGGCCTCGCACGCGGTGACCCATAAAAGGGCTTTAAAAAAAATTCACAAAACCCGCGCGATATTTTCATCCTCCATCAATGAAAAAGGCCTCGCAGATGCGTTGCGCTCTCTAAGGTTCGGTCTCGCTACGTCACCGATTGGGCTAACATCATAAACAAGTCTGGAGTACCGGATTTAATCTAAACTAGCTGTACGTTCAGGCGACAAAATTATTGTACTCGTACTAAATAAATATTTACAAAATTAACGGACTCCGAGAGGATAATTAAAAAAAAACAAGTGCGTGTCGGGCCACGCACAGTGTAGGGTTCCGTATACAGTTGCCCATCAAAATACGTATGCGAACTAACTAAACTGATTCGCTGAATGTAATTTTAAAAAGAAGAATTTTCAAAATCGGTCCAGGAGTCTTTGGGAAATCGGGGAAAATACATTAAAAAAAAAGATTTAGAACCTCCTCCTTTTTTTGAAGTAAGTTAAAAATAGTTGACAATAAAAACCTACCTATCCCCGAAAAACATACCGTAAAAACATACGTATTAAATCTGTAAAAATAAAGTTGACAAACTTACATTTGCAGTTGAAGAGGATGTTCTCCAATACATTTTGTTTAAGAAAAGATATCATCCAAGTACATTTTATAAGTTGGTCGACTATTACTCGTAAAGTTGTAAAGCCTACTTAGTCATGATAATTTTCTTTTAAACTTCGTTGTATATACTACTATTGTGAATTTTTTCACACCCCCAAACATAACCGTTTATCTGGTAGAGGGGGGGGACACTCGAGTCGAGCAAAATTTAGCACTTTAAAGCTTAATATTTCACAAATGAATTTTTTTATCAAAAAGTTGTTAATGGAAACTCACATTAATTTTTAACCCGGCAGCACTCGCGCCCTCGTAAGTAACATAGACACTCGCGCATAGAGCATTTTGCTCACGCTTTATAAGCAGTCATATTGTACTATAGGACAATGATGTGACATATTTTAAGACTTAAATATATTAAAACAATCATATTTAATCAAATGAAATGTTCTTTTATAATTACAAAATGTTTGATATACTTTTAATTTTCAGTAACAAACATAATAGCTAAATTGCCGTTATTTGAACCTACTTTTGATAAAAAATTAATAATAAATAAATTACGAAAAAAAATCATATGAAAATGGTATGGTATTAATCCTCATCATGTGCATGAGCTTTACGTATATAACATAAAATAAAAACATGTTCGGAACACAAAAAAAAAATTACAGTAAAACATGTCTTTTTGATTTGCGATTTTACAACAAATCGCGCAGATTACATTGGTTTTCTCGGTCCTAGAAACGCAAGGTTCAAAGGAAAATTTGCTGAATGATATGTGACAGGTTGTGCATGGTGGATCATCGTTATTTTTGGGGTTGTGTTAAATGTAGAACTAATTATTTCAAATATTGTCTCCGTGTGCTAATTTTCTCATCAGAACGTGTTGCTGCAGACAAACCATCTGTAAATATTTTAAACTACATTAATTTATTGATTATTGTATTTTTTAATTATTGTTTAATGATATCGGACTACTATATAATATAAAAATAGCAATAAATGATTATGTAAATATTTATTCTAAGTAAAAATCAAGAAAAAAATACTTACTGAAACGACAAAGATGAAAATAAATAGAAAATACATAATTTACGCTTTTTATTTGGGCAGAGCTTTCCCTTACAATTATCGTTATAAACAGACACACCAAAATCACTGCTCCTCGCTTTTATATAGCTCGCCGGCTGGCGGCTATTTCACCCGCTCCGTTCAGAATTTGGCGGGGATGGCTCACGTGGTAGGGCAGTGACGTGGCGAGCTGGACGGCTGGCTGGCTGGCTGGCTTTGGCAGGCTTGCCTGGCATCGCTGGCGACATCTGGCGTTACAATCGGCCATCCTGGAACAATTGCTCCCGCAATGGGAACAACAAAACAGTGATTACAAGTCAGCTCAGAGCAAATGGCATATCGATAACATGGACTATAATTTAGCTGTCTAGGAGATCTACGAGATCTTCGTTTTCCTACTGTTGATTCACACTACTGGCGCTATCGGGTATAAAAGCAATGCTACGATATGGTCGTAATAAATCAGCGCATATTGGGCCTGTGAACTTCTTGTATCCTCTAAGACATTTACCTATATATTACAGCTATTATATATTACCTAAATCCTTAGGCAATAACACATGGGCCAGAATATAGATCATCTAACTTAGAATTAACCACGGACTGGAATTAACCTTATTGCAGCAAGGAGTTTGAGCCTGGCAACAAAGTACGTACTTACTAACTGTACCTAATCGCTTTTTTTGTAAATTGTACTATTTTTACGCCTTTTATCGCAGTTACGTTTCATTTTCTTGCTAGCTGTTCTAATTCGATTATAATATAGCCCTATTGCGTCTAGATCGCACTGACTCATAAACCAACCAGGGATGGAAACATCACATTCAGATCTACCTACACGAGCAAACATTAACTCGTATAAATTATAGCCTGGTAAATCATTAACAGTATTATTAATACTCCATATGACTTTGGTAAACTATTGTCCCAAATAAGAGAGGCCTCGCTAGGTTCCGTGGCTCTCAACGCATCGAGAATTGTGCAATTAGAGCGTTCTACCTGCCCATTACACCTAGGCCACGCAATAGCTGTTAACATTATTTAACTACACGTACAACAATAGACAAACTTGTAATTTATCTAGTAAATTGTAAAAAAAGCACAATTTGTGAACCTCACCAGGTAAAACATGTACGTACAAACTAAATTATAAGAACTTGCATGCTTAATTTGTGTGTAAACGCATGTTTTGAACAAATAAAATATCTTTATCTTTAACTGTTTTTCTGTTGCGAACTTCTTAAAGTATCTACTGGTAAAGGCCTTACCATGGACAGAAACTACGTGATCTGGGAAACTAAGTAAACTAGAAATGCGTTTAAACTCTAATAATCACAAAAACTGAATAAACCTTAGTTTAAACCTGGACTACCAAGTTCAGGCTTATCTGCGGAACCGCGGTTTAAATTTCTCCGTATACAAAACATAGATTAAACCTTGACCTGACCTAGTGCCGTTTTTTTTTTGAACCATTGTCTAAACAATTAAATCTACAATTTTTAAATACATTTTGGCTGAAATTAACATAAAAACAACAACACAATGAAAAAGTTACTATCAGAAACTTTCACACACATTTGACAGCTACTACTGTTAGACCATGGTTTATCACAAAACCACGACTTGTAATAACGTTTGTGCAAACCGTTTTACGAGATTCAATCCTGGGTTTTTAGTTAAACCCTTTTTTTTACGCGCTTTTATTTTGTAATAAGACGGTAATTGTCTTTACAGAATTGACAATACGTGTAGGCTCAGAAACAACGAATTTAGAGAAAGAATTTGTCAAAACTAACACTTATTGGCACCCCTTTTTAATTTTGCTCAAAAGGGCTCAAATTATCGATGTCTACCATTTTCATTGGTTTAATAGGTTTAGGGATTCGATGTAATTTGCCTTCTTTTCAACCGTATTCTCTTTTATCGTACGCACAATGTAAACACGACGTCACATATTTCCTATATGTAATGGCCATCGTTTTGATGCATTTGAAATATTTTCTACGCGCGAAATTTGGCACAACTGATCGGTTATCGTAAAGCGTTTTACGAGACAGCCCATAATTATTTACAGTATCACTATCTGTGCACCCACTTTACAATAGATCAATATACGTTGCACTCTTCGAAACCAACAGTTTACTTTTAAACGGAACACATTAACGGCATCTATCGGATTCCTGCACAAGGCGTTGATATGCTCTAAGCGCTTACCTGGTCTATAAAATAGTCAACGGCAATTTTGAAGTCTCGAATTGAAAGTCACCAGTAGGCAATGCGTGCAATAAGATCACGTTAGTCATTGTATCGCGAACTGCACTACAATCCGTAATTACACGGACATTTTTACACAACACAGATTCTAAAACTTCGTAATAACGCTGTGAAAAACACTTTTTTTTTTACTTGTAACGCAACTAAAATACAAGACAGAGCTCAAACTACCGCCTATCCGTATTAGTAAAAGAATACTTGCTATGGGTAACTTGCATGCATCCGTGTGAATTTCTATTGGCAAAACTAAGATTTTATACCATACCCACATCTCATTTTTTTTTTTTTTTTTTATAATTCCGTTAGTGGACGAGCCATTATTGCAAAATTATGGATGAACTTCGTAAAGTAGCTACATAGTCCAATGAACTGACGCACTTTGTGTATGTTACTCAGAACGGGAAATTGAGACACAGCTGCAAACTTAAATTCACCCGGTTCAATGCCATGAACATAATAATTCATCACTAAATAACACAGCTAAATAAGAAATCCTGTTTTGTAAAAATTTACATTTACCCACATGTACATAATTAAATAAAAATTCTGCGTTTGATCCCGACCATTTGACGACATTATTGGAGTTACTTTTATTTGATAATTTACTTTGAAATTACTAAACTATCTACGAACTTGTTAATTCAGCGCATAAAAACTGAGGGAGCGCTAAATGTATCTTTAGGATGGATGCTGAGTTTATGGGTACCCTTGGACTACATTCAGACTGGTGAAGTAGGTACTTCTTACCAGATAATTTAGTTTGCTTATCGATATTATATTAAAATGGTTATCTATCGCGGACAATTAATGCATTTAAGGCTCTGTTATCGACACATAGGCAACTATCTCCGTTCTTTCTCATAACTAAACAATAAGAGTGGCATTCATCAATTCGGGTTCTTTTTATAATACCTGCTGGCTCAATGGCTCATTAATTTTGACTCTAACAATCTCTTGTTTGTGATGTGCTTATCTATTCCTAAGGCCTACGTGTACTTAATGCGCATTTGGACTAAATCTGTATATTCCAACTTCCCAGCTCCCTAGTATAGCTAGCAAAGCAGTTTTATACCGAGATAATCTATACTAATATTATATCTATACTATATACCATATTAGGTACTATTTACTATAGTAGGTACATTTTAAAGCTGAAGAGTTTGTTTGTTTGAACGCACTAATCTCAGGACCTACTGGTCCGATTTGAAAAATTCTTTCAGTGTTAGATAGCTCATTTATCGAGGGAGGCTATAGGCTATACGGTAACGGGATATTCCCACGCGAACGGGAATAAAACGGGATATGCGCGTGCAAAGTCGCGGGCAACAGCTAGTAAACTAATAAATTGATTACAATCAGATTTGCTTATCAGGCTTATCCTAGTTTTGTCAAGGTCACCAATGGCATTTTATGATTATTTATCGACACACGAGGCACTCAAATATAAAACACATTTGGCTAATGGCATTTTGCAAACATTGGCATGGCATGACTGACCTGGTTGTTTAAGCATGATTCCTGGCAGCTCTCGGCGCGAAGTATGACGAATCCCTCCTGCCTGCGATGTCCTTGGATCCGCTATTGACGACTTTGAGGTAGCTTTCATTTCCACAGAGAAGCGTTGCTGGTAGCGAGAAGAATGCTTCTTGAAACTCGATCATTAACGGAATAAACGATGCGGCATGGTGTTCTTTCCGACGTGAGGGTAGACACTTCGTGATCCAGATCATTGTTGATGATTTTTCAACTTCTTGTGCAAGGAGACTTCAATATTTTCCTTGCGGGTGGTGTGCATCGCCTTTCTTCGTTTTTATTTTCAGAAGTCTGGCTTACCAAAGCAGAATCTTCGTCCTCCAGATAAGACGACCGTCGAAATTAATGTGTAGCAGAGCGTCGTTTTAACGTAGGTTTTTTTATCACACTTCTGAGTTGAAACGACAAAGATGAAAATAAATAGAAAATACATAATTTACGCTTTTTATTTGGGCAGAGCTTTCCCTTACAATTATCGTTATAAACAGACACACCAAAATCACTGCTCCTCGCTTTTATATAGCTCGCCGGCTGGCGGCTATTTCACCCGCTCCGTTCAGAATTTGGCGGGGATGGCTCACGTGGTAGGGCAGTGACGTGGCGAGCTGGACGGCTGGCTGGCTGGCTGGCTTTGGCAGGCTTGCCTGGCATCGCTGGCGACATCTGGCGTTACATTACACTGATACTCGCGCGATGAGCAAAACGCCGCGGGACGCGACCCTGCCCATCAAATCCTTTCCCTCTACTAACAGAGGAGCACTAAGCTCATGAAACCGGTATACAGGGGACGAGAGAGGACTAAAAGTCAGCTATAGAGTGAATGAGGTACCTATGCAAATTTTTGACAAAATAACACGCTTTTTAAAGTCAGCGTGAGGGAAATGCTCATAGCGCGAGTGCTCGCGGGTTAAAGACCTATTTAATGATACCCCACACTAACCCCGGCCACTCACATTCGCGCGAATACGCGAACCCGCATGTGTAGGACGACATTTGCGAATGACTTGGCATTCGTGCTTTTCCAAGCTGTGTCGGTTTTATGTGCGCGAACCTTCGCGTAGTCTCCTACACATTCGTGTGACCAGTTGCGCACACGATTGCGAAGCAAACGGTCGTGTCGTTGTTATATTTTGTGTGAGGAAATACTGATCAGTTTATGTACCTATTCATACACCGTTAAATTTTGGTCCTTAGTTTAAAGTTATTAGTTTTAATTTGATCATAGAGTATGCGAACCCATTTGCAAAACCCATTTGCAAATATGCGAAGTTCGCGAATGTATGTCTGACGGCCCTCCACATGCGCGTGTCAGAAAATAAAAAAAAGGAGGATTATGTGTGTGTGATTTAATAAAATGTGTATTTCTGGTTTTATTGACATTAAATAGACTTTATTACCAAGTTTTAGATAATTATCAGGATGGTTAATGTTATATAATTACTGTATGTAAAGTATCTCTTTATGACATTTGTACAGGAATGGGTTTATAAAGAAAATCACAAATCAAGACTAAGTATTTATTTCGAAGCTACTTCCGTTCGCAAACCCTAGGTCTTCGTGGAGAAGAACGGAGAAAGAAACTCCACGGCAACATATTTTATCAGTACACACATTTATAAAACATACAATATCAGTAATATTCAGATCTTAATAAACATTGAATAACTTACATTTTCATTGTAGAACATTAGTACACAAATTAAAACTTTCAGCATCACTTTCTTGTATTCTCAATTATCACATTAATTATTCACATTTCACATTAACATTACATTTCACATTAATTAATTAAATAAAATAACACTCAGAGCACAGCTTTTTCTTATAAAACGATCGGATAATAATGACCACGAATTTGACGGTACATCTGTTTTTATAAACTTAGAATTGTACCACTTCCAACAAAAATTGCCGCCATTGTTGACGAATCACAGATTGTCATACATTTTAGCTAAATAACTAATAAAACAAGCAATAACAAACAAATCTTATGTAGTAGAACCTTTTTAAAACTTGATTACTTAATTTAGAAATTAAGTTTTTATTTATTTGCAACCTTTATTAATTTCGATACAATATTTGACTGTCAACTGATTTCGTTCGGAAATCAAATCATTTTTGTTTTAAATATATTACTATTTTTAATTAAATAAGGGCTATGTATCATAAATAAATCCGACACGGCCATTCTGAAAAAAACTTCGTTCTCGAAGTTTATACCTTTTTGATAAAACATATTAATTAATAAATCTTAATACACATGATTTAACATATACACAGTACATGATTTAACATTAACATACACTGTACATCATCACACATATTATACTCAGTACATAATTTATCATCAATACATTTTCATACTATCTTAATAGCCACAGAATCCACAGGCTCAGTCTCAAGTCATAAGTCACAGTCTCTAAGTCATAAGTCACAGTCTCACAGGCACAGGCACTGGCAACAGGACAGTACTGGCACAGTATACGCCATGGGCACAGTCATAATGATAATAATAAATAATTAAATAAATATTTTTTTTTTTCAAATAGTCTCTGGCCTTGACATATCAGTCCTATCACCTGCTGCGCGTGAATTTCAGAAAGATATCAGGGCAGTGACCGACCAGCAGTTATACATATACATAATACTTTCATAAAATAGTCTCTGGCCTTGACATACCAGTCCTATCACCTGCTGCGCGTGAATTTCAGAAAGGTATCAGGGCAGTGACCGACCAGCAGTACATATACATAATATTCATAAAATAGTCTCTGGCCTTGACATACCAGTCCTATCACCTGCTGCGCGTGAATTTCAGAAAGGTATCAGGGCAGTGACCGACCAGCAGTTATACATATACATAATACTTAGTTCATAATGTCAATAGTCAATTCATAATGTCAGTAGTCAGCTAGTCAGTTCATAATGTCAACCTTATTGGGCAGACCAAAACACCCCGCCGTCGGTGAAGCTCAATCACCCGCAGTCAGTGAATGTCATACCACAACTAAGGTTTTAATTCATACATAATACAATCATCATTGTCATAATCATCTTTAAACTAATTATAATAAACATTCACCAATGTAAAATACAATACATTAACGATAACAAAATAACACTTACATCACTTAATCTCTAGATTAAACTTCGATTGTTTTTTTTTTTCAAATTTCTATTTAAAAGGACAACAAATAATAACGTCATCTATCTCTTAGTTATTTTTCATTTTCCCTTGCATATTATTCTGTATATCTTCAACCCTGTACTTATATACTAACACATACTATTCCCCTTTTTTTTTTGGAACATGAATCATGGATTTGCATTTTATTTTCCAAAGAAATTTACGGCTCGGCTATTCTGACAATTATTATTATTGGAATAGTTTTGTCACGTCGAGACCGTTTCAAAATCACAACTTTAATCGATTTGCAAAGCCATACTTATAATTTTAAGACTTGGCTTAAAAATGTATTTGAAATCCTATCATAATCTAGTTTCATAGTAGTCAAGATCTTGTTACATTGATCAATCCTATGATCTTATGATTAGTTAATGATTTTATGAATGTCAACATTAAAATAATTTCATAATCAAACCGCCTTTTTATTGTAAAATATAGAAAACAAGTAAAACTAATTTTTACCAATATACCCACTAATTACAAAAAAATTTTTTTTTGTTTGTTGATTAATGTTATTTTTCTTATTAAAATGACCTTTAGTTTAGGATCTGATCATTAAACAGAGGATCTACAACTACTTTACTATCTACGTCAAGTTTAAAGTATGTACACCGCCAGGAAAACAGTCTATCTGTATTTTGCAAATAATCTTTATCAATTGTTCCCTTTACTCAATGCTGTAACAACTTGTTACCCTTTTTATTTGTAACCTTTAACAGTTTTTCATACTTTTTCACTTTTAATTTATATTCCTCCCCCTTTTTTTTAGGTTCGTTAAATTATAACGAAGCTAAACTTTCAAAAACAATTATGGTATAAATCTATGATCTTTTCGACTCGCTTTTAGTTAGATTACAACATAATAAAACAAGAGCCTCCGAGGGCCTTACCGACATTAAAACAATAATTTATACTGTAGTGCAGAAGTTCCCGTTTCGTTATTCTCGGCATGGCTTCGCTCCTTTTCAGCAGCTTCGCAGTCCCGCTGTTCGAGATGGCAGCACGTCTTCATCGCCCTTCTAAAGATGATTCGTCCACCCGATGACGAAACAGCTTTCAGCAGGGATGTGCAGATTGATAGCTCCAACGTTGATTATGAAAAACAAAATAAAAGTTCATTAGAATTACTAAATAGGTTAGGGCACTATCCCGCTTCTGATGTCAGAAAATAAAGAAGGAGGATTATGTGTGTGTGATTTAATAGAATGTGTATTTCTGGTTTTATTGACATTAAATAGACTTTATTACCAAGTTTTAGATATCAGGATGGTTAATGTTATTTATTTACTGTATGTAAAGTATCTCTTATGACATTTGTACAGGAATGGGTTTATAAAGAAAATCACAAATCAAGACTAAGTATTTATTTCGAAGCTACTTCCGTTCGCAAACCCTAGGTCTTCGTGGAGAAGAACGGAGAAAGAAACTCCACGGCAACATATTTTATCAGTACACACATTTATAAACATACAATATCAGTAATATTCAGATCTTAATAAACATTGAATAACTTACATTTTCATTGTAGAACATTAGTACACAAATTAAAACTTTCAGCATCACTTTCTTGTATTCTCAATTATTTACATCACATTTCACATTAATTAATAAATAAAAAACAACACTCAGAGCACAGCTTTTTCTTATAAAACGATCGGATAATAATGACCACGAATTTGACGGTACATCTGTTTTTATAAACTTAGAATTGTACCACTTCCAACAAAAATTGCCGCCATTGTTGACGAATCACAGATTGTCATACATTTTAGCTAAATAACTAATAAAACAAGCAATAACAAACAAATCTTATGTAGTAGAACCTTTTTAAAACTTGATTACTTAATTTAGAAATTAAGTTTTTATTTATTTGCAACCTTTATTAATTTCGATACAATATTTGACTGTCAACTGATTTCGTTCGGAAATCAAATCATTTTTTTTAAATATATTACTATTTTTAATTAAATAAGTATTTAAAATAAATCCGACACGCGCAAAGATTCGTACAATGTACGAACCTTTGCGCGCATGTGAGTGGCCGGGGTAAGAGGTACGCGAGAACGAAAAAAAACATTCTCACGTTACCTACGTGTACAGGAGGTACTAAAAAATATTTTTTAACCACTTTTTTGGCAAACAAATCCGTATATTTACACCAAATTACAGCTCTCTAGTACTGATTTCGTTCGGAAATCAAATCATTTTTGTTTTAAATATATTACTCTCTAGTACTGTGCACGCCGCAATGCGGCGGTAAGACCCCTCTTTGATCATAGAGAGAAGTCATGGCGTCCCACGCGCGCCTCAAAGAGCGTCAGCATAATGACGGGGCCCCCCTCTCAGAGGGCCAAAGCCTGCCGGGGTCGCGGGATTATTCCCTAACCGTAACCCCGGAACGTAACAGGCTATGAAGGACACCGTGGATTTTAGTCAGTAGAAGTCTGACAGTCCCTCCCGCCCTGCCCGGGGTTGGAGGACTCATTTGATGATTTTACCACGCTAAAAAAAAAAAAAAAAAAAAGTACTGTGCGTCTCTGAGCTAAACTGTGGACAGACGGACGGACGGACGGACGGACGGACATGGCGAAACTATAAGGGTTCCTTGTTGACTACGGAACCCTAAAAATTGATGCAGTTATGATTGTTATGTTAATGAGTAGCCTAACTACTCGTTAAGGCTATAACATAATTAATTAATCAAAATCAAAAGTTTTTCATTAAAAATTACTAGTTTTTTCTTTTGCTTGCTTCGTTGCGCGAGGCCCCCTGCAAGCGCGACGCCCTGGGCGGGTGCCCGGTTCGCCCGCCCCTAAGGCCGCCACTGAATAAATACTCGATACATGCACTTGTTGTTGACGTTATAACGGATCAGCTGCCTACTCACTATATAACCAAGGGTGATGTCGGCTATTTAGAAGGATTGCCCCTTGCTGATTTGACGTGGAATATTCCCGGGAATGTGGACGTCGTAGTAGGTGCTCAATTGTTTCCACACATTTATTTAGGTAACAGAGTTGATTCGGACTCTGAGGCGCCCCCCGCTTTATTGACCGCGTTCGGTTTCGTGTTGATGGGCGACTATCGTAAGGCATCGTTCACACCAAACGTATTGTCCGCCGCCGACTGTGAATATACTCACTGTTTGTGTTGAATATAATTTGAATTCCGCGCCTTTTTGTAGTGACGCCTTCTATTCTCTATGTTTTCTGGTCTATGTATTCTGCTCTGTGACATCGTTTTGTGACCCACGTTTTTCATAAAATTAAATAATAGTTTATTATAAAACAGTTTATTTTTCAATAATTACATCAGGTTTAGGGCCCAGAGCAGCCCAGAAATAAAGTCAGTGAAAAACAAAAAGTCAAAAAGAAAGTGTGGACGTAACCTACAAAGTGCCGAACATTTTTTCGTTGGAACATTCTTTTAAGTCGTGAAGTGTTTTTGTATCGATACAGGATAAAGTTTCATACAATGGCATCAAATAATCAATTAACATTAATTGAAAAATTAGTTGGCCGAGAAAACTTCGCAACTTGGCGTTTTGCCGTTAAAACCTATCTTGAACATGAAGAGCTGTGGGATTGCATTGAACCTAACTCAGACACTGCGTTCGATGCAAAACGAGATACAAAGGCTAAAACAAAGATAATTATTATTAGTGGATCCAACGAACTATGTACACATTCAGGAGGCCCACACTGCAAAGGAAGTATGGGGAAAGTTGACACTGGCTTTTGATGACTCTGGGCTGACACGCCGAGTCGGTTTGCTGCGTGATCTCTGTAATACTTCACTAACTGGATGTCAAAATGTAGAGGAATATGTAAGCAAAATAATTGGCACTGCCCATAAGCTCAGAAACATTGGTTTTAAGGTTGATGATGAGTGGCTCGGTACACTGCTGCTCTCCGGTCTGCCTGAGTCTTATCAACCAATGATAATAGCTATAGAAAGCTCCGGCATGGAGATATCTTCTGATTCTGTCAAATCAAAGCTATTACAAGATGTAAGACAACCTGAAAGTTCTTCCACAGCATTTGTGGCCAACAAGAACACAAATAATAAAAGAAGCCATCAAAAGGCCCTAGGTGCTACACTTGTAATAAATATGGTCATAAAAGTCCTGAGTGCAAATCCAAAACCAAAAGTACACAACATAAGTCCGTCAATTCATCTTATGCTGCAGTGTTTATTGCGACTTCATCTCAAGATGACGCATGGTATATGGATTCAGGTGCGTCCTCACATATGACCAGAAATAAGTCTCTGATACAGAATTTAACAACTCCTGCTATACAAAATATAAGAGTTGCGGACAACAAAGTATTATCTGTGCAATGCTCCGGACAAGTGAGCCTAGATGTCTATGATGACAAAGGAGAAGAAAAAAAGGTGCTCTTTACAAATGTTTTATGTGTCCTCGATCTTGCCACAAATCTACTATCAGTGAGTCAGATTATACGAAGTGGTGGCCAAGTAAAATTTGATAACTCAGGCTGTGTTATTATAAACAGTAAAGGTCAAATAGTAGCAACAGCTAGCCTGATCAACAACATGTACCGGTTGAATATGCCTGGAGTAGGTTATGCATGCATGTCTGATGTTGAAAAAGAAGATACTTACCTGTGGCATCAAAGGATGGGACATTTGAATTTTCATAGTCTAAGAAAAATGACTGAAAATACAGACCATGTAATTTTTTCAGAAAAATCAGAAAATCTGACATGTGTTACATGTAAGGAAGGTAAGCAGACACGACTACCTTTTAAAAGCGAAAGCTCAAGGACTAAAAATTTACTTGACTTGGTCCACTCTGACATATGTGGCCCCATGGAAACTGAAACATTGGGAGGTGCCAAATACTTTATAACGTTTCTCGATGACTGTTCCAAGAAGATTTATGTTTATTTTCTTCGAAACAAATCTGATGCCCTGGAAAAATTTAAAGAATTTAAGAATGAAGTTGAGAATCAGCTGAGTGCTCATATAAAAATTCTTCGAACTGACAACGGCTTGGAATATGTCAACAAGGGTTTTTCTGATTATTTAAAAGGTGCTGGCATCATACACCAAACAACCACACCTTACACCCCAGAACAGAACTGGACTGCAGAACGAATGAATAGAACACTCATTGAAAGAGCTAAGTGTATGCTTCTAAATGCCAATTTATCCAAACAATACTGGGCTGATGCAATACACACTGCTGCCTATGTCATCAATCGTACTCCGACTAGGTCCTTGTTGTTTAAAACCCCTGAAGAAATTTGGACAGGACAGAAACCAAAGGTTAATCACATGCGCATATTTGGCTGTGAGGCATTGGTACACCTGCCTAAAGAGAGACGTAAGAAGTGGGACCCAAAGGCACAGAAAATGATTTTCTTCGGATATTGTGATCACACAAAAGGTTGCCGATTTATAATACCTGGTACAGGAAGAATAGTTAAGAGCAGAGATGTTACATTTTTAGAGTCTTCTGTGAAGAGAGATTATGTACCTGTGGAATTATCAGTGAATTCTGAAACAAATAACAATATTATTAAGAAGCAAGAAGAAGAAAGTAATACACAGGATGACTCAATTTCAGAAAGTTCATATGTCAAAGTCAAAGCGTTTATTTGCGAACTAAGTGTTTACATTGTTGGTGTCATCTTACAGTAGATACTTATGACTTAGCAGCCTTTTGCAAGCGTTGCAAATTTCATTTGAACTTAATGTTATATCATAAAATTCATGCATTTTACATTACTATTGCATTATGGTTTTCTTATTTGCAGTTTAATTTAAATGAAAATTTTTATTTAAGTCATGTTCAATTTAAATTTAGAAATATAAGTATAGTAAATAATATGTAAATTAAGTAATTTTAAAACCAAATGTCAATAGAGATTAAAAATTAATAGGTCAATACAATATCTATTCATATTCATGTCAACTTGAATCTTATTGTTTGTATAGGACAGATCTCCACTTTTGTACATGAGACTTCATGAGAGGAAGACGTTATACTAAGTTAGACTCTAAATATTCTTGAACTGAGTAGAAGCACTTTTGGATTAGGAAAACTTTTAGCCTTTGTTGGGCAGTTTATTGTATATTTTAATTGCTATATAATGTGGACTATTGCTTAACATTTTAATTCTTGAGGGTGGGGCGCATAACCTCTTTTTATGGCGAGTATTGATGTTATGTGTATCTTCTACTTTAGTAAATTTATTGATATTTTTAAAAACAAATAGGCAAATGTCAAGTTTATATATTGACGGCAGAGTTAGAATCTGAAATTTTATGAAGTATGGTTTGCAGCTCTCCGTATTGTATATTTGGGCTAGAATTCTTATGCATTTCTTTTGGCTTATGAATAGTTCATCCACGTTAACACTATTTCCCCATAGCATGACGCCATATCGCAGCCACGAGTATGCGTATGCGTAGTACGCAGCCATAGCTGTTTGTGTGTTGGAACTTTGTTTAATTTGAAGGAGAGCATAAGAAAATCTGGAGAGCTTTGTTTTTATATGTTCTACGTGTGATTTCCAGTTAATGTGTGTGTCAATATTTATGCCAAGTAGATTAAATGCATTGACTTCTTCTATTTGCGTGTTCCGGAATGTTGTTTTTAGATTTAGAGGTGGTTTTTTGTATGATCTGAATTGTATTAGTTTCGTTTTGTTACTATTAATTTCTAAATTATGTATTTGGAGCCAGGTATCAAAAGTTTGAAGGGTATCATGTATTTGTAGGTTAGGGTTCTTTACAACTTTACGAGTAATAGTCGACCAACTTATAAAATGTACTTGGACATCATATTTTCTAAACAAAATGTATCAGAGACAACTGCAAATGTAAGTTTGTCAACTTTATTTTTACAGCTTTTATTGGGGATAGTTAGGTTTTTATCGTCAACTATTTTTAACTAAATTCAAAAAAAAAGGAGGAGGTTCTAAATTCGTCGTAATCTTTATTCTTATGTATTTTCCCCGATTTCTCAAAGACTCCTGGACCGATTATGAAAATTCTTCTTTTTAAAATTAAATTCAGCGAATCAGTTTAGTTAATTCGCATAAGTATTTTGATGGGCAACTACGGAACCCTACACTGTGCGTGGCCCGACACGCACTTGGCCGGTTTTTAATAACACTGATAGCACTTTGATTGTCTAAATGAAGACATAAAGTGTCTTGTTTGTATTCACCAATATCACTCAGTGCTTGTTTTATCCACATGGCCTCTTTGGTGGCGGCATAAGCTGCCATGAACTCGGCCTCGGTAGTTCATGGCAGCAGCAGCAGCAGCAGCAGACAGAGCAGCAGATAGAGCCACAGTTTGTTGCTTTTGGCTGGTCCAGGTCACGGCTGCTCCACTCTTTATAAAAACATAGCCAGTGACTGAACGACGTGTATCTAAATCATTTGCGTAATCGGCGTCACTGTAACCTGTGATTTCTGATGTTTGTGTACTCTTTGTGTAACACAATCCATAATCCTTAGAAGCTTTCAGATATTTGAATATCTTCTTAACTGCATTCCAGTGCATTTGATTATAACAGTTAAGGAATCGACTTACCAGACTGACAGCAAACATGATATCTGGTCGACTCACAATGGCTAAGATGCATAAGGGAGCCCACAGCCCAGTGCCAATGGATGGCAATCCCCAGAGAGGCTGTGGGCTCCCTTATGCATCTTAGCCATTGTGAGTCGACCAGATATCATGTTTGCTGTCAGTCTGGTAAGTCGATTCCTTAACTGTTATAATCAAATGCACTGGAATGCAGTTAAGAAGATATTCAAATATCTGAAAGCTTCTAAGGATTATGGATTGTGTTACACAAAGAGTACACAAACATCAGAAATCACAGGTTACAGTGACGCCGATTACGCAAATGATTTAGATACACGTCGTTCAGTCACTGGCTATGTTTTTATAAAGAGTGGAGCAGCCGTGACCTGGACCAGCCAAAAGCAACAAACTGTGGCTCTATCTGCTGCTCTGTCTGCTGCTGCTGCTGCTGCTGCCATGAACTACCGAGGCCGAGTTCATGGCAGCTTATGCCGCCACCAAAGAGGCCATGTGGATAAAACAAGCACTGAGTGATATTGGTGAATACAAACAAGACACTTTATGTCTTCATTTAGACAATCAAAGTGCTATCAGTGTTATTAAAAACCGGCCAAGTGCGTGTCGGGCCACGCACAGTGTAGGGTTCCGTAGTTGCCCATCAAAATACTTATGCGAATTAACTAAACTGATTCGCTGAATTTAATTTTAAAAAGAAGAATTTTCATAATCGGTCCAGGAGTCTTTGAGAAATCGGGGAAAATACATAAGAATAAAGATTACGACGAATTTAGAACCTCCTCCTTTTTTTTTGAATTTAGTTAAAAATAGTTGACGATAAAAACCTAACTATCCCCAATAAAAGCTGTAAAAATAAAGTTGACAAACTTACATTTGCAGTTGTCTCTGATACATTTTGTTTAGAAAATATGATGTCCAAGTACATTTTATAAGTTGGTCGACTATTACTCGTAAAGTTGTAAAGCCTACTTAGTCATGATAATTTTCTTTCAAACTTCGTTATATATACTACTATTGTGAATTTTTTCACATCCCCAAACATAACCGTTTAGCTGGTAGAGGGGGGGGACACTCGAATCGAGCAAAATTTAGCACTTTAAAGCTTAATATTTCACAAACGAATTTTTTTATCAAAAAATTATTAATGGAAACTATCATTATTTTTTAAAGACCTATTTAATGATACCCCACACTAAGGGGTACGCGAGAAAAAAAAAATCCTCACTTTACGTGTAAGTACTGGAGGTACCCTAAAAAAAATATTTTACGAGATTTTATTTTACCACTTTTTTGGCACAACAAATCTGTATATTTACACCAAATTACAGCTCTCTAGTACTGTGCGTCTCTGAGCTAAACTGCGGACGGACGGACGGACGGACATAGCGAAACTATAAGGGTTCCTTGTTGACTACGGAACCCTAAAAATGTAAACTTCCATAAGCTTTGTAAACATATTAAAGTTAAATATCACTTCATCAAAGAGAAGTATCATCAAAAAATAATTTCATTGAAGTTTGTTAACAGTAAAGAACAGTATGCAGATATACTCACTAAAGCTTTATCAAAAGTTAATTTTCTATTTCTTAGATCTAAACTTGGAATGTGTTCACTTGGTTCTTTACCGTAATTTATTTTTGTGTAGGTAATACATAAAGTAATTTTTTTTTTTGTTTGTTCTTAAGAAGGCTTGAATTCAGGGAAAGTGTTGAATATAATTTGAATTCCGCGCCTTTTTGTAGTGACGCCTTCTATTCTCTATGTTTTCTGGTCTATGTATTCTGCTCTGTGACATCGTTTTGTGAACCACGTTTTTCATAAAATTAAACAATAGTTTATTATAAAACAGTTTATTTTTCACGAATTACATCAGTTTGTATAGTCGGTCGGATTGCGTATAGTCGGCTCGGTGTGAACAAGAAGTTAAATATATATTGAAAAACAATAAACTGCGTAACACGTGCTCACAATCAGCGGCGGACAATACGTTTGGTGTGAACGATGCCTTATATCCTTCGTTTTATATAGAAGATTTCATCTTCTGGAATGGTCAATAATCTTATGACTGCAGAAAAGGCAGTGATTCGTTCTGTTCAAAGAGTTCACTTTGCAGAAGATATTAAAGCTCTCAATACAAATAAATTGCCTTCAAAGAAACTGCAAAGCTTGTTTGTGTTCCTTGACGAAGATGGGCTATTGCGCATAGGAGGTAGCCTTTCTAACGTCGGACTTACCATTTGAGGCTAAGCATCCTCTTTTGCTCCCTAAGCATGACCGCGTGGTGGATCTTTTAATTGATCATTTCCATGTTATGAACTGTCATACAGGCCCAGCAGGGCTAGCATGCGCAAGGCGACATTATCTCTTATTTTGTCGTTCTCGATTCGTTTGTCACTTTTCATAACATGCGCACCACGCCACGCTCGAGAAGATATCTCGTCGTGACTTCGCCTTCACGACGCGAGATAACCGATGTTACCATTTCATGAAAACAAACCTTATTAGTTAAGTTACCTCGCAAAATTTTATCCTGCTGATATTCTACTACTACTGACATTAAGTTTTGTTGTTTTGCTCGATTCGCGCCGTAAAAACGAATATTATTTTTATTTTAGAGAGTGAATATTATTTGTGGATTATGGATTTATATTAAACCGGCAAAATGATTATTTGTTCAATAAACTGAGCTGTCAATTGAATTTGACAACTAACATTGACATAAACTTATGACTCAATGAGAGGTTTTCTTTTTGGAGTTAAAAAAAAAAAGTAGTTTCCAAGGACTCTATAGATGGCGTTGAACTGACGATGTTACTCTAGGAAAAAGATGTATGCCTTCATTTTTGCACAAATCCACGAGGCACAGACTTCTCTTCTTTTTCTCTTGGGACATTTTCTTTCTGGCGTGGAAAACTCATAAATTAAAAAGACTGGTAAATGAATATTTTTTTCTTTTTCCTTATTTTCAAAATGCCATTTGTGTGATGTGACTGACAATGAGATGATATGTACTTTTTGTTTTACGATCTCAAAATTACATCCAAGTGAAAAAAATAAAAACCGGCCAAGTGCGTGTCGGGCCACGCACAGTGTAGGGTTCCGTAGTTGCCCATCAAAATACTTATGCGAACTAACTAAACTGATTCGCTGAATTTTATTTTAAAATCGGTCTAGGAGTCTTTGAGAAATCAGGGAAAATACATAAGAAAAAAGATTACGACGAATTTAAAACCTCCTCCTTTTTTTGAAGTTAGTTAAAATAGTTGACGATAAAATCCTACCTATCCCCAAAAAACATACCGTAAAAACATACCTATTAAAGCTGTAAAAATAAAGTTGACAAACTTACATTTGCAGTTGTCTCCGATACATTTTGTTTAAGAAAACGTATTATCAAGTACATTTTATAAGTTGGTCGACTATTACTCGTAAAGTTGTAAAGCCTACTTAGTCATGATAATTTTCTTTTAAACTTCGTTATATATACCACTATTGTGAATTTTTTCACACCCCCAAACATAGCCGTTTAGCTGGTAGAGGGGGGGGACACTCGAATCGAGCAAAATTTAGCACTTTAAAGCTTAATATTTCACAAACGATTTTTTTTATCAAAAAACTGTCAATGGAAACTATCATTATTTTTTAAAGACCTATTTAATGATACCCCACACTAAGGGGTACGCGAGAAAAAAAAATCCTCACTTTACGTGTAAGTACAGGAGGTACCCTAAAAAAAAAATATTTTACGAGATTTTATTTTACCACTTTTTCGGCACAACAAATCCGTATATTTACACCAAATTACAGCTCTCTAGTACTGTGCGTCTCTGAGCTAAACTGCGGACAGACGGACGGACGGACGGACGGACGGACGGACATGGCGAAACTATAAGGGTTCCTTGTTGACTACGGAACCCTAAAAAATGACGTGACGTTCGTTCATTGCAGTAACATATCAAGTTCAGGGCTGCATTTAAATCCTTTATCCAGTTTAAATTTATACTGAATAATTGTCAAACACCCCGTTTAAGTACACCGCGAGGTGAAAAATGAAGCTAACTAAAATTTAATCTGCCCCGTTTACGGTCGTCCGCTGGCATAAGTTTTTACTGAAAGGAATAAATATTTGCGACCTTTTTACCACGCAAAATTTTATCCTGCTGTCAGATTGACATTAAGTTTTGTTGTTTTGCTGCATTCGCGCCGTAAAACGAATGTTTTTATTTTAGAGAATGAATATTATTTGTGGATTATGGATTTAATTAATATTACACCGGCAAATTGATTATTTGTTTAAAAAACTGAGCTGTCAATTGAATTTGACAGCTTACATCGACAGAAACTTATCGACTCCGTTCAGCGAACCCTCGCTAGTTTAATTTTTTTCCGGCGAAATACCGCAGAAGGATTTAAACGCACCCCAGCGCCATCTATCCATTGACTAGGGAAACCATAAAAAGAAAATCCCTCATTCAGCGAATCCTCGCTAGTTGAATTTTTTTCCGGCGAAACATCGACGGAAGATTTAAACGCACCACCTGTGGTTCGCTCGTGCTAAATATTTTCGAATTTGAAATAATTGTTAGATGGCTTTGGCATCAAAGAAATTGTAAGTATTAGATCAAAATCCCGTTACAGATGGCGGAGATGCATAATTTAGTTTATTATCACCTATTCAATGATGGCCCAGAGCAGTGGTGGCCCAGTGGTATCGGTCCCGACTTACGAGTTGTAGGTTGGGTGGGTGGGTTCGAACCCCACCAGGCGCATTACTTTGTGTAATTTATTTCATCACCACTGCTCTCAAAACGGTGAAGGAAAACATCGTGAGGAAACCGGCATGTCCTAGAACCAAAAATTCGAAGACATGTGACATCCACCAATCCGCACTGGGCCCACAGAAATATTAAAAACAGGAGAAGTGGCAAGGGGACGTGTCCGCTACCATGTGGTTCTGAGCTCTACGCTCAGAAAGTGAAAAAATGGCCGTCACCGCGAGTTAGTTTGTTGTCAACCGCATTCGTGAAAAAACCGGCCAAGTGCGTGTCGGGCCACGCACAGTGTAGGGTTCCGTAGTTGCCCATCAAAATACTTATGCGAACTAACTAATCTGATTCGCTGAATTTAATTTTAAAAAGAAGAATTTTCAAAATCGGTCCAGGAGTCTTTGAGAAACATAAGAAAAAAGACTACAACGAATTTAGAACCTCCTCCTTTTTTTTAATTTAGTTAAAAATAGTTGACGATAAAAACCTACCTATCCCCAAAAAACATACCTATACACCGTGACTTTTTAGTCGTCTTACAAAAGCAGCCCAGTTCATGTATCCAATGTCTAGAACACGTTTATAATAAAAAAATAGGTATTTAAAAGATTTGAAAATTTTAAAAATAAAATTTAAATTCGTTATTATGACGCCAGGCGTAGTTCGAAACACCCTTGTCTCATAGAAAATTGGAATGGAATGATCTGCCCGACTATTGCGCTGGGTAGGTATACTCTACAGCATGATACGTAAACATTTTAACAGGGTGTTTCATATTTCTAATGTATTAAAAAATATATTATTAACGATTAAAAAAGAAAAAAAACTTGCCTAGAGGTATTTTAGGTCGGATACATTAAGTGGACCCTTTTTGTAAGACGACTAAAAAGTCACGGTGTATAAGCTGTAAAAATAAAGTTGACAAACTTACATTTGCAGTTATCTCCGATACATTTTGTTTAAGAAAATATGATATCAAGTACATTTTATAAGTTGGTCGACTATTACTCGTAAAGTTGTAGAGCCTACTTAGTCGTGATAATTTTCTTTTAAACTTCGTTATATGTACTACTATTGTGAATTTTTTCACACCCCCGAACATAACCGTTTAGCTGGTAGAGGGGGGGGACACTCGAATCGAGCAAAATTTTGCACTTTAAAGCTTAATATTTCACAAACGAATTTTTTTATCAAAAAATTGTTAATGGAAACTCACATTATTTTTTAAAGACCTATTTAATGATACCTCACACTAAGGGGTACGCGAGAAAAAAAAATCCTCACTTTACGTGTAAGTACTGGAGGTACCCTAAAAAAAAATATTTTACGAGATTTTATTTTACCACTTTTTCGGCACAACAAATTCCTATATTTACACCAAATTACAGCTCTCTAGCACTGTGCGTCTCTGAGCTAAACTGCGGACAGACGGACGGACGGACGGACATGGCGAAACTATAAGGGTTCCTTGTTGACTACGGAACCCTAAAAAACGATTATGCCGTCTTGTTCGGTGCTTTTGTGCAAAAATAGAAACCAAAACAAATATTTTAGAAGTCATGGCATCGGGTTTCACATGTAATTACAAGTATTTTACAATATTTGTCTTAAAAATCACGAAAAACAACAAGCAGTAAAATATATCTGACTTGTACTACTGTACTTTTGTTTTCCTACATAACTCCGACGGTATTATTTTTGCAATAAATACATTGCTCTTTTACAACCACATCATTGCATCACAGAGTGACTGAACAAGCAATGTAAAACTGACATAACGATACCTCAATCAGCCGTAATGTCGCATGGTACGGCCGCTGGCTAGTGACGTGCTCTTGGAAATCCGACAAAGTCTATCGACAAGAAAGTCGACTGCTAATTGCTATTTTTTTTTTTTTTTTGAATTTATTATCTTGTAATAAGGCTGGAAGGCCGATGTGGTTCATGGATTTTTACATTTTTTTATTATTTTACAGAGTATTAAATAAATGCGAAACCGAAGATGGTTAAGTAAATTAATTAATGTTTAGTTTAGTAATCTATGGACTAAATTAATAGTAATCTATACAATAAAGATAATAAAAACGGTTTCATATCGTTTTTATTAATTTTATTTCCAAACCTTTATAATTTATCGATATATTTATCGTGAACTCTTCGATTTAGTCAAACACTGTCGAGTCCGCCCCCGTGTCCCGACGACAACAATGATAATTGTTTTAGTGTGAGTAAATTACACGGAAAAAGTACGCTGTGGTTTAAAGAATAAGGTTTATATTTAAATGACAGAGTTTTCGATGGCGCGTTTGTGCACTTGTTCGTAGTATTGTTTTGATATACTACATGCGTAATATTATCTTTATGGTGGGGCAGTTGTGGCTTCACCGGTTTTCTATACATTTTGAACTCCACGCCCAAACTCCTTCTATAATATATCTATGGCCCACTCCCTCTCACAGAGTGAAGGCTCGTGTCCCAGCAGTCGGAACAATATAGGCTGATGATGATGATGATGAATGTTGTAATTGATTTACAAAACAAACCGTGTAAATAATGGATTTTTCAAAGTTCTAAGTTATGTAATCATAATACTATGTAACATTAATTATCTCGATGAAATGTCCTAAATGTAATGTACAAAATAAACACTATGCCAACCATAAATCAAGATTGAATGTTGACTATTCATAAAGTACAAAGTTCTGAAATTGCTGCGAAACATTATTCGTAATACGAACGAAAGTTTACTTGTCGTGTGTGTACGTAGGTACTGTACAATAATAGTGCCCTTATTAATTGAAAGAGATAGATTGATAGTTACAAATTGAACTGTAAATGTAATCGGCTTGGAGCTTATCTATAACATAAATAGCCATAGGCTTTGTAATTCGCCAAAGGGACTGGAACTCGTTATCCCTTAGGTCAAATGGGTTGCAGACGTCGCGAATCACCTTCCTCTGTATTTTTCATGCTTCCCTCTCCTCATACACAGATAAATGATAATTGTAGTACGGCACCGCCATTATACTTTAAAGTTCACAGAACACTGTTTTTAGTCACTGTTGTCGCGATTTCTCGTCTTCGAAAACCATCGACGAGAAACTTGTCGTAGGAAAATGTCAAAATTCGACTAAATATAGCGCGCATGACGACAAAAACAGGTTTGACAGAGCGACACGAGCTCTATGTCAGAACGACACGACATATTAGTGTCACCATGTTAGCTCCCATCGACAAACAGACATTATGTCGTCTCAGGACGAGATAATGTTGCGCATGTTAGCCCCTCTCATCGACAAACAGACATAAGTCGTCCCAGCTCGAGATAATGTGTCGACAAAATTTTGTCAACTTGCGCATGCTAGCCCTGCAGGTCTGCTTATTTCTATTTTGCGCCAACGTGTCTGGATATTGGACGCCAGGACCGTTGTAAGGGCTAGGGTGAAGAAATGCAACTTCTGCTTCAGAGTAAATCCATCACACCTGGTTGCGCCAACATTGAAAATATGATTGACATCCGCTAACTTCCCTATACCCATCTCCTTTCCGCACATACCGCGCGAGTGAATAAGAAGATTCGCCGCCATTTTCTCTGTCTCTGTCACTTCCGAATCGCACCGCAACAAGTGTCGCATGGCGTCAACCCGCTCCGCTTAAAATTATTGCTAACTGTGGAATTACTGCATTTTGGTGTGTAATAACGCTTGAAAACAATCGTCTGTGCTTGTGTCTAAAGTGTGAGGACATTAACTCGAAGCCCAACTGCCCCTGAACCTGGAAAGTGAACCGGTGCACCGGCGACGTGAGCACGTGGCCCCAGCAAAAGGTTTGTGCTTCCTTTCCTATTCAAATCGTGTTGCATTCCAGTGCTCCACATCCACCGCAACGCGAAGACTACCTAACACCCAGCGTTTTGTCAATCATTTAATTTAGGTTTCCCGCAAATACAGTCCACTCAATTGGCCTTTGGCGCCACCATTTTGTTTGGTCCCTCTCACCGGATCGTTAGGTATTTGAATCAAATACTTATTTGTTGTAGTTATCACATTAGTATTTATTCTATAGGGAATAAACGCACCGCACCGCACTCTTATACCTATCGCAATTCGTTGTTTGTTTCTCGCAAATTGTTCATCTAATAGCCACGTACGTGCACTTAGGTATTTACATATACGTAGCTATAGATCGCTCGTATTACTTATTCATTCGGAAATATAAAAGTATTCGTATATCACAAACAGAGACACAACCAAGCGGGTATATTATTATTGAGTTAATATTACCTACAGTTCGTTAATTTCATTTCACCCGCACCGCAGTTCGTTTAAAACTATCTAGGTAGGTACCCACTTTATGCGTTATTGTCTGTGTCGCTGTTCTCCATCGTTTAAATACGCTAAAAATAACTTTATTTTGTTTGTTTACCGCATTGATTGTACGTACCTAGTAATTGTTCACGATGTCTCCAAAGGACAACAAAGTTCAATTAAAACTTTTATATGCCAAAAGAGACATGCTATTTTCTCGCGTGCAATCTATTTGTGATAATGCACATAAAACAGCTGATCTAACTATTAGAGATTCGTTCTTATGTTCGATAGAAAACTTGGACAGTTTGCGCGCGGAATTTGAATCCGTAATTCATGATATTAACATTTTAGAGTTAGAATTAAATCCAGAATACGCTGTGAGTTATCAAGCTTTGGCGTCATTTGATGATTTATTCTGTCGCATCAAACGCGTCGCGAGAAGCATGGAGATGCCGTCTGTCCATCAGAGCCAGGCTAATCACACTCGCGATCGACCTAAATTACCGCCTATTCAGATACCTGAATTTAATGGCGATATTCGCAATTGGAATCTGTTCATAGATAGTTTTGAAAACACCATAGATAAGAACGCCTCTTTGACGGATCATGAAAAATTGCATTATCTGATTGAAAAGTTAACCGGTAAAGCTAAAACTGTTTGTGCCGGTATTACTTTTAGTGCTGAAAATTATCCATTAATATTAAAAACTTTAAAGTCGAAATATGAAGACAAAAGATTAGTAGCTACCGCATACTTAGATCAGTTATTTGAATTGAAAAATATTACAGTTTGTAATGAAATTAATTTAGAGAAGTTTTTAGATACTTTTGCATCATCTGTTCGCGCAGTAAAGAACTTGAAGGTCGATGACCTCTGCGACTTTTTGTTTCTGTACTTAGGTTTAAGGAAATTAGATAGTGAAACTGTTCGTTTATTTGAAATGAACCATCGCAGTAGTAAACTTCCAAAATTCAATGATTTAGAATGTTTTATTCGCGATCATATTAAAATATTACAGCGCACTTCTTCAAACCATGGAGTTACGAAGAAAGTAGTTACTAAATCCGACTGTCGAACGGATGCGCCGTCGAAGTCACAAAGGTCGACACATACGTATGTGAACACCGCACCTACACCTGTACAATCTATTTGTTCTTTGTGTAATAGTCAACATTCGCAATTGTACAAGTGTTCTGGTTTCCTAAAATTTACGCCTTACGAACGTTATAAGTTTGTTCGTGAACACAATTTGTGTTTTAACTGCCTAAGTGACAAGCATCGGTCTGCGTCTTGTAATAGTAATCAGAGTTGTCGTAAGTGCTCTTCAAAGCACCACACTTTACTTCACATGGAGAGAAGTAATAATAATGCCGCATCCAATGTGAGCGCAGTTATTTTATCAAGCGGTGACGCGTCGTCGCAAACAGTCAGTGCGAACTCTGCCGCCGCCGCTCCGCAGCCGCCGCGCGTCGCTGCCCGCTCGCCGACCGCTCCCGGCGCCCCCGCCGTGAGTGACGTCACGTTATGTTCGATGTCCGCAAGCAGTGCGTGTACCACCGTGGTGCTCGCGACCGCTCACGTTGTTGTTAATGATTCCTCCGGTAATCCGTGTCTTGTTCGAGCGTTGTTAGATAGCGCTTCGCAGAGTAATTTCTTAACTCAAAATTGTTGTCATCGCCTTGGGTTTAGTATTAATAACCGGACAGCCCGCTCAGTAGTTAAGGGGTTCGGTGGTTTAAAGTCAACCATTCATGGTTCGATTAAAATTAAATTTGCATCGCGTTTTAATTCAGATATTTGTTTTGATATGGATTCGCTTGTCGTAGATAAAATTACGGAACGATTGCCTACTGTCCCGGTCGACACGTCTTTATTGACTACATTTAAAGACCTACCGTTGGCAGATGAATCTTATGGTGTCCCCGGAGACGTCGATATGTTGATCGGCGCATCGATTCTTCCGCACCTCCAGTTATCGCGTAAGGTTCAAGGTCATTCGTCGTATCCCGCACCTCACGCCCTAGAAACAGTTCTAGGTTTTGTTATTGTTGGTTCCGCACCCGCATATTTAGATAGTTACTCGACTGTGTCACACTGCTGCACTATTGAGCCGCCGCTGGAGTCTACCCTCCGCAGGTTTTGGGAAATTGAAGAGGTCAATGTCCCGCCTATCCTAAGCCCTGATGATAAGGTGGCTGAAGAGATTTATTGTCGCACGACTACTCGTGATAACGAGGGCCGTTATATTGTATCGCTTCCATTCAAGGGTGATATTTTTTCGCTCGGTGACTCCTACGCTTCCGCTGAAAAACGCTTTACTTGTTTGGAACGTAAGATGCAAGCATCTCCGAAGTTGAGGCAAGCCTACGATGAGGTTGTTATCGAATACCTAGATAAAGGATACATCTCACCTGCGCCCACCGTAGCCGAGACTGGCGAGACCCGCGATCATCCATCTTACATCATCCCCCACCACGGAGTTGTTAGAGAAGACAAACTTACTACTAAGCTTCGCGTGGTTTTGGACGGCAGTGCTAAAACTAGCACTTCTGTATCGCTTAATGATATTTTGTATTGTGGTCAAAACCTCCAAGGTAACTTATTTGACATTATTGTAAATTTTCGCTTGTTTGCTGTCGCGCTTTCCGCCGACATAAGGCAAATGTTCCTTTCTATTGGTATTCGCGAATGCGACCGCAAGTTTCAACGTTTTTTGTATAGATTTTCGCCTCAAGAACCTTTGAGGGTTTACGAGTTTAATCGTGTTTGTTTTGGCCTTAAGTCGAGTCCTTTCCATGCACTTCGCACTATCAAACAATTAGCCGCTGATGAGGGTGAAAAATTCCCGAAGGCGAAGGAAACTATTGAGACTGGGCTATACATGGATGATTTCGTTTATAGCGTAGCCAGTGAGGCAGAGGCCGTTGAGACCGCTGCTCAAGTAATAAGTCTCATGAAAGCAGGTCAGTTTGATCTTGTGAAGTGGACAAGCAACTCGCAAACCGCTCTAGATTCGATTCCACCATCGCATCAATTATCTTCGGTGAAGGAATTTGATGGTGATGATACGCACAAGGTTCTTGGCCTGAGTTGGTCTCCTGCGTCTGACTTGTTCAGTCTTAAAGTTAGTTCGACTCCGCAAACTTGTACTAAGCGCGTTATCCTATCGTGTGTAGCACGTATATGGGATGTTATGGGATTTGTAGCTCCCGTCGTTTTATATGCCAAGTTGCTTATAAAAGAACTGTGGCTTTCCAATAGTGATTGGGATGACCCCGCGCCCGACAATATTGTTAAATTGTGGGCTCGCTTTCGGAAAGAGCTTCCATTGCTCAATCAAATAAAAATTCCACGACATGTTGGTATATTGTCAGACAGTACAGTCACTGTCGTAGGCTTCGCAGACGCCAGTGAAAAGGCTTACGGGGGAGTAGTTTATTTTCACGTTTTGAATGCTGGCAAGGTGTCGATTAGTCTTATAAGCGCTAAATCCAAAGTTTCCCCTCGCAAAGTCGTTTCTCTGGCGCGCTTGGAGCTGTGCGCTATACTTTTGTTAGTTCAATTAATCAGCTCTATTGTCAATGCTTGCAGGCACCGCATTGTTATTGATAGAATAATGGCTTTTTCGGACTCTACTGTAGCTTTGTGTTGGGCACATTCCTCGCCCCATCGCTGGGACACATTCGTCGCCAATAGGGTGGCAAAAATTCAGTCTGAATTATCACCGCAAAATCTTTTTCATGTTGCTGGCACAGATAATCCCGCCGATTGTCTCTCCCGTGGATTGCTCCCTTCGCAAATTTTAGACCATCCGCTGTGGTTCTGCGCTCCACCTTGGATTCATAGTGCGCTTGAAGAATGGCCAGTTAAGCCCTTTAACCCAGCTGCCGTTTCAGAGCCACCCGAGGAGAAAAAGCGTTCGCTTGTAATATCGGTTCTACGTGAAGAGTCGATTATTTTGTCGTTGTCTGATCGCGTCTCGTCTTGGTCGAAACTTTTGCGTTGCGTAGTGTATGTCTGTCGTTTTCTAAAATTATTACCCACGCAGGGTAATATCACCGCAGCTGATCTGGATAAAGCTGAGTCAGTAGTGCTTCGTGAATTGCAGAGATTTTATTTCGCGTCAGAATTTAGTAGTTTGGAGTCCAACAAGCCTTGTAGTCGCGCTTTTCAACATTTGAAACCTTTTTTGCAGAATGGCCTCATTCGAGTAGGAGGTCGTTTGAGAAATTCCGATTTAGGATTTGAGCAAAAACATCCAGTAGTTTTACCCCGCAAGGACCATATTTTAGATTTGATTGTAGATTATCATCATAAGGTGAATTGTCACGCAGGCCCAGATTTGTTGATGTCTATCCTTAGACAAAGGTATTGGATACTTTCCGCTCGCAATTTGATTCGTGCTAGAGTGCACAAATGTGTGCCCTGTTTTAAGCTCCGCCCGCGTTTTATCGCGCCTGAAATGGCCGATCACCGCGCCTGTCGTGTTATTCAGTCCGCTAAAGCTTTCGTACACGTCGGTACAGACTTCGCCGGCCCGTTTAGGGTAACTATTGCCCGTGGTCGTGGTATACGCTCCACAAAGGCTTACGTTTGTCTATTTATTTGTATGACAACTCGTGCGGTTCACATAGAATTGACCGGTGATTTAAGTACGCAAAGTTTTATGTCCGCGTTTAAGCGGTTTTTGTCGCGCCGCGGTCCCGTCAAATGTTTATATTCTGACAACGGTACTAATTATGTTGGAGCTCGCCGTAGTATCTCGGAGTTACACGCATTCTTGCGGTCAAAGTATTATCAGAGCGAATTCGCTCATGTTTTGGCCGAAAATCGTATTGAATGGCATTTTAATACACCCGCTGCTAGTCACTTTGGTGGTAACTGGGAAGCTAATATTAAGAGCCTCAAGTCGCATCTGTTCCGTGTTGTAGGCTTACAGATTCTCTCTTATGAAGAGCTGAGTACGGTACTCGCTCAGGTAGAAGCAGTTTTGAATACTCGTCCACTGTGTCGAACGCTATCTAGTGACCCATCGGAGTCTTTAGCTTTAACGCCGGCTCACTTCTTAACGACGACTCCTCTTAAGTATTTGCCCGCTATGGATGTTGAAGATGACAGACTGCATCTCCTAAAGCGTTACGCTCTTTTGGATAAATTAGTTCAATCTTTTTGGAGGCGTTGGAGAACTGATTATTTGCACACGCTGCAGTCGCGTCAAAAATGGAATACCCCATCGAATCCAGTCACCGTTGGTACTGTAGTAGTTTTAATGACCGAGAATGCGCCCCCTCTACACTGGCCTCTAGGTGTAGTGGAGGAAGTTTTCCCTGGTTCAAATGGAGTGACGCGTATAGTAAGAGTTAAAACCGCGACCGGTTCGTATTTACGTCCGGTTATTCGCCTCTGTCCTCTGCCTAATCAGCAGTAGGTTTCAAATTATTATATATATTAACTACGAAACAGTTACAACAACGCTTTATTATAGGTATATAGTTTAGGAATAGGTTAGCAGTTAACTCCAGAATTTAGTTTGTTTCGCTTATTGTTTTGAAGGTAACCCTTCAAACCGGGGGGGGAATGGTTGCGCCAACATTGAAAATATGATTGACATCCGCTAACTTCCCTATACCCATCTCCTTTCCGCACATACCGCGCGAGTGAATAAGAAGATTCGCCGCCATTTTCTCTGTCTCTGTCACTTCCGAATCGCACCGCAACAAGTGTCGCATGGCGTCAACCCGCTCCGCTTAAAATTATTGCTAACTGTGGAATTACTGCATTTTGGTGTGTAATAACGCTTGAAAACAATCGTCTGTGCTTGTGTCTAAAGTGTGAGGACATTAACTCGAAGCCCAACTGCCCCTGAACCTGGAAAGTGAACCGGTGCACCGGCGACGTGAGCACGTGGCCCCAGCAAAAGGTTTGTGCTTCCTTTCCTATTCAAATCGTGTTGCATTCCAGTGCTCCACATCCACCGCAACGCGAAGACTACCTAACACCCAGCGTTTTGTCAATCATTTAATTTAGGTTTCCCGCAAATACAGTCCACTCAATTGGCCTTTGGCGCCACCAACACCCAAAGCATATGATGGCAGATTTGCCGTCATATCGTGTGTCAGAAGCTAAAGCTTTCGTTCATACGGGCGTTGATTACGCAGGCCCAATCCGTTTAACGCTTACTCGTAGGAGAGGTCGGCATTCACAGAAGGCCTATATTTGCTTATTTGTCTGCCTTGTAACTAAGGCCATCCATATCGAGTTAGTCTCGGAGCTAACCTCAGATGCTTTTTAGTTGCATTTAAGCGGTTTATCTCTCGTCGTGGCCCTGTCTCATGCCTCTATTCGAACAATGGCACCAATTTTATGGGTGCAAAGGCACAATTGGACAATTTATTCCAAATTCTGATCGACTCTGAGTTTAACACTGCTCTGAAACATGAGCTTAATACCCGCCGAATAGAGTGGAAGATGATACCACCTCGGAGCCCACACTTCGGTGGGATTTGGCAGGGGAACATTAAGAGCTTGAAAACTCACCTGCACCGTGTGATAGGAGATCAGCTTCTCACTTAAGAGGAGTTGCAGACAGTATTGGTTCAGATAGAGTGCATAATGAATTCTCGTCCACTTACCGTTATATCTTCGGATCCTTCACCAGAAGTTATAACCCCTGCGCATTTCTTAATGTCCACCCCATTGCAGTACTTGCCTGCCGTGGACTTGAAAGACGAGTGTATTAATATTATTCAGCGCAAGCAATTATTAGATAGCATGGTTCAGTCTTACTGGAAAAAGTGGCGTTTGGAATATCTGCACACGCTGCAAGTCAGGCAGAAGTGGACGTCTCCTGACCGTCCTATAGAAATCGGAACTGTCGTGCTGGTGGGACAGGATGATTGCCCTCCTTTAAGATGGCCATTAGGCGTGATCACAGAAATTCATCCGGGTTCTGATAAGGTCGTTCGTGTGTTCGTGCAAAGGTTAAGACGAAATGTGGAATTTTCAAGCGTCCGGTTGTAAAACTGTATCCCATACCAACGCAATAATAATATTATCTGCTTTCTCATAGTATTTAGTATAATGTAAGTAATAAACATAATTCTAACATCCAAAATTCATTTATTTAAATAGTTGTCTTGTTTCGAAAGCTCTGCGAACTTTCAAAGGGGGCAGCATGGTTGGGCACCTTAAGTGGCCCAAATTGATTTTTCAATATTTGTTTCTGTTAAACCTAAGTATTAGGTCATTTCTCTAACAATAATTAATTCGTTTCAAATGGTTTCGATAAGTTAATATTTGAGACTATTTGGTTTGCGCGCCATGACGACCGCGCGTTGGGATTCGCCGAGCCGGGCGACGCCAGCGCTATATGTGTAGTTCCGGAACACCGACACGGAGTGTCCGACGCCGCCGACCAATGAGAAGATTCCTAACTTTTTCAAACGCATGGCCGGTGCTCCTGTATATTTTTAACCCTTAAAGGCTACTACGGTGTTTTTACACCCGGGTGGTTTAATTTTTTGTCGATATCTTTTTTCGTTTTTAGCGCAGCGCCTTGCGATTTTGTGTATTCTCATAAGTCGACAGAAGCCCTCGAACACGCGGGAAGAGAGATTGTGCGCACGCGCCAGTCCCGAGGTACACACACAACCCGGTGTTTTTATACCCGTTGTAGTCATAGTGGGCTACTGACTTCACAGCGTAAGTAATGAACTTTGAATGTTTTATTTTTAGAATGTTTGTAGATTACTACTTTTGTATGTTTAATATTATATGCATTATATTTATTATTATTTATGTGTATTATTTTTGTGTTATTTTCTTAAGAAATAGAAAATGTACTGGCATCGGATGAAGAGTCCAAATATTATTACAAGTTAGAAATGATTGTTCATTTTCTCTATTGTTTAGTTTATAATTACTAAAAAGATGTTAATTTGATATTATGTTAGGTTACAAGCAACTTTGAAAAAGATTGCTAGTATTATCATTTTGATTTAAAAATTTCATATGTTTTTTTGAAGGTATAAAGATAACTTCCATGCCAAATTAAAGCCTTATCTATGATTACAAAGAAATCGGACATGCGGGCAGCGAGTAAAGGGCAACTCGCTGCCCGACCAAGGACCATGCCCGGGTCGACGGCGCACAGTGGTACAGGTAGTACGTGCATGCGGAAAATATTATTTTTAAATGAAAAGACGTTGCGTTTCTTTATAATACTTTGTTAAAAATATATAATGAATGTACCAGTATACAAAAAGAAAGATATAATAGGTATTTTTTTTCATCATAATATTCACATCATCTTATTTTTTCACATGAATTCAATTCAAAATTTTATGCAAAATATACAGTCTTTAAGCATTTCTATATAAATAAATACTAATAAACTAAATATTAAATAGAGAAAATATAGTTTTCGAGATGGGTGAGAAACACTTATTAATATAACGCACTTTTTCTTAACTACAGAGCGTCATTAGTTAAGGACCTGGTATTTCCAAGATCGCAGGTTTTCGCAGCTAAAACTGATGTATTCCTAATCTATAGGGTCTAATTAATCACCGAAGGTATATCATTACGTAACGGTCGATAACGGAGATTAGTTAAGCTCTCATGATTGAAAACAAAGGGTTCCAAATGACCTTCTTCACAAAAAATGCTATAACCAGTAATTATTTATTATATAATTATATTATTTTTACGTATTTCATAAATACACACATTGAACATAAGATTAAACTAAAAATAAAAGTTGTAGATTATAGTATTATGGTCCTAATTCATACTTGAAATAACAATATTTTTTGCACGAAATTTGTTAATTCTCGATCATCCTACTTTGGCATGATATTATTAAATACTGTGGAATTATTTATCCGTATTAATTTTAAGACTTGTTTCTACTAACACTCTAGTATGTGTATACCAAATTGTAGACATTTTAAACAAGGTCGACCTTTTGACTTTTTTCCGCCCTTGAACCAATGTGCGGCGCGTTGTGTCCCACGCGCGCCTCAAAGAGCGTCAGCATAATGACGGGGCCCCCCTCTCAGAGGGCCAAAGCCTGCCGGGGTAGCGGGATTATTCCCTTACCGTAACCCCGGAACGAACAGGCTATGAAGGACACCGTGGATTTTAGTCAGTAGAAGTCTGACAGTCCCTCCCGCCCTGCCCGGGGTTGGAGGACTCATTTGATGATTTTACCACGCTAAAAAAAAAAAAAAAAAAAAAAACCCCTTCAAACATTACCATGATCTTGAGAACTCTTTTTCACACGCAAATTAAATTGTTTTTTTTTTTTTTTTAAATAAACTTATAAATCAAAATATCAAAGTAGACGATCTATAATTAAAGAATACACAATAAAAAGGTGTAACATACATTGAATTAATTAATTTACTCCAAATACTAAATCCGGGTGTTTTTTCACCCATAATAGTCTTAACAGTATACGAATTGAATGAAAACCTACTTGGATCTGATTACAACGTGGTATCTTATATAAAACCAGGTGCTGTATTGAGTAGGATCTTAGAGTACCCGAATACCGAAATAAGCACACTTACAAAAAGCGACTACGTGGTTATATTGGGCGGATGCTGCGATAAAAACCCTCTTGACATCGATATAAATTTACATCGTTGGTTATCGTCAACTGCAAATACAAATGTCATTATAAGTGAAGTACCCAGTAACAGGTTTCTTAAGGAATCAAAAATCAACTACTTATTACGATTTATCTGTAAGAAAAATAAAAATGTATTGTTCATGGACATGAATTATGACAGGTTCCCACCAAGTAGACGCAATCATGTACTAAATCTTGCAAGGTCGTTATTAAAAGAAATATTGTGTATTCACTACCATTTCAAAGCATTACAGTACGAACAGATGACGTGTCAATTTAAAAGTAAAAAGTGTTTTGAAAGTAAATACGTGCAAGTTAATTTAAATCTAGATCAAAGTGTTATAAAAAGAATTGATACAGACTGTATAAATGAATCAATCAATGAACACGGTGAATCAGAATGTAACAAAATTGAACACCCAAATTCGAATAATTTATTTCGTTTATAATTTTGTCACTATCCTTCATCAGAACATTAACGGATTGCTTAATAAATCTGATATGCTCTCTGTATGTATTAACGATTTGGCTACCCAGAACAATCCTGTTGACATACTTTGTATCACTGAACACAACATGACTGACGGTGACGAAGTGTACCTAACAATACCAAATTATAAACTTTCGTCTTACTTTATGAGACATTGCAGACATGGCGGGTCCTGTATATTAATTAAAAATAATTTAAAATTCAGAATTCTTAATGACATCACTAAACTTTCCATATGTAACACAATAGAATGTTCTGCAATTGAGCTGTTGGAACATCAAATTGTTGTTCTATGTATTTACAGGCCGCCTAACAACTCCGCAGGCACTATAGACAGCTTTTTCACAACCCTTAATAAAATATTAAATAACGTTTGCAAAAACGGTAGAAAGATCATAATGTGCGGAGATTTTAACATAGATACTTTGAAGCACACAAAACTTTCCATCGAATTTACAGAAATCTTAACCAGATATAACTTAAAACTAAAATTCAATCAAATAACGAGATTTGCTAGTAAAACGTGCATAGACAACATAGCCCATAACATAAGAGCATGTAAAGGCACTTTAAAGGAATTAGCGCTATCAGACCATAATGCACAAATAGTTAAGGTTCCAGTTAAAAAGACCTGCATCATAAAATACTGGTTTATATTAAAACGGGATTACTCTCAAGGCAACAGAGCTATATTTATAAAATATTTAAATCAGCTAACTAATAGTGACGTTTATAATTGCTGTGATGCGAATACTGCCTATAGCAAATTTCACGATAATTTTAATATGTTATATAATCTCTGTTTCCCTATTAAGAAAGTCAAGATGCATAACATATCTAGACCAAAATGGATCTCACGTGGATTGAAAATATGTAGCAAACGTAAATGTCAACTCCTGTGGCAATATAGGCACAATCCAAATCAAACCACTAAGACTTCTTTCAAAACATATGCAAAGAGATATAAAACTATAATTAGGCTTTTTTTTTTTTTTTTTTTTTTTAGCGTGGTAAAATCATCAAATGAGTCCTCCAACCCCGGGCAGGGCGGGAGGGACTGTCAGACTTCTACTGACTAAAATCCACGGTGTCCTTCATAGCCTGTTACGTTCCGGGGTTACGGTCAGGGAATAATCCCGCGACCCCGGCAGGCTTTGGCCCTCTGAGAGGGGGGCCCCGTCATTATGCTGACGCTCTTTGAGGCGCGCGTGGGACACAACGCGCCGTCGACCCGGGCATGGTCCTTGGTCGGGCAGCGAGTTGCCCTTTACTCGCTGCCCGCATGCCCGCGCCTACGGTGGCCGGAGATCATCTTGCGACGTCCGTCGCCGTGGGCGCCTACCACTGCGGCTGGGGCGGAGGGAGGACGCTGTCCTCTCTCGCTCGCGGCCTGCCTCCTCCTTGACGAGCATTACTGCCTCGCAGAAGGAGCTGACCGCTTCCCACTCCGTCTCGCCCCGCAGCATGGCCGCAACCAATGCCGGGCGCGAGAGGTCTCCGCCTATCGCAGCCGTGAGGACACGTCGGTGCTCCGCCCAAGCTGGGCAGTCTTGCACCGTATGCTCCACCGACTATAATTAGGCTTACCAAAAAATCTCAAAACGACTACTTTATTAAATCTGCTCTAAATAAAAACAAAGCTACTTGGAAAGTAATTAATGACATCAAAGGGAAGTATCCAAATGAAGGTGTGGCTCAATTAATTATAAATGATGTAACCATAAATAATCCTCAAGACATTGCTAATTCGTTTAATGGCTTCTTCTTGACATCAATAAAAATAATACTAGTGTTCTCCATGAATCATCCAGTAAATTGACATATACTTCCAATTCGATCTTTATGAGACCTACTATCCCTGATGACATTAATAAAATAATAATATCTCTAAAAAATAAAAACAGTGCCGGTTATGATAACATTACGACAAATATTGTTAAAGATGTAGCCCATATCATATCAGAACCACTTAGCTTCATTATCAATTTATGTATAGAAGAAGGCACTTTTCCTGATAAACTAAAAATATCGGTTATAAAGCCAGTGTTTAAAAAAGGAGACAAAACTAACATGAGTGATTACAGGCCCATTGCATTAATACCTATTTTTGGGAAAATCTTTGAAAAGGTGATATTTAACTGTCTTTATAATTTCTTTGAGGCAAAAAACATCTTAGCGCCCAATCAATATGGTTTCAGAAAAAACAAATCCATAAATGTAGCAGTTTATAACTTCCTACAGAAGGTAATGACTAACTTGGATAAAGGGTTATCAGCTGTCGCATTATACATGGACATGTCGAAAGCCTTCGACCGTGTCGATCACAAAATCCTCTTAAGAAAGTTGTATGCATATGGTGTAAGAGGAAATGTGTACAAACTCATGGAATCTTATCTTAGCAACAGACAACAATTCACAGAAGTAAGGAGGATAAATCTCAGTACTAAAACAGAAGAACTATATGTATCTGAACCTAGAATAGTTGAATTCGGTGTTCCTCAAGGGACTATTCTCGGTCCTCCTTTATTTCTCATCTATATAAATGACATGCCTTCGGTAACAACTCACGACATTACACTGTTTGCTGATGATAGCACCGTTTTATTTGCTAATGATAATTCAACTGATTTAGAATCTGACATTAACCAAACAATTTTACTGATTATAGATTGGCTTAGAATGAATAATTTAATTATTAATATTGATAAAACTAAAATCATGGATTTTAAAATACGGACCCGACGTACCGGTGCTTTAAAAATTCATTACCTATATAGTGAAATTGGGGAAACGGAAGTACTGGCCTGTTGGTCTAGTGGTTAGTGACCCTGACTGCTATGCCGGAGGTCGTGGGTTCGATTCCCACCCAGGACAAATGTTTGTGTGATGAGCATGATCATTTGTTCTGTGTCTGGGTGTAATTTATCTATAATATGTATGTATTTAGAAATATATAAGTATGTTTATCAGTTGTCTAGTACCCATAACACAAGCTCTGCTTAGCTTGGGACTAGATGGCGTTGTGTGATAGTTGTGGAATATTTATTTATTTTATTATTTACGGTGTAATATTCTGGGGCAATAGTACGGAAAGAGAGCGCGCTTTCATTGCTCAAAAACGCTGCATCAGAGCTATATTCAATTTATGCGAAACTGACTCTTGTAAGCCATTTTTTAAGAACAATAAATTATTAACACTACCATGCATCTATATACTTGAGGCAGCAGTATTTGTTAAAAACAATATCCACATGTTTGACTACTACACGCGTATACGGCGTAGGGATAAACTCCGCACACCAGCCAGTAAAACTCACTTAATGCATGAGAGCATCTTCTGTTCAGCTTCTCGCATCTTTAATAATATACCAGGGCCTATCAGAACAATTATGAAAAATGAGAATTTTAAAAGGTCTCTCCATGATCTGCTAGTAAACAAAAGTTATTACTCTGTTAAAGAATTTATGTCCGACAAATCTCTACAGAAGTATAGTCCGACCCAGTCGTGATGTGCTCAATGACCTAATTAGTAATGTAACGAATGTATTATCAATTTTTTATTTTTTTATTTTATGTTGTGATATTGAAATTTCTCATTTTGGTGTTTTGTTTAATTTTATTTTTTGAATTTTTTTATGTATAATTGACATTTTAACTATTGTAATTTATTGTCTGACTTTATTATTTTAATTTTTTGAACGTTAAAATGCAGTTGATTTCAATTTCTATAATTATAATAATTTGAATGTATTATTTTCATGTAAAAATTGTGTAATAATTATTGTATGCCCCACGGGCGGGACATAGCTGATCAAAATTTTCAAATATTTAAGAACTGTACTACACATACCTATGATCCACAATAAATGTTTGATTGATTGATTGATTGATTGAATTCATTCCAACCTATTAGAAAAATTACAAGCAAAATAGTTTATAGTCAATGATAGGTAAGAATCGAGGTTAAGGATAGGATGGTATGGATTTGAAAGATTCAAAGTTCGGCAAAGAAGACCATGTTGTACATGGTCTTTTTTGCCGAATCGATGTCTGGATTCACCTCTGCTGGCGCCTCACGATGTATGTAGATTCAGGATACTCGAGAATCGGTAAGTCACGCGGGACTTCGGTCCGATTTTAGGGGAAATCTTGACGTATCACGCACCTAATATACTTCGAGTATCCTACCAATTGCGCCAATTAAGTTCGGTGGCAGCAGAGGATGCAAAAAAAACCGATTATATTTAATTAAGTTTAATAAAAGTCCCCAAATTACAATTATAGTTTAAATCTAGCTAATAACTAAGTAGGTACTATTTAGTCAACGATTGACTCTTAAGTGCAGTTTCCATCAATATTGAGATCGACGCCTGATCGCGGAAACGGTGTCGGCCTTCGTCCGACGTGAGGCACGTGTGCTGCGTCAGCTCCTTGATATTTGCGAATTATGTAGTTATGTGGATCCAGGGCAACGCATACTACTGGTTTGCCTCGGGTATGCTTGCGAATTATGTAGTTATGTGGATTCAGGGCGATGTATACTAATGACTTGCCTCGGCTATGCTTGCGTAACATACGCCGCTGATGTACAGTTTATTATATTATTTTTGTTTGGACCAATATCAACACTTATATATAGATCTTCAAACTCGCTCTCAAACTGGGGTAGTCGACATGATTTTAAGTTTCTAGAGACAGCTATTAGGACACCACCTTCGTCTTTACGCTTTTTATATATACTTGACTCACGATCTCGCCTATAGACTATGAATCTATCATCAAACAATTCAGAATCATAGACACCACTGTTCAGCCAGGCAGGTCTCAGCTATCACTACAATGTCGAAATTATGCATAGAAATGTTTTGGAAAAAGTTGACAGTTTTGGTTTTTAAGCCTCGTACATTTTGATGACAAAAGTGTAGTGGGCAGTTGAATGTGACTAGATAAATTAATAGGAACTTGCGACTTATCGTACAACTAATAAAAACTATACTACGGATTTTAGTTTATCTAAGCTGGAGATTATAATAACCTTCGCAGAATCATCCTTTTTCATGAAAACCTTGCCGTCGCGAACCCAAACAAACTTAAATCCAAGTTCTTTTCCTCGGATACGACTTGCGGCATGTATTGCATTATTTTCGCTAGACAGCCTAGCTGTTCCGTGACGTAGATGGGCTGAGGTTTCTCCTCTCCGCTGCGATACCCAAGTGACTTGTATTCAGTTTGTTTTGGTTATTATCTCTGTTGTACTTCATTGAAGCGGCAAGGAAACTGTCACGTAGGCGAGGACTACTGAATTTGACGAGAATGGAACGGGGTCTAGCGCTTTGTGTGTCTTTCTTAGCAATTCTTGTGCAGTGTAGGATGTCAGGGTCGTTAATATTGCAGCTGATGAACTTACCCAGCTGCAACACGGTGGTAACCAAGTTTTCAGACTTGTTTTCCGGCACACACCGATGCTCGACGTTGGCGGTTCTCGAGTTTTGTTCTACCAGGTTAAGACGCTGACTAAGTTGTTGAATTGAATCTCGTAAACCAGAGTTGTCCTTTTCGAGTCTCTGAATCCTGTCAGATTTATCTTCCAATATAACTTTCATCTCCTTGTATTTCTCGTTATAGAAAGAAAGAGACTCCTTGAAACCCGATATCAGCTCATTAATTTGGCGGAACTGATCGGAAACGATATCTCTAAGTGCACTTTGTATCTCTTGTTTAATAATTTGCCTCAACGTGCCTCTCTTAAATATTGTGCTGGATTTTCGTGATATTTTAAAATAAATAACAGACTTCTTGTAAACGTGGTGTGTGACTTTTTATTGTTGACAGTTCAGTAACCATAGACTTACTTCTTAGACTACATGACATTCATTTTGACATAAGAGTTCCACAGATTAAAATACTCATTACATTTTACCCGGGATATTTAAATGTTATTGTTAAGTACATGCTTTTATTAAAAGCAACTCTTTAAAAGGAAGACAAACCAGGGAACGCAAGATCTATCATAAAAATAAAATTGGTCATTAGCGATTTTTTCTGATAAAGCGACTATGTAAATACTGAAGCGACACACATGCGTTATGGAGAAAAGAGGAACTAATGTATTATGGTGATCAAAGACGATCTACTCCCTTATATTAGGGTGTACATTTTTACAGCCTCTTAACACTTAACTTAATCATTGAGTCATCATCTGTTTGAACTGGTGCGATATTGTTTTGTAACTCTTTAGAGATGGAGCAGACATCAGCATTGATGTCAACAATTGGAAGTGGTGATAGGTGTTGAGCGAGATGATGAACAGGCCGAACGCTCCGTGGTAGGACTCGCGAGTTTGGTTTGCCTCGCAGGTGTGTTCTTATTATAATTGTTGTTGCATTGTCTTCGATGATTAGGAAAACTCTTGTAGTCTCGGCTTTAGTCTGAGGCGCCATCACATATAGACCGTGGAAGCTATGACGTCACATTTTGACATTTGGGTAAAAACAAACACAGGAACGTATTGCATTTTGAGATAATTTACATTTTGAATACATTATCTAGTGTTTACAAGGTATAAAATACCTTATTGTTTTGCTCCCGGTTGCAACCATGTCTCTAGAAGAGAAACCTGCAGGTTTTTTAGATTTCCTGCTAGTGAAAAAATCTTTAAAAAATGGAAAACACTCTGCCGGTACGTTACTGCTGATTAATTATTATTCTAGTCTGAGGATTCGTTGTATTGACTTGTATTGCTGACTTACTCATTATTTTCAATTTCAGTCGTAAGGATAGAGACCCTACTCGTGAAGACCGTCTTTGTAATTGTAATTTTGCTGATGAAAAGGATGTTGTTCCATCTATTTTTGCACACAATAGTAATAAGAAGTTCGACGCAGACATTATTATTAATTACAAAAAAGATAAAATAACAAAAATCCCACGTCGAAACCTGTTTGTTTTTACCCAAATGTCATCTTTTTACGTCACACTTCCACGGTCTATTTCAAAGATAAAAGCTTGTTTCCGAACGTAACCCCACAATGTCCATCTAACCTGTAACTCTATGCTTCATTTGGATTTTATGTCAAAAAATGGCGCCACGTTTCTTCCTTTCTTTATAATTAAAATTCGTTTTAAAAAAGTGTATTAACTATTATCGGCAAATGCGAAAATGAACGTCGGATTCAATATCGAAGCTACAGGAAACCTAAATTATGGAATCAGGCGTTACTTTGCGGAAATCCATGACATTAAAATGTTATGAAAAATATTTAGTTTTAATTCCGCGACAAAAATCCAGGCTTGTTGCAGGATGCAATCCCACCCTATGCAGTCATGCATATGCACATGCAGCAAAGGACGCACCCTCCCGCCCTCATGCATATGCACACTCGACTCGACAAGGCCGAGCGCTTGTCGAGTCAACATCTCCTGAGGATGCCCCGTGGAGGGGCGAAACACGTGTCGAGTATAGGTTTGATTGCATGGCTTGTTTTTCCGTTTGTTGCATGTGTGCATAATTATGCATGAGGGCGGGAGGGTGCGTCCTTTGCTGCATGTGCATATGCATGACTGCATAGGGTGGGATTGCATCCTGCAACAAGCCTGGATTTTTGTCGCGGAATTAAAACTAAATATTTTTCATAACATTTTAATACAGGAAACCTGTAAAGCGCATAAGACACGTGAGGATTTTAATTATAATACGAGCGATGAAGGTGTGAAATGAAACTTGCTGTTTTACGAGTAATTTTTTCTGCTATGAAATAAATACAACTGCATAAAGATTCGTTATGCAGCGCGAATGATGATCGCTACTTGGAAAGAAGAATGGGACGAATTCTATGCCTTGAGATTTGCATGTGTTTTTTTGCAAAAAATGGTGTTTGCTACATAAGCAATAAAAGGAAACGCAAAAGGCTAACAACGCCTGCATACTATATTGATAACGACTGGCCTGGCCATTGGGACGTCTTGCGGGGGCGTATGTGGTCTACAAAGGCTATGTGCTGAGTTTTTTAACAACCTAACCTTAGTGTTTGCTACATAAGCAATAAAAGGAGACTCAAAGGGCTAACAACACCTATATACTATATTGATAACGACTGGCCTGGCCATTGGGACGTCCTGCGGGGGCGTATGCGGTCTACAAAGGCTATGTGCTGAGTTTTAACAACCTAACCTTCAAAGGAAGTTCTGCGGGAACTTAAATGGTTATGGAGTGTTTTTACTATTATTATAACCTTCAAGGGAAGTTCTGCGGGAACTTACATGGTTATAGTGTGACCTGTGTGACATGGCTGTTACAGCTTTGCATTATATTTTTTCCAGAAAATGGAATAAGTACCATCTGTAGGTTTTCACCTAATAATTTATAATGACAGTAATAATGTCACTTCAGTGGTTGTAGAGAATCACTGTCCAAAACTGATTAATGTTTAACAAAATGCATTTGAAAAACATTCATTTACTTAAAATCTGGCATGTGAGATTATTTGTTGATTCACAGCTGGTGAAAGTATGAAGAGTTATTTAAACAAATATCCCAAAGCGGGAATGATATCTCCAGATGAAATTACGATCAAGTTAACTAAACAGACGCATATTTCTGTCCGTGGGTCATCTTACGGGTTAACACAGCCCGGGCTTGTCTGGGATCATGCCTCCCAGTTTATCCTAAGGATAACAAGAACAAAATATGAATATTACTGAAAGCCTGAATGTTGTTTCAATTCTTTTATGTGATTGAAAAAATATTGCATTATAAGTATATTCAGATCCAAAGGGATGTAAACCCTTTAATTGGCAGCCATTCACAAGACATGTGAGTTTGTTTTCTGTTGATTACAACAGAACAACTATTCTAAAACAAATTATTTGATGAAGATCTTGTGAGAGATTTAGAACAGTTAGACCTGTTAAAAGATCTAGACCTGGATCAGGAATTAAATATCACTTCAAGACACAGTGCACAGGTGCCCGAACAAACACTTTTAAAATCAATAACAAAGCTTTAAACTGTTGGGGGTCCTCTCCGGGCTGAAGAGTAGAAGAGGAGGGTGTATTCCAGAGCAACAGCACCACACGGAACGTGAGAGACCAGGATCAAACCATCCCTGTCACAAATTGACTCGCAGGTAGGCAAGTCTCAGATATAGATTATGTGATGAAAATTAATCACTTGTGACCCAGTTGTTATTCTGATAATGGGTTGGATAATCAACCCCTTTTTTATACTAAACCACACCAGAGATAATTACTAATACTTACCTTAATGGTAAATTTTCTGTAGCATAATCTCTACAGCAAAAATCTGAATTGATTGAACTACTTGCTATTATAGCAATAAAAGTGTGTAAACCTGTATGAATCAGTTTTAACTTTTTCCCTTGTCAAGGAACAGTAAGTACCTAAAAAAAAATTTTTGGTTGTTTTTTGTTAAAACCAAACAGTTAACAATTTCTTTTTAGAAAACTATATAAAATATGTTCCTGCCACAGTAAAAATTTACATGGATAGTGGGAAAAATATTCCACATGTATATCCCAAGGAAAATAACAATCGTTATAAAGTAACTATTGCTATAATTATAGTTCAAAACTTCACCCTTTTTTGGCCTCATTCACAACATCAAACATTTACAGAAAGTTTGAAACCCGTAAAACCTTAAGAGAAAGAGGTTTTATATCAATTATGTCTTCTAGATAATCTTCTGAAGCAATTCGGTTTAAGAAGCAGCTATGCAGTTTTGAGTAAATTGCAAATAACTGTATATTCAGTATAAAAGATATTTATTCTAAGTAGGATTTATAATTATTAATCAAAAGAAATGCAATATCAATAATATTGGCATGACTCTAAGCAGGTACCTACCTGAAGAAAAAATAAATGATTGACAAGAAATAAGAAACAATCAAGAATCACACTTCAGATAATAATAATAGTGAGAGCCTTAGTTCAGAACAATACATTGTTCTTAAGAAAATAATGATATTTTGGATACAACCAATACATGAAAACTATCCTATTAAGTAATACAGTACTTAACACGATACATTAAACAATCTGCCTAGATTAAAACTAAAATTAAATAAATACATTGAATTAATTCATGAAATATCAATAATGGTGGCCTGTAAACCTAACCCACTCAAACATAAAAATGTTTTTGAGTTAAATAATATATTCACAGATATTGCCTCTACTGATTGTGGATTATCTGGTGGTCCCCAGACTGCTAATGAAAAATAAACCGCAAATAAATGAAAATGAAATGAAATTGCTCATTTACCAGATTTGCATCCACATATAAATTATATAAAATCACACTTAAAGCTAAGGTTCACATCATTGAGTTAGAATTATTAACCACCTGTTTTGGTTTTGATAAAAATGCATTGCCAGTATATAGGGTAAAGTACCCAACTGCTGACCTCCCACCAACTATTGACCGCATAACAGTTTTTATCAAAAATAATAATAAATCTTCTTGCAGTGCTGCATAAAGAATACAGAAAATGAAATATAATTTATCTTGTAATATATTGGCGTCACAGAAAATTTAAATAAAGCAATAATGCGTCCGTAAACCTATGATAACAAAATCTTCTTCTTCCTGCCCTTATCCCATTCTACTTGGGGTCGGCGCAACATGTTTTCTTCTTCCATTCTCCCCTATCAGACGTCACAGTATCATTTACTCCTTTTTCTTTCATATCATTCCTTAGACAATCCATCCATCTTTTCTTTGGCCTTCCTCTTCCTCTCCATCCGTCAACATTCATACTCATCACTCTCTTCGTCACATGGGTGTCATCCCTCCTCATCACATGTCCATACCAAGACAGACGGTTCCCTTTCATTTTTTCCGTAATAGGCGCCACTTTCAAACTTCCCCTTATAAACTCATTCCTTACTTTATCCATTCTTGTCACTCCACACATCCATCTCAACATCCTCATCTCCGCTACATGCAATCGTTTCTCATCCATCTTTTTCACAGCCCAGCATTCCGATCCATACAATACGACAGGTCTAATCACAGATTTGTATATTTTCCCCTTTAACTTGAGGGGCATCCGTGAATCGCAAGTTGTTCCGGTGACCTGTCGCCATTTCATCCATCCTGAGTTGATCCGGTGTGTAATGTCCCGATCTACATCGCCGTCTCCTTGGACAAGCGACCCGAGGTACCGGAAGTCGGAACAGACAGGTATGGGCGCTCCTGCAAGAGTTATGGGCACAGGACTGGAGAGACCGCCAAAATCGCAAAACAGATATTCTGTTTTTGTTCTGCTTAATTTCAGGCCAACGTTCTCCAGTCTTTGCCACCACACCTCCAATCTGTTCTGGACCTCTAGGCCGCTCTCGGCAACCAACACAATGTCATCGGCAAACAGCATACACCAGGGTGCCTCTTCCTGGATGTCCGACGTCAAAGCATCCATTATCAACAGGAAGAGGTACGGGCTGAGAGCCGAACCTTGGTGCAAGCCAACAGCCACATTGAAGCTGCCGGTAGTGCCCGCTGTAGACCGGACTTGGGTGCTGCATCGACTGTACATAGCACGGATCAACTGTACATACTTCCCAGGCACGCTTTTCTCCTTAAGGGCCCACCACAGAACCTCACGAGGCACCCGGTCATATGCCTTTTCGAGGTCGACGAACACCATGTGCAAGTTTTTATGCGCACCTCTGTATTTCTCGCACAGTTGGCGAATAGCGAAGATGGCATCCGTCGTACCCCGACCAGGCATAAAACCGAATTGGTTCTGTGAAATTTCGCTCTCCTCTCTCAGTCGCCTTTCAATTACTTTCTCCCAAACCTTCATACTGTGTGATATTAGCTTTATTCCTCTATAATTATTGCATTCCAGCACATCACCTTTGTTTTTAAAAATGGGCACTAGCAAACTATTGCACCACTCGTCAGGTATGGCTTCTTCTAGCAACAGCTTATTGAAGAATAAAGCTAACCACGTCCAACCATCCATCCGCAATATCTTCCATACTTCTACAGGTATTCCGTCCGGTCCTAATGCCTTACCATTCTTCATTCCACTTACTGCACTCCTTACTTCATCCACACTTATTCTTCTTACTAATCCCTTATTTACTGGTTTACTTTCAAGTACACCACTCCAGTCATTCTCTTCATTCATCAATCTTTCAAAGTATCCCTTCCACCTATTCTTAATTTTGAATATTATCATCAAACCTATGATAACAAAATACCCTCCTGAAATCATCAAGAAATTTAACAATTTGCTAAGCTGACGGTTGTTTTCAATGTCATTTTATTTCAGTTTTACACAATAGATTCCTTTGAGTTTGGTATTTTTTGGTTATTTAAGACAGACACAATGCTTTTCCACATGATTTTCAAGTTTTAATGAGCGTTAACTTGTTAAAATGATGAGGTCAATATCTGGTACACTCAAATGTATGAATAACCATTTTATTAACATGACATGTCAATAGCTGGTAATTTACCAAATGTACGAGAATACCAGTTACTGACACCACGGTGTGTACGTATAGTTCATTTTTAGGGTTCCGTAGTCACAAGGAACCCTTATAGTTTCGCCATGTCCGTCCGTCCGTCCGTCTGTCCGCAGTTTAGCTCAGAGACGCACAGTACTAGAGAGCTGTAATTTGGTGTAAATATACGGACTTGTTGTGCCGAAAAAGTGGTAAAATAAAATCTCGTAAAATATTTTTTTTTAGGGTACCTCCAGTACTTACACGTAAAGTGAGGATTTTTTTTTTCTCGCGTACCCCTTAGTGTGGGGTATCATTATATAGGCCTTTAAAAAATAATGTGAGTTTCCATTAACAATTTTTTGATAAAAAAATTCGTTTGTGAAATATTAAGCTTTAAAGTGCTAAATTTTGCTCGATTCGAGTGTCCCCCCCCTCTACCAGCTAAACGGTTATGTTTGGGGGTGTGAAAAAATTCACAATAGTAGTACATATAACGAAATTTAAAAGAAAATTATCATGACTAAGTAGGCTTTACAACTTTACGAGTAATAGTCGACCAACTTATAAAATGTACTTGATATCATATTTTCTTAAACAAAATGTATCGGAGACAACTGCAAATGTAAGTTTGTCAACTTTATTTTTACAGCTTTTATGCGTATGTTTTTTGGGGATAGGTAGGTTTTTATCGTCAACTATTTTTAACTAAATTCAAAAAAAGGAGGAGGTTCTAAATTCGTTGTTACCTTTTTTCTTATGTATTTTCCCCGATTTCTCAAAGACTGCTGGACCGATTTTGAAAATTCTTCTTTTTAAAATTAAATTCAGCGAATCAGTTTAGTTAGTTCGCATAAGTATTTTGATGGGCAACTACGGAACCCTACAGTGTGCGTGGCCCGACACGCACTTGGCCGGTTTTTAATGGTGAGGTAGCTTAACTTTAATGCATCTGTATTAAGCCCATGGGCGTTGGCACCCCTAAAGGTGTGTATCTGCATAATCACAAACATAAAAAATACCTTACGTAGTAACCTGACTACCTAGCATAATTTGAGTGAGGTACTTAAATTTTCGGTCTACTGTCACATTCTGGATCCTCCTGAATATTTTAGACTTACTAATATTATAGGAAAAGTGAACGGCTGAATGGATTTTGACACAATTTGGCAAGCAGATTATTTTAAAATCTGGTTAAGTGGGTGTACCTGGACGCAGGATACTTTTTATGTCGGTATATGGTCCCGTGGGACAATTGCAGAATATAACACGAGCAAAGCTTCAGCCACAGGTTGGTTTAATGCATAAAATGACAAAATATACCCAAACCTGCATGTTTAGGCAAAGTGTGAGCTAGTTTTTTTTTGTATCTATGTTCTCTTCATTTGTGAGATCTTTTACTTATGTTTAAAAAGTTAAAACCGTCTTATGTAATTAGGAAACTATTAATTCAAAGTTTTTGAAACTCACTTTGTAGAACTAAAGCCGTGTTCTTTCAATTTATATTTTGCCGGCGAGTATTTTTATATCTGCTGCATAATACAGAACAGTGAAATTAATAACTACAAATAAAGAAGAAAAATTGGACAAATAGTGATAAAAACTACAAAATTTCAAACTTATTGCAAGAATATTACTAACGGCGTTTGAAGACCTAAATAGTGTGAAAAAAGAAAATGAGAAGGGCTATAAGACTAGCTTTGTTTGTTTTTTTGTCAAATAAAACCTCGTATCACATTCATAATAAAAATTATTTGAGTTTATTCTTATACTACAGGAGGTCAAAAATTGGTCATTTGCATGATGAAAATTTGGTACAAGCATGTTAATAACTGGTCAAACGGCCTGTTCTTGCTAAATTCGAGAAAAAGAACACTTTTTACCTTTGTATGACTGGAAATAATGTTTTAGTTACATTCTCCAATGTTTATTTTATCTTCCAAAAACATTCATTTCCACTTGCAACTCGTACATTAGCTTATTTTGCGAAAAAAGCAAGGAAAACCGCTTAAGGGGTCAATAGTTGGGTGTTTTACCCTAATTAATATATTATGCATTATATTAAGAGATTTTATAAATATTATCAAAAAATGTTTTGACAATGTTTTGAGTCCAGAAAGTCATGTATTTTTGCTACTTACATATAATATCAATATATAATAGATAAATTGTTATCAGTTGTTTCAATCCAGACACAAAATAAATAGAAAACCATATGGGAATGGAGAACTTTTAAAAAAGTTAAAAGATTATTTTTCTGTGTATTTGGTGAACCCTCAGTGGATACCAACAGAAAGTGTTGTGATATCCGGACCCAGGGGTTGTAGCGGTAATGCCCTCACCTTATATTGTTTTTCAATATATTAATTTATTCCACTTTTCTGCATAGTTGTTACAAAATAACAGGTATGGTAGTAGATCCCCATTGTATGTCACACAGCCATGATACACACTATCAGATGGTTAGAAACAGGAGCCGGTTAGTTTATTCATCCATGTTGGATAAAGTCTTCCATTTATTCTCGCGGGCAAGGTTGCGATAGCTTTGTTGCTGAAGCACTCTGGAACAGCACGACTCTGGTCTGGTGACGCAGTTTCGAGTCCCGCCCATAATAACATGTTTGACTCCATAATAAAATTTTGAGATTTAATGAAGTAGCTGTCAATGGGAGTTTGAAGTTCCTTGTATTGGCTCAATCTGTTAATATAGGACAACCAATCCATTGGTACAGATGATTAGATTAAAATACGTTTTTAGAGTTTTTTCAAGTTAATACTTCCAATTATACTTAGGAAGTGTCAGTTTTTACTTGATAATATTTTTAAATTTTTATTTTGATTTTATTGTTCAACTATATCGAAACTTAATCATAATATCAAAAATAATCACACCATAGAAAGCGATTTGCAATATTAACACATTCACTGCGGCACCGTTAAATCTAAACTTTCTACTAGTGCGATACGAGACAAATGCTGCCCGTATCTATGTTTCCTGATATGCGTTACGGCTTCTATTTTGCCGTACCAGAACCTGACTTTCAAAGCCTATACAGACGTGGAAACCGCCTATATCAATGGTTTTTATCAACAAATCGATAGACTATATCCTTGTATATACCTAGCTGCAGTCGCCCTGGGTTCTCTGTTATACTTTGAAAGATACAGAGATTTTTCAAAATCTTTCATTCGCGGCAATATATATGCCGTACAGCGTAGAAGTGAAAAAATGCTAGGGATGGGGTTTACTTCTGAAATGATAGTCGATAGTTTAAAAATATTTGTTGTTGTAGATAAAATATTAATATTTAACAGTGTTATATTATTATATAAATCAACATAATTATGTAACCTAATTATTATAATTACTAATCAACATGAGATCACAAATATATATTTAAATATGTATATATATGTATTTATATTCTACCACAATCATGATTTGTGTGGGAATGGAACCCAGAACCACTACGCCAACAGACCAATAAATTAAAAAAACTAAAAACTATTAAAGGACGCGTATGAAACTTAGTAAGTAGGTAGTTATTACACTGAATTATTTTCACACTTGACATCTTTGGCATCAAGAATTATCTCAGACATAAAACCCCCCCGCTCGACGCGCTCGCGATCGGTCGTGTTCATGTACGCTCTGTGTTTAAAAAATCTTTTTATAGCAAATAATTTGGTTGCAATATCTATTTTGCGCTAAAAAGTTTTAAACTCTCACAAGAAACGTAAATTAACAGTTAAAAAGACATTAGGTGTGTGAAACTAAACATTAATAACAATATAAACTCGAAAAAGTTCGTTACAAGTGTTGTGATTAATTATTGGACAGTGACATTGCGCGCATGACCTCTGAGCCCAAACTCACGGTCAATGCCCTCAACGTGTTTTGTTATAAGAACCAAAGAATCGTTAATTTCGCTACGCCTGCAACAGCGCGCTTAGCCTAGCGGTCACAAGCGCTACACGGATGAACGAGGTGTCGTGAGTTCAAATCCGACCGACTTTTTGTACATTCTCAGAAGTTTTCTAATATTTCTGTGAATAAGCAACTTGAATCATGTCTAAATTACCTAGAACATCGCCGAACAAGCATCTATCTCCCTCGCATTCCGAATCAGACCTACAAAAATTACTCGACGACGAAGTTCAAGGACACCCGAACAATCCCGTTATAAACATTACCAACAGATGTAAACGGCGTCGTCCACCGATGGATGTGAATGATGGTTTCGAGGATTTTAAAAACGAAATCAAGGATATGCTACGGAGTATGATAGGTACACAGAACACTCGCATGGATCAGTTGGAGAACCTTATCCTTGAAGTCAAACAAATAAACAATAATATACAGGGAACAAATACTGAGATAGAAAAATCAATGTCATCCATTTCTGATCAGTTAACTTCACTGGAATTAAAAATAACAGGTCTCGAAAAAGAACGAGGCTTGGTACACTTCAAGTTGGCTGAGCTGGAGGAGAAGCTGGAGTCTTTCGACCGTTCCATGGTGAAAACTAGTGTTGAGTTACGAAACGTCCCTAAAAGGCCCAATGAAACTAAAGAAATTCTCTATAGATCTGTAGTGGAGTTATTAAAACAACTAGAGCTGAACATATAACTGTCCGACATACGCGATGTGCAACGACAACCCTCAAAAAAACAGAACGCAAATTCCGCTATTACGGTTGAATTTACAAATACCCTCGTCAAAAGTATTTTTTTGGCAGCTGTTAAAGCTTATAACAAAAACCACATTAACAACAAACTGAGCTCTGCTAGCCTCGGCATGGTACCAAATACGCCCGTTTATATAGCAGAACAGCTGACCGTCACGTCCAAGCGACTTTTTTACCAAGCACGAAACTACGCTAAGGCTAACAATATCCAATTTTGTTGGACATCTAACGGACGTATTATTCTTAAGAAGGATTCAGAAAGTCAGTCTATCGTCATAAAAAACGAACTTCAGCTCGAGCAGATGCAGTCAAAGGATAACAACGCATGACTAGTATTCCCGTCTTGCCCTAATTCTAGCCAAAATAATATTTTCTTCGCCAATTATGTTCCATGTTTTTGTACTAATCATATTTTCCTCGCTAAATATGTTCTATGTTTTTGTACTATCTTTATTGAATTGATTGTAAATTTCCTAATTGTAAACATGACTTACTCTACACCATACACAACACTCGAATACAACGCACTCAAACATAACTTACAAACACAACCTAAACATACACTACAAATATTCCCACACACCACCATACTGCATTGGTTTCGGTCTAGTTTCATAATCATCATAATACCACCAAATAACTGCCTTATTCCTTACCCTTATTCAAACAAATTTACTTCCAATGGCTAACCATACTTACCATATAATCGATAATGTTGATAACTTTTCTGTATCGGAGACCCATACCTGCACCCCAGAACAGACTCGAAATTATATTGAACAATCCACATATCAATTGAAAATTCTTTCACAAAATATAAGATCCATTAATGCAAACTTTGCTGACCTAAAAACTTTATTGCATCGTATTGATACTCATTGTGAACTCTTAGTATTAACAGAATGCTGGTTAAAATGCTCGAGTAATACTCACATTCCCACTCTACAAAATTATACTACCTACCACACAACTAAACACCTGAATAAGAGCGACGGTGTGGTCGTTTATGTAAAATCCACTCTCGTATCTTCATATGAGGAACCAGACTTCCACGGATCTGCCTCCGGTTTAATAATAAAATTAGACTCTGATGTCGCAATTCTTTCTATATACCGATCACCCGCAAATGATAATATTCAATCATTCCTCTTTTCACTCAATATAATACTTCAATCGCTGGCTACCTTCAAAACCGTTATTATTACCGGAGACATTAACATAGACATTAAACACAACGCATCAAATGCACGAACTCATGAGTATCTTAACACCTTAGCTTATCACGGTTTCTTACCAGCACATACGAAGCCTACCAGAGGAAGTAACTGTTTAGACCACCTTATGATTCGTTCTAAGTATAAACCTTTGACACTTGTCTATGATTCAACCGTTACGGATCATTATTCTTCTCTGTTTTGTCTTAAAAAAATAAATATAAAATCTAATTCTACAAAATATATAAATAAAATAAACTACGCTGCTCTTGATACGGCTATCGGAGGTATAGACTTTACACCCGTTCTGTCTATGACAGATCCACAGGAAGCTACAGATGCCTTTATAAAGCTAACGAAAACAGCCATAGAGGACTGCACTACAACTATAAAGGTTTCTGCTAAGAAACAAACTCTCAAACCGTGGATCACGCCAGGTTTGCTGAGGTGTATACGTAACCGTGACTCTCTGCATAAAAAGGTAAAACAGTCGCCTGACAATATCATCATCAATACCACCTACAAACGGTACAGAAAATTTTGTACGGCATTACTAAAAAAAGCAAAAAGACAATTTGACTCTACAGAATTAAATAAGGCAATGAATAACCCTAAGAAACTTTGGGAAACCATTAAGAATATCACAAACACTACCAAAACCAAACACTCCTACACACAGTTGTTATCAGCTTCGTCATCTCCGATTCAGTCTTGCAATGACGTAAACCGATTTTTTGTAAGCATAGGCAGGAATCTCGCAGATGGTGTAAACAACAACAACCAAGCATTTTCCCACACTTCACTACCCCGTACATCTAACCTCAACAAATCATTTGTGTTAGATAATACGGATGTTGACGAAATTATATTAACCATCAATACGCTACGAACAAATGCGGCTACTGGCTGGGATGGTATCTCCACATTGTTCTTAAAACGTTACGCCTCAACCCTTGCACCTATATTATGCCACATTTTCAACCTTTGCTTTGACCTAGCCATCTTTCCTACTTCATTCAAAAAGGCTGCCATTCATCCCATTTTCAAGGGCGGCGATGGGTGTCTCGTCAATAACTACCGTCCCATAGCGGTACTCAGTACTTTATCAAAAATACTGGAACGCTTAATGAATAAAAGACTTACTCACTATTTAGAGCATAACAATATTTTATCACCACAACAATATGGTTTTCGTAAAAACAAATCAACAAATGACGCAATACACAAGTTAATTGATCACATAGTGAGGAATTTAGACAATAAGAAAAAGGTATTGACCATTTTCTTAGATCTCGCTAAAGCGTTCGACACAGTGCCCATCCCTACCCTTTTACTCAAACTAGAATCTATAGGTGTAAGGGGCCCCCCACTTAATTTATTCAAAAGTTACCTTACTTACCGTTCACAATACGTGACTATGGATAATTTCAATAGCGATACAGTTGCTATCGAATACGGTGTGCCGCAAGGAAGCATTCTAGGACCCACCCTCTTCCTCGTATTTATCAATGACCTCTGCAACCTAGACATACCAAATACACAAATAGTTTCATATGCCGATGACACTGCATTGACTTTTACCGCTGACTCTTGGATGGAACTGCAGTCGAGGGGTGCGTCTCATTTCATATAAAGTTATTTGATATATTTTCATTTCAATAACATTCACATGATATAATCAACGTGAGATATACCAACGGTTGATATAATTTCTCCACACATAATGTTTGTGTTACTCTAAAACTCATTTCATATATTTTTATTTGATATAACGTTTAATAAAGCGAAAATCATTAAATATAACGTTTGAAACGTATAATTTTTCAGTTATTTGACCTAGGATGCAAGAGCGAGCGAAGCGAGCTCGGGACTTGGGGCACCCCGACACGGACAGGTTAGGTTCGAAGGGGATGGCGGGGTCTGAAAGACCCCGCCATTCCCTTCGTGTTAGGTTACTTTAAACCCTGTACGCAGAAATAGGAGCCCCGCGAAGCGGGGCTCCGTCCAAGATTCACGGCAGGTGGTACTATTACTAGGTACATCAGTGTTAGATTACTTGCCAGGAAGAAAAAAAATTAGACCAAATAAGTTTTATGTCTTTTGAGCGGTATACAAAACGATTTTATATTCATTGATTGTTATGCTTATACGTAGTAAGTAACCTAACACGAAGGGGATGGCGGGGTCTTTCAGACCCCGCCATCCCCTTCGTGTTAGGTTACTTTAAACCCTTTACGCAGAAATAGGAGCCCCGCGAAGCGGGGCTCCGTCGAAGATTCACGGCAGGTGGTAATATTACTAGGTACATCAGTGTTAGATTACTTGCCAGGAAGAAAAAAAAAAATAGACCAAATAAGTTTTATGTCTTTTGAGCGGTATACAAAACGATTTTATATTCATTGATTGTTATGCATATAGAAATTAGTCATTATAAAATTATGTCAATCGTTTATTATATTATCAGATCGTTATATCAAATAAAATTATATGTTCAGTTGTTATCTCTTGTAAGTTTTAGAGATTTTGTAGTTATATCATTTATTACTTACCCGCAGTCGAGTGCACAGAAAGGTTTTAACTCCACACTAAGATGGCTCTACACTCACTCTTTGACCCTAAACACTAATAAAACTAATTTTATTACCTTCTCCATAAATTCAACCTCCCAACCAAACCCCGCCATCTTCCTAAAAGCTCACTCGTGTGTTTCAATGTCACAGCAAGACTGCCAATGCCCATCACTTACAGCAGTAGATCAAATAAAATATCTTGGCATTATCGTTGACCAACACTTAAATTTCAAATCACACATAAATACCCTATCCGGCCGCGTACGGAAACTTATCTACATTTTCAAAACATTGCGACATGTAGCCCACGCCTCAGTAATCCGAAATGTGTTCTTTGCTCTTTGCCAATCATTAGTCACCTACTGTATTTCCTGTTGGGGAGGAGCTGCGAAGACAGTGATGAAAACTATAGAGATCGCGCACAGAGCCATACTTAAAGTCGCCACCTTTCGCCCTATCTTATTTCCAACGACCGAACTTTATAAATGCTGGAACGTTTTAAATGTACGACAACTGTATATTTTACACATAACTTTACTCCAACATTCCAGAACACCTTATAGACATATCTCTAAACGTCGGAAAGATAGAATCTGCGTAACTCCACCTCCACATACCGCTTTCGTAAAACGATTCTCTGTGTATCTTGCGCCATCTATCTATAATAAAATTAATGCAAAATGCTCCATCTTTAAACTCTCATCCTATAATGCCAAAGAAACTGTTCGGACATTCCTCTTGGACCTCAATTATGATGAAACTGAATTATTACTCACAAACTAATCTCGTAATCTCGAAAACACATAAATGCACACACACACACACACACACACGCACGCACACACACACGCACCCACAAACACACACGCACACAAACACGCACCCACACACACCCACGCACCCACTCTAACACACCCACGTACTATCACACATACACTATTGCATAGTAACTACATTAATTACATTATAATATTCAGTTCTTGTCTAAAATCCTTTATTATGAACACAGTTTTAACAATAATTCGCCAATCAGGGGACCGGCACTGTATCTCCTTAACACAGGCAAAATATTTGCCTATCTAGGAGAACAGTACTCCACCCGTATTTATTGTATATTAATTAAATCTATAATATAAGTATCCAACACTTGTAAACCTTGCAATCCCATTATGAAATAAACGATTTATTATTATTAACTTACATAAATAGCAAAACTAGTAAAAATTATCAGATTTTTAATTTATTTATCGTGATTTTCATTGTAGCAATTTAAACACATAGCCTTTTGACATTCTTGACAAAATGTTCGCACTCTTTTAACTTTCTTATCAGTCTCACGGCTGCTGAAGTCTTTTCTAAGATTGCGGTAACAATAAAAACACTTTCTAAATTTTTCCATTTTCTCTAATGTGTGACTAATTCGCTTCTGTGGTTGATTGTTAGTATTTTCGATAAATGATGATTTTGTAAGCGACTGAATAATTGATTCTAAGAAAGATAGCAATGGTAACTGATCTTCAGTTTTCATTTTGTAAATAAGCCATGCATTGACTAAGCAAGTTCCAAATAATATACTCATCATCAGCTTGCGGAACCACTTTAGACCTCTAGTTAAAGTTGAATAGTACGCAGTCATCTGATCACTAAAATCAACCCCTTTTTTGTTTTCGTTATACATAATTACACACTCTGGTTTCATTATCGGCAGATTAGTCTTTCGTGATTTTTTTCCAGTGTCTTTTAAAGAAGCGTTATGTTCTTTAACAGTCGTTATCATGGTCACAGGACGTTTATCCATCCATTTTATTATTTTAACTCCATTGTTCATTTTTCCAATAACTTGTCCTTTCTTTAATTTTGTACTTATGACTGTCTTGGGTAACCTTTTCCGATTAGTCCTCACGGTGCCACATAAATAAGTTTTTTTTTTCAGTAATGCTTCAGCTAGTGAAACTGACGTATAAAAGTTATCTGCTATAAGAGTTCGACCCTCATCTAACAAATCCTTAGTCAATCTGAAAACCACATCATAACCATGACCTTCCCCTGATTTTTCTTCATCCTTTCCTATATATAACTTAATTCCATATTTATGGGCCTTATTTTTAATATATTGGCGGAATTGTAGCCGTCCTTTCCATGGTATCATTGTTTCATCAATCACTATAAATCGACCTGGTTTCAACATATCAGAAAATGATTTTAATAGAATATCGAGCACATTTCGAATTTTATACAATTTGTCACCATTGTCAATATTTTCACTGAAGTGCCAAAATTTTAATAACAGCAAAAAGCGGTCCCTAGGCATCACTCTTGATATATACTCATTTCGGTAACAACTCTTCTTAGACCAGTATAAATCAAGTTTGGGTATTTTATTGATACCCATTACTAACAACACACCCATAAACCTTTGCATTTCTTCAAAAGTAGTTGGCTCCCAATGTCTTAAGCGAGATTTTGGTTTTATAACATGTGAACTTAAAAAATCTGCTGCATGCTTGTTAGTTTCCATCACCATTTTTGCAATGACCTCTTCGGTTACAAATAATTTGTAATAATCAAGTGGTTCTTCTAAAAGTATGTTTGGTGGAAGTGTTATTTTGGTTGCTAATTCACTCTGCGCAAAACTGATTTGATCGGTAATGTCGATCCATTGATTTTCAGGCTTTTCATTATCGTCTTGAAGCAAGCTTGAAATATCTGATTCCGAATTACTATCATAAATTTCATCAAATGTATCTGTATCGGAAGTATTTTCAAAATCAGACTCACTACTAGCAATTGAAGAATCTTCAGGTGCACGTTCCTTTACACTCACGTTAACTTCAAAGTGCGCCTGTTGTTGTGTTTGTTGAGTAGTAATCACAGATGGTAGATTTTCATTTATATGAGGAATGGTTTGTGTAACATTCGATTTTATAAATTTATTTGGGCGTATATCAAATATATTCTCTTCTTCGGAATCTGACTCGCCTGGAGCAGGAATTTCGTGACGTGTAAATGAAGTTTCAAAATCATCATCGCTTTGGCTATGTAAGGTATTGCCACGGTAGTTAGTTGATGTCGATGTTTGATAAATGCTAATATTTCCATCAGTGTTTATAATTGAAGAACTGGTCGGTGTATTAAACTGCTTACTTTTGGGTGTCAACAAAACGTCCTTTAGAAGGGCTGATTTGTACGGTGATTCGAGTGGAGATATTAAGTTGCTTACGGAAATGTCGTCCAAAGATATTTGATCTGGATCATTGTATTTATTTTTTTGTGTTGATGTTTCATTCAAAACAAGAAATTCTTTTTTAGTAGACGGACTTACAAAAATTGAGTTCACCTCCTTTTGACTCCCTTTGTCTATAGAAACACTTTCAATCACTTGTATCTTTCTTGATGACACACTCGATTTTTGAAAATTATGCGTCTCACCCGAGCTACTACTACACTGCAGAACTTTGTTTCTTGCTTGTGCACCTTCATATTTAACCCCTTTACTCAAATCCAGTTTTTTACGTGAACGTCTCATTGTAGCAGAACCGCGTAATATTTTTCATAAAAAATAATTATTGTTACATCTTGCTTACGGCCAGCACTAGCGCACACTGAACCGCCGCGCGGACGCATGCAGTGTGGTGCGGGGTTGGGGGGGTACGGCAAGATATTCGCCGTACCGCACTGAATGAAAATAATTATCTTACTGTGCGTTACGGCAACTATTTCGCCGTATATTGTTAGTATATAATATTATTATATTAAAAGCAACAATATTGAAAATATCACTATCTCATTCCTACGCGCAAGGGAACTTAGATAAATTGCCCCCGCACAGTACGCAAAACAAGGACAACGAGCTACCGCACTGGCTGAGAGTCAAATACGGCCAAATACTTGCCGTAACGCAGTGAATGTGTTAATGATACTCAGGCCCCAAAACAACCTCTTATAATAATATTACTAACAATACAATGACAAGAGTCAAGACTGTATTATATTAATAAGATTGTAAAGTTAAAATAACCTGAAACAGGTGCCAACCCTTTTCTAACTTTTCCTTTATACTAGAATAGTTAGTCGTTTTTTATTTATTTCTTTCAAAACTACGGAAAAGACTTACCTACTTACAGCTAAATACAATGATGATAAATAACAGTACACGGTAAAAAAGGATTTCTTTGAATAAGAAAGACCAATTTCTTGAAATATTTGTTTATTCTAAAAATATATTTACTTAAGCCAATGCAATATTTTTAAAACAAAAATACCACTCGTATTTCATTCAGACAATTTTTTTTTTAGTTATTATGAGAAATATTTTTATTTCAAGACTTATTTAAATTTCTATCAAGCAAAATGACTTAATTGAAATCAAGAAATCTCCAGCTTCTTGCATCAAATTTAAATTATCTTAAATCAATTAAAAGTTACTTTGATTGAGATTCTTTAGTTTTAAACAGAGAAAATCTATTTTTTTTGGAACAACGTAGTCATGGTTTTCGATAAACACAATAGTATTTTACTTTGAGAAATGTATCCCTAACACAAAGGCTTTTAGCCTGATGTCAAGAGTACTTTTTCTTTACACACAACGCAACACAGAGTACTTTTATTATATATGGGATAGAGGTACAACTCTGCGTTGAAACTGAGAAACGTCAAATGTCGCCCTCTGGACGCAGGTTTTGGAACTAATGCCAACACACAAGCATACTACATACGTACATACACACATACATACTTACATTCGTACCTACTCCACTGCTTGAAAATTGGTTTAGGCGGTTTAGGGTACTTATGTGAATTACTTAATCGCTTGCAGTTATGTGAAAAGCGAAAAAGTAATTCACAACTATTAAAAAAAAACAATGATCTTCGACTTATTTTTTATTTCTTTCTTTTAAAACACTTCTTACTTAGTTTTCTTGCTTTAACTTTATACAAATCAGTATCATCATCATCCGGGGACGCAACACTGTCTGTTAGACATGATAATAGGAAGATTTAATGTCACAAACACAAAAGTTGCGGCACCAAACGGTTCGTCAGAGTCCTGTCTCAAAACTTGATTTTAACAACAACACAAGCACAAAATCAACACGGCCGGAGGAGCCGAGACTCGACGACAACGGACTTAGGTGGAAAAAGCACTTTAGGACGGTTAAAATCTGGAAAAACAAACAAGACGCGGAAAATACGTTAACGCAAACCGGCGGCCAAGTTTGTTTGTCATTTGTTGTAGTGTTGCTGTTGCTTAAAATATAAATAAATTCAGTTACTAAATCTTGTTTTTTTTTTTTACTTTATATTTTAATGAGCTTCCAAATAATATTTTATTGTTTTCTCGTTGTATTGTTTATAATAAATAAGTTTATCGAGATTATACTACTCATATAAATTGAGCAAAGGCTGGTCATACCAAAGAGTCAAATGAATGACTGTTTGCACGCCATCTTGCGTACATAATAGAACTACGTAGGATTCGCTCGACGGTGTTCTGGCTAGCACGTGTGTTCGAATCTTTTTGCGGATTTTGTGTGATTGTTGATACTTTTTTGTGACTTTTTATTGTGTATTATGTTGTCCTTGTGCTCGTAAAAAGGTTTGTATTGTGATAGTTTTACTTTTATCCAAGTTTATCCAAAATGGACAAAAACAAACCCCCCGATCCTGATCCCCCTGACATTCCATCATCCCTCTTCCCACCCTCTCAAAACCCACTATCCCAACTCGCGGAGGTTGTCTGTGCTGTCTCAGAGATGGATACATCTCAGTCGCAGCTCAACCAATCTTCCCGTAAACGCCACGGAGACGAAACTATTATAACGCCTACCCCCCCAAGCAAACAAATGCGAAGCCAAATTGGGCGACTTCGTTATTCTGCTATCGATAAGGCTCCTTACCTCGTTCATGTCTCCCGAATTGAGTCCCAACCCAATTCCGGTGCCACCCTACACCCGGTGAATTTAGGAAAGGTTTTGATTAAAAATAATATTACTAACGTAACTCTCGGTGGTGTAAAAAAGGTGGGTAGAAACCGTGTCTCGGTGGAGTTTGCTTCTCCACAAGATGCAAACGCTTTCCTTATAAATCCCTTGTTGTCAAAGCACAGTTATAATGCATTCATCCCTACATTCAACATCACAAGGATGGGTGTAGTCACAGGTGTCCCTTCTGACCTTACAGAAGAGGAAACAATGGAATTGTTAACTGTCCCTACGGGATGTGGACAAATACTGAAGGTACGGCGTATTAACAGAAAGGTGCAGAAAGATGGTATCTATGAATGGAAACCCACTGAAACCTGTGTGATCACATTCGACGGTCAAGTTTTACCTAAAAGAATCTTCTGTTGCTACACTTCCCTCCCCGTGGAACAATATATTTTCCCCACCATCCAATGTCGCAAATGCTGTCGGTTTGGACATGTGGCAAACGTGTGTAGGTCTAAACCACGCTGCAGCAAATGTGGCCACGATCACCCAGGTGATGGTTGCAACATTTCTGAGGGCGAGGCCTTCTGCATTCTTTGTTCGGGGAATCACTTTGCGGATAGCAGGTCATGCCCAGAGCATGGTAGGCAGAAAGCCATCAAAACTGTCATGGCTGAGAAATCTGTATCCTATGTTGAAGCTAGCAAATCTATCCCAGTAGTTTCCCGCAATTATGCCAACATCACCAAGACCCCAATTTCTCAGTCTTACCGAAAAACAGTTACCCTAAAGCCAAAGACTCATGCCCCCCTCTCCCCATCTTATGACAGATCTGCTCATAATCTTTTAACTAGTTCGCCCCAACCTTCACAGCCTAATGGCTGCGCTCTCAACCAAAATAATATCTCTCCCAACAATAGTATTTCTTCTATTATTGACATAATTATTAAACTCTTACCTCTACTTATTTCTTCTTCTTCTTCTCCTAGTTCTCAATTACCGTCCAACGTTGCCAATCAACTTATAACTCTCCTTTTAGATTTTAAAAATGGCGTCCCGCCAAGTTTTCCTTCAGTGGAACGTGAGGAGCGTGTGGCATAAGAAGCACGACCTCATTTTCCTCTTAAATAAGTATAAACCATTAGCTTGCTCTATAGCTGAGACTTGGCTCACCCCAAGCCTCAGCTTTCGTATGCCACGTTTCAACATCCTCAGGTGCGATCGATCGGATGGCTATGGAGGATCTGCCCTCCTGGTCAATAACCGGGTTCCTCTTCTACCTGTTGCATTTCCTTCACTCACAAGTGAAATGAGCATTTCGGCAGGGAAGGTTGAGGGCATCACAGTGTTCTCCATTTATATTGCACACCCTCATCTCAACTTTGTATCCATTTTAAAAGACACTTTGTCCAACGTCCATGGTCCAATACTGGTCATGGGCGACTTTAATTGCCATCATTATAGATGGGGTTCGGAGCGCTGTGATGCCTTCGGTGTAGCACTAGTGGAAGTTCTGGATGATTTAGATCTCTGCATTTTAAATAACGGCTGTTCAACACGACGATCACTTCCAGGTCAACAAAAGAGCTGTGTAGACCTCACTTTCTGTTCTGTCGAGTTAGCAGCTTCGGCTCACTGGGAATGCACTACCTTATCGCATGGTAGCGATCACTACCCTATTGTCATATCTTTCCTTAATAAGTTTTACCTAGAAAAATCCTCCCCTCCACTTTTGAAATGCAACCTGTCCAAACCAGATTGGACGAAATTTGTTTCATCATTGGAGGAGAAAATTGACGCCCTTCCAAATTTAAATTCAAATTTACCAGATCCTTCTGATCACCACCATGCCAAGGTCTGTTATGATGGTTTCATAACTGCAATTACCTCCAGCGCAGACTCCTGCTTCCCATTAAAAAACTGTGCACGCAACAAAATCCCTTCTCCTCCCTGGTGGGATTCAGAATGCACGTCGGCTATCAAAGAGAGGAAAGATGCTGAGCGACGTTACAACGTAGACATGAGCACTGAAAACCTCTTGGAGTACTGCTGGATCAATGCCAGAACCAAACGTTTTCTTCGCAAGAAGAAACGCTCAGGCTGGGTTAATTTCTGCTCATCCCTTTCACCCTCCACCCCAGTTTCAGTTGTTTGGAGAAACATTAACCGATTCAGATGCGGATGTTCCCCATCAATCTCTTCCCCGATCACCAGGGAAACAGCTGAACATTTCTTTGACAAATTGGCCCCACCTTATGTTCCCTCCTTATCAGAATGCCAATCCAACCCCCTATTAAATGTGTCTGAGGATCCATTTGATACCCCATTTACCCTAGAAGAATTGAATGTGGTGCTCCAGCATGTCAGAGACTCTGCTCCTGGTATTGATGGAGTACCATATTCTTTCTTAACTCATTCTGGCGAAACAGCTAAATCATATTTTTTAAAAATTCTAAATTACTGCTATAATCATGGTTGGGTCCCTGATCAATGGAAACTTCAAATTATTATACCTTTGCTAAAACCAGGCAAAAATGCAGATGATCCGAACGGCTTTAGACCAATTGCTTTGGCTTCAGTCCTAGCCAAATTACTTGAACACCTCATTAAAAACCGTCTTGAGTGGATAGTCGAATCGAGAGATTTACTGCCGAACCATCAATTTGGTTTCAGAAAAGGTCTTAGCACGATGGACAGTGTAGGTATACTAGTTACGGATATCCGCTTAGCGTTCTCCAAAAACGAATCCGTGGTAGCCGCCTTCCTCGATATCTCCGCTGCTTACGACAATGTTCTTCTTCCCATTCTCAGGCAAAAATTGCAAAAGCTGAGACTCCCGGGAAAGATGATAAAATGCATCTGTGAACTCTTAATGTCTCGGTCGGTGGTTCTGAGAGTCCAAGGCGAGGAATTCGACAAGAGGCAGACATGGAGGGGTCTCCCACAGGGGTATGTCCTCAGTCCCATCCTCTATAACATATACACGGCTGATATTGGGTCCTGCTTAAATAACAATTGTCAGATATTGCAATACGCCGATGATATCGTTCTATATGTGACAGATCCCTCCATTGTTGACGCTACGTCATCTTTGTGTCTCTCTTTGGATTCTCTGAACCACTGGCTCTTGGGTCATGGGTTATCACTATCTGCACCAAAAAGTTCGGCAGTCGTCTTCTCTCGGAAAAGACTTATCCCTCATATTTCCGTTAACATTTTAGGCCATAACATTCCTTTAGTTAGTAAAGTAAAATTTTTAGGCGTTATTTTAGACTCGAAATTAACCGGCATACATCACATAAACCTTCTAATTCAAAAATGTGAGAAAATTATTTCAATTTTAAAAGTCCTTGCGGGTGTTTGGTGGGGTGCCCACCCTTACACTATGAAACTAATTTATAATGCCTTAGTTCGCAGTGTGTTAGATTATGGAACATATCACCTGATTCCTTGTAACAGAGGTGCTTTGGCTGGATTAGACAAAGTCCAGTCAAAATGCCTTCGGATCATCTCGGGTTGCATGAAATCTTCTCCCATTAACGCATTGCAGGTCGAATGCGCCGAACCCCCCCTTGCCTTAAGACGGCAATTCCTAGCATCCCGTTTTCTATCAAAAATAATTTGCAGATCCTCTCATCCTCTAATAGAAAAATTGAACAAATTAGACGCCTTATGCAGAAATTCAAATTACTGGAAAAATAAAGAACTCCCCTTAATCTTAAAATCCTTTAGAATTATTCGAAATTTAGAATGTCCCATTGTCCAATATCCTACCTTACCCCTTTTCAATTTTGCCTACGAAGTTTTAAATTACATTCCAAAAACCATCCTTAATATTGGTATTTCCAAAAATTCCCCGTCGGCAAATTCGACCTTCAATGCGGCGGTGGGCGAGCGATGGAGCGATTTCCAGTTATTTTTCACGGATGCATCGAAACAGTCTGAACTTAGCCACACCGGCGCGGCAGTATACTACCAAAACTCCAAAATTATCTTGCAGTTTAAATGCCCCAAAGAGTCTTCGGTGTTCACTGGCGAGTGCGTGGCTATATTAGAAGCTTGTCGTTTCATTGAATCACACCATAACATTGCGAAAGCCGCTATCTTCACAGATTCTCTCAGTTGCTTACTCGCCTTAGTCCAAAACCCATTTAAAAACAAATTACACAGTTCTCTTATTCTGAAAATCAAAAATTCCCTATTCTCCTGCGCTAATAATCAAAGGGATGTTCAGCTAGTTTGGATTCCTGGTCATTGTGGTATCAAGGGCAACGAATATGTTGATGCTTTGGCCAAAAATGCTTGCTCATCTGTAACGTCAGACCTCACACACAACTCCCATCAGGGTTACGACCTATTGTCCCTCCCAAGAGTAGATCTTTACCGGTCCTGGCAGGAGCTATGGAATGTTTCCAGCCAAAAAAGAGGCCGGTTTTTTCATGCAGTGCAACCATCTATAAAGCCAAAACCATGGTTCTACAACTACAAAAAAGCTTCTAAAACTATTATTTCAGTTATATGCAGAATCCGCATAGGTTTTTGTTGCACTCCAGTATTCCTTAACAAAATCCATATACGCGACTCCTCGATCTGTGAATGCGGATTGGAGGAGGGCACTCTTGACCACATATTTTTTGAATGCCCTAACAATATCCCCTCCCTAGATTTATATAGTCGTCTCCCTGAAATTAAGATCCCACTCCCGATCAATTTCCCTTCCCTTTTAACTCACTCTTCTCCAGATTTGCTTGTGACGCTGATGATTTTCATCCGTCACAATAATATTAAACTCTGACCCTCCCCCTCAATTCTCCATCTGTGTTGATGTGGTATACATGTGTGTATTTTTATGTTTTAACCATTATATTATTATTTATGTAATTTTATTTCTTTGTTTGTTTCAGTCCCATACTAACACCAGAAGGTCTACAATTAGTTCAACAGTATCATCGAACGGACACTTACACCGTTCTAAATTCGTGATTTTTTTTCTACTTACACACTCCCTGCTTGTCCAGCTCATCTTAGTCATTGGCAAATGGCCGATCCAGCCTATGCTTGCCATTTTAAAAAATAGAATAGAATAGAATAGAACTACGTAGTCACAAATCTTGTAATACTGCCATCTATAAGCGGGTTTTGTAAAAGTAGCACAATATAATGTAACCAAATTAAAATGTCAGTTTCATGTGCAAGCCGGCAGTACATCTGGTGTTCAATCTTATTTTGCATACTTATACGAGAACGATTACCCGTTTCCAAGTACTAAGATTGTCAACCCTGCAACGCAACAAAACGCAAGTTGCAAGAAGCAAGCACACACAGGCGTCATTCTCGATCTCTCGATCGATCGGGCTCTGTGTTGATTTTGCGTTTTTGTGTTGCGCTGCGAGGGCAATTTTTTTTATACGAGTTTAACAAACAACAGGCTATTAAAACGATTTTGTGTGTGAATTACGCGCTATAAACCGTGCAGGATCAGTGGGTGATCTTAGGACTCAGGGCTGGATGCCACAAAATGGATGCCATCACTTCCTTACTACAAGCCTGGAATATTCCAGAGGAAATCATTAACAACTTTGTGCGTAAGTGATTGTTACTTATTTAAAAAATAAACTTTAATTTGGGAATGAACGAGCAACAAACATTCAAATTCATAGTTATAAGTTATAACCTTAGTTTAAGCATGATATTTTTAACCTTAGTTTTCTTGTCTATCTTTTGCAGAAAACGGATTATCAATAGAACATCTACCGAAATTGAGTCCAGAAAATTTAAAAGAATTGTGTCCACATATGGGCTCAAGACTTGTTTTACAAGAAAAAATTGTTGAGCTGGTCACTGCCCACGTATGTTTCTATTTTACTTTTAATAAGTTAGTAACTATGCTCAAGGTGCTTTCATATAGCCAGTCTTTATAGGTCACGTTAAATAATTATTTTCCGTCTTGCTAAAATACTATAATTTTACAGGCACCAACAGAAACTAACAGCAGTGTATGTAATAATACTCAAGTCCAAGTCCTTGGAGATCCCACTGCCACAACCAGTAATTTTGAGACTTACACCAACAACAGCAGTAGTGTAATAATTTCTTTAGATTCAATACAAGTACTGGATCCTGACACCCAAAGTATCCCTAGAAAAACCTTTCCAAATTTTGACTTAGAAACATTACTGCAAACTTCAGCAGGTGGCAATAGTATTCGAAAATACTATCAAACATATGACTTTTTGGATAATACCAAGAGGAACCAATTAGTAGATATTATCATTAAACATATATATACCTACATTGTCAACTGGTAAGCATAAAAACTTATCTTTGTTAATACCGGCCAATTGAAATAACAGACCTATAGATTATCATTTTTCTGTTTCAGCCGAATAACCTATGAAGAATATAATAGCAGCGAAAATCATCTCTTTGTTTCCAAAAGAGAACATTGGAACTTATTACACCAAGCCAATTACAAAAAGAATTTCCATAAATGGGCGCTCCACAATTGCCCGTGGTAAACTAGTTGATAAAGTGAGAAACCTTCTTTATAAATATGGAGATAGAAAAAGACCATCAACATCTGAGTTAGAGAATACTCCACCTATAAAAAAACATGTAGAGGACTTGCAGAGTAAGTTATTAATATTTAATAATCATGTTCTTGCCTATGGAATGAATGTATGGTTACTATGCAAATTCTGCTGTGTGTGCACTATAGACCATGAATGGGGAATTAATTTGGATGATGTTCCAGGATGATTTAATTTAATAATTTACATTCTTACATACACACTAAACTACTAAAATTATTTTGTTTTAGACTTGTATTCAAGAGATATATTGTTTCTAAACAACAATACTGAGCCATGGGTTGAAGTGATACAAAAATGGAAGAACACATTCAATGTAAGAAAAGAAACTGAATACCAAAATGTTCACAAATTTTTAAAAGAATGGAAAATATTATATGATCAAAGAAGTGACACATTGGTGAGTAATTTAATTACTGATTGATCACCTACTTGACTCTTACTATCCTTATATTTTCGACAACCACAACCCTCTGCCCTCTGCGTAGTGGGTCCCGGCTTTGATTCCCAGTCAGGATAATGTAGCGTGTGTTCACTGGCACAAATATTCCTAATAAAGTTTAACACTTCTATTTCTTTCCAGATAAATATTGACTTTGACTTATTGTATCCAGAAAAAGGATTAAATTTTTATTTTATTTAATTATAGAGTCACTGAAAAATCTTGAAGATGATGATAGTAAGTACCTACTTAAAGTGCTGTGTTTATTTCATTTAAGATCTTTATACGATTATGATAATAATTAAATCTTTTTTTTTTTTCAGCAAAACTTCCTACTCAGCTTAAAATACTTGCACATCTAGTGCCTCCGAAGGGAAGATTATCAAAAAAAATTAAATTCACAACACAGGAAGCTATCGACTCTTTATATCGAGTGTGCAAGTACGTATTTTTAACCTCCAAGGCAAAGAGGCGATTATTATAAGTTTGACCGCTATGTGTGTGTCTGTCTGTGTAGCTTTTAAACGGGTGAACCAATTTGGATGGGGGTTTTATTATTTGAAAGCAGGTGTTCTAGCGTTGGTTCATAGACATGTTTTATCAAAATCGGTTGAGCCATTTCAAGATCATCAGCTCTTTTCTAGTTTTTGAAGAGATAATGAGCAATTTGTACTGGTTGGATGGACTTCCATAATTCAATATCATGGTAACCTTTACCAGGAAAGATTGTTGAGGATAAATTGGAAATATATTTAATGTTTTTTTTTTACATATACTTAGTAGGTTCAAGTGGGAATTGCAAATTGTTCTAAATGTAGAAATATTTAAATAAAATTTAAAAAACCCCCAACTCGACTAGCTTGGATATGTTACGAGTACTTATTACTTTATAATTTACAACTCATAAACTTAAAGGGCCAATAGATACGTGTTAATTTTAGCTTTTATGACTTAGGCTCTGCCTAGTTTGGAATCAGTCAAGTTTATTCATGTATTTTTTTTTCTTAACAGAATATTGGCGATATAGACCAGGTCATAGACGAACAAAAACAAAAGGCAGGAAGCAAGAAGCTGCCTGTTCAACCCTATATTATACTACAAGGAACCTTACAAGCATGCAGTTCACCATTACTTATAGTTGATGATGTAAGATACCAGTTTTCAACCACAACAAAAGCTTTTGATACTCTCTTTAAGCTTTACCATACTTTTAACGTTAAATATCCGAAACCAGGTGACCATTTATACCTGATCATACAAAGATGCGTATATAAAATTGAAACTAATTATGACAATGTTGTCTCGTACATTATTGATGTTTTGAATTTATAATTTTGCCAAAAAAACTAAAAGTACTAATTTTTTTCTATGCGTACTAGGGTGGATAGGTTTATGCATCTTTGAATTGCGATTAAGTCTCAGTATATTCAACATAATTATTCAATTCAAAATTTTTGTAATTGAGAAGCTTTTGTGTAATATTTAATTTCCAACAAACGATTTTTTACCAATTTATACTTACCGTGTTTTGTTGTCATCGAACATGAATCTGAATTGTAATTATTGTCACCTAAAAGTTTGTGATTTTAAGCAGTACATTTTTTCACTTGGAAACAGTCCATAAAATAAATAACTATTTTGTGTGTCCTTTTCAGAGTTGCAAAAGGACATATGATAAAAAAAACCGATTTAAAAATCATTTAACAGTGTGTTATAATCTAAATCACAGTAGGGATAGCATTTCTCATGACAATAGTAATAATACGAGTCAGTTTATTTCACCGGAATGCAGTACTTTCCTGAGTACCAATGATCACCAATCTCGTGATACATCGCCTTCAAATGATATAGACTCTGAAAGTGAATCTTTTATAAAATCTATAAAATCATTCTTAAATATATTTGTATGCAATTTATATGGCTTTATTGGTTTACCAAGATCTTTAATACAAATTTTTATAGAATTGGTTTATAACTTAATCAACAACATTACTTTAAAAATATATGATACAATTAAAAACGAACATGTAGATGCCACAAAAAAAAAATAGATGTTGTGCAAGAAATGATATTAGCATCTTTAAAGATTATGATACAGAATATAAGCGTTTGAAACAGTTAGCTGACAATAAATATTATGTAGCTCCTGTAGAAGTCACCATTGGATCTACCAAAGATCGACAAAGCAAAAATAATGATTTAACCATGATACTAAAAGAAAGAAAACTCTACATGACACCACTTAGACAAACATTTAAACAATTTTTACACTTACCTGAAGTACTTTCTGACATCTTAAATTATCAGCAAATACTTTTTGATGAAAACAATGCTACTGACTGCGATGTGATTCGAAATATGACTCAAGGATCCTTGTGGAAAGAAATAATGGCTAATAAGGAGAAAGATAATATTTAATATATTCCTTTAATTTTGTATTTTGATGATTTCGAAAGTGGCAATGCTCTAGGAAGCCATGCAGGCGATTATAAGTTAGGTGCAGTTTATATTTCTATTGGAACTATTCCACCAGAAAATCAAGTAGGTTGGAAAATGTTTTTGTGGCTCAAGTATTTCATTCTAACGATAGAGTGTATTTTGGCAATGAAGCAGTTTTTAACAAGATAATTGAAGAACTTATGTTTTTAGAAGAAGTTGGCATAGATGTTGCTTTGCCAACCAAAAACGTGACAGTAAAATTTATATTAGTTACTTTATCAGGAGATAATTTAGGTCTCCACGGCATATTGGGTCTTGTCGAAAGCTTTATGGCCACAAATTTTTGTAGGTTTTGTTTAACTACTAAAACAGAATCTGAAACTCAATCATGTGAACTGAATAATCTGCGAATACCTTCAGAATATGATCAACATATTGAAAATCGTATAGGAATTAAAGAAAAATGTGCTTGGAATTGTTTGAAAAATTTTCATATTTACAAAAATTTAACATGTGATTTGATGCACGATCTTACGGAAGGAGTGCATAGATATGGAATGGCCCTTGTCATTCAATGTTTAATTGATAAAAAATATTTCTCATTAGATCGTCTGAATTCTAGAATAAAGTATTTTAAATACAATACAAGTGAAAAAAACATACCGCCACCGATAAATAATCAACACTTGGTAAAAAAAAGTTTAACTATGTCTGCTTCTGAAATGCTATGTCTTGTAAGAAATTTTGTTTTTATAGTTGGAGATTTAGTTGAAGAGAAAGACCCCGTTTGGAATTACTATTTAATATTGTTGGAAATGACAAATATTCTTACTTCACATTCGTTTTCCTCAGAATTAATCGATTATTTAAAAGGTATTATTGAAGTACATCACCAGCAGTACCTTAATTTATTTCAATGTACAGTAGCGGTTCAAAAGTGGTCAAACACACTTTTAAGGAAATAGCTTGACGTTTTGTTTGACTTACGACCTTCTATTTTTAAGAAACACATTCATCATTAACTTCTGATTGTATAGGATTCATAATTTCAACATATATAATACTTGTTCAGTTGGCCTAATGGTTAAGCGTTCCACTACATAATGTGCGGTGAACAGCAAGGCACGAGTTCGATCCCCTCGCAGTGATATTCTTTTTGTAAGTTTTACTCAATTGTTAAATATTGTAATGGGACAGAAATATGATTATAATCGCTTGTTCACAATTTCTGTGAGGTAGACCAAGTTTTAGGAATATTTAACTTGATCGAAATCAAGTTGTCGTTAGATTGTGGTTGTTGGTTAGTGACGTGTGATTATATAGATAGCGATATATTTAAGTATTCTCATAATGCCGGCGAATATCAATATTGAGGAAAGAACGAATATTTTTGCAATGTCATGTTGAAGTTCATCAAATGAGTTGACTGTTGACTGAGGGATTGTCAGATTCGTATGAATGTGATATCAAAAATATAATTTATAAGTTTGTTAATTACATAAATAAATAAAACAAAATAAACATTTTAATTCAGCATGACTTTTTTTATTTCCACCAAGACCAAAAAAAAACATTAAACTAATATTTAACTTTTTTTAAATAAATAATAAGCATGACAAATTGTAAATTAACATGAATAACTAACAAGACATTGATTAATAAGATCATGATTTCAAAAAAAAACTAAACAATAGCTAAACACATTATAAGACTCAGATCTCATTGATATAGCTCCACTTAGCCCAACAGCTATCAGTAATAAAATAAGTCAATTAAAAAAAACAAATTAGAAGTGAAGATAAAACAATATTATCCAATTTAATTAGCTGATTATAAGACTAAATTACGTTTAATTATATTTAAGAAATTATAGGGTTTATTTTATAAAGTGCGGCCATTTTAGTATGTTATCCCATAAAAAAATTAATGTGTAATTTTGTCTATATGTTAACAAAAGAAATATTAAAGATATGACTATATAATAAAGCCATTTGAAATAGTAATAATTCAGCAGGCCAATTTCTCTATGCGTTCCAAGGCCGCGGTGCCTTGTTACTATTTCAAACAAACGTCTCATGGCACTTCGGTCCTGGAACGCAAAACGCTAGTTGCCCTTTGCGTTCCAGGGCCACGGTCCAGAAACAGGTTGTTTAAAAAAAGTTAGGTATTTAAGGATGAATGTTCTTTTACTGAAATAGAAGCACGCAAATAAATAACATTATCACTACATAAAAAATACTGCTACAGCTATGATTGTGAAGGCACCACGGTCCTGGAACGCAAAGGGCCAGTTGCTCTTTGCGTTCCGGGGCTGCGGTTCCCAAAATTTTTTTTCTATGAAATCAAGCTTTTTGCGTTCCACTAGGTGCGATTTAGCAAAAAAAATAATAATATCGAAATATGTTCTATATCTGAAAAATTAATTTTATTATTATTTTCTTAACCATAAAAAAATAACCGCTCTCCATAAATATACCCTATTGAGGACATCAGTTTAATTTTCGTTTTCTTTATGAAAAGAATGATTGAAACTTAGCCTCAAATCTAAGCCCTAAATTAATAAGAACTGTGAATAAAATGATGTTTTCGCTAACTAAGAATGAATACAACAAAAGCCATAAGTATTAAAAATATGGTCGTGCTTTTAAACGTTTCTTTTATTTCTATAAAACAAAAGGGTTTTTGGCTGATTGGTGAAGTTTTCTGTCTTGAGTGCACGGTGAAACTGAACGGTTATTCATTTCGTGTTGAATTAGTTACTCATTGGGGGAAGCCATTTCCTTCATATTCATTCACCATAATTTTATTATGATGTCTGACAACCGTCGGTGTTGGACTTTGGTCTCGACCGTTCCTTATATCTCATATCCACTTCCACAGGACTCACAGTATTTCACTAGAACAAAACATGGAATACTATTATTATCTTTATGCAAAATACAACTGATAATTTATTTTACTAAAAGTAAAAACTATAAGTAAATAACACGTTTAACTATCTTTTAAACAAACCTATTGTAGGGAATCTTAACTAATAAATAAGATATTAACATGTGAAACACTTAAAAATTAAATATTAATACTCACACTTAGTCCGGTTTAATTTGATATTTGTATTGTTTCATCCATATTTATGCACGGCTATAATATTCAACCTCAGTGATTATATTATTTCCACTGTTAATATTTCACTACAAAACAATAACATTAAAACAGCGTAACATAGATGTAAACAATCGTCACACAAAATATCCAGGAATCAACAACGTTCTATAATGAGACTCGAAACGAACTAACATAGTTATGTCTACCTCACAAATCGAAATAATTTACTTTTGTAACTTTTGTTTTATTTCCCTGATCTACCTACAAAACTTTATTATACTTATAATTATGATGATAACGGTCGACACACAACACTAATGACTAGTATTAGTAATTACAAAAAAAAAACACAATTTTATTTATCAAATTTCTACAAAAAAATGCATGAAAAATAACAAAAAGAATATCGCAACTATTTAAATTTTTTAAATAAAATAAAAGTAATTAGAAAAAAGTGAGGATCGATCCTTCGCCAGCAGTGATGGAAATATCCGAGCACGTTAACCACTGCGCCAGCATTACTTGTAGGAAAAGGTTGAAATTATGAAGTATACCGTAAGTTCCTTTGATTTGTATAGTATTAAAACAACTTATAATAAAAGGTCGTAAGTCACAGCGAAGCGTCAGGCTATTGCTTTCAGAAATTGACCCAGGAATTCTGAGTTCGACTGTACATTAAAACCTAAACACCATTTTCTTATTCATTATCCAACAATTATTAAAAAAATAGGGCCACCTATACTAATAAGTGCTTTTAAGTACGAGGCAAAACACAAAGAATTAAAAAAGGTATGTCAATCAATAACATCGCGCAAAGATCTTCCTTTGTCTGTTATGAGGCGTTGTCAATTAAAGCAAAGTTTTCGATACGCAACAGACAAGGGTTTGAATGATAATCTTTTATATGGTAAATTTGAATTTGACAATGACAATCGTGAGAACAAAAATTGCATTTATGTTGATTGGTGTGAACTAAATGGCATTAAATACACGGTGAATAATGTTCTGCTGCAAGATGTAAATGATGATATCCCGAAATACTATATTATTAATAAAATAATCATTAATAGTAATACCAATGACATATTATTTAAATGTTTTTTCTAAGATATCGTTAATTATAATGCTCATTTCAGAGCATATAAGGTAATACAAACATTACATAGTTGTACTATCGCATATAGAGATTTGTACACAAATTTAACTTCTGTAGTCCATAAAGTAAACTCAGATTCCTATGTTAAAGTTGATTTTTGATAATTATGTTTTATTATTATTTGAAATGCTTTGTAACATCTCGGGATCATGGGATCCCGGACTTTTGAAAGGCGTGCCAGGAGCCGAAGCCATCTTGCAGAGGCCCATTACGCATTTTAAAATGAAATGGGGCTCTAACCGGCGGTTATCCCTGTATGTACTATGTCAGTATATCCAAGGACAACCCCCGGTTGGAGTTGGACTATTGCGAAATATGGAAACAAAAGACAGGGTTATGGCGTTTGGTGGGTTTGGTGGACTGGTTATATAATATCTATGGAAAAACTATGGCCCCTGCCTAATCAATGTTTTATATACATAGATGCGTTGGCAGGGGGTGACTTGCACACTCAACAAATGGACCCCCAAACATATCACTAGCACTAGGTGACGTAGCGACAAGGGGGTAACATATCCTGAGGTGCTTGAGGAGTGGAGAGGTATTCCACGGTTCTCAGAATCGACCAGGAACCCGGAAGTATGGTCGATCCCTACAAACACTTACTGGAACACTTCCTTCCTCCGAGCACGTTTGCTCTTGCGAATCTCCACTCTAGCCAGCCAGTTAAGACAAGAAAGAGGTGGGAGGTCTGTTCCTCGTCAGTGTTCACTCTGACCGGCCAATAAAGGCAAGCCAGAGATGAGGAGCAAGATATCTCCCAGGAGATCAGGTCCGTGGGGTCGCAACTGCCCAACAGCTCGCCACAAGCTGCCCTGCGGGCTTATTATTATTATTATTATATTCTGACCGCAGACTAGAAACTAAATATGTATAATACGCTATGGCCGCTTTATATGGTCCAGTGTCGCCACTTCAGTCTTCTTCGGTTCAAATTTTATTGTCTCATCTCATGTTTTTAGGGTTCCGTAGTCAACAAGGAACCCTTATAGTTTCGCCATGTCCGTCCGTCCGTCCGTCCGTCTGTCCGCAGTTTAGCTCAGAGACGCACAGTACTAGAGAGCTGTAATTTGGTGTAAATATAGGGATTTGTTGTGCCGAAAAAGTGGTAAAATAAAATCTCGTAAAATATTTTTTTTAGGGTACCTCCAGTACTTACACGTAAAATGAGGATTTTTTTTTTCTCGCGTACCCCTTAGTGTGAGGTATCATTATATAGGCCTTTAAAAAATAATGATAGTTTCCATTAACAATTTTTTTTATAAAAAAATTCGTTTGTGAAATATTAAGCTTTAAAGTGCTAAATTTTGCTCGATTCGAGTGTCCCCCCCCTCTACCAGCTAAACGGTTATGTTTGGGGGTGTGAAAAAATTCACAATAGTAGCACATATAACGAAGTTTAAAGAAAATTATCATGACTAAGTAGGCTTTACAACTTTACGAGTAATAGTCGACCAACTTATAAAATGTACTTGATATCATATTTTCTTAAACAAAATGTATCGGAGACAACTGCAAATGTATGTTTGTCAACTTTATTTTTACAGCTTTTATAGGTATGTTTTTTGGGGATAGGTAGGTTTTTATCGTCAACTATTTTTAACTAAATTCAAAAAAAGGAGGAGGTTCTAAATTCGTTGTAATCTTTTTTCTTATGTTTCTCAAAGACTCCTGGACCGATTTTGAAAATTCTTCTTTTTAAAATTAAATTCAGCGAATCAGTTTACTTAGTTTTTTTTTTAATCTTTATTTATTTACGGGATTTTTTCTATATAGAATATGTCACCCCGATTATTGATTACAGTTAACTTATACTAAACTAATCTACCCGCCACCTTATACACATAAAAGTAATACGGTAAAGTGTTCTGGCCTCATCCGATAATGGTGAGGCCAGGATACTATTAAAGAAGCCGACATTAAAAGAAACGGCAAAGGCTTGACGCCTTTGAACATCCACACGGCTACACTCCGCCATAACATGGTGTACATCTTCTATGGTACCACAGATATCGCAATTCGGTGAATCGACTTTGTGCATCATAAATCCGAAGCTATTGAGTGGTATATGACCGGATCGAAGTCTCAAAGCCGTCACAACTTCCGCCCTACACATTCTGCCCTCGCTGAACCAAATCACACGTGGGAGGGATGGCTGAATGGTTCTGTACCAAATACCCTTAGTTAGTGATCTTTCATCGAAATATGTCGACCATGATTCAAAACATCTGTCTCTTACTAATGATAGGAGCTCTGTATGCCAAGGGGGACAAGTATAGCTTTCCCCATCAGATCCCGCCTCATTAGCCAAGCGGTCAACCATCTCATTACCCTCCAGTCCAACATGAGAAGGAATCCATTGAAGTACAATTGTCTTGTTATTGGCAACAAAAAAGGTTATGATTTTTAATATAGTGAATGCTATTGGAAGGCCCTTAAATGGTGACGTGCTCGTGCATCTTATCAGGTGTTGAAGAGCACTTTTTGAGTCGGTGAATATGACATAACGATCACCATCTAAAGATTCGATATAGGATAATGCTTCAGCTATAGCGATTAGCTCTAAATGCATAATTGAGAGTTTCGATTCAATTTTAAATTTAAAAGAAGTGTTTAACTGAATATCGAAAAAGGCTGCACCACAGTAATTCTCGTGTCTAGATCCATCTGTATACACACAGTGGAACCCAGAATACTGTGCATTTAGAGATTCACAACAAATTGTTCGTAAGATGTCCAAGTTGTAACAGTGTTTAGGCTTATCCACTAAATCTAGACTAGGTTTTACAATATGTGATAAGTCCATATTGCTGACCCAAGTGTCCATGGAGAACATGCCGATTTTACTGTTGCAGTACATACGTTCATGCTTTAGAGCATTATGTGTTAAAATTAAGAGCGGTTTTTTTTTATTTCTCCAAAAAGATTTATTTTCGCAGAAACCGTGTAGCTTATCCAGTAAATCAATTAACGGAGAATCGTAACTCTTAGATTTTAAGTAAAATTTACTAGCCAAAAATTGACGACGAATAAAAAGAGGAGGCAATATTAGTTCGGATTCCATCACGTGGATCGGGGTGCTTTTAATAAATCCGCCTATTAACCGGAGGCAAATGTTTTGTAGCCGATCTAGTTTATTTAAATGTGTCTTGGCACTATTGTCCAGTAAAAAGCTACCAAAGTCGATACGGCTACGAATGAGAGAAATGTACAATCTTCTTAAGTTGTTGGGGTGAACACCCCAACCAGGTCCCACTAAAACTTTAAAAATATTAATCAATTTTAGAACGCGCTCCCGGGTCTCACCAATATGTTTCTTCCATCGAAGACCCCTATCCAGCCACAGTCCTAAATATTTGACATGGTCTACTAATTGTAACAAAGTACCGTCTAAACTTATTTCTATTACTGGGCAACGAAAACCTCTACTGAATAAACATATTTTACTTTTGGCGGGAGAAATGTCTAATCCTACGTGTGTCAACATACTGTTGATGATATCAAGCGCACATTGGATCTTGTGTTGTCCTTCGCTAACAGATGAACATTGTACATACAAGGCAAAATCATCCGCATATTGGGAAACACAAACTTCATTTTCTACACGTTTACAGATATCCGAAGTTACTATGTTAAATAATAGTGGGGATAACGGATCACCCTGAGCTAAACCACTACCAGAATATCTACTAATAAAACTATTGCCAGCTTTGATTTTCAGTATTCTCCTATGTAGAAAATTCCATAAATATCTACAGATGAGTGAACCGACTTTTAAATTATCCAAAACATTTATGAGCACAGTGACATTTACATTATTATACGCACTATTAATATCTAGAAAACATCCCATGGTAGAACAACCCTCGGAAAAACCAGCTTGGATCGTAGAGATTAAGTAGCTCAAGCCATCCAAACATGATCTACCTCTTCGGAAGCCAACTGTGTTCACAGAAAACGTGTTACTTTTTTCTAGAAACCATTCTAATCTTTTATATAGAATGTAATGAAAAATTTTGCACAAACACGACAGTAATGATATTGGACGAAGTGATGAAACGATATTAGGGTCACGACCGGGTTTTGGAATAGGTATGATGCAGATATCGCGCCACTGAGAGGGGACAAAACTGTGTTTTAAAAAGTTGTTGAAAAGGGTTAGAAGTAAAGTTTTACCTTCCTCAGGTAAATTTTTAATCATGGAATAGGATATATCGTCACATCCAGGAGATGTATCCTTAGATTTGATACATTTATCTAGCTCCTGAATAGAGATCTCACTCTCTAATGTAGGGTTACTGTGATGAACCGTCGGAGTAGGTGGCGTCACATACTCGGGTGTTAAGGAGTTTAAAAGATTCGTGGCACTTAGTGCGTCTACGTAATGTCTAGGCGAACGGTAACCTTTCAACCATCTCATTTTGCGCCACATGTCACTGGCAGATATGGTGTGATCAATTGACGAACAGAAATTTTGAAAGTTCCTTCCTTTAGCTTGACGGATTAATTTTTGAGCTGCATTGATCTTAATGTTAAGATTATCAAGATTTTGGGGTGTGGGATTACGTCTAAATTTAGATAAAGCTAGCCTACGTTGCGCCACAGCATGTGATAGTTCTGGAGTCCAGTATGGTTTCGGGGTGAATTGAGAAGAAGGGTTTTGATTGTATTTAAATATTGGAATGAATTTATTTGCAGCATCGTTCAGAATGTCTAAAAATGAATTATATGCGTTTTGAAGATCGTTCGGTAAAAATAAATTACGAAACTGTTGTGTCAAATACTTTTTATATGTTGTCCAATCAGCCTTGCCAAAATTCCTTTTTTTAACTATCGGGAGGTGTGACGTGTAAAATGTTGATATTTTAATTATAAGATGATCGCTGCCCAGGTTTTCATTTAATACGGTCCAATTAAGATTAAGTGCAACATCTATAGAAACCAGTGATATGTCTGGGGAAGACTGCTGTATACTGTTGTCAACTAAACGGACTCGCGTGTGTGTACCATCGTTCAAAGTAATAAAGTTACTATCTATCAACGAGTCGTAAATAAGATTGCCTCTGTGATCCGTTTTATAAGACCAACTAGTATGGTGGGCATTAAAGTCACCAAGGATTAAGGTCTTGGATGACCATATTGAGAATAGACTATCCCAATCTTGCTGACACGTAATTATTCTAGACGGACAATAAAGTGAAACAATGTTTTCGAACGGTTCGCAGTTAAATAATTGCACGCACACTACCTCAATCCCTTTGTTGTTCACTTGAACGCGCCGCAGCTGTGACCTAATAGATTTATGAACTAAGATAGCTACACCGCCGTATGAGTCATCCCGATCCAAGCGATAAACATCGTAATATTTAACTTTAAAATTACTTTCTATATCAAGCCAAGTCTCACTTAGGGCAGCAATATGTACTTTTTCTTGACACAAAAGATCTTGAAGTGATGCTAACTTTGGCCTTATACTTTGAGCATTCCACTGTAAGAAATTGAGCTTAACTGATTTATTAGCCATTACAAGAAACAAAAAAATTAAACATTGCTTTTATCCACGGCCACTCTGAAACAAAACTCACTGACACTAATGTTAACCATTCTAGGCACAACTGTAAAATACACTTTATTTTAGTATTTAAACCTGTCTCTTTTATGTATATAACTTCCTTTAATCTCGACCACAACTCTTTTATAGAAGGGCATTCATCTTTTCCCTCTTCTTCCGCGGGCAATTTTTGAATGTTTTCGTCACCTTTATCTGAAGACCAAGACAGCCAGTCTTCTTTAGGTGGGGTCTTTTTAGTCTTTGAAGATTGGGCAGGCTTTCGAGCATTAATAACCGTATCAGGGCTCCGTATCTTGTGAACAGTGGCCTTAGTTTGGACAATCTCCGCATATGTATGTTTTCGAGTTGGTGAGAATATAAATGACTAATAATAATATAAATGAATAGATATTAATTTTTTAATACATTATTTTACAATTATCATAATAATCAACAATCGTAATCAACAATCATAAATTCCATAATAATCAATAATCATAAAACGTCACAAAATAATAATAATAATCAGATGTCAGAGTAGTAAATAAATAACTTACATTGAATAAATTACACGAAAAATAAAAATAAAATTATTTTATGGCGTGATGTGATGGAAAAACCAGCGTCTTGGTCCAGTGTTTCAAAAAACTACTGTCCGACCTGCCAGCCACAGTTTCCACGAGGCTGTTGGCACTGCCGCGCACCCGCCTCAACAGGGACGCGCAATGTTTTCTTATGATGGCATAAAAATCGTCCACACCTGCCTCTGCGAACATCCCTGACGCGCTGCAATGACGCGGCAGCCCCAACAGCGCCCTAAACGCGTTGTTGTATTGGACACGTAGGGCGCTGTAAGCCTTCATTGTGTAATCAACCCATAGGCTGCAGGTGTAAAATGGTTGGCAGAAAGCCCTAAACAATGTAATTTTTACACCTCTAGAACATTTAGCAAACCTACGGATTATCATATTGCTTCTAACTGACAGCGCCCTACGTTCCCTTTCCATGTCCAAAGTGTCAGTCTGAGTTGCCGAGACCCAGTGCCCCAGATATTTAAAAGCTGTAACCCACTTTAGCGTGGTCCCAACAAGTTGGACAGGCGGTACTTCAGTGTAAACTTTATTGCCTGCTTTAAATAGCACACACTCGCTCTTTTTAGCATTATATCTGAGGCCATGGGCCTCCGCATATAGCTCACAAACTGTCACCAGTTTCCTAAGGGCACTGATCGAGGGGGCCAGCAGCACCATGTCATCGGCGTAACTTATGTTATTTACAAATGTTCCGTCAATAGAACAACCGACCATGGCGCCGCTGAGCTCACGAATCAGCCGATCCACATACAGGCAAAAGAGTTTTGGTGAAGTTAGCCCACCTTGCCTGACCCCGCACTCCAGCCTGTAGGGATCGGATAGCGAGCCTGCCCACTTCACCATATTTGTCTGATGACCGTACCAGAACTTAAAAAGACTGATCAGCTCACCTGGAAGTGTTGTCTCCTCATACAGCTTCTTCCACAAAACCCCATAAGACACCATATCGAAGGCTTTTGACAGGTCAAGAAAACATGCATATACAGGTGTTTTCCTGTCCGTATAGTATCGCACAGTGTGCTTGAGACACAAAACAGCTTGCTCGGTTGAAAGTCCGGTTCTGAATCCAAATTGGGCATCGTGAAGCGACAGATGTTTATTTAGCTGTTTGTCAAGCACACTGTCCAACACTTTTGCAATGACTGTAGCCAACGATATGGGCCTATAGTTATTTATGTCAGAAGCATCTCCTGTTCTATTTTTTATAATAGGCACAACTAGGGTTTTCATTAGGTCATCAGGCAAATATGTGTGTGAGAAGCAGAAATTGAAAAGCATGGCCAGCACTCTGGGCATATGAACACCTGCATTTTGCAAGTGCTCAATGCTGAGTGAATCGTGCCCAGGTGATTTACCACGCTTCATATTTTTCAACACAGCAGCTATGTCCTTAGCCGTTACCCTTATCACCGATTCCGGCGCTGATTCCCTGTCTGGCACTACCTCTTCCATCGCACCTATAGGGGACTTCACTACAAAGTGGCTTTTAAATAAGTTGGCAATCTCGGCAGGCCCACTAACACCCTCCACACTGGCTGGGTGGCCCGACTTACCTTTCAGTTGATTTGTGTGCTTCCAAAATTTACTAAAGTCTTTGTTTTGGTGACTGGAAACTATTATATTCATTTTTATTTGTTCCCTATTTCTCTGACACCACTTAAGTTTATTTTTAAATTTACTTTTTGTCTCTCTCATTACTTTATACACAGAACCCTCCTGCGGTTTACCACATAGCAACCAATTTTGATAGGCAAGTCGAGCCTCGGCGTGCGCTTGTCGAACATATTTGTTCCACCCTATGACTGGTTTTCTTTTACATTTTTCCGGCCCACAATAACTAAAACATGAAGCTTCACTTAATATTTTTACAATGTCTAAGTATATTTTATCAATAATGGATCTATGTTCTATATTGGTACATAACTGATCACTACATTCACAAAACTCAGACGGGTAATCAATATCTCTCAGTTTGTTATTACAAATTTTTCTAACTAGATATGACTGACTAAGGTTACTGGAGCTAGGGGACGATCGGCAGTGCTGGGGGGAGGGGGATTTTCGGGGGGAACGTAACATTCTAGCGCTTTCCGATATGTGCATCCAAACTCTGACATGATCTCTCTAAGTCTTCTCTCTTTTTTATATGCTGGGCAAGACTTGCTGAGCGATATGTGATTGCCTTTACAGTTTACACATGAAAATCTTGAGGCATCGCAATTTTCATGATGTCCACCACATTTCGGGCAAATAACATTTTTCGAGGGGCACATTTTCCGTCTATGTCCTAACCTCCAACATTGAGAACATTGTGACACTTGGTGAATATAAGGCAAAACTTTAATGTTAATGTCACAGACACGGACCGATCCTGGTAGATGGTTGCCCTCAAAACAAAGTCGAAGGGTTTCACTGGGGCACCAACCTACTTCGTCCCTGTTGCGACGATCTAATCTCTTGATAGATAAAAGCTTTGTGGGGGCCGGGCATGATATGTTTTTCATGATCTCATCATCACTAAAGTCCAGGTCTACATCCTTTATAATGCCATAGCAAACGGACAGCTCCATTGCCTTCTGAAACCTCCATCCTCTTTCCAATAGCTTCTCGCACATGAGAAGGTTTTGAGCAGCCGCTTCACAGTCGAATCGGACACGTATTTTAAAAGGACTTAAGTATTTTACTTCACTTATTTTACAAATACTATTTTCTCTCAAAATACGTGCCAATGCAAACTGTTTCGGAAGACGTTCTTTATGCGAGATATAAACCTCAAACTTTTCTTCTCTAACCGAGTTTCTGCTTCCGTGACAGATCTTTTTTTTTGAAGACTTAATTTCTTTCCACCCTTCCTCATCTTCAGTACTGTCCTCTCTTTCTCTCTTTTCCGGTTTTGATTGTTCCTCCTTATTCTTAACATCATCATCTATGGTATCCATATCCGAAGAATCATTCAATAGGCTCTGAATATCATTCTTAAATACGGGTGTCTCATTGCGCGAGGAAACTGTTACGTCGTCAGTCATGGTGCGATCGCGTTAGGCACGCGCAGCCTGTGGGTTCGGAGCACGCCCGAGGCACGTGTTATGCAGCGCGTAAACAACTCAGCGCGCAGCTGTGGTAACGATAAGGTCCGCGACAAAAACACAACCAGACCGCACGAGTGCCGGTACGGTTGAACCTTACTTAGTTCGCATAAGTATTTTGATGGGCAACTACGGAACCCTACACTGTGCGTGGCCCGACACGCACTTTTTTTTTTTTTTTTTTTTTAGCGTGGTAAAATCATCAAATGAGTCCTCCAACCCCGGGCAGGGCGGGAGGGACTGTCAGACTTCTACTGACTAAAATCCACGGTGTCCTTCATAGCCTGTTACGTTCCGGGGTTACGGTTAGGGAATAATCCCGCGACCCCGGCAGGCTTTGGCCCTCTGAGAGGGGGGCCCCGTCATTATGCTGACGCTCTTTGAGGCGCGCGTGGGACACAACGCGCCGTCGACCCGGGCATGGTCCTTGGTCGGGCAGCGAGTTGCCCTTTACTCGCTGCCCGCATGCCCGCGCCTACGGTGGCCGGAGATCATCTTGCGACGTCCGTCGCCGTGGGCGCCTACCACTGCGGCTGGGGCGGAGGGAGGACGCTGTCCTCTCTCGCTCGCGGCCTGCCTCCTCCTTGACGAGCATTACTGCCTCGCAGAAGGAGCTGACCGCTTCCCACTCCGTCTCGCCCCGCAGCATGGCCGCAACCAATGCCGGGCGCGAGAGGTCTCCGCCTATCGCAGCCGTGAGCACACGTCGGTGCTCCGCCCAAGCTGGGCAGTCTTGCACCGTATGCTCCACCGTGTCCTCCGGGCGATCTTCGCAGTGGTGGCACCCAGGCGTCTCCTCCTTTCGCATCAGACACAGGTACCTCCCGGGCCCGACACGCACTTGGCCGGTTTTTTTCTTAGAATGTCCTTTCTCACAATGTCCTTTACTCAAAATGAAAAATATAAAGCAATGAAAATGCATTGAAAGACATTAATTTGTCAAATTTGTTTACAATAATATACATAAAGTTTAATTCTTTTTTATACATGTCGTTGAATATTTTGAAAAAATGAGTGATCAATAATAATATTTAAAGCTAATTTGAAGCTTACTATAATATATTTTTTCTGATTTCACATTTGACCAGTCAACTAAGTATTTATTATAGGTACTTGCCAAAAATATAACAATACTAAAGATTAGGCAATTACATTTTTTTTAGTGGTGTAACTATTACTGTTCTTTTAATTGACTTTTTTTGTATACAAACATAATAATTTAATGTCATCCAATGCATTTTCATTTATTAATTTTTCATTTTGAGAAAGGGACATTTTGAGATAATGACTTTTTGATAAAGGACATTTGGAGTAGGTGAAGGATATTTTGAGAAAAGGACATTATGAGATGAGACGAATTTTATCCGCCCAGAATTCGTACATGTCTGCACTTCTGTAAAAAATCTAACATACCAGTCTCTAGATTGGGTCCTGTTGTATATATAGAAATAGTCTAGCCTGCTATGTATTGTACCTAAAAGCAGCTGCTTTTCGCTAAATTGCTTTCTGTAACTACAGCGAATCATACTTGGCTGATTTAATTGTTTCTAAATAAACAGCAGGACAGCTACAGAGAGAAAGTGTTGCTTTTTTTAAATTTGGCCTTTTTACTGAGATATGTATATGTTATTGAAGTGGCGCCGCTGGACCGTATAAAGGCGCCTATGTTAAGATTTATTTTTATCTCTTGAAGATTTTTTTTTAACAAATCTGTTTGTTTTTTTGTTTTTAAAGATTTGTCATCCGTTTCAATTAAGACTGAACTATAAATTTAGTATTTACTCTGAATAGCTATCATTGTACATAATTTATAAGTACATGTCTGCTAATACATATTGTTAAAGTTCATTTTTTATGATTATAATTTAAAATAAACGTTTTTATAATTCTTCCTAATGCTGTCTTTTTATTATTTAAGTCATTTTGCGTTTAGCAGGAGGACGACATTAATTACTGGTCATGTTAAACAATGTACGAGTACTTTTGTACGGGTCCATTCATCGCCACGAAGAGAAGGAGTAGTGAAGCGAAACATTTTTGAAACGAAACAGATAGCATTTTTTGCTCAAATCCTATGCACAGTTTCGTTCCAAAATATGTTTGTTTCTCCTGTGTTTTCTTGCGTGGGAATATAAATCGATCCCAAACTGGTATCACTGACTCTGGCTTGGCCAGCATCAGGGATTTCAATTTTGATTACACAAAAAAATTGTCGCTAATTAGTCACTTTTACAATTAGTCACTTTTGAAACAGTGACCGACTAATTCTGCTATTTGGTGACTAATTAAGTAATTAGCGACAATTTTTTTGTGTTATCAAAATTGAAATCCCTGATGCTGGCCAAGCCAGTGTCAGTGACGCCCCAAACTGTGCTCTTGTTTTAAACAAGCAAAATGGCTTAAATCAAAAATATCCCGTTTTTTATCGCAAGATAGTAAAATCTTAAATTAATTATATAAATAGATTAATATTAATTACAAAGTTCTATAACAAAGACATCGACTGCTTTGATACAACAAAACCAACAGTCACAATGTAAGGAATTGTATTTGAACGTGAGATCTTCAATAGCTCACAACAAAAAAATATGAATCTTCATTCAATACACACAATCTCAATTTTCCATTTAATGTTTTTCATCAAAAATCAGTTATTACTTAGGCCAACTAAACGGTTACTTTAAATGAGTAAAATAATAATTTACTCTAAGTAAGGTTAGTCTACAAGAGATAAAGAAAAATGTTGGTATGAAGAATACATTTTACTTGACTGTAAATATAGCGGTGTCTTGAATGAAACAACACGTGTCTTGGATTAAATTTATTATTCTTGTAACAACTTAATATTTTTAAGAATATTTTTTACTATTACGAAGAAATTTTTGTCTAGCGTCTATAGGGAGAGAATCATTTTCTTAGATTCAATAAATATGTCTTAATCTAAAGTAATTTGTCTCTTTATAAGAAATCTGTTTTTACCGTGTATGATAATGTGACAGACAATTACAAGTCTTCACGTCTAGAACTTGTTTGGTATACAAGAATGCCCAGTTAATGCTGTGGCTTCTTAAATATCGTGCTGGATTTTCGTGATATTTTAAAATAAATAACAGACGTCTTGTAAACGTGGTGTGACTTTTTATTGTTGACAGTTCAGTAACCATAGACTTACTCCATAGACTATATGACATTCATTTTGACATAAGAGTTCCACAGATTAAAATACTCATTACATTTTACCCGGGATATTTAAATGTTATTGTTAAGTACATGCTTTTATTAAAAGCAACTCTTTAAAAGGAAGACAAACCAGGGAACGCAAGATCTATCATAAAAATAAAATTGGTCATTAGCGATTTTTTCTGATAAAGCGACTATGTAAATACTGAAGCGACACACATGCGTTATGGAGAAAAAAGGAACTAATATATTATGGTGATCAAAGACGATCTACACCCTTATATGAGGGCGTACATTTTTACACCACCCCTCAACATAATATTTTCCTGTTTTCCCTGTTTAAAACATAAATATTAAGCTATTTAATCCTAACTAAATTGTTAGTAATGCATTTTATATTGGCACATTCAAATACTTAACTTGTTCCCTCATTTTTAACAGAATGAAACTATAAAAATGCATCACCAACATTACATAGATTATGTGCATAGCCTATATTCTTAAAAATTAACTTAACAAACTTCTCAAAAACAGTTTTTCCCAATGGCTTAGTTAATAAATCAGCTAAATTATCTTGTGTTTTAATATACTTTACTGAAATACACTTATCCTTTATTTTGTCCATAATGAAGTGATACCTAATATCCAAGTGCTTTAATCTTTTATTATTTTCATTTTTATAAACAAGTTTTATTGCTGACTGATTGTCTTCATACAAGATCACTTCATTACCGACAATATCAAAGTCACATAACAAGTTTTTCAGCCAACATGCTTCTGAAATAGCCATACTTAATGCAATATATTCGGACTCAGTGGAGGATAATGACACACTAAGTTGTTTTTTACAACACCACACTACAGTACAATCAAATAATTTAAACAAATAACCAGTGGTAGATTTTCTATCTTGTGTGTCACCGGCCCAATCTGCATCAACAAAGCCTTGCAATTCTGTGGATGTGCTATTATATACCAAAGAGTAATTTAATGTACCTTTTATATATCTTAGAATACGTTTCAATGCCTTGTACAACATAATACTAGCACAGTGTTGGTACCTACTGAGGAAACAAACTGATACACATAGATCTGGTCTTGTACCACAAACTGCATACATTAAACTGCCTACGAGTTGTCTACACTTTTTCTCTATTTCTGGACTTTCAGATTTTTCCCTTTTTAGTATTTCAAACTTAAAGTTTTGGTCTATTGGAGTAGAAACTGGTTTGCAATCTGACATATTATAATGCTCTAAAACTTTAGTAAGATATGTTTTCTGACTAATTACCGTTGTACCTTTCTTTTGATCAATATCGATACCCAAATAACATTTAGCTAAACCTAAGTCCTTCATATTAAAGTTACTGCTGAGCTCGCTTTTAAAATCTTCCAAAACCTTGTTTTCAGTGCAAAACATAAGAATATCATCAACAAATAATAAAACGTATAGCATACATTCATTTACCTTTCTGAAATATAAGCAATGATCATTTTTAGATTTACTGAAATTTTCTTTACTCATGAAGTCATCAAACTTATTATTCCAATATTTAGGAGACTTTTTCAAACCATACAATGATTTATTTAACTTGCATGTTTCACCGCTTGGTAGCTTGATGTATACAGTCTCATCAATGTCACCATGTAGAAAGGCGCCTACAACATCCATCTGATGAACTGGAAGTTGAAGTTTATTTGCAACTGCTATAAAAACTCTAAAAGTAGGCAATTTAGCTACAGGAGAATATACTTCTAAATCACAATCAGACTGTTCAAAGCCTCTTGCTACCAACCTAGCTTTATATACTTTATTAGTACCTACTTGTTTAACTTTAAAAACCCATTTACTAGAAATTACTTTATTCCCCTCTGGTACGCTATTTACTTCTGTCCATGTGTTATTTTCTATCAGAGTATCTAGCTCAGTCTTCATAGCAATCTTCCACTCTTCTTTTTCTTCAGAGTCAAGCGCTTCCTCTAGAGTAGCTGGCTCTGTACCGATGGACAGAAGGTTTGTATCGTAGTCATCTAGCCTTGATGGTTTTTTTATTGCTCTGCCTCTCCGTGAATGTGTTAGTACTTGAGGTGTTTCTTCTGCCTCTTCTTCTTCTGACTGGGATGTTTCTTCTGAATTTAGAATTTCCTCTGCTTGTACTTCTGTATTTTCATCAAGATCTGATAACTGTGTTAAATCTTCTTCACCTTCCTCATTAAAACTGTGATATTCTTCTCTTATTTCATCCTCTTTATTATTTATTTCTTCTTTTAATAATAGTGGGGTTATAATATTATGATCTCGAAAAGTATTGCCTAACTTTTGACTACTAGAATTGCCTTTCAGAAATGTTACCTCTCTTTTAATCAAAACATCATTTTTATGGGGAAAATAAATTCTAAAACCTTTTGTTGTTTCACTATAACCTACAAAGTATCCTATTTCAGCTTTGCTATCCCATTTCTTGCGATAATGATCTGGAATGTGTACACCTACTTTTGAACCAAACACATTTAAATTATTTATATCATATAGTCCCTTTTTATACCAGAGCTCATATGGAGTTACATTTTTAATCCTACTTTTACCAGTTCTGTTTATAACGTATACAGCTGTATTGACAGCTTCAGCCCAAAGAGACTTATCTAAATTACTTGATAATAATATTGTTCTGGCTGCTTCGGTTATTGTACGCATTTCACGTTCTATGCAACCGTTTTGCTGGGGTGTGTACAGAGCACTATTTTGATGTACAATACCTAAATGATCTAGGAGAGACTTCACCTCTTTATTCATAAATTCAGAACCACAATCTGATCTTATTACTTCAATTTTATATTCTAAGTTTTTAGTAACAAAATTTAAAAAAGTTTTAATTTTATCAACTGTTTCAAACTTATTTTTCAGAAAATAAACCGTTCTATACTTTGAAAAGTCATCCTTTATGAGTAGATAATACCTGGATCCACCTAATGAGACATTCTCCATAGGTCCACATAAGTCCATATGTAAACATTGACCGGGCTTATCTGCCCTATTTAAACTTATAGGAAATGGTTTCTTATGTAACTTACCCAAAAGACATGGCTCACATGTTATTTCCTCTTGTTTACCAGCACTGAAATCTATATCACATTTATTTAACATGTTTTTTACCTGTTCAATATCCAGGTGGCACATTCTAGCATGCCATTCAGATAAGCTGTCACTTGATTTACCAACACAAGCATTTTGAACTTTATGAGACCTAAACTTCATTATAAATAAGTTATTTTTCCTATATGCTAGTGCACAAACACTGTTATTGTTATTTTTCTTGAAATAACACATTTTACTAGTAATTGTCAAAACATAACCTCTATCTGTAGTTAAACTTGCTGAAAATAGATTCATCTTGATGCTAGGAACATGTAGAACGTTATTTAATGTTGTATTTATCCATTGTATACCTGTAAATGCTTCTAAAGAAATAACTCCAATACCAATGGCTTGTATGATTTTGCCGTCTCCAATTACTATGGACCTAGGACATTCTAGTTTTTTGTAGTCTAAAAACATATTAAAATCATGACACATGTGCTCTGAAGCTCCACTATCCATTACCTAACAATTATCCCTTTCTAATTGACTGTAAAACAATGATGATAGCTCGAACACAGAGAATGCATTGCTTTGATTTCCTTTGTTTACATTTTGACTTTTCTCATTTTTATTTTTAAACCAACAATCTGAACTTTTATGATTATTTTTCTTACAAATATTACACTTAGTATCATTAATTATTGTACCTTTACTTTTTGATTTGCAGTCCTTTTTCAGATGTCCTACTTTGCCACACCGATAGCATTTTCTTGTAGACTTGTGAATGAACGCAGACGACTCATCTTCTTTGTTTTTGGTTGATGCACGTTGCTCTTCTATCAGTAATCTCGACGCTAGCTCGTCCATGGTCCTTTTTTCTGCTGGCACCGATTCCCACGCTGACACAAAGTGCTGGAATTGTGATGGGAGAGATGAAGTTATCTTTATGATGGCCATGGTTTGACTCACTTCAGCGTTCAGATTCTTCAATTTACTCAGGAGAGACTCGAACCTTCCTAGAAACTCTGATACGGTTTCCCTTTCTTCAAATTTCATTGAAAAGAACTTCTGCTGAAGTATATGCACAGACAGCTCGCCGCGCTGTTCAAATATTGTATGTAGCTTATCCCAAATTTGTTTTGACGTTTTGCAGCTTACTATTTGTGGTATAACCTTTTCAGATATGCTTGTTACCAACATACCTTGAGCTTTCGCATCTTTCTGCATCCATTTGGTCTGATCTTCGTTGGCCTGGAATGTGCCTTCAACGACGTCTAAGAGGTCCATAGCTCTTAGGAGGACTCGTATTTTGAAACACCACGCTGTCCAGTTTTCAACACCTTGAAGCTGCTGATAGCTTTGTCCAGTAGCCATATTTCCGACGGAATCCATCGCCGTATTATTGTTGCTTTACCGCAATCACACGTCTCACGTGCGTTATTGATATATTGGCCTTCACCGACCAAACCGCCGACCGCCACCGGAGCCCCGAGCTGGCCGACGTATTTATTGCCGCTTGACCGCAGCTTTCTTAATAAAAAACTAATCCAGCACGATTATTAGGCCGTGGGCTATGTCTGGGCCCATAAACTTTTCAATATCGTGCTGGATTTTCGTGATATTTTAAAATAAATAACAGACGTCTTGTAAACGTGGTGTGACTTTTTATTGTTGACAGTTCAGTAACCATAGACTTACTTCTTAGACTACATGACATTCATTTTGACATAAGAGTTCCACAGATTAAAATACTCATTACATTTTACCCGGGATATTTAAATGTTATTGTTAAGTACATGCTTTTATTAAAAGCAACTCTTTAAAAGGAAGACAAACCAGGGAACGCAAGATCTATCATAAAAATAAAATTGGTCATTAGCGATTTTTTCTGATAAAGCGACTATGTAAATACTGAAGCGACACACATGCGTTATGGAGAAAAAAGGAACTAATATATTATGGTGATCAAAGACGATCTACACCCTTATATTAGGGCGTACATTTTTACATGGCTAATTATTAGAATTAACAAAGTCATAAAAAATTTTGAGCTGAGCACGCTTGTGCTTATGGCTGACAAGCATTTGCCAGGTTTCTTAACAGTCCATTAATTCCAATAACATAAGCTTCTCTGAAGCAATTTTCAAAAATATGGTTTTTTGATTAGAACTGTATCGCTACTATACTAACTAATATCTTTGGTTAGTAACTAAAGTTGTATATCAACTGTTAAAATTACAAATAACACCAATGTTATTTTAATTCTTAAATAAGAAATTTATTGTTTTTACAACTGGTCTTTAAACATCTACAAGAGTTTTCCTAATCATCGAAGACAATGCAACAACAATTATAATTGAATAGTCAAACGAACTTACCTGTAAGTGAAGTTCGACTATAATTATTATTGTTGTTGCATTGTCTGAAGATGATTAGTCCCACCCATCCCAGATTTTCCATGCTACATAAACGTATGCATGGGCCCTATGTTGTAAAACCAATAAACTGCTATAAACTTAATGAAGCATAGAGTTACAGGTTAGATGGACATTGTGGGGTTACGTTCGGAAACAAGCTTTTATCTTTGAATAATATGTGATGGCGCCTCAGACTAAAGCCGAGACTACAAGAGTTCCTAATCATCTTCAGACAATGCAACAACAATAATAATTACAGTCGAACTTCACTTACAGGTAAGTTCGTTTGACTATTCAATTATCACTTTTGTGTTGTTTACATATGCAGCTCGGGCACTTCCAGATGGATTTTTGTTTGATATTCATACCCTTAAATACCGCTTCTCGAACACCGGCACACAACAAATCATTCCATTGATGACAATTGAAGCATTGCAGGCCCTCTTTGCTATTAATGACAAAGCTTTCTGTTCGCTGTGATTTAATTTATTGGTAATATTTCTATCTTATGTTTACTCGTCCTTTTCGTTAATTTGTTATCATTATTTTAGTAATAGAATTTATTGACACAATTATGTAATTGAATTTATAATCATTCTAAAGATAATTTGTATTGGAATTAAGTAATTATTGATTTAATTTGCTGAAACTTGTTATTTATTTATTTTTATATTCTTATTTAATTTATTAATTACATTGTTGACACTTGTAACTTAATCTTCTACTATGTAAAATATTGACATTTGTTATTTAATTTATTGACTTTGTGCATTATTTCAGAGTATTGTTTTGTGTGTAATATTAGTTCTTTATTAATATATAATTTTGCATGCCGTAAGGCAAAATGTATCGGGACTATTAGCAAAATATTATTACCATCATATCTGTAATACTTACATTATTGGCAAATAAATAAATGATTGATTGATTGATTGAAAGTCATTCAGACAACCAGCACAACTCTTTGTTGATGTTTTTTTCTCGTGAGTTATGTTAAATGGAATTATGTTAATAGTGCGCTTTAAGCTATTCACAAAGCTCAAAAACTTCGAGTTCTGATAATAAAGGCTGCAAAAAGGTGCGCGTTCCGAAAATACTTTACAATAAAGATCAACATAATTTTGTTGATGGTCGGAGTTCTTGATCTTTATTTTTTGCTTGTGGCAAGACATTTACTTGGGGTAAGCGCCTACGGTTTGCGCGCAGTCACCTTCGCGCCGCGATCCCGCGATAACGCTCCGCTTTCAAATTAATTAACTTCTAAATTATCACCGCCATGTTACGCGTGTAAAAGAAATCTATTTTAAATTACTTTTAATTATTTTTTGGTACATGGCTTTGTTATCTGGAACTTAGGTACATAATTATTATAAACTAACTGGCTTCAAATTATGTTAGACATTTATCGTTATTTTAGACTTTATACAAGAGTTACCCTCGTCCCGTCCCTGTCAGCGCTGCGCCTCCACGCGCCACTCATAGACGCGCTGGAGGGCAGTCGCCTCCAGATCCCAAGGCAGCAATCCGGCAAGCAGGTTGGCCGATTCGCCTGCAATCGTGCGGTATCCCCGGATCATTCGGATAGCCATGACCCTCTGGCATGCGACCAGCTTCTGTGGTCGCGTCCGGATGCTCAGGGCCCACACAGGGGCCCCGTAGAGGGCCATGGACCGCACGACGCCAGCGTACAGCCTACGGCAGGAAGCGTTTGGCCCCGCTGAGATTGGGCAGCAGTCGCCTGAGGGCGGCCGCTGTACGGTTCAGCTTTGGGGCCAAACTCAGGAAATGCTCCCTGAAGTTCCACCGGCTGTCGAGGACGAGTCCCAGGTACTTCATCGTCCCCTGTACGCCGATTGGAACTCCCTTCCACCGTAATGCTGTAACTCGACTGTGGCGCGTTACGGCGGCCATGAAAACACATGGCCTCCGTCTTGTGCAGCGCCACCTCGAGTCCCAACCGCCGGATCCTCTCGAACGACTGTCGCGACCGCTTCCGTCGCCACGTCGGCCGCCGCCTGGTGCGACTCTCCCTGTGCAAGGACGAGCGTGTCGTCAGCGTAACAAATTACGCTGACGCCGTCAGGGAGGTCGCTGCGCAGCACCCAGTCGTATCCGATGTTCCACAAGGGCGGTCCCAGGACCGAACCCTGTGGAACACCGCACGACATCTCTCGCCGGTTCCACTCTCCCCGGTGACCGGGGTAGATGACGGCTCTGTCCGTCAGGTAGTCCTCGACTATTCGGCGGAGGTAGGTCGGCACCCGGTGATACCGGAGTGCCTCCCTGATGCAACTCCAGGGCAGGGTGTTGAAGGCATTGGTGATGTCCAAAGACACCGCCAAGACGACCCTGCCCCGGGCTACTGCATCCCCCGTCGTGAGGGCTCTCAAGCGCATAATTGCGTCCACCGTCGAGCGCCCCTTCTGCGGAAGCCGAACTGGCTCTCCGACAGGTTCGGACCCACTCCGATTGATTCGTGCCCGGCGGGGCGGTCTGCAATAACTCTCTCAAAGAGCTTGCCCACCTCGTCGAGCAGCACGATGGGCCGGAATGCGGACGAAGAGTCCGCAGGGCGCCCGGACTTCTGGATCAGGACCAGTTTCCCCGTCTTCCAACGAAGCGGGAACCGGCCCCTCTCCAGGCACGCGCTTAAGAGCCCCCCTTTGAGTCGAGGCCCGAGAGTCCCGAAGGCCAGGACCCAGGCTTTTCCTGGCAGGCCGTCGGGTCCTGGGGCGGTATTTTTGGCTTTGAGCCGTTTGTACCGCCACTCTCAGGTCTACCTCGGTCACCTCTGGAGCGTCGTAGACGTCGTCGTCGCTGTGATCCGCGTTTGCGTCAGCTTCCTCCTCAGATTCCGTCGGAGACGGAGCCATGGGCGGGGGAGCATACTCCTCCCCATCTCGAAGGGAACAGGGCGCTCACCACGTCCTCCACGAACTGAGGCTGGAGACTCTGCGTCAACGGGGGAGCCCAGGGGCGGAGCTTTTCTCACACCCACTTGTAGGGGCGGCCCCATGGCCCCCGTCCAGAGTCCCCAGCATCTCCTCGCGGGCCAATTCCTTGGCCCGCCAGATCGCGGAGGAGGCAGGCCGCGCGGAGGGCGGTCCTTCGCCCCAGCCCTGTAGCCCTCGTCGCTTGCAGCGCGGGCATCGGGCGCCTCTACAGTCGCCGCATCCGGAGGTCGGGTGCGGCGCCTGCGGAATCTGGTGTCCCGGCGGCGCACAGCAACGCACGCTTCGCGCAGCGCTGCCAACTCGCTTGACCACCAGTACAGCTGACGCCGGGCGCGTCCTTGCCGGACCCGGGGCATGGCCACGTCACAGATCTCCGACATGGCCTCCCGGAACCACTCAGCCTCGTCATCTACGTCGGCAGGCCTGTCCGGTGGTGACACCCAGGCCTGCACGATCGAGGCTTCCAGGAATAGCTCCCGGTCCAGCTGCTTCAGCGCCCATCGCGGACCACTTAGATTCCGTCCACTTGAAACCGGCGCGTCTGAGGTCTGGGTGGAGACGTCGAACATATACCGGTTCGGAATAGGTCTCCACCCCCTCCACAACACGCCAGCGTGACGAGGGCGGCGCTGGCAAAATTGAAAGAACATGGCTTTAGTTCTACAAAGACGAATTAATATTTTCCTAAACATAAGACGGTTTTAACTTTTAAACTTATGTAAAAGACCTCACAAATGTAAGAGATAGGTACAAATACTAAAACTAGCCAGTCACACGTGGCCTGACAGGCCGGGGGTGGCGTAACGTTAGGTCATTACCACCGACTCGCCCGACCGCACGCACGTGGGGACGGAACCCCGGTTCTCATATCACCAGGCCATGCGCACGGGCCCAGCGCTCGAGCCTCCTGCCCGCGAAAATAGTCCGTGCTCCGGGAACCCCAAGCCGGACTTTTGGCTATTGAAGTCCCCCAGGACGAGCGCGGAAGGGAACCGAGGGCGACGACGACGTCTCCCAGCTCCTCTAGGGAGTCTTGGAACTCGGCGATAGATCGGTTCGGGGAGAAGTACACGCCTACCACGGCGATCTCCCCGAACCGGGCTGCGACAATCCCGTGCCCTCTCTCACACGATCGAGGGGCGGGGTACCGGCGGCGGCCGACGAAATTGGTCACCGAGCCGTCCAGGTCTGCTACCAGTCATTCCTGGGCAGGTTACAAAATACGGCTCGAGTGACCACGGCGACGTTGATCAACCACTGCGCCATGCTCTGGAGCAAAAGATCCTGAGCAGCGGCGCAGTGGTTGATGTTCGCCTGGAGGAAACGCAATGGAGACATTAATCTGAATCCATTGAAATTGCCTCCTCCAGGGCCCTTGCGAGGGCGTGGCCACGGCGGCAGCGGCGGCGGTTATCATAGGTTTACGGACGGCATTATTGCTTTATTTAAGTAGCGGGGACGGCGGTGGCAGAGGGCCTACCTCTGCTCTTGGTCTTGGCGGGCGGGGCGCAGGACTTGCCCCTTGCCCGGTGTTCGGCCGGCTTGCCAGCCGCCGCACATAGGAAACAGTGCGGCGGGGCGTTACAAGAGCCGGCTTTATGATCGGGCCGACCGCAGCGGAAGCAGTCGCCGCTGCGGTCCACCTCTGAGGTGCACTTGCATGCCGTGTGGTTACCCACTTGGCAGCGGAAGCACCTCAGCAGGCCTCTGGTTCCAGCAGTTTCACCTGCGCGGACACCGAGCCGACCAAGAGCCTTCGGCCCTCCCCAATCTTTTTGGCCGCCGGCACGGGGCAGCTCACCGTGATCGAGAGCAGCCCCGCGAAGTCAGGGCGTAGGGTGCCAGCCTTGACTTGGTCGGCAGGGCATTCCCCAGCCCTGGCAACGGCGGCCACCACATCCCCCTCCGAGATCGAGTCGTCCAGGCCCATTATGCGCAGATCTGCGCGCTTCGCACTTTACGGGCCTGGACACCCGAGCCTCCTCCGCATCTAAGGACGCTCTTAGCCGTTCGGCCAGAGCGTCAGCGGTAGGGCCGCTGGAGGCGCCGGGAATTGACAGAAGCCTGGCCCCCGTTGCGGTGACTTGCACCCGGAGGCCCCCGTCGATTCCCAGCTCTCGGAGGTTCACCGCCTCTTTCGCCTTTGCGAACACGTCGCGGTACGTCACGCCCCTCTTGACCGGGTCCGGCTGCAGTGTAATTACTACACCCGCCGTCTTAGGGGCGCGGAGTTTCGCCGCGACGGTTCGCTTCCGCTGCTTCCGTCGCTGTCGCCGCCTTTGCTTTTTTGCGGCCCTTCTCTCTCCCGCCACCTGCCATTCGGCATCGGCTGGGGGAGGACGCCGATGGCTGCGTAGGCGCTGGACAGGTCGGGACGGCTGGCTCACCGCCGCCGCCGCTGGAACACCCTTCTTCTTTTTAGAGGCAGCCGAGCTCTGCGGGGCCGCCTTCGCCCCAGCCGGTGCCGTCGCCGCCGGAGTCGCTCTTCCCGTGGCCTGTTTGGGCGGTGCCGGTTTCACATTCGCCGCGGCCCGCTTCTCTGGGGCTGGCCTGGGCGGCGCGGAATGCGCTACGGCCGCGTAGGAGGAAGCGAGCGGGGGGCGTAAGACGCGGTTCTCCAGCGCTGTAAAGCGCTGGTTGAAGGCCGCTAGCTCCTGCCGCACCAGATTTAGGACAGCGTTGCTGTCTTCTACTGGTGCGGACTTCGCCGGCGGCTCTTTCTGCCGCGTCTGCGCCTGCGTCTGCGTTCGCGCCTGCGGGACCTCCTCTCGGCGGCCTGTTCCGTAGTCCGGCCAGCTCCGCTTTCAGCTGGATGTTCTCCTTACGGAGAGCATCCATCGCCGCCGTGAGCTTAGCGACCTCCTCCCGCATTTGGGACATTTCGTCCGCTGCTGTCGATGCGGGAGGTGGCCGGCTGAGGTTGTCCGCCACCGCTGCCATGATAGTGGCCTTGGCTTTCAACATGGCATTATCTTTCGTCCCCTTTTTACCGGCCCTCCATGTCGGCCCAGGGTACGGATGGCGTCTTGGACACGTCTCTCCACCTCGACAGAGGGATCGAGCTCCCTCCCTCTACCTCTGCCGCACGTCCCGCCTCGGCCTTTACCCCTAACACTTGTCGGGATCGGATCGGGATCGGGGGCCCGAGGCAGGACTCTCCTCAGACGAGGATAGTTCTTCCCGGGGGCGCTTGAGGAACTCGTTCCTCCTGTTGGCGCTCCCCTCACTCCTCCTCGCTGCGCTCTCTCCCGAGTCGTCTGATCCCGAGTCGGAGTCCGACTCGAGCACCAGCACCCCCCCCTTCCGCGGAGCGGCACCCTGTGCCCGCTCGGTGGGAGGATTTTAGTCAGTAAGAGTCTGACAGTCCCTTCCGCCCCACCCAGGGCGGGAGGACTCACTTGATGATTTTACCACCTAAAAAAAAAAAAAAATATATATACTGATTTCTATAAGTGTGTGTGGTATCAAATATATTCATATTACGCATTAATATGAATATAATTACGATTTAGGTACGTACCTCTTCTAAGAATAACCCTTCAGACAATGTATTTTGTAGCTGCGGTATTAAAGCTGTTACAACATTATACCGTCGCATTCTATAAGTGACCACAATACTATTCAGACACTTAGACATGGTGACCGTCAGAATCTAAATCATACGTATATACAAGTCCCTTTTACACAGCAGAATACTATTAACTTTGGAAGCGTCAACGAAAGTCTGTTATATGATAGCGAGAAGTCGGGTTAAAACATCTAAAATTGAATACAGTAACGAACACAGTAATACGTGAATATGATCAACGCAAGACTATACAGTTTTGACGGATAAGATCAATTGTCGCAGAAACGTCAAAATAAGTCTAAGACATTTGGATACGCACTTTTAAATATTTATCGATTTATAAAGTGGTGCGTTAGTCGCGTCAAGACGCGCGCCATTCGAAAACTAATAAATTATCCTAATATTAAAATCATTTACGTACAATTCTAACAGTCACGGGCGTTTTATAGGTATTTTAATATCGACGCTTGAAAGGCAAAAGTTACCAAGCGACATTTTGGGCGATATTGAGTTATATATGTCGGAGAATGAACACAGAAGCACAATGTTTTAGAATAACGCCATCTATTATCATGCTGCGGAATCAACAGAAAATTGTAATTTGGAATCATTATTCGTTATTGTTATTTTAGAATAACGCCATCTATTATCGTTGGCGTGGAATCAAAACAGATACGCAATTTAGAATCTCTATTGATTATTGTTAATTTAGAATAACGCCATCTATCTCTCATTGGAGTAACTATTAAGTTAGAATTGACAGATTGTTTAGGAACGTCAAATTAGTCGTAATTTGGAGATGGTTAGCATGGGGAGCAACGGAAACACCGAGCGAATAGTCGAGTCAAATGTCGGTGCGGAAGTTAAATCAGATATTCGACGTTGACAGGTAGTGACGTTGACAGATGTTGGCTAACCTGTGTGGGGTAGGCCACATGGGCGGTCAGTTTAGTGAAGTGAACACTTTGAATCGGTCCGGCAAGCTGGGTAGACATCTTGGTTGCTCCGCCATGTTAAACTTCTTGCGTTCCTAAGTTTTTAATCGAGCGATATCTCGGACATCCTTGACTATTTTGTAATCAGTGTGTGTTAGCAAGTAATTAAAAGTGTTAACGAAGATTTTCTGAATGTTATTTCCGATATCCCAACCCATCTGATAACGAACTCTCCGTTATCAGAAGTGGGATTGGACCACGACGACCCACGTGTTCGAAATAAAAACGCTAAAAACGAAAAATGGATGTGTTTGTTGGAAAAACAGAACCGCAATTTTCTGGTGCTGATTTCAAGCCGTGAAAATACCTACTACGTCGTCACGTGGCTTTCGTTTACCGGATTTCGATCTTGAAAAACAAAATGTGGATGCACGTGGTTGGGTGACGACTACAGTGATGTGCTTTCGGACCAAGATCAACATGGCGGGTGCCCCGCTTATGGTCGCTGTAAGCCGCGCCTTGAAGGGAGGAGATTCTACCTGGCTGCCTACCGTGTCGTTTCCTGGGATAACGTGGACTGATTTCAAGCGACTTTTTATTGCAAGACACGTGGCTAGCTACAACAAGAGTTGCAAGTGGTTTCTTTTATGAAGAGGAAGCGAATAGTGTTGTGAAGCCTCCGAAGTGTTTTGCCTGCCTGCCTGTTCATCGACAGCTGCGAGGTTTCATGCATCCGGGGTCACCTGCTTCCACTGCCACGGCGCGGAGAGAGGAGCGGCGCCGACTCCGGGCGTCGAAGCCTGTTGATGAGGAGAGGATTGACCTGTGCCTCCTGAGCGCGTCGACTGGGAACCTATCCGGTGAGCAATTTTCATTTTGTTTACGACTCTGGTGCCTTGTGTTCTTTATTAAAGTCTGTACCCCTAGTTTAAACCTAGTATTGAGATTTGTTTTCATGTGTTGCCTGATTGTAGCGGGCACTTGATCGATTGCAGAGAATGCCTGAGGGTTAAGTACCATTTTGAGTTTGATGATAAGTGTGGAATCTTATTTCGGCTGGTCAGACCGTACCAGTAGCTGTTTCGTAGCCGTAGTCCTTATCTGATTGACATCCCGGTGGTGTCCATGGATGCGCGGTGTGCGGGTGGCACTGGCGGAGGTCGTGTATTGTGCGTTCATGATGAACGGTGTGAAACAAACAGAAGTTTGTTGGTGGGGCTAGTGTTAGCCATAGGCCACGAATGTGATTCCTGCTTTTGATGATTAGTTTCTTGCATTGTAATGGTACAATTGCAAAGGTACTTGGCTGCTCTAGGATTTTCGATGGATAGTGTTTGAACTTAAACTTTACTTGGCTGTCTCTGGTTAAGAGGTAGTGACGTTATTGCTGGTTAAGCGGTAATGGTGTAATCGCTGGTTAAGCGGATTACGTTGGCTTTCGCTGGTTAAGCGTTAGTTGTGTAATCGCTGGTTAAGCGGATTACTTTGGCTTTCACTGGTTAAGCGTAAGCTGTTGAATCGCTGGTTAAGCGAGTTGTGTTTACTATCGCTGGTTAAGTGGTAGTAGTGTAATCGCTGGTTAAGCGGATTACGTGGGCTTTCGCTGGTTAAGCGTTAGCTGTTGAATCGCTGGTTAAGCGAGTTGTGTTTACTATCGCTGGTTAAGCGTTAGTAGTGTAATCGCTGGTTAAGCGGATTACGCGGGCTTTCGCTGGTTAAGCGTTAGCTGTTGAATCGCTGGTTAAGCGAGTTGAGTTGACTATCGCTGGTTAAGCGTTAGTAGTGTAATCGCTGGTTAAGCGGATTACATGGGCTTTCGCTGGCTAAGCGTTAGCTGTTAAATCGCTGGTTAAGCGTGTTATGATGTGGGCTTTCGCTGGTTAAGAGTTAGCTGTAAAATTGCTGGTTAAGCGTGTAATGATGTAGACTTTCGCTAGTTAAGAGTTAGCTGTTGAATCGCTGGTTAAGGGTGTTATGTGTGCTTTCGCTGGTTAAGCGTTAGAGGGTTAATATCGCTGGGTAAGCGTTATTATTATCACTGGTTAAGTGATAGGATTTGTAACGCTGGTTAAGCGCTACAATGTTAAGTACTGGTTAAGTACTTCAGTGACTGTGGGTAAGAAGTGATGCATGGTGCTGGTTAAGTGCTGTGGATATGTTTGGAAGAGTCATAATGCTTTCTTAATTTTGTGCCAATGTCTATTATGTGCCTTATTCTTTCATTTTAGTTTGTGTTGTTTTGGTTTGGCAGTAGTCAACTTAAAATTTAAATTATCTAGCATAGTAAGAGTTTTCTTATAATCTGTAACGTTATAGGAAAAATAAGGTAGCATGTTGAACAAACCTTTTTGAAATTATTTTGATAAAGGCTCGAAATGATTTGAAGACCGGATGGAGGTCGATTGATTTCATGCTTATGACCGATGGAGGTTATAATGTGTGATAGTGAAGGCCGGATGGAAGTCAGAGTATGAGCGCTGCAAAATATTTTAATGATGTTTCTTATTATTTGAATGAGTATGGGTGTTATTCGACATGTCAGCTTTTAGAGAAATAGTTTGTTTTGATTTTTATTAGACCCTGTAATTATTTGATGAGAATACCTTTTCCATTTGGGTCAGGAATGGCCGAACGGTTAGAATGATTACTGTTCGAGATTTTTTTCCCATTCCAGATTTCTCATACAAGGATGTGATGTCTCACACGAGGACGAGTGTCTCACACGAGGACGTGTGATTGTCAGAATGGCCGTGTCGGAGAATGAACACAGAAGCACAATGTTTTAGAATAACGCCATCTATTATCATGCTGCGGAATCAACAGAAAATTGTAATTTGGAATCATTATTCGTTATTGTTATTTTAGAATAACGCCATCTATTATCGTTGGCGTGGAATCAAAACAGATACGCAATTTAGAATCTCTATTGATTATTGTTAATTTAGAATAACGCCATCTATCTCTCATTGGAGTAACTATTAAGTTAGAATTGACAGATTGTTTAGAAACGTCAAATTAGTCGTAATTTGGAGATGGTTAGCATGGGGAGCAACGGAAACACCGAGCGAATAGTCGAGTCAAATGTCGGTGCGGAAGTTAAATCAGATATTCGACGTTGACAGGTAGTGACGTTGACAGATGTTGGCTAACCTGTGTGGGGTAGGCCACATGGGCGGTCAGTTTAGTGAAGTGAACACTTTGAATCGGTCCGGCAAGCTGGGTAGACATCTTGGTTGCTCCGCCATGTTAAACTTCTCGCGTTCCTAAGTTTTTAATCGAGCGATATCTCGGACATCCTTGACTATTTTGTAATCAGTGTGTGTTAGCAAGTAATTAAAAGTGTTAACGAAGATTTTCTGAATGTTATTTCCGATATCCCAACCCATCTGATAACGAACTCTCCGTTATATATATCATTGAAATCAGAAAATTTTTCTGCGTCGATTGATCCCACTCTCGTACCGCTAGGAAGAGTTTTGCTGTCGCTTGGTAACTTAAAAAAGTACAAATTTTCATTAATTTCGGCGACTAAGCGACCAAAATTTTACCGATTTATGAATAAACTTCACTTGGTAGATATTTGATTTCAAGTTTTAACACTTAGTAACTTTTGCCTTGACTTGAATAAATGCGATTTAACATTAAGTATTTTTTACTTTACGGTATCTGTTGTGTGAGCATTGCTTAAGAAATTTTACCTGATTATTATTTTATAATTTTCTTCATTTAAGACTTTTTAACAAACCTTAATAATGTATTCATTTTCATTTAGTATTTTCTTCCTAAATACAGTGTACTTTAAAACGTAATATAGTACTGTACGGGCAGTAACTCCGTACACTGAGATGTAGTTGTAGGTTGAATCACACGGGATGTGACAGGAAATAAAATCACTGTTTTGTGTCCGTAAGATGATTACTGTTTATTGTTAAAACATATTATTTTATAAGGTAAAATGTAGGTTATTTGTGGTGGGTGTGATAGTCTAGTCAGCAAATGTACTCGAGTCATCGACAATTTAGCAATGCTTAGTTAGGTAAAAACTGAAACAATTCATATCACGTGGCGATGCTCGTACATCCTGCCAACTCTAAAAGTACAAATAACAAGTAGCAAACATTCTTAATAACTAATAAGTAAGTCAATTATAAGGTTTCAAAAGTTCCTGCGTTCGTCGTTGTCTGGTTTTGGTGATGTGTCGCGGTCCACCTTGTAGCTGGTAGGAAGATGTCCGATGACCTCGTCTACTGTCTGGGTATCAGTATTTATTTGTTCTTCTCTGGGAAGATGTCGTTGACGTGGTTTTCGAGCCATCTTAATTTCCTCCTTGGGCGCTTGCGTTGCTGTTCTGGTGTCTTGCGGAAGATGGGAACAGCGTGCTCTTATTCTGAAGTATACCCAAATGCTAAATATTGTTATACATGTTATCATAAAGCCATAAAGGACGTAGTGATGTTGCTCTGCATCTACCGATTTAACCATTTGGATGTCTTGTTGCTCCTTAACTAGCTCAATTTTTCTCTTAAGACTCTTTAGTTGATCTTCATGTGTTTCTATCTCCATGTTTGTTAAATTCAGAGGTTGGCTATTGCTTGTTAATAGGTCATTTAGGTTTATCTCTGGTATATAGATCTCTTCCTCATTCCCTAGTTCCATTGTACTTTGCAGATGGTGGTGTGAATGGATTAGGTGTTTGTCGCTGCGCATCATGCAACCTGTCGCTAAGGTTATTATGCCTGTATGATATAGTGTCTGTGACGTCATGCCAGCGGGACAGAAAATGCGCACAGTGCATTCCTCACAACACGTAAACAACCAAGCCCCCTTACTGTGTAGTTTTATCCATTCATTGCTGCAACTTGATACCTCAGTGCGGCAGGTGGATATGCCTCGATTGTTTATTATGTTTGCTTCGCATATTTTTGTGGCTGTTTTTATACCGTATATCGGTAGGTCAAGGTTGCATAGCAGCAGCTGATTTGTGTTGACTTGCGTGCATGACGATAAATGTTGTTGATCCACAAGTATCATCATGTCCATTTTCAAGTTCACGGCTATGTATTTTGTTGTTGGAATTATGTTAACCATGGAGGCTCTCTTTATGTTGCGTATTGGGATGACCTCGGTGAGTTCATATTGTTCATCTTGTACTAGCGGGATTTTTACTTCGAACATAATAAATTCATCGGTCAGTTTTCCTTGCACACTTGCTAGTTTGTACATTTCCCGGATGCATTTGAACTTGTCTGAGCAGGGTAGCGATAATCCTTTCGGTACTTGTCCTGATATTATGTTTAATTGTTTTTCAAATGCATCTGGTTTCAGCAAGTGAGTGTCGACTTTGCCGTGACGTAGATCTGTAACTAAGTCGATCAACATATCTTGTATTCTCCGCAAGTTTGCTATCATCATGTTTGCGGCAAGTGCTGTAGTGGTAATGAAAGTCGCTTGGTCTTGCTCTGTTTTCATTTGTTGAAGCGACTCTCGGAGGCTTCTGTTGATGACGATGAACTGTCGGTTCATTACTTGTTCATTCCTCTTCAGAAGGTTGTATTCTCCTTCAATTATAGAGGTGTGTTGTTTGTACAGATTGAATAAGTGGTCTTCGTTACTTTTTAGTAGTTTGATATCGTTGTGGTATTTTTCCGCAAATTTGTCATCCAGTATCCCAAAGAGAGAGTTGGCAATGTTCCCAATTCCGTTTATGAACCCTCGCTTACTACGTCTTCCGTGTTCAGATTGTAAGACTTCGTTGTAGTGTTGGAGCTCGTTTAATTCGTGTTCGAATTGTGTTGATATAGTTAAGTAAGCTATATTCCGCTGGCAAAGTCCGTTTAGTTGCTTGACGTATTCTTCAACGACTGAAATACTTTTCCAGTACGTTGTCATGTTGTAATACACCACCAGTCTCCATTCGTCTTGTATTATCTGTAAGTCTGCTGCTTTATCGAAGTATACAAGACGGTTCGGGTCCAGGGTTGTTACATTGATGAGTTGTTGCATGGATGGTGTTACACATGTTACCATGAGTACTAGCATCGTGCTTAGGTACTTGAGGACGTTGCAGCTCAGAACTCCCTTCTGTGGGCGACTAGTCGCCTGACGTTGTTGTTGTGATGTTGAAGGAGTTGCCTCAGTTTGCTCGTTGTCCGCCGGTTCTGTTGATTGGCTTTCGGTAGTATTTTCTGTTTCAATTGGTAAGCGGGATAATTTTGTTACGGGCCTCTTCATTATGTTGGATTTGGTTTTCAGTGTGACGACTCGTACTAGATTGTCTGGTCCAGGGTGCGTCTCTATCACTCGTCCTAATAACCATCTAGCTGGAGCCACTTGTTCTTCCTTTTAAGGACGATGTCATTCACTGCCAAATTGGGTGTTGGGGAATGCCATTTACCTCGAACTTGCAACGTCTGTAGGTAATCTTTAGACCATTTCTTCCAGAATTCCTTATACATATTTTCTGTTAAGCGCCATCGTAAAGTTAACTTGACGTTTTCAATATCCGATGTTATTGGAGGTGCCAGTACTGGTCCACCGACTAGAAAGTGGCCTGGTGTTAAATAGTCGATGTCGTCCAGGTCATTTGTTAGAGCGACCAGAGGCCTCGAGTTGAGGCAGGCTTCAATTTGTACTAGTAAAGTAGTAAACTCTTCGTACGTTAGCCTTTGTTCACCAAGGACACGTTTTAGGTGGTGTTTCATGCTCTTTACTGCAGCTTCAGCCATTGCGTCACCCTATTTATAAGATTGTCGATTGGATGTTTTATGTAATTTGTATGGTGTACATAATAAAGAGTATTCTATTCTATTCTATTCTATTCTTCCCACAACCCTCCCACTGTTGGCCAAGACGGGGCGTTGAAGTGCCATTCAATGCCGTACTCAGAAGTTTTGTGTATTAGGTCGTCGTTGACTAGTAGCTGCATTGCCTCCTGGCGTTCTTTAGCTAGTGCTCTGGCTGCTCCGACGAAGTTCGTTCCGTTGTCACTGTATATATGTTTTGGCGTGCCTCGTCGTGCGCATAGCCTCTTCAATGCTGCGAGAAATGTTGCAGTGCTGAGATCTGACACTAGTTCAAGGTGAATAGCTTTGGTGCATAGACAAATGAAGATAGCGATGTAGGCCTTAACTGTTTTAATGCCGCGACCTTTGTTAGCCTTTATGTCGACGTGTCCCGTAAAATCCACGCCTGTGTGCGTAAATGGCCGTGAAGGTGTAACTCGTGGTGTTGGCAAGTCTGCCATTTTCTGATTGCTGAGTTGTGTCTTGTAGCGGTGGCACGTGACACATTTGTTTAGTTGTTTCTTGATTGGCTTCATGCCGCCAAGTATCCAATATTTGTTACGAAGGTATCCTAAGGTAAGCCGGACACCGCCGTGAAGAGTATTCTTGTGGGCTTGGTCGATCAAGAGTTCCGCTAACTTGTGGTTGTTTGGTAAAATGATCGGATGTTTTTTGGAGTTGTTTAACCTGGCCTGTTCAAGTCTTCCTCCCACTCGTAGAATGCCTTGTGCGTCTATCATTGGGCTCAAACTCAAAAGTTTGCTTGTGGCCCGTACCTTGTTATGTTTGTGCAGGTGCGCTATGTCTTCGCCAAAGGTATTGTTCTGAGCAGTTCTCACGAGCAAATTCTGAGTTTGCACTATTTCGTCTGTAGTTAAGTGTGCCATTGCCTGAAAATAAAAGTTGAAAAATTAGAAAAAGAGTTAGAGTATTTCAAGAGAGTCGAAAGGAGTAACAATATAGTAATATTTGGCTTAAAAGAAAAAGAGAAATCCTCATATGAACTAATACAAAAGCTAAAAGAGATTTTTATCCAAGATATGAATACTAACTTAGAAGAGCACGAAATCAATAAAATTCATCGCCTAGGGGAAAGAAAGGTAGATAACAGCAAACCTAGACCGGTATTGTGTTCGTTTATAAGTAATTGGAAAAAGAACAAAATTATGAGAAATAAAAAGAAACTCAAAGCAATTTACATTACTGAGGATTACTCGAAGGAAGTACTAGAAAAAAGGAAAGAGCTGCAAGAAAAGTTACAAGAAGAGAGGAAAAAGGGGAATACAGCGTACTTGAAATATGACAAACTAATAGTCAAAGAGAACAACATTAGTCAAGAAAAGAGGAAAAGAGAAACATCAGTTTCACCTTCTTCCTACGAAAACCAGCCAAAAAAGCAACAAACCTTAAACACAATCAAGTCAGACAGAGCAAATGCTTTTGACATAATGCGATCTAGATCCAGCTCGTTTTCTAGTATGCCCAATACCAACAAAAGCCAATAGCAACTAAAGAACGGAAAAGGGAAAGCCGAACCAACTAAAGAAACCGCCACAAATGAAACGAGAAAACACCAAGCTCCCCCAAGCCGACTGGTCCTCGTGGGGGAAAGCGACCACAACCCTCCAAGAAGATTAAAAAATAGTGACCACCAAAAATCTGTAATATATATCGCATCCCTTAATGTACTCACCCTGAGAAATGAAGAAAATCTAACGGAACTTACATACGCATTAAAACAAATCAAATGGGACATACTGGGCATGAGCGAAGTGAGAAGAATGGGTGAAAGTATAACCTCTCACTCTGACTACTTACTGTACCAGATAGGGCAGACTCAGGGCCAATAAGGAGTAGGATTTATTATCAAGAAACACATCACAAAGTATGTAGAAGAATTTATTGGAATCTCCGAGCGCATAGCTATTATGAACGTCAAACTACCAGGATATAAAAACTCATGGTCTATTGTACAAATTTATTCACCCACTGAGCAATCAAATTTAGAAACTATTAATACCTTCTACCATGATTTAAATGAAGCAATTCAACAACACGCCCTTAAAAATTTGATAGTAATGGGAGACTTTAATGGGCAAATTGGAGCCAGACGCCCAGGAGAAAATGCAATACTAGGACCATTCACAGATACTAACAAGTCTAGAAGTAGGAATGGGGAAAAAATCACAAATTTTGCATTACAAAACAATTTAATGATCCTGAATACAAAGTACAAGAAAACCCGAAAAAACAGGTGGACCTGGATCTCGCCTGATAACCGAACAAAAAATGAAATTGACTTTATTATGACAAACAGAACCAGTTACTTTACCAACTTCAGCGTCATTAAGAGATTTAATTTTAATACCAATCATAGGGTAATAAGAACGGAACTAAAAACAAAGCAACCACAGAAGCCAAGACCAAGGAAATATTCAGTTGATACAAAACTCAGCAAACAGCAAATAGAACAAATAACAACTGCCCTGAAAGACAAACTACAAGACTTTAATGAGAATACAAAGGAACTAGGAATCCAGGAAAAATACAACTACTTTGAGCAAACAATCAAAACCCAGACAAAACTTATTGCAAATAACAGAATTGATACAAAAAAAGAGCTATCAACAACTACTGTAAAACTTCTAGAAGAACGAAAAAACCTTCTCAGCGCAAGAAACACGCAAGATAGAAGAAAGAAACTAGCCAACATAAGCAAAGAAATTAAAGAAAGCATGAGAAAAGATAGAAAACAAAAGAGAATGGAAATACTAGAAAATTACATAGTGAAAACAGGCGGAACCAAAAAAGCGTTGAAGGAACTAACACACACGAAGGACTGGATAGTTAAAATGAAGGACGATCGAGGAAAATGGAAACATCGTAGAACTGACATAATATTAGAAATAGCTACATCATATTACAGGAAACTTTACAGAAGCAGTACTACACAAGGTGGAATCGAACTATTAGAAACCTCGAATATTCCTGCCGTTCTCCAAGCTGAAGTCAAAAAATCTATTGAGACCCAAAAGAATGACAAAGCACCCGGACCTGATGGCATAAGTAATGAAATTATAAGACACAGCCAGGAGGTCCTGACACCTATCCTCACAGTTATGTTCAATGATATTATAGACACTGAAACGATTCCCCAACAATGGACCGAGTCTAATATCATTCTTCTGTACAAGAAAGGGGACAAATATAACATCGGCAATTACCGCCCTATTAGTCTCATACATATATAAGATTTTTGCTAAGATCATCTTAAAACGAATTGAAAAATCTCTGGATGAACACCAACCGATTGAGCAAGCAGGATTTCGAAAAAACTATTCAGTTATCGACCACATCCATGTGGTGCGTCAAGTTATAGAGAAATATAATGAATACCAGATGACATACTACATCGCATTTATTGATTACAGTAAAGCATTCGATTCTCTAACACATGAACAAATATGGGAGACACTACTGGAACAAGGAATCGAACAGAAATATATTCGACTAATAAAAAATATGTACAGTCGCAGCACAGCAAGAATTCAGTTGGAAAAGAAAAGTAACTCTTTCAGAGTACAAAAAGGCGTAAGACAGGGAGATCCACTCTCTCCGAAGCTATTCTCTGCAGTGCTTGAATCAATCTTCAGAAGACTAAATTGGGAACATTTTGGCCTAAATATAGACGGCGTATCAATGTCGCATTTGGGATTCGCTGATGATGTAGTGCTATTGGCAAAAACATCTGAAGACTTGAACAAAATGATAAAAGAACTTACATTAGAAAGCGAAAAAGTAGGATTGACACTGAACCCGGAAAAGACCAGAGTGATGACGAACGGAACAAGATACACTATAGAATTAGGGAACACCGAAATTGACTATACTGATGAGTACGTCTATCTGGGACAGCTAATAACTCAAAAAGAACCCATGCAAAAAGAAGTGGATAGAAGAATTACAAACGGCTGGAAGAGATACTGGAGCTTAAGAGAGGCTATGAAAGACAAAACGCTGCATATAAACATAAAAACTAAACTGTTTAACACCTGCGTCCTACCCGTTCTTACTTATGGCTGCCAATCATGGACTCTAAACCAGAAAATATTGCACAAACTGGCAACTTGTCAATATGCAATGGAAAGGAGTATGCTGAACGTTAAAAAGTCTGACAGATTAAAAAACTGCGTTATTAGAAGTAGAACAAAAACTACAGATGTAACAGTCAAAGTCAAAAGACTTAAGTGGAGATGGGCTGGACACGTGATGCGAGGTCATGACAAATGGAGCAAAAGAGTGACACGGTGGTACCCCAGAGAAGGCAAAAGGAAGAGAGGCAGACCGCAGAAAAGATGGGATGACGATATCAGACAAGTGGCAGGAGTAATGTGGAACAGAGTGGCTCAAGAAAGAACAGAATGGAAAAGGTTGGAGGAGGCCTTTGTCGACTGGCAAACAGATCTAGCGATGATAACCAAGGAACAGATATTAGTTTAAGTAGCTTATTTAGTTTAAGAATATGTGTAGTTTTAGCTAAAAATTTACTGTAAACATTTAAGATCTGAATAAAAGGCTATATTATTTTATTATTATTATATTATTATTTAAGTGTGCCATTCGTTTTGCTTTTGTTTTGTCACGTGAGTTATTTATAAATCGCATGATCCAACTTATGACTCGAGTTACATACGACATTGAACTGTATTTTTGCAGTAGTTGCTCGATGAGTGGCCTTTGTTTTGTTTGTATTGCAAAAGTTTGACCGTGTCCCCTTTTCTCTTCGTTGGTTGTATAAATCCCTTGTTTAGGTGCGCAGTTGTATCGAAGCCAGGAAGGGGCGTTCCACCACAGTTCGTGGCCTATTAGGTCTGATGGTGACATTCCTCTGCTAGCGCAGTCCGCGGGGTTATCCTCGGACTTGACATGCTTCCAGGCGTCTGATGGAATTATTTGTGTTATTTGCGTAACCCTGTTGGCTACAAAACTCTTCCATCGACTCACATCCCCCTGTAACCAGCCAAGCACCACCATGGAGTCTGTCCAGCAATGTGTGGTGACTGTCGGCGAGTTGATAGAGTCTGTAACTTTTTTGATCAATCGAGCTAGAAGGACAGCGCCACTTAATTCCAGCCGGGCAGAGAAATCTGGTTCTTCTGTGGTGCCAGCTTTGTTTTTGCTGCTACTAGCCTGATCAACTGTCGGCCTTCTTTATCTGAGGACTTGCTGTAATAACGCATCCGTAAGCCCGTTCAGACGCGTCACAGAAGCCATGAAGTTCGACTGGCTGTTGAGTGTTGCCGATCCAACGTGGAATGGTTATGTCGTGGATGTGTACGAGCTGCCTCCGGAATTGTTCCCATTCTTGCTGTATCTTTGGTGGGAGTTGGTCATCCCAAGCCGATGTGGTTGACCAAGCTTGTTGAAAAATTAGCTTGGCCTTAACTGTAACCGGTGATAGCCAGCCAAGAGGGTCGTACAGTTTTGCTATATCCGAGAGCAGTGTGCGTTTTGTGTTGACGTCACGTACGTTACAAAGTGCTATTTGTTTGTAGGTAAACTGATCAGTTCGTGGGTTCCAAGTGATGCCTAGCGTTTTGTTCGTGTCTGCATCTTTGAAATCGAACATCTTTGTGCTTATCAGTTGCTCTGGCAAGCCTTCCAGCAGACGTGTTTCGTTGCTAGCCCACTTTCGTAAGTTGAACCCGCCACCATTCAGCATTGTTATGAGTTCATCTTGTGCTTTCTGTGCTGTTATAAAGTCGTGACATCCGCCCAAAAGGTCGTCCATGTACAGTTGCCTGGAAAGAATATCCGCGGCCAACGGGTACTGCGCGCCATCATCCTTGACAAGTTGCTTTATGGTTCGCATTGCCAGGAAGGGTGCGGACTTAGTTCCGTACGTTACTGTAGTCAGTTGAAACTCTTGTAACGGTTCCGAGTCAGAATCTCTCCACACTATTTTTTGTAAATGTTGATCTTTTTCTTGAATACGTATTCGCCGGTAAAATTTCTCAATATCCGCTGTGTACACGTATTCAAACGCCCTCCAGCGTAGAATCATAGCTTGTAAGTCTTGTTGTAAGTTGGGTCCGCATTCCATCAATTGGTTTAGACTGTGTCCTGTACTCGTGGTTGCTGAAGCATTGAATACTACTCGGAGTTTGGTTGTCGTAGAATCAGGTCTCATTACTCCATGATGGGGCAGGAAACAAGTCGGTGTGTCCGGCTGTGTGCACTTTTCATATGTTGTAGTGCTATGTATTCGTTGATGAATGCTTTATAACTTGAGGCGAGAGTGTTGTCCCTGGCGAATCGCTTTTCCAGTTGTTTGAATTGTGCGACCGCCTGAGGCTTTGATCGTCCCAAATTTTGTTCGAAGTTGGGCTTCATGGGGATTCTAACTTCGTATCGTCCGTCTTCTAGTCGTTTTGTAGTGTCAATGTATAATTTCTCGCAGTATTCCTCTTCGGCACTCGGAGACTCGTTGTCTGCTGTTATCTCTTCAGCTTCCCAAAAGCGAGAGATATCGTCATTGTCTACTACGACATGACAGTTGAACGTGTTTGTGTTCCCAACTAATACCCATCCAAGCTTGGTTTGTTGTGCTATAGGTGCGTATATGTTTCCTCGAAGGATGTTACCCATGACTATGTCGCCATATACTCCGGCATCAAGTAAAATATCAATTGGCCTTGATAAATTATATTGTGGGTCGGCCAGGTTAATATTCTCTATATGAGGCCAGTCTTGTGTCTCAAAGGAGTAGTTCGGTAGATTGTTAAGTAGTTTAGCCATTACTAGTGCCGGCGTCGTAAATTTGTAATCTCCGTAAATGGACTCACAGTCCAACTGAACGGATCCGTTGCTCTGGCTGGCGAATGTTCCGATTCCCGACACTGTTGAGTTATGGTTGCGTCGCGGAAGACCCAGTCGTTGCACGGCAGATTCTGTTATAAGGTTCAGTTGGGAGCCTTGGTCTAGAAGACATCTTAGTACAATGTAAGTTCCATCTGCGGCTTTTACTTTGAGTTGCACTGTTGCTAATAGCACTTCATTAAAATTTCCTGACACATGATTTGCGTTTCTCTGAGTTTTATTAGTCATGTTATTTGTTTCTGGCCTTGACGACAATGTTGCGAAAGTTGTATCACGTACTAGGTCATGCAGTGTGGTGTGATGGGCTTCGTTGCATACCTTGCATCTTTTCTGTGAGTTGCATTTGTTGCCGTTGTGCGGATACATGCAATTTTTGCAAATGTTTAATTTCTCAATTGTCCTAGTTTTCATATCGGGCGTCATTTGTAAGAACTCTGTACATTTGACTAATATATGATCTGTTTTACAAACAGGACAATTTCTTTCGGAGCTTGTATGGTTTGTCTTGGGGTAGCTTCTGTTTTTGTTGTAGGACGCATCTCGTTGTTTCGTTGTCGTCGCGTTTCCTTTGTTTGGAGCGGCGTCAGCATCGGTTTGTCTGTGTGGTTTGTTGGTTTTCTTTACCACAGATTCCAGCGCGGTGAACTTCCCTTCGATGAATTTGATAAATTCTTTGAACTCGGGGAGTCCTCTTGGGCTTTTCCTTGCCTCCATGTAATCGGAGTAGGTCTGTGGGTCCAGTTTTCCCGCCAGAATATGCACCAGTATCGGGTCCCATGTTGTTGTGTCGATGCCTAAGTTACGCAACGCGTGCACGGTTTCGAGGCTGGTGTCGTGTAAGCGTTTCAGCTCGTAAGCATTTTGATGTTGAATTATATGTTGACTCATCAAAATTTGCATTTGTTTGGAAAAAAGCAGCTGCAAGTTATTATACCTATTATGAAGGATTTCCCAGCACGAGTCGTAGTTATTTTCTGCCACCGCCAAGTGTTGCACAAGGCGCTCAGCCTCCCCTTTTAACTTGCCTTTCAGGTGTTGCATCTTCTCAATCTGACTGGGGCGATCCGCTTGTGGAAGACCAGTCAAACCGATTCGCTATCGTAAGTTTTGAGACTCTTCGTACCTGGGTGGCTTGCAGGACTGTTGAATCCAGTAGCGGTGGATCCGGCTCGAAGTACCATAAATGTACGGGCAGTAACTCCGTACACTGAGATGTAGTTGTAGGTTGAATCACACGGGATGTGACAGGAAATAAAATCACTGTTTTGTGTCCGTAAGATGATTACTGTTTATTGTTAAAACATATTATTTTATAAGGTAAAATGTAGGTTATTTGTGGTGGGTGTGATAGTCTAGTCAGCAAATGTACTCGAGTCATCGACAATTTAGCAATGCTTAGTTAGGTAAAAACTGAAACAATTCATATCACGTGGCGATGCTCGTACAAGTACTATTTTTCCTGCCTAAAATAAATAAATTTTGTCGTTTGGTAATATTTTACCTGCCGTTTTTTTTTACTGTTTTTGTCACTTAGATAATTATTTCCGATATGAAATTTGTACAAAAATCAGTTTATTCCCGTTGCACCTATTTTATTTTGTCGCATGAACGCGTTGCAAATCAGATCATGAATGGCTGTTGGTCAAATAATTTCGATTATTCTTCACTCAACTGTCGCTAAGGCAAACCGCGTGATCGCGCGCATCGCACGTAGTACGTCGCGTAGCTCGAAATATTGATGTTTCACCTAGTCGTCTTGCCTATCATAAGTTCGAAAAATATTTAACCGAATTTCATTTCACGTAAAACTTTTCGCCGTATCCCAGCAGTTTCTTTTTATAGTTCCATTATGGAACTACTGGTTTTTTTTATCCAAGTAGTTCCATGGAACTGGTTTTCTGTTCATGCCATATAAAATAAGTCTCTTAAGTTAAATTACAATTAAATTGTTATGGCAATTCCAGTACATGAAATTAATATACGAAAATTTTGCATTAGGTGACGAGATTAATAACAGTTCAATCGTAGAAACTGGAAACGGTATGGAACTGAAAAGAAACTGACCAAACGGTATGCTCTAAGTCTTATACCCCGCCGTGCAAATAGACCTCAGAAACTTTCCGACATCACTCTCAACCTCATGACTGAACGACGCTTATTAAGACTACAGACTTTCGGTGACGCTGAGTCATATAGGCAGATCAATAGACAAATTCAAAATCCTTGCGGCACGGTGATCTCTTTAATACTAACCACATTAAAGAGACCACGACGACGAAAATGTTTGCAAGAGATGTATCTATTAGGCAAAGCCAGCTGACAAAGCTGAAACCAGAAGATGCAAAGAAAGCAGAGGTATTGAAGGAGGTCGAAAACCTTTATGCGCAGCTATAAGCTTCGGTCCCCAAACCTGTTAGCAGCGTGGCCACAGATCCAAGGGCCAATCTAACCCGACACCACATTGAAGCCATTGTGGGTATTAGCCTTTACGAAATTAGGATGGCCCCTAATCAGCTGAAAATAATAAGGCGCCGAGTGAAGATGGAGTCATTTCAGAGCTTTTGAAAGTGGGTGGAAATTGGTGGTTCTTTTCTTTAAGAAGGATGACAACACCTTATTAAGAAATAACTCGCTCTTGAGACAAGTTTATAAGTTTTTTTCGAAGGAACATCATCACGAACCGTCTCGACCGCAGGTTTGATGACATCCAGCCTTCCAAACAAGCCGGTTTCCGAAAAGGTGACCGTAGACCACACACACACGCTGCGGAAAGTTATACAGAACACCGGAGAGTATAACTTGCCCTTATGTTTGGCGTCTGTGGACTATGAGAAAGACTTTAAATTGGTGGAGATGTGGGCAACTGGGCAGTTCTTGAATCTCTCCAACGATGTCGTATTGACTATCGGTATATCGAAGTGTTTAGGTGCTTAAACAATACCACTATGTCGGCCCGAGTACAGGTGCAGAGTTGGAAGGCGATTCCTTTGAAAAAAAGCGTAAGACAGGGAAACGTGATATCATACAGACGTGTTAAGTTGTTGACTCGTATATCTACTTGGAATAAACCTAGGTAGGTTGAACTTAAAAAAAGAGGTCAACCGCCGAATTCAACACGGCCGGGTAGCGTTCGGGAAACTGCGTAACGGTTCCTCGTCCAGAATACCTCAGTGCCTCATAGTTTTCGGCAAATGTGTGACAACTTATGGCGCCGAAACGTGGTCTCTTACTACGGGTCTCATTAGTAAGCTCAAGGTAGCCCAACGAGCTATGGCGAGGGCTATGCTCGAAGTCCCTCTGCCTGATCGAATCAGAAATGAAAAGATTCGTAGCTAAACTAAAGTTTCAGACATAGCCCAGAAAACCAGCAAGTTCAACTGGCAGTAAGCAAACTACATAGCACGCAGAACGATGGCCGATGAGGCCGCAAGGTTCTCGAATGGAGACCACGCCCTAAGGCAACGCTGCTAGGTGGACAGACGATCTGATGAAAATCACAGGATCGCACTGACTGCAAGCAGCTTCCAACCGGACCTATTGGAAATCTATGAGGGAGGCCTATGTACAGCAGTGGACGTCCTACGGCTGATATGATGATGATGAATTTCATTACGATAAACAAGATGAATTTTTAAACTGTGCGTTGATTGCCGTATACGAAACTATGAAGAATATCGAAAAACGTTGAAAGGAGTCTCGAGGCCGATTTTGACTAAAACTAAAACTGCATGATTGGCTTTTAGAAAATTCAATAATTCTGGCAAGGAATCGAACCCGCTGTTTTTGGAAAAAAATTACACCCTGTACTATTACACCATTCGATAGTGTTGCTAATAAGGATTAAATTCTGGGAAGTAATCATATACGGCAAACTGCTGGACAACATCTATTTTTTTTAAAGTGATATTAAATCTTCAAGGCAATGACTGTATTCGAAACAACGTTTCCTCTTAGAAATAATGTTTTTTTTTTTCAACTCAGTAATTCCGTGTACCTGAATACAGTGCGATAGTTGACACGTGTCAAATCCAGTGAAACATTGAAAATTGTGATGATGGTGACGAAAAGCTTTAACCAAAAGTTTTCAATTTTGTGTGCTAAAACCTTAATTTATTGTTACTTATTAAAAAAAAACCTACACTAACCTCATTTAATTTGTAACATGGTTAAAATTGGCTGTTAGAAAAGTATATTTGTTTTCTATATAGATCATTTTACCTGTAAGTCAAACATGCGCCAATCCAGGATACGTCATCTTGCTTCAAACACAATAATAAAATAATCTGGTTTAGTTAATTTTACTTGTTTTATCATTAAATTTTGATGTCGGTAAGTAACTTTTGCCTGTTTTTGATTTTGTATAAAATTATTACCAACCGACACTATTTCATAAACTAATGAGAAAATCCATAATCTTTAAATGCCAGATTATTAAGCCTGTAAAATGTATTTAAAATTCGTTAGAATTACGTAGTTATGACTAATAGGTGACTTTATACGATTTTTTTTCCAAAAATAAAAACTTTAAAATGCTCTCCTGTAAAGTTGGCTACATGTCGCTTGGTAATTTTTGCCTTTCAAGCGTCGATATGACCATCAAGCATAGTTTACATAGGTACACTGATTGTCATAAGCGTGTATCCAAACGTCGATGCAATTGTCTCTTCCTAACAATGAATCAAAAGGAAGGAAGAAGAACTGGGTCGCTGGTGGAAGAACTTCAGAAAATACTCGAACAAGAATATACACCGTGACTTTTTAGTCGTCTTACAAAAGTGGTCCAATTAATGTATCCAACCTAAAATACCTCTAGGCGAGTTTATTTTTTAATCGTAATAATAATTTTAATTTTTTTAATTAAAATAGGTACATTAAAAATATGAAACACCTTGTTAAAATGTTAACGTATCAAGCTGTAGAGTATACCTACCCAGCGCAACAGTCGGGCAGATCATTCCGTTCCAATTTTCTATGAGAAAAGCGTGTTTCTAACTACGCCTTGCGTCAGAATAACGAATTAAATTTTTATTATTAAATTTTTCAAATCACTTAAATACCATTTTTTTTTATTAAAAACGTGTTCTAGTCATTGGATACATGAACTGGGCTGCTTTTGTAAGACGACTAAAAAGTCACGGTGTATATAAATTTAATTTCGGTGTTAACTACACGAGTTAAGTACAGCAAGTGGGTCAAAAAATTGTCAAATCATACAATGTACGCATAATTACTAAAGCTAATTAACAGCGATATTGGCAATCGCGAGTTGCTGCTATGGTGAAACCATCAGGCGCATCTACATGCCCCCGCGCGTTGAAAACAACGGTTTCAACCAGACTCCGAAGACACAGGCAATGGGCAGCTTCGGTTGAATGCCCTTCGTACGATGCCAGTGGACGTCTGAATATCAGCTACACGAGCGATGCCATCTGTTCCTGGGTGAACCGCCACAATACGGCCAAGTCTCCACTTCAACGGAGGAAGATTGTCCTCCTTAATCACGACCAAGGAGTTCAGCTTCAACCCATCCTTACAGGAACGCCATTTAGTTCGCAGCTGTAATTCCGCCACATACTCCTTGCTCCATCTGCTCCAAAAATGTTGGCGGAGTTGTTCTATCCGCTGGAAGCGAGACAGATGGTTGGCAGAGCGATCCTGATAATCAGGTTGCGGCAAGGAAGTAAGAGGCCGGCCAACAAGAAAATGACCCGGCGTAAGCGGTGTGTAGTCAGCAGGATCTGCAGACAACGGCGTCAGTGGACGAGAGTTCAATATGGCTTCTATTTTGGTCAGTGCGGTGTACAGCTCCTCAAAAGTCAAATTACAATTTCCCAACACTCTTCGAAGGTGGTACTTTGTTGACTTTACACCCGCCTCCCAGAGGCCACCGAAGTGCGGGGTGTACGCAGGGATAAAATGAAATTTTATTCCGTCATTGGCTGCACTTTCACCCAAGGACAAACTATTTTCCTTTAATAAATTACAAAGGTCATTGTACGCACCGACAAATGAGGTACCGTTGTCGGAAAAAATGTCAACGGGTTTACCTCTTGGAGCAATAAATCGATGCAAAGCTAGTAAATAACTATTACTAGTTAAATCGCCAACGAGTTCCAAATGAATGGCTTTGGTCGTAAAACATATAAAAATTGCGATATACACCTTTACTAGTCTGCATCCGCGACCTTGACGACTAGCACACATAATAGGCCCGGCATAATCAACGCCTGTGCTCTCAAAGGGATAACCTGGACGAAGTCGTTCTTGTGGTAAGTTGCCCATTATAGGACTAACTACCTGTCCCTTCATACGGCGACATAGAACACACTTATGATAACAAACCTTCGCCAAGTTGCGACCTCCTATTGGCCAATAAGATTCCCTAATGGAAGCTAATAATAACTGTGGGCCAGCGTGCATCAATCGTGTATGCTCGAAATCAAATAATAATTTAGTGAAATGATGTGTGGACTGTAAAAGAATAGGGTGTTTTTTATTAAAATCAAAACTGGAATTTTCGAGTCGTCCTCCTACCCGCATTATGTTTTTAGTATCTAAATATACGTTAAACTTTAGAAGGGCGCTCTTATTTGATAAACACTTTTTATTTAAAAGCAACTCATACTCGGCAAATGACTCAGCCTGACTTTTAATAATAATAACATTGAGTGCCTCTTGTAACTCATCTTGGGACAAAAATATAGTTTTAGGGTACTGTTTCCTGCATGATTTAATAAATCTTAATATGTAAGCTACGGAACGAACAAGGCGTGAATAATTAGAATAACGACTAAAATCAATGAAAACGTCACTTTTTGTGTCATTTATAACGGCATTTAAAACTACATCAGGTCGAGTCTCCGGTAATGTATCGAGCCCCAAACAATTGACTTTAGAAGGCCACTCAGACGGGTCAAGTTTCAGGAAGTCTGGTCCAGACCACCACAGATCCAACCTCTGCAGAACACTAATATCCACACCACGAGATATTAGGTCTGCTGGGTTTTTATCTGTTGGAACGTGTCTCCAGGTACAGTTGCCCGCCTTATCCAAAACTTCAGCAACGCGGTTACGCACAAACGGCTGAAGTTTGGTAGGCATCATCTGTAACCATCCCAGGACGATGGTCGAATCAGTCCAACAATAGACCCGACTGATCTCCACTCTGAGTGAGCTCTTCACCTTCTCATAAAGGCGCGATCCAACTACCGCACCGCACAACTCCAGTCGCGGGATTGTTGTGGGCTTTATTGGAGCTACTCGACTCTTAGCTATTAATAAACAAACCGAATACTTGCCCTCATCATTGACGCTGCGAACGTAAACGCAAGCACCGTATGCAGACTCAGACGCATCTGAAAAAATATGTAGTTCTAATTCACGATAAGAATTACAAACTACAATTCGCGGAATACGGAAATGAGGTAAAAGTGGCAATGATTTAATTATAATATCCCAGTGGTTTTTTATTTCATCAGGCAGTGGTTGGTCCCATGACAATTTATCCAACCACATTTTTTGTAATAAAACCTTCATGGTTACCACAATTGGACCTAACAAACCTAAGGGATCAAAAATTCTCGCAATCACGGATAACAAATCACGCTTAGTGTGCCCAGCCGAAGACGTGCTCGGACTTAAAGGAAAACCTAACTCATCGGAAGCGACATACCAGCCCAGACCTAGTAACTTGTCGGGCTCGTGAGATGCAATATTTAAGTCAACTGAGGCAGGCAAGTTACCAGAGGCAGGAACAGCATCCAACACCAGTTCAGGATGATTGGACCTCCATTTCCTCAATGGCATACATGCTGACGCAAGTGCCTTGGTGACTTCAGTGCGGATGTATCTTACCTCGTCTAAATCATTACCCCCGGACAGTAAATCATCGACGTAGAAGTCGTGCCTGATGATTTCTGATATTTTAGGGTCCTTACATTCGAGTCCTATTTGTTTAATACACCGTGTCGCGAGGTACGGTGCGCTAGCCGTACCGTACGTGACGGTTTTTAACTCATAAATATTAATAGGCTCACAGCTGTTATGACGCCAAACAATCCGTTGCAAGTGCCTATCTGACGGATGAACAACTATCTGTCTATACATCTTTTCCACATCTGCAGACAAGACGTATTTGTGGAATCTGAAACGGAGAAGTATAGACAATAGATCGTCCTGTACAGTTGGTCCAACCATCTGTAAGTCATTAAAGGACACTCCGGTCACAGTAGGACAACTTGCGTTGAAGACGACACGGAGCTTGGTCGTGCTGCTTGACTCACGTAAGATTCCGTGATGCGGAATAAAGTAACTTAAATGTAAATTAGGATTATTAATTTTGCTCATATGACTAAGTGACTCGTATTCTAACATAAAATCATGATATAATTTTCCAAATTCTGACTTATTTTTTAATCTACGCTCTAATGAAATGAAACAGTGTGTAGCTTTCTTATATTTAAGAATCTCCCAGAACCGAAGGATCTTTCTTAAGGGGTATACGCACACAAAAACGACCATCAGACAATCTTGTCGTATTTTTAACAAAGTGATCCTCACATAACTTTTCTTCTGGCATATAAAATGAGTTAGAAGATTTTAAACTGACTTCTTCTAATTGCCAAAACTTTGTTAAATCGGTTCTAATTTTATCCCAATTGTTATCATCATTTGAAACTGTTTTAGAAAAGTTACATTTTAAATCATTATACTGTAATGAACAGTATTGTGTAATTGGACCGGAAACTATCCATCCTAAACGGGTTTCATATAATATTGGCTTTCCGGTACCTAACTTTAATCTTTGCGATCCTAACAATTCTCCCAAAAGAGGTCAGCGCCGATTAATAAATCGACATCAGCGGGTTTATAAAATGTAGGATCAGCTAAAGAAATATTCGAAGGTAGATCGAAATCAGAAATATTTATTTCACGGCACGGGACCTCACTCGTTATGAATGGCAAAACAAAACAATGAAGTTCGAAACTAAAACTATCATCCAATGACGTCATCTTAATTCGACATGTTTTACCTACGTGCGAAGTAACGTTGTTAATGCCAAGTATCGATCTATTTACCTGGCTAGTGATTAAGTTAAGTTTCTTACATAACCGTTCCGTTATGAATGAAGATGTACTACCGCTATCAAGGACCGCGCGCACGAGATGTACACAGCCAGTGTGATCCCGCAGTTTGATCAAGGCGGTCGATAACAAAACATCACGCTGCGTATGACCTCGGGAAGATGCAATATGTGCTGATAACGTAACGTTATTTGTTTCTGTGCTGGTAGACGGAACGGATGATGCAGACAAATTATTGTTTGACGAATTACCGCTAAGTGTATTCGCAACATTATCCTTAGAACCAACGTGAATTAGTGTGTTGTGCCTACGTTTACATAGCTTACAACCGGTTTTTTTACATTTGTTAGCGAAGTGACCCGAACGAAAACAGTTATAACAAATCTTATAATTGGGTAGGAGTTTAAAACGAGCATCATTGCTCAATGCGAGAAACTGTGGACAATTACTTAATGTGTGATCGTTACTATTACATTTAGGACATACTTTAGGAGCTGACTCGGTGCTGGAACTATTAGACTGATTAGCTACCATCGATTTGATCTTAGGGCTTGATTTACCTGCCGGTTGGGAATGATTACGAGGTCGTTCTAAGTTCTCAATCAAATCGGCTCGAGTACGTAGGAATTGCATGAACATATCAAACGTAATCGAACTTTCTCTGTCAATCCTACCTTTGAACTCCTCCCATTCACGATAAGTCCTTTGATCAATCTTTTGAGTGACGTGGTATATCAAAAATGTGTCCCAGTGCTTTACAGGCTCACCTAACGACTCTAGTGCTCGCAAGTCCTTATTTAATTGATCGATTAGACCTTTGAGAGCAACAGACGATTCCTTAGAAACCGCGTCAATGTGATATAATGCGGACATATGATTTTGTGCTAAAAATCATTTGTTGTCAAATCGATCAAGTAACAACCTCCATGCCACAGAGTAATTGCTCGAAGAAAACTCAATTGACTTGATGACTACGGCAGCAGTTCCCTCAAGAGAGGCTCTCAAGTAGTGGAACTTGTTGACTTCATCGATTTCGTCATTACTGTGAATTAGGCTAGTAAAGGTGTCACGAAATTCTAGCCAATTGCAATATGAACCGCTAAACTTAGGTAATTGTATCGTTGGTAATTTTACTGGCTTGTGTATACTAGCAAGTGCACTTTTACAGCTTTCCAACGATTTACTATCTTTATTACTCTCGTTTAGAATAGTTTGCGCTCTGGACAACGATTTGTAATAAAGAGACTCGAAATCAGTACGCTCGGAACCTTGTACCTTAAGATCGTCTACAAGACATTCCAGACGTAACTGCACCTCATCATATTGCTCGTACAATGACTCCATCTTTCCCATGCGCAACTGCAACTCGGACACATCACAACTACTTAATACTTTGTCCTTGAGTGAGTCCAGGAAGGTGACGAAAGCAGTCAAGCGACCCTTGAAGCTGCCTCGCTTTTTAACTAATTCCCTTTCCTCGGACATACTGGGAGATGAGTGTAGTCAACCTGGAATTGATACAGGAATACAATTAAAACCAGCAAACAATATGATTTAATACACACCTAACTGTGTTTTATACACTGCCTAAATGCTATTGCAAAGCAACACAGAACCTACAAAATAATTAACAATTATATAAGCTAAAATTGGTATAATATAATGATTATACCAAATATAATTTTACTTGTAAAATTACCTACAATTTATATTGTTGTAAACTTTAATGTTAATTAACTAATAAATAAGCACAACTAAAATACTAATCCTTATTTATACATAAAATGATTCTAATTATTAATAACTTTTACAATTTGTGGGATCTAGAGTGGACTGTAATTACTAGTTTTCCGAATTATAAGAAGAGAATAAAAGAGATAGGAGGAGCTCTGTATGAACGGCTTCTTCCCGTTCGCCCAATCCAGAACAAATTCAGCTGCAAAATCTTAGTACGACTAACCTTTCGCCGGCTGCAGTAGACCACCAATCCTCGCACGTGAACTGCTGGCTGGGTCACTGGGGTCACCTCACAACACGGTTATGATACACAAGTCCTGGATTTTCTGTTTTACGCACGGCGTTGCAAAATAATGTTTGCGGGCGGGGAACGCAGAGCACACTGCTCGAGAGCGTGCACCGGACATTCGTTCGTCCTTTCTCCCACTTCCTGGTCACGTGAGCGGAAGATCCGCGGGATTGGTTTTTGGCATGAATACTATTGACCCTTCAGCCAATCACAGACCGACTACTCGGTTTGCGCACACAGATAATTACAACTGATTCGTTCAGAAATGGGCTAAGTACAGAACATACCCCCCACCGAAACCATAGTGATGGTTTCTAGAAACAAAGATTACCTTATTAGTTAAACCTACTCGTTGAAAGACTCTAAATTAAAGATTAAACTAAGTTTTAAATATACAAAAGGTTTGGTATGAAGTTAGTTAGTATAAGGCAATGGACAGAGTTTATTAGTTGGTCTTTGGAAAACACCCTTTTCGGTGCGCAATGTCACACATCGAACTATATTATCTGAACCCGGATGCAATTTCTCTATTTTTCCAAGAGGCCAACTACATGAGGGGACATTATCCGTTTTTATTAATACTAAATCTCCCACCTTAGGGTTAGGGGAGGATGTAAACCACTTAGCTCTCTGCTGAAGGGTATTTAAATATTCGTGACTCCAACGTTTCCAGAAAAGTTGAGAACACCTTTGAATATATTGCCAACGTGACAATCTATTAATATTAATATCTTGAACGTTATACTCGGGTATTGACGTCAAGCTTCGACCAATGAGAAAGTGTCCAGCAGTTAAGACATTAAACTCGTTAGGATTATCGCTAGCCGGTAGTGGACACAATGGACGTGAATTTAAAACGGCTTCTGCCTTACAAAATATAGTGGAAAGTTCTTCAAACGTTAAAGGTTTTTCTCCTATACTTCGTAATAAGTGATATTTTGCTGACTTTATGCCAGCTTCCCAGAGCCCGCCCATATGCGGAGCACTGGGTACATTAAATTTCCAGTCTATCTGCCTTTTAGCGCAGCCATCAGAGATGCTATCTTGACTCTCGCGCAAAAACTTTTGAATTTCCGACAGATGTTTACTTGCGCCAACAAAATTAGTGCCGCAATCAGAATAGAGCACTGCGCAGAGCCCTCTACGGGCTACGAATCTATCCAAGCACGCAAGGAAACAGTCAGCGGAGAGGGAAGATAACACCTCTAAATGAACTGCTTTCGTGGAAAAGCAGATAAACAATGCTAAATACGCTTTGGTTACTTTAGCATTGCGAAGTAAACTTTCTTTAATTAAAAAAGGCCCCCCGAGGTCAACTCCGACGTTAGAAAATACCGTATTAGGTATTAACCGAGTTGGTGGCAAGGAAGCCATTTCGGGTTGCAGTAAACACGGTTTACACTTGAAGCATGTTTTACACTTAGATAAAACAGCACGAATGACGCTACGAGCAGACAATATCCAAAAATTCTCATTAATTATACTTTGCAGGGTTCTAGGACCTACATGTAAGTATTTTTTATGTAAATAAATTATCAACAGTTTAGTGAAAAAACTACGTTTTGGAAGAAGACGCGGATGTTTAGCATTATACGGCAATTCTGAATGACCGAGGCGACCCCCTACCCTTAGGAAGTCGTCGCTATCGATAAATGGAGATAATTTTCGTAATGATGGAACAAATTTTTTATCTTTGATCATTTTAATCTCATTTTCAAAATAAGCATGTTGGACTAATTTTATCAATTTATCGCAAGCTACTTTTAATTCACTAGTCGATAACACACTCAATCTGTGAGTGGGATTCATATCACCCTTTTTGCGAATAAATCTAAAAATCCAAGCAAACGAGCGTTGTAATTTTGAAAATGACGAAAATTGTTGAAATATTCTTTCACAAAATTCAATTTTTGATTCATTAAAATTATCATTAATTTTAGTTTCAGTGAACAAATTAACGGATGATTTTAACTCCGGTAGTTTATCATTACTCTCATTAACGAACACTGTCATAGGCCAATGTGAATAATGCTGGTACATCCAATCAGCTCCCTGTAACCAACGTTGATTACAACTAACAAGTTGCGCTGGAGACGCTCCGCGCGATCCAATATCGGCTAAATTATGTTCACTACACACGTGCCGCCAAAAGTGAGGGGGTAAAACTTCAATAACTTGCGTAACACGATGACACACAAAGGTTTTTAATTTATACGGTTCCGTCTGAAGCCACGATAGTACGACTGTCGAGTCAGAAGCGGCCGTTATTTTGTTAATTTTAACGCGAGTAAAAGTGTCAACTACGAATTTTATTAATTTGCTCAACAAAACAGCTCCCATTAACTCTAACCGAGGAATAGTTAAGGGTTTTATTGGTGCAACTTTAGATTTTGCGGTAACTAGTCGAACTTTTACATTACCCGTTTGGTCACGACTTATTACATAAACACAAGCCGCGTAGCCACAGACTGAAGCGTCACAAAATCCGACTAAGTCATACGTAACTCCTTTAGCAGGGGAAGTTCTAACAAAAAGGTTTGCCACGATTTTTTAACGTTATCTGGTAACTTTTCGTCCCAACCAATACCTAGCTTCCACAGTTCTTGCATGAACTGTTTCGCCATAAAAGTGCATGGTGCGATAAAACCCACGGGATCGTAAATCGATGCGAGTAATTTTAGTACCGATCGTTTAGTTGACTCGTTGTCGGTTAAATTAACTGAGAAAATAAAATTATCGGATTTAGCAATCCATTTAAGACCTAAAACCTTAATTGTGGTATCATTTTCATCCTTGACAAATGTTACAGAGTTACACGCCCTATCCTCAGAGGACACGCGTTGTAGTAACTTCTCAGTGTTACTCATCCACTTTTTCAAAATGAAGTTTCCACTTTGAAAAATACCTATTAATTGATCCTGTACTAAGCAAGCTTGCTCCATCGTTTGACATGAATATAAAATGTCATCCATGTAAATACCCTCACGGATGACCGGAGCAGCGAAGGGAAAACGTTTTCCTTCATCGTCAGCTAACTGAAGTAGCGTTCGAATTGCTAAGAACGGTGAACAACTAAGTCCATACGTTACGGTTTTTAATTCAAATAATTTTATCGGGTCGTTAGGCGACTCGCGATATAAAATGTGTTGAAATAAGCGATCTTCTTGCCGTAAAGCAATAGCACGATACATTTTACAAACATCACTAACTAGACAATATTCAAATAAGCGGAATTTTAAGATAATTGCTGAAATATCAGGATATAGCTTAGGGCCGACTAATAAGGTTTCATTTAGTGACACGTTGTTACTACTCTTTGCCGACGCGTCGAACACTACACGTAAAGGAGTGGAAGAACTACTAGGTCGTAAAATACTGTGATGTGGAATAATGTATTTACTAGGCTGATCACCTTGATAAAGTTCCATGTGACCAAGATCTTCATATTCCCGCATAAATTCCTTGTACTTATTACTTAAATCCGTAGTGCGCGCGAGCTTACGTTCCGTGTATAGCAAGCGGCGCTCGGCCGCGGTACGTGATTCCCCCAGCGGCACGCGGTTAGGATTAAACGGCAGCGGAACGATGTATTGACCGTTCGAATCTCGTGTATGTTCTTTAGCGAATATATCCTCGGCTAATTGATCTAATGGATTTATTGTAGGTGTGCACGGCACTTCCTCAATTTCCCAAAAATCGCGTAAAGTTTTTTCTATCGATTGTTCTTCGTCATAAGAAACCGATAAATGAAAATTTTGCGAATTTTTATTTTTCTGATATAATTTTCCGCTAATAACATAACCGAAAACTGTTTGAATAACACTTGGAATACCATCCTTAATTACTAAAGGTTTATCCGTAATGATGTCTGGAACTATATCGTTACCTAATAAAATATCTACTCGCGAACGCATAAAAAACAATGGATCTGCTAACCTACTAGTGTATTCGCCATACTCGTTAATTACGTCTTTTGTGAATGGAACATTAGGCATATCCGCAGACACCTTTGAAATAACTACTAAATTAACTGTAAATGTCGGACCAGTCGCATGTCTTGGTTTTAACGTACACGTAACCATTCCTTGATTTTTAACTATTCCTCCACCAATCCCTTGAATGGAGAAAGGGCATTTTTTACGCGGTAATCCTAATTTCTGAGCACATTCAGTAGTTATAAATGAACTCTGAGCTCCGGAATCAATGACTGCACGGCAATCTTGATATTGACCCACGCAATCTATTATTTGTGTGAGCGTAGTACCTAATACTACTCCGTATTCTTCGTTATTTGAGATTAATACGTCATGAATTGGAGAGACCGCTGTGTCACTTACGAAGTGAGACGAAACTAGCGCGTGTGAAAGAGACGCCTGCGGTTGCGCGGTTGAAGTACTCGCCACGGACGATTTACCCGCGCAATTCGAATGCACGTTATCTTTATGCAATAGATAATGATGCTTTCCCGCACACACTCCACAATTCATGGTACTTTTACAGTCTGAAAGCTGATGATCAGATTTAAGACAATTCTGACACAGTTTTAGTGACTTGACGCTATTCATTCTTTCATCGATCGACAATTTACGAAATTGATCGCACCGATAAATTAAATGATTTTGTTTACAAATCACACAAGATAAATTAGCATTATTATTACGGTTGCTATTATTATTAGCCCGTGTAGTGTTGAGAACCGACTTAGATAATGATTTATTTTGACCTTTATTTTGTGAGTTGCTACTAGACCTCGGCGCGTTGTTTGAAGAGCTGTTCGTGAACGTGCTGTGTTCTAAAACCTTTATTTGTTTGTTTACAAAAGTCATTAATTCCGCGAATGTAGGTATTGACTTTTGATCACGGCTTTCTTCGAATAACTTTCGTGTATGAGGATCGAGTTTTTGTAATGCTACATGACACAATAAAAAGTCTCCCAAGTTCTTTATGTTTAGGGCTTGAATCGCTTTAAGTGAATAATCAAAGGTTTCTACAAATGTAACTAAGTTGGACGTAGTGTCTTTTGTCAACGGTGAAAAGTTCAACATTTTATCGAAATACCTACATGTTAGTGTTCTGTGGTCGTGATATTTATCAATGAGACTTTGCCAAACTAATGTATAATTAGCGGCCGTAATAGGTAGATTTTTGACCATATTTAACGCAGAACCTTTAACACTTGAAAGTAAATAATGGAATTTATCGATATTCGAGAAGTTTCTGTTATGAACTAATGAAGAGAACGTATCGTAGAACGTTGTCCAGTTTTCGATTTCTCCGTCAAATTGAAACAATGAAATTGTAGGTAACGCGGGCACCGCTAAATCCTTTTTGTTTGACGCAGAAGCCGACTCGGATTTGCCTTTAGAATATTCGTTTGCAGTTAATTGGCATACAACATACATCTCATTAAATGCTTCGAGTTCACTAGTCGACATTTTCGCCGTTGGTTTTATTTGCATTTCAATTTCGTACAATTCAAAGATGGTGGATTCGAATGTCGCTCGAACATTTCTATTTCCGACCATAATACCGTAAACAATTGTAATTTCTCAGGTTCAGTTCTCAACTTTTGGGAATAATCATACAACTTTTGTATTTTTGTGAATAAATATTCCTTTTTACTAATTAGAGTCTTTCGTTTCGTTTCTAAAACTTCCGCCATTTTGGGCGCTTGGTTTTAGATGGAAAAATTCAGAAAATATGTGGCTCGAATGGCCAGAATGTGGGATCTAGAGTGGACTGTAATTACTAGTTTTCCGAATTATAAGAAGAGAATAAAAGAGATAGGAGGAGCTCTGTATGAACGGCTTCTTCCCGTTCGCCCAATCCAGAACAAATTCAGCTGCAAAATCTTAGTACGACTAACCTTTCGCCGGCTGCAGTAGACCACCAATCCTCGCACGTGAACTGCTGGCTGGGTCACTGGGGTCACCTCACAACACGGTTATGATACACAAGTCCTGGATTTTCTGTTTTACGCACGGCGTTGCAAAATAATGTTTGCGGGCGGGGGACGCAGAGCACACTGCTCGAGAGCGTGCACCGGACATTCGTTCGTCCTTTCTCCCACTTCCTGGTCACGTGAGCGGAAGATCCGCGGGATTGGTTTTTGGCATGAATACTATTGACCCTTCAGCCAATCACAGACCGACTACTCGGTTTGCGCACACAGATAATTACAACTGATTCGTTCAGAAATGGGCTAAGTACAGAACACAATTTTTAACAATGACTTGCACTAATATCTAACACTCAAATTATTTGTATTATGTCAAGATACCTGCTACCAATTATATCAACCACTACTAAGTAGATATAAATTATATGAATTAGTTACAGCTTTATATAAATTAAGTTTAAATAATGTAGCAAATAAGCTAACTATACTGCAATGCGTATGATTTTAAACTTAAGATTTGCCGTTAAAAAATACTAATCACAATGTAACAAAGTACCTAATGATTCTAACGATCAAACTAATACAAAGTAGTAAAATAAATAGTACCGACCTTATAATAGTAGTTTATGTAACTGGTACATAATGAGGGGTATTATACACGAGTGTGAGTTTATAAAACGAGCGGAGCGAGTTTTATAATAGTATCACACGAGTGGTATAATACCTAGTTATGTACAGTTTCATACACTACTTTATCTACTCTCATTGAACACGAACATATCAAATAAAAGATAAAAATTAATAAACACTAATAATCATCCACCATGTCATCCACCGAAACACAAACGTCAAAATCCCAACATTTCCTCAGAAAGCGCGCGCAGCCACAGATAAAAAAGTAAAAAAATGTATCTATGATCAGTAATCTGTATCATAATGAAAAAAAATTAAATTATAACATTGTTTTGCTGACAAACAGTGTTATAATTTAATTTTTTAATTTCATTACGATACTCTATGGTATAAAGTATGTCATTATAAACTCGTTTTGAGTTTTGTATTTCGAAGTTTACGATATGAGAGTAGATAAAAGACTATTACTTAAATACTACCTGAGTGTTGGGTGACGATATTAGTTAAATAAAATACTATACACCGCTTAACCACTTGTTCGAACTCAATCCAATCCGCCGGCGAGTAACCTCCACGTCACGGTGGAAAATTACAGTCCTTTATTTCTCTTCAATTAAATTCGCTGATCCTCTCTTTAATTAGGGTGATCCGGCTCGAAGGACCATGTGAAGAACTGGGTCGCTGGTGGAAGAACTTCAGAAAATACTCGAACAAGAATATATATAAATTTAATTTCGGTGTTAACTACACGAGTTAAGTACAGCAAGTGGGTCAAAAAATTGTCAAATCATACAATGTACACATAATTACTAAAGCTAATTAACAGCGATATTGGCAATCGCGAGTTGCTGCTATGGTGAAACCATCAGGCGCATCTACAGAAATCACCCTTAAAACATTTAATTTTTAGGAATTTTCCTCGTCTGTTTTAGAGAATCGTAATTGTTGCGACTATTTTTAATTTATTTTAGAAGAATTTTTCATGTAATTGTTATTAATGTACAGTATGAAATTCGGATTGAGTTTTGAGGGCAGAATCCGGCCATGTCATTTGCAGATCATCAGCATATAGCTGGTAGTATGAGAGAAGTTCATAAGAAATAGAATTAATAAATATAGCAAAAAGAAGAGGATAAAGAACGCCCCCCTGCGGTACACCGGCAGAAGTATTGCACCATGAAGATGACCTACCCTCAATGCAAATACGTTGTCGGCGGCCACACAGGTAACTTCAAAACCAATCAATTACTGTTGGAGATATGTTAAGAGAGCAGAGTATACCGAGAAGGACATCAAAATCGACGGTATTGAAAGCATTGCTGAAATCCAACAACGAAAGGATCGTCAGATTCTCATTGCCCATACCCGATTTAATGTCATCCGTAATATTGATAAGAGCTGTGGTAGTACTATGTCCTGGACGAAATCCGGATCGGTTAAGATTAAGGAGTCGATTTTTACATAGGAAAGCACTAAGCTGATTATGGATAAGGCATTCTAGGACTTTGGATAGGAACGGTAAAATGGAGATAGGACGGAATTCGGAAAAAGAAACAGGCTTACTCTTTTTTGGAAGCGGGACAATTTGAGCTTCTTTCCAAGCTTCGGTTTCGGCCAAAATATAGCCGAAACTTTGCCGAAACCGAAACCTGACGAAACTCAAGTGTTCGTGCATTTTCGTGCGTCGTTCGGTAACATTCGTAGCCAACACGTGCTTGCTTGACGGCGGGGCCCGGCGTTGTTCTCCACCGTTCATTTAATCGTGAGTTGAGGTTATGTTTTAGAGTTTACTGCCAAGAGTAGGTAAGTTTTGTATATTCATGTAATAATAAAATATATAACGGAGAGTTTGTTATCAGAGGGGTTGGGATATCGGAAATAACATTCAGAAAATCTTCGTTAAGACTTTTAATTACTTGCTAACACACACTGAATACAAAAATAGTCAAGGATGTCCGAGATATCGCTCGATTAAAAACTTAGGAACGCGAGAAGTTTAACATGGCGGAGCAACCAAGATGTCTACCCAGCTTGCCGGACCGATTCAAAGTGTTCACTTCGCTCAACTGTCACTTCCCACCTAGCCTACCTCCCCCACAGGCTTGCCGTTGCTCCCCACGCTAACCATCCCCAAATTACCACTAATTTGACGTTCCAAAGCGTAGTCTGTCAAATCTAACTTCATAGTTACTCGAATGAGAGATAGATGGCGTTGTTCTAAACTAACAATAATCAATAGAGATTCTAAATTCTATTTCCGTTTTGATTCCACACCATTGATAATAGATGGAGTTATTCTAAATTATTGTGCTTCTGTGTTGATTCTGCGACATATATTTAAACTTATCAGTCGTCAAGGCAGAAAATATAGATTACTAGCACTTCGCCCGCGACTTCGTCCGCGCTTACTTCGAACTTTGCTTCTGTGAATTTCTTCTCCGACCAAAAATCTAAATCAATATGCAACTAAAATACTATCGACCACCAAACAACACTTTAACAGTCGGTTTTCGCAACATCCCATCTTAATAAGCATCTACGTCCTAAAGACATAATACCCCAGGGAAAATAAGAGACTCGTAGCACTTGTAGTACCGAAGTTTCATACAAACTATGAATGTATAAACGACCACTTTTTTTATCGTGGCATAATCATCAAATGAGTCCTCCCGCCCAGGGCGAGACAGGAGGGACTGTCAGACTTGTACTGACTAAAATCCACGGTGTTCCTTCAATAGCCTTTTATGTACAGTAGGCGTTCAAAAGTGGTTAGGCACGCTTTAAAGTCAATAGCTTGACGTTTAGTTTGACTTATGACCTTCTATTTTTAAGAGACACATTCATCATCAACTACTGATTGTATAGGATTCATAATTTCAACGTGTATAGTATGTGTCCACTTGGCCCAGTGGTAAAGCGTACCGCCTGACGTATGCGGTGAACGGCAAGGCGTGAGTTCGAATCTCTCGCAGTGATATTCTTTTTGTAAGTTTTACTCAATTGTTAAATATTGTAATGGGACAGAAATATGATTATAATCGTTTGTTCACAATTTCTGTGAGGTAGACGAAGTTTTAGGAATATTTAACTTGACCGAAATCAAGTTGTCGTTAGATTGTGGTTGTTGGTTAGTGACGTGTGATTATATGTATAGATAGCGATATATTTAAGTATTTTCAAAATGCCGGCGAATATCAATATTGAGGCAAGAACGAAATTTATTGAAATGTCACGTTGAAGTTCATCAAATGAGTTGACTGTTGTCAGATTCGTATGAATCTGATATCACAAATGTAACATGAGTTTGTTAATCATAAATAAATAAAACAAAATTAACATTTTAATTCAGCATGACTTTGTTTATTTCCACCAAGACCAAAAAAAAAACATAAACACATAAAACTAATATTTGACTTTTTTTTAAATAAATAATAAGCATGAATAAATTGTAAATTAACATGAATAACTAACAAGTTATTGATTAATATAATTATCATGTTTTCAAAAAAAAAAAAACTAAAAATTAGCTAAACACATTATAAGACTCAGATCTCATTGATCATAACTCCGCTTAGCCCAACAGCTATCAGTAATAAAATAAGTAAATTAAAAAATTCGAAGTGACGATAAAACAATAATTATTATCCAATTTCATTAGCTGATTATAACGACTAAATTACGTTTAATTATATTTAAGAACCTAAAGGGTTTTTTTATAAAGTGCGGCCTAATTAGTATGTTATCCCATAAAAAAAATTATGTGTAATTTTGTCTTTATGTTAACAAAAGAAATATTAAAGATAATATGACTATTTATTAAAGCCATTTGAAATAGTAATAGTTCAGCAGGCTAATTTCTCTATGCGTTCCAAGGCCGCGGTGCCTTGTTACTATTTCCAACAATCGTCGCATGGCACTGCGGTCCTGGAACGCAAAACGCTATTTGCCCTTTGCGTTCCAGGGCCATGGTGCAGAAACAGGTTGTTTTTAGCAAATAAATTTCTTCCGCTCCACCAAATGCGAATTACTAAAAAAAAATATATGGAAATATATGTTCTATTACTGAAATAGAACCACAAAAAAAAATAACCGCTCTGCATAAAAATACCCTTTTGAGGACATCAGTTTAATTTTCGTTTTCTTTATGAAAAGAATGATTGAAACTTAGCCTCAAATCTAAGCCCTAAATTAATAAGAACTGTGAATAAAATGATGTTTTCGCTTACAGTCTATTAACAATGAATACAACAAAAGCTATATAAAAATATGGTCGTGCTTTTAAACGTTTCTTTTATTTCTATAAAACAAACGGTTTTTGGCTGATATTTGGTGTAATTTTTGTCTTGAGTGCACGGTTATTCATTTCGTGTTGAATTAGTTACTCATTGGGGGAAGCTATTTCCTTCGTATTCATTCACCATCATGTTATTATGATGTCTGACAACCGTCGGCGTCGGTGTTGGACTTTGCTATCGACAAGCTTAGTATTAGCGCTTGTCGTTCCTCGTATCTCATATCCACAGGACTGCCAGTATTTCACTAGAACAAAACATGAAATACTATTATTATCTTTATGCAAAATGCAACTGTTAATTTTTTTTACCTACTTAAAGAAAAATCTATAAATAACACTTATTACTTTCAAACAAACCTATTGTAGGGAATCTTATCTAATAAATAAGATATTAACATGTGAAATAACTAAAAATTAAATGTTAATACTCACACTTAGTCCGGTTTAATTTGATATTTGTATTGTTTCATCCATATTTATGCACGGCTATAATATTCACCCTCAGTGATTATAATTATTATTCCCACTGTTAATATTTCACAGCAAAACAATAACATTAAAACAGCGTAATAGATGTAAACAATCGTCACACAAAATAACCAGGAATCAACAACGTTCTATTATGAGACTTAAAACGAACTAACATAGTTATGTCTACCTCACAAATCGAAATAATTTACTTTTGTAACTTTTGTTTTGTTTCCTTTGATCTACCTACAAAACTTTATTATACTTATTATGATGGTAACGGTCGACACACAACACTAATGACTAGTATTAGTAATTATTAAAAAAAAAACAATTTTATTTATCAAATTTCTACAAAAAAATGCATGAAAAATAACAAAAAGAATATAGCAAATATTTAAAAACATTAAATATAATAAAAGTAATTAGAAAAAAGCGAGGATCGATCCTTCGACAGCAGTGATGGAAACATCCGAGCACGTTAACCACTGCGCCAGCATTACTTGTAGGAAAAGGTTGAAATTATGAAGTATACCGTAAGTTCCTTTGATTTGTATATGTAACAACTTATAATAAAAGGTCGTAAGTCACAGCGAAGCATCAGGCCATTGCTTTCAGAAATCGACCCAGGAATTTGGAATTCGACTGTACCAGGGTCACGGTTACCGAGTGAGACAGTCCCGCGATCTCGGCAGGCTCTGGCCCTCTTAGGGAGGCCTCGTCCGATTGCTGACAGGACAGCTCCTTGAGGCGCGCGTGGAACACAACTCGCCGTCGACCCGGGCATGGTCCATGATCAGACGGCGAGTCACCCATTACTCGCCGTTCACATGCCCGCGCCTACGGTGGCCGGAGATCGTCTTGCGACGTCTCCCGTGGCACTTGGTTCATGAGGTGGACGCTGTCCTCTCCCTCACGTGTTCAGCCTCCTCCTTTGCAAGCTTGCTCCTTCGCAGAAGGAGGCGACCGCTTCCCATTCCATCTCGCCCCGCAGCATGAGGACACGGCGGTGATCTGCCCAAGCGGGGCAATCCTGCACCTATGCTCCACCGTATCCTCCGGGCGATCCTCGCAGTGGTGACACCCAGGCGTTTCTTCCTTCCCCATACGACAAAGGAACCTCCTGAAACATCCGTGCCCGGTGAGGACCTGCGTCAGACGGAAGATAAGGACGCCGTGACGCCTCTCCAGCCACTCCTCAAAGAGGGGTCTTACCGCCACGATTGCGGTGTGCCCAAAGCTATAAACTATACCTTCGGGAGAGAATTTTCAAAATCCTGCCTTAAGAAGCACCTACGTGCCAAAAGAACCCTGCTGTGAAACATTTAAAACTCCTAGTTCTTGCTTGTAGTTATGAAGATTCATACTGTTATTCATACCAATTAGGGGTTGAATTTTGAAAAACCCCGTCTTGGGTAGTGCTTACGTCCTAAAAACAATCCCCATGCAAAATTTGAGACCCCCATGCAAAGTTTCATACAACTTATCAACCCCAAAAACTACCCCTTAGGGGTGAAACTTCGCAAAATCCTGTGTTAGTGAGCACCTACGTCCTTATAAGAACCCCCATGCAAAATTTGAGATTTCTATCTATCAAAACCTAAAACAACACTTTAGGGGTTGAATTTCGAAAAACCCCGTTGAGGGTAGTGCGTACGTCTTAAAAACAACCCCCATGAAAAGTTTGAGTCTCCTAGCACGTGTAATAACGAAGTTTCAAACAAACTTTCAACACCAAAAACAACCCCTTAGGAATTTCGAAAAACCCTTTTCTGAAGTAGCACCTACGTCTTAAAAAGAAAACGCATGCAAAATTTGAAACTCCTAGTACTTGTAGCAAAAAAGCATCATACAAACTGTCAACCCCAAAACCAACCCCTTAGGGAAGTAATATCGCAAAAGCCCTTCTTGGTGAGCACCTACGTCTTTAAAAGAATCCCCATGCAAAATTTGCGATCTCTATCTATCAACACCTAAAACAACCCCTCAGGGGTTGAATTTCGAGAAACCCCGTCTAGGGTAGTGCGTACTTTCTAAAACAAACCCAATGCGAAATTTGAGTTTCCTAGCACTTGTAGTAACGAAAGTTTCATACAAACTACCATCACCAAAAACAACCCCTTAGGGATCGAATTTCGAACAACCCCTGTCGTAAGTAGCACTTACTTCCTAAAAAGAACCGGCATGTAAAATTTTAAATTTCTAGTACTTGTAATAACAAAGTTTCATACAACCTATCAACCCTAAAAACAACCCCTTAGAGGTGAAATTTCGCAAAATCCTGTCTTAGTAAGCACCTACGTCCTTAAAAGAAGCCCCATGCAAAATTTGAGACCTCTATCTATCAACACCTAAACAACCCTTTAGGGGTTGAATTTCAAAAAAGCCCGTTGAGGTTAGTGCGAACGTCTTAAAAACAATTGCCATGAAAAATTTGAGACTCCTAGCACGTGTAATAACGAAGTTTCAAACAAACTTTCAACACCAAAAAGAACCCCTTAGGGTTCGAATTTCGAAAAACCCTTTTCTAAAGTAGCACCTATGTCTTAAAAAGAACCCGCATGCAAAATTTGAAACTCCTAGTACTTGTAGCAAAAAAGTTTCATACAACCTATCAATCCTAAAAACAACCCCTTAGAGGTGAAATTTCGCAAAATCCTGTCTTAGTGAGCACCTACGTCCTTAAAAGAAGCCCCATGCAAAATTTGAGACCTCTATCTATCAACACCTAAAACAACCCTTTAGGGGTTGAATTTCGAAAAACCCCGTTGAGGGTAGTGCGTACGTCTTAAAAACAATTCCCATGAAAAATTTGAGACTCCTAGCACGTGTAATAACGAAGTTTCAAACAAACTTTCAACACCAAAAACAACCTCTTAGGGGTCGAATTTCGAAAACCCTTTTCTAAAGTAGCACCTATGTCTTAAAAAGAACCCGCATGCAAAATTTGAAACTCCTAGTACTTGTAGCAAAAAAGTTTCATACAAACTGTCAAACCCAAAAACAACCCCTTAGGGGCGTAATATCGCAAAATCCGTTCTTAGTACCTACGTCCTAAAAAGAACCCCTGTGCAAAATTTTGAACCCTTAGCACTGGTAGTTTCCGAGCTTTCGTGTCCTATGAGTGAGTGACCTTTTGCTTTTATATATATACATAGATGGCTCAGTAGAAGTTAAATAACATAGAGAAATAGCAATTTCTTAGATTTGCCGTATAACATTAATTTCCAGAATTTGATCCTTATTAGCAACACTATCGAATGGTGTAATAATGTGTTTTTTATTCCAAAATCTGCGGTTTCGATTCCTGACCAGCACTATTGATTTTTCTAAAAGGCTTATTATTTTCCGAGTGACTAATAACTTAAAAGTCGACTAAATGATTGCAACAAATAAAATAACTTGCCAGCGATTAAATATTTTCGCGACTATTATATTATGTAAGGTTCAAAATTAAGGGTGTTATAAAAACTAAAAACTAGCAGCTGTGTTTAGGTAGCAAATATACCAGTCAATTAAAATATTAGGCGAGGATCTATAAATAATGACTTGGCGACTAATAATATTAGTAGGGTAGCAAAGATAATATATTACCAACTATTTCGTGCCGTCTAAAAACCCACTTTCAGGCTTCGCTTTGCGGGCAGCTCTAAATATTAAAACGTAAGTACTATAAAAATGAATAAGAGTTAATTATTAATATTTTTTGATCATAATTTCATGAAAACGGCGGAAGGTGCGATGGTTGGATACGGGTGTAGTGCGGGGTGGTGCAAATACGACTAATGTGGTGCACTAATGTGGTGGTGGTAAACTAATGTGGTGCAAATACGGGGTGCAAATACGACTGTGGGCACCCTGACTCGGACAGGTTAGGTTAGAAGGGGATGGCGGGGTCTGAAAGACCCCGCCATCCCCTTCGTGGTTTTTTTTTTTTTATTAAACCATCCAGAAGTAGGAGCACCGCAAAGCGGTGCTCCTACCTCCGTCGACGTTTTCTGACATTTTACTTAGTTTAGTGAAATGACATGATCTCTGACTTAAAAATAATAAAAGTAATTACTCTTTTTATGTTTTTAATTTCATCATCATCATCATCTCAGCCATAGGACGTCCACTGCTGAACATAGGCCTCCCCTTTTGTTCTCCACAGATACCGGTTGGAAGCGACCTGCATCCAGCGTCTTCCGGCGACCTTTATAAGGTCGTCTGTCCACCTTGCTGGTGGACGTCCTACGCTGCGCTTGCTAGTCCGTGGTCTCCACTCTAGCACTTTTCGACCCCATCGGCCATCTGCTCTGCGAGCAATATGGCCTGCCCATTGCCACTTCAACTTGCTAATCCGGTGGGCTATATCGGTGACTTTAGTTCGTCTACGGATCTCCTCATTTCGGATTCGATCACGTAGAGAAACACCTAGCATAGCCCTCTCCATAGCTCGTTGAGCGACTTTGAGCTTTGAGATGAGGCCGATAGTGAAAGACCACGTTTCGGTGCCGTAACTCATCATTGGTAACACACATTGGTTGAAGACTTTCGACTTGAGGCACTGAGGTATGTCGGACGAAAAGACATTGCGTAGTTTCCCGAACGCTGCCCAACCGAGTTGGATTCGGCGGTTGACCTCTTTCTCGAAGTTGGACCTACCTAACTGGACTACTTGTCCTAAGTAGATATATGAGTCAACAACTTCGAGTACCGAGTTTGCAACAGAGACTGGGGTGGGCACAACATTGGCATTTGACATAATTTTCGTCTTGTCCATGTTCATTTTCAGGCCCACCCGTTGTGAAACTCGGTCGAGGCCATCGAGCATCATGCTGAGTTCCTCCATCGACTTTGCCATGACTACGATGTCGTCGGCAAACCGAAGGTGAGTGATGTATTCGCCGTTAATGTTGATGCCAAGTCCTTGCCATTCCAGGAGCTTGAAGGCGTCTTCCATTGCGGCAGTAAACAGTTTCGGGGAAATAACGTCCCCCTGTCTCACGCCTCTTCTCAATGGAATCGCCTTCGTGCTCTGCTCCTGTACTCGGACCGACATGGTGGCGTTTTTATACAAGCACTTCAACACCTCGATGTACCGATAGTCAATACGGCATCGCTGGAGTGACTCAAGTACCGCCCATGTTTCCACCGAATCGAAGGCTTTCTCATAGTCCACAAACGCTAAGCATAATGGCAAGTTATACTCTTCGGTCTTCTGTACAACTTGCCGCAGCGTATGGATGTGGTCTATGGTACTATAGCCTCTTCGGAAACCGGCTTGTTCGGGAGGCTGGAAGTCATCAAGTCTGTGTTCGAGACGGTTCGTGATAACCCTTGAAAACAGCTTATAAACATGGCTTAGAAGCGTGATGGGTCTGTAGTTCTTCAATAGGCTGTTATCACCTTTTTTGAAGAACAGCACCACCTCACCTCTACTCCATGCTTCAGGCGTTTTGCCCTCGAAGAGGACGGCATTAAAGAGCTTCTGGAGGACTTTGAGTACCGGTGTTCCACCCGCTCTCAGAAGCTCTGAAGTGATTCCGTCCTCGCCCGCTGCCTTGTTGTTCTTAAGCTGCTTCAGGGCCATCCTAATCTCGTACAGACTGATGTCCGGGATATCTTCGGTATAATGTCGGGACAGCTTGGCTCTTGGATCTCCTACCAAGCTGTCAACGGGCTTTGCGACCGAAGTGTATAACTGTCCATAGAACCTCTCGATCTCGCCTAAAACCTCTGCTTTGGTCGACGCTATGCTGCCATCCTCCCGTTTCAGCTTTTTCATCTGGCTTTGCCCAATAGACTTGTCCTTTGCGAACACTTTAGAGCCATGGTTTCGCTGTATGGTCTCTTTAACACGATTCGTGTTAAAGAGACGCAGATCGTGTCGCAAGGACTTAGATATACGTCTATTGAGCTGCCTATATGACTTCGCGTCATCGGAAGACTGCAGCTGTAGCAAACGTCGATCAGCCATGAGGTTTAAGGTTTGCTCGGTCAATTTCTGAGGTCTATCTTTACGGCAGGGTCTAAAAAAAAACTTAGACCCTACCGTGCGGACAGTTTCCACTAGCCCGTCGTTGATCTCGTCCACTGACACTAAGTTCTCAAGGCAAGCAAAGCGATTAGAGAGCTCGAGTTGAAAGCTTTCGGGGTTTTGAATATGGGGCCGACTAGGTCGGAGCGTAGACTTCATCAGGCTGGACCTTTCAAGTTTAACATTGATATTCAGCGAGCCTCTTACGATTCGGTGATCGCTACCGGTTTTTACCCTGTTGATCACAGAGACATCACTGAATATCCGTTTCTTGTCGGTCATGAAGAAGTGTATCTCGTTTCTCGTGAAACCATCAGGACTCAGCCAGGTCCATTTCCTGTGAGACGGCTTCTGGAAGAAAGAGTTCATCATGAAGAGTTCCTCTTTCTCCAGAAAGTCGGCCAGCCTCTGTCCCCTAGGGTTCCGTTGCCCATATCCAAATTGCCCCACTCTCAACTCATCACCGCTTTTCTTGCCCAACTTTGCGTTAAAGTCCCCCATAACAACAGTGAAGTGGGTTTTGGAGCTATGTATGGCCCTACTTACGTCCTCATACATAGTCTCCACTTCATCATCGGAGTGTGACGAGGTCGGTGCGTATACCTGAATGACCTTCAGCGAATATCTTTTGGATATTCTGAGTATTAGGTATACCACCCTGCTCGACACACTGTCGATGGTTATTATATTGTTTACGAGGGACTTGTGAACGAGAAACCCGACACCACCTTGGGACTGTTGGTCGCCCTCCCGGTAGTAGAGCAAGTTACCAGACTCCAGGGTTACGGTATCCTCCCCCTCTCTACGGACTTCGCATAACCCCATAATGTCCCAGTGTAACTTGCTCAGCTCCTCTTCCAGCTCGCAGATCTTTTCGTCAGTCCTCAATGTGCGAATGTTGTGTGTTACCAGGGCCAGTCGTCGTGGGGGTGGGTAGCCGGATCTCTTCCGGAGATTCTTAGCACCCCCTGCTCCGCCGTTACCTTGACCGCTACCCGCGCCAGGGTTAGCGGAGCTGCCGGGGACTGGGGGCCTGGTTTCTGTAGTTTCCATGTTGGGGGTAATTTGCCATAATCGCCACGCTTGGCAGGCGGGTTGGCGATCGCAGTGAGGATGTGCAGTACACGGAGGACGCTGCTGCCCGACCTCCGGTTTATCCCTTAGTCGCCTCTTACGACACCCACGGGATGATTTGGGGGAGCGCAATTCTAAGCCGGCGCCCCACGGCGCGTTTTTAATTTATTCACCTATAATTTATTACCACAAAATATTTTTTCTTCATGCCATTTTAGAGTTTATTTAAAGCTATTAAAAGTCACACAATATATGTATAATATAAGCTAGTTTATATTTATTCTTCATACAAACAATTTTAAATAGAATCTTTTATTATTTTTATTTATTATTAGAATTTATTATTATTATTTATTATTAATTAAAACGGAGCTTATTTCTGATATATTAATATGCTACCTATTCATTATTACGATACTCCTTATTAGCTGCCGACCCATTACATATGGTACCCACTCTATTATTTTTTAAAACCTATATTCAGTTTACTTAGTTGCCGCATTAAATACATGCCTTTCTAAAATCCAATGATGCAGTTTTCGTTTTCGACAAAATCGGTCGTCAGTCATCCTGTAATTCCTGTATAATTATACAGTTTCTCTTAAGTGTTAACAAATGTAAAAAAAAAAACATAAAATTTTAGAAAATAATCGAAAATTTAAATGTTTCAATAAGTTTCGGTTTCGGTTTCGGCCGAAACTGAGAGCTAGGCCGAAAGTTCGGTTTCGGTTTCGGCTGAAAAATCAGTTTCGGTCGGACACTAACATTTAGTTAATGAGTTTTTTGCTAGTGTTGGTGCGAACCTGGCTAGTAAAATAACTCCTATTTCGCTGACACCAGATAGAAACCATGCTGGTACCTCTGCGCCGACTTTTGTTTTGCTTTAGACGGATTGTGATGAGGTGAGGAGTGTCATTGCCAACTTAAAGTTAAACAGTAGTACTGGAATTGACGGTATCTCTAACCAACTGCTTAAATTGATTCAAGAACACATTACACCCCCTCTGACTAAAATATTTAACAGCTGCTTTGACCTTGGCGTATTTCCCGATGCTTTCAAGCAATCGATTGTGGTACCCATTCATAAGAGTGGCGAGAGAGACTGTGTCAATAATTATCGTCCGATATCTTTACTACCCTCGCTATCAAAAGTATTAGAGACGATTATAAACAAGAGGCTCGTAAAATTTTTAGAATCTAAAAATTTACTTTCTGATGCAAAATTCGGCTTTAGACAGGGTGGATCAACCGATGATGCTGTATTTACCGATTTTGTCTCGAGAAAGCTTGACGACAAAAACAAATGCCTTACAATATTTTTAGATCTTGCTAAGGCCTTTGACACGGTCTCTCTCCCCAATCTTCTGCTTGAAGCTCGGAGAGCTCGCTATCAGAGACAAACAACTTTTGTTATTTAAAAGTTACTTGTCAGGTCGTACGCAGCGTGTCAGGTTGGGCGACACGCTGAGCGCAGAATGCCCTGTTGATTTCGGTGTGCCCCAAGGCAATATATTAGACCCTACCCTCTTTTTATGCTACATCAACGAACTGTGTAAAATCGAGCTAACAAATTGTAAAATAATTTCGTATGCTGATGACACAACTCTCACCTTTTTTGGAGAGTCTTGGACAAAAGTATTTGAATATGCTCAAAAGGGCCTCAATAGAGTATGCCTTTGGCTATATAACAACTCACATTAAATTCAACTAAAACTAATTATATAACTTACTCCTTACGAAAATCCGTTTCTTCACCACACCAAATCATAGCACATTCTTGTCATTTATCTTTCAGCTCAAAATGTAGCTGTCCAAACATTCAGAAAGTCCAATCTGCGAAATATTTGGGGGTAACCATTGATCAAAATCTGAGTTTTTCTGAACACATAATAATAATAATAATAATTCCTTTATTTCAGGTCTTTGACCCATATAAATTTAAACAAATAATAATTATACAGCCGTTATGCATACACTATGTCACATTATCCATTAAAAATTACAAAATAATTACTGAAATTGAAATTGAATTAAAAATTATAAATCAAATACAAAATTTAAAAATGTGAAAATGGCAAAAAACAAAAAAAAACATATACTTAATAAATTACTTAAATGTCAAAATTAAAATCAATAAAATAAAATGTCAAAAAATAAAAATATGTAGGTTAAAGGAGATAGTAAGTGCAGGCACTGGCATGCAGCTGCAGCCATCTCCGTAAAAAAGGAGAATCCCACCGCTCGGACAACACGCTCAGGATTCCGTTCGAACTGCCCCTACAACGACGCAAAAGCGATGCACTCCTTTTCCGGATTATTCCGTAGAAGTCATCGGTAGTAGCATCAGCGAACATCGCTGATGCGCTACAAAACCGGGGCCGCCCCATCAGAATCCTGAACGCGTTGTTGTACTGGACACGAAGCGCGTTATACGCCCGCAGAGTGAAGTTGGTCTACAGGCTGCACGTGTAAAAAGTCTGGCAGTATGCCTTGAACAAGGTTGTTTTTACCTGTGAAGAACAACGTGCAAACCTGCGAGCCAACATGTTGCACCGGATGGACAACGCCCTTCGCTCCCTCTCGATGTCCACATCGTCACACAGATCATCAGAGACCCAGTGACCCAGATACTTATAATGATCTACTTTATTCAAATTTGACCCGCAAAGAGTGACGGGTGGTCCAGTTAAGTAGCTTTTAGAACCAGCTTTGAAGATCATGTATTCACTCTTTTTTGGGTTATATCTAAGCCCATGGGCCTCCGCGTAGGTCTCGCAAATGTTCAAAAGCCTGCGCAACGCAGAAAGAGACGGGCTCAGCAACACCATGTCATCCGCGTAACTTATGTTGTTTATACAAACGCCATCAACGGAACAACCGACTTTGGTGCTGCTGAGCTCCTCACTCAATTGGTTCATATACAGGTTAAAGAGGCGCGGAGAGGTTATTCCCCCCTGCCTCACCCCACAGTCGAACCCGTATATTTGCGAATGCGACCCTGCCCATCTGACACTATTTTGCTGGTGACTGTACCAAAATTCAAACAGTGCTATAATGTCATGTGATAACTTCGTCTCGCATCGCAACTTATGCCATAACTTGTCATAATTGACGGTATCGAATGCTTTTGACAGATCTAAGTAGCAAGCGTATACAGGCGTATTCCTGTCTGTGTAGTACTGAACAGTTTGCTTGAGACAGAGGACAGCACTCTCATCAGCAATGTGGCTCTGAGAGTTCGTAAATTGACATATATTTTCAAGCAGCTCAGACATGTGGCAGACTCCAAAGTCATGAAAATGGTCTATTTGGCCCTCTGTCAATCTGTCATTGCGTACTGCATTTCTTCTTGGGGCGGAGCAGCTAAGAGCTGCCTTACAGAATTAGAAAGAGCTCAAAGATTAATACTCAAGGTGAGTCTATTTAAACCAAGACTGTTTTCTACGTCGGAACTATATCAACTAGCTGAGGTACTAACGGTAAGGCAACTTTACATTCTTGCTGTCGTAATAAGACAACATAGGCTTTTAAAACACAACCCAAATAACCCAACATTGGCTCGGCGTCGTAATTTTCATAAATTTGCCCCACAGAACCAGCCAGAACAGCTTTTAGCGACAAATTTTTCTTTTCCCAGTGTCCGCATCTTTATAACCTTATTAATAAAAAACTTTCGGTATACGCTAATTCAAAACAAGATTGCAAGAAAAAGGTCATCCAATGGCTTCTGACACTTAAGTACGAGGAGACAGAGAAACTTCTCTGTAAACACCGTAACGTCTAGCACATACGCAAGCGCGAGCGCACACACGTACATGCACAAAACACTCATAAACACACACACACAAACACTCATAAACAAACCCACTCAACACTCATAAACACACTCACACACACACACCTATACACGTGCATGATTAACTTCATGATATGCATGCACATTTTCACTCCCAACTCAGCAACAATCCACTCATTTAGCTCATGCACGTATAACTGTCCGGGTTAAGGAGGCCAGGAGACCCATATCACAAGTTTTTTACTTAGTTTGGGCTCCTGTCTCCCTTCCATATATATTAAAAGTATTGTAAATTTTAATGAGTGTATGTATCTTGTGGGCCCCAACGTCGTATCTCCACGTTGTCGTCGTGGTGGTTCTTGCGGTTCTAATGATCTCTGGGCATCTGCGCTCAGAGGGAGAAACCAAACCAAGAGGGATACACCGGGGAAAGGCGCGCCGCCTGGAGGATCGAGCAGTTAGCTCGAGCTTTCAGGCGGCGCGAGCCCAGTCGTCTGAGACTGGGTCAGGGGCGGGAAATGTTCACTTCCGGTACGCGTCTAGTCGATAGACGTGTAGGCAACTATTACACTTTATTCCAAATTATTTACATACACGAGTATTCATCTATAAATCTAAAACTTAAAACTAATATTTACAAACAAACATAATTACAAATAACAATACATTTAATAAATATTATATTACATATTACCGGATCAAACCCCAATGCAAATAAAATACATGAAGGAGCAACGGGCGGAATTATTACGACGAACGGAAAGTGGCGAATCAGATCTCACGATAAGATACATAAACGGTATACCGAAGATAATTAAAAATACAGCAAAAAACTATTCCATGAACAAATCCGTGGACAAAACAGCTACGACACATCAGAATTAGATAATGTAACCTATCAATATGTAGATACCTACCAAAATGTATGTACATCTCCAGGCTCGTTAAGAATGTTTTATGCGAATGTGCGTAGTTTGGCAAAACCAGGTAAGCTCGACGAGTTGAAGTGTATTCTACAAAATTTTAATCATATCATACACATTGTCTTGTTAACTGAAACATGGATAAAATCTAAAATTGATGCCGACATGCTGGATATACCCAACTACACGCATATATTTAATTTAAGGAAAGATTGTATAGGTGGCGGTGTTTCAATGTACATTCACAAAAGCTTAAAATTTGATTTAAAGGAGGAGCAATATGTATGTGGTAATAACTTTTTATGGATAAACTTATTAAAACACTCTCTGACCATAGGCTTAATTTATAAACCCCCAAATACGAACCTAAACGACTTTCTCAATATTTATACACAAAGTTTGGAAAAGAGCAAACACAAGACTATTATATTTGGCGACTTTAATATCGACTTACTGAGTAGTGAGCGCAAAACAATAGATTACACGGATGCTATACAAGAATCAGGATACTATATATTAAACAACATTCACGAAAACTACTCTACTACTCGACAAACTAAGCACACAAAAGCATAATCGATCATGCATCTACTAATATATGGAACGCTAAGGTACACATGACAATCATCGAGTCAACACTATCAGACCACAAACAAATCTACCTTGAACTCAAACAATACAACAGACCCTAAAACAAAAAGTTCAATATGATGCGATTGATTACAAAGCTCTGTATGAAAAGATGCTGACACCCACCTGTAGTAGGAAATAACTATGCCATTCTTGAACAATACATCTTAAAAAATATAAATGACTCAAAACTAATAAAATACAAAATATTAAATCTACCACAAAAGGACTGGATCAATAAAACAGTCATAAACTATATTAATGAACGAAATCAATTATGGCATGGTTGTTTGTCAAATCCAGAAGATATACAGCTACAATCTAAATATAAAGCTGCTAGGAAAAGAGTAGAATGTAGAATCAAAGAGGATAAAAAGAATTATTATTATGAAACATTTACAAAATGTAGTAAAAACCCCAAAAAAATGTGGAAATTGATAAACACCCTAGCTAAAAATAAGACAGTCGATGCGTGCGCTCTTCCCAAACTTACGATTGACGGCAAAGAAATAACAAATGGCACAGAAATCTGCAACTCGTTTAATAATTATTTTGCTACTATTGGCTCTCTGTTGGCTCAGAATATAAAACAAACCAATCCTAACCCAAAAATTACACTTAATGCGCCAGATATAGGCCTCCAACTTGAAACCTTAGAACATTGCACTGAAGATGAAATATCCAAAATAATAGATAATTTGGACAATGATACCAGCTGTGGAATTGATGGAATAACAGCAAAATCTCTAAAAACATTAAGAACATAATTTTAACAAACCTAACCAATTGCATTAACAGTTGCCTTGACAGCGGCGTGTTTCCGGACAGCCTCAAAATAGCCAAAGTAACCCCTATATACAAGTCGGGAACTAGGACTGACCCCGGAAACTACCGACCTATTTCAGTGTTACCCGTCATATCAAAAATTTTTGAAAAAGTTTTATACAGACGTTTATCTAATCACTTAATTAATACCAACTTTCTTTACTCGCACCAATATGGCTTTCGTCCACACTCAAATACACTCTCGGCCACTGTTGATTTAATAACTAAAATAAAAGATAATATAGACAAAAAACAAATAGCTCTGGGGATTTTTATCGATCTAAAAAAAGCTTTCGATACTGTCAGCCATTTTATCCTTCTGAAAAAGCTTAAAATCGGGATCCCTTCTATTCGCATAATGTTCTTTGTCCTAATATACTTCGGCATAACGATTTTGGCACAATTTGTTTAGGCATAATAATACTTCGGCATAATTTTTTTAGGCATACATCTTACATTCGCATAATCATCTTAAAGACTAATTTGTTTCGGCATAAATTTGATTCGCATAACGTTAGTAGGCCTAATGACTATTAGCATAACGTTAGTAGGCCTAATGACTATTAGCATAACGTTAGTACGCCTAATGACTATTAGCATAATAATATTTAGGCATACAATTAATACTTTCTAAATTAATACGTTTCTGTAACAATTAAATAATATGTTAATTAAAATTGAATATGATGTGCAACAAAAGTTAGTGACAGAACCGATTTGCTGCAAAACCGACTCCACGTAGTCTTGTTTGTCCTACCCCTAGAGTGTAATTTAAAATCGCGTAGGCGCGTAGGGGCGAGGCGGCCCGCGGGCTGAGGAGCAGGCGGCTGCGAGCGAACCGCCGCGGCTGAGGCTGGCCGGCAAAGCCGGCCAACAAGCCGAAGCTGCGGTGGTGAGCGAAAACCGTCTGCGACGATTAGCACGCGTGGGGCCGCCGGAGGCCCGCAGCGCCGGAGCCGTGACAGAAAACCTTGCCTGCTGCATGTTGCATGCTCGCTTGAATGCTGCATGCTGCATGCTTGCTTGTTTGCTGCATGCTTGCTTGCATGCTTGCATGCTTGCTTGTTTGCATGCTTGCTTGCTTGCATGCTGTATGCCTTTATAAGTAATGTTTTAATATCATTATGCGTAAATAAATTTATGCTTTAGGACATTATGCTTAAAAAAGTTATGCTTTAGAACTTTATGCTTAGTAAATTTATGCTTTAAAATATTATACTTAAAAAAGTTATGCTTTAGAACTTTATGCTTAATAAATTTATGCTTTAGAATATTATGCTTAATCATTATAACTTCAACACGCTTAACTAATTACTTGTGATAGTTAATCCTTAGATGATTAAATTAACATTAATTATTATCAGAGTCATATCAGCGAAACGTGTATCAAACCTATTCAACGTTTTAGCATAATTTCATCAGTTTTTACACTAAGTTTACACAGAGCTCTCACAGATGGCAGCACTAGTAAGAACCCAATCATAGGAACTCAACCATATTTAACCAATTTAATCTCTTTTAAATAATCCTTTGTATTGATTATTCTTCTCAGATCCCAGCATCTCCACCATGTCGCGGCGAGTGGCTCCACAGACGGGACTTCTCGCGCGATGGAATTAGAATATATATGTGGACTTTATACCTGAGTTTCTTAATTGAGATTTGGTTTTCTGAGAAGAATCTTCAATAGTTAGGGAAGTTTGCTTCGCGTTCATCGGTTGCTTGTTCTTATCATTTAGTGTCACGTTCCGTCCGCCATCTGTTGGTTAAATTTAAATTGATTCCCACCATTTTAAACAATTAGTATACACATACATATAAACATTTCTGGTGTCTCGATTTTAGATTTGGAGTCACAGCCGTAGACCGAGCAATTCTCAGTCCACGGTCCCGGCACAGCAACGTTACACATATGCAGCCAGGATTAATATTAGTCACACTTGCTACGAGACTCTCTCTCTCGCAGCATATTAATTATTGAAGCGGAGCCGTAGCACTTAAGCTACTAATTAACTCCCTTGCCATCATATCTGGGTGCACCCCAGATTATCTCTTAATTAACTCTTCTGTATGTACCCATCAATGTTGTACATACGTATCTCCGTTGTAGGCACCCTGATGTGCGTACAACGGCAGATTGCTCTGCGTTGGGACGACTCCGTATTGAAGTTCCGAAGGTCTCCCAACTGACTGATCACGGCCTTTCGCCCAGTCTTAATTCCACGAGGTTTCGCATTGCAACATCGAACGACTTGCAACACGAAAGGCTCTCATGTATCCGACTCAAGTCCGAGATCACCATAAACTTTTATATCAATAAATTTAGGAATTTTAGAATCAATATTAGGTGGGGAATCACCGCGCATATTTCAGCGCTACCACTTAGCTTTGTAACTTTCAGGATGAGTCGCTGCCAGGCTGGAAAACTCCCATCAGCACCACTAACTTTTACTTTTCACTATTGAAAGGGTATTAGATTAAATACTCGCGTCTTAGCAAAAGGCGGTAAAATGGCACAGACTACATAGACATTACGTAAACGTCATAACCATGAATTGTAAGTACTTTATCTGTGGCATTCCCTATGAATTCGGTGTTGCCAGCAAATCACCTCACGTTGATCAGTTTGATACATGTTTCGCTCCGATAATATTATGTAGTTTAATTCTGTTACCTGTTTATTTCGCGGACTGCTCGTCGCGACACCTAGACTTATACGCCGCTGCTATCCATAACAACCCCACCTTCTCCAAAGCCCAAAAGATGCAGCATTTGAAGGGAAAACTCAAGGGTGAGGCTGAGCGCTTGGTGCAACATCTATCGGTTTCTGAAAGCAGCTACGACTCCTGCTGGGAACTTCTCAACCACAGGTACAACAATCGAAGACTACTAAGAGATACTACGTATCAGACTGCCAACTCCAGAACAAAAATTTTCGGCGTAGCGCCATTTTGAGTTTTAATGTCGTATGACGTTTCTTTTTTTTTTTAATCAGTGTTGCTCGCGCAAAAAAAACGCCGTACTCGATATTGCTATACTACTGAAACTTTTCAAAGTTAATTTTGGGAAAAAATCAAATAAAAAAAACTATTACATATTAAAACATTTATTTTTCAATTTCCTTTTAAATAATGCTTATTTTTGCATCGCAGGCAAATGGCGAAAATCGAATTTTTATTGTAAAATTATCAAATTGCACCAGTTCATTATTGTAAACTATTTGACGCAACATTATTTTTATGAGCATTGTGTTCCAATATTATGCATTTGTTATTTATATCACTGTACCGAAACACGTCACTGCACCTTTGGATGGGTAATTTAGTCTTTTTTTTTGCTGCCGTATATTCTCGATGGTTTATCATTCGCCTCTTTCCAAAACGATGGTGAGGTGATTTTTCTACATCTGCTATCCTCAGGATTTTCACAGGTCTTCATTCATCTGCATAATGAGCTGGAAAAGAAGAAACATTATGTTTAGTATAAAGAAATATTGTGAACCTCGGAGTCGGTGGATGAGGGAGCTTTATGTAGTCAGGTAGTGCAAACCAGTTGAGTTTTAAGCAAACATTATGTTATTATGTATGTAGTAAAACATAATTATTATTTTAGCATGTAACTGTACAATGATTTCTCTTCAAAAGATCTATTAAACTAAAGGAAAAATATATCTCTGCCTCCTACCACACGGTCAAAATTTAGCAGCCCCCATAATATATAACAATTTGCATACTAGCCATCGCCAGCGGCTTCGCCCGCGTTAATAACAAAGAATTAACAGGAATTTAAGCCTGGGATAAAAGGTATCCTATTATTTTAAAATAATCTGAGTACTGTTACTCCGTTACTGTAATGGAATGGATGTGTGTACATCCATCTTGTCTCCTCCTTTGGTATTTTATAATATTAGTTAAAGTAAGGTTAAGAAAGCAAGAAGTAATGATAGCTGATGTTTCATCATAATACTTACCGGTATACTGCCAAGTTGTGTTGTTCCACTCAAAATCTCATCTTCAGTAAACAGGGAAGGATAGGTAATGCCAATGAGACGAGATTTAGACGTAATGAACTTCTTTTCGTGCTTTGACGAACAAAAAGCTTCGAAAGTTGTTCAGGTTACGAGGATTGCAGTCTTGCAGATCATCACGGTTTAGTTTAGACACTCTAACCACACAGCGAGTCTTTTCTACACGAGAAATGATGCCAAATCCACTCGTAATACATTTTGAAAGTATCAAAAGTAATAGTAGAGACACTGGGGCTTTAATAATACAGAAAAAGCGGACAGGATAAACAATAAAGATCAATAGTAGCAACAGCAGTAATGTCAGACATACGTCATATGACGCAAAAACAAATGGCGGCCTGCCAGCGTCTGCGACGGCCAATCACAGACGACCAGAAACGTCTGTCGACATTAAAACAATATGGCGCTACGTCGAGCGTTTCGTTGTACGAAGATTATCACCCGTGCACACAAGCTCCAATAAAAATTGTCCAATCTGTAAAACAGATCACCTTTTAGTTAATTGCTCAACATTTCAAGAAATGAATCCGGAACTCAAATTGAGGACACTTGAGCAATTGAATGTTTGCAAGAATTGCATGTATTCACACAGAGAAAATAAATGCAATTCGAATAAAAGGTGCACCGAGTGTGCAACAATACACATCACACCACATTACATGACATTTTCGTGACACTGCGCAAATGACTTTATCGAACGGTCAACGACCCAACAATAAACCGTCGAGTTCACAAGGCAAAGCTAATCACGTGTCAGGAAACTTCAACGAAGTTCTTCTATCAACAGTCATGCTCAGAGTTAAGCTATAGATGGAACTTATACAACATTAAGATGCCTTCTAGATCAAGGATCCCAATAAACCTTATTACTGAATCTGCTGTTCAACATTTGGTCTTCGGAGATACAACCAAAACTCAACGGTGTCCGGAATCGGAGCAGCTGCCAGTCATAGCAATGGAACAGTTTACCTGGAATGCGAGTCACTTTATGGGGACTACCAGTTCACAACACAGGCATTGGTTATGGCAAAATTACTCAACAATTTGCCCAACTATTCCTTTGAGAAACAAGACTGGCCTCACATGCAAAACATCAACTTGGCTGATCCACATTTCAACTTATCTCGGCCAGTTGACATCCTCCTTGATGCTGGAATATACGCTGACATTATTATGAACAATATCCTCCGAGGAAACATAAACGCACCTGTTGCACAACAGACAAGACTCGGATGGATTCTAGTTGGAAACACCAAGATGTTCAACTGCCATGTAGTGGTAAATACTGAGGACATCTCTCGTTTTTGGGAGATGGAAGAAATCACAGCTCAAAACGACTCTTTAACAGTCGAGGAGGACTACTGTGAGGCACTGTATACTCAAACTACCAAAAGGCTTGAAGATGGGCGATACGCAGTTAGAATACCTATGAAAGAAAACTTTGATCAACATCTGGGACAATCAAAACCACAAGCGATCGCGATATTCAAACAACTGGAGAAACGATTTGCTCGAGACGAAAATCTTGCCTCAAGCTACAAGACCTTCATCGATGAGTACATAGCTCTCGAGCATATGAGACCATGTACTATGCGACAACACCAAGTTGTTTCTACCTCACCACGGAGTACTGCGACCTGATTCAACAACGACAAAATTACGCGTAGTATTCAACGCATCGGCGACCACTACTACAGGACGTAGTTTGAATCAACTAATGGAATGCGGACCCAATCTGCAACAAGACATTCAAGCCATGATTCTGCGATGGAGAGCGTTCCAATACGTATATACTGCTGACATTGAGAAGTTTTACCGACAGATTCGAATTCAAGAAGCGGACCAACACTTACAGAAAATAGTCTGGCGAAACTCTGCGACAGAGCCACTACAAGAATTTCAATTGACTACCTACAGTGACATATGGTACCAAATCAGCTCCATTTTTGGCCATGCGGACAATAAACAATTGATCAAAGATGATGGCGCAGAATTCCCTCTGGCAGTGAACATGCTCTCAAATCAGCTGTACGTAGACGATTTGTTAGGAGGCGGCAACGACATCGTCACCGCAGATAAGGCCCAACAGGAACTGATTACCATGTTAAAGCGCGGTGGATTCAACCTTCGAAAGTGGACTAGCAACAACAAACGCCTACTTGAGAATTTGCCCACTGACCTAGTCAGTCAAGGAATGTTTGATTTCAAAGACATCGACACAAACAAAACATTAGGCATAACATGGAATCCGCGCACGGATCAATTTACATATAAACGAATATCACTTATTGACAAGCGTGACGTCAACACTAAGCGCACGTTGCTGTCTGATATATCCAAATTGTATGACCCATTAGGTTGGCTCTCGCCTGTCACACTAAGGGCTAAGTTGATCTTTCAACAAGCTTGGAACACAACAGCAGGCTGGGATGATTGTCTTCCATTGAACATACAACAAGAATGGGAACAATTTCGCCAACAGATGGTCTATATTCACGATATTTCGATACCACGTTGGATGTGCAACACAGAACTGCCTTTCGAAATCTATGCGACTATGCTTTTGCGATTCATCTGAACGAGCTTACGGATGTGTTGTTTACTGCAAATCCACTGACAAGGAAGGTCAACCGCTGATTCGACTAGTGGCAGCAAAAACCAAACTAGCTCCGTTGAAAAAACCCATCTCTCTGCCTCGATTAGAGCTATGCGGCGCGGCCCTATTAGCTCAACTAATCAAAAAGGTCGCGGAATCTTTCAACACTCAACAAAAGGTTACAACCTACTGTTGGACAGATTCGATGGTGGTGCTAGGGTGGTTACAAGGTGATGTAAAGCGCTGGAAGAGCTTCGTTGCCAACAGAGTATCAAAAATAACACAAATAATTCCAACCAACGCATGGAGACATGTGAAGTCGCAAAAAAATCCCGCAGATTGTGCAAGTAGAGGAATCTTGCCGGCCGATCTTATGAATCACAAACTATGGTGGAATGGGTTCCCTATCCATTTGCATAAAATTTTAAGACCTAATATAACTTAGCATAATTTTGTTTGGCATAATTATCTTTTCGCATACTATAATTACGCATAATAGCTTACGCATAATTTTTTAAGCATAATTTCTCTAAGCATAATAATGATTAAGCATAATATTCTAAAGCATAAATTTATTAAGCATAAAGTTGCTAAAGCTAAAGTTATAAGCTGGAGAAAGTTGCTATGAAACAGGAAAGGGATTACAATGCCTATAAGGTTTATGTCCCGAGACATAAGTTACCAGTCTTCATGGATGATAACCTATGGCCAGAAGGTGTTAATTTCAGGAGGTTTATTAATTTTAGAAGAAAACCTGTTGAAATACTACGAGTCACGTCACCTAGCAGTCAGAATGGAACCAAGTCTAATTAAATTCATTACTTTCAACTGTAAATCTATTCATAGATCTATTGATGGTGTAAGATCTCTTTGCCAGTCGGCGGATATCATTGCACTGCAAGAAACGTGGCTCCTTCCGCACGACTTAGCCTACCTTGGTACGATACATAAAGAGTTCGCCTTTGCGGGCAAGTCAGCTGTGGATACGTCGACTGAGATATTACGCGGGCGGCCATATGGTGGAGTGGCGCTTATCTGGAGAAAAAGTTTGTTTACATCGGTGTCCGTCATTGAGTGCAAAAGTGTGCGGTTAGTGGCAGCTAAGTTTGTGGTAGCAGAGCGAGTGTTTATCGTTTTTTCCGTTTACATGCCTACAGACTCGGCAGAGAATCTTATTGAGTTTACGGAATGTTTAAGTGAAGTAAATGCAATAATTGAGAACGAGAATGTGGAAAGTGTATTTGTGCTGGGAGATTTTAACTCACACCCAGGTGAGCGTTTTGGTATTGAGTTACTTAGTTTTGTAGTGAGCAAAAATGGTTATGTGCGGACATGGAAAGTCTAGGACTGAATTATGATACATATACGTACGTTAGTGACGCTCATGATAATTGTCGTAGGTGGCTTGACCACTGTGTGGTCACTCAAGCCGCCTGGCAAACTATTGTTGATGTTAAGATTGTGTATGATGTTTTCTGGTCAGACCACTTACCCCTGGAACTGACATGCAATTTGAACGTATTACAGGCAAAACTTGTCAGCAGAACTGATAACATGTTATGTAACAGAATTAAGTGGGGGACTAGAGAAATAAGTCAGATAAAGGCATACCAAGAATTGTGTCATAATAAGATGAGGGATGTCGACTTTCCTAATGTTTTTCATGAATGCTGTGATAATATGTGCACTAACCTAGACCATAGACCTCATATAGATACCCTGTATAACACTGTTATTAATATTATGTGTGAGTCAGCGGCGACAACGTATGTGGGTCGAACTGAATGTAATCGAAGGTATGTCACGGGGTGGAACAAGCACGTTAAAGAGGCTCATGGGGAGGCGAGACTACGGTTTGAGCTTTGGATGCAATATGGTAAACCCGGTGCGGGGCCCATTTACACTCAAATGCGTAATTCTCGAAAGGCTTTTAAGGCAAAGCTAAAGTGGTGTCAAAACAACCAGCAACAAATTAAAATGAACATTATTGCTTCACATCACTTGGCGAGGAACTTTGGGAGCTTTTGGAGAGAAACGAGAAAATTGAATCCTGAGTCGAGTCTTCCCGTGAGTGTTGAGGGTAAGAGTGAGTCGGTCGATATTGCTAACTTATTTCAACAGCGTTTTAAATTGATCCACCTCTGGGTGTAGCAGAACAATCACCGAATTTAAGTTGCAATAACCTTAGTGTACGTTTCACTGCCCGTGACGTGTCTTCCGTCATCAAAAGCATGTCCAGGGGAAAGTCGCCTGGCCATGACAGTCTGAGTATTGAGCATCTGCAGAACGCAGGTGTTCATCTCCCAAGGATTCTTGCCTTGTTATTTAACCTATGTATTAGTCATTCTTATCTTCCAGTAGATCTAATCAAAACAGTTGTGGTGCCCGTTCCTAAAAATAAGACAGGTGATATGTCGGATACAAGTAATTACCGACCGATTTCATTAGCAACAATTACAGCAAAAATCCTTGATAGTTTACTTAACAGTTATCTAGATGAACAACTAGTCATTAATGATAGGCAGTTTGGTTTTAGGAAGGGGTTATCAACTGAGACTGCGATTATGACTCTTAAAAGCACAGTACAATATTACACTGGGAGGAGGACACCTGTGTATGCATGTTTTTTGGATTTATCCCGTGCTTTTGACATTGTCTCATATGACATACTATGGACTAAATTGTCGAATGAAGCTAACCTGCCGCCAGAAATAATTAATATGTTTAAGTTCTGGTACGGTAACCATGTAACACTGTTAGGTGGGCAGGCGCTTATTCAACTGAGTACAGGTTGGAATGCGGGGTGAGACAGGGCGGATGACCTCTCCGAAGCTATTTAATGTCTACTTGAATAAGCTGATCGAGGAACTCAGTAGCACTGGCATCGGATGCTCGATAGACGGTGTGTCTTTTAACAACATTAGTTATGCTGATGATATGGTGCTGCTGAGTCCGTCGATCAGTGGACTAAGGAAGCTGTTAAATGTGTGTGAGTGCTATGCTGGAGCCCATGGACTAAGGTATAATGCCAAGAAAAGCGAGCTGTTAGTTTTTATGGCACAAAATAAGACCTATGACGTAGTACCACCTGTCTCGCTATGTGGTACAACGCTAAACAGAGTAAAGCAGTTCAAGTACCTTGGTCACTGGGTTACAGAGGATGGCACTGATAATTGTGATATGGAGAGAGAACGCAGGGCATTGGCCGTACGATGCAACATGCTGGCCCGCAGATTTGCAAAGTGTGATAACAGTATCAAGTTAACGTTGTTTCGGGCATATTGTCAGGCTTTTTATACTTGCAGTCTGTGGACCAGATACACGCAAAAGACCTTCAATGCCTTGCGTGTGCAATACAATAATGCTCTTAGGGTACTGTTGTCCCTGCCGCGTTTTTGTAGCGCATCAAGTATGTTCGCAATAGCGCGCACAGACGACTTTTTTGCAATCATGCGTAAAAGATCCGCATCACTACTGCGTCGAATACGAGACAGCGATAGCAGTCTCCTGAGCATTGTTGCTAGTAAGACTGAAGGCCATCTGATGGGGCACCTGTGCGCAGTGCATGTATTGTTGCCGAGTGTCTCCAGGAGATGGCTGGATAGATATAGGTTTAATTAGTTGATAATTATATGTAATAAATTTAATTAATAATTATAATAAAATTGTTTATGGACACTATTTATACTAACATAGTTTTTAAGCAATACTAACAAGTTATGGGTTTATGTGCCTGAACCAAAGTTAAATAAATAAATAAATAAATAAAGTTCTAAAGCATAACTTTTTTAAGCATAATATCCTAAAGCATAAATTTATTTACGCATAATGATATTAAAACATTACTTACAAAGGCATACAGCATGCAAGCATGCAAACAAGCAAGCATGCAAGCAAGCATGCAGCAAACAAGCAAGCATGCAGCATGCAGCATTCAAGCGAGCATGCAACATGCAGCAGGCAAGGTTTTCTGTCACGGCTCCGGCGCTGCGGGCCTCCGGCGGCCCCACGCGTGCTAATCGTCGCAGACGGCTTACGGATGACGGAGACGGCGATTTTAAATTACACTCTAGGGGTAGGACAAACAAGACTACGTGGAGTCGGTTTTGCAGCAATTCGGTTCTGTCACTAACTTTTGTTGCACATCATATTCAATTTTTAATTAACATATTATTTAATTGTTACAGAAACGTATTAATTTAGAAAGTATTAATTGTATGCCTAAATATTATTATGCTAATAGTCATTAGGCGTACTAACGTTATGCTAATAGTCATTAGGCCTATTAACGTTATGCTAATAGTCATTAGGCCTACTAACGTTATGCGAATCAAATTTATGCCGAAACAAATTAGTCTTTAAGATGATTATGCGAATGTAAGATGTATGCCTAAAAAAATTATGCCGAAGTATTATTATGCTTAAACAAATTGTGCCAAAATCGTTATGCCGAAGTATATTAGGACAAAGAACATTATGCAAATAGAAGGGATCCCTATGTGAAGGCACCCACTGTAATTTAATATCTACACCTTTAGAATTTAACTTATGAATCATTTTGAGACCCTCATACGCTATAGGCATCCCTCGACTACCTGTTACGCATCGCGCCAAGTGTTGAAGAGCACTCCTCGATAATGACAATGCAAAAGAAAGACTTTCTATAATGGCAGTTAGTTCCGCTCTCATAATGCAAGCTTTACCATTAAGTTTAAATTTAACACTTAAATTGGACTGAGGCTCATAGAGCGCTGCTTCAACACCATGCGATGCCTTAGCACCATCCGTGTAGATTTGATAATAATCACTATATTCATATACTAACATTTGTACAACTATGTCATTTAAATTACTAAAACTATTTTGTCGTTTAGGTTTATCTATTAATTCTATAAACGGTCTAATACAATTTTTGATATTAATGCTTGCCAACCAAACATCCAAACTATACAATTCTAATATGTCACTTTTATGACACTTTACTATTTCCAGAGAATTACTGACTTCTACTAAAATGGGCATTTTTTTGTTTCTCCAGTAAGCTCTAGAACACAAAGATTTTAGTTCCTGTACAAGATTCAGTGAAATATTATCGGTAAATGACGTAATCCTTAGATAGTATCTGTAGGCAAGCCACAAACGGCGTATAAATAAAGGAGGAACTGAGAGCTCATTCTCCATTACAAAGACTGGAGTTGTTCGGATGAATCCACCACAAATTCTTAAAGCATTGTTTTGTAAGACATCTAGTTTATTTAAGTGGGATTTAGCGCAATTACCATATAGAAAACTCCCATAATCAATTCTACTTCTAATTAAGGAAATGTATATTCGTCTTAAGTGTTTTGGGTGCATTCCCCATCCACTACCAGCAAGGACTTTAATTATGTTCATTAATCTAAGCACCTTTTTACAAAAATATTGAATGTGAAATTTCCATGTCATGGAAGAGTCAAACCAAAGACCTAAATATTTAACTCTGTCAGTAACTTCTAATTCAGTACCGTTAACTTCCAAACGAAGGGATGAGCTATCTATCTTTGGTCTACTAAAAAGACATAAATTTGACTTTGATTCTGATACACTTAAACCGACTTGATCCAATTCACTGGTAAGATTCTCTATTGACATTTTGAGCCGACTTAACCCATTAAAGACTAGCGTTGCCATATGGCAACGTGAGTGATCCGTTCATTTACAGATTACATATAAAAAACTAACAACCTCAGCTATGCTTCTGTGATGACAATGTAAAGTTAGATATCCAAGTCACAGATAAGAAACGATTTGCGGTCATTTCTTGTTCTAGTTTGTGGGTAGTTGTTGATTTATTTATTGGTAGTCAGAAATTTAGCAGAAATGGAGCATAAAAAAACAAAAGTTTCATTTATTTCTATAACGCGTAGATTTTTATTTTTTCTTTGTCTAATAAATGTTCAGATACATCTCAAGTTTACAATAACACTATATGTTTTATAATTTTTATGCATATTTGACGTCACGGAAGTTTTTTTGTATGTTGCCATATGGCAACGCTAGGTCTATAAAGGTACATTTTTCATGAAAGTGATAATTTATCTTTTTAGATTGAAGTTACATAAAATTGTAGATTATTGGAACAAGAAGTTGATGATGATTTGCAAAATACATATATTGAGCCGAATGAAGTGAGTCCAAGCCTGCGACTTCTGATTCACTTGACAGAAATAGTTTTTGGAGGAACAGGCACGCTTCGCCAGAACAGATTGCCAAAAGAATGCCCAATTACAAAGGTTGGATCTATGAAGAAAATGCAAGAGGGTCATACGAATATGGGAGGGACAGACCTCATGGACCCTCATGTAAATAATTACAGGATTGTAAAAAATGGTTTTGGACTACTTTTATGTCATCATCATCCGAAGACGTCCACTGCTGAACATAGGCCTCCCCCTTAGACCGCCACGCCGCACGACAATTCGCCACTTGCATCCATCCGTTGACCGCAACCCTCACGATGTCGTCGGTCCACTTAGTAGGAGGCCTGCCTACGCTGCGCCTTCCGGTCCGTGGTCGCCACTCGAGCACTTTTCTTCCCCATCGGTGGTCAGTTCTACGTGCGATGTGGCCTGCCCATTGCCACTTCAACTTGCAAATTGTATGAGCTATGTCGGTGACTTTGGTTCTTCGCCGAATATCCGTGTTCCGGATTTTATCCCGCAAAGAAACTCCGAGCATAGCTCTTTCTATTACTCTCAGTCTCCCTAAAAGGCCAGCAGTCAAATACCTACTTTTATGTGGCTAGTAGGTATTATTATAAACAATGTCTGGATCCTGATGTGCAAATCAGGAAAGGATATTGAGCAGCTGGTCTAAATCTGGAGGTCGAGCATAAACCTCGAGATATGGATGTAGGGTTTTGGAAGGAGTTAGATATGACGGAGCAAATCATTTTCCAAAATCAGTAGAAAAGTAACGCAAATGTGTTGGAGCTGACTGTAAAAGTGTATTACAAGTTACCTACATATTCAAAAAGTGACGTTGGTTTAGGTAGGTATTAAATGTTTTGAAAATTATAATTCTAAGTACCTAGTAATTACCTGGTGTATTTTCATAAATATAATTATTATACTCAATAAATAAAATGAATATTCAAAAGCTTATATATTTTTGAATCGGTAAAATATTGTACCTAGTTTGACCTAGCGTTGCCATATGGCAACAGTCTAAAACTCAATATTGGGAGATTACGTTTTTTTTTTTTAGTTAAAATAGTATTATCTGGTCAACATTTAACTAAAATATAACGTTAAAACAAAAAAAAAATGAGTTTCGAAAACTCAGTCCCTAATGGGTTAAAGCTAAATCAAGTTCATTTCGTTTAGCTTGATTAAAAATAATAAAATCATCAGCATACTGAGACATTATGATATCATTATCAAGATTATTTTTACAAACCTTCATTGTTACTAAATTGAACAAAAGGGGAGATAGAGGGTCTCCTTGAGCTAGGCCTTTATTCGTGTAACGCGCAAATGGTTTATTATTTGAAATCGAGATAATTAATTTCCTGTTGCTCAAAAATGACCAAAGATATTTGCATATCCTTCCATCCACTCCAATTTCATTCAAAATGTCTATAAGTGCCTTGACACTAACATTATTATAAGCACTTTCAATATCAATAAAGCTCGCAATAGTAATTAACTTTTTAGAATCACCTGTCTGAATTTTAGTTATTAATCTTGTAAGATTATCTAAACATGAATATGATCTCCTGAAACCTATGGTGGCTGGGGAAAACATTTTATTTTTTTCAACAAACCATTCAATTCTTTTAGCTATGATTAAATGAAAAATTTTGTATGGACAAGACATCAAAGAAATAGGTCTTAAAGAGGAAAGCAAATTAGGGTCGCGTCCTGGTTTTGGTATACCGACCATTTTACATGTACGCCACTGAAGTGGTAAGTTGCCTGTTTTCAGTATTAAATTATAGATATGCAACAAAAAGGCCTTAGCAGAAGGAGATAGATTGGGCAACATCGAATAAGACAAATTATCATCTCCAGGAGAGGAGTCCTTGCGTTTTAAATTGTTTTCTAGCTCGGTCATAGTAATTTCAATCCCAAGCATATTGAAATTATCCATTATTATCGGAGGTTTTTCTGAAACAGAATCAGGAGTTAGTGATGTTAGAAGCTCTTCACATTTCTTTGGGTCAATACCCATATTGCTACTTCTTTCTCCTTTCATCCAGCGCATTTTCTTCCACATGGCAGAAGCGGAAGTTTCTTCATTCATACTCGAGCAAAAGTCATTCCATCCTTTACAGGCAGCAGCCTTAATTAGTTTATTGGCTTCTTTAGTCTTTTCTTGTAGGAATAGTTATCTGGTGTTGGGTTTCGTCTACAACGGGCAAGTGCTAAACGCCGGTGTGCAACAGCTTTAGACAAATTGGCATTCCAAAATGATTTCGGTATGAACTTTGAATTAGGATCTGTTGGAAACTTATACCATGGTATGGAATTTTTCGCTGCTTTATTAATTTTCTCTTCAAAACTATTATAACATTCTTGCACATCCTCCAGTAAAGGTTCATCATGAAGCAAATCCTCAACACTATTGCGGTATAGATGCCAATCGGCTTTTTTGAAGTTTCTCTTTTTTATGTAGTTGTCAGATCTTTCATAGCCAAAACTCATTTTAATTACCATGTGATCACTGCTTAGACATTCATTAATGGTCTTCCACGTAAATTTAATTGCAATGTCCGCTGTGGCAAATGATATGTCTGGAGGGGATCCCTTCTATTCGCATAATGTTCTTTGTCCTAATATACTTCGGCATAACGATTTTGGCACAATTTGTTTAAGCATAATAATACTTCGGCATAATTTTTTTAGGCATACATCTTACATTCGCATAATCATCTTAAAGACTAATTTGTTTCGGCATAAATTTGATTCGCATAACGTTAGTAGGCCTAATGACTATTAGCATAACGTTAATAGGCCTAATGACTATTAGCATAACGTTAGTACGCCTAATGACTATTAGCATAATAATATTTAGGCATACAATTAATACTTTCTAAATTAATACGTTTCTGTAACAATTAAATAATATGTTAATTAAAAATTGAATATGATGTGCAACAAAAGTTAGTGACAGAACCGAATTGCTGCAAAACCGACTCCACGTAGTCTTGTTTGTCCTACCCCTAGAGTGTAATTTAAAATCGCGTAGGCGCGTAGGGGCGAGGCGGCCCGCGGGCTGAGGAGCAGGCGCCTGCGAGCGAACCGCACCGCAGCTTCGGCTTGTTGGCCGGCTTTGCCGGCCAGCCTCAGCCGCGGCGGTGAGCGAAAGCCGTCTGCGACGATTAGCACGCGTGGGGCCGCCGGAGGCCCGCAGCGCCGGAGCCGTGACAGAAAACCTTGCCTGCTGCATGTTGCATGCTCGCTTGAATGCTGCATGCTGCATGCTTGCTTGTTTGCTGCATGCTTGCTTGCATGCTTGCTTGTTTGCATGCTTGCATGCTGTAAGCCTTTGTAAGTAATGTTTTAATATCATTATGCGTAAATAAATTTATGCTTTAGGATATTATGCTTAAAAAAGTTATGCTTTAGAACTTTATGCTTAGTAAATTTATGCTATAAGATATAATGCTTAAAAAAGTTATGCTTTAGAACTTTATGCTTAATAAATTTATGCTTTAGAATATTATGCTTAATCATTATTATGCTTAGAGAAATTATGCTTAAAAAATTATGCGTAAGCTATTATGCGTAATTATAGTATGCGAAAAGATAATTATGCCAAACAAAATTATGCTAAGTTATATTAGGTCTTAAAATTTTATGCAAATGGATAGGGAACCGTCTGGAGAAGTTTTTTGAATAGTGTCCTTGTATTTTCGCAATAAGGTTGGATTACCATCATTAAGGCATATGAAATTGAGATCTGTCATGGAATTAAAAACCTTCTCACCTCTAGGATCCGTTTTACTCGACCACAAGGAATGATGAGCATTAAAATCTCCAGCTATTATTAAATATTGTTTGTGAGTTAAACAATTGAAATACAGCATCCCAATCACTTTGAGTTGGCTGAGCAGAAATTGAGTTAACCGGAGGACAGTAGAAACTAACTATATTTTTAAGACCTCCAACATTTAGGATGTTTATAGCCAGTACTTGAAACTTAGGACTTATTCCAACAACTTGGGTATGCAGGAATTTAATGGATTTGTGTATTATTATGCATATACCTCCATAATTATCACTTCGGTCGTCTCTTACAACATTATAATCAGTAAGTCTTAGGGACATATCTTCAGACAGCCATGTCTCACTCACTAAAGCAATGTGTACCTTTTCTCTAACCATTAGCAACTCAAGGTCCTTAACCTTCCTATACCCGCGCCAATTTTTGTGACACCTATACCCGCGTACGGTCTCACAGACCGAAAGTTTCGAACCCCGTTTCTCATGATTTTCCTAAGAAAACCTATGTAAATAAGGTTCGACCTAAAAAGTAAAGAATATAATGAAACAAAATATATCGTGCAACCACTTTATTGTTAATTATTTAACAGACTATCAGACTTATACAAAACAGCCCTCAAAGTACAGAGTTTTTTCTCAGGTACCACAAAAACAGAACTAAAAAATATTTTTTCTTCTATTCAACATAATAACTTTTACATTTTAAAGAAGGCTTAACATACTAATAAAAACACAGGTTGACATAGTTTTCAGTTTCACCATAACAATCAGGTCATACCTACATCTCTGGATCTTCCTCTCAGCCAAAATTTCGATCTCGTCTTCTTTACCGTCTTCTTGCCTTATGTGATATGTTTCTCCTTGTGTCTCAATCGCGTCTTCCACCTCACTGTCATTTTCGTCTTCGTCATCAATGTCAGAACTGTCTTCTTCCAACAGTGGTCGGATTCTAGGATTCGCTCTTTATCCATTCTAGAGCAGCATACGATCGGTAAAATAATAAAATTAATACCAAAATACATACACAATTACACGCACAATTAGCCAGTACAAAAAAAAAACGGAAAAACACTATAAATAATAATTTTATACTTAACAAAAAATTACACACATACCCGCGTCGGTCTCACGGACCGATTGGCGTCAAATACGCGTACATGGACGTTCTCCACAAACTTGTGGCTAGCACTGGCATGAAGTTGACTACAAATCCGGCAGCTAGCAAGAGATTCGACTCGCTAGAGAAATAATTTCGAATAATAAATTCGAAAAATCATTTCGTCGGTCTCACAGACCAACGCGCGGGTATAGGAAGGTTAACCTTTGGTTTTAGACTTCTTGCGTTTCACTGAAATAAGTTTATTATATTATTATTAGTAGTTAAGTTTCTACAGTCCATGTTTAAGTGTATTAAAAATGTCTGTCAGCTTCTTAAATTTAAAAATATCTCCAAAAAACAACTTTATTTCATTCAGTATCATACTGAAAATAACTTTTAATTTAGACTCAAAAGTCTCCTCATTTAAAATTATTTCACTGACATTCTTAATAAATCTTTTAATAAATCCTTCCTTCTCTGTATTTGTTTTGTCTGAACTCTTTTCTTTCTCCGGAACTATTCCTTCCCTTCCCTTCCTGTCTTCATTATTGACTTTTGCTTCACTGTTAATAAATTCCTCCTTCTTCTTATCTGATTTCTTTATACTTTTGCGTCCTCGTGAAATTTCTGACGGGATTTCATTTGATATTTCTATTTGGGGAGATTTTGGCCAGGGCTGTTCATTCAAGTTTGAAGGTGACGACCTGCAGATAGCTGGCCAAATCGTATCATTCGGAACCGTAGGCACGATAGTGTCATCCTTATTATTTTTTCTTTTTTCCGTGTGAATATTTTTAAGAGCCACTTTATAAGAGATATTGTTCTTTGCCATTATTTCCCGGATATTCTTCTCTCTTAAATAAGCTGGGCACCGACTTTTCAACAATGACAAATGACTACCCTTACAATTCACGGATCTATAATCATCCGTGTTACAATTATCATGCTCTCCTCCGCATTTCGGACACAATTGGTTTTTAAAAGGGCAATAATATTTCTTAATATGGCCATATCTCCAGCACTTCGAGCATTGAGTTACTGGGAAAATAAATGGTTCCACTTTAATTCTCATCCCAAAAACAAAAACATATTCTGGCAAAGTGGCCCCAACAAAACAGACACGAACTGAATCGCTCTTTGACCATAATCCCTTATCGTATTTTCTCATTAGTCTTTTCATTCCTGTTATTTTAATTTCAGATTCTAAAATCGTACTCAACTCTGAATCTTCAATTTCTCGATCAATATGTCTGATTATTCCGTAATTGTAATTTAATTCTGAAGTTTTCTTTATAGACCACCCCTTGTCTAAGAAGGTTTTACATACAAGAAACTCATTTGCAGATGTGTCGTTCTTGAAACGAAGTAAAATTTTATAAGGACTTTTATAAATCACTCTTATTATATCTTTAATATTTTCACCTTTCAACATTTTAGCCAAAGCTATTTGTTTAGGAAGTTCCGCCTCACTGGAAACAACAGATATCTCAAACTCCGGCGGCGTCGGCGGCGGCACAGTTAAAGGTATACATGAGTCAGGTCGATTTTTCTTTTTCTTCGATGCTTTTCCCACAACTGACCATTCGTTATTTTGATCACTAGCGCTGCTTTCTTCCCTATGTCTTTTTTAAAGCAATTTTTTTCTATCGTCTGGTGCATTTTCGTCCGATGGATTCGCCTCCATTTGCATTGCTGTGTCCAATGTTGATTCCACAGCATAGTTGTGGTCCCAGTCTAAACTTTGGGTAGAGTTAAACACACTCTTACTATAAAAGTTTTCGTCATCATCACTTCCATCACTTTTCTGCATTATTTTATTGTTTGAGGCTTTATAACTCACAAAAATTAGAAAAATAATTCACAGAAAAATTTTCGTCTGTTGACATGAAGTTAGTCGGGAAAACATTTGTTCATCTATTTTATGACGGGGTGGACAGTATGTGTACTGTCCACCCCGTCATAAAATAGATGAAAAAATGTTTTTTAACAATTGCCTGGAACCCCAATGAGTGTTTTTAGCGTTCCAATCTCCTCCGGTAATAAATCTACCTCCAAGTTTGTGAAAAGGAGTCGGAAAACATTTGTTCATCTATTTTATGACGGGGTGGACAGTACACAGCAGCAACTGTAAGAGATCCTTGCCAATCATCAATCGAAATTATTGCAGCTTGCAAATATGTGTTTTTGATATTAACAAGGGAGTGCTGCTTTATATTTTCTTTAATTATGATTGCAGATCCTGCGTGTGACGTTCCGTCCGGGTGGTTACATAATATACATTATAGCCATTAATCTTAATGATATTTTTGGTCATTTAAATGTGTCTCTGAGATCAAAAGGATGTCAATTTTATTGTGATCGAGGAACAATTCAACTTCTAGCTTATTGGGAGCTAAGCCATTTATGTTCCATGTCGCAAAGCGTAGAAATTTCATTTTTAGGGTTCCGTAGTCAACAAGGAACCCTTATAGTTTCGCCATGTCCGTCCGTCCGTCCGTCCGTCCGTCCGTCCGTCCGTCTGTCCGCAGTTTAGCTCAGAGACGCACAGTACTAGAGAGCTGTAATTTGGTGTAAATATATGGATTTGTTGTGCCGAAAAAGTGGTAAAATAAAATCTCGTAAAATATTTTTTTTTAGGGTACCTCCTGTACTTACACGAAAAGTGAGGTTTTTTTTTTCTCGCGTACCCCTTTGTGTGGGGTATCATTAAATAGGCCATTAAAAAATAATGATAGTTTCCATCAACAGTTTTCTGATAAAAAAATTCGTTTGTGAAATATTAAGCTTTAAAGTGCTAAATTTTGCTCGACTCGAGTGTCCCCCCCCTCTACCAGCTAAACGGTTATGTTTAGGGGTGTGAAAAAATTCACAATAGTAGTATATATAACGAAGTTTAAAAGAAAATTATCATGACTAAGTAGGCTTTACAACTTTACGAGTAATAGTCGACCAACTTATAAAATGTACTTGATTAAATTTTTTCTTAAACAAAATGTATCGGGGAACATGTTTTTCAACTGCAAATGTAAGTTTGTCAACTTTATTTTTACAGCTTTAATAGGTATGTTTTATGTTTTTGGGGATAGGTAGGATTTTATCGTCAACTATTTTTAACTAACTTCAAAAAAAGGCGGAGGTTCTAAATTCGTCGTAAGCTTTTTTTTAATGTATTTTCCCCGATTTCTCAAAGACTCCTGGACCGATTTTGAAAATTCTTCTTTATAAAATTAAATTCAGCGAATCAGTTTAGTTAGTTCGCATAAGTATTTTGAAGGGCAACAACGGAACCCTACTTTGTGCGTGGCCCGACACGCACTTGGCCGGTTTTATTATTTAGCAATAAGTGTTGTTAGCAAACCCATTAGGGTGCCCATTTGCTGTATAAGTATATCTATCTTCTCTGATTGCTTGATAATAATTTGTTCTAATAATTATTATATTTGTTGGCTGAGGCTGTGATTCCTCTGTTCTTATATCCCTGTATCTAACAGTTTTGGAGAATGTCATGTTATTGTGAGGGTTATGTGCGTTACTAACTTCAGTCTTGTCATCTATAATAAATGTTTTGGATACCTTTGTGGCTTGAGTGGAGGGAATTCTTCTAACAGTGGCGGAACAGACTGCTTATTAGTATTTTTTAAATCTGATGTGGCTTTACGGTGAACCATTTGAGTCATTTTTCGTGCTCGTATCTCTCTGTAGACCTGACATCCCTTATAATTAGCTGGGTGATCACCAGAGCAGAGTGTGCAAGTAGCTGGTGTATTTCTATCCTTCTTAGGACAGTCTATAGTCTTGTGTCCTTCTGCGCATTTAACACAACGATATGGGCGCATGCAGTTGTTTTTTGTGTGCCCATATTGTTGGCATCTACTGCATTGGGGTATTTCGTTGGATTTTCTTGGATCTTCAATTCTAACTCTGGTATGATAGATATATTCTATATTCTTTAGCTCTTTGTAATTTGGGCTGGGTTCTACATTTACAAAGAACATATTCAGTGGTTTCTTGTTTTTTCTGGATACTGCACATATTATTTCGCCTCTGACTTTATTGTTAGTTTTTTCTATTTCTTGTATTATAGCTGTTTTAGGCGTAGTATAGTGTAGGTTTTTGACTACAATTCTACAGCACTTGTTTTCCTTTTGTGTAAAAGTATGACCAATAAGACCATTGCTTCGAATGTGCTCTATTAACTGTTTAAAAATTTCACTTGATTGAGTTACAATTCTAAGTTGATCTCTATTGATGATTTTGTATGAATAGATACCACTAGGCACACATTCATTCAGCAATTCAGTTAACTTCGAAAGATCTTCTATGCCATAAAGGATAATTGGTGGTGGCTTATGTACCTTCTTAGTTGGGGTCTTATCAGATAAAACTAAAAATGATGAACGAATGTAAGGTTATATTTGATTGTTCGTTATTTGAGACTACAAGTTTAAATGAAAAAAAAAAAAACACTGTTATGAGGTAAAACATACAAATAAAATAATGTTTCATTTTCAGGAAAAATTAATTGATTATGTGTAAGTTAACTATACTGGCAGCAAGAATAAATGTAAAAACTCAAGACAAACACTTTAATTTATTAATCAACAATTAGGATCAGCAACACTTATCACTACATAGTATAAAACAAAGTCGCTTTTTCTGTCCCTATGTCCCTTTGTACGCTTAAATCTTTGAAACTACGCAACGGATTTTGATGCGGTTTAAAGACTCGGTATGCTCCCGCCATATTTCATTTTTGCCGCGCAAAGTAGACAGCGACGTTTTAACTTCCGCTACGACGACGCAGGTGGCAGCACTGTACCCACTGACGGTGCGTCGCTTGACTCGTACTTTTAGTCACCGGAAACAGTGGCGCCAACATCCGGCCCTCCTGAACTGTGTCTGTCCCTAGACACACCGCCATCTGTAATGTGATAAACATAAACACGTTAGCTTCGGTGACTGTTTATAATGTTACATTATGTTGAATGAGTTGCCACCCCTGTGAACTAATGAATAGTACATACAAAAGTGTGATCCCTGACTTCGCACCACCATGCTCAGACTCACAGTCCACATGATAGCTGAAGCATTCCAGTTCATCCACTTTTATCTGCATGAACCACATTTTCGCTCACAACTAGCTCAAGGTCGAACCTCACCATCTGTAGTGGAAACTACATTACAACTGCAACATTTCTATTTTATAAGATGGTATTTGTTTGTGATCATTGAATACAAATTATACAAGTTTTAATCTCAATAATTTAAAACCAAAATATAATGCTGTATAATTTTGAATTATATATAAATAATAATAATTTTACATTTTGAAGTTTTAACAAATCAATCATTTGTACATACCAACTACGCCATCATCCTCATACCAGTTGCTTATCTTAATCCAGGGTGTCATGTTTTCTACACAGATAGTACCAGAATATTTTTTGTGTGACCGCTCGCTGCCTTGTATGTCAACTATTTGGTATCTATCTTTCCCGAGGATTTTTGTAACTTAAAAGGGGCCCTTGAAAACCGGTAGTAGTTTAGTACTGCTGCTATTACCAGCTTGACTCGACACCTTTACGAGTACTAGATTCCCAATCGCATATTGTTTGGCCATACAACCAACGTTTGGAATCAAAACTTTCTTTTTGATTTTTAGCATCTACTTGTATTCGCTTGTCGATATCCTGTCGCAACTGTGTAACACCTATAATTTCTTCTTGTTCGGGTAAAAATATGTCACTCTCTGTTCTAAGGCGGTACCCAAAAAAAACTTCACTGGGGGCTGCATTAATAGTTTTCTGCAAAGTACTATTCATACCTTGCTGTAAGCACGTTAAAACGTCATCCCAGTGGGTGTAGTCGTTATCTGCACCCAATGCACGCAGTGCCTCTATTATAGTTTTATTGTAGCGTTCGACTTGTCCGTTCGATCTCGGCATGCCTGTTGCTATAATGTGCGCACGAATATTTTTGGTGTCGCAGTATGATTGAAATGCCTTTGCAGTAAAAGCAGAACCAGCGTCAGAAATGAGTCTTCGCGGGTTGCCAAAAATCTTAAATAATTGGTCTAATTCTTTTGTGACACAAGCAGTACTTGTATCACGCACCGGAAATATAAAGACGAACTTTGTAAACGCATCAACAAGTACCAGAATATGATAATTGCTCTTTGACGATTTCACAAAAGGACCCACATGGTCCATATGGAGGGTATGAAAAGGGCGAGCATATTTTGGAATTGGAAACAGCTGACCCTCCTTTCTACCACTTTTATTTTTATTGTATAGGCAGTGTAAACAATTTTTTATGTATTTAGTTACCGTTTTTTTTATTTTAGAAAACCAATATTTATGTTTGATTCTTTCTAAAGTTTTTTCTACAGCAAAGTGACCTATTTTATCATGATTGTACATAATCACCTGCCAGATACAACTTTTTGGTACAACCCATCTACGACCTACTTCAGTGCGACGGTATACTTTATTTCCGAGCAATTCGTACTCATTAAAAATATTACGATTGTCATCGGCCTCTCCTGATAGTAAAATGTTTCTAATTTTGCATAGGTTTGGGTCTTGTTCCTGAACACTTAAGAGCCAATCAGCTTCGGTGATGGACATTATTATTTGTTTTTCACAAGTTTTACCGCTATAAGAAGGGTTTCTGCTAAGTGCATCAACATGTTGCATTTTAGTGCCGGGTCTATGACAAATCTCGAAATCAAATTCTTGGGTCAGGAGTACCCACCTGGCTATTCGTGGCAAGACTTCTTTTTTTGTTAGCGAGTATCTCACCGCATTACAGTCCGTTATTAATTTAAACTTACGGCCCAGCAAATATAAACGACATTTTTGGAATGATGCGACAATAGCAAGAAGCTCGAGTTCAAACGAATGATAACGCTTTTCCTCGTTGGTAGTTTGCCTGCTATAGTAGTATATTGGTCGTTCACCATGTTCATGCACTTGTACCATAATTCCAGCTACCCCCTCCCTACTTGCATCTGTATAAAGTATGGTTTCTTTTTTAGGATCAAAGATAGCTAAGGTAGAATCACAAGTCAAGGCTTCTTTTAATAGATTTACCGTGCGATCTTGTTCGTCAGTCCATTGCCACCTTTGGTTTTTTTTTAATAATTTTGTGAGTGGGCTACTAAGTATTGCACAGTCCTTAATAAATTTACGGAAATAGTTAACTAACCCTAAAAATTGACGCAGCTGATGAACCGTTTTGGGTATTGGGAATTGCTTTATTGCATCTATTTTCTTTGGAGTGGGTTTGATACCATTACCATTTACTTCATATCCAAGAAATGTAATGTCAGTTAAAAAGAAAGAACACTTTTTTAGGTTGAGAGTCAAACCATGTTCTTTAAAAATTTTTAGTATCGTTTCCAGGATGTTCATATTTTCTTCAATAGTTTCTGACACGATTAATACGTTATCTAAATAGACTATGACATTTTTTAAACGTAAATTACCCAAAATCTGGTTCATCATGCGTTGGAAAACTGATGGTCCATTTGACAGCCCAAATGGCATGCGCAAAAACTCGTAATGTCCATCTTCCGTTATGAATGCAGTTTTGTCTATTGAATCCTCACTGACACTTAACTGGTAGTATCCACTCTTCATATCTAAGCTAGTAAAATATTTACACCCTTTTAATCTATCTAGCAAGTCTTCTATGCGTGGCATAGGATATCTCTCTTTTATAGTTATTTTATTCAATGACCTGTAATCCACGCATAGTCGCTTTTCACCCCCCTTCTTTTGTACCAATATTACAGGACTAGCGAATGGGGATTTGCTTTCGCGAATGATGTCATGTTCAAGGAGCTCGTTAATTATTTCTCGTAACGATGTTCTATCAGGCTCTGATAATCTGTATGGCCTGGAGTAAATAGGTTTAGGTGATTCAAGTTCGATCTCAATTTCAAAATCTTTAATTTTTCCTAATGATCTTAAATCAGATGCGAACCTACTTAAACAATTGGATTTGTATTCATTTAATTTGGAGCAAAGCACGGAAAAGTACAAAATTGACACAGAAGACTTGCGATCCCAACTACACTACCTACAAGAGAAACTAAGTTCAATGACAAGTAAATACAATACCTCTGAACATCTTATGAGGGAATATGTGTTGGCGATGAATGATCTGGTACATTCTCAGAATAACAACTGTGAGTACTGTCAAGCAACTTCCAATGTACGTACACCGGAACATTCATTGACAGCATGTAATGACCAGCATAACTGTACCACCTTACCGCAGCCATGTGTTGATTTACATACACCGGTGACTTGTTCCAATGAAAAATGCAAACAAAGTTATAACGATATAGTCATTTTTTGTGATAAGATTGGAAAAGATCTAGGGCCTTTAATAACAGATGAATATCCAGGAAATAAAATAATAAATCACTGTATGCATGGATGTTCCTTAAGAGCGCCCTTCCCCATCCGACGATCGACAACGCGAGCATGGCCAAAAAGCTTGTTGTTTCATCCAGAACAAGAAGCAAACCCGTCCCCGCTCGACTCGTCCCCTGCTTATCTCTTACCGCCACATGGCTAACAAGCAAGTGAGAACGCGACAACGTTAAAAGGAAAATAGTGTGCGGAAGTTTCATAAAACTTGTTCCAAGAAATACGTGTTTTTTCGTAAGCCTTGCAAGATTATGAAAATAAAGTTTTGCATTTAGAAACTCCATTACATTTGCAAGGTTTCTATGCAAATATTTATTTCCGGTTACAATTAATGAATACATTATAAATGCCCAAACATCATATAAAATTTGTGCAAAAAAGCTGATTTTTGGAGGTTTGTACTGAATTTGTTTCTTAAAATTTTGATTTCGCGTTTTGATAGAAACCTAGATATAGTGCACAAGATGCCTATTAGTGTAAAAGTTTCAAAGAAATATCTGTTACAACGCCACAATCACGTACGAGCGTTTGTATGAAAAGATAGTCGGGTTGGCCGCCCTTAAACGATATTATGAAAAAAATTATTAAATTTAATTTTAAGCAGGACACTTGTTGAGGGGGTCAGAGCTCATTTGTTGTGGCCACTAGCCTCAACCCAGCAGCCACCATCAGCAGCGCGCCGCCGCCGCACTCCGCGCGCCGCGGGAGTGAACGAGGGGTGCGGGGGAAGCGGTGCATTCATCGACGCCGGCGGCCGAGCGAGGCCCCGACAACACGACAGTCAGCTGTTGCGCGTCTTCAAGCATGGCTGCGCTTACGCATTTCTTGATTCATATTTACATTTTTCAAAATCATCTTTTATATTTGTTAATTTTAAATTCACTGCATTACATGTCTATACAGTCCGCTAAAACTTTCATTTTATACTCTCCATGAGCTATCGTCGCCACTATATGGTCCTTCTACCGTTAAAATTTGAACCAAACGGATCTTCAAATTCAAAAATTCAACGGTTTCTCGGTTGGGGAACAAAGAACTTCATCTTCGGCTTCTAGACCACAAGAAGTCTTCATTTTCTTCGCGTATCATTGTCTGCATTGGGTCATCGTGAACGTCGATACGGCAACAGCCGTCTTCATCGAGTTCAAACCAACGGGCTGCGCAAGATAAGATCGTCGAGACTTCGGATCAAGAAAACTTCTACGTCAACATTCGTCTAACGACAGCGTGAAGATCCCAGGTTCTACTCATCGGAGCCACAGTCATCAGCACTTCATCAGAGGTTGACAGCATAAAACCGTGAGAACGTTCCATTTCCTTTATTCCAAATAATTTAACTTATATAGTTACGTGTCAATTACTCATTTAGTTAATCCAATCTTCAGCCTATTAACTTGTTTATTCAGCTGCCACTATTTTCTACAACCGCTAAGGTTTAAATCACCAAGTTACAAGGGTTATTATTACATTTTGTTTATTGTGGGTTCCAATCACAGTTCCGTTATTTATAACGGTTTTCTTCCCTTTTAAATATTTAAACGAAATGTTTTGCATTGCTTATGTGAATTGGTTTGGATTTTATTTGCAGTGTGCAGGAAAAACTTCATAATAATTCACTTAGCATTACTTAGCATTTTCGATTGGAAACACCTAGCGCTTTAATTATAGCAATCACATCTCTTTCTGCTTATAGCTTGTGCCTACGTTCACGACTTGTTGCTAATCGTTTAGTATCAGGAAATTTCGCTCAACGGTTTTATACTACCTCCTTTTTATTTATTTTTTCTATGTCTTCTATTATTTACTGCAACTGACTTTTATCTATATTTTTACAGTCATGAGTGATATAAAAAGCTTAATTAAGAAGCGAGCTTCAATTAAGGCCAAGCTTACGCAATTTACTTCTTATTCAAATATTTCTAAGTCTTGTGAAAAGTTAAGTGAGGTACAAGTCGTTGAAATCGAATATCGACTTAATATATTTGAAAATTTATACGAGAAATATGATGCGTTGCAGAATGAGTTGGAGGCGTTGGTGGATGATCCCAGCAAGCAATATGCGGAACGTGAGGAATTTGAAAAGCTGTACTGCGGCTTGGTGGCTTCTGCACGTCAGCTGATCAGCGGCGCAAGAAAGCTTCTTGCGGGGAACTCCGCGACTACCGAGGTGGATTCTTGTATTACTAGTACACACAAACACAATTCAATTCGTTTACCAAAAATTGATTTACCTAAGTTTTCAGGTAGCTATCATGATTGACTGGAATTTACAGATACCTTTGTTTCTATAATACATAACAACAATAATTTAGATAAAATTAATAAATTACATTATTTACGAGCTTCCTTACAGGGCACAGTATTATTATTGCCTCGAAAAGCGGACATTCCCTTTTTATTAACTTATCCGATAGAACAAGTTATTTTAAAAGTAAGAGTAAAATACCCGTGTGACCATTTTGTCTCAATCAAGAGATATAATTTTTTTTTTAATTTTCTATGGTAACCATAGAAATCGCAATAACTTTAGATCCAATTAGGTTTTGTTATATCTTTGGTTGCAATTACTTGATGCTTTATATTAAGTAAATTACCAAGCAAACGCTCAATTTTTATCGTTACCCGGTGGTGAGTAACATCGAATTTTACATATTTACGATTTTATTTTTTTATGGGCTTATTTCCTGGTATTTGGATTCAATATCGAGACAATCTGTTGCTTTGGCACTAAGAAACACCAATTTAAAATATCATATCCAAATCTTATGGTATCCAGAAATTATAGGATTCTGAAATTTAGGCGCTAGGGTTGGCATAAGTCGTATTTTCTTAAATGTTTTTTTTTATTGTAAAATATAGTAACATAACAATAGGACCTGTTACCAATACCGGTGGGCCACTTATTTTTATATTTTTAAATGTTTATCGTACATAGCACTGAATTTTTACCCACGGAAAATTATAATTAGGTATTTATGCAAGTGAAGTCTTTTTTTTTTTGGGACAAACCCACCGCACTGTTCCTAAATCACAGCAACTCCTGAAAGCCAGAATCAACAGTGGCGACCGCCAGAAAAGCGCCGGCAATGAAGCTCGACGAAGTCCCGGAGAATATATTTAACTGTCTTGGATCCCGCAACGTACGTATATGTCGATAAGTAACCAACATAAATTTAAAACTACAAACAAAAAAAAATATATTTTTTGCGAAGTGATGACCCTAAAATCAAAATTATCAGAAAAAACTTTAGGAGTGAATAACTCCCAGATACCGCGAGATTTGGATGTGTTTTTTTTTCTACTGATTGGTTGGGGTCTATATATGATTTACCATTAATATTGAATCCAACTAAGCAAAGATACAACCATGAAAAATCAAAATCTAAAAACACAAAAAAAGGATATTTCTTAAAATCTCAACTAGGTAGTACCCTTTTGTATTTTTTTTTTAAATATCTTTAACATAGTTTTATTACGCATAATAAAGACATGTGTAAAATAATGCGTATTTATTTTTAAATTAAATAATTTAGAAAAGTAAAAAAAAACGCATAACATTTTTTACTCATGTTTTATGTAAAATTGGTACACGGGTATTCTACTCTTACTTTTAAAATAACCTGTTCTATCGGGTAAGTTAATAAAAAGGGGATGTCCGTTTTTCGAGGCAATAATAATACTGTGCAGGGGAGTGCTTCTCTTGTCATTGATAATCTTGACTTTAAATCAGAAAACTATGACGCTGCCTGGCGGCTACTTTGTGAGAGGTTTGACAACAAAAGATTGCTTGTCAACAATCATGTTCAAGCACTCTTTAACGTTAAGCCTATTGATAGAGAGTCAAGTAAGTCACTTCGTTACATAATTGACACTACGAATAAAAATCTTAGAGCATTGGCAACCCTTGGTCAACCAGTTCAAAATGCCTTCGTTGATGTGCATCATTTACATAATGACCAGTAAGCTCGACCACGTTACGAATCGTCAGTGGGAAGAGCACAGAAACACTTTTCACGAACCTCCAACATTATCTGCATTCATTAATTTCATTGCCAGCAGAGCTGACTTATTGGAGACAATTGAGGAGTCGTAAGCCTATCTTAGCAACAGCTAGTAGCGAACCCACGCCACCTGCAACCAAGCCTAAGAGTAGTGCTGTACCTGAGAAGTCATTGAAACCTCTGTCATGTCCCATGTGTCGTCGGGATCATTTATTTTTGCATGCGAGCAGTTTAAAGGTCTCTCAGTACAAGCTCGTGTTAAAAAGGTTCAGGGTTCAAACTTGTGCATGAATTGTCTTCGTCCAGGTCATGATGTTTCCAAATGCAAACTGGGTCATTGTAAATATTGTCGTCAAAAACACAATACTCTGTTACACGTTGATAGTGACAATGTTCTTCCTAGTGCAAACAACACTGCATTATCAGCAAGTCAATCGTGTACATCTCGAGTAATTTTACTGTCCACAGCGCTCGTGAGGGTGACTGACGCTGAAGGTAACCACCATACAGCAAGAATTCTGCTGGACAGTGGAAGTACAACGAATTTCATTTCGGAAGACTTTGTTCGTAAGCTACATGTTCCTCTTCCAAACGAGCGCGGTCAGAAACTTATAGAGTTTTGCGTCGGTAGGAAATTGAGCATCATGAATACGCACTTTAAGCACCACAATAGACGCCTCTATACATGGAGATCTCCAGGTGACCGTTACAGAAATCAAATTGATTACGTAATAATAAACGCTCGTTGGAAATCCTCTATAAAAAACGTGAAGACTTTTCCTGGTGCCGACTGTGGTTCGGATCACGTTCTGTTGGTCGCCTGTCTTTCCCTGCGCCTGAAAGCGATGAATAAACAATCCCGACCAACACCCAGAGCTTTGAACTCTACTGAGCGGGCACACTTCCGAACCATGATCGAGGGCAGACTCTCTCAGAGCTCAACACCACCGGTAGCTGACGCCGATGCTCTTTGGAAAAGCTTGGAATTTGAAATCAAGGAGTCTCTGAGTGAGATCGTCTCGAAACGAGAGAAGGACCACAAGAGAACAGCTTGGATAACGGACCACACGTGGGAACTTATTAAACGTAGGAAAGAACTCAAAGTGAGAGGACTACAGAACGCCGACGTAATGAAGGAATACTCAAACATATGCAGAGCCATTAAAAACAATTGCCGCCTCGACAAAATAACTTCATTACTAACATTTGTCGCGAAGTAGAAACTCATGCGTTGAAACAACAGACTTCAGATTTATTTAAGAAAGTCCGCTTGCTGAGTAGGCAATTTAAACCTAAATCGTGGGTGATCGAAGATACAGATGGGAAACCGCTACACGATCTCGATAAAATTGCAGAAAGATGGCGCGGCTATTGTGAAGACCTGTATAAAACACCCAACACATCGGACTTTTCGCGCGTGGACTGGTCCAACCTGGAACTGGAACCCAACATCCTGCGATCAGAGGTTGTAACAGCTATTACCTCACTGAAAGCTAAGAAAGCACCAGGTCCAGATCAAATCACAGCTGAAATGCTTGGGGCTCTGGGTGACAAAGGTTTTGACACCTTGCACAACATCTGCAACCACATCTGGCGGTACGGCGAGTGGCCTAAGGCTTGGACGCAGTCGATCATCCTCCCTCTACACAAAAAGGGATCGACCAAAAAATGCGATAACTATCGCACACTCGCCCTAATTTCTCATGCAAGCAAAATCTTATTGCAAATCATCAATAACCGGATTCGTTACTACCTCGACTGGCAGATACCGCAAGAACAGGCTGGCTTTGTAAAGGGGAAAGGAACACGTGAGCAAATTCTGAATGTCAAGCAGATTGTAGAGAAGTGCTACGAATTTGACTTACCGGTTATAATCTGTTTTGTTGATTACAGTAAGGCTTTCGATTGTGTCAACTGGGACTGTCTATGGAGAGTGCTGTTAGAACTGGGTGTACCCCACCATTTAACTGCGCTGTTGCAGTCTCTTTATTATAACAGCCAAGGAATGGTGAGAGTTGGTGAGATTACATCTAAACCATTCAGTTTTGAGAAGGGAGTTCGACAAGGCTGCATTCTTTCACCCATTTTATTCAACATATACGGTGAATACATAATAAGGCGCACTTGTGATAGCTGGAATGGAGGAATCACCGTCGGCGGGCGCAAGATCTGTAATTTGCGTTATGCAGACGATACCACCTTATTTGCGGCAAGTGAAGCTGAGATGATCACAATTTTGGATAGGATGGAGCGCATCAGCATAGAACTGGGGCTCTCAATAAACAGGTCCAAAACCAAGATCATGGTCATAGATCGGACAGGCAAGCTTGAGCTCACTGGGAAACTTGATTTGGAGGTAGTCAATAACTTTATATACCTGGGCTCAAGCATTAGTTGTAATGGCTCATGTGAACATGAGATACGAAGGAGAATTGGGATGGCAAAGGGGGCCATGGCACAGCTTCACAAGATATGGAAGAACAAAAGCATCACCCTGAAAACCAAGACCAATCTTGTGCGCACCCTGGTGTTCTCCATATTCTCGTACGGTGCTGAAACTTGGACCCTGAAGAAAGCTGACCGCAATCGCATCGATGCTTTCGAGATGTGGTGCTGGCGAAAGATGCTGGGGATCCCCTGGACAGCACATCGCACCAACGTGTCAATCCTACGAGAATTAAACATAAAGACAAGGCTCACTACCATCTGCCTACGTAGGATTCTCGAATACTTTGGCCACATTGCCAGGAAGAATGACGATAACCTAGAAAGGTTATTAGTCACTGGTAAGGTGGAAGGCAAAAGGCCACGTGGCAGAAGCCCAACACGTTGGACTGACCAGATCCGCACCGCTCTTGACACAACGGTCCACGAAGCTCTGCACTCGGCGGCAGATCGGGACAGATGGCGTCGCGTGGTGCGCAACAAACTGCTGCAACAAGGAGGTGGTCACGACCCTCAGCATTGAGGAAACCGATCCGAGGAGGAGGACATGTTCCTACCTACATTACCAAATCCAAGGTAACAGGTATTAATTCTCATTCTTCTAGTTGTACTCAGGGATGCTCAGTGTCATTAAAATCAAATGATGACAGTGAGGACGAGCTGAATATTGACTGCCTCGTGTTGCCGAAAGTATCAGCATCAGTTCCTCATACTCATGTTGATACTAGCAACATATGTATACCTACGCACGTCCGTCTTGCTGACCCCACTTATTATGTTCCGTCTTCGATCGACGTCCTTGTTGGTGCGGAAGTCTTTTGGGGTATCATAAGCACTGGCCGCATTGCATTAGGTACCAATAAGCCCACTTTGCTTGAGTCAAAATTAGGTTGGCTCATTTCGGGTGCATATCATCAGTCTGATTCTTCTTCTTCATCTACACATGTTTGTATGCTTAATAACTTACAAGTAGATTTAGATCGGTTTTGGGAGTTAGACTCTGTGTCGTCCATACATCAATATTCAGGTGAAGAAAGGTCCTGTGAAGAACATTTTAAAGATACCACATATCGTAACTCTGATGGGCGATTTGTGGTAAGTATTCCTTTTAAAGAGTCACCGGACATGCTAGGTGATTCATACATGATGGCGAAGCAGCGATTCCTGTCTCTTGAACGTCGCTTGGGTAAAGATCCTTATCTTAAAAGTCTATACGTTGACTTCATTAATGAGTACATAGAGCTGGGACACATGTCTGAATCTACTAGACGCCCACTCAACTCAACTCATTCGAATTATTTACCACATCATGGTGTTCTGAAGGAGTCAAGAACTACCACCAAATTAAGAGTGGTTTTTGACGCTTCCGCTAGAACTGCATCAGGTAAGTCTTTTAACCAAATACAGATGGTTGGTCCCCCTATACAGGATGATTTGTTGTCCATATTGCTCAGATTCCGTCAGCATAAAATTGTCATTAGCGCGAACATTGAGAAAATGTATCGACAAACTCTTGTCCATGACAGTAACAAACCTTTACAAAAGATCCTTTGGAGGGCAGAACCAAATCATCCGTTAAAAGAGTACACGCTTAACACCGTAACTTATGGTACAGCATCAGCACCATTTTTGGCTACCAGGTGCTTACTTCAACTAGCTGAAGAATGCTCAGATTCTTCAACTAAGTCTTCGATAGCACGTGACTTTTACGTGGACGATTACTTGTCTGGTGGTTCATCTGTTTCAGAAACATTGGAAAAAAGTCGCAGCGTTAATGATGTCCTTCGAACAGCAAGATACAATCTTCGTAAATGGCGGTCCAACTCCAGCCAGGTCCTGCAGGCGCTTAGCGGTGAACACGATGTCTCTGATGTTGTGGACCTGAGCGACAACGAGCAGTCGAAGACTCTGGGGCTTCTATGGAAGAGCTTAAGTGACACGTTTTCCTTTTCTATTAACTTAAATTTAACTGAAAAGGCTACTAAACGTCATATCTTGTCAACCATAGCACAGACCTTTGATCCCGTTGGCCTGGTCGTTCCATGCATAGTGGAAGCCAAAATCATAATGCAGCATCTTTGGCTAGCTAAATGTTCTTGGGATGAGCTTGTTCCCACGCATATCCAGCATGCTTGGAACGATTTTAAAAAAAAACCTACACCTTTTAAATGAGTTCAAGATACCACGGTGGGTGCTGTGTGAGTCTGCATCCTGTCTACAGCTGCATATATTCACTGACGCATCCGAAAAAGCTTATGGGGCGTGTGTTTATGTTCGCAGTGTATCAAGAGACGGCGAGGTCACTGTACATCTCCTTACCGCTAAAAGCAAGGTAGCTCCAATCAAATACACAACAATACCGCGACTTGAACTGTGTGGTGCGTTGTTGGGTTCACGGTTGTACTCAAAGGTTCGTCAGTCACTTACTTTAAATTTTGATGAAGTTCATTTTTGGTGTGACTCGACCATCGTCTTGGGATGGTTATCCACATCATCAAATCAATTAAAGACATTCGTTCGACATCGAGTGTCTGAAATTCAGGAAACTGTGAGAGGAGAGGCTTGGCGCTATGTTCCGTAGGCTGAAAACCCCGCAGACCTCGCTTCGCGTGGACTTAGTACTGACAGGCTGCTGTCGTCTTCATTGTGGTGGTCAGGACCACAATTTCTTTTTTTTTTTTTTTCTTTATTTATTTAAAGGGTCTTTTACGCACAGCGTATGTCAGTCCCATCGTATCCTAACAATTATATTTCACACCACGTGGGCCATGAATTTGAACAAATACTTCGCATCGTCGCCATTTGGTTGAGATAATATTGCATGGAACATGCCTACATCCGTTTTGTTCAAATTCAGGGACTTTACTAAACTAATTCTAGAGGACTCGTATTGGACACATTCCATCAATAAATGTTGCAGATCTTCGACTACTCCACATTCATCACAATTGGGTGAAGTGATTTTCTTCATCATGAAGGCAAATTTCCTGCATGGAACATGTCCAGATCTGAGTCTCAGAGCAGTAACTATTAGTTTTCTATTAAAATTACTATTCATGAACCAGGGTACGCGAAGAGGTTCACACTGTATGGTTTTATACCATAAACCCTTTTCTAGTGACCGTTTATTAAAATACTCTTTCCAATCATCATAGCAAATATTTTTAAATTTTGGTAGAAATTCTGAATAATCTAATATAATATTTATTTCTTTTCCATTCCTAACCGCTAATTTCGCCAACGTGTCAGCCTCTTCGTTGCCCCGTAATCCAATATGCGATGGAACCCATTGCAATCTCAGTTGAATGCCTTTTAAAGTAATTTCATCAATTTTAGATAAAATCACATAAGCAATCGGTGCACCTCTGCGGCCAGAGGCACATCGAGCTATATGTTGTAATGAGCTTTTGCTGTCTGTACAAAGAACAACATTTTTACATCTACAATGATTAATTATATATGTCAAAGCCTCTGAGATTGCAATGAGCTCCAATGTCATAATGGATGTAGGTTCGCTTATTTTAAAACAATTATCCTGAGTGAATATATCTGTATTTGGTATATAAAATGCAGACCCATGACCTTCTTCACTCTTCGAACCATCAGTAAATATGTAAAACCAACCACAATATTTTGTATGTAATTCACTCATGACTTCATATTTAAGTACATTATTATCGTATGAGCGTTTACATTTTTTTAATGATTCTAAATTAACTATAATTATCATTATTATATAATTTTCATTTCTCCTTTCGCGGGTCTGCTGGCAGAAATTTCAATAGAAATAAGCAGTACCCTTGTACTGAATTCTATATTGTAATTATCCTGTGCTGTATTTTGTGTGTACATAAACAGTTAAATAAATAAATAATTATTTCATTAACATTAATATTAGTTACCCACGTTCTTAAAGTAAACATGAATAATGGACAGGAAGAAGCTACCTGCAACTCTTTAATCTCATTCATAAGTGATGCTACTATAGGAATGTTTTTATTTTTCCAGTAACAATTTTGTCGAAGAGCGTAGAGATTTTCTAATAAGTGACAAGTTAAATTATTTTCCATAGTCTTTGATTTTAAACAGAATTTATAAGCCAGATATTTTCTTCGCAAGTGCAGTGGAATTAAACATAGCTCACTTTCCATAACATGGATCGGTGAAGTTTTGATAAAGCCTCCTATTATCCTCATAGCCTGATTTTGTATTTTATTTAATTTATCTAGATGGCATTTTGCACTCGCATCATATAAATAACAGCTATAGTCTAAGCGACTTCTGATTAGTGCAATGTATATACGTCTTAGATGTCTAGGATGTAAACCCCAGGAAGCACCTGCCAAAACCTTAAGTAAACCAAGACTCCTTTGAACCTTTTCAGCTGTCATGTTGATGTGTTTACTCCATCGCAGTGATCTGTCCAACCACACCCCCAAATATTAAAATTTGTAATTGTCTACTATCTCTAAATTATTATTATCTAATTTAAGTTCTAATTCTAGTCTTCTAAATCCTCTACTAAAAATACAAATCTTCGACTTATTGGACGATAATTGCAACCCCATTTCATCCAGAATGAGACAGAATGCATTTAAGGCTGTTTGGAATTCTGCTTGACTTTCACGTAGGTTTCTGGATGGAGAGTACAGTACAAAATCATCTGCATATTGACACATTGTTACATTTCTAATTTTTTCAAAGCATTTAATTGTTATTATATTAAATAAGACAGGTGAAATGGGGTCGCCTTGTGCCAAGCCCCGACTTGTATATCTTGTAAAGTACTTATTTTGATCGGTTTCATCTTTCATAATAAGGTGTCGTTCACTCAGGAAGTTCCACAGATACTGGCAGAATTTTTTCCCAACACCTATTTCATCTAAGGTTTTTGTCAATACCTCTATTAAAACATTATTATAAGCGTTGGTGATATCCAAAAAACATGCTATAGTTGAAGTTTTGCGTGAGAATCCTAAATAAATTTGGCTTACTAATTTGACTAGGCAATCCTGGCACGACTGTCCTCTTCTAAATCCAGAAGTGAACGGGGACAGCAGTTTATTTTTCTCTATATACCACTCTAGTCTTTTTGTCAGCATTGCGTGGAGGGTTTTACACATACAAGAGATTAAGGATATTGGACGGAGTTTTGTATCGCCAACAGATGAAGGTTTTGGTATTGGTGTCACTAATATGTCACGCCATTGTATCGGAATACAACCGGAATTAAAAATATGATTATAAAGGTTTAATAAGTATAACTTGCCTGTCGGAGGTAAATGGTATATGAGGGAATATGTTATCCCGTCGTTACCGGGAGCTGTATCCTTTCGTTTAAAACAGTTACACATTTCTTGCATCGTGAAATTGGCCTCGAGTAATATATTATTTGAATTAAAAGGTTGGGCCCTTGGATAGACATAGTCAGGAGCGAGATTGGAAAGAAGCTCAATCTTCTGATCATTTGAAACGCGGGATCTAGATGAACTAATTCCCTTGATCCAGCCCATGCGTCTCCACATATCAGAACTTGATGTTTGTTCGTTAATACTACTACAGTAACTTTGCCAATCTGATGTCCTCGCTTGACGGATCGCATCTTTTGCGACTTTTGTTTTGTGTTCAACTGCGGTTAAATTACTTGGTGTAGGATTATTTCTGAAATTCCTTAACGCGAGTCTGCGCTGCGCCACTAAATGTGAGAGATTTGGATTCCAAAAAGGTTTAGGACGAAATTTATTTTTTGTTTTATTACAGCTCTTAATCCAGGGTATATTTTCATCAGCCGCTTTATTAATCTGTTTGATAAAATTATCATATAAAATTTGCACGTTTACTGTTTCTAAAGGTCGTAATAAATATTTTTCTAAAGATTTACTGTACTCTGCCCAGTTTGCTAGTTTGAAATTTCGCTTTTTGATTACACAAAAGGTATTATTATTATATTTATAAGAAATTTTAAGAAACAGATGGTCACTACCAAGGTTCTCGTTCATTACATTCCAGCTTAATAAAACAGACAGATCGGTTGAAACAAAAGTCACATCAGGAGATGTCCTCTGAACAATATTATCTACTAAGGACACTCTAGTCGCACTCCCGTCGTTAATAGGAATAAATCCAGCATCTAAAGCTGCGTCATAGATCTGAATTCCTCGTCCATCAGCTTTAGAGGACCAGGTTGCATGATGGCCATTGAAATCCCCAGCTATTATGCATTTATTAGGATATAGCGAGAAAATTTGTTCCCAGTCAGCGAGGCTTGTGCGAACTGAAGACGGACAATATAACAATACTATATTTTTAATTTCGTTGCAATTTAAAAGTTTAATTGACATAACTTCCATGCCCGAATTTCTAGTAGTATTAAAACATTGTTGTACATTTATCGATTTACAAATAATAATAGCTATCCCCCCGTACCCATCCATCCTATCTTTTCTAAAAATATTATACCCACTTACATTAAAAAGAGAATCAGGTTCCAGCCACGTTTCAGATATTAAAGCTACATGTATTTTTTCTTGTGCCATTAGTAACTCAAACTCATTACGTTTAGGTCGTAAGCTACGTGCATTCCACTGCACTATACGTAAAGTAGAAATTCTTGATGTATTATTAGCCATTATTAAACAAAGATATAAACTTAGTATAAATATCATCTTTCTTCAAAAATTTAACAATCAGTTTTCCCAATATTTCCATAGCAAATTTACCTAGTTGTTTAAGTTTGGTATCCCAATCGGTGTCAGACTTACAAAATATATCTTTGACTCTCTGGAAGGCACCTAAAATATCTAAACTGAAATTTGTTTGTTTTGCACCGTCTGGGTTTTTTTCTGTCTGTAAACAAGTAGTTTCACAGGTCGGAGACGATAACCAATTCTCTTCACTAACCCTGTTGGACACTCTAGTCGCTTTTGTCTTCTTTTTCGATACAATGTCTTGCTGACGGTTGTCTCTTCTTGAGTCCCTCTCTTCGGGTACTTTTGTAAAAGTTCTTTCATCAGTTGTACTACTGTTAACCATTCGTCCTGTTACAAGTTTGTCTCTATATGTTTCCTGAATGTTCTGTGAATTATTTGTATGTTGGGAATTGATGTTAATATTATTATTTTCAATGATTGTTTGTTGATTTTGTTTTTCTTTTAAATATAGTTCTAGTGCTTTTCTGTAGGTGTAGTTTTGCTTGGTCATTATGTCTCTGATTCTTTTTTCTTTGAGAAAGATTGGGCACTTCTTGTACATAGCCATATGCGGCCCTTTGCAATTCACGCAGGTATAGGTATTTGTTTCACAATTAGAATGATTACCACCGCATTTGGGACATATAATTCTTTTAATTGGACACATTCTGGAGAGATGGCCAAATTTCCAGCATACCGAGCATTGAGAAACTGGAAAGGCTCCACTTTGAACCTGCAACCGTACCCAAATACATACCGCGGCAAAGTGGCGCTCTTAAAGCAGATTCGAATAGTGATAAATGATAAATGATAAATGATAAATGATAAATGATAAATGATAAATGATATTTATTTTGCAAGTTGGTTATAAAAAACACTTTTACACGTCATCAAAATTTTTAAAGCTAGATGGGGCCGGTGTTTCGTACCTGACTACTCTGAGAAGAAACAGCCGAAACAAACTCAGAGGTCACAGTCTCTTTTAAAGTCCAGACATTGTTTTGTTCGGGTCATACGAGGACCATGCGGGTGTCTGAGATGGTCTTTTGAGGAAAGAGCAACACAGATTTGAGTGGACCTGTCCAGTCAGTGCAAGCATTTGTCGGTAATCGTGTAGCTCGACTCAGAACACAAGGAGCTCAACGACACGACGAACAATACCAAAGAAAGGACATTTGGGTAGGCCGCTTAAAGTACTCAAATTGTCAGACAGTAAAATTATTATAAAAAAAAAAAGCAAAACTTCCCCACATTCGTCCTCGCATTCACAATGATAAAAAGTACACAAATAAAAAATTAGAAACATGTCAAATTGTAAAAAAAATAATAATAATAAAAATAGAATACAATTACAGAGTAATTAATGTCAAATGGTAAAATGTAAAAAACAACAAAAAATTAAAGTCACAAAGTAACCCACGTCAAATTGTATAAACATAAAAATAAATGTCAGTTTGTATAAAAAGAAAGGAATAAATAACAAAAACAGACAAAGCGGTAAAAATATGAAAAACAAAAGATACAAATAATAATGATAATAAAAAAAAAAAAAAACAAACAAATATACAATTATAAAATAAAAAAAAATTATAATAAAAAAAAAAAAAAAGAAAATGAGAATACTATACAACAAAACATTCAGTGAGTAAATTCAATTGGAGCAGCTTAATCCCAAGCCTTTTTGTCTTCAAGATAGTGGTTTACATGATAATAGGCTTTCTGAAGCAATTTCCGTTTTATAAACAATTTGAATTTATTTATGCTTAGTGCTTGAATGGGACTAGGAATCTTATTATAAAAACGTATGCATTGACATCGAAATGTGCCCCCTATTTTTTGAGCCGGGTAGCTGGAACCATGAATTTGTCCTTATTCCTCGTATTTATATTGTGGAAATCACTATATTTTTTAAAAAGATTAATATGTTTATGTGCGTACAAGAGGTTTTCATAGATATACTGAGCTGGCACAGTCATTATATTAATCTCTTTAAACTTTTCTCTGAGGGAGTATCTGGGACTTAATTTATAGATGGACCGAATAGCCCTTTTTTGCAAGATGAAAATTGTTTGAATATCCGCGGCACTGCCCCATAACAGAATACCGTACGACATAACACTGTGGAAATAACCAAAGTAAACTAAACGGGCTGTCTCTAAGTCAGTTAATTCACGAATTTTTCTAACGGCGAATGCCGCAGAGCTGAGCTTTTTGGACAATTTATCTATATGAGGGCCCCACTGAAGTTTAGCATCCAAAGTTATGCCTAAGAATACCGTGGTATCTTCCGGTCTCAATTCCTGATCCTTGATTTGTACACGGGTTTCCACTTGTCTAACATGTGGTAACGTGAATTTAATGCATTTGGTTTTTTTTTCATTTAGTAGAAGATTATTACAGTTAAACCAATTTACTACTTTTGCAAGGGATCTATTTACTTCATCATTAACTAGCTGTTGGCGTTTAAGTTTAAATAAAAGAGAAGTGTCGTCTGCAAACAGCACTATATCATGATTATCCTTTATGAGGCTGGGTAAATCATTTATATAGATAAGAAACAAAAAAGGGCCAAGAATTGAACCCTGGGGTACCCCCATTTTTATTACAGATCCGAGAGATCTTTTACCGTTGACATCCACTCTCTGGATCCTTTCACTCAAATATGAAGTAAGAAGATCCAGAGAGGCGTTCCGGATTCCGTAGTGGCGGAGTTTCCTGATTAATGTTTCATGAAGAACGCAATCAAATGCCTTGGACAAATCACAAAAAATGCCCAAAGCATCACATTTGTCCTCCCATGAATTATAAATATGTCCTAACAGTTCTACACCAGCATCGGTAGTTGAACGACCCCTTGTAAATCCGAACTGTTTATTATGCAGTAATTTATGTTTATTGAAAAATGTTTGCAATTGATTTAATATAAGTTTTTCAAAGATTTTACTAAAGGTTGGTAGTACAGAAATGGGTCTATAGTTAGTGGGGTCTGATGTACTACCCGATTTAAACAATGGTATTATTTTACTATATTTCATTAGATCAGGGAACTCTCCACGATCAATACAATCATTAAAAATTAAGGCTAAAGATGGTGCTACAATATTTATAATGGACTTAGTAACGTCCACTGAATGACCCCACAGATCGGTGGTCTTCTTAACATTTAATGTATGAAAAGTTTTAACTATATCTTCACTAGTTACATATTGAAAATTAAATTCGGAATCACAAAAAGGAACGTTTTCTTTTAGCAAAGACTCAGCAGCAGCAGGTGACGAGTTTAGTGACTTAGTAGTAGACACAGGAATGTCAGCAAAGAAACTCTCAAAGGCTGTGGCAACTTTATCATCTGAATTTAAAATAGTATCTCCAATAGCAAGGCTGTAGTCACTATCTCTGTTGCAAGTCTTTCCCGTTTCACTATTAATAATGTTCCATGTCGTTTTAATTACATTGGTACTATTTTTAATTTTTAAACTCAAGTAATTTGACTTTGCCATACTACAAACCTTTTTAAATAATTTGGAATAATTTTTAACATAGAGATTAAATTCTTCAGTTTTAATATAAGTACGCTCATCATATAGCTCATACAGTCTCTTTCTACTCTTATTAATACCAAGTGTAGCCCAGTCATTGAAAGAAGCATTACTTTTAACCGAGATTGTCTTGGGCACAAATGTAGTGTCAAAAAGTTTACAATATGTATTAAAAAAGTCATTATAGTTTTTGTTGGGATCATTATTGCTTGACAAAATTGGTAATTTAGATAAAAGTTTATTTTTAAAGCTTTCTAAACGACTTTTGGTTTTAGGGTTAACAATTATATCCTTTTTAGTAACTTTTTTGTTTACATTTGAAATTGTGACAAGTTGCCCGCAGTGATCCGAATCTAACAGGTTTATAATTGCCTTGTGAGTTGGTACAACATCGGTATATATGTTATCTAAGCAAGTGGCACTGGTGGGGGTTATCCTAGTTGGCTCCAAAAATATGTTTTCAAGATTGTATGACCGGAACAGGCTAATAATTTTAGTAGTTGACCCAGAATTTTCTAGTAAATTAATATTAAAGTCCCCACATACAATAACTGACTTTTTAGAATTACAAATTTTATGCAACACTTCATCCATAACCTTCTCAAAACAGTCATACAACCCTGAAGGGGGTCTATACACACTTAATATGACAAACTGCTCCAATTCTATACAGGCTATTTCAATCGTCCGCTCAACAGACAGGCTTACAATATCTTTGCGGTCTTTAAATTTGAGATTATTGTTTACTAAGATTAATGCGCCGCCATGTATAGCATTCACTCGGCTGAATGCGCTACCAACCTGGTGATTGCTAAAGTTAAAAATGTACTGATGACTTTTGAGCCAATGCTCCGTTATGCAAAGAATATCTATACTATTATAATTCAGGAAAAGCTCTACTTCTAATTCTTTATTTAAAAGTCCTTGAATATTTTGATGCACCAGGTTGATACTGTTAAGATTTTTACAACTTTGGTCTGATTTATTATCCGGCTTCCTTAAATAATTGCAAGAGGTTGCCTCTATTGTCTCAAGGTGTAATTTAAATGATGATCAGGTTCAGTCAAAGTTATCAAATTGTTGTAAGAATTATTTAGTTCAATGTTGCATTGATCAATAAAAGCATCTTGTTTACATAAGTTCTGAGCTGTGATAGAAAAAAATAAGCCAAAGACACAGCTATCTGTCTTTTACAATAATTTGTAAGATAGTACTTTTCTACAAAATATCTATCTTCTGTCAAATAAAGTTTTTACCTACATAATTATTAATGTCAATTAACTGAAATATATCATTATTACATGTCAAATTGTACAATGTCATATTAATATTAAATCTAAAGTTATTTTCCTCCTGTGGCAAACTATTACTGTAGGGGAAAGTAAACAAAACAATCTTTCTTAAATTTAAGTTATTTAATGTTCTATAGTAATGAAGCAACTCCCCTTTATTTAAGTTACCTCTATTCCCTATTAATATAAGTAAAGTAGTGTCCTGATTAAATTGAAACTGAATAATTTTTTTCATAATATCATTTAAAGAACAGCCAGGCATACAGTGGTTTATTATTTTATTTCCTGGAAATTCATCTGTTATTAAAGGACCTAGATCTTTTCCAATCTCATCACAAAAAATGACTACATCCTTATAACTTTGTTTGCATTTTACTTTGGAACTATTCACCGGTGCATGTAATTCAACACATGGCTGCGGTAAGGTGGTATTACATGATGTCAAGGAATGATCCGGTGTATGTACATTGGAAGTTGCTTGACAGTACTGACAGTTGTTATTTTGAGAATTCACCAGATCATTCATTGCCAACACATATTCCCTCATAAGATGTTCAGAGGTATTGTACTTATTAGTCATTGAAGTGAGCTTGTCTTGTAGATAGTCTAGTTTAGTTTGCAGATCTTTTGTGTCAATTTTGTGCTTCTCGGTGCTTTGCTCCAAATTAAATGAATATAAATCCAATTGTTTAAGCAAGTTTAGTCTTTCTCTATTTAATTTTACATTTTTAATGAAAAACTTTTGCCTTTTGACTAGTTTCTTCGTTTTTACAATGTATTTATTGATTTTTATATATAGTCTCGGAGTCTATCCATTTCCCGCTGTCAGACATTCTTTTTAGCCTTCTTACTGATATAATATTGTGTTCACACGATAGATTTTCGAGTATTTCTGTTTCTTCAGTTTCTAAATCTATTTGTCTCAAAATACCATAGCATAAGTTAGTTTCGTCCGTACTCTGAACTCTGTATCCAGAACTAATAAAACTATCACAATTTAGTAATTTCAAAGCATTTTCTTTATTTTCAAAATAGATCAAGACCCTGAACGCACTTTTGTAGACCATCTTAATTATATTTTCGATTTTTAACGATCTCAAAAGCTTTGCCATACCAAATTGTTTTGGTATAGCTTCTTTTCCTGTCACACATACACAAACGTAGTTTTCTTCAGAGTTTCCACTACTTTCTCCCGTTAAATTATCATGTATAGAATCATTCCTGTTTGTTGATCTATGCTTCTTAGTTACTGTAACAAATCCTTCTTCCTCATCTGTTTCTTTTTCGTATTCTCGTCCTCTCTTTGCAAGTCGTTGCTCACGCTCTTCGGTCACCTCCATCTCTTCAGTCAAATTCAGATTGAGTTGTTGTTCTCTTTGAGATACTAGCTCCTGCACTATGTCATCACTACCACTCGAAGCGCAAATATCCACATTAACGTTTATCTCATCCATTTAATAACAAAATACGATAATTTAATATCATAATTATTAACAAGTGGGTAGACGTAAAAATCGCGCGACAAATTACGAAACAGCTAAGCGTAAGTATGCGTTCGACTCAACCGCTCGCGCGCAACTGCACAATTTCTTAAAAACGATATCTCTTCATGGCCTCAGGTCCCTAAGTCACATAACAGTCATTCTTGTTTACCAGAAACAGTCACTGTTTGTCATGTTTCTTCCAATCACATTATTGAAAATCCTATTACAGCGTTATTTTCAAAATTTTCAAACTTTAAACATTACAGCGTGTGACGGCATATGTCATGCGATTCATCTATAAATGTCATCATAAATCACAAGAGTCTGGTTCATTAACTTCCACTGAACTTAACAATTCGTTAAGTTTATTATTAAGATTCAGTCAAATGGAATCTTTTCCAGAAGAGTACCGCTTGCTCAAATCAGGTAAACAGTTACCAGCAAAGAATAAGCTATTATCTTTGTCACCTTTTTTCGACACTCATTCTAATCTCATTCGTGTTGGAGGAAGATTAAATAACTCATTTTATGATTATAACATTAAGCATCCAATTCTTTTATCTAGTTCTCATATAATTTACATTCTTTTATTCAACATGTTTCATTTACGACTCTTGCATGCTGGGCCACACCTTTTATTGGCCACTATTCGTCATCATTACTATCCCATTGGAGGGAGAAACCTGGCAAAAAAGACCACTCATCAATGCGTCAAATGTTGTAGGATTAAGGCCAGTACAATTCAACTTGTCATGGGTAATCTCCCAGAGCAACGTCTACACTTAGAATTTCCATTTTTAGATACAGGGGTGGACTACGCCGGTCCCATCATGATAGCTGACCGGAAAGGTAGGGGATGCAGGCTCATCAAATGTTTCATTTGTGTGTTTGTGTGTCTGGCTACGAGAGCGATCCACCTGGAGCTTGTGTCGGACCTTACAAAGGAGGCTTTCTTAGCTGCACTTAACCGTTTCATTGCTCGAAGGGGAAAACCTCGTAACGTGTTTTCCGACAACGGTACAACTTTTGTCGGTGCTTTCAATGAATTGGCCAAACTACTTTCACAAGATTTAAACTTAAACAGCATCGACCCTGGCATAAACTTTTCATTTATACCTGCATACACGCCACACTTCGGAGGCCTATGGGAGTCTGCTGTTAAATCCACTAAGCATCATCTACGGCGTATTTTGGGTTTAACAAACCTGACCTTCGAGGAAATGGCTACCTGTTTAATTCAAGTTGAAGCTACCTTGAATTCAAGGCCCTTAACTCCACTATCCAACGATCCCTCAGACCTCGTCCCTTTAACCCTAGCACATTTCCTTATTGGTCGTTCTCTAATCATGCTGCCTCATCCACAGATCCAGAACGCCGACGTCACCAGCTTAAAACGATTTCGTCGAATCGAATATTTGAAGCAACATTTCTGGGCTCGCTTCTCACATGATTACGTTCTGTGGCTGCAGGAAAAAACAAAATGGCACCGATCGTCTGGCGAGCTCAAGGAAGGGACACTAGTTGTCATTAAAGACAAAACCTTACCACCTCTTATGTGGCTTCTAGGACGCATCACACATGTGCTCCCAGGCAGAGACGGCATCGCGAGAGTCGCCGACATCCGTACAAGAAAGGGTGTCATTCGGCGGGCCTTCAACACCATCTGCCGGCTGCCAGTAGCTTCAGTTGAAGACTCTTCAACGGGGGGAGTATGTTGTGGCCACTAGCCTCAACCCAGCAGCCACCATCAGCAGCGCGCCGCCGCACTCCGCGCGCCGCGGGAGTGAACGAGGGGTGCGGGGGAAGCGGTGCTTTTATCGACGCCGGCGGCCGAGCGAGGCCCCGACAACACGACAGTCAGCTGTTGCGCGTCTTCAAGCACGGCTGCGCTTACGCATTTCTTGATTCATATTTACATTTTTCAAAATCATCTTTTATATTTGTTAATTTTAAATTCACTGCATTACATGTCTATACAGTCCGCTAAAACTTTCATTTTATACTCTCCATGAGCTATCGTCGCCACTAGCTATCGTACCCTAAGATTCGCACCCTGTGCCCACTCGTACCCTGGAAGTTTTAAGGGGCCCACTCGTACCCTGAACAATATTTATTTTTATTCATTCTTCTAATATAAGTACATGTACATGTGTATTACTGCAGCTTGGTAGTCCTGGTACAGTCGCGCAGAAAAGGGTAAAATAAAAAATATAGTAATTCGGTAGATATCGTGTTTATTTCAAATAAGATTAAGTTTAATAAATGCCTCTAGGCTCTAGGCATTAAGTCAGTCTTTAAAATAATTAATTAACTTTTGGTTTCTTGTACATTAGTAAATATTTAGCAAAATATATGATAACTATATTAATATTTATGCAGTAAAATAAAACTGTGTAACTAATTTATTTAAATAAAATTTCAGTAGTAATTGAATTTTAGATAAATTTACATCCATTGGACAAACAAATAACCAAATACCAATACCAATATAACAAAAATAACAATTAAATGTTAGTACTTTGTACATGTATAGAGATCTACAAAATAATGCAATATTGCAATAACTTTGTACAAAAGAAACATAAAAAAGTAAAATCAGTCTTTATCAACTATGTAAAACCAACATTTTTACTAGCAACAAATACACATGCAAAATCACAATGTCCTATAAACTAACAAAATACAACTCTTTTTACACAAATCAGCCTTGATTGACCATCATAAATATATAAATCAACATTAAATGTAAAATATGCAAAAAAAAAAAATATAACACAAATATCAACAGTAAAAATCACTTCTAATTTTTTTGTTTATATACGAGTACCAACTTACCAACATACATGCAAAATCATAATAACTTAAATCTAATTTGCTTGCGCGCAGATACTCTGGCTAAGTTTAATTACTCCTCCCGCTTCTGCATTCCACACCCCGCGCACATCTAGAGAGTACTTACCAATTTTAACGCAATTTTTGGAGCAAAACAGAATTAATGTTAGAACGTTCATTATTTTTAACCGTCTTCCAGAAGGAGGAGGTTCTCAATTCCGACGTTTGTATTTTTTTTTGTTCGGACATAACTCCGTCGCAAAACCGATTTGAAAAATTATTTTTTTTTTTTTGATAGGGTATACTTCCGTAATGGGACCACCCATTACAATTTTATCGAAATCGGACTAGCACTTTTTGAAAAATCAACAAAAACCTAAAAAGTTTTCAACTTTGTCTACACCGATTACTCCGAGATTTCTGGTCCGATTTCGATGATTCTTTTTTTGTTCGGTATATTTAGTATATCTGCCATTTGACTCCATAAAATTTGGGTTGAATAGTGAAACTAAAAATAAAAAACTTAAAAAAAAAAATGTAACCGACTTCAAAACAACCACAAAAAAGTTCAAAAGTACCTACAAAAAAACTTTTCTAAACATAAACTTTATTTCGTTAGGCGAACTTCATAATTAGAATAAAAGACCAAAGACGCATTGAACAGTCTCATATTCGCAGTCACTTTCAAGAACCAATATGTCACCGAGGCAGCCATAACATACAAACAAAACACCTTATCTAATTTTTTTTTTTTTTTTTTTCTTTATTTTTTTTTTAATTAGGGGGTTTTTTCAATAGTGAGTATGTCACCCCCATTATTGTGTACAAACAGGAAAACTATAAATTTAACTTATTATAAACTAACCTACCCGCAACCTTAAGCCTATGATAATAATTCTAACCAGCATCCTGGCCTCATCCGACAATGGACGGGACAGAATACTATTAAAAAAACCTACACTACTAATATTGATTCCAAAGGTTGACCGTCTTTGAGGCTCCGTTCGAACACATTCTGTTAAAATGTGATAGACGTCTTCTATAACTCCACAAACACTACAATTAGGCGAGTCGACTTTACGCATCAGAAACCCAAAATTGTTGAGGGGAACATGTCCAGATCGAAGCCTCAAAGCCGTCACGAGTTCTTGTCTTTGAATGCCAGTCACACTGAACCAAAGTGCACGAGATAGAGAGGGTTGAATTGTTTTATACCAAATTCCCTTTGTCAAAGATCTCTTATCAAAATATTCCGACCAAAGATCAAAACATTTATTTCTGACTATAGGAAGTAATTCAGTATACCAAGGGGAACAAGGATAAGATTGTCCATCAGATCCAGCTTCATTAGCTAAACGATCAACTATTTCATTAAACTCGAGCCCAATGTGAGAGGGAATCCATTGTAATATAATAGTTTTGTGTTTGGTGACAAATCCTCTAAGAAGTCTTAAAATACTATAAGCCAGTGGAAGCCCTCTAAATGGTGAAGAACATTTAATTAAATGCAATAGTGAACTTTTAGAATCACTGAAGATCACAAATCGATTCCCATTCAGAGATTCAATATACGCTAAAGCCTCAGCAACAGCGATTAGTTCTACATGCATGATGGATAGGTTTGAGGACATTTTGAATTTCATTGAGGCGCCTATTTGTGGATCTAAAAATGCTGCACCCGAATTATTATTCTCTTGTTTGGAACCATCCGTGTATATATGATAGAAGTCAGAGTATTGATCATTAAGTGATTTACAACATAGAGTTTTTAAATTATATGAGTTGTAGCAATGCTTAGGTTTGTCAATATTAACTAAATTAGGCTTAATATTGGATGTGTCCATATTGCTAACCCAGGTGCCCATGGAGAACATATCTAATTGTGTATTGCAATAAATAGGCTCTTCTTGTAAAATACCATGAAGTACGACTAAAAGAGCTCCGTAGCTGCGCTCTGAGGCGGACGTTGCAACACGGTGCATATTATTATTTAATATCGTACAGCGCGGCGCAAGCCGACGCTCGAAAGTGTATTGTCATGAGTGACAAACTTGTGCCAAATGAACTGCTGGCGTTCCTGCAGCAGAAGCTGGACGTGATGGACGAGGTGTCCGCCATCCAGATCTGTGTCACGAACTTCAGCGAGGACGACATTGCTGCTGCGAAGCTGCTGCTGTTCCGGTCGCTTAATAAAGTTGACCAGATGGTGTCTCGTCGGCGCGACGGGACGAAGAAAAGTGTGCAAGACATCATCACGCTTTTGAAAGCTACCGACCCAGACGACGTGCCGGCGTTTGTGGCGAGGGACCTGAACAAGTTACCCCCAGTCACATTCGACCACGTCGACGTTACAAGCCTGCTGAGGGACATAGTCTCTTTGAAGGCAAGTCTGACAGATGTGCAGAGGAAGTTGGAGTCATCCCAGGAAACCGTCGCGGACCTGCGCTCAGAACTCGATGAGTTGCGCAACTCAGTGGCGTTAATTGGGTCACCGGCGGCGCGTGTAAGTAACGTAAATACGCGCCGAGGTGTAGGCTGCCTCGATACATCGGTCACGAGTTTTGCGTCAGCAGTTTTGTCGCCGGCGCCGATTGCTGAGCCAGCGGTGAGCGCTACAAGTGCGCCTCGCTGCCCTGCCCCCGCCCCCGCAGCTCCTCCCCGCGCTGCCGGACTGATGCGGCCATCGAACCCGGTGGTCACACCCCCTGCTCCCCCCGCTAAGCCCATGTCCTCAAAGGACACGGAACGGGCTGACGACGGCTTTATCACGGTGCAAAGGAGGAAGCGCCGCCAGACTAGCTGTAAGAACCGCTGCGGCAAGGCTCCCGTAGAGCCTAACATCAAACTGCGTGCTGCGAAGCCGAACACTCCGGTGTACATTTCGCGTCTTCATTACACCACTGACGTGGAAGACATCGTGAAGTACGTGCGCCAAAGGCTGAATTACTCGCCGAGAGTGCAGTTGCTGGAGTCGCATCGCAACGTCAACTTTAAGGCGTTTGTGGTGCGCGTACCAACATGCTACTTGCCTCAGGTGATGGAAGAAAGTTTTTGGCCACAGGATGTGGTATTCCGCCGTTTTCGCGGTCAAGTGCCACCAGAACGCACAAAGACTTAGTGCAACGTAGTGATAATACTAACATAGTTTTAAGTTTTATTTACTAATACTATTGTAATATAAAACGTATGTATGCTTAGGTTAAGGTATTTATCTATGGGTCTTTGTTACCTGAAAATAAATGGCTTATTATTATTATTATTAAAAGAGGTTTTTTCTTCCGTCTCCAATAAGAACTGTTACAAAGCTCACTTAATTTACTAATTGTGTTCATAACAGGACAATCGTTGGATTTTGATTTCAAATAAAATTTGCCAGCCAGATATTGACGGCGCACACGTAAAGGGGGCAACAGCAACTCGGATTCCATGACATGGATAGGAGTGCTTTTGATAAAACCACCAATCAATCGTAGACACAGGTTTTGTAGTCTATCAAGCTTAGTTAAATGTGTTTCGGCGCAATTGTCAAATAAGAAGCTAGCAAAATCCATACGACTACGAACAAGGGCAATATATAACCGTCGTAAGTGAATAGGATGTACACCCCAACCAGGCCCCACCAAAACTTTGAAAATATTAATCAATTTAACTATCTTATCACACATCTCATTAATATGTTTTTTCCACCGAAGACCCCTGTCTAGCCACATACCCAAATAACGAACACTGTGAACTAACTCCAAAGACGATCCGTTTAAACGAATGTCAACATCTAATTTACGAAATCCTCTATTAAACAAACAAATTTTGCTTTTGCTGGGAGAAATATCTAAGCCCACTTCAACTAATAACGAATCCATCAAATTAAGGGCAGATTGCATCTTAGATTGACCTTCTAGAATGGACGCACATTGAACATATATGACAAAATCATCCGCATATTGGGATATGTAAACATTGTTTTGTAAATGTTTACAAACCTGAAGCGTTACTATGTTAAATAACAACGGTGACAATGGGTCGCCCTGAGCCAACCCTTGACCCGAAACTCTGCTGATTGTTTGATGTCCTGACTTAATTTTGAGCTTTCTTTCATGAAGAAAGTTCCATAAGTATTTACAAATAAAAGACCCAACTTGAAGATTATCCAAACTATTAATTAAAGTAGAATTATTAACATTATTGTATGCATTATTTACATCCAAAAAACAACCTAAAGTAGATAAACCCTCGGAAAATCCTATATGTATTTTAGAAATGAGAACACTTAAGCTATCTAAGCATGATCTACCCCTACGGAATCCTACAGTATTTTCTGAAAAGAAGCAGTTTTTCTCAAGAAACCATTCTAGTCGTCGATACAAAATATAATGAAAAATTTTACAAACACACGATAATAAAGAAATCGGTCGGAGAGATGCAACGTCAGTGGGATCACGTCCAGGTTTTGGGATAGGAATTATAGAAATATCGCGCCACTGATAGGGAACGAAGCTGTTTACCAGAAAACTATTGTATAAAGATAATAACACACGTTTGCCTACCGGGGGTAAATTTTTAACCATAGAATACGAAATATCATCACATCCAGGAGATGTATCCTTACGTTTAATACATTTTTCAAGCTCCTGCATAGAGATACTACATTCTAAGGTAGGGTTACTATGGTAAATGGTTGGGCACGAGGGGGATACATAGTCAGGGGTTAAGGTATCTAAAAGGTTTTTAGCGCTTTGAAAGTCCACGAACCGTCTGGGAGTACGATATCCTTTTAACCATTTCATTTTGCGCCACATAACACTAGAAGTGGTTGACTCATCAACTGAAGAACAGAAATTATGCCAGTTCACTGCTTTAGCTTGCAGCAAAGATTTCTGCGCTGCATGTATCCTATCTTTTAAAATATCTAAATTTTGAGGAGTTGGGTTACGCCTGAATGTAGCCAAAGCTTGTCTACGGCGAGCAACGAGGTGTGAAAGTTCAGTAGTCCAATATGGCTTAGGGGAAAACGATGAAGAAGGGTTTTGACTAAACTTAAATACTATACAGGGTGGAATTTTGTAATGCCACCTGGAGGGAAAGTACTCTTAATACTGCAGATAGAAAATTTTATTCAAAGAAAACATTCCTTTATTTTTGATTAGAAAGCAAACTGCATTCAAAGATTTTCGAAAATTCTCTTCTCCCACCCGGGAATCGAATCGGCTAAAATCTGAAAAAATTATACCCTGTACTTTTATTGCACCGATCGTTAGGGTCAATTATAACGATGAAATCTCTCTAATAAACATGATAAATCAAATGAAAGGAAAACCAGGAAATCTTAAATTAAAGCTCTCGTAACATGTAATATGGTTTCTTGGTCCATATCGGTGGAATTTTGTAATGCCACCTGGAGGGAAAGTACCCTTAATACTGCAGATAGAAAATTTTACTCAAAGGAAACGTTCCTTTATTTTTGAATAGAAAGCAAACTGCATTCAAAGATTTTCGAAAATTCTCTTCTCCCACACCCGGGAATTGAACCAAGAAACCATATTACATGTTACGAGAGCTTTAATTTAAGATTTCCTGATTTTCCTTTCATTTAATTTATCATGTTTGTTAGAGAGATATCATCGTTATAATTGACCCTAACGATCGGTGCAATAAAAGTACGGGTATAATTTTTTCAGATTTTAGCCGGTTCGATTCCTGGGTGGGAGAAGAGAATTTTCGAAAATCTTTGAATGCAGTTTGCTTTCTATTCAAAAATAAAGGAATGTTCCCTTTGAGTAAAATTTTCTATCTGCAGTATTAAGGGTACTTTCCCTCCAGGTGGCATTACAAAATTCCACCCTGTATATATATTATATTTGTTTGCAGCATTGTTTAAGATATTTAAAAATAAATCATAGGCTTCTTGAATATCGCTTGGTAAACTTAGACCGCAAAATTGTTGTTCTAAATAATTTGTATATGAAACCCAGTCTGCTTTGTGAAAATTTCTTTTAATAACTGGGGGTGTATCGGACTCGCAGCTAACAGATATTTTAATTAATAAATGATCGCTGCCTAAGTTTTCGTTTAAAACTTTCCAATTAAATTGTAATGCAATATCTAATGAAACGAAAAAAATATCAGGTGAAGACTGTTGTAGATTGTTATCTACGTAGCGAATACGTGTGTGTGACTCATCATTCAAAGAAATATAGTTACTGTCAACAAGTGCGTCGTGAATAAGTCGACCTCTGTGATCAGTTTTATAAGACCAACTGTTGTGGTGAGCGTTAAAATCACCTAAAATTAGTGTTTTGGATTGTCGTAGTGATAAAATATTATCCCAGTCTTGTTGTGAAGTGACGATCCTAGATGGACAATAAATAGAAATAACATTCTCAATCGGTTCACAATTAAATAATTTAACGCACACTAACTCAATACCGCTATTGCTAAGGTGTACACGACTAAGCTGGGCTTTGATCGACTTATGTATAAGAATAGCCACACCGCCGTATGAATCATCGCGATCGGTACGGTAAACATCATAACAACTAACTTTAAAATTGCTTTCTGGTTCAAGCCACGTCTCACTAAGGGCAGCAATATGGACTTTTTCCTGACGTAAAATTTCTGAGAATTCGGCTAATTTTGGTCTAATACTTTGGGCATTCCACTGAATAATATTTAGTTTAATCACAGTAATTGCGTAATAAAATTCAACAACGACTTCATCCACGGCCACTTCGAAACATAACCCACCATCACTAACATAAACCATTCTAGGCACAACTGGATAACAGAACGTATCTTGGATGATACACTTGCTTGACGTAGAAAGATAACCTCCTTGATTCGGGATAATAGTTCATTAAAACGAGGTATATCATCTTTCTGGTTCACGCCATCCTCAGATGCATAGCCAATATTATCTGTGTCGGAACTTCTGAAAAACAAATCCTCTTCAGCAGACTGCTTTTTAGTTTTTGACCCAGTTTTAATAGGACGATGGGCAGACCTGCCACTCAGGCCACTTGACTCCACCTTGTGAACAGTCACTTTCGATTGGACAGTTTTGGCATAAGTTGGGCGCAAAGGAGAAACTGGCGTGAAGTCTATTTTCAGTGGTGAGGGATCCTTTCCAAGAGGGGGAAATGAGTTTTTGTCCATGCCTTCTATTGTATTCGGAGGCTCGGGGGGAACGTAACATTGTAAAGCCTTCCTGTATGTACATCTAAACTCGGCCATGATTTCCTTCTTTCCTTTTTATATATTGGACAAGTCTTGCTCAACGATATGTGGTTCCCACCACAATTTACACAGGAGAACAACAAGGCGTTACAGTTTTCATGGTGACCTCCACATTTTGGGCAAGTCACCTTTTTGTTAGGACACATTTTCCTTACATGACCCAATCTCCAGCATTGGGAACATTGTGAGACCTGGTGAATGTATGGCACAACTTTAACGACGATGTCACATACATGAACGTAATTGGGTAAATAGTTTCCTTCAAAACATAGTCGGATGGTTTCGCTGGGGCACCAACCTCCCTCATCCCTGTTGCGACGGCTTAATCTCTTTAATGATAAGAGCTTTGCAGGGGTAGGGCAGGAAATATCTTCTAAGATTTTATCATCAGGGAGGTCAAGATCTACATCCTTAATGATGCCATAGCAGACAGACAGTTCTGTGGCCTTTTGAAATCTCCAACCTTTCTCTAAGAGCGTTTCACATTCAAAAAGCCTCTTTGAGTCTGCTTCACTCTCAAACTGCAGACGGATTTTAAAAGGGCTCAAGTATTTAATTTGACAAACATTCTTTATATTATTGTCTTTCAGAATACGAGCCAAAGCAAATTGTTTTGGTAGTAGTTCCTTGTAAGAAATATATACCTCATATTTATCTTCTTTCGAGACGTTAATACTACTTCGACGTGACTTCTTTCCCTTTACTTCTTTCCAACCTTCCTCTTCTTCACTACTGTTGCCATGTAGTCTCTTTGCCACTCTCAATAGCTCATCTTCACTTTCACCGCAATCTTCCATAGTGTCCATGTCAGATATATTGAACGAAGGCAAAGGCGTATCACAACGCGGAGTTGCGCTAACGTTATCCATTTCTGACTGGCTCACATTAAAACAACAAACGGTATGTATAAAAAATAGGCGAAAGGTTTGGCACACGCCTCAACCGCGTGACCGATAACGCGTAAACAATTGCACAGGGAGATTATATAATTAATAACAGCTCCGAGGCAACGATGAAACACGACCGAACCGCACGAGTGCCGCAGCGGTATGTTATCTAATTTTGTAACCCGTTTTTTTTTTAACAAGTCATTCGTAGACAGATAATTATTTTACATCGTAAGCCTATCGACAGGTTATAATTATTATTATCACGACGGATTATCATTTATCACAGCTCTTTTTAACCAACTTCAAAAAGAACGAGGTTATTTCAATGAGCTGTTATAATTTATTAAATTAATTCCGTTAATAAACTGTTCACAAGTGTACTCTGTTAACCGTTTCTTTTGTACAATATAGCTAATTTTATCTCAGGGTACCTGAACAGGCTTCGGGATGTATTTCCTAGTCCTTACCTTACCTTTCCTTTCCTCACTGTTTTAAATTCGCCGCCACTCGCATTCGCCCATCGCGGAGAATGTCACCAAAGACAACGCATCAGTCGCGCCATCTGACGGCATCAAGACGACTCACTAGTTCGTGTTGTCGCTGGCAACTCTTTTCGGTCGCAAACTGACGGGAGCGCCGACAGAGGGCGCTTGCGAGGGGATAAATACGCTGCAGCGACGATACTCGCCCCTTTTTGCTTTCGACTACGGAGCTGTTCGGTCGTCTCACATCCTGATCCGTGTTCTTAACTATTTAAAGTCATTTGTTTCTACCATCAACTTGTCTAGAGTCTATTTTTAGAACATTTATTTACTTAATAATTATAGTGATTCGTAAAAACCTTGCTTAAGATTCTAAGTGTGTTTATTTGAATGTATATGTTGGATTAGTATTAAATTGGTGTGTAATTGAGCGACGTTGTTTACTTTCTCTAATATCAGAAGTGAGAAATCGTTTTTCGCCGTTTTTATTTTTTATTTTTCTGCTAATACCCGCGATGCCACGTAGTCGAAAGTCAAATACTTTAGAGAAGAAGAAACAAGGCCGCCGACGTCGGCGACGCTCCCCTTCATCGAGTTCTACTTCAAGTTCAACCACAAGCAGTAGTTCAAGCTCGAACACACGGGTACAAAGAAATCAAAAACGTAAGAGGTCAAAGCGGTCTCCGGTGAGCCAAAATTCAATTTTATCATCTGTTATTCCCGAGTTTGATCCGTTACTTGATGATGTTTATATGTGGTTAAATGTAGTGGATGCAAATGCGCGTGCTTTTTGTTGGTCAGATAATGTTATTATGTACCAAGCATTACAAAAATTGCGTAATACAGCCAAAACGTGGTACGATTCCATGCTAAAAACTGAAACTAAGTGGACTACTTGGAAATGGCATGACTGGCGTAACATATTGCTAGAAACATTTGCGATTAGGCGTAATATGTACACTTTGTTAAAAGATTTAATGGAATCAAAGCCTACCGAAGGCCAATCTTTGTATGAATTTTATTTTACTCAGAAAAGTAAAATTGATCGGTTAATGCTTTCTTTTTCCGAAAAAGACATTATTTCTGTAATTGTCGGTTCAATTGGTGATAAAGGTATTTGTATGGCCGCAGAAGCAGGTAGTTTCAAATATTGCGATGAATTAGCTTCATTCTTACACGGTAAAACATTTATGCCTGCAGAAAATAGGTCGAAAAATGTAACGCCTAGACATCCTTCTCGACCTTTTGCTTTATTAGAAAAAAAAGCTGATTCAAACGTAAACATTCAACCTAATGCTATAGGTAATCAAAATTTTACTTGTTTTCGTTGTGGAGAAAGCGGACACAAACGTACCAATTGCACAGTGCCTAACAATACGAAGTGTAATTTTTGCAGTAAGGTAGGTCATGTAGAAAAAGTGTGTTTTGCTAAAAATAAAGTAAAGGCCGAAAAAGATGCTGAGGTTAAACTTGTGAGTAGTAGGAATACATACAGCAAAGACAAATTTTACAAAAATGTTATGATAAATAATTGTGAACATCAGGCTTTCGTAGATATGGGAAGTGATTGTTCATTAATTTTAGCTTCTTTAGTAGATACTTTCAAACTTCAACCACGTAAATTGAGTGTGCCATTAAAACTAATAGGTTTCAATAACAATTCGCATACAGAAGTTAACGAAGTAGTGTCGGTCGAGCTTAATGTTGACGGTGTGCAGCTTCTGGTAGATTTTTATGTCACAGACACGCTAACTAATTGTGATGTCTTGATCGGTAGGAATTTCACAGAAGATACTCGCATTATGTACAGTCGCATAGGAAATCATTTGAAATTCCAATTAGTTCCTGATAGTATGATAAACTCAGCATGTTTAATGTTAAATGTCGAATCAATTGGTTGTAAGGAGAAGTTAAATGAATTATTTTCAAAGTACCCAAAGTGCATTTCAAGAGATTTAACTGATTTAGGAAAAGCTTCTTGTATAGAATTAGAGATCGAACTGACTACGAATAAACCAGTTTCACAGCGTCCTTATAAGATGTCTGACGCGCAACGTGTAATAACTAGGGAACTAGTTGATGATCTCCTAAAAAACGGTATAATTAGGAACAGTAATTCTGCTTATGCAAGCCCAGTTGTTCTGGTAGACAAACCTTCTGGGGAAAAGAGATTATGTATCGATTATAGGAGCTTAAATAAAATTACTGTGAAGGAAAAATATCCCATGCCTCTTGTTGAGGATTTAATAGATCGTTTAAAAGGCTGTAAGTACTTTACAGTATTAGATTTAAAATGTGGGTATTATCAACTTTGTGTGGCAGAAAACTCAATAAATAAAACTGCTTTCATAACTAGTGATGGGCACTATGAATTTTTGAGGATGCCGTTCGGTCTGTGCAATGGGCCTTCAGTTTTTCAGCGTTTAATGAATACAGTGCTTGGTCAGCTACGTTTTCAAAATGTTATTTGTTATATGGACGATCTGATGATAGCAACGGATACAATCAAAAAGAATTTAGAGTGTTTAGAGCAGGTTTTATCGGTATTACAGGATAACGGTCTAACAATTAATGTAGATAAATGTTATTTTTGCAACCACATGTAGCTTTCTAGGGTATCACGTTTCTTCTGAAGGTGTCAGGCCAGGTAATAAAAAACTAGCTGCAATTGAGAGATATCCTATCCCTCAAAACGTGCATCAGGTTAGACAATTTCTAGGCTTAATCAATTATTTTAGGAAATTTATACATAATTGTGCTATAATTTGTAGACCATTAACTAACCTCTTGAAAAAGGATTCAGTTTGGCAGTGGGGAGAGGAACAAATTAAAGCTGTCAATACTTTAAAAGATAGGTTAATTAAAAATGCTCTTTTATCAATATTCGATCCTAAACTTCCCGTTATTCTTTATACAGACGCTAGTCGCGATGGTTTAGGTTGTGTATTAATGCAAGTTACGGCAGATGGTGAAAGACCCGTACATTTTTACAGTAGACAAACTACTACTGAGGAAAAGCGCTATCACTCATTTGAATTAGAGTTTTTAGCCATAGTTGTGGGCCTTCAAAAGTTCAGACATTATTTGATAGGTTCTAACTTTAAAATAGTCACTGATTGCAGTGCAGTTAGGTATTCTATCAATAAGCAAGAAATAAATCCCCGTATAGGTAGGTGGGTCCTACAGACACAGGAATTTACTTTTGAAGTTGTACATCGGGCAGGATCTCAGATGCAACATGTAGATGCGTTATCACGAAACCCTATCATTGATACTTCTGTCAACGAAAGTGTGATGGCCATTACTGAATGTGACTGGTTATTGTCGGTACAATTGCAAGATCCCAACATTTGTGCAATAAAGGAAATTTTAGAGTCAGGACAGGCCGATGAGCATAAAAAAGTGTTTAATGAATATGAACTACTAGGTAATAAGGTATATCGCAGAACAGAATATGGTAGACGATGGGTAGTACCAAAACAATGTATTTGGCAAATTATTAAAGCCAATCATGATGATATAGGTCATTTTGCTGTTGATAAAACAATTAATAGAATAAGAGATAAGTATTGGTTTCCGCATATCAAAAGAGTAGTTACTAAGTATATACAAAACTGTTTAAATTGTTTATATTATAAAAATGTACATGGTAAAAAGGCAGGGAAATTGTATCCAATTCCTAAATATGCGAGGCCTTTCCATACGTTGCATATGGATCACTTGGGGCCTTTTGTTAAATCAACATCACAAAACACTTATTTGTTAGTTTTAGTAGATTCTTTTACGAAGTTTGTTTTCATCGCGCCTGTTAAAAATACGAAAACTCGAATTGTTATAAATGAATTAAACAAAATATTTAAAATATTCGGTAACCCTAAGAGATTGATATGTGATGCAGGTAGTGCATTTACTTCTAAATTGTTTGTTACATATTGTAAAGATAGGAATATTAGACATCATGTAATTGCCACAGCTATGCCAAGGTCTAACGGGCAAGTTGAACGGTTCAATCAAACTATATTAGAATCTTTGCGTAGTATGGGAGCCAACACTGACTATAATAAATGGGATATGCATATTGACCAAATTCAGCAAGGTATTAATAGTACTGTAAATAAATCTACTGCGGCTGTTCCTAGTGAAGTATTTTTTGGATATAGGCTACGAATGAATTCAGATAAAATAATCAGTGACAGTGAAGAACAAGTAGTCGATGTAACTTCACTAAGGGAAAAAGTAGATGATCATATTAAAAAGGTAGCTAAAAACGCAAAATTATCTTTTGACTCGAAACGTAAGGAGGCCCCAAAGTATTATGTTGGAGACCTCGTCATAATAAAAATTCCAAGCCATAACAATGACGGGCAAAGCAAAAGCTGTTACCGTTGTTTAAAGGCCCTTTCCAGGTTAAAGAGGTCTTGGGCCACGACAGATACAAAGTGGCGGATATGCGAGGTGCTGAGCGTACATCCAAGCGCTATGAAGGTGTAACATGCGCCGAGAACATGAAACCATGGATACGGTTCTCTGAAGGCGATGACTAATTGCTTGGGCACACTAAGTAAAGATACCGGATGTTGTCAGGTATGTTAAACATTAATTACAATCTTAGATTTTGGATTCTTTGCAGTAAGGATAAAGTTGTCACTTGTTGTTACTAAAGTTTTGAACAATCTGATTTTCTCATCATATTGTATTCAACTATGTACCTATTTCACTATTTCAATCTAAGTGTTATTGTGTCTAGTGCAAGTGCTTCATATATGGTTTTCAAATTCTTTGTCATTTCAATCGGTGACGAATATCGGAGATGAACATCGTCGCTGTAGTATTTGGTAAAAGAGTATTATCAGTACTGAGTATGCCTGCAAATATGTATGAGTATATTTTGAATATATTATATAGACATGTGGGTATGCAGTGTTCTGTTAAGACTTTTGAAATCAATGAACCAATAAGCAAAAGTGGTGATATACATCCTGTGTACGGATAAACCACCGGCTAGTTTGGTTATTAATTTTTACCAACCAGAATGCTGTGACCAAGAATTTTGAATGCTTTAGATGAAAGCTATAAAAATCATTTGGTATAGCTATACTGGGTTAAAATGGCTATACGAAATGATTAAGGTTGTTGTTGGTTTTTTTATATAAAAATGCTAATGTAAACAATATGTTGTTTTCAGCACTTGCACCAGACTATGACGCCATCGAGGACGAAGGCGTAGTGCAGGACGGCCGGATGTTGTCGCTGGCAACTCTTTTCGGTCGCAAACTGACGGGAGCGCCGACAGAGGGCGCTTGCGAGGGGATAAATACGCTGCAGCGACGATACTCGCCCCTTTTTGCTTTCGACTACGGAGCTGTTCGGTCGTCTCACATCCTGATCCGTGTTCTTAACTATTTAAAGTCATTTGTTTCTACCATCAACTTGTCTAGAGTCTATTTTTAGAACATTTATTTACTTAATAATTATAGTGATTCGTAAAAACCTTGCTTAAGATTCTAAGTGTGTTTATTTGAATGTATATGTTGGATTAGTATTAAATTGGTGTGTAATTGAGCGACGTTGTTTACTTTCTCTAATATTCGAACTCAAATAACGTGCCGGCCGGTCACAAAACCGCGCGCGCGGTGAAAAAACGCCAAAATACCGTGAAATAAGGCTGCAAGTGATACAGTGTGGTGATCTCCTGGCTCCCATCATCCCGTGAGTACCTGACCTCTTTCAATTTGCTTCCGTTAGCCTGTTTCCGAGTGGGAAACTCCAACAAGCATAGTTCGCAACACGCGACACTCAATCATATTTGTGGTCCATTTCGAGCGCGAATACCTGTAGATTACAGTTTTTTCAGGCATTCTCAGGTTCAATTTCAAAAGAAAACTCTGAGATTTGCTAGATATTCGCATTTTAAAAGTATTATCCTACAAAATTGTGTTGGTCATACTCGCAGTGTAACTTATGCGGATTCAGCGGTCATCTTAATTTTAGTCGGGTTATATCACAATAATTCACGTAATTTACGCAATTTATTGTTTGTAATCGTAATATCTATAACTATTCACGGTATTTATACACTAACAAACATTATTACATAACTATTTCACCTAAAAGTATTGATTTACACCTAATAAATCTCAACTTAGGTTCGTATTTTTATACCTACATTTTACGTTCGAATCAAAATGGAGGAGGGTAAACTTAAACTTCTTCAATCTCAACGCGAATATATTTATCGTGATATCCAAATCCTTTACGACTTATCAAAATCTATGATTCAAGATCGTTCAAAGGTATCGTCGTTCAAGGCGAGATACACACGAATACATTCAATTCGCGAAGAATTCGTTCAGGTGTGTAATAAAATACAAGCTTTGGAGATAGCCATAAAACCTGATGCACAAGTGTGTCAAAAGTCCTTGAGTTCGTTTGATGATTTGTACTATGCCGTAATCAGTGCAGCGGCTGATTTGCAGATCGCTGATAGCAGCGGAAACGTCGACGGGACGTCGCAGGCGACGGCGCCCGACTCCATGCAAACGGGACGTAACGCACGGTTACCTAAACTTGAGTTACCTAAATTCGATAGTAAATTAGAAAACTGGCAAGCATTTTATGATATTTACAAAACCTTAATTCACGACAATAATTCGATTTCGCAAATCGAAAAATTTCACTATTTAGCGTCTTGTTTACAAGGGCCGGCTTTGTCTATTGTCAAAGGGGTTCCGATGACCGCCGATAACTACGAAGTAGTTTTTAACAGTTTGATCGAGCGCTATCAAAACAAGCGTATTATAGCTTTAACGTATCTAGACAAATTCTTTAACCAGCCAGTTTTAAAATCGGGTAACTTCCAAGATCTACAAACTTTAACAAACGTAATTTATGAGGCATACCATGCACTCCAAGCTTTAAAAATTGAAAATTTAGGTGATTTTATCTTGTTTTGTTTAACTTCACGCGCGCTGGACTCGGACACGCGTAATCGTTTCGAATCTCAGAAAAACATTTCACAAATACCTACTTTTTGTGAACTGTTAAAGTTTCTTCAAGATTATGTTAAAATCTTAGAAACTAGCAATTTATCTTCTAAATCTAATATCATTAACAATCGTAACCCTCATAACCTTGAAGGGAAAAAACCCTCGCCCGCGACTAGTAGGCAAAATAGCAGCGGATCTAAACGCTCTTCTTATCTCGCAAAATCTATCCCATCTGCAAATGTGGCTTGTGCTCATTGCAATGAGGCGCACTTGATTTATCGGTGCCCTACCTTTCAATCTTTAGATTCTCGTGCTAGACTCGCGTTAGTACAAGGCAAAAACAATATGTGTACAAATTGTTTACGTACAAATCACGTCATAGAAAAATGCGTATCTAAAATTTCTTGTACGGTGTGTGGATTACGTCATCATACCCTATTGCATATTGACCCAGCGCCATCTAGCGCCGCCGCCGGCGCAACCACTGGAGCGAACGTTACAGCTCATTCTCACGCCGCCGTTCCCAACCGCGATATGGTTTTACTAGGGACATGTCAGGCGCGCGTGTTCAACACCGCCGCCGGAACTCAATGTACCGTGCGTGCACTCGTGGACAGTGGGGCGCAGGATTGTTTTATCACCACTGCTTGCGCGCGAACACTCGGGTTAAAACTCCGCCGGTGTAATCTTAGCATAGCCGGACTAGGACAAAACTCAGTCACACAAGTAAAGGGGGTGACAGAATGCACTATACGACCTATACATGGTGATGCTCCACACTTTAATATCAAGCCAGTCGTGTTAGATAACATCACTGCTCTAATACCTAGCGTTAAAGTACCATCAGTCGTTCGAGAACGTTGCAACCATCTAGTGTTAGCGGATCGCGATTACGATGTTCCCGCCAAAATCGATTTATTAATTGGGGCGGAGCTATTCCACGACATCTATGACGGACAACGTATCAATCTGGGGCCCGGTTTACCTACCGCTCTGCATAGCGTTTTCGGGTGGATTCTGACAGGGGCAGTAAACTCTAATTCTGCACCTTTAAACACCGCGTGCTCTTTAGTGGCCACCACATTTAAATTAGACGAGCAAATTCAAAAATTTTGGGAAGTGGAGGAACCACCGCGCGCTGTTATCACCGTACCTGAGAATGATACCTGTGAACGCATGTACACTGATTTAACCTATCGCGAACCTAACGGACGATACGTCGTACCTATCCTCTTAAAGGATGGCGATCGTGATTTGGGGGAATCTTACAATAGCACGTTGTCGCGTTTGAATCATCTTGAAAAGAGACTTAATCGTCAGACTGATCTTAAATCCGACTATGTTAATTTCATGCGCGAGTACGAGAATTTAAATCATATGTATCCCGTACCTAACCCTGCGGTACCTACTCTCAATCGTTATCTTATCCCTCACAGTTGCGTCGTTCACCCAGAGAGCACGACCACTAAATTGAGAGTAGTTTTCGATGCTAGTTCTAAAACTACTAACGGTCTATCTTTAAATGATATTGTATTCACTGGCCCTAAGCTTCAAGTGGATATTGTAGATATTATAACCGGTTTCAGATTACACACAGTAGTTTTAACTTGTGACATCTCAAAGATGTATAGAGGAATCCTGATTAGACCGGAGGATCGGAAATTTCAACACATACTATGGCGAGAATCTCCTAGTGATCCAGTTAAAGAGTACGAACTTGCGACTGTCACCTACGGAGTTAGTAGTTCACCGTATCTGGCCATCCGCACCCTCCACCAATTGGCAGCCGATCATGGCGCCGCGTACCCACGCGCAGCTGAAGCTCTTCTTCACGAGACGTATGTCGATGATATTACGACCGGCGCGCCCTCTGTACGCGAAGCTATAGAACTGAAAGATCAACTTATCAGTTTATTAGGTTGTGCTCAACTTGAGCTCCGAAAATGGAGTAGCAATTCACAATCCTTTCTTAAAACCTTGCCTACCGATCATTGTCAAATACCTAAACTTTTCTCTGAAGAAAGTGATAAATCAACTTTAAAAATCTTAGGAGTCCAATATGATCCTGTGAGTGACAGCTTCAGTTACTCACAGTCCCCAATCGAGGACAATGATTGTACCAAGCGGTCCATCTTGTCTAGCATCGCGCGTATTTTCGATCCTATTGGGTGGCTCACACCTTTTATCTTAAAAGCCAAATTGCTCCTTCAAGATTTGTGGCGTCTTAATCTTTCATGGGACGAACCTGTGCCCAGAGACATAGCTCTAGAATGGCAAAGTTTTATAGCAGATCTTCATAACTTAAAACTGATAGAAATCCCTCGTAGGATTGTACCTTCCCAGTCTAAGGAATTTCAACTCATCGGATTCTGTGATGGGTCCACTAAAGCATATGGATGCTGTGTTTATCTTCGTGTCGTTACCTCTCACGACGTACAAGTTTATCTTTTAATTGCTAAGTCCAAAGTAGCACCTCTAAAAGTGTTGACAGTCAACCGTTTAGAGCTTTGCAGTGCTGTATTACTGTCCAAAGTAATAAATCGCATTCATTCCTTGCTTAGTTCAAGAATCATGTTGAATAAATCTATCCTGTTCACAGACAGCTCGACTGTATTGTCATGGTTGAATACTGAGCCACACAAACTTAAAACCTTCGTTGCTCACAGAGTGGTCCTCATTAATGACAGTCCTGTGCCAACTGAGTGGCGACACGTGTCCACCCATGACAACCCAGCCGACATCTGTAGTCGTGGCTTATCATGCTCATCTTTATCTGCCTCTCAAATCTGGTGGTCTGGTCCTCACTGGCTGTCCAACGAACCCTGCAACTGGCCTGTTCCAGCAGTTGAAGTGTCCGATAACGTACCAGAACTTAAACCCGCCTCACGCACTTGTCACACTGGTGTGACAGGTGAAGCTGACTTGTTTAATTCCATCATGGAACGCCACTCCTCTCTTTCCCGAGTGGAAAGAGTGGTTGCATGGATCTACCGTTTCATCAACAACGCAAGAGCTAAATGTTCTGAACGTAACATATTACCTTATCTGACAGCCACCGAATTAACCCAATCTTTAGATCATTTAACAAAATATGTTCAACATCAAAGCTTTAATGATGTCATAGCTCTAATAGCATCCAAGAAACCTTTACCCAAACATTTATCTAAACTCTCTCCTTTTCTTGACACTCGCGGAATCTTGCGAGTGGGGGGACGTCTCAAGCACGCGTCATTACCAGGTCGCGTCAAACATCCATACCTCTTACCTAAGATTTCACGATTGAGTACTCTCCTTATTGACCACTATCATACAACTTATCTTCATTGTGGGCCTCGCCTACTCCAATCGTTAATTATGCGTCGATTTTGGATACTTGGCAGTAGAAATCTTATTAGATCACGGTTAGCTAAATGCGTAACCTGTTTTAAAATCAAACCTATTCCACTTCAACCTTTACAAGGGGATCTTCCATCTTCTCGATTACAACCAGGTCATTGTTTTCAAACAATCGGCATTGACTTCGCAGGTCCGTTTATGATTAAAGAAAGCAGACGTCGTAACGCTAAATCTTACAAAGCGTATCTTTGCCTCATAGTTTGCCACTCGACCAAGGCCGTTCATCTCGAGCTGGTTACCGAGCTCACATCTGAAGCATTCATAGCGGCTTTAGATCGTTTTGTATCGCGGAGAGGACTTTGTCACTCCATCGTCACTGATGGTGGCACTAACTTCGTGGGTGCCAGGCGTTACTTGTCGGAGGTTAGCGAAATGCTCAACCGCGACAGCGATAGTATTTCCAGTCAACTCGCTTCTCGAAGAATCACGTGGAAGCTCAATCCTCCTTCCGGTCCTCACTTTGGAGGCATTTTCGAGAGCGGTATAAAATCAACAAAATACCATCTCAAACGTATTATCGGATCCCAGACTCTTACCTTTGAAGAATTTTATACCATCTTAACGAAGGTGGAAGCCATGTTGAACTCTAGACCCTTAGTGGAACTATCTTCCAATCCCGGCGAAGTTGACGCTCTTACAGCTGGTCACTTCCTCATCGGTCGACCTTTAGTATCTCTGCCTGAACCGAAGTATGGCGAAAACGTGACATTACGTACTCGCTGGCAGCTATTACAGCGCCTATCACAGGGCTTTTGGCGCACTTGGCAAAGGGACTATTTGCATACCTTACAACAACGAATGAAATGGTTTAAACACGGCAACCAGCAGCCAAAACTGAACGATCTTGTAACCATTTATGAACCTAATTTACCTGCTAACGAATGGAGGTTGGGTCGCGTTGTACAGCTCCATCCGGGTAAAGATGACATTACTCGAGTTGTGACAGTCAAAACTTCTAAAGGCTTACTTGTAAGACCTGCTGTCAAAATTTGTCCTCTTCCAATTGAACAAAATAATTTATCTACATAAATATATATTTCCATACCTATAATTTAACACACTTATAACACTTATGCCTTTTCAAGTATCTAGTATATGTATATCAAAATCATAATTACCTCTAAACTTATTTTGTTCTTAGCTTAACTTTAAACTTAGAATCTTATCAGCATGATGACAAATGAATCTGCATAAGCCGTAAGTCTCGAACTTCATCTATCTTATCTTATGAAATCCCCGGGTGATTTCAAGTGGGGGGATATGAACAGGCTTCGGGATGTATTTCCTAGTCCTTACCTTACCTTTCCTTTCCTCACTGTTTTAAATTCGCCGCCACTCGCATTCGCCCATCGCGGAGAATGTCACCAAAGACAACGCATCAGTCGCGCCATCTGACGGCATCAAGACGACTCACTAGTTCGAACTCAAATAACGTGCCGGCCGGTCACAAAACCGCGCGCGCGGTGAAAAAACGCCAAAATACCGTGAAATAAGGCTGCAAGTGATACAGTGTGGTGATCTCCTGGCTCCCATCATCCCGTGAGTACCTGACCTCTTTCAATTTGCTTCCGTTAGCCTGTTTCCGAGTGGGAAACTCCAACAAGCATAGTTCGCAACACGCGACACTCAATCAGTACCAATAGGCACCTGTGTTAGGACTGTCGTGAGGTGTTAAAATGAAGAACGCCAACCACTCCAGTTCTACTGTATTATAATGTTGTATTATAAAAATTAATATGCAAAATGAATGAGGTGGTACGCAGACCACAGTTTTTGGGCTAGTGTCGAGACGATGGCGCCGGTTGGGCTCGCGGCCCGCGTTCCCCGCGTACCCCGCGTCCCGCTTCCCCTACTGTTTTGGTTTTAATCGATTTCTCCAATGCCTTTAATGCCGTCAGCCATGATATTCTCCTTTCTATCCTTTCACATCTTATGGTTTCGTCCGAGGCTCTGGAATGGTTCTCTTCCTATCTTCGGGGACGTCAGCAGTCGGTTCGCGTGGACGAGAGTTCGTCAAGTTGGTGTGACCTATCTGCTGGTGTTCCACAAGGCGGTATTCTTTCCCCACAATTATTCTCTATCTTCATAAATTTTATAACTCTCTGTCTTCGGTGTTCGTATCATCTGTATGCCGATGACCTTCAACTGTATGCAGCTTCGCGGGTGGAGAGTTTGTCAGACGCGATAGAAGACGTAAACCGGGATTTGGAAGCTGTTAAGAATTGGTCTGATAGGTTTGGGGTGTCTGTGAACCCCTCAAAATGTCAGGCCATTCTGATTGGGAGTCCGCGCATGATGGGTCGGGTGGGGATAAGCTCTCTCCCTCCTATTATTTTTAATGGTACCGTCATCCCCATCAGCCCTAGTGTAAAAGATCTCGGGCTTCACCTTGACTCGACACTCGGCTGGCAAAATCAAGTTTCTAGTGTATGTCAGAGGGTCAACGGGACCTTGCGTGGCTTATATCGTCTGAGGAACTTTCTGCCTGCAAAAACCAAGACTATGCTTGTGCGGACTTTAATCTTCCCTATAATCGACTATGGTGATGTGTGCTACTTTGACCTAAATGCAGTTTTTCTTGATAAGCTTGATCGGCTCTTAAACAATTGCATCCGGTCCTGTTGTACTGTAATATATTGTCTTAATGTCTAGTGTTATATGTATATCCTGTTTTCAATAAAGAATTTATTTATTTATTTATTTTTATTTATATTTAACCTCAAAAAAATATGATCATGTGTCGTGCTATAGATCGGAGCTTAATTGGATGCCCATCAGACAACGACGTAATTTGCGTGCCTTGACCACTCTTTTCTCCCTACTCAACTCTCCGACCCCTCCTTCTTATCTTATCCCTCACTTTCAATATCTATGTACCTCACATACTAAGAATCTGCGTTCGTCTAACAATCTTCTCTTACTTTGTCCTTCCCACAGTTCTGATTTTCTTCATTCTTCTTTTCACATTCAATCCATTCTTCTTTGGAATGCGCTTCCTCTCGCTATCAGGACGGCCACCAGTCAATTTGCTTTTAAGCGGAAGTTGTGTCATCATTTTCTTCACTAATAGCAGAGTCGTCTCAATCTTCTTTCTTTTATTTGTATATATATATGTATATATATATATTTATATATATTTAAGTATTTGTCATAGTAAATATATATGTATGCTTATTTAAACTATATTTATCCTTAAATTTATCTCATTCTTTTTATGCACCTGCCATGTTATTTCTCTACTGCCCTTGGTTGACTGGTAGAGAATGCCTCAGGCATTAAGTCCGCCAATGGAACTCTGTGTTGCATAAAGTTTAAATAAATAAAATAATAAAGTATTGTTCGAGCCCAGGCCTTTTGGCAGCCTCGCACAGCTGCAAGGTTTAAATGTTTATTATACAGAGAAACTACATTGTAAACTAGCAATTAAGAAAAAGTAATTGTCAGAAAGGTAACGTTTAGGGCCTTATTTTAATTGTCTAAGGCCTTAACAAATGCCGACTGTAATGTTTATAACGCTGGGCTTCCCAGAGCGCATTGTAAAAAGGAAACAATGCTTAATATAGTTTTAGTTGTAAGAAGTTAAGAAAAATACCATGATGTCACAAAGACTGATAGAACAATAGGCAAAATACCCCGCGCTATACATGTGTGTGTAAACGTCGAGCGTAGGCGGGAAGAGAGAGAGAAAGCGTGGGGGCGATTCACCCCCACTCCTCGCCTACGGTCGAGCGAATAAATATAGCGCGGGGGCATGTAACGGGCAGTCCGCCCAACCGCCCGACCCTTGCTTACCGCCCGACCCTTGCTTGAAACGCCAGCTCGCGCAGCTGAGCAAGTACCGTCAAATTCCCCAAATAATAATCCGACCCAGCCTGACCCTTGCTGCCCTCCCTCAATGACAACACTAAGCCTAGGCCCGAACCCCACAGGGGGTGCCCTTAGTGATGTTCATTTAATGAATACCTAGTTTGTAAGCCCTGGCTGGGGGCCTTAAAGTAATTTTTGGCCACCACAGGATTGTCCGGTTAAGTAGCTTCAACCTTCTAGAGTTGTTGCGCTACGAGAGGCCACGTCAAAAAAAAAAAAAAAAAAAATGTAACGGGCAGTCTGGTGTCGAACGCCTCAACAACAACAACAACAACGATCATTGTACTCTGTGAATATAACACTTTTCAAGTAACCTCAGTGCCGTTTTATCTTTCTGATCCAAATTAAAACCCCGCGCCTGAATATTCTACAAGTTTGGTCCTTCGAGCCGGATCAGGAAGATAGCGTGAAAAGCGAAAAACGTGAAAATGAGTGAGAAAAGTGCCGTCACAACGAGAAGCAAGCTGAGGCGTTTAGAAGAGGACGTCCAAAGGAAGAGGGCTCTCGAAGCGGACTCCGGCGTACCCTCGGACGGGGCTCCAGGCTCAACATCAACAGCGCCAACTCTACAACCGGAACAGACGCAAGTCATCCCACTGACAGGTCCCGGTCGAGTCATAGACTACCGGGATATGTCGACGTCAGTGCGGTCGGTGGCAGCGAGAACAATAAGATCCGGTACCAACGTCACCTCGTCAAGGAACAGCCAGAAGAGCGCCGAGTACCGGCGCCGACGGGCCGAGTATGAGGCTGAAAAAGAGTTGGTGCAAATGAGAGAAAAATCTGAAAAAGAGTTGGTACAAATGAGAGAAAAATCTGAAAGAGAGTTGATACAAATGAGAGAAAAATTAGTGCAAAAGAAGCTAGAAGCAGACCTAGCAGCAATCGACGCGGCCGCCGAGGATGATTTGTGCTCCGAAGCGGAAGAAACAACCGCGTGCCGCGTAGAAGAGTGGGTCACGCACACGACGCCCGTCGCGACCCGTCAAGAACGAGTGTCGACGTGTCAGGACATGCCACCGCCACTGGTACAGCCCGAGCGAATACCTGCGCCTCCGATCAGTGCGCCCGCGCCCGTCCCGCACCGCGAGCCTGCGTACCCAGCGACTCCAGGGGGAGGGTTTGTATATATGCTTTTGCGGTTGCACAACGACACGCTTTGCTTCTGCTTTGCTTGGTAGCATAGGTGCAAACCTACCTTGCCACTTCCTTCTGAGGAGGCAAGGAGGCGAGGTCTTGAGGGAGAGTGCAACAGTCACGTTGATCCTCAAGGCAAGTCTGGTGAGTTTACCTTCTCGTGGTTGCCGCCCCGTTATCGGTCTAATTCCGTAAGAAATAGACGTAACAAAAACCACCGGGCGAATTTCTTCTTCTAAATTATTGTATTTATTTATATATACTCCTTTATAAAACTCCCCCCCCTCAACCAAAATCCCTCCATCCCATCCCTATATCCCGTCGATCCCAGAGGAAGGGCAACCTCGATTCCAAAAAAGCCCACCCCCACCAACATGAACAAGCAGGAGGAAAAAATATCTACCCAGGTGGGTCCCGGCCAAGCCGGGAATCCCACACCGCTACGGCGGTCAGCCCCCATCGTAATCTGGGGGGGGCACCCAACTGCTTCAAGAACACTTCGCCGCGCGACTTCGCGCGGCTGGCAGCTAATTTAGCGCCCTTGGCACAGGCAGCGACTTACGCGCCAACAATTACCACACAGGCTGCGACCGACGCGCCAATCCCCACTACCCAAAGTATGCCCCCCACGAGCCTCTGGCAGCAGAGCATCGTGAGGAACAGCATCACCAACCCTGACGAGAACCAAGACCGAGCTAGACAAGAAAGGACGGGGACCGATGCAGGTGGCTCCACAACTTTCCCGACTAGCGGAGTACGCCCGCTGAGTAAGCGCGAAAAACCTAGGCGGGAAGGAAAGGCAGTACGCGACCAGCCGCGAGTTTGCGAAGGGGCAACCCAGCGCGAAAAGCGGCCGGACGCGGAACCCGGCGACCAGCCGCGAGTTTGCGAAGGGGCAACCCAGCGCGAAAAGCGGCCGAACGTGGAACCTCGTGAGCAGGGGCAAGTGCGCGAAGGGGTAACCCAACGCGAACTGCCTCCACACACGCCAGGTTCCACCGGGGCTACCAGCCGTCCCCAAGACACAGCGACAGACCAGACACACGACCAACCTCGACCCAGACGGCACAGGGGCAGGCGGGCTGGAGCCTCACACAGGGCGTCACTGGCGAGCAGCACCCAACCGGGCACCTCTGAACCGCAGGCTGGACCGAGTGGTACAGCACCGGCGAAGAGGGAGCGCCCTGACGACTCGGCCTCACCGAGTGCTCTCCAAGGATACGCCAAGCGTGTGAGGGTCCACTCTGCGCAAGGGGAGCGGAGAACCTACGCACGGGCCACAAAGGACATTCCTGCGCGGCACGCCGTAGCTATCTGCTTCCCGCCCCCGTCCAGAGACCTGACCAAAGAAGAGGCAGAACACATAAAATCGGACCTTGAGGACCGACTAATGGACTCGGACCCCGCCACACCACTCCCTTCCTTCCGCGGATACCCTAGGGTGGCGGAGGGCACGGTGCAGGTGTGGTGTGAGGACGAAAACGCCCTCAACTGGCTGACACAGAATGTACCGAATATACGACTTCCGAACACAGACCAATTACTCACGGTGCTGAGACAGTCCGACGTGCCCACCCGTGTCCGAGCCTCGCTCTTCGTCCCACGTTTCACTGGCGACGTGGAGCGACTCCATAGCATTCTGATTCGTCAGAATGCTTGGTACGACATCGCGAGGTGGTCACTGTACAGGGCTACCAGGGTCTGTGGGGACAACCCCGGGACCTACTTGACCCTGGGTTTACCACCGGAGGAAGCTGAGCGGGTCCTGGCCCGGGAGCGACGAATATCGTACCTACTCGGGTCGATATATGTACGCTTCTGGCCCACGCCCCAAACAGCGGACAGCGACTGTACTGACGGTACCCACACCACGACGACCCAGACCATTCTGACATCGACCCAGACGAGTGACACGGACATGACTCAACTGGAGGAAGTCATGGCCCGAGCAGCAGTGGCGGACGACTGCAACGCCATACCGCCCGCATCACCATGCTGGAGCGAGGCCTTGCTAGTCTCGTCGCCTGGAGATCAGCACATAGGCCAACATGGTGTGGAGGAAGCGGAGAACCTATCAAATGGATCCTCCTCCGACTAATTCCACACCACCACCATCACTGCCCATCCACATCATCCAGACCAACCTCCAACATAGCCAGACTGCCACGGCTAGCTTACGCAGGGCCCTGGAGGTAAAACCCAGAACTATCGCACTGATCCAAGAGCCGTGGATCAGAAACAACAAAATCTGCGGCCTCAGTAACATCGGAGGTAAGATAATTGTCGACACACACAGATCAGACAAACCAAGGACATGTGCCTACATACCCAAAGAAATCCCCACCGCGCCTCTCACTCAATTCTGTTCCAGAGATCTGACAGCCGTCAGGTTGCAGACAGGAAGCGACGTCCCCGATGTCGTACTGGCCTCAGTATACATGCCAGGCGAGGGCACAGACTGCCCGCCGAAGGAAATGGCTGACCTAGTGCGACACTGCGAGGACGCCAAACTAGACCTGATCATATGCACTGACTCAAACGCGCACCACCCACTCTGGGGCAGCGACGCACCGAACGCCAGAGGAGAGGTACTATCCACCTATTTATTCTCTACTAACCTTAACATCGTAAACCGGGGCTCTGAACCCACTTGGGTCACAGTTCGAGGACAAACGATTATAGACCTAACGATTGCTACAGAAAACGCGACTAACCACATCACTAACTGGCACGTATCAGACGAGCCTTCCTGCTCTGACCATAGAAGAATCCGCTTCACACTGACCACCAACACGAGAAAACCCACACCGAGGCGAAACCCGCGGCGCACTGATGTGCCTGGATATAAACGCCTCCTAGCCTCCTTGCTGGCTAGACACCTATCACAAATAACCATAAGAGACCCAACCCAACTAGAATACACAGTAACAAAACTATCGGAATATCTAACAGAAGCTTACCATGCATGCTGTAAACTAAGAGAGCCAAAAACCAGTCATGAGAGGAATCCCTGGTGGAACGCTGAACTTGGTAAACTCAGAGATGCATTACGTAAGCAATTCAACAGAGCCAAAAACACTAGACTCCCAAGCGACTGGGAACTATACAAAGAGACCCAGTACACATATAAAAAGCAAATCAGAATAGCCAGAAAGACAGCCTGGCGCAAATTCTGTGAATCTATTGAGACCAACAACGAAGCCGCAAGGGTAAGGAAAATCCTCTCAACCGAGCAAGACCGAACCCTTGGAACGCTGAAAAAACCCGACAATACATATACACTCACGGACCTGGAAACCAGTAAGGTCCTTCTCGAGACTCACTTCCCCGACTGTAAACTCCTAGAGGACAGGACATGGGAGGCAGAACCAGACTGGACCCCAACGGACATGGACTGGTCCAGAGCCCACAGCATAATAACGGAAGACCGGATAAGGTGGGCCATTAACACCTTTCAGCCATATAAGTCCCCAGGACTAGATGGCATCTTTCCGGCCCTACTACAGTGGGGGGTTGCACACCTACTACCATACCTGATGGAAATCTATCAGGCCTGCATAGCACTTAGACATATACCCCTAGCATGGCGGGAGGTAAAAGTCATCTTCATACCCAAACCTGGCAAAACGGACTACACCCAACCCAAGGCTTATCGACCTATAAGCCTTACATCTTTCCTACTGAAGACCCTCGAGAGACTCTGTGATAGGTATATCCGAGACGGACCTCTTCGGGAAAAACCGCTTCACAAACAACAGCACGCATACTCCACGGGCAGATCAACGGAATCCGCGCTACATAGCGTAGTATCCAAGATTGAATGTGCAGTGGACCACAAATGCTCAGCACTGGCCGCCTTTATTGACATTGAGGGCGCCTTTGACAAAACCACGTTCAACAGCATCAACATGGCCTTAGACAGGCACAACATAGACCCAACCCTGAGCGGATGGATTAGCAACATGCTCAAGCAAAGAGCTGTACAGGTTACAGTAAACGACACTACAAGGGCCATCGTGGCGAAAGGCTGCCCACAAGGGGGAGTCCTCTCACCGCTACTATGGAACCTGGTTGTAGATGACCTCATTAAAACACTAAATGAAAACGGTTATTTCACTGTAGGGTATGCCGACGATATAACCATAATAATAAATGGCACTCACGAAAATACCCTGTGCAACCTCATGCGCCAAGCATTGAAAATAGTGGAGGACTGGTGCAACAAACACCAGCTATCTGTAAATCCTTCAAAAACCGAGCTGATTCTCTTCACAAAAAAGAGGAAGCTACCGACCCTACAGCTTCCACGCTTCTTTGGAACCACCCTAAGCCTATCAACTGAAACCAAATATCTGGGCATCTTCTTGGATAAACAGCTGAATTGGGCAAAACACATCAACTACATCACCACAAAAGCCAGCATATCCCTGTGGCAGTGCAAGCGAATGCTTGGCAGGAATTGGGGGATCAGTCCCAAGATCACTCACTGGCTATATACCACTGTCATACGACCGACAGTCACGTACGGCTCATTGGTCTGGTGGCCCAGAACAAACCTGAGCACAACCCAAAAAGACCTCGAAAAGCTGCAGCGATTTGCCTGTATGGCAGTTACTAGCTGTATGAGAACTGCACCCACCGCTGCCCTACAGGCAATACTTGGACTGCCACCTTTACACCTCATCGTGCAGAAGGAGGCGGCCCTAGCCGCCTTTAGGCTTCATGCCCTGGGAACCCTAAACAAAGACTCCAGAATTAAACACACACGAATTAAGAATGATGCGATCGAACAACAACCAATGATGGCATCACCATGCGACAAAGCCCCAAGACAATACCACTTTGAAAAGCACTACAATGTCACACTTGCGGAAGAGCAGTGTGACTACTCAGGCCCGAAAGAGCTGAGGATATACACAGATGGATCAAAGAATGATTCCGGAACCGGGGCTGGAGTCTTCTCACACGACCTTAACATAAATATATCCAGCCCGCTGGGAATGTACAACACCGTCTACCAGGCGGAATGCATGGGCATTATACAAGCAGCATATGCGATAGAGGCCAGAAGAGTTACGGATGCCCATATACGTATACTCTCTGATAGTGCCTCAGTCCTTCAATCGTTGGAGAAACAATATACCACTTCAAGCTTAACACTAGAATGTCACAATGCACTAGAACGTCTAACGGTATCTAAACGCAACAAAGTGACACTACAATGGATTAAAGGACATAGCGGATCATTGGGCAACGACGCGGCTGATGAACTAGCTAGGAGAGCATCCAGCGCATCAGTCTGCGGACCTGAACCCATTATACCCATCCCCTTCAACCAGATACGTAGATGGCTGCAGGAGCGCACCCTCACACAAGCAGAGAGATGGTGGACCTCGACACCAGGCTGCAGGCAATCCAAGGAAGCCCTGCCATCTCTAGATGGCAGGCTAACCAGACGTCTTTTACGCCTGGACAGGACCGGCATGCGCCTGCTGACAGGGACCATAACGGGACACTGCTCCCTAAACAAACACTTCCACACAATAGGCATAACGGACAGCCCCCTGTGCAGGGCTTGCATAGAGACTGAGGAAACCGTCGCGCATGTGCTCTTCGAGTGCACAGGTGTCACACAGATCAGGACAGAAACCCTCGGGACACCCAGGACTTACACAGATGTTCTCCACAGACCAAAGAACCTGATCAACTTCTGGAGGGAGGTGGGCTGGTTGGAATAAGCCACCAAAGGCCACTATGGCTCACGCACAATGGTCCACATGAAGGACTAAGTGCGGAAACCAAAACCCCTAACATAGAACATAGAACATAGAACCCAGCGACTCCAGTAGTTAACGCTGGCACAGCACGTGCGTCGAATCGCGACGTACCCGAGTGGGACACGGGCGCCGAAAAAGTCAACAAGGTCAGGTGTACACACGATAGAAAAATAGACCAGCTGGAGGAAGAAATCGTGAGTCTCGCACGGCCGCGGCCGGTACCTAGACAGGCCTACGAACTGCCAACGTTTAAAGGAGACCCGGCGGAGTGGCTGTCCTACAAGAACATGTACCACGACACGACAACGATGTACGAGTTCAAGCCGCACGAGAATCTCGCAAGGTTGAAAACGTCACTACAAGGCGAGGCGAGAATAGCGGTGGAAGACTTACTTCGAGCATCGGCCAGCCCATCAAAGATCATGAAGACTCTGGATGAAGAATACGGGCACCCCAACCTCATTTTAGAGTACGCGTTGAAGAAAGTACGCGAGCTACCGAAAGTGACTGAAAGCGGCCGCGAATTAAGGAGATTCTCAACCACAGTGAGAAATTGCGTGTCGCTGCTGAAGAGTGTGTGTGCTAACGGGTACCTGAATAACCCGCAGCTGGTGAGCGAGCTACTGAATAAGCTCACGCCGGTACATCGCGCACAGTACGGAGACTTCGCGATGGGGATGGCGGCGAGTCAAGGCCTGGACATGAGGGTGTCTCCGAGTCTAGAGACGCTCTCAGAATTCCTGAGTAACCTGGCACGTGCGTCGTCATACTACGTGCAGCTGGACATGCCCGCGGCCGCGCCGAACAAACCACGAGCAAGCGCGCCACCAGCGAGGATAGCCAAGAACATACAGCGGCTGCACGTACACACCAACGAGGAAGAAAACACGCGAGCTCCGAGCATAGAAGATTCGTGTCATCTGTGTAAAGAAAAACACACGCTCGCATCATGTAAGCGGTTCAATGATCTGGACGTCAACGAGCGCTGGGCGTTCGTCAAAGAACAAAAGCTCTGCTTTAATTGCTTGGAAGGCAGGCACTCGAAGAGAGTGTGCTGCAAGAAGAAATGCGCCACCTGCAACTTCGCGCATCACAACCTCCTACTCCTAACACGTCGATAAGAAGCCAGAAAGTGTGACGAACGTCAGCGATTACAACGGCAAGGCGCTTCTCAAGATCATGCCGGTGCATGTCATCAGCGAAGGCAAAGAAGAGAGCTGCTACGCTCTGCTGGACGACGGTGCGACGGTATCGCTGATCCACAGCGTCCTGGCCGGGAACGCCAAGGGCGAACGGGTGCCGCTAACGATCAACCCTAGATTACGAACCTTCGTCGATTCGACGTCGCGGGATTGTTTAAATCGCGTTAACTTTTGCGCGCGCGATCGAACTTTTTCCACACTTTATGTAATCTCTGTCGACCCATTGCCCCTGCGATAGACAGTGATGTTCCAGCAACCATGCCTCGTCGCATAGGCGAAGGTTAGTAATAACGTAACTTTTAGTGATACTTAGTGGAGTACTTTCGCGTTATTTTTTTTGGTTTATTGGTTTATTTTGTATATATTCAATGTTATTTATTATTCGTTGTTTATGATATAATTCGTCAGTTATTATAAAAAGATGACAGCGATATCTGAAAGCGAAAAGAAGACCACCTAGAGATTGATCCTGCTTATGAAACAGGTGGTGAAGAGGAAATTTCTACTTTGACCCAGCAGCACTTTTCCGGGCAAGTAATGTTGCGAATTCTGGCCACCTAAGGCGTGGGCATGCGGACGGTGAGTAATGGGCGACTCGCTGTCCGATCATGGACAATTCCCTGAGTCAACGGCGCGTCTTGTTCAACGCGCGTCTGAAAGAGTTGTCAGCAATATGACGGGGCCCCCTGCCCCCTTTTGGGGGCCAAAGAATGCCAGGTTCGCGGGACTGTCAAGTAACCGTGGCCCCGGAACGCAAAAGGCTTTTATTGAAGGATATTGTGGATTTGAATCAGTACAAGTCTGACAGCCCCTTCTGTCCTGCCCTGGGTGGGAGGACTCATTTGATGATTTTACCTTCTAAAAAAAAACAAGGTCAAGTAATGCGACTGATGTACCTACCTTCAATAAAAAAAAGAAAATTTATAACCCTTGTGTCCCTTTGCAAAACGAAAACTCACTAAAAGTAGTCGCACCAAGTGCAATAAATCGATACCGACGGCCGGGCACGCCGCAATTGCGGCGGACCCCTCTTTGAGGAGTGGCTGGAGAGAAGTCATGGCGTCCTGACCTACCGCTTGACGCAGGTCCTCACCGGACACGGAAGTTTCGGGAGGTACCTGTGTCTGATGCGAAAGGAGGAGACGCCTGGGTGTCACCACTGCGAAGATCGCCCGGAGGACACGGTGGAGCATACGGTGCAAGACTGCCCAGCTTGGGCGGAGCACCGACGTGTCCTCACGGCTGCGATAGGCGGAGACCTCTCGCGCCCGGCATTGGTTGCGGCCATGCTGCGGGGCGAGACGGAGTGGGAAGCGGTCAGCTCCTTCTGCGAGGCAGTAATGCTCGTAAAGGAGGAGGCAGGCCGCGAGCGAGAGAGGACAGCGTCCTCCCTCCGCCCCAGCCGCAGTGGTAGGCGCCCACGGCGACGGACGTCGCTAGATGATCTCCGGCCACCGTAGGCGCGGGCATGCGGGCAGCGAGTAAAGGGCAACTCGCTGCCCGACCAAGGACCATGCCCGGGTCGACGGCGCGTTGTGTCCCACGCGCGCCTCAAAGAGCGTCAGCATAATGACGGGGCCCCCCTCTCAGAGGGCCAAAGCCTGCCGGGGTCGCGGGATTATTCCCTTACCGTAACCCCGGAACTTAACAGGCTATGAAGGACACCGTGGATTTTAGTCAGTAGAAGTCTGACAGTCCCTCCCGCCCTGCCCGGGGTTGGAGGACTCATTTGATGATTTTACCACGCTAAAAAAAAAAAAAAAGTGCAATAAATCGATGAGTGGGGAATACGAACTTGACGTATGTCACAAATACATTACTTGAAGGATTTTTAGCAATTTTTTTATTTCATAAGTTTATTTCATTCTTTATTTTTAATATTTAAAGATAAATTAACAATTTACTTTTTGTAATATACTAACAAAGCAACTTTGAAAATGTCACTATGTTCAATTTAGCATAAAACGGATGATCACATTCATAAGGCTGATTGGTTAATAAATATGCTATTTTAATTTATGTAAACATAGTAAATTATAAAAAAAATACAATTTTTTAATAATAAAAATAAAAAATTACAAACTTTTATTTAAATAAAACCCATTATTCCCTCTGTTAAATACCGTAGTCGAAACGACGAAGGTTCGTAATAAGCGTTGAAAAATAAGGTTAGTAATCCAGGGTTAATAAAAGTGCGCGTGGACAACAAATAACGGACAAATCGTCGCGAGTGATTAGTGTGGGAGTGCGCGGACCCAACGGACAAATACATCAAGTGAAGTGCCGCACGCTCGTAGACATGGACTTGCACTCGCAAACAGTGCCCGCCGCCGTCATGTCGGACCATGCCCACCTACGCGACTTGGGATGCGAGGAAATGGGTGGAGCGAAGCCGCTGTTGCTGCTGGGCCAGGACAACTGGGAGCTGCTCGTCGGCAGGGAAATGCGCCGGGGCAAATCAGGTAAGCCAGTTGCCTCTTTGACCTCGCTAGGATGGGTCGTGCACGGACCTTTAGGTTCGACTAGTTATAATAGGCAATCTGTAAATTGTATTAGTGTAAGCACTGCGGATTTGCATAATTTAGTGAAAAAACAATTCGAGTTAGAGGCCATAGGGATATCGGAAGTACCGCGTAAGCACGCAGACATCGAGCGCGCCAACCACATCTTGGACACCACTAGCCGCCAGTCAAACGGTGGAGCTTGGGAAGTGGGTCTGTTGTGGCGGGTACATATTTGAATATCGAAGATTAAAATATCTACGCTTAAAATATCGATGTTCAAAATATCGAAAATGAAAATATCGAATGACCATAAAATCGAAAATTAAAATATCGAAAGTTTTAAATATCGAATGATTAAATGATCTACATCCAATAAATCTAAAATCTAAATATCTACAAAAGTTACATCGAAAGATCTAAATATCGAAATACAGATTATCGAATGTCCGAAATATCGAACCTAACAAGGTAAGTCGACGGAGCCCCGCTTCGCGGGGCTCCTATTTCTGTTTGCAAGGTTTAAAGTAACCTAACACGAAGAGTATGGCGGGGTCTTTCAGACCCCGCCATACTCTTCGAACCTAAACTGTCCGAGTCGGGGTGCCCCAAGTTACGAGCTCGCTTCGCTCGCTCTTGTATCCGAAGTCCGTCCGAATCAGTAATTTGACTAAGAACGCACGGTTCAAGAAAGACGCGACCTATGAGAAAGCCTACATAGTTCAAATAGAACGATTGTTAAAGGAAGGGTACGCCAGCAAGGTAAACGGTAAACTCAACTCTGAGCCCGTGTGGTACCTGCCTACCTGTATTTCGGGGTCACTAACCCCAACAAGCTGGGCAAGTTACGTTTAGTGTTCGACGCCGCCGCGAAATACGAAGGTACGTCGCTAAACGATCACCTTTTGACTGGACCCGACCTACTGAACCCATTATTAGGGGTACTATTTAAATTTCGTTTGGGCCCTGTCGCGTTCACAGCGGATATTGCAGACATGTTTCTCCGGGTTTGAATCCGGGAGGAAGACCGCGGGGCACAGCTGTTTTTGTGGGCAGCGGACAGCAACAGGGAGCCTGAAATACATATATAAAATGAATTCTATGATATTCGGTGCGGTATCGTCGCCTACATCCGCGATTAATATATTAAATAAAAACGCGAGCAAAAATATGGAGAAAGTCACCCCGACGCAGTGGCAGCAATCAGGAGGAACCACTACATGGATGACTACCTGGACAGTACGTGGTCTGTCGAGCAAGCCGGTCAGTTGATTGAGGACGTGACCCACATCCACGCCGAGGGCGGATTTGTGATACGGGGGTGGGTCACAAACTCTCAGGAACTGCGCGACAGGCTACGCACTGAGATGCCGGACAAAGTATCGCTGGACAAAGGAGAGGACAGTGTGGAACGGACACTGGGACACACGTGGTCACCCGCCACTGACGAATTGGCTTTTGATCTGTCCTTCAAGAGATTGCCGAAGGAGATCACGGAAGGGCGGGTGGTACCCACGAAACGAGAGTTCCTCCGTTTCATCATGTCGATATTCGACCCACTTGGATTTTTGTATCCGTGCGTCATACAGTCACGGATTTTAATGAAAAAGATCTGGAGCACGGGTATCGGCTGGGACGAACAGCTGAGACAAACTGAGGCGCGCTGCTGGTTTGACTGGCTTGATAGCTTGCAGCATCTCGCGAACGTATCGGTGCCTAGGTGGTACGGGTTGTGTACAGACCACCTAGAGCTGCACGCCTTCGGTGACGCGAGCGAATCCGCGTACGCAGCGGTAGTCTACCTGGTCAGGGTGGACGTCTCCGGGGAGAGAAACGTCGCGAACGTAATGGGCAAGGCCAGGGTGGCCCCTCAAAGAGTGGTCTCGATCCCACGGTTGGAGCTGCAGGCAGCCGTTTTGGCTTGCAGACTCGCGGAAACCGTCGAAAGGGAGCTAGGAGCCACCATAAAAAAGAAATACTTGTGGACGGATAGTAAAACCGTACTAAAATGGATAAATTCGGACGCGACCGAGTTTCAACGTTTCGTGTCTCATAGGTTAGCAGAAATAGATAACAGGTCAAAGAGGTCGGACTGGCGTTGGGTTCCCTCGGCGCAGAACCCAGCAGACAAGGCAACCAGGTTGGATTGGCCTAATAACAGCAGCGAGTGGCTGAGTGGCCCTCCGTTTCTTCGCTGTCCACAGGAGCAGTGGCCGGTGAGCGACGACATGAGCGGAGTTGCAGAGGCGGACCTGGAGCGGGTACAGGGCGTACACGTTGCGAGCATGCCACCTGAGCCGATGCTGACGTACGCCCGGCTGCCGACCTGGACGCGCGCCCTGTACGTCATGGCGCGCGTACTTATCTTCGCGGCGCGCTGCCGTAAACGATGGGAGGCGTGTGCCGTGACAGCTGCAGACCTTGACAAAGCAAGGTTACACCTACTCCGCCTAGCGCAGGCGGAATGCTACGCATCGGACATCGCGGCCCTGAGAGCCGGCCGCCCGCTGCCAGCCAACAGTAGGTTGCGCACGCTGGACCCAATGCTGTACGAGGATGGACTCCTGCGAGTGCGCGGCAGGCTGAGAGCCTGCAGCGACCTGAGCTTCGGCGAGAGGCACCCCGTCATCCTGGACGGGAGGCACAACCTCACGCGCCGGCTCATCAGACATCATCACGAGGCGGCGCTGCACGCAAATCAAGAGGCCGTCGTGAACAGCCTCCGAGAATTATACTGGGTCACCAATTTGCGGTCCTCAGTTAAAGCTGTCACGGCAAGCTGCCAGCGCTGCCGCATTGAGAAAGCGAAGCCAAGGGCACCAAAGATGGGTGACCTACCGATCTCCAGGCTGGAGGTCACACGGAGAGCGTTCGTCCACTGCGGGGTAGACTACTTCGGCCCCATGGAGGTCTCCATCGGACGGCGGCGAGAGAAGAGGTGGGGCGTGTTGTTCACGTGCCTCGCCACCCGCGCCGTGCACCTGGAGTTGGCATCATCTTTGAGTGCCGACTCGGCAATCCTTGCCCTGCGACGCCTGATTGCACGCCGTGGGCGACCATCGGACATGTACTCCGACCGGGGTACCAACTTCGTCGGGGCGCACACCGAGCTACGCGCTGCCCTCCGTGAGATGGATCACTCACGATTGGCGAACGAGGCCACAGGCCGCGGCATCGCGTGGCACTTTAATCCCCCGGCGTCCCCACACATGGGCGGATGCTGGGAGAGGCTGGTGCGCTCTGTAAAAAACGCGCTCAAGGCGACCCTGCGCGAGCGCGCCCCCCGCGAGGAGGTCCTCTACACCCTCCTCCTAGAGGCCGAGCTGGTCGTAAACAGCCGGCCACTCACCTACGTTAGCAGCGACGTCGAGCAACCGGTGGTACTCACGCCGAATCATCTCCTGCTGGGCACTGCCGCGGGGCATGCGCCATGTACGAGAGGCCACGCCCGCGACGAGGACGCGCGGCGGATGTGGCGCCGGGTGAACGCGCTGGCCGACCTGTTTTGGCGGCGCTGGCTTCGCGAGTACCTGCCGACGCTCCAACGACGCAACAAGTGGTCGGCTGACGAGCCGAACGTGAAAGTTAACGATGTGGTAGTGTTAGTGGACGAGAATAAGCCACGAAACCAGTGGACCAAAGGGGTCGTGCAAAGTTTTTTCCCGGGTGCGGACTCTATTATAAGAGTGGTTGATATACGAACGAACCATGGAGTCCTACGAAGACCAGTTGTGAAGGTTGTTGTGCTCCCGACCGATGGAAGTATGGTCGGTTGAATCCTCATACGGGGGGTGGAGATGTTGAGGAGCACAGCATCCTGATAAACACTCTTGTACATAGTAAATAAGTATTTAGATCGTAAATAGTTTCCGTGTGTAGATTTATTTAATTGTTCAGTTTTAAGCCAGTATGTTTCTCACGCTTTGAAGTTATAGCTATAATAAAGTATTGTTCGAGCCCAGGCTTTTTGGCAGCCTCGCACAGCTGCAAGGTTTAAATGTTTATTATACAGAGAAACTACATTGTAAACTAGCAATTAAGAAAAAGTAATTGTCAGAAAGGTAACGTTTAGGGCCTTATTTTAATTGTCTAAGGCCTTAACAAATGCCAACTGTAATGTTTATAACGCTGGGCTTCCCAGAGCGCATTGTAAAAAGGAAACAATGCTTAATATAGTTTTAGTTGTAAGAAGTTAAGAAAAATACCATGATGTAACAAAGACTGATAGAACAATAGGCAAAATACCCCGCGCTATACATGTGTGTGTAAACGTCGAGCGTAGGCGGGAAGAGAGAGAGAAAGCGTGGGGGCGATTCACCCCCACTCCTCGCCTACGGTCGAGCGTATAAATATAGCGGGGCATGTAACGGGCAGTCTGGTGTCGAACGCCTCAACAACAACAACAACAACGATCATTGTACTCTGTGAATATAACACTTTTCAAGTAACCTCAGTGCCGTTTTATCTTTCTGATCCAAATTAAAACCCCGCGCCTGAATATTCTACAACACTACTAATTTTAATAGGGAATAGAGGAAACTTAAATAAAGGTGAATTGATCCATTACTATAGAACATTAAGTAACTTTAATTAATAAATTTAAGAAAAATTGTTTTGTTTACTTTTCCCTATAGTAACAGTTTGCCACAGGAGGAAAATAACTCTAGATTTAATATTAATATGACATTGTACAATTTGACATATAATAATGATGTATTTCAGTTATTTGACATTAATAATTATGTGGGTAACAATTTTTATTTGACAAAAGATAGATATCTTGTAGAAAAGTACTATCTTTCAAATTATTGTAAAAGACAAATAGCTGTGTCCTTAGCCTATTTTTTTTTTGTATAACAGCTCAGAACTTAGATCAACAAGATGCTTCTATTGAATTCAGTTACACTTCTAACAATTTGATAACATTAACTGCATCTGATCATCATTTAAATTAGAACTTGAGACAATAGAGGCACCCTCTTGCAATGCGAGTTTTTATTTATTTATTTATCACTGTCACGTTTGCCATTACAGTTTAAAACTAATGCGACAAAGTAACTTAAAAAATAAAAACATATTAATAACTAAATCTTACATGCTACACAGTATGTGGTCCTCGTGAACTCTCTCAGTGTACAGTTGAATATGTCTATGACATCCGCCACCATGTTGAGAGTGCGCAGCGCACGAGTCAGCGGTGCGCGCCCCAGCAGGTTAGTGCGTGCTCTCGGAACCACCAGCAGCTGCGGCTTGCGCCGCCGCGCCACGTACCCATCCGGTAGATTAAAGCCTATTTCCGATAGTACTCCTGAGTTCTGTATAATATGTCTTAAAACTTTAAAAATGTATGTTGCCAGTGCCACTTCTCTCCTAATTTCCAATTTGTAATAGCCTACCATACCGAGACAGAATAGGGTAGGATATAGTAACGGGTATCCCGGATATCTCCCATACAGCTTTAAATAAATAAATCTGATAAATTTATTTTGTATCCGTTCAAGCATGATGAATTTGAATAGTATCAACCTGGTGCATCAAAACATTCAAGGGTTTTTAAACAAGGATTTAGAAGTCGAGCTTTTTTTGAATTGCAATAAAATAGATATTCTTTGTATAACGGAGCAGTGGCTCAAAAGTCATCAGTTCATGTTCAATTTTAGCTATCACCAGGTTGGTAGTTCTTTCAGCAGAGTGAATGCTATACATGGCGGCGGCGGCGCATTAATCCTAGTAAATAATCAGCTCAAATTTAACACGTTCACTGAGCAGCTATGATGAGAGTGACTACCCCCTAAGTGCAAACGAAAATTGTAGATAATATGTTTCGCTTGCTATAAAAATGATATATTATAACATTATTTTTCATTTTTTGTAACCCCTTTATAAAATAAAAACATATTATCTATTGACCCACCCGTGGGTCATACACGTGTGATCTCGTAACTTCATGCCCCAGCCGTGTGGCATGCACGTATGACGTCTTTGCATGCCTTTGTCTCTATATTATACGGTGTTATCTATGGTTTACATACACAAAATACTTGACAAGAAGTAAAATTTTGATTTGCAATGTCAATGTCAAATTATATACAGTGACGTCAATAAGTTAGAAAAAGTTTTTACAAAGCATTAAACTTTGTTTGGTTTGTATTACAATGAATCGATCCAGACCGATGTCTAAACTTACTGATGAGCAGTTATGGAGAATTTTAGAAGATAGTGATGGAGAAGAAAATATCGTAGAGGCTTTGGAAGATTCAGAGAGTGGTGAGTTACCTGAAAATGTTGAAACTGTGGAGAATATTATAGAATATATAAATGATAATAATGATGTGCAATTGCCTGTCTTGTCGCCTACTTCTACTGCTTTACAAGAACCTTGCATGTACTCGCCTGAGCATATTTTCCCACCATTGTTTGATGATGAGCCTGCTGTGTTGCCATTACCAACGCTTGAGGAAGCTACTTTTGATCAGCCTAGCATACACGAAGGAGCTTCAACGCATATGCTATCCAACGATGCGAGACAATCTCAAATCAATAATTCTCAGCTATTGCCTACTGCATGGTCTTTAGAAATACGGCCTTTGGAAAGGGAGGTTTTCACAGGATATGACAACGGCAAGCGGCAAAATCAATTTTTTGGAGAACATACAGACTTGTGGACCATATTTCGTTCACTTGTAGATGACGATATGATACAATTGATGGTAACTCAGACAAATATTTATGCCGCACAATTACAGCTTTTTGCTACATTGAAACCCAACTCGCGCATAAAACGTTGGAAAGATGTTACTGCAGAGGAAATGCTAAAGTTTATAGGAATTTATTTGTTTACCGGACTTATTGATTTACCTACAACAGAATGTTATTGGAAGAAAGATAAACTATACTTCCATCCACTTCTTCATGAGGTTTCAATGTCTTACGACAGATTCTGCCTCATCCTAAGATGTTGGCATTTTGCAGACAACAGCGCTGATCGAACTGGAAGACTGTACAAAATACAACCTCTTATAGATAAAGTTATAGAAAACTCGCGTAAAATATTTACTCCAGGAGACACCGTTGCTGTCGATGAATCGATGGTCGGGTTTAGAGGAAAACTGAATATCCGAACCTATAATCCTCAAAAAAGCAGCAAGTATGGCATGAAAATTTATAAACTGTGTACGGATACAGGGTATACATGGAGCTACAAAGTTTATTCAGGAGAAGATAGAGCCGTCGAAGGTCTTGATAAACCAGGCTCGGTGGTCGTTGCACTGGCGGCAGATCTTTTGAATGAGGGCAGGTTGTTGGTGACAGACAATTATTACTCCAGCGTCCCACTGGCCCGATATCTAAAAGAACGCAGAACAGACTTTTGCGGAACCGTGCGTAAAAATAGACGAGGTCTTCCTCTAGACGTGATCAATGGGACCCTAAGGAAGGGTGAAATTGCTGCCAAGCAAAACGGTTTCCTCACGTTATTAAAATGGAAGGATCAACGTGATGTACTGGTGATGTCAACATGCCACAATCATCAAATGCAGATGTCAACTGGATTCAGACCAATTTTGAAGCCAAAAATAGTATTAGAGTACAATCGGGGCAAAAAAGGGATAGATGTGGCTGACCAGCTCGCCAGCTATAATTCACCTGTCCGCAAAACTTGTTTTTGGTATAAAAAAATTGCGGGAGATCTGATGTCGATTTGTGTCATCAACGCAATATTGATATATAAAGACCTAAACATACGCAGTAAAATGAGTGTACTAAAAGGCCACGAAATAATCATTAAACGACTACTGAGCCTCCAAACTCCTACGCCTTCTACAGATCTGCCTACACCGCGTTCTTCTAGATCCAGCCTATCAATTGAGCAGGCTAGAATTTCTAGATCCAGCCATTCTCTCACCAAAATACCGAGACGTGACCCAAAAAGAATATTTAGAAAACGTTGCTCTGGTTGTTACAAAATTTTAGTTGAAGAAGGCCGTACACCAGCGGAAGCAGCTCGCAAAACCAAAAAGACGGATATGGAGTGTCTAGCGTGCCAAAAAGCTTTTTGCCTGAACTGTTTCAATACTTCCCATTGAAATAAATATAATATTAATACGTCTTCTGTTTTATTTATAACCCAAAATTAACTCATTTTTGATAATGGGGTACTGGCAACTCTATTAAAAAAGTTCGTCCGGTTTTCAAGTAATATTGATCCTTATGTCATTGTTGACACGTGTGAATCGATAAAAGTGGCTAAACTCACACGTGTTTGAGGCTATGAGCCTTTAAATTTGCGAACAACTCATGCCCCACCCATGGGTCATGCACGTACGATGAGCAACTCGATATGCCCCATCGGTGGGGCATGCACAGTGAACGTGTTAAAGACCGTAAGGATATTGTTAGCCTTTCCGTTGAACGGACAATTGAAATAGCCTGTATAGAATTGGAGCAGTTTATTATATTAAGCGTTTACAGAACTCCATCTGGGTTGTATGACTGTTTCGAGAAGGTAATGGATGAAGTGCTGCACAGACTTTGTAATTCAAAAAAGACTATTATAACTTGTGGTGATTTTAATATTTATTTGTTAGAAAATTCTGTGCTAAGTAGTAAAATCTTAAGCCTGTTCCGGTCATACAATCTTGAAAATAAATTTTTGGAGCCCACTAGAATAACCCCTACTAGTTTAACTTGCCTAGATAATACAGGGTTACTTTTCATTCACCATCCAAATTTTAAAATCGATTACTTTTAATTAAATTATTTTCATGTGTGAAACGTTATAATCAAATAATAACAAAAACAAAAAAATACATTCAAAAGAAAATATCCGAAAAAAATTAGAATGTAGAGACACACAGCAAGGTTATTAACCTCGCTCGCTGCGACTGATGCAGGTAGCTAACGCGGTCTTACTTAAAAGGGTTGGTTCCAATTTTCCCTTCATACTTCACGGGCTTAGGACCGACATAATAAATGATTATTGTGAAATTACTGGTTTTTATTATGGCGTATTTAAAAAATTGGAATCAACTAGCTATTTACAATAATTAAACTTACCAAATAAACTCGATTAACCTACAAATCACGTGTACTTCAATAACTGTTCAAAATGGAGTCCGTTTCTCTCAATACACAAACGTGCACGTTTTTCTAAACTATTTTTTAATGAAATTAAAGTATCTGTTTGATTTCTTATGTCATTAAATGCTTGTATTATTTTACTACGGAGATCCTCAACACTTTGTGCTTCTTCAACATAAACACGTCTTTTGACTTCACCCCATAAAAAAAAATCAAGCGGAGTTAAGTCTGGTGACCTGGGAGGCCACGATACAGGCCCTCCGCGACCAATCCATCTATCGCCATACTTATTATTTAAAAAGTCACGCACTGCACTTGTGTAATGAGGTGGTGCACCGTCATGCTGATAATAATGATTGTTGTAGTATGAAAGTGGCACCTCGTCCAATAAGTCTTCAATAACACCACGTAACATGTTCAAATAATTCATACCCGTCAAGCGTCCTTCAATAAAAATGGGTCCCACGATAACATTACCAATAATACCCGCCCAAACATTTAGACTGAAACGCACTTGATGGTAGTTATTTCTAATAACGTGGGGGTTGCTTAACGCCCAATAATGTTCGTTTCGGCTGTTATAAATTCCAATTCGCGTAAATAATGCTTCATCTGTCCACAAAATGTGACAATTATTAATGTTTCTTAACAGCCATTCACAAAATACGATTCTAGCGGGTCCATCGTTATCATTAAGAGATTGCACTGGTTGGTAATGGTATGGGTGATAACCAGAAGAGTTCAGCAGCTTCCACACGTAATACTGGCTGACACCGAAGCGCCGAGCAGCGTCGTTAGTGCTGGCGCAGGGGTCACGCTCGAAAAACTCGAGTACAGAATTTTCGACTGTTGGTGTTATTTCATTATGACCGCCACGACTTGTTGCATGGGCTGGTGAGGTAAACTGCCCATAATCTAACAACCTTTGTGAAAGAATTATACACTCAAATACTTGTGCAAAACTGTTTTATTGATACTATACACCTTAAATTATTACTCAAGACCGCTTTCGTCGTCTGTAGCCAAGAATGGAATGTGTAAAATCAATCTACCGCGCCGTCTTTTATCCTTCAAAATGATCTATGGGTTGCCATAACTAAAAAAAGGGTAAAGTATTTTAAAAACAATGTTGCTACCCACAAATAATATTAGTTTTAACTTAGTCGATTATTGTGTATGCTAACATTCGGCTAATCCTGACGTCAAACGCGGCCTCGCGTTTTACAAAATCAACAATAAACAAGAAAGAGAAGGAAACAAAAATACATGATCGGAAAGCAAACATTACAACATCTTACTAATGAACTCATTCAGTTGATAATTCTTAATTTCGTCTACAGACCTTCTTGCCTGTAGCATCTCACTCTTACCACTAACATCGACTACAAGCACTCTCACTTGTAGTGACTCACTCTTACCACTAACATCGACTACAAGCACTCTCACTTGTAGTGACTCACTCTTACCACTAACATCGACTACAAGCACTCTCACTTGTAGTGACTCACTCTTACCACTAACATCGACTACAAGCACTCTCACTTGTAGTGACTCACTCTTACCACTAACATCGACTACAAGCACTCTCACTTGTAGTGACTCACTCTTATCACTAAACATTGACTACAAGCACTCTCACTTGTAGTGACTCACTCTTATCACTAAACATCGTTTAAGGGCATGCACACCCGTAAAGTCTCACTTAATCATTGCTAACATCATTTATCATCATCATAATCGCTACAGATCATTTATATTATTTTTATGTATAATATTGCAACAAAATAATTCACTTGAATTCATTCACAAATCAACATTATTTATAAGAAATAACGACCATTATTATAAACTCTTTTACATTTATTAATCAATGCTATTCTCTCTATTTAAATTATACAACTCATTAGATATCGCTTCAGTAAATTATTGTCTGTGTACAATTCTCTAGGTAAATAGATTAATATATTTGTTCCTATGTTAGTTCTTAAGACTAACATAAATTTGGTCCAAGTCAGACTTTATTATCAAATTAATTATGTCTCATGTCCATAATTTAAGCAATATTGCCAAATCACAATTCTTACATTCGCTGTTATTCTGACACAATCTCAATTTTAATACAACAACATTGTTAATACTGACTCTTACTCTGAATCACTAGACATCGCATCATGACTAAAAACAAGCCAAGGGTGTAACTTATCGACGGCATAAATTGACTATATGGTTTGTAACCTTCTTTCCTAGTAATAGGCGTGTCCTCTATTTCATAACGATCGTTGCCTATTATTTTAGAAATTCTGTATGGTCCTACACATTTTGGTATTAGTTTACGACTGTGTCCAGGGTCCGTACGGATATCTTATTCTACACGAACTAGATCTCCTACTTTATACTCAGTCGGTTTTTTATGCGATTTATCAAAACGCTCCTTTTGTACTTGTTGACTTATTTAAATCCGCGAGTCTGCATTTGATCTAATTTCATCGCGATCTAACGGGGTATGGGATTCCGCGACAAATGAATTCATGAAACCATCCGAAACGCCGGTGGTTTGAACTCCAAATAGCATTTCAGAAGGAGTACGACCAGTGGTTTTATTAATAGTGTTGTTCAAAGACCACTGTATCTGGGGTAAACACAAGTCCCACTCATTTTCTGGATTAGTGTGATTGGCCGCCGTTATTGCATCAACAATAGTCCGATTGTACCTCTCGACCTGACCATTGGCCCTAGGAGAGGCAACCGCGTTTAAAATATGTTTAACGCCCCTTTTATTAATGAAATCTTTAAACTCTTTGCTCGTAAAACTAGTGCCGCGATCAGATATCAGACGACGTGGCACTCCGAATAGCGAGAAATATTCCGTAAATATCTGAATACTGGCACTACTCTTAACGCTTTTTACTGGTTTTATATAAATAAACTTCGTGAAGGCATCAATGATCACTAGAATATGACAATTTTTCTTTTTGCTAATGGGAAAGGGACCGCAGTGATCGGTATGCAGTGTATCAAACGGTTTATTAATTTTTGGGATTGGATGGAGATCCCCTTCTTTAGCTCCAGCTGGCAACTTATTGTGGTCACAATTTAGGCAAGAGTTACAATATTTTTTAATAAAACGTCTCATTTTTTTAAACCAGTAAATCTGACTAATCCTACTGTAAGTTTTGTCGAAACCGAAATGACCGACATCGTCGTGATTCATACCATAGTCTAAAAAAACAAGGTCTGGCACTCCCGCAGTGACACATGTTGACGTCACTTTTCAGTTGCCAGTTAATTGCAACAAAATACGAAAATAAGGAAACATTTTTTGTTTAAAAAAAAAAAAAAAAACATTTAAATTGTATTTAGCATAGCAAACGATACAATTCAATACGTATACCAACAGAATTGTTAAATAAAACCACAGCGTTTTATCGTATTCGCTTAAGTAATAAATGCGCTTAGGGAGTTATAGCTACACACTACTGGTAACACAGGAACGGGCTGTGTCATTGTCATGCCGCCATTTTTTCGTGTATCGCTATCCTTGTTTTATGCGTATGCCTGTCTCGTTCAGTGACTGTGGAACCAGCGGCACTCAAAGATTTTTATTTGTGAACGTCGAAAAGTTTCTTTGTTATCTTTTATCCTAGGATGGATAAATAATGCTTTTTGTCACTGAAAATCTACTACGCTGAGGTAGGGGATGGAAGCCACGTGCAAAATTTAGCAGTAATGTAATAATTAGGTCAATGTTTTATTAGGTTAAGTTTCCCCAAACTGTAAATTTTGAGAACCAGCAGATAGCGATGATGACGTAGGCTTGTGTCACCCACGTGACCAATGTGTTTCGGAGTGCCATACCTGGTATTATTATACCATGATTCATACGAACTATTTGCCATCTTACTGATTTTGGTACTACCCACTTTAAATTGGTAACATCATTTTTATCATTGGTGATTCTGTACAAACGGTCATTTTTAACGGTATAGTTCTTATGAATCTCAACAATGTCTTTTGTTTCCGAGTCATTCAAAATGCCAATTATTCTCTGTATTTCTGAATCTTGTTCCTGCACTGTGCGCAACCATGCATCGTCATCTATTGTTAAAACATCAACCACCTTTGGTACATCATGGGATTCGGAGTCAATTGGGTTGCGTGACAGTGCATCAACATGACTCATCTTATTACCATCACGATGTTCTACGGTAAAATCGAACTCCTGCATTAATATGTACCAACGCGCCACTCTCGGTATTAAATCCTTTTTTGTCATTGTGCTGCGTATAGCGGCACAATCAGTGACTATTTTGAACGATTTACCCAAAACATAAACTCTAAATCTGTTCAAAGCACAAACCACCGCCAAGGTTTCTAACTCATACGAGTGTAGTTTACTTTCGTCTAGTGTCGTTTGACGGCTATAATATGCTATCGGATGGAATACTTTATCTGATTTTACCCGTTGTAGTAAAATTGCTCCTATACCGATTTTACTAGCGTCAGTGTGAATTTCTAAATCAGCCTCAGGGTCATAGTGCTAAAACAGGTCGGGTGGTCAATTTATTTTTCAATTCCTTAAATGCTTTTATTTGTGGTTCGTTAAAACACCAGGAAACATTTTTCTTTGTTAGAATCGTTAGAGGTTTTGCTATCACAGAATAATTTTGAATAAACCGTCGGAAATAACTTGTAAGGCCAACAAACTGTCGAACCTCGTGAACATTTTTAGGTAAAGGGAAATCTACTGCAGCTTGAACTTTGGTCGTCCCGGGTCGGATGCCATCCGAGCTAATCTCATAGCCCAAATAATTTATACGAGTCTGAAAGAAATTGCACTTTTTAAGATTTAAAGTTAAATGAGCGGACCTTATCAATTGAAAAACCTTTTCCAGCTTATCTAAACCCTCTTCAATTGAACGTGATGTTACCAATAGGTCATCCATATAAGCCAATGCCAAGTTTTGCCTACCCCTAAGCATACAATTAATCGTCCTTTGAAAAACACTAGGTGCATTGGCAAGTCCAAAGGGCATCCTTTCAAACTCATACAGACCATCCGGTGTTACAAACGCAGTATATCGCTTACTGGCCTCGCTCATGGGTACCTGATAATACCCTGAAGTGAGGTCAAGGCTTGTGAAAAACTTGTTGCCCCCTAATCTGTCTAGTTGGTCTTCGATGCGGGGCAACGGATATTTATCTTTTAACGTTTTCCTATTTAGGGCCCTATAATCTATACATAGCCGCTTATCCCCATTTTTCTTACTCACTAAGATAACAGGACTCGAATAATCGGAAGTGCTTTCGCGTATTATGCCGTTCAATAATAGTTCTTCAATAATTTTATTTAGGTTTTTTTCTGTGATTTGGTCTTTGTCAAATCACAGAAGCGAACGGTCGCGTATTGTTAACGAGTAGTAATATCTACCTTCATTCCCTAACATGGTAATCAAAAAGTGTTTCAAGTGCAATAAAAATGTTACAAAGAAAGTGCCTGGGGTGGAGTGCAGCAGGTGTGAAAAAATTGTACACGCTGATCCCGTGTGCTCTAAGCTGTCAAATAAACAGCTGAACACCCTCAAGAATTCACCCGGCATAGAATGGAGTTGTGAAGAGTGTCTAAAAAATCTCTCACGAAGGTCCTCTTTCGTTATCCCTGAAGAGGGTACCGATGAGAGTGACTGTGAAAATCCTCAATGTACGGAGATGGCCCCAGTCGTCGATGCCAACAAACTGGTGAAGTATATCAGTCGAGAAGTCAAGAAAACTTTCCGCGAGGAAATAAGAAGTCTCGAGAACTCGCTAGATTTCGTCAGTGAGCAACTGACATCAATGGAGCAGGCCATTAAAAAACAAGACAGCAAAATCAAGGATCTCGAAAACAAAAACTACGACCTCCAAAATAAAAACAAGAATCTAGAACTACGCATTAATGTCCTGGAGCAAGGGTTTCAAGAGGTCGAGCGGCAGTCCCTCGCAACATCACTGGAAGTAGCTGGGTTACCGGAGATGTCCCCAAACGACTTACGGAAGGTGATCGATACTGTGGCCGTTAAATTGAATGTGGCTGATAGGGATATTCACTCAATGCGGCGACTACCAGGAACCAAGGAGAAACCAGGGCCCATCCTCGTGGAACTACAGTCGAAGATGATTCAACAACAATGGATTGGCGCCAGCAAGGAAACCTGTATTACTGTAGGTCAACTAGAGCCGAACGTCCCGAAGAAAAAAGCTGACGATCGCGTCTACATTAGGGAGGCCCTCACCAAGTACCAAAAATCCCTATTATATAATGCAAAAAATCAATTGTTAAATAAATCCTGTCAATACGTATGGTGTAAAAATGGTAAAGTGTATGCTAGAAAAATCCATAACAGCAAAATTTATTATATTCGCACTTTGCACGATATACAGCAAGTAGAAAAATTATGTTCAACTCAACCCGAGAAACAACCAGAAGGGTCGACTCCATCATAAATCCTCTTATTTTCCCTCAAGTTCTTGTCATAATTATATTTCTGTCTGAAAGTCAAATAATAATATTGTTGAGGCGCTTTGCGTTCCTCGGTGTAGTAATGATGCTATTTAGTTATAGCTGTAGTCAATAGATACTTGTCTTCAACAAGAACAGTTGCCAAATACATTTGTAGTGGAACACACGTCTTTTTCTTACCAACAATCACGACAAGCCAAAGTAAACCCTAACATCAATAACATATGGTCGCAATCGAGCCGAACGCAGCACCTACGGAGCAATTAACATCGAGCCGCTTGGACAAAAGAACCGCATTCCACAGCGATAAGGATTCGTAGAAAAAACGTCTCGTTGTTATGGATAGTTATGAATATGATTGAAACTAAGTAATTAGCACTACTACGGACTATAAACAAGTTTTACGAACGTTTTGATTTCTATTGAGTGAAGTGCAATTAAAGTGAAATAACTATGAATACTACTAAAGAACAACAACAATATCTCGCTGTATTGGAAGATGGTGCAAATTTGCTTCGAAAGACGCAAACAAACTTGAAAAAGTGTCCAAAAGGAAGACTGACAAAAGGTTATATAGAAGCACGTGTGAAGATTATTGACGAGTATTGGATGTCATTCAAGAATGCACATGACGGGTTAATAAAGATAACACCCAAGGAACAAAAGGGAGTTTTGCCATATTTTTTAAACGAAGAATTCTTTATTTATGAAGAATTATACAACTCATTACAAGGAGATTTAAAAGATATGCTTTCGTCATTATCAGAATCGACTTCGATGGATTCGAGAAACGCAAGTAGCATGAATGCATCATATGCGTCGCAAAATATAGTGCATTTACCGAAAATAGAATTGCCTAAATTTAATGGGAGTTATGAAAGATGGCCGACTTTCAAAGACTTGTTTCTTTCTTTGGTGCATGAAAATAATAACCTCAGTGATGTACAGAAACTACATTATTTAAAAACGAGTGTGAGTGGAGAAGCTGAAGCATTATTAACCCATATACAAGTGACATCCAGTAATTACGCAACTGCATGGAATGTTTTAAAGAAGAGATATGGTAACAGACGCATAATATTAAACTGTATCATGAAGAGATTATTTTATCAGAGGAAAATGACTTCGCAATCAGCCGTCCAATTAAAGGGCTTGTTAGATACATCTACCGAATGCCTAAATAACCTGGAAAACTTAAAAATAACCACCGACTCTTGGGATCAAGTAATAATATTTCTGCTCGTTCAGAAGTTTGATCCAGAGACACATAAAGGCTGGGAAGAGTACGCATATAAAGATGACAGCGAAGCATTGCCTAGTTGGAGTGAATTAAAGAACTTCATGGAGTCCAAGTTCCGCACCTTGGAGTTAGTTACAGGCGTTACAGCTACTAATAATACAAAAGAAAAACAAGTTAAAGAACGTTCCTATCATGTTGCTACACCAAGTACAGAGAAGACATGCATTATGTGCAAAGAAAATCACACGTTGTGCCACTGCAAGAAATTTATTGATATGAAATTAGATGAGCGAACCGAATACATCAAGAACAAACATTTATGTTTTAACTGTCTAGCACCTGGACACTCGGTGAAGAAATGTAAATTACCAGTGTCCTGTCAGAAATGTCACCGACGTCATCATTCTTTACTACATGAGACTAAGAGTACAGAACCAGCGGCTACACCGAGCACCTCACAACCGTTGGCTTCACAGCATGTAGTAGAAGAGAAGGAAGCAGTTCAAGTGAACACAGTGATCGCGTCACATCACACAACTAGACATGGAATAGCACTATTAGCGACTGCTGTAGTAGAAGCAATAAATGCAGAGGGTCGAATCATTTCTCTACGCGCGCTGATAGACCAGGGTTCTCAAGCTACATTTATAAGCGAGAAAGCAACTCAACTATTGAAACTGAAGCGACAACCATTCAAAGGAAGTGTTTTAGGAGTGGGATCTACGAGAACAGATATCAAACACGTGGTACAGCTTAATATAAGATCACAATGGGACCATAATTATAATTTACCGATTCAAGCCTATGTGATGTCGAAACAACTGACCACTAAGATACCCACCAAAACAATTGAAAATCAGTCATGGCCTCACATCGACGGGCTTACCTTGGCTGATCCTAGTTACCTAACACCTGGTTCTGTAGATCTGCTATTAGGAGTCAAGGAATACGCACAGATTATACAACCAGATTTAATAAAGGGTCCACCAGGCACTCCAACTGCACAAAAAACAAACCTGGGTTGGATTCTTTTCGGAGATATCTTTGAAAAATCACAAAACGATACTTACCTTGTGATGCATCATCAAATCGACGTCGACGAGATATTAAAATCAATATGGGAAATAGAGATTGACAAGGACAGACATTTAACAAAAGAAGATAAGATTTGTGAAGATATCTACGAGAAAGCAACAACTAGAAATCCGGAAGGAAGGTACATAGTCAAATTACCTTTCAAAACGTACAGTCCACAAATAAATGAAATCAGAACGAGTACAATGTTACAGTCACCTGAAGGAAACACAAAGGAGATAGCCAAACAAAGATTCTTACAACTTGAGCGAAAGTTTAAGAAGTCATCAGACCTGAAAAAAGAATACACAAAGGTTATAAACGATTACATAGATCAAGGACACATGGAAAAGATACCTGAAACAGAAAAGGAAAAAAGATCAGTATACTTACCTCACCACGCTGTAGTTCGTACTGACAAGGAGACCTCTCGAACACGCGTTGTCTTTGATGCTTCCTGTAAGGGCACAAACAATATTTCACTAAATGATGAATTATTAGTAGGTCCGCAGCTGCAAGATGATTTGAGATACCTTCTTATGAAATGGAGAATGAAGCGTGTCTGCTTCATGGCTGATATTACACAGATGTATCGCCAAATATTGGTGACGCGTGAAGACGCAGACTTCCAACGAGTTATCTGGAGACCTGATGAGAGCGAAGATTTCCACGAATACCGTTTGCTAAGGGTCACATTCGGTACAGCATCAGCACCGTACTTAGCTGTCAGAACACTCCATCAAACAGCCGATGATGAAGGAAAGAATGAACCAATCGCTGTACAATCTATTAAGGGTAATTTTTTCATGGATGACTGGCTTGACGGAGCTGACGACACCGAAACTGCTATATCTTTAGCCAAAGGTGTCACTAACGTCCTACAAAGGGGCGGATTTCAACTCACAAAATGGTCATCAAACGATATCAATTTTCTAAAATCTATAAATGAAGAAAAGAGATCAACCAACGCACATATAGACATGAATCTTGATGGAAAGGTCAAAGCATTGGGCATCGTGTGGAACCTCAAAACAGACACATTTCAATACAACTTAACTTTCCCAACACCTGAAACTACTTATGTAACAAAACGAAGTATTTTATCTGACATACAAAGGCTTTTCGATCCACTTGGTTGGATTGCACCGAGCACAGTAATGGCAAAAATACTGTTACAGAAACTATGGCTCGAAAAGTTGAATTGGGATCAGAACGTAAGTGAAACGTTACGTGAAGAATGGAATCAGATAAAATCGGATTTTGCTAATGTGAACGATGTACAAGTGGACAGATGGCTTGGTACAACAAATACAAACAAAACTCATAGACAAATACATGGATACAGCGACGCTTCGACGCGAGCTTACGCAGCAGTAGTATACATAAGAACTGAAACAAATGGTAAGGTTGAAATAAAACTCATTGCTGCTAAAACAAGAGTAGCACCCCTGAAAACAATATCCTTACCAAGACTAGAGTTGTGTGGTGCACTACTCCTCTCCAAGCTTATGAAACATATTGGTCTAGCAATGAAAATTCCAACTTCAGATATGTATGCATGGACGGATTCCTCTATAGTTATAGCATGGCTATACGGTGATCCCAACCGATGGAAAACATTTGTTGCCAATCGCGTCGTCGAAATTATAGAAAACCTAAATAACAAGCGCTGGTATCATGTACAATCAAGTGATAATCCCGCAGACTTGGCCTCTCGCGGAATGTTGCTGTCTCAACTAACAAAATGTGACTTGTGGTGGAGAGGACCACGTTGGTTATCTGAAAAGAAAATAAAAATTAGTAAACAGGAAGTAATTAAAACACAATTGGAAATTAAAACACAGAAGGTTATTACTCACCTCAGCACAGAACCACAGGATAAATCTATAACTACACAATTTGAGAACTTTAATAACTTACCAGAATTACTTAAGGTTGTATGTTACTGCAGAAGATTTTTAAATTACAAAGATAATGGAAACATAGATAAACAAATAACTACACAAGAATTAGAAGATGCTCTGACAATTTGTATAAAAAGAGTTCAAGAGATAGAATACCCTGAAGAAATTGAAAGATTGAAGATACACAAACAAGTGAAAGGGAGAAGTCCGTTGCGGTCCCTCAACCCTTATCTTGATGATAAAAATATCCTCAGGGTGGGCGGTCGCCTGAGACACGCAAACTTACCTGATGAAAGAAAACATCCAATTATTCTGGGAAATAAAAATATGTTGACGCCTCTGATTATAGCTGACGCACACCTTAAAACAATGCACGGAGGAAGTCAATTGATGTTATGTTATCTTCGTTCAAAATATTGGATTTTAAAGGCAAAATCAATGGCTAAGAAACATATTCACAAGTGCCTAATTTGCGCAAGACTTAATGCTACTGCCAGAGCTCAAATTATGGGAGACTTACCAGATGAGAGAGTGACTCCTTCCAGACCATTCTTGAACAGCGGCGTAGACTTCGCAGGGCCCTTTCAGATTTTATTATCTAAAGGTAGAGGAAATAAGACAACAAAGGCCTACGTTTCGATATTTATTTGTATGTCTACGAAGGCAATTCATATTGAACTTGTAAGTGATCTTACTTCAGAAGCGTTCATCGGCGCTTTTAGACGGTTTGTTGCCAGGAGAGGCAAATGTAGTCACCTATGGAGTGATCAAGGCCGTAACTTCGTGGGAGCTGACAAAGAACTCCGAGATGCCTGGAACGAAGCAAGTTTACAGTTCACTGGAGAAATTGCAGAAACGCTAGCCACAGAGGGTACTCAATGGCATTTCATCCCCGCTTACAGTCCCTCTTTCGGTGGATTATGGGAAGCAGGTGTAAAATCGATAAAATACCACCTGAAAAGAATAATGACAACTCACCTAACTTATGAAGAGATGACGACGATACTCTGCCAAGTGGAAGCCTGCTTGAATTCTCGTCCGCTTTGTCCCATGAACGATACTGATCCAGACAATATTAACCCACTTACTCCAGGACATTTTTTAATTGGAGAGGCACCTATCGTTGTCCCATCACCCGATATGAAAGATATAAGGCTGTCCAGCTTGTCGCGCTGGCAACACACACAGAAACTTGTCCACGACTTCTGGCGGCGATGGCAAGATGAATACTTATCGAGATTGCAACAACGTCCCAAGTGGCATAAAAAAGAAGATGAATTTAAGATTGGAGATGTCATCTTGATAAAAACTGATAACTTGCCACCTGGAAAATGGTCCTTGGGACGAATCATCGATAAGCATCCTGGTCCGGACGGTCTAACGAGGGTGTATAGTGTTAAAAGTGGTAGTTCCGTAACTAAAAGAACTGTCACAAAGTTATGTCTATTGCCTCTCAATGAAACCCAATGAATACTCGTATTTAAGGTTTAGGAACTTAACATTTTGTTTGATTTACACTCTTTAAATTTGATTGTTAAAATGCAATACTTATGTATTCATGTTTTTAGTAGATTTTTTTTGCATCTTAAATATAAATATCACAAGCCCCCCACCTACAGATTTATATAAAGATAATAAATTCATTTTTCTTAAAAGCCCTACAGGCCTTTTGGTGGGCGGTATGTTGAGGCGCTTTGCGTTCCTCGGTGTAGTAATGATGCTATTTAGTTATAGCTGTAGTCAATAGATACTTGTCTTCAACAAGAACAGTTGCCAAATACATTTGTAGTGGAACACACGTCTTTTTCTTACCAACAATCACGACAAGCCAAAGTAAACCCTAACATCAATAACAAATATCTATGGATATAATAGTACAAGAAATTTTCAATTGCCATTCAACTAATGACTTTTTTAAACAGAATTCCTCCAAAAACTAGTTTAAATTTATCATGTTTACATTTTAATATCAGATCCCTCATTAAAAACTTTGCTAAATTACAAACTACTATTCATACATGTAACTATCCACTAGACCTCATAATTTTAACAGACTTCTGTTTATTATAGGTATTTCTGACAATTTAGTTAACTTGTATAACTTACCTGGATACAAATTGTACTCAAAATTACGTTCGAGCCAAAAAGGCGGTGGCATTATTATGTATGTAAGGAATCATATTAAGTTTACATTAATTGAACAAAAAACGACTACATTTGAAAATCTCACAGGCTACCTCAAAACAGATTCACATAAGAACGCAGCTGTTGTCTCTGCAATATATAGGCCCCCGTCTACGAATAAAAGTGTATTTACCACAGAGCTCGCTAATCACATCACTAAGTTTGATTTAAAACAAAACTTACTGCTTATTGGTGATACGAACATTAATCTGAAAGAAAGCTCCGCATACAGAGATTCATACCTAAGAACACTAAGCGAACATGGATTGTTGTGTGGAATAACAGATTACACCCGAATTGAGACTAAAAAAGATTTAATTACTAAGTCATGCATTGACCACATATTTGCACGTTTTCCCACACTACATCCGTTCGCGGCGGTGCTCGATGTTGTACTAGCTGATCATCGAGGTATTATCTTTGCTTGCGGCGACCAATTGCTTGGAGGTCCAAAGTGCATACAGGTTGTTCCAAGAAAGTCTTTTGACTATAATACTTTTATAAAGGAACTTAAAGATGTTGACTGGAAAAAAACAAAAAGTATGGATTCTCCTAACGAGATTTTAAGATTTATTTATAAATCATTTGATGATGCAGAAAAGTCTGCAAATAATAATAAAACAAGTAAATTGGCTGGTAAGTACTCTAAACCTTTTAAATTGCCTTGGATGGATGACAATATTGCCCGGCTATGTGATAAAAGAGACAAATTGTTCAGAAATTGGAAAAATAATTTAAAAAATGAAAAAATAAAATTAGAATATAATAAAATAAGAAATAAAATTCATAAAATAATAGAATACAAAAGAAACAAATATTACATGCAGCATATTAGTGATAATTCAAAAAACTTAAAAAAATGTATAGTATATTAAATCAAATGTTAGGAAGGACGACCTTGTCGCTTGACTCGGCCATCCTTAGGGCTTTTGAAGCGCAAGGAATTACTACTAAAACCATTGCAGACAACTTTGCGAATTGTTTTGACAGAGCGGTTAAAGACATAGTTCCTAATTGTAATATAAAAATAACAGACCCAGAAGCCGCACGTGTACCTCTGAATTCTAGTATGCTGTTTAAAAAAGCCTCGGCTAGCAGTGTTCATAAAATAATTAAACAACTAAACTCAAGAAAAGCTCCGGGTCCAGACAATATTAAGGCTTCTCATATTAAAATGATAGGTGATCGTATATCTGACCCTATTGCTGACTTGATTAATCGAAGCATTGAAAGTGGTCTATACCCAGATGATTTAAAGGTAGGTTGCGTAAGGCCAATCCATAAACGGGGTAAAAAAAACGATTATTCAAACTACCGTCCCATTACACTGCTCTCGTCTATTGATAAAATAGTTGAAAAGTATGTTTGTGAACAAATTCATGAATTTTATAGGCAGCACGACGTTATAAATCAATATCAATTTGGCTTTCAAAAGGGCAAAAGCACCTCGAACCTCCTGTCAAATTTCACCGACGAAGTCAACAAACATCTTAATGACAAAAAATATGTTCTTGCTCTCTTTATTGACTTCTCACGTGCTTTTGACACATTGATACATAATCAGCTTATTGATAAATTAGACGACTGTGGAGTACGTGGTCCATTACTCAATTGGAGTAAAGATTATCTCAAAAATCGAACCTTTACTGTAAAAATTGATAATATCTGTAGTGAACGCACGACTATTACTGAAGGAACAGCTCAAGGTGCAGTACTAGGCCCCTTGCATTTTTTGTCGTATGTTAACAATATGAATAACTGCATCACAAACAGTAAATGCTATCAGTTCGCGGATGACACTTGCCTAGTTGTTGCTAATAAGGATCCTCAAATAGCATGCGAATACCTACAACACGATTTGGACGCTTTAACAAGGTGGTGTCATGATGCTGGCCTAGTGCTTAACGCAGCCAAAACTAAACTATTGATTATAAAATCTCCATATGTTAGAAAACTACCCTTGCGGAACCTAATAGCTCGTGATCATGACTGCTTGCATGCAGTCAATGCGATCAATAATTGTAGCTGCTCACAAATAGATGTCGTTAATAAGCAAACATATCTCGGAGTAATTATAGACGATAAGTTTAACTGGAGTCATCACATAGAACGTGTTTGTGATAAACTTCGACAATTTCTCGCTATTATCACAATTCTAAAAGATCGCATCCCCTTCAAAGTTAAAATTATCTTATATTATGCACTGGCGGAATCCTACATCCAGTATGGTCTTAGTAGTTATGGTAGAACCTTCAAAACATATATTGACAAAATTTACAAAATTCAAGTTCAAATTTTAAAAACGCTTGTGTCACCCAAAATTAGAAAACAATTTCATGACGATATTAACCCTCCACCCGTCGCGCCTTTTTTATTACGTGATCCGTCGCGTGGGGTCTTCAGAGACCCCAAAAATAAATATCAATCAATTAGTAATGTAACATTAATTATTGATATTATTTTGGCGTTTCGCATTTGGATAGGACTTCATTGAAACAAAAAACAAAAGATATTGCAAATCAGATATTTGTTTCTATTAAAAAAACATCAAAGTATTAGAAATAACATTTTTTTCTTACATTTTTACTGAGTCATCTTAAAATTAACTAAAAAATAAAAAACAGGGGACAACTTCTTCCTTTTATATAATTATCTGTGATCAATGAACTAAAGATGATAATCAAACATATATCAGCTAAAAATCATGGAAAAATATATATACTTTTCATGTCTAAGTAACCCTACCCATTTCTTTGGACACAATCAGTGCATATAGCTCTGGTATGAATTTCATGGGATGTAATGGACGTTACTGATGGAGTAATTTATTCACAATGATCATCTTCTTTGCATTCCAGTTTTGACTCCGTGCCTTTTTCACTAACTTCATCCGGATAATCAACATTTTCTTCATCACACTGTTCACCACCAACAACCTCCACATCTTCTTCCAACCATCTTAAAATACGATGACTTTGTCTATTATCCACTTTTAGTCATATAACAAATATCCTGGAACCAAAATGTATCAAAATAAAAATTATCACAAAAAAAAAACTATTAAGTCACTAGTAAAAATTTACTTACGCCAGTCGTCGCGTGGGGTCTCTGAGAGCCTTGTGTAGAAATACACGTCCATACCTCGAAGGGCGCACGCGCATGCTTAATTTTGATGGTGGGAGGGTGAAGTGTAATCCTTTTTAGGAGGGTACCTAAAGTAAGAGATCCGAAAAGGTATTCTAAGTCTTTTTATTTTCCAATTTTCTAAACCCTGGGCTTTGAAAGACCCCACGCGACGGGTCGAGGGTTAATGGCCTCTTCAAACACTGTAAAGTCTTACCAGTACAAACACAAATATTTTTTTTGTTATTAAAGGAACAATTTTTCAATGAATCTTTAAGAAACACAATTGAACATCCTGTATGCACGCGGGCCGCTTCTGAGAATAAGCTTCGTACGCAGCGCGCAAATAATACGTATGGTGAACGAACTACTGCTTATATTATACCAAGACTTATTAACAATCTACCCTCCGAAATAAATGAATGTATAACACCTAAAAATATCAAATGTAAACTAAGACAATATTATTTTAGTACAATCTAGTGATGTATACTTTTTAAAATCTTCTTTGCTTCACTCTCGCAAATACCTATTATAGTTTTAGGGAAATGATGATTACTTAAATGGTTTTTGTCGTTGTCTTATGCGATCTTTGGTAGTTGTAAGTATGTTAACTTTTTGAGAAAGACTCGTGATAGCACAAGTCTAAACCTCTGTGGTTTTTTGTTGCTATTATTAATTAATTATCCTGTATTTTGTTTTCTTACCTATAAATAAATTACATCTTTTAATGGGTTTGTTACACTTTAAGCTTATATGCCCTAGCTCATTGCAATTATAACATCGAATGTTATCATTTGTACTGGTTTTTGTTTGCTCATTGGATACCTTATTGGAATTCTTAGATGGCGCATTATTTCGGTTACGGAAGTTGGAAGTAGGGGTGTTATTGTCGTGTTGGGATACGGTACGCAAGTAATTAAGGATTTGTTCCGGTTCACTAAACATGCAGGCTCCTGCTCCCATTCGAACAAAGGAGACGGGGATTTCTGGGCCCAATTGTAATAAGTTGAGGTATAGCTTAAAAAAAAGTTTATTTTTTTCTATTCGATACTGTGCAAAATCAATTCAATTTACAATCTGGGAAATGAAAAATTCAATAATTAAGTTAGTGTTACGAAGTAATCGGAATATCGATTCATTTGTAATCGATTAATTATCGTTACCTACAAAGTTCATACTATTTACGAAAATGCTTTCACCGGATGATTTATTTGATTAAAATAATTAAATCTACTAGAATTAGAGTATTAAGAGTTTAAATATCTACATAATTGAGTTTAATCGATTCACATTTACTAATCGATTATTGTTTTTTTAATCTGTGCAAACTATGACAATCATGCATGACATTGGCAAAAAGGCCTCGAAGCCATGCAAAAAAAATTACAAAAAAAAAACATGCATGACATGACAATGACATCGATCGATACTCGTCTCGTATCGTTATAAGCGTGCGCGTTCTGAGTGTTTCCTCCATACTGTTTTATTCAATGATATTATAAAGTCATAGATATGTTATACGCGTACAAATCGACGGAAAAAACTGTGCCGCACCGAGCGGCAGCACAGATACACACTTTTTTATTCACACATTACATTTCACTACAAATAAAAAGGATAGCTTGATACAACGCAATAAGAAAAAAAGTGACAGCTAGATAAACAAACAGCGCCACGCGTCATCAATCCCCCCGCACGTCAGCGTCTCCTCTCACTCGCACCCGTGTACGCACTCTTTCTTTTACGACGCCATATTTATAGAAACCTAATGTTTTATTTGTGAAAATATTAAAGATAAATAGTATATTTACGAATGTTATGTGATTCCCTGACTTTTAGAAGTCTTGCATGTTTAATTTGTACAATATCTCATCACACACGACGGCATTTTCGATAGTTTTGAGTCACTTTTACTTTTAATTCAGTCTGTGGCACGTGAAGTGCCGCTGGCAACGTCGCACTGAGATCAAGATGTGTGAATCAGCCTCATTTGAGCGTTTATGTTATTGAGCGCGTATGACGTATCTACACCTTTTTTACTTATAATATCATTGGTTTTATTGATATTTTCCTCGACCCGGCTTTCCTACGGACCTCTGATCTTCTTCCTTCTACGACTTGCCTTGCTACCATACCGGACACGGAGAACCCTGCTTAAACGTTGAACTTGGACTTGTTATTTTGGATTCGACGAACTGCCTACCGATTGGATATTGATCGATATAATGGATCGCTGTATAAATTGTGGCATAGCGACTAGTCGCTGCAATACACTAGGCCGTCGAGCTTTGGATGACGAAATGATATTAGCAGTGATTCGAAAATGGCGTGAACCACAATCCGTAAGTACTTACTTATTTTCTGTTTATTAGCTCACTAGCGTCTACAGTCGGTAGCTTGCACTCTTTTTTGTTATATATGTATGTTTTCCTCCTTAACAACACCCATAAATAATAAAGTACAGATAGGTAAACATTAATGTCACTAGATACATTAGGTACATTTAATTGAGTAACAATTGGGCACAGTAAATCATTCAATCACAGTATCTTTTTGCACAATAAAGTTCTTAAAAAAACTATAATTATCAATTTTATCTATCTCTCCTGAGTTACCCATCTCTAGAGGATACTCAAATACAATACGGATTACGAACGAAGTATCCTTGAATATTACATTGTTTTTTTTTTGTTCGCGGGATAACTTCGTCGTTTATGAACAGATTTTGATGATTCTTTTTTTGTTGGAAAGTAGATATTTTAAAGATGGTCCCATGATGAGAAAATCGGGGTTTGATGATAGGAGACCAGAGGAGAAGTCTAGTGGAACTTTCAAAAATCTTAGGGGCGACTAGTGTGTTTGTAAGTTTTTTTCATTAAGTATTTCAAATAAAGGTCTGGAGTATAATATCTTGATGATGGAGCCGAGAAACAGATGAGAGAACTCCTCAACGATTCACAGCAGCTACCTTGTGTTTGAGCTTGATGAGAACTTTTCACCGAGACGGGTTGCAACTGTCATTAGGGGTCTGATGACGAAAACGAAGAACAGTTTAGGGAACTCCTGGACGGTTTATAGCAGCTATCTTGTATTTGGACTTAATTCATTTATAGTGATGAGAAATTTGCACCTATATGGGTTATATTATTATTCGATGCCTGCCGATACCTGCCATTTGTTCCCATAAAAATTAATGTAATTTGGTTCAGTAGTTTTTATTTTATGAGCATTTTTAACTTATTATGTAAGTACATGGGCGATGTTAACCGTTGCTACGGATATTACAATTCTAGTGCCCCAATTTGTTGTTGAATATTAAAACTAAAATACTAAAATTAGCCCAAAACTATAGGTACTAGGATTCACGTTTTGGTCCGGGTTCACCTTCAAAATTTTTTACCCTGCGCCACTGATGAACTTCTTTGTAATAGTCAACATTTAAAATTTTGGTTCTTTATAATAGAATTTAGATCTTATTTTTTGTTCATTATAGATAGTACTATATTTTTTGTTTCTTTTCTTATAAAGAAGGTCGATTTTCTTTAATTATTTGATAAATTATGTTAACTTTGACAAATATTATTATTTAACCTAAGAAATGTGCTTTTTAATACTAATGTTCGATATTGATTTAATTAGGGGCGTCCTTGTTGAAAAAACTGATTTTGAATGAACCATTTTAATTAATGACAATTTGTTGTTTTATTTATAAAGTGATAATAAAGTACAATAATATTATTGTATTGTATAAGTGATGATACAACTACCTACCTAAGCCGATAATATACCACTTTGTTCCAAGACGCGTTGGATTGAATGATTCCTCTACACAAAAACGATTTTTTTTATTATTAAAAATATACTCGACACTGTCTAAATTTGTATAAAGTTGCAAACTAAGCTTAAAATAAATTATAGATGTTGCTGAATGATGATCTAAGCATCAATATCTACTATTATTTATTAAGGGTTCATTTTGTTCCATCTTGCAGTCCCTCTAATGGGCATTTGCATCAAACTACTTCACTCTGGAGTAACACCATCATGTTGCTTACGATCACTGTGCTTATTTAACTGTCAGTTGACTTGGCGCTAAATTCATTTCTTCTTATATTCTTTTATTCTCAGTCGATGCTTGAGCCCAATTTACTTTCAGCATTTTTTTACGACAGGAATTTGAACCATTTAGCCTTTCTCAAAAAAATGCTAAATTTGATGCATTTTGGGCTATCCAACATAAAATTTCCAAAGTAATACATAATTAAGAATCCTTAGTTAATAAGAGATATCTATATCTATTCTATACATGTAATAAAATAGTAGGAAAGTCAAAACTGTACATTGAATATTTTTTTAAAAGAATACTTGGGGTGTGATCTACAATCGATACTGAAGCCAAAAATATAATTTTTAGAATTTTTGTCTGTTTGTCTGTTTATCTGTTTGTTTATCTGTTTGTCTGTATGTATGTCCGGGATAAACTCAAAAAGTACTGGACGGATTTGAATGTTTTTTTTTTTGTTGTATAGATATTAAGTCTGGCCAACACATAGGCTATAATTTATCTTGGAAACTTGAACACCTGGTGCAGAACCACAATGAACCAACTAAACTATAAGAGATACAAAAATAGTGTGATAGCAAAAATTGTTCCACGTGATGGGCATTTTCTGCTGAGAGAATAAATTTGAAGATCTGGAACACCAGATGTGGAACTCCAAGAGCCCAGCTAACTATAACATATACAGGAATGACGTCTCAGCAAAGTTGTTCACCCAGATGAGCACTTTCTGTTGACATATAAAAATTGAAGATCTGGAACACCTGATGAGGAACACCAAGAGCCCAGCTACACTATAACATATACAGGAATGACGTCTCAGCAAAGTTGTTCACCCAGATGAGCACTTTCTGTTGACATATAAAAATTGAAGATCTGGAACACCTGTTGTGGAACTCCAAGAGCCCAGCTACACTAAAACATATATAGGAATAACGTCTTAGCAAGAGTTGCTCAGCCTGATGAGCACTCTCTGTTGACGTAAAAAAATTGAAGATCTGGAACACCTGTTGTGGAACTCCGAGAGCCCAGCTATACTATAACATATAAAGGAATGACGTCTTAGCAAGAGCTGTTTAGCCTGATGAGCATTTCCTGTTGACTTACAAAAATGAAAGATCTGGAACGTCTGGAATCGTCACGCGCGTCCCGTTGTTTTTCCGTCCCCAGGCTCTCAGAATTTCACATCAGACGTTTTAGATGTTCGATTTTGTCGACCCCGTTGTCGCTAGCATAAGCAACAGAATCCGCGTACGAAGTCGCGGGCAGAAGCTAGTACTATATAAAATAAATAAAAGTTTATTAAATAGTTAATTTTATATGATTTTTTTTGTCAAAAAAAAAAGTTTAATCCATTCTCCTGCAAGTTTTACTAAATGTCGTTTAGGTCAATTAGCCTTTCAACCGTCGATATTCATCCGGGTACATCCTGCTTGAGTAGGTAGATTTTTTAAAAGTAATCATGTTATCTCATAATACCTGGTTGACCGAGCTTCGCTCCGTTTAAAAAATGTCTATATGTTGGGAACCGAGCTTTTTTCGAATCTGGGACCTTGATAAATCGATTCCTTGAGCCGAAAAACCCCTAATCTGTAACTTTCATGAAAATCCTTGGAGCCGTGTCCGAGATCCTGATTATAATATAAATAAATATACAAGAATTGCTCGTTTAAAGATATTAGATAAATAACTTTTGCATATTTCAGGTAAACAGCAGTGACTATGTTTGCCAAGCTTGCTGGGACCTGGCTCAAAGAGCACCTCTTGGGGAAGCTAGAAATCTTGGCCACCGTAATATTTGTCTCCGATGTGGACGTTCTCTGGCATCTAGAGTGAGCCATTTACTTCACACTGGCTCACCTCGTGAATTGAGAATTTATAATGTTATTCAAGAGTGGATTATGCCTAAAGCTGTAAGTTGAATCACACGCTGAATTAACATTGTAGTTTATTAATGCTTTTGTTGTAATTTAAATAGATTTTTTTAAATACTTAAGTGATCATGTATTGTTTGTTTCAGATAGAAGTTACCAGCCGCATATGCCATGCTTGTTGGGTAGCTGCAGACAGAGCTGCTGTCCATATGGTCTCTCGCCCATCAACTTCTTCCCAAGCAAGCCGAATTGAAGAAACACAGCCACCGGCACAAGTTCTTGCTGCTGACTCTTCCCATGAAGAAATCGAGCCACCGACACAAGTTCTTGCTGCTGACTCTTCGGATGAAGAAATGGAGCCACCGGCACAAGTTCTCGCTGCTGACTCTTCCGATGAAGAAATCCAGCCAGAACAAGTTGGTGCTGTTGATCCTCCAGTTCAAGTCATACAGCCACCGGCACAAGTTATTGCTGCTGACCCGCCAGTGGAAGAAGTAAGTAGAAATCAGCGGGAACCTACTATTGTGTTACCAGACTACATGAGAGCTATTGAAACAGAAAGGAGGTGCTTTATTGAAGGATGCCAAAGAACAGAGAGGAACAGGGTTCCACTTTCTACCAGAAAAATGTTGCTCAGTCGGTATAAATATTATATATTCAATTCAATTTAATTCAATTCAATTTTATTTATTTGTGAACATAGGTATATAATAGATGTTACAGTCAATGCAGTATCAATGATCACTATGCTTACCATTTAATGGTGTACAAATGTTTCAGTCACTAATTCTATTAATATAACATTATCAAAAAATATAATTAAATTATTAAAAGGAAAAGAGTCAATCGGAATGTCAAAAACAAATTTTACAAATAAAACGATGGATATGTCAATTTTAAAATCTTGAAAACACATTATTCAAAATAACAATCTCATTACAATGTCATAGAATGAACACAATGATACAACTTCATGGCAATGTCAGTTATAAAATTCATCAACCTATATCACAGCATCTTATCATTCAAAAATTCCTCAGTAGAATAATATGCCTTATCTATTAATAATTTTAATAACATTTTTTTAAATAAATATGTAGTTGCTGCTGACTTTATACATTTCGGAAGTTTATTATATAATTTAGGACCCATAGTGAAGATGCTTTTCTGAAACAATGCAGTTTTACTTGGAATCAAATTTAACTTATCAGCTCTACGTAGGCTGCTGACCCGGGAGTATTTTGACAGGTTGCGTCGAACAAAGAGAACACTTTCATAAATGTACATACATGGTAGGGTCAATATCTTTAAGTCTTTAAAGTAAGGAGCACAACTGTCAGTTTTTTGAAGATTGCATATAGCACGAACACACCGTTTCTGTGCAATAAATGCAGTTTCTTTTCCAGTCCCGTTACCCCAAAACATGATTCCGTATCTTAAGCATGAAGCGACTAGACCGTGATATGCAGTAAGTAGTGTCGATTTATTAACAGTATTTCGTAACTTTTTCAAAACATATGAATATTGGTTCAGTTTATTACATACATTTTCAATCTGTAAACTCCAAGACAAGGTATTTTCTATATGTATCCCAAGAAATTTCGTTGATTTTGTTTCCTTGATAGGCACATTATTATAATTGATATTTAAATTTAATTTGTCATTTGTCCTTTGTCTAAATTTCATTATTAAAGTTTTATCTAAATTAATTTGCAAATTATTACATTTTAGCCAATTGATTACTGATTGTATATTATTATTAATGTCAAATTCAAGCGTATTTATATTATCACTGTTAAAAATAATTGTACTGTCATCCGCAAACATTGTCATGGGGTAAAGCGTAGCTGTCGGCAAATCATTTATGTATATAAGAAACAGCAGAGGTCCAAGAACACTCCCTTGGGGAACTCCACATGTTAATATTCTAATGTCAGATTCATATTTCATGTCAATTTTTGTTTTAGTGCATATTCTATTAATAACTGTATATTGTCGTCTGTTCTGAAGGTAAGATTCAATTAAGTTATAGATGTTACCCCTTATGCCGTAAGAGTATAACTTTCGTAGTAAGATTTTATGATCCACGTGATCAAAAGCCTTTGTCATGTCCATGAATAGAGCTAGTGTTGGCAGTCTTTTGTCGACCCTAGATGTAATTATTTCGAGTAGATCATATATGGCCATGTCAATGGTCTTGTTTTTTCTAAAACCTTTTTGTTTTTCAGTAAAAATCTCATTTTTTTCAAAGTATTCATTAAGACTATTGTACAAGACTTTTTCAAAAATTTTAGACATTACTGGCACCAATGCTATTGGTCTATAGCAAGACATGTTGTCAGTATCGCCTTTTTTAAAAAGTGGTTTGATGACAGTTGTCTTTAGCTCATCGGGAAATATACCACTTGAAATACACATATTTATTAAATGGCTCAGGATAGGTGCGATATGAGAAGAAATATGTTTTATTACTTTTGTGCAAATGTCGTCGTACCCAGTACTAGTAGTATTTTTTAAATTTAATATAATATTATGGATTTGCTGTGGTGTTACTGGGGCCATAAACATAGAAGAACATCTGCTAGGTATGGTTGAATTGAGACCATGATTTTTGGTACCATCACACTGAACCTGATCAATGAAAAAATCGTTAAAAGCTTTAGAAATTTGGGTAGGGTCTGTTATTATCCTATTGCCTACCTTAAGTTGCTTTAGTTTTTCATTTGGTATCTTGACTTGACCCTTGTTTATTACTTTCCAGGTAGCTTTGGATTTATTTCTTGCCTGGGATATAAAATGGTTGTTTTGTGATTTTTGGGTGAGTCGAGTAACCATTTTAAATCGATCAGAGAACCGTTTGAAATTTTCTTTATTCTGTCTGGATGGTGCTAACCTATATCTCCACAAAAGATTACGTTTTCTTTTGCTGCACAACCTTATGCCGCGACTTATCCACTTAGGTCGTCGCTTGATAGAAATTTTTACTTTCACTACTGGGAAACATAAGTCATAAAATAATTTGAATAATTTATAAAACGTACCGAAGGCAATCTTTGGATCGCCTTCTTCGTATACTTCAGAGAAACTAAGATTTTTAAGACAGTCAACAAATTTTGTTACATTTTCTTTCGAGTAATCTCGTCTTAAGCAGAACCAATAGTCAAATGTGCATGTTTTTTTAACGGGGCATTTTAACATTTGTGCTGTATGATCTGATACGGCTAATTCTAATATTTCACCGTGACATCCCCTTACGTTATGTACAATATTGTCTATGCAAGTACCACTACTCAAGCGAGTGGGTTCTTTGAATTGACACCTAAGATTAAATCCCGTTAGTAGCTGTTTAAATTGTTCGGAATATTTAGTTTTTTTCGTAAGATCTATGTTAAAATCTCCACATATAATCAATTTTTTATTTGAGTTAAATACAAACAGAAAAAACACGTCAGCATCTTTTCCCTCACAAGCTAAGTCGTACAATGAAACCAAAAAAATGTCCTGTTTATTTAAAAGCCCATTAATGTTTTGATGTAAAATATAAATACTATTATACACGAAAAAACAAAGGTGGTGAAGAAATTTTCGGCTGACTTCCATTTTCGACGACTTCCTCATTTAAACCTATTTTATTATCAGAGTCAGTTTGGGTACTTTTGTTATGCATAGTAACATGATTCTTCATATTGCAGCTTATTTCTGTATTGTATTTCTTAAATTTCAACGCATAGTCAACCCTTAAAATTTCCTTTAGCAGAAGGCGACATTTATATAGAGAACGGTTTTGTTTGTATGGTCGAAATGCGCTGTAGTTCATATCCACAAAAGTAACATTATTAAATTTACTACATATAAATCGAGTTTCGTAATTTAGTTTTAGTTCATTAAGTGATTTGTTAAAAGGAATTTCGGTCACCAACACATTTGTACGTTTATTTGAATCCAGAAAATTATATAAACAATTTTGTAATTCAAAAGGGCTTGTGTCATTGATTCCTCCAAGTATAATTACATAATCATTTTCAGTTAGGATGGGGCAGGTTAAACTATTGAGTGAGGTCAATACTTCTAACATACGGGCGTGAGGTTTGAAAATACAAGAAACACTAAATTCAGGACCAATCAACTCTTGAAGTGTTTCCTGAAGTCCTTTTCCCTGTTGGTCAGCAATGATTATCACTTTCCTTTTTCTTTTTACTTCCTCTTTCACCAATATCTGTTTGGTACAGTCATGAGACATGCTTTTTCGCTCTTTGCTTGTAACTTTTACCTCTCTCATAGTATCTATTGAATTACTGTCATGGATATTTGTTGTGGGCATGAGACAATCGTTTTCTTTCAAGTCATTGAATGATGATTCCGTGTATTTTTTGAGCTTGGGGGTACTAACTGGAGTTGAGACATTCCTTAATAATCGTTTAGGTGTATTTTTATTTTTTCTTCCAGAAGAACATGGCGTATAACACTTTTGTGAGTCATATAGTCCGACTTTTTTATACAAATCTATCACCTTATTGGACTTTTCTAAGTCAGCTTTTAGTCTATTGTTTTCGCAGAGTAAGGAATCAATTTCCTGATTTGCACTTTGAAGATCGGCAGTCAATTTATTAATCTGTACGTTAAGAAGGTTTAATGTATCCTTGCACGGTAGAGAAGTATCTGGTAGACTCATTATTGTTGCATCAAATAATGATGAGTTCGATTCATCTAATGAAGTTGACATTCGTTGTTTTCTTTGTGTCACATTATCTTCATCCATTATGTTTATTAGAACTCTGTTCCACTATTGTTTATGTGGGTAATATTATTTTAGAGTCGTTTTAAATTACTTGCTAACGATCCAAATTAGTTTGATGGTAGTAATACTATTAATAAAAAATTCCAAGTAGAATTGAAGAAGGGAACATTCCAAAAATAATTTCTACTCGTGGGGTTTGAACTCGAGCCACAAGACTCACCAGTCCGTTACGCTCGCCAACAGGCCAAGCTAACACATACTTGTTTTGTTGAAATTTGCCTATAATATCTGAGTGTCTATTGTAAATATTGGTGTGCTGTTTTATCGACGATGAAGAATATTATTAATTACACCAAGAGATGGCACTGTTCATCAGATCGCACCTTTAGGACGAAAACGACACAATTCAAAAATCACTGAATTAGAGTTATTGTCATAAAATGACTCAAAACGAAATTCTCTTTCTATCAATAGTTCAAACAAAGCCACATTCGAGCGGGAACAGGACAAAACCGATATATCAGTCTCTTTCTTACGCGGCGACATGCGGGTCTGAGTCGGGGGGGAAGCGACGTAGTTAGTGTTGTGTTCGCGTCGTTGAGTGTAGGACCTCGCGCATTCAGCCGAGAAGTGACCCAAAGCGTAATACGTCGTTTTCATTCCGAAACAATTGGTAAGTTCTCTTTCAATTTTTAGTATGAAAACGACCAATTTCGTATTGCGATTGTTTTCTTCTGACTCGTAAGGTAATATTAGTGACTTACTCAGAATTGTGGCCTTTTAATAATAAAGACACTTTTAATTCCAATGACGAATTTAAGTTTGTGTCGTGTTAATATTATCTAACAATACATGTTTCGTGACCAAATTTGACCTATTAGAAATCAAGTCGTTTTTTTAATTATTATAGTATATTGTTTATGGCTCATTGATTATTAGGCCATTATTATTATTATTTTCTAGATAAAAAGGAAGTTGAATTAGTTAATGTGTCACTACACAATTACTGAACGATCAAGTTTTTAAAGAAAAGGTTACTAGAAGATTATAAAATGAAAAGAAGAAAGGACATTATAATGGAAAAAGCTTTAAAAAATGTAAAAATTACAAAGCTAACGAACCAGAGGTATGACCATGAACACGATAATAAATACAAATCTTTAAATATTCTATACTGTGAACTTTTTATTAATTTAAAATAACGTTAATTACTTATTACGGTGTTTTTCTTTCGTCAGGAACTACCAGATAGCAAAATGAAGGAGAATTCACCTGTGAATTCTACAGATATTGTACATTTTCCAAAAGAAAATACTGACAGTGGCAATTGTTTGTTCATGGAACAGATTGACGTGGTAAGCAATAATTTTAGTTTAGTGTAGTAGGTATAAAGTTACATGGCCTGTGGTGTAGTACAGATGACTGCAACTCATTGCGGTATTGGATACAGTTTGACCTTGAAAGCGCCTTTATTCCGTTATAATAAGAGCAATTCGTAGTTAATTGTTACACCGATTTGTTGCAGTTTGTCGTAGTTTTTTAGTCTAACTTCTGACTTATCTAGATATAGTTGAAATATATGTAAGTTTAGACTGTTAATATTATTACCATATTGTTACTTCCCCGCTAGGAATCGCCGGCTCCTAAAATGACAAACCAAAAAGAAAACTTAAACCCAAATTCCGCAGTTACTGAAGAATCACTAACTGAAATGAAAAACAGTGGCAATATTGATGTCAGTGGTAAGAATGAACTTGTAAGTAAAATGTTATACCAATTTACAATCTAGCAAAACGACTTACAAACAATAAAAAACTAATGTGAATTTTATGATTTCAGAAATCTTCAGTCTGTAGCGATGTGATAGAGAACTTACCTTCAAATTCCTCATCGTTTATTGAAAACTCTCCACAGTATACACAGACTAATAGCAGCGACATTTTTAAATTTAGCCAGTATATAAAAACAGTAAGTGAGACATGTCTTTAATGCCCCGCCTGATATTATAATACATAATGTTATTATAGTTTACTTGACTTACCTAGTGGTTATATTTTCAACAGGGGAATGACACTTCAGGCAATGAGTCAATTCTTAATCGAGACACCAGAAGACCTATTCAGGAAAAAAGAATATCAGCTACTTCATCTAGTTCAAGTTCATCCCGATCAAGTTCGAGCTCTTCAAGTTCTAGCTCTTCGAGTTCTAACTCTTCAAGTTCTAGTTCATCGTCCTCATCAGGTCATCGTCCCTCTGATATTAATGCGAATGGTGCAAATACCAGCCTAGCCACAAGAAGTGGTAGAATTGTTAAGAAATCCAATTACTGTGTATCGCCTGTTAATGCTCCTGAAAGTGACCCTGATTTAAGCGATAATGACCCCACATTTCAAGACCGAGAAGTCCGCCGAAGAAGTTTGTCCTCTTCTTCAGCTGACTCTATTTTAGAAATGCCCCAAAATATACCTGAGACAAGTAACGCCAATGAATCGAACACTATTACAAGAAAATCAAGAAAAAGGCAGCGTAATCCTGCATCATGGAAGCAAAATATTTGTAAGGCATTACGCAACAATGGAAAATCTTACAATTCTCTATCGAAATCTAGAAAAGAAATCCCAGCCCGTTGTATAAAAAGCCCATGTGGTCCATGTCGTTTAAAATGTCCTCTCCAAATTAATGAAGTCCAAAGGACTGCGATTTTCGAGTCGTATTGGAACCTTGCAAGCATGGCACTTAAAAGATCCTTCATCAGTTCTTGCATGATGGAAATCAAACCTAAATATAAATATACTAATGCTGAAAAGCCGAGAGCACCAAATAATGCGTTTTTCTTCACTGTTGACAACCAGAAAATTCGAGTTTGCAAAACGTTTTTTATAAACACTTTAGATATTACAGAAAGACAGATAAGAACTACAAAAGAAAAAACCAATGAGAACGGATTCATAGCTGAAGATCAAAGAGGAAAGCACACTAATAGAAAGAGAATTGACGAAACCATTATTAAAGATATTGAAAAACATATAAATTCAATCCCAAGGATAGAATCACACTACCTAAGGGCCTCCACATCTAGAGAGTTCATAGAAGGAGGCAGAACCGTTAGAGATCTTTGGAGAGACTTCTCAGAAGCAAGAGATCCAAGTAAACCCAAAGTAGATTACTGGCTATACAATCAAATTTTTAATAATAACTTCAACTTGGGATTCTTTCAGCCAAAAAAGGATAGATGTGATCTTTGTTTAGAATACGAAATGGCATCTGTAGATCACAAAGCAAAGCTGAAGGAAAAATTCGATACTCATTTAAAAGAGAAAGACCTTTGTCGCCTTGAAAAGAAAAACGACCGCAGAAACATTGGTGAAGAAAACCTTACAAATCATAATATATGCACCGTGTATGATTTACAAGCAGTAATGCAGTGCCCTTTGGGAGATTCGAGTTCCTTTTACTACGTATCGAAACTCAACTGCCTCAACTTCACTTTGGCTGAGCTGGCTCATAAATCCGAAAAAAATCCGAATAAAAAACAACAGAACAAAGTACAGGAACTTGAAGGGACTGAGGGGGGAGACGATAGAATTGAAGAAACTGTAGGCGCCTATGGTGATGTATATAACTATTTTTGGGACGAGAAACAAGGAAAAAGGGGGGCAAACGAAATAGGATCGTGCATATTCGAGTATTTAAAAAATCTCAGTGGAAGATATCCTGATAAACAACTGAATGTTATTTTCTATTCAGATAATTGTGCAGGACAAAATAAAAATAGGTATATTGCATGTTTATACTCGTATATTGTGTCAAACTTTCCGAATATAATGAGTATAACTCATAAATTTCTTATTCGCGGCCACACACAGAATGAAGGTGACAACGTTCACAGCTTAATTGAAAAAGAAGTGAAGAAAAATCTGAAGTCTGGACCTATATACACTTCACATCAGTATGTTGCCCTAATAAAAAGTGCTAAGAAATCTGGAAAGCCTTTTAAAGTCCAAGAGTTGAATTATGATTTTTTTATTGATCTGAAATCTCTACAAGATCAGTGGGGTTATAATTTTAATGAAGATGATGAGCGCAACCAGGTTTCTTGGAACGACATTAAGGTTTTGAGATGTTTGAAAGACGAACCTTATACGATTTTCTTCAAAACATCATACGCGCTAGAAAATTTTAAGCGTGTGAATATGAGAAACAAACGAAAACGAATGCCTAATGTTGAAGATATCTCAATCCCGAAAGCTTACCCAAATAAATTAAAATTAAGTGAAAATAAAAGGAAGGGGCTAAGCGAACTCCTGCGAAAAAATTTAATAACCGGTTTTTATATAGATTATTACAAATCTTTATTAGATGATTAAGATGAAAGGCTGATGTAGGATAGAAAGTTCCTAGCGAAGGTTTTTTTTTGGTTTGTTTACTATTGATTTTATTGACGTAATAGTCTATTAGATTATTTTAGAGAATTTACTTTTTGTTGCTAATTACTTAACATTTATGTTCATCGTGATTTATAGAAAGTTCCTAGCGAAGGCTTTTTTTTGGTTTGTTTACTATTGATTTTATTGACGTAATAGTCTATTAGATTATTTTAGAGAATTTACTTTTTGTTGCTAATTACTTAACATTTATGTTCATCGTGATTTATAATGGTTTTTTATGGACAGCAAAAAATTTAAGATACTTTTATAGAGGAAAAAGCTCCTGTTTATTTGTTTTTATTTTAAGTGTCAATTTATCTATTATATAACAGTCATTATGTCTGTTTATTAAGTAGAGTTCCTATGAATAAAGATCTCAGTTATACATTATTACCCTAAAAATGTTGATTTTGATATAATATTTTATTAAACATTGCCATTAATAAAGAAATTCAATTATTTATAGTTTTATTTTCTACTTTGGTACCTATCCCATAATTTGCAATTTATTAGAAAAAAAATAGACTTAAGTTGGAATATTACAAAAAATACATAGTGTTATAAAAACAAAAAGGGCGTTACTATTAATCTTTCACATATATTTGAATTTTTTCGGTCGAAAAAAGACGCAACTCTTAAACAGTCAAATTTATATATTTTTTTTCGGTCCGAAAGTGACTGATAAAATTCTAAACCTTTTTTTCTATAATTATTCTTTTTAAAAGGTGTGTTTTTTATGACACTATAATAGCTGAACATCTTCTTTATAATTTACAATACAAACATAGTCACTGACATAAATAATCACAAAATAATAGACGAAAAATTGCGGTGGTGTCAAAATTTTAAAACTTGTTGTGCTATTTCCCTAAAAACAGATTTTTTGAGTTACGTCGTTTTCATCCTAAAGGTGCGAGATGATTTGCACTAATTATGTATTTGAAAGTTATTTTACATGATCCGTTATTGTTATGGAATATGATTGTGTCGCAATTTTAGCACTGTTATGGATAGTTTTTGATACTGTCCATTATTTTAACACCTTGTTTTAGTAATAGTAGTTTATTAACAGTTTTACACTATATGTAGTAGTTATTTGATATTTACTCACTGTTCAGTTTTTTGTACATAATTTTTTATTTTCACTTATTATTCGGGAGTTATAACACTATATGTTCGAATTTGTTATTCACCTATATATACCTGAGAATAATCGACTTTGTGATCGCCATTTAGTTATTGAAGCATGGGATTTTCTTACCAGTTTGAGAAATAATTATACACAGACTTTTACAGCAAAACATATCCAGGACATGATGTCCTTAAAAGAAGTTGCAAATTCAGGATTACTTCATTTTGAGAGTATAGATGATATGGAAGACCATGTTGTTCACACATGGATAGGGTTAAACAAAGCACAGTTCCGTCAAATGTTTAATGAGGTCCCTCAGTTATTAGAAATACCTAGAGCATCCCTAGCTTTAGCAGCATATTTAATTAAGCTTAGAACTGGGGATTCTAATGAGAGGTTGTCAACTTTATTAACAGTCTCTAGGCGAACTCTAGAAAAGTGGTTGCACCAAGTGAGAGATCTACTTTATGAGTATTTTGTACCGAGACACCTAGGTTTACATCATATTAATAGGCAGCAAATTGTACAAAGAAATCTTTCTATACCTAAAACATTGTTTGGTAACTTTGAGGGTGTTGATAGGCCCATTGTAATATTTGATGGAACATATTGTTACATTGAAAAGAGTTCGAATTATTCATACCAAAAACTAACATATAGCTTGCACAAATATCGAAATCTAATGAAACCGTTTTTAATGGTATGTACGGATGGCCATATAATTGATGTGCTGGGCCCCTATCCAGCCACCACTTCAGACGCTGATATAATGAAAAACGAATTTTCTAATGGAAAACCATTGCGAGAATACTTTCGTCAAGGTGATGCTTTTATTCTGGATAGGGGCTTTCGTGATTCATTGCCCTTATTGCATCAATGTGGATATAGGACTTACGTGCCTGCTTCATTAGAGGAGGGTGAGACACAGCTTTCCACAAGTGAAGCAAATAAATCGAGGGCAGTCACCATATGTCGTTGGGTTGTGGAGGTAGTAAATGGCAGATTTAAAAGAGATTTTAAATTATTACGGCAAAACTATTTTAATGTAGCGAGTAAGAATTTTGTAAAAGATTTTGAAGTGGCTGCTGCTCTTTTAAACAGTTTTCAACCTCCTATTGTTGACCGTGAAGATACTGGGGAAATAATAGATCAAATAAATATTCATATGAATGAACAAAATGAATTAGCAGAATTTATAATAAGAAACAATTATAATAGGCGTAGGGCTAATTTTCAAACAATAACTGTGCATAACGATAACCTTAATGATTTTCCCCAGCTTACTGATAATGAGCTCATACTAATATCATTAGGCACATATCAAATAAAGCAAGCACGTTCCTATTTCGGTGAACATGTAAGGGGCAATGATGGCTATGTAATAGAAGTGTGCAGGGAGGTCAACAGCAGCCTACTTCGAGAGCTGTCGGCTTCAAACTCCTCATGGCTACTAAGGGGCCGCATTCAATCACGACATATAAGTCGCAAAACATATTATGTTTGTCGTCGCGAGTGGTCGCGAGCAATTTCCAATATGGAATTCAAGATGACAACATTATCAAAATAAGAAGTCTATGCTTTAATTTCTTAATATTGGCTAACATGTAACTTAATTCTGATTGGTTGACCGAGTTGTACTGTGAACGCCGTGTGATGGCGCTACTGTTCTCCCGCCAAAAACACGTGGACAGAGTCGATTTTTGAGAGGCTTTATTAAAATAGTGCATAGAGTGCAAGGATTCCCGCCACAGACTTGGTTGCGAGCGGACGATCGAAACTGTCACGTTCACCGTACAAACCTTATTGCTAATTATCTCAAGTAAATCCGCATTGTGAATATCCTGTGAACATACCGAATAAACGTGTCTGTGATTTGTAACTAAACCTACGTTTTACTGGCTTGCCCGAGTACCCACTGACTGATCCCATGGAACTGATGGAACCCGCATGAAGAAAAGATGATGATCACCACTTTCATCATCACGCCCACACATACTCCTCCACGCCACTCCATATCCCCTTCTGTGTCGATATCAGAAGTGGGATCAGCTCGGGCGCCTAGCATTGATATGAGTATTGGCGGCAGTTTCAAGTAGCAAAACAAGAATACGCCTGCAAGACCGATTGAAAACCATAATGAAGATCAACTAAGCCAGTCACAGACATTGATCTAAATTCTTGGAGCTTGACGGTGAACAACGGACAGCCTCACAGAATTTCAAATGGACGAAGGAGTACTAGCATTGACTTCGAAATACGTGGCCACATCGCAACGAGCTATCAGGAGAGGAGCAACGCAGTAGGCAGCGACGAGCATCAACGGCGGGCCGGCACGGTGGCGGCTGCGCGTAGACACGTCGCACTATGGAAAATGTGCGGACTGCCGCGGCGTCAGCGCGGGCAGCGCGCGGCGCGCCCGTAGCGATGGCAGCGGTGCAGCGGTGCGCGGAGCAGCGGCGCGTGGCGGCCGTGCGGGGGCGCGGGCGGCGGCGCGCGGCTGTGCGGCTGTGCGGCGCGACACGGAGTCCGCGGCGCGGTGGCGCGGCGCGCGACCCGGCGGCGGCGGAGCGCGGCGCAACGCGGCCCTGGCACGACGTGACAAGTGACGTGCCAAGTCCAAGGTGGACTTGGCAGGATCATACGATCCGGTGAGTCGTAGACATTTTATTTCGATAGTGGTGCTGAGTGTTCTCTCGTAAAACAAAGTATGGCGAATAAATTCTAAGCATGTCGATTCGTTGTTGAAATAATGACAAACAAAAGTTTGTAACGCTCGTGTTACTGTATCGAACAAATTAAAAGTGATAATGATATTCATGGGCCTTGTTTACAATTATCATTTCTTATAGTACTACATAAATTCATGCCACAACTTAATGATAGCACAATGATAGTGTCTAACTTTTTAAATTATGATTTGAGTGATACCGTTTCAAGCGCCACGGTTGACGCAGTGGCTCAACGCATTAATTGATGGCTGCGGTGCGTGACGCGGCGGGTTTGGTTCCCGTAACGATTTTTATATGACCACCAGTTGTTTGTTTGTGAGTTTAAATGTTTGTAGTATGGGAAAACGGATAGAAACATTGTTCTGCCGCAGTGATAGAAATTAATTTGAGTGTAATTAAAATGAACGTTTTCGTTTGAATTTATTGAGCACGCATTGTTTATGCTTTAGCTGTTGACAATAGTTGACGTAGTATTTCTAAAACGACTACCTTGTTGGTGTAGTGGTCGTAAGCGCGACTGCTGAACGTGCAGTCCAGGGTTCGGTTCCCAGAGTGAGTTGTGTTATGGGGTTTTTCTGTTAGACATTTCTCAATGGCGATGTAGTCTTTGTGCCAAGCTAAAGGAAATTGGCGTTTCTCTTATGACATGAGACATTAAAACATTACTAGCATAATGGAAGTATACCTTTGCCTAACCCGTCGGGTATCACAGGCTTGATATTATTTCTAAAATGAGAGAGCACGCGGCCCACAATATCGAACAAAGTTTTCATTCTTTTTTGACAACTAGTGGGCTAAATACCTAAGCCATATTAAAAATCTAGTTGCCATGGTAAGGAAACCAAAGAAAATAGAATCAAGTTTAATTTTAATTCGAATAACTGATTTACATGAAGGCAATTGTTGTGCCTCGAAATGATTGACCAATAACAGAAACTTTAAGTATTCGATCGTCTAAGAAAGATAACTCAATTTGAAGTTCCGTATGTACTGGTTGTTGACATGAATGTAATGGAGATTGAAATAGTGAAATCACTTCCGATATTGTTTGAATATGATGCACACTAAAATGACTTAGTGACTACCTTTTTTTAAACAAACTGTACAGTCTAGTCGTAGTTGTAACTGCGATTCTATGAGTCGTTCAGGGCGCAATGTGCGGCTAGATGTATGGTGGCTGGGTCTCTTTGAGAAACTATTGATTGGGTCTCTGTGAGACTATTGATTGGGTCTGAATAAGACTATGGGTCTCTTTGAGACTATTGATTGGGTCTCTGTGAGACTATTGATTGGGTCTATATGACTATTGATTGGGTCTGAATAAGACTATGGGTCTCTTTGAGACTATTGATTGGGTCTCTGTGAGACTATTGATTGGGTCTATATGACTATTGATTGGGTCTATATGACTATTGATTGGGTCTATATGACTATTGATTGGGTCTAAATAAGACTATGGGTCTCTGTGAGACTATTGATTGGGTCTAAATGACTATTGATTGGGTCTGAAAAAGACTATGGGTCTCTGTGAGACTATTGATTGGGTCTATAAGACTATTGATTGGGTCTGAATAAGACTATGGGTCTCTGTGAGACTATTGATTGGGTCTGAATAAGACTATGGGTCTGTGTGACTATTGATTGGGTCTATATGACTATTGGTTGGGTCTGAATAAGACTATGGGTCTCTTAGAGACTATTGATTGGGTCTGAATAAGACTATGGGTCTCTGTGAGACTACTGATTGGGTCTATATGACTATTGATTGGGTCTGAATAAGACTATGGGTCTCTGTGAGACTATTCTTTGGGTCTATAAGACTATTGATAGGGTCTGAACAAGACTATGGGTCTCTGTGAGACTTTGGTTTGGGTCTGTAAGACTATTATCGAAAGGGTATGTATAAGACTATGGGTCTGTATAAGACTATGGATCTGTATAAGACTATGGGTCTGTATAAGACTATGGGTCTGTATAAGACTATGGGTCTGTATAAGACTATGGGTCTGTAAGACTATCGCAAGGGTCTGTATTTAACTATGGGTCTGTAAGACTATCGAATGGGTCTGTATAAGAATATGGGTCTGTATATGACTATGGGTCTGTAAGGCTATCGAAAGGGTCTGTATAAGAATATGGGTCTGTATATGACTATGGGTCTGTAAAGCTATCGAAAGGGTCTGTAAGATTATCGAAAGGGTCTGTATAAGACTATGGGTCTGTCTTAAAGTTTAATTCTGTTCACGTTAAATTATGAGGTATCTTTCGACTGTGTTATACCTACCTTGTTGTCAGGGTAGGCCGAGCAAGAGTTTTGCTACAAATGAGACATTTGTTACAGATACACACGAGGACGTGTGAATCGTCAGTCTGGCCGTGTCGTCGCGAGTGGTCGCGAGCAATTTCCAATATGGAATTCAAGATGACAACATTATCAAAATAAGAAGTCTATGCTTTAATTTCTTAATATTGGCTAACATGTAACTTAATTCTGATTGGTTGACCGAGTTGTACTGTGAACGCCGTGTGATGGCGCTACTGTTCTCCCGCCAAAAACACGTGGACAGAGTCGATTTTTGAGAGGCTTTATTAAAATAGTGCATAGAGTGCAAGGATTCCCGCCACAGACTTGGTTGCGAGCGGACGATCGAAACTGTCACGTTCACCGTACAAACCTTATTGCTAATTATCTCAAGTAAATCCGCATTGTGAATATCCTGTGAACATACCGAATAAACGTGTCTGTGATTTGTAACTAAACCTACGTTTTACTGGCTTGCCCGAGTACCCACTGACTGATCCCATGGAACTGATGGAACCCGCATGAAGAAAAGATGATGATCACCACTTTCATCATCACGCCCACACATACTCCTCCACGCCGCTCCATATCCCCTTCTGTGTCGATATGTTTATGTTTTAGTTGACAGCTCTCGCAGAGGTAGGGAAGCAATATTAAAATATTATTGTAACTGCATCGTAAGCAGGCGGACTGTAGGCTGCTGCGCCCATGTAATGTCTATAATATGGTACCTTAGTTGGGCTAGGTACCAAGAAAATATTGTACCACCTGCACAATTCTTAGATGATGTTCTTGTGATAATTGAAGAAGAATAAAAAATATGAATAAAAAACGATTTTTATTTTTTAACTCCTCCCACTCTGTCCCTCTCCATCCCTCTCACAAAATATGCTTAACATCCTGTCTTAATTATAAGAAAAAGTAATTAAAATAATCATAAACCTTGACTGTTTGCTTAGCAAGTGAACTAAAAAGACGTAGGTCAACAAGAAGTAAAGCCTCCTACAGACCCACACGATCAAATTAGAAGAATAAGCATCCCCAAAATCCTAAGCCTGCCGGGGTCGCGGGACTTATTACCCTGAACCGGAACATAAAGGGCTATTGAAGGACACCGTGGATTTTATTCAGTACAAGTCTGATGATTTTACAAAGTAAAGAAAATGGTGTCGAAAAGCCGCTATTCTTTCCATTTTAATTTAACCAGTGACACTCGCAAGATTAAGACGAATAGGTTGACGTGAGAATCATCAAAATCGGTTTACGCGTTTGTTCTCTAGAACGATACAGAGGAACAAACATAAATGCATACAAATATACACACGTATACTGATAAAACCATTACCCTCCTACAGCAATCGGGTAAAAAATGACAATCGCACTTCAAAAATCGGCTAATACATTTATGGATTGTTACGTAACCTCACTTTTCTTAAATCTCTCATATCTCGGCTCTCAGATTGCCAAGATCTACAAAATTTTCAGCGATTATTTGTTAATATAGTAGCTATCAATTGACACCAGTTTGATCTTTTTACATCCGGGCCCAAAATTGTATGAAAGCGTATCCGTCTCCTTTGTCGTCAATGCCGTGTATAAGACAGCCAACTGCTTTATTGCCAGTTATCTCACATTTATTTATAAGTGCCATTTTGTCATAATAATAATGTTCTAAAGACTGACCAAATTTACACCTAAGCCTTAGCATTGATTCATGGCGTCCTGACCTACCGCTTGACGCAGGTCCTCACCGGACACGGAAGTTTCGGGAGGTACCTGTGTCTGATGCGAAAGGAGGAGACGCCTGGGTGCCACCACTGCGAAGATCGCCCGGAGGACACGGTGGAGCATACGGTGCAAGACTGCCCAGCTTGGGCGGAGCACCGACGTGTCCTCACGGCTGCGATAGGCGGAGACCTCTCGCGCCCGGCATTGGTTGCGGCCATGCTGCGGGGTGAGACGGAGTGGGAAGCGGTCAGCTCCTTCTGCGAGGCAGTAATGCTCGTCAAGGAGGAGGCAGGCCGCGAGCGAGAGAGGACAGCGTCCTCCCTCCGCCCCAGCCGCAGTGGTAGGCGCCCACGGCGACGGACGTCGCAAGATGATCTCCGGCCACCGTAGGCGCGGGCATGCGGGCAGCGAGTAAAGGGCAACTCGCTGCCCGACCAAGGACCATGCCCGGGTCGACGGCGCGTTGTGTCCCACGCGCGCCTCAAAGAGCGTCAGCATAATGACGGGGCCCCCCTCTCAGAGGGCCAAAGCCTGCCGGGGTCGCGGGATTATTCCCTAACCGTAACCCCGGAACGTAACAGGCTATGAAGGACACCGTGGATTTTAGTCAGTAGAAGTCTGACAGTCCCTCCCGCCCTGCCCGGGGTTGGAGGACTCATTTGATGATTTTACCACGCTAAAAAAAAAAAAAAAAAAAAAAAAAAAAAAAAAGCCTTAGCATTGATGACAACAGATCCCCATAATTTTCGTTGGAAGGAAAAGCCTGTTTTAATTTTTGAACCCACTCATTCCAATTAAATAATACCGAGGGTAAACCCTGATACCATTTCTTGGCTAAACCACTTAATTTGGGAAGAGCATAGTGACATATTTGACGATCGTTCCAAGAGTAAATCTGCGCACATTCACTGACCTTGTTAATCCAATTTTCTATAGTTTGGCTATCACTTGGGTCAAATTCGGGTACAACACTGAAAGCAACAGGAAAGTTGTTTTGAGCCCAAAAATTGGAGGCTGGTAGTGACGCAGAGTTACCGATGGGGTCGTTCACGTTTAATGGAATATCGTTCAATGAAATATTATTATTATTCAATAAATCACGAGTGGTTTGATTGGTAACTGCACGTAACGGTGTTAAAGAAGTCAACGGAGGAGTTTTAGTTGATTCTCGATCAAAACGATTAGAGCGCTTTTGTTTCCTACTTCTCTTACTATGCTGTCTATGGCTATTGCTATTCTTTCTATCACGACGTCGCTTTTTACTATGCCGCGACCTATGGTGGTTATCATCACTATCACTACTACTTGCAGACGAACTATCACTATTTGAGCCACGCCGCCTTCGCTTAGAATTGCCCATTATCACTTTAAACGATTTCGAGCGATTCAAGATAAAATCAAAGTTATATACATACAACAACAAAATTATGTAACTAAATAATTAAACTAAAGTTATTCAAATAATAATGTAACCGCTTCATCCAGCAACTAGATATTTCTATACGATTGAGGGTACTTTAACAATAATTCCATCGCAATAATGGACTATTTATGTCCAATGTTAATAGCTATAGGTTAGGAAAATAGTCACTTCAAATTGTTTTTGATTACACGTAAATATACAACCAAAACTGGTATCACTTTCACTAGGTAATTCTCAACGATCACTTATTGGTATTGCTCGAAATGTTTTAAACTTGTATCATAATTCAAGCACGCGCGTACTCATGCGCGTGTAACGAAAAGTTTATCGCATAATCACAGGGAAACGAAGTAATATGTTCAGATCTGACCTTAAAATGTCCTTGGTCCAGGAAACCGCAGCATCAGGCACGTAGATAAACTTTTAGCACACTTCTGACTTGAAAGAATTATACACTCAAATACTTGTGCAAAACTGTTTTATTGATACTATACACCTTAAATTCCCAACTAGCAAAAAGTAGTTTTAATTCTATCCTAGAACCACATTTATCGAGGACTATATGAGACTTATATCCACATATAAGTCGCGAAAAGGGCCCACTTTATAAGTCTACTTTTACTTATAACGTATTTATATTAGTCCGCTGAAATGCCATCTACGCCCATATTGCTCCTTAAATAGAATTACGTCAGTACAATTACTCCTGTTAATCTCAATATAAGTAAGTTATAGTCAAAATTTTGATTAATACGCTCCTAGAAATGCTGCTGTAAGCTCATATTGAGAACAGTCGAAGAGACTATCTGAAGTTGTTGTGCTCTGTGAAAATATTTTTAACTTCTTGTGTTTTAAGTATTTATATGAATCAGAATTTATTAATGTCAACCACAATAGAAAAAGTTATTGTTAGTCTTATAGTAGCTTATTCATAGGGGAATGTGAATTTTCTGTGAAATCTGTGGTGGTTTGGGTTACAATTTTAAAGCGCCTCTTGAAATTTGCTTATTTACATTTTAGTATTAATTAATATTAAATTAATATTATGAAGGCAGCCGACATTTTCTTAGTAAGCATTTCCAAAGTGTAACATAGTGCTAAAATAAGTATTTTTAGCATGTCCAAGTGTAATATAGGACCAATATAAGTATGTTGGTTCTATATTAGGATATCTCAAACCGAAGCCTATTCGCCATTTTTACCGATTAGGGTTCCGCAATGCCCAGATGAAATCGATTGATATTATATTGATACTATGCCGATGTTCCTGGATAAAGAAGATTTCAGATCTTTAAAGAACTTAAAATGGCCTTGGAATGTTACACATTTCTTGTTATCTGAGATATGTCCCGGTTGTCAAAGCCAAAACTGGTATCTCGAAATGTTGAAAACTGGTAATCCATCAACATTAAATGTTTGGAAAAATTTCATTTGGTAAAGAAGAAATATTGTCACATTTTTTTTTTCAAACATTTGACCGAACCGTTGTGCCAATAGTGCACTGGGGCTGAAACACTAATGTTTAGATTTTCTTTCTTGGTATCCAGTAATGTTAATGCATCTTTAGGCAAAACATTGTTTAACCCTGGAGTGGTCGCGTGGACTACATATGTAATCCACCTATACAAAATCGATAATTTCCAAAAATCGATTTGCTTGAATTTGTTGAGCCTCCAGGTATTTTCAAATGAATGATTGAGCGACACACTCCGTGGAGCATAAGCTTAGGACTCACTCGGTTGTGTCACAGGAGCTTAGTAAAGTGCGTGGACTACAATTGTAATCCGCGCGACCAATTACGTAAGTATTTTTTTAACATTGAATTGTCATGTTTTCGCTTATTATAGACAACTTATACCTTATTTTGTTTTGTTTTGTCACATTATTGTTATTTATGTTTGATTTTAGTAAAAAAAATGGACAATCCAAGTGATGCCCTAATTTAGTCGTGGCCAGCTGAAGTTGATGTGGGAAATGATGATTATGAAGCTGAATCAAGCTCTGACGAAGAAATTGATAATTTACTAGAGGAAGACCATCAATCAGAATCCCAGCAAGAGCAAGAGATACTAGGTGATGGATCTGACGAAAGTTCTGAAGAAGATATCAAATTTCAGCAACGTCGCCAACGCACTGACTTTTACAAAGAAGTGAATGACACATGTCATTATGGTCTAAAATAATTCTCGTAAACAGAGGGATAATAGTACTAAGCCATAACATAGTATTATAAGGAAACAGCAACAGTGTGAAGTTGGCTGAACTGTCAAAATCAATTGACAGATCTATCAGAACCATTTTTCCTCGAACACTTTTGCTCGAGACAGCTCTTCGGACGGGTGCATCACTTACGTATCGTATTAATCGAATATTCTTTTGTTACTAAGTGCATAGGAAGAACCGAAATCAATAATCGTTGTGATTTAGTTTTATTTTAGTCATTAAATTTTATATTTTTGTGTAAAGGATTGTTTTATTTGCTTTTATCAGAAGTGGGATCACTAACTACCCACATTTGATTTTAGCTTACGAATTATTGATTTCGGTTGTGATATTTTTTTGATTTCTGTGTAATAACGTGTTCAGTGTCGCAATAATGGGAAAACGAAATCGTTCGCGTAGTCGGTCGCATAGCCGTTCGCGTTCTAGGAGTCGCAAACATTCAAAACGCCAGCATCGAAACCATTCGACGTGCAGCCCGCGATCTACGAGTAATTCAGGACTACGCGAGTCCTTACAAACAATCGTGTCCCGGTTAAATGCGTTAGAAGATCGGTCGTCGGTAGCCATGCCGATAACTAATGTCGAAGTACCGTCAAAAAATGACGATTCAACGGAAAAAATTGTGAAAGCTATTCATTCGCTAAAATACGGCGGTACACGTGATTTTTACGTATCGAACTTTGATCCCAATATACACGACGTTGACGCCTGGTTTGATGAGGTAGATCGAGCGCAAATTCTGAATAAGTGGAATGATTCTGATGTTTATCGCGAATAGGTCATTGTCTTAAGGGCGATGCAAAATCTTGGTTGGATGATTGGGTTACAACAGATCGCTCGTGGAGTAATTTTAAAAGAGATTTTAAATCTTTGTGCGTAAAAAAGATTGACGTAGCGAGCATTCTATACGAGGTAATGAGCACAAATTCTGATAGTTTTTCTACGTATGCGGAATATGTGCGTCGATCTTTATTACGGTTACAAATAGTAAAAGGTTTAAGTGAAGAACTTATTAGTGCCATTATTATACGCGGTATCAATGAACCCAATATTAAAGCGGCTGCTACCAATGAGAACCTTAAACCGTACCAGTTAGTTAATTATTTTTCTACTTTCGTGAAACCGATTGAGAGTAAGCATGAAAAACGTTTAAGTCGGGAGTCAGTAAGTAAAGAGGCTGTGAAACCAAGTTTTTCCAAACGGCCCTCACAAAGCCTCCATTTAAATGTTTTTCTTGTGGACAAACCGGACATAAACAAAGTAACTGTCAAGTAAAACCAAAACCATCATCTACTAACACAAATGCGACTAACAGTGACCTAAAGTCGAGAACGAAAATAGTTTGCGCGTATTGTAAGAAAACAGGTCACCATATCAACGATTGTTTCGCCAAACAACGTTCTGATGATAAAAAAGGCAAAGTTAATTTTTGCTTCCTACCCGACATTTATAAAAACAAGGATGTTATAGTTGGAGTAATCCAAGGGATACCCATAGACATTCTGATCGATAGCGGTGCTATAGACGTTTCTCTTATTTCGTCTTCTGTGGCAAATCGTTTGTCATGCGGTAGAAAATCCACTTATAGAGAGTTAAAAGGTGTTGGAAATACTGTCACTCGGGTATTTTCATATGTAACCGTTACTATTGAGCTTAAAGAAATTACACTTGAAGTCGACCTATTGATCGTGCCCAGTGAAAGTATGAATGCACCAATCATAATAGGCACAGATGTCCTTAATCGGGAGGGAGTAATGTATGTACGCACAAAGGATTATCAGCGTTTAACTTTTAGTGCTGTTCCTGCAAAAGTCTCGGCTATCAAATCGAATGAGCATCCTGTCCAAACGTCACTTGTTGCCAGCGATAAGGAAAAACTTATTAAAATAATCAACGATTTTTCGAAATTTATGATAACTGGAACTGCTACTTCAACTGTGACCACCGGTAGCATGCACATTCGCTTAAACAGTGATGCACCCGTTTATTATAGGCCGTACAAATTATCTTTTAATGAGAAGTTGCGGTTACGCGAAATAATTAACGACCTTCTAGCTAAACAAATAATTCGCGAATCCGAATCTGCGTACGCGAGTCCTATACTTTTAATTAAGAAGAAAGACGGAACAGATCGGATGTGCGTTGACTTTCGTGCTTTAAACAGAATCACTGTTAAAGACAGATACCCCTTGCCATTGATCGAGGACCACATAGATCGGTTAGGTAAAGGAAAATATTTTACAACCCTCGATATGGCGTCAGGGTTTCATCAGATTTGCCTTGATAATGCGTCGATTCCCTTGACTGGATTTGTTACGCCTGAAGGGCATTATGAATATATGAAAATGCCCTTTGGCCTTGCTAATGCGCCAGTTGTCTTCCAGCGCATTATCAGCAATACGCTTCGTTCTTTCATAAACAATGGTACGGTTATGGTTTATATTGATGACGTTTTATTGGTCAGTAATAGCATTGATGAAGGATTACAAATATTACGTGACGTTTTGCGTACGTTAACAGACGCTGGGTTTTCATTAAACATGAAAAAGTGTTCGTTTTTGAGTAGTGAAATCGAGTATTTGGGTCGGATAATCTGTAATGGCAAAGTACGTCCTTCGAAATCTAAAATCACTGCATTGGTCAATTCTCCGGTACCCGAAAATGTGCGACAAGTTAGACAATTTTTGGGATTAGCGGGGTACTTTAGAAAGTACATAGAAAATTATGCTGTAAAAACTTCATGTATTGCGCGTTTGACTAGGAAAGACGTAGAATTTAAGTGGGCCGAAGAGCAAGACCAAGCTCGTAATGAGGTTATTAAGTGTTTGACGAGTGAGCCTATTCTCGCTATCTTTGATCCTGAGTTAGAAACAGAGGTCCATACGGACGCCAGTAGTCGAGGGTATGGCGCAATATTGCTCCAGATAGATAAAGGTGGTCGTAAATCAGTTGTTGCTTACTATAGTCAGGTCACACATGGTGCAGAAATGCGATACCATTCATATGAGCTAGAAACGTTGGCGGTAGTCAAAGCATTACGCCACTTTCGACATTATCTTATAGGCATAGAGTTTAAAGTAATTACAGATTGTAACGCGTTAAAGGCTACGCAAAACAAAAAGGACCTACTACCTCGAGTAGCGAGGTGGTGGGTGTACTTACAAGATTTTACATTTACAATTATCTATAGAAAGGGCGTTTTACTGCCCCATGCGGATTATCTTAGCCGCAACCCAATCCGCGTAGTAAACAACATTGATAGACCGCGAAATTGGGCTCAAGTAGCACAATCGGGCGATGAGGATACCCAAAAATTAATTAGACAGTTAGAAGAAGGACAGTTAGATGCTAGTCGTTACGTTAAAAATAATGAGATTCTTTACTACCAATATTCCCCTGTTGGTGAGCAATCACGGTTGCTTTGCTATATACCGAAAGGTCACAGGTTAAGTTTGCTTAGAATCTTTCATGACGAGAATTGTCATATAGGGGTAGACAAAACCATTGGATTGATCTTAAATCACTTTTGGTTTCCTGGTCTTCATGCTTTTGTAAAAAAGTACATAGGACACTGTTTAACTTGCATAGCTAATAAGCGGGTTCCTCGAGCACCCTTACAGCCTATTACGTCATGGACGAAGCCAGAAATTGCTTTTCATACCCTTCATGCCGATGTACTGGGGCCTTTGCCGGAGTCGAATGGCTACAAGCACGTTTTAGTATTGGTTGATGCTTTTTCTAAGTACTGTCTTACTTATCCACTTTATAGACAGGATCATGACGAATTAAAGAAAGCGTTCAAAAACGCTGTTTCCTTATTTGGCACTCCACACCTTATAGTTACCGACAGAGGTCGCATGTTTGAATCCACAAATTTTGTTAAATGGATTAATGATTTAGGATGCACCATACATTACATAACTCCTGAGATGCATCATGCCAATGGCCAGGTGGAAAGATATGTGCGTACTCTTCTTAACATGTTACGTGTCGAGACTAATAATAAAAAAAGTAAGTGGTCCGAAGAGTTATGGCGTCTACAACTTGTACTGAACATCACAAAACAAAAGACAACTCAAGCGTCTCCGTTAAATTTGTTGATCGGTATTGAAGGTACAACGCCTGTAATACAAACCTTGGTCCGCGATGTTACTATGGACTGTTCAAACAGTGATCGTCGATCTTTGCGAGAACTTGACCGACAGAGGGCTGCTGAACGTCTTAAGGATAATCAGAATCGTCAAGACAAGTATGTGAACAAAATGCGTCAACCGCCTCATGTTTTTCAAAAAGATGACCTTGCTTTTGTAATTAAGTACGCACAGTCCAAAGGAAAATTGGACTCTGGAATGCGCGGCCCTTATAAGGTGACAAGAGTATTGGAGAATGGCCGATACGAATTGAAGCTTATCGCTGGAGCTTACGGCAAAGTGACCTACGCCGCAGCGCAGTTCATGGTGCCTTGGAAGGGTGAATGGACTCCAGATGAGTGTGCTGCTTTCTTTGAGTGTGAGTAGCCAATAAGTGTTTGTGAGGGATATCTTCGGCTTTATGTCTAGTCTGTGAGACAGATGGACCTTATGTACTATGTCTAGTCTATGTAATAGATAGACCTTGTGATTTATGTCTAGTCTGTGTGACAGATAGACCTTGTGTGTTATGTCTAGTCTGTGTAACAGATAGACCTTGTGTTTGATGTCTAGTCTGTGTGACAGATAGACCTTGTGTGTTATGTCTAGTCTGTGTAACAGATAGACCTTGTGTTTGATGTCTAGTCTGTGTGACAGATAGACCTTGTGTGTTATGTCTAGTCTGTGTAACAGATAGACCTTGTGTTTGATGTCTAGTCTGTGTGACGGATAGACCTTGTATGTTATGTCTAGTCTGTGTAACAGATAGACCTTGTGTTTGATGTCTAGTCTATGTGACGGATAGACCTTGTGTGTTATGTCTATTCTGTGTGACAGATAGACCTTGTATGTTATGACTATTCTTGTGTCACTACTAGACCTTGTGAGTGATGGATGAGACCTTGCCTGTATAAAATTAATAGTAGATGTACATTACAGGTGCAGACCAATCAAACGAGCCCATTACTTTAATCGATGATGGAACTACGTCCGATGAAATCCAAAGCACTCCAGCTTACAATGATGAGGAAGCTGGACCATCTAAACCTGCCGAGGACGTCAGGATGTCAGGAGAGGCCGTATAAGGAAACAGCAACAGTGTGAAGTTGGCTGAACTGTCAAAATCAATTGACAGATCTATCAGAACCATTTTTCCTCGAACACTTTTGCTCGAGACAGCTCTTCGGACGGGTGCATCACTTACGTATCGTATTAATCGAATATTCTTTTGTTACTAAGTGCATAGGAAGAACCGAAATCAATAATCGTTGTGATTTAGTTTTATTTTAGTCATTAAATTTTATATTTTTGTGTAAAGGATTGTTTTATTTGCTTTTAGTATTTATTCCCGAAAGGAAAAGCTCGTCAAAAAACAACCATAAAAGCCTGATTTATCTAATATTATAATAAAAAGAAAATTGATTATATCGAGGAGAAACATAGAAGAGGAGAGGAGATGGTACACAGACCAAAAAAACTGAAATTTGAGGCTTTACAGGAATATTACTAATGGGTGAAGTAGTCGGAAAAAGAAAAGTACTGATACTTTGTATTATATATGCAGAAACTCAACCCACTACCTGGGAAGGAGCATCAATCAATGTTGTGCGCCGTTGCCGTGAGTGTGGATGAGCGCGCATTATAAGCACTAGGAAGATGTGCACCAAGTGCAGTAAGTTTATATGTGGGGATCATTTCAAGATTATGTGCCTATCTTGTGCTAAAAATAACATTAAGATATAAGTTTTTACTATTATTTATAAATTTTGATCTCAATAAGACCAGTTCAAGTGATTCTCATGCCATTTTAGAGAAGATTTGAATTTTTTATTATTATTTGTAACACAAGGGTTGAGATGAAATTGTGATATTTAAATTTTATTAAGAAAACCCTACTGATTAAATTTTCATTTTAATAATAAAGAGTTTATGAATAGATCTTTTGTTTTTTCAATTTGTATTATGGATTACGTATGTAGTCCACGCGACCACTCTTGTAAGTTTTAGGGACGCGACCACTGCAGGGTTAATCTCATATTTTAAGTAAAGCCCAGTTTTTGATAGAATGACACAGTTCTAAATTTTTGTTAATATCCGAAAGTCCTTCTTCACTTTCAATATCGCTCATAGACTTGGTACTTTCGTAGTTCGAACTTCTTCTAAATGTGCCATGTCCGGAACCCTCGCTAAAACTCGCAAAACGCTCGTCACACTGTTGTAATCAAAATGGCTGATGTCAAGTCCTACAATAGAATTTCTCAAAACTATATAAAGCGTGTTTTCGCCTGTACTGGTTGTTACAAGCAAAAGTGGCTTAATAAGAGTTTTAACCAGGATTGTTTGAGCTTACTTAGACTATAACACTACTGTGGAATGCCAATATAAATATGTCTAGGTTTAAAACGGCATAAGATAAAACTAAAAAAATATATGTGCAGAAAATATTTTGTCATACCCAGTGCTGTTATAATCTTGGTGTTTTATTATTCATAAAACGTGGATATGAAATTCATTTAACAGTTACTTCTAAGCTTATGTTGAACCATACCAGATACATAAATGACTTATAGTGATTTAACTTTAATTTACTTATATTGGCCACAAAATGTTAGCTTATATGAGGCTAAAAGCAAAAATAACAAGAGCAATTGCTCCTGAGTCCAAATCTTCCTGGCACATGCTTCTGCAAGAGTATGAGGATTTAAATAGCCCGCAGACGTTATCTTATAGGCGCATATAAGTCTAACTTACCGGAGTAATTACTCTTGAGTGTAACTACTCTTATTTCATGCTTAAAAGGAGTCCTGATCCTAAATATGTCAGGAAATATGGTTTTATATACGGATATAAGTACAAATTATAGGATACAACGTACTTTTTTTTTTTTTTTTTTTTTTTAGCGTGGTAAAATCATCAAATGAGTCCTCCAACCCCGGGCAGGGCGGGAGGGACTGTCAGACTTCTACTGACTAAAATCCACGGTGTCCTTCATAGCCTGTTACGTTCCGGGGTTACGGTAAGGGAATAATCCCGCGACCCCGGCAGGCTTTGGCCCTCTGAGAGGGGGGCCCCGTCATTATGCTGACGCTCTTTGAGGCGCGCGTGGGACACAACGCGCCGTCGACCCGGGCATGGTCCTTGGTCGGGCAGCGAGTTGCCCTTTACTCGCTGCCCGCATGCCCGCGCCTACGGTGGCCGGAGATCGTCGCGCGACGTCCGTCCCCGTGGGCGTCCTACACCGCGGTTGGGGCGGAGGGAGGACTCTGTCCTCTCTCGTTCGCGGCGCGCCTCCTCCTTAGTAGGTATACGAAACGGGGCACTATGAAAAAAAGACTTAGAAAAATTTTACCCAAAAACAACGCCTAATCAAGCCTTCGGGATCCGGTGGGATGTGGGAGTACCAGGGTGGGGAAACACCGGGGGACGACCTTAAGGTCAATGCAAGGTCAAGGTCAAATTAAAAAAGACGCAGACACGGGGTACTCTTTGAGGTTAGTGACCTTGACGCCAGGGTCAGTGACCTTGACCACAAGGTCAGTGACCTTGAAGGTCAAGGTCAAATTAAAAAAAGACGCAGACACGCGGTACGCTTGAAATCAGTGACCTTGACGCCAAGGTCAGTGACCTTGACCACAAGGTCAGTGACCTTGAAGGTCAAGGTCAAATTAAAAGAGACGCTGACACGGCGTATGCTCGTGGTCAGTGACCTTGACTTCAAGGTCAGATTCATAAAAACACCCCTTTTAACCTAACCTGTCCAAGTCAGAGAGCACTTCGCTCGCTCTTGGACTAAGTTGTTCGCGGGGCTTAAAGGTCATAAAAATCAATCCTAGTCGGAGTGCCCCAAGTTTCGAGCTCGCTTCGCTCGCTCTTGGACTAAGTTGCTTAAAGGGCAAAATCGGGCCTCCGTTTAATTTGACCTTGACCTTGTGGTCAAGGTCACTGACATTGCCGTCAAAGTCACTGATCTCGAGAGTACCCCGTGTCAGCGTCTTTTTTAATTTGACCTTGACCTTGGGATCAAGGTCACCGACCTTGGCGTCAAGGTCACTGCATTGAGCATACTCCATGTCTGCGTCTTTTTTAATTTGACCTTGACCTTGGGGTCGAAGTCATTGACCTTAAGGTCACCCCCCGGTGTTTCGACCCTAGTACACCCGCATCCCACCGGATCCCGAAGACTATCTTTGGCGCTGTTTTTGGGTGAAATCTTTCTAAGTCTTTTTCATTACTTTTTCTTCAAAATTTTCTAAGTCCCAGACGCCTTCATAATGAGAGTTAAACTTTGCCTCCTAGCTCAGCGGTCATTGACCTCACAAAAAAAACTCCCGGGAAAAAGTTGTTTCTTTTGATGTCCTCCATACGATAAAACCATAAAAAGTAAGTATTATTATGTTTGAAAAATTCATCAAAACTTTTCTAAGTGTTTTTTCCTCAGTGCCCCGTTACGTACACTCCAACCCTAAAATTGTTTGTCTGTTAGGCACTCGCGAATTAATTCCGGTACGTAAACGCGGTAAACTTTCTGTAAGGTACATTCTTTGTGCACCATTTAAACTTTCACCACTTAGAAGATAGCACCTGACCATTTCATAATACTCTGCATTGGAATAAAAAGTCGCCATGTCGTGCGATAATGATCGACCGGAATTCGGAAGCAAAAATGCAGGGAGAGCGGCAAAAAAATGGCACACGTTCGCACGTAACTAGGCAGGGTTGACAATCTTAGTACTTGGAAACGGGTAATCGCAGGGTTGACAATCTTAGTACTTGGAAACGGGTAATCGTTCTCGTATAAGTATGCAAAATAAGATTGAACACCAGAAGTACTGCCGGCTTGCACATGAAACTGACATTTTAATTTGGTTACATTATATTGTGCTACTTTTACAAAACCTGCTTATAGATGGCAGTATTACAAGATTTGTGACTACGTAGTTCTATTATGTGCGCAAGATGGCGTGCAAACAGTCATTCATTTGACTCTTTGGTATGACCAGCCTTCGCTCAATTTATATGAGTAGTATAATCTCGATAAACTTATTTATTACAAACAATACAACGAGAAAACAATAAAATTTTATTTGGAAGCTCATTAAAATATAAAGTAATAAAAAAAAATCAAGATTTAGTAACTGAATTTATTTATATTATAAGCAACAGCAACACTACAACAAATGTCAAACAAACAATAATTAATGAATTAATCTATGAACAAACTTGGCCGCCGGTTTGCGTTAACGTATTTTCCGCGTCTTGTTTGTTTTTCCAGATTTTAACGGTCCTAAAGTGCTTTTTCCACCTAAGTCCGTTGTCGTCGAGTCTCGGCTCCTCTGGCCGTGTTGATTTTGTGCTTGTGTTGTTGTTAAAATCAAGTTTTGAGACAGGACTCTGACGAACCGTTTGGTGCCGCAACTTTTGTGTTTGTGACATTATATCTTCCTATTATCATGTCTAACAGACAGTGTTGCGTCCCCGGATGATGATGATACGGATTTGTATAAAGTTAAAGCAAGAAAACTAAGTACCTAAGAAGTGTTTTAAAATAAAGAAATAAAAAAAAAAGGCTAAGATCATTGTTTTTTTTTAATAGTTGTGAATTACTTTTTCGCTTTTCACATAACTGCAAGCGATTAAGTAATTCACATAAGTACCCTAAACCGCCTAAACCAATATTCAAGTAGTGGAGTAGGTACGAATGTAAGTATGTATGTGTGTATGTATGTACGTATGTAGTATGCTTTTGTGTTGGCATTAGTTCCAAAACCTGCGTCCAGAGGGCGACATTTGACGTTTCTCAGTTTCGACCCAGAGTTGTACCTCTATCCCATATACAATAAAAGTACTCTGTGTAACTAGGTCACGGTCAACTAACGAGAAGCCGCAGGCGCATGGCCGACCGGGGGCTGCGCGGGGTGCGACGTGTGAGGGAGTGGGGCATAGACATAGTGCGTGTGCGTGCTGTTTGTGTGCACTCCCAGGGTAAGCGCGTGTGCAGCCGAGTTCAACAACCTATTGTTATACTGTATTTAGTCCACACTTTGTGAATTTAGTAGCGGACAATGGTGAAAATCATGTCATTTTTTTTAATTATTTTTATTTACTTAATTGATAAGGTTATCGATTCTAAACCATTTCTGAAAATTTGGATGGTGGTTGCAAAATAACCCTGTATATACTGATGTCAAAGAAATTCATAAAGCAATTATTAACCAAATAGATTCTGATCATTGCGGGCAACTTATTACTATTGAAAATGTTAACAAAAAAGTAATTAAACAAGAAATCACAGTTAACCCTAAAACCACAAGTAGATTGGAAACTTTGAAAAATAAACTTTCGCATAAATTATCTCTTTTGTCAACTAATGATGACCCGAATCAACATTTTAACGATTTTTTCAGTATGTACTGCAAACAATTTGATACCACATTTATTCCCAAAACAATTTCTGTTAATAGTAAAGCCTCATTCAATGACTGGGCCACCATTGGTATTCATAGGAGCAGAAAAAGACTATATGAGCTGTATGAAGAGAGGTCCTATATTAATACTGTGGAATTCAATTCATATGTTAAGAATTATTCTAAATTATTTAAAAAAGTTTGTTGTGTAGCAAAAGCTCAATACTTGAGCTCAAAAATTAAAAACAGCAGTAATGTAATTAGAACGACATGGAAAATTATTAATAGCGAAACGGGAAAGTCGTGCAGGACAGAAAGTGATTTCAGCCTTGCCATTGGTGATAATGTTTTAAATTCAGACACTCAAGTTGCCACAGCCTTTGAGAAATTTTTCGCTGACATTCCTGTATCGACTACTAAATCATTAAACTCGGCACCTGCTGCTGCAGAGTCTTTACTGAAGGATAATGTTCCTGCTTGTAATTTCGATTTTTGTTTTCAATATGTCACTTGTAAAGATATAATCAAAACTTTTTACACATTAAATATTAAGAAGGCCGCTGATCTATGGGGTCACTCAGTGGATTTTGCTAAGTCTATTATAAATATTGTAGCTCCTACCCTCGCTTCTATTTTTAATGATTGTATTTACAGTGGAGAGTTTCCTGATTTAATGAAAAATAGTAAAATAATACCACTATTCAAATCTGGTAGTACATCAGACCCTACTAACTACAGACCTATTTCAGTACTACCTACCATTAGTAAAATTTTTGAAAAGCTTATTTTGGTTCAATTGCAAAGTTTTTTTAACAAACATAAGTTATTGCATAATAAACAGTTCGGTTTTACAAGGGGTCGTTCAAAAACTGATGCCGGTGTTGAACTTTTAGGACACATTTATGATGCATGGGAAGACAAATGCGACGCTTTGGGCATTTTTTGCGATTTTTCCAAGGTTTTCGATTGCGTTCTTCACGAAACATTGATCAGGAAACTGCACCACTACGGTATCCGGAACGCCTCTTTGGATCTTCTTACCTCTTATTTGAGTGATAGGATTCAAAGAGTGGACGTCAACGGAAAAAGATCCCCTGGATCTGTTGTAAAAATGGGGGTACTCCAGGGCTCAATTCTTGGCCCATTTTTGTTTCTCATTTATATAAATGATTTGCCTTACTTAATAAAAGACAATCATAACATAGTGTTGTTTGCAGACGATACTTCTCTTTTATTTAAACTCAAACGTCAGCAAATCGTTACTGATGATGTTAATAGAGCTCTTGCTAAAATAGTTAATTGGTTCGAATGTAATAATCTTCTTCTAAATGAGAAAAAAACGAAATGTATTAAATTTACGATACCTCATGTTAAACAAGTGGAAACTGTTATACGGATAAAGGATCAAGAATTAAAACCGGAAGATACCTCTGTCTTTTTAGGCATAACCTTGGATAATAAACTTCAGTGGGCTCCCCATATAGAAAAATTGGCAAAAAAACTGAGCTCTGCAGCATTCGCCGTCAGAAAAATTCGGGACTTGACTGATTTAGAGACAGCGCGTTTAGTTTACTTTAGTTACTTCCACAGTGTGATCTCGTACGGTATTCTTTTATGGGGAAATGCCGCCGATATTCAAACAGTTTTTGTATTGCAAAAACGGGCAATTCGTTCCATTTATAAATTGAGTCCCAGAAGCTCCCTCAGAGAAAAGTTTAAGGAGATTAATATATTGACTGTGCCCTCTCAATTTATTTATGAAAACCTTTTGTACGCACATAAAAATATTAATCTTTTTAAAAAATATAGTGATATTCACAACATTAATACGAGGAATAAAGATAAATTTATTGTTCCGGCAACGCGGCTCAAAAAAATAGGGATTTCGTTTAGATGTCAATGTATACGTTTCTATAATAAACTTCCCGGCCCTATTCAAACGCTAAGTGTTAATTAATTCAAATCATATATAAAACGAAATTTAGCATTGGGCATTTTCGTGGACTTAAAAAAAGCATTTGACACAATAAGTCATAAACTGCTCTTGAAGAAACTAAATGATATTGGTATCACTGGTAGTGCTCTAGATATATTCAAATCTTACCTGGCAAATCGTTCCCAAGTGGTCAAGCTTAATGACACCCAAAGTAGTCCTAAAATCGTGAGTTTTGGTATTCCGCAGGGATCAATTTTGGGACCCTTATTATTCCTGATTTATATAAATAATATTCATGAAATTGAACTAAAAGGCGATGTATCGTTATACGCCGACGATACAGCCTTATTTTACTTTGGACACTCCGTAGACGCTGTTATGAGTGACGCCCAGAGCGATCTACATCTTCTAAATATGTGGTTTCAGTGCAATTTACTCACCATAAATATAGCTAAAACCAACTACATAATTTTTGCAGCAAAAAACAAAAAAATATCACATCAGTCACAATTAACTATAAATAACCAACCTATCAAAAAAGTTGATCACGAAAAGTACCTCGGATTAATTCTAGATAATCATTTAAACTGGAAGCCACATATGGAGAAGGTTAGATCTAAACTGTCTTCGCTCACGGGAGCCCTGCGGAGTGTTGTCCGATGTCTTCCACACCAAGTTCGATACAATATATATAATTCTCTAATAAAACCTCACTTGGATTATCTAATAGAAGTATGGGGAACAGCGGCCAAAACTAATATAAAAACACTTCAAATAGCACAAAATAAGTTAGTAAAAACTCTCTTCCAATACGATTATGATACACCTACACAAAAAATATACAGTGATACGAAGATAATGGACATATCACAAACCTACTTATATAATACATGCATCTTAATAAGAAAAATACTCAATCGAAACATTCACACGCAAATACATTTTACAAAAAAACACCAAATACACAAAATTGGGCTTAGAAATGCGAATGACATACAACTATACACACCACACACTAATTATGGAAAAAAGAATGTGATGTACGAAGGTGCTGAATTGTATAACAGACTACCAAATACCATAAAAAATGCAAACTCCATGCCAATATTCAAAAAAAAGTTAAAATCACATATTATTAACAAAAATAAAGCGAGCGCACCTTAGTTAAGACCTTAGTACATTGCATACCACATCTAGTTGCGCGTGTTCCGTGTATGTTTACATTTTTGCTGTGCTTAACTTGAGCGACTACCCCACGTTTTTAAATATTTTTGATATAGTTAAGTTAACTATTTTGTCTTTGAAATGTTTTGTTTTACGACAACTGTACGTAGATATTAATTTTTTTTAAATTACTTGTTATATTTCTCATGTAAGTGAATTTTTTCTTATGGGAAATAAAGATATCTCAAACCCGAAATTTATCCAAGAAAGCTTATTATAGTATAAATCATTATTTAGAGGATAATAAAAAAAAAAATTTAACGAAAAACAAAAAACCCGACTGCGTTAAAAATACACTAAAAAGAAAGAAACAAGCCCAGTAGTTTAGAATTCACTCATTCACACTCACAGTCGGGGCCCCTTGGGAAGATTTGATTGGTATAATTTGAATGGGCCCCGACTGTGAGTGTGAATGAGTGAATTCTAAACTACTGGGCTTGTTTCTTTCTTTTTAGTGTATTTTTAACGCAGTCGGGTTTTTTGTTTTTCGTTAAATTATTTTTTTTATTTCATACTTTTTAGTTTACAATATTAGTGTGAATTAGTCTCTCTAGAGACCTAACTCGGCTCAAAGCTACATAATTATGCTTGATATAACCTTTAGCAAAAATGCGTGAACTTAAGTCAGCCACAGCTCGGTCCAAAGTAGTTCCTTGGTGCGTGTATACTTAGATTATTTTTACCAAAAATATTTGTTCGTCATGCTTATTCACTACGTTTCTTTTTTGTTGTTCAAAACCGTTTATTTACGAGTACTAGAAACAAAAACTTAAATCAATAAGTAAGTAAATGAGCGAAAATTATTGTTTTGTTAAAACTTTAAATCGTCATATATCCTAAACTATTATTTAAAATGAAAAACGATGAAGGGAACCTAAAGATGATTTTAAAATACCTATTCAACGATACCCCACATGACATAGTTCATCGACTTTTTTTTTTTCATTTTGACAATATGGCGTCTGGTTGTCGCTGTGGTGAATATTGATTACTGTCATGTCTTTAGTGACACTCGCAAGGTTAAGACAAATCGATTCACGTAAGAATTATCAAAATCGGCCCACGCGTTTAGTCTCTAGAACGCCACATAGAAACAAACATACATACATACATACATACATACATACATAGACTGATAAACACATTACCCTCCTTTGCGTCGCGCAGTCGGGTAAAAAGGCATGGGAATAAGCTGCTCCAATTAAATTCACTCAATGTTTTCTTTTATACTATTTTTTTTTACTTTTTACTTTATTTTGACATTTTATTTTATTTTTATTCATTTTATTTTTAATTTTGACATGTTTTTATTTTTATACACATTGACATTTTATTTATACTTCTCTTTTATTTTTATTTTGACACATTGTATATTTTTTTTTGTTTTGACATGATTACTTTGTAATTTATTTATATTTTTACATATTTTGACATTAATAATAATAATAAAATATTTTTATTGACATTAAAATACAATGTGTGTTGTAACCCTGACTACTGAGCTAGGCGAAGCCTGTGTTACAGAAGTCAGTGTCTTCTCCCATTTATGTCATCAATGTGCAACAAAAACATCAAAATCAAGATCGAAAAATAAAAATAAGGAAAACATAAACATAGAAAACACAATAAAACACAAATGCTGTATGTGTGTATTTTATATGTGTGTATTTTGTATGTGTGTATTTTGTATGTGTGTATGAGTGTGGTGTGTGAGGTATATGTGAGTGGGTGTTTGTATGTGTGGGTGTGAGAGTGGGTATTTGTAGGTGTGGGTGTGAAGTTGTGTGGTGTGGTGTGTTGTGTTATTTAATTATTTCTTCAGTGTCAATATAGCTGAGCGTCTGAAGCCAGATTTTAACTTTGTATTTTAAATCATTCAGTGTAAGAGGGTTTATGTTCAGTAATCTGTTTGCCTTATTATATATGTGTGCTGCTAAATACACGTGCTGTCGCCTTGCCGATGCAGGGTATGTTTTTACATGGAGACAGATGTTGGGGATGGTACGTTTGCGTATACTGTTTGGATTGAAAGGTGTGATAAGATGCTTCCTTATGATAATATTTTGTAAAAATAACTGTCTTACCGATAACACCTTGCAAATTTCATACAAGTGGCGGTCGGGAACCGGTATGGTTTGAATGTCATGACTTTGAGCAGTGATCTTTGAGCTCTTTCCAGGTTTATCATGAATGTTTTACATGCCCCACCCCATACCGTAATGCAGTAACCCAACACTGACTGCGCCAATGCGTGATAGGCTGAACGTAACTGTTTGGTATCTGCCACATACCTAAGCCTCCGGAATGCCCATATCAGCTTCCTCGTACGATTGGTTATTTGCTCAATGTGAAGTTTCCAACTCAGTTTACTCTCTAAGAGTACTCCTAGATATTTTGTGGATGTTACATTTTTAGTGACAAGCATGAGCAATTTGGACTATTCTTGGGGAAGTTACAAGAGTGTACTTTAATAATGAGTTCTGGTTGCCTGCTCTTGGCAAACGTGAAAAGCATGAAAGTGGTTTTAGTTAGGTTTAGAGTCAATAAATTTGCTTCTAGCCAATATTTTATTCGATGTAGTCCCAATTCTGCATTTGTGTGTGCTTCCTCCCAAGTCGCTCCATGGAATATTAACGCTGTGTCATCGGCATATGAAAATATTTTGCCATTTCTTAGTAAAAGTGTACACAAGTCGTTAATATATATTAGGAAAAGAGTCGGGGCAAGCACACTACCTTGGGGGACGCCGAAACTAATCTGCGCTTCGGTACATTTTCATGTCATCTGTTTTTTTATGTTTTATTTTATTTTATATTATTGTTGACATGAATTACTTTGTAATTTTAATTTTGTCTATTTTTTGTGTTTTTGCTAGCTTGTGAATATGAGAACAAATGTGGGTTACATTTTATTATACTCTTTTTATATTTTTTTTTTGCGGTAATTGTCTGACAGTTTGAGTTATTTATGCGGCCTACCCAAATGTCCTTTCTTTGGTATTGTTCGTCGTTTCGTTGAGCTCCTTGTGTTATGAGTTGAGCTACACGGTAACTGACACATGCTTGCACTGACTGGACAGGCCCACTCAAATCTGTGTGGTTCTTTCATCAAAAGACCACTTCAGACACCTGCATGGTTCTCATTATATCTGATTCAATACAAAATTGTCTGGACTTTAAAAGAGACTGTGACCTCTGAGTTTGTTTCGGATGTTTCTTCTCAGAGTAGTCAGGTACGAAACACCGGCCTCATCTAGTATAAAAATAGTGTCTTTGACGTGTAAAAGAGTTTGATAAAACCAATTTGCTGAATAAATATCATTTATCATTGTTTCGGGATATTTCGAAAACAAATCCTTTAAAACATCAAAGTATTTATCCAGTACGTCGAATTTCACTTCATTAGACAAAACTGCAGACACATTTACGGTTTTATGAAAGGTCAGTTGGTTTCCTATTCTCATATACATAATGATGTATCCTCGGTCACATTGCGGCCTACCAGCACATCACAACCCGATAACACGTCAATAACATAGAAATCTACATTTTCAAATTTAATACCGTCTAAAATCAGAAAAGTCGTTACGTAATCTTCTACCAAAACCACAGAACTATTCGAGAAACCCTGTAACTGAATAGGTGTTGCCAGTTTTAACTTTATTAATTTTAATTGTTTAACTAAATCCAATGTTATTACAGAGCAATCACTACCCATATCTATAAAAGCTTTTTGAGAAAAGCCCCCTATACAGGCAATTTTATTAAATTTATTTTTAGTTTTAACAGACTTTACAAATTTTACTTTAATAATAATAATAATAAGTTTTATTTATTCCACATATATGTAAAAAACAGTACAAATATAGGAAGTACCTTTTAAGCAAAGAATTGCTTGTATTAGGTATTTCCGCTCTTCCAGTTTACACAAACAATATATGAGAAAGTAAGAGGGGAAAAAAATCTAAACAAAAAACCAACATTAAAATAAAGAAAAAGATCAAAATAAATTAATAATTACAATTTAAATTAATAGCATAATAAGAATCAAATTCAAAATTATAATCACTACTTAAAAATTCAAGCCTAAATTAAATCAACATTAAAATTAAAATTGATATCACAATAAAATCAATACTAAAATTGAATTAAAATGAAAATCAACATTTAAATTAAAATCAGAATAAAAAATTAAAATTATAATCAAACTCCAATAAAAATTAAAATTGCGCAAAAGTGTGAGTGTGTGGGGGTGTGTGTGTATTGGTGTAGGTGTGGGTGTGGGACTGTGGGTGGATGGGTTGGTGTGAGTGTTTGTTTGTGTCAAAGAATCTCTCGAATTATGTGTTAGCATTCAGGATTGTTTCGATTTCTTCATAGGTTTTGTTTGTCAGCCATTGATAGACAGTTTTTTTGCAGTCATACTTTGTCATGGCATAAATGTTTAGTTTCTTATTTAGAATATTGTATATGCGTGATGATTGTTTTGTAAATTGTCTTTTGGCAAAGGCAGTTCTGACTGAAATCTCTGGTGCGACAGTATTTTTTCTTCTAGATTGTATCCTCGAAAGAACAAACGGAAGTGATTTATGTTTCTTCAAAGCAGTCTGTAGAATGTATAATTTCCTAACCGACAATAGATTTGAAGTTAGGTACAGGGTTTCAGTGGGGAATCTCATCGGTTTGAAGAACATAACCTTCAGTAACGCCCTCAGCGCCCTCTCCAGTTCCAAAAATTTTGTTTTTGTCACACCACCCCAGATTGGCAAACAGTATATTAATATTGATTGGCCCAAGGATATGTAGATTTGCCTGATTAGACTTTTAGTGGCCACATTTCGAAGCAGTTTGAAGGTCCAAATTAGTTTTCTGACTCTACTCATTATTAATTCCAAGTGCGAGTGCCATGATAATCTTTGGTCCAGCATAACCCCAAGGTATTTAGTGTTATTAACCCTGTTTATTTTCAAACAAGTGCAGGTGTTGTTAGACGCGTCGGAACATGTGTGTATTTAAAGGTCTTCGCACATTATAACAACTCACCGGCGACTCGACTCTATGCTAGACATTGAAATTTAAGCCCTGTATCATATGTTCAAGGTTCAATTTCAAAAAATGATTATAAAGTAGTGTACAACGAGTGGCCTACGCATCGTACACTAGAGGTCAACCCCGACACGTTTGTCACGCAATGACCATACGTCGTCCACGCAACGACCACACGTTGTCCACGTAACGACTATGCGTTTGCGACTGACGCGTGACGGGAAAACTGAGGTTAGACGAGTTGTCTGTTGAATAACCCACTCGTTGGCACCGCGTTGGCCACTCCTTGACACCGCGTTGTCCACTAGTGACCATTGGGTGGATCAACTAGTTGACTACTCATCGAGAGTGTGAGTAGAGTTGCTGCCGCGTTGGCGTGGAGTTGTTATAATGTGCGAAGACCTTTAATCTGGAAGTCATGTGATGGTTGAGAACGATTGCAGATGGAGAAGCAGATATAGTTAGTCTTTGAGACATTCAATGTCAGTAGGTTACGATCGAGCCAGGTAGCTATCACAGACAATCCACGCTCGGTTGCACGGCCAACACTATCCCATGATTTCCCTGAAAATACTATAGCGGTATCGTCAGCGTAAGAGAATATGTGACCGTTTTCTATAGACAAATCACATAAACCATTAATATAAACAAGGAACAATGGTGGGCCTAATACACTTCCTTGTCCTACCCCGTATGTCATGATTTCTTGAGAACTAGTGACCGATCCTATCTTCACCACATATCTTCTATCGCTCAGATATTCCTGAAACAGCTTGAGTGGGGTTCCTCTTACGCCAATGACTTCTAGCCTGTGTAGAAGAGTGGGAACAGAGACTGTGTCAAAGGCCTTTTTAAGGTCTAAAAAGACTGCTAGGCACTTACTTCCACCATCGACCTTTTCAGCAACAGTAGAGGCTAGCGCCATGACTGCATCTTCTGTAGACTTGCCTTGTCTAAAGCCATATTGTGAGGGTGATATTATTTCATTTTTCGATAGGTATCTAAGCAAACGTTGGTTAATCAATCGTTCGATTATTTTAGACAAGGAAGGGAGGACTGATATCGGCCTGTAGTTTGACGGGTCAGCTCTGTCCCCACTCTTATACACAGGTGTTATTACAGCTTGTTTCAGGGCGGTTGGAAATACTCCTTGTTCAAAGCAGAGGTTAACTAGGTGAGAGATAATTGGTGAAATAACTAGTTGTGCCGCCTTTAAGAAATTTACGGAAATTTTGTCCCATCCGGTGGCACTATCGGATTTTAGTTTCTTAATTATAGCAGCGACCTCGTCAGCGTCCGTGTTGAGTAAAACGAAAGATGAGACTGGTGGGTTTGGATCTCTTAGTGGTACGCAACGTCGCCGTTGGTCGGAGTTCTCGCAGTCAGCTGGCCTGTTAGGGTTATTAAGTATGTCGTCAGCTAAGCGTTTGCCAATTGTGGAGAAGTACTTGTTAACATTGTTTACTGCCTCGAAAGGGGAAACGGCTGATTCCAATAATTCCGTGTTTTGTGTTTTAGGTGGCTTGCGCTGGGTGATAGTGTTAACCGTTTGCCATAATTTTTTAGGGTTTTTGTTTGTTTTATATAACTGTTCGCGATCGTATTTACGTTTTTGTTTTTTTATTATACAGCTGCAGTAGTTTCGGTATCTCTTAAAGGTGATTTTCAGAATTTCATTGTACGGATCTAGTATCAATTTTTTTTGCATAATGTTACGGTTTTGTATGCAGCGCAGGAGGCCTATAGTCATCCAAGGTTTAATAAGTCTGTTTTTCAGGGGAATACTTCTTACAGAAGTATTAGCAGCGAGAACTGTTTGTAGTAAACTTATTAAGTCATTTGCTAGATCATTAGGGTTAGTTAGGCTTAAAAGGTCTTGAGTATTTTTGCTTTTTAAGAGTTCAATTGCACTATCTATGTTTGTTATTGTTTTAGTTTTACGTACTTGATGTCTTTTCGTTATATCAGATAGTCTTAAAAAAATCATACAGTGATCCGTTATACTTGTATCAATAACTCCAATAGATGCAGATCTTTTATTTGGTCTAAGCTTTAAGATGAAGTGATCCAAACAACTTTTGCCTCTAGTTGGAAGTGAATGTCCCGGGAGTAGGCCGTGCATTGCCAACATATTAAGATAATTGAGTCTGTTTGAGCGCTCGTATGACTGTTCTTCTTGTCTATGAATTAGATTTATATTAATATCTCCCGTAATTATTATATTTTTATTTGGGGCTACTGTAGCAAGGTGAAGAGATAAAGAGTTAATGAAGTCATCCGCATTAGTCTTTGACGGAGAGCGATATATACCTAAGACCAGGAGATCTGGTTTTATTATTACTTGCAAGCAAGAAGCATGAGTTAATTCTATTTCTTTTACTTGATGCTTATGTTTGTTACTAACAAAGACGACGACACCGTCGGCTTTATTTAAATGTTTTGTAGTTTGGCTTGCTGTGTAATTAACTAATTGAGGAATATTTTTATCTGCGTTTAGTCTGCATTCATTCAGAACAATAAGGTCAGTAGTGAAATTAAGATTAGCCAAGGTAAGTTGAAGGTCGTTGAAATTAGAATAGATGCTTCTGATGTTCTGTGATATAATCGTAAAGTCAGTGTTTTTAATTTCCATTACAGTGTTAAAATTGTGAAAAGAAAAGTGTGATGCTTGCGCTATTTCTGTATTGTCAATTTCAGTTATGGCTGATAAGGTGCTATCCATTATCGAGGTAAGGTGCATAGATACAAAAAACAATTAGGCTTTTCGTGTATGTGTGAGTATTTGTGTGTGTGTAGTTCATATGAAAAGGTATGACTTGCACGGGAAGTTTATTAGTGTGTGTTTTAAATGTGTGATTGCGCATTAGAATTACATAGTTTGTACTCCTTATACTAGTTATGGAGTTAAACAAAAAGTACATGTACAAAATATTCATACAAGAAATATTCAACCTATACATTTTACATAGATTATGGTGCATTATTATTAAGCATAAAACACAATGATTAATTAGGACTAGTCATATTTCTTGCATCAGTTTATTAACCTGCTTTTCGCTTTTAATTATTATTTTTGGCGAGTTGTCATCTTTTTTCACGCATACCTGTCCAAAGGCTGTCCAACAGTATTTATAGGCTTTAGACTTAGCCAGGTCGCGTGCAAGAAAATGCAAGCGTGCTCCCTTGGTGGTTAGTTGCTCCGATATATAGATGGGGGTGCTTTCACTAGTCTTGAGTCCTAAATGCTTTGCACATAATTTATCCTTGTTTAATCGATTGAAGGTTCGAGCCGATTTCAAAAATTCAGTCTTCAAGATAGTCGACGATAGCTCGATGATGATTGGACTTGTTTTCGTGTCACCTCTTTTGTTTGAAACTCTGAAAATGTCCCTAATTTCGCTTTGCTGAATAGGGGAATTAATTTCGTTTGAAAGGTGCTTGAGCATTGTCATCAAGTCATCCCTAGTTTCTTTATTTACTCTCGGTACATTTTTTATTTCTAAATTTGCTTTTCGGCTGCCCCGTTGCAGGTCTTCGATTCTGTCTTCCAGCAAAACAATGCAGTACTTCTTTTTTTACTTCGTCAGATTTTTTATTTCGACAATAGTTTTCCGAATGTCCCTTTTTATTACAATATTTACAAGTTTCTGTACACTTATTTCGTTTGTGATTACCCCCACATCCAAAACAAATTATCTGTTTTGCAGTTCTGGTACCAGTTAAACTTTGATTTGACGCAGCAATACGATTCGACGGTTCTGTTTTTAATGAATTTCCTAGATCGGTTCGTTTATACGAGGGTTGAAGCACCTTATGTTCATTGACAGCGCTCGTATTAACAGAACTACTTAGCCGACCATGGAGAAAAGTTGCAAGTTGGTCGCATGTATTTATACTTCCGGCATCTACTGACGCACTTATATTAGGGTCGTCGATGTTTCCCGTAATTATAGAAATGACGTCCCGATCAGAAAAATTCAAACCTAACTTGTCAATTTTACATTTTTATTGAAAGTAAAATTCATATAAATGTTGTCGCTTTACTATCAATGATTTATCTAAGCAATGCAAACATATTACGTTTTGTTTGGAATGTAAACGATATTTTATCTCGCCATTGTTTCCATTTCCAACTAGCCCAACTACTCTCATTTTTTAAAAATGAGTCATACCATGTTTTTTACGAATGGACGGAGGCGTGTAGTTTCTACTGGACTTACTGCTTATCGATGATGATGATGATGAAGAACTTGTATGTTTCCTCCTTTTCCGTCCCTGATGACTGGCACGTGACCTTCGACCCATTGGTAGGCTTGAATTCGAAACACTTCTGATGTAAGTTAACTATACTGGCAGCAAGAATAAATGTAAAAACTCAAGACAAACACTTTAATTTATTAATCAACAATTAGGATCAGCAACACTTATTAATTAATAATTAATATTAATACTTTTTATTATTATAAATTTATAACTGATAATTTACACTTTCACACAATTTAACATTAGATGTAGTCATTTCCACGAGCGCGAGCCAAAAGAGACCCAGTCCGCTGAGCTCTGGGTTTTTAAAGACTCGGTATGCTCACGCCATATTTCATTTTTGCCGCGCAAAGTAGACAGCGACGTTTTAACTTCCGCTACGACGACGCAGGTGGCAGCACTGTACCCACGGTGCGTCGCTTGACTCGTACTTTTAGTCACCGGAAACAGTGGCGCCAACATATGCTTGTCATACATTAACCGTAAAAGCGGAAAATCTAAGTTACATAACTTTAACATTACCAATATGATAAAAAATGTTTCTTTCAGTGAAGAATAAAAGTCGACCCGTACACATTGTACACAACTAGCCCTGATGGGACTCAAACCCACGACTGTAGCTCAGTGGTCAGAGCATTCACCCGGACAGTTAGTTAAAGTACCAGCGGAGCTCGCTGTGAAACGGGTCGACTTTGGTAAGAATCACACTGTGGGCTGTTCCCACATGCGTCTATATCGTTACACATACATACACACATATATATACTTACATACAAAATAACATAACCCACATACATACACACATATATATACATACAAAATAACATAACCGACACAATCGCCATACATTCATCAATACTTCTCAAAACTATAAATATTAATAAATATCAGTTTGATTCCGTAGCCGGAACAGTGGACACATACCACTGTGAGTAATTGAACGGACCGACCGGCGCACACGCGCGAATACATTCGTTCGCCGGTCAACCGTCAAGTGTCAGTCAGTCTAGTTACCGCCTCCGCTTGCGAAGCCCGCGTTGCTAGCCTCACCGGCGCTTATGTTCATCCACCTTCCGAACTTGATAATCGCTAGATCTGTGTGCTATCGCATCCTTCTGCTATTCTGCCACTTTCTTCCGCTTGTGCATAGCTGTGTATAGTGTTTAGTGAGTAGAACTATCTGAAAACTATCCTTGTGTCATTGTTCGCCATCACAACTTTAGTAATAAAGAAAAGTCTAAAACAACCGTGTTGTGCATTATTCCGGCTGGACTTCGAACCCTCATCACCGCTGACGACACCAAGGACATGAGTACACACGGAGACACATCAAGCTATACTGTTTGGACTTTGGACTACTAGAAGTTGAACGCTGCGAATCGTGCGAGAGGGTGCGACATGTTTTTGTTATTTCGTCTCACTTACGCACATTACGAATGCCACGTGACACGCGCCGCCCGCGCCTCTCTGTTGGTTTCAAATATTTCATTCTTACATTACTTTACTATGCTTAAAGATACTTATCTTTTATTATTTTGTTAAGGGGGATGCTCCAACCAGCCCGCGAAATTCAAATTTTTTTACGTTTTTTGCAATTTGCAGGCCAGTGACATGTTGTAACTTTATAAATATTTGTGTTGCGCAAATAACAAGTATAATTTTAAATATAAAAAATATCAAAAAACTCGCTCCATCAGCTCTCACATAGAAAAGGTGCATCATGTTAAAATCTCCGAAATCTAACTACGATGCACCTTTTCTATGTGAGAGCTGATGGAGCGAATTTTTTGACAATTTTTTTATTTAAAATTATACTTGTTATTTGCGCAACACAAATATTTATAAAGTTACAACATGTCACTGGCCTGCAAATTGCAAAAAACGTAAAAATATTTGAATTTCGCGGGCTACATCGACGCAATCACCTTAACAAGTTAAGCTCGTATTAATTTATGCGATTTGTTTTTCGGTTTGCGCTGCGCTTCTGAATGTTCACTGATACATTTATTATTATCATAATTATAAGTATATTACTTATGTTAGTCAGTAAGACAATTTGTAGCCCAGTAGTAACTGATTTTATAAAATCACTGAAACACTTATTTCTTAATTTTTGAGGTGAATGCGTAGATTGAGACCCGCGTAATTCAAATTTTCATTAATTGTAATAGTTTTTACTTAGCGAGCTTTACCAATGATTATTCTAGCATCTCCGCTTTCTCGACAAGTCGAGGCACTGCGAGTAGGTAGCTCCGGCGCGATCACATGGCGGTATATCTAGAGGGAACGACGGTCGCAACCAAGGTCCAAGCACGCCGCAATTGCGGTAGTAAAACCCCTCTTTGAGGAGTGACGGAGAGGTGCTACAGCATCCTCACCTTTCGTCTGACGCAGGTGCTCACCGGACATGGATGTTTCGGGAGGTTTCTGTGGCTTATTGGAAATTGTTAAAGACGTGAATCAAAATTTCAACTTAAACAATGACTTTCAAATTACCAAAAAAAAAATTCGCGGGCTACCGATCTCCTCTAAAAATAATATATAATCATTATATTTATCAAACATTTTACCCTTTGCCCTGTTAATATGATAATTATATTAAGGCAATCAATGTATAGACGTGCGCAGACCGATCCGAACAGACTAGTCGAAAGCCTTGAAAATATTTTAATTTTCTTTGCCTTTAAACTGACGTTGTTCACGACGTAACACCAGATTTAGTAGGTATGCATCCCAGTGCGTCCAAAACACACTGTTTTATTTTCGACTCTCCGCGCTAAACAGAGCGTTGAAAATCAAGTGCGAGAAAATCGTCTGTGCGAACGTGGGCCTAGTTTATGATTCACTTTCACACCAAAAAAACTACAGATCCCACAGGATTATTTCAATTTTGACATTTGAAAATAAATCAGTGGTAGAAAGCAAAGGTTTTATTATTAAAACACCGTTATAAAAATCGAATCTTTATTTAAATAAATCACAAAATATTTATGGCAAATAAAACTTAATTACTAAAACCATTTATGTTATTTGAGGGGTAACATCTAAAAACGAGGTGTATTGCACTGTTTAGGATATTTTTTTTATTTTCTGGTTTCGCGCTAGCCGCTGGAGGTCATAAAAATACCATTATACAGAGTGAATTTTCCAACCGGGCGTGGTTGGTTAATCTGTAAGTATGAGGCACAGATTACGTATGAGGAATATCGAAAAATACTGCAAATTATTTCGAGGCCGATTTTGACGAAAACTCAAACTGCATTGGTTTTTATGAAAATCAATAAGGCCATGAATCGAATGAAAATGAGCGATTTAGGTGCGTATATAACGCTCGTGTGCCGTCAACAGTAAGAATTTACGTTAAATTACACGGTGAATTACATTACGCGTTACACCAGTCTGAAACCGGCATTTACAGTTAAAGAATTAAAAAAAAACAGTATAAAAAACGGAGTAACATTTAAGGACATCAAAATTGAAAAAAAAATATTTTTTTAGAATTTAATGAAAAAAAATGTTTATTTGTGTTGAAGTGTAGTGGTTTCCACACTTTGTTTTTGATAAGTGTCATGTTTTATCAATAATTATAAAATAATAACCATGTAATATCAAAAAACTTCAAATCACAAAGCATAGTGCGGATGTCAAATTAAACTTGTTATGTTTTGTTGAGAAATTAATATCCTCACACTTGAGCAGGATTGGCATGATTAAAACAAGTTGTTTTAAAACAGTTTGAAAATAAAGTGTTGAACTACTTTTCATGACTGATGAATGGATTTAAATGAAAAAAAAAAATATATTATAATATATATATTCAGAAGTCTAAGTTTATGTTATTGCTACTCATGCTACGTAATATTTTTAATGAAATAATACTTAAAAAACTTTCGATGTTTATTTCCAATAATTTCGATCAGTTAATTTGAAAATATTTAGTCTAGAAAATATGAAACTTATATTATAAGTTTAGACGTCGAATTAATATGTAATAATGTCCAAAACTAAAAAAAAACACAAAATGTTCAAAACAATTTGAACTGTTTGTTTATAAAACTGAAAATAAAACGTTATACAACCCTGCACTTGAGTAATATAAGATGTAAAAAAGTCAAAAAATTATATATAAGACTAGAAAAAAACAGTCATTGAGCTCAATCAACATAAGGTGGCCCCGTAGTAGCAGCCCGTGAAATTCAAATTTTCTTGTTTTTTTGTAATTTGCATATCAGTGACAAATTGTAACTTGATCAAAATATGATTCGCAAATAACGAGTATATATTTACATAATTATATATATGTATACTTATAGTGTAACCGCCATCTCGCAATACCACTATTAGCTGCCGCTGTTGTGGAGTTAATTGTGGTGCCATAATATGGATCACAAATTCAAAAGATTTTTTTAGAAATAACGACAAGATAATAAAATAATAGACCGAACGACAGTGACGTGTAAATCCCGAGCGATTTAGCGAACGGACTGGCTGGCGGCGGCGCGTGCGTCGGGGGCGGGGCGGCTCTGGATATGTGTGCCAAAAAAGTGCACCTGTGTGCATAGACGCAAAGCAACAAATACTATGATTGGCCGATGACACGATGCCCAGTCCCTTTCCTACAATTCTCTGTTTTGTTGGTAGCGTAGTTATGGGTATGTTTTTTTTTTTTTTTTTTTTTTTTACGTGGTAAAATCATCAAATGAGTCCTCCAACCCCGGGCAGGGCGGGAGGGACTGTCAGACTTGTACTGACTAAAATCCACGGTGTCCTTCGGTAGCCCTTTGTGTGCCGGAGTCGCGGTATACGTGTGTCCCGCAACCCCGGCAGGACTGTGGCCCTCTATAGGGGGGCCCCGTCACTATGCTGACGCTCCTTGAGGCGCGCGTGGGACACAACGCGCCGTCGACCCGGGCATGGTCCTTGGTCGGGCAGCGAGTTGCCCTTTACTCGCCGCCCGCACGCCCGCGCCTACGGTGGCCGGAGATCGTCCCGCGACATCCGTCGCCGTGGGCGTCTACCACTGCGTCTCGGGCGGAGAGAGGACGGTATCCTCTGCCTCAAGCGGCCCGCCTCCTCCTTCGCGAGCATGACTGCTTCGCAGAAGGAGGCGACCGCCTCCCACTCCGTCTCGCCCCGCAGCATGGCCGCAACCAATGCCGGGCGCGAGAGGTCTCCGCCTATCGCCGCGGTGAGGACACGGCGGTGCTCCGCCCAAGCTGGGCATTCCTGCACCGTATGCTCCACCGTGTCCTCCGGGCGATCCTCGCAGTGGTGACACCCGGGCGTTTCCTCCTTTTTTATCATGCACAGGAACCTCCCGAAGCTGCCATGTCCGGTGAGGACCTGTGTCATGCGGTAGGTGAGGACGCCGTGGGACCTATCCAGCCACTCCTCAAAGAGGGGTCTTACAGCCGCGACTGCGGCTAGCCCGTACCTCGGTTGCGATAGTCGTTCTCTCCAGACTGCCCTGAGATCGCGCCGGAGCTCTTCCCGCCTCGTCTCGACTTCTCGAGGCATTAGGGATACGCCCCGACTCCGCGCCTCCACGCGCCACTCGTAGACGCGCAGGAGGGCAGTCGCCTCCAGAGTTATGGGTATGTAGGGTGTCTAACTTGATGTGTTGCCGTGTGTACTACTAACACTAAATTGGTGACCCCGAGTAGAACACCAGGATGAGTGAAGATCAACTTGAAAGCGATAGCAGTGAATCGGCAAAAACAGCGACCTCACAACGCGGCATCACTATGCGACGCCCAAAAAAAATGCGCGTTTCCATTGACGCGGAACGACAATCATCCGATTATTTTAGAAAATTAAATTTTAAAGTCCCGGCATTCTCACCAGACGACCCCGAACTATGGTTCGCGCTTGTTGAGGGTCAATTTGAGAATTATGGAATCACTGAAGACTCGGTCAAGTTTTACAATGTAATCGCGAACCTAGACATCGTACACGCCAAGTCAGTAAAAGACATTATCATTAACCCACCGGCCCAGAACCGTTACGATAAAATCAAGACTGAACTAATCAAGCGACTCACCGCCTCTCACGAAAAAAACGTCCGTCAACTACTTACTCACGAAGAGCTGGGAGACAGAAAGCCATCCCAGTTCCTGCGACATCTGCAAGATTTGGCTGACCCAAGCGTGCCAGAAGAATTCCTTCAAACAATTTGGAGCAACCGACTGCCACATAGTATACAGACCGTGGTAGCATCCCAATCATCCCTAACACTGGAACAGCTGGCTGAACTAGCGGACCGTATCCAAGAGGTGTCAGCACCTACAAACGTGGCCGCAGCTACAGCGCCTACCACCACACCAGGACCCAGCAGCAACACCTCCGGTGAAATCGCCGAGCTAAAGCGGATGGTGGAGCGCCTGGCCATCAAACTCGACGAGCATACCCGCACCCGCCAACCACACCGCAGGGAACGTACAGAGCAACAGCGCCGTCGTAGGTCGACATCGCGCAGTGCAAACCGTTCAACGTCAAGCTATCGGGACTACCCCATATGCTGGTATCATGAGGAATTCGGACCGAGAGCACGCAAATGCCAGAAACCGTGCGATTACAAGGAATCGGAAAACACCACGGGCAATCATCAGTAATGGCGACAGACGATTGCCCAGCCGCACCCGGTCGCCTCTTCGTAACGGACCATACCACGAACACTACATTCTTGGTCGATACAGGGAGCGATTTATGTGTCTACCCCAGAACACAGTTACGAGAGCAACGTGCACCTACCAACTTTCAGCTCACCGCGGCCAACGGGACCACCATCAGTACATATGGCTACGCGCACCTCAATTTGAACCTCGGACTCCGACGTAGTTATCCATGGCGATTTGTTGTAGCAAACGTTAATAAACCTATTATAGGTGTGGATTTTTTGTGTTATTATAACTTGATCGTAGACTGCAAAAATCACAAACTTATAGATGGCACAACTACTTTAACAGCACCAGCGTCACGGGCTAGCAACACGAGCAACATACATTCAGTAAAGGTACCATCAGGTAATACGCGTTACCATTTAATGCTGACACGGGAATTTCAAGAAATAACACGACCACCTGGGACACAACGCTTGATACCTCACAACACACAACACCACATCCGCACTACGCCCGGTCCACCCGTATCATGCTCTCCCAGGCGCCTAGCCCCGGACAAACTACAAATAGCACGAGCCGAATTCGAAGCGATGCTGGCTAACGGCACAGCCAGGCCATCCGACAGCCCATGGTCGTCTCCATTGCACCTCGCGCTTAAAAAAGATAACGGGTGGCGCCCATGTGGCGATTATAGAAAACTCAATGCCCGCACAGTACCAGACATGTACCCAATCCGACATATACACGATTTTACACACAACATTTCAGGTTGCCGCGTTTTCAGCACTATTGATCTAGTAAAAGCGTACAACCAAATACCAGTGTGTCAGGCGGATATTCCCAAGACAGCTATCACTACACCCTTCGGTATGTACGAATTTCCATTTATGACTTTCGGTTTGCGTAACGCAGGGCAAACTTTTCAACGATTCGTAGACGAAATAACACGCGGGTTGGACTTCGTCTACTGCTATTTGGATGATTTTTTAATATACAGCAGAGACGAGGAACAACACGAAGAGCACCTACGTCAGATATTCAACAGACTCTGAGACTACGGCATGGTCATTAACGTGTCGAAGTGCGTATTTGGTGCATCCGAGGTAACTTTTTTAGGTTATCGGATATGGCAGAACGGTACCAAGCCTCTAGACGAGAAGGTACAGGCCATTCGCAACTTTCCCCCACCCAAAAATGTCCGGGCACTCAGGCGATTCCTAGGAATGACTAACTTTTATAGGCGATTCTTACCCAAAGCCGCCAAAATTCAAGCGCCTCTAAACGCCTTACTTACAGGCACAGTGAAAGCCTCCACACCTATCAATCTGATTGGTGATACTCTAAAAGCTTTCGAGAACACCAAAGAAAGCCTCACCAAGGCAGCCTTACTAGCCCACCCGAACTGCCGAGCCAAACTAGCGTTAGTGACCGACGCTTCGGACTCGGCTATTGGCGCGGTGCTGCAACAGTACAACAAAGGCGGATGGGAGCCGCTCGCATTCTTTTCCCGTAAACTAAGTCCATGTCAGATGAAGTACTCACCGTATGATCGTGAGCTCCTAGCAATCTACGAAGCCATACAGTATTTTCGGCACATGCTCGAAGCAAGGCATTTCACGGTTTATACAGACCACAAACCGATTAGTTACGCTTTTCACGAGCGAAAACAGAACTGTTCCCCCAGACAATTCCGGCAGCTGGACTATATCAGTCAGTTCACGACCGATATCAAACATATCTCGGGTAAAAACAATGTCGTGGCCGATACACTGTCACGTGTCGATGAACTAAGTTCCCCCATTCGCCTCGCTGATCTCAGTTCAGCTCAAGAGAACGACCAGGAACTGGCACAGTATCTTGTGGGAGACTCGTCTCTTCGTCTGCGAAAGATGGATTGCCCAGAAAGTCAAAAACCCTTGAATTGTGACGTCAGTACAGCAACACCACGACCTTTCGTCTGTAAACCCTTCCGACAGCAGGTCTTTGCCAGTCTGCACTCCTTGAGTCATCCGGGGCCCGCCGCTACCGCTAAGTTGGTAGCGGAAAGATTTGTTTGGCCAGGAATGAGGAAGGACTGTAGAATGTGGACAAGAGCATGTTCATCCTGCCAACGCGCTAAAATTAGTCGACACGTGTCCGATTTACCTCGCGCTCGCTTCAAGGTCGTGCATATCGACCTTATAGGCCCTTTACCAGTGTCTCAAGGAAACAAATACTGCCTAACAGCAATAGATCGTTTCACACGATGGCCGGAGGTAATGCCAATTCCCGACATCACAGCAGAAACTGTAGCCAAAGCATTAATTACAGGCTGGATATCCCGATTTGGCGTGCCGACAGATATTGTAACAGATCGCGGACGGCAATTCGAGTCCGCACTATTTCAACATCTAGCAAAAGTTATCGGCTTTACTCACAAGCGCACAACCGCATATCACCCGGCATGCAATGGACTGGTAGAACGCTTTCACAGACAGTTGAAAGGATCGATTTCGTGTCACGCAGATAACAACTGGGTAGAAATCTTACCATTGGTACTCCTTGGTATCCGCTGTACTATTAAGGAGGACCTGCAAGCCTCATCCGCGGAATTGCTATACGGCGAGCCATTAAGACTCCCCGGTGAATTCTTTAATCCTAGCGCGCCAATTACATCAGACTTAACAGATTTCTCGACGCGCTTAAACTTATTCGCCGAAAAACTGAAACCAGTACCGGCATCCCGCCACGTCAACCACAAGGTATTTGTGTTCAAAGAGCTGGCCACCGCAAAACACGTATTCTTACGGGACGATGCGTCACGCGCCCCCTTCCAACCAGCCTACACTGGTCCACACAAGGTAATGGAGAAAACGGATAAGGTCTTTAAAATACTTATCAAAGGTAAGCCCGTGACAGTTACGATTGACCGTTTAAAACCTGCGTTCATACTTAATAACGGTGACGACAGAGACGTCATCGTCGAGAACCCACGTCCAACATGCATACCAACAAACCCAGCTCCTATACTAAAACCAACCTTACCAACCCCACTTCCACTGACAACCGATGTCAAGACCACACGCTCCGGACGACAAGTCAGATTCCCCAACTATTATCATTCCTAGCTAGGCCACTGGGGGGGAGTGATGTGGGCTGTTCCCACATGCGTCTATATCGTTACACATACATACACACATATATATACATACAAAATAACATAACCGACACAATCGCCATACATTCATCAATACTTCTCAAAACTATAAATATTAATAAATATCAGTTTGATTCCGTAGCCGGAACAGTGGACACATACCACTGTGAGTAATTGAACGGACCGACCGGCGCACACGCGCGAATACATTCGTTCGCCGGTCAACCGTCAAGTGTCAGTCAGTCTAGTTACCGCCTCCGCTTGCGAAGCCCGCGTTGCTAGCCTCACCGGCGCTTATGTTCATCCACCTTCCGAACTTGATAATCGCTAGATCTGTGTGCTATCGCATCCTTCTGCTATTCTGCCGCTTTCTTCCGCTTGTGCATAGCTGTGTATAGTGTTTAGTGAGTAGAACTATCTGAAAACTATCCTTGTGTCATTGTTCGCCATCACAACTTTAGTACCTAATAAAGAAAAGTCTAATACAACTGGAACGTATAGTTCGACGTTCGATTTTTTTTATAATTTGAAATTACTGGTCAAAAAACTATACGTTGCGGTAGCCTCAAAATGGAGGGGCGCTGATTCGAAATATATTCTAGAAATTGTAACAGCCTGACGGTGAACAGTTGGAAACCTATAGGCACTGAGGAAGGCTTACCTTGCTGTCCACGTCTGCGATCAGCTCCAGAGGGACTGCTTCAACTGCACTCAAAGTTCACTTCACACACAGAAGTTCATAGTTCAAAATGTTAGTCCAAATGCGATGGGCCAATGAACCCAAGGGTATTATTTATGGCTAAAATATGGACAATCTCAGCACTAACTTAGCTGGAAATGCGATGACGCGGCGCACAGAAGACCAGAGATAGATCTTTTCCGAGGAGTTGTCAACGGACCGCACGCTAGGCGAATATTAGAGTGTCGCCATCTTGATCTTATTATTTCTCCTACCCTTTTCATCACATGAACATAGTCACGAGATGCGCAGCGACCAGTGGAACTTCATACTGGTTGAGTTTCCTTAGTCGCGGCAGGAGCCAAGTCCAAGAAGCGATTGCTGGACATTTTCAACACGGCAAAGCCAACCTGGCGTACCCAGTCAGTTCAAATGTCCAACGTCAATCATTATATTTATTTATTACACGCAAACACCGTGTTGGCGTAACCATCTTCCCCGGTTTGAAAGATTCTACTTTCGAAACACACAAGAAAGCGTCATTATAGTAATAATTGCATATCGTCGCGAAAACTCTACCTCTAGGGAGGAAACCTAACAAAATTTAAATTGAATTACAAAAAGAAAGAAAATTTAGTTATATTATTAAATTGACCTAACCCTAACCTAAAATACGATAAGCTAATTAATGCTTACTGAGTAGGGAGAGGGCACAACTTAACAATCGGCCTGCTCTGAAACATTCCACCTTGTACCTTCACTGATGCGACTCTGCAGATCCCTTTTTTGTCCGGAAAGATTTCAGTAATTAAACCTAACGGCCAGTGTAAGGGCATGACATTATCTTGCATTGAAACAACGACCATACCAACCCGGACTGGGTTAGAGGGAGTGTTCCATTTTTGCCTGGTTTGGAGGGTGTGCAGATATTCATTGCGCCACCGCTTCCAAAAAGATTGAACGAGTTGATCAGTTAACTCGTATCGTGAAATAAGGTGTAAACGCGTTTCAGTAACTTCGCGAGCGGGTAAAAACACAAGCGGTTTCGTATGAAGGAAATGTGCAGGTGTTAGAGCGGTAGGTTCGGACGGATCTGAGCTAAGTGCATAGAGTGGTCGAGAGTTTAACAAAGCTTCGACTTGAGCTAACATAGTGTTAAGCTCATCAAAAGTGAGTATTTGTTGACCGACGACCTTCAGAAGATGCGTTTTGACGCTCTTTACCTCGCTTTCCCAGCACCCACCAAAATGCGGAGCTCTACATGGGATGGTTTTAAGAGTTATTTTATGCTCTGCCAGTTCCAATTCCCAATAGGGACGATATTCTTGCGATAAGAATCGGTAGAGATCGCGAAGATAAGAACGAGCACCAATGAAATTGGTGCCGTTGTCCGTATACAGACACTCGATGGGACCACGGCGAGAAATAAAACGTTTTAGTGCTGACAAGAAGCTCGCGGTGCTGAGATCTGAGGCAACTTCTAGATGCAAAGCACGCGTTGTCAAACACGTAAAAAGACATACGTAAGCCTTACGACTCTTTTGGCCTCTGCCGTGCACAGATGTTATCATGAGCGGCCCAGCATAATCACACCCAGTGTGTGAAAATGCTTTAGGAGCGATTTCAACACGTCGCACCTCCGCTCAAATAACGTCATAACTCGATAAAATTACAAATGATTTTTATTGTACCATTCGTATCAGAATATCTCATAGTTTATGCTCACAAAACGTCATAGACGTAGTTCTATTATTTGTCCCTAGATGACACTAGTGACGTTATATTGTTTACCGAAAGTTGTGACGCGGCAAACTTATAAAGTGTCATATTTCGACATGCGCGAGGTGGTCATAGGTACGTTATTCGGTAAAAGTGAACTGTGTCGACTTATGGCAGTTTTTGATATCTAGGTAAGTAAACTTTATTTTCTTTTTCTGCAACTAAACTGATGCTTGTCGAGTAATGCCAGCATATATGATTGAAACAACGCAATAAAGCGCCACACTATTTGTTGCGCCCATATACTGGCCTATACAGAGTTATGACAGTATATGTGATTGAAATTATGAAATTAACATATTTATTGATCACTAATATTGCCCTATACAAAATACAACAGTATGAATAATTGAAGTTATACAATAAACATATTAGTTGTGCCCTAATACTGAGCTATGCAGAGCTTGGTATGACATTAAACGTGATTGAAACAGTCATAATCATCATCAGCCGGAAGACGTCTACTGCTGATCATAGGCCTCCCCCTTAGACCGCCACGCCGAACGACAATTCGCCACTTGCGTCCATCGGCTGCCCGCGACCCTCACGATGTCGTTGGTCCACCTATTGCGTGCTGCGTTTTCCGGTCCGTGGTCGCCACTCGAGAACTTTTCTTCCCCATCGGTTGTCAGTTCTATGAGCGATGAGCCTGCCCATTGCCACTTCAACTTGCAAATTTTCGCCGAATATCCATGTTCCGGATTTTATCCCGCAAAGAAACTCCGAGCATAGCTCTTTCCATTGCTCGTTGAGTGACTCTTAGTCTCTCTAAAAGGCCAGCAGTCAAGGAACACGTTTCGGAGCCATATATCATCACTGGCAACACACACCGGTTAAACACCCTTGTCTTGAAACACTGTGGGATTCTCGATGAGAAGATATCACGTAGCTTCCCAAACGCTGCCCATCCGAGTTGGATTCTTCGGGCGACCTCTTTCTCGAAGTTGGACCCACCTAACTGGACAATCTGTCCAAGGTAAGTATAATGGTCTACAACTTCGAGAGTATCGCTCCCAACAACAACCGGTACGGGTGCCAAATGGACATTCGACATGACTTTCGTCTTCTCCATGTTCATTTTAAGGCCGACCCGTCGGGAAACGATACTGAGGTCGCTGAGCATAGCATTGAGGTGCTCCAACGATTCTGCCATGATGACTATATCATTGGCAAAACGAAGGTGAGTGATGTATTCGCCATTGATGTTGATGCCAAGTCCGTTCCATTCCAAGAGCTTGAAAACATCCTCCAACGCGTTCGTGAACAGTTTCGGAGAAATAGCATGGTGGCGTTTCTATACAAAGCATTCGAGATGGTTCGTAACGATGAGAACAGCTTGTATAGATGGCTCACAAGTGAGCCTCGGTCATGGATGAGAAGATCATCGAGCTGGATGATTAAATTTTGATAGAATTTTGTCTATTTGTCAGTTATACGTTTGTAAATTTTATTGTCAATTTAAATAAGACATTTATAAGTGCAATACGTGTAGTACATTTAAAAATTTATTGCATTCCTTATGAAGTAAAATATAGTTGTGTCATTATAATAAACAAATTGCAGTAAAACTTTGTTTTTTTTGTACATATAGTGTCACAACCTGGAATTTTTTCACATTATTTTCAGGATTTTCAGGTTAGTTAATATATGAATTTATAGAGCTTAAAAAATCAATCTAAGTCGCTGAAGAACGTTTTCTTCTAAAATGGTTACTTTTTAAATTATGATCCAAAAAGTGAAAAAATTAAACAAGGTAAACTTTAAACGTGTCTCCTGAAAAAACTGGTTTTTGGAGTTGTGACGTTATTTGAGCGGAGGTGCGACGTGTCTGCGGCAGGTCAGCCATGATTGGAAAAACCGGTCGTGGCTTAGCGCGAAAGCAAATATTGCAGTTAAAAGTTATATATGACGAACAATACGTCGTGCGGACAGAATCTAATACCTCTGTCTCAAAAGAGACAGAAGCAAGTTCGGACCTGTATGAAAGTTCTTGACATGATAGTAGGAAACTAAAAGCTCCACTACGTGGTCCTGTCGAGGAAGTAAAATTTGGTGACGCGAATCAAAGTCTAACTCAGAGTTGGCTAAGCGTCCACCAACGCGAATAAGTCCATTATGCAGAAACGGACTTAGTTCCTGTAATGGCTTTGAACATAATTGTTTGCGGTTTATGCGATCGAGATCTGACTCGAAATGGATCCGCTGAACAGAGCGCCACACTACTAATTCAGCGAACTCCAAGTCCGATGCGGTAACGGGTCCCTTCGGGAGACGTTTGAGAAATTTATCGACAAAACAAATGGTTTTTATATATTTCATCCAAGAGGAAAACCTACTAGAACGGTGGTACAAAATGTCTTCTGTTGGAGAACTGGTATCTGTATCAGAGGATTCTGCTTTCGTAACTGAGGGTAGAGCCACAGGCTTCATCTCTGGCAGCTCTCGCACCTCATCGGATACAAATGGCTTCACGGGCCATTCGTGTCGGGGTGTTTTAAGCCATGGCGGTCCACTCATCCACAGTGGATGATGAACTAGCTGGGCTGGTGTTAAGCCACGAGAAAGACAGTCACTTGGGTTCTCAGATCCCTTGACATGGAAGAAGTGCTCCGACGATAAGTTTTCGTGGATTTTAGCGATGCGATTGGCCACATAAGTGTGCCAGCGATGAGGAGAGGAATGAATCCAACTCAAAGTTACAGTTGAATCAGAGAACGCCACGACAGCCTCAATGGCGTATCGGGCGGAGTAGAGAACGAAAACTCGTTTGATCAGAATTGATAAAAGGAGTGCGGCGCATAGCTCCAAACGAGCTAGCGAAATAACCTTAAGAGGTGCGACTTTGGACTTTGCACATACCAGTGAGATGACGATGTCACCGTCTGGCTTGACTACGTGGGCATAGACAGCACCGCCGTAAGCCTTCTCACTGGCATCCGCAAAGCCAACTATGGAAAACTTACAATTTTCAATAACGCCAATATGACGTGCGAATTTAAGCTGAGAAACTTCTGGTAACTCAGCTTGAAATTGTTCCCAAAGGCGAACAATGCGATTCGGTGGGACCTCATCCCATCCTATTTTGACAAGCCACAAATCCTTGATCAGTAACTTAGCGTACAAAATCATGGGCGCGACTAATCCCAATACATCAAAGAGACGAGCTATAGACGACAAGATATTCCTTTTTGTACAAGGACGAACATCAGGGTTGACCTGGAACGCGAAATAGTCATGGTCGGGAAACCAGCGTAGCCCAAGAATTTTCAGGGTCGGATCCTTACTTAGATCGACACTGTGCGAGAGTCGCAATGACTCGGGAATAGCCTGAAGGACTTCAGTGCTATTACTTGACCATTTAGTCAACTCAAAATCACCAAGTGAAAATATTTTAATCAATTGGTGAGATGACTCTATTGCTTGCTCTACATTAAAGGTAGAGCTTGCTATATCATCCATATAAATGTCTCGGCTCAGTACCTCACTGGCCAGAGGAAATTGGTGCCCTTCGTCCTTACACAATTGTTGAATGGTGCGAATCGCGACAAAAGGAGATTATTTCAGGCCGAAAGGCAGAACTGAAAATTGAAAGATTTTTAAATTTTCATCTTCATGAAAGCGGTAGAGTATTCGCTGAAGCGGACGATCTTCAGGACGAATCCCTATTTTAAGATACATAGCTTTAACGTCAGAAGTTATTGCTACCGCGAAGAGTCTCAGGTTCAATAAAATATTTAACAGGTCCGTTTGAAGAACGGGACCAGCGTAAAGGATGTCATTTAATGAGGTACCATTGTCTGACTTTGCGCTTGCGTCAAGAACCACGCGTAACTTAGTGGTTGTCTTGTCCTCGCGAATGACAGCATGGTGTGGGATATAGAACGAGACTTCACCTGGCAAAACTCCTTCCACCAAAGAAATATAGTTATTTTTTAGATAATCTTTAATGACTTCATCATATAGAAATTTGACGTTAGGATGTGATTTGAATTTACGTTCGAGGCTAAGAAACCTACGACGAGCGATTTCGAAAGAATTTCCTAGCGCAGAAGCGTCCGTCTTTAATGGCAAAGCAGCGACATACTTGCCAGATGGGGTGCGAGTAGTGGTAGAACAATAAAACTGCTCGCAGTGTTTATCGTCCACACTTGTGATTGAAGAAGCTTCAACTTCCTCGATCTCCCAGAATCTACGCAAGTCGTAGTTTTCCAAAGAAGACGTCGCGCAAAACGACATCGTAGCAGTAGGAGAGCCTAGAATAGGCGCTTCTCCCATAAAGATATATCCTAGCACAGTCTCTAATGCATCTGGATATCCAGCTGTTAAAGATAACTTTACTTGGTTGCAATAACTTAGCAAACAACTTTACTCCAAGTAGAATGTCAATATTCCCCGGCATTCCCCAAGTATCATCAGCGAATAGATGCGAATCGATATTATTGAGATCAGCGACATCTATCGGACACAATGGAAGCTGTCCTGTTATCTCGTCGAGAACCAGTGCCTCGACCGAGTACGGGTTGAGCGCGAAGGCGCGAGCTAAATGTGAAGTCGACTGAACCGCGGACCGACTGAGACATACCACCGATACCTTTAACCGTGACTATAGAATCGTCACGTTTTTGTAGTCCAAGCATACGACAACATCGGGTGGTAATATAGTTCTTCTGAGAACCCGGGTCCAATAGACAGCGAACAACAAAATCCTTCCCTTTTCTACCTACCACTAACACTTTCGCAGTAGCTAAAACCTCCGTAGTGCGAGTACTATTATGAGCCGAAGCCGAATGGGTACACAAAGAAACGCGATCCTGATCCGGGGTCTGGACTACGGCGCTGGCAGACGGCGCAGCGCCGACTGCTGGCGCGGGTGTCGGTTGTGGAGGCGGCGATTGATCAAAATGTAACAGGGAATGATGTTTACCGTTGCATTTCTTACACGATAGTGCTGATTGACATTTAGATACGGTATGTTGACTACTAAGGCAATTACCGCAAAAGCGATTATCTTTTATATATTTAAATTTGTCATTCGCATTTAATTTTAAAAAGGCACTACACTTATATAAGTTTGTGTGCACCGACTGACAAAGGGAACATTTAGGTGACGTAGCTACATACACCTGCGATACCTTACTAGAGGGTGCGGGGGGTCTGCCGCTGGCGCCAACAGTCGGACGCTCAGGCTTCTGCGGCGCGGTGCGATAAAGAATTTTTACCTGTTCTCGTACGAACTTCACGAAATAATTGTAATCTACGCTATGAGGATCCGTTAACGTGCGAAGCGACATTTCATAATGTTTTGCGATGTCGGAGTCTACTAACTTAAGACCCACGTACATGAAAATAAAATCAGACATGTTGTCGATTTTTAATTGTTGGAGTCCAGCCACAATAGCGGTGTACCTATCAAAAACCTTTTCTACATTAGCGGGCGACGAACCAGCTGCCTTTAAAGAAAACAGCTGATTTAAATAATTAACGGCTAATGCGCGCTTGTCCTGATATTTAGCGATAAGCGCGTCCCAGATAACACGATAATTTTCTGCAGCAGGAACAATACCGGCTGCCACGCCTTTGGCTTTGCCTTTGAGATGACCCAACAAATAATGAATGCGATCAGAATCCGAGAGATCGGGATTTGTATGAATCACCCGTTTAAATGTCTCATAGAAGAACGGAAAGTTCTGAATGTCACCATCAAAGGTAGGTAGTTTGATTCGAGGTATTTTGATATGCGATGATCCTGCCTCATTCGAGTTATGAGACTCTTTTGTTGTGGTTAAGGAACTCAAAACATTTTTGATTTCGCACACCAGATCGTCAAATGAAGACAATGTACTATAATTAACCTCATATGTCGGATAAAGTTTCAATGAAATAATGTTTATATTATCAACTAGCTGTGCCCGCGACTTCGTTCGCGTGGATGTCGGAATTTGACAATGTATTTTTTTTTTTGTGCGAAGCGCTTAATTCTCGCCAGGTTTCTTATAAATCATATCGTTTTATATAAACCCTATATTAAGAATTTATTAGAATTTCCAAGAATATTAGACGTGTTTGTAATAAACGCCCTCTGTAGTTCAAAGGCAGTACTATTCAATTAGAGCACCTATTCCATCTCATTCCATCCCATTCCATCCCACTCCATCCCACTCTATCCTACTCCACCCCACTCAATCCCACTCCATCCCACTCCATCGCACTCTATCCCACTACATCCCACTCCATCCCACTCCATCCCATTCCATCCCACTGCATCCGACTCCATACCACTCCATCCCACTCCATACCACTCCATCCCCCTCAATCGCTCTCTAACCCACTCCATCCCATTCCTTCCCTCTCCATCCCATTCCATCCCACTCCATCCTTCTCCATCCCACTTCATCCCACTCCATTCCTCTCCATAGCACTTCATCTAAATCTGTCCCGCTCTACCCCACTCCAACCCTCTCCATCTCAATCCAGCCTGCTCCATCCCACTCCATCCCACTCCATTCCACCCCATCCCACTCCATCTCATTCCATCCCGCTCTGACCCACTGCGTCCCAGTCTATCCCATTACATTCCACTCCATCCAACTCCATCCCACTTCATCCCACTCCATCCCTCTCCATCTCACTCCATCCCACTCTAATCCACTCCACCCCTCTCCATCCCACTTCAGCCTACTACATCCCTCTCCATCCTACTCCATACCACTCCATCCCACTCCGTCCTACGCCATGCCACTCCGGAACTCTATCCTACTCCACTCCACTCAATCCCACTCCATCCCACTCTATCCCACTCTATCCCACTCCATCCCACTCCATCCCATTCCATCCCACTGCCTCCGACTCCATACCACTCCATCCCACTCCATACCAGTCCATCCCCCTTCATCGCCCTCTAACCCACTTCATCCCATTCCATCCCTCTCCATCCCACTCCATCCCACTCCATTCCACCCCATCCCACTCCATCTCATTCCATCCCGCTCTGACCCACTGCGTCCCAGTCTATCCCATTACATTCCACTCCATCCAACTCCATCCCACTTCATCCCACTCCATCCCTCTCCATCTCACTCCATCCCACTCTAATCCACTCCACCCCTCTCCATCCCACTTCAGCCTACTACATCCCTCTCCATCCTACTCCATACCACTCCATCCCACTCCGTCCTACGCCATGCCACTCCGGAACTCTATCCTACTCCACTCCACTCAATCCCACTCCATCCCACTCTATCCCACTCTATCCCACTCTATCCCACTCCCTCCCACTCCATCCCATTCCATCCCACTGCCTCCGACTCCATACCACTCCATCCCACTCCATACCAGTCCATCCCCCTCCATCGCCCTCTAACCCACTTCATCCCATTCCATCCCTCTCCATCCCATTCCATCCCACTCCATCCTACTCCATCCCACTTCATCCCACTCCATAGCATTCCATCAAAATCCATCCCGCTCTACCCCACTCCACCCCACTCCATCCCTCTCCATCTCAATCCATCCCACTCCATTCCACCCCATCCCACTCCATCTCACTTCAGCCTACTACATCCCTCTCCATCCTACTCCATACCACTTCATCCCACTCCGTCCTACGCCATCCCACTCCATCCCACTCTATCCTACACCACTCCACTCAACCCCACTCCATCCCACTCTATCCCACTCCATCTCCCGTTTCACTCCATCCCATTTCATCCCACTGCCTCCGACTCCATACCACTCCATCCCCCTCCATCGCACTCTAACCCACTCCATCCCATTCCATCCCTCTCCATCCCATTCCATCCCACTCCATCCTACTCCATCCCACTTCATCCCACTCCATCCCTCTTCATAGCACTCCATCAAAATCCGTCCCGCTCTACCCCACTCCATCCCCCTCCATTTCAATCCATCCCACTCCATTCCACCCCATCCCACTCCATCTCACTCCATCCTGCTCTATCCCACTGCGTCCCAGTCCATCCCACTCCATCCAACTCCATCCCACTCCATCCAACTCCATCCCACTTCATCCTACTCCATCCCTCTCCATCCCACTCTAATCCACTCCACCCCTCTCCATCCCACTTCAGCCTACTACATCCCTCTCCATCCTACTCCATACCACTCTATCCCACTCCATCCTACGCCATCCCACTCCATCCCACTCCACAGCCTACTGGACATCCCACTCTATCCCACTCCATCCCACTCCATCCCACTCCATCTCACTCCATCTCACTCCATCCGTTTCCATCCCATTCTAGCTGTTGCCAGCGGTTTCACCCCGCTACAACTCGAAAATTATCCCACGGGAAAGATAAAATCGGGATAAAAACTATCCTATGTGTTAATCCAGGTTCTAAACTATCTGTGTACCAAATTTTAGCCAAATCCGTTCAGTGGTTTTTGCGTGAAAGAGTAACAAACATCCATACATCCATACATCCATACTTACAAACTTTCGCCTTTATAATAGTAGTCGGATAACAGTTATAATTTCAGTACGAATTAGATCAATTGATTTAGCTTGCGCAATAAAGGTGTCCCGCGATTTTTCGGTTTTAAGGTTTATTATAGAATCAAATAACTTTTGAACACGAGCAAGGTATGCGGCGCGATTGCCCTCATACATTTTTAATTTATTTTGTAAATCTTCCATTTTAACTTACAATAGAATAGAACTCAATAATAAATTTACACAAAAATATCAATTCGGAACCAATTCGGAACCCACTCAACTCTCAAAACACGGAACCCTAACAAGCTAGTACGAAAACTGCGAATCAAAACAAAAGAAACAAATACTTGATCAGGTAAAAACAATAAAATAGGTAGGAACCACTTTTCCTGACCTGCGGAACCCTAGTACCAAAAAATAGCGACAAGGTGCGGTAAACAACTGAATTTAAAAATAATAAATCAGCTATTTAAATAATTGTGTACGGAACCAAACTTTCGCCTTAGCACGCGGAACCCTAATGGAGCGCGTAAGCAAAAGTCGAACAAAATAACACAATAAACAAATAGGTACGGAATCACTGCTCCGACCGTGCGAATGACCTATCACAATAACTTAGTGAGCGCTACAATAACCACTTTTTACAAATAAATACTTAATCCCTTTCGGTAAGTAGGTAGATATATACCTATAATAATGTCCCGTACGAAAACTTCCGACAGGCAACCACTTACAACAAAGGATTAAGTATAAGGTAAACAGAAAATAAATGCGATGCGAGAATAAAGGTACCTAGGTATGTCGATAAATATTTATCTAATGTACAGTCGAATTCCAAATTCCTGGGTCGATTTCTGAAAGCAATGGCTTGATGCTTCGCTGTGACTTATGACCTTTTATTATAAGTTGTTACATATACAAATCAAAGGAACTTACGGTATACTTCATAATTTCAACCTTTTCATACAAGTAATGCTGGCGCAGTGGTTAACGTGCTCGGATGTTTCCATCACTGCTGTCGAAGGATCGATCCTCGCTTTTTTTCTAATTACTTTTATTTTATTTAATGTTTTTAAATAATTGCTATATTCTTTTTGTTATTTTTCGTGCATATTTTTGTAGAAATTTGATAAATAAAATTGTTTTTTTTTAAATAATTACTAATACTAGTCATTAGTGTTGTGTGTCGACCGTTATCATCATAATAATTATAATAAAGTTTTGTAGGTAGATCAGAGGAAACAAAACAAAAGTTACAAAAGTAAATTATTTCGATTTGTGAGGTAGACACAACTATGTTAGTTCGTTTTAAGCACAGAGTACTTTTATTATAATATGGGATAGAGGTACAACTCTGCGTCGAAACTGAGAAACGTCAAATGTCGCCCTCTGGACGCAGGTTTTGGAACTAATGCCAACACACAAACATACTACATACGTACATACACACATACATACTTACATTCGTACCTACTCCACTGCTTGAATATTGGTTTAGGCGGTTTAGGGTACTTATGTGAATTACTTAATCGCTTGCAGTTATGTGAAAAGCGAAAAAGTAATTCACAACTATTAAAAAAAAAACAACGATCTTAGACTTATTTTTTATTTCTTTCTTTTAAAACACTTCTTACTTAGTTTTCTTGCTTTAACTTTATACAAATCCGTATCATCATCATCCGGGGACGCAACACTGTCTGTTAGACATGATAATAGGAAGATTTAACGTCACAAACACAAAATTTGCGGCACCAAACGGTTCGTCAGAGTCCTGTCTCAAAACTTGATTTTAACAACAACACAAGCACAAAATCAACACGGCCGGAGGAGCCGAGACTCGACGACAACGGACTTAGGTGGAAAAAGCACTTTAGGACCGTTAAAATCTGGAAAAACAAACAAGACGCGGAAAATACGTTAACGCAAACCGGCGGCCAAGTTTGTTTGTCATTTGTTGTAGTGTTGCTGTTGCTTAAAATATAAATAAATTCAGTTACTAAATCTTGTTTTTTTTATTACTTTATATTTTAATGAGCTTCCAAATAATATTTTATTGTTTTCTCGTTGTATTGTTTATAATAAATAAGTTTATCGAGATTATACTACTCATATAAATTGAGCAAAGGCTGGTCATACCAAAGAGTCAAATGAATGACTGTTTGCACGCCATCTTGCGTACATAATAGAACTACGTAGTCACAAATCTTGTAATACTGCCATCTATAAGCGGGTTTTGTAAAAGTAGCACAATATAACGAGCCTGTTATGGAAGAACATCGTAACCGACAAACATACAATTTTACAGGAGAGGTATTTTATTGTTTATTTTTTACTGGTTAATCAGACATGTACGGTTTTTGTAATAAGTGCAAAACACGTAAGGATCTACGTATAATCAATTAAATAATTGCAGAAAGAGTTAAATAATGAGTACTTTTGTCGCTTAAGATAAAATTTAAGGTCGTAATTTCATCTTGTTTTCAAAAATCGTCAGTTACGCTATCAGTTTTCGATATAATCAGAAACCTATATCAAGTTTTTTCTTAATAAAACGAAAACATAATAAATCAATTTATGTTAATAATAGTTGGTACTTAATCAATTTTCATTAACATCAATACAATAAATCATTCGTTGTCACTTTCATCCGGTAGTAAGTCCTTTGTATTGTCATCGTATGGCAGGAATTATACCCTTGTCACACATTTTTTTTAGATCCATGAACTTTGGTTTAGCAATAGGTATTTTTGCCAAGTATGCCGCCGTGGGTGCCTGGAGACGCTGTTGACTTTTATCATCATAATCATCAGCCGGAATACGTCCTCCACTGAACATAGGCCTCCGTCTTAGACCGCCACGCCGAACGATAATTCGCCACTTGCATGCATCCGTTGCCCGCGACCCTCACGATGTCGTCGGTCCACCTAGTGGGAGGCCTGCCTACGCTGCGTCTTCCGGTCCGTGGTCGCCACTCGAGAACTTTTCTTCTCCATCGGTTGTCAGTTCTACGAGCGATGTGGCCTGCCCATTGCCAGTTCAACTTGCAAATTTTATGAGCTATATCGGTGACTCTGGTTCTTTGCCGAATATCCATGTTCTGGATTTTATCCCGCAAAGAAACTCCCAGCACAGCTCTTTCCATTGCTCGTTGAGTGAGTCTTAGTCTCTATAAAGGGCCAGTAGTCAAAGACCACGTTTCAACACACTGGTTAAACATTGTCTTGAGACACTGGGTTTCTCGATGAGAAGATATCACGTAGCTTCTCAAACGCTGCCCATCCGAGTTGGATTCTTCGGGCGACCTCTTTCTCGAAGTTAGACCCAACTAATTGAACAATCTGTCCAAGGTAAGTATAATGGTCTACAACTTCGAGAGTATCGTTCCCAACAACAACCGGTACGGGTGCCACATAGACATTCGACATGACTTTCGTCTTGTTCATGTTCATTTTAAGGCAGACCCGTTGGGAAACGATACTGAGGTCGCTGAGCATAGCATTGAGGTGCATCATCATCATCGGTAAAACGAAGGTGAGTGATGTATTCGCCATTGATGTTGATGCCGAATCCGTTCCATTCCAAGAGTTTGAAAACGTCCTCCAACGCGTTCGTGAACAGTTTCGGAGAAATAACGTCTCCCGGACTCACTCTTTTCTGGAATTGGATTGGTTTCGTGCTCTCTTCCTGAAGTCGGATGGACATGGTGGCTTTTCTATACAAACACTTCAACACTTTGATATACCTATAGTCAATATGACATCGTTGGAGGGACTGCAATACTGCCCAGGTTTCTATTGAATCGAAGGCTTTTTCATAGTCCACAAATGCTAAACACAATGGCCGATTATACTCCTCTGTCTTCTGTATAATCTGGTGGAGCATGTGTATGTGGTCTATAGTACTAAAACCTTTTGGGAAACCGGCTTGTTCGGGAGGCTGGAAGTCATCAAACCTGCGTTCGAGACGGTTCGTAATGACTCTTGAGAACAGCTTGTATACATGGCTAGAAGTGAGATTGGGCTGTTATAGTTCTTCAACAAGGTGTTGTCACCCTTTTTGAAGAAAAGAACAACCACACTCCTGTGCCGTGCCTATGGCGTAGAACCTTCGAGTATGACGGAATTAAATAACTTCTGGAGGACTAGAAGTACCGGTTTCCACCCGCTCTCAGAAGTTCTGTTGTGATTCCGTCCTCACCCGGCGCCTTGTTATTCTTGAGCTGTTTAAGAGCCATTCTAATCTCGTACAGGCTGATGTCCGGGATATCCTCAGTGCAGTGTCGAGTCAGTTTAGCTCTTGCGTCTCGAGCTGTACCGACACTGGGTTGTCGTGTTGATGTGTATAACTGCCCGTAAAACCTCTCAAGCTCTCTTAGGATCTCCGGTTTCGTCAAAATAATGCTGCCGTTAATCTTCAGCTTTGACATTTGGCTCTGCCCAATAGACGAATTCTTTGCGAAGACTTTTGGCACGTTTAACAGTAATTCTTCACTTTACTAAACAAAGAAGTCGGTTAAAAAGAGTTATTCGCAAGCCGGTGTATCGTTATTTCGAACAAGTTTGAACTTGAAACTTTCTAACAATCAGTGTTTAGTTATTGCTCAACGACAATTTCTTTTTACTTTCATTTAAATATTTAAGATTAATATCATTTCAACATTGTATAAATAAAAAAGAAACAAAATAAATTATTACTTCATTTAAATAAATATGCAGTCAAACAATTTACATTCAAATATGTACCTATTTCCTGCAAATAAACAAAATGCATAAATGATAACTAAACGAAACACAGATTTTGGTCAGATCTTTGATCTGCAGTTTTATCGTAAGTGACAAACGTTACTTACGATAAGTTGGTTACGATAATTCTGATTGATCTACTATTTGAAACTTTAACTTTTTGTCGTTTGCGATACTATTTATTTCTTGTCATAATTTGGACGTTTATGCAATTATGAGTTTAGGGGTCTTTGCGATAAGGTCTAAATCATTTTAACTTGACGTTACGATAAAAAGTGAAATATCTATATTTTGTCGCTTACGATGTTCTTCCATAACAGGCTCGATAATGTAACCAAATTAAAACGTCAGTTTCATGTGCAAGCCGGCAGTACTTCTGGTGTTCAATCTTATTTTGCATACTTATACGAGAACGATTACCCGTTTCCAAGTACTAAGATTGTCAACCCTGGTTTTAAGTCTCATAATAGAACGTTGTTGATTCCTGGTTATTTTGTGTGACGATTGTTTACATCTATTACGCTCTTTTAATGTTATTGTTTTGCTAGTGAAATATTAACAGTGGGAAATAATTATAATCACTGAGGGCGAATATTATAGCCGTGCATAAATATGGATGAAACAATACAAATATCAAATTAAACCGGACTAAGTGTGAGTATTAACATTTAATTTTTAGTTATTTCACATGTTAATATCTTATTTATTAGATAAGATTCCCTACAATAGGTTTGTTTGAAAGATAATAACGTGTTATTTATAGATTTTTTTTCTTTAAGTAGGTAAAATAAATTAACAGTTGTATTTTGCATAAAGATAATAATAGTATTTCATGTTTTGTTCTAGTGAAATACTGTGCAGTCCTGTGGAAGTGGATATGAGATACGAGGAACGACAAGCGCTAATAGCTTAAGCTTGTCGAGAGCAAAGTCCAACACCGACGGTTGTCAGACATCATAATAAAATTATGGTGAATGAATACGAAGGAAATGGCTTCCCCCAATGAGTAACTAATTCAACACGAAATGAATAACCGTTCAGTTTCACTGCACTCAAGACAGAAATTACACAGAAACTACCAATCAGCCAAAAACCCTTTTGTTTTATAGAAATGAAAGAAACGTTTAAAAGCACGACCATATTTTTTATACATATGGCTTTTGTTGTATTCATTGTTAATAGACTGTACCGAAAACATCATTTTATTCACAGTTCTTATTAATTTAGGGCTTAGATTTGAGGCTAAGTTTCAATCATTCTTTTCATAAAGAAAACGAAAATTAAACTGATGTCCTCAAAAGGGTATTTTTATGGAGAGCGGTTATTTTTTTTAATGGTTCTATTTTCAGTAATAGAACATATTTCCATATATTTTTTTTTTTGCTAGTAATTCGCATTGGGCACCGCAGTCCCGGAACGCAAAGAGCACCTGGCCCTTTGCGTTCCAGGACCGGAAGAAATTTAGCAGTTTTTTTATGTAGTGCTAATGTTAACGTGCTTCTACAACCTGTTTACCTAACTTTTATTAAACACCATGGCCCTGGAACGCAAAGGGCAAATAGCGTTTTGCGTTCCAGGACCGCAGTGCCATGCGACGATTGTTGGAAATAGTAACAAGGCACCGCGGCCTTGGAACGCATAGAGAAATTAGCCTGCTGAACTATTACTATTTCAAATGGCTTTATAAATAGTCATATTATCTTTAATATTTCTTTTGTTAACATAAAGACAAAATTACACATAATTTTTTTATGGGATAACATACTAATTAGGCCGCACTTTATAAAAAACCCTTAGGTTCTTAAATATAATTAAACGTAATTTAGTCGTTATAATCAGCTAATGAAATTGGATAATAATTATTGTTTTATCGTCACTTCGAATTTTTTAATTTACTTATTTTATTACTGATAGCTGTTGGGCTAAGCGGAGCTATGATCAATGAGATCTGAGTCTTATAATGTGTTTAGCTATTTTTAGTTTTTTTTTTTTTTGAAATCATGATAATTATATTAATCAATAACTTGTTAGTTATTCATGTTAATTTACAATTTATTCATGCTTATTATTTATTTAAAAAAAAAAAGTCAAATATTAGTTTTATGTGTTTATGTTTTTTTTTTGGTCTTGGTGGAAATAAACAAAGTCATGTTGAATTAAAATGTTAATTTTGTTTATTTATTTATGATTAACAAACTCATGTTACATTTGTGATATCAGATTCATACGAATCTGACAACAGTCAACAGTCATCATTGATGAACTTCAACGTGACATTTCAATAAATTTCGTTCTTGCCTCAATATTGATATTCGCCGGCATTTTGAGAATACTTAAATATATCGCTATCTATATATAATCACACGTCACTAACCAACAACCACAATCTAACGACAACTTGATTTCGATCAAGTTAAATATTCCTAAAACTTCGTCTACCTCACAGAAATTGTGAACAAACGATTATAATCATATTTCTGTCCCATTACAGATATTTAACAATTGAGTAAAACTTACAAAAAGAATATCACTGCGAGAGGTTCAAACTCACGCCTTGCCGTTCACCGTATACGTCAGGCGGTACGCTTACCACTGGGCCAAGTGGACACATACTATAAACGTTGAAATTATGAATCCTATACAATCAGTAGTTGATGATGAATGTGTCTCTTAAAAATAGAAGGTCATAAGTCAAACTAAACTTCAAGCTATTGACTTTTAAGCGTGCCTAACCACTTTTGAACGCCTACTGTACCTACCTATGTAACTCAAAACGGAATGCACACAAGAGTATGTACCAAACCCGTCTGAACCTAAATAACTTATAAAATAAGGCTTGCGATGGAGAATTAAAATATGTGTGTCGTCGTTTGAAGTTCAAAAAAAAGTCAAGTTTAGTTTTAATAGGTATGGAAATAATATCCAACCATGCGAAAACTTACTTTACGTACGTGTAATACAGAAATAACTTATCCGTGATCTCACAACTGTACGTTAAGTAAGTGCGGTATAGATAAACAGTAAAATGGTTGTAATCTAAAAAATTAATTTATTGAGAATAATGTAACTAAATTGCAATAATTTAATCAAATGCGGAGTGGACTGTATTGCGATTAAGGGTCTATAGTACCTCAGCATAATCTTACTCGCTCGCACTTGCACGTACCACGCACCATTGCTTGCTCTTTCTTTTAGCTGTCTACACGCAAATCTATTTATTTTACGGTGAAAAAAAAGGAAATTCAAAAAAGTAAATAACATAAGACCTGCTTTATAGTTAGTTCAGTTAGTATAAAAAGTTTCATGATCTAATTTTAAGTATTATCTGATTGCCAGTGTTTTATTGTTCAATTTAGAGGTAACTTTGGGATTTTTTTCTATCGAGAAAATTTTATGGAATCATGTTTTCGCCAAACATAAGACCTATCATTAATCCTCAACTTTACCATATATTTATTTCAAAATTTATGCTGTAGTATTTTCGACGTATCACAGGTTTCTGCTAAGCCATTTGAGGTAGTATAGGCTCTTAAATACTCGTACAATACGAGGCGATATACCAGTATAACATTTACCTACAAGACTTCAGTTAAATAATACTAAATCAATCATAACAAAGGTACAATGACCGTTCAATCACGATTGTGGTTCCCGGACTCAAGGTCAATCTTGGTACGAAAAAGTAGGTCACTCAACACAACCTTTGTGAGAACCCCAAAACGCTGTTTGTCTTAGTAATATTAATGTGTAAGTACCTACACCACTAAAAATATGCAATGTAACGGAACTTCGATAAAGAGTGCGGATGATTTAGACCTTACGTATAATGCAATAAGTCAAATCAAATCAAATCAAATCAAATCAAAACGTTTATTTCAACTAGGCCAATTACAGGCACTTATGAATTGTCAAAAGACATAAAATAAAACAATTACAAAAATAGTTATGGTGCTACAGTCCCAGTCACAAGACATAAAAACTGTGAAAGTACCGTAGGTGCTCATTCCAAAGCGTAGATCTCTATGGAGAAGAATGAGCAAGAAACTCCATGGACACTCTTTTTCAATCGCCAAAATTATTACAAAACTTTTGTTACATCATTCATCATCAGATGGTACATTACGTGAGAACGATGTGGCAAGTTAATAGTGTCCATAGTAAAATGAAAAGACAATTCAAAATAAAGTTACTAATAATTAAAATAGGCCGTGGCAGCTAAGAGATGACCAGTCCCAACTGACAGCGCCCGTTCACGAACATGACACATATATCAGCACCATTCAGCTCAACCATTTTGAAGGGAACTAAATGATCCGACATACACGCCACCATCAGCGAGACCTTTGAGTGAGCATGATATACTCTCAACTGCCAGAGTCATTCAAGTCAATGAAAGACGTAGGTTTCTAGTCAATGATAGATCTGAAGCACATGGTACTCACACAATGCTGGCTATGACGCTATATAATACTAGATAAATACACTCTATACAATGCAAAAGATAATTTTACAATCTTCATCCGCTCCGACAATTTTATTACAAATCAAGAAAACCTACGACTGTCGTACTTAAAAAATAAAAAAATACACAAAAAGAGACAAGCAATAAAATGTAAAGTAGGACAACAATGTCCGTCGATCAAGTAAAACAATAAAACAAATACAAACACATAAAACAAAACCAGATGACTTAACTAAGTCATAAAAAAAATATAAACAATTATATGAACACATATAACTAGTCCGGAAAAAAAAGGAAAAAAAAAAAAAAGAAAAGAACTAAAAACATCTGGGAAAGAGCATGAAAGCCGTCTTAACTTCAACAGAGTGACCAGCTGTTATTATCCACTAAGTAATCGTTTATGGAATAATATGCCTTAGAACAAAGGATGGATTTAATCTTTGATTTAAACTCATTAAACGGCAAGTCTAGCAATGACGAAGGCAATTTATTGTAGAATTTTATACCAAGGCCTACAAATGAGTTATGAACCTTATGAAGTCGGTGAAAAGGAACACGTAGGTGGTGCTTATTTCTCGTGTTAATAGTGTGAAAATCACTGTTTTTGGTATATAGGTGTAAATTCTGCCTAATATATATAATGTTGGCAAAGATGAATTGAGATGCCACCGTCAGAATGCCGATCTCCTTAAACAAATCCCTCAAAGAAACTCTAGTACCCAGCTGGTAAATTGCCCGAACAGCTCGTTTTGTAAGACAAATATATTTTGAATATCAGCCGCTTTGCCCCACAATAAAATGCCGTAGGACATAACGCTGTGAAAATAACTAAAATAAACTAGTCGAGCGGTATCAACGTCTGTGTACTGTCTTACTTTTCTGACAGCGTAGGCAGCCGAGCTTAATCTTCCCGATAAACTTGTTATATGCGGGCCCCATTGAATTCTAGAATCTACTTTAATACCCAGAAACACGGCTGAGTCAACAGTTTCAAGTTCTTCATTATTTAGAACAATGTTAGGACCCAGATTTGTAACATTTGGCAAGGCGAACTTTATACATTTCGTTTTTTTGGCATTTAGGACTAAATTGTTAGCAGAAAACCAATCCGTGACCAATGATAATGCGGTGTTAACTTCGTCAAATTCTTGTCTGTTTCTATCAACTTTGAATATAAGAGAGGTATCATCCGCAAACAGTACAATGTCACAAATGCCCTTTAAAAGATATATGGCAAGTCATTGATATAGACCAAAAATAAAAAAGGACCCAGAATTGATCCTTGAGGCACACCTAGCTGAACAGGTTGACCAGAAGATTTCGAGCCATTAACATCTACGCATTGAAATCTATTACGTAAGTACGATTCTATAACATTAAGAGCTTCGTTTTGGATTCCGTAATGATGTAATTTTCGCAAAAGTGTATCATGGTGTACGCAATCAAAGGCTTTGGATAGATCACAGAAAACACCAATTGCATTCTTAGAGCTCTCCCACGCCTCAAATATATGCTTCAACAGAGCAACACCTGCATCAGTTGTTGAACGACCTTTCGTAAAACCATATTGTTCACTATGAAGGAGGCTATTTACATTAAAATGACCAAGCAACTGCTTGAGTATCAATTTTTCAAATATTTTGCTAAAAGCAGGTAAGATAGAAATTGGTCTGAAGTTACTAAGGACGAGTTTCCTAAAACGATATGCAATTTTACTTATATAATTTCTAGATTTTTCTAGCATATAGGATAAATCTATCCGGCTCGAAGGACCAAATGGAACGTATAGTTCGACGTTCGATTTTTTTTATAATTTGAAATTACTGGTCAAAAAACTATACGTTGCGGTAGCCTCAAAATGGAGGGGCGCTGATTCGAAATATATTCTAGAAATTGTAACAGCCTGACGGTGAACAGTTGGAAACCTATAAGCACTGAGGAAGGCTTACCTTGCTGTCCACGTCTGCGATCAGCTCCAGAGGGACTGCTTCAACTGCACTCAAAGTTCACTTCACACACAGAAGTTCATAGTTCAAAATGTTAGTCCAAATGCGATGGGCCAATGAACCCAAGGGTATTATTTATGGCTAAAATATGGACAATCTCAGCACTAACTTAGCTGGAAATGCGATGACGCGGCGCACAGAAGACCAGAGATAGATCTTTTCCGAGGAGTTGTCAACGGACCGCACGCTAGGCGAATATTAGAGTGTCGCCATCTTGATCTTATTATTTCTCCTACCCTTTTCATCACATGAACATAGTCACGAGATGCGCAGCGACCAGTGGAACTTCATACTGGTTGAGTTTCCTTAGCCGCGGCAGGAGCCAAGTCCAAGAAGCGATTGCTGGACATTTTCAACACGGCAAAGCCAACCTGGCGTACCCAGTCAGTTCAAATGTCCAACGTCAAGCATTATATTTATTTATTACACGCAAACACCGTGTTGTGCATTATTCCGGCTGGACTTCGAACCCTCATCACCGCTGACGACATCAAGGACGTGAGTACCACTAACACTAAAACACCAACCGGCCGGACTCGGCGGCATTTTACAATGCGGTAAAGAACATAGAAATCTGTCAACAGTAAATACAGTTCATATTTGCATGCAACTTACGGGACACGTCGCTACGTGGCGCGGAATGCCGACGGAGATAACTTTGCAAGCAAATATGTGGTACTTCGAGACGGAATCCGGGATCTCTGGATAAATGCAGCAAAACATACTACGATGTCTGCTTCTACTATAGGACAAGACGGTGCTGACAAAGTTTACCTACGGGAATCTTTGACGCCAGCTACGGCTTATCTGTTATGGAAAACAAAAGAAGAACTGAAAGGACTGTTTGGTTTCATATGGTGTAAACACGGAAACATATTAGTGCGTAAAAGTGCCCAAGAAAAAAATATAACTACAATTCGGTCGGTTGCCGATATCGATAAGGTGAAATCATTTCATGATAGACAATAGGTAAGTCAGATAATCTAAGAAAATCTACATAATAACATATTATTTATACATATTTCATAATGGATTCAACAGAACATAATATAGTCGAAATCAATTGTCATACATGGGATGATTTTACTTCCGACATACCGACACCCGATAATTGTTTGTACTTCCTGCATGTAAATATACGATCCTTAAAAAAAAACTTTGCTCAAATTGAGTACATGATGTTAAATAGTAAACATACAATTCACATTCTAATATTAACTGAAGTAAACATTAAAAATGAACTGGGAAAAATGTTTGAACTCCCTGATTACAACTCTTATTCGGAATTAAGAACTAATAAAAGAGGTGGGGGCGTCCTATTGTATATTCACAAGTCTATATCTTTCTTGAGATACAGTAATTTTTGTACACAGGAGTTTGAATGTGTGTCCGGCGAACTAAGTGTGAATAGTCTTAATTCGGATTATGTGCCGTATACAGACCGCCCGACACATCCAAACTCCGATTTATAAAGGAATTGTCATCCTTATTAGCTAAATATCCTATAAAACAGGATTGTGTTGTAATGGGAGATATGAATATTGATCTTAAAGTTAGTAACCCCGTAACAAAAGAATATTTGTATTCCTTGTGTACCCAGGGATTTATTAATGCAGTCAATTCTTATACACGTATCGAAAAATACGGTGACAAAATCTCTAAGTCATGTATAGATCATGTGTTCATTCGCAATGCTAGTACATACAATATTTATACATCTGTTGTAAACACTTCACCGGCCGACCACTGTATAACCGGTTGTGCGATTATGAGCGCGCTAACCAAGAATGACTCACAGTCTTCAATTCAATTAATAACTAAGTTAGACAACCGCCGAGTGCACAGTGAACTAAATAACATCGATTGGAGTATACCCCTTCAATACGGGTGCCCAAATGAAATTGTAAGGTACATTCATAAAAGCTTTAATAATGTTTACAATAAATGCAAATTCACAATTAGTAAAAACAGTGTCAGTAAACGTAAAACGTGTTCATGGGCAAATGATAAACTTAAAAAAATGTGTGAAAAGCGGGATTTATTGTTTAATATTTGGCACAAAGACGAAAATAATCCACAGAAAAGATTATTGTACAATAGATATAGAAACAAAACAAACAAATGTATTATACTAATTACATAAGAAATAAACAAATAATGTTGGAAGTTTCTCAAAATTTTAAAAATAGCAAAAAGATATGGAGTATTGTAAATAATTTAACAGGCAAAATTATGGAAAGTATTGAACACATCTTACTTGTAACTTTTCGAACTGATCCGATAACATTGGCCAACAAATTCATGACTGATTTTAATTCTAATGTAACGAACCTCAACAACTATTGCAATGTGCCTCTTTTGGATAAACGTATGTACAGTATAATTCCTGATAGGTCGATAAGAGTAAAACCTGCACGAGAAGAAACCGTCGGAAAAATCATTAAGGAAATTAATGATAAAAAAAGTCCGGGATATGACGAGATACGTGCTAAAGATGTCAAGTATGCATCAGCGAATCTTATCTCAGTTATTACTCATTTAATTAATTGCTGCTTGAAGACTGGTACGTATCCTGACCTTTTAAAGGTAGGGGTGATACGTCCTATACACAAAAAAGGTCCACGTGATAACACTAACAACTATCGTCCTATCATTATATTGTCTTGTATAGATAAGATTATAGAACGTTATATTGGTAATGAGATAAATACTGTTTTGGAAACTTATAGAATAATCAACAACAAACAATACGGATTCCAAAAAAATAAGAGTACAACACAACTACTACGTTCGTTCACTGATGAAGTCAATAAACACTTAAATAATAAAAAACCGGCCAAGTGCGTGTCGGGCCACGCACAGTGTAGGGTTCCGTAGTTGCCCATCAAAATACTTATGCGAACTAACTAAACTGATTTGCTGAATTTAATTTAAAAAAGAAGAATTTTCAAAATCGGTCCAGGAATACATAAGAAAAAAGATTACAACGAATTTAGAACCTCCTCCTTTTTTGAATTTAGTTAAAAATAGTTGACGATAAAAACCTACCTATCCCCAAAAAACATACCTATAAAAGCTGTAAAAATAAAGTTGACAAACTTACTGTTTACGCCAATATGTTGTTGTCTCTTTCTGGCAAAAGGGAACGGCAATTAGTGAAAGGCGACGCGACCTTCAATCGATACAAGGACAGTAACCGTCGCGTGAGTCCTCGAAGATTCAGTATACTACTTAGCGCCAACCGCACCGCACCGCTCGCTATAATAAAGAATAGATCAGCTGATTGATCCCGGTATCGGTAGTTCACGCTCGGTCGCCAGAAACCAGCTCCAGGCCAGACTCCAAGACCAGCGCAGAGAAGACCAAAGGTTAGTGCCAATTCTATTAGCCTTTCCGGGACTCAACAGGCGATCCACCCGCATCCCATAAAAAATTTAAAATTCATTTCCACTTAAACGCTTCACCATATTTAATGGTCCTTCGAGCCGGATAGAACCAGAATCCTATATAATCCTATAATTTCTTATAATCCTATAATTTCATATAATCCTATTATATTCATTAATATAGAATATACCTACCTATCTTTAAGTACATTCCAGAACAGTCGTTACGACTTACCCACTAATTATCTAATAGCGAGATAGTTGAATATTATATAAAATTTACTTGTTCAGTGCTATATTCAAAGTACCTCATACTTACTTACGACAAAATGTCGGCGCAAATTAAAATAAAAATGGTCATTGCTAAGAAACAAGCTACCTTTGCAAAATTAAATGAATATTTTGAATCCTCTAAAAAACTTATAACGTCTTCGAAAATTAATACAAGAAGCGTAGGGGAATTCTTAGCAGAGACATCAAACATAGGGAAGTTATATGAGGATTTCGTAAAGTTGTGTGACGAACATAATGAGTGGTTATTGAAGGCTGACCCCGACTGTGAAATCAGTTTCAGTGACTGGAGCTCATTTGAAACACTTTATTCGCAAATTAAATATAAACGAGATGAATTAATTCATTGACAAAGTGCGCAAGTTGTAAATGTACCCACATCTGCCAATTATTCGTGCAGGCTCCCGCCTTTGGAACTTTTAAGCTTTGCGGGTCAGCCTGAATCTTGGCCATTGTTCTATCAATGTTTTAAGACGAACGTGCACGATAATAAAACCTTGACCGACGGCCAGCGAGTACAATATCTGGTAGGAAAATTAAGTGGAGTCGCACTTAATGTGTTCGCGGGAATATTGCCCAATGAGGACAATTATTCCACTATTTGGGACTCATTAGTAACAAAATATCAAGACAAGAGGTTACTTGGGTCAACATAATATATAAATAATATAATGGATATAAAACCGGCGTCGGGTTCATCAACATCACAATTAAATAATTTCATTGAACGAGTAAATTCCTCCTGGTCTGCACTTAAGCAGCTAGATATAAAAGACTTATCCGATTTTATTTTTACGCATATCGTTTTAAAAAAGCTAGATCCGCAGTTGGTTCAAAGTTTCGAGTTATCGATTAAAGATAACGATCTACCCACGAGTGAAGAGTTAGTGAAATATCTCCGTCATCATATAAAAATTATGGAGAGGTCGGCAGTGATCCATCAGACTGCTGCCACCAATAATAATAAGGCTGTGGATGCGAAATCAAAACCTCGCCCGAATAACAATAAAAACTTTCATAGTTTTGCTATTACCGAGAATAGTCATAACGGTGAAAGCGCTTGTTTATTTTGCAATAAGCCGCAGCATAGCCACCTTTACGAATGCATAGAATTTAAAAAACTTGCAGTGAAGGAACGCTTTAATTTCGTGAAGGATAAGAGACTTTGCATCAATTGTTTTAGTAACAAACATGCCACTTCTAGTTGTGGTTCGTCAAATACGTGTAAGCAGTATCATAAAAAACACCATTCATTACTACATTTTGAACGGAATCCACCGTTAACGCAAGCTGAGTCGGGGGCTCCCGCTGTATGTATGCATGCGCGTATTGACACGCCGCCGCCGGCGCCCACTGCGCGCAGGTGTTCGTTATTTAAGGAATGTGGTCGTTCTGAGAATTCAATTACGCTAATGACCTGTGACGAATCCAAACATTGTAATTTATTAAATAAGTTAATTGTGTTACCAACGGCACAGGTATATGTTCCGGTGAATGGAAACCGTTTGTTACTGAGATGTTTAGTAGACAGCGGTTCTCAGAATAACATCATTAGCCTCGCTTGTTGTAAGAAATTGAAATTAAATATTCATCCGCTAGTTAATTCATCTTTGAAATCAGTGGGGTCAATCTCAGCCCCAATTAAAGGCTATGTATCTCTCACAATTCAATCGCGAGTGAGTGATGCGCATTATAAACTGAACATGTTGGTTATTGACCATATTACTGAGTCATTACCGACGCGCGGAATCCAAGCATCGTTTATGGATCAGTTTAAGGACTTACCACTGGCAGACGACTGTTGGAACGTGTCTGGAGATATAGAAGCGATTCTAGGTGCTCAACTATTCGCGTTCATTCTGTTAGGGGGTAAGGTTATTCCGCGTCCACTCGCGCCGTCAGCTGATTTAATGGACACCGCTAATTGCATACCTCATGCTATAGAAACCACGCTTGGCTATATTGTCATGGGTGAGATACCTGCTGTCAACCAAGGCAGTATAGCCTGGTCCTTCGGCCCGCTAGTAGATACTTTAAACCATTCAATCTTAAAATTCTGGGAAATAGAAGAGGTGCCTACTGCAAAATCATAAGTCCAGAAAATCAGGTTTGCGAGGAACTTTATAAATCAACCGTTACTAGAAACTCAGGCGGTAGGTACATTGTGTCCTTGCCATTCAAGGGTGAACCTAAGTCGTTAGGTAACTCATTCATTCACGCTCAGCGTAGATTGTCTGCGTTAGAGCGTAAATTTCATTCGCTTCCCGCTTTACGTCAAGCTTACAATGACGTCATCGCTGATTATATAGATAAGGGTTACTTATCGGAAATCCCTTATTCTTTTCCCGCTATTCATGATGGTTATTTCATACCTCATCACGCTGTCGTCCGGCCTGAAAAGTCGACGACAAAAACCCGCATAGTTTTGGACGCAAGTGCTAAAACTGACAGCGGCAAGTCGCTCAATGACTTGTTGCACACTGGGCCTAATTTGCAGGCCGATTTATTTTCGCTTTTACTCAACTTTAGATATTTTGAAGTTGCAATAACCGCTGATATACGTCAAATGTATCTAAGAATTTTACTTTCCGTAGATGATCGCAAATATCAAAAGATATTATACCGCTTCAACGATACTGAGCGTATTCGTATTTTTCAATTTAATTCCGTAGCTTTCGGATTGCGACCGAGCCCATTCTTGGCAATGCGTACTGTCCGCCAGTTAGCTGAGGACTATCAAGAACGTTTTCCTCTCGCCGCAGAGGTTGCTTCTAACGAACTGTATATGGATGATTTAACCACCTCTGTGTCCACTGTAGAAGATGGAACTCGTCTGGCGGACGAACTGCTCGCGTTGTTCAAGAAGGGCGGATTTGACCTCGTCAAGTGGGCGAGTAACTCTAAAGAGCTTCTTGCGCATTTGCCTGAGTCATACCGCGCGGCGATTGAGTTCACGGATGATGACGAAACATTAAAGGTCTTGGGTTTGAAATGGATACCTACTTCTGACGTGTTCTCGTTCGCCGCATCCGCTGCGACTATGGGTAATACCAAGCGCGCCATACTGTCTACGGTTGCTCGCTTATTTGACGTGTTGGGATTCGTCGCACCTGTTGTCCTTTATGCAAAGCTTCTAATACAGGACCTTTGGCTCGCTAAGGTGGGATGGGATGAGGAGCCCCCAGCAGTCATTACTGAACGCTTCGTTAGGTTCAAAACTGAATTACCGTTATTATCTAGTTTACAAATACCGCGCCATCTGGGTGTCGCGGCCGGTTGCGTGGTCAATTTGCTCGCCTTTGGCGACGCTAGTATGAAGGCTTACGGCTGCGTCATTTACCTACATATAACACACCCTAATAGGGATATATCCGTACATTTAGTATGCGCTAAGTCTAAAGTGGCTCCACTGAAGACGATCTCTCTGGCGAGGCTAGAATTGTGTACCTCACTAATGCTCGCTAAACTTGTAAAACAAGTTCATACTCTTTTCCATAAGCGATATCCTATTAAAGAGATATTCGCTTTCAGTGATTCCACTGTCGCTCTATCATGGATTCACTCTTCCCCGCATCGCTGGCAGACGTTCGTTGCCAACCGCGTGACTGAAATACAGTCAAATTTATCTCCAGACCGCTTTTTTCATATTAATGGAATAGAAAACCCTAGTGACTGTTTATCAAGAGGCTTACTACCGTCTGAAATCATCCATCACCCGCTGTGGTGGCAAGGTCCACCATGGACTAGTCATCCAATCACTGAGTGGCCAATAGTGGCACTCGACCCGTCGAATGTCGACGGGTCTATACCTGAAGCAAAGGGTTCCGTAACTTTAACAGTAGTCTCCCATCAATCTCCTTCAATACTTCTGGAGCTCTCTTATCGAGTCTCATCTTGGAAAAAGCTACTACGCATCATAGTGTATGTTCTGCGATTTGTTCGCAAGTTACCTCGAGCTTCTTCAATTGAGGTCTCGGACCTTGAAGTCGCTGAGTTTGCGATTATTCGCGAGTTACAGAACAAATACTTTGCCTCTGAATTAAACAACATTAAAAAGGGTAACTTGCCCTCACCTTCATTGAGAAAACTTAGTCCGTTCATAGATAAAAACGGTTTGCTTCGAGTTGGTGGTCGACTGACAAACGCTCAGATACCATTTGCAAATCGGCATCCATTGCTGCTTCCACGTCGAGATCACCTGGTGGACCTGTTGATAGATGACTGTCATCGATTCAATTGCCATACAGGTTCCCACCTTCTCATGTCATTGTTAAGGCAACGCTATTGGATTATTTCCGCTCGAAATATTATTCGACAACGCATACGTCAATGTAATTTTTGTTTCAAGGTCCCTCTCATCCCACGCCTATGATGTCAAGTTTACCTCCAGCGCGTGTACAAGAAGCCAAGACCTTAACTCACACAGGGGTAGATTACGCTGGGCCGATAGCTATCACTATGACACGCAAGCGGGGCGTTAGAAGTCAAAAGGCTTATATCTGCATTTTTGTGTGTCTGACTACCAAAGCCATACACATTGAAATTGCATCGGACTTGAGTTCGGAGACGTTCTTGGACGCTTTAAAGCGTTTTCTGTCGCGACGAGGGCCAATATCTGTCCTATATTCCGATAACGGAACAAATTTCATTGGGGCAAAGCGTCAACTAGACGAGTTATACACGTTTCTAGCTTCTAAAGATACGTCTACTGCATTCAAAACGGAACTAAACAACCGTAAAATTACATGGCGGAATATTCCCGCGCGCGCCCCCCACTGGGGAGGAATTTGGGAAAGCAATAATTATAAAGTGCATAAAAACTCATTTATATCGTTGCATCGGGCAACAATTACTGTGCTACGAAGAGTTATTAACAGTGTTGACTCAAATAGAGTGTATTCTAAATTCGCGTCCATTGTGTTTGCTGTCTGATCAGCCGCACACCATTTTAACTCCCGCTCACTTCCTCAACACTACCCCTCTGCAGTCGTTGCCAGCTTGCGAGGTGGACGCATCCGTGGGCCTTCATAGTAGAAAAAAATTATTAGATAGCTTGGTCCAAAGTTACTGGAAAAGGTGGCACTTAGATTATCTGCACACTCTCCAGTTAAGACAAAAATGGAATACTCCTGAGGTAACCATTCAGCCAGGTACACTTGTTCTCGTTCACCAAGATGACGCGCCACCACTTCGCTGGCCTACGGGTATCATTGAGCAGGTATATCCTGGCAGGGACGGAGTCGCGCGTGTTGCGTTGGTACGCACGACAAATGGAACTTTCAAACGTCCTGTCGTTAAACTGTGCCCACTTCCGTCCCAATAACTTAACATAATTATAACTTAATTTAACATAGCTTATATTATCTTTGTTCGTCTTAATTCATTGATAGCACAGTTACAATCGCTCTGCATGCTCGTATCCTTATATGTACATATATATATATTCAACTTGTGAGCTATCACATTGCTAATATTCCCCATAAATACTTCCTTGTATCCATCCTGCTCCTGTTATCGCATCCTATTTTTTGTTTTTTTGTTTTTCGTAAATCCTAAGGATTTCCAAAGGGGGGAGGATGTTTACGCCAATATGTTGTTGTCTCTTTCTGGCAAAAGGGATCGGCTATTGGTTAAACAGAAGACGCGTCCTTCAATCGATACAAGGACAGTATAACCGTTTTTTCTCATTGCGCGTGAGCTCTCCAAGATTCAGTATACTACTTAGCGCCAACCGCACCGCACCGCTCGCTATAATAAAGAATAGATCAGCTGATTTTTATTTATTTTTTTATTTATTTATTTATTTACTCAAAACAAAGAAATTTAGTACACGTTTTGAAACAGTCTTTACAAAATTATAACAATTTTCCACAAACGTGTGGGTGAACACTGCTCTCCTAGCTAGGTTATAGAAACCTGTGTTAAGGAGAAGCAGTCCGGACCGCTAAGAAAGAATGACATGTTATTGTTTGAAATGCTTCTGATGTTACTGCTACAATCTTGCAAGAATTGAGTAATACAATACAGAGGTAAAAAAAAAGGATTAAAATTAAGTAAAATAAGCTAATTACATTAAGCTAAATCTACGAAATTGGATATGTGTGTGCGATTGGTTGTGGTGTGGTGTGGTGTGGTCTGGTGTGGTGTGGTGTGGTGTGGTGTGGTGTGGTGTGGTGCGGTGTGGTGTTTTTGTGTTAGTGTGTGTACCTATACAGCGGGTGAGAGTGTGCTTGTCCTTGTTTAATACCTATATTATCAAGATTGATTCGGTTTCGTCATAGGACTTATTTTGGAGGTATGATTGTATAATCCTTTTGCATTTATAATACGGTACACCGTAGATATGACACTCTTCGTTTATTTTGTTGTACAGCAAAGGACCAAGAAAATAAAAAAATCTTTTGACAAAAGTTGAACGTACACCCGGTACAGCGCATATCCCATCCTTTCGACGTTTACTACGTTTTTTATTTTCTATTATTCGGTATGGGGTGTTGCGATGTTGGCGAATGACTGTCTGTAGTATAAAGTGTTGTCGTACATTCAGCACTTTGCAGTCACTGTATAGAAGATCTGTTGGATACAGGATTGGGCGAAAAGTGGCTACTTTTAATATGGCCCTATGAGCTACTTCTAGCGGCTTAAGAGTGGTTTTAGGTGCGCCACCCCAGCAAGAAATACAATAAGTTATGATGGATAAACAAAGTGCGTAATACACATTACGTATTATATTGGGATTGGCAATATAGCGGAGAGTTTTAAAAATGTATATGAGCTTGCGAACACGTCCAGTTAGAAGTACAATATGAGACTTAAAATTGAGATTTCTGTCTAAGACTATTCCCAGGTATCTGATGCTTTCAACAGAAGACAATATAGAGCACTGACAGTTTGAACCCTGAGTTTGTGGATGGCAAGTGTGAGCTTTAATCAGAATTGGAGTCTGTGGTTGGGACATCAAGCTGTTGGAATATGTTAGGAATTTGGTTTTAGAGGTATTAAGGGTTAGAGTGTGGGAATTAAGCCAATTTAACACCACGTCAAAGTCAAGCTGGGCTTGAAGTTGTAGTTGTGACCAGGATTCCGCGAAGAGGGTTATTGCTGTGTCATCTGCGAAAGATATTATTTTGGCATTAACTAAATTGAGATCACACAAGTCATTAATAAATACCAAGAAAAGTGTGGGGCCTAGAATGCTTCCCTGTGGTACTCCATAATGTATTTTAAGCTCATTGCTGTTATGGCCATCAATTCTGACTTGTTGCGAACGATTGGTCAGGTAACTCTGGAAAAGTTGCAGTTGTAGCCCCCTGACGCCCGTTTTTTCAAGTTTGATTAAGAGTGTGGAGACGGGAACAGTGTCGAAGGCTTTCGCGAGATCTAGAAAGATTGTTAGTACCTTTTTATTTTTATTTATATTATCTACGACAAAGCTGGTTAGATCATGAACTGCATCACAGGTTGACTTATTTTTGCGGAAGCCATATTGTTGTTGCGATATTATCTTGTGATGCTCTAGATAACCAACCAGTCTTTTGTTTATCAAGCGTTCCAGAACTTTGGATAAAGCGCTTAGAACAGCTATAGGACGATAATTATTCGGCAAAGTTCCGTCACCCCCCTTGAAGATAGGATAGATTATTGCCTTTTTAAAGGAAGTTGGAAAAACAGCTGTTTCAAAGCAAATATTGAATATATGGCATAAAATAGGCGCCAGTGTGGTGGAAAATTTCTTTAGTATTGTAGGTGAAATGCCATCCCAACCAGTGGCAGCGTTTGGTCGCAGTGAGTTAATGGTAGAGATAATTTCTTCTGGGTCAGTCTTCTCCAAAACAAATGATGACGTTGGAATATAACTGTTTTGTGGGATTGGTAGTTGATGTGAGGGCTTAGTTTTAGTGACGTCATCAGCAAGTTTCTTGGCAATGTTGACAAAAAAGGAATTCACATTGTTACATGATTGTGCGGGACTGGGTGATGAGGATAGCAATTGTGTGTATGAGTGTGAAGTTTTTGTGGTGTTTGTTAACCGTTTTATGGTATCCCATAGTAATTTTGGGTTATTGCTCGCCTTGCTCAATTCTTCCGCATCGAAGAGCCTCTTTGTCTTTTTAAGAATTTTGGTACAAAAGTTTCTGTACCGTTTGTAGGTTACTTTTAACGTTTCGTTATCTGGAGATTCCTTAAGACTTCTATGCATGGCATCTCTGTTTCTCATGCACCGTAATAAACCAGGAGTTATCCAGGGTTTAAGTATCTTCCGTTTTGTAGTCACTTTTTTAATAACTGTGTTTTCGGTTATGGCAGCTGACAGTATTTCAATAAATTTATCCGTAGCGGTGTTTGCATCAGCTATGCTAAGGATAGGGTCAAAGTCTATTTTCGAAATTGATGCACCAAGTGCCTCGTAGTTAAGTTTGGTTACCGTAGACGTGGTGGTGACAGGAGTACGTTTGCTATCTAGACATATTAGTGAGGAACCATGGTCGGTAATCGTAGACTCATAGACAAATGTGATTGCAGGCGATTTCGTTCTCAGGATAATATGGTCCAAACAATTTTTGCCCCTAGTTGGGAACGTATGTGCTGGGAGAAAACCATGAAAAGCGAGACAATTTAAATACTCGTGGGAACGTGTATCAAGGGAAGAAGGTTTGATGTCAAGGTTTATGTCACCCGCTATCACGACCGTTCCGAGGCTGTGGAGCGTTGGGAGTATATGATTAAGGGCGGAGAGGAAGTTCTGTATGTTGTCTATAGATGGAGAGCGATATATACAGAGTAGGGCCACGTCATGGTTAATTTTTATTATTAATCCTGAGGCAGAGTGGCACAGATCTAGTTCCTCACTAACCGCTACAATACCTGACTTAATATAGACCACGACACCATCACTTTGGTTTATGTGCTTTGTTGTTTTGAAAATCGTATAATTTGGAAGAATTGGAAGAATTGAGTTACTGGAACATGAAAGCCAACATTCTGTTAGGATTATTACGTCGCAGTCAAGTGAAATACGGTGCAATAGAGTTTGTAGGTTTGTGAAGTTACGATTTATGGATCGAATGTTTTGTGAAAAGACTTTCAAGTATTTATTTGCATTTATCAAAAACTCTCGTGTTTTTTCCGGAGCGCGTGTATTCGTCATTGATACAGAAAGTTCATCGATGTTATTGATTAGTTGGATTGCGTTATTAGCCATTTGTTATACATTTTAAAATTAAGAGCGCTACGACGAAGATTGTGATTATTTGTAAGGTGTCGATATAAGTCATTGTGGTGTGTTTGAATTGATGTGAATGCGTGTGTGATTTTGATTTTTGTAAGTGTGTTATGTGAGTGAAAAACAAAAACAGTAAAAACATTAAAATTTGAAACAACATCAAGATTAAAACTAGAGTGAGTAGAGAACTATGCAATTTTATATCTAGTCATTTCTCTAGAGCCGTTTTATTGAGATCTTCTGCACTTTTGATCAGGAAATGTTTTTTTCCCAACGCTTGACGAAGGAATACTCTGCCATGTGAAGTCCAGCAAAATTTGAAATTATTTTCTGTTGCAAATTTTCGTGCTAGATAAAAAAGCCGTTGTGTTTTAGGGGTGAGGCTCTCTGAGAGATAGATCGGTATTGCAGGACCGGCTAGTTTTATGTGGTTCGTATTTAACTTATTTTGGCTATTCTTTTGGTTGAAATTCCGAAGATTCTGCAGAATTTTATCTTTTGTAGTGACGCTGACAAAGTCGACTAGGATTGGGAATGATCCATTTTTCTTATTAACGCGGTAAATATCTTTGATGTCCTGTCGTTGCAACGAGATATCTAAGGCTCTAGTTGTTTCGGTGATTAATTTGCAGAGATCTTCTTTACTTTCTCCTTCTTGTTTTGGTATATTTTTCACTTCTATCTTGGACAAAGACAATAGCCGTTCCATGTTTTCAATTTGGTCCTCGAGTTGACTTATATAGTTACGGTCAACTTTACGTTCGGACTCAATTTGGTCAATCCTAGTCACCATTATCATCATACTGTTTTGTGGTAAAATCTAAGGATTTCTTTATTTCCACATTTTGTAAGATAATTTCTTCCATGGATGTTTGAAGTGCCAGAAATTTAGTGTCGTTCTGAGCTGTGGCCGATTTAAGTAGCTCCCGTATCTCCTCCATGAAGGATGTAACATCTTCTTCGCGTCTTCGCTTGATGTTCCGCATCTTAGTAAAGTCAGTTTCAACCATAGTTAAATTCGGTGCCGACCCGGATTGTGTAATCACGGGGGCTGTCAAATTTTGATCATTAGGTTTGGTAGTTTTTGGTGGCGTACGTTTCAGCGATTCTGTGTTCATTTTTATCCTCAGGCACTACAAGGTTAGAGTTGAATAAAATGAACTGCAAACGTAGTACTATGTATAATTAGTACCGTTTACGGTGGGGGTGGCGCCACCGTTGATATTCACTGATGCAAAAGGTTAACTTATATTAGTCGCTGGAACACACCATGAACTTATCGGCGCGAGGTTGGTAGCACTGGCTGTGTGTTGTAGATGCGCGTACGCAGGACTTTCACTTTTAAACCGTTCATACAAGCGTTAGAATTCTGTGCACTCGCGGTTAGACACTAATGATACGGCACTTTTATTGTTACACTTTTGTTATTATAAGTTTGTATTACACTCCGCGAAGGGCCAAAAACAGTTATTTATAGGTTTACAGTATAATAAACTTATCTTTAGCAAGAGAATAAAAGTAGTAACATCAGATAACTATTTTTAAGGATAATATTACTGATAACACGTCTTTGCGGTCTGTGAGCGCGTTCCGGGTCTGATTGATCCCGGTATCGGTAGTTCACGCTCGGTCGCCAGAAACCAGCTCCAGGCCAGACTCCAAGACCAGCGCAGAGAAGACCAAAGGTTAGTGCCAATCCTATTAGCCTTTCCGGGACTCAACAGGCGATCCACCCGAATCCCATAAAAAATTTAAAATTCATTTCCACTTAAACGCTTCACCACTTACATTTGCAGTTGTCTCCGATACATTTTGTTTAGGAAAATATGATATCAAGTACATTTTATAAGTTGGTCGACTATTACTCGTAAAGTTGTAAAGCCTACTTAGTCATGATAGTTTTCTTTTAAATTTCGTTATATGTACCACTATTGTGAATTTTTTCACACCCCCAAACATAACCGTTTAGCTGGTAGAGGGGGGGGACACTCGAATCGAGCAAAATTTAGCACTTTAAAGCTTAATATTTCACAAACGAATTTTTTTATCAAAAAATTGTTAATGAAAACTATCATTATTTTTTAAAGGCCTATTTAATGATACCCCACACTAAGGGGTACGCGAGAAAAAAAAAATCCTCACTTTACGTGTAAGTACTGGAGGTACCCTAAAAAAAATATTTTACGAAATTTTATTTTACCACTTTTTTGGCACAACAAATCCGTATATTTACACCAAATTACAGCTCTCTAGTACTGTGCGTCTCTGAGCTAAACTGCGGACAGACGGACGGACGGACGGACGGACGGACGGACGGACGGACGGACGGACATGGCGAAACTATAAGGGTTCCTTGTTGACTACGGAACCCTAAAAACACGTCTTGACACTTTTTATAGACTTCAGCAAAGCATTCGATATGCTCCGTTATGATACACTATTTGAGAAGTTGTCACAAAATGGCATACAAGGGCCACTACTAAAACTTTTAAAAAACTACCACACCAACAGATACAACACAGTTAAAATAAAAAATGAATATAGTTCAAAGCTTCCATCCACGCAAGGAACGGCCCAGGGTTAAATTATTGGTCCAACAGAATACCTACTTTATGTTAATGACATGAGTAATGCTATAAATTCAGGCTCTGTATACCAATTCGCAGACGACACGTGTATATTGGTCGCTGATAAAAATATCCATGATGCCGAGGAATCCCTACAACGCAATTTCGACCAAATGTGTAAATGGGCTCATGACGTCGGATTAGTAATAAATGTAACAAAAACTAAGATCGTACACATTCATTCATCACACAATAAATGCTCCACAATACCTACAGTTATTGCACATCAGCACTCTTGTCTCCATAACTCGGTAAAGAATTGCAATTGCCCGGCCTTAGAAGTTGTTGATAAACATATGTATATCGGCCTAGTGGTTGACAGTCGATTCTGCTGGGGCCCGCATAAGGATTATGTGTGTAACAAACTGAGATCGGTACTAGGTAAACTTAGCATACTAAAACATAAACTACCATATAAAACACTCAGAATGCTATATATGGCCCTAGCAGACTCGGTTATCAACTACGGGCTTAGCAGCTATGGGAGAACTTATCAAACCTACCTGTCAGATATTTATAAGATACAGTTAAGAATATTAAAAGTTATAACACCAAAACATTTGATCAAGAAATTCAAAAACAGGGAGGATGACCTTTTTAAATATTGTAATGTTATGAATGTGTTCAATAAAGTTGAATTTTGTACTCTTGCGGAAGTAAGGAGACCTGAGTTAATAATAGAAAAAACTAGACCTACATTTTTGAGAACGATACCTTTTAAAAATAAATACATATTACCAAAATAATTCAACAATGTGTACGGAATGAGGGTTGCCGATTATTTGGTACCTTACTTTCTAAATAAACTTCCTGAAGGATTACAAACGTTGAATATGACTGGTTCGAAAAGTTACACGTATAAATTAAAGCGTTTCCTGACACAGCATCATCTGTAAATTACCTAAAACTGTATTTAACGGCTCGCCTGCACACAGATAAACCCGGAGAGGTTTCCGTTGTGAGGCCAGACTTGATGTAAGAATAATTGTAAGTTTTTTAGAAATAAATAAATAAATAAAATAATAAATTAAGTGAGATATTTTGTGAATATTATTTTTCATCTACCTGCAACAACACGCCCATAATGAAGGACGAACTGATGACGGAGAAACAGCGACACGTGGTGTCTCAGCCGCTCGACCCTCCGTTATTTAAATTGCATTATATATTATTATCATCTGTCAGCACGGTTAGAATGTGCAGTTTGCAAAATGTGCTCTTCACAAAACAGCACTTCTCAAGATGAGTACTTACCAAAAAGAGAACTTCTCACATGAAAACTGTTTTTTATTTTGACCCATTGTGATAAAATTCACACTCATTTTGAATAGTGCTCATTTTAAGAAATGCACACTTTGCGAAGAGCACATTTTGCGTCAAGGCCCTTGATTCAAGAGCACATTTTGCGAAATGCACATGTCTGTGTTGTACTTCTTGGACCGTGAACATATTCACTATAACTTTTGATGGTAATAAATTCCTCTTACTTTCTACTATTGTATACCACCAATTAGCAATTTTGTACCTCTCAATTATCGTAGATACGCAGGTCGTGCTAGGAAGATTGCTTCCCAGCACGTCCACCCTAAAACTTCAGCTGGCATTGAAGTTAAAGACACGAGAGTACCTATGCCTAAAAAGTTGTGCCCAGTATGTACCGTTATTTCATTACCCGTAAATTGTCGTTAATTGTAAGAAAAAAATAAATAAAAAAACTGCCCACAAGCCTGCATTTGATCTTTGAACTTATCAAAAGATGGGGTTAAATAAAATTAGGGGCAGAATTTTTAAATTTTATTTTTTTCTTACTTTTTACGACAATGTACCGGTAATTTAATCGGAGTATAAATGAGTACAAAATATTAGGCATGGTCCCGTGTATTCAACTTCAATGCCAACTGGAATTTTAGCGTGGTCGTGCTGGGAAGCAATCTTCCTAGTACGAACTGCTTAAATCTACGGTAATTGAGAGTTACAAAATTGTTAATTAGTGGTATGTAATAGTAAAAATTAAGAGGAATTTATTACCATCAAAAGTTATAATGAATATGTTCACGGTCGTGCTAGGAAGTACAACACCACATTCTGCGTCAAATCCTATGGTATATGATTGTTGTGATTTGACAAATAAAAACCTACAAACGTTTTATGTTTAGTTTTATTTAAATCGGTTGTTGACAATTCCTTCATGCGCGTTCATGATTTCAGAAGGTGGCAGCTAGGCTTTTTTTTTTTTTTTTTTAGGTGGTAAAATCATCAAATGAGTCCTCCCGCCCTGGGTGGGGCGGAAGGGACTGTCAAACTCTTACTGACTAAAATCCACCCGTGTTCCTTCCTATGCCCTTTACGTTCCGGGGCCACGGTAACCTGGGTTAAGAAAAAACCCGCGACCCCAGCAGGCATTTGGCGCGAAACACGATGCGCCACCGACCCGGGCGCGTATTTCCAAAACCTATACTAGTGCAGTCACGAGGCAGACTCTAATAGATTAGCTTTTGTAAATGCATTTTACTCAACAATACCTAATCTAGCTCAGTAAAAAAAATACTCAAATAGATTAGCTTTTGTTTTGATATTTTCAAAGTACAGCGTATTTCCAAAGCCTATACCAGTTCAGTCACGAGGCAGACTCTAATAGATGAGCTTTTGTTTATGCATATTACTCAACAATACCTAATCTAGCTCAGTTTCAACCTTATCACAATAGTTGTAGGTTGCTGTTCGATTGGTAAAATTTGACAGATTCGGGTAGGTTGACCTGCTGGCGTCTGTACATCAGATTTATTATTATTATTACTAGCTGTGCCCGCGACTTCGTTCGCGTGGATGTCGGAATTTGACAATGTATTTTTTTTTTGTGCGAAGCGCTTAATTCTCGCCAGGTTTCTTATAAATCATATCGTTTTTATATAAACCCTATATTAAGAATTTATTTAGAATTTCCAAGAATATTAGACGTGTTTGTAATAAACGCCCTCTGTAGTTCAAAGGCAGTACTATTCAATTAGAGCACCTATTCCATCTCATTCCATCCCATTCCATCCCACTCCATCCCACTCTATCCTACTCCACCCCACTCAATCCCACTCCATCCCACTCCATCGCACTCTATCCCACTACATCCCACTCCATCCCACTCCATCCCACTCCATCCCATTCCATCCCACTGCATCCGACTCCATACCACTCCATCCCACTCCATACCACTCCATCCCCCTCAATCGCTCTCTAACCCACTCCATCCCATTCCTTCCCTCTCCATCCCATTCCATCCCACTCCATCCTTCTCCATCCCACTTCATCCCACTCCATCCCTCTCCATAGCACTTCATCTAAATCTGTCCCGCTCTACCCCACTCCAACCCTCTCCATCTCAATCCAGCCTGCTCCATCCCACTCCATCCCATTCCATCCCACTACATTCCTCTCCATCCCACTACATACCACTCCATCCCACTCCATTCCACCCCATCCCACTCCATCTCATTCCATCCCGCTCTGACCCACTGCGTCCCAGTCTATCCCATTACATTCCACTCCATCCAACTCCATCCCACTTCATCCCACTCCATCCCTCTCCATCTCACTCCATCCCACTCTAATCCACTCCACCCCTCTCCATCCCACTTCAGCCTACTACATCCCTCTCCATCCTACTCCATACCACTCCATCCCACTCCGTCCTACGCCATGCCACTCCGGAACTCTATCCTACTCCACTCCACTCAATCCCACTCCATCCCACTCTATCCCACTCCATCCCACTCCATCCCATTCCATCCCACTGCCTCCGACTCCATACCACTCCATCCCACTCCATACCAGTCCATCCCCCTCCATCGCCCTCTAACCCACTTCATCCCATTCCATCCCTCTCCATTCCATTCCATCCCACTCCATCCTACTCCATCCCACTTCATCCCACTCCATAGCATTCCATCAAAATCCATCCCGCTCTACCCCACTCCACCCCACTCCATCCCTCTCCATCTCAATCCATCCCACTCCATTCCACCCCATCCCACTCCATCTCACTTCAGCCTACTACATCCCTCTCCATCCTACTCCATACCACTTCATCCCACTCCGTCCTACGCCATCCCACTCCATCCCACTCTATCCTACACCACTCCACTCAACCCCACTCCATCCCACTCTATCCCACTCCATCTCACTCCATCCCATTTCATCCCACTGCCTCCGACTCCATACCACTCCATCCCCCTCCATCGCACTCTAACCCATTCCATCCCATTCCATCCCTCTCCATCCCATTCCATCCCACTCCATCCTACTCCATCCCACTTCATCCCACTCCATCCCTCTTCATAGCACTCCATCAAAATCCGTCCCGCTCTACCCCACTCCACCCCACTCCATCCCCCTCCATTTCAATCCATCCCACTCCATTCCACCCCATCCCACTCCATCTCACTCCATCCTGCTCTATCCCACTGCGTCCCAGTCCATCCCACTCCATCCAACTCCATCCCACTTCATCCTACTCCATCCCTCTCCATCCCACTCTAATCCACTCCACCCCTCTCCATCCCACTTCAGCCTACTACATCCCTCTCCATCCTACTCCATACCACTCTATCCCACTCCATCCTACGCCATCCCACTCCATCCCACTCCATCCTACTCCATCCCACTCTATCCCACTCCATCCCACTCCATCCCACTCCATCTCACTCCATCTCACTCCATCCGTTTCCATCCCATTCTAGCTGTTGCCAGCGGTTTCACCCGCTACAACTCGAAAATTATCCCACGGGAACATAAAATCGGGATAAAAACTATCCTATGTGTTAATCCAGGTTCTAAACTATCTGTGTACCAAATTTTAGTCAAATCCGTTCAGTGGTTTTTGCGTGAAAGAGTAACAAACATCCATACATCCATACATCCATACTTACAAACTTTCGCCTTTATAATAGTAGTAGGATTTTATTTTTATTAATTTTATCCTTATCTTATTTTATAAGTTATATACAGGGGGACACACACACATTTTACCAGTTACATTTTACTCGGACATCATTCCGTATCAAAACCTCTTACCATGGGCTGTCCTCAAGGTTCGGTTGTCGGTCCTCATTTATGGAATCTAGGCTTCGATGATTTCCTCGCGATTCCTCTTCCAAGTGGTTGTTCTTTTCCTGAGTTTGGCCCCAAAGCTGAACAGTACAGCGGCCGCCCTCAGGCGACTGCTGCCCAATCTCAGCGGGCCAAACGCTTCCTGCCGTAGGCTGTACGCTGGCGTCGTGCGGTCCATGGCCCTCTACGGGGCCCCTGTGTGGGCCCTGAGCATCCGGACGCGACCACAGAAGCTGGTCGCATGCCAGAGGGTCATGGCTATCCGAATGATCCGGGGATACCGCACGATTGCCGGCGAATCGGCCAACCTCCTTGCCGGACTACTGCCTTGGGATCTGGAGGCGACTGCCCTCCAGCGCGTCTATGAGTGGCGCGTGGAGGCGCAGCGCCGGGGCGTGACCCCGCTGCCTCGAGAAGTCGAGGCGCGGCGCGAAGACCTCCGGCGCGATCTCAGGGCAGTATGGAAGGAACGACTGTCGCGACCGAAGGCCGGGCACGCCGCAATTGCGGCGGTAAGACCCCTCTTTGAGGAGTGGCTGGAGAGAAGTCATGGCGTCCTGACATACCGCTTGACGCAGGTCCTCACCGGACACGGAAGTTTCGGGAGGTACCTGTGTCTGATGCGAAAGGAGGAGACGCCTGGGTGTCACCACTGCGAAGATCGCCCGGAGGACACGGTGGAGCATACGGTGCAAGACTGCCCAACTTGGGCGGAGCACCGACGTGTCCTCACGGCTGCGATAGGCGGAGACCTCTCGCGCCCGGCATTGGTTGCGGCCATGCTGCGGGGCGAGACGGAGTGGGAAGCGGTCAGCTCCTTCTGCGAGGCAGTAATGCTCGTAAAGGAGGAGGCAGGCCAAGAGCGAGAGAGGACAGCGTCCTCCCTCCGCCCCAGCCGCAGTGGTAGGCACCCACGGCGACGGACGTCGCTCGATGATCTCCGGCCACCGTAGGCGCGGGCATGCGGGCAGCGAGTAAAGGGCAACTCGCTGCCCGACCAAGGACCATGCCCGGGTCGACGGCGCGTTGTGTCCCACGCGCGCCTCAAAGAGCGTCAGCATAATGACGGGGCCCCCCTCTCAGACGACTCATTTGATGATTTTACCACGCTAAAAAAAAAAAAAAAAAAGTGGTTGTTCTTTAACTGGTTATGCGGACGATGGCCTTCTGCTCATTCAGTCAAGTACTCGAACTGGACTCGAGAATTTGGCTGACACTTGCCTACGATTTAAAATATTTCAGTGGGGCGATCGAAACCGCCTGACCTTTGCACCACAAAAAACCTATCAACTCATTTTAAAGGGTGACCTTAAATCGTGGCCTAGCATTAAATTCAATAATGTTCCCGTTAAGAGAAAACAATCGGTGTGCTATCTTGGTTTAGTCTTAGAGAGGAATTTCACATTTATAGAACATATAAAAACGGTTGGTGAAAAAGCTAAAAATAACTTTTATGCCCTAACGAGAATATCTAAATCTACTTGGGGTTTTTTTTTTTTGGGACAAACCCACCACACTATTCCCAAACCACTGCAACTCCTGAAAGCCAGAATCAACAGTGGCAACCACCAGAAAAGCGCCGAGACAATGAAGTCTCGACGACTCGACGTGTCCCGGAGAATGAATTTACCTGTCTTGGATCCTGCACGAAATTAATCAGAAAAGAATAGTGGAGGAGTAGGAAAAATATGTTTCCACTTCCCTCCATGCAAGCAGGAGACAGAACAGAACAAGGCCAATAGGCACAAAGGGACATTACAACTGGGAGAAGCCCAGTTGCCTAGCATCACGGGTAAAAATGATTACTAATATTAATGGGTCCTAAATTGTGAGCTGCTATATTTGATTCCAATAATAGGTATGGCAAAAACGCTTGAACGCACGGAAGTTTGTTCGAGTTTCGACAAGGTCCGTATAATAAATGACTCCAGATGTAGTCTGAACAGCATCCAACATAATATTGCGTTCGTTTTGCCAAAGAATACACTCCCAAAGAATATGATGTGCTGATTGTTCATATTCACAGTCAGGTGTTGAACATTGACAAAAAGGCGAGGGAACAAGCTTGAAGGAAAACAATTTACTTTTAAAGTTACCATGTCCGGTGAGAAATTGGGCAACACAGTGATCCACCTCCAGCCACGTCCTAGCCAGCCGCTCACGAACGGATGGAAAGAACTGGTAGAGGTGCCGTCCCTTGATAGAATTATCCCACCTATTTTGCCATTCGGATAAAAGATCCTCCCAGACGTCGCTCTGGGTTTGAATAATCGAGATATCTTATCACGGTCACGTTGCGGTAGAAAATCAGCGTCAGTGGTCTCCCGTGCGGAAAAGTACATTGCAGCGCGTCGTTGCACTTCAAGATCTACTGGTAGAACACCAGCAAGTACCGGTAAAGCTTCAGTACTGACGGTTCTATACGCTTTACTTAAGAATAACAAAGCCAAGCGCTGACTTTGAAGCAATTTACGTCATGCCGCACCTATGGTGGCTCTATCGACCCAAACAGGTGCCCCGTAGCACACACAGCCCAAGTAAGTAGCCCCATAAATAGTTTTTAAGGTTAAAAATGACAAACCCCAAGTAGATTTAGATATTCTCGTTAGGGCATAAAAGTTATTTTTAGCTTTTTCACCAACCGTTTTTATATGTTCTATGAATGTGAAATTCCTCTCCAAGACTAAACCAAGATAGCACACCGATTGTTTTCTCTTAACGGGAACACTATTGAATTTAATACTAGGCCACGATTTAAGGTCACCCTTTAAAATGAGTTGATAGGTTTTTTGTGGTGCAAAGGTCAGGGGGTTTCGATCGCCCCACTGAGATATTAATCGTAGGCAAGTGTCAGCCAAATTCTCGAGTCCAGCACGAGTACTTGACTGAATGAGCAGAAGGGCATCGTCCGCATAACCAGTTAAAGAACAACCACTTGGAAGAGGAATCGCGAGGAAATCATCGAAGTCTAGATTCCATAAATGAGGACCGATAACCGAACCTTGAGGACAGCTCATAGTAAGAGGTTTCGATACGGAATGATGTCCGAGCTTAAGTTTAGCGTATCCGTTAGAAAAGTACGAATAAAGAAGATTAAATATATTTTTATAGCAACCACGAGTTTTTATCTTAAGTAGTAGCATTGGCCACCATGCGTTATCAAAAGCCCCGGAAATGTCTAAAAGATACCTAATAAGTACTTGTGCGGAGGTATTAACCATTTTTCTAACAGAAAGTGCCGCGTCAACGGTTGATTTGCCGACAGTAAAACCGAATTGATTTTTATGGAATTTGGGTCCGTCCGGTAACAATCGTGGGACGATAAGACGCTCCAAGAGCTTTTCCAAAGATGGTAATAATGTTATGGGCCGGTAAGACTTAGGGTCATCTGGTGGTTTGTCGCCGCTTTTAGGTATTATTCGTATAAAGCCATGTCTCCATATACGAGGAAAAACTCCTTCAGCAATACACCGATTGTAAACAGTTAATATCGCGTCGGCCGCTGTTTTACACGCTTCTTTTATCATACGATTGGATATTTTATCTTCACCTGATGATTTGTTAAGGGGCAGCCTCCTGACAACATTAATGAATTCGTCAGTGGATGGAAGGTCTGACGCTGGTGATTCAGGCGGGACTGTAGCCCATGCTCTAATCTGTTGGTGGTAGTCAGTATCATTAACAGGTGAATCATCAGGGATAAGAGTATGTAATAAAACTTCCGTTGTTTCTTCAATACCGGTGGTGTGTTTATTATTTACTTTAATATTCTGAACATACGCGAGGTCGACCGATCGATTGGCTTTAAATTCATGATATAAAGGAGACCACGGACCTTCCTTTTCTAATTTATCCACTACTTTACGCAACAATTTACTCTTAGACTTTTCAACCGATGCTCTGTAACGGGACCTGGCAACTCTAAATGTATTTAAAGCAGAAGTTAGTGAGTCTCCGGTGACTTGACGTTTTTTAAGCTTATTGAGATGTTTACGCGCTCGACGATAACTTTTACGCTGTTCGGTTAGGTAGTCACACCACCAATCACATCTACGTACATTGGTCATAGGTCCGCGACCAATAGCAATGTCAGCACAGTAAGTGAAGGTGTCTGACATAATTTCAGCACTTTCTTCAGCTGACAGCCCTTCACGAGTGAAATCTTTGGCATGACACGCAAAAAGCGATCTAAAGAATTCCCAGTTAGCACCCTTACTTTTATACCTAAAGTTACCAATTACATGTGAAGAACCATGAGTAGAAACCGGAACAAATTCGTAAACGATCAAGCGATGATCACTGCAAGACGCGTCCGGTAGGACACGCCACCTATCCAAGCGTACGTCGGCACTAGAAAGTGTGACGTCAACACAAGATTCGCCCATTGGGCTGCAAAAAGTAGGTGGTGCATCGGGGGTGTTATAGATACTTAGGTTCATCTCAGCAATGAAATCTTCAACAGCGCAACGGCGTTCGTAATCCGAGGACCGAACTTTGCCATACCACAGGGACGATGACGCATTTACGTCAGCGCCAACGATGACTTTGCAGCCCGCGAGTGACCGCAAGACGTGACGGAGGTTATGTATGTGAGGAGCAACAGGGTCTGAATATTGAAAGTAGCAGCTCACAACGTAAACTTTAAAAGTAGCGGATGAGACTTCCGCAACTGCACACTGGGGCGTCATGAGGTTACGCAAAGACGTTACTGTAAAGTTAGCAGAACGCGACACGTAAATGCCGGCTCGTGCCTTGTTATCCAACTGAACTACTTTGTGGCGCAAGCACGTGTTTTGGTATTGTTCTTGAACCAGTACAATGTCTAATTTGTAATCGATAATTAATTTGTCCAATTCAGAAGTCGCCACCCTATAATTGTGAAGGTTTAGTTGTCCTATTATTAATAACTAGCTGTGCCCACGACTTCGTTCGCGTGGATGTCGGAATTTGACAATGTATTTTTTTTTTGTGCGAAGCGCTTAATTCTCGCCAGGTTTCTTATAAATCATATCGTTTTTATATAAACCCTATATTAAGAATTTATTTAGAATTTCCAAGAATATTAGACGTGTTTGTAATAAACGCCCTCTGTAGTTCAAAGGCAGTACTATTCAATTAGAGCACCTATTCCATCTCATTCCATCCCATTCCATCCCACTCCATCCCACTCTATCCTACTCCACCCCACTCAATCCCACTCCATCCCACTCCATCGCACTCTATCCCACTACATCCCACTCCATCCCACTCCATCCCATTCCATCCCACTGCATCCGACTCCATACCACTCCATCCCACTCCATACCACTCCATCCCCCTCAATCGCTCTCTAACCCACTCCATCCCATTCCTTCCCTCTCCATCCCATTCCATCCCACTCCATCCTTCTCCATCCCACTTCATCCCACTCCATCCCTCTCCATAGCACTTCATCTAAATCTGTCCCGCTCTACCCCACTCCAACCCTCTCCATCTCAATCCAGCCTGCTCCATCCCACTCCATCCCATTCCATCCCACTACATTCCTCTCCATCCCACTACATACCACTCCATCCCACTCCATTCCACCCCATCCCACTCCATCTCATTCCATCCCGCTCTGACCCACTGCGTCCCAGTCTATCCCATTACATTCCACTCCATCCAACTCCATCCCACTTCATCCCACTCCATCCCTCTCCATCTCACTCCATCCCACTCTAATCCACTCCACCCCTCTCCATCCCACTTCAGCCTACTACATCCCTCTCCATCCTACTCCATACCACTCCATCCCACTCCGTCCTACGCCATGCCACTCCGGAACTCTATCCTACTCCACTCCACTCAATCCCACTCCATCCCACTCTATCCCACTCCATCCCACTCCATCCCATTCCATCCCACTGCCTCCGACTCCATACCACTCCATCCCACTCCATACCAGTCCATCCCCCTCCATCGCCCTCTAACCCACTTCATCCCATTCCATCCCTCTCCATCCCATTCCATCCCACTCCATCCTACTCCATCCCACTTCATCCCACTCCATAGCATTCCATCAAAATCCATCCCGCTCTACCCCACTCCACCCCACTCCATCCCTCTCCATCTCAATCCATCCCACTCCATTCCACCCCATCCCACTCCATCTCACTTCAGCCTACTACATCCCTCTCCATCCTACTCCATACCACTTCATCCCACTCCGTCCTACGCCATCCCACTCCATCCCACTCTATCCTACACCACTCCACTCAACCCCACTCCATCCCACTCTATCCCACTCCATCTCACTCCATCCCATTTCATCCCACTGCCTCCGACTCCATACCACTCCATCCCCCTCCATCGCACTCTAACCCACTCCATCCCATTCCATCCCTCTCCATCCCATTCCATCCCACTCCATCCTACTCCATCCCACTTCATCCCACTCCATCCCTCTTCATAGCACTCCATCAAAATCCGTCCCGCTCTACCCCACTCCACCCCACTCCATCCCCCTCCATTTCAATCCATCCCACTCCATTCCACCCCATCCCACTCCATCTCACTCCATCCTGCTCTATCCCACTGCGTCCCAGTCCATCCCACTCCATCCAACTCCATCCCACTTCATTCTACTCCATCCCTCTCCATCCCACTCTAATCCACTCCACCCCTCTCCATCCCACTTCAGCCTACTACATCCCTCTCCATCCTACTCCATACCACTCTATCCCACTCCATCCTACGCCATCCCACTCCATCCCACTCCATCCTACTCCATCCCACTCTATCCCACTCCATCCCACTCCATCCCACTCCATCTCACTCCATCTCACTCCATCCGTTTCCATCCCATTCTAGCTGTTGCCAGCGGTTTCACCCGCTACAACTCGAAAATTATCCCACGGGAACATAAAATCGGGATAAAAACTATCCTATGTGTTAATCCAGGTTCTAAACTATCTGTGTACCAAATTTTAGCCAAATCCGTTCAGTGGTTTTTGCGTGAAAGAGTAACAAACATCCATACATCCATACATCCATACTTACAAACTTTCGCCTTTATAATAGTAGTAGGATAGTAGTAGGATTAGTGTTGCGTATTAACTGTTTCTGCCTAATTTTATAGGTGGTACGCTGCTGGGAGCCGCAACGATGGTCGAACGGTTTTTTAGTACGGTTGCATGCCAAACATACCGGTGTAAAATTTAAATTATCCTTCTGCGGGCATTCTTTCGTTTCATGTGCTTCTGAGCAATTTGCACAGGTAGGCAATCGTCGTCAATGAAAATGTCTGGGCAATAGAAGTGGGTCAAAAGAACAGTAAAGTTTCTTCTAACAGCATAAAGTTTATCAGTAGTAGTCAGTATTTCATTAGATTTGACCCACTTCTGTTGCCCAGACGTTTTCCTTACCGTACAATGAAATGATCCATAATAGACACTAAATCAAATAACATCATAAAAAAGTGATATTTTTTTTCGTTCAAACAATTTGTATGAAAAAATATTTTGCAAAATTTGACCTACTTCCGCCGTCCCGATTTTTTTCTTGTGATACAATGAAATGATCCTTACATGAAAAAGAGTCGAACGGCACTAAAAAAAATTTTGACCGATTTCACTAATTTCTGTGGACAACTCACACTTGACCAAAAAAATAAAAACACCAAAATTGTCAACATCAAAAAAGAGCTAAAGGTTTCTAAGAAAGTTTTCCGGTATCTCTTATGGATTCGGATTTCTACCTTTTGTCCCATTTTAAAGAAACACTCTGTATAGCATCAACCGATTGAAGTTTATTTAATTGACTGTCGTTAGCGACACGTAATACAACGCCTGATTTCGCGATTTTTTTCATGCCTACAATTTGGAAACCGTCGTCAGTTGGGTTAATCGCTTTTTTAAGCGCTTCTTTAGTGGCTGAGGAAGTTGCGAATTCAGCTGACCTTTCGTTGGAGGGGTAAGCTATAAACACGGTAGCGGTGGTCTCGACTCCATCGCTGGAGCGACCTTCGGCAGACGAAGTTTCAGAGAATCTGAATAAGACAATTTATTGGAATCGGTTTTTACAATGACATTATTATTTAATTTAATTTTGTCCAATTCGCGCTCAACATTCGCTAACTTCGTTTCATTAGAAGAAGACCGTATGGCTTACAAAGAAACAATGGACGTAATCCGCTGTGTCATGTCCATAATCGCGGATTTATTGGCTACATTAATACGAGAACCCTGATCATTCACAAGTTCGTTTATTTTTGACAAGTATGCAGACGCCTGATTAACTAAATCGTAGTAATCTTCGTTCGAGTTACTGATATTCACTGTTACCGGCGGAGATTTTTCGACAGAATCGGTTAAATGTTGTCTCTTAGGTCTTTCTTCGGGTGTTAAGTATGACGGAGACATTTCAGTAAACAAACGTTTAGAATAAGCGGAGGTCGGTGACCTGTGTGGTTTATTTGTTCGACGCGATGTTTCTCCTGGTATCGGATCAGGTGGTTCATCACTGGACAACGTGTTAAATTAAAACAATAAATAGATTTAGAAACGAACGTAAAAAGAAAAAATAACAAGATAAAATTTTGTCGCGGTACCCCCACACCCAAAAAATAAAAAGTACTCACCGAGCGCTGAGCATGAACTAATTTAAAACTATATTTACCAATAAAATGCGCGTAAAACACTTAAAAAACGAACAATACCACCACTAAGCACAAAAGCACACAGCTAGGATCAATTGGCTGGCCTGTTGGTCTAGTGGTTAGTGACCCTGACTGCTATGCCGGAGGTCGTGGGTTCGATTCCCACCCAGGACAAATGTTTGTGTGATGAGAGCACGATCATTTGTTCTGTGTCTGGGTGTAATTTATCTATAATATGTATGTATTTAGAAATATATAAGTATGTTTATCAGTTGTCTAGTACCCATAACACAAGCTCTGCTTAGCTTGGGACTAGATGGCGTTGTGTGATAGTTGTGGAATATTATATTATATATTATAATTCACGAGCCTGTAATTGACGATGAAACACGTAAAAATTAATTATTATCGGCAGCGGAACAAATCACTTCTACACTGTGCGGTTGCACGAAAGGAAGTGACTACTTGGGGTTTGTCATTTTTAACCTTAAAATCTATTTATGGGGCTACTTACTTGGGCTGTGTGTGCTACGGAGCACCTGTTTGGGCCGATAGAGCCACCATAGGTGCGGCACGACGTAAATTGCTTCAAAGTCAGCGCTTGGCTTTGTTATTCTTAAGTAAAGTGTATAGAACCGTCAGTACTGAAGCTTTACCGGTACTTGCTGGTGTTTTACCAGTAGATCTTGAAGTGCAACGACGCGCTGCAATGTACTTTTCCGCACGGGAGACCACTGACGCTGATTTTCTACCGCAACGTGACCGTGATAAGATATCTCGATTATTCAAACCCCAGAGCGACGTCTGGGAGGATCTTTTATCCGAATGGCAAAATAGGTGGGATAATTCTAGCAAGGGACGGCACCTCTACCAGTTCTTTCCATCCGTTCGTGAGCGGCTGGCTAGGACGTGGCTGGAGGTGGATCACTGTGTTGCCCAATTTCTCACCGGACATGGTAACTTTAAAAGTAAATTGTTTTCCTTCAAGCTTGTTCCCTCGCCTTTTTGTCAATGTTCGACACCTGACTGTGAATATGAACAATCAGCACATCATATTCTTTGGGAGTGTATTCTTTGGCAAAACGAACGCAATATTATGTTGGATGCTGTTCAAACTACATCTGGAGTCATTTATTATATGGACCTTGTCGAAACTCGAACAAACTTCCGTGCGTTCAAGCGTTTTTGCCATACCTATTATTGGAATCAAATATAGCAGCTCACAACTTAGGACCCATTAATATTAGTAATCATTTTTACCCGTGGTGCTAGGCAACTGGGCTTCTCCCAGTTGTAATGTCCCTTTGTGCCTATTGGCCTTGTTCTGTTCTGTCTCCTGCTTGCATGGAGGGAAGTGGAAACATATTTTTCCTACTCCTCCACTATTCTTTTCTGATTAATTTCGTGCAGGATCCAAGACAGGTAAATTCATTCTCCGGGACACGTCGAGTCGTCGAGGCTTCATTGTCTCGGCGCTTTTCTGGTGGTTGCCACTGTTGATTCTGGATTTCAGGAGTTGCAGTGGTTTAGGAATAGTGTGGTGGGTTTGTCCCAATAAAAAAAAAAAACACATTTTACCACTTTGGAAGTGTCTCTCACGCAAACTGTTCAGTTTAGAAAAAAATAAATTACACATAGTTACCTCAATATCATTTTTAAAGACTTATTCATAGATACCCACGTATGGGCTTGGTGAAATTTGAGTTTCAATTCTAAGTATGGGGAGACCCCAAAATCCTAATGCGGTTCATAAAATACATCTAGGTACTCACCAAGTTTCAACAGGATAGCTTTTATATTTTCGAAAAAAGTGGCTGTGACATACGGACGGACAGACAGACATGACGAATCTCTAAGGGTTTCGTTTTTTGCCATCTTAGATACTAAAACTTATAAACTAGGATATTAGTAATAACGTAGTACTTTTAAGTATTCTGTGGTAATAATATAAGAGTAACATTTCACAACAACAACTAGTGAGTCATTTACTTACGATTTTTTGCCATTTGAGTATTTTTTACTTAGGTAGGATAGGTATTGTCGAGTAATTATGCATAACCAAAAGCTCATCTATTAGAGTTTGGCTCGTGACTCAAATAGTATAGCCTTTGTAAACTCGTTTACTTACGAACAAAACCTAGTCGAGTAGGCTCACCGCCATATTTGTACGTGAACGTGATTGGTCAGTGTTGTCTTGTTCGTTGTTCACTTTTGTTATGATCAAAATAGTATAGCCTTTGTAAACTCGTTTACTTACGAACAAAACCTAGTCGAGTAGAGGCTCGCGGCCATATTTTTTTATCGTGAACGCGATTGGTCGGTGCTGTCGTCATGTTCGTTGTTCACTTTTGTTATGATCCTAATGTTTAGTTGCCAATTACGTTATGGGCAGCGGAGGAGTCCAAAAAAACACCAAAAATTCCGCTAAACTAATTTAATAAGGAAATTACAACTAATTCTTAACACTACATGATTAAGTACTAAGTGTGTGTCCTAACGACCGATGTATGTGACGAAAGGCCCCGCGCCGGGTCTGCTGGTTGGTTTTATTGGATGTCTCAAGTTAGGTTGCGCAATCCGTTCACAGTAACCGAATGTATGGTGAAGACGTATCTGGGATGCACTCACAGATATAACACTTCCCCCCTTAGATGAGCAACTATTTGCCAATTTCTACGGCAAAAGTTGCGGCTTTCTTGTTCCGCTGCGACAACTCGATGGTTTCTTTATTCGATTCAATTTTGATGACTTTTGCTCGATGAAGACGAATAAAGTAGATAGTAAAAAGTACACCTGCACTTAACAATGCAAGTACAATCGCGTACAATGGTATTGTTGTGTGGTAGAGACTCGAAGAATCCGCAGTGTCGATTTCAACAGACGATTCCATTGTAATTTGTTTCTGTATCTTGTGCAATGTACTGAGATCCATTGAAGTCAGGTGGTAATTTGGTTGAATCTTCTGAGAATCATTAGTCATCCGTGGGAGCGCTGTGATTTCAATTGAAATCCCGTTGACTTTGTAATCGATGTTAGCCAATGTGAATTTCGGGGTTTTCATTGTGCAAGACTTAGGAATTGTAGCCAAAAAACTTCCTTCCAGAATTTGATGTTTTTCAGGGCCGCAGTGAAGTTGAACTTTCGTGGGCTTCGGGAAAGAAACTATGTAGTGCTTGCTATCCAGCTCCAGCAGGGCTTCCTTGGCCAGAGAGATAGGCGTGATTTGACACGTTTCATCTATCTCCTGGGAATGTATGAGTTTTTCTATGCAATCCTGGCCGGAGCGAATTTGGTGACTTGTTTTTTGCTCGCAGATATGCCAGTTATTTACCTTCGGGCATTCAGCCTCCATGTACACGTATTCCTTTGAATTGATCGCTATATATGGATAGGAAGGTAGGATGATATCAAAGTTCTTATTAGGAACTGGACAAAGTTTAAATAGTTCAAAAGTACTGGAAAGATTGATAGGGATTTGTAGGACAACCACGATTTTCTTATCGACATAATACGAACTTAAGCTAATTATGTCATAGTAATATCTAATGTCTAAGTCTACGATCTGATCGGTGCTATAAAGATGCTGTAATTTGCTTATCATAGTTCTTAATTCCCTAGCAGATAAAATAGAATGGTGCAAGGATACCGTGCGACTAAAAGCTAATATATTTTCTAGCCTACTTATTTCACCGGATAACTCTTGTACGTTATCGTTAAGTATAACGAAGAGTTGCGCAAGGTGAGCATATCTTAAAGTACGATCGCTCTCTTACGTAGTCATATTGATGACGTACGAAAGAGCTGTAGCTAATTTAAGCTGATTTAATGTCAAATTATTCAGTATATGAGTTTGCTGTAAAGAAAATTCTTTAAATAATGAAATATGCTGATTAATTTTGTTGGAAACGAGTTTATCGTTCCGTTTTAAGATTTTCATAGCATTTTCAAACCTTATAGCATCATCATGATCCAAATTTCCCGAAATTGATTTTATCAAGGTGCCCAATGGGTTTATCAAGCCACGTTTGACTCTACTAGGTTGCAGCGTTTCTAATTATAAAAGGATTTTATCTAATTTAATATATAAGTACTTAACTTGTGCACCGAATATGAGCAAACTATTAATACTTAATTTGTCCGTCGTCTCACGTAATTGTCGTTGCAAGTCATATGTCGTTCTATCTGAATTAGGTTAAAGTCCTGTAAAAACGTATGATGATGGGATACGATTTTTGTGTCTCCTAAATTATAAGGTAAAAGTCCTGGTCCGTCATCTAAGCTGTCAAGTTGGATCTCTTGCGCTCGGCTCAGCCTCGTTATCGTCAGTAGTAAGTACCTGTAACAATTGAGGGTCTTTACTCTTTTTCGGTCGTTTCAGTCTACTTTTAGCTACGGGTCTTCGTTTCCTTGAAGTGTAAATATGAATAGGTAAATTAGCAATAACCTTGTCTTGAGTAAATCGAGAGGCAAGTTTTTGCCGAGATGCAGTAGGGTTCCGTATATATAATTATTTCCTGGTTATCTGAGTACTCAATTTCAGGTTCCCTATCGCTGTTACGTTGCGTCATCAGTAATTCGCGTTCGGCAAGCGTTGATTCATGGACAATGCTATATACCGTTTCCATTCGATTACGGTGATCTTGAATGAACTTTTGCAGTAATCTTTCCGACAGATTTAGGTCTGTGGGGTCCCGTGGGTCGAAATGTCCGGTGATAAGGTCAAACGGTCTACATTTGGCCAGACTATGAATGGAACTATTATATGCCAAAAGGGACTAAAGTGATAGCACATTCATTTTTGTGTTTCAGCTTTAATATGCGTAAATGTTCAAGAAGTGTGCTATGGAAACGCTCTATCATCCCATTTTCATTCGGGGTATGAGCTGCAGTAGTATGATGTTGTACTTTATGTAATTTTAAAAATTCACTTACTACTTGATTTGTGAATTCGGTTCCCTGGTCAGTTATTAAATTCATTGGGTAACCATGATGCGTACATAAAGTTAAAAGTGATTTTACTATATTAGGGGCTGTACAATCTGCCATACGGTAAGCCTGGGCATATTTACTAAAAGAATCAATTATAGTAAAATATTTTTCTTGTTCGATCTTTAACACATCGGCGTGTGCAGTTTCAAAGGGCTTACTCGGTGGTGGAACTATTTTAAACTCTTGGCGAATTGGTTTATGGTCGTATTTTGCACAGTTACATATCGTGCATTCATTAATGTACTTATTTATGTCAGTTTTCATTTTGGGCCCGAAAAATTGACGTGATAGAGCTAGATAGGTCTCATTTATCCCACGGTGATTTGTCTTTCCCTCATGATACTTGCGAATAGTATCCTGTTGATTTAAATATTCGGATATATTAGTAATTTGGCATTTAACTAGAATCAACTTCATAGATGAGCTCTTAAAGTTTTTTTGAATTACAGGAACGATTTCAAGCATTCTCTCTATTGGTTGGACTAAAATAGCTGTACGGAATTTGGGATCTACGCGTTTTTTTATTAGGTCTACAACATCATTATCAAAATGAGATTCTCGTACATTCGTTACAACTTGCAGGTAAGTGTCAAACGGTTTTTTAATAATGGACTTAGATATTGGTGAGTCTCTAACTATATTAACTATAATTTGTCTACGATATTTATTTAAGGGGTCTTCACTAATGGGAATTTCGATAATTGGGCTTTCTACGCTAGTGTGAGCGGTCTCACCATCTGACATGTCTTGAATTTCAGGTGCTGTAAGAGTTGAAGAACTGTGGTTATCCTGGACCATTGAAGAACTATCCAATGACATAACTTCAGGTGCAGAGATCGTTGATGAAGTACTATGGTGACGTCGTGGTGCTTGTGATGTGTTGACTATCATTGAGATAGTTTCATCGTTATGAATTTCAATCCGCGACAAAGCGTCAGCGTTTGTGTTACATTTACCTTTTTTATAAATTACGTTAAAATTGAATTCGGATAATTTTAGTCTCCACCTTGTTAGACGCGAATTGGCTCTTTTCAATTCATTAGCCATTGTAACGGTTTATGGTCAGTGACCACTTTAAATTTGCGCCCAAATAAATATGGCCTAAAGTACTTTGTGGCCCAGACGATTGCGAGGAGTTCTTTTTCGATCGTCGAATAATTCGTTTCGCTATCGTTCAGTGTCCTAGATGCATAAGCTATGGGCCTATCAGCTCCTATTGAACCTTGGGATAGTATAGCGCCTAGTGCGAATTTGGATGCATCAGTAGTGAGAATGAATTCCTTTGAAAAATCTGGATACTGTAGTATCGGGTCATTAGTTAGAAGAGTCTTCAGTGTTCAAAATGTTTTGTATAATCAGGTGTAATATTAATTTTAGCTCCCTTTTTCAGACATGTGGTAAGAAATTTTGTAACGCGAGCAAAATCGGGAATGAACCTACGGTAATAACCGATAAGGCCTAGAAAAGATTTAATTTGTTTCGGAGTTTTTGGGATAGGGTAATTTATAATTGCCGAAATTTTGTCGGGATTTGGTCTGACACCTTCAGGGGTAATAACATGCCCTAAATATGGTGTTTCGCGTTTTAGGAACTCGGACTTATCCATCTGGATCTTAAAATTGGATTCCCTAAGACGCTGAAATACTTTATCCAAGTTATCTATGATTTCCTGTAAAGAAGTACCAAAGACTAGGATATCATCTAAATAGACAACGCATATTTTATTTATAAGTCCTTGAAGTACATTATCCATAAATTACTCTCTGAAAGGTGGCTGGCGAATTTTTCAAGCCCATGGGCATTCGCAGGAATTCATAATGTCCATGTTCTACATTGAATGCCGTTTTATGAATATCTTCAGGGTCGAATTCAACCTGGTAAAAGCCATTAGTTAAATCAAGAGTAGCGAAATACTGACACTTCCCTAGCTTATCTAATATATCGGTGACATTTGGGATGGGATATTTATCGTCAATTGTCTTTTCGTTCAACTTACGGAAGTCAATGACTATGCGCCACTTAGTTTTGCCAGACGCGTCACTCTTTTTTGGTACCACCCATATAGGTGCGCTCCATGCGTAAGTAGAAGGCCTAATTATCCCTTGATTTAACATCTTACTGATTTGAGTTTGTACCTCATCCTTATGAATATATGGATACCTATAAGTTTTACTATAGACAGGTAATTTGTCTGTGGTGTTGATACTATGTTTAATTTGGTTTGTAAAAGTTAAAGGTTCATCTTCAATATAGAATACGTCCGAGTATTTTCTGCAGAGGTTAGTTAAATTGATTATCTCCTCTGGATTTAAATGATCCATGCGCAATCGTGATAACACCTGCTCGGTTCGACGAGTATTGTTAATGAAAGTATCCGATTTCACTGCAGGTACAGTTTGTTCGCTAAATACATGTGCGATAATTGGTTCGGACAAAGATAAAATTACATCATTATAAGTAGGGTTAGATATTTCTAAAAAAGCTCGATTATTTTTTGCTGTAGTTAAACATTCACTTATGTTACAACTCTGTTTAGTTTGCTCATTTGCTGATCTATGTGTATATCTCCTTGGCTAATACTAATAGGCAAATTTAATATTTTAGAAGATTGTGCCGGAATAATATTCTCGTACAAATTTACACTTTGGGAAGTATACATATGTATAGGGTTGCTAGAAAATTCAGTTTTAAGTACGCTAGAACTTAAGTCGATTTTTGTTAAAAATCGTTCAAGAAGATGGCACCCTATTAGTCCGTCAAAGTAATCGTGGAATCTATATATTTTATTTTATTTTATTTTATTACTTTTAAGAAGGCTTACAGACTAATTACATCAAAATAGGTAACAAATATATAATTATAATCAAGTTGCTAATTACAAGCCTCCACAGATATATAACAATTGACGATTAACTAATGCCTAAAGGTTGTAAGGTAGAAGTTATGGTTTCTGGATTCTTATTTTATTACAAAATAGATTTTACGTTGCTACATGTGTGTTTGAGTACCACTAGCCGGTGCTTCATTCGTAAAAAATGATTTGGCTAAAAGTTTTCTAGCTGCGCTCGTCTTTGTGCAAAATAAGTCAATATCATGCTTGTGAGATAGTTCATTAAAGCAACGAGCGCTTCTCGTTAGATAAGCATTACGCCTATAATTAGTGGAGGCAGAAGGCACACTCAGAAGAGGCCTCCTACGCAACCCAATAAGGTTAGTTCGAAATGTCAGTTTTGAGACGAGCTCGGAGCAGTCAATCAAACCATTGGCTATGTTAATCAGAAAACATATATCATTGATGAGCCGCCTGTAATCAAGTGGTAGAAAATGGTACCTCTTGCAACGGTGCTCGTAATCTATGGATACTTGGTGTGCTTTATAATCGAGATATCTAAGAAACTTTTTCTGAATACCCTCAATACGAGACTTATAGATCTCATATTGAGGGTTCCAGACTTGAGATGCATACTCCAAGTGACTGCGTACGAAAGAGCAATATAAAACCTTGATCGGCTTCAGAGAACGGAAACAGGCTGTGGCTCTCATTATAAATCCTAATGCTTTCGCAGCTTTTTTTACAATACCCTCGATGTGTTGATCAAATACTAGTTTACTATCCTGTATAATACCTAAATCCCTGATACTGTTAACTTTACATAAGGAATGTTGGTTGAGAGTATAGATTGAATTAACCGTAGACTTCTGACGCGTGAAGGTCATATGGAAGCATTTAGAGACATTAAGCTGAAGCAGATTACGTGAGCAATATTCCTCAAGTCTATTAAGATCAGCTTGCAACTGGTGAGTATCGGAGATACCACGTATAATTTTATGGACCTTCATGTCGTCAGCGTATAGTAAAACGTATGAATGCTTTTAGCAGTTTATTACGTCAGCAATAAACAGATTAAAGAGTAGGGTCCCCAATACTGAACCCTGCGGCACACCCGAGGGGACCGAGGTCCAACCCGATGTGTACCCCTGAAGAACCACAGCCTGACTACGATTCTCGATATAAGACGAAAACCATCTATACAGGTCACCATGTATTCCAGCTTTAAGCAATTTTTCCAGAAGCAATCGATGGTCAATACGGTCGAAGCACTTGCTGTAGTCGGTGTAGATGACGTCCAGCTGCGCACGCTGTTCCATGCCCCCCGAAATAAACTCATGCGATAACACCAAGTTAGACGTAGTGGACCGTTTTTTGATAAATCCGTGTTGCTCATCCCCAAACTTACCTTCCATTGCAGCGTATACATCATCATACACAATACGCTCAAGGACCTTTGAGAATAGACATAACTTAGATATTGGGCGATAGTTCCTAACGTCAGATTTGTCACCTTTTTTGTGAACTGGGGTAACAAAAGCTGATTTCCATATTTTAGGAACTATACCTTCAGATATGATGTGCTGACAGTTTGGTTACCCCAGTGAGTATATTATATAATAGTTCCACTATTATATAATATACTCACTGGGGTAACCAAACTGTCAGCACATCTCACTATAAATTCTGGAGGTATGAGGTCCGGACCACCAGATTTAGAAAGGTCCAAGGACTTAAGTAACTTGAATACTCGCGAATGAGTTATTTCCAACGAACTGATAAATGCAACACTATTAACACTACTGGTGGTGACACTACTACTCGAATCCCGCAAAGATGACGTACTGGGGACTGGATCCGGTTCCTGAAAAGTGGAGTGGAAATACGTCGCAAATAGATTGCTGATATCTTCACCAGTACATGCGGTGACGTCATTATATTGCATGAACTTAGGAACTGCATTGGAAATTCTTTTACTTTTATATATGACCAAAACTTTTTGGATTTTTGATTATTGACGACTCTATTTTATCCATGTAAATATTAAAACATGTCTTTTCTAATTGAATAGCCCTACTTCGCAGCAGTGAGAAAGAATGAAAATCAGAGAGATTACCATACGTTTTGTACTTGCGATGATACCTATATTTCTCTCTCAGTACTTTTATTAGAGCGGAACTGTACCAAAGTGGATATGAAGATTTTTTAACACATTTAAGAGGTATGTACTTGTCCCTAAGTTCATACAATTTACTGTAAAAGGCTTCAACAGCACTGTCCAACGACTCAGAATTTAAAAAGTCTGTCCAGTTTATTTTGTCTAATTCAGATTTAATGGCCACGTAATCTCCCCTGGAAAAGATGAAGCGACGTGTTATTTTATCTGTCAATTTATGTATTTCAACGAAATCAGCCCGTATCAACAACGGTTTATGATGCAAATCAACCGGCAAAGCTAATGGATCATGACATTCACTAACATTCACAGAGTCATTGGAAAAAACTAAGTCCAATATCCTTCCGTTTATATTCCTCTCACCATTATACTGAGACAAGTTTGAGGTAAGAATAGCGTCAAAAAATTCACTTAAATGTTGGCACGTAACGTTTTGCGAGATCAATTCGTTGCAACCGGCACTGACTACCCAGTCTACGCTACTGCCAAAGTTAAAATCTCCTAATATTATGAATTTGTCCAAAGGGTGTGTTAAAATTAAGTGTGTCACATTATTAGTAAAGTTAAGTAATTGACCGTTATAAGAATTACCAAGGTTTTGTTTACAAAGATAAAGGGCGCAGATGTGCAATTTATAAGTGGTAGCCGGCCGAGACCTTTTCAGAATCAGCGATACCCAAATGTCCTCAGCAGAACTACACCAATCACGTCTCTCAACTACAGCAAGTTCACTTCTTACAGCTATTAAAACACCCCCACCGCGCTGTTGAGCGGTACGAGAGTAATCACGATCACGTCTTAGCACCATGTATCGACCATCAAAGATCTCACTGCTAAATATGTCATCCACTAGCCACGTCTCGGCAAAAACAATCACATCATATGATCCGAGTAGTATTTTACGGTAGACATCGTTAGTTTTCGTACGCAAGCCACGTACGTTCTGGTAGTATATGTTAAGAGTAGACATCTCTAAATCCAACTATAATAAGATAATATAAACCACTACTAAGCTCGAATAAAATTAAATTATATGGCATAAAGCGCAATACGTTTCTTTCCAGAAATAAGCACAATTTGAAGGTAGAAGTTATTAACTCACGATAACTAAATAGACATAGTAGTGCACAGTGTCCGATAAATATTCTTTTTAAAAAATGTCCGCATAAGGACTTATGAATAGGAACAAAAGGTGATGGACGAAAACAAGTTATGAAGCGCTCGGGGCAAATGGCCGTAACAGACCCAAAAATGCATTCGAATTTATGCTGTAAAACCGCAAGCAGTAGACTGTAATTAAATTGACACAAATTATGTGAGTAACAAGACTTACTTTTTAGCACCGTAATATGACACAATGTCATTTGGAAAACGCTAGTAGCACGCTGCTGTATGTGGTTCTCAAACTTCACATGTAAGGATATTAATATTATGTTGTTTACGGAGTTTCTTATCAAAATTACGCAATTTTCGCGAGATCCTTTTCCGAGTTTACAAATAATACTGGAGAAGTGTCCATTTTTCTTGCGTGGATTTTTGCGTGCTTGACCCATACGTATTGAAAACCCTTTTCTGACGCCATTTTTTTTACCTTTGATAACAGGATCTTATTTTTTATAGTTAGGTGGTCATTAATATATATTCTTTGATTCCCAGTAAGACCAAATTGGCTGGCCGTTATAGGCGAAGTCTTGAGAACGTATCTCGCAGCAGCAGCAAAATCTTCCTTCACGTATCGACTGAGGAAACTAACTATTATTGGTTTTGTGCGATCTTTATCTCTTGCTGGTACTCTAGTTACTAGTTACAAAGTTGATTTGGGTCTTGGCAATGGGATAATTAATTTTGGCACCAATTCTTGCAATAATTTCAAACAGGTTTTCATTATTTACTTGCGGCAACCCTTTTATTTCAACGTTATTTAACCTTGACCATTGATCCTTAATGTCAGATTCTTCTTCTAGCTTGTCCAGGCGATCCCGAAGTTGGTCCACTTGCTCCTTAACCGTTTCCATCACAACAATACGCTGCTCCATTTCGCTGATTTTCTGTCTGAATTCATTGACCGTATCCTCGAACTGCTGGTGTATGGATGATTTTAGTTCTGCGAATTCGGTTCGGAGTGCTGAGATATCTTCTTTTAGACCATCCAATGGAGCAAGTTTTGCAGCCAACGCACGTATCTCTTGTAAGACTACGGATTCCGAGCCCAGTCGTGGCAATTCTGGTTCTAATCCCATTGGTGATTTAGGTGAGCCGGGTGGATTGATAGAAACTGCCAAAACGCCAGGTGGACGAGCAGTGCCAGTCTGCTTGCAGTTCATGCATCGCCAGGTGAGTTTTCTATCACCAAGTTTACGGTAACCGGCCTCCGTAATGCCTGCACATTGAAAATGCAACTCGCGTCCACATACCGTGCAAGGGACTCCATCTGACATGGCTTCGTCACAGGCTCCACACATTCTCATTCCCTCCATTATGCTTCAGTATATGTATATAACAGTTTATTAAAATTTTGAGATACACTGTTCAAGCTTTAGAAATCGTTAGCAGACTCAACAAAACACGACCGTAAACGATAGGGCCTACGACCGCACTTGATATACATTCAATTTAATTGGTTTATTGTCTTTAAATTCTTTGAAACAGGATATAGTGATTGAGTAATAATTCATGGTGGATGCATGCACGTTAGCGACTATAAATGGTTCATAGTCCAGTTCATAGTCGGAATAGTACTTTGCCACGGTTTCAGGACTTATGAACGACTGATTAGCTCCTGTATCAATTAAAAATTTTAAAGGTGGAAAGTCGGCCCTAACATTTAATTTTACAAAAGGTAACTGTCTTTTCCCTTGTATATTAATTTCTATTCGGGGACATTTTTCGGGGCTTCTTTTGGAAAATTTGACGACTTTGCATTTTCATGTGAAACTGTCGGGGTGGTTTCACCTACGGAGATGTCCGGTGTCAATGTCATGTGAGTGGTGTAAAAAATTAGGGTGGTGTTTAACATGTTATGTATTCACGTAAAGATCATAAAATCCACATTTCACAAATAGAGTTTAGGCACTAATTAAGCAATGCCATCTAGTGTTTCTTGAATAAATCAATCCTTCATTGATTTAGTGCATGGTGCAGTGAGTTTCTGAAAATGATAAAAGGTGGCGCTAGTGTTTGTAGAATACGGTTAGTTACGCGTAATAAATACGAAAATCAACAAAATTGAGAATATTTGAATTAAAAAAATTGGGGTGGTATTTAACTCGTTTATATTCACGTAAAGATCACAAAAATCTACATTTCACAAATAGAGTTTCGGCAATAATTGAGCAACGCCATCTAGTGTTCTGTTGAATAAATCAATCCTTCATTGATTTCGTGCATGATGCAGGAGTTCCTGAATATGATAATAGATGGCGCTACTGGTTGTTGAATACGGTTGGTTACGCGTAATAAATATGAAAATCAACTATATTCGTAATTATAAGTACAAAATTGAGAATATTTTAATTAAAAAAAAACCGGCCAAGTGCGTGTCGGGCCACGCACAGTGTAGGGTTCCGTAGTTGCCCATCAAAATACTTATGCGAACTAAATAAACTGATTCGCTGAATTTAATTTTTAAAAAAAAGAAGAATTTTCAAAATCGCTCCAGGAGTCTTTGAAAAATCGGGGAAAATACATAAAAAAAAAGATTACGACGAATTTAGAACCTCCTCTTTTTTTTTAAGTAAGTTAAAAATAGTTGATGATAAAAACCTACCTATCCCCAAAAACATACCTATAAAAGCTGTAAAAATAAAGTTGACAAACTTACATTTGCAGTTGTCTCCGATACATTTTGTTTAAGAAAATATGATATCCAAGTACATTTCATAAGTTGGTCGACTATTACTCGTAAAGTTGTAAAGCCTACTTATTCATGATAATTTTCTTTTAAACTTCGTTATACACCGTGACTTTTTAGTCGTCTTACAAAAAGGGTCCACTTAATGTATCCGACCTAAAATACCTCTAGGCAAGTTATTTTTTTTTGTATCGTTAATAATAATTTTTATTTTTAATAAATAGGTTCATTAGAAATCTGAAACATCCTGTTAAAATGTTTACGTATCAAGCTGTAAAGTATACCTACCCAGTGCAATAGTCGGGCAGATCATTCCATCTCCATTTTCTATGAGACAAGGGTGTTTGTATCTAAACCTTGCGTCATATTGACGAATTAAAATTTTATTTTAAAAAATTTCAAATCTCTTAGATACCAATTTTTTTATTATAAACGTGTTCTAGTAATTGGGTACATGAACTGGGCTGCTTTTGTAAGACGACTAAAAAGTCACGGTGTATATACTACTATTGTGAATTTTTTCACACCCACAAACATAACCGTTTAGCTGGTTGAGGGGGGGGGACACTCGAATCAAGCAAAATTAAGCACTTTAAAGCTTAATATTTTATAAACGATTTTTTTTTATCAAAAAATTGTTAATGGAAACTATCATTATTTTTTAAAGGCCTATTTAATGATACCCCACACTAAGGGGTATGCGAAAAAAAAAACTCACTTTACGTGTAAGTACTGGAGGTACCCTAAAAAAAATATTTTACGAGATTTTATTTTACCACTTTTTCGGCACAACAAATCCGTATATTTACACCAAATTACAGCTCTCTAGTACTGTCCGTCTCTGAGCTAAACTGCGGACAGACCAGGGTTGGCATGATTAAAACAAGTTGTTTTAAAACACATGTTTAAAACAGTGTTTTAAACAGTTTGAAAATAAACAGTGTTTTTTATTACATGTTTAAAAACAAAGATTAAAACAAGTTTAAAACATTGTATAAAACAATACGAAAAAAAACATGTTTAAAACTACTTTTCATGGCGCTTATTAACTGAATATAAAATGAAAATAATATTTGAATCTGAATAGTTCAACATAAGACCAATCCGGTCTCTATTACTACCTATTATATTTTTGAACTTTCATTGGCGTTGTAATTAACTAATTTTTTTTTTAATTAAACGTTGCCCCACACTAGAAATTTCTACCTACTGTGTCGTAGGTGCGTTTACAAACGTAAACTCACACACAAAAAAGCCCAGCCCCGCCATAATTATTTTTATAATAATATGCAAGTATTTCATTCAATATGCATTCAATCAAACAAATATCTAAGTAGGTAGGTACCAGGATTTAAAATTGTAACAAATTTAATTAATAAACAACATTGGTCAATATTGGTCATATAAAAAAGTTAAACGTAAACTTCGATCTCTAATGTCAGCTGTCGAAAGAAACTAAAGGATTATTGGTTACTCCCCTATTTTTTAGACATCAAGAACCGCAAATGAAACACGGTCGGTGTTTCGTTTGCGGTAAGTCCCCGCGGCGAGGGGATTTACCTTATATACAATGAACAATTCTACGAATAAGAGGCGCGCCGACGGTCCCGCTAGGAAAGTCCCTACGTCGCGCGTCGCCCAATATAAAAATCAACATTAGAAATTACCTACCGGGTGAATGTGAAGCGTTTGATTACGTAACATACAAATAAATGTTATCTACCTATTGATGGTTTTTTGTAAATATTTAATTAATTATGGCGAGTTTATAAAGATCTAGTCTAGACAAGAAACATACCTAGTCGATTTAATTTGAAATAATGTACTAAACTAAAAAAAAAAACAAAAAAAAACACTTGTTTAAAACATTTTGAACTGTTTGTTTTATATAATTTAAAAAAAAAACTGTTTTTTTTTTCCAACCCTGGGACAGACGGACGGACGGACGGACGGACATGGCGAAACTATAAGGGTTCCTAGTTGACTACGGAACCCTAAAAAAACGGGAATATTTGCATTAAAAAAATTAAGGGTGGTATTCAACTCGATAAATATTAACGTAAAGATCTTAAAATCCACATGTAGAGATTTACAGGCACTAATTATAAGTTAAGTGAAAATTATAGTAAAATGATAAAAAATTACCTATCTGCATGCCAAATTTTAACTTTCTAGGTCATCTGGAACTGTGATATAGTTTGGATCTATAGGTTAGTCATAAAAATGACGAGTTTTGGTCGTTAATAACTAAATAACCGTTTGAGATATGCTTATAAAATTTGGAACGCATATTTATCTCACCATTCTCAATATATGAGCCAAAGACAAGTCTAGGTTAAATAGTTTTTGAGTTATGCGGGGCTAAAAAGTGCCTCCAAATGGTTCGTGTAATATTGCACACTGTGAGCGCGCCTTGCTTTGGCTGGCCACGCTCAGTCGCGTGTCTAGATATATGTCACCTATCGAATAAAAATAAAAAGAGTGATAAAAATAAAGGATGCAATAGAAATTATAATTGCACGGCGAGTATAAATATAAAGTTTCTAAAAGTTACGCCATCAACTCTAAAAAGGTCGACTTTATTAAGAGAAGGAAAGAGCGTGGTGATCACCATTAACTACGATCATTCTCATCGGATAAAAGTTGCTCAAGCGTATAATCTATTAAGGTGTAGTGTGGAAGCAAAAGAGTCATTCTATAGATATTTTGACTCAGGAATGTCACCAGCAGCCGCTAAAATCTACCACGAGTTACATATAACTGAAGATTGTAATGAAGACTTGGGTGTTGTATTAGCGAATGCCCAAATAAATCCCACAGAGAGGCAAATCACATTCGCACCTTTAAAGTAAAACCGTTACTAAACGAAAATTTTCGTGAATTGAGTTATCAATGCCATCTATGTAAAATATACGTAAACTTCAACATAAATTTGTCATTTTTTCAAAATATTGTATTTTACGCCATCTGGCGGTAAATCAAAGCGTTACTAACCTAAATTATGATCGGCTCACGAAATACAATATTGTGTCTATACCAATAAGAACGTGTTCATGGAAGACTGATAACGGAAGTTTAAAGCAAAACTGTTATTATTTGGATAAACACGGCGCTGAATGTCACAAAAATGAATGAAGATGTTAACTTTTTTTTATAGGAAAAGTGTTTCAATTTGTTTTAAACACAGTTTTCTGTGTTAATGACCAAAATTATTAATGGTAAAGTGTTACTATCTTCTTCTTTGTCCTCGCCTCATCCCGTTACGCGGGGTCGGCTTTCTTAATCATGAGGCGCCATCTATTCCGCTGTTTAGCATCGTCGTCGCACAGGCCACATTCTTTCATGTCGTTCAGGACTTTTGTCATCCAAGTTGTCTGTGGCCTGCCCCTCTCTCTCTTTACTGTAGCCATGGAAAGGCACTTTTTAACAACATGGGTATCGGGTCTTCGCAGCACATGCCCATACCATCTCCATCTGGCCTCGGTAAGTTTTTCAGTAATAGGCGCAACTTTGAAACTCCCCCTTATGTGTACGTTATGCACTTTATCTTTGAGTAACTCCACCTGCCCAGCGTAGCATACGCATTTCAGTGGTATGAAGTTTTTGTTCCTGTATTTTCTTCGTAGCCCAGGTTTCACTGCCGTAGAGTAATACTGGTCGTGCAGCAGTTTTATAAACCTTGCCCTTAGTTCTTACCGGCATTTTGGTGTCGCATAATACTCCTGTTAAGGAACGCCATTTATTCCACCCAGAAAGAGTTCTCTGCGTGATGTCGGCGTCTATCGATCCGTCTTCTGCGAGAACCGAGCCAAGATATTTGAAGGCCTTTACTCTAGGCAGGGCTTTACCATCTAGCATGATGTCCACACTCGATAGGTTGGATTTATCGGGATTAAAGTTCCAGACCATGTACTCGGTCTTTGTTCTACTTATTCGCAACCCATTTAGTTCGAGAGATCGCCTCCACTGTTCCAGGTTTTCCTGTATGTTCTGTATGTTGTCGGAGATCAGGGCCACATCATCTGCGTAGAGAAGATTCCACGGCGTAGGTTTCTGAATTGTCTCAGTAAGGTAGTTCATTGTGATATTAAATAGCAAGGGGCTCAGCGCACTACCTTGATGAACTCCTACTCTTTAACCCCAGATCACTAAACTTTTTTTTTTCAAACTCTGTCACTAAACATTAGTCCTACAAACTAACAAAATAAAACCGCAATATTTATCAAAACTAGAGTATTTATTTAGAAAAATTCTACTTAAAATATGGAATGTCCTTTAAATTACCACATAATAAAACAAAAGGTTAAAAAAAAATATTCTTGGCAGTCGGCACACACTGGAACCGTATGTTCCCCGCAAATCGCCGTCTTGCAGCGGCTGCAAACATATTTAGTCATCCTGTGTTTTTTGTAAGGACAAAAAGAACATATTTTGCGCTTATTTTGTTGCGCTTTTTTTTTTTTTTTAGCGTGGTAAAATCATCAAATGAGTCCTCCAACCCCGGGCAGGGCGGGAGGGACTGTCAGACTTCTACTGACTAAAATCCACGGTGTCCTTCATAGCCTGTTAAGTTCCGGGGTTACGGTAAGGGAATAATCCCGCGACCCCGGCAGGCTTTGGCCCTCTGAGAGGGGGGCCCCGTCATATTTTTGTTGCGCTTGAGAAGTACTAGGAGTAGCATCTGTAGGTATATGTAAATCATTTCATCAATATATTAAATAATAACGCAAGTGAAGGTAGTCCTAAGAGAATGTTTGTGAATAATGTAGAAAGCTAATAAAACCTGTCATAGCCCGACCACCGTGTCTTAATGCTGCCCCTCACACTTAACCTGACAGCATCTTCAATTTTTAAAATATCTTTGATACTAGCTTTTATATCCCTCCTCAAAGTGACAGTGTTATACCGCTCTCGTAACCATGGCTCTATGAGCTTATCGGCTAAACTTTGGACGAAAGCCCTACGTCTCATTGGTTTTCGCCGTTCTCTGACCATGTTCGACACATAGATGACATATGAATTAATTAGGCACAGGTTCAAGACATTATAAAACACGCATTGAGGCCATCTATTGGTTTTGCGATTGACACATATAGCTGAGCACATTTGGTCGACAGTGTCGACAGCACCTTTGGTGCTATTGTAAAAATGTATAATTTCAGGCTTTTTCGAAGTGGAGTTAATGTCTGGCTGATTGTGCACTGTCGATAGAAGAAATACTGTCTTGTTAGATTTCGGTTTATACGAGACCAGTGTCTTCTCATCATCAAATGCAAACATCGAAGTATTAATCTTTCTTGATTTTTTGTTTTTCATCTCAGGTGGAATCTCTCGCTTATTACTACGTATTGTCCCAACAAGTGTGAGTTTATACGGGTCCTGAAGTAATTCTGAAGCAAGTGGCACTGAAGTGAACCAATTGTCCATCGTAATATTTCTGTTTGTCCCATAGACAGGCTCACAGAGTTGTTTCACAAAATGTGTGGCAAGAGGCATATTATCGCAATTGAGGAGTGACATTTCAAAACGACTTATTCTTTGAAATGTCACTCCTCAATTGGTTCCTTTACCCAAATAAGGCGTAGCATTGTATACGTACTTTGAATTAGAATCTGCAACCATTACAATTTTTATGCCGTACTTGTTAGGCTAATTGGGTTTATAAATTCGAAATGGGCAGCGCCCTCTGAACCCAACTAATTGTTCATCGATTGTCAGATAGGAACTTGGCTTGTACCATTGTTTGCAATGACCAATGAATTTCTCCCAAAATTCTCTTATAGGTGCAAATTTATCGGATGCTCTTCTGTCTTGTCTGGTAGCTTTGTCATCAAATCGAAGGCATTTAAGCAAGAAATCAAATCTCTCAGCGCTCATGCAGGCTTTGAAAATGTTACCACTCCTTCTGGCATCAAACAACATTCTCGTGGGTAAATGATTACTTTTTATAGCAGCTGATTGCATGAGAAGACCCAGTAAAGCTTTTAGTTCAATAGCTGAAGTTGGAGAAATAGTATGAGTGAGTTCCTTGTACTTCACCTTTTTTATTTCAATCTCTGCATTTGTGTAAATAACAAGTTGGTCAATCATTTCATCAGATAAATACAAATGAAATATTGGAAGTGGTTCTACCAAATCTCTTGCATCACTGTTAGGTCCGGGTACAAAATGAATAATGTTTCGAGCCGATGCACGAGTGTTTGAAGAGCGTGGAGTAGTTGCCCACTTATGTTTGTTTTTCCCATAAATGTATGGTCTCTCAGGTTGTATTACCAGGTCCTGGTGAGAAGCTATGGGTGGACAAGGCTGCAAACACTCCAAAGAATCATCATCAGAATCTAGGATTCTGTTTCTGTTACGGCTTCTCCGGGAAACATTTAGATCTTCATTTTTTTTTTTTTTTTTTAATCTTTATTTAAAGAGTTTTTTCGCAAAAGCGAATATGACACTCTGTATATATATACAAAAAAATCATTACTTACATTATTAACAAAACATAAATGTTTGTATACACGTATTGCTACGTACTCCGTCTATTTCTCAAGGCAAACTTCACCATATTTATTATCGCAGCTATTTTATCGGATCGTGGATCATGTAAATCAATGTTCTGTATGCCAATTTTTGTCCGCAAGGGATGGTTACGGACACATCTCATTAATATATGATATGTGTCCTCCTCTTCGCTACACGTACTACACATAGGTGATGGTAATTTTCCCATTAGGTGACCGAATTTATTCAAGGGCATATGACCAGATCGGAGCCTTAATAATATAGTTAAGTCCACCCTGCAAACAGGGCAGTCGTCAAACCAAGGAGAATATGAGGGCTGTGAATGGATTGTTCTATATCAGATTCCTTTCTCTCTGGATCGGAGATCAAAATATTCCTTCCAATTTTGTAAACATATTTTTTTCAGCAATGGTATGAGGTCCACATAGTATGGAATCGCTTCAAATTCTACGCCATCCAAACATGCCTGTTTTGCAAGAAAATCTGCCTTATCATTACCGACTACACCAATATGAGACGGAATCCACTGAATGATTATTTGTTTATTTTGGGCTATGAGTCTTAGGATTAATCTGATTATTTCATAGGCTATCGGTCTACCTCGAAAAGTCGAGGTGCAACGAGCCAAATGTTGGATAGAACTCTTTGAATCTGTAAAAATTACGTAATTACCTTGTTCTAAAGATGCAATATAATTATGATAAGGCTTCAGCAATAGCAAAAAGTTCAACGGACATAATACAAATATTGGTGGTGATTTTAAATTTCATAACGGTTCCTGTGTTTTCATCATAAAATGCGCACCCAATATGGTTTTTATCTTTTGACCCATCTGTATAAATTTTGTGAAATTGAGAATACTTAGACAAACACATTAGTGTCGCCTCATTTATTTCAGACAAACGATACCTATTCTTGGCTTTAGTTATAAACTCAATATTTGTTTTTAAGACATTAGACAAATCAATATCAGCCATCCATGTATCAAAAGAAAACATTTCTAACTGGTTACAAGAAGTAATGTTGAATTTTTTAAAATTATCATATATTACTAGAAGCAAAGGAACCTTTTTAATTCTTTTATTAATGTTAATTTCACTTAACCTTTCCAAAATCGGTATAACTGTATTTGATTTAAAAGAATTTGTTTTTAACCAAAATTTACCAGCAAGATAAGATAAGATAAGATAAGTCTTTATTTGCTTTAAACATGGTTTACAGTGGTGTTACAATTTGTTTTTAAAAGTACACATGTTTAGCTGTATAGATAATGTCTATAGATTGCATGCAAAATATTAAGGTTATACATAAATGTCACAAATTAATAAGATTTGTCATTATGCTAATAATCATTACATTAAAAAATATTTAAAATTATAAAAATATGTCTAAAAATTTTTAAAATCAAAAAAATCATTCATATTATAAAAATTATGTTCATTTAACCATTTATACAATTTATTCTTGAAAACGTTAATATTATTTAATAATTTAAATTTTTCTGGAATTTTGTTGTATATACGCACACACATCACAAGACAACTTTTAGCATATTTCCCAGATTTAGGAGTATTTCTTAATACAAGTCTGTGTGGATCCTTTCTGGGTTGGGCGATTACTTCATATGCTTTTTGGAACAATCCCTTATTATTGAAGACAAAATTACAAATTTCATAAATGTAAAGGGAAGGAAGTGGTAATAAGCCTAGCTTTTTAAAAATTGGTTTGCAGGACTCGTCAGGACGGATTCCACATATGGCTCTGATGCATTTCTTTTGTGCAATAAATGCTCTGTTTTTGTCAGTACTGTTTCCCCATATAATAAGCCCGTAGCGTAAAATGGACTCTATGTATGCGTGGTATGCTATTATTGCCGTTTTTCTATTTGTGACGTTTTTTAGTTGATTGAGAGCATACACAAATTTGTTCATCCTATTGCACAGACCATCTAGATGTACTTTCCAACTTAAATCTTGGTCAATGAGTACACCCAAAAATTTTGTTTGTGTTACTTCTTTCAATCTATCAATATTAAGTTTAAAATTATATTTAGCATGTTTCGATTTATTAAATTGCATAAAATTAGATTTATCTAAATTGATTTTTAATTTATTTGTCTTAAGCCATTCTAATATATTGTCAATTGTATTATTAATGTCTATTTCATGATCAGATATTGATTTATGCCTCTTATCGGATGTCACTATAATAGAAATATCATCTGCAAATAATATACATTTGTGATTAGTAGCTAACGGAATGTCATTGATATATAATAAAAATAATATGGGCCCCAACACACTCCCTTGAGGAACACCGCATTTTTTGTCTCTATAGTCTGAAGTATAAGAAGTAAGTATATTTTCGTGTACTTTACTTACGACAACGCATTGTTTTCGGTTACTTAAATAAGATGAGATCCATTGCAATACAGGACCTCTTAACCCAAGATTTTCCAACTTTTTCAATAAAACGTCATGTGCCACAAAGTCAAAAGCCTGCGATAGATCAAAAATAATCCCGTCGTTAAGTGATTATTATTTAGACTTGTCAGAACATTATTCAAAAGAGAAAATATAGCAAGCGTCGTGGATTTATGCTTTTGAAAACCAAACTGTTCACTTGCTATAATGTTATATTTACTACAAAATTCTAAAAGTCTTTTGTTCATACATTTCTCGAATACTTTTGACAAAATAGGTATAAGAGTAACTGGACGATAATTTTTAACGTCCTTTTTATTGTTCTTTTTGTACAGTGGTTTCACAACTGATAACTTTAAGACATCAGGAAAAGTTCCAGATGAAAATGATAAATTAATCAGATGTGTCAGGATAGGCACTAATTCCGCACTACATGCTTTAATAATCTTTGTACTAATTCCATCATAACCCTCGGAGTTGGTATTATTTAACGATATTATCTCCCGTTTGATTTCATCTTCAGTCATGGGACTGAGAAACAAAGTGTTTGGAATTGTCTTAGTACAAGAGTAATTATTATTATATGTTTGGGTATTTGTCGAGTCAATAAAGTAATTATTAAAAATATTAGCGATGTCAGTGGGATTCGTTACTGTATGCCCGTCTAAGTGTAATTCAGAAATGTCATTTTCACATTTTAAGTTTCCAATTTCATGATTAATAACCGACCATGTTGCTCTGCATTTATTTTTACTTATTTTAATGAAATTTGTATTAGTATTCATTTTTGATTTTATGATACACCTTTTCAGAATGCTTGAATATTTTTTATATTTTATTTTGTTTGCCAAAGTTTTATCTTTGTAATAAACATATCGCAAAACTCGCTTAGTTTTACAACTGTTGCGAAGACCCCTACTTATCCACTTTTGTTTATTAGTATTAGAGTTGTTAACTTTAATTTTAATTTTTGGGAAGCATAAGTTGTATAGCAAACACAAAGTCTCATGAAATTTACTAAACGCTTTATTTAGGTCATATTCTAGATGTACTTCTGACCACGATAAGTTAGCGAGGCATGCTTTGAATTTTGATATGTTTTCATTGCAATAATCTTTTTTAACAATGAAATAAGATTTAGCCTTTGAACTTTGTTCTTTTATAGGGAATTCCAGTAATTGTGCTGTGTCATGGTCAGATAGGCAAAGAGGCAATACATTCGCTGAAGATAAACTTATGTTACTTAGTATGTGGTCTATGCAAGAATCCTTCCGAGTGGGGACATTAATATGCATTTGCAAATTGTAATTACTACACAAATCTTTTAAATATGTAGTGACCTTTCCTGGTTTTAAAGTATTTATATTAAAGTCACCCGCAATTACTATTTTTGTGTTTGGTCTATATTTTTTGAGGGTTTCGCACAAAAGTTGATCAAGCTTATTCAAAAATATATAAGGGTCAGACGTTGGCGTTCTATAGAGGCAGACTATTAGTAGTTTTTGTAATGGGATTTCCACGCCACAGGCTTCAAATGATTTTTGTGTTGAATATTTTTTTATGTAATTAAGGTCATTGTAAATGAGTCCCTGTTTTGTGAGAATACATGTCCCCCCTCTTTGTTTATCTCTACTAAACGCCGCTGCTAAAGTATAGTTATGTAATTTTAAGTATTTTTCATGTCCGGCACGCACAAATGTTTCAGAAAAACATAAAATGTCGGGCTCTTGATTCGCATCTCGTAATTCTAGCAGCGTCATTTCTAGTAATTCCTTTTTTGATAAAACACTGGCAATATTTTGATGTAAGATTTTAAAAGTCTTAGATTTATTTTTCAAGTTATTGTTTTTCACGAAAAAATGTTTTTTTATCCAAAACCTGAAAATAGTGTGGTATAGTACCCTTTTTTAAAGCAGAATGGCGTTTATTATCGAGTCCATCTGTATCATCGTATCCTGACTGGTGCTGGAGTTGTGAAAAATAATATGGTATTGTTCCCTTCGCACACCTATCACGCTGCGTGTTAGGTTTCCTATCCTTTGGTTGATCACGGAGTATCAACTTCTTCAGTTCTTTAACATTTAAATATTTTTGTTCATAGTCATGACAGTCAATAACATAGTTAATTAAATTACAAGTATTATACAATCTGGTTTTAGCTTCAATATAATTACAATTTTTGTATTCGTTGCAAATATTGCTTAAGGTTTGGTTCAAGTCTTTCACGTTTACATACATATTTTTCAGCACGCTAAGAACAATTACACTGTTATCAGAAAAAACATCGAGAAGCTCCCGTACTTGTGAAGATAAAATCTTAATGTCGTAGTCATTTTCACCAACACAAATGATAAGTTTGTCACTTGGTGATAGCTGAATACTTTGGCAGTTCTTAATGACATCACTAGTAAGAGCATTTGGTTTCGTTTGAGACGTGACGGCATATTTCACGTATGTTGTATCATCTCTTGACCTCAACAATGCACTTGACAGTCCAACACACTGCTGCGTCCCAAAAATATATATTTTATTCCCGTGATTTTCTTTTAGTGTATCCCGGAGCGTTATTTTTTCACATTCTTCATTTGTTACGAGTATCTTCTGAAGCTTTAGAATGTGATCTTTGAGATCTTTTATTTCGTTTTCAGCTCGTTTCAACTCGTTCTCCAGATTTGTGATATTTTTTTGTAGGCTTAGGATATTTTCACTGGGTTGTGTCATCATGTTATTATTACTTGCAACTAGATTTCTTGGTGGCGTAAAAAAAGCTTGAATTCCTGGATGTACTAAAGGATTTGAGCTTGTTCCATTTATAGTTACTTCTTTACTATAATGTTCTCTTTGTGGAGATTGGTATAACAATCTTTTCAGTGTGGTGTTATCTTTCAGCAACTTGTCGTTTTGTTTACGGAGCTCGTTATTTTCTAAAATGATGTTTTCTAGTTCATTCTGTGAAGTTATTAGATCCGTCTGAAGATTTTCTATCTTTTCCTTCAGTTCTTGGGCTTGAAATGAATCGATTGCTGAAAAGTCCATACTTCTTGACAAAGTTTTATCTGTAATTGTGATTGAATCGTTGTCTATATGATCCATTGTTAATATATGTGAGTCATATATAATATCTGAGCTTATGCTTTTTGGAGTAGACCAAGGCGTGTTGTCTGGTGTAACATTACTGCTTAAATCAGGAGGCGAGGGTTTTTTTCTCATAGTTACATTGGATACCCCAGGACCACTTGTACTCTGTTCTTTTGATTTCTGGGTACATAATCTGCATTCCCATTTAAATTTTTTCCTCTCTTCTAGATTTTTTAAACGATATAGTGCCTCTGGATATCCAGCACAGTCAAACTCGAAGTGGTTTTTACATAAATTGCATAATAATGTTCTTCTATTATCAACTTGTTTTTTGCATTTATAACACATTACTAATTTTGGCTCTTTACGGCCACTATTTTTGGTTTTTGATTCCATTGCCACTTTCACGATGGATACTGATACGCCTGACTATATTTTAATAGCAAGATATATTATATAATACAAGATACACTATATATTATATACAACAATTATATAATACAAGAAACCACCTTCTAACTTCCAAAGGTGGAAGACTAAGTTCGCATTCCATAACATGAGTGGGAGTTGTTCTAATAAATCCCCCAATCACCCTCATACATTGATTTTGAGCAATACTTAATTTATTTAAATATATTTTGGCATTAGTATTATATAGGAAACTAGCGTAATCTAAACGACTTCGAATAGTAGATATATATAGTCGCCGTAGATGTTTTTGATGAACACCCCAACCAGATCCAGATAACACTTTAAAAATATTAATAAATTTAAGAGCTTTTTCGATAATCTCATTTATATGTTTCCCCCATCTTAAAGAACAATCCATCCAGAGACCCAGATATTTAACACAATTAACTAAAGGTAAACACGTACTATTAATGCTAATATCAATTGGGTGTCTAGAGTATTTACGACCTTTTGAGAACAGACATAATTTGCTTTTGGAAGGGGATATATCAAGACCTGAATCAGCTAAAATAGATGCAGTACTACTTAAAACACATTGAATATCAGCTACAGCGTCACTAATATTTTTGCTAGTTACATAACATACATCAAAATATCATCTGCATATTGAGACACCATTACCTCGCGATAAACTTGTTTACAAATTTTAATAGTAGCCGCATTAAATAATAACGGGGATAGAGGATCACCCTGAGCTAATCCGATTCCTGTGTGCCTGTGCAAAGTTATGGTGTCGCATTTAATAACCAGAGACCTCTCTTTCAAAAAATTAAATAAATAAGAACATATTTTAGAACCCACTCCTAGACTATCTAAAGTAGACAATAAATTGTATATATCGACATTGTTATATGCATTATTTATGTCTATAAAGCAAGATAATGTAAATGAATTAGATTCAAAACCATATTGAATTTTAGACACCAGGCTAGAAAGACTATCCAGACAAGAGCGTGTCTTTCTAAATCCCACCACATTGTTAGAAAATATGTTATTTTTTTCCAAATACCACTCTAAACGCTTATTAAGAATCGAGTGAAATGTTTTGCATAAACATGACATCAAGGAAATTGGCCTTAAAGAATCTAATGAGTCAGGATTTCTACCAGGTTTTGGAATAGGGAATATACGAATAATAATAATAATAATAATAATAATATTCCACAACTATCACACAACGCCATCTAGTCCCAAGCTAAGCAGAGCTTGTGTTATGGGTACTAGACAACTGATAAACATACTTATATATTTCTAAATACATACATATTATAGATAAATTACACCCAGACACAGAACAAATGATCGTGCTCATCACACAAACATTTGTCCTGGGTGGGAATCGAACCCACGGCCTCCGGCATAGCAGTCAGGGTCACTAACCACTAGACCAACAGGCCAGTCAAATGTCACGCCATTGTTTTGGAACAAAACTTTTTGCAAAAACAAATTATATAAACTAATTAATATAAGTTTGCCATTGGTAGGTAATTGTTTTTACATAGAAAATGATATATTGTCACAACCTGGGGCCGTGTCTGATAGTTTGATATTTTTCTCTAATTCATGTAAGGAAATACATTTCTCTAAAACAAAATTAATGGATTCAAACTTAGGCTGTTCATTCATAACATAATCAGGTGTCAGGCTGTATAACAATTTCTTAATTTGCGATTCACTAGCATACGAGTTCGGGCACGCCGCAATTGCGGCGGTAAGACCCCTCTTTGAGGAGTGGCTGGAGAGAAGTCATGGCGTCCTGACCTACCGCTTGACGCAGGTCCTCACCGGACACGGAAGTTTCGGGAGGTACCTGTGTCTGATGCGAAAGGAGGAGACGCCTGGGTGCCACCACTGCGAAGATCGCCCGGAGGACACGGTGGAGCATACGGTGCAAGACTGCCCAGCTTGGGCGGAGCACCGACGTGTCCTCACGGCTGCGATAGGCGGAGACCTCTCGCGCCCGGCATTGGTTGCGGCCATGCTGCGGGGCAAGACGGAGTGGGAAGCGGTCAGCTCCTTCTGCGAGGCAGTAATGCTCGTCAAGGAGGAGGCAGGCCGCGAGCGAGAGAGGACAGCGTCCTCCCTCCGCCCCAGCCGCAGTGGTAGGCGCCCACGGCGACGGACGTCGCAAGATGATCTCCGGCCACCGTAGGCGCGGGCATGCGGGCAGCGAGTAAAGGGCAACTCGCTGCCCGACCAAGGACCATGCCCGGGTCGACGGCGCGTCGTGTCCCACGCGCGCCTCAAAGAGCGTCAGCATAATGACGGGGCCCCCCTCTCAGAGGGCCAAAGCCTGCCGGGGTCGCGGGATTATTCCCTAACCGTAACCCCGGAACGTAACAGGCTATGAAGGACACCGTGGATTTTAGTCAGTAGAAGTCTGACAGTCCCTCCCGCCCTGCCCGGGGTTGGAGGACTCATTTGATGATTTTACCACGCTAAAAAAAAAAAAAAAAAAAAAAAAAGCATACGAGTTACGATTATTGTGATAGCCCTTGAACCATTTCATTTTTCTCCACATCTCGTTTGAAGAGGATGAACGATCAATAGACGAAACAAAATTTTGGAATGATTCACTTTTGCCTCTTCTTATGTCTTTTTGCGCTATACTAATTTTGGATTGTAACACTGATAAATTATTGGGAGTTGGGTTATTACGAAATTGTGCCAATGCAAGCCTACGCTCCGCTACAGCTCGAGATAAAGCGGGACTCCAGTAAGGTTTAGGTCTAAAATTATTGTTAGGGTTTTGGTTAATTTTTATGATCGGTATGTGGAGCTCTGCTGCTTTATCTAAAATATTCAAGAACATATCATATGTCTGTTGCAAATCATAAGTAATACTGAAATTGTTGAATTCTTCTTCCAAAAATGAGCGGTACTCTTGCCAATTAGCCTTTTTAAAGTTTCTTCTTATATCTAGTTTTCTAGTTGCAAGGCAATTGGTTGAGATTTGTATGATGAGATGATCACTTCCTAAACATTCATTGGTCACCATCCAGTCATATTTGAAAGCTATATCTGTTGTAGCAAGAGTCACGTCCGGAGAAGATCGTTGTAAAACTCCATCTACTAACTTAATTCTTGTAGGAGCTCCATCATTCATCACTGTAAAGTTATGACACAAAAGAGAATCAAATATTTGTTTGCCCTTCAGGTCATTTTTATATGACCAGTTACTATGATGACCATTCAAATCTCCCAGCAACAGTGTTTTCTTATCGCACTTTGAAAGTACTTCGTCCCAATCTTGTTGACATGTCTGCCGTGCAGGCCCTAAAGTGCAGTACGAGGAAAAAAGTAGTTTCGAGATAAACGCGAAAAACTTTTTAACACTGTTTTTTTTAACATTATTAATGTGTATGGTGAATATTTTTAGTGCTACGAGGACTAAACGACAAGAAAGATGCTATTTACAAAAACAAATGTTAATTTTGCTTATTAGATTTTAATTAAAATAGATTTTTTTTAAATCATAGCTGTTACTGCACGCAAAAAGTAACTCATATGCAGATTAAAATGCGGTAAAAATACTCGATACCACAAAAGTTTAGATTTTGTTGCTACTTTGCAGACTAATTTGCAGCATAAAGACTTTCTTCACTGCATTTTAAATGTGTGTCTTGAACTTATTGCACATGTATTATTACAGTTTTTTTCAACTTACTACTACGTTTTAGGTAGGAATTTACAGAAAAAAAGATATATGTATAAAATTTTCGTTTATTTTGTAATATTATGGGGTAATTGTAACTAAAATTTAAGGTGCTTTGAACACAGGCGGTTAAAGAGGACATTTCAATAAAAACTAATGGTATTAAGCTTTTTGGTGTCGCAAGAAACATGAGATCCTTCAATTAAATGACACATTTAAATATAACTAAAAATAAATCACAAAATATATCAAAAGTATCAAAGATAAACCAATGGTCAACATTCGATGCATCTCTATTATGTATGGCATCCATAAATTTTATATAAAACTAATAAAATAGGGTAATGATACCAGTATCACATAATAACAAAAGATAAAACACAAGAAAAACTAAAGTATCAAAAAAAACATAAATGCTTAACTCTCGGTACATTTTTTAGGACATGCACAATCAAACTACCTATTATATTATCAAGTACTATAGACTGCGGAAGCTATGACGTCACAAATTTGACATTTGGGTAAAAACAAACACAGGAACGTATTGCATTTTGAGATAATTTACATTTTGAATACATTATCTAGTGTTTACAAGGTATAAAATACCTTATTGTTTTGCTCCCGGTTGCAACCATGTCTCTAGAAGAGAAACCTGCAGGTTTTTTAGATTTCCTGCTAGTGAAAAAATCTTTACAAAATGGAAAACACTCTGCCGGTACGTTACTGCTGATTAATTATTATTCTAGTCTGAGGACTCGTTGTATTGACTTGTATTGCTGACTTACTCATTATTTTCAATTTCAGTCGTAAGGATAGAGACCCTACTCGTGAAGACCGTCTTTGTAATTGTAATTTTGCTGATGAAAAGGATGTTGTTCCATCAATTTTTGCACACAATAGTAACAAGAAGTTCGACGCAGACATTATTATTAATTACAAAAAAGATAAAATAACAAAAATCCCAAGTCGAAACCTGTTTGTTTTTACCCAAATGTCATCTTTTTACGTCACACTTCCACGGTCTATTATGTATTCTGTGCTATTATTCGGTATCATCATCAAAGACTTCTGGTTCATCATTGGTTTCTACAGCCGATAAAGGTAACGTTCTCCAGAACGCCATTCTGTTTTCTGGCATCAATGGACCCAAGTTTTTTATTATATTTAGCTTCCTGGTAGAAGTGATACCTTTGGGGGTACATCTTTTATCAGGTCTGGGAAGTTTTTTTGATTTTAAGCAATTTAATTGACTATATTGTTCATCATCAAAATCTATTTTATAATATAGGCAGTAGCTTCCTCTATTTACCATTAATTCGTGAGGTGAGAGGGCGCTGCTGTGCGTAAACAAACATTAAGCTCCGTGCATGATATTAAAAAAAAAAATAGATTCAGTGATTAACAACGAACGATTTAGTGTTTAAATGAAAGTACTAGTGACTGTGTGTGAGTGATATTGAAGTTCACGTAAAATATCTGCTTTTATGAAAGAAACAACCAAAAATGTGTTACGAATAACGACCATGGTAATTCAAAAAATACTGATTTCTGTGATCTAAAAACTGAATCCGGAAATAGTGCACACTGTGATATCTCAAGAAACCCAAAGATAAAAAACATAAGAGGTACATTATTACGTATTAATTTACAAAACATAAAATTACAAGTCATTGCTCTAAATTTCATTTAGAAAAGCGCCATCTATTGACACAAGGTCAAACCAGATACATTGCTATTGAACAATTGCGACAACTTTTACAACCCGAAAGATAGAGGACGCTACTAGTAGTTTTAAACACACAGAAATTAAATATTATCCTAAAAAAATGGCACCGGTTCTGCAATGTGCAGGATGCCAACAAAAGCTACCAATAAGAGAAAATCTTACCTGTACGCTGTGCAAGTCTAGATACGATTTAGAATGTGCGGGAGTTTTAAAGGACTACTACGTGAAGTCGATGACATTAGAACTTAGAAAGTCGTGGAAGTGCCAGACATGCATTTGTAAAATGCCGAAAACAGGGAACACTGACACTCCTATACGCACCTTAAAGAGCTCCGATGACAACCAAGTTATGATCTCTCCAACAGAAAATCATAACATTACAAGCAGAAATAAAATAATTAATCCCAATGACGACACGATTAGTTCTGAAGACCTTAGCTTGATAGGAAACACTTTACAAGCAGTGGAAATAGAAAACGTTAATAATACATTTGGAAATATAAACTCAAATTTCAAAACACAAAGTCAATTAAGCATGCAGAGCTTAAGGCGCATAGTACCCTCAATGACCTTGAACATTCAGGCGGAGCTAAACGCACACTTTCATAACTGCACCGCACATATTAATATGTCCCGAGCATACTGCGATACCTCAAAATGATATCATAGACTATGCAGCGAGGCAGAAACAGCTGCAAAAACCCGCCTTCGCCCGGTTTTTATATGTGGAAATCTCAATTTTCAACATATTCTTTGTAAAATACTGACTGATTTACATGAGCGTTACTCACTTTGTAGTAAATTTTAACACCAATTGATACATTCAAAAATATTTTAAATAAACCAAGCCGTTTAGAAGGAGTGAGCATTTATTTGAACAAAATAGCGTGTTGTTAAATATTTTTTTACAGTTCAACTATTTGTCATAAGAAAATAAAATTTACTCACATTGTTGTACATGAATATACATTCAACATATATTTTTTTTCAATCTTTATACCCAGCCGTTAATCAGGAGTGTGCTTTAGAATGTAACGTTTTTACGGCTTAAAAGGCGCGAAGGCCCTTAAGTGAATTGATTACACTACGGTTGAGAGAAAACAATAAATCCATTATCGAGGAATTACAAAATACGATACACACAGAGATCAATAGAGCCATTGCGGAATTAAGACATGATTTTGAGTACAAAACAAATACCTTAACTGAGCAAAATAACCAAAGAAAACAAGAAATAGATAGTATTAACACTAAGCTACAAGAACTACAAATAGAAAATGTAAATCTAAAAAAAGAAATTAAAACCCTAATGACAGCGACTCCGAAGAACCAAACATCAAGCATACCTGAGTACAACAACAAGAAATTAGTGCTCTATGGTCTAGCAGAGTACTATAAAGAACCCGAATGGGAGCTACATGATAGGCTGATAGAACTGTTTCGTGATATTACAAACGTAGACCTATCAGGCTACATAGAGGATATGTATAGAGTCGGAAGAAAAGGTACAAATAACAGACCGCTTGTAATAGAATTGATAAGTAAAAGGATGACCAGATAATAACCGCTGCCGCGCCCGAGCGATGACTCATCGATTGTCGACAGTCGCCCGAGGTCGTAAATCTAATTGCCGACCCGCGCGTCAAGTGGTCCCGATAAGATAAACAACTTTTTGCCGGCGCTCGGCTTACAAAGGATCTATTCAAGTATTGTTTTTATGAAGGTTATGAATAGCCCATTGGAGTCGTGTTAAGAGTTTGTTGATAATTAGTTTTTATGTTTTGAAATGTAGCTGTAAACATTGACTACTGTTGAAAAGAACATCGCGTGAACTTTAAACAGGATTATTTCTAAAAGTAGATCGATAACGTATATATTTTATGACTTTTATTGGTGGGTGGGTTATATCTCCGTACGATAAAATAAAAAATAATTTTTTTTCCAGTACAAATTATATATTTACAGGCGTACAAGTACCTCGAAAAATTTGCTGACGCGGCAAAAATTTTCACGGAAAGTAAATAATTTATTACAATTATATCTTTTCACAGACATTCAAAATATTGATATGACCTGAAAGCTAAGTTCATTTATTGTAACTACTGTGTAAAAATTATGTTGATAAGTTTATCTAGTACAGAAAAATATGAAATTGGTTGAAGTAAAACCCACAAATAAACTGCGTTTATACATTTCTCGTTAGTCCTATTTTTGTTTTTTTTTTCAGTAAAGTTAGAGTAGTTACATCATACGTAACTATTTTCTACAAGAAATTTTCTTTCCAATTATTTATCACACTTGTTATTCAATAGTCATAGAAAAAAAAAATAAGCTAAGAAATATCACAATCCGGGAAAATTGTTTACTTTTTTCGCCATTTTTTTCGCCATTTTTCTTTGTTTACGTGCGCATAAATTCTTATTGAAATTAAGATTCCAATTAAAATGTTTATGTTTTGGCTGAAATCTATTGTATAGTAAACATATAATGCGATAGTAATTAGTTTTTACTCAGAAATATTCTGACAATTAGGATAGCATTCTGACCAAGGTCAAGTCTTGCAACAAGACATGACCTTGAAACAAAATGACATGAAAAAACGTATTTAACTCACCCTCAGGTTAAAATCCACTTGCACACACATTAAATGTAATGTTATTTCACTATTAAACCAGTAATTCACTCAATAACACTCATTAAGAACGTAAAAAACACTTAAAATCGGCAGCCACTTGACAACGTAAACACGCGTAACCACAGACTATCTTTGATTTTTTTTTTGTCATAGAAAATGAAATTATTTGGATGCGGTTTCGTGTTCATAGTTGAAGAATTGTATAGAGAATCGAGTGGAATAGAGAAAAAAGATCCAAATATCGTGAGTAAAAAAGAAACAGCAATAATTTGGCGCGAAGTCGCGTTGAACGCGAACGGTAGTAAACTACCGTTGGGGCGATCTACGGAAAAAAATGCAACGGCACAAAACTACCGTTGGGGCGATCAACCGGTCAGCAACAGCCACTGCTTCCAGGGATCCGGACTAGGAATATCAGAATTTTTAGACGCAAAAGCACGAAAGGAAAAAGCCCAAATGAGAGAAGAATTATTCAAAGCTAGACAAAACGGACACCATGCAAGAATAACCAATTGTACAGACGCCAGCACGTCAACCTACCCGAATCTGTCATATTTTACCACTCAAACATTAACCTTCTACTCTTGTGATAAGGTTGAAATTCTATTAAAGAAATCTGACAGATTGAGGTAGCTTGATGTGCTGGCGTCTGTACATTGACGGGAAACTTACCAAGAAACATGATTACAACAGCGAGATGCAACATCACATACGTGATACAAATCAGGATAACGGTACAATAGCGACGTGCATCACCGATCACTCCTCCCTAATAAACACGCCGAATAAAACTGGGAATTATACATTTCGCAACCAAAGACCTACCATTTAAAATCTTATTCCAAAATTTCCAAAGTTTAAACAACAAGCAAGACTTACTTGATGCTTTCATTACCCAAAATTCTATGTACAACGTAATATGTGTCTCCGAGACCTGGCTTTCACATGAAAAACTAGAAATAATTCAATTTAATGGCTATAAGTTTGCCTCATCATACTGTCGCAGCACCAGACCAGGTGGCGGTGTCTGTATTCTACTTCAAAACCATTTAGATTATATACAGAGAAATGACATTACTGATATGTCTATAGAATATGTATTAGAGTTATGCGCTACTGAATTACCTAATAATTTATTAATTGTGATTATGTATTGGAATGGAAGAGAGGAAGAAGTTTTTTATCAGAAACTAAAACAAATTTTAAAATATATAACGAATAAATACTCAAAACTAAATATCATTATAGGAGGCGATTTCAATATAAATATATTATCAAATAGCCAAAAATCAAACCAATTTCTAAACTTAATGCAAGAACATAAATTTACCCAACACGTAAAAAATGCAACACGTGTAACACCAAATTCTGCCACATGTTTGGATCTAATATTTACAAATTTTATTCATAAGGACTTATACGCAACTGTAGAGGAGTTGGGTTTTTCAGACCATAACGGTACCATATTGCACTTTAATATCCCTCAACAAATAAAACAAACCACCCGGAATATAAAGAAAAGATTCTTCAACCACACAAATATATTGAAATTCAAGTCTAAACTGCAGGAAATAAATTGGAACGACATAATAACATCTGATAACGATATTAACGGAAATTATGAAGCATTTAGCAGAACACTTATTACTATCTTAAACCAATGCATACCACTACGGAAAATAAAATTAAAAGCGAAATATAAAAAACACTGGCTCACTAGAGGCATAAAAAACTCCTGTAAAAATAAAAGACTATTAAAGATATTCATTACCAAAACTAACAACACAATCTGTGACACAATGTTAACCGATTTTTATAAAAAATATGAAAAAACATTAAAGAAAACAGTTATTACAGCAAAAAAATTACACTTTAAAAATAAAATGACCAAATCTAATAATAAAATAAAAACTATGTGGAATAGACTGCGGAAGCTATGACGTCACAAATTTGACATTTGGGTAAAAACAAACACACTGAACGTATTGCATTTTGAGATAATTTACAATACATTATCTAACAAGGTATAAAATACCTTATTGCTTTGCTCCCGGTTGCAACCATGTCTCTAGAAGAGAAACCTGCAGGTTTTTTAGATTTCCTGCTAGTGAAAAAATCTTTAAAAAATGGAAAACACTCTGCCGGTACGTTACTGCTGATTAATTATTATTCTAGTCTGAGGACTCGTTGTATTGACTTGTATTGCTGACTTATTATTTTCAATTTCAGTCGTAAGGATAGAGACCCTACTCGCGAAGACTGTCTTTGTAATTATAATTTTGCTGATGAAAAGGATGTTGTTCCATCAATTTTTGCACACAATAGTAACAATTAGTTCGACGCAGACATTATTATTAATACAAAAAAGATAAAATAACAAAAATCCCACGTCGAAACCTGTTTGTTTTTACCCAAATGTCATCTTGTTACGTCACACTTCCACGGTCTATATTATCAATGAGCGAACAAACAAGAAAATAGCAAGCGATAAAAGAAATGTATCTCTTCAAACGAATAATGGTGTAACTTCTGACCCCAAGGTGGTGGCCAATATTTTTAATAATTTCTTCGCTTCTATGGGAGAGAGAAATATACAGAAAAACAAACCGAAACGATCTCCTGTCACGTCCCCTACACAAAACACGATTTTTCTCAGCCCAATAGACCCGTACGAGGTGAAATCTTTGTTAAAAATTTAAAAAGTAAATTGAGTCATGGTGTTGACGAGCTTCCACCTATTTTACTTAAACAGTGTGCAGACGAATTAACGTAACCATTCTACAAATTGTTAAATCAGTCTTTTGAAGAAGGCACTTTTCCCAATTTTTTGAAAAAGGCCCTCATAAAACCTATTCATAAGAAGAGTTCAAAAACAGATCCGAATAATTACCGACCCATTGCTCTTTTACCGACAGCCTCAAAAATATTTGAAAAAGCGATGTGCAATCGAGTTTATGAGTTTTGCGAAAAATATCGAATATTTAACGACTGTCAGAATGGTTTCCGCAAAAATCGATCCACAACCTTAGCTGTGTATAAATTTATTCAAAAAGCTCTTGACATTATTAATAATAAAAAATACGCTATAGGATTACTTTTGGACATGACAAAGGCTTATGACAAAGTACAATTTGACATATTACTAAAAAAAATATACAATATAGGACTCCGCGGTAAATGTTATGACTGGTTCGTATCTTATTTAAAAAATAGAGAACAAATAGTAGAAATAGAACATTACAACCATCACAAAAATGAAATTGAATTAGTTAGATCAGACAGTAAATTAATGACCGCTTCAATCCCGCAAGGTAGCGTAATAGGTTGTCTCATGTTCCTTATTTATATAAACGACCTCCCTAATAACATAAATGAGCCCTGTGTGCTATTCGCGGATGACGTATCTATTTTGACCTCATGTGAAAACAACACCACTATTCATGAAAAATTAAATTCCATACTTAACTCAACAATAAACTGGATGTCTGAACATAATTTAGAAATTAATTTTAACAAGACTAAATTAATAACCTTCCACCCCCGACAAAAAATACCAATTAATATCAACTTTATTTTTAACAACATTAAATTAGAAGTAGTTAATAAATTCTCCCTATTAGGCCTAGATATTGACACAAATATAAATTGGAAGTCACATATCCAAAAAATAAAAGCCAAGCTATCAAAATTTTCGTACGCCCTCCGTGAGATCAAAAAAACTACAGACCTTAAAACTGCTCTGGTAACGTACTATGCATACGCCTACGCATGGCTCAAATACGGTGTCGTTTTATGGGGCAATAGTACCGATGCTCCCACACTATTCACTTTACAGAAAAACTACTTAGAATCATAGTAAATATTGAAGAAACAGACAGTTGTAAGCCCCACTTTCAAGAAATGAAAATTCTTTCCCTACCCTCCCTCTATATTTTCGAAATTTGCAAATTTGTACGTAAATACCTAGAGTTCTACACCAAAAGGGAAGATATCCAAACAAAAATAACACTTAGGCACAAAAATAGGCTCAATCTACCAACATCACGTCTAAAAATGCACTCTGACAGTGCCTACGTCATGTCCATAAAATTATACAATAAACTGCCAGAATCCATTAAAAATATAGAAAAGTATAATATTTTCATAAATAAATTGAAAACATTCTTATTAAATAAAACCTATTATAGTGTTAATGAATATTTAAATGACAAATTATAAATATGAACATAAAATAATTTTAATATTATATAGACAACAAAATATGTTATTTAAATACACACCAAAAAAAAAATATATATATATATAAAAAACCCAAAAAATAAAATATTGATATCATAATACAATAATTACAATAATTACAATTAAACCCCCGCAATAGTAAAAAATAAAATAATATAAATACCAATTTTTTTTTTTTTAATTTACCTAAATAAATACCTAGAACTTCTACCTATATGAGTATTAAAAACAAAAACGTCATTTTTAAATATTCGATTAGAAGTAAACACTCAGTGCTCTTCCTCCTCTCTCCCATGATTATTCTATGCTGTGCCCGACAGGGTCCAAAATTGTGTCGACATTACAACCCACCAGCTAATGTAAACTTACTTAATTATGTACATTTTGGAATGCAATAAAGAAATTGAGAATTGAGAATTGAGAATTCCACTATATCTTTTAAATAGACTCTGTTTCCAGTACTGTCTTTGAGTTTGTTTAATGACACATGAGATTTGAAAATGAAAAAATCACTTATTTCCATCTTTTTAACATATATTTTACCGGAATTGGCAATCTCAATAGCATGGCAAAAATCGTCGAAATCGTAAACCTTTTTCTTTTTGTTTAAAGATTGTTCCACGTTGTGGTGGAACGAGTCGGCAGACATAAAAGTATGTCCCGGCTCGAAATACTTCAATATAATTTTTGAAGCGGCTATGTCACTACTATTAATAACTCCGATCAAATAAGTTATCAGGCACCAGTTTTTGTTCTGAGCTGAACAATTATCAAGCCATATTGTAATTGTTGCAGCATCTCTTTGGCTTATAAAAAACGCCCTAAAAGTACTTACTAAGTCTTCTTGTTTCCGTCCAGAAATTGCTTCATGCCAAGTCACAGCATATACTGGATTAGTGCTTGTATATTTCCCAAGAGGCACAAACGTTTCATTATAAACCACTAATCTGGGGCAAAATATGGCAGTTTTAAAAGAATCTAATCTCGGTAGCATGATGACCAAATCAAATCAAATCAAAACGTTTATTTCAACTAGGCCAATTACAGGCACTTATGAATTGTCAAAAGACATAAAATAAAACAATTACAAAAATAGTTATGGTGCTACAGTCCCAGTCACAAGACATAAAAACTGTGAAAGTGACCTTCTGGAGATCTACAGAGACATAAACGTTTTCTTCTTTACGGACTCTCTTGGTATCAGCCTCAGAGTGCTTCCGCGCTTTTATTTTTTTTTTTTTTTATGTTTTGTATAAAGATTGCAAGTTTCACACTCAGGATCTCGTCCGTTTTTTGTGGTTCCCTATCCATTTGCATAAAATTTTAAGACCTAATATAACTTAGCATAATTTTGTTTGGCATAATTATATTTTCGCATAATATAATAACGCATAATAGCTTACGCATAATTTTTAAAGCATAATTTCTCTAAGCATAATAATGATTAAGCATAATATTCTAAAGCATAAATTTATTAAGCATAAAGTTCTAAAGCATAACTTTTTTAAGTATAATATTTTAAAGCATAAATTTACTAAGCATAAAGTTGTAAAGCATAACTTTTTTAAGCATAATGTCCTAAAGCATAAATTTATTTACGCATAATGATATTAAAACATTACTTATAAAGGCATACAGCATGCAAGCAAGCAAGCATGCAAAACCTTTGTACCCCTTTTGGCCTACTCAGCTGTCTGGGCTGCATCCTAGCTGCTGACGCAGCATTCCGACACTCCTCACCTATCTTTCCCTCGGTCCAGCACGCCAGTCGTCTCCCAACCATCATCCCGTGCACTTGTCACTTGTACATATTTACCGTGTAATATAGTACTTAATTCCAGCATCTATTAATTTCATTTTTTAAAAACCCTACTCGGTTCCCGGTTCTAACATTGGTGGCAGCGGTGGGATTGTAAATCCTTGGACTCTTCCGAAAAAGTGGTTAAACCAAAAGTGCTAATTCCTAAGTGCTATAAAGTGCCAAAAAGTGCTAAAAAGTGTCAAGTGCCAATATCCTCAAGAGGCGGCTCACCACACCGGTCTTCCCGGTATCGACCACGGTCGATCAGCTTCGGTTCCAGTTCCAGTTCCAGCTCCAGTTCCAGTTCGAGGTCCAGGTTCGGGCCTACCTTCAGCAGAAAATGTGCGCTATCCTAATCCTGTGAGTTGTGAACTTAATATTATCCAAAAGTGATCCAGTGAAATTATTAATAACCCACGAATAACGACACATTGTCAGTGTCTTATCTCGTAATCCATACCGCATCAACGGATGTTGTGTCTCGCCACTCGTCGCAGCTAAGTCTCCATACAGTGCGCGATAAATCTTCTTCGTAATTCTAAGCTATTATAATTCCTATCTTTCCTTTTAAATTAAGTTTATAATCTTTTGTTAAAATTCCCAAAATGTCCAAAGACTCTAAAAATGTCAAAGAGGAGTTGAACGAAGACATCCCTCTAGGAGTCATCCTTAAATTCATAAAACCATTCGATGGCTCTCGAGAAAAATTAAATGCATTCATAAACAATTGCGACAACGCAATATCTTTAGCCACTCTATACCAAACAGATATAGTATTTAAATACATAATTAGCCAGTTAGATGGTAGAGCGGAAATAGCTTGCTCCATAAAGGAATTCGACACCTGGTCATCCTTGAAAGAATTCCTTCAAAACCAATTTGGAGAACGCAAGCACTATGCCCACCTCTTAGCTGAACTCCAAGACTGCAAACAGGGTCAGGAAAATGTTAACCAATTTTCTTTAAAAATAGAAACGTGTTTATCTAAACTATTAACAGAAATTTCAATCTCCAACCATAAGAAGAGCGAAATTTCTGGCAGAGTTGCTGCTATGGAGGATCTGGCTCTCCACACGTTCACAATGGGCCTCACCCCACGTATCGCCAACATTGTAAGATGTAGAAATCCGAAAAATTTAAATGAGGCTATTAATTACGCGATTTCAGAAGAAAAACTCCAGCAGTACTCATTTAAACAATCCATGGCTACGAAATCATTCCGTCAAAATGACACAAATAATAAATCCAGTAGACCAAACAATAATAATAATTTCTCATCCCAGAAACCTTCCCAGGTAAAACCTTCCTCAAACGAACCATTTTGCAGATATTGCAAAAAGTCCGGGCACATCATAGAAAAGTGTGCACTACGTGAATATAATAATAAAAAATTTAATCAAAATAAAACTAATCAATCGAGTGCGCAACCGAGCACTTCTAATTTTAAACCCCGTATCAATTACATGGTCGAAACGGAAAATGAAGACGGTTACGATACTGTCGATTTAAACTAAACCATGTCCCGCACGGGCGTCGCACGGGACATGTAAATCTCATCACAAACGACGCCAAATTAAATCCAAGAGTTAAGCAACAGGGTAACCAGCCCCAAATCGTAAACTCTAATCCTCGGGTCAAGCAACAGGGTAACCAGCCCCAAATCGTAGACTCTGAATCCTTAAATTCCATTAAAGTCAAGCAACAGGGTAACCAGCCCCAAACCGTAGACTTTAAACCCTTTAAATCCACGGAAGTCAAGCAACAGGGTAACCAGCCCCAAATCGTAGACTCTGAATCCTTAAATTCCATTAAAGTCAAGCAACAGGGTAACCAGCCCCAAACCGTAGACTTTAAACCCTTTAAATCCACGGAAGTCAAGCAACAGGGTAACCAGCCCCAAACCGTAGACTGCATCCGGAAACCTGAAAATAAAAAACAAATTAATAAAGAAATATATGAATTTACATCTAATATATCAAGTAAATCCTTACCTTTCATAAAAGTGAATTCTCCCGTATCCTCTAAAGACCTAAATCTTCTCGTCGATTCAGGTGCTTGTATAAGTGTTATAAAGAAATCCGCAATTGAGCAAATGCCCGTCGTTAACGAAAACGTCATATTCCGAATAAAAGGTATCGATTCAAACACCGATAACCCGCTACGCACATTGGGACAAATTCCCATTACTATATATACACATGAAGAAAATCATACTGATTGTAAATATCTAACACATAATTTCAATTTAGTTAAAGAACTAACCCTATCCTATGATGGAATTATCGGCAACGATTTATTCAACTCAATGAGTTGTAAAATAAATTATGATGAAGGAATATTACAGTTAAACGAATTTAAAATAAAAATGCACTTTAATGATCCTATATATTCAATAACACCGCGTACGGAAACAATTATTGAATGTACTGTAGCAAATCCAGAGATAAGAGAAGGTCTTATAATAGACCAACATTTATCTAAAGACTTACTAGTAGCAAATTGCATAGTTCGAGTTAAAAATAATAACCGCGTCAATATCTCTATAGTTAATACGTCAGAAGAACCCGTCACTATAAATTCTGACCTTAGACTATACCTAAAACCTTTTGCACTAGAAGATTCAGTCCTTATCAATGCCATGAGCGAATCCCAAGTCCGGGAACGCACTGATGAAGTACTAAAACAGCTTCGCGTGTCCCACCTTAATCCTGAAGAAACTGAAGCACTATATTCCGTCTGTTCTCAGTTCTCAGACATCTTCCACCTTCCCGACGATCAGTTAACACATACTGACGCCATAGAACATAAAATCAAAACTACCTCGGATAACCCAATCCACGTAAAAACGTATAGATTCCCCGAGTGTCATAAAAAAGAAGTCGATTCTCAAATCGAGAAAATGTTAAAACAAGGTATAATAAAACCTTCAATGTCCCCTTGGTCCTCACCAATTTGGGTGGTACCAAAGAAACTCGATGCTTCCGGTCAAAGAAAATGGCGCGTCGTAATCGATTACCGCAAGCTTAACGACGTGACTATCGGCGACTCCTATCCTATTCCAAACATAGCTGATATCCTAGACCAACTAGGAAAATGTAAATACTTCAGCACATTAGACCTAGCTTCCGGTTTCCATCAGATAAATATGTCTCCAGATGATTCCCCTAAAACAGCATTTTCGATTCCATCAGGCCACTACGAGTTCACGCGTATGCCATTCGGTTTAAAAAATGCACCATCCACATTTCAGAGGTTAATGAACTCTGCCTTATCCGGTCTTCAAGGCATTCAATGTTTCGTCTACCTTGATGACATCGTCATTTATTCATATGACATACCTACCCATATAGATAACCTAACAAATGTATTTTCCAGACTCCGCGAATTTAGATTAAAATTGCAACCCGACAAATGTGAGTTTCTACGAAAGGAAGTTTCTTACTTAGGCCATGTCATCACTGACAAGGGCGTCAAACCAAATCCTGAAAAACTGCGCTCCGTTCATGAATTTCCCATACCTAAAACTCCAAAAGATGTTAAATCATTCCTTGGTTTTGTCTCCTATTATCGCAGGTTCATTCCCGATTTTTCAAGTATCGCAAAACCACTAACTAATCTCCTGAAAAAGAATGTAGAGTTCATATGGTCAAACGAACATCAGCTATCCTTCGAAACTCTTAAAAACAAATTAACTACAGCTCCTTTACTAGCATACCCTGACTTCTCTAAACCTTTTCTTCTCAGCTGTGACGCATCGAATTACGCAATCAGCGCTATCCTTTCCCAAGGCGAAATAGGTAAAGATAAACCTATTGCCTACGCGTCCCGCACACTCAACAAAAATGAGTGCAACTATAGCACAACTGAAAAAGAATTACTCGCAATTCTTTTCGGCTGTAAAACTTTCCGTCCATACCTTTATGGCAGAAAGTTCATAATTATTACCGACCATCGTCCTTTGCGTTGGCTATTTAATCACACTGATCCCAGTAGTAAACTCCAAAGATGGAGATTGAAACTAGAAGAATATGAGTACGAAATAATATATCGGAAAGGTAAACTCAATAATGCCGCTGATGCATTATCCCGTTATCCTGTAATTAAATCTGTTAATCCTATAAATCCTCTACCTAGTACTTCTAATAAAAATATAAACTTACCTGTTAATGATCCAGACGTTCCTCCAGTTGAATCCCCTGATGACTTAATTGAACTAGAAGATCTTACAGATCTTATTCAACCTACTAGCTTACCTGATTTAGGCAATCTTGATGACCTAGAAAATATAAATGAAAACTTACCTTCACCTTCCAGTGAACCTCCAAATCCAATATCTCCTCCTGATATCTCCAGCCCTAGTAGTTCCTCTACCCTAGACGGAAACTATTCAGAATTCCTTAAAACTATTTCTAAAGATTTTAATCCAAACGTGACTATAATAGAACACAATGAAAGCTTATCTAAAACTAATAAAAAATATATAATAATACCTACATCTATAGATATGGATGAATCCATCCCGTACACCCAAGAAGTGTTATCTAATATTCCTAATTTAAGTGAATTTTCCTTACTGGAAAGAACATTACATTCTTTCCTTAAATATAAATTAGACAATAAAATCTACTATTTCATATTTACCAAAGTCAATCATTTTGACACTTGTACTTACGAAGATATCTTCAAGTGTCTGAAATCTATAAGAAACGAATTAATCGTTAGTCTTACAGGTCAAGATAACCCCGAGATAGCCATATCTGACTTTAATAATCCATTCGATACGCATCAATATATTAAACTATATAACATGATTCTATACCTATTCCATAACTCAGAAATGACTATACATATTTATAAAAATACTGTCATATATCCGTCATTAAGTGAAATTCCAAAAATCCTAAAGGAAAATCACGATCTTCCTATAGCCGGTCACCTAGGCTCTGGTAGAATGTTAAAACGCATTCAAGAGAAATACTACTGGAAACACATGCGAACTGACATTGAAAACTATGTAAAAAAATGTCCGCAGTGTCAAGTCAATAAGGCCCTTAGACAAACAAATCGGGCTCCTATGCAAATAACTTCTCTTTCAACACGTCCGTTTGAACGAGTAGCTTTTGATATCGTAGGACCACTACCAGAAGCCGGTAGCGATAAATATAAATACATCCTGACTCTCCAGGATGACCTCACTAAGTTCTCAGCTGCTTATCCAATCACGAATACTACTGCTGAAGAAACATGTGAATGTTTGGTACATTTCATCACACTATTCGGAATTCCAAAAACAATCCTAACGGATCAAGGTACCAACTTCACGGCCGAGTTATTCAAACAAACCTGTAACCTATTAAAAATAAAACAATTATGGTCAACTCCATATCATCCTCAAACTCAGGGTGCTCTCGAGAGGAGTCACTCTACTTTAAAAGAGTACTTAAAATCATATGTGAATGAGCAACAAAATAACTGGCCTCGATTTGTATATACAGCTATGCTAGCGTATAATACAGCTATCCACTCAACTACTCACTTTGCTCCCTACGAACTAGTATTCGGAAATAAACCATACATACCAACCTCCATCTATGAAGAAACATCAAGTGCTACTTACCCTGAATATGTCCGCATACTCCAAAATAGACTTAAGTATTGCCGAGCGAAGGCAATAGAATATATTCAAAAATCAAAGATAAATTCCAAAAATTATTATGATACTCACACGAGACCAATTAAGTATAAAGTCGGTGATCTTGTTTACTTAAAAAATCATTTACGTCTCAGAAAAGCCTTATCTCCTATATGGAAAGGTCCATATAAGATTGTGAAAATTCATGGAAACAACACAGCATCGCTCCTTATAAACAGACGTCACGTTAAACATCATTTTGACGAAATGAAATTGGCCACTAGTAGTATAACCTAGTATTTTAAAATAATATATAATAACCTATATTACGTTTCCTTCCAGAATTGGTTTCATTTATCCTATCCTGGCATCAAACAGTCAAGGATATATCCAGCCAGCATCAGACGACGCAGGCATATATTTTGATCCTATTGGCTCTCTTAAAATAACCGATGATACTTTAGATATTATAATTCCTATAGATATCTCTTTCATTCAACCACATTTAGATAACATAAGAGATATTCTAACAACCTCGAAATTTTTATGTAATCAAAGTAATGCATATTACGGAGATGATTGTTATTATTTATTCCAACCATTGTCGTCCCGCTATTCTGACATTGTAAGAGATTTTGACTCTATCTCCCATCTCATATCGAAATCTAATAAAAGATCACCTTGGTTTGGTGGAGTTGGCTCAGTAATCAAATATCTATTTGGTAACATGGACGAAAATGATGCTGAAAAATATAGTAATGCTATTCAAACTTTGGAAAATGATCAAACTAAATTGGCTACCCTCATGAAAGAAAACATGATGGTTACACAATCCACACTTTTGTCTTTAAAAGAAGTTATTGATAAAATAAATGCAAATGAAGAAAGTTTAAGTTACGCCATAGATAACTTGAACCAAGAAATGGCAAACCTAACACATGTTTCCAACAAATTATTAATGAGATCTAAAATATCGGGATTGTCGAATATTTTAGAAAGTAGTTTGTTAACCTTATCATTTAAGTTAGAAGATATTATTAATGCTATTATGTTTAGTAAGTCTAATATATTATATCCATCTATCATTACGCCTAAGCAACTGTTTTCAGACCTTGTAAGTAATTATAGATTTCTCCCTAGTTCTAAGCAATTACCTGTACCCTTAATATTAGACAATATTCATATTTTAGAAAATATATCTGATGTATCCAGTTATTATGCAAATAACAAAATTATATTCATACTACAAATGCCCTTAGTAAACACAAAAGAATTTGACTTATACCACACTGTACCATATCCCATTGCTCTGTAAAACTGTAAACAATACATTGTATTCTACTATAATACCTTCTACTAAATATTTGGGCATAACCAAAGATAAGAAATCTTATTGTAAACTTAATTCTCTTAACACCTGTAAAGTAATTAATACGCAATATTATATCTGTGAAATTTCCAATGTATATCCTACATCAGCTGTACCTATCTGCGAAACGGAGGTTATCTGAAGAAATTTTCAAAATTAAAGCTCTTACTTCCGTTCCGAGTCTTTGTAAAACTGAATTTGTTAACGGTAATTTCGAAACGTTTCATAAACTCCATAATAACCAATGGATCTACATGATCAGCCAAAATTCTAAAATAACTATAGAATGCAGTAACCAAGAATTATCTGAATCTTCTATTTCCGGTACTGGTATATTAACTATACCAGACAAGCTCAAGAGGATATTAATGTTCTGTATTGCTCACCATATATCTCTAAGACATGTTACAATAAGTTAATACCTAAACATAACATTGAAATAAAACTGGTTCTCTTTACAATAAAACCAATTGTATTGCATTTCGAATTAATTTAATGATACTTGTTATAAAATTTTCGAGGAAACAAAATTGATGAACATCAACTATATATGTACTATACTTGTATTTTAATAATTTTAGATAAAAAATTCATGCAAATTTATCATTTATCATCAAATGTGTCCAATCGACCAAGTAATAGTGTTACTTAAAAAAATACTTATGAAGGAACAACTTAGATTCCCTTTTCTCAAATTATAATAAGGCAACCGATCAGATAAAAACAAACCTCAATGGAGTTATTGAGAAACCTCACATTGTCATTTATGGTAATTATTATTCTTATATAACTGTAGTTATAAGTCTTATTTTAATTTTGTACTTTTTCTTTAAATTGTATTGCCATTTTAAAAAACCAAAATGTAAACCCAAACCTGAAACTCCCATAGAACTGGCATCCATAAGTTCCGAAGATATCACTGGTCCTCGTCTTCGAATGTCCTAAATCCATAACACTTGTATTTCCTTCCTTTCCCGTCAACTTACCTTTCCACCCGTAAGTTTCCTCCTAATCGGGGGGCTGTTACATCCAACCTTTGTACCCCTTTTGGCCTACTCAGCTGTCTGGGCTGCATCCTAGCTGCTGACGCAGCATTCCGACACTCCTCACCTATCTTTCCCTCGGTCCAGCACGCCAGTCGTCTCCTAACCATCATCCCGTGCACTTGTCACTTGTACATATTTACCGTGTAATGTAGTACTTAATTCCAGCATCTTTAATTTCAATTTTTAAAAACCCTACTCGGTTCCCGGTTCTAACAGCTCGCAGCCGCCTGCTCCTCAGCCCGCGGGCCGCCTCGCCCCTACGCGCCTACGCGATTTTAAATTACACTCTAGGGGTAGGACAAACAAGACTACGTGGAGTCGGTTTTGCAGCAATTCGGTTCTGTCACTAACTTTTGTTGCACATCATATTCAATTTTTAATTAACATTATTTAATTGTTACAGAAACGTATTAATTTAGAAAGTATTAATTGTATGCCTAAATATTATTATGCTAATAGTCATTAGGCGTACTAACGTTATGCTAATAGTCATTAGGCGTACTAACGTTATGCTAATAGTCATTAGGCCTACTAACGTTATGCGAATCAAATTTATGCCGAAACAAATTAGTCTTTAAGATGATTATGCGAATGTAAGATGTATGCCTAAAAAAATTATGCCGAAGTATTATTATGCCTAAACAAATTGTGCCAAAATCGTTATGCCGAAGTATATTAGGACAAAGAACATTATGCGAATAGAAGGGATCCCGCCGGTCCTGCTCCATAGTACAATGTAGGGCTTGAGCAGAATCAAACTTGGTTGAAATTTTAATGCTCACACACTGCCTTTATTGTATTTTATTTAAAGTTGTAATTGCATTATTTTGTGAAAGTGTGAACACCGTGTACCTATTAGCTGTATAATTATTGTTTTTTTTATCCTTTTAATGATTTAATAGTCTTGACTTGAGTACATCGCTTTCACATTTATTTATTTTTTAAATTGTTATTTCATAACATTGTTAAACATTTTTGAAAAAGAGTAAGTATGGAGTTTCTTGCCCATTCTTCTCCATGCAACCTACCTTGCAGCGAATGAAAATCCAGCGAATGGGTGTAGAATCAATCCCATCCCATTGTTACATACAATATTTTCTCCCTACCCGTTCAGGTCAGATTATAATAAAACCACAAACTGGTTTATGTTACACCAGTTTATTAGGACGAGTAACAATCTCCCGAACTATAATATTATAATTATTAATGATATTAAATTGAACTAATTTTACATCAAATAAAGGTGGTTAAATCCTTTACTCAACTAATATATTTATATAATAATTTAATGAATTAAAGCCAGCCAGTTGTAACCTATGAATTTAAAGAAGAGCTTAGGTCGCGGGGAGTTGGAGATAAACCGAGTACTGTTCTGTTATCAAGGTTGAATTAAATATTTCTAATGTAGAACTGAAGTTTAACAATCACCGGAACCTTCCAGTTAAAAAAAAACAATTATATGAATTTAACAAATGGGCGCCAGGGACCTGGAGAGTCCCGAATCCTGGAGCTGAAGATATCCTCAATTATACTGAGACCTCTGGAGGAATGCAGCAGGAGCCCAAGATTCTCAACTTAAAGTTAAGTGTGGTACCGACATCAAATCCGGTTACCAAATTTACACCGGTGCTTCAAGGGGTGGTTTACTCAGAAACCGTACCAATATAACCCGAAGGAAAAAAAAAAGAATATATGAGGAAAAAAAAACCGTCACGCCTGCGCTCTCGCTAGGCGGTGTCTGCCAGCCGTACAGTCGCCCCCGCAGGAGGCTTCCGGCGTTCTCGAGAGACGGACTTCACGTCCGGATTCGGAGACTTCAGCTCACGACCCCGGCGGTGAAGCGAGTCACCCGATGAGCCTCTCCTGCAATCGACAATACGGAGACCAAATAATAAAAGGGTAACCTATTTGTTTTCCTCGATGTGATCGAGCTGGGAAATCTATCCGGCTAGAACCTCGGCCGGCTCATGGCCTTTATTCAAACGGAAATACGCGTGGCGTCTGTCCACCACGCACCAGGGCTTATGCCGTTTTCCTGGACAATACTTTAACCCCGAGGTCAACACTGAGAAATTGCTTACGGCCTACAATTGGGAAATAGCTGGTTTATTACTCACGGTTATTGCTGGGGAAAAGCGGCGTGGGCTGGGGCTGCTGGACGTTCAACTGGGCAGGCCCGCGACGAAAAGGTGCAATTAGGAATCCTGAAATAATCGTTCAGATTAACACGACATTATTCCCTCACACGCACACCCAGGGGAGCGCCGGCAGACTCCATCCCAGAAATAAACTTACCTTCTGCTGACCGCCAACAGACATGAAATAACACAGCGAGTGCTGGGGGGCAAGTGAAAGACGCCATCCTTGCAAAGTCATCCCAAATCGTTAGCCGGAAGCCAGCGTAGAATCGGGTGCCCACCACAAGTCAAACTCCCGGAAGGCGTGGAGAACCCATTACCCCAGTCACCAACCCAAACACCTCACACTAGAAATTCTCCTTAAAAAACGGCGGAACGACACGTCCAACCGTCGGCAACAAATTACACAACACTAGATCCTATACCATTCCGTTCTCCATTATAATCTCTCCCAACAATTTATCACAAAACAGTTTCAACCAGGGAAACCACTCCTACAATAATAAATGGGTAAAAACAAAACCCAACGTGACAACATTAAGGTTGACAGTTCCAAAGACAATCCACGCAAAAGTTCACAGATTAAAAATGTATCGTTTCGGTCGAAGGTTCTCGAATAAAGTCCATATTGAAAAAATTAAATCATTTCCGTTTATGGATATTTAGTTTATTATTAACTTCTTTTACTTATTTATTTTCTTTAACTGATAATTATTACAGAATGTGTTTATTCAGATTATTTAAAGATTTGTGATCATCAGATTAAAATATCGATTATTTTACGGTTGTTAAATCGGAGCGCGCCAGAGGGCGCCTCGAACTGTCAGAATTGACGTCTGACGTAATGAATGTCATGTCATTAGTAAACAACCTATGTTTTGGTCAAAATAATATTGTGAAACGGTTTAAAAGAATTTAGAAAAGTGATTTATTGTTTGGAAATGAAACCAACGATACATAGGAATGGTTGACCCATGAATGCAGGTACTTGCCACTTTGCTTATTAGACACGCAGCCGCGAAATAGCAGCCTGAGCTAGGAACATAAAAAAAACAACGTAACACCATCCCCTTTCCTTAATTTTAATATTCGACGTTTAAAAGTGCCTCACTGATGGTCTATTTAAAATAAATGATTTGACTTTGACTTTGACTTTGAAAACCTTTAAAAGTTTCCTCAAACACAAGTTTTATGTTTACGATGTCGATAGCCGATACGACGGATTAATAGGTTCGGATCTTTTAAAAATGTTAGATGCAACAATAGACATGAAGACGCAAATTTTAAAAACACGGGATACGGAAATACCTATAATATACAGCCTCACATGTGAAATTACTTTAGACCCCCGAACTGAAACAATAGTAAAAGTACCAACCGACCTAGCTAACGGTGATGCAATCATTGACTTTAAAAATTTCGGTAATGACGTACGTATGCCTAGCGCTATAGTTACATGCATAGATTTTTTTGCAACAACCGTTATTCAAAATGCTTCTCAAAATAGCCTGATTATTACATTTACTAAGCCTTTGACTACAACCAAACTCAATGATACTAATATCTGTGAAATAAACATAACATCGGATGAGTCACTCAATAACTATGAAATTGATGAATTACTGAAACAAAATTTAGCTAAATTACGATTAGATCACACTAAAAAAGAAGAACGCGAAGCTATAGAAAAACTTTGTTTTGAATATAGAGATATATTTTACTGCGAACACCTTCCCTTAACATTCACAAACCAAGTAAAACACCAAATCCGGACTACAAACGAAGAGCCTATTTTTATTAGACCTTACCGACATCCACCGTTACAAAACGCTGAAATACAAAAACAAGTTGATAAATTATTACATGATAATGTTATTCAAGAGTCATTTTCGCCATGGAGTGCCCCCGTGCACCTAGTCCCAAAAGGGTAGATGCTTCGGGTGAGCACAAATTCAGAATGGTTATAGACTACCGACGTTTAAATGACAAAACGATCGACGACAAGTACCCCTTACCGAATATTACTGACTTATTTGACAAACTAGGAAAGTCTTCCTACTTTAGTACCCTAGACCTCGCTAGTGGGTATCACCAGATAGAGGTAGACAAACAAGACAGACCTAAAACTGCGTTTACAACCCCGTCAGGACACTATGAATTTACCCGCATGCCATTCGGGCTTAAAACTGCACCTGCAACTTTTCAACGCGCAATGGATAATGTGCTGAGAGGTTTGCAAGGTATCCATTGCCTCGTCTATTTGGATGATATAATAATATATTCGAATAGTTTACAAGAACACATTGAAAAGTTAAGAAAAATATTTGACCGCCTTAGACAAAACAACCTTAAAGTGACACTAGACAAATGTGAGTTCCTGAGAAAGGAGGTACTTTACTTGGGATACAAGATTACTAAACATGGCCTAGAACCTAACGATGACAAAATTAGAGCAGTACTTAACTTCCCACTTCCCCGCACACCCACCGAAACTAAAAGTTTTCTCGGTCTGGTTGGCTATTATCGAAAATTTATAAAGGATTTTTCTAAAATCACACAACCTCTTACTTCATGCCTGAAAAAGAAAAATAAATTAAAAGAAATTACTCAACCATATATCGATGCTTTCCAAAGATGCAAAGAACTACTAGTCAACGCTCCTATACTACAATTCCCTGATTTTTCAAAGCCTTTCATCCTAACTACAGACGCGTCAAATTACGCCGTAGGTGCTGTCCTTTCACAAGGAGTTATTGGAAATGAAAAACCCATTGCATACGCCAGCAGGACATTAAATGAGGCGGAAACACGGTACAGTACTCATCATCTGCCTAGCCTTTTCCCAACTATATTGGGGTCGGCTTCCAGTCGAACCAGATTCAGCTGGATATCAGTATTTTACATGGAGCGACTGCCTGTCGGACCTCCACAACCCAGTAACTGGGTAATACGATACCCCATGGTAAGACTTGTTGTCAGACTTTAGAGCTTCTGACGAACATTAACGACTGTCAAAGATCTACAAATGCCAGCCGAGACCAACGGCTTTACGTGCTTTCCGAGGCACGGAGGAAACTCGCTATGACAGATGGTCACCCATCCACAGACCAACCTCGGCAAGCGCGGCTTAACCCGGAAGATCGGCCTGTGCGGCTGTGATTATTTAGCCACGAGCTCCTCAAAGTACTATAGAAAAGAAATTGCTAGCCATAGTGTGGGCAGCAAAACACTTCCGTCCATACTTGTACGGACGAAAATTCACAATATATACCGATCACCGACCGTTAGCGTGGCTTAATTCAATCAAAGAGCCGAATAGTAAGCTAACTAGGTGGAAACTAAGGTTAGCCGAATTTGATTTCGATATAATATACAAGAAAGGTAGTCAAAATAGCAACGCCGATGCTCTGTCCCGGATAAAATTAAATGTACTTAGCAATCAAGATAATAACGCATCCTTACAGGGTAACGTGGGTGATACTGAAAGACCTGATAGTCCAATATCAATATCGGACTCTTCAGAAACATTGACTGCTCCGTCACCTTCAGACATTATGTCATCTTATCCAGTCCGAACACCTTCCTCCAGCACTCTCACAGCAGATTCATTACCTGAAACAATACACTCAGCACAAGATATAGATACAAACGGCATCCCTATCCTAGATGAGGCTGTAGACACGAAGCCCCATCAAGTTCTTGTTTTTACCTGGAACAGAGATCAATTATTATCAGTAAAAGATTTATCACGTGATAAACAAAATTTTTTTGAGATACACTTGCCTGTAGATAATCCACACTTTTTTTTTTTTTTTTTTTTAGCGTGGTAAAATCATCAAATGAGTCCTCCAACCCCGGGCAGGGCGGGAGGGACTGTCAGACTTCTACTGACTAAAATCCACGGTGTCCTTCATAGCCTGTTATGTTCCGGGGTCACGGTAAGGGAATAATCCCGCGACCCCGGCAGGCTTTGGCCCTCTGAGAGGGGGGCCCCGTCATTATGCTGACGCTCTTTGAGGCGCGCGTGGGACACAACGCGCCGTCGACCCGGGCATGGTCCTTGGTCGGGCAGCGAGTTGCCCTTTACTCGCTGCCCGCATGCCCGCGCCTACGGTGGCCGGAGATCATCTTGCGACGTCCGTCGCCGTGGGCGCCTACCACTGCGGCTGGGGCGGAGGGAGGACGCTGTCCTCTCTCGCTCGCGGCCTGCCTCCTCCTTGACGAGCATTACTGCCTCGCAGAAGGAGCTGACCGCTTCCCACTCCGTCTCGCCCCGCAGCATGGCCGCAACCAATACCGGGCGCAAGAGGTCTCCGCCTATCGCAGCCGTGAGCACACGTCGGTGCTCCGCCCAAGCTGGGCAGTCTTGCACCGTATGCTCCACCGTGTCCTCCGGGCGATCTTCGCAGTGGTGGCACCCAGGCGTCTCCTCCTTTCGCATCAGACACAGGTACCTCCCGAAACTTCCGTGTCCGGTGAGGACCTGCGTCAAGCGGTAGGTCAGGACGCCATGACTTCTCTCCAGCCACTCCTCAAACGGCCGTCGGTCGCGACAGTCGTTCCTTCCATACTGCCCTGAGATCGCGCCGGAGGTCTTCGCGCCGCGCCTCGACTTCGCGAGGCAGCGGGGTCACGCCCCGGCGCTGCGCCTCCACGCGCCACTCATAGACGCGCTGGAGGGCAGTCGCCTCCAGATCCCAAGGCAGCAATCCGGCAAGCAGGTTGGCCGATTCGCCTGCAATCGTGCGGTATCCCCGGATCATCCGGATAGCCATGACCCTCTGGCATGCGACCAGCTTCTGTGGTCGCGTCCGGATGCTCAGGGCCCACACAGGGGCCCCGTAGAGGGCCATGGACCGCACGACGCCAGCGTACAGCCTACGGCAGGAAGCGTTTGGCCCGCTGAGATTGGGCAGCAGTCGCCTGAGGGCGGCTGCTGTACGGTTCAGCTTTGGGGCCAAACTCAGGAAATGCTCCCTGAAGTTCCACCGGCTGTCGAGGACGAGTCCCAGGTACTTCATCGTCCCCTGTACGCCGATTGGAACTCCTTCCACCGTAATGCTGTAACTCGACGGTGGCGCGTTACGGCGGCCATGAAAACACATGGCCTCCGTCTTGTGCAGCGCCACCTCGAGTCCCAAAGATAATCCACACTTAGTAAAACAATTTCTTCTAGAATACATACAGCCTAAAATAAAATATTTCTTTTATTTTGAGGATCAAATACACCGTAACCAGTTTACAAACGCTGTTATTAAACTGTTTAAAAAGGATACTGTAAAAATTTACGAATGCACAATAGTTATTTGTGCAACAAGAGAGCAAAGTCGTTTTTTGCTGCGAGTGCTGATTTTGAATCTTGAGCAAGCGAAGGATTCAAGGATTGAATCACGAGCGTAGCGAGTGATTCTAAAGTTGAATCCTGAGTGTAGCGAGAGATTCAAAGGCACGAGATGCAAAAAACTTTGCTCTCGTGTAACACACATAACTTTTCACTTCAGCAGCGAGAACACTTTAGGAGATAAAATAATAAATAGGAATAGATTAAAATAACTTTTTTTTTTAAAGTAGCTTTCAACAATAAGTAAATACTCCGCATTGTAGATAATCGTCTCGTCTGTGATAAATATAAAAAATAAGATAGCAACACCGTCTCCGAAAACTGCTTGCGCCCTTTGTTAAGTCTCCATTCATTGAAGACATGGTATGGTTTCAGATATTTAGTTAGAGTTAGGAAATTTAATTCTGCATTAATAATTTGTTGTTTTAAATGGTTATGTTAAAATAAGTACTGTTCTCGTCGCTAGTTTTACGCATTTTTTTTTTAACTTATTCAACTTTTTACGCCAGCCATGAAATTTTATTCCTGCTCTTTTATTTTTAAATTAAGGCGTGTTCGGAAATAGCACCCATAATATTTTATTATTCAAAATATTTATTAACATAAATTGAAACTAGAAATAAATATTTACAGTAAATGCTTATTTTCATTTAAATACAGCGTTATGTTAAAAATTCAATAAAATACATTCGAAGACATTATTATCTTTTTGCATTTCTTTGGTTAGTACCTACAAATTTCCGAACGTGTTTGTCTTTGAGACCAAATTCAAAATCGGAACTTCGAAAGGGCTGGTGTTTGTCTCTCTCTCTTTCTATTGGCGGGAAAGAGATAGAGTGTTAATGTTTCGAATTGTATGATTAACTCAAGGCTGAATATGATATTCGCGGCTTTTTTTAAAACAAAAATTAAAAAGCTACTTTGTCTCCCTAGTGAGCAAAATCGCATTTTGCTCACTGATTTCAGGCAGCAAAACCTACATGTTTGAGCTACTGAAGTGAAAAAAGAATTACATATGTAGAAGACGAAGACGAACAACGTTCAGTCGTGCTTACCTACCATCAGGGTAGAACCAGCCATCGCGGCATCAAGGAAACTCTCATGAAAATAAAGTGAAACTACTTCTGGAAAAATATGGACGTAACTGTTGCCACTGTTATAAATTCATGCGAAACCTGTAAAAAATTAAAATACGACCGTAAACCCTTGAAACCAGTATTACAGTTAACACAAACACAAACAAAACCCTTTGCTGAAATATTCATAGACCTTTTCTCAATAGAAGGGAAATAATTTTTGACCACTATAGACGCTTTTAGTAAAAAAACTTTTTCTGAAAAAAATGTGACCGCCTTCAAAAACAACCACAAAAAAGGATAAAATAACCTACAAAACTTTTCTTTCGGAAGTCGGTGACTTTTTTTATTAATTTCATTGTCTTTTTTGCCACCGACTTCAGAAAGAAAAGTTTTGTAGGTTATTTTATCCTTTTTTGTGGTTGTTTTTGAAGGCGGTCACATTTTTTTTAGAAAAAGTTTTTATTTTACTCAATATTTAACCAACATTCTTGTCAAATACATTTATATTTAAATTAATTTTCTTACATGTGCACTAGAATTTCGTAATCCGTAGCACCGGTAATAACATCGTTAACATCTCTTGCATTCATTCTATCTCAAAAACTACTGAACCGATTTTGATGAAATTTGCAGTATTCCCTAAGTTGAACGATACCTAGTACAACAAAAAAGAATTACTTAAATCGGACTTGTAGTTCCGGAGATATGCGAACACGAACATAATTTTCATACTTGAGGAGTTGTACCTTCCATCATCAGCTCAGCTACATGAGATGATGATTTCTATACGCAAGTACTTGAATTACTTCATAAAATTTGCGAAAAACTATGTGTCAGCTAATAAAATTTGAGGGTTGCCCTCGATTTCTTCAAGATCCAATCATCAGATCCTAAAATGGTGACAATGGGAAGCACACGGGAAGCACCAGCTTTCGATTGAAAAAAGAATTATGAAAATCGGTTCACCCAGTCGCAAGTTATGAGGTAACAAACATGGACCTAAAAAAAAAGGTGGACGGAACTTCACTAAGAAACGATTGAAGCACCACAATGGCGGCGGCCTTTGTATGTGTGAGTTTGTATAGGGATGCCAGATGAAGGAAAAAATTACCCATTTTTAAACAATATTTAATTAAGATCTCCCTTGAACTTAAGTTTAATTACATTTTTTTTAAAATAATTAATATATATACAAAATAAATATATATTTACAAAATAATTTAAGCACATTGGTTATTAAAATATTTACAACTCGTTTAATGTTTATAAAGTATTGCAATCCCTTTTGGTGATTCAAATTTTGTAGACTTGTCTTTTACTATCGACACATCTAGAAATCCCTTCTAATTTACTTAAGTGGTTATAACGAATGTTTAAGTATTTTTCGGCTATAAATATTTAATTCTGACTGAGACTGGCCTGTTGGTCTAGTTGACTGGCCTGTTGGTCTAGTGGTTAGTGACCCTGACTGCTATGCCGGAGGTCGTGGGTTCGATTCCCACCCAGGACAAATGTTTGTGTGATAAGCACGATCATTTGTTCTGTGTCTGGGTGTCATTTATCTATAATATGTATGTATTTAGAAATATATAAGTATGTTTATCAGTTGTTTAGTACCCATAACACAAGCTCTGCTTAGCTTGGGACTAGATGGCGTTGTGTGATAGTCGTGGAATATTATTATTATTATTATTATTATAATTAAAGCTATTTTATATTTAAATAATTCAACTTAAAATATACCTTAATTAAACTATATAAATATAATATTACTAAATTAAAATAAAACTAAACTATTAAAGAGCATCGAAAAATTCATCCTCAACGCTGTCAGCTGGTAAAGCTATTTTATGTTCCATTCCTACACGTCTACATTCCTATTCCATGTCTACACTCCCTTATTATTTTTATACAATCATTTTTCCATGCATCATTTGCCGTGGGGAAATCTGTAAAATTATAGAAGAATACAATAACGATAAATAGTAACATAAAATATAAATCTCCCAATTTTAAAATAATTTGAACCATGAAATAGTTGCAACACTGATTGATTTCAAGATGTTTATTAAATTTATTGACGTAAAATCGAGAAATAAGCTTCAAATTGACATGCTTAACTATGAAAAGTGATCCCCTGGCTTTTTTAATTGAACTACTATGGTTTAGACAACTTTTTTGCAACACATGACCGCATACTTTGATTTTTATTAGACAAAATAACGCCGAATAATACGCGAGCGTCGTTCGAAGCGTAATGGCCGACGGCTGACTTACTATGGTGTGAATGTGTGTGTGCTGGCTTGTGTGGACAAGCGCACTGACTTACTATGGATGCTTCACTTGTTTCTTAGTGAAGTTCCGTCCGCCTTTTTTTTTAGGTCCATGGTAACAAACATAAAAAAAAAAAAAACAATACAGTCGAATTGATAACCTCCTCCTTTTTTTGAAGTCAGTTAATTAGGACAGGCTTTCGTACTCTCAAACCGATCCACTCCTGAAGTGGTCCGTGCATTAATTAAGTTTTTCTCGTTCTATGGTGTACCAAACCGGATAAGTGCCGATCCTGGAACCGAATTCAACAATACCTTGCTTAAAGAAACTCTGCAATTTTATAAAATTGATCTGCACATAGGTACAGCACATAACCCTAATTCTATGGGATTAATAGAGCGTTTCCACTCAACCATTTTAGAAATATACCGTATTGTAAAATATGAACGCCTAATTACTGATGCTGCCGACGTAATGACCTACGCGATTATGTCTTACAATCAATCTATATATTCGACAACAGGTCTCACGCCCTTTGAAGTGGTTTTTGGACTCACCGATTCAAATAGCACCTTCGCAGTTAACTTTAATAAACAATATACACAACAATTAATTAACGATCACAGGAAGCGAACTAAGTATCTCTACCAATACTTAACAGATAAAATAATAGCAAACAAGAAAAAGGTCAAAGAAAAACGTGGTGGTGAAACATCGTTCGATATACAAGAAGGAGACACTGTATTCATAAAGGGAGTAAACACTAGACGAAGTAAAGACAAACCTCGTTTTCAAAAAGCACAACTAGCAGGTGAAATCGTTAGGAACATTTGTCCTGTTAGAATAAATAATCGTGAAACAAAAGTGACACTTAAGGACATAAAACGACCCCCACAGGTTCCTCCTCGGGCTCTTGGTCCTGACCTCCAGGATACACACCCTTCAACCTCAAAGAATAAATGAGAAACCTGGCATATTGATTCTGAAACAAGGTCAAGCTAGCACAAGTACAATAAATGAACTATTATTATGGTCTTAGATTTAAGTTTGATTAATCCTCTGGGATCTATTATTAAGATTATTACCGGTAACCTAGACAATGACGAGGCTACCAGATATCATTACGATCATATGATTGGTAATATAAAAACACGTCAGGCTAATAACAGCAGTAACGCTAATAACTGAAAACTCTAAACCTTTAGTTAAAATAACGAAGTCTACTAAAAATAATTTCACTCAAATTGAAGAGGTTTAGGAAATGACAAAATTAGTTACTCAGACTTGCATCAACATTGTCATGCATAATTTTGTAAAAATAAAACAATTTCCAACTATTGTATTGTATTCGAAGGGAAGTCAAATAACATTCATTTTAGAAATACCTGTAATTAAAGATGAATTATATACTTACTACAGAGCAATCCGCATACCTATTCCCAATCATTTTAACCAGACCAAATACCCCTACCTATTAGTAAAAGGGTCCGAAACAGTCTCGCTCTCCCAGCCTTTGCAAGCCTGCGCTACGAGGACGAGTCCCAGCTGCCAATGGAAGACATCTGCACATCCACATTAATGAGATCCTCCAGAGCCGAAAGCATACCATCAGAGATCTTCAGTAACGAGATAAATAAAAAACTTAACTCTCTTAGCCTGGGTGAATACTGCGATGTCATGATCGAGTTACCCAAAAATCTAATCATACTACTACAAGTAATATCGGCTCTTCGAAATTACCAATTGTCAACCTTCCTGATTTAACACCCATCGAGCCACATCTGCAACGCAAGCCTATCAATTTGGACACTAATGATTAAATAAATCTGCAACACCTCAATATAACTTACTGGAAGTTAGTTTGGAAGTTAGTAGAGTTTTGCGTCAGCAGTTTTGTCGCCGGCGCCGATTGCTGAGCCAGCGATGAGCGATACAAGTGTGCCTCGCTGCCCTGCTCCCGCCCCCGCAGCTCCTCCCCGCGCTGCCCGACTGATGCGGCCATCAAACCCGGTGGTCACACCCCCTGCTCCCCCCGCTAAGCCCATGTCTTCAAAGGACACGGAACGGGCTGATGACGGCTTTGTGACGGTGCAAAGGAGGAAGCGCCGACAGAGCTGTAAGAACCGCTGCGGCAAGGCTCCTATAGAGCCTAACATGAAACTGCGTGCTGCAAAGCCGAATACCCCGGTGTATATATCGCGTCTCCATTACACCACTGACGCGGAAGACATCGCGAAGTATGTGCGCCAAAGGCTGAATTACTCGCCGAGAGTGCAGTTGCTGGAGTCGCATCGCAACGTCAACTTTAAGGCGTTTGTGGTGCGCGTACCAACATGCTACCTGCCTCAGGTGATGGAAGAAAGTTTTTGGCCACAGGATGTGGTATTTCGCCGTTTTCGCGGACAAGTGCCACCAGAACGCACAAAGACTTAGTGCAAATCAGTGATACTAACATAGTTTTAAGTTATATTTACTAATACAATTGTTATAAAACGTATGTATACTTAGGTTAAGGTATTTATCTATGGGTCTTTGTTACCTGAAAATAAATGGTTTATTATTATTATTATTATTAGTAAAAGTGAAGTGAAAATCGACAGTGAAAAGTCAATTAACGTGAAGTGTTAGCGTCGGCACTCTAGTGTTATTATAATATAAATAATTATAGTTTTGAGCATATCTGTATTTATAGCTCGTAAGTACGAAATATCCATAAAAAAGTTTTTGTTCCGAAATGATCGGAGTGACAATAATCATCCCAATGATTATCATCCCTCCGATAATTTCGAACTTATAGGGGGAGGAGTTATGAATGCTGTATTGACCCCGAATATTATAACTTCGTATTCACGATAGCGCTGCCGGGATGTTATGGCTAACACCCGACACGCATCCGTAGATAAGAACTAGAATAAGAACCTATTGTACGAGTATTAAGAACTAGACTAACTAAGAGCGTATTGTATTAAGAACTAGAATAAGAATGCATTGTATTAGATTTAGCTTAAAATGGCAGTCAGCCAGTCAGTCTGAAATTAAACGTCGTCGTGACTCCTGTAGTTTATTTTAAAAAAACCTTCGGCAGTGCCTCCGGGAGTTAACTACCTACTTTACAGGGATACAATAGTTATGCCACTGTTCAAAACAAGTTACAGAATGACGGAGTTGTAATTTACTTTAGAGCTTCTATGAGAAGTGTTATATACGAACCCGCATTTATAGATGCTAATTGTCTGGTTTGCACTGTTGGAAGTACTGCTATAATATGTATTTATCGCTCTCCATCATATCACAACTTAGATCGATTTTATTATTGTCTCAACAGTCTAGTAGATACGCTAAATCATTACAATAATATAGCTCTCGTCGGGGACATAAATATAGACATTAAACCGTCTAACAACGATAGGCACGCAAATGACTATCTAACCCTGACTGCCACAATGGGACTTCTTCCTGCTCATATACAACCAACGAGATCAGAAAATTGTCTGGACCATGTCCTATTGAAAACTAAGGGAACAGCAAGCGTCATAGTACTCGATACCAACATTACTGATCATCTTCCTTTATCTTGTGCCTAAATATAAACGATATAACAAAACACAAAACAGTAACAATACATCATTTAGATATAATTATGACATAATAAAAAGTGAAATAGACAATTCCGATTTTAACACAATTTTGGAGGAGCCGGATCCAAGTTTAGCTGCTGATTTGTTCATAAAAACAATCCAAGACATTATTAACAAAAATTCTTGTCTCACTAAAGTCCAAAGAAAATTCCGTGTAATCAAACCTTGGATGACACAAGGTCTTGTGCGATGCATAAGAAACCGGGATATGATGCACAAACAAGCGGCTAATAATTCAGATAATGAAATTTTTAAAGTTACTTACACGCGTTATCGCAATTTCCTCAATTCACTACTCAAGAAACTTAAGCGTACATATGACAGAAACGTATTAGCTAAAGCGAAAAATAATCCAAAAGCTACTTGGAAGGCTATAAAAGAAATAACGAACACTTGTCCCCAAAAACAGGCACCTAAAGAACTGCTACACTCCACCACTGACCGAAAAACATCTATTAACAATGTTAATCGGTTTTTCATTAACATTGGGCAGTCTTTGGCCTCGAACGTAACCCATCCTGTTAGGCGGCAAACACTCGGGAATGTGCTTCCATCTTGCTGTAATTCACTCGTAATCTTACCAGTGGACGAAGCTCACGTTAAAAGACTTGTTGACTCACTACGTAGCAATTGTGCAACTGGATACGATAATATTCCAAGCGCGAGTACTCCGTCAGTCAAGACTTACTCTTGCAGGGCCAATCGCACATATTTGCAACCGTGCGATTGCAACTGGTATATTTCCTGATGGCTTTAAAAAAGCTTTGGTGCATCCTGTTTTCAAGGGCGGCTACAAAGCTAATGTCACAAACTACCGACCCATTTCTGTGTTGAGCTCACTATCGAAGATTCTTGAAAGAATTCTCAACAACTGTCTGGTTAATTTCTTAAATAAACATAAAATCATTGCGAATAACCAGTATGGCTTTAGATCTGGAATATCCACAGAGGATGCAGTTATTGACGTCACTAAAACTCTGGTTGATAAAATGGATAAAAAGCTGAAATGTTACGGCATTTTCCTTGATTTGTCTAAAGCATTTGACACCGTATCAATTTCTTCCCTTGTCGCGAAGCTGGAGCACGTTGGAGTCCGTGGCCCGGCTCTTGACATTTTCAAAAGTTACCTGACAGATCGTTCACAATGTGTCAAGATCGACTGTATAACGAGTGATCATCTAAATATCGAGTTTGGTGTCCCACAAGGCAGTATCCTTGGGCCTACACTCTTCCTTCTTTATATCAACGATCTGTGTCTTACGCAAATTCCAAACTGTGAAATATTTACCTACGCCGATGACACAGCGTTGATAGTTTATGACACTGACTGGACAAAGGCGAAACAAAGAGCGGAGTACGCTCTCCGCTTGGTGATGGAATGGCTTTCAACAAATATTTTGACGCTCAACTTGGAAAAAACAAAGATCTTACGCTTCTCCATATCAAACACTTCTTCGCCACCCCATGATTCAGGTTTAGTTAAAGCTCACACGTGCCTAGCAGGTAACACTGACTGCAACTGTGCTTTCATCTCCCTAGTACCAGACATAAAATATCTTGGGGTTCATATTGACTATAAATTAAGCTGGCAACCTCATGTTGAAAAACTTTGCACACGGTTGAGAAAACTAATTTACATCTTCAAGGAGTTGAGACACTCTGCTCATCCTGAAACAGTCCTATTAGTATACCAGAGTCTTTGTCAGTCTATAATCATGTATTGTGTCTCTGCATGGGGTGGAACGTATAAAACATCTATACTTACCGTAGAACGAGCTCAAAGGGCTATACTAAAAATAATGCTTTCCAAACGTAGAGACTATTCCACAGCCCAACTCTACTCAGAAGCTCAAGTTCTGACGGTCAGGCAGCTGTTTATACTTCGTGCCGTGCTGCGTAGACACTCCCTGCTCCCACTAGTTCCAAAACTTTTAATAAAACGTACCTAAAGGTTATCCTGTCTGTGCTACTATCAGGTGTCGTTCAGCTTTCGCTAGTCGCCAGTTTCCCGCTACAAGCTCCCGACTGTATAATAAAGTGAACAAGACCTTGTCTATTTATAACTGTAAGAAGTACGAAGTGAAACAAAAACTTACCAACTGGTTGCAGAAGTTGACATACGACGAAACAGAGAGTCTAATTAAGATAAATTCATAAGTATTTGTTGTATATGTATGTGTGAACAGCGCGTATGTAATCGTGCGCTGCGTCCGCACCTGAGTCCTCTAAGAGAATTAAATCAGTGTGCCACTAGCCGTGAGTCGTTTTACTTGTGTCCCTGCGCACCTACACAACAGTGGCGACGAGGATGGGGGACAAAAAATTGTTGTCAGGTATACCACTACATACTTCTGTTGTGTTCGGTAGAATGGTGAGAAATTAAAGTCGCGGTGCTCAGGGAATAACTCATATTTATTTGTGAAACCTTCTACCTTAAGTACATATTTACAACATACAGTAACTAGACTGACCAAAATTAATAATTTGCAACTGACCAATGGGAGCACAGTGATTTCCAAAATTGCAAAAATTGTAACGAGTATCTTCGCAATAATAATTAGCGGCACCCATCTCGCTCTGGCGTGTGTGCAACTTATAGCGTCGTCTGCTCGCACACTATAAATATCATTGGCACCGGCGCGCGCTCAGCCAGTGCTCCGTGCGCCGCTCCGCGGGCACGTCCAGGGGGGTGAAACTCCCGAAGAAACTTCAGACACAAAATTTGCCAAGAAACTAGCGACATCTTACGCGTGGGGTCAACTTAGTTTTGCAAGTAATGCATTTGTTATGACAATAGGTGGCAGCAGCTACGATATATTTATACATGTAGTTTAATTAAAAGTGATAAAAAAAATAAAAAAATGTTGAGAAATTCATAAAATGTTATTTAATGTTTATATGCAGATAAATCACTAAATTAAACAACATTATAATTTTGCTGCATCCTAGACCAAAGTACTCTGTGTCATAGACACACCTAGCTTGTTGCATGGTGAAACACTTTTTGAAGTTTTCAAAACTGCCGTCTGTTTTTGAGTTGCGTTCTTTGTTTTCGTATTTGCTTTGGATTTTATTTTGACGACTTGGCTTTCTTTATTTGGATTTTGAGATTCTTGCATACCTGTTAACACTTTGCTTTGAATTTGGATACCGATAACTGCTTTCACGACTTACTTTGGCGAGATACCTGGACTACTGACTGCTCACGTTTATAATTAGGCCCGCTAAACATCGTTTGGTGTGCTATTTTGGGTGCATCATTGATGGTAAGTCTAAAATTTAAATACCCAGTTTAAAATTAATCGCAAACCATTTTGTTATACTTAGTACGCGGCAAGTATACTGAACCATTTGCCTTGATTACGCGCACACAGCCCCCCCACTTCGGTTAGTTTCTAACCAAAACGATTGTAATACCCAAACAAGATAATAATACATATTTTTGTCCTACTACTGTACTGCAACTACTAGAAGAAAGTAAAGTTTCCATTACATATATTTTATTATTTTGAGCCTTCAATATTTTCTATTTGTCGTCATTATCCGCCTATCGACGTCCTTTGCTGAACACTAGAACGGCTAATAAATGTTTATTATTTGTTCCATAGCATATAAATTCAATTAACATTTTAATTATATAATTTCAGGCCCTCTGCACCATTTTCCGGACCCAAAGAGCCAAGATATGGAAAACATCCAAAAATATTATCAATGGAAGGCGGTCCTAGATGAAACAACGCAACAGAGAGGAGACAAATATATTTATAACCATATAAGATCGTGCAACAAACACTTTTTGGAATGTTATCAGCTACCCAGCCGTCGTCTCACCAAGAATGCTGTTCCAACCTTAAACTTAAACATGATGGTTCACCAAACTGAGCAACCATCGACATCTGGGATTACCATACTGAATACTGGTAAGTTGATCATTTCTATCATCACATATTTGATTGTAGAAGACCTAACCTGACTTGACCTTTCTATCGTTTATTTGAGTTGATCTGCTCAAAGTAAAAAAGTCTTTATTATAGATTTAAGTAAAAAGGTCTGTATTGAAGACTTTTAAACTTCAAAAATTTTCAATTCATTTTAGGAATTTGATATACCTATTTCCTAAGTTTAGTGTATACCTACTTCCTCATCTAATTATATCTATTAAATTCATAAAATACCAAAAAAAAAACTATTGAAAATAGTAGTAATAAATTCTAGTCCATGAATCCGCAGAGGCTACAGTGTTCTCACATTCACATTATAAAAAAGAAGCTATACGTACAAAAATGAAAATAAACGCATCCTTATATAATGGATGAATACAATAATAAATGACTATCATAGTGAAATTAAGATGGCTGCAATTTAATTGATATTATCATTGCTCAAACAATGTCACGGGAGAGGAAAAAAAGTAATAGTATATGAAGTTAAAACAATGGAGACAAACTCTATGTATAAGTAGATACTTAACATAATGTGATTTATTTTTCAGAACAACAGCCAACAATACAAACAGCGGTCACATCTGAGCCTTCAACATCTGTTACTCCGGTGCAGCCTATTGGTAAGTAAAATGCTGTCTTAATCTTAATTCGTGTAATCTTGTTCGCAAATGCACCCTTCCAACGTCTAAATGAGTTGAGATGCTCAAGTCAGAAATATATATAAAACTAGCTTTTGCCCGCAACTTCGTAAAAGCATAACGTTTTTTTATCGTTCCTGTGGGAATTTCTTAACAAAATCTATACTATGTCCACTCCCGGCTCTCAAACTGTCTTCGTACGAAATTTCCTCCAGATCGGTTCAGTGGTTTAAGTGTGAAAAAGAGACAGACAGACACACGCACAATGGTCCACATGAAGGACTAAGTGCGGACACCAAAACCCCTCACATAGAACATAGAGACAGACAGACAGAGTTACTTTTTTCTATTTTTAATATTATTAGGGAAGTAGGAATATAGACTTTTCTATTTCACACATTTTCAATTAATTTTAGGGTTTTTACATAGGCCTCTCAACTGGGATTTTTTAAAATCATAATTCCATATCCGCTTCCTAATCTAGCAACGTTTATTAAATTTATAAATTACGAGATATTATTTAAGATGTACACTATTACATGTACAATGTAGATACACTACTACAAGAATACATTTTTTTTTTTTTTTTTTTGCTTTGTTGAGTATTTTTAATGTATAGAAACTAACTTCTGAATGACGTTATAAAAACATCTAAATACCTGGTTGTAACATTTAAAATAAATCAAATTAAAAAAAACGTTAAAAATATTAATTTCCATTATAAAAAATGAATAAATACAATATCAGTTTCAGATACAAAATTAATTTAGAGTAGTATCTAATAGGGTTTGCATAATTCCAGTTACAGATATTATTAGCCAGCCGGTAAAAAGAAATAAAATTGATAAAATCTTTGGTTGGTTACAATTTAGAATTTTAAACATTATTTTCATAGATTTCTCTTAACAATTCCTAAACTGTAAAGTTGGTCTTGCCACTGGCAAAAAGAAAAATTAAGGCCAAGGCTCTTCATATTAATATTAGAGGTTGAACACCCCTTCAACAGATGTTATTAAATTATGAAACACCAAGAATAATGTTATTTATATTTGTTTTCTAGATATTGAATTGAACCCAACAACAGAATCTGCTGCAACACCTAGTCCTTCAACATCATTTACTCCTGTGCAGCCTAATCGTAAGTAAAACGCTTCTTTCATATAGATGTTTTTACATTACATAATTATATTAAGTACTATTTTTTGCGTACGACTATGTTTGTGTGAAATATTATTCGTTTCCACCACACGCTGCGAGCATGCGTTCAATTTTCGAATAAGGGAGAACAGAAAACGCATTTTTTTCCTGAGAGATGACAGATGTGCTTATTCCGAACCTAATAAAATTCTATTGCAAAATAAGTTAAATTACTGATAAAATTATTATTTATGACAGGTAAACGAAAGCACTCTAACACTGAAAGCAGTAACAATAAAGTGGCACAAAAACTAAAATTAAAATTAGAAAAACTTGCCATGAAGTATAAAGAACAGAGGAAGAAAATACGAGCAGCCAAAAAGCTTTCAATGAATAAATCATTTTTAAGAGCAATTGAAAAATTACCTGAAGAAATTCAGATATTTACAAAACTGCAACTTAAATCTGCAGTAAAACCGAGAGGAAGACGTTTCTCCAACCAAGAGAAAATAATGGGACTAACTATATTAAAACAAAGCCCGAAGGCATAATTATAGACTTTTACAGAAAATGTTTGTCCTGCCATCGGTACGTTGCCTGCAGAATTTGCTAAGCACATTTAGTGTACAACCTGGATTAAACGAAAAAATATTGAAAGACTTAAAAAACATTGCAAGAAATTTGCCACTAGAAAAAAAGTTGGTGAATGTTTTATTTGATGAGGTGTCGTTAGCACCAGGAATAACATATAATGAAACTATGGACAAAATTATAGGATTTGAAGATTTCGGAGACCACAGAAATAGAATTCTGGCTGACCATGCACTTGTGTTTATGATAAAAGGGATTAAAAGTAAATGTAAACAGCCCATATGTTTCACATTTTGTAAGGCCTCAACAAAGAGTTATGAATTAAAACGTCTTTTAACAAAAATCATAAAACAAGTTAATGAAACTGGCCTGAAAGTAGTGGCAACAATTTGTGACCAAGCGGCGACAAATGTTAGAGTGGTGCGGGAGTTATGCAATGAAACAAAAGCAAAATATTTGAGAAGAGGAATCGAATATAATTCGAAAGCATTTGAAGTAGAAAATCATAAAGTATTTCCTCTTTTTGATACGCCCCACCTTCTTAAAGGAGTGAGAAATAATTTATTAAAAAAAAATGCTATATTTATACAAAATGGTGAAAGCAAATCGACGGTCCCTACGTACAAACGGACATGTCAAAAACCGAGGTTTTCAGGAGAGCGATTTTAATGTTCAAATCGCTCTAGAAATAATTCTATGTACAATTTTGAATTTATTTTTTCTATAATGTTTTATTAGCTTTAGGAACTTTATAATGGTATTTATACATGTTTTCTTTTTTTTCATTTTCTTAGAAAAACTGATAGATGACTGTTTCTACGCTGATATTAAAATAAAAGAATGTCGGACATGTCTTAGATAACTTTTTATACGTAGGAAAGAAGAAATCAGTTTATAACATAGAATTTAAATAAGACGTTTTATGAAAACGTCGAACAATGTTATAGTTTTCAAACGGATTAGTTAAACATCTTAAAATCACCACCGTTGGTTATAAAATATACATCGAAGAAGACATATCGCTTTATACGCGGTTTCATTCATTCGAAGTGTCTATAGTTCTCGCAATGTAAATAAAGACATGTCAATTTTTTAAACGTGGTTTATTCTTCAAATGAGTCCTCCCACCCACTGGGTGGAGCGAAAGGGATTGACAGACTTATACTGAGTAAAATCCACGGTGTTCTTTCAATGGCCCTTAACGTTCCAGGGTCATGGATACCTCATAAAATAGTCCCACGACCCCGGCAGGCTATGGTCCTCTATGGGGGTCCCGTCAGATTACTGATAGCTCTTTGAGGCGCGCATGGAACACGACACTCCGTCGATCCAGGCATGGCCCATCATCGAACGGCGAGTCACCCATTACTCGCCATCCGCCCGTGTCTACGGTGGCCGGAAATGGCCTTGTGATAACTGTTGCCATGGGCATCTCCCGCGGCGGCTGGGATTGTCAGGTTGAATGCCGGGTGCGAGAGGTTGCCGCCACCTATCAGCTTCGTGAAGACACGGCGGTCTCTGCCTAAGCGGGGCAAATCCACCGTATGCTCGACCGTGTTCTCCGGGCGTTCCGCACAAGGCGTTAGGCGTCAGGCGGACTGCCGCCGCCGTGGCGCGTCTTCAGTCACTCCTCAAAGATAGTAGTCCACAAGCACCGGGAATAAGGTTCGGGCTACCGGTGGTCAGGGCTCTTGAGAGACGAACTTCCTAAAGATGCGCGCTGTGTCCAGAAGTACTGCCTTCTGAATCAGACGCTTGGCCAAGCGAGGGCCTCCTTAGATGTTGGTCAAGGCTCTAGGCAATTAAGCCATTAGCCGACACGAGTATCGGCACAATGACTGCTGTTCACTTTCCATATTATGCCAACAACCTCGCGAGCCAGATCAAGATACTTGAATATTTATCTTTCACGAGGTTCTAGTCACACGGATACGATATATAAACAACAAAACATTGCGTAACGGACGTTCCGATCGATCTATCACCACAATGTCATGCTTTTTGGCAACAATGAGTGATGACAGGTCGATCCCAATACAACGAAATTGCCATCTTCGCGAACTGAGTCAGGTGCATACATTTTTTTAACATAGTAGAATCATCAAACGAGTCCTCCCACCCAGGGCAGGGCAGAAGGAACTGTCAGACTTGTACTGACTAAAATCCACGGTGTCCTTCAAAAGCCTTTTGCGTTCCGGGGTCACGGTAGCTCGTTAGTGCCGCGACCGACAGGGTCAGGCGCATACTTATATTACGGCACTTCTGATATCTCAAGGTTGTACTTGAAAGCAAGTTGCTGGTGGATAATCCTGGAAACGAGGTTGTGTCTATGCAAATATTCTCCATTAATTGAATTTTGATATTGGTGTGTGATCTGAAACTGATTGAAATAAATGAAATTGAATTTGAATTAGTCAGACAAGAACACCTAGAGACAATGACTGTGTCGGATCGATTTTCTCGGACGGTGGCATGCATGACATATTATGTCAAACGTTTATTTTCGGTAGTTATTCGTCAGAACATCGTACAATTGCAAAGACAAATTCCCAAATAGGTCACCGAAGCGAAATTTTTTATTGTTAATTAACAATCTTCTTAGCATCTAAACATACAATAAGGACATGTACACGCCCTATTGAGAAACCCCCGCCGTAAATGACGTTATGTCAGACATGACCGCGTTTGCGCGCAATTTAAAACACCGTACAAAGCGTTATGTGTAGATATCCGCATCTACGTTACTTATTCGTTGTAAATATAATACTTGTCCTCATATACGATTGGTAAATCTCGTTAAATACGTAACATAAGAAAAAAATAAATATACAAATATGTGCGTCTTAAAAATCTAAAGCGAACTGTGCAATAAAAAAAAAAATGACATTTTCGACATGTCCGTTTGTACGTAGGGACCGTCGAAATGTGCTAAATGGGAGCATCTAAAAATGTTATTGGATGTAGACACTGGAGATGACGAAATTCGATTGGTAAACAAATTGACAGAAAAACACGTAATCAGTAATAAAATCCCGAAAATGAAAGTAAAATATGCAGCACAAGTGTTCAGCCAGAGGGTGTCTAGCGCTTTGCGGTTCCTATCAAGTTAGTACCTAAATTTATAATTTCACATACTTTGAACCTTGTAACATTATCTAGCAAATTTTTCATGTGTTAGGGTAAAGTTGCCTATATTGTACCAGTTAACAAACTTCACAAGCTGTCACAAAAACTATTTAACTTTAAAGGAATATACTACTAGAAATAAAAAGGTTGTTCTATTAGCAATCATTTTTTATTGAATGAAAATGAATAATTTCAAAAATAAACACAAAAAAAAAGGTTTTTAAAAAAGTCTGAAAAAGTACAATTTAGGAAACCGGTTTCCTTAATTGTACCATAGGTATCCTAAATTGTACTTCATGTTCTAAATGAGATTCAAGTGCTTCTTATTAACTAAAAGTAAAAAATCTTAAGAAAAATATTATTCAAATAAGTATGAATATTAATTAAGTACTTAAGTACTCCAAATAAAATATGAATGAACAACAAGAACATAATAATATTAGACTTGTTAACAAGTCAAAGTTTCTCTTATTCTACTCTTATCTTAATCAGTCTAAATAAAGCTTTCATTTTGATTTATGAACTAAAATCAGCCTTGCAATTTCAATATAGGTACTTTTATGTCTTAAGTATAAAAAATTACTTTTTAATAAAATATGAAATTAGAAAAAAACAAGAAATAATTGAAGAGAACAGATGAATTAATTCACTCTTTTCCTCTTCCAACATTTTTTACAAATATCAGGGTTGTCTCCGCATGTTTCATGAAACCATTTTTGGCATCTTACACACTTGACCCATTCTACTTTTGGTCCCTTTTTATCAAAGTAATAGCCATTACACACACAACAATAATTTTCATCATCAATTTCAATTTCTTCATCATCGTCAGATTCGTCTTGTAGTACAATTTCTTCTATTTCAGAATCACTACTTGTGGACGATTCTTTTTTCACCTTCCGCTTTTTAGTGTCTAATTTAAGTGTTTTCTTCGATTTTTGTTTATGAGTATCTATCTCAGTCATAGTTGTCAATTTCTGTAATTTCGGAATTCTTAGAGATTTTTTTGCGTTTGTTTCTTCTAGTTCTTGTTTGTAGGGACTCTCAGTAAGTATAACCGCCTTTTGAGGCTTGGTATTTCTTTTTTGAGTTGGTTTGGGTATTGGTAATAGAGATGATAATCCAATTTTCAGGGAGGATGTTGTTGCTTGATCGTTTTCGATTTTGACAGTGGGGCTGCTTGTGCTGGTAACAATTTGTTTGCTCGAGCTTGCATTAGAAGCTGGCATATTTGTAGTGGATTGAAGTGCTTGAGAACTTGCAACATGCGAAAATGACTGGCTCTCTAAAGATACTTCTTGAACAGGTCTGTCGTTTTCTGATTGGTTTTGGTTGCTCATGGTAGTTTCACGACACTCCTCGTTTACCTCTGGCTGCGAAGTTGATATTTTGGAAGTGCTAGGTTGGTCTGCGAAATTTGCTGTAGAGGTTCCAGGACTTTGGCTATCATCACCGTGTCTTGAAGAATTTGTTATCATTGTTTCAGCTGCAAGAAAATCACAGTCTCTGAAAACGTTCCGGTCTGTTGGCCAAATACCTGTTGCTCTGAATCCACTTTGTGCATTTGCAATAGATGCAGCTCGTCCATAGCTTTCGTTCAGCAGAGCGGATATTTGATATTGAGTCACACTTTGTCCAGGATTGGCTCGAAGCCATTTTTCTACCGCTTCTGTATAGTATCCATTAAATGGCTTAAAAAATGAAACGTCTAAAGGCTGAAGCCTATGTGTAGTATGGCCAGGCAGCTGGAGCAAAATAATGCCATTGTCTCTAGCCAATAGAACAGCTTCCAAGTTTTTGGAATGTGTCGTATGTCCGTCTAACAGCAATAAAACTTTACTTTCGTTTGATGGCTTTACAACGTCAATAAAATGTTTGAGCCAACGAACAAATAACTCACTATTAATATAGCCACTCTCAGAGTTTGTGACGATACTTCCTGGTGGTGCCCCTTGAGCCAACAATGGTGAGTATCTGACTCTCTTGAAAATGATCATAGGAGGCACAAAATGACCTGCTGCACTGGCACAGCACACAGCCGTTGTGTTCACCCCTCTTTCGCCACTGGTGATTGCAGCTATTCTTCTTTTTCCTTTTTCTCCTATAATTTTTTGGGGCTTCTTCTGAACCGTTGAAAAGCCAGACTCGTCAATATTATAAATTTTGTCTGCAGTAAACCGTTCTTTGTCTATAATTTGCTCCAAAATATTGAAGAATTCTGTGACATTTTCACGGTTGAATCCTTTGGCTCTATTTAAAGATGTTGCTTCTGGTTGGCGAACACTAAGTTCCGAATGTCTTTTAAGAAATGAGTAAAACCATTTTTTACCAGCCATCTTTGCTGTTTTCGAAAACTTATTTGGAATGCCATTTTTTTCCGCAATGTCATACGCCAGTTTTCTGACATCTTTAATTGTAAGCCCAAACATATGCTTTTCCATGTTCAACAAATGCGATACAAGCTCCTGTTCAATATCATTGTGAAAAACAGTAGGCCTGCCCTTGGAAATCGTATTTTCTTTCGCATACTTGTTTGAATTTGAAAGATGTCTACTTAAAGTGGGCTTAGGTACATTGAAAATTCGTGAACACTCATTAATTCCCATCGATTTCTTTTTTAAACAATCTAAAGCCTTCTCCAAGTCGTCTTGTGTCCATTTGTAATATTTTTTATCTTCTCCAGACATCTGAAAACATTTCAATCTAGTTGACCATCACGTAGAAAAACTACCATACACCTAAATTGTACCGGTACATTTTAGGGGTACCACACCTGGTACAAATTAGGCAACACTGAGTTTTATTTTTATGTGAGCCGGCATTATAACCTCGAATTACTAAACAATAAAACTGTAGTCTCAAAAAAGTCACTAATAGGCCTACTTTCCAAAAACATATATAATAGTTGCATTGTACTTACCGTTGTCACAAGAAGTCCTTAGGTAAACACCCATAAAATAACAACAGAACGCCGCAAAAAATATTTTTGTTTACTACAATTTACTCCGTTGTGTTATGGAGTCCAAAATGGCTGCGGTTGCGTCATGTTGGTAGCACTGCTTTTTAGTGTTGCCAATTTAAATCTAAACATTACAGTTTGGTAGATTTTGAGGTGGTACAAATTACGAGCCGGTCCAATTTATGCAACTCGACCCTATTAACAAATATTAATATTTTGTTTCAGAACACAACATTCTGCCAGAAGAATGCAAAGGGACTGCAGATTTTCTATTACTATTTGACAAGCTGTTCGATTCTTTTAATGGTCATTCTTACGACGGGTCACCAAAACTATATAAGCAATGCTTGAAAAATAACTCGCCCCATTTCCAACTGTGGTATGATTTGTTGCCGATTTTAGACTCAATTAAATTTGAATCAGTAATTAGAAAAAATGATTCCGTGGTGATTAAGCATGAATCGATTCCATCAATAAAAAATTGGATTCATAATATTAAAACCTTCATGGAATTATGGGAATATTTAAATGTAAAGTATGGTGTGAAAAATCTATTAACTAGAAACTTTAATCAGGACCCTTTAGAAATTTTTTTTAGTGGTATTAGGAGTAATGGTGTGCGTAATATTAATCCCAATTGTAATCAGTTTATGTGTGCGTATAAAACTTTATTGATTAATAATTTTAATTCTGTACATTCTATTAGAGCTAATTGTGAGAATGATTCTAATAAATCATTTCAATCAATGGTAAATCTGCTTGGCGATAAATCTAATGATTCAGAGAAAAATGATTTTGCATGTGATATTGATGCTTTATTAACAACGATGAACAATTATAAAAATAATGATTCTTTGATTTATAATGAATCGAAAAAGTATGTGACCGGGTATGTGATTAAAAAAATGAAATCAAAAAGTATTCAAAAATTGTGATAATTGCGCACGTGATTTGTGCAGACCTGAAGCTGATTTGCAATCATTTAATTATGAAGTTGATTATACAAAGAAATCATTATTCCACCCAAATGAAAATTTTAATTATTTGATGAATGAAATTTATCACATAATCATCCTGTCTACGTGATTGTCCAGAAACAATATTATTGAATAAAAAAATCAAATAACTTAATTGTGCATGCGATTATAATATAATTACTTGTATTCAACATAAGGAGGAGTTGATTGAATGTATTAATAATCTATCAATTAAGCTAAATTCGTCGGCCTAATTCGTTAACCTGCTAAGTCCATTTTTGGCAAAATTAACTTTTTGATGCAGTTAGAAAATTCAGCCTAATATCTACCGTAGCATTTAAGAAATAGCAGCGATATCAGCTTAAAAAGGTGTAAAACGCTGTGCCCGAAAAACTGCTTTCTTACCACTAGCCAATCTCCACAACGCAAACCTGCTAAATCCTGTTGGCGCCTCAGTTTTGCACTGACAACGTTCCCAAACTCACGCGACGTTTGTGAAAATTGTTTATTTTATTTTATTGTTATAATATTTAACTGATTGTGATACAGTAGCAGTAGTAAAACAATATTTAATATCTTTCATTAATAATAATAAAATAGTTAGGAGTACAACACGTACTACAAGACAGACAACACATTATAATAACGTATATTATAACTATTACTGTGTGTTTATGAAGAGTTTACCATTTTTTTTATCATCAAATGAGTCCTCCCACCCAAGACAGGGCAGAAGGGACTGTCAGACTTATACTGACTAAAATCCAAGGTATCCTTCAATAGCCTTTACGTTCCGGGTTCACGGTATACGTAAGTCCCGACCCCGGCAGGCTTTGGCCCTCTAAGGTGGCCGTCATTGTGCTGACACTCTTTGAGGCACGTGGAACACAACGCGCCATCGACCCGGACATTGTTAACGGTCAAACAACGAGTCCTCCATAACTCAGAGCCCGCATGGGTGCACCTATGGTGGCTGGAATCGTCTTGCAACATCCGACGCCGTGGTCGTCTACCACTGCGGCTGGGCTGTGAGGTGGACGCAGCAAGTCCTCACCTTTACGCGTCCAGCCTCCTCCTTCGCTAGCATAACTGCTTCGCAGAAGGAACCGACCGCTTCCCACTCCGTCTCGCTCCGCAGCATGGCCTCGAACAATGCCGGGTGTGAGAGGTCGCATAATATCCCATCGCCGTCGTGAGGACACGGCGCGGTGGTGCTCTGCCCAAGCGGGGTAGTCCTGCACCGTATATGCTCCACCGTATGAACCGTATCCTTCCGGGCGATCCTCGCAATGGTGACACCCAGGCCTTTTTCCTTCTCTATCACACAGGTACCTCCCTAAACTTCCATGTCCGATAAGGACCTGCGTCAGGTGGTAGGTCAAGACGCCGTGACGCCTATCCAGCCACTCCTCAAAGAGGGCCGGGTCTCCGCCGCGATTGCGGCGTGCCCGGGCCCCGGTTGCGACAGGCGCTCCCTCCATACTGCCCTGAGATCGCGCCGGAGCTCTTCCCGCCGCGCCTCGAGACGTCGAGGCAGGGGGATTCGCCCCAGCGATAGGCGGCGCTGCGCCTCCACGTGCCACTCATAGACGCGCTGGAGAGCAATGTTCTCCAGATCCCAAGGCAGCATCCGGCAAGGAGGTTGGCCGATTCACCGGCGATCGTGCGGTATCCTCGGATCATCCGTATAGCTTCTGGTAGGAGGCGGCTGAGACTGAGCAGGAGTCGCCTGAGGGCGGTTGCTGCCCTGTTTAGCTTTGGGGCCAAACGCAGGAGGTGCTGGAAGTCCCTGAAGTTCCACCGGCTGTCGAGGACGAGTCTCAAGTACTTCATCGTTCTCCCGACACCGCCGCCGACGCGAACCCCTCACACCGATGCGATGAAGAGTTTAGTTTAGATATTTTAACCCTGTTTCGTGTTATAGAGGACTGATTGTTATTTTTTTAATAATAAATATTTATTTTGATTAGTGATTTAATTCATTTAACTGCACTATTAAATTATCTATACACCATACCAAAAAGATAAAACTGCTAAGTCCTCAAGCAAATTGAAATTTCACCTCGAATAACTGCTAAATAAATGTTTTCCTCATTTTTGAAAAATCTATTTAGGTTTTGTTAGATATTATGTTTTTAAAATATCAAGAAAAAATATAGAAACCAACGGGACTTTCAAAATTTTGATAGCTAAACTAATAAAGAAATTATTCAGTTTTTTCTTCGTCCTGTAAACTTTGCAAAAATGCACTTAGCAGGTTAACGAATTAAATCTTCCGCTTCTCGTAATATAGGGTTGATTTGCAGGTACAGTGGTCGTGTCATGATGAGCTGCCGACGACGGCGACGTCTGGGTATCTGTAGCACTTGTTTCTGCTTCGCTCACGATGTAGGCCGGTTTAAGTCGATCCAATGACACAACTGTAGTACGTAATGGCAACTGGATCTTGTAGTACTTGCCACTGCGCTTCAGTACTTCATAGGGCCCATCGTACGGTGGTGTCAGCGGCGCTTTGGTGGTGTCGTTTCGAACGAAAACATGCGTACACGTCGATAAGTCCTTGTAAACAAATGGCTTGTCAGCTGATTGTGAACGGTGCGGGGACGGCGCGAGTGACGTCATCGTGCGAGTGAGACAGCGTACTAGCTCGGCGTCGTCGATTCTTGAACTTTGTGGCTCAAAGAAATCAGATGGTATGCGAAGTGTGGTACCGTATGTCATCAGAGCTGGGCTGAGGTTATTGTCTTGTCGCAAGGCAGTGCGTAATCCCAATAATACAGTTGGGAGTTCCTCTGTCCACGTTGTTGTTGCCCCGCGAGCCATAAGCGCGGCTTTCATAGTTCGATGCCATCGTTCAACTTGTCCGTTGGACTGTGGGTGGTACGCCGTAGTACGAATTCTGTTGATGCCCATTCTCTTCATGAGCGCGTTGAACAATGTAGACTCTAACTGGCGTCCTTGATCTGTTGTGATGCGTAGCGGGCAGCCGAATCTCACTATCCACGTCTCGTATAGCACGCGTGCAACAACGTCCGCTGTGATGTCTCGAACTGGAATTGCCTCGGGCCATCTGGTACATCGGTCGATTATAGTGACGCAGTAGCGATGTTCATTAGATAGACGTAGCGGGCCAGCGATATCTATGTGTATATGTTCGAAGCGTTGCGACGGCGGGAATTGTACTAACGGCGTGTTTACGTGCCGATGTACTTTCGCCCGCTGGCAGCTTATGCAGGCTCGTGTCCACTGAGCTACTTCTTTGTTCATAGATGGCCAAAATAACTTCCTTGTCATCAGTTCTCTTGTACTGCGTATACCCGGGTGACACAACTCGTGTACCGATTTGAAGGCTGCGTAACGGTGTCTTGCGGGCAGATATGGTCGTGGTATCAGTGTTGAAAACTCGCACGTGATTGGTCGATTACATCCGGGTATAGTTAGCTCTTTAAACATCAAGTTATTTTGTTTCTTAAGTTCTTTGAGTTCTTGGTCTTGTTGTTGATCGATGCTGAGTTGATTATAGTCGATAGATGACGGACAAATAATCTCTTCGAGTCTTGATAAGGCGTCGGCGACTGTGTTTTGTTCCCCTTTTATGTACTTTATACTGGTACAAAATTGACTGATAAAATGCAGTTGTCTCTCGCGTCTCGGTGTGTCGGAAGTACTCGCTGTTCTTGTGAGGGCGTATGTGAGCGGCTTGTGATCCGTGTATATTTCGACGTCGCAGCCCTCTATTAATCGGCGAAAGTGTTTTACAGCTGTATACATAGCTAATAGTTCGCGATCGTATACACTGTATCGGCGTTGTGTGTCGCTCATTGCCTTCGAGTAAAACGCTAATGGTCTCCAAACATTGTTCACTTTTTGTTGAAGAACAGCACCAAGGCTGTGATCTGAAGCATCTGTCATGATGGCGAAGGTACTTCCTTGAACTGGATGTGAGAGTATGGTGGCTTCTGTGATGCTTTGACGGCATTTCTCAAAAGCTTGCTCTGCGTTCGTTGTCCATTCGATCGGCGTGTTGTCATTGCGTTTTCTGTTGTGTAGGTACTTGTTGAGTTCGCTCTGTAGTTCTGCTTGTCGAGGGAGACAGTCTCGGTTGATCATCCCCAGGAAACGACGAAGTTGGAGAATGGTTTCTGGTTTCGGGTAGGTAGATATGGCTTTAACTCGTTCCGCTGTTGGTTTTATGCCGGTCGCCGATACTTCATAGCCAAGAAAATCTGTGGTTTCTTTTCCAAACACGCACTTTTCTATGTTGAGTGTGAGGCCGTACTTTTCTAACCGTTGAAGAACTTGATGGAGAAGTTGCTTGTGTTTCTCTTCGTTTTCTCTACCAACGAGGATGTCGTCAATAAAACAGAAACAGCCTTCTATGCCTTTTAGTACCTCGTGCATAAATCTTTGAAATGTTTGACTGCCGTTGCGTAGGCCAAAGGTCATGCAGTTGAACTCGAACAATCCAAACGGTGTTGTGATTGCCGTTTTCTGTGCGTCCTCCTTTGCGATTGGTATCCAGTAGTACGCCATTTTCAAATCAAGTTTGGAGAATATTGTCTTGTTGTGTAGTTGATACGTGAAGTCTTGAATGTGCGGTACGGGATAGCGATCTGGTTGAGTGACTGCGTTTAGGCGTCTGTAGTCGCCACACACGCGTAATCTTCCGTCTTTCTTCTTGACCACGTGAAGGGGACTGGCCCATGGGCTTTTTGATGGTTTGCAGATTCCCATTTCTAACATTCGGTCAAACTCCTCTTTGGCTGTCTTGTACTTGTCCGGAGGCAGCGGGCGGGGGCGAGCGTAGAGTGGGGGGCCGGTGGTTTCGATGTGGTGGACTACATCATGTTTCGGTGGCTGTTTTAATGACATTGGACGTAGAACATCTGGATACTGCTTCAGAATGTCGTAATATTGTTGATTGTTGCTTATGATGTGAACTGATTCTGTGCTTGTAGAAACTTCTAATGCGTCGATAGATAGTTCGGTTAGCTTGTCAACTAACTTTTTCTTGTCCAGGTCCACCAGCAGTTTGAAGTGACGGAGAAAATCAGCTCCCAGTATCGAGGTTTTGACGTCTGCAACGATGAATGACCACACAAAGTCTCTTCGTAAACCAAAGTTTAGCCTTATGGTTTTCTGTCCGTAAGTCTTAATTGGTGTATTGTTTGCCGCATATAAACTGTAGGCGCTTGGAGTGTTCTTATTCTTGTGATTAGCGGCCAAAACGGAGATGTCTGCGCCTGTGTCCACGAGGAAACGTTCGTGAGTGTTACGATCGTGTACACAAAGGCGATTACTGGTGTACGGGACACCGACGTCCGCCACAGTCGGTGTCGCCTTTAGTTTTCCGACGGCTTCTTTCTTCTACAGCATGGCGATTCACAGCGCTTGGCTTTGTCTCCGAAACGGTGATGGTAGCGGCATTCCCAATTGGAGTCTCCAGGTTTCGGTGCCGATCCACGTTGCGTTGACTGCGAGCGTGAACGGGATCGAGAACGAGGATTGAATGTGCGTCGACGGTACCTGTGTTGTGGGCGTCCTCGACGTAGCTCGGCGATCTCAAGCGTGAGCTTCTCCACCTGCTTTGCCAGCGTTTCAAGCTGTGTCATGGGTACTGTAGATGATGAAGATGATGCTGGTGCTGTGACTGCGGCGATGTTGGGACTCCTTGCGTATTCTACCATCTTATCTGCCATGGCAGCCAGGGTGTCCAAAGATGATTCCTTGTTCACAGATAGTACGACTCGAACTTGTGCGGGTAGGTGGTTCAACCATTCTATTTTCAAACCTTCTTCGGTGATCATGCCGCTTGCGAGTTCTCGCATCTTTCTTAATAGCTGGGAAGGCTTCTGGTCTCCCAGCTCCAATCCACTGATGAGCTTTTGGAAGTTCTTGACATCTGATTTATCGTATGCTTCAAGAAGGCGCTGTTTAACTTTTTCATATTTCCCAGTTGCGGGTGGATTGTAAAGGATGTCGGTTAAGTGTTGCAAGTCGACCGTTTGCAGCTGTTGCAGTAGATACCGAAACTTCTGGTCATCTGAGGTCTTCAATGGGTCAATGACGGCTTCAAATTGGATGAACCAGGCACGGGGTATTTCTCTCCAAAAAGGTAATAGCCTTGATTGCACGGATACTGCGCTCACGTCGTAATTCGTCTCGGACTGGATCTTCCCTTGTTGCTCCTCCGACATGGTCACTTGACGCTTTACAGTGATCTTATTTGTACGTGTTCCTTTTTAGTTTTTTTTTTTTTTTTTTAAAACGCGGGGTCACCAATTGTTGTGTTCGGTAGGATGGTGAGAAATTAAAGTCGCGGTGCTCAGGGAATAACTCATATTTATTTGTGAAACCTCCTACCTTAAGAACATATTTACAACATACAGTAACTAGACTGACCAAAATTAATAATTTGCAACTGACCAATGGGAGCACAGTGATTTCCAAAATTGCAAAAATTGTAACGAGTATCTTCGCAATAATAATTAGCGGCACCCATCTAGCTCTGGCGTGTGTGCAACGTATAGCGTCGTCTGCTCGCACACTATAAATATCATTGGCACCGGCGCGCGCTCAGCCAGTGCTCCGTGCGCCGCTCCGCGGGCACGTCGTGCGAATTGTATGACTCCCATACTTCTAACAAAAGATTTTATGGTTACACGGGAACCGCTATGCAGTGTGTAGGTTATGTGCGTCTACCTATAACATATATGAAGCACACACACACACTTGACGTGTTCGTCATACGACACGGCGGCCCGCCGTTGCTAGGTCGCGACTTCATATCAATATTTAAATTAAAGTTAACACCGGTAAATTTTCTTAATGAGGCTCAAACCGCAATTGTCAGTTCCCCGAAGTATTTTCGGACAAGCGGAAAGTTATGTTAAAATCGTTAAAAAAGGTATTAAATCATGCGTTATTCATTCGCGCAATAAAAGTGATTGCAAATTAAAAATATTAAAATATCTTTTTGACTACCGTAATTCGGTCCATTCTGTCACGGGGTTCTCACCGGCTGAACTAGTGTTCGGCCGCAAGTTGAGGTCACGCTTAGATCTGATCAATCCGAAAACTCCTTCGGCCTCTCTCACATCCCTCACTAATAATGTTTATCGTCAACAGTGTTCGCAAGTTAAAGCACGTGGAGGATGTAATAAACAAGTGTTTAAGCCAGGGGATCAGATAATGTACAAAAAGTTTTTAAATAAGGTTACATTCCGTTGGTGCAAAGGTATTATTAAAAAGAGACTGGGTAAAGTACTTTACCTTATTCAGGATTTGATTTCGTTGTGTGATGTGAAAAAGCATAAAAATCAAATAATATTATCTAAAGATGTCAAGGGTAATGTTTCACAACAGGCGGAGGCACAGCATCATTATGACTATGATGATTTTAACAACAGTCGTAGCGAGCCGCTGCCTGGCGACCTTCGGGTACAAACAAAGTCCCGCGGGGGAGGGAACGGACGAGGCAGATCCGCAATCACCACCGTCTGCAGACACAGATATAGTATCGGATCCAATTTCAAGGAATCCAGAAAGACTGTTGAGAAACATTCCCAGGGTAGATTATAAACCTTTTTTGTAACTTTTGTATGCTTCTATTGTTAATTAATATTGTATTTTGCACAACTCTATATTATCCTGTTGTTCAAATAAGGGGGAAGTGTTGTATATGTATGTGTGAACAGCGCGTATGTAATCGTGCGCTGCGTCCGCACCTGAGTCCTCTAAGAAAATTAAATCAGTGTGCCACTAGCCGTGAGTCGTTTTACTTGTGTCCCTGCGCACCTACACAACAGTATTAAAAATTAAATAATTGAGCTTACCTTACTTTTTCTTTGTATTAGCAATTTGGAAGTACTTGCACGATTGTAACTGTTAAAAGTAATTATTTTGTTATCTGTGCAATTTTAAATTTCGAGCCTTGCTACAATTTTTTTTATGTCTTTCAACACTACTCTGTGGAACATTGTTAGGTGTTGTACAATTTCAAAGTAATTCTTAATAAAACCATTTATATAACTAGCAAGTTATTTAATTCTAATAGGTAAAGGGCCCAGTAAGCCCTAGTGATAACAAAAAAACTCTATAGTTTTTGTAAAACGTCAATCACAACAAGCCGGCAAATTTTCCTAACCTCAAAGTGAAAACGTGGCCCGCAGCAAATTAATTTAAAAGTCATCACCTCAGCGTCTAATATGTCTTCTAACAGTTCGTTGGCATTAATTGAAAAATTAACCGGCCGAGATAATTACTCAACGTGGAGATTTGCAGTAAAAACATATCTCCAACACGAGGAGCTGTGGGATTGTGTGGAGGGCAAGGGCGCTGCAGACTTGAAGCGTGACATAAAAGCAAGGTCTAAATTGATTTTGCTTGTTGACTCAACGAACTATGTTCACATACAAGAAGCCGAGACTGCTAAAGAAGTGTGGGACAACCTGGCCAAAGCGTTTGACGACTCAGGGCTGACACGCCGTGTTGGATTACTTCGGGAACTGTGTACAACATCACTCACCGGTTGCCAAAATGTAGAAGAGTACGTGAGTAAGATCATGACGACAGCTCACAAATAAGAAACATCGGTTTCAAAGTAGACGACGAGTGGCTAGGAACCTTACTGCTCTCAGGTCTACCCGAGTCCTATCAACCTATGATCATTGCTATTGAAAGTTCGGGACTAAAAATTAGTGCAGATTCTGTAAAATCTAAAATCCTGCAAGATGTTAAAATGAATGAGAGTCAAACTTCAGCTTTCGCAACAAATCAAAATTTTAAAAAGAAAGGGAGTAAAAAGTCTGTGCAAAAAGGACCTCGATGCTATTCCTGCAACAAGTATGGACACATTAGCACTGAGTGCAAGTCAAAGAAGAAAGGTAAAGTGGAAAGTTCAAGCTATGCTGCTGCATTCACTGCTTCAGATAACAATAATAGTGATGCATGGTACATTGACTCGGGAGCTTCTGTCCACATGACCAGGCACTATGATTTATTATCACACCGAAGAGAATCAATTATCAAAACAATCAAAGTTGCTAATGACAAACCCCTGTCAGTGAAATGTTCCGGGCAAGTAAGTCTCAATATATGTGATGAAAGAGGTCAGTGCAATAAAGTTTTACTTCAAAACGTGCTCTATGTACCAGAATTGGCAACAAATCTCATATCAGTTAGCCAAATAATTAAAAATGGTGGCCAAGTTAAATTCAACAGCAAGGGATGTGTTATTCTGAACCAAAACACTATAGTGGCAACAGCTGTTTTAAATAATAACATGTATCGCTTGAATATGTACAATGAACATGCGTACATATCTGATGTTGACGAAAATGATGCTTATCTGTGGCACCAGCGCATGGGTCATCTGAATTTTAATGACTTAAATAAAATGATGGAAAATACTGAAGGAATAAATATCCTGAAAAAAAAGGAAAATTTGACATGCATAACATGCCTAGAAGCTAAACAAACACGTCTACCCTTCAAAAATAAAGGGACAAGAGCTACAAAGCTCCTGGAACTAGTGCATTCTGATGTATGTGGGCCCATGGAGACTGAATCCCTTGGTGGAGCCAAGTATTTCCTCACCTATTCCGATGACTACTCAAAGAAGGTATTTGTTTATTTCTTAAAGAAAAAATCAGAAGTGATAGATAAATTGAAAGAATTCAAGATACTTGTAGAAAACCAACTAGAATGCAAAATGAAGTGTCTCCGTACAGACAATGGTCTGGAATACATCAATAAAAATATCTCTGATCTTCTTAAAGGTAATGGAATTCAACATCAAACAACGGTGCCGTATACTCCTCAACAAAATGGAGTAGCAGAACGTCTCAATAGGACATTAGTAGAGAAAGCAAAAAGCATGCTTCTTAATGCTAAATTACCTAAACAGTACTGGGCAGAGGCCATACAGACTGCTGCTTATTTACTCAATAGAATTCCAACAAAGTCATTGTCTTACAAAACTCCTGAAGAATTATGGTCTGGAAAGAAACCAAGTGTCAATCATCTCCGTGTATTTGGGTGTGAAGCTATGATACACCTACCAAAAGAGAAAACAAAGAAATGGGATCCGAAAGAAAGAAAGCTATTTTCACTGGTTACTGTAGTGATACCAAAGGCTACAGGTTTATTATTCCTGCTTCTGGATTGGTTGTAAAAAGCAGAGATGCTGTTTTTCTAGAATCAACTGTTGTCAGAAACTTTGTTCCGGTGGACTTGACTAAACCAAATGATGAGCCTATCAGTGAAGAGCTCGTTATTGAAGGTCTAGAGTCAACTTCCACAAACTCAGTTTTTAGTTCTGATAAATTTGAATCACCAAACAGCAGCATTTATGTACCAGACAGGAAAATTGAAGATCTACCAGTTTCAAATATAACACTAAGACCAAGACACAAACCGGTACATCCTGGGACTGAAGATTTAGAAACTTATTTATGCTACAATGAAGGTAATCTGGATATACCTCTGACCTACAATGATGCAATTACATCAGCTGATTCGGAGAAATGGAAAATGTCAATTAGTGAAGAATTTCAATCTCATAGTGAAAACAAGACATGGACATTGGTTGAAAAGCCTAAAACAGCCAAGGTAATTGGATGTAAGTGGGTGTTTAGAATTAAAGATGAACCAACAGGTCCACATTACAAGTCACGTCTGTGTGCAAAGGGCTATGCACAAACAAAAGGAATCGACTATGATGAAATCTTCTCACCAACAGTCAGGTATGATTCCATACGTTCTCTTTTATCAATAGCTGCTGAACAAAATCTAGAAATTGTACAATTTGATGTGAAAACAGCCTTTCTATATGGAGAACTAAAAGAAGAGATTTTTATGATCCCACCAGAGGGATTAGAATGTGCACCTAATACTGTATGTAAACTCAATAAATCTCTCTATGGTCTCAAGCAGGCTCCAAGGTGTTGGAACACAAAATTTAACTCAGTTTTAGAAAAGTTTGGTTTTGTTAAAAGCTTAGCTGACCAGTGTGTTTAATGTTTATGTTGGTCAAGTTAAAGGGATTAATTGCTATCTATGCCTATATGTAGATGATGGGCTATTAATGTCAAAAGAAAACCTGGTGTTAAAAGAGGTAATTGATGAATTAAAAGCAAACTTTGACATAAAGACCTGTCCACCTTCTAATTTTGTTGGTATGCAGATAGAGAAAAATAAAAATCATATTTTTATTCATCAAACTAAGTACACAGATAAACTTTTGCAAAAATTTAACATGAGTAGTGCTAACCCAAACAGTATTCCTGCTGATCCTCATGTGAAGTTACAGAAAAGTGAGACTGAACCTGTGAAGAACTTGCCATACAGAGAAGCAGTTGGATCTCTCATCCACTTAGCAACTGTAACCAGACCTGACATAATGTATGCAGTTAGTATGGTAAGTCAGTTTTTGCACTGTTACAATGAGTCTCATTGGAATGCAGTAAAGAAAATATTAAAGTACTTGAGAGGAACCATGGAATTTGGCTTATGTTACCAATCTAAGCCAAAGACTACTGATTTGATTGGCTACAGTGATGCGGATTACGCCAATGACGTAACAACAAGACGGTCTATGACAGGATATGTATTCATCAAAAGTGGTGCTGCTATAACCTGGTCTAGTCAACGCCAGCAAAGTGTTGCACTATCTACAACCGAAGCTGAATTTATGGCTGCCTGTGCGGCTACCAAAGAAATAATGTGGTTAAAACAATTATTTAGTGATTTGGGAGAGTAACAATCAAAATGCCATAAATGTTATTAAAAACAGTGAATTTCATAAACGTTGTAAGCATATAGATGTTAAATATAACTTTGTAAAAGAGAAATACTGTGAAAAACTTATCTCACTCAACTATGTAAGCACAAGTCATCAATTCGCTGATATTTTTACTAAAGCCTTGCCTCGGGATAGATTTAAGTTATCGAGAAACTATATTGGAATGTCAAAAATAACTTAATATTTATATCTAGTAATTTGTTACTGATGAAGGAAGGCTCGAATTTGAAGGGAGTGTTAAAAGTAATTATTTTGTTATCTGTGCAATTTTAAATTTCGAGCCTTGCTACAATTTTTTTTATGTCTGTCAACACTACTCTGTGGAACATTGTTAGGTGTTGTACAATTTCAAAGTAATTCTTAATAAAACCATTTATATAACTAGCAAGTTATTTAATTCTAATAGTAACTTAATTGTCACTGCTTTTTGGTGAACATTGGCTTCTAAGATACAGGCTTCTTGCCTAGTTTAGAAGCCAAAGGTTTGCATCTAACTTAAGTCACTGTTGTACTACACAAAATATGTTACTGCATTGTACTATTTGGTTGTTGTGTTTTTATGTACAAATAAATAAATTATTATTATTATTATTATCTATAAAAAGTTGATGAACCTGGACACCGCGCTGTGATGTGTCGCTCAGGTGTAGCGGGGCGGGCCGGGGGGTCTGCGGGATGCGCTCTGTCCGTTTCATGCGTCGGCAAGCGTATATGGGCATTTCTACGAAGAGGGCATTTTTTTTGTCCTTTTTAAAAAAACATGGTTAGAAGTTACATACACATCCCAAAATTTTTAAGCGTACGTCCCTATCTATATTCTAACTGGAGAGCATAACATAAATTCCGTACTACTTCTTAATTTTCCTAAAAAAAAATCTGAACTGAAAAAACGGGGGTAATTTCACTGATTTTGACCTGTCCCTTTTCCGAAATCGAGTGTAAAATATTTTATATTTTTTAATGGAGCTGAATTTCAAGCAAACTTTTGATATTCTTTGGTATATGGATAGCTAACCAAGAGACATTGACAATAAATAAACCTGTAATTGCTTATTTTGTTATATTTGTGGATGCGTAAAGATTTGTCCCAGTCTAATGAGTCATTTCCGTGTCATACAAAAAACACTTGATTACGATACTAAATACCCGCGAACTGGACATCACCATCCGATTCTTGTAAACTGACAGGTGCTCCCGAGCAGGCCATGTGAGTGCATGTGTGATGTGCTGCTGTTTTTTTGGATTTTCGAAGGTGAGAATCTGTTTCCGTGTCTTTAGTTCGGGGTCTTTTCTCAATACCGTGTCAGAGATATCTTCTGACAGTTTTATTTTTTTAAATGTTTTGTTTCCCTAGACTGAAGTTTAACTGGACACCAGCATGGTTGTTTCGTTTAATTTGTTTGAAGTCGTAACAGTAATAAGTTATTTTGATTAATACGATATTTTTTCAATTCCATGGCCCTCAATTTTGTGTCCTGGTGTCCACGGAATTGAGAACGATGGTTTACCCATGTAACTAATCTCGGTTTATATGAGGTTTAAAGTCATTTGCTTCACAATTTGTCATGGTAAAGTAGTTGACGCCATATATTATGTGTCTATAATGTTGTATAAAAGGTTTAAAGTATCTAGAGTTGACGTTGCAATTGCAAGATCTGATTTTAGCTAATACTACCGCAACTAGCTACTCGAGCCTAGGAAGATCGTATAATGATAGCCTATATTTTATCCTGATGTATAAACTATATTGTTGCAAAGTTTCATTAAAATACATTCAGTAATTTTTGAGTAAAAAATTTACCTGACTAAAATACACCCGAAAACTTCGATTATGTCTATTACTTTCTTCGGTTTGATAAGTAAAACTGACTTGACGTCTATTACTTAATGTCTCTTGTTTGTAATTTAAAGGTTTAACGAAAATGCTTAATATAAATACATTTTACCATATAAGTTTAATAAAAATGCTCATTTAAATGATTTGATTAAAATTTAGTTAACTAAGCATGATAACTCAAGGAATCTCTCTCAAGGCAGACTCAATATAAACTTACATAACTTAAATACCAAAAACTGCTAAAATATGTTCTTGAATGTTTTTTTTTAATTGAATTTGTCTTTCTCGGTTACGTAAAATATGTGTAATTAAAATTCTGTGGTCACATTTCTCAATTCCATGGCACTCAAAATTTATTTCATAAACTACTGGAGCAATTACTGGCAAATTAGCACCATTTTGTTTGAAAAAATATGCATTTTATTTTGGTGATATACAATTAGTCATAATGTGAAAAAAAAAATTGACCACGGAATTGAGTAAAAATCACCGTGTCCGTAGAAATGCCCATATTATTAACGTTTAGCTTAGTGACCACACAGAGCGGATGAGAAAATGATTAAAGTACGCTTTAGCATTATCATATTTCTTTTAGAATGTCGTTGTTCAATAATTCTAACATGGAGTTTTCGGCGTCTGAGGTAGATTTAGCAAATAAAATACGTCGAAATAAAAGCATCAAGGGCCTGCGATCATTTTTATCGACTTTATTGTTACCATTCCAAAGCCAGCGCCAAGTAGCCTGCATTACATGGAAAATGCACAGTAATAATCGCGCTTTTGGAAAAATTACCTACCCTAAAAGCATTTCTTTCTGCTGTATCATCATCCGTCATAATAAGTTGTGGTTCGAACATTTTTTCACAGGAAGCCTCCAAATTTTGCTTTGCTGATTTCAGGGCCAACAAATAATCACGTTCTGATTTATTTTGATGAAGGATAACAGTTATTGGAATGGCTCCAACTTTCGTAGCTGCAAAAATGAAGGTAACAGACGCACTGATTTGGTCGCAAGACCCACTTGTATCCACAAATATCATTTCATCAGCTAAGCCGGATTCAAATGCTCTTCTCATTACACTGCCGTCCTTTAACAAGAATGCCGTTAAGTGACATTTTGGCATTTTTGACTTTCTGATGCCATTTTTATCAGAAAAAAAAGCTCTATCGATCTGTCTAATTACGATTTCAATAGCTTTTATAGTTTTCGAGATATGAAAAAAAGAAATGTCGTTAAATGCACAAATCATATAGTAAACCTACGCTAAAACGTAGTTATGTGTCATTGCAAAGCTAAAACGCAGCTAAGGCTTCATAACTACAGATTTTAACAATAAATTTGTGATTTGATACCTAGCTAAATTGCCGTTAATTAAGATTCCTATTCATAAATGCCGCTAAAAGCCCTTTGCTGCATTTTAAGCATTGTATAGTACAGTTAGAATTCATAATAGCGGCAGTTATTTAAAAATCTAGCAAAATATTTGAATTATTGTAAAATACTAAATTGCCGCTATCCAACATAACTAATCTAAAATGCCGCTAAGTATACTTGCGTCGTTGCACAAGAGGGGTTTTGGAGTTGGTCTTTTAAGAGGTCTAGGGTCCTTCCTCCTTGTGCTGATGGTGATCACCGGGGTTTTAGTGAGGTAAAAATTCCACACTTCCCGGTCTTATCCCCAAAAACCGGGCGCCTTTTGAAGATTTCCCCCCAAAACAAAAAAAAAGTGTTCTTGCGAGAGTAGGTTTGGGTGCTTCTGCTCCCATGGCAGCGGAGCGGGGACCGGGGTCCGGTGCGGGATTGACGCGCGGCACTCTGAACTCCGTTCCCACGTCGTTGGAAGACGGAGAAACAGGTCTTCATCAAAAAGCACGGGCGCCCTGCTTAATCTCGGCCCATAGTGCTGCTCGAATAGGTGGCTAAACTCTTTGAAAGAGTGATTGCGGATAGCCTTGTCGGTTTCTAATGCATGAGAGCCAGTTTGATTTCAGGAGCGCTCGACTGTGGACGCCATCATACGCGTAAGAACCCTCACGACGGGGACAGTATCCCTGAGCAGAGTCGTCTTGGCGGTGTCACTAAACATCAACAACGCCTTCAACACCTTGCCATGGAGTTACACCAGGACCGTCAGCTACTCCAGTCATCGAGGAGAGTGGAATCGGCGAGAAATATCGCGTGGTGTCCCACAGAGATCGGCCTTGGGCCGCTCTTGTGGAACATGGGGTACGACTGGGTGCTGCAAGTGACCTATCTAGTGACCTCAGCGTGTGCTACGTTGACCAGCCGCTTGTTCTAGCGCCGGGATAATCACATCAGGTGACCGACGACCTGGCAATGCAGGATCCAGCAGTTGGGGCTTGAGCTGGCGCTGCACAAGACAGAGAACGTGTGCTTTTATGGCCGTCTGAATGTGCCACTTTACGGTGTCTTGGTGGTGCTTTACAGAGTCCCAAATATGGTAGAAAGGGTTGACATCGGCGTTGAATTGACGATGAAATACCTAGGACTCGTCCTCGACAGCCGATGGATCTTCAAGGACCATTTCGTTTAGTTCCAAAACGGAATCAGGCTGAGGCCGCCTCCAAGTGACTCCTGCCTAATCTCGGTGAGCCAAATGCCTCCTGCCGTAGACTGTACGTCGGTATCGTGCGGTTCATGGCCCTCCACGGGGCTCCTGTCGACCGGCACGGCTGGTCTGAGGGTCATTGCCATCCGGACGATCTGGGGATACCGCACGATCGCCGGTGAATCAGTCAACCTCATCAAATGAAATGGGAAGCAGTTGCCTTCTGCGAAGCAGTCATGCTAGCAAAGAAAGAGGCGGGACGCGTGAGGGAGAGAACCGTCTTCACTTTATGAACTAACCAAGGCGGAGACGCTCATGGCAACTGACGTCGTGACTGATTTCCGTCCACCGCAGACGCGTAAGATAATTAATTGGTATCTCGCAGACGGCGAGTGTCTCATAGACCAATGTCCGGGTCGATGGCACGTCGTGTTTCACGGGCGCTTCAAAGAGCTGTCAGCAATCTGACGGGGTCCTTAGAGGGCCAAGGGCCAAGGCTACCTGTCGCAGAACTCTCCCTCCAGGTAACCGCGACCTTGGAACGTAAATTGCTATTGAAAACTCACCGTGGATTTCAGTCAGTACAAGTCTGACAGTCCCTTGCGTCCCGTTTGACTTCAATTTTGTTGATTCTCTATCAATTTATGAAACGTAATCCAAATCTAAAATGCCGTTATCATGAAATGTATTGTATTTAGCGACACTTAAGTTATGTAATAAACAAAAAAATATCTACGGCAAACAATAGATTAAATAATTATTGAAATTTACTTGTCTTGATTGCCGTTAAGGTGCCTTAGCGGCAATATAGCATGGTACGAGTCTACTTGTTTAACCTAATCTAGCTAACCTACATTGACATTAAGCGTATTTAGCGGCTTTTAAAGTTAGTATTATTATAACTTTTTAAGTGTGGTAAATAACTAAATTATTAGTTCAAAACCATTAGCAAAAATGCCGTTAAGGTATGCATTACGGCATTATAGTTATGATTTTAGGGCTAGATAATTTAAAGATTACTTTAACAAAATGATAAATGTTTATTTTCTCTAATTTACGGAAACGTTTTTGACTGTCAGCTGCACTGTCTAAAAGAGCCTTTTAAAATATAATTTTCGGTATTTAAAAGTTTCGAATACGACTCCTGGTTAGGAGGTAGCATCAATTTAATGTTTTTCTACCGTTTTTCCCCCGTATCTCAAAAAGTGATTTTTGTACTTAACGGCACTCTAGTTAAAGGACGGCACAGGAGCAAGAACAACGACAAGAGGATTTTCCGTAATGCATAGTTTGGCGTCCTGCTCTTGAAGTTCTTTCATTTTTTATTGAATCCTCTCAATAACACTTTCTTCGTCTCTCCCTCCATACTTACTATTTCTCCATTGCTCATACAAATTCGCACCTTTAAAGTAAAACCGTTACTGAACGAAAATATACAATTTTACAGGAGAGCCAAAATTAGAAAAAAGTCACCATTTTTTGTCAATAAAATCTGAATGCAGGGTTCTATAAGTCGTTTAATAAGGTGTTATTATAGATCTCTGTTTACGTTATAACACGTGATTTAGAAAAGTTTTTATTTTAATTTATTGTATTATTTATTTTAATTTATTTATTATTATAGTAACACTTTACCTCGGGGAAGCCTTAACCCTAGAGAGCGCGTCCCCAGGTGGCGGATCGGGGAAAGCCCGTCAGTAGTCCTGGCTGCTGAAGTGTAGGAGCGAAATAAAATAGCTCCCGCGGACCAAAAAAGGCCAGAGAGACAACTCCGTTACAAAACCCAGCTGGAGAGTTCCTTTGACTTATTTGGAGTAGAAGTCCCCGGTTGTGATGAGCTCTTGGGTCTGAGTGCTCATAAGAGATGGCAGCGAATGAACCCATAGGGGTCAACGGTGGCTCTCCTCAAGTCTTCCAGGAAGATTGAGACCTTGGTTTCAAGTGGCAACCGACCGTAAAATCCAATAGCCAACATTCTTATATTAATCATGAGGCACAACAGGAAAAGAATGAAGCATAAAGATAGGGCGTCCCCCTCAAGCGACGGCGATGCTGGAAATGCGACAAATACTAGGGCGTCCCCCCAAAGCGACGGAAAATCAAAACAGCAAAACAATGTACCAATGTCCGAATTGCGGATTGGTACTTGGAACATTGGTACAATGACAGGACGAAGTGCAGAACTGAGTGCTATTCTAGATCGACGCCGCATAAATATCTGCTGTGTGCAAGAGACAAAATGGAAAGGTGCTAAATCACGTCAAATCGGAAATGACTTTAAACTCATAATTATACAACGGAACAGAGAACACCAGAAATGGTATCGGAGTCATACTGGACAAGCATCTTAGTGAGAATGTCGTTGAAATAAACAGATTAATGATCGCATCATGTCTGTAAAACTTGCCCTTCAAAAACAAGCATGCCTAAACGTCATCTCGGTCTATGCGCCCCAAGTGAACTGCCCAGAAATAGAGAAACAAGAATTCTGGGAAGATCTACAGACACTTTTAACCACCATACCTGCAACGGAACAAAAAACAGTATGTGGCGACTTAAATGGCCATGTGGGTGTTTTGAAGGATGCCATGGGGGATTCGGATATGGAACGCAAAACAACGATGGGGTTGCCATCCTGGAGTTCGCGGAATCTCAGAATCTGGCGGTAGTGAACACCTTTTTTCAAAAGAAAGAAGAGCACCTAATAACCTATAAGAGTGGAGGCTCGATTGACTATATTCTGGTAAATAGACAACATGACCTGAAGTTAATTAAAGACTGCAAAGTTATACCTGAGGAACCATTCACGTCCCAACATAGGTTGTTACTCACTGTGCTGAAATTGAAAAAACCTATTAAAATCAAGAGACCGAAAGTGGAGAGAATTAAGTGGCACGAACTCGCCTCAAATAAAGGCAGGGCACTGATAGAGCTCGTAGAGGACTATCTGAGTAAAAGCCTCCCCCAAAGTGATACTCCAACATTCACCTGGGCTAATTTTGAAAATTTCTGTGTCGCTGCAGCTAAGCGTGAGCTAGGAATCAGCAAAGGAGGTCTGCACAATGCCAAAGATACAAATTGGTGGAACGAAAATACCAAAGACAGTGTCTCTGAAAAGAAGCGCTTGTTTAAGATCTGGCAAGAAACCGGCTCGGAAGAGGATAAAAAGCTATACAAACAAGCAAGGAAAACCGCAAGAAGAACCGTAGCCATTGAAAAGGAAAGAGCTGACTCAGACCTGTACGAGCGTTTAGAAGTAGCGACGGACAATGAAATATATGAAATAGCAAAAACGCGACATAATAATTCAAAAAAATTCAAAGTTACAAAGTACATTCGGAGCGCGGAGGGCACGCTACTCACCGACGACAAAGAAATCTGTAAGAGATGGTACGAATACTACCGGGAGCTTCTTAACGAAGAATTTCCAAGACAGCCGGAAATTGAATCACCCATGTCAAAAGGACCTGTGAATGAAATAACTACACAAGAGGTCATGAAAGCAATATCCAAGATGAAAAAATGTAAAGGGATAGGACCAGAAAATATACCCGCTGAGCTCTGGAAAGCCTTAAACGGCGATGGAGTGATATGGCTCACTAAGCTGTTCAATGAAATCCTGAGAAGCGAAACAATGCCAGATTCTTGGAGAAGGAGTGTACTGCTGCCATTTTACAAGAACAAAGGAGATGTTCGAGAATGCGCAAACTCAAGATCTGGGAACGTGTTCTAAGTGAACGCCTCCTAAAACTTACAAATTTAACAGAAAATCAGTTTGGATTTACTGCGGGGAAAGGAACCACAGACGCGATTCACGCAATCAGACTAGTGATGGAAAAGGCTCGTGAAAACAAACAATGCCTATGGATGGTCTTCATCGATCTCGAAAAGGCGTTTGATCGTGTGCCGAGAAGTTTGATATGGCAAGCTCTCAGGGCTCAGAATGTGCCTGAATACTATGTCAGACTGCTAATGGACATGTATCAGAACGTAATATAATAATAATAATAATAATTTATTGTTACAATTAGCATATTGTACATTTGAACGTTTTTGAAGCCTCCTTTTAAGCAATCCAGTGCCTGTATTAGGAGACTCCGCGCTTCCATATCATGCGGTATGCTAACTGTAAATTACAGAAAACAGTGTACACATACTGCGACAATCATGGAGGTGTACACTTTTATTTATTTTATTATAACAAAATACAAGTATAACAAAAAAAATAAATGATAGATAAGCCAATATTAAAATAAAATCAAAATCACAATAAGATCAAGATCAAAATAAAATAAAAAATTAAATTAAATTAAAAAATAAAATTAAATAAAATAAAATCTATACTAATATTATAAAGAGGTAAAATTTGTTTGTAAGTTTGTATGTAGGGGGTAATCTCCGGAAGTAATGAACCGATTTTAAATATTGTTTCACTGGCCGAAAGCTACATTATTCGTGAGTGCTATAAGCTATAAATTATAAAGATATCATACATATTTTACCGCCCAACGAAGTGGGCACGGGTCAGCTAGTAATAAATAAAATTAAAATTAAAATCAAAATTAAAATCAAAATTAAAATCAAAATTAAAATCAAAATTAAAATCAAAATTAAAATCAAAATTAAAATCAAAATTAAAATCAAAATTAAAATCAAAATTAAAATCAAAATTAAAATCAAAATTAAAATCAGAATTAAAATCAAAATCAAAATCAAAATCAAAATCAAAATTAAAATCAAAATCAAAATCAAAATCAAAATTAAAATCAAAATTAAAATCAAAATTAGAATTAAAATCAAAATTAAAATCCAAATTAATATCAACAATCAAAATCAACATCAAAATTAAAATCACAATCAAAGTTAAAATTTAAATCAAAATCAAAATCAAAATTAACATTAGATAAAAATTACAATTAAAATTAATAATTAAAAAAAAAATAATCTAGGTTCCTAATTAAGAGTGTTGTATGGTGTGTGGTGTGTAGTACGGTATTATGTGTGTATGGTAGTGAGGCAGGTGTTTACGTGTGTTGTGTGATGAGTTGTTTGGTGTGGTGTGTATTGTGAGTGGTTAGTGGGATGTGGTACATCAGGTTGTTGTAAGTTATAATAATATTACATAGATACATGGTGTAATTTGGCTACTCAAAGTGTTCCAGGAGTTCTTCGGTTTCCTCATAGGTAAGTGACTGTATCCAGTCTACTATACATTTTTTGCAGTCTCGATAATTTTTATTATATACATACACATGTCCATTGATTTTGTTGTATAGATGAGCAGAGCGTTTATTAAATTGCCTGCATGCAAATTTAGTTTTAGTTTGGGGCACTTTAGCAACTAAATCTATTCTCCTTTTTGTTGTATTGCTTTTATGATATGGTAGGGTTTTATGTTGTTTTAGAACGGTTTGGGTTATATATAATTTTCTGACTGAAAGTAGACCACTTATTTTATATAAATTTTCGGTAGAGAATCTTTTATTTTTAAAATACATTATCTTTATTAATGCACGTTGCGCTCGTTCTATATTTATGAACTTTGTTTTAGCTGCACCACCCCAAATTGGGATACAGTACAGTAGTACAGATTGGGCTAGAGCTACATATATTTCATTGAGAAGGTTTCTGTGACGGTTCTTGCAGTCCGACATTTTGGTTGGTACAATATGTCTGAGGGTTTTAAAGATCCAACAGAGTTTCCTTATTCTCGCAGAAGTTTTCTCGAGTTGGGGGTACCAAGACAGTGATTGATCTAACATGACACCTAGATATTTAGTCTCAGAAACCCTCTCTATCGATGAGCAGTTACAGCTCGAAGGAGGAATGTTTCCACATGTGTGCACTTTCAATTCTAAATGTGTAGGCTGTGTACGATTAGTAATACTAAAACAGACATAGTTTGTTTTGTTAGTGTTCAGTGAAAGTAAGTTTTCTTTAAGCCATACAGCTACCCGAGCCATACCTGCCTCTGCACTCAATTTTACCTCATGCCAACTAGAACCCGAAAACACAATAGCCGTATCGTCAGCGTACGAGAAAACTTTTGCATTGTTTATTTCCATATTGCAGAGATCGTTTATGTAAAGGAGAAAGAGGGTAGGCCCTAATACACTACCCTGTGGGACGCCGTACGATACGTCTACATAGTCACTGGTATACTGTCCTATTTTAACTCTTTGCTTCCTATTGGAAAGGTAGTCTTTGATCAGACTCAGAGAAATTCCTCTAATTCCGGCTTTTTCCAGTTTGTTGACAAGGATTGGGACAGAGACGGTGTCGAAGGCTTTTTTGAGGTCTAGGAATACAGATAGGCATTTATGTCCCTTGTCTAGGTGCTTAGCTACAAGAGAGCTCAATGCACTTACTGCATCCTCAGTAGAAACCTCTTTTCTGAAGCCAAATTGTGCATGTGATAAAATATTAAATTTTGTAAGATAATTCGTTAGTCTGATATTGATAATTTTTTCAAGTACTTTTGATATTGAAGGCAAAACAGAAATGGGCCTATAGTTATTTACATCGTCTCTGTCCCCTCCCTTGTAAACAGGGGTGATTACAGATCGTTTGAGTATATCCGGAAAAACGCCTTTTTGGAAACACAGATTGGCAAGGTGAGTAATAATTGGGACAGCCTCCTTTCTTATTAATTTTAAGAATTTTGTCGAGATGTTGTCCCAACCTGGAGCACTGTCTGATTTCAGATTCATCAGTATATCTTCCACTTCAGTAACGTCCGTGTCTAACAGTACGAAAGTATTAGGTTGTGATCTTAACATATTATTTTGACTATTATAATTTTTCTTTGGTTCTGTATTAATTTTTTGCGCGAGTTCTTTTCCAATGTTAGCAAAATAATTATTTATATAGTTTAATGACTCTGCAGTAGTTGTTTTTAAGTTTAATAATTCTATGTTTTGACTTTTTAATTTATTCGAGTATGTAATAGATTTTATATTTTTCCAAAGTAATTTGTTATTTGATACTGACTGTGCAAGTAAATTTTTTTCATATTTTCTCTTTAAGTTTTTTATCAGCTTATTGCAATGATTTCTGTATCTGATATAGGTAATTTTTAAAATTTCGTTATGAGGGTCTATGCGATTTTGTTTCTGTAATCTGTTTCGGTTTTTAATGCACCGTAGAATGCCTGAGGTAATCCACGGCTTTATGATGCGTTTACTGTTTGGAATTGTTTTTATGTTAGTGTTTTCATTTACAACTCTGGTCAATATACTAATAAACGTGTTGATTAAAAGATTTGGGTCATTAAAAAGCAATAATTCTGACAAATTTATTTCCTGTAAATCTTTCACAGCTTGTTCAAAGTTTAGCGCAGTGGTGGTTTTATTTATGATGTGATTATTTTTAGACTTTTTAGGTCTGCAACTGATAGCTACACTCTCATGATCTGTGATTGATGTTTCAAAGATAAAACAAGAAGCGTCCATTTTTGTTTTAACCATCATGTGGTCTAGACAAGTCAGTCCATGAGTAGGTAAGGTATGAGCAGGTAGATATACCATGAAATGGCTAAGCATATTCAGATAGTCAACTATGATTCGTTGTGCTCGGACGACTCAGACTCTTTATGCTTGATGTTTATGTTAATATCACCACAGAAGAAAATATTTTTAAATGATTTTAAGTTATTCAATAGTAGGTCAACCGAGTCGACAAAATTAAGTGTGTTATTTTGACTTGGTGGCCGATATAAGCCAACAACGCAAGTATCTTTGTCCAGTTTTAATACAAGGCAATTAGCGTCACTAACTGTGGGTTCTTCGTATGTCACGTTAAGTAGCTTATTATAGTATATGACAACTCCTTCATTTTGAGTTTTATGTGAGGTAGTAGCTATATGGTAGTAGTTCTCAAGTGAAGGTATGAACTTTGCAGATGGAAGCCAGCATTCTGAAAGAACCAATACATCCCAGAAAATTTCTGATCCTTGGAGGAGAGTAATGAAATTTGGCATGTTACAGCTAATACTACGAATGTTCTGAGTAAGGACATTGATAGTGTGTTTTGACGTCTTTATATATTTGTTTGCGTGTTCTATGTCACAAGTCACAGTTTTAGCTACTTGAATGGAGTCCAGATCCGAGTTTATGATGTTTTCAATGGTTTGCATAGCGCTAACTATATTTACAGACATACGCCTAGAGCGTGGAATGATGTTGGATAGAAATTCAATTAAACTCAGATCTGGGACACCAGTAGCTTTGGTGATACGTATTCGACTTACCACAAGAGATAGCGGGTTACTATTACAGAAAAGGGTGTTGATTCGTATGGGTGACATAGTATGTAATGAATTGTATAGTGATTGAGTGTGATGAGGATCACGTGTGATTGTGTTGTTTATGTGTACAGTTCTGCAATAACAATGAGAGAAAACTAATAAAAAAAATTGTTGATGCCGTGCGTCAGTAGCACTATATAAGCGTTGCATAGCAACGCGACTACTAGACTGAGGGACTTTTTACCTATTGGTAAAAATTTTTGGATCACAATTTCGTGATGTCCCGTCTACTGCTTGTATATAGTTTAATGTCTTTGATTCCGTGTGTGTAAGTGTGTATGCATGTTTTTTACTCTTTCATGCAAAAAATACTGAATGGATTTGGATGAAAGGTACACAGATAGTTTATAGCCTAACCTTAAAAATTTACACATTGGATAGTTTTTTAACCTGATTTTATGTTATAGTGGGATAATTTCCGATATGCAGCGCCGGTAACAGCCTGTTTAATATAAATAAAGTGACAATATTATGGGTTCTCCACATATACCTATGTGGGATAGCAACGTTATCATTCATTTCCTTCATACGTTACCTATTTTTTTTATTGGTAAAATCATCAAATGAGTCCTCTCACCCAGGGCAGGGCAGGAGGGACTATTAGACTCGTACTGACTAAAATCTACGATGTCCTTCAATAGCCCTTTACATTCCATAGTTACAGTATTTCGAAAAATCCCGAGACCTTCATACGTAACCTTACAAAAACAATGCTAATGGTAAGCGTCCACAGGTCCGCATTGCACTTATCGGACGTATCTTACGTAACGGATTTTAGATTGCCTCGTATTAAAACTCATACAACTGCGTCCACTGATCCGCATGGTACAGACGGCTCATCGGCAATGCCTACATGTGCGATGCGTACCGATGACGTCATACGGAATGTCGATCAGTGGACGCGATGAAGGTGGCATCGGCAATCCGATTGCTAATACTCGCGTTGGCAATCCGATCGCTGCCGATACAGAAATCCGTTTGATGCGATGCGTCCGATACGTGCGATGTGGACCTGTGGACGCTTACCTTAAATCCTCACTGATCAACCTGACACGTGATTTGTCACATTATGTCAGTCACCCTCTCGAGCTGTCACTGTCAGCCCGAGGTCCCGCCTCGTATGAACGTGGCAATCAGTCGCCGCGGCGCAGTGACGGATTTAAAACCTAATCACATTGGAATATGATTGGAAATACATCTCATTTGAGACATGTTGATGAAAATTATAGGTTACGGTGGTGAATAGAGAGAACGCAGGGGTAACGGACATTCTCATCAAGTAGCCGAGACCCTGGAACGTAAAGGGCTATTGAAGGATCACCGTGGATTTTAGTCAGTACAAGTCAGTCATCGGTCCCGACTTACGAGTTGCAGGTCGTGGGTTCGAACCCCGCCAGGCGCATTACTTTGTGTGATTTATTTCATCACCACTGCTCTCGAAACGGTGAAGGAAAACATCGTGAGGAAACCGGCATGTCCTAGAACCAAAAATTCGAAGACATATATGTGACATTCACCAATCCGCACTGGGCCCGCATGGTGGATCATGGCCCACTCTCTCTCACAGAGAGGTGGCCTGAACAATATAGGCTGATTGATGATGAAGTCAGTCAAGTCAGACAGTCCCTGTCCTTTTGATGGTTTCTCGAAAGAACATCTAAGTTATTTATGTATACCTACAAATTGTGTTTTTGTGCGACTTTTGGAGTAGTCTCCATTGAACCCTGCGTTCTGTATTCGCCCTCTTATGATACTCGTACCTACTAATACTATTACCTAATACTGGTACCTTAATACGAGGGCGGAGTGATAAGTCTGGTAAAAATGAAATAAGGAAACAACTTTTTTTTTAAATTATGATTTATTTGTCAACGTAATTTCCATCTAACTCAATGCACTTCATCCAGCGTTTCTCAAACTTTTCGATCCCTTCCGTAAAGTATGACTTAGGCAACCCTTCGAAATAGGCATTGGTTTCGAGTATGATCTCCTCGTTGGAGCTAGATCTTTTTCCGCCGAGCCATTTTTTTAAATTCAGGAACAGAAAATAGTCGCAAGGGGCCAAATCTGGCGAATATGGTGGGTGAGATAGCAACTCATATCGCAAATCATGTAATTTGGCCATAGCAATCGCGCAGGTGTGCACTCGTGCGTTGTCTTGGTGGAAGAGGATTTTCTTCTTAGCCAAATGCGGTCGTTTTTAGGGTTCCGTAGTCGCCATGTCCGTCCGTCCGTCCGTCCGTCTGTCCGCAGTTTAGCTCAGAGACGCACAGCACTAGAGAGCTGTAATTTGGTATAAATATACGGATTTAATGTGCCGAAAAAGTGGTAAAATAAAATCTCGAAAAATATTTTTTTTTAGGGTACCTCCAGTACTTACACGTAAAGAGAGGATTTTTTTTTTTCTCGCGTACCCCTTAGTGTGGGGTATCATTAAATAGGTCTTTAAAAAATATTGATAGTTTCCATTAACAATTTTTTGATAAAAAAATTAGTTTGTTTGTCAACTTTATTTTTACAGCTTTTATAGGTATGTTTTTTGGGGATAGGTAGGTTTTTATCGTCAACTATTTTTAACTAAATTCAGAAAAAGGAGGAGGTTCTAAATTCGTTGTAATCTTTTTTCTTATGTATTTTCCCCGATTTCTCAAAGACTCCTGGGACCAATTTTGAAAATTCTTCTTTTTAAAATTAAATTCAGCGAATCAGTTTAGTTAGTTCGCATAAGTATTTTGATGGGCAACTACGGAACCCTACACTGTGCGTGGCCCGACACGCACTTGGCCGGTTTTTTGTTGAATATTGAAGCGTAATGTTCACGTTATAAGGAACATGTAGATCTAATCAGTTATTTGGTAGGATGCTCTAAACGGTTAAAAAATCAAATTTAAGAAAGCAGTAACTTAATTTGGCATGTCTAAATGTATTACAATACCAACTAAAATACAGTAATAGCAGTTACGTCTACCACGACCCGTCACTTTACCAAGTTAAACGCAGTAAATATCGATATTACCACAAAAAATCTGTATTCTACACCCAAAAAAATATTGAGGAATATAAAATAAATGGCAGTAAGTAGTATTTGTACCAAAAGTGTTAATACTGCATGGTTGATCACTCACTAGTTTATTTCACATGAACTACAGATTAAAATGCAGGGAAGTACTAAATGTGGTATTTTATTTAGTGTTATTGAAGTAGGATTATATCGTGTAAACCAACTAAAGCGCAGCATAATCAAAACTTTTTTGTTTTAATTTTATCGTTATATGTCTTTTAAGTGTGAAGATACTATTTAAATTGCAGTATGTTCATTGTTTACTGCAGTATAGTCGGTATTTTTCAAAAGATGAAACAAGTTAAAAGCTAATTGAAACGCAGTATGACGCTGACGCTGACGCTGTTACTGCATTTTAATTGGTAACTAGAACGATTTTACAAATTTTACTTCAGTACACGCATATTTTTACTGCGTCTTAGGTGGTTTTCGTCAGAATTTGACGCTATCTCTCTCGCTCAATCAGTCGGGTTCGTGCGTGTGTCGATTGCTACCGACGAAGGGAGACGTCTGCGCTGTGCCGCGCCAGTGTAGGCAGCGGAGGCTCGTCGAGCGAGCGTGCTTTGTGTTAATCTTCGGAATTCTCAAGGTTTGTAAAAAAACATTAATACTCATAAAATATTGAATTTCGTACATACACGGCAACCAACAGAAACCAATTTAATTAATAAATCGGGCGTCCTAAGTGGGTTTTAGATACGATACCCAAATAAATAAATACCTAATATGCAATACAGTGAATTTATAGTTCATTATTTAGTTTAGACAAGGCATGATTAGTTAGCCAGTCGTCTTTAAACAAGCAATAATACAAGCCGAGCTTCATTTTGCACACCAGCTGGCAACGTCGCGCGCTGTTGTGTTGTGCTGCGTTGCCGTTATGTTGAGCGTCACGTATCGCGCGCCAAATGTTGCCTAGTCGAACGAAACGCGGCTTGATGTTGAATTTTGAAAACATTTGTATACTCACAAACAAAGAGTTGACACTTTATCTGGCCGTTCAACAGTTCTAAAAATATTTGTTTTTAATTAAATACAGAATGGTTATTGTCGCAATCAAATAGGTTCTTAATTTTACTTTTGATGAAAATTAAATATAATATCTTTATTTTCTGATGAACACGTCTACTTGAGCATATATTTTTTATTTACAGAATTTAAATCAAAAAGAAAGATGAGTACCAGGTCAAAAAAAAATCTGGCATTGGCGAATGGCTCAAAAAAGAATACACCACGTATTATAATAACACGTAACGAGGTCGATACAAAAAATAGGTACTAAGATAAAGAAAATTACAACAAGAACGAGATTTCGAAAAAAAAAATTGATGATAAAGGAATATGGTCTTATTACCTAACGTTGGAAGATATGAAAGAAATTAGAAACGGTAACTTTGAATATAGTAATTCATATGAATACATCAAACAAATCAAATTATCTCAACTCACCCAAGCGTTACTTAACAAGCAGCTCATCCAACCACTACCAGAAATTGCTATGACTCCAAATCCTTTGCCATTAACTTTGGAATATCCAGCTGGGCCACAACCAGCTTCAGCACAACTAGTCTGGACCCAACCAGCTTCGCCACAACTAGCCTGGACCCTACCCGATTCGACACTACCAACTCCATCACAAATAGCTTCAACACAGATGCCATCAATACAACCAGCTTTTATAGAAATGGCTTTGTCACCCCCAAATCTGACCCAGCTTGTTCCGGTACAACTGTCTCAAGAAGATCAAACATCTGCTTTATCGATTCTCCCTCAGTCTGGTCTAGCGGATTCATCTACGACAGAAGTAGCTTCTGAACACATATTCAATGATCTTGTGACGTTGGAAGACTTATTGTGTACTGAGGTTTTGCCAAGATCAACAGATATTTTTCAGACGGACACACAATTACCTATAACACCAGTAATTTTTGATTATTCTGACGACTCGGTAGCAGATAAAAATTATGTTCCTGCGCCTTCATCAGAAAGTAGTTTATCTGATCATACACCAACAGTCGGAAAAGCAACGAATAAACGAAAAAGTCTAAAAAGAAAAACCAAAGCTTTACAAAAATCAAATAAGAAGTTAAAAAAGAACATCGACAAATATTATATTAGACCGCCGTGTCAGAATCTCTGCAAAAAACTGTGCTCTCTTAGTTTTAGTGACAATCAAAGGCAATCTATCCATGCTGATTACTGGTCTATGGACTGGGAATCCAGAGGAGTTTTTCTTAAGGGTCTAGTTCATACCAATGAATGTGCTAAGACAAATATTAACAGCAAAAAGAAACGCTACGTTACTCACAAATACCATTTCTTTAATAATGGAGTAAAAATTGAAGTGTGCAAAACGTTCTTTTTGTGCACATTAGGCTATGATAAAAAAAATGATCGGCATATTTTGTCTGCTATAGGAAAGGAAATAGTAAAATGTTGCTTTGAAACATATAGAAATCATGTGTCCAACGTTATGAATATTTCTTTTGCCAGGCTAGGACACGAGGAGTGTGAATCGTGTGAAAAATTCAATATTCATAATCCTGACCATACAAAAAACGGGATCCCTTCTATTCGCATAATGTTCTTTGTCCTAATATACTTCGGCATAACGATTTTGGCACAATTTGTTTAGGCATAATAATACTTCGGCATAATTTTTTTAGGCATACATCTTACATTCGCATAATCATCTTAAAGACTAATTTGTTTCGGCATAAATTTGATTCGCATAACGTTAGTAGGCCTAATGACTATTAGCATAACGTTAGTAGGCCTAATGACTATTAGCATAACGTTAGTACGCCTAATGACTATTAGCATAATAATATTTAGGCATACAATTAATACTTTCTAAATTAATACGTTTCTGTAACAATTAAATAATATGTTAATTAAAAATTGAATATGATGTGCAACAAAAGTTAGTGACAGAACCGAATTGCTGCAAAACCGACTCCACGTAGTCTTGTTTGTCCTACCCCTAGAGTGTAATTTAAAATCGCGTAGGCGCGTAGGGGCGAGGCGGCCCGCGGGCTGAGGAGCAGGCGGCTGCGAGCGAACCGCCGCGGCTGAGGCTGGCCGGCGAAGCCGGCCAACAAGCCGAAGCTGCGGTGGTGAGCGAAAACCGTCTGCGACGATTAGCACGCGTGGGGCCGCCAGAGGCCCGCAGCGCCGGAGCCGTGACAGAAAACCTTGCCTGCTGCATGTTGCATGCTCGCTTGAATGCTGCATGCTGCATGCTTGCTTGTTTGCTGCATGCTTGCTTGCATGCTTGCATGCTTGCATGCTTGCTTGTTTGCATGCTTGCATGCTGTATGCCTTTATAAGTAATGTTTTAATATCATTATGCGTAAATAAATTTATGCTTTAGGATATTATGCTTAAAAAAGTTATGCTTTAGAACTTTATGCTTAGTAAATTTATGCTTTAGGACATTATGCTTAAAAAAGTTATGCTTTAGAACTTTATGCTTAGTAAATTTATGCTTTAAAATATTATACTTAAAAAAGTTATGCTTTAGAACTTTATGCTTAATAAATTTATGCTTTAGAATATTATGCTTAATCATTATTATGCTTAGAGAAATTATGCTTTAAAAATTATGCGTAAGCTATTATGCGTAATTATATTATGCGAAAATATAATTATGCCAAACAAAATTATGCTAAGTTATATTAGGTCTTAAAATTTTATGCAAATGGATAGGGAACCGCTTCACTTACTCGACTAACCGGCTCGCCCAATAGAGTAACATTGAGTGTAGGTGGCACAGCACTGGTTTGAGACTTAGTTCCAAACAGCATATATTTCGTTTTGGTAGGATTAAGTACCAAACCATTTTCCTCAGCCCAACATGCTATCCTATTGAGATCATCGTTCAGGTCCTTCAATGCGCTATTGTAGTCACTGGGCTTGAATGAGATATATATCTGAACGTCATCAGCATAAATGTGGTATCGACATCGCTTAATAGAATGTATGATATCTGCACAATACAAAATAAATATGTTGGGGCCCATTGAGCCTTGTGGAACCCCTCTTTTAACAGAGGCGAGTGTCGAGACAAGAGATGACCCATTGCTTAGACGTATTTCTACACGCTGCTGACGGTTGTGGAGATAGCTGCGAAACCATTGTATTGTGTTACAGTCAAAACCATAATAATTTAGTTTAGACAGGAACAGATCAATATTAATACAGTCAAAAGCTCGTGAAAAATCAAGCAGAACTAAAAGTGTACACATGCCTTTATCTTGTGCAGACAGAATGTTGTCAGTGACATCAAGAAGAGCCGCAGCCGTACCACGTTTCTTGCGGAAACCAGACTGAAGTTCAAGTAGTATGTTGTTGGACTCTAAAAATTGCGTTAACTGCTGACTTACAGCCTTTTCTGCAATTTTGGATAGACAAGGCAAAATACTAATTGGCCTGAGGTCCTTTAAATCAGCCGGATTCTCTTTTTTTGGCAGCGGTCTTACGATTGCAAGTTTCCAGGTGTTCGGGAACGTTGCAGAGGCAATTGACCGGTTGACAATATCTGTTATGACTGCTAAGGTATGTGGAAGGGTTTGCATAAGCATATTCAGAGTGATCCTATCACAGCCCTCAGCATTTGATTTCAGCTGTCTAAAATATTGCAAAACTTGATCAGAACTTACCGGGAGTAAGCAAAACTGGCATCGCTAAAACGATGGGACTCAAAAAAGGTGCTCTGCAATAAATTGCAGGTTGGGTTACCAGGTACACTCAGAAAATGATTATTTATTTGATTTGAATCCCTTAGGTGAGTAGGAAGGTCATCCATTGGCTTACTTGGCAACACATCGGTTTTCAGATTTTTCCACAACGTTTTAGGGTCTTTAATTTGATAGTTGATATTGAATTTGAAGTATGCAACTTTTTCTCTAAATATTGAACTTGACACAAGAGATTTAAGTTGCTTATAATATATTTTTTTAGACTCCGATCTTGTCCTGCGATAAATAGCCAGGGCCTTGTTCAGTAAATGCATCATGAATTTTATTGTGTCAGTTATCCATGGGTGTGAAGGTTCCTTAATTTTACAAGTCTTGAAATACAGATCGAAGAATACGCCTCTGCATCTTTTGTTCCTAGAAATGCAGAAGGCCTTCGACTGTGTCCCTCGTCAGATGATCTGGTGGGCGTTAAGATCCAAAGGGGTTCCCGAGACCTATGTTGACATCATCCGAGACATGTACCGAGACTCCGGTTCTATAGTTCGGACCGCGGTTGGCGATACGAAACCCTTCCCCGTCACCGTTGGAGTTCACCAGGGCTCTGTCCTTAGTCCATTTTTTGTTCAGCGTGGTGTTAGATGTGCTGTCCACCCACATCAGGGACTTACATGAGCAGCCACCTTGGCTGCTCATGTATGCCGATGACATCGCGCTGGCGGACTCGGACGGGGGGCGCCTGGTACAACGTGTGTCAGCATGGAAGGAGTCGCTGGAAAACGGTGGTCTGAAAATTAATGCGGCGAAGACCGAGTACCTGGCCTGCAATACCACAAATGCTGTTCCTGTTCGCATTGGCGAAGATACAGTCGAACGCACGGAACAGGTCAGGTACTTGGGATCGATGCTCCACGAGTCCGGGGACGTCGATAGCGACGTCAAGTCACGTATCTCGGCGGCCTGGGCAAAATGGCGCGAGGTGGCGGGGGTTATTTGTGACCCAAAAATGCCGGTGAAGCTCAAAGGACAGGTCTATAAGACCATCATTAGACCTGTCCTTTTGTATGGCAGTGAAGCGTGGCCTATACTTGAGCGACATAAGTAGAACCTGCGTGTCACGGAAATGAATATGCTGCGCTGGATGTGCGGAGTCTCGCGGAAGGACCGCATTAAAAACTCCCGCATCCGCGGCAGCCTTCATGTCCGTGACATTGCAGATAAACTGCAAGAAAGTCGCTTACGCTGGTATGGCTACGTTTTACGAAAACCGGCAGATTACGTGGGAAACAAATGCCTTGCCATGCCGCCTCCGCCGGGTCCAGGTAAACGAGGAAGGCCGAAGAAATGTTGGCTTGACGTCGTAAGGGACGATATGCGTGCTAACGGGCTCACGGCAGGAGATGCACAAGACCGTGCGAAGTGGAGGCGGTTAGGTAGGAAGGCGGACCCCGGGCACCGAGGTGGAAGCCACGGTGGCAACCGGGATTAACGCCCTGAGGATGATGATGATTGAATAGGAAGGATTTCAACACAAGCGTAAGTACCCACCGTATCATGATTCATTCAGAACTGCCTATAAATTACCTATTTCACTCGTTTCAGTAACTTTCCTTTAGTATATTTACTGTATTTATTAATCCAAATACCCTTTTTTTCGTAAGATAATAGAAAATATTTATCCATTAAAAAGTCACACATTATGTACCTACCTGCCAGCTACTAGTACTTTTTTTTTTTTAAGGTGGTAAAATCATCAAATGAGTCCTCCCGCCCTGGGTGGGGCGGAAGGGACTGTCAGACTCTTACTGACTAAAATCCACCCGTGTTCCTTCCTATGCCCTTTACGTTCTGGGGCCACGGTATCCTGGGTAAAAAACCCGCGACTCCAGCAGGCATTTGGCGCGAAACACGACGCGCCACCGACCCGGGCTTGGTCCTTTTTTTTTTTTTTTTTTTAACGTGGTAAAATCATCAAATGAGTCCTCCCACCCCGGGCAGGGCGGGAGGGACTGTCAGACTTGTACTGACTAAAATCCACGGTGTCCTTCGATAGCCCTTTATGTACCGGGGTCACGGTAAGGAAATAATCCCGCGACCCCGGCAGGCTTTGGCCCTCTGAGAGGGGGCCCCGTCATTATGCTGACGCTCTTTGAGGCGCGCGTGGGACACAACGCGCCGTCGACCCGGGCATGGTCCATTGTCGGGCAGCGAGTTGCCCTTTACTCGCTGCCCGCATGCCCGCGCCTACGGTGGCCGGAGATCGTCTTGCGACGTCCGTCGCCGTGGGCGTCCACCACCGCGGGTGGGGCGGAGGGAGGACGCTGTCCTCTCTCGCTCGCGGCCAGCCTCCTCCTTTACGAGCATTACTGCCTCGCAGAAGGAGCTGACCGCTTCCCACTCCGTCTCGCCCCGCAGCATGGCCGCAACCAATGCCGGGCGCGAGAGGTCTCCGCCTATCGCAGCCGTGAGGACACGTCGGTGCTCCGCCCAAGCTGGGCAGTCTTGCACCGTATGCTCCACCGTGTCCTCCGGGCGATCTTCGCAGTGGTGACACCCAGGCGTTTCCTCCTTCCGCATCAGACACAGGTACCTCCCGAAACTTCCGTGTCCGGTGAGGACCTGCGTCAAGCGGTAGGTCAGGACGCCATGACTTCTCTCCAGCCACTCCTCAAAGAGGGGTCTTATCGCCGCAGGGCTTGGTCTGGTCCTTTGGACGGCGAGTTGCCCATCACTCACCGTCCGCAAGCCCGCTCCGCCGCTGTGCCCTCTGCTAATCAGAGGGACACGCGTTGGAGCGTCCACACGACAGGCTATTCGCATACGGGCAAAGAGACCACTTAGGCACACAGTGCTTAAGAAAGAGTTTTTGCCCGCATCACAGGGTGCACCGGCCCGAAAACTGGTCTTCCCCCCGGACGTATCCGAGAAGGAACTCCAGTCCACGGGCGCACGTGGAGGTTTCCTGTCATAGCACCCCAGCTACTAGTACTTAAGTAAAATTATTTTATAGTCAGTACTTTTCAGAGTTTACAGGTATTTAAAAAAAAACTTTTGACTGGATACGTTATTGACGAATTTATACACCCAAAAACAGCACAATATTTCCTACTCGTCATATTAAATTATGTCCATGAACTGATTTTGTTAAAAAAACAACACACCGTCCGTTCATCACTACGGTACGGCCGTGACTGTCAGCGCACCGAGCGCGCCCCGACATCGAGGCACGTAGGTGTAGCTCGCGTTTCGTCCGTTTGTATGAAGATCAAGTACTGTAGATAATTATTACCGTGCCGGTATTTTGTCCCTTTATTGCACTGTTCTTTGGAATTTTATAATGTTCACTATTGTTTAATGTTGCTGCACTGAATTTAATACTCAAATTGTTCAAATATCCACTTTATATATTTTTAACTTGAAAAAAACTACGGAGCTGAAGTAAACACGGGCACAGCAGCGCCACCTCCCATAGATAATATAATATAGACAAAAAAAATATATCGAAAAATAATTTAAACAAGACAAAAATCAGAAGGAATAGGTACTCCAGTTTCGATGCTTAACTTCCTGTAAGGCACAAACAGGACTTGAAAAGCTACAAAAAGAATTGTCGCTTGCAGGATTTGAACTCGGACTCGATAGATTGCGTTGAGTTGTACTGTTGGCCATTAGGCCAAACGTTCGTAAGTACTTGACGAAATTGTTGATATCTTCTAACAAAGTTTGCAACGAGTCGCCGATGAAGTTGTGGCTTGTGGTTGGTACCGTTATCACTCGGTCTGTTAAGGCACTTTCAGACGGTTCATTTTTTGTTCATTTTCACCTTTCATTCGGTACATTTCACTCGAAATGAAATGTCTGAACAAAAAATGAAACACGAGTGCCGAATGAATTCATTAGTGAACCGATCCAACAGTGTTGGATATTGGCATCCGGTATCATTCACTCGAGTGAACAATCATTCGAGTGAACCGTCTGATATCACCTTTAGCGACGAATAATAATCGCACTAAGCAAATCTTGTAAATATGTAGTACTTAGAGATTAGGATAGTTTTAAACAATAAAAGTATTGTTATAATGAATAATAAGGGTCGAGTAAATGTAGAAATGTGCATTTTGTAAGTACCTTCTAATAAATTGATAAGTTGTTCTGTTTTTTATTTGTCCCTCCAGGGGGCCAATGCTCGGCTTTAGAGATCGTGTCGAACTCGACAAAAATTTCTAATGACGTCATTTTCTCGACAAATTTTAATAGTTGCTATTCTGGGGATGTCGAATTCGACATTTGTCGAAGGCTAACGTTAGAGTTCATGTCGAGTGCTTCTGAGCAGTAGAGATGTAATGTCGATTGTAGAGATACGTCATTTCTGAGTGAATTTGTTGAGTTTTGAATTGTACACTGTTTTCTTTTCTTTAGTTTTTAAATAAAATACGGATTGGTATGTCATACCTACTGGAAATTCGATTTATACTCTTGATTTTTGCATTTTGTTTTCTTGAAACGACGACCTTCGCACAATTAACAAACTTTGTAATTCGTGTACCGACGATTGCACTAGAAACCACTGAAAGATGGACGAGTTTATTAGCATTTTTATCTCGGAGTTGTTGGAAAGTGGAGAGCAACTGGCCAATACACAGCAACAACAGCGCACTTATCCCGCCGTCGATATTTACGATTTGAGCGAAACAAAAGTTACTAAAATAATTCCCTTCCACGTTAAAATAATAAAAAAACGTGAAATGTAAAACAGCACAGCCCACTAGTGATTTATAAACACAGTCCATGTAAACATAACAAAAGACGCAAATTCTGACACTGACAGACAATCAACTGTCAAACTGATTATTTTTACGTAAAACGTTTCATTCCATACTAAAATAATTAGATTTAGCCTGCGTTTTAAAACAAAATCATTCATTCACCTATAGTTACCTAAAACGGAACGTGCGTTTCTTCATAATGGTAACATTATGTTCACTCGACTCGACATTTTCGTGACATTTATGTCTATTTTGACTGAGAATACGGATTTCTGCTCAATCCGACATTTTTTGGTAGAGATAGAGATATTTTTGATAGACATAGAGATCGACTTACAATCTAGAACTCGAAAAAAATGGCGAAAATCGAGAATTGGCCCCCTGGTGTCTCTGCTGATGCCACAAAATAAACCCACAGTTGGGTAGACATATAAATGCGCATTTTACATATACCGTCAAACAAATTGAGAAACTGTATTGATCACTATTTTTGCCGCTTAGAGCACCACTTGTCCCGAAAATGTAAGCGAAGTGTTAGGTAGTCATAAAAAGTGTACATTTTACAAATACCCTCAAACAGTGATATATAATATAATATAATAATATATTTATTCTCTTACCACAAATTACAGAGAGAGTACTTATAATTATGTCTACAGACACAATTTGATAGTAATTTGTGGAAGACTGGTGCCTAAACTAAGTTTTTTACAAAACCTGTATAGCAGGTCACCAGACCCCCTTACAAAGTTTTACATACATAATTATTGTTGTACTGGAGACGATTACATTCATATAATAATATAATATTAAAATGAAAATTATTAGTTAAATTGTTATAAAATTGTAACATTTTTGTCAAATAATAATAGATTTACAAATATTAAAAATAAAAAGAATAACATTAATAAATTATTGAAGTTATTATTTAGGATGCATGCAGGGGAGAATGTTTGTGAATGTGTGTGTGTGTGGTGAGTGGGTGTGATGTGATGCGTGAGTGCGTGATGTTTTTGTTAGGATACGGGTTTGAAAAGATTTTCAATTTGGGTATAATCTAAAGTGATAAGCCAGTCGGTTATCTTTCTTTTAAAGGCTGTTTTGTTTAGGGTATGTACTGAGAGCAGATGATTTAGTTTGTTATATAGAAAGGGGCCATGAAAAGAGAAGAAATTTCGAGCAAATTTGGTTTTAATAGATAAATCGTTGTAGTTCCTATTTCTGGCACTTGGTGTCTCTGCCTGTAGGTTGATGTAAATTTAGTTTTTTACCATTTTTTAGGTCTAAAACTTAAGGTTTTGATAAGGTTTTTATGTAATTAGATAGACTAAGTTAACCCCTAGGCTATAAGATAAATTGTAAAACAAAAAGGGAAGGTTTACTATAGAAAACTGCCAAATTAAAGTTCCCCATACAAAGTCACATTAGTGCCGTGTGCAAAAATGGATTGCTCTGATTGGCTGAAGGGAAAAATATTAGGAACGTGTGCAAATTTTAAGGATTCTGATTGGTCAGAGCTTTCTATAAAAGAGGCGCAGTTTTCTATGGGATTCATTCCGAAACCAGCAGTATTATAATAAACAAGAAATAAGAAAAGTACTCCGAAGTCTCATTAGCGCCGAACCCACTTGAAGAACCAACCATCCTCCAGTTTCTACTGCCAGCGAGCCCATCCTACAAGTTCAATATTCTACAAGTGGTCCTTCGTGAAGCCGGATCGGGTTCAAGAAAACTGAAGATGCCTTCTACAAGATCAGGATCAGTGCAGTCCAAGGCTACGGGAGATAGTACTTCGTCAGTCGACGGGAGTGCAAGCACGCCAAGTGAAACCACAAGCGAGGCGACTACGAGCTTGTTTAACGTGTCAATATGTCAATTACAAGTCGGTCAACGCTCACTAGAAGATCGCCGCCGCCTAGCGTACGAGCCCACCAGTCGTCTATTAGTCAGCAAAATACTGCCGGGAGGGAATCGCCCAGAGTTCAGCTGCTGGAATCGCGCCGCAACGTCAATTTCAAGGCGTTCGTGGTGCGTGTACCAACATGTATGCTGCACCTCGTCATGGAGGAGAACTTTTGGCCGCAGGACGTGGTGTTCCGTCGCTTCCGCGGACAAGTGCCACTGGAGTGCGCTTCAAAACAGTGCTAAGTGAAGTGTTTACTAACATAGGCTTAAGTTTCTTTATACTAACACAAACTGTACTATAACAATATATATGTTAGTCTATAAGGTATATATCTATGGGCCCAAGTAGCCTGAAATAAAGTGATTATTATTATTAGAGGGAGCGACTCGCACCGCGCCCCTAGCCAGCACCGTGGAAGAGGAAGTTGAAGCGTCTGATCCCGCACGCCGAGAAGAAAGCCACAACACTACGCTGCAGAACCCAGACAGAAGTGTTGCCGTGAAGTTACGTCGAGATGAAGGAAGTGTACCGACGTCAATAGAAGAGAGTCTGCAGCAGCCTCGCCCTAAGAAGCCGACCCGCGAAATAGACACGCAGTCCGTCCGCTCGTCGCATAGGAAGAGAGCAGAAGCGCAAGCAAAGTTAACAGTGGCACTAAGGGAATTGGAATTGGCAGAAGCGCGATCAAGAGTGGCTCAGACTGAACTAGAACTAGCAACAGCAGAATCAGAAGAAGAAGATGGTGCTGGAGAAGAGATGTACGAGCAAACTCAAGAAGTCGAGAGGTGGCTCATCCAAGCTGGGGTCAAGCCTAGCAATGATAGCAGGCCGACTGAAACTGAAGAAAAGAAGAGTGACATCCACGAGTTAGCCCAAGTTATAGTCAAGCTGTCCGAGAAGTCACGTGATGTTGCAACACCGAAGCACTTCGAGCTCCCTCACTTCAGCGGGTCCTGTAAAGAATGGTTGCCGTTCAAGAGATCGTATGAGGACGGGGCTGCCTCCTTCAGCGACGCGCAGAACTTAGCGCGCCTCAGAAGAGCAATTCAAGGCGCAGCCAGAGAAGCCGTCCAAAGCCTGCTGTTTACAGCTGAAGATCCACGCGAAGTTGTCAAGGGACTAGAAGCCAGATTCGGAAGACCTGGGGCATTGGCACTAGCAGAACTAGAGAAGATGAAGAACCTGTCAAAGGTGGGCGAGAACCCAAGCGACATATGTGTTTTCGCAAGCAGAGTGAAGAACGCCGTCCAAACCATCAAGGCGTTGAAGAAGTCGCAATACCTCAGTTCTCCTGAAACTCTGAAGGCCATAGTAGACAAGATGCCACCATCAATGAAATTCCGATGGTTCGCCTACCATAGAACCAGAAGGGAGGAAGAAATTCAAGAGTTGCTACTCATCGAAGCGTTTCTAGAAATAGAAAGCGACATGTGCGGGGACTTTGCTCCACCTGTGTGTTTTCGGAGCAAAAGAAAGGGTCAAGAAAACCTGTACATACAGTGCAAGAAGTGTCTCAAGAGAAATATAAGAAGTCGTGTCCAATCTGTGAAGAAGGGCATTTTGTGATAGAATGCAAGAAGTTTAAAGAAGCCAACATAGATGAAAAATGGGGCATTATCAAGAAGGCTAGACTATGCTTCAAGTGTCTTCGGTTCAGTCACTCAAGAATCAACTGCAGAGCTCCAGTCTGCAAGAAGTGTAGAAGATGGCATCATACTATCCTGCACTCTGAAAAACCACCAGAGTCAGCAGAAAAGAAAGAAGACAAGGAAAGGGCATCAGAAGAGTCAGTCGCCTCGATCCACAGCAGCAAAGGGGAAGAGAAAATTTATTTGAAGATAATTCCAGTGGATCTCTACGGACCAAAAGGTCACGCTCTTGTGCTGGCGCTGCTAGATGAAGGCTCAACAGTTACACTCTTGGACGCATCAATAGCCAAGAAGATCGGAGCCGAGGGAACAAAAGAAACTCTCGCAATCGAAACAGTCGGCGGGAAAGTAATAAAGAAAGATAGTTCTCAGAAGATCCAGTTGAAGATAAAAGGGGCTCATAGAAGAAACAAGAGGCGAATCATAGCAAGAACCATCGACGACCTGAAGCTTTCAGAGCAAAGCATTAACAAGAACACTGTGAAGAACTGTCAGCATCTGAAGACAATTGAAGAGCAACTTCTCTACGTCACAGAAAGGCCCAAGCTGTTGATAGGTCAAGACAACTGGGGACTCATAGTTACAAGAAGACTGAAGAAAGGAAAGCCAGCCGATCCCGTGGCTTCTCTCACTAGCCTCGGGTGGGTGCTGCATGGATGTGAATGCCAAAAATGATGAAATAATGTGAATGAAACAAATGCCATTGTAAACTTCATTCACCATGGCAAGTATACAGTCGAGGAGCAGAATCTAGAAGAGTTAATAAGAGAACACTTCCAGTTAGAATCGCTTGGGGTCCAGAATCGCTTACCAACTAATGACAGCGATAGAAGAGCACTAGAAATCCTCGAGAAGACTACGAAGAGATTAGCCAGCGGTCGATTCGAGACAGGGCTAGAGACAGACGCTAGAGTCAAGACGAGTCTCTACCCAACAACTACAGACAAGCACTCCGTCGCCTAGTCAATATTGAAAAGAAGTTGGATCAAGATGAAGAAATCAAAGAGTCCTATGAGAAGCAGATTCAAAGCCTGATTGAAAACGGATATGCAGAGAAGGTTCCAGAGTCGGCAAATAAAAGAAGATTATTTTACTTACCACACTTTGCCGTCGTGCATCCAGTCAAGAAGAAGCCAAGAATAGTCTTCGACGCAGCTGCCAAGTATGAAGGGAAGAGCCTCAATGGCGCCTTGTTATCGGGGCCAGACTTACTACAATCATTGTTCGCCGTATTGCTGCGCTTCAGAGAAGGGCCAGTGGCTGTCATGGCTGATATCCAAGAAATGTTTCTTCGAATCAAAGTAAGAGAGAGTGACCGAGATAGCCTCCGATTCCTGTGGCGTGGAAGTCGAAGAACGGGCAAGCCTGAAGAGTTTTGAATGTCCTCAATCATCTTCGGGCAGCATCATCACCGGCAACAGCAATATTTATGTGATGAATAAGAACGCAGCAGACTTTAAGAAGACTCATCCTGAAGCGGTGAAAGCAATAGAAAGGAATCATTACATGGATGACTATCTCCAGAGCTTTCCAACTACAGCTGAAGCAAAGAAGTAAAGGAAATTCACGCAGTAGCAAGCTTCCATTTGAAAGGCTGGGCCAGCAACGACGCGAAGGTTCTGTCAGAAGTAGAAGATACTAATAAAGAAGACTCCCTACAACTGACCAAAGAGGAGAAGACACTTGGGCTAAGATGGCTGCTGAAGGAAGACGCGCTAGCGTTCAATGTTGGTCTGCGCAATACATCACAAGACGTTCTAGAAGGAAGAAAAACTCCGACGAAAAGAGAAGTTACAAGCGCCGTAATGTCAACCTTTGATCCTATGGGCTTCGCGACGCCAGTCTTAATACAAGGAAAGAAATTAATTCAAGACATTTGGCGTACAAAAATTGGCTGGGATGAAGTAATCAACGAAAACAAGAAAGAGGCCTGGTTGAAGTACCTAGAAGAGGTGTCGGCGCTGACGACGAGACTTCGGATACCACAATGCTTTTCACCCCGCAGTAGAAAAGGGCAACTGCACACGTTCACCGACGCAAGTGAAGAAGCATACGCAGCGGTAGTTTACTGGAGGACGGTTGAACCTGGTGATAAAATTCACATCTCCATGATCGCCGGCAAAGCAAGAGTGACATCAACAAAACCAGTGTCAATTCCAAGGCTCGAACTGCAAGCAGCCTTGCTTGGCACCAGGCTGGCAACCACAATAGAGAAAGAGATGGAACTTGAAGCGACAGTCCGCACCTACTGGACGGACTCCAGCACAGTGCTTCAGTGGATCAAGGCAGAACCAAGAAGGTTTAACACCTTTGTGGCCAACAGACTGGCTGAGATCGAGGAGCAGACCAAGCCCAAAGACTGGAGATGGGTACCTACTAAAGAAAACCCAGCAGATGACGCCACGAGGGGAACTCCGACTGAATTCGATCAAAACGCAAGGTGGTTCCAAGGTCCGTCATTTCTCCGTCAACCAGAAGAAGAGTGGCCATATAAAGACTTCAAACCAGAGGGTACTATGTTGGAAGAAAAGAACAAGCAAAGAGTGACGGCGATAAAGGCTGAAGAGGTCTTACTCAACCTGGAGAGGTTCTCGAGCTGGGAGCGACTGCTGCGCGTGACGGCCAGAGTGGTTGCTTTCGCATGCCTCTTATTGAAGAAGACCCGTAAAGCAACCAACGCCGCCGTCCGTCAGAAGGAAGAGCCCTGGAGACCCCATAGAAGATCCCAGAAGAAGAAGAAGACACAAATCGCCAAACGACCAGTCAGCAAAGAGAAGAAGAGGTTGTACCTACCGCTGGAAGACGAACACATAAGAAAAGCAGAAGAATTTTTAATGAAAATAAGTCAGAATGACAGTTTCAAGTCAGATATAAGGAATTCAAAGGCAAAGAAACCCTTGGAAAACGCAAGTCGGCTTAAGAAAATCGACGTCTACCTAAATGACGCCGATATCATTAAATTAAAAAGTAGAACAATGAAGTTTCAAGGCGAAGAAAGAAGAAAAATGAATCCTATCATCCTAGATGGGAAACAGAAAATCACGCGTCTCATCATACAACACTATCACAAGAAGTTTCTCCACGGGAACACTGCCACAGTAATGAACGAGCTACGCCAGAAATATTGGATTCTGGGCTTAAGAGCGACCTTAAAGGCGGTTGCCCACAGCTGTCAGCGATGCAAGACAAAGAAGAGTTTGCCAGAGGTGCCCCCGACAGGAGATCTACCAAGCGAGAGACTGCAACATCATCAGTTTCCGTTCGCTTGCACTGCGGTAGATTACTTTGGGCCGATGCAGGTCACTATCGGGAGAAGAGTCGAGAAGCTCTGGGGGGCGCTATTCACTTGTCTTACAACCAGAGCCATTCACCTGGAGTTGGTACCCTCTCTCAGTACCAGCTCAATGATAATGGCACTTCGACGAATGACAGCAAGAAGAGGTACCCAAAAACCATATTCAGCGACAACGGAACCAATTTCGTTGGGGCAAGCAAGGAGCTGGAAGAGGCTGCGGTCAATTATCTGACAGTAAAATTATTTATAGAATCTTTAAATCCTTGAAGTTCCACTATAATAGTATCCGCCTTCATGATATTTTCTTCACAGTGTTAATGGTTTGTATTCAACAATGCAATCGTTCAGAATGAGACAGTATGCTGAAGTTTGGTCTGGTATCTCTGAATCACTCTCAATTTCAACTCTCACATCTACAACCGGACCTGTCTTTAGATTATCCGCTTGCCTACTAGAGCAATCAATGACAAACAGAAGTTCGCTTTTTATGGGCTCCGGACGACGTCCGTAATACGACTGTTGAAATCTGGTGTATTGCTCGTATAATAAAGCGATTCTGTTATTAGCAAAACTCACATTTAAGTTTTCATGCGGAAAATAAGTTGAATTTGTTAGAATAATAGATAATAAGAATATATTCTCTGTGGAAATAGTCTACAGCACACTGTCTATGGGTGTGCGCTGTACTGTGCGCCATGTCTGTGAATCTTATTGTAATTTGTGATTTGTGGGAACTTAAATAAAACAAACAGAAGATCATGTGTATATCTGTGTATTATTGCTCTAACCGGCAAATAAAGATAAACATTCTAACAGCAGAGCGTGGTTGATTAAAAAATAATAATAAAGAGAGTGATTAAAACATGGCGAGTGGATACCAAGTTTCGCTACCGAGGTTAGAAGATGCCGCGAATTTCTCGAATTGGAAATTTAGAATTAAAGTTCTTTTAGAAGAAAGAGGATTGCGGGAGGCGATTGATGAGAAATTCGATCTAAATAATAAAGAATCCATTTTAAAAGATAATAAGGCGAAGTCACTGATTGTGTCGTGCGTGTCGGACAGCCATCTTGATATATTGATAAAATGCAGCACTGCGCATGAAATGATCGTAAAATTGGAAGGCGTATTTGAGCGAAAAAGTATATTCAACAAATTGTATTTACGCAAAAAAACTACTGTGCTTGAAATGTGACTCCAAGAAAACAATGCAGGAACACTTCAACGACTTCGACAAAATAATTAATGATTTAGACGCGGCTGGCTGTAAAATCGAAGAAAGCGACAAAGTGTGTCATTTATTGTTGACTTTACCGAAACAATATGATACGGTCATAACTACGATTGAAACTATGAGTAATGAAAAAGAAATAGATATAGAATTTGTCAAGTCGCGACTACTAGATTCGGAATTGAAAATCAAAGATGAAAAGACAACAGACAATACTCGCCAGGAAGTGGAAACCAATTTTTTGACTTGCTTTCGATGTGGTAAACAAGGACACAAGGCCTTTCAATGTAATAATAACAAGCAAGGACGGGGCGGACCTAGCAGACCGTACCGAGGAAGAAAAAAACTATAGAGCAAGAGGAAGAGGTAGACCTTCAGCGAGCTTGACAGAAGATAATGAAAACATATTTGTTGCATTTTCAATGGAGGCAAATATAGTACAAAATAAGAGTGATAATGAGTTATCATTTGTGGTAGATTCTGGAGCGACCCATAATTTTGTACAACAAAAATATGAGAAATACATGACAGAAATTGAAAATTTAGAGAAGGAAATATGTATAAAAATAGCAAACGGAGATATATTAAAAGCAACTAAGAAAGGAGTTTTGAAAACAAAATATAGAAACATACCATTAAAAATTGAAGGGTTGATTGTACCGAACCTGACACACAATTTACTGTCTGTAAATAGATTAATGGAACAAAATTATGATGTAATGTTCACAAGAGGACAATTAAAAATAAGAAGAAATGGAACAAATTTTTATGGACAAAAGTATGGTAAATTACACATTTTTACTGTTACCCTGGATTTAACTGAGCAGTGTAATAGTACAATTAAAATTGATGATATATGGCATAAACGACTGGGCCATCTCAATAGAAAAAGTTTGTCTATTATGAAGTTGCCATTTAGTGAAAAATGCTGTAATGAATGCATGAAAAACAAAAGTACAAGATTACCATTTAAACCTATTGCATACAGACAAAGTAGACGAATTGGAGAATTAATTCATTCAGATGTAGCTGGTCCCATGAAAGAAGAGACAAAAGAGGGAATGAAATATTTCCAAACAATAATAGATGATTTTTCACATTTGACTCAAACATACCTATTAAAAAATAAATCTGAAGCAGCACAAAATTTAATTGACTACATAAACATATTAGAAAGAGAGAGAAACCTAAAAGTGGCAAAAATTCGTTGTGATAATGGTGGTGAGTACAGTTCGAATGATTTCAAGAAATTTTGCAGAATGAAGGGTATAAATATAGAATACATGTTGAGGAGCACAGTCAGGAGTGCAACAACCTACCACAATATCCTGTAAATAGAGTATAATTTGATTGTATTATGTATAGTTTTAAGTCAGGTTAAGCTAGTATATACTTTTACACCCTTTTTTGACTATTGTCCTCTGTATTTAGTTAAGTTTTTATGATTATTGCTCAATATGTAAATTAATAAAGCTTTCAAATAAGTAAAATGTACTGTGAACGGCGGACGAACGAGACAGACGTGGTGCGCAATGTCTATGTGTGCGTGTGAGCACGGGGCGCAGGCGATTGGCTAGAGCGAGAAAGATGTGTGGGCGCGGTACTCCCACGCAAGCCACCTGCGCTCGCGTAAATAAAAGAGGGGCGGTTGCGCGCCACGGCTGTAGTCCAGTGTCGTCCGCCGCCGAGAAAACAAGCCTCCAAGCAAGCTCCCTGTATAGTGAATAAGAAGCCTTTGTGAACCGAGGAAAGGAAGAATAAAGTGTGTGTTTTTCAAGAAGCCTCAAGCGTTATTATTTTCCCTGATCAAATGCAACCCCGCGCCTGAAAGTGAACAAGTGTTGGTCCTTCGTCAGCCGGATCAGGGAACAAGCAAGAACAGCGCACCATGAGTGAGAAAAGCACCATCACAACAAGGAGCCAGATGAGGCGGAAAGAAGATGCTTTAAGAAGGCGGGCGTTAGAAGCGGACTCCGGAGTACCGTCGGACAGGGCTCCGGGTTCACCATCCATCGCGCCAACTCTACAAACGGCGGATCAAACGCAAGTCATCCCACTGACGGGGCCCGGTAGAGTTATAGACTACCGGGACATGTCGACGCCAGTGCGTTCGGTGCCTGCGAGGAAAGGAAGATCCGGTACAAGCGTTGCGTCATCGAGGAGCGGCCAGAAGAGCGCCGAGTACCTGCGACGACGGGCCGAGTACGAGGCCGAAAAGGAGTTGGTCCGCATGAAAGAAAAATTGGTGCAGAAGAAACTGGAAGCGGACTTGGCAGAGATAGATGCCGTCGCCGAAGAGGAATTGTACTCGGAGGCGGACGACACTGCCCACCGTGTTGAAGAATGGGTGACACATACCACACCCGCCGCTACCAGTAGAGATCAAGTCCGAGAAAGTCAAGACATGTCGCCGCACCGTCAACAACAGCCACAAGTGTTAAGTGAAGTGCCTGCGAACGTGACCACGAGTGTGCCCGCGAACGTGCCCGCGAATGTGCCACTGCCGCCGCTCGAACAAGTACCTGCGCCTCCTATTTGTGCGCCCGCGTCCGTTCCGTTTCGTAATACCGCACACGCAGCAAACACGGCTGTTCACGTTGGCACCGCGCGCGCGCCAACTCGTGACCCGATTGAGTGGGATACGGGTGTTGAAGAAGCGGACAGAACAAGGACAACGCGGGACAGGAAGATTGACCAGTTGGCAGAAGCAATCGCAAACATTGCGCGTCCGCGACCGATACCCAGACAAGCGTACGAGTTGCCGGTGTTCAGAGGCGACCCGGCAGAGTGGCTTTCGTACAAGAATATGTACTTTGACACCACAACATTATATGAGTTCAAGCCACATGAAAACCTCGCTCGACTCAAGACGTCTTTGCAAGGAGATGCAAGACTGGTGGTCGAAGATTTGTTACGCGCATCAGCTAGCCCGTTGGACATTATTAAAACATTGGACGAAGAGTTCGGGCACCCCAACTTAATACTCGAGTGCGCGCTCAAGAAAGTTCGAGGATTGCCAAGAGTGACGGATAGTGGCCGCGAGTTGCGAAATTTCTCCAGTACGGTGAGAAATTGTGTTTCGCTGTTGAAAAGTGTGCAAGCAAACGGATACTTGAACAATCCACAACTGGTAAGTGAGTTATTGAACAAACTTACACCCGTCCAGCGCGCACAATACGGTGACTTTGCCATGGGAGTGGCAACCAGCCGGGGCCTAGACATGAGAGTGTCTCCGAGCTTGGAAATGTTGTCAGAATTCCTCGGTCACCTGGCACGCGCCTCTTCATTTTACACCCAAATGGACCTCGGCCAGACAGTCACAACGAGCAAACCTCGGGTCAGTGCGCCACCTGCAAAGACAATGAAAAACGTTCAGCGCTTGCACGTCCACGCGAACAGAGAGAACGACGCGTGCCCCCAGACCGCTGACGAGCAGTGTCACCTGTGCCAAGAGAAACACACCATCGTGACCTGCAAGAAGTTTAATGACCTCGAGGTGAACGACCGGTGGGCAATCGTCAAGGAAAAGAGACTGTGCTTCAATTGCCTAAGTGCGAGGCACTCAAAAAGGACCTGCCGCCGTAAGAGATGCACCAAATGCAACTACGCGCACCACGTGTTACTCCACCAACAAAAGCCAGAGATAGTCACAACGTGAGGGACTACAATGGAAAGGCGCTACTCAAGATACTCCCTGTACACGTCATCATCGAGGGAAGAGAGCAACCCTGCTACGCGCTACTGGACGACGGCGCCACCGTGTCCCTTATCGACAGCTCTCTGGTCGGGAACGCGAAGGGCAAGCGAGTGCCCATAACCATACGTAGTGCGCGAGGACAAGAAATTACTGATAGTACGTCGCGAGTGCTGTGCGTAGAAGTGCGTGGACCTAACGGACAAACACACCAAGTTAAGTGTCGCACCTTAGTGAATATGGACTTACCCGCCCAGTCAGTGCCCGCCGCCGTCTTGTCGGAGCACGCCCACCTACGTGACTTGGGCTGCGAAGCGATGGAGGGAGCTAGGCCCTTGCTGCTGCTGGGTCAGGACAACTGGGAGCTGCTGATCGGCAGGGAGACTCGTCGAGGAAATCCGGTAAGCCAGTAGCCTCTTTGACCTCGTTAGGTTGGGTCGTGCACGGGCCCTTAGGTACAGTTAGTCGCGCTAATCATTCTGTAAATTGTGTTGTAACTTCAGACGTAGACTTACACAATCTAGTGAAAAAACAATTTGAACTAGAAGCTATAGGCATAACAGAAACGCCGCGCAAGCACGAGGACGTAGAACGCGCCAAGCGTATCCTAGACACCACCAGCCGTCAATCGGAGGACGGAGCATGGGAGGTGGGCCTGTTGTGGCGGAGGGACAACCCTCAATTACCCGACAACTATATAAACGCACGCCATCGCTTGGCGGGCATAATGCGCCGCTTTGAAAAAGATAGTGCCTACGCAGAGGCATACGCGTCGCAAATAAATAGATTACTCTCGGAGGGATACGCGAGTCGAGTAGAGGGCGGAGTTAGTACCGAGCCAGTATGGTACCTGCCACACTTCGGGGTCACTAACCCCAATAAACCGGGCAAATTACGCTTGGTCTTTGACGCCGCCGCGAAATATAACGGGACGTCATTAAATGACCAACTCCTCACAGGACCCGACCTACTGAACCCGCTGTTAGGGGTCTTGTTTAAATTTAGGTTAGGTCCCGTCGCCTTTACAGCAGACATAGCCGATATGTTCCTGCGAGTTAAAATTCGAGAGCAGGACCGCGGCGCTCAGCTATTTCTGTGGGCACAGAAAGGCGACGAGGAACCGAGTACCTATCGAATGAATTCGATGATTTTCGGAGCAGTGTCATCGCCGACCTCAGCGATCTATGTATTAAATAAGAACGCTGACAAATACATAGATACGCACCCGAGTGCAGTCGCGGCGATACACGATAAACACTATATGGACGACTATCTGGACAGCGCATGGTCAGTCGCACAAGCCAGTCAACTAATTGAAGATGTGACCCAAATCCACGCTAAGGGCGGATTCGTAATACGGGGGTGGGTCACGAACTCTCAAGAGCTACGCGACAGACTGTGCGCTGAAATTCCAGATAAGGTGTCATTAGACAAAGGTGAAGACGGCATTGAACGGACGCTCGGTCTAACGTGGTCACCCGCAGCTGATAGATTGGCCTTCGACCTCTCTTTCAAACGTTTGCCGAAAGAGATCACTGAGGGGCGGGTGGTACCCACGAAACGCGAATTCTTAAGGTTTATCATGTCTATCTTCGACCCATTGGGTTTTTTGTACCCGTGCGTTATTCAGTCCCGGGTCCTGATGAGGAAGATATGGCAGACCAACATAGGCTGGGACGAGCCTCTAAAGGAAGCAGAAGCCCACTGTTGGTTCCAGTGGTTGAGCAATCTGCAATACCTCGCGGACGTCTCCGTCACCAGGTGGTACGGGTTGAACACAGACCACTTGGAGTTACATGCTTTCGGTGACGCAAGCGAATCTGCCTACGCGGCAGTGGTATACATAGTAGGTACAAACACCTCCGGGGACAGAGACGTCGCGATGATAATAGGAAAGGCTAGGGTAGCCCCCCAAAAGGTAGTATCCATCCCACGGTTAGAATTACAAGCGGCCGTATTAGCTTGCAGATTAGCCGACACCGTGCAAAGAGAGCTAGGAGCTACCATACAAGAAAAATATTTATGGACAGATAGTAAGACCGTTTTAAAATGGATCAACTCAGAGGCAACTGAGTTCCAACGGTATGTTTCTCATCGATTAGCCGAGATAGATACAAGGTCAAAGAGGTCACACTGGCGCTGGGTTCCGTCGACGATGAACCCGGCTGACAAGGCCACCCGGTCAGACTGGCCTGGTAACTGTAGCGAGTGGCTGGAGGGCCCTTCGTTTCTTCGTTGTCCGCAGGAGCAGTGGCCGGCGAGCGACGACCCTGACGGAGTGGTGGAAGCTGACCTGGAGCGGGTACAACGGGTGCACGCGACGAACACTTCCCCCGAGCCGGTGTTGACATACGCCCGGTTGCCAACGTGGACACGAGCCCTATATGTAGTGGCTAGACTATTAATTTTCGCAGAACGCTGCCGCAAGCGACGACGGTCCCCTGACGTGACCGCTGTCGACCTCGACGAGGCGAGACTTCGCCTGCTACGTCTGATACAGGCGGAGAGCTACGCGACGGACCTCGCAGCGCTGCGGGACGCTCGCCCGCTGCCCACCAGCAGCAGGCTACGCGCGCTGGACCCGATGATATTTGAAGACGGCTTACTACGGGTGCGTGGTCGACTGAGAGCCTGCGATGAGTTGAGCTTCGGTGAGCGACACCCCATCATCCTAGACGGCAAACACGAGCTCACACGCCGTCTCATCCGACACTATCACGAAGAGGCTATGCACGCAAACCAAGAGGCCGTGGTAAATCGTATCCGTGAGTCATACTGGGTTACGAATTTACGGTCGTCTGTAAAGGCAGTCGCCGCGGCGTGTCAGCGCTGCAAAAACGAAAAGGCGAAACCCAGAACACCCAAGATGGGCGACCTTCCTACCGCTAGACTGGAGGTGACGCGGAGGGCCTTTGTACACTGCGGGGTCGATTACTTCGGCCCCATGGAGGTGGCCATCGGGCGACGACGAGAGAAGCGATGGGGCGTGTTGTTTACATGCCTCACCACACGCGCCGTGCACTTGGAGCTGGCAGCATCTCTCAGCGCTGACTCTGCGATTTTAGCCCTGCGGCGCCTCATTGCGCGCCGCGGGCGACCATCGGACATATACTCCGATCGAGGCACGAACTTCGTCGGGGCTCACTCAGAGCTCCGCGCCGCCCTTCGTGAACTGGACCATTCGAAAGTGGAGAGCGAAGCAACTGGCCGTGGCATTGCTTGGCACTTCAATCCCCCGGCGTCCCCACACATGGGTGGGTGCTGGGAGAGGTTAGTGCGTTCAGTCAAAAACGCACTCAAGGCGACGCTGCGCGAGCGCGCCCCCCGCGAGGAGGTACTATACACTCTCCTCCTGGAAGCCGAGCTGGTCATTAACAGCCGGCCTCTCGCCTACGTGAGCAACGACGTTGATCAGCCCGTGGTGCTGACCCCCAACCATCTCCTGCTGGGCACAGCCGCGGGAGATGCTCCGTGCACACGAGGCCACGCGCTCGACGAGGACTCGCGCCGTATGTGGCGCAAGGTGAATGCGCTGGCCGACATCTTCTGGAAGCGGTGGCTACGAGAATACCTGCCGACGCTACAGCGCCGGAATAAGTGGTCGGCGAACGTGTCAAATGTAAAAGTTGGTGACGTGGTGTTAATAGTGGACGATAATAAAACGCGAAATCAGTGGTCGAAAGGTATTGTGGAAAACGTTTTTCCCGGCGCGGACGGTATTATAAGAGTGGTAGATGTAAAGACCAATCATGGGACTCTACGCCGTCCCGTTGTAAAGGTTGTTGTGCTCCCGACCGATAGTAGTATGATCGGTTGAACCCTCATACGGGGGGTGGAGATGTTGAGGAGCACAGTCAGGAGTGCAACAACCTACCACAATATCCTGTAAATAGAGTATAATTTGATTGTATTATGTATAGTTTTAAGTCAGGTTAAGCTAGTATATACTTTTACACCCTTTTTTGACTATTGTCCTCTGTATTTAGTTAAGTTTTTATGATTATTGCTCAATATGTAAATTAATAAAGCTTTCAAATAAGTAAAATGTACTGTGAACGGCGGACGAACGAGACAGACGTGGTGCGCAATGTCTATGTGTGCGTGTGAGCACGGGGCGCAGGCGATTGGCTAGAGCGAGAAAGATGTGTGGGCGCGGTACTCCCACGCAAGCCACCTGCGCTCGCGTAAATAAAAGAGGGGCGGTTGCGCGCCACGGCTGTAGTCCAGTGTCGTCCGCCGCCGAGAAAACAAGCCTCCAAGCAAGCTCCCTGTATAGTGAATAAGAAGCCTTTGTGAACCGAGGAAAGGAAGAATAAAGTGTGTGTTTTTCAAGAAGCCTCAAGCGTTATTATTTTCCCTGATCAAATGCAACCCCGCGCCTGAAACTGAACAATACAGTTTACCATATAGTCCACAAATAAATGGTAAAAGTGAACGCATGAATAGGTCATTGTTGGATAAAGCGAGAATGATTTTAAATGAGTCAAAGTTGCCTAAGCATTTATGGGGAGAAGCAGTTTTAACAGCAACATACATATTGAATAGATGCCCATCAAAAGCCATTAATTTTCAAATACCAGCAAAGATATTTGGAAAGGAATTTATTCTTAATAAATTAAAAGTCTTTGGAAGTAAAGCCTGGGCCGTCATATTGCCAAGAAAAGACAAGTTTTCAGAAAGAGCTATATCAGGTAGAATGGTTGGATATGCAAAGAGTGGAAACAAGATATGGGATCCAAACACAGATACTGTAATAATATCTAGAGATACACGGTTTGATGAGACTGACTTCAAATATCACAATGAAACAGAAAACAGTTGTGATGACAACTATTACTACTCAGACCAAATACATGAAGAAAAAGTGAATGAAAATTATGAAAAGAAGAAAGAAGTTATTGCAGAAAAAAATGATGGTATTTCTCAAGTAGTAAACGAAGAAAAACTAAGTGACATAGAAGAACAACAAGAAAACACAGTAAAGACTAGAACAGGAAGAGCAATCAAAACTCCTACTTATTTAAATGAGTATGAACTGCATCAAGCATATTGTTTATTAAATGTAGAAGAACCAGAAAATTATAATGATGCAATGAAAACAGGGTGGAAGGAAGCAATAGAAAATGAGGTAAAGGCATTAGAAAAGATGAAAACATTTACAGAAACTGACTTACCAGAAAATGGAAAAATGATAGATGCAAAATGGATATTTAAAATAAAAGATAATGGGCAAAAGAAAGCTAGATTGGTTGCTCGTGGATATCAAATAAAGGAAAATGAAGAATTTAGTAAAAATTATGCCCCAGTAGCAAGAATGTCTACTGTGCGTTCCTTACTAGCTGAAGCTATTCAGAAAGAATGGCCAATCAGACAACTTGATGTTCCAACTGCATTTTTAAATGGACAATTAGAGTCAGAAATATATTTGAAACCACCCGAAGGAGTTAATGTTAAATACAATAAAGTACTGAAATTAAACAGAGGCTTGTATGGGTTAAAAGAAAGCCCTAAAGTATGGAATCAAAGATTTAATGATTACATGGAAAGGAATGGTTTTATAAGATCAAAACATGATTTTTGTCTATATTATTCAAAGGAAAAGAATGTAATTCTATTAATCTATGTCGATGATATTTTATTAACAGGACAGGAAGTTAATATAGAAAGTATAATACACGGACTTAAAGAAGAATTTGAGGTAAAAGATTTTGGATTTCCTAAAACATTTTTAGGTATGGAAATTGAAAAATTAAAAAATGGAATAAAGATTACACAGAAGCGACAGATACAAAAGATGCTAGAGAAATATGGTATGAAAGAATGCAAAGGAGTGGCAACACCGATTGTAAAAGGTTTTCAGCTTGATACAAATGAACCATTGACTACAAATGTACCTTATAGACAGCTGATTGGAAGCTTAATGTATGTAGCCACAGTGTCAAGACCGGATATTTGCTATGCCACATCCTACTTGAGCCAATACTTGGATAGACCAACCCTAAGCTTATGGACTCAAGCTAAACGAACCCTAAGATATTTGAAGCAAACAGCTGATGTTGGACTACTATATGTCAAAAACAAAGACATGGATAATCTGCATACTTACTCTGATGCTGACTGGGCAGGAGATTCAATGGACCGCAAAAGTATGTCTGGATCTGTGACCCTCTATTGTAATAATGTGGTGTCTTGGTTGTCAAGAAAGCAAAATTGTGTTGCTCTATCTACAGTGGAAGCAGAATACATTGCAGGAGCAACTAGTGCATGTGACTTATTATATGTAAAGGGACTTTATTATGATTTTAACAGACTGAACAGTGAAGTGAAGTGTGTTTTATTCATGGACAATAAAGGTGCTATTCAGTTATCAAAGTCATTAGAAAATAGTAAGCGCACCAAACATATAGATATTAAAATTCATTTTTTTTTTTTTTTTATACAAATACAAATATTTTTATTTGTTGAACATAGGTAGTCAGGTACAGATGTTGTCATTATTAGTGAACGCTATGTTTAGCCGTCATGGGCGTACAAATAGTATTGTTGTTTAAGCATGCTGAATATAATAATCAAACAATGAAATTATAACATAGAGAAAACTTAAAAAATTGTGACACATTATTCAATAATATAACAAATTGTCAACACATTTATTATAATAACAATATATTCCAATTCTAATAAGTCAATAAATTAATTACAAGTAAAAAATAAATAGGTAATTATAATATGTCAGTTAGGTATTCGTTCACCGTGTAATATGTCTTTTCATTTAAAATAAGTAAAGCCTTTTTAAATTCACGTATGTTATCTAATTCTCTAATTCGCTTCGGGATCTTATTATAGATTCATGGTGCCATACCCAAAAAACTCTTTGCATAAAGAGCAGTGCTATGTGGCCTAGCGCATATCTCTTTGTTGCGTCGTTTAGATCTCAAAGTTTCAAACAGAAGGGAGTTGGATTTGACAAATACTGCCATCTCGAAAATATATATACATGGCAATGTCAAGAGCTTAAATTTTTTGAAATACGGAACACAGCTATCAGTTGGTTTCAATTTAAACACAGCACGCACACATCTTTTTTGGGCCTTAAACGCAATTTCCCTGTCAGTGGAATATCCCCAATATATTATACCAAAACGTAATGTCGATGTCACATAGGCCTTATAAGAAACCAGGAAAACGGACTCATTAACTATTTTTGATAGATTATAGAGCGCATACGAGTACTGACTTAATTTATTACAAACAGTTCCTACATGACTTTTCCGAGTTAATTGACTATCCAAGTGAAGTCCCAGAAATCTAGCACTGCTTGTTTCAGCTATTGTTTGGTCTACATAAGATATAAAAAATATAAAATATAAAAATCTTTATTACTAAAAAAAATTGGTACAGGAAATCTCCTTCAATACAAATACAGTCAAATAAATGTACTTCGGTGTCAAAGGAGTGCTTTGACATTCGTACTAGGATTTCCCTGTATCACGAATGCCATCACCTTCCTCCGGACCAGCATATAAAAAACAAAATAAAAGAAAGATACAATATAATCCAAAAAACTATCAAAATCTGTTTCAAACACACGTTTAAAAACGACTTCGATAGTCCTTTAGATTAGGTATACAAAAAGAAAAAAAAGAAAATAACAATAAAAGCTAATCAAATGTTTACGTATGTGTGTGTGGGTGTGTGTGTGTGTGTGTGTGTGTGTGTGTATATGTGTGTGAATGTGTGTGCGTATGTCCTGCGACTAAAAAAATGTGAAATATTGAATTTTATCTAACTAAGTGTAAAAGTCTCTCAGACTCTTCATAAGTGAGTCCTTTTAGCCACGCACTTACAGCGGTCTTGCAATGCTGCCGGGTGAGTACGCAAATATTTAGAGCAGCATTGATTTTATCGTAAACCCGTGAACCCAATATCCAATATTGCCGCTGAGCAAGAGCAGTTCTGTGCCGCTCTGTGCTACATAATCTGTTTCTATTGCGTTTCCCTTGTCGCAGTCTAAGGGTCTGTGGTATAGTAGCATGTCTACGTAATGTTATTTGGAGCACAAAAAGTTGTCTAACCGTTAGAACTTCACACTCTTTATAGAGTAGTGTTGTAGGGTACCTGAAGGGTTTCCTGGACATGACTTTAAGGACCGCTCTTTGTGCCCTCTCAAGACGCAACATACTAACTGCATAGGTGCCACCCCAGACAGAGATACAGTAGCCAAGCAAGGATTGGGCTAACGCATAGTAAACTAGTTTTAGCGTTTTAAGATCTGCCACTGATCTGAGTTTCTTAAACACAAAAGTGACTCTGCGGATACGAGGGACGAGTTCATCAATGTGCTTTTTCCAACTAAGTAAACAATCAACATGGACACCAAGGTATTTGACATTAGAGGCCCTTTTAATATGGAGACAGTCGCAATGGGCGTTAGCAGAGTCGCAGGTATGTGCCTGCATTGTGTATGCCTCCAGTCTAGGTTGGCTTTTCTGCGAAAGGGAGAAAGTCACGAAGGATGTTTTTTCAAGGTTAAGTGTTAAGAGGTTGTCAGACAGCCAATTCATAACAATTCTAAAGGCATCTTCTGCATAACCCTTAGCCTGCTCCCAAGTCGACCCATCAACGAGCAGTGCTGTATCATCAGCATACGACAAGATCTTAGTATGGGGCAGGGCCAGTGTGCATAAGTTGTTAATATAGATCAAAAATAATGTTGGACCCAGCACGCTGCCCTGAGGCACACCGTAACTGATAAACTGCTCATTGCTAACAAGGGAACCAATCTTAACAGACTGACTTCGATCCGCCAAATAATTACGAAAAGTGTCCAGGACAATACCTCTTATGCCTATGGATTCCAGTCTATCGACAAGGATGGGAACGGAGACAGTGTCGAATGCCTTGGACAAATCAAGGAATAAACCAACGCATTTGTTGCCATGATCTAATGTTCTACTGATATGCTCTGTTAGATCAATAATTGCATCTTCAGTTGAACAGCCACGTCTAAATCCAAATTGGTTTTGTGCTAAAACCTTGTTCGTGTTTAGGAAGTTAACCAGTCGAGTGTTAAGTGCTTTCTCTATAACTTTAGAGATAGTGGTCAACACCGAGATTCGTCTGTAGTTCGTGACACTGCCTCCGTCCCCACTCTTGAAGATAGGATGCACGAGAGCTCTCTTGAATACCCTAGGAAACGTACCATTCAAAAAGCACAGGTTAATGACATGGATAAGAGAAGGTAAAATGAACGAGCGTATTTCCTTTAAAAAATTGGCTGAGATTCCGTCCCACCCTACAGCACAATCGTTGCGAAGACCCATGATGATTGTCTCAACCTCTCCCTCATCGACATCTAAAAGAGCCATTGAGGTACCATTAATTTTTTTTATGCTGGGTATTGTTTTTCTGTTGAAGGAAATTGTGTGGCGAGCTTCTGTTATTCCGTTTTTGTCTTCCTATGATATTGACAGCTAGATTTTTCCCTATATTGACAAAATAGTCATTAACCTGATTTATGGACGAGGTTGGATCTTCTGAAATCTTCAGGAGTTCGTCCTGTGCAGATTTTTGTTGATTAAGTTGCGCAACATTCTTAATCACATTCCATGTAGCCTTAGGGTCGCCCTTAGCTTTCTCAAATTCGTTCCGCTCATACGCTCTTTTTAGTTTTTTTAATAGTTCGTTACAAAAATTACGATACCGGGTATAAGTGATTCGTTTGATCATATTTAATTTATCATTTTTAGATTCTACGTGCATTTTGTCGCGATTTCTGATACATTTTAATAGGCCTGGCGTTATCCACGGTTTGAGGATTATATTTTTATGTGAAATTTTAATATCTTTAGTATTTGTTCGAACTATATTTGATAACACAGTAACAAAGTTTTCAGCTGCTGTGTTGGCATCGTTCGATGAGAGAATCGATGTGAAATCCGTATTTTTAACCTCACATATTGCAGATTGAATGTCGAGTCTTTTACCAATATTTCTAGTCTTAATCTGGTTCAGCCTTACATCGATACAGAGCAAGGTAGGAGAATGATCAGTTATACACGTATCTAAAACAAAGACCGTTGAAATGTTATTCGTTTTGAGCATAACATGATCGAGACAGTTCTCACCCCGAGTAGGTAGCTCATGCGCCGGTAGGAGGCCATGGGTGGCTACCAGACTAAGGTATTCATCGGTACGCGAGTCTTTGCTGTTAGGGCTTATGTTAATGTTGATATCTCCCATTAATACAATCGTATGGAATGAACTTAAGGATATTAATACATTGTTTAGGCTATTCAAAAAACCGTCAATGCGTTTGTACGAGGGTGAACGATCATCATCATCATCTCAGCCATAGGACGTCCACTGCTGAACATAGGCCTCCCCTTTTGATTTCCACAGATACCGGTTGGAAGTGACCTGCATCCAGCGTCTTCCGGCGACCTTTATAAGGTCGTCTGTCCACCTTGCTGGTGGACGTCCTACGCTGCGCTTGCTAGTCCGTGGTCTCCACTCTAGCACTTTTCGACCCCATCGGCCATCTGCTCTGCGAGCAATATGACCTGCCCATTGCCACTTCAGCTTGCTAATCCGGTGGGCTATATCGGTGACTTTAGTTCGTCTACGGATCTCCTCATTTCGAATTCGATCACGTAGAGAAACACCTAGCATAGCCCTCTCCATAGCTCGCTGAGCGACTTTGAGCTTTGAGATGAGGCCGATAGTGAAAGACCACGTTTCGGTGCCGTAACTCATCACTGGTAACACACATTGGTTGAAGACTTTCGTCTTGAGGCACTGAGGTATGTCGGACGAAAAGACATTGCGGTTTTGCGGACATTGGGTGAACGATACACGGCAATAATAGCGGTATTTTGCTGTTTGAGTACTAGACAGTTGCCATCTACAAAAGGAGGTTCTGTACATGTACATGAATCCAATTTTGAGGATACATAAACCACTACGCCATCGTTTTGATTTGAATATTTTGATTTATATGAATTATAACCATCAAGTACGGGTAAGTTCACTATTTTACTTAACCAGCACTCTGTTAACAAAATTATATCGCACCTCAAATCCATGCTCATTAGTAAAACATTGAGCTCGTCATAGTTACAATTAAGACTTCGAATGTTCAAATGTAAAATGTTTGTTGTTATAGCATTCCCCAAATATTTTGAACATTGGCCCGGTTCAGTAACAAGCGATGTAGCAATATTAATGTTATCAATGTTGTTTGCTATATTATCCAAGTTAGGGTTAAAAGTGGCCATTGATTAATAGAAAAAATGAAATGTTCTTTGTATGCGAACAAAATATACTAACGTAATTTATGCTGATTAATTCATGTGTTAAACTGATTGAATCGACTTGGGTCAATAAAAAATTTAACCTTGAGTACAAATAAATTGGTATAAAAATGCCATAATAGTGAGAGAAAATCACGGTAGAATTTGCGTTTATAAAACTGATTACAGGATTTATTGTGTAGGCGTTTTGAGTGTGTGTCTGTGTGTGTACAGTGGTTTGTGTTGATTTTGGAGTAGTGCAATACATATCATTGGACAATTTATAAAGTGATTTAAATTTTACACTACTTAATTGACTATCGTAAACTATGGTATAAAAAACGTTCTTCATGCAACTTATTATTATGATAATACGAAATAACAATAAAAATGTTTTGAATGTTACTAGTCATTGTTTTGATCTGAGCTTCACCAAGTCTTCTTCTGAATCAATTCGAGAATAAGGCTCACCTTGTTTCTTGCGTAGGTAAATTCGACCTCGAGATGTCCAACAGAAGCTGTAGTTGTTCTCTGCAGCAAAATCTCGGGCCATGTAGAATAGTTTCCTTGCCTTGAATGTGAGGTTTTCCGAAACATAAATAGGATTCGGTGGTCCATCCAGTTTAAGGTGCTGAGTGTTAAGTTTATTGTTTTTATTCTGATTATTAAACTTTTTTAGTGACCAGAGAAAGTTTTCTTTTGTAAGCGCAGATGTAAAATCAACAATTATGGATTTTTTTGAGGTTTTTGTTTGGACTCTATAGGTATCTCGTATATCTGTTAGCTGTATGGACACATTCAGCATCTTACCAACACTGCAGACCATATTTGCCAGATCACTTTTGTTTTCCGAGGTTTTAGCGGGTATATTTCTAATTTCAACACTGGATGCTCTTTGATTTCTCTCCATTGTTTCTACCCTCTCCTGGAGATTTTGGATGTAGGCCAGGTTATTCCTCCTTTCTGCTTCTAGATGTTCCAGTTTTAGTCTCACCTCCTCGTATTGTTTCGCCATATCTAATACATTCTTGAAGATATCATTTGTGTTTTCCTTAATTTCATTGATACTACCTTGTAGTGCTTCGAATTTTTTATCCTGCTCTGCTTTAAAATTTGACAACATTTGTCTCATTTCGTGCATAAGATCTGGGGACCGACTTCTTGAGTCATGTTCCATAGAGCCCTGCCGCATGCGCTTGTTTGTTCTGGTTGTTATGTTGTCGTCTTGCTTGACTTCACCACTTAGATTCGGAGCGGATTCCACTCTGTTAAATGTTCCCACAGGTCCCGATGGAGAAAGAGGGCTCTTTAACGGCATTTTTAAAAGTATTGTAGTACCAGGAAAGCACAAGTTTAAGGACGTTGCTTTTTATCGATGTTGGCTAATACGACGTAGGCAGGTACTGTCAAAGGTTGGGTCTTAGGTCAGTAGGCGGGCCCACTAACCCAAATATACCAATCGCTTAATGAGGGGGCGTGGCTAGCACTATAGGAGGTGCGCCCGCGCAGTAATTAGTAGTTAATTGGCCTCTTACTTGTCCTTGAGGGTGGGATCTCAACCACTATGAGGCAGCTCAGTTACCAGGGGCGCACGATCACTGGAGTTCTTATCGCCGTCTCGCACTCGCAGTATTTTGAATTAGTTGATAGCTCCTCGGTGATTATGCACTCCTATTTTTTCTTTTGTTATTAAAATTAACGAATTGATTTAAATTTGTATTAGACTTTGAATATAGATACTGAGGCACGTCAACACCTTGCGGCGGTCCGGGAGGAAAGGGCTAGGCAAGATACCTTTAGGTTAAGTTTTTTTGTTCTTTGATAGAATGTCATAAGCTTTGTTTTGTCAATGTTTATTTTTAATTTATTTATAAGTAACCAATTTATGATGCAAAGAAGGGAATTGTTTATATCATCTTCGTAAGTTTCTATATTTTTGCATGGAACAATCAGTGTACTGTCATCGGCAAACAAAACCGTTGGGTGATTGGTGCATTTTGGCAAATCATTAATAAATATGTTGAAAAACATAGGCCCACGGACACACCCTTGAGGTACACCACATATTGTATCTCTAGTTGATGACGTGTAAGTAATTTCAGTCTTTGATTTAGAACAAATTCTACTTAAAACAGTGACTTGCTTTCTTCCAGTGAGAAATGTTTTGACTAGATTTAATATGTTTCCTCTGACGCCGTATCGTTCTAACTTGCCCAACAATATTTCGTGATTTACATGATCGAATGCTTTAGACATGTCCATTAGTATAGCTGCAATTGGATTTTTCTTATCGACATTACTAACAATTTTTGTAAGCAGTTCGTATACAGCCTTATTGATATTTCTGTTTTTTCGAAATCCATATTGCTCTTTAGCCATTATACCGTTCGCTTCGAAAAATGAGTTAATAGATTTATAAATTACCTTTTCAAAGACTTTTGATATTACCGGCACCAGAGCTATTGGACGGTAATTTGAAACAGCAACTCTGTCGCCTTTCTTATGCAGTGGTTTAATTATGGTAAGTTTTAACAAACTAGGGAAGTGGCCATGTTCTATGCATAGGTTAATAATAATTAATTATTAATTTTTATTAACCTATGCATAGAACATGTTATTAATTAATAATTTTTTGAAGGATTTAATAAGTAAGAAGGAAATTGACATTGAATAATATATGTTTCTACAGAGTGTAATTTATCAGATATGATGACAAAATCGTTATCAAGTGACAAAATTTTATTTTTGAGACAAAAATTAAATATTGTTTAAATAATTTAGATTGTATTTTAGCAAGTTAACTGATTGTAAAATTAAGTAAGTATTTAAGTTTTGAATAACTATCAGTAAAATGTCAGACTGTGTTACATAAACTAATGGTAGATGATTGTTGATTGAGAAATGTTTAGTACATCAATCAGGTATTAGGTCATTAGTCATTGTTTAGCGATTTCAAGTTTTATATTACCTACATAATAAAACTCCTTATCGAGGGGGGGTGTTAGAATAATAGATAATAAGAATATATTCTCTGTGGAAATAGTCTACAGCACACTGTCTATGGGTGTGCACTGTACTGTGCGCCATGTCTGTGAATCTTATTGTAATTTGTGATTTGTGGGAACTTAAATAAAACAAACAGAAGATCATGTGTATATCTGTGTATTATTGCTCTAACCGGCAAATAAAGATAAACATTCTAACAGAATTGAGATATACTGGATATACTCTAACGTTTCGAACATGACAGTGATCGAATTGAGACATGTCTTTGCAAACAATGCACTTGCATTGCTTTTCCTATTTGTCTGTAGTCCGATAATAATGTATCTTGGTTTTTCTATTTGAGATGAAGTTTTGATAGACCAGGTATGTTTTGTAGTTTTAGGTAAAGCTGGATAATATTCGTACAGATTCCAATTTCTGTATATCATTTTAAGTGGACGATCTTTTTCTAATACTTTTAACAAACCAATTTTTTCTTTGTCTGATACTTTAACATGCGGTACGCGCCATATGATTTTATTGATCTGAACATCATCTACTACTTCGCCAGTATTAAGTTTTACAGCGTTCAAATTTGTATTACTTCGTAACTATATCAGTTCATGTCTACTATTTATTACACCTTTTTTAAAATGTTCAGCAAAACCAAGGACGTTACGAAGTGGTATAGAAGCTGAAAATCTTCCTCCACCAATATTTTTTATGCCATCAATATTTTTCACCCCCAAGCTTTAGACGTTTTTGATTCACTTTCGTTCATTGAAATTAGTGATTTCATGGTTGTTCTTATACCAGCATTTTTTATTTTATCAATCTCCACTCCATTTAGCTCATATCTAATGTCTTGGAACAAGTAGAGTATATTATTATTATTATTATATCCTTTATTTCAGGCATCTAAAGGCCCATAAAATACAATACACATATAGATATAAAACAATAACTATAAACTAATACATATAATATTATTCTATACTTAAAACTAATGTACACGAAGTCACGGCGGCGTCGTGTTTCGCTGCGAGGTGTCGCGTAGCCGGCCTCGGAATCGCCGATACAGCACACCTTTCGGCCAAAACTCTTCCTTGAGAAAGGTCGCCAAATCTTGGGTCGGAACGCGCACCACAAACGAATTAAAGTTGGTGTTGTGGTGTGCCTCCAACTTCTCCACCCTCAAGTCCCAGTTGGTCTTCACCCGTATGTACTCCACGATGTCCTCCGTCTTCGTAGAGTAGTGTAAACGGGACACGTACAGCTGCGTTGTCGGTAATGCAGGACGTAGCAGCATGTTAGGTCCTGCCAGCGCTGTCCCGCACTGATTGCGATAAGTAGGCTTCTTCTTCTTCTTTCTCTCCACCTTGATGAAACCATCCTCATCGCATGTGTGCTTCGGTGGTCCTTGATGTTTGTGGTCCACCACAGCGCCTTTAGTCGCGCTCAATACTGAGCGAATCTGCCTACCCCTTTTTGTTTTTTCTGCTTGTCGTTTTGTTTCCGACGCAGCAGGTTTCGTCTTGGCGACAATTGTAGAATAGGCACATTTAGGGGTCGATGTACCTATTACACGCGTCGCTTCTCCGGCAGGTACGACGCGATCAGTCGAACACGATGCAACGGTTGCATTCTTGACGGCCGGCGACGTTGAATCACTCGCCGACTGTAAACTGCAAACTGAGGCATTTTGTGCTCCACGGCGTGTGTTCACGTTGGAGCCCTCCGGTGACCCACTTTTCGGAATAGCGTTGCGCAACAACGCTACTTCGGCTCGTAAATCACCAATGATGACATCCGATGACTCCAACTTGGACTTCATCTCGGCCTGGCTCACCTTCAGAGACGTGATGTCCTTCAGCAGCCTGGTGACGTCGACGTGGTCGAAAGTGACGGGAGGCAGCTTATGCAGGTCCTTCGCCACAAAATCTGGCACGTCATCCGGATCGGTCCTCTTGAGCAGGTCGATGATGTCCTGCAGACTCTTCTCGCCACCATCCCTCCGGCGAGATGGCATCTGTCCGACTTGGTCGAGTGATTGAAATAGCAGCAACTTGGCGCTGCACACCTCTTCCTCTTTGTAGGAGGACTTGCAGATCTGCAAGATGCTGACCTCGTCCATGTAGTCGATGGCATGCTTGACGAATGCCAAAAGCTCGTTAACAATGACTTGGTTAGTAGCCATTGCGAACAAAAACCGGGCAGCTATTACCGCTGCACAAAACGCGAATAAAATATTCTTGCTGACGTGCGCAAACGCGTCCGTTTCCGAGAAATTAACACTAGTGGCTTTGTCCTTCGAATCTTTTTTGCTTACGATTACAGTTCCTTCCAAATATAGGGTGCTAGCTGATGGTAATATGTACCCAGGTAGCAAGTGACGTCGGCGACTAAAAAATGACGACATTCCTAAGTCAATTTAGGGTCACTACAGTTACGTCATTATTGTACGTCATACTTACGTACTATTATAGTATCGTACTGTACGTACTGTAACGACGTCATTTTTTTACAGTCTGTCCCTTATTAGTCTAAATCTGCCCGCAGGTTGACATCTGTTGTATGATGTATCTGATCCTAAAGTGACCCAAAGAGCTAAAGATTGGTTAAAGAACAGTTTATGGAATGCATCTGACCGACATAATTCCATGAGTGAAGTCTACCACCAACATAGCGAATATTATGGGCAAATACTAATCATAATTAATTAATTAGTAAATTAATTAATTTATTATTTTAATTTATAACAAGGTATAAGTAAATATTAGGGTTTAAAACGGGATATTTACCATGTTTATTATTTGTTTTGAGTTTCCGATATTTCGGCACTGTTGCAAGCACCATGATCACGGATGAACTGAAGTTATTGCGGGTAGATATTATGAGCAGACAAATCGGTCTACCCTCCGTCTCGTTCGTTTTTTGCGTTCGACTCCACTACCATTGTCACTAGTCTCACTCACAACACGATATTGTTCCCGACACACAAAACTCACTGTATCTGCTCGCGAAGTAGTTACCGTGTTTTTTGGGTTTTTACACAATTGGACCACTGGGTTCCAGGCCCGATAATATCCCGTTTTAAACCCTAATATTTATAATAGTGACCATGTCAGTTTAAAAACTTATAAGGTATAAGTAAGTTCCAAAAACACTAGCTATTGCGTAAACTGTAAACAGATTTGTATTTTTGTAAATATTGTAGTTTTGTTTTAGTCATGATCCTTATTGTTGGCATGGTGAGCGGCCAGTAAATAAGAACATTCTGCATAATGTCCTTGGTGGGCGGTATGTATAAGTTTACACAGCCAGAACGGAATCACAGCGATCAAGGTTTATTTAATGTTTTGAAAAATAGTACCATCTAGCTCAATAGATGGCGTTGTAGTCCAAATAGAAGTCGCTATGGTTTCGTTACCGCCGACAGTATAAGCACTGAGGAATAATATTTTTAGAGTTTCAGTCCGGTTGAGCAGCACACAACCTAGTAGAGGTTGACCTGCGAGATGCCAATATAAAAAAAAATAAAAATTTTAGAGTTTCACGATATTGTAGTCTTGTGTTAGTCATGATCCTTTAATTTTGGCATGGTCACATGATGGGCGGCCAGTAAATAAAAACATTCTGCATAATGTCCTTGGTGGGCGGTATGTGGCGGTATGTTCAAGGGTTGAACCACATCTGGCAACACGGAATCGCCTTTTTCCGTCGCCCTTTCTCTTTCTGTCGCTTAAAACTGCCATTTGCTAGACCGAGACAGAAAGCATAATGCGATAGCACGTGGCGGAATCCGCGAGGCGGCCGCGTGCTGTCGCATTGTCGACAAAAATTTCTAAAAGAACTGTTTATAATCGACCCTGGGTATGTCTCGCAATAGTTTGCATGAACATCTCGAATTCTGGGGAGAAGGTGAGGATGACAATTCCACCTCGTTCCTTTCTCCCTCCCTACTACCAGGTTTTAAATTTTAAAAATAATAACCAATACAAATGTTTATTACTGATTTATTATAAATTGTTCTTAATCTAAATTACTCAATATTTAAATCACAGAAAATCAGATAAACGAGTCAACCGTTCGCTCAGAGCTCTTCTCGTCACCGCGCTGGAGCAAAAAGTGAATAGCCCAGCATTCGTTGACAGTTGAAGTCTACCCACGAATCCTTACCATAGATAATATTAATCGAATGAATAATCGGTTACAATAATAATCGTTTCGTTTCTAATAATATAATTATTTACAAATGTTAACAGTCGGCCATCCTGAAGTAGTGTCTGTCCCAGGCACAAAATTAAACAAGAAAAAAAAAATATTTTACAGGCCTAGATATACAGATATAATTATTTTCAAATAATACAATAATTTATATAAGAGGCAGTAAGTTAACATGATTAAGGTAGATATTTGCATTACAAAGATTTTACAATTAGATTGAAATGGTTAGTCTCTACTTAGCGTTCGGCCATCCTACATTAGAGTAATGGCCTCATTGCTCTTAATATTATTATTATTTACTAACGTTAAACACCACAACTTAACTGCAATTTTCATTAAATCATGATTTATATAGCTATGATGCTTCTGCTCCATTTTCGTTGTAAACTGAGCTTCACCGTTGCCACAATCCGTGAAAATGTTGCCTTCACTACGTTGTCTGCACAGGTCCATCCACGATATCTGATAAGAATGACATCTTCCATCCCAGTCAAAGAGTATAACAAGTTTTGAATTATAGTAACTGTTTCACAAGGGGCTTCGTCATCATTGTCATAGACTGCCTTCAAATTGCCCACTTTGGGATCTACGGCCTTCAGTCATAGCACAAGTACTCCATTTGTAAGATAAGTCTAAGTTGGCCACGTGCCCACACAAGGAGCTAACGATTCAATACTGTACATTGTTTGCCCGATGAGGATCTACATTCTTGAAGTAGTACATCTCTTGCCCGCACAAGTTGCAACTGTCTTACAGTTGCGAAACTGCCCACTGCTTGCCCACACAAGGAGCTACGTCCTCACAACAGTACACCGCTCGTCCACACAAGGAACTGCGGCTTTTAACTGTAAAAACTGCCCACGGCTTGCCCACACAAGGAGCTACGGCCTCAAAGCAGTACACCGCTCGTCCACACAAGGAACTGCGACTTTTAACTGTAAAAACTGCCCACCGCTTGCCCACACAAGGAGCCACGGCCTCAAAGCAGCACGCCACTCGTCCACACAAGGAACTACGGCTTTGAAATGTAAAATTTGCCCACCGCTTGCCCACACAAGGAGCTACGGCCTCAAAGCAACACGCCGCTCGTCCACACAAGGAACTACGGTCTCAAAATAGCACGCCGCTTGCCCACACAAGGAGCTACGGCCTCAAAGCAGCACGCCGCTTGCCCACACAAGGAGCTACGGCTTCCAAGCAACACGCCGCTCTTCCACACAAGGAACTACGGCCTCAAACAGCACGCTGCTTGCTCACACAAGGAGCTACGGTCTCAGAACAGCACAGCGCTTGCCCACACAAGGAGCTATGGTAATATTGCTTGCAATTGAGTAATGCTCACACGCACCAGATGTGACTGCTTCCTCATTGTCTCAGTGGGGAATTCGTGAAATAATTGGTAAAGGAAGGGAAAAAGGAGGATTATTTATTAAATGAATCTTTAATCAACACGTGATATACTACTATTACATAATTATTAGTTTTCATCATCATCGTATTCGGTATCAGACTCAGATTCTTCGAATCTGATCCATGGCTTAATCTTATCGACAGAAAATATATTGGTATATTTTTTCTTAGAATAACCCTCTACACTACTTACTTCATAACGGTCATGATCAAAGATTGAAGTTATTCTATAAGGACCACAAAACGCGGGTGCAAGTTTATTACTCTCGCCGGGGGTCTTAGTGACTCTCTGGACCATTACCAAATCTCCCACTTTGTATGACCTAGCATTACACCTTTTCTTATCATACCTGTGTTTCATTTCATCTTGTCGTTCCCTAATCTTAGCACTAGCGTCGTCGCGAATTTTTTGGAGAGTGTCATTCGGTATTGAGTTATTTGCATTTAACTCATGTAAATGGCCTTCGGTTACATTAACGCTTGGTCTTCCAAAAATTATTTCAGTAGGTGATTTACCGGTACTTCGATTTAAGGTATTATTTAGACTCCATTGAACCTTTGGTACGTGAGTGTCCCAATTTCTATCATCGTCATCGTGACATAACGCAACTAAAGAGGATAGGATTGACCGATTATACCTTTCGATCTGGCCATTTGCCCTAGGCGTAGCAACAGCGTTTAGTGTGTGCTTTATGCCGTTTTCCTTAACAAATGTTTGGAATTCTTTAGATGTGAAACTTGTTCCCCTATCAGAGATTAAAATTTTAGGCGTACCAAAGAGAGAAAACACATCCTTCAAAACGTTTATAGATGTTTTTACCTTTTGTATTCTTAACAGCGCGAAGAATTATAAACTTGGTAAAACTATCTATTATTCCTAAGATGTATGTGTTCCCTCTCTTGCTCTTCACGAAGGGTCCTAAGTGGTCTATGTGAAGACTATGAAAGGAATGTTCGGTTTTGGAATTGGGTGAAGAAAACCCGGTTTCTTACCACCAGATTGCTTAGAATAAGCGCATGGAATACATGCTCGCACATACTTTTTGATAAATTGTGTCATTCGAGGAAACCAGTAATCGCGCTTTACCTTTTCCATAGTCTTCTCATATGAGAAATGGCCAGCGTCATCATGACATAGTTGACAAATTTTCCATCTAGCGTCTTTAGGTACAGCCCAACGCAATTCGCTCCCTATTTTCCTAAATATCTTGCCGTCTTTCAACTCATACGCGCTACGAACGTCCTTCGCTTCGACTGAATTTGTATTTAAAATGGCTTTCACATAACACAACTGGGGGTCACTCATCTGCACAGATTGTAACCAATGTACGTCACTTAAGAGCATTACTGATAGTTGTTCGCCATCAGGGGATTCTATGGAGTTACGACTCAGTGCGTCTGCATGAGCTAAACGAGCTCCTGGTCTATATTCGATTGTAAATGAGTACTCTTGTACGGAAAGCCACCATCGAGCTATTCTTGGAATTAAGTCCCTTTTTATCAGTGTCGTTCGAAGTGCGTTGCAATCAGTCACGACCTTGAACTCAATTCCAAGAAGATATACTCTAAAGCGATTAAGTGACGCGACGACAGCGAGGGTCTCCAGCTCATAAGAGTGGAAATGTTGCTCCTCAGCTGTCGTCTGTCGGCTAAAATACGCTACAGCTTGTAGGGGCTTTCCCTCATCGGCCCGTTGGAGTAAAATTCCCCCCAAGCCAGACGAACTCGCATCGGTATGAAGCTCTGTCTGGTACTTGGGGTTATATATTGCGAGGATGGGCCTCTGAGTCAACATCGTCTTTAACGTTGTGAAAGCATTCTCCTGCTCACTTCCCCAAGTCCACGCGGTGTTGGCCTTCGTAAGACTGGTCAATGGCCTTGCTATGGTAGCAAACCCAGCAACAAACCGACGAAAGAAACTCGCTAGTCCTATAAATTGCCGTACTTCATGGACGTTTCGAGGAGTTTTCAAAGCGCTAACTGCCATAATTTTCTTAAGTCCGGGACGAACTCCCTCTGACGAAATCTCAAAACCCAAATAGTCTATGGTCTTTTTAAAGAAGTGGCATTTACTCAAGTTCAAAGTAAGATTAGCGTCTTTGATGAGGTCAAGGACAGCTGTTAGTCTTTCCAGTCCCTCATCTGTGGTAGTGGAAGCAATTATAATGTCATCCATATACGCTAACACGCCAGGTATCTTACGACGATTCAAAAGATTCAAAACAAGCCTTTGGAAAACAGCTGGCGCATTAGTCAGACCGAAGGGCATACGGTTATATTCCTAATGCCCGTCGGGCGTTACGAACGCTGTGAGGTGCTTTGAGTCCTCTGAAACGGGAACCTGATGGTACCCAGATTTTAGGTCTAAAGTACTAAAAAAGACCTGACCCGAAAGACTATCAATTTGGTCGTCTATTAACGGCATCGGGAATTTCTCTTTTAAAGTTTTCCGATTTAGCGCCCTATAGTCCACACATAATCGAGTATCTCCATTTTTCTTAGCTACAAGTAATATTGGGCTAGCATATTCCGATGTTGATTCCCGAATGATACCGGTATCGAGCAATTGATTCACGATAATTTTAACTTTTTCGCGCTCAGATAATGAAAGACGATACGGTCTATAAGTTACTGGAATGTGATCCTTTAATTGAATGCGCATTTCGGCTAATGATGTTTTACCTAATTCTTCCAAAGAAAACGAAAAACAGTCTCGTCGCAAATTTAGTAGTTTAGTTAATTTCATAAGAGTTTCTTTATCTAATTCATCATCAACAATAATTTGATCAACAGTGATACAGTTTTCTTTTTTTTCCCCTGTGGCAACACTACAGCTAACAGCTGATTTTAAATTGTCCTTAATTTTTTATCTTAAAAATTGTATTTATTAGTTTTCTAAAGGTTTTTTTCCAATTTCTCATATAGAATATTGCTCATTAATGCATTTTCTGTATTAGATTCACTTAATGAATGTAAATTCTGTGTGTAATTTCAATGTGAAATAAGTGACAGTTACCGGCTTCAGAGAAACTTGCATTGTCATCTTATTCCAGGTATAATACTTCTTAATTATTTGCTGTAGTATTGTTTACGTGACGTAATTACGTCTACTATTACTTAAAGTACATTTTATATGGTACTCACGAGCTTTTCAAACGTAAACATAACCTTACTTAACTAGGTGACAGAACTCGCTTTTAATCTTTATTTCGTGTTTTCCCTAAATACTATTCTGTTATTATCCTGCTACTATAGTTACCTACTCTTGCTCAATTTCTTTCTTTTCAATTTCCTTACTGTAATCATGACTATGACACGTAGTGCCCGCGCTCGCCAAGAAGAACTCACTCTGGCTTTGAGCGAATTGAAGGCATCAAAGCAGTCCTGTGACCAGTTAAGTAGGGAAATAGATGAGAATGAAAGGGTTCTCTTGGAGGTCCATGACAAGAATAGAATGTTAAAAAGAGAAATGGCTCAGTTACACACTCAATACACTGATGTCATTGAGGACCGGGATAGGCTCCGACTTATTGTAGATGGATTCAGCCAATGTAGCACAGAGTATGAACAAGCTCTAAATGATAAACACTTTTTAAAACAACAGCTACATGAGGCTAGAAGTCAAATAACAGATCTCGAGACTACAAACAATAACATCACTGCCTCGCTGAATCAAAGTCTTTTCAGTGAATTGGTGCCTATTGCCCCGTCAATGGTTTCTGCCCTAAATCCCATTTACACAATAGATTTGACCAATGAGGAGGATTCAAAGTCATGTAACTCAGTGAGGGTAGTAACCAGTAAAAATAAATTAAAAAAATATATTAAAATCAATAAATACATTGTAAAAACGAAGAAACTAGTCAAAAGGCAAAAGTTTTTCATTAAAAATGTAAAATTAAATAGAGAAAGACTAAACTTGCTTAAACAATTGGATTTATATTCATTTAATTTGGAGCAAAGCACCGAGAAGCACAAAATTGACACAAAAGATCTGCAAACTAAACTAGACTATCTACAAGACAAGCTCACTTCAATGACTAATAAGTACAATACCTCTGAACATCTTATGAGGGAATATGTGTTGGCAATGAATGATCTGGTGAATTCTCAAAATAACAACTGTCAGTACTGTCAAGCAACTTCCAATGTACATACACCGGATCATTCCTTGACATCATGTAATACCACCTTACCGCAGCCATGTGTTGAGTTACATGCACCGGTGAATAGTTCCAAAGTAAAATGCAAACAAAGTTATAAGGATGTAGTCATTTTTTGTGATGAGATTGGAAAAGATCTAGGTCCTTTAATAACAGATGAATTTCCAGGAAATAAAATAATAAACCACTGTATGCCTGGCTGTTCTTTAAATGATATTATGAAAAAAATTATTCAGTTTCATTTTAATCAGGACACTACTTTACTTATATTAATAGGGAATAGAGGTAACTTAAATAAAGGGGAGTTGCTTCATTACTATAGAACATTAAATAACTTAAATTTAAGAAAGATTGTTTTGTTTACTTTCCCCTACAGTAATAGTTTGCCACAGGAGGAAAATAACTTTAGATTTAATATTAATATGACATTGTACAATTTGACATGTAATAATGATATATTTCAGTTAATTGACATTAATAATTATGTAGGTAAAAACTTTTATTTGACAGAAGATAGATATTTTGTAGAAAAGTACTATCTTACAAATTATTGTAAAAGACAGATAGCTGTGTCTTTGGCTTATTTTTTTTCTATCACAGCTCAGAACTTATGTAAACGAGATGCTTTTATTGATCAATGCAACATTAAACTAAATAATTCTTACAATAATTTGATAACTTTGACTGAACCTGATCATCATTTAAATTACACCTTGAGACAATAGAGGCAACCTCTTGCAATTATTTAAGGAAGCCGGATAATAAATCAGACCAAAGTTGTAAAAATCTTAACAGTATCAACCTGGTGCATCAAAATATTCAAGGACTTTTAAATAAAGAATTAGAAGTAGAGCTTTTCCTGAATTATAATAGTATAGATATTCTTTGCATAACGGAGCATTGGCTCAAAAGTCATCAGTACATTTTTAACTTTAGCAATCACCAGGTTGGTAGCGCATTCAGCAGAGTGAATGCTATACATGGCGGCGCATTAATCTTAGTAAACAATAATCTCAAATTTAAAGACCGCAAAGATATTGTAAGCCTGTCTGTTGAGCGGACGATTGAAATAGCCTGTATAGAATTGGAGCAGTTTGTCATATTAAGTGTGTATAGACCCCCTTCAGGGTTGTATGACTGTTTTGAGAAGGTTATGGATGAAGTGTTGCATAAAATTTGTAATTCTAAAAAGTCAGTTATTGTATGTGGGGACTTTAATATTAATTTACTAGAAAATTCTGGGTCAACTACTAAAATTATTAGCCTGTTCCGGTCATACAATCTTGAAAACATATTTTTGGAGCCAACTAGGATAACCCCCACCAGTGCCACTTGCTTAGATAACATATATACCGATGTTGTACCAACTCACAAGGCAATTATAAACCTGTTAGATTCGGATCACTGCGGGCAACTTGTCACAATTTCAAATGTAAACAAAAAAGTTACTAAAAAGGATATAATTGTTAACCCTAAAACCAAAAGTCGTTTAGAAAGCTTTAAAAATAAACTTTTATCTAAATTACCAATTTTGTCAAGCAATAATGATCCCAACAAAAACTATAATGACTTTTTTAATACATATTGTAAACTTTTTGACACTACATTTGTGCCCAAGACAATCTCGGTTAAAAGTAATGCTTCTTTAATGACTGGGCTACACTTGGTATTAATAAGAGTAGAAAGAGACTGTATGAGCTATATGAGGAGCGTACTTATATTAATACTGAAGAATTTAATCTCTATGTTAAAAATTATTCCAAATTATTTAAAAAGGTTTGTAGTATGGCAAAGTCAAATTACTTGAGTTTAAAAATTAAAAATAGTACCAATGTAATTAAAACGACATGGAACATTATTAATAGTGAAACGGGAAAGACTTGCAACAGAGATAGTGACTACAGCCTTGCTATTGGAGATACTATTTTAAAGTCAGATGATAAAGTTGCCACAGCCTTTGAGAGTTTCTTTGCTGACATTCCTGTGTCTACTACTAAGTCACTAAACTCGTCACCTGCTGCTGCTGAGTCTTTGCTAAAAGAAAACGTTCCTTTTTGTGATTCCGAATTTAATTTTCAATATGTAACTAGTGAAGATATAGTTAAAACTTTTCATACATTAAATGTTAAGAAGACCACCGATCTGTGGGGTCATTCAGTGGACGTTACTAAGTCCATTATAAATATTGTAGCACCATCTTTAGCCTTAATTTTTAATGATTGTATTGATCGTGGAGAGTTCCCTGATCTAATGAAATATAGTAAAATAATACCATTGTTTAAATCGGGTAGTACATCAGACCCCACTAACTATAGACCCATTTCTGTACTACCAACCTTTAGTAAAATCTTTGAAAAACTTATATTAAATCAATTGCAAACATTTTTCAATAAACATAAATTACTGCATAATAAACAGTTCGGATTTACAAGGGGTCGTTCAACTACCGATGCTGGTGTTGAACTGTTAGGACATATTTATAATTCATGGGAGGACAAATGTGATGCTTTGGGCATTTTTTGTGATTTGTCCAAGGCATTTGATTGCGTTCTTCATGAAACATTAATCAGGAAACTCCGCCACTACGGAATCCGGAACGCCTCTCTGGATCTTCTTACTTCATATTTGAGTGAAAGGATCCAGAGAGTGGATGTCAACGGTAAAAGATCTCTCGGATCTGTAATAAAAATGGGGGTACCCCAGGGTTCAATTCTTGGCCCTTTTTTGTTTCTTATCTATATAAATGATTTACCCAGCCTCATAAAGGATAATCATGATATAGTGCTGTTTGCAGACGACACTTCTCTTTTATTTAAACTTAAACGCCAACAGCTAGTTAATGATGAAGTAAATAGATCCCTTGCAAAAGTAGTAAATTGGTTTAACTGTAATAATCTTCTACTAAATGAAAAAAAAAACCAAATGCATTAAATTCACGTTACCACATGTTAGACAAGTGGAAACCCGTGTACAAATCAAGGATCAGGAATTGAGACCGGAAGATACCACGGTATTCTTAGGCATAACTTTGGATGCTAAACTTCAGTGGGGCCCTCATATAGATAAATTGTCCAAAAAGCTCAGCTCTGCGGCATTCGCCGTTAGAAAAATTCGTGAATTAACAGACTTAGAGACAGCCCGTTTAGTTTACTTTGGTTATTTCCACAGTGTTATGTCGTACGGTATTCTGTTATGGGGCAGTGCCGCGGATATTCAAACAATTTTCATCTTGCAAAAAAGGGCTATTCGGTCCATCTATAAATTAAGTCCCAGATACTCCCTCAGAGAAAAGTTTAAAGAGATTAATATAATGACTGTGCCAGCTCAGTATATCTATGAAAACCTCTTGTACGCACATAAACATATTAATCTTTTTAAAAAATATAGTGATTTCCACAATATAAATACGAGGAATAAGGACAAATTCATGGTTCCAGCTACCCGGCTCAAAAAAATAGGGGGCACATTTCGATGTCAATGCATACGTTTTTATAATAAGATTCCTAGTCCCATTCAAGCACTAAGCATAAATAAATTCAAATTGTTTATAAAACGGAAATTGCTTCAGAAAGCCTATTATCATGTAAACCACTATCTTGAAGACAAAAAGGCTTGGGATTAAGCTGCTCCAATTGAATTTACTCACTGAATGTTTTGTTGTATAGTATTCTCATTTTCTTTTTTTTTGTTATTTTTATTTTTATTATAATTTTTTTTTATGTATTTTTTTTTTTTTTTTTTTTTTATTATCATTATTATTTGTATCTTTTGTTTTTCATATTTTTACCGCTTTGTCTGTTTTTGTTATTTATTCCTTTCTTTTTATACAAACTGACATTTATTTTTATGTTTATACAATTTGACGTGGGTTACTTTGTGACTTTAATTTTTTGTTGTTTTTTACATTTTACCATTTGACATTAATTACTCTGTAATTGTATTCTATTTTTATTATTATTATTTTTTTTACAATTTGACATGTTTCTAATTTTTTATTTGTGTACTTTTTATCATTGTGAATGCGAGGACGAATGTGGGGAAGTTTTGCTTTTTTTTATAATAATTTTACTGTCTGACAATTTGAGTACTTTAAGCGGCCTACCCAAATGTCCTTTCTTTGGTATTGTTCGTCGTGTCGTTGAGCTCCTTGTGTTCTGAGTCGAGCTACACGATTACCGACAAATGCTTGCACTGACTGGACAGGTCCACTCAAATCTGTGTTGCTCTTTCCTCAAAAGACCATCTCAGACACCCGCATGGTCCTCGTATGACCCGAACAAAACAATGTCTGGACTTTAAAAGAGACTGTGACCTCTGAGTTTGTTTCGGCTGTTTCTTCTCAGAGTAGTCAGGTACGAAACACCGGCCCCATCTAGCTTTAAAAATATTGATGATGTGTAAAAGTGTTTTTTATAACCAACTTGCAAAATAAATATCATTTATTATTTATCATTATCATTTATCCACAAATTCAATATTCAATACATTACTTTTATTAGGATCGGTATTGGTGATTTGTTTCGCTACGGGTGGCAAATCGCCAGTCAAATAAAGAACCCTAGCTATTAATGTGTTTGAAGTTAAGGTGAAAGGTTCCGAACTAAGTCCATTTATAATAATAGACCCTATCCCTTTGCTGATGGTGTATACACCAGGTAAAAGCAGGTATTCCCTACCGATCTTCATACAACACTCGGTATTGATGTAGATCAGTCCAGTTACTTCGGAACCTGCGCGTACTTTAATAGTCGATATACCGTAAATAGAACTATCCTCCAAACACGATAAATTGATTTTATTATTATTGGACGGCGGTTCTTTGTAAAGAAACAGAGATGTATCTGACTTGTAAGCCCTAACACCCGGTAACTCAGTAAGTGAATGTCCTATTAGACAGTCTGCTACAAGTAAGTCAGGCTCAACTAAATATACAACGACATCCTCGTCGAGACCGTCGAGTTTAATTCTTACTGTAATGCGACCACTTGGTATAACGCTGCCTTGACCAAACCCATTTAGTGTAGGTAAGTTATTATTATCAACAGGTATTCCTAACTGCTCTCCAATGTCTTTTCTTAATAGCGTACAATGACTACCCAAATCAATAAATGCTTTGATAGGTCTATCTTTCAAAATTATTTGTTTATAATATTTATCACTCACGTTTCTATTCTGGGATATACTGAGCACCTTCTTTGTATGATTACTGGAAGTGTCCGTAGTCTGTCGTGTGTCAATGGCGGTACTTAAAATCTTATCCGTACAATTTTTCTCATCATGACCGTATTGGCGACATTTTCTACACTTAATTATAGGTTTTGAGCAACGTGACACTATGTGTCCTTGTTCCTTACAATTATAACAAGTGACTTCCGATCTTGGTTGGCGTCTTGACTGTGAATTTGTTGCTTTTGTAGCATTTGAGTTTGCATCCTCACTAGCACGCACATTAGGCGTAAATCTTTTTGAAAAGTCATTTAATTTGGAAGATATATTCCGAAAGTATTTTAAGACGTCTTCTGGATTATGAAAATTAGCACCCTGTACGTTCATTCGAATATTGTTGTCGTAAATACCATGAGTAAGGCAGTCTACCGCCTGCTGACCCTTAAGTTCGCATCTATTTATTAACATAATTTTATCATAGTAATATGCTTCCAGTGATTCATTTCGCCTAGACCGTCTAGCCAACATTTCCGAGAGAAGTTCGCCATAATTGTGTTCACAAGGAAAGGCGGCAATATGTTTTGATTGCCACTCAACCCACGAATATTTCACGCTGGTCAGACCATCATACCACCGTTTGGCAAGCCCGGAAAGCTTGGGTAAAGCATAGAATATAGTTTGTCTTTCCGACCAGCCGTACACATGCGCCGATTCGTTGACTTTAGCCAACCAGTTTTTCATTGTCTGTGTCTTAGCCTGAGGGTCAAATTCCGTTATTACGTTTTGGGAGGCGTGAAGGCCAGATGCACTAGGAGACCCGGTGTTATTGCGATCGTTAAGAGCTACTACTAATTTTTCTAATACAGATGTTTCGGAATGGTTACTTAAACGTTCACTTTGTTTTTGGCGTTTAAATCTAGTCGAAGACGAGTCACTACCGCTCGTTGAAGAAGTAGTTGAGGAGCTACTCGAATCGTATGTTCGACCCTTATGCCGTTTTCTCGTTTTGCGGCTTTGTTTCCGAGGCCTATGTCTATTTTTATCTATTCGAGAATCCATACTTTTCTCAGATACTTTTCTACGTCTACTACGAGACCGTGATCTTGATCTAAGAGGAGAGGGTGTACCCATTTTGGGTCAAAAAGGTAGTGAGGGTAATTAGGTAAAAGGAAAGGAAAGACAATATTCGATCACTGTAAACAATATTAGTCGTTAATGCGGAATACGCTTTTCTTTTTTAAGATTATACTCGTTGAGGTACTCGTTTTTAAATAAAAAATAAAAAACATTATTACATACCATACTACATAATAATATGGTAGGTAGATATCCAACCTATAATATCTAATGCACGTTCAGAATTAGTATAAAATGTAGTTAGTTACTCGACCCTATCCAACAATAAGCCTACCAAGTAACCTGTTGCCATGTAAAGTTTATAAACTAAACTTTCAAACTACTAAAAAGGAAAAGAAACACTGTGGGTACCTACAAAAATTCATGCATGGACTAGCAGCATTAATCTTCGGTAAGTACCTATCTATTGCGTAAGATGAGACGGTTAAACACAAATCCGTGAGCAAATTATAAATCTTGACCAAAAATCGACAAAACGCACCTTCTAAAACCACTTTGTAGTAAAACACGTTTGTTGCATACTAGCAATCAGCAAAACACGTTATAATGCACTTATAACACCAAACGAACGGATTATTTCATTGAGGTAATCATGAACTAACCAACTTATGTAAATTAATTAGTAGTACAGATTCAAATTACATGATTTCTCAATTTTCTTCTAGTATTATACCGATCAGCTGGTATTATAAGATAATAATATTAATAACACATGAAATTTGCGTAAGTAAAATCGATTGTCACCATAAAGTATAGGCTAGTCAACGTTTATTCGTTGACCAGGCAAGAAAAAGTATTAAAACGACTCACCTGTATTCTGCGACCAACTTTACCTTAGACCGTTCGGTTGACGCGATTTATCCCACTTCTGAACTTTTAAAAATAATAACCAATACAAATGTTTATTACTGATTTATTATAAATTGTTCTTAGTCTAAATTACTCAATATTTAAATCACAGAAAATCAGATAAACGAGTCAACCGTTCGCTCAGAGCTCTTCTCGTCACCGCGCTGGAGCAAAAAGTGAATAGCCCAGCATTCGTTGACAGTTGAAGTCTACCCACGAATCCTTACCATAGATAATATTAATCGAATGAATAATCGGTTACAATAATAATCGTTTCTAATAATATAATTGTTTAGGCACAAGATTGAAATTTCTTTAGTGAAACTCTGTTGTGGATTTGGATATTCATTATAATTTTTGAAGAAGAAGAAGTCGGTTAACAATTTTCACAGAGACAATTTTTCAAGCTGCAGAGCAGATTCGGTGCAATAGACAATATTTTTTTTTTTTTGTTTCGGCTTATGAAATAATTAGGGACTACAGACGAGCTTGCACTTTTTATGGGAGTTACGCGTGAACATATCCTCCCCCCGTTGAAGGCCTATGTTCTTCAACTTGGAAATCTTCAGAGGTAGGCAGGGGACACAGCCGAACGAGCGATCGACGCACGCAGCCTCTAGTTGTGTCGACGTCCGCTACACGAGGAATCCCGTCTGGTCCAGTGAAAAGCCTGGCAACACGTCCAAGACGCCAGCTTAGGGGTGGTACGTTGTCTTCATGAAGAAGGACGAGGTCCCCAATGTTTAGCTTCGTTTTGTTTGACTTCCATTTTGTACGGAGTTGAAGTTCGGATATGTATTCTTTCTGCCACCGGTTCCAAAAATCTCGCCTTATCTGTTCAAGGCGTGCGTACCGTTGACGGAGAGTAGTCTTGCAGCCTTCCTGATTTGGAGTTGGAATTGCGGTGAGTGGTCTGCCTATTATGAAATGCCCTGGGGACAAGGAAAGGAAATCGTCAGGGGATGACGACATTGGGCACAAGGGGCGACTATTTAGTACTGCCTCCACTTGTGCGAACAAAGTACAAAGCTCTTCAAATGTGAGATGAGTATTTCCCATGACTCGTTTAATGTGAAATTTAGCAGCTTTGATACCAGCCTCCCAGATTCCCCCAAAGTGAGGGGTATAAGCTGGGATGAATGAAAATTTAATTCCTTCTCCCGCTGCAAATTCAGAAAAAGATTGGATATTTTGATTAATGAAATTACCGATTTCTTTAGAAGCGGCAATGAAATTTCGTCCATTGTCGGAATATATCTCCGTTGGTCGGCCACGGCGGGCAACAAAGCGACGGAGTGTCATTATGTATGACTCTTTACTCAAGTCGCTGACTGGTTCCAAATGAACGCATTTAAAACGCAGACAGATAAACAAGCATAGGTAACATTTTGATACTTTAGCACCGCGTCCCCTTTTAGTTAAGATGTAAAAAGGACCGGCGTAGTCAACCCCAACCGATTTAAAGGGAAAATCAACTGAAATACGATTTGAAGGTAAATTTCCCATTTTAGGAATTAAAGTTTCACCACGAACACGCACACAGGTGACACATTGCCTTACAACTTTTCTAGCAAGCTTCCTGCCATTGATAGGCCACACAGATTCTCTAATAGTTGCTAGCAATAGCTGCGGACCAGCGTGTAAATGTTTTAAGTGTTCGCGAATAAAGTAAAGTTTTACTACATAATGCGCAGAGTCTAGAAGCACTGGATGTTTTTTATTAAACGAATAGTCGGAATTGTTCAATCTCCCCCCAACTCTAATTAATTCAGATGTAGGGTCAAAAAATGGAGATAAGCTTAATAACTTTGATTTTGATTGCAATGGTGTGTTTGAAAGCATCCTCTTGTATTCATTAGGAAAAGATTGTTTTTGTATGATTCTACAAATAAAATTAAAAGGAGGAGCTCGTGGCTAAATAATCACAGCCGCACAGGCCGATCTTCCGGGTTAAGCCGCGCTTGCCGAGGTTGGTCTGTGGATGGGTGACCGTCTATCATAGCGAGTTTCCTCCGTGCCTCGGAAAGCACGTAAAGCCGTTGGTCCCGGTTGTCATTTGTAGATCTTTGACAGTCGTTACTGTTAGTCAGAAGCTCTAAAGTCTGACAACCAGTCTTACCAAGGGGTATCGTATTACCCAGTTACTGGGTTGTGGAGGTCCGACAGGCAGTCGCTCCATGTAAAATGCTGATATCCAGCTGAATCTGGTTTGACTGGAAGCCGACCCCAATATAGTTGGGAAAAGGCTAGGCAGATGATCTACAAATAAAATTAAAAGAATTATTTAATTCATTGGCTGACAAAAAGCCCGATAATTTATTTTGTTTATTTGATGGTTTAGAATTATGTAAAAATCGTAAAATGTACGCAAACACACGCTGTAATTTATTGAAACTTGAAAAATCTTTAAAATCGAATGTTGACTCGGGTAAATTAAAATAATGAACTTTTGTTTCAGGTAAATCTATAGTGTTATTTTGAGGTAGCCTTGGCCACTGTGTTTCATCATCATATAGATAGGGAGGACCTTGCCACCACATAGTATTGTCGCGGAGCTGGCAAGCGTTCATACCTCGTGAAATGAAATCTGCAGGGTTAGCGTCAGTAGGAACATAACGCCAGGATTTAGGATTTGTAAGATCTAGTATTTCAGCAATTCTATTTGCAACGAAAGTTTTTAGTTTGCTTGGATCATTATTGATCCAGCATAATACGACACTAGAATCACACCAATGCGTTATTCTTGTAGGGGTGAGTCTCAATGAATCAATAACAGAATTAGTCAAGTTTGCTGACAGTAGAGCTGCACAGAGCTCGAGGCGAGGTATAGTTGTTGGTTTTAACGGAGCAACCTTGGACTTTGAGCATAATAACCTTACTGTTACCTCATTATTTTCGTCCAGTGATCTCATGTATATGCAAGCCCCATAGGCAACTTGTGAAGCATCACTGAACGAGTGGAGTTCAATTAATTTAGGTGAATCGCAAAGGACTTGACGTGGAATCTGTAGATCTGCAAGTAATGGTAAGTTTTTAGAAATTTCATACCAACTTTCTTTTAAATCATCAGGGACAGGCTGATCCCAGTCTGTGCCCTTCTGCCACAATTTTTGAATTAACATTTTTGCTTGGATTATGCATGGACTTAGTAACCCAAGTGGATCAAAAATTCGAAACGATTGTGAAATTATGTATCTCTTTGTAATAATATTATTTGTATTTATAGTATTTATTTTTACAGGTATATGGAGCGTGTCATTCTTTGGATCCCAACCGAGGCCGAGAGTGCTGGAAGATTCGCTTAAGGTAAGTTTTTCTTTTGTGTTAATTTCGATATTATGGTGTAGTTCCGGTAAATTAGTTTTGAATTTCCGTAAGGGAAAGCATGCTGAATTTAGAATAGAGGTAAGTGTATTTTGTATGTAAATTAGTTGACTTTCGCTATCGGACCCCGTGATGACGTCATCAACCAGGAAGTCATTTTGTATTATTGTTTTTATTAGTTCATCATCACATTCTTCTCCCACTTGCCACAGACATTTAGTGCTAAGGTAACTGGCACTTGCAGTTCCGTAAGTCACAGTACCTAGACGCAAAGTCTGAATAGGCTGAGACTCGTCTTCTCTCCACAGTATTAATTGGAGGTCACAGTCATTTTGATCCACAGCAATTTGCCTGTACATTTTGGCTATGTCACCAGTGAGAATGTATTTGTATTGACGTGCTCTAACTAAAATGGAGAAGAGAGAGTTTTGTAAGTTAGGTCCTACCAATAGAATATCATTTAGAGAATATCCAGATGAAGTGGGAGCGGAGCCGTCGAAGACAACTATGAGTTTAGTTGATTCGCTGTCTTCTTTAAAAACAGCATGATGACCTAAAAAATATGAAGGATTTGGAACCGAGATTGGTGATTTTGAAAGATGTCCTAAATTTGAATACTCACGAATGAATTCTACGTATTGTGACTTTAGTGTCGAATTTTTTCTAAATCTTTTTTCAAGATTTAGCAATCGTTTTTTTGCTTGGGTGAATGAATCACCGAGACAGTTTGGGGAAACCTTTAGCGGCAACCTGACACAAAATCTGCCGTTACTCAATCGAGTAGTGTTATTTAGAAAATGTTTTTCGCAAGCTATTTCGTTGGGAGTGAGGACCTTTCTTTGGGGAAGACTCTCAAGCTCCCAGAACTTAATGAGCATTTCATGTAATTTAACGTTTGAAACAGTGACATGATTACAATAAATATTTTGCTTGAATTTTGATGTACTAATAGAACCGGCTATAATCCAGCCCAATTTAGAATTTTGTAGTTTAGGATTGTGGGGCCCTAGGGAACGTGTTTCTCCTACTAAGAGGTCCCAGAAAATATCTGCACCTATGAGAACCTCAACGGCAGCTGGTTCATTGAATTTTGGATCAGCTAACGTGATGTCGCTTGGAATTTTGAGGTTTTGAATATCGACGGGGACCTTAGGAATGTCACCGGTAATTTGATCAAGAACATAACAAGACAACTTAACCTGAAAGGAGCCCTTGACTGCCTTAAGGTGAGTGTTACAATTTTCTGATATTTTGTTATAAATATTGTTGCCTATTCCTATAACATTTAATGGGTTTATTGAATTACATTTTAAATCTAATTTTTGTTGCAGGGATTTTGTTATGAAAGAAGATTGGCTGCCACTATCCAACAAGGCTCGAACCCTCTCACATTTGTTATTTAGAGGGTTGTAAACTTCTATAATTGCGGTAGACAACAGAACATAGTCATTCTTATGTTGTGAGAAAGCTGCTACGGTTTCAATGTTATTATCATTTGTACTACAGTTAGCTGACACACTGGAATCGTGAAGAAGCGTGTTGTGTCTTTGATTGCACTGCCTGCACGAACCCATGCCGCATTCAGAAGCAGGGTGACCTTGACGCAGACAATTCTTACATAATTTGTATTGAGAAACATAAGATAATCTTTCTTTAACAGATTTAGCTATAAAGTCTGGACACTTGTTAATTCTGTGATCCCCACTACATACGACACAAAGATAAACTTTAGATGTATTATTGCCTTGTTGTGAAGTACTTGCAAACGAATTTGTATTCTGAGAACGATTTGACTTATTATGATTTGTAGTAGACTGAGATTGAGTTGATGATTGTGAAGGTCGGTTGTTTTGTTGTTGTTTAGAATTCTTGTTATTATTATTTAATGATGTGTTACGGTTGAGTGATTCAAGAACATCAGAACGATTGATAAGAAATTTATTAAATTGTTCTAAGTTTGGGACGTCACTTAGGGTATTTCGATATTCTTCCCACTTTATTATGGTACGATTATCTAATTTAGAAGATAACATGTATATCAACAACAAGTCCCAACTGTCGGTAGGCTGACCTAGACTATTTAGTGCCCTTAGATTTTTTGTAACATTGTCAACCAAGTATCGAAGTGACTTGTCCGACTCCCGGGTTAACGGCGGAAAATTAATTAATGAATCTAAATGATGATTGATAAGGATTCTTTTATTATCATATCGTTCACAAATTAGCTGCCAAGCCTCCTTGTAATTAGCCGAAGAAACCTCAAGATTAGATATTACACGTGCAGCGTCACCCTCTAGATAAGAAGCTAAATAATGGAATTTATGTATGTCTTGAATGCGATCATTTTTGTGAACCAAGCTAACGTAAGTGTCCCTAAATTCCAACCAACGGAAATGTGAACCGTCAAACTTTGAAATTTGGATTTTAGGCAATCGAAAACCAACGTTTTGATGATTAGGATCTGCATTAATTATAACAGACTGACGTCGCTTAATATCATCTTCACAACTATATTTCTGTAATTCAGTTTTACCTATAGCTGTGTACTGAACAATGTCACTTTCAATGCGTTCCCGCTCATCAAGTTCTAACTCAATATTTGTAGCATTTTGAACCTCAATCTCTGTCTGAATATCCTCAAACCTTGTCGATAATCCTTGAAACTTAGTCAATTTTAAATCTAACTCGGCAAGCTCTATATTAGAAAGTTCAGATAATTTGCCAATCCTGTCTAGATAATTTTTAAATTTAGTGATCTGTCCTTTAATAGAACTACGCTTAGCTAGCAATTCTTTTAAGGATGATTTGGAAACTAACTTATCACCATCATTTGCCATTTTGTAAGTTTATATAAACTTTAGAATGTACACTTTATGAAATCTTTAGGTATCGACAAAGTTGAAAAGAACAAGAAAAGGAATAAAACTTTGGTATTCTCACGATCCTTCCTTCGGTGAAATCAGCTGGGAGACTGGTACCATCGGCTGGAAGCAATGCCTGGATCAACTGGATGCTTGTGATGGATTTTGCAGCAGGCTCAGTCAATCAGCCCAGAATGATTCCTGAAAATTTCGGCAAATCGGTCTAAGTTTGACGAAAATATTAATTTAGATGGCTGTCCAGGATGGATTATTTCTAAGAATGGCCTTAATTAGCATAAATCTACTTTAAAATTTGGGAAATACGAAAAACCAGAATAATTATTTAATTGTGCGGTATACGTAAGTGCTTCAACCTAAACACTTATTTTGCACAAAAACCTATGAAAACTACGGAAAATAGCACAAATGTAGGTTAGTTACTGGAATAGGCGTATTTTAGAATGAATATATGGGCATGGAATTTGGAGATTGGTCGTATTAAGGTGGTATGGCGGGAACAAAGGAAGGCACTTAACTTGGCGCTGATGCTGAAGAATGTGGGCATTCCGGTACGATCTTTAGCTGATTCGTCGGCCAGGAAGGCGAGGCTAGTCTTCAACATCAAAATCTCCTTCAATTCCGGTCTTCAGGCGACTTTAGTATCACCAATAATTTATGACGCAATCCGTGATATTTTTCCATCTCTGCAAATTCTTGAAATTGTCCTGTCACGGTCGCCAAATTTCTTGTTTAGGCACAAGATTGAAATTTCTTTAGTGAAACTCTGTTGTGGATTTGGATATTCATTATAATTTTTGAAGAAGAAGAAGTCGGTTAACAATTTTCACAGAGACAATTTTTCAAGCTGCAGAGCAGATTCGGTGCAATAGACAATATTTTTTTTTTTTTGTTTCGGCTTATGAAATAATTAGGGACTACAGACGAGCTTGCACTTTTTATGGGAGTTACGCGTGAACAATAATTATTTACAAATGTTAACACAGGCGACTGAGAACCCCTGGGTTCACTGTCCAACAGGGCATCATCCAAATCCAACTGGTGGAGACATTCCTTTATATAAAACTATTTGATTTTTATGTTTTTTTACATCAGAAGAAGTGATATGGTCTTTGATCAAATATAACACTTTACCGAGTCTTTTGATAAAAGTACCTTTACACCACATATATTTACAATTGTTCATATTTTTTTTAAACATGACTTCATCACCCGGCTTAAACACTTGGTTGTTAATGCCACTGTGACGTATACTAATAAACTAGGTCGTGGCGCACGTTCATTCGTTACTGAGCCGTCGGCCTAGACAAAGAGTATGTAATTTTAAGAGACGGAAGTCCCCTACAAAAAGATGAAACCCGATGAATGTATGAAACTTGTACTAGAACTGAATACCAACAAAACAGAAATGACACAGATTGCAGGCATGACGTAAAGCTGCCAACATAATCACAAGATAGGGATGCACTACTACTCATTCGTATTTTTATCGATAGGTATCTGTAAAAAAAAATCGGGTTCCGATTTTTTTTTAAAAACCTTGCCCGACACTAGGAATTATTTCTGTATTGCAAACAGCCACACCCGGAACAACTACTGTGGATCATACAACTATTTGATCCGTGCGGGAATCGAACCCGAAACACTGAGCGCAGCAGAATCGCTTCATGTGGACAAGCTCATACGAACTGTTTCACAGGCTATTTGAAGGAATAGCCAACCAATATACCAAATACATACAGGCTCACACAGACCTATACACATAAAATAAAACAAAACTTTAGCAGTTACATTTTTATTTCAAACACTAGTGTTTGCCCGCGGCTTCGCTTGAGTTATTATATTACACACATTACCACGAGTTATACATTTGTTAATCAATGGCAGTGTTAATAGAATAGGTAACAAATAAAATTAAATGAAGAATATCATGAATATTAAAAATATCGACAATCGATGAAAAATAACAAAGTGTCAGGCACTAGTATATTGAATTTAATATAGGTTATTTTCTAATTTTGTTTTAGACTTAAAATCAACCACTTTATTTTCTATAGGAGTTCATGATTTTTTTAACGTATAATTGATGGTTACCTATCTTGATCCAAAGGAAATTTGGCCATAAAGATTCGCTTTTGATCATTTGACCGGCCGGATCTTATACCTTGCTTATACCACATATTTCACACGTTTTGTAATGCATTGCAACACAAATTACGTCACACGCTCATACACAGGCATAAAAATAACTCTTATTTACGGTATATATCCAAAAACACAAAATAAAAACGAAAACAGAGCTTTGTTGACAAAGTTCTATCAAATGTCAAACAAGTTTCGGCAATGGCGGCTGAATAGCGTAGTGCGATAGAGTCGAATAGATGTTAAAGCGAGACAGCGATATCCGCCATTATGTTTAGTACCCGTTTCATAGTCTCATTTTTTACTAGGCAGTTGCACCCACCTGGGCCTAGACGGACGTGCGTGCGGCACGACCACTTGGAAATCTAGTGTTTGTTTTACTTACCCCTGTGACGCTGTACTGGGACGTCACAAGTGGCGACGAGTCTACGGGTAAGCACCTGATCTATCATAATAATTATTATGGGAAGGAAAAGATAAGAAATGTGCGTAAACTCGAAGGTACATTGCCAAAAAAAAAAAAAAGACGTACATAAACAAATAATTTAAATGAACTTTGCATATCTAATTAGTTACCTATTTTAGATTAAGATATACTACATTTTGTTTTGTTGTCTGTTAGACCGTACGACAATTATGATATACAAATCCATCCATTTCAATCTCATTTGGAAATTGATTTATTCAACACTAGCGCACGTAAAATTAGAAACATCTTTAATAAGGATTATTTTGGTGACGATAGGCAATAGTTCTATTTTTTATATCGCACAGCTTGGCACAATACTGCCACAATCTCCTAGCTCTGTTTTTTTTGTTTATGTCGTGTTTCTTTCTTGTTTGTTTTTTTTACATTTATGTAACTGTATGCTATTTGAGTTGTTGTATGTTAGTTGAGATTTGCTAATTGCAAAAAAATATGTGGAAGCTTATAATTAGCAATTGTCCACAAACTAAAAAAAAAAAACAATTTTGTTATCTGTCTGTAAGCTTTCTGTAAAATAAAGTAGATAAATAAATAAATTGTAATGTACCCGGGGCACGGAGATGTTATCAAATCATAATATTATATGATACCTACGCATTCCAAAAGAATGATTAATTCCTAATTCCTATTCCATAATAATTCCAGTAGGTTGATCGATAACCGGTACTAAAGAGTTTGTTACTTTTAAGCACTAAAAGTAATAGATAAACCGTAATTTTGTTAAGTCATTGACAATATTACAAAAAAAAAAAAAAACAAGATACGGGTATTGGTTTTGGGAATAGGTGTGGGACTGCCTACATTGTTATATCACAATCTAAAAATGAACATAATACTCGTATGTTCGCAAGTAAACAAAGTATATACAGACGTTAAGTCCTACTTATAGTATAATAAATAGAATAAAAAAATATATATGTCGGAGCGGGCGGCCGCTCAGGAACAACATCAGAAGGGACTTCCACGCCGGCGCGCTTCCGCCGCCGCCTCATATTTGCCGGCGCGCCGCCGCCGGCATTTTGAGTTTGGCGCTCATGTCTACTATAAATCTTGTGGCCGAATTAATTAAACCATGAGTGAATTCGCGACACAAGGAGAACGCTGGCGCATTCGTGGGCCACGTTCGAATCTACTCCGTCCCGAAATAGGAATGCCAGTCTAACAAAGCTCTGGGCTTCGTAACATAAACAATATCATATCGAAGGGCCCACGACCACGCCCGGCAAGCATGATGTCACCGTCGTTCTCACACTTCTCACTAAGCAGAAACAATAAGACCTCTGTCTGTACGCAATACGAATCATCAGCGATAAGCTTGCTAACGTAAACAAATCTGTCGCAGGAACTATTGTAATTAATTAAATGCTAGTGAGCCAGGTCGCAGCGCGCCGACACGGCGATCCTGACTCTCACACGTCCTCGTGTGGCCCAGTAAACTTCAGTCCATCTGCAAACGAGAGACAGCCTCTTTAAAACTACCGTTCGGCTATCCTGCCACGATCTCAGAATGTAGATTTTCACAGGTAACCTCTTTTAACTGCTCTGTCTACACTCACATTTATAACAGAAGACCAACCAACAAAGAACAAGTCTTAATAATTTACAAATTTCCATAAGTTGCTCAAATAGCACAATACATAAATTCTACAACTCAACTATAACTGGACTCTGTCGGACCATTGGAACCACGCAAGCACATCCGCCACGTAATCTGGCTACATCGAAACACATTCGAGCACATCAGGCCTAAAAGCCTCTCAACATCGGAATACATCCGAACTCAACCAGGCCTAAGAGCCTCTCAACATCGGAACACATCCGAACTCAACCAGGCCTAAGAGCCTCTCAACATCGGAATACATCCGAACTCAACCAGGCCTAAGAGCCTCTCAACATCGGAATACATCCGAACTCAACCAGGCCTAAGAGCCTCTCAACATCGGAATACATCCGAACTCAACCAGGCCTAAGAGCCTGTCAACATCGGAATACATCCGAACTCAATCAGCACGAAGCTGCTTTGTCATATCCGGTGGGTAAGTACTACAATGGAACCAATGTCCGACCAGCTGTCCGTCTCACCCACCCAATACTTGATGCAGCCGCGCAGCCTCCGACCAGCTAAACTGGGTTAGGAATATGGCCTACGATCAACAACAAGAATAGGTTGTGAAACAGGGTAACTACCACAATGAAACCAATGTTCGACCAGCTGTTCGTCTCACCCAACCAATACTTGATGCAGCCGCGCAGCCTCCGACCAGCTAAACTGGGTTAGGAATATGGCCTACGATCAACAACAAGAATAGGTTGTGAAATTATTAAGCCAGTCTTATTAACTTCAACATTACTATCACCAGCGCCGACAACGGCCAAAACCGACTGTTCTTCGTTGTTGGCTTCATTCAAATCAATCTCAAATTCTGTGGGAATATAGCATGTATGCCTACTCTTTAAAAGTAGGGTTTGCTATTATCATTGTTGCTCCAAAACAGGGAAATCATAGTTTCTTGCTCTTCATCAATAATTAAAAACAGAACTCTGACTAATATTCCATTCATGTTAAACTGACATCACAGAATCATAATATTACGCGCATCCCCTCTTGGGATCGCCAAGTCCACTGACTCTACGGTTTCCTCCAGAAACCCGACCTCCACCAGGACCACCTGCGCACCGCGCATCCACGGACTACCATTCCGCATGGCAGATACCGATTTCTATCGGACTACGGCTACGAAGCAGTCTCTGGTACGGTCAACATTTCAACAGAACATGGCAGCTCTCACACATTACATGACAGTATTAACATCTAGAATGAAATATTACTTGCATACTGACTGACCTATCTTGGTCATCATCTTTTCGTTCTACATTATCTGTCTCATCAATGATTTGCCCTGTTTCTGGCATTTTCCTAGCCTATATGAGCGTATTTGTATGTGCACCTAAAATTCAATGCCTGAAGTGTACAGCGGTCCCCACTTAAAACTTCAACTATTTTAAAAGGACCTCTGAACTTAGCGCCTAGTTTTAAGATTTCACTCCTCATTCTTTAGCAAAACGAAATCTCATAAAGAAAACTTTAGCAAGCTCTTGTTTTATCGATACGTTCTTTCTCATAAGTAGCACATTTGTCGATGTTATGACAGGCCACCGCCCTACTGGCCGGTAGGTCTATCTCTGATTCCACCAACTCGTCACTTGCTATCAAAGCTAACGGACGCGCTGTTTTACCAATCAATAATTCTAGGGGTGAAGCTTTTGTAGAGCGGAGCCAATTGAAAATACAACAATCATTACCCCTACCCTAGGCCACAAACAACTACCCTAGGCCATGCACCACAGTCGTTCGAAACAACTTTCACAACTCTATTGCAAAAGAAACTACCAATCTTCCAATAATATTCAACTTTCGAGTAAAACCTCTAACGCCACGGCTCTCTAGCCGACCAGCAATCGCATTGCTTTCACAAATCCAACGCATGGATCAAAACTTCTGTGCGCATCCACCACGTGGATCGCCTGTATGCATCACCCACTGACTACACACTACGGTCTCTCAAGACCCCAACCTCAACCAGGGCTAAACGCCTATCGCGTACCCACGGTCTGCTTGAGTTGCCTCAAGAGATACCGATTTCTACCGGGCTACGACTACGTAACAACCACTGGTTCGGTCGAAAACAATACGGCCGATAGACCGCTTTACTCGAACTCTCACAACTTAATCAGAATCTATGTTGACTTCGACTGGTACATGACCCGTTGGCATGTTTGTAAACTTAGAATTCAAGGGTTTCAACGTCTAACGCTCACCATACAAAATCTTTATCACTCTAAACGAACCCTTGAACTTTGGATCTAACTGAGAGTGAACTTTGCATTTTTGTCTTTGTTTTGTCAAATCGGGCTTTATCGTATTCCCAACACCTCTTTAAGTTTTCTGACGCACGTTGATGCATTTCGTCTATGTCTACATCAGTCTCTACATCGGTCTATATAGCAGTAATCATCGCGCTCTACCTGTCTATTAGCACGAGACGAACCTGTCGCTACTAGATGCAAGTCGATATTCTTGCTTACTCAAAAATAACTAAACTCTTTATTCGCGAAAGGTCCTTGATCCGCTAGTGCGGTTTATAAAATTATTGGCACCATGGAGACGCGCGATTTGATCGGCGATTAGAGGAAGCGGGCACCACCTATCAGCGATAGCGTTTAAGGCGGCGCTTCTCGCGAGCTCGAACTCACCGGCAGGCACGGCCAAAAACCCCGATATTTCACCTGAAACCGAGCCATATCGCTCACGTGCCCGCGAGCGCCATCCCCCCGCGGAGAAAACAGGGGAAAACATTATTCAGCGAGGTGCACGATCATTCAGCGCAAAAGGCGCGCGCAAAAAAACACGAAACGGCCCTTGGAAGAAGGGGTTTCATTAAAAAACCACGGCACCAATCGATCTCAAATAAAATTTATGGAACTCCTCGACACATACGCTGTGCCGGCACGGACCTTGCCTTGGAAATCCGATGCCTCCCCAATTTCCAATTTACGCCCAAAATTGTGTTAAAATTAGTAACAAAAACAAATCTTCGGAAGCTCGCAACTCCTCAATGGCTTGTTATTTCAAAATTCTGTCAAAACCCCAACGAAGCCTCCATGGAAAAAATGTTGAGCCGTTTCATCTTAATTCAAGCTCACGGTAATCGATACACATTCAGTACGATCCGCCTTTCTTTCTAACTAATAAGGTAGGGCTTCCGAAAGGAGATCTACTAGGACTTATAATGCCCGCGTCTTGTAAGTCACATACTGTCATGCGCATTGCTTCATGTTCCTCCGGAATACAGCGATAAGGGCGTCCCTGTACTGCTTTGGGTCTGTTAATTTTGTTTCGAGTTTCGGCAACCCAGAAACGAAATATTCTAAATAATCCTTTAAAACGTTGAACAAATCATATTTCTTATCTAAAGGAATGTCTGTGTTAATAATATTAAAAAAAGTCACTTGAGTCCGGGACGGTTCCCGCCACTTCACATTTATCAATTTATAACGAACTTGGTTTAGAAATCGTAAACTGTGAGAAAGAAATGTTCACAACAAACCCTTGACTTAATATTTCACGTCCTAACATAATGCTGCTTTGTGAATTAATTTTAGTAGTGTATGCCAGGCGCTACAAGCGGGGATCAAACTGAGCTATGTGTGCGAACACCATTGCAACACATACTGCGATCTCCTCAATAGTGGCGTCCTTCGCCAAGTTATCAGTCTACTAGCTTATGTGGTCAAACTTTCAAACTCTCCTTCAGTTTGTTGATTCAAAGGTTAATTAGCGTAGCTGCCGTTGTTTCGACGGTATCAAAACGAGTCAGGAATAACTGTTTCTGTTTATTGCTTACATCTTCAGAACACGATCAGCCGTGTCTATTTTTAGATTTTGGAACAAGGGCTGCTCCCACTGGTAAGGCCAGAAGTGCTGCACGAATAACACATCAAAAATTTTCTGGCAAAACTGTAGCACTACGATGCATATTACCACCGTTATCGCGAAAGGTACTGGTATTTTTAGAACGGGCACCAATACATTCTTTGTTCCCATTTGAAGTGCTTCTTGGCAAGACATAAATTGCTAAAAAATCCAAAATAGTTTTGTCAGTTATTTTGCATTCAATATTCAGTTAATTTCTTTTTCTTTTTTTTTTTAAACCCATCTCGATAATTGCACACAAAAGTTCGTTGCTGAGCCCTTCAACAACACGCAACCGCAACAGAGACCCGCGTGCGCACTCCGCGCATGCAGAACATTTATCCGACCATGACGTCATACAAGATATTAGCGTCATCGACACGTCGCGGACACAGCAATTTTAATTGCGATACAAATCGGACACAGCGACCTCACCCGCGATCCTTTTCGATACAATCACTTAGTCAAGTGTGAAATTCACCCCTCAAATACAAACACAATGACGTCACCAACACTAGGGTCGAAATCAGAGACACAATAATGGATTGATCTCACCGGGTTTAAGCTCCTTAGCGCATCGATGAGACGCTCCGCGACACCTCCCTCAGCCGATGTTGAAGGCGACAGCGACAGCGACGCAACAGGCACAGGCGTCGGGACAGGTCACGGAATAGCAGGCGGGGCTATCCGTACCGGTGATGGCAGTAGTGCGCGGATCCACACGAAATCACGTCTCTTCCCCGGGGAAACATTACTCGGCACCCCGATTGTCATAGTGGAAAAACGAGGGTCGATCCCACTTCTGATGTCGGAGCGGGCGGCCGCTCAGGAACAACATCAGAAGGGACTTCCACGCCGGCGCGCTTCCGCCGCCGCCTCATATTTGCCGGCGCGCCGCCGCCGGCATTTTGAGTTTGGCGCTCATGTCTACTATAAATCTTGTGGCCGAATTAATTAAACCACGAGTGAATTCGCGACACAAGGAGAACGCTGGCGCATTCGTGGGCCACGTTCGAATCTACTCCGTCCCGAAATAGGAATGCCAGTCTAACAAAGCTCTGGGCTTCGTAACATAAACAATATCATATCGAAGGGCCCACGACCACGCCCGGCAAGCATGATGTCACCGTCGTTCTCACACTTCTCACTAAGCAGAAACAATAAGACCTCTGTCTGTACGCAATACGAATCATCAGCGATAAGCTTGCTAACGTAAACAAATCTGTCGCAGGAACTATTGTAATTAATTAAATGCTAGTGAGCCAGGTCGCAGCGCGCCGACATATATATATATATGTCGGCGCGCTGCGTCTGGCTCACTAGCAGTTAATTACAATAGTTCCAAATGTGTTATTGGTGCAGCACTTCTGGCCTTACCAGTGGGAGCAGCCCTTGTTCCAAAATCTAAAAATAGACACGGCTGATCGTGTTCCGAAGATGTAAGCAATAGTCAGAAACAGTTATTCCTGACTCGTTTTGATACCGTCGAGACAACGTCAGCTACGCTAATTAACCTTTGAATTAACAAACTGAAGGAGAGTTTGAAAGTTTGACCGCATAAGCTAGTAGACTAGACTGATAACTTGGCGATGGACGCCACTATTGAGGAGATCGCAGTATGTGTTGCAATGGTGTTCGCACACATAGCTCAGTTTGATCCCCGCTTGTAGCGCCTGGCATACACTACTAAAATTAATTCACAAAGCAGCATTATGTTAGGACGTGAAATATTAAGTCAAGGGTTTGTTGTGAACATTTCTTTCTCACAGTTTACGATTTTTAAACCAAGTTCTTTGTCAATTGATAAATGTGAAGTGGCGGGAACCGTCCCGGACTCAAGTGACTTTTTTTAATATTGTTAACACAGACATTCCTTTAGATAAGAAATATGATTTGTTCAACGTTTTAAAGGATTATTTAGAATATTTCGTTTCTGGGTTGCCGAAACTCGAAACAAAATTAACTGACCCAAAGCAGTACAGGGACGCCCTTATCGCTGTATTCCGGAGGAACATGAAGCAATGCGCATGATAGTATGTGACTTACAAGACGCGGGCATTATAAGACCTAGTAGGGGTAGTGTCACCCCTAGAATTATTGATTGGTAAAACAGTGCGTCCGTTAGCTTTGATAGCAAGTGACGGGTTGGTGGAATCAGAGATAGACCTACCAGCCAGTGCGGTGGCCTATCATAACATCGACAAATGTGCTACTTATGAGAAAGAACGTATCGATAAAACAAGAGCTTGCTAAAATTTCTTTATGAGATTTCGTTTTGCTAAATAATGAGGAGCGAAATCAATTAATGAATTAAAACTAGACGCTAAGTTCAGAGGTCCTTTTAAAATAGTTGAAGTTTTAAGTGGGGACCGCTGTACACTTCAGGCATTGAATTTTAGGTGTACATACAAATACGCTCATATAGGCTAGGAAAATGCCAGAAACAGGGCAAATCATTGATGAGACAGATAATGTAGAACGAAAAGATGATGACCAAGATAGGTCGGTCGGTATGCAAGTAATATTTCATTCTAGATGTTAATACTGTCATGTAATGTGTGAGAGCTGCCATGTTCTGTTGAAACGTTGACCGTACCAGAGACTGCTTCGTAGCCGTAGTCCGATAGAAATCGGTATCTGCCATGCGGAATGGTAGTCCGTGGATGCGCGGTGCGCAGGTGGTCCTGGTAGAGGTCGGGTTTCTGGAGGAAACCGTAGAGTTAGTGGACTTGGCGATCCCAAGAGGGGATGCGCGTAATATTATGATTCTGTGATGTCAGTTTAACATGAATGGAATGTTAGTCAGAGTTCTGTTTTTAATTATTGATGAAGAGCAAGGAACTATGATTTCCCTGTTTTGGAGCAACAATGATAATAGCAAACCCTATTTATAAAGAGTAGGCATACATGCTATATTCCCACAGAATTTGAGATTGATTTGAATGAAGCCAACAACGAAGAACAGTCGGTTTTGGCCGTTGTCGGCGCTGGTGATAGTAATGTTGAAGTTAATAAGACTGGCTTAATAATTTCACAACCTATTCTTGTTGTCGATCGTAGGCCATATTCCTAACCCAGTTTAGCTGGTCGGAGGCTGCGCGGCTGCATCAAGTATTGGGTGGGTGAGACGAACAGCTGGTCGAACATTGGTTCAATTGTGATAGTTACCTTATTTCACAACCTATTCTTGTTGTTGATCGTAGGCCATATTCCTAACCCAGTTTAGCTGGTCGGAGGCTGCGCGGCTGCATCAAGTATTGGGTGGGTGAGACGGACAGCTGGTCGGACATTGGTTCCATTGTAGTACTTACCCTGTTTAGCGGGTATGGCAAAGCAGCTTCGTGCTGGTTGAGTTCGGATGTGTTCCGATGTTGAGAGGCTCTTAGGCCTGGTTGAGTTCGGATGTATTCCGATGTTGAGAGGCTCTTAGGCCTGGTTGAGTTCGGATGTGTTCCGATGTTGAAAGGCTCTTAGGCCTGGTTGAGTTCGGATGTATTCCGATGTTGAGAGGCTCTTAGGCCTGGTTGAGTTCGGATGTGTTCCGATGTTGAGAGGCTTTTAGGCCTGATGTGGTCGAATGGGTTTCGATGTAGCCAGATTACGTGGCGGATGTGCTTGCGTGGTTCCAATGGTCCGACAGAGTCCAGTTATAGTTGAGTTGTAGAATTTATGTATTGTGCTATTTGAGCAACTTATGGAAATTTGTAAATTATTAAGACTTGTTCTTTGTTGGTTGGTCTTCTGTTATAAATGTGAGTGTAGACAGAGCAGTTAAAAGAGGTTACCTGTGAAAATCTACATTCTGAGATCGTGACAGGATAGCCGAACGGTAGTTTTAAAGAGGCTGTCTCTCGTTTGCAGATGAACTGAAGTTTACTGGGCCACACGAGGACGTGTGAGAGTCAGGATCGCCGTGTCGGCGCGCTGCGTCTGGCTCACTAGCAGTTAATTACAATAGTTCCTGCTACAGATTTGTTTACGTTAGCAAGCTTATCGCTGATGATTCGTATTGCGTACAGACAGAGGTCTTATTGTTTCTGCTTAGTGAGAAGTGTGAGAACGACGGTGACATCATGCTTGCCGGGTATGGTCGTGGGCCCTTCGATATGATATTGTTTATTGTTCACGCCAAAGGGCCTAGTACCATGCCTATGAGTCTATAATTTGTCTATGCGCGTACGCCATGTTCAAAGCGGATACGCACCACTTGTCAGAAAGCATTCGTCGCGAACGCACGTACGTTGTCGAGACCCGGTCAGGTCGCGCGCCGCCATTGTAATAAGTAACCGCAGTCAGGTTTGAGTCGTGGACTAGAGGAACGGTGTTCCTATAGTTTATTAATATAATATCAGTGGAACTAGCTAGTGGTGTGACTTAACCCAATCCATTCATCCTCATCTTCAACGGTCAACCGTGCTAAGAGCAAGCTCTCAGCACAGCATCTCACGTCCATCGCGCGGCCTCGCCGCGCGAGTTTTCCCTGCGATAGCGGGGTGGTGGCCCATACTTGGTCATCGCATCCTCGGAGCGTAGTGACCGGTCAGGCCTGCTGCGCCAGCTTCACCCGCCGGCGCCCCCACGTGTTCGCTGATTGGGGCGATTGGCGAACATTTTTGGTGGCCCATGAGGGGAGGAACGAGAACGACGACCCAGCCGTTATCAGCACGACTGCAGCAGCGAGCGGACCAGGCGAAGCGCCGGTTAACTCTTCAAGGTCATCGAGCGTCGCACGCAGCGAGCGCGTATTTTCAGTGAATCGTGTTACGACAACGATAAAATCAGTGTGTGTATTGCAATAACATCGGTGTGTGTATTGTGAAATAAATTTCATTGGTGTAAAAAATACGCGGGCTAGGCAGCCATATTCAATCGCGTTGCATCATCAAACTATTTCCTGTGAACGAACTAGTCAGTTGTTCATCATTCGGTCATTCATCATTCGGTCATTCGATACATTCCACGGTGCGCGGTGCTACAGTTCACTCTAAAGACTATTAAGTTAATTATCTGTGGTTGAACGTCATTCCTTCACTCAGTCAATAGACTTTGACAGCTGTCTGTCACTTAGTTGTAAGTTGTAAACAATCACGACAGTTATTGATTTCATAGTTTAAAATTAATGTTATTGTTGTTGTAAGGTATTGGTAAACGTGATAAATATTAATTATTTACGTATTAATACGTCATCATGTCATTGAAAATTGCAAAAGTCCAGTTCCGCGCGAAATATCAGATGCTCACTGATTACGCGGGTACAGTGACGATCAAGTCAGGCTCAGTAGTGGCTTCTGTTGCCAAGCGTCATTTTGACAATATTTATAAGGATTTTGTTCAGGTCTACGAGACATTATTGTCGTTTGACAATGAAATTTCAGAGGAAGAAAAGGGTCAACATCAGGACCAGTTTAGTGAGATCAACCGACTCTTGATACAGTTGGAGGAGACTTCCACTGAACAATCAGGTATCTTCACCAAACCCAGCTCAGGTGAGTCAAGTTAAGTTACCGTCAGTGCAGTTACCGACATTTAATGGCAACTTACAGGAGTGGTTGTCGTTTCACGACCTGTTTATGTCTTTGGTCGATTGTAGGCTTATTTCTGACGCAGAAAAGCACTACTATTTACGATCATCACTACAGGGCGAAGCCCTGTCTGTCGTTCAGCACTTACCCATGGACGGGCCCAGTTATTCAGTGGCCTTAGGCTTGTTGCAGGCTAGGTATCAAAATAGTAGGTTGTTGCTTGACACGTACATCAACAACATTCTCACATTGCCAACGATCACGCATTGGAATGCGTCTATGCGGTCAACCTTTTATGATCCACTTAGGGAGTCAATCCAGGCGCTGGAAAAGATGAAACAACCTGTATCAGAGTGGTCTTACTTGTTAGTTTTCATAACCTTGCTGAAACTTCCGGTGCGGATCAAGACATTGTTCGAGGAACGATATGGAGGCAACCCGCAAATGCTGCCAACCATCAGACAGTTGCTGGACCTGTTGGATGAGCAGTGCAGAGTGCAGCAGGCGGTGTCACCTGTGTCGACGGAGCAGTCGACTGCTCCGCGGGTGTCAGCTCAGCGTGGACGGGCTGGTCAGGCTTCTAGGAGGCCCCGGCCACCCACCCAAGTATGTACTACCAACCCAGAGGCAAGTCAGGTAAGGTCAACCTCCGCTTCATGTTCATATTGTGCGAGCACAGCCCACTCCCTTTACAAGTGCCCAAAGTTTACCGGCCTGGCGGTTTCGGCGCGAAAGACCTGGGCAAGGACGTCAGGAGCGTGCTTCAAGTGTCTCCGCACTCACTTTGCCAGGGACTGCACGCAGCGCAACTGGTGCGCTAGCTGTGAGTCTACTGCTCACAATTCATTGCTGTGCGACGGTGGTGCCGCTCAGCGACCAAATCAAGATAACGCTGAAGGGGCAGTTCATAGAGTCCGAGTCGCACCTCCCGCTTCAGCTACTACATCAAAAGGAGTCAACCCTTCAGATACACCGTTACAGCCAGAGGTGGCGCCACCGGTTCAGACGGTGTCAACCGGTCATGTGACGCAGCCTGGAGTGGGCAGACGTGCACAACTTGCTCAGGAGGCCTTCCACTCATTGCGCTTCGGGACTAGGAGCAGCCCAGAGCACTGGCAATGAGATGAGGGCACTGTTGGTGTGGAGAGGGAGAGATCGTGATGCCGCAGATCCGAGTCTCACCCACTGCCGTGATCATGGTCAGATCAGGTAATGGAACTTACGTTAAGGCCAGGGCCTTACTGGACACCGGAGCTGGTTGCTCAGTCATAAAGAAATCATTTGTAAATAGACATAACCTACACCAACAGTTAGCAAAGGATAATATTTACGGGTTAGGTAATAACAAGATTGATACCCCAGGCGCTCTAGCCAAGGTAGTGTTCAAACCGGTAGAGAACGCAGTGCCTATCATTAGCACAGTAGCTACAGTCATGTATCAGATCACAGGAAATATACCAAGTAGTAATTTCCCACTGAAAACTCATTTAAATTCGGCAAAACTGCACCTAGCAGATCCAGACTTTGACAAACCACAGGATGTGGATATTATTCTGGGAGTAGAGGTACTCAATTACGTCTTTACAGGTTCAAAGATGATCACCAACCTCCCAGGCGTTGAGGTGTATGACACCTACTTTGGTCAAGTTCTCATGGGAGCCATACGGCTGGCCAGCGAGCCAGCACCTCACCAATCCACAGCGAAAAGGGGGACCTCAGTCGAGGACTATGGTCTCCACGCGACCCGGCTCGAGGAAGTGCTGGAGAAGTTCTGGAAGGTGGAGCAACCTCCAGAGGAACGACTGGAACATCCAGAACACGCGGAATGTGAAAGGTTGTATACTTCCACTACTAGTCATCTCCCCAATGGTCAATATATGGTACGGCTGCCACTGCTGTCAAAGAGACCCCATCTTGGCGAATCAAAGGCCCTCGCCATGCGCAGACTTTATTCTTTAGAAAGGAAATTTGCAAAGAATCCAGTTTTCGCTTCGAAATATAAGGAGTTCATGCGCAAATACGAGGACCTTGGCCATATGTCCAAGTCAACTTTCAATTTTATTAAAGAACATTATGTAATTCCACATCATGGAATTTTCAAAAAGGACTCAGAAAAGATTCGAGTAGTCTTCAATGCCGCCGCGAAATCAAGCACCGGCGTATCCCTCAATCAATGCCTTCACTCAGGGAAGGCGCTTCAAAATGATATCACTAAAATATTAATGTGGCGTGAGGACCCGTCACAGGAAGTACAGGTATACGAATTTCAGGCGTCATCAAGTCGTCTTCACGGCCGACATCAAGATGATGTTCAGGCAGACGTGGATTCACCCGGACGACAGGAGATATCAGCTGATACTGTGGCGTGAGGACCCGTCACAAGATGTACAGATGGCTTGCAGTGGGATGACCCACTCACCCAGGCTCAGGAAGCTCACTGGGACGAGCTTGTTCAAGACCTACGTCAGTTGAATCAGCTTAATATATCACGGTGCGTGTCCTTACCCAGCGCCACGTCATACTCACTGCACGGATTTGGAGACGCATCAGAGCTCGGATTCGGTGCATGCGTGTACCTCAGGACGGAGGACGCAGCAGGTAACGCTTTGGTTCGATTATTAATAGCGAAGACGCGCGTAGCGTCAAAGAAGGTCAAGCAAACCATACCGAAGAGCGAGCTAAACGCCGCGCAGTTGGTCTGTAATTTGCTTAATCATGTAGCAACGGCTTATGAGGATTCAATTCACTTTGACAGCATCAACGCGTGGTCAGACTCAAGAGTAGTCTTGTGTTGGCTGAATACAAAGCCTCACATGCTTCAAACTTTTGAAGGAAACAGAGTTCAACACATTCAGCAGTCACCAAACCCCATCACATGGAGGTATGTCAATTCAGAGTCAAACCCCGCCGATGTTGCATCGCGTGGACTCTCAGCAAGGGAGCTACTCACCTTCCGACTCTGGTGGACCCCGGAGTGGCTGATCAGGAATGAATCACAGTGGCCGTCAGCGCCAGTGACCATGTCCCCGGACCTGCCAGGATTCAAGCGGATACTTCACGTCACGACTACCGTAGAGGCATGGGAAAAGACGCTACTGTCAAGAATCAGTTCCTTCAGCAAACTCATCAGTGTTACATCATATGTATTGCGATTTTGCAAAAATTTACGATTGCCGAAGGAGCAACGTAATCTTCGTCCCACCCTCAGCATTGACGAGAATCGTGCAGCTACGAAACATTGGATCAAGTATGTTCAAATGGATGTATATAAAGATGAGATTATCCTATTGAAACGAGGAAACCTTGTTTGCAAATCACTTCAAAAACTAAGCGTTTTTGTAGACCAAAATCACTTCATTCGCGTTGGAGGCCGACTGCGAAACTCAAACTTGTGTTATGACGCCAAGCATCCATACCTTATTCCTAAGGAGCATCAGTGGACTCAGCTACTGATAAGCCATTATCACAGAACTCATTGTCATGCGTCAACAACTGCGCTCATCAATATCCTTAGACAACATTATTGGATTCCGTCAGCGCGACGCCAAGTCTCTCGCGTCATCAGGAAATGTATGTCATGTTTCAGGTTTGCGGCTGCAGCTCAAGCGCCATTCATGGGCGATTTGCCTGCTGACAGAGTGACGGCATCGCCGCGCGTGTTCGCCGGTGTAGCCACTGATTTCGCTGGTCCATACTTAGTCAAAAGTAGCGAGCTTCGAAATGCAAAATCACTGAAAGCTTATCTATGTGTTTTTGTGTGTTTAAGCACCAAGGCAGTACATCTGGAGTTAGTGTCGTCATTGAGCACCGAGGCATTCATTGCAGCATTCACACGGTTTGTCAGTCGGAGAGGACTACCTGCCCTCATCCGAGTGATCAAGGTACCAATTTTAAAGGTTCTAACTCATATCTCAAGGAGGTTATTCAGTTCTTAACGTGACAACGAAGTGGTCTTGCAAGAAGAGCTTCGTCGTTGAACATCCGTTGGGAGTTTCATGTTCCTGGAGCACCTCATATGTCAGGCCTGGTTGAGGCCGCGGTCAAGAGTAGTAAGAATCTGCTCAAGCGTGAATTGGGAGACCGCATCCTAACCTTCGAAGGTCTGTCAACCATTTTTTCAAGGGTAGAAGCAGTTTTGAACTCGCGCCCCCTTGTCCCTCTCTCAGAGGACCCTTGCGACTTTGAAGTTCTCACTCCCGGTCATTTTATTATTGGTCAAGCGTTAGTTTCGGTGCCAGAGTATCCATGGCAAGATACTAATAGTTCATATTTGTCACGTTTTCAATTACTTCAACAAATTAGTCAGAACTTTTGGTCAAAATGGCATTCAACATATCTTAATAATTTGCAGTCACGCAATAAATGGTATCGTCATGTACCTAACATTAATATAAATGATTTAGTCCTGATTAAGGATGAGAATGCACCTCCTTTAGAATGGCGTAGAGGCCGTGTTATACAGGTCTTCAAAGGTGCAGATAATGTTGTACGATCTGTTAAGTTAAAAACTCAAAACGGCGAATTGTTTCGACCTGTAGTTAAGTTATGTAAGCTACCTATGGAATGTAATGATAATAGTTCAGAAGTTTACTAGTTCATAGGCATTATTTTTATTGGAGCATCATCAGCTCATGTTTGCATTTAAATGATTGTTTTGTTTCAATTCACTTCAGTTGTTCACTTCAAGAGAGTTAATCCCTCCTGGCTGTGTCTATCAGTTCATCACCATTTTCATCATCAATCATTGTTATTGTGTGTTAGTCATAAGATTCGTTATTGTAATTATCAATTAAGTACTTCGAGTTGTGACATATCCTCGAGTGCCTCGGCTCAACCCTTCCCTGCCCCCGGGAAGAATGTTCACGCCAAAGGGCCTAGTACCATGCCTATGAGTCTATAATTTGTCTATGCGCGTACGCCATGTTCAAAGCGGATACGCACCACTTGTCAGAAAGCATTCGTCGCGAACGCACGTACGGTGTCGAGACCCGGTCAGGTCGCGCGCCGCCATTGTAATAAGTAACCGCAGTCAGGTTTGAGTCGTGGACTAGAGGAACGGTGTTCCTATAGTTTATTAATATAATATCAGTGGAACTAGCTAGTGGTGTGACTTAACCCAATCCATTCATCCTCATCTTCAACGGTCAACCGTGCTAAGAGCAAGCTCTCAGCACAGCATCTCACGTCCATCGCGCGGCGAGGCCGCGCGAGTTTTCCCTGCGATAGCGGGGTGGTGGCCCATACTTGGTCATCGCATCCTCGGAGCGTAGTGACCGGTCAGGCCTGCTGCGCCAGCTTCACCCGCCGGCGCCCCCACGTGTTCGCTGATTGGGGCGATTGGCGAACATTTATGTTACGAAGCCCAGAGCTTTGTTAGACTGGCATTCCTATTTCGGGACGGAGTAGATTCGAACGTGGCCCACGAATGCGCCAGCGTTCTCCTTGTGTCGCGAATTCACTCGTGGTTTAATTAATTCCGCCACAAGATTTATAGTAGACATGAGCGCCAAACTCAAAATGCCGGCGGCGGCGCGCCGGCAAATATGAGGCGGCGGCGGATGCGCGCCGGCGTGGAAGTCCCCTCTGATGTTGTTCCTGAGCGGCCGCCCGCTCCGACATATATATATTGGTTCAACTAACATTTCTAAGATGGAAAAAGGTACCCACCCTAATCATAATATTGGATTTCACTGCCTCGGTCTAGCAGTTGCAAGCGTAACTGTTAAGTTTGGGGTCCCGGGTTCAATTCTCGGGTCGAGCAGTGTTGTTGACTATTCCATTAGGAATTCTTAGTAGCATGGAGTCTGGATTTTAAACTAAGTGACGTATATGTTACAGTTGTGACGTATATGTACTTACTTAGTAGTGTCTGCGGGGTGGTATTCTCGAAACTAAAGTATTTATCTTGGGTGGTATCAACCAATTTTGTCGGTGGATACTATCATGATTTTGATTCCAAATTCTTTGGAAATTATATATGAAGCAGTAAACAGATTTGGGTGATACCTACTTAAGTGAATCAAAGAAATCAAAAGTAACAATGGGGTCTGAAAGTAGTAAACTGACATGATAATGTCAGTTGGTGCTAACGAAATATGAATCAAAGAATCACGAAAGTAGCAATGTAGGTAGTGTTACATTTAAATATCTAAGTAGTAAACTGACATAAGTTGTCAGTTGGTACTAACAAAAATGTGAATCAATGGAATCACAAAAATAACAATGTAGTGTTACATTTAAATACCCAAGTAGTAAACTGACATGATTTGTCAGTTGGTACTAACAATAAAAAATGTGAATCAATGGAATCACAAAAGTAACAATGTAATGTTACAATTAGGTATATTAAGTAGTAAACTGACATAATTTGTCAGTTGGTACTAACAATAAAATTTAATGTGAATTAATGGAATCACAAAAGTAACAATATAGTGTTACATTTAAATACCTAAGTAGTAAACTGACATAATTTGTCAGTTGGTACTAACAATAAAATTTAATGTGAATCAATGGAATCACAAAAGTAACAACATAATGTTACATTTAGGTACATTAAATAGTAAACTGACATGATTTGTCAGTTGGTACTAACAATAAAAAATGTGAATCAATGGAATCACAAAAGTAACAATATAGTGTTACATTTAAATACCTAAGTAGTAAACTCACATAATATTATGTCAGTTGGTACTAACAATAAAAAATGTGAATCAATGGAATCACAAAAGTAACAATGTAGTTGTTCGGTTTTTGACCTACAACTTTTTTTTTTTTTTAGTAATGTTGAAAGTAGAGTAATTGTGGGAGGAAATCGTTCGTTCCTACTATCTCCAAGAAAGCAATTGAACACCACCTACCTTGTCTCAGCTCCCAGGTCAGCATAAGAGCAGCAGCATGCACGGCACGTCACAGAGAGTCAGTCTAGATGTATTCTGGGTTCAAAGTTCTTTTAGACAACACACCACACTGTAGTGAGTCCACAAACACGATAGATGCTAGAACGTCTAGCTTGAAGACACGATCACAAGGAGAGGAAGAAACGTTCATCCAGCTCAGGGCGTAAAATCGTACTGATTGTCACGAATATATATGGCCGTGACGAAGGTCGAGAGCTAGTTCGGTGATGATTTACCAACTACCCTCAATTCGATAATAAGAATCGAACATACCCCCCACCGAAATCAATGTGATTGATTTCCCTAAATTAATGATAAGTGTGGAATACGTTACATATATAAAGTTATTTAAACTTACATAATCATAATGATTTTACTTGTAGAGAGTGTTCTAAATGTAAAGTGTACTCGGTACAAAAATAAAAAGGAAAGAAAAGAAAACTTAAATTAACAAGTAAGAAAATAATATTGTGTAGATAATTAATTTGCATAAGGTAATGGACAAACTTTATTAGTTGGTCTTTGGATTAATCCATTTTTGGTTCGTAGAGTCAAAACCCGATTTACTTTGTCGACACCACTATGTACTTTCTCAATCCGGGCCAAATTCCATTGGAGGGGCTTAGTCAAATGAGACTTCAGCAAAACTAAATCTCCAACCTTTAAGTTAGGCTGAGTTGAAAACCACTTCACTCTCTGCTGAAGAGTCTGAAGGTAGTCATCTGACCAACGCCTCCAAAAGGACTGTGAAGCTTTCTGAACAAATTGCCAACGTGACAATCTATTTTGAGGGACGTCCTCAAAGTCATATTCCGGTACAGCTAATAAACTCTGGCCTATGAGAAAATGACCTGCTGTCAACAGTTCGAACTCGTTTGCGTTATCCGATAAAGAGCACAGAGGTCTTGAATTTAAAACTGCTTCAATCCTACAGAAAATTGTGCTTATTTCTTCAAAAGTGAGTGATCTGTCACCTACTGCTCGGTAGAGGTGATGCTTAGCAGATTTTATTCCTGCTTCCCAGAGTCCGCCCATGCTTGCAGCGTTAGGAGGGTTGTGACGCCATTCTACATGGCGTGAAGTTAGTCCGTTAGAAATTTTATCTGTACTAGTTTTGTTATTCCAAAAGTTCGCAACTTCTTTTAAATGTTTAGCAGCTGCAATAAAATTAGTGCCGCAGTCAGAATATAAACAACTGCAAAGTCCGCGGCGAGCGACAAATCGATCGAATGCCGCCAAAAAACAATCACAACTTAAATCTGTGAGAACTTCTAAGTGTACGGCTTTTGTTGAAAAGCACACGAACAAGCATAAATATGACTTATAGACCTTTGCATTGCGCCTCAAACTTTCTTTTACGAAGAAAGGGCCACCTAAGTCACAACCAATGTAATCGAAGACTTTACCAGGTTTTAGCCTGGGTGCGGGTGACGGGCCCATTGCAGGTTGAATTGAGTTAGGTCGGCATCGAAAACAATCCTTGCATTTTGAAAGAACAGATCGAATCATTCTACGAGCACTTATCATCCAATAATTTTTACATAGTATGCCTTGTAAGGTACGAGGGCCAACATATAATAGTACATTACTGCCGCGGCCTATAATGGCTACTTTGCTGGTCGCACTGATGATGGCCGACAGCGCAGCCTAGCGCAGCTCCAGGCCGACACAGCGCGGTCAGCATGCACCACTTGATGGACGAGCTGAGATAAAGGCCGAGGCCGTAGGCCGAGGCCTTTACAGCGAGGACAGCAAGGGCTGCATGATGGCCAAGCTGGAAGGCCTAGAGCGTAGCTAAGCTAGCTGGAGGCAATCATAGCGTGACCAGCGAAGCAGACATAGTGGGCCAAGGCTTGTATAGTGCTTTACTCAAAAATGCAAGTACCTAACCTACATAAAACCAGCAAGTGATTTAAATAAAATATATATTAATTAACTAGAAATTTAATTAAAATAACAATGATGAAAAATACAGTTACTAAAATTCAACACCGACTTTCCCGGTCTCATATTACTTATTAATTAGTTTGCGATAATTTTAATGCGATGTTTGACTGCATTTCATTTATTTACTTCATTTACATAAAGCAAAAAAGTCACTCAATAAAAATAAAAAATTCGCTGAACCGCGCTTTTGTTCCTTCGTTGTTTTTTTTTTTTTTAATATGGAATGCAATCTTTTTGTGCCTACCTCTTTAAATACAAACAGCTGTGTTTTAAATAAAATCTTTTTGCATTTGTTTTTTTACTCAAAAATGCATGTAATGTGGTCATTATTTTGACAACCTTGTTTGAGCAAAGTCGCCTTTGCCGGAGTGTTTCAAGGAGCGGCCAGTAATGTTTTTGCTGGCCGCTTTATAGGTCGGTAATACATTGCCGGCCGCTATTTTGACGTTTCAACGTTTTAAAAAGACAAATGCAAAAAGATTTTATTTAAAACACAGCTGTTTGTATATAAAGAGGTAGGCACAAAAAGATTGTATTCCATATTAAAAAAAAAAATACAAAGAAGTAACAAAAGCGCGGTTCAGCGAAATTTTAATTTTTATTTAGTGACTTTTTTTTTGCTTTAAGTAAGTGAAGAAAATATACCTAACAGTCAAACACCGCATTAAAATTATCCCAAACTATTAGTAAGTAATATGAAACCCGGTGTTGAATTTTAGTAACTGTACTTTTCATATTGTTATTTTAATTAATTTTCTAGTTAATACCTATATGTATTTTATTTAAATCACTTGCTGGTTTTATTTAGGTTAGGTACTTGCATTTTTGAGTAAAGCACTATACAAGCCTTGGCCCATTATGACTCTTCGCTGGTCACGCTATGATTGCCTCGAGCTAGCCTAGCTACGCCCTAGGCCTTCCAGCTTGGCCATCATGCAGCCCTTGCTGTCCTCACTGTAAAGGCCTCGGCCTCCGGCCTCGGCCTTTATCTCAGCTCGTCCATCAAGTGGTGCATGCTGACCGCGCTGTGTCGGCCTGGAGCTGCGCTAGGCTGCGCTGTCGGCCATCATCAGCGCGACCAGCAAAGTAGCCATTATAGGCCGCGGCAGTAATGTACTATTAAAACGTTGAAACGTCAGAATAGCGGCCGGCAATGTTTTGCCGACCTGTTAGAGCGGCCAGCAAAAACATTGCTGGCCGCTCCTTGAAACAGACCCGCAAAGTCGACTTTGCTCAAACAAGGTTGTCAAAATAATGACCACATTACATGCATTTTTGAGTAAATATAATTTGTGGTAATATTCAATGATTAAATTAGTCGTGTGACATTTAGGTAAAAGCACAGGGTGCTTAGTGTTATAAAGTAGATCGGAATTCACGAGTCTACCCCCCACCCTGAGGAAATTTTGAGAATCTACAAAGGGTGAAAGTTTACGAAGGGAAGCAATGGTTTAATTTTATCTTTTAGCAAAGATTTGATTTCATTATGAAAATGATTTATTTGAATTACTCGAATTATGGTATCACGAGCTTTCTTTAGCTCTGAAGCACTGAGAGGCCCATATTCCCTTACAGTTGCCCCAGACCTGAGGTTATTCATATACCTTTGCCACCAGGCCGTAAAACGTTGCAATTTATTAAAAGATGAAAATTTATTAAATAAATGTCTTCTAAATTATTTTTAAATGATGTAGTTTGATTGTCACACGTCGTTAAGACGAACGTATCACAATTAGTTTTAATTTCAGGAATAGTAAAACCTGCCTTTACACAAAATGTTTTTGTTGGCCACTGTTTTTGGTTTTCATAAAGCCATGTTGGACCGTGAACCCAACCCGAAGCATCTTTTACTAAACGAGCTGGCATTGCCCCGCGCGAGCAAACATCAGCAGCGTTATTTTCGCTGCTCACGTGAAACCAACAATTTGGTGGCACCACGGCGATTACTTGACTAACACGGTTAGCTACAAATGTTTTTAATTTATAAGGTGGCGTTTGTAGCCATGCTAAAACGTTGTTTGAATCACCCAATGCAATAATAGAAAATTTTAAATCGTTTAAATGTTGTACGACAAAACTAACTAGGTTTGATAATAGAACCGCAGCTTCAAGCTCAAGCCTAGGTATTGACATAATTGGATTTAGAGGTGCCACTTTGGATTTACTCATCAGTAACCTAACCTTCACGTTACCATCCTTATCTTCACTACGTAAGTAGATGCAAGCTGCATAGCCACGCGATGACGCATCGCAGAATCCTATAAGCTGCACTTGATTGAAGTGAGGTATTAAAACGTGACGCTCAATTCGCAATTTACTCAAAACTGGCAGTTCGGAAATGAACTTATTCCACTGGGAGGTCAGCTCAGTTGGCAACTGATCATCCCAGCCAAGACCGAGTTTCCAAAGATCTTGCATTATGCACTTTGCGACAAAAGTACATGGTGCGATAAAGCCTACTGGGTCAAAAATACTCGCGAGTAGTTTTAAAACCGAACGCTTAGTTTGTTTTGCGTCAGTAAAATTATAATTAAAAGAGAATGAGTCACACGAGGGTGACCATGACAATCCCAAAACCTTGAGAGATGACGATAACGTATCGTCCTGAAAGTTGATGGTAGAAACCTAGTCTGATTGCATTCTTGTTAGCAACTCAGGACGGTTACTAGCCCACTTTCTTAAATCAAATCCACCACTTTTAAGTAGGGAAATTAAATCGTCTTGCAACGCGCAAGCTTCTTCCAGGGTCTGGCAAGACCAGAGGACATCATCAACGTAAAATCCTTTGGTCAGTACGTATGCCGCCTTGGATCTTGGCTCCGCATTAACATGTGGCATGCTTTGAGTTAGCTCGTCAGTGGCTAACTGGTGCAACGTACGTACAGCAACAAACGGTGCACTGCGAAGACCGTTAGTATTTCGAGTCAACTCAAAAATACAAACTGGGTCCGTTGGATTATCACGCCAAAGTATATGCTGGTACTTCCTGTCAGTAGGATCCATGATCACGCCTCGGTACATTTTAGACACGTCAGCAGTAAAACAGTCATCGTAAAGTCTAAAATTAAAGATTATGTTTAATATATCTTGATGTAGCTTTCTACCGGTCAAAAGTGTATCATTAAGCGAAATACCAGAGCTTGTTTTGGCGGAACCATCAAAAACTACACGCAATGGCGTCGTAGTACTAGATGGACGCAACACACAATGGTGTGGGATAAAATAACCCGAAGGTTCAGTACCAGTGTATGGTACCATGTGTCCAAGCGACTCGTACTCTTTCATAAATTCGACGTAGGCCTTACGAAGGTCTGGAGACCGAGCCAGCCGACGTTCAACTTGAATAAGTCGCTTGAAAGCAATATTATAAGAATCACCGAGCGCCTCATGCTCAGGGTTCAATAAAATTGGGGAAACATATCTACCGATTTCATCACGATAATGTTTTTCCATGTATATTTTTTCCCGGGCACGCCGCAATTGCGGCGGTAAGACCCCTCTTTGAGGAGTGGTTGGAGAGAAGTCATGGCGTCCTTACCTTCCACCTGTCGCAGGTCCTCACGGGGCACGGGTGCTTCGGGAGGTACCTGTGTCTAATGCGGAAGGAGGATACGTCTGGGTGTCATCACTGCGAAGATCGCCCGGAGGACACGGTGGAGCATACGGTGCAGGACTGCCCAGCTTGGGCGGCGCACCGACGTGTCCTCACGGCTGCGATAGGCGGAGACCTCTCGCGCCCGGCATTGGTTTCGGCCATGCTGCGGGGCGAGACGGAGTGGGAAGCGGTCGCCTCCTTCTGCGAAGCAGTAATGAGCGAAGAATAATAAGCGAGAGAGGACAGAGTCCTCCCTCCGCCCCAACCGCGGTGTAGGACGCCCACGGCGACGGACGTCGCGCGACGATCTCCGGCCACCGTAGGCGCGGGCATGCGGGCAGCGAGTAAAGGGCAACTCGCTGCCCGACCAAGGACCATGCCCGGGTCGACGGCGCGTTGTGTCCCACGCGCGCCTCAAAGAGCGTCAGCATAATGACGGGGGCCCCCTCTCAGAGGGCCAAAGCCTGCCGGGGTAGCGGGATTATTCCCTTACCGTAACCCCGGAACGTAACAGGCTATGAAGGACACCGTGGATTTTAGTCAGTAGAAGTCTGACAGTCCCTCCCGCCCTGCCCGGGGTTGGAGGACTCATTTGATGATTTTACCACGGTAAAAAAAAAAATATATATATTTTTTCCGCTAATTCCTCTAACGGATCAATAGGAACTTCACACGGTAAAGATTCCACCTCCCAAAAACGTTTGAGAGTTTCATTTAAATTATTCTCTTCGATAGTATACGATACTAACGATGTTGTAGACACTACAACATTGCAATTGCTAGCTAGAGGACTGCATCTCTAGTCTTCCTGTTACGACATAACCAAATACGCTGCTTAACGCGACTGGGACATCGCGGTTTATTATCATCTTTTTACCGTCGTAAATGTACGGAAAGATATCACCGGCCAAAATAATATCAATTGGCGACTTTTTATAAAAGCACGGATCGGCTAAATGTAAATCTTTAAAATCGTCAACTATTTTTTGAGGGATTTTAACGGTAGGCATGTCCGAAGTCAAGTGAGGTAAAATTACTGCATCTAAATTAAAACAAGAAGTTGTACAATGACGTGGCTTTAATGTTAATGATGCCATGCCATTATTCTTGACTAGTTCGCCACCGAGGCCTAGAATGTTGTAAGAACACTTTTTAGCTGATAATCCTAAACGTTGGAAACAATTTTGTGTAATAAAGTTTGACTGCGCGCCTGAATCTATTAAAACACGACAAGCTTGGTAGTTGTTAAATGAGTCTAACACATGTACAACAGCTGTTCCCAATATAACTGCATAGTTAAGTGTAGATGCTAAGTGATTATTAGTATCACTGTTAACAGCGGAGCGGGCGGTCGCTTGTATTTCACTTGACGACACTTGCGCGCGTGCCTGTTCGACTGCGGTGGGGGCAGAATAACAAACCGGTTTAGGCCCACTATCGCTCGCTTCCCGATGCAATAGAACATGATGCGGCTCCTTACAAACATAACATCTAAATTCACTTTTGCAGTCTTTCAGCGTATGATTCGGTTTTAAGCAATTGTGGCATAACTTTAATTCATTAGCACGGCTAATGCGTTCTATATTAGTCAGATCACGAAACTTATTACACCTAAATATCATGTGATTTTCTTCACAATGTAAACATGATAACTTTGAACTCGAAGTTGCAAGCGAATAATTATTTTTATTCTGCCTACTAGGCGGTGATTGTTTACGCTGATTCGTTTGCTGTGCACTTGAACCCGATGAATAAGATGCAGAATGACTTAACACTTTTAAATGATTTTGGACAAAACTAATTAAATCTGAAAAAATTGGAATAGTTTTTTGATCAAAATTTTGTTCAAAGATTTTACATGTATGAGGATCTAAAGCCCTCAAAGCAATATGACACATCATCATATTGACAATGTTCAATGCTTCTATAGCTTTGTATGAATGGTCAAAGGTTTCTATGAACGAGTTCAAATGATCGACTGATTCTTTTTGCAGCAGCGAAAATGTTAACATTTTATCCAAGTACCTACCAGCTGGAGGACACGGTGGAGCATACGGTGCAAGACTGCCCAGCTTGGGCGGAGCACCGACGTGTCCTCACGGCTGCGATAGGCGGAGACCTCTCGCGCCCGGCATTGGTTGCGGCCATGCTGCGGGGCGAGACGGAGTGGGAAGCGGTCAGCTCCTTCTGCGAGGCAGTAATGCTCGTAAAGGAGGAGGCAGGCCGCGAGCGAGAGAGGACAGCGTCCTCCCTCCGCCCCAGCTGCAGTGGTAGGCGCCCACGGCGACGGACGTCGCTAGATGATCTCCGGCCACCGTAGGCGCGGGCATGCGGGCAGCGAGTAAAGGGCAACTCGCTGCCCGACCAAGGACCATGCCCGGGTCGACGGCGCGTTGTGTCCCACGCGCGCCTCAAAGAGCGTCAGCATAATGACGGGGCCAAAGCCTGCCGGGGTCGCGGGATTATTCCCTTACCGTAACCCCGGAACTTAACAGGCTAAGAAGGACACCGTGGATTTTAGTCAGTAGAAGTCTGACAGTCCCTCCCGCCCTGCCCGGGGTTGGAGGACTCATTTGATGATTTTGGGTCCACCCTTTATAGCAGAACTTTTTACGTCATAATTTTATTTTGCATAGCAACGGATAGCATAAACCTCTTTTCGCAGAAAATCGTTTGGCATACACTCATTTACCATAACACCGAAACCCATAATTTTGTAAGTCAGAATCATCTTTAGGCATAAATTTCACTTCCATAATAATCAATAAGTATAACCATCATATCGTAGAAAGTTCACAACCAGAATCATCTTTTGGCATATATTTTATATCCATAATAATCAAAAGTATAACAGCAGGCATGGTTTCTGTCACGGCTCCGGCGCTGCGGGTCTCCGGCGGTCCCACGCGAGCTAATCGTCGCAGATGATTTTACGCCCACCACCGCAGCTTCGGCTTACTGGCCGGCAAGCCGGCCAGCCTCAGCCGCGGCGGTGTGCGTTAAAACCACCTGCTCCTCAGCTCGCGGGCCGCCTCGCCCCTCCGCGCCTACGCGATTATAAATTACACTCTAGGGGTAGGGCAGACAAGACTACGTGAAGTCGGTTTTGCAGCGATTCATTTCTGTCACTAACTTTTGTGGCACACCATATTGATTTTATAAAACAATTTCTTAATTTTTTATTATGACTATTATTTTATTTATATTCTGAAATTCTGTGATCTTCGAAGTATACTAAGTAAAATTATTCCAAATAATCGGCGCTCTAAATAAACGTTATGCTTAATGAAAATATGCAAAATTATAACTCTGACAAAGGTAATTATGCCCAATACAATTCTGCCATCTTAAAAGTATCCCAATTTAAATTCGGACATAAAAACATTAGGCCAAAAAACAATTATACTAAACATTTTTAGGGTTCCGTAGTCAACAAGGAACCCTTATAGTTTCGCCATGTCCGTCCGTCCGTCCGTCCGTCCGTCCGTCCGTCCGTCCGTCTGTCCGCAGTTTAGCTCTGAGACGCACAGTACTAGAGAGCTGTAATTTGGTGTAAATATACGGATTTGTTGTGCCGAAAAAGTGGTAAAATAAAATCTCGAAAAATATTTTTTTTTAGGGTACCTCCAGTACTTACACGTAAAGTGAGGATTTTTTTTTTCTCGCGTACCCCTTAGTGTGGGGTATCATTAAATAGGCCTTTAAAAAATAATGATAGTTTCCATTAACAATTTTTTGATAAAAAAATCGTTTGTGAAATATTAAGCTTTAAAGTGCTAAATTTTGCTCGATTCGAGTGTCCCCCCCTCTACCAGCTAGACGGTTATGTTTGGGGGTGTGAAAAAATTCACAATAGTAGTACATATAACGAAATTTAAAAGAAAATTATCATGACTAAGTAGGCTTTACAACTTTACGAGTAATAGTCGACCAACTTATAAAATGTACTTGATATCATATTTTCTTAAACAAAATGTATCGGAGACAACTGCAAATGTAAGTTTGTCAACTTTATTTTTACAGCTTTTATAGGTATGTTTTTACGGTATGTTTTTGGGGATAGGTAGGTTTTTATCGTTAACTATTTTTAACTAAATTCAAAAAAAGGGGGAGGTTCTAAATTCGTTGTAACTTTTTTCTTATGTATTTTCCCCGATTTCTCAAAGACTCCTGGACCGATTTTGAAAATTCTTCTTTTTAAAATTAAATTCAGCGAATCAGTTTAGTTAGTTCACATAAGTATTTTGATGGGCAACTACGGAACCCTACACTGTGCGTGGCCCGACACGCACTTGGCCGGTTTTTATACCATAACAATGTTCGTTAAAAAAAGTTTCTGCCAAGTGAGTTCTGCCAAATAAGTTTCGGAGCAACAAGTTTCTGCCAGATAGAGGGCACCCGATGATTTTACCACGCTAAAAAAAAAAAAAAAAAAAGTACCTACCAGCTAACATTCTGTTATCTTGATATTTATTAAGCAGACTTTGCCAAACGAGTTCGTAGTTATTCGCAGAAATAGGTACACTCTTTACAATATTTAATGCAGAGTTCTTTGTGCATGACAATAAATAGTGAAATTTATCTATTTTTTGAATATTTGTCTGATTATGAACCAAAGAACAGAAGGTCTCGTAAAATGTATTAAAATTTCAATATTTCCATCGAATGTGAAGAGTTCTAATTTAGGAAGTCTTGGTCTGGACTCCACAGAGCGCGAAGTATCATCAACTTTATTTCTATAGACCATAGGTTCACATTTCGATGCACATAACTTTACTCGGAAATACAAATCATCAAAACTTTTTAATTCATGATTACGAAGGGATGACCCAGGATCATGTTCAAGTTCCTTTTCAAAAATTTCAAAGATAAGACTTTCAAAGGAAGTACGTAAATTATCAAGATCAGCTGCGTGCATCAAAAATAATTCTTTCGATGCGGGATCTGAAATCTCTTTTGACATATCATAGGCTTCTTGCATTCGCTCAAACATTCGTTGTTTTTTATTGATTAACACTGTTAATTCATTACTGTGGAACTCTTCAGTCACTTCTTTAATATCTTTGCTTCTGGTAACCGGTCGCGCCATTTTGTTTTATCTACGACGCAGATGGCGTGTTCAAAGCAAAATGAACGACTAAGGAATTTAATATTTACGAATGTTTTGCAAATTAATTAATTACCAACACACTATATAATATACGATTAATAAATATATACGTGTATTATGTGTAAATATGAAACTATAATAGAAATATGACACTGACGCGGTCAGAATCAGAAGGTATAAATTAATAATAAACAGAACGTCTGTATTCACACTAACTACGAGTTAGGTGGAAAATTATCTAGCACGGCTAGAATCGAACTACGAGTTCGAGGGAACATAAACCATCCGGCTCGAAGGACCACTCTGGTTGTTCGGTTTTTGACCTACAAGTTTTCTTTTTTTTTTTTAGTAATGTTGAAAGTAGAGTAATTGTGGGAGGAAATCGTTCGTTCCTACTATTTCCAAGAAAGCAATTGAACACCACCTACCTTGTCTCAGCTCCCAGGTCAGCATAAGAGCAGCAGCATGCACGGCACGTCACAAAGAGTCAGTCTAGATGTATTCTGGGTTCAAAGTTCTTTTAGACAACACACCACACTGTAGTGAGTCCACAAACACGATAGATGCTAGAACGTCTAGCTTGAAGACACGATCACAAGGAGAGGAAGAAACGTTCATCCAGCTCAGGGCGTAAAATCGTACTGATCGTCACGAATATATATGGCCGTGACGAAGGTCGAGAGCTAGTTCGGTGATGATTTACCAACTACCCTCAATTCGATAATAAGAATCGAACAGTAGTGTTACATTTATATACCTAAGTAGTAAACTGACATAATTTGTCAGTTGGTACTAACAATAAAATTTAATGTGAATCAATGGAATCACAAAAGTAACAATGTAATGTCGCACCATTCCTGGAAGAAACGCGTAACTTGACTTGCGTCATTTTTTTTTTATTTATGCAAAAAATCGGCCGTAATCTAATACACCTTCTCACAAATTTTCATGAAGCTAGCGCCAAAAATAAGGTTACTGTCACAAAAAATGTATATTTTTGTGACAAAAAATAAAATAATTTTCCATTCTTATAAAGATGTATACATACAAACATTTCTTTATTTTAAAACTTTCCCTAGGTATAAAGCCGTAAACACACATACCCATATCTAACACGAAAATTTAAAATAACTTTATAAACGTAAATAAACATAGGCATTTGTTCTTGGATACTATTACCGAAGGCGTGTCTTGCAAGTTCACTTACTTACTTATTGTACGAAACTTGTTGCGGGACTGTTTTGCGTTTTATATCGTTACGTAGTTTCTCCAAGGGAGATGTCATAAACATCTGATGCATAGCTGCACTTACTTCTTTACGCTCGCAAGAGACATAATAAGAATACTTCGATAAACTTTATAATAGGAGCATGGAATGTACGTACGTACTCTTGGATGATGACTCTAACCGGTGTCCCGAGAGGATGACTGCCATCGTGGCAAGGGGGAACTTCCAAGATAAGTACAACATGGATATCGCGTCTATAAGTGAGACCCATCTTAGTGGTAGCGGAAATATTTGCGAGCAGATTGGACTTATTATTGGATTGGAAAAACAGCAGAAGAGCAAGCAGCTAGCGGAAATTGGAATTCACAACAGTGCGTAACATTATTACGTCATCCTTAACACAACTTCCGAAAGGAATGATCGCATAATGACCTTGCGCTTGCCAGTTAATGATACTTAAATATCCACCTCATCAGTATCTACGCACCAACCTTAACAGCTAATGATGATAACAAACCAAATTCTATCGGTACCTGCCCTGCGTTCTTACGGGAATTCCAGCTCAAGACAAAATTGGCCTACTGGGTGACTTTAATGCATGCGTGTCGGTACTAATTACGAAGCATGGCATGGTGTTCTTGGTCGGCATGGAGTTAGAAACTGCTTGGAGCTTCTGACTCTGTGCTCAAAGTTTAACCTGTGGCTGACTTATACCTTTTTACGCCTAGCAGAAAAATATAAGACCTCGTAGATGCACGCTAGATCCAAGCAATGGCACCTTATTGATTACATTATTATATGAAAAAAGACCTGAACCACGTCTTGATAACAAGAACTATGTGGGGTGTGGAGTGCTGGCCAGACCATCGACTTATTCGATCGAAGATCGTCTGTAAATAAAAGCTCCTCGACACGTAGCGCATAAGAAACCAGTGAATGTTGGTGTTGTACTATACCAAAACCACTGAAGAAAAACCAGAACTGGTTCGAAGACTTACATAGGCAAGGAAATCAGAGCATTTCTTGAAAGCCACAGACTAGAACTGAGATCTCTATCAAACACCGAGAGACGAAAATCCATTCAAAAAAATAAAAATTAATATCCGTGACTTAATAAATCAATGGTGGCTGGATAGAGCATGACAAAAGACATGCAACTCTGTGCTGACACAAACCAAACGGGCAGATTTTTCTTTTCTTTCTCTCAGACAACGGATTCATACATTGGAAATCTTGAAATGAGGACTTAGCTGATCCACCAACCTTTGGTGAATTCATGTCAGCCGTCAAAAGATTGAAGAACGATAACACTAGGAGCCGACTGTCTACCATCAGAGGTTTTCAAATATGCTGTTCCACAAATACAAAGTAGACTCTGCAACTTAGTGCTCAAGCTTTGAGAAGCCGAAATTGTACCCCAAGACTGGAAGAATGCCTCCATTTGCAAAATAAGGGTAAAGGTGAATTATTGGGCCGTGGTTCTTACAGAGGCATCTGTCTTCTGACTTCTACTGGGAAGGTACTGGCTCATATCATCGATGGCCGCTTATCAAACCTTGTGGAACAGATACTTCCAGAGACGCAGTGCGGTTTTAGACCCAGCAGAGGAACTGTTGACGCATTTTTATAGTGAAACAAATCCAAGAGAAATGCCTTGAACAAAACCGTCCTTTATACATGTGTTTCGTTAACCTAGAAAAGGCCTTCGACCGCGTGTCGCGCGCTCCTCTTTGGGTAATGTTGCAGAATGTTGGATGTCCTAAAAAAATTGTAAACATGATTCGTCAGTTTCACGAAGGTATGACGGCGTGTGTTCAACATGAAAACGATTTCTCAGACCTAATTGATATAACCAGCAATGTGAAGCAAGACTGTGTTCGGATAACGTGGTAACGTGAAAATACCCTACTAGTAAGTACCCTAATAGTAACTCTATTTCTCGGCTCTGCTAAATGTTGCTCTACAACATAGTCTTGGGCAGGTTGAACTCAGTGTTCGCTCTGATAAAAGTGTCTTCGACATCTTAGGGCGCTGGCGAAGACTAAGATTCTAGGGTTCCCGTGATTGACACACTCTGGTTGTCTAGAATATATTGCTATCAGCGATAAGACTGCCTTTGTAACCATCGAATCAGTAATGTTTATAAACGTTGTGTAAAAATTTTGGTGTGCAATAAAGTATATTCCATCTATATCCATCTATGTATGCCGATGATGTATGCTCGTCAATTGACCGTGTGGAAACTCTCCAAGAATATCTTAATAACCTTCAGGCCTGCTGTTCTAGATTTGGCTAGTAATACTCGTAAAGAAAGCCCAAGATATAAAACAACTACCAATAAGTTGAATTCTGTCTCATTGGAAGAGGTACCGCATTTTAAATATCTCGGAAGTCTAGTCTCCAACGAGAATCGACTGGCGTCTGAAATTTCAGAACGGATTGCTAAAGCAGCCGCTGCCTTTGGAAAGCTTCACAAGCGTGTGTGGACCTCTCATGACCTGAAACTGCACACGAAAATTTGCGTTTATAAAGCGCTATATTCACGATCCAGCACGGCTGTACAGCAGCTCAAGGTCGCGTTGCTGGACGTAGCAAAAACATCGTGAATAGGCTTGACGTACGTCAAGGCTTGTCCAGCAACGCGACCTTGAGCTGACGTACAGCCGTGCTGGATCGTGAATATAGCGCTTTTGCTACGTCCAGCAACGCGACCTTGAGCTGCTGTACAGCCGTGCTGGATCGTGAATATAGCGCTTAAGGCCTTAGTTTTACCAATACCTACTCACCTACGCCTCGGAAACCTGGTGTCGATTTAGAATAAAACTTATTTAGTATAAAATACTCGACTTTACTTATTTTTCCTTCGGATGGGCCTGAATGCTGTTAGGTTAGGTAGGGGGCATAAGCTAATGGACAAATACTGCTACTTTATTAAAGTTCGCTAACAGATTAAAGTCAAAATGTTTCAACAATAACAAAGGTATTTTTTTCTGTGTTTTAATAATTGATAGAAGATTTCCGTTTATTCAGCTTTTAGGCACTTTATTTTACATACCATAGGCTTCTACAGCATGTTTTTTCTTCGCACACCTAAATACATAACCTAAATCGATTAATATGATTATAACACAGCAGCTTATTTTGTTTTTAACTATTTTAAATCTATATAGTATTGACATACAATTTTTGTACATGACAATCTGTGAACAGTAAAATAGAAGTTTACGATGTTATACTTCACTATTAAAATATTTTTTCTCATAAAAAACAAGTTTATTCAGAAATTCCAATATAACGTAGATACTTTCGCACGCAAAAAGTATGTATTTATGTTTACTTAAATGAATTCTTCGTGTAAAAACTACGTAAGTGGTACTTACACTTTCGGACTGGCCTAAAATTGGAGCATAAATAATGGAATAACTGCACTTACCGCAGCCAATGCGGTACACCAAAGATGACAATAAAGCAATATCTATTATTACACCGGCTTCTTTTGTAACAGTTTCGGGGATTATTTAAGTAACCGTATAATTCAAACATAATATCTCCGAGTATACATTGCAAAATGAAAAATCGGAAACTCTATCATTTCGCCGCTGCAAAATGCCATCTTTTGCTATTCATCTTTTGCTATTTAAAAAATCCCACGAAAACCTTGTAGGTTTTCGTGGGATTTTTTTTACAATGTTGAACACGTTTTTTTTACCTCCTGAAAAGTTGTCCGAATTCACTTACCGCTTTCTTACAGGAATGGTGCGATGTTACAATTAGGTATATTAAGTAGTAAACTGACATAACTTGTCAGTTGGTACTAGCAAAAAAAAAAAAAAAGAAAAAATAATAATATATATATAAAAAAATAAAAAGTAGTAAGCTGATGTGGAAGTGTCGGTTGGTACACATATTTCACCTTTGAAGGGTTCAAAAGAAAAAAAAAAGAGGAACTAAGCAAGAAAAAAAATAAATAAAAAAAACCGGCCAAGTGCGTGTCGGGACACGCACAGTGTAGGGTTCCGTAGTTGCCCATCAAAATACTTATGCGAACTAACTAAACTGATTCGCTGAAGTTAATTTTAAAAAGAAGAATTTTCAAAATCGGTCCAGGAGTCTTTGAGAAATCGGGGAAAATACATAAGAAAAAAGATTTCAACTAAATTTAGAACCTCCTCCTTTTTTTGAATTTAGTAAAAAATAGTTGACGATAAAAACCTACCTATCCCCAAAAAACATACCGTAAAAACATACCTATAAAAGCTGTAAAAATAAAGTTGACAAACTTACATTTGCAGTTGTCTCCGATACATTTTGTTTAAGAAAATATGATATCAAGTACATTTTATAAGTTGGTCGACTATTACTCGTAAAGTTGTAAAGCCTACTTAGTCATGATAATTTTCTTTTAAACTTCGTTATATGTACTACTATTGTGAATTTTTTCACACCCCCAAACATAACCGTTTAGCTGGTAGATGGGGGGGACACTCGAATCGAGCAAAATTTAGCACTTTTTTTTTTTCTTCAGTGGTTTTGGTATAGTACAACACCAACATTCACTGGTTTCTTGTGCGCTACGTGTCGAGGAGCTTTTATTTACAGACGCATCTTCGATCGAATAAGTCGATGGTCTGGCCAGCACTCCACACCCCACATAGTTCTTGTTATCAAGACGTGGTTCAGGTCTTTTTTCATATAATAATGTAATCAATAAGGTGCCATTGCTTGGATCTAGCGTGCATCTACGAGGTCTTATATTTTTCTGCTAGGCGTAAAAAGGTATAAGTCAGCCACAGGTTAAACTTTGAGCACAGAGTCAGAAGCTCCAAGCAGTTTCTAACTCCATGCCGACCAAGAACACCATGCCATGCTTCGTAATTAGTACCGACACGCATGCATTAAAGTCACCCAGTAGGCCAATTTTGTCTTGAGCTGGAATTCCCGTAAGAACGCAGGGCAGGTACCGATAGAATTTGGTTTGTTATCATCATTAGCTGTTAAGGTTGGTGCGTAGATACTGATGAGGTGGATATTTAAGTATCATTAACTGGCAAGCGCAAGGTCATTATGCGATCATTCCTTTCGGAAGTTGTGTTAAGGATGACGTAATAATGTTACGCACTGTTGTGAATTCCAATTTCCGCTAGCTGCTTGCTCTTCTGCTGTTTTTCCAATCCAATAATAAGTCCAATCTGCTCGCAAATATTTCCGCTACCACTAAGATGGGTCTCACTTATAGACGCGATATCCATGTTGTACTTATCTTGGAAGTTCCCCCTTGCCACGATGGCAGTCATCCTCTCGGGACACAGGTTAGAGTCATCATCCAAGAGTACGTACGTACATTCCATGCTCCTATTATAAAGTTTATCGAAGTATTCTTATTATGTCTCTTGCGAGCGTAAAGAAGTAAGTGCAGCTATGCATCAGATGTTTATGACATCTCCCTTGGAGAAACTACGTAACGATATAAAACGCAAAACAGTCCCGCAACAAGTTTCGTACAATAAGTAAGTAAGTGAACTTGCAAGACACGCCTTCGGTAATAGTATCCAAGAACAAATGCCTATGTTTATTTACGTTTATAAAGTTATTTTAAATTTTCGTGTTAGATATGGGTATGTGTGTTTACGGCTTTATACCTAGGGAAAGTTTTAAAATAAAGAAATGTTTGTATGTATACATCTTTATAAGAATGGAAAATTATTTTATTTTTTGTCACAAAAATATACATTTTTTGTGACAGTAACCTTATTTTTGGCGCTAGCTTCATGAAAATTTGTGAGAAGGTGTATTAGATTACGGCCGATTTTTTGCATAAATAAAAAAAAAATGACGCAAGTCAAGTTACGCGTTTTTCTTCCAGGAATGGTGCGACATTACATTGTTACTTTTGTGATTCCATTGATTCACATTAAATTTTATTGTTAGTACCAACTGACAAATTATGTCAGTTTACTACTTAGGTATATAAATGTAACACTACTGTTCGATTCTTATTATCGAATTGAGGGTAGTTGGTAAATCATCACCGAACTAGCTCTCGATCTTCGTCACGGCCATATATCGCACCATTCCTGGAAAAAACGCGTAACTCGACTTGCGTCAATTTTTTTTTATTAATGCAAAAAATCGGCCGTAATCTAATACACCTTCTCACAAATTTTCATGAAGCTAGCTCCAAAAATAAGGGTACTGTCACAAAAAATGTGTATTTTTACGATAAAAAATAAAATAATTTTCCATTCTTATAAAGATGTATACATACATACATTTCTTTATTTTAAAACTTTCCCAAGGTATAAAGCCGTAAACACACAATACCCATATCTAACACGAAGATTTAAAATAACTTTATAAACGTAAATAAACATAGGCATTTGTTCTTGGATACTATTACGAAGGTGTGTCTTGCAAGTTCACTTACGTACTTAATTCTTCGTGTAAAAACTACGTAAGTGGTACTTACACTTTCGGACTGGCCTAAAATTGGAGCATGAATAATGGAATAAATACACTTAACGCAGCCAATGCGGTACACCAAAGATGGCAACAAAGCAGTATCCATTTTTACACCGGCTTCTTTTGTAACAGTTTCGGGGATTATTTAAGTAACCGTATAATTCAACCATATCTCCCAGTATACATAGCAAAATGAAAAATCGGAAACTCTATCATTTCGCCGCTGCAAAATGCCATCTTTTGCTATTTACAAGGTTTTCGTGGGATTTTTTTTACAATGTTGAACACGTTTTTTTTGCCTCCTGTAAAGTTGTCCGATTTCACTTACCGCTTTCTTACAGGAAGGGTGCGATATATTCGTGACGATCAGTACGATTTTACGCCCTGAGCTGGATGAACGTTTCTTCCTCTCCTTGTGATCGTGTCTTCAAGCTAGACGTTCTAGCATCTATCGTGTTTGTGGACTCACTACAGTGTGGTGTGTTGTCTAAAAGAACTTTGAACCCAGAATACATCTAGACTGACTCTTTGTGACGTGCCGTGCATGCTGCTGCTCTTATGCTGACCTGGGAGCTGAGACAAGGTAGGTGGTGTTCAATTGCTTTCTTGGAAATAGTAGGAACGAACGATTTCCTCCCACAATTACTCTACTTTCAACATTACTAAAAAAAAAAAAAGAAAACTTGTAGGTCAAAAACCGAACAACCAGAGTGGTCCTTCGAGCCGGATGGTTTATGTTCCCTCGAACTCGTAGTTCGATTCTAGCCGTGCTAGATAATTTTCCACCTAACTCGTAGTTAGTGTGAATACAGACGTTCTGTTTATTATTAATTTATACCTTCTGATTCTGACCGCGTCAGTGTCATATTTCTATTATAGTTTCATATTTACACATAATACACGTATATATTTATTAATCGTATATTATATAGTGTGTTGGTAATTAATTAATTTGCAAAACATTCGTAAATATTAAATTCCTTAGTCGTTCATTTTGCTTTGAACACGCCATCTGCGTCGTAGATAAAACAAAATGGCGCGACCGGTTACCAGAAGCAAAGATATTAAAGAAGTGACTGAAGAGTTCCACAGTAATGAATTAACAGTGTTAATCAATAAAAAACAACGAATGTTTGAGCGAATGCAAGAAGCCTATGATATGTCAAAAGAGATTTCAGATCCCGCATCGAAAGAATTATTTTTGATGCACGCAGCTGATCTTGATAATTTACGTACTTCCTTTGAAAGTCTTATCTTTGAAATTTTTGAAAAGGAACTTGAACATGATCCTGGGTCATCCCTTCGTAATCATGAATTAAAAAGTTTTGATGATTTGTATTTCCGAGTAAAGTTATGTGCATCGAAATGTGAACCTATGGTCTATAGAAATAAAGTTGATGATACTTCGCGCTCTGTGGAGTCCAGACCAAGACTTCCTAAATTAGAACTCTTCACATTCGATGGAAATATTGAAAATTTTAATACATTTTACGAGACCTTCTGTTCTTTGGTTCATAATCAGACAAATATTCAAAAAATAGATAAATTTCACTATTTATTGTCATGCACAAAGAACTCTGCATTAAATATTGTAAAGAGTGTACCTATTTCTGCGAATAACTACGAACTCGTTTGGCAAAGTCTGCTTAATAAATATCAAGATAACAGAATGTTAGCTGGTAGGTACTTTTTTTTTTTTTTTTTAGCGTGGTAAAATCATCGGGTGCCCTCTATCTGGCAGAAACTTGTTGCTCCGAAACTTATTTGGCAGAACTCACTTGGCAGAAACTTTTTTAAACGAACATTGTTATGGTATAAAAACCGGCCAAGTGCGTGTCGGGCCACGCACAGTGTAGGGTTCCGTAGTTGCCCATCAAAATACTTATGTGAACTAACTAAACTGATTCGCTGAATTTAATTTAAAAGAAGAATTTTCAAAATCGGTCCAGGAGTCTTTGAGAAATCGGGGAAAATACATAAGAAAAAAGTTACAACGAATTTAGAACCTCCCCCTTTTTTTGAATTTAGTTAAAAATAGTTAACGATAAAAACCTACCTATCCCCAAAAACATACCGTAAAAACATACCTATAAAAGCTGTAAAAATAAAGTTGACAAACTTACATTTGCAGTTGTCTCCGATACATTTTGTTTAAGAAAATATGATATCAAGTACATTTTATAAGTTGGTCGACTATTACTCGTAAAGTTGTAAAGCCTACTTAGTCATGATAATTTTCTTTTAAATTTCGTTATATTATGTACTACTATTGTGAATTTTTTCACACCCCCAAACATAACCGTTTAGCTGGTAGAGGGGGGGACACTCGAATCGAGCAAAATTTAGTACTTTAAAGCTTAATATTTCACAAACGATTTTTTTTATCAAAAAATAGCCAGAAATATATTTTCGTTGGCTATAGTTAAGGGTGAAACTTCGCTAAATCCTGTGTTAGTGAGCACCTACGTCCTTAAAATAACCCCCATGCAAAATTTGAGATTTCTATCTATCAACACCTAAAACAACACTTTAGGGGTTGAATTTCGAAAAACCCCGTTGAGGGTAGTGCGTACGTCTTAAAAACAACCCCCATGAAAAATTTGAGTCTCCTGGCACGTGTAATAACGAAGTTTCAAACAAACTTTCAACACCAAAAACAACCCCTTAGAGGTCGAATTTTCTTAAAACCCTTTTCTAAAGTAGCACCTACGTCTTAAAAAGAACTCGCATGCAAAATTTGAAACTCCTAGTACTTGTAGCAAAAAAGTTTCATACAACCTATTAACCCTAAAAACAACCCCATAGAGGTGAAATTTCGCAAAATTCTGTCTTAGTGAGCATCTACGTCCTTAAAAGAAGCCCCATGCAAAATTTGAGACCTCTATCTATCAACACCTAAAACAACCCTTTAGGGGTTGGATTTCGAAAAACCCCGTTGAGGGTAGTGCGTACGTCTTAAAAACAATTCCCATGACAAATTTGAGACTCCTAGCACGTGTAATAACGAAGTTTCAAACAAACTTTCAACACCAAAAACAACCCCTTAGGGGTCGAATTTTGAAAAACCCTTTTCTAAAGTAGCACCTACGTCTTAAAAAGAACCCGCATGCAAAATTTGAAACTCCTAGTACTTGTAGTAAAAAAGTTTCATACAAACTGTCAACCCCAAAAACAACCCCTAATAGGGCGTAATATCGCAAAATCCGTTCTTAGTGGGTACCTACGTCCTAAAAAGAACCCCTGTGCAAAATTTTGAACCCTTAGCACTGGTAGTTTCCGAGCTTTCGTGTCCTATGAGTGAGTGACCTTTTGCTTTTATATATATAGATAGATGTAAAATTTCTGGCAACCCTATTGCTACTGCTTCTAATAAAAATGGCATTTTCAAACTTGACAGTGAGGTATGTATGTTAGGAATGGAAGGTATGGTATCTTCGCCAGAAGTGCACTCTTCTTTCTATGCCCCTGTGTAATAGACAGGAGTCACAGAGTGCTAATGTTGCTGCCTCAGTTCCTATTGATGTATGGCATCGGAGACTTGGACACCTGAACACCCAAGATTTGTATAGGTTACGAGACGGAGCTGCCACAGGTGTGTGCTTTCAAGATGATAAGAATAGTCAAACCTTGAAGAACTGCACTGCCTGCCTCGAGGGAAAAATGTCAGCGAAGCCCTATCCATCGGGTCAGGCGCATCGTGCTGAGAGTCCTCTCGAGCTGGTGCACTCCGACGTCTGCGGGCCAATACAGGAGGCAAGCTTTGGCGGGGCGAAGTACATCGTCACGTTCACCGACGACTTCACGAGGAAGTCATTCGGATACCTGATCAAGAATAAATCAGAGGTAATGCCATCATTTATTAATTTTAAAAGCTTAGTAGAGAAACAGTTGGGTTTGCCTATCAAAATTTTACGCAGTGATAATGGGGGGGAATATTGCAATCAGAAGTTTTGTGAGTACCTCAAAAGTAAGGGAATTATTCACCAAACGAGTGTGGCCTATTGTTCGCAGCAAAATGGCGTAGCTGAGCGACTTAATAGGATTTTGTTTGAGAAGGTTAGGTGTATGCTCCAGGGAGCCAGTTTAGATAAAAGATATTGGGGCGAGGCAATTATGACTGCGATTTATCTCAAAAACAGGAGTCCAACATCAGCTTTAGGAGGCATGACACCTGAAGAGAAGTGGTCCGGTCGGAAGCCTGATCTCAGCCACCTTCATACTTTTGGCTGTATAGCATACTCCCTACTTCCAGATCAGAAACGTCGCAAGCTTGATGCCAAGAGCCAGAAATATATTTTCGTTGGCTATAGCACTACTTCAAAAGGTTTTAGATTGAGTGACCCCCATGACCCCAAAAGGGTTATAACTTCCAGGAATGTGGCCTTTCTGGAGGAGCGTTTTAGCAGTAATAATAATAATTCAAATATTGGCTCCAATAATAATGATTTTATTTCATATGACATAACATGCAACAATAACTGTAATATTTTATTGAAATCTAATAATAAAATGAATGAAATGAATGTTGATAATGTGAATAATGATATTATTGATTTGGAATCTAATTTTGAACCTGTGATATCTGATGACAAACATAATTGTGATCTCAGTTCTAGTTCTGTGCCTTTGTCGGTTTCAGGCTCTCTAGAAGAGGAGGAGGTCTACAATACGGGCAGTGAGAATGAGGCGAGCTTTGCTGAGTCGCCGATTGCGAATGCATTTATGGAAAATGCTTCTTCGGAATCTGGAGTGACGACAGCGCCAGAAGAGAGTGCCTCTGATCTGCCGCCTTGTTCTGCTTCTCGTCCCGTACGTAGTACTCGGTCGAAGCCGCCTGTGAGGTATGCTGACTATGAGATTGATTATGGTTTATTAACACAAGAAAATATTATTGTAGAGCCAACTACTTATGACCAAGCTATGTCTGGTCCTGAGGCTGAACAATGGAGGGCTGCTATGCAATGTGAGTATGACTCTCTGATGGAGAACAATGTGTGGAAACTGGTTGACAGACCACCTGGTGAAAATGTCATAAAATCCAAATGGGTTTTTAAGACTAAATATGACACATCAGGTAAATTTGATAAATTTAAAGCTAGGTTTGTTGCCAGGGGTTTTACCCAAGTTCCAGGGGTAGATTTCAATGACACGTTTTCCCCAGTTGTCAGACACTCAACAATGCGATTATTATTTTCTTTAGCTACAAAGCTCGATTTAAATATCGACCACATTGACGTAAACACAGCGTTTTTAAATGGTAAGCTTAAAGAGAAAATATTTATGGAGCCTCCTCCAGGCTTCAGTTCTGGTGATAAAGTTTGTTTATTACAAAAAGGAATTTATGGCCTTAAACAAGCTAGTAGAATTAAGAATGAAAGAGTTTATGAACTATTATCTAAAAATGGTTATAAACAATCAAAATGTGAACCCTGTGTTTACACAAAGAAATCTGAAAATGACATGATAATAATAGCATTGTATGTCGATGATTTTTACTTATTTTATTCAAAAGATAGTAAAAATATTAAGGATTTACTTACCTTATTAGAAAGTAATTTCAAAATTAAGCACTTAGGCCCATTGACTAGCTGTCTTGGTATGCGTGTTACAAGAGATAGAGCAAATGGAGTTTTGAAACTAGATCAATGTGAATATATAAAGAAGTTGCTTTTACGTTTCGGCGTGCAAAACTGTAAACCTGTGTCAACACCTATGGTATTAAATTCTAAATTATATAAATGTGAAACTGAAAGTTTACAGGATGATGTATATAACTACAGAGAGCTTTTAGGAAGCTTGATGTATATAGCTGTATGTACCAGGCCGGATATAGCCCATACCTGTAGTCAATTAGGACAGTTTTCTAATTGCTTTTCTGGTTAGCAGCCAAACGTGTCGTGTACTGCGTTACTTATCAGGAACTATAGACTATTGTTTATGTTTTCAAAACAGTAAAGACATGCATATTAATGCGTTTGCAGATGCTGACTGGGGAAATAATATTGTCGACAGGAAGTCATACACAGGCTTTGTAATAAAATTAGGTGACCACACCATAAATTGGGAGTCTCGGAAGCAACGTTGCGTGGCGCTCTCGAGCACTGAGGCAGAGTATGTAGCAATAAGTGACACTTGTAAAGATATATGTTTTATGAAAAATTTCATGATTGACATTCTTGGAAATTGTAATGACATTAATGCTACACTGTATAATGACAATCAAAGCGCACACAAGCTTTTGGAATGTAAGGAGTATAGTCATAAAAGGACAAAACATATAGATATTCGTTATCACTATGTAAAAGATTTAATATCTAATAAGTTGATAACAGTTAAATATATGCCTACTGAAACTATGTGTGCAGATATATTGACAAAGCCACTTGGGGCTACTAAACATAAGAAATTTGTAACTGATTTAAATGTTATGTAACGCTACATATTCTTTTTTTGTTTTATGTTCAGTGACTTAAGTAATAATACTTATGATTGTATTGATATCTATGAGCCATTTAAGAGCAAACAAGTCAACATTTTTTCCATAGAAACTTCGTTGGGGTTTTACTCCATTAATTGACAAAGTACATCCAAAATTAAACATGGTATCATTTTGTCTCATTATTAATTTTGTCTGTACGGAAGCAGAATTGTAAAATATGAAGCTATTAAAAAGTTACGAGCTTCTAAAGATTCGTTTTTTTGCTAATTTTAACACAACTTTAGGTGTAAATTAAAAGCTAAAGAATCATCAAATTCCCAAATCGAAGTCCGTACCGACACAGCAAATTTATCGAAGAATTTAATAAATTTTATTTGAAATTAATTGGTGCAGTGGTTTTTTCATAAAACCCCAACAGCCAAAGGCTTTTTCGTATTTTTTTACGTGCGCCTTTTACTCTGAATGATCGTGCATCTCACTGAATAAGTTTTCCTCTGTTTTCTCCACGGGGGGATGACACTCGCGCACACATGAACAATATGGCTCGATTTCCGGTGAAATATCATGGTTTTTGACCATGCCTCCCAGTGAGTTCGAGCTCGCGACTAGCGCCGCCTTAAGGGGGCGTGTTAGAAAATATGACAACACTAAATGTCTCATGTGTATGTTTCTTAAATTGTTATAACCGAGCAACACCGGTATTCATCTGTCAATGTAATGTCTCTTGCTTAAAATCCGCTCCCCGGACAATGGCCGCTCCCTCGGTCTATCCAGAATTGTATCTAATTATTTATAACTAGTCAGTGTAGATAATAATCTATATTATGAAGAAATATAATTATGTGAAAATTATCTGCCAACAACATGGTGTAATTATTTCAAGAATCGTTACGAAGAAGCTCCATTTTTCCACTAGCGCCTGTCACTCAGTCAAACAGATATAACATTTTTCGATATTTTGTTACAATCGATATTTTAATTTTCGATATTTTGAACATCGATATTTTAAGCGTAGATATTTTAATCTTCGATATTCAAATATGTACCCCGACCAATACTTAAATTAAATAGATTTAATAGTTCCTTAGACAACAAGTTAAGTGTAATAAGTCCTAATAAGACGAAATGAATGACAATCAATTGTAAGAATATTTATTTTCAATAGTTCAGAGAAAAAAAGAAAAAAAAAATGAAAAGAAAACAAAGAATAGTTGCCCGAAATTTATATTTGGCAATGATATTATAAATGAATAGATACGTTATCTACACGACAATCTATCTTCAAAAACGGCACACTGACGCACACATGAATAACTAAATATTGCAGTGGCACATTACATCACTATTAGGCAATAAAGTAGGATGGCATCGCAAGTGAAAATGAGACAAATATAATTTTACGCAGTTTTGCGCGGTCTGTTGCGTCGAGCGCACGCTTAGTAGCAATCGCTCCGTGAATCAATTAACTACCCGGAAAACAATAAAACTATAAATAGTTATAATGGACGATGATAATGAGGAGGACGAGTTAGTTTTTAATAGTGACAAAAGTGATTCAGAAATACTCAAAGAATGTGAAATTGCGTTGGAAGATATGACCGAGAATGTTGAAAACAGAAGAAAAAACTTAATATCCGTTGAGAAAAGAAAAGAGAGGGAAGATGACAGTAGTATAGAAGAATATATAACCGTTAACAGGAAGCCTAAACGCCTTATTCGGAGTAATTCGAATAATGCAGAGAATAACCAGGGCATTATAGTACAAAACACAAATGAGAAACGGAGGGTAGAAGAAAAACAAAATAATGATGGTAATTACAATGAAGTTTGTGTATCATCGGTAGAAGCTCTGCCTAAACAAATGGCGTTTGCAAAGCTGCTGAGCAATGAAAATATAAAAAATATAATAAGAATTAAATATAAAAACCCATATAAAGTACTTGTCCGCTTGTCCGCAACATGAAAACTGTGAGATTAAAGATTTCATATGTCTAAACTGCAAGGGTCCCCACCTAGTATTAGACAAACAATGCCCTTTATATATTAAAGAAAAAAATATCCGAGCAATTATGGCCAAGGAAAACGCAACGTACAGAAAAGCTTTAGAAATATATAATTCATCCAAAAAAACAAACACAAACACACAAAAAGAAACAAATACAAATATACAAGAACTTAACCAACCGTCAACATCAACACATAATATGACGACATCAGTATTGGACAACTCCGTGGAAACTTACAGTTATATAGTTGCTAAGAATGGATCTAAAGGAAACACAGCAGATAGACCGACTAAGAAAACTCCAATAAATAAAAAAGGCCGTGACATAAGTCCATCACAGAGAAAAAAGCAAAGAGAAAAACCAAGTTTTACAGAAGAGGTACCTATGACAACAAAAGAAGATTTGACTGATACCAATGACGTGGGAAGTAACCACAATAAAATAGTAGATAAGTACAAATTTGATTTTAAGAAATTTATTTTGAAATTGAAAAATATTTTTTGTCTGAGAGGAGTTTAGAAGAAAAAATTGTAACGTGCATAAAAGTAATATATGACGATGTTAAGAAATGTATATTTAGTTTATTTAATAATGTTAACTTGATACAATATTTACTGTCAATGTTTAATGGATAGCAGCTCCTATTATCATTCTGTTATTAACATACTGCAGTGGAACTCACAGAGTATTAAGCCTAAATTACTAAGCTTTGCGGAGATTTTAAATACAGAGCAAATTCATATATTAATATATATATTCGTAGCGATTATTAGTGAGACTTGGTTGGATTTGGAAGAAACTCTCTATATTAACTCTTAAGCTGGCCATTGACGATCAGTCCAAACATAAAACTGCGGCATAAAACTAGGGCGTCACTCCAAAATTTGACCGTCAATGGCGAATCGTCACTCCAGAGTTTTAACTGACGACTCGCCACGGAAATTTTCCGTGACTACCATAAATCCAAGCGGCGCGTCGCGCCAAACTGACCGTCAATGCGCGATCGTCATTCCAAGGCTTCAGTTACAAGTTTCAAAAGCTTGAAATATGTAGTTTCGTCCATCCTTAAGTAGTTTCTCCAGTCACTTGGTTCTAATGATAACTCATTCAACAAATTGACGTGAGTGAATTGATTCCTTTTTCTAAGCCATTCCTTCATCCATTGCTTTCTTTCACGTTTCTCGGTTATTATATGGCAACAAATAGTAGCCACAGTTAAAATTAATGTTTCTTCTTCAGAACCAGAATTCATTTTCTACACAAATATAAGTACCTAGTTCACTTTTCGTCAGCTTTGCCCCGCGGCCGATCGAAAAATGAAGAGCCGGAGTGACGCCAGTGAATGGGCAAATCTAAATGGAGTAAAACCATTTGGAGTGACGCCCTAGTTTTATGCCGCAGTTTTATGTTTGGACTGATCGTCAATGGCGGGCTTTATAATGTTTTTAGACAAGATAGATCGGATGGCTATGGTGGGGTAGCTATTATAGTCCATAAATCAGTTAAAGCACACGTCAGTCCTATTAATATTAAAAATTCAGGTATAGAAATATTACACGTTAAATTAGTAAACTGCAGTAACTTAGAAAACATTGTCTCTATATATTGTCCATCATCAAAACCAACACAAACTTGCGATTGGGAAGAAATATTTGAAAAATTCAGAAGTAAATCATTGATAGCCGGTGACTTCAATGGTCACCACACGAATTGGTCGTACAAGACTGATTCGAGGGGAACACAAATATTTGATGCATCATTAGAATATGGACAAATCTCTCTTAATAACGGGGCACCTACGCGTATTAAACTAGTAGAAGGCATCTTGAGGCAGACTTCACCAGATATTTCTTTTACATCAACAGATATTGCTACAGAATTTTATTGGAAAACTCTTCAAGAAAACTTAGGCAGCGACCATCTGATCATCAAATTGTCGAAAAATCACCATGATAAGTCACGGCACATCAAAAAGCGCAATCTAAAGTTAGCCGATTGGAACAAATATAGAAACTTACTTAAAGAGACGTTCTGTAATAACGATATAATTAATAATTGCTATTCCCATAATATACAAGAAATGTATGATTATTTAATGGTCAAAATAAACAAGGCAGCAGATGACAGTATTCCTATAATTAAAATATGTACAAATCCTTCAGAAAAATTTAAACCTAAGCCATATTGGACTCCCGAACTTTCTCTGGCGGTAGCGCGTCGTAGATTAGCACTGAGAAATTTTAGGAGAAATCCCACCCCCAATAATTTGAAAACGTTTGAACATCAAATGAAACAATGTACGAAGTTATAGCTAAAGCCCGCAGCCAAAATTGGAATAGATTTTGCAACTCTGTGGACGAAAAATCCTCAGCATCCGAACTTTGGAATAAAATGAGGTGGATCAAAGGATATAGAAAAATAAAGACTCATATCCCTGTCACCAAACAAATAGAATTATTATGTTCGCTTACCCCAGATTCAGTTCTAAATAAAACTCCAGACATTACATCAAAAAATAATATTATGGAAATTGATTTCACAATGCAAGAGCTTGAATGCTGTCAAAAAAAAAAAGATACCACTCCTGGCGACGACAACATTGCCTACTCCATGATTTACAACTTACCGGAAGAAGTAAAAAGGTTTTCACTAAAGCTATATAACCTTATCTTACACACAGGATATATTCCATCACAATGGCGTGAAATTAAAGTTATAGCCATTCAAAAACCGAACACATCTGGTGCCGAACAAAAACTTCGTCCTTTATCATTAATATCTTGTAGGGTAAAGTACCCAACTGCTGACCTCCCACCAACTATTGACCGCATAACAGTTTTTATCAAAAATAATAATAAATCTTCTTGCAGTGCTGCATAAAGAATACAGAAAATGAAATATAATTTATCTTGTAAAATATTGGCATCACAGAAAATTTAAATAAAGCAATAATGCGTCCGTAAACCTATGATAACAAAATACCCTCCTAAAATCATCAAAAAATTTAACAATTTGCTAAGCTGACGGTTGTTTTCAATGTCATTTTATTTCAGTTTTACAAGATAGATTCCTTTGAGTTTGGTATTTTTTGGTTATTTAAGACAGACACAATGCTTTTCCACATGATTTTCAAGTTTTAATGAGCGTTAACTTGTTAAAATGATGAGGTCAATATCTGGTACACTCAAATGTATGAATAAACCATTTTTTTAACATGGCATGTCAATAGCTGGTAATTTACCAAATGTACGAGAATACCAGTTACTGACACCACGGTGTGTACGTATAGTTCATTTTTAATGGTGAGGTAGCTTAACTTTAATGCATCTGAATTAAGCCCATGGGCGTTGGTACCCCTAAAGGTGTGTATCTGCATAATCACAAACGAAAAAAATACCTTACGTAGTAACCTGACTACCTAGCATAATTTGAGTGAGGTACTTAAATTTTCGGTCTACTGTCACATTCTCGATCCTCCTGAATATTTTAGACTTTTAGACTTACTAATATTATAGGAAAAGTGAACGGCTGAATGGATTTTGACACAATTTGGCAAGCAGATTATTTTAAAACCTGGTTAAGTGGGTGTACCTGGACGCAGGATACTTTTTATGTCGGTATATGGTCCCGTGGGACAATTGCAGAATATAACACGAGCAATGCCTCAGCCACAGGTTGGTTTAACCGCCCGATCCCCAACGGCACGTTTTTGTGCCACCAAAACAAAAACCGATATTAATCCTTTTTTTTGGAAAAATAAGTCATAAAATCGATTAGTATTTAGTGGAAAAACATTTTCCTCGGAGGCTCGAGAGGTTAATGTATAAAATGACAAAATATACCCTAACCTGCATGTTTAGGCAAAGTGTGAGCTAGTTTTTTATTTGTATCTATGTTCTCTTCATTTGTGAGGTCTTTTACATAAGTTTAACCCTTTAACCGCCATGTCATAATTCGCATGAAGTGCACCTAGCGCCAGCAAACTTTAGGTACAATTTAGCATAGTGTTGTAAAATATAGTTATCGATGAACAAAATAATGAAATAAATAAAACTTACTAATTTGTAATCAAAGGTTTATTTTTTACCCTTTAACCGCCATGATTTTGATACGTTGGACTTACCTCCAGCGCACGTCACTTTAGGTATAAGTTGGAACAGTGTTGGGAATACTTAATATCGATGCATAAATTCTTTATTTATTAACAAAAATAAAAGCCGGAAATAAAATCAATGTTTTATTTACCTACTTAATTAATAATCTAACATTGTTCAGTCTTCAATCAATTAACCATATTAACGTACTTGTGTCACACAAGTAAGTTTTGTTTGCACAAGTTGTGTGGTTACAAAATCAGTACTCGGGAGATGGGCACGTAGTTCGTTCTTCTGTTGGTGACGATTCTTCACGAGCATGTCGTATTAAATTTAATATTTTCATGTAAACTTCTGAGCGGGTTTCCGGCCGTACAGTTTCCAGCTCAAAAGCTATTAAAGATGCGAAGTATTCATTTCGTGGATCACTTGGTCTCTGATCAAAAAAATTTGCGTCTGGTAGGTTTATAAAAGCAGTCACATCACCATCTTCTAACTTTGTATAATGGACATAATTTGGTTTTGTCTGCGTCGATTTATTTGAAGTAGTAATTAGTCTTCTTTTACTTGAAATAATTTTACGTGGACACAAAATCGAAGGCGACGTAGGCCGCGATTCTTCATTATTCGACATGACGCACGTCCTATCTTTCAGAACCGAAAACAACAACTGGACGTGGACACTGAACTATTTAAATTTGGAGGCACAACTGAAGAGAATCGGTGCATAACAATCTAGGGATGCGTGACATAATAATAATTATATCGATATTTTTAAAATGTTTCACATGTATGGTAAATTTTGAAACATGGAGTTATACACAATGCTACCTGACAGACTTCGCACATAAAGCGAGATTCTCTGCGGCATTTTGTCTTTAATGTCGTATGTTGACACACAAAACATGATCTTGACTTTTTGTTTTCTGTATATTGGGGCATGTGATTAGCCAAGTGTGATGCAGTTAATCGCAAGGCAGACGCTGATCTAGACGTCGTTGGTATAGAATATTCTAATTCTTGTGCTTTATATTTTGCGATTAATTGCCTAATAACGGCCAACTGAAAATCAGCGATGGACTTATTATTAGAATACAGTATTTTATATAATGCATAAGCATTTAACATGCATAAATCAATTAAATGCAAGCCTAGTTTTTTTTCCCATTTTCTATTTTTTCTTATGCACTGAACGGAATGTAATACCATGTCGGTATTGTCAACTGCTCCTTTTTTTAAGTTATAGTCAACTATAACTTCGGGCTTCATTTTAGGCAGTCCCGTTTCTCTGTCATATTTAGTGGTAGGTCCGAATTCAGCTGTGTGAAAGGTAGACAACATGTGTATGTCTCTTTTATCTTTATATTTTAATGCCATAAGGGGCTTTTTGTATCTTACATCAATTTCACCCTTTTTCAGAGACTTGAAATCTGTGACACCGGCTTTCTTTAACCGATCAATTCTAGCCGTACCACATGCATATGTCTGGTGTTGGTACAAGTATTCGAACAATTTTGGACTCGAGTACCAGTTATCTGTGTACAAGCGTCTATGCGCATGCATCAGGTCTTTTAACAGGGTTGTTACCACAGCGCCTGTTATATCTAAGTTTGCCGAATCCACAATTTCGGTTCTAGATCCACAATAGATAATATAATCTATAATAAGTCCTGTTTTTACGTCGCACAAAATGAATAGTTTGATACCAAACCTGTTCCTTTTGTTAGGTATGTATTGCTTGATGGAAACATACCCTTTAAACGGCATTATACTCTCGTCTATACAAAGGTCTTGGTGAGGTACATATGAATTTCTAAAAGTTTTCTTAGTGTGTTTTACCAATGGCAAGACGTTTTTCAAAATGTGGGAAGATTCTGCGTTTGGCGACGAAAACCTCAATAATCCGAAAATAGTAGTATAGCGATTACGGGACATAGTTTTTGAAAATATCGGCGATTGTAGCAAAGGGTCAGTTGACCAATGCTCTTCGATTTTCAAATGTTTATTTCTGGTAAATAAAAAAGTTACGGCTAAAAACACATACATTTCCGCAATAGTAATTTCTCGCCAACTTGCAAACCTTGAATGGAGCCTTATGTCACAATTCCGAATAAAATGTTGGTGCTGAGCATTTGTAAATTCAACCAACTTCAATACAACTTCTTCGCTAAAATAATGCTTAAAAAAATTGATTTCTGTTGATTCGGCACTAAGATTTATATTCTCTGTTAAAATCCCAGAAGCAAAATCATCGAATCTATGAATTTCGGGTACGAACGCTGTCGAACTCCATCTGTTATTTAATTCCTCCTCTTCCTAAAACAATAAATACCAAAATGTATTTTTAAGAGAAGTAAGCATGTTATTTTAGGCCAAATTACATGTTTTAATAAGTTAACCAAGTTAGAGAAAAGTTTATAAAATTGCGAATGGTAAGTAGGTGGGTACTCTGAGAATAATATAATAATATTCCACAACATTGAAGGTAATCTATGGTAATACCAAAGGTACGAAATTCTTAGTTGACAATTACCTTCAGTGTTTATCGAATTCTTGACAGTTGTAGTTTCTAAGTTACATAATAGAATACATCTGGAATAATTTTACTGGTTTCTACGGGTAAAAACTTTTAGACTGCTCATACATAGATGCATTATTATAAAAATATAGGTATATAACTATATTTTTATAATAATGCCTACGTAATAACGTAATAACACTACGAAATCTGTTGTTATTAATGGTAATAAAAGTAATTTATTTATTTAATATTTACCTACCTACCTAGGCACCTTTTTAATATGAAATAATTCCAGCCTATGAATGTATTATTTCAATGTTGGTTAATATCTATGATGTACCTACCTTAGTAGGTAGGTATATTAAACACAAACACAATTTCTTGCCTAATTAAATTATCGAATTAAACAATAAACTAAACTTACCAAATCAACATCACTATCTGTGTTAGAACTATCGTCGCTTGTCAATTCATGACTCGATTGCAAAATATTTAATAACTCTTCGTCTTCCAGCATTTTTTTAGACTTTCACACAATAACACGAAAAAGGGCTGTACAACACTAGTTGCAATGGGCGATAAATCTTTCCCGTGATTTCACGGTGACGGCGCTAAGGCAACTGACAATACAGCGCGAATTGACCTTGAATCTCATTGGCCGCACGTAATATTACGGTGACGGCGACCGGCGACTGTCTGCACTAGTGAGGTTCCGCGTAATGAGATTTCTATATTTTTGTCGTAAAAATTAAATCATTTTAAACTTAAATACATTTTATCGTGTACAAATACTTGTATCAGAGTAACACTATGGTTATTTTGTAATGAAAGTACCCACTTTCATTGCAAATAGTGACAGTAGTTTATATAGTGCCTTGTTTATTCTTAGACAACCTATTAAGTATTTTTCGAATTTGCCCCATCCCTAGTACTCGTAAAATTACGTGGTTGGCGATACAGGTAAGGAGACAGTGATCACAAATGTATTTAAAAGTCAAAATTCACAGTATTTATCATTCAAAAGATTGAGAAATGTCCATAACAATAAAGATTATAACCCTACATCTTAAAATTGAAACATTTTATGTGGAGTTTGTGCAATATGAGAACTTTTTAAATAAAATAACGTAATTATACGTGTGTGGCGTTTCGGGCACAGATTTCAGAGCCCGTAATATTCCGGTGTCGGCGCTTAAAGGGTTAAAAAGTTTAAACCGTCTTATGTAATTAGGAAAATATTAATTCAAAGGTTTTGAAACTCACTTTGTAGAACTAAAGCCGTGTTCTTTCAATTTATATTTTGCCGGCGAGTATTTTTATATCTGCTGCATAATACAGAACAGTGAAATTAATAACTACTAATAAAGAAGAAAAATTGGACAAAAAGTGATAAAAACTACAACAAAAAGTGATAAAAACTACAAAATTAAGTGCAAGAATATTATTGACGGCGTTTGAAGACTGAAGACCTAAATAGTGTGAAAAAAGAAAATGAGAAGGGCTATAAGACCTAGCTTTGTTTGTTTTTTTGTCAAATAAAACCTCGTATCACATTCATAATAAAAATTAATTGAGTTTATTCTTGTACTACGGGAGGTCAAAAATTGGTCATTTGCATGATGAAAATTTGGTACAAGCATGTTAATAACTGGTCCAATGGCCTGTTCTTGCTAAACTCGAGAAAAAAAAACACTTTTTACCTTTGTATGACTGGAAATAATGTTTAAGTTACATTCTCCAATGTTTATTTTATCTTCCAAAAACATTCATTTCCACTTGCAACTCGTACATTAGTTTATTTTGCGAAAGAAGCAAGGAAAACCGCTTAAGGGGTCAATAGTTGGGTGTTTTACCCTATATGTAAAATTTTACATTCTATGATAGGGAAGCGTTTAGAGTGGTATGTGGAGAAGAATGAAATTATATCTGAGTTTACAGTAGGATTCAGGAGATCACACTCATGCATAGATAGCTTGGCACGGTTGGTCACTCAAATTCAGATAGGATACTCTGAAAATGTCCCTACTATTGCGTGTTTTTTAGATATAGACAGTGCCTACAACAAAATCTTAGTTGAAGCAGTAGTGAGAGTTCTGGATGAGATCAAAGTAGGCGAGAAACTATGTAATTATTTTTGGAATTTTCTTAGAGAACGACATTTAACGATTAAAGATGAAGACGGCCAACCTATAATAACAAGATGGACGGCCAATGGATTGGCACAAGGTGATCCGATTTCACCTCTACTTTTTAATATAGTAACACATAAGATATGTTTTATGTTAAGGAATGTAATGGTTTCTCAATATGCAGACGACTTTGTGATATATGTAAGCAACAAAAACTTGAATCAGTGCAAAATAAATATTGAAGAAGCGCTTAAATTAATTATTACGTTATTAGAAGAATTAGGGTTACAACTGTCTGCAACAAAATCAAAATACTGTGTGTTTAGCAGAGGACATAGGCGAATTATACCGAATATAACTATAAGAAATAATAATTTACCAATGTCACCATGCATAAAATATCTGGGTATGTGGTTGGATCGTAGCCTAAGTTGGAGTAAGCATATAAACGAAATATCTGGAAAAGCTTCCAAATTCCTAAATCTATTAAAAGTTTTATCAGGGCCTACGTGGGGAGTTCATCAGAGACATATTAGGAGACTATATATTTCTTTAATTAGAAGTCGTATAGACTATGCAAGCTTTCTTTATGACAACAGTGCTAAAACTCAAGGGTCCAAACTTGATCGAGTCCAAAACCAGGCTTTACGAATAATTGGTGGATTTATCAAAAGCTCCCCAATCCATGTAATGGAAAGCGAACTTGGTATACCACCGTTATATTTAAGGAGACAATACCTAGCAGCTAAATTTTGTTTAAAAAGCCAATCCTGGTCTAATAATGTCACTACTCAACTTGTTAATAAGCTGAACATTATTATGTAACAACATTTATTGGCAAAGGAAAAAAAAGCCTTTAATTGCGACTACATATAATGAGACCAAACACTGTAAGGTCCACTGCTCATATCCGCTACTTATGTTCAAACAAAATATGTGGGTAACAAGTACACGTATCATAGATGTTATTAAAATAAACTTAGATAGTATTAAGAAAGGTAAATCGGAATATGAATGTAATTTACTTAAATGTAATGTTTTGGATGAACTAAACGAAAAATATTTAAGTTGGCATAAAATCTATACAGATGGATCTAAAAAAGATAATACTTTGGGTGCTGCTTTTTATATAACTTCGGTGGAACATCGTGTGTATTTTAATATTAAGAATAATTTGACTATTATGTCAGCAGAACTCATTGCAGTTTCAGAAGCTCTATCATTTGTCATCCAAAATAAATGGAACAATACTGTAATCTTTTCGGACAGTAAGAGTGCACTGCAGCATTTGGCTCGATGCGCCTCTGGTGTCAGAGGTGTATCGATAGCCTACGAAATACTCGAGAAGATATTGCAGTTGCAGGACCAAAGCATAGTGCTGAGACTGCAATGGATTCCAGCTCATATTGGAATACATGGTAATGAAGAGGCGGACAGATTAGCAAAATTAGGATGCACTGAAGGAATCGAAATTAACACATTACCTGACTATTCGGAAATATTACCAAAATTTAAAATACTAAACTATAATAAATGGAAACAACACTTCAAATTAGTATCTAGAGACAAAGGTATCTGGTACAGAACTTTGCAATCCGAACCTCTTCGGATACCATGGTTTATAACAAAGAAAGTTAATAGAAATCTCACGAGACTACTGCTAAGACTTAGATCTGGACATATTCCATCAAAAAAATTTGCATACATGATGAAAAAAGTGGACTCTCCTAATTGCGATTTGTGCGGAGTAGAGGAAGACCTGCAACATGTTTTGATGGAATGTGTCAAGAATAGCCAGGAGCGAGAGTTGCTGATGGAGGCACTTCAGATAAACAAGTATGATGTAGGAATCGCGCAAACTATTTTATCATCCCCAACATCTGATACAGCGAGGATGCTATGTAGTTTATTTATAGTGCTTCCACAGTAGCTGTCTTCTTGATACCTTTTATGAATTTGTAATCCGTAATGATGGACACAATGGGGTTGTCATATCCAAATAAGGATAAAAGCCCCTCACCAAAAAAAAAAAAAAATTGAATAAAAAAAAATAAAAAATAATTTTACGCGATGTTCGGAAATGACATCTACCTATCTCTGTTGCACTCTTTCTTTTTTGACACCATATTTTAGAAACGTAATGTTTGATTTGTGAAAATATTAAGATTAATAGTATATTTACGAATGATATGTGATTCCTTGACTTTTAGAAGTTTTACTTGTATAATTTGTACAATATCTCATAACACACGACGGCCTTTTCGGTGGTTTTGGGTCTTATTACTTTGAACTTCGTGACGTGCGTCTGTTGTCGCCGGCAACGTCGCACTGAGGTCAAGATATGTGAATCAGCCTGATTTGAGCGCTTGTGTCTTTGAGCGCGTATAAGAAAGAAAAGAAAGAAAGAAAGAAAAAACGTTTATTGACACATGCCATAAGTACACACAACATAAACATAAAGAAATATATAAAAGAAAAAGTAAAGACGCTAAACTATTGTGTGACTCGCGGCTGCGCCAAATAGACCCAGTTCAGCAAATGTCGGACAACTAGTGCCCGACGCTGGTTTTCAACTGAGCCTACGTGGTGAGTGCACGGACGAAAATCAGCTTTGTCAAAGAAAATATGCATATATATATATATAAATATGTATTAATATTATGTACTATATTAATAACAGTGTGTATATGTAAAATAAAATAGTATGTAAAATAAATAGTGTTATCACCGCAATCATGAAGGGTCCATTAAAACTAGGTATTTAAAACACCGTTATGAAGACAACACTATCGTTAGTCTGTAGCATCACACTGACACTGCATCGCTCGCAGCCGGGTGTGACGCACGAGTCACTGATATCTGTGCTGATATTTAAAAATAGAAACTAAAAAATACTTGTAGCTGCGGGTATTCTAATAATTTAAAATAAGTGAATAAAATTAATAATTTTGATGAGGAATATTGATAATACATAAAGCAATTTTGTATGCAACATTGAAAATGAAGAAATAATAAGTAGGTAAGTGTCCAAAATACCATTATTCAAGTTAATTTGTCGGTTTGTTTAGACTGACTAAGTAGTCCAGTCAAATTAGTAAGTTCACCTCGGAATTCGAGATACCCAGCTGTAAGTCTGTAAATACTTCGACGCTTGAAAGGCAAAAATTACCAAGCGACATGTAGCCAACTTTACAGGAGAGCATTTTAAAGTTTTTATTTTTGGAAAAAAAATCGTATAAAATCACCTATTAGTCATAACTACGTAATTCCAACGAATTTTAAATACATTTTACGGGCTTAATAATCTGGCATTTAAAGATTATGGATTTTCTCATTAGTTTATGAAATAGTGTCGGTTGGTAATAATTTTATACAAAATCACAAACAGGCAAAAGTTACTTACCGACATCAACATTTAATGATAAAACAACTAAAGTTAACTAAACCAGATTATTTTATTATTGTGTTTGAAGCAAGATGACGTATCCTGCATTGGCGCATGTTTGACTTACAGGTAAAATGATCTACATAGAGAACAAATATACTTTTCTAATAGCCAATTTTAACCATGTTACAAATTAAATGAGGTTAGTGTAGGTTTTTTTTTTAACAAGTAAAAATAAATTAAGGTTTTAGCACACAAAATTGAAAACTTTTGGTTAAAGCTTTTCGTCACCATCATCTCAATTTTCAATGTTTCACTGAATTTGACACGTGTCAACTATCGCACTGTATTTAGGTACACGAAATTACTGAGTTGAAAAAAAAAACATTATTTCAAAGAGGAAACGGTTAAGTTGTTTCGAATACAGTCATTGCCTTGAAGATTTAATATCACTTTAAAAAAAATATGTAGATGTTGTCCAGCAGTTTGCCGTATATGATTACTTCCCAGAATTTAATCCTTATTAGCAACACTATCGAATGGTGTAATAGTACAGGGTGCATTTTTTTTCCAAAAACAGCGGGTTCGATTCCTTGCCAGAATGATTGAATTTTCTAAAAGCCAATCATGCAGTTTTAGTTTTAGTCAAAATCGGCCTCGAGACTCCTTTCAACGTTTTTCGATATTCGTCATAGTTTTGTATACGGCAATCAACGCACAGTTCAAAAATTCATCTTGTTTATCGTAATGAAATTCATCATCATCATAGCCGTAGGACGTCCACTGCTGTACATAGGCCTCCCTCATAGATTTCCAATAGGTCCGGTTGGAAGCTGCTTGCAGTCAGTGCGATCCTGTGATTTTCATCAGATCGTCTGTCCACCTAGCAGCGTTGCCTTAGGGCGTGGTCTCCATTCGAGAACCTTGCGGTCTCATCGGCCATCGTTCTGCGTGCTATGTAGTCTGCCTACTGCCAGTTGAACTTGCTGGCTTTCTGGGCTATGTCTTCAACTTTAGTTCAGTACTACAACTTTAGTACGAATCTTTTCATATCTGATTCGATCAGGCAGAGGGACTTCGAGCATAGCCCTCGCCATAGCTCGTTGGGCTACCTTGAGCATACTAATGAGGCCCGTAGTAAGAGACCACGTTTCGGCGCCATAAGTTGTCACACATTTGCCGAAAACTTTGAGGCACTGAGGTATTCTGGACGAGGAAACGTTACGCAGTTTCCCGAACGCTACCCGGCCGTGTTGAATTCGGCGGTTGACCTCTTTTTTAAAGTTCAACCTGCCTAGGTTTATTCCAAGTAGATATACGAGTCAACAACTTACCACGTTTGTATGATATCACGTTTCCCTGCCTTACGCTTTTTTTCAAAGGAATCGCCTTCCAACTCTGCACCTGTACTCGGGCCGACATAGTGGTATTGTTTAAGCACCTAAACACTTCGATATACCAATAGTCAATACGACATCGTTAGAGAGATTCAAGAACTGCCCAGTTGCCCACATCTCCACCGATTTAAAGTCTTTCTCATAGTCCACAAACGCCAAACATAAGGGCAAGTTATACTCTCTGGTGTTCTGTATAACTTTCCGCAGCGTGTGTGTGTGGTCTATGGTCACCTTTTCGGAAACTGGCTTGTTGTGTCATCAAACCTGCGGTCGAGACGGTTCGTGATGATGTTCCTTCGAAAAAAACTTATAAACGTGGCTCAAGAGCGAGGTATTTCTTAATAAGGTGTTGTCATCCTTCTTAAAGAAAAAAAAACCACCAATTTCCACCCACTTTCAAAAGCTCTGAAATGACTCCATCTTCACTCGGCGCCTTATTATTTTCAGCTGATTAGGGGCCATCCTAATTTCGTAAAGGCTAATGCCCACGATGTCTTCAATGTGGTGTCGGGTTAGATTGGCCCTTGGATCTGTGGCCACGCTGCTAACAGGTTTGGGGACCGAAGCTTATAGCTGCGCATAAAGATTTTCGACCTCCATAAATACCTCTGCTTTCTTTGCATCTTCTCGTTTTAGCTTTGTCAGCTGGCTTTGCCCAATAGATACATCTCTTGCAAACATTTTCTTAGTCGTCGTTCGTCGTCTCTTTAATGCGGTTAGTATTAAAGAGATCACCGTGCCGCAAGGATTTTGAATTTGTCTATTGATCTGCCTATATGACTCGGCGTCACCGAAAGTCCGCAGTCTTAATAAGCGTCGTTCAGTCATGAGGTTGAGAGTGATGTCGGAAAGTTTCTGAGGTCTTTTTGCACGGCGGGGCATAAAAGACTTAGAGCAGTTTCTTTTCAGTTTCATACCGTTTCCAGTTTCTACGATTGAACTGTTATTAATCTCGTCACCTAAAAATTTTTGTAAATTAATTTCATGTACTCGAATTGCCATAACAATTTAACTGTAATTTAACTTATGAGACTTATTTTATATTGCATGAACAGAAAACCAGTTCCATGGAACTACTTGGATAAAAAAAAAAAACAGTAGTTCCATAATGGAACAAGAAAAAGAAACTGCTGGGATACGGCGAAAAGTTTTACGTGAAATGAAATTCGGTTAAATATTTTTCGAACTTATGATAGGCAAGACGAGTAGGTGATACATCAATATTACGAGCTACGCGACGTACTACGTGCGATGCGCGCGATCACGCGGTTTGCCTTAGCGACAGTTGAGTGAAGAATATTCGAAATTATTTGACCAACAGCCATTCATGATCTGATTTGCAACGCGTTCATGCGACAAAACAAAATAGGTGCAACGGGAATAAACTGATTTTTGTACAAATTTCATATCGGAAATAGTTATCTAAGTGACAAAAACAGTAAAAAAAACGGCAGGTAAAATATTACCAAACGACAAAATTTATTTATTTTAGGCAGGTAAAATAGTACTATATTACGTTTTAAAGTACTCTGTATTTAGGAAGAAAATACTAAATGAAAATGAATACATCATTAAGGTGTGTTAAAAAGTCTTAAATGAAGAAAAATATAAAATAATAATCAGGTAAAATGACATGGCCGGAATTTGTATAGAGCGATGCCCTGACAAAAAATATTAATGTACACTGACAAACAGTACCTCATATTAAAGCTTACAGGTATTTATTTATAGTAGTTTAAGTTTTATGAACAGAGAACAGGCGAGAGATACTATAAACACGATTTTAAAAGAGTGCCTGAACGTTTTGAATAGCAATTTCCGATTGCTATTCAAAATGTTCAGGCACATTTTTTTGAGGCGGAACTATAGGAGAATTGGTATTTTCAGTAGAAAGAGGCCGTTTCTTCACTAGGCGCGTATTAGATTTGTCTCTTCATACAGACTGGTCAGTTCCGTGTGGCTAAAGGCGCGGCCCCACCGCAGCGCATGCTGTGCACGGGCATAAGGCGCATTTTAGCTGCGTGTATTAATCTAGTTGACGACGTGGAACTAGGTTTCCACTGGAATACACACGACTATGTATATCGTGGTTCGGCGTACGGAGAGCCTACGCACGTGCCACTGCAAAACCGCCCTGCGGTTATCGAGCTGTACATAGTCGTGGGTCGTATTCGTATACTCCAGTGGAAACGCAGACCCACGTCGACAGCGTCGAGCTATGTAATCGCCTATTCGAGCAAGCCACGCGTGTATCAATGACGTCAATTCGTGCGTAGCTTCTCCGTGGGTTGCAGTGGACACAACCACATACATTTTCTTACAAAACGAAGCTTTCTTACACGTGCGTGGCCTCTCCGTGCACTGCGGTGGGGCCGCGTCTTAAGGTCTCAGCACACATATTGGATCGGAAAGGGATCGTAACCGTAACGCCTTTCGCCTCGCTGTCAACCAGGCGTCAACCTACCGTATGCACGTAACGAAAGCGTATCAGCAGCGCCTGTACGTCAACTCGGCTACGGCTAGGCGACACCGCGCTTACGCCTCGCCGCCCCCTGGCTGACCTGGTTGGCACCAGCTCGGGTACGGAGAGACGTAAGCGCGGGGACGGAGAAACGTAAGCGCGGGGACGATGAGCCGTAAGCGCGGGAATTCAAGTTCGGAGCCTGTTCCGAGGCGAGGCGATTACGTTATTATTCCGATATGTGTGCGTTGCAGTAGGGAGTTTAATACAAACCATTCTGAACGGCTCGAGGCGATACGGTGACGATCCCTTTCCGATCCCATATGTGTGCTGAGACCCTTAATGCTCAGTTACCTATTTTTGTTAGACTATTTTCAAAAGTTTCAGATCGCCAAAGCAGGGACAGACGCAGAGAAAACGACAATAAAACACTAAAATGATATATGTATTTTTTATTAATTAATTATTTATAATTGAGTGCAGGTTTATCAGCTGGTAGCAGCAGGTAGTGGAAGTAGTGGTGGATCATAAGCGATAGCAGGATTTGTTCGGGCGTTGTCGCCATTCATCGGGTGACGCGAGCGATGGCTGCGCGGGCACATATATCTGGGGTCAACGGCCCACCGGGGCACTCCACATTCGACCGACACCGAGCTCACACGCTTAACTTCCCTTGTATTGTTTGTTCGGGATTTATTAGTCTTGTAAATTGTCAATAAATAACTAGTTTACAGTCCACTGGTTTAAATTCACAAGGTCCTCAGTAAGGTCCCCATCAGTTTGGTCCTTCGAGCCGGATCGCTCGCCGTTTACCGTTACAAGTTCAACGATCGCATCAGCTGTGCGCACCGTTACATTCAAACCGGCTGGCAGTTGCTCGGCGTGTCCGTTGGTGAACGCGCGCTGTATTAGCTGCGCCTATTAGTCATTTTTTCTTGCTGTGCAAAACCCGTTATTTATTTTATTTGTGTTGTGGGTATCCTTTCGTAACTGTTGTTTCTTTTCTTTATCATTGCAAAATGGCTAGTGAAGATTTATTATTAAGGAAACGTAGTGCCATGAAAGCAAAGTTAACGAACTTTGGCAATTACATCAACATTTTGCTAAGTTGTGATACTATTTCAGACTTGCAACGCATCGAGTTAGAGGGTCGCCTGAGTAAATTTGATGCCATATACGACGACTTTGATGACTTACAGTTGCAAATCGAGGTGCAGTCGGACAAGCCTGACGAAGTGTATGCGGAGCGAGCCAAGTTTGAGGAGCGGTACCATTCGCTAGCAGCGCAGGCACGTAGCCTGCTGGCCGGCGCCGGCGCCGGCGATGGCGGGTCTGTAGCGGGCTCAGCAAGCAAACAATCAGGTGAATCGTGCACACGTAACTTTATACGCTTACCTAAGATTAATTTACCTAGTTTTGATGGTGCTTATCAGTACTGGCTGGAGTATAGAGATACGTATTTGTCCCTAATACATAATAGTAGTTCTATAGATGACATCAGCAAGTTTCACTACTTACGTGCGTCACTCAAAGGAGATGCACTCGAAGTGATTAAAAATATTGATTTTAAGGGTGAACATTACGTAATGGCGTGGAATTTGCTGTGTGAACGTTACGATAACAGTCAGCTTTTAATTAATAATCACGTGCAGGCTTTATTCAATGTCGAATATATTACAAAGGAGTCGTGTCATGCGTTACGTCGTTTAGTCGATATTACAAATAAAAATATTAGAGCCCTAAAGACATTGAATGAACCCACTGAATTCTGGGATACGTTGGTTGTGTATATGATGTCCATTAAATTAGATCCTGTCACCAGTAGATATTGGGAGGAGTATAGAAGTAATTTGCCTAAATCGCCAACATTGCCGCAGTTTTGTTCTTTTGTTAGTCAAAAAGCTAACCTTTTAGAGACGTTGGAATATAATAAAAAGTGTGTATTAGAAAATAAATGTGATACTAAACCTAAGACATTTGTTGTAGCTACTAACCAAAGCGATAATTTAAATCGAACGAAAAATGAAAAATCAGCAGAATATGGAATATGTCCTTTATGTAATAAGGGTCATCTTTTATTTGCTTGTGAAGAATTTCGTAGTTTACCCGTTGAAACTCGTATAGCAAAAACAAAGGAATTAAAAGTTTGTTTTAATTGCTTACGTCCTGGCCATATGACTAAGCGGTGTAGATTATCGCGATGTAAATACTGTAAAGGTAGACATAGTACTCTTTTACATGTTGAGAATTCCAAACCTAGCAACTTCCAAGATCCTATGCCTAGTAGTGTTGCCCTTACTACTGATAGTTCGGCTAGTGTACCTGCACATACCTGCACGCTGGAAAGCTTCGCTTTACCCAGTGATACTTGTCTACCAAATACTACTGCTTCGCACATTTTGCTATCCACAGCGTTGGTGAAGGTGGTGAACGAGCAAGGCAATAAGATCGACGCCAGGATTCTGCTCGACAGCGGCAGTACAGCGAACTTCATGACGGAGACACTGTGTGATAAGCTGGGACTGTCCCGAAGTAATACGAGTTCCACAATAACAGGTATTAACAGTCAGACAACAACTAGTACACAGTCGTGCAATGTCAGCATCATATCATGTAGCGGTAGATATAAGACTAATATCAACTGTTTTGTATTGCCTGCAATTACAAAAATACTGCCGTCTGCTTTGATTGACAGACGTAAGATTCCTATACCATCACACTTGCAATTGGCTGACCCTTCGTTTTACATGCCGTCAGAGATTGACATCCTCGTGGGTGCTGAAGTATTTTGGAATGTCCTAGGTACAATTTCTATAGATTTAGGCAAAAGGCAGCCCAAATTACGCGACACCAAGTTCGGGTGGATAGTTTCAGGCTCTGTGGCTGTTCCATCACATCCATCCGTAAATATACAATCACATTTTTGTAATTTTACTTTGAGTGAACTGAACAATAGTTTACATAAATTTTGGGAGCTTGATACCGTTTCATCTATGCATTCCTTATCTAAGGAAGAACGAGCTTGTGAAGAAAGCTTTCGTTTACACACAACCCGTGATGAAAATGGGCAATTTGTGGTTACCATGCCTCTGAAGGATGGTCCCAGTGTATTAGGTGAATCTTTTGAATTAGCTAAGCACCGGTTTCTGTCACTAGAGCGTCGGTTTCAGCGTGATCCTGTCTTCAAAGAAAGATACATGTCTTTCATGCAGGAGTACGAGAGCTTGGGGCACATGACAGAGAATCGTACAGAAAAGAAGCCTCATTCAGATGGTGACACAACTGAATATTTTTTGCCGCATCATGGGGTCGTGAAAGAGTCCAGTACCACCACGAAACTCCGAGCAGTTTTTGATGCATCAGCTGCAACCACTTCTGGATTGTCGTTAAACGACATCCAAATGGTGGGTCCCACTGTCCAGGACGATCTTTTTTCGATATTACTTAGGTTTCGGCAGCATAAATACGTTATATCAGGAGACATCGAAAAGATGTATAGAGCTATTTTTGTGACACCAATGCAACGTTCTCTGCAACAAATAGTTTTTCGGACTGATCCCCAACTTCCTTTAAAAACGTATAGGCTTAATACTGTCACCTATGGCACGGCCTCCGCTCCCTACTTGGCCACGAAATGCCTTGTCAGTCTGGCAGCTTGCACCACAAATAAAAACGCGAAGTTATCGATTGAGCATGATTTTTATGTCGACGATTATCTCAGTGGGGGCGACTGCATTTCAGAAGTAGTAACGATGTGTCAGGAAGTCATTTCAGTGTTAGGGTCAGCTGGGTTTCATTTGCGAAAATGGCAGTCTAACAGCACAGAAATACTAACGGAAATAACTGGTACTTCAGGAGATTCAAGTAGTTTAAACTTATCTGAAAATAGAAACGTGTCTTCAAAGACACTAGGTTTGCATTGGCTTTGTGAACTAGATTGTTTAGCGTTTTCTATAGGTATTGATGCCACCAGACTCGCTACTAAACGTCACATTTTGTCAGTGATTAGTCAGATATTTGACCCATTAGGACTCGTTGGACCTTGTATTGTTGAGGCTAAAATAATTATGCAGAGATTGTGGATGCTAAAATGTGACTGGGATGATAAAGTGCCAGACGACATAAATAGTCTTTGGGTCTCGTTTGTCAGTACTCTCCCATGTCTTAATGACTTAAAAATACCACGGTGGGTTGTAGGCTGTAACTCAATCCTTCATGAACTTCATGTTTTCACGGATGCTTCTGAAAGGGCGTACGGTGCCTGTGTGTATGTCAGGTCTGTGGACAGCGAGGGGTCAGTTAATGTGCGGCTGTTGGTGTCGAAGAATCGTGTGGCACCAATTAAGCCAACGACTATTCCGAAATTGGAGTTATGTGGAGCTCTGTTGGGATCAAGACTGTGTACTAATGTGCTGAACTCTCTTACCTTACCTATATGTAGTTGCAGGTTTTGGTGCGATTCGACAATAGTGTTGAGTTGGCTTAACATGGCCCCAAACTTATTAAAACCTTTTGTACGGAATCGCATTGATGAAATACAGGACAGCACTGCAGGGTATATGTGGAGCTACGTTCCGTCCAAGGACAATCCGGCGGACCTTGTTTCCCGCGGGCTGAATGCTGATCTTATTAGCAAGTGTTCGTTGTGGTGGTCTGGTCCTCAATTCTTGTCAAAAGATGAGAAACACTGGCCAACAATGCCCAATGAAATCGCGAGACAGGATCTGCCAGAGGTTGTGTCATCTCATTTCATTGACAACACTAATACTAATTTAATTTCAAGTCATCAATCTGAATCAATAATTAAATCATTAATTCTTAAATATTCTAATTTTAATCGTTTACATAGAGTAGTTGCTTATTTACAAAGATTTATTCACAATTTAAAACACAGAAGTAACAAATCATTGGGTTTCCTGACCAATCAAGAACTAAATAATTCTTTTAATTTAATCTTGCAAACCGCTCAGAGTGATATGTTTCCTAAAGAGAGCATGTTATTGCAATCAGGAAAGTTACTTCCTCGTAAAAATAGGCTCGTCTCCTTGAGTCCCTTTATTGACGCGGATGGCCTTATTAGAGTAGGGGGGAGACTTGACAACTCTCCCTATGATTACAATGTCAAACATCCCATTTTACTATGTGCTAAACATCATATTACAAATATAATTTTTCAAAAATACCATAATGATTTATTACATCCAGGCCCTCAGCTTTTGTTGGCAAACATACGGCAAATGTATTGGCCTCTAGGTGGTAAAAATCTTTCTAAATCAATAGTTAAAAGATGTATCAAATGTTTTAAAAATAAGTGTCAGGTTGTGCAACCCATAATGGGTCAATTGCCTTCTTCAAGAACACAATTACAGTTTCCTTTTTTTAATTGCAGTGTTGACTATGCCGGGCCAGTACTGTTAGCTGACCGCAAAGGGCGGGGGTGTAGGCTTATAAAGACATACCTGTGCATTTTTGTTTGCCTTGCAGTTAAAGCTGTACACATAGAGCTCGTTACAGATCTGACCAAGGAAGGATACATGGCTGCTCTTAAACGTTTCGTGGCCCGTCGTGGCAAACCTCATAGCATCTTGTCAGATAATGGCACAAATTTCGTCGGTACATGCAACGAGTTACGAAAATTCTTACAAGATTGTAACCTAACTTTTGAAGTTGCTCAAGAAGGCATTGAATTTACTTATGCGCCTCCCTATTCTCCCCACTTCAACGGTATCGCTGAAGCTGCCGTGCGTTCCACTAAAAATCATTTAAAAAAGCTTTTATCCTTAACGCATTTTACCTACGAGGAGATGATCACTTGTTTGAATCAGATAGAGGCGGTCTTGAATTCTCGTCCTCTTACCCCTCTCTCCTCTGATCCTTCAGACCTCACTGCCCTCACTCCTTCACATTTTTTAATTGGACGACCACTGAAATCTGTTCCGCATCCACAGGTGACTGACATCAATATCGGACGGCTGGAGCGCTACCACAGAATGGAGCATATTACCCAACACTTTTGGAAGCGGTTTCATATAGAATATGTTTCTCTGCTCCAGCAAAAAACAAAATGGACCACTTCAACAGGACAGCTGTCTGTGGGAACACTTGTTCTCGTCAAGGAGAAGGGACAACCGCCACTGGTGTGGCCACTGGGGCGAGTCACGAAGGTGTTTCCAGGGAGCGACGGAGCCTCACGGGTGGTCGAGCTGAAGACGAAGAAGGGGCCGCTGCTGCGCGCCTACAACAACGTCTGCCCTCTTCCTTTGAAGTGAATACTTCAAGCCGGGGAGCATGTTCGGGCGTTGTCGCCATTCATCGGGTGACGCGAGCGATGGCTGCGCGGGCACATATATCTGGGGTCAACGGCCCACCGGGGCACTCCACATTCGACCGACACCGAGCTCACACGCTTAACTTCCCTTGTATTGTTTGTTCGGGATTTATTAGTCTTGTAAATTGTCAATAAATAACTAGTTTACAGTCCACTGGTTTAAATTCACAAGGTCCTCAGTAAGGTCCCCATCAGGATTAGCAGTTGGTAGAATTGGAACTGGTTCAGGCAATGCAGGTTCATTTTTCTATAGTTAGGCATCCTGTTTAAGTATATTTAATGTCAAGTGCCGATTAGCTTGTATCCAACAGGGATGATATACTTGCAGATTTGCTCTCCGATCCTGTAACATGGACATTTTAAGAGTAAATGGAAGAAATAATACAGGAAGTGTAGTAAACGTAGTTAATTATACTTGATCATAATTCGGATGCAATCTTAGATACTAGCACACGCTAATCTGATGTGGGATTTCATGGAAAAAATATTGTTATGTACTGATTTCTCTAAATGTGTGGTATCAAAACGCGTAATATGAATATAATTACTATTTAGGTACGTACCTCTTCTAAGGATAATCATCCAGACAATGTATTTTGTAGCTGCGGTATTAAAGCTGTTACAACATTATACCGTCGGTCGCATTCGTTAAGTGACCACAATACTATTCAGACAGACATGGTGACCGTCAGAATCCAAATCGTACGTATATACAAACAAGTCCCTTTTACACAGCAGAATACTTATTAACTTTGGAAGCGTCAACGAAAGTCTGATCTGATAGCGAGAAGTCAGGTTAAAACATCTAAAATCCAATACAGTAACGAACACAGTAATACGTGATATGATCAACACAAGACTATACAGTTTTGACAGTTTTGACGGTTAAGATCAACTGTCGCAGAAACGTCAAAATAAGTCTAGGACATTTGGATACACACTTTTAAATATTTATCGATTTATAAAGTGGTGCGTTAGTCGCGTCAAGACGCGCGCCATTCGAAAAGTAGTAAATTATCCTAAAAATAAAATCATTTACGTACAATTCTAACAGTCACGGGCGTTTTATAGGTATTATAATAATTATGACCATCAAGCATAGTTTACATAGGTACACCGATTGTCATAAGCGCGTATCCAAACGTCGATGCAATTGTCTCTTCCTAGCAATGAATTAAAAGGAAATCACCTTTAAAACATTTAATTTTTTGTGATTTTTCCTCGCCTGTTTTAGAGAATCGTAATTGTTGCGACTATTTTTTATTTATTTTAGAAGAATTTTTCATATAATTGTTATTAATGTACAGTTTGAAATTTGGATTGAGTTTTGAGGGCAGAATCCGGCCATGTCATTTCTTAAGCAATGCTCACACAACAGATACCGTAAAGTAAAAAATACTAAATGTTAAATCGCATTAATTCAAGTCAAGGCAAAAGTTACTAAATGTTAAAACTTGAAATCAAATATCTACCAAGTGAAGTTTATTCATAAATCGGTAAAATTTTGGTCGCTTAGTCGCCGAAATTATTGAAAATTTGTACTTTTTTAAGTTACCAAGCGACAGCAAAAGTCTTCCTAGCGGTACGAGAGTAGGATCAATCGACGCAGAAAAATTTTCTGATTTCAATGATATATATAACTCAATATCGCCCAAAATGTCGCTTGGTAACTTTTGCCTTTCAAGCGTCGACTTGTATTTGGACACCCTTAAGGTTGTCTCAAAACCTACATATGGTAGGGTGTACGCAACTATAAAATTTCAAGGTCAATATATCATACACAGGAGTCCTGGTTAAGTCGACCTAGATCCTTTGAGGGGTTATAGTAGACGTCATTCTTGACTGATTTTACTATGGAAACCCCTATCCCAATCCTTACCGTTTTTGAGTTATTAGACTTTTGATTTTTTTCAAAAATATTCCGCCTCTGCGTCATAAACTAGTTATTGTAAGAATTTTACGACGTTTAGGACGCTAAAGCGATACTTTTTAAATAGCTTACGAACGACTCATTCTATTGAAATCAGTATATTTGATAAATTACTCATATCTTTTTTTTTTTTTTTTTTTTTTTTTTTAAGGTGGTAAAATCATCAAATGAGTCCTCCCGCCCTGGGTGGGGCGGAAGGGACTGTCAGACTCTTACTGACTAAAATCCACCCGTGTTCCTTCCTATGCTCTTTACGTTCTGGGGCCACGGTATCCTGGGTTAAGAAAAAACCCGCGACCCCAGCAGGCATTTGGCGCGAAACACGACGCGCCACCGACCCGGGCTTGGTCCTTCGGACGGCGAGTTACCCATCACTCACCGTCCGCAAGCCCGCTCCGCCGCTGTGCCCTCTGCTAATCAGAGGGACACGCGTTGGAGCGTCCACACGACAGGCTATTCGCATACGGGCAAAGAGACCACTTAGGCACACAGTGCTTAAGAAAAAGTTTTTGCCCGCATCCCAGGGTGCACCGGCCCGAAAAACTGGTCTTCCCCCCGGACGTATCCGAGAAGGAACTCCAGTCCACGGGCGCACGTGGAGGTTTCCTGTCATAGCACCCCAAATTACTCATATCTTAGGAAATAAATGACTGGAAAGTTCAAATATTGAATTTTTACTGGAGCTACCCTTGTCTTTCGGGCCCAATTTCTCAAAATAAATGTACCGTATTAGATTGGCAGATTGCAGCAAAAACACTGTTGTCTCATTAGCTTTTTTAAATGGTACCACAATATCCACTTTTATTAATTAGTGTCCAGAAAACAAAGGTTGATACTGACAAGGTGGTTTTTTAACCAAACTCGTCAATACTCTTTTAACCGTAACTCAAAAACGGTAAGGATTGGGATAGGGGTTCCCATAGTAAAATCAGTCAAGAATGACGTCTACTATAACCCCTCAAAGGATCTAGGTCGACTTAACCAGGACCCCTGTGTATGATATATTGACCTTGAAATTTTATAGTTGCGTACACCCTACCATATGTAGGTTTTGAGACAACCTTAAGGGGGTCCAAATACAAGTATTTACAGACTTACAGCTGGGTATCTCGAATTCCGAGATTCTTACCTAATTTAAGCTAAAATGACTGGACTAAAGTAAAAAAAAAAAAAAAGTGCATCAGATAATCGAAACATTCAGTGCGACCATGTCCAGTTTACGTTGTTTTTCCACTAGATACTGCCGCAACTGTCTTCTAAATGCGCCTATGGTGTTAGTTGATCTGATCGGTGGTGGCAAATTATTCCATATTTTGGAAGCTGCATATCGAAAGCTCCCTCTGAAAGCCGCTGTGTTGTGTGTCTGAGTCGAAAGTTGTTCAATCAATCAATCAAATCAAATTTATTTTCTCACCACAATATACATTAATCATTTGACATTGTTCAGATTCCACAAAGACACATTTCGGACAGTATATAAAATATTGTGGGAGACTGGTGCCTAAGCTAGGCTCGTGGCCTGTGTTTCAGGACACCAGGATCCCACCCCTTTGCATTTTCATTATAAAATAATGTGTTTATTAACCGCGCTGACAGTATACATATAAATTGATGTTACGACATTTTTGTGGTTACTATTTATAATATAATTTTATTACAACGAAGAATATTTACATTTAGGTTTAGTGTTTTTTAGTATAATTTTAGTAGATGTATAGTATTGGTGTGTGTGTGTGTGTGTGTGTGTGTGTGTGAGTGCGTGGTATGTGGGTGAGGGAGTGTGTGAGATTACGTGAGCTTAGGTTTGTGTTAGAAGGTTTTCAGTATCATTATAGTTTAATTTGAGTAGCCAGTCAGTTAACTTTCCTTTGCATTTATTCTTTGTAAAACCAAATATATGAAACCGCTCATGAGTTTTATTGTATAAGTAGCCCTGTAGATAGCAGAAGAACCGCCTTGCGAAAACAGTTCTAAAACGTAGATGATGGCGCTTTACTGGGTCATAACGTCTTTTTCCTCTGGACAGTGTTGAATTATAATGCAAGAGGCTATATTGTTTCATCAGTACGTGTAATATAAATAGTTGACGCACCGTGAGTACTTGCTTTTCTTTGTATAATTGTTCGGTGGGATAGCGATAAGGAAGAAAAGACGACACCTTCAGTATAACTCTTTGGGCCCTTTCAATTTCTATTAGAGTAGTTTTTGGGGCCCCGCCCCATCTGGTGATGCAGTAACATATTATAGATTGTGCCAAGGTGTAGTACACTGATTTCATAATGTTATTATCGACTACATGCCTCAGCGTTTTGAACACGTATATGAGTTTCCTCAATCTGTTACTAAGAGTGGTTATGTGGTCTTGAAATCTTAGATTTTTGTCGATTGTTATTCCCAGGTATTTTACGCTTTCAGCTTTGGTGAGTGGTTCGCAATTACAAGTAAGTAAGTTTGGGTTTGTGCAAGAGTGAGCCACAATAGTATGACCTAATGTTTGGGAGGATGCATTGTTTTTTATGGAAAAAGCTAGGTATTTGGTTTTGGTTGTATTGAGAGTCAGTGTTGCGAGCATTGTCTTCTTTCACACTCTCGTCTACTTGCTATCCAACTCAATGTGCTATACAAGTAATCCGGTTTTTTTATATTTGACAACACCGAAATGTAGGCACGCTAAATGTAGTTTACGCCTGGACTTCATTTTTAGGATAAAATGTTTATTAAGATAGGGCGTTACATGACTTCTGCGAGGTATATTGTAACAGAACCGAGCGCACGCGTTTTGTACCCTCTGTATGAGCCTATCCGTACGTGCCAGCAGGCGCGGGCCGTAAACAGTATCGGCGTAGTTCAACTTAGATAAGACTAAAGTTTCAACGAGTTGTTCCCGCAGTGATTCGGATAAATAGGGCCTCACCTTGTATAAAATTTTTAAGCGGTAGAAACAATACCTTACTGACTCTGCTATATGTTTTTCAAACCGAAGGTCATTGTCCATGATAAGTCCTAGATTTCGCGCCTCGTATACTCGCTCGATTGGCTCCCCCATAAGTTTTAAGTCAAAAGTCATAGGCAGTGGAGCTAACTTTTGTTTAGTGCCAAATACCACATACTTAGTTTTCGTGGGGTTTAGCGACAGGCAGTTCTTTTCAGACCAGACAGCAATTCGTTCGAGATCTTCGTTGAGATCCTTTGTAGCGTTATGGTACTCTTCTGGCCTAAACGAGATGTATAATTGGACATCGTCAGCATATATGTGATACTTGCAGCTCTGGATGCATGTTGTTATGTCCGCACAAAACAAAGTAAACAGATTAGGACCCAAAATGGTGCCCTGCGGGACTCCTCTTTCCAAGGGAAGAGGAGCAGATCTGAGAGTTTTGCCGTCACTCAAGCGGAGGTCAACTAATTGTTCCCTCTTACTTAAATAGCTACGAAACCATTGCAAAGCTTGGGGGTCAAAGCCGTAATAATTCAGCTTCGACAATAATAGCGGAATGTTAATTGCGTCGATCGCCCTGGAAAAATCAAGCAGGACCAGCAATGTGCACATTCCCTTGTCTTGGGCAGTTAATATGTTGTCAGTAATGTCTAACAAAGCAGTAGAAGTCCCCCGCTGTTTTCTGAATCCTGACTGCAGATCAGGTAAAATATTATTTTGTTCAAGAAAAGCTGTAAGCTGTCGACTGACAATTTTTTCTAGTACTTTAGACAGACATGGTAGTATACTAATGGGACGTAAATCTTTCAAACTAGAAGGATTTGAATTTTTTGGCAGTGGCCTGATCGACGCAATCTTCCACTGATCGGGAAACGTAGACGTCGCAATCGAACGATTTATAATGTCTGTTATAATATTTAAAGTATGCGGCAATGTCATGTTAATCATATCTAGAGTAATGTTATCAAAGCCTTCAGCGTTACTTTTCAAACCAGAAATTATGCGTAAGACCTCGTTATGTTCCACCTGATTAATTTGGAAAATGGCATCGCTTTGTTTATGGTTATCAAAATAGTCAATAAGGGACGGGCATGCCACAGGATTCCCAGGAACAATTAAAACGTTTTTATTAATCACGTCTGGATCTGTAAAATGCGACGGAAGGTCTTGTCTAGTACTAAAGGGTAAAACGGTGGATTTCAAATTTTTCCAAAGTAATTTAGGGTTATGTATTTTATTATTAATATTTAGTTTGAAATATGCAATTTTTTCCCGATACAATGCGCCAGTAACCAAGTGTTTTAAATCTTTGTAGTATCTTTTCTTGGAATCGGATTTTAGTCGTCTGTAACTACTTAGCGCTTTGTCGCGTAAACGCATCATAAGTTTGATCGTATCTGTTATACACGGGTAAGATTTTTCCTTTATAGTGCACATTTTTATAGGCGCGTGAACATCGAACAGGGAAATTAGTTGAGTGTTGAGGGCATGTACCATAACATTTGGGGAGTCAAGCGAAGAAATATGTCCGAGGTTTAACGATGATAAGTCTATGTTGAATAATTCGTTGCACACATTTTTGAGAGGTCGATATTTTACAACGTATGGTTTAGGCTTTTCGCTTTTAATGTTGAACTCGCCGATTACAATAGAGTGACCGTTGATTGTACCGACTGATTCAACCACTGTGTATCTCGGTCGAAGGTCGGTACATATAAGATCGATAAGAGTTTCACTAGATGCTGTATAATGAGTGGGGCTGGTAACCAACTGTGTAAGGCTAAGACAGTTTAGAAACTCATTAATGATTTTAGTTTTAGCTGAATTTATTTCAAGCAGATTAACATTGAAATCACCAAGTAGTATGTGATGGTCACAGTCCCTCAACGAGCTCATAAAATCCGTTACAGCATCTAGGAAAAGAGCAAGGTCAAGCCAAGGGGGGCGGTAAGCGGTTCCTATGGCAATTTTTTTGCCGTTCAGAGAGAGCGTCAGCCACATTTGCTCGACCGATCCGAACCTAGGATCGGCCGTGGCAGGACACGTGCGAGCTCTCAGTCCTTGTCGCAAATAAAATCCCACGCCCCCACCCCGGCCCGTGCGAACATTCGCTGGACGCGGCGTGTGACGTAGACGGTAACCCGGTACCACAGGCGCGCGCCCCTCCTAGCCGTGACGGAGCCAGGTCTCGTTAATGGCCATAACATCGAAGCAATGTCTCTCCATTGCACCTATAAAGTCATCATGACCCGTACCCAAAGAACCAGCATTTAAAAAACCAACCTTAAGATACTTTTCTCCTTTAGTCGTCATTTAAGTAATTGTAAAAAATAAATTCCGCTATTATTTTGCTAGAGCAAATTAAATACTATCCGTCGCATTTTATTTTCATGTATAATTATTCCATATATAATTGTAAATTCGTAGTCCCTCAGTGTAGAAAAAAACAAAAATTTTGCAGCGCGATTTTTATAAAATAGTTTTAAAATGAGTAATAGTTGTGTATTGAGTAGATGCCGGTTATTATGAATGGTGTTATAAAACTGGTTAGCGTGTCGAACGTGCGGCGCGAGCGATGCGACCGCTAGACACACACATGTTAATACAAAGAATATTACATAGTAAGACAGTAACGGTGGAATTGTTTTTAACGAGAGGCCTTCAGAATCAGTCTTGATTATATAAACATAATGAACCGATACCTTAGTTTGAAAAGAGCTACAAATATTAATTAGAAAATAACAATAAACAATTAGGAAATTAAAACAAATACACACAAACATATCATCAACTCTAAAGCGCAATATTTGCGTTGTGACCCGCCGCGGGGCAGAAGACGCGCAATATGTCAGCCTCACAGTGGATGTGGCAAACTGCATCGCCGGGCTTGTACCCGTGCTTGTACCGAGCGAGGATACGGCCACGTTTTGCCCACACATTCTGCCAACCGAGGCGACTGCCTGCCTCACGTGCGCTCCGAAACAAGTCTCGGTTCGCTTTCGTAAGGCGCTCGTTGACGAAAAACCTCATCGCTGGGCCCGGCAAATCGGGATCCGCTGTGGTCATGCCGCGGCGCACTCGCGCGCTCTCCAGCAGTTCGTCACGTTTGTCCCGACGTGCGAGGCGCACTATGAGGAAGCGCGGGCGGGTCTCCACCGGTGCCTCTGCCTGCGTCGCGTTTATGCGCCTACCACCAACTCGTTCGACGCTCACAATATCCCGCGCCTTCAGCTTGACGCCCATTTTTGCCGCCACCAGAATCGCGGTGTGAGTTGGGTTGTCGCCGCTGACCTCTGGTATGTTGGATATTTGGATATCATTACCAAGCAGTTCTTGGTCGCGGTCATTGATTTCCCTCCGCAGTTGCGATATTACATCGTGCGGCTCAGACGATACCAAGGGCTGCGGCTGAGATTGCTGATTCCCCAGTACTGCTACTCTCTCCTCCAGTTTGTTCATCCTGTCGTTGGTGACATTCAGTGATGATTTCAGCTCACTCAGATCAACATGAAGCTGCCGAAATTCGCTCCGCACCAGCTTCATAAACTCCTCCTTGAAATTAGCAAGTTCAGCCCTGAGGATGTCGAGGTTGAACTCCTGAGTTACATCCAGGGCTGTGCTGTTAAAGGGACTGGTGTCCATCAGATTGCCGAGGACTTCCTCACTGCCAGCTAGTGTTGGAGAGGGCGCCCAAACCTGGCTGTCCCTGGCCCGGCTCTTTATACACCCTTGGCAGTGCCAAGCGGTCGTTAATGGTCCAGCAGCCTTCACACCTGCACATACCCGATGATAACAGGACTGGCACTTGCTGCAACTCACAGCCTCAGCTGATGACAAGAACTTGCCACAACAACCACACTTAGCCATGGTCAGTACTTGTTAGTACACGGTTCAAATAACAGATGGCGCTGATTGTAGGAAGACAGTTATGGCAAATAACACGTAGTTTATGGTGCAGACAAACACCATAGGCTGTTATATAACTTCCGATTAAGGGTGTGCACACACTAAAGTTACGGAACTAGTTCGTTTTCTGCTAAACACTTTAAAAATGTCACTTTTGTTAGGTTTCGGGTACTTATTTATTAGATATAGATCGAAAAAAAAATTGTTTTCATTTATTTGTAATTAACACAGCTGTTATAACACTGGATAATAATGTCACTTATAAATTGAACTTTCAAATGTACTTTCACAATAAACTTATTGGTAAACAACGCATTTATTTTTATTTCATGGAATATTAATTTTTGGAATTGCAATTTTGCCGGTCGTAGTGAACAGACGTATCGAACAATTATTGTAATAAACAAATAATCACATGTGACATAGTGACCTAGTTTAACCAGTAGTAAGCATTGTCATACATTGGACTTGTGTAGGGTGTGTTATCATAAAATGACTGGTGTTTAAAAGTAACTTAAAAAAAAAAAAAAAAACCTGCTTCGCGATGGAGGACAGTCCATTTAACCGGAGTAATAAATGTGTTCGCTCCCCGCCTTCTACGCCTGTGCCCGTGCCCGTACCAGCTTCTTCCCCTAAAGCGCCTGTCCAAAGGAACGATGCCCCTCAAGTTATCTCGACACAAGAAGTTCAGAACTGGATGTCGATTATTGAACAAAGTTTAAATGAGGTCTGTTCAATTGCTGCAGACGGAAAACTGAATGTGGAGCAAAAAACGCGGATTAACACCCTGTGCCGAAAGGTTGGGCACGGGACTTCGCAGATGGCCGTCATGTACCAGTCCGTCAAAGCTAAAGCCCTTCAAGCACACAACACAGTTCGAAACCTTGAAAGCCAACTCGATCTTTCGCAGCAGCTACAAAACCTTAAGCTGAGTATCGCAGATTCGACGAAACCTGCCCATGGATCATCGTTTGCTGACATGGTAAAGAAAGGTGCCAACAATTTTATCCAGCCGAGTCATGTAAGTTCGGTGGCCATCTATCCAAATGACAACTTGAAGACCAGTGACGAAACAAAATCTCTTGTCCAAAAAATTATCAGCCCTGAAGAAATGAAGCTCCAAGTGAGAGGCCTACGAAAGACGAAGAACGGCGGTGTCATCATCAGTACCGAGACGAAAGACGATATCGAGAAGCTGAGAAAATCGGTGCAGCTGACCAAGTCAGGCCTAACAGTGGACGAGCCATATAAAAGGAAGCCTAGGGTTGTTATTATAGGAGTGCCGACATGTATGCAAGAAAATGAGGTTTTTACTTGTCTGTACAATCAAAATCTTGCCGAAAAACTTCAGGACTGCAGCCTTGAAACATTTTTGAGCTCAATAAGACTAAGTCATAAGTCAGGTAAGAAAGACTCTGAGACCTGTAATTTTATTGTCGAAGTATCCGCAGTCATACGCAAAGCCCTGGTATCACAAGAACGAGTTTTTGTAAACTGGTCGTCATGCCCTGTGAGAGACTTCACTTTGGTCACACGCTGTTATAAGTGTCAGCAGTATGGACATGCGGCCAAGTCATGTCGACAGACCACGAACACCTGCGGTCACTGTGGTGAACTAGGTCACTCAATTAAAGAATGTCCAAAGAAGGCTGACGAACCAAAATGCGCTACTTGCTTGCATTTTAAAAAACCTGCCAAGCATAACACAGGTGCTGCAGACTGCCCAGCAAAAATAATGGCTGAAAAATGGTTCATCAATTCCGTAGATTATGGAGGCGCCTAAGAGCGCCGTTAATTAGTTATTTGATTGACCTTACTTCCTTACCATTATGATAAATGATTTAATTAATGATTTAGATAATTTCTCTGTATCCGAGTCCAAGGTGTGTGAAGCGGAAAACTGCAAACAATATCTATCTGGCTTCCAATCTCCACTAACCATACTAACACAAAATATTCGCAGTGTTTTTAAGAATTTTGATAGTTTTAGTACATTTCAACAAAGACTAAACATAAATTGTGATGTCATTGTTTTAACCGAATGCTGGCTTGCTAAACAATATAACATTCCATTAATCCCGGGCTATAATATGTATAAAAGTACTAGCAATTTCAATCAAAATGATGGGGTGATAGTTTATGCACGAAATAATTTAAATGTTTCTGTAGAGGAACCTGAGATGCACGACTGTAACAGACTGTTAGTTAAAATCGGATCAGAATTTGGGATATTAGCATTATATCGACCTCCGTCTTTTAGAAACACCAACGTTTTTATCGATTCCCTGAATGACACCTTACAAAACATGTCATCCATTAAAAACACGGTTGTAATCGGAGATATAAATATCAACATTCTTCCAGGAAGTGCTGATCCGTCAGCTCAGGACTACCTCAACCTTTGCGCCTTTCATGGCCTGCTTCCAGCACACAGCTTTCCTACACATCACAGTGGCTCCTGCTTGGATCATATTATGCTAAAATCGAGTTACCCTTCACTTGCACTTGTAGTTAACTCAACAATAACAGATCATAATGCTGCCCTACTAACCCTAAACTGTAAACTACCTAAACAAGGCACTCGCAAAATTACACAATTGAATATAAATAAACTTGAAGAAGATTTATGCGTCATCGATTTTGATCCAGTCTATAATTCCGCTGACCCGCAGTTTGGCATGTTGTATGTAATTGAAAACTTACGAAATGCAATTCAGAAAAACACAGTCCTATCCCACTTGAGTAACAAAAATTACAATATAAAACCATGGATAACACCTGGTCTTATTCGCTGTATGAAACATAGGGATAAACTGCATATAAAGGCTAAATCTCATCCGGATAATAAAGTATTGCAACTTTCGTACAAAAGATATAGAAATTACTGTAACGATATCCTTAAAAAAATTAAAAACAACTACGACAAAGTGGCATTGGAAAAGGCTGGATCAAATAGCAAAAAGATCTGGAAATATATTAAAGACGTAACGTATAGTAAGAAACAGTGTGAGTCATCTTCAGGTTTATTACAAGCACACTCGTCCCCGCTGGAATCCGCTAACATAGCAAATAATTTCTTTGTTAATATTGGAAAGCGTCTGGCAGAAAAAAATCAGAATCAATCTCAATACGTAACAAGTACACCATCAACATGTAACACTGCTTTAACATCCTTCGCACTGTTAGATACTGATGAGACTGAGGTAGAAAGTATAATCATGACCTTGAAAGAAGATTGTGCCGTTGGCTGGGATAACATCTCTAATAAAATTATTAAAAAATTCAAGGACATTTTGGTACCACCTCTAACCTATATTTTCCGCATTTGTTTGTCTTTGGGTCATTTTCCAGGGTGTCTCAAAAAAGCTGTTATTATACCTGTCTATAAATCAGGAAGCAAAGATCAGGTGACCAACTATAGGCCTATTTCTGTACTGCCTTCCATGTCAAAAATATTAGAAAAAATTATAAATAAAAGATTGTTGAAATATTTGGAAGATAAATCAATGCTGTCTAAACGGCAGTTTGGATTTAGGCCTAGAGTTTCAACTGCTGATGCAGTACATCATCTAACTGACTATCTTGCGCAAGAACTTGACAGGGGTAATCATACAGTAGGGATTTTCCTGGACCTAGCCAAAGCTTTTGACACAGTTTCCATTCCGATGCTGTTGCGCAAGCTTGAGATCATGGGTGTAAGAGGCACCCAGTTAAAAATTTTCCAAAGTTATTTGGAAAATCGTTCCCAGTGCGTAAGGATAGGCAATGTTGTCAGCGCTTTTCAAAATAATACATTATATGGTGTTCCCCAAGGAAGTATATTGGGGCCCACTTTATTTTTGATCTACATAAATGATCTTTGCGATTTAAAACTAGAGCGCGGCACTATAATAACTTACGCTGATGACACTGCTCTGCTTTTTTCGGCTGACTCAGAAAACGAAGTCTTCAATCTAGCGCAAAGCGGATTCAATATTGTAAATAAATGGCTTCTAAATAACTCACTAACTCTAAATGCAGACAAGACAAATTTCATTAAGTTTTCGATGCGCAAGCAAATAACCAATATCCCCTCAATATTGCATGCTCATTGTTGCCAAGTTCCTACAGAAAGTCAATGTAAGTGTCCTAAAATTAAAAAGACTGACAAAATAAAATACCTAGGTATAGTATTAGATGAAACCCTTTCATTTAGATACCACATGGAAGCATTAAGTAACAGAATTCGTAAGTTGATATTCGTATTTAAAAAACTACGAATTATTGCAGATGTAAAAACAATTAAGCAAGTATATTTTGCTCTTTGTCAGTCAATTTTGACCTATTGTATTACTGCATGGGGTGGAGCGAGTAAAACACTGTTATTGACCATTGAACGAGCTCAAAGAGCTATTCTCAAAGTGGCTACTTGTCGGCCTTTCCTGTTCCCAACTAACCTCCTGTATAAATCCTGTGGAGTACTAACAGTTCGACAGTTATTTATAATGAGCACTGTACTAAAACAACACGCAGCTCTTCCTTATAGCACTGAATTTACTAATAAGAGACGGAAAGATATAGTTTGTCCTCAAAAAAGCACAAAGCATGCTTTCACAGCCAAATTTTATATGTACCTTGGACCCCTACTTTATAATAGGCTAAATGGAAAAGTAAAAATCTACTCCGTAAATCTCAGTAACTGCAAGAAAATCCTTAAGGAAGCTTTACAATCACTGTCCTACGAAGATACAGAGAAGTTGTTACTTGTTCATAAGTAAAGTTTGTTCAATATTATTGTAATTTTATATATTTGTAATTAGTTAGCTAAGCTAAGCACCATCGGGCACGCCGCAATTGCGGCGGTAAGACCCCTCTTTGAGGAGTGGCTGGAGAGAAGTCATGGCGTCCTGACCTACCGCTTGACGCAGGTCCTCACCGGACACGGAAGTTTCGGGAGGTACCTGTGTCTGATGCGAAAGGAGGAGACGCCTGGGTGCCACCACTGCGAAGATCGCCCGGAGGACACGGTGGAGCATACGGTGCAAGACTGCCCAGCTTGGGCGGAGCACCGACGTGTCCTCACGGCTGCGATAGGCGGAGACCTCTCGCGCCCGGCATTGGTTGCGCCATGCTGCGGGGCGAGACGGAGTGGGAAGCGGTCAGCTCCTTCTGCGAGGCAGTAATGCTCGTCAAGGAGGAGGCAGGCCGCGAGCGAGAGAGGACAGCGTCCTCCCTCCGCCCCAGCCGCAGTGGAACTAGCAAAATAATCCTGGCATGCGATTATAGAATGCTACCTGGACTTATAAAGCTCCTATGAAGGTTTTGGTAGGTGCTACTACGCTTTTAACAGCATAAATACGTGCTGTTTTTACTCAAGTACGTTGTATCCTATAATTTGTACTTATATCCGTATATAAAACCATACTTCCTGACAAATTTAGGATCAGGACTCCTATAAAAGCATGAAATAAGAGTAGTTACACTCAAGAGCAATTACTCCGGTAAGTTAGACTTATATGCGCCTATAAGATAACATTTGCGGGCTATTTAAATCCTCTAACTCCTATACGAGCATGTACCAGGAAGATATGAACTGAGGAGCAATTACTCTTATTATTTTTGCTTGTAGCCTCATATAAGCCAATATTTTGTGGCCAATATAAGTAAAAAAAAAGTTAAATTACTGCAAGTCATTTATGTATCCGGTATGGTTTAACATATGCTTAGAAGTAACTGTTAAATGAATTTCATATCCACGTTTTATGAATAATAAAACACCAAGATTATAACAGCACTCGGTAGGACAAAATATTTTCTGTTAATTTTTTTTAGTTTTATCTTATGCCGTTTTAAACCCAGACATACTTATATAGGCATTCCACAGTAGTGTTATAGTCTAAGTAATCTCAAACAATCCTGGTTAAAACTCTTATGAGGCCACTTTTGCTTGTAACGACCATTACAGGCCAAAACACGCTTTATATAGTTTTGAGAAATTCTATTGTAGGACTTGACATCAGCCATTTTGATTACAACAGTGTGACGACCGTTTTGCGAATTTTCGCGAGGGTTCCGGACATGGCACATTTAGAAGAAGTTCGAACTACGAAAGTACCAAGTCTATGAGCGATATTGAAAGTGAAGAAGGACTTTCGGATATTAACAAAAATTTAGAACTGTGTCATTCTATCAAAAACTGGGCTTTACTTAAAATTTTAAATATGAGATTAAACAATGTTTTGCCTAAAGATGCACGAACATTACTGGATACCAAAAAAGAAAATCTAAACATTAGTGTTTCAGCCCCAGTGCACTATTGGCACAACGGTTTGGTCAAATGTTTGAAAAAAAAATGTGACAATGTTTCTTCTTTATTAAATGAAATTTTTCCAAACATTTAATGTTGATGGATTACCAGTTTTCAACATTTCAAGATACCAGTTTTGGCTTTGACAACCGGGACATATCTCAGATAACAAGAAATGTGTAACATTCCATGGCGATTTTAAGTTCTTTAAAGATCTGAAATCTTCTTTATCCAGGAACATCGGCATAGTCTTGTTTAAATCGTCAGCAACCTATTACATAATAAAGTTAAACAATGTTTAACCTAGCACGTAGAACAAATCTTATAATATGTTTTTAACTTATCAATATAATATCAATCGATTTCATCTGGGCATTGCGGAACCCTAATCGGTAAAAATGGCGAATATGCTTCGGTTTTGAGATATCCTAATATAGAACCAACATACTTATATTGGTCCTATATTACACTTGGACATGCTAAAAATACTTATTTTAGCACTATGTTACACTTTGGAAATGCTTACTAAGAAAATGTCGGCTGCCTTCATAATATTAATTTAATATTAATTAATACTAAAATGTAAATAAGCAAATTTCAAGAGGCGCTTTAAAATTGTAACCCAAACCACCACAGATTTCACAGAAAATTCACATTCCCCTATGAATAAGCTACTATAAGACTAACAATAACTTTTTCTATTGTGGTTGACATTAATAAATTCTGATTCATATAAATACTTAAAACACAAGAAGTTAAAAATATTTTCACAGAGCACAACAACTTCAGATAGTCTCTTCGACTGTTCTCATTATGAGCTTACAGCAGCATTTCTAGGAGCGTATTAATCAAAATTTTGACTATAACTTACTTATATTGAGATTAACAGGAGTAATTGTACTGACGTAATTCTATTTAAGGAGCAATATGGGCGTAGATGGCATTTCAGCGGACTAATATAAATACGTTATAAGTAAAAGTAGACTTATAAAGTGGGCCCTTTTCGCGACTTATATGTGGATATAAGTCTCATATAGTCCTCGATAAATGTGGTTCTAGGATAGAATTAAAACCACTTTTTGCTAGAATGTTTATTATGATATGAATGAATAGTTTCTTTACTTTTATAACCTTTGGTAATTTTTGTGGTTGTTGTTGTGTGAAAATGTTGGAAAACTTTATCGTAAATGCTGGTAACCTTAAATAAATATTTTTGCTTGTTTATGTACTAATACTAATTTACTTGATATATTTTCAAAAGAATCAACGTATCGCGATTAGAAAGCTTAAAGTTTCTGATTAATATGATGGTTGCATTTGTAAGTTATGCCATTAATAGTAATACCTAATGTCTACCTATTGCACTAAGAGAAAAATGCTAGGTATAATTTAGTTAAATTGGTAACGAGAGGAGAATAGTGTTTCTACAGGTATATCAGTAAAACTTCTAAAATTAAATCAACTCTTATATTTTTAAAATACAATAAATGAATAAGAAACATTATAAAAATATCTTAGTAGTAATAGCTTAGTACTTTTAATCCTTTTACATAAACGTATGAAACATAACAGAAACCTGAGATTGAGATCACTTTATTCTTAAATTACTACAACAATAGAGAAACGTACATATCTAAATAGAACAAAAAACAACAAAGTTTTGTTCTACCTATAACTATAATTCGCAATTATGTATAAGTAATTCTTATACCTAATGCGAATTATAGTTATTCCAATAAAACAGTCTTTCTGGGTACGTATTTACGAGTAGGTTCAAGTATGTAGCTTAAAGATTAATTTTTCATCATGTCACTTTAAATCACACAATTATTTCTCAAATTCACTAATCAGCCTCTTTTCATGACTATAAATATAGGTTTTTAATTTAGATATGTACCTAATAAACAAATCTTCTTTAATTATCACACCACAGCACGTCTTTACTATAATTATTATAGTCATCAGTCTTCTTTAATAAGTTTAACTTCCTACCTAAAACAAGTCATGCCATTAAATGACAGCAAATATTTAAAAAACTAAATATACAATAACAAAAATCAAAAAATATTCAAATCAGAACTGGACGAAGACGAAGATAATCTTCTTACTTTTCTCTTCTTGGCTGTAATCATGATTTCTTCTTCGCTGTCAATATTTCTTGTCCGTTCATACTTTTCAATAATTTCAGTATCATTGTTTTCAAAAAATGAACACGATGGAGTGCTAAATTCATTGAAGTTTTCATATTTTTCGAGCAATGATTTGGGTATTATCGATGATTCCTGCTCATTCTCTCCTTTTTGATTATTCATTCCATCAAAGGAATGGGATGTTGAGGGCTTAATAATTGATATTTCAATGTTTGTGATTGACTGTGTGTGTGGTTCATGTATGAAACTATTCCTTTGTAATTTTTTGGAAAGATTCTTTTCATTGAATGGCTTGGGACGTAGTACTAATTTTTCTGACAGTTGAATTGGACGCAGATGTGCTATATTTGTATTATTTGCAAAATTCGTTGATTGAATCCCAGTGAAGTCATGAAAACCTAAGTGCTTGCCGTGAGGGCACCTAATAGTTTTATTTAGGCATTCTCTTTCAATACAGGACAGATGTCGAAGTGCCAAACGGTTTCCTGACTCTTTAGACCAAACAACTTGGTGAACTTTCATAGTTCCCGGAAAAGTCTTTAAGTCTTTGGGCAAGAGCCAATCTTTTTCTGTCACCTGATAATCTTCAACTGTTTCAATTTTCACACCTTTAACATAACACTGTAGGTTTTGTACCAGCGATTCAATATTGGTAATATCATGTTGATATGAGACTTGTTTATCTAACGTTCTCTTTAATACTCCACCCACTCCATCTGCTGCGCTTTTTCCATGACCACACTCACAATAGTTCCAAATTATGTGGGTCAGCATCGGACAATAGGAGGATAACTGAGTTATTATATATAATATATTTTTATTCCTGTATTGCGCAGATGGTGAGTCAGAAATAACGTAAAGTTTACTAACCAGAGGAGCAGTTATCTCAATTTCTTGCAAAACAGGAATGAGGTGTGCCCATACTGCAGCAGCATCATGCCTTAAAGAGGTACTTACAGTACAAAATGACTGAGTTTTGCAAGTTTCGTTGTCGAGTTTGAAATATATTACGACAGTATGCAAAGTGAACTGTTGCCTGCTACCACCAAAATGAAGGGATTGAATTTCGGATCCATATTTGGCATTATATTTTCACTGAAATCAATTTGTATAATACAGTCTTCCGTAGTCATATTTTCTTTTAACGTTTTGAAAGCTTGATTTTGATTTTTATTATTGACGCAATGTTTAAGGAATGGTTTCAGGCTATCTTCGAATTTTTTTATTAAATCTAGTGGTTTCACCCAACGCCTTACTTTTTCAACTTTAATAGCAGATTTTTCTACATTATTTTTGACATATATGCTTTTATTCTTCTCCCAACCCCAATACGCTATGTTCACTTCATTATTAAACTCTTGATAATCAATGTGTCTATTTTTACAACTTGAGCATATTCTTTGCAGACAATCGATGTTATCTTTACTACAACATAGGCTACTTAAAACGTCGGATATTGTATTTTCTTTGATAAGGCGGTTTCTTTTCATAGATTCAATCAAAAGTTTCATATTTTCGTGCTTTTCACATAGGCATGTATTTCGTGCATTCACATTTGGTTGAGTGACCCAGAAAGGCTTCATTCTTGAAAATGTTGAATAGCTTATCGGTGGTTCTCCTGATCCCAAATATTTCAAGTGTAAATTTTTAAGTGTGTCTGTCAATAGTCTTTTTTGTTTTTTTAATCCATGTCTAGATATGGTGTCATTTTTTCCAGGACACAGTGTTGAATTTTCATCATCTTCTAAAAATTTCACCACCCTCCTGAGAATTCGATTTTTTTTTCATCAGGTTTTATGACTTCTACTGCTGGTTTTTCTCCTTTTTGGGTACTTTTCTTCAAAATCATATAATTGCTTTGTAGTCTGTTACACCTTTTTTTGAACATTTCTTTTTCCTTAGTGACCTGTAATAATTTGTTTTGTAATTCTGTTATTAGCTTAGTTTTAGTTTTTTGATATTTTCGAAATTTGTCTTTAAGTCCTTGCTTGAATTCTACAGATGTAATTGACGAGTCTGAAACAGGGCTGTTGGGGCATAATGTTGACTCGATACTACTTAGATTTGATGGACATGTTATTCGTTGTACGCCACTTGGTTGTACACAATGAGTGCCAGTTACTACATTGTCATCAATATGATGTTGAATATTGGAACCAATTGTACTATCGCTATTCATCGGCAAGCAGCGCTGAGCCGAAGATGGATTCCCTTGACGAGAAGTGCTAGGACCAGGATTGCTATAGTCAAAATTTACAAAATTTTGATGCGTTGATAGCAGGGTTTGTCGTGGACTGCTTGTGTATACCCGATGAAAGCTTCTAGCTTCTGTAGTATTAGAACGTTGGATTTGGATATTCGTACTAATACTATTGCTGTTCAATCGTAAGCTGCGCCGTAAAGTAGGCAAGAAGGAACTGTGACAGGAAGTGCTTAGTCCAGGACCATCACTTTGATCCCCAATTGTCTCATCCAGAGGGTTAGCACGAGCCGCTATAGGAGCTGGAGCTGCTCTATTTTTTTTTCTTTGGTAATAAGCAGCAGCACTTATTTTGTTTCTTCTTCTTAGGATTCTTAATTTTTTAGGGGTCATTAGATGCCTTGAAACAATTAATCCCGCTGCTTTTTTTCTGGCATACCTTTCTCTGTCTTTTCTCAAAAACTCTTCGCGTGAGACTTCATTGCTCTTAATTCTCTCTTTTCTTCTTCTTTCATACAACCTCCTTTTTTCCAACCTTTCTTCTCTAGTCTGTTGCTTAGGCCGCGGCATCCTAAAATCAAAATACACGCTTTTCAATTTTCTTCTTTCTCATATCCACAGACATAAATTCATACACACTATACTATGATCCTATAAAATACTATACCTTCAGATACACCACGCGCTCACACACTAGCTCTCTTGCATTGACTCAGACAAACACTCTCACAGGCAATTTCTCATCACATAGGTATATCTCTAATTTTTTCATATAACGTTTAAATGCTCTTTAACTTATTTGTTATATCTTGTAAAATTAAGAAATTTTGTAATTATATCAAATATTATTTATTATTGTTATTTACTCGTAATAAATGATATAAAAATAAAGGTAAGTGACTTATATTGAAGGTAAACCATCGAAATAATTATTTTGTTGACAATTAGTAGGTATAATAATCTACACTGTGGTGACCCACACACTCATCACATTTTCGTTGAGCCGAACAAATGTGTATCTAAAGTATAGTAAACATGTACTAACTACATAGATATATGTATATATTATATATCTTAAGCACAAATATTACACAACAAATACACCTAAATAATCTAATCGACACTCTAGGTAAAAGTAGGTACATTACAAAACTATGACTTTGTATTTGACACCAGGATCTCTAAAACTTTATGTTTTTATCATTTCGGAGATACTTTTAATTCCGGTGGACTGTAATTGGTATAACAGTCCACCGAATCCACTGAAATGATAACACTGAGATGATAAAATAGAGGTTAGTTCTACATTTAACTCCGAAAAAAAAATATTTAAAAAATATGAACACTACTCAAACAAAACAGTACTTACTGCGAATTTAATACACAATTTTGAAACAAATTAAACAAATCTAGCACGAGTTATAACAGCCACCGAAATGAAACTATTTTTGTCCCCATATTACTGAAATGATAAACTTACTTTTTTGGCGGGAAACCGCAAGACGTTGGGACCGGTGCGTTCGCGCCGAGAGCTTAAGCCGGACTGATCCGGAGTGAGGAAAGGTGAAAGGGGCGTAACAACGCAATGTTGATGTGGCTATTCTACTAAAACTTACTGTCCTCTGAAATGATAACTTTTTTCCAGACAAAAGTTGACTGCCTGTCAAATCCATGAGAAAGAAGATAAACAAACAAAAATTGTTTTATTTGATCGAATATATTATAATTTAATGATAACAAAATCAATTTAAATCCATATTACGAATGTATTTGCAGGAGAAGGTATGTTATGAGCGGAATTGGGTTCAGGACAGGTCACCGTGATGATAAAATAACACTTTGTAATTTTTTTTTGGGTATATTAGAGGGTAGATACCAATGATTTTTTTTGCCAAGGTAGAGAAATACTTACGTTGTTGAGAAAAAATATATAAAATTAATAATCAGCACATTGCACTACCGTTCTCAGGTTTGCCGTGTATTTTTTTGCTTGGGCAATTCACCCATACTCTATAGATTATTATGCTTATTATGTGATTATTTAATAAATTATTGATACCTACCTTCGCCTGAAACACAGGAATACCTAGTTCAGGCATAGATAATTTCTGGACTGTACATAGATTTAAGGAAAATTGTGTTTTTATTTACCTCATGTTTTTTGAATAAATTTATTATTATTTATTTATTTATTTATTTATAAGCGAGAAGTACACAGAGGGCTTATGGCTGTTTGACATCCGTGACGTCACCTAACTACACCTTTACTTATAATATCATAACTTATCTACACCTTTACTTATAATATCATTGATATTTAGTGACTGGACAACTAGAGGTATTAGGAAAAGTAGGAAAACCTTTTGCAACCTTATGGCCTTAAGCCTTATATTAATACTGAAACTTTTAGCAAGCATGTCGCTACCTATTCCAAAATTTAAGATAATACTTTAGAATATTCCAGACAGAACTCCAGACAGGACCCACGGGGACTTTTGTTGAGAGGATGTTGGAGTTGGCGATGAAAGCGTGTCTACGTGCCAAAGTATGGTGGGCTAAAATTGATGCGACGCCGAAAAATTTGTTAAATGTTAAATGCAAGGGGTGTATTTTGGTATTTGCATCGAATCATCCGATGCCAATGGCGCGTCGTAAGTTATGTCCTCACAGGCTTGGGTAGATATCGAAATAGATTTTTCGCCTCACACGCTCGGAGGGATTCTGTTTTCTCATTCGGAATCTGGGCGCGGGGCGCCATTTTGCGCGCTGGGGCGCAAATTGTCTTTTAGTGTTCGAACACGCCTTGTGTTCAATTGTTTTCTGCACTGACAGGTGAGCCGCACTGCATTTCCTCGCTTACTGAGGTGGGGATTTGTGTGTTGCGATCGGCGGCAAGATTTGGTACACCAGTTAGCATCTCAGAGATAAAATACCATCCCTAACAGACAAAGATGCTAATCCTTTTATTTCAGAATTTAGGTACAAAGATAAAATAACGAATGAAAAGGGGAAAGAGTATGAGGACAGAAATAGGAAAGCCGCAGATATGAATATAGGAATTGGTGAAAAAGTATTTGGAAAGAATATGGTGAAGGAATATTATATATCCTATTAATATTATAAAGGTGAAAGTTTGTATGTATGGATGTATGGATGTTTGTTACTCTTTCACGCAAAAACCACAGAACGGATTTGGCTAAAATTTGGTACACAGATAGTTTATAACCTGGATTAACACATAGGATAGTTTTTATCCCGATTTTATGTTCCCGTGGGATAATTTTCGAGTTGTAGCGGGTGAAACCGCTGGCAGCAGCTAGTGTGTAATAATTGTGTATCTGCAACAACAGCACCGTAGCAATGCTACGCAAGCTACGGCGTAGCTGTGTTGCGTTTGCTACGGCGTAGCAGTGTTCTGTTTGCTATGGCGTAGCAGTGCTGTGTTTGCTACGGCGTAGCACTGTTGTCCTTGCTACGGCGGCGTAGCACCACTCGCATGATGCATTGTACTGACATAAGGGTGCTTCTATACGGCGCATGTAACCCGCGCAAGTGCCTCGACATGCTCAAGCTACATGCGCCGTGTACAAGCACCCCACGGGTAGCTTGATCAAGTAGCTTGCGCATGTTACTTGCGGGGGTAACCCGCACCTTGACTTGCGCGGGTTACATGCGCCGTGTTCAAGCAGACAAGCACCCTAATGTAACACAGATCATTATGCATTTTGTTATGCAAAAAAATAATAATAAGCAAGGGGTCTAGTTAACATCTCAATAGACTCAAGCCAACCTCACCTGCCCGTGGTGCACCCTGCTGACCAACGAACGAGGCTCTGGCGCAACGTCCATCAACCCGCATTGGACCAGCGTGGTGGACTAAGGTCCAAACCCCCTTTTATAAAACTTACAAACTATGACAGAACAGCATTACCTCCGGCCCCAAGTGCCCGGCAGCTCTGGAGTGCCTCGCGACAACGACGGTAGTCAACGGGTTCCCAGAGCACGGGGTGCTAAGAATCCCCGGGTGGGATCGATTTTCCGTCAACGAAACCAAGCTACGAAAATGGACACCGATTCTAGCCTAAATGTTTTAACATACAATGTACGCACATTAATGCAAGATGATAGATTGCTTGAGTTGGAAAATGCTTTGAAAGAAATAAAATGGGACGTGATAGGTCTCTCAGAGGTGAGAAGATTAGGAGAAGCTACAGAGGAACGGGAAAATACTATATTCTATCACTTTGGAGCTACCAGAGGTCTTTATGGAATTGGATTTTTGGTGGCTAAAAAGTGGAAGAACAATATTGTAGAGTTTCTCGGATACTCGGAGAGGGTAGCAGTGCTCAAACTTAGCATTACCGACCAACACAACATAACCATTGTCCAAGCCTACGCACCCACATCTTCGCACAGCGATGCGGAAACAGAAGACTTTTATGATGTTCTTAACAAAGCGTGCGAAGAAAACCGTAGTACTTGGAACATCATTACTGGTGACTTCAATGCTAAGATCGGGATCAGACAAGATTTAGATAGCCCAAATATTCTTGGGCCACATGGCCTAGGAACCAGAAATGATCGAGGAAATGCACTCATCCAGTTTGCATTCGGACAAGGACTCAAAATAATGAACAGTTTCTTCCTGAAAAAATCACAGCGTAGATGGACATGGATTTCACCAGATGGGAGAACAAAAAATGAAATCGACTATGTGCTTTCTTCCGGTCATGACAACATAGTAAAAGATATTAGTATTCTCAACAAATTTAAATTTAGTTCAGACCATAGACCAGTTCGTGCCAAGATTATCTTCAATATAAAACTAACGCGTAAAACAATATTCAAAAACCGAATTAATAAACTTAACAAAGATGTTTTAATAAGTAATATGGAAAGATTAAACTTAGAGTTAAAAAAATCATTCAATTTATTGCCAGTTGACTCAAACCAAAATCCTCAGATCCAACACAGTAACATTATAGAAAACATCTCTACAGCAACAAGAAAAATCAAATGTGCTAGAAAAAACAATAATAAATTAAGCAGTCAAACAATTTCATTAATAGAGAATCGAGAAATGCTTAAAAATAATCGCGGAGAATACAATAGAATGGACAGATTGGCCAAAAGAAGTATCAGAAGGGACATAAGGCATTATAATACTGAAATGATTAAATCAGCTTTACTCAGCAGCACCTCACTTAGATTTGCAAAACAAGGTATCACCAAAGGTAAAACATGGATCTCCAACTTGAAAGATGAAACTGGGAAAAAACAAGGCAGTTCCAGCAAAATTATAGAAATATGCACAAACTTTTACCAAAAGTTATATCAGGACCATCGTAAACAGCCCAGACAATTTGTTTATTATTGCCCGGATTCTGTCCATCCCATCAGTCCTTCCGAGGTTCAACAAGCTCTTCGCGATATGAAATACAATAAAAGCCCAGGGACAGACGGAATAACTACAGAAGTATTAAAGTTGGGACGAACCACACTCATCCCTCACATCACATTATTTTTTAACACCATTTTACACACCGGTCAAATTCCTCTTGAAATGTGCCACTCAAATATAATTTTGCTCCATAAGAAAGGAGACAAAGCCGACATCTCAAATTACCGACCCATTTTTTTTTTTTTTTTTTTTTTTAGCGTGGTAAAATCATCAAATGAGTCCTCCAACCCCGGGCAGGGCGGGAGGGACTGTCAGACTTCTACTGACTAAAATCCACGGTGTCCTTCATAGCCTGTTACGTTCCGGGGTTACGGTAAGGGAATAATCCCGCTACCCCGGCAGGCTTTGGCCCTCTGAGAGGGGGGCCCCGTCATTATGCTGACGCTCTTTGAGGCGCGCGTGGGACACAACGCGCCGTCGACCCGGGCATGGTCCTTGGTCGGGCAGCGAGTTGCCCTTTACTCGCTGCCCGCATGCCCGCGCCTACGGTGGCCGGAGATCGTCGCGCGACGTCCGTCGCCGTGGGCGTCCTACACCGCGGTTGGGGCGGAGGGAGGACTCTGTCCTCTCTCGCTCGCGGCGCGCCTCCTCCTTCGCGAGCATTACTTCTTCGCAGAAGGAGGCGACCGCTTCCCACTCCGTCTCGCCCCGCAGCATGGCCGAAACCAATGCCGGGCGCGAGAGGTCTCCGCCTATCGCAGCCGTGAGGACACGTCGGTGCACCGCCCAAGCTGGGCAGTCCTGCACCGTATGCTCCACCGTATCCTCCGGGCGATCTTCGCAGTGATGACACCCAGACGTATCCTCCTTCCGCATTAGACACAGGTACCTCCCGAAGCACCCGTGCCCGGTGAGGACCTGCGTCAGGCGGAAGGTAAGGACGCCATGACTTCTCTCCAACCACTCCTCAAAGAGGGGTCTTACCGCCGCAATTGCGGCGTGCCCGGCCGTCGGTCGCGACAGTCGTTCCTTCCATACTGCCCTGAGATCGCGCCGGAGGTCTTCGCGCCGCGCCTCGACTTCGCGAGGCAGCGGGGTCACGCCCCGGCGCTGCGCCTCCACGCGCCACTCATAGACGCGCTGGAGGGCAGTCGCCTCCAGATCCCAAGGCAGCAATCCGGCAAGCAGGTTGGCCGATTCGCCGGCAATCGTGCGGTATCCCCGGATCATTCGGATAGCCATGACCCTCTGGCATGCGACCAGCTTCTGTGGTCGCGTCCGGATGCTCAGGGCCCACACAGGGGCCCCGTAGAGGGCCATGGACCGCACGACGCCAGCGTACAGCCTACGGCAGGAAGCGTTTGGCCCGCTGAGATTGGGCAGCAGTCGCCTGAGGGCGGCCGCTGCACGGTTCAGCCTTGGGGCCAAACTCAGGAAATGCTCCCTGAAGTCCCAGGTACTTCATCGTCCCCTGTACGCCGATTGGAACTCCTTCCACCGTAATGCTGTAACTCGACGGTGGCGCGTTACGGCGGCCATGAAAACACATGGCCTCCGTCTTGTGCAGCGCCACCTCGAGTCCCAACCGCCGGATCCTCTCGACAACTGTCGCGACCGCTTCCGTCGCCACGTCGGCCGCCGCCTGGTGCGACTCTCCCTGTGCAAGGACGAGCGTGTCGTCAGCGTAACAAATTACGCTGACGCCGTCAGGGAGGTCGCTGCGCAGCACCCAGTCGTATCCGATGTTCCACAAGGGCGGTCCCAGGACCGAACCCTGTGGAACACCGCACGACATCTCTCGCCGGTTCCACTCTCCCCGGTGACCGGGGTAGATGACGGCTCTGTCCGTCAGGTAGTCCTCGACTATTCGGCGGAGGTAGGTCGGCACCCGGTGATACCGGAGTGCCTCCCTGATGCAACTCCAGGGCAGGGTGTTGAAGGCATTGGTGATGTCCAAAGACACCGCCAAGACGACCCTGCCCCGGGCCACTGCATCCCCCGTCGTGAGGGCTCTCAAGCGCATAATTGCGTCCATCGTCGAGCGCCCCCTGCGGAAGCCGAACTGGCTCTCCGACAGGTTCGGACCCACCCGATTCAGGTGCCCGGCGAGGCGGTCTGCAATAACTCTCTCAAAGAGCTTGCCCACCTCGTCGAGCAGCACGATGGGCCGGAATGCGGACGGAGAGTCCGCAGGGCGCCCAAATTACCGACCCATAAGCCTTATTTCACACGTATATAAACTTTTTATAAAAGTAATTGAGAACCGTATTGCCCCAACACTAGACTTTCACCAACCTCCAGAACAGGCGGGATTTCGTGCCCATTTCTCCACAACCGATCATCTTCATACCATCAACCAAGTAATTAGGGTTCCGTAGTTAACAAGGAACCCTTATAGTTTCGCTATGTCCGTCCGTCCGTCCGTCTGTCCGCAGTTTAGCTCAGAGACGCACAGTACTAGAGAGCTGTAATTTGGTGTAAATATACGGATTTGTTGTGCCGAAAAAGTGGTGAAATAAAATCTCGTAAAGTATTTTTTTTTAGGGTACCTCCAGTACTTACACGTAAAGTGAGGATTTTTTTTTTCTCGTGTACCCCTTAGTGTGGGGTATCATTAAATAGGTCTTTAAAAAATAATGTGAGTTTCCATTAACAATTTTTTGATAAAAAAATTCGTTTGTGAGATATTAAGCTTTAAAGTGCTAAATTTTGCTCAACTCGAGTGTCCCCCCCCTCTACCAGCTAAACGGTTATGTTTGGGGATGTGAAAAAATTCACAATAGTAGTACATATAACGAAATTTAAAAGAAAATTATCATGACTAAGTAGGCTTTACAACTTTACGAGTAATAGTCGACCAACTTATAAAATGTACTTGGTATCATATTTTCTTAAACAAAATGTATCGGAGAACATGCTCTTCAACTGCAAATGTAAGTTTGTCAACTTTATTTTTACAGCTTTTATAGGTATGTTTTTTGGGGATAGGTAGGTTTTATCGCCAACTATTTTTTACTAACTTCAAAAAAAGGGGGAGGTTCTAAATTCGACGTAATCTTTTTTTTATGTATTGTCCCTGATTTCTCAAAGACTCCTGGGCCGATTTTGAAAATTCTTCTCTTTACAATTAAATTCAGCGAATCAGTTTAGTTAGTTCGCATAAGTATTTTGATGGGCAACTACGGAACCCTACACTGTGCGTGGCCCGACACGCACTTGGCCGGTTTTTATTGAAAAGTATAGTGAGTTCAACAAACCACTCTACCTGGCCTTTGTGGATTGTACCAAGGCGTTTGACAGTATACACCATCTCTCTGTTATAAATGCTTTGGAAGCCCAAAATATTCCGCATACTTATATTGACCTCATTGACACAATTTATAAAAGTAGTTCTGCAAATATTAAGCTACATGTTTCCGGACCAAATTTCAACATCGAAAAAGGTGTCAAGCAGGGCGACCCACTCTCACCTAAGTTGTTCACAAGCGCATTGCAGGAGGTGTTTAAAAAGCTGCCTGATTCGTGGCAGTCACGGGGCATAAATGTTAGCGGCCTACAGCTGACAAACCTCCGCTTTGCTGATGATATTGTGATCTTCTCCACATCATCCTCAGAACTTCAAGAAATGCTCCAAGATCTGAGCACGGCAAGTCTTGAGGTTGGACTTTCAATGAATAGATCTAAGACCCAGATTATGACTAACAGCACGAAACGTAGGGTCACGGTAGACGGGTACGCGTTGCAATATGTCGATGAGTACACATACTTGGGCCAGATAGTGTCTTAAAAACCGCCAAGACAAGGAAGTCGAAAGACGAATCCAAAATGCGTGGAAGACCTTCTGGTCCCTTAAGGTGCATTTGAAGGGAAGTCTCCCACAAACCCTAAAAAGAAAACTTATCGACATGTGCATCCTACCCGTCCTAACTTACAGTGCACAAAGTTGGTCACTTACCGAACAACAAAAGTCCAAACTCAAGATTTGCCAGCGGGCGATGGAGCGCAGCATAATAGGTGCGAAACGAACAGATCGAATCAGAAACACCACCCTGCGCTCCATTACTAAAGTAGCTGACGTAGGAGTAAAAACAGCCAAGCTGAAGTGGGAGTGGGCGGGCCATGTTGAACGTATGCACCCCGAGAGGTGGGCAAAGATCGTCACTCACTGGACGCCTGAGGGAGGACAACGCCGTCGAGGTCGACCGCGGCGGAGGTGGTGTGACGATCTGATCATGTTTGCAGGGCAGACATGGCCAGAAATTGCCCAAAATAGAGAGGTTTGGAAGAAGAAAGGGGAGGCCTTTGCCCAGCAGTGGGACACCGAATAGGCTATAAAAAAAAAAAAAAACCTATTATTAATATTATAAAGGTGAAAGTTTGTATGTATGGATGTATGGATGTTTGTTACTCTTTCACGCAAAAACCACTGAACGGATTTGGCTAAAATTTGGAACACAGATAGTTTATTGAACGCGTGTATGAGGCGCGAAATCTAGGTCTAAACATGGATAAAGACCTCCGTTTTGAAAAACACCTATCGGACTCGGTAAGAAATTGTTTCTATCGTCTAAGGGTACTATATAAGATGAGGTGTTATTTATCAGAATCGCTACGTGAACAACTAGTCGAATCGTTAATCCTGTCTAGATTGAACTACGCAGATACTGTGTATGGTCCGCGCCTGTTAGCTCGTACTGATCGGCTCATACAAAGAGTGCAGAACGCGTGCGCTCGGTTTTGTTATAATATTCCTCGCAGAAGTCACGTAACACCGTTTCTTAACAAACACTTCATTATTAAAATGAAGTCCAGACGTAAGCTACACTTGGCGTGTCTTTTGTTTGGTGTCATTAAATACAAGGAACTGAGCTATTTATATAACAAACTAAATTGGATAGCCAGTAAACGTGAATGCGCTAGAAGGCAATGCTCGCAACAACTTTCGTCTCAGTCACACAACACGGCTGCTTTTCGAGGCAGTTTCCGGTACGCGGCCTCCAAAGTTTGGAATAACCTGCCCCCACCAATCAGATCAGTCAACACAATAGATACATTTAAACGACGTTTACGGCAGTATCTGGTAGAAGGGCAGCGTAAGCTGGATATGGTCGCGGCGGATGTCTCGTTAATCTGATATACCCACCCATATACCTAATTATTATTATTAATGTCACATTTTTGTTGGTGATCTAGGCTGTACAAATAATTAAGACTACTTGCTAAATCCTATTAGGTTTTCTCTTGTCCGGCCGCCTCATGGTGATGACGCTGGTGTTCTTTAAAGGTGGGGGGGGGGGGGAATCACACCCGCGGCAGCGCTGCCTTCGATCGCATTTTGTGAGACCTGCATGTAAAACAACACGCTTGAAAATCAGCCCATCTCCAGTCTAAACTAGTAAATATCCTGTCTTGCATAGTGTTCATGTACTTACCCAATGGGTATGGCCTTCTTACATGCGACTGGAACGCGGGTCGCGAAGCTGCTACATAGTGCCATTTTTTCAATTCTCTTGGTATGATCATGGATGGTCCTCTCCGTCAGTCCGTCTCTCTATTGGATTATCCATCGGCGACAATACTGAAGGACGGTAAATTACATTAAATAGGTACTCCCAAATTGCGTATTAGATAATCTTCAACACTTTTTATTGTTTATTTAACCAAATATTAATGACTAGCGCTTACCCGTCGTTGCATATTTAATCCATACACGTATAGGTATACATATTTTCCTATTGCACTTTCCATAAAAACGTTAAATTGACCTGACATAATCACAAGCATTACCAACTTAATACTTATATAAATTCCTTTTGTAAAGCACATAAAAATAACCGACGATTTAAATGGACTAGTCTGCCGCGCCTGGCTGCCTGTGGCGTTCTGTCAACGAAGTGCATCGGGTGCTAGATCGGGTAGTAACAAGTGTGCGCAGATAAGAAGTAAGAAATCTGGCAACAGGCTAAACAGGTTTTCGAACTATTTAATTAGCAACATAGCCTACTACTTAACACGCGATCATCCTTTTTTCTTTTTTTTTTTTGTTTTTACCTACATTGCACACACATTATATATTTTATAATTTACTTAGTTTATAATATTATTTTATATTTTAAATATTTATATAAACCTATTTAGTACTGTATTATAAATATCTACGAGTGTATTTTATTTATTTTATGTAGTAGTAAGCAAGCTGTTTTGCATCCGTCACATCAACATTACAGGTCCAGTTGAAAACCAGCGTCGGGCACTAGGTGCTCGACATATTGCTGAACTGGGCCTTTTTGGCGCAGCCGTGAGACACACAAAAAATTGTTTTCTTTTATTTAATTTCTTTTTTTTTTCTCTCATGTTGTAGATGTAAGTTTTCTTTTTTTATATGTTTTTTGTTATTTATTTTAAATGTGTGTCTACCGTGGCGCCAAATAAATGTTTTTTCTTTCTTTCTTTCTTTATAACCTGGATTAACACATAGGATAGTTTTTATCCCGATTTTATGTTCCCGTGGGATAATTTTCGAGTTGTAGCGGGTGAAACCGCTGGCAACAGCTAGTGTATTATATAATCACCTCAAACGGGTGGACAATGGAAAGTGTGCGAAGATACTAAAATTCTGAGTCCGAAAAAACAAGCGAGTTAGGTCAGATAGTGATTAGATTTTAATTTCCATTTAAGGCCTAGATTTATATTTTAGAAAATTGTAACTTAAATTCAAAATGCTCATATTTGTATAAAATCTGAATTTTGGACATATTCGTCATTTAATGTCTTCCTGTCATACGTAATGTGTTCTATCACGATAATTTACCTACTTGTACTCTGTAAAAATATGATTTTGTAAACAACTAATACCCATTTCAAAAGAGTAACCATGGAGTTTCTTGCCGGTTCTTCTCCATGGAATCTACTAACGCAAACCGTGCACGACAATAAAATAATTGTGATTTTGTTAAGAAAGGAGAGGTGTGACGTATACTAATAAACTAGGTCGTGGCGCACGTTCATTCGTTACTGAGCCGTCGGCCTAGACGGACGTGCGTGCGGCACGACCACTTGGAAATCTAATGTTTGTTTTACTTACCCCTGCGACGCTGTACTGGGACGTCACAGCCACCATAGCACTTAATTTGCGAGCACTGCTTTTGTTTAACATCGTTAATAAGTGATGTGAGTGGGGTCGACGTTAAATTTGGTTGAAGTACATCCAGACGTGTTTTTAGCTTTCGCCCGAACACCAACTCAGCTGGCGAGAAACCCGTGACAGAATGCACTGAATTTCTATAGTCGAATAAATATTTTTAACCGACTTCAAAAAATAATAATAATCACTTTATTTCAGGCTACTTGGGCCCATAGATATATACCTTATAGACTAACATATATATTGTCTTATAAAGTAGTTGTTCAAGATGATGACAGATAATAATAATAATAATAATAATAATAATATTCCACAACTATCACACAACGCCATCTAGTCCCAAGCTAAGCAGAGCTTGTGTTATGGGTACTAGACAACTGATAAACATACTTATATATTTCTAAATACATACATATTATAGATAAATTACACCCAGACACAGAACAAATGATCATGCTCATCACACAAACATTTGTCCTGGGTGGGAATCGAACCCACGACCTCCGGCATAGCAGTCAGGGTCACTAACCACTAGACCAACAGGCTAACAGGCAAGCTAATTAAAAAATTAAAAGTGTGTGCAGGCTACACGGCAGACAATTAAAACGTTTTGAATAACTTCAACGATATTATTTATTAAAATAACTGTTAAGTTAGGATCCAAATAATTACTTAGAAAATACGTGCTATGTCGACGCAGGTAAAGCTCAAAAGAGAGGAACAGCGGGCCTATTCACTATCATCGAGCGACACTGTGCGATGGGTTGCTTAAACTTGACACCTCTAATTTTATCGATGTGTGTAGCCCGAGTTATCGACTGTTACGCGGCTAAGTTGAGAAGTACCTCAAGAGCATTAGAATAGTTGATTTTAAGGAGCATTTTATATTTTTGTGGTTTTTATGCAACTGACAGCACATCTGACAGGTGTAAATTCGCGCTAACTGTCATCACCTAGATTATCTGTGAATCATCTACAATCTGCCCATTGAATTGAAACAAGTCCTTGCTCAAGTTTATAAAAGAATTTATAATTAAAGGTAAGTTCACAAATCATCTAAATAAAAATAGACTCCCCTAGGACGACCCACTGACCCTCGCAGGTTTATTGTTAAAAACATAACCTATGTTAAAGAAAAACAAACTAAAAGTTTGGAACTGGATAATAATTCATTATAAAAGGTACTAAAGTGTTTTTTATTTATTTAACACGTTAACAGTGCAGCTACCAAATGCGAGAGACGCCCCTCACGTGCAAACACGTTTTGCGGACAAACTTTTTTTTATAGTTTATTTCTCACGTGTATGCATAAAAAATTAAAATAAATCACACGTGTAAACTATAAAAAGTCATCAAATTTGTATGGAGTCGTGACCCAAATGTGGTGCATGCACGTGTCAGAGTGACCTCACGGTGACCCATATGTGGTGCACGCACAGGGAACGTGTTAATTATGCTAACCTTTCTTTATTACCATCAATAAGAAGCTAATGATGTTGTAAATATATATTTTTAGGACGACTACACGTAGAAGGTCGCGGTCCGGCAGTTAGATATACCGCTGGACTTTGCTGAGACCCACCGCGATATAGCCTTGGGTCGCTACTCTGGAGGCCCGCAGGCTGCACTGGCTAATAGGCTGCGTGGAAATCCGTCGCAATGCGGCTTAACTTCGTTGAGGAAAAGGCCACTAAATCAGTGGCGAAGGGTAAGTAAACAATACAACAGAAACACCACCAATTCTTTAAAAAATATCACTTACGTAGCTTCCTTACCACTAATGCACCATAACAATAGCATGTTTACGTCTTTTTAGTTTTGCTTGATGAATTGTGTTGCGAAGTACCTACCACGCACACTATTTTTTTATTCTATCAAGTATTGGATCGAGCTTAAGGCCAAAACCAAATGCAAAGCTGCAGATTCCAGGAGGTCTGCAGCGGCTATTGGTGGAGGCCCAAACAAAATCATTCCGTTAAATGAGCATGAGCAGTGTCTACTAGCCATCATTGGTCGAGTGGCAGTGGATGGATTTCCCGGTTTGTGTTGTTAATTAATAAATTAACAATTTTAGTCTTTATTCCATGGGTATTTAATTTGTAACATCTAGACATTTAGTAATGTGTCATGTGTTGCAAGTGTAGCAAGGGGAACTGTTATTGCAGCAGCCGTGTGCATATTACATGAACCAAGTGCAGCTACTTTTCACATATTATATTTAGCTAATCAACTTATCTATTTAGTTAACTTACAGCAAGACATTGCTTACTGTAAGGTCAACTTCAGCAGGACAACTTCAAAACTTTGGTTCGCTGTTAAGACCTGATTGAAGGTCAAGATTGTCTATAGAATGAGGCACCTATTTATATCTTAATTCTTTTTCTTTTCTCATTCATCATTAAGTGTTTGGATATTGTGTGATTGCAAGTAAATTAAATATTTTACAGATACCAACTGTTGATGAGGAAACTTATGAGCATGTGGCTGCAGACCTAGTATCCTCCTGCCCTGTTTTACAAGTACCAGACGAGTCTGCCCTAGAACCTATGCAGGAAGAATGACTCGATAGTGAGTCCCTAAGAACGCCCTCTCCCTCGGCTGATTTACAGCTAACCCAAGATGAGTAAAGTAAGTATTTCATAGAATCAATATACATAAAATCAATGGGTGCTTTTATAATTTACCGTGACACGGCACGGTACGGCACGTTTTTATCGTCACGGTAAAGTAGGAAAGCAAAATGATGCATTTGTATGCAAACGCTTTTAATTTACCGTCCACGGCAACGGGACGCCGTGAACAGCAACGATCTATCTTGCCGTTGCCGTAGCTCGTTGAGAGTGTAGTGTGTGCGTACAAGAAATTTGTACATGTGCATGCGTAGCCAAGAAGCGCGGGTGGCAGGGCGAAAGTATGTAAGGGAGAAAGTATGTAATAAAACGATTTTGTTGACATCCGAAAATAATTGAAAAAGTTATTTAGGTTTTCCTTGAGCTTATCAAATAGCGTGTAGTATGATCCTTTTAAATATTTTACTTTTAAAAGCGGATGTTGCCAATACTTTCTAGTAATATGTCTTTTTTTACGTCTTAAATATAACAAATAGAGCATAAGTAGTCGCTGTCTCTTCGAGAACATGTCTGCACTTTGAAGACGCGCAAAGGGTAATATATTCACGGCGAATTATAAAATCACCCTACGGCACGGCACGGCATGCCGTCCACTGCCACAAAACTTCTATCTTGTCCACGGTAATATCGTGCCGTGCCATGAAACGGCAAATTATAAAAGCACCTAATGCCACTTTATGTTGTAATTTTATAACTCAAGAACAGGCTCACTTATCCAAACCAAATATTCAATGTAAAAAAAAGTCAATGTAAAATTAATTATTTATTACAGTTCCTGAAAGTAACACCACAAGAAAGTAAGCCACAGCAGGCTTACGAAATTATGGAGCCGTCGGGCTGCTGCAGAGGAGCAACTGGCAGCCGCAATGGAGGGGCTGGCAACCACACTGAAGGGGCTCGCTAACAGCATGGCGGGGCAGTCGCAGTGGCAGCGCTGCAGGAACAAATGAAGCGACGAGCAGCTGCTACAGAGGCCTTCGTGCAAATTTTCAGAGCCATGACACATATGAACCAAAAATAGCAAGCCTTTTGATTCATGATGTCCATAAGGATTGAGGAGCCACTTTTCATATCTTAACGAAATTAATATTCTTAAGCAGTAGTAAATTTAAAATATTGTAGGATCCAATCTTTGATATTGTAGTAAGTATAATAATTAGTTGTTCTAAAAACAGGAAGGTGGCTCCTCAATCTAATATTTTTTTTATCAATATTATTTCAAGAGCAACCTCAAATCTAGGAACATTATGGATTAATACTAACCATAATTTTGTACGATTTTGTAGCATTTTAGAATATTTCATGACCAAAATTTAGCCATAAACAGTACAGCAACAATTTAAAAAGTTACAATATTTTTATTATTACATTATAATAATATGGGTCAGACCATACATGTGACTTTTTATGATGTTTTAAAGAAGTAATTATGTAGTTATTTGTTCAAAATTTTGAAAGTTCTACATAGCTCGGATTTCGTCCATTAACTAATCTCAAATGCTACAAATTGTGAAAAGCTTACTCCACAGTGTTCCTAGTTTTGATTCTTCTCCCACAAAATCTAAACTTTTAGATTGAGATGCCACTTTTATTTTCGTATAACTACTGGCCCTATAGGCAAACAGCAGAAGACAATCGTTATCGCTCAGCAATCAATAATACTCTTTCAACTTTACACCCCAGTTCATAGAGTTGAAAATCTATTGGAGTTTACAGATCGTTTGCTTGTTTCGTTCATTATCTTTCAGCTTTTCAACTTTATGTGCTAGTGTATAAAGTTGAAAATGGTGATTGCTGAGCGATAACGATTATCGTCTGCCTGTTTGTTTATAGGGCTAGGGGGGGTATTACAATGTATTAAAACCAGGCTTATTCCGGCGAGTGAAAGTGACAGAGCTATACAAGTCGTCTAGCGCCATCTAGTTCACTCACTGGAACAAGCCTGGTTTTAAGACGTTGTAATAGCCCCCCAGAAATATTATAGAACTAAATTGAGGATTGTTTCTATTTTTCATAACATATAACAAAATAATTAAGTTAATCAAGATCCGAAAAGTGGATCCGCAATCCAAATTGTGATTATGTCTAGTTTTAGTAATATTTTTCTGATAAGCTTCTTTATTATACATTCGTGTTATTTTAAACTACTTAGGTCATAATCTATGTTTAAAAATTGAATGCTATTGTTATGGTTGTCCTGCAGGCGTAGCATGGCGCCGTAGAAAGGGGTTTTGTCGACGCAAGAATAGACAAAATGACAGAACGTAGAAATTTTTTTTCTTGGTAGAATAGAGATAGAATCGCCATGCTACGCGTGCTGCCCTAAAAATTGAAAAAAGAAAGAAAAATGTGCTTCTGATAATACGTCATGTATTATCATGCTATTTTGCATGGTTGATAGCAATTTTGAACTAAGTGGTTTTGTTTTGTAAGTTTTGAGCTGGCACCTAAACCGCTGAACAATAGTTTTTCAATTTTTTCTTTCTTTGTATAAACAAAGAAAAAAAAAATGAAAAACTATTGTTCCAGCATTGTTTCAGCATTGTACCTAATATTTTTATAAACAAAGATTTTTTTTTGTTGTAAGGGTTTTTTATAATTAAAAGTATGTTTTAAAAATTGGCTTTAATTTCATTTCATTCATTTCAATCAAAGCTTGATTCATCTCAATTTAAATGATGAAGCTACAGTCCCAGTAACAAGACATAATAACTGTGAAAGTACTGTAGTTGCCCATTCCAAGGAGTAGATCTCTATGGAGAAGAATGGATAAGAAACTCCATGAACACTTTTTCAATTGCCAAAAATTATAACAGAGCCTTTGTTACATCAAACAAAAACAAAACATTCTAAGAAATGGAGTATTCTATTTTTAACCGACTTCAAAAAAAGGAGGAGGTTATCAATTCGACTGTATTTTTTTTTAATGTTTGTTACCTCATAACTTGCGACTGGGTGAACCGATTTTCATGATTCTTTTTTTATTCGAAAGCTGGTGCTTCCCGTGTGGTCCCATTGTCACCATTTCAGGATCTGATGATTGGATCTTGGAGAAATCGAGGGCAACCCTCAAATTTTATAAGCTGACACATAGTTTTTCGCAAATCTTATGAACTAATTCAAATACTTGCGTATGGAAATCATCATCTCATGTAGCTGAGCTGATGATGGCGTGTATTCCCGTTCGTCCACTTGACTTCGTCCCCCTAGTGGGACGAACGGGAATTCGTTATTTATTTTCCCGACGGTCCCACTAAATTTTTTGAGTGGACGAATGGGAATAATTTATTAATTCTTTTTTGTAGTTCTATTGGTCCCACTAAATAATTTAAGACCGGTGGTTAAAAAACAAAAATGGTATAAAAATCCGATTCGATTTTTTTCAACTTTGCGATATAAAAAAATTAAAATAAATTTATAAGAAAAAATTTATAGCGCTTGTCGAGAACGAAGTGGAGTAAAGGACAAACAAACTACGAAACAACGAATAAACATATTTCTGCACAAATCTTTTTAGTGGGACGAATGGCACTAATCGAAGAACATATTCCCGTTCGTCCCCTCTTGAATTAGGAGTGGGACGATCGGGAACAAATTAAATATTATTTTTGTAAATTCCCGTTCGTCCCACTAGTGGGACGAAGTCAAGTGGACGAACGGGAATACACCGATGATGGAAGGTACAACTCCTCAAGTAAGGGAATTATGTTTGTGTTCGCATATCTCCGGAACTATAAGTCCGATTTAAGTAATTCTTTGTCTTTACTTTGTCTACTACTTAGTCTGTACTAGGTATCGTTCAACTTAGGGAATACTGTAAATTTCATCAAAATCGGTTCAGCAGTTTTTGAGATAGGGAATAAATGTAAGAGATGTTAACGATGTTATTACCGGTGCTACGGATTACAAAATTCTAGTGCACATGTAAGAAAATCATGTATTTGACAAGAATTTTGGTTGAATATTTAAACTAAAAAGAGTAAAATAAAAACTTAAAAAAAAAATGTGACCGCCTTCAAAAACAACCACAAAAAAGTGTAAAATAACCTACAAAACTTTTCTTTCGGAAGTCGGTGGCAAAAGAGACAATGAAATTAATAAAAAAGTCACCGACTTCCGAAAGAAAAGTTTTGTAGGTTATTTTACTCTTTTTTGTGGTTGTTTTTGAAGGCGGTCACATTTTTTTTGAAAAAGTTTTTTATTGCTCAAGCTATTGCTTGAGCAATAAAAAACTTTAGAGTAGATAATTGATAAAAACCAATTTACAAGATTGTAAAAGAAACAATATTGCTAAAAAGGCGATTTCATTTCAGCCTTTTGGCTCCAACTGAAAGCGCCCAATAAGAAGAGCAATAATAACTAATCACAAATACATGAAAATATTAATACATAGTACTTAATTAAACAATATACTTAAGCTATGTAATAATAAGATTCAATTTATACAATGCAAAATACCTAGATAATTGATAAAGAACAATTTACAAGATTGTAAAAGAAACAATATAGCTAAAGTGGCGATTCTAGACTTTGATTTGGTCCCAACTGAAAGCGCCCAATAAACATGGAAATAACTAATTAAAATAAGGGAACTACATAATCCAACTATAACATATGTTTATATACATGACAATATTAATACATAGTACCTACTTATACAATATACTTAAGCTATGCAGCTATATAATAATAAGGAGATTGAATTTATACAATGCAAAATGTTCTTCAGCGGGACAACCTAAGCTTATACTAATAAAATACCTAGTTGTACAATCGTCAGCAGCTCCAACAATAGTATTTATCTGTCCTAGTGAAGCAAAATTACATATTCCTAGAATTCCAGTCTTTGTACTAGTATATCCCTAGTGTTGTCTTGAACTACGTCAGATGTCATAGGCATGGATATTTGGCTCTGTTGGTCAATAAGTATGTCCTCACTCACTGTTGAGGTCAGGCATTGGGACGTTTCGAGCATTGGCGATGTTGTGTAGAACAGTGCATGCATTCACTATCCTTGCTGTAACAGGGTCATAGTGTAGTACGCTGTGTGCTAGCAAACACCGCCAGCATGCTTTGAGAACACCAATGCAGCTCTCAACAGTGTTTCTCACTTTGCAATGAAATTCCATGTAATATTCTTCAGGTGAACCTGGAGCTGTGCCCAAGATAGGTGTCATCATCCACGGGCGCTGTGCATATCCAGAATCACCTGAAATAGAAATATTTCCTTTAGTTCATATTTCCCATTCAACATAACGGGTCTACACAATAGATTTTTCTTTTTTAGTTCTATCATTCTAACTGCATTGATATGATCAGTCAATCACTAAGTAATCTATTTAAATGCCAATACAAATGCCTACCTAATAACCAAAAGCTCTGGCGATTCTATTGCAGTCTCTCCGAATAAGTCTTGAAGGGACATTGATTCCAAACATAAGAATCATGTGCAGCACCACCAAATGATGCATCAACGTGTAGAATTTTAAGATGTGCATCACAAATCTGAAACAATTTTTTTTTTTTACTCATTATAGGTAATTATGAAAGATGATTATGAAAGATGGTATATACATTTAAACGCAATTATTCAACTTTTATTACTCACCAATAAAACATTCAGAGAATGATAATTTTTTCTATTAAAATATGTTTCTTCATGATCATTAGGCCTAATTATAGCTACATGAGTACCATCTATGCACCCAATAATGCCTGGAAAGCGAAATCTTTCCATAAACCTGCAATCAACCATACATATTTAAAATTAAAATTGAATTCCTTAATATTAAAAAGATACTTGTATCTGAGGAGCCACAGTACCTGTGAAAATTAAACACTATCAACAGAAATGACTCAGTAATTACTATAGGTGATTATTGCTGCATATAGACTCTGGCAGACTAATTCCAAAACTGCATAGTAAGCAGTGTCTTAATTCTTAATTAAATTCTTTGAATATGAGCTTCTTGCCTCTATGTGGGTATGCTAGGTTAGTTTTCCATCAATTCAAACACCTAGATATTTGACACTAGGAACTACGGACAAGGACTTTTACCTAACTTAATACAAATGCATTCAATAGTTTACACATGAAAATTAACAAACATCCATTTATACATACAAGCAAACTTTCACTTTTATAGTATTAGTAGGATTATTAGTAGAGAGCCACTCCTATTATTATTATATTTTATAAACTTACTGTGTCATGATGACTGGTCTCTCTACCTGAGACATGGGAAATTTTATGTGGTTTAACATTACTTCCCGGACATTGAGTGCATCAGTAATCTGATGTAAACACTTGCTAAACGTTGGCTGGGACATATTAAACAAGTAGGAGGTACCAACATTACGTTGGTAAGATTCATTTGCATAAAAATTTAATCTAGCCAAGATCTGCAACAAACAATAATAATAGGATGACTTAGGTAATTAATTATCGTACTCTTTTAAACAAGATGGTACCTAACAAAATTAAATACCTAAACATGTTAGAGTACTGTATGCAATATACAATAAATGTATTCCTTATACTTACTTTTAGTTCATTGCGAACAGCTGTTTTTGTCTAGCTTGTGGTAAATCACTGGTAAATATGGGCGAAGTTCTTATAAAACCTGTTGAAACGCAACCTTGTTCAATCGAAAATTTGCCATAAATTTTATTCCTTCTCTGGCAACTGCAACGGGTCACTTAGGTCACGTAGGCGTCTTCTTTCCAGTCGTAGACGAAGTCGTTTCCTCTCTTCATCAGCAAATCCCAGCAATTACTTAACTTCCAAGATCCTTCGGGCAACAACAACGGGTCCAAAGCAAAGAGTAAGAGATGACTTGGCCTAAATGTTGTTTTTTATAAACCAGTCGATGTATGTCTATGTAACGGCTCTCCTTCTATTTAGCTAAACACCAATTAATGTACTTTATCGTCTTTAACCACTGCTCGATGAAAACAATATTTCACTATTTCAATTAAATTTTTGAGGTTATGGCTCCATCGGAATGTTTCACTAATATTTGCATAAAGACTGTGCATAGACTTTTATGTATGACTAGACTCTATGGCTAATTTTATTCAGCTATTGCTCAGTCCATCTTATAGATCTACGGCACAGACCTCTCGACCAGTGGCTAGCTTAAAACACTGCTCATGAATAGTGTTTTAAACGGTTGCATCTTTCCACCCGTTGGTTATAAATTTAATGTTGAACAATCGGAATGCAGCGAAAGGAACGCATCAAGTAGCTGTCAAAAGGGTAAATTTGACACAAATACAATGAACCTGATAAGTTTAAATGTTTCCTAAAAGCTACTATTCTAACGCACTACAGGCACTCCTCAACTTAGCCGCATAACAGTCGGTAAAATATAGAGGTGTCCAGTAACCATCCACTATGTCGAAGAGTTGCTCGTAGATAGTGAATCGCCCCGCAGGAAGTCAGTGTTGTCACAGTAAAGCTTACCACAGATTATTAAACTTTTACACTTCCCCTTAAGCTTTACGTTTAACCCTTTACTTGCAGAGAATTTTACCTTAAGAAAAATTAACTTTTACTAGTTCCCTATGTTAATTGGATCATAAGGATATCAGGAAAAATAAAACAAAAAATCTCTGAATTTCAGTTTTCAGGATATATTATGTGTCTTCAAGTGCACACTGCCAAGCTCACAAGAAAAAACATACAAAGAAAACTGTGTCTTTACATGCACACTGCCATGTAATCACTAACCTAAAAAAGAAACAATTACATAAAAATAAACATAATAACATAAAATTCTCGAAAAATATCAAAACAATTTGAAATTCATTAGGATCTTGGTTCGATATGGTTACGATATAGACATAGTAAAACATTTTTTCTATTACTATTTATTACAGTATTCAGTCCTAATGCTCTGAGATCAACGCTCTTACAATATGTCTATCGAAGTATGTAACAATATGAAAAACTTAAATACTATTTAAGTACTTAGTATGAAAATCTATAAAGCAATTTCGCCGTTCAACTATTAGCCCAGTCCAAGAACAGTTATAGAGGGAAATTCTTGGAACACAATTTTTGACTATGTAACTTTGTTTAGACTAATTTGAAGGTGAACATAATTATTAAAAGTCTCCGCCCCTAGCCCTTGAGCTGGGGGGTGGGCGGTGGTTGGTTGCAGCTACCTTTTTTGTTTTTTTCGCTTATATCTCGGAAACCAAGTGTCCAAACGGTATAGCATGTAGGAACATTATAAATGCTAAATAAACCCAGTATTATTCAGTAAGTATTTCCATAACTTGTACAGATTCCGAAGTAACCGCTCTCGAAGGTCTGTAATTTTGGGAAACAACATTTTGACCTTTTTGCGTTTGGAAAGTTGTATTTTATATCGCAAAAGATCCAGAAACCAGCAGCGGTCATTTGAGACCCTCCCTTCACTACATTAGATGAACAAAGTCAAGTGAAACCTACATCTTGAGGTGGAATGGGCCTCCAGCTAAAAAGCCTCCCTCAATGCCCAGAAGTATAAGTGACTCTTGAATTCGGTGGACACCATGATGCTTGATATTTCTTATCTTCCTCCCACCGAGAGAGCAGTAAAAAGTAGCGCAGAAACTCATTTTAGGCTAGATAGTGAAACACGAATGAACAACTTGTGGAGTGAGGACCCATTTTTTGGGTCCGGGGACCCGTCTTCGGGGACATCTTGATGAGACACACATCTGGAATGCATTTTCCATACATTCGCAAGATTCTACATCAGACTTAGCTCCACATTTAGGCACCAACGCTAGAAATTTCAACTTCTAGTCATCTGAAATAAAAGTATTGCAAGCTAAAGCAAAGGAATATGGTTGAAAGTGTGATACGAATTGTTGTCATGCATTATGAAAAAAACTCTGTCTGAAGAAAGGCTCGAGTATGTAGTAGCACAGCATTTATAACACAACATTCACAAGTAGTAACCATCTATGACGTTGGCAGTGTGCATTTAAATATACACAACAAATAAATTGTCATTCACACTGCACCAGGCAGTGTATATTTAAATGCACACCTTACAAAAATCGTGAATTACTATATATGCAAAAAAGATATCAAAGAAATAATATAAACAGACTATTGCATAAAGCTTGCATAAAGTAAAATTACAGCAAATTCATACATTTAACTTAATCTAAGTGAGATAAAATACGATACTTACAGAGCAATGCACAGGGTCTGACGGACGGTTCGCCATTTTGTTCACCACTGACAAAGTGTGAGCCAGACAATTATAGATTTATTTTTCTCACGTAAACAAACGTATAGGAAATCACTTGGAGTTAAAATTAAAACGATTCGATGTAATGTTTTGTTTAAAAAAAATCTGAATTCAATGTGCATTTAAATGCACCATGTCAAGTATAGGGTTAAAACAGAAACATGCCATTAAAACATAAAATACACATAATTCTGCATCACTATAATTTACAAACATGCATTACATGCTTTCACAAAAATAAAAAGTAGTATTACATAATATCTCTGTAAACATTATAATTTTATTTTGGTTACATTTATTTGTTTTGCGAAGTCTGAATGCTTACTTTTAAAAGGTTTAGTCATAATGTCTGCAATCATTCTATCCGTCTGTAAATATGAAACAACTATCTGTTCATTAATTATCAAATCTTTTACAAAATGATATCTAATATCAATATGTTTTGTTTTTAACCGACTTCAAAAAAAGGAGGAGGTTATCAATTCGACTGTATTTTTTATTTTTTATGTTTGTTACCTCATAACTTGCGACTGGGTGAACCGATTTTCATAATTCTTTTTTCAATCGAAAGCTGGTGCTTCCCGTGTGGTCCCATTATCACCATTTCAGGATCTGATGATTGGATCTTGGAGAAATCGAGGGCAACCCTCAAATTTTATTAGCTGACACATAGTTTTTCGCAAATCTTATGAAGTAATTCAAGTACTTGCGTATGAAAATCATCATCTCATGTAGCTGAGCTGATGATGGAAGGTAAAACTCCTCAAGTAAGAAAATTATGTTCGCGTTCGCATATCTCCGCATTTACAAGTCCGATTTAAGTAATTCTTTTTTTGTTGTACTAGGTATCGTTCAACTTAGGGAATACTGCAAATTTCATCAAAATCGGTTCAGTCGTTTTTGAGATAGAGAATGAATGAAAGATATGTTAACGATGTTATTACCGGTGCTACAGATTACGAAATTCTAGTGCACATGTAAGAAAATGATGTATTTGACAAGAATGTTGGTTGAATATTTAAACTAAAAAGAGTAAAATAAAAACTTTTTCTAAAAAAAATGTGACCGTCTTCCAAAAACAACCACAAAAAAGGGTAAAATAACCTACAAAACTTTTCTTTCGGAAGTCGGTGGCAAAAAAGACAATGAAATTAATAAAAAAAGTCACCGACTTCCGAAAGAAAAGTTTTGTAGGTTAGGTATTTTTTTATCTAAGTGCAATTATGGTTTTTAACTGTATCAAAATATATTTTTTTATTTGGCTTACATTCTTAAGTAAATTTAAGTACCAACATTTTTAGATAATTTAAATAAATGATTTTTGTTTTGAAAATCAAAATTTTATTCCTAAGTCCCAGGTGCGACATTTTGCGAAAGAGACATTCTGCGAAAGAGACATTCTGCGAAAGAGACATTTTACGAAAGAGACATTCTGCGAAAGAGACGTTTTACGACCAGGTGGCATTTTGCGAAAGAGACGTTTTGCGCCTAAGCCGCTAGAAAGTGCCACACATTGCTGTTTTCTAGACTCCCAATTTACATTTTCATTACCTAGCTTAACAATAAAACCAGTGTAGGACTTTCTATCACTGAGATCATTACCCCAATCCGCGTCAGCATAAGCAGTTATATTACAATTGCTACCTTTTGAAAACATCAAACAGTAGTCCATTGTACCACTCAAGTAACGCAGAATGCGTTTTGCAGCAAGCCAATGTGATTTATCAAAAATATTATTAAATTGGCTCAATTTACTACAAGCATGTGCGATGTCTGGCCTTGTACAAATACATAAATACATTAGACCATTATTAATTGTCTATAGTTATATGTGTCATCATTCAAGCTATTTTCCGATTTTACAAGTTTACAATCTAAAGACATAGGTATTGACACATGTTTACAATCAGTCATTCCAAACTTCGCAAGTAACCTTTTCACATAATTTGACTGGTCAAGGGTTAAAATTCTTTTTACTCTATCTCTGGTTACATTCATTCCAAGACAATTTCTTATTGGACCTAAATTCTTTACATCAAATTCTGATTCTAGTAACTTAAATAATTCCATCTTAGCTGCACCCAAACCAAATAAATAGAAATCATCTACATACAGTGCAATTATGATAAAATCATCTTTTGTTTTCTTAAAATAAACACAAGGTTCACATTTGCTTTGAATGTAACCATTCTTGGAGAGCAATTCATGGACTTTGCAGTTCCACATGCGACTGGCCTGCTTTAGACCATAAATACTTTTACGTAATAGACAAACTTTGCTATTATTTTCTTAGAAACCCGCTGGCTGCTCCATGTAAATGGTTTCATTTAAATTTCCATTGAGAAAAGCTGTAGCAACGTCTAAATGATCTATGTCCATATCTTAAGAGTTAGCTAGAGAAAACAATATTCTCATTGTGGAATGTTGAACAACTGGTGAAAAAGTTTCTGTGAAATCTACACCAGGTTTCTGAGTGAAACCACGAGCAACCAAGCGTGCCTTATATTTAAGAAAATTTCCTGAGGCATCGTTTTTAATTTTGTAAACCCATTTTGATTTTATTACATTTCTATCAACTGGTCTATCAACTAATACCCAAACACCATTTTCAGTTAATGATGTGTATTCATCATACATTGCCTTTTTGCACTGCTCACTATCAGGACAAAAGACAGCTTCTTCATATGTTCGTGGTTCATCAAAATATCCACCATGTACTAACAAAGATAAATCATAGTCACCATACCTCAGAGGTGGAATACCTCGAGTAGTTCTTATAGGCCGGCCATTTGTAGCAACCGGTAATAATGGACTTGTCTCTGGAACTGGTGATTCACCCGCAGATGATGATAACTCAGCCCAAAGATTATCTCCAGCAGGGGACTTGAAACTAATGTCGCTCTCAGGCGATCTGAAGCTGGTATTGTCCCTCTGTGTGACGCAGTGTTCACCAGGGACTTCACCTGGAATTTGAGAAACATCCTGATTATTATCATTTAATAAAATATCATTGTTATTTACAGTATTTTCAGGATAACAATTATTTTCAAAATTATTATTTATTGGTAAAATATTGTAATAATCATTGCATTCAATATAATTATAGTTTTCTTTAGTCATATTATAAAATTTATTTTCTAAAAATGAAACTGTTCTGGACAAGATAATTTTGCTTGGATTAGACGGATCAATTAATCTGTAACCTTTGGAAGTCTCACTATAACCTACAAACACATAAATTTTGCTCTTTGAGTCTAATTTCTTGCGTTGCTGCTCAGGTATGAGAGAATAGGCAATGCAGCCAAAAACACGAAGATGACTTAAATCAATTTTAGATGCAGTCCAAACCTCCTCAGGAACAGATCCTGACAAAGCAGCTGTGGGGCTCCTATTCTTTAAATAAATAGCAGTGATAACTGCTTCACCCCAATAGCGCTTACAGAGACCACTTTCCTGCAGCATGCACCTGGCCTTCTTCATAATAGTCCTATTAAGGCGTTCACTAACTCCATTCTGAGCAGGACAATAAGGTATAGTTACCTGATGAATTATACCTTCCTTCTTTAAATAGTCTGCGAATCTAGCACTGCAGTATTCGCCACCTCTGTCTGTACGTAATACTTTGATCCGCAAATCAGTCTGCTTCTCTACTAGAGTTTTAAAATCAATAAAACTGGACATTACCTCAGGTTTGGCTTTTAACAAATATCCAAATGATTTTCTTGAAAAATCGTCAGTATAGCTCTCTTAGCCTGTCCCTTTGGGTAAGACTTGGCCTTCATCTTCCCCTCAAGGCAAGCAATGCAGTTATGTAAGTCATGCTCCTGGTTGTCCTGAAACATTACACCAGAAACCAAACCACTCTTTAAAGCATTCATATCACGTTGACTGAGATGGCCGAGACGCTTGTGCCACAATTCCAATGGCACTGAAATAGCAGCATTTGCACTTTGTGCTTCCTGTTCTTCCTGCAGGATCATCGAAGAGTGCACCTGAGAATTACACCTATATCTAATATTGTTAAAAACATAAACACCATTTTCCTTTAAAGCCATTCCCACCAGTTTACCATTTTTATCCAGAACATTACAAAATTCATTAGAAAATTTAACTACATAGCCTTTCTCAACGAGCTTGCTGACATATATCAAATTGTTGGACAAATTTGGAACAAACATCACATTTTTAATTACAAAATTATTACTATTAAGACATATTTTTATGTCACCTATAGGTACCTTCACAAGCGAGTTTATCAGCATTTGCTATAGACACTGAACTATTATTTGCACTATTAAAATTAATCATAAAGTCTTTACAATGGGATCCCCTCTATTCGCATAATGTTCTTTGTCCTAATATACTTCGGCATAACGATTTTGGCACAATTTGTTTAGGCATAATAATACTTCGGCATAATTTTTTTAGGCATACATCTTACATTCGCATAATCATCTTAAAGACTAATTTGTTTCGGCATAAATTTGATTCGCATAACGTTAGTAGGCCTAATGACTATTAGCATAACGTTAGTAGGCCTAATGACTATTAGCATAACGTTAATAGGCCTAATGACTATTAGCATATCGTTAGTACGCCTAATGACTATTAGTATAATAATATTTAGGCATACAATTAATACTTTCTAAATTAATACGTTTCTAAAACACAATTAAATAATATGTTAATTAAATAATATGTTAATTAAATAATATGTTAATTAAAAATTGAATATGATGTGCAACAAAAGTTAGTGACAGAACCGAATTGCTGCAAAACCGACTCCACGTAGTCTTGTTTGTCCTACCCCTAGAGTGTAATTTAAAATCGCGTAGGCGCGTAGGTGCGAGGCGGCCCGCGGGCTGAGGAGCAGGCGGCTGCGAGCGAACAAGCCGAAGCTGCGGTGGTGAGCGAAAGCCGTCTGCGACGATTAGCACGCGTGGGGCTGCCGGAGGCCCGCAGCGCCGGAGCCGTGACAGAAAACCTTGCCTGCTGCATGTTGCATGCTCGCTTGAATGCTGCATGCTGCATGCTTGCTTGTTTGCTGCATGCTTGCTTGCATGCTTGCTTGTTTGCATGCTTGCTTGCTTGCATGCTGTATGCCTTTATAAGTAATGTTTTAATATCATTATGCGTAAATAAATTTATGCTTTAGGATATTATGCTTAAAAAAGTTATGCTTCTAACGTTATGCTTTAAGATATTATGCTTAAAAAAGTTATGCTTTAGAACTTTATGCTTAATAAATTTATGCTTTAGAATATTATGTTTAATCATTATTATGCTTAGAGAAATTATGCTTAAAAAATTATGCGTAAGCTATTATGCGTAATTATATTATGCGAAAATATAATTATGCCAAACAAAATTATGCTAAGTTATATTAGGTCTTAAAATTTTATGCAAATGGATAGGGAACCCTTTACAATTAGTCATGTGCGAAGTACATCCACTATCAATAATCCATTAGTTCTTGATGGATTGTGCAACTAGAAGAACTTGCTCATCATTCTTCTTTGATTTTGTGTCCCTCTTCAATTTAAAACACATGGTTTTGATGTGGCCCTTCTTTTTACAGTAATTACACACTATGGTGCTCTTCTTACTTGCATAGTATGCACTTTGTTGAGTACCGGCCACATTTCCATTGGAACTTTTTCTAAATTCTTCTTGTAGCAACCTAGTTCGCACCAGCTCGCTTGATAAAGTGTTTGTGATGTTGGCAGTCTCCAGGTTTGATACAAGCACATCATATTCTTCGGGAAGCCCACTAAGAAGTAATTCCGCTACCTCACTTTCTTCAATTGTTCTACCAATATCTTCCAACTGTTGTCTCAGAGTCATGACTGCCTCAATGTAAGCAGTCATACTGCTATATTGATTAAATTGAATCTTATGAAGTTGTCTCAATAATGTAACCCTTCTATATAGAGATTTATCTTCGAACACAGTTTTGAGGTTATCCCATGCGGTTTTTGCTGTCGTAGAATCCCGTACATATTGATAACAATGTGGTTTGATTGAGAGGCATATTCTAGCGAGAGCTCTCTTAATTCGTCCCGCATCAGTATCTGTGCCCTCAACACAACCCCATAAATTTTCTAATATTAGTGCCATCCGTACCTGAAACTTCCAGGAATGATAATTAACCACTCCTTCCAGCTTGTCCACAAAGCTGCCACCGCCGTAGGATAACATTGTTCCCGACGTTCCAAAGGTATCGTCAGCTGCACTGCCAGCAGGATTTCTGCCGTCGACGCCACGTTGGTCTTGATCCGTCATAATAATATATTACGGATGATCCAATTATTTCCAATGAACAATCAGCCCTGTGCCTTTTATTGCACCACACTATAATTTAGTACACTTTCACTTTTCGTTTGTGTCAACGTGTCGAACTTTGTTTGCTGGGTGTCATAACCTCTTATAAAGCAGTTGTTCTAGATGATGACAGATGGAAGCTAATAGTGTGTGCAGGCTACAGGGCAGACAATTAAAACGTTTTGAATAACTTCAACGATATTATTTATTAAAATAACTGTTAAGTTAGGATCCAAATAATTACTTAGAAAATACGTGCTATATCGACGCAGGTAAAGCTCAAGAGAGAGGAACGGGAAGTCAGTGTTGTCACAGTAAAGCATACCACAGATTATTAAACTTTTGCATATTGTTATAGTACAGTTTGTGTTAGTATAAAGAAACTTAAGCCTATGTTAGTAAACACTTCACTTAGCACTGTTTCGAAGCGCGCTCCAGTGGCACTTGTCCGCGGAAGCGACGGAACACCACGTCCTGCGGCCAAAAGTTCTCTTCCATGACGAGGTGCAGCAAACATGTTGGTACACGCACCACGAACGCCTTGAAATTGACGTTGCGGCGCGATTCCAGCAGCTGAACTCTCGGCGTGTACTTGATCTTTTGACGCACGTACTCCACGATGTCCTCAACCTTAGTGGTGTAGTGTAGGCGTGAGATATACACCGGAGTATTCGGCTTCGCAGCACGTATAGTGTTGGGCTCCACAGGAGCCGTGCCGCTGCGGTTCTTGTTAGTTCGCTGACGGCGCTTCCTCCTTTGCACCGTCACGAAACCATCATCATCAGCCCGCTTCAATGCCTTTTCCGGCATGGGCTTCGTAGATGTAGCGACCTTGCTCACAGCAACGATGTTTTTTGCTGACTCTGTTGACATGGGCAGCTGACTGGAAGGTCGGGAAACTCGAGCGGCGGAGCACAGAGGAGCCGCAGGGGCTGAAGCGGAGCTGCGGGGCGCGCATGTTGCACGTTTTGCAGGCTCAGCATTCGACGGCGACGGCGCGGGCGACGACAAAACCGCTGACGCAAAACTTGCCCCCGATACATTGAGGCCCGCTCCGCGACACACGTTAATATTGGATGCACTCGATGGTGACCCAGTTACCGCTACCGTTTTACGGAACTCTATAACTTCATTGCGCAAATCGGCAACTGTAATTTGGGATGCATCCAACCTCTTCTGGACATCCACAAGACTTGCCTTCAGAAACACGATACGAAATTCTAGTGCACTTGTATGGAAATTATGTATTTGACAAGAATTTGGGTTGAATATTTAAACTATAAAGAGTGAAATAAAAAAACTTAAAAAAAAAATTAACTGACTTCAAAAATAACCACAAAAAAGGTTAAAATACCCTACAAAATAACTTTTCTTTCGGAAGTCGGTAGCAAAAAGACAAGGAAATAAAAAAATAAAGCCACCGACTTCCGAAAATATAAATAATTCATTGAAACTTTGAAAGTAACAACCAACACCAGTAATGTTTACTAATCCCGCGTATTTAAAAAAATGTAATTTAAGTAAATAAATAAACGAAATTGACTGAAAAGTGGTGGAACTCAGTGCAAATTATACAACTTATGAGTGATATTATTCGCGACTGTGTATGACAAGTGTTTATTCAAAATAAGTTAATATACTGTGTCTCAGTTTAAAACACTACACAGATAATAAAACAGTGAAAACAATAATAATTTTCCTCAACTTTAAGCCAATAGCATCACATAGTGAATATAAATACAGTTTTATCTCTAAAACAGTGAAATCATTAAAAAAGAAAACAGTTAAAACACGGTTACAAAAAATGTTTTTGAAATTGACCTTTGAACTCACAATAATGTTCGACAACTAGCGCCAAAACGTCACGGAGCGGTGAATAGATGAACCATAATAGTACCGCTACTTGTCGCCAGTGGGCGCAAAACTAAGATTGGGGTTACCACTATAAAAATAGTTTTAGTTTTTGGTAGAAAATTATTATTTCGTAGAACCTTGAAGAAAAATATTAAGGAAGGGTTCAAAAAATAAAATAAAAGTTTAAAATGAATTTTCTCGAAAATATAACGTTCCGTCGTACTAGAACAAAATCAGATTCTATCCTAAATGACAGCGACGCAGTTTCGGCCCATGCAATAAACGAAACTGCAAATAGTGTTCCGGAACTATCGGATGACGACGATATAGGACTAATTAAAGAATTACGTGAACAAATCTTGAATCTCACTATAGAATTACAGAGCGCTCGTTCAGAAATTGCAGTTCTTTCCTGTGAAAATAATAACTTGAAGAGTTTGAATGAAAATCTGCAAAAAAATAACAAAAGACAAGAACTAGTTACCAATAGTCCGCCTTCAATTGAGCCTTCTCCTACTAAGAAAAGCATTAATAAGAAAAAACAAGGCAAAACGCATGTTGAAACATGTACCCTAGAGAACAATTACCCTAAAAAAACAAACGAAGTAATACCAGCAGTACAACGTAGATCCGAAATTCAAAATAACTACACGAGGCGTAATAAAATCTGTATCTTAAGCACAGACAACAAAAACAAGCTGCTCCTCATCGCAGAAAATACCTTAAAAAAGTATGATCTTTGTCATTACATCACACCGCGGAGCAATATGCAACCCCTGCTAAGCGGTATTCACTTACAACTCAAAACATTTACCCTACAGGATTATTGCATAATATTACTTGGCGAAGAAGACTTTGAATTTACAAATAGATATTTAGATTGTGTATTACAAATTAGAGAAGTATTGCAAGAAATTGATCATACAAACATAATTATCTGCACGCCAACTTACAAATTCTTTCATAACAACTATTTGTTCAATTCAAGAGTTGAAACCTTTAATAATATACTCTATCTAAACATAATTACTCATGGACACGCCTACTTTTTGGACAGCAATAAAAACTTAAGATATGATGACACTATGTTTAAAAGAAGCACTGGAAGAATAAATCAATTTGGATTAGAAACTATTTTCGAAGATATACAAAACATGATTAAACATATACAAGCGGAGAGAATTGAACACACAGAAGAATGTAAAGAAGATCATGCAGATGAGACCACAGAATTGAAAGATCAAAAGAATAATGTGACAAATAACTCTGAGTTTTTTCTTTTATAATCACATGTACAGTAGTGGTTCAAAAGTGGTCAGACACACTTTTAAGGCAATAGCTTGACGTTTAGTTTGACTTACGACCTTCTATTTTTAAGAAACACATTCATCATTAACTTCTGATTGTATAGGATTCATAATTTCAACGTATATAATACTTGTTCAGTTGGCCTAATGGTTAAGAGTTCCACTACATAATATGCGGTGAACGGCAAGGCATGAGTTCGATCCCCTCGCAGTGATATTCTTTTTGTAAGTTTTACTCAATTGTTTAATATTGTAATGGGACAGAAATATGATTATAATCGTTTGTTCACAATTTCTGTGAGGTAGACCAAGTTTTAGGAATATTTAACTTGATCGAAATCAAGTTGTCGTTAGATTGTGGTTGTTGGTTAGTGACGTGTGAATATACACCGTGACTTTTTAGTCGTCTTACAAAAGCAGCCCAGTTCATGTATCCAATGACTAGAACACGTTCATAATAAAAAAATAGGTATTTAAGGGATTTGAAAAAATTAATAACAAAATTTTTATTCGTTATTATGACGCAAGGCGTAGTTAGAAACACCCTTGTCTCATAGAAAATGGAGATGGAATGATCTGCCCGACTACGGTGCTGTGTAGGTATACTCTACAGCTTGATACGTAAACATTTTAACAGGGTGTTTCATATTTCTAATGTAACCTATTTATTAAAAATAAAAAAATATTATTAACGATTAAAAAAAAAAAACATGCCAAGAGGTATTTTAGGTCGGATACATAAGGTGGACCTCTTTTGTAAGACGACTAAAAAGTCACGGTGTATATATAGCGATATATTTAAGTATTCTCATAATGCCGGCGAATGTCAATATTGAGGAAAGAACGAATATCATTGTAATGTCATGTTGAAGTTCATCAAATGAGTTGACTGTTGACTGAGGGATTGTCAGATTCGTATGAATGTGATATCAAAAATATAATGTATACGTTTGTTAATTACATAAATAAATAAAACAAAATAAACATTTTAATTCAGCATGACTTTTTTTATTTCCACCAAGACCAAAAAAAAAACATAAAACTAATATTTAACTCTTTTTAAATAAATAATAAGCATGAATAAATTGTAAATTAACATGAATAACTAACAAGACATTGATTAATAAGATCATGATTAAAAAAAAAACTAAACAATAGCTAAACACATTATAAGACTCAGATCTCATTGATATAGCTCCACTTAGCCCAACAGCTATCAGTAATAAAATAAGTAAATTAAAAAATTAGAAGTGAAGATAAAACAATATTATCCAATTTAATTAGCTGATTAAAAGACTAAATTACGTTTAATTATATTTAAGAAATTATAGGGTTTATTTTATAAAGTGCGGCCATTTTAGTAATGTTATCCCAAAAAAAATTTAGTGTGTAATTTTGTCTTTATGTTAACAAAAGAAATATTAAAGATATGACTATATAATAAAATAAAGCCATTTGAAATAGTAATAATTCAGCAGGCCAATTTCTCTATGCGTTCCAAGGCCGCGGTGCCTTGTTACTATTTCAAGCAAACGTCCCATGGCACTTCGGTCCTGGAACGCAAAACGCTAGTTGCCCCTTGCGTGCCAGGGCCACGGTCCAGAAACAGGTTGTTTAAAAAAGTTAGGTATTTAAGTATGAATGTTCTTTTACTGAAATAGAAGCACGCAAATAAATAACATTAGCACTACATAAAAAATACTGCTACAGCTATGATTGTGAAGGCACCACGGTCCTGGAACGCAAAGGGCCAGTTGCTCTTTGCGTTCCGGGGCTGCGGTGCCAAAAATTTTGTTTCTATGAAATCAAGCTTTTTGCGTTCCACTAGGTGCGATTTAGCAAAAAAAATAATAATATGGAAATAATATGTTCTATTACTGAAAATTTAATTTTATTATTTCTTAACCATAAAAAATAACCGCTCTCCATAAATATACCCTATTGAGGACATCAGTTTAATTTTCGTTTTCTTTATGAAAAGAATGATTGAAACTTAGCCTCAAATCTAAGCCCTAAATTAATAAGAACTGTGAATAAATAATGATGTCGCTAACTAAGAATGAATACAACAAAAGCCATAAGTATAAAAATATGGTCGTGCTTTTAAACGTTTCTTTTATTTCTATAAAACAAAAGGGTTTTTGGCTGATTGGTGAAGTTTTCTGTCTTGAGTGCACGGTGAAACTGAACGGTTATTCATTTCGTGTTTAATTAGTTACTCATTGGGGGAAGCCATTTCCATCATATTCATTCACCATAATTTTATTATGATGTCTGACAACCGTCGGTGTTGGACTTTGCTCTCGACAAGCATAAGCTAAGCTCGTTCCTTATATCTCATATCCACTTCCACAGGACTCACAGTATTTCACTAGAACAAAACATGGAATACTATTATTATCTTTATGCAAAATACAACTGATAATTTATTTTACTAAAAGAAAAAACTTTAAGTAAATAACACGTATAACTATCTTTTAAACAAACCTATTGTAGGGAATCTTATCAGAAATAAGATATTAACATGTGAAACATTAAAACATTAAAAGTTAAATGTTAATACTCACACTTAGTCCGGTTTAATTTGATATTTGTATTGTTTCATCCATATTTATGCACGGCTATAATATTCGCCCTCAGTGATTATAATTATTATTTCCACTGTTAATATTTCACTACAAAACAATAACATTAAAACAGCGTAACATAGATGTAAACAATCGTCACACAAAATATCCAGGAATCAACAACGTTCCATAATGAGACTCGGAACGAACTAACATAGTTATGTCCTTATGTCTACCTCACAAATCGAAATAATTTACTTTTGTAACTTTTGTTTTATTTCCGTGATCTACCTACAAAACTTTATTATACTTATATGATGATAACGGTCGACACACAACACTAATGACTAGTATTAGTAATTACTAAAAAAAAAAACAATTATATTTATCGAATTTCTACAAAAAAATGCATGAAAAATAACAAAAAGAATATCGCAATTATTTAAAATTATTAAATAAAATAAAAGTAATTAGAAAAAAGCGAGGATCGATCCTTCGCCAGCAGTGATGGAAACATCCGAGCACGTTAACCACTGCGCCAGCATTACTTGTAGGAAAAGGTTGAAATTATGAAGTATACCGTAAGTTCCTTTGATTTGTATAGTAACTTATAATAAAAGGTCGTAAGTCACAGCGAAGCGTCAGGCTATTGCTTTCAGATGTTGACCCAGGAATTTGGAATTCGACTGTACATCATTCATCAGAATATTGCGGGTCTCTTGAACAAAGCAGACAGCTTAGTAATAAATAATACAAGAATTATTACACAGACAAATTGACATTGATATAATATGCCTTACAGAACACTTTGTTATGCATGGTCAAGAAACGTTGATCAACATACCAAATTTTAAACTAGCCGCATCCTTCTCAAGGAAAGAAAAAAGACGAGGTGGTTCATGTATCCTAATCAAAAGTTGCTATGATTACAAATACTTGGATGACGTAACTAAGCTATCAATAACAGGAGTTTTTGAATGTTGTGCAATAGAATTGCCCAAACAAAAAGTTATAATTGTCTGTATCTACAGGCCACCAAATATATCCAATATTAATGTATTTTTAGAAGCTTTGGATTCTGTTTTAAGAAAATTATGCTGTAAATCCCAAGCAAATGTAGTAGTAGTATGCGGAGACTTTAACATAGATATCCTTAAACGCAACAGATATACCCTTGACTTTGAATTTCTTCTTCTAAACTATAATCTTAAGTTACAGATAAGACAGCCGACGAGGCCACGGAGCCAAACATGTTTGGATAATTTTGCGTACCTATAACTCAAATCGAAAATGTACAAGTGAAGTTATTGATTTTGCTATGTCTGATCACTCATCTCAAATATTAAAATTCCAAGTCAGTAAAACTTGTATAATAAATGCCTGGCGCACTCAGAAACGCGATTATTCTAAAGAAAATTTAATTAAATTCAAAAATTACCTCAGCGAGTTATCTTTCTCGGATGTTTATAGCGAGAATAACCCTAACAAAGCATACGATAATTTCATTGATATATTTCTTCTACTTTACGAGCAATGTTTTCCACACAAATGGATGAAGCTTCGATCAGAAACAAAAGTTAGATGGATCTCAAAGGGCATTAGGCTGTGTAGTAAGAAGCAAAGAAACTTATTATGGAAATTTAGATTAAATCCATCATGTCATAATAAAAACACATTTAAGACATATTCACAAAGATTTAAAAGAATTATTAGATTAACACAAAAGGCCCAAAATAATTACATTATTAACAACGCTCAAAATAAATGTAAAGCATCGTGGAAAATAATAAACAATACCAAATATGTTAAAGAGCCAATCACTAGTATCACTAAGCAAAATAAAACGATAACAGATCCCAAGGAAATAGCGACAGCTTTTAATAATTTTTTTATTGATCAAGTACAAACCACGTCTACTAAATCATCCATTAAAATAACTCATCCAGAAAACATACCAAACTCAATTTTTATGTCACCGGTAATACCAGACGACATAATCAGAATAATCAGAAATCTAAAAAATCACAAAAAGTCATGGATACGATGGAATCACTACTGAGGTTCTTAAATTCGTAAGCGGTGTTGTGGCTACCCCCTTATGTCACATTATGAACAGGAGTATTGCCTCGGGTATTTTCCCTAAAAGCCTAAAAATAGGTAAAATAAAACCCGTTCACAAAAAAGGCAAGAAAGACGATATGTGCAATTATAGACCTATAGCTTTGATTCCTATATTGTCGAAAGTATTTGAAAAGATTATTTGCGAATCATTACAAAAATTTTTGAATAAACATAACATATTATGCAATGAACAGATGGGGTTTAGAAAAAATAAAAATATTAATATGGCAATATACAATTTACTACGAAACATAATGCCAAATGTAGATAACAAGACCCCTGTATGCGCGATACTTACCGACATGACAAAAGCTTTCGACTACGTAAACCATGACATTCTCTTAAAAAAACTTTACAGTTACGGTATAAGAGGAACAGTCTTAGATCTTATAAGCTCTTATCTTAGTGATCGATTGCAATTCACGGAAATTACTAGAATATGCCTAAAAACTAAACGTGAACATAGATATTCATCAAACACTAGAGAGGTCAAATATCGCACACCTAGCAGTATAATGACACAATTACATTTTTCTAATTTTACAGAAATGAGGATTAAAGATTTTACAAATGTTTGAAACGAAGTTATGGGTTTATTTTACATTTTGTCATGGATTTTATGGTTTTTGCAACTAGTATAGACCCTAATAGATACTTAGGGAAAAAAAATCCACTTCAGGTCTCCAGGAATTACTTCATAACAGTCAAAGATGAAGAAGAGTCATGCAATTGTGCCGTTATACTTTTAAAATTTTCCAAAAATGACATTTATGCCCCTAAAGCCATAGTAATACAGGATGTGAAAACCAAGAAATAAAGGCAATTAGTTAATCGAAAATGTATGAAACTAACATACTTGAAAAAGTTTAACTGTAACAAATTATGTTAACCTTTATTTGGCTCATAATCGTTGAGAAATGAACATCATTTAACGATGTCAAAACTAAAATAAAGTAAAATCACGTATCTTTTCTGGTTTAAACCAGTTCAGCTCTTATAATTTCTAGCCTCGTCTATTTACAACCTCTACATGTTGTCCACGGACAACCCTTACTTGAACATTATAATTATCAGCTGTAGTATACCTCGTGCTGTGCTGACGTGCCTTCGAACGTGATTCGGCAGGGGATGGAGTATTTTATTCCATTTTCGGACATACAGCTTGGTCATAAATCTCAAATATGGTACAATGCAGAATGGAATGAGGTCCGTAAAGAGAATCTGCCTACCAAGCATGAGTCAAGGCCCGTAACCGAAAAGCTAAGGCACTTAAGTTCGCACAAGGAAAAGCGCATTTAATTCTGTGGCCAAGTTCTGCAAGAGGGTTCTGCGTAGGGCTCGTTTTGACCACGTCTGATGTATTGGGGCTAAACTAGTATCGCACCCTTCGGGTAGTGAAAAGTTTTGGTTCCTGTCAAAAAAAAAAACGGTCGAAACTTTCAGTCGCCCCACTTTGCCTCCAATGCTTAAACCTGATGGGTCGCTGTCGCTGGCCCATCTGCATGTGAGAAAGCAAATTTATTTGCATTCCTCTTTGCAGGAAATTTACGTCTACTAATTGACACACTGGCTCCAAGCAACCACTGACTATACCTCGATGTAACTCTTCGGTGCCGGAAGTCACAGTTTATATTAAAAGAGTCAGTCTAGACGTGAACAAGGCCAGCGGGCCTGCATACCAGGAAGAGTGTTGAGGCAGTGTGTGACTGAACTGTCTCCTGTGTTGACATACCTGTTCAGCCTCTCTCTTGATAAAAGAATGGTGCCAAAATCCTGGAATCTTGCGAATGTACCTCATTTTTTTTAAACGTTGTAAAATCATAAAATGGGTCGTCCCTCCCAAGGCAGAGTAGAAGGGACTGTCAGACTTGTACTGTACTGACTAAATTCCACGGTGTCCTTTAATAGCCCCATTCCTCGGCAGGCTTTGGCCCTCTAAGAATGCCCCGTCATTATGCTGAGAGCTCTTTCGACCCGGGCATGGTAAGCCCATTACTCGCCGTCCGGATGCTGTCAATGTAGCACCTATGCTAGAAAAGGGTGACAGTGCAGACCCTGCTCGTTACCGTCTGATTGCCATTACCTCCATTCTCTGCAAGGCATGGAAAGGGTACTGAACAGTTAGCTGCTGACCTATCTCGAAGACAATGATCTTCTCAGTGACCGTCAATATGGCTTTCGTCGGAGACGGTCAACTAGTGATCTTCTTGTGTATGTCACGGACTGCTGGCTGGGGCGAAATCATCGAGAAACACGATGAAGCACTTGCGGTTTCGCTTGATATCTCGAAGGCATTTGATAGGGTCTGGCACGCTGGTCTACTCAGCAAGCTTCCTGCTTATGGCATGCCAGATGACTTTTGTAGCTGGATATCAGACTTCCTGGTCGGCTACATGGCTGCTTCTCTGATCTCATGGCTATTGATGCCGTTCCGTGTTCCTCAGGGGGCTGTTCTCTCTAAAACTATTTTCCTGCTGCACATCAATAACCTACTTCAATCTGGTATTGTTGGGTTTGCAGATAACAGTACGATTTCAGAGAGATACTTGTTCAGCGCAAAAATAACAAGAGATAAAGTTTGTTTCTTGAGAGAGGCCATGGTAGAGCGGACAAATTGACCCTTGCGATGTCAAATGTGCCATTTTTCTACTTATTTACTAAGTTAATAAAATGTCATAGTTCGGCAAATCTGACAAATAAGCTGTTGTTATACTCGGAAGCGGGAGAAACATACCAAATAGTACAATGACACTAAACGCCCTCTCTCGACAACTAGTAAAACTATCACCGTGTCGTTTTACCACTTTATAAATTATGCACTTTTAAACACTTAGGCCGCAAAAACTCAATTTCGCTATTTTTGCAATTGTGCCATTATACTGCTAGGTGTGCGATATGATGTGCCCCAAGGATGCATTTTGGGACCTCCATTATTTTTATTATATATAAATGACTTGCCACTTCAAATACAACAACCCATGGTATTATTTGCGGATGATAGTACAGCGATAGTCAAGTGTACTAATACAGAATCATACAACACGGAAATTAATAATACATTAGAAACTATTATACATTGGCTTAACGCGAATAACTTAATAATAAATTTAAAAAAAAAACAAAAGTTATGCATTTCTTCCAAAGGATCCACCCTGACAACATAAACGTCAATTACAAAGGTCAAACCGTGGATTCAACTAGTGTAGCGAAATTTCTTGGTATTTTCATTGACAGCAATTTAACATGGAAACCGCAAGCCAACGAAATTTGTGGTTGGAGTGTACGTAACGGGGCACTGAGGAAAAAACACTTAGAAAAATTTTGATGAATTTTTTTTTTTTTTAGCGTGGTAAAATCATCAAATGAGTCCTCCAACCCCGGGCAGGGCGGGAGGGACTGTCAGACTTCTACTGACTAAAATCCACGGTGTCCTTCATAGCCTGTTACGTTCCGGGGTTACGGTTAGGGAATAATCCCGCGACCCCGGCAGGCTTTGGCCCTCTGAGAGGGGGGCCCCGTCATTATGCTGACGCTCTTTGAGGCGCGCGTGGGACACAACGCGCCGTCGACCCGGGCATGGTCCTTGGTCGGGCAGCGAGTTGCCCTTTACTCGCTGCCCGCATGCCCGCGCCTACGGTGGCCGGAGATCATCTTGCGACGTCCGTCGCCGTGGGCGCCTACCACTGCGGCTGGGGCGGAGGGAGGACGCTGTCCTCTCTCGCTCGCGGCCTGCCTCCTCCTTTACGAGCATTACTGCCTCGCAGAAGGAGCTGACCGCTTCCCACTCCGTCTCGCCCCGCAGCATGGCCGCAACCAATGCCGGGCGCGAGAGGTCTCCGCCTATCGCAGCCGTGAGGACACGTCGGTGCCCCGCCCAAGCTGGGCAGTCTTGCACCGTATGCTCCACCGTGTCCTCCGGGCGATCTTCGCAGTGGTGGCACCCAGGCGTCTCCTCCTTTCGCATCAGACACAGGTACCTCCCGAAACTTCCGTGTCCGGTGAGGACCTGCGTCAAGCGGTAGGTCAGGACGCCATGACTTCTCTCCAGCCACTTCTCAAAGAGGGGTCTTACCGCCGCAATTGCGGCGTGCCCGAATGAAAAAGACTTAGAAAAATTTCAACCAAAAACATCGCCTAATCAAGCCTTCGGGATCCGGTGGGATGTGGGAGTACTAGGGTGGGGAAACACCGGGGGACGACCTTGAGGTCAATGACCTTGACCCCAAGGTGAAGGTCAAATTATAAAAATCACCCAAAAACGTCGCCTAATCAAGCCTTCGGGATCCAGTGGGATGTGGGAGTACTAGGGTGGGGAAACAGCGGGGGACGACCTTGAGGTCAATGACCTTGAACCCAAGGTCAAGGTCAAATTATAAAAATCACCCAAAAACAACGCCTAATCAAGCCTTCGGGATCCGGTGGGATGTGGGAGTACTAGGGTGAGGAAACACCGGGCGACGACCTTGAAGTCAATGACCTTGACCCCAAGGTCAAGGTCAAATTTAAAAAAATCGTACGCTCGAGGTCAGTAAGCAACACCGGGGGACGACCTTGAGGTCAATGACCTTGACCCCAAGGTCAAGGTCAAATTATAAAAATCACCCAAAAACAACACCTAATCAAGCCTTCGGGATCCGGTGGGATGTGGGAGTACTAGGGTGGGGAAACACCGGGGTACGACCTTGAAGTCAATGACCTTGACCCCAAGGTCAAGGTCAAATTTAAAAAATCGTACTCTCGAGGTCAGTAACCAACACCGGGGGACGACCTTGAGGTCAATGACCTTGACCCAAGGGCAATGCCAGATTAAAAATACGCAGACACGGGGTACGCTCGAGATCAGTGACCTTGACGCCAAGGTCAGTGACTTTGACGTAAACGTCGGTGACCTTTACCCCAAGGTCAAGGTCAAATTTAAAATAGACGTAGATACGGGGTACGCTTGTGGTCAGTGACCATGACATCAAGGTCAAGGTCAAATTAAAAAAGTAGCAGACACGGGGTACCCTTATGGTCTGTGACCTTGACATCAAGGTCAAGGTCAAACTAAAAAAACGCAGACACAGGGTACGCTCGAGATCATTGACCTTGACCCCAAGGTCAAGGTCAAATTAAAAAAATCGTACGCTCGAGGTCAGTAACCAACACCGGGGGACGAACTTGATGTCAATGACCTTGACCCTAAGGTCAAGGTCAAATTTAAAAAATCGCAGGCACGGGTTACGCTCGAGGTCAATGACCTTGACCGCAAGGTCAAACTAAAAAATACGTAAACAAGCGGTACGCTTTGAGGTCAGTGATCTTGATCCCAAGGTCAAGGTCAAATTAAAAAAGTCGCAGACACGGGATACTTGGGGCACTCCGACTTGGACAGGTTAGGTTAGAAGGGGATGGCGGGGTCCAGTGAGCGAGCGTAGCGAGCGAACAGACCCCGCCATCCCCTTCGTGGTTATTTTTTTTATGACCATTAAGCCCCGCGAAGAGGGGCTCCAAATCAAATCAAATCAAATAATTTATTTCAACTAAGCCAATTACAGGCACTTTTGAATTGTCAAGAGACATAAAATAAAACTAGTACTAGAAAATAGTTATGGTGCTACAGTCCCAGTCACAAGACATAAAAACTGTGAAAGTACCGTAGGTGCTCATTCCAAAGCGTAGATCTCTATGGAGAAGAATGAGCAAGAAACTCCATGGACACTCTTTTTCAATCGCCAAAATTATTACAGATCTTTTATTACATCATTCATCATCAGATGGTACACTATGCGAGAACGATGTGGCAAATTATTAGTGTCCATAGTAATAATATAAAAAAGACAATTCAAAAACAAAGTTGATAATACGTTATTAAAATAAACCGTGGCAGCTAAGAGATGACCAGTCTCAACTGACAGCGCCCGTTCACGAACATGACACATATATCAGCACCATTCAGCTCAACCATTTTGAAGGGAGCTAAATGATCCGACACACACGCCACCATCAGCGAGACATTTGAGTGAGCATGACATACTCTCAACTGCCAGAGTCATTCAAGTCAATAAAGACGTAGGTATCTAGTCAACAATAGCTCTCGCACAATGCTGGCTATGAAGTTATATAATACTAGGCAGTTTGACTCCGACTTTGCCCTTTTAACAACTTAGTCAAAGAGCGAGCGAAGCGAGCTCGAGACTTGGGGCACTCCGACTTGGACAGGTTAGGTTAGAAGGGGATGGCGGGGTCCAGTGAGCGAGCAAAGCGAGCGAACAGACCCCGCCATCCCCTTCGTGGTTATTTTTTTTATGACCATTAAGCCCCGCGAAGCGGGGCTCCGACTTTGCCCTTTTAGCAACTTAGTCCAAGAGCAAGCGAAGCGAGCTCGAGACTTGGGGCACTCCGACTTGGACAGGTTGGGTTAGAAGGGGTGTTTTTATGAATCTGACCTTGGAGTCAAGGTCACTGACCACAAGCGTAACCCGTATCTACGTCTTTTTTAAATTTGACCTTGACCTTGGGGTAAAGGTCACCGACCTTTACGTCAAAGTCACTGACCTTGGCGTCAAGGTCGCTGATCTCGAGCGTACCCTGTGTCTGCGTATTTTTAATCTGACATTGCCCTTGGGATCAAGGTCATTGACCTCAAGGTCGTCCCCCGGTGTTGGTTACTGACCTCGAGCGTACGATTTCTTTTATTTGACCTTGAACTTGGGATCAAGGTCATTGACCACAAGGTCGTCCCCCGGTGTTGGTCACTGACCTCGAGCGTACTATTTTTTTAATTTGACCTTGACCTTGTGGTCAAGGTCAATGATCTCGAGCATACACTGTGTCTGCGACTTTTTTAGTTTGACCTTGACCTTGGCGTCAAGGTCACGGACCATGAGGGTACCCCGTGTCTGCGACATTTTTAATTTGACCTTGACCTTGGGGTCAAGACCACTGACCTCAAAGCGTACCGCTTGTCTATGTATTTTTTAGTTTGACCTTGGGTTCAAGGTCACTGATATCGAGCGTACCCCGTGCCTGCGATTTTTTATAATTTGACCTTGACCTTGGGGTCTAGGTCATTGACCTCAAGGTCGTCCCCCGGTGTTGGTTACTGACCTCGAGCGTACGATTTTTTTAATTTGATCTTGACCTTGGGGTCAAGGTCATTGACCTCAAGGTCGTCCCCCGGTGTTGGTTACTGACCTCGAGCGTACGATTTTTTAATTTGACCTTGGCCTTGAGGTCAAGGTCATTGACCTCAAGGTCGTCCCCCGGTGTTTCCCCACCCTAGTACTCCCACATCCCACCGGATCCCGAAGGCTTGATTAGGCGTTGTTTTTGGGTGACATTTTTCTAAGTCTTTTATGAGAACACGTCCAGGCCCTCTGAGAAGTCAATACAAAAACTTGTTGCACTCGAGCAATTACAAAACAGCACTGTTGAGGAAAAACATTATGTCAATGGGACCCCTTGTCTATAATAAAATACCTCATAGTTTTAAGGAACATTCCATCCACATATTTAAATCTGAGGTTACAGCTTTGCTTGTGGAAAAATGTTATTATTCAATACACAATTTTTTAAATGATGCCACTTTATAATTTTTTAACTTAATTAAACTTTATACCAAATTAAAGTCAATGTTTATCCATTATTTGTTAAGTATTTGTATGATTTTTTTAGATATTTTTGTTGACATTCTGTATTTTATTTGTAGTATTGACATCTCGATAATTTTTAATTGTACAATTATTTAACTTTTCGATTATCCGTAATTTTTTTGTCGTTCTAATATTTTTATTGTTGACATTTTGAAAATTTTAATTTATGTATTTGACAGTTTTTTATTTTGTATGATGTTATTCGTGTGACTTATGTCAATTTGCATGCCAAAAGGTAAAATGTAGCCGAACTTATTTATCTGTGTTTAATAACTAATTCTATACCTACATTTAGAGCAAATAAAATTCTGATTCTGATTCTGATTCTGAAAGTAAGCTAACAATCTAACTTTGTAAGGTACTAGCGACCCGCCCCGGCTTCGCATGGGTATAAATTATATAGCCTATGTGATTAAAATCGATCCAGTAGTTTTGATTTATTCATTAATGCCCGTGGCCCGCATGCGTTATGAAACAATCCCCCTTTCCCTATACCATGAAGATTTCTTGCTATCTTTGGAATATCTAAATTCATACACTACATTTTTACTTATTTACTTTTTTATATTTTTAACTATTTATTTTATTTTTACAACATATTACAGAATCACTACATAGTATAAAACAAAGTCGCTCTTGCCGCACCGGGCGGCCGGCCGGTACCGCCGCAAACGCTACGTCTCGCAATTTTTAAATCTGTAATATCTTCGAAAATATTCACTTAAATCATACGGTGTAAAAGGCCATATAGATCTATATTAAATGAACAATGTACTCAAGGTATTTAATTGGTTAAGAATTAATGCTGTATTGGTTAAAATCGCTTCGAAAATTAGCCATTATTTGTCGTAAAAAGTAAATGACAAAAAAAAGTTATTGTGGGTTATCCATAAGAGATAGACATATACCATCGCGGACTTTTCTGTAGACCTTTTCAATGTGTACAATACTTAGTACATTATTTTGATAAAACTCGTAGGGTTCAGCCTGCGTTTGCAATGTAAACGGAAAAGATGTAATTATTTACGACATCACATTAGAAACCTCAAAAATAACAGTACTTCTTTACTATTTAATGGATATTATTACACATATAAACCTTCCTCTTGAATCACTCTATCTATTAAAAAAAAACGCATCAAAATCCGTTGTGTAGTTTCAGAGATTTAAGCGTACAAAGGGACATAGGGACAGAGAAAGCGACTTTGTTTTATACTATGTAGTGATGTGATAGCACGGATTATTTATCTGACCCATAGTATTAATGAATTGTTATTTGCTGCTTTTGGTCATCTTCAAAGTGTATCTAAAAGTCATATTTCTACAATTAATATTATTTCTCCTTTTCAGAAAAAAATATACTTCCTGGGGAGTGCAGAGATACCGTCGACGTCTTGCTGTTTTTCGATGAACTTTTCGATTTGATGAATGGCAGTTATGACAACTCGAAAAAAAGGAGCGGTAAATTACTTTTAAGAGCAGTCACGCCAAATTCTGAACATAGCAAAGTATGGGCAAGAGCAAAAAAAATATTAAAATCTATTAAATTCGTCAGTAAAGAAGGAAGGGAAGGTAGTGTGCCATCAGTAACTAACTGGTTACGTACGCTGGAAGGTATTGAATTGTTGAAAAATAAATTATTCAAAGAGTACAACATTAAATCATTCTGGATGCGACACTTAAATCAAGATCCACTGGAGATTTTTTTGGATCTATACGTTCTCATGGTTGTAGAAATATATCTCCAACACCAGGCTTTGAATCAGCATTCGCAAGTTTACTGATTAATAATTTGTCAAGTCATCATTCTGTAGGGTCAAATTGTGAAGAAGATGACTGCAAAATTTTTCAAACTATGGATTGCTTACTGAAAAAAGAGGATAATCTTATAACAGAAATCAGTGATATTGATTTTGATGACGTAAATTGTGAAATTATAGATTTTAGTCACAAAAGCAGAAATCCTAAAATTATTAGCCAGCTTAGCTATGTAACCGGCGCGGTTATGTAATAAAAAAGGCAAAACAAAAAGTATTCAGAAATTGCAGCAAATGTAAGGGAATTATGTATCGAATTTTATAAAAAGAGACACAAATAAATATACTTTGTTTATTGTTCGCGCCGTTGCATTGGCGCTTCTTTATTTTAGGTATAGTTTTCCTTATACCCGCCTTTTACTTTATATTTTTTGATTTTTTCGCTGCTTGGTTTTGTACTGAGGGAGAGATACGACTGACACCGTCGCCGCGTGGTCGTGTCCGTGCCGCTCCATTTAATATATCATCAATTTTGGATTAAAAACCGCTTTGAGGTTGTTCCGTGCCGTGCACGATCCTCACATCGTCCTCATCATCAAGAAGACCGAGAAGAGCGCATCAAGGTCGCAGCAGCGCTGGCAGGTGGAGCGAGGCCCTGAACTGGACTGCCCGCCGTGGTGCTAAGCTTAGTCAATTTTCTTCCCTTAATCGCGAGACCAGCAGCTCTTCTCAATCTTGTGTTCTTTACCCTTTTCTTTTTTTTAATATAACCTATGGAGATACAACCACTAGCCAGCTAGTACCCACCCGCGACATCATTTTATTTGGTCCTCGAGCCGCACGTTACATTCTTTTTCGGCCTCATAGCCGTATATCACATTTTTTCCCTATATCGCGCTATTTGTTTTTCCGCTTAGTTTTCAAAACTATTTATTTTCCGCTTAGTTTTAAAACTATTGTTTTATCTAGTTACGAAGGTAATTTACCTGCTGTAATTCCTACATACCCGCTATAATTTATCTACATCATTTATTCGTGTTCCATTTTCAAACGGATAAATTTCATTCCCTTTAGTAAGTGCCTAAACGTATTTATGTTGCATTTTTGTCGAAAGTTATAAGCTAATTAAGGAAGCGTAGGTTACAACGTGTTATCGCCGGCCGTTCCGTGAGTTCTTTTGTTCTCGAAGTCGTCTATGTTGCAGTCAGTATCGCTGTTTCGGATATTTTATAACTTGGATATTTTTTAACAATATCTCATCATGGCCCCGGGTTCTAAGGAAGAAGAAAAGCATAATTCAACCATTAAAAGGCTCAGGGGGAAACGCGAGGAAGTTTATGCTAGGCTTCAGAGAATATATGACTCAAGAAAGGAAATGATTAAGGACCCTAGCGATAGTAAGGAGGAGGATTTTCTATGTAGCATGGTCACCATTGATACTGTGCGTGACGAATTTATAAAAATTGTCGATGATTTAAATATGGTGAATTTGATGTTAGATCCGGATTTCATACCTAACTATCAAAGTTTGTCTACATTTGAGGACCTATACTGTCGCTGTAAATATGAAGCCAACAAAATATTTGCTAGCCGTGATAGGCCCAAAGATGAAAAATTATCTTCATGTTCCAGTAACGGTAATAAAAAATCTAACTTGTATTTGCCCAAACTAGAGTTAGTGAGTTTTTCCGGTTCACCCGCAAATTGGTCGACTTTTTACGAAACATTTAGGACTACTATACACGAGAATATCGATCTTACCAATAACGAACGTATTCAATATTTGATGGGTCAGTTATCGGGCCGGGCACTTGCTACTGTGTCGGGAATTACACCGAACGCTAACAATTATACTTTGATATGGACCACGCTGGTCAAGAAATATGAAGATAAACGTTATTTAGCTACCGCGTATTTGGATCAAATGTTCGAATTCAAATCTTTTTCCGTTGCTAACACTAAGAATTTAGACTCGTTTTTAGAACATTTTGCGTCTGCCGTGTCGAGTCTAAAAACGTTAAAACTTAGCAACTTGTCCGATTTTATTCTTCTTTATCTCGCTTTAAAGAAAATAGTCCCGGAGACCGCTCGCGCTTTTGAAATGTTTAAGCGAGAGACTGCTTTGCCTAGCTACGAGGACTTAATCACATTTCTGCGTGAACAATCGAAAATATTAGACCGCACTTCGGCTAACACTACGACGAAGCGCGTCGGTACCGACTTAAATAGAAATGTTTCTAAGTCTACCCACTCCTTTGTAGGTACTAGCGCGCCGTTGCAGACAAAGGACAAAAATAAATCTTGTCCGTTTTGCGAATTGGCAAATCATTTCAACTTGTTTAAATGTTTTAAATTTCAAAAATTACCGCTCGATGATAAATTTAATTTTATCAAAACTCGTAATGGATGCACGAACTGCCTCAGTTTGTCCCATAACAACGTCGCTTGTAAATCGGAAGTACGTTGCCGCTATTGCGATTGTAAGCACCACTCGCTGCTATGTAGAAAACAACAGCTGACTTCCCCCGCGTCCGGCGCAGCGCCCGCACCTAATAATGCTACTCCGCCGCTGCCGGCATCTACCTCGCAGCAGGTACATACCACTGCCTTATCAGCCCTGTCGTCGCCTCCTCCTGTGCAAAATAATAACCGACGTGATAATAATATTACCTGTCTTTTAGGCACGGTTCAAGTTTTAATACCTGACTCTGCGGGTGTGCTGCACAAAGCTCGCGCGCTTATTGATTCCGGATCACAAAACAATTTTATTGCAGCAACATGCTTAACAAAACTTAATGAAACGACAAAGATGAAAATAAATAGAAAATACTTAATTTACGCTTTTTATTTGGGCAGAGCTTTCCCTTACAATTATCGATATAAACAGACACACCAAAATCACTGCTCCTCGCTTTTATATAGCTCGCCGGCTGGCGGCTATTTCACCCGCTCCGCTCAGAATTTGGCGGGGATGGCTCACGTGGTAGGGCAGTGACGTGGCGAGCTGGACAGCTGGCTGGCTGGCTGGCGCAGGCAGGCTTGCCTGTCTTTGGCTGGCATCGCTGGCGACATCTGGCGTTACAATCGGCCATCCTGGAACAATTGCTCCCGCAATGGGAACAACAAAACAGTGATTATAAGTTAGCTCAGAGCAAATGGCATATCGATAACATGGACTATAATTTAGCTGTCTAGGAGATCTACGAGATCTTCGTTTTCCTACTGTTGATTCACACTACTGGCGCTATCGGGTATAAAAGCAATGCTACGATATGGTCGTAATAAATCAGCGCATATTGGGCCTGTGAACTTCTTGTATCCTCTAAGACATTTACCTATATATTACAGCTATTATATATTACCTAAATCCTTAGGCAACATACACATGGCCAGAATATAGATCATCTAACTTAGAATTAACCACGGACTGGAATTAACCTTATTGCAGCAAGGAGTTTGAGCCTGGCAACAAAGTACGTACTTACTAACTGTACCTAATCGCTTTTTTTGTAAATTGTACTATTTTTACGCCTTTTATCGCAGTTACGTTTCATTTTCTTGCTAGCTGTTCAAATTCGATTATAATATAGACCTATTGCGTCTAGATCGCACTGACTCATAAACCAACCAGGGATGGAAACATCACATTCAGATTTACCTACACGAGCAAACATTAACTCGTATAAATTATAGCCTGCTAAATCATTAACAGTATTATTAATACTCCGTATTACTTTGGTAAACTATTGTCCCAAATAAGAGAGGCCTCGCTAGGTTCCGTGGCTCTCAACGCATCGAGAATTGTGCAATTAGAGCGTTCAACCTGCCCATTACACCTAGGCCACGCAATAGCTGTTAACATGTATTTAACTACACACGTACAACAATAGACAAACCTGTAATTTATCTAGTAAATTGTAAAAAAAGCAAAATTTGTGACCCTCACCAGGTAAAACATGTACGGACAAACTAAATTATAAGAACTTGCATGCTTAATTTGTGTGTAAACGCATGTTTTGAACAAATAAAATATCTTTAACTGTTTTTCTGTTGCGTACTTCTTAAAGTATCTACTGGTAAAGGCCTTACCATGGACAGAAACTACGTGATCTGGGAAACTAAGTAAACTAGAAATGCGTTTAAACTCTAATAATCACAAAACTGAATAATCCTTAGTTTAAACCTGGACTACCAAGTTCAGGCTTATCTGCGGAACCGCGGTTTAAAGGAGATGTTTCATTCTGGGCCCAGTCTATGTACACCATATTAATGAATAGGGAAAAAATAGGGGAATTTCATAAAAATACTGAAAAAATCATTTGAAGACGGGTTTAGCTGTTAAAAAATAATAATTAGGAACGTTTTTTAGCACGATAACCCTATTTCAAGGTGGCCATGACAGTACTATTTGACGTTTACTATCATGACGTTTGACAACTTTGACAGTTCTATGCAGTGACGTTTGAAGAATTTATTTTCTTGAGTTGTAATTCATATTTTTCGGAGTTTGTAACGATTGTATTTATTTTATAAAACTCAGTATAGGTACTACATAAGTATTATTTGACCACGGCTTCAATTCGCCTGTGATTCGGATTGCGTCGTGTGTTGTTTTACATCTTGTTTTTGTTCAAATATTTTTTCTTTGTTATGTTTTCTTCCCCTGTATCTTATTCATATTATATCGATAAACAGGTCAGTGGGTCGTCTAACACTATATACTTAACCATTTTTGTTTGTTTTAGGTTTATGCAAATGAAATAATGTGCCCACAATGCTTTGAAATCAAAATGTTTAATAACTAACATTAAACTAAATGTAATACACAAGGAGATCATGAACTGATACCAGACCAGCATCGCCATGATAGCAATGTTTGTGTCTGTTGGGTGTAGGACATCATTGTTTTGTGAGGCGCACTCACTCTATTTCAAAGGAGCGGAAGGGCATTGATTATTATTGCTGAAACAATTTGTTGTTCCACGACTGGTAAGCACTTTTTTTATTCATACAGAGCAAGCACAAACAAGTTCAAGACAACATTGTTGCGGAAACGAAATGAACTAACACAATCAATGTTTAAAATGTGTGTAATAGATTCATAATATATCTACACACATTTCACACATAACATTTCCTTGGACAGATCAGTAAAGGTGATCTAAAAATAACCAATCTTGACTAATAATATTTATATATCCAAATGAACCTTTTTTCTTTGTTTTTGTTTTAGATACCCGAGGGTTACTTGCTATATTTTGCTTCTTTGGTGCATTCAGAGTACAATACAACAACAAGGACTCATGCCAGCTCCAGTTACATTATAAAATTATGAATGCATGTGTGTAGTGCCAACGGTTTTGTGTCGAACACACAGCCCCTCTATCAATAAAGGACCTGAATAGACAGTAATATCAGAAACAGTATTATAAAAAAAAGAGGTAATAATAAGCAACTTAATTACCAACTTTTGGAATGAAATAATTATGTGAATAGCCAATATTATGTTTATCATAATTATTCTTTTGTTTTATTCAGATTCCACCAAGAGGACTGGTTTGCAATGCTTGTTGGAAGGCAGCATGTAGAAAGATGAAAACAGTAGCACATAGCGATAAGGACGATGGACAATAAATTGCTGTGCTCACATTATGATGAATATGTGGTATTTCAGTTGGGTTCGGTACCGTGAGAACATACAAGGGATGATGTAGAAAATAAATAAATCATGAGTCTCAACAAATTGTTTTATTAAAAATATTCTTCATGGCTGATTTGACATCCTTTTAACATCACTAATAATAGTTATTATGAATAACTTGTTTCAAAAATTGATAGTGCATGGTTTGACATGGTGTGCATTCCCTCGCAGAAAGGGGGTCTATCAGCTTATAATGTTGGAAACATTACAAGCTGATATTACTGCACCTTCCTCATTGCATTAAAATACTTTGGTCTTCCCAGCCATGAGTTGTTACTGTGTAATAGTTAACATTTAACAATAACTTGTAGTTATCAGATACTGCAATGTCACTGCTTTCCTAAGAATGATATATAAAGTATACTGAATAAGCATTATAGAATGAAGCAGCAAGGCAGTGTTGAAAAACAAATAACGACCAAGCCTTCGTTTCGTTTGACCGTTGTCCCTGAAATAAAAGATAGGTGATGCAAGATGTGCTGCCGCTCTCTATCTACTATAACAATAACTTGGAATAGTTAGGTACTGCACATGTCACTGCTCTCCAATGGTTATCGTGGTTAAGAGAAGTTTCAATAGGCACCGAAGAATGAAGCAGCAAGACTTGATAAACATAACGTCCACGCCTGCGTTTCGTTTCTTGGCATTGAGAGATAAAAGACATAAGTTCTGCCGGAATCGAGTAAAATATCCTGTAGGTACTATTATTTTTATCGAAACCCAAGATTCTTGGGATCAAAAATTATTTTTTGCGATATTTACATCAGTTTTTAACACGGCATGTACACGTCAATGAAGTGTCATTGTCAAAATAAACATACTACTGTCAGATCCACCATGTTTGATTTTTTTGTCGAGTGTTGTTATCCTTGACAAAGTTAATTTAAAAGCGCAAAAAAAGGAAGTGAAATTAAAGAAAATAAACAGTTAAAAACGGTTTATGTATTAAGAAGCTATTTTTACATATGGTGTACAAAGACTGGGCCCAGGCTCCATACATTTTTGGACCATCTCCTTTCTCCGTATACAAAACATAGATTAAACCTTGACCTGACCTAGTGCCGTTTTTTTTTTTGAACCATTGTCTAAACAATTAAATCTACAATTTTTAAATACATTTTGGCTGAAATTAACATAAAAACAACAACACAATGAAAAAGTTACTATCAGAAACTTTCACACACATTTGACAGCTACTACTGTTAGACCATGGTTTATCATAAAACCACGACATGTAATAACGTTTGTGCAAACCGTTTTACGAGATTCAATCCTGGGTTTTTAGTTAAACCCCTTTTTTTTACGCGCTTTTATTTTGTAATAAGACGGTAATTGTCTTTACAGAATTGACAATACGTGTAGGCTCAGAAACAACGAATTTAGAGAAAGAATTTGTCAAAACTAACACTTATTGGCACCCCTTTTTAATTTTGCTCAATAGATCAATATACGTTGCACTCTTCGAAACCAACAGTTTACTTTTAAACGGAACACATTAACGGCATCTATCGGATTCCTACTCAAGGCGTTGATATGCTCTAAGCGCTTACCTGGTCTATAAAATAGTCAACGGCAATTTTAAAGTCTCGAATTGAAAGTCACCAGTAGGCAATGCGTGCAATAAGATCACGTTAGTCATTGTATCGCGAACTGCACTACAATCCGTAATTACACGGACATTTTTACACAACACAGATTCTAAAACTTCGTAATAACGCTGTGAAAAACACTTTTTTTTTTTTTACTTGTAACGCAACTAAAATACAAGACAGAGCTCAAACTACCGCCTATCCGTATTAGTAATACTTGCTATGGGTAACTTGCATGCATCCGTGTGAATTTCTATTGGCAAAACTAAGATTTTATACCATACCCACATCTCATTTTTTTTTTTTTTTTATAGTTCCGTTAGTGGACGAGCCATTGTTGCAAAATTATGGATGAACTTCCTAAAGTAGCTACATAGTCCAATGAACTGACGCACTTTGTGTATGTTACTCAGAACGGGAAATTGAGACAGCTGCAAACTTAAATTCACCCGGTTCAATGCCATGAACATAATAATTCATCACTAAATAACACAGCTAAATAATAAATCCTGTTTTGTAAAAATTTACATTTACCCACATGTACATAATTAAATAAAAATTCTGCGTTTGACCCCGACCATTTGACGACATTATTGGAGTTACTTTTATTTGATAATTTACTTTGAAATTACTAAACTATCTACGAACTTGTTAATTCAGCGCATAAAAACTGAGGGAGCGCTAAATGTATCTTTAGGATGGATGCTGAGTTTATGGGTACCCTTGGACTACATTCAGACTGGTGAAGTAGGTACTTCTTACCAGATAATTTAGTTTGCTTATCGATATTATATTAAAATGGTTATCTATCGCGGACAATTAATGCATTTAAGGCTCTGTTATCGACACATAGGCAACTATCTCCGTTTTTTCTCATAACTAAACAATAAGAGAGGCATACATCAATTCGGGTTCTTTTTATAATACCTGCTGGCTCAATGGCTCATTAATTTTGACTCTAACAATCTCTTGTTTGTGATGTGCTTATCTATTCCTAAGGCCTACGTGTACTTAATGCGCATTTGGACTAAATCTGTATATTCCAACTTCCCAGCTCCCTAGTATAGCTAGCAAAGCAGTTTTATACCGAGATAATCTATATTAATATTATATCTATACTATATACCATATTACTATTTACTATAGTAGGTACATTATAAAGCTGAAGAGTTTGTTTGTTTGAACGCACTAATCTCAGGACCTACTGGTCCGATTTGAAAAATTCTTTCAGTGTTAGATAGCTCATTTATCGAGGGAGGCTATAGGCTATACGGTAACGGGATATTCCCACGGGAACGGGAATAAAACGGGATACGCGCGTGCAATGTCGCGGGCAACAGCTAGTAAACTAATAAATTGATTACAATCAGATTTGCTTATCAGGCTTACCCTAGTTTTGTCAAGGTCACCAATGGCATTTTATGATTATTTATCGACACACGAGGCACTCAAATATAAAACACATTTGGCTAATGGCATTTTGCAAACATTGGCATGGCATGACTGACCTGGTTGTTTAAGCATGATTCCTGGCAGCTCTCGGCGCGAAGTATGACGAATCCCTCCTGCCTGCGATGTCCTTGGATCCGCTATTGACGACTTTGAGGTAGCTTTCATTTTCACAGAGAAGCGTTGCTGGTAGCGAGAAGAATGCTTCTTGAAACTCGATCATTAACGGAATAAACGATGCGGCATGGTGTTCTTCCCGACGTGAGGGTAGACACTTCGTGATCCAGATCATTGTTGATGATTTTTCAACTTCTTGTGCAAGGAGACTTCAATATTTTCCTTGCGGGTGGTGTGCATCGCCTTTCTTCGTTTTTATTTTCAGAAGTCTGGCTTACCAAACCAGAATCTTCGTCCTCCAGATAAGACGACCGTCGAGATTAATGTGTAGCAGAGCGTCGTTTTAACGTAGGTTTTTTTATCACACTTCTGAGTTGAAACGACAAAGATGAAAATAAATAGAAAATACTTAATTTACGCTTTTTATTTGGGCAGAGCTTTCCCTTACAATTATCGATATAAACAGACACACCAAAATCACTGCTCCTCGCTTTTATATAGCTCGCCGGCTGGCGGCTATTTCACCCGCTCCGCTCAGAATTTGGCGGGGATGGCTCACGTGGTAGGGCAGTGACGTGGCGAGCTGGACAGCTGGCTGGCTGGCTGGCGCAGGCAGGCTTGCCTGTCTTTGGCTGGCATCGCTGGCGACATCTGGCGTTACATTAACGTAAATTTTAATCGAATAACGCGCGCTGTTGTAAAGGGGATCGGTTCGTCGCCTAATCCGATTAAGGGTTCCGTCAGCATTGATTTGTTTTCGAACAATAAAAATATTTTACTTACACTGGACTCTTACGTCATTGATAAAATTACGGATAATTTGCCTTCTGCTCGTATCGAGCCCGCTTCGCTCAGTTATTTAAACCACGTTCAGTTGGCTGACAGTAGTTTCCATTCGCCTGGGGAAATTGACATCCTCATCGGTGCACCGCAGTTTGCCGAAATTTTACTCTCCGGACGCGTAAACGGTCCGCCCGGGTTACCTACCGGTATTGAAACTATTTTTGGTTACATAATCGTAGGAAATTGTCCTATTAGTAATCCGTCTACTGAGTTCGTTTCTTTGTGCTCGTTTGTACAGAATGAGCCTCCGTTATCAAATATGCTAGAAAGGTTCTGGCAGCTCGAAGAAATAGCGCCCAACCGCCCGCTGAACGCCGCGTCTAGGGAGTGCGAGAAGCTGTTTGTCTCAAGCGTGTCACGTGATGACACAGGACGTTATAGTGTGGCGTTACCTTTTGCGCGCGAACTCTCTGAGCTCGGTGACTCATACAAAACTGCTATGCGTCGTTATATGTACCTGGAGCGTAAGCTAACCGCTACCCCAGAGTTGCGAGTGGAATATGACGCTATTATTAAAGAATACCTATCGAAGGGTTATATCTCGTTACTTAATAACGCTGGTTCGCTACCTACGGGTTTTTATATACCACATCATGCCGTTATTAGGCAGGATAAAGTAACTACAAAGGTGCGAATGGTTATGGACGCCAGCGCCAAAACTAGTTCGGGTAAATCACTCAATGATTTGTTATATCAGGATGAGAATTTACAAAACGATTTGTTTTTAATTTTACTTGACTTCCGCTTATATCCCGTGGCTTTTACCAGTGACATACATCAGATGTTTTTACAGATTTTGGTTAACCCTCTATAACTCAATAACATGTTTTTTATTTTTTTAGTTGTTATTGGGTAATTAAACCAAAATAAAAATACACGTGTTTCATAGTTTTTATTTATTGTAATTATTATCCGAAAAAAATTGAAAAATAGGGAGCGTTGCCTAGGGGCAACACTGAGTTGTAATTTTAAAAACTATACATATAAAAGGAAGTTATGAGAGATGGAAGTTCCTGAAGCAGTTCTTGGTTTTGGTATAGCATAGAGCAACCCCGCATTTTTCGCATGTATTGTGAGTAAATCCAGTACACTTTGGAAACTTGCACCTAATTTTTTTGTCAGACCATTGGGGCCAGTGCCCAATCTGGTCTTGCCGTACTGCCATAGGAGGTGCATGCTGTGCAGGTCCTTTATGTTTTTTGGCTTGTATCTCGTTTTCCAGCGAACGGCGACTAGACATACTAGGCTTTGTACCCAATTTACAAAGAGTAACTGCAACATCTAGACGAAAATCTGCTGATGATAACCGACACGAAAGGCCGTTGTCTTTACAGACTCTTTTATAAAGCAACCATGCGTTTGCCATTGTGAGATCCAAGTAATGATAAAATAGACGAATTTGCCATCGTTTGCTACGCAACTGTATCTTGTATATCACCATGATGCTGTCAATGAGGTCAACACCACCCGTGTGGCGATTGTACTCTCCTACAACGTTCGGACGTTTTGTGCTCACGTACCTAGAGTTCTGTTTGTCCCATCTGCGAACATCAGTTTCAGGCTGTATTCCAGCAAAAGTAGAAACCAGAGTGACAATTTTGTTATCTTTCCATGCCACATTAGAAATGTCGGTGCCATTGACGTCAGCTACATATTCTTCTGAATGTCCTCTGGGTTTTTTCAATAGTATCTTTTCTGGTTGCAACTTACAGTCTGGGGTTCTATTTCTTCTAATCGTACCAAGACTGTGAATGCCTTCTTTGGCCAAATATTCCAACAGACGAAGAGAGGTAAAGTAATTGTCAAAATACAATTGGTAATTTTGATGCCTTGGAATTAAACGCGCTAACCTCATGACGACGTTGGATGCTGCGCCCAAATCTGGCTCTTCTGGAAGAGTAATGTTTTCCTTACCAGTTTCAATTTCTGTTTTATAGGCATAACCAGAAACGCCACTCAACACATAAATTTTATAACCCCATTTATGTGGCTTTTGAGGGTTGTATCGCTTCAACACATTCCGTGCCTTAGTGGAACACATTTGCTCGTCAACACAGAGGTGTTCTTCCAAAGAAACCTTTCTGTAAGCTGCATTTAGAGATTCAACCACTGGTCTTATTTTGAAAATTCTATCATAACCAGGATCGTTTCTAGGTAGATTTTTACTATTGTCATTGAAGTGTAAAGTTTGGCGCACTTTCTCAAATTTATTCAATGGCATAGTATCCTGTATTATTGGGGTATCAAGTATTGGGTTCCAGTGGTTCGTAACTCTGGGTAATCGGATAAGAGACATTAGATAAACCACGCCCATAAATTGCCTGATATCCATTTCTGTCACACGAAAAGTGCTATTAGGATCATTCTGAACTTGGTAAAGATTGGTCTCTTCTGATATCATCTTGATAAGCTCTTGTGGAAAGAGGTAAAAGAAAAACTGGATAGGGGTTTCTAGTTCTAAAAGTTCAGTGCCTAAGTTCATGTTACCCTTGAATCTAAGCTGCTCAGAATTTACCTGTAGGCTCTTCTTCTTCCAGCGTAAATTCAATTTAGTAGGTTTCGTTGCAGTTTTATTTGATTGATTGCTTTGAGCTGATGAAGGAAGAGGACCGTGTGATGCAGTTTCAGCGCTTGGAGGTGATGGAACTGAGCTTTCGTGGTTACTTTCTAAGGTTTCTATTATAGAATCAACGTCGATATCTAAGGTGGAAGTATTGTCTTCAAAAGTTTCTAATTCGGGGGAAAAATCTGGGTCGGCGAGGCTGTCATCGTCGAAATCCAAACCGTCCTCACTGTCATCATCATCCTGCAGCATCGAGGTAATATCCTCTTCTAAAAGGACTCGATGAGGACGCTTACGAGCTGCCCTGAAACATGATATCGAGTGATCATGATATAATCTATACACACACAAAATAATACCCCTATCCGTCAATGTAGCTTACGGGCAACAAACACAAATTCAAAAAAAAGATCAATATAATGAAAATAAATGTTATCGATAACGTCAAATATTAAATATTCAAACACTCACCTGTTCATGTTATTGAAAATAAAGCCTTAAAACTCGAAATAACTATATTTAAATAATTTTCAATTCGGAGCACGCGCGCACTTGTTCAAACCACTAACGACTTTGTAAAAAAACTTCAATTGGTGACAAGTAACGCCATCTAGTGATTAGTTTTTAAACTTGTTCGTTACTTCTGTTTGTAGACTACAGTATACAGTGCGATGTATTGTCAGAAAACGAATTGTATGGATGTAGTGATAGATCGGACGGTATGTTGCTTACAGTCTACATCATGATATAGAGGGATCACAGAATGTTTCAAAAATTTTTATACCGTTTTGATCGTTCTTTACCGCTAAACCGCGGTTAAATTGATACCTATCAATTTAACCGCGTTTGCTTTGGATTGCGCTGTAGTCCTTTCCTCGCCATGCGAGTTTTAAGACAACTTTGTGACGACGCACGTGTCAGAAAATAAAGAAGGAGGATTGTGTGTGTGTGATTAATAGAATGTGTATTTCTGGTTTTATTGACATTAAATAGACTTTATTACCAAGTTTTAGTTATCAGGATGGTTAATGTTATTTATTTACTGTATGTAAAGTATCTCTTATGACATTTGTACAGGAATGGGTTTATAAAGAAAATCACAAATCAAGACTAAGTATTTATTTCGAAGCTACTTCCGTTCGCAAACCCTAGGTCTTCGTGGAGAAGAACGGAGAAAGAAACTCCACGGCAACATATTTTATCAGTACATACATTTATAAACATACAATATCAGTAATATTCAGATCTTAATAAACATTGAATAACTTACATTTTCATTGTAGAACATTAGTACACAAATTAAAACTTTCAGCATCACTTTCTTGTATTCTCAATTATTACATCATATTTCACATTAATTAATTAAATAAAACAACACTTAGAGCACAGCTTTTTCTTATAAAACGATCGGATAATAATGACCACGAATTTGACGGTACATCTGTTTTTATAAACTTAGAATTGTACCACTTCCAACAAAAATTGCCGCCATTATTGACGAATCACAGATTGTCATACATTTTAGCTAAATAACTAATAAAACAAGCAATAACAAACAAATCGTATGTAGTAGAACCTTTTTAAAACTTGATTACTTAATTCAGAAATTAAGTTTTTATTTATTTGCAACCTTTACTAATTTCGACACAATATTTGACTGTCAACTGAATTCGTTCGGAAATCAAATCATTTTTGTTTTAAATATATTGCTATTTTTAATTAAATAAGGGCTATGTATCATAAATAAATCCGACACACGCGCATCTTACCCGCGCGCCGCGGATGTTGTTGTACATAATTGTTACATGGATGATATTTGTTACTCCGTGCCCACCGTCCAGGACTCCTTGCGGCTCAAGGATGAGCTGTTAGGATTGTTTACGGCCGGGGGCTTTAACCTTATGAAATGGTCAAGTAACTCAACAGAGTTACTCGAGTCATTGCCTGATACTCACCGCTATTCTTCCAAAGTAAATTTTGATGAATCTAATCAAAGTCTAAAGGTTCTTGGCCTGGAATGGTCTCCCACTACAGATGTTTTTTCCTTTTCTGTCACTCTTGACAACCGTCCATGTACCAAGCGCAACATCTTATCGGTTATTGCTCGCCAGTTTGATGTCTTAGGTTTGATCGCGCCGATTATTCTTTATGCGAAATTAATCTTACAAAAGCTCTTTGTTCTCAAGTTGGACTGGGATGACAAGCCGCCCCAGAATGTAATGATCCTTTGGGAAAATTACCTTCGCGAACTGCTCGCATTACGGGACCTAAAGATAAAGCGTCATCTTGAGGTGTTTAGAAATTACTTCGTCACTATTATTGCATTTTCCGACGCGAGTGAACGAGCTTCCGGAGCCGCCGTATATGTCAAAGTTCAGCAGGTTCCCCATTCCCCACCGGTCGTCAATCTGGTGTGCGCGAAATCTAAAGTCGCTCCGCTCAAAACGATATCGGTTGCCAGACTTGAGCTCTGCGGCATTTTACTTATGTCTAAACTGGTGCAACGAGTTAACCCTATACTTGACATGGTGCACTTAAATGCACATTGAATTCAGATTTTTTTTTAAACAAAACATTACATCGAATCGTTTTAATTATAACTCCAAGTGATTTCCTATACGTCTGTTTATGTGAGAAAAAGAAATCTATAATTGTCTGGCTCACACTTTGTCAGTGGTGAACAAAATGGCGAACCGTCCGTCAGAGCCTGTGCATTGCTCTGTAAGTATCGTATTTTATCTCACTTAGATAAAATTAAATATAATGAATTTGATATAATTTTACTTTATGCAAGCTTTACGCAATAGTCTGTTTATATTATTTCTTTGATATCTTTTTTGCATATAGCGTAATTCACGATTTTTGTAAGGTGTGCATTTAAATACACACTGCCTGGTGCAGTGTGAATGACAATTTATTTGTTGTGTATATTTAAATGCACACTGCCAACGTCATAGATGGTTACTACTTGTGAATGTTGTGTTTATAAATGCTGTGCTACTACATACTCGAGCCTTTCTTCAGACAGAGTTTTTTTCATAATGCATGAGAACAATTCGTATCAAACTTTCCACCATATTCCTTTGCTTTAGCTTGCAATACTTTTATTTCAGATGACTAGAAGTTGAAATTTCTAGCGTTGGTGCCTAAATGTGGAGCTAAGTCTGATGTACAATCTTGCGAATCTATGGAAAATGCATTCCAGATGTGTGTCTCATCAAGATGTCTCCGAAGACGGGTCCCCGGACCCAAAAAATGGGTCCTCACTCCACAAGTTGTTCATTCGTGTTTCACTATCTAGCCTAAAATAAGTTTCTGCGCTACTTTTTTCTGCTCCCTCGGTGGGAGGATGATAAGAAATATCAAGCATCATGGTGTCCACCAAATTCAAGAATCACTTATAGGTACTTCTGGGCATTGAGGGAGGCTTTTTAGCTGGAGGCCCATTCCACCTCAAGATGTAGGTTTCACTTGACTTTGTTCATCTAAAGTAGTGAAGGGAGGGTCTCAAATGACTGCTGCTGGTTTCTGGATCTTTTGCGATATAAAATACAACTTTCCAAACGCAAACGTATTTAAGTTTTTCATATTGTTACATACTTAAAGAAAACATGCAAGAAAACGTTGATCTCAGAGCATTAGGACTGAAAATGTAATAAATAGTAATAGAAAAAATGTTTTACTATGTCCGTATCGTAACTATAACGAACCAAGATCCTAATGAATATCAAATTGTTTTGATATTTTTCGAGAATAATGTTATTTTTATGTTATTGTTTCTTTTTTAGATTAGTGATTACATGGCAGTGTGCATGTAAAGACACAGTTTTCTTTGTATGTTTTTTCTTGTGAGCTTGGCAGTGTGCACTTGAAGACACATAATATATCCTGAAAACTGAAATTCAGAGATTTTTTGTTTTATTTTTCCTGACATCCTTATGATCCAATTAACATAAGGAACTAGTAAAAGTTAATTTTTCTTAAGGTAAAATTCTCTGCCAAGTATAGGGTTAAGAACACTTATAACCCGCGTCACAAAATTGAAAATATATTTTGTTTCACCGACTCAATGGTCGCATTACATTGGATTCATTCAGATCCCCAAACTTTAAAAACATTCGTCGCTACGCGTGTTACAAAAATTTTAGATTGTCTTCCCGCGGAACATTTCTTTCACGTTCCCGGTACCGACAACCCTAACGACAGCTTATCGCGAGGTTTGTCTCCTAAGCAATTGTTGTGGCACCCGATGTGGTTCAGTGGACCGTCGTGGCTTCAACGGAGCGTCGATACGTGGCCTGTTACCTCTGTCGACACTAGTGCTATCGATGTACGATTGCCGGAAACCAAAGTGGTTTCATTGCCGGTTGTAGCAAATGTATGTGTAGACCCGAATCCACTTCTTGCATTGTCGCATCGCGTTTCTAAGTGGACGGTGCTGCTTCATTCCGTTATCTACGTTTACAAGTTCTTGGGTAAACTGCCGCGATCTAAATCGATTACCGCATCAGATATGATTTTTGCTGAAAGGATGTTAATTACCGCGTTGCAAGAATTTTACTTTTCTGACGAAATCGCACGATTAAAAGCGAACAAAATTTGTCGCACCGCGTTAAGACGCCTCTCCCCCTTTAACGATAGTGAGGGCTTATTGAGAGTCGGCGGTCGACTCCGTAACGCTGATTTGACCAGTGAGCAACGGCATCCGTTGCTGCTTCCGCATAAAGACCGTATCACCGATTTGATCGTGTCGCACTATCATCGCCACAACTGTCATACTGGTCCGGTGGCTCTTATGTCAATATTGCGGCAGAGTTATTGGATACTGTCTTGTCGTAATGTCGTACGTCGTATCGTGCATAAATGCAATTTCTGTTTCCGCGCTAAACCCAAGGCCGTGCATCCCTTCATGGGGGACTTACCCACGTGCCGCGTAACGGAAGCTAAAGCCTTTACACGCACAGCTGTTGATTACGCGGGTCCTATAAGCATTATCCCGCAACGTAAACGTGGCGTTCGCTCTATTAAGTCATATCTATGCATTTTCGTGTGCTTAGTTACTCGCGCTGTTCATGTCGAGTTGACTACCGATCTTAGTACGAGTACATTTCTCTCAGCGTTTAAACGATTTCTAGCGAGACGGGGTGCTGTACAAACTATGTACTCTGACGCAGGAACTGTCTTTGTCGGTGCGAAGAACGCTCTTTCGGACATCTACGCTTTAGTCAATTCTGAAGAGTATCAAACCGCGTTCTCTAACGAGTTGGCCGAACGGAAAATAACGTGGAAAATCAATCCGCCGCGCACTCCACATTTCGGTGGACATTATGAGATATTCGTTAAGGGCTTCAAAACTCATTTACATAGGACTATAGGTTCTCAATTGCTGACCTACGAAGAGATGTTAACTGTTTTAACACAAATTGAATGCGTTTTGAATTCGCGTCCGCTCACGCCCCTTAGTGAGGATCCGTCTGAGCTAAGCGCATTGACTCCATCGCATTTCCTGACGTCTACGCCGCTAAAGAGTTTACCCGCTTTCGAAGCCACCGGTGATAACACAAATCTAAAGAAACGATACGCTTTTTAAGATCAATTGGTGCAATCATTCGCAAAACGATGGAAACGTGAATATCTTCACCTTCTACAATCCAGAGGGAAATGGAACACTCATTCAGATCCTATCAAGATAGGTAGCGTCGTGGTTGTAGTTACTGATAACGTTGGACCTCTATCTTGGCCATTAGGTATAATTCTTGAAACCTATCCCGGTTAAGATGGGATCAGCAGAGTCGCTCTTGTCAAGATGGCGACAGGGATCTATACGAGACCTGCCGTCCGCCTCTGCCCTCTACCTTCGCAATACCGTCTCTTCAGCTCCCCGGCTTATAGTTTAGTGTATTTTTTTTTTGGTTTATTTTAAAACCGATGGTTTTAAAGCCGGGAGCATGTTCGCGCCGTTGCATTGGCGCTTCTTTATTTTAGGTATAGTTTTCCTTATACCCGCCTTTTACTTTATATTTTTTGATTTTTTCGCTGCTTGGTTTTGTACTGAGGGAGAGATACGACTGACACCGTCGCCGCGTGGTCGTGTCCGTGCCGCTCCATTTAATATATCATCAATTTTGGATTAAAAACCACTTTGAGGTTGTTCCGTGCCGTGCACGATCCTCACATCGTCCTCATCATCAAGAAGACCGAGAAGAGCGCATCAAGGTCGCAGCAGCGCTGGCAGGTGGAGCGAGGCCCTGAACTGGACTGCCCGCCGTGGTGCTAAGCTTAGTCAATTTTCTTCCCTTAATCGCGAGACCAGCAGCTCTTCTCAATCTTGTGTTCTTTACCCTTTTCTTTTTTTTAATATAACCTATGGAGATACAACCACTAGCCAGCTAGTACCCACCCGCGACATCATTTATTCTACAATGAGTTTTATTGTTACCCCCTTATAACTTGTATTCATCTACGTTTTCTCTGCACTGATAATTTACCATTACTCTCACATCAGTTTAGAGGAAACGTAGATGAATCCAGGATTTAATTATATTTTTTTGCAAAGGAACAAAGTATAAGAGAGGTATACTATACTCACTACCTATACGTATATACATAGCCGGTTGTAGTTCCTAAAATTATCAATAGATGGCGCTTTACTACCAAGGCGACTGACCACTCTATTCTCATATATTATAATGTACTCTGTGATGTGGCCTACCCCACACAGGTTAGTCAACATCTATCAACGTCACTACCTGTCAACGTCGAATAGATTAAACTTCCGAATCGACTATTCGCTCAGTGTTTCCGTTGCTCCCCATGCTAACCATCTCCAAATTACGACTAATTTGACGCTCCTAAACAATCTGTCGGGTAAGTATTATATGATATAACTACAAAATCTCTAAAATTCACAACAGATAACAACTGAATATATAATTTTATTTGATATAACGATCTGTTAACCCTTAAATTGTCACCCTTAGATTTCTAGTGTGTGTAATGTTGAAATTGCGAATATGGGTTTCAACCCATATTCAATAAGAATATATCAATAAGGATAGAAAAGAGGACCAAGAAAAAAAATACAAAATTTTTGTATTTTTTTATTGTTTTTACAATGTCCCATAAAACGGACATTGTCAATTATAAGTGCAGTTATGGTACATAAAACTACGTCACATAAAACGGACATCGCGTATTATAAGTGAAGTTGTGGTACATGAACAAAATAAACATTTAGAACATTTTAACAATTCAAAATTAACATCAAATTAAATTGGACACCTTGAAATGTGTTTGTGCCATCTACCAAGCAAAGAAATTATACACCATAGAAATTTAAAACACATTTGTTCGTTTTTTTTTGGCATATATTGCCTTTTGCGCCCAGCTTTTAGTCATCGATGGCGAAGGAACTTTCTTCTTCTGTCTTCAAGCTCTGCTTACGAATATATTTGAGAGCACACCCGTAATATTCAACTGCCGGTAAGTCTACTACCCATCAGTCTTCAATGCCTAATAATATTTTCTTTCTTTTTGGGTCACATCACACATCACATTTTTCTGGTAGCTTGTACGGAATTTGTATTCGTCATTTCAACTATCGCTGGATCCAGCCTGGTGTACATGCAATGCTCGAAGTGCTGTCCACACATAGAATTCGCATTACATTACACGGTGGATTACGTTACACCAGTCTGGACCAGACCTATGATAACGAGGATTTTTCTTTGAAAATATTTCTTGGGGCTAAGGCTGCTTTTCCACCAGAGATGCGCTATATAGCTGCTCTGCGAGGATGTAAAAGCTGAGCTACAAAACTGTGTGATCGTTTCCACCGCTGCTAAGGTATGTAGCTATGGGGTGCTATGACAGGAAACCTCCACGTGCGCCCGTGGACTGGAGTTCCCTCACGGATACGTCCAGGGGGAAGACCAGTTTTTTGGGCCGGTGCACCCTGGGATGCGGGCAAAAACTCTTCCTTAGGCACTGTGTGCCCAAGTGGTCTCTTTGCCCGTATGCAAATAGCCTGTCGTGTGGATGCTCCAACGCGTGTCCCTCTGATCAGCAGAGGGCACAGCGGCGGAGCGGGCTTGCGGACGGTGAGTGATGGGTAGCTCGCCGTCCGACCAAGGACCAAGCCCGGGTCGGTGGCGCGTCGTGTTTTGCGCCAAATGCCTGCTGGGGTCGCGGGTTTTTTCTTAACCCAGGTTACCGTGGCCCCGGAACATAAAGGGCATAGGAAGGAACACGGGTGGATTTTAGTCAGTAAGAGTCTGACAGTCCCTTCCGCCCCACCCAGGGCGGGAGGACTCATTTGATGATTTTACCACCTAAAAAAAAAAAAAAAAAAAAAAAAAGGTATGTAGCTATGCGGTAAGATGTGCTATGGAGATGGGTAGCTGCGCTACAAAGATGCGCCGCCACAAGGTAGCTGTGCTATGAAGATGCGTAGCTGCGCTATGAAAATGCGTAGCTGCGCTACGAAGATGTGCTGTCACAAGGTAGCTGCGCTATGAAGATGCGTAGCTGCGCTACAAAGATGTGCTGTCACAAGGTAGCTGTGCTATGAAGATGCGTAGCTGCGCTACGAAGATTCGCAGCTCGAGCTATGCGATGTATCGATTTTAGGGAAAACGACCCATAGCACGCAGCTACAGCACGCAGCGATAGCTTGCATCTTTTCATATAAAAAACACATCTTAGTTGAATCCATTTCAGTGCTGTGCTATGTAAACTAATAAATATGATTGGTGGATATCAAACGCATCCGCAGCAACCTAGCATAGCGCATCTCTGGTGGAAAAGCAGCCTATGGATGTCATGATGCTCCTTGAAGTTGGGGGAGTCTGTGTGTACGGTTCCGTTATATAATCTTTTTTAAATATTAGTATTCATTTTACGAAAGAAGACTCAATGTCACACTTTTCAGATTGTATTGTATTGTTTAACGGGCTGGTTGGTATCTGCAACTTCATGTCATTATGCGCGTATTTTGCGTGCACTTTTCAAATTCTACCGGAGGTAATAGTGAGAAGATTCTCTCTGATCGCCAAGCCATGTTCCTGATATTTATAAATGTCTAATGAAAAACTAAAAAATATTATTAAAACAATGATGTTGGTTGGAGTGTACGTAACGGGGCACTGAGGAAAAAACACTTAGAAAAATTTTGATGAATTTTTCAAACATAATACTTACTTTTTATGGTTTTATCGTATGGAGGACATCAAAAGAAACAACTTTTTCCCGGGAGTTTTTTTTGTGAGGTCAATGACCGCTGAGCTAGGAGGCAAAATTTAACTCTCATTGTGAAGGCGTCTGGGACTTATAAAATTTTGAAGAAAAAGTAATGAAAAAGACTTAGAAACCCTTGACCCCAAGGTCAAGGTCAAATTCGGGCTAGCCGCAGTAAATAAATAAATAAATAAATATTCCACAACTATCACACAACGCCATCTAGTCCCAAGCTAAGCAGAGCTTGTGTTATGGGTACTACACAACTGATAAACATACTTATATATTTCTAAATACATACATATTATAGATAAATTACACCCAGACACAGAACAAATGATCGTGCTCATCACACAAACATTGTCCTGGGTGGGAATCGAACCCACGACCTCCGGCATAGCAGTCAGGGTCACTAACCACTAGACCAACAGTCAGGCAGTCGCGGCTGTAAGACCCCTCTTTGAGGAGTGGCTGGATAGGTCCCACGGCGTCCTCACCTACCGCATGACACAGGTCCTCACCGGACATAGCAGCTTCGGGAGGTACCTGTGCATGATAAAAAAGGAGGAAACGCCCGGGTGTCACCACTGCGAGGATCGCCCGGAGGACACGGTGGAGCATACGGTGCAGGAATGCCCAGCTTGGGCGGAGCACCGCCGTGTCCTCACCGCGGCGATAGGCGGAGACCTCTCGCGCCCGGCATTGGTTGCGGCCATGCTGCGGGGCGAGACGGAGTGGGAGGCGGTCGCCTCCTTCTGCGAAGCAGTCATGCTCGCGAAGGAGGAGGCGGGCCGCTTGAGGGAGAGGATACCGTCCTCCCTCCGCCCGAGACGCAGTGGTAGACGCCCACGGCGACGGATGTCGCGGGACGATCTCCGGCCACCGTAGGCGCGGGCATGCGGGCGGCGAGTAAAGGGCAACTCGCTGCCCGACCAAGGACCATGCCCGGGTCGACGGCGCGTTGTGTCCCACGCGCGCCTCAAGGAGCGTCAGCATAGTGACGGGGCCCCCCTATAGAGGGCCACAGTCCTGCCGGGGTTGCGGGACATACGTATACCGCGACTCCGGCACACAAAGGGCTACCGAAGGACACCGTGGATTTTAGTCAGTACAAGTCTGACAGTCCCTCCCGCCCTGCCCGGGGTTGGAGGACTCATTTGATGATTTTACCACGTAAAAAAAAAAAAAGGTCAAGGTCAAATTAAAAAATATGCAGACACGGTGTACGCTCGATATCAGTAACCTTGACCGTTTGACCACAAGGTCAAGGTCAAATTAAACGGAGCTCTGACTTTGCCCTTTAAGCAACTTAGTCCAAGAGCGAGCGAAGCGAGCTCGAAACTTGGGGCACTCCGACTTGGACAGGTTAGGTTAGAAGGGGATGGCGGGGTCCAGTGAGCGAGCGTAGCGAGCGAACAGACCCCGCCATCCCCTTCGTGGTTATTTTTTTTATGACCATTAAGCCCGCGAAGCGGGGCTCCGACTTTGGCTTTTAAACAACTTAGTCTAAGAGCGAGCGAAGTGACCTCTCTCCGACTTGGACAGGTTAGGTTAAATGGGGTGTTTTTATGAATCTCACCTTGAGGTCAAGGTCACTGAGCACGAGCATAGCCCGTGTTAGCGTATTTTTTAATTTGACCTTGGCCTTGGGGTCAAGGTCACTGACCTTGGCGTCAAGGTCACTGATATCGAGCGTACCCCGTGTCTGCGTCTTTTTTAATTTGACCTTGGCCTTCAAGGTCACTGACCTTGTGGTCAAGGTCACTGACCCTGGCGTCAAGGTCACTAACCACAAAGCGTACCCCGTGTCTGCGTCTTTTTTAATTTGACCTTGACCTTGCATTGACCTTAAGGTCGTCCCCCGGTGTTTCCCCACCCTGGTACTCCCACATCCCACCGGATCCCGAAGGCTTGATTAGGCGTTGTTTTTGGGTGAAATTTTTCTAAGTCTTATTTTCATAGCGCCCCGTTTCGTATACCATGACCTTTAAAGTAAAACTGTTACTAAACGGAACTTTACAATTTTACAGGAGAGCCAAAATTAGAAAAAAGTCAACATTTTTTGTCAATAAAATCTGAATGCAGGGTTCTTTATGACGTTTAATAAGGTATTATTATAGATCTCTGTTTACTTTATAACACGTGATTTAGAAAAGTTTTTATTTTTATTCACAGTATTATTTATTGTGATTTATATTATTATAGTAACACTTACCCATTAATAATTTTAGTCATTAACACAGAAAACTGTGTTTAAACAAATTGAAACACTTTTCCTATTTAAAAAAAATACCATCTTACCCTTTTTTGTGACATTCAGCGCCGTGTTTATCCAAATAATAACAGTTTGACTTTAAACTTCCGTTTTTAGTCTTCCATGAACACGTTCTTATTGGTATAGACACAATATTGTAGTAGTAGTAGTAGTATCTTTATTTAAGAACAACATAGTTGTGTAGAACATAATGAATACAAACAAAATTATTAAACTAAACACATCTACAAAACTAAAAAGAATTAAATTTTAAATAAATAAAATGTAACAATCATGGAATCATTACAAACACAAATCATAATGTCAAAATTACGTCAAATTCAATAGTAATGTCAATATTAATAACTAGCTGTGCCCGCAACTTCGTTCGCGTGGATGTCGGACTTTAACAATGTATTTCTTAGTGTGAACCACTTAATTTTCGCCTTGTTTTTTTATAAATCATAATCGTTTTCATATAAACCCTATAATTATTAGAATTTATTTAGATTCTTCAAGAATATTTGACGTGTTTGTGATAAACGCCCTTTGTCGTTGCATCCCATTCCATACCTCTCCATCCCGCTCCATCCCACTCCATCCCACACCATCCCACTTCATCCCACTCCATCCCACTTTATCCCACTCCATTCCACTCCATCCCACTCAGTCCCACTCAGTCCCACTCCATCCCACTTTATTCCACTACATCCCACTCCATCCCACTCCATCCCGTTCCATACCACTCCATCCCAATACATACCACTCCATCCCACTCAATCTCACGCCATCCCACTCAGTCCCACTCCATCCCACTCCATCCCATTCCATACCACTCCATCCCATTCCATACCACTCCATCCCATTCCATCCCACTTTATCCCAATACATCCCACTCCATCTCACGCCATCCCACTCAGTCCCACTCCATCCCACTCCATCCCATTCCATACCACTCCATGCCACTCCATCCCACTCCATCCCGCTCCATCCCGCTCCATCCCGCTCCATCTCACTCCATCCCACTCCATCCCACTTCATCTCACTCCATCCCACTCAGTGCCACTCCATCCCACTCCATCCCATTCCATACCACTCCATGCCACTCCATCCCATTCCATCCCACTCAGTCCCACTCCATCCCACTCCCTCCCACTTTATCCCACTCCATCCTACTCCAAACCACTCCACTCCAGTCCACACCATATTTGAATATGTAGTTTTTCTATTCCAAGCTAGATCGCGCTACTGAAGTACTGCGCGTTCGGTGTAAACTGACCGTAATTTTACTTCTGGTACACTTTGAATTCAAATATCTTTTGATAGACTGATCCGATTTCAATGAAACAAAAACTAAATGTTACTTCAAGTTACGGTCAGTCGTTGTGTATTAAAGTTATCTACATAACTTTCGTACATTTTACGTGATGCCCGAACAAATAAACATACAAACAGACAAACAGACAAACAGACATACAGACAAACAGACAAAAATTCTAAAAATGCTAGAAATGGGTTCTATTGGTTGTCCTTTATAACCCTGGCTATATTTTTTGAGTTTTTTTCGAATGTACAAAAATTACTTTTCTACAGTTTTATTATATGTATATAGAAGATATAGATTAAGTACAAATTAAATATCTTCTCATACAATTATTATAGATCACCAACTGAATATAAACATTTTTCTAGAAGAAACTCCTTAAGACTGGCTCTAAAGGTACTGGTATACAATTCCTGTTTTAAAGATATCGGCAATTTGTTAAACAATTTTATTGCATTAAATTGAGAACAATGACTGACTACTTTGAGGTGGGGTGTTATGTTCGACGATAGATCTAGTCTTCTCGTTTTCTCCCTTTTTATTCTACCCTCACAAGTTTCAACTTTGTCAATATTTTTGGCCAAGTTTATTATAATATATATATAGTGATCGTATATCTGACCCTATTGCTGACTTGATTAATCGAAGCATTGAAAGTGGTCTATACCCAGATGATTTAAAGGTAGGTTGCGTAAGGCCAATCCATAAACGGGGTAAAAAAAACGATTATTCAAACTACCGTCCCATTACACTGCTCTCGTCTATTGATAAAATAGTTGAAAAGTATGTTTGTGAACAAATTCATGAATTTTATAGGTAGCACGACGTTATAAATCAATATCAATTTGGCTTTCAAAAGGGCAAAAGCACCTCGAACCTCCTGTCAAATTTCACCGACGAACTCAACAAACATCTTAATGACAAAAAATATGTTCTTGCTCTCTTTATTGACTTCTCACGTGCTTTTGACACATTGATACATAATCAGCTTATTGATAAATTAGACGACTGTGGAGTACGTGGTCCATTACTCAATTGGTGTAAAGATTATCTCAAAAATCGAACCTTTACTGTAAAAATTGATAATATCTGTAGTGAACGCACGACTATTACTGAAGGAACAGCTCAAGGTGCAGTACTAAGCCCCTTGCATTTTTTGTCGTATGTTAACAATATGAATAACTGCATCACAAACAGTAAATGCTATCAGTTCGCGGATGACACTTGCCTAGTTGTTGCTAATAAGGATCCTCAAATAGCATGCGAATACCTACAACACGATTTGGACGCTTTAACAAGGTGGTGTCATGATGCTGGCCTAGTGCTTAACGCAGCCAAAACCAAACTATTGATTATAAAATCTCCATATGTTAGAAAACTACCCTTGCGGAACCTAATAGCTCATGATCATGACTGCTTGCATGCAGTCAATGCGATCAAGAATTGTAGCTGCTCACAAATAGATGTCGTTAATAAGCAAACATATCTCGGAGTAATTATAGACGATAAGTTTAACTGGAGTCATCACATAGAACGTGTTTGTGATAAACTTCGACAATTTCTCGCTATTATCACAATTCTAAAAGATCGCATCCCCTTCAAAGTTAAAATTATGTTCTATTATGCACTGGCGGAATCTTACATCCAGTATGGTCTTAGTAGTTATGGTAGAACCTTCAAAACATATATTGACAAAATTTACAAAATTCAAGTTCAAATTTTAAAAACGCTTGTGTCACCCAAAATTAGAAAACAATTTCATGACGATATTAATGGCCTCTTCAAACACTGTAAAGTCTTACCAGTACAAACACAAATATTTTTTTTGTTACTAAAGGAACAATTTTTCAATGAATCTTTAAGAAACACAATAGACCGTGGAAGCTATGACGTCACAAAATGGCGTTTTGGGTAAAAACAAACACAGGAACGTATTGCATTTTGAGATAATTTACATTTTGAATACATTATCTAGTGTTTACAAGGTATAAAATACCTTATTGTTTTGCTCCCGGTTGCAACCATGTCTCTAGAAGAGAAACCTGCAGGTTTTTTAGATTTCCTGCTAGTGAAAAAATCTTTAAAAAATGGAAAACACTCTGCCGGTACGTTACTGCTGATTAATTATTATTCTAGTCTGAGGACTCGTTGTATTGACTTGTATTGCTGACTTACTCATTATTTTCAATTTCAGTCGTAAGGATAGAGACCCTACTCGTGAAGACCGTCTTTGTAATTGTAATTTTGCTGATGAAAAGGATGTTGTTCCATCAATTTTTGCACACAATAGTAACAAGAAGTTCGACGCAGACATTATTATTAATTACAAAAAAGATAAAATAACAAAAATCCCACGTCGAAACCTGTTTGTTTTTACCCAAATGTCATCTTTTTACGTCACACTTCCACGGTCTATTGAACATCCTGTATGCACGCGGGCCGCTTCTGAGAATAAGCTTCTGAAACGACAAAGATGAAAATAAATAGAAAATACTTAATTTACGCTTTTTATTTGGGCAGAGCTTTCCCTTACAATTATCGTTATAAACAGACACACCAAAATCACTGCTCCTCGCTTTTATATAGCTCGCCGGCTGGCGGCTATTTCACCCGCTCCGCTCAGAATTTGGCGGGGATGGCTCACGTGGTAGGGCAGTGACGTGGCGAGCTGGACAGATGGCTGGCTGGCTGGCGCTGGCAGGCTTGCCGGGCTTTGGCTGGCATCGCTGGCGACATCTGGCGTTACAATCGGCCATCCTGGAACAATTGCTCCCGCAATGGGAACAACAAAACAGTGATTACAAGTCAGTTCAGAGCAAATGGCATATCGATAACATGGACTATAATTTAGCTGTCTAGGAGATCTACGAGATCTTCGTTTTCCTACTGTTGATTCACACTACTGGCGCTATCGGGTATAAAAGCAATGCTACGATATGGTCGTAATAAATCAGCGCATATTGGGCCTGTGAACTTCTTGTATCCTCTAAGACATTTACCTATATATTACAGCTATTATATATTACCTAAATCCTTAGGCAATAACACATGGGCCAGAATATAGATCATCTAACTTAGAATTAACCACGGACTGGAATTAACCTTATTGCAGCAAGGAGTTTGAGCCTGGCAACAAAGTACGTACTTACTAACTGTACCTAATCGCTTTTTTTGTAAATTGTACTATTTTTACGCCTTTTATCGCAGTTACGTTTCATTTTCTTGCTAGCTGTTCAAATTCGATTATAATATAGCCCTGTTGCGTCTAGATCGCACTGTCTCATAAACCAACCAGGGATGGAAACATCACATTCAGATCTACCTACACGAGCAAACATTAACTCGTATAAATTATAGCCTGCTAAATCATTAACAGTATTATTAATACTCCATATGACTTTGGTAAACTATTGTCCCAAATAAAAGAGGCCTCGCTAGGTTCCGTGGCTCTCAACGCATCGAGAATTGTGCAATTAGAGCGTTCTACCTGCCCATTACACCTAGGCCACGCAATAACTGTTAACATGTATTTAACTACACACGTACAACAATAGACAAGACCTGTAATTTATCTAGTAAATTGTAAAAAAGCAAAATTTGTGAACCTCACCAGGTAAAACATGTACGGACAAACTAAATTATAAGAACTTGCATGCTTAATTTGTGTGTAAACGCATGTTTTGAACAAATAAAATAGCTTTATCTTTAACTGTTTTTCTGTTGCGAACTTCTTAAAGTATCTACTGGTAAAGGCCTTACCATGGACAAAAACTACGTGATCTGGGAAACTAAGTAAACTAGAAATGCGTTTAAACTCTAATAATCACAAAAACTGAATAAACCTTAGTTTAAACCTGGACTACCAAGTTCAGGCTTATCTGCGGAACCGCGGTTTAAATTTCTCCGTATACAAAACATAGATTAAACCTTGACCTGACCTAGTGCCGTTTTTTTTTTGAACCATTGTCTAAACAATTAAATCTACAATTTTTAAATACATTTTGGCTGAAATTAACATAAAAACAACAGCACAATGAAAAAGTTACTATCAGAAACTTTCACACACATTTGACAGCTACTACTGTTAGACCATGGTTTATCACAAAACCACGACATGTAATAACGTTTGTGCAAACCGTTTTACGAGATTCAATCCTGGGTTTTAGTTAAACCTTTTTTTACGCGCTTTTATTTTGTAATAAGACGGTAATTGTCTTTACAGAATTGACAATACGTGTAGGCTCAAAAACAACGAATTTAGAGAAAGAATTTGTCAAAACTAACACTTATTGGCACCCCTTTTTAATTTTGCTCAAAAGGGCTCAAATTATCGATGTCTACCATTTTCATTGGTTTAATAGGTTTAGGGATTCGATGTAATTTGCCTTCTTTTCAACCGTATTCTCTTTTATCGTACGCACAATGTAAACACGACGTCACATATTTCCTATATGTAATGGCCATCGTTTTGATGCATTTGAAATTTTTCTACGCGCGAAATTTGGCACAACTGATCGGTTATCGTAAAGCGTTTTACGAGACAGCCCATAATTATTTACAGTATCACTATCTGTGCACCCACTTTACAATAGATCAATATACGTTGCACTCTTCGAAACCAACAGTTTACTTTTAAAAGGAACACATTAACGGCATCTATCGGATTCCTGCTCAAGGCGTTGATATGCTCTAAGCGCTTACCTGGTCTATAAAATAGTCAACGGCAATTTTAAAGTCTCGAATTGAAAGTCACCAGTAGGCAATGCGTGCAATAAGATCACGTTAGTCATTGTATCGCGAACTGCACTACAATCCGTAATTACACGGACATTTTTACACAACACAGATTCTAAAACTTCGTAATAACGCTGTGAAAAACACTTTTTTTTCGACTTGTAACGCAACTAAAATACAAGACAGAGCTCAAACTACCGCCTATCCGTATTAGTAAAAGAATACTTGCTATGGGTAACTTGCATGCATCCGTGTGAATTTCTATTGGCAAAACTAAGATTTTATACCATACCCACATCTCATTTTTTTTTTTTTTATAGTTCCGTTAGTGGACGAGCCATTATTGCAAAATTATGGATGAACTTCCTAAAGTAGCTACATAGTCCAATGAACTGACGCACTTTGTGTATGTTACTCAGAACGGGAAATTGAGACACAGCTGCAAACTTAAATTCACCCGGTTCAATGCCATGAACATAATAATTCATCACTAAATAACTCAGCTAAATAAGAAATCCTGTTTTGTAAAAATTTACATTTACCCACATGTACATAATTAAATAAAAATTCTGCGTTTGACCCCGACCATTTGACGACATTATTGGAGTTACTTTTATTTGATAATTTACTTTGAAATTACTAAACTATCTACGAACTTGTTAATTCAGCGCATAAAAACTGAGGGAGCGCTAAATGTATCTTTAGGATGGATGCTGAGTTTATGGGTACCCTTGGACTACATTCAGACTGGTGAAGTAGGTACTTCTTACCAGATAATTTAGTTTGCTTATCGATATTATATTAAAATGGTTATCTATCGCGGACAATTAATGCATTTAAGGCTCTGTTATCGACACATAGGCAACTATCTCCGTTCTTTCTCATAACTAAACAATAGGAGAGGCATACATCAATTCGGGTTCTTTTTATAATACCTGCTGGCTCAATGGCTCATTAATTTTGACTCTAACAATCTCTTGTTTGTGATGTGCTTATCTATTCCTAAGGCCTACGTGTACTTAATGCGCATTTGGACTAAATCTGTATATTCCAACTTCCCAGCTCCCTAGTATAGCTAGCAAAGCAGTTTTATACCGAGATAATCTATACTAATATTATATCTATACTATATACCATATTACTATTTACTATAGTAGGAACATTATAAAGCTGAAGAGTTTGTTTGTTTGAACGCACTAATCTCAGGACCTACTGGTCCGATTTGAAAAATTCTTTCAGTGTTAGATAGCTCATTTATCGAGAGAGGCTATAGGCTATACGGTAACGGGATGTTCCCACGGGAACGGGAATAAAACGGGATATGCGCGTGCAATGTCGCGGGCAACAGCTAGTAAACTAATAAATTGATTACAATCAGATTTGCTTATCAGGCTTACCCTAGTTTTGTCAAGGTCACCAATGGCATTTTATGATTATTTATCGACACACGAGGCACTCAAATATAAAACACATTTGGCTAATGGCATTTTGCAAACATTGGCATGGCATGACTGACCTGGTTGTTTAAGCATGATTCCTGGCAGCTCTCGGCGCGAAGTATGACGAATCCCTCCTGCCTGCGATGTCCTTGGATCCGCTATTGACGACTTTGAGGTAGCTTTCATTTCCACAGAGAAGCGTTGCTGGTAGCGAGAAGAATGCTTCTTGAAACTCGATCATTAACGGAATAAACGATGCGGCATGGTGTTCTTTCCGACGTGAGGGTAGACACTTCGTGATCCAGATCATGGTTGATGATTTTTCAACTTCTTGTGCAAGGAGACTTCAATATTTTCCTTGCGGGTGGTGTGCATCGCCTTTCTTCGTTTTTATTTTCAGAAGTCTGGCTTACCAAAGCAGAATCTTCGTCCTCCAGATAAGACGACCGTCGAGATTAATGTGTAGCAGAGCGTCGTTTTAACGTAGGTTTTTTTATCACACTTCTGAGTTGAAACGACAAAGATGAAAATAAATAGAAAATACTTAATTTACGCTTTTTATTTGGGCAGAGCTTTCCCTTACAATTATCGTTATAAACAGACACACCAAAATCACTGCTCCTCGCTTTTATATAGCTCGCCGGCTGGCGGCTATTTCACCCGCTCTGCTCAGAATTTGGCGGGGATGGCTCACGTGGTAGGGCAGTGACGTGGCGAGCTGGACAGATGGCTGGCTGGCTGGCGCTGGCAGGCTTGCCGGGCTTTGGCTGGCATCGCTGGCGACATCTGGCGTTACACTTCGTACGCAGCGCGCAAATAATACGTATGGTGAACGAACTATTGCTTATATTATACCAAGACTTATTAACAATCTACCCTCCGAAATAAATGAATGTATAACACCTAAAAATATCAAATGTAAACTAAGACAATATTATTTTAGTACAATCTAGTGATGTATACTTTTTAAAATCTTCTTTGCTTCACTCTCGCAAATACCTGTTATAGTTTTAGGGAAATGATGATTACTTAAATGGTTTTTGTCGTTGTCATAAGCGATCTTTGGTAGTTGTAAGTATGTTAACTTTTTGAGAAAGACTCGTGATAGCACAAGTCTAAACCTCTGTGGTTTTTTGTTGCTATTATTAATTAATTATCCTGTATTTTGTTTTCTTACCTATAAATAAATAAATAAAAAAAAAAAAATATTTATAAAACCAATATAAACCAGGTACAGTCAAAATATTTAATTTTATAAAATGCTCCCGACATGATTCTTCTTGTTTTATTCGTACCATAGTTCTGATAGCACGTTTCTGACCAATAAAAGCTTTATCAATATTATACTGGTAGCTACCTCCCCAGAAGAGTATACTAGAACGCAACTTAGATTCCACCAGGGCATAATAAACAGTCTTTAGCTGTTCTATGTCAATCACGGCCCTCAAACTTCTCAAAACATAACAACCTGAACTAATAGTACTAACCAAGGATGATAGCTCGTGTTTCCAATTTAGTAAACTATCCATATAAACGCCAAGAAATTTGACCACTTTCACAGTGTCAATTTTTTTTCCATTTAAAGTACTACTAATATTGTCAGTCGTTTTTGTAGTTGACTGAAATAGTATTATGTTGGTTTTATTGGCATTTATTTTCAGACCATTTACAGTAAACCAGTCATCAAAATATTTTAGTGCCTCATTAACCATTAAGTTAAGGTGGAAAATGTTAGAATCAGAAACAATAGCATTTGTATCGTCCGCATAAATAGTCAATTTTTGATTAAGAATATAATTAATTATGTCATTTATAAAAATAATAAAAAATGGCGGACCTAGTATGGATCCTTGCGGTACACCTATCTTTATTACACTTTGTTTGGATTTAAAACCTTTTCTACATCGGATTTCCTTGTTACCATTATTTTCTACATATTCACAATTAATTTCTATAAACATTTTCCTATTAAGTAAATACGATTTTATTAGCTTAAGAGCTGGTCCTCTCACCCCGTAGTGCTCCAATTTAGATAATAACAAATCATGATTGACTAAGTCGAAAGCAGAACTAAGATCAAGATAAATCCCGGCAACCTTTTTTTTTGTCATTCAGTTTTGTAACTACGTCATTTAATAAAGTGTCAATAGCATCAAGAGTCCCCACATTAGTCATATATCCAAATTGTCGTCTATCAATTACTTTATTTAAATTAAAATGTCGAAATAATCTATTTTTTATCAATTTCTCAAATATTTTTATTAATATAAAAATATTTGAGAAATTGATAGCGAAAGTACAAGTAGTATCGAAGGAGGATCAGATGCCAGTGGTAAATAATGAAAGGTCTGGGAATGTGTTGATCGAGGAAAAAGAAGATCCAGAAAAAGAGGCAAGTTGGACTACTGTAGCAAGGAAGAAAACCAGACACTCGAACAGTGAAGTAAAAAAAGGCGGAAATACGAGCGCAATTGACATACAGGGAACGGAAAAGAAAAGATACTTGCACGTGTGGCGTTTACAAAAACAAACAACAGTAGAAAGTCTAGAAAAATATGTAAGGAACATTTATGAAGAAGAAGTACCAATTAAAGTGGAGAAAATAAAGCATAGAACTGAAAGGGATTATGCATCATTTATCATTGGAGTTCCGGAGAGCAGATATGAAAAATTATGTCAGCCTGAAAGTTGGGCTGTTAATATAGAATTTGCAGAGTGGGTGTGGTTTCGAAGACAAACCAACCTTAGAAACCCTGAGTAACTCCGTTGAAATATTTTATCAGAACGTGCGCGGGCTTCGGACGAAGCTTGAAGAATGTTTTACCAATATTTCAACGGCAAAGGCAGACTTGTTCGCTATCACGGAAACCGGCTGCAATGACTCCATCCATGATGCAGAAATATGTCCTCCTGGATTCACTGTTTTGCGGTGTGATCGAGCAGACGGTCGGAAACAAGGCGGCGCGTGCCTAGTGGCCACACCGCGTTTTGAGTTGCGACGAGTGTCATTGCCCGATGACGTCAACGTGTAGTTATTGATTATTTTAGACGGGTAGCGCCATCTAGTAACAAAATCGCGAACTAATAGTAAATAGTTACAGTTCATCGATAGATGGCGTTAGAGAGTAACATATTTATTTACGATACTTTAACTTCTAAATAAAATAAAATAAGTACATAGATAAAATTCAAATAATTAATTGTGATAGATTTCAGTTGAATTAAATTTAATTATATAACGCATGGTCTAAAAGGCAAAAGCCTAGAAGCGGGTTTGAGCGATCAGATGACGTTGAACTTTTGGCTTCCCTTTTTACTTTGGAGGTCTTGGAAATCTGGTTTGACTGGACACACGTTATAGACGCTGACTGATTTATAAAACCAAACGTTAGAATATTTAATTAAATTCTTAATGACGCGGACCAGGAGTGGGACAGCGGCGAAAATGAAAGTGTATTAATATAAAGGAACCGCATAAGCGTATGTATCGATAATTATTTCATGTTTTGTTGCAATTACATGGCATCACCCGCCATGATTATGGTATTGAAATGCTCACGGATTCTTTCTGATATTGTTCTCAGGGTTCCATCCATTATTTTATAAAATTAATTAAAGAAAAATTAAACGTCTTCTCTACGCTTGGCACACATGAAGTAAGCTAGGACAAGCTCTGGTTCCAAGCCACGTATTACATTCTACAAAGCACACAGGCTGTGAATGCTGTCTGCGTGGCATGTCCACGGTTCGACCTGGATAGATGGTAGTATGTTCTACCTAAAGTAAGTGTTGTGACTATAACCATAACCTTGTAAGGAAGCTTGACAAGTGCTGTGATCCTGTACCTATGTGTGCACCATTAAATTAAATAGCTGAGAAGACATCAAGCATCTCTTTTATTTAACCAACACCTCATGCGAACAGAACCCGTTAGTCTCATGGCAATCTACGCTGGCAGCTGGTGGTAAGAGACGTAAGGACCTTACAATTGTACGCCCAACGTGTCGCATGAGGTCAGATTGGAATCTTCACTTCAAGATTAAGAGCTTGATCTAACTTAATTTAATTTAACTTAATGTTTAGTAATTAGAGTCATTTAACTTAGTACATTTTCTGAATTTAAGTTTTCAAAATTAGTTGATAGCACATGTTAACATTATTAGTAAAAGGCAAATCTTTCCACATTATTGATGTAGTAAAGCTTAAATGTATAGACTCCTCTTGATTTATATAAAGTCATACAACTTAGAAACATCAACACTTTGTGTTAAAAAGTAAGGTTATGCCACATGTCATGTTAACATTGTAAACTTGTGCAACTACTTGAATGGATCGACTCTAATTTAATTTAATTCACCTTGATTAATGTAAAATTACTATTTACATTCATTTAACTTTAAAATTGGATTCAAAATACTTATCAAAGACTGATTAAATATTTTAAATTCAATATGGATAAGACAATCTGGATTGACTATCTTCGTAAAGAAGAATTATTACATGAGCTTAAATATTTTAATATATCCACAGATGTAAAGGCGACCAGGGATGTCCTTCGCAGGCAGTATCGCAGTCTGTGTGGCTTGTTTCGGAGAGGTAGCATTAAACCAGAGGATTATGCAACGCCAGCCAGTGCAGAGGAGGTACGCTTATGCTTGGAACCTATAGAAGAGCTGTGCCTATTACATAGGGATTTAACAGAGGGAGATAGCTCCACTGTTAAGCGAATATTAGCTCGTTCGCAATATTACTTAATGAGAATTTCACGTGTGAAAGATAAATCACCGGAATTAATTGAACTTAAAAATAAATTGGTAACGTTGATAACATCTTTAGAGGATGGTTCTGAAGAAGATATGCAGTCTATTCATGATCCCTCCTCTGAAAATGAATCAGCAGAAAAAACACAATTAGTGGTTGTTAAAGATAGACCAATTAATCTGTGTTCTTTAAATTTAAAGTATGACGGTACTACATGTGTTAGGAGTTTCATTGAACGTTTAGAAGAGTTGAGACAGGCTCGAGGTATATCTGCAGATCGTGCATTGATTGCTTTTTCAGATCTTTTAGATAAGTCTGCATTACATTGGTTTAGGTCATACAAACAAACCTTCACATCATATAAACATTTACTTGCTCGTTTAAAGGAAGACTTTGACATTCCTGATCTTGATTATAGGTTGACTCAGGAAATACGCTCCCGTACGCAGGCGAAGCAAGAGACAATAATAATTTATTTGTCAAATATGCAAGGTATGTTTAATAGATTGTCTAAACGTCTCTCTGACGATGAACAATTAGAAATCCTAATGCACAACATAAGACCTGAATATATGAAGGAAATGGCTTTACTAGATATTAATTCCATTAAAGATCTACTTTTGTATGGTAAGAAATTAGAACTTGCTCGAGCTAGGTCAGAACAATTTGTAGAACCTAACCTCTCAAAAGTGAAACTTAGTCAGGATTTTCAGCCTACGAAAAGAACTGATCATAAACCAAGGTCAGATAGGTCTGGAGAACCAGTTGCTGTTGTTGACACTCCTTCTACTTCACAAGCAAAGGGAAAAAAATGTTTTAGGTGTAACAGCACAAATCATTTCACAAGCAAGTGTAAAACTTCAAAAGAGTTGGTCTGCTTTAAATGTGGTGAAAAAGGCTTTAAAAGAATTAACTGCCCAAAGTGTTCAAAAAACTAATTAATGTGAGTCACAAAAATTTAGTGATTAATTTAACATCTTTCCCATCACATATTGATGTGGCTCACTTTGAAGCTAAGACACATGACATTCGACCACATTTATTGGTAAAAGTTTTAGATTTGGAAGTTTATGGTTTGCTAGACACTGGAGCAGTTTGCTCAATATTGGGGGATAATTCGCATAAATTATTTATGAAATATGGATTTAAATTAGTTAAGTTACCAAAAGGTCAAAATGTAAGGGCTGCAGATGGTTCAAGAATTCAATGTTTAGGTTTTATGCAGTTACCCACTAATTATTTAAATAAAATTAAAGTTATAAAATTTTACATAGTTCCCAACATAATTACTCCAATCATTTTAGGTATGGATTTTTGCAAAGCATTTTCTGATAACTTTAGACAGCACATTAAATAATAATAAGATTTTTAGTATACCTGACAATTATATTAATTCAGTTAGCTTGGACCAAGGTTTAGAATGTTTTGATTCATTGACTTCTGAACAACAATTAATTCTACAGAAGGTCATTGAAAAATTTGATAAGATTAATACTGAAAAAGTAGGTTTAGGTAGGACAAAATTAATTACTCATAAAATAGACACAGGTAATAGCCCACCAATTAAGCAAAGATATTATCCTTTGTCACCTTCCAAACAATTAGCGTTGGAACAGGAACTTGATAGAATGCTGCAACTTGGAGTTGTAGTGCCTTCTAACTCACCTTGGAATTCCCCAGTTGTCATGGTAACCAAACCTAATGGTAAACTAAGGCTTTGTTTAGACTGTCGAAAACTTAATGCCGTTTCTAAGGCTGATGCTTATCCTTTACCATACATCCATCAAATACTTGATAGCCTGAGAGATGCAAGATATTTAACTTCAATTGACCTGAGTGCTGCTTATTGGCAGATTGAATATGATAGTGTGGAGTCTGCTGAGAAAACTGCATTTACAGTCCCTAGACGTGGTCTCTTCCACTATACAACTATGTCGTTTGGTCTTGTAGGAGCATCTGCCACTATGCAACGACTTATGGATAAACTGTTTGGTCCTGAATTTGATAATAAAGTATTTGTTTTTCAGGACGATATCATTTGCATTTCCAGTGAATTTGATACACATGTTAAGTTGTTGGAAAAAGTATGCCAACGTTTAGCAGATGCAAACTTAACAATTAATATGAGTAAATCTCAATTTTGTAGAAAGGAACTTAAATATCTTGGCTACATGGTTGATAAGCAGGGTCTTCGTACCGATCCCTCTAAGGTGGAAGTTATACTCAATTACCCCACACCCACCTCACCCAAGAAGTTAAAAGGTTTGTGGGAATGGCTGGTTGGTACCGTAGATTCATACAGGATTTTTCTAAATTAGTAGACCACTTAGTAAATTAACTTGTAAGAATGTAAACTTTGAATGGACAGAGGAAGCAGAAGAGGCTTTTAATAAATTAAAATCAAATTTAGTCTCAGCTCCAATTCTTAAATGTCCAGATTTTAATTTACCATTTTCAATTCAATGTGATGCCTCAGCATATGCTATTGGTGCCGTGCTGACACAGTCATATGACAATTTTGACCATCCTGTTGCATTCTGTAGTAGATTACTTAATAAGCACGAGGTTAATTACACTACTACAGAACGTGAATTATTAGCAGTCTTGTTTGCTTTAGAGCAATTTAGAATGTATGTTGAGGGTCAAAAATGTAATATAGTCACTGATCATGCATCACTACAATGGTTTTATAAATTAAAGAATCCCACAGGCAGGTTAGCTGGTGGAGTATTCGCTTAAGCCAATTTGATTTTAATATCGTTCATAGGAAAGGTAAGAGATGGTTTTACCGGATGCACTCTCAAGAATTAAAATCGAATCGTTAAACATATCTGACAATATCCAAGATAAATGGTATTTAAAAATGGTAGAAAATTGTGAAAAGTTTCCCCATAAATTTCCAAATTATTCTCTTAAAGATGGTAAACTATTTCGACACTCAAAAAATAAATATAATTTAACATCACAATTCACGTGGAAACAAGTGATTCCCAGTGATGATGTGGGACCTCTATTAAAACAATTTCATGATGATCCCACAGGCGCCCACTTTGGTATATTTAAAACTCATAAAAGATTAGCATTACATTATTTTTGGAAAAATATGTATAAAGATGTCGAAAATTACGTTAATAATTGTCAAACTTGTAAAGAGTACAAACCGGTAAATTCATCGAGACCTGGTTTAATGGGTAACCCTAAACAGGTTACAAAACCATTTGAAGCGATTTGTTGCGATTTGTTAGGACCCTTTCCTGTGTCCACTAAAAGGAACACAAATCTCTTAGTATGTTCAGATTATTTTAGTAAGTATGTTATGTTGTTTCCTATACGGAACGCAACAGGCAATGCTATTGTTAAAATTCTGGAAGAAAAAGTGTTTCTGGTGCATGGGATACCGAAATTTGTCTATGTAGACAACGGTCCGCAATTCATCTCAAAACAATTTAGAGATTTAATGTGCAAATATAATGTGCCTAATATTTACTATAATCCTAGGTATCACCCGCAGGTAAATCAGGCAGAAAGAGCCATTAGAAATGTTCTGTATGCGATTGCCTCATATGTGAAAACAAATCACAGGCAGTGGGACAATCACATACCAGAAATTCAGTGTGCACTGAACACCTCAGTTAACGAGTCAACTAAATTCTCACCTTACTTTCTTGTACATGGAAGAGAGATGTTTGTAAATGGTAAATTACATAAAGACTCTGAAGTGCCACAGCCTGATTCAGATCTATCAACTGTAGACCCTAGAATTCATGGTGATAACTTAAAAGAACTTAAATCAATTTTCCAGGAGGTTAGTAAAAACTTGAAACTTGTGCATGATAAAAATAAAAAGCACTATGACTTAAGAAAGCGACCTTTAGAATTTAAAGTAGGTCAAATTGTCTATAAAAGAACATTTATTTCAAAGAAGCACTCACCTGTAGTGTATAGCTTAAAAGACATGCAGGACAAAGATTTAGGTAAATTTCACATAAAAGACATCTTAAAATATGAAGACTCCTAGTTTTATACATTATTGTTGTTGTTAATCCAATATTTGCACGAAATTAGCAATAGACGTGCAAATATTTAACTTGAAGAGGGATGGATGCATGTTGGTAGGGTATAAGGTTCTTTTTTTCAAAATTAAATAGCTATACCAATTTTATTAATAAGGAATGTTTGCTGATGTATGAAAGGAAACACAATAATTGTTAATTCAAAAGGGACTTCACCACTTAACACTTAATAAAACACATATCTACATTAATTAAAGATAGTGTTTACTTAAAAACTTGAGGAAGTATAAAAAACTATACTTTATAATTTAATACTTAATAAAACACCTATCTACATCAATTGGAGATAGGGTTTACTTAATAAATTTAAAAACTTAAATAAGTATTTGCCTATACTTTGGCTAAATACTTTGTAGATAACACTTATCTAGGTTTCAAGGATAGTGTTTATTTAACTTAAAACTTAACTTAATTAGGAAATTAATTAGACTAAGGCATGACTAGTCAATAAAAAATTAGTTAATTAGTTGATGTCTGTAGAGAGTAGCTATGTGCTATATATAGATAGGCAGACAGACGCTTATTATAGTATTAGTTTAGTAGATAGTTTAAGGCAGGAGCAATCAATGTACGAATATGCCAAATAGGTTTTGTTTCGGGATTGGGCTACTAGCCATTAACATTTAGCAATTTAGTCTGTAAGTCTAAGGCATTTGGTTTGTCTCAGTTTTCAATAAGATGATTTTGAGCTTTCAATGCACATGATGAGAACAAAATTTCTCAGCAAGTAGAAATTTTTTTAACTGGGGAAAGATGTATTGTAACAAATATAAAAGTAGTTATTGATTATTTTAGACGGGTAGCGCCCTCTAGTAACAAAATCGCGAACTAATAGTAAATAGTTACAAGTCATCGATAGATGGCGTTAGAGAGTAACATATTTATTTACGATACTTTGAATTCTAAATAAAATATAATAAGTACATAGATAAAATTCAAATAATTAATTGTGATAGATTTCAGTTGAATTAAATTTAATTATATAACGCATGGTCTAAAAGGCAAAAGCCTAGAAGCGGGTTTGAGCGATCAGATGACGTTGAACTTTTGGCTTGGCTTTTTTCTTGGAATCTGCACACGTTATAGACGCTGACTGATTTATAAAACAAGAATTTAATTAAAATATTAATGACGCGGAAAAGGAGTGGTACATCGGCGAAAATGAAAGTGTATTAATATAAAGGAACCGCATAAGCGTATGTATCGATAATTATTTCATGTTTTGTTGCAATTACATGGCATCACCCGCCATGATTATGGTATTGAAATGCTCACGGATTCTTTCTGATATTGTTCTCAGGGTTCCATCCATTATTTAATACAATTAATTAAAGAAAAATAATAAAAGTCTTCTCTGCGCTTGGCACACATGAAGTAAGCTAGGACAAGCTCTGGTTCCAAGCCACGCATTACATTCTACAAGACACACAGGCTGTGAATGCTGTCTGCGTGGCATGTCCACGGTTCGACCTGGATAGATGGTAGTATGTTCTACCTAAAGTAAGTGTTGTGACTATAACCATAACCTTGTAAGGAAGCGTGCTGTGATCCTATACAGATGTGTGCACCATTAAATTAAATAGCTGAGAAGACATCAAGCACCTCTTTTATTTAACTAAGACCTCATGCGATCAGAACCCGTTAGTCTCATGGCAATCTACGCTGGCAGCTGGTGGTAAGAGACGAAAGGACCTTACAAATTATGTAATAAGTACAGGGATATACTAGTTTTAGGTGATTTTAATTTGTATTCGTGTTCTGTAGCCATAAATAATTATTATGAATACTTCAAACCTTTCTGTGAATTCACTCAGAGTAACGTAGTGAGAAATTGTAATGGTCGTCATTTGGATTTGGCGTCGCAGAGGCACCGCTCGTACCGGTAGACGCGTACCACCCACCGCTCGACATCTCGGTCAGTACGCACACGCGCCTGCGCCGGCACCCTAACTCAGCAGGTTCGGCTACACCTGATAATAATGCATGTGTACTAGATGGGTGGAACTTTAATAAAGCCGATTTTTTGTCTGTATATTCAATAATTGGATTGGATTGGACGCCATTGTATGAAATGAACTTAGAAGTAGGTTTAAATTATTTTTATTATGTTATTAATTCTATTATAGATGACTGTGTACCTAAAAAAAAGCGAAGTCGTGTAAACTCAAAATACACTTATCCTGAGTGGTACACTGTTGAAATAATTCGCAACATAAAGTTGAAAGCTGCTTGGTATAAACAGTACAAAGTAAGCGGGTCGATTACGAAGCATTTGCTCGATGTAGAACTAACATCAAAAATATGTTAATAGTAGTAGAGGAACAATATCGAAGCCGTGTTCAAGAGCAAATGCTGAGTGATCCTAAATCCTTTTGGAATTATGCCAAGTCGAAAAAAGGTAGGAGAAGCCCGCAAGCGATCTTGAAAGACGGTGTGGCATTATCTGGGCAACGGTCAGTGGAAGAGTTTGCGGCTTACTTCTATTCTGTGTATAGGGCGGAGCGGCCACTGTTAGATGTAGAAGCGGCTGAAGCCAGCGCAGGTAGCGGAAACGGAGCAGCACGGGTGCACCTGGACCAATTACAGTTAGAAGATGTGAGCCATGCGCTCCGAGACTTGAAACCAAAGCGCTCCGCAGGGCCTGACGGCATCCCGCCTTATATATTCAGGGATTGTCGAGTAGCGCTGGCAAGGCCATTACTTTATATATATAACAAGTGCCTCAAAGCGGCCGAGTTTCCGGAAAGGTGGAAGGTGACCCGTGTTGTTCCGGTTCCGAAGGCAGAATCAGTGGATGGGTACAGACCAGTTGCCGTATTGTCTGCGCCGGCGAAAGTATTGGAGACTGCCATATATAAAAGCATATATCTTCAGGCTAGCGCACAATTGTCAGACGCACAACATGGGTTCCGACCGGGAAGAAGTACCACCACTAATCTGCTCTGCCACATGGCTCATCTAGTGCCGACAGTGGATAGTGGGGGACAAATTGTGTCTCAAGCATGCCGTCAGGTACTACACAAAAAGGAGGACGCCTGTTTTCGCTTGCTTCTTGGACCTATCTCGAGCTTTTGACCTGGTTTCCTACGACTTATTATGGAAGAAGCTTGAGGCTATAAGCTTGCCTATCGAGCTTATAAAAATTTTCAAGCACTGGTATGGAAGCCAGGTCAATAATGTTCGGTGGGCGGGTGTGCTGTCGGACCCGTTTCGATTGGAGTGCGGAGTAAGACAGGGGGGGTTAACTTCCCCTGCCCTGTTTAATTTGTATATAAATGCCCTGATTGAGGCGCTTAGCAGTCATCATGTCGGTTGTCATATTGACGGAGTCTGTGTCAATAATATAAGTTACGCGGACGACATGGTACTGCTGAGCGCCTCAGTCAGCGGTATTAGGACATTACTAGCCACGTGTCAACAATACGCAACTGAACATGGCTTAATGTATAATGTTGAAAAAAGTCAGTACATTGTGTTTGAGGCGGGGACTAGGTACCACCATGATGTTCCACCCATGCTGCTAAATGGAGTTCCACTTAAGCGAGTGGAACAATTTAAATACCTCGGTCACCTGGTATCCGCTGAGCTCAAGGATAACGCTGATATTGAAAGGGAGCGGAGGGCTCTGTCCGTGCGTGCGAATATGGTAGCCCGTAGGTTCGCACGCTGTACTGCAGACGTGAAGGTTACGCTGTTTAGAGCATTCTGTACAACCTTTTATACGTGCAGCCTATGGGAGAAATATTCGCAGGCGTCGTATGGAGCCCTCCGTGTCCAATACAATAACGCCTTCAGAAAACTGATGGGGTTGCCATGGCGTTGTAGTGCATCAGGGATGTTTGCAGCAGCTGGAGTAGACTGTTTTTACACCATAATGCGGAAACGCGCAGCATCTTTGGTCGTTCGGGTCATGGCTAGCCCTAACAGGGTTCTGAGGATGATTGCTGGCAGAGTGGATTGTCCATATATAACCCATTGCTGTCAGTTACATGTGTCTTCGTATCGTGTTGTTTACTAACACTAATTTTAAGAACAATGTTACTAACCCCCTAATATGAGTTTATAGCTCGAAATAAAGAATTTGAATTTGAATTTGAAATTGATGCTGCTGACTTCGACTTTCGTAAAGCATTCGACCTCGTCGATAATGACATATTGCTTAAAAAGTTTGCAGGCGTCGGTTTTACCCCACATTTACTCCGGTTTTTTAGTAGTTATTTGAGGGATAGGCAGCAATATGTGGAATATGCGGGACATGTGTCAGATCCATATTTTACGAGGTCAGGGGTTAGTCAAGGGAGTAATCTTGGCCTTTTGGGCTTTCTTCTGGTGGTTAACGACCTGCCAGGAGTAGTCCTAGACGCATCTTGTCTGTTGTTTGCCGATGACCTAAAATGTCCCTTGAGATAAAGAGCGTTGATGACTGTGTTAGGCTACAAAGGGATAAGATAGGGTAGTGAATGGAGCAGGGAAAATCTATTGCAATTTAATACCTCGAAGTGTGTTACCATCTCATTTTCTCGCGCACACAATCCCATTTTACATACTTACTATATTGACGGGTTGCCTATGACACGGGTCACAGAAGTAAAGGACTTAGGAGTAGCATTTAACTCTGGCTTGACTTTCCGAGAACACATCATGCGGAACTGTAAAAAAGCATATAGAAATTTAGGTTTCATGCTGCGTACAGTACGAGGGCTTACTAATGTGAAAGCTATTATAGCATTATATAATGCATTGGTGAGAAGCCAGTTAGAATGTAATGCAGTCATCTGGGCTCCGCATGAAACTAAATATAGTCTCATGCTGGAGAAGGTACAAAATAAATTTATAAGGTATTTGTATAAGCGTTATTACGGAGTCTATCCCTTTTACCCATTAATGTATCCCACCTTATTTATCTAAGGTATGGTTGGGTACAATGAGCTAAGGGTTAGAAGGGATCTTGCATTAGCTTTACGTATATTTAAATTGCTGAGAGGGAAACTGCATAATGCAGTTATTTTAGGCCAGGTGAGTCTATGTGTTCCGGACAGGTACGTGTGGCGGCGACGACAGCCACGACTGCTGGTGGAACCGCGTTCTCGGACTAACCTTCTAAAGGAGGCCCCGCTGACGCGTACGCTCCGCACTCTCAACCTCATAGCGAGTGAGACGGACTTATTTTACTGTTCTCTGAGTGAATTCACAAGGAATGCTTTGTTTGTAATAAGTTATAAGTAATAAGTAAGTTAGGATTAAATAGTTCGCATTTATCGCATTGGGTCATACTGTAATGGTAAATGTAAGTAGGTAAATAAATAAATAAATAAATATTTTTATTTTTATTTCGTGAGCCGATCATAATTCGGTTTAGGAACGCTTTGATTTATCGCCAGATGGCGTAAAATACAATATTTTAAAAAAAATGACAAGTTTATGTTAAAGTTTACGTATATTTTACATAGATGGCATTGATAACTCAATTTGAGAAAATTTTCGTTTAGTAACGGTTTTACTTTAAAGGTGCGATATGATAAAATATTTGATATAATTATGGAGTACACATCTAACAACGATATTGAAATTACTGTAAAAAATATTATAATGGATTTTGAGATAGTGCTAGAATAAATTTTGAAAATTGGTAAAACAGAGTGTTGGCAGATTATTTGTCGACCAACAGTAAATCTTCAGTCTGTGCATATGCAATATTACGCAAGAATGCAATAACAGTTTGTTTACAATTAAATAATTCAATTTATAGACGCTTAGAATTCTATTTACCCTGTTGTACAAAAATGGACCTAAAAATGTAAAGAATCTTTCCATAAAGACATTCCTGGTTGCATTGGAACTGCACACTACATCATTCCGTCTCTTATTGGTATTGTCAGCATTGTATGAGAGCATAGTATGCTGTTTTAATACGACTTGTAAAATGAAAAGCTGGCGGACAGTTAGTACGTTACAGGATTTATATAGCTGATCTGTGGGAAAGAAAAAGGGATGGAAGTTCGCGACCTTTAAAATAGCTCTTTGAGCTCTTTCAAGAGGAAGCAAGATAGTTTTTGAAGCGCCGCCCCATGATGTTATACAGTATTGAATTATAGATTGACATAGGGCCATATAAACTTGTGTTATTAGTTTTGAATCAGCAAAAGATCGGATTTTTTTAAAGACATATATAAGCTTGCGCACTCTTTTCACAAGACTTTCAATATGATGTCTAAAAGTGAGTGTGTCGTCAACTATTACCCCGAGGTATTTAATATTACGGGTGCTAAGGATGAGTGGACAGTCACACATGTGAATTGGAGTTTTATTACATTGATGAGCGTATATATGAAAGGTAGCAGTGATAGGTTGAGGCTTTCGCATAGAAACGTGAACATATTTAGTTTTGTCAGCATTTAATGTTAGTAAATTACTTTGAAGCCAGTTAGTCACAGTATTAAAACCTACTTGAGCATTTTCCTGCAGTTCGCCAATGGTTTTAGCCGTAAAAATTAACGCTGTGTCGTCAGCATAAGATACCACTTTTCCGTTTCCAATGTTAAGATTACACAAGTCGTTAATGTAAACTAGGAAAAGCGTAGGGCCCAAAATACTGCCCTGGGGAACACCAAAACCCGTATTTCTCTGTTCCTCGCTCATAAAATTGTCTATTCTAACACATTGGTACCGGTTGTCTAAGTAATCAGCAAGTAACGACAGTGTCGTTCCCCGTATCCCTATGGCCTCTAGTTTGTTGAGAAGCACTGAGACAGAGACTGTGTCAAAGGCTTTCGCTAAATCAAGGAAGATTCCCAGGACCTGATTTCCTTTGTCTAGTTCTTTCGAAACGTATTCGGTTAGGTTATGCACTGCATCAGCGGTGGATAATCTGGCTCTGAAACCAAATTGTGCAGATGACAGAAAGTTATTTTTCTCTAAGTAGCTGATTAGTCTGTTGTTAATCATTTTCTCAAGTATTTTTGACAATGATGGGAGTAACGAAATTGGCCTATAGTTATTAACAGAATCTCGGCTTCCAGATTTATATACAGGGATGACAACCGCCTTTTTCAGACAACTAGGGAAAACTCCTTTAGAAAGGCAAAGTCGAAATATATACGTTAAGGGGGGTACAAATATATGCTTAAAGAGTTTAAGAATCTTATTGCTTATATTATCCCAACCAGTTGCACAGTCATCCTTTAGGCTAGAGATTATACGTGTTAATTCGTTTTCATCTGTGTCTAGCATAACAAATGATTTTTGGTTCCAGTTGTTTTTTAGGTTTTGGATGCAATGTTTAGGAATTTTTTCGGCTAAAGTTTTCCCCACGTTTACAAAAAGTTATTTACTAGGTTTGCGGACAGGAGAGGTGAAGGATCAGTGAGTAGTAAACTCGAATTAGATTCACGTTGTTTGGCCATGAAGGTGACATTTTTAACATGCTTCCAAATTTGTTTGCTATTATTGCCTGCTTTATGCAATTCAGTCTTGTCGTAATTATTTTTAAGCTTCTTTAGCAGATTATTGCAGAAATTTCTATATCTTTTATAGGTGTTTAGAATTATTAAATTATCAGGATAATTTTTAGTTCTCTGATGAAGTTTATCTCTGTGTCTTATGCACCGAATTAGCCCAGGTGTAATCCAAGGTTTAATATTACGAAGACGATTACTTACTGTCACTTTTGACGTATTACGTACTATTTACTATTTACTAGTACTATTTACCGCAGAATACAAGGAGCAGGTAAATCTATATTATATGGTACAAATATTAACTTTTCAATTGAGATGAAATGTCTTCTGGCATTGGCATTTTTGAAGCCCAGTGAAATACCGCAGTACTTTCAAAAACTGCTGGAATCAAGTTCACCTGACACCTTAAATATAATAGAAAATTTTGGCAACGATTATGTTTTGAGTGAAAAAAACTTTTTCAAAAATAATGTGACCGCCTTCAAAAACAACCACAAAAAAGAGTAAAATAACCTACAAAACTTTTCTTTCGGAAGTCGGTGACTTTTTTACTATTTTCATTGTCTCTTTTGCCACCGATTTCCGAAAGAAAAGTTTTGTAGGTTATTTTACTCTTTTTTGTGGTTGTTTTTGAAGGCGGTCACATTTTTTTTGAAAAAGTTTTTATTTTACTCTTTAGTTTAAATATTCAACCAAAATTTTTGTCAAAAACATCATTTTCTTACATGTGCACTTGAATTTTGTAATCCGTAGCACCAGTAATAACATCGTTAACATCTCTTTCATTCATTCCCTATCTCAAAAATTGCTGAACCGATTTTGATGAAATTTGCAGTATTCCCTAAGTTGAACGATACCTAGTACAACAAAAAAAGAATTACTTAAATCGGACTTATAGTTCCGGAGATATGCGAACACAAACATAATTTCCTTACTTGAGGAGTTGTACCTTCCATCATCAGCTCAGCTACATGAGATGATGATTTCCATACGCAAGTACTTGAATAACTTCATAAGATTTGCGAAAAACTATGTGTCAGCTAATAAAATTTGAGGGTTGCCCTCGATTTCTCCAAGAACTTAGTCGCCAAATAGGGCGCAGATGCTGTCCCATAAGTTAATGTGTTTAAAGAATATGTTTTCAGTGGTTGACTGGAATCATAACGAAAAACAATTTGTTGTAATTATCGTTGAGTAGGATTAATTTCTATGGCCCGGTACATTTTTTCAATATCGCCGGAAACCACAAACTTATGCTGGCGAAAACGTATAATAATTCTGCCCCGATACTTGTAAGTGCAGTAATCGACATTTCTGTGATTTTCACTTTTTTGCAAAAAATTACACCTCAAGGGGCTAATCTATACATAAAAAAAATATTTTCATGTTTTTTTAAACTATAAACATGTTTTTTATATAACAAGATACGCAGTACTTGCACCAAATTATTACTTTTGCTAACAGGATATACAGTACTTAGCATGTGCTAAAAGGTTGTGCGGTACTTGCTATGGTTACTACAAGTACTACTAGTAATTTGCAACGTATACTAACTAAAGCTTAACGCAGTATTCAACATGTTAGAAACACAACAGGAAGGGTTGTGTTCAGATGAGAATAACTCCAAAAATACTTAATATAGAGAGATAATTTTGATACCATTTTATAGCCTGACTCAAATACTTTTAATTTAATGAAAACCTAAGCAAAATGCCGGTGTACCTTTGAGCTAGAGTAAAAAATGTGAAAATATTCAGTATTTTTTATGTACAATTTCGTGTTTGCCCGAGTTTTTTGGTTCATTTTACATTATTATTTAGAAAATTTTCGTTAATTTTTAAAAAGCCTCAACGTTTAACTTTACAATAAAGTCATTTGCATGTTTGTAGGTCTCTTGGATTGAAACATATTTGCATTTTATTGTACGGGGTATGTACAATAAAATGCAAATATGTTTCAATCAGTTTAACCGATCAAAAAACTAAAATGGCTGCTATTCGCGAGATGTTGGAATAAGTAAACTAGTACCAGGCATGATAATACGACACGATTAATAAATAGAAACGCAGAATTGAACACGTGCTAAGTGATTTTGCAATAATGAACACAAATACTGCCTTTGGGCTTAGTGATACTGTCATGTTCACAAGTCTAGATGGAAGAACAAAATGCAGTAATGCGCATTTTATCCAAAAGCAATAATAGGTAAAGGAAAAAAAGAAATACATCAATACAAAGTTTGATTTATTTCTTATTTTTTTGGTATATTTAAATAAATATTTAATTTAGACTTGTTGTGTATTTGGATGGTTGCGGGCGTGCGGAATAATACTCGGCAATGTTTGTAACAACGTTTGTATTATTGGATAAAAGCGCAAGCAAAGGTTTACAGAGATGAAGATGAAGAAGAGATGAAGTATAGCGAGGATAGAGAAGATTTAGAGTAAGGAAGAATATAAACCAAAGATCTAGGTGATAGCGAGAATGAAAAATAGATCTACGATAGGCTATAGCAATAACGCGGTAGTGAACCAAAGCGGCGTGGGTTAGCGATGAAGGCGTCTAGTTGACTGGCCGGTGGTCCGCGTCGTCTGCGGCTGCAGCGTGCGGCGGAAGGCGGTGCGGCGCGCGGAGTCCGGGGTGAGGTAAGCCAACAGGTTTCCGCGGCCGGGCGGCGCTCGCGCATTATCAAGCGGCGCGCGCCTTCGCGCCAACTTGAAGAAAAGGGGTAAGCAGAACTTGCGCTGTAACTATGAAATTCAGGTTAATATTTGTGGGTCAAGAATGTTGACGCCACAGTACCCCCTTACGAATAAAAGGGTCATATTAAAGCACAAATCTATCAGGAAACCTGACTTTACGTCCTGAACGGGTAGTCTGTATTGGTTGCGTCCCCTGCGTACCGTGACTTTGTGCATCCACATCCTCACTCCAGGTATAAGCTGGCTTAACTCTGTCAATTGACACTTTGACAGTTTTATTGTTGAGCAAAATATCAATTGTCTTTGGACCTCTTGAAACGACCTTGTGAGGGCCACTGTAAGGTGGTTCTAACGCTCCTCGCAGCAAATCTTGACGTAAAAACACGTGCGTAGCGGTTCGTAAATCTTTGTGCTCAAACACTTTATGCTGCGAATGGTCGGATGCTGGTCGCGGGCGTAGTTCAGACATTCTCTGTCGTAATTGACTGACAAAATCTGGGTATTGTACCTTGTTATTGGTTATGGCGAAAAACTCTCCAGGGACACGTAGCTGCTCTCCAAACACTAATTCAGCTGATGAACATTGCAGGTCCTCTTTGTATGCTGTGCGTAGTCCTAGGAGAACTATGGGAAGAGAGCTTACCCAATCCTTTGTAACATGAGTCATTATAGCAGCTTTGAGCGTACGATGTAGACGTTCAATCATGCCATTGCACGCTGGGTGATACGCTGTCGTCCTCGCTAATTTGATGCCATACGTCTCTGCTAGATGTTGGAATAAGTGCGATTGAAATTGTCTACCTTGGTCCGTGATGACCTTCTTTGGGCAACCATACCGAGCGATCCACTCCGACACGAACGCCTTCGCCACGGTCTCTGCTGTCATGTCAGGAAGCGGGATCACCTCAGGCCATCTGGTAAACCTGTCGGTTATAGTAAGACAGTATTTAAAATTGGATAATACTGGAAGTGGGCCAATTAGGTCCATGTTGACCTCTGCGAAACGAACATCTGGTATATCAAATTTGCCAAGAGGTGATGTAGTATGCCTCGTCACCTTTGACTTCTGACATGGAATACACTCTCTAACCCAAGCCCGAACATCTTTCCTAAGGGAAGGCCAAATACACGCTGTTTTTTTGCATTTTCGTCAAACTTCAGGTGGTTGTCACAAAAGTCATAAATAATCAATTGAAAGTACAGTACCGGGCAACACTAATAAGGGCTGCTTTTTTTTTGTTGTTGAAATTTTACAGTATTTCAGAATTAAACCCTTAATTCAATACAAATGAAAGAGAATCACCCGACTACGCAGTCCGCGCGTACGCACACAGCGATGAGCAGCTGGTGTGCGTGAATTGAATCTACTACTCTTGAAGAAACTAGTTCACACTTACGGATTTCAGAAAAAGGAAAAAAAAAAAAAAAAAAAACCTACCTATTTTATTGTTGATTTGGGTCGAGAATCATGAGTATAATCACGTCCTTGAATTTGACTAGGTTGCAGATCAACACATTGTATAACGCTCACTGACCATCTTGATGGATGTCCTCGCCCCGGGATGGCTTAAACTGTGCAACGTTTCGAACACGCGGCGTCTATGGGTAGTTGCTACAAAAGGTCTGTGTTTGGACGAAGAAACATCGCAATAAATCTGTATTTTTGAATTTGGTACTTGCTCTAACTCCAGTTGCAGCGAGTGGTTACCCTTTAGAAGTTCTAGCAGCTCTGGATCATCACGCTGCGCAAGGGCGAGCTCAATGATGTCCACTGGCGCGTTATCTGCCACCTGGTTGTCCTGCCCCGAAACGTGCTGTATGTCCGTGGTAAACTGCGAAATAAAATACAGTTGATTAATTTGTCGCGGTGAACCTTGTTGATCTTTCTTTTTGAAAGCACTTATCAGCGGCTTATGATCGGTATAAACAGTGAAGTTTCGTGCTTCTATCATGTGACGAAAGTGTTTGATGGCCTCATAAATTGCAAGGAGTTCGCGATCATAAGCGCTGTATTTTTGCTGTGTGGGGCTCATCTTCTTCGAGTAGAAAGCCAAGGGCTGCCAGACATCATTTACTTTCTGCTATAAAACGGCTCCTAAAGAATCATTGGACGCATCTACTACCAGAGCCAGTTGCGCATTCGTAACTGGGTGAACCAGCAGGGCTGCATTTGAAAGACTACGCTTGCAACGCTCAAAAAGTTCTAGTAACTGTGGAGTCCACTTCACTGGTTTTGATCCTTTCATACCTGGTCCTGCCAATAAATCATTAAGTGGGGCCTGTAGTTCAGCAGCGCCTTTCAAGAACCACCTATAAAAATTGAGCATCCCTAAGAATCTTCTCAAGCATTTGATAGTTTGAGGCGGTGGGAAATTTTGTATGGCCTTTATTTTTTCCTCTAATTTATTTATTTATTTTATTTATTTATTCCTTTATTTCAGGCATCTAAAGGCCCATAACATATAATACACATATAGATATAAAACAATAACTATAAACTAATACATATAATATTATTTTATAAAACTACTGTACACGAAGTCACGGCGGCGCGGCGTCGTGTTTCGCTGCGAGGTGTCGCGTAGCCGGCCTCGGAATCGCCGATACAGCACACCTTTCGGCCAAAACTCTTCCTTGAGAAAGGTCGCCAAATCTTGGGTCGGAACGCGCACCACAAACGAATTAAAATTGGTGTTGTGGCGTGCCTCCAACTTCTCCACCCTCAAGTCCCAGTTGGTCTTCACCCGTATGTACTCCACGATGTCCTCCGTCTTCGTAGAGTAGTGTAAACGGGACACGTACAGCTGCGTTGTCGGTAATGCAGGACGTAGCAGCATGTTAGGTCCTGCCAGCGCTGTCCCGCACTGGTTGCGATAAGTAGGCTTCTTCTTCTTTCTCTCCACCTTGATGAAACTATCCTCATCGCATATGTGCTTCGGTGGTCCTTGATGTTTGTGGTCCACCACAGCGCCTTTAGTCGCGCTCAATATTGAGCGACTCTGCTTACCCCCTTTTGTTTTTTCTGCTTGTCGTTTTGTTTCCAACGCAGCAGGTTTCGTCTTGGCGACAATTGTAGAATAGGCACATTTAGGGGTCGATGTACCTATTACACGCGTCGCTTCTCCGGCAGGTACGACGCGATCAGCCGAACACGATGCAACGGTTGCATTCTTGACGGCCGGCGACGTTGAATCACTCGCCGACTGTAAACTGCAAACTGAGGCATTTTGTGCTCCACGGCGTGTGTTCACGTTGGAGCCCTCCGGTGACCCACTTTTCGGAATAGCGTTGCGCAACAACGCTACTTCGGCTCGTAAATCACCAATGATGACATCCGATGACTCCAACTTGGACTTCATCTCGGCCTGGCTCACCTTCAGAGACGTGATGTCCTTCAGCAGCCTGGTGACGTCGACGTGGTCGAAAGTGACGGGAGGCAGCTTATGCAGGTCCTTCGCCACAAAATCTGGCACGTCATCCGGATCGGTCCTCTTGAGCAGGTCGATGATGTCCTGCAGACAATGGGCGTACTCCTCCAGCTGAAACAGTGTAACCAAGAAAAGTTACCTCGGGTTGGCCGAACTTGCACTTAGCCACATTGATGACCACGCCATATTCTTGAAGGCGGGAAAACAGTTTGCGTAGATGTTCTTCGTGCTCCTGCGTATTTCTAGAAGCTACTAGAAGATCATCAATGTACGGGAAACAAAAATCCATATCGCGTACCAAACCATCGATGAAACGCTGGAACGTTTGAGCCGCGTTTCTCAGCCCAAACGACATAAAGGGAAATTCAAACAAACCAAACGGTGTCGTGATGGCTGTCTTCTCAAAATCCGCCGGATGTACTGGTATTTGCTGGTAAGCTTTGACCAAGTCTATGACAGAAAAAATGGTGCTTCCATGTAAGTGTTGTGAAAAATCTTCAATATGACGAACCGGGTACCTGTCCGGCACTGTCCTTGCATTCAGCGCTCGGTAATCGCCACAGGGTCTCCACGTGTCGTCATGCTTCGGCACCAGATGTAAAGGTGATGCCCAAGGTCCGCTGGAGCAACGAGCTGTTCCCTCCTTTACCATAGTTTGAAATTCAACCTTGGCAATCTTCAAACGATCTGGTGCTAAACGTCGTGGCCTGCAGAATACGGGTGGGCCGGGAGTGGTATTAATAAAATGGACGGTAGAATGACGTACCTCCCTTGGTGCACCAGATGGACGTGAGATGTCTGGAAACTCTCGCAACAGCTCGTGGTACCGAGAAGTACCGGTAACAGCTTTGATGCTGGGTAACTCGGTCTTCGCGACAGCTCCGCTAACAAAGAGGTTGGTCAAACCATCAATCAACCGATTATTGCAGCAATCCACTAAAAGATTATAATGGGAGAGAAAATCATACCCAATTATTGGTTTTGAGACATCCGCGACGATAAACTTCCAACTAAACTCCCTCCGTAGTCCTAAATTCAGCTGCAAATTAATATATCCGTATGTAGATATAACAGAATTATTAGCTGCGCTAAGGTCATAATTTACACGTGTCCGTTTTTCATTTAAATAATGGCGAGGGTAGACGCAAAGATCGGAACCCGTATCAACAAGAAAATGTTTTCTAGACTGCAGATCGGTGATGAATAAACGGCTGGAAATACCGCAGCAATCGCTCGCCGTCATTAGCGACTGGCGTTGGCGTTTTCCGGAACGAAATCGCAAGGCTTGTTGCAGTGATGCGCTCTACTTCCGAATGTGGCGTGGTACCAACATATATCACGGTTATCCGCCATTTTGTAAGTGCGGCCTCGTGAACTACTCCTCGAACGGGAAAATCGCCTGCTACAACTCCTATCTGGCCTACCTGTCCGAGATAAACGTTCTACCGTAGCGGTCAACTCATCAAATTTCCGCGTGAGACTGGCTATTTCAGTACGCATTACCTCAAGTAAGCTCCCATCAGAGGACGAAGTACTCGCGACCTGGGCCACCGGGTTCACCGGTGCTATCTCCAATTAATACCCGGTCAGCCAGCTCCGCAACAGCTTCCAGTGACGTGGCAACCTGGGACGCTATGATGGCCTGCAGACTGGTGGGCAGACGGCTGGTCCAGATGGTGCGCACGAAATCCTCTGGCACCCCAGGGCCTGCCAAGCTCTGCAGGTGGCGAAGAAATGCGGACGGCTTACGGTCCCCAAGCTCCTCGTGGATAAGGAGTTGTCGCACCTTCTTTTCCTGGGAAACTGACAAACGCCTAATTAGTTCGGCTTTAAGCTTCTCATACCTATTTGTCGCCGGTGGATTCTCTAAGGTTCACCCTTGTTTGGTCGAACAACTTTTGATATAATTTTACTTATTCGAACAACGTTTGAGGAAATAATCAGTTTGTATAATATCGGTTAACTTAATTTTCATTTCATCGAATATTTATTTGCGATAACAACATTTGCGCTATTGATCAAAAGGTATAATATTCATTTGATATAATATTCAGGTGGTATAAAATTTAGTTTATCGAATATTCGATTGGTGTAATGTAATGCAGAAAAGAAAACATTGTAAATATAGAAATAGGAGCCCCGCGAAGCGGGGCTCCGTCAAGCTACCTCGGTAGGTGGTCATCAGTAATATACGCTCGCCCTTGCATCCTTAGTCAAATTGCCGATTACTACCTACCAAGGTAGCTCGACGGAACCCCGCTTCGCGAGGCTCCTGTTTCTGTTTGCAAGGTTTAAAGGAACCTAACCTAAGGATGGCGGGGTCTGAAAGACCCCGCCATCCCCTTCGAACCTAAACTGTCCGAGTCGGGGTGCCCCAGGTTCCGAGCTCGCTTCGCTCGCTCTTGCATCCTTGGTAAAATTGCTGATTACCACCTACCAAGGTAGCTCGGCGGAGCCTTATTTTTTTATAGACAATGAAAGAAAACGAATAACTAATTAAATGAATATTCGATGCGATATTTCGACTAAATCATTATTAGTCTAGTGAAACATTAGTTTAAATAAAATTAGTGAATTTGAAAATTTGGTCAAATGAAATTATTTCAAAGAAATAAATAGGCCTAATAAAAATATAAATAGTAACTATTCAGTGAAATGAATAATTCGACTAAACGACTTTATAGTAACCAAAATTAGCCGGAGTGATTTTCGACGAAAAGTTGTTCTGCCAAACAAGGGTGAATGAACCATTCTCTAAAACATCTTCTAGCTGGGCCGCGATGGCAGGCTCCAAGTTACTCACTACGGTATAATACTTAGTCGCATCGGACGTTATATTGGACAGGGCAAACTGGGCTTCAATTTGAGTGAACCATACATTTGGTTTCTCTTGCCAAAAGGGAGGAACGCGTACTCTGACCTTTGCTATCACTGCTGATCCCAGTGCAGCAACCAGCGCTTCAGTCAATTCATCCGCCATCTCGCAATGACTTGCAGAATATTTTTTCTTCGACGTTAACGTGTCCGTCGCGGACGTTCCGGAAGATTCTATGACGTCACGCGGTCGCGCTATACGTTAACTACGCGGCGAATCACGTCGGGGTCACCACTTTTGGATGGTTGCGGGCGTGCGGAATAATACTCGGCAATGTTTATAACAACGTTTGTATTATTGGATAAAAGCGCAAGCAAAGGTTTACAGAGATGAAGATGAAGAAGAGATGAAGTATAGCGAGGATAGAGAAGATTTAGAGTAAGGAAGAATATAAACCAAAGATCTAGGCGATAGCGAGAATGAAAAATAGATCTTCGATAGGCTATAGCAATAACGCGGTAGTGAACCAAAGCGGCATGGGTTCGCGATGAAGGCGTCTAGAATGTGCGTAATAAACTGTAAGCTTATTTACAACGCAATAAAATGCAGAAAAAAAATTATGATGACGAATGAACTAGCGTCGACGAGACCACCAAATGATGGCTCAATTGGGCTATTTTTGAAGCTAGGCAAGGAAGAAAACGGAAATATTCGGTTAAGAGATAAGCGGGAAAAATAAGGAAAATTGAAACGAACTCACAAAACGTCTTATCCAACCACTAATATTTGTCCTCTTCGCCTTTGTTCTTCAAATTGTCCTCCGTGTAACGTTGTGGATTACCAACGTTGCATTTCAAAACTATAAAGAGTTCATTATTATAAATTTGTAGGTATCTAGTAAAATATTCTTAAATTACGTCGAGACAAAAAGTAATTTATAAGTGGGTAGTTCTAAACTGGTAGTAACAGTTGACAGTTAAACTGTGGAATGTTCTAGCTGCGGATAAGTGAGTGGCAATGCTTATGCTGTCTCACTCTCACGCGTCCAATTCCCCTTCTCTTTGAGCGAGGCATTTTGTAGCAATCAGCTGGGACTTGATTCAGTACATAAAAATCCGACTAACACGCAGCAAGTAGTTTCTCTCTATATTAGGTACTACCTATAACTGTCGGTTCCGGATATTATTTTGATAGATTTATAAATTTACTAGCGACCCGCCCCGGCTTCGCACGGGTGCAATACTGATACTAAATAAATACACTACCACAGAGTACATAATATTTCGTGGTTTCATTTTCGATATAAATAAACAGGTAGTCTTTTGACCTACAAGGCAACTCGCACGCTTTTAAAAGTTATTTATAATAATATAGGAATCGATTTCTTTTTAAATAATAATCGATTAAAGTATCGACACGTCTACCCTACACTATGCTTTATGGTGACAGCTCATTCTTTTTCCGTGCGAGGCAACGAGTGCACGCGCTCCTACCTTTTATTGCTTTTCTGTGTTCTAATTTTAAAAAATACCCGTGTTCTGTTTGCATTCACAATGCCTAAAAGGTCATACGAAAAACGCTTTACCCTACGGGCTCGCTATCACTCCTAGGTGTTTTACTAAGATTGTCAGAGAGGTTGTCAGTTTTTTACGTAATCGCGGGTTTCTATCTGTGTCATATTTGGACGATCTGCTGTGTTTGGGGAGCAGTTACGAAGAGTGTCTTCGTAATGTAAAGGAAACCGTAACATTACTAGAGTGTTTGGGATTCTACGATTCTACGATTGCTGTATTATCTATTAACGCGAGAATAAAGAAAGGGATATAATAATATCGAGTATGTGGTATAGATAATTATGTGGCGCGCCGCCGTCGCCGTGAATTCGGTCGGCGCGCCGCTTCCGAAAGAAACGCGCGGCGCGCCGCCGCGACGAGTGGCAACTTGCTTTCTCGCTCACACGCGCGCCCTGATGGCATTCGGCGTTTGTTCGCTCTTCACAATCGGCCATGATGGCCGTGTTTGCCGAACAGAAGGAAACGGCGCTAAACTAAGAATCGAGATAGAATTATTTGCATCTTGCTCGCTGGTATAGCGCCGTCTCCTTCTGTTCGGCAAACACGGCCATCATGGACGATTGTCAAGAGGAGACTTTAGGGTGCTCCCACATCTATCGACGCGGAATCGGCTTTTTCCGTCGCCCTTTCTCTTTCTTTCGCTTAGAACTGCCATTTGCTAGACCGAGACAATGCAATAGCACGCGGCCGGCTCGAGAAATCCGCCGCGTGCGATCGCATTATGCTTTCTGTCTCGGTACCGCCTAAAAAAAAAAGGTTGATTTTCAGTTGTGGTTGGAATCGATCAAATCGCGTCACATCACGCCATGGTTAAAGTCCCTAACATGGTCACTGACCTATGTTTGTGCAAGTCTCGATTTGTACAAGTATACTGGTACGTGTATAGTCGGCTTTACACAGTCAAGTGTATAAATTACCGGCCAAACCCGATTTCAGGATAAACTAGTCTGACCTAGGCAAAACTAGTTCTTCCTTCACAAGAGAAATCGACGGAGCCCCGCTTAGCAGGGCTCCTACTTCTGGGCATCGTCAACCTTGTCTTAGTCATTGGTGACCCTAGGCTAGGGTCAACGGGCTCGCCGTAAGATCCCTCTTTGAGGAGTGGCTTGATAGGTCCCGCGGCGTCCTCACCTACCGCTTGACGCAGGTCCTCACCGGACAGTGGACACGGATGCTTCGGGAGGTACCTGTGTCGGATAAGGAGGGATGAAACGTCTGGGTGTCACCACTGCGAAGGCCGCCCGGAGGACACGGTGGAGCATATAATGCAGGACTGCCCCGTTTGGGCAGAGCACCGCCGTGTCCTGACGCAGGTGTTAAATAATAAATAAAGGATTGTGTGTGTGTGTGTTTAATAGAATGTGTAGGTATTTCTGGTTTTATTGACATTAAATAGACTTTATTATCAAGTTCTAGATATCAGGATGGTTAATGTTATTTATTTACTGTATGTAAGGTATCTCATAAAGATTTTTGTACAGGAATGGGTTTACAAAGAAAAGCACAAAATCAAGACTAGGTATTTATTACCAAGCTACCTCCGTTCGCAAACCCTAGGTCCTCGTGGAGAACAACGGAGAAACAAACAAATTCGCATCTTTTACATAGAAGGAGAGGCATTAACATTCACAAATAAAATTAAACACCGTATACTTACAACGGATGAGGTCCCAATTTATTCAAAGAGCTATCGCTACCCTTACATACACAGGGACGAAGTTAAAGACCAGATAGGCAAAATGCTAAGTCAGGGAATCATTCGCCCGTCGGAGTCCGCCTGGAGCTCACCTGTTCGGGTTGTCCCAAAGAAAGCTGATGCTTCCGGGAAAACTAAGTGGCGTTTAGTTGTCGATTTTAGGAAGCTAAATGAAAAAACTTATGGCGATAAATACCCTATCCCAAATATCAATGACGTCTTAGACAATTAGGGAACTGCCAATATTTCACCACTTTAGATTTGGCAAGCGGGTTCTACCAGGTGGAAATGGACCCTGCTGACATCCCTTAAACTGCTTTTAACGTAGAAAACGGTCATTACGAATTTTTACGCATGCCTATGGGATTAAAGAATTCCCCTTCTACCTTTCAGCGTGTTATGGACAATGTCCTCCAGGACCTCCAGAACACTATTTGCTTAGTGTACTTGGACGATATCGTTGTATTCAGCACGTCGCTCCAGGAGCACATGACCAACCTTGAAAAGGTATTCCAGAAATTACGAGACTCTAATTTTAAAATACAATTAGATAAGTCCGAATTTCTTAAATTAGAAACTTCAAATTTAGGCCACGTTATAACAAGGGATGGGATAAAACCCAATCCAGACAAAATTATTGCAATCCAAAATTATCCGATTCCAACTACCCCTAAAGAAATCAAACAGTTCCTTGGGCTGGTTGGTTACTATCGTAAATTCATACCGGACTTTGCAAAGGCAACAAAACTACTCACACAGTGCTTGAAAAAGGGAAGAAAGGTTGTAATAAATTCCGATTATACCGAAAGCTTCGAAAAATGCAAGGCTCTTTTATCTAACGATCCAATTCTGCAATACCCTGATTTCAGCAAAGATTTCATTTTGACAACCGATGCCTCTAACTTTGCGCTAGGTGCTGTCCTATCACAAGAATCAATAGGCGCAGATAAACCCGTATGCTACGCATCTCGCACGCTAAACGAGAGCGAGATAAATTACAGTACTATCGAGAAAGAACTCCTCGCTATAGTTTGGGCAACTAAATATTTTCGGCCGTACCTGTTCGATAGAAAATTTAAGATCATCACAGATCATAAGCCACTCCAGTGGGTTATGAGCTTGAAGGAGCCCAACTCTAGATTGACCAGGTGGAAACTCAAACTATCAGAATACGATTTTACTGTAATTTATAAAAATGGTTCTAGTAACACAAACGCCGATGCCCTTTCCCGCATACAAATTAATAACGAGGAAACGAATTCAATTATAGCTAACGTGTCTGAGCGTCCACGCTCTAGAAGTAATTCGAGCACGGCCTCTGCCCACACCAGTCAAGAGAATCCCATACTCGAAATTCCAATAGTCGATGAACCATTAAATAAATTCCATAAACAAATTCATTTATCCGTGGTAGGCGATATCAAAAAACGCCCTACAGCATCCAAACCTTTTGAAATACATACAAGAACAAGTGTACAAGTTTCCAGCTCAAACCTGGAAACTGACATCATAAATGTCATAAAGGAATACGTTAGTCCCAAAGTCAAAACAGCATTACTAACCCAACTAGCAAAATTTTAACTTACAATTGTCCTAAGACCAAGATTTTTTACTCTTTTAGCATACTTACAGACAATTGTAAGTGTCGATTTAGGCGCACTTTATAAGAGAATTCTCACTTAGAGTCAACTTATAACGTTCTTTTTGAAGATTACTTTACACTTACAATAATCTTGTTACTGCCTTTGTAATACCAAAATAACTTATGATGGTTTTATAATGGCATGGTTTGAGGCAAAATAGGACTTAGAGCGCTCTTACGACTGCTTTTATAAGGGAATTCCCCTTACATTACTCTCTGGAAGCCCAATAAAGGATAATTTATCACAACGGCCGAAAGAGTACTGTGCGCGAGTGCTACTGGAATAATAAAACAAGTTTAATTGTCAACTCATGTAAGTATTATTTGTAATAGTAGTTTTTTTATTTCCTGTTATCATTTAGTTCTATTTTATGTGTCTATGAACTTAAATAACTTGCGGTGTACATTTCTTCGAATGTTTTGAGGCAAAAAGTGAAATACTTTCACGGGCCCACCTCGTTATGTATTTAGAATATTAATAAAAAAATATTAATTAATTGTAAAAATAAAAACTGACGCCATTAGAGATTGATAAGACCAATTACTCTTCTCTAAGATAAGCTTAATACTAATATGTCTTATATCACACTACCTAAGTTACTTTTAAACCTTTTGGTCTTATTGATCACTTACATAAGGTAACTACTTGCAGCCATTTAATAAATTTAGGGTTCCTTTTAAGTTAATGGCATACAAATAAACCATTTTGTGGTAGGTATAATGTTAGGCCCGTTGATGGAACGTTGCCGTTGTCGATCAGCGACTGTCGATGTAGTTACTGTCGATATAATGAAGGTAACCCGATTAAACATGCATAATTAAGTATATAATATTATGTACTAATGGGTGGGTAAGTAGGTACTATTAAGTGAGTGTGTTTTAAAATATTTTTATTAACTCTTTTTTATAGTGGATATTGACCCCCGGCAGTGTCACGATAATATAATGGTTGCCATAATGGATGTTGACTGCTTTTTGATTAAAAAAAAAATGAGATTGCTCAAGAAGAGAAAGTGGCCCTGGACCGTAACTCACTTTATTCTTTCACAAAAATGTTTCGCGTGTGGATACACATCATGGTATAACGCCAATGGATCTCAAAAGCCATTTCATTTCATATTGGTTCAAAGCGATATAAATAAATTATTGCATGCCGAATTCTTCTGGTGCCGAAACTGCCACGAATTCGCAACTTACGACCACTATCCGTCTGATGAATGTGAATTATGTATGTAATTAAAACCAGAATATTATACCTACCTACAGTTTCAAGTTCAGGAGTACGTACGTATGCATTAACATATTTATTATTAAACTCAAAGCTTTTTTTACTAGCAGAGTTCTACAGCGACCTAGATCGACCTATCTTTGTTTTACTGTACCTACGTTTAAAATAAATATAAGTGATAGGTAATAGCGTGGCATACATTATATCAATATTATGTTGTATAAATCGAGCGTTGCCAATTACGTTAGAAACCTATTTGTTTGTTAGTACGTAGCTTAAATAAAAGTATCAATAAGCGATACAAATAAGTAATGTTTGAATTAGCTGTCATAGTTATGAGCCAAACAATAATATTGTAGGTTCCTATAATAGGTGCGCGATTGGAAGTTTTTAGGGGCCGAAACGAGGCGGGCGGCGTGCCCCCACCATTAGGTTCTAGAAACTATTCACTCAGTTGCCACGTTGCGCCAAACGTCACCGGTCGGTGTTCATTTATTACTGCAGAGCACATTAATGTCGTTTAATTTAAAAAATAGAATTTAGTAGATTATTGTATAGCGTGACTCGCAATCAGTAAACGATCCCTAAACACGTGATTGTGTTCATGATAAAAAAATCTGCTGTTCGATCGTGCCTACTTTTATTGTTAGGCGCGCGCATTTTTAGGTGTTTTGTAGTTATGCGGACATACCTACGTTGCATCTTAAAAGAATACATAAGACTACAGTCAAACAGGATATTATTTTTATCATGAACACAATCACGTGTTAAGTATCGTTCACTGATTGCCAGTTAACCCATATATTATTTTGTTTTTTTTTCAGATAAGTCGTAAATAATTAGAATGCCCTTTAAAATTGTTCAAACTTTTGAGAAAGGCCGTCCTATGTTGACTGCAGTGCCCCAAGAATGGGAAGCAAATGGCATTTTGTACTGGCCAAAAAAACAAGAAAAACTAAGGAAAATAGAGAATTCCGTACCAGAAACAAATTGGCGGCAAATTAAATGCGTCTTGAAGAGGTCTAATATATTAACTTTAACAGAAGCTGAATCCGAAATTGATAAAATGGGCAACTTATCAGATACCGAAAATGAGACCGAAAACCTTTTTAGTAGTTACATAACAAACCAACCATAATATATAAATAATAATCTGCCACACACTAACTATAACGAACTGGCTAGAGAGTCCTGCATAGTAAGTACGACATTATATCTAAGGTGCGTCCAGACCTGGCGAATGCCGCCGCTCGCGAGCGGCTTGCGAACTGCACGTGTGTTGCTCGCGTGCGGTTACAGCCTATATTTGGTGCGCCGCTCTAGTGCAACCCTAGCAAGGCTCGAGTGGGGCGCGCGTGCAGCGCGCGCGTAGCTCGTGCGCACATACGCGTGAGGTGAGCCTCAGTTGTGAATTTGCTTTGCATCGCGGGCGGCATCGGCACGCGTGCACCTCCTGTGCCGCTCGAGTACGTCGCGTACATTAGATTGCGTGCGAGCGGCGCGCGGACGGCGCAGGGACTGTGTACGAACATGAAATGCACGCGTGCAGTTCGCAAGCGCTGGACGCACCTTTAGTAACACGCACGGTATAACTTCGGTAAAAAACGACTAACAGTATAGTTTCCTTACGTTTCATTTTATTATCATATTCCTGTTTGATTAGTAAATACCATGTTCTTGTTTTATCCAATATTTAAAATAACAGCACGTTTAACTACTTTATCTAATTTTATTTATTTAGGGCTAAGGCCTCATCAGCGAGTTTTAGACGATGTAAGAACCTGCTTGCGAGTTTCGTTAAATTGCGGACTATTGACGGACAATTAATTCAGTTGATCAAACAAATACCGCAATGCATTGTAGTGAAACTCGCATGCAAGTTCTTGCATTGTCTAAATCTGGCTTTAAAATTGTAATGATATGCCTGGCTTAGCTATCAAAATAACAACACACACACCTTATTATGTGCTTATGTTTATAACTAAATTGCCTTATTTAATTTTTCAGGTGTCTCAGTCAGTAAACCAAAATGTGATCACACAAGTTTCGGATTCACACAATTTGCAAGACATGATTGTAATACCTCCCGAAGCTCCTCACTCAGTTATGACAAATAGTGGCATTTTAACATCAACTCAAAATTTTAAATTCATTACTCAAAATCAGACTGGAATGAAACACAAAGATTCGATGTCAAATGTGATAATGTCTGAAAACAGTTTACCATTGCCGGCTCCATTTTCACAGAAAACGACTACTGGTAATAATACGATCGGCACAAATGAAGCTCTGGTTATAATCATGCAAAAAATCGACCAAGTTCAAGATGAGGTTAGAACACTAATTGGCGATATGAAAACGATTACTGAAAATCAGCAAACACTTTATGAAAATCAGAATACTCTACTGTTAAAATTTACAGAACACCAAACCCAGTTTGAAGAATTTGTAAAGCTATCTTGTAAGCCAAAGGGATCTGCCTCGAACATATCTGACTTCGAACCTATTGGTAACGTAAATGAGTTGCAAAATTTAGAATTACTTTTAAAAGATCCGGATTTCAAGTCAAGACTGATTAGTAAAATAGAAGTTGTTTGTAGCACAGGCAAAAACAGGGGCATCAATAACGCCTATGCTTTAATTGCTTACTTTTACAAACTATACTTTTCCAAAGAAACTTTTTAACTAGCTGTTCCTGGGCAGGTGGGTCGAGAACTGATCAGACCAAAATTGCCCTTAAAGGGTACACACGGCAACACATCAAGTTAGACACCCTACATACCCATAACTACGCTACCAACAAAACAGAGAATTGTAGGAAAGGGACTGGGCATCGTGTCATCGGCCAATCATAGTATTTGTTGCTTTGCGCCTATGCACACAGGTGCACTTTTTTGGCACACATATCCAGAGCCGCCCCGCCCCCGACGCACGCGCCGCCGCCGCCGCCAGCCAGTCCGTTAGCTAAATGGCTCGGGATTTACACGTCACTGTCGTTCGGTCTATTATTATTTATTATCTTGTCGTTATTTCTAATAAAATCTTTTGAATTTGTGATCCATATATGGCACCACAATTAACTCCACAACAGCGGCAGCTAATAGTGGTATTGCGAGATGGCGGTTACACTATAAGTATACATATATATAATTATGTAAATATATACTCGTTATTTGCGAATCATATTTTGATCAAGTTACAATTTGTCACTGATATGCAAATTACAAAAAAACAAGAAAATTTGAATTTCACGGGCTGCTACTACGGGGCCACCTTATGTTGATTGAGCTCAATGACTGTTTTTTTCTAGTCTATATATAATTGTTTGACTTTTTTACATCTTATATTACTCAAGTGCAGGGTTGTATAAAGTTTTATTTTCAGTTTTATAAACAAACAGTTCAAATTGTTTTGAACATTTTGTGTTTTTTTTTTAGTTTTGGACATTATTACATATTAATTCGACGTCTAAACTTATAATATAAGTTATAAGTTTCATATTTTCTAGACTAAATATTTTCAAATTAACTGATCGAAATTATTGGAAATAAACATCGAAAGTTTTTTAAGTATTATTTCATTAAAAATATTACGCAGCATGAGTAGCAATAACATAAACTTAGACTTCTGAATATATATATTATAATATATATTTTTTTTTTCATTTAAATCCATTCATCAGTCATGAAAAGTAGTTCAACACTTTATTTTCAAACTGTTTTAAAACAACTTGTTTTAATCATGCCAATCCTGCTCAAGTGTGAGGATATTAATTTCTCAATTATTATTTTATAATTATTGATAAAACATGACACTTATCAAAAACAAAGTGTGGGAACCACTACACTTCAACACAAATAAACATTTTTTTCATTAAATTCTAAAATATATTTTTTTTTCAATTTTGATGTCCTTAAATGTTACTCCGTTTTTTATACTGTTTTTTTTTTTAATTCTTTAACTGTAAATGCCGGTTTCAGACTGGTGTAACGCGTAATGTAATTCACCTTGTAATTTAACGTAAATTCTTACTGTTGACGGCACACGAGCGTTTATATGCGCACCTAAATCGCTCATTTTCATTCGATTCTTGGCCTTATTGATTTTCATAAAAACCAATGCAGTTTGAGTTTTCGTCAAAATCGGCCTCGAAATAATTTGCAGTATTTTTCGATATTCCTCATACTTACAGATTAACCAACCACGCCCGGTTGGAAAATTCACTCTGTATAATGGTATTTTTATGACCTCCAGCGGCTAGCGCGAAACCAGAAAATAAAAAAAATATCCTAAACAGTGCAATACACCTCGTTTTTAGATGTTACCCCTCAAATAACATAAATGGTTTTAGTAATTAAGTTTTATTTGCCATAAATATTTTGTGATTTATAAAAATAAAGATTCGATTTTTATAACGGTGTTTTAATAATAAACATAATAGTAGGGGAGCCGAGGATGCTAAATTTGCAGTTACTCGAGCGTCATGGAGACCTATTGGATTTGAAAGATTATGTTCTAAAAAGAAAAAAAGTTTCTGACAAGTTTTCTATTTTAGTGAGGGGGAGAGCTTGTAAAGAGCTTTGAAACTGTAAAAAAAAACAGTTGTACAGAAGTACTCGAGCGCGTCAGATATTTATAGTGTAAACGCGCTTTACATTTCTGATAACCAATACATATTAATCTGACGATTAACTCGAGGGGGCTGTCCGTGGCAAGCGGTTGAAAATCCAAAAAAAAATAAGTTACTCGAGCGCGTCAGATATTCAAAGTGTATGTAAAGTAAACCCTAAAAAGTGTCGTATTAAAATGTCTGACGATTTGGATGTGGCGCAAAGTAATAATTCATATTTCTATCTGTAAAAAAAAAACGTAATCTCGAGATACTCGAGCGCGTCAGATTTTTATGCAGGAGGTTCAAATTGATATCATAGTCCTCCTGAATAATAATCTGACAATTATACGGAGGGATATCGCTATTCTGAGCATCTTAAAATAAATTTATAAAGAAGATAACTGCATTCACGCATAAAAAAAGTATAAAATTAAATTAAATGTAGTAATTACAAATAGAAACTCGTCTACATCATTAAAATCCTATCAAAAACATAAATGTCAAATGAGAGCCAAGTTCAATTATGATATATGCCTTGGTTTACGACTTCACGGACAAAATAAGTGAAATCTAAATAGGTGCCAAGTTCAGTGGTCAGAGGGCCAAAGCCTGCCAGGGTCACGGGACTTATTCCATCACCGTGACCCCGGAACATAAAGGGCTATTGAAGGACACCGTTGATAACAATAACAATGGCCTCTTTCCATGCCTGGCATGCCATATTATTGCTCGGAACGCCACATACATTAAATCACGACCGATAGTAGCGAACTAACTGGTACTTCACCTTTTCTTCACGATTCTACCGACTTCGCCCCATGGAAAACGTCAGATTATTAGTGAGTATGATTTTTACAGTGTAACCTTCAATAAATATAAAAAAATGAAACGCGCTCGAGTATTTCAAAATGACGTTTTTTTTTTACAACTTCAGTACTCGCTCATTTCCTAATGCCACGCTCAAATTGTCAGATTATTGAAATATACACTCTTCTGAACGTAATTAATCTACCTTTTCTTAATCTGACGCGCTCGAGTATTTCTGCGGATCGATTTTTTTTTACTAATCTGACGGGTTCTCCCAGACAAACCCCACCAGATAAAGGGTTGATATTTGGTACAGGTACATTAAAGGGTGCAAGGATTCTCCCTTATAATAATCTGACGCGCTGGAGTAACAGCAAAAATCCCTTCCTCGGCTCCCCAACTATAATAAACCTTTGCTTTCTACCACTGATTTATTTTCAAATGTCAAAATTGAAATAATCCTGTGGGATCTGTAGTTTTTTTGGTGTGAAAGTGAATCATAAACTAGGCCCACGTTCGCACAGACGATTTTCTCGCACTTGATTTTCAACGCTCTGTTTAGCGCGGAGAGTCGAAAATAAAACAGTGTGTTTTGGACGCACTGGGATGCATACCTACTAAATCTGGTGTTACGTCGTGAACAACGTCAGTTTAATTAAAGGCAAAGAAAATTAAAATATTTTCAAGGCTTTCGACTAGTCTGTTCGGATCGGTCTGCGCACGTCTATACATTGATTGCCTTAATATAATTATCATATTAACAGGGCAAAGGCTAAAATGTTTGATAAATATAATGATTATATATTATTTTTAGAGGAGATCGGTAGCCCGCGAATTTTTTTTTTGGTAATTTGAAAGTCATTGTTTAAGTTGAAATTTTGATTCACGTCTTTAACAATTTCCAATAAGCCACAGAAACCTCCCGAAACATCCATGTCCGGTGAGCACCTGCGTCAGACGAAAGGTGAGGATGCTATAGCACCTCTCCGTCACTCCTCAAAGAGGGGTTTTACCTACTACCGCAATTGCGGCGTGCTTGGACCTTGGTTGCGACCGTCGTTTACTAGATATACCGCAATGAGATCGCGCCGGAGCTACCTACTCGCAGTGCCTCGACTTGTCGAGAAAGCGGAGATGCTAGAATAATCATTGGTAAAGCTCGCTAAGTAAAAACTATTACAATTAATGAAAATTTGAATTACGCGGGTCTCAATCTACGCATTCACCTCAAAAATTAAGAAATAAGTGTTTCAGTGATTTTATAAAATCAGTTACTACTGGGCTACAAATTGTCTTACTGACTAACATAAGTAATATACTTATAATTATCATCATTATCATCATCTCAGCCATAGGACGTCCACTGCTGAACATAGGCCTCCCCTTTGGATCTCACAGATACCGGTTGTAAGCGACCGTTGTATAATTATGATAATAATAAATGTATCAGTGAACATTCAGAAGCGCAGCGCAAACCGAAAAACAAATCGCATAAATTAATACGAGCTTAACTTGTTAACAAAATAATAAAAGATAAGTATCTTTAAGCATAGTAAAGTAATGTAAGAATGAAATATTTGAAACCAACAGAGAGGCGCGGGCGGCGCGTGTCACGTGGCATTCGTAATGTGCGTAAGTGAGACGAAATAACAAAAACATGTCGCACCCTCTCGCACGATTCGCAGCGTTCAACTTCTAGTAGTCCAAAGTCCAAACAGTATAGCTTGATGTGTCTCCGTGTGTACACAAATGTTTTCAATTTATTATTTGCTGTATGTCATGAGTCCGATCCTGACTTCAAAAAGCCAGACTGTGAGAGATTTATAAAGACCGTACTCAAAAATTCACGTCAACGCCTTAATAGCAAACAGTTAAGAACATCCACGGTGAGACATCGCCAAAAACTAAATCACAACAGTAATGCCGCCACTTCCGAACGATCTGACAAAGTTGAAGTAAGAGATAACAACATCTTTGAAGAACCATGCACGGCGGGACCATCAATAGCGTCATTTAATGAAAACACTACGGGTGAAGAGGAAGAAGGTTTCCTGTGTTAAGGTGGATGCTTCAGGGTAGCCCGTAAAATTCAAATTTTCTTACGTTTTTTGTAACTTACAGGCCAGTGCTAGGTTGAATGTTAATGAAAAATTGATTCGCGGGGGTAAGACGTATGTAGCTACAGAATTATAATCATCAAAGTCATCAATACAACCCTCCAAGTTCATGTAATCCTGTTGAATGACTATTTCATGAAAAACTCATTCAACAGGCCGCGAATCAAATTTTCAACATAAAACCTCGCACTGGCCTGCAAATTGCAAAAAACGTAAGAAAATTTGAATATCGCGGGCTACCTAGAAGGATTCACCTTAATGTATCTCTCTCTCTCTCTCTCTCTCTCATACTCACACACACATACATACACACACACACACACACATACATACACACGTTAATAATTAATAGATCTCAATGTAGATAGGTACATAATAATTATGTTTAAGTAAAAAACTTAAGTAAAACCCTTCTCACTAGATAGTTGTGACTTGTTCGAATAAGCATTTGTTTTTAGTTTGTGTTACAGATTTTACACATGCACAAGTTCACAACTACATTTTTTCATTTTTTTTTTTCACTTTTTCTTGTATTTTTCACTTTTTTTTGTTTTTCTTTCATATATGTAAACAAATTGAAATATTCGTTTTCAGCATTCCCGAGAGTAGTAATCAAACTTTCTCGGGCATATTTTCTAAACGAAGATTATAGTTTGTGATTATAGTTTAGATATATCCAATTAGATAGCCATATCGAATATCAAATCTAAACAAGAGTTTAGATGTGTAAGGTTAAGATATGGCCACAGAATTAAAAAAATATATGCCCGAGAAAGTTTGATTATTACTCTCGGGAATGCTCAAAACAAATATTTCAATTTGTTAAAAAAGAAAATGAAAAATAAAAGAAAAAGTGTGATAGCCCTAGTTTTTTACAAATAAGGTCGCATCCTCGATGGCATTAGAAGCACCGGTCCAAACGACGTGGACATTATGATACAAAGAAAATAGCGATAAACGTATTTATATTTATAATATTTTGTTGCTCTTAGCTTGGGTTGAGGTCTCGGCCCACATCTTAGACATTAGGTAGGTACGCGCCATTTTTATATTTTTAGTTACTTTAGATATGTTACTTGTGTTTCACAACGATGAAGAATACAATATGATTAATTAAGAGTTATTTTGGCAGTAGTCAGATTTAATGTTTAAATTTTTGTTTTGTTTAAATATGAAAATTATGGGTGTACTATGCCAAATCGAATGCCAAATAATCGAATATCAATTGATCGACCACTTTAAATCGAACGTCTAAATACTCGAACGTTCATAATATCGAAAGGTTAATAAATCGAACATTCAATATATCGTACACTCAATACATCGAGTGTTCAAAATATCGAATGTAGGTTTGATCGAGCGTTCAACGCATCGCATATTCATTCTATCGAAATTATTAAATTAGGGAACCCCTGAAACGTAGTTCATCTACCTTACCAAGATCTGGTTCATGATTATGCTGTGTTTTATAGCTCTCCAAGAAATGCTCCTCATTTCCGTGCAATTTTGTTGTTGCTACTGTACTATAACAATGGTATTTATATTTGTAGGAACAGTACCAGTAGAACTTGTTAGTAATATTTTTGTTTATTACCAATACATAGTCATCCAAAACTAAGACTGACTTTCGTTTTTGAGAAAATTCAGGCATATAATAAGATCCTGGTAAGGTAGATGAACTACGTTTTAGGAATTCCCTAATTTTCCCTAATTTCGATAGAATGAATATGCGATGCGTTGAACGCTCGATCAAACCTACATTCGATATTTTGAACACTCGATGTATTGAGTGTACGATATATTGAATGTTCGATTTATTAACCTTTCGATATTATGAACGTTCGAGTATTTAGACGTTCGATTTATAGTGGTCGATCAATTGATATTCGATTATTTGGCATTCGATTTGGCATAGTACACCCGAAAATTATAGTTTGTGTTTGAAGTGAGTAGAAGTTTTCTTATGTCATTGATCGAAATTGTTTTCTACTAGAAGGGTTTTTTGTTACACCACATGTTTATGTGTTATGACATGAAGAGTATAATATGATTATTTATTACAAAGGTTGTGATATTTGATTTGGTTGTGAAAATAAAAATAAATAATATTTTATTTTGGTTTTATTTTAAATGTATGTATTAAAGGTATAAAAAATAATATAGAGTTGTGCTCAATTTTAACTAATTTGCATTTCACGCTTGAGGCTTTGTATATAACCTTAATTTTCTTTTGTTTGTTACTATCAGTTTTGTAAATAGACAGGAACGAAGACTTCAGAGGCTCTTCAAAAACGTCACATATGTTTTCAATACGATATCCGTGTATCAAAATGTTTTTGAAATCATCTTCATTTTTGGAATGTATCGAGTGCAATTCAATAACGTATCCTTCCTCACTTAGAAACCATTTATTTTGTTCTTCCGCCGAGAGTATATAAGAGTCGAAACAAAGTCGTTTAGGTGTACCTTTTCTTAGACTTTTTTTGATTAATGGATAGCTTCTTTGATCCTGATCAATCTGTAAAATTTCTAAATCAGATCTTTCCATCAGTCTTCGAGCAGCTTGTTGAAGTGGCTTATTTCCTTGCCTAATCAGATTTTTTATTACCTGTAGTTTATTCTCAAATGGATAAGCGTTGAAACTTTGCAATTTTCCAAATCTCCTAACTTCGTCAACAACATGTGTCAAATTGTGGATGTTGCTTGATACATAGTCCTTTCCATATATATTTTTAAAAGTTTCAATAAAGTGCTTCAGCATTTTTTCTGCTATGGTGAGGAATTGAAAATGCTTCTCATTTGAGCAAATTGTAATTGCACAAAACAAATGCAAAAAATGATAATACGCTTGTGTTGCCAAGGTGTCTTTGAGTACTATAATACTTAAATATAAAAAAAAAGGTACGGTACTCGGATCCTTTCCAGTGCGCTAAAACGTCGATTTTTCTAACGGATCTGTGAATTTCATTTGGCATGCGGCAATGGGCATTGTTCATTTTTTTTAATATGTTGTAATTGAAAAACCATTTCTAGGAATAGCGTAACTAATCATTAGTAACCAATCAAAAATGAAAAATGTTCATATTTGATTGATATTTTTGATAAAATACGCTTGACCTTCCTTGCCCTTCAAATGACGTTATTTTTGGCTGTACCGTTTTGTATCATTGCCTCAGAAAATAAAAAGTAAGTTTCAAGTGTCAAATTAAAAATGTCAAAAAATGTAAACAAAGAATATGTTTAGTTTTTTATATATTTTATGATTATTTCTGCAACATGGCTCATAATCTCTTTATAAGATTTGCGAGAAAAGTGATGCCGTGATGTAGGCGTGTAATATTGCAAGGTTTATAAAATGTACCTACTGTTGCGAAGATCACATTGATGTAAGTAAGATATCCAAGCTTTAGATACATTTGTATATTCACTAAGTTAATGCTAAAATATTGCTCAGGAAAGCGAACAATAATGTCACCGCGTCGACGACTTTCCGTTTCAGAAAACGTTTCAAAAAAGATTTCAAAAATTTATTGTATTTTTATAGTAGGGGAGGCGAGGATTCTAATTTGCAGTTACTCGAGCATCATGGCGACCTATTGGATTTGAAAGAATATGTTCTAAAAAGAAAAAAGTTTCTGACAAGTTTTCTATTTTAGTGGAGGGGAGGGAGTGTAAACAGTTTTAAAACTGTAAAAAAAATACAGTTGTACAGAAGTACTCGGGCGCGTCAGCTATTTACAGTGTAAACGCGCTTCTCTATTTCTGATAACCAATACATATTAATCGGACGATTAACTCGAGGGGGCTGTCCGTGGCAAGCGCAAGCAAGATATTCAAAGTGTATGTAAAGTAGACCCTAAAAAGTGTCGTATTAAAATGTCTGACGATTTGGATGTGGCACAAAGTAATAATTCATATTTCTATTGGTAAAAAAACGTAATCTCGAAATACTCGAGCGCGTTCCATTTTTTTTTAATTGAACGTTTTCCATGGGGTGATATCGGTAGGATCGCAGAGACAAGGTGAACTACCTGTTAGTTCGCAACTATCGGTCGTGATTTAATGTCCACCATCTTCGATGTACAGACGCCAGCACATCAAGCTACCACAATCTGTCAGATTTCTTTAATAAATTTTCAACCTTATCACAAGAGTAGAAGGTTAAGCTTTGAATGGTAAAATCTGACAGATTCGGGTAGGTTGACCTGCTGGCGTCTGTACATAATGATATACAATTTTTTGAACGTAATTAATCTACCTTTTCGTAATCTGACTCGCTCGAGTATTTCTGTGGATCGATTTTTTTTTACTAATCTGGCGCGTTCTCCCACACAAACCCCACCATATGAAGGGTTGATATTTGGTACAGGTAGTACATTAAAGGGTGCAAGAATCCTCCTTTATGATAATCTGATGCGTCAGTCACATTAAAATTCCCTTCCTGGGCTCCCCGACTAAGGATGCTATCTGACGTCTACTATCAAGAGAAAGTGACGTTGTGTTGTCAGGCAGTTTTTTTAAATTATTCACTGTTGAGGCATTGTCACAACTTTTTGGTCAAAGGTGACGTCAGCTACCTCAAAAATTAAAATATTAAAAATAAAAAAACTATTGAGCCAATCATAAAAATATTCAAATTAGTTTCTCAAAATGCTCTATATTTGCAGAAAATAAAATAAAATCGAATGTTTGAAAAATTAAGACAATCCCCATTGGACAAAAAATTATTCACTTTTTCGATATCTCTGGAACACCATTTAGTAAGGTATCTACCAATATTACCATCTCTCCATCCGATCAACAAACGCTTCATAACGCCAAGATCAATCAAGTGGAGTGAATCACACACAGGAATGTCTTCAACCATATCGATGTTGAGTTTTAGAAGCGGGGAATCCAATTTATGGTGTTCTTCGTCTTTTTTTGACCGAAAATCACTGTCGGTTCTTTTAGGACAGTCAAATCCTCGGAATATTCACCGAGAAACCGGTGAATATTCACCTACCACAGTACATTTTAGACAGCCATGCTTGGCGTTGAAATTTACTACTCCTTTAATAAACGCTCTTGCTGGGGAGTCGCAAATGAAAGCTCTGATTTTTACGGGAACTAAAGTAGATGATCCATTTGATTTAAGGGTTACACCACTGTTGATAATTTCGTTCAATTCTGTTACCAGAGGATTCAAGAAAGCTTGCAAATCAGATGGTTTACTATCTCCTGCATATATACCTGGAAATAAAATCATTTTTTAGCAACATAATGTCGCCAACAAATATGCAAACACTTTGAGTCGAGTTCATATTTTTGTGGCGATATGACTTACCTACCACCAATGGAGAGCATGGAATCTCAGAAATACCACACAGGATTGGCCAAAATTGTTGTCTAGAGCTGTTATATAGAGGCAAGCCGTCAATATTAATATTTAGTGATAAGTTACTGGGAACAAAAGTAAGTTCGTGTTCAAAAAGTTTTTCCAGTTGTTTTCTTAAGCTGTTATGCCAATAAAGCCCTGTCCCTATTGTGTCTATCTGTATTTTTTGTCCGCTTGTTTGGAATAAAGTTCGGGCATCTTTGGGTAGTATGTGCTCGAATCTTTTATTAATAATCACAGAAAGTTCATTTAACGCCGAGTGTGGTATATTATTCTGAACAGCCCATATTTTGATTTCTTCACGAAATTGTATATTTTTTTCAAAATCCGTAGTGTCTGTTTCACATTCACTTTCACTATCGTCAGAACCAGAATCTGCCAGTTCAAAGTCTTCAGAGCTGCTATCTTTTCGGTTTTGTACGGAACCATCCAACGATTTACTGGCTCCATCTTTTCCTGTAGTAATTCTACTAGTACTAAGTAGCTTTTTTTGTGCGTTATATTTTTGTTTAATTTTATTCCTGTATGCCCCACTTCTTTTAAATCTTTTCCATTTTTCGATCTCCATGCTACACAAACAAACACTTTACCGTTGTTTACACAAATATAATGGCCGACATTCATAATAAAGTATTCACAAGTCTTTTAAAAGGCAAAATATTCTGATAGAGCTCTACAATTATTCGTCTTCTCTTTAATTTGACTCAGATAAGACAATTCACACTTACAACTTGTTGGCTTTATAATAGTTTTAGGCAAAAGTTTATTAAGATCATAAGTGTTATACAACACTTAATGCAGACTCTACTAAGAAATAATGTACTTTCAAGATGCTTTTTTAAGTGCAAATAATATTCAAGAGCAATTGCTCTTTAAAAATGCACTTGTAAGACAACTGTGCTGATAAATGTCTTACAACGATTCTTTATACACATCTATAAGAGCACGTACTAAGTGTTGTATTCTGTAAGTACAAAACTACTTGTATCATGCTTTTATAAGATGTAATGTCATAGTCTAGACAAGTGTAAGTCTGCTGTAACACCTTAGTTCTTAAATCAGCATATGCGCAAGAGAAAATTGCTAGTTGGGAATAAACTATCCATTGGCTATGTACGACATAATACCCATTATCCAAAATAAGTTTAGAAGCTCTTCAATGAACTTAGTTTTAGCTAAGAAAGAAATTGAAAATGTCAAGGAGTATTTGAGGCAGCAAGAAATAATAAAACATTACCACGATGGAAAAACCAACCATCGTGGAATAAATGAATGTTACCTAGCTCTCTCTCAACGTTATTATTGGCCAAAGATGAAAGACGAGATCACAAAATTCATTAATAGTTGCACTGTATGCGGACAGGCGAAGTATGATCGACATCCAATTAACCAACAATTTAAAATTAAACTGTCCATATAGACTTATTAACAATCCAGACTGAGAAATATTTAAGTATCGTGGATGTGTTTTCTAAATACGCTCAAGCCTATCACATACGAGATGGTACAGCCGTCAGTATAGTACAAGCATTGCTAAAATTCTGCACGCACCATGGATTGCCGCTTACTATCGTATCGGATAATGGAACGGAATTCACCAATCAGCTGTTCAGTGAATTTGTTAATATGCATAAAATAACACACCATAAAACACTGCCCCATGCGCCAAATGACAACGGAATTGTAGAGCGTTTCCACTCAACCCTGTTGGAACACCTACGTATTTTAAAGTTAACCCATAAAAGTGAAGACATAGTAAATCTCGTCTCCTATGGCATTTTAGCATATAATAGTGCAATCCATAGTTTTGCCAAATGTCGACCTATCGACATCATAACTGGGCACTTTGATCCGCGAGACCCATTTGAAGTAGACTTAAGCAACCATCTTATGCAGCAATACACGCAGAATCATAGGGATAGAATGAAATTAGTTTATGATGTAATAAATGAATCAGCCTTGTCAGATCGAGCTAACATAATAGAAAACCGTAATAAGTTTCGCGAGCCTGAAGTTGAATATCAACCTCAGCAACGCGTTTTTGTTAAAAATCCCTTAGCCAGTCGCCAGAAAACGGCTCCCCGATACACTCAAAACACCGTGTTAGCCGACTTACCAATCCATATCTACACCTCTTAAAAACGAGGTCCCGAAGCTAAAAGTCGAGTAGAAAAAGAGTACCTAAAAGCGCTCAATTGTTACAGGGTGCTACTGGTCCTGAGTTCCTGACTGCTCATTTGATAGCGGCCCAGGATGTAAACCAGGAAATAACACTTGAAAGCCTTGGGGATGGCCCAGGAGTACTCCCTTTTCGGCTTGGCGCAACAAAACTCATAACCCATCATCATACCTTCTTACAATATATTTAGATAAAAGATATCGATGAAGAGATTAGAGTATTGCAAGACCAAATAGAAAATTATAGGCAAAACCTAAATAACGATACGTACACGTTATACGAAGTACAATTAAATTATCTTTCGGACAAAATGCTTAGTGTCAAACACCATTTAGATACTCTTAAACCCGGTCGTGTAAAGCGAGGTCTCATCGATGGTTTAGGTTCTATAATTAAAAGCGTTACGGGAAATTTAGATTATTCAGATGCAGTTAAATATGATAATACTATCAAAACTCTACAAGATAATAATCTTGAAATTACCGAAGAGTTGAATAATCACATTAATAATAATAATAATAATATTCCACAACTATCACACAACGCCATCTAGTCCCAAGCTAAGCAGAGCTTGTGTTATGGGTACTAAACAACTGATAAACATACTTATATATTTCTAAAAACATACATATTATAGATAAATTACACCCAGACACAGAACAAATGATCGTGCTCATCACACAAACATTTGTCCTGGGTGGGAATCGAACCCACGACCTCCGGTATAGCAGTCACGGTCACTAACCACTAGACCAACAGGCCAGTCACATTAGTATCAGCAAAGAGTGGATGGTCCAGCATTCCGAAATAATCACGAAATTAGTCTCAAATCAAGCTAAGATAAATGAAACATTACAATTAATATTAGACAAAGATTTTTACAAGGATACTAGCATTGTTAGATATGCACAATTTGGTCAGCAATTAACCATATTAACCGAAAATCTAGATGAAATCTTAAATGAACTAATAAGAATCGAGAACATCTTAGTTTTTATCCATAGCTCCAGTTCACATCATTCTATGATTAGCATCGACGTTCTACGCCACATGATTGAAAAGTTAGTTAAACTCTATGGTAGGGATAAAATATTAGACCTAGAGCTTTAACAATATTACGATATAATAAAACCAGGTTATTATTACTCTGGCAATCAGATAGTAATTATATTTAAGGTACCAATATTCGCCATAGACAATTATGATCTTCACAAGTTATCAATATCTCCCAATAAGTTTAGGCAGGCCCTTATCCCTCCTTATCCATTGATTGCAACGAGCAGGAAAGGTTTTGTGTACATAGAGGCTGAATGCCCGAAGTACAACACCTGGTACATCTGCGGAGATAAGATGAATCATCAGCTGCGGCAGCATCCCGATTGCATCCAAAACCTAATCATGAATCAAACTCTCGACAAGTCCTGCGAAATCGCGACAGTATCTTTAACAAGAGTAGCCATGGAAGAATTGGATGAGAAGCACTACATTATAATATTCCCTAATGTAACAAGAATACACACTTTATGCGGTCGAGAAGATTACAACATACTAAATGGCAGTTATGTTGCAACAATTCCTGTGAACTGCTACTTGGACACCCCCGAATTCACAATAACCAATCTCAACGATCATGTGGAGGGCCAACCAGTGAAGATTGCGCATCTGGAGAACTACTACACCAACATCCAGCCGGGAGCATCACAAGTCAAACTAAACTCGATTGATCTTACAAAATTACATGAAGCCCAATATAAAGTAATGTCACAGCATCCGCTGCAACTACAATCTGTACAATCAGGATACCTCTATCACACAACGATCCTGTTTTATATCATGGTGTTCAGTATACTGGTGCTTGCTACAGTCATGATTTTGAAACGATACAAGATCTTCAAGCGAGAAGATAAGAAGAAAACTACGGAAGATAACACCTATGCGGAGCCTGGACAATCTGGAGCAACGAAGACACAGTTTCCTCAGTTCAAACTTCAGAAATAGTGTCTGATCTGGCGGTGGAGGTGTTATAGCGAACATTACTACGTAAAGTGCAAGTGTGCATCGGCCTCGATAGCGCATGTAGCAACAGCCTTACACGTGGAGACGAAATTCAAAATCAAAATCAAAATCAAATCGTTTATTTCAACTAGGCCAATTACAGGCACTTATGAATTGTCAAAAGACATAAAATAAAACAAGTATAAAAATAGTTATGGTGCTACGGTCCCAGACACAAGACATAAAAACTGTGAAAGTACCGTAGGTGCTCATTCCAAGGTGTAGATCTCTATGGAGAAGAATGAGCAAGAAACTCCATGGACACTCTTTTTCAATCGCCAAAATTATTACAAACATTTTGTTACATCATTCATCATCAGATGGTACATTATGTGAGAACGATGTGGCAAGATAATAGTGTCCATAGTAAAATAAAAAGACAATTCAAAATAAAGTTATTAATAATTAAAATAGACCGTGGCAGCTAAGAGATGACCAGTCACGACTGACAGCGCCCGTTCACGAACATGACACATGCATCAGCATCATTCAGCTCAACCATTTTGAAGGGAACTAAATGATCCGACACACGCGCCACCGCCAGCGAGACATTAGAGTGAGCATGACATAATCTCAACCGCCAGGGTCATTCAAGTCATTAAAAGACGTGGGTATCTACTCATTGAAAGTTATAAAGTACATTGTACTCACAAAATGATTCCTATGAAACTATATAATACTAGAAAGATTGACTCTATACAATGCAAGGTTAGTTAACAATCTTCATCAGCTCCGACATTAGTATTAGATGATACCCTACGACTGTCGTGAAAAAGAAGAGAATAAACACACACAAAAACAAAAAAAAAACACTAATTAAAACTAAAGTCAAATACGATAATAATACAGAATAATTTGTTGAAAGAACATGAACAATGTCTTGTGTTCAACACAGCGACCAACTATGCTTATCATCTAAATAATCACTCACAGAATAGTAAGCCTTAGAACAGAGGTTAGCTTTTACTTTTGCTTTAAACACGTTAAATGGCAAATCTAGGAATGAGGACGGTAACTTATTATAAAATGTTATACCAACCCCAACGAATGAATTATGCACCTTATGAAGCCGATGAAAAGGAACACGAAGTTTGTGCTTATTCCTGGTATTAAAATTATGGATATCACTATTTTTACTGTATAGGTGAATGTTTTGCCTGATATATAAGATGTTGGCAAATATGTACTGCGAAGCCACTGTGAGAATTCCAATCTCTTTGAAGAAATCTTTCAGAGAATCTCGCGCACCAAGTTGGTAGATGGCACGAACAGCTCGTTTCTGGAGTACAAATATATTTTAAATATCAGCGGCTTTGCCCCACAGTAGAATACCATAGGACATTACGCTGTGAAAATAACTAAAATAGACTAATCTTGCTGTGTCAACGTCAGTGTATTGTCTAACTTTTCTAACAGCGTAGGCGGCCGAACTAAGCCTACCTGCTAGGTTCGATATATGTTGACCCCATTGTAATTTTAAATCTACTGTTATACCCAGAAACAGAGCTGAATCAACAGTTTCAAGCTCCACATTACCGAGGACGATGTTGGGACCCAGATTTCTAACATTGGGCAAAGCGAACTTTACGCATTTGGTCTTCTTGGGATTGAGCACAAGGTTATTTGCCGTGAACCAATCTATGACCCTCGATAGTGCGTTGTTTACGTCGTCAAACACTTGTCTATTCCTATCTACCTTAAAGATTAGAGAAGTGTCATCTGCGAACAGTACTACATCGCAGATGTTCTTTAAATGGTGTGGTAGATCGTTAATATAAACCAGGAATAAAAACGGTCCAAGTATTGAGCCTTGAGGTACACCTAGCTGAACAGGTAACCCAGAAGATTTCGCGCCACTAACATCGACACATTGAAGTCTGTTAGACAAATATGACTCAATTACTTTGAGGGCTTCATTCTGAACACCGTAATGACGAAGTTTACGCAATAGTGTATCGTGGTGTACGCAATCGATGGCTTTAGAAAGATCACAAAAAACACCAATTGCATTTTGCGACTTCTCCCATGCGTCAAATATGTGTTTCAACAAAGCAACACCCGCATCAGTAGTCGAACGGCCTTTTGTGAACCCGTACTGATCATTATGAAGTAGACTATTTGAATTAAAATGGCGAAGTAACTGTCTAAGTATTAACTTTTCAAATATTTTGCTGAATGCAGGTAGAATAGAAATTGGTCTAAAATTACCAATATCATTTTTACAGCCAGATTTAAATAAAGGGATAACTTTACTGCTCTTCATAAGATCAGGGAAAGTACCCAAGTCGACGCATTTATTGAAAGTAACAGCAAGATAGGGGGCTACGATGTCGATTATATTGCTCAAAAGTTTTACAGAAATGCCCCAGTAATCACCAGTGTTTTTAGACTTGAGTGAATTGAAAACATTAACTACGTCATGAGGCGTTACATGTTCGAATCTCAATACTTGACTACATTCAGGGACGCTACTTTGCAAAAGGTTTTCAGCCTTGGACGGTGACGAACTTAACCCATTTGGACCCAAACATAAATGAGCAGTAGGAAGAAAGCAATTTCTTATGTAACGGGTAGAAAACACTTAAATAAACAAAAAATCATCAAAATAATTAAATTTTTTATTTGTTTTTATAGAAAAAAAATGCCGTCCTCAAATGGGGACGATGGGCGCATACGGTGTCCAAATTTTCAAAACATCTTTACCGATGCACAGTGTTATACGACACTTTTTGGTTACCAATAAGCATTTTAATGAGTGCAACGCGTCATAGTTGTTGGGAATAGTTTTGAGAATAATAACCCACCTCATTTTGCTACAGTTATGATACCATCACAACTGCTGGCCAAAAATTTACACAGATTGTGTATCTCCAACAATGAGAAGCGATATAACAGTGACAGACAAGTTGATCTATTTTGGTTTCATTAGCTGTTAGTAGGTGTACACACAAGGCGGTCACGACAGCTAAATCCAGCACATTATGTGAAAAAAACCCATCAACATTTTGGCCAAGTATATCAGAGAGGTGCAGAGGAATAGATTGCATTTAGCTCGATCCCGTCCATGCTTTATTGAAAAACATGTATTATACCAACATCCACAGGCTTTCAAGGATATAGTCAAGAACATTTACCAAAATGCTAGCCACACACACAGCAGCATTCGTTCGAAATGAATGAGTAAATGAGGTCTTGAAGCTGAATAGGACAGACATGCCCCTTATAAATTAGACTATGTCATTTGGCTACAGCATCTCATGTTTTCTAGTTGTTGCTGCCCCATTCCTCTTCGTCCCGTAAACACATCGTCTCTGCTTGGTATACCTCATGATATGACATAGCTTTGCACATAGTCATCATCACCTTCGTATATACGTATATGCGCTTGATTCTGATGGAAGACCTACTAAATCTACCTCTCTTAACTATATTTTCCATCCAATGTAGCAGCAAATGCTTCCTGAAGGCCATGGTAGTCATTTTGACTTGTAAATGTCACTTGTGCTGGCAGTTGCTTCAAATAAATGTCTCAATAAAAATCGTAATAAATACCTCTGAAGTGCCCATCGTCCTCAGTTGGGGACACTGTTATAAAATCACTTATTGTACAACGAGATTTCTATATTTTTGGTGTGAAATAATTTTATTTTATTATACAGAGTATGTTTAAGTATTTCAATATCAAAAAATTATGTATCTTGAAGAAAAAGTTAAAAATAAAAATTGTTTAATTTTCGTCATCTACAGAATTTGAAACACCTCATTTAAATGCACTACAGAATCTATGTTAACTGTCTATATTATATTTTTGGACTGAAAAGATAAAGATTCACTATCAAATGGTATTAATCGACAATGAAAACAAGAATAAATTAAGTAATTAAAAAATAGGGGATACTTCTACAAGTGTCCTCGTTTGGGCACGGCTGGGCCAAATGGGTTAAGGAGCGAGTCGTAGTTGCAGGAATGCTGGCAAAAAACTCATTAAATACCTCAGCTAAGTCAGCTGGTTTATTAACTAATTTACCATCAACCATGATCTCAAGTTGATTTTCTTGTTTATTTGATTTACCCGTTTCGTTGTTAATGATTTTCCAAGTAGTCTTAACTTTATTATTAGAGTTTTTAATAGTGTCACTTAAAAATTTCGATTTTGCAATACGGCAAATCTTTTTAAATAATTTTGAATAATTTTTGACATATTCTAGAAAAGTTATATCAAATCTATACTGCCTCATACCATACAACTCGTATAATCTCGCTCGACTTTTATAAATGCCCGGTGTAGCCCATTGGTTGAAGCCAGCGGAAGTCCCAGCAATGTTAATAGTTTTAGTTTTAAAAATGGATTTATACTCATTTTGCACAACATCAAAAAGAGCCTCATATATTTCATTAGGGGTTTCGTGTTCTACAATTGACGGTGAAACTTTAAGAGCTATATTATTTTTAAACTTACTGCAACGACTAACAGTATAAGGCGTGCATTCTATTTTGTGCGGCTTTTTATTTAATGGCATAGGGAAGCTAGCCATTTGTCCACAGTGATCAGATGATAAATCGGTTAATACTAATATATTTTCGGCATTAACATCACAAAACATATTATCAAGACAAGTTGAAGAAGACGCGGTGATCCTTGTTGGTTCGAAAAACAAATTAACTAAATTAAAGGATTTAAACAAGTTGAGAAGCCTGATACTTAGTGGAGTAACATCTAAAATATTAACATTGAAATCTCCACATACTATTATGTTTTTACTGCTGAATTTCACCTTATTAAGTGCATCCTCCATTACAACTTCGAAACTAGTAAAGTCCCCAGACGGGGGTCTATAAACACAAATAATAATATACCGCTCGAGCTCAACACAAGACAATTCGATGGTGCGCTCAATGGAAAGATTAACTAAGTCTAAACGTTGCTTACATTTTAGCTTGTTGGAAACAAGAACTAAAGATCCATCACGTATAGCATTTTTTCTCACAAATGCACTCTGTACGGAAAATAAATCATCATTGATAAACGCTACTTCATGTTCTTTCAACCAATGTTCAGTTAAACACAACACATGAACATTATAATATTCTAAAAATAAGCTTAACTCTAATTCTTTGCCGGACAAACCTTGCATATTTTGATGCACAACATTCAACATATGCGACTTAGCCTTTGTCGAACTTAACAGTTTAAAGTACTAGGTGTAGGTAAACTAATGTTAGTATCATCATTACTAACATAATCAAAAGTGAAGTTAGTACAAAAAGTATCAATAGCGACGTTAGTGTCACCACTAACAGAAAACGTAGGTACGATACAAGTACCGGTGTAAACGCGTAAAGTGTATGCTAAAAGATTAGCAATCTGTCTCCTACATCTAGCTGGCAAAAACATGGAACTATCAGTTAGCTTGTAATATGTAATAAAACTGTTACAATCAAAATATATAAACGCGTCACTGTGACGACAAGTCCTATTGTACATTAACAGGTTTAAATTATAAATATGCCTATTTTGTTCATCAGACAAACAATTAGAGTAAAGCAACGCTGAATAAATAAATTTACAATTACTTGACTCATGTAGCTTTAACATTAAATTACATCTTTCTTTCTGACAGCTAAGCTATTCCCAAATAACAACATAACAGTTGAATTGGGGTTTATTTTTGTCATTTTAAGACTATTTATTAACTGGCTAAAACTGGCACCGGGTAAACAATAATTTATAATATTTTGTTGAGAGCACTGACTTAAAAAACTACTAAAACCTTTACCAAATTTGTCTGAAAATATATAAGTTGTATTAACAGTTTTATTCAAAACATTATTAGTACCTACTGGTTGAGCCGTTAAGGTTGTGGGTGTATTATCATGCTGGGGTGCTGGTGTCTGGGAGCAGGCACAGCTACAGGAGAGGTTGTTGGTCAGAGACTCATATCTCTCTGCATTGTACTTTACCAAGTCCACCAGCTCATTAGCCTCCAGCATGCGCTTACTCAGGTCTTGCTGAGAAGCCTCATATTTGCTAAAGATATCCTTTAGAGCATATTCCCTCACAAACAGCTCATCCTGAAGGTTTTGAGTGTCAGTGTCATATTTAGTCCTACAAATTTCCAAATCAGTATGACACTTCTTTAATTCTAATAATAAATTCACATTTTTTTCTCTAAGTTTTAAATTTAATTTGTTTAATTTTTGACCTTTTAATGACTTTTTAATTTTTCTAATAAACTTATTTATTCTAATATATTTTTTAATCTTATTATGACTAGTTAATGAACTGCATTTATTGATAGTGTCATTAGTTAAGTCTATGGTCACAATTGGCTCAACACATACGGGTCCGGACCGGCTATCAACCAACTCATCATACAAACTGCATGTGTTCGCAGACACTTCACTAGCTCTAAGCATTTCTAGGTGTGTTACAGTGTTGTGTGCTTTGCTTAATTCCATTTCCAGTTCCGAAATACGTTTTAAAGCCTGATCATAAGTGTCACTGCACCGCTCAAAGTTGGCAACAAGTTCACGGAGTTGTTGATGCTGGTCTAGTATATCCACATGCTGCACGTGTAGTTCAGACAACTGGTTCTTAAGCTCAGTGTTCTTCTTAATAACTAACCCTATTTCCACTTCACTTTCTTCCCTTTCCTTTAACAGCTGACTAACCGTGGTTTGGCTAGATTGTAGCTCCTTCAAAGTAGCCCTCAGTTTTTCCTCTAAGGATGCAGCTCTGCGGGTCAACATGTTGAAGACAACCTCAGAGGCACCCTGGAATTAGATACGGAACAGCTAAGTATGTAAAAGAACAGGAGTGAGGGACAGAATGAATAAGTAATAAGAATGAAATCTAACTTTAAATTAAATTAATAGTTACAAAGAATAAATAGTTAAGAAAGAAGTGATAACTTAATTATTTTGTTAATAAGTGGGAAAATCTAAGTTAATAATTATAATATTTAACTGAATAAATTGAATAAAAGAAAATTAAGATTACAAAATTCTTTTGAGGGTACCTACTAGAACTTAAAACAAAAGTGGTTATTAATTTCCTCTAATGGTATATAACTGGGAAATAATGAAGAATGAGCTATCTCTAGTAACCAAGTTAATGAATTAAACAGGACCTAAAAGGTATTGTAAATTATTTTTAAGTTTTTAAGTTCTCTCCTGCATGGACACAATGACAGTGTAAATTAGGCCACAGCTAGCAGGGAAGGGAGAATATTTGATGAGTGGACAACAAGACTCCTACTATAATTATCATTTATTCTAACTACAAGTAAAACTAAAGTAAATAAATCAAAATACTCCCCGGTTAAGGTGATGACTTCAAATTCGTCCGTTGGATGACAGCTGATTTTTGTTTATTGAATTTCACTCTGATTTTGCATCGAAACAACTTGCAAATATTTATCCTTATTATTTATAAATAGATCAACTATTTTTAGTACATTTAGGACTTATTAAACACTTAAAAATATTATTTTTACAATTTAAATATATCACGTAACTTTTTGACAACCGGCTGCCAGTGTTGCCAGTTTTTTTTTTCGCTGACTACGCTGGCGCCGCTGCGCCGCTCGTCACCCGACGCCCCTGTTTACCGGATATGTGTTTTACGAATTCATTATAAAATATTATTTGTTCATTCTGTATCTAATATCGATCGGGATAGCACAGTATAGAAATCATACAGTAGGACGACGCCTTTGATCTCGGGTAAAATGCCGACATCGTCTAGACAGTTATGCATCGGCCAGGGTTGTCACAAGTAAAGAATATTTATGAAATTATTTATTTATTGCAGATCAACATGGATGGCAGAATTATAATGAAAACAATATTAAACACTTATATAATAATGAAAACAAGTTTTAACCCCCTCTTTACTGCATGTATTATTAAGAAGTTGAATGAAAATAAAAAATGCAGATAAGACGTATCATCATCTGCCTAGCCTTTTCCTAACTATAGGTATTGGGGTCGGCTTCCAGTCGAGCCAGATTTAGCTGGATATCAGTATTTTACATGGAGCGACTGCCTGTCGGACCTCCACAACCCAGTAACTGGGTAATACGATACCTCATGGTAAGACTGGTTGTCAGACTTTAGAGCTTCTGACTAACAGTAACGACTGTCAAAGATCTACAAATGACAACCGGGACCAACGGCTTTACGTGCTTTCCGAGGCACGGAGGAAACTCGCTATGACAGATGGTCCCCCATCCACAGACCAACCTCGGCAAGCGCGGCTTAACCCGGAAGATAGGCCTGTGCGGCTATGATTATTTAGCCACGACGTATACTAAGAGATTTAAAAATTGAACTGGTGCATTTGATAAATAGTTACTATGTGACACTGACGACGTCGGAGACCTCTCGCGCCCGGCATTGGTTTCGGCCATGCTGCGGGGCGAGACGGAGTGGGAAGCGGTCGCCTCCTTCTGCGAAGCAGTAATGCTCGCGAAGGAGGAGGCGCGCCGCGAGCGAGAGAGGACAGAGTCCTCCCTCCGCCCCAACCGCGGTGTAGGACGCCCACGGCGACGGACGTCGCGCGACGATCTCCGGCCACCGTAGGCGCGGGCATGCGGGCAGCGAGTAAAGGGCAACTCGCTGCCCGACCAAGGACCATGCCCGGGTCGACGGCGCGTTGTGTCCCACGCGCGCCTCAAAGAGCGTCAGCATAATGACGGGGCCCCCCTCTCAGAGGGCCAAAGCCTGCCGGGGTCGCGGGATTATTCCCTAACCGTAACCCCGGAACGTAACAGGCTATGAAGGACACCGTGGATTTTAGTCAGTAGAAGTCTGACAGTCCCTCCCGCCCTGCCCGGGGTTGGAGGACTCATTTGATGATTTTACCACGCTAAAAAAAAAAAAAAATGTGACACTGACGACGTGGACTGCGATTTTTTTTTAATTTTAACTTCCAAATAAATAAATATCATAAATACAATACAAATTAATAAATAATAAGTATATTCTAACCGAAAGGGTACTTACATACATGTGAAAAAAAATTGCTACAGACTACCAAAATGAACAACTTGAGACAGATTTAAGTTATTTAGATGGCATTTCGTAACCAGCACCCCAATTTATCACGGAATTGGCGTAATACATTTAAATTGACGCCCGCCATCTTCGATTTCAAAAAGAATGACGTTTTCGTTACAAGCACCCCAATTAACCTCGAAATTGACACCCATATCAAATTCTAAAGAAAAAATGACGTCCGCCATCTTAGATTTCAAAAAGAATAGCTTTTTCGTAACAAGCACCCCAATTAACCTCGAAATTGACACCCATATCAAATTCTAAGAAAAAAAACGGCGTCCGCCATCTTGGATTTCAAAAAGAATGGCTTTTTCGTTACAAGCACCCCAATTAACCTCGAAATTGACACCTACATCAAATTCTAAGAAAAAAACGGCGTCCGCCATCTTGGATTTCAAAAAGGATGGCTTTTTCGTTACAAGCACCCCAATTAACCTCGAAATTGACACCCATATCAAATTCTAAGGAAAAAATGACGTCCGCCATCTTGGATTTCAAAAAGAATGGCTTTTTCGTAACAAGCACCCCAAATAACCTCGAAATTGACACCCATATCAAATTCTAAGGAAAAAATGACGTCCGCCATCTTGGATTACAAAAAGAATGGCTTTTTCGTAACAAGCACCCCAAATAACCTCGAAATTGACACACATATCAAATTATAAGAAAATGACCTCCGCCATCTTGGATTTCAAAAAGGATGGCTTTTTTGTAACAAGGACCCCTAATAAACTCAAAATTGATACCCGTACTTGGTAAATTAAAATACGTGCGCCATCTCGAAATTCACCCTTGGTAATTAATAAAAAAAGTCCACCATCTTGTCATGGGACATACAAATATAACACAGTCATATAAATATAATATTAGTAGAATTTCCAAACAGATGCCCTGTGCAATAACCTATTAAAAAAAAAGGCGTGCGCGGGTCGGCCATTTTAAATGAACAAATAAAAATAAATACGCACGTCACACGCGATAGCCCTGAATGATAGAGCCCAACATAGGAACATCGTTTTGTTCCCAAGTTGGGCTCGGCTTACCCGCGTCTCACCTCTCACACCCCGCACGATTGCCCTGTCTAGACGTCTTCGTCGGACGACTGTAGGATTATTAGACTGTGGGGATAGGATTCTTTTATTGTTATAGTTTAAGAATAACTTTTACTTTGTAACTTCGCTTAATTAAATTAGTTTAAAATTATTTTGGTTTTTTTTGGGTCCTCCGACAGCGACGTACATATTTTGTATGACAATCTGTGATTCGTCAACAATGGCGGCAATTTTAGTTAAAAGTGGTACAATTCTATGTTTATAAAAACAGATGTACATACCGTCAAATTTGTGGTCATTATTATCCGATCGTTTTATAAGAAAAAGCTGTGCTCTGAGTGTTGTTTTATTTAATTAATTAATGTGAAATGTGGTGTAATAATTGAGAATACAAGAAAGTGATGCTGAAAGTTTTAATTTGTGTACTAATGTTCTACAATGAAAATGTAAGTTAATCAATGTTTATTAAGATTTGAATATTACTGATATTGTATTTTTTATAAATGTGTATCTGTGTACTGATAATACAATGTTCGTTTCCGTGGAGTTTCTTTCTCCTTTCTTCTCCACGAGAACTAAGGGTCTTGCGAAAGGAAGTAGTTTGGTATCAAAAACCTAGTCTTGATTTTGTGCTTTTCTTTGTAAACCTATTCCTGTTAATAATTCCTTGGAGATACCTTACATACAGTAAATAAATAACATTAACCATCCTGATATCTAAAACTTGGTAATAAAGTCTATTTAATGTCAATAAAACCAGAAATACACATTCTGTTAATCACACACACAATCCTCCTATATTATTTCTTACAAGTGCATTGAAGATGATTGTAACAGAAAATATTTTCTTTTGGATTCCTTCAAGAAGCACATCTCAAAACATTTCAGGAATCATATTCCAATTCCATAATGTGATACGAGTTTACTTAGCCAATCTATTGTAACTGGTGTTACAAACATTGCGTTCTCTCATGACAACCATTCAATTCACACCTTCACTCAATGGAGACCCAATTAAAATATTAACCTCTTCCTTGTATGCTAATCCTGTAGTACCTCTCAAAGTAATAGAAAACGTTATACAAAAAGTTAAATTATTGTTTCAAAATTCGATATACAGGGTGTAGATCCGCAAAATATTCAAATCCAAGGACGTCATTATACTAATGATTCTCGACTCAAAACAGCAATAAAATAGGTAGGTATTTTTTAAATTTATTTTTCCTTTTTACTGAAATCCGTAAGTGTGAACCAGCCGTATTTAAAAGCGGCGCGTCTGATACTAGCCCTATCGCGCTTTCACACACAAACAAACGCAAACATTCATGTACACAACGCATAAGCAATGATCCATTCATTAAATTTGTAGGCAATCCATCGCACCCCATCCAATCCAAGGCAAGGACCTGCGTCCCGCGCACCCCGCCCGGCACCCCGCCCCCCGCGCCGCGCTTCGCAGGCGGCTGGCGGCACCCCGACCCCGAACCGACAGTCATGTGTTTGTGTCATCGCAGTGCATGCGTTTTGCAAATTCCGCTTCTAGGTACGTGCATAGTTGAGACGGCATTCGATACAAAGTACAAGACGACGGACAATTACTCTAATGTCGAGTTGGAGAAGATGGCTCGCCTGTATGCCATCAGTGGAGACAGTTCCCGTTCACTAAGGTCGAAAAGTTTGGTGAATATTGGATCGGGTCGCCGAGACCCTGTGTGACAAGTGTTACAGAATCACGTGCCAGGATCATTAGTGCTTTCGACACTAAAAACGATTGTGTTAGTTTTACGTACCTAAGCTGAAGGAAAACCAGCTAAGTTGTGCTCCATTGTGCCAAGAGTGTGAAGGTGGCAAGAAGGTGGAACAATAGGTACATCCGGGTAACATACTCGTAAGTAGGTAGGTAATTTATTTATTACTTGTTAACTAATCGATTTTCTTAATGTAAATAAGTTGATTCCAAAAGTATCACCACTTACATTTAACTAGCAAATCTTTAGAAAACATTTTCATACTACCTACGTAGATCGGGGTAGGTATTGTTACCGGTCTTGAGGAAAACTTCAAATGAGCCAATTTAATCCACAAATAAAAACAAAATGACTACGAAAAGTTAGGGTGAACGATAGCAATAAAGCAAAACACCTGATAGCAGGTCAGTGAACTTTTCATGGCGTATAGTATTACTGTCATTAATAAGATTTCGTAGTAAACTGATGCTTCAAATGAGTTATTATCAAACGGAATGACAAGAATGTAGGTGATTTTCGAAATAAGATTACGTAAAATTATTGCTAAGGGTCGCCAAGGTCACTTCTCGTCGCACGATACTCGCGCGTCATTGAATTCACGCACATCTGCTCATCGATGTGTGTGTACGCGCGTAAACTGCGGTCGGGTGATTCTCTTTCATTTGTATTGAATTAAGGGTTTAATTCTGAAATACGGTAAAATTTCAACAACAAAAAAAAGCAGCCCTTATTAGTTTTGCCCGGTACTGTACTTTCAATTGATTATTTATGACTTTTGTGACAACCACCTGAAGTTTGAAGTAAATGTAAAAATACAGCCTGTATAATCCGATGTCAAATTTTATCAAGATGGCGACATTTCTAAAAACTGTTTTAATCATTTGTAATCTAAAATAAATCAACTGATATCCTCGTTGGACAATAATTCTACACAACATAAAAGAATCGCAACTTTCAAGAATCAGAGCACTTTCATAGAACCTGTGGAGTACAGTATTGGCCAAAGAATGGAAGCAAGCTATACTAGTGCAAATAATTTTCAATACTTACCAGTTACATCCACTGGTCAACATATCCCATTGCGGTGAAAGAAGAATTATGAAAATCGGTTCACCCAGTCGCAAGTTATGAGGTAACAAACATAAAAAAAAATACAGTCGAATTGATAACCTCCTCCTTTTTTTGAAGTCGGTTAAAAAATCGCCAACGGCGCTTCAACATAAATTATTTAATATGCAACAGAACGATCTTTCTATAGACGAGTATGGTAAACAAATTTCAGATTTATTTGTAGATTTAACCATCTCTCAATCCGAGGGCAATGAGACCAACTTTAGTGTGTTGAAGCCAATAAATGAAAAACAAGCTATAAAAAGTTTCGCAGATGGTTTGAGAAACCGTAGGTTGAACACCATAATCGCAGCAAGGAATTATTCGTCTTTGAGTGATGCTGTTCAAGCTGCTGTAGATGAACAAATGTCATCCCCGTCGACATCAGGTGATATTTTGGCCATGCGTTATAATAACAGAAATAATTCTTATCAAAACAGGAATTTTAGGGGTCGGTTCAGGAATAGAGGTCAGCATACACCGGGGCGCGGACAGGTGCCAGATCAAGGTATTCAATCTCAGCCAGACGAAAGCAGTGCTGACACAGTGTTGACACATATAATTTGGTTTCTCCTAAGTTAAAATAAATTTTAAATAATTCTAATTTAATTTTTAATGAGATAATTATATTTAATTGTTTATAACCACCCAATACTGGTCATGGTATACGAAACGGGGCACTATGAAAAAAAGACTTAGAAAAATTTCACCCAAAAACAACGCCTAATCAAGCCTTCGGGATCCGGTGGGATGTGGGAGTACTAGGGTGGGGAAATACCGGGGGACGACATTGAGGTCAATGACCTTGACCCCAAGGTCAAGGTCAAATTAAAAAAATCGTACGCTCGAGGTCAGTAACCAACACCGGGGGACGACCTAGAGGTCAATGACCTTGACCCCAAGGTCAAGGTCAAATTATAAAAATCACCCAAAAACAACGCCTTATCAGCCTTCGGGATCCGGTGGGATGTGGGAGTACTAGGGTGGAGAAACACCGGGCGACGACCTTGAGGTCAATGACCTAGACCCAAGGTCAAGGTCAAATTATAAAAAATCGCAGGCACGGGCTACGCTCGAGGTCAGTGACCTTGACGCCCATGTGAGTGACCTTGACCCCAAGGTCAAATTAAAAAAGACGCAGACACGGGTACGCTCGATATCAGTGACCTTGAACCCAAGGTCAAACTAAAAAATACATAGACAAGCGGTACGCTTTGAGGTCAGTGGTCTTGACCCCAAGGTCAAGGTCAAATTAAAAAAGTCGCAGACACGGGGTACCCTTATGGTCCGTGACCTTGACGCCAAGGTCAGTGACTTTGACGTAAAGGTCGGTGACCTTTACCCCAAGGTCAAGGTCAAATTTAAAAAAGACGTAGATACGGGTTACGCTTGTGGTTAGTGACCTTGACTCCAAGGTCAGATTCATAAAAACACCCTTCTAACCCAACCTGTCCAAGTCGGAGTGCCCCAAGTCTCGAGCTCGCTTCGCTTGCTCTTGGACTAAGTTGCTAAAAGGGCAAAGTCGGAGCCCCGCTTCGCGGGGCTTAATGGTCATAAAAAAAATAACCACGAAGGGGATGCGGGGTCTGTTCGCTCGCTTTGCTCGCTCACTGGACCCCGCCATCCCCTTCTAACCTAACCTGTCCAAGTCGGAGTGCCCCAAGTCTCGAGCTCGCTTCGCTCGCTCTTTGACTAAGTTGTTAAAAGGGCAAAGTCGGAGCCCCGCTTCGCGGGGCTTAATGGTCATAAAAAAAATAACCACGAAGGGGATGGCGGGGTCTGTTCGCCTCGCTACGCTCGCTCACTGGACCCCGCCATCCCCTTCTAACCTAACCTGTCCAAGTCGGAGTGCCCCAAGTATCCCGTGTCTGCGACTTTTTAATTTGACCTTGACCTTGGGATCAAGATCACTGACCTCAAAGCGTACCGCTTGTTTACGTATTTTTTAGTTTGACCTTGCGGTCAAGGTCATTGACCTCGAGCGTAACCCGTGCCTGAGATTTTTTAAATTTGACCTTGACCTTAGGGTCAAGGTCATTGACATCAAGTTCGTCCCCCGGTGTTGGTTACTGACCTCGAGCGTACGATTTTTTTAATTTGACCTTGACCTTGGGGTCAAGGTCAATGATCTCGAGCGTACCCTGTGTCTGCGTTTTTTTAGTTTGACCTTGACCTTGATGTCAAGGTCACAGACCATAAGGGTACCCCGTGTCTGCTACTTTTTTAATTTGACCTTGACCTTGATGTCATGGTCACTGAGTCACCGACGTTTACGTCAAAGTCACTGACCTTGGCGTCAAGGTCACTGATCTCGAGCGTACCCCGTGTCTGCGTATTTTTAATCTGGCATTGCCCTTGGGTCAAGGTCATTGACCTCAGGTCGTCCCCCGGTGTTGGTTACTGACCTCGAGCGTACGATTTTTTTCCCATTTGACCTTGACCTTGGGGTCAAGGTCATTGACTTCAAGGTCGTACCCCGGTTGTTTCCCCACCCTAGTACTCCCACATCCCACCGGATCCCGAAGGCTTGATTAGGTGTTGTTTTTGGGTGATTTTTATAATTTGACCTTGACCTAGGGGTCAAGGTCATTGACCTCAAGGTCGTCCCCCGGTGTTGGTTACTGACCTGGAGCGTACGATTTTTTAAATTTGACTTTGACCTTGGGGTCAAGGTCATGACTTCAAGGTCGTCGCCCGGTGTTTCCCCACCCTAGTACTCCCACATTAGGATCCCGAAGGCTTGATTAGGCGTTGTTTTTGGGTGATTTTTATAATTTGACCTTGACCTTGGGTTCAAGGTCATTGACCTCAAGGTCGTCCCCCGCTGTTTCCCTACCCTAGTACTCCCACATCCCACCGGATCCCGAAGGCTTGATTAGGCGATGTTTTTAAATTTTTCTAAGTCTTTTTCATTGCTTTTTGCTCAAAATTTGGCTCTAAGTCCCAGACGCCTTTCCGACCTACCGCTTGACGCAGGTCCTCACCGGACACGGAAGTTTGACGGGAGGTACCTGTGTCTGATGCGAAAGGAGGAGACGCCTGGGTGTCACCACTCCCAAGATCGCCCGGAGGACACGGTGGAGCATACGGTGCAAGACTGCCCGGCTTGGGCGGAGCACCGACGTGTCCTCACGGCTGCGATAGGCGGATTACCTCTCGCGCCCGGCATTCTTGCGATGCCATGCTGCGGGTGCGAGACGGAGTGGGAAGCGGTCAGCTCCTTCTGCGAGGCAGTAATATGCTCGTAAAGGATCTCCAGGCCGCGAGCGAGAGTTAGGACAGCGTCCTCCCTCCGCCCAACCGCAGTGGTAGGCGCCCACGGCGACGGACGTCGCGCGACGATCTCCGGCCACCGTAGGCGCGGGCATGCGTGCAGCGATTAAAGGGACAACTCGCTTGCCCTGTACCTCAAACCATGCCTCGGGTCGATCGGCGCCTTAAAGTGTCCCACCGCGCGCCTCAAAGAGCGTCAGCATAATGACGGGGCCCCCCTCTCAGAGGGCCAAAGCCTGCCGGGGTCGCGGGATTATTCCCTCATGCTTAACCCCGGAACTTAACAGGCTATGAAGGACACCGTGGACTTTAGTCAGTACAAGTCTGACGTCCCTCCCGACCTGCCCGGGGTTGGAGGACTCAATTGAAACGATTTTACCACGCTAAAAAAAAAAAAAAAAAAAAAATTACGAATCTCAGACGCCTTCACAATGAAGAGTTAAATTTTGGACTCCTAGCATCAGCAGGCAATTGACCTTACAAAAAAAACTCCTAGCTAGAATAAAGTTGTTTCTTTTGATGTCCTCCATACGATAAAACCATTAAAAGTAAGTATTATTAAGTTTGAAAAATTCATCAAAACGCTTACTAAGTGTTGGATGACCGTTGGCATGCTCCGCTGTATGCGTAATAAAGATGCAATGCACAAAAAAGGTTTTACTATTTCAAACAATGCTATATTACCGAACACATAATGAAAAATTATAGTGACTGGTACAAAAATATTAAAGAAACTAAAAAGAGACTTTGACAAGAGAGAATTGAGTGAGGCTTCAAGGGACAATAAAAAGATTTGGAAGGTCATAACAGAGGTAACTAATAGCCAGACCAATCCTAGTGAGACTGTATACCTCCGAGCACTGATCACTTATCTGGGAGAATAAGTCTTCTACTTCACCTCAGCTCTCGGGCACAGCAATCTCAGAGTTCCTTACGCTAACTAGACACCGACATTCATGGACTTGCACGATAAGCATTTTGGAGTGCCAGCTGCTGGTAGTCAGAGGGCAATATAGCAGACATCACATCCGACGTCGTCACCGGCACAAGATTGAAACTTAGTTAGAACTGATGAGCGCAGAGTTTCGGGATGTACTGAGGTCCGTGGTGACTCCGGTGATGCTCGCAGGTTGACATAATTCTGATTCTTCTACCTAAGAGCTGGGACGAATATTTACACCACAAGAGTTTTTAAAACGCGCCGACGTATTCATGTGATGTATTGTTCCCTTACTTGCACAAAGTGTTTTATCTGTTTCCACACCGGTACTTTCCCCTTGTTCTTCAAGAAGGCCATCTACACGGTATTTGTAAAAACGGTTTATGTACAAAACTTGTAATAATTATTCACACATTATTGTCAGTTTTAATAATTTTTATTTTTTTTATTTTAATTTTAGTGTCGCCTAATTTATTTATTTGTTTCAATGACTTGATGACTTATATGGAAAATAAAAAGCTTTTTTCTCCCAACCAATTCGGCTTTAGACGTCACAAGTCTACTAATAGTGCTGTAATTGACCTAATTGACCATGTTACAAAAAATATTGACAAAAAAAAGAAAGTGTTGTCAATTTTTTTGGACCTGAAGAAGGCATTTGACACGGTTTCGATTTCTGACTTAATATTAAAGCTAGAAGAACTCGGGATTCGTGGCAAATCACTTAACATCTTCAGGGACTATCTGCAAAACCGAACTCAGTGCGTAAAAATACTTAATTATGTCAGTAGAGAGGAGCCAGTGATATTCGGGGTTCCCCAAGGCAGTGTGCTTGGTCCCACTCTATTTCTAATTTACGTGAACCAGCTTTGTAATCTGAACCTGGTGAATGGAAGAATCGTGGCGTTTGCTGATGACACCGTCCTTACCTTTTCTGGTGACACTTGGGATGATACCTTTGATTCCGCACAAAAAGGACTAAATATTGTTCTTCAATGGCTCAAAAGACACATTCTCACTATCAATACCGACAAAACGAAAGTTCTTACGTACAGCTTACGAAATTCCACTCAACCTCCAAATTCATACACTTTAGTAGCGCACTCATGTTTACCGTCTGGCACTGAGACATGTGCATGCCCTGAATTAGAACGTAGTCATACCATCAAATATCTCGGTGTGACTCTTGATGATGGCCTGAGCTTTGCACCTCATATAGAATTACTGACTAAAAGAATTAGAAAGCTGATTTTTGTCTTTAGTAATCTTCGCCACATAGCAGAACCTCAAATTATTAGGTGCACATATTTTGCTCTCTGTCAGTCTCTCTTAAGTTACTGTATATGTGCTTGGGGTGGTGCACCCAAAACGGTACTTTTGAAACTAGAACGGGCTCAGAGAGCTGTGCTGAAAGTTAGTACCTTTAGGCCGATCCTTTTCCCAACTGAAGAATTATATAGGAACTGTCGAGTTCTTACAGTGAGACAATTATTTGTTTTACACATATTATTGTATCAGCATCAAAAAACTCCTATGTCATTCTCACCACAAGACGCTAAAGACAAGATATGCCGGTTTCCGCTGTAATACTCCTTTACAAGAAGATTTTCTTGAAACAAACCAAGGACCCCATCTCTACAAAGTCTTAACAAAATATTGAACTTTGTACTGACTCCCCATTCTGAGGTGGTCATTTGAAAAAGATAATTAATTTGATTGGACTACAAAGCATGTGTCTTAATTAGCTCAACAATACCGAAAGCTTATTATTGACCCAATACAATTACCGTTAAAAACCCATTCTTTATCAGGTGTTATCCCTCGCTGCCATTATTCACAAATATAGAACACACAAACATTAAACACACACTCTTGCACACCGACACAACACACCCAAACACAACACACACATCTACACACACTCTTATATTCACATATCCTTGCACACCCCTAAACACTCTACACTTCTCCACCCTATTTGTTTTGTTTTATTTTCTTCCTAGATACTTTGCATGTCCATTTACATATAATTAATCATATATTTGCAAAATGGCCTGTATATACCTGAATGCAATTAAGATACATCCAACAAAGGGGCGGGCCCAGCATCTTTAACACAAGTTGTCTTGGCAACTTAGTAAGGGTGCTGGTGTCGCAAAATCATTGTATTTACGTGAAATATAATTATGAACCTTGTATTCAAACCATGTATATGTAAAACTTGATGCAAATAAATTATTATTATTATTATTAATTATTACAAGGCCAGAAGGTGATGAGGTCAAAATTTATTTTGAACTAGCTGTTATTATAGGTGACAATTTAGGTTTGCGTGGGATTTTAGGATTGGTTGAATCTTTCACATATAATTACACCTGCCGAATTTGTAAAATGAGAAGTGATAGACTAAGGAAATGCTTCGAATGTGATAAAACAATTTATAAGACTTTAGAACAATATTTAGTAGATTTACATGCTAATGATGTATCTTCGACGGGAATAAAAGGAGAATGTGTATGGCATGACATTAATGGTTTCTCCATAATTGATAACGTAGGTGTTGAATTGTTGATATTATGCATGACTTGTTAGAATTTGTGTGCAAATAATATGATATGGCATTTTATTATATCTCATTATGTTGACGTTTTAAAGTTATTTACAGTAGAAATTTTGAATGATAGGATGGCTGCTTTTGATTATGGTCCAGATAAAAATAATCGTCCTCCAAGTCTACATATAGACGGGCACGCCGCAATTGCGGCGGTAAGACCCCTCTTTGAGGAGTGGCTGGAGAGAAGTCATGGCGTCCTGACCTACCGCTTGACGCAGGTCCTCACCGGACACGGAAGTTTCGGGAGGTACCTGTGTCTGATGCGAAAGGAGGAGACGCCTGGGTGTCACCACTGCGAAGATCGCCCGGAGGACACGGTGGAGCATACGGTGCAAGACTGCCCAGCTTGGGTGGAGCACCGACGTGTCCTCACGGCTGCGATAGGCGGAGACCTCTCGCGCCCGGCATTGGTTGCGGCCATGCTGCGGGGCAAGACGGAGTGGGAAGCAGTCAGCTCCTTCTGCGAGGCAGTAATGCTCGTGAAGGAGGAGACGGGCCGCGAGCGAGAGAGGACAGCGTCCTCCGTCCGCACAGTGGTCCGAAAATCGAGCTCCATACTCATAGAAACTTAAAGTGAGGAATTAAAAAAATAAAAATTGTAATGGCTCTGGTATACCTCCTTTGATAACATATTAAAGTATGGATGGTATAAGTTACACTAGGCGTCTTAATAGAACTATTAGGCTGGTGGTCACACGAGCTATAGTCTCATACACGGCGATCAAGATGACATACAATTCATGTACCGTTAGGCGCCGCTTCGCACGTAATAATTTTTTGAAATTTTGAATTTTCGACATGTGATTTTTCAAGTCTTTGGCTTTGTTAAATGACGGTGCCAGTCGATTTATTTTTATTATTATACGATTAAGCCTGTAAATGACTATTACGATGACAATAATTAAAAAAAATGATTGTACAAGTTTTTTTGCGCATTCTAAGAACTAACTCATAACTAATTATTTCATCTAAGAACTTTTTCATTCCCGAAGGAGTATCTTTACTTATATCACATGTCTGCTCTGCTTTACAACGTGGCTTCCCATAATAATCCAATAGAAGGCTGCAGTGCTTCAATCTCAGCCTCAATCAAAGCCTGTTCTTCCAAGGTGTTTCTTGCTTTCGTTTGAAAACTTAAAATAAGTAGTAGGTCTGTAAAACATGGTGGAACCATTGTAACGTTGTGGATTACCAACGTTGCATTTCAAAACTATAAATAGTTCATTAACACTTTCACTGTCCGCGCAGCAGACACAATACCTAAACAATAGTCGTGAGTCACATGTGATTCATCGGACAGGGAAGTGGTTGATATAAATTTGTAGGTATCTAGTAAATATTCTTGAATTACGTCGAGACAAAAAGTAATTTATAAGTGGGTAGTTCTAAACTGGTAGTAACATTTGACAGTTCTGTAGTGACAGAACTGTGGAATGTTCTAGCTGCGGATAAGTGAGTAACAATGCTTATGCTGTCTCACTCTCACGCGTGCAAAGTCCAATTCCCCTTCTCTTTGAGCGAGGCATTTTGTAGCAATCAGCTGGGACTTAAAACATTACCGCGAACGCTGGACGTAGTAGTAGACGTAGTTCCTCACTATATTAGGACTATCTAATTTTACTCGTCCCAGACTTAGACAGTTTTTTTAGTCAAATAATAAATACCTAATTATTGTTTAAATTCTGTGTAATAACCCCGGCTTAAGGGTAAGTTGCCAAACCAAACCTTTATAACTGCTAGCTTTTGTTTTTCTATTTTTTTGTATTGAGCAGTTACCTACAGACTTATTATTTTGTGTTCTAATTTTTCTTTGTTAGGTTTTTATTCTGTTAAGCCTCGAATGTTCCATACGCTCGTAGGCCTATAAATAATGTTGTGTTAATGCTTCACGCTAATTTAATATTGTGTACCTGCCATGTAAACTCCGTTCTGATGTTGACCAAACTCACAAACGCCTCAAGCGCTTTACGTCCTAGGCTTTCGCTTACGCTGCGAGGTCATCATCAGAGAGGATTTGCAGTGGACCTTTTATTTACCGCTGGACGTTGATTCCAGGGAACAAGATTGGGGTTTGAAATACCCATCCTCAACGTTCGTTGAGTTCGACAGCTGACTCACGCTACCGAACGTTCGAGGCCTGCGCACACACAGCACCTAGCCGCACACAGCTGACCAGCCGGCGCATCCACCATCCTGTCCCTGGGGTCTCTCTCACCTCGGGACAACTCCTCGCCCATCGCGTCTCTGCACTACGCGATAAGCCAGGACAGTACTTAGTGCGCCTACTTCCACGGAACGATTAAATACCAAGTGACGGCTGTGAACCACGACCTAAATAAATTTATTGTAAACGTTGGTGAGTGCTTTTATTCCAACTCACCTGCTAACCGTTACATTGGCGCCCAATTACGTGGTTTTTTTATTAAGGTCGCTTGGTTTTTTTTGTTCTGTGGAGGTAGTAAGTGTGTTATTTTGGTGTTTTGTGTGTTTTGTGTTTTATTATTTTTGTGTTTTGTGGAAACGTTTTCGGTTAAACGCAACCAAGGTGTACCCTACCCTACACATTTTTTTTCTTTTGTTTAAAAAAGGAAGTAACGATTTTTTTACTTTTCTTTTTGACTATTATTCTTTTTTTAAACTCATCGTAGTAGTAGGGCCCTTGTGAAGGCCCGTCCGGGGAAGTACTACCACCACACTTATTGCAACCGCAAATCATTTTTGTTTCGGTTGTAGGGTGTGGGTGCCGGGATTTCATTACAGGCACATACAACCTTTACACCTGGGTTCGTCTGCCTATAAAAGAATTATTACTTTCTTTTCTTTTATATAGGTAAATTGTTTTTTTTTTTTATTGGTTATTGCAGACCCTACCTTTTCTGTCAATACCAATATATTTTTTTTTTCAATTCATTTTGTTCAATATTAATAATTTGAAATAACGTAACATTTTTAAACATAACATAATATTGCAGACTATCTTAATCTGTCAATTTTTTGTTCTCCTCTCAATTCGTTTTAAATTGTAATTTTTTAATTTTTAGTTAACTTAACTTTTGTAAAACCTAGGTACATATTATTGCAGACCCTACCTCATTCTGTCAATATTCTGTCAATTTGTTTTAAACTGTTATTGCTTTTTAAAGCTTAACCTTTTGTAAAGCGTACACATTGGTTGCATTAACTCCTTTTGTGTGTTTTTTTTTTCATTTTTATTTCCGTGCAATTGTTTTTTGTGCTTGTTTTCTAGATTGTTCTCAACCAAAACGTTACTAGATTTTTTAAATTCAAATTGTAACAGACGGAGTGTTAGTACTTAAAACCGTTAATTTTATTTTTCTCTTTGAATTTTTTTTTTTGGTTTTGGCACTTACCCTACACTTTGAATTTTTTTTTTTTCTTTTGAAATTTTTTTAAATCATGGCTTATCCATTTAAGTTTATGTCGCTTCATAAGTCTGAACTCGAGTACTTAATGATTATTAGAGGCAAATCATCGTTAGTCACGGTACGGGACTTACATAAACGGATAGATAATAAATATGGACCATTGTTTCCATTATGACAGTCTAGTTGTCTTTTATCATTATAACTTTAACTAAATTTTGACATTCTAGTTAGTCTTTAATAAATTATAACTTTAACTTTATTATTTTGACATTCTTTAAGAATACTTGTAAATTTTATATCTTAACTTTTTTTTAAATAATTTTTGAATACCTATTACTATACCGAACCTATCTAACCTACCAATTTTTTTTCACTTTGTTATAACTTTTGGTCTACCCTATAGTTACTTACGTATAATGATGGCCTACCCCATTCATTATATTTTATTTTTTATACCTATCGGCCCTACACCGAAGGTATTTATTATATTGATCGTGGCTCTAACCCATCGATTACTTTGGTTTTGTAATACATGGTTGTGTTTTTTTGTACATGGTTGTGCTTTCTTTCTTTAGAGCGGTAGCAACTCTTTAAATAAGCCCTTGCGGGAGCGGTCGATTACTCCTCAAATAAACCATAAATCATAAAGCACAACTGTGTCTATAGAGCGGTAGCAACTCTTTAAATAAGCCCTTGCATCATAAAAACACAACTGTGTCTATAGAGCGGTTGCAACTCTTTAAACAAGCCCTTGCAGGAGCGGTCGATTACTCCTTAAATAAACCATAAATCAAAAGAAACAAAACCAAAGGACATAGCTTCTTCACTTAATACTGATGGTCTACACCATTCGTGTTGTTTACTTAGAGCGGACGCAACTCTTTAAATAAGCCTTTGCAGGAGCGGTTGGTAACTCCATAAATAAGCCTTAAACCAAAAAACATAATTTTATCATCCAAATTTAGATTCAATTAATTACATTAAAATTTAAAACTGGTAGGTGAATTAGTATTGGTCGGTAGATGGTTAAAAGGAAAAGAAATAATATTTAACATTAACATTTTATTGAACTCGATACATACGATTGCATTATTCTCTCGCTTAGTACACTTTCATCTTTGAAGAAAACTATTGTAAGGCATCAGGTTAATGACAACAGGATTCCTATATATTTTATATTGTGCGACAGCTATCTCTCGTATCACTGAATACAATAGCTGCCGCTGGTTATGATTGTGAGAAGTACGAATGATGATTTTTTGATAGGTAAAACAATAGTTAGATCTAATTCTTTGTGCGGATTTTGTCATTATAGAAGACAAAATCCTTGACTGCGCGAGGGGGTATTGTAACGTTGTGGATTACCAACGTTGCATTTCAAAACTATAAATAGTTCATTAACACTTTCACTGTCCGCGCAGCAGACACAATACCTAAACAATAGTCGTGAGTCACATGTGATTCATCGGACAGGGAAGTGGTTGATATAAATTTGTAGGTATCTAGTAAATATTCTTGAATTACGTCGAGACAAAAAGTAATTTATAAGTGGGTAGTTCTAAACTGGTAGTAACATTTGACAGTTCTGTAGTGACAGAACTGTGGAATGTTCTAGCTGCGGATAAGTGAGTGGCAATGCTTATGCTGTCTCACTCTCACGCGTGCAAAGTCCAATTCCCCTTCTCTTTGAGCGAGGCATTTTGTAGCAATCAGCTGGGACTTAAAACATTAAATTTTCGAACGCTGGACGTAGTAGTAGACGTAGTTCCTCACTATATTAGGACTATCTAATTTTACTCGTCCCAGACTTAGACAGTTTTTTTAGTCAAATAATAAATACCTAATTATTGTTTAAATTCTGTGTAATAACCCCGTGGGAAGGGTAAGTTGCCAAACCAAACCTTTATAACTGCTAGCTTTTGTTTTTCTATTTTTTTGTATTGAGCAGTTACCTACAGACTTATTATTTTGTGTTCTAATTTTTCTTTGTTAGGTTTTTATTCTGTTAAGCCTCGAATGTTCCATACGCTCGTAGGCCTATAAATAATGTTGTGTTAATGCTTCACGCTAATTTAATATTGTGTACCTGCCATGTAAACTCCGTTCTGATGTTGACCAAACTCACAAACGCCTCAAGCGCTTTACGTCCTAGGCTTTCGCTTACGCTGCGAGGTCATCATCAGAGAGGATTTGCAGTGGACCTTTTATTTACCGCTGGACGTTGATTCCAGGGAACAAGATTGGGGTTTGAAATACCCATCCTCAACGTTCGTTGAGTTCGACAGCTGACTCACGCTACCGAACGTTCGAGGCCTGCGCACACACAGCACCTACCAGCCGCATCACATCCTGCTGGGGTCTCTCTCACCTCGGGAGCCGGCGCATCTGCACCATCCTGTCCCTGGGGTCTCTCTCACCAAAAACATTTATTTCCACGGGACAACTCCTCATTAGTTTATTTTCACCATCTATTCAGAATGTATCTATATTGAGATAATATTTGAATATAGGCTAAAGATCCACTAATTGTTTTCACTTTATTTAGATAAGCTACTACTTGAACTAAACAATCAGTTTATTGATCAATATTTTGTGAACTAGACAACCACTCAATCCCAATTTTATTACTCATTTCATCAACATTCAAATAGGTATCATTTCATCCTTTCTATTCTAATTGATTATTTCTATCATTTACAATGTGTTCTTAGCAGAGTGTGTTTTGACAAATGGGACGAGCATTGTTGCTACTTGATATTTATAGCACAATGTTTGCTTGACTAACAGATTTTTTCAAATGAACACTATTTGCTGAATTACATTTAAATAATGAGAACATACTTAGATTCTTACGGGTGATTTAATTTTACAGCTTCTGTAAATGAAACTACGTTATTGCAATGAATAAGCAAGTATTTATTAATTAATATAATTACAAATTAAATAAAAAAATAATAACAATAAATTACACAAAATAATTTAGGATTAACTGAAGATGTAGTAGGTAGGTGATCCAGGTGCTTGTAGGTGATCCGTTTTTTTCTTATTACAGGGATTGATAAAAAGTATTGTTTAAATATGGTAGCATGTCTTTGACACGAAGGTAGATGTTATCAGTGTAAATGCTCTTCACAATATGCTGAACACATATTTCAGCACTGCAATGACACATAGAAGTATTTTCAAATTGGTTTGCATCGTAAATTTCGATCCGTATAACTTTTGTGCCACCGGTCGAAACCGTTTTGTAAAAACTTATCAACTCCTTATTATTAGTTGTGTTTGGAATACATGGGGTTTGTTGTCGTTCTTCCTCATCCAAATAATTTACGACTTTATCAATCACATCAGGTTCTATCATTAACGGAGGTGAAGTTGGTGAATAAACCCAAGTCGGTAGCTGAAACAAAATAATACATTATTTTAAAATGAATAGAAACGATAACTACTATTTAATAAACCTAGTTAATTCTTAACTCTTAATTGAAACAATAGTATTATCAAATAATAAATATTCCCATATTTTATACACGACTACATAATATCAAGCACTCACTCACTCGGCTAGGGAATCGAACCCAAGGCTTTTGTCGAATACCACCACTTATCAACCACTCTACCAACGTAACTATTTTCAACGTAACTGCATTTAAAAGGTCTACATAAATATTATTTTTAATTCGTATGATGGAAGAGTGGTGGAATTGAGTGATATATTAATATAGGTACATTAAAAGTATTTATTGTAAGCATTACACTATTAAAGTCAATAATCTGATGGTTCAATCTATCACTAAATCAAAGTTAAACTTTGCAATAAAATCAAATATTAAATAAAATAATTTAATTAATACTCACGGACATAATTATCAACTCGTTGATTGCCGGCACTTGGTGGTAGGAAACTAAATAATATTTGATTTTTCAAGGTAATTTATCCTTTTTATAGGATTCTAATAAAAAAAAAATAACGGATATAAAGTTCAAAATTGCTGTGATTATTATTATACATATGTCAGCGTAATTAATATATTGGAGACAATACGATGCTATACCGTTTCAGATTACAATTAAATGCATACCATAATATAAAGCCAGCGTAAATAGACAGCGGTGCGGTGCGATAGCGTCGTGGTGACGCTTAAATGCTGGGAAGTGCCTGGACAAATAAGATACAGTAATTTAACTTCATAGGAAACAGCCAAAAATGATGCACCGCTAAATCTCACCAGTAGACATTTGTTCGATTGGACGGCAGTTACCCACAGACGAACGGGGGTTTATCTAACGAGCGACCGTAGGTTAAGGTCACTGCTCAGTTAATCTACTGTATCATTGTTATTCTATGTCCACATCACATGACGTATGACCGCGACCGATTTGAAAAATACAAAAAGTCACCGAACGCTATCGCACTGCATCGCTATCTGTGAACTGGTGACTTAAAAGTCAATACAGTTAGCGAATTTAAGTATCTGATGAAGATAAAGTTCAAATTGCATGATCTCGATGTTTATTGCTTATCAAGATATTTTTTCTACAACGTAAACTATTACATATTTGGTGTTAGGGCTGACAAAGCATTTTAGTAACTTGTGTCCCTATTCCTTATATGGGATATCGTCACGTGGATTTACCACTATTTAAGAGTGCATCCTGCAGAAGCTGGATCACATCAAAACTTCAGCTGGGAGCAGTGACATCTTACAGTTTTTGCACTACCAAATCAACGTCAATCTTCTAAAATGTAAGTATCTACTAACTTTTCAATGTAAATTTACTCTGTGTTATCTGTTAAATTTTCTTGAAGAATTTACTTGGATAAGAAATGCAGTACATATTTTGTTATCAACCCTAATTCACTATTTGATCATTCATGTATTAATAGTTATTCATTAACCTCTTCTCAATAATTCAGAAAAGTTAGCGAGTCTCTCATCCATGAAAATTAAAACTGTTCCTTTGATTCTAATTTTTAATATTCATTCATTCATTCATTCAAGTAATAAATTTATGCACATTGTGTCTTCTACATAATTAAAAATATATATATATATTACTGTACTAATTGATTGTTTTTATTTACAACAGGTCCAAGAACACCGCTGACCATATTTTCCCTTCGGAGGACGAATCGGCAGACGAGGGGCATGCACTAGCGAAAACCAAGCCAAAGGAGAACAAAAAGCGCAAGCCTTCGTCAGCGAGCATCTCCCAGCCGTCTACGAGTAAGAAAAGTAAGCCAACCATTCACCCAATCACCCCTGCCGCCAAGTCAACGGCTCGCGAGTTGTTTGGGAGCGACAGTGACGACGACGAAATTGATGTTGTTGTGGATAAAAAGACTCCACCGATATATTCGTACATCACGAGGAGACTGGCGAACGGATTTTCGCGACAAATGAACGAGCAAAAAAGAGGTGAGTTCTATATAGAACTCAAAGTATATAAATGTGATGAAATAGAGCGGGTCCAACCAGTAAATAGGTGGCGGCACTCGGTTATCACGATTAAAAACAAATGTGATGAAGATTCGGAGTCCTGGCATCGCCTAAACGCCTACATAACAAGCGCCAGGAAGGAGTTTAAAAAATGTGCTCCTGTTTTTATAAGCTCTTATCAATAGTCTTAGCAAATAGTTTTACATTTTAAGATCTATGCTATACCACGTATAATACTATAATAATCATTATATTGTTTAGTTTACGATAGTATTTTGTAATCACATATAATCCCAATAATTAAACTATAAAATAAAAAAAATTGTGTCTTTTTTTCCAGTTACACACTCCCGTGATGGGCCATCAGCAAATTCAGATATTAATAATTATGAATGCCAAATTGATATCCCAGAAAATGAATACGATACGAATGTTTATGAGCCAAATTGTTTATTAAAGTATATTCATTGTGATAAATGCCAAATTGAGATCCCCGAACATAAATACAGATATCATAAGAGAACGAATATCCATAAATCGAATTCCTTAATAAAGTCAAAGTTTGAAAATGTTGATATTGTAGCTACAGCATTTAAAAACAGAATCATGACTTATCGCTTAAACCCATCAATAGAAGACGAGTACCTCATACTAGAGGCGTTCTTGGAGGATAAGCGAAAAGATGTCTTGAAAATCATTGAGTTATCATTATCGGAACATACCTGTATTAAAGTTAATTTCGAACTGTTTGCTTACTTTTTACTACCGCAAATAAGTGAGCAGCAGCTCAAGTCATTTAATACGAAATATGAAACTATATATAGCAGTACTGACTGTAATAATTTATTCTCGAATATAATAGAAATATTTAAAAGAAAACTTACTGAATTTGAACATTGTGAATCTGGATGGTCATTTGTCAGTATAAGTCATTTAGAAATTAATATTAATAAATATTCCCCCATGCGGGGCGGTACTTATTTAGAGCTACCAGAAGTTATTAAAAACACAAAGAGTTGTTTGAATATACACAATAATGATGAATACTGTTTTTTATGGAGTATTGTGGCAGCATTATATCCAGCAAAAAATAATGTCTGTAGAACAAACTCCTATCCACACTTTAGTTCAATATTTAATATACAAGGAATTTCATTTCCACCTTTACCTAAAGATATCAAGTTGTTTGAAAATAAGAATTCTGAGTTCAGTATTAATATTTATGGATTAGATGAACGTTGTACTGTAACTGGTCCTCTTTATGTGACCAATTGTAAGAAAGATAAACATATTAACTTACTGTATTTTGAAAAACAAAATAAAGGTCATTATTGCTTGATAAAAAATCTGATGCGCTTAGTGCGAAGACAAGTTACATGTCATAAAGGTCAAATGCATTTATGTGAAACATGTTTACAATTTTTTACTACTGAAACAAAGTATCATTCTCACAGTTGTTCAAAAATTTTAACAATACTGCCTGATAAAAACAATACATTACAATTCAAAAATTATGAGCGAAAGCAAAAAATTAACTTTGTGATTTATGCTGACTTTGAAAGTATACTATTAAATTATGAAGAAAAACATAATGATAAAAGTACGATAAAAAATAAATTACATCAACCGTCTTGTTTTGCATATTATGTATGTTGCTCACATGACAGTAGCTTGAACAAATTCGTAACATATAGAGGACCTGACTGTGTAAAAGTTTTTATTAAGAGATTAATTAAAGAAACTAAGTTAATTCACAAAATTTTAATGACTAAGAAACCCATGAGATCTATGACGAGAGAGCAAACTGATAGTTACAACAAAGCAACTATATGCCATATCTGTAATCATTTATTATTTGATGATAAAGTTTGTGATCATGATCATATTACATCCGAGTATAGAGGTGCGGCGCATTCACATTGCAATTTAATTTATAGAGTGTGTTCATTTATACCTGTTATCTTTCATAACTTATCTGGTTATGATTCCCATATATTTATTACAGAATTGTCGAAATATGATGGCGAGATAAAAATTATACCAAAAACAAAAGAAAAATATTTAAGCATAACTAAAATAATTAAAGCCGGGGCAGGATGTAAACCTATACAGATTAAATTTATAGATTCATTTCAATTTCTTAGTTCAAGTCTTGACAATTTGAGTAAAAGTTTAACGGAGAGCGATTTTATTCATTTATCATCACATTTCCCAGATAAAAGCCAATTAAATTTACTGCGAAGCAAAGGTATATATCCGTATGAGTACATTTGTTCATGGCAAACATATAATGAAACACAACTTCCACCAAAGAATCATTTTTATAACACTTTACAAATGAAACATATATCAGATACTGAATATCAACATGCCCAAACTGTGTGGAAATGTTTTGATATTAGTTCTCTTGGTGAATATACTGACTTGTATTTAAAGTGTGATGTACTATTATTATGTGACATATTTGAAAATTTTAGAGATATTTGTCTGCTGCACTACAAACTCGATCCTGCATATTATGTGACTTCACCTGGATTGAGTTGGGACGCTATGCTCCTTTATACAGGTGCTCAGTTAGAATTGATTAATGATTTAGATATTTATAAAATGTTGGAAAAAGGGATACGTGGGGGATTAGCTCAGTGCTCTCACCGATATGCTGAAGCTAATAACATTTATTTACCTCATTTCGATATTTCTAAACCATCAACATATTTGATATATTTGGACTGTAATAATCTTTATGGATATGCTATGACTAAAAAATTACCAATATCAGAGTTTAAATTTTTGAAAAAGAATGATATCAATAATTTTAATTTGTTTGATGTTCCTGATAATGGCGAGTACGGTTACATTTTAGAAGTAGATTTAGCGTATCCAGATCATTTACATAATTCACATAGCGACTTGTCTTTTGCTCCCGAGAAATTCATACCTATTGGAGGGAAAACACCAAAGCTAATTGCAAATTTGTATGATAAATATAACTACTGTTAGGAATTGAATAAAATAACGATCAGAAGTTTGACAAAAGTAGTGTATTTAAATACAAAAGTTGGGATTTCAAGGGAATATCTAATACAAGTTCACAAAAGTAATCAATTTAACAAAACAATGTGGAATTTACATTACAACGAAAGGAAATTACGTTATACAAAAATCAATAACAAAAACAAAGGCCCGAATAATTAGTTGAGTGCGAGCGCGGAATGTTTAAATGAGCGATATGAATGGACGATAGGATTAGACAGTACGGAATGGAATGGACTCGGCAAATGGGCTGACTTGGCAACGCTACACGTCGCCTTATATAGGCAAAATCAGGTGCTCCGGGCTCTCTGGAGGGGTGTAGGTCGGAAACGCAGCTAACACGGCCTCTCCTGACGTGCCGGCGTCCTCGCAACTTCAGCAGCCACCGGTGCGTCGTCAGCCACAGGATCCTCCGACTCGGCTGTAGCCGACGTGTAGCTCTGGCTGTATAACGTGTAGCTCTGGCTGTAGCCGACGTGTAGCTCTGGCTGTAGCCGACGTGTCGCTCTGGCTGTAGCCGACGTGTAGCTCTGGCTGTAGCCGTAGTGTCGATTGGCTGTAGCCGACGTGGTGCTCAGGAGCGCGCAGGCGTCGTTCAGCCATCGGAGCGTTGTCAGCGACAGCTACCTCCAACTCCGTTGCTCAGGCTGTAGCCGAAGGTGCTCGGGTGTTCATCAGCTCCATTTTCTTCAACGCTCAGCTGAACCTGCATATAAACCAAGGGTGAGCACCTAAATTGTAATTGTGACAGCAGATGACTCCTTTCTAGAAGAAAGGATTCATTCAAAAAAAACGTGTTACCGAGACATGAATTGCTAAGTAATGTTAGTTTAGGTCAGATCAAATCTACCATGATAACGACCTCACAGTAGCTGTAAGAAAAAATAGCCTTAAGGACTCAACACCTCATAGAGGCCCACAATGAGCTCACTTGCCATAATACCAACCAAAACCTTATGCAGCTGCAGCCTGCAATGGGACTTACATGGAAAGGTAAATGGCAAACTTGTCCTCGGGATTTACACAGTGCTTAATTGACCACTCCCGCTAGTAGTTGCCACACAGGCTAGTTGTTGCCAACAGGCTAGTCGTTGCCACACAGGCCAGTCGTTGCCACACAGGCTCAAGGGTGCCACACAGGCTCACGGGCGCCACACAGGCTCACCGGTCGCAACTGATACCAAACTGGCAGGATCAAGGCAAAAGGCGTAGGCATCGTTATTTAACAGTTTCATTCATGTCTCAGAAACAAAACAAAGACCATACACTCGAACAAGTTCATAAAACATAATCTTGGTTCAAGAACCAATAACGATAACTCGGTTCACAAGCTTATCAAAAGCTTCACGTGTGAAATTGTTTACTTCATTCATTAGATAAACAGTTTTGTCTGTGACTCGACCATTGCGGCCATAAATCGACGCTTACGATAGCGATAAGTGCCGTGCACTCATGCGTCGGCGTCGTCGGATAACACTATAAGTGTTATTCACATAACAAGGCAATCCAACAAAACTAAACAGAAAAATAAATAAATCAGTGACTTTTTATACCAATTAGAACGTGAATGTTGTTGAGTTCACTTAAGTGAAGTGAAAAGGGCCTTAGGCCAATTAGACCTGTGACAAAAATAGATGAAAGTATCAACACAGAAACATAATTGTTTTAGTACTCTAAAACTTACATTCAAAGAATGCAGCACAGCACTCAGGTGTCCATTCACCATGCCATGGCACCATATACTCGGCAGCAGCTTGTGTAGTTTTGCCATATGAGCCTGCCACCAACTGGAGCTCATATCGACCGTTTGGTAAGATTTTAGTGATACGATACGGTCCCCGCATACCACTGTCTAATTTGCCGATTGATTGTGAATTTTTGACCACGTAAGTTAAATCATCCACAGCGAAAGTTTTTGGTGCTGAACGATTTTTATTTACACGCTTATCTTGAGCTGACTGGTTTTCCGCCAAAAGGATCTTAGTACGCTGTCTCTGCAATTCGCGCCATGCTTCGCGATTTGGATTTTTACCCTGTACTGTTATGTCCTTAAGAGCCTGTATAACCGGAGTGGTAGACTCTGTACCAATCAGAAGATTGATTGCCGAACATTGAGTGGTTTTTTGTTTCGTCACGTTTAGTACTAATTGTAATTTCCATAGTACTTCCGACCAAGATCCACCTTTGTGATTCGTTTCTATACGTATCATGTTAAGAACGGTTCGGCAGTACCGCTCTACTTGACCGTTTGACTGGTGCATTTCTGGGGTGATAAAATGCAATTCAATACCATTTCGTTCGCCCAACATCACGAAATCAGTGTTTTGAACATCCGTCCTTTATCGCATACTAATAATCGAGGGGACCCGAATAGAGAGATGGCGTTAATGAACACGCGTTTTAACTCGGCACTTTCTTGTAGAGTGGGTAAAGGAGGCAATATTTTGTGAACGCATCGACAATGATAAGCACGTACTTATAAAAGTGAGATTCTGTCAGGACACGGGATTTCTTTTTGTGCGTTATGCAAACAACACATTGAGAAATGTATTTTTTTTCAAATTTGCTTATATCCGGGGACTATAAGCCGTCGGTATGCGATTCTTTTGATAAGAATGGGTTAAAGATAAAGTACGGGTTCATCAATTAGAGAGTTAACAAGGAACACATTATTGTGCATCTCGATGAGAGATATGCTAATTATGGGTCTCACATACTCAACCGGGCCCGTACCGACCGATGAAATATAAGGAATTATCCGCGAGGCCTTTATCGAACTTTCTAACGTTTGTGAATTTACAACAGTCATTCAATTTTAGAATTTTCTGTCGACTCGGTCTAACCTGACCCTAATATTCTTCTTCTAGAACCACAAATGCACTTTACATTAGGTCCAATTACCCTTAATTTTTGCTACATTTACAAATCACTTCCTCATTTTTTTAGAAAAGTTAGATTTAAAATTTTAGTTTTTGGGAAATGTTAATTAGAAACAATGTTTTTTTGATTATTGCTTACGTATTAAGAATACGATCAGCTGTGTCTATTTTTAGATTTTAGAACAAGGGTTGCTCTTACTGGTACGGCCAAAAATGCTGCACGGATAACACTTCAAAGTTTTTTTATTTTTGAGCTAGCACGTTATCGCGAAAGCTATTGGTACGCTTAGAACGGGCATCAACATTTTTTTTTGTTCATGGTTTGAAGTGGATTTTGGCGTGACAAAAATTGATAAAGATTCCACAATGAGTTTCGGTGGTTAATTTTGCGTTCACTTTGCAGCACGAATCTGCGGATCTTTAATACTACGCACAATAATTGCACACAAAAGTTTGTTACGTTCGTTCAGGCCTTTAACAATACGCAACAGAGATTTGCGTGCGTATTCCGCGTATGTGGAATATTTATCCGACTATCGGTGCGCATAACGTCATACAAGATATCAGCGACATCGACACGTCGCGGATACAACGATTTTGAATTGAGAGTTAAATCGGATACAGCGATTATCATTTGCGATCCGTTTCGGTACAATCGGGCAGCCAAGAGTGAGATTCACCCTTCAAACACAAACACAAAAACGTCATGAACACTAGGGTCGAAATTAGAGACATAATAATGGTTTGATCTCACCGGGTTTTAGCTCCTTAGCCCATCGATGAGACGCTCTGCGACGTCCCTTGTAGCCGATGTTGAAGGCGAGGGCGACAGCGACAGCGCCGGCCGGTGCAACAGGCGCAGGCGTCGGGACAGGTCGCGGCACAGCGGGCGGGCAGACCGTGCCGGTGATGGTAGCGGGGCGCGGCTGAAGCTCCACACACGATCGCGGTTCTGAAATCGAACTTCGCTCCAAGGCAGACCTTATTAAGAATTGCGTCTAAAGTGATATTATGACGAGTTAGGTCGGGCGGAGGTGGCGTGCACTCACGTTTACGTCTTTTTCTAGGGGAACTATTATTTGGCATTTTAATGGGTTATTTGAGTTTAGTGGAAAAACGGGGGCTATCCCACTTCTGATGTTAGGAATTGAATAAAATAACGATCAGAAGTTTGACAAAAGTAGTGTATTTAAATACAAAAGTTGGGATTTCAAGGGAATATCTAATACAAGTTCACAAAAGTAATCAATTTAACAAAACAAAGGAATTTACATTACAAGAAAGGAAATTACGTTATACAAAAATCAATAACAAAAACAAAGGGAATAATTAGTTGAGTGCGAGCGCGGAATGTGGGAATGAGCGATATGAATGGACGATAGGATTAGACGAGTAGGAATGGAATGGGAAAGGGCAAATGGGCCCTTGGCAACGCTACACGTCGCCTTATATAGGCAAAATCAGGTGCTCCGGGCTCTCTGGAGGGGTGTAGGTCGGAGACGCAGCTAACACTACATTATTCACTTTGTTCATTTAAAAGCATGTGTTAAAAATGGACTAGTTTTAAAAAAAAAAAAACATAGAATCCTTTATTTTAAACAAGACAATTTTTTGAAAAAGTATATAGACTTGAATACTAGCTTACGACAAGCAGCTTCAACATCATTCGAAAAGGATTTTTTTAAGCTTTTAAATAACTCAATTTTTGGCAAAACTATTGAAAATAAACGTAAGCAAGTGGAGGTTAAATTAGTGTCTAAATGGAATGATGATGGGAATAAAACGAATAAAATAGTAGGCGCTCAGAAATTAATTACAAAACCTAATTTAAAAAGTGTTTCTATCTTTAATGAAAACTTTATAGCCATACAACTGAGTCCCATGAAACTTGTTTTAGACAGACCGATATATATTGGATTTGCGGTGCTAGAATTCTCCAAGTGCCATTTATACAATTATCATTATAATTTCATTAAGAATAAATATGGTGACAAAGCTAAATTATGTTACACTGATACTGATAGTTTGTTGTATTTAATACAGACCGAAGACTTTTATAAAGACATGCGTGATAATTTATCAGAATTTGATACAAGTAATTTTGAAACTAATAATCGTTACTTGATTCCCAAGGTGAACGAAAAAATTCCTGGTTTATTTAAGGATGAGTTAGGAGGTGACCCAATTACCGAATTTACCGGCTTAAGAGCAAAGCTATATTGCATTAAATCATTAAATACACAAATAAACAAGGCTAAAGGCGTAACAAAGCCTGTAACAAGATGTTTAAAATCATCAAATTATAAAGATGTTTTATTTAAAAACTTAACATTAAAGCGTAAGATGAATATGATAAAATCAATGAAGCATGTGCTGTTCTCACAAGAAGTAAATAAAGTAGTTTTGAACAGGATAGACGATAAAAGGCATGTTCTGGGAAATCAAATAAATACTGTTCCTTGGGGTCATTGTGATTACATATGTTAATTCAGTATTTTCATACATTAAATTTAAACATAATTTATGGTTTTAAACACGAGAATTATGTAATCCACATCTAGACAACCACTGATCTAAATTAACTTATTGTATAGAAATTATGTATGATGTATTTTAGAATAATAACATTCCACAATATTATTATATTATAATAAAACGATATTTTCTCAAGAAAAGGACTTTTATTCAAACGTATTCAACTTCTTAAACGTTATCATCTTAAGGTCATACTTGTTCTATGTTTAGGTTCATGTAGTAACGAGTATATAAGTGTACGTTTGGAGGAAATAAGATTAATATGCACTATGAGGTTGATCAAACAACCCGTATCTCTCAATGTTAATAATATAAGATTAAGTGACTCTGCTCACCACATCAGACATAGTGCTTTACTACCAAATACAATTCGCTGTTTAATATGTGGTCCATCAAACTGTGGTAAAACGAATGTTATGATTAGTTTACTGCTGCATGAAAATGGGCTCAAATTTAAAAATCTATATCTTTACTCTAAAACTTCTTTTCAACCAAAATACCGTTTCTTGGTTGAAGTATTAAAAAGGGTGCCACAGATTAACTTTTACGAGTTCAATAATGACAAAGATGTAATTTCTCCGAGTGAAGCTTTAACAAATTCTGTATTTATATTTGACGATGTTGCTTGTGAAAATCAGATAAATATCCGCAATTATTTCTGCATAAACAAATAGAAACAAATAGATTGTTTCTATTTGTCTCAAACCTATTCTAAAATACCGAAGCAATTGCTACGCGACAATGCTAATTTTCTTATTATATTCAAACAAGATGATGTGAATTTAAAGCATATTTATGAGGAGCATGTCAGTTCTGATTTACAATGGAAAGAGTTCAAAAACATTTGTCAAACTGTTTGGAGTAAACCTTATAATTTCCTACTGATAAATAAAGAATCATCATTAAATAATGGAAGATACAGACAGAATTTTGATATGTTTTTTAATTTTGATTGACTGTTTATACACACATATAAGTAATTAATAATACAAAATCAATTCAGTATAACTTGTTCTTTAGTTGAATGCAGTTCTTATAATTGGTAAAACATGGAAAAAAATATTAAAATAGAATTAATGAAGTCTGTAGACTCTATAAAGAACAAAATAAAACAAATGAAGGACCAGGAATACTCTATGAACTTGTCATTCGATAAAATGCTAAAACCTGTCACAGACCCCCTTAAAACTCTAGTTGATACGAAAATGACTACGGAAAAAATTAAACGATTAGAAAATACAAAATTCACTGATTCTGCAGATATTGAATTGGAAGACATTAATACTAGCTCATCTACAAAGTTTGAGGACTGCTACGATCCAAAACTAAAGTCTGCACCAGTACTTAAAAAGTCTCCTACAAAAGAAATATTAGATGATTTAGAAATGTCATTAGAGGGTCGTGATATCCATGATATTTATGACGGTGTAAATATACCGTTTGGAATAAGAAGTGTAAACAAAACATTGCTAATGGGTAATTCTGTAGTCTCATTTTCTAAAATCGATAGTTTGAATGACGATAGTGTCATTTTAATTAAAGTTGGTGACAAATCCTATAATTTAACCCCTGGCTTTTTTTTTTTTTTTTTTTTTTTTTTTTTTTTTTTTTTTTTTTTTTTTTTTTTTTTTTTTTTTTTTTTAGTGGTAAAATCATCAAATGAGTCCTCCCGCCCTGGGTGGGGCGGAAGGGACTGTCAGACTCTTACTGACTAAAATCCACCCGTGTTCCTTCCTATGCCCTTTATGTTCCGGGGCCATATTGGGTTAAGAAAAAACCCGCGACCCCAGCAGGCATTTGGCGCGAAACACGACGCGCCACCGACCCGGGCTTGGTCCTTGGTCGGACGGCGAGCTACCCATCACTCACCGTCCGCAAGCCCGCTCCGCCGCTGTGCCCTCTGCTGATCAGAGGGACACGCGTTGGAGCATCCACACGACAGGCTATTTGCATACGGGCAAAGAGACCACTTGGGCACACAGTGCCCAAGGAAGAGTTTTTGCCCGCATCCCAGGGTGCACCGGCCCGAAAAGCTGGTCTTCCCCCTGGACGTATCCGAGAGGGAACTCCAGTCCACGGGCGCACGTGGAGGTTTCCTGTCATAGCACCCCAATTTAACCCCTGGCTTGAAGGAACTTTTACTTCGAAGAAAGCCTGATTTAAAATTAATATCGAGCAAAGATAGACTTGTCTACAAAGACATGCTGCATTATACAAATGCTCATAAGAGAGATTTTAATCCTGGTGGACAAATAAGAGGCGATAAGGGAATAAAATATCGTGAAGTAATCAAACCATTATTTTCCGAATCACTAAATGAAAATTTTCACACTGGAGGAAGCTTACCAACTCTAAAGAAATACAAAAATAAAACCGACTTGGTATATTGGGATGACCCTAATGAACTCGTTGAGAGATTGAAACTATTAGTTGCTTCCAGAGATGCTGGCAACACAAATCATGATAATGAAATATTGTCGATCGTTGAAGAATTGAAAGAAGCTGGCATAATTAAAGAATAAATATTCACCACCATAAAATTTTCATTCAGTATTATAGACGGATTCAAAACAAATGCACTGAATTTATTGTGAACATGAGTAAAACCGACGTGGTAAACGAAATTCATAAAAATGCGAGGGTGAATTTTCCACGCAGATGTGTTATCATGAAAGATATAGATGACCTGTGGCAAGCAGACTTAATCGATATGCAATCAATTTCAAAGCTAAATAACAATTACAGATTTATTCTTGCCGTTATTGACACATTCTCGAAATATGCTTGGACTTTTCCTTTAAAAAGTAAAACCAAAGATGATGTATGTAACTCTTTTAAGACGTTATTGAATAAAGGGCGTGTTCCTAAAAATCTACAAACGGATAAAGGAACGGAATTTTACAATAATCAGTTTCAAAAGCTTATGCAAACTTATCACATAAATCATTATTCAACCTTCTCAACAAAAAAGGCTTCAATAGTTGAGCGATTTATCAGGACATTGAAATCGAAAGTCTATAAGGAATTTAGTTTAAGAGGCAGTTACAATTGGATAGACAGCATGCTTAATAATGTTATTTACAAATACAATCACACTTATCATCGGACAATTGATGAAGTTCCCGCTAATGTGAATAACATCAACAAAAAACGTATATTAGAGAGATATTCAAGATTGGTAAAAAAACATAATATTAAAAGCAAGTATAAAATTGGTGATTATGTGCGTATCAGTAAGTACAAAGGAACATTTGAAAAAGGTTACACTCCCAACTGGTCTACAGAAATATTTAAAATTCGAAAGATACAGAATACAAATCCTATTACCTACTTAATAGAAGATACAATCAGAGGTCAACCCATTTTAGGTGCATTTTATGAACAAGAGCTTCAAAAGACGAAAAATCCTAATTTATATCTTGTTGAGAAAGTTCTTAAAAGGAAAGGAGACAGAGTTTTAGTAAAATGGTTAGGTTTGCCTTCTTCTGAAAACAGTTGGATTGATAAAACGAATATTTATTAAGTGTTTTGTTCAAAATGTATCAGTCTTATGATGTGTATTGAAGAGAGTGGTCTTCTCAATTGGATTATAAATCATTTACCATTTGAATTACATTTACCTGGATATAATTATTGTGGCCCTGGCACTAAATTAATCAAAAGGCTTACACGTGGAGATAAAGGTGTTAATAAATTAGACGAATATTGCAAACAACACGACATAGCATATCATAAGTCTTCAAACCTAAAAGATCGTCACAAGGCGGATTTAATTTTATTCAATATGGCTAAAGAACGAGCACTTGCCTCAGATGCAAGCGTTGAGGAAAAACTAGCAGCGCACTTAGTAAGCAGCGCTATGTCAACAAAAATTAAAACTGGATTTGGTCTAAAAAAGGATAGCAAAAAGTGTTCTCCTAAAATAAAAAGTGGAAGAGGGTTAACAAATAAATTTAAAAATGTTATTAGCAAAACGAAGAGACATATTAAAAAATTAAAACCAAAATGCAAGAAAGTGGCAATAAAATTAGCTATGGCCGCTGCCAGAGAATTAGCTGATGATTCATCCATTAAACTTCCTCGTGTTATTCCTATACCAAAAACTGGTGGGGTATTGCCTTTGATTCCGATTTTTGCGGGATTATCAGCGGTAGGAGCTTTAGCTGGTGGTGCAGCTGGTATTGCTAAAACTATTAATGAATTCAAAATGGCTAAAAAGTTATTGACTGAATCGAAGAGACACAATGAAAAGATGGAAGCTCTCTGTATAGGAAAAGGACTACATCTTAAACCACATAAAGATGGGCTCGGAATATTTGTATCAAAAGAAAAAAACTAAGATATCGGCTACCCAAACGAGCGTTGACTAATTTAGATATTTTGAAGTATGGAAATAATATTCCCTATTTCAGAGGTGTCTTTATGAGAGATAAGCTCCCTAAACACCCTTTTAAAAAAGAATGTGGAGTTATAAATTTAGATAGCTCTAATAATCCTGGTTCTCATTGGGTAGCCTATGCCAAATACAACGATTATATTGAGTACTAGCTGACCCGTGCCCACTTCGTTGGGCATTAATATTTTAACTTGTGATGAAATTATGAGTGTGGTTTGGATAATACTTAGTGCTTTTTTATTATGTGGTAAGGTCATCAAATGAGTCCTCCCGCCCTGGGTGGGGCGGAAGGGACTGTCAGACTCTTACTGACTAAAATCCACCCGTGTTCCTTCCTATGCCCTTTACGTTCCGGGGCCACGGTGTCCTGGGTTAAGAAAAAATCCGCGACCCCAGCAGGCATTTGGCGCGAAACACGACGCGCCACTGACCCGGGCTTGGTCCTTAGTCGGACGGCGAGCTACCCATTACTCACCGTCCGCAAGCCCACTCCGCCGCTGTGCCCTCTGCTAATCAAAGGGACACGCGTTGGAGCGTCCACACGACAGGCTATTTGCATACGGGCAAAGAGACCCCTTAGGCACACAGTGCCTAAGGAAGAGTTTTTGCCCGCATCCCAGGGTGCACCGGCCCGAAAAACTGGTCTTCTCCCCGGACGGAACTCCAGCCCACGGGCGCACGTGGAGGTTTCCTGACATAGCACCCCAGTACTTAGTGCTATGATTTTTTTTTCCTGTCTGCCAACAGGAGGGTTTTGTTCATACGTAATTGCACAACGCCATCTGTAGGTAAATAGATAAAACGTGCGTACAAAGCGTGTTCTAACGCGGTTCGTGAATGGACGGCGGCATTTTGCGATTTAGTAATTTTATGTTATCTTCGAAACTATTTAACCAATTGACATACTTTTTTCTGAAAATCATATCTCTATGATGTTATTGTGATCATAATAATATTTTTTTCGATAAGGTTTAGTGTTTTGTTGTGTAAAAAATCGTCCAAAGGCAAGTACATCGAAAAAAACTTTTTTTAACTCATAAAAGAAAATTATTGTGGGTAGTTCAATAAGTAGGCACGAAATTTTTTGCTCTCCTTAAATAAATTAAATTTAATAGTATTTTTACAATATACTAAATGTATTATAGTTGCTAACGATAACTACCTGCCAGTTGTGTGTTATTCTTCAATTGCACTCACTTTAATTAACACTCAATAAAGACAAGAAACTACAGTCAAGAATGGAGTCACTACAGGGGTCAATGTCCGAATTATTGGCACAATTTAATGACAGAATGTCTAAGTTTGAAGCTGAACTCTCCAAGACGTCATCTGATACCACATCCAGTAGCAGCAGCTCTTTCGTTCTTGCAGCAGAATATGCAGCGTTCAAGACTTTTGTTGTGGAGGTGCTGAATTGTCTTCAGCATCAGGTGGAAGCCCTTGCCAAGGATGTAGACACATTAGAGATGAAGGGCCGCAGGAAGTTACTTCTTTTTCATGGTGTTGCAGAGGTCAATAAAGAGGACACATCTGTTTTGGTTGCCAAGGTGGTGCGGGATCAACTTAAGTTCGACTCTTTCTCTGTTGCTGCTATTCGAAGGTGTCACAGAATGGGCAATCAGGGCAGCGCAGGAAAGCCTAGACCGATATTGGTCAAGTTCCAGGATGTTGATGTTCGGGACAAGATCTGGTTTGCAAAAACAAAGTTGAAGGGCTCCGGTATAACCTTGTCTGAATTCTTGACCAGATCTCGGCATCAAGTCTTCATGGCGGCGCGTGATAAGTTTGGCGTCAACAGCTGCTGGACGAAGCAGGGCAGTGTTTATGTTCTGGGGCTGATGGTACTAAGCATCGAGTCGTCACCCTTAGCGAACTCAACACCATTGCTGCGGTTGAGCTTGATTGTGGTGAGCCGGTACGTCAGCTGGACACAAATAAATCCGCCTCAACACCACCAGCTAGGCGGAATAGGCGTGCTGCAGCTAAGAAGTGATTGGTTCACGGCGTCGTTCGGGTAACAGTCTCACTACTTTTTGTTATTGTTTCTTTACCTTCTTATGTTGCTTTTTAATATCTTTTACTCCTACCCTTGTTGTTATTAATATTTCTTTGTAACATTACTTTTAAGTTTTTGTTTACGTTCCACGCGTATACTTTTCTGACACTTGACAGATGTCAAGTGTCATGTTAAAGGTTGCGTTCCGGTTTTAATATTAAGCATAATTGTCTATGGCGACATAGAAAATTAATGTTGTAATTCCAATTACTACCTTTTTTTTAAAAAAATATTATTTTAGCCAGGATTTTAACTAATTATTATTATTTTTTCACCCGGTTTCTGTTGTTCTTTTTTGTTGTTATTTTACCCGAGCGACGCTCATTCATTGATTGTATTTTTTTGTTTTTCGTTTTATTTTTCTTTTGTTATTTTCACACGACTGGCGGGTGGACTTTTGAACGCCTTCCAAAACTTTTATTTTTGTTATTTACAAAGTTTTATATTTATATTGTTATATATACATATTAATTATTTATGTGTTTTTGATGACTAATATTTCAGCACTCAGTGATGATGACAGTTTTGTATCAGCTAGCAGTGGTAGTAATGACAGCTTCAGTAGCATTCCTACTCTTGCTGACACGCTTGAGTCTCAGTTTTCCGGTGTTCTGAAGAATTTCAATGTGGTGCATATAAATGCTCAAAGTATTCCGGCTCATTACAATGATATGCTGGCAAATCTCGACAGTAAAAACATCCACGCAATCCTAGTTTCAGAATCTTGGCTTAAGCCATGTCTTCCATCCACATCCTATTCCTTACCCGGATACCAACTAATTAGAAATGATCGCACAGGTTGCGGTGGTGGTGGTGTTGCCATATATCTTCGTGCAAGTATTCCTTTTTCCGTTGTCGATATGTCGACACAGCCACCGCCGCCGAATGCTGGTGAGCATCTCTTTTTGGAAATAAATCTTCATCATTCGAAGATTTTGCTTGGTGTCTATTATTGCCCTTCCTTGCGTATAGACTATTTTTCCTCTCTCGAAACTCTCCTTGTAAATCTGATGCCTTCTTACAAGCACTCCATAATCATGGGAGACTTTAATACCTGTCTTCTTAAACAAGATTCTCGTTCTTCCTCACTTCGCTCCATTTCACAATCTTGTAATTTATCTCTTCTGCCTTTAACTGCTACTCACCATTTTCCCAACTGTACTCCTTCCTTACTTGACCTCATTCTCGTTTCTTCAAATCAACATGTCGCTATGCATGGTCAATGTTCAGCTGACGCTTTTTCTTATCACGATCTCATCTTCCTCTCTTATAAAATCCGACCTCCCAAGTGTAAGCCTAAAACCTTGTTGCAGCGCAGTTTTGGTAGTATGGATCTTGAAAGCCTTCGTGAGGATGCCAGCAACATCGACTGGTCGGATCTAATTGATGCGGATTCGATTGATATAAAGCTTGATATATTTAATTCTCGTTTAATCCAGCTTTACGACATCCACGCACCTGTACGCCCAGTAAAGATTAAACATCTTCCAGCGCCGTGGTTAACAAATGATTTAAAAGATATTTTGCACAGGAAAGCGGCAGCAAAGGCCAGACTCAAGCGTACGCCTAACGATTTCAATCGTGAGAAATACGTTGCAATCCGCAATCGCAGCAATTTGGTTTGTAGGGATGCACAACGCCGCTATGTTCATAATTCTGTTGAAAATGGTGATCCAGCAAAAGTCTGGAAGTTTCTTAGATCAATGGGAGTTGGTAAGTCACGCCAAGATTCTATTCCTAAGGATATAGATCTTGAACAACTAAACAAACATTTCTCAATTTCTTCTAATTTTAATAGTGCTATTAAAGCCAAAACTCTTGATAATCTTTCATCTCTTCCTACTCCCGATTACTCTCCCTTGGTTTTTAGTCAGTTCTCGGCTTGTGATGTTAAGAAGAGCATTTTATCAATCACTTCAAATGCTGTTGGTAGTGACTGTGTCAGTCGTAAGATGATCCTTCCTATCCTAGATGAAATCCTTTCTGTTATCGGCCATATCCTTAATTATTCCGTATCCTGTGGTGTCTTTCCTTCTTCTTGGAAGGAAGCCCAAATTACTCCTCTCCCTAAAAAGTGTAATCCTGTGTCTTTTTCTGAATTCCGTCCTATCTCCATTTTACCGTTTCTTTCCAAGGTCTTAGAACGTCTTATTCATAACCAGCTTAGTGCCTTCCTTTCTAAAAACAGTCTCCTTAATGCTTACCAATCCGGATTTCGTGCAGGACACAGCACTACAACAGCACTTGTTAAAATTACTGACGATATAAGATCGGGTATGGAAAATGGAAAGCTGACTGTCCTGTCCTTATTAGATTTTAGTAACGCTTTCAACACCGTAGATTTTGACATTCTACTTGGCATACTCTGCTCTCTTAACATATCTCCAACGGCAATTGATTGGTTTCGAAGTTACCTGTGTGGCCGCCGACAGCGTATTTGCATTGAAGGCAAGTCGTCTTCTTGGTGCAATACGTCTGCCGGTGTACCGCAGGGAGGCGTTTTATCTCCTCTTCTTTTTGCAATTTTTATAAATTCTATTTCCAACGACATTCTTTCATCCTATCACCTATATGCTGACGATTTGCAAATTTACTCTCAAGCTTCCTTAGACGATTTGTCTGAGGCTGTTAGTACGATAAACAAGGATTTGGCACGTATTTCTGAATGGAGTGCTGCTTATGGCTTAAAAGTTAACCCAGCGAAGACGCAAGTCATTGTTGTTGGCAGCCCGCGTCTGCGTTCTAGAATTAATTGGTTACAGCTTCCTCAGATTGTCTTTGAAGGTTCTAGTATTCCTTATAGTGATACCGTTAAAGATCTGGGTATCCACATAGACAAAGACTTCTCTTGGGCTGCCCAGTTACAAGAAGTAAGTCGCAAATTGTTTGCATCAGCAGGGTCATTGCGAAGGTTGCGTAATTTCCTTCCAACTGCCACTAAGACTGCGCTTGCCCAGTCCCTCCTTCTCCCCATCCTTGACTATGCTGATGCCAGCTATCCAAATCTCACAGAAGCACAGTTAGATAAGCTTGAGCGACTTCAAAACTTTTGTATCAGATTCATATTTGGTTTGCGCAAATATGATCATATTTCAGAATTTCGCAATAAACTCAAGTGGTTACCTATCCGTCTTCGCCGGAATACTCACATTTTAACAATGCTTTTTAACATTCTATTTAATCCCGCTACCCCTTCTTATCTCAAAGAGCGTTTTAAGTTTCTGCACGATGCGCACACTAGAAGTTTGAGGTCATCGGAAAATTTGATACTTTTGATGCCTGTGCACTCCACAAAATTCTATGACGATTCCTTTACCGTCCAGGCTGTCCGCTTGTGGAATGCATTGCCGTTGTCAGTAAGACAAGCCCAGTCACTGGTTTCTTTTAAAAGATTAGTCATAAATCATTTCCATTCTCTGTAATGTATGTATATATCTGTATTAATTTACATGTGTATTCTATTTTATGTGTATTGTATTAATATTATATTGTTATGTTATCTGTTATTTATTGTGCATCACTGCCTACCCTCGTTTTTGATTAAAGTTTTTTAAGTCCATCCCAAGGTTGTCTGGAAGATATCGCTATAAGCGATAAGACCGCCGTTGTACCCTTAAAATTAACAATATTGTAAGTTTGTATTTTTTATTCATTTTGGTGTACAATAAAGTATATTCTATTCTATTCTATTCTAAAAGCTGCTATATCTGCTAAAATATAAAAGATAAAAATATGGTGTCGCGGACTTTATTGTAGAACTATTCAAAGCGGACATTTTTGCCTTACATTGTTTTCAATTATATCCAACTGTTAAGGCAGCGAATGCTAATAACTGTGTTGGAAGAGCAATTTTTTTCCGCCCGGCTTGATAAAAATTGCGATATTTCGGCTAATATGCATGATATCTTTATAATTTATAGGCTATAGCACTCACGGATAATGTAGCTTTCTACCAATGAAACAATTTTTAAAATCGGTTCATTACTTCCGGAGATTACCCCCTACATACAAACTTACAAACTTACAAACAAATGTTACCTCTTTATAATATTAGTATAGATTTTGATAGTTACGGAAATCTTAAGCCTCCAAAGGAATTTATAAAATACTTGGGATCAAAAGTACATTATAATTATGACAATATTCAGCGTGATCACCCTTTTAATTGCGGACACCTTTGTTTAAACTTTTTAAAGAATTTTTGGTATAGTGAAGGAATAAAATAAACAGTATCTAAGAAAAAAGTTCAGTGTCGAAGCATGTCTACTACGGTTACCATCTCGGGTAATAAATCGGAGTTGACCTCATACTTTCATCCACCACTGCATTTATCAGATCAATACGAGTGTGGTTTGCTATACTTTTCAGTAATAAATTCCAGACTAAATATTTCCAGCATTAACAGTAGTCTGTTTGCGATCAGAATCGAATGCGATCTTGTGAACGGATCGTACTGCAACGGATTACCAACTCATTTTATTCACGAATTTGTGTCTGATACTAATCCAGGTCATCGGTGTATAGAAATACCGCAAAATATTATTTATTTTCCAGTTAACAAAAATATAATTTCTTCGATATCTGTTAGGATTGTAGATCAATTTGGTCACTGTATTAACTTTGGCGAAGAACATATTCAGCTGCGTCTTCATTTAAGAAAAACAAAATGATAATTCATTATAAAAACACCCAAGTCAGTAAAAAACATCTTAGTTCTTCAACGATTGCTAAGGTGCAACGACGTAAGAAAAACGTCAAGAAATTGACTAGAGTAAATAAAGATTTCCTTAAAGCTCTTGGGTTTAAAGTATGAATATACTACAGATTACTGAATCACCACACTTCGACACTTCGATCGAAAGTTACGAAGTCCATTCTTACAATCCCTACAACACCAGCTTTAGAGAAAACGATGAAATCAGAATTCCCATCCACCAGCAAGACATATACGTGTTACCATCGGCCAGTTCAATTTATATTGAAGGACAAGCAAAGCTGTTCGGTAAAGATGGGAATCCGATCAAGAGAACTGTTACATTCACTAATAACTCTGTTTTGTCTTTGTTTCAAGACATCAGATACGAAATAAATGGTATTGAAATAGATCGCATAAAAAACTCAGGAATAACGTCAACAATAAAATCATACATTTCATTAAATGAAGCAGAATGTAAAGTTGCCGCCTTATGGGGATGGAATTTAGAGGGACTTCAAAGTGATGGTAATTTTAGTGCTGTAATACCACTTAATAAGGTTTTAGGATTTGCGGAGGATTACAGTAAAATTGTGATAAATTGTAAACATGAACTTATATTGAATAGAAGTAACACTAACTTAAATAGCGTTATTCTTACTGATGATACTGTTCATTTTCAAATAGATATACACAGAGTTCAATGGAGAGTACCGCATATAAAAGTATCAGATCGAGAACGATTAACACTTTTAAAGCATCTAGAAAGAGATAAACCTATTCAGATGGCTTTTAGAAATTGGGATTTATATGAGTATCCATTACTACCTAAAACCACAAAGCATTCTTGGTCAGTTAAAACTGCTTCGCAATTGGAAAAACCTAGATATGTAATTTTTTGCTTACAGACTAATAGGATAAATAATAAAACTAAAGACAGTTCAGCATTCGATCATTGTGAAGTAACTAACGTAACGCTCTTTTTAAATTCACTGTATTATCCATATGAACCTTTAAACTTAAAATTTTCTGAAAACAAATATAGTATATTATATGAAATGTTTGTAAAATTTCGTCAGTCGTATTACAACTGTCCAGTAGACCCGTTGCTTGACATAAAGGCGTTTAAAGAAAAAGCCCCTCTCTTCATCTTAGACTGCTCAAGACAAAACGATAGTCTTAAAACAGGACCAGTAGACGTGAGGTTGGAAATTGAATGTTCTACGCCAATACCAGATAAGACGACTGCATATTGTTTGATTATAAACGATCGACTTGTGGAATACAAACCTCTTAGTAACATTGTGCGCAGGTTATCATGATTGCTATTGTAGATATTCAGGGCTTTAAAACAGAAGCAAATGAATTTATATTAAAAGAAATTGCTGTAGTGTGTAATAAAAATCTACAAGTATTTTTAATTAAGCCACCATTTCCATTTAAAAAATTAACGAATTCAGAAAAAAAGCAAGTTAGTTGGCTTGAACGTAACAGAAAGATACATTGGAATGAAGGTTTTGTGCCCTATTCGAATTATCAGACTTTGATTCTAAATATTTTAAGAGATATGTGTATCTATGTCAAAGGTTCAGAAAAGGTTTTGTGGTTAAAGCACATTTTAGAAAATAGTAATAGTAAAATATTCAATTTAGAAGATAAAGGTTGTTCTAGTTTGATAAGTTTGTATGATCATTATAAACATTCTGAAGATATACACCGTGACTTTTTAGTCGTCTTACAAAAAGGGTCCACTTAATGTATCCGACCTAAAATACCTCTAGGCAAGTTATTTTTTTTTTTAATCGTTAATAATAATTTTTATTTTTAATAAATAGGTTCATTAGAAATCTGAAACATCCTGTTAAAATGTTTACGTATCAAGCTGTAAAGTATACCTACCCAGTGCAATAGTCGGGCAGATCATTCCATCTCCATAAGTATGAGACAAGGGTGTTGTATCTAAACCTTGCGTCATATTAACGAATCAAAATATTTTAAAAAATTTCAAATCTCTGATACCAATATATAAACGTGTTCTAGTAATTGGGTACATGAACTGGGCTGCTTTTGTAAGACGACTAAAAAGTCACGGTGTATAATTGTATTTATCATGACTCTGTTTGTGCCTTAAAGAATGTATTGTGTTTGAATAAGTGGTGCTTTGAAAATAAAATTTTAAAATAATTATTTACTTGTTTAATTTTATATAAGACAAAATACTTATATCTGAGAATTTTATATCCCCTCCCAATCCTTTTCAGCCGCATATAAGTTGCTAATAATAGCGACGCTAACTCATTATAAGTTTATAGTTTCCTGTGTCAGTGAATTAGAAAGTAAATAAATAGAAAATGTTTCCTAATGAATACAAACCTCGATATAATATGTATAATTCACATAAAATGCGTGAAATTTCATTTCGTTCCTACTGGGGGACGATGAATACGAAGAAAAGATTAGTGATGGAAATGGCTGACGCTGGATTCTTTTACTTTGGAAATAGTATTAATGATAAAGCGGCATGTTTCTCATGCGGGGGTATTATAGAAGATTGGGAGATTTATGACGATCCTTGGATGCAACATGCTATACACTATCCTAAATGTTTTTATTTGAATGCTGTCAAAGGAAACGAATATATAATTAATACACACATCTCCGTCATAGCATTTGACTTAACTTACTTATTGAAAGACTGTATTCTAACAACAAAATATAATTAAACAATGTCATAAACATCTTGTTTCAATTTCTACTACCTTCTACCAGCGGCTTCGTCCGTGGAACCTAATTATACCCTGATGAAAAGTAGCCTATAGATAGGTACTCAATTTCATCCAGCTACAGTTCAATTCAGGCAGTTTTCAGTAATAATGACCACTTAATAGTCAATGTTGATGAAATGAGTAATAAAATTGGGATTGAGTGGTTGTCTAGTTCACAAAATATTGATCAATAAACTGATTGTTTAGTTCAAGTAGTAGCTTATCTAAATAAAGTGAAAACAATTAGTGGATCTTTAGCCTATATTCAAATATTATCTCAATATAGATACATTCTGAATAGATGGTGAGAAGCTAGTTACTATTGTATAATTGGGGTATCTGGAGCACGAGCGAAGCGAAGTGATCCAGATACCCCAATTATACACTACTTGTGTGAGTTTGTATAGGGATGCCAGATGAAGGAAAAAATTACCCATTTTTAAACAATATTTAATTAAGATCTCCCTTGAACTTAAGTTTAATTACATTTTTTTTTGTGACGGATACCTATTTTTAAAATAAAGGTAAAATAATTTAAGCACATTGGTTATTAAAATATTTACAACTCGTTTAATGTTAATAAAGTATTGCAATCCCTTTTGGTGATTCAAATTTTGTAGACTTGTCTTTTACTATCGACACATCTAGAAATCCCTTCTAATTTACTTAAGTGGTTAAAACGAATGTTTAAGTATTTTTCGGCTATAAACATTTAATTAAAGCTATTTTATATTTAAATAATTCAACTTAAAATATACCTTAATTAAACTATATCAATATAATATTACTAAATTAAAATAAAATTAAACTATTAAAGAGCATCGAAAAATTCATCCTCACCGCTGTCAGCTGGTAAAGCTATTTTATGTTCCATTCCTACACGTCTACATTCCTATTCCATGTCTACACTCCCTTATTATTTTTATACAATAATTTCTCCATGCATCATTTGCCGTGGGGAAATCTGTAAAAATATAGAAGAATACAATAACGATAAATAGTAACATAAAATATAAATCTCCCAATTTTAAAATAATTTGAACCATGAAATAGTTGCAACACTGATTGATTTCAAGATGTTTATTAAATTTATTGACGTAAAATCGAGAAATAAGCTTCAAATTGACATGCTTAACTATGAAAAGTGATCCCCTGGCTTTTTTAATTGAACTACTATGGTTTAGACAACTTTTTGCAACACATGACCGCATACTTTGATTTTTATTAGACAAAATAACGCCGAATAATACGCGAGCGTCGTTCGAAGCGTAATGGCCGACGGCTGACTTACTATGGTGTGAATGTGTGTGTGCTGGCTTGTGTGGACAAGCGCACTGACTTACTATGGGTGCTTCACTTGTTTCTTAGTGAAGTTCCGTCCGCCTTTTTTTTTAGGTCCATGGGTGGAACATAATTTAAAAAAGTGTGAGACACGGCTTCAAGAGAACATCAAATGGCCTGAGATCGTGAGGGTAAAAATGACTACTTCTGTAGTGTCGCAAAGTAGAGCAGCAACCATGTTCCAGTTCTGACTTTGGTGTAAATGAGGGTGCATCAACATCCTACACACCGGAGACATGCAATGTTGGAACATCAACACCAGTTGTGACGCCGAGAAAACCATTCGTGGAGCTAAGCACGGTATAGCAAAGAAGGAGAGTGGAAGAGCTCCTAACGCATAGCACTGAAAGCCTTGCTCATGCAACTGGTTTGAAGGCACAAAACAAGAATGTGCCTAGCAGATATCATTTAACTGGTAACGGAGAATCCCGAAGACTTGATTGACACAGCTTTTTGAAGCTATCATTAGCACTGAGTGCGTTACAACATGGCTTCCCATAATAGAAGGCTGCAGTGCTTCAATCTCAGCCTCAAACAGAGCCAGCCCTTTACGATGTTTAACTTGTTTTCGTTTGTAAACCTTAAATGAATAGGTCTGGGTGGGATTGGGGTTCTCCCATACTTTTTCATCGCTACAAACTAAACGCAGAGACACAAAAAAACACATAAAAATACTGCAATCGTCTTCGTCTGCCATAGTTTGCTTATACAAGCTTTGCCCTGAAGCACCATCAAAGCTCCATTTGCATATATCAACTCTTTGCCATCCAGCGAAGATTGCACACGTGACAACTTTTCAAGCCTAGCCACAGATATGTCCAAAACTGCTTGGAGCTATACTTTAACCTCTCTTTCCGTGATGTCTATGGTATCTTTTGGGAGTTAGCAGTTCTTCGCTTCAGGGATGGCAGTACAAGAAGGATACAATGGTATTCCTTCTTCTTTTGCACAAGATCTTAATCTATACATATAATAAAACTGTAGAAAAATATTTTTTGTACATTAAAAAAAAACTCAAAAAATATAGCCAGCGTGTTAAAGGACAACCAATAGAACCCATTTCTAGCATTTTTAGAATTTTTGTCTGTTTGTATGTTTATTTGTTCGGGCATCACGTAAAATGTACGAAAGCTATGTAGATAACTTTAATACACAACGACTGACCGTAACTTGAAGTAACATTTAGTTTTTGTTTCATTGAAATCGGATCAGTCTATCAAAAGATATTTCAATTTAAAGTGTTCCAGAAGTAAAATTACGGTCAGTTCACACCGAGACGCGCAGTTCAGTAGTTCGATCTAGCTGCTTGGAATAGAAAAACTACAAACCTATTCAAATATGGTGTGGACTGGAGTGGAGTGGCTTGGAGTGGAGTGGCTTGGAGTGGAGTAGAGTGGAGTGGAATGGAATAGAATGGAATGGAATGGAATGAAAGAAAGAAAGAAAAGGTTTTTATTAGACTCACAATAGAATGGGATGAAATGTTATGGAAGAGGATGGAGTAGGATGAAGCGGGATGGAGTGAGATGGAGTAGGATGGAGTGGGATGGAGTGGGATGGAGTAGGATGGAGTGGGATGGAGTGGGATGGAGAGGTATGGAGTGGGATGGAGTGGTATGGAGTGGAATGGTGTGGGATGGAGTGGGATGGTGTGGGATGGAGTGGGATGTTGTGGGATGGAGTGGGATGGAGTGGGATGGAGAGGTATGGAGTGGGATGGAGTGGTATGGAGTGGGATACCACGACCTGTGGGATGGAGTGGGATGGAGTGGGATGGTGTTCAATGGAGTGGGATGGTGTGGGATGGAGGGAGATGGAGTGGGCTGGAGAGGGTTGGAGTGGCATGGAGTGGGATGGGGTGGGATGAAGTGGGATGAAGTGGGATGGTGTGGGATGGCGTGGGATAGAGTGGGATGAAGTGGGATAAATTGGGATGGAGCGGGACGGAGTGGGATGAAGTGGGATGGAGTGGGATGGTGTGGGATGGAGTGGGATGGTGTGGGATGGTGTGGGATGGAGATGGATGGTGTGGGATGGAGTGGGATGGAGTGGGATGGAGTGGGATGGAGTGGGATGGAGTGGGATGGAGTAGGATGGAGTAGGATGGAGTGGGATGGAGTGGGATGGAGAGGTATGGAGTGGGATGGAGTGGTATGGAGTGGAATGGTGTGGGATGGAGTGGGATGGTGTGGGATGGAGTGGGATGTTGTGGGATGGAGTGGGATGGAGTGGGATGGAGAGGTATGGAGTGGGATGGAGTGGTATGGAGTGGGATGGTGTGGGATGGAGTGGGATGGAGTGGGATGGTGTGGGATGGAGTGGGATGGTGTGGGATAGAGGGAGATGGAGTGGGATGAAGTGGGATGGTGTGGGATGGCGTGGGATAGAGTGGGATGAAGTGGGATAAATTGGGATGGAGCGGGACGGAGTGGGATGAAGTGGGATGGAGTGGGATGGCGTGGGATAGAGTGGGATGAAGTGGGATAAATTGGGATGGAGCGGGACGGAGTGGGATGAAGTGGGATGGAGTGGGATGGTGTGGGATGGAGTGGGATGGTGTGGGATGGTGTGGGATGGAGATGGATGGTGTGGATGGAGTGGGATGGAGTGGGATGGAGTGGGATGGAGTGGGATGGAGTGGGATGGAGTAGGATGGAGTGGCATGGAGTGGGATGGAGTGGGATGGAGAGTGTATGGAGTGGGATGGAGTGGTATGGAGTGGAATGGTGTGGGATGGAGTGGGATGGTGTGGGATGGAGTGGGATGTTGTGGGATGGAGTGGGATGGAGTGGGATGGAGAGGTATGGAGTGGGATGGAGTGGTATGGAGTGGGATGGTGTGGGATGGAGTGGGATGGAGTGGGATGGTGTGGGATGGAGTGGGATGGTGTGGGATAGAGGGAGATGGAGTGGGCTGGAGAGGGTTGGAGTGGCATGGAGTGGGATGGGGTGGGATGAAGTGGGATGAAGTGGGATGGTGTGGGATGGCGTGGGATAGAGTGGGATGAAGTGGGATAAATTGGGATGGAGCGGGACGGAGTGGGATGAAGTGGGATGGAGTGGGATGGTGTGGGATGGAGTGGGATGGTGTGGGATGGTGTGGGATGGAGATGGATGGTGTGGGATGGAGTGGGATGGAGTGGGATGGATTGGGATGGAGTGGGATGGAGTAGGATGGAGTGGCATGGAGTGGGATGGAGTGGGATGGAGAGTGTATGGAGTGGGATGGAGTGGTATGGCGTGGGGTGGTGTGGGATGGAGTGGGATGGTGTGGGATGGAGTGAGATGGATTGGGCAGGAGAGGGTTGGAGTGGCATGGAGTGGGATGGGGTGAGATGGAGTGGGATGGAGTGGGATGGCGTGGGATGGAGTGGGATGAAGTGGGATAAATTGGGACGGAGCGGGATGGAGTGGGATGGAGTGGGATGGAGTGAGATGGAATGAGATGGTATGGGGTGGAGTGGGATGGAGTGTGATGGAGTGGGATGGAGAGCTATGGAGTGGTATGGAGTGGGATGAAATGGGATGGAGAGGGATGGAGTGAGATGGAGTGGGATAGAGTGGGATGGAGTCGGATGAAGTCGGATGGAGTGGGATGGAATTAGATGGAATGGGTGCTCTAATCCAGTAGCAGTTGAATAGTACTACTGCCTTTGAACGACAGAGGGCGTTTATTACAAACACGTCAAATATTCTTGAAAAATCTAAATAAATGCTAAACATAGGGTTTATATGAAAATGATATGATTTATAAAAAACGTGGCAAGAATTAAGCGCTTCGCACTAAAAAATACTTTGTTAAATTCCGACATCCACGCGAACGAAGTTGCGGGCACAGCTAGTGTTATAATATACTGCCACTTCTCTTTAGAAGTGGCTAGAGAGGCTTTCCTCAATGAGGTCAAAATACCTAAAGCTGTGTCAATCAAGTCTTCGGGATTCTCCGTTACCAGTTAAATGATATCTGTCAGGCACATTCTTGTTTTGTGCTTTCAAACCAGTTGCATGAGCAAGGCTTTCAGTGCTATGCGTTTGGAGCTCTTCCACTCTCCTTCTTTGCTATAGCGGACTTAGCTCCATGAATGGTTTTCTCGGCGTCACAACTGGTGTTGATGTTCCAACATTGCATGTCTCCGTTGTGTAGGATGTTGATGCACCCTCATTTACACCAAAGTCAGAACTGGAACATGGTTGCTGCTCTACTTTGCGACACTACAGAAGTACCTAGTCATTTTTACCCTCACGATCTCAGGCCATTTGATGTTCTCTTGAAGCCGTGTCTCACACTTTTTTAAATTATGTTCCACCATGTTTTACAGACCTACTTATTTTAAGTTTTCAAACGAAAACAAGAAACACCGTGGAAGAACAGGCTTTGATTGAGGCTGAGATTGAAGCACTGCAGCCTTCTATTGGATTATTATGGGAAGCCACGTTGTAAAGCAGAGCAGACATGTGATATAAGTAAAGATACTCCTTCGGGAATGAAAAAGATGGAGAAGTTCTAAGATGAAATAATTAGTTATGAGTTAGTTCTTAGAATGCGCAAAAAAACTTGTACAATCATTTTTTTTAATTATTGTCATCGTAATAGTCATTTGCAGGCTTAATCGTATAATAATAAAAATAAATCGACTGACACCGTCATTTAACCAAGCCAAAGACTTGAAAAATCACATGTCGAAAATTCAAAATTTCAAAAATTTATTACGTGCGAAGCGGCGCCTAACGGTACATGAATTGTATGTCATCTTGATCGCCGTGTATGGGACTATAGCTCGTGTGACCACCAGCCTAACAGTTCTATTAAGTTTCGAGAAAACGTACTTTTAGTGTTTTCTCCCATACAAAAAAAAACAAAAATATTTTTTTTCTCACGCCTAGTGTAACTTATACCATCCATACTTTAATATATTATCAAGGAAGGTATACCAGAGCCATTACAATTTTTATTTTTTTAATTTCTCACTTTAAGTTTCTATGAGTATGGAGCTCGATTTTCGGACCACTGTGCTCCGCCCCAGTCGCAGTGGTAGACGCCCACGGCGACGGTTGATGATCTCCGGCTACCGTAGGCGCGGGCAGGCGGGCAGCGAGTAAAGGGCAACTCGCTGCCCGACCAAGGACCATGCCCGGGTCAACGGCGCGTTGTGTCCCACGCGCGCCTCAAAAAGCGTCAGCATAATGACGGGGGGGGGGGCCCTCAGAAAAAAAAAAAACAGTATCAGATAAATTTTTTTTTTTTTCTCCATTTACCATCAGCCTACAAGCTATAATTAAATTTTTTGATCAATTTTAAAAGACTTGGAAATTAAGCACATCCTATGATGCGATATCTCATTTAGTATATAGCTTCAGATTAAAGCCAGTGTTGTTCTTTTTAACCGGGATATACAAGTATCAGTTTATTTATTTATTTATTTACACTTTCAGTACAATAGTGGTACATAAGGTGGACTTAATGTCGCAAGGCATTATCTACCAGTCAACCTTTGGGTCAAAAGGAGAAGCAGTTGGAATAGGTACAACAACTCTACTGAATCAATTTAAACGAATACATCTAAGTAATTATAGCTATTTAAAAATAATGGTTACGCGGACAGATCAATTTAATCGGTTCGACACTTCATGTCATTGGACGTCTAATCTGATTGGCTGTGAAGTCCTTCCCTACTCCCTTTCATGCATTTTTGCCTGCGCGTCGTCGGTCAAGTGACGAGCGTCTGTCGTTCGTTCGCAATCCTTCGCGACTATTGGCTACCGCGCGCGCGCCTGTGCGACAAATTCGCAAGTGTCTTCAAAGCTATCGAGCTTCAAGAAACTTACAGCAGAAGAAGAGAATCATCTCATCCACGACGTCTCCGGAGAAAAAAGGTACTGTGCACTTCCTTCCTTAGGTTGTTCTGCATTCTAAACCCTCTGTGTCTCCCGGCAGAACGTCAATTCCCGCTTTTTCGTCATAGCCAATTAGTCTTTCGTTAACCCGCGCATCCATTTTGGTCCTAATCGAGCCTGGATAGTAAAATCATTGCTAACCATTCGCCATTCGTAGTCGAAAAATAAATTATAAATCGCTAATTAGTTTGTACCAAATACTTGTCACGCGGATAAGTGTAAGGTATTTCGTTATAATTCTCGGTAAAACGTTGTATTTCGTATTTCGCTGTAGATTCTTAACACCAGCTAGTAATCGTTACTATAACTGGTTATTTCGCTTAATCCCGCATTATTGTTAAATTTTACCGTTGAATTACCGCATCGCGCAAAAATATACCCACATAGGTAAATAATTATTCACTTCAAACATCGCTTTCACAACGTGTTTCGTTGTTAATACATATTTATTTCATTTATTATAGTTATTAGAAGGTTGCTAGATGGCGCCTACAGATATTACTCTTAAACGATTATTAGGAAAAAGAGTCGAATATTCTCTCGTATGCAGCGTATTTGCGATAAATTGAGAAGTTTTGATTCGGAGGAATTCGATAAAGAATCATTTTTGTGTGATTGTGAAACACAATAGATTCGTTGCGTACTGATTTCGAATGTGCGCTGGACGATATAATCTCTCACGAACTTAAATTAAATCCCGATTATGCAGTCGACTATCAAGCACTTTCTTCATTCGAAGACTTACTGGGTAGGGTGAAGCGGGCAGAGAAAAAATTAAGGGTTCAGGCACCTAGTGAATCCAAGAAATCTCCTCGCTAACCTCCGATTGAAATACCCGGATTCAATGGAGATATTAAAAATTAGCCTCTTTTCATCGCTAGTTTTCGGAACGCCGCGCGCCGTGCATAATAATAATACGCTAACAGCATGCGAGAAATTATATTATTTGATTGGGAAATTAACGGGCAAAGCTCGTTCAATATGCGCAGGAATTACTCCGTCAGCTGATAATTACCCTCTTATTTTCGATTCACTTTGTGAAAGGTATGAAGATAAACGGCAATCGGCAACTTCATATCTAGACCAATTATTTGAATTTAAATCTATTTCGTCAGTTTCATCGAGTAACTTAGAGGCGTTTCTCGATAAATTCGCGACGTCGGTAGCCGGGTTTAAAAACGTAAAAGTCAACGACCACGCAGATGTCATTTTATTGCATATCGCCAGGTCAGGTAATCTTCAAGTAAAATATTTCAACCTTAGAGTCTATGGTTCACGTATTTCATCTGACAGTTCCCTAACCCCCCGCGTACCCCCCGCCTTTCGCTTTCTGTCAGCCATCTTTGAGTGGTCGAGTGTTGCCATGTTAAGAGTGTTACTAGCTTACAATCTAAAATAGGCAATTAGAATTTATTGACCCAAGACCCAGTTTTATCAAAGAATATTACTTATTTTTTTATTTTCTATTTTATTTAATATTATCGTCTTTATTAGAAGGTTTTCCAAGTAATAGGGTTGATTTTAAGAGTTTTGACCTAAGTTTTAGGGACAAAAATTTCTGAGAGTTGGTATCACTGTATGTTAATCTGTCAAACAATTTCACAAAGTTTTGTGAATTAGTGTTTAATTTATCTAATTTCGTAAATAATCCTCCATATCTGAAGCTGTAAACATGTGTAACATGTACAACAAGTGCAGTGGTGTGTTAGAAGACGAAAGGACGTCAGTTTTCAAACGCTTCCAAGAAAAAAAACGAAGAGAAGATGGCGCATCATACTTATGAAAAACAAGTTTTAGCCACATTGATCGGGGAAATGTTTTGGAGTCATCAAAAAAGAAGCAAACATAAACTTAGAACATCGACCTAAACGGATTTCTAATATTAGAGGTATTAAAAATCATATTTAAATATAAGTAGGTACTTGTTGCAATTCATTGGATGCTGTTTCTGTACGCGTGTTTAATGGTTGAAATGTTATTAATAAAATATTAAAAGGTACAGACGTGTTCTCACTAGAGAATAAACAGTTAAAAGTTTTTATTATTTTAAAATAAAAATAAATGAAACTTATAAGATTTTTATTATTCCTTACATCCCTTTAAGACTTATTACAGCATATTTCTTCATATAATTGCAATGTGATTGCAATTATATGAAGAAATATGCTAACATTAAACAAAAATTTTAAATTCCTAGCAAGAAATACTTTCTAGGCTGAATCGTATATGTCTTTGCCTATAATTACGCGTCGGACGGAGAGACAGATTAACCCTCGACCCGTCGCGTGGGGTCTTTCAAAGCCCAGGGTTTAGAAAATTGGAAAATAAAAAGACTTAGAATACCTTTTCGGATCTCTTACTTTAGGTACCCTCCTAAAAAGGATTACACTTCACCCTCGCACCATCAAAATTAAGCATGCGCGTGCGCCCTTCGAGGTATGGACGTGTATTTCTACACAAGGCTCTCAGGGACCCCACGCGACGACTGGCGTAAGTAAATTTTTACTAGTGACTTAATAGTTTTTTTTTTGTGATAATTTTCATTTTGATATATTTTGGTTCCAGGATATTTGTTATACGAGTAAAAATGGATAATAGACAAAGTCATCGTATTTTAAGATGGTTGGAAGAAGATGTGGAGGTTGTTGGTGGTGAACAGTGTGATGAAGAAAATGTTGATTATACGGATGAAATCAGTGAAAAAGGCACGGGGTGAAAACTGGAATACAAAGAAGATGATCATTGTGAATAAATTACTCCATCAGTAACGTCCATAACATCCCATGAAACTCATTCCAGAGCTATATGCACTGATTGTGTCCAAAGAAATGGTTAGGGTTACTTGGACATGAAAAGTATATACACCGTGACTTTTTAGTCGTCTTACAAAAGCAGCCCAGTTCATGTACCCAATGACTAGAACACGTTTATAATAAAAAAATAGGTATTTAAGAGATTTGAAATTTTTTAAAATAAAATTTTAATTCGTTATTATGACGCAAGGTGTAGTTAGAAACACCCTTGTCTCATAGAAAATGGAGATAGAATGATCTGCCCGACTATTGCGCTGGGTAGGTATACTTTACAGCTAGATACGTAAACATTTAACAGGGTGTTTCATATTTCTAATGCACCTATTTATTAAAAATAAAAATTATTATTAACGATTAAAAAAAAAAATAACTTGCCTAGAGGTATTTTAGGTCGGATACATTAAGTGGACCCTTTTTGTAAGACGACTAAAAAGTCACGGTGTATATTTTTTCATGTTTTTTAGCTGAAATATGTTTGATTATCATCTTTAGTTCATTGATCACAAATAATTATATAAAAGGAAGAAGCTATCCCATGTTTTTTATTTTTAAGTTAACTTTAAGATGACTCAGTAAAAATGTAAGAAAAAAATGTTATTTCTAATACTTTGACGTTTTTTTAATAGAAACAAATGCCTGATTTGCGATGTCTTTTGTTTTTTGTTTCAATGAACTCCTATCCAAATACGAGACGGCAAAATAATGTCAATAATTGATGTTACAATACTAATTGATTGATATTTATTTTTGGGGTCTCTGAAGACCCCACGCGACGGATCACGTAATAAAAAAGGCGCGACGGGTGGAGGGTTAAAAAAAAAAAAGCTGTCATTCATGATATGTGAACCTTCGGGCATGTCAAATTTGCTAGAAGAGAGTGCCCTGTCTGAACCTATCTAGTCTGTGCATATCGCACTTAAAAAACTAGACACAGACACTGTACGGGCATTCGAATCTCATCATCAATTAAAATCAAGTAGTTCCGAAATTCCATCTTTTAATGAATTAGTTGAGTTTGTTCGTGATCACATAAAGGTTTTGCAACGTACTTCGTCGACCGTCGCTAAGCCTATTAACAATAAGGTACCTTCCAACCGTAAATATACTAATACATAATAATATGCCTGTATAGCCGATAACGTACCAGCCGCGTGTGTTTTGTGTAATGAGAACCATGATCACGTATATAAATGTAAAGTATTTAATAATTATAATCCCGATCAGAGATTTAAGTTTGTGAAATCAAATAATCTATGCATTAATTGTTTAAGTCAACAACATCGTGTGTCCGCTTGTGGGTCAAATTCCACTTTTTTCTTTTTTTTTTTTTTTTTTTTTAATTGGGACAAACCCACCACACTATTCCCAAACCACTGCAACTCCTGAGATCCAGAATCAACAGTGGCAACCACCAGAAAAGCGCCGAGACAATGAAGCCTCGACGTGTCCCGGAGAATGAATTTACCTGTCTTGGATCCTGCACGAAATTAATCAGAAAAGAATAGTGGAGGAGTAGGAAAAAATATGTTTCCACTTCCCTCCATGCAAGCAGGAGACAGAACAAAACAAGGCCAATAGGCACAAAGGGGGCATTACAACTGGGAGAAGCCCAGTTGCCTAGCACCACGGGTAAAAATGACTACTAATATTAATGGGTCCTAAGTTGTGAGCTGCTATATTTGATTCCAATAATAGGTATGGCAAAAACGCTTGAACGCACGGAAGTTTGTTCGAGTTTCGACAAGGTCCATATAATAAATGACTCCAGATGTAGTTTGAACAGCATCCAACATAATATTGCGTTCGTTTTGCCAAAGAATACACTCCCAAAGAATATGATGTGCTGATTGTTCATATTCACAGTCAGGTGTCGAACATTGACAAAAAGGCGAGGGAACAAGCTTGAAGGAAAACAATTTACTTTTAAAGTTACCATGTCCGGTGAGAAATTGGGCAACACAGTGATCCACCTCCAGCCACGTCCTAGCCAGCCGCTCACGAACGGATGGAAAGAACTGGTAGAGGTGCCGTCCCTTGATAGAATTATCCCACCTATTTTGCCATTCGGATAAAAGATCCTCCCAGACGTCGCTCTGGGGTTTGAATAATCGAGATATCTTATCACGGTCACGTTGCGGTAGAAAATCAGCGTCAGTGGTCTCCCGTGCGGAAAAGTACATTGCAGCGCGTCGTTGCACTTCAAGATCTACTGGTAGAACACCAGCAAGTACAGGTAAAGCTTCAGTACTGACGGTCCTATACGCTTTACTTAAGAATAACAAAGCCAAGCGCTGACTCTGAAGCAATTTACGTCGTGCCGCACCTATGGTGGCTCTATCGGCCCAAACAGGTGCTCTGTAGCACACACAGCCCAAGTAAGTAGCCCCATAAATAGATTTTAAGGTTAAAAATGACAAACCCCAAGTAGATTTAGATATTATCGTTAGGGCATAAAAGTTATTTTTAGCTTTTTCACCAACCGTTTTTATATGTTCTATAAATGTGAAATTCCTCTCTAAGACTAAACCAAGATAGCACACCGATTGTTTTCTCTTAACGGGAACATTATTGAATTTAATGCTAGGCCACGATTTAAGGTCACCCTTTAAAATGAGTTGATAGGTTTTTTGTGGTGCAAAGGTCAGGCGGTTTCGATCGCCCCACTGAGATATTAATCGTAGGCAAGTGTCAGCCAAATTCTCGAGTCCAGCACGAGTACTTGACTGAATGAGCAGAAGGCCATCGTCCGCATAACCAGTTAAAGAACAACCACTTGGAAGAGGAATCGCGAGGAAATCATCGAAGCCTAGATTCCATAAATGAGGACCGATAACCGAACCTTGAGGACAGCCCATGGTAAGAGGTTTTGATACGGAATGATGTCCGAGCTTAAGTTTAGCGGATCCATTAGAAAAGTACGAATAAAGAAGATTAAATATATTTTTATAGCAACCACGAGCTTTTATCTTAAGTAGTAGCATTGGCCACCATGCGTTATCAAAAGCCCCGGAAATGTCTAAAAAGATTCCTACTACGTACTTGTGCTCGGAGGTATTAACCATTTTTCTAACAGAAAGTGCCGCGTCAACGGTTGATTTGCCGACAGTAAAACCGAATTGATTTTTATGGAATTTGGGTCCGTCCGGTAACAATCGTGGGACGATAAGACGCTCCAAGAGCTTTCCCAAAGATGGTAATAATGTTATGGGCCGATAAGACTTAGGGTCATCCGGTGGCTTGTCGCCGCTTTTAGGTATTATTCGAATAAAGCCATGTCTCCATATACGAGGAAAAACACCTTCAGCAATACACCGGTTGTAAACAGTTAATATCGCGTCGGCCGCTGTTTTACACGCTTCTTTTATCATACGATTGGATATTTTATCTTCACCTGATGATTTGTTAAGGGGCAGCCTCCTGACAATATTAATGAATTCGTCAGTGGATGGAAGGTCTGACGCTGGTGATTCAGGCGGGACTGTTGCCCAGGCTCTAATCTGTTGATGGTAGTCAGTATCATTAACAGGTGAATCATCAGGGATAAGAGTATTTAATAAAACTTCCGTTGTTTCTTCAATACCGGTGGTGTGTTTATTATTTACTTTAATATTCTGAACATACGCGAGGTCGACCGATCGATTGGCTTTAAACTCATGATATAAAGGAGACCACGGACCTTCCTTTTCTAATTTATCCACTACTTTGCGCAACAATTTACCTTTAGACTTTTCAACCGATGCTCTGTAACGGGACCTGGCAACTCTAAATGTATTTAAAGCAGAGGTTAGTGAGTCTCCGGTGACTTGACGTTTTTTAAGCTTATTGAGGTGTTTACGCGCTCGACGATAAGTTTTACGCTGTTCGGTTAGGTAGTCACACCACCAATCACATCTACGTACATTGGTCATAGGTCCGCGACCAATAGCAATGTCAGCACAGTAAGTGAAGGTGTCTGACATAATTTCAGCACTTTCTTCAGCTGACAGCCCATCACGAGTGAAATCTTTGGCATGACACGCAAAAAGCGATCTAAAGAATTCCCAATTAGCACCCTTACTTTTATACCTAAAGTTACCAATTACATGTGAAGAACCATGAGTAGAAACCGGAACAAACTCGTACACAATCAAGCGATGATCACTGCAAGACGCGTCCGGTAGGACACGCCACCTATCCAAGCGTACGTCGGCACTAGAAAGTGTGACGTCAATACAAGATTCGCCCATTGGGCTGCAAAAAGTAGGTGGTGCATCGGGGTTGTTATGGATACTTAGGTTCATCTCAGCAATGAAATCTTCAACAGCGCAACGGCGTTCGTAATCCGTGGGCCGAACTTTGCCATACCACAGGGACGATGACGCATTTACATCAGCGCCAACGATGACTTTGCAGCCCGCGAGTGATCGCAAGACGTGACGGAGGTTATGTATGTGAGGAGCAACAGGGTCTGAATATTGAAAGTAGCAGCTCACAACGTAAACTAATTCCACTTGTAAAAAATGTAGTTCTAAACATCATACGCTTCTGTGTTTTGGCAACAAAGGGAGTGAGGCACACGGTTCAAGGTCAACCGGTGCCCGCACGCCTCCACCAACTGAGGTAGTTAATTTGTAGAGGACGGAGTGGACTTGATGATGAATAAAAGTCAGTATTATCCACTATGAGATTATATTTCCATAGGTTTTAAAAATATATTACATTCGCTGATTCAGAACAAGTACAATTTGCATGGTTACAGTTCGATATTCTATCTAACGCGATACGAAAATACGAAACATGTGCACTCTTTCGCGTCCCGAGGCGAACAGGACGACTGCAATCGGCAAACGTACACGGAAGACGCTAAACTTCCGGTTCAGCTTTCTAGAAATTTCTGGAATATTCGAAACTGTTGCCTACAGCAATCCCCCTGGTGTCGAGTGGAAAAAACCACAACATTCATTCATAACATAACAATGGTTCATTGATAAAAAGGGCGCCTCTAGTGTCGAGCAGCGCAAACAGTCGTTCGATATGTGCTAAAGTCCTTATCTTCTAACGCCATCTTGAGGCGAGTGGTGCAAACAAGTTGACATTTATTGTTGACTGTTCCCGCCACGTGACAACAGAGGACGCTACGTGGTATATCAGTCACATTTTCTCCCGCCGTGTATGGACGTCGGCATACCAACTCATCTTTCTGCCACATTGCTCAACCTAGTATAAACCTTCCACCGTAATGAATCTGACGATCAATCAAAGAATTCAGGTCGGGCAGCCAGATGTGTCGGCGTCCATACATAACGTACACAATTGTACCACTAGTGACTGGTATACACTTAACACTACTCACAATTGAATGCAAGGAACAATTCGATGCATTAGACATTACAATATATAATTAAATAAAGCTAAGGGTAGCCGCTCCAGAATCCTTGCCCTGCTATATATTATTCAATGAATAAAAAAATCTCCTCCGGGTGGCAGGATACTGAAGTGGCGCCAGGAAAGACATATAACAATATAAGGAATTAAATCTATTCAACGCTAATGTCTACAACAATACAATATGCGATGACGACTAATTTTCTACGGGTATGACCGCGAGACGTTTAACAGGACGACGCATCACACCGCTCTTGGTTTTGACGTCGACGACTCTTACGACACCGTCTGCGCCTGGGTACGTGCGTTCAACTCTCCCCTTCGGCCATATGTTTCTTGGTAAGTTTGGGTCTACTATTACAACCAAATCGCCCTCCTTGATCATGTTGCCGCGTCCATGCGGCTCCCGCCGGTTTTGAAGCGTAGGCAATACTTCGCGTACCCATCGTTGCCAGAACAAATCCGCTAGGCGTTGTGACGCTCTCCAATGTGAACGACGTAATTCGTCCGGCCTTGTGAAAATTCCCGGTAGCGGAACTTTGGAGGGTGCGCCGAGCAGAAAGTGGTTAGGCGTCAAGGCTTCCTCGTCGTCTGGGTTAACCGACACATGGGTCAAGGGTCGGGAATTAACCGTATGTTCCACCTCCGTCAAAAGTGTATGGAGCACATCTTCATACGGATGTCGATCGTTAAGCGTAGCGTACAACGCGGTCTTCACTGTGCGTACTAACCTTTCCCATGCTCCGCCCATGAATGGCGCTCCTGGTGGAATGTAGCGCCAGTTGATGCAACGCACCTCTGCTTCATGTTGAAGTGATTCTAGAGCAGCCTTACGTAGCTCAGCATCTGCCCCGTGGAAGTTGGTACCGTTATCACTCCAAATGACTTCAGGACATCCACGACGCGCCATCATGCGCCTCAGCGCGAGTATAGCGGCATCCGTTGACAGCGAGGCGGCGACCTCCAAATGGACAGCACGCGAGGTGAGACATGTGAACAATGCCACGTAGCGTTTTTCGTGATGTCTCGCTACTGTGACGGAGAGTGGTCCGAAGTAATCCAGTCCTGTGTGCGTGAACGGACGTTGATGATGCGCCAGTCGGCAGGGTGGTAAATCGCCTGTCAGTGGCTCTGGCGGCATGGCCTTGCGTAGTCTGCAGGGTTGGCAGAGGCTGATTGCTGCACGGACTGATGGCCTCAGGCGTAAAATCCAGTAGTGCTGTCTTACTTCATTCACGACGCATTCCACTCCGCTGTGATGTAACTTCCGATGGATCCAATCTATGTACAAGCGGCAGTACTGGTGATTGCCGTCAAGTACTGCTGGTGATTGTGCTTCTCGTGGTACGTCTGCTGCTGCTGCGATGCGTGATCGTATCCTCATTATCATGTTTTCGTCGACTGTCAGGGATAATCGTTTCAGTCGGCTGTCTGCTGGTATCTTTCTCCCGCCGGTGACATGCCGCAATTCGTTCGCGAAGCTTTCTTCCTGTATAGCACGCGTCCATAGGACTTCAGCCCGACGTGTGTACTGTGTACCAAGGGGTATGTAGACCGTCTGCGATGTGCTGAGGTTGCGGCTGCGCACTCTGGATCGTTTTCCCATACCTTCCCGTTGTTTCGCCGTCCAGTCCGGGTCGTCTGCACTAACACCTCTATTGCGTTTGCGGGTAGCTGTTGTGGTGTAGACTCGAACTCGGTCGATGAACTGGAGAATACGGGCCGTGGCTCGGATGAGTCGTAGCCAGGAAGAGAAACGTGTGACGTCCGGTAGTGCCTCTGTTAAGGTCGATCGTTCGTTATCGGAAGCAGTGGTGACACGTTCTTCGCCCGTTTCGATGAAGGGGTGAGAGTCTGTTTCCTGCGGCCAGGCGTTTTCGTCGTCATAGAGAAATGAAGGACCGGCGTACCAGCGATGGTTTGCAGAGAAGTGAGCTGGTATACTGCGAGTCGAGTCGTCGGCGACGTTGTGAGCGGTGGGAACCCAGCGCCATTCGCTTCGTTCGGTGGTTTCTTCTAATTCTGCTACTCGGTGCGCGACGAACGGTTTGAAGGAACGTGCGCCGGCGCGCAGCCACGCCAACACGGTGCGCGAGTCGGACCAGAACACTCGTCGGTCGGGGCGGCGATCGTGTTCTTCTTCCACGCAGCGTGCCAGTCGTCCGCCGAGTACAGCTGCCTGTAATTCAAGTCTAGGTATAGTTGTGATCTTAAGGGGCGCGACGCGCCCTTTCGCTGCCGCGAGCGACACGTTCACCTGGCCTATGCCGTTCTCTGAACGCCAATATGCTGCTGCAGCATAGGCTCGTTCGCTCGCGTCCACGAATACGTGCAGTTCCACCCTAGTCGCGTTACAATAACCCGGGTGGCAACGTGGAATACGAATGCCTTTCAGACTTTGCAAAGCAATTAACCAGTCCCGCCATTTGCATTCTAAACCTTTAGGTAGGCGTTCATCCCAACCGATTTTTAAACGCCAAGCATCTTGCAATATGGACTTTGCTTGGGTCGTAAATGGCGCGGCTAGTCCTAACGGGTCGTACAAAGACATCATCGTCTTTAACAACTGACGCTTCGTGATCTGCTTACTCAAATAAGAAGGGTCTACTTTCCTGAAGTTGAATCCTAATGTGTCGTCTTGGTGTCGCCAGATAAGGCCGAGAATTTTTTCTTCCTTGTTGAGCAGAATGTCTTTTTCTGCTGGCTCGGATGTGAGACCGGCGATAGCGGCAAGCTCGTTGGACGCCCACTTCTGCAACTCGAAGTTACCTCTCCGGTGTACCGTGTCGACTGCTTTAGACACTCGGTTCGCTTCTTCTACGTTGTCAAAGCTCTGTAAAAAATCATCCATATAATGGTTTCGTACTATAGGATCAACCGCTTCGGGGTAGTCACCCGCGTGAACATATGCGTTATGATTTTTCACGTAAATCGCAGTGCTCGGGGAAGAAGTCGCACCAAATAGCACTGCTTTCATTCTATATTCCCTGGGCGCTAAAGTTGTATCCTCGCACCATAGAAAACGCAGTGCGTCTCTATCTTCCTCTCTCACTGTTATTCGCAAAAACATATCCTTTATGTCCGCCGAAACGGCGACAGGTTTTTGCCTGAATCGCATCAATACGCCGAGGAGTGATTGTAGGAGATCGGGGCCTGTCAGAAGATAATCATTGAGGCACACTCCATTTGTGCGTGCCGCTGCATCATACACAATTCTGACTTTACCTGGTTTATACGGATTTATCACTGGAAAATGCGGTAGGTACCATTTGTGTGTGCTAAATGGCGTTGTCGGTGCTAGCTCTGCATATCCATTTGATATCAGTGCTTTCACCTGCTCTGCATATTTTTGCTTGAGTGTTTGATCTTTGCGTAAACGGGATTCAGTACCTTTTAGTCGGTTGAGCGCAGAAGCGTAGTTGTCTGGAAAACATCTATTTTCATTTTTCCATAATAGGCCAGTCTCGTAGCCGCCTTCTGGCAGGGCGCGTGTTGTTTCTTGTAGTATTTTCAACGCTCTTGTTTCTGGGTCTGCTTGCGGACGGCGTGGCTGTACTCCTAATGACTCTAAGCTAAAATGCTCTTGTACAAGTTTCTCAATGAATTCGTCTGTACTTACGTGACCGCATCGCTCTCCCGTTTGTGGTAAAACATGTAGTTTTGTCAGACTGCATATTTTTCCATGTAACGTCCAGCCAAGCGGTGTGCGTGACGCTACTGGTTGACCTTTCAAACCTACTCTCGCTTCCGAGGCGAGCAGGAGTGCCCAGTTGTCCTGCCCAATCAAGACTGTTGGTATGCCAGCGTCATATGCTAACTCCTCGACTATAGGAGTCAGGTGGTCGAAGTTTGTCAAGTCCTTTGCACTTATTGACTGCCCTGATAGTTCGAGTCTGTCGATGGTTCTGGCTTCGATGTCAATGCCTTTAGTTGTGTATTTTCCTCGTATATTTACCTTAACTCGTTGCGAGTTTGTAGCATCGATGCGTGTGGCTGCTACGGCCTCGATGTAGAATGGTTCGTTTGGACCTTCTGCGCCTATCCGCTGTGCTACTTCAGTAGTAAGTAGAGTTATTGTCGATCCATCGTCCAACAAAGCAAATGTGTCTACTTTACCGTTTGGTCCCGATAGTGTCACTGGTACTACTTTCAGCAAAACTCGATTGTACGTGCGCGGCGTGCTCGTGTTGGTGATGACGGTGTGTGGCGTGGAGTCGGAGCGCGATGCCACGTGCTCTACCGCTGTGACGCGAGGACTCTCTTTCCCGTCGTTTGCGACGCTCGTTGCGCGACTGTTGTCACCATGGAGCAGCCTGTGATGATAGTGCTCGCAGTCTTGCACCTCACACTGCTTGCTCTTGCATCTATGCTTCCACGTACGTCGGTTCAGGCACCTGAAACATAATTTATTTTTACGTGTTATTTCCCATCTATCAGTTATCGACATTTTCCTAAAGTTAGGACAGATAGCCACTCTATCACAGTTGCCGTTGCATATCACACACGGCTTTTTATCGGTCTCTGCTATTTTAAGCGTCTTGTGAGCAGGTCGGTGAGAACGTTTCCGTTCGTGTTCCAGTTCCAATGTGGCGTGACGTGCATTGAGATCTGCCTCCCTAGTGAGAAATCGTCCCAACACTATTAGGCCAGGCTCTGCGTCACCTGCAGCCATCTCATAATCATACCACCTGCTCCTTAACGTGACCGACAACTTTTCTGAAATAACGGAAATCATTTCCGGGCTATACAAATACTCTGTCTTTCCTAGAGCTTGTACCGCAGCGATAGCGTTTGTTACTTTTGATGCGAACATACATATATCTGTAGGGTTATCTGACACTTTAGGTAACTGACGTAATTTATTTAACTCGTAAGTTATCAATGCGTGGGGTCGTCCAAATCTAGATTCTAACCTTTGCATAATTTGAACGGACGAGGCTCCGAGAAACAGACATTTAACTGCCTCTAACGCGGGCCCTTTCAACGCCTTTCTGAGGCGGGCTAAATTCCCTGTCTCTGTATGAGTCGACGCAGACTCATTATACGCTGCTTTAAAATGCAGCCATTCGCCGGGTTGGCCACTATACATAGGTAAATCAAATTCATACCTGCTGGCGGCGGGTTTTCCCCGCGCTACCTCTAACAATGCCTGAGTTAGTCCTTGCAGCAGGCTCCCCTCGTCGCTACGTCGCTGCGAGGTCGGTGGCGCGTCGTCACGCGTTGTCGTCCGTGTGTCGTCGCGTCGCGGCGGCGTGGGTGAGTTTCTGTGTGGCGTCGTGGGTTGTGACGTCAGCGGATGGGTGTGGCCGCGGTGCCCGCTGAGGGAGTCTACAGCTTCCGTTTGACGTTTCGATGATGCAGCCGAGCTTCCCTCCAATAATTCTTCATCTGCTGATTCTGCCTCCAAGAGCGCTAACCTGGCGGCGGCGAGTTCCAATCTCGCCTGGGCCAACGCCTTCCTATTGGTTTTAGTCTCGTCTCGTGGTTGTTCGTGTGGTGTCGTCACCCCTGGGCTGTGACCTTGGGTCTGGTCCGACTCTGTGACGGAATAATTGGGCGGGTCTGTCGTCACCGCCGCTGTCGCCATTTCCGTGGAGACGGGCTCGTTCCCTTCCGTGGCCGCTGTGAGGGGTTCTTGCATACCGCGTGTCTTCACCATGTCTACGATATTGCATTCACCACACTACCACTTTCACGTTATATCGACCTGTAACCACGTGCCTGTACCTGTCCGGGTAGAAGGACCAATTGTACCTGTCCGGGTCGAAGGACCAATTGTAGAGGACGGAGTGGACTTGATGATGAATAAAAGTCAGTATTCACCACTATGAGATTATATTTCCATAGGTTTTAAAAATATATTACATTCGCTGATTCAGAACAAGTACAATTTGCATGGTTACAGTTCGATATTCTATCTAACGCGATACGAAAATACGAAACATGTGCACTCTTTCGCGTCCCGAGGCGAACAGGACGACTGCAATCGGCAAACGTACACGGAAGACGCTAAACTTCCGGTTCAGCTTTCTAGAAATTTCTGGAATATTCGAAACTGTTGCCTACAGCAATCCCCCTGGTGTCGAGTGGAAAAAACCACAACATTCATTCATAACATAACAATGGTTCATTGATAAAAAGGGCGCCTCTAGTGTCGAGCAGCGCAAACAGTCGTTCGATATGTGCTAAAGTCCTTATCTTCTAACGCCATCTTGAGGCGAGTGGTGCAAACAAGTTGACATTTATTGTTGACTGTTCCCGCCACGTGACAACAGAGGACGCTACGTGGTATATCAGTCACATAATTTGTGCGCGACAAATGATAACCGTATTAATAATTTGTATCGAGGCCCCACTACGATTTTGATTGCAACCGCACGAGTTATTGTATTCTTTTGGGAAAGAACATATTGTTCGCGCAATATTAGACAGCGCCTCTCAAAGCAACTTTATCACTAAAGATTGTTGTCAACTTTTGGGTTTGAATATAAACAATAAACCTACCTGTGCAACCGTAAGGGGTATAGGAGGTTCTAGTAAACAAATACAGGGTTCCGTACAAATTAAATTTTATTCTCGTTTCAATCGTAATATAAATTATAATTTGAGTCATTCGTAATAGATAAAATTACTGAACGTTTGCCAACAGTCACCGTTGACGTTTCGCTTTTGAATAATTTTAAAAATTTACAGTTAGCAGACGATACATATTTTTCTTCAAATACGATTCAGTTTCAGTTTCAGTTTCAAAAATCCTTTATTCAATGATTTCATATACAATCACAAATACAGCGTACTTACAAGATATTTATGTTGAACATCTTCATACACTACACTTTATCAGGCTACATAGGCGCCTACAAAAGTATTTCACAACAATAACTCTTAATATTAATTCAAACATCATAATAATACAGAAATCGTTTTGAGTTCTAAATTGTGAACATTATGTTAACATTCACTTATTTCTTGTACTTATAAAATAACAATTAGTGGGTAAAACTACACAAAGTATCACTATCTGTGACCACTTTAATTAGCAGCGTCGAGAACCGCCCTGCCTCCCGCGCTGCTATCGTCGCATGGCGATAGAGGGGAAGCACGAGCGTCACTCACGGCTCGCCATTCTGGCTATCCCGGTCATCGCAGTACAAAAGACAGTGATGTGGTAGGCGATAAGTACCGTATCTATCGACATACGGAAGATCACATAATCGAGTCTGGCCTATGTTACAAATTAGATTATTAGGATTTTGGGCATTTTTAGAATAAAAGGTTTTTGTCAATTTAAATATAAATTCTTTTAATTCGGGGAATTTCACTCTAATGTGCAGATCATGTAAATTTGTTCGGAAAGCTGTATTAAAAGCAATTTTAATTGCTTTATTTTGTATAACTTGCAATTTGATATAATTTGATATGCAAGTGCTGCTCCGTACTGGACAGGCATACGTCAGGACTGGTCGGACTAAAGTCGTGTAGATTCTGAGTTCGGTTGAGGTACTTAGATTGCTTTTGCGGTTTAAAATGGGACTCAGCGCTCCGAGGGCCTGTGCACCTTTGACACGGATATTAGCGACATGTTTAGTCCATTTAAGTTTAAAATCGAGGGTGACACCAAGGTAGCGTACAGTACTGCGCCATGGGATATTATGACCAGCAACCTTGAGGCAGCGAGTGGGAATTTTACGTTGTCGCGTGAACATTATGGCTTCTGTCTTTGACTCATATAGCTTGAGTTTCCACGTTGTGAAATACTCATACAACAAATCAATAGACATCTGCAATCGGCTAATGACAAGATCTATGTCAGAATCTGACGTATATGAGGCTGTGTCGTCAGCGAAACAAGCTAACTTTGTACATCTTTGAACGGGAATGTCATTTATAAACATGATAAACATGGGTGGACCGAGAACTGATCCCTCGGGAACGCCAGCAGGAATGGGCATGTACGGAGATGTAGAGGTATCAATGTGTACCGCAAATTGTCGCTCACTTAAGTAAGACTGAATAAGTTTGACATCGCTTAGGGGAATTTTAAAGTTAATTAGCTTGTGTAGTAGGCCATCATGCCACACTGAGTCAAATGCCTTCTCAATGTCTAGAAGGTACATTCCCGTCGATTTACGCAGGTTAAGATTGTGGGAGACATGTTCAGTCACTCGTGCAAGTTGATGGGTGGTTGAATGCGAAGCGCGAAAACCGAATTGTTCATTTATAAGTAAGTGACATGAGGACCGCATGAGTCGTTTACATATTAGAGTTTCAAACAGCTTTCCAAGCCCTGGTAATAAGCTTATAGGGCGATAATTAGATGGTATTGTATCGTCCTTACCAGGTTTTTTGAGTGCTATGATTTTAGCCACTTTCCAGGCTTTTGGAAAGTAACCAACATATAAACAACCGTTGAGAATTTTGGTCAAATAGACAATCGCTTTTAAAGATAGATTTTTAAATAAAATATTATGCATACCATCTACGCCGGGCGATTTACGATTTTTAAGTTTATTAATGGCCTTACGGACATCAAACGGTCGTATGGGCTGACGCAATTCAGATATCGAGTACCCATTTAACAGATCGATAGACTTTTGCACGTCAGCATCAACATTTGGACTCGTCCAACTAGTGGTAAGACACATGTTGCCTAGAAAAGCTTTGGCTAAAGCCTTACACTGTTCATCGGTATTAGTCGTAACGGATCCATCTGCATTTTGAAGCGGAGGAAAGTTGGTAGATTTGGGCTTCAAGGAACTAACAACCCGCCAGATATCAGAACGAGGATTGTCAACTTTAGTTAATTTATCATTCCATATTTTATCAAGATGTGTTCTTATTTGTAATTTAACTCTATCTTGGAGCTGATTTATCAGGGTGCGACAGTTTCTTTTTAATGGCCCTTTTGGAAGTTTTTGTTCGACACGGCGTAAATAGTTTTTGTATCTAATTACTTTCCTGATATGCCATGGAAGATTTTGTGGTTTGTAATTTGTGTTACAAGTTGGAACATATTTGTCTCTCGCGTACTTTATGCAGTTTTGAAAATAATTTACTGAGCTGTCGATATCTGTGGTTGACTTAAAAGTGTGGGAAGAAAGATACAGATTGTCATCTAAAGTCATTCGGTAATTTTGCCAGTCTGCTTTACGATAATTGAAAATTTTTGTATTACGCCTTGTTTCAGGTGATCCCCCAACCGAGAAAGTTATTGGAAAGTGGTTTGATGATAATGCCGGAATGGCCCGAACCTCATTTATAGTACAAATATTCGAGGACAAGATAATGTCGGGATTAGTAGCTGATAAATCCGCGCGGTAACTAACTTGACTTGGTGTGTCCGATGAATGTATGACAATTTCATGGTTTATCAAGTAATTGAAGAGAACTCTGCCGCGGGAATTAATGTAGCTGCTGTACCAGTACTTGTGATTTGCATTCAAGTCACCCATAATGATTACACGACTTCCCGCTTGGAATAAGGAATCTAAGTCACGGGTCACAAGTGGAAGATTAGGAGATTGATAGGCTGAGATCAGAATATGATCAATATTTGAGATTTTCAGTTTTATAGCTACCGCTTCTATGTTAATTGTAACTGGTACTTTAACAGTCGAGTATATTATATTATTTTTTACTAGCAAAGCTACACCCTGCCCACGTCCAGAGGGATGTTTGTCTTGACGACATACAGTGTAGCCAGGGACACGCAGAGAAATATTGGGAGTTAATCTAGTTTCTGAGATCGCGATTATGTCAATAGATAAGGTACTTGCCGCCAGATGCAGGAGTTCCGTAATTTTGTGACGCAGTCCATCTGCATTCCACATCATAACCTTTAGACACTTAGATTCAAACATGTTGACCAAGGTGGGACAGAACTAAAAGTACTTTGTCAAGCATTGAGGTACATGACATAAACTGGTTTTTGAGGTTTTTGAGTGTCTTCCGTATGAGTAACATTTCCAGTAATGATGGATCTTGAATTTGAGTGTCAGTCATAGGATTTATCTCTGGAGTCACGGTGGGTACGATTTTTGGCTTAGTTATGCTAGCCCAAGATCTAGATTCGGTATTTTTCGAAGACTGGGACTGACGGACAGTTTCCGCTTGTTTAGAAAATGATGGAAGCCGAGGTGCAGTACGTTCGCGATTTCTCTTTTCCTGAATTTTATTCAAATACTTTTGTCGAACAGGACACCCATGAAAATTTGCTGGGTGTAATTCATTGCAATTACAGCAAACAGCGGGATCTTTGCGGTCTTTTTTCAAACATTCACTGGTGGGATGCGGTTGTACACACTTGACGCACCTAGCTGGAAGATTGCAGTTGTTTGAAGAATGCCCAAATCCTTGACAACGAAAACACTGGGTACCAAGTGACCGGTTTGGCCTATACTTTTGCATTGTGACAACACAATTAAACAAATATTTTATTTGGCGAAATTTTAAAACATCCGTTTCCGCTGGAAGTTGAATCAAATAGGGAGGGCAAAGCGTGGTGTCACCCTCCTTGATTCTAAGTTTAGTAATCTTGGCTCCTTTAAATCCCAGACTATCCAACTGAGCAGCTAAATCAGGTTCAACATATGCAGGTAGGCCTCTGATGACCACTTTAGGAATCTTCTCGTCCTTCCTTGTGTATGTCATGTAATTTACAGAGTCTGTACGTAGACCATCCTTAACAGCTTGGTGAGTTTCAGGTGAGTAGCACACGATAGCCACTTTGTTGTTTCGTCGGTATTGCAGGTGAAAACGACTTGTATGTTTTAAAACTATGTTTCTAATAGTCTCGTGGGTCCAGTCCGGTTTAATTTCCACGATGATGGGCGGAATGTGTCCGATCTTCTTGATGTTGGTGGATGCATCACGGAAAGGCTTTTCCTGTAGATTACCAGACTGATCAACAGGTAGTTCAGAAAACCTATTTCTATTTACATAGGTCCGTTCTTTGCTGATGTTTGGTGAAACTTTAGGGACAGCTGTGCGTTTAGCTGGTTGCCATCCACTTTCCAGAACCTCAGCAGTTCTCTTTGATCCTAAACTCTCCGTTGACGATGAGCGCTCAAGGAACTTGTCCATTATTGGCGACCGCTATAGCCTGACGATAAGTTTATCGATATCGATACCGAGTGCATTGCACATCACTATAGCTAACGAATTATGAGCACGATACACGTCTACTAATATACTCAGCCAGACGGCCACTGAAATCAAATACGATTCAATTATTGATCGGTGCTTCGACTTTCCCGCACTTACTCTTATCTAACAGAGTTCAAGGTCAGCCTACACATAATTCTCCAATCGCTTTGGAAACTGTGCTCGGCTATGTAATTGTCGGTAAAGCGCCGGTTCGCATCGATAACAATTCGACCGTTTCGTATTCGACTCAGCAATCCGGAAGTTCTGGGAATTAGAAGAGGTAAATGTTCCCCCGGTACTCAGCATAGATGACAAATTATGTGAGGAGTTTTATACCTGCACTACCACTCGAGATAGTGACTTACGATACATAGTCGCTTTGCCTTTCAACGGTGATGTCGAATCCCTGGGCAACTCACGTCAAGCAAGTGAACGCCGGTTTCTCTACTTGGAAAGGAAGATGCAAGCGTCCCCACATTTAAAGGCCGCGTATGACAACGTCATCCTAGAATATTTAGATAAGGGCTATATTTCACCAACAATTCCTGATTCTTCGGAACCTTCGTACTACATTCCGCATCATGGTGTGATCCGAGATGATAAGGTCACAACCAAACTTCGTGTCGTTCTCGACGGTAGTTCTAAAACTACTACCCGCGTTTCGCTTAATGATCTCTTGTATGGGGGACAGCACCTACAAGGGAATTTGTTTAACATTATAGTTAATTTTCGTTTGTTTTCGATCGCGCTTTCTTCAGACATTCGTCAAATGTTTCCAAGCATTGGAATCTGCGAATCTGATCGGCGTTTCCAGCGCATCTTGTATCGGTTTTCGCCGCAGGAACCTTTGCAAGTTTATGAGTTCAACCGTGTCGTTTTTGGACTTAAATCTAGCCCCTTTCACGCGCTGCGAACTATTAAGCAGCTGGCGGAGGATGAGGGTGACTCCTACCTTCAGGCCAAAGCCATTGTCGCCACGGGACTGTACATGGACGATTTTGTCCATTCCGTCCTCACGGAAAACCAGGGCATTTCCACCGCTTCGGAGATGATCGGTCTTATGAAGGCTGGTCAATTCGAGTTGGTCAAGTGGACCAGTAATTCACAAGTGGTATTTGTAGTATATTTATAATTAGGATTATGAAGGTTGCTCGTTGATACGATTTTGTTATATACCCCCGTATGTAAAATAAACAGTTCTCAACAAGCTAGCTTGTGTTTCACTACATGGTGGCAGCGGTGTCGAATTAAAAATAGTTAAAGACGTTTTTTGGAGCTGCAAAGCATAAAAGTGTTGAGGAATAGTGATAACTTATGGTGATTGGGTGTTATCACAATGGAACACGCACGTCCGCCACCAGAATTACGTATTGACGGTAACCCGGCCACGCGGGCCGACGCGTGGCGCAAATGGTGGCAGCAGTTCTCTGTATTTTTAAAGGCATCGGGTGTGAATAAGGAAGCTGCAGACGTGCAGGCTAGCTTGCTAATAAATCTCATCGGAGCAGACGGATATGAAATATATTCCACATTTACGTATGACAAGAATGAAAGTCAAGACGACATACAATGCTTGAAGAAAAAATTTGATGAGCACTTCGGAACAAAACCGAACGTCACTACGCTACGATTTAAATTTTTTACGCGTAAACAAAGCGCCGGGGAGACCATCAATCAATATGTTACGGCGCTAAAAATCCTTAGCAGTGATTGTGAATTCGAACATTTAGCGGATGGCTTGATAAGAGATCGTATAGTCTGTGGAATTTCGGATGACGTCGTTCGAGATAGACTGCTTCGAACAGAGGGTTTATCGTTGAGAAAGGCAGTACAGATATGCGAAGCGGCCGAAATGTCTAAAGAAGAAAGTAGACAGATCGAGGAGGCCTCGACGTCGGGGACGCAGGTGGATACGGTGCACGGGCGCAGCGCGGGCGCTCGCGGCGGCTCCGGCCGGCGAGCGGCGCGCTGGCGGCGAGGCGGCGGCGGCGGCGCACGGTGGTTCCGCCCATAGGTCATTAATCGAAAATTTCATCATCTCCTAACCCCAATTTAATTATCTATAATGATTGACCGATAACCAAGCTACCATAAAATATAAATATGTAACCCATGTTACCTAATTCTCACTTATTTTTCTACCTCCGAAGTCAACACATCGTAATGTTGCGCCACGCTTTGTCAGTAACTCTTTAGCAGTACTGTTTGTGTAACTTTGAATTCTTAGAAATGCATTGTTTTCGAGTGGTATTTTTGACATGAATTTCAAAGATCAAGGTATGTTATTACTAATTAGTTATATTTTTAAGTTTTGTTGTACCTATTATGACGTATTTTTAGGTGCTACGCCACACAGTATTTCTACCAAATATGTACCTTATATTTGACTTCACATAGACCTACAAAAAAAGTCTACCATAATCGACTATTCTCACATATCTTATATTAAAGATTGAACTGTCTATTTTGAAAATATAAAAGGTTTGTCTGCCTCCTGTTGCATCTTTAGTTGCTATATAGCCTCTACGACCGCGTAGGCTCTCTCGTAGCACGGTCTACGAAACAAATGTAAATTACTTATATTTTGTTTTTCAGGTAATTTGATTAAATTTTCTTTCTCAATGATGCTTTTCCTTAAGATTTGGTCTGCCCTAACTGGAACTGTTCCTCAGAAATATCAACACGTGTCGGAAACTATTCTAGCTTCACTGGATGAGGTCGAAAGTGTAGACATAAGGAACTTAGATAGTATGATACTCAATTTATGTAATAGTCTTGATAGATTTTGGAAAATTGTCTCTAGAGAAGTAAATTATAATTTTTCATAAGTACTGAGATTGGTTAAATGAAATTGAATGTGTCGAATTAGTAGTAAGGGGTAATGGAAAGTACATTCAAGAAAACGCGAACCAGCCCGTGCCATCTTGCGAACGCGAACGTTAAGGAAAGATTTTTCAGATTAAATAAAGGTTTGATTGAACGTTGTTCCACAATTTTACAAGCCTTATTCTCGGGTTTTAATATTGATTCGAATAAATTTAAAGAATATTCTTTGGAAACCGCACGGCTTTTAATTCAAGAATATCCGTGGTTATATAACCTCCCAACTTCCTTTAACAAAGTCCTCATCCATGGAGCTGAAGTAGCACAATATGTTTTATTATTAAGTTTAAGTTTAAGTTTTATCGGAGAATCAACTGAAGAGGCAGCAGGATCTAACAACAAAAAATATAAAGCCTTCAAGCGGGACCATACAAGAAAAATTTCGCGAGTACTTACGAATACGGACTTACTTTTCAGACCTTTACTCAGCTCAGATTACTGGTCTTTGGAAACATTCCAGGAAGAAAAAGAGGTTTTAGATTTACTAAGAATTTAGTTTATATTGAAATTGGGTTGGTTGTTGCAGTGATTTTAATTGTTGTGGTTATGAAGATGATGATGTTTGTAAATAAATTGTTGTTTTAGTTTTCTTGTCTGTTGTTGTACATAATATGTATAATATATAAAAGAATACATTAATTAATTATAGGCCCTTCGTGGACCAGTGGTGATATTATATTCAGATGTATTTCCGAGCTTGGGAGAATAAATATCAAATATTGACTAGTTATGTTTTTATTAAACAGTACATATCGTACGGTTTATTGTATATAATGTACTAAAGTATGAAAATAAAGCATTAATATACATTCGTGAAGCATCTTTTTATTATTTACCCCTCAGAAAAATACCCATTTAACAAATTTAATAGCGTAAGGTATTTTTGACCGCTCTTGTTCGGCGCTTGAACCACCGTGCGGCGGCCAGCGAGGCGCGCCAGGACGTGCCGGCGCGGGCGCCGGAGGCCGCGCCGAGCTATGCGTGCGGTGTGGCGGTGCGTTCTGCGGGGATGCGCAACGGTGCCCGGCGTTGAGGTCGGTGTGTTACGAGTGCAACGGTCGAGGACATTTCGCGCGTGTTTGTGGCAATAAAGTGGTCGGTAAAAGAATACATAACGTGAGCCTTACGGAATCCGATTCTAGTGAAGAAGACATTTTATACATAAATATGGTGAATGCGGGTCATAAGAAGAAATGCTTAGCTAAGGAATGGACTGAAATAATAGACTTTAACGGTAAGCGAATAGAGTTTAAATTAGATACAGGGGCAATGTTAAATGTGTTGTCGAAAAATGATTGTACTAGATTGGGAATTTTAAGTAATCTTACTCCTTATAGTAAAAAAGTGTATTCATACACGGGTAATAGGGTTCCTATTATAGGCGAAAGTAATCTTAAATTTACTTTCAATAATAAACTACATAATTTAAAGTTTGTTGTTACTGATATGCAGTGTCAAAATATTTTAGGTTTAAATGCATGCATACAATTAGGAGCTATAAAACGGATAGATTCGTTATACATGGATAAATATTCAGATTTATTTCATGGGTTAGGAAAATTACCCGGTAAGCACAAAATTGTTGTGGATAAAAATGTTTCACCTGTTGTATGCCCCGCTCGTAGGATTCCGCTCGGTATGAAAGAGAAACTTTTAAAAGAGTTACAAAGAATGGAGGAACTAGGTGTAGTGAAAAAGGTTAGTCACCCCACCGAATGGGTGAGCCCCATTGTGATAGCTGCCAAGAAAAACGGTGATATACGTGTATGCTTGGATCCGCGGGCTCTCAACCAGGCCGTGCGGCGCGCGCACTTCCCGCTGCCGACGGTGAGCGAGCTGGCGGCTCGGCTGCGCGGTGCCAAGCACTTCAGCGTGCTCGACGCGCGCTGTGGCTTCTGGATGCTGGAGCTGGATGAAGCCAGTACGGACCTGTGTACCTTCTCCACGTGCTTCGGTCGGTACAAATTCCTTAGACTACCTTATGGAGTTAATTGCGCACCAGAAATGTTTCATGCAAAACTCAAACAGTGTCTAGAAGGCTTGGAAGGTATCGAATCATTTATCGACGATATCGTCGTATGGGGTAGTAATAAATTAGAGCACGATAGTCGATTAGAAAAGCTCTTGGAAAGAGCTAGGGAAGTAGGTTTAAAGTTTAACAGAGAAAAGTGTAAGTTTTGTGTGGAAGAGATAGTTTACTTAGGACATGTTTTCAACGCACAGGGTATGCGGCCAGACGGAGCAAAAGTCAAAGCTATAGTGGAAATGCCTGAACCAACAGAAAGAAAAAGTTTAGAAAGGTTTTTAGGTATGGTAAACTATCTTGCTAAATTTATTCCTAATTATTCGGAAAACGTAAGTGCGTTACGAGGGCTTTTGAAGAAGAATTCGGAATGGCTGTGGGAAAGTCAGCATACAAACGCCGTAAGTAAATTAAAAAAATTAATCACGTCTGCCCCAGTGCTGGCGCTGTACTCGGAGCGCGAGCCCATCGTGTTGTCGGTGGACGCGAGCGCCGAGGCGCTGGGCGCGGTGCTGCTGCAGGCCGGCCGCCCGGTGGAGTTCGCGTCGCTCACGCTCACCGACACACAGCGTCGCTACGCGCAGATCGAAAAGGAGATGTTAGCAATTGTTTTTGCTTGTGAACGATTTCGCCAATACATATTAGGCAGAAGCGATGTTACGGTACAGTCCGATCACAAACCATTAGAGGCTATTTTTAAAAAGTCGTTGTCTTCAGTACCTGCCCGACTTCAACGCATGATGTTGCGTATTCAATGTTATGATTTTAAAGTAAACTATACGCCGGGTAAGTACATGTATATAGCGGACACGTTGTCGCGCGCCCCCCTCCCCGATATGATGGAGAAACGGGTTACTGAAGATTTGGAAGCGCAGACTTGCTTCATGCTCAGTAGTTTACAATACAGTGACGAAAAACTAAATTTAATAAAAAAGAATATAGATAAAGATTCTATGGCACAAATATTGATAAACTACATAATTAAAGGTTGGCCTCGGCATCTATCCAATGTCGAAAGTGAGGTTCGTGAGTTTTGGCCTTACAGGGGCAGCCTGCAATACATAGACGGTTTAATATTAAAGGACAATAGGGTGTTTATCCCCGAGGAAATGCGCGGTGATATGCTGCGGCGCGTTCACGAGGGTCACCTGGGTATCGAGCGCTGCAAGCGGCGCGCGCGTGACGTCATGTTCTGGCCGGGCATGACGCGCGATGTGGAGCGCTGTGTGCGCGACTGCACCGCGTGTGCATTGCACGCGCCGCGCCCCTCGCGAGAACCGATGATACCGCACTCGATTCCAGATTTGCCTTGGGTTAAAGTTGGTTCTGACATATTTGAGTATAGAAAAAAGTATTATCTCATTTTAGTGGATTATTATTCAAATTTTATTGAAGTAAATGAATTAAATTCAATTGGGAGTAACTCAGTAATACGGGCTATGAAAGAACAGTTTTGTCGACACGGGATTCCTGGGACATTAGTATCGGATAATGGGCCAGCATATAGTTCTAAAGACTTCTTGATATTTCTTAAAAACTGGGAAATTTCACATGTTACTTCTTCTCCAATGTATGCTCAGTCTAATGGTAAAAGTGAACGTGCTGTGCGCACAGTGAAGAACTTACTTAAAAAGTGTTTAGATTCCGGCCAAGACTATCAATTAGGTTTACTTAACTTCCGATCAACCCCCAGAGATGACATAGCCTCGCCTACACAGCTACTGATGGGACGGCGTTTAAATACACGGCTTCCAGTACACCAATCATTACTAGCCGAAGAGGTATGTAACAAAAACATTCATGAAAAGTTGATTAAACGTCAGTTAAAGCAAAAACAAAATTATGACAAACAGTCACGTTCGCAGGACTTGCGAGTGTTACGTCAGCACGAGCAAGTGGTTGTGGCTGACGGTAACAGACGGCGACAGATGAAAGTGGTCGAAAAGTCCGCAGAGCCGCGGTCCTATGTACTGGAAGATGCAGTTGGCCGTAGGTATAGACGTAATCGGCGGCACATTATTTGTAGGCACGCAGAAGGTACAAGCGGCAAAGCTCAGGCGCCGGGCAGCCAACCCGAACCGCATACGGAGAAAACTAAACCTTGCGAATCTAAGCATACGTTTGTATTGCCGGGACCTACAGAATCGCAATTTGTAACTTGTAGGAAAAAGGTCCACTCTGGTTACAAAACAGATTAATTATTTTAGTTTAATAGTGTAAGTTTATGTAAAATATTGTTCTTACATTATGTATTGGTGATGGGATATAATAAGTACAAGTATCTGTTGAAGGGTATAGATATAGGTATACGATAGAATAGTTTTGATTTTGTTATTTTATTATATTACATTAAGCTTTGCATTGGAATGTAAGTAATTAAATAAAGTTCATCATGCCTGGTGATATTATATTCTTGTAAGGTTTTATGTCGTTTACACATAATTAATGTGGTATACAACGTTAGAGAATAGTAGGTATGTATTATTTACATTGTTCTTATTCCTCGTTACCTTACACAATCGTATGTAGCAACGTTGTCATGCCTAGACTTTACTCTTATTTGTATTTAGCATTTATTTTATTTCTGCATTCAAAGAGGAAAGATGTAGTATATTTATAATTAGGATTATGAAGGTTGCTCGTTGATACGATTTTGTTATATACCCCCGTATGTAAAATAAACAGTTCTCAACAAGCTAGCTTGTGTTTCACTACAGTATTGAATTCTATTCCACTTTCGCATCGTCTGCCAGCGGTCAAGGAGTTCGACGGGTCCGACCAACATAAAGTACTTGGTTTGTGTTGGTCGCCCACGTCAGACCACTTCGCCATGAAAGTAAACACTCCCGCTCAGACTTGTACTAAGCGTACAATATTGTCGTGTGTCGCTAAAATATGGGAAGTCATGGGATTTGTCGCGCCTGTCGTCTTGCATGCCAAGCTTCTCATCAAAAGGCTTTGGCTATGCAACTGCGACTGGGATGAGGCACCACCTGAAGATATAGTCAAGCTGTGGACTCGCTTTAGGGAAGAGCTTCCTTTGCTCTGCAACATAAAAATCCCACGCCACGTTGGTATTGTCGCCGATAGTGTGGTCACAATGTTGGCTTTCGCAGACGCTAGCGAGAAAGCATACGGGGGAGTAATTTATTTCCACGTCCACAATAGCGATGGCAATACCGTCAATTTGGTGACAGCTAAGTCTAAGCTCTCTCCCAAAAATGTCGTTTCTCTCGCTCGTCTTGAGCTCTGTGCTATTCTTGTTTTATCCCAATTAATAAGAAACGTCGTGGTCGCTTGTCAAAACTGAATAGTTTTCCGTGATATATTCGCATTTTCGGATTCGACGGTCGCGCTCTGTTGGGTACATTCGTCGCCCCATCGTTGGAATACGTTTGTAGCCAACAGAGTTTCGAAAATCCAAAGCGATTTGTCACCGCAAAATTTATATCACGTGTCCGGTGTGGACAATCCAGCAGATTGTCTTTCGCGCGGACTCACACCCTCACAAATTGTAGACCATCCGCTTTGGTTTAGTGGGCCCCCGTGGGCTCACATGGACATCTCACAATGGCCTGTCGTTCCTTTCAATCCCTCCTCGGTGTCCGAAGCACCTGAGGAGAAGAAAAATTCGTTGTTGGTCGCTGCACCTAACGAAAGATCTCCTATTCTTTCTTTAGTCGATCGTATCTCGCCTTGGAGTAAATTACTTAGAGTAGTGATTTACGTTTGTCGTTTTGCTAAGTTATTACCTGTTGCTTGCCGCATGTCAGCAGCGGATTATGATTTCGCTGAAGTACTCATTTTACGTGAGATTTAACGCTTCTATAATAATAATAATAATATATATTTATTCTCTTACCACAAATTACAGATAGAGTATTTATACGTCTACAGACACAATTTGATAGTAATTTGTGGAAGACTGGTGCCTAAACTAAGTTTTTTACAAAACCTGTATAGCAGGTCACCAGACCCCCTTACAAAGCTTTACGTACATAATTATTGTTGTACTGGAGACGATTACATTCATATAATAATAATAATAAATTAATTTATTGACACAAGTAATTACATTTACAGTAATGAATTCCCTAACACCAACGCTAGTAAAAACTGTGTTGTAGGTGTTAGTGTCTTCCCATTTATAAGGTGACAAATCTTTGTGTCTGATAGAATTGATTTAACAAAAACAAAGAACGAAAGAAAAAAAAAACATTTAAACGAAAAAATAAGATAAAAATATGGAAGCTAATAAACAATAAAAATTAAGAATCAAGCGTGCTGCCATGTGTGTGTGTATGTTATGTGTATAAGTGTGTGTGTCTATGTGTGTCGGTGTGTCTGTATGTCGGTGTGTCTGTGTGTGTGGGTGTGTCAGTGTGTGTGTGTATGATGGTAAGCATAGGTACATCAAGTTTTCAAAAGAATTTCTACTTCATCATAATCTAAAGTCTTTAGCCAATTAAATATGACCATTTTAAATTTGTTGTTATTTAACCTGTTTATTTTCAGAATTTTAATACATTTATTATAGACATGCGGAGCCAGGTAGCTGTAGTATCTTCTAGAAAATTTTGATTTGGTACGAGGTATAGGATAGTACTCCACGCGCTTTCGCGATATGGGTAGGTAAGGTACAACTTGTTTGTGGTATCTTCTTAGTATTTCGTATATGAATATCTTCCTGACCGATAAGACTCCTGCTAGTTCATACACTGAGGATGTAGGATGTCGAAATGGTAAGTATAGAACTTTGCCGCACCCCCCCAAGCGCAAATGCAATATCTAATAATGCATTCGCACAGTGCTCGGTAAGTTTGAAAAAGCAGAATATCATCTGCAACTGTGCGCAAGCTTTTAAATAGGTTTACCCTTGTTTGGCAGAACAAATTTTCGTCGAAAATCACTCCGGCTAATTTTGGTTACTATAAAGTCGTTTAGTAGAATTATTCATTTCGCCGAATAATTACTTTTTATATTTTTATTTAGCCTATTTATTTCTTTCAAATAATTTCATTTGACCGAATTTTCAAATTCACTAATTTTATTTAAACTAATGTTTCACTAGACTAATAATGATTTAGTCGAAATATCGCATCGAATATTCATTTAGTTAATTATTCGTTTCCTTTCATTGTCTATAAAAAAATCGGGCTCCGCCAAGCTACCTTGGAAGGTGGTAATCAGCAATTTTACCAAGGATGCAAGAGCGAGCGAAGCGAGCTCGGAACCTGGGGCACCCCGACTCGGACAGGTTAGGTTCGAAGGGGATGGCAGGGTCTGAAAGACCCCGCCATCCCCTTCGTGTTAGGTTACTTTAAACCTTGCAAACAGAAACAGGAGCCCCGCGAAGCGGGGCTCCGTCGAGCTACCTCAGTAGGTAGTAATCGGCAATTTGACAAAGGATGCAAGGGCGGGCGTATATTACTGATGACCACCTACCGAGGTAGCTTGACGGAGCCCCGCTTCGCGGGGCTCCTATTTCTGTTTGCAAGGTATGAAGTAACCTAACATGAAGGAGATGGCGGGGTCTTTCAGACCCCGCCATCCCCTTCGAACCTAACCTGTCCGAGTCGGGGTGCCCCAAGTCCCGAACTCGCTTCGCTCGCTCTTGCATCCTTAGTTACTGATTACCACCTACCAAGGTAGATCGACGGAACATAAATATTTACAATGTTTTGTTTTCTGCATTACATTACACCAATCGAATATTCGATAAACTAAATTTTATACCACCTGAATATTATATCAAATGAATATTATACCTTTTGATCAATAGTGCAAATGTTGTTATCGCAAATAAATATTCGATGAAATGAAAATTAAGTTAACCGATATTATACAAACTGATTATTTTCTCGAACGTTGTTCGAATTAAATCAAAAGTTGTTCGACCAAACAAGGGTGAACCTTTTAAATATGGGTGCGTCTCATTTCATATAAAGTTATTTGATATATTTTCATTTCAATAACGTTCACATGATATAATCAACGTGAGATATACCAACGGTTGATATAATTTCTCTACACATAATGTTTGTGTTACTCTAAAACTCATTTCATATAATTTTATTTGATATAACGTTTAATTAAGCGAAACTCATTACATATAACGTTTGAAACGTATAATTTAACGTTTAAACTATTTTCTTTAATGACTTTGGCTTATCCTTTGAATTTTGATTGTTTGCCTTCACGATTGCTATTGTCATTAGAAAAATTTAGTATCCAAGAGCGAGCGAAGCGAGCTCCTAACTTGGAACATCCCGACACGGACAGGTCAGGTTCCTTTAAACCTTGCACCTAGAAATAGGCTCCGTTGAGCCAGCATGACAGGTAGTAATCAGTTATTTGACCTAGGATGCAAGAGCGAGCGAAGCGAGCTCGGGACTTGGGGCACCCCGACACGGACAGGTTAGGTTCGAAGGGGATGGCGGGGTCTGAAAGACCCCGCCATCCCTTTCGTGTTAGGTTACTTTAAACCCCGTACGCAGAAATAGGAGCCCCGCGAAGCGGGGCTCCGTCGAAGATTCACGGCAGGTGGTACTATTACTAGGTATATCAGTGTTAGATTAGTTGCCAGGAAGAAAAAAAAAATTAGACCAAATAAGTTTTATGTCTTTTGAGCGGTATACAAAACGATTTTATATTCATTGATTGTTATGCTTATAGAAATTAGTCATTATAAAATTATGTGAATCGTTTATTATATTAACAGATCGTTATATCAAATAAAATTATTATATTCAGTTGTTATCTCTTGTAAGTTTTAGGGATTTTGTAGTTATATCATATATTACTTACCCTTTAAATATATATACTTATTTTCTTATTCTAGCCATAGTCAACGATATATGCACAGTCCAGTCAAGTTGGTCATCTAACGTTACTCCCAAGTACTTCACAATGGTAACTTGAGATAGCGTTGCACAGTTACAGCCGGTATGGATCTCTCTTCTATTGCAGGGGAATGTATGTATTTGGAAATTGTGCGATTCAGTAGGTTTCCCCACAGATGTTTTACTAAAGCATACATACTTCGTCTTGCTAGTATTTAGCGACATTAGCAGGTCCATGTGAGGCAAGGTGGCAGCCATCCTGCATAGGCTATTGATATAGATGAGGAATAATGTAGGCCCCAACGTGCTGCCCTGGGGAACGCCATATTTACACATGGAGTCAGCGCTTTCATGGCCAGCTACTCTAACACGCTGAGACCTACCCGTCATATAGTCTTTAAACCATTCCAGCGCAAGCCCCCTTATACCAATGCTCTCCAAACGCGACATTAGTATTTTGACAGACACGGTATCAAAAGCTTTTCGGAGGTCTAGAAAGACCCCAAGACATTTCTCCCCCGCATCTAGATAAGATACAAGTGTTGATGTCAATGCCAAGACTGCATCCTCGGTTGACTTTTTCTCACGGAACCCAAATTGAAAGTCGCTTTTTTTTTTTTTTTTTTTTAGCGTGGTAAAATCATCAAATGAGTCCTCCAACCCCGGGCAGGGCGGGAGGGACTGTCAGACTTCTACTGACTAAAATCCACGGTGTCCTTCATAGCCTGTTACGTTCCGGGGTTACGGTAAGGGAATAATCCCGCTACCCCGGCAGGCTTTGGCCCTCTGAGAGGGGGGCCCCGTCATTATGCTGACGCTCTTTGAGGCGCGCGTGGGACACAACGCGCCGTCGACCCGGGCATGGTCCTTGGTCGGGCAGCGAGTTGCCCTTTACTCGCTGCCCGCATGCCCGCGCCTACGGTGGCCGGAGATCATCTTGCGACGTCCGTCGCCATGGGCGCCTACCACTGCGGCTGGGGCGGAGGGAGGACGCTGTCCTCTCTCGCTCGCGGCCTGCCTCCTCCTTTACGAGCATTACTGCCTCGCAGAAGGAGCTGACCGCTTCCCACTCCGTCTCGCCCCGCAGCATGGCCGCAACCAATGCCGGGCGCGAGAGGTCTCCGCCTATCGCAGCCGTGGGGACACGTCGGTGCTCCGCCCAAGCTGGGCAGTCTTGCACCGTATGCTCCACCGTGTCCTCCGGGCGATCTTCGCAGTGGTGACACCCAGGCGTCTCCTCCTTTCGCATCAGACACAGGTACCTCCCGAAACTTCCGTGTCCGGTGAGGACCTGCGTCAAACGGTAGGTCAGGACGCCATGACTTCTCTCCAGCCACTCCTCAAAGAGGGGTCTTATCGCCGCAATTGCGGCGTGCCCGGCCGTCGGTCGCGACAGTCGTTCCTTCCATACTGCCCTGAGATCGCGCCGGAGGTCTTCGCGCCGCGCCTCGACTTCGCGAGGCAGCGGGGTCACGCCCCGGCGCTGCGCCTCCACGCGCCACTCATAGACGCGCTGGAGGGCAGTCGCCTCCAGATCCCAAGGCAGCAATCCGGCTAGCAGGTTGGCCGATTCAAAAATTGAAAGTCGCTTAGCAGTTTATTACTTTCAAGGTATTTCATAACTCTCCTATTGACGATTTTTTCTAGGATCTTGGACAACACTGATAGAAGAGAGATGGGGCGATAGTTGCTTGGCTCATCCTTGTTTCCTGATTTGAAAATTGGGCAGACAACAGCGTTTTTAAAAATTGACGGGAATCTGCCAGTTGACAGGCTAAGATTACACATAATATATGTTATTGGTTCTGTAACAGAAACAATATTTCGTTTTAGAATTTCCGACTTGATTTTATCCCTTCCGGGCGCAGTGTGCGATCTTAGCCCTAGAATAATACCCCTCACTTCATAGGGATCTGTAGGCATAAAGGACATAGAATTTGGAGGTGAGGAGGCATACGCGTCAGCCACTTGCGAAAGTTCCTCTTCAGATCTATCCATCCTAACAAGTAACTCATTAGCTAATGCTTCTCCAACTCCAGTGAAAAACTTATTTACCCTCCCCAGAGACTGTGTAGGTGAGGTGTCAATATCCAATAGTTCAAGAATGGGTTCTTTGTTTTTCTTCACATCACAGACTTCTTTAATCACTTCCCATGTCTTCTTTATATTACCTTTGTTTATCTTTAGCTTTTCTTGATAATATTGTTTTTTTAAGTTTTTTATGATAAAATTACACGTATTTCTATACTTTTGATATTTAATTTGTAGGAGCATATTGTCTGGTGTGTTTACTGCTGTTTTGTGTAATCTGTCTCTCTATCTTATACATTTGACTACTCCTTTTGTTATCCACGGTTTTAATGGCTTATATTTATTCGGTTTTTTTATAACATTGGTATTATCTATATCTATATCTATATACATATAATAAAACTGTAGAAAAGTAATTTTTGTGCATTAAAAAAAAACTCAAAAAATATAGCCAGGCTTATAAAGAACAACCAATAGAACCCATTTCTAGCATTTTTAGAATTTTTGTCTGTTTGTCTGTTTGTCTGTTTGTCTGTATGTCTGTTTGTCTGTTTGTATGTTTATTTGTTCGGGCATCACGTAGAATGTACGAAAGTTATGTAGATAACTTTAATACACAACGACTGACCGTAACTTGAATTAACATTTAGTTTTTGTTTCATTGAAATCGGATCAGTCTATCAAAAGATATTTGAATTCAAAGTGTACCAGAAGTAAAATTACGGTCAGTTTACACCGAACGGCAGTTCAGTAGCGCGATCTAGCTTGGAATAGAAAAACTACATATTAGAATAATGGTGTGGACTGGAGTGGAATGGTTTGGAGTGGGATGTTGTGGGATAAATTGGGATGAAGTGGGATAAAGTGGGATGAAGTGGTATGGAGTGGGATGCAGTGGGATAAAGTGGGATAAAGTGGGATGGAGTGGGATGGAGTGGGATGAAATGGGATGGAGTGGGATGGAGTGGGATGTAGTGGGATGGAGCGGGATGGAGCGGGATGGAGCGGGATGGAGCGGTATGGAGCGGGATGGAGTGGGATGGAGTGGGATGTAGTGGGATGTAGCGGGATGGAGCGGGATAGAGCGGGATGTAGCGGTATGGAGTGTGATGGAGCGGGATGGAGCGGGATAGAGCGGGATGTAGCGGTATGGAGTGTGATCGAGTGGGATGGAGTGGTATGGAGTAGTATGGAGTGGGATGTAGTGGAATAAAGTGGGATGGAGTGGGATGGAGTGGGATGGAGTGGGATGGAGTGGGATGGAGTGGGATGGAGTGGGATGGAGTGTGATGGAGTGGGATGGAGTGGGATGGAGTGGGATGGAGTGGGATGGAGTGGGATGGAGTGGGATGGAGTGGGATGGAGTGGGATGGAGTGGGATGGAGTGGGATGGAGTGGGATGGAGTGGGATGGAGTGGGATGGAGTGGGATGGAGTGGGATGGAGTGGGATGGAGTGGGATGGAGTGGGATGGAGTGCGATGGAGTGGGATGGAGTGGGATGGAGTGGGATGGAGTGGGATGGAGTGGGATGTAGTGGGATGGAGTGGGATGGAGTGGGATGGAGTGGGATTGAGTGGGATGGAGTGGGATGGAGTGGGATGGAGTGGGATGGAGTGGGATGGAGTGGGATGGAGTGGGATGGAGTGGGATAGAGGGATGTAGTGGGATAAAGTGGGATGGAGTGGGATGAAGTGGGATGAAGTGGGATGGAGTGGGATTGAGTGGGATGTTGTGGAATGGAACGGGATGCAATAGGTGTTTTGAACGTTGCTAGGTGGGCTTTGAACGACAGAGGGCGTTTATCACAAACAGGTCAAATATTCTTGAAAAATCTAAATAAATTCTAATACTAATAGGGTTTATATGAAAACGATTATGATTTATAAAAATCAAGGCGAAAATTAAGCACTTCGCACTAAGAAAACATTGTTAAATTCCGACATCCACGCGAACGAAGTCGCGGGCACAGCTAGTTCGTAATAATATTCGTTAGTCTTGTCGTTAATATTTCCGATGCAATATTGATATCAATAGATGCATAAAGATTTTCCCAAGATTCTTCAGCGAGTTGTTTTGTTATCATGTCATAGTCTATCGTTTCTTTGTTGTACATAACACTTCTTTTTTGTATTTTAGAGCTATTAATAAGTAATAGTATTGGGCAGTGGTCCGTTAAAGGCTGTTCAAAAACTGCAGTTTTCCAACGGTATGAGCATTTTATGTTGAAATTATCAATACATGTTTTGATGCGAGTTGGTTTGTCAATGCCTGGTCGCAATCCATGCATAGCCATCAGATTCAGGTATTCTTGGGATACACTAGACCGGTTTTGTGATAAAATATCGATGTTTATATCTCCGGTAAAAATAACGTTCTTTGTTCGACATCTACATAGAATACTATCGAGTAATTCCAAATAAAAATTAGGATTTTTAAAACTAGGTGGCCTATAGGAACAAATAATTGTGTAGTCAGGCTTAATAGTGACAATTAAGCAGTTTCCTTCAATAATCTTAGGCTCATAGACACAAGCCACGATATCGCTGCGTACATACACCACCAGTCCACCACACCATCGTTTTGGTTTATGCTAGTCCGAGTCCAATATTTGTCATAGTTATTCATAATATTTGGTGGAGGATTATTCAAATTTGTCCAGCACTCGGATAATACAATAATATCTATACGCATATTTAGCGGAAATAAAAGATACCAAAAGGTCAAAGTTACAGTTAATACTTCTAATGTTAATGCTAATTATTGTCATTGAGCAACGCGTTTGAAGATTATAGTCTAGTAGATCCGGGCAAGTACTGGTGTCATTAATATATTTTATATACATTCAATTGGGTCAGCCAAGTCTATTTGTTCTGTTATGTTTATATTAACGTCGTGATCGAATTTAAAAAATTAAAATGGTATTGTAACAATGCCATTCAAAATACGACTTTTGTAATGTAGAAACATTATATTATTTTTATACATTTATGAACTAAACGTTTTTGTGAAATCAAATCCCAACTATTTTAAGACTGCGTTTAAAAGCAACTATAGACAATTACGTGACAAAAAAAGACTAGAAATTGAAATACCTTATGGGAAAACAGCACTAATTAATAAAAGTATTCTCTGCATGGCATCTTTAATTTATAACAAGCTGCCCGATTTTGTCAAAACTTTACCCGTTAACCAATTCAAGTCGAAGATACACAAACTCCTAATAAATAAATGTTATTATAGCGTCAAGGAGTACTTACAGGATAAAGATATAGATAGATACTTACACTAACAAGTAGTGTGACATGCAGTAATAACTTTTATGTACCTAATTTTTATGTTAACTAATGTTATATTTTTAATGTATTTAATGATTAATTTAATTTATTGACCACGACATGAATAATTGTAACTCTCTTGACATTCTACATATTCTTTTTTTTATCCTTTGACATGTGTATAGCTCTGACACTAAATATGTTATAATTAGCTTTTCTTTTCGAGCAGGATAATTCTATAATTTTGTAATATTAAGTAATGTTATTAGAAACATCAGATTGCCTAAAGATTATATAAATATTTGCACATCTAATTAGGTAATGATACAGTGCACTCTATAACTGTTTGTAACATCTTTTATACCTGTATTATGCAAATAAATTATTTGATTTGATTTGATTTGATTTGAAAATACAGTAAAAGAAATGTAAATATATGTATAAAAATCTGATGTAATGTGTTATGTGAAATATGATTCTTATTAGTTGTTAAATGTAATGATTTTGTGTTTTGTGTAAATAGGCATGTAGTGTACTTTGGCTGTAGAGTGTTGACATGCACGTACAAAAATATAAAATTCAGAAGAGAAAAACTTAAAACTATGTTATACATTGGAATTTTTACAAGGCATGCATGTTGCTGCCTTGGGATCTGGAGGCGACTGCCCTCCAGCGCGTCTATGAGTGGCGCGTGGAGGCGCAGCGCCGGGGCGTGACCCCGCTGCCTCGCGAAGTCGAGGCGCGGCGCGAAGACCTCCGGCGCGATCTCAGGGCAGTATGAAAGGAACGACTGTCGCGACCGACGGCCGGGCACGCCGCAATTGCGGCGATAAGACCCCTCTTTGAGGAGTGGCTGGAGAGAAGTCATGGCGTCCTGACCTACCGTTTGACGCAGGTCCTCACCGGACACGGAAGTTTCGGGAGGTACCTGTGTCTGATGCGAAAGGAGGAGACGCCTGGGTGTCACCACTGCGAAGACCGCCCGGAGGACACGGTGGAGCATACGGTGCAAGACTGCCCAGCTTGGGCGGAGCACCGACGTGTCCCCACGGCTGCGATAGGCGGAGACCTCTCGCGCCCGGCATTGGTTGCGGCCATGCTGCGGGGCGAGACGGAGTGGGAAGCGGTCAGCTCCTTCTGCGAGGCAGTAATGCTCGTAAAGGAGGAGGCAGGCCGCGAGCGAGAGAGGACAGCGTCCTCCCTCCGCCCCAGCCGCAGTGGTAGGCGCCCATGGCGACGGACGTCGCAAGATGATCTCCGGCCACCGTAGGCGCGGGCATGCGGGCAGCGAGTAAAGGGCAACTCGCTGCCCGACCAAGGACCATGCCCGGGTCGACGGCGCGTTGTGTCCCACGCGCGCCTCAAAGAGCGTCAGCATAATGACGGGGCCCCCCTCTCAGAGGGCCAAAGCCTGCCGGGGTCGCGGGATTATTCCCTTACCGTAACCCCGGAACTTAACAGGCTAAGAAGGACACCGTGGATTTTAGTCAGTAGAAGTCTGACAGTCCCTCCCGCCCTGCCCGGGGTTAGAGGACTCATTTGATGATTTTACCACGCTAAAAAAAAAAAAAAAAGGCATGCATGTTTCAGACGAAGCATAATTTTTTCAGGTCGGACGCGTTGTTGGATGTTCATCAATGTCTCTAGTAATTTCTCTTGTTTTTTCAAACCCTCGAAATCGGTTTCGTGTGTTATTCTTTTTGCCGGGGCTCCGTCTTCTTTTTTTATATACACTTTGCCATATGACGTCCAGTGATATGCATAAGCGTGTAGCTTCGCGAATTCCCTTGCCTGATAGAACAGCTTCTTGGCTTTAAGGGTAAGGCTCTCAGAGATAAATATAGGACTGTTTCCCGCTATTTGGATGTGTGCGCTGTTTAATCGGTTGGTCTTGTGGTCGCGGTTATACTTTTTAATGTTTGTGAGTAGTCTGTCCTTAGTTAAAGTGGACACAAATTCAACGGTTAAAGGCCCATCAGTTTGGGGTTTTTTGCTGCTATTAAAACGATAAACCTCTCTGAGATCACTCGCTTGTATTTCAGTACTCACAGCTGTTCCCAAATTTTTGACAATGGTTACAAGGTCATCCTTAGACTCATTGGGGATTCTAGGCACATTACGAATTTCTAGGCTCGATGATTTTGCGTTCCGTTCCATGATCTCGACTTTTTCCTCTAGAGATCCAATATACGCACTTTTCTTTTCCTTTTCCAGAAGGGCCAATTTAATCATCAGATCATCATATTTAGTGCTCAAAAATTTAACAGTTTTTTTTAATTCTATATTTTGAGTCTGTATTTGATCCAAATTGCATTGCATCGCGCCAAATTTCTGTTCTTGTTCCCTTCTTAAAGTTTCAAATGATGACTAATTGATGTCGTCACGCAGAGATTGAATTTCTTGTGATACTTCAACACCATGTTTACGTTTATGGCGTAAAGTGATTCGGTCCAATTTCTGCTCCGATGTCGGTGACGTCAAATCAGGTTCGGAACTGTGATGAGGCAAAGGTTCACCACACGGTTTAGGTGACGACCGCTTTATCATTTTGAGGATAAAACAAAGCACCTGACGTCTGCAAATCACAAGTGTTAGCGATGACACACGCTGCTCGGTGCAATTAAGTAGGCGCTTGTGACAGTTTTTAGTCAGTGTAGCTGTAGTGTGCGGAGTCAGGTGGTAATGACTCACGTGCCGACGACAGAGATGGGTAGCGTGGACAATCAACTTGCTCTCTCGCTTCGCTCGCCGCAGGACTCGATCTCTTGCAACACTTTGCGCGCCTGGTACTTTCCGCGAATTATACGAGTAGATTTATTTAAAATTTTGAATTAAAATTGAATTATTAAATTGTTTAAATAATGTGACGAGGTAGACACGTCCGTGCGCAATGGCGGTGCGGAGGGAAGGATTTATAATAATATGATATTAAAATGCAAATTATTAGTAAAATTGTTATAAAATTGTAACATTTGTCAAATAATAATAGATTTACAAATATTAAAAATAAAAAGAATAACATTAATAAATTATTGAAGTTATTATTTAGGGTGCATGCAGGGGAGAATGTTTGTGAATGTGTGTGTGTGTGGTGAGTGGGTGTGATGTGATGTGTGAGTGCGTGGTGTTTTTGTTAGGATACGGGTTTGAAAAGATTTTCAATTTGGGTATAATCTAAAGTGAAAAGCCAGTCGGTTATCTTTCTTTTAAAGGCTGTTTTGTTTAGGGTATGCACAGAGAGCAGATGATTTAGTTTGTTATATAGAAAGGGGCCAAGAAAAGAGAAGAAATTTCGAGCAAAGGACATGGTCCACAATGTATTGACCAAAAACCCAGAATCAAAGTGTAGTCGATACGGTCAAACTGTATGCAAATGGATTCCCTAGAACTATCTTAATAATCGTACCAAGTTACAATATCCTAATCCACGGCATATCGGAGTTATGGGCTGTCAAAGTTTGCCAAAAAAGTTCCACGTGCTACTGAGATTTCACGTTTGTGTGGGCAAAATAGTCATGCTGCCGATAATATTGCGTACCAACGACGCCATAGCTGTTATTACACAAAAAAAAAAAGTGCCAGCATTACAGTAACCCCGGGTCGACGACGCGCGACGGCGCGTTGTGTTCCACCCGCGCCTCAAAGAGTGTCAGCATAATGACGAGGGACTCTAGAGGGCCAAAGCCTGCCGGCGTCGCGGGACTTATCAATTTACCGTGACCCTGGAACGTAAAAGGCTATTGAAGGACACCGTGGATTTTAGTCAGTACAAGTCTGACAGTCCCTCCCGGTCTCCATGAGTTTCCGAAATCATTTGATGATTTCACCACGATTTAAAAAAAAATAGAAAACCATTCAATGAATGATCATATGGAGAGATGCCGCTGCAAAACTGCTATATGGATGCCTGCCAGCAGCACTCGTGTCTTCTGCCCTTGTTTAGTTTTAATGTTGTTGTTCTGTTCTGTGTGTGACTAACAATAAACTTTTCTTTCTTTCTTTCCAAAGTACGTTTTTGATGGATGGCCCAAGTAAAACAACACTTGCTGAGAACAATCTGAGGATGAGTTGCTAAAGTTAAGCAACATTCACCGAGGTCTGTCTTTGAATGGGTGACCACTGTAAAGTAACATTTCCCAAAGTGTTTTGTTTCTTAACGTTGGGTGGATGACCCAAGACTTGCGGTGAGATATCAGATGTTATACATCAATTGCGACTACTGTTATGTAATGCTGGCACTTTTTAGGGTTCCGTAGCCAAATGGCAAAAAACGGAACCATTATAGATTCGTCATATCTGTCTGTCTGTCCGTCCGTATGTCACAGCCTTTTTTCTTCGAAAGTATAACAGCTATCCTGTTGGAACTTGGTAGGTAGATGTATTGAGTGAACCGCATTAGGATTTTGACACGAAAATAAAAATAAAACTAATTTTGGGGGTTGCCCCCATACATAGAATTTAAACTCAAAAAAATTTTTCACCTGACCCTTATGTGTAGGGTATCTAAGAATAGGTCTTGAAAAATGATATTGAGCTTACAAACATCATTTTTTTCTAAACTGAACAGTTTGCGCGAGAGACTTCCAAAGTGTGCAAAGTGGTAAAATGTGTGTCCCCCCCTCCTGTAACTTCTAAAATAAGTGAATTATAAAGCTAAAAAAATATATGATGTACATAACCATGCAAACTTCAATTGAAAATTGGTTTGAACAAGATTAAGTAATTAGTTTTTTTTTAATACGTCATAAACCGTAATCCGCAATTAACTTTTCAAAGTTACGACCAACTACAAGAACGTTTTTATTATGTTACTTGCTGTACTTCTCTGTAGGGTATGCCGACGATATAACCATAATAATAAATGGCACTCACGAAAATACCCTGTGCAACCACTTGCGCCAAGCATTGAAAATAGTGGAGGACTGGTGCAACAAAAACCAGCTATCAGTAAATCCTTCAAAAACCGAGCTGATCCTCTTCACAAAAAAGAGGAAGCTACCGACCCTACATAACAGCTTCCACGTTTCTTTGGAACCACCCTAGGCCTATCAACTGAAACCAAATACCTGGGCATCTTTTTGGATAAACAGCTGAATTGGGCAAAACACATCAACTACATCACTACAAAAGCCAGCATGCTTTTGTAGTGATGTAGTTGATGTGTTTTGCGATATCCCTGTGGCAGTGCAAGCGAATGCTTGGCAGGAATTGGGGGATCAGTCCCAAGACCACTCACTGGCTATATACCACTGTCATACTGACCGACAGTCACGTACGGCTCATTGGTCTGGTGGCCCAGAACAAACCTGAGCACAACCAAAAAAGACCTCGAAAAGCTGCAGCGATTTGCTTGTATGGCAATTACTAGCTGTATGAGAACTGCACCCACCGCTGCCCTACAGGCAATGCTTGGACTGCCACCTCTACACCTCATCGTGCAGAAAGAGGCGGCCCTAGCCGCCTTTAGGCTTCATGCCTTGGGAACCCTAAACAAAGACTCAAGAATTAAACACACGCGAATTAAGAATGATGCGATCGAACAACAGCCAATGATGGCATCACCCTGCGACAAAGCCCCAAGACAAAATCACTTTGTAAAGCACTACAGTATCACACTTGCAGGAGAGCAGTGTGACTATTCAGGTCCGAGAACTGAGGATATACACAGATTGATCAAAGAATTATTCCGGAACCGGGGCTGGAGACACCCAGAATTTACACAGATGTTCTCCACAGACCAAAGAACCTGATCAACTTCTGGAGGGAGGTGGGCTGGTTGGAATAAGCCTCCAAAGGCCACTATGGCCCACGCACAATGGTCCACATGAAGGACTAAGTGCGGAAACCAAACCCCTAACATAGAACATGTTACTTGCTGCTACGGAACCCTTCATGGGCGAGTCCGACTCGCACTTGGCCAGTTTTTTTTGTAATATCGTTTAATAACATCTCAGGCGTCGTTGGTACGCAAAATAATCGGCAGCATGAGTACTTTGGCAGCACAAACGTGACATCTCAAGGAACAAGATGGATATTTTTTGCACATTTTGACAGCTCATAACTCCGATATCCCATGGATTAGGATGTTGAAACTTGATACGATTATTAAGATAGTTCTAGAGAATCTATCGGCATACAGTTTGACCGTATCGACCACATCTTTGATTTTGGGTGAATTTTGATACCGTCTCCTTTGGTTTTAACTAGATGAGGGTGGCATACGTCCCTTCTTCTGTTTCTCATTTCAGAATGTAGATGGTTTTTTATAACAGGAATAAGAGTACGTTGCTTCAAAGCTGTATGGAGAATAAAAAGCTGCCGAATTGAGAGGACTTTAGAGGACTTATACACTTCTATAGTGGGATGACGGAAGGGGAGGAATTGTGCGATTTTAAGGACTGCCCTTTGAGCCCTTTCGAGTAGTAAAAGGCTTGTTTTAAACGTTCCACCCCATGAGATGATGCAATATGTCAGTAGAGATTGGCACAAAGCACAATACACAGAAAGTAGTTGCTTGGAGGTAAGTACCGAACGAAGATTTTTAACCACGAAAATAAATTTCCTTATTCTGTTAGTGAGACAATTTATGTGTGCAGAAAAGTTCAATTTTGTGTCCAAAATGACTCCCAAGTAGGTACTTGATATTTTCAACTTTTTGCAATTCGGAACAAGAGCAGTCACCGTTGTAAGGGAATGGACAGTTGTGAGCGATAATAGAGAAAGGTTGGAGAGTTGACTGAGGGCCGTTCCTTAAAGTAAAAGCCATATAATTGGTTTTACTGGAGTTTAAGGTAAGTATATTACTTTTCAGCCAAGAATTCACAGTATTAAACCCGGCCTGGGCATGGTCATAGACTTCCTGCCATGTGTCTGCACTAAGAAGAAGCACAGTGTCATCTGCGAATGTAATCATACGTCCATTTTGAAGTGAGAGGTTGCAGAGGTCATTGATATACACCAAGAATAAGGTGGGCCCAAGGATGCTCCCCTGAGGAACTCCAAAATGTACGGGGAGAGTGTCACTTGAGTTGTTATCAATTTTGACAAATTGCGTGCGGTTAGTTAGGTAATCTTTGAAGAGTGCCAATTGATTTCCACGAATGCCGACGTTTTCAAGTTTATGTAGCAAGATAGGGACCGACACCGTATCGAAGGCCTTGGCCAGGTCTAAAAAGATGGCCAAAGATTTCTTCTTATCATCCAGTTTCGAAACGATGAAGTTTGTAAGTTCATGAACTGCCATGGCCGTCGATTTTTGTGCACGAAAACCAAATTGACACTAGGACAGCAGGTTGTTTGATTCTAGGTATTTTACCAATCTGTTGTTCAGTAGCCGTTCCAAAATTTTTGACAAGGCAGGCAGAATTGCTATTGGTCTATAATTATTAATACAGTGTCGGTCCCCCGTCTTGTGAATGGGATGGATAAGAGCTTTCTTAAACGCAAGTGGAAAGGTACCAGATTCTATCGCCAAGTTGCAGACAGAGTAATAGATGGTACTAAAATATTCTTATGCGCAATGAGAAGGTTTGAGGAAATATTGTCGCGGCCCACGGCACAGTCGCGCTTAAGAGTGGAAATAATGGCAGCTACCTCGTCCTCATCTGTAGGAAGAATAACCATGGAGCGGGGAAGAGGTTGGTTGATGGGTACTAATAGGGGGGTAAACATGACCCTGCTGTTGGTCGGTTAATTTACTAGCTAAGGTTGAGCCAATATTGGCAAAAAAATGGTTTATTTTATTTAAGGAATGAGCTGGTGGATCCGTGTTGCTTATTAACTCAGTGGGTGATGTCTTGGGTTTTGATCTATTGGCCACTTTATGTATAGCTTTCCAGAGACGACGATTGTCTTTTCCTGCCTTTTTAACTTCTTGTCTCTCTTTTAACCTTTTTTTAAATTTTGTTGCAATAGTTCCTATATCGTGTGTATGTTGTCTTTTGTATTAAATTTTCAGGATGTTTTTTAATTTTTTTATTTAAGTTGTCTCTGTTTTTTATACATTTCAGGAGACCTGGTGTAATCCAGGGTTTAATGATTGTTTTCCTCTTTGAGACGATAATCATTTTAGTGTTTGACTCTACTTTAGTTTTAAGAATGCGAACTAGTTCATCAGCAGCTCCATTGGCATCTGTTGACTCGAGAACTGGTAGAAAGTTGGCTTTGTTTAAGTCGGAGAGTAATCCATCTGGATCTATCCGTGAGAAAATGTGTTTCAGGCACCTAGGAAGACATTGATTTAATGACAGGATGACAGTAAAATGATCAGTGAGGGTTGTTTGAGCTATAAGAACGTTCGCAGGCAATTTAGTTTTAAGAATTACGTGATCTAGACATGTTTTCCCATGTGTTGGAATAACATGTGCAGGTAGCAAGCCGTGAAACGAGGTCAAATCGAGATAAGGTGAAGCATTACGGTCATGATTTGAGGTGCTGACATCTATATTTATGTCACCTGTAAGAATAATGTTTGTACAAGCAGAGTAGTTGTTTAATAATTCATTTAATGATTGTAGAAAGTTTGATATATTGTTATACGAAGGCGGGCGATAGACAGCTAAAACCACGGTGTTATTATTAATTTTTATTGTTAAGCAATTTGCATCAAGAAAGTCTGGTTCGACAACTTTGGCACATATACCATTTTTTATGTAGACGACTACACCCTCATTTTGCGTTTTGTTAGTAGAATAAATGTTATAGTCAGTTAACACCGGAAGTACAATGAAAAACCCTAAAAATATGTGATGAAAGTGTATGACTGTGTGTGGCATTGTTAATGTGTAGTTTATTGTTTGCGTATATAGGTGTTATAAAGGCATAAAAATACAATTGGAAAACATTAATGAACATCAAAGATACGTTTTTAAAACGCATGCAAGGTTTAAGGGATATTAAATAATGTCCATGTAGTCATTTTTCGATTATTTTAGTATACCTTGCCATAGGCCGACCAGCAATGTTTATATTTATGTTGGGAGGCAAAATCTCTCGCTAGGAAAAACAACTTTCGTGTTTTTGCGGGGAGATTGTCAGAAATGTAAACAGGTATTTTTGGGCCGGGGACACGTAGATGAGTTGTGTTTAGCTTGCAGTTTTTATTAAAATTTCTGACTGATTGAAGTGTCTTAGATTTTAGTCTATCTGTGGTAAAGTCTACTATGATGGTGTTATTCATAGAATTGTTTGATGTAATCCTATAGACATCTTTAATATCCGATTCTGAAACTGTGGTGTCCGAACGGTACCAATATTTGTGACTACATTTATTAGATCTAATTTCGATTCAGTCTCAATCTTTGGGATGATTTTTTTTTCTACAGTTGTAATTTTCGAATGTTTTTCAAGTTGATTAACTCTTTCTTCCAGTTTCTTGATGTAGATTCGGTTTTCCCTCTTTTCTGCTTCGTATTGTTGCATTTTGTTAAGCATATCGTCGTACTTTTTAGCAGTAAAGTTTACAGAGTCTTGTAGTTTGCTGCACTGATTTTTTATTTCTAACAGAAATAGTGTTATAGTGTTGGTCGTCGCGCTTCCTTTTATTACGACAGGTAATGTTTCTATTTCTCAAAGGAGATTGCCGGACTCAGGGAAGGCAAGGATTGTAGTCATTCTCTTCGGCATTTAAAACCTTTCCTCAAAGACGGACTCATTAGAGTCGGAGGCCGTTTAAGGAATTCGGATGCGGGTTATGAAGCGAAACACCCAATTCTACTCCCAAGGAAAGATCCCATTCTGAATTTGCTTGTCGAATACCATCACAAGTTGAATTGCCACGCGGGCCCCGACCTGTTGATGTCACTATTACGTCAAAGATATTGGATACTTTCTGCACGCAATTTAGTAAGGAATAGGATCCATAAGTGTCTTCCCTGCTTTCGTCTCCGTCCCAAGCCAACTTTCCCTGAGATGGCAGATCATCGGTCTTGTCGTGTGGTTCAGTCGACTAAACCATTCGTTCACACGGGCACGGACTACGCCGGTCCCTTCAAGGTTACCATGTCTCGCGGCCGAGGCATTCGTTCTACCAAAGCATACGTGTGTCTCTTCGTCTGCGTGACGACACGCGCGGTACATATCGAACTAGCCGGTGATCTTAGTACAATCAGTTTTATGAGCGCTTTCAAACGATTCCTGTCGAGACGTGGCCCTGTTAGTAGGATTTACTCGGACAACGGGACTGTTGGGAATAATCACTTGTAATATAATTGGATTTGATTCCTTGCACATCCCTAGTTTTTAGTGTGTGATTATGGACATCACTACTGTTGGGTTGTCTTTTGTCTGTGGTGTGCTCTATGAAAATAGCTTCAATATTGTGCTCGTTTTATATTAATAAAAAGCTTCAAGATTATCGGCCACTGATTTATTTATATCTATAATATATAACAGGGACAAATTACATTGGCGCTAAGCGTTAACTTTCGGAACTTCACGACTTCCTTTGTTCGAAATATCACAACACCGAATTTGATCACATGTTAGCTGAAAATCGCATAAATTGGTCACTTAATGTCCCTACTGCTAGTCATTTCGGCGGTAATTGGGAGGCGAATATTAGAAGTTTAAAGATTCACTTATACCGTGTAATAGGTGATACCATCCTGTCGTTTGAAGAGTTAAATACCGTTCTTATTCAAGTCGAATCAGTAATACTAGACCGCTTTGCAGGACACTTTCTAGTGATCCTTCAGAACCGCTAGCTTTGACTCAAGCGCACTTTCTAAATCTCACCCCATTAAAATATTTACCTGCCGAAGAGATAGACGAGAGAACTGTTGTTTCGAGACATAAAAGTTAGACCAATTGGTACAGTCGTTTTGGAAGCGCTGAAGAAGTGGATATCTTCACACTTTACAATCGCGTCGTAAATGGAACACGCCGAACGACCCAGTCACTGTCGGTACGGTTGTGATTCTCAAAGTAGATAATGCGCCCCCACTTCACTGGCCTTTGGGTGTCGTGGAAGAAGTTTTTCCTGACTCGGCAGGAGTCACTCACATCGCCCGCGTTAAGACAATGACTGGATCCTACTTGCGTCCCGTCGTTCGTCTTTGCCAATTGCTTAACCAATAAGTTCGGCCCCGTAATCCGAGGTTAGGTTAGCATTAGTAAGTAGTTAATTGTTTGATTTGATTGATTTATGTACGTATAGATAGTAGTTCTTGTAGTTTATTTTCGCGAAGTTTGCCTTCAACTTTTGAAGACATCCCTTCAAGCCCGGGGGGAATGGTTACGCGGACAGATCAATTTAATCGGTTCGACACTTCATGTCATTGGATGTCTAATCTGATTGGCTGTGAAGTCCTTCCCTACTCCCTTCCATGCATTTTTGCCTGCGCGTCGTCGGTCAAGTGACGAGCGTCTGTCGTTCGTTCGCAATCCTTCGCGACTATTGGCTACCGCGCGCGCGCCTGTGCGACAAATTCGCAAGTGTCTTCAAAGCTATCGAGCTTCAAGAAACTTACAGCATAAGAAGAGAATCATCTCATCCACGACGTCTCCGGAGAAAAAAGGTACTGTGCACTTCCTTCCTTAGGTTGTTCTGCATTCTAAACCCTCTGTGTCTCCCGGCAGAACGTCAATTCCCGCTTTTTCGTCATAGCCAATAAGTCTTTCGTTAACCCGCGCATCCAAATAATATACTAATACATATGAAAATATGTACCTAATATAATATACATAATACCAATAAATAATATTTGATAAATAAATTTTATACTTATAAACCTACATGAATAAAATACATAAATTAAATGGATACATAACATGATGACGACCATAGCAATAAATGGAAACTTAAGGATCGAGTGATTTTAGCAAGTATTCCCGAACTTGGCGTTTAAAAGAAAATTTACTGGGAGCTTTTTAAATGTCAAGGGGAAGCGCATTCCAGAGTTTAATTGCCGTTACCACGAAGGAATTGGAAACAAAACCAGTACGGTGAGAAGGTATCTGAAGGAGTAAGTTTTCAGCAGCACGAAGATTTCGATCGTGGGAACTGCCCAGGATCTGAAAAGAACTTTTTAAATAATTAGGTGCACAAGGATCGTTAATAATAGAGAAAAGCAAGCAGAGTGATCTGAGGGATCTTCTCTGGCGGATAGGTAGCCATTTAAGCTGAGAACGGTAACTAGAAATGTGATCAAATTTACGAAGTCCAAATACAAAGCGAATACAATTGTTGAGAAGTCGATCCAATTTGTTAAGAAGATTTTGGGATACATCAGAGTAACAAACATCTGCATAATCAATAATAGGGAGCACAAGAGCCTGGACAAGCAATAGTTTAGTGCTAGATGGAAGAAAGTGCTTAAATCTATAGAGAGATCGCAAAGTGGCAGAAACGTTTCGACTCACCAAATTGACCTGCTTCTCCCAACTAAACCGATCATCAATATGCAACCCCAAATCCTTAACGTGAGCTGATAAAGGAATAATAGTGTCATTAAATTTAATAGGTACAGTAGGCGTTCAAAAGCGGGTAGGCACGCTTAAAAGTCAATAGCTTGACGTTTAGTTTGACTTACGACCTTCTATTTTTGAGAGACTCATTCATCATCAACTACTGATTGTATAGGATTCATAATTTCAACGTGTATAGTAAGTGTCCAGTTGGCCCAGTGGTAAAGCGTTTCGCCTGACGTATGCGGTGAACGGCAAGGCATGACTTCGAACCTCTCGCAGTGATATTCTTTTTGTAAGTTTTACTCAATTGTTAAATATTGTAATTGGACAGAAATATGATTATAATCGTTTGTTCACAATTTCTGCGAGGTAGACGAAGTTTTAGGAATATTTAACTTGATCGAAATCAAGTTGTCGTTAGATTGTGGTTGTTGGTTAGTGACGTGTGATTATATGTATAGAAAGAAAGAAAGAAAGAAAGAAAAGATTTATTGACACGTACACAGGACAGAACAACAGTAATTAAACATAGATACAATAAAGACGTGGAAAAAAGAAACATAGAAAGAACAAAAAACAAAAAAAAAACACAAAGCATAAACTAAAAAACACAAAGCATAAACTAAATTTAACCCAAAAAAATAAACTAAACGAAAAGAAAAACAGAACAAAAATAACATGAGAATATGTCCTGTGCAAGGCCAAAAGGCTCCTATCTCAGCATGTGCTGCGACATTTATTAAAATGTCACAGCGCTGGTTTTCTGATAGGGCCCAAAGTGATGTCACGGTCAGATACGATAAGTTAAATATTATAAGATAGACTAAATAAATTTAATAAGATACATAGTAGAACTAATCGCACCCGCGACGACGATGCTTGTCTATGCCACATGTGTCTGAGGTTGGCAGCACTGTCTTGTCAACGACAAGCAGAGACGCGCCGCGGGCGCAGACACAAACAAAATGTCATCCGTATACTCTCCACTTAGTCCGTGTGTCATCCCAAGATACAGTGGTGCCGATTCTCTTGTCACAAATGCCTCTAAACTAGACTAAAAATCACTAAAATTAAGTTTGTTCCTGTCAAACGACGTTTCCCATTCTGAAATTGACTAAAGTGACACAACTTAAATATATTATAGTTTGACAGCACTAAGTTATTCAATTTAGTGAAAATGGCAATTTTGCTATTCTGAAATTGACGTTTTTCACCTAAACTTACGATTGTCAAACTAAATCAGACTATTTATAAACGCGATTAAAATGGTGTGGAATAAAATTAGTTGTTATTCAGCACATTTCTCTCGTATTTCTATAAAGTTTGGATGGTTTTGAGTTCATTATGGAATATTATGTGATTGCAGCTGTTGTCGATTCGGCAGAAAGGTAAATTTAGTGTTATTTTATTAAGATACAATACGAAATGCACTCATGACAACTTACACGGGATTTTTGTACAGAACATCTAATGCACTTGCTACATTATTAGTTGGAAAAGAAGTGGATAAAATCAATCAAAGCCACTTCCAGGTTCTGTGTAATAACTAATAATAAATAACATTTTTTTAGAAACTATCAAGAAAGAATCCAATTGGAAAGATTGCGAGACCAATCGAACCCATTCCAAATGGCAGAGGAGAAATTTAGAAAAATTTTTAGACTCCCTAGATCGGGAGCACTTTATTTGGTGGATCAGCTACGGAATCCTCGGTTGGATGAAGGATTTATCCCCAAACACCTAAAGGTTAGAACAGTTTTGTGTTCTTGTATATGCATTAATTTACTCGCTAAAACAAGTTTGTAAGAATTATAGTTCCTGGATTTTGTGATTTTTTAGTCATAGTGAGTGTTATCTTCTCTGTCAAAACCTGCACGCCCCTCCACTAAAATTTCTTTACAAACATTTGAACAACCTACTGACTGAAAAGTGTATGCAACAAGCAGTGAAGGGGCGTGCATTAAATGCACGCATTTTTGTGAAAGATCTCTACCTACCTACCTGTATGATAATAGAACTCATATTCAGATTCTAGCTGCACTACATCTGTTTGCCCAAGGCAGTTATCAAACAGCTGTTGGGCAAGACAACATACTTGGGCTCAGCCAGCCGTCAGTGAGCAGGTGCCTGACTCTTACAGCAGAAGAAATTTTGACTGTATTATCACCTCAATACTTGAGATTTCCCGTAACCCCCGAAGAAAAGGTGGCAGCCAAGAGAGAGTGAGTTATTTTTTTTTTTTTAAGCCAAGAATATTTTATGATAAAATAAAACTGAAAACTGCACCACTCTTATTCATGTAACACTTTGGTTGTTTCAGTTTTCTAGACCTATATAATATGCCCAACACATTAGGTGCAGTAGATGGGACCCATGTGTCAATAGCAAAACCTCCTCTAAATCATCCTACTGCACCTGGCAACCTATTTTATAACCGAAAGGGCCATTATAGCATCAACTGCCAGATTGTGTGTATATAAACTACATTATAATATTAACACAATTAATTATCTTGAAATCTTGATTAAAAAATTAAAACTTTCAGGTATGCAGTGCGAGGGGGAAAATTATTGGGTTAAACCCAAATTTACGATGCTGCAATATGGAGAGCATCAAAAATTCACACGGTCCTGAGGAATGAGTTTATACATTTTTTTTTTTTTTTTTTTAGCGTGGTAAAATCATCAAATGAGTCCTCCAACCCCGGGCAGGGCGGGAGGGACTGTCAGACTTCTACTGACTAAAATCCACGGTGTCCTTCATAGCCTGTTACGTTCCGGGGTTACGGTTAGGGAATAATCCCGCGACCCCGGCAGGCTTTGGCCCTCTGAGAGGGGGGCCCCGTCATTATGCTGACGCTCTTTGAGGCGCGCGTGGGACACAACGCGCCGTCGACCCGAGGAATGAGTTTATACATGGGGAAAGATCTCAGTGGCTTCTGGGTAGGTCACTAGTAAACTTTTATACCTACTGGGGGGTCTATATTAGCTAAGTACAATATAAAGTTTTATTTATTTTAGGAGATAAGGGATACCCACTACAGCCATGGCTCATGACTCCCATTATGGTGCCAACTACTGAATAATGTAATGGGCGCCTAAAGAACAAATTTAGGTGCCTACACACAGGCATCGATGCTTACACTACCAACCAGAAAAGGCTGCAAAAAATATTCTGGCATGTTGCACCCTATACAATATGTTTTTGGAAACATCTCATGGTAAGTGTACCTATTTTACTTATTAATATTATTATGTAATTCTTCTTTCATTTTATTTGTTTGCAAAATAAGAGATCTAAATAAGTGTATCTTTGCAGATGAAGAAGATAATATCAATGTCACCGAGGATTTTTTTTTTTTTTTTTTTTTTTTTTTTTTTTTTTTTTTTTTTAGGTGGTAAAATCATCAAATGAGTCCTCCCGCCCTGGGTGGGGCGGAAGGGACTGTCAGACTCTTACTGACTAAAATCCACCCGTGTTCCTTCCTATGCCCTTTACGTTCCGGGGCCACGGTAACCTGGGTTAAGAAAAAACCCGCGACCCCAGCAGGCATTTGGCGCGAAACACGACGCGCCACCGACCCGGGCTTGGTCCTTGGTCGGACGGCGAGCTACCCATCACTCACCGTCCGCAAGCCCGCTCCGCCGCTGTGCCCTCTGCTGATCAGAGGGACACGCGTTAGAGCATCCACACGACAGGCTATTTGCATACGGGCAAAGAGACTACTTGGGCACACAGTGCCTAAGGAAGAGTTTTTGCCCGCATCCCAGGGTGCACCGGCCCGAAAAACTGGTCTTCCCCCTGGACGTATCCGAGAGGGAACTCCAGTCCACGGGCGCACGTGGAGGTTTCCTGTCATAGCACCCCAATGTCACCGAGGATAGCGAGCAGAGTGCTATTGTGGAGGATACCAGCACAGATTTTCTTGCTGAAGCAAGGGAAATTCGGCAATCACTTGTCAATTATTTTAATTAAATTAAACATTTTATTTCTTTCTATTAAAATTTTAATTTTCTTATCCTTAAACCTATCATAAATCAGAATCGCCACTCTCAATATAATAATTAACAAAATACAATAATCAACAAAATATAAAAATCAACAAAATTTAAAAATCAACAAAATAATTAACAATCAACAAAATAATTAACAATCAGTCAAAAATTTACTAAACTAATCCCATTCATTGTGAAGTTGGGCTAATGTCATTAGCGAGCTGAGAGCTTTGAAACAAGCACTAATGAGAGTAGCCGGTTACATGGAGTTGTAAGCTCCAAGACAAAGTAATGAGTTGAAACCCATCAGGTTTCATTCCCATTATCTTCGTCTTGGGCATGTACCACTAGATGTTGCATACCGGAAGAGCGTATGGCAGCTGCCAAAATTTCTGCAGCCTGCACAATGCTCTCCCGGAGTAACCGGCTATTCTCATTTAGTGCTTGTACCAAAGTGTGGTGCACTGGCGGGCGGGGAGTCCTCGGCAGTCTTCGACGACGCGAAATTCGGCTGCTGGACTGCCGCTGTGGTCCTGAATTCACCCCGCCGTCGGTTTCCACCGGCTGCTCTGCCAGTATGGGCTGTAGAGAGGGCGACGTATCGATATTTGGGGCAGGCGACATGGGCAGTGGGGAAGAGACAGGTATTCCCTGGAATAAAAAATAACAGTTAAATTCACTGAGCTCCAATAACAGTGGATAATTATTAATTTTCGTATTTATAGTTTGCATCACATATGCTTGCCGCTCTGAAACCAGTCTTTCCGATGCACATGGCATGGCTGCTGTTTTAGTATGGATAATTGACTACTGCGCAGTTATTTGTAGCCTGCTTCACAGTGCAATCAGTGCTTCGTATGGGATCCCTTCTATTCGCATAATGTTCTTTGTCCTAATATACTTCGGCATAACGATTTTGGCACAATTTGTTTAGGCATAATAATACTTCGGCATAATTTTTTTAGGCATACATCTTACATTCGCATAATCATCTTAAAGACTAATTTGTTTCGGCATAAATTTGATTCGCATAACGTTAGTAGGCCTAATGACTATTAGCATAACGTTAGTAGGCCTAATGACTATTAGCATAACGTTAGTACGCCTAATGACTATTAGCATAATAATATTTAGGCATACAATTAATACTTTCTAAATTAATACGTTTCTGTAACAATTAAATAATATGTTAATTAAAAATTGAATATGATGTGCAACAAGAGTTAGTGACAGAACCGAATTGCTGCAAAACCGACTCCACGTAGTCTTGTTTGTCCTACCCCTAGAGTGTAATTTAAAATCGCGTAGGCGCGTGGGGCCGCCGGAGGCCCGCAGCGCCGGAGCCGTGACAGAAAACCTTGCCTGCTGCATGTTGCATGCTCGCTTGAATGCTGCATGCTGCATGCTTGCTTGTTTGCTGCATGCTTGCTTGCATGCTTGCATGCTTGCTTGTTTGCATGCTTGCTTGCTTGCATGCTGTATGCCTTTATAAGTAATGTTTTAATATCATTATGCGTAAATAAATTTATGCTTTAGGACATTATGCTTAAAAAAGTTATGCTTTAGAACTTTATGCTTAGTAAATTTATGCTTTAAAATATTATACTTAAAAAAGTTATGCTTTAGAACTTTATGCTTAATAAATTTATGCTTTAGAATATTATGCTTAATCATTATTATGCTTAGAGAAATTATGCTTTAAAAATTATGCGTAAGCTATTATGCGTAATTATATTATGCGAAAATATAATTATGCCAAACAAAATTATGCTAAGTTATATTAGGTCTTAAAATTTTATGCAAATGGATAGGGAACCGAAAGGTTAATACTAAATTTTTTTAAACCAATCTTAGTAATATTTATTATTATTAAATAAATTACCATTTCCAAAGTGGCAAAACCATCTACAGAAGCAGAACCAATGATATTAAGAATTTTTTTCTCAATATCATTGAGATCTGCCCCTGCCGGTCCTCCACCTGTGGCCCTGATGGAATCCCTCACTTTTCTTGCCCTTGTTTTAACTTTTGCCACCCACACACTCCAAATCTGTTGAAATAAAATTAATTTACAACACATGAAAATCCAGTTTAACATTTCATCTGACTGATTACTACTTACATGTTGCCACTGCTCTACAGTCCTGCTTCAGCCCAGTTGGTTCAGCTCGCTAGTGACATTGGCCTAAAATTCCACGACTTCGGGATCAGCTTGATTTTCTAAAAAAATGTAGACCGGTGAAGTTAAAGATGACAATAAAAATAAATATATAAACACCGCAGCTTGTCCGCGAAATTTTCTAACCTCTGGCCATTTGCCGATTATTATGGAGCCGCTCCACGAGCAGCTCCTGCTGTCTCTTATTTGCTCGCTTTCTTGCAGCCTGCATATTCGTATCCACAAAGTTAATTAAACTATTTAACAAACAAAACCACAGAACAAAACAAAACAGATTGTTGATGTTGACAAATTCAAATGTCCTTGATAGGGCTTTCCAACGGCGACGATAATACCGGAGATTTTCAACTTACTAAACCAAAAACCGGATTTTCTTTTCTCGAGATCACTTTTTATTAGTTAACTAGCTTTAATAAACTAAAATAAATAGCAGGATAAGTCATGGTCTGCTTTTTTTTTTAAATACGGCTGTTTTGTCGATTTTAATAAAATTATATGTATTTTTCTTATTGAAAACCGAAAAAGTATCGCCAAAGTTCTAATCATTTCCGATTTACAACCCTAGTATGATCACTATGGTCACAGATAGTAAAAACTAAAAAAATAAATATAAACAACATTATAGTTTTACACCGTCATTACGCTCCCTGGGCTTCATTAATGATTATATTATTGCTATACAGTTTTAAATAATTATTTGATTTTACTCAGGTTTTTTTTTGCAATTCAGATCATTTCGTTCACTTTCATTCAGTTTTTATTTTAATTTCCGACAAATCTTGGTCTATGGTTTACTCAACTTAGCGATTGTCAAACTCGATTTTAATTATGTCAAAACTGTAACTAAGTTTAGAGATTCTTGTTTTCAGAATAACTTACCAAAACCAACTAACTAAAAATATGACTGTTTTGCATTCCAACAAAACAAGTATTATGTGTTGAATAAGACGCAGCGTCGCCTGGAAGAATGCTGTTGTAAATCTGCCTTTAAATTGATTATCTGTGGTTAAAAACTTACCTAAATGTCCATAAATCGGTTCCCTATCCATTTGCATAAAATTTTAAGACCTAATATAACTTAGCATAATTTTGTTTGGCATAATTATATTTTCGCATAATATAATTACGCATAATAGCTTACGCATAATTTTTAAAGCATAATTTCTCTAAGCATAATAATGATTAAGCATAATATTCTAAAGCATAAATTTATTAAGCATAAAGTTCTAAAGCATAACTTTTTTAAGTATAATATTTTAAAGCATAAATTTACTAAGCATAAAGTTCTAAAGCATAACTTTTTTAAGCATAATGTCCTAAAGCATAAATTTATTTACGCATAATGATATTAAAACATTACTTATAAAGGCATACAGCATGCAAGCAAGCAAGCATGCAAACAAGCAAGCATGCAAGCATGCAAGCAAGCATGCAGCAAACAAGCAAGCATGCAGCATGCAGCATTCAAGCGAGCATGCAACATGCAGCAGGCAAGGTTTTCTGTCACGGCTCCGGCGCTGCGGGCCTCCGGCGGCCCCACGCGTGCTAATCGTCGCAGACGGTTTTCGCTCACCACCGCAGCTTCGGCTTGTTGGCCGGCTTCGCCGGCCAGCCTCAGCCGCGGCGGTTCGCTCGCAGCCGCCTGCTCCTCAGCCCGCGGGCCGCCTCGCCCCTACGCGCCTACGCGATTTTAAATTACACTCTAGGGGTAGGACAAACAAGACTACGTGGAGTCGGTTTTGCAGCAATTCGGTTCTGTCACTAACTTTTGTTGCACATCATATTCAATTTTTAATTAACATATTATTTAATTGTTACAGAAACGTATTAATTTAGAAAGTATTAATTGTATGCCTAAATATTATTATGCTAATAGTCATTAGGCGTACTAACGTTATGCTAATAGTCATTAGGCCTACTAACGTTATGCTAATAGTCATTAGGCCTACTAACGTTATGCGAATCAAATTTATGCCGAAACAAATTAGTCTTTAAGATGATTATGCGAATGTAAGATGTATGCCTAAAAAAATTATGCCGAAGTATTATTATGCCTAAACAAATTGTGCCAAAATCGTTATGCCGAAGTATATTAGGACAAAGAACATTATGCGAATAGAAGGGATCCCCCATAAATCTATACCTGTCTCTTTCTTTCACCAGCGTGCATCCTTTTCTTACCGTGAAAAGTGCTTGACATCGCAGCTGTCAACTTCATAGAGTCTTCGAGGTACCAGCAAGAGACTTGCTGCGACGCTGCGTCTTATTCAACACATAATACCTGTTTTGTTGGAATGCAAAACAGTCGTATTATGTGCTTTCCTAAGACGCAGCGTCGCCTGGAAGACCTGTTTGGTATCTGCTGGTGATAAACACAAACGCTATGATGAATGAATTATAATAATGTCTTCAAAGCATGATGTAATTATGTTTAAAGATAGTTCTTCAAAAACCCTTCATCAAACCCCACTGTAACAAGATCTGTAATGTAACTTTACAATTAGTAACTTCTACAATCTTCAGAAATCAAAATAGTAGCCAATTGATAGAGGTACTGGTACAAGGAGATAATTCTAAATTAAATCTTTATCCAGGATAAAGTTATGTCTTCTAAAGGTATAACCAATGAAGACAATTATTTATTTAATGAATATTGCATAAATTTAACTGCAATAAATAAGCATTGGAGTTGGTGTCATCAATCTTGTTTACTGGTTGACAGTAAAAACTCTGATACCTACATTTTAAAACTCTATCAGTTTTCCCTGTCAAGTACTGCTTGAACAAGTATTTTCTTCAAGTAGCTTCTTGAGGCTATAATAGCTAACTTGTAATAACTGCCCAGTGGGGCACTAATTTAGCAACTTTGAAAGTAATGTTAAGTTCCCAACTTGTGTAGAAGCTGGTTTTAATTTTCCAGATAGAGGAATAAATTTGTGACTGTGTTTTTTCTATTTTCAGACAGTTCTAACAGGGTAGACAGACATGGTCCTGATGTTTCCGCAACGACGAACCTTACTGTCTGTGTGATTTTGATTCTGTTTTTATACCAAAATTGTGTACAAAGACTGATTTCATCTTTAGGCTATTGTCTAATTAGTTCGATCTGATGTGAGATCATGAATTCTATGGCCTGAGGGTAACAATAATATTAGAGCTATTCGCCTAGCTATCTTAAATGAAGAATCTGGATATGCAGAGTTCTTTATTCAATTACACAACAAAGTAATATTGTAGTGTTGTTAGATTGGCCGTTTTTGTACTGCAAGCTTTAAGAAGTGAAAAAGTTTCTAGAACTTTTTGAATGAAAGATTGTCCTGAGATATCTACCTCAGATGTTGTTCAGTAAGTTGAGATAGTAAACTTATGCAGGCAAAATATAATAGATCAAATAGAATATGTATATAATCTAGTTTGTTTTCTCAAAACAATTTAGTAGTGACCGACCGAAATTTCGGTTTCGGTTTCGGTTTCGGCCGGTTTCGGCCAAAATATCTAGTTTCGGCCTTAGTTTCGGTTTCGGCCAATATATAGCCGAAACTTTCGGCCCCGCCGAAACTCAAGTGTTTTCGTGCGTCGTTCGGTAAAATTCGTAGCTAACACGGTGGGCGGGGCCCCGGCTCAGTTTGCCACCGTCCGTTTATTCGTGAGACGAGGTTATGTTTTTGAGTTTACTGCCAAGAGTACCTAAGTCTTGTATATTCATGTCATAATAAAAAATATTTGTTACGTACGTTAATGATTAAAAACGTATCAATCGTCAAGGCGATTAGGATTAGGCGGTATTCGAAACATAATTAAGTTAACGGTTTCTTTTTTGAAATAATGTAATTTTTGTCTCAGTTATTTCGTATTGCTAAATTAATATAGTGCGATTGTTGAGACCTCAAATTTAGTGAAACATTAGAAACAATGATTTTTTTTATAATTTCGAATAGATTATGGACTCGGTAGAAGTTAAATAACATATAAAAATAGCAATTCTTAAGCTCGTCTATCTATCTATCTATCCATAAGTTTTCCGTATTTCATTATTACCCAGAATTTGATCCTTACTATTAACACTATCAAATGGTGTAATAATACAGGTTGTGATTTTTTTCAAAATTAGCGGGTTCGATTTTTGGCCACGATTATTGATTTTTCTAAAATCCAATGTACAGTTTTAGTTTTCGGCAAAATCGGTCTCGAGACTCTATTTCGATATTCAGTAGTATTAGATTTCAGTTGAAAGAATCGCTCTGTGTATTTGAAACTTTTTGTTGTGTCAACAAATGTAAAAAAAAAAATCAAAAAATAAACATAAAAAAAACTGAAAAAAATTGAAATGTTAAAAGTTTTTTAAAAGTTTCGGTTTCGGTTTCGGTTTCGGCCGAAACTGAGAGCAAGGCCGAAAGTTCGGTTTCGGTTTCGGTTTCGGCTGAAAAATCAGTTTCGGTCGGACACTACAATTTAGCCTGGAATTTTTACTTTATCAGCTTATACACCTACAGGTGTTTCAGCGTTAATTTGATTGGTGTAACACCAGGATCACCATCTTTTAAAGAGGACTTTATATTGTTGTAAAAGTAGATGTCCGCCAGTTACTTTTTTAATAAGTCTTGTTCCGCTAGAGTTTAGGGAGAGACTTGGTCAGCCCCTCCTTAATTTTCCAAGCTAGGGGGGATAACTTGTCGACCTGTGCCAAGCACTTGCTTGTAGTCCAATATGTTAAGACTTTCCACAGGTTCTTTATCGGAATTGTGTCCACCTGTGCAGGGCACTTGACTGTAGTCCGATCTAAGACCTTCCGCAGGTACTTTATCGGGAGTCGCTCCCGCTCTGACTATCGCTCTCGCTTGCAGATCGAGTAGTGAGAAGCATTTGGCGCACTGTGGCGTTAGTAGAATGTACTATCAACAAATTTGAATTATGACCCTTTTTGACAACTCGTCGTTTGAATCTGTCAAAATAACAAAGATCAAGGTCGTTAATATGGATATTTATGTTTATGGCTGTGAACCTAATTATATTTGAATGTCTGTAAGAAAATAATGTTTCTGGTGGGTCATAATTCTTTGTCGATTGTAATATTGTGCCTCGTTCAAATAAGTAGTTCATACTTCTAGTATTACGCTGGGTGGGGAAATGCCCAGCCCAGCCGATAGTCCCATTGTCGGCTGTAAACCTCGCATATAACATTAGGTTTTGGAACCTAATTTTTACGTACTTTGCAGCTTTGGTACGAAAGCCGTTTCTCATAACGTGAATAAATCTACGTCTGGGACGCCCCACATCTTTAACATGGCCTCCGCGGCTTGGGGTAAAAGATGCCACACTGGTACATTGCGGCCCCTTGAGAGGCGATCCGCAATTTTGTTTGCCTCCGCGGCTTGGGGTAAAAGATGCCATTCTGGTACATTGCGGCCCCTTGAGAGACAATCCACAATTTTGTTTGCCTCCACGACTTGGGGTTAAAGATGCCAACCTGATACATTGCGGCCCTTTGAGAGGCGATCCGCAATTTTGTTTACTCTCCGGGAGTAAGTGGCTGAGAGAGTTAGAACGCAACTGCTTTGCAAGTCCCTTGAAGCCTGTTTGTCAGCCTTATTATTGCAAGGGTATGTATCTTCCCCCTCCCCCTTCGTTTCTGAGGTGTGCAATAAGAGTCCTGTTGTCGGACTTAATATTTATGTGTGCAAATACGACATCTGCTTCAGAAACAAAATTTCAATAACAAAAGCATCTGGCATGGATCCCAGCTTACAGATGAGTAAGTGATGTTTAATTGGGCTCCTTACCCCTAGTTGGGTGTATCCGTGGTCAAGAAGTGAGTTGCACCTTTCTTAACTCTACGGTATTGAGTTGTACTCTATGGCTTTAACCACCCTTGTTGAACAGGCAGAGGAAACTTACTTTTCTCTAGTAACCTGTTTTGATAGAACAATTTTAGAAACAGTTACCTTCTGCAACAATATAGTTCTTTTGATACTGTGTAATTATTAATTCAGTAAAACCAATAAAGTCTGAGCTTTTTGTGGACAACTGATTAAATTGCTCTATCTTGTTAAAAATAGTTTAATCTTTTTTTATTTTATTGGAGGCGCGTTATACCCAGTTTTGCTGGGTGTCCCATACTAGACCAATATATTCTGCTTAAAGAGAGGACTCAAGCAGACTTGTGATGATTTATGTGATGCCCCAAGATTTGACAATATTCTTTCTCAGCGTTTCCGCAATCTGAGAAACAAGTACTGTACAATCCTGATTTACCAGGAACAACAGTCTAGGCACACAATAATTATACAGAAACATTGTTCGCACAACGACATAATTGAAGCCATAGATAGGACAAATACAAAGGCTGTTAACAGCAGCACTTTGTTGTTATAGATCACAAGGAGGAGACTCCGGTGTCTCTCTGCAATTGGTAATTAAAAATAAGCATAATAATTTCTGAATGAATGTAGGTATATCTTCACAAATGTTTCACTAGCACTATGAAGTGAGACCTCCGCGGTCTAATATGGGAAATAACCCATTTTTAATATATTTTTTACTAAATCGTTTGATATAGTAAACTCGAAATAGGTACCTATTTGTAATTGGGGTTGCAAACTTTTCTATAAACATCTCTGACTAAAAACCAAGGGGAGGTTCCTATACGAATGGAACATGGTAAGCTGTTATTAATTTCAAAATATGATTGCTTGCTCCCTGTGGTTGCCCTGAATGAGCATGGTCCTTTAGACAACTCCTCTAAATGTTCTGAATAGTCAAATATTCAAATAGTTTTTTGTTTACACTTGTTTAATTAGCTGGACCTTAAGTCCTCATAAAGAAGCTTTGATAGGGTGCAAAGCCTAAAACTAAATAGATAATTATGAGTCCGACGTTGGTGGACCAAAAATAATCAAAATCTCTTCAAAGTATGTGTCAAAATGAAAATAATTAAGGTATCCGATACCCACTTAAGCAAGTCCTGTAATGTTAATCATAGTAGTTTTCTCAATTTCAAAATTTTGTTGGATAATAACAACTCCGTTGAAACTTATTAATCTTTGGTTTTGATTAAATGATACAATTAATCATTAACTTTAAGACCTTTAACCAATTTACAATGACACGCATCTGTGCCTAACGTCACACGCAAAAGAAAGTGGTGGCACTGAAACATGCCCTCCGCAATGAATCGGTTAAAACAAGGAGTAGCGATACAAGATTGTACTGGGGTTTTGTAAAAAAAGTATCAGACAAATCTGATTAAATTTTGGATTTGCTTGTAATCCTTCATTGGAAGTGGAATAAATTGTCTTTCATCCAGCTCCATACTAAAAACTTCGAAAAAGACAAATAGACTTTTTTTTTTTTTTTTTTCAAAACATTTGATGTAGGATAGCCTTCTCGTTGTTAGAGGAGGTAATACAAGTAGTTAAATAACTAGAAATAAGGTCCTCTTCTTGAATTTGTGTCTCTACACGAGGCGCGAGGGTCCGGACAAGTTTGAACTTGTTTGTACTCACGTGACTTTGCGTCTTCTGTTGGGTGGATGTGAAGCTGTGCTCTCGTCGTTCAAGGATGAAGATGATGACCAGTCATCATGTCTCACCGTATTGAATGCTGATCTACCGCCCGGGCATCAACATTCAAACCTCGTCACCTTACACCACACTTACCCACTCAATTTAGTTCGTAATCCTTCTAAAACACTAATTCACAAAGGAAAACGCGTCACGTACTCTAAATAATCGCTGCGTGCTAAATAAATACAATAAATTATTGTATTTCAACACTTTTTTAACTTTGGAAAATTTTCCGATGTCTTCGCGGCAAAATTTACAAACGCTATGAAGTTGACAGCTGCGATGTCAAGCACTTTTCACGGTAAGAAAAGGATGCACGCTGGTGAAAGAAAGAGACAGGTATAGATTTATGGACATTTAGGTAAGTTTTTAACCACAGATAATCAATTTAAAGGCAGATTTACAACAGCATTCTTCCAGGCGACGCTGCGTCTTAGGAAGGCACATAATAAGAAATTTTAGTTATAGTTTAGGTTAGTTCGGTGTACAACAGAATCGGCACCAGTGTCTATGTAGTCTGTGCAAGATACAAACGATAAAAACTATAATAATGTTTGTAATTAAAAGTGTGAGGTTAATTGACATTTTCTACTGCGGACTTAAAATATTAATGATTAGCAAGCTGGGCGTGTATAGCACATACCTAAGAGAAGAAGAAATTACCTACATACAAGTGACAAATGCATCTAGGAGTGAGGACTCAGTAACTGTCGCTGAACTGACGCTAAGTTAATCCACAGCACATCGTATTGCATATTTATATCGTGCCAGTCGCTCCAATCAACAATCTCGCCATAGCGAGCTGGGTGCGGAATATGGTGAGTTAAATATTAGTATTTTTTTGCTGATGAAGTAAATACTGTTTGAATTTAATTCTAAAAGTATTGACGGATTTTAGAGCACGAATTGGCGGCGGGAGGTCGTTCCAACAGCGACTGGCAGCTTGGATAGAATAAGTGATTCACATAGCATGACTCGCATATCCACACTTATGTATGGACGGACACGATATAAAAGCTTGAGTCGGTAGAAGCAGTTACGCACTGCTTCCATAATATGGGTTTCGAAGTTCAGTTGTCCATCAAAAACCACGCCAAGGTTACGAGCTTCCTCAACCCTCTCCACACCACAACCATCAATCCTGAGGTCCAAGTTGCAAGAACGCATTTTGCTAATAAATTCCCTGGTTCCCATCACAACATACTTGGACTTAATAGGATTTAAAACCAGGGAGTTCCTCCTGGACCAGTCAGTGATCCTTTCCAGATCCTCATTTATTTGTTTCACTGTTTCAGCAGTATCTGGTGCATAGAAAGAGCGGTAAATCTGCAGATCGTCAGCATACAAATGAAACCTGGAGTTGACCAGACATTTGGTTATATCAGCACTGTTCAATATGAAGAGCAATGGGCCAAGGATCGATCCCTGCGGGACGCCCCTGCACACAAGCTGTGGATTGGAGAATAGTGTATCACCATTTTCACTTGACACCTGGACAAATTGAGATCGATTGGTGAGGTAACTTTCAAACCATTTTACGGTCACAACCATAATATGACAACTTTGCAAGAAGAAGTGAGGTATTAATTGAATCAAAAGCACGGGAAAAATCTAGAAGGACAAGCAAAGTTCCCATACCTTTGTCTCTAGACTCAAGAATGTTCCCCACCACATCCAGCAAAGCTGTTGTCGTGCTATGACCCCTGCGAAATCCAGACTGTGCCGTTGGTAAAATAGCATGATGCTCGAGATATGATCGAAACTGGTCTGAGATAACCCTTTCCAACACTTTGGAAAGACAGGGGAGCAAACTGATCGGACGCAGATCCCTCTCGCTGGTGGGATTAGGAACTTTAGGAAGTGGTCTAACGATTGCCATTTTCCACGAATCTGGGAAGGTAGAAGTGACGATTGATCTGTTGATGATAGCGGTAATGACAGAAAGAGTACGAGGAAGAGTCAACATTAGCATCTCCAAAGAGATCCGGTCAGAGCCCTGCGCGTTAGATCTGAGACTGCGCAGAACTCTCAGCACTGTTATCTCCTGAACGGGCTCAAGCTGGAAAGTACTGTCACTGTACCGATGCTGTAGAAAATGAGTTAAATCTTCATCAGTGACCTCTCCACTGCCAGGAACATCCAAGAAGTGCTGGTTAATACTATCCGGGTTGTTACAGAAGTGAGGCAGATTGGAATCTGACTTTTTTGAGTTTTTAATAGTTGATTTGATGTGACTCCATAGTTTTTTAGGTTGCGTAATATTATTATTGATATAAGTTTTAAAATATGCGCATTTCTCAGTCTCAATTGCTGTTTTTACTATGTATTTTAAGTCAGTGTAAGATTGTTTATGACTCTCTGATTTTGAGGCTTTAAACTTTTGATGGCACTTGTTACGTAGTTTTATCATTTCCCTAACCGTATGAGTAATCCAGGGAAGTGATTTTTCTTTAATATTAATACTTTTTTAATGGGTGCGTGCAGATCAAATAGTGTCAATATGTACTGATTAAATAATTCCACCATTGAATTCACATCTTGAATACCTTCAATATATTCCCAATCAATCTTATTTAAATCATTGTTAAAAAGTTCGGGGAGGACATCTTTAAGCGGCCTATAAGTAATCCATTGTGGGACAGGCTTTTCTACTTTAAAATTTAATTCTATATTTAAAATTGCGTGTTGACCGAGTTCAGGTATGTGTAAAACTGAGTGCCTACACACACTGGCGTCAGTAAACGCCACATCGATTAAGGTCTCGCTGTGATCTGTGAAATGTGTGGGCTTAGTAATAATTTGTTTGAGCTTGCTACAAAGTAAAAAGTTATTTAGCAGCTTAGTTTTGTAATCAGTGGGGTTTAAAAGATTAATATTGAAATCACCCAAGAGGAGAACCTTATCCGCGTAGGCAAAAGAAGAAAGAGAATCAGTGATTGCATCCAGAAATACATTGACATCAAGCCACGGCGGTCTGTAAGCAGTGCCAACAATGACTGAATGTGTGTTGATACTAAGTCTAAGCCACATCTGTTCGACCTGCGGCACTGGTGGGTGCGGCAAGACACGCGCGTGCACTCCGCGGCGCAAGTAGAAGCCCACGCCGCCCCCCCGTCCGAAGCGCACGCAGGCCGGGCGCGGCACGTGCCGCAGGCGGTAGCCCGGGACTGACGGAGCACGGCTCTCCTCTCCCTGCCTGAGCCAGGTCTCATTTATTGCCATGATGTCCACCCTGATACTTTCCATGGCTAAAAGAAATTCATCATGGCGTGATCCCAGTGACCCAGCGTTTAAAAAACCAACTTTTAGATTTTTAGTCTTGTTCATTGTGACTAATATAGTAAATAGTGTATTCATTCGAATAACTATGTGATTTAAATAATTGATTGTATGAACCACAGTAAAATAACATAGATGTATATAGATGTAGTAATATAGTGTAGATGTAATAATATAGATGTGTAAAAGTGTACATTTAATAATTAATGCGATAATGATTAACCGATAGATAAAGTGAGCAGAAACATCGGGCATTTGGGCCCCAAAGCAGAGGCAGCATATACCAAGACAGGAACAGATCTGACCTCACACAGAACAAACTTAAGAACGAACAGGCACAAAGCAAAATAATTATAAACTTAGTACTAGGAAAAAGAAAAACATGAAGACTAACATGTGACACACACACAGAAATGTTACTTCTTTGTGTTCTTTGTTGTTCTTGTTCTTTTTTTTTTTTCTCTCATGTTGTAGATGTAAGTTTTCTTTTTTTTTATGTTTTTTGTTATTTATTTTAAATGTGTGTCTACCGTGGCGCCAAATAAATGTTTTTTCTTTCTTTCTTTCTTTTACCCCTGATTACCACCGAGCATTTCACAACCAAAAACCCGGGAAAAATCTTCCTCGCTGCGAATGCAGTGAGTGGATCCGCCCTCGCCCTGCTTGGCGAGTATGCGTCCGGATCTCGTCCACGTATATTTCCACCCGAGGCGACTACTTTCTAGTGAGCCTCTCATTAAGATAGAAGCGACGCGAAGGAGCGGGGAGGCCGAGATCGGAAGTGGTGGCTCCGCGGCGCACGCGTGCGCTTTTTAGCAGGTCATCACGCAACCCGCGCCTAGTCAGGCGCACCACGATGCGCCTAGCTCGCGCCTGTACTGCTCCCGCACCTCCTGTTGGGCTCTCCGCGCCCGACGACCGCGACTCACGGTCAGATCTGAGGCCCACCCTTTGCGCGAACACTATATCCCGCTCATCAAGTGCCACACCCAGCTTCGCTGCAACCAGCCCAACGGTGTGCAGCACGTTCTCACCCGGAACCTCAGGGATATTCGCAATCTCCAAGTCAGCGCTAAGCAGGTCCTGCTCACGGTCGTCGAGTTCGGACTGCAGCTTTGTCACCATCTGCTCCAACTGGCTCACCCTGATGTCTGGTAGAGCAGCGGTTTGCCTGGTTTCCAGGTCCACAATTCGAGTCTCCAGTTTGTCGATCCGCTCACTACAGACCCCCAACGAAGCATGAAGGCCAGTCATTTCTCGACGAAATTCTCTGACCTCGCGCAGCTCGGAGCGGAAGAGCTTGATTTCTTCCCGGAGAGTAAGCTGGGTTTCCATGGATAAAGGTTCGCCGTCGGTCCCCTGTTCACTTCCAGCCCGGGACAGTACCTTAGCAGGTGGCTCCCCCTTAGACGGCTTGGCCTGAGGCACCGCGACAGGAGATTCAACCGTACTGCCCCGTGCAACAGCTGCAGGTGCAGCCACCGACAAAGCCGCCGCCACTGACGAAGCTGATCCCCCAACAGCCATTGGTGTTGATGCTCCTGACGCCTGCAGAGCCAAAGGAAGCGCAGAACGATCACCGTCTCTGACGTGTGTGGCGCTCCCCAAACTCTTAGGCAACTTTTTCCTGCACTCGGGGCACTGCCAGTCGCTGCCAATCTGCGACTGTTCCGGCAGCAGCAAGCAAGCGAGGTGAAACCGATTCTGACAACCCGATCCAGTACAAGTAGCGCCCCCTTTCGACGCCAGGAATTTACCGCAAGATGCACACTTAACCATATTGGCAGTACCACACAAAGTAACCAGATGGCGCCACTCCTCTAGTATGGATCTATACCGCTAGATGGCGCTTGATGTATAGAACGTGAACTGCGTTGATCCTTGCCAAAAGTAGTAGTACCACACGAAGTACCAAGATGGCGCCACACTTCCAGTACTGATCTATGCCGCTAGATGGTGTTTGCTGTGCAAAATTTGACACTGCGCGGATTCTTGTCCGAGGTGATATGTAGTTAATGGAGGTACCACTGACTGCAAAAAAATCGCAAGTCACCCCTGTTTTTTATTAAAAACACAGTATCACAATTGTTTTTACTTAATTTACGCCACCAAAATAAGAAAGGCAGTCCCACTAACGATCACACACGTAAATCAGGCGAAATAGCACAACTGAACACGAACTACACACGAAATACTGCAGTATTAATATTTTTATTTGACTTAGAATGTACAGCTGATGTGTATCGCGCACTGTCCGTGACGAAGTACCTACCGTATCATGATTTCATTCAGAAACTGCCTATAACTTACCTATTTCACTCGTTTCAGTAACTTTCCTTTAGTATATTCACTGTATTTATTAATCCAAATACCCTTTTTTTCGTGAGATAAAAGAAAATATTTATCCATTAAAAAGTCACACATTATTATATAGAGGTCAGTGGTGGTAGTCGCTACACCCCAAGTGCTAAAATGCAGAGGGATCGACGTCATGGATGTGGCAAGCGGTCCGGGGCTTTGCCCCCTTCCCGCGGACGCTTGCCGCGGCCCATTACAATGGACCGGTCATTGGGTGTGGTTAGACCGTGGCCTATAAATTAGATAGTAGGCATTTGTGTTCCGGTGAGAAGTTGCTATTAGTTTTGTGTAGGCGCGCCGCGGTACTAACGACAAGGAACTTTTCCCGCTTCTTCACGACCCCAGGCGGTCCGCCCCCACCGAGTGAGACCCCCAGTTACCTGGGGGAGGCTCAGCAGAGAGCGACCTGCGACATGGGGGCCGGCTGGGGCGCTCCTACACTAGTGTGTGGCCCCCGCCCGACCCGTGTTCCAGAGCTAGCCAGTAGCGACCCGGGCAAGGGGCAGAGGTGAGTGTGTGGTCGGTATTGTATTGTGTAACACCGCCCAGTGAATGCTTGAATCACAGCCCACGCTGTGCATTCAGGCGTAAGTGTGTAGCGCCTGAGGAGAAAGTGATTGTGTGACACTGCACGACGAACCTATATTAACTTAGAATCCGTCGCACAGCAGGCGAGCGTGTAAAGTAAAGTCTATTGTTTGGGTAAGTGACGTGTTGGTCAGCGACTTACCCAGGAGTCAATCCGGGGGGGGCGGGGGCGCAGTCCGCCAGGAGGTCACGGGGAAGGCGCCTTGCGTCTCGGGGGCGCGCGTGCAGGGGTGCCAGGTGCTTGACGTGGGGCCAAGCAGAGGCGTCGGCACGCGCGAACATCCCCGTCGCCAGGCGCCTTATAAAATCGTCCAGGCTCTCAATCCCGAGGTCGCGCTGGATCACGTCGTTCCTCACGACGAAGGGTGCATCAAGTATGGTCCGCAGCACAAGATGTTGCTGTGCGCGGAGCCGCCTCCGGTTCCCCTCGCACGTGAGGGCGAACCAGGCGGGTGCGGCGTATGTCAAAATTGAGCGTATATATACTTATACACGCTCAACTTGACCCGCACCGGGAGTCGGGACGAGAGCACTGGGCGTAGCTGGGCGCGGGCGGCTCTGACCCGCCCGATGACCTGGCGGACGTGCGCGCCCATGCTGAGGCGACGGTCGATGGTGACCCCCAGGTACTTGACCCGGGGCGACCACGCGACGTCAGCCCCCTGCAGCTGTAGGGGCGAGTTCCCGGTGATAATGGCCTGCGTCTTACCCACGTTAACCGACAGCCGCCACTTCGACAGCCAGTCGGGAAGGAGGTCGAGCGCGCGCTGCATATGACGGCCGCGTACCTGGCGTTCATAGAGGTGGTGATGTACGCGGCGTCGTCCGTATACAGCGCGAGCATGGCGTCGGCGGTGGTTGGAATGTCGTCGGTGTAACGTGAGTAGCAGGACGGAGAGATGCAGCTCCCTTGCGGCACCCCCGCAGTCACCGGGCGGGCGCTGGAAAGCGCGCCCTCTACCACCACACGGAAAGTCCTGTTTGAGAGAAAGGATTGGACCACCTTGACCACGCGACGGGGCGCGTCCGAGGTGGCTAGCTTGTGTACAAGTCGCGGTCGAAGGCCGCGGTCGCAGTCGCGGTCGAAGGCCTTCTCCATGTCGAGGAGTACTGCGACCGCGTACTCCTTTCTGTTGGTAGTGGTTGTCAAGTGGTGCAGTACCCTCGACAACTGAAGCGTCGTGCTGTGTTCCGACCTAAATCCGAATTGTTCGGGTCGTGGCGTGATGTGCGGCTGGAGATGTCGCAGCAGGAGGCACTCGAACACCTTGGAGATGGTGGGCAGCAGAGTGATGGGCCGGTAGCTCTCTGGCTTCAGAATATTTTTCCCCGCCTTGGGCAGCATGATAACGCGCCCCTCCTTCCACGCGGCGGGAAAAGTCCCGGTGCGCAGTATTGCTGTGTACAGGCGCGCCAGGGCCGCGGTCATGCGGGGCGGCAGGTGGCGCAGCGCTGTATTTGTTCGTTACATAAAATATTTTCTCCCTACCCGTTTAGGTCAGATTATAATAAAACCACAAAGTAACATAAACCAGTTTATTAGGACGAGTAACAATCTCCCGAACTATAATATTATAATTATTAATGATATTAAATTGAAATAATTTTACATCAATAAAGGTGGTTAAATCCTTTACTCAATTAATATATTTATATTTATATAATAATTTAATTAATTAAAGCCAGCCAGTTGTAACTTATGAATTTAAAGAAGAGCTTAGGTCGCGGGGAGTTGGAGATAAACCGAGTACTGTTCTGTTATCAAGGTTGAATTAAATATTTCTAAGGTAGAACTGAAGTTTAACAATCACCGGAACCTTCCAGTTAAAAAAAACAATTATATGAATTTAACAAATGGGCGCCAGGGACCTGGAGAGTCCCGAATCCTGGAGCTGAAGATGTCCTCAATTATACAGCGACCTCTGGAGGTATGCAGCAGGAGCCCAAGATTCTCAACTTAAAGTTAAGTGTGGTACCGTCATCAAATCCGGTTACCAAATTTACACCGGTGCTTCACGGTGTGGTTTACTCAGAAACCATACTAGTATAACCCGAAGGAAAAAAAAAGAATATATGAGGAAAAAAAAAAACCGTCACGCCTGCGCTCTCGCTAGGCGGTGTCTGCCAGCCGTACAGTCGCCCCCGCAGGAGGCTTCCAGCGTTCTCGACAGACGGGCTTCACGTCCGAATTCGGAGACTTCAGCTCACGACCCCGGCGGTGAAGCGAGTCACCCGATGAGCCTCTCCTGCAATCGACAATACGGAGACCAAATAATAAAACCTATTTGTTTTCCTCGATGTGATCGAGCTGGGAAATCTATCCGGCTAGAACCTCGGCCGGCTCATGGCCTTTATTCAAACGGAAATACGCGTGGCGTCTGTCCACCACGCACCAGGGCTTATGCCGTTTTCCTGGACAATACTTTAACCCCGAGGTCAACACTGAGAAATTTCTTACGGCCTACAATTGGGAAATAGCTGGTTTATTACTCACGGTTATTGCTGGGGAAAAGCGGCGTGGGCTGGGGCTGCTGGACGTTCAACTGGGCAGGCCCGCGACGAAAAGGCGCAATTAGGAATCCTGAAATAATCGTTCAGATTAACACGACATTATTCCCTCACACGCACACCCAGGGGAGCGCGCGCAGACTCCATCCCAGAAATAAACTTACCTTCTGCTGACCGCCACCAGACATGAGATAACACAGCGAGTGCTGGGGGGCAAGTGAACGACGCCATCCTTGCAAAGTCATCCCAAATCGTCAGCCGGAAGCCAGCGTAGAATCGGGTGCCCACCACAAGTCAAACTCCCGGAAGGCGTGGAGAACCCATTACCCCAGACACCAACCCAAACACCTCACACTAGAAATTCTCCTTAAAAAACGGCGGAACGACACGTCCAACCGTCGGCAACAAATTACACAACACTAGGTCCTATACCATTCCGTTCTCCATTATAATCTCTCCCAACAATTGATCACAAAACAGTTTCAACCAGGGAAACCACTCCTACAATAATAAATGGGTAAAAACAAAACCCAACGTGACAACATTAAGGTTGACAGTTCCAAAGACAATCCACGCAAAAGTTCACAGATTAAAAATGTATCGTTTCGGTCGATGGTTCTCGAATAAAGTCCATATTGAAAAAATTAAATCATTTCCGTTTATGGATATTTAGTTTATTATTAATTTCTTTTACTTATTTATTTTCTTTAACTGATAATTATTACAGAATGTGTTTATTCAGATTATTAAAAGATTTGTGATCATCAGATTAAAATATCGATTAATTTACGGTTGTTAAATCGGAGCGCGCCAGAGGGCGCCTCGAACTGTCAGAATTGACGTCTGACGTAATGAATGTCATGTCATTAGTAAACAACCTACTGCAGTGTGATTGGTAAAATAATATTGTAGAGGCGTATCCTTTAGATAAGGATACAATTTCAGTGGCTAAATGTTTTGTGAACAATTTTGTTTTACGTTACGGTATACCGTCAAAAATAATATCAGACAGAGGCACTGAATTTGTATCAAATGTTATGAAAGAAGTGTGTAAAATCCTAGGCATTACACAGCTAACATCCACGGCATATCACCATCAGTCTATAGGCTCATTAGAAAATACGCATAAAAATTTAGTATCTTTCCTTCGAATGCAACAAACGGTGAACCGCAGAATTGGAGTGCATGGTTACCCTACTGGTGCTTTGCCTTCAATACTACGGTACATACGGAAACCCAATATACACCTTATGAACTTGTGTTCGGAAAGCAATGTTGCATACCAAGTAACTTAACCTGTGACATAGAACCTTTATACAATCATTACGATTATCCACAACAGCTTAGATATCGGTTACAAAAGTCGCAATATGATGCCAGAGAGAATTTAATTAAGAGTAAACAATGTAGAAAGGTAAGCTATGATAAAGATAAGAACCCAATTATGTATAAAATTGGTGATTTAATACTTCTTAAAAACGAACAAATGTCAAATAAATTAGATCCCTTGTATGTTGGTCCATATAAAATAATAGAAATTTCAGAACCAAATATAAAAATAAATTATAAAGGAAAACCTGTAATAGTTCATAAGAATCGTACAAGACCTTATGTTCAACCAGATACTATGTTATAGTTACATTGTACTACACTATGTTATAATTATATTGTATGGTACTCGTATATTGTACTGTGTATTGCATTAACAATTAAAAATAAAAACTTTATTATATAATACTAATAACAAAAAAAAAATATAGTTTTAATTTTTTTTTTATTATTCTTTTGGATGGGCGTGTAGTGTATGAGTGTATACTTACTAGCTATGTATGCATGTGTGTGATCCTATCCTAATAAATCATGTATAACTTCATATTTGAGTCAGTATTAAATGATTACTCGCGGGAAGCAAGTGTTTCTTTTGTCACCTTAACGCCCAACCTTATACCGGCAGGGGCGGCTGTAGCACTCTCCCCTGCGGCGCAGAGGTTGTCGCCGCATCTAAGGCGCTTTGTATGCAAGCAGTGACGTCACGGGCTAGTAGGTCCACGTCTGCGGAGGTAGTCGCGGACCGAGTTGGTGTGGTGGCCTCAATCCTTTCCGTAAAGTCCTCCCAGTTGATGACTCGACGTGGCGCGGGTGGACGCTGTCTGGTCGGCACTCCTTCCAGGACGACGAGGACAGGGTGGTGGTCTGACATCATGTCGTCGTCCAGGACCTTTTGGGTGACCTGGCACTGCAGGCCCAGGCTGATGACGATGTCAAGGACGTCCGGCATGTGGTTGGGGTTTTCCGGGTAGTGGGTGGGAGCTTCCGGTCCTGACACCGTGTAGCCCTGGGCCTCCGCGTCGGCGAAGAGCCACCTCCCCCCGTTGTTTATCTGTGCAGAGTTCCACCCTGGGTGCTTGGAGTTCATGTCGCCGGCGAGGAGTGTCGCCTTGCTGTTATTGGCCACAAGCAGGCCCCTGAGCTCCGCAAGGTCTAGGCGGGCTTGGGGCGGCTTGTAGCAGGCGTACAGGTGTAGATCTCCGCCGGCAACGTGCAGTTGTACACCCAGCGCGTAGAAGGTGGTGAGTGAGGGCAGGGGAGCTCTTGGTGGACGACCCTTCGCCGCACAAGCACCGCCAGGCCGCGGTGGCGGACGTTGTGTGCCGACCTTTCGTCCTTCCTGTAAGCGAGGTAGCCGGGGACACGAAGCCTGTCCTCAGGCCCTAGGTGCGTCTCGCTTACTAGCGCCACGTCGATGTCCTGGGAATGGAGGAGATGGCGGAGGGGGGCGACCTTGTCCCGTAGGCCGCGGGCGTTCCAATGAATCACCCTTAGCGGCCTAGCCATTGTAGAGGGACAACAAAGTGGCCAAGCCGTCAAAGATGATTGGGCCCGGGTCTTGTCCCTGGCTGATGGCTTTCATCAGGTCCATCATTATCCGGATCGCACAGGCTGTGATCCTGCTGTCCGGGGCGCCTTCGGTGGTGACTGTGCCCTGGCTAAGTGAGGGCACAGCTTGGGTTGCCTGTTGTGCCAGCGTGGGGTGTGTGGGCATTGCCTTTTCCATAGGCAGCGCCTTAGGCATCTCCTTACGCGTCTGTTTAGGCGCTGCCTTAGGCAATGCCTTAGGCTGGCTAAGCGCCTGCGTCTGCGCCTGTGCAGCCTGTGGTCCGGATGGGACAAGGTCGGCCCTGAGTCCGTCCCTGGATGCGGTGGGGGGGCTTGGCTTCTTCCCTTTGCCTCCCCTCTTCTTCCGCTTCCTCCGCCTAGAGGAGGAAGGGGCTTCTCCCCTCTTAGTGGGCCCGTTTGCCGCCGCCATAAGTGAGGCGCCTTGCGGGTTTTCGAATTCAACCTGCGACGCAACGGTTGTCGTGTTGCTCGCGTCTTTTGGTAGGCGCCTCGCGGCCGTGACGGCTACAGTGCCGGCTCGCCTGTTCTGTATTTCTTTTTGAAATACCGGGCACTTGATGTTGGAAGCCGGGTGATCACCCCCACAGTTTGCGCAGGTGGCCGGCTCTTCTCTAGGGCGGGGGCAATCACGCGCGGCGTGCCCTTCTCCGCAGCGGACACAGGCGAGCGGCCGGTGGCATTGGCGTGAGGAGTGTCTAAATTTTTGACACCGGTGGCACTGTGCGGGCCCTTTTTTGCCCCGCCAAGCCTCTATCTTGACACCCCTCATGTAAAGAAATTCGGTGGTGTCGAAGATGCGCCTGACGTCAGGCGTCCTCTTGAGGACTGCATAGAATATGCAGCCGGGTCGTCCTTGACGTGCCCTAATGTGGCGCACGTACTCCGGCTCATACTCCATGCGGCGGAGCTCCTCCTCTATCTCCTCCGGGGTGGTGTCAGCAGGTAGCCCCCTGATGGCCACCTTCATGCTCCTCTCCGCTGGGAGGGAGTAGGCGAACCATGAGAGGCCCTGCTCTTTTTCTAGGCCGCAGAGGTATCGCTGGACCACCCTATATTCGCTTTCGCTTTCGGGCGAAAAGCGAACCCCGTCGCCGTAAGGGCGGGCGTTGGGGGGGTGGCCCAGTTTCTCCCTAAGGGCCCTGAAGTGCGAGGCCCAGCGTGGAAGCCTCTCCACTATCAGCGGAGGGAATCTGGGCCGCTTCGCCTTAGGGGGTGCAGGGGTTTGCTGGCTGGGCACTTGGGTGTTTACAGAGCCGGTGGCAGCATCAGAGGCACTTAATATGTGTGGGACACTCACCCCATTGTCCTGTCCAGTGTTGCGCGCCGCTGGCTCCGAAGGTGAAGGCGACAGCGCCGGCGAGCGGCGGACCGCGCCCGCGAAGGAAAGCGGGGCGTCGGGGTCCCGGTGCGGCGTGGCCAGGCAGTGTCGCTTGGCCGGGTCGTCGTCCTCTTCTGGGCTGCGGCGGCGCCTCTGGGGACGCGGCTCTAGCTGGAATTCGTAGCCGAATCCCAGCGAGCGCGTCGGAGAGGCGAGAGGCGAGCAGTGGCCCGCAGAATCGGCCGAGCCCGCCGAGGCGAGCGACATACTCGACCCGGCGCGGGAGGAGCATGCCGACCTCATAGCCGGCGAGTCATAGGCCGACGATCTCGGCGGCGCCGGCGAGTACGGCACTGGAGGTGCCAGCGGCATGGGGCGGGCAGTGTGCGCGCGGGGCGCACCATTGCGCGCTGTGGTAGCGGCGGTGGAGCGGCTGAGAGCAGCCGGCGCGGACGCGCAGGCCGCCAGGGCCGCGGTCGACGCGCCGGACTCGGTGAGGCGAGGTGAGGTGCGAGCGCGGGGCGCGGGCACCGGGGAGCGATCGGAATGCGGTCCGACCGCTACAGGTGCGGCGCCGGCAGGCGGCTCGGGCGACAGCGGCGGTGAGGCGCGGGCGCGCGGGGGGCGCGGGCTCGGTGCGCCACACGGCGGGCGCGCACCGCTCCCACTATGCGCCTCCGCTCTCAGTTTACCTGAGGCGACGGCCGGCGACGGACGTGTGCGCGCTTGCGCGCCGGCAGGTGGCGGTGGTGGCGCGCGGGCTGCGCCGGCGCACAGACTGGTATTTGAGTCGAAAAGCTGGCCAAAAATATTTATTGCTTTTTATGTGCTTTTGATGTGTCTATTTGATGAGTTCGTTGGTCTAGTGGCGTTTTCTGACCTTTTTACGATCGTACGGGTTAAGCAACATCTGGCACTGTCATTATTTAGATGGGTGACTGATTATGTGTTTAAAATTGAATTCTCAAACTTCTCGGTGCTTTGGAAGATACGTTATGCCGTCAGTCTCGGCTGCTATCCCTGGAAGCGTTCGTTAGGTCAAGTTAGAAGCCCGCGCGGCGAGCCCGACAACTCTAACATCAGATATACATATTTTCAATATAATTTAATCAAAGTTAGGAAACTATAAAATCTCACCCCTACTTATAGGTTTAAAAAAACGACTTTTACAATATTGAGGTTTTTATTAACAACATTTTACATACATTAAAATTATTCTTCATCATCACTCTTCTCAGCCTCGCTACATTTTAAAAACTCTAAGGCTTCCTTAGAAATTGCCATTCTGTTTCTTATAACATTGTGTCTACTCAGGCTACTCAAATATGGATCAGAAGTTAGCAAGAGCCTGTTGAGAACGTCCTCGTTGCATTCTGTTCTAGAAAATTTTCTTGCAAAGTTTTCCCTGTATTGCCTAAAGCAGGGGTTCCCAAACTTATAAGTATCACGCCACCCTAATGCTAATATGAATATGCCCACGCCTCCCCTCGGGCTCGCCAAACAATTGTAAAAAAAAATAAGGTATATAAAATACAAAAATACATGTTCAAATGTTTTATTAAAAAATTAAATTGCTTTTGGGCACTTATTTTAATGAAAAGTCAATGTGACGGATGAGCTTGCATGTTTTTGACGAGATTTCCAATTCTGGGTTCAATAGAAGAAAGTGCACAACGTAGATCACTAGAAATATCTAATTTGCTTCTGTACTTAGTTTTTATAGCCACTACTGCAGAAAATGCTTTTTCGCACAAATAAGTGCTTGAAAAGGGTAAAAACAATTTCAATGCTTGCTCTGATGTGCTGGGATAAACTTTGAGGTATTTAACCCAAAATTGGGCCTTATCCATCTTCTCAAAATCATATCGGGCAGCAGAATCATTTTTGAGTTCGACAGCTTGCTCTTGTAATGCATCTGGCAGCATGTCTATGTCAACGTGAAAGGGATCGATCGCTAATCGATAAATAATATTATTAACGCACAAGTCAGGAAAATAGCGCTTGAATTCGTCCGTGAGGTGCTGCAAATGGTTTGATATTGTGTTTTTAGTACTCATTTCATCGAAAATCTCCATATAGCACGTTTCTTCTGTGATCGCAAATAGTTTAGGAAAGCAGGAATAATTGGACGTCAAAATTTTCCGATTCCACAGTTGCAACTTCTCAGTGTATGCCGTGATGGCATCCCGATGATAAATTATGTTCGAGTCTCCGCCTTGTAATTTTAAGTTCAAAGTGTTCAATGAATCGAAAATATCTGATAGATAAGCCAACATTACTTGGACCCATGGTTTTTTAAATTCTACAAGCAACTCACTTTGTTTTTGAATTTCTAAAAACTTTATCACTTCATCTCGCAGTTCAAATAATCGTCCTAACATATTTCCTTTCGAGAGCCAGCGAACTTCTGTGTGAAACAACAATGTCTTGTGTTCTGTAACCAAATCTTCACAGAGAGCCGTAAAAAGCCGCGTGTTTAATGCACTTTTTTTAACATAATTTACTATTTTAATGCATAATTTTAAGACGTCATAGAGTTCGTTTGAAAGTGTTTAGCTGCCAAGGCTTGACGGTGTATAAAACAGTGAATAGTTATAATGTTAGGATTTTTTTCTTTGACCAACTGTACAAAACCTGATCGAGATCCAAGCATTGCCGGAGCGCCGTCTGTGCATACGCCTATCAACTTTTTCCATGATAGTTCATATTTATTAAAGAATTCAGAGATTGATTTCATTATATCAATTGCTTTCGAAGTCGTCGTTAGCTCTGTTGAAAACAACAACTCGTCTTTGATGATTTCGTTTTGGATATATCGAACGAAAACTAGCAATTGACAACATTGCGCTATATCCGTACTCTCATCCAACTGTATTGCAAAAAACTTGATTTTTGGACGGCCTCCACTACTTGATTTTTTATGTCTTCAGCCATATCATCAATGCGACGTTTAACACTGTTGTCAGAAAGAGGTATTTGTGAGAATTTTTGTTTACTTTCCGGTCCAAGTACGATCTCAGCTGCTTTCAATAAGCTGGGTTTGACGAGTGTTTCTCCAATAGTATGGCTTTTTTTGGACTTTGCAATGAGTAGCGACAATTCATATGAAGCTTCGAGCACTTTCTCAGATGACTGAGCAAAGGATCCAGTGCTATCCAATTTCATGCGCTTCAAACTTGTAGATTTTGAAGCAAAAAACTCCTTCGGCTTGTCTTTAAAAGCGCTGTGTTTTGTTGACAAATGTCGTTCCAGGCGCGAAGGTCTCATGGCATCATTGCTCAATACTTCATAACAAATAACACACTGCGGCTGGTCGATACCATTTTTATTCATGGAAACAAATCCGTATTTAATATATTCATCACTATATTTGCGTTTTTTCGCCGAGCTCATGGCGAAATAAAAGAAATAACCAGTCACTAGCACTACTTTAACACACAATAGATAGAAAGTTAAAAACAATAGCGTGTTTTTGCAACAAAAGAACACGTGTAGTCAGAACGCTTGTGGTGCGGGTAGTAAGGGCGCCTGAGCACGCGGGCGACAGGAGTGAAGACTGACGCAACCCCCGCACCGACGACGCCCGCGCCCGCGCCTACGCCGCGCCCCCCTGTACTTGTCTCCGCGCCTCCCTAGTGGGGCGCGCCCCCCACTTTGAAAACCAATGGCCTAAAGTGTTTGTTCCTTGCTTCTGCAGCCTCTTCCGACATTTGGCCAGTTGGTAATAAGGCATGCGATATGACACTCGGAGCATGAATTAATATTTTATGGACAGTTGGTGACATTGGTTGCCAGGCATACAATTGAACGTAATGTTTGGCAGTGTCCATGGTGTATATACCAAATTTTTCGACAATAATTTCAAAACCTGAAGAGATCACCTCTAATATTATTTTAAATCGTTGAATTAACTCGATATCGATTCCTGTGATGGTAGCTGCTACGTTAATGTCACTAAAGTTTGGTTTGTATTACCATATCCGGCTTTGGGTATGTCAACCAGCAATCCCATTTTCTCTCTAAATTCTTTTTGAATATGTTCTTTGGCTGACTTTATTTTATCTTTATCATTTTTCAGTGTGACGCGACTTTTATGTACTTCTGCCTTTATTTTGTAAGACAAATGTAAAAGAAATTCGAAGAATCTGATTCTCGCATGTAAAATCGATAATCCAAATTTGAATGTCTCTGGATCTTCCGTGTTTTGCAAAATTAAATCATTGAAATCTTTTGATGTTTTATTGCATATATAGCAGCGCATTGTGGATGTTGTGTAAGTGGCTGCATTGCACACTTTTCCATCCACCATTGTTGGTAGTAGTTTGTGATTTATTTCGATTCTTTCACTGACAATAGTTGGTTGCAAATTCCTAGATTGATTTTCTATGTGTTCAATTTCTTCATTTGTGACGTCCTTGTTTTCTTTGATGAACCTCATTCTAATAGGCCTACAAAATCTAGGCGAAGATGGGCAAGGATTTTGCCAAATAACTCTCTTATCAAATGTCAGTCTTAGAGGAACAAGGGAACTAAGAAACATGCTGGCATCACTGTCTGTTTCGTTTTGAAACTTTTGTTTATATTGGCTTTGTTGCGATCCATCGCATCCCCACTTAAAAACCAGCACAAAATCATTAGTATGATTTCCGCGGTATACATCTAATACTTGCTCTTAATATTTACACAATCTTCTAGTTGTATGATCCACCAAGTCTTGTAGTTTAATTTCAGCATATGTTTCATGAACAATACGTTCTGGATAACAATCTCGTTTAGCAATTTGAATATATTTATAACATGGATACACATCTTTGTTGGCCTGATGAATAACTTCGTACTGGCTCATGGTTAAGTTGGCTTTCACAAATATTGCCAAAGCTTCTTCGGGGGAGTGTTTTTTCGTATTAGTACGTTGACTACTAACAGCAACTGCTTTGCGAATCTTTGTCGCTCTAGTTGGAGACATGGTAATCTCTTGAATCATTTTAGCCGTGTCTTTATTACCTGCAGCCCGGTGACTCATTTGCGCAGCATATGTCAGCTCATCAACAGGTACATTCTTCCTAAGCTCCATTGTTTTTCGCCGCTTTGAACGGTCACTTGATTCCCCGAATTCTTTTGTCGGTCGCCCTTTTATATTTGTTGAAGTTTCTCTAGCAGGTGAAATAACTTCTTTACTTAACCAGTCTTCATTGTTTTCGAAAAACCGGCTCTCGGTACTGTGACACGTGAGCCATTTTCGCTTATAAACAGTCTTGAAATTACGAATGACCTGCTTGAGTTCGGCCAACTTTTCAGCGGGACACTTTGTTATTTCCAGTAATTTGACTTCAAAATCTTTGAGTTTTTCACTAAAAAGCCTTTTTGGGCTTCTTCTTATTAGTTCATGCAGTTCTTTTCTAGTCATTGTTATGACTGAAGGCTGAGATACTGGGGAAAAAATAAAAAATAAATAAGCAAAATTTTTATGGCTTCTCTACATTTACCTTTATTTTTTTTTGGGGAAAACTCGGGAAAACTTTGGAAGTAGTATGTGAAAATAGACATTCTAATTTATCATATGACATAACTTTGATGCAGTAATAATGAGTGTAATGTATTTAAAATATCAATTTAAGTTAAAACTTATGAAAAAGTGCACTATTTTTTAGATGTATTTTTAGGAAGGCAAAAATACAGTAAAGTAACAATATTTAACAATTAAAAAAGGTGCTATATAAAGTACATACCTTGCTCAGACACTTCCATAATAACAATTTCAACTAAAATCACTTAAAGTATAAGAAAGTACAACACGACTGTATTGAAGTACGGTAACGCAGTGAACAAAGTCCGATCGTATCGAGCGAGTGCTACGTACTGAATGTTGTTACACCCGAATGGTATGGCCGATTGCAGTGGGGATGATGCCAAATGACGTCACATTTATCTACCTGTTTTGGGACCAAGTGCCACCGTTATGCTTAAATGTTTGGATTTTCGATTAATGGCCAGCTTTTCGAGTCAAATACCAGTCTGTGCGGCGGGCGCGCCCGGCGCTTGTGCCGTGCGAGCGGAGGTGCCCGCTGGCTTCGGCGTGCGGCGGGTGGCCGGTGGCAGCGGCTCGTTGGGGACGGGGCGGAAGGCAGGCGGGCGTACCGCCACGGCGCAAGGAGCGCGGGCCGGTGACGCAGTCGCCTCTCCGCCGACCGTTGGGAAAAATTTTTCCCCGGTGCGGGTAGGCGGCACATTTTGTGCGCCACTTTTTTTTCTTCGGGTGTGTGGGTACCCGGCCAGAGGACGAAGCGGCCGCTGCGGCACCGATGTTCGGCATCGACAACGACCTGTCCAGCCCCTGGCGAGGGGCCCGGTGTGCAGCATCTTCATCGTCTGGAGGCGGCTCGGCCTCGGGACGGCCGGACGAGCGTTGGGTGCCGGGCTTCGGCATCGCAGGCTGGGGTCTTCCTCTTCCGCGACCAATCGACGCTTGGAGCGTCGGGCAGCGAGGGGGGGGCTCCCCCTGTGGTCGCACCGGTGCGGGCACCCGTACGAGCACAGGGAAAGAGGGTTGGTCCGTGCGGATCGTGTGTGAGCGGTTCTGTACGCGGGGGGCCCGATGACGGGCAGGGTGACGCGACGTATGTTGGCACACACTAGGGTAGGGGCCAATCCTGAGCGGTGCGCGCGCCAGCCGGCAATATTTATATGCGGGGCAAATACGCCACGGTGTACAAGCGACGCCACGCGCGCCACCTCACGGATATTTCATGGAAGCATTCTCTAATAAGAAACGATTCCTATTGGTTAATAGATTTTATGTTATTGTGCAAAGCCCCCTGTTTGTATTATATTTTTAGCAATAAGTCTGCGTACATTTTGTAAATAATTATTCAATAAGTTTCAGTTCTTCAACATATATAACATTGTTATCTGGAGTTTAATTACCACCAACCAAGCGCTACATTGGTGACCCCGACGTGATATTAAGAAGATTTCTCCAGATACCACATTCAAGTTTTCATCATGGCAAACAACGGTGAACAAGAACTCTCCGGTGTGTCAACGTCGCTGCGCATCCCACCCTTCTGGCGCGACAGAATTCGCTTATGGTTCGTGCAGTTCGAAGCAATAATGTCCGTGCAGAAGAAAGGTGATCAAGTCATGTTCGAACTCGTCATCGGACAACTGGAGCGGCAAGATCTCGACGAAATCTCAGACTTAATTCTCCAACCACCCGAGAAGAACCGTTACGAGGCATTAAAGAATAGATTGTTCCAAGTATATGAAGAATCCGAGCAACGGCAGGTGCAAAGGTTGCTATCAGAAATGGAACTCGGCGACATGAAGCCTTCACAGCTACTACGCCGTATGAAAAACCTCGCCGCTGACAACATCTCCGACTCAGCCCTGCGGATAATGTGGACCAACCACCTACCACAATCTGTTCGAACAGTCCTCGCCGTCAGTGAAAACATCGCGAAACACTCCGATATCCACGAGCTGGCAATGATGGCAGACAAAATCCTAGAGCAGACGCAACCACTCGGCGCCGTCGCTGCAGTAACCTCCGCTCCCACCACCCCGCGCGCATCAACGTCTATTGAAGAAAAGATCGACGCGCTCACCAAAGAAATCGCAGAATTGAAGGCGTATCGATCACATCAACATCATCAAAATCGACGCAGATCATACGGCAGACAACATTCAAGATCGCGTTCGTCGAGCAGAGCCAATCACAATCGCGCACGAAACAACCAATCAGCGACCTGCTATTATCATCGCAAGTTCGGCAAAGAAGCGCGAAAATGTACGCGTCCGTGCAATTTTGAAGACAGCAGCGCCCCCTCGGGAAACTAACGCCTGCGTTGGCTGAGGCGGGAACCGGCGCAAACAACACTTCTTACCGCCTATTTATAACAGACAAAAACACACGTCTGTCATTTCTTATTGATACTGGCGCCAACGTCTCCGTTATACCAAGAAGAAAAGGCGGGAATGCTACACCAACAGATTTTTGCTTGTATGCAGCGAACAACACAGTAATTCCAACGTACGGGGAGAAAACACTACAACTGGATCTCAACCTACGAAGACCATACACGTGGAAGTTCATCATCGCTGCAGTCAGCAAACCCATCATCGGTGCCGACTTCCTGAAACACCATCAACTTCTGGTCGACATAGCCGGCCGATGTCTAGTCGACAAAGTTACCAACCTCACAGTCAAGGCACCAGTCACCTATTCCGCTGAGCCTACAGTAAGAAGCATCGACGTTGATCAGCCATATCATCAGCTTCTCAGCAAGTTCCCCGACATCCTACGACCATCATGTATGAAGGATACCCCAAAGCACCGTGTAGAACATCACATAGAAACTACCGGTCCTCCAGTACACAGCAAAAGCCGTCCGCTACCACCACATCGGTATTTGGCCGTGAAAAAGGAATTCGAGTCTATGATGCAGCAAGGAATATGCCGTCCAAGCAAAAGTCCTTGGTCCAGCCCGCTACACGTCGTCCCAAAGAAAAACGGCGATCTTCGTGTATGTGGCGACTACCGCAGACTCAATGACGTCACGAAACCAGATCGCTATCCAGTGCCACGTCTCAAAGATTTTACTTACCTGCTCCACGGGAAGAAGATCTTCACGACACTCGACCTAAACCGGGCTTACCAACAACTGCCTGTTTACGAACCGGACATCGAGAAGACAGCCATCACAACACCCTTCGGCTTGTTCGAATTCCCTCGAATGTGTCCGGGTCTCAAAAATGCCGGACAGACATTCCAACGATTCATTCATCAAGTGCTCAACGGGTTAGACTACGCATTCCCATTCATTGATGACGTCATCGTCGCATCTAATAATGAAGCCAGTCACATCGAAGAGCTACAAGAGGTGTTACGCAGATTAGACGAGTATAGCATCACCGTCAATCCATCAAAATGTGTCTTCGGTAAAGAAAACGTCAAGTTCCTGGGTTATCAAGTGTCGAGCAACGGAATTAAGCCACCACAAGATAAAGTCACTGCTATCACTGCCTACCCCAAACCCGAAACCATTGAAGACTTACGTCGATTTATTGGCATGGTAAATTTCTACCGTGATAGCATACCAAACGCAGCCCACATACAAGCACCTCTCAACGCGTTCCTGCACAATTCCAAGAAACGCGACAAGACAAAGATCGACTGGAACACAGAAGCGACACAAGCATTCGAGTTGTGTAAAGTTAGCATACAAAACGCAGCTTTACTCGCTCACCCATCTCCATCACCAAACGACGCTATCTCCCTCATGTGCGACGCTTCAAACACCTGCGCGGGAGCTGTACTTCAACAGTATGTAAACAAGAAATGGATACCGCTTGGCTACTTCTCAAAGAAATTCTCCGAAACCCAACAGCGATACAGTACATTCGACAGAGAATTATTATCAATCTACATGGCAATCAAACACTTCAGAAAAATGTTCGAAGGAAGAGAACTGACCGTCTACACCGACCACAAACCGCTGACCTACGCTATACGCAAGCCTCCGTCCGATAACGATACGCAACGGCGCACGCGTCAGCTGTTGTTTATCAGCGAGTTTACAACCGACATTCGCCACGCCAGCGGAGTAAACAACGTTGTCGCCGACGCACTCTCACGCATCGAAACCATCGACTTACCATCACCAATCAACTACGAAGAACTATCACAAGCACAAGAAAAAGACAGCAATATACCAACCTTATCACAGCAAACGAACATTCAACTCAAGAAAATCGTCATGCCCGGAACTAACAAACCAATATTCTGCGAAACGTCTACGTCACATATTCGCCCATACCTACCAGCTGACTTTCGTCGCATCGCATTCAACGCCGTGCACAATACAAGTCACCCTGGAATACGAACTACGCGCAAACTAATGCAAGACCGCTACTTCTGGCCAGCAATGAATATCGACATTGGCGAGTGGACGAAAACATGCACTTCGTGTCAACTATCGAAAGTTCAACGACACAATCACAGTGACGTCACAACATTCCCACCGAGCGAACGATTTCAACACATCCACGTCGATATTCTTGGACCGCTACCTACATCTTCGTGTGGACATCGATACCTACTCACGATGATTGACCGCTGTACAAGATGGCCCGAAGCAGTACCACTCCAAGAGATAACCGCCGAAGTCGTCGCAAGAAAGCTGTACGAAACATGGATATCTCGTTTCGGTTGTCCTACAAGAATAACGACTGATCAAGGACGACAGTTTGAAAGTCGATTATTCCAAGACCTCTCACAGCTGCTCGGAGTAGAAAGAACCCGTACTACTGCCTACCACCCGCAGAGTAACGGCATCGTCGAGCGCTGGCACCGAACATTGAAGGCTGCACTCATGAGTCGACTAGAAAACAGCAACAAATGGATCACCGAACTACCTATTGTTTTGATGGGACTACGAGCCGCGACGCGCACTGATACCAACACTAGCGCCGCGCAGCTCACCTACGGTCAAGCAATACGACTACCCGGCGATTTTATATCACCATCACCAGCCGCAACGAAGATGGACAACACCTACGTCGATCAGCTGCACGACGTAATTACGAAGATGACACCGACATACAAGCCGCATTCAAATAAGCGATGTATGTTCGTACACAACGACTTATCTACATGCAGCCACGTGTTTGTACGTGATGACACTGTCCGCAAGCCACTGCAACATCCATACAAAGGTCCATACAAGGTCATCGAACGCAGCGAGAAGTACTTCACAATAAAACTACCAGATCGATCTAGCAATATATCGATCGACCGTCTCAAGCCGGCGTACACTATCAACATCCAAGATGATCACGATCACACAAGTAACGAGGCAACACAACCAGCTGCAGCTACCACCGAAGATCAGTCCAGCCTTCCTCCAGCGACGAACACCAGCGAACAACGGACGAGATCAGGCAGAATCGTCAAGACGCCCGTACGCTTCGCTAAGGGGGGAGTACTGCAGCTGCAATACATGAAGAGACATCCGTTCGCCGCCGCTGCACTCTAAACACTGAGCGGTGCGCGCGCCAGCCGGCAATATTTATATGCGGGGCAAATACGCCACGGTGTACAAGCGACGCCACGCGCGCCACCTCACGGATATTTCATGGAAGCATTCTCTAATAAGAAACGATTCCTATTGGTTAATAGATTTTATGTTATTGTGCAAAGCCCCCTGTTTGTATTATATTTTTAGCAATAAGTCTGCGTACATTTTGTAAATAATTATTCAATAAGTTTCAGTTCTTCAACATATATAACATTGTTATCTGGAGTTTAATTACCACCAACCAAGCGCTACAAGTATAAGTCGCATATGTGTTACGGCGTTTACTAAGGAAGACATAATTAAGGCAAAGAGTCTGTTGTTTGACTCGGTTCCTACAACAAAACGAAAAATTCAAAGAAAACGAGATGGAAGAATGAAGCGTGATATAGATGATATAATATGCCTGCTGAAAGAAACAGACCCTGAACTGATTCCCATATTTGTTGCACGGGACCTTCAAAAACTTCCAGCGGTCCTATTTGATCATTTGGATTGTACAAGGCTTTTAAAAGACTTGCTTAGAATGCAGAATGAAATTCAGGAAGTCAAGGAGAAGTACGTTACATTACAACAATTGGATTCCGTTAAAAAGAATTGCTTCGAATGTTGAGAAGCAATCGAATTTTGCAAGTATAGTAAGGAGGGAAAGGAATCATCCCTCGCAAGATAAGGATGGTTGGACATTAGTTCAAAAACAAAACCGAAATAAAAGGTTTGCAGGGAAAATGGGGAAAGCTGTAATAAATCCTGATGTAAAATTTAAGGCGGCGGAGACAATGGTACCTGTATGATCTCTTGCTGGATCATACATGAACGATAGGATGATGGTGGAAGAGAATAAAAGATGGTTTGGTACTGAACACTGATGTATTAAAATCGTACCAATTGATAACTGTGAGTACACGCGGCGGCGACCGAACGCGAACTAAGGTTTATTGCGCACGCGGTACAAAACTGCTTGATTAACGTAAAAAGATACAATATGAATTATTGTACGGTTGGACCGTACATGCTCCCAGGCACGAGAGATTAAGGTACACATAAAAATACAAAAATATTAAGGTCAAAATGAAAACATAACAAAATGTAAGTTCTTAGAGAAGGCAATGACATAAAATCGAAAGCACAATCTAGGTAGATACGTGATAAACTTAAAGTCTCTAAAGTGTTACTCGTTTTCACTGAAAATAGATTCACGGAACACAGGCGACGTAGCCTTGTTTTGTTTACGCGCACTGATTTGACTCGAAATTGTATTGAGCTCTATTTCACTGGGTCCCGGTTGCTCATTGACACTGATAACACAAGCACTCTGAAGCTGCTGATGAGGAGAGCGAGCGGGCAGAGCCACGCTACGCACTCGCCGAAGGCGCCGCCACACGTGCACGGCTCCCGCCGCGCACAGGGCGAACGCCATAAGGTATATCACTGTGTAGTGGTGCACGTCGTGATAAGAAAAGCCTTCGTCATAATCTTCATCAATGCTCGTTATATCCTTCATCGTACTCAACTTATCATGGAGTTCTTTTATTAGACCTTGGGTCTCTATGTGAGTATGGTCAGATTGTTCATCGATCGCACCAATAGGTATCGATAAGTTGATTATGTTGTTTATGGGTGGGATGTCAATCTTCAGAAAATCTGCTGTAGTATTCAGAGTATTAGACAGCTTTTTATGTGAATAAACTGTGTAAGTATCGCCTTTGATGACGCAGCCATCGCCGAGCATGATAACGCCGGCTTTAGTTAATTGTTCGGCCGTAACTTGATACTCGCATATGACTCGCACAGAGCACGGTCCGCAGCAAAAATATAAATATGTGTTTAATCTGTTGAGTTCTATCCAACGGTTTGTGCAAATAGTGGATGCTGTTTTGCAACTATTGGACTGTTGATCTCTGATGCAGAGGTCTTCATCTGATCTCATTTGATAAATCGGTCCCTTCAAAGGGCAGATGTATGTTTCTGTGTCGTAAAACATACATGTATGGACATCGTTTTCCGTCATTGGAATGTAAGCGTCCTTTTGTAAATTCATTGCAAGAAAATCTGCAATGGCAATTATGCTGATCATATTACTTCCAACCTGTTGCGGAATTGATCTGATTCTATAGATGTCGTAAGTGGTTCTACTCACTAATGGTATTTTAACTTCGAAGATAATAAACTGCTGCATAACTCTGGCCTTAGTTTTCAGGAGATGATACAATTTCGATAAATCTGATTGAATATTATCTATTGGAAGAGTCAATTCTTTTGCTAACTGTCCTATAATTTACATTTAGTTCATCCGTCAGCTGTTTAGGTGTTAAAAGGTGAATATTGAACCCTGTTTGGTGTAGGTTCATAATAGTATCCACGATGGTTTCTTGGATGGTTTTCAGGTTCATCAAGACATTGTTGGCAATAACAGATGATACACTAAAGCTGCTAGACATGATTGATTCTTGAACTCCGCCCTGAATTGTGTTAAATCCTTTCTCCAAATTGATCAAATGCTGATTAAAAACCTTGTGACGTCTGTCCATAGCATTTTCGACTCTTTTGATAATATTGTTCTCTGCTTCAACAATAGATGTGTTATTCTTCCATAAGGAGGCCAAATGCTTTTGATTACGTCTGATTTGATGGATATCTCTAGCATATTGCTGAGCAAACTCGTCGTCTAAGATACCAAACACGCTTCGTGCTACGCTTCCTATAGGATTGATAAGACCACGCTTATGTCGCACGTTACCCGATAGCTGCTGACCAAGCAACATGTTATTGTAATGGTCAAGTTCATTGCTGCCGTGACGTAATTGCATTAGGATTGCATCACACTGCGATATCTTTGTTGTGTTTGAACATATGTTGCTCAGATGATCGACGTATTTCTTAAGTAGATCAAATCCATGCCAATAGGGCTTCATATCATAATATACAATCAACTTCCACTCGTCTCGTTCCAAACGCATGTTGGAAATTTTGTCGAAATAAATGCTTTGATTGCTATTCAATGGTGCTGTTTTGTAATCACAACTAGATGGTGTTATGATTAACATAAAAAACATGAGAGCGATGTAAATAAAATTGCCAATTTTTCCCCTCCGACGGGTTGATTTATTTTTCGTTGGTTCTGTTTCATTGGATCCAGAAGGTTGATTAGTCTGGTCCTTTTTTCTTGTAATATTATTTTGCTCTGCATTGTTTTCAGGCTGTTGATCGTCGTGGACTGGCAACAAGGAAAGTCTTGTGATAGGCCTCCTGATTACCCCATTTTTAATGTTATTGTAATGGTCAAGTTCATTGCTGCTGATGAGGAGAAAAAAAAAAAAAAAGCTGGAGACTTTGTCCTAACCTTGCTGGTTGATTGCTGTTGACTGTCTCCTGCATCTTGATCTGTTGATCCACTGCCGTGCCCTTGCTTCTTCTCCGCGTCAGTTACTTGCAATGATGGCTGCGGAGTAGTCGGTACATCGACAATCTTAGGATCGGTCATGGTGACCTTGTGCTGCATTATAAACGCACGCGCTTCGTCATAAAACTGCTTAGTTTTCTGATAATAATTTTCAGAGAAGTAGCTGTAGCCACGTTCTTTGTATTCTGATAGCTTCATATGATTGGACTGGAACTCTTCCCAATATTTATCGAGAAGTTCTAAACGTTTCCTAACGTAAACAGAAGTTTTTCTTTCAGCTCCATCCTTTTTAAAATTGCGTAAAAGCTGCTCCATGCCCTGCATAATTTGATTCTGATTTTCGAGTAGGTCCTCCATGTTGGAGATGCTGATATAGCTTCAGTGATAAAAAGCTTGATAAAATTATAAAAGGATTATGATGTTTCCTTGAATCCTACTCAATTGTTTATTCCTTGCTTCGTCGACTAAGCTTGGAAAGTTTTAATAGGTACCATAAGTTGATAAAATGATAAGTTGATAATATGCAAGACTTGCTCGAGAATAGACACCCTTTTCATACAATGCTTGATGATAGGTGATAGTGGTCTATTCTATGTGGTGATGCTGCTGTGTACTGGAGTGGTCGTATGATGTAACAACCACGTCACACGTGCTGCTAACCTCACGGGCGTGATCAATCGTAGAATTAGACCAGCCGCTTCGCTGTTGCGATGATAATGAAAGCTCACTCACCGGTATCTCCTGCTTTGTTACCTGGTGGTGCTACTGCTAGTGATAGTTATTCCATCCACTGGTCTGGCGGAATGTTCACGCACACTACGCGATAGGTCCCGCCAGTGCGGTGGCTCGAAGGACCAAAAATGTATGATCTCTTGCTGGATCATACATGAACGATAGGATGATGGTGGAAGAGAATAAAAGATGGTTTGGTACTGAACACTGATGTATTAAAATCGTACCAATTGATAACTGTGAGTACACGCGGCGGCGACCGAACGCGAACTAAGGTTTATTGCGCACGCGGTACAAAACTGCTTGATTAACGTAAAAAGATACAATATGAATTATTGTACGGTTGGACCGTACAGTACCTTTATATATCTCTAATGTATTGAAAGGACTTTCTAAAGAAGACATAGAAACGTATATTAAGGAGAAATGTAATTTATTAGTGAAGGTGGAGAAGATGAGCATGAAAATGGAAAAGGATTATGATAGTTACAAAGTTTACATTCCGAAACATAAAGAAGATTTGTTTATGAATTATGAATTCTGGCCGGATGGAGTATCATATCGCAGATTCATACATTTTAGAGGAAACTTCAGAGGCGCAGTGGAGACAATGAAGGTGAATACGAAAACTAATAATAATGGATAAGACAGTTAAAATGATCAGTTTTAATTGCAAATGTGTAAAAACGTCGATTGACTGTATTAGGCAGCTGTGTGTATCAGCTGACGTCATAGCACTACAAGAAACATGGTTACTGCCCCACGACTTGACGTTTCTAGGAACTGTGCATGATGACTTTGCTTACACTGGGAGCTCTGCGGTGGACACTTCGGCTGGATTACTGCGAGGTAGGCCCTATGGAGGAGTGGCACTCCTCTGGAGGAAAAGTTTATTCTCGTCAGTGACGGTTGTGAAGTGTAATAGTGCTCGTCTAACAGCTATACAGATAGAACAATCAAACTGTAAGTTATTGGTTTTTTCAGTTTATATGCCTACTTGTTGTGCTGATAATTTAACTGAGTTTACCGAGTGCCTAAGCGAGATGAACGCTATAATCGAAAATAGTAATGTTCAATACGTGTTTATGTTAGGTGACTATAATGCACATACCAATGAACTATTTTACCATGAACTATTAAAGTTTTGTGAGGAACAGTGTTGGTCTTGCGTGGATAATGAGTTACTACCTAACGACTCGTATACCTACGTGAGTGATGCGCACGGGTGCAAGCGTTGGCTTGACCGTTGCGTCGTTACTGAAGCCGCGCGTCAAACTATATCGAGTGTAACGGTATTGTATGGCACTTATTGGACCGATCACTTTCCAATACTATTACAATTTAACTTAAATCTAGTTGTGACTACTATTCCACTTCATACAGTATTAAGTAGTAAGGTTACTTGGGGCGATCGAGACTCTGATCAAATAAAAATGTATGAACAATTGTGTAATTCAAGATTATGTGAAATAGACTTCCCCCCAGAATGTATTAATTGTGCGGATAATATATGCAGTGATGTAACTCACAGAGTTGTGTTAGACAATATGTACACAGAAATTATTGATATACTTTCAACATCTGCTGAGCGGAGCGCTGCATGTATTAGACGAAAATGTTATAAACCTTTAATAGGTTGGAATAGGCATGTCAAAAATGTTCACTGTCAGGCTCGGCTTGCATTTCAGATGTGGCATTTGCTTGGAAATCCAACTTCAGGTCCTATTTATGAGAATATGCGAATTACTCGTAACATTTTCAAATCTAAATTAAAATGGTGTCGCAATAATCAAATGCAAATAAAATTAGATATAATGGCTGAGCAGCGCAAATCAAAAGACTTCGGAAAGTTTTGGAAGAGTACCAGTAAACTGAACCCCAAGCCGAGTCTGCCTGTGAGCGTGGCAGGAGTTTGTAACCCTCAAGCAATTTCGAATTTATTTGTCAGTCAATTCCAAGTTGAACCTTTGTCGGGATCTGCTGCGCCCGTGTCGTCGGCCGTGATTGACGCTGAGGTAAGTACTCCTTGTTTGAGATTTTTAGCCAAGGAAATAGATGTTGTCATAAGAAAGATGGTTGGAGGCAAGTCTCCAGGACATGATCACCTCAGCGTCGAGCACTTGCGATACGCAGGGGTACATTTGCCCAGAGTGCTGGCAACATTTTACTCATTATGTTTAAGTCACTCGTATTTGCCAGATGAGCTTATGAAGACTATTGTCGTGCCAATAGTAAAAAACAGAACGGGAGATACTTCTGACCCCGCAAACTATAGGCCTATCTCTTTAGCGACTGTTACGGCAAAGGTACTGGACTGTTTGCTTGATACACATATGGCGAGTCGTGTAAATCTTCACGATGCCCAGTTCGGTTTCAGACCCGGGTTATCGACGGAGACTGCCATCATGTGTCTTAAGCAGACTGTTCAGTATTATGCTGATAGGAAGACACCAGTCAACGCGTGTTTTCTAGACCTGTCAAGGGCGTTTGACTTGGTGTCATATAATATCTTGTGGGAAAAGTTGCGAAAGGAAAGCAGTGTTGACTGTACTGTTATTTCTTTATTTAAGTATTGGTACGAAAATCAGTCGAATTATGTAAGGTGGGGTGGAACTCTGTCGGATGTGTATGGGTTGAAGTGCGGGGTGAGACAGGGGGGTATTACCTCACCTCGTCTCTTTAACCTTTACATCAATCAGCTGATTGTTGAACTCAGCAGCACCCAAATAGGTTGTCACATTGACGGCGTGTGCGTTAACAATATAAGTTACGCAGACGATATGGTGCTGCTGAGTCCATCAATAAGCGCACTCAGGAGGCTTGTAAAGATCTGTGAAGATTATGCGGTTGCTCATGGGCTCAGGTACAATACACAAAAATGTGAATTGATGGTTTTTAAGGCAGGCACCAAATGTTACACTAACGTGCCTGATGTGTCCATATACAATACTCCGTTAACTAGAGTAACTAAGTTTAAGTACCTGGGTCACTGGGTGACTCATGATCTAAACGATGATATGGACATTGAAAGGGAACGCAGGGCGATGGCTGTCCGAGGTAATATGCTGATCCGCAGATTTGCACGTTGTACGACGGAAGTCAAAATGACCCTTTTCAGGGCATATTGCCAGTCCTTTTACACGTGCAGTCTGTGGGTCAGGTATACGCTGAGGGCATACAACGCCCTGCGTGTCCAGTATAACAATGTTTTCAGGATGTTGTTGGGTCTACCACGATTTTGTAGTGCTTCCAGGATGTTTGCAGAGGCCAGGGTCGATGGTTTTCATGCCATTATCAGGAAACGGTGCGCTTCCATTCTCGGTAGAATACGTGGTAGCTCCCACAGCATCCTGAGTGTTGTGTGCGATAGGTGGGACAGCCCCATGCTGGCTCACTGGATACGGCTGCACACGTAGGTGTACCCAGTCGTTTTTTGAATTTTGTATTTTGTGTCATACTTACTACTAACATTAGTTTTAAGATTTTACGAACAAAATATGGATTTAAAATCTGAAATAAATAAATAATAATAATAATTATGTACCTACCTAACAGCTACTTTTTTTTTTTTTTTTTTTTTTTAGCGTGGTAAAATCATCAAATGAGTCCTCCAACCCGGGCAGGGCGGGAGGGACTGTCAGACTTCTACTGACTAAAATCCACGGTGTCCTTCATAGCCTGTTAAGTTCCGGGGTTACGGTAAGGGAATAATCCCGCGACCCGGCAGGCTTTGGCCCTCTGAGAGGGGGGCCCCGTCATTATGCTGACGCTCTTTGAGGCGCGCGTGGGACACAACGCGCCGTCGACCCGGGCATGGTCCTTGGTCGGGCAGCGAGTTGCCCTTTACTCGCTGCCCGCATGCCCGCGCCTACGGTGGCCGGAGATCATCTAGCGACGTCCGTCGCCGTGGGCGCCTACCACTGCGGCTGGGGCGGAGGGAGGACGCTATCCTCTCTCGCTCGCGGCCCGCCTCCTCCTTAACGAGCATTACTTTTTGACTTTGACTGGCCTGACATTGACTGGCCCGTTGGTCTAGTGGTTAGTGACCCTGACTGCTATGCCGGGGGTCGTGGGTTCGATTCCCACCCAGGACAAATGTTTGTGTGATGAGCACGATCATTTGTTCTGTGTCTGGGTGTAATTTATCTATAATATGTATGTATTTAAAAATATATAAGTATGTTTATCAGTTGTCTAGTACCCATAACACAAGCTCTGCTTAGCTTGGGACTAGATGGCGTTGTGTGATAGTTGTGGAATATTATTTATTATTTATTTATTTATTACTGCCTCGCAGAAGGAGCTGACCGCTTCCCACTCCGTCTCGCCCCGCAGCATGGCCGCAACCAATGCCGGGCGCGAGAGGTCTCCGCCTATCGCAGCCGTGAGGACACGTCGGTGCTCCGCCCAAGCTGGGCAGTCTTGCACTGTATGCTCCACCGTGTCCTCCGGGCGATCTTCGCAGTGGTGACACCCAGGCGTCTCCTCCTTTCGCATCAGACACAGGTACCTCCCGAAACTTCCGTGTCCGGTGAGGACCTGCGTCAAGCGGTAGGTCAGGACGCCATGACTTCTCTCCAGCCACTCCTCAAAGAGGGGTCTTACCAGGGTGCTCAATCTTAGTACAAAAAACTGGGGACAGAACGAAGTACAATGTCACAAATTTACGAAGTATACGTAATGGTTCCCTATCCATTTGCATAAAATTTTAAGACCTAATATAACTTAGCATAATTTTGTTTGGCATAATTATATTTTCGCATAATATAATTACGCATAATAGCTTACGCATAATTTTTAAAGCATAATTTCTCTAAGCATAATAATGATTAAGCATAATATTCTAAAGCATAAATTTATTAAGCATAAAGTTCTAAAGCATAACTTTTTTAAGTATAATATTTTAAAGCATAAATTTACTAAGCATAAAGTTCTAAAGCATAACTTTTTTAAGCATAATGTCCTAAAGCATAAATTTATTTAAGCATAATGATATTAAAACATTACTTATAAAGGCATACAGCATGCAAGCAAGCAAGCATGCAAACAAGCAAGCATGCAAGCATGCAAGCAAGCATGCAGCAAACAAGCAAGCATGCAGCATGCAGCATTCAAGCGAGCATGCAACATGCAGCAGGCAAGGTTTTCTGTCACGGCTCCGGCGCTGCGGGCCTCCGGCGGCCCCACGCGTGCTAATCGTCGCAGACGGTTTTCGCTCACCACCGCAGCGGTTCGTTCGGTTCGGTTCGCTCGCAGCCGCCTGCTCCTCAGCCCGCAGGCCGCCTCGCCCCTACGCGCCTACGCGATTTTAAATTACACTCTAGGGGTAGGACAAACAAGACTACGTGGAGTCGGTTTTGCAGCAATTCGGTTCTGTCACTAACTTTTGTTGCATATATATATACATATATTCAATTTTTAATTAACATATTATTTAATTGTTACAGAAACGTATTAATTTAGAAAGTATTAATTGTATGCCTAAATATTATTATGCTAATAGTCATTAGGCGTACTAACGTTATGCTAATAGTCATTAGGCCTACTAACGTTATGCTAATAGTCATTAGGCCTACTAACGTTATGCGAATCAAATTTATGCCGAAACAAATTAGTCTTTAAGATGATTATGCGAATGTAAGATGTATGCCTAAAAAAATTATGCCGAAGTATTATTATGCCTAAACAAATTGTGCCAAAATCGTTATGCCGAAGTATATTAGGACAAAGAACATTATGCGAATAGAAGGGATCCCAAGTGAAGCGCGTAATCTAGGGTTGATAATGGATGCTGAGTTAAGATACGAAAGGCATGTGGCAGAATCGGTGCGTAACTGTTTTTACCGGCTCAAGATTCTGTACCAAATAAGACCTTTTCTGTCCGAGGAGCTGCGGATCCAACTGGTTGAGTCTCTTGTGCTGTCAAATTTGAACTATGCTGATACAGTTTTTGGTCCTCGTCTCTTGGCAAGAACTGATGGGTCAATCTTCAATTTTTGAACTTCCGTTGAGGATAATGACGCCCGACATTTTTACTGCTAGTGCAACCATCCATTGATAAAAAACAAAAATACAATTTATTTTATTTACGTTTACCTAAAATGAAATTAAAATAATTTATATTTTTGTTTTTTGTCAATGGACGGTTGCACTAGCAGTAAAAGTATCGGGCGTCATTGTCCTAAACGGAAGTCCAAAAATTGAAGATTGGCCCTGATCGACTGATTCAAAGAGTTCAAAACGCCTGCACTAGATTCTGTTTCTCGATGCCACCAAGAAGTCACGTAACACCTTTTCTCAATAAACACTCCATCCTTAGGATGAAATCACGCCGCAAGTTACACTTAGCGTGCTTACTTTTTGGGGTTATAAAGTTCAAACAGCCATCTTACCTCTTTAACAAACTGCGCTGGATCGCAAGCAAACGAGAATGCTCAGTCAGGCAGTGCTCACTACAACTCTCCACAGAACCACACAAAACAGCGGCATTCAGGGGCAGTTTCAGGTACGCTGCATCCAAATGCTGGAACAATATTCCCCCGCCGATTAGAAATATTAAAATTCTTGGCACCTTTAGAAGTCAGTTGCGAAAATTTCTTATTGACTCGCAAAAAAAACTAGGTGACACTATTTCTAACTCCTCAATACTATAGTAGGAATTGCCGCATGTCACAGTTTTTAATACCCTCAGATTAAGAGTGAAATGAGTAAACCTACTAGCTACTCGTCAAATTATTTATATTTACACACACAAATGCATTTAAATCAATCTATACATATTTATTATATATACACAAAATAAGACACACAAAAAGGAAAAAATATACATTTTAGCTTTCACTTTCATTGTTATGAGATTAGTTATCTGGTCTTTAAACTCAACTTACCTTATTTTTATTTTACTTTTTTTTTCTTTTTTTTTTTTTCGCCATACGATGTCCATGTAGAGAACACACCCGTGCTATCCGTGGACACGACAGTATTTACTTTGAAAATAATTTAATTCGTGACCGTTCGAATTTTTTTTTTTTTTTTTTTTTTATGTTCGTTTTTCTTGTTCACCCGCACATTTTAGATGACTGTGTGGTCGCGCCTGCTTTGCGTCCGTATGTCACTGTAGGGGTCTAGCAGAATACCAGCGTCAGGTATGAACCTGACACATGCTGAGCTGGACACCCATTTGGTGCAATCCTGAGACACACACCGCACATTTTCTGTGTCACGTCTGAATTTTGTTAATGTCAGTAGTAAGGAAAAAAAAAAAAAAAAAAGATACCTACATCTTTTTTTTTTTTTTTTTTTTATCTGTCATATTGTTTTAATTTAATTCTTTTTCTTGTTGCTGTGATCAGAAACTATTGTTTTTTTTTCTCCTTGTGTCACTATTGCACTAAATAAAATATCTATCTATCTATCTATCTATTTCTCCATGACAATCCTTAGGGCAAAAATGGGATCCATGGCGCCGTGACCCGGACGAAACCCATATTGACACCCCGCGACCGTACACTCCTGTCGGATCCGAGAGTCAATTACCCGCTCGAAAAGCTTCATGGTGTGGGACATAACCTTAATACCACGATAACTACCACACTCCTGCACCGTTCCCTTGCCTTTGAAGACTGGAGTGATAATACTCAGTCTCCATTGGCTCGGAATCTTTCCGGTGAGGAGCATGCCGTTAAAAAGGTGGGTTAAGACGCCCACACCACGAAGACCCATCGCCTTCCAGGCTTCAATAGGGACTCCATCGGCTCCGACAGCTTTCCGGTTCTTCATGCAACGAAGAGCCACATGTACTTCCTCGTGAGTTATCGGGGGCACTAGTCCCAGATTTGGAGGGAGATCCGGTGAAAGCACCTCTTTATGCTGCTTGTTCAGCAGCTCGTGGAAATACGAGCGCCATCTCTCCTTCACCGCGAGGTCCTCGCACAGCAGTTTGCCTTCAGGGTCTCTTATACAGCGGCACTTTGTAATATCCAGTGCCGCTTTGACCCTGAAACGTGCCAACTTATATATGAGCTTTTGCCCCTCAGACGATTCCAACTTATCGTAAAGTGGCTGTAAGTGGTCTCGTCTGGCTCTGGCGACGGCTCTCTTAGTGGCACGTTTTGCAGCTCTGTATGCGTTGCGGTCTTCGGGAGATTTGGACGCTTGCCACGTTTTGAAGAGAGCTTTCTTTTCTCTGATCTCCCTCTGGACAGTGTCGTCCCACCACCAAGTTTCCTTGTCACACTTGCGACCGCCCCTGGACAAGCCGAGCACCGATTTAGCCGCTTCGGTGATGGCAGCCTGAATCCTGTCCCAGCGGCTTTGCACAGGTTCGCCATCGGTACCATCGCACTTATTGCCGATGGCCGAAGCAAACGACTGAGACGTGGCTTCATCTAGTCGCCACCACCGTATTTGGCGTTCTCGGCGCTCAATATACTTGTCCCTAGGCTTGACGCGCAAGTCCATAACAAGGAGACGGTGCTGAGCAGTAAGACTCTCGCCGGGTATGACCTTGCAGTTGGCTACCTTGCTGATGTGGTGCCGCCGCGTGAGTAAGAAATCGATCTGGGTAGCGTGCCTCCCGCTCTTGTAGGTGATCAAGTGTTCGGATTTCTTTTTGAAATACGTATTCACGATGGCAAGGTCGGCCGCCGCACATGTCTGAAGAATATTCTCTCCTTCTGCGTTACGGCTGCCGTATCCAAAACCACCGTGAACACGCTCAAACTCCTCAGACCTGTCACCCACATGACCGTTCAGATCGCCACCCAGAACGATTCCCTGTGACAACGGGATGTCCCGAAGCACCCCACCGAGTTGATCCCAGAACGCAGCCTTTTCAGCGTCGCTGCAACCGGCCTGCGGCGCGTAGGCGCTTATTAAGTGGGTTACAACCCCATCAATAAGCACTCCCACGACCATAAGCCGATCACTATAGCGTTTCACCTCCAGAACTGCATCCTGGAACTCCTCAGAGAGTACAACGGCCACCCCGTTCTCCCCACTAGCTACACCCGTGTAGATCAGCTTGTAGCCATTCCCAATGAGCCGGGACCTGCTGCCTTTCCACCGAGTCTCCTGCAGGAACGCCACGGCCACCCTTCGCCTAAGAAGCACATCGGCCAGTTCCCGCGCGCGTCCAGTCAGCGTGCCAACGTTGAGGCTGGCGAAGCGGATTCTTCGGGTTGGGGCTAACCTCTTTAACCGTGCCCACCCCTGACACGGTAGCCCTCGCCCACTTGCCACAGGAGTCGGGCGAAACTCCTGCGCGCCGTTTTGCGGCGGCGCCCTATCTGTGGCAAATTTCCTTTTTCTCCTTTCCATGTAGTTTGGCTTGTTTTGACTTTTACGGGAGCGACTGCCGTCTGACCTCCCAACCCTAAAAGGGAAAGCCTGCGCCAGAGCCTCGTCCGCTGTACGGCAGGTGCACCAACTGGCAGGTGAGGTTGACTTGGACCCCGAAGATCTAGGTGGGACCCCTAAGCACCCCCAAAATCCTTCCTATTCAATATACAAAGTATTTTATTTGTTTACTGATATAAGAAAAGTATATTTACAATCACAAAACTAAATAGATACAGAAAGTAGGCAAATGTAATTAAAATGCTGGAGACGGGCGTCGGATCGAACAGCCTTAGCGCATGTTAACGTACCGCGCGGCTGTGGGTATTTATTTCTATCATGCGGCCGAGATCCACTACTGTAGATATTTATACTGTGATACCGGCATACAAAACATCAAAACAATAACTATATTTATTGTGCTAGTTCAAATAACACTAAAGTGGTTATTAGACTATCGGCATCTCAGAAGGCCAATCCGTGAAGTAATAAAAAGTGAACATGGAAATCATTATAACCTATAAATAGAACTGCAAACCGTTACATTCATACACAAAGGAACTTATATTGATTTTCATGCCATCTAGTGACATCTGACCAAACTAGACGTGCAAAAAGCTGCGTACGCGCAACAACTTGACAGCGTCAGGAAACGTCTGCACTTACATTGTTGATTGTAGTACCGCTACTCACCGCTAGAGGACACCACAAATACCAAAACATGGAAAATATTATGATAGTTCTTAATGAAATTCAAACCGATCTAAACAATCAAAAACAAGAAATAAGAGACATGCAAGAAAATATTACCAAAGCTATAAAATGACAACATCAACCAAAAATTCACAATTATGGAAAATAGAACAAACAGCCTAGAAATAAAGATAAATCAACAACAAAAAACAATAGATCATTTGGAACGACAGGCTAGAAAGAAAAATCTAATATTTTATGGAGTAGAAGAGACCGAGCATGGTTATGAAGAATTGCAAAATATTTTATTACGTTCCATTAAACATAATATGAATATTTCCATCGGGCAATTTGAAATAGAACTTGTAAGAAGACTTGGCAAAAAAGGGAACAAGACCAGACCTTTATTAGTAACATTTACAACAATGGGACGGAAAATTGAAATTTTTAAGAACAAAGGCAAACTGAAGGGCTCGCTCATTAGCATTAAAGAAGACTTTCCTCAAGAAGTTCTGATGAAACGCAAAGAACTACAAGAAGAAATAGAAATTGAACGCAAACTCGGGAAAAATGCTGTGCTACGCTACGACAAAAAAGTAATATTACCAGGTAGCCCCAAAAATAGGAATTACGTAACAGATTCACGGAAACAAAAACGGAATCTATCAGAATCCCCTGATCACCAAACCACCGTAATCAGCGAAAATAATGTCAAACAGATACCGAAGAAAAATAAGACAAACAATATTACTTCCTACTTGTACAACATACCACCGAAAAAAGGATTAGAACCCAGCCCGACTGACATTCACTCATCACCAAAAAACGAGTAAAGGAAGCCCCCCACATCTCCCAATACGACTAGCCACCGCGGGGGGCACGGGGGGCGATAATGGCTACAACCCTCCATCTCCACTACAATCACACAATCTCTACATCTGTACCTACAATGCAAAGTCACTACTGTCAGACGAAAGATTATTCGATTTTAAGAGAGCTATGTCAAAAATAAAATACGATATTATTGGCCTTGCTGAAATAAGAAGAACGGGATATAATATTATAGAAGAAAACGAACATATTTTCTGCTATTTCGGTGAAACAAAAGGACAATATGGAGTCGGATTCCTTATAAAAAAAGAATATAAACTAAACATTGAGAGCTTCATTGGTATATCCGAACGCATCTGCATCTTAAATCTCAATTTCGACAACACAAAACTCTTATGAAAAATATTTAGTTTTAATTCCGCGACAAAAATCCAGGCTTGTTGCAGGATGCAATCCCACCCTATGCAGTCATGCATATGCACATGCAGCAAAGGACCCACCCTCCCGCCCTCATGCATATGCACACATGCAACAAACGGAAAAACAAGCCATGCAATCAAACCTATACTCGACACGTGTTTCGCCCCTCCACGGGGCATCCTCAGGAGATGTTGACTCGACAAGCGCTCGGCCTCGAATGAGCTAGTTTGTTTTTTTTTTTTTTGACACTGGCATCTCGCAGGTCAACCTCTACTAGGTTGTGTGCTGCTCAACCGGACTTTCCTGTGGCTGCCATAGATGACTCTAAGGCCTCCAGCCAGGGGCTTACAAACTAAAATTTACAAACTAAGTGACCACACGCTAAGGGCACCCCCTGTGGGGTACGGACCTCGGCTTAGGGCGTCACTGACAGAGGACAGCAAGGGACAGGCTGGATAACTAAATATTCATTATTTAGGGGCTAATTTAAAACTACTGGCTCAGCATCGCGGGCTGGCTCTTGCAAGGGACGGGGAGGGCATTGACTTGGGCGTCGCGACGGGCGGCCTCGGCGGCGAGGGCGGAATGACGGTTTGTGTTTTCGAAGCGTGCTGGTTTCCCTACGGCTCTCCTGGAGGAGAGTGATGGGGTCATCGGGGGTGAAGCTAGTTTGACAGCTCTCGCCTCTTTATATAGCGTCGTGATGACGCATCGATAACGCAACGAAACGTTATCGATGCAAACGTTATAAAGACGTTTGTATCGATCTACCTGCAATCATACTTAAAAGAGGTGATGTAATTAAGTTTGTTTGTTCATTCAACAGTGTATTATTATTATTATGTTTGGAGATTTCTAACTGCTCCAACACACACAACCGGAAATTTTTATTACAAACATGGAGAATTTTATACGTGTTATTGTCGCTCAAGGAATGGCCGGTATCGATTAAATGTTTTGCGAAATGTGATTTGTCTGGATGGCCATTCCTGTAAGCGGCAACATGCTCCCTAAACCTAACCTCGAAATTACGGCCTGTCTGACCTACATAGACCCCGTTGCAATCATTGCATACTAATTTATAAACACCGGATTTTTTTGAATTTTCTAATTTATCTTTACCGTTACAAAGATTACGTAAGTTGTGATCTGATCGAAAAGTTACGAAAACATTGTGTTTTTTAAGAATATTCGCGATTTTATCGGAATGGGGCCTATGTAAGACAGACTACCGACATACTTGTCAATTCGTTCGGGGGTACATGCATAAAGTAGTGAGCGAACCCTGTCATTCTGTTTCTTCTGAATTATATTATCGATAACTTGTTTTGAATACCCGTTTGAAATCGCGATTTGATATATTATTTTAAGTTCTTTGACGTAATTATCCGTGGACAGTGGGACTGACATTAAACGATGGACATAGCTGCGGAAGGCTGCTAGTTTGTGTTGTGATGGGTGACATGAGGAGGCGGGAATTGTTGTGTCGGTGTGAGTGGGTTTTCGAGAAATTTGGAAATCGAGTTTGTTATTAACTCTAGTGATTGTTAGATCTAAAAAATTTAGGGATTGGTTGGATTCTAATTCTAATTTGAATTTAATTTTGGGGTGGAAAGTGTTAAGTTTATTAACGACGTTTCCGATAAAATCGCGAATATTCTTAAAAAACACAATGTTTTCGTAACTTTCCGATCAGATCACAACTTACGTAATCTTTGTAACGGTAAAGATAAATTAGAAAATTCAAAAAAATCCGGTGTTTATAAATTAGTATGCAATGATTGCAACGGGGTCTATGTAGGTCAGACAGGCCGTAATTTCGAGGTTAGGTTTAGGGAGCATGTTGCCGCTTACAGGAATGGCCATCCAGACAAATCACATTTCGCAAAACATTTAATCGATACCGGCCATTCCTTGAGCGACAATAACACGTATAAAATTCTCCATGTTTGTAATAAAAATTTCCGGTTGTGTGTGTTGGAGCAATTAGAAATCTCCAAACATAATAATAATAATACACTGTTGAATGAACAAACAAACTTAATTACATCACCTCTTTTAAGTATGATTGCAGGTAGATCGATACAAACGTCTTTATAACGTTTGTATCGATAACGTTTCGTTGCGTTATCGATGCGTCATCACGACGCTATATAAAGAGGCGAGAGTCAACATCTCCTGAGGATGCCCCGTGGAGGGGCGAAACACGTGTCGAGTATAGGTTTGATTGCATGGCTTGTTTTTCCGTTTGTTGCATGTGTGCATATGCATGAGGGCGGGAGGGTGGGTCCTTTGCTGCATGTGCATATGCATGACTGCATAGGGTGGGATTGCATCCTGCAACAAGCCTGGATTTTTGTCGCGGAATTAAAATAATAAATTACAGATATATCGGTCATTACAAACCAAAATTAATCAAGATAATTTCATAATTACAAAAGCCGACAAAGGCAATACCGTAGTCATTTTGGATAAAACTGCTTACCACCAGAAGGTTAACGACGTTATCTAGGGGGAGGATTTCGAACGTCTTAGTTCCGACCCCACCAAAAAATTTACCGTAGAGTTGAAGAATGCTATAAATAACATGTCATGTATTTCTCCAGATCAATTAAAATATAAAATCCCTATGAACCCGCGTTCTCCTTTTTTGTATGGCTTACCCAAAACTCATAAAGATAATATCCCAATTCGCCCCGTTGTCTCTTACATTGGTGCCCCAACATACGATTTGGCTAAACATCTCAACAATTTATTAAAAACTAAGTCTTCCTTTTCACCAAAATACAGTTGTAGCAACCCAACATCACCCAGCGAGCGCGCGTCGCCCCTACTTCACCGCACTAGACGCCATTGAGGGAGGAAGAGAGGACGGCCAAGAAAACATCCCGAGCCCATGGTCGACGAGGTGCGAGTAAGGAAGCGAGGCAGACCCAAGACCAACTCTTCTGATACTGGATCATCGTCGGGACGACCTCAGATCCAGAGGGGGAGGCTGTAGCAACCCAACATCACCCAGCGAACGCGCGTCGCCCCTACTTCACCGCACTAGACGCCATTGAGGGAGGAGCCTAGCGCCCCGCCACCGACGGCCCGCTATAAAAGACGGTCGCGCGCGCATTTGGGTCACATGCAGCCGCAGGGGCTGCTGTACAAGCCCCTGCCTCCACACATCAGGCGCATGGTGACCGAGAGGCGGCGCCTGCGCAAGCGGTGGCAAACAACAGGATGCCCCCGGATGAAAGCCGAGCTCAACAGGTACGCCGAAAAGGTGAGGGCCAAGCTCCAGGAGTTCAACGCCGTGAGCTGGGAGGAGCGCATCGACGCCGCAGAAGGGGACTGGCCGTCGATCCACAAGCTGTGCAGGCAGCTCGTGAACGCCCCAGCTCCGGTGCGCCCGCTGCTCCACAACGATGGGGCGCCGAGGTACGCTGCAGCAGACCGTGCAGAGATCTTCGCCGAGCACCTGGAGGGTCAATTCCAGCCTAACCCGACTTGCGACGGGGAGCATGTCACAGCAATGGAGAGGCACCTTGGTGAGTACTTTGCCTTGCCGATAGCTTCGGATGAGGCACCTATTTTCTTCTCGCCTTGTGCAGTCAGACGCGCCATTCTGAAAACAAAGCCAAGGAAGGCGCCCGGTGCGGATGGTATCACCAACACTGCGCTGCGTCACTTGCCATACCGCACGGTAGCGGCACTGGCGCGGCTCTTTACGGGTATCATGCGCACCGGGACCTTCCCAGCGGCGTGGAAGGAGGGGCGCGTCATTATGCTGCCCAAGGCGAAGAAGAATGTGCTGAAGCCCGAGAGCTATCGGCCGATTACACTCTTGCCAACTACCTCCAAGGTGTTTGAACAACTCCTGTTGCGACATCTCAGCAAGTTCGTCACACTGCGCCCGGAACAATTCGGGTTTCGTGCGGAGCACTCCACGACTCTCCAACTGTCGAGAGTACTGCACCTGCTTACTGCCTCGGTCAACAAGAGGGAACAAGCGGCTGCAGTATTTCTCGACATGGAGAAAGCCTTCGATCGTGTTTGGCACGCCGGTCTGTTGTACAAACTGTCACAGACAGATGCGCCCCGTCGACTTATCAAGGTGGTCTCCTCCTTTCTCGAAAACAGGACTTTCAGGGTGGTGGTCGAGGGAGCGCTGTCAAGCGCCCGGCCCGCAGCCGCGGGAGTACCGCAAGGCAGCTGCATTTCGCCGCTGTGCTACTCACGCTTCACCGACGATATCCCCACGACACCTGACACCACGCTCGCGCTGTACGCCGACGACGCCGCGTACTTCGCGACCTCACTCAACGCGAGACACGCGGCCGTCAAGCTGCAGCGCGCGCTCGACTTACTGCCAGAGTGGTTGTCGAAATGGAGGTTGTCGGTGAACGTGAGTAAGACGCAGGCACTGCTCACCGGCGCCGCTCACCTCCCACCACCCCTTCAACTGCAGGGGGCCGCGATCGCGTGGTCGCCCCGGGTTACGTACCTGGGGCTGACCATCGACCGCCGTCTCGCCATGAACCACCACGTCCGCAAGATAATTGGTAAGTGCAGGGCAGCCCGTGCCCTGCTGCAACCAGTGCTCTCCTCCCGCCTCCCGCTACGAGCCAGGCTGGGAGTCTATAAGACATACATACGACCGCTGCTTACGTACGCAGCCCCAGCCTGGTTCGCCCTCACGAGCGAGTCCTGTAAGAAGTCCCTCCGCGCGCAACAACATCTGACGCTGCGGAGGATCGTCGCCGCCCCCCGTCTCGTGAGGAACGAGACCATCAGGCGGGACTTAAAAATGGAGAGCCTGGATGACCACATACGCCGACTCGCGACAAACATGTTCGCGCGTGCCGACGCCTCCGCTTGGCCACATGTCAGGGACCTGGCGCCCTGGCACGCGCGGCCACCCGACGCCAAACTGCTGCCTCGCGACCTCGTCCTTGCGGACGTGGAAGACGACACCCCCTGCAACCCACCGGACTTGACGACACCAGGGTAAGTCGCATTCCCGGCTACACGCGGCCTACCCAACAATAACACTCCACACTCACTACATACATGACGTGCGCCGTGTGCTAAGTTAATATAGGCACGTCGCACGTCACTACTGACACTCGCTACTGTACAAGCGCAATACTCACGCGGTGACTGTGCGGCTAAAACGTGGGCCCACTTTCACACGCAATACATGAGCGGCGTTACACATTCAATGCCGCTCACACTCACACACTGGCCCCCTGCCTGCGCCGCTACCGGCTCGCTCTGGGAAACGGGGCAGGCGAGGGCCACCCTTCCTTTGCAGGTGCGCCGTAAGCCTGCGTCCCTGTCGCTGGTCGCTCTCCGCCGGGCCTCCCCCAGGTAACTGGGGGTCTCACCTGGCAGGGGCTGACCGCCGGGGCGCAGTGAAGCAAGCGACACTGCTGACAGTGTCGTGGCGCACCTGCAAACAACAAAACAACAGCTACTCATCCTGGCGCGCGTCTTATAGCGCGCGCGCCCGCAGGATCTCCTCAGGCTATATTGCCGTCCCAGCGCGTGTGCCCGCAGTCGCGGGCACAACAAAATCGAAACCGCGGGAAAGGGGCACAGCCCATACCCCGCTCGCCGCGCCCCCTTGCGGGGGCGCCGCGATCACTACGCAGTTTGGGTCACACTCTGCGTCTGACCGCCACCGCGTGCGGACGTGTCCTCGTGTGCGCTCCGTGCCTGTGTCGCTCTTCCGTGCGATTTTGTCGTGTCTTCACGACAATTCTCGGTAGTCTTCGACTACCACAACCAACTGTCCTTTTCAGGACACATCACAAACGTCCCGTGTTCCGCGAATTTGCCCCTTCAGGGAAAATCCACAGTTTCGTGGTTCTTGGTGGAAACCTAACGGTGCTAACGAAACCAAGAGGGTGGTGCCCCAATCCATCCCGCCAAACCCCTTCAGGGCGAGGTTAATTTATTGGAGTCGGGAGCTAGGACTACGGCCTTGGGGGGACTCCTAGTCGTACCTAGTCTCTGGTTTCGTTCACAGCAACACACCTGGTGTCGGTTGGGAGTGTCTACCCCTTCGCACCAGACCCACATAGGGCCCTGTTGCACATTAAGATTGGCAACAGGTTCACAAGCTTAGGGCACACCTTAGGTACTCACCTCCCTGCCATACACAATCCCTCGGCAGGGGAGGCTACTCATCCCCGGGCACACCCACCCGGGGAGTTAGGCCTGATAGTGTTAGGCTTTTTCCCTGAGAGCTTCACTCTCATGTCCCCACCATGGCGACCATAGAAGCGCTCCAAGAGGAGGTTAATATCCTCTGGGGCCTTGTCCATAAAATGGTCAATGACAAACGATATGACGGCGACTACAAAGCGGAATATGCCGCTTTGAAGAAAGTCCGCGACAGTAGGCGCGTTACCCCCGCTTCCCCGTCTAAACCGGCTTCTTTGTCTGCAAAGACAAAGGATGCCGCCGCCCATGTTCCCAAAGCCGCTTCCGCTAAAGCGGCTATTGTCCCCACTTCCCAAGAACCCATTGTTTCCCAAACAATGGCCCCCTCGCAGGTGTGCCCCACACCTGAGCCCGTCCAAATGGACACCTCTGTCCCCGTTTCCGCCTCAGATTCAGAGCACGCCAGTGACTCTGCTTGTTCCTCTGATGAGGACTTCACTGTAGTTTTGGGGAAGCGCAAGGGGAAACATTCCAAAGCCTCCAAGGCTAAGAAGCCCCTCGCGACCCCCCCCACCCCCTCTCCCCCGACCTCTCGCGGTAACTCCCCCACCCCACCGCCAGCCCCCACTAGCCGCCCCTCTAGCCCTATGGCTATCTCGACCCCGCCTTCAACTTCTGAAAAGAAGAAGAAGGAGAAAATCCCCCCGATCGTCCTCCATGACCCGTCCCAATGGACCGAGGCATCGAGGCTGTGCATGGCCCAAAAAATTAACTTCACTCAGGCCACCAGCACCTCAAAGGGCATTGCAGTCAAAACCCCCACCCCCTCGGACTACAGAGCCCTAATCCACCTCCTAAGAGCCCATAAAATTCACCACCATGCCTATGGTCTCGCTTCAGAGAAGCCCACCCGTGTGGTGATAAGGCGAATCCCCAAAGAAATTTCCACTCAGGAAATTCTCGACGACCTTACCGCCCAGAAAATCTCTGTGTCCGCCGTCCACCGCCTTCACAAGTCGAGAGGTGGAAATCCTTACGACATGGTACTTGTCGTTTGTCAACCCGTCGAATCAGGCCCCCATCCCATCTTCAAGATCACCACCGTGTGCTCTCTGTCTGGCATCTCTATTGAGAAGCCACACAAATCCCACACCGTAGGACAGTGTCACAACTGTCAGAACTACGGACATAGCCAGACCCACTGCTTCGCTCCGGCCAGATGCGTGAAATGCCTAGGCAATCACGGTACTGCCGATTGTCCCCGACCCAAAGACAGGGCCCTCTGCCTCGAACCCCCGAGCTGCGTTCTCTGCACGCAAGTAGGACACACCGCGAACTATCGCGGTTGCCCCAAAGCCCCCAAATCCACTTCTCCCAAGCTGGCGAAGCGCGCAGCCGCCCGCCAGCAGAGGGAATCCCCTTCTGTGAAGATCCCCTCTTCACAGATGCCCGACAGGTTAGGCCCCCAGCGTCCCTCCCCTTGGAACGCGCTGAACCACCAAAAGGCTTTCCCAGCCCTTGGCCCAGCGCCTCCCAAGCCCATTCCCAGTCTCTTAGACATCCCCGTCTCCCAACCTGTGGCTCCCATGACCGCTTCCGCGGCCACCACCATCGCCTCCACCCCCGCCTCCTCTGGTATCGTGGCAGACGTTGACGACGATGACTTAAGAGTCATTATCGACGCGTACAAAGCGGTCCAGGATCACGAGAACGTTTTGAAGTCGTCGGCGAAACAATTGGCCGCCCTACTCAGGGCCGCCAACGGTAACCCCGTCGAGTTCAAAACGATCTTGGACTCTCACCCCAAGGCGGTTAGCGCCATTCAGGCCCTCCAACTCTCCAAATAATTCCAATGGCTGCCACAAATAGGAATACTCTCAAACCGCGATCCCTCAAGTTAGGATTTTTCAATATTAACGGCATCCAAGGTCAGCGAGACGAACTCGCTACCTTCCTCCGCGATCACCAATTAGACGTTCTCCTCATCCAGGAGACGTTCCTCAAACCTCACCTCCGCGATCCCAGAATAGCCAATTACCAGCTAGTCCGTAACGATAGGTCCCGCTGCCACAAAGGTGGCACTCTCATTTATTATAAAAACTCCCTGCATTGCATCCCCTTAATCCCACCAACCCTCGAGTCACTCCTCGAGGTTTCAGTCTGTCGGCTAGCCATGACCGGTCATCAACCGATCACCATAGTCTCCGCCTACTTCCCTCCTGCTAATACAGCAGAGGACCACTCTCTCTTTGTTAAGGACCTCACCACCATCTTCGGCTTGAGTGACTCCGTTATACTAGCGGGCGATCTCAATGCCAAACACCCAGCTTGGAACAGCACTATTACCTCCCCTAGAGGGAGAGTAGTGTTCAACCTAAGCTCCACCCTTAACTTTGACCCCATCGCTCCTTACGAACATACTCACTACCCTCACGACCCCAACTCCCGTTCCGATGTGCTCGACATAGCGCTTCTCAAGAATATCAACCTCAGGTTGAATTCCATTGAGACGCTACACGAGCTCAACTCTGACCACCGTCCAGTGCTCATGCACTTAACTCCACGCACGGGTCCTTCCGACCCGAGCCAGCCTCCCCCGACCAGAGTGATAACCGACTGGAAGAAAGTAAGCGAAAAGCTGAAATCAACCACGTCGCCTCACCTGGACTCCATCCCCGACCACATTGTCTCTGTCGCAGACACGACGGCCGCAATCGACTCGTTTACAGAACACGTGCGATCCGTACTGACGGATTGCTCACGGGAAGTCCCAGACACGAGAGATCGTAAATGGAAACTCCCCGATGACGTACGTGCTCTGATAACCGAGAAGAATGCAGCCATTCGTGCCTACAGCAACTTTCCATGCGATTCGAACAAAGCTCACATGCGCAACTTGCAGCGTGCTGTTAAGAAACGCATCAGTGAGTTTCGTTCGAATCGCTGGAACGACATGCTCAGCGACCTCGAGCCCACCCACCTAGCCTTCTGGCAGCTGCAACGAAAGTTGCGTGCCACAGAGGATTCCTCTACGCCTCCTCTCACTCGCCCCGATAAGACCATCGCTTTCGAGGACTCCGAGAAAGCGGAATGCCTAGCCGACAGCCTGGAAGCTCAGTGCACTCCGAGCACCCAGCCCGTAGACAACAGTCACCTCCTCAAGGTGGACTCCGAAGTAGAACGTAGGACCGCCTTACCTCCTGTAGAAGACCCTGATGATCCTCTGCCTCCAGTCACTCCCGACGAAGTGCAAGACATCATAAAAGGGCTCCGACCCCGGAAAGCCCCCGGTTCGGACGGTATTAACAATAACGTCTTTAAACTCCTCCCTCCCCAGCTCATTATACTTTTGACCGCCATCTTCAATGGCGCTCTGAGCAATAACATCTTTCCCCAGGCGTGGAAAGAGGCCACTGTAGTCGGTTTCCCCAAGCCAGGCAAGCCCAAGTCTGAGCCCACGAGTTATCGACCCATCAGTCTACTGAACGTTCTCGGTAAAATCTATGAGAGGCTTATCCTTAAGCGACTCAAAGATTTCATCGAAGTCAAGAGCCTCATCCCCGACGAGCAATACGGCTTCAGGGCCGGACACTCGTGCGTCCAACAAGTCCACCGAATAGTCGAGCACATTAGCGCGGGCTTTCAGCGCGGTGCGATGACTGGTGCCCTCTTCTTCGACATAGCGAAAGCCTTCGACAAAGTCTGGCACAATGGCTTATTATATAAGCTCTACCAACTGGGTGTGCCAGATCGTCTCGTGCTCATCATACGAGACTTCTTGTCGAATCGCACCTTCCGCTATCGCATAGGCAACGCCCTCTCCGCCCCACACCGCATCCTAGCCGGTGTCCCTCAAGGCGCAGTCCTCTCGCCCCACCTATTCACGCTGTTCACTAGCGATATTCCCAAGAGCAAGAAGGCTCAGTTAGCTCTCTTCGCGGACGACACGGCCCTGTATTACACAGGCCAAAGTCCTACCGCTATAGCCCAAAACCTCCAAACCTCAGCCAACGCCCTAGGCGATTGGTTCAGGAAATGGAGAATTGAGGTTAATCCCGACAAAAGCCAGGCGGTCCTTTTCACCAAACCGCGTAAGCGTAACCGACCAGCAGACCCCTCCCCGATCACTATGTACGGCAAGCCTATTCCTTGGAAGAAGCAAGCCAAGTACCTAGGCGTGACCCTAGACAGTCACCTCTCCTTCCAAGACCACATCAAAGCAGCTCGTAATCGGGCCGCTTTTGCTATGGGTCGACTTCACTTTCTTCTCATTCCGAAGAGTCCCCTGTCCCGCAAGTGCAAATTGCGCTTATTCACGGCGGTAATCCGCCCCATCATGACTTACGCGTGTGCCATCTTTGCGCATTCCAATCCCCGCTACCTCTATAAAATGCAGGTCCTCCAAAACCGGTTTCTTAGGAAAATCACGGGAGCCCCGTACTTTGTCCGTAATGACACCCTCCACCTAGACCTTAGGATCCCGACCATCGCTCAGTTCATGAAGCGCATTGCCACGCGCTTCTTCGAAACTGCAGTTAGGCACCCCAATCCGTTAATCGCATCGTCCGCTCGATACGATCCATCGCGCATTAGCTCCATTCGCCGTCCAAGGCATTCTCTAATCACCCCCGATGACCCCATCACTCTCCTCCAGGAGAGCCGTAGGGAAACTCGCCGCCGAGGCCGCCCGTCGCGACGCCCAAGTCAATGCCCTCCCCGTCCCTTGCAAGAGCCAGCCCGCGATGCTGAGCCAGTAGTTTTAAATTAGCCCCTAAATAACGAATATTTAGTTATCCAGCCTGTCCCTTGCTGTCCTCTGTCAGTGACGCCCTAAGCCGAGGTCCGTACCCCACAGGGGGTGCCCTTAGCGTGTGGTCACTTAGTTTTTAACTTTAGTTTGTAAGCCCCTGGCTGAGCAGCACACAACCTAGTAGAGGTTGACCTGCGAGATGCCAGTATCAAAAAAAAAAAAAAAAAAAAAAAAAAAACATTTGGGTCAGAGTGTGTTCGCTGCGCTCTCAGACTGCTTCGGCCTCACTGGCGGGACAGCTTTGAGAACTGGTGTGCACATTTTACCGTTCTACGCATATTGTTTAACTTAGTGGATTTGTTGAAGTTGTAAACTATTACGAAAATAAAGTATTAGAAGTCATCCTAGTGTTTCTTCTACTACAATCTGGCGCACAACGTGAAGCCGAATCCAGGGATCAAGTTAGAAAATTTGCGAAGACTCCCACATCGGACTTTGAAGATGGCGATGTCCAATGAACAATTCCAGTTGTTTCTGCAAACCATCACGGAGTCTAAACAGAGAACTTTTGCATCCTGCAACATTACCTACAGTGGGAAAAAGGACACGGACGCAGTCGAGGCTTTTTTAGCAGCAGCTACCACCTACAAAAATGTGGAAATGTTGAGTGACTCGGACGCGCTTCAAGGACTTCCACTTCTCCTACGTGATGAAGCAGCAGTCTGGTGGCAAGGCGCGAAAACTGGTGTAGAAAAGTGGGAAGAATTTTGCAACAAACTACGTCATACTTTCGCTCCCCGCAAACCAGCGTATATGGTTTGTCACCAGATCACACATGAGGCCCAGGAGTCTGATGTCACCACAGAAGCATTTATTGCCAAGAAGCGGGCATTGTTTGCATCACTGCCTCCTCCCGCACATACTGAAACCCAACAAATAGATTTGGTGTTCGCTCTCATACGATTGGAAATACGGAACCGCATGCCTCGAGATACTGTACCAACGTTCGAAAAACTCCTTGAAACAGCACGCGGTATCGAAGAAACCCTGCGAGAATACGCAAATGGAGCTGAACATACCGAGAAATCCACAACGCAGATGCGAAAAGGAAAGCAGCGATGTACTTTCTGCAAAAACCCGGGACACACGGTGGATGTCTGCCGCAAGAAGAAGCGGGCTGAGGGCACTCTTCCGTCTACCTTGAAAGATGTGTCAGAGAGCCAAACCCAGGCACCATCTCCTTCCCAGCCGAAGTTCTCCTGCTATGGGTGTGAGGCACCTGGAGTTTATAGAAGTAGTTGTCCCACGTGCAAGAAAAGCCCGTCTCCAATCAAGAAGGAAAACGTCGGTTTCTGCGCTCTTGACGCTTGTGAAGAAACGCACTCACGACCTGTGGTGTTCCTGGAGGTGGAGGGGATAACGGGAACGGCATTCATGGATACATGCGCCAAGATGAGTGTCGCATCTTACAGCCTGTACCAGTCCCTGCTGAAGACTGGATGCAAGTTCATCGAGAAGACAGTGACCCTCACATTGGCCGATGGCATCAAGAAGGAGCAGGTTGTGCTTGTGTGCAAAGCCATGGTAAACCTGAATGGTCGTAAAATATCCACCAGGTTCATCGTGCTGCAGGAAGCTCGGGACAACCGCACACTGCTAGGCGTTGACTTCTTGCAGAAAGCAGGTGTGGTGATAAACATGCCCCAGTATACGTGGTCCTTCATCGACGAACCTGACATGCAGTACGAACTATACCCAGAAGAATTTACCATCTTTGAGTCCACTGTCATCCAGGAACTAATGATCTTGCCAAGCCCACTCAGCGCGATGACAGTGACTGACAGTGAAGATGCTGCTAGCATGTCCAACACCATGCCCACGCCTCCATCGACCCCTCCTCCAGCGACAATGGCCACGGGTGAAGCAGCAACCCCTACCAAAGATCAACAAGCGTCCCAAGACTACAAACTGGCGCTGATTGACCTAACGTCTACGCCACCAAACAAGAAGAAGCCTCGACTGTTCGATGGGTACTCTTCAAGCTTCACGGACTTCATGATGCGAGACGCTCAAATAAATGTCCATAGAGAAATCGCGGAGCTGTCACCACACAGTAGTAGCCTCTTTGATGCAAACAATTGGAACGTTCGCATAGACTCGATTGATGTGGTGGTACTTACTCCGGACCAGGATAAGCTAGTTAATCAGCTGCTGGAGAAGAACGACGATGTTTTCAACAGGAAGCGAGAGCCTACGAAACTGATTGAGCACACGATTAAGACGGTGGATGACAAACCAATTTCGGTGCCCCCGTACAGGTTATCACCACCTCGAAAAGAAGCTCTTCAACGAGAAATCAAAGAAATGTTAGCGGATGGCATCATTCAACCATCTGCGTCACCATGGGCGGCCCCTGTAGTACTAGTAACGAAGGCTAACGGGACCATACGAGTCTGTATAGACTATCGCCGACACAATGCGATAACTGTACCCGATCCATATCCCATACCAAGGATTGATGACCTCCTGCACGAAGCAAAACCAACGCCTTACATGTCCCTGCTTGAAAGCTGGGTACTGGCAGATTGGCGTACGAAAAGAGGACCAGGACAAGACAGCATTCATCACCCCTTTTGGCGTGTACAAATTCACCCGCATGCCATTTGGTCTACGGAACGCTCCCGCAACGTTTCAGCGCCTCATTGACCGCATGCGAGTAGGTATGCCGGACGTGAAGCTGTTGGCATATCTGGATGACCTGGCCGTATTTTCGCAAACGTTTGAGCATCATTTGAAAGACTTGCAAAAGGTATTCGACCAGCTAAAAGAATTTGGCCTTACCGCAAATCGAGGAAAATGCAAACTCTTCTGTTCCACCATCAAATGCTTGGGACACTATATCGCGCCGAACGGTTTACAAGTAGACCCCGAGAAGACTGCAGCTATCGCAGAGTTACCCGCGCCCTCCAACCTGAAACATCTAGTCGCATTTTTGCAGACATGCTCGTGGTATAATATAATAATATATAATATAATATTCCACAACTATCACACAACGCCATCTAGTCCCAAGCTAAGCAGGGCTTGTGTTATAGGTTTAATGATTTATTTATTACTCATAAAGAACTCGGTTCACTTACAATGAGCTTAAATGACTAATTATAACTACTTAGAGCTATTACAATGCTATAATTTTGCACAGAGATCAAACGGCGTTAAAAGATTTTATCGTATACATGTTTTTTAAGTAATCTTTTAAAGATAGCAATCGATTGACTGTCCTTTATGTTATTCGGTAAATCGTTATATAGTTGTGCACCCTCATACGTAATACTTCTCTGACCGTTATTTGTTCTGTGTCTTTTTATTTTGATTTTGTTAGTATTTCTTAGGCAATGATAGAAAGTTCTTTTAGTAAATTTTATTTCTGATTGAATTTGGCCAGATAGTATTTTCCTCACTAGTATGCACATGGTGTAGGTGTAAGTCTGTCGCAGGTTAAATATTTTTGTTTCTGTGTATAATTGACGCGTATCAGTGAAACGGCTGTAATTAAACAATGATTTAATTACTTTATTTTGGGAAATTTGGAGGTCTTTTAAATTAGATTTCGCGGCACATCCCCATATTTCTATAAGATACTCTAAGTGAGACCTTACCAAAGAATTATATATGGTCATACGTACTGCCTTAGGAATACAACCCGTGGCTCTTCTTAGAATTCCCGTAAGTGATGCTAATTTTGACTTGACGTAAGAAATGTGGCTTTTCCAGGATAGTTTATCATCAAGTCGCAAACCTAAATATTTTTCCTGATGAGAGCAATGGATTAAGACATTATTAATATGTAATGCAGGATACTGTGGGATTTTCTTATTTTTGGCTGTAAATAACATATAGGAGGTTTTACTGGGATTCACTGTCAGTAGATTGCTCTGGCACCATATACTAAATTTATGTAAATCGTTTTGTGCTTCATTGACTATATCAGACAGATTTCGTCCGAAGTAAAAAAGACATGTATCGTCCGCGGGTAAGTAATATATGATATAACTACAAAATCTCTAAAACTCTCAAGAGATAACAACTGAATATATAATTTTATTTGATATAACGATCTGTTAATATAATAAACGATTGACATAATTTTATAATGACTAATTTCTATAAGCATAACAATCAATGAATATAAAATCGTTTTGTATACCGCTCAAAAGACATAAAACTTATTTGGTCTAATTTTTTTTTCTTCCTGGCAAGTAATCTAACACTGGTGTACCACCTCCGTGAATCTTCGACGGAGCCCCGCTTCGCGGGGCTCCTTTTTTTGCGTACAGGGTTTAAAGTAACCTAACACGAAGGGGATGGCGGGGTCTTTCAGACCCCGCCATCCCCTTCGAACCTAACCTGTCCGTGACGGGGTGCCCCAAGTCCCGAGCTCGCTTCGCTCGCTCTTGCATCCTAGGTCAAATAACTGAAAAATTATACGTTTCAAACGTTATATGTAATGATTTTCGCTTTATTAAACGTTATATCAAATAAAATTATATAAAATGAGTTTTAGAGTAACACAAACATTATGTGTGGAGAAATTATATCATCCGTTGGTATATCTCACGTTGATTATATCATGTGAACGTTATTGAAATGAAAATATATCAAATAACTCTATATGAAATGAGATATAGAGTAACATGACCCGATAAACCTATTTTACTTATGTTATTCACATAAATCAGAAACAATAAAGGACCCAGGACCGAGCCCTGGGGAATACCACATGTAATCCTTTGACTGTCACTTTGATAATTTTCGATCTTTACAATCTGGTGACGATTTGTCAAATATGACTTGAATAACTCTAGTGCTTTACCTGTTACACCCAAGTCCAAAAGTTTATTTATAAGTATATCATGACTGACGGTATCAAAAGCCTTTTTGAAATCTATAAATATACCTAATACAAAGTTTTTATCATCTATATTGTTTTTAATTTTTGTTATAAGGTCAATTGTTGCAGATAAAGTATTAGATTTAGGCCTGAAACCGTACTGATGTTCGTACAAATAGTTGATTTTGATTAAATGTTCGTTTAGTCTATGATATATCACCCTTTCGAAAACTTTTGATATAACAGGCAAAACAGAAACAGGTCGATAATTCCCAGGATCGGCCCTGCTGCCCGATTTGAAGATTGGAGTAACTCTGGCTAATTTGAGGCTATCGGGGAAAATACCCATACTTAGGCATTGGTTTATGCATTTAGACAGATTTTCAGATATAATAGTAGCTACAGACTTTATAGATTTAGTATTAATTTCATCAATACCTGAACTACAATTCACATCTAGATCATTAATAATTTTTAATATCTCAGAGTAGGAACAAGGCCTCATTTCATTTAAGTAGGTTTTAATTGGATTATTACTGTAGGTAAGTGTGTAAAAAGAATTGTTTACGAATGTTTTTGGGATTTTATCCGCTAAGTCTAGGCCCACTTTTGCGAAAAAATTATTAAAATGCTTACATATTTCTACAGGATCTGTTATCTTTTTCGAATTGATCATTAGTTTGGGAGGAGCACAACTATTTTTGTTTTTATTGCTTACTAGTGAATTTATTAAACGCCATGTTTTCTTAGGGTTCTGGCAATTTTTGAATTCCTTGAGAAAGTAGCTTTCTTTTGTACGTCTTATCAATATTCCTATTTTGTTTCTTTCTTTATTGAATTCTTGTTTCAGTTCTTCATTTTCCTTGTCCTGTTTAAGCTGTCTCCAAAGTCGATTTCACTGTCTTATTCCATTTAGTATTGATTTATTTATCCAGTTCTCTCCAGGTAAGTTTAAAACTTTGGTTTTAGTCGTCTTATTGTTTTTAATTTGCTCTAAAATGAACATTTCTAATTTAGAGAATGAGTTTTCCTTATTACAGAATCTGGCATCTAGTATACTTTGGTACAGGCTTGAGTAGTTAATTTCCAAGTATAACTGTTTGTGATCAGATAGCGGTGAGTCAATTATTGTTAAGTTAAGAGCGCCTTTACTAATTTTAGAACAAACATGGTCTAAAATTGATTTTGAGGGTGTCTGTTTGGCGAGTGCAGTAGTCCTCGTGAATGTTATTGATCACTTCATAGCCTGATTCTTGTATTATAGATATGTAGCTCTGAACGTCATTGCCATTTTTCAACAAATCTATATTAAAATCACCAAAAACTAAGCCTCTTTTGTATCGGTCAAGTTGCTTGGAGTATGTGTCTAAGAACTCATTTGTGTTTTTCTTATTCGGTTTATAAATCGCACCCACATGGAGGCCGAATCTATGTAAATAAATCCATATGTAATTTATTCCATTACAGTATAACTCCTCAGATATGTCATATTTAATGCTTTTGTGCACATATATAGATACTCCTCCGCCCCTCTTATCTTTTCTAAAACTGTAAACATGTGAGTAATCTGGTAATGAGAAATAGTTTGCTTCCGAATCCGATCGGATCCATGTCTCTGTTATTATCACTAGGTGAATTAGGTTATTTATTGCCTTAAGAATGCATTTTAACTCATCATATTTACCTTTCGCTCGTATACTCCTTATTTTTGTATAAAAAACATTCAAAGATGATGGATACATAGATATATTTTCATAAGTAGATTTTACACAATGTGTGATTTGATATTCTAAATTCTTCCCTAGTGAATCTAGTTTTTTGCTGACTTTTTAATAATCTTTGGGTGGCCATTAACATATTTGATCACAAGGTTCGATTCTCCACTAGCCTGTCGTTTTTGTAACTCGTCTTTTAGACCTCTTACGTAGTTTAGTTGGGCGGGTGTTTGGTCGACGTAAATACGAACATCACTGCTCATTTTCGATCTGTTTTTAAATATGTGCTTCACGATATCTGCAGACTCAAAAAACGCTTTTAGTGGTCGGTTTTTTCCATAATTGTACTTTCCCAATCTTATTACTTTGGTAGGTTGTGGGCAATTTTCGTAAATACTTATAAAAGTTCTCATAATTAAGTCATGATCGTGTTGTTTTCTTATAGTTGCATCGGAGTCACTTATTTCCGGAATACCCACAATAATTAAATTCTGCAGGCGTCGTTGTCGTTCTTGTACCTCAAGGATCAGGTCTTCGTGCGTGGCGAATGGCGGGCCAGTGAGTGTCGCCGCTGCCGCTTGTGATAATGTTATACCACTTACGTTATTTTCATTTTCTTTAAGTGACTGGATTTCCGTCTCTAAGTTTTGCATTTTTTCCTTAATTTCTTGATTTTCCAATTTAATAGTTGATAATCATAGATATGTATTTTGACATAAAATAATTATTACAGATAGTGTGACATTGTTTATTAGTGAACTGTAAAATTAGATTTTAGTTTTGACATGTTTTTGACCAATATTCTAGCTTAATTTATTTTGTTTGTTTGTCTGTTTTTATAAAACATTTGTCAATTTTTTTTTTTTTTTTTTTTTAATATTTAACTGACATTAATTTCTGTTTTTTCGTATTATTTTTAATTTCCGAATGTAATTTTTGTTTAGAATAATAATATCATTGAATACATATTATATAAAATTTCTATGAACATTTGCACGCCGTAACCGGTAATGATACAGCGCACGTTATATCTATCTGTAACATCTGTTTAATACCTGTGTTATGCAAATAAAGGATTTGATTTGATTTGATTTGATTTGATTTAACTCTTCATGAATGTCATTATAATTCTCAGAGAGATTTTGAGTGACATTTTTCAGTATTTTTATTTCGTTTTTAATTTCAACTAAATCCTGTTTCAGATCACCAATGTCCGTTTTTTGTGACGTAGCAAATTCTTTAAAAAACGACATTATTTCCTGCCGAAACAAGCCCAACTTAGCCGTAATATCAATATCAATGTTTGGCAGCTTTCTTTTCCTTTGGCTAGTATACATTTCATCACGAGTAGGTGTAGATAAATCAGGTTGTGAAACACTCCCGCTACCGCTCATAAGACCGCCATTTTTTGGTGACTGTGCACTCATCCTTAAGACTGATAAGCGCACGCGCAGCGATGATGTTCCAAAGGTGTGAAGAGTACGAAAAATGGTCACTGTGCTCTTTACCCGAGGGGGTGAAGAGGGCACCTTACTACACGATTACCGCGGATCTTCTGTTAACTTAGCGTAATTGCTTTTACTTCAACTACACAAAATTCGCTTTTATCACAAAACTTTTGAGCATACTTTTGAACTAATGCTGTAAATTATTTTGCGTAATTAAATTATAAATAGAGAAATACGTCCACACCGTTCAATCACTGTGCGTTTGTTATGGGTAGTAGACAACTGATAAACATACTTATATATTTTTAAATACATACATATTATAGATAAATTACACCCAGACACAGATCAAATGATCGTGCTCATCACACAAACATTTGTCCTGGGTGGGAATCGAACCCACGACCCCCAGCATAGCAGTCAGGGTCACTAACCACTAGACCAACGGGCCAGTCGAGATAATAGAGGATAGGAGATTCATAGAGAACTTTGCGAAGATTGCGGAACCCCTGACTCGCTTAACGAAGAAGAATGTTAGTTGGGAGTGGACAGAGGAACAGCAAAATGCCTACAATGAGTTGAAGTATCGCCTATCTTCAGCTCAAATTTTAAGACAAGCCAATGAAACCGAACCATACGTCATCAAAAGCGACGCCAGCTCTTACGCAATAGGAGCAGTTTTGATCCAGGGGGAGGCTGAAGACGAACATCCTGTAGAGTTCGCTAGTCGTCTTCTGACATCCGCCGAACGGAATTATACAACTACCGAAAGAGAGGCGCTTGCTGTGGTGTGGGCAGTATCAAAATTTCGCAGATATATAGAAGGACTGCCTGTCACTGTTATCACGGACCATCAAGCCCTGAAATGGCTGATGTCACTAAAAACGCCTACTGGTAGGCTAGGATAAGACCTATCGGTGTATCAGCCAGCGATATTATTGGACTGGCATGAGGAAGTACATTGACAGCTATACTAAAAATTGTTTGGAATGTCAAAGGTACAAATCATCAAACCAAAAACCAGCGGGACTACTTCAAACCACCGCGATGAGTCAAAGGTTTGAAGTCATATCGTTTGATCTGTTTGGACCATTGCCAGTATCCCCAGATGGGAAAACATGGATCCTCATTGTGGAAGATGTGGCAACTCGTTGGGTGGAACTATTTGCCCTACAACAGGCTACTGCAGAGACCTGCGCTATGACACTTATTAACGAGGTGTTTCTTCGCTATGGACTTCCTCGGCGAATGATAAGTGATAACGGGCCTCAGTTCGTCAGCTCCATCATGCAACAAGTCGTTTATACGCTAAATATCAAACATGCATTCACACCAGTATACCATCCTGAAACCAATCCCGTCGAAAGGAAGAACAGGGATCTAAAGCCTCAGCTGGCCATCCTGGTCAAAGACAACCACAGGAACTGGTCAGAACACCTCCCTAGTATTCGATTCGCAATGAATTCAGCAACCAGCCTATCGACAGGATTTACACCAGCCTACTTGACCTTCGGGAGGGAACTTAGGACGCCAGATGACACGACTCATGACTTCCGGAAGATCCTGCAATCAGAGAATTTTATACCTGAGATCACCCCGAAGCTATTACAGTTAGCTACTAATTTACAGAAGGCTCGAGAAATCCATGAACAATCTGAAGAAAGACGTAAAAAATATATGGACCAACGCCGGCGAGAGAATCCGGGTTACAATCCTGGTGACCTTGTGCTCGTCACACAGCATACTTTGAGCAACGCCACTAAAGGTGTGAGTAATAAATTCGCACCGCGGCGTGATGGACCTTACCTTATTAAGAAACAAAATGGTCCGTCATCCTATGAACTCGCTAATCCCAACACTCCTGATGTTTTGGTTGGAGTTTATCATTCTTCCGCTTTAGTACCCTATGTTGGAAGTGGCCCTGAGCTGCCAGACCCCGTCCAGCCTATCAGAAAGAGAGGACGGCCAAGAAAACATCCCGAGCCCATGGTCGACGAGGTGCGAGTAAGGAAGCGAGGCAGACCCAAGACCAACTCTTCTGATACTGGATCATCGTCGGGACGACCTCAGATCCAGAGGGGGAGGCTGTAGCAACCCAACATCACCCAGCGAGCGCGCGTCGCCCCTACTTCACCGCACTAGACGCCATTGAGGGAGGAGCCTAGCGCCCCGCCACCGACGGCCCGCTATAAAAGACGGTCGCGCGCGCATTTGGGTCAGAGTGTGTTCGCTGCGCTCTCAGACTGCTTCGGCCTCACTGGCGGGACAGCTTTGAGAACTAGTGTGCACATTTTACCGTTCTACGCATATTGTTTAACTTAGTGGATTTGTTGAAGTTGTAAATTATTACGAAAATAAAGTATTAGAAGTCATCCTAGTGTTTCTTCTACTACACAGTTTAAAAAATAGTTTAGATTTAATTGAAAAAATAAAAAATGTCAACATTCCTCACAATTCAAAATTATTATCGTTGGATGTTGACAGTTTATTTACAAATATTCCATTTGAAGAGTGCTTACGTATTTTGGGGAACCATTTAGAGAGACAACGTTTACATCCTGGAGAAATGCAAGACCTTCTTGACCTCACGCGTATTTGCATGCAACAAAATTATTTTCGTTTCAATAACGAATATTTTCGCCAAAAAGAGGGGTTAGCAATGGGATCACCTTTAAGTCCTTTAATGGCGGAAATATTTATGGACTACTTTGAATGTAAATATTTGGTGGGCGAACCCAACATTCTGTTTTATTATAGATACGTGGATGACGTAATTATTTGTTGGACGGGTACTATTCGTCAATTAGACATTTTCGTTAATAAACTTAACACTTTCCACCCCAAAATTAAATTCAAATTAGAATTAGAATCCAACCAATCCCTCAATTTTTTAGATCTAACAATCACTAGAGTTAATAACAAACTCGATTTCCAAATTTATCGAAAACCCACTCACACCGACACAACAATTCCCGCCTCCTCATGTCACCCATCACAACACAAACTAGCAGCCTTCATCAGCTATGTCCATCGTTTAATGTCAGTCCCACTGTCCACGGATAATTACGTCAAAGAACTTAAAATAATATATCAAATCGCGATTTCAAACGGGTATTCAAAACAAGTTATCGATAATATAGAAAGAAAAGAAAGAAAGAAAAACATTTATTGGCACACGCCACAAGTGCACACAGTAAACAAGAAACAGAAAGAAAAGAACTTAAAACTAAACAATTTAGAAAATAAATTTATGTTTTAACTAAGCCGAAACTTGATTGAATATACCTACTGTGTGACTCACGGCTGCGCCAAATAGGCCCATTTCAGCATAATGTCGGACAAACTTGTGCCCGACGCTGGTTTTCAAATGAACCTATGGTGAGTGTCCGAATGTCAGTCAGTTTAAATTTACATATGGAACAAAAATATTTGGCAAGTACCTAGTATAGAAAGCTAAAATGTATATATTATAAATAAGGGTAACATTGATGAAAATAAATAAATGATAGTATAGCAAACAGTATAGGCGGTACAACACTACACAATGAAATTATAAAATACTGGTGTCAACCGGTTTCCGGTAAACCATGTAGTGCGAGGCAATCACATTACCACAGTTCACAGTGCGCTGTATGCAGCCTGCTGTGACGCACGAATTACCGGTTAGGTTGCACATTTTAAAATAATTAATAATAATAATATTTCGTGTGCGGGTATTTTTATAAATATGATCATGATGATGAGAGATATTTTTAGACACAAAACGAACAAAGTATTCTTCTTCCAATAAAAGAAAGTCGTGTTTCGAAACCCCCAAACAAGAGTGATAAAAAAGAAGGTAAGTGAAAAGGTTTTAATTTTTTTTTTCCATATTCCCTTCTGTAGGGTTAGAACGACATAAGTTAATTTTTATTTTTTTTTTATTTTTTTCCTTTGTAGGTGCACGAGACAGGGCATAAAATTACAGTAAAGGTTGAGAACGAGGGGACAACAGCATTGTTCTGTAATATAGGGTAAGTAATATATGATATAACTACAAAATCTCTAAAACTTACAAGAGATAACAATTGAATATATAATTTTATTAGATATAACGATCTGTTAATATAATAAACGATTGACATAATTTTATAGTGACTAATTTCTATATGCATAACAATCAACGAATATAAAATCGTTTTTTATATATAATAATAATAATAAATCTTTATTTCAGGCTTAGAGCCCATAAATGGTTAGTAACATTTTTTTTCTTAAGCAGCTAGTGTTAGTGAGACAATATGAACCATACAATTAAAATTATTATATAAAATCCTTGGGTTAATAAAACAACTTATTATCTAGTGTTAGTAAAAATTAATCTAGAAACAAAATTGCTTCATAAGCGGAGAGCATAACCTCTCCGATACAGTTCCCAGGATGCTGTTGGGACTATCTCTCACTCGTCTCAGTAATGAAGCGGTTTTCTTGCGTACAATCGCGTGAAAACCGTCGGTGCGAGCTTGCGCAAACATCTGCGACGCACTGCAGTAGCGAGGCAGACCCAACAACATTCTGAAGGCATTATTATATTGGACGCGCAGGACATCCAGCGATCTTTTGGTGTAACTGACCCATAGATTACCCGTGTACAAACTCTGGCAATAGGCCTTAAACAGGGTAATTTTGACTTGATTCGTACACCGAGCAAACCTACGGGCCAACATGTTACACCGGACCGCCAAAGCCCTGCGCTCCCTCTGTATATCTACATCGTCTTTAAGGTCGTCGGACAGAAAATGACCTAAGTATTTAAATGTAGATACTTTTTTAATTACTGTCCCATTTATAATTAGTTGGGGCCCTTCTTCCCGGCATTTGCCTCCGACCTTAAAAACCATGTATACACATTTTTTTACATTATACGACAAACCATGTGCGGCAGCGTAGACTTCACAAGTCTTCAGAAGTTCCCCAATTGCTCCCGCAGACGGACCCAGCAGCACCATATCGTCCGCATAACTAATGTTGTTAACGATTACTCCACCAACACTGCATCCGACACGCATACTGCTGAGTCCCTCTATGAGGTCATTTACGTATAGGTTGAAGAGCCTGGGGGATGTCAGGCCACCTTGCCTCACCCCGCACTCCAACCTATACGGCTCAGAGAGAGTACCGTCCCACTTCACATGATTGGTCTGGTTACCATACCAATAATGCAGTATCCCACATATTTCTGGCGGTATACCCCTGTTTACCATCTTTTCCCAGAGCACATCATACGAGACAAGATCGAAGGCCCTGGAGAGATCTAGGAAACAGGCGTACACCGACGTCTTCCGAGCTGTATAGTATTGAACTGTATGCTTGAGACTCAAAATAGCGCTTTCGGTTGATAGCCCGGGACGAAACCCGAACTGCGCATCATGAAGATGTATATAGTTATTTAAGCAAGTATCAAGCATACCGTCCAACACCTTAGCTATAATTGTGGCGAGAGAAATGGGACGATAGTTATCTTTATCCGTTATATCACCTGTCTTGTTCTTCACAATGGGAGTCACTAGTGTCTTCATCAGATCAGGTGGTAAGTACTCATGACTAATACACATTGTGAAGAACATAGACAGGACTCGCGGCAAATGCACACTCGCATGTTTCAAATGCTCAATACTGAGCCCATCATGTCCTGGAGATTTGCCTCGACTCATACCATTAATAATTGCTCTAACTTGCTTGGCAGAGAATCGCAATAAAGGTTTAGCTCCACACCTGTTGGGCTCAGCATCGTCCTTCACGTTTGAGGGTCCGAGAGGGGACTGTACTCGAAAGTATTCCTTAAACATATTGGCAATTCCCTCAGGTTTACCAATACCTTCCACACTCGAAGACAGTCCTGGTCTTCCATCTAACTTACCCGTGGATTTCCAAAATTCGCCGAATTTTTTATTTGATCGTTGATCGGCTAACCTATCCATAATAATTTGCTCAGCGTTGTTTTGACAGTATTTCAGCCTACTTTTAAAACGTTTTCGCATCTCACGCATTTTTTCATAGATAGGTCCTGAAGAGGGACGTTTATTTTGTATCCAGGTCTGAAAACTATCCCTAGCCTGGCGATGAGCATCCCTCACATGTTCATTCCATCCACACACACGTTTGCCCCGTCTCGGCCCCCCACCGCGTACCACCTTAGACTCCCGCGCTGCCGCACAAAGCATGTCTACAATCTGCTTATACAAATCATCCAGAACTAATTTGTGTTCAACCAAACTACACGATCCACTACCACAACCCTCAAAAGCATGGGGGAAATCAACGGTGCGTAACTTATTATTACAAATATTGTGATAAGCAAGCGTTTCTGACTGAGTTCTCTCACCCCATACAACAGAGTCTCGGCAGATAGTTCGCGTCATAATTTTAGGTCTCACCACATCAAAATTACAATCCACAAAAATAGGTAGATGATCAGACACATAAACGTCCTCGGAAACGTCAACATTACAAATTGTATGCCAAGCTGATACAGATACCAAGCAATGATCCAACCATCTCCTACTCCCATAGACATCACTTATAAAAGTGTATGTATCACTAGCCACCCCTAGTCTTTCCACATCCGCACACATCCAGGATTGGTCAGAACAGAAGTTGATTAGTTCTTTATAAAACAACTCGTTAGGGTGCGCATTGAAATCGCCCAACATAAAAACATTTTCCACATCACAACTTGCTATGGTTGCACTTATTTCACTTAATACATCTGTAAACACAGGCAAGTTGTCTAGGCAATTTGTAGGCATATACACAGAAAAAATAAGTACATTTCGAGCCCCAATTGAAGCTTTGATGGCCACTAAGCGAGGACTACTACAATTAACAACAGACACTGACTCAAATATTCCTTTCCTCCAAAGGATGGCTACTCCACCATGAGGTCTTCCTATTAAAAGGCCCTAAGATGTATCCACAGCCGACTTACCGGTACATTCAAAGTCAGGGCTTATTGTTGCTAAAATAGGAATGTCATGGGTTTATGCTGCTCAAAAGACATAAAACTTATTTGGTCAAATTTTTTTTTTTCCTGGCAAGTAATCTAACACTGATGTACCTAGTAATAGTACCACCTGCCGTGTATCTTCGACGGAGCCCCGCTTCGCGGGGCTCCTATTTCTGCGTGCAGGGTTTAAAGTAACCTAACACGAAGGGGATGGCGAACCTAACCTGTCCGTGTCGGGGTGCCCCAAGTCCCGAGCTCGCTTCGCTCGCTCTTGGATACTAAATTTTTCTAATAACAATAGCAATCGTGCAGGCAAACAATCAAAGTTCAAAGGATAAGCCAAAGAAAATAGTTTAAACGTTAAATTATATGTTTCAAATGTTATATGTAATGATTTTCGCTTAATTAAACGTTATATCAAATAAAATTATATGAAATGAGTTTTAGAGTAACACAAACATTATGTGTAGAGAAATTATATCAACCGTTGTTATATCTCACGTTGATTATATCATGTGAATTTTTTCTTATAAAGCGGGGTTTTGGGTTTATATTCCAACCTACTGCAGAATATTTGTTTAAACTGTTCGCCTGTCTGGCGTCACAGCGCGAGCGGCGCTCCCTATTGGTCGGCTGCCGCGCCATTGCATTGGTGGCGTCATTCGCGAGAAATGTATTAAGCGCACATTTTTCGTATTAATATTATAGCACTTTTTATTAAACTACACGTATCCCTACACACACTACTTATTCTTTATTTTATTTTACTATATTATTATTTATTTTCTTTGCCTACCCTCGTCCGTGTGTCACTGCGTGGTGCCAACTGAAAACCAGCGCTGGGTTTCTTTCACCCAGCAAATGCTGAGTTGGTAACCCTTTTGGTGTGGACATGCTCAGCAAAATTCCTATTGTATTTTTAACTTTATTTTTTATTATTTCTGTGTGTGCGTGTTCTTTATCAAATAAATATTTTTCTATTCTATTCTATTCTATATGAAATGAGACGCACCCAAAAAATCCGGTGTTTATAAATTAGTATGCAATGATTGCAACGGGGTCTATGTAGGTCAGACAGGCCGTAATTTCGAGGTTAGGTTTAGGGAGCATGTTGCCGCTTACAGGAATGGCCATCCAGACAAATCACATTTCGCAAAACATTTAATCGATACCGGCCATTCCTTGAGCGACAATAACACGTATAAAATTCTCCTTGTTTGTAATAAAAATTTCCGGTTGTGTGTGTTGGAACAGTTAGAAATCTCCAAACATAATAATAATAATACACTGTTGAATGAACAAACAAACTTAATTACATCACCTCTTTTAAGTATGATTGCAGGTAGATCGATACAAACGTCTTTATAACGTTTGTATCGATAATGTTTCGTTGCGTTATCGATGCGTCATCACGACGCTATATAAAGAGGCGAGAGCTGTCAAACTAGCTCCGCCCCGCATGACCGCGGCCCTGGCGCGCCTGTACACAGCAATACTGCGCACCGGGACTTTTCCCGCCGCGTGGAAGGAGGGGCGCGTTATCATGCTGCCCAAGGCGGGGAAAAATATTCTGAAGCCAGAGAGCTACCGGCCCATCACTCTGCTGCCCACCATCTCCAAGGTGTTCGAGTGCCTTCTGCTGCGACATCTCCAGCCGCACATCACGCCACGACCCGAACAATTCGGATTTAGGTCGGAACACAGCACGACGCTTCAGTTGTCGAGGGTACTGCACCACTTGACAACCACTACCAACAGAAAGGAGTACGCGGTCGCAGTACTCCTCGACATGGAGAAGGCCTTCGACCGCGTATGGCACGCAGGACTCGTGTATAAGCTAGCCACCTCAGACGCGCCCCGTCGCGTGGTCAAGGTGGTCCAATCCTTTCTGTCAAACAGGACTTTCCGTGTGGTGGTAGAGGGCGCGCTTTCCAGCGCCCGCCCGGTGACTGCGGGGGTGCCGCAAGGGAGCTGCATCTCTCCGTCCTGCTACTCACGTTACACCGACGACATTCCAACCACCGCCGACGCCATGCTCGCGCTGTATGCGGACGACGCCGCGTACATCACCACCTCTATGAACGCCAGGTACGCGGCCGTCAAAATGCAGCGCGCGCTCGACCTCCTTCCCGACTGGCTGTCGAAGTGGCGGCTGTCGGTTAACGTGGGTAAGACGAAGGCCATCATCACCGGGAACTCGCCCCTGCCACCACCCCTACAGCTGCATGGGGCTGACGTCGCGTGGTCGCCCCGGGTCAAGTACCTGGGGGTCACCATCGACCGTCGCCTCAGCATGGGCGCGCACGTCCGCCAGGTCATCGGGCGGGTCAGAGCCGCCCGCGCCCAGCTACGCCCAGTGCTCTCGTCCCGACTCCCGGTGCGGGTCAAGTTGAGCGTGTATAAACTATATATACGCTCAATTTTGACGTACGCCGCACCCGCCTGGTTCGCCCTCACGTGCGAGGGGATCCGGAGGCGGCTCCGCGCACAGCAACATCTTGTGCTGCGGACCATCCTTGGTGCACCCTTCGTCGTGAGGAACGACGTGATTCAGCGCGACCTCGGGATTGAGAGCCTGGACGATTTTATAAGGCGCCTGGCGACGGGGATGTTTGCGCGTGCCGACGCCTCTGCTTGGCCCCACGTCAAGCACCTGGCACCCCTGCACGCGCGCCCCCCAGACGCAAGGCGCCTTCCCCGTGACCTCCTGGCGGACTGCGCCCCCGCCCCTCCCGGATTGACTCCTGGGTAAGTCGCTGACCAACACGTCACTTACCCAAACAATAGACTTTACACGCACGCCTGCTGTGCGACGGATTCTAAGTTAATGTAGGTTCGTCGTGCAGTGTCACACAATCACTTTCTCCTCAGGCGCTACACACTTGCGCCTAAATGCACAGCGTGGGCTGTGATTCAAGCAACCACTGGGCGGTGTTACACAATACAATACCGTCCACACACTCACCTCTGCCCCTTGCCCGGGTCGCTACTGGCTAGCTCTGGAACACGGGTCGGGCGGGGGCCACACACTAGTGTAGGAGCGCCCCAGCCGGCCCCCATGTCGCAGGTCGCTCTCTGCTGAGCCTCCCCCAGGTAACTGGGGGTCTCACTCGGTGGGGGCGGACCGCCTGGGGGTCGTGAAGAAGCGGGAAAAGTTCTTTGTTGTTAGTACCGCGGCGCGCCTACACAAAACTAATAGCAACTTCTCACCGGAACACAAATGCCTACCATCCAAATTAGGCCACGGTCTTACCATAACCAAAGACCGGTCCATCGTAATGGGCCGCGGCAAGCACCCGCGGGAAGGGGGCAAAGCCCCGGGACCGCTTGCCACACCCCTCTGCGGGGGTGTAGCGACTACCACCAGTGTACTAGCTCATTCGAGGCCGAGCGCTTGTCGAGTCAACATCTCCTGAGGATGCCCCGTGGAGGGGCGAAACACGTGTCGAGTATAGGTTTGATTGCATGGCTTGTTTTTCCGTTTGTTGCATGTGTGCATATGCATGAGGGCGGGAGGGTGGGTCCTTTGCTGCATGTGCATATGCATGACTGCATAGGGTGGGATTGCATCCTGCAACAAGCCTGGATTTTTGTCGCGGAATTAAAACTAAATATTTTTCATAACATTTTAATGTCATGGATTTCCGCAAAGTAACGCCTGATTCCATAATTTAACACAAAACTCACCATTGTACAAGTACACGCGCCAACTGTTGATGCAAGCAACCAAGAAATCAACAACTTTTACAACGAACTACGGAATGCACATTGTCAATATAATAACCAGAAAATAATACTAGGCGATTGTAATGCCCGTGTTGGACAGCGAGTATCAGGCGAGGAAAGAATACTGGGCAAATACTGTTATGGAAATAGAGATAAAAGAGGTGAAAATCTGCTCCAGTTTTGCTGGGAAAATAAACTATACATAGAATAGTTTATTCAAAAAGAACAATAAAAATATGTGGACATGGCTCTCACCAAAGAAAAGAAAAAGTCAAATCGATTATATACTAACCAATAGAAAAGAAAACATCACAAACTTCGAAATTATATCAAACCTAACGTTCCCCAGCGATCATCGACTTTTGAGAAGCACAATACAGATCGCACCCATAAGGAAAAGTAGAGCCAATTTCAAGAATTATAAAACCAAACTGAGCACATTGGAAGAAGAAGAACAATTCATACAAACCTTAAGAACAAATATAAACGAAATTGAATTGGAAGAGAATGAAAATATAGAGTCCTTATACAACAAAATTAAGAAACCAATAATCACCAGTTTAAATTCAATTCGACAGAAACCAACACCAAAACGAGAGACCATCCCTGTTCACATTAAATGTCTTATTGATAAAAGAAGTGAACTGTTAAAGAAGAAATCCCTAACAAAAGAAGAAAAGGACGAACGTACATACCTCTATAAAAACATCTACAAATTAATGAAACGAGAACGCACAGAACGCAGAATAAAAGAAATTAAAAAACACCTCGAATCAACAGGTAGCTTTTTTTTTTTTTTTTTTTTAGCGTGGTAAAATCATCAAATGAGTCCTCCAACCCCGGGCAGGGCGGGAGGGACTGTCAGACTTGTACTGAGTAAAATCCACGGTGTCCTTCAGTAGCCTGTTATGTTCCGGGGTCACGGTAAGGAAATAATCCCGCGACCCCGGCAGGCTTTGGCCCTCTGAGAGGGGGCCCCGTCATTATGCTGACGCTCTTTGAGGCGCGCGTGGGACACAACGCGCCGTCGACCCGGGCATGGTCCATGGTCGGGCTGCGAGTTGCCCTTTACTCGCTGCCCGCATGCCCGCGCCTACGGTGGCCGGAGATCGTCTGCTGACGTCCGACGCCGCGGGCGCCTACCACTGCGGTTGGGGCGGAGGGAGGACGCTGTCCTCTCTCTCTCTCGCGGCCCGCCTCCTCCTTCACGAGCATTACTGCTTCGCAGAAGGAGGCGACCGCTTCCCACTCCGTCTCGCCCCGCAGCATGGCCGCAACCAATGCCGGGCGCGAGAGGTCTCCGCCTATCGCCGCCGTGAGGACACGTCGGTGCACCGCCCAAGCTGGGCAGTCCTGCACCGTATGCTCTACTGTGTCCTCCGGGCGATCTTCGCAGTGGTGGCACCCGGGCGTCTCCTCCTTCCCTATCAGACACAGGAACCTCCCGAAACATCCGTGTCCGGTGAGGACCTGCGTCATCCGATAGGTCAGGACGCCGTGACGTCTCTCCAGCCACTCCTCAAAGAGAGGTCTTACAGCCGCGATTGCGGCGTGCCCGGACCTCGGTTGCGACAGTCGTCCCCTCCATACTGCCCTGAGATCGCGCCGGAGCTCTTCCCTCCGCGCCTCGACTTCTCGAGGCAGCGGGGTTACACCCCGGCGCTGCGCCTCCACGCGCCACTCATAGACGCGCTGGAGGGCAGTCGCCTCCAGATCCCAGGGCAGCAATCCGGCAAGGAGGTTGGCCGATTCGCCGGCGATCGTGCGGTATCCCCGGATCATCCGGATAGCCATGACCCTCTGGCATGCGACCAACTTCAGTGGTCGCGTCCGGATGCTCAAGGCCCACACAGGGGCCCCGTAGAGGGCCATGGACCGCACGATACCGGCGTACAACCTCCGGCAGGAGGTGTTTGGCCCGCCGATGTTGGGCAGGAGTCGCCTGAGGGCGCCTGCTGCCCGGTTCAGCCTTGGGGCCAAACTCAGGAAATGCTCCCTGAAGTTCCATCGGCTGTCGAGGACGAGTCCCAGGTACTTCATCGTCCTCCCGACGCCGATGCGAACCCCTCCCAATCAACAGGTAGCTTAAAGAAAAGTCTTAAAAATCTTAATACCACCAAACGATGGATACCCTACATAAAAGACATTACTAATGACAAAAAAATATTATCAAGATCTGATATAATAGAAATGGCAACAGCATTTTATATGAATTTATGTATACTCAGCAAAAGATACGACTTCAGAAATTGAAACGAACAACCATGACTCTACCACTCTAGCTAGATTCTCTACACATGAAATAATAAAGAAAATTGAATCTCTAAAATCCGGCAAAAGCAACGGACCAGGTGGTATCCCTAATGAAGTACTAAAATTGGGGAAAATGATACTAGCACCATACATAACAACCTTATTTAACAAGATTCTAAATGACAGAGCAATACCGGAAGAGTGGGCGCAATCTGACATAACTTTACTCTACAAGAAAGGAGACCCTGCCGATATTGGAAACTACCGACCAATAAGCTTACAACCAAATATATATAAATTATTTGCTACATGTCTTGAGGATCGCTTAGCAACATTCACAGAGAAATTTCAACCGCCGCAACAAACAGGCTTCAGGAAAAACTTCTCAACAATAGATCACATCCACACTTTAAGTTTGATTATAGAGAAATACACAGAGTACAATAGACCACTCTACCTGGCATTTATCGACTACGCCAAAGCTTTCGACTCCATATCACATAAGAGCATGTGGAAAGCTCTACATGAGTGCGAAATACCATCGGAGACTATAGATCTTATAAAAGACATCTACTACAAAAGCAAAAGTCGCGTAAACATTTGTAGGGGAGTCAGACAGGGTGTCCCCCTGTCACCTAGAATTTTTATAGCTGTGCTTCAAAGTATAATGAAAGCTCTGAACTGGGAAAAGAAATGAATTAATATAAATGGGAAACTCTTCAGCAATCTCCGATTTGCGGATGACATCATACTCTTCTCTGAAACAGCATCTCAGTTACAGAGCATGATGGCTGAGTATCAAGCTCCAGGTGAGATGCTGGTGTTCTTGAATGATTATAATATAAATGAAACTGCTTCTTGACAATTTGAAAGACTGTATTAGGCACTGGTTACAATAAAGAAAATCCGCTAGTATGCGTGTGCGCGTTAGAGGGGTCCGCGAGTGAGTGGCGCGGCGCTGTCCCACCGCTGTGATTGCGGCTGGAGGGGCATGCAAAGTTATGTCGCCGCTGCGATGTGTGGAGCTCGATGTGACGTCAGGAACATATTCCCCCGGATTGAAGGAATACTTCAAGATGATGATGATGATGAAGAGACAGGAAGAGGGCATATGTTATTATAGGCACGTGTGATGGTGCCCTTCTTCGTCAGGATGTCGGCGACTCGAGAACGTCCGTCAGACCCAGTCTTCACTGCAACTACTCTGCCCAGCAGCCATAGAAGTGGAGGAAGGTTTGCATCTCTAACCAAGACCATGGCGCCTGTTTTCAGGTCTTGCCCAGCTGTCTGCCATTTTGTTTTCTGCTGCAGGAGAGACACATACTCATTAGAGAAGCGTTGCCAAAAATGTTGCCGCAGTTTCTCTACGCGATCAAATCGCTGTAGCCGCTGGATGTTGGCGTCGGTGATCTGCGGGCGTGGGAATGACGTGAGTGGTCGTCCGATGAGGAATAATGAAGGAGAAAGATAAGACAGGTCAGATGGATCAGTGGATAGAGGGGTTAAAGGTCTGGAATTTAAATAGCCTCTATCTGGATCAGACATGTTGAGAGCTCCTCATAAGTTAAATGAGTTAGGCCCATGACTCTACGCAATAAATGTTTGGTGAATTTTACGGCACTTTCCCATAGTCCACCGAAGTGTGGGCTGTAAGCGGGTATGAATTTAAACTCTATGCCTTTGTTTGCAAGATCTGACTCAATACTGCTAGATGAAACCTTTAAGAAGCGTGAAAGCTCATTGAAAGCTCCCACGAATGTAGTGCCGTTGTCGGAGTACATGCGCTGAGGCTTGCCCCGAAGACTAATGAATCGGCTGAAAGCCGCTAGAAAAGCTTCCTTCGTGAGGTCGGAAACCAGCTCCAGATGAACGGCTCTGACTGCAAAGCACACAAAAACACAAATGTAAGACTTTAGCAACTTACATCCTCTACCCCTACAGTCGGCTATCAGCACTGGCCCGGCATAATCAACCCCTGTATTCAAAAAAGGGTACTCGAGATGAGTCCTGTCAGTTGGTAGGTTGCCCATGACGACCTGAACAGGCTGAGCCTTGAAGCGACTGCAGCGAACACAGTTACGCACTACGTGCTTGGCTAAGTTCCTGCCTGCCAAAGGCTAATAGGTGAGTCTGATGTGTGCTAAAAGTAATTGAGGCCCTGCATGAAAGAGTGCTTTGTGCTCTTTTTCGAATATGATTTTTGTTATGTAATGTTTGCTACACAATAGGATAGGATGCATAACATCATAACTATAGTTAGAGTTATTAAGACGTCCACCTACGCGTAATAAGTTATCTGAATCAATAAAGGGAGAAAGACTTATTAATCTGTTCTTTTTATTTAAAGCCTGATTAGATTTGAGACAAGTATATTCCTCAGGGAACATTTCCTGCTGAGAAATCTGTAATATAAGATTCTTTGACGATTGTAATTCTGATAATGTTAAATAAGATGTTTTTTTGTTATTCTGTGTTTTGCAATTAAATATAAATCTTTGTATATATGCTATGATTCTGATTATTGATGTAAAGGATGATTTTTTGTGAATAAGATTTGAAATTATATTATTATTATTTTGTTTAAGTGTGTCAGTTGTATGTAAAGATATTTCAGGTAAAGACTGATTTTCAGTATTAGGTGAAATAGGAAATTGTATTTCTGTTTGATTAAGAAAATCAGGACCCGACCACCAAAGAGTGGACGAGCTGATACGATCAGCCTTCACCCCCCGAGAAGTGAGATCAGCCGGGTTGCTCTTGGAAGGCACATAGCTCCACGTCTGTCCGGTCGTCGCTTCTTGTATTTCACTCACTCTATTGCGAACAAATGGTTCAAGTCGACATGGCAATGTAGACAGCCATCCGACTACGATTGTCGAATCACACCAAAAATAACAGTGATTAAACTCTAGAGTGAGTGATTTACGGACCTTTGTAAAAAGTCTCGTGCCCAGTAAAGCACCGCACAACTCCAGCCTTGGTATGGTTGTGGGCTTTATAGGGGCAACCCTGTTCTTCGAAGCTAAAAGGCGAACGCAAACTGTTCCGTCGTCCGATACCGTTCTCACATAAATACATGCGCCGTAGGCGCGTTCAGACGCGTCTGTGAAAGTATGCAGCTCTACTGATGTGGCATTGTTACATGACACCCAACGAGGAATGTGAATTGAGTTAAGTGCTGGAAGTGACTCCATAAATTCAATGAATTGTGATTTTATTTCAATGGGTACTTCATCATCCCAGCTGCATTTGAGTATCCACAGCTGCTGTAACAAAAGCTTGGCCTGAACTACGCATGGCGCGACAAGACCAAGAGGATCAAAAACCTGACTTATTAAAGACAAAATGTTACGTTTTGTTATTTTTGAAATATTTTGTTTTAAATCTATTGAAAAGAATAGTCTGTCTGTTTTACAGTCCCAGTACAGCCCAAGAGTTTTGCTAGGAGAATCATTCAAGTTTAATTTTTTGTCTGTATTTTCTGTATGAATATTAGTGACATATTCTAGAATTTTTGGACTATTTGATTGCCACTTTCTTAAGTGAAACTTAGCTGTCTCAAGGTTTTTAACAAGTCCTTGACATAAGTTAATGACTGATTCAATGGAGTCACCCCCAGATAAATAGTCATCCACGTAAAAGTCGCGTCTGATGGACTGACTAACCTCTGGGTCTGAACATTGCTCTGCAAGAGACACTAAGCATCTTGTAGCCAGATAAGGTGCTGAGGCTGTACCGTAAGTCACTGTATTCAGTGCATAGGTCTTTAAAGGGTCTAAGAATTGAATCTAAAAACAATTTGTTGTAACGGACGCTGTGATGGCTCGACTAAAATGGCCCTGTACATTTTTTCGATGTCCCCCGTTACAACAAACTTGTGTTGTCTAAATCTTAAAAGTATGGATAGTAAGTCCTCCTGTACTGTTGGACCTACCATCTGGATGTCATTGAAGGACTTGCCCGAGGTGCTGGAGGCCGAAGCATCGTAAACTACGCGGAGTTTTGTGGTAGAACTGGACTCGCGTACAACACCGTGATGAGGCAAGAAATAATTAAGTTCTGACTGATTTGTTTTAGAATATTCAGACATGTGATGAAGTTCAATATATTCTTGCATGAATTGTAAATACTTGTTTTTAAATGTGGAGTCTCGCTCAAATCTACGTTCTAGGGAGAGGAAACGACGCTTGGCCATCGCATAAGAGTCACCTAAGCACTCAGGCGAGTCCTTCAATGGTATGGTAACAACGAATTGTCCAGACGCATCCCGATATGTGGTCTCTTGAAAGAGCTTTTCACAAGCCTGTTCCTCTGTAGAGTAACAGCTAGCAGACGACACAGTATCAAGTTCCCAGAAACGAGTCAGCTGATCAGACTCCTGTTGTGAAAGAAAGTGACAAACTGAAGGTTGTTTATGAGGCTGACTGACGCGGCCTGAAATAAGCCAACCTAGTTTGGATGACTGTAATCTAGGCTGATTATTGCCTAAATTAATGGTATCGGAACCTAAGACGTCCCAAAATACCTCGGCTCCTACAAGAATGTCAATAGCAGTAGGTATGTTAAATGAAGGATCTGCTAATTGAATACCTGGTGGGATGGTGATGTACCTTTTATCCACATAAGAACCAGGTAGCGATTGTGTGATTTTCGGTACGACAAAACAGCTTACTTTCGCCTGATAACCACCATTACAAGACTGCATTTGAAGACTGCAGATTTCTGAGGTATTAGAAACATGACCGTTTATACCTGAGACGGTGGAGCTAGTGCTGTGTCTTACCAGACCAAGCTTCCCACAGAGCTCTCGGGTGATGAAGTTGGAGGTACTGCCGTTGTCCAACAGGATTCTGGCTGTATGAAGCTCTCCATTCGCATCTCTCACCTTCGCCAAAGCTGTGGATAGCAAAATGTGAACCTGATTATTGTCTGAATAGGGTAAAACTACGTTTGTTGATAACGCAATGTTATCCCCTGTTGGTTTTTCTGAAGATGATTCCTTATGTAAAAGGGTATTATGTTTGACTTTGCAATATTTGCAATGAAATAAACTGCAACGCTTCGCTGTATGACCAGGACGAAGGCAGTTCAGACAAACGTTGCTTTCTGAAACTTTCTTAATGCGTGCTTCGACTTCAAGATTTCTGAAAGGTTGGCAACTGAATAAAAAATGATTCTGAGTACACATAGGACATTTCACATTTTCTGAATTAGTATTTTTAGTTTCAGTAGTTGTAAGATAGTTTTTAGTTTTGATGTTTTCGTTATTATTTTTTTTAGTTGATGTATTTTCATTATTATGTAAGGATTCAAGTAAATCTGCTCTGTTTGATAAAAATTTAATAAAATCTTTTAAGTGTGGAAAGGAATCTAAATTGTTTTTAAACTCTTCCCACTCCCTACGTGTGATCTTGTCAAGTTTTTCTGACATCATGTGTATAATAAGAGTTTCCCCTAAACCACCATGTTCACTATGCTGTCCTAAGGTTGACAAAGCACGAAGATTTTTATTTGTGACGTCTATTATGTTGCGCAATGAGCTACAAGATTCGTGTTGAATGTGTTCAATATTAAATAATGCCTGTATGTGATTATTAATTAAAATTCTGTTGTTATCATATCTTTCTAACAACATCTCCCAAGCTGTGGCATAATTATCTGCTTTAAAATCAATATTTTTTACTATCAATGCCGCGCTGCCGGTTAAGGCTGCACGCAAATAATGAAATTTATTGACTTCCTGTATGCTGTTGTTGTTGTGTATAAGGGAAAGATACGTATCTCTGAATTCGAGCCAGTGCTGATAGTCGCCGTCGAAGTGAGGCAAGTCTATCTTAGGCAGTCGAACGTAGTCGTGCTTGCAGCCAGAGCCGTGACGTTGGAGATCGTCGACAGACGTGGCAGACACGAGCGCAGGCGAGGGGGCACGCTCGGTGCCAAGATTCGTCCTCGCGCGAGCCACCAGCACATGGTACTGCGTCTCGAACTGCTCCCTCTCTGTATACATTTCGTCCGCATCCTCCGACAACAGCTCCAAATCCCTCTGCATCAAATTCCGTAAATAAATTTTCCATTAAAATAAGGCGGCTTTTTAATTCCGCTGCTTGGAAACGTCTAAGTCGGTGCTGGGTAATATTCTTAAAAAGTTGCTAAAATGCGTAAGCTTAGCTTTGAAACTTCCACGCCTCTTAATAAGTTCTTTAAATTTTGCATCAGACATATTGCGATGTAGGTAGTAAGTCCTTAAGGCAAAGCAAAATGACGTCAATGCAAAGAAAGACAAAGAACCAAATGAAAAAGTAAGCGAGTTATGAAATATTGCGTCAATAACTGGACAAGCTAACGGTAAATCAGCTGATATTGTAGATAGGCTCGGTATGCAAACCAGTTCAATAAGTAAAAATTCTAAGAAACACTAATGAGTTTGTTTACGCAATCGCACCTGGATGCCGGGCGACAGCGAACAAAGGAATGTGTTTTAATAAGAAACAGATGTTACTATGCGAAATGATGACGATGAATTGACTGAGTAATTTTATAATATAAATGGGTAAGTATATGCTAATTATGAAGATATCCAACATGCCACATCCGTATAGCACAATCTTAAATTGCTGGAAAAAGACAGTAAAAGACAGGAAATTAAGGATAATGGAATGGACTCACTCAGATCAATGTCCCTCTAGTCTGGGTAGACTGTCCTTGATGTGTCCTCTACGGCCTACGGCGTAGCAAGCGCGGTACACGCGGCCAGTCCAAAGTCCACTTGAGGAGGGGATCTTCTTGACTTGACGGATTGAAGGACCACTGGCTGAGTATCAAACTCCAGGTGAGATGCTGGTTTTCTTGAATGATCCTACTTACTATTATAAAGGCGAAAGTTTGTAAGTATGGATGTATGGATGTATGGATGTTTGTTACTCTTTCACGCAAAAACCACTGAACGGATTAAGCTAAAATTTGGTACACAGATAGTTTATAACCTGGATTAACACATAGGATAGTTTTTATCCCGATTTTATGTTCCTGTGGGATAATTTTCGAGTTGTAGCGGGTGAAGCCGCGGGCAGCAGCTAGTTATAATATAAATGAAACTGCTTCTTGACAATTTGAAAGACTGTATTAGGCACTGGTTACAATAAAGAAAATCCGCTAGTATGCGTGTGCGCGTTAGAGGGGTCCGCGAGTGAGTGGCGCGGCGCTGTCCCACCGCTGTGATTGCGGCTGGAGGGGCATGCAAAGTTATGTCGCCGCTGCGATGTGTGGAGCTCGATGTGACGTCAGGAACAATGATAAATGAATTAAATGATGTAAGCAATACGATCGGCCTAGAACTAAATGCTACCAAGACCCTTAAAGTCATGACGAACCACCATATTATACCAATAAGGGTCAGTAACAACACATTAGAATACGTTCAAAGCTATGTTTACCTAGGACAACAAGTATCTTTTTCTAAGACAAGATACGATGATGAGGTTAAAAGGCGAGTTAACATGGCATGGAATAAATTCTGGAGCAATAAAGAAACCCTAAAGTCAAAACTACCTATAAAACTCAAGAAAAAAGTAATGGACTCTTATGTACTACCCTGTCTTACGTATGGCTGCCAATCATGGATATACAATAGTAGCACTAAAAACAAAATACAAATATGCCAGAGAGCGATGGAAAGGAGTATACTAAACATACAAAGAAAACACAAAAAGAGAAACACAGAAATAAGAAAAACAACAGAAATAATAGATGCTTTGGAACACTCTCAGAAACTAAAATGGAAATGGGCGGGTCATATTGCACGCATGGACAAAGAGAAATGGACACAGAGAGTAACCACCTGGCAAGGACCAACAAACAAAAGAAAAAGAGGTAGACCGAAAGAAAAATGGATTGACGAAATAATAAAAAAGCCGGTGAAAATTGGATCACAAAGGCAAAAGACAGAAAGACGTGGAGCAAAATGGAGGAGGCCTTCACCCGTTGAGGGGTCCATAGTGAATAATATAATAAATTTTGTAAATTGATTACAAATAGAATTGAACGTATTTATTTATGAATTTATTTTAATTTGTTATGTCGAAATGGTAATATTTTGTTATTATAAGCATGCACGTAATATGTAATGATAATCCTATAATATTTATTTGTTTTTATAAGTCATTCATTATGGAAATAAAGAGGCTATAATAATATTTTTTTTTTTTGTACAGTAGGCGTTCAAAAGCGGCTAGGCACACTTAAAAGGCAATAGCTTGTAACGGTTAGCGGGTGAGTTTAAATAAAATAACTCACCAACGTTTACAATTTTATTATAGGTCGTGGTTCACAGCCGTCACTAGGTATTTAATCGTTCCGTGGAAGTAGGCGCACTAAATACTGTCCTGGCTTATCGCGTAGTGCAGAGACGCGATGGCGAGGAGATGTCCCGAGGTGAGAGTGACCCCAGGGACAGGATGGTGGATGCGCCGGCTGGTCAGCTGTGTGCGGCTAGGTGCTGTGTGTGCGCAGGCCTCGAACGTTCGGTAGCGTGAGTCAACGGTCGAACTCAACGAACGTTGAGGATGGGTAATTCAAACCCCAATCTTGTTCAGGAAAATTGCTGCGCGCCTCAAAGTCGTGAGTTCGATCCCAGCGAAGTTCCGTAAAAAAAATATTTAAAAATTGTTATTTTACTCTTTATTTATTTATTTAACAATTTATGTACACACAATACAAAATAAAGGAAATGCTTAAAATTAATAGTAGGTACAAAGGCACTGCTTATTTCAAAAGAAATTTCTACCAGCAGACCTGCGACAGGAAGAGTGAAAAAAAGAAAATGTAGACAGTAGTGTGTGAGAACAAGAAAATAGTAAAGAGATAAAAATGAATGTCTCAACTTAAAACAAAAATTTAAAAATATATATATATTAGTACACATATATAAATTATAAATAATAGTACTTATATAAATACAAAAACCTAAAATGTATATAAGTAAATGATGATATAGAAATAAAATACCTATTCAATTTTGAGAGGAAAGATAATGCTCTTTGACTCTATGTTTGAAAGTAGAAATTGAATTGGACTCTCTAATACTAGGCGGAAGCGAATTCCATAATCTTACAGCATGGACAGAGAAGGAATAAGAATAATAGCTCGTTTTATGAGGGTGGGATTTAAGGAGAGATTTAAGGTGTGATCTGCATAGAGCGTTGCTGGGGCGGGCGTAAGTAAATCGCTCACGGAGATATGTAGGATATGCGGGGTTATGAAGGATGTTGAAAAGCAAGCATAATATCCGAGTGTTCCTGCGAAGACGGATTGGGAGCCACTTGAGTTCTTTGCGAAGATGAGAAACATGATCATACTTACGAAGACCAAAAACAAAGCGAATACATAAATTTTGCAAGCGCTCAAGCTTATTTAATAGCTCCTCAGTAGCATCCAAGTAACAGGCATCGGCATAATCTATAATTGGCTGAATAAGTGTTTGTGCTAATGAGATTTTAGACTTTAAAGGTAGAAAACTCTGGAGGCATTTCAGCGAATGGAAAGAGAAATAAACCTTTCGACTGATTTCGTTGACCTGCGCACGCCATGAAAGGTTAGAGTCGATTATTACACCTAGATCTTTGGCGGTGTCTGAATAATTAATATGAACTCCGTCAAGGTAAAGTGGCATTAAAGTTGAAACGACAGCTGCATTACGAACGAATCTGCTGCCTATTATCATTGCCTGGGACTTACTTGGATTAATTTGTAAACCAAATGACTTAGCCCAAGCGCTGATACCAGCCAGGTCATGATTCATAGCCGCAATAGCAGAATTGCCTCAGCTACAGTAAAGTGACGGTAAAGCTGCAGGTCGTCTGCGTAGAGGTGGAAATTCGAAGAGATAACACTGGTAACACTATTAATAAAAATTGAGAAAAGATGAGGAGAGAGAACGCCACCCTGAGGAACACCCTCGGTGAGACCACACCAATCAGAGAACGACTCATCAAGGCGAACACACTGAGAGCGTCCTCGAAGATATGAATTGAACCATGCCAAGGCGGGAGAAGAGAAATTTAAAGATTTGAGGATACCAAGCAAGATGTCGAAATCCACTGAGTTAAATGCGCTACTGAAGTCAAGCAGTACGAGGACAGTAAGTGACTTGTTCTCCATTGCCCAGCGGATATCGTCAGTTACTTTGAGAAGTGCAGTTACAGTACTATGGCCGGAACGAAAACCGGATTGAAAAGGGCTTAATAAAGAGTTTGACGTCAAGAAGGATGATAATTGCTTGTGAACGATGTGCTCAAATACTTTAGAGAGGAATGGAAGAATAGAAATAGGTCTAAAGTGAGTTGGTAAAGTTGGATTGCTAATTTTAGGTAAGGGTATAATGTGAGCCTTCTTCCAGACAGATGGAAAAGTGCAAGAGGAGAGAGAGTGATTGAAGATGGAGGTAAGAACAGGAAGCAGTGACGGAAGGATGATAGTAATCATTCTTGAGCACAACTTGTCAGTGCCCACTGCAGAGGAAGTAATCGCAAGTACAGACTTCTTAACGTCATCCTCCGTAACAAGAGCAATGTTAAAAATAGGACAAGATGGCAAGGGCAAATTTGCAAGGCTCTCCAGCGTAGCAGCTTCGACACCCGGATCAAGTGAAAAGGGAAGATAAGAAAAATGATTATTAAGTTCATTTAGATCCGTAAGTTTACACAGATAAGATGGAGATTTGCCTATGCCAACCGACCTAAGAAATTTCCATGCATCTGAAGAACTGCGACTATCAAGTTGGTCTTGGAAATAGCGTCTCTTTGCACTCTGACACAAACGACCGCAGCGATTACGTAACGATTTGTAGCAAGATTGATTAAGCTCTGATGGTCTACGTTTACATCTGCTCTTGGCTTTATCCCTACGCGCCATCAGATCCTTAATTTCATCTGTAATCCACGGCGCAGGATTGTATCTTACTTTGACACGTCGGACAGGGGCATGCCGGTCATACAAATTCAGGACGGTTGAGTTAAAATAATCCACCTTGCCATCGATACCATCTATATCTTCAAGATGAGACCAGTCGAGATTGCCGGCATCGTTTCGCAATGCCACCATGTCTATACCCTTAAAGTTACGAAGATACAAGAATTGGGACTTACGTTTGGGAGCACGGATACGATAAGAAAGATAAATAAGATCATGGTAAGAAAATGAAGCAGTAATTTGCCCGTGAAATGAAACATTATTGCGAGAGGAAACAATCATTAGATCTAGAAAAGAGGGGGTACAATTAGGAAAATAGTGAGTTGCTGATAGAGGTAAGACTTGAAGATTAAAGGAGGACAGAAGTGAGAGGAGTTTATGAGATCGAGAGTCGTCTTTTATCAAACACGTGTTGAAATCACCCATTAATATTATGTGTTCATACATAGGACGAAGGTCACTTAAAATGGAGTCCAGGGAATTAAAATAATCAATATGCAGATTGGGGCTATAGAGAACAGCAAGCAACACTTTCGTATGGTGAACAGAAATTTCCACAAACAAATATTCAGCCGATCCAGAATACAGGGAAGGAGATGAACTAACTACCTTATAGGGTATATTAGCACGCAAGTACATTGCTACACCTCCTCCGCCTTTGCCGGTTCTATCATTACGGATCAAGACGAAACCAGGTAGTGAGTAATGAGTAGAGAGAAGGGAAGGCTTCAGAAAAGATTCCGAAATCAATAGAGCATCCAGGTGGGCACTGTCAATGGAAGCCAGAAGATCAGAATGATGACCAGGAACACTCTGAGCATTAATATGCGCTATATGCAGATTTTTAGGGTCAGAGGAAAAAACAGACGAAATTTTATCGTGTAAGGTGAGTGGCAAGGAGGGATCACTGTCCGCACTAGCAAAACTGTCTGAGGAAGAGCAAGAGAAGAAGCTGTCTTCAAAATCAGCTACATCATCCATAATAAATATATATACTTATAAATAAATATACCTAAGTAAAATAAATTTGTAAAATTAAATAACAAATAACAAAACAACGAATTCCTATAAATTAGGAAACCACCCCAACTCACTGGTATATTGGCAGAAATTGTACAACCGAGACGTAAAATAACAATACAGTGAAACATGTTACATCACTACATAAAGTTCGGGTAAGATAAGAGCGTAGTATCTCTATGTAGTTTGTGGATAAGAGGTAAAATAAAAATAGGACCATAAACTAAATTAATAACAAAGGACAAAAAACAGCTGAGCAACTGACATAACGTTGACTTGTAAAAACCTAAGTTGACAAATTCTATAAAATTCGTATAGCATGTTGATCTGAATTAACACAAAGTTTAATGAAATATGTTACATCACTACTTAAAATTTTGGGTAAAATAAAATAAAAAAAAAAAAAAAAAATAGGATGATACCAAAGACAAAAATAATTTATTCGATTCATTAATCGAAGCATACGTAAAATGAAACGTAACACAATGACAATGACAGGTGTCAACAGCTGAGCAACTGACATATCGTTGCTACCAAAAACTTAAGTTGTCAAATTCTATAAAATACCACTGATTGAACACAAATATAAGTAGGTAATTATGTAGTGAAAAAGTTAAGCAAAAAGTTGTTTAAAAGAAATACTCAACTACCGGCCCAGTTAAAAAGTGATAATACGTAACACGAACTATAAGAGAGCACAAAACAAATTGGAATGAACTACTTGCGCAAACGTGCCTTCCTCGATCGTCTAGCGGGGGTAGCAGAAGAAGCGACATTTGGAGATCCAGGTTCTTCGGATTACGCAGAATCTTCAGTTTCCACCGAATTAGACGGGAACTTGTCCAACAGAACGCGAAGCTCGCTTGCCGTTTCTATCTTGTGGCGAGATTTGTCTGGACAAATCACAACAATCTTGCCTTCTACAGACCAGCAGTTCAGCATGCCGAAACGCTTACGAGCTGCAGTGAACACACGGTGCCTTGCTTGGGTCAAGAATTCCGAGATGGTGATCCCAGTGCCTTTTAGAGTTTTCTTGCTATCCCATACCAGCTGCCGGTGCTCCATTTCGAAGAATCGAACTAATATGGGACGTGCTTTTTGCTCTGAAAAACCGAGTCTATGGCAAACATGGATAATGCTCTTGTCCTTTCCAACTTCAGTCAATTTAATTTTGTTGTACAAAATGTTGTTAACCACATCAAGTATCTTCTCATTGCTCTGCTCCGGGACACCATGAATTAGTAGCACCTTTCTTCTCATGCTGGTCTCATGCTTATCAAATCCATCAGCGAGTAGCTCTATTTGAGCTTTTAGTTTGGAGAGTGCTTGACATATGAAATGCCTAAACTCGGTGAACTCACGTGCCAGGACTGTAAGGTCAGGTGAAGCTTTTTGATATATTCTAAGTACTAAAGTATAAAAACAAGTGCAAACTATAAGTGAACATATTTTAAAACCAAAAAAAGTGAAGACATATAACTTTATTATCAATGACAACAAAAAAAATAACAAACAAATGTGAATAAAGTGAATATCCACAATAAAAACGTTAAGAATAAATAATAAACTATTAAAACACCATTAAAAAGTGACAAAACCATACTAAAAATGAACGTTAAGTGTTTTTTTTTTGTTGTAAATTCAAGAGAACAAAGAAACAGTGGAAAAAAATCCATAACATGATTCATATTAACGGTCATTATTGAATTCAAAATCTGCTATCTACATTGAAGTGCACTATTTCGTCAACATTACTACGGTGCGAATAGCTCCATCAGTTAAGTGTCTACACTGTATTGATCGATCTGGCTTGAGTTCGATCCCCGCAACAGGAGATTCTTTTTGTAAGTTGTCTGGTGTTGTTTCCTAATTATGTCTATGGAAATAAACCACAACGTAACATTGCGACGTAAACAACTGATTAGATCTAAGTCAGTAGATTCATTGAGTAATGACTCGTCGTTGGACAACACAAATTCAAGCATAACACAAGAAGTCTTGATCTATCAACGGGTATAAGCAAAAATGAATTAGAACAAATGAGGATTGAAATACAACGATTAAAGGAACAATTTGAACAAACACAAAATGAATTGGACAAGGTGATATGTGATAACAATGAACTCAAAGAAACAGTATTACGACAGCAAACTTATATTAACACATTGAAAGACCTTGTTACCAGTCCTGCCAAGTCGCAAAGACTAAATTATTGTCTGCAAGAAAAAAAAATAGACGTTCTATTACAGATAGCCTACGTGCTGAATCTCTAGACCAAGAACAGTCCTCCAACAATACTAAAAGAGACTGCATTACGAGCTCAAATACATCGTTAGAGTTATCTTACTCCGAAAAATCACCTAGAACAGTGTCTGTACCAGTATACGAGGATAAGCAAACTCAGACCGAAGCATCTGAATCTACGGATCACAGCAATAATATCGAAAACGAAAAAGTAATAGATAAACACAGGAAGATAATATCACAACATCAACGAGCAACAACAACAAAATACAGTAGACAAAAAGAAAGCTTTGCGTTGTCAGTAACTGCAACCACAACGATACTTTAGAAATATTGGAAGACACTTTTGGTCTACACTTCGAGTTCTGTCATTGTTTGTCACGTAATAGTAGTTTAAAAGACATTCTATGTAATATAGCTAATAAGATACAGCATTATAGCTTAGACGACTACTGTATTATTATGATTGGTGAGCAAGATTTTAAAAGCACTGCGGAACCAATTGAAATGGTCAGGTTAATTAGACATTCTCTTAAAAATGTGACTAATACTAATGTTATTGTATGCTGCCCTACATATGTACAAGGGGCTCTGATACACAATTACAAAATAGAAATGTTTAATAGATTACTTTACTTGGACATAGAAAACCATAATTATGCTTATTTTTTTGACAGTAATTTTGACCTATCTGATGAAACATTCTCATACAACACGGGCAAACTGAACAAACTCGGTCAAAAACGTATTTATGAAACATATTTCGTCGCCTTCTTGATGATATTGACATTTATCCAACTGAGTATGACTACTACTGCGATTCTCCAAAATCGCCAAAAACTGCCCAATCTTTTTTTCGTCCCTGTACGTAAAAAAGTTACTGGTAGTAGTGACAGTTTTAAAGCAAAACAAAAGTTTATACTATTACACCAAAAACATAGCTGGAATCTTAAATAAAATTGATTTTTTTGAAATCACTATTACCAACTTGGCAAATCAGATTGGCAACATAGATTTTATTTGTCTGAGTGAAACTTTTATAAAATCAGGGCATGAAAGTAATCTGGTACTTACACACTATAACTTAGCTGCCAGTTACACAAGACGCGGAAAGAAACGCGGTGGGACATGCATTTTAGTAAAAAAAGGTCTAATCTTTAACCCGTTACCGATAACCGATGAACTAGCCATCGAATTTTGCTTTGAAAGCTGTGGCATAGAAATATTGAGTCATAATTTGATTATTGTATGCATTTATAGAATTCCAGATTCGGATATAAATATATTTTTTAAAAATCTTGCACTGTTGTTGCGTAATCTAACCCGTAAAGTTAAGAAAAATATCATTATCTGCGGAGATTGGAACATTGATATGTTAAAAGATAACAAATGTTCAAAAGAATTGACATCTATATTGAACAATTTTAATATCACATTACACGTTAGAATGCCTACTAGGAAAAATACTAGCATTGATCAAATAGCAAGTAATGTTCCCGCACACGATATGAAATGCAATATACATAATTTGGCTCTCTCCGATCATGATACTGGACAGTCGTTGACTTTTTCTCTTGATGAGATGCATAATGATAAGTCAAAAACTGTACAGTTCTGGTATGATACAAAGAGAGACTACAATAAGAGCAACATAAAAAAAGTTTTTGAAACTGTTTAGCAGCCTTAAGTTTCGGTGAAGTGTACGAAGAGACAGACTGTAATATCGCATTTAATATATTCCACGACATATTTACGCTCTTCTATAAATTGTGTTTTCCCGAAATACTCGTCAAAAAGACCAATAAACCAATAAAAAACCAATGGCTTAGTAGGGGTTTAAAAATATCATGCGTTAAGAAGAGAGCTTTATACTACGCATATCAACACGATGCTATAAGTAAAAGTTACCACAAGAAAAAATACCGCAATTACAGTAACATCTTAAAAAAATGCATATCAAAATCACAACAGATAAACAACAACAATTTTTTAAATAAATCTAAAAATAAATGCAGAGCGACATGGTCAATCATAAAAAATAACTTGAACAACTCTAATAACAAAAACTACATAAATGAATTAATAATCCATGATAAAAAAATTGATAATCCGAATGACATATGTGACCAATTTAATAATTATTTCATTGAGCTGACACAAAACTCTAATAATATTAATAATCATGACCTAAGCAACATTGCCATTGACAATAACATTAATACATTATTTTTGACGCCTGTAAATGAAGTTGATGTTTTTAAGTTAATTAATTCATTAAATAACACGAATTCGACCGGATATGACGAAATAACCACTAAAATTATTAAATTAAGCTCGAAAATTATAGCTCCCCCACTTAGCTACCTTATAAACCTCTCATTTGAACAAGGTGTTTTCCCATCAAAACTAAAAGAGTCTATTATTAAACCACTATTCAAAAAGGGCAACTGTACTGATATTGGTAATTATAGGCCCATTACACTTATCCCAATCTTTGCAAAAATCTTTGAAAAAGCAATGCATGATAAAATGAATCTATTTATAACCAAACATAACGACTCATCCGAAGAATAAAGTCTGATGTGACCTTAGGCCAAAAATCACTTTAATAGCTTATTGAGATAAGCAATTAAAACTCTACAAACGTGTGTTTTTAGAATTTTGATATTTTATTTAGTTCCGGAAATATAGAATCGAATAACGTCTCATCTGAAATTCGTTCCGCAGAACAACGTACGAAGTGTATAAGTGACGGTACGCAGGCATCTGGGGGCACGTCTCTTCGTCACATCGGCCACTGTTTGTTGGAGAGAGAATATTTTCGTTGCATGATCTTATATTTTTATACATTGTATAGTCTAAGTCACACATCACGTTTATATACTTTTAGTCTAAGTAAACAGTTGTAGACTATCGATGTTTACATAGAACGGTTTTCGACGGAAATGTTCAGAAACTCATTTTTTTCGATGGTATGATTATTTTTATAAATATTCACTGGCACTCATGAACTTTTAAGACGCTGTTATACGAATTTAAATAATCTTCTAAGCGTTTCATTTTCGGGCACGCCGCAATTGCGGCGGTAAGACCCCTCTTTGAGGAGTGGCTGGAGAGAAGTCATGGCGTCCTGACCTACCGCTTGACGCAGGTCCTCACCGGACACGGAAGTTTCGGGAGGTACCTGTGTCTGATGCGAAAGGAGGAGACGCCTGGGTGCCACCACTGCGAAGATCGCCCGGAGGACACGGTGGAGCATACGGTGCAAGACTGCCCAGCTTGGGCGGAGCACCGACGTGTCCTCACGGCTGCGATAGGCGGAGACCTCTCGCGCCCGGCATTGGTTGCGGCCATGCTGCGGGGCGAGACGGAGTGGGAAGCGGTCAGCTCCTTCTGCGAGGCAGTAATGCTCGTCAAGGAGGAGGCAGGCCGCGAGCGAGAGAGGACAGCGTCCTCCCTCCGCCCCAGCCGCAGTGGTAGGCGCCCACGGCGACGGACGTCGCAAGATGATCTCCGGCCACCGTAGGCGCGGGCATGCGGGCAGCGAGTAAAGGGCAACTCGCTGCCCGACCAAGGACCATGCCCGGGTCGACGGCGCGTTGTGTCCCACGCGCGCCTCAAAGAGCGTCAGCATAATGACGGGGCCCCCTCTCAGAGGGCCAAAGCCTGCCGGGGTCGCGGGATTATTCCCTAACCGTAACCCCGGAACGTAACAGGCTATGAAGGACACCGTGGATTTTAGTCAGTAGAAGTCTGACAGTCCCTCCCGCCCTGCCCGGGGTTGGAGGACTCATTTGATGATTTTACCACGCTAAAAAAAAAAAAAAAAAAAAAAAAGCGTTTCATTTTAAAATAGAACGTTTTTGTACGGAATCAGTGATATGATTTATGGGTTCCATGTTAAGATGGGACGTTGTTCCTGGTAGAATGAAATCAGTTAAGACGTTGTTCGTTTAAAATGTTTGCTAAATATTAAAAAAAAATGTATTTATGAGTGGGTAAATTAATTCCTACGTGCAAAGTCTTGCACTTCACATAAATGATATTTCTTGAATATTCTATTTTACAGTTTTATTTTATTTCATATGTCAATTTAGAAGGAAATATCAATGAGTCCATTTGGTGGCCTTTGCATCCTGATCTAAAAGAAATAAGCCAATAATTAGCAGAAATATTAAATTAAGAACTTCTACGTGAAGATCATAATACCAAATAAATCATCGGTGATAGCTAAAAACAGGTTGTCACGTCAACTCAGACAAAAGAATATATTTACAGTAATCAACCTAGTACATTTTCTTTGGAATGCCTTCTAGTCTCGAAATTTTAACATTGATACAACACGAGGACTTAGAATTTTCTCATCGTAATATTGAGTATCTACCCCAGTTATTTAAAACTATCAGAGCCTACTCCTACCACTGTTCATTCGATCTTCGATAACTCATGTAAACAATTTCTCTGCGATTCCTTTTTCGTCATTACGCGCCACAAACTCCCTTGCTATTGCTACTTTCCTTCTCCAAAACATTCAGTGCCAGTACGCATACGGACTAATCGTGTGTAGATCGGAATGCAAAGCATGCATAAAGTTGCCTGCTTGCCATTTTGATTGGCCTCTCCTTCAATTCCATGGTAATACCTATCAGCATTTCTATTTTAATCATTGCATAATACAAACCCATTTTTTACGCTTATGAACCAAAAGAAAACGGTCAACGTCAGGGCACCCCAAGGATTTAAGACAGCAATAGGCATCTCTGTTGACTTGACATAGACCACCCTGCATCAAAGTCCCCGCCTCCGCCAACACTGCCGAACCCTGACACTACATACCCTCAATTATTTCGCAAGACTGAATCAAGTCAACGGAGCCTCACTTGGCGGGACTACTATCTGGGGTCGGCCTGCATTATTTATAGGAACCTAACTAAATGGTTTGGTACGGTGTGGTTCTGTTTTCGGTCCTCACCCTTGAAGTCGGTTCTTTTCGTTCAAAAAAGCACAAAGGTCAACATTATTATACTTAAAACATCTTAAACTCTTGTCAGACATATGTTTTGAAAACCAACTAGGTGTTCGAAGCATGCACTGAAGTTTCGTCATGAAAATAATGGAGAGTTTAATTTTATTTTAATGTGCGATGTGAAATCTCGTTTCTCCTTTCTGACTAAACAAGGGCACGCAGCCAAGTTCACTAAAATGATCTATGCCTGAATTAGGTATTCCTATAAATTTCAAGCAGAGGAAGGTTTAATAAAGAGGTGTAACGGTTATGTTAAGCTACATATTTGAGATTTTTTAAATATAATAAACTTTTGAAATAATAATATCAGTTTTATTGACTCTAAGGAAATGTAATTATTTAACACATCAAAAATTATACTTAATATTTCAAGGTAGGTAGTCAGATAGGACTCATAGGACTTGAGGCGTTTCCGTAAAACAACGTCTAATATTCACTACGGACCCACTTTTTTCTTCGTTCTTTCGCTATAAAACGTCTTATGTTGATATGGAACTCACTATATCGTGTATTAAAAGGATTATAAATATACATAACCTGTCATTTAACTGGTCTAGGGTGATATAATAACATACCAAAAAATCAAAATGTCAAGTATCGTAGTTTTAGAGTTACACAGAGATACACAAGTCAACAACTTCTACAAGCTCTACTGAAAACCATCAATCTTGCAAATCGGACTTTATTCTTCGGATGAGTCGATAACATCATTGTGGAGAGTCAATTTGGTTTCAGGAAAAACTGTTCAACAAGCCTAGCGTGCTTTTCCCTTTAAATTACGAAACAAAACTATTTTTTTTATTAAAATATTACGGAGCCGATTTGCAATGTGGGCGAGAGCGCCATCTATCTCTAAAATAGTTAAAAATAAAAGGATGACATACTGCTCAGAATTAAAAACTAATAGTTCTGGCGTTCCACAGGGAAGCATACTGGGCCCGCCACTATTCACATTATATATAAATGACCTCAGAAAATGCTTAAAATATGACTGTATACAATTTGCAGACGATACTACTTTGACGATTAAATGCTTAAATAAAACTGACATAGAAAATAATACTAACACTGAATTAATAAATGTAATAAAATGGCTGGACGACAATAATATTCATGTTAATATTAATAAAACCAAAATAGTCCAATTTCAAACATGCAACTCGTCATTAGCATCACCAACAATTCGACATGATAATACGATTTTGCAACCAGAACCTTTTGCTTTATTCTTAGGTATAATAATTGACAGCAAACTGAACTGGAAGGAGCATGTCGAAAGAGTATGCAGCAAGCTTGACAAGTTTGTATATTATGCTCTTCGTAAGTTAAGATTAGTGTCTAGTAAAAAAACAGTTCTAAATGCTTATCATGGGTATGTTTCATCGGTATTGCGTTAAGGTCTAGTAATATGGGGTAATTCAGTGGATATAGACAGGGCATTCAAAGTACAAAAGAAATGTATCAGAGCCATGAGCGGAGCAGAATATTTAGACCATTGCAGGCCGTTATTTAAAGAATTAAAAATTCTCCCACTCCCGTGTCTGTATATTTTTGAAGTTTGTTTATTTGTAAAAAAATATCATCATTTATTCAAATTAAATGAACAAGTCTCTGAAAGATTGAATAAAAAAAATGCCGGGAAATTATTAGTACCTCCTCAGAGATTGCAGAAATATAGCAGAAATGCCAGTTGTATGACCATTAAGATTTATAATAAATTACCACCTGCCCTGAGAACATTACCAATTAATAAATTCAAATTTAAACTGTTTGCTTGGCTCTTAGACATGTGTTTATAATCCGTTAATGAATTTTTAAATCATAATTTCTGACATTATTCTATTAGTATTTTGCATTTATAATATATACACCGTGACTTTTTAGTCGTCTTACAAAAAGGGTCCACTTAATGTATCCGACCTAAAATACCTCTAGGCAAGTTATTTTTTTTTTAATCGTTAATAATAATTTTTATTTTTAATAAATAGGTGCATTAGAAATATGAAACACCCTGTTAAATGTTTACGTATCTAGCTGTAAAGTAATACCTACCCAGCGCAATAGTCGGGCAGATCATTCTATCTCCATTTTCTATGAGACAAGGGTGTTTCTAACTACACCTTGCGTCATAATAACGAATTAAAATTTTATTTTAAAAAATTTCAAATCTCTTAAATACCTATTTTTTTATTATAAACGTGTTCTAGTCATTGGGTACATGAACTGGGCTGCTTTTGTAAGACGACTAAAAAGTCACGGTGTATAATATATTTTATAATATATTTTGACATTAAAACTTATATTTTTGGCATAATCATTATTTTTTTTGGGTATAATGATCATTTTATTTTTTTTTAATTGTAATAATTGCTATTTTTTTGCATTAATGATAAATAACACACTTTTATTGTTATTAAAATTCTTGTAGTGACTGTTATTTGCATGGACTCGGTTAATTTAATATTTCTACACCAGTTATGGTAGTATATGTGAAACAATGTATAATGTAAGATCTCAATGTACCATATACTTAGAAATAAATATATCTTTATCTTTATCTTTATCTTTGTTCCCTGGAATCAACGTCCAGCGGTAAATAAAAGGTCCACTGCCAAATCCTCTCTGATGATGACCTCGTAGCGTAAGCGAAAGCCTAGGACGTAAGGCGCTTGAGGCGTTTGTGAGTTTGGTCATCATCAGAACGGAGTTTACATGGCAGGTACACAATATTAAATTAGCGTGAAGCATTAACACAACATTATTTATAGGCCTACGAGCGTATGGAACATTCGAGGCTTAACAAAATAAAAACCTAACAAAGAAAAATTAGAACACAAAATAATAAGTCTGTAGGTAACTGCTCAATACAAAAAGATAGAAACACAATAATTATAGCTAGCAGTTATAAAGGTTTGGTTTGGCAACTTACCCTTAAACCGGGGCGGACACTAATAATTTAATAATGTTACTTTAAATTTCAAATTTATAAATCTATCAAAATAATATCCGGAACCGACAGTTATAGGTAGTATCTAATTAGAGAGATACCACTTGCTGCGCGGTCGACTTTTTATGTACTAAATCATGTCCCAGCTGATTGCTACAAAATGCCTCGCTCAAAGAGAAGGGGAATTGGACTTTGCACGCGTGAGAGTGAGACGGCATAAGCATTGCCACTCACTTATCCGCAGCTAGAACATTCCACAGTTCTGTCACTACAGAACTGTCAAATGTTACTACCAGTTTAGAACTACCCACTTATAAATTACTTTTTGTCTCGACGTAATTCAAGAATATTTACTAGATACCTACAAATTTATATTAACCACTTCCCGGTCCGATGAATCACATGTGACTCACGACTATTGTTTAGGTATTGTGTCTGCTGCGCGGACAGTGAAAGTGTCAATGAACTATTTATAGTTTTGAAATGCAACGTTGGTAATCCACAACGTTACAAGCTTGACGTTTAGTTTGACTTACGACCTTCTATTTTTAAGAGACACATTCATCATCAACTACTGATTGTATAGGATTCATAATTTCAACGTGTATAGTATGTGTCCAGTTGGCCCAGTGGTAAAGCGTTCAGCCTGAAAATACAGCGGTGAACGGCAAGGCATGAGTTCGAACCTCTCGCAGTAATAGTCCTTTTGTAAGTTTTACTCAATCGTTAAAGAGTATTGTAATGGGACAGAAATATGATTATAATCGTTTGTTCACAATTTACTGTGAGGTAGACCAAGTTTTAGGAATATTTAACTTGATCGAAATCAAGTTGTCGTTAGATTGTGGTTGTTGGTTAGTGACGTGTGTACTTAAATATATCGCTATCCATATAATTGGATAGCGATATATTTAAGTATTCTCAAAATGCCGGCGAATATCAATATTGAGGCAAGAACAAAATTTATTGAAATGTCATGTTGAAGTTCATCAAATGAGTTGACTGTTGACTGAGGGATTGTCAGATTCGTATGAATCTGATATCACAAATATAGTAAAAGTTTGTTAATCATAAATAAATAAAACAAAATTAACATTTTAATTCAGCATGACTTTGTTTATTTCCACCAAGACCAAAAAAAAAACATAAACACAAAACGAATATTTGACTTTTTTTAATAAATAATAATAATAATAATAAAATTTCAAAAAAGATTTGTAGTAAATTTATCTTATTACTAGTACAACGATGTGTTACATTAAGGTTAAATCTATACTACCTATAATGATGTCATACTGTTAACCTAGCTAAGCTAAATGATAGCTTGTGTTAAGGTTAAACAGTTGCCACCCCACAAAAAGAAACTCATTTAGTAACTAAAGTAATTAATTGTTACTATATTTGTGATATCAGATTCATACGAATCTGACAATCCCTCAGTCAACAGTCAACCTAATTTGATGAACTCCAACAATGAAAAATAAATTTTGTTCTTGCTCAATATTGATATTCGCCGGCATTTTGATGAATACTTAAATATATCGCAGATCCAATTATATGGATAGCGATATATTTAAGTACACACGTCACTAACCAACAACCACAATCTAACGACAACTTGATTTCGATCAAGTTAAATATTCCTAAAACTTGGTCTACCTCACAGAAATTGTGAACAAACGATTATAATCATATTTCTGTCCCATTACAATATTTAACGATTGAGTAAAACTTACAAAAGGAATATTACTGCGAGAGGTTCGAACTCATGCCTTGCCGTTCACCGCATACGTCAGGCGGAACGCTTTACCACTGGGCCAACTGGACACATACTATACACGTTGAAATTATGAATCCTATACAATCAGTAGTTGATGATGAATGTGTCTCTTAAAAATAGAAGGTCGTAAGTCAAACTAAACGTCAAGCTTGTAACGTTGTGGATTACCAACGTTGCATTTCAAAACTATAAATAGTTCATTGACACTTTCACTGTCCGCGCAGCAGACACAATACCTAAACAATAGTCGTGAGTCACATGTGATTCATCGGACCGGGAAGTGGTTAATATAAATTTGTAGGTATCTAGTAAATATTCTTGAATTACGTCGAGACAAAAAGTAATTTATAAGTGGGTAGTTCTAAACTGGTAGTAACATTTGACAGTTCTGTAGTGACAGAACTGTGGAATGTTCTAGCTGCGGATAAGTGAGTGGCAATGCTTATGCCGTCTCACTCTACGCGTGCAAAGTCCAATTCCCCTTCTCTTTGAGCGAGGCATTTTGTAGCAATCAGCTGGGACATGATTTAGTACATAAAAAGTCGACCGCGCAGCAAGTGGTATCTCTCTAATTAGATACTACCTATAACTGTCGGTTCCGGATATTATTTTGATAGATTTATAAATTTGAAATTTAAAGTAACATTATTAAATTATTAGTGTCCGCCCCGGTTTAAGGGTAAGTTGCCAAACCAAACCTTTATAACTGCTAGCTATAATTATTGTGTTTCTATCTTTTTGTATTGAGCAGTTACCTACAGACTTATTATTTTGTGTTCTAATTTTTCTTTGTTAGGTTTTTATTTTGTTAAGCCTCGAATGTTCCATACGCTCGTAGGCCTATAAATAATGTTGTGTTAATGCTTCACGCTAATTTAATATTGTGTACCTGCCATGTAAACTCCGTTCTGATGATGACCAAAACTCAGTACAAACGCCTCAAGCGCCTTACGTCCTTAGGCTTTCGCTTACGCACGAGGTCATCATCAGAGAGGACGTGGCAGTGGACCTTTTATTTACCGCTGGACGTTGATTCCAGGGAACAAAGATAAAGATAACACCGATAAAGATATATTTATTTCTAAGTATATGGTACATTGAGATCTTACATTATACATTGTTTCACATATACTACCATAACTGGTGTAGAAATATTAAATTAACCGAGTCCATGCAAATAACAGTCACTACAAGAATTTTCAATAACAATAAAAGTGTGTTATTTATCATTAATGCAAAAAAATAGCAATTATTACAATTAAAAAAAAGTAAAATGATCATTATACCCAAAAAAAAACCAATGATTATGCCAAAAATATAAGTTTTAATGTCAAAATATATTATAAAATATATTATACACCGTGACTTTTTAGTCGTCTTACAAAAGCAGCCCAGTTTCATGTACCCAATGACTAGAACACGTTTATAAGTAAAAAATAGGTATTTAAGAGATTTGAAATTTTTTAAAATAAAATTTTAATTCGTTATTATGACGCAAGGTGTAGTGTGGAAACACCCTTGTCTCATAGAAAATGGAGATAGAATGATCTGCCCGACTATTGCGCTGGGTAGGTATTACTTTACAGCTAGATACGTAAACATTTAACAGGGTGTTTCATATTTCTAATGCACCTATTTATTAAAAATAAAAATTATTATTAACGATTAAAAAAAAAATAACTTGCCTAGAGGTATTTTAGGTCGGATACATTAAGTGGACCCTTTTTGTAAGACGACTAAAAAGTCACGGTGTATATATTATAAATGCAAAATACTAATAGAATAATGTCAGAAATTATGATTTAAAAATTCATTAACGGATTATAAACACATGTCTAAGAGCCAAGCAAACAGTTTAAATTTGAATTTATTAATTGGTAATGTTCTCAGGGCAGGTGGTAATTTATTATAAATCTTAATGGTCATACAACTGGCATTTCTGCTATAAAGTTGCAATCTCTGAGGAGGTACTAATAATTTCCCGGCATTTTTTTTATTCAATCTTTCAGAGACTTGTTCATTTAATTTGAATAAATGATGATATTTTTTTACAAATAAACAAACTTCAAAAATATACAGACACGGGAGTGGGAGAATTTTTAACTTTAAAAACGGCCTGCAATGGTCTAAATAGTCTGACTCCGCTCATGGCTCTGATTACATTTCTTTTCGTACTTTGAATGCCCTGTCTATATCCACTGAATTACCCCATATTACTAGACCTTAACGCAATACCGATGAAACATACCCATGATAAGCATTTAGAACTGTTTTTTTCACTAGACACTAATCTTAACTTACGAAGAGCATAATATACAAACTTGTCAAGCTTGCTGCATACTCTTTCGACATGCTCCTTCCATTCAGTTTGCTGTCAATTATTATACCTAAGAATAAAGCAAAAGGTTCTGGTTGCAAAATCGTATTATCATGTCGAATTGTTGGTGATGCTAATGACGAGTTGCATGTTTGACCGGTCTGGCCTGGCTTACGACCAGTCAGCGAACCAAGCAGTCAAGATTTGGAGGATGAGGAATCGGGCTGGTCAACTGTTCGAAACAAAAAAGATAAGAAGCAATCTCAAAATGTAAGCGTAGGTACTAATTCTGAGTTAAAGGCAAATCCAAGCGATTGAGCGAAAAAGACACCTACTATGTTTGGCGTACTACATTATAGAAACCATGTCCCGAAGTTATAACTCGATCACGTACAAAAGGTATGCGGCTCAGATAAATATTTGGTAAAGTTAATAAAATTAAACATGGAAAACAGAGAGAAATTATTCCTCGTTTATGTATTGGAGTTCCTGAACGTTGCTATGATAATTTGAACCGTTCAGAATGTTGGCCCATTAACGCGGAATTTAATGAGTGGATTTGGTTTCGGAAGTCAACCAAAAAGGACACCAAATGAATAGCATCGACATTTCCTATCAGAACGTGCGAGGTCTTCGAACCAAGTTGGATGACTTTAGAAATAATATTGAATCATTAAGAGGGATGGATTTATACGCAATGGGACTGAATCTGGTTGTAACGATTCTGGATGGAGTAGGATAGATTCGGAAGTTATCCCACCACGGGTATCAAATTCTTCGTTGTAGATCGAGCGGATGGTCTGAAAGCAGGGAGGAGCGTTACTAGTGGCCACACAGCGGTTCTAGCTACGACAGAGTGCATGTCGCGGACGTATCGATAGATGCGTGCGTGTTTGAAATGGTTAGTGCGACAGTTCACTGTAATAAGCAGATTTTTGTTTTGTGCTCGGTAATATATATTCCACCTAGTAGTTGGAGAGTGTGATTACATGATTTTGTTGGAGTTTACTAGAAAAACTGTGCCTCAGGTACAAAGAAATTATTGTGATAGGTGATTTTAATTTACATTCGTGCCCTTTGAATGTCAAAAATTACTATGAATATTTCTTGTCCTTTGCGAATTCACTCAAAATAATAACGTACCTAACTCTTTAAATGGAGGCAGCTAGATTTAGTATTAAGTGGTCATGGCTTTCGCGGAGAGGTGTCGGTAGTGGCTGCGGACGAGCCGCTTGTGCCCGTTGACGCGCATCACCCGCCGCGCCGCTCGCGGTAAGCGTGAGCCTCGCGGCCGCAGCTGCACCCGACCCCGCCACCGCTGCCCCCGCTACCTCCCCCGCTAACTATCAACCTCCTAACTATCAACAAGCATTCTCCTTCCTCAGGACTTTCGCTAAACAGCCTACATAATATTGCAGCAAGAGTTTTAACGCTAATTAATCACATTAATTTTCGTTAATTATTAAACTTCATTGAGGCCACGCTATTCCAGGAAAAAGTATTTTGAGCTAGCCACGAAGCTGCCGAGCCCTTGAGGGCTTTATTCATTGTAATTATCGGCCTACTGCTAGAAATTTGTTTTTCTTGCAAGCATAAATCGACGTATTGCACTACGCTCGGGCATCACTATCTTGAGACTCGGGATCAAATTCAGGTAGTGCTAGCATAAAATCTTCTGAACTAGGTTTTATAACCGCGATAATCAAGTTCTCTCATTTGGCTATGTTGCATTTCAGGGGCCATACAATTTTCACGGTTATTAATTTTCACTAGCTACTTTTAAAAACGCCAGTCAAGTAGATTCTGACCTTGGAATCTCCTAGCGATTTCGATCCATGATCCCACTTCTGATGACGGAGTTTCGAGCGGCGATTGCTGAGACAAACGTGTCGCTGTTTATCCGTCATCAGGAAGTTCTCCATTATGGACGTGTTGTTGAAAATGGTAGATGAAAAAAAATATTCACAAAATCTCTAACTCAAAACTTTTAATATTTCCACAACATTTCACCAAAATAGCTTATGATTACACTAATAATTACTGATTAACATAAACGGATGGAGAATAAATAATCTTTACAAATACAGCCAATGGGTTTAATTCGCTCGGCTGACGGTCGCCTCAAAAGTGCTCGTCAAAGCCGCCAAAAAATGACACTTAAAACTCCAAAGTTCGGTGTTACCCCAGTCTCTAAAAACTGTAAAAGTTCCGTAATAAAGAAATAATTCTTACCACAGAGTAAAAATAATCGATTACAACTTATAAAAAATGTTACAATAAATCAACTAAATCATCGCGCGCCGTCATATATATTTTTTTAAACTTATGCGTAAATACAACCAAACACCAAACTTAAATATTATTTAAGTAAGCGCGTGCTTAGTGGGTGGTGCGCGGCAACCGACTAAATGGCCACTACGAAGTGGCCCCCGCCAATGCTTGCAGTTTTATACCTACACTGCGGATGAGCCAGGCCTGGCATGACATTTGAGTGAGCATGACATTCTCTCAACCACCAGGGCAAAATCGAGTCAATACTAATTAGTACATAGTACTCTCACATGTGCAATAAAATTATATAATACTAAGAAATTGAATCGATACAATGCAAAGATTACAGTCTTCTGCAGCTTCCTCAATAATTATGCGTGCTACCTAATTAATAACCCTATTGTTGTGGAGCAGGACCAGCATTGAGCCAAGCATTTTTATCATTAATATAATCCTCCAACTTGTAATATGCTTGCCTACATAGTGTGCGTTTTATATATAATTTGAATTTTGTTTCTTTCAGTTCTATGTGTGTTCATGTTCTATGCTTATATGAGGAGGTATTTTATTGTAACATTTTAGACAGTACCCCATGAAAGATGTGTCAACTTTAGCTAACCTGAAACCTGGCTGAACTAATTGGCCCCTATTTCTAGTATTATAGTTGTGTCTATCGCCTCTTTTACTAAATAGATGCCGATTTTTTCTAACGTACATGATGTTTTCGTATATGTATTGACAAGGTACTGTCATGATGTTGATGTCCTTAAACAATTCCGGTAGAGAATCGCGCCTACATAGATTATATATGGCTCTGATAGCTCTTTTCTGCAGAATAAATATGGACTCGATGTCTGCAGCGCGTCCCCATAGCAAAATACCGTATGACATAATACTATGAAAATAACTAAAATAGACTTGCCTCGCGGTATCTATATATCAGTAAGTTGGCGGATTTTTCTAACCGCGTATGCTGCTGAACTTAGCCGTCCTGCAAGAGAATATAAATGAGGACTCCACTGTAGCCTTGAGTCAAGGGTGATTCCTAGAAAAACCGTTTTATCGACAAATTCTAGTTTCTCTTGGTTCAATACAATGTCACTATCATTACTTTTAACATTCGGTAGAGAAAATCTTATGCACTTTGTTTTCTTCCTATTGAATACTAAATTATTAGCAGTGAACCACTTTTGCACCTGCAGTAGGGCGCTATTTACGTCGTCAAGGTGTGTGGCACGTCTATTTATCTTAAATATCAAAGAAGTATCGTCAGCAAACAATACCATTTCAGGTTGATTTTTGAACAAATGGGGTAGATCGTTGATATAAACAAAAAAGAGGAAAGGACCCAATATGGAGCCTTGTGGTACGCCCATTTCTACCCGTATACCCTTTGAAGTGACACCATTTATTTGTACTTGTTGTTGTCTATCATTTAAATAAGATCTCACTAAATTAAGCGCGACTTTACTTAGGCCTTAATGCTCAAGTTTTAAGAGCAAGGTTTCATGATTTACACAATCAAATGCCTTCGAGAGATCACAGAAAATTCCTATGGCATCTCGAGCATCTTCCCACGCAGTATATATGTGTTTTAATAAGGTAACACCGGCGTCAGTTGTACAACGTCCTTTGGTGAAACCATACTGCTGCTCGTTTAATATTTTATTGGTGTTAAAATGATTGATCATCTGATCAAGCATAACTTTTTCAAACACCTTCCTGAAAACCGGCAAAACGGATACAGGCCTATAATTGTTGGTGTCTTTACTATCTCCGGTTTTAAAAAGCGGTACTACTTTACTGTATTTCATTAGATCTGGGAAGACACCTTGATCCACACACAAATTAAATATCGAAGCTAAATACGGTGCTACAGTCTCAATAATTGAAGTATAAGCTTTGACAGACATACCCCATATATCTTCAGTTAATTTGATCTTGATTTGCTTGTAAGCTTTTATGACGGCTAAGGGGTTTATATGCTTAAATTTAAACTCATTTGGGCAGGCTGAAAAGTTCGCTTTTAATAAGTCAATTGAAAGCAAGGGAGATGAATCTAAAGTTTCAGTTGTTTTAAGTGGGATACTGGTAAAAAAAATTACAAATTCTTCAGCAATTTCTTGGTCTGAGCTTATGAGACCACGTGAGGTCTCTAGTACCAAATTGTTACTATGTTTTTTATTTCTGTTGGTTTCATTGTTTATTATTTTCCAAACTGTTTTTATCTTATTATCTGATGATTTAATCTTCTTGCTAATGAAGATGGATTTAGCCACCTTAATAGTGTTTTTGAAAATTTTGGAGTAAGTAGCAACATATCTATTAAATGTTTCCGAGTTAATAAAAGGCTTAAGGCCGTACATATCAAACAACTGTTCCCTACTTTTTCTAATACCTTGCGTTGCCCAGTCACTAAAAAGAAACTTTGGGCCAACGGTTTTTATTTTAATTTTTAAAGTATTATTGAATGCGGTACGAACTGCTTCATAAAAGTCTTTATACAATTATGTTTACATTGTTTAAACTAAAAATATGGTCTGAAGTAATTAAGCTATTAATTAGATTATTATTAAATCTATCTAAGTTGTTCGGTGTTATTTGTCTAGTTTGTATTTGAACTTTTTGTAATTGTGTATTGGACTCGAAGGTAACCGCTTGACCGCTGTGATCCGAAGGAAGGTAATTTACAATAGATTTATCTAAGCATTCACAATCGCAAAAAACATTATCAATACATGTGGCAGTATTTAAAGTAATACGGGTTGGTTCCGAAAACACATTCTCCAAATTAAATGATTTAAAGAGATTTAAGAACCTGAATGATAATAGGCTACCAAATCCACGGTGTCCTTCGGTAGCCCTTTGTGTGCCGGAGTCGCGGTATACGTATGTCCCGCAACCCCGGCAGGATTGTGGCCCTCTATAGGGGGGCCCCGTCACTTTGCTGACGCTCCTTGAGGCGCGCGTGGGACACAACGCGCCGTCGACCTGGGCATGGTCCTTGGTCGGGCAGCGAGTTGCCCTTTACTCGCTGCCCGCATGCCCGCGCCTACGGTGGCCGGAGATCATCAAGCGACGTCCGTCGCCATGGGCGCCTACCACTGCGTCTGGGGTGGAGGGAGGACGCTGTCCTCTCTCGCTCTCGGCCCGCCTCCTCCTTCACGAGCATTACTGCCTCGCAGAAGGAGCTGACCGCTTGCCACTCCGTCTCGCCCCGCAGCATGGCCGAAACCAATGCCGGGCGCGAGAGGTCTCCACCTATCGCAGCCGTGAGGACACATCGGTGCTCTGCCCAAGCTGGACAGTCTTGCACCGTATGCTCCACCGTGTCCTCCGGGCGATCTTCGCAGTGGTGACACCCAGGCGTCTCCTCCTTTCGCATCAGACACAGGTACCTCCCGAAACTTCCGTGTCCGGTGAGGACCTGCGTTAAGCGGTAGGTCAGGACGCCATGACTTCTCTCCAGCCACTCCTCAAAGAGGGGTCTTACCGCCGCAATTGCGGCGTGCCCGGCCTTCGGTCGCGACAGTCGTTCCTTCCATACTGCCCTGAGATCGCGCCGGAGGTCTTCGCGCCGCGCCTCGACTTCTCGAGGCAGCGGGGTCACGCCCCGGCGCTGCGCCTCCACGCGCCACTCATAGACGCGCTGGAGGGCAGTCGCCTCCAGATCCCAGGGCAGATGTCCTTACGAGGCTTAGCTTTTAAACAATTTCTAACTAAGATTAGTGAACCCCCACGCATCTTAGATTTTCGATTATAGCAACTGCACACATTGTAATTTTCGTAATAAATTATCATTTCATAGTCTTTCAACCAATGTTCCGTGAAGCAAACAATATCGTACATTGTCTTTTCTAAAAACAATTCAATTTCTAGTTGCTTTGAAGAAAAACCTTGAATATTTTGATGAAATATTGTCAAGGAATTCTGCTTAGCCCCTTTATTGCATGTTAATATTTCAGAGCAAGAAGGTACCTTGTTGTTGAATAAAACCTCTGTTGTCTTACTAACTAGTTTAAAAAAAAAACATTTCCACTATTAACACTACTGCTAAAGTCAGTGGTCACCACCCTAATACTAGTATCGTGACTAATATTTTCGGTGTTAATTATACTACTCCTAAACGTAGACATACTATTTATGTCTGTGTAAAAATAAAAACCTAATAGCCTAGCTATTTTGTGTCTATATACAAAAGGCAGATACACTGTACCTCGTGTTGACCTAAGCCTATCTATAAAACTATTGGTATCAAAAAAGCTATGTTTGTCACTGTAATGACTGACAAGAAAATGAATATGCTTATTCAGCATGTGAATATAATTATTCTAACTTTCTGACAGTCTCTCAAAGTATGGGAAAGCGGGTAAGTAATATATCGCTGCTTAAATTCAAAACGGCCGCAATCCTAAAAATCACTTTTTTACAGGAGAGCCCATCAAAGTTTTAATTTCGGTTTTTGTTTAATATTTTTATTAATCAACGTTGTATTTCTATGTGTTATATATCATTGGATGGATATTTCAATCCTCTATTTGTTTATAATTTGATATTTTCTGTAAGATCAACCCAGTCAATAAAAAAATCACATAATTCCCTTTTGATTATAAAAAAGATGTTTTTAATGTATAGGACTTTTATAAATAAAACAGCCATATTTCCACTTTGGAAGTGTCTCTCGCGCAAACTGTTCAGTTTAGACAAAAATGATGTTAGTAACCTCAATATCATTTTTAAAGACCTATCCACAGACACCCCACACGTATGGGATTGGTGAAAAAAAATTTTTGAGTTTCAACTGTAACTATGGGGGGAACCCCCAAAATTAGTTTTATTTTTATTTTTGTATGAAAATCGTAATGCGGTTAACATTATAAATCTACCTACCAAGTTTCAACAGGATAGCTCTTATACTCGTACTTTCGTAAAAAAGTGGCTGTGACATAAAGACGGACATGACGAATCTATAAGGTTTCCGTTTTTGCCGTTTCGCTACGGAACCCTAAAAAGGGCGATACACATTGTTAAAGAATTAAAGAACAATCTTACGTCTGTCCTATGCATATAACAAGCTGTTCTCGAGAGTCAATACGAACCGTCTCGAACGCAGGTTGGGTGACTTCCAGCCCCCGAACAAGCCGGTTTACAAAAAGGTTTTAGTATCATAGTTCATATACACCAAATACACAACCTCCACCAGATTAAGAAGACTTATAATCGGAGTCTAACGTTTGTGGACTATAGGAAAGCCTTTGATTTAATCGATACCTGGGCAGTATTGCAGTCCAACGATGTCATTTCGACTATCGGTATATCGTAGAGTTGGAGTATTTATTTATAAACGGCACCATGTCGAACCTACTTCAAATCAATCCAATTGCAGAAAGGGGTGAAACAGGGAGCCATTGCTTCTCAGAAACTGCCTTCTCCGAAACCTTAAAATTAAAATGGACAAGACAAAATGCATGTCAAATGTCCATGTCTCTTGAAAATGTAGGCCATTATACCTACTTACCTTGGACAGATTGTTCGGATAAGTAGGTCCAACTTCGACAAAGAGGTCGCCCGAAGAATCCGACTCTGATGGGCAACGTTTGGGAAGCTACGTGATTTCTTCTCGACGAGTATCTCAGTGTCTCAAGACAAGGGTGTTTAAAAAGCGTGTCTTGCCAGTGAAGACAAACTCAACTCAACCCCTCCTCAACTCTGAAAAGTGATAGTTGGTTGCTCGCCTTTTAGAGAGACTAAGAGTCACTTAACGAGCAATGGAAAGAGCTAGGCTCGGAGTTTTTTACAGAATAAAATCCGGAACAAAGATATTCGGCAAATGATCAGAGTCATCGAAATAGCTCGTACTTGTAAGTTGAAGTAACAATGGGTATAATGGGTAAGCCACATTGATCATAGAACTGATAACCTATAGCGAAGGAAACATCTCTTCTTATTACAAACAAAGAGTTAATAGTGTTCGTGTCAACAAAAAAACTAACTAGTATTAATATTATGAAGACTGTGAGTACGTGCATCACTCACTGTGACATAAATATTGCTCGGCTCGTCCTTTCTCGATCGCCTACTCGGGTGGATCCATCGCGCTGAGATATATTTTTATACTGGGAGTGAGACAGGCCTGGTTTAGGTTGTAATTATTGTGTTAAGTTTTAAATTTAAATATTATTTGTAGATTAGTTTAAATAAATACTGGCCTAATCACCATAATTTTATATGCAAAACAGAAGCATTCCAAAATACTCCACTTTTCCTTAAAATAATAATATAAAAACACGTTTTATTCAAACTCAAAATGGACGTATAACAAAATACGGCACTTTTCCTTACAAGATTATGATAAACTTGCATACAATTTTGAAACAATACGGTCGTATTTTGAAATGTGGCCCTTTTTCACATAACAAACTTGCGCTCCCGCTGACTGCAGGGTCGTAACCCGGAATATGGCTGCTTTGATCTGAAGTTAACCACCAAAGTGACATAATCGAAAAAGGGCGGTTGTGCGATTTGCTCATTTCTAATGCGAAAATACTGGGTGTCTTTTTGGAATATAATAATATAGGCTGAATAGATACGATTTTTGCTATAAAATCGATTTCACAAAATTTCGGATTGCGGCCGTTTTGAATTTAAGCAGCGATATGATATAACTACAAAATCTCTAAAACTTACAAGAGATAACAACTGAACATATAATTTTATTTGATATAACGATCTGTTAATATAATAAACGATTGACATAATTTTATAATGACTAATTTCTATGAGCATAACAATCAATGAATATAAAATCGTTTTGTATACGGCTCAAAAGACATAAAACTTATTTGGTTTTATTTTTTTTTTCTTCCTGGCAAGTAATCTAACACTGATGTACCTAGTAATAGTACCAACTACCGTGAATCTTCGACGGAGCCCCGCTTCGCGGGGCTCCTATTTCTGCGTACAGGGTTTAAAGTAACCTAACACGAAGGGGATGGCGGGGTCTTTCAGACCCCGCCATCCCCTTCGAACCTAACCTGTCCGTGTCGGGGTGCCCCAAGTCCCGAGCTCGCTTCGCTCGCTCTTGCATCCTAGGTCAAATAACTGAAAAATTATACGTTTCAAACGTTATATGTAATGATTTTCGCTTTATTAAACGTTATATCAAATAAAATTATATGAAATGAGTTTTAGAGTAACACAAACATTATGTGTTGAGAAATTATATCAACCGTTGGTATATCTCGCGTTGATTATATCATGTGAACGTTATTGAAATGAAAATATATCAAATAACTTTATATGAAATGAGACGCACCCTGGGAAAGCACACAATGTTATTTTACGGCAATTCAACTTTAACAATTCACCTACACTGTGAGTGGGGTCTGCTTTTTTAAGGTTTTTACTATTCCCCACAAATATAGTTAGGTCTGTGTTACAGTTATAGACATTTTTAGTTATTGTTGCCATTATCTGTTTCAAAGTTAAGCCAAAGCATACAATAATTCTGACTGGAATGACTCAAATTATTACTCAGTAATTTACCTACACCTCTTCCTATACTATCCGAGAACATAACTGAGTAAGAACAAGCATGATTAATATATATCTCAGACTGTGCCACCTGTGAGTGATCATTACAGTCCAGCATTAAATTCTCAGACTGGGACGGGTCCTCCGTTACCTCAGGCTGGATATTGTCAATGTTGGGAACTGTCTGACAGTTACATTTACACCTTACTAATTCGTTTGCAGCAAGAATATGTTCCCTGATTTGATTCTGAGAGGTCACATACTTATTGGATAGGGAACTAAGTGAGTCCTGTAGTACCTGAATTTCAGACTGCAAATGCTGAGTATCTATTTCATATATTTTTATACTATCTTCTAATTATTTGATAATTACTTAATTTATTTAGCAAATCAACACGTTCTTTTCTCAATTGAATGTATTTAGAAAAGTGTCTGTGTTGTTTCTTAAATTGGTGACATTTTTAATAATTCTATTTAATTTTGCATATTTCTTAATTTTATTATTACTTACATTATAATTATGTTTCAATAAAGAATCTTCAGTCAGATCTATAGTAATTAAGGAAGAGGGGTTACAATTACTATTTAATATTTCATTGTATAAGTTATTTGTTTGAGTAATTTGAGAAATTTCTTTTTCTTTTTGTAACTTTAAAATCAAACCATTAGCATAGATAACTTCATTTTCTAGTTCCCTAACCTTACATCTCCAAGATGATCTCGCTAAAATCAAGCCTACTTCCATTACAGAAGAAATTATATAGGGGTATGATCGTAAAATGCATTAAATTTTTCTGCAATCTCAGGGTGCAGGGACTTGTATTTTTATTTCGCTTGTATGTAATCAACAGTTATCAAAGTGGTTCATTAACTTTTATTGGTATTTTATCATTTGTTCTTTGTCGTTCTCGTATTTACACTTGCGCTTCCATTAATTTATGGGTGCTTAAATTGTATTGTGAATGGATGTTATTCATCTTATTTCGAAAGGAGACCGATACGCTTTCATACAATTTTGGGCCCGGATGTAAAAAGATCAAACTGGTGTCAATTGATAGCTACTATATTAACAAACAATCGCTGAAAAGGACATTGTTAAAAATGGCCTATGAACCAACATACATGAAACATTTACTATACTTACTAGTTCATTTAATAATGTACATTACATGTATTTCAATAGAACGGACACTTTTTAATTTCGAAAACATTTTAAAAAGTATTCACTTCCGTCCTTAGCTTCCGTCATAATCCTCGGTGTTAGTTTTATAATTTTTTGGTACAACTTGAGGTTTTTAATAGGCATAGGTATGGCTCATACAGCCAAGTCTTTGTAACAGCACTCTTAAATAAGAGTTTGCCACAAACAAGCATCAGTATTCTCATTTGATTAACGATAATGATTTTAAGTTACAAACAGTCCGCTATGATGATCAATCGCAAACCATAAATACGGCTTATCAAAAAAACTCGATTGAAAGCACTTTTTGAAACGAGCACTATTATCGACACTGACAGTTGATGAATTGACAGATGACAACATTTGACATTTGCATTCAGTATTAAATGCTAAGTTAGTTCTACACGAATATTTTATTGACGTAATTATAACCTCAAAATCCGAAAGTGTTTTGATAATTTCAGAATTCTCAAAAGTGTCCGTTGTTTTAATTTAGGTTCAATCGAATACTTATATTATCTAAAATCCAAAGAGTAAATACACCTGCCTGTTGGATCTTAGGCGAGCTATGTATGGACGACGAGCAATGTCCTTTGCAGATCTTGGCAATCTGAGAGCCGAGATATAAGAGATTTCAGAAAAGTGAGGTTACGTAACAATCCATAAATGTATCAGCCGATTTTTGAAGTGCGATTGTAATTTTTTACCCGATTGCTGTAGGACCCTCCTACTCCTAATGGTTTTATCAGTATACGTGTGTATATTTGTATGCATTTATGTTTGTTCCTCTTTATCGTTCTAGAGAACAAACGCGTAAACCGATTTTGATGATTCTCACGTCAATCTATTCGTCTTAATCTTGCGAGTGTCACTGGCCAAATTAAAATGGAAAGAATAGCGGCTTTTCGACACCATTTTCTTTACTTTGTAAAATCATCAGACTTGTACTGAATAAAATCCACGGTGTCCTTCAATAGCCCTTTATGTTCCGGTTCACGGTAATAAGTCCCGCGACCCCGGCAGGCTTAGGATTTTGGGGATGCTTATTCTTCTAATCTGATCGTGTGGGTCTGTAGGAGGCTTTACTTCTTGTTGACCTACGTCTTTTTAGTTCGCTTGCTAAGCAAACAGTCAAGGTTTATGATTATTTTAATTACTTTTTCTTATAATTAAGACAGGATGTTAAGCATATTTTGTGAGAGGGATGGAGAGGGACAGAGTGGGAGGAGTTAAAAAATAAAAATCTATAAGTCCCGCGACCCCGGCAGGCTTAGGATTTTGGGGATGCTTATTCTTCTAATCTGATCGTGTGGGTCTGTAGGAGGCTTTATTTCTTGTTGACCATACGTCTTTTTAGTTCGCTTGCTAAGCAAACAGTCAAGGTTTATTTATTTATTTATACTTCATGTACAAATCAATGGTACATAGGCGGACTTAATGCCACAAGGCATTCTCTACCAGTCAACCTTTAGGTGTAAAAAAACAATGTGGTAGGGTACAACAAAACTAGTAAAAAGTAAAAAAAAAAAAAATTTAAAAAAAAATAAGCTAAATAAACTAAAAAAAATTATAATAATACTATTACATATATACAAATAAAATAAACTAAACAATATTATAACAAATAAAATACATAAATAGAAAGAAAAACTATTTATGTATTTTATTAGCTAATTTAATCTGACGTATAGAAGTTTCGTACTTTCCTCTTGGAAGTGAAACTGCTTTCAGCTTTTTTAATGCTAAAGGGTAGCGCGTTCCAGAGCTTAATGGATGAGATAGCATAAGAATTAGACATGAAACCGGTATGGTGTGAAGGAATTTGGAGAAGTAGATTTTTTGAAGCACGAAGGTTACGACTATGAGAACTGCCCAACACTTTGAAAAGAGTTTTTAAGTAATCCGGAGCACATGGATCGTTCATAATCTTGAAGAGCATGCAGAGAGATCTGAGGGACCTCCTGCGTCGGATAGGAAACCATTTAAGTTGGGAACGAAAAGAAGAAATGTGATCAAATTTTCGAAGGCCAAAAATGAAGCGAATACAGTTGTTGAGAAGTCGATCCAATTTATTAAGAAGTTCTTGGGATAAATCAGAATAACAAACATCAGCATAGTCAATAATGGGAAGCACAAGTGACTGGACCAAAGTGAGTTTGGTGCTAGATGGGAGGAAATGCTTGAATCTATAGAGAGACCGCAGCGAGAACGTGACTTTCTGACTCACCTGAGCAACGTGCTTCTTCCAGCTCAAACAGTCGTCAATGTACAGGCCCAAGTCTTTTACGTGAGGTGAAAGAGAGATAACGGTGTTCCCATACAAAAGTGGCATTAGTTGGCTAGTGTTCACGTTTCTCAAGTAGTATGAACTACCAATGATGACTGCCTGACATTTTTCGACGTTCACAGAAACCCCAAACTTGCTAGACCAGCTTGCTTGGTTATGATTATTTTAATTACTTTTTCTTATAATTAAGACAGGATGTTAAGCATATTTTGTGAGAGGGATGGAGAGGGACAGAGTGGGAGGAGTTAAAAAATAAAAATCGTTTTTTATTCATATTTTTTATTCTTCTTCAATTATCACAAGAACATCATCTAAGAATTGTGCAGGTGGTACAATATTTTCTTGGTACCTAGCCCAACTAAGGTACCATATTATAGACATTACATGGGCGCAGCAGCCTACAGTCCGCCTGCCTACGATGCAGTTACAATAATATTTTAATATTGCTTCCCTACCTCTGCGAGAGCTGTCAACTAAAACATAAACATAATATGTTTTGCGACTTATATGTCTTGATTGAACGCGGCCCCTTAGTAGCCATGAGGAGTTTGAGGCCGACAGCTCTCGAAGTAGGCTGCTGTTGACCTCTCTGCACACTTCTATTACACAGCCATCATTGCCCCTTACATGTTCACCGAAATAGGAACGTGCTTGCTTTATTTGATATGTGCCTAATGATATTAGTATGAGCTCATTATCAGTAAGCTGGGGAAAATCATTAAGGTTATCGTTATGCACAGTTATTGTTTGAAAATTAGCCCTACGCCTATTATAATTGTTTCTTAAAATAAATTCTGCTAATTCATTTTGTTCACTCATATGAATATTTATTTGATCTATTATTTCCCCAGTATCTTCACGGTCAACAATAGGAGGGTGAAAACTGTTTAAAAGAGCAGCAGCCACTTCAAAATCTTTTACAAAATTCTTACTCGCTACATTAAAATAGTTTTGCCGTAATAATTTAAAATCTCTTTTAAATCTGCCATTTACTACCTCCACAACCCAACGACATATGGTGACTGCCCTCGATTTATTTGCTTCACTTTTTTTTTTTTTATTCTTTATTTTTAGGACTTTTATACTACATGTATATGTCAGTCCGATTTGTCTTATTCTATATTAACAGAGCATGCTTAACTTAAGACGAAAAAATACTGAACAAAAGACAAGCTCCTTCACTGTTAGGGCTTGAGAGTACTTCATTCATAATCCCGACCTGTAATTTATCCAGACATAATCTGTCGAATATTTCTTCTCTCTCTGACTGGAACTGAACACATTCCATCAACAAATGATATACATCATCAACCACTCCGCAAGATTCACATTTAGGGGATGAAGTCTTTCCCATTAAAAAGGTAAATTTGTTTGATGGAATATGTCCAGTCCTGATTCTGTGTGCTACAATAATAAGTTTTCTACTTAACCGGCTATATGTACATCAAGGTATACGAGGAGGCTGAGATTGGATAGTTTCATACCATATCCCTTTTTCCAATGATCTCTCATTAAAATATTCCTTCCACAAATCATAACATTTTGTATTATATATTGTTAATATTTCTGAATAGTATGGTCTCACATAAATTTGATGTCCTTCTGTACTTCCAATTTTTGCCAGTCTATCCGCCTCCTCATTCCCACGTATCCCAATGTGCGATGGAACCCACTGCAACCTCAGATCCACTCCTTTTTCATAATAATTCCTCTATTTTAGAGAGTATCTCATATGCTATCGGTGTACCTCTGCATCCAGAGGCGCATCGAGCAATATGATACAGGGCACTCTTACTGTCACAACATATAACAGCTTTAGTAGCGTCAACTGTTTTAATATACGATAATGCCTCTGAGATCGCAATAAGTTCCAACGACATAACACATACATTTCCAATTATTTTAAAGTTTGCACTAGTGTTTTCTTGTGACCGAACATAAAAAGAAGCTCCCCTACCCTTCTTGCTCATAGATCCATCTGTGTAAACTACTAAATAATCAACATATTTTTCTATTAATTCTTTCATTACATCATGTTTCAAAAGATTTATTTCATAAGAGTCTTTAGCTCGATTCATGCTCTCCAAAGTAGTCGAAATTATGTTACTCGCATTAATGTAAGAGACCGGTGTCCTTAAGGTAAACATCTCCAATGGAGAGGACGAAGCAACCTCAACATCTTCAATTTCATTTATAACAGTCACCAGTAACGCAATCTTTTTGCGTCTCCAATAACTGTTGGTAGTAAATGTATTTAAATCTTTTAATAAAGCAATTGTTACATTGTTTGTCCAAGATAAGGATTTTAAGCCATACTTGTAAGCTAAGAATTTTCTTCTTATGTATAATGGTGGGATACATAGCTCACTCTCCATGGCGTGAATCGGTGTGGACTTAATAAAACCACCTATAATCCTCAGTGCTTGGTTCTGTACTTTCTGCAATTTATATAAATGTGAATTCGCACTGTTGTCATATATAAAGCAGCTATAATCTACACGACTTCTGATTATCGCTATATATACACCGTGACTTTTTAGTCGTCTTACAAAAGCAGCCCAGTTCATGTACCCAATTACTAGAACACGTTTATAATAAAAAAAATGGTATCTAAGAGATTTGTAATTTTTTAAAATAAAATTTTAATTCTTTAATATGACGCAAGGTTTAGATACAAACACCCTTGTCTCATAGAAAATGGAGATGGAATGATCTGCCCGACTATTGCACTGGGTAGGTATACTTTACAGCTTGATACGTAAACATTTTAACAGGATGTTTCAGATTTCTAATGAACCTATTTATTAAAAATAAAAATTGTTATTAACGATAAAAAAAAAATAACTTGCCTAGAGGTATTTTAGGTCGGATACATTAAGTGGACCCTTTTTGTAAGACGACTAAAAAGTCACGGTGTATTCTGCGTAAATGTTTAGGGTGTATACCCCAAGAAGTACCTGCTAAGACTTTGAGTATATTTAGGTATTTCTGTGACTTACTGACTATTTCATTAATATGACGTCCCCATCGTAGCGATCTGTCTAGCCATAATCCCAAATATTTATAACTATCCACTAATTCTAAGGCCTCATTATTTATTTTCAATACAATGTTTTGTCTCCTAAATCCCCTGCTAAAAATAAGGAGTTTTGATTTACTATTTGACAGACACAGTCCTAATTCACTAAGATAAGTTGAAAAACTATCTAATGCCTCTTGTAATTTAATTGTACTATCTGAAAGATTTTTATCTTTACTATATAGGACAAAATCATCCGCGTACTGGCACATTTGTACACTGTTAATTTTTGAAAATAGTTTAACTGTAAAAATGTTAAATAATATTGGTGAGATAGGGTCACCTTGTGCTAATCCTAAACTTGTATATCTAACCATAGTATCACTTTCTTGCAAATCATCAATGATTTTAAGATGTCTTTCATTCAGAAAAGTCCATAAATATGAACATATTTTGCTGCCTATCCCTATTTCATTTAGGATCGATATCATTTTATTAATTAATACATTATTGTAGGCACCTTCCACATCTAAGAAACACGCAACAGTTGCATAGCTTTTTGAAAACCTTAGTTGAATTTGTGTAGTCAATCTCGTTAAACAGTCCTGACATGATTAGCCTCTTCTAAAACCTGACGTATATGGAGACAGAATGTTGTTTTTCTTTATAAACCATTCAATACGTTTCGTCAGAATGGAATGAAATATTTTACACAAACATGATAGTAAGCAAATAGGTCTTAATTTTGGATTGCAATCAGAAGGTGTAGTTGGTTTGGGAATAGGCATCAGTACTATGTCACGCCATTGCACCGGTACTACGCTAGTATTTAAAATATCATTATACAGATTTACCAAGAATATTTTTCCACTGGTTGGTAAATTAGATATCATTGAATAGGAAACTCCGTCCTCTCCAGGAGCTGTGTCCTTAGTTTTTAATGTGTTACACAGTTCATGTAATGTTACCGGGCTTTCTAACTGTGCATTTGATGAATTAAATGTTGGTTGCTCATAGCATACATAATCAGGGGCTAAACCACAGATTAGGTTAACTTTCTGATTCCTTGATGGAAATGATCTAGCTGTACTACACCCTTTCAACCATCGCATTCGCTTCCACATTTCTGGTATTGTTGTTGATTCATCAATGCTAGTAAAGAATTTTTGGCGTTAATTTCTTCTGGCTTTCCTAATAGCTTTCTTAGCAGTTAATGTTTTTTCCTCTAAAATATTTAAGTTAGAGGGGGTGGGATTTGACCTAAAAGTACTTAGTGCCAACCTTCTTTCCGCTACTACTTTAGAGAGCGTTGTATTCCAGTAAGAATTTGGTTAGAATCCTGGTTTAGGGTATGAACACTGTTTTGTGTATGGTATATATTTGTCAGCTGTACTGTTAATAATGTTTAAGAAATAATCATAATTACGTTGAGCATTACTTTCGTCGCAATACGGTAACATAATTTCTTCTAACGTTTTGGTATATTTTTCCCAGTTGGCCGATTTATATTTACGTTTTTTAGTTATATGATATGTAGATTCCATATAGTTACTTTTAATTTTAATACACATATGATCACTGCCCAAATTTTCACTCAATATATGCCATTCCAATTTACAAGCTAAGTCTGTGGAAACAAATGTAATGTCAGGGGAAGTTTTTTGTAAATTACCATTTACCATTTTAAAACTCGTGTGTTCACCTGCTCCTTTGTTAAGCGAGATATATCCAGCATCTAAAGCAGCATCAAAAATCATCATACCTCTTGTATCTGATTTACATGACCAATTATAATGGTGTGCGTTGAAGTCACCAGCGATTAAACATTTATTATTAAATTTTGTGAAAATTAGATCCCAGTCAGATTGGGTAGTATGTACTGAAGAGGGGCAATATATTAAAATAATATTCTGAATCTCTTTACAATTTAAAAGTTTAGCACAAAATATTTCAATTCCTGAATTATTAATATTTATAGGCTCCAACTGTACTCTAATTGACTTATGTATTATAATAGCGACTCCCCCGTATGAGTCATATCTGTCATTCCTAAATATATTGTACCTACTTATATTTAAAGAGGAGTCGGGTTCCAACCAGGTCTCTGAAATTAAAGCGATATGGATTCTCTCCTGACATAACAAAGCTTGAAACTCTCCAATTTTTGGTCTTAAACTTTGAGCATTCCACTGCAATATGTTGATAAAATAAGCGCTATTATTATGACTATCCATTATTAGAGAACAAAATTATTTTACTTAAAATATCCTTACAATTTATCATTTTTAAACATACTGCAATACAATCCTGAACTACTATTTTGACAATTAAACCTAACTTATTAGAAAAGTTGTCTCTCGATATACATACTTCTTTTATTTTTTTATATAGTCCATACAAAAAGTCTTTGCGCTCAACTGGTTCCGTTGGTTTATCACCTTTATTATTAGTGTGTTCTACCTCACTTATATTTTCTTGTAATTGTTCCTGTCCATATGGCCTTTCTTTTCTCTTTTTTTTTGCGTGATTTCTTTTTTTTGTTTTTTCAGCCCCCGTCATAGATTTATTGTCTGAATTTTCACCATCTTCTGTTTCCAGTTCCTCAGATACACTCATTTCTTTATGTATAACTGCTTCTGTAGTAACCACTTCTCTGTATGATCTTCTTATTTCTGTGCCTTGAGTGTTCCCTGTTTGAGGAAGTTGGTTGTTGTTTTTATTATTCTTATCCAAATTAATTGCTGTAGTAACTTCTTGCTCTTTCCTTTTGCCTTTATACATTTCTAAACCTTCCCGATAATTGCAGTTAATTTCAGACATTATTTTTCTAATTTCTTTTTCTTTCAAAAAAACAGGTCATTTTTTGTTCATTGCCATATGTGGACCTTTACAGTTTATGCATTTAAACACCGTTATCTCACAGTTAGCGTGATTATTTCCGCACTTAGGACATATGATTTTTTTCAAAGGACATGTCCTTGATAGGTGTCCATATCGCCAACATCCTGAACATTGTGACACAGGAAAAATGTAGGGCCCGACTTGGAATCTACACCCAAAACCGTACACGTAAGAGGGTAAGTTGTTATTTTTAAAACACAATCGGATTGTTTCTGAGTTTACCCATTTACCATCACTATCCTGTCTTTTCAGTCGTTTTGCCGCTATAATCTCGAAATCACATTTCAGGTTTTCTAACATTTCTTTTTCTTCTGTTTCTAAATCCACCTGCCGAAGTATACCGTAGCAAATTGACGATTCACCTACTAAATTAACATTACACCCCAAGTTGCCCAATAAATGTTCACAATGTGACATCTTTACTGCATTTTCTTTGTTGTCAAAATATATTAATGCCCTGTACGGGTTTTTGTTAACAACTTTTATGATATTTCCAATATTATGTGTTCTCAAAAGTTTTGCCATTCCAAATTGCCTCGGCAGCGTTTCTTTGGCCGTAATACACACAATATATTCTTTGGGCTTTAAATTATTACTCGAGAATCTCAATTCCTCATAGTTTCTAGAATTTCTTCGTGCTGGGCGTTTACTCTCACGCGTTATGGTTATGAATCCGTCATCACCTTCAATTATTTCTTCATCATCCTCCTGCCTGCTTCTCTTCTCTGGTAACACTTGTTGCTCTCTACTTAAACCCATATTTTTCTCCCCCTCCATCCTTACATTGACTTGTTGCTCGCTATCCACCTCAAGCTCCTCTTCCACTATCTCACTTTCACTTGATACACAAAATTCTACATTTTCTCTCATCCAGTAGCATTTATAAAATTGAGGGTAAACGTAAAATAAAGTTACGAACGCGTAATCGTCAACAGCTAACTCGACCGCTCACAGTGACTGTGCGCGCGCAACTGATTTGCTTCACTTGTGGAAAGCTGTGTCTCACCCTCCTCTAATGAAGCAGGCACGTAAGTCCTATATCCACATTGATGCAATAAGGGCAATTAATCACGAAAGCCCCTATCCAGAATAAAAGCATCACCTTGACGAAAGTATTCTCGCAATGGTTTTCCATTAGAAAATTCGTTTTTCATTATATCAGCGTCTGAAGTGGTGGCTGGATAGGGGCCCAGCATATCAATTATATGGCCATCCGTACATACCATTAAAAACGGTTTCATTATATTTCGATATTTGTGCAAGCTATATGTTAGTTTTTGGTATGAATAATTCGAACTCTTTTCAATGTAACAATATGTTCCATCAAATATTACAATGGGCCTATCAACACCCTCAAAGTTACCAACAGTGTTTTAGGTATAGAAAGATTTCTTTGTACAATTTGCTGCCTATTAATATGATGTAAACCTAGGTGTCTAGGTACAAAATACTCATTAAGTAGATCTCTCACTTCGTGCAACCACTTTTCTAGAGTTCGCCTAGAGACTGTTAATAAAGTTGACAACCTCTCATTAGAATCCCCAGTTCTAAGCTTAATTAAATATGCTGCTAAAGCTAGGGACGCTCTAGGTATTTCTAATAACTGAGGGACCTCATTAAACATTTGACGGAACTGTGCTTTGTTTAACCCTATCCATGTGTGAACAACATGGTCTTCCATATCATCTATACTCTCAAAATGAAGTAATCCTGAATTTGCAACTTCTCTTAAGGACATCATGTCCTCATCATGTGTGGATATGTTTTGCTGTAAAAGTCTGTGTATAATTATTTCTCAAACTGGTAAGAAAATCCTATGCTTCTATAACTAAATGGCGATCACAAAGTCGATTATTCTCAGGTATATAATATTTATACCGACTGAGCAACATTTTTCTGGTAGAAAGTGGAACCCTGTTCCTCTCTGTTCTTTGGCATCCTTCAATTAAGCACCTCCTTTCTGTTTCAATAGCTTTCATGTAGTCTGGTAACACAATAGTAGGTTCCGGCTTATTTCTACTTACTTCTTCCACTGGCGGGTCTGCAGCAATAACTTGTGCCGGTGGCTGTATGACTTGAACTGGATGATCAACAGCACCAACTTGTTCTGGCTCCATTTCTTCATCGGAAGAGTCAGCAGCAAGAACTTGTGTAGGTGGCTCGATTTTTTCATGGGAAGAGTCAGCAGCAAGAACTTGTGCCGGTGGCTGTGTTTCTTCAATTCGGCTTGCTTGGGAAGAAGTTGATGGGCGAGAGACCATATGGACAGCAGCTCTGTCTGCAGCTACCCAACAAGCATGGCATATGCGGCTGGTAACTTCTATCTGAAACAAACAATACATGATCACTTAAGTATTTAACACGCGTAGGCGCGCTGTCAGAGAAATAAGTGACTTTCGAGTGCTAGACCGCGAGTTTGTGCTTAAAAACATTGTGAAAGTGAACATATAACTATGAAATCTAAAAACTCTAAAAAGGCGAACAGAAACAAAAAACTCGCTGCAGTAGGTGCGACTTATACTTAAAACTCCGCTTTTTGATAAAAATAAGTGCCTAATTAAGACACGGTTAATCAATTATACTCCGTAAAAAAGGAAAGAGTAGGTATCAGTGTAAAAGTGCAATCACACAGTTCCTGGCGACACAGACACCCACAGGCCCAAACAAGCTCACCACATACAGCTCAGCTCGCACCCTTTTGTTACCTAGCATTAGGTACACAACTTTATGGTGAGTTCAAGTTTAATCATTCAAATAAAAACGTTTAATTATATTCAATTGTTAATTACATTCAAAATAAAATTATATCTATTACATTAAAATAATTTAAAATTCTAAATCCTACTACTATTATAAAGGCGAAAGTTTGTAAGTATATGGATGTATGGATGTATGGATGTTTGTTACTCTTTCACGCAAAAACCACTGAACGGATTAAGCTAAAATTTGGTACACAGATAGTTTATAACCTGGATTAACACATAGGATAGTTTTTATCCCGATTTTATGTTCCTGTGGGATAATTTTCGAGTTGTAGCGGGTGAAGCCGCGGGCAGCAGCTAGTACCTACATAAAACTAGCGATTCGAATAAATAAGTGCAATAACTGTCCTAGTACGATAGCTAGGGCAGCATAGCTATTTGTAAATAAAGATTGAAATAACTTAATAGTGATTAGATTATAAACATGAAATTATAATAAAATTGTAAATAATAATAAAATATACCGTTCATACATTTTATTTATTTAAATGAATGATTTGTCAATATTAATATTTTCAAAATTAATTTGCGAACTAAGAATAAAATGCTTTAGTCTGATTTTAAAAGTATTTAAATTGTTTAGGTCCCTAATCGGAGGAGGAATATTATTCCAACATTTGGAGGCTGCGTAAAGAAAACTGCCTCGAAAAGCTGCAGTACGATGATGTGGGGTAGCCAGCTGTTGGGCGCAACGCCTGGCCTTGCGCTGCCGGTGATCATTTATCCACGCCAGTTTAGAGTACAGGTATGACGGACATTTATACTTGACGACGCCGAAAAGAAGACAAGCTAAGTGCAGTTTACGTCGTGACTTCATTTTTAATATGCTGTGTTTGTTCAAAAATGGTGTAGTGTGGCCCCTTGGTGGAACGTTAAAGCAAAATCGTGCACAGGCATTTTGAACTCTCTGGATAAGTCTTACGGTACGCGCCAGGAGTCGAGGTCCTACAACAGTATCAGCATAGTTGAGCTTGGATAGAACCAGACTTTCAACAAGCTGAACACGGAGTTCTTCACTTAAAAATGGACGCAATTTATACAACACTTTTAAGCGATAGAAGCAATTTTGCACACAAGTTGCAATATGACCCTCAAAACGTAGCTCTTGGTCCATAATCAAGGCTAGATTTCTCGCTTCGTAAACACGATCAACGCATTGACCCATTACGGTAACGTTTGCAAGAGTACCGTCGATTCTATCTAGTTGACCTTTAGAACCAAAAAGCATAAATTTAGTTTTGGATGGGTTAAGTAATAGACAGTTCTGTTTTGACCAATCCACTATCCTCTCCAGATCTTCGTTTAACAGCTTCACCGCATTGCCATATTGTTCTGGTTTAAAAGAAATATATAATTGAATGTCATCAGCATAAATATGAAATTGAGTATGTTTCAAAATAGTAGTGAAATCAGCACTATATAGACTAAACAAAGGAGGGCCTAATATCGATCCCTGCGGAACTCCCTTAACTACTTCTGCCATACTAGAGAAAATGCTAGAACCATTTACATCCCGAATTTCAACAAGCTGTTTACGATTGCTTAAATAACTTTTAAACCACGCAACCGTAGATGCGTCAAAACCATAATACGTCATCTTTGAAAGCAAAAGAGACAAATTAATGGCATCAAATGCTAACAGAGCTGAGGTAGCACTACGTCCCTTCCTGAAACCCGACTGAACATCCGGTAAGATGTTGTTTTGCTCAAGGAATGTAGTCAGTTGGGAATTCACTACTTTTTCTAGTACTTTTGACACGAAGGGTAAAATACTTATTGGTCTTAAGTCTTTAATATTGCTTGGGTTTGCGACTTTAGGAATAGGACGCACAACGGCTATTTTCCATATGTCAGGAAAAGTACATGTAGAAATGGAATTGTTAATAATAGAAACAAGGATATCTAGGGTTTGAGGAAGTGTCAGGAAAAACATGTCAAGCGTAATATGGTAAAAGCCTTCTGCATTAGATTTGAATTTTAATAGAATTTTAATAATGTCAGATTGGTCCACAGTTCTAAGCGAGAAAATACCTTCATTAAATCTATGAGTCTCATAGTAATCCATACATGACACTGGTGCCACATTGTCACCTGGAATATTTAAGAAATGGGAGTTTATTTTATTTGGGTCATTAAAATGAGAGGGTAACTCAGCCACACTTTTGAAAGGTAATAAAGTAGACTTTAGATTTTTCCATAATATTTTCGGGTGACGTATTTTACTATTTATTTTTGTTTGAAATAAGCTACCTTTTCGTGATATATGGATTTTTTCACTAGACGTTTTAATTCTTTATAATATAGTAGTTTACCTTCTGAATCCAAGTTTCGACAACGCACATGTGCCTGATTGCGTAAGCACATCATAAGCCTGATATTATCTGTTATCCACGGATATGACCGTTCTTTTATAAACTGAGTTCTAAGGGGAGCATGCTTATCGAAAAGTGCGATGATATTTGTGTTGAAATAAGCCACCATAGCATTTACGTCGCTCAATACAGCTGCAGCTTGCCAATCCATTGAGGCCAAGTCTTTCTTAAATTTCTCCAACGGTATATTTTTTAAATTCCTACTAGTTATAGTAATTGGCGGTATCTTCTCTTTTTTAAAATTAAATACGGCAGTAACAAAAGCATGTGCACTGAGCGCACCTATCCAGTCCACCTCAACTTGTCGAGCCTTCATATCAGTACAAATAAGGTCTAATATACTCTCGCTAGTGGAAGTGAAATGAGTAGCAGATGTCACCAATTGACTTAGATTGAGAGTATGTAGAAACATATTCAATTTTACCATTTTTGAGTCTGTTTGTTTGAGACAATCAATGTTAAAGTCGCCCAAAAGAATAGTGTGTCTGCAAGACGTTAAAGAATTTACTGACAAAGTTAGCGCGTCTAAAAATAAATCAACATCCATCCATGGCGGTCGATAAGCAGTGCCTATAGCGATTTTGATACCATTTCTGCTAAGAGTAATCCACATTTGTTCGACTGAATCGTGTAGGGAGTCAACCGGGTGGACGTGGGTACGCACCTTTATTGCGCGCTTGATGTAAAACCCAACACCACCGCCGCGGCCGCCGCGTACGCACACGGGCCGCGGAACATGCCGCAGCCGGTAACCGGGCACGGCGGGCGCGCGTCCGTCTTCACCCGTTCTAAGCCAGGTCTCGTTTATTGCCATAAAGTCGACATCATGACGCTCTAATGCGGCAATGAACTCATCATGATTAGTGCCCAGTGAGCCAGAATTGAGTAATCCAAACTTGAGATACTTTGCACTCATTACAATGTCTCACAACGCAACACAAAGCAACAAAAAGAATATTTCTGTACCAAGCGGTTGCAAATAGTAAACGGTTGTTCGTAATAAACAAAGTACAAACTCGTAAAGAAAGGCACACGTGTGAAATAAGTGTCAAAATAATTTATAAATAATGTAGTATGTTTAAATAAATTAGTATTCTTAAACGATAAACGATAAAGGTACTAAAGTGAAAACATAATAAATACAAAATATGGATATATATAGGCATTATCATACGTGTGTCACCACAGGAAAAACCAATCAAAACAGTGCATCCTTTGGGGAGGACATGCTGCAAACAGATAAAGTAAATAATAATTAATAACATATTAAAACAAAAGACAACAGACAAGGGTAAATAACATTGGCTTATGACGGAGTACATTTTAACATAATATAACAAACACGTCAAACGGTGGCATCGCCAAAAATTCGAACCAAATCATTATCGGAACGAATGCGCTGCGGTAGCACACCATCCGCCTTTTTAACATAAATGCGGCCGTCTTTGGTCCACACATACTTAACCCGGCGTCATTGTGGTAGGAAATAGGTACATGGGCGTTGAGGTGGGTCAATATTACCCGTATATTAAAATCGAAATATTTCCATAGTTATTGAGTGTATTCGTAAACTGTGTTGTTATACAATTATTTGAGTATTTTTTTGTTGAAAATGAAAAAGATCAACATAATTTAGAAATATTTAATTAGGTTTAATAAAATGTTACATAAACTTATAAAAAAAGTAACGAAACAGGGATCTCTTGTGATTTTAGGATATTGTCATTATAGTAATCAGTATATTTGTGTACCTAAGGCATTTTTCTAACCTGAAGGATTATGTCTTTTAGAAAAATAAATAAAAACACCAATAACACTCATCGTAAATACGCAGTGACTAAAAAAAGATATGAGGTGTTCAGGACAAATATATTTGGGGCCCGCTTGATATGTGTGCTTTGTTTTGCGTTCCCTTTTAGCAGGACACACTTGAAACTGTTTTGCGGACGTAGCGTAATTTCGCACGAGACTTTTCTGACAATTCACCAACAAATCCTTCCCCAAATGGTATCCTCAGTCATGCTCGCTAAGGAGGAGGCGGCACGCCGGGCACGCGTGAGAGAGAGGACAGCGCCCACCTTTCACGCCAGCCGCAGTGGTAGACGCGCCCACGACGACAGACGTCGCTAGATGAGCCCCGGCCACTGTAGGTGCGGGCATGCGGACTGGGAGTAATGGGCGACTCGCTGTCCGACCATGGACCATGCCCGGGTCGACGGCGCGTTGTGTTCCACGCGCGTCTCAAAGAGTGTCAGCAAATGTCGGGGCTCATTTAGAGGGCGAGGGGGTCGCGGGTCTTACGAATTACCGTGACCCCGGAACGTAAAGGGCTATTGAAGGATACCGTGGATTTTAATCAGTACGAGTCTGACAGTCCTTCTCGCTCTGCCCTGGGTAGGAAGACTTAAGAGAAGCTTATTTGATGATTGACATTATAAAAAAAATGTGCGTATGAGATAAGACTGAAAATATGTAAATTTTAGAGGAATATGTTTTACCATAAATCGATGAAAGTGAGTAGAAAAAAAATCGACAAGCGAAAAGAAAAAACCGTTAACATACACACCAAATCAAATCAAATCAAATCAAAAGCATTTAATTCAAGTTGACCATTTACAGGCACTTTTGAATTGTCAAAGACATAAAAAATATAAATAAACACTACAAAGTTATGGTGCTACAGTCCCAGTCACAAGACATAAAAACTGTGAAAGTACCGTAGATGCCCGTTCCAAGAAGTAGATCTCTATGGAGAAGAACGGGCAAGAAACTCCATGGACACTCTTTTTAAATCGCCAAAATATTACAAATCCTTTGTTACATCATTCATTTTGAGATGGTGCACTATATATGAGAACGATGTAGCAAGTTAAAAGTGTCCACAGTAAAATAAAAAAAAGACAATTCAGAAATAATTAAAATAAAAACCTTGGCAGCTAAGAGATGACCTGTCCCAACTGACAGCGCCCGTTCACGAACATGACACACGTATCAGCACCAATCAGCTCAACCATTTTGAAGGGAGCTAAATGATCCGACACACGTGCCACCATCAGCGAGACATTTAAGTGAGCATGACATTCTCTCAACCACCAGGGCAAAATCGAGTCAATACTAATTAGTACATGGTACTCACACATGTGCAATAAAATTATATAATACTAAGAAATTGAATCGATACAATGCAAAGATAATATTACAGTCTTCTGCAGCTTCCTCAATAATTATGCGTGCTACCTAATTAATAACCCTATTGTTGTGGAGCAGGACCAGCATTGACCCAAGCATTTTTATCATTAATATAATCCTCCAACTTGTAATATGCTTGCCTACATAGTGTGCGTTTTATACATGATTTGAATTTTGTTTCATTCAGTTCTATTATGTGAGGAGGTATTTTATTGTAACATTTTAGACAGTACCCCATGAAAGATGTGTCAACTTTAGCTAACCTGAAACCTGGCTGAACTAATTGGCCCCTATTTCTAGTACTATAGTTGTGTCTATCGCCTCTTTTACTAAATAGATGCAAATTTTTTCTAACGTACATGATGTTTTCGTATATGTATTGACAAGGTACTGTCATGATGTTGATATCCTTGAACAATTCCCGTAGAGAATCGCGCCTACATAGATTATATATGGCTCTGATAGCTCTTTACTGCAGAATAAATATGGACTCGATATCTGCAGCGCGTCCCCATAGTAAAATACCGTACGACATAATACTATGAAAATAACTAAAATAGACTAGCCTCGCGGTATCTATATCAGTAAGTTGGCGGATTTTTCTAACCGCGTATGCTGCTGAACTTAGCCGTCCTGCAAGAGATGTTAAATGAGGACTCCACTGTAGCCTTGAGTCAAGGGTGATTCCTAGGAAAACCGTTTTATCGACAAATTCTAGTTTCTCTTGGTTCAATACAATGTCACTATCATGACTTTTGACATTCGGCAGAGAAAATCTTATGCACTTTGTTTTCTTCCCATTGAATACTAGATTATTAGCAGTGAACCACTTTTGCACCTGCAGTAGGGCGCTATTTACGTCGTCAAGGTGTGTGGCACGTCTATTTATCTTAAATATCAAAGAAGTATCGTCAGCAAACAATACCATTTCAGGTTGATTTTTGAACAAATGGGGTAAATCGTTGATATAAACTAAAAAGAGGAAAGGACCTAATATGGAGCCTTGTGGTACGCCCATTTTTACCGTATACCCTTTGAAGTGACACCATTTATTTGTACTTGTTGTTGTCTATCATTTAAATAAGATCTTACTAAATTAAGCGCGACTTTACTTAGGCCATAATGCTCAAGTTTTAAGAGCAAGGTTTCATGATTTACACAATCAAATGCCTTCGAGAGATCACAGAAAATTCCTATGGCATCTTGAGCATCTTCCCACGCAGTATATATGTGTTTTAATAAGGTAACACCGGCGTCAGTTGTACAACGTCCTTTGGTGAAACCATACTGCTGCTCGTTTAATATTTTATTGATGTTAAAATGATTGAGCATCTGATCAAGCATAACTTTTTCAAACACCTTGCTGAAAACCGGCAACACGGATACAGGCCTATAATTGTTGGTGTCTTTACTATCTCCGGTTTTAAAAAGCGGTACTACTTTACTGTATTTCATTAGATCTGGGAAGACACCTTGATCCACACACAAATTAAATATCGAAGCTAAATACGGTGCTACAGTCTTAATAATTGAAGTACAAGCTTTGACAGACATACCCCATATATCTTCAGTTAATTTGATCTTGATTTGCTTGTAAGCTTTTATGACGGCGAAGGGGTTTATATGCTTAAATTTAAATGCTGAAACGTTCGCTTTTAATAAGTCAATAGAAAGTAAGGGAGATGAATCTAAAGTTTCAGTTGTTTTAAGTGGGATACTGGTAAAGAAATTTACAAATTCTTCAGCAATTTCTTGATCTGAGCTTATGAGACCACGTGAGGTCTCTAGTACCAAATTGTTACTACGTTTTTTATTTCTGTTGGTTTCATTGTTTATTATTTTCCAAACTGTTTTTATCTTATTATCTGATAATTTAATCTTCTTGCTAATGAAGATGGATTTAGCCACCTTACAAGTGTTTTTGAAAATTTTGGAGTAAGTAGCAACATATCTATTAAATGTTTCCGAGTTGATAAAAGGCTTAAGGCCGTACAGCTCAAACAACCGTTCCCTACTTTTTCTTATACCTTGCATTGCCCAGTCACTAAAAATAAACTTAGGTCCAACGGTTTTCATTTTAATTTTTAAAGTATTATCGAATGCGGTACGAACTGCTTCAAAAAAGTCTTTATACAATATGTTTACATTGTTTAAACTAAAAATATGGTCTGAAATATTTAAGCTATTAATTAGATTATTATTAAATCTATCTAAGTTGTTCGGTGTTATTTGTCTAGTTTGTATTTGAACTTTTTGTAATTGTGTATTGGACTCAAAGGTAACCGCTTGACCGCTGTGATCCGAAGGAAGGTAATTTACAATAGATTTATCTAAGCATTCACAATCACAAAAAACATTATCAATACATGTGGCAGTATTTAAAGTAATACGGGTTGGTTCCGAAAACACATTCTCCAAATTAAATGATTTAAAGAGATTTAAGAACCTACTGCTATTTACATTATTTTCCAAAATATTAACGTTAAAGTCACCACAGATAATTATTGTTTTTTTACAAGTTCCAAGTTTCGCCAAAGCATCTTCCATTACTGACTCAAATATAGAGTAGTTTTGATAATTAGGGGGTCTGTAAACGCACACTATTACATGCTTATCTAGCTCTACACAAGACAATTCAATGCTATGTTCGACCGATAAATCAACTATGTCCTTACGAGGCTTAGCTTTTAAACAATTTCTAACTAAGATTAGTGAACCCCCACGCATCTTAGATTTTCGATTATAGCAACTGCACACATTGTAGTTTTCGTAATAAATTATCATTTCATAGTCTTTCAACCAATGTTCAGTGAAGCAAACAATATCGTACATTGTCTTTTCTAAAAACAATTCAATTTCTAGTTGCTTTGAAGAAAAACCTTGAATATTTTGATGAAACATTGTCAAGGAATTCTGCTTAGCCCCTTTATTGCATGTAAATATTTCAGAGCAAGAAGGTACCTTGTTGTTGAATAAAACCTCTGTTGTCTTACTAACTAGTTTAAAGAAATATTTCCACTATTAACACAACTGCTAAAGTCAGTGGTCACCACCCTAATACTAGTATCGTTACTAATATTTTCGGTGTTAATTATACTACTCCTAAACGTAGACATACTATTTATGTCTGTGTAAAAATAAAAACCTAATAGCCTAGCTATTTTGTGTCTATATACAAAAGGCAGATACACTGTACCTCGTCTTGACCTAAGCCTATCTATAAAACTATTGGTATCAAAAAAGCTAAGTTTGTCACTGTAATGACTAACAAGAAAATGAATATGCTTATTCAGCATGTGAATATAATTATTCTGACGTTCTGACAGTCTCTCAAAGTATGGAAAAGCACACAATGTTATTTTACGGCAATTCAACTTTAACAATTCACCTACACTGTGAGTGAGGTCTGCTTTTTTAAGGTTTTTACTATTCCCCACAAATATAGTTAGGTCTGTGTTACAGTTATAGACATTTTTAGTTATTGTTGCCATTATCTGTTTGAAAGTTAAGCCCGGCATACAATAATTCTGACTGGAATGACTCTGTCTTGTTGATAGGGTTCAGGTTTGCTTGTAAGGACGGAAATAAACTTAACGAGGTGTTGCTTTGATTGATTTAATTCTCATACTAACTTGCGGCTCCCTAATACATGCGTTTAAAAGGATAGTTCCACACACACACTTAGATAAAGGTACATACATGCATACAGTTACGAAATAATTAAATGGTTTGAACATGCCGCCCACCAAAGGGCCTATAGAGACCTTTACAATAACATAATTTTAACAAATATGATGATATCAATATAAATTGCATTATCAAGCATATATGCTGGTCATATATACTGTAATGCGAATACACAAATATTTTGCATAACACGTAATCTTATAAATTGATTTTATCATAACAAACATTCAAATATTAATCATCAATGTCTATAGGCAAGGGACATAATTTATTAAAACTTCGCTTAAGTACACTGTCACCACTTTTAACACTGTACACTCTTGTGACACCGTCGTCGCCTGGATGTTTAGCAACAATCCGACCTAACGCCCATTTACCAGGAGGCAGCTGATCATTCTTAATGAGTACAAGGTTGCCGATATCAACCTCCTTACGTCTCTTGAGCCATTTTGGCCTCTGCTGCAGGCTGGTAAGGTATTCCGCTTGCCATTTATGCCAGAAATCTCCAAGCAACTTCTGCATGTGCCTCCAGCGGGACAGGTGGCTAACAGGAACGTCTTGAAAGTTAGCTTGTGGTACAGCAATTGGAGCTTCGCCAATTAAGAAGTGTCCTGGTGTTAGCGGTGTCACATTATCCGTATCTACATCATCTATTGGACTTAGCGGCCTGGAGTTTAGACACGCTTCGATCTGGCAAAGCAGAGTGCTCATTTCTTCAAATGTCAAATGACTGGTCAAAATCCTTTTCATGTGATGTTTCATGCTTTTTACACCCGCCTCCCACAAACCACCGACATGAGGGCTGTAGGCGGGTATGAAGTGCCATTGTGTACCATCCAGTGCTAGAGACTCTGCTACTGGACCTTCGAGTTCAAATTTTGCAGCCTTCCATGCTGCTGCTAGTTCTTTATTGGCTCCTATAAAATTCCTGCCTTGATCGCTCCATATTTGTGAGCATCTTCCACGTCTGGCGATGAACCTTTTGAAAGCACCGATGAAAGATTCGGTTGTGAGATCACCAACCATTTCTAAGTGAATTGCCTTGGTGGACATACAGACAAATACGGCAACATAAGCCTTATTCGTTCTAACTCCTCTGCCTTTGGACGCTAAAACTTGATATGGTCCAGCGAAGTCAACTCCACTGTTTAGAAAGGGTTTAGCTGGAGTGACTCTGACTTTTGGTAAGTCACCCATAAGTTGATTTTTAGTTGCAGCACTATGTTTGAAGCATATTAAGCATTTGCGGATTCTGTCTTTGATCATCTGTTTTGCCTTTATTAACCAATATTTGGTTCTTAGGTAGGCTATCATCATTTGAATTCCACCGTGCAAAGTCTTGAGATGAGCATCCTTCACGATAAGTTTGGATAAATTGCTGTGATTGTCCAATATTATGGGATTTTTGGTGTCTTCAGGTATGTTTGCATGTCTTAATCTACCGCCTACCCTGAGAATGTTTTCACTGTCCAGGTACGGTTTGAGTAATTTTAATTTGCTATCTCCCAGCACTTCCTTTTCTTTAGTTAAATTCATTATTTCATCATAAAATCTTTCCCTTTGTGTTGTTCTAATGCACGATTTGAGTGCTTCATCTATTTCTTGAGTAGTTATGTCTGTGTCTTTAATTTCTAGTTTCTTCCCCTTTAGGAATCTTTTGCAATATATTATTGATTTTAAAAGTTCTTCAAAGTTGTCAAAGTGATGAAATTGACTGTCTAGACTCTTTTCTTCTATTTTTAAATTCGCCTCTATAACTTCTTTCTTCTCTAAGCTTGTGATTAGGTTGTTAGGTCGATTGAATATTATTGTTTTCTGTCTTAGCCACTTTGGGCCCTTCCACCATTTCTTGTCTTCCTTCAACTCTAGAATATGTTCTCCCCGTGACGCAACATCAGCAGGATTGTCGTTTGTTTGTACATGAAACCAATTAGTTCCGGTGTTGTCCAGTATTTCAACAACCCGATTTCTCACAAATATTTGCCATCTAGTGGGATCACCCATTAGCCAAGACAGCACTATTGTTGAATCACTCCATGCGAATATTTTGTCATCAGGTATTCTCATTGCTATTTTGATTTGTTTAAGCAAACGAGACAAGAGAAGGGCACCGCACAACTCTAATCGCGGTAGAGATACAGGTTTAACTGGTGCTACCCGAGTCTTTGCAGCTATTATTTGTGTTCCTATTTCTTGACCTACTTGTTCAACTCTGACATACGCAACAGCGGCGTAGGCTTTGGTAGAGGCATCACAAAATCCGTGAACTTCTATGTTTGATTTCGTATGATCAGTGATTTCCAGCCATCTTTGTACTTCAATCTCATTAAGATGTTGAAGACTATCTCGTAGTGCAATCCATTCTTGCCTAATATTTGTATCTACTTCTTCATCCCAACCGATTCCTTGTAACCATAGTTTTTGGATCAGTAGCTTTGTGGGTAGCATAGCTGGAGCTAACCAACCCAGTGGGTCAAATAATCGTTGGACGTCGGCGAGAATCGTGCGTTTGGTTATCGTGTTGTTTATAGAAGGTAAGTTAAGACTGTACTGAAGCATGTCTGTGCCCATGTTCCAGCGAAGGCCTAGAGCTGTTATGGTGCCATGGATGGCGATGTCTACGCTGACATGCGATGTTCGTTTTGCAGGTTCAAATTGTTTTAAGAAGTTAACGTCGTTCGAACACCATTTTTGTAATGTAAACCCTCCCTTCTGTAGTATAGCTTCTATGTTTTTTGCTGTGTGTATTGCATCTTCTAGATTGTCATTAGAAGCCATGAGGTCATCAACATAGAAGTCTTCTTTAATCATTTTAGCAGCGTCAGGACATACTGTTCCTTCATCATTTGCAATTTGATGTAAAGTTCTAACGGCCAAGTATGGAGCAGATGCTGTTCCGAATGTGACACGTGTAAGTCTGTAATCTTTGACTGGTTGGCTAGGGTCGCTCCTCCATACTATTCTTTGCAGGTCCCTATCTTCCTTTGTCACTAAGATCATACGGTACATGCGTTGTATGTCAGCTACAAAACAAATCTTCTTCGTGCGCCATCTCATGATAAGGCTCCTCATATCGGTTTGTAACTGGGGTCCAACCAGAAGTTCGTCGTTCAACGATACATCGTTGTTTCCCTTTTGCGATGCATTGAAAACTATTCTGACTTTCGTAGTTTCCTTATCTTCCTTTACTACTGCGTGATGTGGCAGGTAAACACTATTCTTATTTAGTTCTTCCTTTGGTATTTCTTCCATATGATTCATGTTTATATATTCTTCCATGACCTTTGTATATTCTTTTCTTAGGTGTAGGATTCTTCTCTAGTCTTTTTTCTAATTGAAAAAGTCTCTTCATAGCTATTTCTCTTGTTCCTCCGTGTATTGAAAGTAGTTTATCAGTTTTTGTTGGTAGTTTGACTATATATCGTCCATCTTCTGTTCGTGAGTGAGTTGTTTGGAAAATTTCTTCACATTTTCTTTCTTCTTGTGTTAGTGCTGTTTTATCATCATTATCCAACTCCCACATTTCTTTCAACATCTTGTTCAAGTCAAGGCTATGATGCATCACAATGAAATCATTGGTTTTTCCTTCTTTGTATATGTTCCCAAAAAGGATCCACCCCAGGCTGGTATTTTGAGCGCATGGAGAACCAGGGGGGCCCTTGATTATATCACCTCTTAATATTTGGGCGCATACTTCGACACCTAGCAGTAGGTCAATTCGTCCTCGTTGATTGAAGCCTGGGTCGGCTAATATTAGACCTTCTAAATGAGACCAGGTGTTGGTAGGAATGGTATGTGATGGTAATTGCGTTGTGATACGCGTTGACATAATATAAGCCTTTACTCTTAACTTAAAACTGTTGTCGTGTTTTGATCGCAGCTCGATGTAGGCAGCATGTTTAATGGCAGTTGTGGTCGAGCCAACTCCATTGACTGTTGCGTTAGCAGAAATTCTCTTGAGTCGTAACAGCTGGGCAGCTCTCTCACTAATGAATGTGGCCTGTGAGCCCTGGTCAACTAGTGCACGTAGTATAGTCACTCGTCCTGATTTGTTACATACTGGCACTAATGCTGTGGCCAATAGTGCTGTAGACGTGCTAGCTGTGAAATGCGATGAAAGTTCAACTGGTTCACCAGCTTCCTTTGATTGGCTTTGTTCTTCAGTTTGATGGTGCTTAGCTTGTGTATTATCTGGTTGATTGATATTACTTGTCGGTGCATTTTGATGAACTAGAGAATGGTGCCGTTTATGACATATACGGCATGACATATTCAACCTACATTTTCTAGCTGAGTGTCCTGATGCCAGACAATTGAAACACAGCTGGTGCTTCTTCACATATTCACACCTCTCCGTTGGTTCCATTTTAGTAAACTCCTTACAATGGCATAGCGTATGATTGTCCTTACAAATCAAACAACTTCTTGCTTTGGTAACAGTAGGTGTGGTAGAAACGTGGACTGTACATTCTTTACTTTTTGATGATTTCTCTCTTGACGGTGGACTGATCAGCTCTAGTGTGCGAAATTTAGTTTGCAAGAATCTTACAAGGTCTTCCCATTTCGGCAATTCGTCCAAATTGTCCTTGTACGCAAACTGCTCCCACTCTCGATGTGACTCGGGGTCCAATTTCTGCACAGTCACAAATATGACGAATGGGTCCCACGAATCAGTAGACACGTTTAGGTTTCTTAAACTGTTAATACACTCACTGGTTGTGTCTAGCAATATCTTGATATGATTTGCAGTTTGAGTAGGAATCTTTCTTTGCGTAACCAGTTTTCGTATCAGAGAATTCACTATAAGCCTCCTGTTACCATACCGATCTCTTAACAAATCCCAAGCTTGATTATAATTATTTTCTGTTATTTGTATGTGCTTTAGTAATGTTTCTGCTTCTCCGGTAATGCTACTCTTCAAGTAGTGAAGTTTTTGAACCTTTGACAGCGTAGAATTGTTATGAACTAACGATGTAAATAGGTCTTTGAATGAGGTCCAATCTTCGTAAATCCCAGAAAAGGCAGGCAACTGTATTTGAGGCAGCTTGAGATTTCCTTCATAAGTTGAGCTGTTGTTGTAACCAATATCACTTAATCTCGGGTTAATAGTTTTCGATAATAAATCTTTTAAATCGGCTTGTGTACATAAATATAAATCTTCAAAAACAAAGTAGTCTTCATTTACAAAATACGGTATATCATTCTTCTTTTCTTTCGGCACCACCTTCACAAGGTTATGACGCGCCGATGCGTGAACTTCTTCCAATACTCTTCAATGGATTGTAAGCGTGTTTCAATGTATCCTTTAGTAAGTCTTTGCTTCGGACATTTCTTCAAGTTAGATTGCGCTTTTTGTAATAATAACGCAATATCTTCTAACTCCGTTAGCAATTGCTCAGCTGTAGACACTGTTGTAGTCATTATTCCAAAAGAAGATGCAATATAGGTCACGTAGTTGAAGAGATAAATCCAATTGTATTATTCTGCAGAAAACACGTCAATGATACTTTGCGTAATAACTTCACAAATCACTCATAAGAAACGAGTTTCTTATCTAAGGAATGCGGCGCTTTGTTCTCGCGTGGATCGCTAGACCACCCAGGTAGCTATTTGTCCGGCTTGAAATTCGACCATATGTCTTGTTGATAGGGTTCAGGTTTGCTTGTAAGGACGGAAATAAACTTAACGAGGTGTTGCTTTGATTGATTTAATTCTCATACTAACTTGCGGCTCCCTAATACATGCGTTTAAAAGGATAGTTCCACACACACACTTAGATAAAGGTACATACATGCATACAGTTACGAAATAATTAAATGGTTTGAACAGAATCAAATTATTACTCAGTAATGCACCTACACCTCTTCCTATACTATCCGAGAACATAACTGAGTAAGAACAATCATGATTATTATATAATATCTCAGACTGTGCCACCTGTGAGTGATCTTTACAGTCTAGCATTAAATTCTCAGACTGGGACGGGTCCTCCGTTACCTCAGGCTGGATGTTGTCAATGTTGGGAACTGTCTGACAATTACATTTACACCTTACTAATTCGTTTGCAGCAAGAATATGTTCCCTGATTTGATTCTGAGAGGTCACATACTTATTGGATAGGGAACTAAGTGAGTCCTGTAGTACCTGAATTTCAGACTGCAAAAGCTGAGTATCTATTTCATATATTTTTATACTATCTTCTAATTTTATTTGATAATTACTTAATTTATTTAGTAAATCAACACGTTCTTTTCTCAATGGAATATATTTAGAAAAGTGTCTGTGTTGTTTCTTAAATTGGTGACATTTTTTAATAATTATATTTAATTTTGCATATTTCTTAATTTTATTATTACTTACATTATAATTATGTTTCAATAAAGAATCTTCAGTCAGATCTATAGTAATTAAGGAAGAGGGGTTACAATTACTATTTAATATTTCATTGTATAAGTTATTTGTTTGAATAATTTGAGAACTTTCTTTTTCTTTTTGTAACTTTAAAATCAAACCATTAGCATAGATAACTTCATTTTCTAGTTCCCTAACCTTACATAAAGCCTCTTCATACAAATTAGTGCAATTCTTGAACCCATCCATGACCATCCGCAGCTGATCCCGTTCATCAACAACGTCCAAGAATTGCTGATGAAGGTCAACTAATTCCCGTTTTAGGCTTGAGTTTTTGGTATTAACCTTAACGATCTCCACCTCACTCTCTTCTCTCTCTTGTAACAGTTGTTGGACTTTGAGATTTGATTCCTTGAGCTCATGGAGAGCTGTTCTCAACTTAAGCTCCATATCCTGAGCAGCAGCCTTACGGGTCATCACAGGCATGGTTATTGGATTGGTTACTGAAAGTGAGAAATAGAAATGGTGAGAACAGTATAAGTCAATGGAGAACAGTTAGTGATAAAAGGAGGGAGGCATAAAATTGCAAAAATAAAAATAAAAAAGGGAAAGATTGAAGAGAGTGCTAAGTAAAGGATTGAACTATGGGAGGCTGATCTATTAACATCAATATATGCTATCAATACACATTGGGAATTGTATTTTACTGGTTTTATTGTCTGAAAGCACTTTTTTTTTTTTTTTTTCTTACAGTGGGTACTTTGCTAAGTGCACAAAAAATAGTTAACTTTTAAAATACAGTCATTACATAAAGACAATAATGCTCACTAAGTATCTTATAAGGTTTATTTAAGTGGATATTTATTAACTATGTATTCCTAAAAAGTTAATCAATCTTCAATAAGTTGTAAACAAATGATTTTGCAAACACCAATGGAGTGCAAAAAATCAAAAATAGCAAATAAAATATATTGTAATGAGTTAGAATTGGCGTTTAAAATACAGTAATAACAAATGTGTGCAATTTATAAATAAAAAAGTGAACGATACTCCCCGTTTTAGATCCGTAGTACGGGGTGCCCTCTATCTGGCAGAAACTTGTTGCTCCGAAACTTATTTGGCAGAACTCATTTGGCAGAAACTTTTTTAAACGAACATTGTTACGGTATAAAAAATATTTAATAGAATTGTTTTTTGGCCTAATGTTTTTATGTCCGAATTTAAATTAGGATACTTTTAAGATGGCAGAATTGTATTGGGCATAATTACCTTTGTCAGAGTTATAATTTTGCATATTTTCATTAAGCATAACGTTTATATAGAGCGCCGATTATTTGGAATAATTTGACTTAGTATACTTCGAAGATCACAGAATTTCAGAATAGAAATAATTTAATAGTCATAATAAAAAAAAAAAATGTTTTATAAAATCAATATGGTGTGCTACAAAAGTTAGTGACAGAAATGAATCGCTGCAAAACCGACTTCACGTAGTCTTGTCTGCCCTACCCCTGGAGTGTAATTTATAATCGCGTAGGCGCGGAGGGGCGAGGCGGCCGAAGCTGCGGTGGTGGGCGTAAAATCATCTGCGACGATTAGCTCGCGTGGGACCGCCGGAGACCCGCAGCGCCGGAGCCGTGACAGAAGCCATGCCTGCTGCCATGCCTGCTGTGAATTTTCTGCGATATGATGGTTATTCTTTTGATTATTATGGATATAAAATATATGCCAAAAGATGATTCTGGTTGTGAACTTTCTACGATATGATGGTTATACTTATTGATTATTATGGAAATGAAATTTATGCCTAAAGATGATTCTGACTTAAAAAATTATAGGTTTCGGTGTTATGGTAAATGAGTGTATGCCAAACGATTTTCTGCGAAAAGAGGTTTATGCTATCCGTTGCTATGCAAAATAAAATTATGACGTAAAAAGTTCTGCTATAAAGGGTGGACCCCCGTAGTACGTGCATCAGCTGATTGTTTTAGGTTACCGGTGTCACCCAAAACTTTTTCTAATGGTCCAATTATTAGGAAAACAATATTCCTGCGTATTTACACAATAACAATACGATTACACACTAAAATACAGTTGATTACAGCCTAATTACTAATTTAATTTAATTCTAAAATACGGAACAAAAATTTGACGTATTACTCGGGCAGTGTTGCCACACTTCAAATCAAAATCAAAAATCAATAAACAATGATAAAAATTGATTACTTGGTAATCGCACAAAATGGTAACATCAATTGTGAGGATGGGTCAAAATTACCTTTTTGAAAATTAAACGCGTGTAGCTTCCAGCTCGGTGGCTGTCACATTGATTTCTCGTCAGAAACGTTTAGAACACACTATTGGCTCCAGCTACTGCACAGAAGGGCAGCGTCGTACGCACACTTTCAAAAATATTCCAAATTCAAAACCAGCCGGGTCATTTTGACCCAACCTCAATGACGCCGGGTTAAAATTATGCCTCTGCCCAGCCTCGCGCGATTTGAAAAACAAAGATCCATTTGTCGGCGTTAGCCGTTCATTAACATAAAACCGACTAGACAGCCCGTGCAGTTGTAGGTCCACCGTAGTCAGCCCGCGTCGCACGCGCGCCGCTCGCAACAGTTGATCGCGAGTAGCGCGCCGCGACAGTCGTACACCGAGTGGGCGCGCCCGATGCTCCGCTGCGTCAACACTGCCGCTACTATTAAAGTTACGGCGCACCATGCCAATACGCTCCACATTTACAATATCGCGCTCGTCGACTTCTATTCCTAGTTTTGAAGACACCAACTTAAAGATGTGTATTGGGCTTTCATCCTTAGATTCCGGGATACCGCTTATCGTGACGTCATTGAGGAGCAGTTCTTGGTCGCGTTCATTGAGCTTGATCTTAAGCTCAGCAATTGTTTCCTCAAAATGGTCACATGACGATGGTTCCTTTTCACCCATCCGGGTTTCAAGTTGGGAGACCCTGCTCTCAACAACATCAACACGTTCCCTGCACAAGCCGATATCAGATCTTAAAGTGGCCATTTCATTCCGGAACTCACGCAGCTCCACTCTCATAGCACAAAGTTCTTCACGGAAGCAGCGAATCTCGTGGGCTATGTCGAGCTGCCGAGTCTCTGCTGTACCCGGTGAGCAAGGCTGAGATGATAGGCTGACCTCTGTCGCAACTACCGTATTTAGATTCTCCGGTATAGGCTGAGTACCTAAAACGGGCTGCATCACATTTTGCTGGCTGCTGAGTAAGCCACCGACAGGCGGGCCCTGAACAGGTGTAGCGGAGTTGTCTGACCTCGGTAACTTTGCCTTGCATATCGGACACAACCAGTTAGGCGGCACCTTCGTCGACGCAACACCAAGGCAGATAGGATGATAAGACCCAGGGCACTCGGAACAACGAACACCATTGGCTGCAGCTATAAATTTTCCACAGGTGCCACACTTAGCCATATTGAAGTGTTATTGTTTTGCGGTTCTAATAAACAAAGACAACGAAACTAGTTTCGTAGTACAACTAATGTGTCACAGATGGCGCTGTCTGTACCAAATTTTGGTAATTATGGTATTTATTATCAGCTGGCTAGGTTTATTTAGCTACAGTTAGTGAGCCTGGAAAGTCACGCAACACATCCGTCCGCCACTATCACAGCACTTCGTTGCACTTTCACTGCGACTTTGTCCGTAAATTTGGTTTTTTTCTTTGTCAAAAGTATTGGGTAGGTGGGTGATTTTTGCACTTAGATAATGTTCACTTTTGATTTCCAAATTTACCACAATAATTCTGTATACTGTCACTGCACTTCAATGTATTTTACTTTTTGGATTATGTATGAGCACTTCAACAATAAACGTTTATGAGAAATAATCTATTTGTATTTTTATTAAACGAAACTGTACGAGCTTAATCAGCTGTTACCCACGTCCGTGACGTCATCCATCCATATTAATGAAAATCACTTAAAACCGATATCTGCAGGTGAGGCTACCTACTGGCCTAGCGACCCAAAGAAATTGCCAGATCTCCTAGACTTCTTCGTAAATAAGGGCATAGATAGCTTGTACACCAACATCGAATCAAGTCTAGACGATTCATCAGACCATACACCGGTGATCCTCACAATTAGCACTAGTGAGCTTACTCGGGAAATAACCGAGTCTCTAACGAGTAGCCGAACTGACTGGGATGGCTTCAAGTCCTACCTCAATGAAAACTTTACTGCTGCTATACCACTGAAACACCATAACGATGTAGATAACGCCTGCAGATATTTCACTAATACTATTCAAGTAGCTGCCTGGATAAACACACCATCTCGGCCCAAAGGTTACACCAACCCTCCTCTTCCACCAGACATAAAGCAAAAAATCCTAGAAAAGCGCCGACTTAGAAGAATATGGCATCAGTCCCGACATCCTGTTGATAAACTTAATTACAACAAGGCAGCAAAAGTGTTAAAGACTCTAGTTCATGAATCTAACAACTTGATGTTGACAACTAGCCTACAGATGATGTCTCCGACGGGTGCTGACTCAAAGTCACTCTGGAAAGCTACTAAAAACTTAGATAAACCTCAACAGTCTTATCCTCCAATCAGATCACAAACGTCCTAGGCAAGAACAGAACTGGAAAAGGCTGAAGTATTCGCAATGCATTTGAACTCCGTATTCAATAGTCTTGTGTAGTTCGCGAACGAACTAGTTCGAAAGAACAGCTCCCACAGATGAACTAGTGAACTAGCTCCCACATTTTCCGCTCCTTAGTTCAGTAGTTCGAACAGAATGAAAGAGATCGACTGATCTAAGATCGTTGCACGGGAGCGGGACAGCACTACACTATAATACTCCCGTTCACTCACCGATCATGCGCGCATCCTGTTTCGTAAACTTTACACAAATTGTCGCAGCAGGAACCGTATTAAAACGAGCGAACAAAGACAAACTAAATCTGACATCTCTTTGCGAGCGAACGATTTGATCGCTCTTGATCGGTCGGTCTCTATCACAGGTCTCTATTTACGAGCTACGAACTAACGAACTAGAAGAGCGAACTAGTTCATTTAAGAGCGGTGAACTAGATTGAGCGCTCTCAGTAGTGAACTAGAATGCCCAAGACTAGTATTCAAACCAAACGAGAGCGCTGCTGATGAACATGAAATCGACACGTTATTGGAACAAGATCTGCAGATGTGTATGCCTATTATACCAACAACACCCAAAGAAATAGCGAAGGAAATCAGACTATTAAACTCGAGAAAAGCACCGGGATTCGATCTGATCACTCCTTGCATACTGAAAAATCTCCCCAGAAAATGCATCTCATTTTTAGCAAGTCTGTTCAACGCAATCTTTCGAACATCGCACTTTCCTGACCTGTGGAAAATCTCTGAAGTTGTCATGATCCACAAATTGGGTAAACCTGAACATGAAGCCTCATCTTACCGACCTATAAGTTTAACGCCTGTACTTTCCAAACTATGGGAGAGAATATTCCTGAACCGACTGAAACCGTACAAGGACAATAATGATGTAGTTCCGTCCCACCAGTTTGGCTTTCGGAAATTGCACTCAACAATAGAACAGGTTTACCGCGTTTACCAAACAGCAAGACAGGCCTTAGAAACAAAAAAGTACTGCTCAGCGGCATTTCTTGATGTACAACAAGCTTTTGACCGAGTCTGGCACAAGGGATTGTTGGCCAAAGTAAAAGTTAAACTTCCGCATTCTATGTTCGCACTCATCCAGTCGTATCTATCAGACCGCTACTTCCGAGTAAAACAAGGCGAAGCAAGATCAAGATTGTTTAAAGTTGAAGCTGGTGTACCACAGGGATCTGTTCTTGGCCCAGTGTTGTACAATATATATACATCAGACCTGCCCACATTAAATGGCGTAACAGTAGCAACATATGCAGACGACATAGCCTATTTATCGGTTGATCATAACCCAGAAATGGCCAGCAGAAGACTCCAAATACAACTGGACAAAACCCATACATGGTTCTCAAAGTGACGAATTCGAGCCAGTGCATCCAAGTCCAATCATATCACCTTTACACTCAGGCGCGGTGACACCCCTCCTGTTAGACTTGGTTCCAACACCCTACCACACACAGATTGTGTTAAATACCTTGGCTTCCACTTAGATAGGCGCCTAACATGGAAGCAACATATCAAAAATAAAAGGGACGAGATAAACCACAAGTTCCGCAACCTATATTGGCTCATGGGAAGAAATTCTGTGCTCTCTGTAGACAACAAACTCCTTATCTACAATTCTGTCCTCAAGCCCATATGGACCTATGGGATCCAATTGTGGGGCGTTGCCAGTAAAACCAACATACTTTGCCTGCAAAGAGTCCAAAATGGTATCCTAAGATCAATAGCAAATGCCCCTTGGTTTGCTCGGAACGACGAAATCCATGACTATCTGCAAATACCATCAGTTACCTCTAGTGATGGGCGGAGGATAAATACTCAGAAGATAAATACTCGAGTATTTATCCGTTTCGGATAAATACTCTTTTTTTATCGTTTTTATCGGATATTTACTCAAAATGATGGATATTTATATTTTTTTTGCGAACAAAATGGTTATTTTTACAAATTCAATGACAAGTATTGTTACTTGGGCTATCCAAAAATGATATGATTGTATTATTAGGTCTCAGAAGTCTCTCCAGTCAAGGAGAAGCAATTTGTTTCTCACTGCAGCCTAACTCTGCCTCATTTTATATGCAGTTTATCTTGTTTGCGTATCTTGGATCTGTAGATATCCTGTTTGGCTTCTGCCATACGTGCATGTCAGTGATTTGACTGACTGACGAGGCCCCCATGGTGGGCCAAACGCCTGGCGGGGTCGCGAGACTGTCTAAACAGGTAACAGTGACCTTGAAACGTAAATGGCTATTGCAAAAACACCGTGAATACGAGTCAAGTACAAGTCAGTACAAGTCTGGACGACTCATTTGACAGTTTATCCTCGTTAAAAAAAAAGGGCTTTGGCTGAGGAAGCAATCGCTCGGGATGAAGACATCTTGGCAGTGTCTCTCGTCATGACGAACGTCTTCCAGACTCTGCCCTAGAGTTAAATTAAGGAAGCGCTCCGCTATTATGAAGTTTCGAATTCAAACCATCTACGGTGCACCGTCGCATTTGGTACCTGGCACACGGCTCCATGGTATCGACGTTGTCTGTTACGCCGATGACATGTTTGACTGTAAAATAAATATGTTTTCTTTCTTCTTAACGAAGTGGGGAGGACGTACCGTGACTAGTCACTACTGATAACTGCCTGCAGGGCAGGGGTTGAATAGGTCCTGCCACAGACACGGCAATTAGGCCTTGAGATGACGTCAACAAGGCCAAAGCCCTATGTTAGGTAGGGTTGAAAACAAGTTGAGTTGACATGTTTTTTAATAAGGTAAACCGTTTAATATGAAAAAATGGATCAAATCTCGGAGTAAGACCCGGTGTCGAATACGGTAATACGGTTCGACTCAGTAAGACTTGTTTAGACTCAGACATACTCGGGTAGACTCGGTAAGACTCGGTCAGACTTAGTAAGACTCGGTAAGATTCGGTAAGACTCGGTTAGACTCAGTCAGATTCAGTATCAGATTCGGTCAGCCTTGGTAGGACTCACTCAGACTTAGTCAGGATCGGAGTCAGACTTGGTAAAACTCGGTCAGACTCGGAATCATACTCGTTAAGACTCGGTCAGACTCAGTAAGAATCGTTCAGAGTCAGTCAGACACGTTCAGACTCGAAATCATACTCGCTACGACTCCGTAAGACTCGGTAAGACTCGGTCAGTCTTGTTCGAACTCGGAGTCATGCTCGTTAAGACTCCGTAAGACTCGTTCAGACTCAGTAAGAATCGGTCAGAATCAGTCAGACTCGTTCAGACTCGAAATCATACTCGCTACGACTCCGTCAGACTCGGTAAGACTCGGTCAGACTTGTTCGAACTCGGAGTCATGCTCGTTAAGACTCCGTAAGACTGGGTCAGACTCAGTAAGACGGTCAGAGTCAGTCATCTCGACTCGTTCAGACTCGAAATCATACTCGCTAAGACTCAGTAAGAATCAGTCGGACTCAATCACACTCCGTCAGACTCGAAATCATACTCGCTAAGACTCCGTAAGACTTTATAAGACTCGGTAAAACTTGTTCGAACTCGAAGTCATGCTCGTTAAGACTCCGTAAGCCTCGGTAAGACTCAGTCATACTCTGTATTAGGTTCGGTCAGACTCAGACTCGGAGTCAGACTCCATCAGAATCGGAGTCAGACTCCATCAGAATCGGAGTCAGTCTGACGGTTACACTCAGTTAGACTCGGTTAGATTTGATCAGACAAATGTGCGGTCGCTTGTCCGCGTCAGTCCTAATTCATAATTAATTAGAAACTGAAAATTATGTTTTATTTAAGTTTTCATTGAAAAATTGAAAAAAAGTAAACAACGAATTATGAAAAAACGTGAATATTTCCTCCTTTTTTCAACGCATAAAGTAATTGTAATTATTAATGTGATTAAAAAAGTACGTTACAAATCTATATTTACAGATTTTCATGTATTTCAATCATTTTTCTTGTAAAACAACAAAATTTACGATGAACAATGTAACTTACACTATAAGTAGTATTTATCCACTGTTTTGGATAAAAACTCGAGTAAAAATGGATATTTATTGAGTATTTATCCATTTTGAGTATTTATCCGGATAGAAACCCATCACTAGTTACCTCTGAAATCGAGCGATACAAAAAACAACACAAGGCACGCCTAACCTTGCATCCAAACGCACTAGTCACTAACTTGTTAAACCCGACAGCGGTGGTATAAAGATTGAAAAGAAACCACCTTCTATGAGTGGGAGGCGCAGCACTGGCTGCTCCACCATAACGCCATTTGTCAAAGAACGAATTCGCTTATGGTCTCACGACTGATTGCAAATAATAAATGGAAAAAAAAACTTAAGTATTTAAAAAAATCTATTTAAATTACAACAAAAGCATTAATAAACTACAATGTTAATTCAGCGTGTGATTCAACTTACAGCTTTAGGCATAATCCACTCTTGAATAACATTATAAATTCTCAATTCACGAGGTGAGCCAGTGTGAAGTAAATGGCTAACTCTAGATGCCAGAGAACGTCCACATCGGAGACAAATATTACGGTGGCCAAGATTTCTAGCTTCCCCAAGAGGTGATCTTTGAGCCAGGTCCCAGCAAGCTTGGCAAACATAGTCACTGCTGTTTACCTGAAATATGCAAAAGTTATTTATCTAATATCTTTAAACGAGCAATTCTTGTATATTTATTTATATATAATCAGGATCTCGGAAACGGCTCCAAGGATTTTCATGAAATTTACAGATTAGGGGTTTTTCGGTCCCAGGTTCGAAAAAAGCTCGGTTCCCAACATATAGACATTTTTTAAACCGAGCGAAGCTCGGTCAACCAGGTATTAAGAGATAACATGACTACTCAAGCAGGATGTACCCGGATGAATATAGTTTTTTTAAGAACTTTATTGTGCAAAAAAATACTGTGATTTAATGATTTACTGTGCCCAATTGTTACTCAATTAAATGTACCTAATGTATCTAGTGACATTAATGTTTACCTATCTGTACTTTATTATTTATGGGTGTTGTTAAGGAGGAAAACATACATATATAACAAAAAAGAGTGCAAGCTACCCCACTGTAGACGCTGGTGAGCTAATAAACAGAAAATAAGTAAGTACTTACGTATTGTGGTTCACGCCATTTTCGAATCACTGCTAATATCATTTCGTCATCCAAAGCTCGACGGCCTAGTGTATTGCAGCGACTAGTCGCTATGCCACAATTTATACAGCGATCCATTATATCGATCAATATCCAATCGGTAGGCAGTTCGTCGAATCCAAAATAACAAGTCCAAGTTCAACGTTTAAGCAGGGTTCTCCGTGTCCGGTATGGTAGCAAGGCAAGTCGTAGAAGGAAGAAGATCAGAGGTCCGTAGGAAATAGTCTTGTGTAGTTCGCGAACGAACTAGTTCGAAAGAACAGCTCCCACAGATGAACTAGTGAACTAGCTCCCACATTTTCCGCTCCTTAGTTCAGTAGTTCGAACAGAATGAAAGAGATCGACTGATCTAAGATCGTTGCACGGGAGCGGGACAGCACTACACTATAATACTCCCGTTCACTCACCGATCATGCGCGCATCCTGTTTCGTAAACTTTACACAAATTGTCGCAGCAGGAACCGTATTAAAACGAGCGAACAAAGACAAACTAAATCTGACATCTCTTTGCGAGCGAACGATTTGATCGCTCTTGATCGGTCGGTCTCTATCACAGGTCTCTATTTACGAGCTACGAACTAACGAACTAGAAGAGCGAACTAGTTCATTTAAGAGCGGTGAACTAGATTGAGCGCTCTCAGTAGTGAACTAGAATGCCCAAGACTAGTAGGAAAGCCGGGTCGAGGAAAATATCAATAAAACAGTTTGGAGGAAACACTCAGAACGCACACGCTTAAAACGATACGAGACGAGTGTCGATCGATGTCACTGTCATGTCATGCATGTTTATTTTTTTTATTTTTTTGCAATTCTATTCTATTTCTTATTATGGCAAGCAAAGCCGATGTCGACTATTCTGCCATTAACGAAGATGAATTGGACAAGCAAGAAGTGTGTATATAAAAGATATAAGATTTAACCAAAATAGAACGATTTAAGGTTCCGTTCGATGATACAGTTGAACTTAATGTAGACCAGCTGGGGTTAGTAGGGGACTGAAACAAACAAACAAATAGATTACTTAAATATAATAATGGTTAGAACATAGAAATATACACCACATCTATACAGACAGAATATTTCAGGGGCAGGGAGGGGATTATAGTTTTATATTATTGTGACGGATGAAAATCATCAGCGTCACAAGTAGTTCGGGAGAGGAATGTGTTAGAAGGGAAGGGAAATTAATTGGGAGAGGGATCTTAATTTTAGGGAGGCGACTATATAAATCTAGAGGAGGGACGTTATTAGGGCATTCAAAAAAAATGTGGTCCAGGGTGCCTTCCTCCATCCCGCATTCGCACAGCGAGGAGTCTCGGACGTGGATTTTGTGTAGAAATACGGGAGTGCAAGAGAACCCTAAACGGATTCTGCAGATGACTGATATAATGGTTTTGGAAACCTTTTTACAATTAAAGAACCATGGTTTAGGTTGTATGGTTGGTTGTACTGCATAGAAAAAGCCACCTTTCTTTTTGCTGGATATATTCCACTGCATCTGCCAGGATCGCTGTAAATCTAGTTTTGGGAGGGACAATAGGTCGTAACCCTGGTGGGTGTTGTGTGTGAGGTCTGACGTTAAAGATGAGCAAGCATCCTTGGCCACAGCGTCGACGTATTCGTTACCCTTAATGCCACTATGACTAGGGATCCAAACAAGCTGAACATCCTTTTGATTTTTAGCGCATGTCAACAAGGAGTTTTTAATTTTTAAAATTAGGGAGCTGTGTAATTTAGTTTTAAAGGGGGTTTGGACTAAAGCTTGCAAGCAGCTTAAGGAGTCTGTAAAAATAACGGCGTTTTCAATGTTTTGGTGTGCTTCTATGAATAGACAAGCTTCCAATACAGCCACACATTCGCCGGTGAACACCGAAGACTCCTTAGGGCATTTAAATTGTAAAATGATTTTGGAGTTCCGGTAGTACACCGCGGCGCCTGTGTGACTATCTTTAGTTAGCTTCGAAGCATCTGTATAAAACAGTTGAAAACCACTCCATCGCTCGTCCACCACCGCGTTGAAGGCCAAATTCGCTGACGGGGAGTTTTTAGATATACCAATATCGAAGAAAATTTTGGGAGTATAATTTAGAACCTCATAAGCGAAATGGAAGAGGGGTAATCTGGGATATTGGACGATCGGACTTGATAAATTTAGGACTAGGCGGTAGGAATTTAATATTAAGGGAATTTCTTTATTCTTCCAATGTCTTGAGCTTCTGCATATGGCATCTAGCTCTTTTAATCTTCCTATAAGGGGATGTGAGGATCTGCATATTAGCCTAGACACAAAACGGGATGCTAGAAATTGCCGTCTAAGGGCTAGGGGAGGTTCAGCGCATTCAACCTGCAACGCGCTAGTGGGAGAGGATTTCATACAACCTGAGATGATACGGAGGCACCTGGACTGTACTTTGTCCAGCCCAGCCAAAGCTCCTTTATTGCAAGGAGTCATGAGAAATGTTCCATAATCTAGGACACTACGTACCAAAGCATTATAAATTAATTTCATGGTAAAAGGGTGGGCACCCCACCAAACACCAGTAAGGACTCTAAGAATTGAAATAGTACGTTCACATTTTTGAATAAGGAAATTTATATGTTGTTTAAAGGTTAATTTTGAATCTAAAATGACGCCTAAAAATTTAACATGACTGGCAATAGGTATATTATGGCCTAAAATGTCGATCGAGATATGAGGGATGAGTCTTTTGCGAGTGAAGATTACTGCCGAACTTTTTGGTGCAGAAAGTGTTAGTCCATGGCTTAAAAGCCACTGGTTCAAAGAATCCAGAGAGAGACTTAAAGAAGACGAAGCGTCAACAATGGAAGGGTCCGTCACATACAGAACAATGTCATCGGCGTATTGCAGTAGCTGACAGTTGTTGTTTAGGCAGGTTCCAATATCAGCCGTATATAGATTGTAAAGGATGGGACTGAGGACATATCCTTGTGGGAGTCCCTTCCATGTCTGTCTTTTGTCAAATTCCTCTCCCTGAACTCTCAGAACCAGTGAGCGGGACATCAAGAGTTCACATATACATTGTATCATCTTCGCCGGGAGACTCAGCTGTTGCAATTTTTGCCTGAGAATGGGAAGAAGTACATTGTCGTACGCGGAAGAGATATCGAGAAAGGTGGCCACAACAGATTCGTTTTTCGAAAAGGCTAGACGGATATCTGTAACTAGGATACCAACACTATCCATAGTACTTAGCCCTTTCCTGAAACCAAATTGGTGGTTCGGCAGTAAATCTCTCGATTCAACTATCCACTCGAGACGGTTTTTGATAAGGTGCTCCAGTAATTTGGCTAGAACTGAGACTAAAGCAATTGGTCTAAGGCCGTTCGGATCATCTGCATGTTTGCCTGGTTTCAATAGTGGGATAATGATCTGTAATTTCCATTGGTCCGGAACCCATCCATGACCATAACAATAATTAATAATATTTAAAAAGTAAATTTTAGCCTTTTCGCCAGAATGGGTTATAAAAGAGTATGGTACACCATCAATACCAGGGGCTGAGTCCCGGACATGATTGAGCACCACATTAAATTCCTCCAAAGTAAATGGAGTATCAAGAGGGTTATCTGTTGCATTAAATAGAGGTACATTTTGAAGTTCTGATAATAGTGGGACATAGGGTGGAGCCAATTTATCAAAAAAATGTTCAGCTGTTTCCCTGGTGATCGGGGAAGAGATTGACGGGGAACACCCTCTTCTGAACCTGTTGATGTTTTTCCAGACTGCTGAAACCGGAGTAGAAGGTGATAAAGTTGTGCAGAACTTAACCCAGCCTGAACGTTTCTTTCTGCGAAGAAGACGTTTGGTTTTGGCATTAATCTGGCAATATGCCAACAGGTCTTCTGTGCTCATGTCCCTATTGTAACGTCGTTCAGCCTCCTTCCTTTCCTTAATCGCTGAGGTGCATTCTGAGTCCCACCAAGGGGGTGAAGGGATTTTGTTGCGGGCACAATTTCTTAGAGGGAAGCAGGAATCAGCACTGGAGGAAACGGCAGTTACAAAGCCCTCATAGCAGCTCTTGGCATGACAGTGATCAGCAGAAATTAATAAATTTGAGTTTAAATTTGGAAGGATATCAATTTTCTCCTCCAATGATGAAGCAAATTTTGACCAATCTGGTTTGGACAGGTTATACTTCAAAAGTGGAGGGGAAGTTTTCTCAAGGTAAGACTTATTAATGAAAGATGTAACTATAGGGTAGTGATCACTACCATGTGACAAGGTTGTGCATTCCCAAACAGCTGATGATGCCAACTCAACTGAACAGAAGGTGAGGTCTACACAACTTTTCTGCTGGCCTGGGAGGGAGCGTCCTGTTGGGCTTCCATTGTTTAAAATGCAAAGGTTGCAGTCATCCAAAACATCGGCTAGTGCTATACCAAAGGCATCACAGCGCTCAGAACCCCACCTATAATGGTGGCAGTTGAAGTCACCCATGACCAGTATTGGGCCCTGCACATTAGAAAAGATGTCTTTTAAAACAGCCAGAAAGTTGTGGTTGGGGTGCGCAATATAAATGGAGAACACTGTGATGCCCTCAACCAATCCCGCAGCGATACTCATATCACCAGTAAGTGGAGGAAGAGTGAAAGGAAGGAGAGGGACTCGGTTATTGACTAGGAGGGCAGATCCTCCATAGCCATCTTGTCTGTCACATCTAAGGATATTAAAATGTGGCATACGAAAGCTGAGACTTGGCGTAAGCCAGGTTTCAGCTATGGAACAAGCCAATGGCTTGTATTTATTTAAAAGGAATATGAGGTCGTGCTTCTTATGCCACACGCTCCTCACATTCCACTGAAGAAATACTTGGCGAGACGCCATTTTTAAGTTGTGAAAGGAGATTTACTAGTTGGTTGGCAACGTTGGACGGTGATGTATTAGGAGAAAAGGAAGAGGAGATAAGACTAGGTATTAGTTTTATGAGTAAATCAATAATAGTAACAATACTATTATTGAGAGGGACATTTTCATTATTAAGAGCGCAGCCATTAGGCTGTGAAGGTTGGGGGGTGCTGGTTAACTGTTGGTGGGCAAATTTGTCATACGACGGTGATAAGGGGGCATGGGTCTTAGGCTTTAGGGTTACTGTCTTGTGGTAGGACTGGGAAACTGAGGATTTGGTGATATTGGCATAGCTGCGGGAAGTCGTTGGAATGGATTTGCTAGCCTCAGCATATGAGATGGATTTCTCAGCCATAACAGTCTTTATAGCCCTCTGTCTACCATGCTCAGGGCATGACCCGCTATCAGCAAAGTGATTACCCGAGCACAAAATACAGAAGGCCTCACCCTCCGAAATGTTACAACCATCACCAGGGTGATCGTGGCCACACTTACGGCAGCGTGGTTTTGATCTGCATGCATTCGCAACATGTCCAAACCGACAACACTTGCGACATTGGATTGTTGGAAAGATATACTGTTCGACAGGAAGTGATGTGTAACAGCAGAATACTCTTTTCGGCAACGTTTGTCCATCAAAAGTGATCACGCAGGTTTCAGTGGGTTTCCATTCAATGTTCCCGTCTCGTTGCACTTTCCTGTTGATGCGGCGAACCTTAAGGATACGTCCGCAGCCTGAGGGTACTGTCAAATATTCCATAACTTCCTCTTCTGTAACGTCAGACGGGACGCCTGTTACGACTCCCATCCTCGTGATGTTAAATGTAGGGATATAGGCAGTGAAGTTATGTTTAGGAAGGATAGGGTTGACCAGGAAGGCGTTAGCGTCCTGGGGGGAGGTAAATTCAACGGAAACACGGTTTCTTCCCACTCTTTTAACACCGCCAAGGACGATGTTACGAACATTTTTGTTTATTAGAAATTTGCCAAAATTTACAGGATGTAACGTTGAGCCGGACATGGATTCAGAGGATTCCATACGAGAGACGTGGACGAGGAAAGGGGCTTTGTCTATTGCAGAGTATTTTATTCGGCCGATTTGGCTTCGCATCTGTTTATTTGGGGGGGAAGGCGATGGGATTATTTCATCACTGGTTCGTTTTCTGGAAGATTGTTGGCTACGCTGGGACTGGGATGTATCCATCTCTGACACAGAACAGACAACCTCTGCCAACTGGGATAGAGGATTTTGGGAATATGGGAGTGATGATGGACTTGGGAGGTCGGGGGGGTCTGGATCAGGCGGTTTATTGATGTCCATTTTGGTTGAAGCTTGATTAAAATAGGACGATCACAGTACAAACCTTATTACGAACACAAGGACAACACACTTAAACAATAACAAGTCACTAAAAAGTATCAACAATCAATTAAAAACACCAGAAAATTCACACACACGTGCTAGCCAAAACACCCGTGACAGAATCCATTTTTTTTTGTAATGTTTTTTGCATGGCTTCGTGGCCTTTTTGCCAATGTCATGTATGGTTGTCATAGTTTGCACAGATTAAAAAAAACAATAATCGATTAGTAGATGTGAATCGATTAAACTCAATTATGTAGATATTTAAACTCTTAATACTCTAATTCTAGTAGATTTAATTATTTTAATCAAATAAATCATCCGGTGAAAGCATTTTCGTAAATAGTATGAACTTTGTAGGTAACGATAATTAATCGATTACAATTGAATCGATATTCCGATTACTTCGTAACGCTAACTTAATTATTGAATTTTTCATTTCCCAGATTGTAAATTGAATTGATTTTGCACAGTATCAAATAGAAAAAAAAAAATCTTTTTTTTAAGCTATACCTCAACTTATTACAATTGGGCCCAGAAATCCCCGTCTCCTTTTGTCATTAAATCGTTATGTTGTGTTAGTACACGCAATGTTCGTTGTTGGAGACATTTGTTGGTATTTAAGTGGGCATTTCTACGAAGAGGGCATTTTTTTTGTCCTTTTGAAAAAAACATGGTTAGAAGTTACATACACATCCCAAAATTTTTAAGCGTACGTCTCAATCTATATTCTAACTGGAGAGCATAACATAAATTCCGTACTACTTCTTAATTTTCCTAAAAAAAAATCTAAAGTGAAAAAACGGGTGTAATTTCACTGATTTTGACCTGTCCCTTTTCCGAAATCGATTGAAAAATATTTTATATTTTTAAATGGAGCTGAATTTCAAGCAAACTTTTGATATTCGTGGGTATATGGATAGTTAACCAAGAGACATTGACAATAAATAAACCTATAATTGCTTATTTTGTTACATTTGTGGATGCGTAAAGATTTGTCCCAGTCTAATGAGTCATTTCCGTGTCATACAGAAAACACTGGATTACGATACTAAATACCCGCGAACTGGACATCACCATCCGATTCTTGTATACTGTCAGGTGCTCCCGAGCAGGCCCTGTAAGTGCATATGTGGTGTACTGCTGTTTTTTTAGATTTTCGAAGGTGAGAACCTGTTTCCGTGTCTTTAGTTCGGAGTCTTTTCTCAATACCGTGTCAAAGATATCTTTTGAATGTTTTATTTTTAAACATGTTTTGTTTCCCTAGACTGAAGTTTAACTAGACAAAAGCATGGTTTTTTCATTTAATTTGTTTGAAGTCGTAACAGTAATAAGTTATTTTGATTAGTACGATATTTTTTCAATTCCGTGGCCCTCAATTTTGTGTCCTGGTGTCCACGGAATTGAGAACGATGGTTTACCCATGTAACTAATCTCGGTTTATATGGGGTTTAAAGTCACTTGCTTCACAATTTGTCATGGTAAAGTAGTTTACGCCATACATTATGTGTCTATAATGTTGTATAAAAGGTTTAAAGTATCTAGAGTTGACGTTGCAATTGCAAGATCAGATTTTAACTAATACTACCGCGACTAGCTACTCGAGCCTCGGAAGATCTTAAAATGATAGCCTATATTTTATTCTGATGTATAAACTATATTGCTGCAAAGTTTCATTTAAATACATTCAGTAATTATTGAGTAAAAAATTGACCTGACTGTTAAACACCCGAAAACTTCGATTATGTCTATTACTTTCTGCGGTTTGATAAATGGAACTGACTTGACGTCTATTCTTCATGTCTCTTGTTTGAAATTTAAAGGTTTAACGAAAATGCTTAATAGAATACATTTTACCATATAAGTTTAATAGAAATGCTCATTTAAATGATTTGACTACAAGTTAGTTAACTAAGCATTATAACTCAAGGAATCTCTCTCAAGGCAGACTCAATATACAGGGTGTTTCTTTAAAATGGGACAAAAGAGAGAAATTCGAATCCATAAGAGATACGGGAAAACTATCTTAGAAACCTTTAGCTCTTTTTTGATGTTGACAATTTTGGCGTTTTTATTTTTTTGGTCAAGTGTGAGTTGTCCACGGAAATGAGTGAAATCGGTCAAAAATTTTTTTAGTGCCGTTTGACTCTTTTTCATGTAAGGATCATTTCATTGTATTACAAGAAAAAAATCGGGACGGCGGAAGTTGGTCAAATTTTGCAAAATATTTTTTCATACAAATTGTTTGAACGAAAAGAAATATCACTTTTTTATGATGTTACTTGATTTAGTGTCTATTAAGGATCATTTCATTGTATAGGAAGGAAAATGTCTGGGCAATAGAAGTGGGTCAAAAGAACAGTAAAGTTTCTTCTAACAGCATAAAGTTTATCAGTAGTAGTCAGTATTTCATTAGATTTGACCCACTTCTGTTGCCCAGACATTTTCCTTCCCGTACAATGAAATGATCCTTAATAGACACTAAATCAAATAACATCATAAAAAAGTGATATTTCTTTTCGTTCAAACAATTTGTATGAAAAAATATTTTGCAAAATTTGACCAACTTCCGCCGTCCCGATTTTTTTCTTGTGATACAATGGAATGATCCTTACATGAAACAGAGTCGAAAGGCACTAAAAAAAATTTTGACCGATTTCACTCATTTCTGTGGACAACTCACACTTGACCAAAAAAATAAAAACGCCAAAATTGTCAACATCAAAAAAGAGCTAAAGGTTTCTAAGATAGTTTTCCCGTATCTCTTATGGATTCGAATTTCTCCCTTTGTCCCATTTTAAAGAAACACTCTGTATACTTACATAACTAAAATACAAAAAACTGCTAAAATTTGTTCTTGAATGTTTAAAAAAAATTGAATTTGTCTTTCCCGGTTACGTAGAATATGTGTAATTCTAAATTCTGTGGTCACATTTCTCAATTCCATGGCACTCAATATTTATTTCATAAACTACTGGAGCAATTATTGACAAATTAGCACCATTTTGTTTAGAAAAATATGCTTATTATTTTGGTGATATAAAATTAGTCAAAATGTGAAAAAAAAAATTGCCCACGGAATTGAGCAAAAATCACCGTGTCCGTAGAAATGCCCAAGTATAATTTAAGGAATTATTACCTACGTAAGTTTTACTTGCTACATTGGCGGGCACCTGCCTCGCCAGTAGATAATTTTGTGGCTGAGTTTGTTGAATAAAACCCCTTTTGAGATTCACTTTAGTAATTTTATTGGAGAGCAAAGAAAAACGTGACCGCGCCCTCGGGTGCGAGCGGTGAACAGGAAGTAGGCAGTGTTGCCATACTTGAAATATTTTTATGTTGTTGCCAACATAAGTTGGGGGGGGGGGGGCCTACGGCAGTAGGACTACATAAAATTAACAAAAAGTAAGTAACTTTAAACTAAGCAACATTACAAATCAATCAATAATAGTTTCAATAAAGAAGTTGAAATTTGACTTGAATATTATTTGTTTAAGTACATTCATATTAACATATACGTAGTTTAAGACATACATAACTAACACTTAAATTCTTATGTTATCTAATACAAAAAAAAACTTAGACCTCTATAGGTAACACACAGACCTTTGTAATGGACCTGTTGTGCGTATAACCATTAGCAGTTTTTACTTCTATGGCCCGAACCTTGCCGTCCTTTCCTGGAAAAACATTAGTGATACGAGCCATGGGCCATTGCAAAGGTGAGGTGTTGTCATTACGTAATATAACTAAACTACCTATTGAAATATTAGGAACATTGCTGCGCCACTTAGGGCGACTTTGAAGCAGAGTCAAATAATGCTTGTTCCAATTTTTCCAAAAAATCTGTTTCATATTAGTGATTACAGACCAAAATTTTAAGAAATTAACATTGGTATCGCTCAAATTTTGTTCTGGAATACAATTGAGAGTTTCGCCTGTTAAAAAATGTCCAGGTGACAAAAAGGAATAATCATTGGGATCTGCTGTTAGAGCAGTTAATGGACGAGAGTTAAGTACACCCTCAATCTCTACTAATACACTATTTAATTGTTCATAAGTGAGTAGGGCCTTACCTACAATACGTTTCAAGTGGTGTTTTGCACTTTTGACACCACTTTCCCAAAGTCCACCAAATATTGGACTATAGCTGGGTATAAAATTGAAATTGATACCGCGTTTTGCAGCATACGAGTTCACAAGAATTTGGTGACTTTGAGAAGTGTGCAGGCGATACATTTCATCTAATTGGTTCCTTGCCCCCTTAAAAGTTGACCCATTGTCACAGAAAACATCGCTGGGCAGGTTACGTCGAGCAATGAATCGCTTGAAAGCTGCGAGAAATGCTTCTGTCGTTAAATCAGATACTAATTCAATATGAATCGCCTTTGTCACAAAGCATACAAATAAAACAATGTAACCTTTACTGATGACTGGTTTTCTGATACGACTATTTTTGACTGATACCGGCCCAGTGAAGTCCACTCCGACCTTCTGAAACGGGCGACATGCGGTGACCCGCTCTGCAGGCAAGGAACCCATCAGCTGAGATGCCGCTACCGCTTTCAGCCTGAAACAGGTAATACATTTATGTATTACTTTTTTTACAGTTCGTAGCCCATCGACAATCCAAAATCGTTGTCTGATGGAACTTAATACTAACTTTTGCCCTGCATGGAGCATTTTTAAGTGTTCATCCCTCACAATCAAGCTTGTGATCACTGATTCCTTAGGCAAAATGATAGGATGTCGTTTATCATAAGGTATGGGTGCATTCTGCAGACGACCGCCTACTCTAAGAATGCCAGAGTTGTCTAGGAATGGATTTAGTGGCTTTAAATTGCCTGAGACTTAATTGATGACAAACACTTAATCTCGTTTACATAATACTGACATTGTTCATATTTTAAAATTAATAATAATGACTTTCTTAATTCTAAAGTTGTTAAAAAACCTTTTTATTTTGTACTGTTACACTTAACATTGTTACAAAATCTAATTACATAAGAAAGTATACGAGTCATTTTATTGATATTTGAATATTTCTTTAACATCTCAAAGATATTAGAACTATCAGTACTTAATGTGGTACATACAACCTTTATGTTTTTTTCAGATTTTAATTCAGGTAGCTCTAGAGGAGATTCATGAACATTTGACTGAAATTGATAATCTATATTATGCAAGAATGCTGGTCCATGCCACCATAACTTATGATTATTGAGTTCATGAGGCTTTAAACCTCTACTAAGACAATCAGCAGGATTGTGTAAAGTATCAACATATTGCCAGTGACCGTCACGCGAAAGCTCTGAAATTACTCTTACCTACCCTATTTGCAACATAAGCTTGTAGCTTTGTTGGTCCGATTTTTAACCATGCTAGGACAATTTGAGAGTCAGAAAGTAGTTGAGTGTCAGTGATATGTAAGTTTATCGAAAGTGTGAGTAGTACCTTTGCAGCCAGCTCAGCAAGCAGTAGTGCAGCATTGAGTTCAAGCCTGGGAATTGTTAACTTTTTCCTAATGGGATTTATCCTAGATTTGGAAGCCAGTAGCTGGACATGACAATTACCTTGTTCGTCAGTACAACGTAGGTATAAACAACAACCATACGCGACCTTGGAGGCATCAGCAAATCCCACCAGCTGGATACAGACAGTATCAGGTGGCTTGACACAGCGTGGAATATTAATTGTCCCCATATTAGATAAATCTTTAACAAAGTCGTTCCACATTTTTCTGATATCCTCAGGTGGACTTGTGTCCCAGCCTGTTTGACTGACACACAAAGCTTGCATGATAACTTTAGCACGAGTTAATATAGGCCCTACTAAGCCAAGTGGGTCAAAGAATAAACTGATGTAACTTAATATTTCACGTTTAGTGTCACATGTACTGTCATATGGCTTGGGACAGCTGGCCTTGAACATGTCATCATTGACATTAAAATTGATACCTAAGGTTTTTACAGACATGTCATGCCGCTCTATTTCCAAGTCCCCAAAGTGATGCGTTTCTTTAGGAACATTTTCAAGGATTGAACCACAGTTAGACGCCCACTTGTGTAGCCTGAATCCCCCCAGAGCAAGAAGCTGAATTAACTCAGACTGCATTTTTACTAATTCAGTGCAGGTTTGACTATTCGCTAAGATATCATCAACATATGTATTGTTTTTCAGGATTTTGGATGCTAATGGAAATTGACTTTCATACCTATTTGCAAGTTCAATGAGGCAGCGAGTAGCAAGATATGATGATGGTTTAACACCATAAGTGACAGTTTTCAACTGTATGCACTGAATATCTGCGTCAGGTGACTCACGCCATAGTATATTTTGCAGTGAACATTGGTTAGGATCTAAATTTATGCACCTAAACATCATACGAATGTCGCTAATAAAAAAGAATTTATTTAATGTAAATGCGATAAGAACTTCAAAAAGGTCTTTCTGTACTACTGGACCATTGAGCAGAAGGTCATTTAAAGAAACTTTTTTATTAGTAGCCATGGAGCCGTCAAACACTGTTCTTAACTTTGTAGTGCGACTGGACTCTTTCATAACAGCATGGTGGGGAAGAAAATAGACAGGATCTGTAGACATATTGTATCCACGTATGTCATAAAACGCACCATGGTTTAATTCAATGTATTGATCAATGAACTTTTTGTATTCAAGAAATAGATTTTTATCTTTATGCAATCTTTTCTCTAAATTGATAAATCTTTTAAATGCAATGTGAAATGATTGTCCCAGTTCTGAGTTTACTTGTTCTAATGGAATCTTAATGGGCATTGAAACTTGAAACTTATTGTTTTCAAGAATAGTAGTTTCCTTGAAGAACTTTTCGCAATAATCATGTTCAGGTAATTGCTCTATGTAGACCAACACATTGACTTGCTGGACCAATATCTTTCATTTCAAGGTGTTGTTTTAATTTCTCCTTGAAAACATTTTTTGTGCTTTCTTCAGAAGTGAACAGAATTAAATCATCTACCCAGATGGCTATGAAAGTATTGTTCTTTGCATTATAATAGACACACGGTCATCTGTTTTTGATTGTGTCATTCCTAAGTCATGCAGGACTGAATTTAATTTCAAGTTCCAGAGTCTGCTGGCTTGCTTGAGTCCATAAATAGATTTGTGTAACATGCATACCTGAGATCCTTGCTTATACTCTTCTGGTTGTTGCATGTAAATGTCTCTATCAATCTCTCCTTGTAGAAAAGCAGATACAGCATCCATTTGATCTATTTCTAGCCCATATCTAGCTGCTAGAGCAAATAAATAGCGGATAGTTGTATACCTGACCACTGGTGAGTATACCTCTTCATAGTCTGTGCCCCATCTTTGTGCATAGCCCTTTATCACAAGCCTTGCTTTATATCTCATAACATTTCCAGTTTGGTCTGTTTTTCTTTTAAACACCCACTTATATGGAAGAGCCTTTTTACCTGGGGGCAGATCTGTCAACGTCCATGTTTTATTTTTCATCAGAGAGGAATATTCTTCATCCATGGCCCTCTTCCATTCTGTCGCTTTTGGAGAAGCGAGTGCTTCCTCAACAGTCTTGTGTATCTGAGTCTTTACCGGACATCACAGGTGCAGAAGTGGACAACTCCTCCATGTTCATCTTGTCTTTCTGACTGCCTAATTTTGAATTTTCTTGTAAACCGGAACTGGCAGTAGCTGTTTGATTGTCTTTTACTGGAACATAAGTTTCACAATCAACTGTTACACTGACATCCTGAACATAGTTTTCAATGAAGGTGACATCTCTACTCTTGACAACTTTGTGTGACTTGGGGTCCATAAAACGATATCCTTTCGTGTTATCGCAATAGCCCACAAATATCATTTTTACTGATTTTCTGTCCCACTTTTGACGTTTCTCTTTTGGTACATAAACCATAGCTTCAGAGCCAAATATTTTCATATGAGATAATACAGGTTTCTTACCTTTCCACATTTCATATGGGGTTTTACCTTGTAGTGACTTTGTCGGGGAACGATTTATGATGTATGCAGCCGTTGCCAGAGCTTCAGCCCATTATCTCTTTTCTAGGTTAGCATAGAACAGCATGCACCGCGCTCGTTCTACTAAAGTCCTGTTCATTCTCTCTGCCATGCCGTTTTGCTGGGGAGTATACGGAGTAGAGGTCTGATGAATTATACCATGATTAGATAAGTACTTTTCAAAGTTAATGTTGCAGTATTCTTTGCCATTATCAGTACGTAGCTTGGTTATCTTATGACTAAATTCATTCTCTACTTTCAATTTAAAATCTTTAAATGTCTCTAAAACATTCAGTTTATCTTTCAGAAAATATACATAGACCATTCGTGTGAAATCATCAATGAAAGTTATAAAATATTTCATACCACCAAATGAAGTATTCTCCATAGGGCCACACAAGTCGGAATGTATCAATTCTAGCGTTCTTGTTGCTCTAGAACCTACATTTTTGAATGGTGTCCGTGCTTGCCTGCCTTCCATATATACAGTGAGTGCATGTGACATTACTTTGTTCCTGAGTCAGAGTCACACCGTCAGTACAACTGGGTAGCTTCTTTACATCTGGGATGTTCAAATGGCCCATGCGGAGGTGCCACAGGTAAGTATTATTACTATTCTGAGAACTGGAGGCTAAATATGCATCTTCTTTACTGGTATTTATGGAATATAACTTGTTGCTCAATGTTGCAGTGCATACCACCTCACCATTACCATTACCACTTGTTATCATTGATGTTCTCTTTGTCAGTCGCTGAAAAAGCTGCTACAAAACTGGAGCTTTCTCCTTTCTTTGCTGATTGTTTCCTGGGCTGTTTACAATTTTTGGCAAAATGGCCATTCTTATTACAGTTGTAACACCTTGGTCCCTTTGATTTCTCTGACTGCGCACTGTTTCCAGTTTTCTTACTTTTCGTGTAGAATGCAGTTGACTTTGATGTGTTAATCTCTTGTATGAGTTTCGATTTAACGGAGTCAGCACTTATTTGGATACCTGAACTCTCTAATCCCGTTATCATCGGTTTGTATTCATCCGGTAAGCCCGTCAACATTAAAGTGCCAAGCCACTCATCATCGACATCAAATCCAATATTCCGCAGTTTGTGAGCAGTGTTCATAATCTTTCTTACGTAGTCTTCAACGCTATTGCTTGACTCTAGTGTAGTATTTATCAAATCTTTAAGTAGACCTACCCTTCTTGTTAGGCCATTGTCATCAAAAGCCTTTTGTAAATTCTCCCATACTTGTTTTGCAGTCTTGCAATCCTGAACATGTACGTAATTCTGTGGGTCCAACAACAATATCAGCTTCGACTTCGCCTTTATATCTTTAGCTGCATCCACAGGTTTGTTATCGGCGTGTTCGACGCAGCACCATAGATCCTCATGTTCCAAATATGTTTTCATACTGAACTTCCACGTCGCGAAGTTTTCTCTTCCGATCAGTTTCTCTAAATTGAACATATTTGAACCCATCCTGCTGGTTTTCTTCACCAGAATATGCAATTACAACTGTGATCGTAAATTTTCTTAACCTCAAATTTAAATTGCACCAACAATTTTAACGGATTGAAGTTAATTAACTTTTCTGATATTTCCAACTGTACCACTTCTGAACCACGCTCTGCTACCATAAAGGAATAAACTGCGTGATTGTGGTAAATAATTAAAGATGTTTAATTATAATAATCAGACTTTTATTGCACTATTTGCACAGAACATGAAAACCGGAACAAAAGCGAAGTACTCAAGAAAGTGGCGCCACATGCGCATAAAAAATAAACTAATTTGGTTGCGTTTCATTATACACTAACAAGGCTGAATCGATACGATTTTTGCTATAAAATCGATTTCACAAAATTTCGGATTGCGGCCGTTTTGAATTTAAGCAGCGAGGTGTCGACTTAATCGGTGGAATATCCATAATTGTGTAAATGATCAAATCAAATCAAATCAAATCAAATCGTTTATTTCAACTAGGCCAATTACAGGCACTTATGAATTGTCAAAAATGTGTTCCTGAATCACTGATGTGTCGTTGTCATATCTTTCCCTAAGTAATTTCAGAGCTTCCGCATAACTATGTCCCTGAAGGGGCAAATTGTTTACCAGAGCAAGGGGCTCCCCACGAAGGAAACTTTTTAAATAATATAGTTTTTCAACAGGTGACATGGATTGATCTTTATCAATCATAGCGCTAAAAATATTAATAAACTCATAGTATTCTGTGTACTTTCCCGTAAAAGTGGGAATATTAATATTAGGCAATTTTATTCGTGAATTACTATGATTTGATAGGGAAGTTTCCGAGACTTGTGGGGAGGGAGTAGTATTTTCGAGAACTTTATTCATTTGAGCTATGAGATCAATGTAAACTTCCTCAATTTGCCCAACATCCTCGGAATCTTTCTCATCAATCGTTAAAATCGTTACACACAGTCTATTGTATTCACGGAAGACCTCCTCCAAACGGGACTTCTTCGCCTTTAGATTTTCAATAGGTATAGATTGAATTTTACCTTGTAGGCTATTTTTGAGGGTTCACCCTTGTTTGGCAGAACAACTTTTCGTCGAAAATCACTCCGGCTAATTTTGGTTACTCTAAAGTCGTTTAGTCGAATTATTCATTTCACCGAATAATTACTTTTTATATTTTTGTTTAGCCTATTTATTTCTTTGAAATAATTTCATTTGACCGAATTTTCAAATTCACTAATTTTATTTAAACTAATGTTTCACTAGACTAATAATGATTTAGTCGAAATATCGCATCGAATATTCATTTAATTAATTATTCGTTTTATTATATTGCCTATAAAAATATCGGGCTCCGCCGAGCTACCTTGGTAGGTGGTAATCAGCAATTTTACCAAGGATGCAAGAGCGAGCGAAGCGAGCTCGGAACCTGGGGCACCCCGACTCGGACAGGTTACTTTAAACCTTGCAAACAGCAACAGGAGCCCCGCGAAGCGGGGCTCCGTCGAGCTACCTTGGTAGGTAGTAATCGGCAATTTGACTAAGGATGCAAGGGCGAGCGTATATTACTGATGACCACCTACCGAGGTAGCTTGACGGAGCCCCGCTTCGCGGGGCTCCTATTTCTGTTTGCAAGGTTTAAAGTAACCTAACATGAAGGGGATGGCGGGGTCTTTCAGACCCCGCCATCCCCTTCGAACCTAACCTGTCCGAGTCGGGGTGCCCCAAGTCCCGAACTCGCTTCGCTCGCTCTTGCATCCTTAGTTACTGATTACCACCTACCAAGGTAGATCGACGGAACATAAATATTTACAATGTTTTCTTTTCTGCATTACATTACACCAATCGAATATTCGATAAACTAAATTTTATACCACCTGAATATTATATCAAATGAATATTATACCTTTTGATCAATAGCGCAAATGTTGTTATCGCAAATAAATATTCGATGAAATGAAAATTATGTTAACCGATAATATACAAACTGATTATTTTCTCGAACGTTGTTCGAATTAGTAATATTATATCAAAAGTTGTTCGACCAAACAAGGGTGAACCATTTTTTGTTAAATATATTGAAAATTGTATTCTCAACATTTATACTCTATGTCATGTTTTTTTTTTTTGATTGGTCGACGGCGCGTTGTGTCCCACGCGCGCCTCAAAGAGCGTCAGCATAATGACGGGGCCCCCCTCTCAGAGAGGGCCAAAGCCTGCCGGGGTCGCGGGATTATTCCCTAACCGTAACCCCGGAACGTAACAGGCTATGAAGGACACCGTGGATTTTAGTCAGTAGAAGTCTGACAGTCCCTCCCGCCCTGCCCGGGGTTGGAGGACTCATTTGATGATTTTACCACGCTAAAAAAAAAAAAAAAAAAAATGTCATGTTTTGACTGATTGATATTGTCTGTGGTCACTTCCTTTGAATATCCTTACGGGTGTGTGCCCTTTTACAAACCTCTCACTAATAATCTGCTGTATTTTCTTTGTGATCGCTAAACCAAATTATCTAAGTTAATCTCAATAATCATAAGTCATAATAATTGTATTTGTGTGCCATATTATGAAATATATGCATATCAAATCGAACCACCGTACCGTTGTGTTATTTGGTCAAGTTGCATCCCACTGCTGGCACCAGTAAGCAGTACTCCGCTACAGGTTAAGGTCCCAGGCTGACCAGTATAAATCCTAGAAGTGGATTCAGCAGAGAACGGTGGCATTCGATTATCAATTGAAGAAATTGCAAGAACATAACCTCACTTTTGTGCACGATGGCAACTGATGACTTGTCGCCGTCTACGGCGGGCAATGGAGCTGCAACGCCGGGCGGATCATCGGGATATGGCTTACTTGGTGGATTTGAGAAACTGGAGGGTGTCTCGAATTTCCAAACTTGGAAGTTTGCCATGAAGAATTATTTGGTGTTAGAAAACTTGTGGAGTTCGGTGACCGGGGAGGACACCGATTCACATAGATCACAACGTGCATTAGCACGGATATCACTATGCGTGAAACCGACACTGTTTCAATTATTGTACGGTATTGAAACTGCAAAAGAAGCTTGGAAGAAGCTTACTACTGTTTATGAAGATAAGGGCTTGTTTAGACGGGTGTGTCTACTTCGTCAGCTGCATCGGGTTGAATTTGCGACGTTCGCGAATATGACAGCGTACATTGATCACGTGTTTACGCTGGTGCAGCAATTGGCCAACATCGGTAAACTAGTAGAAGATGCTGAGATTGCGGAAATACTTTTAAGTGGCCTTCCTCAAGAATTTGATACGCTAGTATCGGCTTTGGAGACGGCATCGATCACCAGTGGACTATCTTCAGAACTTGTTCGTGCAAGGCTTCTTCAGGAAGAGTACCGGAAAAACAATAGTACTGAGAATGGTACTGGGAGCGGAGCGAACACTACTGCCTTTGCAGCAAACAGTAAAAACAACAAAGTGATAGTGTGTCACTTCTGTAAGAAACCGGGTCACATGAAGTCAAAGTGTTTCAAGTTGAAGCGGCTGAGAAAGGAAGAAAAGTCTAAGGAAGAGCAGACTATGACAGCCTCAACTTTTTATGCGTCAACTAAAACAGACTTTATAGTAGATAGTGGCTCGACATCACACATGTGTAATTGTAAAAGTTTGTTTGTTAATTTGAGAAATAAAAAAGCAAAGGTAAACTGTGCTGACAAGAGGGCAAAATTGGAGAGTTCTGGGATTGGTTCCATGCAAGTACGGATGAATGGTGGTCTAAAGATTTTGAATGATGTTATGTATATTCCGCAACTATCAGAGAATTTGCTGTCGGTGAGTAGATTATGTGAGAGTGGTTTGGTTGTTGTATTTAAAATGGATGGTTGTTTCATTTATGATGAATGTGAAGTTAATGGTAGGTGCATTATGTCTGCTGATTTAAACAAGGGGGTGTATAGGTTGAAAGGTGTTTGCAATCAGGAGCAGTCGATGGCTACCCTACATGAAGTGCAGGGATCACAGACTGCAAAGTTGGCTGTGTCAGATTTGAGTGCTGAGCTATGGCACAGGCGGTTAGGACATCTTAGTATGAATGGGATGAATGCTCTAAAGAGCAATACTGCTCGAAATGTTTATTTTCAGGCTGACAAAGATGACCTCCAGCAGTGTTCCGCCTGCCTTGAGGGGAAGCCTGTGGCCAAGGCTTATCCCACGGGTCAGGCTAGACGTGCTGGTCAGCTACTTGAGCTCATCCATTCAGATGTCCTTGGTCCGATGAGTGATGACAGCTGGGGAGGTGCAAGATACCTACTGACCTTCACTGATGATTTTTCGAGGAAGACTTTTGGATACTTAATGAAGAAGAAGTCTGAGGTATTTTCCTACTTTATCATTTTTAAGTCCTTCGTTGAAAAGCAGACAGGTTTGCATATAAAGTGCCTGCGTTCTGACAATGGTGGTGAGTATTGTAGCAGGGAGTTTGTAACTTACCTACAAAAGGAAGGTATACTTCACCAATTGACAGTACCGTATAGTGCTCCGCAGAATGGCGTGGCAGAGCGCCTTAATAGAACTATTGTGGAGAAGGCTAGATGTATGCTTTTGCAATCTGGTCTCTGCAAGCGCTTTTGGGGGGAGTCTATTATGACTGCCATATATTTAAAGAATCGTAGCCCCACAGTTGCTTTAGCGGGACAGTTGCCTGAGGAGATGTGGTCTGGTCACAAAGTGAGCCTGGATCATCTTCGTGTTTTTGGCTGCATAGCCTATTCTCTGGTACCGGAGCCGACTCGTACAAGTAAGTTGAACAGTAGGGCAAAAATGTGTATTTTTGTTGGATATTCAGAAAGTACAAAAGGATACCGACTTATTGAGCCATCCAATCCAAAAAGGGTAATTTATTCAAGGAATGTTAATTTTATTGAAAGTAAATTTTATAAAGATTTTAAATGTATTGACACTAAAAGTAATAATGATGAATTAATTGTATGTTGTGAATATTTAAATGAATTGAATTCTGATAGTTTGGTTTCTAAATGTTCTAGTAATGAGAGCGGTCAAGTTGAAACAAACTGTAATGAGAAGTCTATCTGTGATATTAATAATTCAATTCAGAGTGACATAATTAATAATAGTAGTAATGAAACTAATAGTGAAAATAATAATTCAAAGTATGAAATGAATCATACTTATGATTTTTCGTATGAATTTTCAGATGCGGAATCTGGCGGCAGTGTGCCAGACAGAGAACTCTCTGTAGAGGAGCAGGAGAGTTTGGCGCGCGGAGATGGCACGACTAGTACGGGGGAGGTTCCTGTGACTGTCGGAGGCCGTTCCTTGCGTAATAATCGTGGTAAACCACCTATCAGGTATGGCGATTACGAAATGAGTATGTTTGCCAACTCAATATTTGATGAACCGCAATCCTACGAAGAGGCTATTTCATCTTCAAATAGTAATGAATGGGTAATTGCTATGAGGAATGAGTATGAATCATTACTGAAAAATAAAGTATGGAAGTTAGTAGAGAGGCCTGAAAATTCCAATATTGTGAAATGTAAATGGGTGTACAAGGTGAAACATGATACATCTGGAAACTTTGATAGATTTAAAGCTCGCTTAGTTGCTCGCGGTTTTAGTCAGAAGGAGGGAATAGATTTTTCCGATACGTTTTCTCCTGTCGTACGTCATTCAACAATGCGTATTTTATTTTCTCTTGCACACCACTATAATATGTCGATGGAACATTTGGATGTAAATACGGCATTTTTACATGGAGACTTGAAAGAAAGGATATATATGGAGCAACCTACAGGTTTTGTTTCTGATGAAACTAAGGTGTGTCTTTTATCTAAATGTATTTATGGTTTAAAGCAAGCCAGTCGTATGTGGAACTTGAAAGTGCACCAATTGTTGACTGAAAATGGATACATACAAAACAAGTGTGAGCCATGTGTGTATGTGAATAAAAATAATAAGGAACTCACTATTATTGCCTTGTATGTGGATGATTTTTACATTTTAAGTACTTGTGATACTAAAAACTTATGTAAATTGTTAGAAAGTAATTTTTCAGTTAAGCACCTAGGTCCACTCAAATCTTGTTTAGGTATGCGACTGACTAGAGAAGAAAAGGTTTTAAAATTGGACCAAGCAGAATATGTAAAACGTTTACTTAAGAGATTTAATATGCTTGATTGTAAAACCGTTTCCACACCTATGATAATGAATAATAAATTGTTAAAGTCAGAATCAGAACCCTTAGATGATAACATTTATCAATACAGACAATTAGTCGGCTGTTTAATGTATCTATCTGTATGTACCAGGCCCGACATAACATTTTGTATTAGTCAGCTGAGTCAATTTTTGACTAATTTTGATAACAGTCATTGGGTGGCTGCCAAACGTGTTCTAAGATATTTGGCAGGCACTATAGATCGTGGACTTTGTTTTTACAAAAGTAATATTAATAATATATATTAATAATAATATTCCACAACTATCACACAACGCCATCTAGTCCCAAGCTAAGCAGAGCTTGTGTTATGGGTACTAGACAACTGATAAACATACTTATATATTTCTAAATACATACATATTATAGATAAATTACACCCAGACACAGAACAAATGATCGTGCTCATCACACAAACATTTGTCCTGGGTGGGAATCGAACCCACGACCTCCGGCATAGCAGTCAGGGTCACTAACCACTAGACCAACAGGCCAGTAATATTGAAGCTTTTACGGATGCTGACTGGGCAAATGATGTGTCGGATAGGAAGTCTTACACAGGTTTTGTTGTAAAGCTGGGCAGGGATGTCGTTAGCTGGGAATCTAGGAAACAGCGTTGCGTAGCCTTGTCCAGTACAGAGGCAGAATATGTGGCCATATGTGATGTAGCGAAAGAATTGTGTTTTATTAAGAATTTCATGTGTGAAATTATCAATAAACGCCCTAGTATAGTTATCTATAATGATAATCAAAGCGCTCAGAAATTGCTGTTGGCTAAAGAATATTCTCACAGACGAACAAAACATATAGACCTTAGATACCATTTTGTTAAAAATCTAATACAAATGTATGATGTAAGTGTAAGATATGTCCCTACAAGTAACAAGACAGCTGATATTTTCACAAAAGCACTTTGCTCTGTAAAACATAATAATTTTGTGAAAGATTTAAATTTAAGTTGATAATAATTTGTTGTTTGTTATAGTATATTAGTGATTATATGTTGACATTATTGTTTATTGTAGAGTCTCCTTGGATTGGGATTGCATGTAGAGTCAATCAATGTTTAGTCCGCATGTGGGTAGAGTCCCTTGTTCTTTGTTAACTTTGCATTTATAATGTAATAAGGTAGGATGTATTGTAAATTTGTGAATGTTGAGAATAAGGGGAAGTGTTAAATATATTGAAAATTGTATTCTCAACATTTATACTCTATGTCATGTTTTGACTGATTGATATTGTCTGTGGTCACTTCCTTTGAATATCCTTACGGGTGTGTGCCCTTTTACAAACCTCTCACTAATAATCTGCTGTATTTTCTTTGTGATCGCTAAACCAAATTATCTAAGTTAATCTCAGTAATCATAAGTCATAATAATTGTATTTGTGTGCCATATTATGAAATATATGCATATCAAATCGAACCACCGTACCGTTGTGTTATTTGGTCAAGTTGCATCCCACTGCTGGCACCAGTAAGCAGTACTCCGCTACATTTTTGAGGCAGGTTATTGACGCCTTTGTATAGCCTCGGTTAGCGACAAGATATCCCAAGTCGGTTGACATTGTAAACTATGTTATAAACTGAAAATTGCACGACACAAAAGAAACACGACAACGTGGATTGTAGATTTACACGAAATGGCGATTTCACTTGGCGTTCAATGAGAGAGATGACGTGCGACGCAAACGCTGCTTGGTTTGGCCGCTATGGCGGCGCGGCGTTGTTTCGGGCTTCGGCGACTCGCTCGGCTACACTCGGCTCACGATCGTCGATCATCGGCTGCTCTGCACTCGGCGTCGGCTGTGACTCGGCTCCCAACGGCGCGGCGCAAGGATGATTTCGTAGAATTCGTAACTTGTGTGTTTGTGGTGTATTTGTCTGGCGCGTTTGGCGTAATATTATGACACGGTAATAATATAATTATTATACTGTGATTATGACGAATTCCCGTGATTTGGCTTATGACGCGCACACACACACACACGCGCTTGAGAAGTAATTTTTCTTGCAGGGACACGTTTTTTAGAGGTTATTTAGCTCCCACTCCACAGCTCCACAGGTTCTGATTTCTTGAATTTATTTCGAAGGACCATTTATTTACAATTTTTTTATCTCCTTCAGCCAATACTAAGTGACACTAATGTTGAACAGTTTTATATCTTCGGTGACTGCAACCTACCTGATATTGATTGGATTCCATGTAGTAATAACGCATCAATGTCGGGATTAGTATGTAGTGGCTGATTTTGGAGTTTAGGTTTACTTTTGTCTAGCACTGTGTCAATGGATTTTAAATAAAATGCGTCTGTTCTTTATGAGGTTTATTGGTAACTAAATCAATGTAGATCATGCATCTCTTTATAAATATGAAATTGGCATTAACATAAGCCGCCCACCAAAGGACTATAGATAGTCCTTTAAAAACAATAGAAACTGATTGAATTAATAGGATACATGCAAAAACTAAATTTTATAAACGTTAAACATTAATCTCATCTGGTGCTGTATCGATTGGTAAAGCACATAACTTTGTCACACATCGCTTGGTTATAGTGTCACCGCTCTTTACGCTATACACTCTGGTTAAACCGTCAGGGCCGGGGTGCTTGTCGGTGATGCGTCCTTTGGACCATTTCCCCGGTGGGAGGTTATCTTGCTTGATCAGCACTATGTCTCCCTTCTTAAACTCTTCTTCGCGTTTTAACCATTTTGGTCTCTGCTGGAGTCGTGTGAGGTATTCCTTTTGCCATCTTGACCAAAAGTCACTTAACAATTTTTGCGTGTACTGCCAGCGTGTCAAGTTGCTTATTTTAGCGTCCTTTAGATTTGGGTTCGGGACGGTGACTGGTGCTTCTGATATTAAAAAATGACCAGGCGTCAGTGCTTGCATGGTGTCATCGTCCATTGGGCATAATGGACGCGAGTTCAGGCATGCTTCTATTTCGCAGAGAACCGTCATCATCTCTTCGAATGTTAAATTTGTAGTGAGGACTCTCTTCAAGTGATATTTTACGGATTTCACTCCGGCTTCCCACAATCCTCCGAAGTTAGGTGAATAAGCCGGTATAAAATGCCATTGGGTTCCGTCGTTTGCAAGTAACTCAGCCATTTTATCATCAAATTGCAAACCAGCTTCCTTCCAGGCCTCATATAGTTGCTTATTAGCACCAACAAAATTTCGTCCTTGGTCGCTCCACAGATTTGCACATTTTCCTCTGCGGGCGCAAAACCTTTTGAAGGCGCCTATAAACGCTGCTGTACTCAGGTCACCAACCAATTCTAGATGAATTGCCTTGGTGGACATGCAAATAAATATTGCTATATAGGCCTTAGTAGTTTTGGCTCCTCTGCCCTTACTCATCAATAATTGGAATGGTCCAGCAAAGTCGACACCTGAGTTGAGGAATGCTCGTGCTGGTTTCACCCGTACGCTTGGTAAGTCTCCCATTACTTGTGTTCTCGCCCTTGCATTTAGCTTAGCGCATACCAAGCAACGATGAATGTATTGTTTGACCAGCATTTTCGCTCGCATTATCCAATACTTGGATCTAAGGTAAGTGAGCATTAACTGTATACCTCCATGCAATGTCTTCGAGTGGGCTTCTGCTACTATAAGATAGGTAAGTTTACTTTTTCGACCCAGAATTATTGGATGCTTGCATTCTTCCACCAACTCCGCGTTCCTGAGCCGGCCGCCCACCTTGAGGACTCCATTCTCGTCAAGGTAAGGATTTAATGATTTTAATTTGCTTGAGCTTTTAACCCTTTTCTTTCTTTTTAAGCTTTCTATTTCTTCTTTAAATTCCTCCTCTTGTTCTAATTTTATACAGGCTTGCAGAGAGAGTTCGAGTTCTTCAGTGGTGATTGTACTATCTATGTTTTTTTCTAATTTATTTTGTTTCAGGAATCTTCGGCAGTAGGTTATAGTTCGAAGTAGTTCAGTCAGTGTATCAAAGATTTCGAGTTGCGCAGATAATTTATTACTTCCTTCATTGTCGTTTTGTGTAACTTTCAGAGCTTGTAAGGTGTTTTTCTTTCTCTCTAGGTCCATTGGGGTTACGTTAAGTCTAGTGAACTGTATCTTCTGGTGTGATAACCACTGTGGTCCATTCCACCACAAGTCACAACGTTTCAAATTGGCTACTAACATGCCTCTTGATGCAATATCAGCTGGATTATCTTGGGATTGAACATGGTGCCACTGACTGCAACTTACATTGGTTGTAATCTCGACAACGCGGTTTGCCACAAACGCCTTCCATCTGTTGGGATCTCCATGTAGCCAGTTGATAACAATAGAAGAATCTGTCCAAGCATAGATTTGTGTTGTGGGTATTCTCATTGCTTGCCTTATTTGCTTGAGTAGTTTGGATAGCAATAAAGCTCCACACAGTTCTAATCGAGGCAACGAAATGGTTTTCAAGGGAGCTACTCTTGTCCTAGCCGCAATGACTGTGCTTTTCACTGTGCCATCTGAGTTTGTGACTCGGCAGTAAGCCACAGCACCGTAAACTTGTACAGAAGCATCGCAATATCCGTGTACTTCTATGGAATCTTTCTTAGAGCTCAATGTTCCCATCCATCTATTTATGTATATTCCGTTAACATTTTCAAGATCGGATCGTATTGTAGCCCATTTTTCAGCTAGTGTTATATTCAAGACTTCGTCCCAATCAATCTTTTCCTGCCAGAGCTTTTGAATTAAAATCTTCGCCATAACAAGGCAAGGGGCAATCCATCCGAGTGGGTCGAATAACTTTTGAATGTCGGATAGAATGCTTCGCTTTGTGATTGCATTGCCGATAGCTGGTAAGTTATACAGATTATATTCAAATTGGTCTTTACCCAAGTTCCATTGTATGCCCAGCGCTTTAATTGTTCCATCGATCTTTAGTTCCAGATGTGCATTAGATGATCTTTCGCTTGGTTCGATAGTTTCCATGAAATCACGGTTGTTTGAAGACCATTTTTTCAGTTCGAAGCCACCTAGACGCAGTAGTTTCTTTAGATTTTGACTAATTCGAATAGCTTGTTGCAGGTCATCGTGACCGGACATAACATCGTCGACGTGAAAATCTTCACGCAATATCTTTGCTGCTTCGGGATATTTGTCGCCTTCATCATCAGCCAATTGCATAAGTGTCTTTACGGCGAGATAGGGTGCGGAAGCTGTTCCGAATGTCACAGTCAAAAGTCTGTAGTCTTTGATGTCTTCCGATGTATTATCTCTCCATAGAATTCTTTGATAATCGATATCTTCTTTATTTGTCCAAATCATTCTGTACATCTTGTGAATGTCAGAAACATAACAAATAGCATGCATTCTCCATCTAATGATAATGCTTCTCAAGTCATCCTGTAATATTGGACCCAACAAGAGTTCATCGTTCAGTGAAGTTCCATTAGAGGGGTGCGTCTCATTTCATATAAAGTTATTTGATATATTTTCATTTCAGTAACGTTCACATGATATAATCAACATGAGATAATATACCAACGTTTGATATAATTTCTCTACATATAATGTTTGTGTTATTCTAAAACTCATTTCATATAATTTTATTTGATATAACGTTTAATTAAGCGAAAATCATTACATATAACATTCGAAACGTATAATTTAACGTTTAAACTATTTTCTTTGATGACTTTGGCTTATCCTTTGAACTTTAATTGTTCGCCTTCACGATTGCTATCGTTATTAGAAAAACCGGCCAAGTGCGTGTCGGGCCACGCACAGTGTAGGGTTCCGTAGTTGCCCATCAAAATACTTATGTGAACTAACTAAACTGATTCGCTGAATTTAATTTTAAAAAGAAGAATTTTCAAAATCGGTCCAGGAGTCTTTGAGAAATCGGGGAAAATACATAAGAAAAAAGTTACAACGAATTTAGAACCTCCCCCTTTTTTTGAATTTAGTTAAAAATAGTTAACGATAAAAACCTACCTATCCCCAAAAACATACCGTAAAAACATACCTATAAAAGCTGTAAAAATAAAGTTGACAAACTTACATTTGCAGTTGTCTCCGATACATTTTGTTTAAGAAAATATGATATCAAGTACATTTTATAAGTTGGTCGACTATTACTCGTAAAGTTGTAAAGCCTACTTAGTCATGATAATTTTCTTTTAAATTTCGTTATATGTACTACTATTGTGAATTTTTTCACACCCCCAAACATAACCGTTTAGCTGGTAGAGGGGGGGGACACTCGAATCGAGCAAAATTTAGTACTTTAAAGCTTAATATTTCACAAACGATTTTTTTTATCAAAAAATTGTTAATGGAAACTATCTTTATTTTTTAAAGGCCTATTTAATGATACCCCACACTAAGGGGTACGCGAGAAAAAAAAAATCCTCACTTTACGTGTAAGTACTGGAGGTACCCTAAAAAAAAATATTTTTCGAGATTTTATTTTACCACTTTTTTCGGCACAACAAATCCGTATATTTACACCAAATTACAGCTCTCTAGTACTGTGCGTCTCAGAGCTAAACTGCGGACAGACGGACGGACGGACGGACGGACGGACGGACGGACGGACGGACGGACGGACGGACGGACGGACGGACATGGCGAAACTATAAGGGTTCCTTGTTGACTACGGAACCCTAAAAATGTAGTATCCAAGAGCGAGCGAAGCGAGCTCGTGACTTGGGACACCCCGACACGGCCAGGTTAGGTTCGAAGGGGATGGCGGGGTCTGAAAGACCCCGCCATCCCCTTCGTGTTAGGTTACTTTAAACCTTGCACCCAGAAATAGGAGCCCCGCGAAGCGGGGCTCCGTTGTGCCGGCATGACAGGTAGTAATCAGTTATTTGATCTACGATGCAAAAGCGAGCGAAGCGAGCTCGGGACTTGGGGCACCCCGACACGGACAGGTTAGGTTCGAAGGGGATCTTCATGTTAGGTTACTTTAAACCCTGTACGCAGAAATAGGAGCCCCGCGAAGCGGGGCTCCGTCGAAGATTCACAGCAGGTGGTACTATTACTAGGTACATCAGTGTTAGATAACTTGCCAGGAAGAAAAAAAAATTAGACCAAATAAGTTTTATGTCTTTTGTGCGGTATACAAAACGATTTTATATTCATTGATTGTTATGCTTATAGAAATTAGTCATTATAAAATTATGTCAATCGTTTATTATATTAACAGATCGTTATATCAAATAAAATTATATGTTCAGTTGTTATCTCTTGTAAGTTTTAGAGATTTTGTAGTTATGTCATATATTACTTACCCCCATTAGAGCCCTTGCACGAGGCGTCAAAAACAACACGAGTCTTCGTCGTTTCCTTGTCGCTACGGATCACCGCATGGTGAGGTAAGTATACTGATTTGTTATTTATTTCATTCTTAGGTACCTCTTCTATATGTTTTAATTCTTTATATTCATTGATCACCTTTGTGTATTCTTGCTTTAGTTCTTTGTTTTGATTTAATCTTTTTTCTAGCTGAAGGAGTCTTCTCTTCGCTATTTCTCTTGTGTTGCCTTCAACTGATTTTGGTTGTTCTGTTTTAAATGGTAGCTTGACTATGTATTTCCCATCTATATCTCGCTTGTGTGTCTTCTCGTAAATGTTTTCACATAGTTGTTCAGTTAGGGTAAGTTTTCTTTTCGTGTCTGTATCAACTTCCCATATTGTTGTCAGTAAATCTTCTATGTTAATTTCTTGCTTCATGGCCGTCAATGATTTTTCTCTTGCATTCAGTTTGATTGTTATTCCACCCATTAAAATCCATCCCAGGTAGGTATTTTGAGCACATGGTGTATCTGGTGGACCTTTAATGAGTCCTTGCTTGAGAATTGCTGCATATTCGTTTACACCCAACAACAGATCAATAGGTCCTGATTCATAATAATTTGCATCTGCTAGTTGGAGGTTCACTATGTGCGGCCAATCAGTCCCCTTCATGGTGTTCATCGGTACGTTCGAAGTCAAGGGCTTAGACATCACGTAGGCTCTGATAGGTAAGTAGAATTGGTTTTCCCACCGTGACAATACTTGAAACTTGACCTCATGCTTGACTTTCATCTTCATTGCTTCCATTCCGGAGACGATTAGATTTACTGGTGTTTTTTCTAGATTCAGGATCTGAGTTACCTTCTCGCTTATGAAACATGCTTGAGATCCTGAATCTATGAGTGCTCTTAAAACAGTAGTGTGTCCGTGTTCACTCTTCAAAATTACTACTGCTGTAGCCAATAGCGATATCTTCTGCCCTGCGGTATAATGAGACGCAACCATTGTGTGAACCTTCTTTTCTTCTACATCTGCTTGGCTGGATGAAGTCGGTTGCTTGGTTTCTACATTTTGAGCCGCTTCATCAATCTTCTTGGGTTGATGTAAAAGTGTGTGATGTCGTCTCTTACAGGTGCGGCAAGACATTGGCATCCGGCACTTGAACACCGAATGTCCCGCCCCAAGGCAGTTGAAACATAATTTGTTTGCCTTGACGTGTTCGTTTCTTTCATTAATTGTCATTTTATTGAATGTGTTGCAATGACACAGTGTGTGCGTTTCTTTACATAAAGCACATGGTTTTTGTTGTTTATCATTGTCCGTTGCTGTAACATGAAGAACACGCTCTTTGCTGGGTTTGCTGGTGGTCGTCGGGGAAATCATTTCAAGCGTCCGGAATTTGACTTCTAAAAACTCACGCAATTCCTTCCAAGTAGGCAGTTCTTGGGAATTTACTGAGTGGGCAGTTTGCTCCCACTCTTTGTGGGACTCCGGGTCCAACTTCTGCACAACCAGAAATATGATTACTGGATCCCAGGAATCAGTAGACACTTTCACATTTTCCAGACTATTAATAACTTCGGTGGTACAATCCAGGAGGGCCTTCAGCTGTGCCGCCGTTTGACTAGTACATTTTTTCTGATTGAATAATCGTTTCATTAATGCATTTACTATGATGCGTCTGTTATCGTATCGGTAATTAAGCGTTCCCCATGCTTGAACATAATTAGCACCCGTCACTTGAATGTTTTTCAGTAAAGAAGCCGCTTCGCCCGTGATACTGGTCTTCAAATAGTGTAATTTTTCAACTTCACTTAGCGTCGGACATGTATGAATTAGTGACACATACAAGTCTTTAAATGTAGGCCATTCGTCATAGCTGGCCTGTTGGTCTAGTGGTTAGTGACCCTGACTGCTACGCCGGAGGTCGTGGGTTCGATTCCCACTCAGGACAAATGTTTGTGTGATGAACACGATCATTTGTTCTGTGTCTGGGTGTAATTTATCTATAATATGTATGTATTTAGAAATATATAAGTATGTTAATCAGTTGTCTAGTACCCATAACACAAGCTCTGCTTAGCTTGGGACTAGATGGCGTTGTGTGATAGTTGTGGAATATTATTATTATTATTATAGTTACCGGAAAACGGAGGGAGTTGTATGTTAGGTAGCATCACTTTCGGTCGTAATTTTCCATCACACGATGTGTTGCTGCATGAAGGTTGTTCACGGTCGGTCGTCTTCGAAGTGCATGCATCCAACATTTCTCTAAGATCTCCTAACATGCATAGGTACAAGTCTTCATGTAGAAGGAATTCTTCATTTACGTAGTACGGTAAAATTCCACGTTGTTCCCGAGTTGTACTTTTCAATAATTCTTGGTGCGCTTTCTTAAATGATACCCAATACTCTTCAATCGTTTGAATACGAGTTCGTAAATATCCAGGCTTCGATAAACGTTCTTTTGGGCACTTTTTAAGGTTTATTTGGGTCTTTTTGAGTGTTGACGCCAAATCTTCAAGTACACATAACGCTTGATCTGCTTCAGACGTCATCGTTTATAATGTAAATCACAATTAAACTTCCAAATGTACTTCAATGTCTTATCGAGAATAGTCTATTTTCTAAGTTATTAAAGTTCAAACGATACACCAATACACTTTGCAAACACACTAATTGACTGTTTCTAAGAATTTCGTGCAAAACAACACCAGGTGGTCCCTTATCGCACATTGGAATGCGGTTCTTTTGTTCTCACGTCGAGCGCTCCGTCAATTTCTAATGAGGCTCGATCCGGCTCGTAATCGACCATATGATTTTGGAGTTTAGGTTTACTTTTGTCTAGCACTGTGTCAATGGATTTTAACCCTAGAAAGATAATCATATTGTGTACTACGGAGAAGATAGTCATGCGTAAAATTGACGCATGTGCTTTATCTAGTTGTAGATTGTGGTTTATTAATATATTTCATTAAAATCGTATGTTATATATATTAGCACATGTATTAGAAAAAATAAGACTGCGGATAATTTATTTTTATTTATTTATTTATTAAATAAAAAAATAATTTAAATCTTCTGCTACAAATGATCAATTTTATTACACTTAGTCTTCATTTATTTTTTTCTATGATAATCAGCATTTTTATAACACAAAATCAACAATTACAATATCTAAGATATATTAGAAACATACAGATTGTGTGAAAATCTGTTACAAACAACTTTGGAAAATTTCAACGTAAGGCTTACGACACATTGGTTTTCTCTACAATTTCTCATTATAAAAGGGAAAAGGAGCTGTTCTTTTTGTTACTCATCTATAAAAACTTCTTCTGTATCGCTCTGCAAGTCATCTTCACTTTCATGGTCCGCTGCTTCACAGTCGGTTTCCTCACAGAGAAGCTCGTCGTCGCTTTGCATACGGCTGGCCAGGATATGGTCTTCGTCCAAGTTTCTACTACCCCATTATATTATATTTTTGCTTCAATATCTATATAAGCAAACTGATAATATAAGTAATGAAATACAGTTATAGAAAGATGAAAATAAATAAAAAGAATAGACAAGTCAAAATCTTGAAAGTCACTTAAAAGATAATCATGCGTAATTTTGACGCACTTGGTCGTTATATTTCAAAATCGGTTACACATACCTTATTGACTCGTGCACATTACGGTAGCCCCCAATGACTAATGAGATGTCCTAAACGCACAGCTATGGATTCGCGCTATTTAGAAAGACAGAGCTATATTTCGAAAACGCATGCGTAAATTTTACGCAGACTATCTTTCTAGGGTTAAATAAAATGCGTCTGTTCTTTATGAGGTTTATTGGTAACTAAATCAATGTAGATCATGCATCTCTTTATAAATATGAAATTGGCATTAACAGTGGCAATTCTTCTATTTGCAGACATCTCGGTTTGTTTATGTCCTACCTGAATGCTTGTCAGTACAATACTATCATGAATGCGAATGGAAGATTATTAGACCTGGCCATAAGTGGCAATGACTGCTCTGTTTTTTCTCCTACCGACTATCTTGTGCAAATTGACAATTACCACCCACCATTTTGTGCTTTAGTTCCTTATAAATTTAATTCAATCATGATTCGAAAACCTCTTAAAAAGTTAAACTACTATAAGGCTGACTACGAGTAGATAAACAAGGAATTGAGTAAAATTAATTGGAATGAGCAGATTGGGGGGATACAGTCCGTGGATGAAGCAGTAACTAAATTCTATAATATATTTTTTGGTTTAATAAAATCCTACGTTCCATTAGTTATTTCAAAATCCACAAAATTTCCAATTTGGTTTTCACCATCTTTGATACAAGAGTAAGGCCTGGACTAGATAGAAAGTATACCACAATATCTCGGACTATGAACAATTTGCTTTGTACAGATCTAGATTTTATGACGAATGCAGGGCCTGCTTCAAAAGATACATTGAGTGTGTTGAGGACGGTATTCGTAGTAACGTCAAACATTTCTGGACTTATATTGCCAATCGAAAGTCTGGTGGTGGTATGCCCTAAGATATGAAATTTCAAGGCAAAGTTACCGATGACCCGGAAGAAATTTGTAACATTTTCGCGGCTTTCTTTGACTCTGTTTATGAACGACCATCCCCTAAAAATGCACCTTCGACTGAGGATTGGCATGAGCATAATAATAATTGTCTAATTAATAATATAGAGTTGAGCCTGACTCAAATATTGAGGGCTCTGAAATCTTTAGACGCAAGTAAAGGTCCGGGTCCTGATGGTCTCCCAGTTCGTTTTCTCAAAGCTACTGCTGAAAACATTAGTATCCCAATACATATTTTATTTAATAAATCTTTAAAACAAGGAATTTTCCCCGAGGTTTGGAAAAATGCTAATATAACTCCAATTCATAAGTCAGGTTCTAAGCATGATAGTAGGTATAAATTGGGGGTTCTGGATCACTTGCTCTTGCTTCGCTCGTGCGCGTGATCCAGAACTCCCCAATTTATACCTACTGTCATGATATCAGAGCTGGTACAGAACTACAGAGAAGCAAAATTATAGCGTTGAATCGAAACGATGAGGTGCACTTGGCACACATCTTTGTAAGTATCTAGTGATGAATGTATTAGGCTTTCCGTTTAACCCCTTACCGCATACGAAACCATAAATGGACGACTAATTTCATATTTTTTTTATAAGCTCCTGATATACCCTATCTTAAAAAACTAACTGACTTCAGAACCAGAATTTCATCATAAAACATAACGTAAATAATTTGTTCATATTAAATGCCATCCGCCAAATATTTTAAAGATTATATTGAGCGCATGCGACGGCCCAGGCACAACAAATAAAGTCCTACTTTGTCATTTAAAAAAAATACCAAAACTGTGAGTAGACGCTTTGAAAAAAATTATAACTACATTCTCTAAACTTTCTTTAATACGGTAAATATTTGATTTTTGCTTTGTTTTACATATTTTGTAGCTTTTTTTCACTTTTTCAATATTGCCATATTTGGCTTCGTATGCATTCTTGTCAAAAGTTTTCTTGTCATATTTTGCTTGATATGCATTTAAGGCTTCTTTCACACAAATTCCAGAAATGGATCATCTCAGTATCAAAACTACAGTTTTGATAATTGGTTCAATTTTCACGTGTACCTTTACAAAAAAGGATTTCTTCCATTAGGAATTGTGCAACGCAATCGTGTTACAAACTCAAATATAGACTGAAAAGGAACTAAAGAAGCGACAACGTGGTAGACGCTGACGCGGTAGCATGGAAGAAAAAGAAGCAGTCATAGACAAAGTATAGTTGAGCTTGGTTTCCTGGTTTTTTCTTTCCACCTATGTTCGAAGTGAACCCAGGACAACAAAGCGGCGCTATGTTCGACAGGATAAAAAAAAAGTGTTACATGCCTTCTCCCCAAGCTGTTTATAACCAGCATATGTGAGGAGTAGATTTACTTGATTCCTTGCTGGGTTATTACAGAATCCATTTGCAGTCTCGTCAATGGTATGAGAGATTTTTTTCACATGGCAGACATGTCCCTTGTCAATACTTGGTTGTTATGGCGTCGAATCAATGCAAACTCTTACATGCTTTTATATGATTTCAAACTGGCCGTTTCTGAGCATATGCGAAAGGTAGGAAAAGCTGTTATGATCAAGAAACGTGGTCGTCCATATAGCATTCTTGGAACTCCAAAATCCAGCCGAGACAGGACTCCCTCTCGTTTACCTGAATCTCCGGTACCAGGCATCAAGATATCCCTGGAGTTGGTACGTACTGATGGGATTAGCCATTTTCCGATTTGGAATAAGAACGCCCGCCAAATAATATGCCAAAATTGTTCTAAATTTCGGTCTTTCACACTATGTGAAAAATGTAATGCCTTTTTGTGCTAAAATGACAAACGCAATTGCTATAAAGAATTTCACGAGACATAAAATAGTTTTCTCCTAAATGCATACGAAGCCATATTTGATTAAAAATTATTTGAGTGGAATGCATACGATGCCATATATGGCGTCATTCAATAACTTTTAATATACAAGATAATATTTTTTTCTCTTAATTTGATCTCGCTATTTAAGCAAAAATAAACAGGTTCTCGCGAAAAAAAATATTTTTATTTCATCTCTTTCATAATTCATGCGGTAAGGGGTTAATGAGAAGTCAGCTTTTACAGCTGTGTAAAAGTAACTTATAATAGTTATTAATACTGTGATTAAAATGTTTGTGCTGTAAAATATAATAATCCCCCACTCACAGAGTTCAAACAAAATATTGAAGAAAACGCATAGCATATTGCATCTAATAAATGTATTCATCAACATTCATAAACTTGGGTACATCAAGCAGCGGTCAGTGGATAATGTGAAATGATGTCATCCGCTTGTCGCATCGATCGATGTATTGAGCGCTACAGCGTTCAATATATAAGCAACCATGCAAGTTAATGCTATCGGTGCCTTGGGTACGGATAGAAATTCAGAAAAAGTATTGAACTCAAGATCTAGTATTTAACTGTATTATGGAGATAGAGTAATTGATTATGTTAAAAAAGAATGTAAAAAATCATAAAAACCAAACCGGAACCAATATTCATATGTTCTGTGCGGGAATCGAACCCGCAAAAAACACTTTTGATGCATTCGATAAGACATCTATTAAACCTACTATTTACATTGTGATGTAGCACTCTTAGCCAATGCACCAAATGTGTTTTTAAAGATGTGACAAAATATTGTATCACTTTGTCCTTTCGTTAATAAAGATAAATTATTTAATTTATTATGTTTTTGGAACTACAAACATAATGTAACACAACAACCTTCTAATTCCAGTGCAACCAAAAATTATAGTTTTATACCTTTTTCTTACGCCTGGGTGCCACCACTGCGAAGATCGCCCGGAGGACACGGTGGAGCATACGGTGCAAGACTGCCCAGCTTGGGCGGAGCACCGACGTGTCCTCACGGCTGCGATAGGCGGAGACCTCTCGCGCCCGGCATTGGTTGCGGCCATGCTGCGGGGCGAGACGGAGTGGGAAGCGGTCAGCTCCTTCTGCGAGGCAGTAATGCTCGTCAAGGAGGAGGCAGGCCGCGAGCGAGAGAGGACAGCGTCCTCCCTCCGCCCCAGCCGCAGTGGTAGGCGCCCACGGCGACGGACGTCGCAAGATGATCTCCGGCCACCGTAGGCGCGGGCATGCGGGCAGCGAGTAAAGGGCAACTCGCTGCCCGACCAAGGACCATGCCCGGGTCGACGGCGCGTTGTGTCCCACGCGCGCCTCAAAGAGCGTCAGCATAATGACGGGGCCCCCCTCTCAGAGGGCCAAAGCCTGCCGGGGTCGCGGGATTATTCCCTAACCGTAACCCCGGAACGTAACAGGCTATGAAGGACACCGTGGATTTTAGTCAGTAGAAGTCTGACAGTCCCTCCCGCCCTGCCCGGGGTTGGAGGACTCATTTGATGATTTTACCACGCTAAAAAAAAAAAAAAAAAAAGACCTTTTTCTTTGCACTTCAATAGTTCCAGTTGTAATTTCTAAAATAGATCTAATTTTTACAAAGTTTAAGTTCATACTGCTTTCAGTAGAAATAATGCGTTTGCCAATATTATGTACACAAGCACATTGTTAATATCGACATGTTTCGACTTGACCACCAAGCATGATGTTTAGTTTTAATAGGTATTATTATGAAGAAATTTAAACCTTAAAGACATGAATTTATACGCCATAAATAAAAGAATCTGTTTTGTACAGATCGTAGAAAGCCTTTGACTGCAACACAGTAAACATATTTTTTTTGTTTGATTTTAGCACAATGTCGGTAAGTAATAGTTATAATTTATTAAATTATTATTATCATAATGTAGGCATTGCACGTATTTATATTCAAAACATTTTTTTTCTGTTTTCAGGACAACGAGGATCTTTTTAATTTTATCCCGAACCAGCAGCTCAAAGAATCTGTTACATTTACATCACGACTCAATTTGAAGAGAAAAAAAAATGATGCGGCAAGCCCTCCACAGAAACGTGAACGACAGCAAAACTACTCGTACATCAAAACCAGGGCGCCAAATACATCTTCAAGGACATTCGCAATCAAAATTGAGATATATGAGAGTGATAATTTACCAGAAAAACCTTGCGAGGGCAATGCAAATAAGTGTGTGCAATTTATAACTGCAAAGTGCAAATGCGAGCACTAGTGATATATACTTAGATTTAGAAAACATTATAAGTAAAATTCGTAAAAATGTATAGTTGTAATGATTTTATTTATATTTTTATAAATGTCTAAAGATAATTAAGATAACCAATAAAGTACGAGCGATTGTTTTTTTTATGTAGCATAATAAAAATCGCTTCTAATATTATACGTTTCTAGTATTAAAAATAATTACCATTTAAGGTACTTATTTTTAATACACATTGATGTTAAATTACGTAAGTAATCTGTGATTTCTTAGAAAATTAATTACTCTTTTAATTAATATATTATTATTTAAAATTCTGAGTGTTTTATTTCCCAACGCGCAATATTAATTTCTGTATACATGGCAAATAACTACCACAGACCTCATTTTATTGGTTTCTTATTGTTTGTATGTATTCCGCCAGAGTTAATGGACACCTCATTCCTTTTATGATGTTCGTCTCAAGTCGCCTCCAAAACTCTAATAAGGATAAAGTGCTGTGAAAACACTTTCCATAACTAGAGTATTCGGAAGCATTCACATTGCGATTTCAGTACGAATAATGAAAAAAATAAAGTCTACTTTAAGTGCTCAGGTGTTAGAGGTGAAATTCTAATAACAAATATTGTCTTAAATAAAATTTCCATGTAATTATTGTTGGAAACTAACTTATGACTAAGGCTTTAGGATTGAGGTCTATAAATAAGCATCTGCCGATATCATTCCCTAAATCTTGACATTGTCGTGCTGAAGTGCATTTCACTGAGCAGTGAGTTTAAATTTGTTTGTGGTTGTTCATAAGTGTTGCAGTTGAAACAAAGTATGTGAGTATTATATTTTACCTTATCATTTTTTTCATCAATATACAACATGTAACGTAATTAACGCACCCCCTCAGACACCCCAATTAGAATATTCATAATACATTATTGAATTTTTAATTTAACATGTAAATGCATTGTTATTAACTAAATTAGTTATTTTGCAGTAAGGTTTATTTTTCTTTATTTTGTATTGAATGACGGAATTTGTATTAATTCAAATACGAGTAAAATTGCACTTTTAAGTCTTGTTGCCTTGATTTACGGTCTATCTTAGTTTGTTTTGACTGTATAGGGGTAATGTGACTATAATTTCCATAGTTTTAATTATTTTTGACAAAAAATTACCTTAAATGAAAATGATAGAAATCGATTCAGTAAACGATTCTGAACAAACTAATTTCAGGATGTGCGTTAATTATGTTACATGTTGTATACGACTGAAATTACTTAAGTTATTAATTAGGTTTAGATAATATGTATATTCGTTTAATAATTCAAAACTATTGTACCTACGTTGGTACTTGTACTTGTACTGTATTTGTAGTTACATATTAATATGTTTACAAACGTTTAATAATTATTGTTTCGTTGCTACTTACCGTAAATTATTTCCTATTCGATGAGATTTCAAAACGGGGTGATCAACTACACCTCTACCTAGCCTTTGAGGAAAACGGGTACTGTTGTTTCATGTTGCTACGAACGTTGTTAACAAAAATATTTATTGCATTTTTAATAATGTTTTCAGGGCTCAGTCGATGAATAATCCTTTTTGGGTTGAAGAAGAGGACTCCGAGCCTTCAACGTCTCGAGCAATAAAAGAAAAACCAGCGGCGGTTCATAAAAAAAATAAACCTGTGAAAAGAGTTAGAAAAGTGACTCAGAAGAAGAAGGCTTTGCTTTCTAAAAACCCTTTCGCTTCAGAATCGTCAGATAGCGACGGACCACCAGCAGTAACAGCACCAGTTCCAAAAAGAAAACGGAGCACCATCGTTTCAGATTCTGAGGTACGATTTTTTTATAAACATGTTAAATTTTCATTTCAATATAAAACATTCATATACTATCAGTGTTTCACAGCGTATGATTTTCTCCATCAAAAATTATACTTATTTGCAGACACAAGAGTTTAAATAGACTTTTCTAATAGATTATCTATAATTATGGTAACGATAGATTAAACAATGTAGGAGTTTCGAAACTTGCCTGTTTGTATTTTTTAATTTATGTAATTTTTAATTACTTGCCCTCACACATTATTATTTTTAATTAAAACTAGATATTTTATGTATTTCAGGATGAATCGTCTCGTCCGCTGATCCGTGCTGCCACTCTAAAAAGCTGCTTCACTCAACGAGTCGCTGATGGTTATACCTTCCAATCAGACCCGGGCAGGGTTGGAAAGTATTATTTTGAATTAAAAGTTTATAATACAAACGAAGTGGAAAAACTTGCCCCAAACGAGCGTTGGAAACAATCGATTGCAACGTTAAAATTATCAACTGTACCTCTACCATGAGTTGTCATCGGAAACTGACTCGCTAGCGATGAAATCGCTAGCGTACTAACTTGGATTAAATAGATTTCGATATTGCTGGCACCATGAGATTAATTGAATCTTACGCAGGCGATAATGTAAGCTCGATAGATGATGTCGTGTTGCTAACTCCACTACTAATGTTTTGTTTCTTTCTTTCTCACAAGTAAGAGGAGAGAACGGCTTATAATACGTCACTGTCGTCTTTTGTTCGTTGACCTTGCCCTTGTATCACTGACACCTCATTGCTGACACTGCGTTGTGTGGTTTGAAAGTTTCTAATATTCGCACCATTCCTGGAAGAAACGCGTAACTCGACTTGCGTCAATTTTTTTTTATTTATGCAAAAAATCGGCCGTAATCTAATACACCTTCTCACAAATTTTCATGAAGCTAGCGCCAAAAATAAGGTTACTGGCACAAAAAATGTGTATTTTTGCGACAAAAAATAAAATAATTTTCCATTCTTATAAAGATGTATACATACATACATTTCTTTATTTTAAAACTTTCCCTAGGTATAAAGCCGTAAACACACATACCCATATCTAACACGAAGATTTAAAATAAGTTTATAAACGTAAATAAACATAGGCATTTGTTCTTGGATACTATTACGAAGGCGTGTCTTGCAAGTTCACTTGCTTACTTATTGCACGAAACTTGTTGCGGGACTGTTTTGCGTTTTATATCGTTACGTAGTTTCTCCAAGGGAGATGTCAATAACATCGGATGCATAGCTGCACTTACTTCTTTACGCTCGCAAGAGACATAATAAGAATACTTCGATAAACTTTACAATAGGAGCATGGAATGTACGTACACTCTTGGATGATGACTCTAACCTGTGTCCCGAGAGGATGACTGCCATCGTCGCAAGGGGGAACTTTGAAAGAAAGAAAGAAAGAAATAACATTTATTGGTACAAACGCAGGGCATAGCACAATAATGAGACATAAATTAAAATGAACAAAACAGTGATAAACAATAAAATAAAAATAACCTAAAACTATTTGGTACAAATATTTGTTTGCCCCGCGGCTGCTCCAAACAGGTCCAGTTCAGCATTTATGTCAGGCAACAAGTGCCTGACGCTGGTTTTCAACTGGACCTGGTTGAGAGGTGTGTACGTCGAACCAGTTATGTGTGTGTGATTGTGTGTATACTAAATACTTATATATGATAATTAAAAATATACACCGTGACTTTTTAGTCGTCTTACAAAAAGGGTCCACTTAATGTATCCGACCTAAAATACCTCTAGGCAAGTTTTTTTTCTTTTTTAATCGTTAATAATATATTTTTTAATACATTAAAAATATGAAACACCCTGTTAAAATGTTTACGTATCAAGCTGTAGAGTATACCTACCTAGTGCAATAGTCGGGCAGATCTTTCCATCTCCATTTTCTATGAAACAAGGGTGTTTCGAACTACGCCTGGCGTCATAATAACGAATTTAAATTTTATTTTAAAATTTTCAAATCTTTTAAATACCTATTTTTTTATTATAAACGTGTTCTAGACATTGGATATATGATCTGGGCTGCTTTTGTAAGACGACTAAAAAGTCACGGTGTATAATACTTTGTGTCACAATTGAGAAATGATACATACATATAGTTTAATCATAAATAAATCAAATAAATAAATCAGTGAGTAGTACTTTCAAGATAAGTACAACATGGATATCGCGTCTATAAGTGAGACCCATCTTAGTAGTAGCGGAAATATTTGCGAGCAGATGGAACTTATTATTGGATTGGAAAAACAGCAGAAGAGCAAGCAGCTAGCGGAAATTGGAATTCACATCAGTGCGTAACATTATTACGTCATCCTTAACACAACTTCCGAAAGGAATGATCGCATAATGACCTTGCGCTTGCCAGTTAATGACCTTGCGCTTGCCAGTTAATGATACTTAAATATCCACCTCATCAGTATCTACGCACCAACCTTAACCGCTAATGATGATAACAAAGCAAAATTCTATCGGTACCTGCCCTGCGTTCTTACGGGAATTCCAGCTCAAGACAAAATTGGCCTACTGGGTGACTATAATGCATGCGTGTCGGTACTAATTACGAAGCACGGCATGGTGTTCTTGGTCGGCATGGAGTTAGGAACTGCTTGGAGCTTCTGACTCTGGGCTCAAAGTTTAACCTGTGGCTGACTTATACCTTCTTACGCCGAGCAGAAAAATATAAGACCTCGTGGATGCACGCTAGATCCAAGCAATGGCACCTTATTGATTACATTATTGTATGAAAAAAGACCTGAACCACGTCTTGATAACAAGAACTATGTGGGGTGTGGAGTGCTGGCCAGACCATCGACTTATTCGATCGAAGATGCGTCTGTAAATAAAAGCTCCTCGACACGTAGCGCATAAGAAACCAGTGAATGTTGGTGTTGTACTATACCAAAACCACTGAAGAAAAACCAGAACTGGTTCGAAGACTTACATAGGCAAGGAAATCAGAGCATTTCTTGAAAGCCACAGACTAGAACTGAGATCTCTATCAAACACCGAGAGACGAAAATCCATTCAAATAAAATAAAAAATAATATCCTGACTTAATAAATCAATGGTGGCTGGATAGAGCATGACAAAAGACATGCAACTCTGTGCTGACACAAACCAAACGGGCAGATTTTTCTTTTCTTTCTCTCAGACAACTGATTCATACATTAGAAATCTTGAAATGAGGAATTAGCTGATCCACCAACCTTTGGTGAATTCATGTCAGCCGTCAAAAGATTGAAGAACGGTAACACTAGGAGCCGACTGTCTACCATCAGAGGTTTTCAAATATGCTGTTCCACAAATACAAAGTAGACTCTGCAACTTAGTGCTCAAGCTTTGAGAAGCCGAAATTGTACCCCAAGACTGGAAGAATGCCTCCATTTGCAAAATGTATAAGGGTAAAGGTGAATATATATTGGGCCGTGGTTCTTACAGAGGCATCTGTCTTCTGACTTCTACTGGGAAGGTACTGGCTCATATCATCGATGGCCGCTTATCAAACCTTGTGGAACAGATACTTCCAGAGACGCAGTGCGGTTTTAGACCCAGCAGAGGAACTGTTGACGCATTTTTATAGTGAAACAAATCCAAGAGAACCTGCCTTGAACAAAACCGTCCTTTGTACATGTGTTTCGTTAACCTAGAAAAGGCCTTCGACCGCGTGTCGCGCGCTCCTCTTTGGGTAGTGTTGCAGAATGTTGGATGTCCTAAAAAATTTGTTAACATGATTCGTCAGTATCACGAAGGTATGACGGCGTGTGTTCAACATGAAAACGATTTCTCAGACCTAATTGATATAACCAGCGATGTGAAGCAAGACTGTGTTCGGATAACGTGGTAACGTTATTTTCACTCTATTTCTCGGCTCTGCTAAATGATGCTCTACAACATAGTCTTGGACAGGTTGAACTCAATGTTCGCTCTGATAAAAGTGTCTTCGACATCTCAGGGCGCTGGCGAAGACTAAGATTCTAGGGTTCCCGTGCTTGACACACTCTGGTTGTCTAGAATATATTGCTATCAGCGATAAGACCGCCATTGTAACCATAGAATTAGTAATGTTTAAAATAGTTGTGTAAAAATTTTGGTGTACAATAAAGTATATTCTATCTATATCCATCTATGTATGCCGATGATGTATGCCCGTCAGTTGACCGTGTGGAAACTCTCCAAGAATATCTTAATAACCTTCAGGCCTGTTGTTCTAGATTTGGCTAGTAATACGCGTAAAGAAAACCCAAGATATAAAACAACTACCAATAAGTTGAATTCTGTCTCATTGGAAGAGGTACCGCATTTTAAATATCTCGGAAGTCTAGTCTCCAACGAGAATCGACTGGCGTCTGAAATTTCAGAACGGATTGCTAAAGCAGCCGCTGCCTTTGGAAAGCTTCACAAGCGTGTGTGGACCTCTCATGACCTGAAACTGCACACGAAAATTTGCGTTTATAAGGCCTTAGTTTTACCAATACCTACTCACCTACGCCGCGGAAACCTGGTGTCGATTTAGAATAAAACTTATTTAGTATAAAATACTCGGCTTTACTTATTTTTCCTTCGGATGGGCCTGAATGCTGTTAGGTTAGGTAGGGGGAATAAGCTAATGGACAAATATACTGCTATTTTATTAAAGTTCGATAACAGATTAAAGTCAAAATGTTTCAACAATAACAAAGGTATTTTTTTCTGTGTTTTAATAATTGATAGAAGATTTCCGTTTATTCAGCTTTTAGGCACTTTATTTTACATACCATAGGCTTCTACAGCATGTTTTTTCTTCGCACACCTAAATACATAACCTAAATCGATTAATATGATTATAACGCAGCAGCTTATTTTGTTTTTAACTATTTTAAATATATATAGTATTGACATACAATTTTTGTACATGACAATCTGTGAACAGTAAAATAGAAGTTTACGATGTTACACTTCATTATTTGAATATTTTTTCTCATAAAAAACAAGTTTATTCAGAAGCTCCAATATAACGTAGATACTTTCGCACGCAAAAAGTATGTATTTATGTTTACTTAAATGAATTCTTCGTGTAAAAACTACGTAAGTGGTACTTACACTTTCGGACTGGCCTAAAATTGGAGCATAAATAATGGAATAACTACACTTACCGCAGTCAATGCAGTACACCAAAGATGACAACAAAGCAATTCTATTATTACACCGGCTTCTTTTGTAACAGTTTCGGGGATTATTTAACCTTCAAGCGGGCGCGCGGTCTTTTGTAACGGGAGCGGGCGCGCGTAACCGAAAAGACCTATGCGATGTACAAGAGAAATAAACTACAAATTATCCAATAATTATTTATTTTTATGTACGTAGATGTATTTTGCTTATGATCAAAATATAATTTGCCAAAAAGAGTCATTAAAATTATGAAAAATAAATTATTTTAAATCACTCAAACATTTTTTGGACCTAAACAAAAATTAGGAACACAAAACCCTTTTACAGGTTTATAAACTTGTCTGAGGTATCAGACTAGTTTATAAACATAGTCAAGCGATAAAAATTACAAATTAGGATTAAAAAATATTTTGATTTGGTTTACTTTTCATCAGAATCATTTATTGTTACATTTTTGCCACTTCTTTACTTTATCACTCCCTGTAAAACAGCTATTTCTTTCTAAAAATGGCTCATTATTGTCATTTGAATCCAAGCAGTTTCATTCCTCACCAGACCGAGTTCCTTGAAACAGTGTGGTCGGAAGTTTCAGAGCCTTGGTCGCAAAGGTCTAATTCACTCTCTTCTTCATCTTATATTAGTCCCTCGAATACTGTTCTTTGTGAAAACCATCCATGACTCATTTTTATAATAAAACAACAAAATTCCAAGCATAAATCGATAAGATTGAGAAGAACCACTACGACCACGTAACGAGCGCATGACGACAGGCGCGTGTAGTCTTTTCGACGACTGCACCGGAGCTAAAACAATTGCGATCTGTGGAGTGGAGAGATCACCCTGAGTGACAGTATATTCTTTATTTTACTCCTATTGTCATAGCGACAGGCTACTAGAAATGAGAAATACATGTGATGAGTAATAATGATAATATGAACGAAAACGTATTAAGCGCGGTCGATTCGACTACGCGCGCCCGCTTGAAGGTTAAGTAACCGTATAATTCAAACATATCTCCGAGTATACATAGCAAAATGAAAAATCGGAAACTCTATCATTTCGCCGCTGCAAAATGCCATCTTTTGCTATTTACAAGGTTTTCGTGGGATTTTTTTTACAATGTTGAACACGTTTTTTTTACCTCCTGAAAAGTTGGCCGAATTCACTTACCGCTTTCTTACAGGAATGGTGCGAATTATTAGATTATTCGGATTATTAACTACAAACTGCCTCATTGTTTCAATTATTGGTGGATATCATGAGATGGAATGTTTCTACTTGGTATTCATTTATTTAAAAAACGTAAAGTGATAAAATTCCAAAATAGTTCCCTCTAAAAGCAGTTAAATGTGTAAAAATATGAAAATGTGGAAGTGTACCTATTAAGACAACCAAGTTTAAGTGTCAGTGTTCAAGTGTAACCAAGCAAGACGTGAGAATCGCAACAAATAAACAATAATGTGAACAAATCGTCCAACGCTTCTTTAAAGGGTCCGTAAATTTTAAGATATTTTTTTTCACTTATATTTTAGCTTGAAATTCATGTTGTAGTTCCCAAATTAAGCGGCAACTAATGAACTAGCATTATTTCATGTTAAAAAGCTCTTGTTAACATTATTTTGACTTTTTATACTCAAAAACGTTAATAATTTTAACGTGAATACATGTTTCACACGCCAAAATGCTAGTGAGCTACGTAACTACTATCGTAAGCGTATCGTTCGCTAGCGCCTGTAGTATACCACTGCGAAGATCGCCCGGAGGACACGGTGGAGCATACGGTGCAAGACTGCCCAGCTTGGGCGGAGCACCGACGTGTCCTCACGGCTGCGATAGGCGGAGACCTCTCGCGCCCGGCATTGGTTGCGGCCATGCTGCGGGGCGAGACGGAGTGGGAAGCGGTCAGCTCCTTCTGCGAAGCAGTAATGCTCGTAAAGGAGGAGGCAGGCCGCGAGCGAGAGAGGACAGCGTCCTCCCTCCGCCCCAGCCGCAGTGGTAGGCGCCCACGGCGACGGACGTCGCTAGATGATCTCCGACCACCGTAGGCGCGGGCATGCGGGCAGCGAGTAAAGGGCAACTCGCTGCCCGACCAAGGACCATGCCCGGGTCGACGGCGCGTTGTGTCCCACGCGCGCCTCAAAGAGCGTCAGCATAATGACGGGGCCCCCCTCTCAGAGGGCCAAAGCCTGCCGGGGTCGCGGGATTATTCTCTTACCGTAACCCCGGAACGTAACAGGCTATGAAGGACACCGTGGATTTTAGTCAGTAGAAGTCTGACAGTCCCTCCCGCCCTGCCCGGGGTTGGAGGACTCATTTGATGATTTTACCACGCTAAAAAAAAAAAAAAAAAAGCGCCTGTAGTATTAGTGACTCATGGTACCGTTTTGTATGGTGACAGCTGAAAAACGTTAGTGACTGTCGTGTAGATTACGGTAGGTTTTTAACCAATCGTAATCTACAGTGCTCATGGTACGAATTTTAATTCTCACTGTGACCGCTAGGGGCGCTGTACAATATTTCATACAAATAAATTACGGAGACGCTAGCGACTTTTGGCTGTGTAAACTCATGGTAGAGGTACTGATATAACGCTGTGTGGAAGGCTTTAACACACCTTGTGAATACTGGAAAGGCTGAATTTAAAGAAATTCAGCCTGTTCTATACAGCCGGCCTTCTTAAATGAAAATTCTTTTAATTCAGTTATCCACCACACTACGCGCTCTATTGTACAAGTTTTTTTAATTTGATAATAACTTTAATATAAATCTGTTTAATCTTGTTTATTCATAAGTATAAATCTATTTAATCTCATTTATAATAATTATTTTACATGTACTTTTTCAGAGTTCTGAAATAAGAAATGCAATCTGAGAAATTTGAAAATCCGAAATAAGATATTCTGATATAAAAAAACTGAGATATTTTAGAAACCGAAATAAGAAATTCTGAAATAGGAAAAAATGATTTATAGATAGTAATTAAACTAATTTAAAATAATTATTTTACATGTACTTTTTCAGAGTTCTGAATACACGAAATTTGAAAACACGATATTAGAAAACACGAAATTTGAAAACATGAAATAAGATATTCTGAAATAAAACTGAGAAGTTTAAAACCTGAAATAAGAAATTTAGAACTTGAAAAATTTTAAAAACCCGAAATAAGAAATTTTGATATCAAAACTGAGATATTTTAGAACCCGAAATAAGAAATTCTGAAATAGAAAAAAAAAAAAATATAGTAATTAAATTGATTTAAAATAATTATTTTACATGTACTTTTCAGAGTTCTGAATACACGAAATTTGAAAACACGATATTAGAAATTCTGAAATTAAAAACTGAGAAGTTCAAAAACCTGAAATAAGAAATTTAGAAATCGAAACTTGAAAAAATTTAAAAACCGAAATAAGAAATTCTGATATCAAAACTGAAATATTTAGACCTCGAAATAAGAAATACTGAAATAGAAAAAAAATGTTTTTAGATAGTAATTAAATTGATTTAAAATAATTATTTTACATGTACTGTCGAATTCCAAAATCCTTCTTCCATTTCTGAAAGCAATAGCCTGACGCTTCGCTGTGACTTACGACCTTTTATTATAAGTTGTTTTAATACTATACAAATCAAAGGAACTTACGGTATACTTCATAATTTCAACCTTCTCCAACAAGTAATGCTGGCGCAGTGGTTAACGTGCTCGGATATATCCTTCACTGGCGAAGGATCGATCCTCACCTTTTTTTCTAATTACCTACTTTTATTTTTATAATTTTAGATAATTGCTTTATTGTTTTTGTTATTTTTTATGAATTTTTTTGTAGAAATTTGATAAATAAAATTGTTTTTTTTTAATAATTACTAAAATACTAGTCATTAGTGTTATGTGTCGACCGTTATCATCATTTAAGTATAATAAAGTTTTGTAGGTTGTTACGCAAGCATAGCCGAGGCAAATCATTAGTATACATCGCCCTGAATCCACATAGCTACATAATTCGCAAGCATACCCGAGGCAAATCAGTAGTATGCGTTGCCCTGGATCCACATAACTCATAATTCGCAAATATCAAGGAGCTGACGCAGCACACGTGCCTCACGTCGGACGAAGGCCGACACCGTTTCCGCGTTCAGGCGTCGATCTCAAGATTGATGGAAACTGCACTGAAGAGTCAATCGTTGACTAAATAGTACCTACTTAGTTATTAGCTAGATTTAAACTATAATTGTAATTTGGAGACTTTTATTAAACTTAATTAAACAAAATCAGGTTTTTTTTGCATCCTCTGCTGCCACCGAACTTAATTGGCGCAGTCGGTAGGATACTCGAAGTATATTAGGTGCGTGACGCGTCAAGATTTCCCCTAAAATCGGACCGAAGTCCCGCGTGACTTACCGATTCTCGAGTATCCTGAATCTACATACATCGTGAGGCGCCAGCAGAGGTGAATCCAGACATCGATTCGGCAAAGAAGACCATGTTGTAAGTACTTTGAATCTTTCAAATCCTTACCATCCTATCCTTAACCTCGATTCTTACCTATCATTGACTATAAACTATTTTCCTTGTAATTTTCTAATAGGTAATAATTCATTGTAAGTGTCTGATTTATTTTCAGTATTTTTTCATATTAGTTTTTCAAGATTTTCCACCCAAGAGTGTCGCGTAATCCTAGCTTAGGCAGTAGTAGGTCAAATAGGCTTAGTACTATAGACGAGTTTAGACAGTTAGGCGAATCAGTTTTACCGGATACAGATATGTCTCACGACAAAGTAGGAGAGATTTTTAATTCACTCCGGATTCTACCTGAATTCGATGGCAATCCTAACGTGTTAACCCGTTTTGTAAATCTTTGTGACCAACTAGTACTCGCATATTTTAAGACTGAACCAGGTAATGAGTTAACCAATTTGGCTCTCATAAATGGAATTTTAAACAAGGTTACAGGTTCCGCAGCTCGATTAATAAATAGTAACGGTATTCCCGAGAATTGGATTGGTATTCGAAGCGCGCTAATTAATAATTTTGCTGATCATCGCGACGAGACCGCTTTATATAACGATTTATCTTTGCAGACTCAGGGGTCTTCTACCCCACAGGAATTCTATGAGCGCTGCCAGAATTTATTTAGCACAATCATGACTTACGTCACATTGCATGAAACTGTGCCTACTACAGTTACAGCGAAGCGAGACCTTTACAAGAAATTGACCTTACAATGTTACTTACGCGGTTTAAAAGATCCCTTAGGTTCTAGGGTTCGTTGCATGCGTCCCGAGACGATGGAAGAGGCACTCGAATTTGTTCAGGAGGAACTTAATACACTGTATATGCAGCAGCGCACCGAAAGCGGGTCTAGTAAGAAAGATAATAATCAGCAGCCTGTCAAATCTAATTCCAACCTACCTCTAAACCAGTTTATGCAGCAACTCCCTACAATGGGCATACCCGGTCCATCAAAACCGCAGATGTATAGTATACCTGGTCTTCCGCGTCCCCAGCAGTTCTTCCCTCAACTTAATCAGGGTTGGCGGCAAAATATGCCTCAATTACAACAACCTCGTGGCCCTACTCGGACTCAACAGATGTTCCGAGCACCACCTCCGAATTATAATGCTCAGGGCAATGTCTTTAGATTTCCGAATGGTGTACCCGTGCAACAAAGTACTAACTATAATAGCACGCCGCGCCCCATGAGTGGCGTCAGCCACTTTGTACCTAAACCGTTACCTTCCACAGGACATGACTGGCGTACAGCCGGCAATCCGCCGCCTAACAATTATTTTAAAACGCGTGAAGTTAATAACTATGATTGTGTCTATGATCCCTACTATGATTTAGTATGCGCAGCCTATAACCAAGACTATGACGCTTACCAAGAGTACTTAGACTTTTACTTTAACTTGTGGGCAGTACGAAACCCCAGTGGTGGAAGAAATTAAACCAAATGATGAAACCGGAAACGAAAACCGAAAGCAAGACGGAAATTTTTCCCAAACCCCGAAATTAGAAAAGCCAAAATAGACGTAAATTTTAACATACAGAGACAACTCGGCTATATTCAAATCCATAACCCACCTTTAAAATTTCTCATAGACACCGGAGCGAATCAGTCGTTTATATCACCGAAAGCTGTCGAAAAATATTTTTTTAATGTACCTCTCAACTACAGCCCGTTTGAAGTAACTAACGTGCGTAACGTTTATAAGAATAATTATTCGATAACCTTGCCTAGCTTTCCTGAATTTAAAGAAGAAGGAAATATTACTTTATTCATCCTAGATTTCCATAATTATTTTGATGGGTTAATCGGTTTCGATTTATTGGATTCATGGGGTACTAACATTGACTTAAGAAACAAAAAATTAGTCACTAGAAATACGGAGATACCCATTACTATGTATGACTCCCGCAATGCTAATATCTATGAAGAAATCATACCAGCTCAGACATCTAAGTTAGTAAGATTGCCTATAAATTCTCACGACGGCGATGTATTCGTTCCCGATCAGATAATTAGTAACTGTTTAATTTCTAACTGTTTCACCACTGTAAAAAATAATAGAGGTTGGGTACAAATTTCAAATAAATCACCTAATGACGTAATTTTCTCTATGGATCGTCCCGTTACGGCCGAACTATTCAATGTACAGAGCGAACATGTAGATCAATTAGATAATCGCACGGAGGAAGTTTTATCGCGCCTCCGGACCGACCACTTAAATCCAGAAGAACTGGCAAATCTAAGAACTTTATGTGGTCGGTACTCCGACGTCTTTTATCTCGAGGGAGAACCTCTAACATTTACAAATAAGATAAAACATAAGATTAGGACGACTGACGAAATCCCCGTCCATGCTAAAAGTTACAGATATCCATATATCCATAAACAGGAAGTTAAAGACCAAATTAATAAGATGCTTGAGCAGAATATAATCAGGCCTTCAGATTCTGCGTGGAGCTCTCCCATTTGGGTCGTCCCCAAAAAGGCAGATGCTTCGGGTAAGACCAAGTGGCGACTTGTAATAGACTTTCGTAAAGTCAACGAAAAACTATTGATGACAGATATCCTATACCGAACATTTCAGACATATTAGACAAATTAGGTAAATGCCAATATTTTAGTACACTCGACCTTGCCAGCGGGTTTTATCAAGTTGAATTAGACCCCTCTGATATACACAAAACTGCTTTTAATGTAGAAAATGGCCACTACGAATTCCTGAGAATGCCGATGGGATTGAAAAACTCTCCGGCAACATTTCAGCGTGTTATGGACAATATCCTGAGAGACCTCCAGGATATCTGTTTGGTATATCTGGATGACGTCATCTTATTCAGTACATCCCTGCAAGAACATATTGTTAATTTGGAAAAGGTTTTTAAAAGACTGCGAGAATCCAACTTCAAGATACAAATGGACAAGTCCGAGTTCTTGAAACTGGAGACAGAATTTTTAGGTCATGTAATCTGTAAAGATGGAGTTAAACCAAATCCAGATAAAATAAGCGTTATCAAAGACTACCCATTACCTAAATCCACTACGGAAATTAAGCGTTTCCTCGGTCTACTTGGATACTACAGGAAATTTATACCGGATTTTGCACGTATAACTAAACCCATGACCCAATGCTTAAAAAAGGGATCTAAAATAGTCTGTGATCAGAATTACGTAAGTTGTTTCGAGCATTGTAAAACCCTATTGACAAATGACCCAATTTTACAATACCCAGATTTTACCAAAGAATTTTTATTGACCACTGATGCTTCTAATGTCGCATTGGGAGCTGTACTATCTCAAGGTCCAATAGGTTCGGATAAACCCATCGCATACGCCTCTAGAACATTAAATTCAAGCGAACTTAATTACAGCACGATAGAGAAAGAATTGCTTGCTATCGTATGGGCTTGTAAATACTTTCGACCATACCTTTTTGGCAGGAAATTTAAAATTATTACTGATCATAAACCCTTGCAATGGGTCATGAGCCTCAAAGAACCTAATTCCAGACTTACAAGATGGCGTTTAAAGTTATCGGAATATGATTTTTCGGTAGTTTATAAGCAGGGCAAATTTAACACGAATGCGGACGCTCTATCCCGCTTAGAGATCCACAATGAAGAAGTAAGTTCAATAATTGCAAACCCGTCTGAGGAGAATCAATCAGCTGATGATTCTATGACGATTACTGCCTCAGAAGCCGCGAATGACTCCAACACCTTAACAGTCCACACCGACCGCGAAAACCCTATTCTAGAGGTCCCTATAACAGAGTTACCTCAACAAATTTACTAAACAACTAGTACTCACTATCGTAGGCGATATCAAAGGGAGACCAACGGTAACAAAACCCTTTGAAACACACACGCGTACCGCCGTTCAGCTGTCAGAATCCAATCACGAGAAAGATGTAATTAATGCTATTAAAGAATATGTTCACCCCAAAATTAAAACAGGCCTGCTAATAAATCCACCATTAGCAATGTACACAGTTATTCCAATAATTCAAAAGACATTTAAAAATTCAGCTATGAATCTTGCACTTGCGAAAATTGAACTCGAAAATGTAAGAGAATATCTAAGGCAACAAGAAATAATTAACAAGTATCACGACGGTAAAACAAATCATAGAGGCATAAATGAATGCTATCTTGCCCTGTCTCACAAATACTTTTGGCCTAAAATGAAAGAGCACATTACTAAATTTATTAATGAATGTTCAGTCTGCGGCCAGGCCAAGTATGACCGACACCCTCTAAAACAACAGTTTCGTCTTGTCCCTCCACCAAGTAAACCTTTTGAAATTGTACATTTAGACTTGTTGACTATTCAGAGTGAGAAATTCCTAACCATCGTTGACGCTTTCTCAAAGTATGCTCAAGCCTATTACTTGAGAGATGGAACAGCAGTAAGTGTAGTGCAAGCGTTATTAAAATTCTGTACCCATCATGGAGTACCATACACAGTAGTGACAGACAACGGACCAGAGTTCACAAACCAGCTGTTTGCCGAGTTCACAAGACTACACAAGATTCAACACCATAAAATAGCAGCCCACACTCCCAATGAAAACGGAATTGTCGAGCGATTCCATTCAACAATCTTGGAACACCTACGTATCTTAAAGGTGGAACAAAAGAATGAACCTGTTTTAAACTTGATAAATTATGCCCTTCTGGCATATAATAGCTCCATACACAGTTTGACAAAATGTAAACCAATCGATGTTATTACAGGACACTTTGACCCACGTGACCCACTGGACATAGATTTAACCTCCCATTTGTTACAACAGTATACAGTAGAACATAAGAACAAAATGACTAATGCCTATAATTTAATTCACGAGTCTAGCCTGAGCCAACGCAAAGATTTAATAGATGCTCGTAATAAGTCTAGAGAGACGGAAAACCAATACTCAGCCGAACAACAAATATTTGTGAAAAATCCCCTCGCTTCTCGACAGAAGATAGCACCCCGCTATACGCATGACACCGTCATGGCTGACCTACCAATACATATATACACGCGCAAAAAACGTGGACCAATTGCTAAATCCAGGTTAAAGAGAGTACCTAAAAGTGCCCAATTGTTGCAGGAATCTCCTAGTACTTCATCTGCTCCTGCATTCGGCTCTAACACAGGAGATAAAACTTGAAAATCTCGACGATGGCCCAGGTGTATTACCCTTTAGACTAGGTCCCTGTAGCATAATATCCCATTACCATTCGTTTTTACAACACGTAAATCTTCAGGAGTTACAAGATAAGGTTAGTGTCGTTCATAATCAATTAAAAGAAATAAGTCCCGATCTTAATAATAAAAGCCTTTCTTTATTCCAGCTTAGAGGATCAGCTTCAAAGCGTCCTTGAACAATTGCAGTCATTTGAAACTACTCGTTCCAAAAGAGGTCTCGTAGATGGTCTCGGCTCTGTCGTCAAAAGCATAACCGGTAACCTTGATTATACAGATGCAGTCCATTTTAATAATGCTATAAAATCTCTTCAAAATAATGAAAACAAATTACTAACGGAATTTAACAATCACGTGAGTCTGACCAAAACTTGGATAACTCAGCACTCTAAAGTAGCAGATGACATGGTAGATAACCAAAACAGATTATCAGCTTTAGTTAGAAATATGAGTCGGAGTCTAGAGAAGGGAAATCACGAATTAATTCAATATGCTCACCTAGGACAAACCATCTTAACAATTGGTGATAACGTTGACAGGCTGTCGCGAGAAATATCAAAATTACAGAACGTATTAGCGTTTATACGGACGTCTACAGCACATCATGACGTTATTAGTTTAAACACCATTAGATCAATAATAAGTAAATTAACTACGCTTTATGGTAGTAGTAAGGTATTAGATATAGGAGCTCGAGAATATTATGACGTCATACAATTAGGTTCATATTATGTAGGTAATGAGATAGTTATAGTCTACAAATTCCCGATCATCCTGCCCCAGACATATGATCTATACAAAATATCCATAGTTCCTAACAAAAACCATGAGATTCTTGTCCCTCACTTCCAATTCCTTGCGATCCATTCGAAAGATTTCAAGTATATAGAGGCTGAATGCCCGAAGTCCACTAAGGGGTATCTATGTGAAGAGATACACAACGTACAAAGCCGAACGTCACCAGACTGTATCGGAACCCTCATCACGCAGCAGCAGAGACTTCCAGAATGCAAACCAGTCACAATATCTCTTCAAAAGCCAGCCTACGAGAAACTCGATGACCGCCATTATACTATCAACTTCCCGACTTTAACGAAAGTACGCCTGTCCTGCGAACAAGATCTCCACAAGTTGTTGCAAGAAAGTTACCTCGCTATGCTTCCTCACAACTGCTTTATTCAGACAACAGAGTTCATCATCTCAAACTTCAATGACCGATTGAAAGGTCAAGCCTTGAAGATAATAGATGTCCCTAAGGAAGATATACCTAGCCCAGCAGCATACCCGCTATTCAAACTCAACTCTATTAACTTGGATGATCTACACGCAACCAATAAAGAGATTTCACTGCAGTCGCCGGTACACTTTGACACACATTCAGATGGTAGCCTCTATCATACAACTATACCGCTGTATGTGTTATTAATCAGTGCATGTGCACTAGTCGCTTACTTCACTTATCGAAGATGTCACCTGAAACAGATCAAACTTAAGAAGGAATCGCCCAACGACGGGGAAGTTCAACAACAGAGCATCTATGCCGTTCCAGAGACTCAAAGGGACAGTACAGATCGTCTCCCAGCGCAATTTACGACCAAGGTCTTCAATAGTCGCTGTTCTACGGGGGGAGGTGTTACGCAAGCATAGCCGAGGCAAATCATTAGTATACATCGCCCTGAATCCACATAGCTACATAATTCGCAAGCATACCCGAGGCAAATCAGTAGTATGCGTTGCCCTGGATCCACATAACTCATAATTCGCAAATATCAAGGAGCTGACGCAGCACACGTGCCTCACGTCGGACGAAGGCCGACACCGTTTCCGCGTTCAGGCGTCGATCTCAAGATTGATGGAAACTGCACTGAAGAGTCAATCGTTGACTAAATAGTACCTACTTAGTTATTAGCTAGATTTAAACTATAATTGTAATTTGGAGACTTTTATTAAACTTAATTAAACAAAATCAGGTTTTTTTTGCATCCTCTGCTGCCACCGAACTTAATTAGGTAGATCAGAGAAAACAAAACAAAAGTTACAAAAGTAAATTATTTCGATTTGTGAGGTAGACATAACTATGTTAGTTCATTTCGATTCTCGTAATATAACGTTGTTGTGTCCTGGTTATTTTGTGTGACGATTGTTTACATCTATTACGCTGTTTTAATGTTATTGTTTTGCTGTGAAATATTAACAATGGGAATAATATAATCACTGAGGGTGAATAATAAATATAGCCCTGCATAAATATGGATGAAACAATACAAATATCAAATTATAAACCGGACTAAGTGTGAGTATTAACATTTAATTTGTAGTTATTTCACATGTTAATATATTATTTATTAGATAAGATTCCCTACTATAGGTTTGTTTAAAAGATAGTAATACGTTATTTATAGTTTTTTCTTTTGTAAAAATAATTATCAGTTGTATTTTGCATAAAGATAATAATAGTATTCCATGTTTTGTTCTAGTGAAATACTGTGAGTCCTGTTGTCGAGAGCAAAGTCCAACACCGACGGTTGTCAGACATCATAATAAAATTATGGTGAATGAATACGAAGGAAATAGCTTCTCCCAATGAGTAACTAATTCAACACGAAATGAATAACCGTTTAGTTTTATACTGTGGTTTCACCGTGCACTCAAGACAAAAGTTACACCAAATATCAGCCAAAAACCGTTTGTTTTATAGAAATAAAAGAAACGTTTAAAAGCACGACCATATTTTTTATATCGCTTTTGTTGTATTCATTGTTAATTATAGACTGTAAGCGAAAACATCATTTTATTCACAGTTCTTATTAATTTAGGGCTTAGATTTGAGGCTAAGTTTCAATAATTCTTTTCGTAAAGAAAACGAAAATTAAACTGATGTCCTCAAAAGGGTATTTTTATGGAGAGCGGTTATTTTTTTGTGGTTCTATTTCAGTAATAGAACATATTTCCATATTATATTTCTATTGCTAAATCGCACTAAGTGGAACGCAAAAAGCCTGATTGCATAGAAAAAAAAATTTCGCACCGCAGCCCCGGAACGCAAAGAGCAACTGGCCCTTTGCGTTCCAGGACCGCGGTGCCTTCACAATCATAGCTGTAGCAGTATTTTTTAAGTAGTGCTTATGTTATTTGCGTGGTTATAATTCAGTAAAAGAACATTGATCCTTAAATAACTTTTTTTGGTATTTCACATTTGGTGGAGCGGAAGAAATTATTTGCTAAAAACAACCTGTTTCTGCACCGTGGCCCTGGAACGCAAAGGGCAAATAGCGTTTTGCGTTCCAGGACCACAGTGCCATGGGACGATTGTTTGAAATAGTAACAAGGCACCGCGGCCTTGGAACGCATAGAGAAATTGGCCTGCTGAACTATTACTATTTCAAATGGCTTTATTATATAGTCATATCTTCAATATTTCTTTTGTTAACTTAAAGACAAATTACACATTAATTTTTTATGGGATAACATACTAAAAAGGCCGCACTTTATAAAAAAACCCTTTGGTTTCTTAAATATAATTAAACGTAATTAAGTCGTTATAATCAGCTAATGAAATTGGATAATATTGTTTTATCTTCACTTCGAATTTTTTAATTTACTTATTTTATTACTGATAGCTGTTGGGCTAAGTGGAGTTATGATCAATGAGATCTTAGTCTTATAATGTGTTTAGCTATTTTTTTGTTCTTTTTTTTTAAATCATGATAATAACTTGTCAGTTATTCATGTTAATTTACAATTTATTAATGCTTATTATTTATTGAAAAAAGTCAAATATTAGTTTTATGTGTTTATGTTTTTTTTTGGTCTTGGTGAAAATAAAAAAGTCATGCTGAATTAAAATGTTAATTTGGTTTTATTTATTTATGCAATTAACAAACTTATATTATATTTGTGATATCAGATTCATACGAATCTGACAATCCCTCAGTCAACAGTCTACTTATTTGATGAACTTCAACAAGATATTTCAATAATATGCGTTCTTGCCTCAATATTGATATTCGCAGGCATTTTGCGAATACTTAAATATATCGCTATCTTTACTTAAAATCACATGTCACTAACCAACAACCACAATCTAACGACAACTTGATTTCGATCAAGTCAAATAATTATTCCTAAAACTTGGTCTACCTCACAGAAATTGTGAACAAACGATTATAATCATATTTCTGTCCCATTACAATATTTAACAATTGAGTAAAACTTACAAAAAGAATATCACTGCGAGAGGTTCGAACTCATGCCTTGCCGTTCACCGCATACGTCAGGCGGAACCCCTTTACCACTGGGCCAACTGGACACATACTATTGGCACAGTATAGAAATCATACAGTAGGACGACGCCTTTGATCTCGGGTAAAATGCCGACATCGTCTAGACAGTTATGCATCGGCCAGGGTTGTCACAAGTAAAGAATATTTATGAAATTATTTATTTATTGCAGATCAACATGGATGGCAGAATTATAATGAAAACAATATTAAACACTTATATAATAATGAAAACAAGTTTTAACCCCCTCTTTACTGCATGTATTATTAAGAAGTTGAATGAAAATAAAAAATGCAGATAAGACGTATACTAAGAGATTTAAAAATTGAACTGATGCATTTGATAAATAGTTACTATGCGACACTGACGACGTGGACTGCGATTTTTTTAAAATTTTAACTTCCAAATAAATAAATATCATAAATACAATACAAATGAATAAATAATAAGTATATTCTAACCGAAAGGGTACTTACATACATATGAAAAAAAAATTGCTACAGACTACCAAAATGAACAACTTTTACTATAGGACCAACTCGAGACAGATTTAAGTTATTTAGATGGCATTTCGTAACCAGCACCCCAATTTATCACGGAATTGGCGTAATACATTTAAATTGACGCCCGCCATCTTCGATTTCAAAAAGAATGGCTTTTTCGTTACAAGCACCCTAATTAACCTCGAAATTGACACCCATATCAAATTCTAAAGAAAAAATGATGTCCGCCATCTTGGATTTCAAAAAGAATAACTTTTTCGTAACAAGCACCCCAATTAACCCCGAAATTGACACCCATATCAAATTCTAAGGAAAAAATGACGTCCGCCATCTTGGATTTCAAAAAGAATGGCTTTTTCGTTACAAGCACCCCAATTAACCTCGAAATTGACACCCATATCAAATTCTAAGAAAAAAACGGCGTCCGCCATCTTGGATTTCAAAAAGAATGGCTTTTTCGTTACAAGCACCCCAATTAACCTCGAAATTGACACCCATATCAAATTCTAAGAAAAAAACGGCGTTCGCCATCTTGGATTTCAAAAAGAATGGCTTTTTCGTTACAAGCACCCCAATTAACCTCGAAATTGACACCCATATCAAATTCTAAGAAAAAAACGGCGTTCGCCATCTTGGATTTCAAAAAGAATGGCTTTTTCGTTACAAGCACCCCAATTAACCTCGAAATTGACACCCATATCAAATTCTAAGGAAAAAATGACGTCCGCCATCTTGGATTACAAAAAGAATGGCTTTTTCGTAACAAGCACCCCAAATAACCTCGAAATTGACACACATATCAAATTATAAGAAAATGACCTCCGCCATCTTGGATTTCAAAAAGGATGGCTTTTTTGTAACAAGGACCCCTAATAAACTCAAAATTGATACCCGTACTTGGTAAATTAAAATACGTGCGCCATCTCGAAATTCACCCTTGGTAATTAATAAAAAAAGTCCACCATCTTGTCATGGGACATACAAATTATAACACAGTCATATAATATTAGTAGAATTTCCAAACAATAACCTATTAAAAAAAAAGGCGTGCGCGGGTCGGCCATTTTAAATGAACAAATAAAAATAAATACGCACGTCACACGCGATAGCCCTGAATGATAGAGCCCAACATAGTAACATCGTTTTGTTCCCAAGTTGGGCTCGGCTTACCCGCGTCTCACCTCTCACACCCCGCACGATTGCCCTGTCTAGACGTCTTCGTCGGACGACTGTAGGATTATTAGACTGTGCTATTGGCGTTGAAATTATGAATCCTATACAATCAGTAGTTGATGATGAATGTGTCTCTTAAAAATAGAAGGTCGTAAGTCAAACCAAACGTCAAGCTATTGCCTTTAAAGTGTGCCTAACCACTTTTGAACGCCTACTGTACTTTTCAGTCCTGAAATGAGAAATTAAAAACTGAGAAATTTGAAAACACGAAATAAGATATTCTGAAATTAGAAACTGAGAAGTTTAAAAACCTGAAATAAGAAATTTCGAAATTGATACTTAAAAAATTAAAAACCAAAAATAAGAAATTCTGAAATAGAAGAAATTGTTGTTCTACAAGATAAGTTTAATAAATATGTTTTTTTGTAAATACTGTAATATTTATGTTTCAAAATTATCAGCACATAGTAGCACAAATAAGCATAAATCTAATCGATTGCTCTGCTCCGAATTCGAAAATGTTCAAATTATTGCTACAGCGTTTAAAAATAGAATCATAAGTTACAAAGTGAATCCACTTAAATCTAGTGAAGTAACAATAACTCCAGAAACGTTTTTAAATCAAATTTCAAAATCTGTATGTGATATTATCAATCTTATGATTCAAAAACATAAAGCAATTAAAGTCAATTTTGAATTATTTGTGTCATATATTTTGCCAAAAAATAGTGAAAGCTCTATGAAATCTTTCAATACCAAATATATGATAGCAGTTCCGAATACAAATATTTACAATAATTATGTATTTTAAATGCTCTGAAAAATTAATATCTAAATGTTTAGAGTTTGAACTTGCCGAATCTGGTTGGACTATTGATTGTATAAACCATTTGGAAATAAACATAAATAAGTACAATCCTTTAAGAGCTGGAACATACTTAGAATTGCCTAAGGTTATAAAAAACACAAAGTCATGTTTGAATATACGCAATAATGACAATCAATGTTTTTTGTGGTGTATTATTGCTCATATGTTCCCAAAAAGACTAAATGCAAATAGAATGCAATCGTACCCACACTATACGTTGCTTTTAAACATAAATGATATGTCTTTTCCACCAAGTTTCGATGATATCAAAAACTTTGAGAAAAATAATCCTTCTTCTAAGTGTGAATGTTTATGGTCTTGAAGCCAATAATCATGTAACGGGCCCTCTATATTTGACACGCGAGCGAAAGCTTACACATGTCAATTTGTTGTACATAACGAAAGACGATAAAGCCCATTTTTGTTTAATAAAAAACTTTAGTCGCCTTGTGCATAGACAATTAACCAAACATAAATCTTAAGTATTTTTGTGTGATGAGTGTTTTTTTGTATTATGACAATGAAGATAAATTATTAAATCACAATTGTAGTAGAATGAAAACAGTTTTGCCTGATGAACATAGCCAGTTAAAATTTTCAAACTTCGAAAAAACCCAAAGAATTCCAATTATAATATACGGAGATTTTGAAAGTTTGCTTTGCAATTACTCAGACAAAAATAAATCGCTTTTTACTGAATCTGTACAGTCACATCAAGCATCATCGTATGCTTATTATATTTGTTGCAAATCTAAACCTGAATTAAATGATTTTGTTAGTTATAGAGTTCCAAACTGTGCACAAAAATTTGTTGAAACCATTACAAATGACCTAAAAAGGCTGTATAAAATTTTACAAATTAAACAACCAATGTTACCTCTTACTTCTGATGAGTTAAAATCGTTCAAAACAGTTCAATTATGCCACATAAGTAAAACCAATATTGCCCAAAATGATAAAAAAGTTAAAGATCATGATCATTTCACAGGTAGATATAGAGGTCCTGCACACAATGCTTGTAATTTAAATTTGAAACAATGCAAGTTCATGTCTTTAATTTTTCACAATCTATCTGGATATGATTCTCATTTATTTATAAAAGAGCTGTCGGATATAATTGGCAAAATAACTTTAATTCCTAAAAGTACATATCGTTCACAAAAATCATGTCTATTGATAATAAAAATATAGTTCAGTTGAAATTTATTGATTCGTTTAACTTTTTAAGTACTAGTTTAGATCAATTGGTAAAAATGTTACACTCGGATGATTTTCAACACATGCGCTTGTTTTTTAATCAAGATCATTTATTTAATTTAGCATGTAGAAAAGGTGTATATTGTTATGATTATGTAGACAAATGGGAAAAATATAATGAAACCCAACTGCCAGAACAGTCAAAATTTTTCAATAAACTAACGGGCGAAAATATTTCAGCTGAACATTATCAGCACGCTTTAAACGTATGGCAAACTTTTAAAATAAAAAATTTAGGAGAGTATACAGATCTTTATTTAAAATGTGATGTTGTTATTATGCGATATTTTCGAAAAGTTTAGAGAAATGAGTTTACTTTATTATAATTTAGACCCGTGCTATTATGTTTCATCACCATCGTTAAGTTGGGATGCTATGCTAATTTATACTAAAGTAGAGCTTGATTTAATATCTGATGTAGAAATGTATCAAATGTTAGAAAATGGAATTCGAGGAGGTCTTGCCCAATGCTCATTAAGATATGCCAAAGCTAATAACAAATATCAATCATCGTATAATAAGGACAAGGCAAGCACATACCTTATTTATCTGGACTGTGTTTTGACTGCATAAACTCTTGTCACATGATTATTATTTTACTTGTTTCCTCATTAAATACCTACTATATTATTGCTTCTCATTGTTTTAGGACAAAAATAAGACAATCAAACAACAGGACCAAAGTACCATTATTGTCAGCCCACAAAAACATAATGTTCTATTCTATTCTATTTTTGGTGTATGGCAACCAAGTCGATATTCGCTTATCAACTATTCTGCCAATGACAGCGAACTGGAAAAACAAGTGTGCATGGTAATAAAAATTAAAAAAGATGTTACAGTAAAATTAAAAAAAAAACACTTTGATTGATATAGTTGAACTCAATGTAGATCTTGTTGGGTTAGTAGAGGACTGAAACAAACAGAAAATATATGGTAAGTATATATTATATAATTGTTAAAACATGAAATAAACAAATATGACGATCACAACACATTTCATAATTTGATGTTATTGTGGCGGATGAACGTCATCAGCGCCACAAGTAACTTTGAGGAAGAGTAGGTCAACAGGGAGGGGAAATTAATGGGGAGGGGGATTTTAAATTTAGGGAGACGGCTATATAAGTCTAAAGGAGGGACGTTGTTTGGACATTCAAAAAAGATGTGATCCAGGGTACCTTCTTCTAAACCACACTCACAAAGAGAAGTGTCACGTGCATGAATTTTATGCATAAACACGGGAGTACAACAAAAACCCAATCTGATACGACAGAGAGTGGAAATTATAGGCTTCGATACTTTTTTGAAGCTGTAGAACCAGGGTTTTGTTTTTATATTTGGTTGGACAGCTTTATAAAATCTTCCCTTTTTTGTCCCAGAGATATCCCACTGTTCTTGCCAAGCAGACTGAAGCCAAACTTTTGGAAGGCCCAGCAGGTCATAACCCTGGAGGCGATTGTGTCTAAGATCAGCTGTTGCTGATGAACAAGCATCTTTTGCCAAAGTATCGACATACTCATTACCCTTTATGCCACAATGACTAGGAATCCAGACCAGTTGAACTTCTTTTTGACTGCCAGCACAAGAAAATAAAGAATTTTTAATTTTGAGAACTAAAGGACTATGCGATTTACTTTTAAAAGGATTTTGATCTATGGCTTGTAGACAACTAAGAGAGTCTGTAAATATTACGGCTTTATCTATGTTATGATGTGACTCTATAAAAAGGCATGCTTCTAATAAAGCCACACACTCGCCAGTGAAAACCGAAGACTCTTTGGGACACTTATATTGCAAGATTATTCTGGAGTTTTGGTAATAAACCGCGGCGCCTGTGTTGCTGTGATTATTAAATTTTGAAGCATCTGTAAAGAACCTTTGAAATCCTGTCCATCGGTCTCCCACCACCGCATTGAAGGCCGAATCCGCGGCAGGAGACTTTTTCGAGATGCCGATGTCAAAGCAAATATTTGGACTAAAATGTAAGACATCATACGGAAAATTAAAAAGAGCAAGTCTGGAACTTTGTTCTACTGGGCTATCTAAATTTTGAGTTTGTCGAAATGCTTGCACAATAAGGGGAATTTCTTTATTTGTCCAGTAGTTTGAACTATTGCATAAGGCATTTAGTTCATGCAATTTAGGTAAAAGGGGGTGAGAGGATCTGGGAATTAATGTAGCTATAAAACGAGAAGCCAGATACTTCCGTCTTAGTGAAAGTGGCGGTTCAGCACATTCGACCTGCAACGCGTTGATGGGAGACGACTTCATGCACCCAGAGATGATTCGAAGGCATTTTGACTGAAGCCTATCAAACCCAGCCAAGGCACCCTTGTTGCAAGGAACTAGATGGAACGAACCATCATCTAAAACGCTTCGGATTAAGGCGTTATAAACTAATTTCATAGTGTAGGGGTGAGCACCCCACCAGACACCCGCGAGAGCTTTTAATATTGTTACGACTCTTTCACATTTTTTAGTTAAAAAATTTATATGGTGTATGCCTGTTAATTTATTGTCTAGAAAGACGCCTAAAAATTTTACCTTGCTAACTATGGGAATATCATGACCTGAAATGTCCACTGATATTTGTGGGGTCAGTCTTTTACGAGAGAAAATTACTGCCGAACTTTTTGGAGCTGATAATGCCAGGCCGTGGCTTAAAAGCCATTGGTTCAAAGAGTCCAGAGAGATACAGAGGGATGACGCAGCGTCTGTGATGGAAAGATCTGTCACATATAAAGCAAGGTCGTCCGCGTATTGCAATATGTGACAATTACTGTTTATGCAGGAGCCGATATCCGCAGTATACAGATTGTATAGAATTGGACTGAGAACGAAGCCCTGCGGGAGACCCTTCCAAGTCTGCCTGCTATCAAATTGCTCACCCTGGACCCTCAGAACCAAGGAGCGAGACATTAGCAGTCCACATATGCAGTCGATCATCTTGGCCGGTAGCCTCAGCTGGTGCAGTTTTTGCCTGAGTACGGGAAGAAGAACACTGTCATATGCGGAAGATATGTCAAGAAAGGCGGCAACAACGGATTCGTTCTTAGAGAATGCTAAGCGTATATCTGCAATTAAAACGCCGACGCTGTCCATAGTGCCAAGCCCTTTCCTGAAACCAAATTGATAGTTCGGCAGTAATTCTCTCGATTCAACCAACCATTCGAGTCGGTTTTTAATGAGGTGTTCCATTAGTTTCGCCAGTACTGAGGACAGAGCAATTGGTCTAAGGCCATTCGGATCATCTATGTGTTTTCCAGGTTTCAATAAGGGGATAATGGTTTGCAACCTCCACTGATCAGGAACCCAACCATGGATGTAGCAAAAGTTAATAATCTCGAGGAAATATAATTTGGCCTTATCTCCAGAATGAATCATAAAAGAATATGGTATTCCGTCAGTTCCAGGGGCTGAATCCCGGACATGACCGAGCACCACATTCAATTCTTTCAAAGTAAATGGCACATCGAGAGGATCATCTGAAAAATTTTGAAGAGGCGCAATTGAACATTCAGAAAAAAGAGGAACATATGGTGGAGCAATTTTATCAAAAAAAAGTTCGGCTGTTTCCCTAGCCGATTACTAGGGAAACAGCCGAACGGAAGAGACGGAAGGAGAGCATCCACGTCTGTACCGATTTACGCTTTTCCAGACCTTCGAGATGGGGGTAGCGGGAGATAATGAGTTACAAAACGTAACCCACCCTGACCGTTTCTTCTTGCGAAGGAGACGTTTAGTTTTGGCGTTAATCCTCAAATATGTGAGTAGGTTTTCGGTACTCATATCTACATTATACCGCCGCTCGGCCTCTTTTCTTTCCTTGATAGCAGCAGTGCACTCTGAATCCCACCATGGGGGGGACGGAATTTTATTACGGGCACTATTTTTAAGAGGAAAGGTGGCATCTGCGCTGGAAGTGATGGCTGTAACAAGTCCCTCGTAACAGATCTTGGCGTGGGAGTGACCAGATGTATCTATAAAAGATGAATTTAAATTTGGAAGTGAATCAATCTTATCCTCCAATAATGAAACATATTTTGGCCAATCAGGCTTGGACAGGTTATATTTCAGAAGTGGAGGGCAAGTTTTCTCTAAAAATGTTTTATTTAACAAAGAAATGACAATAGGATAATGGTCACTACCATGCGACAAGGACGTACATTCCCAATTGGTTGAAGTTTAAAAGAAGTGAAATAATGTGGTTGGCAACGTTGGACGGTAATTGATTATTTGAAGTGGAAGAAGAGATAATAATAGGGATAAGTTTAATGAGAAGATCAATAGTAGAAGAAGAAGAAATATTGCTGGTAGAGATATTGTTATTGAGAGAACAGCCATTAGGCTGTGTGGATGGGGGAGAACTAGTAATTTGCTGATGAGCAACTCTATCATATGATGGGGAGAGGGGGGCATGTGTCTTAGGTTTGAGTTGAACGGTCTTACGGTAAGACTGAGAAACTGGGGACTTAACAATATTGGCATAATTACGGGAGACAATAGGTATAGCCTTAGTAGCCTCAGCATAAGGGATATTCTTCTCAGCCATGACAGTTTTAATTGCCCTCTGCCTTCCATACTCAGGGCATGACTTGCTATAGGCAAAATGATTCCCCGAGCATAGCACGCAGAAAGCCTCACCCTCAGAAATGCTGCAACCATCACCTGGGTGATCGTGACCACATTTACTGCAGCGAGGTTTAGACCGGCATAAGTTAGCTACATGCCCAAATCTACAACATTTGCGGCATTGAATAGTCGGGTATATGTACTGCTCAACAGGGAGGGATGTATAGCAGCAGTAAATCCTTTTTGGTAAAACTTGTCCGTCAAACGTCAGAACACAAGTCTCAGTGGGTTTCCACTCATTAATGCCATCTTTTTGAATTTTTCTGTTGATGCGGCGGATTTTCAATATTTTCCCACAGCCTGGGGGCACAGAAAGGTAAACTAAGGCTTCTTCTTCAGTCAAGTCTGTTGGAACACCTGTTACAACACCCATCCGTGTAATATTAAAAGTGGGGATTGATGCGGTAAAACTGAATTTTGTCAACAGGCTGTTTGTTAGAAAGGAGTTAGCATCTTGCGGTGAAGCAAACTCCACTGAGACTCGATTTCTGCCGACTTTGTTCACGCCTCCACGAACAACGTTACTGATGTTATTAGCCATAAGGAACTTACCAAAATTAACAGGATGAAGGGTGGATCCAGCATTTGGTTGAGTCTCTATTCGAGAGACATGCACAACGTAAGGGGCTTTGTCCAGTACCGAGTACTTCGTGCGACCTATTTGGGTTTTTGGCTGTTTGCTAGGAGGAGTTAGGTCTTCATTCTCAACGGAACGCTTGCGTGAGTTATTTTGTGATTGTGAAATATCCATCTCTGGCAAATTGCAAACAACGTCCGCTAATTGTGATAGGGGATTCGGGGACAAAGGGGATAACGAGACAGGGATATCGGGGGGATCGGGGTCTGGGGGTTTATTTCTTTCCATTTCTGATGAAACTGGGTTTATAACAAGACAAACACAAGACCAACCTGGTAACGAACACAAGGACAACACACTTAGACACAAAACAAGTCACAAAAGAGTCAACAGTCACTCAAAACTGTTCAAAATTAAAAAAAAACTCTAAACACACGTGTCAGCCAAGAACTCCGTGGCAAGAATCAAACATAATGTTATAACATGCCAGAAATTACCATCGGAAATGAACAAAAATGTTTGCAACGACATAAATTTTGCTGTTGATATTACGACGAACGACGCTCACTGTATGATCTGGGGGGGTATTACAACCTTTTTTAATTCCTTGCAGTTTTTGGGCATTTGACTTTACGGCCTTAAGCATGCTTGTTCTATTTCGTATTACAACGTACGTAATTCTGCAAGGAATCATCCTGGATTACTTGTCTCTGGATGATAACGACGGGCTAGCTATTCGTTCAAAAATCGAATCGAAAATTTACCGATGATTACCGGTTTCAAAATTGTGTGTGAAAATTTTCTTTTTCATTTTAAATTTAGGAGATATTTGAGTTAAACTGTATTTTAATAACAATTTAAATATTTATAATCAAATTGAGCCACATTTACTGTCATTTTATGCGAAAACTTAATACTAAATATTATTAACTCTGGCAAAGGGGTTTGTTTCTGAACGATCTGTTACTAAGCCGACCCCGTTTGTCTTTTAAAAAAAAAACAATTTTTCTACTGGAACCACTTTAATCACCACAAACACAGAATTACGGCACAAAGTTCTTAGGTACACATATAGATTTGGTAATGTCCCTCTTAATTGCTCCTTTTTTTGGGCAACTAGTTTACGCGGCAGCGTTCAGAATCTAACTGACTAAATTGACCATATAATTTATGTGCATTAGGTAAAAATGCAACATAAGCAATAAAGAAATGGAAAAATACATGATAAACAAGTAAAAGCTGACTTAGGCTCTATTGCCTTGTAATAAGGGTTATAACAGCTCCCCCTTTTAAACGAAGCTTTATCTTATAAAGATGAAGCGAAGTGAGATTAAAGATGTAGCTATTAAGAGAGGCACTTTACATTGAATTTATAATAAAGGTTACATAATATTGACACAAAATTGACAAAATAGTAATTAATAGTTATATTTAAAAGTTTAGATTTCTATTTGACATAAATTTCACTTTATTAATCTTGCTAGTAGAATTATAATTTGGGTAATGAATAGGCAAAGATTGAACTGACTTATTGTCTTCTTCAGAGTTTGAAGATACTTCAGTCATCTCGATACTATTAGAAACTTTGGACTTGCGTTTAGTATTCCGATTGTAACATTGATTGAATATTTGCACGCAGCATCCAGCATTAGAATCATTTTTATTCTTAAAGTATCGATATAATTTATAAGCTAAATATAAAACTAAACACACAATTAGTATATAAGTAAAAGTAGAATAGTAAGGGCCATATTTAATAAAATGAGATTCTTTTTCCAGATTATTCAACTCTTGCTCTAAACTATCCATTTGATGAGTTGCATATTTAAGAGAATCTAAGTTAATTTTACTCAAGGAGATTGGCGACAAATGTGGTAAACTCTTATTAAATATGTCCTTTTTACAGCAGTCATCAGCTGTTATATCAAAGCTTATATCTAAAGGAGACTTAGTAACTATAAAGAACTTGTCGGTATCAACTGAACCGTTTTAGAATACCCAATACAATTAGGTGCTAGTTTCACAATTCCTGTACCTGTAATTGAATGGTCATTAATGTTTTCATTACATTTAATAGTCAATTTATTTATTTTAGATTGGACATAGATCCATTTGTTATTTCTTAATTTTTGCCAAATATCAATCTGACCATATAATATTTTAGCATTGCATTCTGTAGGTAATGACAATGTTATCTCAGTTAAGATTTTAGATTCACAATTAGGATTACTTATACATGAGTATATAGTATTTAATTCACATATAGAATAGTTATTATTTATTATTTTACATTTATCAAGAGTGTCCAACATAGCATAATGCATTCTGTCATCACTTAATGCAATATAGGAATTAGAAGGTTGAATTAAAGCAAAAATGTATTATGTGAGTCATCATGAGGTGTAGGTAACGGTATGTTTTTATAGGTCATGAACTTATCAGGAGTGATCAAAGGGATCTGTAATATAAAAATGACCTTATTGTTATAATAATAAGAACTAAATTCGGAAACATCGATAATTGAATGAATATTTTGAATAGTTAAAGGAACTGGAAAATCTAACCTTTTGCTTACTTGACTACTATGCTTAGTTAATTCTAAATAGAGATTTAAGGGACTTATAACACTAGGATGTAGTACATTAACCTTAGAAAATAAAATAGAATTAAGTGTAGTATCTAGTAAATTAGTTATAGCAAGTAAAGAGCCTTCGATAATGTTAAGAAGGTTATTTAATTTTGAAGTATACAGTAATATGTTATCGGTCTTTGTAATTTGGGAAAGTATTTCATTCATCTGATTAATTTGGGCGTTTAATTTCATCTCATTTTGATTAAGTTTGTAAATAGTAGTGTTAAAATTATTCATAGTAGACTTGACAATGTGAATGTTATCTCTCATTAAATGAAATATTTCTGTTTCACTCTTTTTGCATGATTCAATTGCAGCGTCATATTTTGAAAAGAAATATAGTACTTAGGTTAAGAAGTAGAAGGCTTAATTTCATTAGTATGGTATTTAATAGCCTTGCGACCTACTTGTAGGGTTACGTTATGTTTGTTATGAACTTTGATAATTTTATAAGGGCCTTTCCATATAGGCGATAAGGCTTTACGCAGCCTATGATGTTGTTTGAGATAAACCATATCTCCTACTTTGTAAGTAACGTCACGAGAGTTTGCGTCATAATACTGTTTTGATCTTTCTTTACTATTTAAAATGTTTTGAATGGCTTTCTCGCGACTAAAGCGCATTCTATATTGTAAAGCTCGAATATATTCGTTGTATGTATTACCAGAGCTTTCATATAACGAATTTGGAATGGATGGTTTATAACCATATAATAACTCGTGAGGAGTGAAGTTAGTAGTACTATGAGGTGTAGTATTATAAGCTAGAATCGCGGTAAATAAATAACAATGCCAGTCGTTCTGGTTTTCATTGACAAAAGATTTTAGGTATTCTTTTAAAGTAGCATGTGAGCGTTCAAGAGCTCCATTGGTTTGCGGATGATACGGAGTAGTAAAAAGGGCCTTGACCTTTAATATTTCGGTCAATTGTTTAAATAATTCAGATGTAAAACATGTACCTAAATCTGTGAGGATGGTTTGGGAAAACCGAAAAGAGACATAAAATGAACAAGGTTTCTGGCTATTTCTTCACTAGTAGCCGTAACCATTGGGTAAGCGCTAGTAAATTTAGTTAGGTCATCTTGTAAAGTTAAGATGAATCTAAATTTTTGGAAACCTGCATCGGGTAAGGGACCTACGACGTCAAGGGCCAATCTTTCAAACGGCCTGGTAGATGTGGAAGTTATCTCCATCGGAGCTTTATTTGATTTCCTTAAAGGTTTATTAATTTGGCAAAGCTTGCATTTCTTTACGTATTGTTCAATGTCAGACCGCATGCCTTTCCAATAATAGGCAGCTTTAATACGGGAGTACATTCGTTGTGTCCCTGGGTGACCAGCTTTAACAGAGTCATGGTTTTCTTTTAATATTTTAGGGACTTCTACAGGAGTAGGATAGATTAATTGATTTTTATATATGTGAACTTTTATATTAGTATCGTGAAAAATATAGGAAATCATATTGTAGATTTTAGAATATTTAAGTTTAGAAAAACGGGTCTGTAAAATCTGGTAATGCAAGGTTGGTAATATTTTGGCAATCAATTAGTAAATTTCGAAGTTTAATTAGTAAGTTATAAACATCTCTATAGTTAGTTTCTTCATAGTGATGTACTTTTGTAAATAGAAAATAGTAAGTTTTATTGTTGTCCTTAACGCTTTGTATTGTAAGTGACTCGCGTTCGGAATTTAGTAAATCAGCAGAATTATCGAGCTGCGATAATATTTCTTCGCAATGTGGCATAGAGTAATCAAAGTCTAAAGAGACTGGACAAGCGATTATATTTAACTTAGATAAGTGTAGTCCTTGACTGCACTCTTCGATGATGGTATTTGGGACTGGTAATTGGTTTGTAAATTGAGCCTTGAAATATTGTTCATAAGAGAGATTATTTAAATTATTCACGTCAATAGCATTGATAGGGCAACGGGATAGCGCATCGGCGTTAGAATTGAGACGACCTTGTTTATACACGATTTCGTAATCGTATTCCTCAAGTTTGAGACGCCAGCGAATGAGTCTGCTTCCCGGATCCTTTACATTAAATAGCCATACGAGAGGCCTATGATCCGTTATTATTTTAAATTTATTACCATTTAAGTATGGTCGGAAAGTTTTTACGGCGAATATAATAGCTAATAGCTCTTTCTCCGTAGTTGAGTAATTACCTTCAGGTTTATTTAAAGTTCGCGATGCGTAAGCGATCGGCTTATCTTTGCCGACGGGACCCTGAGACAGTATTGCGCCAACGGCATAGTTACTTGCATCAGTGGTAACATTAAAAGGTTGTGAGAAGTCAGGGTACTGTAGAAGAGGAGCAGTAATTAATTTTTCTTTCAGGATATCGAATGCGTGTTGTTGTTCCGTGTCCCAGTAGAACACAACATCTTTCTTTAATAGAGACGTAAGTGGTTTAGTTAACTTAGAAAAGTTTTCAATGAATCGGCGATAATAGCCTATTAGGCCTAGAAAGGACTTAATATTTTTAGGATTTTTCGGAACTGGAAATTGAGATACAGCGCTGACCTTTTCAGGATTCGGAGATACACCTTTATCGGTGATAATATGGCCAAGGTAAGTTACTTCATGCCTTAGGAACTCACACTTGTCCGGTTGAAGCTTTAAATTGTATTCACGAAAGGATCATCGGCAAAATGGTCTACAGCTCAATAACGATCTTACATATATCATTGGAAAGCTATTTTCATGTACTACAATAGTTATTATGGCGGTTCATTTCAAATCGCTGTGAGAAAAAAGTTATAGCCATTTTTAATGCGACTGTTATTAAGTACTAGCAACTAATGTCTTGGGAGTTTAAAAGGCTTGTCTGCGTAGTTGTTTCGCTTCAACTCGCTACTAAAGCGAGACAAACGTTATAATTATTTAGACTGTCTACACCGGATACCGCGGCCCTGTAACGCAAAGGGCAACCGAAGAAAAAGGATATTTTTTTGGTCAGCACGAGTCTAGTAGCCGATTAGTTTGACGACACGGTTAGCACAGTGGCTGAGCGATCGACTGCTGCGCAGCGTGTCGCGGGTTCGATCCCCGTACCGAACAAATATTTGTATAATCTGCAAGTTGTTGTTCCGGGTCTGAGTGTTTCTGAATGTGTTTCTATGTTTGTAAACGCACCCACGATACAGGAAGAAATTGTAAAACAGTCTTTTCCGTTCCAACCAGTGGGTACCTATTTTTTTTTTTTTGTATAACCCGAAGCAGGTAGCGAGTTCCACTCTTGCTGTGCATATTATGTAGAATCCTTGGGAGCAGTTAATGTGCGAATTGGTGGAATGGCAACTAAGTACACATGGTAATGAATATAATAATATATATCGGTTTAAAGAAATTTTATTCTCATAAGAACTTACAGTCCACTTATAATGAGATACAGAGTAATAAGTATGAAAATACAGTACAATTTCCTCCAGAACATTAGAAGTTACAATGTAGAAACATGTTTTTTAAGCTTATTCTTAAATACATTTATGTTATCGCATTCTTTGATATCGTCCGGTAATTCATTGAACAGCTTTGCTCCTTCAAACAATATGGTCTTTCTACCGTAATTAGTGCGCGCGCTGATAACTTCAAGTGTGTTTTTATGTCTATTTCTCAGGTTATATGACATTGTTTTTTTCTTTATTTGTATGTTAGTTTGTATTGAGTTAGTTGTTATGTTTTTAATAAGAATGCAGGTGTAGTAAATATATAGCTGTTTTATATTTAATAGTTGGGTTTTTTTCGTATAAGGTCTTTGTTGAAGTCAAATATGGATAATGAAATAGAATTTTAATTATTTTGTTTTGAACTCTTTGAAGTGAATTTAAGTTTGTAGTTGCTGCGGATCCCCATATTTCAATTAAGTATTCTAAGTGCGATTTGACTAACGAGTTGTAGATTAAAGTGCGCACTTTATTTGGAATACAGTTTGCCACTTTCCGTAAAGCTGCCAGTAACGATGTTAGTTTACTTCTGAGGTGGTCGATATGTAATTTCCAAGTTAGTTTTTCATCTACCCTTAATCCAAGATATTTTTCATTAGTCGACCGTTTTATTATTTCGTTATTTATTTTAAGTGGCGAGAAGTCTGGTATACGCTTATTTTTAGTGGTAAAAATCATGAATGAGGTTTTCGACGTATTGATTGTAAGAAGGTTGTACTTTAACCACTCGTTTAATACTTCAAGGTCGTGTTGAGCGTCTTTAATAATGTTATGAATGGATTTGTTGAAGTAAAAAAGACAAGTGTCGTCTGCATATAGTGTTAGGTGTCCTGTTAACCCAATTTTATTAATATTGTTTATATAAATAAGAAAAAGTAACGGGCTGATTATTGAGCCTTGGGGGCAGCCGTATGAAATATTTTTGACCGAGCTAGTGTAGGTGTCTCCTATTTTAACAACTTGACGCCTGTCCTCTAAAAATGACTGAAACATTTTATGTGCTGTACCTGTAACACCTATATTATCTAGCTTCTGTAGCATTTTTTGATGACTCACGGTGTCGAACGCTTTTTTTAGGTCGATGAATATTCCTAGGGCATAGCTTTTTTTATCTATACTGGTTTTAATTTTGGTGATAAGGTCTGTTGCAGCCGAGAGAGTGCTTGACTTACTACGAAAACCATACTGTTCGTTTATGAAAAAGTTTTTTTTTGTCAAATAATTATTTAGGCGACTATATAGCACGCGTTCAAATATTTTGGACATAACCGGTAATACAGACACAGGTCTGTAGTTGCTTGGATCAGTTCTATTTCCAGATTTGTAAATAGGACTGACCCTAGCCACCTTGAGGGTGTCGGGGAATGTACCATGTAGTAAACAGGCGTTTATACAGTTAGTTAACGGCTCGATAATTATATTTTTTAAGCATTTTATCGCCTTAGTACTAATACCGTCCAGACCTGTGCTAGTGTTACTATCGAGATCGTCAATGATGTTATTAATTTCCTCAGTGGTGCACGGTGTTAGTTCGTTTAGTGTTACATCATGTTTGTTGTTACGATCATACATAAGGATGTTGCCCGTGTTTGTGTGATATATGTCTGGTATTTTTTTTGCTAACTCCTCGCCTATGGATGAGAAGAAAGAATTAAACAAGTCACATACCGAGTCACCTTCTGTCAGAAGTCCAGCGTTTGACATAAGTTTGGGAGGAGCAGGGCTGTCTTTATATTTATTTAATCCTAAGCTATTAATCAGGTCCCACATTTTTTTTGGCTGCTTGTTGCACTTTTGAAATAAATTATAGTAATAGTTCTTTTTACTCGTGTTTATTAGCATCTTCACCGTCTTTTGTTCCTTACGAAATTTCTTCAGTAAATCCTCGTTATCTGGGTCTGATTTCGTTTGCTGCCATAGACTATTTCTTGAATTAATTGCGTTTATAATGTTCTGATTAATCCAGTCTTTTTGCGGGGGGTTTAGAATTTTAATCTTATCTTTTTTGTTCTTTTCTATTTGTTCTGAGATCAACGTCTCCAGTTGGTTGTAGTCGTGGTTGTCATTGCTGTATTTTGCTTCTAGTGTGTTGTTGTACAAATTTTCATAATCCAGTGCCTTATAATGCTTTTTTTTGTTATGTTGAGGAGACAGACTTCCTATTTCGAGATATATGTGCTTATGATCAGAGAGACTTGATTCTATTATCGATAGACTGAGAGAATGGTTGCATAAATTTGTACATAAATGGTCCAGAATTGTGTTGGTTGTGGCCGTGTCGCGTGTGCTGTGTGATTTCTTGATTTTATTTATTATTCTGTACCCCGCTATATATTATTTATATATTAATATAAAAAAGCAGTTAGTCCAGAATTCCGATAGTAGAAGGAGCTGGTGGTCTAATGTCGTAGAGATCATGCAGACACTCTTCGAAGTACAGTCTATAGAAGACCCCATGTAGGCAATCGATGATTGAAGGTTTGAAGCTTGGCCATCCACCAGTTTTGCGACGCCAATAAGGCTCTTGGATCTGCGTTCCACTGAGTCAAGCTGGGCCAGTTGATATACAACTGAGTCATCTCAAAGGTGAAAGCCTTCACTCAATTTAGGATGCCCACTTTGTCAACTGTTTTGGCTTTATGCTCTATGGTCGCGCCTAAGTTAAGATTCGATTTAAACTTCTTGCCAAAGAGTAGATCGGTTACGGGAACAAAGAGATATGTCATCACACCACTGAGAGACAAGGCATATAAGGTTAAACCTGTCAAGTCTACCTGGATGGCGTCTCTCAGGGAACGAACTTCCCCGAACTATTCCGGTTTAAATCTAAATAATAGTTGTTGTGACCATGTCAGTCTAAAAACTTATATAACGAACTTCATCGTTGCTACTTTTTGTGCTGTACAACTATCTCTCTGAAACAATGTTTTCATCTGCGTAGCTTTAATACTCGGCTGAAGAAACTCTCTCACTAAAGTGCAGAAGAAAAATAGAGAGAACAGGATCTGTTGCCATTAGCTCAAAGAAGCAGCCATCAACAACTACTCTAATCGATCGCGCACTAGCGGTGTCTGGTGCTTGTTGAGTGGACCATTGTGCTAGACTCTGTCAAAAACCTTCGGGACGTCAAGCGATACCGCTAGTGTTTTACTGTCTTTCTAACCAGCAGTGGGTAGCACACACAAGAAGTTTTCCTGTGAACCGTTTCTAGCGAAAGCAATATTGACAGTCACTGAGAAGATCAGTCTTAAGTAATGGCGATTGGATGGTAATGAGTAGGTCTGTACGATCGCCACTTTTAGACACTGGATCGGATTTTGGCACCATTATTTTAAGAGGCGGAACAAACGTGTCTACAGAATACAGTTCAGGAGCACACTGGCACAATACTCTCGCTAAAATGTCGTAAGGCTATCTAGCCTTGTTCACATCTAGACTGCATAATATTATTCAGACCACTTTAGTGTGAACTGTAATCTCAGACTAAAACTGCTCTTCTCCAATCTCATCGTGAGAAGGTTCCTGTCTCTGGAGCTCTAACCACCGGTAACGTGGACCCTTAGGGATCGTTCACACCAAACGTATTGTCCGCCACCGACTGTGAATATACTCACTGTTTGTATAGTCGGTTCGGTCGGTTCGGTGTGAACAAGAAGTTAAATATATATTGAAAAACAATAAACTGCGTAACGCGTGCTCATAGTCGGCGGCGGACAATACGTTTGGTGTGGACGATCCCTTAAACCTGCAGATAATGAAATGGAATAAACGACGTTATATATTATTACTTAACTCATTTGTTTTATTACTAAACAACACCATTTTCCAGATACCAATATTATTTGCGATACATCACCATAACTTTTTTCTCACAGAGATTTGAAATGACCCGTCATAATAATTATTGTTGTACATTTAAAGAGCTATCTAATGACATACATTTGGTTGTTATTGAGTTCTAGACCAGCTTCCATACATTTTTGCCGATTGTCCTTTGTCGAATACTAGTTTTAATTTTTGCATATGATCTTGTAGATTTTGACTATAAACTATACAATCGTCAAGATAGACATAGCAGTGAAGTCCTTGTAAGCCTGATAATACGGTGTTCATAAGACGCTGAAACGTGGCAGGGGTATTTTTCAGCCCGAAAGGCATTCGAGTAAATTCGTAGTGACCTGACATATCTGAATTTGTGCTAACTGTAAAACCTGTTTTAGGTGCGTCCTTAGGACTAGTTTTCAGTTGATGGAAACCACTTGTGAGGTCCAGCGTGCTGAAATATTTAGAGTGACCTAATTGGTCTAAAATATCAGTGATAAGGGGTAATGGATAAGATTCGGAAACAGTGACATCATTAAGACGGCGATAATCGATGACTATCCTCCACTTTTGTTTACCGGAAGCGTCCATTTTTTTCGGGACTACCCAAACTGGGGCGCTCCAAGGTGAAGTTGAAGGGCGAATAATATTTTGGTCTAGCATTTTACGAATTTGAGAATCGACTTCCTCCTTGTGACATTCAGGGAAGCGATATGATTTCACATTAATAGGTGGGGCATCACCTGTATTAATAGTATGCTCGATAGCATTCGTGAAGGTTAAAGGTTCACCTTCGATATGGAAAATATCTGTATAGCAGGAACAACATTCTAAGAGAGCCTTTTTCTCTTCATCATTTAGATGAGAGCAACGGATAAGATTTAGTACTTTATTTACGCGATCATTTTTAGAACAGGAAGTAGTATTAATATTATAAGAATTAGCAATTGAACAATCAGGTTCAAGGGGCGTCGCCGTTACATAATAATCTTGTATTTCAATGTCACACTCTGTAGTGTTTAAAATAGTCACGTTTGTTTTTCCATTCGGTTTAATTGAGACAATGCAATTAGCGACATAAACGCCTTCACTTAAGATGTGATCTAGTATAAGAGCTTCATTGTTATGATAAAGATTAGGAGAGTAGTTTGATACAGTGCACTCTATAACCGCTTCTGATCGAGCCGGAATATTGTATGAAGGTTGAGTATAAATAATAGGAATAGAGTGATTTAATATAGAAATTGATTTTGAAGAGTAATCGATATTTGTTTTAAAATAACTGCAAAAATCGCTACCGATTATTCCATTATAATTAACAAGATTGATGTCATCTTTAGTGACATGAAATTTGTACTTATGTGTATTATCTGATAAGTTGAACTCCATTTGGAAGGTACCTAGAGTTTCAACCGGAGTTTCTGAACTGTTAATGCCTTTTAATTTGACAGTTTCGGAAGATAAATTTGGAAGTTTTTGTAAACAGGACTCTTTAACTATACTGATGGTTGATCCTGTATCTATAAGGAAACATAACTTGTTGCAAGCGTGATTAGTATGTAGATAAATATGAGGTAAAGCTACCTTTTTAGAGTAGTCATTAATTTCGTATATAGGTTTAGTAGAATTAGTATAAGATGGTTGTACATTTTCGGTATATAATTGACAGTTTGTTTTATCATTAGCAGAACTCAGTTTATTTGACTGAGGTGAATAATTAGGATTCATCTCTTTTGGATGAGGTGCGAAATTAGAAGAACTCGTCACATTTGGACGAGATGCGAAATTAGAAGAACTCATCTTCTTTGGATGAGATGCGAAATTAGAAGAACTCGTCACATTTGGACGAGATGCGAAATTAGAAGAACTCATCTTCTTTGGATGAGATGCAAAATTAGAAGAACTCGTCACATTTGGACGAGATGCGAAATTAGAAAAACTCATCTTCTTTGGATGAGATGCAAAGTTAGAAGAACTCGTCTCCTTTGGACGAGGTGCGAAATTAGTAAAATTAGTATTGGTCGTGTCATTTACTGCTTTGTTCGATTTTGGCAGACACGGTACCAAAATCTTGCTTAGTTTAAATTTTCGTTATTTGTAGCCGTATTTTCACACGTTTTTATTGACGCGTCATTAGAGTTACTCGGTGCCGAGTTACGATCACGTTGTGCAGTGTCAGCTTGCCGTTGCTTCATATTGTATTGAAGCTTGCGACACTCTTTGATCACGTGTCCAACATAAAATAATTGCAAGTTTTAGGATTATTTTCGAGATTAGAATTAGAATCAGAAGACGGTGAATTTTTGTAGATTTTAAGATCTTTGTTATGTTGTTTTTTATTCCTAAAACATTCAGATGAATTATGACCCGACTTGTTGCAAATAGAACACTGTTTAGGAGATTTAAGATTAGATTTGGATAAGTTATATAATTTTTCTTCATCAATAGCATACTGTATAGCTTCATTGAGACTAGATGGATTTTTACAACGGACAATAGTTGATATGGAAGGGGTTAACCCTAACATAAAAGTATTTAGGGCAAGGTCCTCCATGGCTGCTATCCTGCCAGGCAGTTCCTTTTCACTTTTACAACTGTAGTGAATCTGATTGTATACGAGTCAGAATTGACTCCACCCTTAAAGAATATACAGTAACATCTTCATTAGATAATTGTTTGCAGTGCTGTAAATCTGACAATAGATGTGTGGCGTGCTTTTTCTCCCCGAAAGTAGTCTTGAGGAAGGTCTTTAGCTCTGACCACAACGAAAATGACTTAAGGCTGCAAGCCACCTGTGCTTTGCCTTCTAGTTGAGAAATTACAAATTTACAAAGTATAGTTTGTTGGTCTGGAGAAGCTAAGGACATAGCATTCTCGCAATTTGTAAGGAATGCAGGGAGGGTTTCCCTGTCGCCATTATAAGGCTTAATAAATTTGGTCAAAAAAGACAGAGTGATTTTGTCGGACATTTCTTTAGGTTTAGTTATCTCTTGTTTTACAGACATAAAAGATTATGGTGTGTTGGACAGATTAAGTTTCACAGTTAAGTAAGTAGTAAGTATTAGAATATTATGAAATAGAAATTATACGAAATAATTAAAATCAGAAAAAATAGAAAACAGCGTAATATAGAAAATAGAGACACGAATTCGGAGACACTTTAAATTAGAAAAATTTTCTTCACAAGAAACACTCACAGTAACACGATTCTTGACACCTGCATAGTCGGGTGACGGTGGGAACTCGAAATCCGGAGTCACGTTGCGCTGTGACGTATCGGAGTGACCGGTGCTTTCACACGGTCGGTTGACTGTGGAATTTCTTGGAGCTGGAGGTTGGTGAGTTAAACCTGATGCTGCTGGTGATGATGATGATGCCGTCTGGAGCGGGCTCACACTGTACAGTGGAGGCTATTTGTCGTCCAGCAGGGCTAGCATGCGCAAGGCGACATTATCTCTTATTTTGTCGTTCTCGATTCGTTTGTCACTTTTCATAACATGCGCACCACGCCACGCTCGAGAAGATATCTCGTCGTGACTTCGCCTTCGCGACGCGAGATAACCGATGTTACCATTTCATGAAAACAAACCTTTTTAGTTAAGTTACCTCGCAAAATTTTATCCTGCTGTCAGATTGACATTAAGTTTTGTTGTTTTGCTCGATTCGCGCCGTAAAAAAGAATATTGTTTTTATTTTAGAGAGTGAATATTATTTGTGGATTATGGATTTATATTAAACCGGCAAAATGATTATTTGTTCAATAAACTGAGCTGTCAATGGGGAAGGCAAGTGTCAAAGTGAAAATGACAGTTTGGTCCCCAAAGAACTGTAAAATCAAAGGAATTTTCAGAAAAAAAACCATGTATTGATGTAAAATGACTAGATGTTGTGTAATAAGCAGTAAAAATGATGGAATACACTTTTCAAAATAATATCTACTTTTCTTTTGGAGGTTATGTACCAGTATTGCATCGCTCGAAAATCGAAGAATTATCACCTGGAACGAGTTTTGTAATAGTTGTGGTGTTAAGAAATTAAATATATTGTGATATTTCTCGAATCTAAATAGAAAAAAAGGTTAAAATTACTGACTTAAAACATTATGATATTTTATCAAAATAGAAAGTCAAAACCAGCATTATATTCTTGATAAAGGAGAGGACAGGTAAAACATACCTAAACTCAAAAATTGAAACCTCAACTACAAGTAATTGTGGATTTATTACGGTAAAATCAAATGTATAACCACTCAATTAAATCACTTTTTTCCTCTTGTAGATTCGCCGCGGCGTCTTAATTCTTCTTTTAGTATATAGTACTTGCATGGACGAATAATTTTCCATATTTGTTTTGTATTTATACTCAATTTTTATAACAAATAATCTTGTTTGTTTTTTTGTACAAGGTAGACGTGGGGACCAACTATCGCAGCGCCATCTACGATTAGCTTTGAGTTGCCATCCCCATTGAATTTCACAACTAACATTGACATAAACTTATGACTCCGTTCAGCGAATCCTCGCTAGTTTAATTTTTTTCCGGCGAAACATCGACGGAAGATTTAAACGCACCCCCTGTGCGGCTGCCCCATTTCAAAACCTAGTAAGGGACATTTTTTACAAAAATCGTTTTATTGCATAATCTTGCTAACCTAGTAAGTCCCTATCGAATACAAAAACATCAGCTTTAAAAACTCACTTAAAAACAGATATATTTAAACATCGATACCTAGTAAGTGCACAATCCACTCCCTCGTGACCAAATAAAAACCTAGTAAGTCACTTCAACCAATTCAAAACCTAGTAAGTCTCTGGACTTACTAGGTTATTAAATGGTCGTTGCACCTTACTAGGTTTTGAAAACAAGAATTTAATATAAAAGAAGGGCGGGGGTGGGCGGGGAGATCCGCAGCAAGTCACACACGTCAAGTCAAGTCAAGTAACAAACTCAAACACAGTTAAATATATTTCAATGGATTTACAGAAAGTGATCATTTTACCAGAAATGCCTGACATTTAAGATGCATTTTTCATGAGTTGTTTGGTTACTTTTAAAGATTTTAATTTAAACTCTGTTGTACAAGTGGAGTTTATCGCTGGATCAAGGAACAATTTTTATAAAACAAGGTACATAACTATATTACTCAATTTGTTTTCCTTTTTTTACTTTAATTTAAATTATTTTTTAGATTTGATGAACCCTCCCGGGAACTAGACTTTTTAATTGAAAAGTTTGATTGCACTGTTCTACCCAAAACTATTGTCACTCCAAGGGGCATTAAGACACAAAAGAACTGTAAAATAACTTTTCTTTCGGAAGTCGGTGGCTTTGTTTTTTATTTCATCGACTATGGCCACCGACCTCCGAAAGAAAAGTTATTTTACAGTATTTTTGGTTTAGAAGTCGGTTCCCTTTTTTTTAATGTTTTTTTTTTCTCCTTTTTGTTTAGATATTCAACAAAAATATTCATATAATCGGCTACTTTGAAAATCTACAATCCTAGTAAGCAACGAAAACGGATCTATGTGGGCAACTTTACGAGGTTTCCATTATTTATTGTTTTAAACAAAAACCTTCTCCAGAATGTAACGAACAGTTTTCTGAAAACGGCATCAAAATCGGTTCAGCCAAACGCGAGATAATCGCTGACAAACATACATACAAACATACACACAGGTCGAACTGAAAACCTACTTTTTTTTGAAGTCGGTTGAAAAGAAGAAATGTTCAATAATTTGGTATGTTTGATGCCTGAAACATGAAATTCATTCTGGCATAATCTACCTATGAATGACGCGTCTGTAGATTTCACAAATGATGGGCAAATGTCTATAATTGAATAAAGTTCGGCTTCTGCAAACATACCCAAACATTAATTGTTTTGTTTTTTCTTTTAATTAATAAACTTTTGTATTCAATAAATCATTATTTTATTTAAATACGCTGTACCGTTACTAGTATTTACTCAATGACATATGCTAATTTTCATATTCAATAAACCAGAACAAAACCTAGCAAGTGCTCTTACTATGTTTTGAAACCAATTTCTCTATGAACGTAACTATCTCGTGTCAATTTTCAAAATTAGTAAGGGGTATAAAATATGCAATATACATATAAATCAAAAAAATGCTAGTACTATGTGTTCATTATTTAGTATTTTTTACAACCAATAGTATTTTATTTACTTAACATAAATACTTTTTAAAGGCTGACCTATATTACTTTTATGCGCTCTCCTGTAAAATTTCGTTTTAGGCCCTTACTAGGTTTTGAAATGGGGCAGCCGTGTGGTTCGCTCGTGCTAAATATTTTTGAATTTGAAATAATTGTTAGATGGCTTTGGCATCAAAGAAATTGTAAGTAATAGATCAAAATCCCGTTACAGATGGCGGAAATGCATAATTTAGTTTATTATCACCTATTCAATGATGGCCCAGAGCAGTGGTGGCCCAGTGGTATCGGTCCCGACTTTCGAGTTGTAGGTCGTGGGTTCGAACCCCGCCAGGCGCATTACTTTGTGTAATTTATTTCATCACCACTGCTCTCAAAACGGTGAAGGAAAACATCGTGAGGAAACCGGCATGTCCTAGAACCAAAAATTCGAAGACATGTGAGATCCACCAATCCGCACTGGGCCCGCATGGTGGATTATGGCCCACTCCACAGAAATATTAAAAACAGGAGAAGTGGCAAGGTGATGTGTCCGCTACCATGTGGTTCTGAGCGCTACGCTCAGAAAGTGAAAAAATGGCCGTCACCGCGAGTTAGTCTGTTGTCAACGGCATTCGTGAAAAAAACGATTATGCCGTCTTGTTCGGTGCTTTTGTGCAAAAATAGAAACCAAAACAAATATTTTAGAAGTCATGGCATCGGGTTTCACATGTAATTACAAGTATTTTACAATATTTGTCTTAAAAATCACGAAAAACAACAAGCAGTAAAATATATCTGACTTGTACTACTGTACTTTTGTTTTCCTACATTACTCCGACGGTATTATTTTTGCAATAAATACATTGCTCTTTTACAACCACATCATTGCATCACAGAGTGACTGAACATGCAATGTAAATTTGTAAAACTGACATAACGAATCAGCGTTGCCAGACCGTACCAAAAAGTACGGTTTTCCGTACTATTCGTCATACAATCGTACCACAACCGTACCTTGGCTAGACCGTACGGTCTAGCCAAGGTACGGTTTTCTATACTTGTGATTTATTTTTCACTATATGTATAGGTAAAAAACAACTAATATAACTAAAACTACTACTTTTTGCAACTTTGACACATTTGATACTAAAATATGGACACAAATTACATAAATGGAATTTTCTTAGTTCCTATAACATTATATTTCATTTTTTTTTTGACAAACACCTTGTTTTTTTCTGTAGAATATGAGTAGACTATAGCATTTTTCAAAAGTAGACTTCTTGCAGAAGTAGGTACATATCCTCACCCAACCGTACCTTGAAGTTAAAAACCGTACCTTTTCAGAAAGCCAACCGTACATTTTTGGGAAATCACACTGGCAACGCTGATAACGATACCTCAATCAGCCGTAATGTCGCATGGTACGGCCGCTGGCTAGTGACGTGCTCTTGGAAATCCGACAAAGTCTATCGACAAGAAAGTCGACTGCTAATTGCTATTTTAATATTTCAGTTTTTTTTTTAATGTTTTATCTTGTAATAAGGCTGGAAGGCCGATGTGGTTCATGGATTTTTACAATTTTTTATTATTTTACAGAGTATTATATAAATGCGAAACCGAAGATGGTTAAGTAAATTAATTAATGTTTAGTTTAGTAATCTATGGACTAAATTAATAGTAATCTATACAATAAAGATAATAAAAACGGTTTCATATCGTTTTTTATTAATTTTATTTCCAAACCTTTATAATTTATCGATATACTTATCGTGAACTCTTCGATTTAGTCAAACACTGTCGAGTCCGCCCCCGTGTCCCGACGACACACAATGATAATTGTTTTAGTGTGAGTAAATTACACGGAAAAAGTACGCTGTGGTTTAAAGAATAAGGTTTATATTTAAATGACAGAGTTTTCGACGGCGCGTGTGTGCACTTGTTCGTAGTATTGTTTTGATATACTACATGCGTAATATTATCTTTATGGTGGGGCAGTTGTGGCTTCACCGGTTTTCTATACATTTTGAACTCCACGCCATATCTCCTTCTATAATATATCTATGGCCCACTCCCTCTCACAGAGTGAAGGCTCGTGTCCCAGCAGTGGGAACAATATAGGCTGATGATAATGATGATGATGATGAATGTTGTAATTGATTTACAAAACAATCCGTGTAAATAATGGATTTTTCAAAGTTCTAAGTTATGTTAATGACGGGGCCCCCCTCTCAGAGGGCCAAAGCCTGCCGGGGTCGCGGGATTATTCCTTTACCGTAACCCCGGAACATAACAGGCTATGAAGGACACCGTGGATTTTAGTCAGTAGAAGTCTGACAGTCCCTCCCGCCCTGCCCGGGGTTGGAGGACTCATTTGATGATTTTACCACGCTAAAAAAAAAAGTTCTAAGTTATGTAATCATAATACTATGTAACATTAATTATCTCGACGAAATGTCCTAAATGTAATGTACAAAATAAACACTATGCCAACCATAAATCAAAATTGAATGTTGACTATTCAGTAAGTACAAAGTTCTGAAATTGCTGCGAAACATTATTCGTAATACGAACGAAAGTTTACTTGTCGTGTGTGCACTGTACAATAATAGTGCCCTTATCAATTGAAAGCGATAGATTGATAGTCACAAATTGAACTGTAAATAACTGTAAATGTCTTGGAGCTTATCTATAACATAAATAGCCATAGGCTTTGTAATTCGCCAAAGGGACTGGAACTCGTTATCCCTTAGGTCAAATGGGTTGCAGACGTCGCGAATCACCTTCCTCTGTATTTTTCTTGCTTCCCTCTCCTCATACACAGCTAAATCATAATTGTAGTACGGCGCCGCCATTATACTTAAAAGTTCACAGAACACTGTTTTTAGTCACTGTTGTCGCGATTTCTCGTCTTCAAAAACCATCGACGAGAAACTTGTCATAGGAAAATGTCAAAATTCGACTAAATATAGCGCGCATGACGACAAAAACAGGTTTGACAGAACGACATGAGCTCTATGTCAGAACGACACGACATATAAGTGTCACCATGTTAGCTCCCATCGACAAACAGACATTATGTCGTCTCAGGACGAGATAATGTTGCGCATGTTAGCCCCTCCCATCGACAAACAGACATAAGTCGTCTCAGCACGAGATAATGTGTCGACAAAATTTTGTCGAATTGCGCATGCTAGCCCTACAGGTGTCGATGTGGCTGGAGCGGGCTCAAGCTGCAGAGCTGAGGCTGACCGTCGTCCAATTGCTGATGTGGCTGGAGCGGGCTCAAACCGATGGGCTGAGGCTGACCGTCGTCCAAGTAGTGACGCAGGCTTGACCTTGGGACAAGTCTTACTGTCGGCCAATTGACGGGAGGCTGTAGGTTCAGGATACCAGTATCTGTCTGACTCAACGTCGTAAGATTTCGTCTCTGGTATCCCACTTCTGACACCAATTTGTTACTAAGCCGACCCCGTTTGTCTTTTAAAAAAAAAACAATTTTTCTACTGGAACCACTTTAATCACCACAAACACAGAATTACGGCACAAAGTTCTTAGGTACACATATAGATTTGGTAATGTCCCTCTTAATTGCTCCTTTTTTTGGGCAACTAGTTTACGCGGCAGCGTTCAGAATCTAACTGACTAAATTGACCATATAATTTATGTGCATTAGGTAAAAATGCAACATAAGCAATAAAGAAATGGAAAAATACATGATAAACAAGTAAAAGCTGACTTAGGCTCTATTGCCTTGTAATAAGGGTTATAACAGATCGTATTGCAATAAGTGATTTATAGTCTGTGGCGACTTAGCGAGGCTGGTAAACCGCCAAAATTAAAAGAAAACATATTTGTACTGTGAAACGACAAAGATGAAAATAAATAGAAAATACTTAATTTACGCTTTTTATTTGGGCAGAGCTTTCCCAGACAGTAAGTAATGCCTCATACATACGTAACGATTTATCGTAGCGATTTCAGACTGTGCAGATAAATCGAACGGTCCTAGTGCCTCCACACGCCTCCAATATCGACGTCGATCGGGCAGTTCTCCGCAGAAGCTCGCGCAAGATACACGTGAAACGACAAAGATGAAAATAAATAGAAAATACTTAATTTACGCTTTTTATTTGGGCAGAGCTTTCCCTTACAATTATCGTTATAAACAGACACACCAAAATCACTGCTCCTCGCTTTTATATAGCTCGCTGGCTGGCGGCTATTTCACCCGCTCCGCTCAGAATTTGGCGGGGATGGCTCACGTGGTAGGGCAGTGACGTGGCGAGCTGGACTGGCTGGCTGGCTGGCTGGCGCTGGCAGGCTTGCCTGGCATCGCTGGCGACATCTGGCGTTACAATCGGCCATCCTGGAACAATTGCTCCCGCAATGGGAACAACAAAACAGTGATTACAAGTCAGCTCAGAGCAAATGGCATATCGATAACATGGACTATAATTTAGCTGTCTAGGAGATCTACGAGATCTTCGTTTTCCTACTGTTGGTTCACACTACTGGCGCTATCGGGTATAAAAGCAATGCTACGATATGGTCGTAATAAATCAGCGCATATTGGGCCTGTGAACTTCTTGTATCCTCTAAGACATTTACCTATATATTACAGCTATTATATATCACCTAAATCCTTAGGCAATAACACATGGGCCAGAATATAGATCATCTAACTTAGAATTAACCACGGACTGGAATTAACCTTATTGCAGCAAGGAGTTTGAGCCTGGCAACAAAATACGTACTTACTAACTGTACCTAATCGCTTTTTTTGTAAACTGTACTATTTTTACGCCTTTTATCGCAGTTACGTTTCATTTTCTTGCTAGCTGTTCAAATTCGATTATAATATAGCCCTATTGCGTCTAGATCGCACTCTCTCATAAACCAACCAAGGATGGAAACATCACATTCAGATCTACCTACACGAGCAAACATTAACTCGTATAAATTATAGCCTGCTAAATCATTAACAGTATTATTAATACTCCATATGACTTTGGTAAACTATTGTCCCAAATAAGAGAGGCCTCGCTAGGTTCCGTGGCTCTCAACGCATCGAGAATTGTGCAATTAGAGCGTTCTGCCTGCCCATTACACCTAGGCCACGCAATAGCTGTTAACATGTATTTAACTACACACGTACAACAATGGACAAACCTGTAATTTATCTAGTAAATTGTAAAAAAAAGCAAAATTTGTGAACCTCACCAGGTAAAACATGTACGGACAAACTAAATTATAAGAACTTGCATGCTTAATTTGTGTGTAAACGCATGTTTTGAACAAATAAAATATCTTTATCTTTAATTGTTTTTCTGTTGCGAACTTCTTAAAGTATCTACTGGTAAAGGCCTTACCATGGACAGAAACTACGTGATCTGGGAAACTAAGTAAACTAGAAATGCGTTTAAACTCTAATAATCACAAAAACTGAATAAACCTTAGTTTAAACCTGGACTACCAAGTTCAGGCTTATCTGCGGAACCGCGGTTTAAATTTCTCCGTATACAAAACATAGATTAAACCTTGACCTGACCTAGTGCCGTTTTTTTTTGAACCATTGTCTAAACAATTAAATCTACAATTTTTAAATACATTTTGGCTGAAATTAACATAAAAACAACAACACAATGAAAAAGTTACTATCAGAAACTTTCACACACATTTGACAGCTACTACTGTTAGACCATGGTTTATCACAAAACCACGACATGTAATAACGTTTGTGCAAACCGTTTTACGAGATTCAATCCTGGGTTTTTAGTTAAACCCTTTTTTTTTACGCGCTTTTATTTTGTAATAAGACGGTAATTGTCTTTACAGAATTGACAATACGTTTAGGCTAAGAAACAACGAATTTAGAGAAAGAATTTGTCAAAACTAACACTTATTGGCACCCCTTTTTAATTTTGCTCAAAAGGGCTCAAATTATCGATGTCTACTGTCTCATTTTCATTGGTTTAATAGGTTTAGGGAGTCGATGTAATTTGCCTTCTTTTCAACCGTGTTCTCTTTTATCGTACGCACAATTTAAACACGACGTCACATATTTCCTATATGTAATGGCCATCGTTTTGATGCATTTGAAATATTTTCTACGCGCGAAATTTGGCACAACTGATCGGTTATCGTAAAGCGTTTTACGAGACAGCCCATAATTATTTACAGTATCACTATCTGTGCACCCACTTTACAATAGATCAATATACGTTGCACTCTTCGAAATCAACAGTTTACTTTTAAAAGGAACACATTAACGGCATCTATCGGATTCCTGCTCAAGGCGTTGATATGCTCTAAGCGCTTACCTGGTCTATAAAATAGTCAACGGCAATTTTAAAGTCTCGAATTGAAAGTCACCAGTAGGCAATGCGTGCAATAAGATCACGTTAGTCTTTGTATCGCGAACTGCACTACAATCCGTAATTACACGGACATTTTTACACAACACAGATTCTAAAACTTCGTAATAACGCTGTGAAAAACACTTTTTTTCGACTTGTAACGCAACTAAAATACAAGACAGAGCTCAAACTACCGCCTATCCGTATTAGTAAAAGAATACTTGCTATGGGTAACTTGCATGCATCCGTGTGAATTTCTATTGGCAAAACTAAGATTTTATACCATACCCACATCTCATTTTTTTTTTTTATAGTTCCGTTAGTGGACGAGCCATTATTGCAAAATTATGGATGAACTTCCTAAAGTAGCTACATAGTCCAATGATCTGACGCACTTTGTGTATGTTACTCAGAACGGGAAATTGAGACACAGCTGCAAACTTAAATTCACCCGGTTCAATGCCATGAACATAATAATTCATCACTAAATAACTCAGCTAAATAAGAAATCCTGTTTTGTAAACATTAACATTTACCCACATGTACATAATTAAATAAAAATTCTGCGTTTGACCCCGACCATTTGACGACATTATTGGAGTTACTTTTATTTGATAATTTACTTTGAAATTACTAAACTATCTACGAACTTGTTAATTCAGCGCATAAAAACTGAGGGAGCGCTAAATGTATCTTTAGGGTGGATGCTGAGTTTATGGGTACCCTTGGACTACATTCAGACTGGTGAAGTAGGTACTTCTTACCAGATAATATCTATCGCGGACAATTAATGCATTTAAGGCTCTGTTATCGGCACATAGGCAACTATCTCCGTTCTTTCTCATAACTAAACAATAGGAGAGGCATACATCAATTCGGGTTCTTTTTATAATACCTGCTGGCTCAATGGCTCATTAATTTTGACTCTAACAATCTCCTGTGCCAATGCTTATCAATTCCTAAGGCCTACGTGTACTTAATGCGCATTTGGACTAAATCTGTATATTCCAACTTCCCAGCTCCCTAGTATAGCTAGCAAAGCAGTTTTATACCGAGATAATCTATACTTATATTATATCTATACTATATACCATATTACTATTTACTGTAGTAGGTACATTATAAAGCTGAAGAGTTTGTTTGTTTGAACGCACTAATCTCAGGACCTACTGGTCCGATTTGAAAAATTCTTTCAGTGTTAGATAGCTCATTTATCGAGGGAGGCTATAGGCTATACGGTAACGGGAATAAAATACGGTAACGGGATATGTGCGTGCAATGTCGCGGGCAACAGCTAGTAAACTAATAAATTGATTACAATCAGATTTGCTTATCAGGCTTACCCTAGTTTTGTCAAGGTCACCAATGGCATTTTATGATTATTTATCGACATACGAGGCACTCAAATATAAAACACATTTGGCTAATGGCATTTTGCAAACATTGGCATGGCATGACTGACCTGGTTGTTTAAGCATGATTCCTGGCAGCTCTCGGCGCGAAGTGTGACGAATCCGTCCTGCCTGCGATGTCCTTGGATCCGCTATTGACGACTTTGGGGTAGCTTTCATTTCCACAGAGAAGCGTTGCTGGTAGCGAGAAGAATGCTTCTTGAAACTCGATCATTAACGGAATAAACGATGCGGCATGGTGTTCTTTCCGACGTGAGGGTAGACACTTCGTGATCCAGATCATTGTTGATGATTTTTTTTTGATATCCTCTCTCGCCCGATACTGTGTTCGAGTGTGGACGTGTTTTTGTGCTCCTAACAAATTATTCAATCACTATATACGTAATTCTGACCCGTGATTAAGTGGACTGAGTGCTTATAATCCTTTACATATATTATAACATTTAATTCAACGAGCCCGTCGCGCGCCGCTACTACCACGTCGAACTAGCAGCGTGACCTCGTCCCGCACGCACCGCCTTCTCCTCCGCGGAAGCGGCGCCGTGGTCATAATTGCCATCTCGCTTCTTTCAAGAATCCCGTTATCGTCGCTGGCACAGTTTGTCAATTGGAACTACGTCACGCAAAGCTTCATACGAAAGAAACTTCATTGACTTAATTACCGTGAGTACTCCTGTGTTTTTTACGCGCCGGCCGCCATCTGCCATTCATGATGCCACGCATTCAGCGCTCGCCGCCACCGTCGACTCCTACTGACCAACAGTCGCCTGCGTCCGCGAAGAAGTCGCCTTCATGTTCTAATATCCACACAACTTTATCCGATCCGGAGCTCAGCTCCCAATCTTCAATAAATAAAGAACAGATTCGCGATATCTTCGTTAAAACAAACCGCAGAACAAAACGTCGCCTCGGTGATGGTTTGCGTGTCGAAGAGAGTGAATCAGACAATAAGCTACTGCTATCCGAAATCTCTAAGCTTTTCGCTGACTCTGAGGCCAAACAAAGCCGAAAATTTGATTGCCTTAAGTCAACCATGGATGAACTATCGGAGCAAAACTCAAAGATTCAATCATCTATGGAATTTATCAGTGGAAAGTACGACGAACTATTAAACCGGCTAGATGCAACCGAAAGGGAAAACACAATTCTCAAGAATACTGTCTCCTCGCTAGAATTAAAAATTGATTACCTGGAACGTTGCTCTCGCTCTGCTTTGCTCGAAATAAATAACTTGCCTACCACCGTCTCGGAAAATAAAGATACCCTAACACAAAACCTTTGCAAGATTGGGTCTGTAATTGGTGAGGAAATAATGCCATCTGAACTGAATAACATATACAGACTGAAACCAAAAAAAAACTCGAGCACTGTTGGTACTGTAATTGCGGAATTTAATTCATCTACCAAAAAGGAAATTATCTTGAAGGCCACCAGAATCTTTAATAAGCAAACCGGACACAATAAGCTGTGCACAGCCAGTATTGAGTTACCTGGCCCGTCGAAACCCATCTACATTTCAGAGTCCTTAACATCCTATGGCAAACACCTTTATTTCTTGGCCCGTAAACTTCAGAAAGAAGGTAAATGTGATAGCTGTTGGCCCAGCCACGGGAAAATTTACATAAAGAAGGCTGCAGATTCGATTCCGTTTTGCGTCAACTGTGAAAACGACCTTCACAAACTTGTTGGCGCCGCTTTGTGACTGAGTCCTAATAGTGGTCCTAACACAATATTTTGTTTTAGTTATTACTGCTTTGTTTATATTGTAAAATTGTCCATGTTATTATTACACTCTGCACAAAACTACACAGAACTATACTATGCAACCAAATTCCTATTTGACACCCTGTACACACCGATAGACGTCATATTTTGCCGTATTTTTCTTTCCTCATGTTTAACTACTAACAATGCTAAAAGTAATCAGATTAAAAAGTTTTACTCTTTTGACGGATTCTTGGCAATTTATTTTATAAATATTACACTCATAATTTTTGTCCCATATCCTCTTATTTTAATGTTACATAATATCCATCATAATATTCGATCACTTAAATGATATTGTAGCTGATCTGGACCGTATTTCAGTAGCTGAGTCTGCATACTGTAGGATTGAGGATTGTGAGGCCTTTGGTCGTTTGCACAAAGATACCATGTCGCTTTTATGTCAAAACATACGTAGCATAAATAAGAATTTTGACGGTCTGACAACACTAGTGGAAAGAAGTAATACACCCTGGGATTTTATTGTTTTAACGGAATGCTGGCTTTACAATTCTCCTTTCCTACCAACAATCCATAACTATACCTGCATCACAACCAAATCGCATAAGACTCAAAATGAGGGTGTGATGGTTTTTTACCGTTCCCATCTTCAAGTTTCTGTTTCAGAACCCACAGTCCAAGACGCTAATTGCCTATTGTTGAAACTCAACAACGATACTGTTGTGATCGCTTTCTACCGCCCGCCAGCTGTTCGCAACGTCTCAAACTTCTTAGAATCCTTGGACGAAGTACTAAAATCTGTATCTTCTTATAACAACATTGTCTTGACCGGTGACATAAACATAAATATCTCTGACAATAGTAACGACCCACGTGCGTCTGAATATTTGACTTTGCTTGCCTATCACGGTATGCTTCCAGCACACACTCTCTCTACGCATCAAAGTAACTCCTGTCTTGATCATCTTATTTTAAAAACGCGAAGACCTGCCTTTTGTTTCGTTGCAAACACCTCTATCACTGATCATGATACTGTTTTGCTATTTCTTGATAATAAAAAATCTAACAATTATTCTCGGCAAAAATGTAAACAGGTTCGGGTTCTGGATTTCAACAAAATTGAATCAGACATACAACAGACTGACTTCAGCGTCATGTATAGTACTCCAAATGTTGATGAAGCTACGGATTTTTTCATCAACACTCTTAACCTAATTATAGACCGGAACTCCATCTCAAAAGAAGTGCCTAACCGCAAAAGGTTGAGTAAGCCCTGGATGACCCCAGGGCTACTCCGATGCCTACGAAATCGGGACAATTTACACACGAAATTAAAACAAGACCCTGGAAATGAAACACTACAAATTACGTTTAAAAGATATAGAAACTACTGTTCCAAAATACTTAAATCTGTTAAAATTAATTACGATAAAGCCCTTATAACTAATTCTAAAAATAATAATAAAAAACTCTGGGAAGCTATTAAAACCATCACTCACACATCTAAAATAAAAACCCATGCTAACGATCTTTTATCATCCTCCAATCCAAAGCGCTCTGTAAATGAAGTGAATTCCTACTTTGCCAACATTGGACGTACATTGGCAGAGAAAATAACTATCTCTACACATATTCCCCCACAAACTGATGATCACCCGCCTCATCACAATACGTTTGTCCTGCTTAGCACAGACGAACTTGAATTAGATACTCTTATTGAGAAATTAAGAACTGATTGTGCAGTGGGTTCAGATGGCATTTCGGGTATATTTCTTAAAAAATTTAAAAATCTGCTCACTCCACATCTGACCCACATTTGTAATTTAGCCTTCACATCTGGCATCTTCCCGAATGCATTTAAGCTGGCTGTAGTGCATCCTGTACATAAGGGAGGGGATAGAGATCGATCAAACAATTATAGGCCTATTGCAATTTTGCCAACACTTTCCAAATTACTTGAAAGGCTCATCAACAACAGACTAGTTAAGTACTTGGAGCAAAATCATCTGCTTTCTTCCTCTCAGTATGGTTTCCGTTGTGGAATTTCTACAAACGATGCTGTTCTAGATCTTACTACTAACATTATGTCAAATTTGGACAAGAAACAGAAAGTAATTGGAATTTTCCTGGACCTAGCAAAGGCATTTGATACGATCTCTCTCCCCAAACTTATTGGTAAACTGGAAAGGATCGGTATAAGAGGCACCCAACTCGCACTCCTAGAAAGTTACCTTACAGATAGACGCCAACGCCTTAAGATCGGAGATTGGTCGAGTGACGAGCTCTCTATTTCGTACGGGGTCCCCCAGGGCAGTATTTTGGGGCCGACCCTCTTTCTCATTTACATAAATGACCTTTGTCGATTAACTTTACCCAATGCATCCATTTTCACCTACGCGGACGATACTGCCTCACTGTTTCACGGTGACTCCTGGGAGCATGTATTCCAAATATCACAATTAGGACTCGACCTGGTTACGAACTGGTTAGCTCATAATCTTCTCACCTTAAATGTTGACAAAACTAAATACCTGACTTTTTCTCTATCTGCTGCAGGGAAACCTCCTATCTCTCCTTTCTCTCTGAAAGCCCACTCCTGTACTTTGTCTCCACGAACTGTGTGTAATTGTCCCTGCCTTACCCGCAGTAATTTAATTAAATATCTTGGTATACAGATAGATGATTGCTTGTCGTTCCGTGCACAGATAGACACACTCACTTCACGAGTTCGAAGATTAATTTATATTTTTAAATCCCTTCGTTTCGTTGCCGACACCAAAGTACTGAGACTTGTATATTTTGCCCTCTGCCAATCGCTGCTACAATATTGTATTCCTGCATGGGGCGGAGCATGTAAGACCCATTTGCTAAAATTAGAACGAGCACAAAGGGCAGTCCTGAAAGTTGGTTGGCGGTTGCCTTTCCGCTTTCCTACCACCGATCTGTATAATAAATGTTCTGTTCTCTCCGTTCGTAAGCTTTTTATTTTAAATCTTGTTCTGTTGACACATTCCAGAACTCCTTATGACCCTTCCAGATTTAGCTCCCACCGTCGCAAAGATACTGTCTGTCCCTCGATCCCTACGAAATCTCGTTCAGCTCAACGTAGTTTCCCTTTTCTTGGTGGTCACGTTTATAACAAGACCAATAAAATATTAAACCTATATCACATGGCTAAATACCAATGTAAAAAAACTGTAACGGACTGGCTGCTAGAATTGGATTATGCTGGGACTGAGGAAATCTTAAACATTGCGAGATAATTTCGTCTATCGGATAAATTTACACAAACGTTTTCCACTTGGTAAAACACACATACATTTTGTTATTATTTCTTTTTTGCATTTTTTGTTTCATTCTCAAATTTTTGGTTGTCTTGCCTTATATATAGTTATTATTTGTGTAGTGTATTTTTAGTAAGAGTATATATTTCAATACAGATATGGAGTGTGAGCCTGGAGATCTGTCACACAGGTCCAGTACCCAGTATAGACTCCAGCTCTCACAAAAGGTTGAAAAGCTATGCTATAAGTAAATACTGTAATAACTTGTGACCAATATGTACCTTTATGAGAGGAATAAACAAATATTATTATTATTATTTTTCAACTTCTTGTGCAAGGAGACTACAATATTTTCTTTGCGGGTGGTTTGCATCGCCTTTCTTCGTTTTTATTTTCAGAAGTCTGGCTTACCAAAGCAGAATCTTCGTCCTCCAGATAAGACGACCGTCGAGATTAATGTGTAGCAGAGCGTCGTTTTAACGTAGGTTTTTTTATCACACTTCTGAGTTGAAACGACAAAGATGAAAATAAATAGAAAATACTTAATTTACGCTTTTTATTTGGGCAGAGCTTTCCCTTACAATTATCGTTATAAACAGACACACCAAAATCACTGCTCCTCGCTTTTATATAGCTCGCCGGCTGGCGGCTATTTCACCCGCTCCGCTCAGAATTTGGCGGGGATGGCTCACGTGGTAGGGCAGTGACGTGGCGAGCTGGACTGGCTGGCTGGCTGGCTGGCGCTGGCAGGCTTGCCTGGCATCGCTGGCGACATCTGGCGTTACAACTGTGTTAATTATTATTGTGTTTTTAAATAAAATTAGAATGTCGTAAGTAAACTTTCGTTTTACATAAGCCAAGGTTATTTCTTACATATCTTGCATTTGTGTATGTAAATTTTACTTTATTTAGAATCTCACGGGATGAAGTATTGCGCCGTCGTCGCCGAGTATCCTACGAGCAACTGGAAAGTTTGTGGGAATTTTTAAGCGCCCACAGTGTTGCAGATTACTATGGTAACATTTATTATATATTATAATTTTGACGCTTGCAACACTACTGACTGTCATATTCACTGCAATAAAAGGACTTTAACAAAATGGACACGCATATTTTATTTTTACACAATTAAGAAGCTTGCGAAGATAAAAAGGGGTGATTAACGGGTGCTTGTGTCTCCATCTGCTCAGCAGCTCAGTCGTCGATCCATAACATAGTTGGCGACCGTGGGAAATATCAAGAACATAGGAAGTCCGACCGGCCCGGCTTGTCCACGTGTAGCGTGATCATACCACGATGGCTGCACAAGCTTTAAAAGAAATCCGGGAGCGAGATCAACTTCGAAGACTATTTAACAGAAGCGCAACAACGGTAGAATCACATATTAAAAATCGGGATTTTTCACAAGCAACAATAGAAATAACCTATCTAGAAGAAAAAATTCAACAGCTAACTAAATTAGACACTCAGATTCAAGCAAGAATGTTAAGCTTAGAAGATTTTAATGAAGAAAGCTACACAGAAGAAGTTAATAAGTCTGAAGAATATGTTCACAAATGGTGTACCATTAAAGGAATCTGTTCAAGTTTCAAGAAAACCAGTACTGATGTAACATCCCAAGAGGTGAAATCGGCTAAGAATTATAAATTACCAAAAATTGAATTCAAGAAATTTGATGATGACCTAAAGAATTGGTTAGGTTTCTGGGGTCAATTCAAGAAAATACATACGGACACTGGTATGAACAACGAAGATAAATTTCAATATTTGATCCAGTCAATGAAGGAAGGCAGTAATGCACGGGCGTTGGTGGAAAGTTTTCCCCCATCAGCGGACAACTACTCCAAAGCCATCGATCAACTAAAGGCAAGGTTTGGCTGTGAAGATTTATTAATTCAAGTTTATGTTAGACAGTTATTAGCTTTAGTTCTCAATCATAACAAAAATCAAGAATCTATTAGGAATTTATATGATAAATTGTCAACTTATTTATTATTTTTGGAAACTTTAGGCATTGTAAAGCAAAAATATGAAACAATGTTATATCCTCTTGTTGAATCAGCCATACCTGAAACTATTTTAATTGCCTGGAATAGGATTAATGTTGATAATAAGTCTTCGAATCAACTTACCAAATTATTAAACTTTTTAAAATGTGAGGAGGAGCGTGTGAAGTTGGCTAGGTCTGAGTTTGATGCTTGTGTGGGTTCTAAATCCTCTTTTAACAGTGAATCAAGTCTACCAACAGCAGCAGCCCTGGTGTCCAACACAAAACCTGGTAAGGAGTCTTCAAATTCTAAAAGTGATTGTTGTTTTTGTGATAAAAGTGGCCATAATACCTTTGAATGTAGTAAAGCAAGTAAGATGTCTTTAGATGATAAAAAGGAGGCAATTAAGAAGAAAGGCTGTTGCTACATATGTCTAAAAAAGGGACATATGGCTAATAAATGTAAAAACTTTGTCAAATGTATAGCTTGTGGGAGGCGTCATTTTGTTATTTTGTGTCCTGATGAACATAATAAGAGCAGTGAGAATAGTGCATCTGAGAATGTACTTATATGTGCCAGAAATAACACTATGACTTTATTACAGACGCTGATTGTGAATGTCGCCTATAATGGTAAATATGAGAAGGTGAGAGCATTATTAGACAGCGGATCGCAAAGGTCGTATGTGAAAGCTGCAGTGGTCAAGAAATTGGGGCTGCGGCAGACTGGCACAGAGAAGATAGGTCATATGTTATTTGGAGGTGTGGAACAACCAGCAAAGGTATATAAGTGCTTTGAATTAAAGGTGAGTAGTTTGGACAACTCATTTCATGCTGAGATCAATGCATTACAACAGGCTGATTTATGTGGGCACCTACCAAAGGTTAAGAATGTGGCATTATCTAGGAAATTGCGAGACTTAAACATTGAGATCAGTGATTTTCAATTTGCACACACTGAAATTGGTCTCTTGATTGGGTCTGATCATCTTGGGTCCATAGTCAGTAATCAATTGGTACATTTAGATGACAACCTAATGGCTGTCAAAACCAATTTAGGATGGACATTACAAGGCCCAATACATAATTTAAATTCAGTCAACACTAACAGTGTTTCATGCTTTTCGAAAGCAAATCTTTCTGATTTGTGGAGTGTGGAGTTATTAGGTATTCAAGACCCCTATGAAAAGCAATGCAAAAGTGTTACTGAAACTGAAGTTCTTAAAAATTTTAACAACAACATTTCAGTGAATGCAGAAGGCCGTTACAACGTGTCATTGCTGTGGAAGGAAGGGTGTCCGAAGCTCGGCACTAATTATGAAGTAGCATCTAAGAGGCTGGAATCGACTACAAAGAAATTGAAGTTGACAGGTAACCTAAATACTTACAATCATGTCCTACAAACTTGGGAGAAGGATGATATTATTGAGAAGGTTACAGAGGATAATACGGAAAAGGGTCACTACTTACCTCATCACGGTGTCATAAAACCACATAGTACTTCAACTCGAGTGCGCCCTGTGTACGACGCGTCCACCAAGGACCGTAATGGGTGGTCACTGAACAGTTGCTTGGATAAAGGTGTTAATATGATAGAATTGTTACCGAAATTATTAATACAATTTAGAATGGGTGTTTATGGAGTTGTTTCTGATATAAAGCAAGCATTTTTACAAATATGTGTTATAGAACAAGACAGAGACTATCTTAAGTTCCTTTGGTGGGAAAATATAGAGACATGTGATAAAATAGTGACATACAGACATAAGAGAGTTGTTTTTGGAATCACTTGTAGTCCATTTTTATTAAGTGCAACTTTGAATTATCATTTGGATTTGTGCACAGAGGCCTACAAGAAGACAGCAACTAAATTAAAAGAGTCATTCTATGTTGACAACTGTGTAGCGAGTTTTGATAGTATTGATGAACTAAAGACATTTATTGCAGAATCAACTACCATAATGAAAAGCGGTATGTTTGATCTGCGTGGATGGGTAACATCTCCTCGTAGAATAGACGACACAGTTTCAATTTCAGTATTGGGAATGACATGGAATACATTGAAAGATGACATACAATGTAATGTGAGCATAAATGTATCTTCATCAGAACATATAACAAAGAGGTATGTGATCTCTGTGGCTCAACATGTGTTTGATCCACTGGGTTTAGTTTGTCCAACAACTTTAATACCCAAGCTTATTATGCAAAAAATCTGGGAACTAAACCTTGACTGGGATGAAGAAATACCTTCCAATTTGGCACAGGAATTTAAGAATTGGTTGAAAACAGCTCATTTAATCAATCAATGTCGTATTCCAAGACGTGTATCAGTTGCACCTATAGAAGAATGTGAGACCAGTCTGCACATATTTAGTGATGCATGCCAAACATCATATGCTGGCTATGTGTTCTTAAGAACACGAAAGCATAAAAATGTACATGTACAACTCATTTTAGCAAAGAATAGAGTGGCTCCAGCTAACAAAAAGATGTCATTACCTAGATTAGAACTTATGGGAGCTCTTGTCGCATCTGGGTTATATAAAGAAGTCATGGGGTCTGGAATATTGGCTCAATGTAAGAAATACAAAACCTATTTTTGGACTGATTCAGCAGTGGTGTATGCATGGATAAAAAGACAAACACAATAGAAATTATTTGTATCCAATAGAGTTAAGGGCCTTCGCGCCTTTTAAGCCGTAAAAACGTTACATTCTAAAGCAAACTCCTGATTAACGGCTGGGTTTAGAGATTGAAAAAAAATATATGTTGAATGTATATTCATGTACAACAATGTGAGTAAATTTTATATTCTTATGACAAATAGTTGAACTGTAAAAAAATATTTAACAACACGCTATTTTGTTCAAACAAATGCTCACTCCTTCTAAACGGCTTCGTTTATTTAAAATATTTTTGAATGTATCAATTGGTGTTAAAATTTACTACAAAGTGAGTAACGCTCATGTAAATCAGTCAGTATTTTACAAAGAATATGTTGAAAATTGAGATTTTCACATATAAAAACCGGGCGAAGGCGGGTTTTTGCAGCTGTTCCTGCCTCGCTGCATAATCTCTGATATCATTTTGAGGTATCGCAGTATACTCGGGACATATTAATATGTGCGGTGCAGTTATGTAAGTGTGCGTTTAGCTCCGTCTGAATGTTCAAGGTCATTGAGGGTACTATGCGCCTTAAAGAAATATGCACACCTACAAATCGCAACGATTGGCACCATTTACCAGGCGAACACAACCCGGCTGATTTGCCGTCGCGAGGATGCAATGCACAAAGATTATTAGAAGATCAGTGGTGGGAAGGCCCTACTTAGCTCAAAAACAGTATCGAAGATTGGCCTAAAACATCAGTAGGTGACCTGAATGACGCCTGTGAAGAGTTGGTGCATGCTGAAATTAGTACGAAGGCTGTAATTTGTACCGATGTCACAACTGTTCCATTTAGTCGGAGGTTAATGTATTTTTCTAAGTATAACCGTATAGTCAGACTTGTAGCATGGATTTTACGCATGAGTTGTAAAGTAAGAAAGAAATTTAATGTACATGGATCAGATATAACGAATGACGAATATATAAATGCAGAGAATTCGTTGATAAGATTGTTACAGAAAGAAGATTTTACTCAAAAACGTTTACCGAAGAATCTAAACACAATTATGGATGATGAAGGAGTAATCAGAGTGAAGACAAGATTGGAGTTGAGTCATGAAGATAGAAAATTCGTGAATCCAGTACTGTTGTCTGGCAGAAATGAAATAATACAACGGCTAGTACGACAGCGACACGAAAAACTGAATCATGCAGGGACACAGCTCTTGTTGTCAAATCTCAGAAATTGTTTCTGGATATTGAACATAAGACGTCTCGCGAAGAAGATCGTGGCGCGATGCGTAGTATGTAAAAGGGACAAATGTAAACACTATGAAGTTCCTGAAGCGCCGTTGCCTGCGGACAAAGTTGAAGCATCTGCAGTCTTCCAGGTGACGGGAATAGATCTTGCAGGACCAATGTATCTTCGTAATCAAGAAAAATGCTGGATTATACTGTTTACATGCGCAACTTACAGAGCAGTACATTTGGAATTGGTAGATTCCTTATCTACTAACAGCTTTTTGATGGCTCTACGTCGTTTTATAGCACGAAGAGGTCGTACGAGTGTCATTTACACTGATTGCGGTAGTAATTTTCAGGGTTCAGCTAATTTATTGAAAGAAATAAATTGGTGTGAAATCGAGGCTGCGACAGCGATCGTTCCACCGCCAATCAAATGGCGATTCTTACCACCCAAAGCACCTTGGTGGGGAGGATGGTGGGAGCGTCTTGTCAGGGTAGTAAAGGATATGTTACGGAGAATTTTGGGTAAACAGATTGTAACATGGATTGAGTTGTCGACTTTACTTTGTGAATGTGAAGCAGTCATAAATAGCCGTCCATTGACATATGTAGCAACAGACGACGACTCATTAAAACCGCTCACTCCCATGATGTTTTTGCATCCTCTACATTCTACAGATACACCTGATTTGGATCAAATAGATTCAAATAATATTAATATTCGTTATCAATATTTAAATAAATTACGAGCCGATTTTAGACAACGTTTTAGAAACGAATACTTAGCTTTGCTTTGCAGTAGAAACAAGTGTGTACCAAATTTTCCTAAAGTTAATGATATTGTTCTAATTGAGACAGATTCCAAGAGATTATATTGGCCTTTAGGAATAGTAAAAGAATTGTTAACAGGTGCTGATGGACACAGCAGAGCCGTAAGAGTACAGACTGCGAATGGTGAATGGGTACGAGCTTGCCAAAAGCTTTACCCCCTGGAAATATCAACTGTTTCCGAGGAGTGGCGTAGAACAGGCAGCAACACAGGTAGGCCTGAGACTTTTTTACATAATGAGGATTTGAACTCCGGCGGGGCGTCGAACTCGGACTTGGACAACTTGACTCAACCGCCTTCCGTAGTCACTAGACACGGAAGAGAGATTAAAGTGCCAAAACGATTTTTAGAATAATAATTAAATTTGTCGACCCCGATTCTGTTATTGCTGTATCCCGCATAATTATTATGTTACGTGTCCACATAGTATTGCAGTACCTTATTGTTATTTAATGACCATTTAATTTATTGGTAAATGTGTATGTACCTATGAATGACTAATTATTTTGACAATATTTTATGTGACATTGTATTTTTTACACAAATTTGAATTCGTGTACTTATTAGGTACCTACGTAAATTTTAATAATTATTGAATTTAATGGAAATACTATTTTATGTGTATTGTAATGTGAATGACATATATCTATTGATATATCAATATTCCTTTGTTGGGCGGTGGGAGGATGTTGCAGATTACTATGGTAACATTTATTATATATTATAATTTTGACGCTTGCAACACTACTGACTGTCATATTCACTGCAATAAAAGGACTTTAACAAAATGGACACGCATATTTTATTTTTACACAATTAAGAAGCTTGCGAAGATAAAAAAGGGGTGATTAACGGGTGCTTGTGTCTCCATCTGCTCAGCAGCTCAGTCTTCGATCCATAACACACAGGGATCTTGCCGTAGGATTTAATAAATCGGCCCAAGCGCGGCGTTACACAAAACGAATGTGGGTGTCTGTATCAGAGACACTCAATTCGTTGGGAGAAGGAGCTCATAAGGACTGGAAAGGGTGGTCCACTGTAAGTAAAATGTTTATGTACCTAACTTCAACATGTTATCCAATACAATAGATTAATTATTAACCTCAGAGTTGTGCATTATATAATGTTAGGCAAAATATTATACCTACTACACAATACTTACATAATATTTTTGTTTTGCCATTTTGAAATTGAAAATAATATATAATATATACTTAATATATTTGTTTTGGTTTTCTAGTACTGGGTAGACTATAAGGCCAAATTGAAACGAAAAGTCGCGGCCATACGCACGAATCAAACCCGTACGGGAGGGGGCCCTTCAGAAATAGGTCCTCTGACTGAAGTGGAAAAAAAATTCGTGAGTTTATTAGGAGAAGGCTTTGGGACCGGTTTGCCTGAGATTCAAGTGGACCCCTTTCCAACTGTAAGTCCTACAATCTTTCCTCATTATAATAAATTAGTGTAGATTATCCATGATTGTGCAGACGCTAGCAGGTCAACCTACCTAAGTCTATTAAAGGACATGGACAAAAATTGCATTCCATCACAATTCCATGTACACGTACCTAATAAATGCCATTAAAAAATAAAAATATGAAAATAAATTATTGCGTAAGTTTTAGCCTCCCTAAACTTGTCAGTTTTTAACCAACTTCAAAAGAAAAGTAGGTTCTCAGTTCAACCTGTATGTATGTTTGTCCGCGATTATCTCGCGTTTGGCTAAACCGATTTTGATGCGGTTTTCAGGACAGTGTTCACTACATTTTGGAGAAAGTTTTAATATATAACACTAATGGATATCCCGTGACGTTGCCCGCGTAGATCCGTTTATGCTCACTTGGATTGTAGATTTTTACCGACCATTGCATGTTCGTCCGCGATTATCTCGCGTTTGGCTGAACCGATTTTGATGATGTTTTCAGGAAAGTGTTCATTACATTCTTAGAAAGGTTTTAGTATATAACACACATGTATATCCCGTGACGTCGCCCGCGTGGATCCGTTTTTGCTTATTTTGGATAGTAGATTTTAAGTGTCCATTGCACGTTTGTCAGCAATTGTCTCGTGTTTGGCTGAACCGATTTTGATGTGGTTTTCAGGAAAGTGTTTATTACATTTTGAAAAAAGTTTTAATATATAACACTAATGGATATCCCGTGATTTTGCCCGCCTGGATCCGTTTTTGCTTACTTGGATTGTAGATTTTCAGCGAACATTGCATGTTTATCTGCGATTATCTCGCGTTTGTCGGAACCGATTTTGATGCGGTTTTCAGGAAAGTGTTCACTACATTCTTGAAAAGGCTTTAATATATATATAACACTAATGGATATCCCATGACGTTGCCCGCGTGGCTTACTTCGATTGTAGATTTTCAGTGACCATTGCATGTTTGTCCGCGATTATCTCGCGTTTGGCTGAACGGATTTTGATGCGGTTTTCAGAAAAGTATTTTGTAATTATTATTATATAACATTAATTGATATCTCGTGAAGTGCCCCGTTTTTTTTTGCTTACTAGGATCGTAGATTTTCAAAGACACCGATAAGTGTGAATTGAATATCTAAACTAAAAAGGGTAAAATAAAAAACTTAAAAAAAAGGAACCGACTTCAAAACAAAACAGAAAAGTATAAAATAACTTTTCTTTCGGAAGTCGGTGGCTTGGTTTATTATTTAATCGATAATGGCCGCGGACTTCCGTGTGCGTTATATTAGGAACATTTCATTCATAATGTATTCATTTGTAGAAACTATATTCATTGGTATTTGTTATGTTTTATCAAATACGTATCATAATAATTGCATTTTATCCAATTCACCCAAAAAAAGCTTTAAAACGGAACGAGTTTACTGGCTTGATAGTGTTGTTTTGTTAACGTCAAATGTCAATTTAATTTTAATATCACTGCAGACGCTCTTTGATTGCAGATTCAACGTCTATTGTGTTTGTATTTTACGGCTATATTCTGATATTTTTGACCCCCTACGGACTGATACCTTCTACTAAACGATTACCTTGCTAATGATACTGGACTCTGATTTGCTTTGCATTTTGGATTTGTTTTGTGGATTATTATGAGGTGCATCAACTGCGGAATAGCCATACAAAGGCTGCAGAGGCATCTCATATCCTCGCTTTCTGCACACCATCAAACAAAACTTTCGCGTTGGTTACCCAATGCTCAAACCCAGGTATGAAGTTGGAATAATAAAATACTTAATCTGTTTTTATTATGTTTTTTCATGGTATGCGATTTTAATTAGTGCACTTTTTTTCAGTTACCTGTAGATATAATATTCATTTGTCAACCATGCTTCTTATTATTGAATACTAAAACTCGTGAACATGAGAGACTGAGTGAGAAAAATAAGACAACATAATGTCAGTATGGAGTGTCCATTGCTCGCTGTCCTAATTTCACAAAATACCATTAATGTGGTAAGCATTTTGATTTTAATTCATTTAAATATGTAGTTAAGTACATATTTATCTATAAAAATGATTTTTCATAGTATGTTTGTGTGATTATCATATTAATCGTTATGTTTTACATGTACTTCTTTAAAGTAGGCATAATACTTCTCATTGTACAAAAACATAAAACTTGAAAATAAGCTTTTATATGTGTTTATTCTAACTGGGGTTTATTTTCAGCCCTCAAGAAACAAAACAACTATGTTTGTTATGTGTGTTGGATGCGAGCAAATAGACAAGCAGTGCATAACCCATCACGAAAAATGCTGAAATTAGCTTCGGACAAGGTACAGGAATTGGTTTTAGACTGGTTTTATTCTCTGTAATAAATAAATAATTAATTATACCTACTTAATTTGTGTTTTCCTAGTTAATTGTCTAATAAACCGTTTTCGGTCAATAATTCTTAAAATAATGTATTTAAGGCAACCCCTAAAAATTACAATTTAAAGAAAAACATGAAATTCTGTTATAGGTACTTGGTTTTTATTGTCAGATTTTAATAAATAATTCATTAAAGCGCCTTTTAGTATAGCAAATCCTATTCTATGCACTTATTGCCAGCAATCTGACTAAAGGTTTAGTGAAACTGTTTTGGTTTAGTCTGTTGTAATGACAAGTTCTTTAAGTGTTTTATTTACTGCAATTTAATGTACTAATATTCACGAATATAAAACACCAAAAATCATTGGTGTACATTGAATTTAATAACTATGCAAACGTCCATACAGAAATTGGCCATGTCCTTTGAGGATTTTCCTCGATTTCTCCAAGATCCAATCATCAGATCTTGAAATGGTGACAATGGGACCACACGGGAAGCACCAGCTTTCGAATAAAAAAAGAATCATGAAAATCGGTTCACCCAGTCGCAAGTTATGAGGTAACAAATATAAAAAAAAAAAAAAAAAATACAGTCGAATTGATAACCTCCTCCTTTTTTTGAAGTCGGTTAAAAATGTATGAAAACTATTACCGTAAACATAATTGCAGTAGTATTATTTTATCGATATATATTTGACGGAGGTTCGAGCGGCTGAGACACCACGTGTCGCTGTTTCTCCGTCATCAGTTCGTCCTTCATTATGGGCGTGTTGTTGCAGGTAGATGAAAAATAATATTCACAAAATATCTCACTTAATTTAACTTTTAATATTTCAACAAAACTTCACCAAAATAACTTATGATTACAGTAATAATTACTGATTAAATAACGGATGGAGAATAAACAAACTTTACTCTAGAGCCAATGGGTTTGTGCATGTCGCCCGGCTGACGGTCGCCTCAAAAGTGCTCGTCACCGCCACCATGACACTTACAACTCCATTCGGTGTTACCCACTCTAAATTAAAAGTACCAATAAAGAAATAATTCTTACACCACAGAGTAAAACTAATCGATTACAACTTATAAAAAAATGTTACAATAAATCAACTAAATCATCGCGCGCCGTCACGGCCGTCCTGCATCGTCACACGTCCTCGTGTGTACTTTCCTCCTCACAAATGACCTCCAAAGTGGGGATGAGAACCTATCCGCCACAACAGTCTCCAGATTTTTTTTAATATCTGTGAACAAAACACAACAACAACAACCAGTCGGTCACATATTCAAAACTCGGTCATTCTGACCACAATAACATTTTCAAGAATGTTTATCATATCTTGACACGTCTACTCGAAATAAATCGAAGCTTAATTGTCACTAAGACCCAAAACATTACTAGAACTGAAAGTGTACCATTTCATTTCATTTCAACAACAGGTGCCACACAGGCTCATGGGTGCCACACAGGCTCACGGCTGCCACACAGGCTCACGGGTGCACAGTCAAAGTCAAAGTCAAAGTTAGTCGTTGCCACACAGGCTAGTCGTTGCCACACAGGCTAGTCGTTGCGACACAGGCTAGTCGTTGCCACACAGGCTAGTCGTTGCGACTCAGGCTAGTCGTTGCCACACGGGCTAGTCGTTGCCACACAGGCCAGTCGTTGCCACACAGGCCAGTCGTTGCCACACAGCCTAGTCGTTGCCACACAGGCCAGTTATTGCCACACAGGCTAGTCATTGCCACACAGGCCAGTCATTGCCACACAGGCAGTCAATAGTCAATGTTGTTAACTAAAACAGTTTATTAAACAATAATATTGGAACGCATCTTATAACTCTAATTAGAGCTGTCAACTGTCCATGTCATTTAATTGAAGTTGACAGCCCGCCTTTTTACTCCTCTCTTAACCGCACTCTGCTAATGGTGTACAAACTATAATTGTACCTATTACAATAAACAGTTGGTTTATACAGAACCCGTTTCTTTCCTTTCATGGGACATAACCTACCACAGGTTATGGGCCCAGACATGGAAATCGCAAAGTAAGACACCAAACACAGACGACAGAAGAAAATTTCGCGTACGTATTCCAACAGAACAGAAGTCGACCGCTTCCGGGTCATTACAGACGGGAATATAGAAGATGGATAGAAAAGACGGCGCGTTAGTTTTAAACGACAACAATTGGGCACTATGGAGGTTCCAAATCATGATTGTACTAAGGTCAAAGGGTTGGTACGACGCGGTACTCAAAGAGCCGTCATCCAAAGAAGACAAAGAAATAGACAGAAAAGCGCAAGAAATAATAGTTACAAGGATAGAAGAGAAGATACTTTCATATTTATTGGCTTGCACATCTGCTTGTCAAATGTGGGAGAAATTGAACACAATTTATGAAGCAAAATCTAAGGTCGGAGTACACCTTATCCAACAGAAGTTTTACAGTATGGAGTTCGAGGAACCAATGGCAGCATTCATATCCAAAGTTGAGGAACTTGTCAATCAGTTAAAAAACAATGGAGAGGATCTTTCTGAGAAGATGGTAGTCACAAAGATTGTCATGAGCCTACCCGATAAATACAGACACTTCATCTCGGCATGGGAATCAGTACCTGAAAGTGAACAAAATATGAAGAATTTGACGGCAAGATTACTTGTGGAAGAGGAGCGCATTGGAAAGGAAACTCCGTCATCAACAGCGCTTATGGCAAAAAGAAACAACAACAGAAAATTACAAGAAAACAAAACAGAACAAAAGTGTTTTATCTGTGGTAAAGCTGGACACTTTAAGAAAGACTGCAAAGTGCGTAAGTGTAACTTTTGTGGAAAAATGGGTCATGTATACAAGGACTGCAGAAGCAGGCAAGGACAAAATAAAGGTAACCACAGTGCTTTTATTCTGAATAATCACAATTTAATTCAAAATAAAGATTGGGTTTTGGATACAGGGGCGAGTGAACACATGTGTTTCAAAAGAGAGTTATTTACAGACTATACAGATGTATTAGAGGATAGATTTGTAATAATAGGAGATGGTAATAAACTGAAAGTACAGGGTATAGGCAAAATTAATTTTCTTGGATACAACGGCAAAGAGTATGCACCTTATATGATGTTGGATGTTTTATTTGTACCAGATTTAACAGTAAATTTATTCTCTGTATCATGTTGCTTAGATAAAGGATATACTATGACCTCAACAAAAGAAGGATGTCAATTTACTAAAAATAGAGAAGTTATGTGTACAGCAAAAAGAGTAGGTCAATTGTATTACATGAATTTTAAATTTAATACAGAAGTGGCTTTAACATCAATTGCAGAATGGCATGAACGACTTGCACATCAAAATATGGGTTATGTCAAGGAGATTTTAACCAAAAATAATGTAAAACATGAAGGGTTGACTGACCAATGCACGGCATGTTTGGAGGGTAAACAGAGTAGGGTACCTTTCCAGAGTAGTGACAACAGAGCTAGTGTGCCTGGAGAGTTGATCCATATGGATTTGTGTGGTCCAATGGAGAAGGTGTCAATGGGTGGTTCTAAATATTTTTTGTTATTCAAAGATGACTACACAGGTTACAGGTTTGTATATTTTCTAAAAAATAAATATGAGACAAAAAATAATATTCAAGACTTTATTATAACATTTAAAAATGAAAGCGGATACAAAATTCAGAAAATGAGATCAGATAATGGAGGAGAGTTTGTCAACAAAGAGGTAAGTCAAATATTCAAAGTAAAGGGGATTACTCACCAGACCACAGTTGCTTATACACCCGAACAGAATGGTCGAGCTGAAAGAGAGATGAGAACAATAGTAGAAGCAGCCAGAACCATGCTTCAAGCAAAGAAGTTACAGAAGGAACTATGGGCAGAAGCCACTAGCACAGCAGTTTACACACTAAACAGAACAGGTAAATCACCAGTTCATGGCAAGACACCATTTGAATTATTATATAAAAGAAGTTTTAATATAAAAGAATTGAAAATATTTGGAACAGAAGTTTATGTACATATACCAAAGGAAAGAAGACTCAAATGGGATGCAAAGAGCAAGAAAGGAATATTTGTTGGATATGGAATAAATTGCAAAGGCTACAGAGTATGTTTTCAAAACAAAGAAGTCAACACATATAGAGATGTCGTATTTATCCAAGAAAAGACAGAAGACAAACAAAAGAGCAGAATAGTTCACATTGATTGTGAAGATGACACAAATAGCATTAACAGAAAACACAGACAGCAGGAAGTAGACAGAAGACAGGAAGAGAAAACAGAAACTTGGAATGATACAACAACAGAAGATAAAAGGATAAATACAGAAGACAAAAGAACAGAAAGAGACTTACAGAAGACAGATGGAAAAGAAGAAATCAACAGAAGAGAGACTAATATACAGCAGGAAAGTAATATACTTGAAGAAGAAGAAGAAAGAAGTAGACACAGAAGAGAAGAGTACTATGAGTCATGTGAAGAAGCAGAAGATGAAAGTTCTTTTAGAGATTTACCAATGGAGAAACCACAGAAGACGAGGACAAGGGAGATCAAGAAACCACAGAAGTATGGAGATTATTATACTGGATTTAAGGCCTGCACAGATGAACTACTAACTTATGACCAAGCAATAAAAGGAGAAGATTCACATAAGTGGAAAGAAGCTATAGAAAGAGAACTGACAGCATTAGAGAAAAACAAAACATGGATAATAGAAGAACCATTGAAAGGAAAGAAAGTGATAGAAACAAAATGGGTTCTTAAAATAAAGAAAGGAGAAAAGAATAAAGATATCTATAAAGCAAGACTAGTAGCAAGGGGCTTTCAACAGGAAGATGAGTTTGACCACTCAGAAATATACACACCAGTGGCAAAATTGCCAACTTTGAGAATCCTTTTATCCATAGCCTGTAAATATGATTTGAAAATGACACAGATGGATGTAAAGAGTGCATTCCTTAATGGGATTATAGAAGAAGAAGTATACATAAAGATACCAAATGGGATTGAGAAATATGATGGAAAAGTACTAAAATTACAAAAGTCACTTTATGGTTTAAAAAAGTCGCCAAGGAACTGGAATGACAGATTCAATGATTATATGAAAGAGGAAGGGTTTATTCGAAGCAAGTCTGACTACTGCATGTACTACAAAGCGAATAAGAGATTCTACATACTTCTATATGTCGACGATTTAATAATTATGGCAGAGAAACAAGAAGAAGTTGAGAAACTGAAACAATCACTAAGAAGAAATTTTGAAATGACTGACATGGGTAATAAGAACATGACATATTTAGGAATCAACATAACAGAAAAAGAAGACAGGCTTGAACTAGATCAGAGACAGTATTTAGAAGACATACTTAAAAAGTATGGAATGGAAGAATGTAACCCGGCGATGACACCTATAGAGACAGGCTTGATACTATCAACAGAACCAGCCAAAGACAATGAAATGGTGAAAAGATGCAGACAGATAGTCGGTAGCCTAATGTATGCTATGTTGGGTACGAGGCCAGACATCTGTTTTGCTGTTAGTTATCTGAGTAGATATCAAGTTTATGCAGATGAAAATCTATGGAAGGCGCTAAAAAGAATACTGAGATACATCAAAGGAACACTAAACTACAAATTAATTTACAGAAGAAATTCTAATGATGTACTAGTAGGATATACAGATGCAGATTGGGCTGGAGATAAGATGGAAAGAAAGTCTACTTCAGGGTACATCATAAAGTTTTTTGGTTGCACAGTATCTTGGTGTAGCTCAAAGCAACAATGTACTGCTCTATCATCAACCGAGTCAGAATATGTGGCATTAGCAAAAGGGGTAGCTGAAGGTTGTTGGATTTACAATTTAGTAAAAGAAATTGGTGTAGGTTGTAATAATTTTATTATTTACATTGATAATCAGTCAGCTATTCATGTTGCAAAAAACCCTGAAAAACATCAAAGATTAAAACATATTGATCTGAAATATCATTTTGTAAGAGATAAGGTAGAAAATAATATTGTAGAGTTAAGATATGTAGCAACGGGGGAACAAATTGCGGATATGTTTACCAAAAGTTTAAATAAAGAAGTGTTTAACAAGTTGTGTAGTATGTTAAATAATTAAATTTGTGGATAGATATTTAGCATTTAGTTAATATATCTATACTTAAGTAATATTAGATAGCTAATAGAAGTTATAAATAAATATAAGTATTGTAACTGTAAAAGATGCATACCAATGTTATTGAGGAAGGGTGTTAACTAAAACAGTTTATTAAACAATAATATTGGAACGCATCTTATAACTCTAATTAGAGCTGTCAACTGTCCATGTCATTTAATTGAAGTTGACAGCCCGCCTTTTTACTCCTCTCTTAACCGCACTCTGCTAATGGTGTACAAACTATAATTGTACCTATTACAATAAACAGTTGGTTTATACAGAACCCGTTTCTTTCCTTTCATGGGACATAACCTACCACAAATGTCACATACGTCATGTCATGACTGGGACTGTAGCACCATAACTTGTAGTGTTTAATAATATTCCTTTGATTGTCTATGACAATTCAAAAGTGCCCGTAACTGGCCTACTTGAAATGAATGCTTTGATACCAACTCAAAAATACAATTGAAAGGAAATGCAATTGCACACTCACCATGGCCGTCATCGGCCCCTTCTGACTCTTTACTGTTAGTTGGCGTTTCCAGCCCAACAATAGACTTTAAAGATAAAACGTACACTCAGGCATAGTTCGTATACGATCATGCGAGTTTTTCGTTCAATACCTACCTTAAGCAAATACCTGTCAATCAACATCAAGCAGCTCAGCTACTTGATAAGGCCTTTATATTTTGGCTCTAAATAGATTTTATTGTGCTCACAATTTTCTAATGGGACATAATCTTCTACTTTTAATTTTGTCAAACCTAACTTTCTATGTAGAGGGTTTCGCGATAAGAAGTCTACCTATCCCTTTTTTTTGGCATGACGATATTCAGTATCAAATTCAAAAGATTGAAGGAAACACCCATTATCTGTGGACACGAGGGGTAAGGTCTACTTGAGACTTAGACGCCTTGACTGCATTGCAATAAGTAATTACAAAGTAATGACGAAAATGTTTCATGCTATTCACTACTGCTAGCGTCTCGAGTGATACCGTGACTCAACGCTAGAGTTTCGGCGACTATAAAATTCGATAACATGTCATTTTCCGTTAATCTTTAAATATGGCACCATAACCTTCAGCGATATGCAGCTCTATCGTCTGGTTTGGGTGGAAAATAGAGTTAGAACGGGTTTGTTGGTAAGTGTCGCAATAATTTATTTTCTTATTGTTTCAAAAGCTGTTTTCCACTGTATTTTGCCTTTACCTAAAGTAAATCTATAAAGAGAGCAGGTTTTTTTGAGAGAAACATGGTACAAATAATCAAAAGTATGAAGCGAAGCTTATAAATTGACGAATGCGTGTTCAAAAGGATAGAACAAATGGAGATACAAAGCAGAAAGGACAGAGAGTACATCACCATTCTTGAGGAAAAAGTAGAAGATCTGCAACGAGGTAACCGCAAGTCAAATATTGAAATTAAAAACGTCCCTAAGAAACAGAAAGAAAATAAAGAAGACTTAATTAACATGGTACTAAGCCTAACAAAAAGTATAAACTGTGAAATTATAAAATCAGACATACAAGATATACACCGTGACTTTTTAGTCGTCTTACAAAAAGGGTCCACTTAATGTATCCGACCTAAAATACCTCTAGGCAAGTTATTTTTTTTTTTAATCGTTAATAATAATTTTTATTTTTAATAAATAGGTGCATTAGAAATATGAAACACCCTGTTAAATGTTTACGTATCTAGCTGTAAAGTATACCTACCCAGCGCAATAGTCGGGCAGATCATTCTATCTCCATTTTCTATGAGACAAGGGTGTTTCTAACTACACCTTGCGTCATAATAACGAATTAAAATTTTATTTTAAAAATTTTCAAATCTCTTAAATACCTATTTTTTTATTATAAACGTGTTCTAGTCATTGGGTACATGAACTGGGCTGCTTTTGTAAGACGACTAAAAAGTCACGGTGTATACAGAGTGAAAGGAAAGAAAAATGGAACAATAAATGCTCATATCGTAGTTGAAATCTCATCTACTATATTAAAGACCGATTTTATTAAGATGTGTAAAACTTACAACACCAAAAATAAAGGTAAGCTATGCGCAAACCATCTAGGCCTTAAGGCAGACACCGAACCGAACTTACAACTAAAGGAGCACGATTACACTTTCTAGCACGGGATCTTGTTAAGTCTAAAGGATATAAATACTGCTGGACGGCTTATGGTAAAGTTTACGTCAAAAAGCAGGACGAATCGCCAACTCGCATAATTAAAAATGAATCCCAAATACAAGCTTTAATGCAAGAGAAATGACTAGAAGAAGAATGTGTATATTACGTGCCACAACCCAAACACATGAGTACATTAAAAGTTTATATCAAATTAGTCTTAAGTACTTTGTTAACTCTGTCGAAAATAATTTGTTTGTTTAATAGTTTAATTAATATAATAGTTCTGTTACTCACACATTCAACACACATTTAAATCACACTCAAACTTTGTTTTATACAACGAACTCAAACACGCATTCTCTCTTACATACACACACATTCAGCGCACCTATTTGCCCATCAAAGTCGAAGTAGATAATTATTTTAAATACAATTTATATAAATAATAAAACAAACAACGTATCATCAGCCCACAAGATTAACAGCATAACTCTAAACTATGATCTAATTCCCAATTTTAAAAACCCTAGTTATTGTTTTACTTTTACGTTAATGAAAACCAGCCCGTTAATGTTGTTTTAAATGAATAATACACACACAATTATGCAAGAAATAGACGATGTAGTTGTGGCGCAATCGACTCAACTACAAATTGAGGAATTTTCAAAAAAGATCAATGTTCGAAACCAAGACTTTACAATTGTCTCACAAAATATTAGAAGCATTTACAGTAACATAAACGATTTACAAATTACTTTAACGAACTTTAAGTTTGATGCCGACATAATCATTTTAAGTTAATGTAGACTTGATGCAAACAAAACCGTCCCCTATGTTCATAACTATCTGTCCTTCTCCACGACCAACCACCTAAATCGTTGCGACGGCGTAGTAGCATATGTAAAAAACACGCACAAGGTTAGGTAGAAAGAAATAATATTGGCTCATGCGTCATGCTTACAAATAAACTTGCCTAATCTTACTATCCTGTGTATCTATCGCTCTCCGTCAATCGATAATGCTGACAACTTTATAACTTCTCTTAATGAGCACCTGAACTCCCTAAAATTATGCAAAAATATTGTAATAACTGGAGATATAAATATAAATTTAATCTATCAGATCAACGAACAAACTTACGAGCGTGCAAACCGACATAGCTACCTTAACATGCTGGCTATGCACGGATTATTACCCGGAAATTCTCTTCCTACCAGAGGTAAAAACTGCTTGGATCATTTCATCTTGAAAATAAACAAAAACAAAAAAACTGCGTCTGTCGTTGTTCTAGATACTACCATAACAGACCATTCAATGATATTCCTGAATTTATCCGACATCAAAACAGCATATGTATTATCTCCTAAAACAAAAACAGTTGTTGATTTTGAGAAAGCGATAGAAACCCTAAAAGATAGCAATATTTCCGAACTGAAATTAATTAATGACCCTATTGCTCTTACTGAGTCTTTGATCGACAAACTCAGGCATTGCCTTTTACTTAATACCACAACAACCTTAATCTCGAGAAATAACCGCACAATCAAACCCTGGATTACTAAGGGAATTTTACGCTGTATTCAGAACAGGAACAATATGCAAAGAAAATTACGCCTAGACCCAAATAACGATATTTTAAAAATAACGTACAGGAGGTATCGCAATTACTGCAATAACCTTATTAAAAGACAATATTATGACAAGGAACAAATAGAAAAAGCAAATAGAGACATTAAAAAAACTTGGAAAGCTATCAATAATATCACGCATCGCAAACAATCAAAAACCCATAACTTAAATCTATTAGATGTAAAATCAACCGCTCAAGAGTCAGTAAATTTCGTCAATGACTATTTCTCTAATATTGGTAAGACTTTGGCCGAAGAAATCATCTCCCTCAATACATCATATGATCGTGAGACTTATTTGACGGATTCTCAGGCCTCATCCTTTGTGCTTCTAGAAACTGATCCTCAGGAAGTCCGAGGTGTATTGATGAGTCTTAAAACTGAGAGCGCTCCTGGATCAGATAATATATCCACAAAGTTTCTTAAAACTGCTCAGGGCATAGTGGTGCCAATTATTGCACATCTTGCTAATCTGTGTTTCACGCAAGGTATATTTCCACCCCTACTTAAACAAGCCATCATTACACCAGTGCACAAGGGTGGTGACAGTGACGACGTGAGCCATCTCATAGGCCCATCTCAGTCTTATCTGCAATCTCGAAAGTCATAGAAAAGCTAATTAACACTCGATTGATTAATTATGTGAACAAATATAACATAATATCTGACTGTCAATACGGATTTAGACAAGGACTGTCGACAGAAGATGCAGTCTCAGGACTAACCTCTCATATTATTAGAAACGTGGATGCAGGCCAGAGGTGTGTAACTGTTTTTCTCGATCTGAAAAAGGCTTTCGACACCGTCTCTGTTCCCATCCTTGTGCGTAGATTAGAAAATATAGGCGTAAGAGGAGTCCCTTTGGCTCTGTTATCAGATTACCTTCAGAATAGAGAACAACGTGTCAAGATAGGAAATAACGTCAGTGATAAGAAAAAAGTGAGCTTTGGCGTCCCGCAAGGTAGTGTTCTCGGGCCTACGCTTTTCTTAACACTTTCACTGTCCGCGCAGCAGACACAATACTTAAACAATAGTCATGGATCACATGTTGTGATTCATTGGACAGGGAAGGGGTTAATATACCTGAGCAGCCTCTGCGAAATGAAACTCGAAAATGGACGTATCTTCTCCTATGCGGATGACACAGCCATTGTTTTCACTGGTGAAACATGGGAATCTGTACAGAGATATGCTGAAAAGGGACTCATAAAGGTTGCAAAATGGTTAAATTATTTTTTACTTTTACTCAACACCTCTAAAACAAAATACATAGCATTTACTAATTATAACAACAGTCAACCTGGGCCTAATCATAACCTTAGAATACATTGCTGTGATGATCCTACTAGCACTAATTATTGTTCTTGTATTAAAATAGGTAAGGTAAATAATATCAAATATTTGGGAATAATGCTAGACCAACGATTATCTTGGCATTTACATGTGGACATGGTTATGTCAAGAACTAGAAAACTCATCTCGATTTTCAAAACTTTAAGACATGTTATCTCCAAATCTTTATTAAATCAAATATACGTCTCACTGGCCCAATCAGTCTTAATACTTTGTATAGCAATTTGGGGTGGGGCCACAAAAATCAAATTCCTTGAACTGGAAAGAGCGCAAAGATCTCTCTTGAAAGTAATGTATTCTAAACCATTTAGATTCTCAACTGAAAACCTTTACACATTAAGTGACCTTCTGACAGTCCGAAAATTATATGAACTTTATGTTTTTACTTTATGTTTTTTTGTATTTTGGCGATATTGACTTTTCCCTATTTTCAAAACACCTAAAACATGCCGCATATTTGAGCCTTATAGGCGTTCTCGTATCTTATTCCGTTCCAAAAATATAGCCAATTTTGTCGGACAGATGGAATAATAAATATCTTCAGACAAACACTATTTTTTTGAAGGAAAAATAAATAACTCAGTAAATAAATCAATAACTGTGGTCAGTGATAAGTTGAATATCAAATAAATTAAATAACATGAGTTGTTTAATTTTTCCTCAACTTCAAAATTCTTTCACAAAACTAAGTTCTAGGAAAACTAAATAACTCTATTTATTTAATTCTGCTATTCAGAATTCTGATAAAACGTACTTAATTTATGAATACTTGATGTTATCTATTTCTTCTACATCTAGATAATGATCAATTATAAGATACTAGGCAAATAAAATTAAATAAATTAAGTTGTTTATAATTGCCATAAAACAAAATGCACCTGACGAAAGTTATCGTTAAATTAAGAGAATTTACCGCGAAATATTCTGATCGGGAACGACGACGGGGAGCGCGGGAGTGAGCGGGTGTGGTTTGATGCATCGCTCGCGTGTTGTGCGTATTAGTCTAATCGTGACCTTCAATTGCGTTGACGTCAGAGTGACCAATAATGGATTCGCGAGGTAGATTTATGGTGAAAATGTGTCAAAAGGAAGAAGATTCATCTGAGGTATGTATCTACGATAATTTTAGAACAATGTTTTTGCAAATTAAATTGAGGGTGCTTGTACGCACACGTACAGGCTTGTACTCGCGCAAGTAATGGTGCGGGTCACAGAGTATGTAAGAGGTTAGAGACAGAACTTAGAACATTTTTTTGATTTTGCAATTTGTATGGGAGTCTTTACTTCTTGTACCAACATCACCAACATACATTTTATTATCTTTATGTTGGCTACATGCTGTCATCAGCTGTCACGTAGTGAAGTGAAAAGTCGATAATAGTGATGTTTAATATCGATAAAAACAATATCGATTGTATTGTATTGGTAGACTATAGTATTTTTTAAAGTTTTTTTTTGTATTAGGTTAAAAAAAAAACTACATTATCAATTTCCGATAGTTTTATTTATTTGGAAGAGCAACCGCGCTTATCTTAAAAAAACTGTACTTATCTAACAGTTAATTACAGGTCTCTCTCTACACATAATTGTACATCTAGCAATCGACCTAACAGATTCTACAACTAAAATTAATTTTTATATTATTTGGAATCTATAATAATGCCTTAGCATGTGCTGTGATATATATGCATGCGGCGTCAAATATTTAAACATGAACCCAAATAACAAACGTCAAATGGACATAATTATATTTAATAAACCTACACGCTGAAATTTTAATACCTAGTTGTTTTCCTGCAGGGTTAATGTAATCATCAATACAAACAACTTTTACTATGGGTCTGGTTGCAAAGCGAGAAATATTCGAATTGTTCCATACAAAATGTTCAACCCGCTCAACCAAAATATATGGAGCATTTAATATTCCTTATATTATACAATCTAACTTATCAAGATGTATATTATGTTCCAATCATAATTAACTTATCAATTTAATTATAATTGGAATTACAATGACAATTTACCAAAAAATAAACTTTGATTATAACTTAGAGAAGTAAATAAATGGATTTGGTTAGCAATAAAAATCATAAATAAAAATCAGGCTGCAACCATGCAATTCTGCAACCTAAAAAAATGTCAACAATTTAACCAATTTGCAGTCAGCTTGTAATTTTCCAGCCAGCCAGTGCCAGTGTCAACTGACCAATTAACTTTACTGCTTACCCTCTGAGTGCTAAAATTTGAGTGGGTCACTCAATGAAGCTTAAATTATTTAAATGGCTATAAAAAAAAATTGGAGCACTCCAGTATGACATAACAATTGATTGATTTAGAAATATTTGCTGGCTTTAAGTTACTAACCAACTAGACATTTTGGATGACTGAACAAAGTTTTCTGTTCACAAACATACTTAAAACTATAAAAATTAATACATAAATACTTTGCTAAACGTTTAAATGATAGCCAAATAAACCCTTACAAAAATGTTGTCCTGTAATATTAAAGGCATAATTATTTTACATTTACATGAGTACTTTACTAGAGTAAAATAAAGGAATTAGTTTAATTGGTACTGATGATTAGATAAATTATTACTCTTCGTTTCTGATCTCACATTATTTTGTACCAAGTTCTTGAAAAACATACTCCAGTGTAATTTGTTATTATATTCGCGAAAAAGAAACATAACCACTCAGACCACTGGCCACTCCTTGAATTAAATTTTTAAGCAGTGATATTGTTAGAAGTTTGTTAGATTTCTAAAAGTTCACATAATTCACATGTATTTTTTATAAAACAAAATGACTGCACTATTTATTATTAATTCTGATAGTAAAATAAATTATTTCACTTTGACTTTAAAATTAGTGTTTATCAACACCTTGTTGTTGGGCTTTTTTCGTCTTGTCAGCGAAATCTTCAACTTGTGTTGACAATGTTTCATTGACCCTTTGACACTGCCTCCGTATAAGTAAAATAGCCAGTTGGCTATAAATCAACTTGGTCACTTCAGCAAAATGATCATTACATTTTAAAAATGAGGTGTCACTGTTTGTCATAAATATTGTGATTGCTAAGTTAGAAATATTTGTACTATGGAGTACAGGTAGCACATCATTTTCAAAAATGTTTATACATTTTTCTATGACCCTGCAAAGATCTAAGGTGGGATACGTTAAAGATTTCTTATCCTTCCACCATTCTCTTAAATTAATATAATTGTACATTTGATTATCAGGGTCAGGGTTTGCCACGCTTAGCATATTTTTGCAAAGACAACATTTGTGCCTCTTTAAAATATGTGAAGCAATATATCCACTGATATAAACAATTGGTTGACTTTTTAAATTCAAAAGTTCTGTTTCCACTTCATCATCTAACAAATCAGGTAAATTTAAAAAAATCTCAGCCTCATTTAGATTGTTTTCTTTGTCTTCGATTGGATTCATACTTGCAATTTCAGTTATTTGTTTTTCATTTTCTGCTTCTCCTTTAAAAATCAAATCATGGAAATCTGTCAATAGATTATTGGAATCTATTTGGCAATTTGACCCTCTACTGTGAGGTGCTGTTAGCCTGGAAATGACTGCAGATTTTAGTGCACCAATAAAATTTGAAATAGTGGGATGGCTATTTGTTGGGCTATGCTGGCGCAAAATACCAAATAGGTTCTCCAGGGCATCTTGGTTTACCTGTCTGAGGTTAAAATATTTAAATCCTAAATTTTGAAGATCACACCATAAGTCTCTCAGGGAGCACAAAGTAATAATATATCCTTGAACACATTTTATGTTTGTGGCTTGTGCTCCAGTTACTTTTACAAATCTGAGACTTTCCAATTTTTTTCTAAATTGAGTCCACTCTCCTATATGGTCTGTCTTAGCAGAAACATTTTCTCGCAGTCCCTTTTTAATGTCCAATGGTCCAGAAGGACCATTGGTTTTATCAAAGAGCCGGTCCAGTTCGTGTACCAGCTCCCCAGTCTGCATTAGCGCATTCGCTTCATTTGGATCTCTTTCATTACGAGACATTAATTTTAATACAGCAGCTACTGTGTTACTCAGTAATTGAGATGCATATTTTACTTTCATTTTAGCCCTGTATTTTGGCTGCACATGTGTTTCAGTTATTTTGCTGAGATAAAGCAAATTTTTATTTAGTGCCTCAACCTTGGTTAAATGCTCCCACTTGGCTTCTTTTCCACCCATTTCAAGTTTTCCATGATTCATAAAATTGTTCCTTATGGATTTAAATAAATGTGGAACATCATAAATTATGTAAATTTTTTCGTCCCCTACATAAAAATAGTTTTGTGATGTCCCATTCCCTTGGGGGGACATTTTTTTTAATATATTCAAAGCTCCTACATTAGTAGGGCCCTGATCACAAACAGTGGCCATGACATGAAAACCTGTTCCATTTACTGCTGAAATATTTTCTTTGATGATGGAAACCAACGTGTTTGATGTTATTGTGCCTTTTACAAAATAAAACGCCAAGGGCTGCTTAAATTTCTGTCTTAAGCCCTGTATCATAATAACTAGAGCATGATCAGCTAATGAACTGCTACGCTGGGAATTCCCTAAATCTGTGTAGCCTTCGACTTGGTCAGTGGCTATGTTAAAATACAATTTCGGCTTCAATGCTATTTCATCAAACAGCAAGCAGCAATATTTATCTAATTTTTGTTTCGATTTTGATATTTTGCTTAAGTGTTCTAAAACTTGCTTATTGATACCAGGTACCATAGGAATTTTCTTCAAAATATTTTGAAGTGTTTTCGCACTGGGCAAAGGCAGCAAGTGTTGCAAATACCTGTAGATCTTAGGTGACCTCTTATAAATGGCTAAACAAGCAATTTTATATTTTGATGTCCAGCGAAATCCACGAGGTTTTCTTTTTCTATTTTTTATCGCCATTGCAATTAATTCTTTTAATACGGGATATTTCAACTCTTCCATTTCTTTAACGATTCCTCTTACTGACTTCAAAGTTGCTTTGGCTTTTTGAAGTTTTTGAAGAAGCAGTTTTTCTCTCTCATTTAAATCTGTAATAGTAATTAATTTCATTACTTTTAGTCCAGGAGCCGGTAACACTGAAAGTCCCGTCAAGCAGAATCAAAAAAAAAAAAATGTATTAAGTAAATAGAACATAAGTTGAATAAAATAAAATTGTTTTACCGTCATCGCGGATATTTTCTTTAATGTATTCGGCATTAAATTTTATTGGCTCTTAGAAAAAATCACGCAAACCACTTTTTTTTGCAGTAAGGGTCTGACAGGTATCAGGTCGCATCCAACAGGTATATGTGGAGATCGAAAGGGGAGGCCTATGTCCAGCAGTGGACGTCCTACGGCTGAGATGATGATGATGATGATGAAGGGTCTGACATACCATACATACAAAAAATATCCGCGATGACGGTAAACATTTTTTTCATATACATAATATATTTTTTTCATTGTTTTGGCAATAGCAATCCACGCATACCGAGCTTCATTTATTCTTAAACTTATGTTCTATTTATTTAAATAAAAAAAAAATGATTCTGTACGACGGGACTTTCAGTGTTACCCGCCTATTTATAATATAGTGGTGAAATTAAATTCTAATGCAGAATAAATTAGTCATACCTGTTTCTTCAATGCTGTGATAAGATTTATTTCCTAATTCACTTTTTATTCTTTTAACATTTTCTATTGGATTATCAACAGTTTTTCTCTTCAGGTTTGTGTGAACTGAAACAGAAAATATATGAATATCTTATTATTTATAATTATGTCATAAGTAGCAACTAAACAAATCAAACCAAATAAACATTTAACATTAGCTGCTGCCAGCGGCTTCGCCCGCGCGTAACTCGAAAATTATCCCACGGGAACTTCATACCGGGATAAACGGTATCCTATGTGTTATTCCTCATTTCAATTCATCAAGATCCGTTCAGCCGTTCTGATGTGATTGAGTAACAAACATCCATCCATCTAAACATTCGCATTTATAATACTAGTTAGTTAAGATGCTTTTTTATTCATCACATAATGTATTAGATTCTTTACTACTAGTGCTTTGCTTCTTATATTTGAGTAGCTCATACACAAACATTCTAACATAATATAAATGAAAAACTGTGTGTATCTGTTGCAGCTTCACAATTTAATCACTGAACAAATTTCAATGAAAACTGGTAGATTATTTTTCATCTAAGGTTGTTCATGTAGGTAGTATGATAATTGAATATTTACCATTTAAATGTTGTTCCACCAATACTGAATGCTGTTGTTGACTTGTACCAGGAGTAGCTTCAACAGGAGCTGGAAAAAGAGTAAAAAATCCATTTAGAAGTTGACATCATAACAGGAAAAAACGTTTTTTATTGCAATTGAAAATATAGTGTTTTTGTAGGTAGTATGTTAATTGAATATTTACCATTTAAATGTTGTTCCACCAATACTGAATGCTGTTGTTGACTTGTACCAGGAGTAGCTTCAACAGGAGCTGGAAAAAGAGTAAAAATCCGTTTAGGAGTTATGATGTCACAAGAAAAAACGTTTATAGCAATTGAAAATATAGTGTTTTTGTAGGTAGTATGTTAATTGAATATTTACCATTTAAATGTTCCACCAATACTGAATGCTGTTGTTGACTTGTACCAGGAGTAGCTTCAACAGGAGCTGGAAAAAGAGTAAAAATCCGTTTAGGAGTTATGATGTCACAAGAAAAAACGTTTATAGCAATTGAAAATATAGTGTTTTTGTAGGTAGTATGTTAATTGAATATTTACCATTTAAATGTTCTTCCACCAATACTGAATGCTGTTGTTGACTTGTACCAGGAGTAGCTTCAACAGGAGCTGGAAAAAGAGTAAAAAATCCGTTTAGGAGTTATGATGTCACAAGAAAAAACGTTTATAGCAATTGAAAATATAGTGTTTTTGTAGGTAGTATGTTAATTGAATATTTACCATTTAAATGTTGTTCCACCAATACTGAATGCTGTTGTTGACTTGTACCAAGAGTAGCTTCAACAGGAGCTGGAAAAAGAGTAAAAAATCCATTTAGAAGTTGACATCATAACAGGAAAAAAAAATAGACAAAGGCTTAAAACTAATAACACTCCACTTTATGCTTCAGGTCTCAAAATGCTTTTTTGGAAGTCATCAATCTAAATTGAATTAATAAAATGCTTATTTTTTGTTTCAAATACAATACCTAAATAAAATAAATGTATACAAATAAATAAAATTGAAGAGTCTGTTTGTAATATCAAAATACACACACAACAGTTTAAAGTATACATGATACATATATCAATTTTTAAATTTGTATGTCTAAAACATTGTTGTTTATTATAGGATACTATTATTATGTGTATTTTAATACGCATAATAATAGTATCCTATAATAAACATAATAAAACATCTACAGATTTTAAATTATGTAATAAACATACCGGTTTTGCTTGCAACATGAAGAGGAAAGTCTCTCAGTAGTTCATCAGGCAATGGTGCTGCCAACAAGTTCAGCTTAGGGTATGCCCTTTTCTTAAGTCGGTTCCCTTTTTTATTAAAATCCCTCTTTTCAAAGTGATTCCCACATATGCTCCGTAACTTGTGAAGTTTCTCAATTGGTAAATAGACAAGGTCTTCTTTTCCAACTATCTTGACCCAAGTTCGACAGCTGTAAGTAAACATTTTATTTTATGGTATATTGTAAAACAGACATACTAATATTTACTTAAGTATTTTATACACATTGCACCTGCAGCAATGCAATTCTAAAGTGAAAAAAAGAAATAAAGAAGTTAAAAGAAAAAATTCGAAGCTTGTTGGGAGGACTGTGGTAGCTCAGTTAGTATAAGTGGCCAGTGTATTTGACCAAATGGTTGCGGGTTCAAGTCCTGTTCACAGTCAAATTTTTCTTTCAATAAAAAACTTCAGATAACTATACTAAGGGCGGATTCGACCAAGCCCGAGTATATGCACGAGTAACTATACCAAGAATAGCTAATTCCATGATTTTATTCTGGAATAAATCAACAGTCGTTTTTCCATGCAATCAAACATATAGTTATACTTGGATTAGTAACGCGCGAACAGCGGAGTTAATGCCAACATGATGTGAATGAATGTAACACCTGGCAAAAAAAAAGTAGTCCAACAGGAGAGAGCAGAAGCATACACATATCATTTGAATATGTCTTATTATAGCGAGAAAAAGTATGTATCAATGTCAAAGTAGTTTTGAAAATAAAACTTTTAAGTTTAGGTACTTATTTAATAAAATAAATATAAGGACTTTATAAAATGTGTGACACTAAATAAGCCGCCGTCTAAAAAAGAAGTTTTGTTAAGCCTTGTAGAGATACCTACATTTTAAAATAATACAAACAAAAAAATAATGGGTCAATGGCAAATTATTGCTGACCAATATAATAGCTGTACTTACAACCCACTGTTCTCGGGCAGGGCAACATTTGAAAGCTGAATGAGAGAGCATAAAAAAGATGGCAAAAACAAGGATGCATCAACAAGCATCACTAGCATTTGACGCAAACAGCTTGAAACAATGGAACGCCATTTTGATATTCTTGGTAGGTATAAGCTTCCTATTCCATCCAGAACGGTGGTATTCCCGAATAGACACGTTATTCCTAAAATTCAAGTTAGTAAAACGTGAAATTGATTTATTCACGAGTTAACTAGCGATTTACTCCAGAATAACATTTATTCCGGTTTAGTCGTATCCGCCCTAAGAGGTATAATTAATGTAAAACACATAAGGAACTAGACAGCAGTTGTTAAGCTATGTCAGAGGCCTTTCTTGGCTTGAGCAAATAATAATAGGGAATTTGCATATCATTTTTTCTTTAATTAAATCAAGAGAATACAATACTATAAATAAACCCAGGAAAAGAATTAAAAATTAAAATAAATCACTACTTGTTGCTAAAAAAAAACATTAAACTCCTACAATTTTCTACTACACTTCAAACGGTTGTAACAGTCAAAGCTAGTCTGTCATTTATTTTTTCTACATCTTATTTTTAATAGTAATATTATACAGGTAATTTGGATCATATGCTACGTCTTAATTTATTTTAAAAATAAAGTTTAGGTGCTTTTAGCTATTTGGTGCTATACCAAGTCAGATTCATAATTCTGTGACTGAGCCGCAGGTAATTTTCATTTAATAAATAGCTAACCCATTGCCATTCATCGGGAACACACTGGGTTCCAAACCTGGTTCAGTAGTAGAAATTTAGAAGTAAAGCAACCACAATTTGTATGGTTTTCTAGGTTAACTTACCGGTTCTCATCCAGCGGAAAGCTAGCGAAAAATCCACCCCTGCTGCTTTCCCTAACACCACAAAGTTCACACACTCTTTTTCCACCCATAATATCGAGTCTACTATCTCACAAACTAATAAAAAAACTTCCGACAGTCCTCTTCAATAACAATGTACAAATCACCAAAGCGGAGGAGCCAGGCTCAACTCAACGCTAGTATAGACAAAGAAATAAACACGTACTACTATTTTAATATCCAAATGTTCACTGTGGATAATAAAAAGCTAAAAATCACTATCAAACACTATCAAAACAGTACAGTGGCCATTTTATAGTATTTGACAGTATTTGATTTGGTTCAAATCGGAATGTTGGAGAAACTGTCTGTGCTGCCACTTTATGACTAGAAAAAATAGTTTTTTTTTTTTTGTGATGGCAAGGTCTATTAAATTTCTGCAGGTTGGTAGAAGAAATCCCGAGTGGCCGTACATTTTTTATTTTGTATAGGAGTTTCGACAGACTGGTGCGGGTTTGCGGTTTACCCGCGCGAAAAACATGCGCAAGCTACTTTGATCAAGCTACCCGCGGGGGGCGTGTACACGGCGCATGTAGCTTGAGCATGTTGAGGCACTTGCGCGGGTTACATGCGCCGTGTACAAGCACCCTAAGAAATTAGAAATAATACGATTAAGTACGTCTTTGTTAACCGTAAGAACGTTTGAACAACATTATTTAATAATTATGTCATAACTATGTACTGATAATTATTTATTTTATTTATTTTTTCCTCCGCGAGTTTGATTATCAATCATTTTGAGTTGTGGGAGAAGTTGATAACTCTTCTGCTTTCATTGGAATTTTGACTCTTAAGTTGAAAAATTAAGGTTACTTTTAGCTTGTCACACAAATAGTTTTTGTTGGGTATTTTCGTTAAATATTCTTTTAAGAGTGAAACTATGTGTACGTAGGGTACCTACGTTTAAATCAATTATCGAATAATTTGCAGCAGAAAAACATTAGTAGATACCTATAGCACGGGCACGCCGCAATCGCGGCGGTAAAGCCCCTCTTTGAGGAGTGGCTGGATAGGCGCTACGGCGTCCTCACCTTCCGTCTGACGCAGGTCCTCACCGGACACGGTTGTACACGCAAAGCGATTACCAGTCATCGTTAAGCGCGGGCTTGCGGACGGCGAGCAATGGGTACCTCGCCGTCCGATCAAGGACCAAGCCCGGGTCGACGGCTCGTAGTGTTCCACGCGCGCCTCAAAGAGCTGTCAGCAAACTGACGGGGCCCAATAGCGCCAAAAGTCGCGAGACTGTCTTAACAGGATACCGTGGCCCCGGAACGCAAAGTTCAACCGAAGGAACAGGGTGGATTTTAGTCAGTATAAGTCTGACAGTCCCTCCCACCCCGCCCAGGGCGGCAAGACTCATTTGATGATTTTACCACCCCATAAAAAAAGGTACCTATAGCAAAAAAATATTTTTTAGTTAACAAATAGATTTTTTTTGTTTTGTTTACTAGGCGGTTTTGTTTACTAGGTGCTCAGATAACTATCTACTATCTTAAGAACTCTTAGGAGTGGTCCCTAAGGTATTACCTAAGTTACCTAACCAACCTAGATACATAATGTATCTGACTGTATCAAGTTAGCGAATTTCGAGGCTTATTAAGCTTGATGACCAAACATGTGCCTTGACTTTACTTGACTTTTATTGGCTGACACATAGTTTTTCGCAAATCTTATGAAGTAATTCAAGTACTTGCGTATGGAAATCATCATCTCATGTAGCTGAGCTGATGATGGAAGGTACAACTCCTCAAGTAAGAAAATTTTGTTTGTCTTCGCATATCTCCGGAACTGCAAGTCCGATTTAAGTAATTCTTTTTTTGTTGTACTGGGTATTGTTTAACTAAGGAAATAGGATAAGGAATTCGGTTCAGTAGTTTTTGAGATAGGGAATGAATGAAAGAGATGTTAACGATGTTATTACCGGTGCTACGGAGTACAAAATTATAGTGCACATGTAAGAAAATGATGTATTTGACAAGAATTTTGGTTGAATATTTAAACTCATCATCTGCCTAGCCTTTTCCCAACTATGTTGGGGTCGGCTTCCAGTCAAACCAGATTCAGCTGGATATCGGTATTTTACATGGAGCGACTGCCTGTCGGACCTCCACAACCCAGTAACTGGGTAATACGATACCCCTTGGTAAGACTGGTTGTCAGACTTTAGAGCTTCTGACTAACAGTAACGACTGTCAAAGATCTACAAATGACAGCCGGGACCAACGGCTTTACGTGCTTTCCGAGGCACGGAGGAAACTCGCTATGATAGATGGTCACCAATCCACAGACCAACCTCGTCAAGCGCGGCTTAACCCGGAAGATCGGCCTGTGCGGCTGTGATTATTTAGCCACGAGCTCCTCGAATATTTAAACTAAAAAGAGTAAAATAAAAACTTTTTCCAAAATAAAGTGACCGCCTTCAAAAACAACCACAAAAAAGTGTAAAATAATCTAAAAAACTTTTCTTTCGGAAGTCGGTGGCAAATGAGACAATGAAATTAATAAAAAAGTCACCGACTTCCGATAGAAAAGTTTTTTAGGTTATTTTACACTTTTTTGTGGTTGTTTTTGAAGGCGGTCACATTTTTTTGGAAAAAGTTTTAATTCAGATGATTTAGCAAACAAACTCAGGGTATGTTAATTGTATATCAAAGTTGCACCCGCAAGCTCAGTTCAGATATAAAACAAGATTATTCTTGTATACCGAAATATGAGATTCTGACTCGTCATTTATCTCCACTTCCCCACATGTCTAGGAGTTGCATGCGGGCGTGTAAACCGCAGCGTTTGTACCGTCGCCGTCATCGACGTTCAAAAAATTCAGCAGAAAACAACAACCTGCAAACATTTTTTATAATTGTAAGTAGGTATGAAATTCCTCTATTGTTGATATAAGTGAGTACCTACTTAGGATTCAAAATCGCTTTTTATTTGGCTTATATAAAACGCTGTAAACTTAAAACCTTAACCGCTACGATAAAAACGCTCATGTACACAGTTGACAATTTTTGCAAGTATGCAGTTTTACAAATTTGGACTGAATGACATGATTTTAGGCCTATAAAAACGCATCGAAAATTAGTCTCCGACACAATTCCTCTCTGGAACGAAACCTCTCTACAAGGAATCAACGCTCCGAGCTCCTCATCAAACTACCTGTCTAAGCATCAATCAAGAATGTAAGTATCTATTCAATAATTCACTATCGTATCTAACTATTGAATGGTCAGAGTAATGTATTACTAAAACCGTCGCGTTACTAAAACCGTATATTATTAAAACCGTCGAATCTCTCTCGCGCGAGCGACACGATAACAGTTAGCTCCGTATCGCTTGATGTTTAAAAATATTTATACCACATATTTTGTGTTGTCATAAGTATAAAAATAAAGTAAAAGTGTAAAAAAGCTTAAAGTGCAAGTGTTATTAAATCCCAGTGACTTCATCGAACGTTATAAATAATGCTTTTATTCGAAAAACTGATCTGACGATGTCAAAGTTAAAAGTGTGTTCACTACATCTAAACAGTGCGGCAGGTGCAATTTAAAACAACATAATTTTAGTAATTATAAAAAAATAAACATAACTGGAAGTGCAAAACAGTGACAAAGTGGACGAAAAAGCTAAAGCAAATTGTGTTCTGATAAACAAAGAAACGGACTTTGAACTTTCTCATTCAAATCTCAACTCGCAACGGACTCTCCACAATATTTTGATGTCAAAATACTTTAATACATACTATAATTTTTAGGTATGAACCAGATTGCGATGGCTACCCGGAGCAAACTTACCGTTTTAAGGACCCGGAATCTAAAAGAAAATGGAAATGTACGACATGCACAAGTAAGAAAATCTCAAACACTGGCCAACTATCTAACATCACAAAGAGGAGAAAAGCAATCCTGCGCACAAACTCCTCCCAAGAGTCAAGTGAAAATATTATCCTGGAAAATAAATCTGAAACGTCGACGCCCGCCATTCTAAAGTCATCTGATATCCTGGACTCTCACATATTGTCCGAGTACGGAAACTCTGATGATTCATATAGCACTCCCAGTAAACTGTCTCACAGTGTAGATGGCACAATATCTGAAACATTGACAGTACTAGAAATGAAAGAAACCATAAAAGAGCTCACACATAAACTTGAAAGTACAGAAAATGTGTTAGAAAATATGATACTAGAAAATAACAATCTTAATCATCAAATAAACAAATTAAATGCGGAGTTAAAAATGTTGAAATCATTGTGTCACTCTCCGCCATCCTTAGGACACAGTCCAGCAAATAAACCTAGAAGGAATAGAGCTTCTCTTCGTGACCAAAATGCATTCTCCACGCCTTTGCCGAATAAGTTAATTGTCAACAGTTGCAAAAATATTGAAATTATGTACCTTCAACAAAAAATTGCAGATCTGCATCGTGAACTGAAAGACGCTCAACAGAAGATTGAATCTTTGACAAAGAAGATAAATACGTCAAAACATGATTTCAGTTTACCTAAATATCCACGCACATCAAATATCTGTACAAAGACGCCTAATTGTACTCAGGAGCAAAAACATGAACCAACAAATAGGGTACTAATTTTTGGCTCTCAACAATGTGTCGGCCTAGCATCAGCTTTAATAGATTCAAGACGTAATACAAAGTATGAGAAGTATAAAATTGTCGCCGATACAAAACCAAATGCACTCAGTAGTCAAATAATTATGAATTGCTGTCATGCTAAGCTAAACTTGAACGACAAACTTGTTATTTGTATTGGGGAGAATGATCATAATTTGGAATATATTTTATCACAATTGCGAATTGTTATAGATACGTTTTATAATAACATGATAATAGTACTAAATGTGTTCAAAAATTATTTTATAGATGTTGGTAAACTTAATTATTGTATCAAAAATGTGTGTATGAGTTATAAAAAATGTAAATTTCTAGAATGTGAAACACTAAAAATATCTGAATTATGTACTAAGATAAATTATTTAATTGACTGCAATGATTATAATGAGAACTATTTGAACCCACGAGAACTTGTAAAGCGAATAGCGAGTAACAGATCAAGTTTTAAGAACAATATTAATGAATCCAAGAGTGGGACGATTCCCTTCTATTTTAATCGCATGAAATTGAAAGCGCAAAAAAAATGACCTTATGAATCAAACTAAAAACTCTCAGGACTTTTTAAATAATACAGGAAAAGCTCAGAAAGGAACTATTCCATTTTATTTTCCTGTGACAGGGAAAAAATTGACGTTAGGTTTTTACAAACACTTTTACAAGTCAAAACACTTTTTTTATAGCTAGATGAGGCCGGTGTTTCGTACCTGACTACTCTGAGAAGAAACATCCGAAACAAACTCAGAGGTCATCGTCTCTTTTAAAGTCCAGACATTAAATTGGTTAGTTAAGTCATGCGAGGACCCTGCAGGTTTGTGTCCGAGATGGTCTTTTGAAGAAAGAGCCATACGAATTTGAGTGGACCTGTCCAGTCAGTGCAAGCATTTGTCAGTTATCGTGAAGCTCGACTCGTAACTCAAGGAGCTCAACGTAACGACGAACAGTACCAAAGAAAGGACATTTGGGTAGGCCACATAAACAACTCAAACTGTCAGACAATCAAAAATGAACCGGACGAAAAATAGAAAGCGTGACCCACAAAGATCCTCACATTCACAACAAACAGATTTAAAAGTAATGTTCAAGAAAGAAAAAAAAAAAAAAAAAACAAAACCTTTAAAAGGAATTAGAAAATTCAGGTCAAGAACATTACATGTCAAAATGTATATAAAAATAATTGTGAATGTCAGTTTGTATATAAAAAAAAAATCATACATGTCAGAAGGTAAACAAAACAAAAAAGAGAAAAAAAAAATACACAATAATACATGTCAATATGTATAGATAAAAAAAACATACATGTCAAATTGTATATGAATAAAAACAAACATACATGTCAAGTTGTATAAAAACAAAAAGAGGAAAAAAAAATAAACGTCAAAAAGGGTCAGGGTGTATAAAGTAAAATAAAATAATCGCATGTCAAAGTGTATATAAAAACGAATAAAGAAAGAAATCAACAAATAAATCACCGAGACTCTAGAGATTTCATCCACTCAGCAAAATAAAAAAAATTGGAGCAGTTTAATCCCATGCCTTTTTGTCCTCTAGATAGTGATTGACATGATAGTAGGCTTTCTGGCACAGTTTCCGTTTAATAAAAGATTTGAATTTATTTATACTGAGCGTTTGAATATGGGACGGAAGTTTATTATAAAAACGTATACACTGGCATCTAAAAGTAACCCCAACTTTTTTGAGCCGGGTAGCTGGAACTATGAATTTGTTTTTATTCCTTGTGTTTATATCGTGTAAATCACTATACTTTTTAAAAAGATTTACATTTTTATGAGCATACAAGAGATTTTCATAAATATATTGAGAGGGCACAGTCATTATATGAATCTCTTTAAACTTTTCTTTAAGGGAATATCTAGGGCTTAATTTGTAGATGGACCGAATTGCCCTTTTTTGCAGAACAAAAATTGTTTGAATATCGGCGGCATTGCCCCATAAAAGAATACCGTACGACATCACACTGTGGAAATAGCCGAAGTAAACTAAACGGGCTGTCTCTAAGTCAGTTAATTCACGGATTTTCTTAACCGCAAATGCTGCAGAACTAAGTTTTTTTGCCATTTTTATTATATGGGGGCCCCACTGAAGTTTGGAATCTAAAGTAATGCCTAGGAAGACTGTAGTATCTTCTGGTTTTACCTCTTGGTCCTTAATTAGTACACTAGTTTCTACTTGTCTAACATGAGGTAAAGTAAACTTTATACATTTTGTTTTTTTTTCATTTAACAGAAGATTATTACTATCAAACCAATCTACTACCTTTGCAAGGGCACTATTAACACCGTCCGTAACAAGTTGCTGACGTTTCAATTTGAATAAAAGAGATGTATCGTCTGCAAACAACACTATATCATGATCGTCTTTTACAAGGAAAGGCAAATCATTTATATAAACAAGAAATAAAAATGGGCCTAGAATTGAGCCCTGAGGTACCCCCATTTTTACTTTACATCCAGGAGACCTTTTCCCGTTGACATCCACTCTCTGGATCCTATCACTTAAATATGAAGTAAGAAGATCCAGAGAGGCGTTCCGGATTCCATAGTGGTGCAGTTTCCTGATCAATGTTTCATGAAGAACGCAATCGAAAGCCTTGGACAAATCGCAAAAAATGCCCAAAGCATCGCATTTGTTCTCCCATGCATTATAAATGTGACTTAATAGTTCAACACCAGCATCGGTAGTTGAACGACCCCTTGTAAAACCGAACTGTTTATTATGAAATAACTTTTTTTTATTAAAAAATTGTTGCAATTGTTCTAAAATAAGTTTTTCAAAAATTTTACTAAATGTAGGCAGTACTGAAATAGGTCTATAATTAGTAGGGTCCGATGTACTACCTGATTTGAACAATGGTATTATTTTACTATGTTTCATTAAATCAGGAAACTCACCGCTGTCAATACTATTATTAAAAATTACAGCTAAGTAAGGAGCTACAATGTTTATAATGGATTTTGCAACATCCACTGAATGACCCCATAGATCTGCGGTCTTCTTGACATTTAATGTTTTAAATATTTTAATTATATCTTGACAAGTGACATGCTGGAAATTAAAATCGGAATCACACACTGGAACATTTTGTTTTAGTAAAGACTCTGCAGCGGCAGGAGACGAATTCAATGATTTAGTAGTCGATACGGGAATGTCTGCGAAGAAATTCTCAAACGCCGTAGCAACAAGAGTATCAGATTTTAAAATATTACCACTAATATCAAGGCTGTAGTCACTATCTCTATTGCAAGACCTTCCCGTTTCGCTATTAATAATTTTCCATGTTGTTTTAATTACATTTGAGCTGTTTTTTATTTTTGAACTCAGATAAAGTGACTTTGCAGCATAGCAAACTTTTTTGAATAGTTTAGAATAGTTTTTAACATATAAATTAAATTCCACAGTATTAATATAAGTCCGTTCTGCATATAACTCATAAAGTCGTTTCCTACTCTTGTGAATGCCAATAGTGGCCCAGTCATTGAATGAAGCTTTACTATTTACAGAAATTGTTTTGGGAACAAATGTGGTATCAAACTGTTTGCAGTACATTGTGAAAAAATCGTTATATTGTTGATTCAGATCATCATTACTTGACAGAAATGGTAATTTATACAAAAGTTTATTTTTAAAGGTTTCCAAACGACTTTTGGTTTTGGGGTTGATTACAACATCTTTTTTGATTACTTTTGTCTTTACATTTTCAATAGAGATAAGTTGCCCGCAATGATCGGAATCTATTAAGTTAATAATTTCTTTATGAGTTATTTTGACATTAGTATATATGAAATTAGTCAACTGGCAAGTTTTAATATAGGCAAAAATAATTAGTACGGGTTATCCTAGTTAAAAGGTTAATACAAATTCCATCTTCTAAAAATTGATTTTCTAGAAATTGTATGACCGTTGAACAAGGCAAGTGGCACTTAGAATTTTTTCTAGATTGTATGACCGGAACAGGCTTAGAATTTAAGTACTTATCACAGTATTTTCTAACAAATTAATATTAAAATCACCACATGTTATAATAGCCTTATTTGAATTACATATTCTGTGCAACACTTCATCCATAACAATCTCAAAACAATCATACAACCCTGAGGGAGGCCTGTATACGCTTAATATGATAAACTGCTCCAATTCTATACAGGCTATTTCAATTGTCCGTTCAACAGATAGGCTTACAATATCCTTACGGTCTTTAAATTTGAGGTGATTATTAACTAGGATTAATGCGCCGCCATGTATAGCATTTACTCTGCTGAATGAACTACCAACCTGGTGATTGCTAAAATTGAACATAAACTGATGATTTTTGAGCCAGTGCTCCGTTACACAAAGAATATCTATTTTATTACAATTCAAAAAAAGTTCTACTTCTAATGTTTTGATGCACCAGGTTGTTTAAAAATCCTTGAATGTTTTGATGCACCAGGTTTATTTAATTCAATGATACTATTAAAATTTCCAACACTATCACTTCTGTCAAATAAAAGTTTTTACCCACATAATTATTAACGTCAATTAACTGAAATATATCATTACTAGCTGTGCCCGCGACTTCGTTCGCGTGGATGTGGAATTTACATGTCAAGCGCTTATCCGAGTTTCTTACATAATTAAACCCTATATTAAGCTTAAGAGATATGCCTCTATTGTCTATTCAAGGTATTCCATCTCATTCCATCCCATTCCATCCCACTCCATCCCACTCTATCCTAATTTAAATCGACTGATCCGACTCCATACCACTCCATCCCACTCCATACCACTCCATCCCCCTCCATCGCTCTCTAGCACTTCATCAAAATCCGTCCCGCTCTACCCCACTCCAACCCTCTCCATCTCAATCCAGCCTGATCCCACTCCATCCCATTCCATCTCACTACATCCCTCTCCATCCCACTACATACCACTCCATCCCACTCCATTATCAAATTCATTGTAAGAGTCTATTTATTTAATTCAATGTACTGCATTCCGCTCAACTCCAAAATCCCACTCCATCCCACTCTATCCCACTCCATCCCACTCCATCCCATTCCATCCCACTGCCTCCGACTCCATACCACTTCCCACTCCATACCAGTTCCCCCTCCATCGCCCTCTAACCCACTTCATCCCATTCCATTTTCCATCCCATTCCATCCCACTCCATCCTACTCCATCCCACTTCATCCCACTCCATAGATTCCATCAAAATCCATCCCGCTGTATCCATTCCACCCCATCCCACTCCATCTCAAGCCTACTACATCCCAGTCTCCAAAATCCCACTCCGTCCTACGCCATATCCTACACCACTCCAGCCATACCACTCCATCCCCCTCCATCGCACTCTAAGATCACATCCCACTCCATCCCTCTTCTACTCTGTCCCGCTTACCCCACTACAATCCATCCCAATTCCACCCCATCCCACTCCATAAGCTCTATCCCACTGCGTCCCAGTCCATCCCACATCCAACTCCATCTCAATCCATCCCGCTCTAACCCACTGAGTCCCAGTCCATCCCATTACATCCCACTCCATCCCACTCCATCCACTCCATCCCATTCATCCACTCCATCCCTCTCCATCCCACTCTACACTCCAGAATTACTACATCCCTCTCCATCCTACTCCATACCACTCTATCCCACTCCATCCTACGCCATCCCACTCCATCCCATTCCATCCTACTCCATCCCACTCTATCCCACTCCATCCCACTCTACATCCCACTCCATCCCACTCCATCCCACTCCATCTCACTCCATCTCACTCCATCCCATTCTAGCTGTTGCCATACCCGCTACTTTTCTACAAAATATCTATCTTCTGTCAAATAAAAGTTTTTACCCACATAATTATTAATGTCAATTAACTGAAATATATCATTATTACATGTCAAATTGTACAATGTCATATTAATATTAAATCTAAAGTTATTTTCCTCCTGTGGCAAACTATTACTGTAGGGGAAAGTAAACAAAACAATCTTTCTTAAATTTAAGTTATTTAATGTTCTATAGTAATGAAGCAACTCCCCTTTATTTAAGTTACCTCTATTCCCTATTAATATAAGTAAAGTAGTGTCCTGATTAAAATGAAACTGAATAATTTTTTTCATAATATCATTTAAAGAACAGCCAGGCATACAGTGGTTTATTATTTTATTTCCTGGAAATTCATCTGTTATTAAAGGACCTAGATCTTTTCCAATCTCATCACAAAAAATGACTACATCCTTATAAGTTTGTTTGCATTTTTCTTTGGAACTATTCACCGGTGCATGTAACTCAACACATGGCTGCGGTAAGGTGGTATTACATGATGTCAAGGAATGATCCGGTGTATGTACATTGGAAGTTGCTTGACAGTACTGACAGTTGTTATTTTGAGAATTCACCAGATCATTCATTGCCAACACATATTCCCTCATAAGATGTTCAGAGGTATTGTACTTATTAGTCATTGAAGTGAGCTTGTCTTGTAGGTAGTCTAGTTTAGTTTGCAGATCTTTTGTGTCAATTTTGTGCTTCTCGGTGCTTTGCTCCAAATTAAATGAATATAAATCCAATTGTTTAAGCAAGTTTAGTCTTTCTCTATTTAATTTTACATTTTTAATGAAAAACTTTTGCCTTTTGACTAGTTTCTTCGTTTTTACAATGTATTTATTGATTTTGATATATTTTTTTAGTTTATTTTTACTGGTTACTACCCTCACTGAGTTACATGACTTTGAATCATCCTCACTGGTCAAATCTATTGTGCAAATGGGATTTAGGGCAGAAACCATTGACGGGGCAATAGGCACCAATTCACTGAAAAGACTTTGATTCAGCGAGGCAGTGATGTTATTGTTTGTAGTCTCGAGATCTGTTATTTGACTTCTAGCCTCATGTAGCTGTTGTTTTAAAAAGTGTTTGTCATTAAGAGCTTGTTCATACTCTGTGCTACATTGGCTGAATCCATCTACAATAAGTTGGAGCCTATCCCGGTCCTCAATGACATCAGTGTATTGAGTGTATAACTGAGCCATTTCTCTTTTTAACGTTCTATTCTTGTCATGGACCTCCAAGAGAACCCTTTCATTCTCATCTATTTCCCTACTTAACTGGTCACAGGACTGCTTTGATGCCTTCAATTCGCTCAAAGCCAGAGTGAGTTCTTCTTGGCGAGCGCGGGCACTACGTGTCATAGTCATGATTACAGTAAGGAAATTGAAAAGAAAGAAATTGAGCAAGAGTAGGTAACTATAGTAGCAGGATAAAAACAGAATAGTATATAGGGAGAAACTCGAAATAAAGATTAAAAGCGAGTTCTGTCACCTAGTTAAGTAAGGTTATGTTTACGTTTGAAAAGGTCGTGAGTACCATTAATATCCAAATGAAAATGTACTTTAAGTAATAGTAGACGTAATCACGACACGTAAACAATACTACAGCAAATAATTAAGAAGTATTGTACCTGGATTAAGATGACAATGCAAGTTTCCCTGAAGCCGGTAACTGTCACTTATTTCACATTAAAATTACACACAAAATTTACATTCAATATGTGAATCTAATACAGAAAACGCATAAATAAGCAATATTCTTGATGAGAAATTGGAAAAAACCTTTAGAAAACTAATAAATACAATTTTTAAGATAAAAAAATTAAGGACAATTTAAAATCAGCTGTTAGCTGTAGTGTTGCCACAGGGGAAAAAAACCTGCCGAATTAGTGTTTCTTAGTGATAATATCATTAAGAAACACTAATTCGGCAGGTTACGACGAAATTAATACAAAGATTATAAAAGCATGCATAAACGAACTAGTTATTATTTTGACATATTTAATTAATCTATCATTTTCTCTTGGCACATTTCCGGAATCATTGAAAGTGTCAATTATTAAGCCACTTTTTAAAAAAGGTTGACATTAATAATTACCGCCCAATAACATTGATACCTATTATATCTAAAATATTTGAAAAATGTATGTATAGGAGATTAATTGAGTACTGTGAAAAATATAAAATTATTAAAAAAGAGCAATTTGGCTTCCAAAAAAACAAATCCACGACATTGGCTATCTTCACACTTATAAAAAACATATTGACTAGCATTAACCAAAACAACTTTACTACAGGGTTGTTTTTTGATTTATCTAAAGCATTTGACTTAGTTTCTCATGACCTGTTGCTACAGAAATTGGAGGTTATTGGCATTAGAGGTCTTGCACTCCAATGGATATCTACATAATTATCTTAGTAACAGGAAACAGCGTGTTCTAATTACAAAACTGAATAAATATAAAGTCATGACAACACACTCTTCTGAACTCAAATGCAACAAATATGGCATCCCGCAAGGAAGTATTCTGGGCCCAATTTTATTCATACTGTATATTATTTCGATTACTAATATAACAAATCATAAATGTATATTATTTGCGGATGACATTTCCATTATTGTGACATCTGATAAAAAGAATAATACAATTGACGATCATGAAACTGACATTAATAACACAATTGACATACTAATTGAATGGCTAAATAAAAATAATTTATCATTAAGTCTTTCGAAGTCGGTGTATATGCAATTTAATCGATCAAACACTTCTAAATACAATAAAAAAATGAATATAAATAAAATTTGTGAAGTAACGCAAACAAAGTTTCTAGGTGTTACTTTGGATCAAGACATTAATTGGAAGATCCATGTCGATAATGTCTCAAAACGAATAAATAAGTTTGTTTATGCGTTAAGAAAAATCAAGAATATAACAAATATCCAAACGGCAATAACATCATATTATCATGCTTATGTTGAATCAGTTTTACGCTATGGATTAATTATGTGGGGCAATAGCATAGATCAGAACAGAGCATTTGTTGCTAAAAAAAAATGCATTCGAGCAATGTACGGGCTTCAACCCGATCAATCTTGTCGGCCAGTGTTTCAGAAACTTGGTTTGTTGCCGCTACCCTCTCTTTATGTGTATGAGATATGTATGTTTGTGTGGAATCATAAGGAATTATTTACTAAAGCAGACGATGTGTATCCTCGAAACCGGCGCGACCCTCACAGGCTCGTACTGGATGTCATGCCGACACTCGCTAAATATAATAAAAGCTGTTTGTATATGTGTGTGGAAATATTTAATAAGATTCCGAGCGACTTAAAAATTCTGAAAACTAGACTATTTAAAAGTAAATTATATGATTGGCTGTCCTCTAATAGTTTTTATAGTGTAAGAGAGTTTCTTGAATAATAATAATTGACTAAATTGTATGCACGAAAAATTTGCACGCTTATAATGTTAAGCAAGAACATGTATGCACTGTATTTTATTTTGTACCATCTTTTATACCATGTTTTTATGCAAATAAATATTATTCTATTCTATTAATTGTATTTTGAATGGTGAGATTATATAGAATGGTTAGAGTAATGTATTAATAGAACTAAGTACCTATTACAATGCTTGGCTTAGAGACTGAGTGATGTTTTTCTGTGCTGCAGGTTCGATTCCTGCACAGAATAAATGATATGTAAACTATTTACCTTCTTCACGATCAGTTCCTTTTTATAAACGTAGGAATTATGAAGAAAAAAATTTGATTGCAATGCACTAATACATTTATATTTTTGTTGACAGGTCGACACTACTTAGCAACGACCTTTTCCTCTCTAGCGATGACTCTGAGCAAGAGGCGAAGCCGAAGAGGAAGACAGAGGAAAGAAAAAAGAAGCGGGAAAGGTCCATCAAATCGAGTGAAGAGTCAACAAGCGCAAAAAAATCAAAGCAGACAGCGATAATGAAGGAAGCCTCACCACACCACAGATACCCCACAAAACTGGTAATATACCCCCACTGTACTCATATTTTACTAGAAGGATGGCTAAGGGATATTCACGACAAATAAGCGAGACTAAAGAAGGAAAGTATTATGTAGAAGTGAAAATTTACAACACGGAAGAAATTAAAAAAATAATGCCCATAAATAGATGGCGCTCGGCCATAACTACCATCAAGACAAAATTAGATGAGAATAAAGAATCTTGGCCCCACTTAAAGGAGTTTGTTAAAGCAACTCAAAATGATTTTAAAAATTGTCCTATCAACTGCATAGGTGCTTATGAGACTTAAAGACTTTATTTGTTTAACTAAGTGTTCGTCAATATTTGTTTAACTTAGGTGCTCATCAATATTTGCTTTCATGGGTACTTACTTTAAATTGTATTTTCTTTTAATTGTGTTTACCTACATGAAATGTCTTATTATTATTATTTTGTACTGTATTTTATAAGTATGATTATAATTCCTTGCTTCATTTTTCAGATATAATAATAATAATAATAATATAATAATATTCCACAACTATCACACAACGCCATCTAGTCCCAAGCTAAGCAGAGCTTGTGTTATGGGTACTAGACAACTGATAAACATACTTATATATGGTTCTAAATACATACATATTATAGATAAATTACACCCAGAGACAGAACAAAATAATTAATTCTACAGAAGGTCATTGAAAAAATTGATAAGATTAATACTGAAAAAGTAGGTTTAGGTAGGACAAAATTAATTACTCATAAAATAGACACAGGTAATAGCCCACCAATTAAGCAAAGATATTATCCTTTGTCACCTTCCAAACAATTAGCGTTGGAACAGGAACTTGATAGAATGCTGCAACTTGGAGTTGTAGTGCCTTCTAACTCACCTTGGAATTCCCCAGTTGTCATGGTAACCAAACCTAATGGTAAACTAAGGCTTTGTTTAGACTGTCGAAAACTTAATGCCGTTTCTAAGGCTGATGCTTATCCTTTACCATACATCCATCAAATACTTGATAGCCTGAGAGATGCAAGATATTTAACTTCAATTGACCTGAGTGCTGCTTATTGGCAGATTGAATATGATAGTGTGGAGTCTGCTGAGAAAACTGCATTTACAGTCCCTAGACGTGGTCTCTTCCACTATACAACTATGTCGTTTGGTCTTGTAGGAGCATCTGCCACTATGCAACGACTTATGGATAAACTGTTTGGTCCTGAATTTGATAATAAAGTATTTGTTTTTCAGGACGATATCATTTGCATTTCCAGTGAATTTGATACACATGTTAAGTTGTTGGAAAAAGTATGCCAACGTTTAGCAGATGCAAACTTAACAATTAATATGAGTAAATCTCAATTTTGTAGAAAGGAACTTAAATATCTTGGCTACATGGTTGATAAGCAGGGTCTTCGTACCGATCCCTCTAAGGTGGAAGTTATACTCAATTACCCCACACCCACCTCACCCAAAGAAGTTAAAAGATTTGTGGGAATGGCTGGTTGGTACCGTAGATTCATACAGGATTTTTCTAAAATTAGTAGACCACTTAGTAAATTAACTTGTAAGAATGTAAACTTTGAATGGACAGAGGAAGCAGAAGAGGCTTTTAATAAATTAAAATCAAATTTAGTCTCAGCTCCAATTCTTAAATGTCCAGATTTTAATTTACCATTTTCAATTCAATGTGATGCCTCAGCATATGCTATTGGTGCCGTGCTGACACAGTCATATGACAATTTTGACCATCCTGTTGCATTCTGTAGTAGATTACTTAATAAGCACGAGGTTAATTACACTACTACAGAACGTGAATTATTAGCAGTCTTGTTTGCTTTAGAGCAATTTAGAATGTATGTTGAGGGTCAAAAATGTAATATAGTCACTGATCATGCATCACTACAATGGTTTTATAAATTAAAGAATCCCACAGGCAGGTTAGCTCGGTGGAGTATTCGGTTAAGCCAATTTGATTTTAATATCGTTCATAGGAAAGGTAAAGAGATGGTTTTACCGGATGCACTCTCAAGAATTAAAATTGAATCGTTAGACATATCTGACAATATCCAAGATAAATGGTATTTAAAAATGGTAGAAAATTGTGAAAAGTTTCCCCATAAATTTCCAAATTATTCTCTTAAAGATGGTAAACTATTTCGACACTCAAAAATAAATATAATTTAACATCACAATTCACGTGGAAACAAGTGATTCCCAGTGATGATGTGGGACCTCTATTAAAACAATTTCATGATGATCCCACAGGCGCCCACTTTGGTATATTTAAAACTCATAAAAGATTAGCATTACATTATTTTTGGAAAAATATGTATAAAGATGTCGAAAATTACGTTAATAATTGTCAAACTTGTAAGGAGTACAAACCGGTAAATTCATCAAGACCTGGTTTAATGGGTAACCCTAAACAGGTTACAAAACCATTTGAAGCGATTTGTTGCGATTTGCTAGGACCCTTTCCTGTGTCCACTAAAAGGAACACGAATCTCTTAGTATGTTCAGATTATTTTAGTAAGTATGTTATGTTGTTTCCTATACGGAACGCAACAGGCAATGCTATTGTTAAAATTCTGGAAGAAAAAGTGTTTCTGGTGCATGGGATACCGAAATTTGTCTATGTAGACAACGGTCCGCAATTCATCTCAAAACAATTTAGAGATTTAATGTGCAAATATAATGTGCCTAATATTTACTATAATCCTAGGTATCACCCGCAGGTAAATCAGGCAGAAAGAGCCATTAGAAATGTTCTGTATGCGATTGCCTCATATGTGAAAACAAATCACAGGCAGTGGGACAATCACATACCAGAAATTCAGTGTGCACTGAACACCTCAGTTAACGAGTCAACTAAATTCTCACCTTACTTTCTTGTACATGGAAGAGAGATGTTTGTAGATGGTAAATTACATAAAGACTCTGAAGTGCCACAGCCTGATTCAGATCTATCAACTGTAGACCCTAGAATTCATGGTGATAACTTAAAAGAACTTAAATCAATTTTCCAGGAGGTTAGTAAAAACTTGAAACTTGTGCATGATAAAAATAAAAAGCACTATGACTTAAGAAAGCGACCTTTAGAATTTAAAGTAGGTCAAATTGTCTATAAAAGAACATTTACCTTGTCGGATGCTAGTAAAAACTTTACTTCAAAGCTAGCACCGCGCTTTATAAGATGTGTTATTTCAAAGAAGCACTCACCTGTAGTGTATAGCTTAAAAGACATGCAGGACAAAGATTTAGGTAAATTTCACATTAAAGACATCTTAAAATATGAAGACTCCTAGTTTTATACATTATTGTTGTTGTTAATCCAATATTTGCACGAATTTAGCAATAGACGTGCAAATATTTAACTTGAAGAGGGATGGATGCATGTTGGTAAGGTATAAGGTTCTTTTTTTTCAAAATTAAATAGCTATACCAATTTTATTAATAAGGAATGTTTGCTGATGTATGAAAGGAAACACAATAATTGTTAATTCAAAAGGGACTTCACCACTTAACACTTTTTTTTTTTTTTTTTTTTTTTTTTTTTTATAGCGTGGTAAAATCATCAAATGAGTCCTCCAACCCCGGGCAGGGCGGGAGGGACTGTCAGACTTCTACTGACTAAAATCCACGGTGTCCTTCATAGCCTGTTACGTTCCGGGGTTACGGTTAGGGAATAATCCCGCGACCCCGGCAGGCTTTGGCCCTCTGAGAGGGGGGCCCCGTCATTATGCTGACGCTCTTTGAGGCGCGCGTGGGACACAACGCGCCGTCGACCCGGGCATGGTCCTTGGTCGGGCAGCGAGTTGCCCTTTACTCGCTGCCCGCATGCCCGCGCCTACGGTGGCCGGAGATCATCTTGCGACGTCCGTCGCCGTGGGCGCCTACCACTGCGGCTGGGGCGGAGGGAGGACGCTGTCCTCTCTCGCTCGCGGCCTGCCTCCTCCTTGACGAGCATTACTGCCTCGCAGAAGGAGCTGACCGCTTCCCACTCCGTCTCGCCCCGCAGCATGGCCGCAACCAATGCCGGGCGCGAGAGGTCTCCGCCTATCGCAGCCGTGAGGACACGTCGGTGCTCCGCCCAAGCTGGGCAGTCTTGCACCGTATGCTCCACCGTGTCCTCCGGGCGATCTTCGCAGTGGTGGCACCCAGGCGTCTCCTCCTTTCGCATCAGACACAGGTACCTCCCGAAACTTCCGTGTCCGGTGAGGACCTGCGTCAAGCGGTAGGTCAGGACGCCATGACTTCTCTCCAGCCACTCCTCAAAGAGGGGTCTTACCGCCGCAATTGCGGCGTGCCCGGCCGTCGGTCGCGACAGTCGTTCCTTCCATACTGCCCTGAGATCGCGCCGGAGGTCTTCGCGCCGCGCCTCGACTTCGCGAGGCAGCGGGGTCACGCCCCGGCGCTGCGCCTCCACGCGCCACTCATAGACGCGCTGGAGGGCAGTCGCCTCCAGATCCCAAGGCAGCAATCCGGCAAGCAGGTTGGCCGATTCGCCGGCAATCGTGCGGTATCCCCGGATCATTCGGATAGCCATGACCCTCTGGCATGCGACCAGCTTCTGTGGTCGCGTCCGGATGCTCAGGGCCCACACAGGGGCCCCGTAGAGGGCCATGGACCGCACGACGCCAGCGTACAGCCTACGGCAGGAAGCGTTTGGCCCGCTGAGATTGGGCAGCAGTCGCCTGAGGGCGGCTGCTGTACGGTTCAGCTTTGGGGCCAAACTCAGGAAATGCTCCCTGAAGTTCCACCGGCTGTCGAGGACGAGTCCCAGGTACTTCATCGTCCCCTGTACGCCGATTGGAACTCCTTCCACCGTAATGCTGTAACTCGACTGTGGCGCGTTACGGCGGCCATGAAAACACATGGCCTCCGTCTTGTGCAGCGCCACCTCGAGTCCCAACCGCCGGATCCTCTGAACGACTGTCGCGACCGCTTCCGTCGCCACGTCGGCCGCCGCCTGGTGCGACTCTCCCTGTGCAAGGACGAGCGTGTCGTCAGCGTAACAAATTACGCTGACGCCGTCAGGGAGGTCGCTGCGCAGCACCCAGTCGTAACCGATGTTCCACAAGGGCGGTCCCAGGACCGAACCCTGTGGAACACCGCACGACATCTCTCGCCGGTTCCACTCTCCCCGGTGACCGGGGTAGATGACGGCTCTGTCCGTCAGGTAGTCCTCGACTATTCGGCGGAGGTAGGTCGGCACCCGGTGATACCGGAGTGCCTCCCTGATGCAACTCCAGGGCAGGGTGTTGAAGGCATTGGTGATGTCCAGAGACACCGCCAAGACGACCCTGCCCCGGGCCACTGCATCCCCCGTCGTGAGGGCTCTCACGCGCATGATTGCGTCCACGGTCGAGCGCCCCCTGCGGAAGCCGAACTGGCTCTCCGACAGGTTCGGACCCACTCGATTCAGGTGCCCGGCGAGGCGGTCTGCAATTACTCTCTCAAAGAGCTTGCCCACCTCGTCGAGCAGCACGATGGGCCGGAATGCGGACGGAGAGTCCGCAGGGCGCCCGGACTTCTGGATCAGGACCAGTTTCCCCGTCTTCCAACGAAGCGGGAACCGGCCCCTCTCCAGGCACGCGCTTAAGAGCCCCCCCAGTCGAGGCCCGAGAGTCCCGAAGGCCAGGACCCAGGCTTTTCCTGGCAGGCCGTCGGGTCCTGGGGCGGTATTTTTGGCTTTGAGCCGTTGTACCGCCACTCTCAGGTCTACCTCGGTCACCTCTGGAGCGTCGTAGACGTCGTCGTCGCTGCTGTGATCCGCGTTTGCGTCAGCTTCCTCCTCAGATTCCGTCGGAGACGGAGCCATGGGCGGGGGAGCATACTCCTCCCCTCGCGAAGGGAACAGGGCGCTCACCACGTCCTCCACGAACTGAGGCCGGAGACTCTGCGTCAACGGGGGGCCCAGGGGCGGAGCTTTTCTCGCACCCACTTGTAGGGGCGGCCCCATGGGTCCCCGTCCAGAGTCCCCAGCATCTCCTCGCGGGCCAATTCCTTGGCCCGCCAGATCGCGTCGCGGAGGGCGGTCTTCGCTGCCCTGTAGCCCTCATGCAGCTCCGCCTCTACAGTCGCCGCATCCGGAGGTCGGGTGCGGCGCCTGCGGAATCTGGTGTACCGGCGGCGCGCAGCAACGCACGCTTCGCGCAGCGCTGCCAACTCGCTTGACCACCAGTACAGCTGACGCCGGGCGCGTCCTTGCCGGACCCGGGGCATGGCCACGTCACAGATCTCCGACATGGCCTCCCGGAACCACTCAGCCTCGTCGTCTACGTCGGCAGGCCTGTCCGGTGGTGACACCCAGGCCTGCACGATCGAGGCTTCCAGGAATAGCTCCCGGTCCAGCTGCTTCAGCGCCCATCGCGGACCACTCAGGTTCCGTCCACTTGGGACCGGCGCGTCTGAGGTCTGGGTGGAGACGTCGAACCGGATATACCGGTGGTCGGAATAGGTCTCCACCTCCTCCACAACACGCCAGTCGGTGACGCGCGGTGACAGGGCGGCGCTGGCAAACGTTACGTCTACCACCGACTCGCCCGTCCACCGCACGCACGTGGGGACGGAACCCCGGTTCTCGATCACCAGGCCATGCGCACGGGCCCAGCGCTCGAGCCTCCTGCCCCGATAGCAGTCCGTGCTCCGGGAACCCCAAGCCGGACTTTTGGCGTTGAAGTCCCCCAGGACGAGCGCGGGGAGGGAACCGAGGGCGACGACGACGTCTCCCAGCTCCTCTAGGGAGTCTTGGAACTCGGCGATAGATCGGTTCGGGGAGAAGTAAACGCCTACCACGGCGATCTCCCCGAACCGGGCTGCGACAATCCCGTGCCCTCTCTCGACACGATCGAGGGGCGGGGTACCAGCGGCGGCCGACGAAATTAGGGTCACCGAGCCGTCCAGGTCCGCTACCCAGTCATTCCTGGGCAGGACAAAATACGGCTCGGCGACCACGGCGACGTTGATCAACCACTGCGCCATGCTCTGGAGCAAAAGATCCTGAGCAGCGGCGCAGTGGTTGATGTTCGCCTGGAGGAAGCGCAATGGAGACATTAATCGGAATCCATTGGAGCCTCCTCCAGGGCCCCTCGCGGGGGTACGGCCACGGCGGCGGCGGCGGCGGCGGGAGCGGCGGCGGCGGCGGCGGGAGTGGCAGTGACGGCGGTGGCAGAGGGCCTACCTCTGCTCTTGGCTTTGGGGGGGGGGGGCGCAGGACTTGCCCCCAGCCCGGTGATCGGCCGGCTTGCCAGCCGCCGCACATGTGAAACAGTGCGGCGGGGCAGTGCACGAGCCGGCCTTGTGACCGGGTTGACCGCAGCGGAAACAGCTGTCGCTGCGGTCCACCTCCGAGTTGCAGTTGCATGCCACGTGGTTGCCCACCTGGCACCGGTAGCACCTCAGAGGTCTGGGATCCAGCAGTCTCACCTGCGCGGAAACCCACCCAACCAAGAGCCTTCGGCCCTCCTCCAGTTTTTTGGCTGCCGAGACGGGGCAGCTGACCGTGATGGTCTGTAGCCCCGCAAAGCCAGGACGCAGGACGCCCGCCCTCACCTGATCGGGCGGGCACCCCCCAGTCCTGGCAACAGCAGCCACCACCTCCTCAACCGTCACAGAGTCATCCAGACCCAATATGCGCACGTCTGCGCGCTTGGTGGGCCTGGACACTCGGGCCTCGTCCGCGTTTAAGGACGCTCTGAGCCGTTCGGCTAGAGCGTCAGCGGTCGGGCCACTGGCCGCACCCGGGAGCTCCAGCATCCGAGCCCCTGTTGCGGTGACCCGTAGACGGAGGCCCCCGGCGATGCCGAGCTCCGTGAGGTTCACTGCCTCCCGCGCCTTGGCAAGCACGTCGCGGTACGACACGCCCCTCTTGACCGCGTCCGGCTGCAGTGTGATCACCACAGCCGCGGTCTTGGGGGCGCGCAATCGCGCCGCAGCGTTGCGCTCTTTGCGCTGCCGTCGCCTCTCCCTCCTTTTCTTCGACCTAGCCGCACTGGCAGCCTTCCTCTTCTCCCCGGCCACTTGCCAATCGGCGCTGGCTGGGGGAGTTTTTGGAGGAGGCTGGACTGGGTTGGGCTGGGCCTGGGCGCCCTTCTTTTTAGAAGCCGACCGTGCCGGCCCCGCAGGTGTCGGGGTCGAGGTCGGCTTGGACGGACCCGGCGTCGCCTGGCTAGGCTTTGCCGAGGCCGTCTTTGAAGGGGCCGTCTTTGAAGGGGCCGTCTTCGCCGTCTTCGCCGCGGCCGTCTTCGCCGGGGATGCCGTGGTTGGGGGCGGCTTCGACGCGGCCACCGCCGCATACGAGGACCCCGCCAGCGGGGGTCGCAGCACGCGGCTCTCCAATACGGAGAACCGCTGATTAAATGCCGCCAGCTCCTGCCGCACCAGAGTCAGCACTGCGTTCTCCTCTGGTGCGGGCCGGCCCTTCTCTTTGGCGCTCCCCGCCTTAGCAGTCCCCGCCGGCGCCTCCCGACGGCCAGCCGCCCGAAGGCCAGCCAGGTCTGACCTGAGGGCGGCATTCTCCTTCTGGAGCTTTGTCATGGCGGCAGTCAAGCGGGTGACCTCCGACCGCAGTTCGGACATATCGTCCCTTGCAGCCGGAGCCCCGCCGTGAATCCGCGTGGCCGCCATGATTAAGGCCGTGGCTTCGCCGATCGCACCCTCCTTACTGCTCTTTTTTCGCTTCAGGGCGACGGTGCGTATGGCGGCTTCCACGGCCTCTGCCAGTTTGGCCTCGTTCGAGGCCAAACCTGCGTTGGGCTCTCCAGAAGGGGGCCCCCTTCCCGAGGACTTGCCTCGGCCTTTACCCCGCACGCTCGTGGGGATCTTACGGGCCGAGACAAGTCCTTCCTCCGACGAGGAGATATCTTCCCTGGGGCGCTTCAGGAACTCGGACCTCCTGTTTGCGCCCCCTCCTCGCTCTTCGCTGTGCTTCCAGAGACTATGCTCCGGAAGCTCACGGCGTCTGATGCCGAGTCGGAGTCCGACTCGAGCACCATCGCCCCCTTCTTTTTCGGAGCGGCACTCTGTGCCCGCTCGGTGTTCGGTGCCGGTGAGTCGGACGTACTGGACAAGTCCAGTGACTCCTCCTCACGGGCACGTGAGCCTCCCTGGCTCGATGCGGCGACTGCCGGAGCAAAAATTGGATAGAAGTGGTTGTTGCCCCCCCCAGAATACGGTGGGGCAGCCCGGACGTGTCCGGAGCGGGATTCTCCAGCTGCAGAGCAGCTGGTACCCGCCTGGGGTAATAATTCTTTCACACACTTTTTTTCCATGGTTTTTCACTTTTTTAAAGAGGTGAGTTCCTCTAAAACCTATCCCCGAATTTCCCTCCCCGGCTCACTTCACGGTTACGTCTATAGACTAGACGCGTACCGGAAGTGAGCATTTCCCCCCCTGACCCAGTCTCAGACGACTGGGCCCGCGCCGCCTGAAAGCTCGAGCTAACTGCTCGATCCTCCAGGCGGCGCGCCTTTCCCCGGTGTATCCCTCTTAGTTTAAAAGCCCCACCACGACGACAACGTGGAGATACGACGGTGGGGACCACTTAACACTTAATAAAACACATATCTACATTAATTAAAGATAGTGTTTACTTAAAAACTTGAGGAAGTATAAAAAACTATACTTTATAATTTAATACTTAATAATAAAACACCTATCTACATCAATTGGAGATAGGGTTTACATAATAAATTTAAAAACATAAATAAGTATTTGCCTATACTTTGGCTAAATACTTTGTAGATAACACTTATCTAGGTTTCAAAGATAGTGTTTATTTAACTTAAAACTTAACTTAATTAGGAAATTAATTAGACTAAGGCATGACTAGTCAATAAAAATTAGTTAAGTGCTATATATAGATAGGCAGACAGACGCTTATTATAGTATTAGTTTAGTAGATAGTTTAAGGCAGGAGCAATCAATGTACGAATATGCCAAATAGGTTTTGTTTCGGGATTGGGCTACTAGCCATTAACATTAAGCAATTTAGTCTGTAAGTCTAAGGCATTTGGTTTGTCTCAGTTTACAATAGGATTTTTTTGAGCTTTCAATACACATGATGAGAAAAAAATTTCTCAGCAAGTAGAATTTTTTTTAAACTGGGGAAAGATGTATTGTAACAAGTATAAAAGTAGTTATTGATTATTTTAGACGGGTAGCGCCATCTAGTAACAGAATCGCGAACTAATAGTAAATAGTTAAAGTTCATCGATAGATGGCGTTAGAGAGTAACATATTTATTTACGATACTTTAACTTCTAAATAAAATAAAATAAGTACATAGATAAAATTCAAATAATTAATTGTGATAGATTTCAGTTGAATTAAATTTAATTATATAACGCATGGTCTGAGCGTCAGATGACGTTGAGCTTTTGGCTTCCCTTTTTTCTTCTTGGAATCTGGACACGTTATAGACGCTGACTGATTTATAAAAAAAGAATTTAATAAAAATATTAATGTCGCGTACAAGGAGAGGAACTGCGGCGAAAATGAAAGTGTATTAATATAAAGGAACCGCATAAGCGTATGTATTATAATTATTTCATGTTTTGTTGCAATTACATGGCATCACCCACCATGATGATAGTATTGAAATGCTCACGGATTCTTTCTGATATTGTTCTCAGGGTTCCATCCATTATTTTAAAATACATTAATTAAAGAAAAATTAAACGTCTTCTCTGCGCTTGGCACACATGAAGTAAGCTAGGACAAGCTCTGGTTCCAAGCCACGTATTACATTCTACAAAGCACACAGGCTGTGAATGCTGTCTGCGTGGCATGTCCATGGTTCGACCTGGATAGATGGTAGTATGTTCTACCTAAAGTAAGTGTTGTGTTTATAACCATAACCTTGTAAGGAAGCGTGCTGTGATCCTGTTCTTATGTGTGCAACATCAAATTAAATAGCTGAGAAGACATCAAGCAACTCTTTTATTTAATCCAAAACCTCATGCGATCAGAACCTGTTAGCCTCATGGCAATCGACGCTGGCAGCTGGTGGTAAGAGACGAAAGGACCTTACAAAGCCCACATCATAACACGCTTAACCAGCGATTTAACAGCTAACGCTTAACCAGCGAAAGCCCACGTAATCAGCTTAACCAGCGATTACACTACTAACGCTTAACCAGCGATAGTCAGCACAACTCGCTTAACCAGTGATTCAACAGCTAACGCTTAACCAGCGAAAGCCCACGTAATCCGCTTAACCAGTGATTACATTACTAACGCTTAACCAGCGATAGTCAACACAACTCGCTTAACCAGCAATTACGTCACTACCGCTTAACCAGAGACAGCCAAGTAAAGTTGAAGTTCAAACACTATCCATCGAAAATCCTAGAGCAGCCAAGTACCTTTGCAGTTGTACCATTACAATGCAAGAAACTAATCATCAAAAAGCAGGAATCAAATTCGTGGCCTATGGCTAACACTAGCCCCACCAACAAACTTCTGTTTGTTTCACACCGTTCATCATGAACGCACAATACACGACCTCCGCCAGTGCCACCCGCACACCGCGGATGTCAATCAGATAAGGACTACGGCTACGAAACAGCTACTGGTACGGTCTGACCAGCCGAAATAAGATTCCACACTTATCATCAAACTCAAAATGGTACTTAACCCTCAGGTATTCTCTGCAATCGATCAAGTGCCCGCTACAATCAGGCAACACATGAAAACAAATCTCAATACTAGGTTTAAACTAGGGGTACAGTCACGAGCAATAATATATATACATTGGTCACATTTTCTAAAATATCTTAACTTGTTCTTTTCAAAAAATATGTGTACAATTATGGTTTTCTAAATAACCTAACCATCAAACTGTGTCAAAACTGGGTAACCATTGCTGTCACAGTAATATAAACGAAACAATATCAGTAAAAAGTTTACACTTGTAACGCAATTTTAAAGTACCCATGACAATATCGAAAATATGTATACATGGGATAGAAATTGTATACGTTTTATTGAAATTGTCATGGATACATTAAAATGACATGGTTAGCTATTATATCAACTTTTCCTGTTTTTATAAAAAATCATTGAAATGCAATGGTTTCTGAATGGGACTAATTCAGTATGATGGTTAATACAATAATCATCAGTCTATTGCTAATAGTCCAAGCTACGTCTGATGCTTTTGTTTTTTCATTTCGGATCGTATCTCTAAGAGAAACCTTGAATGTAGTTTGCTGAGTGAAAAATCCTACTACTATTATAAAGGCGAAAGTTTGTAAGTATGGATGTATGGATGTTTGTTACTCTTTCACGTAAAAACCACTGAACGGATTTAGCTAAAATTTGGTACACAGATAGTTTATAACCTGGATTAACATATAGGATAGTTTTTATCCCGATTTTATGTTCCCGCGGGATAATTTTCTAGTTGTAGCGGGTGAAGCCGCTGGCAACAGCTAGTATTTATCTAAATGCACTATACGACAGCAAGGAACCTACCGTAATGCGCATTAATCCCTTATGTATCGGGCATGCCGCAATCACGGTGGTATATGACCCTCTGAGAAGTGTCCTCACCTTCCGCTTGACGCAAGTCCTCACGGGACACGAAAGTTTCGAAAGGTTCCTTTGTCTGATACGGAAATACGAAATGCCTGGGTGTCACCACTGCGAGGATCGCCCGGAGGAATCAGTGGAGCATACGTTGTAGGTCTACCCCACTTGGGCAGAGCACCGCCGTGTCCTCACGGAAGCGATAGACGGTGACCCAGCACCCGGCATTGGTCAAGCCCATGCTACGGGCAGAGATGCATAATTAAGGAGCTGGAAGTAATGCTGAACAGCCTAAGCGATTTTTTCAACGCGTGTGGGTCTCGGAATGAATTAAGACAAAACCAAACTCACGTTCAATTGTCATCAATCCAAGATCTGTAATCGTAAATGGTGCTGCCCTCGAGGCAAGAATACATAATTATATCTAGAAAAAAAAAACTATACAAATGGGCCGGTACAACTTCGAGAAGGAAGCATATGCTTGGACTGGGCGGCATTCGGGAACCTGTGCCATATCTTCGAATTATCGATCCCACAATCCCACAAACTCAAGGTTTATAACCGCAGTGTGTCCTACCCGTAATAACTTACGAAGCCGAAACGTGGACACTTACCATAGGGCTAGTCCACAAATTCAAGGTTAATCAGCGTGTCACGGAGAGAGCAATATACTCGGAGAATCTCTGGTGTATAGAATTCGGAATGAACTCATTAGCCAGAGAACCAAAGTTATCGACATTGCGCTTAGAATAAGGATCTGACGTGGAAGTGGGCTGGCCACGTCTGCAGACGGACAGATGGTAGATGGAGCAAACAAGTGCTAAAGTGGAGACCGCAAATAAGCAAACGTAGTGTAGGACGCCCTAGCTGCGATAAGATGGCTCGAGGATTTGAAAAATGTGGCTGGCAGAGGATGGATGCGGACTGCCCAAGAACAGGAGGGTTGGCACTCTTTGGGGGAGGCGTACGTTCAGCAGTGGACGGCAAAAGGCTGATAATATAATGATGCAGAGCGAGACTGAATGGAAAGCGATCGCTTCCTTCTGCGAAGCAGTCAAGCTAGCGAAGGAGGCAGATGCCGTGAGGGAGAAGATAGCCTCAACCTTACAACATAGCCACGGCGGGAGATGCCCACGGGCGGCATTGGCTCGACGTCATGAGGTGACTTCTGGCCACAATAGGCGCGCGAATGCGGACGGCGATTAATGGGTGACTCGCCGTCAGATGATGGACCTTGCCCGGGTGGATTGAGAATTATTTCCGATCTCAAGCAGATGGAAACTGCTGCTTTGTAATTGTTTACATAATTTCGAAACTGTACTGTTTACATGTTTTTGAAACTTGAGAATTATTTCCGATCTCAAGCAAATTAAAACTGCTACTTTGTGATTGTTTACATAATTTCAAAATTGTACTGTTTACATGTTTTTGGAAAATTGTGAATTATTTCCGATCTCAAGCAGATGGAAACTGCTGCTTTGTAATTGTTTACATAATTTTAAAACTGTACTGTTTACATGTTTTTGGAAAATTGTGAATTATTTCCGATCTCAAGCAAATTAAAACTGCTTCTTTGTAATTGTTTACATAATTTCGAAATTGTTCTGTTTACATGTTTTTGAAACTTGAGAATTATTTCCGATCTCAAGCAAATTAAAACTGCTACTTTATTTTCAAAACTGTACTGTTTACATGTTTTTGGAAAATTGTGAATTATTTCCGATCTCAAGCAAATTAAAACAGCTACTTTATTTTCAAAACTGTACTGTTTACATGTTTTTGGAAAATTGTGAATTATTTCCGATCTCAAGCAAATTAAAACTGCTACTTTGTAATTGTTTACATAATTTCAAAACTGTACTGTTTACATGTTTTTGGAAAATTGTGAATTATTTCCGATCTCAAGTAGATGGAAACTGCTGCTTTGTAATTGTTTACATAATTTTAAAACTGTACTGTTTACATGTTTTTGGAAAATTGTGAATTATTTCCGATCTCAAGCAAATTAAAACTGCTACTTTGTAATTGTTTACATAATTTCAAAACTGTACTGTTTACATGTTTTTGGAAAATTGTGAATTATTTCCGATCTCAAGTAGATGGAAACTGCTGCTTTGTAATTGTTTACATCATTTTAAAACTGTACTGTTTACATGTTTTTGGAAAATTGTGAATTATTTCCGATCTTAAGCAGATTGAAACTGCTACTTTGTAATTGTTTACATAATTTCAAAACTGTACTGTTTACATGTTTTTGTAATTTCATTGTGTACATATTTATGTAACTTAAAGTTAATATAATTTTTTGGCAATCTATCGTTAACGAAGTTTTGATAAAAATGTGTAGTTTATTTTGACTTGATTTAACGTTTACATAATTTTTGGACACAGCTTAGCATACTTATTTTTGCAATTTAATAATTGTTACATTAATTTGAACTTTAAGGTCGTCTCTATGTTATTACTCGTGACTGTACAGACTTTAATAAAGAACACAAGGCACCAGAGTCGTAAACAAAATGAAAATTGCTCACCGGATAGGTTCCCAGTCGACGCGCTCAGGTCAACCCTCTCCTCATTAACAGGCTTCGATGCCCCGGAGTCAGCGCCGCTCCTCTCTCCGCGCCGTGGCAGTGGAAGCAGGCGACCCCGGATGCAGGAAACCTCGCAGTTGTTGCCATTGCTGTGGTTGTGGTGCTTCGAAGTATCCTGTTTCACATCTTTGCGGTAGCAGTGCACGGATTAATGACCCGGCTTGCGGCAGGCAAAACACTTCAGAGGCTTCACAACAACACTATTCGCTTCGTTGCAGCTCTTGTTGTAGCTAGCCACGTGTCTTGCAATGAAAAGTCGCTAATTTAAGCTAAAATGACTGGACTATCAATCCACTTTATCCCAGGAAACGACACGGTAGGCAGCCAGGTAGAATCTCCTCCCTTCAAGGCGCGGCTTACAGCGACCATAAGCGGGGCACCCGCCATGTTGATCTTGGTCCGAAAGCACATCACTGTAGTCGTCCCCCAACCACGTGCATCCACATTTTGTTTCTCAGGATTGAAATCCGGTAAACGAAAGCCATGTGACAACGTGGTAGGTATTTTCACGGCTTGAATCAGTATCAGAAAATTGCGGTACCATTGTTCCAACAAACGCATCCATTTTTCGTCGTTAGCGTTTTTATTTCGAACATGTGGGTCGTCGTGGTCCATCCCCAGAGGGGTTGCGATATCGGAAATAACATTCAGAAAATCTTCGTAAACTATCTATTTTATAGTTCTCGTGGAGCGCGCTCGCGAACGGACGTGTGAGCGATACGCTGTACTTAACTATTACCTACCATCGTTTACCTACTTATACGCCCGCCGCGTGCCGTGTGCCGCCGTGTTATACGTAGATATGCAGAAAACATCAACCAAACATGGATCGGATCCAAACATGGATCGGATCCAAACATATCGTCGATGAAGGATAAGGAATGGGTTACTGCGAGACATGGCAATAAAAAAAGGGAATTTGAGTCGGATAGCGATTCCACACCGTTGTCGCAGGATAGCAGGCGGTTCAAACCTTGCTCAACAAGTGCACTAAACAACACAATTAATGCATTCCGCGATTGAAACATTGCAATGAACGCCAGAACTATCTACGACTTTTGCAAATTCGGCAAGATAAAATCAAAGCAGTACAAGAACATAGGCTTACCATAATCTTCTCCAAAGTCGACGGACGCTCGTGGGCTACAATTGCCACTACCACCGACAAGGCAGACCAGAAAACTCAACCTTTGCACAATACTCCATCTGATCACACTACTTCTGAAATGCTGAACATCCTTAAAACCATAAAATCAATAAAAGATCAATTTAGTAAATGTGATAACATGATGGATAAAGTTATTCTAATACTTACTCATCTTGGTCAATATGTTTAATAATGCAAATGAGCTTCGTTTTCTATACTGGAACGCCGACGGTATTCGGAGTAAACTATCAGAATTTCTAAATTTGACTAGCGAACACTGTGTTGATATTGTTTCACTATGCGAAACAAGATTGGGTCAAAATTATACGTTAAATACGCCTGGATACACATGTTACCGCTGTGATAAGAGACCTAATGGCAGTGGTCAAGGAGTTGCAATACTAGTTAAGAACGATATTCCCCATACCTCTATTTTTATTCCCGATACTCTTAACCTTGAATGTGTAGGAATCCGCTTAATGTCACCCGAAAATAATATAATTATCGTATCCGCATATAATTCACCAAACCTTCCGCTAGCTTCTAATGACTTGAATATTTTATTAAACTTAGGGCCTAAAGTGTTAATTATGGGAGACCTCAACGCCAAACATGAATATTGGCATTGTCGTCAAAATAATTCTCGAGGTATGGTATTGTTCGAACATATGTTACTTCATGATTACGAAATATTTGGACCTGCAACTCCAACATTAGTACATAACATTAACACACATTCTCCCTTCACACCGGATATACTTCTTAGCCGTAATGTTACATGCGTGTCCGAACTTAACACTCTGCCAGCTTTATCATCCAATCACTTTCCAGTGTTATTCTCAGTTGGTGGTTATTTTACTCGCCACACCTTTAAACAATACCGATACTCAGAGGCTAATTGGGCTGAGTACAGATCTTACCTAGACAAAAGTATTTCGTTATCATCAACAGCATATAACTCTAAAATCGAAATTGATACTGCAGTTGATCAGCTTCAAAATGCCATTATAATGAGTCGCGAAATAAACGTTCCATCAGGCAATTCCTCTACCAACCATTATACCTTGCCGAGACGCATTAAAGTCCTAATCACTGCAAAAAACAGGCTACGTAAGTCGGCTCTAAAAGAAACAAATCCTGCAAATAAGTACGTCATAAACCAAAACATAAATAAACTTAAAATTAAAATAAAACACTTTATCCAAATTCATAATGACAAAATATGGAACGACAAACTAGCAAAAATTGATAATCCATCTACCGATATTTGGAGGATTGTTAAATCTCTAACTTACAAAGCTGAAATAATTCCACCGTTGACATGTAAAAATGGCCAATTAACTACGTCTCCTTCCGAACAATGCGAAGTGCTCGCTGATACTTTTCATGAGAACATGGGTTTGACTAGAAGCTGGACTAGTGATAACGTTACAGAGACTGCCGTCAAAGAGACATTAAATAAACTTGGGAACACTGATGTTTTTACTCCACCCAATCTAGTGTGTCCTCGTGAAGTATCTAAATTAATTAAAAATCTCAAAAAACGTAAGTCCCCGGGCGTTGATGGTATACACAACTGCCTACTAAAGAATCTTTCACGTAAATGCATAGTGTTCATAACCAAAATTCTTAATGGCTGCCTGGTAATTGGCTATTTTCCCTCTGCTTGGAAAAGAGCCAAAATTATAACATTCAAAAAACCGGGTAAAGACAAAACTATACCAACTAGCTATCGGCCGATAAATCTCCTACCATCTTTGGGAAAATTATTCGAAGGAATAATCTCATCACGCTTAGCAAAATGTACAAACCACCTACTATTGCCCGAGCAGTTCGGATTCAGACGGTCTCATTCTACAGCTCAGCAGCTGGCCAGGGTCGCTGAACATATCACGCACCACTTAAACATAGGCCAGTCAACAGGTATGATGTTGCTTGACGTTGAAAAGGCTTTTGATACGGTATGGCATGCAGGACTTTTACACAAACTGTACAAACTTTGTCATGTGCCGATTGGACTTGTAAAAATCATTCAGGCGTATTTAACGGATAGGTCGTTCTGTGTTCACATTGGCAACAGTGTCTCAAAACCTAGATCAGTTCCTGCGGGGGTGCCACAGGGCTCCATACTCGGCCCTCATTTATTTGTACTATTTATTAATGACATACCCAAGCAGCCTCACACTCACTTAGCCTGTTTCGCCGATGACACGGCATCATTTACCTCAAATAAAGACACCGTTTTAATAGTTGAACGATTACAACTATCATTACTGCTTCTAATTGCATACTTTACTCAGTGGAAATTAAAACTAAACTCCACAAAAACAGAAGTCATAATGTTCACTCGAAAACAATCACTTCCTACAAAACAAATTACAAAGTAGGTGATTATAATTTGCCATGGCGAACATCAACCAAGTATCTAGGATTATTTTTGGACAATAAAATGAACTGGGCCAGAAATACCGAGTACTTCCGCATAAAAGGGATAAAAGCTCTAAACAGCCTACATCCAATCATAAAACGGCGATCTAAAGTCAGCCTAACTACCAAATTAAAAATCTATGCAACCCTTGTAAGACCCTGCATTACCTACGCGGCACCTGTCTGGAGTAGCACTTGCGAAAGTAATTACACCAAACTACAAGTAGTCCAAAATAAAGCAATTAAAACCTCATTTAATACACCCTTCCGAACAAATCTGAAAACGTTACATAGTCAATTAAACTTCCCAACATTGAAACAATTCATAACAAAACTCACAAAAAAGTTCTATCTGTTAACTAACCCTAAAAATCACAATCCACTTATTTCCAGCATTGGCCGAACCCGATCTAACAACTTAAGATATATCGATACATATCATCGATACCGTCTTCCACATCACTTACTGCTATACGAATAACAAAGGCGATGTGACTCGATGACCGGACTTTTTATACGTTCGCTCTGAATGTAGGTAGATTTACAACAAATCACTCTCAGTACATGAAGCTCATTTGCTTTTTAGACATTATAATTTTCTCGTAGTAAATTTTAATCTTATAATGTTAACTAATTATTTGTTACATTTGTTAAACAAATTTGATCAGTTCTCATGTGTTAATAAAGTGCGTTTGTGTCTAATCATCGCGCTGCATTGAACAACATTTAATAATTGTAAGTAATAATGATGTATCCGATTCATAACAAAGAAGTTCTATACAGTACATTAATTATGTATACCTAAATGTTTTATATAGGCGCCATAGTCTGCAAAAAACACCTAATCATAATGTTGAATGCTTTTAGAATAAGATCTGAATGTCATTTATCTGTTTTGTTTAAGTTTAAATAAAAAAAAATTACAATAAAAAAAATAAAAAAAATGCATTCCGCGAAGAAATGAAGGTCATGCATACCTTGTTGACCACCATGAAGCAACAACAAGATGAGAAATATGCTGCTGTACAGACCGACATTACGGAGATTAAAAAAGAGGTAGTGGAGATAAAAACTAAGAACTACGACACAGACGACGCTATTAAAAAAATTGAGGATAAATTTAAGGAGTTAGATCAGGCGAACCTAAAACTAAGGGACTCCAATAGTAAAAATGAAAACAGGATGAAGGACCTAATACAACGGGGCATATTTCTAGAAAAATATAATCAGTCACTGGTGGACCGTATAGGAAGACTAGAGCAGAAGGACCTGAAATTAAATATCGAGTTAATTAATGTTCGAATACAGGATGGAGAAAACACTAAAGAGATAGTAGAGAAAATTGCAAAGGAATTGAAATTGAAGGTAGACGGCATAGAAAAGGTATGGCGAGTCAGAGGCGAGAGCAAAGGTATGCCAATTATTGTAAAATTATCTAACGCGGAAACGCGCGAACAATGGCTAAAATCCAAGAAACAACTGCTGACGAACCACATCATCTACAACAACAACGATGAGACTCGCATATATATTAATGAAAATCTTACCCACCAAATGCGTCAATTACTCTGGATAACGAAAGAAAAATTAAGAGATGAGTTCAAATTTATATGGGTACAAAATGGAAAAATATTGATTAAGAAGAGTGAGGACGAGAAGAAAGTGTACAATATTAGCTGTGAAAGCGACTTGAAAAAATACATACCTATCAATAGCGAGAACGGAGAGTAAATAAATAAGGATTTACCTAGAAAAATCCTTGAAAATTCTTTTTTATTTTATCTTAATTAACGTTCTAAAACCAACTATGAATTCTGAAGACCTACAGGATATTAGGTACAGTAGGCGTTCAAAAGTGGTTAGGCACGCTTTAAAGTCAATAGCTTGACGTTTAGTTTGACTTATGACCTTCTATTTTTAAGAGACACATTCATCATCAACTACTGATTGTATAGGATTCATAATTTCAACGTGTATAGTATGTGTCCACTTGGCCCAGTGGTAAAGCGTACCGCCTGACGTATGCGGTGAACGGCAAGGCGTGAGTTCGAACCTCTCGCAGTGATATTCTTTTTGTAAGTTTTACTCAATTGTTAAATATTGTAATGGGACAGAAATATGATTATAATCGTTTGTTCACAATTTCTGTAAGGTAGACGAAGTTTTAGGAATATTTAACTTGATCGAAATCAAGTTGTCGTTAGATTGTGGTTGTTGGTTAGTGACGTGTGATTATATGTATAGATAGCGATATATTTAAGTATTCTCAAAATGCCGGCGAATATCAATATTGAGGCAAGAACGAAATTTATTGAAATGTCACGTTGAAGTTCATCAAATGAGTTGACTGTTGTCAGATTCGTATGAATCTGATATCACAAATGTAACATAAGTTTGTTAATCATAAATAAATAAAACAAAATTAACATTTTAATTCAGCATGACTTTGTTTATTTCCACCAAGACCAAAAAAAAAACATAAACACATAAAACTAATATTTGACTTTTTTTTAATAAATAATAAGCATGAATAAATTGTAAATTAACATGAATAACTAACAAGTTATTGATTAATATAATTATCATGATTTCAAAAAAAAACTAAAAAATAGCTAAACACATTATAAGACTCAGATCTCATTGATCATAACTCCACTTAGCCCAACAGCTATCAGTAATAAAATAAGTAAATTAAAAAATTCGAAGTGACGATAAAACGACTGCGTACCCGTTGGACCTCAAAGATTAGACCGTATTACAAATGTTACCCGTTCGACCTAATTTTTAGGTCCCTTTGGACCCTCTTCAAAATAAAATAATCAATGTGCCCATTGGACCTCATTTGTAGTACCCGTTGGACCTTCAAAATTAAAACAAGTAAAAAAGTAAACGTTGGACCTCTTTTTTAGTACCCTTTGGACCTTCAAAAAATATGTGTTCATTTGTTGTTCGTTCAATGTTATTTAGTTGGGAAAGGGGTACAGTTATGTTGAAAATTGTTAAATGGAAATCAAAAAAATTGACGAAACAAGTACCTAAGCAAATACACGGTATTACTATTATTATTATTTTGGTAACCTTCATGTAGAAACACCAATGAAACTTATGTATATAAAGTGTAATATGTTTTATAAGTAAAATAGACAATCGAACATTATCATTTTTTGGACATACGCAAGGCAAACTCGCGTCTAAGCTAGACCTTTCCTCGCTCTCTTCGGCGCGCGGGGGCGCAGGGAGGGGAGTAGACAAAGGGGTATGGTGCGGGGTGAGTATTAGAGGGATCGCAGGCCAGCAAAAACAAAACAGTGACATTTTGCATTACATTACAATTAGTTGGAGCTTTAAGTTGTTGACGTGTGTGCATTTGTGCAATCCGTGTGGTAAAAGGTGATGATCACAAGTAATAAGAAAACAAGGAAACGTTTAATTAAGTACCTGGTAAGTATTAAATTACTTTATCTGTTGCATGTTTAAGTGATTTTATTTGGATGTATATTTCAAATCTTCCGTGGTTTTCTTTTCTGATAATTTTATCACTATTATTTCTATATTTAATTTGTCTCTGCTAATTATTGAACAATTATTACTTACCATACTGTGAATTTGTAAAATTAGTCATGCTAGCATTCCACCAAATTATTATACATTAATTAATTTGTTCATACACACACGACTCCAGCCGACCGTCGACTAGCCGGTGCAAAATGTGTCATTATTAGTAACATTGGTTATGATTAAAATAAAAAAAAATCATAATAATACACTTTAGTCTTCTTTGGAACTTTGTTTTATGGACACTCTTCATAAGTTACATATTTATTGTTATAGATTTTAGTCCAATTGTTTTTCTTATTTTTAATTTCTTATTTCTTTTTCTTATAGCTGAGTTTACTCAATTAGTTGTCTTTTATGTTGTGGTAAATTTACTCACTACTTATTTCGTGTAAAATAATAACTTAAATAAAACGAATATATTTAATGGCCTGTTTCAGATTAAAGAAGAATCATTGTTAATGAATAATGTCTCAAATAGAAGTAGTCCCAACAAGTCGACATAATAATATAGATAAAACACAAGAACTTTGTTTCGTGACATCTAAAAGAGGTGCTGAGATTCTGCTAAATGATGGTTACCAGTACTATAAAAAAAAAGATAATAAAAATGGGTCCTCACGGTGGAATTGCAAATATAAATCGAAGTGTCGCGGCACTATAACAATTAAAGGAAATACGATTATGAACAAAGTCAGTCACAGTAACAATTGTGTACGTGATCACGCTGGCAATGAAATAAAGAAAGAAATAAGTACATGGAAAGTTGAATCTGGACAAGGAGTTCTTCCTCTGCAAACAATATATAATGAAGGCGTTAACCGGTTGAAGGATAGAGGTCTTAACCTATTGACCCGGATACCTAATTTTAATAATGTGAAGCATGGACTCTATAACAGTCGCAGAAAAGAATTTGGCATCGATAATATTAAGTCAAAAACAGTTACAGATGTCAAAGTTCCTGTAAAATACAACGACTTTTAATGGCTGACTATCAAGAAGGTGCTCGAAGAATTTTAATATTTTCATCAAAAGAAGCAAGAGAAAAATTGAAAACGGTGAAACATTTTTTTGCAGATGGGACGTTTAAATGCGTAGTACCGCCGTTTGTACAAATGTACAGTATTCACGGAGATCTCGGTAGCACCGAAAAAAGCACAAATATTAAACCATTGATATATGCTTTGGTTACTGATAAAAAAGAAGAAACTTATCAAATTATTTTTCAATTATTACTATCGCAAAATCCATCTTGGAAGCCAGAAAAATTTACTACAGATTTTGAAACTGCGCAAATGAATGCTATTCAGTCAGTTTTTCCTGAAGTGGACATTAAGGGATGTTTTTTTCATTTTACTCAGGCTTTAAGTAAAAAAGCAAAGAGTCTGCACATCTTAAAAAATCGCGCGTGTAAGCGACATGTTGCTTTATGTGCCGCTTTAGCATTATTAAGGTCTTCGCACATTATAACAACTCACCGGCGACTCGACTCTATGCTAGACATTGAAATTTAAGCCCTGTATCATATGTTCAAGGTTCAATTTCAAAAAATGATTATAAAGTAGTGTACAACGAGTGGCCTACGCATCGTACACTAGAGGTCAACCCCGACACGTTTGTCACGCAATGACCATACGTCGTCCACGCAACAACCACACGTTGTCCACGTAACGACTATGCGTTTGCGACTGACGCGTGACGGGCAACCATTTGCCAGCCCACCCGTCCACTATAATAACCCACTCGTTGGCACCGCGTTGGCCACTCCTTGACACCGCGTTGTCCACTAGTGACCATTGGGTGGATCAACTAGTTGACTACTCATCGAGAGTGTGAGTAGAGTTGCTGCCGCGTTGGCGTGGAGTTGTTATAATGTGCGAAGACCTTTACCAGAACAAGCCACAGATGAAGGTTGGTTTTATATTATGGAGGACTGGTCCGAAGAAAATGAAAATTTAGTTAAATTTAATGACTATTTTACAAAACAATGGCTGCAAAAAGAAGACATGCGAAGAATCTGGTGTTTCAACTCTGAAAGACATCGTACAACTAATAGCGTGGAAGCATGGCACTCGAGTATTAATAAAAAGTTGTGTGGTAATACAAAGCCAAATATTTTACAATTTTTGAGCATAATTAAAACAGACGCATCAATGACAAGTTTAACTATAGCAAAACTAGAAAATGGACACCAAATACTAAATAAGCGCAAAGAGTACATAGAAAAAGATGAAAAAATCGCTTATATTCTAGAGCAATTAGATAACAATTATATTAATGTAGGTCATTGCTTAGAGAAGCTGCTTACATATGTATTTTAAGTGTTTGTCATTTAACAATACTTAATGTCCTTCCAAAAAATTATTTGAAAATTCTGTTACTTGAGCTTGACTTGAGATTGATGATGTTATTTTTTATGTGTAAAACCTAAGTATGGAAGCTAACTAAGCTTCCATACTTAGGTTAATTTAGGTCCAAATTTAGTCTAAGTAAATTCTAAAGACATACTGTGATTATAAATTGATCTGTGATTTAATGTTTTTTTTTTTAACATTTATGTAATGTTATTTTTGTAAACTCACCTTATGGCAATATTGTTATTTAATTGTAATTAGAATTTGTGATCTAAAACCATGTTAATCATTATTATTATTATTTTTATATCTTTTGTCTGAACTTTGGGATAAGACTGATTTCAATATTTGATCTGTGAGTTATATACTCTATTTTACTTAAAATATACAATATTTTATATTTACGAACAAAATAAACGATAATAACACTGAACAGTGATTTAGAAACATGTAAAATATATAGTTATATTTACAAATTTATTTTAAAAAAAATAACTTAATGTTGCAACATTATGAATATTACCGTCGACATTGAGTCGTCAGATTAGGTAACACTGACATGTCAGGCTACAACGTTTTAATTTTGAGAAAAGCCGCCATAAATTTAGGTTTTGCTTGCAAAAATGTAAGTAAATTTTATGATATACTGTGATTATAATCATTTATATGATTTGTATTCAATAATATAGGTACTTTAATTGCTTAAAAAAATAAAGATCATGTAATGGCATTACTGTTATTTAATTGTAATTAGAATTTGTGATCTTAAACCATGTATAATATAATAATTATTATTTTTATATCTTCAGTCTGTTAACTTTAGGATAAAACTGATTTTAATATTTAATCTGTGATTTATATACATTATTTTACATAGAATACACATTATTTTATATTAACAATTATCCACACCCTTCTGGTACAACCTGTAGGAATATACCAACTTAAAGATTTATAAATCCCCAGTGGTCCAATTGTGTAAAAACCCAAAAAATACGGTAACTACTTCGCGAGCAGATACAGTGAGTTTTGTGTGTCGGGAACAATATCGTGTTGTGAGTGAGACTGGTGACAATGGTAGTGGAGTCGAACGCAAAAAACGAACGAGACGAAGGGTAGACCGATTTGTCTGCTCATAACATCTACCCGCAATAACTTCAGTTCATCTGTGATCATGGTGCTTGCAACAGTGCCGAAATATCGGAAACTCAAAACAAATAATAAACATGGTAAATATCCCGTTTTAAACCCTAATATTTATTAAAGATTTATAATCGGGTAAATACGTGATCTAATTGGAATAGGTGATTTTATCTATACATATAAAAATCAAAGTCCTGACTCATTCACTAAGTCACCAACGCAGGGCCCAAACCCCTGAACCTATAAAGCTGACGTTGTTGCTTTTATATCTTTGAATAAACATATTGATTTATTCATTGCATCGTGTTTTATTTTTGATAAAGTGTCTCACTTTTGTGCACGATTGTACTTTAGCTTTTCATACGAAGATGTAAAAAAATGGGTCCAACGGAACACGTTGTTTAATAGGGGGTCCAATGGGCACTAAAGTATAGGCAAAATCCAAGTTTTAAGGTCGAAACGGCACAAGGAGGTCCAAAGGGTCATGATAGTCAGTGAGGTCCAAACTTGGAGGTCCAACGGGTACGCAGTCGATAAAACAATAATTATTATCCAATTTCATTAGCTGATTATAACGACTAAATTACGTTTAATTATATTTAAGAACCTAAAGGGCTTTTTTATAAAGTGCGGCCTTATTAGTATGTTATCCCATAAAAAAAAATATGTGTAATTTTTTCTTTATGTTAACAAAAGAAATATTAAAGATAATATGACTATTTATTAAAGCCATTTGAAATAGTAATAGTTCAGCAGGCTAATTTCTCTATGCGTTCCAAGGCCGCGGTGCCTTGTTACTATTTCCAACAATCGTCGCATGTCACTGCGGTCCTGGAACGCAAAACGCTATTTGCCCTTTGCGTTCCAGGGCCATGGTGCAGAAACAGGTTGTTTTTAGCAAATAAATTTCTTCCGCTCCACCAAAACCGAATTACCAAAAAAAAATATATGGAAATATGTTCTATTACTGAAATAGAACCACAAAAAAAAATAACTGCTCTCCATAAAAATACCCTTTTGAGGACATCAGTTTAATTTTCGTTTTCTTTATGAAAAGAATGATTGAAACTTAGCCTCAAATCTAAGCCCTAAATTAATAAGAACTGTGAATAAAATGATGTTTTCGCTTACAGTCTATTAACAATGAATACAACAAAAGCTATATAAAAATATGGTCGTACTTTTAAACGTTTCTTTTATTTCTATAAAACAAACGGTTTTTGGCTGATATTTGGTGTAATTTTTGTCTTGAGTGCACGGTTATTCATTTCGTGTTGAATTAGTTACTCATTGGGGGAAGCTATTTCCTTCGTATTCATTCACCATCATATTTTTATTATGATGTCTGACAACCGTCGGCGTCGGTGTTGGACTTTGCTATCGACAAGCTCAGTATTAGCGCTTGTCGTTCCTCGTATCTCATATCCACAGGACTGCCAGTATTTCTCTAGAACAAAACATGAAATACTATTATTATATTTATGCAAAATGCAACTGTTAATTTTTTTTACCTACTTAAAGAAAAATCTATAAATAACACTTATTACTTTCAAACAAACCTATTGTAGGGAATCTTATCTAATAAATAAGATATTAACATGTGAAATAACTAAAAATTAAATGTTAATACTCACACTTAGTCCGGTTTAATTTGATATTTGTATTGTTTCATCCATATTTATGCACGGCTATAATATTCACCCTCAGTGATTATAATTATTATTCCCACTGTTAATATTTCACAGCAAAACAATAACATTAAAACAGCGTAATAGATGTAAACAATCGTCACACAAAATAACCAGGAATCATCAACGTTCTATTATGAGACTTAAAACGAAGTAACATAGTTATGTCTACCTCACAAATATATAGACTTTGGGTTGTTGGTGAATCCCACAAAGTCACAAGCTATAATCATGGGAAGTAGTCGACTTAGAAGCAGGCTTGTAATTACTGAAAACCACAAAATTTATTATAACGGTTTCTGTATACCATTCTCGGATAAGGCAAAGAATTTGGGAGTTATATTTGACAGCCACTTATCCTGGTCAGCGCAGATTAGCGAGGTGAGCAGGCGCATGCATTATTCTTTCCATTCTCTCAAACGACTCCAGTCCTTCCTCCCTTTGCAAACTAAAATCATGCTTGCTCAAGCACTTCTCCTTCCTACTCTTGATTATGCTGATGTGTGTTACTTGGATGTGACTGAGGAGCTACTAAATAAACTAGAGCGCCTACAAAATCTTGCCATTCGGTTTATTTTCGGACTACGCAAATATGACCACATTTCTGAATTTCGTGCTCAATTAAAATGGCTCCCAATCCGACTTCGTCGTGATGTGCATATCCTTTCTGTCCTCTACAAAATCCTCAAAGACCCATCCACTCCTGACTATCTCCGCTCCCGTTTCCGCTTACTACCTCCTAATCCCCGGCCTAGGCGCGCATGTAACACCAAGGTACTTGAGTGTCCTAGAGCGAACACCAAATTCTTTAAGAACTCCTTCACTGTTCGAGCTACACAACTGTGGAACAATCTACCACAGAAAATACAAAACTCTTCGTCTATATCGTCTTTTAAAAATCAATTAAAAGAGCACCTCTTATCGCAACTTCCTTGATAATTATATATATTAAAGTTAAGTATATCCATATTTTATAATTGTATGTATTGTTTTTTCTTAGTTCCTTCTCACTTGTTAAATACTACCACACTTTGTGTAATTAAGTGAAGTTAAATTGTTTGTGTGTACAGTCTTGTCCCCGTATTTATCATTTCTTTAGTCAGTTTTACAGGTTGGCTGGAAGAGATCTCTTTATAGAGATAAGCCCACCTTTGTGCACAACATTTAGTTTTTTAAGTTCTTTTTGTAAATTGGTACACAATAAAGAATATATATATATACAAATCGAAAAAAAATACTTTTGTAACTTTTGTTTTGTTTCCTCTGATCTACCTACAAAACTTTATTATACTTATTATGATGATAACGGTCGACACACAACACTAATGACTAGTATTAGTAATTATTAAAAAAAAACAATTTTATTTATCAAATTTCTACAAAAAAATGCATGAAAAATAACAAAACGAATATAGCAATTATTTAAAAACATTAAATAAAATAATTAGAAAAAAGTGAGGATCGATCCTTCGACAGCAGTGATGGAAACACCCGAGCACGTTAACCACTGCGCCAGCATTACTTATAGGAAAAGGTTGAAATTATGAAGTATACCGTAAGTTCCTTTGATTTGTATATGTAACAACTTATAATAAAAGGTCGTAAGTCACAGCGAAGCATCAGGCCATTGCTTTCAGAAATTGACCCAGGAATTTGGAATTCGACTGTACACGAAATATGAATCCACAACACATTGGAGAAATTATATAACACACACTGAAAATAAATTAAATATAATACATAATATATGAATATTTGTTCATTAAGAAAACATTTTAATGAATTTATCTAATATCTTTAAACGAGCAATTCTTGTATATTTATTCTTAGAGGAAAATCCCTCTCAACCTAGTACATCTGCGCGATGACGTTAAATGGAAGGGATAGCGACACGAGAACGGAGCAGTGCCGTGCGACAGCTCACTTTTGCGTTGGCGCTCGGACGAGACGGTTGTGTGGTTGTGCTCTCAAGTGCTATTTTGTTCTATTAGTGACTGTCAAATCGTGATTTCGGTTAATTGTGCTAATTTTAGTTTCGATTTAGGTTATTTTGTGATTTTGCTCATGTTAAGATTATTTTAATAATTAAAAAGGGGTTAGGATTGTTAGAGTGTTTCTTTTTAAATACTTAATTTGATAAAACGTTTGTAAGATCAGAAGTGGGATAGTTTACGCCACTTTGATCGTTCTCCATCCTCTTATTTTAAAACCACGTGGTCGATCAATCTTTTTCTAGTAGTTTAGTGCTTTGTTATTTTTGTAAATAGTTGCGGTTAGTAATTATGTCGAGTAGTGATTATTCTGGTGGTGAAACGCCACCCACGCGTCGAAGTAGGAGTCGTGATAGTCGAAAACGTAGGCATGGTTCACATAAACGTCGCGACCGTCGTTCAAAACGACGCGATCCGTTAGATCAGATTTTGCAAAGACTGAATGCACTTGAGGAGCGCCTGCCGGTGACGGCGACTAAGACCGCTCCGTCTCGTCCTTGCGTCAGAGGCAGCCCCTCATCCGTGGTCTTGGACGTCACCGAGACTGCTGCTGAGGTTGGCGTGGCGACGCCCTCTACGAGCCGGCCTGCGGAAACGCCGCGCGATACCAGCAGCATGGCGGATGGGATTGTCGGTGCACTCTCTTCATTGTTACAAGTAAGATCTAAGCATTACTACATTTCAAATTTCGACCCAAGTGTGCATGATTTTGATGTGTGGTGTGCGGAGGTAGACCGTGGCCGGAACCTGAACGGTTGGGATGATCATGAGTGTTTTGGGCGTATCGGTGGTTGCCTACGTGGTGACGCCAAAACTTGGTTGAACCATTGGGTGACAAACGATCGCTCGTGGTCGAATTTTAAAGCCGAGTTTCGATCGTTGTGTCCACGTGAAGTCGATATGGCGACTGTGCTGTATGACGTCATGAGTACAACGTCTAACAAGTTCACCACGTATGAGGAGTACGCTCGAATGTCCCTACTGCGGCTAAATATCGTACGAGGGCTTTCGGATGAGCTCAAAACCGCAATAGTAGTTCGTGGCATCTCCGATCCTCAGGTGAAAGCCGCGGCTACTAACGCCAAACTGCAGCCGAAAGATTTGGTCGAATTTTTGTCTGTGTACGTTAAACCTAAGAACACGCAAAGTGCTACCGGTAATCCCATACGCTCGTCAGCTGCTGAAACGTCCAATCCTCGTAAACGCGAAGCGTCTAGGAGGGGACAGGTGACATGTTTCTCGTGTGGCAGACACGGTCACAAACAGGCCGACTGTTCAAAAAAATCTAAAATTGATTCAGCCATTTCTAATTCTAAATCTACCTCCTCTGAGACTCCGAATGTAAAAGACACGAAGTCTAATTCAAAACCAGTCAGAGTGATTTGCACCTATTGTAAGAGAACTGGTCATCTCGTTGATTCGTGCTATTTAAAGCAACGTATGGATTCTAAGTCCAATGATAAAAATAGTAGTGACGTAAATTTTTGCTCCGCGTCGATTCCGGACGAAACAACGTGATGACGACGATTATTCAAAAATTACCCGTAGACGTTTTAATTGATTCTGGGTCTGATATTTCACTTATTTCTAGATCGGTTTTAAAGCATTTTAGTTTTAATCAATTGCCAACCTATCGTAGATTGCGAGGTATCGGTAGTCAAGATATCGAGTCTACTTCTTTTGTTAAGACTGTAATTGAGTTCCCTGAATTATCATTAGAGGCGGATCTTTATGTAGTACCGCCAGATTGTATTCAGGCACCTGTCTTAGTAGGGACTGACATTTTAAATCGCGAAGGTGTCACCTACATTAGGACGAGTGACAGTCAACGATTGATGAGAGTAGATCAAGCGTACAGCGTGTCATCTGTGGAGCCGGCTGGCCAAGTGAAGACACCCTTAGTTGGTGATGACAAGAAACGTTTGTTATCTTTGATTGAGGAGTTTTCTGAAACGTTCACCACTGGCACAGCGACCTCCACAGTAAACACTGGGAGCATGGAGATTAGGCTTAACAGTGACAGTCCGATAAGTTATCGACCGTACAAGCTTTCCGCAGACGAAAAGTTACGCGTTCGCGGCATAATTAGTGATCTTTTGAGTAAGGGCATCATACGAGAATCCCAATCAGACTATGCAAGTCCTATCATCCTCGTAAAGAAAAAGAGCGGGGAGGATAGGATGTGCGTAGACTACAGGGCCTTAAACGCTGTCACTGTTAAAGAAAGATTTCCATTGCCACTAATCGATGACCACATCGATAAATTAGGCAACTTCAAGTATTTTAGCAGTCTTGACATGGCTACTGGCTTTCACCAGGTGCCAATGAAAGACGATGCCTCCATTAGTAAAACTGCCTTTGTGACGCCTGAAGGGCATTATGAATATTTAAAAATGCCCTATGGGCTGGCTAACGCCCCTGTCGTGTATCAGCGCATTATTACAAAGACACTCAAGCATCTTATAGACACTGGTCATGTATTGACCTATATTGATGACGTACTGATCATGCCCAATTCAACCGAGGAAGGTCTAAAGGTATTGCGAGAGGTGTTAAAAACCCTCTCAGCGGCAGGTTTCTCGGTCAATCTGAAGAAATGTACGTTTTTAGATACGGAGGTCGAATACTTAGGACGGCTGATTGGACATGGTCAGGTACGGCCGAGTCCGAGTAAAACTGATGCTCTGGTTAAGTCCCCGAAACCCACAAATGTAAAAGAGGTGCGTCAGTTCTTGGGGCTGGCAGGTTATTTCCGCAGGTATATTGCTGGATATGCCTCAAGGACTGCTTGTATTGCCAAGCTACTGAGAAAAGGTGTGCCTTTTGTTTGGGGACCGGAACAAGATGTCGCTCGCGATTATATCATTAAGTGCTTAACTGAGGAGCCAGTTCTAGCAATTTTCAATCCCAGTCTGCCCACAGAACTACATACCGATGCTAGTTCGATAGGATTCGGGGCTATTTTGCTTCAGGAACATGAAGGAAGACGTAAGCGAGTGGTCGGGTATTACAGTAAGTCCACCCAGGGAGCGGAATCAAAATACCACAGCTACGAATTGGAGACCTTAGCTGTGGTACGTGCTTTACAACATTTTCGGCATTATTTGATCGGTATAAAATTCAAAATTGTCACAGATTGCAATTCTTTAAAATTAACTGAACGCAAAAAGGATTTACTGCCTCGTGTAGCTCGCTGGTGGGTTTACATGCAGGATTTTCAGTTTTCTTTGGAGTACCGAAAGGGTTGCAACATGCAGCATGCTGATTTTCTCAGCAGACAACCTGCTCACGTGTTCCAAATCCAAAATCCACGAAACTGGGCGAAAATTGCTCAAACTGCCGACTTAGAGACTCAGGATCTAATGCAGAAGGTTCGAGAAGGCCAGTTAGATAGCAGTAGATTTTTTATTAAAAATGACTTGCTGTACTATAAGTACACGCCTACTGGTGAAGACTCGCGCCTTCTGTGTTTCATACCGAAAGGACATAGGCTTAGTCTTTTAAGAGTCTTTCATGACGCTCACGACCACATAGGCGTCGATAAGACTGTCGATTTGATACTGCGTCACTTTTGGTTTCCTGGCCTTAGACATTTTGTTAAAAAGTATGTTGGCCATTGTATCGTTTGTTTAGCGCATAAGAAAGTGCCCCGAGCACCTCACCAACCAATCGAGTCTTGGACAAAACCGGATATTCCCTTTTCCGTGCTACATGCCGATGTTCTTGGGCCGTTAACAGAGTCCAACGGTTATAAATACATTCTCATAGTTGTAGACTCATTTTCAAAATTTTGCTTATTGTACGCGTTATACCGGCAAGACGCGGATGAATTGAAAAGGGTGTTTCCCAATGCCGTCTCACTGTTTGGCACTCCGTCAACTATAGTGTGTGACAGAGCTAGGATGTTTGAAAGCGCTGCATTTCAAGAGTGGGTAACTGAGCTTGGGTCCTCTATACATTTTATCACACCTGAGATGCATCGCGAGAACGGCCAAGTCGAACGGTACTGCCGCACAGTCCTCAACATGCTGCGCATAGAGGTTAACAGCAAGGGTGCTTCTTGGTCCAACGTCTTTGGAAAGTGCAGCTAACCCTTAACATCACGAAGCAGGCAACAACTCGCACCTCTGCCCTGCAGCTGCTGACCGGTGTTGAAGGAACCACTCCGGTTCTACGATCGCTGGTCCGAGACATTGCGCTGAGCGACTCTCATCCGAACCGAGAAGCCCTGCAGACTCTGAGGAGACAGAGGGTCTCGGAACTGCTTGCTGCCAACCAGCAACGACAGGACGCCTACGTTAATGAGGGTCGTCGACAGCCCCGTACTTTTTCTGTTGGCAGTTTCGTGTTCGTCATGATTGTCCGATTCCAGGATGCGTGGTCCGTACAAAGTTGTCCGGGCATTGCCTCATCACCGTTACGAGCTTGAGTTGTTGGCAGGCTCATATGGCAAGAAAACTCAGAGCGCCGCAGAACATATGGTTCAGTGGCGGGGTGAGTGGACCCCGGACACATGCGAGGCATTCTTCGGGACTGGTGAGTGACCTGTGTTGTCCTGGTGTCCGTGGGTGGCAGCCAGAGTCGCACGCAGGTGACCATGTGTGTGTATACCTGGTACCCTTGTGGGGTAGCCAGATCGTCACGGAGGTGACCATGTGTGTGTATACCTGGTACCCTTGTGGGGTAGCCAGATCGTCACGGAGGTGACCATGTGTGTGTATACCTGGTACCCTTGTGGGGTAGCCAGATCGTCACGGAGGTGACCATGTGTGTGTATACCTGGTACCCTTGTGGGGTAGCCAGATCGTCACGGAGGTGACCATGTGTGTGTTTACCTGGTACCCTTGTGGGGTAGCCAGATCGTCACGGAGGTGACCATGTGTGTGTTTACCTGGTACCCTTGTGGGGTAGCCAGAACGTCACAGAGGTGACCTTGTGTGTGTTGTCCTGATACTCCTCGATGCGGAGGTTTAATCAGAGGGCCTCGGAAGTGGCTTCTTGATTTGTTGTTATTTGTGTTGTCCTGGCCGTTGCCAGAGGGCCACTTTCGAGAGCTTCTTGTTTTACTGTTGCACATACTATGTTTGCCGACATCGTTCATGAGTAGAGCTCCTCATTGATGATGCCTTCTTGCTTTGGTTACCCTTTGTAATGGGATTGCTTGAGTGCACGCTTGCTGTCCGTTTGCAATGAGTATCCAAAGCCAAAATAATACATCACTACAATGTTGTTCTAACATTTCAGAAGATAATGATGTTGATGAGGAACCATCAAATGAGGATGGACTACAAAGGGACCCTGCTGCAGAAATCCAAGCTGACGAGGCCGTTCAGCTGTCAGGAACGGCCGTCTTAGAGGAAAATCCCTCTCAACCTAGTACATCTGCGCGATGACGTTAAATGGAAGGGATAGCGACACGAGAACGGAGCAGTGCCGTGCGACAGCTCACTTTTGCGTTGGCGCTCGGACGAGACGGTTGTGTGGTTGTGCTCTCAAGTGCTATTTTGTTCTATTAGTGACTGTCAATTGTGATTTCGGTTAATTGTGCTAATTTTAGTTTCGATTTAGGTTACTTTGTGATTTTGCTCATGTTAAGATTATTTTAATAATTAAAAAGGGGTTAGGATTGTTAGAGTGTTTCTTTTTAAAAACTTAATTTGATAAAACGTTTGTAAGATTATATATAATCAGGATCTCGGAAACGGCTCCAAGGATTTTCATGAAAGTTACAGATTAGGGGTTTTTCGGCCTAGTCCAGCCAAGTCCCAGGTTCGAGAAAAGCTTGGTTCTCAAGATATAGACATTTTAAAAACCGAGCGATGCTCGGTCAACCAGATATTAGTATTAATAAAAGACTGCTTACCTAAGCTGGATTTGATATGTCTAACAGAGGTAAACATAAAGGAGGAGGAAATTTATAATTACGAAATACATGGCTACTGTCCATATTACCTAACTAGAACGGAAAAAGGAGGTGGTGTGATAATATATGTTCAAGAAAACGTGTCATTTGAAATTATAAAGAAATATATTTATTTATTTATTTATTTTATTTATTTATAAAACTTTATGCACATTTCTGTACAACGGCGGACTTAATGCCGTAGGCATTTTCTGCCAGTCTACCTTAGGGTGATGCAGAGATAAAACATAGTAGGTGCAAAAGTAAAAGAATCACTGACTAGAGATACATACCAATAATATATAATACATATATAAATAATAATAATAAGTACATATACATACATACATATGTACATACATATATACATACATACTATCACATTCATGTGCAGAGAGAAGAAATATAAATAGAAATAAATCAATTAACTATGAGTCGAATCTGCCAGCTTCTTGAGTAGGAATTCTCGAGCCTTAACCCTGGAGTGGTCGCGTGGACTACATATGTAATCCACCTATACAAAATCGATAATTTCCAACAATCGGTTTGCTTTAATTTGTTGAGCCTCCAGGTACTTTCAAATGAATGATTGAGCGACACACTCCGTGCAGCATAAGCGTAGGACTCACTCGGTTGTGTCACAGGATCTCAGTAAAGTGCGTGGACTACAATTGTAATCCGCGCGACCAATTGCGTAACTATTTTTTTTTCATTGAATTGTCATTTTTTCGTTTATTGTAGACAAATAATACCTTATTTTGTTTTGTTTTGTCACATAATTGTTATTTATGATGATTGATTTTAGAAAAAAAATATACAATGCACGTGATGCACTAATTTAGTCGTGGCTAGCTGAAGTTGATGTGGGAAATGATGTTTATGAAGCTCAATCAAGCTCCGACGAAGAAATTGATAATTTACTAGAGGAAGACCATCAATCAGAATCCCAGCAAGAGCAAGAGATACTAAGTGATGGATCTGACGAAAGTTCTGAAGAAGATATCCATCTCAGCAACGTCACCAACGCACTGGCTTTTACAAATAAGTGAATGACATTTATGGTCGAAAATAATTCCCGTAAACAGAGGGATAATACAAAGCCATAACATAGTATTTATACCCGAAAGGAACAGCTCGTCAAAAAACAACCCTAGAAGACTGATTTATCTAATATTATACTAAGAAGAAAATTGATAATATCGAGGAGAAACATAGAAGAGAACTAAAATTTGAGGCTTTACAGGAATATTACTAATGGGTGAAGTAGTTGGAAAAAGAAAAGTACTTGTACTTTGTATTATATATACAGAAACTCAACCCTCACTAGACAGGCCAGGGAGAATGAAATAGCGGACCTTTTACGATAATTTATAATATGAATAAAAATACAAAATGAGGTGTTTGCGCGACAATGGTTTCGAATGCTCTGTCCGTTGAGAGCCGCCGTCCCGGCTTGCGCGCACGGGCCGCGGTCGCGCGGCCCGCCGCTCCCTCTTCCCCGCCGCTGCCGCCGCCGTCGCCTGGTGTTCATGCGTGCGTGAACATATTCCCAGGGCCGCATTGGGAAGATGATGTATGATGATATTGATGATTATGATTATTTATTATACGTCTTCTTTGAGTAAAGGGCAAATTTTGTTAAAGCCTCTTCTTATCGTTCCTTTGTTGATTTTTATATCTGCTACGCGCGCCACTCCGTCTGGTCCAGGATAGATTTTCAAAACACGTCCAAGGGGCCACTCCGCTGCAGGTAAGGCTTCGTCCTTCACGATGACCAGGGTGCCTTCCGCTATCTCTCCCTTTGAACGTTGCCATCTCGTTCGCTGGTGTAACTGAGAAATATATTCTCTATTAAATCGCTTCCAAAAGTGTTGACGCAGCAGTTCGACTCTCTGATGCCGCGGCAGCCGAGCAGGGTCGCAGTCGGACATCTGTGGGTGAGGTAACACAGTGAGAGTTCGACCAATCAAGAAGTGAAAAGGAGTTAGGGCAGAGAGATCTGATGGATTATTCCCAACCACTGCAACTCCTGAGAGCCAGAATCAACAGTGGCAACCACCAGAAAAGCGCCGAGACAATTAAGCTCGACGTGTCCCGGAGAATGAATTTACCTGTCTTGGATCCTGCAACGAAATTAATCAGAAAAGAATAGTGGAGGAGTAGGAAAAAATATATGTTCCCACTTCCCTCCATGCAAGCAGGAGACAGAACCAAACAAGGCCAATAGGCACAAAGGGACATTACAACTGGGAGAAGCCCAGTTGCCTAGCACCACGGGTAAAATGACTAATATTAATGGGTCCTAAATTGTGAACTGTTATATTTGATTCCAATAATAGGTATGGCAAAAACGCTTGAACGCACGGAAGTTTGTTCGAGTTTCCACAAGGTCCGTATAGTAAACGACTCCAGATGTAGCCTGTACAGTATCCAACATAATATTGCGTTCGTTCTGCCAAAGAATACACTCCCATAGAATATGATGTGCTGATTGTTCATATTCACAATCTGGTGTTGAACATTGACAGAAAGGCGAGGGAACAAGCTTGAAGGAAAATAATTTACTTTTAAAGTTACCATGTCCCGTGAGAAATTGGGCAACACAGTGATCCACCTCCAGCCACGTCCTAGCCAACCGCTCGCGAACGGATGGAAAGAATTGGTGGAGGTGCCGCCCCTTGATGGAATTATCCCACCTACATTGCCATTCGGATAAAAGTTCCTCCCAAACGTCACTTTGTGGTTTGAATAACCTAGATATTTTAGCACGTTCACGTTGCGGTAAAAAATCAGCATCAGTGGTCTCCCGTGCGGAATAGTACATTGCAGCACGTCGCTGCACTTCAAGGTCGACTGGAAGAACACCAGCAAGTACCGGTAAAGCTTCAGTACTGACGGTCCTGTATGCTTTACTTAAGAATAACAAAGCCAAGCGCTGACTCTGAAGCAATTTACGCCGTGCCGCCCCTATGGTGGCCCTATCGGCCCAAACAGGTGCTCCGTAGCACATACAGCCCAAGTAAGTGGCCCCGTAAATAGTTTTTAAAGTTAAAAACGACAAACCCCAAGTAGATTTTGATATTCTCGTTAAGGCATAAAAGTTATTTTTAGCTTTTTCCCCAACCGTTTTTATATGATCTATGAATGTAAAATTTCTCTCTAAGACTAAACCGAGATAGCACACTGATTGCTTCTTTTTAACGGGAACATTGTTGAATTTAATACTAGGCCACGATTTAAGGTCTCCTTTTAAAAGGAGCTGATAGGTTTTATGTGGTGCAAAAGTCAGACGGTTTCGATCGCCCCACTGAGATATTAATCGTAGGCATGTGTTAGCCAAATTCTCGAGTCCAGCACGAGTACTCGACTGAATGAGTAGGAGACCGTCATCCGCGTAACCAGTTAAAGAACAGCCACTAGGAAGTGGAATCGCGAGGAAATCATCAAAGCCTAGATTCCATAAATGGGGACCGATAACCGAACCCTGAGGACAGCCCATGGTGAGAGGTTTCGATACGGAATTATGTCCGAGTTTAAGTTTTGCAGAACCATTTGAAAAGTATGAGCAAAGGAGATTATATATATTATTATAGCAACCACGGCCTTTTATTTTAAGCAGAAGCATTGGCCACCACGCGTTATCAAAAGCCCCAGAAATATCCAAAAAGATTCCAAGTACGTACTTGTGTTCGGAGGTATTAACTATTTTTCTAACAGAGAGTGCCGCGTCTACGGTAGATTTCCCGACAGTAAAACCAAATTGGTTTTTATGGAATTTGGGTCCGTCCGGTAACAATCGCGGAACAATAAGCCGCTCAAGGAGCTTACCCAGAGAGGGTAATAATGTTATGGGCCGGTAAGACTTAGGGTCATCAGGTGGTTTGTCGCCGCTTTTAGGTATTATACGTATAAAGCCGTGTCTCCATATACGAGGAAAAACGCCTTCGGAAATACACCGGTTGTAAACAATTAATATCGCGTCACCCGCCGATTTACACGCTTCCTTTATCATACGATTCGAAATTTTATCTTCACCTGATGACTTGTTAAGGGGCAGTCTCCTGACAACATTAAGGAATTCGTCAGTTGATGGAAGGTCTGACGCTGGTGATTCAGGTGCGACTGCAGCCCACGCTCTTATTTGTTTGTGGTAGTCATTGTCATTAACAGATGAATCATCCGGGATAAGAGTATTTAACAGAACCTCAGTTGTTTCTTCAATACCCGTCGTGTGTATATTATTTACTTTAATGTTCTGAACAAACGCGAGGTCGACTGATCGATTGGCTTTAAACTCATGATATAAAGGAGACCACGGACCTTCTTTTTCCAATTTATCAACTACTTTACGCAACAGATTACCCTTAGCTTTTTCAACCGATGCTCTGTAACGGGACTTGGCAACTCTAAATGTATTTAAAGCAGTTGTTAGCAAGTCTCCGGTGACTTGACGTTTTTTAAGCTTGTTAAGATGTTTACGCGCCCGTCGATAAGTTTTACGCTGTTCGGTTAGGTAGTCACACCACCAGTCACATCTACGTATATTGGTCATAGATCCGCGACCAATGGCAATGTCAGCACAGTACGTGAAGGTGTCTGACATAATTTCAGCACTTTCTTCAGCTGACAGCCCATCGCGAGTGAACTCTTTGGCATGACACGCAAAAAGTGATCTAAAGAATTCCCAATTAGCGCCTTTACTTTTGTACCTAAAGTTACCAATGACATGTGAGGAACCCTGAATAAAAACCGGAACAAACTCGTACACGATCAAGCGATGATCACTACAAGACGCGTCCGGTAGGACACGCCACCTATCCAGCTGTACGTCGGCACTAGAAAGTGTGACGTCAATACAAGATTCGCCCATTGGGCTGCAAAAAGTAGGTGGTGCATCGGGGGTGTTATGAATTGTTAGATTCATTTCAGCAATGAAGTCTTCTACAGCGCAGCGCCGTTCGTAGTCCGTGGACCGGACTTTGCCATACCACAAGGACGAAGACGCATTAACGTCTGCGCCTACGATAACTTTGCAGCCCGCGAGTGACCGCAAGACGTGACGGAGGTTATGTATGTGAGGAGCAACAGGGTCTGAATATTGAAAATAACAGCTCACAATGTAAACTTTAAAAGTAGCGGATGAGACTTCCGCAACTGCACAGTGAGGCGTCATGAGGTTACGCAAAGACGTTACTGTAAAGTTACAAGAACGCGACACGTAAATTCCGGCTCGTGCCTTGTTATCCAACTGAACTACCTTGTGACGTAAGCTCGTGTTTTGGTATTGTTCTTGAATCAGTACAATGTCTAAGTTATAATCGATAATTAATTTGTCCAATTCAGAAGTCGCCACTCTGTCGTTATGGAGATTTAATTGACCTATTTTTAAACCATCCATTATATTAGTAGTTAGTGTTGAGTATTAACTGTTCGAGCCTAACTTTATAGGTGGTACACTGTTGAGAACCGCACCGATGGTCAAACGGTTTTTTAAAACGTTTACACGCCACACATACTGGTGTAAAATCAGAGTTATCCTTATGCGGGCATTCTTTTGTTTCATGTGCTTCAGAACAATTAGCACAGGTAGGCGATTTATTAACGCAGTATTTTTTTACGTGACCGAACTGCTGACAATGCAGACAACGTACTACATCGACATCATCAAAAAACCGACAAGTCGCGAAGTCAATAAAAAGCTTCTGTTTGGTATTAACTAAATGCTGTCGTATGGCGGCGTCGATCTCAATGCCTACCCACTTCCGACCGTTATCTAGTTTACGTCGACGTATAATTTTTGTCGACTTAATAAAGTCTTCCTCTTTGATTGACAATTCGTCTTTTATATTTTGACGGTACAAAGCAAGCAAAAAAGTGTTGTCTTCCATTGAGGATGGAACGTCTTTGACTAATATACGTGGCCTTCGTCCTTTCGGTTTTTCGAGTCTTAACCCGGCGGATCTAATACCTTCTACCGATTGCAGCTTATTTATTTGAGTGTCGTTAGCGACACGTAACACAACGCCCGATTTCGCGATTTTTTTCATGCCTACAATTTGAAAACCGTCATCACTTGGCTTAATAACTTTTTTAAGAGCTTCCTTGGTAGCTGACGAAGTCGCGAAATCAGCTGACTTTTCATTGGCGGGGTATGCTATCACGCACGGAAGCGGTGGTCTAGACTCCATTACCGGAGCGACCTTCGGCAGACGAAGTTTCAGGGAATCAGCATAAGAAATTTTGTTTGAATCGTTTTTGACAATACTGACATTATTATTTGATTTTACTTTATCCAGTTCGCGCTCAATATTGACTAACTTTGTTTCATTGGAAGATGACCGTATGGCTAACAAAGAGACAATAGACGTAATACGCTGTGTCATGTCCATAATCGCGGTTTTATTGGCTATATTAATACGAGATCCTTGATCGTTCACAATGTCGTTTATTTTCGACAAATATGCAGACGCCTGATTTACTAAGTCGTAATACTCTTCGTTCGAATTAATGACATTAGTTGTTACCGGCGACGATTTTTCAAAAGAATCGGTTAAATGTTGTCTCTTTGGGTTATCCTCAGGTGTTAAATAAGAGGGAGACATATCAACAAACAAACGTTTTGAATAAGCGGAGGTCGGTGACCTGTGTGGCTTTGTTATTCGACGCGATGAGTCTACACCACCGGTATCAGGTGGTTCATCATTACTGGACAACATAATATTGAATTAAAAACAACAAATAAATTGAAATAAGAACGTAGAAACGAAGAAAAAATTCGAAAAGATAATTTTTTCCACGGTACCCCCAGAACCAAAAAATAAAAAGTACTCACCGAATGCTGATAAACTAATTTTAACTATATTTACCAATAAAATACGCGTAAAAAACCCTTAAAAACTCACAAAACCACCACTAAGCACAAAAGCACACAGCTGGGATCAATTCACGAGCCGGTAATCGACGACGAAACACGTAAAAAGTAATAATTATCGGCAGCGAAACAAATCACCACTACACTGTACCGTTGCACGGAGGGAAGCTTCCACGTCCCTTCCGGTTACTAATCATAATCGGACCAGCGTAGTCTACGCCCACGTTACTAAATATGAAATTTGCGTGCAGTCTTTCTTCAGGCAGCTGCCCCATTATAGGTGTCACTATCTTACCTTGATATCTTTTGCACTTAAGACATGATTGAGTAGTTTTTCTGGCTAAGTTACGACCTGATATTGGCCAAAACATTTGACGAATATGTGCTAGTAATAATTGAGGACCGGCGTGTAAAAGTGTTATGTGATATGTACGAAACATGATCTTAGTTAAATAATGATTTGAATGTAGTAAAATTGGGAATTTTCTATCATAATTGTATGGTGAGTTGGCTAACCTTCCCCCCACACGAATGAGCTGAAATTCATCTAAGAAAGGGTTAAGTGAATTTAATTTATGCCCGACAGGTAGTTTTTTACCATTTAAAAGTAATGAATACTCATCAGGAAATGAATGTTGTTGAATTATTTTCGCTAACTGATATCTCGCTACATAGTACCATGACTGTGGTTCAGTATGTTTGAGAATGTCCGTGACTTTGTGTTTGACGAATGTTTGTAATTTGCGTGTCGGTGAATTTATCCAGGATAAAACAATTATCGAGTCACTCCAATAATAACACTTACATTTGTTTTTATTGCGAAGTGAATTTAAAACTTTAATACATAAATTAACACCGGTAAACGCGGCACATAATTCAAGTCGCGGTATGGTAAGTGTTTTTAAAGGAGCCACCCGTCCCTTGGCAACTAACAGTTGAACGCTGATATTGCCATCTGGTGTATATGTACGTATGTATACGCAAGCACCATACGCCTGTTGTGAGGCGTCACAAAAAATGTGAAGTTCAATGTTGTCGCGCAATGAGTCATGGAATGCTCGCCGAGGAATAGATAAATGATTTATAAAAAGTAACGATTCCACGAACTTTGCCCATTGTTGTTGTATTGAAACCGGTATTTCACCGTCCCAGCTGATATTATTTATCCACATCTGTTGCATAATTAGTTTAGCTTCGAGGACGCACGGACTAATGAGACCCAGTGGGTCGAAGATATGACCGATAGTGGACAAAATTGTGCGTTTTGTGATTTGTTTTTGTGATACAAATTCTGAATGTACTGTGTATGAAATTGTGTCTTTGTTGATGTTCCAATAGATGCCTAGTGTTTTTGATGGATCGTTTGAACTAAGATTAAATGTTGCATTGTCTGAATCATTGAAACCTAGTTTATTTAGAACAGCGGGACAGTTAGACTGCCATTTTCTAAGAGGAAATTGATATTTTTGTAATTCGGAAAAAACTCCTTTGGCAATTTCCAATAGTTCCGACTCATCATCTGTCCCGGTCAAAAGGTCATCACAATAAAAATCATGCAAGATGATTTCGGAGACCAGTTTGTGATCATAGCTGTCCGAATGATTTTGTGTGTTTTGACAATCTAGGCCTATTTGTTTTATGCAGCGTGTTGCTAAAAACGGCGCCGATGCCGTGCCGTATGTGACAGTGTTAAGCGTGTATGTTTGCAGAGGTTCCGTAGGATTGTATCGCCATATGATTTGTTGCAGTGGGCGCTGATGTTCCACCACTGTTATTTGGCGAAACATTTTTTCGATATCCGCTGATATTATATACTTATGTTGACGGAATCGTATGAGTATAGAAATAAGGTCGTCTTGCACGACAGGACCGACTAACTGAATGTCGTTGAGTGCTAGTTTTGAGGATGTCTTTGCGGAACCGTCGAATACTGCTCTGAACTTTGTGGTTGTGCTTGACTCGCGTATAATACCGTGATGTGGAAGATAGTATACTGGTGAGTCTTGTTTGTTTGTGTTAGTGCTGTTTGCACTTGATTGTATGATTGATGAATTATTTTCTGAATGAATGTGTGTATTTTTATGTGAATGTTTGTTTAAAGTCATGTGGCCTAATTGTATGTACTCTGTTATGAAGTTTGAGTACTGTTGTTTGTACGTGTGATTTGAATTCATGCGGTTTTCTATTGAATAAAACCGTCTTTTCGCTTGATAGTATGAGTCACCCAAGCAATCAGGTGATTTTTTAAATGGAATGTTGACAACGAATCTGCCATCACTTTGTCTTGTTGTTGTTTGTGTAAAAATTATCTCGCATGCATCTGAATCGGAGGGATCGTTTATTTGTGAATTAGATAAACTATCCAGCTCCCAAAAGCGTGATAACTGATCTGAGTTGTTGTTATTGAAAAAACAACTGTTTGTGTGTTTGTTGGTGTCTGTTGTACACCCGGAGACTAGCCAGCCTAATTCAGTTTCTTGTAGTGTAGGCTGTTGTTTACCTAACTGAATGCAACCGCTGCTAATTATTTGCCAGAATATGTCCGCGCCTAGCAACATGTCAATCGGTGCGGGTTCATAGAACTGAGGGTCGGCTAGTTGTATATGTTTAGGTATATTTAAACCTTGTGTATTGATGCGCATGTGAGGTAATGACTGTGCTATTGTATCAAGTACCAAACATGGCAAATTGGCTGTGAATGAACCATGTAGTGATTTTATCAGGACATTTGTGCGATGAAAAATTTTTGTATGTTGCTGATTTATGCCTGAAACTGTGCCGTGAATGGGTTCAAATGTGAGATTGAGCTTTGTACTCAGACTGTTTGTAATGTAACAGGAGGTACTTCCACTGTCCAGCAAAACCCTCGCCAAATGTGGTGTTCCATCACTGGCGATGACATGTAGTAAGGCAGTGGAAAGTAGAACTGTTGTGTGTTGTGAGCTACTGTTACTAGCGAGTGTGGTGTGCGCAGTGTCCTTGGTCGCTTCCTTATGTAAGTGCAGCATTGTGTTATGTTTCCGTTGACAATACTTACATGCTCCGCCACGGCATGACTTTGTTTCGTGACCGTTATGCAAGCAGTTAGCACAAAAGTTGGAAAACTTAGAAACTTTTTCTATCCTCTTCTCCACCGTCATTTGTTTGAATTGTTGACAAGCGAATAGAAAATGTTGACCTTTACATAAGGGACAAAGAATGCGAGATTGTTTATCTTTATTGTCTGATTTCGATGATTTTGAAACTGTTTGTTGTATGTTTTTATGTAAGGTTTTAGTGTCTTCAAGATTTTGCAAAAGCATGAAACGATCACTGAGATATGATTTTAAATCTTGAAGTGTGGGCTGTTCTACTGTGTTGTTTTTGCTTGTTTCTTTCCAATATCTGAGTGTTGTGAAATCTAATTTGGAGGTAATTAGATAAATTAAAATTGTGTCTACTGTGGGTTCGCCTAAATTATTAAGAGCTCTGAGATTTTTATTTACTGTGTCTAGTAATTGTCTGAGTGATGTTGCGGATTCTTTCTCAATGTTTTGCATGCTGAATAATGCGTGAAGATGATTGTGAATCAGCTGTTGTGTGTTATTATATCTTTCCGTTATAAGTTCCCAAGCTACCCGGTAATTATTTGATGACATTTCTAATGATTTAATAATATCGGAAGCTTCACCTTGCAGAGATGCACGCAAATAGTGAAACTTTTGAATGTTGTCTATTGATTTATTATTGTGTATGAGTGATTCAAAAGTGTCTCTGTATTCGAGCCAATTCTGATATTCCCCTGAGAAATGTGGAAGGTCAATTGTGGGTAGTTTAATGTGTGCTTTTGTTGCTGTGTCACCTGCATTTGGAGTTGGTACAGACCCGGCGACGCAGGCAGTTTCATGTTCACGCAGCAGATGGATGCCGAGCGCAAGTTGATATTGGTATTCCATTTCAAATTGCTCCCGCTCAAGCAGGTAGTCCACTAATACTACGCAGCTGTCTCCCTAGACGCGCTCAGAGCAAGGCGAAGTAGGTAGGTAAGCAATTAAAGCTGCAAGTATTGGGAACAAAATCGATAGAAGGTAATAAAATTACTTGAAAATGTGAGAATGAGATTGCATAAAATATGATCGGAAAAAAAAAGAGAGAGAAAAAAAAATGTGGGTAAGCAGGATTTGTGAAAAAAAAAATGAGAAAAAAATTTGAATGTAAGGGACTGGCGTCAGACGAGAATGAAATAGGTTCGAACTCACGACTGCTGCTACCAAACCCTTAATGTTGTCCGTTGCCGCTGCTGGATGCTGAGTTCGCCGACCGCCGACTGCCGTTGACGTTGATCGCCGACTGCTGGTAGTTAACGGCCAGCTGAATTCCTGGCGATGATGAGGTTTTCTTCTGCGCTGATTCTTGTTCGAAGACCGAAGGACCATAGACAGGCCAGGGAGAATGAAATAGCGGACCTTTTACGATAATTTATAATATGAATAAAAATACAAAATGAGGTGTTTGCGCGACAATGGTTTCGAATGCTCTGTCCGTTGAGAGCCGCCGTCCCGGCTTGCGCGCACGGGCCGCGGTCGCGCGGCCCGCCGCTCCCTCTTCCCCGCCGCTGCCGCCGCCGTCGCCTGGTGTTCATGCGTGCATGAACACTCACACCTCGGAAGGAGCATCGAGCAATGTTGTACGCCGTTGCCGCGAGTGTGGATGAGCGCGCATTATAAGCACCTGGAAGATGTGCACCAAGTGTAGTTAGTTTGTATGTGAGGATCATTTCAAGATTATGTGCCTATCCTGTGCTAAAAATAACATTTAGTTAAAAGTTTTTACTATTATTTATAAATTTTGATCTCAAAAAGAACAGTCCAAGTGATTTTCATGCCATGTTGGAGAAGATTTGATTTTGTTTTGATTATTTGTAACACAGGGGTTGTGATGAAATTGTTATATTTATATTTTATTAAGAAAACTGTACTGATTATATTTTCATTGAAGTAATAAAGAGTTTATGAATAAATCTTTTGTTTTTTCAATTTGTATTATGGATTACGTATGTAGTCCACGCGACCACTCATGTAACTTTTAGGGACGCGACTACTGCAGGGTTAATCTTAAACGAGAAACGATTGGTTGCCGTCCTGATATTCAGAGGGAGTTCATTCCAGAGAAAGACCGCCTGAACAAAAAAGGAATGTTTCTGGAGGCTAGAGCGATGAGAGGGACATCGCAGAAGGCGATTACTAGAGGAACGGAGCTGCTTGCTATGTGCAGAGCATAAATACTGGAGATGAGAAGTAAGATAAGAAGGGGAAGTGGGTTTATCTAGAAGAGAAAATATAACATCTACTGTGAACTAATACATGGTCAAATTATCATGAATTGCAAAAAGATTGATATAATAACACAAGGGAACAGCATTTTTGTTGCATGAAATATTATGACTAATATTATACTTTCTCGGGGTGCTGATTTCAGATCTAGAAGTCAGATTGTTTGTATCAGCTTTAGTTTTTGAGATATCATTAAAACGCGTTTTTAAGAAAAATCTATTTTTTATGAAGAAAACTCTTAGAAAATCAACTACAACTTATTAAAAAAAAAGTCTTTTAAAAGATTTTCTTGCTTGACTTGGTTCACGAGGGCTGTTTTTGAAGCTCCAGCTATAATCCGCCATCTTGGAGCATTCCAGTGACCCTGGTAACGTGCCTCCATAGTCCGAATGTCTTTGATGGAACCGTTCCTCTTGTTTTTCACTCAATTGACCATGATTTTCAAGGAAACGGTCTAAATGGCTTTGGAGGAAGTGTACCTTGATGCTCATATCACAAACAAGCTGCTAGAAGTGTGACAACATCAGTTAATTATGCTCCACATAGCTTCAACTTATTTGTTTCCCAACAACTTTTTTGTTATTTTTCCCAAAGGCTCTTCGATGCTTTTATAGAAAGACCAAGGGTTCTGACTTATGCACTGGGGTCTTCCTGATTAAGGGGCTGGGGGTCAGCAGAAATATCTGAGTTAAAATCGTTGTACCACTATCATAACTTAAAGAAGAGCTTTTTTTTTCTTCTAAAACGGGATTATTTTGTATAGATGAAGAAGCTTGGAAAACTGGTGCATTGACGGAGTACAAGGCTGGTCAAGTAACAGATAACAAATTAGGATAAAGCCGTTTCGGACGGTTTCTTTTGTAAATCCTGTATAAATCAACCACACCAGAATAGCAATCATCTTGATGATTGGCAAGTTAATGCCACATCATTGGTGTTTGATACACACAATGGGGTATTTTCTTATTCCCCCATAATCTGAAAGACTCCACACATCTTTTACTTGCCCAAGGAGAAACCTAGTACTTGTCACTGATGTCCAAAGGGAATCCAAATTAATCAAAATACACCTGTTTTATGAAATCCGACACACATAGTCAACGATTTTTTAATGTATATTCACCACAGATGTTACAAAAGTAGTTGGGATCGTTTTTACAGATCTTTGTCGACTTGGACATAGTTAAACAAAAAATTGTTTTAAAGAACAGCTCCGTAGATTTGAAATTTAAATGTGACTAGTACTAAAATATGACTGATAGCTGTATCTCAAAAACTAGAGCTACTAGAAAAAAACTGAAAGCAGATTTGAAATCAGCGACCTCAAATTAGTAAAAAACAGGCATAAAATTCCATGCAACAAAAAAAAAGGTTTATTTTGTTCCCTTGTGTAATCACCTACAGGCCTCCGCAATTGAATAAATTACTGTTTATTAGTGAAATCAAGAAATTAATACAAAGTATACCTATAGGAAATGATGTAGTGTTAATGGGAGACTGCAACATAAATATATTGCAAGGGGAAACCGACTCACGCGCCAACGAGTACCTAAACACGCTGAGTGAGTTGGGCCTAGAATGCTGCATTCAAGATATTACACGAGAGGTAGTCCTGTCGGAGCGAAGAGTGACATCATGCATTGATCACATTTTTGTGCGAAGTGCGCGACCGGCCGGCGAGTTGCACGCCTTCGTACTAACGTCAACAGTTTCTGATCACTACCTAACGGGACTCTCGATCGAAGTAAACAAACAGCTGATGCCGCCTTGTTGTCGTACGGTACTTAATAATGAAGTGGTTCAAAATAAATTACGTAACGTAGAATGGACTAAACTAATGTGTATTGACGACCATTTAGAATTGTACGGGCAAATGTGTGATATATTTAGCAACATTTACAGCACGTCGGAAACGACAAAGCTAGTTAAACAGAGGGAATCTAACAGTTGGGTTGATAAGAAATTGAAAAATATTTTAGATATTAAGGACGCGTTGTTCCGTAAATGGAAAGCAAATCCGAAAAACATGTCACTACGATTAGAGTACACAAAATATCGTAATAAAGCAAATAAAGCTGTAAATGTCGCTAGGAATACACACAGGCGCCTGGAGTTGAAAAACTGTAATGGAGATATGAGAAAAGTGTGGGAGTGTGCGAACAAGTGGCTTGGTAAGAAAAAGTTGAAAGTTGATGATGTGATCCAAAAGTATTTTATCAGAAGTAACGAGAAACTGGAAAACGTATGTAATATTTTTTGCAATACTTTCACAAATGAAATCAGATTATTAAAACAGAAACATATATGTATCCATTTGTTTTATAATAGACATGAATATGTAAAAGAAAGTGATGTAAGTTTTAGATTTAAAAGGGCCTGCCCTAAAGATATATGTTTAATAATAGATAACCTAAGCTGCAGCAAGTCCCCAGGCTCTGATGGCATTCGAGTTCAGGATTTAAAAAGCATTAACCACTTCCCTGTCCGATGAATCACATGTGATCCACGACTATTGTTTAGGTATTGTGTCTGCTGCGCGGACAGTGAAAGTGTTAAGTATTCTATCAGTCAAGTGCTTGCACACTTCATCAACAAATGTTTAGACCGACAGGTATACCCTAATGAGCTAAAGACCTCAATAATTCGACCAATTTTTAACGGGTTCCCCCCTTTAAAAATTGGTCCAAATATTGAGGTCTTTAGGCATAAGGAGTACACAAATTATAGGCCCATTGCGATACTGAGTGTAATAAATAAAATTATTGAAAAAGTAAATAAGGGACAAATCACTACGTTTCTAGAAAATAATAATATAATAACAGATGTTCAGCATGGGTTTAGGCCACATAGAAGCACAGCAACGGCATTAAATAAATTCACAGATGACATTAACACGTCATTGAACTCAAAAGAGGTAGTTTTATTGACCTTTTATTGACTTTAAAAAAGCCTTCGATACCTTGGAGCATGAGGGCTTGCTGCAGGCTATAGATGAGTGTGGAATACGGGGACCCATGAAAGGGTGGTTCAGGCAGTATCTAGATAATAGATATCTAAAGGTTAGGGTTAAAGGAGTAGACAGTAAACTCGGTAAAGTCGACTACGGAGTGCCGACCGGGTCAGTTTATGGACCAAGAGGGTACACAATGCACGTTAACAGTATGGTCAATGTCATTAAAAATTGTAATATATACATGTACGCAGATGACACGTGCTTGACATATAACTGGAGAGCTACTGAACCCTGCAACTAACGGTCTTCCTGTAAGGTTGGAAATTTGTACACGTAATATTTATAGCATGCTAAGAGCAATAGCGACGACCTGGCAGGCGTCAGCCGTGCACATCATTAGACAATTTAATTTTCAAAGTGCAAAAAAAAAATAAAAAAAAACTTGTTCCTGTAAGCTTAAAACTTTAACAGGATGTAGTTTATTTATTGTAAATCTTGGAAAAAAAATGACAGGCGATTACAAGGTGCACAAGTATGTGACAGGCGAATTGAAAAGTGCAAAGTTGATGGGAAAAAGTAAACTTTCTCCTATAAGAACAAAATTATCTTGCGTTTGGCTAAACTGATTTTGATGCCGTTTTCAGAAAAGTGTGCGTTACATTCCGAGAAAGGTTTTAATATACAGGGTGAATTTTTCAAGTGGGCGTGGATGGCTATCTCCGAAAAAATGAATAATATCGAAAAACGTTGAAAGGAATCTCGAGGCCGATTTTGACGAAAATAAAACTGCATCGTTGGATTTTAGAAAAATCAATTATCCTGGCCAGGAATCGAACCCGCTGATTTTGGAAAAAAAATCACAGCCTGTATTATTACACCATTCGATAGTGTTGCTAATAAGAATCAAATTCTGGGAAGTGATCATATAAGGCAAACTTTAGGAAAACGTATAATTGAAAAAAAATTGAATGATTACAACAATGTACTGCTGACAAATAAAGCGCATAGATGTAAAATGAATATGATAAAATCAATTAAACATGTTTTATACACTCAGCAAGTAGACAAACAAGTTTTAGAAAGAAACGATGACAAAGTTCAAGTATTACAGGATCAAATTCATACATTACCCTGGGGGCATTGTGATTCTATGTTTGTAGATTATTCCAGTGATGTGTAATCTGTAAATGTGTTATTATGTTACACTGATTGTACGCAAATTAGATTTAAATTTTATTTTGTTGTAAGTACCTACTAAAATAAAAATTACTGTTAAATAAATGCTTAATGTGTAGTAACTATGAGCCTTTTATTCTAATTTCCATTTACACAATATTCTTCATACTTTACTTACAAGTTAAGAATTAGTTAAAAAATAAAACATAGCACCTTTTAGTAAAATAAGAAGTATATATACTCGGGTCATGTCTTATTACCTCACATTTCACAATGAATTTCGTTAAGCAATCACATACTTTTAAAATAAATAATATAAAATTAGAAAATCATTCACAAAAAGTGAGACATAGCACACTCTTACCTAATACTATAAGATGTATTATATGCGGTCCATCTAACTGTGGAAAAACTAATATAATGCTTAATTTAATAGTACATGAAAATGGGGTAAAATTCAAGAATATTTATTTATACTCGAAGACAGCTTTCCAGCCAAAATATTGTTTTTTAAAACAGGTCATCCGTTGCATACCCAATGCAAAGTTATTTATCTTCCATGATAATAAAGAAGTTATACATCCTAATGATGCCTTAACCAATTCAATAATTATTTTCGATGATGTCGCATGTGAAAATCAAATAAATATTCGTAACTACTTCGCAATGGGGAGACATAAACAGATAGATTGTTTTTACTTATCACAAACCTATTCCAAAATACCTAAACAACTAATACGAGATAATGTTAATCTTTTGTTAATCTTTAAACAAGACGACATAAACTTAAAACATATTTATAATGAACATGTAAATACGGATATGGAGTGGCTTCAATTTAAAAAACTTTGCTCTACTATATGGCAAGATCGGTTTGACTTTGTATTGATAAATAAAGATTGTTGTCTAAATGAAGGTAGATATAGACAGGGGTTTGACATATTCGTAACTTTTGAGCAAACATAATTGTACAGTCCTAAAATGACTGACGTACATGTTTTGTTTCTATAAATACCGATACAACATAATAAATCGGTGAGTGCAATTACTGCTACGCGGTGACTAACATTAGAGAAAGGAATCGTCAACAGTTTTTATTGTAAACACAATTAAACATTATAAACCTAACGGAAACAACGTGAATCTTTCTCTACGCGCTCCAAACCTGAACAACAACCTCAACAACATCTCTGCAAGTGTACGCACCGTACATTTTATGGTCCTTCGAGCCGGATATTCGGTGCCTTTGTGTCTCTTTACGGTAGCGAATCGGTTTAGCTGGTCTCCCAGAAGCGGGTCGCCCCAGTTAAATTGAGAAATCGCATAATATCGTAGCTAAGGCGCAGGAGTGCTGAGTACCACTGACCATTTCAAATCAAGGAAGACAACGATTTCAAGATTTGAAAAGGAGAAAGCTACGAGCAACGCAGTAGCCTTCGCAACACCACGCAACGCTCTCCTGTCACCGTCAACGACGTGCCAGAGCTGAGAACGATACCAACAAGAAGCACAACGATGGAAAAACTGGAATTGCAGTCAGCGTGCTTCGAGAACATAAAAACATTATGTATCGCAAGGATTCCGCATCACGAAAAACTGCGGAATACTTGAAGAAACGCTTGTCGTCGCTAGAAAACCAATGGCAAGACTTCAAAAGCAGACATATGCAACTGATGCTGGAACTAGAAGATAAGGACACAGCATACTTCAAGGATGACATCTTTCGGAAAACTAAGGAAATGTTCTTATCAACTAAAACGGACATCACTAACAAACTGGTGACATTAGGTAAACAAAACATCAAGTTCGACCTAGGCGGGACTTCCGAGGACGACGACAACAACAACATCCAATTTTTGCTTAACAAGCAAGAATGCATCTTCAATGCGATATACCGTGTTATCTCCAAAATTGACGTAGTCACTACCTCGGAAAGATGGGAACTGGAAGACCATTTCACGACACTGAAATCAAAATGGGATCCCATTGTTAAACTTCACTGGGAAATAGACTTCCAGCTTAAAGGATCGAACGAGCATTATTACCAAATGTTTACAGACATCGAACAGAAATACGATGAACTGAAGAGGAAAATCAACGCTAAAATCTGGTCCACCGTCCATTACCAGAAATCAACACCTCAGATCGAAATCCCTGAGTTCTCAGGAAACTATTGCCAGTGGATTTCCTTCAAAGACCTTTTCTTGGAAGCTATACATAAGAACCCAATGATCAACAATGTCCAGAAAATGCAGCACCTAAAGACTAAACTGCGAGGTGAAGCTATTCATATATAAGACAGCTAAAGCTATTCATATTAGTAATAAAATTAAATCAGCCGATGATAAAATTAAAACAACTTGGAAAATTATAAATAATGAGACAGGTAGGAATAAACAGCGCAATAACGAATTTAATTTAGCAACTGCACATGGCCCTATAAGCACAGACGTAGAAGTAGTTCAGGAATTTGAAAAGTTTTTTTCGAATATACCTCTTAACCCTTAACTTGACAGCGTACATCACACTGTACATACATTTGAAAAAAATATCTCTCATTAGATTTGGAAAAAATCATAATTCTGTTTTTCATCAATATATTGTCAAATACAGTAGAATTGGTAGAAAATTATTTATCTGTGACAACACTATTACACACATGTCAAAATTAAAATGGCCGCGAAGCAACAAGCTGTACGTGTGACACGAGTAAGTATTTTATTTATTTTTTACTTTTTGGCTCGAAACTTGGCAATGTTTTGTCTGTGATTTGCTGTAAAGAATATTTAGCATTCAATTAGTGCATGTTTACGTAGCTACCTAGACACTATCTCACGCATTTGATAAAAGAATTGAATGTACATTGCACTGCACGCTGCCAATGACACGCTGAAGTACTCACCGTAAACTATGGTAACCACACTGTACATTGCCAGGTTTACGAAGTATTTGGATTTTGATTGTTTTGGGGTATTTGCTTGTTATTTTTGACAGAAGGTGTGGTTTTGACTTTTGTTTTTTTTTATTTTGCCTGCAGAATTTAAAACTAACTCGCTCGCACAAAATCTTGGCTTTGGTTCCTGAAAAAATGCTTGTTCCGAGGGTAGTTCTTCGTCCGATGAAGAAACCAACGTATATATACCACTTTCTCCAGATACCTCTGATCCACCTTCGCTAGCGTCTTCGCTTGAGGGCCTCAATTTACTAGATAGCTCGACTGAATCCAATAATGAGCAAATTGATATCTCTGTAGATGCACCTCTAACGCCAATATTCAACGAAGTTTTTCCATCACCGACTACAAGCAACTACAACATTTTACCTACACTGAACTCCATACAGTCTTTACCAACCCCAACCGTTGAACAATCGTCTCCTCAGCCCGGCACTAGCCGACAACAGTTGCCACTTACCAGATCTAAGCGTAAGAAGACAACAAGGAATGCAGTGACCAAAAAAGTTGCGGTCAAGAAATTTGTTCTAGATTATCATTGGTCCAAATCAGTATTCCGTCATAGTCCACAGAAGACATAGGCGAGGATCTAAAAATCCATAAGCCAGTCTCCGTTCGTCCAACAGATAGCGTCCGATTCGATGACAAGGGTCATCTTCCAGAAGCAGGGGATGAAACAATGCGTTGCAAGTACTGCAAAAGTGGTAGGACAACTGTCTTCTGTATAAAATGTAACGTGCATTTATGTTTTGTTGTGTGAAAACAAAAACGTAATTGCTTCCGTAATTTCCACACAAAATAATTAAGATTTTTAATATTTCATCCTTTTCATTAAAATAAATATATAATTTAAATTAAAAATGCATTTTATTATCAACCTGGCAATGTCCATCACAATGTACAAACAATATAATATCGACATTTGGGCATAATTGGCAGTGTGCATTGTGATGTACATAGTTTTTCCCGAAACCCAGGATATCTAGATTTTTTAATTTATTTTTTTCGTATCTTTTAGTCATAATTAACGCCAAATATATAAAAAAAGTACATATTTTAAAGATTTTTACGTCCTGCCACGTTAAGGGTTAAGACGACTGCGTCTTTAAATTCGTCACCCGCACTCTCTGCTGCCTTACTTAAAAATAATGTAAAGGCCTGCCAGAAGGAGTTTAGGTTTTGGCACACGAACCCCCAAGCTGTGATTAAAGCATTCAAGGATCTTAAAATTAAGTCATCAGAAGATCTCTGGGGAATGTCAGTGAAGGCCTGTAAATCTATAATAGAAACCGTGGCAATTTGATGGCGCGCGATGATTTAGTTGATTTATTGTAACATTTTTTATAAGTTGCGATCGATTATTTTTACTCTGTGGTGTAAGAATTATTTCTTTATTGGAGATTTTAATTTAGAGCGGGTAACACCGAATGGAGTTGTAAGTGTCGTGGCGGCGGTGACGAGCGACCGTCAGCCGAGCGACATGCACAAACCCATTGGCTCTAGAATAAAGTTTAATTATTCTCCATCCGTTATTTAATCAGTAATTATCATTGTAATCATAAGTTATGATCAGAAATTAACGATATTATTTGAAATAAAAGGCAGCCGGCTTAGGTAACGTGTGTGAGATTTATAATATGAATATGAGAATGACACATGATTTTTTGTGCGCGCAGGCACCTAACAAATTTATAATGGTTTAGTTAAAATTACGGTAAACTTAAAGCTATGAGTAAATGCGTAGGCGCTCCAACATGCCCCCGGGCGTTGAAAGTCGTGCTTTCAACCAGACTCCGATTCTGAAGATACAGGTAATGGGCATATCCTGTTGAAGGCCCTCCGGATGGTACCAGTAGAGTTCTTGATGTCTGCTACACGTACAATCCCATCAGTGCCTGGATGTACAGCGATGACTCTTCCCAGTCTCCACTTCAGAGGTGGAAGATTCTCCTCTTTCATGACTACCAAGGAATCCAACTTTAACCCATTCTTGCAAAAACGCCACTTTATCCGTTGCTGCAACTCTGCAACATACTCCTAAAGGTCTTCGCACATTATAACAACTCCACGCCAACGCGGCAGCAACTCTACTCACACTCTCGATGAGTAGTCAACTAGTTGATCCACCCAATGGTCACTAGTGGACAACGCGGTGTCAAGGAGTGGCCAACGCGGTGCCAACGAGTGGGTTATTCAACAGACAACTCGTCTAACCTCAGTTTTCGGTTAAATTTTGTCCAAAGAAGTCGTGTTGCTTATGAAATGGCTGGCAAATGGTTGCCCGTCACGCGTCAGTCGCAAACGCATAGTCGTTACGTGGACAACGTGTGGTCGTTGCGTGGACGACGTATGGTCATTGCGTGACAAACGTGTCGGGGTTGACCTCTAGTGTACGATGCGTAGGCCACTCGTTGTACACTACTTTATAATCATTTTTTGAAATTGAACCTTGAACATATGATACAGGGCTTAAATTTCAATGTCTAGCATAGAGTCGAGTCGCCGGTGAGTTGTTATAATGTGCGAAGACCTTTACTCCATCTAGTCCAGAAGTGCTGTCTGAGTTGCTCAATACGATCGTAACGACTAAGATGGGTTGCAGATTGTTCTTCGTAATTCTTCCTTGGCAATGAAGTAAGTGGCCGGCCGACGAGAAAATGACCTGTACCTCTACCATGAGTTTACACAGCCAAAACTCGCTAGCGTCTCCGTAATTTATTTGTATGAAATATTGTACAGCGCCCCTAGCGGTCACAGTGAGAATTAAAATTCGTACCATGAGCACTGTAGATTACGATTGGTTAAAAACCTACCGTAATCTACACGACAGTCACTAACGTTTTTCAGCTGTCACCATACAAAACGGTACCATGAGTCACTAATACTACAGGCGCTAGCGAACGATACGCTTACGATAGTAGTTACGTAGCTCACTAGCATTTTGGCGTGTGAAACATGTATTCACGTTAAAATTATTAACGTTTTTGAGTATAAAAAGCCAAAATAATGCTTACAAGAGCTTTTTAACATGAAATATGTTAGTGGCCGCTTAATTTGGGAACTACAACATGAATTTCAAGCTAAAATATAAGTGAAAAAAAATATCTTAAAATTTACGGACCCTTTAAAGAAGCGATGGACGATTTGTTCACATTATTGTTTATTTGTTGCGATTCTCACGTCTTGCTTGGTTACACTTGAACACTGACACTTAAACTTGGTTGTCTTAATAGGTACACTTCCACATTTTCATATTTTTACACATTTAACTGCGTTTAGAGGGAACTTGAGGCACTGAGTGCCTCAAGTCGAAAGTTTTCGACCAATGTGTGTTACCAGTGATGACCTATGGCGCCGAAACGTGGTCCTTTACTATGGGCCTCATTAGTAAGCTCAGTATAGTCCAACGAGCTATGGAGAGGGCTATGCTCGGAGTCTCTCTGCGCGATCGACTCAGAAATGAGGAGATTCGTAGACGAACCAAAGTAACCGACATAGCCCAACGAATCAGCAAGTTGAAATGGCAGTGGGCAGGCCATATAGCTCGCAGAACTGATGGCCGATGGGGCCGTAAGGTTCTCGAATGGAGACCACGCACCGGCAAGCGCAGCGTAGGACGTCCACCCACTAGGTGGGCAGACGATCTTATGAAGGCCACAGGATCACGCTGGATGCAGGCCGCTTACAACCGGTCCTACTGGAAGTCCAAAGGGGAGGCCTATGTTCAGCAGTGGACGTCTTACGGCTGATATGATGATGATGATGATGATGAGAGGGAACTATTTTGGAATTTTATCACTTTACGTTTTTAAATAATTGAATACCAAGTAGAAACAGTGAGGCACTTTGTAGTTAATAATCCAAATAATCTGTTAATAGAAACTTTCAAACCACACAACGCAGTGTCAGCAATGAGGTGTCAGTGATACAAGGGCAAGGCCAACGAACAATAGACGACAGTGACGTATTCTAAGCCGTTCTCTCCTCTTACTTGTGAGAAAGAAAGAAACAAAACATAAGTAGTGAAGTTAGCAACACGACATCATCTATCGAGCTTACATTATCGCCTGCGTAAGATTCAATAAATCTCATGGTGCCAGCAATATCGAAATCTATTTGATCCAAGTTAGTACGCTAGCGATTTCAACGCTAGCGAGTAAGTTTCCGATGACAACTCATGGTAGAGGTACTGGGGTCAGTGGAGTGCAATCGGCAGGGTCTGACGACAGCGGCGTTAGTGGGCGTGAATTTAATATTGCCTCTATTTGGGCCAATGTGGTGTTAAGTTCCTCGAAAGTTAAATTACATTGTCCCAACACTCGTTGTAAATGATATTTTGCCGATTTGACACCCGCTTCCCAGAGACCGCCAAAATGTGGAGTATACGCGGGAATGAAATGGAAATTAATTCCATCAATAGCTATGCTTTCACTTAAAGCATCAGAATTGTTTTTTAAAAATTTAGATAGCTCGTTATACGCACCAACAAATGAGGTACCGTTATCGGAGTATATGTGGACCGGCTTACCCCTTCGTGCAATGAACCGATACAAGGCTAATAAATACTTATGGCTAGTCAAGTCACTCACAAGCTCCAAATGCACAGCCTTTGTGGTGAAACAGATAAAAATTGCAATGTACACCTTGACGAGTCTACATCCACGACCTTGACGACTAGCGCTCATAATAGGGCCCGCATAATCAACTCCAGTGCTTTCAAACGGATACCCACCTGGAAGAAGGCGCTGCCGCGGCAGGTTACCCATCAATGGAGTAACAACCTTACCCTGCATACGTTGGCACAGAACGCATCTATGATAACACGCTTTAGCTAAATTTCGTCCTCCTATAGGCCAATAGGATTCTCTAATCGAGGCTAACAATAATTGAGGACCCGCGTGCATTAACCTTTTGTGTTCAAAATCAAATAATAATCTAGTAAAGATATGAGTGGACTGTAAAATTATAGGATGCCGTTTATTAAATGAAAAATCTGAATTGTCGAGACGTCCTCCGATACGCATTAAATTGTTGTCATCTAAATATACATTAAATTTTAATAGGACGCTCTTTTTTGGCAAACTCTGTTTATTTAAAAGTAATTTATGCTCAGGAAATGATTCCTGTTGGCTCTGATAAATTAAAATGTTTAATGCTTTCTTCAATTCGTCATCAGATAAAAAACTGTGTGGCGATTGGTGTTTGCACACCCCGATAAAGTGCAGCACATACGCCATGGAACGTAAAAGTCTTAAATAATTAGAAAAACGATTGAAGTCTATTAAAAGCACTTTATTGTTAGTGTCAAGAACAACATTTAGAGCGACATCAGTTCTTGTTTCGGGGAGTGAGCACAGTTCTAAACATATAAATTGTGAAGGTCAACTACTTGAGTCTTGTTGGAGAAAGTCAGGACCCGACCACCACTTATTTAAACCGTGCAAGTGACTACTATCCACACCACGAGATAGTAGGTCTGCTGGGTTGTCATTGGTTGGGACGTGCCGCCAGGTGCAATGGCCTGCCTGATCTAAAATTTCAGAAACGCGATTGCGTACAAATAGCTGAAGTTTCGATGGCAATATCTGTAGCCATCCCAACACAATGGTCGAGTCAGTCCAACAAAAGACTCTCGAGAACTTAAGGCGAAGTGAGTTTAGCACCTTCTCATACAAACGAGCTCCCACTACAGCGCCACATAACTCCAACCTTGGAATTGTAGTGGGTTTAATTGGCGCCACTCGACTTTTAGCCATTAAGTAATCGAACGGTACACTCACCCGCATCATTGATACTGCGAACATAAGCGCACGCACCATATGCGCGCTCAGACGCATCAGTAAATATATGTAGTTCTAACTCTTTATATGAATGACACACTACAATCCGAGGAATACGAATTTCTTTTAACAGAGGCAGATTTTGAGTGATGGTATGCCATTGTGATTTAATTTCAGGGGTCAATGGATCATCCCATGATAATTTGTCCAACCACATTCTCTGCAGTAACATTTTCATAGTGATTACAAGTGGTGATCCAGAGGATCGGAGATCTTTGCAATCACTGAAAGTAAATCTCGTTTAGTGTTACTGCCGCAAGACATAGTTGAACTCATGGAAAATACTAGTTCATTTGAACTGGCATACCAACCTAGCCCGAGCAACTTGTCAGGCTCACTAGAACCCATGTTTAAGTCTAATGAAGATTGAGCGACTTCAGATAATAATTGAGGTTCGTTCGATTTCCACTTACGCAAGGGCATGCCAGCCGATGCAAGTACATTTGTGACTTTTTGGCGAATCAATCTAACCTCATCTAAATCATCACCTCCAGATAATAAATCATCAGCGTAAAAATCGTGCTTGATGACTTCAGCAACCTTCTGATTCTGACAATCGAGTCCTAACTGATGAAGGCACCGAAAAGCCAAAAATGGCGCACTGGCCGTGCCATAGGTGACGGTGTTTAATTTATACGTTTTAACGGAGTCAGATACCTTACCTCGCCACAATATCTGTTGCAGATATCTGTCAGACGGATGGACGACTATTTGTCTGTACATCTTCTCGACGTTTGCTGAGAGCACAAACTTGTGTTGTCTAAAACGGAGAAGAATCGACACCAGATCATCCTGAATAGTAGGGCCAACAATTTGTAAATCGTTAAATGAAACGCCAGTTGAAGAAGGACAACTTGCGTTGAACACCACTCGAAGTTTCGTAGTGGTACTACTTTCACGTAATACGCCGTGATGCGGAATAAAATAACCAGAAGGGCTTAAATCGGTTTGTTTACATTCAGTCATGTGACCTAGTAACTCGTACTCATACATGAATTCGTGATACATTTTACTAAAATCAGATTTCGTTTTCAACCTTCGTTCTAACGACTGTAAACAATGAGCAGCTTTTCCAACTGAATCTCCTAAAATAGAAGGATCTTGTTTGAGAGGAATACGAACACAAAAACGTCCATCAGGTAAGCGGCTCGTATTGTTGACAAAATGCTCTTCACATAATTTCTCTTCTGGCGAATAATGAGAAGAATTCTTATTTATTTCTTCTAACTGCCAGAAGCGAGTTAAATCACTTCGAATATTATCGAAATCGTCGTCAGATGACGAATTGATTTTAGTAAAGTTACACCTAATCTTACTAGAAAACAATGCAACGTTATTACGACTGATAGGACCCGAGTCAACCCAGCCTAACCTGGTTTCACATAGAACTGGTTTACCAGTACCTAACTTGATTCTTTGTGACCCTAACAAGTCCCAGAAGACATCAGCACCAATCAGCATATCTATATGAGAGGGCTTGTAAAAACTGGGATCTGCTAAACAGATGTGAGACGGAATGTTTAAAATGGATAGATCGACTTCACGACACGGCACATCACTAGTGATTGATGGTAAAACGAGTGTTTTTGTCCCTCTTTGTTGAAAGCAGCTCATATAGTACCAGTATATAAAAAGGGACCCAAGAAGGACATAAAAAACTATCGTCCAATATCTATTCTTAATACTATAAGTAAAGTTTTGGAGAAAATCATTTATAATAGTATATATCCCATTATCTCGTGCGGTTTAGGTCAGAACCAACATGGATTCGTTAGGAGTCGTTCCACAACATCAAACTTAGCCACGTTCTGTAACTATGTCCTGCATAATATGGAAGCTGGCGGTCAGGTTGACGTGATTTACACGGATTTTGAAAAAGCTTTTGATCGTGTGGATCACGTCATCCTGTTGGCTAAGTTACAACACTTGGGATCCGTGGTGATTTGCTGAGATGGGTCAGGTCATATTTATCAAACCGATCGCAGGCTGTAGTTATGGGAGGTTATAAATCTGACTTCGTAAATGTCCCCTCCGGTGTTCCCCAGGGATCCTTGCTCGGTCCTCTTTATTACTGCGCATCCCTGCATGACATTCAGTCCTGTTTCAAATCGGCAAATCATCTAATGTATGCTGATGACATGAAAATATACATGTGTGTCAAATCCAGGCTTGATTGTGAACTGATTCAGCGTGATCTTGATGCATTGTACAGGTATTATCAACAAAACAATATCACTGTCAATGTATCTAAATGTCAATGCATTAGCTTTACCCGTTCCAAACACCCAATTATATATCCTTATAGTTTTAATGGCAGTGCGATCGAGAGGGTTGATGTAGTCAGAGATCTTGGTATAATGTTAGATTCCAAACTGCTCTTTGACCAACATATCGATACCATCACCAATAGAGCCTCTCGTAACCTTGGGTTTGTAATGCGTACTTGTAAGCCTTTCAGGAACTGTCACAGTCTTAAAATCATTTACTTTGCATATGTGCGTAGTATTTTGGAGTACTGTAGCCCAATTTGGTCACCCCAGTAGGACATTTATAGTAAGAGAATCGAAAGTCTACAGAAAAAGTTCATAAAATTGTTAAATTTCAAATTCCAAAGGCGTCATGATTCCTATGCCCGTGACTGTAAACACTATGATATGCTTCCCCTTGTGGATAGGCGTAAGATGTTGGATATGCTTTTGCTCTTTGATATCTTACGAGGTCGTTTGGACAGCAGTGATCTGCTATCATGTATAAATTTCTGTGCCCCAAAAACACGAACGAGGCATGCAAAATTATTTAATATCCCTGGCTACCGCACCAAATACGGAAGAAATGCAGTTATGACGCGTTAGTAGGTTATAATTGGGGTTTCCAGATCAGATAAAATCTGGAAACCCTCAATTATAACTCATTCATCATTTCTTGCATTCATCATTTCATTCATTTAATTTTATGTATTGTTCACTTTCAGATTACATCCTAAAACCCACAGTTGTCAGATATCCATTCAGATTATGAACTGAACTGTCTGAACTGAACTGTAACTGGATGAAATTGATTACCTATCTATCTGCTACTTTTTATCAGGGTATAAGGTTCCGCGGACGAAGCCGCTGGTAGAAGGTAGTAGAAATTGAAACAAGATGTCTATGACATTGTTTTATTATAATATTTGGTTGTAAGAATACATTCTTTTAATAATTCATTGCACTGCTTAGAGTCAAATTCTATGACGGAGATGCGTGTATTAGTTATGGGATCCCTTCTATTCGCATAATGTTCTTTGTACTAATATACTTCGGCATAACGATTTTGGCACAATTTGTTTAGGCATAATAATACTTCGGCATAATTTTTTTAGGCATACATCTTACATTCGCATAATCATCTTAAATACTAATTTGTTTCGGCATAAATTTGATTCGCATAACGTTAGTAGGCCTAATGACTATTAGCATAACGTTAGTAGGCTTAATGACTATTAGCATAACGTTAGTACGCCTAATGACTATTAGCATAATAATATTTAGGCATACAATTAATACTTTCTAAATTAATACGTTTCTGTAACAATTAAATAATATGATAATTAAAAATTGAATATGATGTGCAACAAAAGTTAGTGACAGAACCGAATTGCTGCAAAACCGACTCGACGTAGTCTTGTTTGTCCTACCCCTAGAGTGTAATTTAAAATCGCGTAGGCGCGTAGGGGCGAGGCGGCCCGCGGGCTGAGGAGCAGGCGGCTGCGAGCCAACCGCCGCGGCTGAGGCTGGCCGGCGAAGCCGGCCAACAAGCCGAAGCTGCGGTGGTGAGCGAAAGCCGTCTGCGACGATTAGCACGCGTGGGGCCGCCGGAGGCCCGCAGCGCCGGAGCCGTGACAGAAAACCTTGCCTGCTGCATGTTGCATGCTCGCTTGAATGCTGCATGCTGCATGCTTGCTTGTTTGCTGCATGCTTGCTTGTTTGCATGCTTGCTTGCTTGCATGCTGTATGCCTTTATAAGTAATGTTTTAATATCATTATGCGTAAATAAATTTATGCTTTAGGATATTATGCTTAAAAAAGTTATGCTTTAGAACTTTATGCTTAGAAAATTTATGCTTTAAGATATTATTCTTAAAAAAGTTATGCTTTAGAACTTTATGCTTAATAAATTTATGCTTTAGAATATTATGCTTAATCATTATTATGCTTAGAGAAATTATGCTTAAAAAATTATGCGTAAGCTATTATGCGTAATTATATTATGCGAAAATATAATTATGCCAAACAAAATTACGCTAAGTTATATTAGGTCTTAAAATTTTATGCAAATGGATAGGGAACCATTAGTTATATATTCGTTTCCTTTGACAGCATTCAAATAAAAACATTTAGGATAGTGTATAGCATGTTGCATCCAAGGATCGTCATAAATCTCCCAATCTTCTATAATACCCCCGCATGAGAAACATGCCGCTTTATCATTAATACTATTTCCGCAATAAAAGAATCCAGCGTCAGCCATTTCCATCACTAATCTTTTCTTCGAATTCATCGTCCCCCAGTAGGAACGAAATGAAATTTCACGCATTTTATGTGAGTTATACATATTATATCGAGGTATGTATTCAATAAGAAACATTTTGTTTTTATTTATTCTGATTCACTGACACGGATAATTATAAACTTATAATGAGTTAGCCCCGCTATTGTTAGCAATTTATATGTGATTGAAAAGGATTGGGAGGGGGATCTAAAATTCTTAGTATTTTACTTATTCTTAATATTTTATCTTAAATAAAATTAAACAAGTAAATAATTATTTTAATAATTTATTTTCAAAGCACCACTTATTTAAACACAATACATTCTTTAAGGCACAAACACAGTCATGGTAAATACAATTATATACATCTTCTGAATATTTATATAGATCATGCAAACTTATCAAACTAGAACAACCTTTATCTTCTAAATTGAATATTTGACTATTACTATTTTCTAAAATGTGCTTTAACCACAAAACCTTTCTGAACCTTTGACGTAGATACACATATCTCTTAAAATATTTAGAATCAAAGTCTGATAATTCGAATAGGCCACAAAACCCTCATCCCAATGTATCTTTCTGTTCCGTTCAAGCCAACTAAGTTGCTTTTTTTCTGATTTCGTTAATTTTTTAAATGGAAATGGCGGTTTAATTAAAAACACTTGTAGTTTTTTATTATACATTATAGCAATTTCTTTTATTATAAATTCATTTGCTTCTGTTTTAAAGCCCTGAATATCTACAATAGCAATCATGATACCCTTCTCACAATGTTACTGAGAGGTTTGTATTCCACAAGTCGGTCGTTTATAATCAAACAATATGCAGTTGTCTTATCTGGTATTGGTGTAGAACATTCAATTTCCAACCTCACGTCTACTGGACCTGTTTTAAGACTGTCGTTTTGTCTTGAGCAGTCTAAGATGAAGAGAAGGGCTTTCTCTTTGAACACCTTTAAGTCAAGCAACGGGTCTACTGGACAGTTGTAATACGACTGACGAAATTTTACAAACATTTCATATAATATACTATATTTGTTTTCAGAAAATTTTAAATTTAAAGGTTCATACGGATAATATAGTGAATTCAAAAAGAGCGTTACGTTAGTTACTTCACAATGATCGAATACTGAACTGTCTTTAGTTTTATTATTTATCCTATTAGTTTGTAAGCAAAAAATTACGTATCTAGGTTTTTCCAATTGTGAAGCAGTTTTAACTGACCAAGAATGCTTCGTGGTTTTAGGCAGTAATGGATACTCATATAAATCCCAATTTCTAAAAGCCATCTGAATAGGTTTATCTCTTTCTAGATGTTTTAAAAGTGTTAGTCGTTCTCGATCTGATACTTTTATATGCGGTACTCTCCATTGAACTCTGTGTATATCTATTTGAAAATGAACAGTATCATCAGTAAGAATAACGCTATTTAAGTTAGTGTTACTTCTATTTAATATAAGTTCATGTTTACAATTTATCACAATTTTATTGTAATCCTCCGCAAACCCTAAAACCTTATTAAGTGGTATTACAGCACTAAAATTACCATCACTTTGAAATCCCTCTAAATTCCATCCCCACAAGGCGGCAACTTTACATTCTGCTTCATTTAATGAAATGTATGATTTTATTGTTGACGTTATTCCTGAGTTTTTTATGCGATCTATTTCAATACCATTTATTTCGTATCTGATGTCTTGAAACAAAGACAAAACAGAGTTATTAGTGAATGTAACAGTTTTCTTGATCGGATTCCCATCTTTACCGAACAGCTTTGCTTGTCCTTCAATATAAATTGAACTGGCCGATGGTAACACGTATATGTCTTGCTGGTGGATGGGAATTCTGATCTCATCGTTTTCTCTAAAGCTGGTATTGTAGGGATTGTATGAATGGACTTCATAACTTTCGATCGAAGTGTCGAAGTGTGGTGATTCAGTTATCTGTAGTATATTCATACTTTAAACCCAAGAGCTTTAAGGAAATCTTTATTTACTTTTGTTAATTTCTTTACGAGTTTCTTACGTCGTTGCACCTTAGCAATCGTTAAAGAACTAAGATGTTTTTCACTGGCTAGGGTGTTTTTATAATGAATTATCATTTTGTTTTTCTTAAATGAAGACGCAGCTGAATATGTTCTTCACCAAAGTTAATACAGTGACCAAATTGATCTACAATCCTAACAGATATCGAAGAAATTATATTTTTGTTCACTGGAAAATAAATAATATTTTGCGGTATTTCTATGCACCGATGACCTGGATGAATATCAGACACAAATTCGTGAATAAAATGAGTTGGTAATCCGTTGCAGTACGATCCGTTCACAAGATCGCATTCGATTCTGATCGCAAACAGACTGCTGTTAATGCTAGAAATATTTGGTCTGGAATTTATTACTGAAAAGTATAGCAAACCACACTCGTATTGATCTGATAAATGCAGTGGTGGATGAAAGTATGAGGTCAACTCCGATTTATTACCCGAGATGGTAACCGTAGTAGACATGCTTCGACACTGAACTTTTTTCTTAGATGCTGCTTATTTTATTCCTTCACTATACCAAAAATTCTTCAAAAATTTTAAACAAAGGTGTCCGCAATTAAAAGGGTGATCACGCTGAATATTGTCATAATTATAGTGTACTTTGGATCCCAAGTATTTTATAAATTCTTTTGGAGGTTTAAGATTTCCGTAACTATCAAAATACTCAATATAATCGTTGTATTTGGCATAGGCTACCCAATGAGAACCAGGATTATTAGAGCTATCTAAATTTATAACTCCACATTCTTTTTTAAAAGGGTTTTTAGGTAGCTTATCTCTCATAAAGACACCTCTGAAATAGGGAATATTATTTCCATACTTCAAAATGTCTAAATTAGTCAAGGCTCGTTTGGGTAGCCGATATCTTAGTTTTTTTCTTTTGATACAAATATTCCGAGCCCATCTTTATGTGGTTTAAGATGTAGTCCTTTTCCGATACAGAGAGCTTCCATCTTTTCATTGTGTCTCTTCGATTCAGTCAATAACTTTTTAGCCATTTTGAATTCATTAATGGTTTTAGCAATACCAGCTGCACCACCTGCTAAAGCTCCTACCGCTGATAATCCCGCAAAAATCGGAATCAAAGGCAATACCCCACCAGTTTTTGGTATAGGAATAACACGAGGAAGTTTAATGGATGAATCATCAGCTAATTCTCTGGCAGCGGCCATAGCTAATTTTATTGCCACTTTCTTGCATTTTGGTTTTAATTTTTTAATATGTCTCTTCGTTTTGCTAATAACATTTTTAAATTTATTTGTTAACCCTTTTCCACTTTTTATTTTAGGAGAACACTTTTTGCTATCCTTTTTTAGACCAAATCCAGTTTTAATTTTTGTTGACATAGCGCTGCTTACTAAGTGCGCTGCTAGTTTTTCCCCAACGCTCGCATCTGAGGCAAGTGCTCGTTCTTTAGCCATCTATCTATCTATACATATAATAAAACTGTAGAAAAGTAATTTTTGTACATTAAAAAAAAACTCAAAAAATATAGCCAGGGTTATAAAGGACAACCAATAGAACCCATTTCTAGCATTTTTAGAATTTTTGTCTGTTTGTCTGTATGTCTGTTTGTCTGTATGTCTGTTTGTCTGTTTGTATGTTTATTTGTTCGGGCATCACGTAAAATGTACGAAAGTTATGTAGATAACTTTAATACACAACGACTGACCGTAACTTGAAGTAACATTTAGTTTTTGTTTCATTGAAATCGGATCAGTCTATCAAAAGATATTTGAATTCAAAGTGTACCAGAAGTAAAATTACGGTCAGTTTACACCGAACGCGCAGTTCAGTAGCGCGATCTAGCTTGGAATAGAAACACTACATATTCAAATATGGTGTGGATTGGAGTTGAGTGGGATGTTTTGGGATAAATTGGGATGTAGTGGGATAAAGTGGGATGAAGCGGGATGGAGCGGGATGGAGTGGGACGGAGTGGGATGGAGTGGGATGGAGCGGGATGTAGTGGGATGGAGCGGGTAGGAGTGCGATGGAGCGGGATGGAGCGGGATGGAGTGGGATGGATTGGGATGGAGTGGGATGTAGTGGGATGTAGCGGGATGGAGCTGGATAGAGCGGGATGGAGAGGGATGGAGTGGGATGGAGTGGGATGGAGTGGGATCGAGTGGGATGGAGTGGTATGGAGTGGTATGGAGTGGGATGTAGTGGTATGTAGTGGGATAAAGTGGGATGGAGTGGGATGGAGTGGGGTGGAGTGGGATGGAGTGGGATGGAGTGGTATGGAGTGGGATGGAGTGGTATGGAGTGGGATGTAGTGGGATAAAGTGGGATGAAGTGGGATGGAGTGGGATTGAGTGGGATGTAGTGGAATGGAGCGGGATAGAGCGGGATGGAGCGGAATGGAGCGGGATGGAGCGGGATGCAATGGGTGCTTTGAACACTGCTAGGTGGGCTTTGAACGACAGAGGGCGATTATCACAAACAGCTCAAATATTCTTGAAAAATCTAAATAAATTCTAATAATAATAGGGTTTATATGAGAACGATTATGATTTATAAAAAACAAGGCGAAAATTAAGCACTTCGCACTAAGAAAACATTGTTAAATTCCGACATCTACGCGAACGAAGTCGCGGGCACAGCTAGTATCGAATAAAACTAAATCTGACTTGTGACGATCTTTAAGGTTTGAAGACTTATGATAGGCTATGTCGTGTTGTTTGCAATATTCGTCTAATTTATTAACACCTTTATCTCCACGTGTAAGCCTTTTGATTAATTTAGTGCCAGGTCCACAATAATTGTATCCAGGTAAATGTAATTCAAATGGTAAATGATTTATAATCCAATTGAGAAGACTACTCTCTTCAATACACATCATAAGACTGATACATTTTGAACAGAACACTTAATAAATATTCGATTTATCAATCCAACTGTTTTCAGAAGAAGGCAAACCTAACCATTTTACTAAAACTCTGTCTCCTTTTCTTTTAAGAACTTTCTCAACAAGATATAAATTAGGATTTTTCGTCTTTTGAAGCTCTTGTTCATAAAATGCACCTAGAATGGGTTGACCTCTGATTGTATCTTCTATTAAGTAGGTAATAGGATTTGAATTTTGTATCTTTCGAATTTTAAATATTTCTGTAGACCAGTTGGGAGTGTAACCTTTTTCAAATGTTCCTTTGTACTTACTGATACGCACATAATCACCAATTTTATATTTGCTTCTAATATTATGATTTTTTACCAATCTTGAATATCTCTCTAATATACTATTTTTGTTAATATTATTCACATTAGCGGGAACTTCATCAATTGTCCGATGATAAGTGTGATTGTATTCGTTAATAACATTATTAAGCATGCTGTCTATCCAATTGTAACTGCCTCTTAAACTAAATTCCTTATAGATTTTCGATTTCAATGTCCTGATAAATCGCTCAACTATTGAAGCCTTTTTTGTTGAGAAGGTTGAATAATGATTAATGTGATAAGTTTGCATAAGCTTTTGAAACTGATTATTGTAAAATTCTGTTCCTTTATCCGTTTGTAGATTTTTAGGAACACGCCCTTTATTCAATAATTTCTTAAAAGAGTTACATACATCATCTTTGGTTTTACTTTTTAGAGGAAAAGTCCAAGCATATTTCGAAAATGTGTCAATAATAGCAAGAATAAATCTGTAATTTTTATTTTGCTTTGAAATTGATTGCATATCGATTAAGTCTGCTTGCCACAGGTCATCTATATCTTTCATGATAACATATCTGCGTGGAAAGTTCACCCTCGCATTTTTATGAATTTCGTTTACCACGTCGATTTTACTCATGTTCACAATTCAGTGCATTTGTTTTGAATCCGTATATAACACTGAATGAAAATTTTATGGTAGGTGCGTATTTATTCTTTAATTATGCCAGCTTCTTTCAATTCTTCAACGATCGAAAATATTTCATTATCATGATTTGTGTTGCCAGCGTCTCTGGAAGCAACTAATAGTTTCAATCTCTCAACGAGTTCATTAGGGTCATCCCAATATACCAAGTCAGTGTTATTTTTGTATTTCTTTAGAGTTGGTAAGCTTCCTCCAGTGTGAAAATTTTCGTTTAATGATTCGGAAAATAATGGTTTGATTACTTCACGATATTTTATTCCCTTATCGCCTCTTATTTGTCCGCCAGGATTAAAATCTCTCTTGTGAGCATTTGTATAATGCAGCATGTCTTTGTAGACAAGCCTATCTTTGCTCGATATTAATTTTAAATCAGGTTTTCTTCGAAGTAAAAGTTCCTTCAAGCCAGGGGTTAAATTATAGGATTTGTCACCAACTTTAATTAAAATGACACTGTCGTCATTCAAACTATCGATTTTAGAAAATGAGACTACAGAATTACCCATTAGCAATGTTTTGTTTACACTTCTTATTCCAAACGGTATATTTACACCGTCATAAATATCATGGATATCACGACCCTCTAGTGACATTTCTAAATCATCTAATATTTCTTTTGTAGGAGACTTTTTAAGTACTGGTGCAGACTTTAGTTTTGGATCGTAGCAGTCTTCAAACTTTGAAGACGAACTAGTATTAATGTCATCCAATTCAATGTCGTCAGAATTCGAGAGTGGTAAATGTTCTAAATGCTTTATTTTTTCCTTTGACATATTCGAATCGACTAGTGCATTAAGGGGTTCCGTGACGGTTTTTAGCATTTTATCAAGTGACAAGTTCATGGAGTGTTCCTGGTTCTTCATTTGTTTTATTTTATTCTTGATGGATTCCACAGACTTCATTAATTCTATTTTAATATTCTTTTCCATGTCGTATTGTGACAAGTGTATTCAGCCAAAGAAAATATACTACTAAGTTATATTTTTGTCTGTTATTGGTTTATATAATTACACATTATTTGCTCGAAATGTAAAAAAGCTATCTAAATTCTGTCTGTACCTTCCATTGCTTAAAGTCGAGTCTTTGCAAATACTAACAAAGTTATATGGCTCTCTCCAAACTGTATTACAAATCTTCTTGAATTGATTCCAGGACATATCAGAACTAACATGCTCTTCATAAATATGTTTCAAGTTTACATCGTCTTGCTTAAATATTATGAGAAAGTTTGCATTATCACGCAGCAACTGTTTCGGAATTTTAGAGTATGTTTGACATAAATAAAAGCAATCAATACGTTTATGTCTACCCATAGAGAAGTAATTACGAATGTTTATTTGATTTTCACATGCCACATCATCGAAAATAAATACAGAATTAGTTAGTGCTTCATCCGGGGCTATGACTTCTTTATTATCATTAAATTCATGAAACTTAACTTGATGCACTCTCTTTATAACTTCTCGTAAGAAGTTGTATTTTGGTTGAAAGTTAGTTTTCGAGTACAGGTAAAGATTTTGAAATTTTAGACCATTCTCATGTAACAATAAACTGAGCACGACGTTTGTTTTTCCACAATTCGAAGGACCACATATAATACAACGAATCGTATTAGGTAACAGAATGCTATGCCTAATGTGGTTATCAGAGTCACCAGATTTATATGATTAACATTAAGTGATGTGTGTTGTTTGATCAACTTCATTTTGACTATTAATTCAATTTCACCCAAACATAGATATATAAAGCATAAGTACCTATAAGAAAAACAAATTATTTAGATTGGTTTAAAGTTGTCATGTCAAATGTAACAAAGCAACATGTATAACTACTTTAAGTTGATAACCGTTTTATGCTTAATATGTCGGCTGTAAATAATAATAATAATAAGTTAGTGCGGTATTTATATTCGTTCTCAGTGATCATATAGATTATTAAAATGAAGAAGACTGTAAGGCCATAACAAGAAAAAAAAAAACATGCATCAGTTATTAAATATTTTATTTAGATAAGTATAACAAGTTTAAATACAACAATCAACACTATCACTTACTAAATTTACAATGTATGGTATTCTTATACTAATTATAAACAAAAGTTGTAATAATATTACAATTAATGTACATAAACATTTTTGTATTTCTTTATTTTAGCAACAATTAGTAGAAGAAATAACTTTATAATAGAACTTTTGCAATGTAATGTACTGAGTTTAATTCCTGCGATGCAGAGTGTGTATATTATTTTATATAATATAATATATTCACGCCCTATTTCAACGATCCAATCTTTCTAGTATGTAAGTCATCTATTCAATCATTAAGTTATTTTAGTACTCAAACACCGAAAGTTTAAATAGTACTATTACTCAATTATAATTTATTTTTAAAATATGGTTTCACAGTGACCCCATGGTAAAGTTTCTGTTTGGTTCGCAAGTATCTGCCTCTTATCATCATTTTTATTCAATACTACTTTATGAATTTGTTGGGAGTACAGTACATGATTGTTTGATTTAATTATATTCATTTTACATTTAAAACTCGTATCACTTGTTAAAGCTCTGTTGTAATGGCGTAGTTTTAATCGATTAGTTACAGCTTTCGATATTCCTTTTGCTTTTGTTATGCAAGTTTTTAGGCAGTTTATGCAATAAAGCTTAGCTCTCAATCCTACAAATTCACATATGATTTCACCTCCACATTCATCTTTAAATAGCCCTGGAATTTTTGCATTTACTCTCGGTATGTTGTAGCAATTATTAGTCTCAAAATTACTTGTGTCGAATTGTTCAACTTCATTTTTTATGTCCTCATAAAAATCTTCAGTGCTTATAAAATAAAGAAGGCTGTCTGTGTCTGTATAACACAGTCTTGCCTGAGATTTATATTTGTTTTTAATATAATTGTAGTGAAATTTATACAAATGTTGTTTGGCATATTCTAGGACTGAAAACCCGATATAGATAGGTCGGTCTAGAATAATTTTTTCAGGACTCAGTTGAATAGCAACAAAATTTTCAGAAAAAATCTTAATACTTTTAAAATTTGGTTTCGCAATTAACTTTTCCGCACTGAGGTGCTTATTTGTTTTGTTATTATAATCGTCCCAATTGGTCACTAATTTTACATTAACCTGTTTGCGTCGATTTTCAATAGTTTTGCCAAATATAGCATTGTTAAGAAGTTTAAAAAAATCTTTTTCAAATACGGTTGTTGAAGCTTGGCGTAAGCTAGTGTTCAGGTCAATATATTTTTGTAAAAAGTTTTGTTGTCTAAAAGTTAAGATACGGTGAATTTTCTTCAAAATAAGTCCATTCAGCAGGCATTCTTTTAAATGAACGTAGTGTATTACATAGTTGAATTTGTCATATAAATTGGCAATTAATTTAGATGTTTTGCCTCCAGGTGGTTTGAACTTCTCTGCAGCAAACGGTAAATCACTGTGCTTGTTATGTAAATTCTCGGGATAAGCTAAATCTACTTCTAAAATATATCCATATTCGGAATCATCCGAAATTGATAGTACGTTTATAGTATTTATTTCATCGATTGATAAAAAGCGGAATTCAGAAATAGGCATTTTTTTCGTCATCGCATAACCGTATAAATTATTACAGTCAAGATAAATTAAATATGTTGACCTTTGAGAAGCATCGTAACTAGGTAAATATTTATTATTGCTTTAGCGTAACGAAGAGAACATTGTGCCAAGCCTCCGCGAATTCCCTTCTCCAGGAACTCGTATATTTCCACATCATTAATTAATTCTAATTTAATACCGGTATACAATAACATCGCATCCCAGCTTAAACTAGGTGCAGTAATATAGTAGGCCGGATCAAGTTGATAATGATGCAAACAAGTTTGTCTAAATTTTTCAAAAACGTCAGAAAGTAGTAACACATCGGTTTTTAAATATAAATCTGTATATTCTCCAAGAGATTTTATATTAAATGTTTGCCAAATACATTGAGCGTGATTATACTCATCATCGCTAATATGTGCGCACGTCAAACTATTGTAAAAACAATATTTAGATGGTAGCCGATTCTCATTATATTTTGAGATTGTATCCATGTTGTAGTAGTCGTTGTAGTAGTTTTAACTTTTTACAATTGACATCTGAAAATTCTTTTGACAAATTAACAAAATCAGATTCAGACAAATTGTTGACTAATGTGTTTAAGCTTGAATTAAGAAATTGAAAGGAGTCTATAAACTTAACTTGAATAGAATTTGAACTGTTCTTTCTGTGGAATTTCGTGATAGACATATACTTTTCTTTGGTTTTAGGTATAATTTTAAAAGCACCATCATATTTTGCTAATTCTTTAATAAATAGGTGAGAATCATAGCCAGCTAGGTTATGTAAAATAACAGGCACAAACGGGCAAACTCTAAACATTAAATTACAATGGGAGTGCGCGGCGCCTCGGTACTGAGATGTTATATGATCATGATCCATTACTTTGTCATCAAAGAGCAGATCATTACAGATGTGACATTTTGTAGCATTTTTAGGGTTCCGTAGTCAACAAGGAACCCTTATAGTTTCGCCATGTCCGTCCGTCCGTCCGTCTGTCCGCAGTTTAGCTCAGAGACGCACAGTACTAGAGAGCTGTAATTTGGTGTAAATATAGGGATTTGTTGTGCCAAAAAAGTGGTAAAATAAAATCTCGTAAAAAATTTTTTTTTAGGGTACCTCCAGTACTTACACGTGAAATGAGGTTTTTTTTTTTCTCGCGTACCCCTTAGTGTGAGGTATCATTAAATAGGCCTTTAAAAAATAATGATAGTTTCCATTAACAATTTTTTGATAAAAAAAATCGTTTGTGAAATATTAAGCTTTAAAGTGCTAAATTTTGCTCGATTCGAGTGTCCCCCCCCTCTACCAGCTAAACGGTTATGTTTGGGGGTGTGAAAAAATTCACAATAGTAGTACATATAACGAAATTTAAAAGAAAATTATCATGACTAAGTAGGCTTTACAACTTTACGAGTAATAGTCGACCAACTTATAAAATGTACTTGATATCATATTTTCTTAAACAAAATGTATCGGAGACAACTGCAAATGTAACTTTGTCAACTTTATTTTTACAGCTTTTATAGGTATGTTTTTTGGGGATAGGTAGGTTTTTATCGTCAACTATTTTTAACTAAATTCAAAAAAGGAGGAGGTTCTAAATTCGTTGTAATCTTTTTTCTTATGTTTCTCAAAGACTCCTGGACCGATTTTGAAAATTCTTCTTTTTAAAATTAAATTCAGCGAATCAGTTTAGTATGTTCGCATAAGTATTTTGATGGGCAACTACGGAACCACAGATATCTTAAAGAAGGAGATATGGCGTGGAGTTTAAAATGTATAGAAAACCAGTGAAGCCGAAAAAGCCCCACCATAACGATAATTTTGCATATGTAGTTCTATCAAAACAATACTACGAACAAGTGCACACACGCGCCATCGATAACTCAGTCATTTAAATATAAACCTTATTCTTAAAACCACAGCGTACTCTTTTTCCGTGTACTTACTCACACTAACAATTATCATTGTGTGTTGTCGCGACACGCGGTGGGCGGTACTATTCCCGCTCCAATACAACGGACGCACCACGCGACATTACGGCTTGATGAAGTATCGTTATGTCAGCTTTACATTGCTGGTCCAGTCACTCAGTGATAATGTGAGATCGTTGTAAAAGAGCAATGTATTTAATGAAAAACAATACAGTCGGAGTAATAAAGGAAACATAAATAAAGTAGTCCAAGTCAATTTCTGGCCAAAACGCTCAGGACCAGATTTCAACGACACGCCCCCTTACCACTTCTCCTGTTTTTAATATTTCTGTGTACGGAACCCTACACTGTGCGTGTCCCGACACGCGCTTGGCCGGTTTTTGTAATCGTTTTTTTGGTCTGTGGTTAAAGGGGCCACAGGCATTTTACTCGATAAGATGCTGTTAATTTTATCTACATCATTTAGTAAATATTTTATAAATACTTCCACACAGTCCGGCCCTCTATATGTTACGTATTTATTTAGCTCCGAATTATGTGAACAGCAAATATAGTATCCAAAGCATGAAGGTTCGTGAACCTTGTATGTTCGGGTATTTTCAGTTTTATTTTTGTTGCAGTTTAGCAAAATACTCTCGAAATCAGCATAAATAACAAAATTAATTTTTTGTTTTCTTTCAAAGTTTTTAAACTGAAGAATGCTATTTTTTTCAGGTAATACTGTTAATATATTAGGACATGTAGTATGAGCACTATATTTTGCGGCACTCGAGAAAATTTGTAAACACGTCTCACATAGGTACATTTTACCTTTATGTTTACTTATTTGACGTCTGACTAATCTCAACAGATTTTTTATTAAACAATAATGTCCATTGCCTTTTCGTTCAATATATAATAAATTAACATGGTGTGTCTTTCTTAAATTTGTCACATATAAGGGACCAGTGACTGCATTTTTATCATCCAATCCATATACGTTTATACTTATAGTAGGATTTATCTTTTGTAACGCCAGATGTCGCCAGCGATGCCAGCCAAAGCCTGGCAAGCCTGCCAGCGCCAGCCAGCCAGCCAGCCAGTCCAGCTCGCCACGTCACTGCCCTACCACGTGAGCCATCCCCGCCAAATTCTGAGCGGAGCGGGTGAAATAGCCGCCAGCCGGCGAGCTATATAAAAGCGAGGAGCAGTGATTTTGGTGTGTCTGTTTATAACGATAATTGTAAGGGAAAGCTCTGCCCAAATAAAAAGCGTAAATTAAGTATTTTCTATTTATTTTCATCTTTGTCGTTTCAACTCAGAAGTGTGATAAAAAAACCTACGTTAAAACGACGCTCTGCTACACATTAATCTCGACGGTCGTCTTATCTGGAGGACGAAGATTCTGCTTTGGTAAGCCAGACTTCTGAAAATAAAAACGAAGAAAGGCGATGCAAACCACCCGCAAAGAAAATATTGAAGTCTCCTTGCACAAGAAGTTGAAAAATCATCAACAATGATCTGGATCACGAAGTGTCTACCCTCACGTCGGAAAGAACACCATGCCGCATCGTTTATTCCGTTAATGATCGAGTTTCAAGAAGCATTCTTCTCGCTACCAGCAACGCTTCTCTGTGGAAATGAAAGCTACCCCAAAGTCGTCAATAGCGGATCCAAGGACATCGCAGGCAGGAGGGATTCGTCATACTTCGCGCCGAGAGCTGCCAGGAATCATGCTTAAACAACCAGGTCAGTCATGCCATGCCAATGTTTGCAAAATGCCATTAGCCAAATGTGTTTTATATTTGAGTGCCTCGTGTGTCGATAAATAATCATAAAATGCCATTGGTGACCTTGACAAAACTAGGGTAAGCCTGATAAGCAAATCTGATTGTAATCAATTTATTAGTTTACTAGCTGTTGCCCGCGACATTGCACGCGCATATCCCGTTTTATTCCCGTTACCGTATAGCCTATAGCCTCCCTCGATAAATGAGCTATCTAACACTGAAAGAATTTTTCAAATCGGACCAGTAGGTCCTGAGATTAGTGCGTTCAAACAAACAAACTCTTCAGCTTTATAATGTACCTACTATAGTAAATAGTAATATGGTATATAGTATAGATATAATATAAGTATAGATTATCTCGGTATAAAACTGCTTTGCTAGCTATACTAGGGAGCTGGGAAGTTGGAATATACAGATTTAGTCCAAATGCGCATTAAGTACACGTAGGCCTTAGGAATAGATAAGCATTGGCACAGGAGATTGTTAGAGTCAAAATTAATGAGCCATTGAGCCAGCAGGTATTATAAAAAGAACCCGAATTGATGTATGCCTCTCCTATTGTTTAGTTATGAGAAAGAACGGAGATAGTTGCCTATGTGCCGATAACAGAGCCTTAAATGCATTAATTGTCCGCGATAGATAACCATTTTAATATAATATCGATAAGCAAACTAAATTATCTGGTAAGAAGTACCTACTTCACCAGTCTGAATGTAGTCCAAGGGTACCCATAAACTCAGCATCCATCCTAAAGATACATTTAGCGCTCCCTCAGTTTTTATGCGCTGAATTAACAAGTTCGTAGATAGTTTAGTAATTTCAAAGTAAATTATCAAATAAAAGTAACTCCAATAATGTCGTCAAATGGTCGGGGTCAAACGCAGAATTTTTATTTAATTATGTACATGTGGGTAAATGTTAATGTTTACAAAACAGGATTTCTTATTTAGCTGAGTTATTTAGTGATGAATTATTATGTTCATGGCATTGAACCGGGTGAATTTAAGTTTGCAGCTGTGTCTCAATTTCCCGTTCTGAGTAACATACACAAAGTGCGTCAGATCATTGGACTATGTAGCTACTTTAGGAAGTTCATCCATAATTTTGCAATAATGGCTCGTCCACTAACGGAACTATAAAAAAAAAAAAAAAAATGAGATGTGGGTATGGTATAAAATCTTAGTTTTGCCAATAGAAATTCACACGGATGCATGCAAGTTACCCATAGCAAGTATTCTTTTACTAATACGGATAGGCGGTAGTTTGAGCTCTGTCTTGTATTTTAGTTGCGTTACAAGTCGAAAAAAAAGTGTTTTTCACAGCGTTATTACGAAGTTTTAGAATCTGTGTTGTGTAAAAATGTCCGTGTAATTACGGATTGTAGTGCAGTTCGCGATACAATGACTAACGTGATCTTATTGCACGCATTGCCTACTGGTGACTTTCAATTCGAGACTTTAAAATTGCCGTTGACTATTTTATAGACCAGGTAAGCGCTTAGAGCATATCAACGCCTTGAGCAGGAATCCGATAGATGCCGTTAATGTGTTCCTTTTAAAAGTAAACTGTTGGTTTCGAAGAGTGCAACGTATATTGATCTATTGTAAAGTGGGTGCACAGATAGTGATACTGTAAATAATTATGGGCTGTCTCGTAAAACGCTTTACGATAACCGATCAGTTGTGCCAAATTTCGCGCGTAGAAAATATTTCAAATGCATCAAAACGATGGCCATTACATATAGGAAATATGTGACGTCGTGTTTACATTGTGCGTACGATAAAAGAGAACACGGTTGAAAAGAAGGCAAATTACATCGAATCCCTAAACCTATTAAACCAATGAAAATGGTAGACATCGATAATTTGAGCCCTTTTGAGCAAAATTAAAAAGGGGTGCCAATAAGTGTTAGTTTTGACAAATTCTTTCTCTAAATTCGTTGTTTCTGAGCCTACACGTATTGTCAATTCTGTAAAGACAATTACCGTCTTATTACAAAATAAAAGCGCGTAAAAAAAAAGGGTTTAACTAAAAACCCAGGATTGAATCTCGTAAAACGGTTTGCACAAACGTTATTACATGTCGTGGTTTTGTGATAAACCATGGTCTAACAGTAGTAGCTGTCAAATGTGTGTGAAAGTTTCTGATAGTAACTTTTTCATTGTGTTGTTGTTTTTATGTTAATTTCAGCCAAAATGTATTTAAAAATTGTAGATTTAATTGTTTAGACAATGGTTCAAAAAAAAACGGCACTAGGTCAGGTCAAGGTTTAATCTATGTTTTGTATACGGAGAAATTTAAACCGCGGTTCCGCAGATAAGCCTGAACTTGGTAGTCCAGGTTTAAACTAAGGTTTATTCAGTTTTTGTGATTATTAGAGTTTAAACGCATTTCTAGTTTACTTAGTTTCCCAGATCACGTAGTTTCTGTCCATGGTAAGGCCTTTACCAGTAGATACTTTAAGAAGTTCGCAACAGAAAAACAGTTAAAGATAAAGATATTTTATTTGTTCAAAACATGCGTTTACACACAAATTAAGCATGCAAGTTCTTATAATTTAGTTTGTCCGTACATGTTTTACCTGGTGAGGTTCACAAATTTTGCTTTTTTTTACAATTTACTAGATAAATTACAGGTTTGTCTATTGTTGTACGTGTGTAGTTAAATACATGTTAACAGCTATTGCGTGGCCTAGGTGTAATGGGCAGGTAGAACGCTCTAATTGCACAATTCTCGATGCGTTGAGAGCCACGGAACCTAGCGAGGCCTCTCTTATTTGGGACAATAGTTTACCAAAGTCATATGGAGTATTAATAATACTGTTAATGATTTAGCAGGCTATAATTTATACGAGTTAATGTTTGCTCGTGTAGGTAGATCTGAATGTGATGTTTCCATCCCTGGTTGGTTTATGAGACAGTGCGATCTAGACGCAATAGGGCTATATTATAATCGAATTTGAACAGCTAGCAAGAAAATGAAACGTAACTGCGATAAAAGGCGTAAAAATAGTACAATTTACAAAAAAAGCGATTAGGTACAGTTAGTAAGTACGTACTTTGTTGCCAGGCTCAAACTCCTTGCTGCAATAAGGTTAATTCCAGTCCGTGGTTAATTCTAAGTTAGATGATCTATATTCTGGCCCATGTGTTATTGCCTAAGGATTTAGGTAATATATAATAGCTGTAATATATAAATGTCTTAGAGGATACAAGAAGTTCACAGGCCCAATATGCGCTGATTTATTACGACCATATCGTAGCATTGCTTTTATACCCGATAGCGCCAGTAGTGTGAACCAACAGTAGGAAAACGAAGATCTCGTAGATCTCCTAGACAGCTAAATTATAGTCCATGTTATCGATATGCCATTTGCTCTGAGCTGACTTGTAATCACTGTTTTGTTGTTCCCATTGCGGGAGCAATTGTTCCAGGATGGCCGATTGTAACGCCAGATGTCGCCAGCGATGCCAGCCAAAGCCTGGCAAGCCTGCCAGCGCCAGCCAGCCAGCCAGCCAGTCCAGCTCGCCACGTCACTGCCCTACCACGTGAGCCATCCCCGCCAAATTCTGAGCGGAGCGGGTGAAATAGCCGCCAGCCGGCGAGCTATATAAAAGCGAGGAGCAGTGATTTTGGTGTGTCTGTTTATAACGATAATTGTAAGGGAAAGCTCTGCCCAAATAAAAAGCGTAAATTAAGTATTTTCTATTTATTTTCATCTTTGTCGTTTCACTTTTCAAAGTTTTTAATATCATTATACGACGGAGGAAATGATAGACCATTTATATTTAAGACTGATGAAAAGATTGGGTAGGAACTTGTTCTGCAAACATTATATTTTGCGGGATATAATGCTGCAACAACACACCACAAAAAACAATGATTATCATGGTTTTTAATATTTAAGCAACTTCTCGTTTTTTGTATAACATGCGGCAAATCTATGTAAGTACCGCCTTTTAAAGGAGAATACTTGTTTATATTAATTTCCAGGTGACTTATACAGAAACAAGACCAACCAGATTCACAGTGTTGGAATTCTGAGAGTTTCCTCTCAAATGTGTTTATTGTATTCAAATAAAATTCATGTATATCAGTATTTTTATATATAATTTTAAATTTTGTGTTAAATGACTTAAGCTGTTGCTCACCAGATTTTGGGAGAATAAAGTAAGCATAAAGCTCGAAGTTTAATTTAACACAATTATGTTTAATTAGACAATCATTAATTAGTTTTATGACTTGATGCTGATTATCCATTAGGAATTCCTCAGGTGTAAGGTACTCCATCGATGGATTCAGTTTGTAACTTATTATTCTCATTCTAAAAGCCGTAGCAATAATATCAATATTTTCATATTTGGTTTTCAATATGCAATTAGATTTGTGTAAATTCGTTCTCACATGATAGTGATATTAATTTTTCGGTATTTCAATATGACATTTTTCACAATTCATTATAATATCATTATAATTTGTTATTTTTCCAGGAATTGGTGAAACTGTAAGAAAACAAAACAATAAATTTTTATTTCTTGAATATATTTCTTTAATACATAATAATAATATTATAATCCTAAAAAACATTTAAAAGAATACTAGTACATAAAAATGATTTCGTAATATTGAGATAATGATTAAAATTAAATGTCGTAAATAAGCAAGTAACTCATGGTAAAAAATAGTATTTATAGTAAGAGATATTTATAATGGAATACTAATGTTTTAATAATAGTTGCTAACAAATGTTGGTGGGCACTTTACAAATTCTTTTCTAGTTGCCATAATAAAATTAGTCAGGTGCTGCCATGCATCTGTGTTTTCAGATGTTTGGTTTTTTACAGTAACTATTGCCTGGCGCCATCTGTTGATTGGCTGCATGTTTTTTATTTCATCGCACCGGTACACTTTTAAATCTATATAGTGCGTACCGGGCTTATGCTCATACGTCTGGCGCGAATGACCGCTAGCAAGGCGTCGAGTTAAATACGAGGTTAACTGTATTGGAGCTTTACCGGGAACGGCGACATCTTCTTTCTCGTCATCTTCACTGTCAGTCCCGAAGAGGTCGTAAGCTGTAGCCTTCCTTGGTTGTATTGGCTTGAAGTACGGCTTCTTCGGAGCTGACTGCGACGTACTCGGCGCCGGACTTGCTCTCGATGGTGAATGTGATGCAGTCCGCGCTGCCGCCTCCGACTCCTTCGTATGAGTCGACACCTGCTTCCTCTTCTTAGTCTTTTTCACGACTGGAGGTTGCACCTCGTCGTCAGACGGGAAGAGAGTCTCTGCGTTCTGGAGCGACCTGAAATGATATAAAATTAATTTATTAATTTTGTTATTTTATCAATTCATAAGCAGGATTCGAACCTGGAATCTGGCTTTACGCGACACACTAGAATAGTGTATACTTACAAGAATGAATATTAGAATAATTACATAGAACACATCATTATACCACAATTTACTGGGTATCGAACCCAATTTCTCATGCTCAATAGTCGAGATTACTAGCACTCGTCTAAGGACTTCCCTGTTATAAGAATAGTTGAACAATAGAATTATTAATATAATTATAAATTAATGCTACTTACATTTTAAATAGTACAGCGAAGTGTTGATGTGCGATGATGCCACTAGCTCTGGAAGAGGTGTTTTGCGGTTGAATTTCAGCAGCGGGAGGCTTAAATAGTGATAAATCTACGTCAAATCATCCCATATTTGGGAAGAGGCACGTGTGTAGAAAATGCTGTGTCAGTTGCATCCAAATGCAGGTTTGTGATGTGATATTGTAATTGTAAACAATAATAGAATATGTATTTGACTTACCTTTCGGTCTAGTGGTTAGTGGTCCTGACTGCTATGTTAATTGTTAGGGACCTATCTAGGACTTTGAATAAAATAGTGGACTGTAGTTACAATAATTATAATCCAAATAGGTTTACAATAACAACTGACGTTGAGAACTAAGGAGTGTGCGCGCGTGCCGTCGGTGGAGGTCGGTTGCGAAGTGATGGCTCGACGTCCCGCGCACCGCAGCTCAAGTCGGCGCAGCCGATGATTGCCGGAGACGCCCGAACATCCTCCCCGGGTTGAAGAATTCAAGAGAGAGGAAGTGGACAGACGTTGTTGAACGCCCGCAGTACTGTTCCTCTCTTCGTCTTCAACTCCACCACCCGTGTGATGCCGTCGCTGCCAGGGAAGACCTTGGTGACACGGCCCAGCGGCCAAACCAAGGGCGGTTGACCCTTCTCCCTGACGAGAACAAGTGACCCCGCTGCAAGCTGACCTGTTGACGCTGTCCATTTAGTTTTTAACTGGAGCAGAGAAACATATTCTAAGTGAAAGCGGTTCCAGAAATGTTGTCTAATTTGCTCCACTCTTTGGTAGCGCTCCAGTCGTCCGATGTTGAAATCAGTAACCTGTGGATGCGGAACAGATATTAGTGGTCGTCCAATTATAAAATGGCCAGGAGTGAGGACGGACAAATCTAGAGGATCAGTGGAAAGAGGGGTAAGAGGACGGGAATTCAATACGGCCTCTATTTGAGTCAAACATGTGGCCATTTCTTCATAGGTGAAGTGCGTTAATCCTAAAAGTCTCTTTAGGTGATGCTTGGTGGATTTGACGGCAGCTTCAGCAATGCCATTGAAGTGGGGAGAGTAAGGAGGTGCAAAAGAAAATTTGATGCCTTGTTGAACGACTTCAGACACGAGATTCGAGTCTTGTAAAAACCTACGTAGCTCATTGCAAGTACCTACGAAGTTTGTCCCGTTATCAGACAAGATGCTTTCGGGTTTACCACGGCGAGCCACAAAACGGTTCAAAGCAGCCATGTAGGCTTCTTTTGTCAGGTCTGTAACAAGTTCGATGTGAACAGCCTTAACAGCGAGGCAAACAAAAATACACAGGTACGACTTTATAAGCCTACACCCTCGCCCTTTGCGATCAGCTATCAGAACTGGCCCAGCATAATCGACACTACAATTTAAAAATGGGTGTTCTAAATGTGTCCTTGAAGAGGGCAACTGACCCATTGTAGGTTGCACGATTTGACACTTTTGTTTAAAACATTTAATGCAATTTTTAACAATGCTCTTTGATAGGTTTCTACCACCAAGAGGCCAATACATTTGGCGTATATTAGCCAATAGTAGCTGAGGGCCGGCGTGTAAGCAATCAAGATGATATTTATGAAATATGATTTTAGTTATATGGTGCTTACCACATAATAATACCGGGTGCTTGACATTGTAATCATAAGGTGAGTTGTCAAGTCTCCCTCCTACGCGTATGAGCCCGTTCGAATCTATAAATGGAGTCAAAGAATTAAGCCTATTTTTCTTAGGTAAAGACTTTCCTGATTGTAATAAACTGTATTCGTTGTGAAACATGTCCATTTGTGCGTGACGTAATATAAAATTTGTTGAATTTGTGAGTTCTTCACAGGAAAGGGAACCAAGGAATTTATTATGTTTATGTTTTAAATTGTAAACAAATCTTAGTATATAAGCGACAACTCTCTGTAAGTGATTGTAACTTGAATATTTGTGTAGAAGTGATTTGATGAACAAATTATTATTTTCATGATGTGACAAATGATTATAAATATTATATGATTGATGATGAGATGAGTGTTCAGTGAAGTGAGATGATACAACTTCAGGTAGATCTTGTTTCAAGTTCTCATTGGGCATTTTTGGCCAATATGTTTTATCATTTAATAAAAACTGAGGACCTGACCACCATAAAGAACTCTCGCTGATAAGGTCAGCCTTCAGCCCGCGAGAAACAAGATCCGCCGGATTTTCCTTCGACGGCACGTAGCTCCACGTGTGCCCCATAGTACATTCCTGAATTTCGTTGATGCGATTACGAACAAACGGTTTTAATGACGTAGGTGCCATGGAAAGCCAACTTAACACGATAGTCGAATCGCACCACAAGTAACATTTACTAATGGGTTTGGTGAAGGAATTCCGTACATTAAGACACAGTCTTGCTCCTAATAAAGCCCCGCATAACTCGAGCCTAGGGATGGTGGTTGGCTTGATTGGTGCTACACGACCTTTAGACACTAACAGCTGTACTTTTACCAATCCATCCTTTGTACTAGACCTTATATAAACACATGCACCGTAGGCCTTTTCGGATGCATCTGTAAAAACATGAATCTCATTTATTGTAGAATTGTCACAAGAAACCCACCGGGGTATTTTAAGGGTATTTAAACATGGTAGGCTATTAACAAACGTTAACCAGAGAATACGTATGTTTTCTGGTACTTGCTCGTCCCAGTCACACTTTGCCATCCACAGACTTTGGATAATAATTTTAGCCTCGATAATACAAGGACCTACCAGACCCAACGGATCAAATATCTGACTAATAACAGATAATATGTGGCGCTTTGTGATTGGCTTTTTGGTATCGATAGATATTGAAAATTCGAGAGAATCTGATTTACATAGCCAATATAGGCCTAACGTTTTACATGACACGTTTCTATCCTCCGACAAGTTCAACCTATCAGAATGCCCTGGCAATCCAGCTACTTCTGTTAAAATGTCCAAACTATTGGATTGCCACTTTCTTAAATGGAAGTTGGCTGACGCTAAAATAGATGCAACGTCCTTGCCCATCTGGACCACCTCAGAAACTGAGTCACCCCCACTTAAATAATCGTCGACGTAAAAATCTCGTTCAATGGACGATTTTACGTTGTCATTAGAGGCGGTTTTTGCTAGACTAACTAAGCACTTAGTTGCTAAATAAGGGGCGGACGCTGTACCGTAAGTCACAGTATTAAGACTGTACTTTTTAAGTGGTAGTTTGGGGTCAGCACGAAAAATAATTTTCTGTAATGAACGCTGTGATGGCGTCACTTGAATGGCCCTGTACATCTTTTCTATGTCACCAGAAATGACAAACTTGTGCTGACGGAAGCGCAGCAATATAGAAAAGAGGTCATCCTGAACAGTGGGCCCCACCATTTGGATATCATTATACGATAATCCAGAAGTGGTTACTGCTGATGCATCGAAGACTACTCTGAGCTTAGTTGTGGTACTGGATTCTCTAATTACTCCATGATGTGGCAAAAAATACTCAATATTTTTACATGAATGAGGTTTCATTTGTGAGTCATCCTCAGTCATGTGCCCTAAACCCACGTACTCTTCGATGAATGCTACATATTTATCCTTAAAAGCAGGATCACGTTGGAAACGACGTTCCAAAGATAAAAAACGACGTTTAGCCATTTCGTAAGACTCGCCCAACACACTGGGATCATTTTTAAGAGGCATTGTGACTACGAAATGCCCGTTCTGATCACGCACAGTGTTTGCATTGAAGCTTTCTTCGCAAGCTCGTTCTTCCTGCGACAAAGAATGCTTAGAAGAAACAGAGTCGAGTTCCCAAAACTTATTGAGGCTATCATTTAAGTCGTTCATGGAAACATTACAAAAATGAGAATTCATATTTTTGGATGGACGTTTTGGAAGAGCTACGGAGCCTGATACTATCCATCCTAGCTTTGTCTCATGTAACTTGGGCTGACGTTTGCCTAAATTAATAGATGCACTACCTAAAATGTTCCAAAACTCGTCAGCACCAACAAGTATATCAATCTCTGATGGAACATTGAAAGACGGATCGGCCAGATTCAAATTTAATGGTATGGGAATACTACTGATATCAACTAAAGTAGACGGCATTAATTTGGTAATAGTTGGTAATATAAAACAGTTTATGTCTGTCTTATAGCTGCCGTTGCACGATTCAATGGTTAGGTTGCAAGACCATGTACTTAATGTAGTATGACTGTTTATACCTGTCACCGTGGAGCTCGCGCTACGTCGATGAAGTCCTAGCTTATCACTTAGTTTCTGCGTAATAAAATTAGCTGTGCTACCATTATCCAGCAGAAGTCTGGCGTTGACCTTGATGCCTCGGTTGTTCACCACTCTCACCAACGCTGTGGACAGGAAAATATGAGAAGTAGTATGTTGCGACCGAGTGTCACTTGACAAAGAGATATTTTCTGAGGTGCCATTACGTGAAGCGGCACTTTCAGAAACATCAGTGGGCAATGCTACACTACTGGGCATTGGATCTTGGACAGGAGTTTCTTGTTCTACGTGTAAAAGGGTATTATGACTACCTTTACAATACTTACAACGAGCTAATCTACAGCGCTTAGTTAAATGACCACTACGTAAGCAATTAAAACAAACTCTAAATTCTTTAACTTTTAAAATACGTTGTTCTACATTTAATTTTCTAAACCCTTCACAAGCGTATAATAGATGATTTTGACTACATAAGGGACATTTTGTTTTATATTTTTGATTTGAATGATTTGTTTGATTAGTTGCTATTATTAATGATTTATGTTTACTTTCTACTTTACTGTTATTTTTGTTAGTATTATTTTCTATATTAAGTGTATTATGTTCTACTGTATCTAATAAATCAGCTTTTTTACTAATAAAAGTACAAAGTTGTGAAACTGTTGGCTTTGCTGGTATGGTACTACGATAAGCTTCCCATTCCCTGCTGGTGATAGGATCTAATTTAATTGCCATTATATAAATAATCAAAGTATCCCAACTGTCCGTGGGCTCGTTCAATGTATTAAGAGCTCTAATATTTTTATTAATTGTATCAACCAAACGACGCAAAGAAGCTGATGATTCTTGTTTAATATACTCAACATTGAACAAGGCCTTGACATGGTTGTCTACTAAAAGCCTACTATTATCAAAGCGTTCGCATAGTAACTTCCACGCCATTTCATAATTATCTCCTTTAAAATCTATATTCTTTATTATTTCTAAAGCATCACCTTTCAGCGACGCACGCAGGTAGTGGAATTTACTAATTGCATCTATACAACTACTATTGTGAATTAGTGACAAATATGTATCTCTATACTCTAGCCAGTACTGATAACCACCATCAAAATTAGGCAAATCAATTTTTGGTAAGCGAATAAAGTTACGTTGTTGGAACGATTCACCTGAGTATTTGTTCACCGACCCTGCCACAGACCCGCCATCACCGCTCTCGCTACTAGCAAGCAGGCCTTGCGCCTGCGCTGCGAGTGCGTGGTAACGGTCCTCAAATTTTGCTCGCTCCGCATATGCCTCGTCAGGATCATCCGAAAGCACCTCGATGTCCATCTGTAAACTGTCGAAATCGTCGTATATAGCTTCAAATTTTTTAAAGCGACTCTCCAGCTCCAAGCGTTGAACGTCGGAAATAAGCTTACAACTACGAAGCACATTTATATAGTTGGTGAAATTGGTTAGCTTTGCTTTAATCGCGCTTCGCTTTCTCAACAATAAATCTAAAGAGGCCATAGCACAAAATAAACGGAAGAGTAAAAGCTAACTTCAAAATAATCACTAATTGCTTATGCGTAGCAAAGAATTAAGGTGAAGAAAAAAAAAAATTGGCAGTTAAATTTGAATGACGCTTGACCTTGATGAATGTTACGGGAGCCGGCGAACGACACCGGTCAACGCCCGATCAGCTGACAAGCGCACAGCAGGTGATTTAAATAACGGTAAATAGGTTGGCGGCTAAAGCAGTGCGCTAGCGTAAGCAGTGCAGAAAGTGAAAGAGACAACTATAATTATTACACGTATTGACTCAAATATGAACGTGAAAAACGGAAAATAATTTGAATTTAACGGAAGAAAAACACTTCAATCTGTTTGAAAAGAAAACTAAAAGGTATAGAAAGGAAATAATTGGAACAAACTCACAAAATACCGATCCTTTGTCCACAAGAAACCTGTCCAATAAATTCTTCCAATCAAGCGATGACTGCCGTAAATAGTCGAATCCAGTCGATGTAATAAGCGCCGGCGTCGTTATCAAGACTTGATGAAGTGTAGTGTGGCCCAGTTCTTGTTCTCCTTTTCTTTTCTTCCAGCGACTTCGATAGAAGACCGTTGCTCCGGTGACGCAGCGAATTCAAATATTGTAGTCGTCCAAAGTGCGCCAACGTCGAGTAGAAAGCCAGTAGCCGACGAAATTAAATGTTAACCGCGACTTTTAAGAGGCTCGATGGGCCAAAATGTTAGGGACCTATCTAGGACTTTGAATAAAATAGTGGACTGTAGTTACAATAATTATAATCCAAATAGGTTTACAATAACAACTGACGTTGAGAACTAAGGAGTGTGCGCGCGTGCCGTCGGTGGAGGTCGGTTGCGAAGTGATGGCTCGACGTCCCGCGCACCGCAGCTCAAGTCGGCGCAGCCGATGATTGCCGGAGACGCCCGAACACTGGAAGTCATGGGTTTGATTCCCATCCGGAACAAATGTTTGTGTGATGAATAGGATCATTTGTCTGGATGTAATTTATCTTATATGTATGTATTTAGAAATATATAATAATAATATATGTTTATCAGTTGTCTAGTACTCATAACACAAGCTCTGCTTAGCTTAGAACTAGAAGGCATTGTGTGATAGTTGTGGAATATTATTATTATATTATTCTACCAATTCATTTTTATTTTTATCCGAATGCGTTGAAATGTCGTATAGACACGCTTATTGAGTCCTTTGTTATAGGAGGAGGCCCAATAATATAAGTGACGAATAGTTGGTGAAATACAAATCTGCCTAACTGGGAATTAAAGGTGTGATGATATATCGATCAACCTTAATTTAGGAACAAATTACAAATAAAAACATTACTTACCATTCTATTTGTGACAAAATTTAAGATACCTACCTTAGCTTTAAAAATATCATAATAATTACAGGCGAAACCAAACGTAGCAATAGTATGTCGATATTGCTATATTGTTTTGATTCGTCTCCTTAAAAAGAATTCAGCTTACGGTGCAACTTTGATATACAATTAACATACCATGAGTTTGCTTGTTTAATCATCTGAATAAAATGTATGAAAAAACGATTACCTAAACATAAGTGCAGTAGTATTATTTTATTGATATATATTTATAATAAATAATAAAATGATAGGCGTCGTAATGTCTTACGTTTCCTATTTCACTATACCATTTTTGGAAAAGATATGACATATCTAACTTAAAAATGTGCGATTTTGAACTCTATCCATAACATTAAATTAGGGTATATAAATAGAGAGAAAAATCATTTAAAATCTATTCCAAATCTACACTTGACTAGTACAACTGGCTTGATCGTGTATTATTGGTAAGTTTTAATATTATTCTTCCATATTTTATCTCGTACATATTTTCTATAAAACCCTATCGTTTCATTAGCAATTGTTATTTTGAGATAGAATATCGGTTAAAGAAATACTAATCTAGATTATAATTTTCCAGGTGTTTAGCAAAGTCGGGACATAGAATTAAAAATGTCACACTCACCATCCTACAGTCCTGTTTTAGAAAACATTAACCTACAATATGATGTAAGTATCTAAGTAATCATCGATATTAGCAATTGAATTCATGTATGATGGTATTTAATAGCATAAAATTATTCATTGTTTCAGAATTTGATAGATTGCCCCGATCCAGTTCTTAATCCATTTTACTATGCTCAAGACCAAGAAAGCTGGCATGTCGAAGTGGCGAAAAAAGCACATGAAGAGAGTAAACAGCAAAAAATACAAGAGAAAAAAATAAAGAAGAAGAAGAAAAAATCAAAACCATTTAAAAACACATCTTTTATCAAGCGTAAAGACCCCGGACATATTCACCGAATTATAAAAATAATTGTACATGATGTGGAAGGCCGTCACATGAATGAAATAGACAGTGATCCCGATATCGATAGTGCAAGCGTGAATATACAATATTTAGTCCGTAGTGTTAGCTCGTTCGATAAAGTAAAAGTCCACAATCATTATTAATATAATTTTATTTCACTTTAACAACAATTACTTTACACTTTTTCGGCTTATACAATTTTATACGCGACTACCAGGGATTAATTCGACCTGCTCGGTTCGAGGCACAAACTAGACTGACTGTCGGACCTAAAATTCACAATTAGCTCAACTTTGACAATAATCAAATGTAGTGAGGGTAACGTAAAAAAATCATATTAAGATCGAATTAATCCTTTTGAATCGATATCGTTTCAACCAAAATGTTTTAACACTTTTAAAATAAACCACTAATTATTCCATAATTATTTTTACTAATTATGGTTACAAAAACTAACGATAAAATTTAACATAAATGTTACCATAAACAAAAAATTATACCAGTCTAAAATTTATTTTAAGTAAGTCATATTTAATTATTTTGTAGTATGGTAACACCGTTCTAACAATTCGTCCATCCTGATAATAGTACACGTCCTCGTGTACATAATATTATATTAAATCAGAAAAGGGTACAACTTTAAAACTAGTAAAATTACTATTAAATAAAAAGAAATATTAACTTAATATACTTGTAAAGATATACAAACAATTTGTTGATCATGTTACCAAAACATACAGGATTTTTTAGTTAAACTCAAGTTAAGTAGGTACATTTTTTTTATAAAACTTCATACAATAATTATGTTGTACAGTATTCTCATACATCTTCTGGACAGCATCTTCATCTTCACAACATAAAACTTTTCCACAACACAACACTTGTATTTTGTTTCACAGCGTAGTCTTTTTCACAACACAACACTTATTTTTGTTCCACAACTTAAACTTTTCAACAACACATCACACAGCTTTTGCTTTACGACACTGTATCGCGAGCCACACGCAACGCACCGCGCACCACGCGCAACACACTGCGTCCACGCGCATTGCTACGCGCGACACGTTCAACGCATCGCACGCCATGCGCAACGGCCCACGCGCCACACGTAACGCACCGTGCTCTGCGCACCGCGTCTCCTCTTGGACTCGAACTGACTCCCAGCTGCTCCACATCGAACCTGTTCAATTTATCTCCCGGCGCCTTGCGCATGCTCTCGTTGTACATCTTGAGCACCTCACCCATTGTACCGCGTCTCTTCAACGTTGGACTCGAACTGACTCCCAGCTGCTCCACATCGGACCCATACAATTTATCTCCCGGCGCCTTGCATACCCTCTCTGTACCCTGTCCTCTTGAGGAACTCGCGCAATGCATAGCTCATCTTGTGCAACCTTCCACATCTCGTGCGACCTAGCGCATCTTGTGCTACCTACATGCGACGCAAACCTTGCGTTTCGCATAGCACACATAGTGCATCTTAGCACGCCTTGTGCCACCTATATGCGACGCACACCTTGCGTTTCGCATAGCACACATAGTGCATCCTAGCACACATAGTGCATCCTAGCACACATAGTGCATCCTTGCACGCTTTGTGCTTCATCAATTCCATGCATTATTAAACAGTTATACATATTAATTTCTGTTTCTATAGGGAGGCCTATGTTCAGCAGTGGACGTTTTCCGGCTGTTGATGATTATGATAGGTTAAATGTTCGCCATGAACTTGACAAAGATTTTTGCGTGACGTAAAACACGATGAATTAACAACCTGATTAGCTACCTTCGTTCCTTCAAACTGTTCATTTTCACTCATTTAATTGTTTGACTATATGTCAGTCTGATTCTTTCTGAAACACCACCACAGATAAATTTTATCCACCGAGTTTACCCATTTGTTAACAGTCGTACCTTGTTTGCTAAGGCAGATTTATTACGGTACTTAAACCAATTGTTTTATCCTTTTTGATAAGACACTTTATCATCCTACTACTATTATAAAGGCGAAAGTTTGTAAGTATGGATGTATGGATGTTTGTTACTCTTTCACGCAAAAACCACCGAACGGATTTGGCTAAAATTTGGTACACAGATAGTTTATAACATGGATTAACATATAGGATAGTTTTTATCCCGATTTTATGTTCCCGTGGGATAATTTTCGAGTTGTAGCGGGTGAAGCCGCTGGCAACAGCTAGTTATGAAATAATTTTGTAATTCGGAGGATAAATTCGCTAGAAAGTTTTACTTTATACATGCATTGCGAGTCTTTCTTGTTACTACTACAAGATCAAATTAATATTTGCTACTCTTACTTATTATTCTTTCATTGTATTATCAAAATACTTCTTTTGTTTATTTTGCCACTCATCTACACTATGGAATACTTGCTCCCATTTTCGTCGACTATTTTAATCGTTATAAATAATTTAAATTCTATGTCATATTGCGACCTTCATTCGTACTAGTGAGTTTAAAACCGATTTTAGATATTAAGAAAATCGAAATAGTACTTTTGTACGTCTTCCCTTGTCTTGTGGAGAACGAATAGAGATTAAAATCAATATTCACTTCATTCAAAAAAATACCTTCTGTATTTAATTCTTACTTTTCATTTAAATATTGTTTTGTGTCCACTGTGCGACCACATTTATTTATTTTTTCGCTGTTTATACTTAACCGTGAGAACCAATAATGCTTCTCTATTCATTGGAACGTCTCTCTCTCTCTTTTTTTTACCACATTGATCTATTTAAAATTTGATATGGGTTGTATAGATAGCCTTTTGGTACATCCCATTTTGACATATTTTTTTTTTAACACGACACATTTGATCTTTCTTTTTTTTTCTTTACTTAGGTTAGTAAATATAATACATTATTTTATTAAAGTATTTGCCAACATCTTAGACAGAATAATATTTCTAATCCGTTTATTTCACAATTATCTAATTATACCGTGCAATTCAGTCTTCTGTAATTAATAAGAAAGACATAATATATATTATTAAGTCTACTTAGACTTAACCTTGAGAAGACATTTATTATTTTGCTAAGGTTGAACTTCCACCGTCTGCCTGGCATATTCTGGCATATTGTCTCTTTTAAGAAACACTGCACTTGAGGTACATCATAATGGAAAAACGACCTGCCCTGAGTCAACCTAAGGCGCATGTCATAGCTAGTGCTGCTTTTAAGGTTGAAAAAAATATGATTCTTCTGGAGATATTTACCTGCTATAAATTGCGATAGGTTTAAAGTAGTCGACTCGAATCATATAGATAAATCAATCAAAGAAATCACAACACCTCAAAATGCAAAATTTTGTAATTTTAATGCTTTTCCTTGTAATATTATTTTGATGTAAATATTCATTATTTTCTCGTTTTAAGAACTTTCACATGACATATTTCTGTCTATCCTTTTAACATCATAACTTAAATGTTAATATAATAATGTTTACTATTCAACAATGAAATACTCAACATTACTTTAGTTACCTACTGTGTACTTTGCACTTCCGAAGTAGTCTAAATCATAGTAGTCGGTACTTACGTGCACATAGCACTTTAATGATCGCTCATAATGTCCCATATCGTCATGTGCACATAGCACTTCAAAGATTACGGTCGCTCATAGCGTCCAATGTTGTCATGTGCACATAGCACTTCAAAGGTTACGGTCGCTCATATAGCAACGGCAACGTAGGCTTAATCATTCTAATTCATTATGAAGGATATTATTTATTTTAAAATATATCATTGTCATTTATGATACTGTTAATAATTCAGCTTTATAATTATAACCAGACAAAATTAATCATCAGCACTCTCGCTAGTAGATGATCCACTACCTTTCTTATTAAAAGAAAGCAAAAGATGACGTATTTTGTCAATACTGAAATATACTCTTGTATCTTGACGTTCATTTTTTTTGATAAAGGTGTATCATCCACCTCGTACCTATCATGATCTAAACTTTTCGTTACTCTATAAGGACCTAAACATTTTGGTAGCATATGTTGCCCTCTCAACTCTCACCAAGTCTCCGACTTTAAATTCGAAGGGCATTTTTTTTTTTTTTTTTTTTTTCATTATAATATGTATTCTTTTGTTTTTTTTGTGACCTTTGGTGTACTCCGCAACGTCATCCCTAAATCACGAAATATTGAATTTTCTCTACGAAAATAAACGAACGAGCCTTACTGTAGTCACATAATAATGATGTGTATTATCTTACATCTTACTTTTAGCTTTGGCTTCGGCTTAGACTTTGATTTCGAGCTTCACTTTAAACTAGACTTTTATATTGAATTAGACTTTCACATTGAACTAGACTTTCGCATTGAATTAGACTTTCACATTGAATTGGACTTTCACATTGAATTAGACTTTCACATCGAATAAGACTTTCACATCGAATAAGACTTTCACATCGAATAAGACTTTCAAATTGAATTAGACTTTCACATTGAATTTGACTTTTACTTTGAATCACACTTTCACTTTGAATTACACTTTAACTTTGAATTACACTATCACTTTGAATTACACTTTCACTTTGTATTACACTTTCATTTTTAATTACACTTTCACTTTGAATTAAACTTTCACTTTGTATTACACTTTTACTTTGAGTACGGCTCACTTTGAGCACGATTCACTTTGAGCACGACTCACTTTGAGCACGACTCACTTTGAGCACGACTCACTTTAACTATGACCTTCATTTAACTATGACCTTCATTAAACTATGACCTTCATTTAACTATGACCTTCATTCAACTATGGCCTTCATTTAACTACGACCTTCATTTAACTATGGCCTTCATTAAACTATGACCTTCATTTAACTATGACCTTCATTCAACTATGGCCTTCATTTAACTATGACCTTCATTTAACTATGACCTTCATTTAACTATGACCTTCATTTAACTATGACTTACATTTTAACTATGACCATCACTCTGACTTCGACTACCACTTTGGTTTCAAATTTAACTTCAATTTATTAGGTAAAATACCGCTTACTTGAACTCTAATTGGGATCGACCTAGGTCCGTGCAACTAATTCACATAATATGCAGCATTGACTTCTAAAATCTATGTAGCTCTAGTTTTATCGTTATTCAAAACATGTTGGTTTCATATAGCCGTTAGATAATCTTAATTTTAATATCTATTTCTCTTTCTCGTTCAGTTTAGCATTTTCCTTTATTCTAGAATTACATAACATTATTTAAGTGATTCTTTTCCCAAAAAACCATTTCAGACACCGGCATGGTCCTCGTATGGCTTGAACAATATACTGTCTGGACTATAAGTGACAAAGACTTTTCGAGTTTTCGGATGTTTCGTCTCAGAGTAGTCAGGTACAAAACACCAGCCACATCTAGTTTTAAAATATTATCTGCCGTGAAAAGTATTTTTTTTTTAACAACCAACTTGCAAAATAAATATCATCTATCATTTAGTTATCGTGAAGTTTGCTCTTCAAGATAATATTCGCACGGTGGGCTTCACAAATGGTACTACTAATACTATACTAGTAGTAAAGCGGCCAACCACATCATGACGTGGACTGTACAATCATAACAATTTAAGCTGTTTGCTTTTATACTGTTGTAAACAACAATCAAATCTTGGACTTCAAAAAAATGCTCGCTCGTAGCGGCCTATGTTGTGCACATTGCACCTCAAAAATAATGTTCGCTAGCTGTTTATCATTATTATAATATAATGATTATGATGATGATATATAATATAGTAGTTAATATAAAATTCGTGTTCGCTCAAAGCTGCCTACGTGGAGTGCACATACTGCACATTGCACTTCGAAAATGATGTTCGCTCATAGTGACTTATAACATGTGCATACTGCATAATTATTGCACTTCAAGACATTATTAGCAGTGGTGGCCCAGTGGTATCGGCCCCGACTTACGATTTGTAGGTCGTGGGTTCGAATCCCGGCAGGCGCATTACTTTGTGTAATTTATTTCATCACCACTGCTCTCAAAACGGTGAAGGAAAACATCGTGAGGAAACCGGCATGTCCTAGAACCAAAAATTCGAAGACATGTGACATCCACCAATCCGCACTGGGCCCGCGTGGTGGATTATGGCCCACCCCCTCTCACAGAGAGGAGGCCTGTGTCCCAGCAGTGGGAACATTAATAGGCTGATGATGAAGACATTATCTACACTTTACATCTTAGCATATTATCACAACTTCACAGCGGTTTTTTTTTTAAATATTTGTACTTATTTTTTTTTTTTTTTTATAAAACTGCATTTTAAATCTGTCGTACTATTTCTTAATAGCTTACTACTGATTATAATTACAATCAAAAGAAACGGAAACAAATCTAAATTATGAAATAATTGTAATAAACATTAATTGTTGTGTAACATGTTCCTCGATTTTTTTTTTTTTTCAAACGAGTAATTATTTGATTTTTAACTTTTTGGGGTCAAATTCAGGGACAGTAGTACATTCCATTTTCACCCGAGGTAATCGTATTTGTCCGTCACATTCCAATGGTTTTTTTTTGTGTAACTAAAATGCAAGCACTTACCCCCAGTCCAGTAACGGCGAAAGAAATAAAAACCAAACCTGGATCTTTAAATCTGGCCGACAATGGCGCGTAGCGATCCCGCTTCCGATTTGTTAGCTCGTTCGATAAAGTAAAAGTCCACAATCATTATTAATATAATTTTATTTCACTTTAACAACAATTACTTTACACTTTTTCGGCTTATACAATTTTATACGCGACTACCAGGGATTAATTCGACCTGCTCGGTTCGAGGCACAAACTAGACTGACTGTCGGACCTAAAATTCACAATTAGCTCAACTTTGACAATAATCAAATGTAGTGAGGGTAACGTAAAAAAATCATATTAAGATCGAATTAATCCTTTTGAATCGATATCGTTTCAACCAAAATGTTTTAACACTTTTAAAATAAACCACTAATTATTCCATAATTATTTTTACTAATTATGGTTACAAAAACTAACGATAAAATTTAACATAAATGTTACCATAAACAAAAAATTATACCAGTCTAAAATTTATTTTAAGTAAGTCATATTTAATTATTTTGTAGTATGGTAACACCGTTCTAACAGTAGTGATATTGATGACATAATGAGTGAAACCGAGTATTTAGTTGCTAAAATAGTTAAAAAATTAAGTTCAACTTTGTAAGGTCCTTTCGTCTCTTACCACCAGCTGCCAGCGTAGATTGCCATGAGACTATGAGGTTCTGTTCGCATGAGGTTGGATAAATAAAAGAAAGTGCTTGATGTCTTCTCAGCTATTTAATTTGATGCACACATGGGTACAGGATCACAGCACGATTCCTCACAAGTTAGGTTATGGATAATATAACACTTACTTCAGATAGAACATTACATACTATCTATCCAGGTCGAACCGTGGATATGTATCGCAGACAGTATTCGCAGCCTGTGTGATTTGTAGGTTAACATACGTGGCTTGGAACCAGAGCTTGTCGTAGCTTACTCCATGTCAAGGTGCCAATCGTTGAGAAGACGTTTTTTATAGTTTTTCTTTAATTAATTTATTATTTTTAAAATAATGGATGGAACCCTGAGAACAATATAAGAAAGAAATCCGTGAGCATTTCAATACAATCATCATGGTGGGTGATGCCATGTAATTCTAACAAAACATGAAATAATCTTAATACATACGCTTATGCGGTTCCTTTATATTAATAAACTTTCATTTTCGCCGCAGTCCCACTTCTTGTCCGCGACATAAGGATTTTATTAAATTCTTGTTTTATAAATCACTCAGCGTCTCGTGTGTCCAGGTTCAAGAAAAAGACAGCCATAGATTCAACGTCACTAACCACGGTCAAACCCGCTTGTAGGCTTTTGCCTTTTAGACCTTGCGTTATATAATTAAATTTAATTCAACTGAAATCTATCATAATTAATTATCTGAATTTTATCTATGTACTTATTATTATTTTATTTAGAATTTAAAGTATCATAAATAAATATGTTACTCTCTAACGCCATCTGTTGATGAACTGTAACCTCACCAACTTGTGAAATTCACTATCAGTTCTCGATTTTGACACTAGATGGCGCTACCCGTCTAAAATAATCGATAACTACTTTTATACTTGTTACAACTTCATGTACTTAGTTGATGTTTAAAATAGACGTATTATTATTTACAGTTTTATTATTATTTTTTAAATGGCTAGTATATACTGTAAATATTCATTGTAAATAAAAGCTGTATTTAAAATAAAGTACCTTTTATTTCTACGTCATAACATTTAAACTTAATCGTTGCTACGCTGCTTATATAAGGTAGCGCGATGGACAACGGTGAGCACACTTCATTTTCGTTAGTCTGCCGTATCGAACATACATACACCGCCTGTAGCTCCAATTTCAGTGTCATTGAATTGTTGAATGAATGTAATGATAAATTATAATATACATTACGAATGTTCAATAAGATAAATGTTTCATATATTTATATTGAATATCTAAACTCATGATATCTATTACATTATAATTATTGAATAATAAAGACCACTCTAGCATCACCTATCGTCTGCGATAAGTTCTCAATTCATCCAGTTACCAAAAACCTCAAGCTAATTTTATGAATTGCAGAAAACATTTTCATATTCATAATCTGAATGGATAACTGACAACTGTGGGTTTTTTAGGATGTAATCTGAAAGTGAATAATACATAAAATTGAATGAATGAAATGATGAATACAAGAAATGATGAATGAGTTATAATTGAGGGTTTCCAGATCTTATCTGATCTGGAAACCCCAATTATAACCTACTCGCGTTTGCCTCGCATCTACTCGGATAGTTTTGAAAATGTTGATATCTTCCATTTGTCCAAACGGTCATACCGGAGGCAAGTCAAACAGATATTGTTTGATAAATTATATTATAGAATCAGACATTACGTTGCCGAAATCTATGACATTAAGTGTTGTGGGGGATATCTAGTTTTGATTCCGCGACGGAGTTTGTTCGCTTAAGGTTTTGTCGCGGAGTTGGAACTGGACCTTCCACATAGCATTGATTAATGAATTTTGTTTCGTTGGCGGGTTATGCTATGACTCATTTATTTAATTTTTCCTTTCATCTCATTGTTTATCATATAAGCGCGTATGAAGGTAACCGTGTTCCCGTTTGTATTCGATTATCAGATAAGTAACAGTTTTTGCCATTATCTCAATATCTAAACATGTAATAATTTTTAACTACGAATGTAAACAATATTAGCTGCATTTGTGTAAATTGTTCACCACTTCTAGTTACATTTATCCTCTTTAATGTCGTGAGACTCTGTTATTGGCTTAAGAGATAATACTGTCATCACCTTGCTATCACTGTTCAGTGGGTATATGTGGACCGCTAGACGCTTGTATTAGTTCCGCAACTACTTATGCTGTGCATTGATAGTGAAGTGAACATTCAGAACTCATGTAAATTAGTAATAAGCTGTTGAGTTTCCAATAAATAAATAAATAAATAAAGTTCTGTACTGAAACTATTATTTAATGACGTCATATTAATACGACACGTTTTACCTACGTGAGAAGTCACGTTATTGATGCCGAATATCGACCTATCTATCTGCCTAGTCTCTAAATTTAACTGTCGACATAATCTTTCCGTCACAAAGCACGATGTACTACCGCTGTCAAGAACTACACGAATAATATGTTCTCGACCATTACGATCATATAATTTGACTAAGGCTGTTGACAATCGGGCACGCCGCAATTGCGGCGGTAAGACCCCTCTTTGAGGAGTGGCTGGAGAGAAGTCATGGCGTCCTGACCTACCGCTTGACGCAGGTCCTCACCGGACACGGAAGTTTCGGGAGGTACCTGTGTCTAATGCGAAAGGAGGAGACGCCTGGGTGTCACCACTGCGAAGATCGCCCGGAGGACACGGTGGAGCATACGGTGCAAGACTGCCAAGCTTGGGCGGAGCACCGACGTGTCCTCACGGCTGCGATAGGCGGAGACCTCTCGCGCCCGGCATTGGTTGCGGCCATGCTGCGGGGCGAGACGGAGTGGGAAGCGGTCAGCTCCTTCTGCGAGGCAGTAATGCTCGTAAAGGAGGAGGCAGGCCGCGAGCGAGAGAGGACAGCGTCCTCCCTCCACCCCAGCCGCAGTGGTAGGCGCCCACGGCGACGGACGTCGCTCGACGATCTCCGGCCACCGTAGGCGCGGGCATGCGGGCAGCGAGTAAAGGGCAACTCGCTGCCCGACCAAGGACCATGCCCGGGTCGACGGCGCGTTGTGTCCCACGCGCGCCTCAAAGAGCGTCAGCATAATGACGGGGCCCCCCTCTCAGAGGGCCAAAGCCCGCCGGGGTCGCGGGATTATTCCCTTACCGTAACCCCGGAACGTAACAGGCTATGAAGGACACCGTGGATTTTAGTCAGTAGAAGTCTGACAGTCCCTCCCGCCCTGCCCGGGGTTGGAGGACTCATTTGATGATTTTACCACGCTAAAAAAAAGGCGGTTGACAATAACACATCATGACTCACACCACTGCTGTGCGAAGATGTGACGTTGGCCGACAAGGCGACGTTATTCGTCTCAGTCACAGAAGACGTTAAAGACGATCGCGGCGACAAGTTGTTATCACACGACTTGTTGTTTGTATTATTGTCACTATTTGCAACAGGTTTAAAATCAGTGACATGGATAAGAGTGTTGTGTTTGCGTTTACACAGTTTACAACCGGGCTTTTTACAACGATTCGCGAAATGACCTGAACGAAAGCAATTAAAGCAAATTTTATAAGTTGGCAGCAATTTAATGCGTGCTTCGTTACTTAATGCGAGGAACTGTGAACAATCACTTAAGTGATGGTCACCTTTGCACTTGGGACAGACCTTTGTACCTGACTCTGAACTAGAATTAGCATCACTTTGGACGGTGACCATAGACTTCAGCTTAGCCCCTGCCTTATTAATAGATTGAGGTTGGTTATTACGCGACAATTCCAAAGTCTCAATCAATTCCGCGCGTTTACGAATATATTGTAGGAATACATCGAAGGTAATCTTGTTGTCTTTGTCAATACGACCTTTGTACTCCTCCCATTCACGGAACGTTCGGTTGTCCAACTTTCTAGTAAAAATATAAATTAAAAGAGTATCCCAATATTTTACAGGCTCGCTCTAATGCTCGCAAGTGTTTATTTATTTGGTCAATTAAACTCTTTAAAATAACAGAGGATTCTTTTGTTATTGTCTCCATATTAAAAAGGGTGGAAACAATCATGATTGTGAATTAATAATCCTTTGTTATCATATCGCTCGCATAAAACCTTCCATGCCACAGAGTAATTAGTAGCCGAAAAGCGTATTTCCCTTTCCGTGTTCAACTGGCGACATCGGTCTCGCGAAATCAACACGCTTTTGTTTTACTACGGAATCCTACGCGTATTTCCCTTTCCGTGTTCAACTGGCGACACCGGTCTCGCGAAATCCACACGCTTTTGTTTTACTACGGAATCCTACGATCCCGTGTTCAATTCGCGTCAACTGAGCACGCCTTTGTGATCAAGTGGCGCTGAGTAAGGTTTAACAAAATCGTGTGCAGTTGAACTGAACACTTTAAATGTGCTTCGTAGTTTTATGAGCGAGCGAAGCGAGCTCGGGACTCGCTGGCACCCCGACTCGGACAATTTAGGTTAGAAGAGGATGGCGGGGTCTTTCAGACCCCGCCATCCTCTTCGGAAGTAGGAGCCCCTTAACAAAATCGTGTGCACTTGTTACTATATAAATAAAATAGTAGAGTAGCGGGTCGACGGAGCCCCGCTTCGCGGGGCTCCGTCGGGGTCCCAACACGGGATCGTAGGATTCCGTAGTAAAACAAAAGCGTGTGGATTTCGCGAGACCGGTGTCGCCAGTTGAACACGGAAAGGGAAATACGCAGCCGAAAACTCGATCGACTGGATAACTACGGCAGCGGATCCCTCCAGAGACGTTCGAAGGTAGTGGAATTTGTTGATCTCGTCTATACCATCATTGGAATGAATGAGACTCGTGAAGGTGTCATGAAATTCCAACCAGTTGGTGTAAGATCCACTAAACTTTGGCAATTGGATTGTGGGCAACTTAACCGGTTTAAAATTCGAACCACAATTACTTTTATTACTACAAACTGACTCATTAACTTGATTATAGTTGTTTACAAATTCCTGAGCCCTAGACAATGATTTACAATACAAGGACTCAAACTCAGAACGCTCAGCAAACTGTGCCTTGGTATCATCAGTCATGCACTCCATACGTAACTGTACCTCATCGTATTGTTGGTACAATAATTCCATCTTGCCTATACGCAGCTGTAGTTCCGTTATATTACAACTAGATAACGTTTTATCATCCAGCACGTCCAAATAATTGACGAACGCAGTCAATCGGCCTTTGAAGCTGCCTCGCTTTTTTATTAACTCCCTTTCCTCGGTCATTCTGGGATGCGGGCGTAAATCTGGAATTTATACAATAAAAGTGTAAAAAATCATATAAGTACCTACGTATGGGTTGAAGTCAACCTACAGCTGACATTTATACCGATGTACCTACAACTACATGACTACTAATTAGTTACTACCTGAGATAATAAACTCGGTTTAATCTTTATATAAAACTCAATAAATTAACAATGACGTACAACACAATAATTAAAATAATACGTTAATTACATTAACATCAAACAATTAACAATATCTAACACTCTAAAATTTATATTGCTCCTAAGTACCTACTACCTATGCAAAAATACTTGTCTATTCAGTTGATATTTTAGCAAATACAATTAAATTACGAAAAATATAATGTAATAAATCAATATTACTATACTTGGATTAGTATGATTTCCAATTTAATTGCTCTGAACACACAATAGTGAAAATAAAACTATCACAATGCAAATGGTACGGTATGTAACGGAACAAGCTTATTACACAATACAACAGCTTAAAATTAATAGGACTAACCTGATGAATCCTTAATTGACGTTATATACTACCTGATTGAGTGTTGGGTGACGATATCATCAATACATAAGACTTAACACCGTTTTATTTATGTACTTGATTCACATACCACACTGCCGGTCAGTGACCTTGTAGCACGAATTAATTAATTTTCGTTAATTCCACTATTCCAATCCTGATTCTTCTTCAAATAATAGCTGATCCTTGCTATTTAATAAATCCAGCTCGTAATGGCCAATATGATCAGAAATTAACGATATTATTTGAAATAAAAGGCAGCCGGCTTAGGTAACGTGTGTGAGATTTATAATATAAATATGAGAATGACACATGATTTTTTGTGCGCGCAGGCACCTAACAAATACATAATGGTGTAGTTAAAATTACGGTAAACTTAAAGCTATGAGTAAATGCGTAGGCGCTCCAACAAGTTATTTTGGTGAAGTTTTGTTGAAGTATTAAAAGTTCCCCATCGTCGTATCTCCACGTTGCCGTCGTGGTGGGGCTTGCGGTTTCAATGATCTCTGGGCATCTGCGCTCAGAGGGAGAAACCAACCAAGAGGGATACACCGCTCCACCACGTGTTCCTCTGTGTATCAGAGGGCACAGTGGTTGGAGTAAGAGCGGGCCCGGCGTGCACTAACCCTGCCACCGGGCAGGCAAGAGGAGGTCTTGCACTCCTGCCTCCTCTTGCCACCGCTATTCTCGTAGCCCCGAAGATTGTCATGATCACGTCTATGACTTTCGACGGGGGTCGAGGGCCTTGGCTTAACCGCCCGGGCCGCGAGGAAGAAAACCTCTATAAAAAATTACCCCGAACCTCCAAGCGGCGGCGCACCGCGAGGGAGGTTGACAGTATGGTTGACGGGTAGCTGTGGGTAAAATCAGCCGTTAGTGCGAACCCTGTTTTTTGGTTGGATGGTTGGATACCTTTTTTTACTCGTGGGAACAAACATGGATTATTTTTCAAAAAAAAACCCCGATACCCCGGCAGTCGCCGCAGCGAGCCAAGGTGGCTCACGTGCCTGTGGGGAGGAGTCGCTGGACTTGTCCAGCACGTCCTCCTCACCGGCACCGAATAACGAGCGGGCACAGTGTGCCGCTCCGATCGAGGAGACGACGATGGTGCCAGAGTCGGAGTCCGACTCTGCATCGGACGTCTCCAGCTCCCGGAGCTCAGCCTCTGGGAGCGTGGAAAGGGACCGGAGAGACTCGGACCGTAGGTCCGAGTTCCTGAAGCGCCGACGGTCCAAGGGCGCTAAATCGTCGTCCGAGGAAGAGCTTGCCTCGGCCCCTAAGATCCCCACGAGCGTGCGGGGTAAGGGCCGAGGCAAGACTTCGGGGAGGGGGCCCTCCCTTGGAGAGCCCAACACAAGTCTGGCCTCGAACGAGGCCAAACTGAAGGAGGTCGTGGCGTCCGCGATGCGCGTGGTCGCCATGAAAAGAAGGAAGAAGACGCGCGAGGACGCGATCGCGGAGGCCATGACCTCCATCGTGGCGGCGGCGCGACTCTATGGCGAAACTCCGTCGGCAAGGGACGATTTGTCCGATCTGCGGACGGAGATCACCCGCCTGACCGCCGCCATGGGGGCTCTCCAGAAGGAGAACGCCGCCCTGAGGGCCGAATTGGCCGGACTGCAGGCGGCAGGACGTCGGGGGGCACCACCGGGAGCCCCAAGGAGAAAGGCCGGCCAGCGCCGGGGGAGAACCCTGTTCTCACCTTGGTGCGACAGGAGCTGGCCGCCTTTGAGCAGCGGTTCTCCGTGCTGGAGAGCCGCGTGCTGAGGCCCCCGCTGGCGTCTTCGTACGCGGCCGCGGCCGCGTCGAACTCCCCCCCGACGACAAGGCCGCCTCAGGCGAGGGCGGCCCCGGCGCGGATCGCCCCTGCGCAGACGGCCCCGGTGCGGAAGGCCCCTGCGGACGCGAGGCCGGCCCCTGCAGGGGCGAGGTCGGCTCCAGCCGGGCCCAGCCAGGCAAGGCCGGGCCCGTCGGGGTCGTCGCGACCGACTCCGACCTCGACGCCTGCGACGCCTGCTAGGCCAGCGCGAAAAACGCTGGCGGCCAAACGGAGGGCCCAGGCAGATCGCCGGCCGCCCCAGCAGCAGCAGCCTACTCCGGAGGCTCCTCCGGCCGGCGCCGATTGGCAAGTGGCCGGGGAGAGGAGGAAGGCTGCCAAGGCGGCCCGTACCAAAAAGCGGAGGGAGAGGCGGCGCCAGCGAAAGGAGCGCGACGTCGCGGCGCGATTGCGCGCCCCAAAGACCGCGGCTGTGGTGATAACGCTGCAGCCGGACGCGGTCAAGAAGGGCGTGTCGTACCGCGACGTGCTCGCGAAGGCGCGCGAAGCGGTAAACCTTGGGGAGCTCGGAATCACCGGCGGCCTCCGTCTGCGGGTCACTGCAACGGGGGCCCGCATGTTGGAGCTCCCCGGCGCGGCCAGTGGCCCCACCGCTGACGCTCTGGCCGAACGGCTCAGAGCGTCCTTAAATGCGGAGGAGGCCCGCGTCTCCAGACCCACCAAGCGCGCAGACATGCGCATTCTGGGTCTGGACGACTCAGTGACGGCGGAAGAAGTGGTGGCCGCCGTTGCCAGGACTGGGGGGTGCTCTCCCGAGGAGGTGAGGGCGGGCGCTCTGCGTCCTGGATTTGCGGGGCTGCAAACCGTAACGGTTAGCTGCCCCGTAACGGCGGCCAAAAAGATACAGGAGGGCCGAAGGCTCCTGGTGGGATGGGTGTCGGCGCAGGTTAAGATCCTGGAACCCCGACCCCTGAGGTGTTACCGCTGCCAAGTGGGTAACCACGCGGCATGCGTCTGCACCTCGGAGGTGGACCGCAGCGATAGGTGCTTCCGCTGCGGTCAGCCCGGTCACAAGGCCGGCTCGTGCTCCGCCCCGCCTCACTGCTTCGCATGTGAGGCGGCTGGCAAGCCGGCCGATCACCGGGCTGAGGGAAAGTCCTGCGCTCCACCCACCGAAGCCAGGCGCAGAGGTAGGCCCTCTGCCGTCGCCGTCACCGCCGCCACTGCCACCGCCGCCGCCGCCGCTCCCGCTTCCGCCGCCGCCGCCGCCGCCGTGGCTGCGCCCTCGCAGGGGGCCCTGGAGGAGGCCACAATGGATTCAGAATAATGTCTCCATTGCGCTTCCTCCAGGCGAACATCAACCACTGCGCCGCTGCTCAGGATCTTTTGCTCCAGAGCATGGCGCAGTGGTTGATCAACGTCGCCGTGGTCGCCGAGCCGTACTTTGTGCTGCCCAGGAATGACCTGGACGGCTCGGTGACCCTGATTTCGTCGGCCGCCGCCGGTACCCCGCCCCTCGATCGCGTACAGAGAGGGCGCGGGATAGTCGCAGCCCGGTTCGGGGAGATCGCCGTGGTAGGCGTTTATTTCTCCCCGAGCCGATCTCTCGCCGAGTTCCAGGACTCCCTAACGGAGCTGGGAGACGTCGTCGTCGCCCTCGGTTCCCTCCCCGCGCTCATCCTCGGGGACTTCAACGCCAAAAATCCGGCTTGGGGTTCCCGGTCCATGGACTATTCGCGGGGCAGGATGCTCGAGCGCTGGGCCCGTGCGCATGGCCTGGTAATCGAGAACCGGGGTTCTGTCCCCACGTGCGTGCGGTTCATGGGAGAGTCGGTGGTGGACATTACGTTCGCCACCCCCGACCTGTCGCCGCGCGTCACTGACTGGCGCGTTGTGGAGGAGGTGGAGACCTACTCCGACCACCGGTATATTCGGTTCGACGTCTCCACCCAGACCTCAGACGCGTCGGTCCCAAGTGGACGGAACCCAAGTGGTCCGCGATGGGCGCTGAAGCAGCTGGACCGGGAGCTATTCCTGGAGGCCTCGATCGTGCAGGCCTGGGTGTCACCACCGAACAGGCCTGCCGACATAGACGACGAGGCCGAGTGGTTCCGGGAGGCCATGTCAGAGATCTGCGACATGGCCATGCCCCGGGTCCGGCAAGGACGCGCCCGGCGTCAGCTGTACTGGTGGTCGCGCGAGCTAGCAGCGCTTCGGGAAGCGTGCGTTGCCGCGCGCCGCCGGTACACGAGATTCCGCAGGCGCCGCACCCGACCTCCGGATGCGGCAGCCGTAGAGGCGGAGCTGTATGAGGGCTACAGGGCAGCGAAGACCGTCCTCCGCGACGCGATCTGGCGGGCCAAGGAATTGGCCCGCGAGGAGATGCTGGGGACTCTGGACGGGGACCCATGGGGCCGCCCCTACAAGTGGGTGCGAGAAAGGCTCCGCCCCTGGGCTCCCCCGTTGACACAGAGTCTCCGGCCTCAGTTCGTGGAGGACGTGGTGAGCGCCCTGTTCCCTTCGCGAGGGGAGGAGTATGCTCCCCCGCCCATGGCTCCGTCTCCGACGGAATCTGAGGAAGAAGCTGACGCAAACGCGGACCACAGCGACGACGACGTCTACGATGCTCCAGAGGTGACCGAGGTAGATCTGAGAGTGGCGGTACAGCGGCTCAAGGCCAAAAATACCGCCCCAGGACCCGACGGCCTGCCGGGAAAGCCTGGGTCCTGGCCTTCGGGACTCTCGGTCCTCGACTGGGGGGGCTTTTTAGCGCGTGCTTGGGGAGGGGCCAGTTCCCGCTTCGCTGGAAGACGGGGAAACTGGTCCTCATCCAGAAGTCCGGGCGCCCTGCGGACTCTCCGTCCGCATTCCGGCCCATCGTGCTGCTCGACGAGGTGGGCAAGCTCTTTGAGAGAGTAATTGCAGACCGCCTCGTCGGGCACCTGAACCGGGTGGGCCCGAACCTGTCGGAGAGCCAGTTTGGCTTCCGCAGGGGGCGCTCGACGGTGGACGCCATCACGCGCGTGAGAGCCCTCACGACGGGGGATGCAGTAGCCCGGGGCAGGGTCGTCTTGGCGGTGTCATTAGACATCACCAATGCCTTTAACACCCTGCCCTGGAGTTGCATCAGGGAGGCACTCCGGTATCACCGGGTGCCGACCTACCTCCGCCGAATAGTCGAGGACTACCTGACGGACAGAGCCGTCATCTACCCCGGTCACCGGGGAGAGTGGAACCGGCGAGAGATGTCGTGCGGTGTTCCACAGGGTTCGGTCCTGGGACCGCACCTGTGGAACATCGGGTACGACTGGGTGCTGCGCGGCGACCTCCCTGAAGGCGTCAGCGTAGTATGCTACGCTGACGATACGCTCATCTTGGCGCAGGGAGAGTCGCACGAGGCGGCGGCCGACGTGGCGACGGAAGCGGTCGCGACAGTCGTCGATAGGATCCGGCGGTTGGGACTCGACGTGGCGCTGCACAAGACGGCGGCCATGTGTTTTCATGGCCGCGTCAACGCGCCACAGTCGGGTTACAGCATAACGGTGGGAGGAGTTCGCATCGGCGTCTTGAGGACGATGAAGTACCTGGGACTCGTCCTCGACAGCCGGTGGAACTTCAGGGAGCATTTCCTGAGTTTGGCCCCAAAGCTGAACCGGGCAGCAGGCGCCCTCAGGCGACTCCTGCCCAATCTCAGCGGGCCAAACGCCTCCTGCCGTAGGCTGTACGCCGGCGTCGTGCGGTCCATGGCCCTCTACGGGGCCCCCGTGTGGGCCCCGAGCATCCGGACGCGACCACTAAAGTTGGTCGCATGCCAGAGGGTCATGGCTATCCGGATGATCCGGGGATACCGCACGATTGCCGGCGAATCGGCCAACCTTCTTGCCGGATTGCTGCCCTGGGATCTGGAGGCGACTGCCCTCCAGCGCGTCTATGAGTGGCGCGTGGAGGCGCAGCGCCGGGGCATAACCCCGCTGCCTCGAGAAGTCGAGGCGCGGCGGGAAGAGCTCCGGCGCGATCTCAGGGCAGTATGGAGGGGACGACTGTCGCGACCGAAGGCCGGGCACGCCGCAATTGCGGCGGTAAGACCCCTCTTTGAGGAGTGGCTGGAGAGAAGTCATGGCGTCCTGACCTACCGCATGACGCAGGTCCTCACCGGACACGGAAGTTTCGGGAGGTACCTGTGGCTGATGCGAAAGGAGGAGACGCCTGGGTGTCACCACTGCGAAGATCGCCCGGAGGACACGGTGGAGCATACGGTGCAAGACTGCCCAGCTTGGGCGGAGCACCGACGTGTCCTCACGGCTGCGATAGGCGGAGACCTCTCGCGCCCGGCATTGGTTGCGGCCATGCTGCGGGGCGAGACGGAGTGGGAAGCGGTCAGCTCCTTCTGCGAGGCAGTAATGCTCGTCAAGGAGGAGGCAGGCCGCGAGCGAGAGAGGACAGCGTCCTCCCTCCGCCCCAGCCGCAGTGGTAGGCGCCCACGGCGACGGACGTCGCTTGATGATCTCCGGCCACCGTAGGCGCGGGCATGCGGGCAGCGAGTAAAGGGCAACTCGCTGCCCGACCAAGGACCATGCCCGGGTCGACGGCGCGTTGTGTCCCACGCGCGCCTCAAAGAGCGTCAGCATAATGACGGGGCCCCCCTCTCAGAGGGCCAAAGCCTGCCGGGGTTGCGGGATTATTTCCTCACCGTGACCCCGGTACATAAAGGGCTACTGAAGGACACCGTGGATTTTAGTCAGTACAAGTCTGATAGTCCCTCCCGCCCTGCCCGGGGTGGGAGGACTCATTTGATGATTTTACCAGGTTAAAAAAAAAAAAAAAAAAAAAAAAAAAAAGTATTAAAAGTTAAATTCAGTGAGATATTTTGTGAATATCATTTTTCATCTACCTGCAATAACACGCCCATAATGGAAGACGAACTGATGACGGAGAAACAGCGACACGTGGTGTCTCAGCCGCTCGAAACTCCGTTATCAGAAGTGGGATTACATGGATCGTCGCAGGAACAGTACACAGGTCAGAATATTGATTCGTTTCCAAGTGCTAGTGAAAATTAATAACCGTTGAAAATTGTTATTTCAAATGCAACAAAGCCAAATGAGAGAATTGATTCGCGCGGTTATAAAACCTAGTTCAGAAGATTTTATGCTAGCACTACCTAAATTTGATCCCGAGTCTCAAGATAGTGATGCCCGTGCTTTATTTGTCCAAGGCTTTCGATTGCGTTCTTCATGAAACATTGATCAGGAAACTGCACCACTATGGAATCCGGAACGCCTCTCTGGATCTTCTTACTTCATATTTAAGTGATAGGATCCAGAGAGTGGATGTCAACGGGAAAAGGTCTCCTGGATGTAAAGTAAAAATGGGGGTACCTCAGGGCTCAATTCTAGGCCCATTTTTATTTCTTGTTTATATAAATGATTTGCCTTTCCTTGTAAAAGACGATCATGATATAGTGTTGTTTGCAGACGATACATCTCTTTTATTCAAATTGAAACGTCAGCAACTTGTTACGGACGGTGTTAATAGTGCCCTTGCAAAGGTAGTAGATTGGTTTGATAGTAATAATCTTCTGTTAAATGAAAAAAAAACAAAATGTATAAAGTTTACTTTACCTCATGTTAGACAAGTAGAAACTAGTGTACTAATTAAAGACCAAGAGGTAAAACCAGAAGATACTACAGTCTTCCTAGGCATTACTTTAGATTCCAAACTTCAGTGGGGCCCCCATATAATAAAAATGGCAAAAAAACTTAGTTCTGCAGCATTTGCGGTTAAGAAAATCCGTGAATTAACTGACTTAGAGACAGCCCGTTTAGTTTACTTCGGCTATTTCCACAGTGTGATGTCGTACGGTATTCTTTTATGGGGCAATGCCGCCGATATTCAAACAATTTTTGTTCTGCAAAAAAGGGCAATTCGGTCCATCTACAAATTAAGCCCTAGATATTCCCTTAAAGAAAAGTTTAAAGAGATTCATATAATGACTGCGCCCTCTCAATATATTTATGAAAATCTCTTGTATGCTCATAAAAATGTAAATCTTTTTAAAAAGTATAGTGATTTACACGATATAAACACAAGGAATAAAAACAAATTCATAGTTCCAGCTACCCGGCTCAAAAAAGTTGGGGTTACTTTTAGATGCCAGTGTATACGTTTTTATAATAAACTTCCGTCCCATATTCAAACGCTCAGTATAAATAAATTCAAATCTTTTATTAAACGGAAACTGTGTCAGAAAGCCTACTATCATGTCAATCACTATCTAGAGGACAAAAAGGCATGGGATTAAACTGCTCCAATTTTTTTTTTTATTTTGCTGAGTGGATGAAATCTCTAGAGTCTCGGTGATTTATTTGTTGATTTCTTTCTTTATTCGTTTTTATATACACTTTGACATGCGATTATTTTATTTTACTTTATACACCCTGACCCTTTTTGACGTTTATTTTTTTTTTCCTCTTTTTTGTTTTTATACAACTTGACATGTATGTTTGTTTTTATTCATATACAATTTGACATGTATGTTTTTTTTATCTATACATATTGACATGTATTATTGTGTATTTTTTTTCTGTTTTTTTTTTGTTTTGTTTACCTTCTGACATGTATGATTTTTTTTTATATACAAACTGACATTCACAATTATTTTTATATACATTTTGACATGTAATGTTCTTGACCTGAATTTTCTAATTCCTTTTAAAGGTTTTGTTTTTTTTTTTTTCTTTCTTGAACATTACTTTTAAATCTGTTTGTTGTGAATGTGAGGATCTTTGTGGGTCACGCTTTCTATTTTTCGTCCGGTTCATTTTTGATTGTCTGACAGTTTGAGTTGTTTATGTGGCCTACCCAAATGTCCTTTCTTTGGTACTGTTCGTCGTTACGTTGAGCTCCTTGAGTTACGAGTCGAGCTTCACGATAACTGACAAATGCTTGCACTGACTGGACAGGTCCACTCAAATTCGTATGGCTCTTTCTTCAAAAGACCATCTCGGACACAAACCTGCAGGGTCCTCGCATGACTTAACTAACCAATTTAATGTCTGGACTTTAAAAGAGACGATGACCTCTGAGTTTGTTTCGGATGTTTCTTCTCAGAGTAGTCAGGTACGAAACACCGGCCTCATCTAGCTATAAAAAAAGTGTTTTGACTTGTAAAAGTGTTTGTAAAAACCTATTTGCAAAATAAATATCATTTATCATTTATCATGCATAGTGCAATACCGTCGATTAATGCCTGCAAGAAAAACAAATTTCTAGCAATAGGCTAATTAAAATGAGTAAAGCCCTCAAGGGCTCGGCAGCTTCATGGCTAGCTCAAAATACTTTTCCTGGAATAGCGTGGCAATGAAGTTTATTAATTAACGAAAATTAGTAAAATGAATTAGCGTTGAAACTCTTGCTGCAATATTATGCAGGCTGTTTAGTTAAAGTCCTGAGGAAGGAGAATGCTTGTCAAACCGATTTCTGAGCACTTTACTTAGTCAGTGGAACAACTATTCAACTGAAAACAAAGCAATCGCTGTAACTATGGCATGCAGCAAAAATAGAGCCACGGCTTCAACGGTTGGCTTTTACTGAAGGGATTAATTGATACTCGAGTTAAACTACAACAAGAACTGATGGCTTTTACGTACTGAAAAAGAGGACCTCCAATACAGGACAAATTAAATTCACCTGCCGACGCCAAGGAGCCTAAGATTGACCAATCAAGAAGATGCTACTGCTGTGGATAATCTGGTCATGTAGAAAATGAATGCTTTACTATACTTGTTCTCGCGATCCTTCTGCTACCCTCAATCTTAGTTTTCAGGAAATAATGGATCGCAACCAGCCAAAGATAATGTCTCAAGGAATGAGAGACCTGCTTCGTCTGTGGCGAACCCGGTCACATCGCCACACGCTGTCCAAAGAAGGAGACTGATTCCGGGAGCAGCCGAGTTGAGAAGCGAGTGTATATCTGCACCATTAAGCCAGCTACAGAGCTACTCTCTACCGAATCCGGTGAGTCGTTTTCATTTTGTTTTGATTCCGGTGCTGTGTGCTCTTTGATCCGGGAAAGTTTAGCTAGTAGTTTCCCTGATAAACGACAGCAAAATGCTGTTACGTTTTTAGGCATAGCCCAATCTAGTTTACAATACAATTTTAAAATACTGTCCACAGTTATGATACAGGGTTACTCGTTACAGTTATTATTTCATGTCTTACCTCTTATGTATTCTTTCATGTATTTCAGTTGTTGTTTAATTGCAATAGCGAACGAACGTACGGATCGCGCGCGCGTGCTCTAGTTAAGAGTATTCTGCGGACGCAGCACAACACCGTCGTCGCGGTGTTCCTACGTCGACCTATCGCGGTCAGTGCAATGACCTAGTTACAAGTGACAAAATCATGAAGTGTTTATAATAATTTATTGTATAGGTGCACAAACTCGCCGTACAATTAAATAATGGCTTCACAGTCAATAAAGATAAAAACTGAACTGGAAAGACGGTTGTATGACTGTTACATCCAGGAGAAAAATGATAGAGAAAATCTGCAGCAAATGGTACGTAATCTAAATGAACATATTCATAGCCTGCAGGAACAAGTACAAGCCCTCCAAGGAGAATTAAATTGCTTTAAAGAAAAAAAAGATTCCAAAGAACCTTTACAAAAACAAGACAGCCAGACAATATCATTTTCCCAGCGCACTAAAAGTGACGTTGAATATTGCACAGATGAGGATGAACTCGCCAAAGAGACAGGGTGGATTAGGGCCAAGAGCAGGAAGAAGAGGAAGCTTAACACCTCGCACTCTCCAAAACAACAACCCGAATCAAGCCCCCAAAATGAAAATCTTAGAATAACTGAGAAAGAGACTGCTGTCAAAAAGGTGCCCCCGCCACCGCGAATTATAATAGACAGAGTTACGAACTACCAAACGTTCTTTGACTCCCTAACTAAAACTATTTCAGCTGAAACATTTACCGCAAAAATGTTAAATAGTGATTGCGTAAAAGTTAACGCCAAAACAGAGGACTCGTATAGAGTAATTGCCGGGCTTTTGACAGAAAAAGATTACCGTTGGCATTCGTACGAGAATAAGCAGGCTAGACCAATCAGAGTTGTTGTCAAGAAACTACATTCTTCTTGCCAACCTGATCGAATCAAAGACGACCTAACAACACAAGGTCTTAAAATAGAAAAAGTAGACAACAAATTGAGCTGGAAGAGTAAAGAACCACACAACATGTTCGTCTTATCATTTAATAATGAAGAAGATGTCAATAAAATCTATGGCATAAAGTACATTTTAGGGTGTAAAATTGAAATACACCCACTCAAAAATCCCAAACTCATTCCCCAATGCAAGAGATGCCAGGCATATGGGCATACTCATAAATACTGCAGAAAAGAGCCAAGGTGCGTAAAATGCACTGGCAAGCATCTTACAGCCAATTGTACCAAATCTCCGCAAGAGAAGCCAAAATGTGTTCACTGTGGGCTACCCCACCCTGCCAACTATAGAGGGTGCGAAGTAGCTAAACAGATGCAAATATTAAAAAACAAAAATATAAAAAAGAAACTAGTGGTACCAACTACTCAGCCGTCTTTTTCGCTAAGGAATTCTGACAAACAGCCACAGAAACCAAGCGGTGTCCAGTCAGCTGCAAAACTCATGCAAGTACCCAACACTTATTCCTATGCGGAAGCTGTAAAACCAAGATCTCAGCCTTTACATTTAGAAGACAAGATCAACCAGATTTTAAAATGTATTACATCATTTGATAAGAGATTAGAGAAATTAGAGTCTAGCTCTAAAACAGCTATTTTAAATAACTAAAAATGAATAACACCCTTAAAATAATGGCGTGGAACTCTAATGGACTCCTTAAACATCAAAATGAGTTGCAGGCGGTCCTGGACACAGAAAATATAGACGTGTGTTTGGTATCCGAAACACACTTCACCAAGCAATCTTTTGTGAAATTTAGAGGATACATTGTATATAATTCGCTTCACCCTGACAACTCTGCTAGAGGAGGCAGCGCGATTATAATCAAAGAAAACATTAGTCACTTCGTGCAATGTGTTTATGAAGAACAAGACATTCAAGTCGTGGCATTATCTGTTAAAATCAGACACTGTCCCGTGTCCATTGCGGCCATTTACTGTCCTCCACGGCACATGATAAGAAAAGAGCGATATTTACATCTCTTTGAATTATTAGGCCAGAGATTTATCCTAGGCGGCGATTTTAATGCTAAGCATACGCATTGGGGATCAAGACTTACTACGACTAAGGGAAGACTAAAAAGTTAAAGATACACGTTGTGAAGTTATGAGCACAGGAAAACCACCATACTGGCCCACTGACCACCAGAAGATACCGGTTCTTATAGATTTTTTTATATGCAAAAACATATCCGCCAATAACGTGAGCTTGGAAAGGAAGGTTTTCATATGAACTCAGACCACTCTTCAATTATACTAGTCTTAAAGTTTTTAAAGTTAAGTAAGTAAGTTAAGTAAGCTAAGTTTTTAAAGTAAGTTAAGTAAGCTAAGTTTTAGCTTAGTCAAAAAATCTTACTCAAAGATAGCCACTTAACCCTGATTAATAAATTCACAGATTGGGAAAGTTTTTCGCTTGATCTCGATAGTATAAGGGCATTTCTACGAAGAGGGCAAATTTTTTGTCCTTTTAAAAAAAACATGGTTAGAAGTTAAATACACATCCCAAAATTTTTAAGCGTACGAGCCAATCTATACTCTACCTGGAGAGCATAACGTAAATTCCGTACTACTTCTTAATTTTCCTAAAAAAAAATCTGAAGTGAAAAAACGGGTGTAATTTCACTGATTTTGACCTGTCCCTTTTCCGAAATCGAGTGTAAAATATTTTATATTTTTTAATGGAGCTGAATTTCAAGCAAACTTTTGGTATTCTTGGGTATATGGATAGCCAACCAAGAGATATTGACAATAAATAAACCTGTAATTGCTTATTTTGTTATATTTGTGGATGCGTAAAGATTTGTCCCAGTCTAATGAGTCATTTCCGTGTCATACAAAAAACACTTGATTACGATACTAAATACCCGCGAACTGGACATCACCATCCGATTCTTGTAAACTGTCAGGTGCTCCCGAGAAGGCCATGTAAGTGCATCTGTGGTGTGCTGCTGTTTTTTTCGATTTTCGTAGGTGAGAACATGTTTCCGTGTCTTTAGTTCGGAGTCTTTTCTCAATACCGTGTCAAAGATATCTTTTGAATGTTTTATTTTTAAACATGTTTTGTTTCCCTAGACTGAAAGTTTAACTAGACAAAAGCATGGTTTTTTCATTTAATTTGTTTGAAGTCGTAACAGTAATAAGTTATTTTGATTAGTACGATATTTTTTCAATTCCGTGGCCCTCAATTTTGTGTCCTGGTGTCCACGGAATTGAGAACGATGGTTTATCCATGTAACTAATCTCGGTTTATATGAGGTTTAAAGTCACTTGCTTCACAATTTGTCATGGTAAAGTAGTTTACGCCATACATTATGTGTCTATAATGTTGTATAAAAGGTTTAAAGTATCTAGAGTTGACGTTGCAATTGCAAGATCTGATTTTAGCTAATACTACCGCGACTAGCTACTCGAGCCTCGGAAGATCCTAAAATGATAGCCTATATTTTATTATGATATATAAACTATATTGCTGCAAAGTTTAATTAAAATACATTCAGTAATTTTTGAGTAAAAAATTGACCTGACTATTAAACACCCGAAAACTTTGATTATGTCTATTACTTTCTGCGGTTTGATAAATGAAACTGACTTGACGTCTATACTTCATGTCTCTTGTTTGTAATTTAAAGGTTTAACGAAAATGCTTAATAGAATACATTTTACCATATAAGTTCAATAAAAACGCTCATTGAAATGATTTGACTAAAAGTTAGTTATCTAAGCATGATAACTCAAGGAATCTCTCTCAAGGCAGACTCAATATAAACTTACATAACTAAAATACAAAAAACTGCTAAAATAATATAATTATGTTCTTGAATGTTTTAAAAAAATTGAATTTGTCTTTCCCGGTAACGTAGAATATGTGTAATCTAAATTCTGTGGTCACATTTCTCAATTCCATGGCACTCAAAATTTATTTCATAAACTACTGGAGCAATTTTTGGCAAATTAGCACCTTTTTGTTTAGAAAAATATGCTTATTATTTTGGTGATATAAAATTAATCATAGTATGAAAAAAAAAATTGCCCACGGAATTGAGCAAAAATCACCGTGTCCGTAGAAATGCCCATAATCGACCTTAAAACTCCGATAAAAAAGCAAGATCAGCTTGACTCCGAGCTAAACAATTTTATTGTTCAAATTCAGCAGTTTGCGTGGAACAACACACCACAATTAAAACGTAAATATAAAGGGTTTACGTATCCTAAAGAAATCGTGGATTTACTATCTGACAAAAGAAAGCAAAGGAAACTGTGGCAGCAAACTCGTTGCCCGCGAGAAAAAACATTATTAAATAATTTAACCAAAAGATTGAAGAGAAAAATCCAACAATATGAGGAAGTGTGGCAACTAACACAACGTCCGCGCGCTGCGCATACATACAGGACACTGGCGTTGAGTACCGGCGCGCGGTATTTATATGTCGGCCACATCGGAGACTCGCGAATATTTCCATACATTTTGCAAATTTGGACGCGCTCGTCTGCGATTGGTCAATTGACTATTTTATTTAACTGAGCCTACTGACAAGTGTGATAACCAAATTGAACATATTATAAATGATTTTTAATACAATATTATTCAGTCTGAATTCGAGTTTTTATTTCTACAAATCCTCACTTACCAGGTAAAGTGGTGACCCCGACGATTGAACAAGTGCGACGATGAAGTCAGAGGAAAAGGAAGAAATAGCGACCATCTCACTGAAGTCCCGCATTCCTATGTTTTGGCGAGACAAACCACAGCTTTGGTTTGGCCAATTCGAGACTGTGGTTAACCCGCAGAAGCCTAGTGATGAAGCAAAGTTCAGCCTGCTAGTAGCTCACATCGAAAAGACGGATGTCGAGCAAATCAGTGACATCATCATGTGCAAGACACGCTCCGGCCGATACGAAGAAGCCAAGAACAGATTGCTGTCCGTGTATGAAGAATCGGAGACGGAGCAACTACAAAAGCTACTCAATGAGATGGAGCTAGGAGATCAAAAACCTTCCCAGTTACTACGGCGCATGCGAGAGCCGGCACGCGATAAAATGCCTGACAAAACTGCAAATCTTGTGGATGAGACAACTTCCAGCGTCCACGCGCGCCGTATTGTCTGTGAACGAGGAGGCTACGCTAGACGTGCTCGCAGCTATGGCGGATAAAATGCACGAGCAAACACGCGAAGTCCATTCAGTTTGTTCGTGACAGCAGTCAACATCTTCACGTCACCGAAGTGATCATCGTCAACCCGATCAGGACCTACGAGAAGCAGTAGCACAACTCACCAAAGAGATAGCTGCAATGAAAATGGGCAGATCGAGACAACGACGACCGTCAAACAAACCTTTCCGCTCTCGCTCACACTCCCGGTCACGAGGAAGATCGTCGCATAAATACCAGCAGAGATCAGATGACGTATGTTTTTATCACGCAAGATACGGCGACAAAGCACGCAAGTGCAGATCTCCATGCAAGTTCGTGAAGCATCAGGAAAACTAGTCGAAACCTTGGCTGTGACGGGATCCGAGGTTAACGATATATCAACATACCGTCTACACGTTTGCGACTATCAACAACATCTGCGATTCCTCGTGGACACTGGAGCAAACGTGTCAGTCATTCCATGCGAGAAAGGAATGAAACGATCCGAACACGTATTATACGCAGCGAACGGCACCCCGATACCAACTTACGGTGAGAAGAAATTGAAGCTCAATCTCGGTCTGCGCCGTCCCTTATCATGGAAGTTCATTGTCGCTGCTGTGAAACGAACCAATACTAGGCGCTGATTTCTTACGCCACCACGACCTACTCATTGATCTACGTGCCACGAAACTGGTCGACAAAAAAACCGGTTTAGCGATCAACGGCTGCGCTACGAGTAATGTTTCTACCCCAACGGTACTCACCATCAACCTCACGGACCCATACCACAGACTTCTTCAAAAGTATGCCGAAATAACATCTGTGAATTTCTCCAACGTGAAGAACAGTGACGTCGAACATCACATTGTCACTTACGGACCGCCGGTGTACAATAAAGCAAGACCGTTACCGCCACACAAGTACCAAGCAGCCAAAAAGGAATTTCAAAGTATGCTCGAACAAGGAATATGTCGACCTTCAAAATCACCTTGGGCAAGCCCGCTACACTTGGTACAGAAGAAAAATGGCGAGTTCAGACCGTGCGGCGATTACCGACGTCTAAGCGCGGTAACCAAACCGGATAGATATCCGATTCCCCGACTTCGAGACTTCACTTACCGCCTGGAAGGAATGAAGATCTTTTCAAAAATCGATCTAAGAAAGGCTTACAACCAACTGAAAATAAGAGAAGAAGATATCGAGAAAACAGCAGTCATAACTCCTTTCGGCCTATTTGAATTTCCCCGCATGTGTTTCGGCCTATGCAACGCCGGCCAAACCTTTCAACGGCACATCAACAATGTTTTGAGGGACATGGACCATGTGTTTCCATTCGTCGACGATCTGCTCGTCGCCTCACCTGACGAAGAAACACACAGAAAACATCTAGAAGACCTCTTCAAAAGACTGCTAGACCATGGTTTACGAATAAACGTATCGAAATGCGTTTTTGGTCAGAGAAAACTAGAATTCCTTGGATATTTACTCACTGAAGAGGGTATTCAACCTACAGAAGATCGAGTTAAAATTATAAAGGACTACCCTGAACCAACCACAATCCAAGAAATACGACGCTTTCTCGGCATACTCAATTTTTATAAGGAGAATATCCACACGCCGCACACTTCCAAGAAAAATTATACAAATACTTACGAACGGCAAAGAAGAACGATAAAACAAAGGTGACCTTTGATAGTGAAGAAAAAGAAGCCTTTGAAGCATGCAAAAACAGCATAAAAGACGCAGTGACTTTATCACACCCGTCAGTGCACGCTTCTTTATCACTGATGTGTGACGCATCGAACACCTGTGTCGGAGCTGCACTACAGCAACGTGTCAAGAACAGCTGGAGACCACTCGGTTTTTTTTCCAAGAAGCTAAGCGAAGCGCAGAAGAACTATAGCACTTTTGACCGAGAACTGCTAGCGATATACCTCGCAATACGTCACTTCCGGCGCATGTTTGAAGGCAGAGAAATCACGGTCTACACGGATCATAAGCCGCTGACGCACGCATTACTTCGTCAAAACAGCAAGACTGAAACACCGTTACGTACAAGATACCTACATTATATTAGCCAGTTCACGACGAAAATACATCATATCGAAGGAAAGGACAACATAGTGGCTGATGCACTTTCAAGAATTGAAGCAATTTCTACTCCTTCACCGATTGATTACGACGAGCTGGCTCGTTATCAACAAAACGACAAACAGCTGAGTGACGTCAGAAAAAACAAGTCGCTGCGATTTGAACGCCTTCGCCCACAAGACGCAAACAAACCGGTATTGTGTGAAACTTCAACAGGCAAAGTACGTCCCTACGTACCACCGGAATTACGAAAAAAAAAGGTTGCACTCCAGGAGTGCCGGTAGAAGTGAAAACTTTTTTGTTACTATGTTTTATTTTTAATTTGAATGACGTCTTACTCATTTTCGATCAGGGTCACGTGACCCTGACGCGAGTTTTGGTCACGTGACCCTGACGCGAGTTTTAAATTTTTTACCCATTACAGAAAAAGTGTACAACGCCGCTAAAGAAGTTTTCACTTCAAAAATATTCGATGCGATGCACGACTTGAGTCACCCCGGCACCCGAGCATCTAATTAATATGTTACCACGTGCACAATCTATAAAATATAACTTTTACAAAGCCAACTTTGATCTAATTAACGAAGATTTAGCTACTATAGACTGGGTCGAAATCTTCAAAGGTAAGTCGGCCGAGGACTCTTTAAACATTCTCTATGATTATATTTTCAAGACCATAAAAAAATATGTCCCTAGGTCAGCCCCACGATCTCCCAAGTTCCCCATTTGGTTCTCTAAGTCATTAATACGAATATTTAAAGCCAAAAATAAAGCCTGGATCAAATGGAAAACTTACAAAAACATGTCTGACTATGAACAATTTTCTTTTCTAAGGCGCAGATTCTGTGTGGAATGTAAAACAAGTTATAACAAATACATTGATTCTGTTGAAGATAGCATACATAAAAATATCAAATACTTATGGAGTTATATATCAAATCGTAAATCGAATGCGGGTATTCCTTGCTCAATGACATACAAAAACCAGAGCGCCAGTAATCCAAAAGAAATTTGCAATTTATTCTCAAATTTTTTTCATTCTGTATATGAACCGTCCACATTTGTGAGGGATGCCTGGTCTCCTCCTGAGGCATACTGCGAGGGTGCTACTATAATTAATAATATTAATCTAACCCTGGATAAAATCATAAACGCCTTAAAATCCCTGGATACTACCAAAGGTCCTGGACCTGATGGTGTTCCAGCAAAGTATCTTAAACATACGGCCAGTACAATATGCACGCCTCTCCACATTATTTACAATAAATGTATCTCAGAGGGCACTTTTCCCGACATTTGGAAAAAGGCTAATATTACACCGGTTCATAAATCTGGTTCTAAACATGAAGTGGAAAACTATCGACCAATTTCGATTTTGTCTGCCATGTCGAAGCTTTTCGAGAGACTTGTCCATGACGAGATCTATCCTATCTTGCATAACATAATAATTAAACAGCAGCATGGATTTGTCAAAAGAAGATCCACAACCACAAATTTGTTAGTTTTCACTGAATATTTGTTTAATAATATGGATCAGCGGTCCCAAGTTGATGCTGTGTATACAGATTTCCGAAAAGCCTTCGACAAGGTAGATCACGAACTGCTTCTTGCAAAGATTGCATACAATGGCATACGAGGCGACTTATTGAGATGGTTCTCATCTTATGTTACAAATAGAACCCAGAAGGTGGTGATACAGGGTCATGAGTCTGAATCCATTAATGTAACTTCTGGTGTGCCTCAGGGCTCAATCCTTGGTCCTCCACTCTTTGTCCTGTTTATAAATGACATTGACAGTTGTTTTAAGCACTCAAAATTTTTACTTTATGCGGATGACCTCAAAGTTTTTAGGAAAGTGAGTTGTGCTCATGATTGTATCACGTTTCAAGATGAACTTAATAGACTGTCAACTTATTGCAGTAATAATAAGCTTCAACTTAGCATACCTAAATGCCTATCTATAACATTTACAAAAAACAAAAATGTATTCTCTCACACCTACTACTTAAACAACACCGCTTTGACAAAAGAATCTTCAATTCGAGACCTCGGAGTACTGTTAGACAGCAGCTGCATTTGGATCAGCATATTGACAAAATTATTAGCAACGCATTCCGAATGTATGGATTCGTTATGAGAGCGACCACTGACTTCAGACGCACACACACATACACACTTTTATATAAATCCTTAATAAGATCTCAGTTGGAATATGCAGTTATGATATGGAACCCCTTATATAAGAAATATAAAGACAATCTAGAGAAAGTACAGTACAAATTTTTGAAAGCAACACACTATCGATGCTATCGTAGAACCCTAGCTCATATGGAATTACTCACTCATTACAAGTTAACAAAATTGGAGTCCAGGCGCACTTTTCTGGAAACTATGTTTCTGTATGACCTTTGCGCTAATAAATACGATTGTTCGGATATTACAAACAGCTTGTCCTATGTTGTACCTAGAACTGTAGTGAGACGAGAGGTGCGCGCACGTCCCTTGTTTGCCGTGTCTTCTTGTCGCACAAATGCTGGTGTCCGTGCACCCCTTCGTCGCTTGGCACAAAATTATAATACACACTTCTCAGATGTTGAAATATTCTCTCTGTCTGCTAGTAAATTTCGAAGTAGTCTAAACAATAAAATCAAAGACTTGTGAAAGTGTAAAACTTGTGAAAATGTCTAACTTGTGAAAATGTAAAACTTGTGAAAATGTATAACTAGATAATAAGAAACTGAAATTGTGTCTCACTTGTAGACGTTCCCAAAATTGTACTATATAGATAAACTGTGGATAACGTAGTGAGTTACAGACTTATAATAAGTATTTTGTCTACCTTCTGTTATGTTTATCTTTAGTGTGTAACTGTTTGTTTTCCCAAACTAATAAATAAATAAATAAATAAATCTAGGAAGATTATAACTCCACGTTTCTTCTGGCCGAACATGAATAAAGACATCAACTTGTGGGCAAAATGCTGTATAACCTGCCAACAAACCAAGGTGCAGAGACATACAGTATCACCGTTAGAAGAATATCCACTCGCCGATCGCCTGTCACACCTGCACATAGATATCGTCGGTCCGCTACCTATATCAGAAGGAAGACGGTATTGTGTCACTATCATCGACCGAGCGACCAAGTGGCCGGAAGCATTCCCAGTGAGCAACATCGAAGCCAGCACCATAGCCACAATCGTCTACGAAGGGTGGATAGTTCGCTTCGGATGCCCTGAAAGGATCACAAGTGATCAAGGGAGGCAATTTGAATCCCAACTATTCAAATCGCTCATGGATAGAATGGGTATTAAAAAAACCAGGACTACTGCCTACCACCCTCAGGCTAACGGGATGATCGAGAGATGGCATCGAACACTCAAAGCAGCGCTAACCGCCCGATTGCGTAACTCAAGTTGGACTCGAGAATTGCCCACCGTACTACTAGGACTACGTGCTGCAGTTAAAGAAAATACCAATGTGTCCTCAGCTGAGGCATTGTACGGCAAAGCGCTACGGCTACCAGGCGAAATGTGTGGTGAATCATCATCAAGCATAACAAGCACAGATTTCAGCGACAATATTACAACAGCAATGAAAAAGATGCAAGCTGTGCGCCGCAACACCGATCGCCGTGCTATGTTCATTCATGACGAGCTACATACATGCTCACATGTATTTATACGCCGCGATGCATACCGGCGACCGTTGACACCCACATACGAAGGCCCCTACCGTGTTGTGAAGAGACTATCTGATAAAGTGTACACATTACAAGTCCGTGACCGACAGATAAACGTCAGCATAGATCGATTGAAGCCTGCTTTCCTGCCTAACACCGAGGAGCCAGTTCGAGGTCGTGAAGAGGAGCAGCCGGCATACATTACTCGATACGGCCGGACCTCAAGACCGACCGTACGCTTCGCCTCGTGAGACGGTACGTCCAACCAACACGGAGCACAGCCGCGCACTGACTGAGGCACATCGCAAACAGCTCGACGGCGGCGGCGGCGGCGGCGGTGGGCGCGAGCGCACCAAGATCGGCGTATGAGTCTGTTACGTCACTGCATTCCTCAGCGTTCGAACAATACTTACGCTTCGCTGGGAAGGAGCTATGTGGCAACTAACACAACGTCCGCGCGCTGCGCATACATACAGGACACTGGCGTTGAGTTTTTTTTTTTTTTTTTTTTTTTTTTTATACTGGCATCTCGCAGGTCAACCTCTACTAGGTTGTGTGCTGCTCAACCGGACTTTCCTGTGGCTGCCAAAGATGATTCTAAGGCCTCCAGCCAGGGGCTTACAAACTAAAGTTAAAAAAAAAAAAAAACTAAGTGACCACACGCTAAGGGCACCCCCTGTGGGGTACGGACCTCGGCTTAGGGCGTCACTGACAGAGGACAGCAAGGGACAGGCTGGATAACTAAATATTCATTATTTAGGGGCTAATTTAAATCTACTGGCTCAGCATCGCGGGCTGGCTCTTGCAAGGGACGGGGAGGGCATTGACTTGGGCGTCGCGACGGGCGGCCTCGGCGGCGAGGGCGGAATGACGGTTTGTGTCTGTGTTTACGAAGCGTGCTGGTTTCCCTACGGCTCTCCTGGAGGAGAGTGATGGGGTCATCGGGGGTGACTGGCGTTGAGTACCGGCGCGCGGTATTTATATGTCGGCCACATCGGAGACTCGCGAATATTTCCATACATTTTGCAAATTTGGACGCGCTCGTCTGCGATTGGTCAATTGACTATTTTATTTAACTGAGCCTACTGACAAGTGTGATAACCAAATTGAACATATTATAAATGATTTTTAATACAATATTATTCAGTCTGAATTCGAGTTTTTATTTCTACAAATCCTCACTTACCAGGTAAAGAAGCATCTCTGAACACCAACCTTTTGCAGTTAACAAATGACAAATCAACAGATTATTCACTTTGGAAAGCAACCAAAATCTTAAAAAGGCCGATTAAGCAAATACCGCCCATCAGCGATAACGATGGAAAATGGGCCATAAGAATGACTAAAAAGCTTCAAGGTTTGCTCAGCATTTAGAAGAAACTTTAAAACCCAATGAAAGCTTAATAGAAATAATTGAGACTGACAATGCACCACAAAATCAGAGAATTAAGCTTGTGACTCCAAAAGAAGTTATGAGAGAAATTCAAAATAATATTAGCTCGAAAAAATCTCCGGGCTACGATCTCATTACAGGCGAAATTTTAAAACACCTACCTCTCAAAGCTATAGTAAGGCTGACCAAAATAATCAATGCTGCATTTATTTTAAAATATGTACCTGCGCCATGGAAGGTTGCTGAAGTCATTATGATTGCGAAGCCAGGGAAACCACCACACGACGCATCATCATACAGACCAATTTCTTTGTTGCCCGTGTTATCAAAACTCTTCGAAAAACTGTTACTGAAACGGTTAAAACCAATAATAGAATAATAGAAGATAAAGGCCTTATTCCTAATCATCAATTTGGCTTTAGGGAGAAACACTCAACAATAGACCAGGTACATAGAATAACAAACCTCATTGAAAAAACACTAGAAAATAAGGAAGTCTGCGCAACGGTATTTTTAGATGTCGCGCAAGCATTTGATAAAGTTTGGCATAAAGGTCTAATATATAAGCTCAGGCGCATGCTGCCAGAATTTGCAGAAATATTAGAGTCATATATAACAAATAGAATGTTCAGAATACGGCAAGAAGACGCATATTCCGAACTGGAACCGAACAAGGAAGTGTGCTAGGTCCAATTTTGTACTTGCTATACACTTGTGACATTCCAGACCTGGAAAACAACACCATACCGACCTTTGCAGATGACACTGCAATTATGGCAACGGGGGCAAGCCACAGAGAAGCAGTAGAGAAAGTCCAACTAGCTGTAAACAAAGTTTATGACTGGACACAAAAATGGAAGATCAAACTGAATGAATCAAAATCAATTCACATTGACTTCACAAATAAACATCCAGACTATCACCCAATCTACATAAATGGCATGCAAGTGCCTTATGCCGATACGGCCAAATACCTTGGCATGACTCTCGATGCCAAGTTGCGGTGGAAAGCTCATGTCAAAAAGAAAAGACAGGAACTCGACATACGTTATAAAAATATGTATTGGTTACTTGGAAGGAAATCTAGCCATCATATAGCTATCAATATATAATAAAATTATCATATACAAGCAAATGCTGATGCCAATATGGACGTATGGTATCCAACTTTGGGGCTGTACTAAACCAAGCAACGTCAAAATTATTCAACAATTCCAAAACAAAGTTCTCAGGGATGCTGTGAATACACCCTGGTACATAAGAAATGACGACCTTCATCGTGACCTTAAAATGGAGTTCGTCACCACCATCATTCAAAAATTTGCTGAAGCTCACGAACACAGATTACACCGACACGTGAACGTTGAGGCTATTCAGCTCCTAGACAACACAGACTTAGTGCGTAGGCTAAAAAGAACTAAACCTTTTGAATTAGTGTAGTGTGCAAAGTGAGTGAATAATAGTAACAGTGTTGTGCTATACATGAAACACACGAACATAGTGTTTTTATAAAATGATAGAGACTCTAAGAAAGTGCTATGGACTTGTGTAAAAGTGCTAATGGACACTATTCTTAGTTTTAAAATAATATTATAACGTAGCATATTAAGTTAGAGTTAAATTACTTATTAGTCTTTTAGGCTAGATCGTAATTAATCTTATTAAGAAGTCTGTTCTTAATAACAAAAGTAAAAAAAAAAAAAAAAATGTCTTATCTGAGTATTGTATTTCCACTGCCGTAATGATAGGATTAGTAGGATAGGACTTACTAGCATTGGGATTTTCAGTTGAAATTTCTGAAACATCTTTGTTGCTTATTGAATAAAATTAAAATAGGTGCTATTTGTGATTTAGGCTCTAAAGTTAATGACTTTGATAGTGTGAATAGTGATATTCCCGATGGAAAAAAAAAGAATAATTAACTTCTTTACTCGAAAATTACGAACATTTTTTGTTAAGGCACTCGTATAAGTAGAGTTAGTACAGGAAAATTAGAAATAAGATTGACTGATCTCAACCGCACTTTACAACGCCATCCATACCGACTTAGCTGTGATGAAAGATAAGTAGTGCGCTTTAAGATCAAAGAACTTCTAAATGCTGGTGTCATTCGTGAAAGTTTCTCACTTTTTCTACTCCCTATCTTGCTGGTCAAAAGGAGAGACGGATCTGACTGTCTTTGCGTGGATTACCGTGAGCTTAACAGCAACACAGTTCCCGATCGTTATCCATTGCCTTTTAATATCTGATCAAATACAACCTTTGGTAGGAGCAAATTATTTCACATCTCTTGATAATATGGTTAGTGGTTTCCACCAAATGAAATAAAGCAAACCAAGTAAAGGAAAAGTCAGTGGAGCGTGCTGTTTTCGTGAGGACGAAAGAAGTGGTAATTTGAATATTTGGCAATTGTAACGCCAGATGTCGCCAGCGATGCCAGCCAAAGCCAGGCAAGCCTGCCAGCGCCAGCCAGCCAGCCAGCTGTCCAGCTCGCCACGTCACTGCCCTACCACGTGAGCCATCCCCGCCAAATTCTGAGCGGAGCGGGTGAAATAGCCGCCAGCCGGCGAGCTATATAAAAGCGAGGAGCAGTGATTTTGGTGTGTCTGTTTATAACGATAATTGTAAGGAAAAGCTCTGCCCAAATAAAAAGCGTAAATTAAGTATTTTCTATTTATTTTCATCTTTGTCGTTTCAACTCAGAAGTGTGATAAAAAAACCTACGTTAAAACGACGCTCTGCTACACATTAATCTCGACGGTCGTCTTATCTGGAGGACGAAGATTCTGCTTTGGTAAGCCAGACTTCTGAAAATAAAAACGAAGAAAGGCGATGCACACCACCCGCAAGAAAATATTGAAGTCTCCTTGCACAAGAAGTTGAAAAATCATCAACAATGATCTGGATCACGAAGTGTCTACCCTCACGTCGGAAAGAACACCATGCCGCATCGTTTATTCCGTTAATGATCGAGTTTCAAGAAGCATTCTTCTCGCTACCAGCAACGCTTCTCTGTGGAAATGAAAGCTACCTCAAAGTCGTCAATAGCGGATCCAAGGACATCGCAGGCAGGAGGGATTCGTCATACTTCGCGCCGAGAGCTGCCAGGAATCATGCTTAAACAACCAGGTCAGTCATGCCATGCCAATGTTTGCAAAATGCCATTAGCCAAATGTGTTTTATATTTGAGTGCCTCGTGTGTCGATAAATAATCATAAAATGCCATTGGTGACCTTGACAAAACTAGGGTAAGCCTGATAAGCAAATCTGATTGTAATCAATTTATTAGTTTACTAGCTGTTGCCCGCGACATTGCACGCGCATATCCCGTTTTATTCCCGTTCCCGTGGGAATATCCCGTTACCGTATAGCCTATAGCCTCCCTCGATAAATGAGCTATCTAACACTGAAAGAATTTTTCAAATCGGACCAGTAGGTCCTGAGATTAGTGCGTTCAAACAAACAAACTCTTCAGCTTTATAATGTACCTACTATAGTAAATAGTAATATGGTATATAGTATAGATATAATATTAGTATAGATTATCTCGGTATAAAACTGCTTTGCTAGCTATACTAGGGAGCTGGGAAGTTGGAATATACAGATTTAGTCCAAATGCGCATTAAGTACACGTAGGCCTTAGGAATAGATAAGCACATCACAAACAAGAGATTGTTAGAGTCAAAATTAATGAGCCATTGAGCCAGCAGGTATTATAAAAAGAACCCGAATTGATGTATGCCTCTCCTATTGTTTAGTTATGAGAAAGAACGGAGATAGTTGCCTATGTGTCGATAACAGAGCCTTAAATGCATTAATTGTCCGCGATAGATAACCATTTTAATATAATATCGATAAGCAAACTAAATTATCTGGTAAGAAGTACCTACTTCACCAGTCTGAATGTAGTCCAAGGGTACCCATAAACTCAGCATCCATCCTAAAGATACATTTAGCGCTCCCTCAGTTTTTATGCGCTGAATTAACAAGTTCGTAGATAGTTTAGTAATTTCAAAGTAAATTATCAAATAAAAGTAACTCCAATAATGTCGTCAAATGGTCGGGGTCAAACGCAGAATTTTTATTTAATTATGTACATGTGGGTAAATGTAAATTTTTACAAAACAGGATTTCTTATTTAGCTGTGTTATTTAGTGATGAATTATTATGTTCATGGCATTGAACCGGGTGAATTTAAGTTTGCAGCTGTGTCTCAATTTCCCGTTCTGAGTAACATACACAAAGTGCGTCAGTTCATTGGACTATGTAGCTACTTTAGGAAGTTCATCCATAATTTTGCAATAATGGCTCGTCCACTAACGGAACTATAAAAAAAAAAAAAAATGAGATGTGGGTATGGTATAAAATCTTAGTTTTGCCAATAGAAATTCACACGGATGCATGCAAGTTACCCATAGCAAGTATTCTTTTACTAATACGGATAGGCGGTAGTTTGAGCTCTGTCTTGTATTTTAGTTGCGTTACAAGTCAAAAAAAAAAAGTGTTTTTCACAGCGTTATTACGAAGTTTTAGAATCTGTGTTGTGTAAAAATGTCCGTGTAATTACGGATTGTAGTGCAGTTCGCGATACAATGACTAACGTGATCTTATTGCACGCATTGCCTACTGGTGACTTTCAATTCGAGACTTTAAAATTGCCGTTGACTATTTTATAGACCAGGTAAGCGCTTAGAGCATATCAACGCCTTGAGCAGGAATCCGATAGATGCCGTTAATGTGTTCCGTTTAAAAGTAAACTGTTGGTTTCGAAGAGTGCAACGTATATTGATCTATTGTAAAGTGGGTGCACAGATAGTGATACTGTAAATAATTATGGGCTGTCTCGTAAAACGCTTTACGATAACCGATCAGTTGTGCCAAATTTCGCGCGTAGAAAATATTTCAAATGCATCAAAACGATGGCCATTACATATAGGAAATATGTGACGTCGTGTTTACATTGTGCGTACGATAAAAGAGAATACGGTTGAAAAGAAGGCAAATTACATCGAATCCCTAAACCTATTAAACCAATGAAAATGGTAGACATCGATAATTTGAGCCCTTTTGAGCAAAATTAAAAAGGGGTGCCAATAAGTGTTAGTGTTAGTTTTGACAAATTCTTTCTCTAAATTCGTTGTTTCTGAGCCTACACGTATTGTCAATTCTGTAAAGACAATTACCGTCTTATTACAAAATAAAAGCGCGTAAAAAAAAGGGTTTAACTAAAAACCCAGGATTGAATCTCGTAAAACGGTTTGCACAAACGTTATTACATGTCGTGGTTTTGTGATAAACCATGGTCTAACAGTAGTAGCTGTCAAATGTGTGTGAAAGTTTCTGATAGTAACTTTTTCATTGTGTTGTTGTTTTATGTTAATTTCAGCCAAAATGTATTTAAAAATTGTAGATTTAATTGTTTAGACAATGGTTCAAAAAAAAAACGGCACTAGGTCAGGTCAAGGTTTAATCTATGTTTTGTATACGGAGAAATTTAAACCGCGGTTCCGCAGATAAGCCTGAACTTGGTAGTCCAGGTTTAAACTAAGGTTTATTCAGTTTTTGTGATTATTAGAGTTTAAACGCATTTCTAGTTTACTTAGTTTCCCAGATCACGTAGTTTCTGTCCATGGTAAGGCCTTTACCAGTAGATACTTTAAGAAGTTCGCAACAGAAAAACAGTTAAAGATAAAGATATTTTATTTGTTCAAAACATGCGTTTACACACAAATTAAGCATGCAAGTTCTTATAATTTAGTTTGTCCGTACATGTTTTACCTGGTGAGGTTCACAAATTTTGCTTTTTTTACAATTTACTAGATAAATTACAGGTTTGTCTATTGTTGTACGTGTGTAGTTAAATACATGTTAACAGCTATTGCGTGGCCTAGGTGTAATGGGCAGGTAGAACGCTCTAATTGCACAATTCTCGATGCGTTGAGAGCCACGGAACCTAGCGAGGCCTCTCTTATTTGGGACAATAGTTTACCAAAGTCATATGGAGTATTAATAATACTGTTAATGATTTAGCAGGCTATAATTTATACGAGTTAATGTTTGCTCGTGTAGGTAGATCTGAATGTGATGTTTCCATCCCTGGTTGGTTTATGAGACAGTGCGATCTAGACGCAATAGGGCTATATTATAATCGAATTTGAACAGCTAGCAAGAAAATGAAACGTAACTGCGATAAAAGGCGTAAAAATAGTACAATTTACAAAAAAAGCGATTAGGTACAGTTAGTAAGTACGTACTTTGTTGCCAGGCTCAAACTCCTTGCTGCAATAAGGTTAATTCCAGTCCGTGGTTAATTCTAAGTTAGATGATCTATATTCTGGCCCATGTGTTATTGCCTAAGGATTTAGGTAATATATAATAGCTGTAATATATAGGTAAATGTCTTAGAGGATACAAGAAGTTCACAGGCCCAATATGCGCTGATTTATTACGACCATATCGTAGCATTGCTTTTATACCCGATAGCGCCAGTAGTGTGAATCAACAGTAGGAAAACGAAGATCTCGTAGATCTCCTAGACAGCTAAATTATAGTCCATGTTATCGATATGCCATTTGCTCTGAGCTGACTTGTAATCACTGTTTTGTTGTTCCCATTGCGGGAGCAATTGTTCCAGGATGGCCGATTGTAACGCCAGATGTCGCCAGCGATGCCAGCCAAAGCCAGGCAAGCCTGCCAGCGCCAGCCAGCCAGCCAGCTGTCCAGCTCGCCACGTCACTGCCCTACCACGTGAGCCATCCCCGCCAAATTCTGAGCGGAGCGGGTGAAATAGCCGCCAGCCGGCGAGCTATATAAAAGCGAGGAGCAGTGATTTTGGTGTGTCTGTTTATAACGATAATTGTAAGGGAAAGCTCTGCCCAAATAAAAAGCGTAAATTAAGTATTTTCTATTTATTTTCATCTTTGTCGTTTCACAATGCTTTTCTTCTAACGCCTGAATTCTTGGATAGGCGATGTGCTCTGGTAGAGACTAGCCTAGAGACCATAGAGTTGAGTCGATCTGATCATTCTTTATTAATGCGGTAAATTAAACAGAGGTTTGTTTGTGTGGCTAAATGTTAGCTACAGAACATGAATAAAACATCAGCTTTCGGATAATTGGATTATTGGGTAATGATAATTGGATTTAATACTTGCTTGGTTATTAGTTTTATCTAACGTTAATCTTTTGATCTGGAACTCAATACTTACGGCTATATTCGTAAAGAAATAACGAAAGGTCATTACGAAAGGTTTATTTTTGGTTTATTCATCCGCCCCATCGGTGTACCAAATTGCGATAAAAAAATAAAGTTCTCTAGGAGTTTTGACGGAGTCATTTGCTGTATTTAGTTAACGTCATAATCCCGTCTTCGTAATGTAGATAAGGGTGTTGATCGCTACTATCAGATCTTGAAAGCATTCACAGACGATGGTTTCTCTTTCAACATAGAGAAATGTACTTTTCTCAAAACTGAAGTAGAGTTCTTGGGGTACCACGTAGCCGCTGGCGAAAAACTATCAAATCCGCGAAAAATTAGAGCACTGACAGTACTAGCACCTCCCCAAACGGTTACTCAACTACGTCAATTTATAGGCTTAGCTTCGTACTTTTCATAAATTTGTACCATGTCTCTCAAAACTCCTGCCCTCTTTATAGATTTACTTTAGGTAAAGGCAAAATACAGTGCAAAACAGCTTTTCAAACAATAAGAAAATAAATTATTGTGACACTTACCAACAAACCCGTTCTAACTCTATTTTCGAACCAAAGCAGACGATAGAGTTGCATATGGACGCCAACGCTGAAGGTTATGGTGCCATATTTAAAGATTAACGGAAAATGACATGTTATCGAATTTTATAGTCGCCGAAACTCTAGCGCTGAGTCACGATATCACTCATATGAGTTAGAGACGCTAGCAGTAGTGAATAGCATGAAATATTTTCGTCATTACTTTGTAATTACTTATTGCAATGCAGTCAAGGCGTCTAAGTCTCAAGTAGCCCTTACCCCTCGTGTCCACAGATAATGGGTGTTTCCTTCAATCTTTTGAATTTGATATTGAATATCGTCATGCCAAAAAAAAGGGATAGGTAGACTTCTTATCGCGAAACCCTCTACATAGAAAGTTAGGTTTGACAAAAACCAAGCCAAAGTTAATAAATTAAAAGTAGGAGATTATGTCCTATTAGAAAATTGTGAGCACAATAAAATCTAGTTAGAGCCAAAATATAAAGGCCTTATCAAGTGGCTGAGCTGCTTGATGTTGACAGATATTTGCTTAAGGTAGGTATTGAACTCAAACTCGCATGATCGTATACGACCTATGCCTGAGTGTACGTTTTACCTTTACCTTTAAAGTTTAATGTTGGGCTGGAAACGCCAACTAACAGTGTAGAGTCAGAAGGGGCCGATGACGGCCATGGTGAGTGTGTAATTACATTTCCTTTCAATTGTATTTTTGATCAAAATCAAAGCATTCATTTCAAGTAGGCCAGTTACGGGCACTTTTGAATTGTCATAGACAATCAAAGGAATATTATTGAACACTACAAGTTATGGTGCTACAGTTCCAGTCATGACATGACGTATGTGACATTGACTGCCTGTGTGGCAATGACTGTGATGTTAAGAAGAGCGTAGTTTCAATAACATCTAATGCAGTTGGTAGTGACTGTGTCAGTCGGAAAATGATACTCCCTATCCTCAACGAAATCCTTCCTATCCTTTGCCATATCCTCAACCATTCTATATCCCTTGGTGTCTTTCCCTCAATGTGGAAAGAGGCCAACATCACTCCCTACCGAAAAAACCAACCTGCTTCGTTCTCAGAATACCGTCCGATCCATCTTGCCTTTCCTTTCCAAAGTCCTAGAACGCCTTGTCCACAATCAGCTTAGTACTTTTCTATGTGAGAATAATCTGCTGAATCCCTTCCAATCTGGTGGCAGGTCAACTGAAAATGCTGTTGCTGCCTTGGTAGACCATGTAGTAACTAAATTAGATAGTAAAATGAAATGCTTGGCGATCTTCTTGGATCTTTCTAAGGCGTTCGACACCGTATCTGTCCCCCACCTCTTATCAAAACTAGAGGCTTCAGGCATTCGAGGTCATACTTTAAATATTTTTCAGGATTATCTGTGTGATAGAACCCAATGTGTTAAAATAAATGACGTGATAAGTGACACCATTTCATTGACCTTTGGCGTTCCTCAGGGCTCAATCTTGGGCCCTCCCCTGTTTCTTTTGTATATTAACAGCTTGTGTAAAATGTCCCTGACGAACTGCTCAATCTTCACTTATGCTGATGATACGGCTCTTTTAATACATGGTAATGACTGGCCTGAAACAGTAAAATATGCAGAACTTGCTCTAAACTCAGTGATGAAGTGGTTGACAGACAATATCCTAACCCTCAATTTAAATAAAACGGTTTACTTACCTTTCTCCTTATTGTCAACTAACCTCCCTACCCCGGATGCAATGGTGCTTAGAGCACACACTTGCACACTTGGTCTATCTGCTTCTCAATGTGGCTGCCCTCAACTCAAAAGGTGTGAGTCTGCCAAATATCTTGGAGTCTATCTAGACAGTTCTCTAAACTGGAAACCGCACCTTAGCAACATTATATCACGAGTTCGCAAGTGCATTTTCATTTTTAAAAAACTAAGGAATTCTGCGGACAGCATTACCCTTAAAACTGTTTATTATGCCCTATGTCAAAGTATCATAAACTATTGCATTACGGTGTGGGGTGGAACTCCTAAAACAAATCTCCTGCCTCTGGAACGAGCACAGAGAGCTGTTCTCAAGACTATGACCTCAAAGCCTTTCAGATATCCCACCACGGCTCTCTACGCTGAATGTCAGGTCCTCACTGTGAGACAGCTCTTTGTCCTTGGTACTATTCTACGTAAACACCCTTCTGTCGTATACGACCCGAATGCCAAAAAACGACGACGTTTCGAAGTTTGCTCAACTCACGGATGTAGAACGGCCCTTGCTCAGCGTCATTTCAGTGTGCTGTCTAACCACTTATATAAAATAAATAAACTTTGCTCCATTGCTCCAATGTGTCTAAATAAATGTAAAACTGAGGTTATGAAATGGCTTATTACTTTGGGATACGACAAGACTGAAGATCTACTACAGATATCGAACCAAATATAAGGTAATACAATAAATATAATGTACATATGTTGTATATATGTTTATATATAAACATACTCATTCACACACACACACACACACACACTCAAACACAGGTACTCAAAGAGGCTATTATCACAGTTGCACTGGCTAGTAAAATAATGTAGATAAATAATATAATGATTGTGTACTTACGTCTTACAACTACTAATGTTCAAGTATTAGGCGAGGACACTGGCACCCTAAACACAAGTTAAATCTTACATTGGGTGCCAGAGTTCATCGTAAACACTTTTGTCTTCGTAGTTGTAACGCTGCTAATTGTTTAGATTTAAGTGTTTTTTGTTCATTTTTGAGGTAATAAATACTTTATTATTATTATTATTATTATTATAATCTGGCTTCCGTCCTGGTCACAGCACTACCACAGCTTTAATTAATGTTACTGACGACATCAGATTGGGCATGGAGAAAGGCTATCTGACGGTGGATTTCAGTAATGCATTTAACACTGTCGATTTCGATATCCTGCTTGCCCTGCTTCGCTCGATTAACATATCTCCAATAGCGATTGACTGGTTTCGTAGTTCCTGTATGGCCGCCGGCAACGGTTTCGTAGTTACCTGTATGGCCGCCGGCAACGTATCTGCATCGAGGGAGACGTGCTCTTCTTGGTTGTTATACTTCTGCCGGTGTACCTCAGGGTGGCGTTTTATCTCCCTTACTCTTCGCAATGTTTTATAAATTCAATTTCCAAGAAACTTCTTTCTTTCCTACCACCTTTATGCAGATGATTTACAAATTTATAAGCAGGCACCGCATTCAGATCTGACTCATGCAATCAGTATTATCAACGAGGATTTAGCCTCAATTGGCGAGTGGAGTGAGGCGCATGGATTGGTGGTTAATCCATTGAAGACCCAAGTCATTGTTGTTGGCAGCTCAAGGATGATCTCCAAGACAAACTGGTCGCAGCTACCGCAGGTTAAATTCAACGGATCCACCATTCCTTTAAGTGAAAAAGTGAAAAATCTTGGAGTTTGGATAGATCAACACCTTTCTTGGGGTCCCCAGCTACAGGACGTAAGTCGCAAAATGTTTGCGTCTGCTAAGGCCTTGAGACGACTGCGGAACTTTCTTCCGACTGCCACTAAAACTGCGCTTGCACAATCCCTTTTACTACCCATCCTTGTGTGTATGTAGTGACGTTAATGTGTGTTGTACCTATGTGTATGTAATCTATTCTATATAATCATGTGTAACCTTAAATTAAAGAGAGTATTACTTGGGCAGTCGAGTGTGTCATTTCTTACCACAAGTACCTCCAACCTTACATGGCGACCCTGCCAGCGGACATCGCCGCGCGTTCGCGTTACCGCCGTACCATATAAGGGTAGTAAGTTTTAAACAAAAGTACTAAGTGAAGCTGAGCTAAGATGGATTACAATATTTTAATTGCAAGCGGCTGTGACAAGTCGAAATCAGGTCGTTACTCACGGAAAATACGAAATTAATAAAAATGGGAAGTACCCAGACTAAAGAAGAGACCGTGGTGGTGCAAAACGCAGCTGGAGGAACTAATAATACGCATCTGGAACAGATGAAATTTCATATATCCACCATCACCATACTGATGATCATAGTGGTGCTGGTTCTGGGACTCGGCGTGCTGTATTTTTTGCTGCAAATGTATCGACGTTGTCATGTACGCTGGATAAATCAGGAGATATACAGGAGTGCTATATCAAGAAGATCAGGAGCGAGACAATCAGGACAATCCTCGGAGAAAGGACGACCGAAGGGCGACATAGTATGACAAAAGATAGCGGTCACCAATTTACGCATCTGCAATCTAAGTGAAAGTGCTAAAAACAAAAAAAATGTGATAAGTGATGTGGTAAATAAAGTGAAATCTTATATTCAGAAAACAACGGGCATCGTAAAACGGACACAGAACTTTATTAGTTAAGTGCATAATCGTAACAACAACTGTAATCCTAGTAAATAATAATTATGTAACATTGTACTCGTAACTGTAATCAATTAAGTGTTTAAACAACTAAATATGATGGTAAGTAATGGCAGATGTCTTAGAACTTCTATATCAAGAATTGAAATGTATTAAAACATATTTAATTAAACTAGGCCCAAAGCGTAGGCAAGGAAAGGTATTAGAGAAAAAGTTGTGGGAATCAAAGGGAATTTATGATAAATATACAGATATAATCAAGGAGATATCCGATGATATAACAAAGGGTAAGGTAGGACATAGTGAAAAGATATTAATAGATAAGTTTTGTATAGATTTTAAGTCACTGTATAACCAAATTTTAGATTTATGCGCTATGTCAAGTACGAGTAGTACTAGCGAGGATACAAAAATGGAGACTTTTGATTTGAAAGTAGCACTTAATTTATTACCAATGATAACAACTGATAATGAATCTTCGCTTAAGCAATTTATTGACAATGTAGAATACTATAGCTCGTTATTGGCTAGTGATGAATGTAACAAGAAGTTAGTACAGTTTGTTTTGAAGAGCAGGTTGTCTCAGAATGCTAAATTGCAGTTACAGACAGAATATTCGAATGTTGGTGATTTGATAAATGAAATGCGTAGAGTTCTACTGCCTCAAAAGTCACCGTTTGCAATACAAAATAAAATTCATCAGTTAAAGCAAAATGAGCTGTCAGTTCAGGATTATGGTAACCAACTTTCGGAACTTTTCGTGGATCTGACGGTATCTCAAGCCAAAGGTAATTTAGAGACATATAAAACGATTAAACCCTTGAATGAAAAGCTAGTTATCAAACGGTTTGCCGATGGCTTGCGAAACCGCCGTCTTTCAACTATCATTGCAGCTAGGAACTACGAATCCATGAAGGACGCTGTACAAGGAGCGAAGGATGAAGAAACATCCATAGCAGGCCCGGGTTCGGGTTCCGGCGAGATCCTAGGTATGTATTCTTCTAGAGGAAGACAACAGAACAACCGTGGAGATTATCAAAATAATAATTATAACAGGACATATTATAATAGGGGACGAAACAATGATTTCAGTTCTCGTCGAGGCTACCACAACCCTCGTGGGGGCCAGCAGACGCGCCAGCAGAGCCGCGGGGCAGCACATCGAGGCCGAGGAGCACCATGGCGCGGTAGAGGTAGGACGTATTATAAGAGTCGCAGTAACCAAGGGATAAGCCAACCCCCCAAAGACACAAATAAACATGCGGTTAATGTACTAACGGGACTAGAAAATCAAGACAATGGAAATGAGTTTTTTCGTGAATAATGTTATTTTCGCAACAGACTCTCACTATCATATTAATTTAACCAGTAATAGCAAATCATATTCATGGTTAGTTGACACCGGTGCTACAATTTCGGCTTTAAAATATAAACATGTACTAGAACAAAACATTCCACTCCATAAAGAGGACATGGTCATAAATGGCATTGGTGGCAAAGTTCATGCAATGGGATATGTTTGTTTAACATTGTTTTCGGGTGATCATCACCTTAATTGTAATAAGTTTTATGTTTTCGATACTCTGCCATGTCGAGCAAATGGCATCATCGGTCAAGATTTTATTAATAAACACAGGTCCATATTAGATTTCAGTAATGACACTATAACATTGTTGACTCAAAGTAATTTAAAAATAGTTTTACCTTTACTGAGTTATAAAAACACACTGGAAATTTACCCAAGATGTGAATCCGTTCATTATTTTAGAACTAATTTTACAGAAGAGTGTGTAGTACATTCTAAGGAGATTAGTGATGGAGTATTTTTGGCCAGTTGTATAACAACACCAGTTAATGGTCTAATACCGATTAAGATATTAAATACAACGGATAAGTCGTGTACATTAACGGACATTAATCCGTGTATAGAAAAATTATGTAACTACAATGTTTGTAATTTTGATAAATCAGAGCGGGATTCAAGAAGAGTTAAACAATTATTTACAGTACTGAACCTTAAACATCTTAATAAGGAAGAGCAAATTTCGATTGAAAATTTATGCGCAAAGTACTCAGATATTTTTTATTTGCCAGGAGATAGATTAACTACAACTAGTATTTATAAACATTCTATTAGTTTAAAACCAAATGTAACTTCTGTATTTACAAAGCCATATCGTTTACCCCATTCACAGAAGGGAGAGATTAAGCAACACATAGATGAAATGATGAAAGAAGGGATTATAGAACCTTGTCGTAGCGAATGGTCCAGTCCAGTCTTGCTAGTTCCTAAAAAGACGGACAGTACAGGTCAGAAAAAGTGGCGACTAGTTATTGATTACCGTAAATTAAATAATTGTATTGAAGACGACAGGTTCCCACTTCCTAATATTACTGAAGTACTTGATTCACTGTCTGGTTCGGTTTATTTTTCGCATCTAGATATGTATCAAGGTTATTATAACATTGCACTAGAAGAGGAAAGCAGAAAGTACACAGCGTTCTGTTCAGGACAGTACCAAATGACTCGTATGCCAATGGGTTTAAAAACGAGTCCAGGATCATTTTCCAGAATGATGACAATGGCAATGACGGGATTAACGTATGAAAAATGCCTAATTTATTTAGACGATTTAGTGGTTTTTGGAAGAAACTTAGCTAGTCATACCAAGAATCTACAAGACGTTTTCGAACGATTGCGAAAAGTAAATTTAAAATTAAACCCGCAGAAATGTAATTTCTTAAAGAAGGAATTGCTATATTTAGGCCATGTGGTATCTGGAAACGGAGTATTACCTGACCCGGATAAAATAAAAATTGTACAAATGTATCCATGTCCAACAAATGTAGAGGAAACGAGGAGGTTTGTTGCATTTGTTAATTTCTATAGAAAATTCATTCCCAACTTTGCTGAACTAGCTTATCCACTTAACAAATTATGTCGTAAAAATGCTTCTTTTATATGGGATGAAAAGTGTCAGTCGTCATTTGATAAGTTAAAAGGAAAAATCTTATCTCCACCGGTTTTGCAATATCCGGATTTTTCAGAACAAAGTGAGTTTAATCTTCAGACAGATGCTTCTAATTATGCAATTGGTGCAGTTTTGTCTAACAAAAATGGCAGACCTGTATCTTTTGCAAGTAGGACACTTAACAAATCGGAAATAAATTATCCGACAATAGACAAAGAATTGCTGGCTATAGTGTGGGCAATCAAACATTTCCGACCATATCTGTACGGAAAACATTTTAAAATTTACACGGACCACAGACCTTTAATTTCATTATTTAACATGAAAGACCCATCAAGCAGATTATTTAAATTTAGGTTATTATTAGAAGAATATGATTTTACGATAGAACATATTAAGGGATCGGAAAATGCGGCTGCAGACGCATTGTCTCGAATTTCCATAACAAGCAATGATTTAAAACATATGAACGAGATGTGCGTATCGGTTATGACTAGAGCTCAGAAAAGAAACCTAATTGACAATACTTCCAAGATAGGAACGAGTGGCACAACTACAGTTCGGTCTGATCAACCAAACGCTGTAAGCACTCATAGTACTAGTACATTAAACGAATCAGTGGAATTACGTTTTATTGATGCATGCAAGTTAGAGACATTTAGGAAAAGTGGTGTTATAAGTAAAGAGAGTAATACATTTGTATATACTCCTAATGAAAAGACTGTATATGTCAAACACGTATCTTCTCCATCGCAAATATCACGAGCCGAATTTGTGAGAGAGTTACAAGATTTTTGTAAAAGCTTAAACATTACTGAAATATATTTAATAAAAAGTAATAAGAATAACGTTTTTATAGAAAAGTTATTAAATGAAATTGATAAAATAAAGAAGTGGTCCGGACCACATCTACATATAGTAAAGGATGTACATCGAATAGAGAACAAAGATGATAAACGAGTAATACTGAATGATTTTCATCTCTTACCCACCAGTGGCCACGCGGGTATGAGACGAATGTTCAACAACATAAAAAAATATTACTATTGGATAGGATTAGAAAATGATATCAAAGAGTTTATAAAGAGGTGCGACAAATGTCAGAAACAAAAATACTCGCCGCACAATATCAAACAACCAATGGAAATAACAACAACAGCACATAGTGCCTTTGAAAAAATATATATTGACTTAGTAGGGCCTTTGGATAGGGATAATTATAATTATAGCTACATTCTCACGTTGCAGTGCGAACTCACCAAATACATTGAGGCATATCCCTTAGTTACAAAGAGAACGGAAGAAGTAGCGAAAGCGTTAGTTCATAATTTTATATTAAGGTATGGAGTACCGAAGGTGATAGCGACGGATCGCGGTACTGAGTTCCTGTCATCAATATTCAAGGAGGTATGTAATCTATTAAATATTAAACAGTTAAACTCAACAGCTTATCATCACCAAAGTATAGGTGCTTTGGAAAACACGCATAAGCAGTTGAATTCATTTCTCCGCATTCAAACAGACAACCATCCAGAGACATGGAGCACATGGCTACCATATTGGTCATTTTGCTACAATACTTCAGTACATTCAGCAACGAAATATACCCCGTACGAGTTAGTCTTCGGAAAAAAATGCTCTTTGCCAAGTAATTTAACTAATATGGTTGTTGACCCACTCTACAACATTGATTATTATCCACTGGAATTAAAATTTAGATTGCAAAGGTCACAGAAAGATACACGAGACAACCTACTCAAAAGTAAATTAGCACAAAAAGAACGATATGACAGAAATATAAATCCTGTTACTTACCATCCTGATGACTTAGTTTTAGTTAAAAATAATATGTATAACAAATTAGATAGTGTGTATTCGGGACCATACAGAGTTATATCTGATGAGTCACCTAATGTAAAAATAAAAAAGAATGGTAAAGTAGATATCATTCACAAAAACAGAACAAAATTGTACTATCATAATTAGTAATTATCTTTTTCTTGTGTAGTTGACTACTAGTAACAAATAAAACAAAATTGTAATTTTATTTTATTTTACCCCGCCATGGGAGGTGTAGTGTGTATGTAGTGACGTTAATGTGTGTTGTACCTATGTGTATGTAATCTATTCTATATAATCATGTGTAACCTTAAATTAAAGAGAGTATTACTTGGGCAGTCGAGTGTGTCATTTCTTACCACAAGTACCTCCAACCTTACACTACGCTGATGTCAGTTATCTTGATCTTACTGAGGCACAACTTGATAAACTTGAGCGACTTCAAAATTTTTGCATAAGATTTATATTTGGCTTGCGTAAATATGATCACATTTCTGAATTTCGTGTAAAACTCAAGTGGCTTCCTATACGTCTTCGCCGGAATTCGCATATCTTGTTTCAACTCTACAGTATTTTGTTCAATCCTACTACCCCCACTTATCTTAAAGAACGTTTCAAGTTCCTTCATGACACACATAATAGATATCTTAGGTCATCGGAAAATTTGAGACTAGAGATGCCAATGCATTCTACCAGTTTTTTCGACAAATCATTTACAGTCGAAGCGGTACGGCTGTGGAATGCCTTGCCCTTGTCAATAAGGCGTGCACAAACCTTGTCCACGTTTAAAACTCTGGTAAAGAAGCACTACTTATCTCCTTAAAAATGTGACTAAAATGTTTCTTTGTTTTATGTTTGTTATTTTTATATTTTGTTTTGTATATATTATAATTATGTATATATTTATAATGTTTGTATATATGTATGTATTTTGTGTGTAAATAGTACACCACAGACTACCTACAGTATTGTTTCTCCCTTCTCTTCAAATCCATCCAAAGGTTGTCTTGAAAAAATCGCTTTTAGCGATAAGACCGCCCATTGTGTCACCCTATGTATAAGATACTCTGTACCAATAATTTGTATGGTGTGCATAATAAAGTGTATTTCTATTCTATTTGTTGAAGCGCGCGTAGGTGTTCGAGCAAGAAAACCACACGCACTCAAATCAATATTGTATTTCGTAATAATTAATCACAACATTGCACTGTACAAAATACGTTAACACGAAAGTAGGTGAAGAGACAGTTTCAGAGCGGTGCTGTCGCTTCGACAGTTCGTCTAAGACTGTTCGTCCCACACAGCGTCAAGCCCACTATGACTCTGTCCACGTGATCTAGTCACGTGCTTCACCAATCAACGTCACAATACAAATCAGCAACTATTAATTTTAAAATCAAACGAATATCCGACACGGCCAGAACTGACTATCACACGTCCTCGTGTGGTAGTGGCATGGAACCTGTAAACAAAGAAAACACAACTTAAAGTTAACTGTTGACTCGGCCTACCTGACCAAGATTCAGGTCACTATCAAATTATGAAAGACATCTGAATTTAAAGGTCCAATCGCATTAATTCTAAATAATTAAAACTCGCGTCAAACAGTGCATAGTCAAATAAAGCAACAGTACACTAATCGCACACACACTTGCAACCCAGCTACCCTAGGCAGCAAATTCTAGTGACACTGTCACCCGGGGCTTCCCAAGCCCAAACACATACATAAGTCTCCACGACTTTCGGGTCACTCCAAGTCGACCAAACACAATAGTCTCTACGAGACCCAGGCCCCCGCCACAACGCCTGCCGCGCACTGCGTCCTGAACAGCCACGAGTGACTGCAGTTACAGCCGCGACCAGACGTGCAGCGCGGCCAAATAGTTACAAGTGTGCATACAATCAAACAATGGAGCCTTCATTAGTCTCTTCATCACTCTCGGCAATAGGATCAAGCTCTGGAGGAACTCTACTTTGATACTTTCTATTTCTAGTCAGTGATTTTAAAATATAGCGATCGTTTTCGAGCAACTCAACAACTTTGAAAGGACCTTTAAATTTGGGTTCTAATTTTGTTTGGTTTCTCTCTTCGTTTTTGATTAATACCAAATCACCAACACTGAAATTAACTACTTTGGCCTTAGTTTGAGTTTGAAATTTCAAAATCAACATCATAAAAACCTATTGCGGGAGGTAATACGAAACAACCTACATTTTGAATTTTCGAAATACGTAGGGTAGATTCAGTTAAATGTACCGCACAAACAAGTGTCAAAATATCGCGTCCGATCATAACATCGTATTTGATACAATCTTCAGGTAGTACGTAAAATAAAATTGACAGTTTTTTTATTATTCACAACTACTTCGCTTAAAATTTGTTCTGTGGTGTCCCGGAGCTAAAGTACCGCTACGCTACTTTATCCTACCTAACCTAGGCACAGGTATTCCTAGGAGGATATTAAATAAAAATGTAGGTAGGCAGCAAGTTGGACATTATTTTATTAAATAGCTCGGTAGACGGGGTCGATATTACATAAAATTGGGTTAGGGCCTATACAGCGATTAACCTCCTCACTGGTCTAGCACTCCCCTGACGTCACTGGCCGCTGCAGGAGAAGTGTGCTCGCGCGTCGATCGCCAGGTCCAAAGGCTGATGTAGGGTTGGCAGGATGCTTGACTACTGTCCACCGCGGGGAAGCCAATATTTAAAGGTGTGCGTGGAACCTGAGCGTGATACCCTGTAATGCGCAATAAGCGAAAGCATTACACACTGGCCGTAGACGGTGAGCACCCACAGCAACGTTTAATAGGGAAGCACTAATGTAGATGTGTTCTGTGGATGTTCACTATCAGATACGGAGATGACAATAATTTCGGTTACTAAGCCGTTAATTTAAACATTTGAAATTTACAACTGAAACTAAGTTTATAATATGCAAGAATGATATAATTTTGAAAATGTGAGATAGAACTACAGAGAAAATGAGTAATGAGCGTCTAATAGTAACAAAGTTATACAAAAACACAAATGAAAGATTACTAGTTCAGCAAAGCGAAAGAAACCGTTACGGCTTGCTAAGCTACTCGCTAATTTAAATTGTGCTACACTTACCCAATCGGGGTTTAATTCACACACACAGAATAGGTTTAAGAATAAATTAAATGTCGAGGGAACGGTAGGGACGCCTTAAAAATAATCTCAGTCGCGATTAATTGCGTTACGATGTACTCGTATTAGGGACCGTCGACCGTGAAAAAGACTGACGTGCGCTCGCCTCGACAACCAGAATCGTTCTGTCTGCGGCGACGTGGAGTGGACCTTGCGCCCGCGCCGAGAACAAAGGAATTCGTTTCTGGGTGCCTAATATGTCGCTTGCTTTAATACGTGCGTGGTGATAAAATGTAGCTGGCCAGAAATCTGATTTGATGCGTTCATTATTAGTTTATTTATCTTTATTTAGATATTGTAAATAGTTTTTCCTTTTTAGAAATAATAATTATTATTTAAGTAATTTCCTTATGTTTAGTTTTTATTATTGTTATTATATTATTTAGAATTAAGACATGTAACAATTAATGTTACATTACCCCCCTCGTCTCAGAAAGAGTTTTTCTCAAATAAAACTCGTCTATAGGTTACCACTAGCACTACACAATCATACTATCATCTTTCAAAATCCTTCCAGAATATCAAACAAACTACCTGGCACAATAGCTTCAACAATATAAAATGATGTTGACGCGTCCTTACATAAACAAGTTATCGGTGATTTATCGCAACGAAAACTAATGCTAGTCGTAAGAAGTTAATATAAAGGTGAGTTGTCTCAACTCCTTCAACAATAAAAAAAAACTTAACATCTAGCTACACTTAATGTTCTTTAAATCCTTGATATGCCAGACGCCTATATTTTTTCCTGACATATCTTCCAGAACAAAGACAAGTGGAGACCGTTTTTCGATTATACGGCATTTGATAAATTTGGGTGCAAGCTTTTTACTAAAATACTTGTCTCTATTACTTAATACGAATGCGCGCTTATAGACTATGTCTCCTACATTAAATTCAGCCGGCTTTCTACGTAGGTTGTAATGTGCAGTATTCTTTTCATGTGCGTGCCATAACGAAGCCTGCACATCATTAAATACCGATCGAAGACAACCTAAGTTTTCAGCGTATAAGTCGCGAGGAAGGAAAAACACTTCATCGCCCAGGTCATTATCAGTATAGTGCGATCCGCATAAAACTAATTCCCTACCGTAAACTAAAAATGAAGGTGTATAGCCGGTGGCTTCATTAACGGAATTATTTATCGCAAACTGGACCTTGGGAATGGAGGTGTCCCATGATCTGTGATCGTTTCCAACAAACGTAGACAAACTAGTGACGATAGTTTTGTTATATCGTTCTACCGTGTTGACTTGTGGTGTGTACTTCGGTGTGAAAAAAATGTTAGGGATTTTATATTTTTTAAATAGCGCGTCAGTAGACGAACTTATAAACTGCGTGCCATTGTCCAAAAAGATTGTTTGAGGGACTCCGTGAACCAAGAAAATGGAATCCTCTAAAATTTTAATAACTATATCCGCAGTGGCGCGACGTACTGGGAAAATATGACAAAATTTTGAGAAACAGCACGTTACTACTAATATATAAGAATTTTGTTTTCGACTAGTGGGAAGAGGACCCACAAAATCAATTGAGATCATCTGAAAAGGTCTCGAACATTGCTTAGGACGACCCATTTCTCCCAATGTAGTGTGATTTTGTGCCTTATAAGATAAGCAAACCGAGCAAGAACCTACATATTTAACGACATCTTGGTGCATATTTGGCCAGTAGTAATTTAATGTCAAGCGCCGATAGGTTTTAAAAATGCCAAGATGTCCACCTGTTGGCTCAGAGTGATTTTCGGCTATGATGCTTTCACGGAACTCGCTGGGTACGACTTCCTTCCAATCAAATTCTGAAGTTAATTGGTTGTTAATGTTTTTTGTGAGTCGGAATAACGAATTATTTTTAATGGTGAAGTTAGGGAAATTTGAAGGAGTAGTCAGACAGCCGTTGTATATTTTTTTAAACCAAACATCATCTGTGTTGGCATTAGCTAAAGATATTGCGTTTACGGGAAAAGCTCTAGACAAGGCATCAGGTATAACATTGTCGATACCTCGACGGTGTTTGATAATAAAATTAAATGAGGACAATCTTACCCCCATCGAGCTAGTCGTCCCGTGGGATTTTCTAGTGACAAAAACCATTTTAACGCGGAGTGGTCAGTATACACCGTAAATGTTTGGCCGTTTTCTAGATAACACCGCCAGTGCTCGAGAGCCGTTAACACAGCAAGGGTCTCCCTTTCAGTAATGCTGTAGTTTTTCTCTGGACTAGTGAACGATCTACTCATGTAGGCAATTGGGTGTTCTTTACCGTCGATAGTCTGCGTTAACATAGCACCAATACCATAACTACTCGCGTCGGTGTGCACTTCAAATGCTTTGGAATAGTCCGGACAAGAAAGAACTGGAGCGGAAACCAAACATTCCTTCAACGCATTAAAGGCCGCGTCAGCTTCTGGTGACCACTTGAAAGAAGGAGCATTTTTCCCGTTAGCAGTGAGCTTATTGAGTGGTCCAGCCACTGTGCTAAAGTTAGGGACGAAACGTCGGTACCAAGTAGCAGTGCCGAGAAAGCGTTTCAACTCCTTCCTATTTGTAGGGGTTGGAAAGTTTATTATGGCTTCCACCTTGTCTGGGTCAGTGCGTAAACCACGGGAATTAACCACATATCCCAGATACTTGAGTTCGCTTCGAAAGAACTTACACTTTTAGAAGTTCACGGTTAAATTTGCCTGTCTCAATTTGTCCAAAACCCGCAATAATCGAGAAACATGTTCATCAAAGCTAGAACTAATAACAATGACGTCATCCAAATAAGCGAATGTCTTAGACTCCATGTCACTAAATAACAAGTCAACGAGACGTTGTTGCGTTGCGGGGGCATTCGTTAATCCAAACGGGGTAGTCTTAAAACGAAAAGTGCCACGGCCCGGAACGTAAAATGCGGTTTTATCGCGGTCTTCTGGCGTTATAGGCAGTTGCCAAAAAGCTTTGGACAAATCGATACTGCTCAGGTACTTAGCATCGCGTAGGTTATCCAATATCTCCGAGACATATGGCAAATTGTACGCATCGCGCTTAGTCACTGCGTTCAACTTCCTGCTGTCTAAACAGAATCTTGGTTGCCCGTTCTTTTTATTAACAATGAGCACGGGAGAAGACCAAGCGCTCTCGCAAGGTTCGACAACGTCAAGTGACAGCATTTCGTCCACCTGCTCAATTAAAATGCGCTGCTTTTCGGGGGACATCCTGTAATAACGCTGTCTAATCGGTTGTGCGTCGCCAGTGTCAATGCGATGGCATATTAAATCTGTTCTACCCAGGCCCTTTTCTTCAGTAGAAATAGATCGAAACTGCGCAATGACATTATCAGCTATCGCTTTCTGCGACGCCAACAAATTATCGTAGGAGTTAATAAATGGTTCACCGCTACTTACTTTTATTTCTGCCAAAGGGGCATTTGACATTGTTATACTACCTATATAATTAGGGCAAATTCGAAAAGCGCGCCAAAAATCTACGCCCAATATAATTGATGTTTCAATTTCGGGAACTACATATGCCTTAATAATGTGAAACTGGCCCTCAAATGTAACTGGCAAATAAATGAAACCTAAGGCTTTTAATGATTGACCGCCAGCAGCTATCATTTTAGTGCTGTCATCCTGGTTTAAAGTGCAATCTGTTAACTGTAAATGAGAATTGTTTCCCAGAATCGAAACTGCAGCTCCAGAATCAAGTAACCCAACAGCATCGATGTTATTGATTTTAATATTTACATAAGGCCTAGAATCGTTTAATGGTTTTGATAGCAGAATTGTAGCAACTCTGTATGAAAAGGAAAATGTTCTTATAAAGTCAAGCCAAGTTTCCCAGTCTTGCTTGCTAAAATCGTTACAACTCTGCTTAATTAGTTTTTTGAGTTTTTACCAGTTTTACGGCAGTTAGGACAGTCTGGTGTCTTCACATCCTTCATACCGCACTTGAAACAAACAATGTCCCGTGGAGCCTTGCATTGTCGAATGTGGTGGGTGTTATTACGACACCTAGGACAGTAAGGTTCCTTTTTAGCCTCGTTAATTGCATGTACATATTTATTGTTATTATTTGAATTATTATTATTATTATTTCTATATTGATTATTATTATTGTTATTACTGTTTGAATTATTGTATTTATTGTAATTGTTATTATTATTTTCCTTATTTATAGGTTTATGGCAATCCTTAGTGTACGCAAATTCAGGAGCTAGCGTATTGGGAGTAACCTTAGGAGGCTCTTGAAATTGTGACAGTCGAGTCTGAAATGTCTCATAGTTACGACAAAACGAACGCAAAGTGTCAATAGTTGAGATTTGAGGAGCTGCTGCTAATGTACTTGCATAGCAAGGTCTAATATTATGCAAGAGAATTTCCAATTGGTCTACTTCTGGAAGAGGAGTAGATAGACGCGAGAACATTCCATTCATAACCGCTAGATAAATAGTTATATTCTCACGTTCTCCTTGAGTACGAGACCGAATTTCAGAAATTAGTCTATAATCATAGTCAGTTTGACTAAAATCCTCTTTTAATAAACGCGCCAACTCAGGCCAAGAACTGACTTTGTCCTTTACCGCACGATACCAGTGAAGGGCATCGTCTTGAAAAATTTCAGATGCAAAGCTTAAAACTTTTTGCTGTGGAATATTTCTAGCCAGTATAAATTCATCAACACGCTGTATAAACGAGCGAACACAAGTTTTGCCAGTAAATTTTAATTTACTTAAATCGGATGACGTACGATCGCATGACACAGAAATCATATTCTGTAGTTCCGGCACAGCAGGTACTGATTCTTTGACAAAACCAGCACTAGCCACATTAGAAGATGTGCTAGCAGAAGGTTTTTTTGCTAGCAAGGCAGAAAGCTTTTGCGAGAAAATTTTATAACCGCTAACAATGTCATCATATTCATTTTTAATGTCGTCACTACGCGTTATCCTCTCGACACGATTGTGTAAATGATTCAACATATTCTGTGTCCGCAATAGTGAAGCAACACTAGGATCACTAGCGTCAAGGTTTAATTGAATTTTCGTTAAAACCTCTAAACAACCCTTAAGGTCCTGTCTTGCATCGAGTGGAGACTCAAGTATATATTCCGAGGGTAAATCAGGAGATAATTTTATAATTTGTTTCCGTAACTCCTCAACAGAAGGTGCAGGAGACGCGCCTCTAAAGGTCTTCGCACATTATAACAACTCACCGGCGACTCGACTCTATGCTAGACATTGAAATTTAAGCCCTGTATCATATGTTCAAGGTTCAATTTCAAAAAATGATTATAAAGTAGTGTACAACGAGTGGCCTACGCATCGTACACTAGAGGTCAACCCCGACACGTTTGTCACGCAATGACCATACGTCGTCCACGCAACGACCACACGTTGTCCACGTAACGACTATGCGTTTGCGACTGACGCGTGACGGGCAACCATTTGCCAGCCATTTCATAAGCAACACGACTTCTTTGGACAAAATTTAACCGAAAACTGAGGTTAGACGAGTTGTCTGTTGAATAACCCACTCGTTGGCACCGCGTTGGCCACTCCTTGACACCGCGTTGTCCACTAGTGACCATTGGGTGGATCAACTAGTTGACTACTCATCGAGAGTGTGAGTAGAGTTGCTGCCGCGTTGGCGTGGAGTTGTTATAATGTGCGAAGACCTTTATACGAACTTCATACTCCAACTCAGATTTTTGAAGAGACAGGAACTTAATAGGAAGCATGTTGAAATTAATTAAAAGAAACAGAAGGATAAGTGACGCACTTAGTACACAACTACTCACTACAGCAAAAGCAAAAACAAAAAATAAAAAGAAAAAAAAAACAACACGTTCTCCGTTCTGTTACAAAATAAAATTTAAGAACGTCTGGTTTTTTTTTTAAGAAAAAAACAAAAATAATTAAATGCGAAAAGAAAAAACAAGCAAAATCATAAAAGAAAAAAAAACTGCTACTAATGTGTATCACCGTAAAAAAAATACAATATCTCCTATAATGTGAAGAAGGTAAAATAATAACGAACAATTTTTTTTAAAAGCGTCGTTTTAGGTGCCCAAGAAGAAAACAGTAGTAAAAATATTTTAACAAACTATGCAACTAAACGACTTTAAATTAATTATTATGAATGTAGGGTAGGTTAATAACGACCAAGATTAACTTATAAAAAGAAGTTGAAGGTTCGTAGACACATTAGTAACGGAAAAAAACCAAAAAAAATAAAATATATAGACGTTTAACACAGACAACCACCAACATACACAACCCACTACCAATGGAGGAGGAATTAATCAGCTGTATTTCTACCACGATTAAGGGCGCCAGTGTCCCGGAGCTAAAGTACCGCTACGCTACTTTATCCTACCTAACCTAGGCACAGGTATTCCTAGGAGGATAATTATTAAATAAAAATGTAGGTAGGCAGCAAGTTGGACATTATTTTATTAAATAGCTCGGTAGACGGGGTCGATATTACATAAAATTGGGTTAGGGCCTATACAGCGATTAACCTCCTCACTGGTCTAGCACTCCCCTGACGTCACTGGCCGCTGCAGGAGAAGTGTGCTCGCGCGTCGATCGCCAGGTCCAAAGGCTGATGTAGGGTTGGCAGGATGCTTGACTACTGTCCACCGCGGGGAAGCCAATATTTAAAGGTGTGCGTGGAACCTGAGCGTGATACCCTGTAATGCGCAATAAGCGAAAGCATTACACACTGGCCGTAGACGGTGAGCACCCACAGCAACGTTTAATAGGGAAGCACTAATGTAGATGTGTTCTGTGGATGTTCACTATCAGATACGGAGATGACAATAATTTCGGTTACTAAGCCGTTAATTTAAACATTTGAAATTTACAACTGAAACTAAGTTTATAATATGCAAGAATGATATAATTTTGAAAATGTGAGATAGAACTACAGAGAAAATGAGTAATGAGCGTCTAATAGTAACAAAGTTATACAAAAACACAAATGAAAGATTACTAGTTCAGCAAAGCGAAAGAAACCGTTACGGCTTGCTAAGCTACTCGCTAATTTAAATTGTGCTACACTTACCCAATCGGGGTTTAATTCACACACACAGAATAGGTTTAAGAATAAATTAAATGTCGAGGGAACGGTAGGGACGCCTTAAAAATAATCTCAGTCGCGATTAATTGCGTTACGATGTACTCGTATTAGGGACCGTCGACCGTGAAAAAGACTGACGTGCGCTCGCCTCGACAACCAGAATCGTTCTGTCTGCGGCGACGTGGAGCTGTGGACCTTGCGCCCGCGCCGAGAACAAAGGAATTCGTTTCTGGGTGCCTAATATGTCGCTTGTAGCTGGCCAGAAATCTGATTTGATGCGTTCATTATTAGTTTATTTATCTTTATTTAGATATTGTAAATAGTTTTTCCTTTTTAGAAATAATAATTATTATTTAAGTAATTTCCTTATGTTTAGTTTTTATTATTGTTATTATATTATTTAGAATTAAGACATGTAACAATTAATGTTACAGTGGTTAAAAACATTCAAATTATTACCAATACCAAGTATTTTAACTTTTAAAAGTGTACGTTTGCCCGAGAATTTAGAAGCTACACTTTGTTTAACAAGAGAACATTCGGCGCCGGAATCAAAACAAAATGAATACGACTCACCGGATTGTTGTAGGTGCCCACAGCCCAAGGACTCCGCAAACTTCACAGCTGTCCACGCATCACTGCGGGATGGTGTTCGGGCCGGAACCGCTGGCTTCGTGAGCGCCTGCGGTTGTGCGGTTGTGTGAGGAGGTGACCTTTCTCGCCACATCGGAAGCAAGTGATGGGTTTCTTGAACGAAGAAGTCTTGTGGCGGCGCATCTTTGTAGCGCAGCTACCCTGTGACAGCGCATCCTCGTAGCGCAGCTACCCATCTCCATAGCACATCTTACTCGTACAGCTACATAGCGTAGCATCGCTGGAAAAGCAGCCTTAGACTGGCGGGCAAGGCGGTGATCGCATGGCCTTAATCAGCTGCATCATGGAGCGTTTTTGAGTTTCTAGCAAGCCTGCCATAACACTGCGTTCGGGCCTGGGAGTTGTCGTTGTGGTGCGGCGCGAGTAGATCCCAATTCTGATGTTGAAGCGCGCGTAGGTGTTCGAGCAAGAAAACCACACGCACTCAAATCAATATTGTATTTCGTAATAATTAATCACAACATTGCACTGTACAAAATACGTTAACACGAAAGTAGGTGAAGAGACAGTTTCAGAGCGGTGCTGTCGCTTCGACAGTTCGTCTAAGACTGTTCGTCCCACACAGCGTCAAGCCCACTATGACTCTGTCCACGTGATCTAGTCACGTGCTTCACCAATCAACGTCACAATACAAATCAGCAACTATTAATTTTAAAATCAAACGAATATCCGACATATTCTATTCTATTCAATGACTGGCCTGTGTGGCAATGACTAGCCTGTGTGGCAATGATTGGCCTGTGTGGCAATGACTAGCCTGTGTGGCAACGACTAGCCTGTGTGGCAACGACTGGCCTGTGTGGCAACGACTAGCCTGTGTGGCAACGACTAGCCTGTGTGGCAACGACTAGCCTGTGTGGCAACGACTAACTTTGACTTGACTTTGACTGTGCACCCGTGAGCCTGTGTGGCACCCGTGAGCCTGTGTGGCACCCATGAGCCTGTGTGGCACCTGTTAGTTGAAATGAAATGTAATGCTACATTTTCAGTTCTAGTAATGTTTTGGGTCTTAGTGACAATTAAGCATCGATTTATTTCGAGTAGAAGTGTCAAGATTTGATAAACATTCTTGAAAATGCTATTGTGGTCAGAATGACCGAGTTTTGAATATGTGACCGACTGGTTGTTGTTGTTGTGTTTTGTTCACAGATATTAAAAAAAAATCTGGAGATTGTTGTGGCGGATAGGTTCTCATCCCCACTTTGGAGGTCATTTGTGAGGAGGAAAGTACACACGAGGACGTGTGACGATGCAGGACGGCCGTGACGGCGCGCGATGATTTAGTTGATTTATTGTAACATTTTTTATAAGTTGCGATCGATTATTTTTACTCTGTGGTGTAAGAATTATTTCTTTATTGGAGATTTTAATTTAGAGCGGGTAACACCGAATGGAGTTGTAAGTGTCGTGGCGGCGGTGACGAGCACTTTTGAGGCGACCGTCAGCCGAGCGACATGCACAAACCCATTGGCTCTAGAATAAAGTTTAATTATTCTCCATCCGTTATTTAATCAGTAATTATCATTGTAATCATAAGTTATTTTGGTGAAGTTTTGTTGAAATATTAAAAGTTAAATTCAGTGAGATATTTTGTGAATATCATTTTTCATCTACCTGCAATAACACGCCCATAATGGAAGACGAACTGATGACGGAGAAACAGCGACACGTGGTGTCTCAGCCGCTCGAAACTCCGTTATATTTAATAGCAGTATAGACCAAGGAGTGTTTCCGGATCTCATGAAGCATAGTAAGGTAGCTCCACTTTTCAAATCGGGTGATTGTAAAGAACCGAAAAATTATAGGCCTGTGTCAATTTTGCCAGTCTTCAGTAGTGTTTGAAAAGTTAATGCTTGCACAACTGCTATGTCACTTCAATAGAAACTCCATCTTTCATGATCAACAGTTCGGTTTCACCAAAGGTCGTTGTACAACTGACGCCGGTGTTACCCTATTGAAGAACATTTTTAACTCCTGGGAGGAAGCACAGGATGCCATAGGAATATTTTGTGACCTCTCAAAAGCATTCGATTGCGTTAACCCCGAAACGCTTTTGCTGAAGCTAGAACATTATGGTATTAAAAATAAAGCCCTTGATTTACTAAATTCATACTTAAAAGATAGACAGGTTAAAGTTCAGATAAACGGTACAAACTCATTGGGGGCTGAAATGACTATGCGAGCGCCTCAAGGTTCTATTTTGGGTACATTCCTCTTCTTAGTCAATATTAATGATTTACCTCATTTACTAAAAAATCAACCACAGATGGTGTTATTTGCTGATGATACATCTTTAATTTTTAAAATTGACAGACGTGCACAAAATGTAGACACTGTTAATGACTGTATTCTTAAGGTTCAAAATTGGTTTACTGTTAATAATTTAGTTCTTAATGAAAAGAAAACAAAATGTATTAGATTCACTTTACCAAATGTTAGTAGAAGCGAATGTGAAATTTTATTGAACGGAAAAAAAAATAGAATTTATTAATCAGACAGTTTTTCTAGGAATCACGTTAGACGATAAATTACAATGGGGCCCCCATATAGCATCTCTAGCAGGGCGACTAAGCTCAGCCGCTTATGCTGTTAATAATGTAATAAATAAAAATATTATTCCACAACTATCACACAACGCCATCTAGTCCCAAGCTAAGCAGAGCTTGTGTTATGCGTACTAGACAACTGATAAACATACTTAAATATTTGTAAATACATACATATTATAGATAAATTACACCCAGACACAGAACAAATGATTGTGCTCATCACACAAACATTTGTCCTGGGTGGGAATCGAACCCACGACCTCCGGCATAGCAGGCAGGGTCACTAACCACTACGCCAACAGGCCAGTGTTAGAAAGATAAGGCAGTTAACCGACGTTGAACCTGCGCGTTTGGTTTATTTCAGCTACTTTCACAGCATTATGTCATATGGCATCCTATTGTGGGGCCGGGCAGCTGACATTGAATCTATTTTTATTTTGCAAAAAAGAGCTGTCAGAGCAATTTACAATCTACGTCGTCGCGAATCTCTTAGGGAATTATTCAAAAAGATTAATATAATGACAGTGCCTTGTCAATTTATTTATGAAAATATAATGCATGTTAGGAAAAATCTTCATCTTTTTAATAAAATAAGCGACAGACATAATTTTAATACGAGAAATAAAGATAAAATTGAAAGATTTTTTTACTTTAGACAATCTAAAATAATTATGTTATTTTAGATTGTCTAAAGTAAAAAAATCTTTTATGGGGTTCTGTGTTAAATGTTACAATAAAATACCGAGTGAGATTTTAAATCTGAACGAAAAAAAATTAAAAGTCATATAAAAACACCCTTTGTAAACAATCATATTATAAATTAGAAAATTATATTCAAGATAAAAATGTTTGGAAACATGCTGGTCCTGCTCCATAGTACAATGTAGGGCTTAAACAAGGTCAAGCTGGTTGAAATTTGAATGCTCACACACTTAAATTATATTTGTAAATTGTGTAATTTCAATATTTTGTTAAAATGTGAACGCTATGTACCTTTTTGCTTTTTTTATTTCTTATTATTATTTTTTTTTAATTTTTAGTCTAGATTTTCAAGGTACATTGCTTTGACATTAATTATTTCAAACGCTGTTAAAAATATTGTAAAATTTTTTTTTTAAAGAGTAAGTTTGGAGTTTCTTGCCCATTCTTCTCCATACAACCTACCTTACTGCCGCGCTATCGATATTGGCAGTAAGTCAAAGGACATGGACAGTTTTTGTATGGGCGTTTGCATAGTTATAAAATTGAATGTACTTCAATGATTTTTGGTGTTTTATATTAGTGAATATGGGTACATTTAATGACAGTAAACAAAACACGTACAGAACCTGTCACTCCAACAGACTAGACGAAAACAGTTTCACTTAACCTTTAGTCAGATTGCTGGCAATAAGTGTATAGAATAGTTGCTATTAAAAACCGTAAGGCGCTTTAATGAATTATTTAATCAGTCTGACATTAATAACAAAATAATATTGTTTTTTTTTTAATATTTTGTTTTTCTTTAAGGTATATTTTTATGGGCTGCCATAAAAATATACTAATATATAACCAAAGAAGGTTTATTGACCAAAATAAAACAAGAGGTTTTTCTCTATTGATGTAATTATTTATTAAAAAGAATAAATAATGGATGGGCGGCCCCAGATGTCACCAGGAGTAGGCAGCACCACGCAGGGGTGAAGGCGATCGCGTGACAGACGCGTTTGCGAACAGGCAGGCAGGCAGTGCCTTAAGCTAGGCACATGGCCCGCTCAAGCAGGGGCCTCAACACGTAGCGAATGTGGGGTTAGATCAAAATCATTTTTTTCAACATGTTTTTGTTTCACAAAGGCCCTTATAAAACGACAAAAACAGGTGCTCGGTTCGGGTTGGTTGATTCCATGGAGAAGAACCGGCAAGAAACTCCGTGGTTACTCTTTTTAAATATTGTTTGGTTTTACAAACTGATTGTTACAATTTTTGAATAGTTACTTAGATATGTGAGAAAAGCGTACGCCTAAAAACAGGGGGAAGTCGTTACGAAAGTTACCTCTACAAAAGAAGTATGTAATAAACACACGACTTACAATCTTCTCACATTCACAAACAAGGAGTATGGAAGAATCTAAAAGAATATAAAAAAGTAAACTATATAAGCTGGATTACTTCTATATTTCTTACAAACTGTAACCAAATCTAAATGAAACTGTAAAAGCTAAGGCAATATAATATAGCAAGACGAAAACAATAAAATAAAAAAGGAAAAATCTTATGGTAACAGGTGGATTAGATAAGTTAAAAACTACAAATAAGTGCTGCTGCTGAGTTCCCAGGGAAGTCACATGTGCAGAAGGAACTATTGCCACACATCCTTGTCAGACTACGCTATAATATAATAGCATAATTATTTTATTATAGTATATAACTCATAGCTCAACAATATCGCGCTCCATACATTGTTATGGACACGTTCACATTGTACTGCACTATATATTATTGGCTTGCTATAGGCATACATTGGTGCGATGCGCAGAGTTCATGCTATATCGCGCACCGCCCTGTTCTTCTTCCCTCACCCCCCGACCGTCCCGCAAGCTAAACGAGAGATTGAGCTTGGGATAATATCGCGTGTGTGAACGTCATGCTATATAGTATAGCATTAGGCTTTTTTTTACTATACTTTATAGTAGAGTAGTATAGCGTAGTCTGAAATCAGCTTTAGGTAGAGTTATTCATGTACTTACGCTGTGAAAGAATAAAGTGGATATGCACAAAATGCCGGAATTACTTAGAAAGAACAGAAAAATCACGAGATTTGTAATATAAAAAGTTATTATTTGTAATACTGTTTTCCACACGAGATTGTCTGTTAGAAATACCGGGAAAATATATACTAATATCAACATTTCGATGCAAGTACCAAAATAGCTCTACCTAATTCCGACTTAAGCAAGTGACATAAAATAATCTTATCAGATTGTGTAATACAAAAATAGTTACGGTGCTACAGCCCCAGTCACAAGACTAAAAACTGTGAAAGTACCGTATGCGTAGATCTCTATGGAGAAGAATGGGCAAGAAACTCCATAGACACTCTTTTTATCCGCCAAAATTATCTCAAAACCATTTTACATCATTTATCTACAGATGGTACATTATGTGAGAACAACGTAGCAAGTTGAAAGTGTCCATATTAAATACTAAGAAGACAATTCAGACATAAAATGATTAATTAATTAAAAAAAAAAGATCATGGTAGCTTAAATATGACTAGTCTCAACTGACAGCGTCCGTTCACGAACATGACACATAATATCAGTACCATTCAGCTCAACCATTTTGAAGGGAACTAAACGTTCCAACACACGCGCCACCATCATCGAGACAATTGAGTGAGTATGACATGCTCTTCATTCAAGCCAATAAAAGACGTAGATAACTAGGCAATGATAACTCTGAAGTACATAGTACTCACACAATGCTGACTATGAAGCTTTATAATACTAGACAGAAAAATTCCATACTATTCAATGATAGTTGTACAGTCTTCGTCCTGTTCAACAACATTAATAAAAATATAAGGCGGATAATCTATGAATGTCGTACTAAACATACAAAAAAAACAAACACAAAAATAAAACTAAATGATGTTGTAAGTTAAAATAAATAATATACATAAAATAAATAAACATTAAACAATTATATGAACTCATATAACTAGTCCTAAATCTGGAGGAGCATGGATGCCGTCGGGCCACGGTAGGCGGCGGTAGCGGCCACGTAGGTGTAGTCCGCGTGTCAGGTGTCTCTCCAGCGGTAGGTGCGTAGGCAGCGGTGACGTCTGACAGCGGTAGACAACAGATGTACCCCAAGACTGGAACCCTGGAATCAGCGCAAGGCGGGTGCTCCCGTAAGCGTTGTGCCAGACCTCTGCAAGGCTCCGTCGATGAGTGCAGCTCCCAGCCGAAAGGCCCAACGCAAAGCAGGATAGAAGGAAGACCCACTCATCGCGGCGGCATACAAATAGAGGTTATGCGTACACATGCTGCGGGCACTCTCGAAGAGCACCGCCGTGTCCTCACAACGGCTATAGGCGGAGACCTCTCGCGCCCGGCATTGGCTAAGGCCATGCTGCGGGGCGAGACACGCGGAGTGGGAGGCGGTCGCCTCCATCTGCGAAGCAGTCATTCTCGCGAAGGAGGAGGCGGGCCGCGTGAGAGAGAGTATAGCGCTCTCCCTCCGCCCCAGCCACAGTGGTAGGTGCCCACGGCGACAGACATCATAAGACGATCTCTGGCCACCGTAGGCGCGGACATGCGGGCTGCAAGTAATGGGCAACTCGCTGCCCGACCAATGCCCGGGTCGACGGCGCGTTTTGTTCCACGCGCGCGTCAAAGAGAGTGAATAAAATAACGGGGCCCCCTCTTTGGAGGGCCAAACCCTGCCGGGGTCGCGGGACTTATCAAATAAACGTGACCCTGGAACGTAAAGGGCTATTGAAGAACACCGTGGATTTTAGTCAGACAAGTCTGACGGGTTGGGAGGACTCATTTTTGATGATTTTACCACGCTAAAAAAAATAACTTAACTTGGCATATAACTGAGAATACAAACTTAAGTGACCACACGCTAAGGACTTCCCCTGTGGGGTATGAACCTCGGCTTAGGGCGTCACTGCGAGAGAACAGCAAGGGACAGGCATGATCTCAATCATTATTTCGGGGCTAATTTATAGCTACAGGCTCAGCAGCGCGGGCTGGCTCTTGTAAGGGTCGGGGACTTTTGATTATTGACTTGACTGCTGCTGCTTTAAACTGTGCTCGATTATACGGTGGACCTGTTGGACGCACGAGTGACCGGTTCTAAAACCGTATTGCTCGTTGGGTATGAGGCTCTTTGCTTCGGCGTAATCTTTGAGTCGCTTATAAATGAGCCTCTCGTAGATTTTGCCGAGAACGTTCAGGAGACTGATGGGACGGTAACTCGTGGGCTTACCTGGCTTGGGGATACCGATAACAGTGGCCTCTTTCCATGTATCCTAATACTCTTGAATTGTTAGCAATATGTTATCTAAAAATTCTGCTGGAGCTTGGATATTGTTTTGGTGTCTTGCCCAACCAAGGTACCAGATTATTGTCATAACATGACAACAACAGGCAACGGTCCTGTTTCCCTGTTCCACGCGCGCGTCAAAGAGAGTGAGTAAAATAACGGGGCCCCCTCTTTAGAGGGCCAAACCTTGCCGGGGTCGCGGGACTTATCAAATAAACGTGACCCTGGAACGTAAAGGGCTATTGAAGGACACCGTAGATTTTAGTCAGACAAGTCTGACGGGTTGGGAGGACTCATATTTGATGATTTTACCACGCTAAAAAAAATAACTTAACTTAGCATATAACTGAGAATTCAAACTTAAGTGACCACACACTAAGGACTTCCCCTGTGGGGTATGAACCTCGGCTTAGGGCGTCACTGCGAGAGAACAGCAAGGGACAGGCATGATCTCAATCATTATTTAAGGGCTAATTTATAGCTACAGGCTCAGCAGCGCGGGCTGGCTCTTGTAAGGGTCGGGGACTTTTGATTATTGACTTAGACGTCGCGGCGGGCGTCCTCGGCGGCGAGGACGGAATGACGGAATCGGTTTGTGAACAGCGTGAACAAGAGAAGGGGGGGAGAGGACTAAGCCTTGAGGGACACCGGCTCGAATGCGGTGAGGGCCGCCGTTACAATACCGGAAAATGCTATCCGACAAAAAGTCTCGTAAGATGAGCACGAGCTGGTCTAGCAACGTTCAGGAGACTGATGGGACGGTAACTCGTGGGCTCAGACTTGGGCTTACCTGGCTTGGGGATACCGATAACAGTGGCCTCTTTCCATTTATCCTAATACTCTTGAATAATTGTTAGCAATATGTTATCTAAAAATTCTGCTGGAGCTTGGATATTGTTTTGGTGTCTTGCCCAACCAAGGTACCAGATTATTGTCATAACATGACAACAACAGCCAACGGTCCTGTTCCCTACAAGGCAATTACAATAGTACCCTAAAATAGCATCTAACACAGAATCACCATCATATTCTGTGTCAAATAAAACATAAGAGAAGTGGGGATACCGATAACAGTGGCCTCTTTCCATTTATCCTAATACTCTTGAATTGTTAGCAATATGTTATCTAAAAATTCTGCTGGAGCTTGGATATTGTTTTGGTGTCTTGCCCAACCAAGGTACCAGATTATTGTCATAACATGACAACAACAGCCAACGGTCCTGTTCCCTACAAGGCAATTACAATAGTACCCTAAAATAGCATCTAACACAGAATCACCATCATATTCTGTGTCAAATAAAACATAAGAGAAGTAAACTCTCTGGGAAACATGACGAGACTTAATACGTCCTCTTAATAAATAAGGATTATTCCCACCAACCCGTATAATCATTTCATGGGAGTGTTCCAGTTCTGGACACACTTCAACAACATACATTCCATTCTCCCTAACATGTTCACCGTGGGGTGCTATGACAGGAAACCTCCACGTGCGCCCGTGGACTGGAGTTCCTTCTCGGATACGTCCGGGGGGAAGACCAGTTTTTCGGGCCGGTGCACCCTGGGATGCGGGCAAAAACTTTTTCTTAAGCACTGTGTGCCTAAGTGGTCTCTTTGCCCGTATGCGAATAGCCTGTCGTGTGGACGCTCCAACGCGTGTCCCTCTGATTAGCAGAGGGCACAGCGGCGGAGCGGGCTTGCGGACGGTGAGTGATGGGTAACTCGCCGTCCGAAGGACCAAGCCCGGGTCGGTGGCGCGTCGTGTTTCGCGCCAAATGCCTGCTGGGGTCGCGGGTTTTTTCTTAACCCAGGATACCGTGGCCCCAGAACGTAAAGAGCATAGGAAGGAACACGGGTGGATTTTAGTCAGTAAGAGTCTGACAGTCCCTTCCGCCCCACCCAGGGCGGGAGGACTCATTTGATGATTTTACCACCTTAAAAAAAAAAAAAAAAAAACATGTTCACCGTAGTACGAACGCGCTTGTTTCACTTGATATGGGCCAAGTGCAAACAATATTAAATCATTATGTGTAAAAACCGGGAAGTTATTTAGTTGAGGCAAGTTACCATCAATGCGTGTAAACATAACTCGTCTTCTGTTTATATTATATTCATTAATAAATTGTCCAAGATGATTGGGCTCCCCACCGTCGTATCTCCACGTTGTCGTCGTGGTGGGGCTTGTGGTTTCAATGATCTCTGGGCATCTGCGCTCAGAGGGAGAAACCAAAACCAAGAGGGATACACCGGGGAAAGGGGGGGAAAGGTTCACTTCCGGTACGCGTCTAATCTTTAGACGTAACCGTGAAGTGAACCAGGGGAGGGAAATTTGGGGAGTAGGGAAGAGGAACTCACCTCTTTAAAAAAGTGAGAAAAAAACAAAAATGAAAAAGCTGTTTGAAGAGAAATTACCCCAGGCGGGTACCAGCTGCTCCGCAGCTGGAGAATCCCGCACCGGCTCCGGCCGGTCTGTCCCTTCGTATTCTGGGGGGGACAAAAACCGCTTTTACCCATTGTTTACTCCGGCAGTCGCCGCATTGAGCCAGGGGGGCTCACGTACCCGTGACGAGGAGTCGCTGGATCAGCCCAGCACGTCCAAGTCACCGGTACCAAACGAGCGGGCACAGCGTGCCGCTCCGCGTAAGGAGGGGGCGATGGTGCTCGAGTCGGATTCCGACTCGGCATCAGACGCCACGAGCTTCCAGAGCGTAGGCTCTGGAAGCACCGGAAGGAGAGACGAAGGGAGCGCCGCCAGCAGGAGGAAGGAATTCCTCAAGCGCTCCCGGGAAGACGTCTCATCCTCTGAGGAGGGTCCTGTCTCGGGCCCCAAGATCCCGACAAGTGTTCGGGGTAAAGGCCGAGGCGGGACGTGCGGCAGAGGGAGGGAGATCGACCCCTCTGTCGAGGTTGAGAGGAAGGTGCAGGATGCCATCCGCACCTTAGGACGGCATGGTGGCCCGGGGAAAAAGGGCACCAAGGACAAAGCCATGATGAAGGCCAAAGAGACCATCATGGCGGCGGTGCACAGCCGACCTCTTCCCGGATCGGTAGCATCGGACGAATTGTCCGAAATGCGGGAAGAGGTCACTAAACTCACGGCGGCGATGGATGTTCTCCGGAAGGAGAACATCCAACTTAAGACGGAGCTGGCCGGGCTGCGGAAAGGGAGCCGCCAGGAGGAAGCGCCGCAGAAGCCGACGCAGGCACAGATGCGGAAGAAGGAGCCGCCGGCGAAGCCCGCGCCAACAGAGGACAGCAATGCTGTCCTAAGCCTGGTGCGGCAGGAGCTGGCGGCCTTCAACCAGCGGTTCACAGTGCTGGAAAACCGCATTCTGCGACCCCCGCTCGCGTCGGCGTCGTATGCGGCGGTAGCGGCATCCACGCCGCCCAGGCCAGCCCAGGAGAAGCGGGCTGCGGCGAAACCTCCGGCACTGCCCAAACAGGCCCAACAGGCCACGGCGAGGGCGGCTCCGGCGGCGGTGGCACCGGCGGGAGCGAAGGCGGCCCCGCAGAGTTCGGCTGCCAAAAAGAAGGGTGTTCCGGCGGCGGCGGCGAGTCAGCCGTCCCGAAATGTCCCGCCTACGCAGCCCTCGCGTCCTCCCCCAACCGATGCCGAATGGCAGGTGGCGGGAGAGAGCAGGGCCGCGAAAAAACAAAGGCGGCGACAGCGAAGACGGCAGCGCAAGCGAACCGTCGCGGCGAAACTCCGCGCCCCCAAGACCGCGGCTGTAGTAATAACTCTGCAGCCGGACGCGGTGAAAAGGGGCGTGACGTACCGCGATGTGTTCGCGAAGGCGAAGGAGGCGGTGAACCTCCGGGAGTTGGGAATCGACGGGGGCCTCCGGGTGCAAGTCACCGCGACGGGGGCCAGGCTACTGTCGATTCCCGGCGCCTCCAGCGGTCCTACCGCTGACGCTCTGGCCGAACGGCTAAGAGCGTCCTTAGATGCGGAGGAGGCTCGGGTGTCCAGGCCCGTAAAGCGCGCAGATCTGCGCATAATGGGCTTGGACGACTCGATCTCGGAGGGAGACGTGGTGGCCGCCGTCGCCAGGGTTGGGGAATGCCCTGTCGACCAAGTTAAGGCGGGCACCCTTCGCCCGGACTTCGCGGGGCTGCTGTCGTTGACGGTGAGCTGCCCCGTGCCGGCGGCTAAGAAGATTGGGGAGGGCCGAAGGCTCTTGGTCGGCTGGGTGTCCGCGCAGGTGAGACTGCTGGAACCCAGGCCTCTGAGGTGCTTCCGCTGCCAAGTGGGTAACCATACGGCATGCAAGTGCACCTCGGAGGTGGACCGCAGCGGCGATTGCTTCCGCTGCGGTCGGCCCGGTCACAAGGCCGGCTCGTGCAACGCCCCGCCGCACTGCTTCTTATGTGCGGCGGCTGGCAAGCCGGCCGATCACCGGGCAGGGGGCAAGTCCTGCGCCCCACCCGCCAAGACCAAGAGCAGAGGTAGGCCCTCTGCCGCTACTGCCGCCGCCGCCGCAGCTCCTGCTGCCGCCGCCGCCGTGGCCACGCCCTCGAGGAGGGCCCTGGAGGAGGACGCAATGGATTCAGATTAATGTCTCCATTGCGCTTCCTCCAGGCGAACATCAACCACTGCGCCGCTGCTCAGGATCTCTTGCTCCAGAGCATGGCGCAGTGGTTGATCAACGTCGCCGTGGTCTCCGAGCCGTATTACGTCCTGCCCAGGAATGACTGGGTTGCGGACCTGGACGGCTCGGTGACCCTAATTTCGTCGGCCGCCGCCGGTACCCCGCCCCTCGATCGTGTCGAGAGAGGGCACGGGATTGTCGCAGCCCGGTTCGGGGAGATCGCCGTGGTAGGCGTTTACTTCTCCCCGAGCCGATCTATCGCCGAGTTCCACGACTCCCTAGAGGAGCTGGGAGACATCGTCGTCGCCCTCGGTTCCCTCCCCGCGCTTGTCCTGGGGGACTTCAATGCCAAAAGTCCGGCTTGGGGTTCCCGGAACACGGACTATTCGCGGGGCAGGAAGCTCGAGCGCTGGGCCCGTGCGCATGGCCTGGTGATTGAGAACCGGGGTTCCGTCCCCACGTGCGTGCGGTACATGGGCGAGTCGGTGGTGGACCTTACGTTCGCCACCCCCAGCCTGTCACCGCGCGTCACTGGCTGGCGTGTTGTGGAGGAGGTGGAGACCTATTCCGACCACCGGTATATCCGGTTCGACGTCTCCGCCCAGACCTCAGACGCGCCGGTCTCAAGTGGACGGAACCTATGTGGTCCGCGATGGGCGCTGAAGCAGCTGGACCGGGAGCTATTCCTGGAAGCCTCGATCGTGCAGGCCTGGGTGTCACCACCGGACAGGCCTGCCAACATAGACGACGAGGCTGAGTGGTTCCGGGAGGCCATGTCGGAGATCTGCGACGTGGCCATGCCCCGGGTCCGGCAAGGACGCGCCCGGCGTCAGCTGTACTGGTGGTCAAGCGAGCTAGCAGCGCTGCGCGAAGCGTGCGTTGCTGCGCGCCGCCGGTACACCAGATTCCGCAGGCGCCGCACCCGACCTCCGGATGCGGCGACTGTAGAGGCAGAGCTACATGAGGGCTACAGGGCAGCGAAGGCCGCCCTCCGCGACGCGATCTGGCGGGCCAAGGAATTGGCCCGCGAGGAGATGCTGGGGACTCTGGACGGGGACCCATGGGGCCGCCCCTACAAGTGGGTGAGAGAAAAGCTCCGCCCCTGGGCTCCCCCGTTGACGCAGAGTCTCCGGCCTCAGTTCGTGGAGGACGTGGTGAGCGCCCTGTTCCCTTCGCGAGGGGACCATGCTCCCCCGCCCATGGCTCCGTCTCCGACGGAATCTGAGGAGGAAGCTGACGCGAACGCGGACCACAGCGACTACGATGTCTACGACGCTCCAGAGGTGACCGAGGTAGACCTGAGAGTGGCGGTACAACGGCTCAAAGCCAAAAATACCGCCCCAGGACCCGACGGCCTGCCAGGAAAAGCCTGGGTCCTGGCCTTCGGGACTCTCGGGCCTCGACTAGGGGGGCTCTTAAGCGCGTGCCTGGAGAGGGGCCGGTTCCCGCTTCCTTGGAAGACGGGGAAACTGGTCCTGATCCAGAAGTCCGGGCGCCCTGCGGACTCTCCGTCCGCATTCCGGCCCATTGTGCTGCTCGACGAGGTGGGCAAGCTCTTTGAGAGAGTAATTGCAGACCGCCTCGCCGGGCACCTGAATCGAGTGGGCCCGAACCTGTCGGAGAGCCAGTTCGGCTTCCGCAGGGGGCGCTCGACGGTGGACGCAATCATGCGCGTGAGAGCCCTCACGACGGGGGATGCAGTGGCCCGGGGCAGGGTCGTCTTGGCGGTGTCTCTGGACATCACCAATGCCTTTAACACCCTGCCCTGGAGTTGCATCAGGGAGGCACTCCGGTATCACCGGGTGCCGACCTACCTCCGCCGTATAGTCGAGGACTACCTGACGGACAGAGCCGTCATCTACCCCGGTCACCGGGGAGAGTGGAACCGGCGAGAAATGTCGTGCGGTGTTCCACAGGGTTCGGTCCTGGGACCGCCCTTGTGGAACATCGGGTACGACTGGGTGCTGCGCAGCGACCTCCCTGACGGCGTCAGCGTAATTTGTTACGCTGACGACACGCTCGTCCTTGCACAGGGAGAGTCGCACCAGGCGGCGGCCGACGTGGCGACGGAAGCGGTCGCGACAGTCGTTCAGAGGATCCGGCGGTTGGGACTCGACGTGGCACTGCACAAGACGGAGGCCATGTGTTTTCATGGCAGCCGTAACGTGCCACAGTCGAGTTACAGCATTACGGTGGAAGGAGTTCCAATCGGCGTCAAGAGGACGATGAAGTACCTGGGACTCGTCCTCGACAGCCGGTGGAACTTCAAGGAGCATTTCTTGAGTTTGGCCCCAAAGCTGAACCGTACAGCAGCCGCCCTCAGGCGACTGCTGCCCAATCTCAGCGGGCCAAACGCTTCCTGCCGTAGGCTGTACGCTGGTGTCGTGCGGTCCATGGCCCTCTACGGGGCCCCTGTGTGGGCCCTGAGCATCCGGACGCGACCACAGAAGCTGGTCGCATGCCAGAGGGTCATGGCTATCCGAATGATCCGGGGATACCGCACGATTGCCGGCGAATCGGCCAACCTGCTTGCCGGATTGCTGCCTTGGGATCTGGAGGCGACTGCCCTCCAGCGCGTCTATGAGTGGCGCGTGGAGGCGCAGCGCCGGGGCGTGACCCCGCTGCCTCGCGAAGTCGAGGCGCGGCGCGAAGACCTCCGGCGCGATCTCAGGGCAGTATGGAAGGAACGACTGTCGCGACCGACGGCCGGGCACGCCGCAATTGCGGCGGTAAGACCCCTCTTTGAGGAGTGGCTGGAGAGAAGTCATGGCGTCCTGACCTACCGCTTGACGCAGGTCCTCACCGGACACGGAAGTTTCGGGAGGTACCTGTGTCTGATGCGAAAGGAGGAGACGCCTGGGTGTCACCACTGCGAAGATCGCCCGGAGGACACGGTGGAGCATACGGTGCAAGACTGCCCAGCTTGGGCGGAGCACCGACGTGTCCTCACGGCTGCGATAGGCGGAGACCTCTCGCGCCCGGCATTGGTTGCGGCCATGCTGCGGGGCGAGACGGAGTGGGAAGCGGTCAGCTCCTTCTGCGAGGCAGTAATGCTCGTAAAGGAGGAGGCAGGCCGCGAGCGAGAGAGGACAGCGTCCTCCCTCCGCCCCAGCCGCAGTGGTAGGCGCCCACGGCGACGGACGTCGCGCGACGATCTCCGGCCACCGTAGGCGCGGGCATGCGGGCAGCGAGTAAAGGGCAACTCGCTGCCCGACCAAGGACCATGCCCGGGTCGACGGCGCGTTGTGTCCCACGCGCGCCTCAAAGAGCGTCAGCATAATGACGGGGCCCCCCTCTCAGAGGGCCAAAGCCTGCCGGGGTCGCGGGATTATTCCCTAACCGTAACCCCGGAACTTAACAGGCTATGAAGGACACCGTGGATTTTAGTCAGTAGAAGTCTGACAGTCCCTCCCGCCCTGCCCGGGGTTGGAGGACTCATTTGATGATTTTACCACGCTAAAAAAAAAAAAAAAAAAAAAAGATGATTGGGCTCATCCATATATCGCAATGCTCTTTGGATTATATTTTCAGCATTGGGACTATCCCTTATAACAGGATGGAATTTATTTAATAGAGCCCCAGCAATTCTAAAATCGACCATTAAATGTGTTGAGGCATTATTAAAATACCTCTGCCTGAACAGTTTAAAATTCCTCTTAAACCTCCCGTTCACGACTTCTACAACCCATCTACATAGTGTCACTTTACGGCTTTTGTTGGCTTGTGAATATGTCAGTTGACTTTGTCCTTCCTCTAATGATTCGGGTTTAAATACGCGATAATTACAATTTTCCAGCAAAGGAATGGCATCCCTAAAGCCCCTTTTTTTTTTTTTTTTTTTTTAGGTGGTAAAATCATCAAATGAGTCCTCCCGCCCTGGGCGGGGCGGAAGGGACTGTCAGACTCTTACTGACTAAAATCCACCCGTGTTTCTTCCTATGCCCTTTATGTTCCGGGGCCACGGTAACCTGGGTTAAGAAAAAACCCGCGACCCCAGCAGGCATTTGGCGCGAAACACGACGCGCCACCGACCCGGGCTTGGTCCTTGGTCGGACGGCGAGCTACCCATCACTCACCGTCCGCAAGCCCGCTCCGCCGCTGTGCCCTCTGTTGATCAGAGGGACACGCGTTGGAGCATCCACACGACAGGCTATTTGCATACGGGCAAAGAGACCACTTGGGCACACAGTGCCTAAGGAAGAGTTTTTACCCGCATCCCAGGGTGCACCGGCCCGAAAAACTGGTCTTCCCCCTGGACGTATCCGAGGGAACTCCAGTCCACGGGCGCACGTGGAGGTTTCCTGTCATAGCACCCCATCCCTAAAGCCCCTATCTAAAACAAAAATATCATTTTCTCTAAAAAGTCTTCGGAATGGTCCATTTTCATTTTCAAATAAATGATTCATAATTTCAGCATCAGTTTGGGTGGCAGCATATGGCCCTACAGCATCTACGATGTGACCATCACAAGATACAATCATAAATGGTTTAATTAAATTATCATATTTAAGTAAACTATATGTCTTCTTTTGAAACATATAGTTTGCACTTTTCTGCAAGTATATATATGTCCCATCAAATATAGCGATTGCGGGCCTATCGCCAGTTCTAGACTCATCAGGATCACTCAATAATGATTGAGGAACTCTTAAGTTTCTGTCTGCTATTTCCCTATGACTGATATGGTCTACACCAATATTATTGGGTACAAAATGCTCATTGAGACATAACCTAACTTTTTTCAGGATTACTTCCAATGTTGACCATGGTATGTCAAAAAGAGTTGCCAAGCGTCTATTACTATCACCTGTTCTTAATTTCATTAAATAAATAGCTAAGGCACGTTTAGGTTGTTTTACATTTAAAGGAGGTATCAGATTAAACAGAATTAAAAACTGAGGTACTGTAAGACCAGTCCAGTAATGGCAAAAATGATTGGGCATTTCGGACACATTTTCGAAATTCAAAAAATTAGCTTTTGACTTCATATATTAATTAAGTCTTCTATATGGACAGAACTAAATGTAGAATGTGTCCCATTCATTTGAGGTAGTAAATGCCACTCATCGCTATACAAATGTGTTTCACACACTCTACAGCTGCGAGGAACATAGGAATTATGCTCTTGCAACAATATTCTTTTTATGAACAGTGGGACCAAATGTAACATTCTACTTCTGCATTGTTGAAATATACAGTGAATAGATGAGATTGAAGCTCGCTTGTAGTTAGGTAATAATACGGTAATACTTTCCCTTCGAAGTGGTCCACTTTGAGCAGGCGGTAATGGTGGTGGCTCTGGTGGGCTAACCACTTCAACGCTAGGGGCTACTGCATTGTTGTCGGAAGCCAATTCCTGCACGTTGTCTGAAGCCAATTCCTGCACGTTGTCCGAAGCCAATTCCTGCACGTTGTCTGAAGCCAATTCCTGCACGTTGTCCGAAGCCAATTCCTGCACGTTGTCCGAAGCCAATTCCTGCACATTGTCCGAAGCTGATTCCAGCATGTTTCGTGATGAGTCCTGCACTGCATGTCTATTTGCTCGCATCCAACACACATGACAAACATAGTTGTTTCTTGAGGGCTGAAAATACACCACACTTATAAACACACGTCATATAAAAGCTTATTTTCATCTTTTCATGTAGATTCGAAGATGTAAAAATATACATGCTGTTGTGCGTGGTCTCCTGATGATTTCTATGGAAAGATGTAATGAGATGTATCATGCTATAATGTACATCTTTACATTATAGCTGCTGTGTGTGAAGCCCTTTATGTTATTGTACAATGAGAAGTTACAACATGCCTCACTTACTATTATTTTTATTTTTTACTTTATTTATTACTTTAAAGAACTATGAAAACTCAGTTTTTATTTAGATTAATACAACTAGATATTTAAAATAATGAATTAAAAACAAAATGTTTACCAAATAAATAGTATTTTGTGATAATAAGACAGCCAGCAAAGGACTCTCCATACTGACATAATGGTGTCTTATTTTTCTAACCGATTTTCCACAACCAATGCAAACCATGTTATGCCCTAGAAGTCTCTCATGTTCACCAGCTTCAGTATTCAATAATAAGAAGCATGGTTGACAAATGAGTGTATCCAGAGGCAACTGAAAAAAAGATACACTATTTAAATCGCTTATCATGAAAATATATAAAAAGCAGATAAAGTATTTTAATATTTCGACTTCATACCTGGGTTTGTGCATTGGTTAACCAACGTGAAAGTCTAGTTTGATGGTGTGCAGAAAGCGAGGTTATGAGATGCCTCTGCATCCTTTGTATGGCTATTCCGCAGTTGATGCACCTCATAGTTAATAAAAACTAAACAAAACCAAAACGCAAACAAATCAGTAATAATAGCAAGATGATCGTGTGGTAGAAAGTCAAAAATATCAGTAAAATAATCGCAAAACACAAAATGACGTTGAATAAGCAGTCACAGAGCGTATGCAATGACATTACTTACTTTGACATTTGACGTCAACAAACACACTGTCAAACTAGAAAACTCGTTCCGTTTTAAAGCTGTTTAAGTAGCTGTGTAATTGGATAAAAACGCATTAAAATATATTATTACGATGCGAGTATTTAAAAAAATGCACCAAATACCAATGAACACAGTTTCATACGAATAAAATGTTCCTGATATATTGCATTTGTCGACAATTAGTTGACAAGTTGATATCTTAAGTTTGGTACAAGTAGTACACGTGGTTTGGAACGTCCTTTAATATATTTATTTTTCTCTATGGTCCAGTATGGCGGAACTTGAGAAACGGAAATTCATCTTGCATTACTTAATATTTTGAAATAAAAACTGACAGGTTAAGAGAGGCTAGACACTACGGAATTATTCATTTTTCTAATTTTATTTTATACTGTTATTACTAGGTAAATGTATATGCAGGCGTTATGGAATGCAATTTCTGTCCATGTCCTTTTTTACAAAATGAGTTAAATATTGATCCTGAATCAGCGCAATGAGCCCTACCAGATGTGCTGACACCTGTTTTAATAGTTTATCGGGAACCAGTAAATTTCGTTAAGGGTAAAGGCCAAAAAATAAGTCCAAAAAATGACAAATCTTCCTTAACATTACAACAGTAAGTATAGTTACTCCGTTAAAATGTTATGAAAAATATTTAGTTTTAATTCCGCGACAAAAATCCAGGCTTGTTGCAGGATGCAATCCCACCCTATGCAGTCATGCATATGCACATGCAGCAAAGGACCCACCCTCCCGCCCTCATGCATATGCACACATGCAACAAACGGAAAAACAAGCCATGCAATCAAACCTATACTCGACACGTGTTTCGCCCCTCCACGGGGCATCCTCAGGAGATGTTGACTCGACAAGCGCTCGGCCTCGAATGAGCTAGTTTGACTTTTTTTTTTTTTTTTTTTTTGATACTGGCATCTCGCAGGTCAACCTCTACTAGGTTGTGTGCTGCTCAACCGGACTTTCCTGTGGCTGCCAAAGATGATTCTAAGGCCTCCAGCCAGGGGCTTACAAACTAAAGTTAAAAACTAAGTGACCACACGCTAAGGGCACCCCCTGTGGGGTACGGACCTCGGCTTAGGGCGTCACTGACAGAGGACAGCAAGGGACAGGCTGGATAACTAAATATTCATTATTTAGGGGCTAATTTAAAACTACTGGCTCAGCATCGCGGGCTGGCTCTTGCAAGGGACGGGGAGGGCATTGACTTGGGCGTCGCGACGGGCGGCCTCGGCGGCGAGGGCGGAATGACGGTTTGTGTCTGTGTTTACGAAGCGTGCTGGTTTCCCTACGGCTCTCCTGGAGGAGAGTGATGGGGTCATCGGGGGTGATTAGAGAATGCCTTGGACGGCGAATGGAGCTAATGCGCGATGGATCGTATCGAGCGGACGATGCGATTAACGGATTGGGGTGCCTAACTGCAGTTTCGAAGAAGCGCGTGGCAATGCGCTTCATGAACTGAGCGATGGTCGGGATCCTAAGGTCTAGGTGGAGGGTGTCATTACGGACAAAGTACGGGGCTCCCGTGATTTTCCTAAGAAACCGGTTTTGGAGGACCTGCATTTTATAGAGGTAGCGGGGATTGGAATGCGCAAAGATGGCACACGCGTAAGTCATGATGGGGCGGATTACCGCCGTGAATAAGCGCAATTTGCACTTGCGGGACAGGGGACTCTTCGGAATGAGAAGAAAGTGAAGTCGACCCATAGCAAAAGCGGCCCGATTACGAGCTGCTTTGATGTGGTCTTGGAAGGAGAGGTGACTGTCTAGGGTCACGCCTAGGTACTTGGCTTGCTTCTTCCAAGGAATAGGCTTGCCGTACATAGTGATCGGGGAGGGTGAGCTAGTTTGACAGCTCTCGCCTCTTTATATAGCGTCGTGATGACGCATCGATAACGCAACGAAACGTTATCGATACAAACGTTATAAAGACGTTTGTATCAATCTACCTGCAATCATACTTAAAAGAGGTGATGTAATTAAGTTTGTTTGTTCATTCAACAGTGTATTATTATTATTATGTTTGGAGATTTCTAACTGCTCCAACACACACAACCGGAAATTTTTATTACAAACATGGAGAATTTTATACGTGTTATTGTCGCTCAAGGAATGGCCGGTATCGATTAAATTTTTTGCGAACTGTGATTTGTCTGGATGGCCATTCCTGTAAGCGGCAACATGCTCCCTAAACCTAACCTCGAAATTACGGCCTGTCTGACCTACATAGACCCCGTTGCAATCATTGCATACTAATTTATAAACACCGGATTTTTTTGAATTTTCTAATTTATCTTTACCGTTACAAAGATTATGTAAGTTGTGATCTGATCGAAAAGTTACGAAAACATTGTGTTTTTTAAGAATATTCGCGATTTTATCGGAAATGGGGCCTATGTAAGACAGACTACCGACATACTTGTCAATTCGTTCGGGGGTACATGCATAAAGTAGTGAGCGAACCCTGTCATTCTGTTTTTTCTGAATTATATTATCGATAACTTGTTTTGAATACCCGTTTGAAATCGCGATTTGATATATTATTTTAAGTTCTTTGACGTAATTATCCGTGGACAGTGGGACTGACATTAAACGATGGACATAGCTGCGGAAGGCTGCTAGTTTGTGTTGTGATGGGTGACATGAGGAGGCGGGAATTGTTGTGTCGGTGTGAGTGGGTTTTCGATAAATTTGGAAATCGAGTTTGTTATTAACTCTAGTGATTGTTAGATCTAAAAAATTGAGGGATTGGTTGGATTCTAATTCTAATTTGAATTTAATTTTGGGGTGGTAAGTGTTAAGTTTATTAACGAAAATGTCTAATTGACGAATAGTACCCGTCCAACAGATAATTACGTCATCCACGTATCTATAATAAAACAGAATGTTGGGTTCGCCCACCAAATATTTACATTCAAAGTAGTCCATAAATATTTCCGCCATTAAAGGACTTAAAGGTGATCCCATTGCTAACCCCTCTTTTTGGCGAAAATATTCGTTATTGAAACGAAAATAATTTTGTTGCATGCAAATACGCGTGAGGTCAAGAAGGTCTTGCATTTCTCCAGGATGTAAACGTTGTCTCTCTAAATGGTTCCCCAAAATACGTAAGCACTCTTCAAATGGAATATTTGTAAATAAACTGTCAACATCCAACGATAATAATTTTGAATTGTGAGGAATGTTGAATTTTTTATTTTTTCAATTAAATCTAAACTATTTTTTAAACTGTATTTTGGTGAAAAGGAAGACTTAGTTTTTAATAAATTGTTGAGATGTTTAGCTAAATCGTATGTTGGGGCACCAATGTAAGAGACAACGGGGCGAATTGGGATATTATCTTTATGAGTTTTGGGTAAGCCATACAAAAAAGGAGAACGCGGGTTCATAGGGATTTTATATTTTAATTGATCTGGAGAAATACATGACATGTTATTTATAGCATTCTTCAACTCTACGGTAAATTTTTTGGTGGGGTCGGAACTAAGACGTTCGAAATCCTCCCCCTGGATAACGTCGTTAACCTTCTGGTGGTAAGCAGTTTTATCCAAAATGACTACGGTATTGCCTTTGTCGGCTTTTGTAATTATTAAATTTTGGGGAACCATTTAGAGAGACAACGTTTACATCCTGGAGAAATGCAAGACCTTCTTGACCTCACGCGTATTTGCATGCAACAAAATTATTTTCGTTTCAATAACGAATATTTTCGCCAAAAAGAGGGGTTAGCAATGGGATCACCTTTAAGTCCTTTAATGGCGGAAATATTTATGGACTACTTTGAATGTAAATATTTGGTGGGCGAACCCAACATTCTGTTTTATTATAGATACGTGGATGACGTAATTATCTGTTGGACGGGTACTATTCGTCAATTAGACATTTTCGTTAATAAACTTAACACTTACCACCCCAAAATTAAATTCAAATTAGAATTAGAATCCAACCAATCCCTCAATTTTTTAGATCTAACAATCACTAGAGTTAATAACAAACTCGATTTCCAAATTTATCGAAAACCCACTCACACCGACACAACAATTCCCGCCTCCTCATGTCACCCGTCACAACACAAACTAGCAGCCTTCCGCAGCTATGTCCATCGTTTAATGTCAGTCCCACTGTCCACGGATAATTACGTCAAAGAACTTAAAATAATATATCAAATCGCGATTTCAAACGGGTATTCAAAACAAGTTATCGATAATATAATTCAGAAAAAACAGAATGACAGGGTTCGCTCACTACTTTATGCATGTACCCCCGAACGAATTGACAAGTATGTCGGTAGTCTGTCTTACAAAGGCCCCATTTCCGATAAAATCGCGAATATTCTTAAAAAACACAATGTTTTCGTAACTTTTCGATCAGATCACAACTTACGTAATCTTTGTAACGGTAAAGATAAATTAGAAAATTCAAAAAAATCCGGTGTTTATAAATTAGTATGCAATGATTGCAACGGGGTCTATGTAGGTCAGACAGGCCGTAATTTCGAGGTTAGGTTTAGGGAGCATGTTGCCGCTTACAGGAATGGCCATCCAGACAAATCACATTTCGCAAAACATTTAATCGATACCGGCCATTCCTTGAGCGACAATAACACGTATAAAATTCTCCATGTTTGTAATAAAAATTTCCGGTTGTGTGTGTTGGAGCAGTTAGAAATCTCCAAACATAATAATAATAATACACTGTTGAATGAACAAACAAACTTAATTACATCACCTCTTTTAAGTATGATTGCAGGTAGATTGATACAAACGTCTTTATAACGTTTGTATCGATAACGTTTCGTTGCGTTATCGATGCGTCATCACGACGCTATATAAAGAGGCGAGAGCTGTCAAACTAGCTCAAAGTCCGGTTGAGCAGCACACAACCAAGTAGTGGTTGACCTGCGAGATGCCAGTATCAAAAAAAAAAAATCAAACTAGCTCATTCGAGGCCGAGCGCTTGTCGAGTCAACATCTCCTGAGGATGCCCCGTGGAGGGGCGAAACACGTGTCGAGTATAGGTTTGATTGCATGGCTTGTTTTTCCGTTTGTTGCATGTGTGCATATGCATGAGGGCGGGAGGGTGGGTCCTTTGCTGCATGTGCATATGCATGACTGCATAGGGTGGGATTGCATCCTGCAACAAGCCTGGATTTTTGTCGCGGAATTAAAACTAAATATTTTTCATAACATTTTAATGTCATGGATTTCCGCAAAGTAACGCCTGATTCCATAATTTATCATAGTTACTCCGTGTTATTAAGTAAAGCTCTATCATTTAGGTTTTACTCTTACTTAACTTATGTGTAGTAACTGTATATACTGTCGATGTGTAACTGTTTAAATACTGTCGCGGTGCACGACGAAAATGATGTACTTAGATAGAGGATACTTAGACGAACAAAAAGTAATTGTACATAATATCCTAAAGCGTCAGGTTTTAAAGTTGTACACTGATATAAGTCGGCAACTGATCCTTAACCGTAACCTGACGCTTTAGAATATTATGTCTATTATATTTATTGTTCCTCTAAGTGACCTCTATCTAAATACATAACGTTGGTTGTGCAGTGCAATTCAGAAAAAAAATATAATGGCCAGTGACCGATAGGGCCACCCTCCATACTATAAAATCTACTATCCCCTATGTATAATAGCTTATTTTCTTAAAATTTTATTGTTCTCTAATAATGAAACTAGTGAACCTTGTTATTAAATATAATAATAATACGTAAGTAAAGAAATATTAATAAACAAAAGCGTTTTTATCTAAGACTCCGTTTTTATTCCTAAGCGATAACCTAAACTTAGTATGAGTTGCTTATAACAACAGCAGTAACTTAGTACTTACTGTTGTTATTCTATGCAATTGATATTTCAGGTGCTTCAACTAACACTACATGTAAAAGTATTTTCGTCATTTAAAACTATTCTAATATATATATAATTCTATTGAGTGTATAGTATAAAAGCGCTTTATTTGGGCTACACGTTTCAACCATGAGAATAAATATAACTTAAAAAAAGAAGTCTGGAAAAACAAAAATTGTAACAAAAACTTTGCGGGGCGATTACTCAAAACTACGCAAATCATACTTACTGCTCTTATCGATAGCGCGGCAGCTTAGCGAATGGGTGTAGAATCAATCCCTTCCCTTCCTATTCCCTTTAAATTTAAATATCGACGTTCAAAAGTGCCTCTTTGATGGCCTAATTGGAATAAATGATTTGACTTTGACTTTGTGAAGCTGAACGCTTAGTGCAACATCTGACGATTAGTACTGAAAACTATAACTCATGTTGAAATATCGTCGCCTTAGTGGTGAAGGGAGCTATTCCACACTAGATTGGTTCCAAGATATAGACAATTGAAAAAAGAAAGTACCTGCAAAAAATATATATTCGTCGTATCTCTTCTATTTGAATCCAGTTTTCCATAATTTTTTGTAAGAAGGTAATAAATAAAGGTGTTTAAATTTAAAAAGTTCGATTAAGTACGCTAATATATTATTTTCGAAGTTATTGACAATATTTTGCTTAGCTCTTTTCACTACATAAAAAAAAAACAAAAACAATGTACAATTCAGTTATGTGAATGAATCTAAGCCTCATAATATGTATTCACAACAAAAAAAAATATAGGTTTTATTTGAAGGAGTAACGTTTGTGAAGAGAGTTATCCAATTTATTTAGTTAAATTTAAATAAACTAAGTAATGAATTTAAATAAACTATTAGGTATCTCGATTAAATAAGTAGGTATTGTAAGTATAAGGTAAAGAAAATGGAACATGAGTTATCTTACTATGTTTTTAATCACATGAATTGACACATTAATTAACAATTCTCCAAATCTTCAACTTCCGACTCGTCAGATGCACCATCATTAAGTGACGACTTTAAAGTTTTCATGTAAAAATCATGGTAGGCAGACGGAACAGTTCCATTTATGCAGAGTTGTTGCAGGTCTTGAAGTTTTTTTTTCTCAATTGGTAACTGATTCTTGTAAAGAGGAAGTACTACATTGTTATCAGCTGCAAAATTAACTTTTCTAATAGTTCTTCGGTGGTAAGTTTCTTGAGCTCAAGTTGACTTAATTGGGTTTTGTAAAATATAGTTGTGTTGTCACTTTTACGGAATTGTAACCACTTTACATCTAACCATCTCATTACTTCTCCGTCTTCTGCTTTATTTTTATTTGTTATTTGTTTATGACTGTAGGTTTTGAAATCCAGAAACTCCTTATAATGCATTTCGTTGACTTTATATTTTGGTGGATCGATTTTAGCAGTCCTTGCGACTGTGTACCATCCTTCAGGTACAAAAATGCTTGTATGTTTAGCTCGGCCTTCTATTGTGGAATGTACACTATCGCACTCCATGTCAGAATGCCCCGATTCCATGAATTTTTGATTGATTATTTGTATTGGTAAATCTCGAACAGCCCGTAAAAACATTGCTGCTAGTATGGAATTGCGATTCTGTCCTGCTGCAGTATCAGAAAAGAATGTTACTTCAATTACTGCAGGATCCAGATTCTTAAGTAAATTCCAAAGACATGTTGAAACTTCGGATGCGCCTTTTGTGCCATTTGCTTCGTGCCATATATATATAAGAAAAATACTCCACTTTTACGCTAATAGCTTCGTAGTATTCTTATTTACAACCTTTATGCAATATCCATAGAGGTTAATAATTCTATAAGAGATGTGAGAGCTGTCAATGAGGCCTATGGTAATGAAAGTCAATAAGTCTTTGTCAAGAATTTATTTAAGATTTTTAAAATTGTGTTTTGAGTTAAGAATCCCGAAATAAGGGCATTAAATGTTGTTTTTCTTTTTCACAGGTTAGTGAATTTTTAGTTCGTAATAATTATAACTGTATTCATTCTTAAAAGAAATGTACCTAACCTATAAGAAAGAAAAAAGAAAGAAAGAAAAAACATTTATTTGGCGCCACGGTAGACACACATTTAAAATAAATAACAAAAAACATAAAAAAAAGAAAACTTACATCTACATGAGAGAAAAAAAAAAAAAAAGAAATTAAATAAAAGAAAACAATTTTTTGTGTGTCTCACGGCTGCGCCAAAAAGGCCCAGTTCAGCAATATGTCGAGCACCTAGTGCCCGACGCTGGTTTTCAACTGGACCTGTAATGTTGATGTGACGGATGCAAAACAGCTTGCTTACTACTACATAAAATAAATAAAATACACTCGTAGATATTTATAATACAGTACTAAATAGGTTTATATAAATATTTAAAATATAAAATAATATTATAAACTAAGTAAATTATAAAATATATAATGTGTGTGCAATGTAGGTAAAAAGAAAAAAAAAAGAAAAAAGGATGATCGCGTGTTAAGTAGTAGGCTATGTTGCTAATTAAATAGTTCGAAAACCTGTTTAGCCTGTTGCCAGATTTCTTACTTCTTATCTGCGCACACTTGTTACTACCCGATCTAGCACCCGATGCACTTCGTTGACAGAACGCCACAGGCAGCCAGGCGCGGCAGACTAGTCCATTTAAATCGTCGGTTATTTTTGTGTGCTTTACAAAAGGAATTTATATAAGTATTAAGTTGGTAATGCTTGTGATTATGTCAGGTCAATTTAACGTTTTTATGGAAAGTGCAATAGGAAAATATGTATACCTATACGTGTGCAACGACGGGTAAGCGCTAGTCATTAATATTTGGTTAAATAAACAATAAAAAGTGTTGAAGATTATCTAATACGCAATTTGGGAGTACCTATTTAATGTAATTTACCGTCCTTCAGTATTGTCGCCGATGGATAATCCAATAGAGAGACGGACTGAGTCGATTTGCAAAAAACCATACCCATTGGGTACTAAACGCACCTCACTAGTGTTGTTTTAACGTTGCGATCGAAGGCAGCGCTGCCGCGGGTAAACCTTTAAAGAACACAAGCGTCATCACCATGAGGCGGCCGGACAAGAGAAAAACCTAATAGGATGCCCATCACATATGAACGCGTCATCGCTTGGCGGCGTTCGTGTGTGCTATATAAGGGCCCGCTTCGTTAGTTAGTTCTTTTTCGAATCGGAAGCCGCTTTTACTCAAAAACCCCGAGCTAAACGGGTAAGTGCTCATGTGATTTCAATGTTCACTGTCCTGCCAGATCGCATTTCTTTGTATTTCTTTGTGTACGCGGTCTGGCAGCCATTTTATTGTATCAGCGTTATTTTAACCATTACTGTCGAAAAACTATATTATGTACTCATCACCTTTTCTTCTTCATTGCACCTCACTGTGAATGCGCCCACATGCTTTTCGCACCCTACGCTATGCTTGCCTCGCCGCGCTGTGCCTAGCTGCTCGCTTAAATCGCCTGGCCACGCGGCGAGGAAACTTCGAGAATGCCTGGAGCATGTGCGCGCATACCTACCTCTATTGTAAGCCACCGCGATGGGTGAGTCTTCCACCAATCCCCTTGCTTTGGGCTTGCGGCTGAAGGACCCACACATCGACGGAGGCTTGCAGAGCTACGGCACGACGCTTACGCACGCACCCTTCTCCGCACTCGTTCCAGGGTTCCTGGCTACGGCTAACAACCAAACCTACGGCTTCACCTCTGAACCGTCAGACGTCCCGCTGCCTCCCGGCCTACCCCGGGAGAGAGACGCCTGACGATACAACGCGGCCACTAACGCCGTTGGCACCCCGTGGGAGCTGAGGCCCACGCCGCCACCTGCCGGCTTTGCCTCGCTGGCACGTCGCCACGCGCACGGCCCTAACGGTCCGTGAGCCCGCCACCTGATCCGGCCACCCACGCGGCGCGTGAGTGCCGAGACCTCACGCCAGCCGCGTGTGGAGGTGCCTGCCTGAGCGGGCCACGTGCCTCGCTGTGCCCTGCCTGCGCGGGCCACGTGCCTAGCGGAGGGCACTCACAGCCTGCCTGCTGCCTGCCGATCTACGTGCCTGCTTCCTTGAAGGCGGACGCGTCTGCCACGCGCTCGCCTCCTGCCCTGCATCGTCGTCTTCGGCGTCCTAAAGCCCAGGGCAGTACCTCTCTAACCAAGTGACCAGTGACAAGTGCCTAGAGACCATAGAACCTATTACCCTGAATCTATTCTGTGTGCTCATGCTCTCCTAATAAATGTATTAAGTGACGTTTGGTTTCATTCATATACCTACCTAGAAACCCGCATGCCACAGTGGCGCCCACTCGGCTAAGGTTCTCTAGGTGCTAGCACTGGTCACTCTTCCTATACTCTCCATCGTGGTGGTAAGTACGTTGTGTTATACTAATACCTATAAACTGTGTATCCCCTTACTGCGGCCAAGACACCTTTAGCCTAACCACGGTCCTGTGAGTCTGCTTGACCGGCAGTGAGTAAACTATTTCCTGCTACCTGGTTCCTTCCTATCTTCCATCTGTTACCTGTAGGTCTCAAGGTGCAGATATCCTGGTTTGTTACTAACATCTGCCGCTAGGTCTGCGATTTTTGAATTGTTAAAAATAATTAAATTATTAAATATAGTTTGTTAATAAATACTAAATCACAATGAGCTCTCACCCGATAAATTTTATACACCTTAGAAAGGCCGAACTCGAGTATGAGGTCACTATCAGAGGCGGTGAAAAGGGCACTGTCATAGATTTGAGGAAACAAATAAATAAACTCTCTAAACACTATGACAGTGAGGACATCCTACTTTCAGGGATAGATGAGATGGATGATTTAAATAGTGTTAGTCAGACTATAACAGATTTTAAAAACTATTTATCTACGGTAAACTCTGACCGCACTCTCAGTGTAGCAGTGTCAAATAGGAACCATATTCACTATAGGTTAGGCAGAATAGCTCCTACAGCACAAGAGTCCATCAAGTTAAAAAAAGAACTTGAGTCTCTATTTAACAATTTAGACACACAGCTTAAAACCCTTCAAAGTAAGTTCAGCCCCTGTGTACCTGATACTGCTGTCAACAATCAGCAGGTAGAGGCAAGTACCTCAAATCCTACAAACATAATTGTCACTTGTCCAAGTCATCAAGGCAATAAACCCAAATTCGATGGGAATTCATGTGTAAGAGCTTTTATTCAAAAAATTGAAGAGTTCAGACTCAGTAAACGAATCTCAAAAGATGATATGCTTAATTATTCCTATGACTTGTTCACGGGTAATGCCTTACACTGGTACAGACATATAAAATCAAACATTTTGTCTTGGGACCAGTTAATTGAACTACTTAAATCTGCTTTTGACAGCGAGGACTATGACTATAGACTCCTCTCTGAAATTAGACAGCGAACACAGGGGGAAACAGAGAACATAACTATTTACATCTCTATAATGAGCGGTCTCTTCAACCGTCTCAACAGAAATCTTTCAGAAGAGGAAAAATTTGACATTATTTCTCATAATGTCAAACCAGTCTATGCTGATGTGCTGGCCTTAAGTAATGTGCAAACACTGGAACACCTGCAAACAGTATGTAAAAACTATGAGACATATAAAGCCAGGGCTTCCTACTATCATGAACCCAGTAAAAGTAATCTTAATTCTCTTGCACCAGAGTTTGCATATCACAGGCAGAGTAAATCTAATAATAATTACAACTCTAATTCTAATAATTCAAACAAAAACTACAATAACTACAACAAAAAACACTCGGGTCAGTCAGATTCAGCACCAGTGTCAGCAATTAAATCTGAAAAAGAATCTTCTAAAAAGTCTCCCTCTAAAGGAGGCCCTTTCTGTCCCAGGTGTAGGACAAATAGTCATCCTTTAAAAAAATGCAGAGCAGAACGGTTCCCAATTTGTTTTAAGTGTGGGCATAAAGGTGTCATTTTTCCTGACTGTAAAAAATGCCAGCCAAAAAACTAAAGCCTGTGGGTTGTTGTAATAATTCTAAATTTAAAAGCAATGATGGGTGGGCAGATTGGATATCACATGTGAAACAATTCTCTACTCATTATGCAGTCACAACAATCCACAATAAACCGTTAAATGACACTAGGCCTTATGCCACTATTTTTATTAATAATATTTCTACTTGTGGACTGCTGGACTCTGGTTCCGCTGTCACTATTATTGGCGATAACTTTCATAAAAGCCTCATCAAGGACTTAGGCCTAAACCTACAGTCCTGTGATAACTCTTTAAAATTTGTCGCCGCTGGGGGACAAATGTTATCACCTATAGGTACCCTAAATCTACCTATAACATTCGAAAATAAATTTCACACACTTAAAGCTTATGTTATTCCATCAGTTGATATACCTATACTATTGGGAATCGATTTCTGGTATCTCTTCGAACTTTTTCCTAAAAATACTAAATCAATATTCCTTATGAGTCATAATAATCAAATTAAGGAATCTAAAACAGATGTACACCTCCACTCTTTTGCTCAGCTTTCGGAGGCTCAACAATTAACAGCGGACAATATTATTAAACAATTTGAAACTATATCTTCAGACAAAAAAGGTCTAGGTCGTACCAATCTCATCACACACTGCATCGACACAGGTGACTCGCCTCCTATTCGGCAGCGTTACTATAGGATGTCGCCTGAAAAACAGCGCATTCTGTGTGAGGAGTTGGACGAAATGCTGAAGCTGGATGTTGTTGAACCTTGTGAAAGTCCTTGGTCATCACCAGTACTTCTTACACCTAAAAAAGATGGCAAATTGCGGTTCTGTCTAGATAGTCGAAAACTAAATTCCATAACCAAAAAGGATGCGTATAATCTACCATACATATCAGAAATCCTTGATAACTTAAAAGATGCTAAATACCTAACAAGTCTCGACCTTTATAAAAGTTTTTGGCAACTGCCTTTAAACGAAGAAGACAAAAACAAGACTGCTTTTTACATTCCGGGCCGCGGTACCTACAGATTTAAAACTACACCCTTTGGGTTAACTAACGCTCCAGCTACTCAGCAGAGGCTAGTTGATAAACTATTCTACGGTCCGGAGTTTGAAAACAGAGTTTTTGCCTTCTTGGATGACGTAGTTCTGGTTTCTTCTGACTTTGATCACCATATATCACTTTTACTGAAAGTACTTGCTAAACTGAAAGATGCGAACTTAACTATTAATCTAAATAAATGTCAATTCTTCCGTGACGAGCTGAAATACCTAGGTTACATCGTTAATTCAAAGGGCTTACACCCAGACCCAGAGAAGGTTGAGGCTATTGTCAACTTTCCGGTTCCAACAAATCCTAAGGAAGTAAAACGGTTCTTGGGTACAGCATCCTGGTACCGACGGTTTGTCCCTAATTTCAGTTCACTTGCTGCTCCTCTAAACAAACTTACCAGTTCCAGCAAAAAGGCTCCACCTTTTGCATGGTCAACAGAGTGTCAAGAATCTTTCGACAAGCTCAGGACTATATTAATTTCAGCTCCAGTTTTGTCATGTCCGGATTACAGTTTACCTTTTGAAGTGCACACTGACGCTAGTAACTATGGAGTTGGTGCACTGCTCACACAAACAAAAAATGGTGTTGAGCATCCTATTGCATATATGAGCAAGTCCTTGTCTAAACCAGAACAAAATTATAGCATCACTGAAAGAGAAGCATTAGCAGTATTACTGGCACTAGAACACTGGCGTTGTTATCTCGAAAATGGTCTAAAATTTACCGTCTATACAGACCACTCTGCTTTAAAGTGGTTCCTAAAACTACAAAATCCTACTGGTAGATTGGCCCGCTGGGGAATTAGACTGTCTGCATTTAACTTCGATATAAAACACCGTCGCGGTTCCGACAATACTCTTCCTGACGCTTTATCCCGCGCACTGCCAGTGGCTGCGTTGTCTTCTCAAACCACTCCTCCAGTGACAAACGATACTTGGTACCTAAACATTTATAACGGCTGTCTGCAGAACCCAACATCTTATCCAAACTATTTAATAAAAGATAATAAATTATTCCGTCACATGAAAAGTAAATTCGCTATTTTTAAAGAGTTTGACTGGAAGGAGGTGATACCATCTGAATCTAGGTCTAAAGTGATTACTGACAACCATGCAGAACCCACGGCAGGTCACTTAGGCATATATAAAACATATAAAAGACTAACTCTTCGTTACTACTGGCCAGGTATGCACAAGGACGTTGTGAAAGCTGTAACTTCATGTGAAATCTGTCTAGCACATAAACAAGTAAACCATGCTCCACTGGGAATTATGGGTAAGCCTAAGGAATGCTCCCGCCCTTTCCAGATGGTCAGCGTCGACATTGTTGGTCCATTGCCTGTCTCTAGACGTCAAAATGCTTATCTTTTCGTAGTCACGTGCTGTTTCTCTAAATATTGCCTTCTTTTCCCTATGAGAAATGCTACTGCTAAAATTATCTGCAAACTGCTAGAGGATAATGTATTCTTGGTACATGGAATACCACAATGTGTAATACTTGACAATGGTACTCAGTTCACATCTAATGAAACTAAAAACCTATTCACTAAATATAACATTCCTAGTATACACTACACTCCTAGGTATGCACCTCAGATAAATACGGTGGAAAGGTATAATAAGACTATTATAACAGCTGTTTCTACCTACATTGATAATGACCAACGTTCTTGGGACCTACATATACCTGCAGTACAGTTTGCTTTAAATAGCTCAACTAGTGAGGTTACAGGTTTCACTCCTGCATTCCTGGTGTTTGGAAGAGAACTAGTTGCTGACGGTTCCTTCTACCAAAATGCTGACATCAAGGAAATATTATTTCAACCTAGAGATCAATATGCAGAGAACTTGGGTTTTCTCTCTAACATATTTGATCAGGTACAGTCTGCCTTGCTGAAGGCTCACTCTAGAAATGCTACCGACTACAACTTGCGCCGCAAGGATGTAGAATTCAATGTAGGAGATGTAGTCTGGAAACGTACTTATTACCAAAGCGATAAGGATAAGTACTTCAGTAAAAAATTAGCACCTAAATATGCTAAGTGTAAAATATCTGCCAAACTTTCACCTATTGTTTACGAATTGGTTGACATGCAGGGAAAACCTCTGGGTACTTGGCATGCCAAGGATTTAAGGCGGAACTCACCGTCGTAAATCCCGTAGGCCTAGCTAACTACTAGTGTCTGACTCACTACTGGGTCAGACGATGCCAAGGGATCTACGACCATTCTCCACCTGGTTGTAGGAGGTCAACTTGTACCAGAGATTAAGTCTCTTAATCTCAGGCGTGCAGCTTCTACCGCTTTCGCCGCCTACCTTAGATAGCTATAACCTAATTATAGTTATACTAATGGCATACCAAAATGCCATATGTGTGTGGAACTTTTATAAAACAGGCTAAATCAACTTCCATAAAAAGTCAACTAAAATAATAAACTAAACTTTTTATAGGTATCTAATTTTTAAATAAAGACAACTTATCATAACCTAATTTAACATTGTTTTATAATTTAACTCAAGTAAACACTTAAAACCTATTTTTTTTAAACAAAAAAAATCTACAATAAAAATTAAATTAAATAAATTTTAAAACTTAACTAAATAAAAATTTTAAAACATAACCCTAATAAACTTTTATCCAAATCTGACTAAAGACAATCAAAATATAGCGAAATTAAACTACATACCTAATTTTGATTTATGTAAACCTTGTAACAAATTAAATGTCTGATATAGAAACTTAAATAAATTTATAAAACTTAAATTCTTTTAGCGTACAGCCGTGGGCTGCATGGTTGTAAGCCACTTTAGTCACCTGCTATCTGCTGACCCCACACACACACACACTACACATCACATTTACACTGTTTCATTCTGCCTACCCAGAAGTGTTTTTTTTCTTGTCTTTCTCTCGGTGTTGCCACAAGGGTTGCTGTGGGCTCGAAACGGGCGATATTTATTTTTTTGCAGAGTAGTCTCCTTGTGGCAACTACCATTAAATTTTGTGTTGTCTTCCATGTTCATAAAAGAACATTTTCAAGTCGTCCCCCTGAAAAATGGGTGTACGCAACTGATTATACTATTCTTGTCTATTTTCTATGTTCAGGCGTAGCTATAGAGAATGCTGCTGACCCCAAGGCTACTCTGGTTGTCAAAGTAGTTCTCTATAGCATACTACCAGTCACTATTGTGTTGTCTTCCTACTGTTAACTAAAACAGCTTAAAGTCGGTATTTTTGAATCAAATAACCGCAATCATAGGATTCTAAACCTAAATAGAAAACCTAAACTATTGTAACCTTTTTACTTTAATTCTCTTTAACTATAAAATAACTTTAAAATGGCATAGTCCAAAATTAATTATTCTAACAACTGTAGGTACTCCATACCACAGTTGTAACTTGTACCAGCCTAACCTGGTAACAAGTCTAAAGGATTTGGCTCTAAACCAAATCCAGTCAGTGAATATCACTACATGGTATTTACTTCCTACTTTTATATACTGGAGCTGCCCAGTTATATAATAACTAACTATGAGCGGATCGCAACTCAAAAAACAAGCCTTATGCGTGAAAACTACCTATTATTTAACTTTTGTTCTAAACTCTAAATAACTAAAATTCTGTCACATAAGCACTAAACCTAAAACCTAATCTAATTTCGTCACTTCGTATGATTGTTGAACGCATGTACCTTAAACCTACCAAAACCTAAACTTTCTTGTAAACATAACCATAAAACTAAACTTTCTACAAAGTTCCTACTTCTATAACTTCGCTCAACCACTAAATAACACAATGGGCGTAATTATAGTTGAGTAAAGGTAATAATTACCTACACTTCTAGTAAGCTAATTAAAATTCTTTTGATAAAATTATTTGATCTAACAGCATGTTCTAAGATAACCTAGAATGTCGTTGACCGATTACATTTTGAACTTACTGACAGCTGAGACTTGTCAACTTTGACAGTTGTTTTGGTCATGGACTATAGGCTTTTCGAACATCGTCAATCTAGAGTAGACATTGATCGTGGACCGAGACCTAGATCAATTCTATCATAGACATTGAACATGGACCTGGAAGGTCAGCGTCAAATATTTTAATGGCATGTTTTTTTAATCTTTTACCTAAATAAAATTATTAAGTTTAGCTTTTACAAAATAAATATAATTTTAAAATAAAATAAATATAAAGTATTTTAAAATAAAAATAAATTTAATATATTTTAAAATAAAACTTAATAAATACTAAGAGTTAAAGAAAAACTTTATCTTAATGAAAAAAATTTTTTTTTTGACAATTTATTTTTGAAAAATTTTTTTTTTGAATTTTTTTTTTTCGAAAATTTTTTTTTGTTTGAAAATTTTTTTGAACAAATTTTTTTTATAAATTATTTTTAAAACTGAACTCCTTCGAACTTGAACTTGGATTTTTACTATGAAGACTGTACAACTTAAAGTTTGTAGAGTACTAAATTTTTTAAAATCTTGAATAAACCTATTACAACGTTCAACAATTAACAACGGAGTATACTCTTACCTAGGTAGCTAGATACATTACCCTGCGTTTTAACATCTTGGTTACCGAACCCTACGGAGATTCACTTGCTATTTTATCTCGTGCTTTTCCAACTGACTGTCTTGAGTTAAACTACACTACTATTAGTTTACCTCTTGTATGAGATAGTAAGTCACTGATTTAGGACTACTTCCAAGTCAGGGACGGACATAGTATGAATGGATGAATGATTGATGGAATGGAAGCACATGAATGGGATGTATGAACGTTATGGTAGTCAGTTTAGTGGTTCAGGCCTTCTAGCGGATTTTCCCTAGGGAAAATCCTTTCATAGCAGCCGGGGTACTGTAGCGTTGTAGTCGATTTGCAAAAAACCGACTAAACGCACCTCACTAGTAACGTTGCCCATCACTAAATCTTCCACATATGAACGCGTCATCGCTTGGCGGCGTTCGTGTGTGCTATATAAGGGCCCGCTTCGTTAGTTAGTTCTTTTTCGAATCGGAAGCCGCTTTTACTCAAAAACCCCGAGCTAAACGGGTAAGTGCTCATGTGATTTCAATGTTCACTGTCCTGCCAGATCGCATTTCTTTGTATTTCTTTGTGTACGCGGTCTGGCAGCCATTTTATTGTATCAGCGTTATTTTAACCATTACTGTCGAAAACTATATTATGTACTCATCACCTTTTCTTCTTCATTGCACCTCACTGTGAATGCGCCCACATGCTTTTCGCACCCTACGCTATGCTTGCCTCGCCGCGCTGTGCCTAGCTGCTCGCTTAAATCGCCTGGCCACGCGGCGAGGAAACTTCGAGAATGCCTGGAGCATGTGCGCGCATACCTACCTCTATTGTAAGCCACCGCGATGGGTGAGTCTTCCACCAATCCCCTTGCTTTGGGCTTGCGGCTGAAGGACCCACACATCGACGGAGGCTTGCAGAGCTACGGCACGACGCTTACGCACGCACCCTTCTCCGCACTCGTTCCAGGGTTCCTGGCTACGGCTAACAACCAAACCTACGGCTTCACCTCTGAACCGTCAGACGTCCCGCTGCCTCCCGGCCTACCCCGGGAGAGAGACGCCTGACGATACAACGCGGCCACTAACGCCGTTGGCACCCCGTGGGAGCTGAGGCCCACGCCGCCACCTGCCGGCTTTGCCTCGCTGGCACGTCGCCACGCGCACGGCCCTAACGGTCCGTGAGCCCGCCACCTGATCCGGCCACCCACGCGGCGCGTGAGTGCCGAGACCTCACGCCAGCCGCGTGTGGAGGTGCCTGCCTGAGCGGGCCACGTGCCTCGCTGTGCCCTGCCTGCGCGGGCCACGTGCCTAGCGGAGGGCACTCACAGCCTGCCTGCTGCCTGCCGATCTACCTGCCTGCTTCCTTGAAGGCGGACGCGTCTGCCACGCGCTCGCCTCCTGCCCTGCATCGTCGTCTTCGGCGTCCTAAAGCCCAGGGCAGTACCTCTCTTACCAAGTGACCAGTGACAAGTGCCTAGAGACCATAGAACCTATTACCCTGAATCTATTCTGTGTGCTCATGCTCCCTTATTAAATGTTTTAAGTGACATTTGGTTTCATTATCTACCCCACTAGAAACCCGCTTGCAGCCCACTCGGCTAAGGTTCTCTTGGAAACTGCCTACGTCTGAGACGAAAGTTGTTGCGAGCATTGCCTTCTAGCGCATTCACGTTTACTGGCTATCCAATTTAGTTTACATGGTTAATATAATATTTCTTTTCACAGAGAGAAACGCAGTTTTGTCTTTATTTCCAAAAACCACACGAAAGAACATTATTACAAAACAACATTTTCGCAATATTTCGAGGAAAGTATGGAAAAGTTACGTTTTGACTTTGCTGTAAAAACAGCAGCAGATGGAAAATCGAACATCATATGCATAACCTCCATAGCAACACCTAACGGACAAGTTTTTGGGATACCAGCCGAATACCAACCAGCAAGCCTTCATCAAGCAATAATAAATACCCCAAACTTTGTTAAAATAAAAAAATCCTTAAATAGAAGACATCAAATAAGGAAAATATGGATAACATTGACGGAGCAGTTATCAAAAATATATTTGGATGAAGATAATAACGTACAGTTTAGTGATTTATACCTAGAAGAAATTTAGAACAAACAGATAATGTTGAGTCTACACCTGGCAGCTCGAATTTAACTTTAGAAAAACTATTAGAAAATTACTTGAACAAAAAGAAAAAAAGTCTGAGACCCAAAATTTAGGGAAAATTGCGAAGGATTTCATGATTGAACATTTTACTGGCAGAAATTCTAATGCCACACAATGGATTAAAAATTTTAATAAAGAGTGTGAACGCTTCCAAATAAAGGAAGACAAAAGAAAATTGAAATATTAAAGAATTTTTGGAATTCTCTAGTGTTGATTGGTACAGTTGTATGCTGATTAAATATTCAGTAGAAGCACAGTGGGAAACATGGGAGAAAAACTTTTGTGAGACTTTTGCAAGCAAAGGATGGTCGCCCATTACCCCGGTCACCGGGGAGAGTGGAACCGGCGAGAGATGTCGTGCGGTGTTCCACAGGGTTCGGTCCTGGGACCGCCCTTGTGGAACATCGGATACGACTGGGTGCTGCGCAGCGACCTCCCTGACGGCGTCAGCGTAATTTGTTACGCTGACGACACGCTTGTCCTTGCACAGGGAGAGTCGCACCAGGCGGCGGCCGACGTGGCGACGGAAGCGGTCGCGACAGTCGTTCATACCAAGAGGATAAATAAATTTTATTGTAAACGTTGGTGGGTTCGGCGGTTGGGACTCGACGTGACGCTGCACAAGACGGAGGCCATGTGTTTTCATGGCAGCCGTAACGTGCCACAGTCGAGTTACAGCATTACGGTGGAAGGAGTTCCAATCGGCGTCAAGAGGACGATGAAGTACCTGGGACTCGTCCTCGACAGCCGGTGGAACTTCAAGGAGCATTTCTTGAGTTTGGCCCCAAAGCTGAACCGTGCAGCAGCCGCCCTCAGGCGACTCCTGCCCAATCTCAGCGGGCCAAACGCTTCCTGCCGTAGGCTGTACGCTGGTGTCGTGCGGTCCATGGCCCTCTACGGGGCCCCTGTGTGGGCCCTGAGCATCCGGACGCGACCACAGAAGCTGGTCGCATGCCAGAGGGTCATGGCTATCCGAATGATCCGGGGATACCGCACGATTGCCGGCGAATCGGCCAACCTGCTTGCCGGATTGCTGCCTTGGGATCTGGAGGCGACTGCCCTCCAGCGCGTCTATGAGTGGCACGTGGAGGCGCAGCGCCGGGGCGTGACCCCGCTGCCTCGCGAAGTCGAGGCGCGGCGCGAAGACCTCCGGCGCGATCTCAGGGCAGTATGGAAGGAACGACTGTCGCGACCGACGGCCGGGCACGCCGCAATTGCGGCGGTAAGACCCCTCTTTGAGGAGTGGCTGGAGAGAAGTCATGGCGTCCTGACCTACCGCTTGACGCAGGTCCTCACCGGACACGGAAGTTTCGGGAGGTACCTGTGTCTGATGCGAAAGGAGGAGACGCCTGGGTGTCACCACTGCGAAGATCGCCCGGAGGACACGGTGGAGCATACGGTGCAAGACTGCCCGGCTTGGGCGGAGCACCGACGTGTCCTCACGGCTGCGATAGGCGGAGACCTCTCGCGCCCGGCATTGGTTGCGGCCATGCTGCGGGGCGAGACGGAGTGGGAAGCGGTCAGCTCCTTCTGCAAAGAGCGTCAGCATAATGACGGGGCCCCCCTCTCAGAGGGCAAAAGCCTGCCGGGGTCGCGGGATTATTCCCTAACCATAACCCCGGAACTTAACAGGCTATGAAGGACACCGTGGATTTTAGTCAGTAGAAGTCTGACAGTCCCTCCCGCCCTGCCCGGGGTTGGAGGACTCATTTGATGATTTTACCACGCTAAAAAAAAAAAAAAAAAAGGATGGTCGCCCATTAGATATGCTCTTACATTTAAATATCAGACCGGATCATTACTTGAATATGCATTAAAAAAAGAAAAATTGTTGTTGGAGGTAAGAAAATCTATTGATACTGGGACACTTATTGACCTGATAGCATTAGGTTTACCTAACTACGTTGCTGATAAAATTGACAGAGAAACTTTACAAGCAACGGAAGATCTTTACAATGAATTAGGAAAATTGGAACATCTAGTTGGAAACAATAAATATGATAAAAAGAATTATACAAACATGGATACAAAACAGAAAAAAATTGAGGCCAAACAACCATGCCAAATTTGTGTCAATGAAAAAAAAGGGAAACGTTTCCATCCGGAAGAAAATTGTTGGTTTCGAGAGAAAAATCAAAAAACAGTGGTGAAAACTGTAAATAACTCCGAATTAGAAATTGAACTGAATGACAAAAATCCAAAAAACTAGAAACACCACCATTAATAAAAGTAAAGTTGTTAATAAATGACACTTTAAAAGTTTATGGAATATACGACTCTGGTTCAAATGTATCATTAATTAATGCTAGGTTATTGAAGATACAAAAACGAGAAAATACAAGTAATATACAGAGATTAAACTTGAAAACTATTAATGGTGAGAAAAGAATAAAAGGAATAGTGTCATTAAGAATAAAGATCTATAATATTGAAAGAACTATGGATGTTTTTGTCATAGATAGTGACAATTTTAATTATGATTTTCTAATAGGTCTGGATTGTATCCAAAATTTCAAATTAACGCAAAATGAAGAACTGAAAATCACACAAGGTGACAGTCAAAAAGAAGAGGAGATAATTTCTAATGAAGAAAATAAAGAGGACAATAAATACTTAGAAAGCAATACTCAAGATGTAAATGTCGAAATTCCTGATGCACTAGGTGACAAAAATAAAGAAGAAACAAAATGGGTAAGCAAATATGAAATTAATTTCAATGAACATATAGACTCAGATAAATTTGAAATGTTAGTGAGCCATTTAGATTCATTTCAAAAATCAGAAATAGATAACTTGTTAGAAAAATATAAACCAGTTTTCGCAAAGGATAAATATGACATCGGTACTGTACAGGAATATGAAGCTCACATTGATTTAATTGTAGATAAATATTGTTGTAAACGCCCATACAGATGCACAACGGAAGATAGAAAAGAAATAGAAAATCAAATATCAAAACTATTAGAAAACAAATTGATTGAGGAATCCTATAGCCCATTTGCTGCCCCAGTAACACTGGCATATAAAAAAGAGGATGACAGAAGAACAAGATTATGTATTGACTTTAGAGAATTAAACAAAATTGTGATACCTCAATCACAACCGTTTCCACTAATAGAAGATTTAATAACAAAAACTGTCAACTGTAAATATTTTTCCACTCTTGACATAAATTCTGCATTTTGGTCAATTCCATTAAAAATCCAGGATAGACACAAAACTGCATTTGTTACTCAAGAGGGACACTACCAATGGACATGCCTCCCTTTTGGTCTGAAGACGGCTCCGGCTATATTCCAGAGAATATTAAGTAATATTATAAGAAAACACAAACTGTCTAGTTTTGCTGTAATTTTTTCAAAAACTTATGAGGAACATATGATACACCTTTCAAAATTACTGGAAGCGATCCTTACTGAAGGTTTTAGACTAAAATTTTCCAAATGTATTTTTGCAAGGAATTATGCCAAGTATTTAGACCATATAATAGAAAATAATTCAATAAAACCTTTGAAAGATTACTTAACGGCTGTCAAAAATTTTCCGATTCCAGAAACGAGGAAAAATGTACGCCAATTCTTAGGGAAAGTAAATTTTCATCATAAGTTTATAGCTAACAGTGCAATTGTACTGGACCCGTTACACAATTTACTACGTAAAGATGTGAAATTTGTTTGGTCTGCAGCGTGTCAGGAATCATTTGATAAAATAAAAAAAATGTTATGCTCTGAACCTATTCTGAAGACATTTGACCCTGAACTACCAATAAGTATCTACACTGATGCAAGCATTAAAGGAGTGGGAGCAGTATTAAAACAAAAAGATGAAAATGGAACCAATAAACCTGTAGCTTATTTTTCAAAAAAAATAACAGATAGTCAAAAGAAAAAGAAGGCTGTATACTTAGAATGTCTGGCAATAAAAGAAGCGGTGAAGCATTGGCAGCACTGGCTAATGGGAAAAGAATTTACTGTATATTCAGATCATAAACCTTTAGAAAATTTTAACATCAAAGCTCGAACAGATGAGGAACTTGGTGACCTGACATATTACCTATCCCAATATAATTTCAAAATTAAATACAATCCAGGAAAATTAAATCAGGAAGCAGATAGTCTAAGCAGAAATCCAGTTTTATTGCCTAATGACAATACTGATGACTTTTTGAAAGTAGTCAATCTAATAACATTACAAGACATAAAAAATGATCAAAAAAATAATCAATGCTTACAAATTGAAAAAAAACAGATTTATCTTGGAGAATGAAATTTATTACATTAAGAAAAACAAAGGCAAGAAGATAATAATTTCAGAAGAACTTAGTAAAACTCTAATCAAAGAAGTTCATAAAACATACTGCCATCTTGGAAGAACACAGATGATAAATAAAATAACACCATTTTATACAGCAAAGAACATCATTACAAACATTAAAAATATTTGTGATGAGTGTGAAGTTTGTATTAAGAACAAATCAAGGAAAAAACCAAAATATGGCTTAATGTCACATTTAGGTCCAGCAAGACGTCCATTTGAAATTGTATCAATTGATACTATTGGAGGTTTTGGAGGAACACGGTCAACAAAAAAGTACCTTCATCTACTGGTGGACCATTTTACTAGACACGCTCATATTTCTACTTCAAGAACTCAAAGCTCCAGTGACTTTATTAAACTTGTTAAAAATGTGACAGAAAGTTACAACATTGATATGATATTAACAGACCAATACCCTGGTATTAATTCTATAGAATTTAAGGAATTCCTGAAGAAAAATAACATAAGAATGGTTTTTACTGCTGTGGATACACCATTTTCAAACGGACTTAACGAAAGACTAAATCAAACTTTAATCAATAAAATAAGATGTAAAATTAATGAAAATGTAAACAAAACAGCATGGACAACAATTGCACACAAGTGTGTCGAAAAATATAATGAAACGGAACACACAGTAACTAAGTTTGCTCCGAAATATCTTTTGGAAGGAGAAAATGTGAATATTTTACCAACAGAATTGAAAGCAAGATATACACAAGAAGATCTAAAAAGGGGATCCCTTCTATTCGCATAATGTTCTTGTCCTAATATACTTCGGCATAACGATTTTGGCACAATTTGTTTAGGCATAATAATACTTCGGCATAATTTTTTTAGGCATACATCTTACATTCGCATAATCATCTTAAAGACTAATTTGTTTCGGCATAAATTTGATTCGCATAACGTTAGTAGGCCTAATGACTATTAGCATAATAATATTTAGGCATACAATTAATACTTTCTAAATTAATACGTTTCTGTAACAATTAAATAATATGTTAATTAAAAATTGAATATGATGTGCAACAAAAGTTAGTGACAGAACCGAATTGCTGCAAAACCGACTCCACGTAGTCTTGTTTGTCCTACCCCTAGAGTGTAATTTAAAATCGCGTAGGCGCGTGGGGCCGCCGGAGGCCCGCATCGCCGGAGCCGTGACAGAAAACCTTGCCTGCTGCATGTTGCATGCTCGCTTGAATGCTGCATGCTGCATGCTTGCTTGTTTGCTGCATGCTTGCTTGCATGCTTGCATGCTTGCTTGTTTGCATGCTTGCTTGCTTGCATGCTTGCATGCTGTATGCCTTTATAAGTAATGTTTTAATATCATTATGCGTAAATAAATTTATGCTTTAGGACATTATGCTTAAAAAAGTTATGCTTTAGAACTTTATGCTTAGTAAATTTATGCTTTAAAATATTATACTTAAAAAAGTTATGCTTTAGAACTTTATGCTTAATAAATTTATGCTTTAGAATATTATGCTTAATCATTATTATGCTTAGAGAAATTATGCTTTAAAAATTATGCGTAAGCTATTATGCGTAATTATATTATGCGAAAATATAATTATGCCAAACAAAATTATGCTAAGTTATATTAGGTCTTAAAATTTTATGCAAATGGATAGGGAACCCCGGTTCCCTATCCATTTGCATAAAATTTTAAGAGCATAAAGTTCTAAAGCATAACTTTTTTAAGCATAATGTCCTAAAGCATAAATTTATTTACGCATAATGATATTAAAACATTACTTATAAAGGCATACAGCATGCAAGCATGCAAGCAAGCAAGCATGCAAACAAGCAAGCATGCAAGCATGCAAGCAAGCATGCAGCAAACAAGCAAGCATGCAGCATGCAGCATTCAAGCGAGCATGCAACATGCAGCAGGCAAGGTTTTCTGTCACGGCTCCGGCGATGCGGGCCTCCGGCGGCCCCACGCGCCTACGCGATTTTAAATTACACTCTAGGGGTAGGACAAACAAGACTACGTGGAGTCGGTTTTGCAGCAATTCGGTTCTGTCACTAACTTTTGTTGCACATCATATTCAATTTTTAATTAACATATTATTTAATTGTTACAGAAACGTATTAATTTAGAAAGTATTAATTGTATGCCTAAATATTATTATGCTAATAGTCATTAGGCCTACTAACGTTATGCGAATCAAATTTATGCCGAAACAAATTAGCCTTTAAGATGATTATGCGAATGTAAGATGTATGCCTAAAAAAATTATGCCGAAGTATTATTATGCCTAAACAAATTGTGCCAAAATCGTTATGCCGAAGTATATTAGGACAAAGAACATTATGCGAATAGAAGGGATCCCTTTCTAACCACATCTTTTCTTTCTTCTGAAATACGATTTGGAGCTGGATTTTTGCCACGTTTATCTACAACATCGCTTGAATCTGACTTTCTGATTGCTGTCTCTACTTTTTTCCCAGAAATATCTAGCGTTGCCAAAAAAAAAATTTTTGCATACTCGATGCTTTTTTCCAGAAATTGTTAAACTATAGGCGAAAGTGAATTTTTTTCTTGAAATATTGGTACTGTCATTACAATGTTCATTAGTACCAGTTTTTATCTGTAGGTAACGCCTTTTTGGATCATGTTTAGTAATACAACTGCTGATAAAGCTCCATCTGGATCTTTCAAAAGGAAGGCTTAAATAGTCATCAAATATTTTCTGCCTGTCTGACAAAGAAAACAAAGACACTGTACTTGTTGTACTGATTTTCCTCTCACTACATTTCCTTTTTGCGACAAGTGTTCTTTCCCTTGAAGTCTTAACACCTTTTGTTATTGGCTCGTGTTCATCTGAATTCAGAGGATTGCTGGCCTTTTCAGTCTCAGGATGCATCACATGGTGGGCAACACATTCTTTGTTCTGAGAATGGTGAGTCTTATTATTTTCAGAGCAGTGGGTCTCTGGATGGCCAGGTTTATCATTCACACCCGGCTCATCACTGTGTGAATAGTGCGATATAGATGTTTCAGGTACATACATAGGATCCGCAACGGAATCTGTATCTGAGAAGGGATCTTCATCACTATCTTTGTTATCATCTGGAACAATAAACATAGATTATATTACTTTTGCAAGCAACATGTATAACAGGAACATATTTTTATCCTATTACTGAAAAATCTTAATTATTCAAGCTACTTTATTTTAGACCAGCTTAATAATAGTGCAACAACAGTAGATGGGGAGATACTCACAGAAACATTGTATGATGCCAGGGCTTGGTTACAGCAGACTCAGTTGAGCTGTTGCTACTGAATTTTTATTAGCTTTACAAGCTTATTTTTTTTTAAATAACAGTTTCTAAACCTGTGTTAATAATAGTAAAACTTACGGGTTAACATTGTACCTGATTTAAGTTGATGTTTTTCAATCAATTGGAACAGTTGCGAATCTATTACATGGCGCTCTGGTATTTCAGTTTCATTTTCTACATGGACTACTTCAGAGCCTGTAGACATTTGTTGTGTTGATCCTAGCTGAGATGGTCTAGAATTCATATCTTGTTCTTGTACATTAGGTATTTCCAGGTCGGATTCATCTGTACCTGCAAATAAACTGACATGAATGGGTTAGGTTGACTTGAACGATGAATACTAAGATCATAGAGGAAAGTAATATAATCGGGTATAGAGAGCCCTGTCGCAGAATTTGTTGAAGACCGCTAATGTCATTTGATCGAATAAATTACGCCATCTATTATCTCCATCCACAAACTTGTGTCGTGTAATAGCTATATATATAGCTACTACTGCAATAGGTGCATATACTTAGGCTACCTTACTAATTTGCTTGTTTTTAATTTGATAAAGTTTTACTTATTATTTTATCTTTAGTAACAAAAAGTAAAACTTTATCAAATTAAAAACAAGCAAATTAGTAAGGTAGCATCAATTTCAAGAGGTGAAGGGATAGGGGATGCATATAAAAAAAAAACTCATCTTTTACAATATTTATTATTTGTTTGTTTTGTGTTTATTTTTATAAGCTTGCGCTGCAGATGACCTTCTTCTTATATAGTTCATAATCAGCAGGACTATCTAACTTCCCACCAGCTATTTGAACCAAAGCCTTGAAACTTTCAGGGTTCTTTTCAGGATGTGGAAATTGATTCAAATTCAAATTCAGATTAGATTTTTTTTAGAGACTAGATTTTTCCCTCGGCTCAGCTCGCATTTTATGTTTCGTAAAAAAAAGTATCCAATGTTACTACTAAAACCGTTTTTAAAACATGTTACAAACAAACTTGCATTAACTTGCAGTGCTAGTATATTTAAAAAAGCAGCTAAGTGTAAGTCAGACTCGTATACAAAGTGTCCATACCACCATTTATTGCACACAAGTGTTGCACTGTTGTAACAAGAAACGGGGACCTGCTTTTATTTTTTATTTATTTAACTCTATTTGATTTATTATTACTAGTTATCATAGCCATAGAAATTTGCATCCTGTGAATAGCCCTAAGATGACCCACTGACCAACTTTTTGCCTGTTATGGTGCAAAAGATACAGTTCTGTGACAGATGGACGGACAGCAAAGCCTTAGAAATGTCTTTTAAGTAGTTAAAATTATGTATGTAGTTCGAAACTTTAAACCATGTATTAAATTATATTACATACATAGGGTAAATCTTATCCTGTTTACCTATTATTCAGGACAAGCATATAATATGTAGGTAGGCTGAAGTTCAGTGGGCACTGGTGGGTACTATGAAAATCAATGGAAGAGACAGGATGGCAGAGATATAATGATAATTATACTTACTTGTGGAACATCCCAATGCACACCGTTTAGGCATGTTGAAAACAAATCACAAGCGTCTATACCGCACAGAAACAGCACAAACGAAGCGTCCGGGTCGCAAAATCGATTGCACTAGAGAAGGAACTTTATTTCAAACTCGCACAATAACTTCGGAAAATGAACTCAAAGAGCGGTCGCCATATTTGTGAATTTGACCTTAGACAATCAATATGAAATCAATAATTCACTGTGTTGCTATCGTAATTATTACGCAGCTTGTAATTTACACAAATATTTACATATAATTATAATGTGTGTATAATAAAATGTTATGATAGTGAAACCAATATTTAAATAATTTGTTTTTTAGTCACAAATTATATTTGTATCGATGGTGTCGCTATCTACGGTGCTAAAAGTAACTAACTGTTGTGGATGGCGATAACAGATGTCGCTTCTTGAAAAAATATACACCAGATTTGCCAATGATAGGAACTGTCCTACTTCTGACTAAGATTCTAACACTGTTGTTCGTGTGTCGTCGTGACTATCACTAAGACGATATAAAATTAAAATGATGAATTATGTTCACAAAGTATAAATAATTATAAGATGTCCTTACTTTCAAGTTTATTGTGATTCTTCCAGTTTTCTCCCAAAACACTTGACATAAGCTTTTCAGTTCGACATCTTATTGGCGGCATGTTTGACGAGATTTATGCAAGTCTTTGCGAGTCGCTCATTAAAATTCAATAGCAATAATAGAACCGTTTTTCCCCCGAAGGGTAAAAAACGGATATTTAGGTTTTAGCCGAAGCTTAAACCACATATGAGAAACGCCTTTCAATGTTCACAGATTACCCTCTTTTTTGCTAGTTTTACAGTGTTAGAGCAGTCCCAACCCACTGACATCACTATATCTGTCTCTGTCTTTCGTACGTCAGGCGGCGCAGGCGGTGGTTGTGAGTTTCTGTTCAGTACCTTGATATTGCCAAGTCGGCAAGGCAATTAAGTGTGGTTTAAGCTTCGGCTAAAACCTAAATATCCGTTTTTTACCCTTCGGGGGAAAAACGGTTCTATTTAGGTGTTTGAGCCTCCGCTTAAACCACATATGAGACGTGTTTATTATCTGCCGACTGCGGAAGCCTAGACGTACTGTGATGGTTTTAATTTGTGCAATAATAGAATTGTATGTAATGAAACTTGTTTTATTTAAGGTAACTTAACCTAAGCTACAATAAAAATATGTATTCTAAACCACTGAATCATTATAATTAAACAATTATGCAATCAAGAACCGTTTTAGTCTATCAGGTCACAGCGAGTTCGATAACTTAATTGATAGGTGCAAAAGAATTAGCTAACTGATTATTACTACTGCCTGCTTGTGCAGGGTTAATTACCTCCTTGAAAAATAGTGTTTGAAAAAGGTGTTTTTGGTTCTCCAATTACCTCTTTGAAGGATTTCATCTATACTGAATTTGTTGCTGATCCAGTTATCGGTTGCGACAGCGGCTCTAAAGCTGCCCGCAGATGCAGAGATCCCTGCATCTTTGAATAAGCTTCTTATCCAGCCTGCAATAACAGTACGGGACGCACCTTTGACTGTACCTCTTGTGGTAACAAATAAGTTGTCGAAGTGTTGCCTTCGACTCGCAGATACTGCAATAAGTTTCTTAATCCAATAATATAAGTCTAACCTCAATCCCTCATTCTCGGAACCTTTTTTCAATAACCACCCCGACTGCTGATAAGTTGCTGAATCTGTCTTGACCCAAATTTAGGCCAGAAGATAATACAATCTCCTTTGTCTTTAAAGGCTCCGTGTTTTAACGATAGGAGCGTCAAATCGTGAACCCTCCTACCCGATGCTAACAGCAAGAGAACACAAGTATGCCTGGAAACAGCAAAAATACTGCTGTCATCAAACTGATAACTATTTAGGTAACTGATTAAGTTCTGTATATCCCAGGATATAGGTTTTCTTGTTGGAGGTTTATCAGCGAAAATGCGTTTTACCACTTGCTTTATCAGGGGATGAGATGTGAGCTTATCTGCATGCAAAGGGTTTCCGAAGTTTATTACCACTGATTTGTGCAGGGCTATTGTCCTGGGCGCTAGCTTTACTGTTCTGTAAAGGTAGCACAGGTACTTTGCTATCGCTTGAGCGTCTGGATTATCTACTGGTATTTTATTTTCTTGGGCCCAATTGCACCACCTAGACCACACAGGTTTGTAGGTTTTCAGTGTCGACTTTCTCCATGATAACCCAAGAAGTTCCAGTTCAGAGCTGCTCCAACCTCTTACGTACTTAGCCCAGCCCGAACCTTCCAAACCCCCAACTTTAGGTTCTCGACCCCCGGGGGTGGTCGATTTGTCTGCAGATCTATTAGATTCGACTTCAAGTCTGGTATTTGAAGAGGTGGTACGACTGCTCTTCGACGGAGATCTGGTTCCCAAAAGGCTTTGTCCCATATTGGGGCGACGAGGAGGTACAGGCCGTCTGACGTCTGTAGGTGTCGGAGAACCCGTGGAATTAGAGCCGGAGGAGGGAAAATCCATCCCAACTTGTACCCCCACTTCCTGCTGAATGCGTCCGTGAACTGACTGTGACAGTCGGTTGCATCCTCGCTCACATAGGCCGAGACAATTGCAGATCTTCTCGACGCAAAGAGGTCTATCTCCGGTGTTCCAAATTTTCGAAAAATGTTGGTAAGACTTTCGTTGCTGAGATGCCATTCTGGAAGAGCTTTCGCCCTCGATAGTCCGTCTGCTATTCCATTGTATTGCCCCGGGATGTGACGGGCAATTAGGTGACAATTTCTGCGCTCGCAAAGCAGAAGGATTTTTCTCGCGACTTTGAGTAGGCCTACGGACTTTGTGCCCCCTTGTTTTGAAATGTAGGCAACGCTCGTTCGATTGTCCGTTTGCAACATCACAGTTCTCCCGTGTATTTCTTGACCCAATCGTTGCAGGACCTCGTACACTGTCCATAGTTCTTTCATATTGCTGTGCCATTTTTGTTGGCATGGTGTCCAATTTCCTGCCATGTGGTAACTGTTCGCAATTGCACCCCAGCCTATGTCTGCGGCGTCGGTTGTAATGAAGAACGACGGATCCGGGTGATGAATGGGAGAAGATCGGTGTGCGTTTTCCATCCACCATGTTAATTCTTCCCGAGCCGTTTCCGATATAGGTATCTTTCGATGCGGAGTCTCTCGCGGTAAATGTCGTAAAGCTTTTTGTAAAGGACGGCAGTGGAGTCGGCCCAGAGATACGGCGAATGATGCGAAATTGAATTTCCCTAGAATAATCTTGGCATCGTGCCAACTCCGTCGGCCCCTTTGCAAAAGGTTTAAAACTGACGTTTTCAGTTGGGTGACCTTTGTTGACGAAAGTCGCTTCACATTTCTTACTGTATCCCAAGTGATCCCCAGATATTCTAGCTCTGTCACTGCTTTTGAGGACGACTTCTTTCGGTTCACTTGCCATCCCAGTTCCTCTAGGAATTTGATCGCGAATTCGGTTTGGCGCTCTAGTATTCGGGCATCCTCGTGGGTGAAAAGAAAGTCGTCCAAATAGACTATTACGCGAAGACCCTTTTGTCTCAATTGATGTGCGACCCAATTCGTTGTTTTCGCGAAAGCCGATGGAGCACTCGCCAAGCCGAATGGAAGACATGTCATTTCGTATAGTGTTCCTTGATATGATAGCGACAGGTACCGACGGTGGTTCTGACTTATTGGAATGTGGAAGTAGGCTTGCGAGATATCTATCTTCATCATGAAGTCTCCGTTTTGCAGATGGAAAGGGATCTGATGTAGATTTACAAGTCTGAATTTGGGAGCGATCACATACTCGTTTAATCATTATAAGTTGAAAATTGGCCGATTTTCGCCATTTGTTTTCTTTCTCAAAAACACGGTGGAGAGGAAACCTGTCTGATGGATGTTTTTCTGAATAGCCTTGGAGCTTAAGAGTTTCCTTATTTCTTCTGTCATTTCGGGTGTTTCTGTGGTTTGATATTTCCTGATGTTTTCTTTTGAAAACCGTGTATGAGGGGGAATTTTCCGGAAAGGGATTCTGTAACCTTTTATAATGTTTATTAAATTTTTGTGCGCCTTGTTCCAATGAGGGGCGTAATCCGCAAGGCGACCTGCGATGAATGAGTCATTTTCTTCCACCCCCCCACTTTTTACCCGGTTGGGTGTTATTTGAGTTGGTTGTCTTCTTTTTGCCACCCCCCCACTTTTTATCTTTGAACCTCTCGTCCCTGTTTGTATTATACTGGCTTCTTTTATTATTTTTTTCTTTATTATGCTCCTGCCATTGATTTTTCTGGAGTCTATCCTTAGTTCTTGCTTGTCGCCGTTTCTTATCAGGAAAAAATTTACGAATACCACCTTGTTCTTTAATTGCCTCAGTCAGGGCCTTGTCTTCGAACAAGTGGGTTCCTGAAGGTGGAATGTCGTTTAGGATGCTTTTAAATGTTTTAATCTGAGGGGTGTAGATGGCTCTTCTTTCCTGTAACACTTCTGCACGGCGGCCACAAACGTATTGAAGCAAAGAGTCGGAGGTTTTCCTGAATTTGGAGTCTGCGGATATAAATTCTTTTCCTATGCGATTTTTAATCTCCTTTGGGAAGCTGTCCAGCAAATTCTGAAATGTGACCCTCTGTTGAATCAAGCCATTAGTAATGGCTCCCAATGTCAAGTCAAACCTTTCGAGCATCGACACAGACTTCCAAGGTGGCGTAATTTCAGCCAAAATATTGTTCGTTTTTAAGGCACTAAAGACAAGGGTGGCTTGGAAATATTTTTGTGAGTCGGCATATCGAATATCGCACCAGCTGTCTTGACCTAGCCTTTGGCATTCCATGCCATATTTTAACACCACTGGGTCTGCTTTTGCAACCTTTGGTTCTTTTTCAGATGTTGTGGGAGCAAAATCATACTCTAAGATGGATCCAGAATCTGACTCTCCATTATTTTCCTCCTGCAGGGCTGCCAGTTTCCTTTTAGCATCGGCTATTTTATTACGCAATTCGTCCTCTACGTCACTGCGTGTTTGTTTGCTACAAACACTTAACGTTTCAAAGGGCGGGGATTCTGGTTCTTCGTCTGCCCCAGAACTGTCCGGCTGCGATTCGAATGATTGCTCTAGTGCGTTGGCATTTGTTTGTGCATTTTGATTTTGGAGAATCTTCTTTAAGTTTTCTCCCTGCTCTGATTGCATATTTATTAGTTTGTTAAAGAGCATCATTTGTTGCTTTAACACATTTGCTAGAAGCATATTTTCGCCCCCTTCTGGCGTTGAGCAAACCTGTGGTGAGTTGAATCCAACCCGAGAAACGTTCGGGTCCCGAGGGGGAGTATTCTCATGGTGTTGGAGGCCCCTTTCATTATGGCGAGGACGTTTTGATTCCTTGTTACTGTGTTTTGACTCAACTATCCTCTTTTTTGGAAAAGACTTCTCGCTGCCACTCAGTTCCGAGGAAGCATCCGTCCGCTTCATGAAAAGTGGTTTCAGTACTTTTATAGTGTTAATAAAAACGTCGTAGGATTGCGCATGCACTTTTTCCATGGACTTGTGAGGCGAGTATAGTATAGCTCTGCCCAGAGGCCACTTCAGTAAAATGCTCCGAATGCTGGTATACGCTCGTTCTGACAGCGATGTTGCGGTCGGCTCAAAGGCTCTAGCGAGGTCTACCGTTGGTATGGCGAACCTTAGTTTAATTTCAGTTGCGCGGCTGACCTCTTTGTCTCCAAACAACTCCTCGTATGAGAAGTTCATGATTTTCCACTCCCGCCAGTCTTTAGGGTAGTGTCGGTCCAAAGAAGCGACAATAGCTTCGAAAGCTTGTTCCTCCTCAGCCCGACAAGGAATACGAGCCAGCTCGCCCATAGGCACTAGGTCCGGTGCCATGATCTGTAAAGAGTGGTTTGATTTCAGGATCGGCTACACAGAAATGTATAAAACTGAGTTGTCCTCCTCATGCAATGAGTTTCCAGAACGTTGTCTTACCGTCGATTCGTTTGAAACAACGTTGACTCATTGAAACGACATTGACTTATTGAATCGACGACAACTCAACTCAATCGATGACGATTCATCGGTCGATTCGTGAATCGACGACGACTCATGAGCCCGACAACTTTAGTTACGCTATCCCATAACATATTTAGCCACTACTCTCAGGTTCGTCAAAGACGGCTCCGTGTTGGAGGCCTGTTTTGACTCGTCGCTGGGCCCATAGGCGCCGAGCGGTAAAACTTTTGGGCATCGGAGCCCCAGGTAGGCATTTAAATTTAACTGCTTACTTACCTGTTTTTTTTTTTTGAGTCTAGTTACGACTTTTTAGAATACGTGTTGATCTTGTGAACGTTGAAAGCGTACTGAACAGAAACTCACAACCACCGCCTGCGCCGCCTGACGTACGAAAGACAGAGACAGATATAGTGATGTCAGTGGGTTGGGACTGCTCTAACACTGTAAAACTAGCAAAAAAGAGGGTAATCTGTGAACATTGAAAGGCGTTTCTCATATGTGGTTTAAGCGGAGGCTCAAACACCTAAATAACTTTATTTAAGTAATTATAGAGAAGTACAACTTAGAAAACGAAAAGCGCGAACGAAAATGCAAAACTAAAATGTCACCTGTCAAACAAATGTCATAAAAGGCGCTATTTCATTCAAAAGTGTTGCCAGAAATGGCGGATTGTTTGGAAGTTAAAATGCTTATGTGGCATACCTCTTTTCACTGCTTATTTGATTGAACTATTTTTATGATTTTTTTTTTTTTTTTTTTTTAGCGTGGTAAAATCATCAAATGAGTCCTCCAACCCCGGGCAGGGCGGGAGGGACTGTCAGACTTCTACTGACTAAAATCCACGGTGTCCTTCATAGCCTGTTACGTTCCGGGGTTACGGTAAGGGAATAATCCCGCGACCCCGGCAGGCTTTGGCCCTCTGAGAGGGGGGCCCCGTCATTATGCTGACGCTCTTTGAGGCGCGCGTGGGACACAACGCGCCGTCGACCCGGGCATGGTCCTTGGTCGGGCAGCGAGTTGCCCTTTACTCGCTGCCCGCATGCCCGCGCCTACGGTGGCCGGAGATCGTCGCGCGACGTCCGTCGCCGTGGGCGTCCTACACCGCGGTTGGGGCGGAGGGAGGACTCTGTCCTCTCTCGTTCGCGGCGCGCCTCCTCCTTAGCGAGCATTACTGCTTCGCAGAAGGAGGCGACCGCTTCCCACTCCGTCTCGCCCCGCAGCATGGCCGAAACCAATGCCGGGCGCGAGAGGTATGCTCCACCGTGTCCTCCGGGCGATCTTCGCAGTGATGACACCCAGACGTTTCCTCCTTCCGCATTAGACACAGGTACCTCCCGAAGCACCCGTGCCCGGTGAGGACCTGCGTCAGGCGGAAGGTAAGGACGCCATGACTTCTCTCCAACCACTCCTCAAAGAGGGGTCTTACCGCCGCAATTGCGGCGTGCCCGGAACTATTTTTATGATACGAATAAAAAGTGGTGAATAAATCTTTGCAGCTAGCACTACATTCATCACTTGATTTTTTGTTCTTGGTTTCATATAGCTCCTTTCACGTCTTAATGAAAAACCAACTTCTAGTTGAGCTATTACTTAGATCTCTTCACCACTAGAATCTCCGATTAACGCCAAGTATGGTGGTGTTCTTAACTCAATTCAGTAAAAAGTGTGGCTTAACTGTTTTCACCACCAAGGCGACGATATACTAAATCAGCGCTACGATGATCGTCGCCTGCAGTTTACTTCATTTATGAACAACATGCTAAATCTGCCCATCATACAAAATGCAGACTCCGCCCGCGGACTTGTGAGCGGCCACACGTACTTACAGTGAGCTCGTATATAAAAAATCTATATAGACAATAAAGCAATCTCTGGCTTTAAAATATTATACGGTTGTGTAGCCCAGTTCAAAAGCTTTATAGTGCGCGAAACAGTTTTGTGAAATCTCAAGAAACCAACAAATAAACTGAGTTTTTGCAAAAATCGGTTGCAAAAATTTTAACTTTACGCTGCGAAGTGCGTGAATCATCGTGTCGCTAGCAGCTGATCGACGCGCCGAGGTCAACGACTGGCCTAGTACGCCTTCAATCTTCAAGGACAACGCTACTGTGGCCCATTCGGAGATAGTTCGGCTGTGGTTCGGCTAACGAAGATTTACGAAGGTGAGCGTGTAATAACTACGGAGCGCCGACGCACAGTGTGACGGGTGACTCACTGTTTCCTACTTAATGATATCGATTGAATACCTGTTTACGTTTGGCTATAAATTAACTCCTATTTTGTTGGTGCACTTTTCAAAAGTAAGACAATGATTAGCCGTTCGCCCCCAAAAACTGCATCGTCGTCGCCTAAAACTGCCTTATCGCCGTCTTTACACAAGTCTGAGCCGAATCTGACTTCGAGTTCTGAAAAAAATGATAGCATTACTCAAAGGAAACGCAAGCGTGGTGAGGATGTGGAACTTGAACGGATGGGAAAAATGATGTTGGAAATGAAAAATAAGTTTTCTGAAATGATGTCGCAACAAACCCAACAAAATTCAAAAATTGATTCTCTTCACGCAGCTCTTGAGAGTATCAGATCTCAAAACACACTGATCACTACTCAGAACTCAGAGATCCAGACACAAATTGAAGGAATCAGGGCTTCGGTTCAGTTTTTATCGGATAAATACGATGATGCCATGAAAGAATTAAATCACGAAAAAACTGAGTGTTCTCATAATAATAAAATTATAAAAATATAAGAACTTAAAGTCGACCACTTGGAGAAAAATTTGAAATCGGCTACAATTGAGTTGAAAAATATACCCATCGCAAAACCGGAAACTCAAGAAACGCTCACGAATTCAATTCAAAAATTAGGTGATATCGTAAATCAGCCAGTGAAGACTTCTGAAATTAAAAACATTTTCCGTGTAATGAGTAAAAAGGACTCAGTGGGCACCGTTCTCGTCGAATTCATTTCACCATCAACCAAGGAACAGTTCCTGAAGTCGTCCAGAAACTACAACAAAACTAATAACACAAATCGTCTGAATACTACCCATCTGCAAGCTACGGGACCGGAAAAACCTATTTATGTATCAGAGGCTCTCACTACCATGACAAAACGCCTCCATTATCTCAGCAGGGAATTCATCAAAACAAGTACTTATGAGCAATGTTGGATTGCAAATGGGAAAGTGTACGTGCGCGAAAAAGAGGGTATGCCCAGTCGGCTTATAAAGACTGAAGATGACCTGGTTAAATTACGAAGGGAAAAAAATGACTATGACGGGGCCCCCCCTCTCAGAGGGCCAAAGCCTGCCGGGGTCGCGGGATTATTCCCTAACCGTAACCCCGGAACGTAACAGGCTATGAAGGACACCGTGGATTTTAGTCAGTAGAAGTCTGACAGTCCCTCCCGCCCTGCCCGGGGTTGGAGGACTCATTTGATGATTTTACCACGCTAAAAAAAAAAAAAAAAAAAAAAAAAAAGAAGGGAAAAATGACTAACAAATATCTCTAAATTTGTCAGCCTCCTATCCAAAGTTGTGTTCTTCTATTTTTATCAATGTTATAAATCACTGTTACTAACCCCAGACACTAACAAACCTTACATTTCAGAATTGCTGTTTAGTTATATACCTAAGCTACACTTATGTTCACTAATTACTACACAAGAAACTACTCACATTCCACTATATTATTATTATTTAAATATGCTTATTAGTCACCATAATTACTTAAACAGTGACATACATTCACTCCTATATTATACTAGCTGTGCCCGCAACTTCGTTCGCGTGGATGTCGGAACTTAACAATGTATTTTCTTTTAAATTGACAAAGTGTCATACAAACTTCCATCCCCTATTTTATCCCCTTGTGGGTAGAATGGATCAAAATCCTTTCTTAGCGGATGCCTACGTCATAACATCTACCTGCATGCCAAATTTCAGCCCGATCCGTCCAGTGAAAGCACCATCTATCGACAATCAATGAACTATTTTATTGCAATGTTATGATTTGATTGCTGTGCGGCTTAACATTCGTCTTAATTGATTCGTTCCATTAGGTACTGATAGGTTCTAACTAATACATTTACATCCTCCATCATCCCTTATTATATCGCCATGGGGGTTGAATTCATCAAAATCCTATTTAAGCGGACGTCTTCCAATCTTTGATTTCAGGTCAATCAGTCGAAGACTTATAAACTTTCATCCCCTCTTTTATCTCCTTAGGGCTGGAATTTATCAAAATCCTTTCTTAAGGAATGCCTACGTCATAGTAGCTTTATGCATGCAAAGTTTCAGCCCGATCGGTTTAAAATTGACGAAGTTTCATATAAACTTTCATCCCCTATTTCATCCCCTTAGGGGTGGAATTTATCAAAATCCTTTCTTAGCGGATGCCTATGTCATAGTAGCTTTATGCATATAAAGTTTCAGCTCGATCGGTTTAACATTGACGAAGTTTCCTATAAACTTTCATCCCCTATTTCATCCCCTTAGGGGTGGAATTTATCAAAAACCTTTCTTAAGGGATGCCTACCTCATAGTAGCTTTATGTATGCAAAGTTTCAGCCCGATCGGTTTTAAAATTGACGAAGTTTCATACAAACTTTCGTCCCCTATTTCATCCCTTAGGGGTGGAATTTATCAAAATCCTTTCTTAAGGAATGCCTATGTCATATTTAGCTTTATGCATGTAAAGTTTCAGCCCGATCGGTTTAAAATTGACGAAGTTTCATACAAACTTTCATCCCCTATTTCATCCCCTTAGGGGTAGAATTTATCAAAATCCTTTCTTAAGAGATGCCTACGTCATAGTAGCTTTATGCATGAAAAGTTTCAGCCCGATCGGTTTAAAATTGACGAAGTTTCATATAAACTTTCATCCCCTATTTCATCCCCTTAGGGGTGGAATTTATCAAAATCCTTTCTTAGCGGATGCCTACGTCATAACATCTACCCACATGCTAAATTTCAGCCCGATCCGTCTAGTAGTTTGGGCTGTGCGTTGATAGATCACTATGTCAGTCAGTCACCTTTGAGTTTTATATATTTAGATTATGACACATTCTCCTTTCGTAACATCTGCCTGTATCCTAAATCATTATAGCCGTTCACTAATTGTGAAGATACTATCGTCCAATTATACGTGTGTACTATCAAATGCTCACGATGCCACTATGAAAATTACAATGAATTGTAGACGCCGAAATGTAAATAATCGAAGTCATTATATTAAAATTCGATAACGCACAAAATAATACTACCAATATAGATTCTGTGTCTGTGTCTGAATCATCTACGTGTGATCTTGATAATTGTCTTCCAACTAAATTCTCACCCACTCAATCGTTAAAAATTCTAAACCAAAATATTAGGAGTATAACTAAAAACATGCCAGGGTTTCACACTATACTCGCTAGAACAAAGGTTGATTGGGATATAATCACGTTAACAGAATGCTGGCTACCGAGCACACACTTCATTCCAAACCTGGAGGGCTACAATTACTTTAAGACGGTTAAAAATCTTACCCAAAATGAAGGTATCGTTGTTTATGTACAGGAACATCTTAAAGTCTCGGTCGAAGAACCTTCAATCATAGAAGCTAATTGTCTCCAAATAAAGATTGACCACAATACTGTCTTACTGGCAATTTATCGTCCACCAGGTTATAAAGACGTTAACATTTTCCTTAACTCATTGGACACGACACTTCTTAACTTAGCGAGTTATAGGAATATCATAATTTGTGGTGATATAAACATAAACATTCACGATCAGTGCCATGATTCAGTAAAAAATAGTTATTTAAACCTATTGGCCTCACATGGTATTTTGCCCGCACATGTCCTGCCCACACGTCAGCTTGCGTGCCTAGATCACTTTATGCTAAAAACTACTTTTCCCGCTATGACATTGGTTGCCCACTCAGCACTTACTGACCATGAAACAGTCTTATTATTCCTAGCAAAAAATACCCCTAAACCCACAGCGAGAAAAATAGTTGATCGCATCAATCACGTCCAGTTGGACGAAGATCTGAAACTAGTTGACTTTAGTCCGGTATATCTGGCGAATGATTCGCATGTGGCAGCAGATTTATTTATTAGTCTCATTAGGCAGGTAATTAATTCTAACACAAAATCAATTAAAGTCCCGAACCGTAAAAAAATTATAAAGCCATGGATTACTCGTGGTCTTCTCCGTTGTATTCAACATCGAGATAATTTGCACAAAAAAACTAAAGAGGATCCTGATAACTTAATCTTAAACACGTCATACACAAGATACAGGAACTACTGTAATAAGTTATTGAAGAAAGCTAAACTTGACCATGATAGAAAAGAAATTAATGATGCGGGCAACAACACTAAGCACCTGTGGTCGGCTATAAACAGCATTACGAATAGGGTCAAAAAGAAAGAAGGCACTTCAGAATTGCTTTCGATTTCAACAACACCTAAGCAATCGGTCAATGAAGTCAATAACTTCTTCGCAGATGTAGGTAAAAACCTTGCTGAAAAAAATTGTGACTGGGGCAGCATCAACTCCTAGAACTACTTCGTGTGATAATTCACAATCTATGGTACTTTTGCCTACGGATGAAGTGGAGGTTACTAAATTAATTATGTGTCTCCGTGATGACTGTGCCATTGGGTGAGACCAAATTTCTAATAGATTCCTCAAAAAACATATTACTATCATAGTTCCACCTTTGACGCACATATGTAACCTCGCTCTTGACACAGGCAAATTTCCGAAAGCATTCAAAAAGTCGATTGTCTATCCAGTTTTTAAAGGGGGGGACAGAAGCCGTGTCAACAATTATAGACCAATAGCAGTGCTGCCCGCGCTGTCCAAGATTCTTGAACGAATCATATGCAGTAGGCTAGTTGATTACTTGGAGAGCCATAACCTTCTTTCTTCCTCCCAATACGGGTTTAGGGCCGGTAAATCAACATGTGATGCTGTCCATGATCTCACTAATTTTATTGTCACCAACATGGATGCGGGTCGTAAGGTCTTGGGAATTTTTCTGGACCTCGCAAAGGCGTTTGACACGGTTTCTGTTCCTCTACTGATTCGAAAGATGGAACGCCTGGGAATAAGGGGAATCCAATTAGATCTGTTTGAGGACTATCTGAGAGGACGTACACAGAGCGTAAAAATGGGAGAGTACGTCAGTGACGAGCGCCAAGTTACCTACGGTGTGCCTCAAGGCAGCGTATTGGGTCCAATCCTCTTTCTCATTTACATAAATGATCTGGGTATGCTTTCTCTCCCTGAGGGTAAAATTATATCTTTCGCAGACGACACTGCTCTGTTATTCAGCGCCGCCACGTGGAATGAAGTCTATGGGTTTGCTCAGTCAGGCTTCAATATGGTAACGGAGTGGCTAAGAAATAATATTCTTACTCTGAACGCTGAAAAAACCAATTATGTCACTTTCTCCATAAAAGATAACAGAATTAGTCCTTCATCTACTCCACTTTCCATCGTAGCTCACACTTGTCCGATGCCATACTGCGCCACCTGCACTTGCGTTCGCATCAAAAAAACTTATAATGTTAAATATCTGGGTATTATCCTGGATAATACACTCAAATTTCACGAGCATATCTCCGTAATGAGTGGCAGGTTGCGAAAGTTAATTTACGTCTTTAAGACTCTTAGACCGGTAGCCGAGGATAAGGTAAAGAGATCGGTGTATTTTGCCCTCGCTCAATCCTTGCTAACCTATTGCATCACCTCTTGGGGTTGCGCCCCAAAATACACCATCCTTGAATTAGAAAGAGCGCAGAGAGCTATCTTGAAGGTATCATTAGGCCTTGCTTTTAGATACCCTACCACACTCCTTTACAGGGAGGCAAAAGTTTTGACGGTGCGCCAACTATTCATACAAGGAATAATTATGAAGCAGCATAGCCTCTTAACATATTCTCCTACCCTATCACGAGGCAAAAGGCGATACAATCCCGTGGATAGTTCTCGCAACCGGCTCAAGACAAGGTTTTCGCAACGATTCTTCTGCCACCTCGGCCATTACCTCTATAATAAAATTAACAGGATTCTGCCTATTTATGACCTCAATGGGATCAAATGCAAAATGAAATTAACAAGCTGGATTCAAGAATTAAACTACCAAGAAACTGAAAAAATTCTAGCTGTCTCAGTGTAGTACGAGTATTCAATATTACTAAATTAATCTATTATTTTAACTTGGATTTTAATTTTTATTTCACTATCACACTATCACACACTACACAAAAACACCGACACTCAACAAGGCACTTACCCTCCACTAGCCCCAAAATACTAACCATACTAACAATATAGATTTAGAAATAATAAATCTTAAATTGTTAAATGAATCGCAACCACTGTCTTCTAGAAGAATAAATTATTATAATCCGATGGGGAGACCTGGTGTCCTGAAATACAGGCCTCAAGCCTAGTTTAGGCACCAGTCTCCCACAATATACTTACTGTATCGAGTTTTTTTCCATCAGTATTGCTGTATTCGATGTATATTGTGGTGAGAAAATAAATCTTATTCTTATTTATTTATTTATTTAACAATTTATGTACACACAATACAAAATAAAGGAAATACTTAAAATTAATAGTAGGTACAAAGGCACTGCTTATTTCAAAAGAAATTTCTACCAGCAGACCTGCGACAGGAAGAGTGAAAAAAAGAAAATGTAGACAGTAGTGTGTGAGAACAAGAAAATAGTAAAGAGATAAAAATGAATGTCTCAACTTAAAACAAAAATTAAAAAAAATATATATATATTAGTACATATATAAATTATAAATAATAGTATTATTATTATTATTGTTTTGGTTTTAAACTTTCGTTTTCTCAGGTTTATTTATACCTGGTACTATTTATAGAATCTCACGGGTGATAACCAAGGCGAAATTCTAATTAACTGTTTGTAAAGGTGAATCATTTTGTACTGCAGTAAAATTATTATTATCTAAGTCTAATTGCAAAAATTTTCTAACTATTCGGCAAGTATTTAAAATGGCGGCTTTTTGTAATGTTAAATATGTGAATTTAGATAGATTAAGTACATTAAAACTATTGAATAACTGTTTTGGAATAACACCTGTTGTTGATATGACTATTGGGACTATGGTGACTCGATTCATTTTCCAAACTCGGGTTATTTCTTCTTGTAATTCTGTGTATTTTCTAATTTTCTCTGATATTGTTTTTTGGATATTATTAGTGTTAGGCACGGCGATATCTATTAAATAAGTGTGTTTATTTTCTTTGTCAACAAGTCGCTCACTGAATGCAAAAGGGGCACAATTCAAAAATTTATCAAAATCATTTTATTGCAAAAATGAGGTCTAAATCGACTAAATTATTTTAGTAAAAAAAGATACCCGTCATTTTCGCATCACTATTCCGGAACCAACTGACTGCCACTTTTGCATTGGTGCTTTTTGATAGCTAACTTCAGAGCAAAGCAGCCATTTTGTCAGTTGCAACCCGAAACTCGACGCGAACGCACGTCAGTTGCGTGCAAAAAGGCCACAAAGCGAAATAATACTGCCGTTGGTGTTCATAGTTCTCTGCAAAAGTGCCATATTTTGGAAAACGTCCGTTTTGCATTCAAACATCAAGTAAGTATAATGATATTTTGTAATACAACAGGGCCATTATTTGAAATACGTCTGTATTGCATTCAAACATCGTGCAATAGTAACTTATTTTTTATTACAACAGTGCCATATTTGAAATACGTCCGTTTTGCATGGAATTATGCATGGATTGTTTGTTATTTTTTGAAAGCTAGAGTAGAAAGTTCAGAAATGTGTCCGTTTTGTATGACAATCATTTATGATAATGTGATATTTATTTTATTTTTATAATCTATAACCAAACATTTATGGTTTATATTGTGTTTTCTGCGGCTGTTTTATGGGCATTAAAGCAAACGCTTTTATCAATGAACTTAGAATCATACTAAATTTTTACTAAAAATATCTAATAATATGATACACCTGTACCTGTAAGCACAGCAGTGGACTGTGGTTTGTGATAGGGTGATGATGATGTAAATAATCGAGAATTGTGTTTTAAGCATGACTTTGGCTTGGCTTTTAAATGATATGATTAATTATTAATTGCAGGATGAATAGCCGAACAAAATTAATTTTGAAAATGGCGACCTTTACTCAAGAATCAGATAATGATCAACCTCTATCGACCCAGAACATTCAAGATGCACCAGAACGTAATACTCCAGCACTGATTTATCCAAACCCACTATCTAATGATTCTTTAGATACAAACTCCATACCCGATAGCCAGCCTGACCTATCATTACTTGAGGAAGAAGGTTCTTATATAGAACCTGTAACAGCTCATAAAAAAATGACAAAGAAAGTCGTTGAACCGAGCGACTCAAGTGGTAATTCATGTGACTCTGAAAGCGAAGATTCTAGTGATTCTTCATCATCAAGTAGTTCGTCAAATGCCGATTTTTCTTCAGATGACAGTGTTAAGGATCCCATTTTTCAACCATACAAAGATGGATCTTCTGATTCGGAGGATGAAATACAGCCAAAACTCAATACAGCACATTTTAATATTTCAGCCACACCCGGACCTTCTCATGTAGAACCTCAGCCATTTATTTATAATAACCTAGCAATCGAATTAGATACTCAAACACCTAATATTGATTCACATCCATCCAGCGTTAATACTCAGCCACCTAGCATTGACAGTCAACCAACTAGCGTGGAGCCATTATCACGAAAAAGGAAAATAAATCCAGCATCATGGAAGAGAAACAAAACCAAGACTCTAAGAAATAGTGGAAAGGCATATACATCTATGTCCAAATCTAAAAAACTAATTGCTGCTAGAAAAATGGGACCTGTTTGTCCTGATAGTTGCAAAATGAAATGTCAAATTGAATTTTCATTTGAAGAACGATTAACTGTATTTAATAATTATTGGCAAAGTGGTGATTTGAACCTTCAGAGGCAGTTTATTTGTAACAATATGACAAAAATTGAGCCTAAGTATCGATATGTCCGTATTGGTAGCACTCGCCAAAACTTCAACCACGCTTATTATTTACCGAAAGACAATAAGCGCATCCGAGTGTGTAAAGTATTCTTTATGAATACTCTTGGTATATCAGATAAAACTATAAGGACTGTTGTGAAGAAGAATTCGGGACCTGGACTAACGGGAATCCAAATGCAAGATAAACGAGGGAAACACGGTAACCAATTTAAGTTGGATGTTTCTTTGAAGGATGGTGCCAAGGCACACATTAACTCAATCCCCAGGATTGAAAGCCATTACTGCCGGGCTCGCAGTAAACGCGAGTTTATTGAAGGCAGCCTGTCTGTTGCGGCATTACATAGAGATTATGTTGAAAAGTGTAAGGCTGAAGGAAAACAATATCTTTCATACAAGCTGTACTATAATATCTTCGTGAATGACTTCAACATTTCTTTTTGGCAACCCAAGAAGGACCAGTGCGAGGACTGCACAGCTTTCGCAAATGTGGAAGATAAAACACTTTTGCAAGAGAAGTACGACCTGCACTTAAAAGAAAAATCTCTAGTTAGAGCGGAAAAGGAGAATGACAAAAATAAAATTGCTGATGATTTTGTGGTATGTGTTTACGATTTACAGGCGGTAATGCCCTGTCCACGAGGTGAAGTCTCTAGCTTTTTTTATATTTCCAAATTGAATTTACTTAATTTCACTGTCACTGAACTTGGCACGAATAATACAAACTGCTTCGTTTGGCATGAGGGTGAAGGAGCTCGAGGTGTAAATGAAATTGGGTCCTGTGTACTCATGTACTTAAAGTCCATAAACGAGAAAGCTTCTTGTGATTTTGACATAGTTTTTTACAGTGACAACTGTTGTGGCCAACAAAAAAATAAATTTATGTTAGCGATGTACCAGTGGGCTATCAATGAGTTGCCTAAGTTAAGAAGTATAACTCATAAATTTCTTATAAAAGGGCACACGCAAAATGAAGGAGATGCTGCCCACTCCTTAATCCAAAGAAATATTTCAAGTGCTTTAAAATCCTCGCCTATTTATGTGCCGGACCAGTACATAACCCTAATCAAAACTGCGAAGAAGAAAGGTACACCCTTCGTGGTGCATGAGCTTACTCATGAAAATTTTTGGGACTTAAAATCTCTGGCTGTGGGTAATTATACCACTACCGAAGATGGTGAAAAAGTAAAATGGGGCGATATAAAAGTTATCAAAGTGCATCGAGATTATAAACAAAAGTTTTTCTTTAAGACTTCGTACGATATTGAAGAGTTCACCTCGGTAGCAACACTGACAAAAAAGAAGTCTAACACTATAGCGTTACCAAAAAAATTGTACAAACATAAACTTAAAGTCAGTGAAACAAAAAAACAGGGAATACTTAAGCTTATTGAGAAGAATATTATACCTAAATATTACCAAAGTTTTTATGAAAATTTATAATTTTTCTACTAATTTAATAAGAAAGTGCCTTAGATTAAGGATTTTAATTTTCATAAAAAAGAAAGTGCCTTTATACTTTTTTCTGTGATTTTATAACTTTGTATGGCATTATTAAATACATATTTTGTACTATTTAGTTATTAAAACTGATCTGATTTATTTTGTATTGTATTTTGTAAAAGTTTAATAATAAGATTTAAGTTTCAGAGACTGATTGGACCACTCAATGGTTGTGTTTAGAGTATTTTTTGTTAATTAACGTGATTCTTGCGCATAAAATGACATTCTACAAATTAATAATGTAGATAGAAGTTTTAGAGATATTTTATCTTGATTAGAATAATAGTCACACAATTAATTGATCTCAATAATTTTAACAGTACTTTAATAATGATTAGTTTAAGATTTTTTGTTGTTGTAGATGTTGTCATTTATTTTAGATAATGTTTTATTTTCTGTTTACTAACATGTTTTGATTTGTCACTAATAAGAGACTTTTTAGAATATTTATTATTTTGAATAAGATTATAATAAACCATTTTGATTCTAAAAATAGGTTTTATTTTTGAAATAATTTTTACGACTTTGACCGAAATTTTCAATGCAAAAGGGACTTTTGTGCGTTTTTAGCTTCATGAGTAGCAGCTATGAAAATGTTCATATTTTTAATCGATAGAGCACGAAAATTGCATCTAAAGACATTTTAACATGTTTTATTGCCACATAAGAAATGATGAAATATTTGAAAAAAACCTTTTCTAAATTTTGTTTTGGCCCTCCTATAAAAAAGATGTCTTTTGATTTGTGGCCCTTTTGCATTCAGTGAGCGAAGTGTTATGTCCGGTCTGTTATTGTAAATCGTGTGATCAGTAATTATGGCCCTGTCATAATACATTTTATAAAATTGATTCTCCAAAGTAGCTTTAGGTGAGTATTTGTAATATGGTGTGTATGGGTCCTTCATGAGATTATATTTAATTGCGAGTTTTTGGTGTATAATGTTAACTACTTGGTTATGTCTGTGGGTGTAGTCGTTTTGTGTAAGTGTGATACAAGCTCCTGTTATGTGCTGTATAGTTTCAGGTTTACTGTGACATTTTCTGCATATATCATTCCTTACTGTGTTATCTTTTATGATGTATTTTCGGTAATTTTTTGTATTGATGACTTGGTCTTGGATGGCTAACATAAACCCTTCTGTTTCCGGAAATAACTCACTTAGTTCCAGCCACTTGTTAGAGGCTTCTTTGTCAATATGTGTTTGGTGTAAATCGTTGGGATGTCTACCATGTAGTTCTTTCTGCCTCCACTTTCTTTGTATCTCTTCTATATGTCTCGCTTTATCTACAGTCTCAATATTGCTACTCTCGTAAAGGTTAAGTGGCGTGTATTGTTTGTCTATTTCAATAATTGCTTTATGTAACTGGCTATTGTTTTTCTTCCGTATGAAAAATTGCTTTAAGTTTATGACTTGTCTTTTATGAAGATGTGATATTTCGATTAATCCCCTGCCACCTTCATTTCTGGACATTATTACTCTCTCTATGGCTGATTTGGGATGGTGATATCTATGTTGTGTCAATGTGGTTCTTGTTTTGACTTCAAGGGCATGTAGTTCTGTGTTGGACCATTTTATTACACCAAAGGAATATGTCAGTATGGGTATCGCGTAAGTATTAATGGCTTTGAATAAATTTTTACTTGAAAGTTGCATTTTGCATAATGAGTGTAGCCTACTACTATATTCTCTTTTGAGTTTATCTTTAATATTCCTATGTTCTAACAGTCGTGCTTGGTCATATCCTAAATATTGTATAGTTCTTCGTCTTTCATTGCTTCAATTACTTCATCTGTATCCGTTGTGTAATTTCCTTCCAAAATTTTACCTTTCTCTATATTTAGTTTTCGGCATTTGTCTAGGCCAAAATCCATTCTTATGTCTTTCGAAAATGTTGATGTTATGTTCAATAAACTGTGTAAATCTGTGTTTTTATTAGCATATAGCTTTAAATCATCCATATAGAGTAAATGTGTTATTTGGTGCAATACTGTTCTACCTTCTTTAATATTAAAACCTAATTTAGAGTTAATTAATGCTCGCGAGAGTGGATTCAGGGCTAGACAAAACCATAGAGGACTTAATGAGTCCCCTTGAAAAATACCTTTTTTGATTGCTATGTCTTCTACAGATACGCTTGTTGTTTTAGTTTGTAATTTAAGTGTAGTTCTCCAGGATTTCATAGTATTTTTGAGAAAATTTATAATAATTGGGTTGATTTTATAGATATTTAATACTTCAATTAACCATGAGTGTGGAACGCTGTCAAATGCTTTTTTATAATCTATGTATGCTATGTATAAGTTTTTCCTAGCTTTCTGTACATATTTTAGAATAGTGGAATCTATAATTAATTGTTCTTTACAGCCCATATGCCCACGTCTACATCCTTTTTGTTCTTCAGTTAAAATATTGTATTGTTCAGTGTGTTTGATAATTTTATTTGTGATACAAGACGTTATTATTTTATATAAGGTTGGTAAGCAAGTGATTGGTCTATATTGTGACGGATCCTGGGTTCTACTTGATTTGGGGATCATGTATGTAACACCTTTAGTTAGGAAATCTGGTATACTTTGGTTGCCTTTCAAAATGTCATTAATTTGTTCTGCTAACGTGCTGTGAAGTGTTTCAAAATGTCATTAATTTGTTCTGTTATTATTATTATTATTATTATTATTATTATTATTATCATACAACTTGAAGAAGATGCATGACGTCATTACCGAATGCCTAAACGGCATCTCTAACATCGGTATTGACACGTCAAACTGGGATCCGATCATTGTACTTAAGGGAGCAATGATTCCGGGATGCAGATCAGTTCCCATGTAATAATAACACTCCGTTGTAATACTGCACAGTTTATTGTTAACAACACAGGCCGATGGTTACTAGTTAAGCAGGTATACGGTTCACAATAATTAGTGTACACAGTTCTTATTAGTATATCAGATTATTGCAGTACAAAATAGCAGAGGCCTTTTTTGACAGCTCGTCATCTTTCCGAACATGGCGGCAGTGTTGTCAACTCGAAACCATGCGTGGTGCGTTCGGAAATCGAACGCCGCCACACCACCCCCCTAGGGAGTGGGAAAGATCATAGATCGAAAGGTTTTGCAAAGCGAACACTTCTACCTGAACGAGTAGTATAAGGTAAAGTACGTTGAGTATTGTGTGTTGTATCTTCTGTTTGGGGTTTTTGAGTATTTAAATGAGGTGTTTCAGAGGATGTCTGACTGTTGTGAGTAGGAGGAATGGGTGTGTCAGCTGTGTGAGTGAGAGTTTGTGTGGGAGTGGAAGGTTGCACAAGGGTGTCCACGTATGCAGGTTTAACGCGGTCTACACTCACGATCACTTTCTTGTTCCCGACCATGATGGTTATTGTCTTTTCGGAACGACTCACGACAGGATGAGGGCCTGAATAAGGTGGTTGCAATGGTGGCTTCACGTGATCGTATCGTAAGAACACATGTGTAGCCGTGGCAAGGTCTTTGAAAAGAAAAACGTTCTTTTGGTCATGTCGTGACGCGGGAACAGGTTTCAACTCGGACATGGTTCTCCTAAGTTGCGTGACAAAATCAGCTGGATCACTGGTAGATTGAGCTGGCTGAAGAACAACCATCTCGCAAGGTAGGTGTAGTGGTTCTCCGTAAACTAATTCGGCTACCGAGGTACCGAGATCGTCCTTCAGCGCGGCTCGCATACCGAGTAAGAGGATGGGCAAGGCTTTGATCCATGATTCTTCACGACACATTAACGATGCCTTTAATTGGCGGTGGAGCCTTTCGACCATTCCGTTGGCACAAGGATGGTAACTGGTAGTGCGAACTTTTTTAGTGCCTAGTTGTACCATAAGTCGATGGAATAGGTCAGATTCGAACTGTCTTCCCTGGTCAGTCGTGACGCGGGAAGGTACTCCAAATCTTGAAATCCAATCCGGAACTGCCGACACACTGTTTTCCAATCCGGAAAACAGTGTGTCGGCAGTTTCCTCGGCAGTAATGGTTCGCATAGGCCATGCTTCAGGCCAGCGTGAAAATCGGTCTACGGCCGTCAAAAGATAGCGATAGCCTTCGCAGACGGGCAAGGGACCCACGATATCGATATGGATGTGCCTGAAACGGCCAGATGGTGACGCAAATGTACCGAGCAAGAAAGACACGTTTTTATCCATTCGCGGATGTCTTTTCGGATGGAAGGCCACACGAATCTGTTAACCATTAGATTAGTAGTCGCGCGAATGCCGGGATGACTCAAACTATGCAGTTTCTCAAAGTACTTTCGCCGGAAAGGAACGGTGAGAAAAGGACGCGGTTTGCCGGTGCATGTGTCACAGATTATGGTGACGTCCGTACCAGGTAAGGTGACTTTTTCAAGTTTTAAAGAAGTATCAGCATCCCGTAAGAAACTCTGGAGTTCTTCGTCGTCTCCTTGCGATTCAGCCAATGTTGAGAAGTCGGTCTCTAGAGAAACCGCCTCAATCCTGGACATCGTATCGGCAACAACGTTGTCTACACCTTTGACGTAGACAACGTCAGTCGTGTATTGCGAAATGAAAGTGAGTTGATTTAGCTGTACAGGGATCAACTTTTCCCGGCGCTGAGAAAGAAAAAACGTGCAATAGAGGCTTGTAGTCTGTAAATATTGTACAGTGTTGCACTTCCAGAATGTGTCGGAAATGTTGTACAGCCTCATATACAGCCAAGAGTTCTCTATAATAAGCCGGCCAGGAGGATTGGCGAGGATTCAGTTTCTTGCTGAAGAATACGAGTGGTTGCCATTCAGTACCTGTACGTTGCTGCAAGCATGCACCGACGTGCGTACCAGAAGCGTCCGTGAAGAGACCCAATTGTGCATTGAAAAGAGGATGTGCCAAAAGAGTCGCATGTGTAAGGCTTTCCTTGCAAGCATGAAAGGCACTCTCAAGCTCTGGGGTCCAAGGTACTGGCTTTGCACCCTTGAGTTTGGAATCGGCCAAGACGTTTACCAACGGCGTCTGCATCAGAGCCGCTCGTGGCAAGAAACGCCTGTAGTAATTTATCATGCCCAGAAACCTACGGAGTCCCTGAACAGTTTTAGGCAGGGGGAATTCCTGCAAAGCAGCGATTCTCTCTGCTGATGGACTTATGCCTTCCCTAGATACACGATACCCAAGATAGTTAACCTCTTTAGCTCCCAAAAAGCATTTTACTGGATTCACGACAACGCCGTAGTCAGCCAGTTTTTGAAAAAGAAAGCGTAAATGGTGCGCGTGTTCTTCTTTGCTGTGGGAGAAAATGAGGACATCGTCTAGGTAAGGAAAGCAGAAGTCGAAATCCCTTAATAGTTCGTCCATAAATCTCTGGAAAGTTTGTCCCGCGTTGCGCAATCCGAAAGTCATATACGGAAATTCGTATAAGCCAAAAGGCGTTATAATCGCGGTCTTTCATATGTCCTCATCGTGAACAGGTATCTGCTGGTAAGCTTTAACCAAGTCGATGGTACTGAAAATGGTGGAACCTGCAATATTATGCCCGAAATCTCCGATATGACGCAACGGGTACCGGTCAGGGATGGTGCGTGAATTTAAAGCGCGGTAGTCGCCGCACGGTCGCCAGGAAAGATCTTTCTTTGGTACAAGCTGCAAAGGCGAGGCCCACGGACTCTTGGAAGGTCGCGCGGTACCGTTTTTAAGCATCTCGTCGAATTTCCCGCTTAGCAACTGCTAGTTTTTGAGGCGCCAGACGACGAGGGCGACATGACACAGGTGGCCCTTCAGTAGTTTTTATGAAATGAACGGTCGTGTGTTTAATGTCCCTGTGCAGTCCTGGAGGTCTAGTAATAGCGGGAAATTCGGCGAGAACATTACTGAATTCAGATCCTGAGGCAACCGAGATGGTTTTGACGCTTGCCTGATCGGTAGAAGCAACAATGGTGGAAACAGAAAGGCCCGTGATGCCGTCCATAAGGCGTTTGTTTCAGCAGTCAGGCAGCAAATGGTAGTGGGCTAAAAAATCGGAACCTATTATGGGAGTGTTGACGTCAGCTACGACGAATTGCCAGCGGAATTCGCGTCGCAATTTAAAATTGAGGTTAAGCGATACCATACCGTAGGTCTTTATTGAGCTGCCATTGGCTGCGCTGAGCTCATAATCGGAAACAGGAGTCTTGCCTCTCATCAACCTCCGAGGATAGCAGCAAAGGTCAGACCCTGTATCAATCAGGAATCTGACCTTTGAAGTTTTGTCTGTGACAAAAAGACGACGGCCTGGCGAAATGGCACAGTCAGCTGCCGCCGTTACTGACTGGCTTCCTTGTTTTCCAAATTCCACGAACAAGGAGTAATACATTTGGTAGCTTTAGCTTTAAATTTCTGGTGGTACCAGCAAAGCTTCACATCAGATCCTTGGGAATGGCTCCTAGACCTGCTTTGACTTCTATTGCGGTTATGGCTGCGACTGCGCTCGCGAGTGAGTGCTGCAACAGTCGCTGTCAAATTCTGCATTTGTGCGGCAATGGCATGTAAGCCATAGGGGTCAGGAACAACGGGTGCTCCTCCAGGTGCTGCAGCATGTACAAAGGAAGACACTGCGATCCCGGGTGCGACTTCCAAAATTTTGCCGGCGCGGGCTGCGATGTTATTTAAAATGGAATATGAATGATAAATAGTAATCTAAATATATAAAACTCAAAGGTGACTGACTGACATAGTGATCTATCAACGCACAGCCCAAACTACTAGACGGATCGGGCTGAAATTTAGCATGTGGGTAGATGTTATGACGTAGGCATCCGCTAAGAAAGGATTTTGATAAATTCCACCCCTAAGGGGATGAAATAGGGGATGAAAGTTTATATGAAACTTCGTCAATTTTAAACCGATCGGGCTGAAACTTTGCATGCATAAAGCTACTATGACGTAGGCATCTCTTAAGAAAGGATTTTGATAAATTCTACCCCTAAGGGGATGAAATAGGGGATGAAAGTTTGTATGAAACTTCGTCAATTTTAAACCGATCGGGCTGAAACTTTACATGCATAAAGCTAAATATGACATAGGCATTCCTTAAGAAAGGATTTTGATAAATTCCACCCCTAAGGGGATGAAATAGGGGACGAAAGTTTGTATGAAACTTCGTCAATTTTAAACCGATCGGGCTGAAACTTTGCATACATAAAGCTACTATGAGGTAGGCATCCCTTAAGAAAGGTTTTTGATAAATTCCACCCCTAAGGGGATGAAATAGGGGATGAAAGTTTATAGGAAACTTCGTCAATGTTAAACCGATCGAGCTGAAACTTTATATGCATAAAGCTACTATGACATAGGCATCCGCTAAGAAAGGATTTTGATAAATTCCACCCCTAAGGGGATGAAATAGGGGATGAAAGTTTATATGAAACTTCGTCAATTTTAAACCGATCGGGCTGAAACTTTGCATGCATAAAGCTACTATGACGTAGGCATTCCTTAAGAAAGGATTTTGATAAATTCCACCCCTAAGGAGATAAAAGAGGGGATGAAAGTTTATAAGTCTTCGACTGATTGACCTGAAATCAAAGATTGGAAGACGTCCGCTTAAATAGGATTTTGATGAATTCAACCCCCATGGCGATATAATAAGGGATGATGGAGGATGTAAATGTATTAGTTAGAACCTATCAGTACCTAATGGAACGAATCAATTAAGACGAATGTTAAGCCGCACAGCAATCAAATCATAACATTGCAATAAAATAGTTCATTGATTGTCGATAGATGGTGCTTTCACTGGACGGATCGGGCTGAAATTTGGCATGCAGGTAGATGTTATGATGTAGGCATCCGCTGAGAAAGGATTTTGATCCATTCTACCCCCAAGGGGATAAAATAGGGGATGGAAGTTTGTATGACACTTTGTCAATTTAAAAGAAAATACATTGTTAAGTTCCGACATCCACGCGAACGAAGTCGCGGGCACAGCTAGTACTTAATATATTTGTGTATGTAAATTTGCATGCCTTACGGTAGGATATGGCTAATGGACACTATTTTTCTTTACCTTTAAGATCTTATGTACCCATATTCGCAAATGAATAAATGATTATGATTATAATAAAGTAAAGTAAGTTTATTTATTTATTTATTTAATGTCATCAAGCGGATCTGCACTGGCAGCCAATATTGCTTGAAGATGCTGTGGCAAACGACGCATAGAAAGTTGTCGCAGGATACTGTCGCCATTGTCTTTGAGTTTGACGCCGGCGAGGGAACGTAAGTGTCGTAAAAATTGGGAAGGTTTTCTATCCCCAAGCTCTTCCTCCGTGAGTAGTTGTCTAACCCGTTCCTCTTCAGACCTTGATAACCGGCGTGTCAGTTCCTTTTTAAGGTGTTCGTATTTACCAGAGGTAGGAGGACTGGTAACTATATCCTCGATATCGGCCATAATTTTGAAATCTAGCTGGCTGATCACGTGATCAAACTTAGTCTGGTCACTTGTAATGCCAGCAATACGAAACTGCGTTTCGACGTGCGCGAACCATATTTCAGGTCGTTGCTGCCAGAAGGGAGGTAATTTTGGCGATACTTTGCATACTTGATTCCCTGAGTCATCCATTTTAGGCTCCTGTATAGGTTCACCTTGGGTAAATTTCTGGGCTTGCATTTCAATGCGAAGATGTGCATTCTCCTTTATAGTTGCCTGCAACTGCGAAGACAATGATTCAAGCTCACGTCTGAGAGCTTCCAGCTTCATGGCAGATTCGTCTGTATCAGACATGGCAAGAAAGGGTAAGTAGCTAAAGCGTGTGCGTGAAAAACAAAAAGTGGTAGTGTAAATGCGGTGTGTAGCCTTATACTAGTTGTTAAGGCAGAATAACAGCAATCGCTGGTTAATAAACCCTGAGTGCAAACGGTATGTTCGTAGATGGAAGAGAAAAACAATACACATTCAAATAAACAAAGGCCTTAAGATTAAAATTCAAGTGTTAGGTTAAAACTTGTGGCTAAATTCAAACAAATATGATAAATAAAATAGCATTCCGTGCAACACAATGCAAAGGGAATATCAAATATCAATTAGAAAAGTAAATAACCATTAATACTCAATGATTCAATTAGTATAAGCACACACAAACAAGTTAGATCAGTTAAATTATAGAAAATAACTAACCAGTAAGTATAATTAATATACCAGGAAAAAAGAAAATTAACACAGCAAAAATATTTCCTTAAACTAAAAGATACCGTAACCAATAATATAGTAATGTCTCTTAATCTTTGTTAATAAAATCAGTTCATTTTTATACACTCAGAAAAGAAAACAGAATGAAGTTTACAGAAAACCCGATAAAAGAAAATCAAACACACCTCTTGTCGTCATGCAAAACATGCGATGAATGTTGAAGTAGTGGAGCAGCAATGAACATCAAACCGTGTCAGCAATGGATGTTGAAATGTACTGGCCAGTACCTCTACCATGAGTTTACACAGCCAAAACTCGCTAGCGTCTCCGTAATTTATTTGTATGAAATATTGTACAGCGCCCCTAGCGGTCACAGTGAGAATTAAAATTCATACCATGAGCACTGTAGATTACGGTTAGTTAAAAACCTACCGTAATCTACACGACAGTCACTAACGTTTTTCAGCCGTCACCATACAAAAAGGTACCATGAGTCACTAATACTACAGGCGCTAGCGAACGATACGCTTACGATAGTAGTTACGTAGCTCACTAGCATTTTGGCGTGTGAAACATGTATTCAAGTTAAAATTATTTAAGTTTTTGAGTATAAAAAGTCAAAATAATGCTTACAAGAGCTTTTTAACATGAAATATGTTAGTGGTCGCTTAATTTGGGAACTACAAAATGAATTTCAAGCTAAAATATAAGTGAAAAAAAAAAACCTTAAAATTAACGGACCCTTTAAAAAAGCGTTGGAAGATTTGTGCACATTATTGTTTATTTTTTGCTATTCTCACGTCTTGCTTGGTTACACAACACTGACACTTAAACTTTGGTGTCTTAATAGGTACACTTCCACATTTTCATATTTTTACACATTTAACTGCGTTTAGAGGGAACTATTTTGGAATTTTAGCACTTTCTTCTTCTTCCGGCCTTATCCCATGTTTATTTGGGGTCGGCTCTCCTAATCGTTCTTCTCCAAAGATGTCTTTCCTGGGTCGTCATAGGGTCAATACCATTTTTATCCAGGTCTTTCTTAACTACCGCCATCCATGTAAGTCGGGGTCTTCCACGTTGTCTCGGTCCTGGCTTGTGATCGAGTACTTTCCTGGTCATATGCTCTAGTGGCCTCCTCATCACGTGACCGTACCATCGCAGTCGTGTTTCTGCTAGTTTTTCCTGTATTGGTCGTACTTTAAAAGATCCTCTGATGTACAAATTTGGCACTTTGTCCAAGAGGGTGACTCCGGCGGACCACCTAAGCATTCTCATTTCGGCAACGTGTAGTTTATCGGCCTGCTGTTTCTTTAGTGGCCAGCATTCTGCTCCATAGGTTATTGCAGGTCTTATTGCTGTTTTGTACACCTTGCCTTTGACCCGTATTGGCATTTTTGGATCGCAAAGTACTCCTGACAGCTCTCTCCACTTAATCCATCCTGTATTTTTGCGATGCGTGACGTCTGCGTCGATGGTGCCGTCATTTGCCAATATACTGCCAAGATACTTAAAGCTATCCACGGTTCTGAGTGCCGTATTTTGTAAGTGCATGGTATGTTGCGTGGCGTTGTCAGCAAATTTACAGTGCATGTACTCGGTCTTATCCCTGCTAATCTTTAGTCCCGTTCTTTCTAGAGCTGATCTCCACTTCTCTATAGTTTTCTGAAGTTCTATCGGGTCTTTGTCGATGAGCACTACGTCGTCCGCGTAAAGCACGCACCATGGTGTGGGTTGCTGTATGTTAGCTGTGAGGTAGTCCATGACAAGGTTGAATAATAGTGGGCTTAGTGCCGATCCCTGGTGGACTCCCACATTAACGCAAAATTCATTGCTGGTTCCCGCCGGGCATCTTACTCTTGTGGAGACGCTGTCATACATGTCAGCCACCACTTTTATATAACATTCAGGCACCATCTGTGCTCGCAGTGCCTGCCAAATTAATGGTCGCGGTATACGGTCAAAGGCTTTTTCTAGGTCTATAAAAACCATGTGGAGGTCTTTTTTGTCGTCTCTGTGGGATTCCATTAGGATGCGAATAGTGTGTATTGCGTCTGTTGTTGACTTTCCTGCAACGAACCCACACTGGTTTTCTGTGACGTTCGTTATTTGGCATAGTCTCCGATTTATCACACGTTCCCAGATTTTGTAATGTGGGCTCCATGACAGGACGCAGCTCAGAACTAAGCGAAGTGCTACTCAGAAGACGCATCAGCATATGCTGTATACAGGAGACGAAGTGGAAGGGGTCTAAAGCACGCAATATCGGTAACAACTATAAGTTTATATATAATGGCGCGACGACAAATCAAAACGGCGTCGGCATAGTGGTGGACAAATCTTTCCAGAACCGTGTAGTGGATGTGAATAGAGTTAGTGATCGGATTATGTCAGTTAAGTTTGCCCTTGACAACCAGCCATGCATGAATGTTATAACAGCATACGCCCCACAGATGGGGTTATCACAAGCAGAAAAACAAGCTTTCTGGGACGACCTCCATAATCTGACACAGTCCATACCAATGGAGGAGTCAAAATACATCGGGGCAGATTTCAATGGGCATGTGGGGCAAGAGTCTGACACCTCCTCTAAAGAAATACACGGCAACCACGGCTATGGAAAAAAAAACTCCCAGGGCGATGATGTCTTGAATTTTGCATGTACATTTAATATGGCAATTGTCAACACCTACTTCACAAAGCCTAAAGAACACCTTATAACATATAAGAGTGGAGACAAATGCACTCAGGTCGATTATATCCTAGTGGACCGAAAGCTACTAAAATCTTTCAAAGACTGCAAGGTAATCCCTGGCGAACCGTTGACATCCCAACATCGACTCTTAGTGGCTGATTATATAGCACTGAAGCCTGTAAAAGTCAAAATCGCACGAGTACCCAAAATACGCTGGTACAAGCTAGAACAAGAGGAAGGAAGAAATCTGTGTGCAGCTCTAAATGAATATATCCAAGAGATCCAACCAGGCAAGGACGTGAACACAATATGGAATGAGTTTCACGAGTTTAGCATCCAGAAGGCCAGAATTCACTTGGGCGTATCAAACGGACTCCCGAGAGAAAACAAAGATCCAATACTGCGGGACCCGGAAGTCCAAGAAAAGATCAAAGTCAAGAAATCCCTCATCAAGACCTGGCAAAACACAAAGACCGAGAACGATTTAACAGCATATCGAGATGCAAAGAAAGAAACCAAACGTGCAGTAGCGCAGGCCAGAGCTAGAAACAGAGAGGATTTTTACACTGAGTTAGAGAACGCCACTAACGATAAACAGCTATTTAAAACCGCAAAACAAAGACAGCGAGACTCACAAGACACACAAGCAGTTAAGTACATCAAGGACTCGCAGGGGAATCTCTTAACATCCGACGTGGAAATAAACGATAGATGGCAGGAGTACTATGCTGAATTGTTAAATGAGACATACCCCTGTGAACCAATAATGGAGTTACCAGCTGTGAAGGGTCCATGGCATGTCGTTGCGCCAGACGAAGTCAAACTAGCCATAAGTCAAATGGCTAATAACAAAGCAACGGGGCCTGATGAGCTGCCAGCTGAGCTTTGGAAGAAATTAGGCAATGCAGGAGTATACTACCTGACCACATTGTTCAACAAAATACCATCAGAGGGCATACCTCAGGCTTGGAAAAAAAGTTTCCTGGTACCGTTCTATAAAAACAAAGGAGACATCCGAGGTGGCAAGCGGGTTTCTAGGTAGGTATAGGAATGAAACCAAATGTCACTTAAAACATTTAATAAGGGAGCATGAGCACACAGAATAGATTCAGGGTAATAGGTTCTAAGGTCTCTAGGCACTTGTCACTGGTCACTTGGTAAGAGAGGTACTGCCCTGGGCTTTAGGACGCCGAAGACGACGATGCAGGGCAGGAGGCGAGCGCGTGGCAGACGCGTCCGCCTTCAAGGAAGCAGGCACGTAGATCGGCAGGCAGCAGGCAGGCTGTGAGTGCCCTCCGCTAGGCACGTGGCCCGCGCAGGCAGGGCACAGCGAGGCACGTGGCCCGCTCAGGCAGGCACCTCCACACGCGGCTGGCGTGAGGTCTCGGCACTCACGCGCCGCGTGGGTGGCCGGATCAGGTGGCGGGCTCACGGACCGTTAGGGCCGTGCGCGTGGCGACGTGCCAGCGAGGCAAAGCCGGCAGGTGGCGGCGTGGGCCTCAGCTCCCACGGGGTGCCAACGGCGTTAGTGGCCGCGTTGTATCGTCAGGCGCCTCTCTCCCGGGGTAGGCCGGGAGGCAGCGGGACGTCTGACGGTTCAGAGGTGAAGCCGTAGGTTTGGTTGTTAGCCGTAGCCAGGAACCCTGGAACGAGTGCGGAGAAGGGTGCGTGCGTAAGCGTCGTGCCGTAGCTCTGCAAGCCTCCGTCGATGTGTGGGTCCTTCAGCCGCAAGCCCAAAGCAAGGGGATTGGTGGAAGACTCACCCATCGCGGTGGCTTACAATAGAGGTAGGTATGCGCGCACATGCTCCAGGCATTCCCGAAGTTTCCTCGCCGCGTGGCCAGGCGATTTAAGCGAGCAGCTAGGCACAGCGCGGCGAGGCAAGCATAGCGTAGGGTGCGAAAAGCATGTGGGCGCATTCACAGTGAGGTGCAATGAAGAAGAAAAGGTGATGAGTACATAATATAGTTTTTCGACAGTAATGGTGAAATAACGCTGATGCAATAAAATGGCTGCCAGACCGCGTACACAAAGAAATACAAAGAGATGCGATCTGGCAGGACAGTGAACATTGAAATCACATGAGCACTTACCCGTTTAGCTCGGGGTTTTTGAGTAAAAGCGGCTTCCGATTCGAAAAAGAAATAACTAACGAAGCGGGCCCTTATATAGCACACACGAACGCCGCCAAGCGATGACGCGTTCATATGTGGAATATTTAGTGATGGGCAACGTTACTAGTGAGGTGCGTTTAGTCGGTTTTTTGCAAATCGACTACAACGCTACAGTACCCCGGCTGCTATGAAAGGATTTTCCCTAGGGAAAATCCGCTAGAAGGCCTGAACCACTAAACTGACTACCATAACGTTCATACATCCCATTCATGTGCTTCCATTCCATCAATCATTCATCCATTCATACTATGTCCGTCCCTGACTTGGAAGTAGTCCTAAATCAGTGACTTACTATCTCATACAAGAGGTAAACTAATAGTAGTGTAGTTTAACTCAAGACAGTCAGTTGGAAAAGCACGAGATAAAATAGCAAGTGAATCTCCGTAGGGTTCGGTAACCAAGATGTTAAAACGCAGGGTAATGTATCTAGCTACCTAGGTAAGAGTATACTCCGTTGTTGATTGTTGAACGTTGTAATAGGTTTATTCAAGATTTAAAAAAAAATTTAGTACTCTACAAACTTTAAGTTGTACAGTCTTCATAGTATTATAGTAAAAATCCAAGTTCAAGTTAGAAGGAGTCCAGTTTTAAAAATAATTAAAAAAAACTTTGTTCAAAAAAAAATTTAAACAAAAAAAAAAATTTTGAAAAAAAAAAAAATTTCTTTTTAAAAAAAATTTTCAAAAAAAAATTCTTTTTTTTTCTAAATTGTCAAAAAAAATTTTTTTTCAATAAGATAAAGTTTTTCTATAAGTCTTAGTATTTAATTAAGTTTTATTTTAAAATATTCTATATTTATTTTTATTTTAAAATATTTTATATTTATTTTATTTTAAAATAATATTTATTTAGTAAAAGCTAAGCTAATTTTATTTAGGTAAAAGATTAAAAAAAACATGCCATTAAAATATTTGACGCTGACCTTCCAGGTCCATGTTCAATGTCTATGATAGAATTGATCTAGGTCTCGGTCCACGATCAATGTCTACTCTAGATTGACGATGTTCGAAAAGCCTATAGTCCATGACCAAAACAACTGTCAAAGTTGACAAGTCTCAGCTGTCAGTAAGTTCAAAATGTAATCGGTCAACGACATTCTAGGTTATCTTAGAACATGCTGTTAGATCAAATAATTTTATCAAAAGAATTTTAATTAGCTTACTAGAAGTGTAGGTAATTATTACCTTTACTCAACTATAATTACGCCCATTGTGTTATTTAGTGGTTGAGCGAAGTTATAGAAGTAGGAACTTTGTAGAAAGTTTAGTTTTATGGTTATGTTTACAAGAAAGTTTAGGTTTTGGTAGGTTTAAGGTACATGCGTTCAACAATCATACGAAGTGACGAAATTAGATTAGGTTTTAGGTTTAGTGCTTATGTGATAGAATTTTAGTTATTTAGAGTTTAGAACAAAAGTTAAATAATAGGTAGTTTTCACGCATAAGGCTTGTTTTTTGAGTTGCGATCCGCTCATAGTTAGTTATTATATAACTGGGCAGCTCCAGTATATAAAAGTAGGAAGTAAATACCATGTAGTGATATTCACTGACTGGATTTGGTTTAGAGCCAAATCCTTTAGACTTGTTACCAGGTTAGGCTGGTACAAGTTACAACTGAGGTATGGAGTACCTACAGTTGTTAGAATAATTAATTTTGGACTATGCCATTTTAAAGTTATTTTATAGTTAAAGAGAATTAAAGTAAAAAGGTTACAATAGTTTAGGTTTTCTATTTAGGTTTAGAATCCTATGATTGCGGTTATTTGATTCAAAAATACCGACTTTAAGCTGTTTTAGTTAACAGTAGGAAAACAACACAATAGTGACTGGTAGTATGCTATAGAGAACTACTTTGACAACCAGAGTAGCCTTGGGGTCAGCAGCATTCTCTATAGCTACGCCTGAACATAGAAAATAGACAAGAATAGTATAATCAGTTGCGTACACCCATTTTTCAGGGGGACGACTTGAAAATGTTCTTTTATGAACATGGAAGACAACACAAAATTTAATGGTAGTTGCCACAAGGAGACTACTCTGCAAAAAAATAAATATCGCCCGTTTCGAGCCCACAGCAACCCTTGTGGCAACACCGAGAGAAAGACAAGAAAAAAAAACATTTCTGGGTAGGCAGAATGAAACAGTGTAAATGTGATGTGTAGTGTGTGTGTGTGTGGTCAGCAGATAGCAGGTGACTAAAGTGACTTACAACCATGCAGCCCATGGCTGTACGCTAAAAGAATTTAAGTTTTTAAATTTATTTAAGTTTCTATATCAGACATTTAATTTGTTACAAGGTTTACATAAATCAAAATTAGGTATGTAGTTTAATTTTTGCTATATTTTGATTGTCTTTAGTCAGATTTGGATAAAAGTTTATTAGGGTTATGTTTTAAAATTTTTATTTAGTTAAGTTTTAAAATTTATTTAATTTAATTTTTATTGTAGATTTTTTTTGTTTAAAAAAAAATAGGTTTTAAGTGTTTACTTGAGTTAAATTATAAAACAATGTTAAATTAGGTTATGATAAGTTGTCTTTATTTTAAAATTAGATACCTATAAAAAGTTTAGTTTATTATTTTAGTTGACTTTTTATGGAAGTTGACTTAGTCTGTTTTATAAAAGTTCCACACACATATGGCATTTTGGTATGCCATTAGTGTAACTATAATTAGGTTATAGCTATCTAAGGTAGGCGGCGAAAGCGGTAGAAGCTGCACGCCTGAGATTAAGAGACTTAATCTCTGGTACAAGTTGACCTCCTACAACCAGGTGGAGAATGGTCGTAGATCCCTTGGCATCGTCTGACCCAGTAGTGAGTCAGACACTAGTAGTTAGCTAGGCCTACGGGATTTACGACGGTGAGTTCCGCCTTAAATCCTTGGCATGCCAAGTACCCAGAGGTTTTCCCTGCATGTCAACCAATTCGTAAACAATAGGTGAAAGTTTGGCAGATATTTTACACTTAGCATATTTAGGTGCTAATTTTTTACTGAAGTACTTATCCTTATCGCTTTGGTAATAAGTACGTTTCCAGACTACATCTCCTACATTGAATTCTACATCCTTGCGGCGCAAGTTGTAGTCGGTAGCATTTCTAGAGTGAGCCTTCAGCAAGGCAGACTGTACCTGATCAAATATGTTAGAGAGAAAACCCAAGTTCTCTGCATATTGATCTCTAGGTTGAAATAATATTTCCTTGATGTCAGCATTTTGGTAGAAGGAACCGTCAGCAACTAGTTCTCTTCCAAACACCAGGAATGCAGGAGTGAAACCTGTAACCTCACTAGTTGAGCTATTTAAAGCAAACTGTACTGCAGGTATATGTAGGTCCCAAGAACGTTGGTCATTATCAATGTAGGTAGAAACAGCTGTTATAATAGTCTTATTATACCTTTCCACCGTATTTATCTGAGGTGCATACCTAGGAGTGTAGTGTATACTAGGAATGTTATATTTAGTGAATAGGTTTTTAGTTTCATTAGATGTGAACTGAGTACCATTGTCAAGTATTACACATTGTGGTATTCCATGTACCAAGAATACATTATCCTCTAGCAGTTTGCAGATAATTTTAGCAGTAGCATTTCTCATAGGGAAAAGAAGGCAATATTTAGAGAAACAGCACGTGACTACGAAAAGATAAGCATTTTGACGTCTAGAGACAGGCAATGGACCAACAATGTCGACGCTGACCATCTGGAAAGGGCGGGAGCATTCCTTAGGCTTACCCATAATTCCCAGTGGAGCATGGTTTACTTGTTTATGTGCTAGACAGATTTCACATGAAGTTACAGCTTTCACAACGTCCTTGTGCATACCTGGCCAGTAGTAACGAAGAGTTAGTCTTTTATATGTTTTATATATGCCTAAGTGACCTGCCGTGGGTTCTGCATGGTTGTCAGTAATCACTTTAGACCTAGATTCAGATGGTATCACCTCCTTCCAGTCAAACTCTTTAAAAATAGCGAATTTACTTTTCATGTGACGGAATAATTTATTATCTTTTATTAAATAGTTTGGATAAGATGTTGGGTTCTGCAGACAGCCGTTATAAATGTTTAGGTACCAAGTATCGTTTGTCACTGGAGGAGTGGTTTGAGAAGACAACGCAGCCACTGGCAGTGCGCGGGATAAAGCGTCAGGAAGAGTATTGTCGGAACCGCGACGGTGTTTTATATCGAAGTTAAATGCAGACAGTCTAATTCCCCAGCGGGCCAATCTACCAGTAGGATTTTGTAGTTTTAGGAACCACTTTAAAGCAGAGTGGTCTGTATAGACGGTAAATTTTAGACCATTTTCGAGATAACAACGCCAGTGTTCTAGTGCCAGTAATACTGCTAATGCTTCTCTTTCAGTGATGCTATAATTTTGTTCTGGTTTAGACAAGGACTTGCTCATATATGCAATAGGATGCTCAACACCATTTTTTGTTTGTGTGAGCAGTGCACCAACTCCATAGTTACTAGCGTCAGTGTGCACTTCAAAAGGTAAACTGTAATCCGGACATGACAAAACTGGAGCTGAAATTAATATAGTCCTGAGCTTGTCGAAAGATTCTTGACACTCTGTTGACCATGCAAAAGGTGGAGCCTTTTTGCTGGAACTGGTAAGTTTGTTTAGAGGAGCAGCAAGTGAACTGAAATTAGGGACAAACCGTCGGTACCAGGATGCTGTACCCAAGAACCGTTTTACTTCCTTAGGATTTGTTGGAACCGGAAAGTTGACAATAGCCTCAACCTTCTCTGGGTCTGGGTGTAAGCCCTTTGAATTAACGATGTAACCTAGGTATTTCAGCTCGTCACGGAAGAATTGACATTTATTTAGATTAATAGTTAAGTTCGCATCTTTCAGTTTAGCAAGTACTTTCAGTAAAAGTGATATATGGTGATCAAAGTCAGAAGAAACCAGAACTACGTCATCCAAGAAGGCAAAAACTCTGTTTTCAAACTCCGGACCGTAGAATAGTTTATCAACTAGCCTCTGCTGAGTAGCTGGAGCGTTAGTTAACCCAAAGGGTGTAGTTTTAAATCTGTAGGTACCGCGGCCCGGAATGTAAAAAGCAGTCTTGTTTTTGTCTTCTTCGTTTAAAGGCAGTTGCCAAAAACTTTTATAAAGGTCGAGACTTGTTAGGTATTTAGCATCTTTTAAGTTATCAAGGATTTCTGATATGTATGGTAGATTATACGCATCCTTTTTGGTTATGGAATTTAGTTTTCGACTATCTAGACAGAACCGCAATTTGCCATCTTTTTTAGGTGTAAGAAGTACTGGTGATGACCAAGGACTTTCACAAGGTTCAACAACATCCAGCTTCAGCATTTCGTCCAACTCCTCACACAGAATGCGCTGTTTTTCAGGCGACATCCTATAGTAACGCTGCCGAATAGGAGGCGAGTCACCTGTGTCGATGCAGTGTGTGATGAGATTGGTACGACCTAGACCTCTTTTGTCTGAAGATATAGTTTCAAATTGTTTAATAATATTGTCCGCTGTTAATTGTTGAGCCTCCGAAAGCTGAGCAAAAGAGTGGAGGTGTACATCTGTTTTAGATTCCTTAATTTGATTATTATGACTCATAAGGAATATTGATTTAGTATTTTTAGGAAAAAGTTCGAAGAGATACCAGAAATCGATTCCCAATAGTATAGGTATATCAACTGATGGAATAACATAAGCTTTAAGTGTGTGAAATTTATTTTCGAATGTTATAGGTAGATTTAGGGTACCTATAGGTGATAACATTTGTCCCCCAGCGGCGACAAATTTTAAAGAGTTATCACAGGACTGTAGGTTTAGGCCTAAGTCCTTGATGAGGCTTTTATGAAAGTTATCGCCAATAATAGTGACAGCGGAACCAGAGTCCAGCAGTCCACAAGTAGAAATATTATTAATAAAAATAGTGGCATAAGGCCTAGTGTCATTTAACGGTTTATTGTGGATTGTTGTGACTGCATAATGAGTAGAGAATTGTTTCACATGTGATATCCAATCTGCCCACCCATCATTGCTTTTAAATTTAGAATTATTACAACAACCCACAGGCTTTAGTTTTTTGGCTGGCATTTTTTACAGTCAGGAAAAATGACACCTTTATGCCCACACTTAAAACAAATTGGGAACCGTTCTGCTCTGCATTTTTTTAAAGGATGACTATTTGTCCTACACCTGGGACAGAAAGGGCCTCCTTTAGAGGGAGACTTTTTAGAAGATTCTTTTTCAGATTTAATTGCTGACACTGGTGCTGAATCTGACTGACCCGAGTGTTTTTTGTTGTAGTTATTGTAGTTTTTGTTTGAATTATTAGAATTAGAGTTGTAATTATTATTAGATTTACTCTGCCTGTGATATGCAAACTCTGGTGCAAGAGAATTAAGATTACTTTTACTGGGTTCATGATAGTAGGAAGCCCTGGCTTTATATGTCTCATAGTTTTTACATACTGTTTGCAGGTGTTCCAGTGTTTGCACATTACTTAAGGCCAGCACATCAGCATAGACTGGTTTGACATTATGAGAAATAATGTCAAATTTTTCCTCTTCTGAAAGATTTCTGTTGAGACGGTTGAAGAGACCGCTCATTATAGAGATGTAAATAGTTATGTTCTCTGTTTCCCCCTGTGTTCGCTGTCTAATTTCAGAGAGGAGTCTATAGTCATAGTCCTCGCTGTCAAAAGCAGATTTAAGTAGTTCAATTAACTGGTCCCAAGACAAAATGTTTGATTTTATATGTCTGTACCAGTGTAAGGCATTACCCGTGAACAAGTCATAGGAATAATTAAGCATATCATCTTTTGAGATTCGTTTACTGAGTCTGAACTCTTCAATTTTTTGAATAAAAGCTCTTACACATGAATTCCCATCGAATTTGGGTTTATTGCCTTGATGACTTGGACAAGTGACAATTATGTTTGTAGGATTTGAGGTACTTGCCTCTACCTGCTGATTGTTGACAGCAGTATCAGGTACACAGGGGCTGAACTTACTTTGAAGGGTTTTAAGCTGTGTGTCTAAATTGTTAAATAGAGACTCAAGTTCTTTTTTTAACTTGATGGACTCTTGTGCTGTAGGAGCTATTCTGCCTAACCTATAGTGAATATGGTTCCTATTTGACACTGCTACACTGAGAGTGCGGTCAGAGTTTACCGTAGATAAATAGTTTTTAAAATCTGTTATAGTCTGACTAACACTATTTAAATCATCCATCTCATCTATCCCTGAAAGTAGGATGTCCTCACTGTCATAGTGTTTAGAGAGTTTATTTATTTGTTTCCTCAAATCTATGACAGTGCCCTTTTCACCGCCTCTGATAGTGACCTCATACTCGAGTTCGGCCTTTCTAAGGTGTATAAAATTTATCGGGTGAGAGCTCATTGTGATTTAGTATTTATTAACAAACTATATTTAATAATTTTTAACAATTCAAAAATCGCAGACCTAGCGGCAGATGTTAGTAACAAACCAGGATATCTGCACCTTGAGACCTACAGGTAACAGATGGAAGATAGAAAGGAAATAGGTAGGAGGAAATAGTTTCTCACTGCCGGTCAAGCAGACTCACAAGACCGTGGTTAGGCTAAAGGTGTCTTGGCCGCAGTAAGGGGATACACAGTTTATAGATATTAGTAACACAACGTACTTACCACCACGATGGAGAGTATAGGAAGTAGTGACCAGTGCTAGCACCTAGAGAACCTTAGCCGAGTGGGCGCCACTGTGGCAAGCGGGTTTCTAGGTAGGTATAGGAATGAAACCAAATGTCACTTAAAACATTTAATAAGGGAGCATGAGCACACAGAATAGATTCAGGGTAATAGGTTCTAGGGTCTCTAGGCACTTGTCACTGGTCACTTGGTAAGAGAGGTACTGCCCTGGGCTTTAGGACGCCGAAGACGACGATGCAGGGCAGGAGGCGAGCGCGTGGCAGACGCGTCCGCCTTCAAGGAAGCAGGCACGTAGATCGGCAGGCAGCAGGCAGGCTGTGAGTGCCCTCCGCTAGGCACGTGGCCCGCGCAGGCAGGGCACAGCGAGGCACGTGGCCCGCTCAGGCAGGCACCTCCACACGCGGCTGGCGTGAGGTCTCGGCACTCACGCGCCGCGTGGGTGGCCGGATCAGGTGGCGGGCTCACGGACCGTTAGGGCCGTGCGCGTGGCGACGTGCCAGCGAGGCAAAGCCGGCAGGTGGCGGCGTGGGCCTCAGCTCCCACGGGGTGCCAACGGCGTTAGTGGCCGCGTTGTATCGTCAGGCGCCTCTCTCCCGGGGTAGGCCGGGAGGCAGCGGGACGTCTGACGGTTCAGAGGTGAAGCCGTAGGTTTGGTTGTTAGCCGTAGCCAGGAACCCTGGAACGAGTGCGGAGAAGGGTGCGTGCGTAAGCGTCGTGCCGTAGCTCTGCAAGCCTCCGTCGATGTGTGGGTCCTTCAGCCGCAAGCCCAAAGCAAGGGGATTGGTGGAAGACTCACCCATCGCGGTGGCTTACAATAGAGGTAGGTATGCGCGCACATGCTCCAGGCATTCTCGAAGTTTCCTCGCCGCGTGGCCAGGCGATTTAAGCGAGCAGCTAGGCACAGCGCGGCGAGGCAAGCATAGCGTAGGGTGCGAAAAGCATGTGGGCGCATTCACAGTGAGGTGCAATGAAGAAGAAAAGGTGATGAGTACATAATATAGTTTTTCGACAGTAATGGTGAAAATAACGCTGATACAATAAAATGGCTGCCAGACCGCGTACACAAAGAAATACAAAGAATGCGATCTGGCAGGACAGTGAACATTGAAATCACATGAGCACTTACCCGTTTAGCTCGGGGTTTTTGAGTAAAAGCGGCTTCCGATTCGAAAAAGAAATAACTAACGAAGCGGGCCCTTATATAGCACACACGAACGCCGCCAAGCGATGACGCGTTCATATGTGGAATATTTAGGGATGGGCAACGTTACTAGTGAGGTGCGTTTAGTCGGTTTTTTGCAAATCGACTACAACGCTAGAATTTTGCGTTAATGTGGGAGTCCACCAGGGATCGGCACTAAGCCCACTATTATTCAACCTTGTCATGGACTACCTCACAGCTAACATACAGCAACCCACACCATGGTGCGTGCTTTACGCGGACGACGTAGTGCTCATCGACAAAGACCCGATAGAACTTCAGAAAACTATAGAGAAGTGGAGATCAGCTCTAGAAAGAACGGGACTAAAGATTAGCAGGGATAAGACCGAGTACATGCACTGTAAATTTGCTGACAACGCCACGCAACATACCATGCACTTACAAAATACGGCACTCAGAACCGTGGATAGCTTTAAGTATCTTGGCAGTATATTGGCAAATGACGGCACCATCGACGCAGACGTCACGCATCGCAAAAATACAGGATGGATTAAGTGGAGAGAGCTGTCAGGAGTACTTTGCGATCCAAAAATGCCAATACGGGTCAAAGGCAAGGTGTACAAAACAGCAATAAGACCTGCAATAACCTATGGAGCAGAATGCTGGCCACTAAAGAAACAGCAGGCCGATAAACTACACGTTGCCGAAATGAGAATGCTTAGGTGGTCTGCCGGAGTCACCCTCTTGGACAAAGTGCCAAATTTGTACATCAGAGGATCTTTTAAAGTACGACCAATACAGGAAAAACTAGCAGAAACACGACTGCGATGGTACGGTCACGTGATGAGGAGGCCACTAGAGCATATGACCAGGAAAGTACTCGATCACAAGCCAGGACCGAGACAACGTGGAAGACCCCGACTTACATGGATGGCGGTAGTTAAGAAAGACCTGGATAAAAATGGTATTGACCCTATGACGACCCAGGAAAGACATCTTTGGAGAAGAACGATTAGGAGAGCCGACCCCAAATAAACATGGGATAAGGCCGGAAGAAGAAGAAAGTGCTAAAATTCCAAAATAGTTCCCTCTAAACGCAGTTAAATGTGTAAAAATATGAAAATGTGGAAGTGTACCTATTAAGACACCAAAGTTTAAGTGTCAGTGTTGTGTAACCAAGCAAGACGTGAGAATAGCAAAAAATAAACAATAATGTGCACAAATCTTCCAACGCTTTTTTAAAGGGTCCGTTAATTTTAAGGTTTTTTTTTTTCACTTATATTTTAGCTTGAAATTCATTTTGTAGTTCCCAAATTAAGCGACCACTAACATATTTCATGTTAAAAAGCTCTTGTAAGCATTATTTGACTTTTTATACTCAAAAACTTAAATAATTTTAACTTGAATACATGTTTCACACGCCAAAATGCTAGTGAGCTACGTAACTACTATCGTAAGCGTATCGTTCGCTAGCGCCTGTAGTATTAGTGACTCATGGTACCTTTTTGTATGGTGACGGCTGAAAAACGTTAGTGACTGTCGTGTAGATTACGGTAGGTTTTTAACTAACCGTAATCTACAGTGCTCATGGTATGAATTTTAATTCTCACTGTGACCGCTAGGGGCGCTGTACAATATTTCATACAAATAAATTACAGAAAATATAGGAGACGCTAGCGAGTTTTGGCTGTGTAAACTCATGGTAGAGGTACTGGCCAGTACATTTCAACATCCATTGCTGACACGGTTTGATGTTCATTGCTGCTCCACTACTTCAACATTCATCGCATGTTTTGCATGACGACAAGAGGTGTGTTTGATTTTCTTTTATCGGGTTTTCTGTAAACTTCATTCTGTTTTCTTTTCTGAGTGTATAAAAATGAACTGATTTTATTAACAAAGATTAAGAGACATTACTATATTATTGGTTACGGTATCTTTTAGTTTAAGGAAATATTTTTGCTGTGTTAATTTTCTTTTTTCCTGGTATATTAATTATACTTACTGGTTAGTTATTTTCTATAATTTAACTGATCTAACTTGTTTGTGTGTGCTTATACTAATTGAATCATTGAGTATTAATGGTTATTTACTTTTCTAATTGATATTTGATATTCCCTTTGCATTGTGTTGCACGGAATGCTATTTTATTTATCATATTTGTTTGAATTTAGCCACAAGTTTTAACCTAACACTTGAATTTTAATCTTAAGGCCTTTGTTTATTTGAATGTGTATTGTTTTCTCTTCCATCTACGAACATACCGTTTGCACTCAGGGTTTATTAACCAGCGATTGCTGTTATTCTGCCTTAACAACTAGTATAAGGCTACACACCGCATTTACACTACCACTTTTTGTTTTTCACGCACACGCTTTAGCTACTTACCCTTTCTTGCCATGTCTGATACAGACGAATCTGCCATGAAGCTGGAAGCTCTCAGACGTGAGCTTGAATCATTGTCTTCGCAGTTGCAGGCAACTATAAAGGAGAATGCACAACTTCGCATTGAAATGCAAGCCCAGAAATTTACCCAAGGTGAACCTATACAGGAGCCTAAAATGGATGACTCAGGGAATCAAGTATGCAAAGTATCGCCAAAATTACCTCCCTTCTGGCAGCAACGACCTGAAATATGGTTCGCGCACGTCGAAACGCAGTTTCGTATTGCTGGCATTACAAGTGACCAGACTAAGTTTGATCACGTGATCAGCCAGCTAGATTTCAAAATTATGGCCGATATCGAGGATATAGTTACCAGTCCTCCTACCTCTGGTAAATACTGTTAACTAAAACAGTTTATTAAACAATAATATTGGAACGCATCTTATAACTCTAATAAGAGCTGTCAACTGTCCATGTCATTTAATTGAAGTTGACAGCCCGCCTTTTTTACTCTCTCCTGCTAATAGTGTTCTAACTATAATTGTACTTATTAACAATAAACAGTTGGTATAATACAGAACCCGTTTCTTTCCTTTCATGGGACATAACCTACCACAGGTTATGGGCCCAGACATGGAAATCGCAAAGTAAGACACCAAACACAGACGACAGAAGAAAACTTCGCGTACGTATTCCAACAGAACAGAAGTCGACCGCTTCCGGGTCATTACAGACGGGAATATAGAAGATGGATAGAAAAGACGGCGCGTTAGTTTTAAACGACAACAATTGGGCACTATGGAGGTTCCAAATCATGATTGTACTAAGGTCAAAGGGTTGGTACGACGCGGTACTCAAAGAGCCGTCATCCAAAGAAGACAAAGAAATAGACAGAAAAGCGCAAGAAATAATAGTTACAAGGATAGAAGAGAAGATACTTTCATATTTATTGGCTTGCACATCTGCTTGTCAAATGTGGGAGAAATTGAACACAATTTATGAAGCAAAATCTAAGGTCGGAGTACACCTTATCCAACAGAAGTTTTACAGTATGGAGTTCGAGGAACCAATGGCAGCATTCATATCCAAAGTTGAGGAACTTGTCAATCAGTTAAAAAACAATGGAGAGGATCTTTCTGAGAAGATGGTAGTCACAAAGATTGTCATGAGCCTACCCGATAAATACAGACACTTCATCTCGGCATGGGAATCAGTACCTGAAAGTGAACAAAATATGAAGAATTTGACGGCAAGATTACTTGTGGAAGAGGAGCGCATAGGAAAGGAAACTCCGTCATCAACAGCGCTTATGGCAAAAAGAAACAACAACAGAAAATTACAAGAAAACAAAACAGAACAAAAGTGTTTTATCTGTGGTAAAGCTGGACACTTTAAGAAAGACTGCAAAGTGCGTAAGTGTAACTTTTGTGGAAAAATGGGTCATGTATACAAGGACTGCAGAAGCAGGCAAGGACAAAATAAAGGTAACCACAGTGCTTTTATTCTGAATAATCACAATTTAATTCAAAATAAAGATTGGGTTTTGGATACAGGGGCGAGTGAACACATGTGTTTCAAAAGAGAGTTATTTACAGACTATACAGATGTATTAGAGAATAGATTTGTAATAATAGGAGATGGTAATAAACTGAAAGTACAGGGTATAGGCAAAATTAATTTTCTTGGATACAACGGCAAAGAGTATGCACCTTATATGATGTTGGATGTTTTATTTGTACCAGATTTAACAGTAAATTTATTCTCTGTATCATGTTGCTTAGATAAAGGATATACTATGACCTCAACAAAAGAAGGATGTCAATTTACTAAAAATAGAGAAGTTATGTGTACAGCAAAAAGAGTAGGTCAATTGTATTACATGAATTTTAAATTTAATACAGAAGTGGCTTTAACATCAATTGCAGAATGGCATGAACGACTTGCACATCAAAATATGGGTTATGTCAAGGAGATTTTAACCAAAAATAATGTAAAACATGAAGGGTTGACTGATCAATGCACAGCATGTTTAGAGGGTAAACAGAGTAGGGTACCTTTCCAGAGTAGTGATAACAGAGCTAGTGTGCCTGGAGAATTGATCCATATGGATTTATGTGGTCCAATGGAAAAGGTATCAATAGGTGGTTCTAAATATTTTTTGTTATTCAAAGATGACTACACAGGTTACAGGTTTGTATATTTTCTAAAAAATAAATATGAGACAAAAAATAATATTCAAGACTTTATCATAACATTTAAAAATGAAAGCGGATACAAAATTCAGAAAATGAGATCAGATAATGGAGGAGAGTTTGTCAACAAAGAGGTAAGTCAAATATTGAAAGTAAAGGGGATTACTCACCAGACCACAGTTGCTTATACACCCGAACAGAATGGTCGAGCTGAAAGAGAGATGAGAACAATAGTAGAAGCAGCCAGAACCATGCTTCAAGCAAAGAAGTTACAGAAGGAACTATGGGCAGAAGCCACTAGCACAGCAGTTTACACACTAAACAGGACAGGTAAATCACCAGTTCATGGCAAGACACCATTTGAATTATTATATAAAAGAAGTTTTAATATAAAAGAATTGAAAATATTTGGAACAGAAGTTTATGTACATATACCAAAGGAAAGAAGACTCAAATGGGATGCAAAGAGCAAGAAAGGAATATTTGTTGGATATGGGATAAATTGCAAAGGCTACAGAGTATGTTTTCAAAACAAAGAAGTCAACACATATAGAGATGTCGTATTTATCCAAGAAAAGACAGAAGAAACAAACAAAAGAGCAGAATAGTTCACATTGATTGTGAAGATGACACAAATAGCATTAACAGAAAACACAGACAGCAGGAAGTAGACAGAAGACAGGAAGAGAAAACAGAAACTTGGAATGATACAACAACAGAAGATAAAAGGATAAATACAGAAGACAAAAGAACAGAAAGAGACTTACAGAAGACAGATGGAAAAGAAGAAATCAACAGAAGAGAGACTAATATACAGCAGGAAAGTAATATACTTGAAGAAGAAGAAGAAAGAAGTAGACACAGAAGAGAAGAGTACTATGAGTCATGTGAAGAAGCAGAAGATGAAAGTTCTTTTAGAGAGTTACCAATGGAGAAACCACAGAAGACGAGGACAAGGGAGATCAAGAAACCACAGAAGTATGGAGATTATTATACTGGATTTAAGGCATGCACAGATGAACTACTAACTTATGACCAAGCAATAAAAGGAGAAGATTCACATAAGTGGAAAGAAGCTATAGAAAGAGAACTGACAGCATTAGAGAAAAACAAAACATGGATAATAGAAGAACCACTGAAAGGAAAGAAAGTGATAGAAACAAAATGGGTTCTTAAAATAAAGAAAGGAGAAAAGAATAAAGATATCTATAAAGCAAGACTAGTAGCAAGGGGCTTTCAACAGGAAGATGAGTTTGACCACTCAGAAATATACACACCAGTGGCAAAATTGCCAACTTTGAGAATCCTTTTATCCATAGCCTGTAAATATGATTTGAAAATGACACAGATGGATGTAAAGAGTGCATTCCTTAATGGGATTATAGAAGAAGAAGTATACATAAAGATACCAAATGGGATTGAGAAATATGATGGAAAAGTACTAAAATTACAAAAGTCACTTTATGGTTTAAAAAAGTCGCCAAGGAACTGGAATGACAGATTCAATGATTATATGAAAGAGGAAGGGTTTATTCGAAGCAAGTCTGACTACTGCATGTACTACAAAGCGAATAAGAGATTCTACATACTTCTATATGTCGACGATTTAATAATTATGGCAGAGAAACAAGAAGAAGTTGAGAAACTGAAACAATCACTAAGAAGAAATTTTGAAATGACTGACATGGGTAATAAGAACATGACATATTTAGGAATCAATATAACAGAAAAAGAAGACAGGCTTGAACTAGATCAGAGACAGTATTTAGAAGACATACTTAAAAAGTATGGAATGGAAGAATGTAACCCGGCGATGACACCTACAGAGACAGGCTTGATACTATCAACAGAACCAGCCAAAGACAATGAAATGGTGAAAAGATGCAGACAGATAGTCGGTAGCCTAATGTATGCTATGTTGGGTACGAGGCCAGACATCTGTTTTGCTGTTAGTTATCTGAGTAGATATCAAGTTTATGCAGATGAAAATCTATGGAAGGCGCTAAAAAGAATACTGAGATACATCAAAGGAACACTAAACTACAAATTAATTTACAGAAGAAATTCTAAGGATGTACTAGTAGGATATACAGATGCAGATTGGGCTGGAGATAAGATGGAAAGAAAGTCTACTTCAGGGTACATCATAAAGCTTTTTGGTTGCACAGTATCTTGGTGTAGCTCAAAGCAACAATGTACTGCTCTATCATCAACCGAGTCAGAATATGTGGCATTAGCAAAAGGGGTAGCTGAAGGTTGTTGGATTTACAATTTAGTAAAAGAAATTGGTGTAGGTTGTAATAATTTTATTATTTACATTGATAATCAGTCAGCTATTCATGTTGCAAAAAACCCTGAAAAACATCAAAGATTAAAACATATTGATCTGAAATATCATTTTGTAAGAGATAAGGTAGAAAATAATATTGTAGAGTTAAGATATGTAGCAACGGGGGAACAAATTGCGGATATGTTTACCAAAAGTTTAAATAAAGAAGTGTTTAACAAGTTGTGTAGTATGTTAAATAATTAAATGTGTGGATAGATATTTAGCATTTAGTTAATATATCTATACTTAAGTAATATTAGATAGCTAATAGAAGTTATAAATAAATATAAGTATTGTAACTGTAAAAGATGCATACCAATTTTATTGAGGAAGGGTGTTAACTAAAACAGTTTATTAAACAATAATATTGGAACGCATCTTATAACTCTAATAAGAGCTGTCAACTGTCCATGTCATTTAATTGAAGTTGACAGCCCGCCTTTTTTACTCTCTCCTGCTAATAGTGTTCTAACTATAATTGTACTTATTAACAATAAACAGTTGGTATAATACAGAACCCGTTTCTTTCCTTTCATGGGACATAACCTACACAAATACGAACACCTTACCACGCTTCTGGAAATAGGAGTTCATCAAATGGAGTTCTTCCTTTTCCATGAAGTCGACCAGTCGCTGGCCCCTATGGTTTCGCTGCCCATACCCAAATGGCCCCACTCTCAACTCATCGCCATTCCGTGCGCCCACCTTTGCGTTGAAGTCCCCCATAACAACGGTGAAGTATGTTTCGGAGGTATGTATGGCCTCGGATATCTCCTCATACAATGCCTCTACTTCATCATCAGAATGAGTCGAGGTCAGCGCATATACCTGTATGACCTTCAACGAATACCGGTTGGTTATTCTGAGTATAAGGTATGCTACCCTACTCGACACACTGTCGAATTTCACAACGTTGTTGATGAGGGACCTGCGGACGAGAAATCCAACAACACCCTGGGATTTACGGTCTCCTTCCCGGTAGAAGAGCATGTTGCCGGAATCTAGAACTATCGTATCCTGGCCCTCTCTTCGGATTTCAGATAATCCCAAGATATCCCATCGCATTTTGCTCAATTCTTCCTCCAGCTCGATAATCTTCTCATCGGTCCTCAGTGTGCGGATGTTGTGTGTTGCCAGGGCCAAAGTCCGTTGGGGGTGGTAGCGGGGCATCTGCCGGGGATTCTTAGCACCCCCTGCTCCGCCGTTACCCGATCCGCTACCAAGACCAGGAATAGCGGAGCTGCCGGGGACTGGGGGCCGTGTGCTTCTATTGTCAATCATAATGGGGGGGGGGGTTGCCATAATCCCCACGCTTGGCAGGCGGCTTGGGGATCGCAGTAGGGTCACCGTAAGTTTGCAAAGGACGCTGCTGCCCGTCCTTCGGTGGCTGGACGTAGTTTAAGAACGTACCCGGGTCCAGTCTCATGATATCCACCAATAATTGAAACAGTGAGGCACTTTGTAGTTCATAATCCAAATAATCTATTATTAGAAACTTTCAAACCACACAACGCAGTGTCAGCAATGAGGTGTCAGTGATACGAGGGCAAGGTCAACGAACAATAGACGACAGTGACGTATTATAAGCCGTTCTCTCCTCTTATTTGTGAGAAAGAAAGAAAATAAGTAGTGAAGTTAGCAACACGACATCATCTATCGAGCTTACATTATCGCCTACGTAAGATTCAATTTATCTCATGGTGCCAGCAATATCGAAATCTATTTGATCCGAGTTAGTACGCTAGCGATTTCAACCCTAGCGAGCAAGTTTCCGATGACAACTCATGGTAGAGGGAGGTACAGTCTTGGTCAAGTCGACTTGCTTGCTTGCAGCAATGTACTTCAAACTCGCAGCAGCAATGTACAGCGTAGTTGATGCGGGTCAAAATAATCGACCAATCAGATCGAAGGATTCAAATGTGCTAAAAATAGCTTCGACGCTTGCGAACTTTGACCTTGGAAGAATTTTTTTTTTTGTAGGAATTCGCTCGATGATTGAGAAACAATTGTGACAAAAACTCTGTCATCGGCCCCCTCAGCCCGTGAAAACAGATGTACCTTGCACCAGAATGTCCTTTTTCAGCAGATTCTTCGGGAAACGTGCTCGTGTCGGGGTCACCAATATGGGAGCAATGATTCCGGGATGCAGATCAGTTCCCATGTAATAATAACACTCCGTTGTAATACTGCACAGTTTATTGTTAACAACACAGGCCGATGGTTACTAGCTAAGCAGGTATACGGTTCACAATAGTTAGTGTACACAGTTCTTATTAGTATATCAGATTATTGCAGTACAAAATAGCAGAGGCCTTTTTTGACAGCTCGTCATCTCTCTGAACATGGCGGCAGTGTTGCCAACTCGAGACCATGCGTGGTGCGTTCGGAAATCGAACGCCGCCATATACACATAATGTCACAAAAACTGGACTCGAATACTTTCAGTGACTACATGAAAGAACTCCAAGATCACAGAGAACTGCAAAATCTGCGCGATTTTCTGTATTTCGTTCACTTGCCTGACAACCGTTGTACGTGTAACTTGAATTATTATATTAAACCTGATTTCGCATATTTTCGGAATTTTCTTTACTTTGATTGGCACCATTACATCTTCTAAAGTTGTAACATGGTGGCCCATGAGGGGAACTAATAAAAATCGCGACTATTTAATGTAAATTCTACGAAATAACGACTTGGATTGGGGCATCGCGACAACGCGTGCGCGGCAGCAACCTCAAGATTTGAAGCCTGCTGTGGAAGATCGAAAATCCACAGAGTCCAGCGTGTGGAGAATTGCTGTCTGGACAATTGAAGAAGCCATCCTCCGAGCCAGTGGTGCCGCTAAAACATCACCTCGTGTGGAGCGTCAACGTGTCGTACCAAAGTTGAGTGTCCATCCTTTGTCTATCCTTCCTATTACTTACCTATTTGAAATATTGACCATTGCATTCCATTTGTGTGAATCAAGATATATTCGAGTAAATTAAGTATTACAAATTTTCTAAATATTCCGTTAATTGCGAAATTATACCGAACTATTTTTTTTTCATGTACCGTCAATAAAAAATAAAATCTTATAGAAGTTACATCAGATCAAATAACGATTCTAATAATACCTAACATTTATATACTACTGTTTCCAAATAATATCTATCCTTTTAACTCATAAATTCTTTTAATTAATTTTATCTTTATGGTTCCGTTCACAATAAAATAGGGACATTAGAACATCATTAGTTTTACTCAAAGTAAAACGAGATTTGCCGACTATTTCAGATCTAACCGTGAGTGAGAGAACACAGACCGCTTGGGTCGGTTGCGGGGTCAAAGTCCTCCGCATCGCTCATTAGCAGCGTTGGCGCGGCTGAGCGTGCTCGGCTGCTCGCCCAGCTTCTCTGCTTCTCAGGTGACACCGAAACGAGGAACGTGAGCCCATTCATTTCATACATTCATTCATACATTTATTACTTAGTCAATCTTATTTTTATTTTTTTTTATTTTGCAATGGCTGAAAATAAGCGTTTTAAAGAACTTTTTACAAAGAGGGCGTCCGCCAAAGGACAAATAACTAAATTTAAAAACTACCTCAATAATATTTCAAGCGAAAGCGAGTTAAATGAAATTCAACTGACAGAGTTGAGCATAAAGCTTGCTAAGTTTGAAGCTAGTTTGAAGTCAGGCTTGACGATTTGCAGACTGAAATAGAGGTTCTGGATCCTGATAATATTGATGCTGAAATTGATGAACGGGATAATATTGAACAGGATATAGTGATTAATATAGCTACTGCTAAGAATTTAATATCCAAGTTTTCTAGAAAGGCTGAATTCGAATTGAGACGTCAGTCCGTTCATAACACTACATGCTGTTCTGAAGATCATCCTAGTTTAGGTTTGAAGCTTCCGCAAATCCAAATTCAACGATTTAATGGTGATCATTTACGCTGGCTTGAATTCAAAGATACATTTGAAAGTTTGATACACAATAATGATCGTATTCCAGATATTAATAAATATTATTATTTAAACTCATATTTGCAAGGCGATGCAGCTCGAGTCCTTTCTAATCTGGAGATCTCATCTAAAAATCACAGTGAAGCATAGAAGTTGCTTTGCAATCGTTACGATAATAATGACATATTAATTAATCATCATCTCAATTCTTTATTGAATATAAAGCAGCTTCCACGCGAGACAGAACGTTCTTTGAGGTACTTAGTCGATCACATCACCAAGAATTTACGTGCGTTGGTCAGTTTAGGTCAGCCAATGGATAATTGGGATGTCTTGATTATATTCATTTTATCAGCAAAGTTGGATGGTCACACCCTATTAAAATGGGAAGAGAAATCGTACCAGTAATGTAAGCGGAAGACCAAAATTAGAGCATTTCTTTAAATTCATCACAGATCGTGCTAATGTGCTCGAGTCAGCACACCGAAATAATAATCATGTTGATAATATTATGGCCTCTAAGGCACCTCCGCGTTCTACACCCAAGGATAACCAAACGCATAAAAATAGTCAAAATAAGACGCCAAATAATACGGTTAAGTCTTTTGCAAGCACTAGTAGTAATGTTAAGCATAAGGAACCAAAGGGCTTCACATGCATTGCTTGTGACGGCTGCCATCGTATCTACGATTGCCCAGCCTTCAAGGCCAAGGGCATTGATGAGCGAATGTCAGACGTGACAAGGTATAAACTGTGCATTAATTGTCTCAGACAAGGTCATGCTGTTAATAACTGTCGCTTTAGGTCATGTCAAGAGCCTGAATGCAACGAAAGGCATAATAGCTTACTACACCGTCCGCCAACGTTGACAACTCAGACTGCTCACGTTGAGGAATCAGATGAGATGGTAGCTAGTTATTGCAATAAAAACAAAAGTTATCTTTTATTATCTACTGCCATGGTCGAGGTATCGAACCCATTTGACCAGCAAAAGGTCAAAGTTCGCGCGTTGTTAGACTGTGGCAGTCAGTCTTCGTTTGTTTTGTAACCGAATCCCTAAAGATGAGGTTATCTTTAAAGTCCCATCATTATTTATTTATTTATTTATTTATTTATTTATTTATTTATTTATTAGGATCTCCAACAAAAGATATACACAGATCATTAACAAAGAACAACACAAAGTAGGTATTTAGATGGTGTACTCCTTCACTTACAGGAGACCACAGCATGCTCTATAAGATTAACAACTAAGCTAACAAAAATTTTAATATAATACTAAATTTCGATAATCTAAACAAGAGGGCAAGCAAAAACAATAATAACAATAAATATAATTTTGTAATACTTAATAGGAGACATTAATTAGGTATATATAATTATGAAATTTCTTTAAGGCATTTCTTAAATTTGTACAAGGATTGAGTGATGTCTAAATTTGTGGTTTTAGACAGGATATTGTATTGTCTACAAATTCTTGATAACGCGGCGTAGTGACCTAAGTTTGTTTTTGAGCCATGTATATAAAAAAGTTCAAACGTGTTGTGCCTAGGAAGCCGAGTTGGAATTCTGAACGTCAATGAGCCCAAAAGTTCGTTGCAGTCTATCGAACCACTCAACAGTTTGTGAAGGAAGATGAAATCCAGCTTCTTTCTACGACTGGCTAGTGTTTCCATATTATAATGTTGTACCCTTTCAGTATAGCTGGTTAGTTCTTTAGCCAAGTGGTCTCCATGGGGTGCTATGACAGGAAACCTCCACGTGCGCCCGTGGACTGGAGTTCCTTCTCGGATACGTCCGGGGGGAAGACCAGTTTTTCGGGCCGGTGCACCCTGGGATGCGGGCAAAAACTCTTTCTTAAGCACTGTGTGCCTAAGTGGTCTCTTTGCCCGTATGCGAATAGCCTGTCGTGTGGACGCTCCAACGCGTGTCCCTCTGATTAGCAGAGGGCACAGCGGCGGAGCGGGCTTGCGGACGGTGAGTGATGGGTAACTCGCCGTCCGAAGGACCAAGCCCGGGTCGGTGGCGCGTCGTGTTTCGCGCCAAATGCCTGCTGGGGTCGCGGGTTTTTTCTTAACCCAGGATACCGTGGCCCCAGAACGTAAAGGGCATAGGAAGGAACACGGGTGGATTTTAGTCAGTAAGAGTCTGACAGTCCCTTCCGCCCCACCCAGGGCGGGAGGACTCATTTGATGATTTTACCACCTTAAAAAAAAAAAAAAAAAAAAAAAAAAAAGTGGTCTCCATAGCACAAGTGATAAAGAAATCTCTTTTGCACACTTTCTATACGTTTCGAGTAAACCTCATAATGCGGGTTCCATACCACTGAGCTATATTCCAGTATAGGGCGAACTAGAGTGTTAAAGAGCTTTAGTTTGGTAGATGGTCTTTTAAAATCTCTGCTGTTTCGCAGTACAAATCCCAATATCTTGAAAGATCTTTTGACATTGTTCAGGATGTGCACATCGAACTTTAGTGCTGGGTCAAGTTGAACTCCAAGGTCGCGAATATTCGTAAGTTTCATTACTTCAACTCCCTCAATGAAATATGTATTGACTAAAGCAGTTTTATTGCGAGTGAACTGAATGTAATGACACTTACCAACATTTAAAAGCATGTTATTATCTTTGCACCATTTTGCGAGTCTGTTAATGTCGTCCTGGAGCTTTACTGAATCTAATTTACACTGAATAGGCTTCATTATCTTTAAGTCATCGGCAAATAGATAGAAAGAAGAGTGTTTGAAGCATTCAGTGACGTCGTTAATAAAGACGTTAAATTGTAACGGACCCAAATGCGATCCTTGCGGGATTCCGGAAGTAGCCGGATAACTGTCTGAGAAATAGCCATTAACCACCACTTTGGAAGATCTATTTTCAACGTAAGATTTTAACCAATCTAACAATGTTCCACCCACGCCTAATTTAGCCAATTTATTAATAAGGAGACAGTGATCCACTTTATCGAATGCCTTACTAAAATCAGTATAGATGGCATCTACTGGAATACGGTTATCAAGACACTTCGATACAGCCGATGTAAAACATAACAAATTAGTGTTGGTGGATCTAGATCTAACAAAACCATGCTGGTATTCAGAGATGTGATGCTTAAGGAACCACGTCAGATGTCTGGTAACAAGTTTCTCAAATATCTTTCCAAATGTAGCTAGTAATGAGATTGGTCTATAGTTAGACACCAAATGCTTTTCACCGGATTTAAATATGGGTATTACCAGAGCTTCTTTCCAGGTATTTGGAAAGATACCATCAAGTAAGGACCTATTGAAGATAATTCTCAAGGGTAAAACTAGAGCTTTAGCACATCTTTTTATAAATAAGGGAGGAATACCGTCACCACCCGCACCCTTAGTTTCGTTTAAATTTATTAATTCACGGTATATTTCATTGCTGTCGAATTGTAAATAGGACAGTGTTGTAGACGTGAGGGAATAGACGGTACTCGAACAACTTGTATTATCGGTTGGTGCACTGAATGTGCTTGCGAAGTGATCTCCAAACATGTTACATATATCCCTTCCGCTTGATGCGATTTAATTATTATGAGACATTTGTGCCGGATATGTGCCACTGCCTTTTCTTTTATTTTTAATAAATGACCAGAACATCCTAGGGTTGCTTGAAATACTGTTTTCCATATTAGAAATGTATTTTTTGTAACATGCTGCGCTTAAAACATTGCATTCGTCTCTTAATCTTACAAATAACTCTCGGTCTAGAGGATTTCTGTACTTTTTGAAACGATTGTGGTGTTTATATTTCTCTCTAAGAAGTCGTTTAAGGTCGGATGAGTACCAGGGTGGATATTTATTATTTGCAATTTTTTTTATGGGGATACATTCCGCGATAATTTGCCTTAATTTAGTATAAAGAATGTCTACCATATCGTTAACAGAAGAACAGTCCTTAAACTCACTTTCCCACTCAATAGCAAACAAGTGACGTAGAATTATATTATAGTCTGCTTTAATAAAGTTTGGTTTTTCCACATTGTTTGCTTTCAACAAACGTTCCGTCTGTACTGGCATGTTAAATTCAAGGGGCGGATGCAAAGGGTCTTCTATTGATAAACTGTAGGCACAACGGGCAACGTCCTTTATATTATAGGTGTTAGATAGAATTAAATCTAGTATTTTTGATTTATTGTTTAGAATACTGTTGTATTGATTAAGAGTATTTATGGTCAAGAATTCAGAGAAAATCGCATATAAGTCCGTATTCTTTGGTTCAGGGTACAAATGAAAATTGTCGTTCTTTGAAAGCCATGTAATATTAGTCAGGTTAAAGTCTCCTAATATCAATGTTTGTTCATTTTTATTGAGTAGCTTCTGGATGTTTTTAGTAAACGACTCCAGTGTATCACGATGGATTGGTGGCGGTAGGTATACGCCGCTGATGTACAGTTTATTATTTTTGTTTGGACCAATGTCAACACTTATACATAGATCTTCAAACTCGCTCTCAAACTGGGGTAGTCGACATGATTTTAAGTTTCTAGAGACAGCTATTAGGACACCACCTCCGTCTTTACGCTTTTTATATATACTTGACTCACGATCTCGCCTATAGACTATGTATCTATCATCAAACAATTCAGAATCATAGACACCACTGTTCAGCCAGGTCTCAGTTAGCACTACAATGTCGAAATTATGCATAGAAATGTTTTGGAAAAAGTTGACAGTTTTGGTTTTTAAGCCTCGTACATTTTGATAATAAAAGTGTAGTGGGCAATTGAATGTGACTAGATAAAATTAATAGGAACTTGCGACTTATCGTACAACTAATAAAAACTATACAACGGATTTTAGTTTATCTAAGCTGGAGATTACAATAACCTTCGCAGATTCATCCTTTTTCATGAAAACCTTGCCGTCGCGAACCCAAACAAACTTAAATCCAAGTTCTTTTCCTCGGATACGACTTGCGGCATGTATTGCTTTATTTTCGCTAGACAGGTGTTCCGTGACGTAGATGGGCTGAGGTTTCTCCGCTGCGATACCCAAGTGACTGGTATTCAGTTTGTTTTGGTTATTATCTCTGTTGTACTTCATTGAAGCGGCAAGGAAACTGTCGCGTAGGCGAGGACTACTGAATTTGACGAGAATGGAACGGGGTCTAGCGCTTTGTGTGTCTTTCTTAGCAATTCTTGTGCAGTGTAGGATGTCAGGGTCGTTAATATTGCAGCTGATGACCTTACCCAGTTGCAACACGGTGGTAACCAAGTTTTCAGACTTGTTTTCCGGCACACACTGAAGCTCGACGTTGGCGGATCTCGAGTTTTGTTCTACCAGGTTAAGACGCTGACTAAGTTGTTGAATTGAATCTCGTAAATCAGAGTTGTCCTTTTCGAGTCTCTGAATCCTGTCAGATTTATCTTCCAATGTAACTTTCATCTCCTCGTATTTCTCGTTATAGAAAGAAAGAGATTCCTTGAAACCCGATATCAGCTCATTAATTTGGCGGAACTGATCGGAAACAATATCTCTAAGTGCACTTTGTATCTCTTGTTTAATAATTTCCCTCAACGTACCTCTCGAAAACTTAATCATTGAGTCATCATCTGTTTGAACTGGTGCGATATTGTTTTGTAACTCATTAGAGATGGAGCAGACATCAGCATTGATGTCAACAATTGGAGGGGTGATAGGTGTTGAGCGAGATGATGAACAGGGCGAACGCTCCGTGGTAGGACTCGCGAGTTTGGTCTGCCTCACAGGTGTGTTCTTATTATCACTTTTGGGTTGTTTACTTAAGCAGCTGGGGCACTTCCAGATAGATTTTTGTTTGATATTCATACCCTTAAATACCGCTTCTCGAACACCAGCACACAACAAATCATACCATTGGTGACAATTGAAGCATTGCAGGCCCTCTTTGCTATTAGGCCCGACGCTGCGTTACGCGGATGCACGCGCGGTTCTATACAAAAGTGCTCCGTCGCGGGGACCCGTGCGGGGACCCGCGCGGAGCCACGTGCGGAGACCCGCGCGGACGTCCGTCGCGGGGGCACGCGCGGTGCCACGCACGGGGCCACGCGCGGGGCCACGCGCGGGACCACGCGCGGGGCCACGTGCGGAGCCACGCGCGGGTTACGCGCGGTTCAGTCAATAAGGGTGCTTATACACGGTGCATGTAACTGGAGCAAACAGAGAGCAAATTTTTTTTTATGAAGACTTTCGAAAAATTCCTCCGGTGCTGAAATTTGGAATATGGTGAGAGTAGGTGATACAGATTAAACATGCACAATAATGCAATTTTTTTTTAGCCGAGAATTTCGGTTTTTTTACCAAAACATGAAAATTGCTTATTTATTTAACTCTCTGCGAAAAATGCCTCAGTTGTGGGACGTTCTATTGCGGCACAGTCAAAATTTTTTGTAGTTATAGGTTTTGTAGGTTTAAATGAAATAATAGGAAGAAAAAGTTAGAATAGGAAATTATAAACATCCAACTCGACTTCAGTGTCACTCCAAATCAACTTTTTACATATCGCGCTTTATCTTCTAGTGAGAATCTAGTGAAAAATTGCTCTGCCGATTTTTTTTTTTATGTGATTTCTTATCCTTAAACACATAGGTTTGTTACGTAATCAGAAACTTTTTTCTTTTTATACAACATTATTTGATGTCAAATCCACAGTCAAATCAGTCAACAAAGACTATACAAGCATCCGTTCAAAAGTTCTAACACTGCGTAAATTCGCGTGTCCACGCGCGTGGCCACGTGCGGGGCCCCGCGCGGGTCCACGCGCGTGTCTCCGCGCGGCAACCCGGACGGGACCACGCGCGGGGCCACGCGCGGGGCCACGCGCGGGACCACGGACGTGGACCCGCGACGGTTGCCCGTCGCGGGGACCCGTTTAACGCAGCGTCGGGCCTTAAAGTCATTCAGACAACCAGCACAACTCTTTGTTGACATTTTTTTCTCGTAGTTAAATGGAATTATGTCAATAATGCGCTTTAAGCGATTCACAAAGCAGGCGGCGTTTAGCGGTGTTGTGTAAAGTAAAGCGATGGAATACTTGAAGCGCTGTGGGACGTTCTATTGCGGCACAGTTAAAAGTTCGCGACCGAAAGGTCGTAAGCGCCGTGGATAGCGCGTCACTTACGCGTTTTGTTCAACACCAAGATTTTAAAACGAAACAACACAAATAAACGGCTAATTAACTTATGTTTCAACTGTTTTATACTTATTAACTGAGATTATTCACTGTTAAACTTGCTCACTACACTTGCATGATGATTTTCAAAGTTCAACACTCAGAATTAAGTTCAGATTAACACTTTATACCAAAGAAATCTATTTTTTTAAACGTAGCTAACGATAACAGTCATCTTTAGGCATAAATTTCATTTCCATAATAATCAATAAGTATAACCATCATATCGCAGAAAATTCACAGCCAGAATCATCTTTTGTCATAATTGTGTGGTTTTTATTTCCCAGACAGTAAGATGATGCAGTAAGCATGCAGCAACCATTCAGCATACAAGCATGCAGCATGCAAGGTTGCAACATGTAGCAGGCATGGCTTCTGTCACGGCTCCGGCGCTGCGGGTCTCTGGCGGTCCCACGCGAGCTAATCGTCGCAGATGATTTTACGCCCACCACCGCAGCTTCTGCTTACTTTACTTTCTGTACTTTTTGAAACGATTGTGGTGTTTATATTTCTCTCTAAGAAGTCGTTTAAGGTCGGATGAGTACCAGGGTGGATATTTATTATTTGCAATTTTTTTTATGGGGATACATTCCGCGATAATTTGCCTTAATTTAGTATAAAGAATGTCTACCATATCGTTAACAGAAGAACAGTCCTTAAACTCACTTTCCCACTTTTAAATTAAATTAAAAATTAAAAATTAAAATTGTTTATTTGCACCTTAATAAAGAAACATAGTTATACAATATTAGTTATCATTGTTAAGGTTAGTAAATTTAGTACATTAGAGTCGCAGCCAATACCTAAACTAAGATAACTTAATATCTTGTAATTATAGGCATCAGCGCCCACCCTCGCTTTGAGATTAGATGGTACTGTTTCCGATCAAACGGGCTATTAGGTGCAAAAAAAAAAATCAAGGTAAGTTACAAAAAAGAAAAGAGAAAAAAAAAAGTAATAATAATGAACCGGTAAACAGTGTTGTGATGATGAATGTAAGTGAAATGAATGAATATGAATTGACAACTGTGTGTTGTATGCAAGAGTGTGTGTAAATGTGTGTGTGTGTGTGTGTGTGTGTGTGTGTGTGTGTGTGTGTGTGTGTGTGTATGTGTGTGTGAAAGAAATCGGAGGAAAACTTTTAAGTCGAATAAAATCTTATTTATCATAGGCAAGATAAATTAAATTATGTTTTACTATTATACAAGTACTCTAAACAACTTTTCTGTTTCATCATAGGTAAGTGTCAGCAGCCAGGTGATCACCTTCTGCCTGCATTCTCTTTTCGTTACGTCGGAAATATGTAACTGTTTATTTGCTATGTTGAAAAGTCGCGGTCCTAGAAATATGTTGAATTTTTGAGCAAATCTGGTCCTACAGGGTATAGACCTTAACAGATCGAAACGTCTTCTCTTCGTTAATTCTTTTTCAGCTCGGACACTTAAATTGGCATAGGAATGTTGTCTAACAATTAAGGCTAACACAAAGAGTTTGCGTACAGTCAATACCTTACATTCTTTGTAAAGCTCTGTGGTAGAATAATATCTGGGCTTGAAATAACTCACTTTTAATAAAGCTCTTTGAGCTCTTTCAATAATTATGTTATGCGTTTTTGAGGCACCACCCCAACAGGTTATGCAATAGTTAATAACTGATTCACACAATGAACAATAAATCATTTTCATAATATTAGCATTTGCTGAGTGCCTTATTTGTTTAAATATGTAAATAAGTTTTCTTACTCTATTTGACAAGTTAAATAAATGATTTTTAAAATTAAGATTTTTATCAAACAGGATTCCTAAATATTTAATACATTCAACAGCGGACAAAGATGGACAAGAACAGTTATTAGTTTCGCTTTGGCAAGTATGAGATATTATGCGATTGAATGTTGATTGTAGCGGTGCACTTGGGTTGCGAATGCAAAAAGTGATGTATTTGGTTTTATCAGTGTTTAGAGACAAATAATTTTGTGAAAGCCAATTTCTAACCTTATTAAAACCCGTTTGTGCTTCTTGGAAGGTTTCATTCCAAGTGTCACCGTGGAAAGTTAGGGTAGTGTCATCTGCGTATGAAATTATTTTGCAGTTTTTGATATTTTGTAGCGTAAGATCATTGATATAAACCAAGAACAATGTAGGACCCAAGGTACTACCCTGTGGGACTCCATGAGTAACAGGTAAGTCATCGCTTATATAATTGCCAATTTTCACTTTTTGTCTTCTACCAGATAGATAATCCGAGAAAAGTTTGAGCTGATTACCGCGTATACCAAGTTGAAATAGCTTTTTTACTAGGGTGGAAATAGAGACCGTGTCAAAAGCCTTCGCTAAGTCAAGAAATATAGTAAGACATTTCTTTTTGTTATCCATGGTTTTGACATTGTGATCGGTAAAATCATTTAAGGCATCTTCCGTGGATTTACCAGATCGGAAACCAAATTGATGTACTGAGAGCAGATTATATTTTTCTAGGTAACTTGTAAGTCTTATATTAATTATTTTTTCTAAGATTTTTGACAGAGAGGTCAGTATTGAGATAGGTCGATAGTTTGTGACACGGTTTCTATCTCCACCCTTGAAAATGGGTCTTACTATGGACCGTTTAAGTGATTCGGGAAAAATCCCCTTTTCTAAGCACATATTAAAGATATGCGTGAGCGGTGCGGTTATATTATTTTTTAACAATTTAAGAATATTAGATGAAATTCCATCATCACCTGCCGCACAGTTACTTTTCAAACCAATGATAATTTTTTCAACTTCCTCTTCGTCAGTCTCAAGGAGAACAAAAGAATTACTAGTCATAGACGTTACATTTGTAAGGTTATGTGACTTTGTTTTAAGGGTGATTTTGCCTGCTAAGTTTTCCCCAATGGTAGCAAAAAAATTATTTATGGCATTAACAGATAGTTGAGGGGTAGACTCCATTGAGAGAAGATCTAACGAGTTATCTTTTTTGGTGCTTCTATTTGTAATGTTGTTAATCGCTTTCCACATGTCCTTATTGTTATTACCTGCTTCTCTAAGTAATTGTTTTTCATATTCCCGTCTTTGCTTATTAACAATCTTATTGAAAAAGTTCCTGTAACGTTTGTATGTGATTTCCAACACTACATTATCCGGATTTTGTTTGGAATTTTTGTGCATCCGATCCTTATTACGAGAACATCTGATCAAACCCATTGTCATCCAGGGTTTTAATATTCTAAATCTATTTGTAACATTTAGTTTTTTTGTGTTTTTTTCAATAATATCCGTAATTTTAGATTTGAATAATTCCATGGCAGTATTTGGGTCAGTAGCATTAAAAATAGATGTAAAATCAATACGATCACCATCCAATTTGATCGCTTCTAAATCAATTTTATTTATTTGTCTCTTTATCTGTTTCCTAACGTTATAAATTTCAGCACAACAAAGTATAGGAGCATGATCAGTTATAAGGGAATCAACAATAAATGTGGTTAATGGTATTTTTGATTTCAAAATAACATGATCTAAACAGCTATTTACGCGTGTTGGTGTGTTAAATGCTGGAAGAAGTCCATTAAGAGATATAAAATCAAGATAATCTGCCACAAAGCGATCAGTGCTGCCAGTTGCAATATTTATGTTGATGTCGCCCACCATAATAATATTCTTATAGGAAGATAAGCCATCTATTATTTTTTGTAACGATTGAAGGAAATTATTTATGGTTTTATAAAACAATAAGGGCGGTATATCGCCAAAATAGCCACTTCACTACCAACTCTGATCAATAAACAGTTGGCGTCCATTATAACTGGTTCTTCAATCGAGGCTTTAATATTACTTTTCATAAATACTACCACACCGTCATTCTGGTTATAGTGAGAAGATGTGGACATACTCAAATAACCATCTAAAACAGGAAGACTTTGTACGCATGACATCCAGCATTCAGAAAGAACTATGACATCGATATCAAATTGGAATCTTTGTAGGAGGATATTTAAATTATCAAAATTAGCATTAAGACTGCGAATATTTTGAGATAGAATTTTTAAGTAGGAGGTAGGTTGTTTTAAAAAGGTTGTACATCGTTCAGGCTCACAGGCAATCGTTTCGGACAAGGAGTAGTTATCTATTTCACGTAATAAATCAGAATCGAATTTTATAATAAAATTTCACAATGGTGTACAACATTATTATGAGTATGTGAGCATTTTTTGTGAATGCTATCAAAAGGCTAATTTTTACTAAAAATCTTAGTGAAGTTATCAATAAATAATCCTCAGATTTGGGAAGGTGTGCGGTGTAAGTGAACAGTGTGTTCTGAGTAAAAGTGTGCGTTGGTTGTGAGGTGTGAATGTAAGTATGTATGTGTGTGGTTCGGTGAAAATTTACCGGTTTACATGGAACATAAACCATGTAAATAAATTTAAAAATAAACAGTATTTTTAACAATATTTTTAGCAATAGAAAGCAAAATATAGTCATATGAAAGAATGAGGTAGATTTTAAGTTAATATTCACTTTAACAAATGTGAGACACTGTTTAGGGCAACAATATATCCTTGATATTAGTCATTTTGTGACATGAATAAGTCTTTCAAGTTGTTCTTCGGTTTTGATATGGATCGTTGGTTCCAACTCGCCTTTTTTTACTAAAATCTTTCCATTCGAGGTCCAGCAGAACTTTAGTTGGCTACTTTTGACATGCTTTCTAGCGAGAAATAGTAGTTTTCTTGCATTTGGAGTGAGGTATTCAGTCACATACACGGGGGATGATACTTCCGCACCCAGGTTGCCACCGTTTAACTTTATGTCTTTAGATTGGTTATATGTTTTAACCGCCTTTAGTACCTTAGTTTTCGTAGAATTATTGCAAAATTCCATAAGTATAGAAGGGTGGTTGCCCTTTTTTCCCGGCAATCTAAAGGCGTCTTTTATGCATGAGTTTGGAACATTGGCGTTAACAATTTCAAACAGGTTTCTTAAGTATCTGTCTAAGTCAGTTTTGCATTCATTATGCTTTTTAGGCAAATTCCTCAATTCCAGAAAATTTATGTTAGAATTCCTTTGCATTTCCTCTATTTTCTCTTCGAATAACATAAGTAGTGCTCGTTGTTCTTTGCATTCTCTTTCTAAGCGGTCACTTTTAAGTATGACATCATCATATTGTTTGGTAGTGAATGATATGGATTTGTCTATTTCCTGATATGATTTTTCAATGAGCGAAAGGGAATCTTCAATTTTTGTTAGTCTCGCGTCAGTGCCCATTTTAAAAGATGAGAATTGAGTTTTTATTTCATTCATCGTGTCTGATTGAAGCTTAATGAACATTTGTCTAATATCTTCTTTGAAGCTTAAGAACTCATCCCTGAACGAGATATCTCCGGACGTACTTCTAAATCGTTTCGTTGCCCTATTTAATACATAATCTGTAGGAGTATCGGTTATTCCAACCGTAGACAGATTCGGTTCTGAATTGTTATCTGGTGATCGCATCATTATTATACGGGGCCGATTTAGCTCAAAACTGTTTAATAAATAGCTTGAGTACCTACGTTGATTTTATAGTTGATTATCAATATACATATAGGTGATAGGTACTTCATAAAAATCCACGGCAACTCAATCGTGTGTCAACAATGTCACATAGGTGGTTTTGCGTTACCTTCATACGTTCGGATCGTCGGCCGCCGCTCGCTGTATGTCGTTGCGTTTTGCGCGTTTCACACATTCGTTGTTTTGCAGTATCCGTCCAACATAACTCGTTTGACAAGCACTCGCACGACGACAGAGACGCGTGACGTAAGGAGGCAGGTATCACCTGTCCCTGTCGGGCTCGTCGTTGCTCGTTACACCGAAGCTGCTAATGAGGTATGTGCGCCTGGTAGTTCGCGCAATTTAGGAACTTCGTTTAAATTAATGTTTTAATTTTATCGAGCACACAGTCACAGAGAACACGTCCGCACGCTTTCGCGGTCCGAGGGGAACGAATAGCAAACAAGTGACGTAGAATTATATTATAGTCTGCTTTAATAAAGTTTGGTTTTTCCACATTGTTTGCTTTCAACAAACGTTCCGTCTGTACTGGCATGTTAAATTCAAGGGGCGGATGCAAAGGGTCTTCTGTTGATAAACTGTAGGCACAACGGGCAACGTCCTTTATATTATAGGTGTTAGATAGAATTAAATCTAGTATTTTTGATTTATTGTTTAGAATACTGTTGTATTGATTAAGAGTATTTATGGTCAAGAATTCAGAGAAAATCGCATATAAGTCCGTATTCTTTGGTGCAGGGTACAAATGAAAATTGTCGTTCTTTGAAAGCCATGTAATATTAGTCAGGTTAAAGTCTCCTAATATCAATGTTTGTTCATTTTTATTGAGTAGCTTCTGGATGTTTTTAGTAAACGACTCCAGTGTATCACGATGGATTGGTGGCGGTAGGTATACGCCGCTGATGTACAGTTTATTATTTTTGTTTGGACCAATGTCAACACTTATACATAGATCTTCAAACTCGCTCTCAAACTGGGGTAGTCGACATGATTTTAAGTTTCTAGAAACAGCTATTAGGACACCACCTCCGTCTTTACGCTTTTTATATATACTTGACTCACGATCTCGCCTATAGACTATGTATCTATCATCAAACAATTCAGAATCATAGACACCACTGTTCAGCCAGGTCTCAGTTAGCACTACAATGTCGAAATTATGCATAGAAATGTTTTGGAAAAAGTTGACAGTTTTGGTTTTTAAGCCTCGTACATTTTGATAATAAAAGTGTAGTGGGCAATTGAATGTGACTAGATAAAATTAATAGGAACTTGCGACTTATCGTACAACTAATAAAAACTATACAACGGATTTTAGTTTATCTAAGCTGGAGATTACAATAACCTTCGCAGATTCATCCTTTTTCATGAAAACCTTGCCGTCGCGAACCCAAACAAACTTAAATCCAAGTTCTTTTCCTCGGATACGACTTGCGGCATGTATTGCTTTATTTTCGCTAGACAGGTGTTCCGTGACGTAGATGGGCTGAGGTTTCTCCGCTGCGATACCCAAGTGACTGGTATTCAGTTTGTTTTGGTTATTATCTCTGTTGTACTTCATTGAAGCAGCAAGGAAACTGTCGCGTAGGCGAGGACTACTGAATTTGACGAGAATGGAACGGGGTCTAGCGCTTTGTGAGTCTTTCTTAGCAATTCTTGTGCAGTGTAGGATGTCAGGGTCGTTAATATCCCGCAAATAGCGGAAATTCTTGATCAACTAGGGCATAGTAAATATTTCTCAACTCTAGATCTTACATCCGGGTTTCACCAAATTCCTATTTACCCTGAAGATGCACCTAAAACAGCCTTTTCCGTGCCCCAGGGACATTACCAATTTAACCGAATGCCATTCGGACTTAAAAATGCCCCATCAACGTTTCAAAAATTAATGAATAATTGCCTCGCTGGCCTTCAAGGCACCAGATGTTTCGTTTACTTAGACGACATTGTTATCTATTCATATGATTTACAGTCCCATATTAATAACCTTAAAGCTGTATTTGAAAGGCTCCGCCAATTCAATTTAAAATAACAGCCAGACAAGTGTGAATTTCTCCGGAAGGAAGTCACTTATTTAGGTCACATCATAAGCGAAGATGGTGTCAGACCAAATCCCGAGAAAATTAAAGCTGTAAAAGATTTTCACCTAAGGATATTAAATCTTTCTTAGGGTTAGTATCATACTACAGAAGATTTATACCCAACCTTGCTAAACTAGCAAAACCTCTTACATCCTTATTAAAAAAGGATACTTCTTTCAAAAACATTTTTTAATACAGTGATTTGCAAAAATTACAAAAAAGAAACACTACAAATTCCGTTTTTTATTCAAAACGTTTAAAATATTGATAATAGCACCACCTAGTAGTGAATAGCAAAACTAAAAAAAAAAAAAAAAAAGAACAGTGTTACAAGACTTATCATAGTGTTACAAGTCATTAAAAGTGTTTTTACCGTATAAATATTACGGACAGCGACATCTAGTAGCGAATAGAAATAATTTCAATCGCTATTCTGTGTTACCAAACTAATTTCGGTGTTGCCACTCCAAATAAATCTTAAAAACTTAGTAGTTTTCTTATTAACACTGCAATAAGGAAAAAAAAAACATGAATTTTTTGGACAACATAACATTTCGACGTCGTCGCAGCAGGGGATCGGAATCTAACCAGGATGACAGCAATAACACGTCTCAAACCCTAAATAGTACCACAAATAGTATGCCAGAAATGTCTGAAGATGATGAGACCAATGAAATTAAAAAGTTACAAGATAAGATTGATGAGTTGACGTCTCAATTAAATTACGCTAACAAGAAAGTTGAGATATTATCTTTGGAAAACAGCAGTTTGAAACAAATTAATGAAGAATTATCGAAAAAAAACGATTCTTGTAATCTAAACCCTACTGTGGCAAGCGGGTTTCTAGGGGGTAGACAAATGAAACCAAACGTCACTTAATGCATTTATTAAGAGAGCATGAGCACACAGAATAGATTCAGGGTTCTAGGGTCTCTAGGCACTTGTCACTGGTCACTTGGTTAGAAAGGTACTGCCCTGGGCTTTAGGACGCCGAAGACGACGATGCAGGGCAGGAGGCGAGCGCGTGGCAGACGCGTCCGCCTTCAACGAAGCAGGCAGGTAGGTCGGCAGGCAGCAGGAAGGCTGTGAGTGCCCTCCGCTAGGCACGTGGCCCGCGCAGGCAGGGCACAGCGAGGCACGTGGCCCGCTCAGGCAGGCACCTCCACACGCGGCTGGCGTGAGGTCTCGGCACTCACGCGCCGCGTGGGTGGCCGGATCAGGTGGCGGGCTCACGGACCGTTAGGGCTGTGCGCGTGGCGACGTGCCAGCGAGGCAAAGCCGGCAGGTGGCGGCGTGGGCCTCAGCTCCCACGGGGTGCCAACGGCGTTAGTGGCCGCGTTGTATCGTCAGGCGCCTCTCTCCCGGGGTAGGCCGGGAGGCAGCGGGACGTCTGACGGTTTAGCAGTGAAGCCGTAGGTTAGGTTGTTAGCCGTAGCCAGGAACCCTGGAACGAGTGCGGAGAAGGGTGCGTGCGTAAGCGTCGTGCCGTAGCTCTGCAAGCCTCCGTCGATGTGTGGGTCCTTCAGCCGCAAGCCCAAAGCAAGGGGATTGGTGGAAGACTCACCCATCGCGGTGGCTTACAATAGAGGCAGGTATGCGCGCACATGCTCCAGGCATTCTCGAAGTTTCCTCGCCGCGTGGCCAGGCGATTTAAGCGAGCAGCTAGGCACAGCGCGGCGAGGCAAGCATAGCGTAGGGTGCGAAAAGCATGTGGGCGCATTCACAGTGAGGTGCAATGAAGAAGAAAAGGTGATGAGTACATAATATAGTTTTTCGACAGTAATGGTGAAATAACGCTGATGCAATAAAATGGCTGCCAGACCGCGTACACAAAGAAATACAAAGAGATGCGATCTGGCAGGACAGTGAACATTGAAATCACATGAGCACTTACCCGTTTAGCTCGGGGTTTTTGAGTAAAAGCGGCTTCCGATTCGAAAAAGAAATAACTAACGAAGCGGGCCCTTATATAGCACACACGAACGCCGCCAAGCGATGACGCGTTCATATGTGGAAGATTTAGTGATGGGGAACGTTCCTAGTGAGGTGCGTTTAGTCGGTTTTTTGCAAATCGACTACAACGCTACACTACTTCCCCAGACCAAGATCAGTCAATAATGTCCAAGAATATAGCTCATTCAAAACAAACCAAAATAACACAAACTGATATAAATATTGGCAATATTACTTCACATCAAGAAAACATAACAGCAAGCAAAGATGTCACTCTTACGTCTTCTTTTAATAATAACAGAATGTTGAATAATGTTACTAAACCTCATCTACATCATGCGCCTTTAAAGCATAAAATATGCATCCTCAGTGGTGAAAACAGCAGTAGATTAAGTAAAATAATGGATAATTACTCTTGTTCGTATCGTAAGCCGAATTGTAATTTAGAACTAATACTAGACAATATAGATAAAAAAGTTCAGAACTTTACCAAATCAGATTTCTGTGTTATCTGTATAGGTGATGAAGGTTTTAAAAGAACTCAAAATTACATTGAACTTGTTGTCCACGCCATCTAGTGAGCATTATGAGCCACTGCAACGACCTGCGGACGGGCTGGCGATGGGCGACATCTGCCGGCGACAATGACGACTACGTCTTCATTTATCCAGTCACCGTTCGGGGAGAATCGCGCTGCAATCGTTCCATCTCTCTCATTCATCGCGCGCCCTATAAAAGCCCATGTTTTTGATTTCTTTTTTTTTAAAAGTCCGGTTGAGCAGCACACAACCAAGTAGTGGTTGACCTGCGAGATGCCAGTATCAAAAAAAAAACAAAAAAAAAAAAAAAATTTCTTTTTTTTTCTCTCTCGGGAGCCGCCACCTAATAAGCAACTATTGTACCATGTGAATATTTTGAGAAAATACAAAATTTGTACGCCATTGTTTGCCTTATTGAAGAAACCCATGATCCTGCCAACACCACCACATAAGTCTGCACACTTGTTGTACTTATTCGTAAAAAATTGTTACCTTTGAATCACACAAATTTTATAATATGCCTACCAACTTATAAATATATGAACAATGTTAATGTGATGTTCAATAGCCGAGTCGAAACTTTTAATAACCTACTGTATATGGATGTAGAAACTTGTAATTATGCATACGTTTTAGATTCTAACCTTAATTTGCCATACACTTATGATACATACAACCAACATTATGGGACACTAAACAATAAAGGTTTCGAAATTATTATACTAGATATACTGGACATGATCTCGTACTATAGCACTATGACTTAAAAATTACACACAGAAACCCTGTCTCTACTAATGTTGTATCAAATCATAACGCAGCTAATGACAACGTCGATCTTTTTCGTGAATTATCCTGTACCTAACGCAACTAAAACCAGCTGTTTAAAAATTTTTCATCAAAATGTGTGTGGAATAAATAATAAAAAAATTGAACTTGAACTATATTTAGAAACAACGGGTAAGCTCGTGGATTATCTATGTATATCAGAACATTTTTTAAATCAACAATCTGCACAAGCGTTTAATGGGTCCACCCTTTATAGCAGAACTTTTTACGTCATCATTTTATTTTGCATAGCAACGGATATCATAAACCTCTTTTCGCAGAAAATCGTTTGGCATACACTCATTTACCATAACACCGAAACCCATAATTTTGTAAGTCAGAATCATCTTTAGGCATAAATTTAATTTCCATAATAATCAATAAGTATAACCATCATATCGTAGAAAGTTCACAACCAGAATCATCTTTTCGCATAAATATTTTATGTCCATAATAATCAAAAGTATAACCATCATATCGCAGAAAATTCACAGCAGGCATCAGTGCCGGATTAAGCCGGTGCGGGGCCCGTAGCAAATGTGGCCACGGGGCCCTAGAGTTACATTGCCTCTTTTTTAGCGGTAAATCCACGGTGTCCTTCAATAGCCCTTTACGTTCCGGGGTCACGGTAATGAGATAAGTCTCGCGACCCCCGCATGTTTGGCCCTCTAGAGGGGGGCCCCGTGCCTTCACTTTTCGAAGCAGCGCGGTTACACCCCGGCGCTGTGCCTCCACGCGCCACTCATAGACGCGATGGAGGGCAGTCGCCTCCAGATCCCAGGGCAGCAATCCAGCTAGGAGGTTCGCCGATTCGCATGGCATGCGACCAGCTTTAGTGGTCGCTAATACGACACTGGCGTATAGCCTCCTTGCATGAGGCGTTTGGCCCACTGAGATTGGGCAGGAATAGCCTGAGGGCGGCCGCTGGAGGTTTTGGGGCAAAACTCTCAATACAAAATTCCTCAATGTGGATTGCATTGCTTCAATATAGCCATGTAATGATTTATACAGAGTGTATCCTGTATTAAAGTCTTAAGGAGACGACTGTAACGAGGCGTTACTAGTGACAGTGTGGCCAATCGTTCACTTTAAGAATAGCCAAGGTGTATAACAGATTTTTTTTTTGGGCACAGGCGCGGGGCCCGTAGCATTTGCTGCCTCCTGCTATATGGCTAATCCGGCACTGGCAAGCATGGCAGCAGCCATGGCTTCTGTCACGGCTCCGGCGCTGCGGGTCTCCGGCGGTCCCACGCGAGCTAATCGTCGCAGATGATTTTACGCCCACCACCGCAGCTTCGGCTTACTGGCCGGCAAGCCGGCCAGCCTCAGCCGCGGCGGTGTGCGTTAAAACCACCTGCTCCTCAGCTCGCGGTCCGCCTCGCCCCTCCGCGCCTACGCGATTACATATTACACTCTAGGGGTAGGGCAGACAAGACTACGTGAAGTCGGTTTTGCAGCGATTCATTTCTGTCACTAACTTTTGTAGCACACCATATTGATTTTATAAAACAATTTTTTTATTTTTTATTATGACTATTAAATTATTTCTATTCTGAAATTCTGTGATCTTCGAAGTATACTAAGTCAAATTATTTCAAATAATCGGCGCTCTAAATAAACGCGGCGGTAAGACCCCTCTTTGAGGAGTGGTTGGAGAGAAGTCATGGCGTCCTTACCTTCCGCCTGACGCAGGTCCTCACGGGGCACGGGTGCTTCGGGAGGTACCTGTGTCTAATGCGGAAGGAGGATACGTCTGGGTGTCATCACTGCGAAGATCGCCCGGAGGACACGGTGGAGCATACGGTGCAGGACTGCCCAGCTTGGGCGGCGCACCGACGTGTCCTCACGGCTGCGATAGGCGGAGACCTCTCGCGCCCGGCATTGGTTTCGGCCATGCTGCGGGGCGAGACGGAGTGGGAAGCGGTCGCCTCCTTCTGCGAAGCAGTAATGCTCGCGAAGGAGGAGGCGCGCCGCGAGCGAGAGAGGACAGAGTTCTCCCTCCGCCCCAACCGCGGTGTAGGACGCCCACGGCGACGGACGTCGCGCGACGATCTCCGGCCACCGTAGGCGCGGGCATGCGGGCAGCGAGTAAAGGGCAACTCGCTGCCCGACCAAGGACCATGCCCGGGTCGACGGCGCGTTGTGTCCCACGCGCGCCTCAAAGAGCGTCAGCATAATGACGGGGCCCCCCTCTCAGAGAGGGCCAAAGCCTGCCGGGGTCGCGGATTATTCCCTAACCGTAACCCGGAACGTAACAGGCTATGAAGGACACCGTGGATTTTAGTCAGTAGAAGTCTGACAGTCCCTCCCGCCCTGCCCGGGGTTGGAGGACTCATTTGATGATTTTACCACGCTAAAAAAAAAAAAAAAAAAAAAAAAATGCTTAATGAAAATATGCAAAATTATAACTCTGACAAAGGTAATTATGCCCAATAAAATTCTGCCATCTTAAAAGTATCCCAATTTAAATTCGGACATAAAAACATTAGGCCAAAAAACAATTATACTAAATATTTTTTATACCATAACAATGTTCGATTAAAAAAGTTTCTGCCAAGTGAGTTCTGCCAAATAAGTTTCGGAGCAACAAGTTTCTGCCAGATAGAGGGCACCCGCGTTTAATATGTTCAATTATAGTTTAGCTTCGTATAATGTTAGGGGAAATAAGAAAAGAGGAGGTAGTCTCATTTTAGCACATGTATAGAACAGGAAGTTTCGAAATATGTGGGGTCAAAGATCTTGAAACAGGGTTAAATCTCTGCTGTTGCTACAGAAGTCCGTATGATAAAAACTTCGAAAGTTTTATGTCTTGTCTAGAAAAATTGTTGGAGCATTTTATTGATAGGAAGTGCATTATATGTGGTGACTTCAATATTGACGTACTTGTTGAGAGTAAAAAATCTTCTGAGTTTTTGAGTTTATTGACATGTTATAATTTTCGGTACCTAATAAATACTCCTACTTTTATTCGTAACACAGCGCAATCGTGTTTGGATAACATACTTACAAATCTTTCGGATGATGACATAAAAGAGTGTTTGGTTGATCACAACGGCTTAGCAGATGGTCATAGTGGATTATTTTGCAGCGTGATTCTCAACAATATCAATAAGAAATCTAAAAGTACCGAAGAAATTGTTACGGTTAAAAAAAGATTGTTTAATGAAAATAATAGGATGGCTTTCAGGAGATGTTTGAGTAATGAAAATTGGAGTAGTATGGGTATTAACACCTTTTTGAGCAGTCTCGGTAAAAAATTCAAAGATTGTTATCCCAGGAAGCTAATTAAAACAAAACCATCCAAAACCACAAAACTCAGGTGGATTACAAAAGGGGTTAAAATATCAAGTCAGATGAAGAGATTCCTCTGCACAGGTTCCCTACGAAATGCTAGTATAGCAAATTACAAAAGCAACTATGTTCGCATCTATAGAAGAGTAATTCGGCAAGCAAAAATAGCGGCAACAGTAAATTATCTAAATCAGTGTTTCCCAACCTTTGGTCCGCGGACCCCTGGGGGTCCGCGAGTATATGTTAAGGGGTCCGCGGTGTCATCTCTGGACTATATATATATAAATGCTAATGTCTCGTAATTGCTACGCTTAGTTAGCACTGCGGTGAGCCAGGCTGAATGAATGATGTGAGTGAAATTAAGTACGTGCGTATACAAAAAACTAATACAGAACCGGATTACTAGTCGAATCTGATTTGAGATTACAATTAAATTATTACTTTATTAAGGGGGTCCGTGAAAACTTAGCATGATTACCTAGGGGTCCGTGGCCGAAAAAGGTTGGGAAACGCTGATCTAAATAATGCAACAAATATAACAAAAGCAACTTGGAAATTGGTGAATGAAAATACTAAGAAGACTAAAAACAGACAATATAGTAATGTCATCCTAAAAATAGACAATAAAGTGATTACAGATTCCCAAACAATCGCAAACCATTTCATTGATAGTTTTGTGTTCAAATCTTCAATATCGACCCTCGAAAAAGAAAAAGCAATGTCTTTTCTGTCCGAAACTACTAAGAAAGTAGAAAGTGTCTTGACTTTCAAACCAACAACACCTTCTGAAATCATAAAGATAGTTAGTAATATGGTCAACAAAAATTCTAGCGGATTCGATGATTTACCGATATCGATTCTAAAGGAAAATATAGACACAATGGCTCTACCTCTCTCAGAATTTTTTAATAAATATATCGAAGAGTCGATTTTTCCAGACCAACTGAAATTAGCTAAAGTAATCCTGATATTCAAAAAAGGTATTAAGACTGATCCAAAAAATTACAGACCTATATCCCTGTTACCCACTTTATCTAAGGTATTCGAAAAGATCATTAAATCAAGACTAATGGTACATTTAAATTTAAACAAAATAATTAACTTAAGACAATTCGCATATCAGAAAGGCGTAGGAACCTCAGATGCAGTGAACACTCTCATACATGACATAGTTGACAAATTAAATGACAAAATGAAAGTGGCGGGATTATTTATTGACCTGAGCTCCGCTTTTGACACCATTGATCATGAGCTGCTTATTAAAAAACTTGAACATTATGGAGTTAGAGGCCAGTCTTTACAACTTATAAATTCTTACTTACAAAATAGAAGAATGTTTGTTGAAATAAAAAGAATCGATGAAAATAATCACGAAGTTATATACACGTCAAAAATAACTAACATAAAGCGCGGCGTGCCTCGCGGCTGTATTTTAGGACCAATATTTTTTATTACATTCATTAATGACATGTTTAATTTTATGCATCATGTTCAGCCTGATGTTAGGCTTGTCATTTTTGCGGATGATACAAATATTATTTGTGGAGCAAATAGCTTAAAAGAACTAACTGAAAGCGTAAATAAAAGCCTGGCATATCTCTGTGACTGGTTTACAGCTAGCAACCTTTTATTAAATACAAGTAAGACAAATATTATCTTATTTAAGACTACATCTCGTGATAATGATAGTATGGATGTACACTTAAAGGGAGATAAAATTGAATTAGTAGATAAGGTTAAATTCTTAGGGATCAATATAGATGTATACTTAAACTGGAAACAAGAGCTGACTGCCATTGCTTCTTCTATTTCATCAGCATGCTATGCCCTTAGGAGCCTGAGAGATGTTTTAGATCTGAAGCAACTCAAGGCCGTATAATATGCCCTGATAGAATCGAAATTAAGATACAGCATCATGCTTTGGGGTAACAGCTACAGTTATAACTGTCAGAAGGCGTTTATCTTACAGAAACGCGTAAAGTGATCTCCACTTTATTGAATTGGGAATATTAACTGTACCATGTTTATAAATTTTGGTCATTTTAAGTCATTTTGCTAAGTATATTCACCTATACGAATCACAGGAGGAACGTGAATTACGAGAAAACTCCAGAAGGAAGGATTTTATGCATAAAATGTCACCAAATTTGAACATTGCTAAGCATTGTTCCAGATACCAAGCAGTGGAAATATTTAATAGGTTACCGTTTCAGTTAAAATTATTAATTTATAACTCTCACCAATTTAAAATAAAACTTAAAGCCTTCTTATTGGAAAAATGCTTCTACTCAGTCTCAGAATATAATTATGTCTATTGATAAGAAATGGGCCAAATAAATGAACTTGGATTGTATTATAATTATGAAATTGATTGACATTATTATTATACACCAATTTGACATTTTCACATATTATTGACATATTGTTTATCTAATACCCAAATATCTAATAAAAAAGCTTTGTATTAATATGTTTCTGCATGTAAAATTTGTAATAATATGTAATGTTCAACACAGTGTAAATTGTTATGAATAAATGAAATGAAATGAAAAAAAAAATGAAATGAAATGAAAAATTGGCAAAATGAACAACAGTTTGCCTTTGAATCCTTAAAAAATAAACTAATCTCTGCTCCAATCCTTGCATGTCCCGATTTCACCCAACCTTTCCTTTTAACCTGTGACGCCTCTAATTACGCTATCTCTGCCATTTTATCCCAAGGAATTATCGGACAAGACCGTCCTGTTGCGTATGCTTCACGCACTCTTAATAAGGCAGAGTGCAATTACAGCGTCATAGATAAAGAATGCCTAGCCATAATATTTGGCACTAAAATATTCAGACCCTACTTATACGGCCATCAATTCACAATTTTAACAGATCACAAGCCATTACAATGGCTGTTTAATTGCAAAGATCCGGGATCTAGACTCATCCGCTGGCGTTTACAGCTAGAGGAATTTGAATACAAAATTCAATATAAAAAGGGCAAAATCAACGCTAATGCCGACGCCTTGTCTCGATTCCCTGTCAATCCTGTCAATCCTGAAAATGCCCAAGAATCAAACCCTAATCCAGAATCGGATCCCTCTCATAATATTGATAGTGATCTAATGGACTTACTAATATCCCCACCGTCCTTTAACTCTGACGAGTTCGGTCTAGATAACGTTGGAAACGACCTATCCGACTTACCTGAGTTGCAAGAACTCGCAACCGATGAAACACCAACTCTCGATGATCAACCTGAAACCTCTCCACAACCATCGACGAGTGCATGTCCAAACTTACCTGCTGATAATTATAATACATTCCTGAAAGCAATAGTAGATAAAAATAAATCATACAACACAGAAATCATAGAACACAATGAAAGCCTCCTAAAATCTTCGTCTAAGATCATCCTCATACCAGTAGGTATCAGCAATCGATTTAGACGAATCAAACCCTTATGTACAAGAAATATTAGACAATTTTGAAAATAGTGAAGATATAATTAACACTGAAAAAGAATTATATTATTACCAAAAGCTCACGCTAAACAATAAAATATTCTATTTCTTATTCATAAAGGTTCATCATTTTGATGAATCATCATATACTGAAATTTTCGAAACACTGAAACATGTTAAAAACGAGATAATTACAAGCGGAGATATAAATGAAATTGCTATATCCGATTTGAAAAACCCATTTGAAAAACACTCTTTCATTAAAATTTATAATATCCTTACTTACCTTTTCCATGATACTAATATCAAAATTCATTTAAACCATAATAGTATTATGTATCCTACTCCCACTGAAATTAAGAAAATTCTACACGATAATCATAATATCCCAATAGCGGGTCACTTGGGATCCACACGCATGCATAATAGGATCAAGGAATCCTATTACTGGAAGGGCATGCGTAATGACATAGAATCCTACGTAAAACAGTGTAAATTATGCCAAGAAAATAAGGCTCTGAGAAAAATAAACCGCAGCCCGATGCAAATTACTAGTTCTTCCACCAAACCATTCGAACGAATCTCCTTAGACATCGTAGGCCCACTGCCTGAAGCAGGACCTGCTAAACTAAAATACATACTTACAATTCAAGATGACTTAACTAAATTCTCTTCCGCCTATCCTATCCGTAGTACTACAGCTGAGGAAACCTCAGAATGCTTACTCCACTACATATCTATTTTTGGTATCCCTAAAATGATTCTTACCGACCAAGGCACCAACTTTACATCAGACCTATTCATATTCATATTCATTTATTTGCATTCCACAAGGTACAAAAAAGATGTTACAAAGAGCTTAGAGCTAAGATCCGTTGTAGACCCTGTCAGGGCACAGCAAATGTTGAGATACAGTCATAATATCTATTACCTATAGCTAAGTACTACATACAGTTAAAATTCGTACAAAACTAATACTAAATAAATATTATAATTTTACATGATACCAAATTAAACATTTTGCAAAAGGGAAAAATAATAGTAACAATAAATAATTTATAATTGTGTTATTCGTTAACTTATGTACTAGTTAGTAGATTTATTTAAAGCTTATGTTTAACGTGAGATCATAGATACATGGTATCAAGTTATGAGGTGCACAGAGTACATTATATATTATACAGGGTGGAATTTTGTAATGCCACCTGGAGGGAAAATACCCTTAATACTGCAGATAGAAAATTTTACTCAAAGGAAACATTCCTTTATTTTTGAATAGAAAGAAAACTGCATTCAAAGATTTTCGAAAATTCTCTTCTCCCACCCAGGAATCGAACCGGCTAAAATCTGAAAAAATTATACCCGTACTTTTATGGCATCGATCGTTAGGGTCAATTATAACGATGATATCTCTCTAACAAACATGATAAATTAAATGAAAGGAAAACCAGGAAATCTTAAATTAAAGCTCTCGTAACATGTAATATGGTTTCTTGGTTCAATTCCCGGGTGTGGGAGAAGAGAATTTTCGAAAATCTTTGAATGCAGTTTGCTTTCTATTCAAAAATAAAGGAATGTTTCCTTTGAGTAAAATTTTCTATCAGCAGTATTAAGGGTACTTTTCCCTCCAGGTGGCATTACAAAATTCCACCAATATGGACCAAGAAACCATATTACATGTTACGAGAGCTTTAACTTAAGATTTCTTGGTTTTCCTTTCATTTGATTTATCATGTTCTTCAGAAAGATTTCATCGTAATAATTGACCCTAACGATCGGTGCAATAAAAGTACAGGGTATAATTTTTTCAGATTTTAGCCGATTCGATTCCCGGGTGGGAGAAGAGAATTTTCGAAAATCTTTGGATGCAGTTTGCTTTCTAATCAAAAATAAAGGAATGTTTTCTTTGAGTAAAATTTTCTATCTGCAGTATTAAGAGTACTTTCCCGCCAGGTGGCATTACAAAATTCCACCCTGTATAATTCAGAAATATACATATATTGAAGATTAAGTGTGTTTACATGTTTAACAACTTTTGACAATTTAGATAGATGGTATCATCTGTTTAGGACTGTGTTTATGTACATACTATTTAATGAAATTAATTATAGTTTTTCAGCCAAGAATTCGTTCACATTGTAATAACATTTGTCTAACAGAAATGACTTTGGGGTGCTATGACAGGAAACCTCCACGTGCGCCCGTGGACTGGAGTTCCCTCTCAGATACGTCCGGGGGGACGACCAGTTTTTCGGGCCGGTGCACCCTGGGATGCGGGCAAACCTCTTCCTTAGGCACTGTGTGCCTAAGTGGTCTCTTTGCCCGTATGCGAATAGCCTGTCGTGTGGATGCTCCAACGCGTGTCCCTCTGATCAGCAGAGGGCACAGCGGCGGAGCGGGCTTGCGGACGGTGAGTGATGGGTAGCTCGCCGTCCGACCAAAGACCAAGCCCGGGTCGGTGGCGCGTCGCGTCATGCCTGCTGGGGTCGCGGGTTTTTTCTTAACCCAGGTTACCGTGGCCACGGAACGTAAAGGGCATAGGAAGGAACACGGGTGGATTTTAGTCAGTAAGAGTCTGACAGTCCCTTCCGCCCCACCCAGGGCGGGAGGACTCATTTGATGATTTTACCACCTAAAAAAAAAAAAAAAAACAGAAATGACTTTAATTTATTAATAAATCTGTTATGTTTATTTATATTTCTTATTTCTTCCGGTAACTTATTATATATTTTTATCGACATGACGTATGTACTAGAGGAGTGCATTTTTAATCTGGATGTAGGTATGTTCAATCTATTTTTATGTCTTAAGTTAATTTTAGTTTGTATGTCTTCTCTTTTTGTGTAAAGTTCCGGGTATTTCCTTACAAATTTACAGATTTCAAAGATGTAGAGGCACGGTAGGGTTAAAATTTTTTGTTCCTTGAAGTGATTCGAGTTATTGGTTAGGATTTTGTTAAAAGCTTCGTAATTTTCATTAATATTTTTTTCAGCCGTTATTATGTCGTTCCAGTTTATTTCTTTTAAGCTTAATTTAAATTTTTCCATATTTTTATTGTTGAATCGCCTTTTCGTTGTGTACCAAGTTATTTGTTTTGTTTGTTTTGGTAATTGTAAATGTAAAATTATACTATTATGATCCGAAAAACCAAACTCTTCTACGGTTGTGTACATATCTTTATGTTTGAAATTTGTGAATATAAGATCTAAACATGTACTTGTAGTAGGCGTTATTCGTGTTGCAGAATCACCTATTTAAAAAGACCTGTGAATTTCTTAAGATAAAAAATCTTTGGTCGTCGCCATACCACCCTCAAACACAAGGCGCCCCGGAAAGAAGTCACTCTACTCTTAAAGAGTATTTAAAATCCTATATTAATGACGAACAAACAAACTGGCCCCGTTACATCTATACAGCTATGCTCGCCTATAATACCAGCATCCACACTACTACGCATTACTCACCCTATGAACTCATGTTTGGAACTAAACCATTCATTCCCAACTCTGTTTACGACGGAAACCTTGGTGCAACTTACCCGGATTATGTCCGTATGCTCCAAGGTCGACTGAAATGTTCACGAGAAAAAGCATTAGACTTTATAAAAAGATCTAAAGAGACCTCTAAAACTTATTATGACACTCATACTCGCCCTATCCAGTATAAGGTTGGCGACTATGTATACCTCAAAAACCATTTGAGACTACGCAAGGCTCTCTCTCCTATTTGGAAGGGGCCATATAAGATAGTTAAAATTAATGGTAGAAATACACTTACCTTACTTATTAACCGACGTCACGTCACCCATCACTTTGATCAAGTGAAACCAGCTGATGTCGAAACAAACCTGTAAAAGGAATAAAATAAGTTTTAGTTAGTTTAGATATACACTAGGATACTACATACATAGGATAACTTACCTTAGTTGATAACACTAGCTATTATTTACAGTCCAGTTCGGGGTCAACCTCACCAAGACTTCATCCTGCCAATCACCACGAGCCCTGGCTTATATTTTGACTACTTAGGTAAACTGAAAATTAACAATGTACAATTGAACGTCTTATTACCTGTAGATATCTCACATCTTGAACAACACATACAGAATATTAAACACGCCTTAAAAGAAACTAGGTATTTGTGTAATCAGACTAGAATAATAGAAGTTAATGCAGAATGTGATGGTATGTTACAACCATTAACAGCACGATTCCAAGATATGGAAAAAGAATTCCAATCTATCTCTCATTTAATAGATAATAGAAATAAACGTGGAGCTTGGATCGGGGGAATAGGTTCTGTATTAAAACAAATATTCGGAACTCTAGACGAAAATGATGCGTTGAAGTATGACGAAGCGATAACATCATTACAAAACGATGAGAAACGGATGACTTCACTGATGAAAGAAAATATTTTAATTACCACTTCCGTAATAAAATGTTTCAATAATACTTTGAATAAAATAAAAACTAATGAATTAAGTCTAAATGAAGCTATCGACAACCTCTCTGTAAATATAAAAAATATTTCTGTAATTACCAACGGACTTCATATATTAACTAAAGTCAATAGGATTCTGAATGTATTGGAAACATCAATACTTACCTTGTCATTCCAATTGGAAGATATAATTAATGCCATTTTATTTAGTAGTCAAAACATATTGCACCCGTCTATTATGACGCCCACACAATTACATAGAGAGCTTGCCGATAACTACAGACATTTGCCAAGCGACCTTGAGCTGCCTGTAACCTTAGATATTAAGTTTTAGTTAGTTTAGATATACACTAGGATACTACATACATAGGATAACTTACCTTAGTTGATAACACTAGCTATTATTTACAGTCCAGTTCGGGGTCAACCTCACCAAGACTTCATCCTGCCAATCACCACGAGCCCTGGCTTATTATTATTATTATTTATTTATTGTCAGACAATTACATCCAAAATATTATTAATACAATACATTACATCACATCACAATACTATAAAATACCAAAATTAAAACAACGTCACACTTAAAAACTGATTTAAATTTCAAAATTTTTCAAAAATTTATAATAATTAACATCAAAATTAAAAATAAAGTCAAAAATAAAATGAAATCATAATCAGAATAAAATCAAAATTAAAATAAATGCAAAATTAAAATAAAATTATAATAAAATCTAAATTATATCTAGATGATGAGAACTATATATATATAATAAGAGATAAGGAAACAATTACCTCCCCCACGCCTTAAATACTGGCGCATGAAGGGTCAGCCAATGTTTCATGAACGGCCCGTCCAACCTGCCGGCGACGACGGCGAGGAGACTGTTGCCGCCGCCCCTGACTCTGCCCGCTATTGAGGCTGCCCGCTTGCGCATAGTGGCATAAAAACAGTCTACGCGCACATTGGCAAACATCCCCGATGCGCTGCAAAAGCGAGGCAGCCGCAACAATGCCCTCAGCGCGTTGTTATATTGAACTCGGAGGGCACTGTAGGATTTCTGCGAGTATGACACCCACAGGCTGCTCGTATAAAATGCAGTACAGTAGGCTCGAAACAAGGTGACTTTTACTTCCTTGGAGCTACGAGCAAACCTGCGAGCTATCATGTTCGCCCTCGTCGACAGCGCCCTCCGTTCCCGTTCAATATCAGCGTCATCCTTCAAGTCAGACGTCACGATATGGCCTAAATATTTAAAACATTGTACGCGCTCCAAAGGTACGCCGCACAGTTTGACTGGAGGTACTTCCGTCAGACCTTTTGTCCCAGTTTGGAAGATCATAAGCACACTCTTCGCTACGTTATATTTTAGACCATGTGCCTGAGCGTACGTCTCGCATATGCTCATGAGCTCCCTGAGACCGCCTATAGACGCACTCAGCAGCACCATGTCGTCCGCATAGCTGATGTTATTAAAACAAACATCATCAACATGGCAACCAACATGGCGGCTGCTGAGCGCGACCACAAGATCATCCATGTACAGATTGAAGAGCATGGGTGAGGTCAAACCTCCCTGCCTCACCCCGCACTCCAACCTGTAAGAGTCCGACAGAACCCCCGCCCACCTTACATTATTGACCTGGTTCCCGTACCAGTGCAGTGCTGGAAGATGTTCACTATTTCAGGTGCAATTTTACGATCACGTAGCTTTTTCCACAGCACTTCGTACGAAACCAAGTCAAAAGCCCTGGACAAATCTAGAAAACCGGCATATACGGCAGTCTTCCGGTCTGTGTAGTACTTGACAGCATGCTTCATACTCAGTATCGCACTCTCAGTAGACAACTTCGGCCTGAACCCAAACTGGTTGTCGTGTAGAGTTATGACTTTGTTTAAGTGAGAAGAAAGCATGCCGTCAAACACCTTCGCGATGACTGTAGCTAAGGAAATCGGCCTATAGTTCTTTTTATCCGCAATGTCACCAGTTTTATTTTTTAAAATTGGTACTACAACCGATCTCATCAGGTCTTCTGGCAGATAAGAATGTCTAAGGCAGAAATTAAATAACATCGCAAGGACACGTGACAGGTGGGGACCCGCATACTGAAGGTGCTCAATGCTGAGCCCGTCATGCCCAGGCGACTTACCTCTAGTCATGCCTTTAATTACGCTTGCCACCTGTGCTGCAGAAAAGTTAATGCTAGGCTTTAAGGCACATTCAGACTCAGCATTAGTCACCTTTACACGCGGGCTATTATGAGACTTCACACAGAAATGGTTTTTAAACATATTTGCAATATCCCTATCATCAGACACGCCATCGACGCTCACCGGCAGGCCAGCCCTAGGATTTTGTCTTTTTGTATCTTTCCAGAAGCTGCGAAAGTCTTTTGCTGCATGCTTCTCGGCAAGTATGTCCATTTGGATTTGGTCTTGGTGATTAAGACACCACCTCAACTTAGACTTGAAAGTCCTTCTACTCTTACTCATTTCCTCAAACACCACACCGTATTTCGGTCTACCGCACAAAACCCATTCCCCAAACCTTTGCCTGGCATACAAATGAGCCTCGCTAACGTGTCTGTTCCAGCCCACCACGCGCCGTCGCGACCCTTTGCCATTACGTTTCTCCCTGCTTACTATAGCGGCGTCCCCAAGAGCGCAAACAATGTCACGGTACAGGCAATCAATAACTTTGCTATGAGTCGGATCACTACACATGTAATCACAGCACTTGGACAACTCTGTTGGGAAGTCAATCTCTCGCAAGCGTCGGTGACATTCCTTTTTGTACATACTAATTGCCTCTGGGCCTTTCTCCCCCCACACCACTTTATTTTCAAAAGGTGAGCCCCTGGTTAATTTAGACCTTATTACATGCAGATTACATTCAATCAGTAAAGGGTAGTGATCCGACCACATAACATCATATTTAACATAAACATTGCTAACTGTTCTCGCAGAAGATTCAGTGCAAATACAATGGTCTAGCCATCGCCTTGACCCGTTATAATCACTTATGAACGTATGAGTTTCCGAGCTCACACCCAGCCCGTTCACATCAATACAAATAAAATTATTTTCATCACAATAGCTCAGTAAGTCATTATAAAACAATTCCCCGGGATGTGCATTATAGTCACCTAAACAGTATACTGCTTCCACATCACTGTTCTCAATAATAGCACTCACTAAGCCTAAACAATGGGAGAATTCGGGTAGGTTACTCACTGTATCTGTGGGCATGTACACACTCATCACAAGGAATGGACTTTCACTGGTATTAACACGTATTGCACACACTCGCGGGTTATCCGTCGGTATAACTAACACGTCGTTAAATACGCTCTTTCTCCATAATAAGGCCACTCCACCATATGGTCGCCCCACCAGCATTCCAGCCGTCACGTCAACTGCCGAAGTCCCCGTACCACTTAAGTCGCTATGAATGCTGCTAAGAAAAGGCAATTCATCAGGCAATAGCCAACATTCTTGGAGCGCTATTATATCGCAATCAGCACATAAGTCTCGCACACCCTCAATAGAACGCTTGATACTCCTACAGTTAAAGCTCGCAAATCGGCAAACATTTTTATCACTCATTAATGTCGTGTACAGGGCCGGATTTAAAAGATTTCTCCATTGCACGTTTTTGGCTATACGAGTAGTGCACAAAACGTCGAAAAATAACATTCTCAGGCCAGATATTCTCGTCCAAAAATATAGGAACTTTTGATTCCGCTACGTAAAACTTGTATGCGTCATAATCAGTCTCCTTACGAGACGACAACTTTTCTAGTTTCACTAGCTCGTTGGTTTTCAATTTTATGTGGTTTAAAATATCCACTGTCACCGAATCTTTGTGCACATTTGTAATGAACAGCGGTACTTTCCTTTCAGCTGCTCTGAAACACCCCTGTGTCACCCCATCCTTAGCGACCCCCGATTTTCCAGAAAAACGATATTTTTGCTTCACTTTACGATACGTTGCAACTTGCCATTCATTCTTATTAACATTCTTTTTGGGGTTTAAATCATGTTTACTCGCTGGCTCGTCTTGCGTCGACTGTGACGTCACCGCCACAGCTGTTTGCACCGGGGAGCGAGTACGGCCCGCGGAACCGGTTCTCTTCGACGACGATGATTGTACTAGCGACTCACCGACACTGTTATTAATTGGCAAAGACTGTTTACTACTTATCTCAGATGAATTATTCATATTTTCGGCTGTACTCAAAACTTCCATTGGTGCTGGACTGCACAAAGTATGCTTAGACATTTCCATACTCCTATAGGAAGAGTTACATAAGGACACGCCGCCTTCGCCACAACCTCGTTTCAAATTCACACCGCGCTCCTTTTGAACATCCTCAAGCAACGAAGCAAATTTTAAATCATACTGAAGGTCCGCTTTTACTTTTTCTAATTGTTCAACCGTCACACAGGTCGATCTGAGTTCCCGAACTTCTTCCTTGAGTAACGTGAGATCCTTTAGAAGTTTAGTCACATCCAGGTGATCAAATGTGACCGGAGGTAGTTTCTCAAGTTGTCGTGCCACAAATATCGGAATTAAATCAGGATCCGTTGATTTAAATAGGCCAATTATATCTGCTAGGTCACGATGTTCCTTGCCTTTTTGCTTCCGTTGGATATTTCTTTTGTTCGTTGGAACAGATTCGAAAAGTAACGTTTTTGACATTTTGATGTCATCGTTACTAAAAGATGAAAAACATATTCGGATCAAACTCTCGTCATCAATCACCGATAACTTATTTTGTACGAACGATAACAGCTCGTCAATCACAATATTACATTGCGAACACTTGACTGTAGCGGACATTTCGCTAACACGGTAAGCACACCGGTCACAGCAAAAACATGCACATTAAAAATTTGAAAATTAACAATGTACAATTGAACGTCTTATTACCTGTAGATATCTCACATCTTGAACCACACATACAGAATATTAAACACGCCTTAAAAGAAACTAGGTATTTGTGTAATCAGACTAGAATAATAGAAGTTAATGCAGAATGTGATGGTATGTTACAACCATTAACAGAAATGACATTAATTTATTAATAAAGCTGTTATGTTTATTTATATTTCTTATTTCTTCCGGTAACTTATTATATAATTATTTTTATCGACATGACGTATGTACTAGAGGAGTGCATTTTTAATCTGGATGTAGGTATGTTCAATCTATTTTTATGTCTTAAGTTAATTTTAGTTTGTATGTCTTCTCTTTTTGTGTAAAGTTCCGGGTATTTCCTTACAAATTTACAGATTTCAAAGATGTAGAGGCACGGTAGGGTTAAAATTTTTTGTTCCTTGAAGTGGGGTTTGCAGCTATCTGTTTGTTCGATATTTACTATGGTTCTTATTAGTTTTTTTTTGTAGGGTGAATAATGTGGGAGAGTCTGTACTATTACCCCATAATATAACGCCGTATTTAAGCCATGCGTAGGCATATGCGTAATATGTTATGACCGCAGTATTTGTATCTGTAGATTTCTTAATTTCCCGTAGGGCGTATGAAAATTTTGATAATTTTTCTTTTATTTTTTGGATATGAGCCTTCCAATTTATGTGTGTGTCTATGTCTAGACCTAATAGGGTGAACTTATCTACTACTTCTAATTTAAAATTTTTGAAACTGTAGTTTAAACTTAAAGGTATTTTTTGTCGTGGGTGGAACGTCATTAACTTTGTCTTTTTAAAATTTATTTCTAGATTATGTTCCGACATCCAATGAGTTATTGTGTTGAGTATAGAGTTCAATTTATCTTTGAGGCTGAGGTTTGATTCGCATGAGGCAAGAATGGATATATCATCAGCAAACAAAACACAAGGTTCAGTGATGTGTTTCGGGAGGTCGTTGATGTAGACAAGGAATAGGAAGCAGCCTATTACAGTACCCTGTGGTATTGAAGCATCTATAGATATGTTTTTAGATCGGAAAAATTCTATTTCATTAGTTTGTTGGTTAAAATATTCTATTTCAACTAGTTGCTCTCTGTGCTGCAGATATGATGTGAACCATTCATGACATTTACCTCGGATCCCTATGGCATACAGTTTATTTAATAAGATGTTGAATTGTACTTTATCGTAGGCTTTCGTCATATCTAGCAGTAATCCTATTGCATATTTTTTGGCGTCAATTATATCGAGGGCTTTTTGTATGTATTTATATATGGCGAGGGTGGTAGATCGGTTTTTCTGAAGCCATTTTGGCAGTCATTAAATATATTGTATTTTTCACAATACTCGTAGACACGGTTGCACATGGCTTTTTCAAATATTTTTGATGCTGTTGGTAAAAGGGCGATTGGGCGGTAGTTGTTAGGGTCATGTTTTGCATTTTTCTTATGTATTGGTTTCACAATGGCTTTTTTTAATAGGTCGGGGAAAGCACCTTCCTCGAAGGATTGATTTATTAGTTTAAAGAATGGAAGAGTTAGCTCATCTGCACATTTTCTTAGTAATGTAGGTGGAAGTTCATCAACGCCATAGCTCGACTTATTTTTTAAATTTTTAATTAATGCGTTTACCTCATAGGGATCTACTGGACTCAGAAATATAGAATTTTGTGTTGTAGATAATATAGGTGTGTTTTTTGGTTTGCTGCCAGGTGTGTCCGAGCTGGTTTTCCCAATGGAAGCAAAGAAATCATTGAAGATGTTAGCTACCTCTTTGGGCTTTGAAGTCATAGTGTTATTGTCTGTTTGTATTGTTATATTCTGTTTTTCGCGTTTTATTTTTTTGTTTGTTTGTTCGTTTATTATAGCCCACATTGTTTTTACTTTATTACTTGATTTCATCATTGTACGTTTAAAGTGTTGTTTTTTTTGCTGTCACTACAGTTTTCTTTAATAATTTTTCATATTTTTTGTAGTATTCTGTTAGAATAGGGTTTTTGCTTTTGGTAATTAGTGTCTTTATTAGTCTTTTATTTTTGCAACTGTTTTTTATTCCTTTTGTGAGCCAGGATTTATTGTAATTTGTTTTTAGTTTGTATTTTTGGAGTGGGATACATTGATTCAAGTTATTGGTTAGGATTTTGTTAAAAGCTTCGTAATTTTCATTAATATTTTTTCAGCCGTTATTATGTCGTTCCAGTTTATTTCTTTTAAGCTTAATTTAAATTTTTCCATATTTTTATTGTTGAATCGCCTTTTCGTTGTGTACCAAGTTATTTGTTTTGTTTGTTTTGGTAATTGTAAATGTAAAATTATACTATTATGATCCGAAAAACCAAACTCTTCTACGGTTGTGTACATATCTTTATGTTTGAAATTTGTGAATATAAGATCTAAACATGTACTTGTAGTAGGCGTTATTCGTGTTGCAGAATCACCTATTTAAAAAGACCTGTGAATTTCTTAAGATAAAAAATCTTTGGTCGTCGCCATACCACCCTCAAACACAAGGCGCCCCGGAAAGAAGTCACTCTACTCTTAAAGAGTATTTAAAATCCTATATTAATGACGAACAAACAAACTGGCCCCGTTACATCTATACAGCTATGCTCGCCTATAATACCAGCATCCACACTACTACGCATTACTCACCCTATGAACTCATGTTTGGAACTAAACCATTCATTCCCAACTCTGTTTACGACGGAAACCTTGGTGCAACTTACCCGGATTATGTCCGTATGCTCCAAGGTCGACTGAAATGTTCACGAGAAAAAGCATTAGACTTTATAAAAAGATCTAAAGAGACCTCTAAAACTTATTATGACACTCATACTCGCCCTATCCAGTATAAGGTTGGCGACTATGTATACCTCAAAAACCATTTGAGACTACGCAAGGCTCTCTCTCCTATTTGGAAGGGGCCATATAAGATAGTTAAAATTAATGGTAGAAATACACTTACCTTACTTATTAACCGACGTCACGTCACCCATCACTTTGATCAAGTGAAACCAGCTGATGTCGAAACAAACCTGTAAAAGGAATAAAATAAGTTTTAGTTAGTTTAGATATACACTAGGATACTACATACATAGGATAACTTACCTTAGTTGATAACACTAGCTATTATTTACAGTCCAGTTCGGGGTCAACCTCACCAAGACTTCATCCTGCCAATCACCACGAGCCCTGGCTTATATTTTGACTACTTAGGTAAACTGAAAATTAACAATGTACAATTGAACGTCTTATTACCTGTAGATATCTCACATCTTGAACAACACATACAGAATATTAAACACGCCTTAAAAGAAACTAGGTATTTGTGTAATCAGACTAGAATAATAGAAGTTAATGCAGAATGTGATGGTATGTTACAACCATTAACAGCACGATTCCAAGATATGGAAAAAGAATTCCAATCTATCTCTCATTTAATAGATAATAGAAATAAACGTGGAGCTTGGATCGGGGGAATAGGTTCTGTATTAAAACAAATATTCGGAACTCTAGACGAAAATGATGCGTTGAAGTATGACGAAGCGATAACATCATTACAAAACGATGAGAAACGGATGACTTCACTGATGAAAGAAAATATTTTAATTACCACTTCCGTAATAAAATGTTTCAATAATACTTTGAATAAAATAAAAACTAATGAATTAAGTCTAAATGAAGCTATCGACAACCTCTCTGTAAATATAAAAAATATTTCTGTAATTACCAACGGACTTCATATATTAACTAAAGTCAATAGGATTCTGAATGTATTGGAAACATCAATACTTACCTTGTCATTCCAATTGGAAGATATAATTAATGCCATTTTATTTAGTAGTCAAAACATATTGCACCCGTCTATTATGACGCCCACACAATTACATAGAGAGCTTGCCGATAACTACAGACATTTGCCAAGCGACCTTGAGCTGCCTGTAACCTTAGATATTAAGTCCGTACACTTAATCCTAAGTATTTCTAAGTTGTCATGTCATTATATTAATAATAAGTTAATATTTGTAGGTACTACAAGTGCCACTGGTCAACATCAAAGAATATATATTGTTTCACAACATTGCTCTCCCAACTCCGCACAGTACCAAGGCACCGAATTCGTTTAGCTTAATTATACCTAATACTAAATACATAGCAATGACCAAAGTCAAATCTCAATACTGCGTTTTAAATGATCTAGAATGTGAAATAATCGGACCCGGTAACTGTATCTGTGACGTAGAAAATGTTTATTCTACTGAAGCAAAACTTACCTGTGAAAGTGAACTTTTAACAAAAGTGATAAGCCAGAAACCATTACAATGTGAAATGAAAAATATATTTGGCAAATTAGATATTTGGAAACCATTAGTAAACAATAGATGGATCTATATACAATCAGAGCCAAACAAAATCTCAATTGACTGTGTAAATTCTAACCTGTATGAAACAACTATACTAGGAACAGGAATACTTAACATTCCTAAAGGCTGTATTGGTTACTATAGAAGTACCACACTTATACCTAAGTTCAATGTTTTAAATATTACCTCACCAATTAACCATGTACCAGACTTTAATCTAATCAATGACACTTGTTGTAATATCGTAAATTTAAGTAATGTACTAGATAATGTGTCCCCTGTTTATCTAAGTGATATAGATCTGGATGATCTTAATAAAGAAAATAATAATAAACTGCAATCTCTCCTCAACGACGTTAAAGTCCTCGAGCACACTCAAGACCATCATAATATTATTAAATATTTTTTTTTTATTATTATTATTATTTGCGATCAGTGCATAGCACTATAAGCAAATTTGGTGAGAGCGTTGTGGCGGTTAGAGTGCGTCCACCAGCGAGGACGTCTCCTCATCGTCTCTGTATTTTATATGATGTCCTTCCGTTTGAGGCGCTTCGTGTTGCTACGTATCGTAAGCTGTGTTGCCAATATGTTGGGATGTTTCGTTAGCTTCTCCCGGTATTTCTTGGTGACATTTTGGATTTCGTCCTTTATTGTGGGCATATTCAGATGTTCATGAATTTCTTGATTGGTGATATACCATGGGACGTCGCTGATTGTTCTCAGTATTATGTTTTGCATTCTCTGCAAGCATGTGATGTTAGAATTGCTGGCGCTACCCCAGAGTTGTATGCCGTACATCCATACCGGTTTCAAGATAACTTTATAGATGAGTAGCTTGTTATCCATTGATAATTTGCTGTTGTAGGTTGTGTGGGTGTCGTAGTCAGGGTACGTAAATGATACGAGTAGGTACTCACAGTGGAAGGAAGAAAAGAGTTTATTTCCACATACACACGAATTACACACACAAAAGAGTTCACAAGACAGAAGGATAAAGTCAGACAGATAGCACAGAGATAAGCATAGAAGATAAGCACAGAATAGGCAGTAAGCGGAAAGCACATACATATATATAAAAGCGCGGCGGAAAGCTAGGTGGCTTATAGCGGTCAGATAATAGCTAGCTCGCACGACGGGAGTTGTGGGCTCACTGCTCCACCGGCGCGGGACAGCGGGCTGCGCGAGCGGCGAGAGTAAGCGAGACGGACGGTCGTCCGTCGCGCGCCAGGCACGCACGCAGTGCGTGGCTCGCTGGGGTCTCGACGCCGCAGCCAGAACAAAAGACTACGTCACAAGCTCGTCGCTCACTGTTAATGAGTTAACTAATATGACAAAGTTTGTCCGTGTCTGTTGGTTTGTACATATTAGTTAAATTTGTACTTAATAAATATTATGAGGTGATTATAAATTAATGTGAGCGATTTTAATGTTAGTATTGATTTTATATAATACTATTGTTTGTTTATTTAGTTTATAATTATATAATATTAAGTTAGGTTAGTTTTATATTATAATTAGGCTAAGTTACATTATGTACATAATAATTATATGTAGTAGGTCACTACATCACTCCCCTCCAGAGACCGTCAAGGGCGATAGTAGTCGGGAAATCGAACGCGGCGTCCTGACCGCGTCGTTCTGATGACGTCATCATTGGCATCAGGTAGGTCCCGTTTTTCCGCGCTTGGAGTGTCCTGTTGAGTGTTATTGTGGTGAGGTATTTGTGATGTGTTGTGATGAATGTTTGTGGTAGGTGGTGAGTCTGGTGTATCTGGGTCACGCAGTATGAAGGCCGGCTTAATTCGGTCTATCGATACGGTAACCTGTTTACCGTTAACCACGATTTTAAAAACCTTATCCCCTCGTTCAATTACCTGATGTGGACCAGAATATGCCGGTTTGAAACCGCCACCGGCAGTGCAGTCCTTAAGGAAAACGTGAGAGGACGTGGCCAATTCTTTAAAAATGAAAATTTTATTTTTGTTGTGTCTGGCTGCCGGTGATGGATGCATTTTACGGGCTAAATTCTTGATTCTGGTCAAGTAGTCCGTCGTGTCCATGGTGTCATCAGCCTGAGGGTCGAAAAATTCGCCTGGTAGACGCACTGGCTGGCCGTAAACCAATTCAGCGGCAGAAGCTTGTGCGTCTTCTTTGTACGCGCTGCGGACGCCTAATAGCACTAGTGGAAGAGATTCCACCCAACTGGCATCAGCGTGGCAGGTGATTGCAGCTTTGAGTTGGCGGTGGAATCTCTCCACCAAACCGTTACAAGCTGGATGATAGGCCGTTGTTCGGCGGTGTATGAAACCAGCAATATTGGCCAAACATTTAAAAAGTGCTGACTCGAACTGTCCACCTCTATCAGTTACGATATCGGATGGGCAGCCGAAACGAGCAATCCAACCGCTCAGCAGAGCCTTTGCCACTGTCTCAGCAGTAATGTCTGCTAACGGTATTGCCTCAGGCCATCGCGTAAAGCGATCGACGGCGGTGAGACAATACCGAAATCCTTGGCACAGAGGCAAAGGACCTACTAGGTCAATGTGTATGAAGGCAAACCTTGAAGAAGGTAGTTTGTAATTGCCTATTGGGGAAGAGACGTGCCGTGTGGTTTTTGCACGTTGGCAACTTAGGCAAGAACGTACCCACTCACGACAGTCTTTCCTAACTCCAGGCCAGACGTACCTGTCTGCGACCAATCTTGCAGAAGCTTTTGTACCTGGGTGACTCAAGGAGTGCAGGCTTGTAAAAATCGATCTGCGAAGCTCCTTGGGTACAAAAGGTCTTGGTGTGGAGGTGCTGGTGTCGCAGTACAGTTGACAGCTGGAACCTGGAATACGCACCTGCTGCAGAAGCATGGATGTGTCACCAGCTAGGAGTTCCTTCAGCTCAGGGTCCTCGACTTGAGCAGCGGCGATCTTCTCAGCATGCACGGGTTGGGCAATCTCCTCTACGCGCGAGAGGGTGTCCGCCACGACATTGTCCTTGCCCGATATGTGTCGGATGTCCGTCGTAAATTGGGCTATGAAATCTAAATGACGGAACTGCCGAGGCGAACTGTTCTCTTTACGAGAGTGATAAGCATATGTGATAGGCTTGTGGTCGGTATAAACGACAAAATGACGAGCCTCTAACATGTGCCTAAAATACTTGACACTCTCGTAAATGGCCAGCAACTCGCTATCATAGGGAGAGTATTTTACCTGTGCTGGTGTCAACTTGCGTGAGAAGAACGCCAGTGGTTGCCATGATCCCTCATTCAGCTGCTGCAGAACTGCACCGACAGCCTTGTCTGATGCATCCGTGACCAACGCCATCTTAGCGTTGCAGTCAGGATGGGCCAGTAGTGCTGCCTGACAGAGACTGTTTTTACAGTTCTGGAAAGCCTCAAGTTCCTGTGGAGAAAAGCTAACAGGGTGTGAACCCTTGACTGAACCTGTAAGGAGGGCGTTCAGGGGCGCTTGAAGACTAGCTGCCCTGGGAATGAACCGACGGTAGAAGTTGAGCATCCCAAGAAATCTCCGCAGCTCTCTTACGGTAGTGGGAGCGGGAAAATTTTGTACGGCTTCGACCTTGGAAGGCAGTGGCTTGGTACCCTTGGTTGATATGTGGTAGCCCAAGAAGTTTACCTCCGACACACCGAACACACACTTTGAGCTGTTGATGACCATACCGTATTCCTTGAGCCTGGTGAATAGCTGACGCAGGTGAAGCTCGTGGGTCTTCTGGTCTTTTGAGAAGACCAAGAAATCATCGAGGTATGCGTAGGTGAAGTCCAGACCCCGGAGCATTTCATCCACGAAGCGCTGGAACGTCTGTCCGGCATTTCGAAGACCAAAGGTCATATAAGGGAATTCGAAAAGACCGAACGGCGTGGTGATAGCGGTCTTCGGGATGTCGTCTGGATGGACCGGGATCTGGTTGTAAGCTTTCACCAGGTCAATTTGAGAGAATACGGTACAGCCAGACAGACTGTGTGCGAAGTCCTGGATGTGTCGGATAGGGTACTGGTCTGCGATGGTCCGTGCGTTCAGCATCCTGTAATCGCCACAAGGGCGCCAACCATTGTCCTTCTTCGGCGCTAGGTGCAGGGGCGATGACCAGGGTGACTCGGACTGACGACAGGTGCCACACTTGAGCATGGCGTCAAACTCATCCCTCGCGATTTTTAATTTATCCGGGGCCAGTCGACGAGGAGAACAAGATACTGGTGGCCCAGGTGTAGTGCGAATGTGGTGTACCGTGTTATGTTTGGGAGTGCGATGTATGCCAGGTGGGCGGGTGATGTCGGGAAATTCACGTAGTATGTGTATGTACGCGGAATCACCAAGACTTACTTTCACCGATGAGACAGCATCAGAAGGACGGGCAGGCAAAGCAGGGGTCGCTAATGTAGTGCACGCGTCGATTAGTCGCTGCCTCCTAATATCTACAATTAAACAATAATACGACAAAAAATCTACTCCTATAATTGGCTTGGTAACATCTGCCACAATAAATTGCCAAACAAAGTCACGGCGTAAACCTATACTTAATTTTAAATTAACATAACCGTAAGTGTTAATAGCACTACCGTTAGCCGCACAGAGTTCGAACTTTGTTTTTGTACGGCGGTCTTTCAAGGCCGACCTTGGGAAAACACACACGTCACTGCCAGTGTCCACTAAAAACTGTATCTTCGTGTGGTGGTCGGTCACGAATAAGCGACCTGTGCTGTGACAGTCGCCGGTCGCCATTACCGACTGCCCGCGGCTTTTCCCGCGTAGTCACAAGGTTTGACACACTTGGTCGCCTTCTCGCCGAACTTACGATGGTACCAACAGTTAGGCCACCTGCGGTAACTGGAGCGCGACCTCGTAGACGGCGAACGCCCCCGGCTGCTACTTCTGCTTGACGTTTGCCTCGACCGGGACATCCTGCTCACCTGCGAGGCCAGGCTTTGCATCTGCTTCGTGAGTTCGGCAATCTGGTTGGCCATCTGGTCCATGCTGCTCCCTGGTGTCGCTACCGGTGCCGATGTCGCTGCTACTTGCGGGCTGGCTGGCACAAGGTCAAGTATGCGATCAGCCAGCTCGGCCACTTCCTCAAGGCTCGCCTTGGCCTGCGACGTGATGATGCTCTGCGTACTGCTGGGCAGGCGGCTGGTCCAGATCGTCCGCAGGAAGTCTTCTGGTACGGTCGGCCCCGCCAGGTGGCGAAGGTGTCGCAAGAACTGCGAGGGCTTCCGGTCACCGAGCTCCTCGTGCGTCAAAAGCTGCTGCACCTTCTTCTCCTTTGACGCGGATAACCTCCTCACCAGCTCGGTCTTCAGCCGCTCATATTTGTCGGGGGCAGCTGGAGCCTCGATGATGTCCTCGACGTGTGCTGCGTATATAGGGTCTAGGCCCCCCATCACATGGTGGTACTTGGTGGCGTCGGTAGTTATGTTCGCCAATGCGAACTGGCTCTCCAGCTGCGCAAACCATAGCGCCGGTTTTTCGGGGTAAAAAGGAGGTACCCTCACTCCGACGCGATACACGTCGAATCCCGAGCGGTCATCGTGACTTGCACTTTTCGACTCTGATGGCTGCTGACTCATGGTGCTCTGTCGGGGTCACCAATGTAGGTTGTGTGGGTGTCGTAGTCAGGGTACGTAAATGATACGAGTAGGTACTCACAGTGGAAGGAAGAAAAGAGTTTATTTCCACATACACACGAATTACACACACAAAAGAGTTCACAAGACAGAAGGATAAAGTCAGACAGATAGCACAGAAGATAAGCGTAGAAGATAAGCACAGAATAGGCAGTAAGCGGAAAGCACATACATATATATAAAAGCGCGGCGGAAAGCTAGGTGGCTTATAGCGGTCAGATAATAGCTAGCTCGCACGACGGGAGTTGTGGGCTCACTGCTCCACCGGCGCGGGACAGCGGCTGCGCGAGCGGCGAGAGTAAGCGAGACGGACGGTCGTCCGTCGCGCGCCAGGCACGCACGCAGTGCGTGGCTCGCTGGGTCTCGACGCCGCAGCCAGAACAAAAGACTACGTCACAAGCTCGTCGCTCACTGTTAATGAGTTAACTAATATGACAAAGTTTGTCCGTGTCTGTTGGTTTGTACATATTAGTTAAATTTGTACTTAATAAATATTATGAGGTGATTATAAATTAATGTGAGCGATTTTAATGTTAGTATTGATTTTATATAATACTATTGTTTGTTTATTTAGTTTATAATTATATAATATTAAGTTAGGTTAGTTTTATATTATAATTAGGCTAAGTTACATTATGTACATAATAATTATATGTAGTAGGTCACTACAAGGTCTACGACCCAGAAGCCGAGGGGTTCGTTCTTGATAGCGAATGTTGAGTTCATCTCTTTTCTTTTTAACATGTTGGACCCATGTCAGGCGCCGATCCAGATGTAATCCAGATAACGGACACTGTTTTGTGCATAGGTGGTATCTTCTAGTTGGACAGGAGGACAGTTGCCTTTGTGAAAATGAGAAGGTAATGTGGACAGATTTTGAAGCGTTTGCTTTGATTCGCCAGTTCTGCAACTTCGTAGTTTTGTTTAGAGCATTCTGTAGATACTTTGAAGCAGTGCTCGGGTCTTTATCGCTACGTAGGAGAGCGGTATCGTCAAAGCGAACGTTACAGTTGTGGTATTATCTGCTTCAGGTAAGTCGGCTGAGAAAATCATATACAGCACAGGGCCCAGAACAGAGCCCTGTGGAACACCAGCGCGTATCTCGCAGAATTTTGAGACTTTATCCTCTTCCTTGACCTGGAATAGTCTTCGGTTAGGTATGACGCCAGAATTTGGTGATAGCTGTGTGGAAGGTGATTTTTGATTTTGCAGAGTAGGCCTTCATGCCATACTCGGTCAAAAGCTTGCTGAATGTCCAAAAATACAGCCGAGCAGTACTCTTTCTCTTCAAGAGTTTTTCTAACTCTTTCGTATACTCTATGAACCTGCTCCACTGTATAGTGCTGCTGCCTAAAAAAAAAAAAAAAAGTGAGCCGGTATAAACCTTATTTTCTTCTAAAATAGGAAGTATTCTGCGCAAGAGTAACTTTCAAAGATCTTTGATAGTATTGGGAGTAAGCTAATAGGCCTGTATGAGCTGACTTCATTGTGAGGCTTGCCATCTTTGTGTACCATTGTTATTTGAGACACTTTCCAAATTTTGGAAAGTATTGCACCCTCAGGATACCATTATATAGCATTGTGAGGAAGGATGAATGCTTTTCTGGGTAGTTGTTTTATGATTCCCTTTGTGATTAGGTCGTATCCTGGCGCTTTTTTATCCTTGAATCCTAGTGTTACTCTCCAGACCTCTCGTGCAGTTACGGGTTTCGGTGGAGGAGACATTTGATAATCCTGCTTAAGGATTGATTTCCACTTTTTCCAACAGTCTTCCCATCGACTGTTGGCATTTGGGACAAAAAACTTTTAAGAGGTGATCTGCAAATAATGTCGCTTTATCTTGCGGTTCTTGCCCAGCCGGAATCATGCTTCAGAGGAGGTTTTAAAACCTGGGGAAAAATCTTTTGGTGTTTAGTTAATTTCCATAGGGAGTAATTTGTTGCTTCCGTGGCAGACAGCGACTCGATTTGAGTCCGTAATGTGGTTTCACGCCATTCTTCTAATTTGCGTTTCAGATCTGCAGCTCTATTGAAGTTCGCTTTATCTTGTTCGTCTGGTTAGATGCCACACTCTGCGTATGTAGCCTAACTTTTCTAACACAACTGACTTTATTTCTAACTGGATAGTAAGTGGTCTTAGTTTTTCTTCATTGAATTCAGGATCAGTACTGATCAAGCAAGATATCCTGTAAGTGTGGTTATGTAGTTTGCTCCAGAATCCTAAACATCATCACGGTCAGTTTTACAGAGCTACGCGCAGTTCTAGTATTTTCGATCTAGTATTCTCTGAATGGAAAAAGTACATACGCTATGTCAAATATGTAGTGTGAGCTGGAGTGGTTAGGGGTTAGGACATGGGTGCTTAGTAGTTAGTAGATTGGAGTGTGGTCAAATGATGGAATCAGAAAGCAAAGGTTTATTTTTAGACTCACACTATAATGGTACTGGAATGAAAATGAAGATGTCCATGGAGGTGGGTATAGAGTTGGTGTCATTTGGCCAGTGGGATGGCTCACATGAAGAGATGGACACTAAGGTTGTTAACATCAATACTAAGTTTTAGCTGCCGGCCTCTGGTCGTAGTCAGCCTTGATCCCCAGTAGGTGATTAGCGTTCCAGTCACCCCCCACAACAGTGCGATGCCAGTGCGATGCAGAAAGTGGGAAAACATGGAGCTTCGGGTGAGATTTTATGGAGTGGGCAGTAGAGTGCAGAAACAGTCGAAAGGTGTCCCAGATTTGTCGGATGGAGTGAGGATCGTACGTCGCCTGGAGCGGATATGGAGTTTTGTAATCTGGCAGTGGATGGATGTTTGATGGATTTCTTATGGAGTGGGATAGCAGTGCCAGCATGGAGTGTTCCGTCAGGAGTGGAATGGAGTGGTATGGCAGTGGTAATGGTCAAATGGTACAGATGTGGGCAAGGAGCAATGTGCTTCGGATATAAGTAAATGTCCAGTTTGTGCGTCACCATTATTAGTTCCACTTGGTCTGGAGTAGGGGAAATGCCCATGGAGTTCCAAGTGGCTAAGCGTAGTGTGGTCAGTTGATAATTTGCGTCGGATGGAGTTTTACTATGAGACGGGATGAGTACCCATGGGATGGAGTGATTATTTCAGCGGGTTTTACGGAGTTGGATGGAGTCGGATGTGTGGGCTGGAGTGGGATGAAATGGGATGGAGTTGGGATGGAATGAGATGGAATGGGTGCTCTAATCCAGTAGTCATTGAATAGTACTGCCTTTAACGACAGAGGGATGTTTATTACAAACACGTCAAATATTCTTGAAATATCTAAATAAATTCTAAATAGGGATTATAAATATAAAAACGATATGATTTATAAAAAACGTGGCGAGCATTAAGCGCTTCGAACTAAAAAATACATTGTTAAATTCCGACATCCACGCGAACGAAGTCGCGGGCACAGCTAGTTTGAAATAAAGCGCAACACATACGCCATTGTGCGTTTTAAACGATTTAAAGAAGAAAATCTATCGAATAATTTAAAGTCTGTATCTACTTGACATTTCATTGCAACAGTATTTAATTTAAGCTCGGGTAACTCATTGAAATTTATATCGCGACAGACAGACGTAAGACCTTTTTCCCAACTAGAGTTAGGCTCACGTAAACAACTCGGGCCGTGCCACCATAAATCGGATGTTTGAAGCGCATCTATAGGTACACCGCGCGAAAGTAAGTCTGCTGGATTTTGTTTACCACCATTTGATTTTGTGAACCATGAACATGTTTCAGTGAGTTCATTTATTTCCACAACCCTATTCTGAACAAACGGTTTTAAAGAACTCGGTGTTATGTTCAACCAGCCTAATACTGTTGTTGAGTCAGACCATAAATAAACTTTCTTAAAGTTAACTTTAAGTGCCTTAATTATTTTGTTATATAATCTCGCACCCAATAATGCACCACACAACTCAAGGCGCGGAATGCTAACCGGTTTTATCGGAGCGACCTTGCTTTTCGCACACAATAGACGGACAGATAACGCGTCGTAGGAATCATTGCCTATAATATATGCGCGTATATATGCGCAGGCGCCGTAAGCGCTTTGCGAGGCGTCGCAAAAAATGTGAAGTTCAACCTGTTTGTTACCATCGCCTAAATTATTGCTTATAATATGACGAGGGACCCGTATAGTAGGTAAACAATTTAATTTATAAATGAAATGTTTCCAATTCAATTCAATGCTTTGCGGAATAGGATCGTCCCAATCAATTTTGCATAACCATAATTTTTGTAATATAATTTTTGCAATAATGATTGCCGGTGCCAGCAGGCCCAGTGGGTCATAAATTTGTGAGACGATGGATAAAATAGTTCTCTTGGTTATGACAGTAGCCGTACCCTGTTGATCTTCAAGTTTTGTTGTAAAATACAGTTCATCGCTCGTGCTTAACCAGCCTAATCCTAAAGTTTTATTTTGACAGTTTTCTCCTAAAGACAGTTCTTTGGATTTGTGTGTTTCTATTTGCTTCAATCGCGTGCGAAACGTCGTGATTAAAGTTAAGGGCCGTCGCGCCTTTTAAGCCGTAAAAACGTTACATTCTAAAGCACATTCCTGATTAACGGCTGGGTATAAAGATTGAAAAAAAATATATGTTGAATGTATATTCATGTACAACAATGTGAGTAAATTTTATTTTCTTATGACAGGAGTTACTGGCCTCTAAATTGCGCTGATCCTGGCTGTGGTCTTCCTGCAGCGATCCGGCTCGAAGGACTATTATGACTGTGATGTTTGATTCTTGTGTGAGGTCAGGAACTTCAGGGGCTCTTCAATGATTGATTTTAATAGTTGATTTTACGAATTATTTTAATTTTGGTAGGTACAATAAATACAGTAATTAAAGTTATAATAAAGCGACTGTTGCAACGCGCTGTCGATATGAAATATTAATGTCGAATGTGGTGACCCGGGCGCGGCCGGCCGGCCGCGCCGCCCGCTCCCGAGTCCCGTGGTCTTCCCCGCGATGGCCCGGCAGTGGTGGTGTGCGTGGGAGTCACTACATAGACGCGTGGACACATGGTATTTTTTTATAAAGTGCGGGCATTTTAGTAAGTTATTCCAATATGTAAATTTTTAGTATTTCTTTATTTTAACAAAAGAATTAACAAAGTTATCACTATCAAAGCCATACATTTTTAAACAGTAACAGCAGCAGGCCAGTTTCTTTTTGCGTTCCAGGACCACGGTGCCTTGTTACTGTTTCAAAATAAACTTCTTATGGCACCGCGCTCCTGGAACGCAAAGGGCCAGGTGCTCTTTGCATTTCAGGACCGCGGTGCTAATAAAGGATGATTTTAACAAAGCAAGTTACTTGCGCTCCACCAAGTGGATTTACCAAAAAAAAAACCTCTATTCTATTAGTGAAATAGAACCGTAAAACCGGCCAACATTGCCCTTGGCGGATATCTTTGCCCAAACACGAAAAATAACTAAAATCTTGAATTGTAAATAAATTTAAATAGCTGACAACATTATTTAACCCTTAAAGTCACTTTGCATAGTATACTATACATTTGAATAAAAAAAAATATTTTGAGGAAACAATTATTTTAAAATGCATTTATTTTACCAAAAAGGAATTTCAGAACATTCTTCTTTTTAATAATAAATAAATGAAAGTATTATCTTCAGTATATGTGTCAATTTTGACATAAATGCGAAACCATACCGGAGGAAGCCTGTTTATGTCAGTGTAAAATTTATTATAATTTCTTATTCATTATGAAAATATGTTCTGTGTTTTGTGAATTGAAATCACAAATATATTATGCTCCTGCTAGTGCTAAATTATCCACGTTATATACAAGTTTTCATCGCTTTTTACTACCACAATCTTGGGTGTATAGCATACTATACATTGCGACGGTTAGCTAAGAAAATATTTTGATTTTGATGTATATTATTCTATACATTGCCAACTTATGGGTGGTGGTGATGTCATTGATGATTCTTCATTTAGACTTGGAATCTAGATTTTTGAAGCCCCAAAACTGTTTCCAAAAGCGGAAAAGATCCAACACCACTCACAATCAATCATCTGACAGCATTTCCTTTCGATACACAATGCAATTTCAATGCTATACCATCTATCGAATCACTACCCTCCTTTCAGTTAAACCGTCACTGTTTACGCCGGAAACTTCATCAAAATGCGATCATAGAAACTGTAGAGGTCCTATAGTTGCTGTTAATAGGATAAAAAGACGAAATTTTTACTTTTTTTGCAATGGATTAAGAGAAGATTTCAATAAACAGCTGAATTGTCTTATCAAGGTTTTCAGGAAGCTGTTTCATGAAATTGATTGACGGTGGACTACTGCTATCGATTTTCCCTGAAGACCTTATACCTGTTATAGCAAATAACACTAACTTATATACCGTTTTCGACGGGAAAGTCAACACAAGCACTTAGAAAGGATATAGTTGATTTTTTTCCATCAACATGTTGATGGGAGATGTGGTTATGCCACTTATGGAACACCACAAGGATTATTGGTAGACTACGGCAAGATTGCAGACGTTATGGTTTTCAAAATTTTTCAATCGAAACATCACTTTCTGAAACACAGAAAGTATCTCAGGTTCAAACAATTGCAAAAAGGGCCAGGGTAGTACTCGTTGTACCTATTTCAAAGTCCACCTTTGTTACGGGGTTAAAAGAAATTGTTTTGTAGCTTATCATAAGCACTGATTGTCATTATTTTATTATAATTTGAAGCACATTTGGCGATACAGTATTTTGATTAACCTATGTCAAAAGTGTATTTTGTATATTATACTATACACCCCTTACAATTGAGAATTACTAACGTTGGTGGCAATGTATAGTATAATATACACTAATTATCTTAGAAGACAAACTAATTAGATTTTTTTTACTATTTTTCCTACCCTTACTATGGGTCAAATAATCATAAACAAGAATAATTTTGATGTTTTATTTCGATGAAATGTTTTGTGACTTTAAGGGTTAATCTTTATGGTAAACTAGACTATTTTCCTGACAAAACTAAGTATTAGTTACTTCGCTAAGTTCACTCAGTTGTCGGCGAGACATGTTTAAAATGGACTAGTCTGAAGTGGTGCAAAAATCTTGTTTTCACGTTTTTCAATCAAATGATGAAACTGACGACAGGGATGTAGAAAATCTCCATCTTAGGTAAGTTATTTCAATATTCCAGCAATAAAAAGAACCAAGCTTCATTTCTATGCTAGTTTGAGACCAATAAAACGTAAAATCTTCAAGATAATGCAGTGGGCAGTGATTGCCGAGCTTGCGTGAACATAGGAGTGACAACATTGCCCACAGCAAAAATCGTGTTAGGGATGGTTTTAGAATCTTTAATATTAACCTTAAGTATAATAATATATGCAATTTATAACCATTGTACCTGAGTGATTTCTTAAAGAGAAAAATGTACTACCTGACCACCAGTTCGGCTTTAGGAAACAACACGGGATTGTTGATTTACTACATTAGGGTGGGCAACCCTGCACATATAAGAAAAACGCTGGAACAAAAGGAATATTGCTCCTCTGCGTTCCTGGATATCCAGCAGGCCTTTGACAAGGTGTGGCATAAGGGCCTCCTATGCAAAATTAAACAGCATCTCCCCCAAGCGTTCTTTGGTATATTGAAATCTTACCTCACAGATAGACTTTGCTATGATTCTCTAAAACATCAGTCCTTTACAAATCAAAGCTGGTGTACCTCAGAGGTCTGTCCTTGGGCCAATTCTTTAGAGAAATATACAGCTGACTTACCGACAGAACCTGGAGTTATTACGGCAACATTCGCAGACGATACGTGCGTATAATTTCGAGTCCCGGAAACTCTTTAATTGCCTCAAACCTTCTCGCAGATTCTGTTAAAGCTAGAAGCCCAGATTTCTGTGATGAAGAAGCCTGGAAACTAATAGGTAATTGTTGCCATGTCTGTACTTGACCTACACAGCTCTGATCAGAAGATTTTTTTCGTCAATCTCAAAAATAAGACCCTTCCACATAAAAGTTGCGTCAAATACCTGGGGATTCATTTGGACCGCCGATTAACCTGGCAACAACACGTGTAAAAAAAAGGTCTATTGAGGTCACATACAGACTTAATAACCTTCGTTGGTTCTTGGGCCGAAAAGATGATCACTGACAACAAGTTAGCCTCAAATAACTACGAAGTAAAATTAAAGCCCGTTTGGATGTATGGGATACAGCTCTATTTAAGCGCAATGCAACTCCAACATAGCCATACTACAGCGATAACAAAACATACTCGTCGCACAATTTTTAACGTCTTTTGGTATTCTTGCTGAAAATCAACAACGGGTTATTCCCAGCTGATCATTGAGGTGATTCGGAATGCCTAGCAGTGTATGAACAACGACTAGCCGTCCACCCAAATGAGCTAGCTCGTCAGTTGACACAACGAGACTACGTGCTCCGCTTGAAGCGCTACAGTATCCTGGCACTAGAAGACCGTCAGTAAAGCCGTAATACCTGCGAGTAGATGGCATCACTGGATGTCACACTCTACACCACAAGCAACACATTTTCATCCGCTCATAGTCAGAAGACTGATCGCAGATAATTACGAGAACAAAAAAAAAAAAAAAAAAAAAAATATATTATTGCAGATCAACATGGATGGCAGAATTATAATGAAAACAATATTAAACTCTTATAAGAGAAATCTGTAATTATCAGATACTAAGTATCAATCAGATTTTTTTACTTTTAAACAAACTGATTTTAACACTTGAATACGGAATCTTAAATAATCAATAAGAATAATAACATGTGAAATAATTAAAACTAAATGTTAATACTCACACTTAGTCCGGTTTCATTTGATATTAGTGTTATGTTTTATCCACATTTATGCAGGGCTATAATATTCGCCCCCAATGTCCACATGTAAAAATTCCCATTGTTTATATTTCACTACAAATCGGTAATCATAACAAGTGTAATTGGATTCAAACACTCGTCACACACAAACCAGGAATCAACCATGTTCTATAATTATAGGTGACTCGAAACGAATAACAATTTTTGCGTCTACCCCATAAATTGAAATACTTAATTTACTTTTGTTTTCTGAGATCTACCGACAAAACTTTATTACGTAAATGAGAACATAACGAACTACACACAACACTATGATCATCGAACTAACATCAGTAATTATAAAAAAAAACGAATTTTAACTATCAAAATCATTTTAAAAATGTATTAAAAATATTAAAAAGTATAAAGTAACCTCAGATCAAAGAAATAGAAAGTAACTATTAAAAATTAAGAAAATGAAATTATGAATGGTAAAAAAAAAGAGTATTACTAGATTTGAACTCACGCCATAGCTCGTCAGTGAAGGCACTATCTGAGCGGTACAGTTTAGGGTAGTTCTTCGAAATTTGATTCCTTGACTGATTCATATGGTCAAATTTTAATTTCACTTTCAGCTCAGTAACACATGTTCATATGAAAATAGATATTCCAAATAACATTTATTTGTTTGAGGGACTCCTATACAAAGTAGTTTTTAAGATATCGACGTTTAAAAATGTTGTACCCAGATGAATCAGAATTTTGTACCGATGAATTAGGAACAGAAATAAAAATGGAAAACTTTAAATAAAAATGGTCTTTGTATTAAGAAAATAATCATAATATTATAACAACAATAATATTTTTTTATAAAACAATTAATTAATTAATTGTCAGTGATCATATCAAGGAAAAAACCGGCCAAGTGCGTGTCGGGCCACGCACAGTGTAGGGTTCCGTAGTTGCCCATCAAAATACTTCTGCGAACTAACTAAACTGATTAGCTGAATTTAATTTTAAAAAGAAGAATTTTCCAAATCGGTCCAGGAGTCTTTGAGAAATCGGGGAAAATACATAAAAAAAGATTACGACGAATTTAGAACCTCCTCCTTTTTTGAAGTTAGTTAAAAATAGTTGACGATAAAAACCTACCTATCCCCAAAAAACATACCGTAAAACATACCTATAAGGGCCATATCTCACCGATATGCCATGGTGACGTAGCTAGCAACGTCGCCAACTGTAGTTCTTATAGAGATGTATGACGGTTAACTCACTTGGCGACCAACTGGCGACTCTGGCGGCCCATAGAAAATAGTTGGCGACGTCGCTGGCTACGTCGCCATGGCATCTTGGTGAGGTATGGCCCTTAAAGCTGTAAAACTAAAGTTGACAAACTTACATTTGCAGCTGAAGAGCATGTTCTCCGATACATTTTGTTAAAGAAAATATAATATCCAAGTACATTTTATAAGTTGGTCGACTATTATTCGTAAAGTTGTAAAGCCTACTAAGTCATGATAATTTTCTTTTAAACTTCGTTATATATACTAATATTGTGAATTTTTTCACACCCCCAAACGTAACCGTTTAGCTGGTAGAGGGGGGGTACACTCGAGTCGAGCAAAATTTAGCACTTTAAAGCTAACTTTAAAGCTTTCACAAACGAATTTTTTATCAAAAAATTGTGAACTGAAACTCACATTATTTTTAAAGACCTATTTAAGAGCCAGTTCACAAAATTCGAACGCTCGAGTTTAGGTAAAAGACGGCAGCAATGTTCATGTGTGCGTAGCTGTTCACACATACACAACGCAACCAGTGTAGCGCTAGTGTTGAGACGGACTAAACAATTTTGAGCCGATATAATCGTAATGCACTTTGGTTACATTTCTGGAAAAGTTTTTTTTTGTTTATTCAGTCTATTAGACTGTTAAATGGTATAGAACGGAAAGCATCTCGCGCGTTGATTGGTTGAACGTCATGTGCCCGCCACAATATTTGTTAGATGTCGAATGTTAAACTGTTCCGGTGATTTATTTAAATTATGTGTTAAAATAACCTGTCAGTTAAAGTTAGTTATATTTTATTGTTGTGGAAGTAAAACTGAATCTGCAATTAACCTAAGAAGTGAAGTTTGAACAATAAATAAGTTTTGGGGCTGATTTTTTAATAGTCAGATAACTTATATCTGAGCAATAAAAATGGGGGTTTGACAGCTTATCTATAGCTTAATGTTACCCCACACTAAGGGGTACGCGAGAAAAAAAAAAAAAACATTCCCACTTTACGTGTACAGGAGGTACCCTAAAAAAATATTTTTCGAGATTTTATTTTACCACTTTTTCGGCACAACAGATTCGTATATTTACACCAAATTACAGCTCTCTAGTACTGTGCGTCTCTGAGCTAAACTGCGGACGGACGGACGGACGGACGGACAGACGGACGGACGGACGGACGGACATGGCGAAACTATAAGGGTTCCTTGTTGACTACGGAACCCTAAAAAATCGGGGGGTTGGAGGACTCATTTGATGATTTTACCACGCTAAAAAAAAAAAAAAATTCTTGTTTTTCAAAATAACATTTACAGAAATAAATACTTACAGAAAAGCGAGAATTTTGTTATAAATAGATAGGTACTAGATAGTTATTTTAATGCTACGTTATAATATTCTCTCTATTTACTTTTGTTTTTTCTCTCTTTCTTTTCAAATAAATAATTCTTTCATTTTTAATTCGTACGTTTTGTGAGTCTTTTTTTCTCATAGATATATTTTTTTCCATCTTTTTTACGCTTTGATAGTGGCATTGTTGTGAACAGCAATATTTAATAAAAAATAAAATTAGATAGAGTTTGACTTATGAATAAATACCGAAGAATAATGTCAAAATTATCTCACACACACGTACTCTACTGACATGGAAAAGTAAAATAACGTAACAAAAGTGCTCCTTTTTGGCTGGAAAAGGGGAAAACTAATTTATTTTCAGATTCATATGGGTTTTTGAACATATGAATCAGGCACAGATGAATCATCATCAAATCATGATTTTGCCTAAAATCATGCTTAACTCATCATTCATACAGACTTCAGTATTATCATTTTTGTACACGAATCTGTAACCCAAAAGCATCACACGAAACTCAGATTAAAGTCTTAAAACTGCAAAATAAAATTAATAATTTAGGCAGTATAATCAGCAAGGTACCTAAACCAAGCACAGATGAATGAGACATTTACCTTTGTTTCACCAGGTTCTAAGCCAACCAGCCTCACGTCCGCCTTATAGCACGTCCGTTGTACGACAGGTTTTCCCCCACGTGGGATCCCAGACTCTCATCATTATTCCTCGACCAAGTACAGTCAAGCAAAGCCTACTCCACATGAATCAGTATTATACGCCGGACACTTCTTATTTACTTAATTAGAAACACACTAACGTAGTTATATCTAATACATATTTTTTTGTAAGAGGTCAATTAATTACCTTTCGATAAAACTTTAATTTATATTGATGAATCAAAGGGAAAATGCGACATCGACCATTTTGTTCCGGAAAATGGGTAATGGACGCCCTATATGAATCAGGAGAACAGACTTCAAATTTTTTTATTTTGTATCTAGATAGTTACTATTAAAAAAATATAATTTGTCCCAGGTAGAGCTAAAGCTAAACTGTAAATAAAAAAAATTTTACATGCCGTTTAGTTAGTTGGTTACAGAAATATGCCCACAGACACCGAAAATTTTGTCTCCGAAGAACTACCCTTTACCGCTGCGCCAACATTACTTGTAGGAAATTGGTTGAAATTATGAAGTATACCATAACATGCAGTGATTTGTATAGAAACAACTTATAACAAAAAAATAAATTAAAAATTTAAAAAACCCCCGACACAAAAACCAAGATCCCTTTAAAAAGTACTAAATAATAAAAAAAACTCAATCTTAAAGTACCTAACTATCCTATCCTATTAATATTATAAAGGTGAAAGTTTGTATGTATGGATGTATGGATGTATGGATGTTTGTTACTCTTTCACGCAAAAACCACTGAACGGATTTGGCTAAAATTTGGTACACAGATAGTTTATAACCTGGATTAACACATAGGATAGTTTTTATCCCGATTTTATGTTCCCGTGGGATAATTTTCGAGTTGAAGCGGGTGAAACTGCTGGCAACAGCTAGAATGGGATGGAAACGGATGGAGTGAGATGGAGTGGGATGGAGTGGGATGGAGTGGGATGGAGTGGGATGGAGTGGGATGGAGTGGGATGGAGTGGTATGGAGTGGGATAGAGTGGGATGGAGTAGGATGGAGTGGGATGGAGTGGGATGGCGTAGGATAGAGCGGGATGGAGTGAGATGGAGTGGGATGGGGTGGAATGGAGTGGGATGGATTGAAATGGAGAGGGATGGAGTGGGGTGGAGTGGGGTAGAGCGGGACGGATTTTGATGGAGTGCTATGGAGAGGGATGGAGTGGGATGAAGTGGGATGGAGTAGGATGGAATGGGATGGAGAGGGATGGAATGGGATGGAGTGGGTTAGAGTGCGATGGAGGGGGATGGAGTGGTATGGAGTCGGAGGCAGTGGGATGGAATGGGATGGAGTGGGATAGAGTGGGATGGAGTGGGGTTGAGTGGAGTGGTGTAGGATAGAGTGGGATGCAGTGGGATGGCGTAGGACGGAATGGGATGAAGTGGTATGGAGTAGGATGGAGAGGGATGGTGTGGGATGAAGTGGGATGGAGTTGGATGGAGTGGGATGGAGTGGGATGTAATGGGATGGACTGGGACTCAGTGGGATAGAGCGGGATGGATTGAGATGGAGTGGGATGGGGCGGAATGGAGTGGGATGGAGTGGGATGTGGGATGGATGGGATGGAGGGATGGTGGGATGGAGTGGGTTAGAGTGATGGAGTGGGTGGTATGGAGTCGGAGGCAGTGGGATGGAGTGGAGTGGGATGGAGTGGGATGGAGTGGGGTTGAGTGGATGGTGTAGGATGAGTGGGATGCAGTGGGATGGCGTAGGACGGAGGGATGGTGGTATGGAGTAGGATGGAGAGGGATGGTGTGGGATGAAGTGGGATGGAGTTGGATGGAGTGGGATGGAGTGGGATGTAATGGGATGGACTGGGACTCAGTGGGATAGAGCGGGATGGATTGAGATGGAGTGGGATGGGGCGGAATGGAGTGGGATGGAGTGGGATGGAGTGGGATAGAGTGGGATGGAGTAGGATGGAGTGGGATGGAGTGGGATGGCGTAGGATGGAGTGGGATGGAGTGGTATGGAGTAGGATGGAGAGGGATGTAGTAGGCTGAAGTGGGATGGAGAGGGGTGGAGTGGATTAGAGTGGGATGGAGTGAGATGGAGAGGGATGGAGTGGGATGAAGTGGGATGGAGTTGGATGGAGTGGGATGGAGTGGAATGTAATGGGATGGACTGGCACGCAGTGGGATAGAGCGGGATGGAGTGAGATGGAGTGGGATGGGGTGGAATGGAGTGGGATGGATTGAGATGGAGAGGGATGGAGTGGGGTGGAGTGGGGTAGAGCGGGACGGATTTTGATGGAGTGCTATGGAGAGGGATGAAGTGGGATGGAGTAGGATGGAGTGGGATGGAATGGGATGGAGAGGGATGGAATGGGATGTTGTGGGTTAGAGGGCGATGGAGGGGGATGGAGTGGTATGGAGTGGGATGGAGTGGTATGGAGTCGGAGGCAGTGGGATGGAATGGGATGGAGTGGGATAGAGTGGGATGGAGTGGGATTGAGTGGAGTGGAGTAGGATAGAGTTCCGGAGTGGGATGGCGTAGGACGGAGTGGGATGGAGTGGTATGGAGTAGGATGGAGAGGGATGTAGTAGGCTGAAGTGGGATGGAGAGGGGTGGAGTGGATTAGAGTGGGATGGAGTGAGATGGAGAGGGATGGAGTGGGATGAAGTGGGATGGAGTTGGATGGAGTGGAATGTAATGGGATGGACTGGGACGCAGTGGGACAGAGCGGGATGGAGTGAGATGGAGTGGGATGGGGTGGAGTGGGATGGAGTGGGATGTAGTGGGATGGAGAGGGATGTAGTGGGATGGAATGGGATGGAGTGGGATGGAGCAGGCTGGATTGAGATGGAGAGGGATGGAGTGGGGTAGAGCGGGACGGATTTTGATGAAGTGCTATGGAGAGGGATGGAGTGGGATGAAGTGGGATGGAGAAGGATGGAGTGGGATGGAATGGGATGGAGAGGGAAGGAATGGGATGGAGTGGGTTAGAGAGCGATGGAGGGGGATGGAGTGGTATGGAGTGGGATGGAGTGGTATGGAGTCGGATGCAGTGGGATGGAATGGGATGTAGTGGGATGGAGTGGGATGTAGTGGGATAGAGTGCGATGGAGTGGGATGGAGTGGGATTGAGTGGGGTGGAGTAGGATAGAGTGGGATGGAGTGGGATGGAATGGGATGGAATGAGATGGAATAGGTGCTCTAATTGAATAGTACTGCCTTTGAACTACAGAGGGCGTTTATTACAAACACGTCTAATATTCTTGAAAATTCTAAATAAATTCTAAATATAGGGTTTATATGAAAACGATATGATTTATAAGAAACCTGGCGAGAATTAAGCGCTTCGCACAAAAAAATACATTGTCAAATTCCGACATCCACAAGTGACATAAGTTGAGATTCTTGTCGATCTTCTCTTGCGCTATTGCAAGTACCTTGTTGTGCTTATTGGTACTCAAAATGCACAAATTATTTTGCTTACATTGCTCCTTCTTATTACTCTTAAATTCCCGTGGAACCGAAGTCTTTTTTTTTTGAGACTCCTGATCTCTTGATTCGAGAACAGTAACTTGAGTATCGTGAACGGAATACTATATAAATACTACGACTGCCACATTTTGATTCTCTCCATATATTTTTTCGTAAGGTAAGATTTTCGTTACTTTATCAAACTAAAGTATTTTTATAATTATAATAGTAGTTTATAGAATTTGTGCATTAAATAACCATCCGTTTTTGTTTTATTAGTTTTTGCAATGGGGCGTAAGAGTGGTGAAAAATCCAATATGGCGGCCTCCTGAAGATCGCGGTCGGGCTGTTTGAAATCCAACCCTATAATATGGGTATAAAATGAAAGGTATTGCTGTCAGGAATATGAAAAAAATAGTCACGTGTCTTATATCCAACATGGCGGACATCCAAGATGACGGATTGGCTATTTGAAATGCACCCTCTTGATATGGGTATCAAATGAAAGGGTTTGCTGTCAGAAATATGAAAAAACCCTAATTTTTAATTTTCTTAAAAAAATTAAAATAACCCTACGGGGCTGAGAGAGGGCCCACTCAAAACGTGGGGGCGTATATTATTTATGGGATATATTTACATGACGTGTATAGATCGTGGTTGTAACTTGCAAAGATACGATATAAATACTCTTATCCCTGATGATTCACCTGTTAATGATACTGACTACCACCAACAGATTAGAGCATGGGCTACAGTCCCGCCTGAATCACCAGCGTCAGACCTTCCATCCACTGACGAATTCATTAATGTTGTCAGGAAGCTGCCCCTTAACAAATCATCAGGTGAAGATAAAATATCCAATCGTATGATAAATGAAGCGTGTAAAACAGCGGCCGACGCGATATTAACTGTTTACAACCGGTGTATTGCTGAAGGTGTTTTTCCTCGTATATGGAGACATGGCTTTATACGAATAATACCTAAAAGCGGCGACAAACCACCAGATGACCCTAAGTCTTACCGGCCCATAACATTATTACCATCTTTGGGAAAGCTCTTGGAGCGACTTATCGTCCCACGATTGTTACCGGACGGACCCAAATTCCATAAAAATCAATTCGGTTTTACTGTCGGCAAATCAACCGTTGACGCGGCACTTTCTGTTAGAAAAATGGTTAATACCTCCGAGCACAAGTACGTAGTAGGAATCTTTCTAGACATTTCCGGGGCTTTTGATAACGCATGGTGGCCAATGCTACTACTTGATGGCATCATTCGCGAGACTATTGCGCACATTTTTCGTATTAATATTATAGTACTTTTTGATATAAGTAATATTATTAAATTATTTATTAAACTACTGACACGTATCCCTACACACACTTCTTATTCTTTATTTTATTTTACTATATTATTATTTATTTATTTCTTTTCTTTGCCTACCCTCGTCCGTGTGTCACTGCGTGGTGCCAACTGAAAACCAGCGCTGGGTGTCTTTCACCCAGCAAATGCTGAGTTGGTAACCCTTTTGGTGTGGACATGCTCAGCAAAATTCCTACTGTATTTTTAACTTTATTTTTTATTATTTCTGTGTGTGCGTGTCCTATATCAAATAAATATTTTTCTATTCTATTCTATTCTATACTTAAGATAAAAGCTCGTGGTTGCTATAAAAATATATTTAATCTTCTTTATTCGTACTTTTCTAATGGAAACGCTAAACTTAAGCTCGGACATCATTCCGTATCGAAACCTCTTACTATGGGCTGTCCTCAAGGTTCGGTTATCAGTCCTCATTTATGGAATCTAGGCTTCGATGATTTCCTCGCGATTCCTCTTCCAAGTGGTTGTTCTTTAACTGGTTATGCGGACGATGCCCTTCTGCTCATACAGTCAAGTACTCGTGCTGGACTCGAGAATTTGGCTGACACTTGCCTACGATTAATATCTCAGTGGGGCGATCGAAACCGTCTGACCTTTGCACCACAAAAAACCTATCAACTAATTTTAAAGGGTGACCTTAAATCGTGGCCTAGTATTAAATTCAATAATGTTCCCGTTAAGAGAAAACAATCGGTGTGCTATCTTGGTTTAGTCTTGGAGAGGAATTTCACATTCATAGAACATATAAAAAACGGTTGGTGAAAAAGCTAAAAATAACTTTTATGCCCTAACGAGAATATCTAAATCTACTTGGGGTTTGTCATTTTTAACCTTAAAAACTATTTATGGGGCTACTTACTTGGGCTGTGTGTGCCACGGGGCACCTGTTTGGGCCGATAGAGCCACCATAGGTGCGGCACGACGTAAATTGCTTCAAAGTCAGCGCTTGGCTTTGTCATTCTTAAGTAAAGCGTATAGGACCGTCAGTACTGAAGCTTTGCCGGTGCTTGCTGGTGTTCTACCAGTAGATCTTGAAGTGCAACGACGCGCTGCAATGTACTTTTCCGCACGGGAGACCACTGACGCTGATTTTCTACCGCACCGTGACCGTGATAAGATATCTCGATTATTCAAACCCCAGAGCGACGTCTGGGAGGATCTTATAACCGAATGGCAAAATAGGTGGGATAATTCTATCAAGGGACGGCACCTCTACCAGTTCTTTCCATCCGTTCGTGAGCGGCTGGCTAGGACGTGGCTGGAGGTGGATCACTGTGTTGCCCAATTTCTCACCGGACATGGTAACTTTAAAAGTAAATTGTTTTCCTTCAAGCTTGTTCCCTCGCCTTTTTGTCAATGTTCAACACCTGACTGTGAATATGAACAATCAGCACATCATATTCTTTGGGAGTGTATTCTTTGGCAAAACGAACGCAATATTATGTTGGATGCTGTTCAGACTACATCTGGAGTCATTTATTATACGGACCTTGTCGAAACTCGAACAAACTTCCGTGCGTTCAAGCGTTTTTGCCATAGGCGAGACGGAGTGGGAAGCGGTCGCCTCCTTCTGCGAAGCAGTAATGCTCGCGAAGGAGGAGGCGCGCCGCGAGCGAGAGAGGACAGAGTCCTCCCTCCGCCCCAACCGCGGTGTAGGACGCCCACGGCGACGGACGTCGCGCGACGATCTCCGGCCACCGTAGGCGCGGGCATGCGGGCAGCGAGTAAAGGGCAACTCGCTGCCCGACCAAGGACCATGCCCGGGTCGACGGCGCGTTGTGTCCCACGCGCGCCTCAAAGAGCGTCAGCATAATGACGGGGCCCCCCTCTCAGAGGGCCAAAGCCTGCCGGGGTAGCGGGATTATTCCCTTACCGTAACCCCGGAACGTAACAGGCTATGAAGGACACCGTGGATTTTAGTCAGTAGAAGTCTGACAGTCCCTCCCGCCCTGCCCGGGGTTGGAGGACTCATTTGATGATTTTACCACGCTAAAAAAAAAAAAAAAAAAAAAAAAAAAAAAAAAAAAAAAAAAACCTATTATTGGAATCAAATATAGCAGCTCACAATTTAGGACCCATTAATATTAGTAATCATTTTTACCCGTGGTGCTAGGCAACTGGGCTTCTCCCAGTTGTAATGTCCCTTTGTGCCTATTGGCCTTGTTCTGTTCTGTCTCCTGCTTGCATGGAGGGAAGTGGAAACATATTTTCCTACTCCTCCACTATTCTTTTCTGATTAATTTCGTGCAGGATCCAAGACAGGTAAATTCATTCTCCGGGACACGTCGAGACTTCATTGTCTCGGCGCTTTTCTGGTGGTTGCCACTGTTGATTCTGGCTTCAGGAGTTGCAGTGGTTTGGGAATAGTGTGGTGGGTTTGTCCCAATAAAAAAAAATAAAAAAAAATTGCAAAGATACGCTTCCACACGTTTTGAGTGGCCCTTCTCTGCCCCGTAGCACAGTAAAAATATGGATAGTATGGAAACTACGTACTAACGTTCGAAACGGTGCACTCACACAAACACGCGCATCTACGAGGCTTCTGAACGGACATCGCAGTGCTGTTAGTTCTGAGTGCCGCGTAAAGACGAGTTACGTTTATTTCTACAAAATCACGAGTGTATTGCGTTGTGTAGGTATATGGCTGTTTGAACTCGGCTTCATCATAACCAGAGATTTTGTTTTTTAAACGTCCTGCTTATTTTGAAAATTAAGAATGATTTTTATCAATATTGAATTCTATATCCGCGTGACCGTTTAATAAATTCGTAAATCATTTGTAAAAAAACCAAAATGGTTTCTGCTACAATTTCTCATAATAAGCGTTTTTTCATAGTTTTCGTCTTCGAGGATTTTGAATCCGATAGTACTGTCAAAATGTAAATCCAAGATGGCGGCTGTTAAAAATATCGAGGTTTTCGTCATGGGTGTCGTTTTCATGGTTTTCGAGGGTGTTGAAACCAGGGACTGAAAGCGGTTACGGTTAAAGGTTAAGATACCTCAAAAATATAACGGTACCGATTCAAAATAGAGGTTGAGCTATACCGGTACCCATATAAATAAAGGTTAGGATAAATTGTTATTTAACCTTTATACGATTTCGGTACCGAAACACATGGTCGGCGAGACGGCACGGCGCGGGTACAAGGGAGGGGGTATCTAACGCGTTGAAGCTTGACCTTGTGCTTGCTTGTTGTACAATTCTTATTTTAATACATGCGTGCGAGCGAGATAGCGCGGGGCATGTCTTCGCGCGACCGTAGTGTGTAACGCATTTGTACATGTGTTTAAACACTGTATACAAATTCTTTTTTCTCTTTCCCTGTATTTGTTTTGCTACCGACTGTGTGCCGGGTACGTGTTGATAGTTCGTCAACGTAATAAGTATAAAGAATAAGTACTTATTTTAAAATTAAATAAACAAAATGGGAAGAAAGCGTAGAAACGCAGTTTACGACTTTTTTTAAATTTTCGAAGGAAAATAATGCCTCTACTTGCCACGTCCGGACAATTTAGACAAAAAAATGTGAGTGAAATTACATAAAGTCCCAGCAAGCTGAATTTTTGTGAAGTTGTTCAAAACACAATTATAAACAATGTCTAGAAGTTCCTTATCATTCCCCTGCTGTAAGGAAAAAAAAATATTCAAGGTCAAAGGTAAAAAAAATGAGTTTTTCGCGATTTTCAGCAAAACGGTAAGTTTTATCATACAAGTACCTCAGACAAAAATTGTAGATCATAAAATTATCTATAAAAATGTGTTAATACTTTTTTTCTTACGAGCCACCGTTTCAGAGATATAACGATTCAAAAAGTTATAAAAGTTGTTATCGTCATATGCATCTAATGAGGTAGTGTACTTAGCGCGTTTTTTTTAACGTGGTTTCCCCAGTAGGCCTACTCCACGGGTCAGTTGTGATCCTGTTTATTGTAAAACTATTGCAAAATAACGGAAATTTTCAAATATTGGGAAAGATAAAAGCGTGCCTGTCCCTGTGTTCAATTTACTTGCATCCAAAATGAAGATGATGAAGAAGCAGGAGAAGAAGATCGAGAAGAAGAACAAGAATTTGAAACTTACGAATGAGACGAATAAACTTCAACACTTTTTTTTCATTTACATCGCTTTTATCTTTCCCAATCTTTGAATATTTCCGTAATTTTGCAATAGTTTTACAATAAACAGGATCACATCTGACCCGTGGAGTAGGCCTACTGGGGAAACCACGTTAAAAAAACGCGCTAAGTACACTACCTCATTAGATGCACTTGACGATAACAACTTTTATAACTTTTTGAATCGTTATATCTCTAGTAATTGCAGACCGCCTCGTCGGGCACCTGAACCGGGTGGGCCCGAACCTGTCGGAGAGCCAGTTTGGCTTCCGCAGGGGGCGCTCGACGGTGGACGCCATCACGCGCGTGAGAGCCCTCACGACGGGGGATGCAGTAGCCCGGGGCAGGGTCGTCTTGGCGGTGTCATTAGACATCACCAATGCCTTTAACACCCTGCCCTGGAGTTGCATCAGGGAGGCACTCCGGTATCACCGGGTGCCGACCTACCTCCGTCGCATAGTCGAGGACTACCTGACGGACAGAGCCGTCATCTACCCCGGTCACCGGGGAGAGTGGAACCGGCGAGAGATGTCGTGCGGTGTTCCACAGGGTTCGGTCCTGGGACCGCACCTGTGGAACATCGGGTACGACTGGGTGCTGCGCGGCGACCTCCCTGAAGGCGTCAGCGTAGTATGCTACGCTGACGATACGCTCATCTTGAGGCGGCGGCCGACGTGGCGACGGAAGCGGTCGCGACAGTCGTCGATAGGATCCGGCGGTTGGGACTCGACGTGGCGCTGCACAAGACGGCGGCCATGTGTTTTCATGGCCGCGTCAACGCGCCACAGTCGGGTTACAGCATAACGGTGGGAGGAGTTCGCATCGGCGTCTTGAGGACGATGAAGTACCTGGGACTCGTCCTCGACAGCCGGTGGAACTTCAGGGAGCATTTCCTGAGTTTGGCCCCAAAGCTGAACCGGGCAGCAGGCGCCCTCAGGCGACTCCTGCCCAATCTCAGCGGGCCAAACGCCTCCTGCCGTAGGCTGTACGCCGGCGTCGTGCGGTCCATGGCCCTCTACGGGGCCCCCGTGTGGGCCCCGAGCATCCGGACGCGACCACTAAAGTTGGTCGCATGCCAGAGGGTCATGGCTATCCGGATGATCCGGGGATACCGCACGATTGCCGGCGAATCGGCCAACCTTCTTGCCGGATTGCTGCCCTGGGATCTGGAGGCGACTGCCCTCCAGCGCGTCTATGAGTGGCGCGTGGAGGCGCAGCGCCGGGGCATAACCCCGCTGCCTCGAGAAGTCGAGGCGCGGCGGGAAGAGCTCCGGCGCGATCTCAGGGCAGTATGGAGGGGACGACTGTCGCGACCGAAGGCCGGGCACGCCGCAATTGCGGCGGTAAGACCCCTCTTTGAGGAGTGGCTGGAGAGAAGTCATGGCGTCCTGACCTACCGCTTGACGCAGGTCCTCACCGGACACGGAAGTTTCGGGAGGTACCTGTGGCTGATGCGAAAGGAGGAGACGCCTGGGTGTCACCACTGCGAAGATCGCCCGGAGGACACGGTGGAGCATACGGTGCAAGACTGCCCGGCTTGGGCGGAGCACCGACGTGTCGTCACGGCTGCGATAGGCGGAGACCTCTCGCGCCCGGCATTGGTTGCGGCCATGCTGCGGGGCGAGACGGAGTGGGAAGCGGTCAGCTCCTTCTGCGAGGCAGTAATGCTCGTAAAGGAGGAGGCAGGCCGCGAGCGAGAGAGGACAGCGTCCTCCCTCCGCCCCAGCCGCAGTGGTAGGCGCCCACGGCGACGGACGTCGCTTGATGATCTCCGGCCACCGTAGGCGCGGGCATGCGGGCAGCGAGTAAAGGGCAACTCGCTGCCCGACCAAGGACCATGCCCGGGTCGACGGCGCGTTGTGTCCCACGCGCGCCTCAAAGAGCGTCAGCATAATGACGGGGCCCCCCTCTCAGAGGGCCAAAGCCTGCCGGGGTTGCGGGATTATTTCCTCACCGTGACCCCGGTACATAAAGGGCTACTGAAGGACACCGTGGATTTTAGTCAGTACAAGTCTGACAGTCCCTCCCGCCCTGCCCGGGGTGGGAGGACTCATTTGATGATTTTACCACGTTAAAAAAAAAAAAAAATCGTTATATCTCTGAAACGGTGGCTCGTAAGAAAAAAATATTAATACTATTTTATAGATAATTTTATGGTCTGAGGTACTTGTATGATAAATCTTACCGTTTTGCTGAAAATCGCGAAAAACTCATTTTTTTACCTTTGACCTTGAATTTTTTTTTTCCTTACAGGGGAATGATGGGGAACTTTTAGACATTGTTTATAATTATGTTTTGAACAACTTCACAGAAATTCAGCTTGCTGGGACTTTATGTAACCTCGAATGTCTAAATTGACCGGACTATAGTGGTTTAATGTTCAGCTGTTATAAAAGTAAGTAGGTACATACCGGCTTTCTTGGTTTACCTACCTATTGTCAAATTATTATGGACTATGGTTATACATTTATGTAGGCTGTGTAGAAAATGGAGTATGTACTACAGGCAACTGCATATAAATGGTACGAGTATATTGATAAATGATGATAAGACTTGTGACTAAGGGTCAGTTCAGACCGCAACGCGAAGCGACGCGACGATGCGCGCACTCTTTTAAGAGCCATCCAAAATACGACTTTATTTTCTACACCAAAAGATTCACATTTCGTTGAGAGAATTTAAACGGCGTCAAGCGGCGCCGGATGCGTCGCGATGCGCCGCGCTGCGCAGCTCGGCGCCGCTTAAGCCGCTTAAGACTCTGCGGGAGGAAGGGGGTTGGGGCGGGAAGAACGTAGCGAATGTAGACACTCCGCTGCACCGCGCGGCGTTTGGTTGCGCAACGCGGCGCATCGCAGCGCAGCGCAACGTCGCGTCGCTTCGCGTCTTTTTTTGAAAAATGCGCGCAGCGTCACGTCTCGGTCTGAGCTGACCGTAAGTAACACATTTACAAAGGAAAAATCATCAAATGAGTCCTCCCACCCCGGACAGGGCGGGAGGGACTGTCAGACTTGTACTGACCAAAATCCACGGTGTCCTTCAATAGCTCTTTATATTCCGGGGTCAAGGTGAGGAAATAAAATCCCGCGACCCCGGCAGGCTTTGGCCCTCTGAGACGGCCCCGTCATTATGCTGACGCTCTTTGAGGCGCGCGTGGGACACAACGCGCCGTCGACCCGGGCATGGTCCATGGTCGGGCAGCGAGTTGCCCTTTATTCGCTGCCCGCATGCCCGCGCCTACGGTGGCCGGAGATCGTCTGCCGACGTCCGACGCCGCGGGCGTCTAACACTGCGGTTGGAGCGGAGGGAGGACGCTGTCCTCTCCCTCTCGCAGCCCGCCTCCTCTTTCACGAGCATTACTGCTTCGCAGAAGGAGGCGATCGCTTCCCACTCCGTCTCGCCCCGCAGCATGGCCGCAACCAATGCCGGGCGCGAGCGGTCTCCGCCTATCACCGCCGTGAGGACACGTCTGTGCTCGGCCCAAGCGGGGCAGTCTTGCACCGTATGTTCCACTGTGTCCTCGCGGGCGATCTTCGCAGTGGTTACACCCGGGCGTTTCTTCCCTCCCTATCCGTCACAGGTACCTCCCGAAACTTCCGTGTCCGGTGACCTGCGTCATCCGATAGGTCAGGACGTCGTGACGTCTCTCCAGCCACTCCTCAAAGAGGGGTCTTACCGCCGCGATTGCGGCGAGCCCGAACCTTGGTTGCGACAGTCGTTGTCTCCATACTCCTCTGAGATCGCTTCGGACCTCTTCCTGCCGCGCCTCGACTTGTCGGGGCAGCGGGAATTCTTCCCTGCGCTGCGTCTCCACGCGCCACTCATAGACGCGCAGGAGGGCAGTCGCCGCCAGATCCTAGGGCAGCAATCCGGCTAGGAGTTTGGCCGATTCGCCGGCGATCGTGCGGTATCCTCGGATCATCCGGATAGCCATGACCCTATGGCATGCAACCAGCTTCGCTGGTCGCGTCCGAATGCTCAGGGCCCACACTGGGGCCCCGTAAAGAGCCATGGACCGCACGACACCGGCGTACAGCCTCCGGCAGGAGGCGTTTGGCCCGCTGAGATTGGGCAGCAGTCGCCTGAGGGCGGCTGCTGCCCGGTTCTGTTTTGGGGCCAAACGCAGGAAGTGCTCCCTGAAGTTCCATCGGCTGTCGAGGACGAGTCCCAGGTACTTCATCGTCGACTCGACGCCGATGTGAACCCCTCTCACCGTTATGTGGGACTCGCGTTCAGACGACCATGAAAAGACATGGCCTCTGTTTTATGCGCCACCTCGAGTCCCAACTGCCGGATTCTCGCAACGACTGTCGCGACCACTTGCGTCGCCAGGTCGGCCGCCGCCTGGTGCGACTCTCCCTCTGCCAGGACGAGCGTGTCATCGGCGTAACATATTACGCCGACGCGGTCAGGGAGGTCGCCGTGCAGCACATAGTCGTAACCGATGTTCCACAGGTGCGGCCCCAAGGCCGAACCCTGTGGAACACCGCACGACATCTCTCGCCGGTTCCATTCTCCCCGGTGACCGGGGTAGATGATGGCTCTGTCCGTCAGGTAGTTCTCGACTATGCGATGGACGGAGGTAGGACGGCACCCGGTGATACCGGAGTTCCTCCCTGATGCAACTCCAGGGCAGGGTGTTAAAGGCGTTGGTGATGTCTAAAGACACCGCCAAGACGACCCTACCCCGGACACTGCATCCCCCGTCATGAGGCCTCTCAAGCGCACGATCCCCCGTCATGATGGCTCTCAAGGCATCCACAGTCGAGCGCCCCCTGCTGGCTCTCTGCAAGGTCCGGACCCACCCGATTCAGGTGCCCGACGAGGCGGTCCGCAATGACTCTATCAAAGAGCTTGTCCCAGTCGAGGCCCGAGAGTCCAGGAGACCAGGACCCAGGCTTTTCCTGGCAGACTGTCGGGTCCTGGGGCGGTATTTTTGGCCCTTAACCGTAGTACCGCCACTCTCAGGTCTACCTCGGTCACCTCTGGAGCGTCGTAGACGTGGTCGTCGCTGTAGTCCGCGTCTGCGTCAGGTTCCGTTGGTGGCGGAGCCATGGGTGGGGTAGTATGCTCCCCTTGCGATGGGAACAGGGCGCTCACCACTTCCTCCAGGAACTGAGGCCAGAGACTCTGCGTCAACGGGGGAGCCCATGGGCGGAGCTTCGCTCTCGCCAACTTGTAGGGTCGGCCCCATGGGTCCACGTCCAGAGACTCCAGCATCTCCTTGCGGGTCAATTCCTTGGCCCGCCAGATCTCGTCGCGGAGGACGGTCTTCGCTGCCCTGTAGCCCTCACGCAGCTCCGCCTCTACAGTCACCGCATCCGGAGGTCGGGTGCGGCGCCTGCGGAACCTGGTGTACCGGCGTCGCGCGGCCATACACGCCTCGCGCAGCGCTGCCAGCTCGCTCGACCACCAGTACAGCTGACGCGGGGCGCGTCCTTGCCGGACCCGGGGCAATGGCCACGTCGCAGATTTCCGAAATGGCCTCCTGGAACCACTCCGCCTCGTCGTTAACGTCGGCAGGCCTGTCCGGTGGTGACACCCAGGCCTGCACGATCGAGGCTTCCGAGAATAGCTTTCGGTCCAACTGCTTCAGCGCCCATCGCGGACCACTTGGGACCGGCGCGTCTGAGGTCTGGGCGGAGACGTCAAACCGGATATACCGGTGGTCGGAGTAGGTCTCCACCTCCTCCACAACGCGCCAGTCAGTGACGCGCGGCGACAGGTCGGGGGTGGCGAACGTAATGTCCACCACCGACTCTCCCATGAACCGCACGCACGTGGGGACAGAACCCCGGTTCTCGATTACCAGGCCATGCGCACGGGCCCAGCGCTCGAGCATCCTGCCCCGCACAACAACCGTAAACCGGGAACCCCAAGCTACACTCCTGGCGTTGAAGTCCCCCAGGACGAGCGCGGGGAGAGAACCGAAGGCGACGACGACGTCTCCCAGCTCCGATAGGGAGTCCTGGAACTCGTCAAGAGTTTGGCTCGGGGAGAATATACGCCTATCACGGCGATCTCCCCGATCTGTGCTGCGACGTTCCCGCGCCCTCTCTTGACGCGATCGACGGCGGCCGACGAGATGAGGTTCACCGAGCCGTCCAAGTCCGTCAACCAGTTATTTCTGGCCACGACAAAGTACGGCTCAGCGACCACAGCGACGTTGATCAACCACTGCGCCATGCTCTTGAGCAAGAGATCTGAGCAGCGGCGCAGTGGTTGATTTTCGCCTGGAGGAAGCGCAATGGGGCCATTAATTGTAATCCATTGCAGCCTCCTCCAGGGACATCCTTCGTGAGGATACGGCCACGGCGGCGGCGGCGGCGGAGGCAGGAGTAGCTGTGACGGTAGCGGCAGAGGGCCTAACTCTGCCCCTGGCCTTGGTGGGAGGGCGCAGGACCTGCCCATAGCCCGGTGATCTGCCTGCTTGCCAACCGCCTCACATGCGAAGCAGTGATAACACATCACATTCATTCACATGTGAAGCTATATACCATATTATGTTATACAGGGTGGAATTTTGTAATGCCACCTTTTTTTTTTCTTTTTTTTTTATCTTGGTAAAATCATCAAATGAGTTCTCCAACCCCGCGCAGGGCGGGAGGGACTGTCAGGCTTCTACTGACTAAAATCCACGGTGTCCTTCAATAGCCCTTTCTGTTCCGGGGTCACGATAAGGAAATAATCCCGCGACCCCGGCAGGCTTTGGCCCTCTGAGAGGGGAGCCCCGTCATTATGCTGACGCTCTTTGAGGCGCGCGTGGGACACAACGCGCCGTCGACCCGGGCATGGTCCTTGGTCGGGCAGCGAGTTGCCCTTTACTCGCTGCCCGCATGCCCGCGTTTACGGTGGCCGGAGATCATCAAGCGACGTCCGTCGCCGTGGGCGTCTACTACCGCGGGTGGGGCGGAGGGAAGACGCTGTCCTCTCTCGCTCGCGGCCCGCCTCCTCCTTCGCGAGCATTACTGCTTCGCAGAAGGAGGCGACCGCTTTCCACTCCGTCTCGCCCCGCAGCATGGCCGCGACCAATGCTGGGCGCGAGAGGTCTCCGCCTATCGCAGCCGTGAGGACACGTCGGTGCTCCGCCCAAGCTGGGCAGTCTTGCACCGTATGCTCCACCGTGTCCTCCGGGCGATCTTCGCAGTGGTGACACCCAGGCGTCTCCTCCCTTCGCATCAGACACAGGTACCTCCCGAAACTTCCGTGTCCGGTGAGGACCTGCGTCAAGCGGTAGGTCAGGACGCCATGACTTCTCTCCAGCCACTCCTCAAAGAGGGGTCTTACCGCCGCAATTGCGGCGTGCCCGTTGTAATGCCACCTAGAGGGAAAGTACTCTTATTACTGCAGATAGAAAATTTTACTTAAAGGAAAAATTCCTATATAATTTTCGAATAAAATTCGAATAGAAAGCAAACTGCATTCAAAAATTTTCAAAAATTCTCTTCTCCCACACCGGCAATCGAACCATTTTTTGTAAATCATTAAATTAACTTAAGATTTCCTGGTTTTCCTTTCATTTAATTTATCATGTTTGTTAAAGAGATTTCATCCTTATAATTGACCCTAACGACCGATGCAATAAAAGTACAGAGTATAATTTTTTTCAGATTTTAGCCGGTTCGATTCCCGGATGGAGAAGAGAATTTTCGAAAATCTTTGAGTGCAGTTTGCTTACTATTCAAAAATAAAGGAATGTTTCCTTTGAGTATCTATCTGCAGTATTATGAGTACTTTCCCTCCAGGTGGCATTACAAAATTCCACCCTGTATAGTCTGTACTCTGTACGCACCTTAAGAGGAAACAGCAAGGGCTGGAGAATTGAAAAATAGGTATTTGTAAAATCTATTGCTGTCGCGCAGTGCCCACAACAAAGTTACAGAGCGCGATAGAGACAACAGCAGCTTGGACCGAAAATACCTTATTAAATGGCACAAAATCAACGATTCGTAGTCCCCTGATTACTCCTCCAAAACTTAACCGATTTCAGAAAACGGCGTCGTGTACCGGCATGTAGGGTACCGCATAGGGTTATGATATGGACCGCGAAAGACGTATCCTGTCCTGGTCCTGTTGCTATTAAGACGACGAGAAATAAAAAAATAAAAAAACAAAGAAAATATTGGGTAAATCCATACCTTTCTATAATGAACCATGATGGAGATAATTTCAAGAGGAAATATGAAGCGCTGAAAAACTGTGGTGAAGACAAATTTTACGAATATTTTAGAATGTCCGTATCAAGTTTTGAAGAACTGCTAACCAAAATAGCGCCTCGTATACAGAAGAAATACGTGTTCAGAAAACCTGTTGAGCCTATGGAAATTCTAGGCTTAACTATAAGAAATAAAAGAAATATTTTAACTTATTTATTCTAATCTTAGATTTTTTTTAATGTAGACATATGTATGACTACATACATACATATACACTAGCAACAGGAACAGGATACGTCTTTCGCGGCCCATATCAAATCAAAACTGTAATTCTTTTCTTTGGATACACTTGCTGATCATAGGGTACGTGCCGGTACACGACGCCGTAGCGCGGCACGGCGCCGCGCCGCCCGCCGGCGACGGCGCCGCTCGCCGGCGGGCGGCACCGTGGTTCGGCGCGGCGGCGCCGTAACTCGGCACGGCGCCGTGCCGCCGCACGGCACACGGCGCCGCGCCGGAGACATGGGGACACGCCCTTAGACCCCGCTGACGCGCGCGAACATATCAAACACGTGAGATATCTGTGTGTATTCAAGTCAAACAAGCGGGAAGTGCGCGATTTACTCTCGACTTCAGGTAGGAAAGTTTAATTTGTATGAACTTGTCGCTCGCACAAACGCCTGGCGGCTAAAGAGACACACACAAACACTGAGGTGTTTGTGAGGTGCGCGGCGCGCTAGCGGCAGTATCAAAGGCGTTACCGTGCTTTTCGTACGTGAACACTTGGATATTACGCCATAATTATGTTATTTTATTTCGTGACCGCGCCCATCATTGCGCTCGCGAGCCCGCGAGTCAACGTGTTTGAGCACTTAGAAAGATAGACGATAAAAATATTACTCAACTGGGAGTTAATTTTTACAAAGCAGAACAAATGCAGCTCATTGACTTTTCCATTCTTATTTCAGACGCTTAATGACCACCTACCAATAAATACAAAACACGAAACGATCAAGTTTAAACAATTTTCGAATTAAGAAATGATAGTAGACGGTAACGTAGGTAACCGTAAAACAATATTATAAAAAAACTATAGCAAAGGACAAACGTTAGATCGATCCTAAGTAAATGCGTTTGTATGTACCTACAAAGTACGCGCCTGCCGCGCCGCCGCCGCCGCCACGCGCCGCCGCCGCCCGCGCCCCGCGCCGTCAGGCAGATAGCCCGCGTAAGTACATTGAGTGATTCAACAATCGCGAACGACAGAGACAGATAGAGTGGTGAGGCGGTAAGTCAAAGAAAACCCTTATTTAAAAAGGTTAAGGTAACGGTACCGATATTATTATAAAGGTTATGGTACTTCTACCGAAATATACCGGTATAAATATTGTACCTTAAAATTCGGCTACTTTAAAAAATAACGGTACCGTTATATATCGGTTATCGTTATTTAACGGTATGACGTCATACCGAAATTTAAAGGTACCTTTATTTTTGGGTAATTCAGTCCCTGGTTGAAACCGATGGTGCAGTCAAAATGTAAATCCAAGATGGCGGCTGCATAAATTATCGAGGTTTTCGTCATGGGTGTCGTTTTCATAGTTTTCGAGGGTGTTGAAACCGATGGTGCAGTCAAAATGTAAATCCAAGATGGCGGCGGTGTTGTATCCATATTTATTAAAATACCCGCACACGAAACAACGAAATATAGGATATTATTATTAAAAATGTGCAACGACCGTAGTTCGTGCGTCACAGGAGGCTGCATGCAGCACACTGTGACTGCCTCGGACTTTATAGTTTAGGTACCGGAAACCGGTTAATATCAGTATTTTAATTTTTATTTATATTATTGTGTATTATATATTATGTACCGCCTGTGCTATTTACTATTATTATCATAATTTTTTCCACAGTATTTATATATGTAGGTATATTATTATTCATATACTACATTTATATGTTTTTTTTTCTCTCTCTTATTTTAAACTGGCATTGACATTCGTGCGCTCACCATTTTAGGTTCATTTGAAAATCAGCGTCGGGCACCAGTTGTCCGACATTATGCTGAAATGGGCCAATTTGGCGCAGCCGTGAGTCACACAGTATATAAATGTCACCATACTCTTTCCTTTTTTACAAATTGTTTAGTTTTAAGTTCTTTTTTCTTTCTTTGTTACATTGTATGCTTTGTGTATTTTGTGATACTGAGTGCATTTGTGGCGTGTGCCAATAAACGTTTTTTGTTTCTTTCTTTCTTTCTTGTAACCGATGATGCAGTCAAAATGTAAATCCAAGATGGCGGCTGCATAAATTATCGAGGTTTTTATCATGGGTGTTTTTTTCATGGTTTTCGAGGGCGTTGAAACCGATGGTGTAGTCAAAATGTAAATCCAAGATCGCGGCTGCAAAAATTATCGAGGTTTTCGTCATGGGTGTCGTTTTCATGGTTTTCGAGGGTGTTGAAACCGATGGTGCAGTCAAACGTAAATCCAAGATGGCGACTGCATAAATTATCGAGGTTTTCGTCATGGGTGTCGTTTTCATGGTTTTTGAGGGTGCTGAAACCGATATTGCTATCAAAACAGAAATCCCAGATGTCAAATAACAAAAATCACATGAAAATAAAAGGTACCAAGGTCATCTTATACTTAGTTGAAACGCATAGTACGGTGCCCAGCCACCGGGTTAATCAAGCATCAGCGCCACATAATAATGTTCCATACTCTGCGCTTGTTACAACCCTAACGCTGCGGTGGAGCCGAGTGGAGCGTAGGTATTTATTTCTAACATTAGGCCTATGTAGTTTCCATACTGTCCATATTTTGACTTCACCATCGGTTTCAACACCCTCGAAAACCATGAAAACGACACCCATGACGAAAACCTCGATAATTTATGCAGCCGCCATCTTGGATTTACATTTTGACTGCACCATCAGTTTCAACACCCTTGAAAACCATGAAAACGACACCCATGACGAAAACTTCGATAATTTATGCAGCCACCATCTTGGATTTACATTTTGACTGCCCCATCGGTTTCAACACCCTCGAAAACAATGAAAACGACACACATGACGAAAACTTCGATAATTTATACAGCCACCATCTTGGATTTACATTTTGACTGCCCCATCGGTTTCAACACCCTCGAAAACAATGAAAACGACACCCATGACGAAAACCTCGATATTTTTTGCAGCCGCCATCTTGGATTTACATTTTGACAGTACTATCGGATTCAAAACCCGTGGGTACTGAAAAACTTTTCATAGTTTCGGTACAGTTCTGAAAAAACAGAAGAAAACTATGAAAAGATGCCTATTATGAGAAATTGTAGCAGAAACCATTTTGTTTTTTTTTACAAATTATTTACGAATTTATTAAACGGTCACGCGGATATAGAATTCGATATTGATAATTTTCAAAATAAGCAGGACGTTTAAAAAACAAAATCTCTGGTTATGATGAAGCCGAGTTCAAACAGCCATATACCTACACAACGCAATACACTCGTGATTTTGTAGAAATAAACGCAACTCGTCTTTACGCGGCACTCAGACAGTAGCTCGTTCTGTGTTCTTGTAGTAGATGTTTTTATGTTTGAGGGCGGTCTCGTGCAATCTAACAAGCCCGATATTTGCACACTGGATCTCTGTTCACCTTAGCGGGAACAAAAAATGATTGGACCGATGTTTCTTTTTATAATTTTATTTTATTTGAATTTAATTGTTTACTTTTAACCTATTTTAATTTATTTTGATTTGATTTTAATTTAGTATTATTTATTACTGTATATGGGAATTTTTTTGCCTGAATTAAACTATTATTATTATTATTATTATTATTATTAAAAGGTTCTCATTCATAAAAAATATGAAAACTCGGAAAATGTAGTAGGTTATATTCGATGACAAAGGGCTGATTTTTTAATAGTCAGACAAATTTTATCTGAGGAATGAAAATAGCGGTTTGACATAATTATTTTCTATAGATAAGCTGTCAAACCCCCATTTTTATTGCTCAGATATATGTTATCTGACTATTAAAAAATCAGCCCCAAAACTTATTTATTGTTCAAACTTCACTTCTTAGGTTAATTGCAGATTCAGTTTTACTTCCACAACAATAAAATATAACTAACTTTAACTGACAGGTTATTTTAACACAAAATTTAAATAAATCACCGGAACAGTTTAACATTCGACATCTAACAAATATTGTGGCGGGCACATGACGTTCAATCAATCAACGCGCGAGATGCTTTCCGTTCTATACCATTTAACAGTCTAATAGACTGAATAAACAAAAAAAACTTTTCCAGAAATGTAACCAAAGTGCATTACGATTATATCGGCTCAAAATTGTTTAGTCCGTCTCAACACTAGCGCTACACTGGTTGCGTTGTGTATGTGTGAACAGCTACGCACACATGAACATTGCTGCCGTCTTTTACCTAAACTCGAGCGTTCGAATTTTGTGAACTGGCTCTTAAACGAGTTACGATTAGTTGCCGTCCTGATATTCGCTGTAGATTCGTAACACCAGCTAGTAATCGTTACTATAACTGGTTATTTCGCTTAATCCCGCATTATTGTTAAATTTGAGACAGAGCAGTAGTGGTCCAGTGGTATCGACCCCGACTTACGAGTTGTAGGTCGTGGGTTCGAATCCCGGCAGGCGCATTACTTTGTGTGATTTATTTCATCGCCACTGCTCTCAAAACGGTGAAGGAAAACATCGTGAGGAAACCGGCATATCCTAGAACCAAAAATTCGAAGACATGTGACATCCACCAATCCGCACTGGGCCCGCGTGTTGGATTATGGCCCACCCCCTCTCACAGAGAGGAGGCCTGTGTCCCAGCAGTGGGAACATTAATAGGCTGATGATGATGATGATGATTGTTAAATTTTACCGTTGAATTACCGCATCGCGCAAAAATATACCCACATAGGTAAATAATTATTCACTTCGAACATCGCTTTCACAACGTATTTCGTTGTTAATACATATTTATTTAATTTATTATAGTTATTAGAAGGTTGCTAGATGGCGCCTACAGATATTACTCTTAAACGATTATTAGGAAAAAGAGATCGAATAATCTCTCGTATGCAGCGTATTTGCGATAAATTGAGAAATATTGATTCGGAGGAATTCGATAAAGAATCATTTTTGTGTGATTGTGAAACAATAGATTCGTTGCCTACTGATTTTGAATGTGCGCTGGACGATATAGTCTCTCATGAACTTAAATTAAATCCCGATTATGTAGTCGACTATCAGGCACTTTCTTCATTCGAAGACTTACTGGGTAGGGTGAAGCGGGCAGAGAAAAAATTAAGGGTTCAGGCACCTAGTGAATCCAAGAAATCTCCTCGCTTACCTCCGATTGAAATACCCGAATTCAATGGGGATATTAAAAATTGGCCTCTTTTCATCGCTAGTTTTCGGAACGCCGTGCATAATAATAATACGCTAACAGCATGCGAGAAATTATATTATTTGATTGGGAAATTAACGGGCAAAGCTCGTTCAATATGCGCAGGAATTACTCCGTCAGCTGATAATTACCCTCTTATTTTCGACTCACTTTGTGAAAGGTATGAAGATAAACGGCAATCGGCAACTTCATATCTAGACCAATTATTTGAATTTAAATCTATTTCGTCAGTTTCATCGAGTAACTTAGAAGCGTTTCTCAATAAATTCGCGACGTCGGTAGCCGGGTTTAAAAACATAAAAGTCAACGACCACGCAGATTTAATTTTATTGCATATCGCACTTAAAAAACTAGACACAGACACTGTACGGGCATTCGAATCTCATCATCAATTAAAATCAAGTAGTTCCGAAATTCCATCTTTTAATGAATTAGTTGGGTTTGTTCGTGATCACAAAGGTTTTGGAACGCACTTCGTCGACCGTCGCTAAGCCTATTAACAATAAGGTACCTTCCAACCGTAAATATACCAATACATATGCCTGTATAGCTGATAGCGAACCTACCGCGTGTGTTTTGTGTGATAAGAAACATGACCACGTATATAAATCGACGGTCCCTACGTACAAACGGACATGTTGATCTGGATCCGGCGATTGATCTTATTACAAAAGAGCAAGGACAAGAAGAGGGAAATGAGTGGACCACGGTTTTAAAGAAAAGGAAGGGAAGTTTTCCATCTAAAAACGTAAATAAGGGGAAGAATACAAATTTGGTTGATATTCAGGCTACGGAAAAAAAGAAGCATCTCCACGTTTGGCGTCTATCTCCTGAAACTACGGTTGAAAAATTGACATCCTATGTAAAAGGCATATGCGGTCACGAAGTATATGTTAAAATTGAGAAGATAAAACATAAAACGGAACGAGACTATGCATCATTTATCATCGCGATCTCAGAATCTATGTACGAAAAGTTGTGTCAACCAGACATCTGGCCGGTCAATACAGAATTCTGTGATTGGATTTTTTTTCGAAGATCGTCAAGTAAACCAAGTCAGGAAACAAACTAGTCTTGATTTTTACTATCAGAACGCCAGAGGTCTTCGTACGAAATTGAGCTATTTCAGCAATAACATAGAATCTTTAGGGGCCGACATAATTGCAATAACAGAAACGGGATGCAACGATTCTATAATGGATGCGGAAATAATATCACAAGGCTATCAAATATTGCGATGTGATCGGACGGATGGGCGTAAGCAAGGCGGCGCGTTTCTCGTGGCCACACACGGGCTTGAGTTTCAACGAGTTAATTTACCGGGTGACGTAAACATAGATAACTGCTCTTTCGAACTAGTTTGTGCGACTATACATTTGAACTGTAAATTATTTTTCTTATGTTGCGTTGTTTATATCCCACCAAAAACAAGTGAATATGAGTATATGTTATTTTTTGGAATAATAGAACAATTGTGTGTTAAATACAAGAACGTTATTTTGCTAGGTGATTTTAATTTAAACTCGAGTAGTGAAAACACTAAAAATTATTTTGAATTCTTTATATCATATTGCGAATTTGCTCAGATGAATAGGGTACCTAACTGTAATGGTAGGCAGTTGGACTTAGTGTTGTGTTCTTTATGTTTGCGTGACGATGTGCAAGTTTGCGAGGCGGACATGCCGTTGGTGCCGTTGGACGCGTATCACCCACCATTAGCGATAACCTTGGAACTCAGTGCAAGCACGATGTCCTCCCGCGACTATCAACCAGCCACAGGGTCCATGTCTGCAGACTGCCGCGAAACCGTAAGTCCAGTCAAACCTCAATGGAATTTTTACAAAGCAAACTTTCATTTGTTATATTCATCGTTAGCATCTGCCGATTGGAGCCCGATTTATAATATCCAGCAACCAGAAGAAGCTACCGACTATTTCTACAATATTATAAATGGCGTGTTTGAAAATTGTGTACCTAAAAAACGTTCAAAACCTAAAGGTCGTAGGTACTGCTATCCGGAGTGGTATAACAAAGGAATAATTATGGATATACAATTAAAGGCTAAGCTTCATAAGCGTTATAAGTCAACAAAATCTTCTGTCGATTACAATGCTTTCTCTGCGTGTAGGGCTCGGATAAAAGAAAGTATTGACCGTGAGTTTCAAAACTATCAGGATCGAGTGCAGAATAATTTAGCAAAGGATCCTAAGTCTTTTTGGGATTACATTAGGTCAAAAAAATTAACCACAAACCGTAGCACAATTATTAAAGAGGGTGCAGTTTTATCGGACTCGGAGTCTGCAAGGGAATTCGCAAGGTATTTTTATTCCGTGTACACTGAAAAGCCGCCGCGCCTCGACGTGGACGAAGCGGTGCAATCAGGTGACGCAAGTAGTGCGCGGGTGCACATCCCACAATTGTCACTCGACCAAGTTCGAGCTGCGCTGGCTCGACTCAAACCCAAGCGCTCGGCAGGCCCAGAAGTTATTCCGGTATATGTGATGCGGGATTGCCGATCAGTACTAGCAGAGCCGCTTGTGCATGTATACAACTTATGCCTGGAAACATCATATTTTCCTGAACGCTGGAAACTCACCCGTGTTATTCCCATACCAAAAGGAGGAGACGGTACGGTGGTTGAGTCATATAGACCAATAGCGATTCTGCCGACACCGGCGAAGGTGTTTGAGTCAGCCATTCAGCGAGATGTCCAGGAGCAGGTAGCATCACAATTGTCAGACGCTCAACATGGCTTTCGTCCAGCACGTAATACGACCAGCAACCTACTGAATGCCATGACGTACTTAGTTCCTCATATAGATGCAGGGGTGCAGGTGGATGCCGCTTATTTTGATTTTAAGAAAGCGTTTGACCTAGTGGATAACGATGTCTTATTATCAAAGTTGGCGAAGGTTGGCTGCACACCGAAATTGCTCAAATTCTTCGCGAGTTATATGAGGAACAGGCAACAGTATGTGGAGTACGCTGGATGCCAGTCAGAGCCGTATTTCACCAGGTCAGGCGTGAGCCAAGGTAGTAACATAGGGCCCTTGGAATTTTTAGTTATGATTAACGACTTGCCTGACGTGGTGGAAGATGCCAAATGCCTACTGTTTGCTGACGACCTAAAGTTGCTCCTGGCTGTCAAGAACGTGGACGACTGTCACCGCCTTCAGCAGGATATTGATCGTGTAGTTCAGTGGAGTCGAAACAATAAACTGCAGTTCAATGTTTCGAAATGTTCCGTTCTGTCATTCAGTCGGGCAAAGCTGCCACTCCATTTTAGCTACAATATGGAAGATGCACCTCTGAAAAGGGAGGAGACAGTGCGGGATCTAGGCGTGCGTATGGATACTCAATTGAGATTTCGGGAGCACATTATCAATGTCTGCAAAAAGGCTTACAAGCGCCTGGGTTTCGTGCTTCGCAGAGCGGCAGGTTTTGCTAATATTAAAGCCATTACGGCATTATATGATGCTCTTATTAGGAGTCAGTTAGAGAGTAATGCGGTAATATGGGCTCCACATGAGACTAAATATAGTCTCATGTTAGAGCGCATACAAAATAAATTTACAAGATTTTTGTATTTTAAACTATACGGAGTATATCTGTACGGGTTATAAGTAGTTAACTCCGTACACTGATTTGTCGTGAAGATGTTTAAGTTGAAGTTAGTAGAGAAACACTTTTCCACTAAAATACACAAGTTCCGTATATTTAATTAAAAGTAAATTACAACCGTGGAAGGCGATTATTTCTCTTAGTTGTTGATAGCTACTGAGTTATTAGTTGACTTTATTGGAATTCGTTTTGTCACGTTATTTTATTATGCGACATTATGAGGTGCATCGTTGGCCGAAAGTAGGTTGACGAGTAAGCAAGAAAAATGTACGGCGATGAGACCGTACATATTGGCAACCCCCTAAAGAAGCAAAGATAAGTAGAGAGAGAGAGAGAAAGAAACGCCTTTACAAAGTCAAATAATAAAGTAAAGTAGTAAAGATAAATGTACAGTAAGTCAAATGAATTAATTAAAAGTAAAAGCAATGTTGTCTTGATGTCCTTGAGGTTGAACATCGCAGCCGTCCGTGGGCGACCGTTGGTTGTCTTCTCTGGCAGTCAGTTGTCCAGATCCCATTGGTTGAAGCTCGATAACTTCCTGCGTTGGCTTTTTATTTTTCTTCCTAGTATTTCCTTATCATTATCCACAGGAAAGTGATGACAGCAATTGTTAGTAAAAGGTAACAAATTACATATTGATGTACGTCATGGTCTGTGATAGTGGATGGTAGTTTAGGCTCGTGCTCTTCTTGGAACCGCAGCTTTTTGTCAATTCCGCAAAGTCGTTTTTCTTGAGGCGGAACAGTTCATGTGGCGTGTTATGTAGTGTCACGTTCACAATGTTGTTTATCGGCGAATTCAGGTTCGGTACGTGCATGTCATAGTTCACATTGAGGTTGCTGTTGTACTGATTGTGTGAAGTGATGGTGAGATCTTTTGATCGCAGTACGCATCCTTGACTCAAAGTAACTATAGCCGTCGATGTGATCGTTTGCGATATTACGTCGTTATCACAAACTGTACGTAATTCGCACCTTCCGCAACAAACAACAAGCCAGCTGTTTGACTCTTGTAACTTAATCCATTCCTCCTCGCATGACACGCTGTGTACGTCACACGGTGACGTAGTAGTTCGGTGACCCAGGAGTTTTGCTTCGCACGGAGCATTTTTGTTATGCAAGTTGAAGACTGGCATGTTTGCGTTACAAATAAAGTTATGTTTTTGTCTTTTGATACATAGCTTGACATCTTCATCTTTTAGTGAGATATAAGAATTCTTCTCAAAGTTTACGGCAATGTATTGCGAAGATAACTGCATTTGTTTATAACTCGAGTCTCCCTTGAATGGTATAGCGATGGCCCGATAGTAGGTGAACTCCACATCCGAAATTAAGGGAATGTGAACTTCGAACATAAAGTAGTTCATTGTTATTCGCGCTTTCACGTATAACAACTTGTAAAGTTCCTTGATATCTTCTTTGATATTTTCTGTCGGCAATGACAGTGTTCTCGGTAATCTGCCGGCTATGTCTTCCAGTTGTTTTACAAGATTGACTGGTGATATCAAGTGCACGTCCATATGCCCACTGTATACATTTGTGAGAGTATTCAGGAGCATGGTTTGAATTTCTTTGAGATTATGTAACAGTAGGGATGCTGTGAGCGCAGCGGAGTTAAAGTAACTTGTTGCCATCGATATCTGTATTTCTGTTTCTATACTGGCTAGATTAGTCTTAGTTTCTTCCATGAATTTTTCTATCATTTTACACTGAAGCTTGATGTTAGCATGGTTTTTCTTCAATACGTCATTTTGCAGTTGCATTATCGACGTTTGATTTTTTGCAAGTTCACGTAGATAGTTTTCGTTTTGTTGTATCGCTTCAATGTCTTTGTGGTATTTGTCAGCAAATTTCTGGTCTAAAACGCCGAATAAGCTGTTTGCTATCATGGCCACTCCGTCAATCAAACCGCGCTTCTTGCGCGAAGATAACTGCTTGTGAGGAGCCAGCAGGATTGTGTTGTAGAAGTTGAGTAGTTCCATCTCGTGGGAAAGTTGATCGATTGTTGGTTTGCAGTAACTTTGGTGAATCTTCTCGCAAAGGCCATATACACCGTTGATGTAATTTTCAATATGTTGAATGCCGTGCCAGTAGTTAGTTAAGTTGTAGTACGTAAGCAAAGTCCATTCATCGTGAATCAGTTCAACCTTGCCAACGGTGTCGTAGTAAATCGGTCTCTCAGGTTCCAAGTTAGTAATTTGAGTGCCCGACCTTTGTTGTGAACCATTTGATCCATTCACAAGTATTAACATTGTGAAAAGTGACATTAAAATGTTTGTAAGACATTTTTTCGTAGTTGGTTTTGTTGTGGAAGTTTTTTCCGGTGTCTCAGCATTTTGTAAATCTGTTTTGCATTCTTCATCAAGTTTGTTGCCAGTATTATTTATGGGTAGAGTTGATAGTTTTACAATGGGTCGTTTGATGACACCTGTTTGCGTTTTTAGGGTTGTCACTCGGACATATCCGTCCGCCCCAGGGTGAAGTTTTAGCACCCGTCCCATGGCCCATTTTCCTGGGGGCAAATTATTATCCCGGATTAATACGATGTCCCCCTCGCTTAGGTTTTTCCTTGGATTATTTCATTTACTGCGTTTTTGTAGTTGGGAAAGATATTCGCTTGACCAAGTCTTCCAAAACTGTTGGTGCATGTGTTCCGTTAACTGCCATCGTTTTCTTAGATTTATTTTGTTTTCATCAGCATAGTCAGCACGTGGTAAAGAAATTGTTGGTCCCCCCGTTAGAAAGTGGCCTGGTGTCAGGTAGTTATAAAATTCTTCGGGGTCTTCAGTGAGCTGGCAGAGTGGCCTGGAGTTCATACAAGCCTCTATCTTCGCAAGTAGGGTAGTGAATTCCTCGTACGTCAGTTTTTGGTCTCCTAGCACTCGACGAAGGTGATACTTCATCGATTTGACCGCTGCTTCCCATAGTCCACCAGCAGTCGGCCAGGCTGGCGCATTAAAATGCCATTGCACTCCCATGTCTGCGACGTTGTTGAAGAAATCAGGCGACAAGATTTGCTTGAAGTCTTCAAATTCTTTCTGAAGCAACCTTGATGCACCGATGAAGTTTGTCCCACAGTCTGAGTAGACGTGACTTGGTGTACCACGCCTGGAGCACATTCTCTGGAAGGCTGCTATGAAGGTTTCAGTACTTAAGTCCGATGCAAGTTCGATGTGCACAGCCTTTGTTACCATGCATACGAATATGCATATGTATCCCTTAGAAGTACGCACTCCTCTCCCCTTATTGAGCTTGACTTCGACGTGTCCTGTGAAGTCAACTCCGGTGTGGGTGAACGGTCTCGAAGGTGTTACTCGTTGTGGTGGGAGTTCTCCCATTAGTTGATTGAGTTCCGATGGCCTGTGGCGGTGACAGCGCACACAGTGCCGTAGTTCCGCTTTCACAGCTCTATTGCCGCCAACGATCCAGTATCGTTGTCGGATATACGCGAAAGTTAGTCTGGCTCCTCCGTGTAAAGTCGTGAGGTGAGCCTTTTGTATCACCAGTTCAGTATGTCGTCCACTCTTAGGTAGAATAATTGGATTCTTCATTTCAAAAGGTAAACTGGAGTAGTTAAGTCGACCCCCAACTCGGACTATGCCGTTGTTGTCCAGATATGGTCTAAGTTTATAAATGTTGCATTTTGACGAAATATTTTCTTTCTTCATTAGTTGGTTATATTCTTGCGTAAGTTCCGTTTGTTGCACATATTTAATTATTTGTTCCTCAGAATTGTTTAATTCGCATAAACTGAGGCAGCCGGTGTCACGTTTTTTGCTGTTACGTGCGTTTCCAATAAATCGTTGTATCCATGCTACAATTCTGATTGCTTTGGTCAATGAACTGCATTTAGTTAATAAGTTATGAATACAATTATGAGTTGAATTGTTTTTAGCGTCCCTTTTCGCTTGGCTTTCGCTGCCTATGTTAGTCGCCACCACAAGCTGAATGTTTTTAGCTTTGTTGGTAGTAATCCTCTTGATGCACAGTCTGCGGGGTTATCTTGAGACTTCACATAGTGCCATTGCTCTGTTGGTATGCATTGTCGAATTTTTTCAACTCGATTGGCGACGTATTTTTCCCTCTTAGATGTGTCCCCCTGTATCCATGCCAAGACTACTTGAGAATCGCACCAAACGCTCGTAGTGATTTCGAACCCATTCAGCGCTTCTTTTATTTTTACGATTAGTTGCGAAAGTAAAAGTGCGCCGCATAGTTCAAGTTTCGGTAATGTGATCGATGATAACGGCGCTACTCTTGTTTTAGCAGCAAGTAACGTTATAGTTGCCTTGTTTTGTTCATCTCTGACACAGCTGTAAACCACGCAGGAGTAAGCTTTCTCGCTGGCGTCGCAGAATCCATGTAGTTCGATCTTCTGCTCCACTGAATTGATCCAGCGCTTAATATTTATGTGTTTTACGTTGGGTATGTCAGCTCTCAGTTTCAGCCATTTATCCGCTATATGTGACGGTAACTGATCATCCCAATCAAGTTTGTTGACCCACACTTCTTGAAATATAATTTTTGCCGCGATAGTTATTGGCGATAGCCAACCCAGTGGATCGTAAAGTTGTGAAATTTCAGAAAGCAGCCGCCTTTTGGTTATTTCCGGTCGACATTTTTCTTCAAATTTCCAGTTAAACACAAATGTGTCGGCCTGCGGATTCCAACCAAGTCCGAGAGTTTTCATGGATTCTTCCTGCTTGAAATCAAAAGTGATTCTGCTTGAAATTCGGTCATCTCTTAAGTTCTTTAATAATTTTGGTTCGTTACTGGACCACTTGCGTAAGTTCATCCCGGCTCCTTTTAACATTTCGATGAGTGATGTTTGGAGTTCTTGGGCCGCATTCAGTGAGTTGTGGCCGCTGATGACGTCATCGACGTATGCTTCGTTTAGTAGTACTTTGGCAGCCATGGGGTATTTGTAACCGTCATCATAGGCAAGCTGTTTGATCGTTCTCATTGCTAACCACGGCGCGGACTTAGTGCCATAAGTAACAGTACAAAGTTGATACTCTTGCAATTTATCTGACGGAGTAGGTCGCCAGACAATTTTTTGCAAATGTTGTTGTTCCTCAGACAGCCAGATGCATCGGTACATTTTCTCGATGTCAGCAGTAAACACGTATTTATAAGTTCTCCATTTTATTATAAGTTCTTGGATATCTTTTTGTAGGTTGGGGCCTTTTTCTTGTAAGCTGTTCAAGCTGTATCCCGTTTTAGTTTTCTGAGATGCATTGAAGACGACTCTGAGTTTTGTGGTAGTAGACTCTTCTCTAAGCACTCCGTGGTGTGGCAAGAAACATTCAGTAGTTGAAGAAGGAATGGGTTTTGCCAGTTTCATATGACCCAACTCTAAATATTCCTTAAGGAAGTTTTTGTATAGTAGCTCAAGTCGACCATTTCTTTGAAACCTTCTTTCCAACTGTAGCAGTTGTGATACTGCGATCGTTTTCGATGTTCCGATCTTATTTTCAAAATCCGGATATAAAGGCATCTTCACAATGTATCTTCCATCTGAATCACGGCGAGTCGTTTCCTTGTAGTAAGTTTCACACTGATCCTGTTGTGCTTGATCAGCGTTTTTTATATTTTGTCTTAAAGGTACTGAGACAGGCGAATGCGCAACTAGAGAAATTATTATTCATTTTTACGTTCAAAAATGCTTGGGGTGCCGACAGCACCCCGCGCGAGTGATGGCGGGTTAAGGGCTTCACACACAGCAGCTATAATGTAAAGATGTACATTATAGCACGATACTGTATCTCATTACATCTTTCCATAGAGATTCGAAGATGTAAAAATAAATACTTTATAGCTGCAGTGTGTGGTCTCGTGACGATTTCTATGGAAAGATGTAATGAGATGTATCGTGCTATAATGTACATCTTTACATTATAGCTGCTGTGTGTGAAGCCCTTAAAGGTTAAGTTAGGTAGCCTTTGAATATTGTTGGATCATCAGGCGAACTGTACATAACGGTACTTGTTTGCCAACTCTATATATTACATAATATACTAGGTTTCTAAAGCAAGGCACTCATAGGTTGTACATAAAATGTATTCCAGGCAATATAAGCTAGATCCAGCAATAAGTTAGGCAGGCAAGGTAATATATGATTTTATAAAATAAAACAAATATCAATTTCACAAACATTTAATAGGTAGGCACATATTCATTATTTATCAGTTAATTATCTATCCTGAGTAAAACTTGGTCGAGGAATTGTGCAGGTGGAGTTATATTATCCTGGTGACGTGCGTAGCCCAGGTACCATATAATGCTCATAACGTGAGAGCAACATCCCACAGTGCGCAAACCAACAATGCAATTGCAGCAATATCCAGTGATGGCATTCCTACCCACTTGCTCACGATCAATTGCTATGAAAACATAATATGTTTTTCTTGACACACTTTAGCTCGGACTTGACTTTAGCTCGAATCAAAAAGGAACTTATTCCCCCTAACCTGCTTAAATTGACATGGTCCTCTCTGCAAACTTCTATTGTATAAAGGCCATGGAAACGTAATTGTTGACCTATGTATGACCTAGCTTGTCGAATTTGATACGTGCCACAAGCAAAGAGGACCAATTTTTCCATAGACAGGTTAGGGAACACAATATTAGAACTTGTTATAGTTGTAAACATAGAGTTTCTTCTATGAAGATTCTCTTCTTGTACTATATCTGCAAGGATATTGTCTGCAAAAAGCCTTTCATTTATAATACTGACAATTTGTTTTGCATTACTTGAATCTACAAACATTGTGGCAAATGCATTATGCAGAGCTGCTGCAATGGAAAAATCCTTCATCATGTGGGGCATGCACGATTAAAATATTCATGTCTGAATATTTTAAAGCCTCTTTTGATCCTGCCATTAACGGCTTCCACAACCCATCTATTTATTGTCACACAGCGAGACCTGTTCCCTTCCAAAGTAGACAACTGGAATTGTCCTGGTGACAGGGTTTCTGGTAGATGGGCGAGGAAGCCACGCTCATGTATAGCATCTACACTATCCCTAAAGCCTCTATCGAGAATAAAAACATCATCTTCTCTAAAAAACTCCAAAAAACTGTCTTTATTTAACAAATCCATCATTATCGACGCGTCATTAGTAGTGGCAGGATACGGCCCTGTAACATCCAGGATGTATCCATTGCAGCATACAATCATGAATGGCTTTATAAGATTTCGATGTTTATGGAGGGAATAATTCTCTTTTTGAAATAAATAATTTGTGCTTTTTTGGGCATAAACATAGGTGCCATCACAGATAACAATTGCATTTTGTCTCTCCAGAGGGAGATCAGGTCTGCCAAATAAATGATTTGCTATGTAGGAGTTTTTGGTAATGACATTACTCCGGCTTATATGATGCAAACCCAAATGTTGAGGCACATACTCTTGAGCTAATATGTCCCTAGCCTTGTTCATCAAGGTCTCCACGGTGCGCCTTGGCGTTTGAAATAGACTCGATAACCTATGTCCTGAGTCTCCCGTCCTTAACTTGCATAATAATGCAGTTAATGCAAAACTTCCTCTATGCATTTCGCGAAATCCTCTTGTTTCGTTCATTATTTGTTGATGTTGGGATAAGGAAATTCCCAGAAAATAATGTGCCAAATATTCAGGCAGACTCTGGATTTCTTCGAAATTAAAATCACTTACAGGTTCTTGTAATATAAAAACCATATCTTCAATTTGGAGACAATTAAAATGGTCTAATGAGTTTTCGGATGTGTATAATTCACCAAAATGTTTCTACTCATGTGGTAACTGCATATCCTTGCACCTCTTGGTATATAAAAGTTGCAGTCACTCAGTACCCGTCTGCGTATTGTGTCCAGAATATGGTATCTGTTGGGACTTCGTCTGCAGCAAGGATTGCATTAACCTGATGCTAGTACCGAAACCCTGGGATTCCGAATGACGAGAAAAGAACATCCACTAACCTGGGATCTGGAAAGGGCAGGGACTGGAGGTACCGCTTCGCTCGGGACTTGAAGGGCCGGCCGGCAGGAGCGTGTATCCAATGTACTCTTCAGATTTGTCTTGATTCACGACACCAGAGGGTTACGGGAACTAATCAGTCAATCACTTGTTGGCGAAGTCGGTTTATTATTGATTTTTACATTTATTTTAAACGGACGATCCCGGGAGCTGTTACGCGTGACTGCGTGCGGATTTGAGACTCTTAGTTCTTGTTTACGCCGCCAGAGTGCGGGAGTGCAGCGCGAGCGGATAGCGTCGCTCGCAATTATGGCGGTAAATTCAAATTAGGCGGGGAAGGAAGAATGGGATATTAGGGAATGGTTTCATGTTTATCCATTTCCTTCCACTCGAAATCGACCAGGATTTCGCAAGCCAAAGGACTGCCAGAGATCCACTAGCAGTGCTCGAGAATTAGAAAAATTAAAACTTAACGATCATTAATTAGTTTCTAAACTAAACTACTTGAACAATATTGATCAATACACAATATTGTTCGGGAATTAAGATAAAAAAAAAAGTTAATTAATAGGTAGCGGACAGACCTTAACTACTGGCCTGCGCATGGTTTTACTGTTTGCAGTTCGAAGAGTCAGAACTCTGACTATATTATCTGATCCCGGATGGATCTGTTCTACACGAGCTAATTTCCATAGCAAAGGTGGAAGATTAGGTTCGTTTACAAGGACCAAATCGTTAAGTTTGAGATTAGGTGTATTTTTAACCATTTAGTTTTTTGTTGAAGTGTATGCAGATAGTCACGTTGCCAAGTAAGTCAAAAACTTTGTGTTATTTTCTTAAGCATTTGCCAACGAGAACGTGGACATAAACATTCACTAACAGATTCCTCCGGCAGTGAAACTAAAGGACCTCTCGTCAGGAAATGTCCTGGAGTCAGAACGTTCGATTCTTGCGGATCCGGAGATAAAGAACAAAGCGGGCGTGAATTTAAAACAGCTTCCACTTTGGCGAGAATCGTAATAAATTCTTCTAGTGTTAAAACTTGAGCGCCAACTACACGTTTAAGGTGATATTTGGTGGACTTTATGCCACTTTCAAATATACCACCGAAATGTGGTGCACCAGGCGGGTTAAATTTCCATTTTATTTGCCGAATAGCTAGACCATCGGATATTTCAGAGTGATGTTTTTGAAGTTCACTAACTACTTCCTTAAGATGTTTATTTGCACCTACAAAGTTAGTGCCACAATCGGAAATGATTGTATCACACATTCCACGACGGGAAACGAATCTATCAAGAGCCGCGAGGAATGCCTCTGAACTTAACTCAGTAACGGCTCTGGATTCCTGCAGTCAGCAAATAAGCAATGCCTTCTAGTGTCAGCAGCTCGTCTTATGTTTGGTAGTGTAATATATCGCTGCTGTGGTGTTTCCTGATTTCCAGATTGTTGTACTGGATTCTCTTCCGGAATTTCAGAAAATACCTGGTGGTTTGCAAGCTCCCAACAGGTGTGGCACACATAATCAGTGTCCACAATCTAAAAAAAAAAAAAAAGTATGATTTAACAATTTATTTCTCAATGAATTTTCGCCTTTAACTTACTGAAACAGTCAAAAATTGTAATTAGAGCTCATAACTTACATTTCTAGGATATGTCCACAGCTTTATAACTGTTATAAATTGTTCACTTTCTGAAGACATACAATGACTATTTTCTGCAGACAGGAGCTGTATGCCACAATTCACACAGCTATCTCCAATTTCCTCATGTTGACGGCTTTGGTGCGGGGGTATAGCCAAATCCTCAGAAGCATCACTGTTTGATTGGGTATTAATGCTGCGACGCAATATTCTTTGAGCTCGTAGCCAACATGGCCCACATGCTTCATCAGTAGAAGTGAGTTAAAACAATAATAATTAATACAATCAATATTTATAACAACAGAATTATAAAAAAATATTTTTACTAAACACAAAAATATATTTACTTGACGGTGCTGTATCCACTGTGAAATGATTGCAGCAAGTTGTTGTTCTTCATTACTACTGTTTTCTCTTAGTACTAAACGACTTCTGCTTCTTAGAATGGAACGGCCACATCCAACACAAACATTTTGATGTCCTTCGGGGTGACTTGTCTTTCAGGTGCAACTTGGTTAGTTGCATGACTTGCTAAATCCCAACAAGCCTGGCATACAAAGTCAGCATCAGTTATCTGTAACATAATAATAAAAAACTGTTAGCCTCTGTCTGTCTGAATAAGGTATTTTTAATATCAGTAGTGTCCAGTTACAATGACAATGAAATATCAAAAAGAAAACATATATGACATACAGATTGGAAGCTATACAGAGCATCTTACAAAATAAAAAATAAACATTTAAATATGTAAGGTAAGTAAAGAAGAATAAATCTAGTCTTACAAAAATAGATCGGAATAGTTAGAGCTATTTAGGTTCATTGACCGCAAACATTGATGTTAATTATGGATATTCGGGATCGTGAATTCGAAACGCAAACAAAAAAAACAATAGAGGGATGTTTCTGTCGCTTGAGGGACACATCTGTATTTGTCTCTTTCTACGCCACTAGAGTTCAATTCTTTACCAAATACCTTGTTGTTTCGCTCCAAATCCCTGGACTCTGGGGAATATCCATATACAATTTCTAAAAGCAAGTACATAAAACAGCTCTACCTATTCCAATCTATGATCATATTACATGACCTGTCAATATAAACATTAATAATAAATAAAATATTTAACAATTATATTAACATTTGCTAATGGGGTTGGAAAACATATTGAGGAAATCTTGGGATCCCCATGGGTGACAAAGATTCAATCACACTCTTACAAAGTAGTATGACTTGTGTATCATTTTTTCCACTTGCTTTTACTTATTAACTTAGAAGAAGTTGAAAGTGGTGCAAAACCAATACTGCTTTGTCAACTATTGTAACTGTAGACATTATTTTAAAAATGAGCTGTATGTTTTTACTCACCTGCCTTGGATAAGTCCATAACCTTATAATGTTAAGGAGGTCTTCGTTTTCGTTTGAAAGACGATGACGAGGTCTCGTCAACCGAAGTTCGCAGTTAACACACCGAACGTCAGAACGAGACATGTTTATTATAACAAATAGAGTCCTGTCTCAAAAAAAGCGTTCACTATCACAAGGATTCGACACGCAGGAACTAGAAAGCTCAACTGAACGCGGAATAAACAATGCAAGTAAACACAACAAATAGAGTCCTGTCTCAAAATAAGCGTTCACTATCACAAGAATTCAACACGCAGGAACTAGAAAGCTCAACTGAACGCGGAATAAACAATGCAAGTAAACACTAATGAGTTGGAAAGTAAAAAAAAGTAACAGACGCCAAACATACATTGACATTATATAATGATATGGACCAGAAATACCTACACAAAAAACGTGTATACCTACAAGTTGGCCTGTCGCAACAAATGGCGGCCAATGATAGGGATGTGCCAATCAAGAAACATAGTGTCACTGTAACGAATATCGATACTAGTATCCCAAGTACTTTTAGGATTACATCATAATAGTATTACAACTAGATACAATGATTAACATGATTAAATATCCATGTAGTTACGTCAAAATAATGTGATTTTTTATAATTATTATGATAATTTTATGTAACACTAGCTGTGCCCGCGACTTCGTTCGCGTGGATGTCGGAATTTGACAATGTATTTTTTTGTGCGAAGCGCTTAATTCTCGCCAGGTTTCTTATAAATCATATCGTTTTCATATAAACCCTATATTTAGAATTTTCTATAATATTAGACGTGTTTGTAATAAACGCCCTCTGTAGTTCAAAGGCAGTACTATTCAATTAGAGCACCTATTCCATCTCATTCCATCCCATTCCATCCCACTCCATCCCACTCTATCCTACTCCGCCCCACTCAATCCCACTCCATCCCACTCCATCGCACTCTATCCCACTACATCCCACTCCATCCCACTCCATCCCATTCATCCCACTGCATCCAACTCCATACCACTCCATCCCACTCCATACCACTCCATCCCCCTCCATCGCTCTCTAACCCACTCCATCCCACTCCATCCCATTCCATCCCACTCCATCCTTCTCCATCCCACTTTATCCCACTCCATCCCTCTCCATAGCACTCCATCAAAATCCGTCCCGCTCTACCCCACTCCACCCCACTCCATCCCTCTCCATCTCAATCCAGCCTGCTCAATCCTACTCCATCCCATTCCATCCCACTACATCCCTCTCCATCCCACTACATCCCACTCCATCCCACTCCATTCCACCCCATCCCACTCCATCTCACTCCATCCCGCTCTATCCCACTGCGTCCCAGTCCATCCCATTACATCCCACTCCATCCAACTCCATCCCACTTCATCCCACTCCATCCCTCTCCATCTCACTCCATCACACTCTAATCCACTCCACCCCTCTCCATCCCACTTCAGCCTACTACATCCCTCTCCATCCTACTCCATACCACTCCATCCCACTCCGTCCTACGCCATCCCACTCCGGAACTCTATCCTACTCCACTGCACTCAATCCCACTCCATCCCACTCTATCCCACTCCATCCCACTACATCCCATCCCATTCCATCCCACTGCCTCCGAATCCATACCACTCCATCCCACTCCATACCACTCCATCCCCCTCCATCGCCCTCTAACCCACTCCATCCCATTCCATCCCTTTCCATCCCATTCCATCCCACTCCATCCTACTCCATCCCACTTCATCCCACTCCATCCCTCTCCATAGCACTCCATCAAAATCCGTCCCGCTCTACCCCACTCCACCCACTCCATCCCTCTCCATCTCAATCCATCCCACTCCATTCCACCCCAAAATCCAACTCCATCTCACTCCATCCCGCTCTATCCCACTGCGTGCCAGTCCATCCCATTACATCCCACTCCATCCCACTCCATCCAACTCCATCCCACTTCATCCTACTCCATCCCTCTCCATCCCACTCTAATCCACTCCACCCCTCTTCATCCCACTTCAGCCTACTACATCCCTCTCCATCCTACTCCATACCACTCCATCCCACTCCATCCTACGCCATCCCACTCCATCCCACTCCATCCTACTCCATCCCACTCTATCCCACTCCATCCCACTCCATCCCACCCCATCCCACTACATCCCACTCCATCCCACTCCATTCCACCCCATCCCACTCCATCTCACTCCATCCCGCTCTATCCCACTGAGTCCCAGTCCATCCCATTACATCCCACTCCATCCCACTTTATCCAACTACATCCACAACTCCATCAACAAAAAAACTATACTGGTCGGAGATTTAAACATAAATACACTCACTACTAACAAAAATGCCACTACACTAAAAGAGATACTTCTAAACTATAACATGAACTTAAAGATAAATACTCCGACTCGACAAACTTCTTGCATAGACCACATCATCACGAATATTAAAGACTCGTTAGGTGAAACATGCGAATTACATTTATCGGATCATAATACTGCTCAGATATTGACATTCACAAAAAATATGCCATTGGACAAGACTAATACATCACATTGCTTGTGTACAAGAGGAATTATAACGAAGAATATCTAGGGAAATTTAGAGAATGTCTCTTAAGCCTGACATGGCAAGATATTTATGATGAAATAGATCCTAATACGGCATTTAACAACTTTCATGAGACTTTTTGCCTTCTATATAAATTAAATTTCCCTTTGCAAAGAATAAAAATAAACATCAAAGATCGACTATAAAATGGATAACAAAAGGTATAAAAAAGTCCTGCCTCTCTAAAAGATATCTAAAATCAAAGTATTATGAAAATAAATCTTTTGAAAATAAATTGGGTTATAACAAATACGCTAAAATACTAAATAAATGTATTAACTTATCAAAAAAGCAATCTTCTAGTAAATATATTTTGAATGCAAAAAATAAATGTAGAGCAACATGGAAATTGATTAAAAATAAACCGCAATGTACGAATTCACAATGTATAGAAACCATCAAACTGAATGGTACTACGATTGAAAAACCTGAAGAAATAGCAGAAGCATTTAATAATCACTTTATTGAAACTACTAATATAGACAAAACAAATAATAAAAACAATACCATTAAGAAAGCTAGCATTGTAAGTAACAGTTTATATCTTGAACCCTGCACGCCCAATGAAATCAACAAAATAATTGCATCACTAAATAATACCCACGCAGTAGGATATGATGATATTTCCACCCACATCATAAAATTATGTGCAGATATAGTGTCTCCGATTATAGCTCATCTTATTAATTTAAGTTTCTACGAAGAAAAGTACCCGGACAAATTAAAGATCTCAGTAGTGAAACCATTATATAAAAAAAACAATAAACATGATATGAACAATTATCGTCCAATAACCTTAATACCAACAATTTCAAAAATATTCGAGAAAGCAATGTTTGACAGAATTGTCTCATTTATATCAAAACATAATATAATAAATACGGAACAAAACGGTTTTCAAAAAGGAAAGTCAACAGCCGTAGCTTGTTATCAACTAATAAAATCGATAACAGACAATATAGATAAGAAGATACCGGTCGCTGCAATATTTTTTGACATGAGTAAAGCATTTGACTTTGTAAAACATGATATACTGTTAGAAAAATGTGAGAGTTACGGGATAAGAGGAAAGGCATTAAATTGGATAAAAGATTACCTAACTAATAGACGACAACGGGTTGAAATCTCAGGCACTAATAAAAACAGAGAACTGATAAAGTATAAATCTCAATACAGAACCAATACCTATGGCGTGCCTCAAGGTACTATTTTGGGAACATCGTTTTTTCTTCTATACATTAATGATTTACCAGCAGTGACGAAAAGCAAGTGCGTGTTATTTGCAGACGACATCTCACTGATAGTCAATAATGAAAACAAAAATGAAAATTTTGAAGATAAAATAAATGCTGAAGTAGAAGCTATAACAAAATGGTTGGAACAACATAATTTGTGTGTGAATGTTTCCAAAACAAAGTATATTAATTTCTCTAATTACAAAACCCCAAATAAACCGATGAAAATTGTTAGTTGTGATAACGAAATTGAAGAAGTTAACCATACAAAATGTTTAGGCATCATTATTGATAAAAATTGTAATTGGAAAAAACATGTTGAACATATTTGCAATAAACTAAACAGCTTTGCTTTTGCACTTAGAAATCTCAGGAAAACTGTTGGAACTAATGCTGCTCTATTGGCTTATCATGGATATGTATCGTCTGTAATAAGATACGGTTTAATTCTATGGGGGAATTCCACTGACAGCAATAAAGCATTCATTGTGCAAAAGAAATGTTTGCGATCGGTGTTTGGTATGGATCCATTAGAATCGTGCAGGCCTGTCTTTAAAAAAATAATTTATTAACATTAGCATGCTTATATATTCTTGAAATGGGAGTATTTGTAAAAAAACACCACAATCTATTCAGTACAGCCGATAGCGTGAATGTTTATAAGGTAGGCAGAACTTCAAGGGATCCAACGAAACTAGCACAACCAAAATGTAGAACAGCATACTGCCAAAAAAACTCAAGCCAAATGGCAATAAAGATATTTAATAACATACCAAAAGAGATAAGGGAACTGCGAACCAGCTTATTTCAGAAACATCTCAAATCTTGGCTTATAGAAAACTGTTTTTATACTGTGAAGGAATTTGTGGATTTTAAGATAAATAGGAAATTTGTATTAAGTTAAAATATACGTAATACGCACACTGTTTAAACTCTATTAAATGTACTATTGTTTAAACTCTATTATATGTACTATTATTATCGTATTTATATCTATCATTTGGGAAATGGACTTAAGTAAATGCATAATTTTGTGAAAAGAAATTGAATTTATTGTGTGTAAATTGGATAATTAGAATAAATAATTTTTAATTGTTACAAAATTTGCATGCCGAATGGAGTTGGCGAAATATGAAGAGCTATCTATGTTTTTATAAAATCTGTAAAATACCAAATTTCAGGCAAATAAATGATTCTGATTCTGATCCCACTTCATCGCACGCCATCCCTCTCCATCTCACTCCATCCCACTCTAATCCACTCCACCCCTCTCCATCCCACTTCAGCCTACTACATCCCTCTCCATCCTACTCCATACCACTTCATCCCACTCCGTCCTACGCCATCCCACTCCATCCCACTCTATCCTACACCACTCCACTCAACCCCACTCCATCCCACTCTATCCCACTCCATCCCACTCCATCCCATTCCATCCCACTGCCTCCGACTCCATACCACTCCATACCACTCCATCCCCCTCCATCGCACTCTAACCCACTCCATCCCATTCCATCCCTCTCCATCCCATTCCATCCCACTCCATCCTACACCATCCCACTTCATCCCACTCCATCCCTCTCCATCACTCCATCAAAATCCGTCCCGCTCTACCCACTCCACCCCACTCCATCCCTCTCCATCTCAATCCATCCCACTCCATTCCACCCAATCCCACTCCATCTCACTCCATCCCGCTCTATCCCACTGCGTCCCAGTCCATCCCACTCCATCCAACTCCATCCCACTTCATCCTACTCCATCCCTCTCCATCCCACTCTAATCCACTCCACCCCTCTCCATCCCACTTCAGCCTACTACATGCCTCTCCATCCTACTCCATACCACTCCATCCCACTCCGTCCTACGCCATCCCACTCCATCCTACTCCATCCCACTCTATCCTACTCCATCCCACTCCATCCCACTCCATCCCACTCCATCTCACCATCCGTTTCCATCCCATTCTAGTTGTTGCCAGCGGTTTCACCCGCTACAACTCGAAAATTATCCCACGGGAACATAAAATCGGAATAAAAACTATCCTATGTGTTAATCCAGGTTATAAACTATCTGTGTACCAAATTTTAGCCAAATCCGTTCAGTGGTTTTTGCGTGAAAGAGTAACAAACATCCATACATCCATACATACAAACTTTCACCTTTATAATATTATACAATAAATATAATTATAATACTAGCGACCCGCCCCGGCTTCGCACGGGTGCAATGCTGATATTAAATACACTACAGAAAAACTGTGAACGTTGTATATAAAAACATAGCGGCCCGCTCCGGCTTCGCACGGGTATAAATTATATAGCCTATGTGATTAAAATCGATCCAGTAGTTTTGATTATTTTATTCAATAATGCCCGTGGCCCGCACGCGTTAAATTTGGAGTGAAACAATCCCCCTTTCCCTATACCTACCATGAAGATTTCCTGCTGTCTTTGGAATATCTAATCTATTACTACATACTATTTATTTTATTTTTACAACATATTACAGAATCACTACATAGTATAAAACAAAGTCGCTCTTGCCGCACCGGGCGGCCGGCCGGTACCGCCGCAAACGCTACGTCCCGCAATTTTTAAATCTGTAATATCTTCGAAAATATTCACTTAAATCATACGGTGTAAACGGCCATATAGATCTATATTAAATGAACAAGGTATTTAATTGGTTAAGGATTAATGCTGTATTGGTTAAAATTGCTTCGAAAATTAGCCATTATTTGTCGTAAAAAGTAAATGAAAAAAAAAAAGTTATTGTGGGTTATCCATAAGAGGTAGACATATACCATCGCGGACTTTTCTGTAGACCTTTTTAATGTGTACAATACTTAGTACATTATTTTGATAAAACTCGTAGGGTTCAGCCTGCGTTTGCAATGTAAGCGGAAAAAATGTAATTTTTTACGACATCACATTAGAAACCTCAAAAATAAAAGTACTTCTCCACTATTTAATGGATGTTATTATACATATAAACCTTCCTCTAGAATCACTCTATCTAATTAAAAAAACCGCATCAAAATCTGTTGCGTAGTTTCAAAGATTTAAGCGTACAAAGGGACATAGGGACAGAGAAAGCGACTTTGTTTTATACTATGTAGTGATAATATAATAATATATAATTAATAATAATTAAGAATCAAACGAACTTACCTGTGAAGTTTGATTCCAATTATGCGAGGGTTTCCACCGAAGACGATTACATCCTGTTTTACATGCAGCAGTCCATGACTAGGTGCTATCTTCGTCACACATTTAGAGAAATACATATTAAAAAATCATAGTTATTTTTTGTCTCATTCAGCCTGCGCCTCCAGCGCCGCGCCTCCCGAAACGCGGCAACTTCATTATTTTAGAGTACTAAGTGTTTTTGTGTTAAGTTTATTTATTTTTGTGTAGTCCTATTGGATTTGGGAGGGACGAGGCGGGACGATGTAATCGTCTTCGGTGGAAACCCTCCCATAATTGGAATCAAACTTCACAGGTAAGTTCGTTTGATTCTTAATTATCCTTCGGGTTTCCACCGAAGACGATTACATCTGTTTTACATGCAGATGTTTAAAGACAATTAATTAATTCGGTCACTCACAAAAAATAAATAATAGACCTTTGTAACTATATGTAAATCAACTATATTCTAATAAATCACATCATAATTAACCTAAGAAAGTCATTCTACACTTATCCCTCTCTTAACTCTATACATAAAGTTAATAAAAATAAATGTAAATAACATTTCTATTTTTTCTAATTGAAAATAGCATTTACAAAATCATTTTCGTTATTGATATTTGTAACTTCCCTGCAATAATACTTATGAAATACATTGGAAGTATGACTCCAGCCAGCAGCCTTAGGAACCACTTCCAGATTAACGCCCCTTCTATGGGCGGCCGAGGTTGATGCTGACCTTGTGCTGTGAGCACCAAATATTGAAATGTCGATACCACTATCTCCTAACACCTTTTTTATCCAATGGGATATTGTTTGAGAACCGACTTTTTGGTGAGGTTTACGTAGTCCTAGAAACAAATATCCTTCAGCCTGATTCTGACGTAAGCTTTGTGTTTTTTGTATGTACGTTTGAAGCGCTAAGGCAGGACAAATATTAGGTTTTTCACGAATGAAAAGTAGTCTAAGAAGTGGTTGGTAAGCTCCTGGTCTGGATGTTTTTATAATATCAGGAATTTTTATGACAATTGTGTCGTTTTGAATAGTAATAATATATTTTGTAATTTTATTGAACGAATGGTTTGGACCCTCTGAGCAGTTGCTAGGCACAGCAATGTACATGTTTTATATGTTAAGTCGGTAAGTGTAATATTTTCATGGGAAATATTAGAGAGATAATCCAATACGACATAGTATCCCAGGTAGAATTATATTTAGGTTGAGGTGGTTTGAGCCTGTAAATCCCTTTCATAAATCGATTAATACAGTCGTTTAATGTTATTTCAGTCCCAAGTATAATTGATAAGGCGGATCTATACGAATTTAAGCAACTATAACTCGCACCTTCCTCAAATTTTTTTGTTAAGAAATCTATTACATTGCTGATATTAGTTTTACAAATATCTAAATTATTTTGTGTGCAATATAACCACCAATGTTTTATCAAACTACTGTACTGACTTAAAGTTTTTGGAGCGAAAGATGCCATTACTATATGTAAAGAATCCAATGGTACACCACGTCTAATCATTGCTTCCCGGATAACTTGGCTGCCACCAGGATAAGGTCTGCATGAAGTGGGTGACAGTCTCTGAAAGGGGAATACAATAGAGACTTGTCAGGACCAAAGTAATATTTTTCAGATACAACCAGTCGTGACCATAGTGGGTACCACGGTTGTGAAGGCCAGTAAGGTACAATTAAGATGCCTACGGCTTTGTCTATTAATATTTTTTTTTACACTCTGGGTATGACACAGAAAGGAGGAAATGCATAAAAATTAATGTTATGCCAACTAAAGGTGAAGGAATCAACTACTTCTGAAAACGGATCGAGTTTCCATGATGCATATCGGACACATTTATAGTTTTGGGCACTCGCAAAAAGGTCAAATTCAGGCGATCCTAAAAGTTCACATATTCGCAGGAAAACTGACTGAGAAATTTCCCATTCCGTATCGATATTGATTTGTCGAGATTCCTTGTCAGCTATTATATTATCGCATGATTTTATATATGATGCAAATATAAAAATGTTTCTAAACTCACACCACTGCCATATTTTTCTAGATAATTCTGTAGCGTTGTAGTCGATTTGCAAAAAACCGACTAAACGCACCTCACTAATAACGTGCCCCATCACTAAATACTCCACATACGAACGCGTCATCGCACGGTGGTTCAAGCGCCGAACAAGAGCGGTCAAAAATACCTTACGCTTTTAAATTTGTTAAATGGGTTTTTTTCTGAGGGGTAAATAATAATAAGATACTTCACGAATGTATATTAATGCTTTATTTACATAATTTAGTACATTATATACAATAAACCGTACAATATGTACTGTTTAATAAAAACATAATTAGTCAATATTTGATATTTATTCTCCCAAGCTCGGAAATACATCTGAATATAATATCACCACTGTTCCACAAAGGGCTTATAATTAAATAATGTATTCTTTTATATATTATACATATTATATACAACAACAGACAAGAAAACTAAAACAACAATTTATTTACAAACATCATCATCTTCATAACCACAACTCATTTAAATCACTACAACAACCAACCCAATTTCAATATAAACTAAATTCTTAGTAAATCTAATACCTCTTTTCTTTCTGGAAAGTTTCCAAAGACCAGTAATCTGAGCTGAGTAAAGGTCTGAAAAGTAAGTCCGTATTCGTAAGTACTCGCGACATTTTTCTTGTGTGGTCCCGCTTGAAGGCCTTATAATTTTTGTTGTTAGATCCTGCTGCCTCTTCAGTTGATTCTCCGATAGATAATAAAACATATTGTGCTACTTCAGCTCCATGGATGAGGACTTTGTTAACGGAAGTTGGGAGGTTATACCACGGATATTCTTGAATTAAAAGCGAGCGGTTTCCAAAGAATATTCTTTAAATTTATTCGAATCAATATTAAAACCCGAGAATAAGGCTTGTAAAATTGTGGAACAACGTTCAATCAAACCTTTATTTAATCTGAAAAATCTTTCCTTTACGTTCGCGTTCGGAAGATGGCACGTGCTGGTTCGCGTTTTCTTAAATGTACTTTCCATTACCCCTTACTACTAATACGACACATTCAATTTCATTTAACCAATCTCAGTACTTATGCAAAAATTATAATTTACTTCTCTAGAGACAATTTTCCAAAATCTATCAAGACTTTTACATAAATTGAGTATCATACTATCTAATTTCCTTATGTCTACACTTTCGACCTCATCCAGTTAAGCTAGAATAGTTTCCGACACGTGTTGATATTTCTGAGGAACAGTTCCAGGTAGTGCAGACCAAATCTTAAGGAAAAGCATCCTTGAGAAAGAAAATTTAATCAAATTACCTGAAAAAACAAAATATAAGTAATTTACGTTTGTTTCGTAGACCGTGCTACGAGAGAGCCTACGCGGTCGTAGAGGCTATATAGCAACTAAAGATGCAACAGGAGGCAGACAAACCTTTTATATTTTCAAAATAGACAGTTCAATCTTTAATGTAAGATATGTGAGAATAGTCGATTATGGTAGACTTTTTTTGTAGGTCTATGTGAAGTCAAATATAAGGAACATATTTGGTAGAAATACTGTGTGGCGTAGCACCTAAAAATACGTCATTATAGGTACAAAAAAACTTAAAAATATAACTAATTAGTAATAACATACCTTGATCTTTGAAATTCATGTCAAAAATACTACTCAAAAACAATGCATTTCTAAGAATTCAAAGTTACACAAACAGTACTGCTAAAGAGTTACTGACAAAGCGTGGTGCAACATTACGATGTGTTGACTTCGGAGGTAGAAAAATAAGTGAGAATTAGGTAAAATGGGTGACATATTTATATTTTATGGTAGCTTGGTTATCGGTCAATCATTATAGATAATTAAATTGGGGTTAGGAGATGATGAAATTTTCGATTAATGACCTATGGGCGGAACCACCGTGCATCGCTTGGCGGCGTTCGTGTGTGCTATATAAGGGCCCGCTTCGTTAGTTAGTTCTTTTTCGAATCGGAAGCCGCTTTTACTCAAAAACCCCGAGCTAAACGGGTAAGTGCTCATGTGATTTCAATGTTCACTGTCCTGCCAGATCGCATTTCTTTGTATTTCTTTGTGTACGCGGTCTGGCAGCCATCTTATTGTATCAGCGTTATTTTAACCATTACTGTCGAAAAGCTATATGTACTCATCACCTTTTCTTCTTCATTGCACCTCACTGTGAATGCGCCCACATGCTTTTCGCACCCTACGCTATGCTTGCCTCGCCGCGCTGTGCCTAGCTGCTCGCTTAAATCGCCTGGCCACTCGGCGAGGAAACTTCGAGAATGCCTGAAGCATGTGGGCGCATTCACAGTGAGGTGCAATGAAGAAGAAAAGGTGATGAGTACATATAGCTTTTCGACAGTAATGGTTAAAATAACGCTGATACAATAAGATGGCTGCCAGACCGCGTACACAAAGAAATACAAAGAAATGCAATCTGGCAGGACAGTGAACATTGAAATCACATGAGCACTTACCCGTTTAGCTCGGGGTTTTTGAGTAAAAGCGGCTTCCGATTCGAAAAAGAACTAACTAACGAAGCGGGCCCTTATATAGCACACACGAACGCCGCCAAGCGATGACGCGTTCGTATGTGGAATATTTAGTGATGGGGCACGTTATTAGTGAGGTGCGTTTAGTCGGTTTTTTGCAAATCGACTACAACGCTATTCGTTTAGGTGTGGGTATTGTACTCCGCCCATACGATTTATATAGCTAATAGCAGTGGTATTATCAATTCTCAATAACACTTCGCAGTTATGTAAGTTCGCAGTAAATATTTTAACTCCGTAATACGCTGCTTTCAACTCAAGAGTATTGATATGAAGGGCTAATTCCGATTCAGTCCAATTTCCACTTGCACTTTTTCCTTCGCACGCTACGCCCCAACCTGTGTTGGATGCATCACTAAAAATTTCCATACAATAATTATTTTTACGAATTGGAGAAAACGAAGTGTCGATATTATTTAGCCACCATAAAATGTCGTCTTTCAAAACACTATGTTTTATTTGCATCTGTTTATTATAATTATCAGTGTAATTTAAGGCTAAAAATTTTTCGCGTTCGAACAACTTAGTATACGCCCAACCGTATCGCACCGCTGGGCACGCGGAGGTCAACAAGCCTATGAATTCGGCAAAATATCTAATTGTACATTTATTTTTACACATGATTTTCTTAGTTTTATTTTTTATTCTTTCTTTTTTATCGTCAGGTAATGTAATAGTCATGTCCCTAGTATTGAGGTTAAAACCTAAGAATTTACAAAAATTGCTCGGTATCATGACACTTTTATTTGTATTTATAATGAAACCTAACGATTCTAAAACTTGTTTTGTGGTAGTGACATTATGTAAACACTCCTCATACGTTCGAGCGATACATAAAAAATCATCCAAATACGCTACTGACAGTAAACCTGAAGAGTGTAAGTAAAACAAAACTGGTTTCATTAATTTAGTAAAAACATACGGCGCAGTGCAAAGGCCAAAGGGAAGAACATTAAATTCGTACAGTTGTGAATTCCATTCGAAGCGAAGCATCTTTCTATCGCTTTCATTAATTGAAATTAAAAAATAAGCGTCCTTCAAGTCGATTGATGACATAAAGTAATTATGTTGTAATAACTTAAGTGCAGTGCGATAATCCTCCATCTTGAAATGTTTTAGTTTAATAAACTTATTGAGATTTTTTAGATTTAAAATGAATCGATGTTTGCCATTGGGTTTGGGCACAGTAAATATAGGTGAAATGAATTGATCTTCAGAATGTGAACACGGTGATATAAAACCTGACAATAACAATTCAGAAATGCATTCATTAATAATTTTAACTTGAGATGGAGAATTCACGGCACTGTTTTTAGGTTTAGTAGTTTGTATAGGTATTTTTCGGAATGGGATTTTATAACCTTTGACCCAGTCTAGAATGGTTGTATCGTTAGTTATTTTTCGCCATTGATCTAAAAAATATTGTAAGCGACCAGCAATAAAGTGTACCTGGTTTTCATTTATCGCCTCCGAGACTGGTAGCGAGTCGCGCGCTGACGGCCCCGCGGTGCTGTCTGGCGGCGTTGCGGCTGGGGCGGCGCTGCCGGCGGCAGAGGCGCAGACGCTGCGGGGGCAGCCCGTGGCCCCGGCGCTATCGCGCGCGGGGCCCCCCTGTAGTTTAAAGCGCCCCTTTGAGGCTGGACAGCCGAAGGAGGTCTGTACGTGTAAGGCAGGCGCGACGATTGTTTTATTTCCAAGCCGGTCTTATTCGGGCACGCCGCAATTGCGGCGGTAAGACCCCTCTTTGAGGAGTGGCTGGAGAGAAGTCATGGCGTCCTAACCTACCGCTTGACGCAGGTCCTCACCGGACACGGAAGTTTCGGGAGGTACCTGTGTCTGATGCGAAAGGAGGAGACGCCTGGGTGTCACCACTGCGAAGATCGCCCGGAGGACACGGTGGAGCATACGGTGCAAGACTGCCCAGCTTGGGCGGAGCACCGACGTGTCCTCACGGCTGCGATAGGCGGAGACCTCTTGCGCCCGGCATTGGTTGCGGCCATGCTGCGGGGCGAGACGGAGTGGGAAGCGGTCAGCTCCTTCTGCGAGGCAGTAATGCTCGTAAAGGAGGAGGCAGGCCGCGAGCGAGAGAGGACAGCGTCCTCCCTCCGCCCCAGCCGCAGTGGTAGGCGCCCACGGCGACGGACGTCGCTAGATGATCTCCGGCCACCGTAGGCGCGGGCATGCGGGGAGCGAGTAAAGGGCAACTCGCTGCCCGACCAAGGACCATGCCCGGGTCGACGGCGCGTTGTGTCCCACGCGCGCCTCAAAGAGCGTCAGCATAATGACGGGGCCCCCCTCTCAGAGGGCCAAAGCCTGCCGGGGTCGCGGGATTATTCCCTTACCGTAACCCCGAAACTTAACAGGCTATGAAAGACACCGTGGATTTTAGTCAGTAGAAGTCTGACAGTCCCTCTCGCCCTGCCCGGGGTTGGAGCTCATTTGATGATTTTACCAAGCTAAAAAAAAAAAAAAAAAAAAAAATACCGGTCTTATTGAGTGCCTTGGTGCTCTTTATATGCTCAGACAAGTTGGAGCCAAATAAATACTGGTCAATTTTAGTTTCTTTAATGGTTTCTTTAAAGTTTTTGTTTCAAACATTTGTGATCGCGTGTCTACGCGAAAGAGACTCGCGGTAGTGAATATCACATAAGATTCGTCCCGCATCACTCAACTTTTTTAGGGTTCCGTAGACAACAAGGAACCCTTATAGTTTCGCTATGTCCGTCCGTCCGTCCGTCCGTCCACGTCCGTCCACGTCCGTCCGTCCGTCCGTCCGTCCGTCTGTCCGCAGTTTAGCTCAGAGACGCACAGTAGTAGAAAGCTGTAATTTGGTGTAAATATACAGATTTGTTGTGCCGAAAAAGTGGTAAAATAAAATCTCGTAAAATATTTTTTTTTAGGGTACCTCCAGTACTTACACGTAAAGTGAGGATTTTTTTTTTCTCGCGTACCCCTTAGTGTGGGGTATCATTAAATAGGCCTTTAAAAAATAATTATAGTTTCCATTAAAATTTTTTTGATAAAAAAATTCGTTTGTGAAATATTAAGCTTTAAAGTGCTAAATTTTGCTCGATTCGAGTGTCCCCCCCTCTACCAGCTAAACTGTTATGTTTGGGGGTGTGAAAAAATTCACAATAATAGTATTTATAACGAAGTTTAAAAGAAAATTATCATGACTAAGAAGGCTTAACAACTTTACGAGTAATACTCGACCAACTTATAAAATGTACTTGGATAATAGTTTTCTTAAACAAAATGTATCGGAGTCAACTGCAAATGTAAGTTTGTCAACTTTATTTTTACAGCTTTTTTATGTATGTTTTTTGGGGATAGGTAGGTTTTTATCGTCAACAATTTTTAACTAACTTCAAAATAAGGAGGAGGTTCTAAATTCGTCGTTATCTTTTTTCTTATGTATTTTCCTTGATTTCTCAAAGACTCCTGGACCGATTTTGAAAATTCATCTTTTTAAAATTAAATTCAGCGAATCAGTTTAGTTAGTTCGCATAAGTATTTTGATGGGCAACTACGGAACCCTACACTGTGCGTGGACCGACACGCACTTGGCCGGTTTTTATTATTTCCTGAGGAACAATTGTATGAGATGTCAGAGCCCAATCCAATACATATCCAATAGCTGCAAGGCCACTTCCTAGCTGGTTTTGTTTATTCTCACTGTACTCGTCATGTTTTATATCTATCTCGTTTAGACCTTTTTTTACCTCAAGATTGAGTTTTGGAGCTGTGAGATTTCCACAGTTTTCAGGCAATAAGTGTAGTTTCGTGAGCTCCGATCGGGTGTCTTTAGATAACCCATTAACGACAATATGAGTCCACCTATAGGCAATATCCTTAATATATGTATTTTTTCGCCATAGGTTTTTTCTTCATTGGGGTCGGGTCCAATAAGGTCTAGTAATTGCGGCAATAAGTCCGCTGATTGTGTCGGTGCCGCTTGTGGCGTGGTTGCGTCTACGCTGGGGTCGGCTGGGGCCGGGGGCGACTAGGCCGCGGGCGACTCGGCCGGCTGCGGCGGCGCGGACATGGACGAATCAAGCAGCAGCGGCGGTGGATCAAGCAAAGGTGGTGGTGATGGTGACTCGATTTGGGCAGATGGGCATTCTTTATTCTCATCATAGTCAGAGTTTATCAGTTGCGTATTTTCACCTAAAAGAGAAATACTTACGTAAATGATGTGGACCTCACATCTCATCATTTTTAATGGTACGCACGCCTCGCCGCTGTGATGAGCCCAAGATAGGCACTCATGTAATACGTATACGTGGGTCCAAGCTAGGTACCCTTCAAGTATTGAGCCCAAGGGAGGTACTCTTTTGTATTGCGGGTCCAAGATAGGTACCCGATTTCTCAACAGGCAATTGCTTATAATAAATATACGAAAGTGATACTTATAAAAAACATCAATACTTGTACCTCAGATAAATGAAGGTAGAAGAAAAAAATCAAGTATATATCTGTTCCGATAATTAAGTAAATTGCAAAATTTTAGTACAAAATTATTGATTTTAATCAGTATCATTACTAAGTACTTACCGATAAATATGGGGTAGTCTGTTTTGGACGACTGTGTAGAAATTGTTGAATGAGAACGGCGGCGCCGTTTTTTCCTCAACTTTTTTTCAATCTTTTTAACTTTTTTAAGCAAGGTTTCATAGTTATCATCACTCGATCTTTTCCTTTTAAGCATTTCACCCACTAAAAAACTCCGGTAGTTATGAAAGTATTTAAAAATAGAAATTAGCGTGTGACTCCGATAACACAAAATCACGTAATGAAGTTGCCGCGTTTCGGGAGGCGCGGCGCTGGAGGCGCAGGCTGAATGAGACAAAAAATAAATATGATTTTTTAATATGTATTTCTCTAAATGTGTGACGAAGATAGCACCTAGTCATGGACTGCTGCATGTAAAACAGATGTAATCGTCTTCGGTGGAAACCCGAAGGATAATAGGAAGGATTAAGAGAACGTTGTATTTTAAATTTTGTTTATTGATTAAAATAATATGACTTAAAAATTAAGCTTATCTGAATTTTGTATATGTAATACAAAGCTGTATTTGTAACAGTTATGTATTACCTATACAAAACTCAAATCATTTACTTAAAGCGGACCACTTAAATACATTTTCAAATGATGACAATGACAATCCGATATTATAATATATGCTAATGATAGCATAGGTCGGAATTAGGTAGAGTTATTCACGTACATAATTACACAGCGAAAGATATGTCCAAAATCCCGGAATTACTTTACTAGAGCAGAAAAAAATCGAGATTTATTAAATAAAAAAGTTTTAACTTTCACACAATTTATTCATCTGTTCTATCTCTGATATTTTTATTATGGCATTATTTATTTGTAACACTGTTTCAAACACGATTTGATGATTGTCTATTAAAAAATTAAACCCCATCTCAAGATGAATGAAAATCTTATAAGACTATCAGATAACACTGTCCTTATCAGTTTGTTTACACTATTCACTTCACTATGTACACGATTAACACGTTCGTTGCATTACGAGATCTATCAGATCTCTTGCAGGACTTTTGTATTGTGCGTTGAACATAATCGTGTTATTTCATTCCTTGCGGGAGGATCTAACGTGTAAAGTTCTTTAGGTATTGTTGTGTATGCCGAGCACAGGAGTGCGGGCTGCGCCCCGCACCTCCCCGCCGGCCGCGCCGTGCGGTTTACTTATTGAATAAAGCAGTGTGCAACAGACTAGCGAGTTTCCCCCTGTCACTCCGAGTGACCCCTGTCACTTCCGTATCTAACACGTGGCGACGAACGGACTCACATTAAAAAAAAATGTCTACGTTTGCGACTTATGGCGTTCTTTCCACCTTCGACCACCAGTCACAGGAGTGGAATAGTTTCAAATTGCGATTAAATCAGTGGTTTATCGCAAACGACATAACCTCACAAACGGACAAGGCCACAGTCAAAAGAAGGGCGATATTGTTAACATCTCTGAGTGAATCTACGTTCAAGCTTGCTTGTGACCTGGCGCTACCCAGAAAGGTTGAAGAATTGGGTTACGAAGCGACAGTGAAAATCCTAGACGACCACTTCACACCAAAAAGGTTTGGGTTTGCAGAGAAATCAGTATTCTATTCGGCAACACAGCGACCAGGTGAATTGCACACTCAATGGGCAGCCAGGATTAGAGGATTGGCAACTCACTGCGCATTCAAGAATTTGGAGGAGGCCTTGCTGGACAAATTCATCATGGGCATGGCACCAGGACACGAACGGGACAAACTTTTCGTGCAGGACCAGCGGGAGCTGACCCTCGCAAAGGCCATCGACTTGGCAGAGAGCGTGCGCTGTGCGCGCCAGGCCTCGTCGCAGACAGCACCAGGCGCCAGCGGCACCGATGCAGGCTCCGACGGCGTGTTCAACATCTCAAAAAAGGAAAAGTGCAGTGTGTGCGGTTTTACAAATCATAGTTCTAATCAGTGTCGTTACAAAAAGTATAAATGTAAAAAGTGTAACAATAAAGGCCATTTGCGTAAAATGTGCCCTAGTGAGGGCAAAGTGAAATACGTAGACGAAGGTGCTGTGGACGACAGAGACGACGACGGTGAGTGTTTTTATAATATTCGGTGCGTGAGAGGGAAACCTATGACAGAGCGTGTGATGATCAGTGGCCTAGCTTTAGAGTTCGAAATCGATAGGTGCAAAAAAAGTGGACACATATGCTCTTAAGTTATAAATTATTTTAATTAATTGATCTGCGTATTACATTTATAAAATCACCTAAATTTTAATTACAAGTATACTACTAATCATATACTGTGTGGGCAACAACAAGCCTATGTTGTAAGCTGAGAAAAATTGCACTTACTTGCCGGTGACTTGTAACCTACAACTTTCACTTCATCATATTATTATCACAAATTGTCAGTAAAATGACCACTATTGCTGATATTGCGGAGACCCAGCGCTTGGCATTGTCATCCCTCAGCCAGCGCATGGCAGACTTTGAAGCACATCTGAAAGCATCATCCCCTGGAGCTGACCTGAGTGAACTGTACAAAGACTTCGCTAGTTTCAAGGATCATGTGTGGAGCGTCTTCAGTGTTCTTCAGCATCAACTAATGGAGGTCAGCAAAAGCATTGACACAATCGAGATGCGGCACAGGAAGAAGTTTCTTTTGCTTGGTGGTGTCCCAGAGAAGCCAGATGAGCAGCTGACGGATACTGTGTTATCAATCATGCAACGCAACCTGGGGCTAGTGGACCTTCAATCTTCCTCCATTACTGTTTGTCACAGACTTGGTGCGGCATCTGAGGGTCGGTCACGGCCTATATTGTTCCGTTTTTCTGATCTTGCGGTGAGGACTGAGGTTTGGAAGTCCAAAACCAAGCTTAAGGGCTCATCTTTTGTGCTGTCGGAGTTTCTCACTCGTCAGAGACAAGTGACTTTTACGGCGGCCCGTAAGCTGTTCGGCGTAACAAATGTCTGGACGTTGGATGGCACTATATACATCAAGCTCCCCGATGGTAACCGTCGCCGTGTGTTTAGTCACGAAGAGGTGATGCTGCTGGGTGAGGAGCATGGCAAGTCACTTGATACTGAGGCTCCGTCTGTACCCAAGGCTACTGTGAAGACTCCAAGCCCGTCGCCGGTTGCGCAGGCGTCGGTAAGGTCAAGACGCAACGTTCAGAAAAAGTAATGGCACGAACTCCTTTTTGTATTATTATAAGATCTGTGTGTACTGCAAGTATTAGTTTAATCTTTTTATTTAATTGTTTTAGTTTGCTTTTTGCGGTCTACCGACTATTTCATTTTGTTTTTGATACAAGCCCTTATTTCGTAGTGTTGACATTATTTTGTGACTGCACACTGACAGTGACAGTTGTCAATGTCGGGTTGCGGCTGCGTTCGGATAGTTTGTTTTAATTTATTTTCTAAATTCAGTCAACCGGCAGGTTAAGCAATTTTAATTTTAGTCAAGTTTAGAAAATATTTTTAGTTATTCCTTATTATTCTATTATTCGTATTTATTATTTATATATTTTTATTAAGTAGGTATATCTTTCTTTGATGTCTGACGACTCATTTTATTCTGCCAGTGACAATTCTTGTGACTCCTACACATCTCTTAATGATTCTTTTTCAGTTAATAGTTATTTAACGCAAGAATGTCAGCGGCACCCACATTTTTTAAATGTTTGTCATGTTAATGCACAAAGTATTCCCCAACACCATTCAGAATTGTTAGATTTGTTCACTGGTGTTCCTTTTCACGCAATTTTGATTTCTGAAAGTTGGCTAAAACCCGAACTCCCTTCAACTTTTTACAGTCTACCGGGCTTTATTTTAATTCGAAATGATCGCACAGGGAAAAGGGCCGGTGGTGTCGCTATATATCTCCGTAGTGATATTCCATATAAAATTTTATTTTCTTCCCCCTCCCTTTATAACGGTGGTCCGGAGTTTTTACTCCTAGAGATTACTGTTAAAGGGGTTAAAGCCGTTCTAGGGGTTGTCTATTGCCCACCCACTATTAATTATTTCACTAGTTTAGAAAGTCTTTTAGAATCTGTTTCCTCGGAGTACAAACATCTCATAATCATGGGTGACTTTAATACCAACCTCGCAAAAGATACAGCCAGATCACGTGAGCTGAGGGCGATCTTGGAGTCGACTGATATATCTTGCCTTGATCTCCAACCAACACATCAGAACGATTATACTGACGATTCCTGGCTCGACCTCATGCTCACCTCCTCCGTGGATTTAGTTGTCAATCATGGTCAGGTTGCAGCTCCGGGGCTTTCTCGACATGATTTAATTTTTCTCACTTACAAAATTAAACCCCCGAAACAGCGGCCGGCTATAGTTTTCCTTCGGAATTTTGCGAGGTTGGATATAGAACAACTCAACAGGGACGCACAATCTATAGATTGGAATGACGTTCTTGAGGCGCCGACAGTAGATGATAAGGTTGCTCTGTTGAATAATGCTATAATACAGCTTTATGATTCGCATGCGCCTTTGAAAGCTGTGAGAGTCAAGCGCCCGCCAGCACCCTGGGTGACTTTGGAGGTTCGGACGGCAATGAAGCGGCGCGATAAGGCTTTTCGAAAATATAGAGGGGATCGCAGTGAGGAAAACTGGGGTCTGTACAAGTTGGCTAGGAATCGGTGTAATCAGATGGTGAGAGTTTCTAAACGCCGATACATTTGTGAGAATGTTCTCAACACTTCACCGGCTAATATTTGGAAGTTTCTCAAATCACTTGGCATATCTAAGTCACCATCCAATGTTTTACCTTCAAATTTGTCTCTGAATAGCCTTAACTTGCATTTTTCGGCATCAGCCAGTCTGGCCGAAGATGTAAGAAAAGACACTATTCTTAAAATATCTTCCACGCCGTCTCTTTCTCCAAATAGTTTCTCGTTTTCCCCCGTGACTGAACTCGAAGTTCTCAATATCTTTAAGAATATTAAGACAAATGCTGTCGGATGTGATGGAGTGAGCAGGAAGATGCTAACTTTAATCCTTGATAGTGTTATTCCCGTTTTCACACATATTGTTAACTTTTCTTTGTATTCTGGTGTTTTTCCTCTAATCTGGCGTCAAGCTTTTATAATTCCTCTTCCAAAAATTCCAAATCCCAGCTTAACAGCTCATTTTAGGCCGATCTCCATTCTCCCTTTCCTCTCTAAAATCCTGGAAGCTGTTGCTCACAAACAAATCTCCTCATTCATTTTAAAAAATAATTTTCTTTCCCAATTTCAATCTGGTTTTCGTCCAGGACATAGTACATCTACTGCTCTACTCAAAGTCACTGATGATATAAGGTCCGGCATGGAAAATTCAAAGTTGACGGTTTTAGTTTTAATTGACTTTTCCAACGCATTTAACACCGTTGACCATGATATTCTTCTTGCTATTTTGTCACAGATTGGGATTTCGGATTCATCACGGGATTGGTTCTCGTCTTATCTTCGTGGTCGCCAGCAGGCGGTTCGTGTTCAGCAGGCATGTTCTGACTGGCATGATCTGTTAGCTGGTGTTCCGCAAGGCGGTATACTCTCTCCTTTTCTATTTTCACTTTTCATAAATTCCATTACCGACGTCCTCAAATGCTCTTACCATCTGTATGCTGATGACTTGCAACTTTACGCTCAAGCTGATGTCAGCTGTTTAGATGACTGCATTTCCGCCCTAAACGATGACCTGCGTAGTATTAGTGACTGGTCCAGGCAGTTCGGGGTATCAGTCAACGTGAGCAAATGTCAAGCCATTGTAATAGGTAGCGTGTACCATATGCGTAGCCTCAATATTCATGGTCTTGTACCTATAAAATTTAACAACACAATTATTCCTTTATCTCCTCACGTTAAGGATTTGGGTTTACATATCGACGATCGACTAAGCTGGGAAAAGCAAGTCAATTTGGTAAGTCGGAACGTTTCTTCCACACTGCGATCTCTCTATAGATTTAAGCACTTTCTTCCGTCTAGCACTAAACTACTGCTTGTCCAGGCTCTTGTGCTCCCTATTATTGATTATGCGGATGTTTGTTACTCTGATATATCCCAAAATCTTCTAAACAAATTGGATCGAATTCTGAATAACTGTATCCGCTTTGTATTTGGGCTTCGAAAATATGATCACATTTCCAGTTACCGTTCTCAGCTTAAATGGCTGCCTATCCGCCAGAGAAGATCCCTCAGATCACTCTGCTTGCTTTTCTCTATAATGAACGATCCTTGTGCTCCTAATTATTTAAAAAGTTCTTTTCAGATCCTGGGTAGCTCCCACGATCGTAACCTTCGTGCTGCTGAAAATTTGCTCCTTCAGATACCTTCTCACCGTACAGGTTTTGTTTCCAATTCCTTCGTGGTTACGGCAATTAAACTCTGGAATGCGCTTCCCCTTGACATTAAAAAAGCTCCGAGTAAATTTTCCTTTAAACGTCAAGTTCGGGAATACTTTTTGAAAACACTCGTCCCTTAGGTTTCCAATTATTTATAAAACAATGGTCGTCGTCATGTCATATTATAATATCTATTTATGTTATATATTTTATTTAAATCTAAGTATATATGTGTAATTTATTTATCTAATATATATTTTTTTTTATATACGTAACGGTATATTTAATATAGGTATTGTAAGAAGGGTTTGTGTGTGGAGATGAGATCAAACTCACAATAGACAAATAAACAAAGTTCATTTATTTGATAAGCAAACTAACATAAAAAACACTAAGTCTAGATTAACAAAATAACAAGGTTTAAGTTATAATTAAATGATTCTACATATAACGGCTAGCTAAGTAAACCCTACGGCGTCATACACTGTAAGAATGATGGGCGGACCGCTAGCGATGCCGACACAACATACACACAATATACGACTGAGTACCCAAATACGGCAAGAAGCGGGGCAGGCGTGACCGACCTAAGTCGATGCGGAGCGTACCACCGGCGCGTGCCGACCTGAGACTGGCGTTACTGGGCTCTGCATGGCCTTTTATAGGCGCTCGGACAGCGGCGGCGGCGCAGTGGCGGGGTCGCGCTCGGTGACTCAGCCGACACAGGAGTAGTGATGTCGCGCTGGTTTAGTTGGCGCGTTACAGACTCCCCCTCTGGTCCCGAAGACGTCCCGGCGAGGAGACCAGTTGCTGCTCTGGTATCTGCTTGCTTCTTTGGTCTGCCGCGTCTGCGCAAGGGTCTTTCTGGATTAGGTAAATTTGAAGCTGAACCCTGATATGGGCTCAGCGCAGAGGAATGATAAATACCCAAGCCAATTTTTGGCTCTGACGGCTGTGCCACTTCGTAAGAGCACGGCCCGTGCCGTCGCAGAATGATGTACGGCCCGTCGCGTCGTGGTGCCAGCTTCGCCGTGTGGTAGCGCGCTGCGTTGCTCAGGACGTTGGCCGCAACCATGACATGGTCACCCGGTTGATAGGCTGGGGCAGGCCGTCGATGCTTGTCCGTCGACCTCTTTCTTGTTTCTTCTTTGTTTTCTTGCACTTCCCTGGCTCTCTGCATGGTATCTGCTAGTAGAATGAGTTTAGGGGTTATTTCGGGTATAAAATTTTCTGATGAAACTATCTGGCGAAGATCGTGTTTTACATCATCATACGTCCTAAGCTCTCTGCCAAAGGTGAGATATGCTGGCGTGTACCCTGTGCTAAGGCAGCTTGATGAATTCATAGCATATCTGATGCTCGGCAGTCTCTCTGCCCAGGAGCGATGATCGTCGCCCACCAAAATAGCGAGCTGTGTTTTTAGGTCCCGGTTCTTTCTTTCAACTGGGTTTGCTTCTGGGTGGTAGACCGGCGTAAATGCATGTTGGACATCGAGACAGTAAGCAAGTTTTTGCATTACTGAGCTAACAAACTGCGTTCCGTTGTCGCTTAACAATCTTCGCGGAACCCCATAGCGTAAAAATACTTCATTCAGGAGGGTGGTCGCACAAGCTTCTGCTGTAGCTTGTTCTAAGGCAAATAATTCAACCCATCGTGTAGCGACATCCTCGACAATTAAGATCCAGGTTTTATTATCCGTCGTTGGAGGAAGGGGCCCAAATAAGTCAAAAGCTATAATTTCAAACCTTTGATTCATTACAGTAGTCTGTAATAGCCCTGCTGGCTTCAGATTACTAGGTTTATAACGTTGACACTTGATACATTCCTTGACGTAGTTTTCAATTTCTTTTCGCATTCCTTTCCAATAATATCTATTAACTATGCGTTGAAAGGTTTTATCAGCTCCATAATGACCAGCTGAGGGATCATCGTGGTATTGCGCAAGTATAGTACTGGTTTCATGCTGAGGTATGACCAGTTGAGCACTATCGTTGTCACTATCTTGTATGTAGCGATGAAGCATTCCATTGTTCATGATGTAACCTTTTCCTGACCAGTATACAGCATCTTCATCTCGAACAGGTTTCTCTAGTGCATGAATGATCGTATTTAAATAGCTATCTTTCAGTTGCTCTTGGCGTATTTCGGCTGCCGAACGGCGAGGCATATCTATAGACACGATACATACTTCATAATTCTCTTGAAGTTCAGTGCACGGCGGCCTTGAAAGGGCATCAGCAATTACATTAGTTTTACCTGGGATATATTCGACCGACAAATTATATGGTTGAAGTTGTAATGCCCATCTAGCAAGTCGACCCGTAGGAGTTTTAATGGACATCAGCCATTTTAGTGCTTGATGGTCGGTGGCAATTACTACAGAAGAACCTTCGATGTAGCCTCTAAACTTTGATACAGCCCATATGACCGCTAGTGCCTCCCGCTCCGTAGTGGAATAATTCCTTTCTGCCTTATTCAATAAACGGCTGGCATATTCCACGGGATGCTCGGCTGTGCCCTCCCCCTGCACCAAGACAGCACCGATGGCGTAATCACTAGCGTCCGTTTTGATTGTATATGGTTTACTCATATCTGCTTGACGTAGGATTGGTGCACTGGTTAGGCATCGCTTGAGTTCACTAAAGGCATCCTCTTGTTTAGGTCCCCACTCCCAACTTGTGTTCCTTTTCGTCAAGCGGGACAGTGGTTCCATAATTTTTGCAAAATTTGGTACAAACCGACGGTACCAGGAACAAGTCTGTAGGAATGATTGTATCTGTTTAACATTCTTCGGCACTGGTAAATCTAGTATGGCCGATATTTTTGCAGGATCCGTACGTAGACCTGTTTTTGTAATAATATGTCCTAGATAGGGAATCTCTTCGTCGCAAAATCGACACTTTTGCTTGTTGATGACAACATTATTTTCCCTCAACAGTTGGAAGACCCTATCCAGGTCTTGTAGGTGCTGTTCAAATGAGGGAGAAAACAGGATGAGGTCATCCAGGTAAGCGAGCAGCTTCACACCATCTAATTGCAACTTCAGTCTGTCAATAAAGCGCTGGAATGTTGCCGGAGCATTACGTAGTCCAAATGGCATTCGTGTGAATTGATACAACCCAAAAGGTGTGACGAAAGCCGTTTTCTCTTGATCTTTATCACGTACTTTAATTTGCCAGTATCCTGCTCTAAGGTCCAGAGATGACATGTAAGGCGTCGGTTTCGCTTCATGTAGCAAGTCATCTATTCTGGGTAAGGGATACGCGTCAGCTACAGTTACTTTATTTAACTGGCGGTAATCTATACAGACCCTTATATCGCCATTCTTCTTGGGGACCATTACGACAGGTGCTGCCCATGGAGATTTCGATGGCGTGATAATGCCTTCTTTCAGCATTTGGTTAATTTCCTCGCGTAAAATTTGTTTACGTTGTGGAGACATACGGTATGGAGGTACAGCAATCGGTGCGTGATTTCCTGTTTCTATATTATGTTCCACTAGGCTGGCTGGTTTTCCATTACCACTAAATACTGTAGCGTTACGTTCCAATAGGTTATTCAACTGTGTGACCTCTTCAGTAGTTGTAACCCCGATCATAGCAATATCAACATTTGGGCCAACCAATGGTTTGCTGTGTGACGAAAGAGTTACTTCAGAGTTATTCACAGCTGATCCCACATCACGTGACAGTGATCCGTTAGATCTGGGTGGGTACCCGGATAGGGTGAGTGCCTTGCTTGATGGCAACTGCGGGGAAGTATCAAAATTAATCGGACGCGGTGGCCCGTACGCATCTTCCATTCCGCATTCTTCAGGAAGGGTTGAAGGTGGGGACGGAGTCGTGAGCATTTGACTCACAACTGGTTCCAGAGAGGTGATTTTGGCTAACTTCTTAAATACCGTCTCGGCTTTCTCAGGCTCCGTTTGCACTGTGGACACGAGTGCACCATCTTCTTCCTCTTCTTCGGGAAATAAATCGTATTTCCGTTCGGTTTCATCCAAGAAGTAGAACAGCAGTTGCGGCACGTTTAGTGCTAGATTGGCATCTTGGATGAAATCAACTCCTAAGAGTGTCCGGTTATCGTGCGTTTCTGATAGCACGATAAAATTTGTGGGGATTATCCGTCCACAAAGCGACACTGGTACAACGGCGGACTTGATTTGCTGTCTTCGTCGAAGTCCGTCTGCGAGTGTAATAGTCGCCTTCTCTTCTTTAAATTGGATGCCCTGTCGTTGTAACACTCGGTACAGCGAAGTGGATGCGACGCTTGACTTCGCTCCAGTGTCAACGTGAGCCTTCCCTGTGACTCCACCAATCGATATGTTGATGGTGGGTCTTAGTCGCGACGCTGATTCAATAGCGGGACTAACCGAATAAAATCCCACCTGTACTGCTCCAATTTTATTTTTATTGCATTTTGAGCATTTACTTCTAACTACGCCAGGCTCACCGCATCCGTAACACGTGATTTTTGGACCTGGGGTTGCCTCTTTGTTGGACGTATTAGGTGGTTCTGTCGATGTAGTGGGTGTTTGTTTTTTCCCCGACTTCTTTCGACACTCACTTTCTTGATGACCAAATGATCCGCAGAACGAGCAACGAGATTTCTTTGAAGAGGAGGAGGGATTGGATCGATTTGCCTGTCTTTCTGCCATAACTTCCTCTATTTGTCGAGCCTTTGTAAGGAATTCGTCAAACGATGCGACAGTATCCCGGGGTATTCTATCCTTAATACTGATGTGCAGCGACGTATACAATAAGTCCAAATTTTGGGATTCGGTATGGGCTGGCTTTGGCAATTCGGCGAGTAACGCCCGTTTTTTAGCAACGAAAATTTCTGTGCCTGTCGGAGTTTGTTGCTTTTCACCCACGATCTCTTCATATATTTTATGGGCTGGCCGTTTAGGCGCAAATGTAGATCGTATCAAGGTAACGACGCCATTCCAAGTGGTGACGCTCTCTTTGACTCCCAGCCACCAAGTTGCTGCGTCTTTGACCAACAGTAGCGTAAGCCCCTCAATGGCATTTTCATCCGAAACCGATTCTATCCTTTTATAGGTACTTATTGTCGACAAAAATGCCTCAACCACTGTTACATCGCGAGTCCCATCGTAACGGGCTGTGCAGGCAGCAAAACTACCTATCTTCTGAGTGATGACAGTGCTACTCCTATTCGCTAAAACTTCTAACAGATCACGAAACTGATCATCAGTAAAGCTGACGTTCGCCATTATTTTATTTCTGCGGCTACGTCTGGGTAAAATCTGATATAAATCAATTTTGCAAACAAAATATTTCAACTAAGTTAAATAATTGAAAAAAGACACTAGCTCCTGGTCTATAACGATAAAAGTTAAATTCAGTTAACAACAAAATTTAAAAAAACAGGGTGCTTTTAATAAAATTTACCCTAATCTAACAAATTAAACAAAAGGTAAGTGCCCGCGTTGGGATGCCAATTGTAAGAAGGGTTTGTGTGTGGAGATGAGATCAAACTCACAATAGACAATAAACAAAGTTCATTTATTTGATAAGCAAACTAACATAAAAAACACTAAGTCTAGATTAACAAAATAACAAGGTTTAAGTTATAATTAAATGATTCTACATATAACGGCTAGCTAAGTAAACCCTACGGCGTCATACACTGTAAGAATGATGGGCGGACCGCTAGCGATGCCGACACAACATACACACAATATACGACTGAGTACCCAAATACGGCAAGAAGCGGGGCAGGCGTGACCGACCTAAGTCGATGCGGAGCGTACCACCGGCGCGTGCCGACCTGAGACTGGCGTTACTGGGCTCTGCATGGCCTTTTATAGGCGCTCGGACAGCGGCGGCGGCGCAGTGGCGGGGTCGCGCTCGGTGACTCAGCCGACACAGGAGTAGTGATGTCGCGCTGGTTTAGTTGGCGCGTTACAGTATATATTTTCATATGTATTAGTATATTATTTATAATTAGATGTAATAGTTTTAATTGTTTCATATTGTACAGTTGCACCTATTCGAACTTCATCTCCATTTGACCCAAAGGTTGACTGGTAGATAATGCCTTGTGGCATTAAGTCCGCCTTATGTACCTCAATTGTACGTGAAAGTTTAAATAAATAAATAAATAAATAAATAAAAATACTTACTGGTCGAAATTTAAACAATTGCCGTTATCAGTCACCAACAAAAGGTTATTCAGTTACACAGGGCAAAATATTGAGACAGTCGGAGTTGTTTCATTACCTATATCATATCTTGGGCGTACGTTGACCGATTATTGTCACTGGGTATTTTAGAGCCAGTAGAACACTCAGAATACGCGTCGCCTATTGTGCCGGTTTTAAAAAAAAGCGGTAGCATCAGATTGTGTGCCGATTACTCTGTCACAATCAATAAACAGTTGATAATCGATCAATATCCTTTGCCGACGGTAACCGATTTATTAGCCAAATTACACGAGGGCGTACAGTTTAGTAAAATAGATTTATCTATGGCTTACTACCAATTTTTATTAAGCAAAGAATCGCAGAGGTTAACGTGTATCAATACTCATCGCGGTCTTTTTAATTACACTCGATTGGTGTTTGGGTTGTCCAGCGCACCAGCCATTTTCCAGCGCGCATTGGAATGCTTGCTCTCGGGAATTGACGGAATCATTTTTCTACTAGATGATATCCTCATAACGGGGACAAATAAAGACCAGCACAGGCAGAGACTCATCGCGGTCTTACAACGCTTAGATGATGCTGAATTAACGGTTCAAATAAGTAAATGTGAATTTTATAAAAATGAGATTTCGTATCTAGGGCACGTCATAGACAAAAATGGAGTTAGGAAGTCCCCCGATAAAGTCAAAGCTATTTTACAAGCGCCTAAGCCAACAAATGTGTCACAGCTGCAGTCGTTTCTGGGCCTCACTAATTACTATCGGAACTTCGTGCCGGACGCGTCATCCGTATTATGTCCATTATATAATTTGTTAAATAAAAACACTAAGTGGGAGTGGACTAATTATGTCGGTCGGGCAGGCCGGTTGCAATGAAACCCGAGGTACAGGAACTTATATTTAATTGTAGAAATTACATTTTAATCTTAAACTAATGAGAGGTGACGATCGTTCGATGTTTGAACCGAAAGTGACTCGCCTTCCCGGTGCCCGGCGCTGCCGACCGGTCGTCATGTTTCATATTTCGCCTTGTGCCAACTCAGCGTTAGACGTCTGTTCATTGTTATGTGGGTTTCCATGGAATGCTTAGGTCAGTGTTAGACTTCCCGTCGCTGGTCTGGTGACTTGATTGTTCATTGTTGTGTGGGTTTCTGCTTAGGTTGCGTATTACTGGTTGGTATACGTAACATCTCCCTCCCGAAGATCAGCGACTATTAGACGATTAGTTCGAGAATAGCGCTGATAATCTCGGTTAAGCACTTGCAGTGTGGTTGTTATATGTTATATCACGCCGCGGTCTATTTCTCCATTTTCTTGATCAGGTGTTGTTTCCGCTGAGCGTCGTCTCATGTATCTTCGTATTGCGAACATGATTCCCAGTACGCCTACTCCTAATAGTACTAGGTAGAGAGGTGTGATGATGTACTTTCCTATTGTAGTGCTGTATTAAGCATACACAGGGCCGGTCGTAAAGTGTTTCTACAGCTTCACTTTTTAATTTGGCTTTGATGAATTGACAGGAGACATCAACTTGCTGAGTAGATATGAGGTGAATGCAGTCGCCTTGGCTATTGTAGTGCTGATTGATGCTGTCCTCGCAGGGATACATATTGGCTGGACTTCGGGCATTCTGCCTCTATGTACATAAAATCTTTATCATGAATTGCTAGGAGGGCATAGGATGGAATTAACGCTTTGTCATCCTTATTGGGAACGACGGATAATTTATAAAGGTCATAGGTGTGGGGAAGGACAACCGGGAACATAAACACCAGTACTAGGTTTTCGGCTGTTACAGTAGTACCCTAACTTAACTATGTCGAAATATTCCTTAAAACTAATTTTCAATACAATGTTCTCTACGATAGAGAGCATTTAATTATTTTTCATTCCATCGAATGTATCTAATTTAAACATAAAAAAGGTGTGTGCTCTTAGCACTTTTAAACCTAATAAGTTTTCTAATTTAAGAATTTCGTCGAATAACGATTCGATGTTATTCGCTGGCATAACTATATCAGCCAAATGGGCATGCTTAACTATATCTATATCTTATAAGTAGTCAAAATTTCCGATAATACTCTTAACAACTAACCCTTGTTCATCAATAAGGCACCTCTTGACGCGGTTAGACTGCAACATTGTTAAGTGGTCGGACAGCTCCGTGATCTTGCTACTAAGATATTTGGAGTTTGATATAACGAAAACGTTTTAATGTGAAACTCAGGTGAAATATTATCTAATAGTTTCCTTATTAAATTTATGTGACTACGAATACAGTCTAAATTAACCGATTGAACAAAATAATGGTAATGGGAGATGGCTTTTGCTTTCCCGAGCAATAAAAGGTAAGATGCCTGGTCCATTGTCCAGTCTATTTAACGTTACCTATGTCTTCCTTCATTTTTGGCCACTATCATTCATTGGATAAGGACAAGTAGCACTCATTAATTCCATGGTGCTTGGTTTTGCCTTAGTGGTACTTGCGAATTATCTCCTGTTGTTTTAAATAATCTTTGATATTTTCTAACTCTATTGTTGTTAGGACTAAATCCATGGATTAATTTTTAAATTTACTCTGGATGATGGGAATAATTTCATACTTAGCCAATGGGGGATTAATGATGATACCTGTCTATAACTTGGGATTAATATACTCTTTCACAGCGTTTACGACATCCTCTTCGAGATTACTCTTGGAAATCTGAACATGTGTTTTAAAGTGTGACTCAAACGGTTTAGAAACTAAAGTGCGGCTTTTTACGTCATCGACCAATGTAAAAAATGATTTGTCTAGGGTATTTGTTAAGTGGAAAATCAGTTATAGGCACTTCTAATATCGGATTTTCGGCATCAGTGTGAGCTGTGTCAGTCTTTGAATCATTAGATAATGAAGATGGTCCTTCCGTAGGGTAAACTATAAGAGAACTAGCCTCCTCGTTATGTAGTTCGATACGGGATAACGCGTCGGCGTTGGTATTATACTTTCCATGTTTGTAGACTACGGAAAAGTCGAATTCACTTAACTTTAGTCGCCATCGAGTAAGACGCGAGTTAGGTTCTTTGATGTTTGTTGGATTTCGTATTAATTTATAACTTGTATTGTAGGGTAGAAGTAGAATGACTTGCAAAATGCGTTACTATCCTATCATGTCCCATCCTTTTCCCACATGCACACCTGGACTATCGCTGTCCTTGTCACCATCGACGGTGACTGTGCGAGGACCCTCAACCACTTGTACGAGAGCAGTGCTACTATGAAAACGCTCCCTTGTTAATTTAATTCTAATTAACGGTTGCAAATTACGAACTATTGTCTAAAACTACGGAAAGTGCGCGTTTATGTGGAGAAAGTCGTCTGAGTGCCCCCTCGTGCGCAGCCTGAATCCAGCAAGGACTCGCCGTCTGCCGAGCGACGCGGAGATTGGAGACGGTGAATCTACAGGTCAGTGGTGCTGCATGTTTCCTGCCAAATTCCTCTGTCCATGTTCACAGGTTCTTCGTCCTTATTCGTATCGCATTTTGCAAAGATCAGACCTACCTACGTACTTTCAACCCCCGCAATTATACAGTCCATTAATTCAATCGAACCAGCTCCCTGCGTCTGGGATAAACGCAAAATTTATATTTCCGCCCAAGTATATGGTGTAAGGCGCCACCATTATTTTTGGTCACTTCGGCCGGACTATCTTTGGTCATTTTGACCGCATTCTATGTTCAAACCGCATGGTCGGTTATAACTAAACGGTCACTGTACTACGTAATTAAATTTAATAGATTGTCGTTTATTATTTGTATTTTTCCGCACCGACAACTATTTCTTCCGCACCCGCATTACATAGTACAACACAACGTAAAAGTTATCTCTTTCCAAATTCATTCCATTTTTGTAGTCCGCCATTTTATTTCGTTTCCAGTAAGATCGTGTTTTAGTCAACTTGTTCGTAATTGTTCGGTAAACTTCGGTTCGCTTCGTTAAGGTAATATCAGACGGTTCACTCGAATGATTGTTCACTCGAGTGAAACATAATAAGTTTCATTGAAATCAATCGGCACTCGTGTTTCATTTTCTGTTCAGACATTTCATTTCGAGTGAAATGTACCGAATGAAAGGTGAAAATGAACAAAAAATGAACTGTCTGAAAGTACCTTTAGCGCTCGTTCGAATACCAGTCACTTTTGGCATTTTTCACTCACCCGCAAATACTTTGATTTATTTCCGTTACAATAATTAATCGTTTTTACGATAATACCCGCTTATACAATTTACATATTATTCGTGTTACATACTTATTGCCGCTATACTATTTACAGTTATTCACAATGGTTAAGCCTAAGAGAAAGAGTAGTGATGCGGACCAGTTCTTCGACACTACGGGTACTAATAAAAACCGGCCAAGTGCGTGTCGGGCCACGCACACTGTAGGGTTCCGTAGTTGCCCATCAAAATACTTATGCGAACTAACTAAACTGATTCGCTGAATTTAATTTTAAAAAAGAAAAATTTTCAAAATCGGTCCAGGAGCCTTTGAGAAATCGGGGAAAATACATAAGAAAAAAGATTACAATGAATTTAGAACCTCCTCCTTTTTTTTGAATTTAGTTAAAAATAGTTGACGATAAAAACCTTCCTATCCCCAAAAAACATACATAAAAAAGCTGTAAAAATAAAGTTGACAAACTTACATTTGCAGTTGTCTCCGATACATTTTGTTTAAGAAAATATGATATCAAGTACATTTTATAAGTTGGTTTACTATTACTCGTAAAGTTGTAAAGCCTACTTAGTCATGACAATTTTCTTTTAAACTTCGTTATATGTACTACTATTGTGAATTTTTTCACACCCCCAAACATAACCGTTTAGCTGGTAGAGGGGGGGGACACTCGAATCGAGCAAAATTTAGCACTTTAAAGCTTAATATTTCACAAACGAATTTTTTTATCAAAAAATTGTTAATGGAAAGTATCATTATTTTTTAAAGGCCTATTTAATGATAACCCACACTAAGGAGTACGCGAGAAAAAAAAATCCTCACTTTACGTGTAAGTACTGGAGGTACCCTAAAAAAAAATATTTTACGAGATTTTATTTTACCACTTTTTTGGCACAACAAATCCGTATATTTACACCAAATTACAGCTCTCTAGTACTGTGCGTCTCTGAGCTAAACTGCGGACAGACGGACGGACGGACATGGCGAAACTATAAGGGTTCCTTGTTGACTACGGAACCCTAAAAACCAGCTATCGTTATACGTAGTCAAACGTGATGTTATTTTCAAACGCGTAGAAAATATTTTCGAACTTGCACACAAAACAAATAATGATCGACAATATTTTAAGTCGTTTTGTTCTAGTGCTTCAAATATTGATACATTGCGTAATGATTATCAACAAGCTTTAGATTCCTATAATATATTAAATTTACAGTTGAACCCCGATTCTGAGGTCGAATATGATTCCAGGTTATCGTTTGAAGAAATGTTTTGTTTTATAAAACAGGTTTTACTCGATAACAAACCCGAGTGTCCCGAACCTGGCCCTCAGCCTTCATTACAAAAATCTAATTCTCGCCTTCCGCCCATTGATTTGATGTCGTTTGACGGTAATGTCAAGAAATGGCCACTGTTTTATCAACAATTTAAAAGTATGATACACGATAACGCATCGCTCACTAATAGTGAAAAGGTATTTTACTTAGTGGGTAAATTAACTGGGCAGGCGTCGTGCGTTTGCGCAGGGTTGGCTCCAACCGCTGAAAATTATATTATTATTTGGGAGGCACTCGTGCAAAAGTATGACGATCCTCGCTCACTCGCATCCGCTTATTTAAACCAATTGTTACAGTTTAAACCGCTATCCGTGGCTAGTTCTGATGGTCTAGAATTTTGATTCATCGGTAGCAGCGCTTAAACAATTGAAACTTAATGATTTAACCGAATTTATTTTCTTGCATTTGGCTCTGCAAAAGTTAGTCGCAGACACAATAAAATTATTTGAAATTACCTATCGTAAAGATAAAATACCCTCTTACCATAATTTAATTGAATTCATAAAGGAGCAAAGTAAAGTTTTGTCTCGTTCTACGAACCTTAGTAAATCTATCGATAATAATCATTCTCAGTCTAAACAGCGTCAAACTAAGCACATCCCTAAACCGTCCAAGTCTTTTGTGAACACAGACATAGGGTGTGGTCCAAGTGTAAGCGATAAATGCGCTTTATGCAATGAAAAACAACATGAACATTTATATTCTTGTTCATCGTTTAATAAATTATCCCCGCGAGAAAGATATAACTTTATAAAACTTAATACTTTCTGTAACAATTGTTTAAGCATCAAACACAAGACTTTTTCTTGTACTTCGAAACATACTTGTTCTCACTGTTCAAAGCGACACCACACCTTATTACATTTTAATACAACTCAAAATGATAAAACAAATTGTAACGTTGGCTCCGTGGTGTCCAACTCCGCTATTCCTATTCCCGCTACCGCTCATGACGCGCCGCGCCCTAACCCAGCCAGCAGTCATGCAGACTCCAATATGAATCATTCGCTCGCCGCTTCTAGTGACCCTACAATTATAAATAATGCGTCGGTCTGTACAGTTTCGTACGATCGAGCAGCTCGTTATCAAACGACTACGTTGTTAGGGACCGCAAAAGTAAAGTTTGTTGATTCTTTAAACCGCACTCACTTTTTGAGATGTCTAGTGGATCCTGGCTCTCAGAGTGATTATATTTCCGCATCTTGTTGTAAGCGACTATCGCTTCCTATTTATACTCAATCCCGCTATTCGGAAGTTCAAGGCATTGGAGGAGCTTCACAAAAAATTCTCGGTGTTACTTCAGTTAAATTCACGTCTCGCTTTGATAATAAGTGCGAATATTCTATAAAGCCGATGGTAGTAGGACAGATTACGTCACAGTTGCCGGACACCTGTGTTGATACCGCGTCTATTGAATTCATTCGTAAGTTACCGCTCGCTGATGATGAGTTTTCGCAACCGGGAACAATAGATATACTTTTAGGTGTTAAACTTTATTGTGAAATTTTACTTTCTGGACAAATTAAAAGCTCACATGATGGTGTGCCCTCTGCCCTTGAAACGACATTAGGTTACCTAATTTTAGGTGACGCTCCTATTATTTCTCCGCAACCCGCTACCCGCACATTGTGTGCTTTCACTTCTGACTCGCTTCACCAGATTGTCGAAAGATTTTGGGCAGTCGAGGAATTACCTTCGCAGTCATTTTTAAGTCCCGACGATCAGCAGTGTGAAAATATTTATACTTCAACCACTGTTCGTAATTCCGACGGCAGTTATTCTGTTAACCTTCCGTTTAAAGAAGACCCAAATAATTTAGGCAATTCTTATACTACAGCTAAAAAACGCTTTCTACTTTTAGAAAAGAAATTATATAAAGATCCAAGTTTAAAATTAAAATATGACGATGTTATTCGTGATTACCTAAATAAAGGTATACTGTCCCGCACCGCACCTGAGGCATTAGACGCTCCAGGCTTTTATCTACCGCACCATCCTGTAATTCGCAACGACAAGGCGACAACCAAGGTTCGTCCTGTGCTAGATGGTAGCGCCAAGACCGATACAGGCTTATCACTAAATGATGTCCTGTATACGGGTTGCAATCTACAGGCTGATATATTTCATATACTTTTGAATGTTCGTGTTTATTACATTGCTTTTTGTGCAGATGTGAAACAAATGTATTTATGCATTTATACGAACGCTCCGCACCGCAAATATCAACGAATCTTATATAGATTTTCAGAAACCGACCCACTCGAGGTTTTTGAGTTCACTCGAGTCACATTTGGGCTTCGATCTTCACCATTTTGGCGCTCCGCACGCTCCGTCAACTCGCTAGCGATGAACGGCATAACTGGCCAAATGCGGCTGCCGTGTTAGAGAGGGACATATATATGGATGATGTAGCTTCATCTTCTTCTTCTCTCGAGGAAGCAGTCAAGACAGCTACCGATCTGATCCAGATCTTCAAAACTGGCGGGTTTGATTTAGTCAAATGGACCTCCAACTCGCTGGAATTGCTCGAACATATTCCCGAGTCACACCGTCAATCTGAATGCATTTCCTTCGACGATGGAAATACATTTAAGATATTAGGTTTGCGTTGGTTACCCGCTCAGGATACCTTTGTTTTTGAAATATCAAGTCCCCCATCTGTTTGTACTAAACGCGCCATTTTATCCGCTACCGCTCGGTTGTACGACGTATTAGGACTCGTCGGCCCTATAATTCTTTTCGCTAAATTAATCATTAGAGAACTCTGGCTATTAAATCTCGATTGGGACGATATACCCCCTTCTCGCATTGTTAAAATATGGCAACAATATTTCCGCACATATCTAATTTATCTTTTCCGCGCCATCTAGGTATAGAAACCGGTTCTGTGGTTTCCTTAGTCGCATTTTCTGATGCGAGCGAATGTGCATACGGCTGTGTGATTTATTTGCACGTCGTAAATGGCGATCAATAACCTATTACTTCACTCGTTTGCTCCAATTCGCGTGTTGCATCCGCTAAAGCTAAAATCACTGTCGCACGTTTGGAATTAAACGGAATACTTTTAATGTCGCGACTTCTTAAAACCGTTTATGATGTCTTTATCCAAGCGACATAAAATCGAAAATATGTATGCTTTCTCGGACTCTGAAGTAGCACTCTGTTGGTCTGTTGCTTCGCCACACAGATTCAACACTTATGTTGCTAATCGAATTTCTCAAATTCAGGAAAATGTTTCACCTGAAAACCTATACCATATCGCTGGCTTACAAAACCCCGCAGACTGTGTATCTCGTGGGCTCCCGCCTTCGCAGCTCATTCAACATGAGCTATGGTTTAAGGGTCCTTACTGGCTTTCCTTGCCTAGACAAGACTGGCCTATACAGCGATTTTTACCTAACCGGTCTTCATTACCGGAAGAAAAAACCGTTTCGCACGTTACTAAAGTCACGGATATGGAGGACCCGCTTTTAAAATTAGCGTCAGAGTGTTCCACTTGGGAAAAGCTGCTGGAAGCTACTGTATTTTCGCTTCGATCTATAGAAAAATTGCCGCAATCCGATACAATCACAGCTGAAGATTTAAATACAGCAGAATTGGAAATAATTCGCGCGATCCAGTCGAAATACTTTTCCGAAGACATTAAGAATATTTCTAAAGGCCAACCGTGTTCGGCCAAGTTACGGAAATTGTTTCCATTTTTATGTAACGGACTTTTACGTGTTGTAGCGTTGTAGTCGATTTGCAAGAAACCGACTAAACGCACCTCACTAATAACGTGCCCCATCACTAAATATTCCACATATGAACGCGTCATCGCTTGGCGGCGTTCGTGTGTGCTATATAAGGGCCCGCTTCGTTAGTTAGTTCTTTTTCGAATCGGAAGCCGCCTTTACTGAAAAACCCCGAGCTAAACGGGTGAGTGCTCATGTGATTTCAATTGTTCGCTGTCCTGCCAGATCGCATTTCTTTATATTTCCTTGTGTGCGCGGTCTGGCAGCCATTTTATTGTATCAGCGTTATTTTAACCATTACTGCCGTAAAGCTATATGTACTCATCACCTTTTCTTCTTCATTGCACCTCACTGTGAATGCGCCCACATGCTTCTCGCACCCTACGCTATGCTTGCCTCGCCGCGCTGTGCCTAGCTGCTCGCTTAAATCGCCTGGCCACGCGGCGAGGAAACTTCGAGAATGCCTGGAGCATGTGCGCGCATACCTACCTCTATTGTAAGCCACCGCGATGGGTGAGTCTTCCACCAATCCCCTTGCTTTGGGCTTGCGGCTAAAGGACCCACACATCGACGGAGGCTTGCAGAGCTACGGCACGACGCTTACGCACGCACCCTTCTCCGCACTCGTTCCAGGGTTCCTGGCTACGGCTAACAACCAACCTACGGCTTCACCTCTGAACCGTCAGACGTCCCGCTGCCTCCCGGCCTACCCCGGGAGAGAGGCGCCTGACGATACAACGCGGCCACTAACGCCGTTGGCACCCCGTGGGAGCTGAGGCCCACGCCGCCACCTGCCGGCTTTGCCTCGCTGGCACGTCGCCACGCGCACGGCCCTAACGGTCCGTGAGCCCGCCACCTGATCCGGCCACCCACGCGGCGCGTGAGTGCCGAGACCTCACGCCAGCCGCGTGTGGAGGTGCCTGCCTGAGCGGGCCACGTGCCTCGCTGTGCCCTGCCTGCGCGGGCCACGTGCCTAGCGGAGGGCACTCACAGCCTGCCTGCTGCCTGCCGATCTACGTGCCTGCTTCTTTGAAGGCGGACGCGTCTGCCACGCGCTCGCCTCCTGCCCTGCATCGTCGTCTTCGGCGTCCTAAAGCCCAGGGCAGTACCTTTCTAACCAAGTGACCAGTGACAAGTGCCTAGAGACCCTAGAACCTATTACCCTGAATCTATTCTGTGTGCTCATGCTCCCTTATTAAATGTTTTAAGTGACATTTGGTTTTATTTATCTACCACTAGAAACCCGCTTGCCACAGTGGCGCCCACTCGGCTAAGGTTCTCTAGGTGCTAGCACTGGTCTCTCTTCCTAAACTCTTCATCGTGGTGGTAAGTACCTTGTGTTGTACTAATACCTATAAACTGTGTATCCCCTTACTGCGGCCAAGACACCTTTAGCCTAACCACGGTTCTGTGAGTCTGCTTGACCGGCAGTGAGTAAACTATTTCCTACTACCTGGTTCCTTCCTATCTTCCATCTGTTACCTGTAGGTCTCAAGGTGCAGATATCCTGGTTTGTTACTAACATCTGCCGCTAGGTCTGCGATTTTTGAATTGTTAAAAATAATTAAATTATTAAACATAGTTTGTTGAGAATTATTACAACAACCCACAGGCTTTAGTTTTTTGGCTGGCATTTTTTACAGTCAGGAAAAATGACACCTTTATGCCCACACTTAAAACAAATTGGGAACCGTTCTGCTCTGCATTTTTTTTAAAGGATGACTATTATTTTGTCCTACACCTGGGACAGAAAGGGCCTCCTTTAGAGGGAGACTTTTTAGAAGATTCTTTTTCAGATTTAATTGCTGACACTGGTGCTGAATCTGACTGACCCGAGTGTTTTTTGTTGTAGTTATTGTAGTTTTTGTTTGAATTATTAAAATTAGAGTTGTAATTATTATTAGATTTACTCTGCCTGTGATATGCAAACTCTGGTGCAAGAGAATTAAGATTACTTTTACTGGGTTCATGATAGTAGGAAGCCCTGGCTTTATATGTCTCATAGTTTTTACATACTGTTTGCAGGTGTTCCAGTGTTTGCACATTACTTAAGGCCAGCACATCAGCATAGACTGGTTTGACATTATGAGAAATAATGTCAAATTTTTCCTCTTCTGAAAGATTTCTGTTGAGACGGTTGAAGAGACCGCTCATTATAGAGATGTAAATAGTTATGTTCTCTGTTTCCCCCTGTGTTCGCTGTCTAATTTCAGAGAGGAGTCTATTGTCATAGTCCTCGTTGTCAAAAGCAGATTTAAGTAGTTCAATTAACTGGTCCCAAGACAAAATGTTTGATTTTATATGTCTGTACCAGTGTAAGGCATTACCCGTGAACAAGTCATAGGAATAATTAAGCATATCATCTTTAGAGATTCGTTTACTGAGTCTGAACTCTTCAATTTTTTGAATAAAAGCTCTTACACATGAATTCCCATCGAATTTGGGTTTATTGCCTTGATGACTTGGACAAGTGACAATTATGTTTGTAGGATTTGAGGTACTTGCTTCTACCTGCTGATTGTTGACAGCAGTATCAGGTACACAGGGGCTGAACTTACTTTGAAGGGTTTTAAGCTGTGTGTCTAAATTGTTAAATAGAGACTCAAGTTCTTTTTTTAACTTGATGGACTCTTGTGCTGTAGGAGCTATTCTGCCTAACCTATAGTGAATATGGTTCCTATTTGACACTGCTACACTGAGAGTGCGGTCAGAGTTTACCGTAGATAAATAGTTTTTAAAATCTGTTATAGTCTGACTAACACTATTTAAATCATCCATCTCATCTATCCCTGAAAGTAGGATGTCCTCACTGTCATAGTGTTTAGAGAGTTTATTTATTTGTTTCCTCAAATCTATGACAGTGCCCTTTTCACCGCCTCTGATAGTGACCTCATACTCGAGTTCGGCCTTTCTAAGGTGTATAAAATTTATCAGGTGAGAGCTCATTGTGATTTAGTATTTATTAACAAACTATGTTTAATAATTTAATTATTTTTAACAATTCAAAAATCGCAGACCTAGCGGCAGATGTTAGTAACAAACCAGGATATCTGCACCTTGAGACCTACAGGTAACAGATGGAAGATAGGAAGGAACCAGGTAGTAGGAAATAGTTTACTCACTGCCGGTCAAGCAGACTCACAGAACCGTGGTTAGGCTAAAGGTGTCTTGGCCGCAGTAAGGGGATACACAGTTTATAGGTATTAGTACAACACAAGGTACTTACCACCACGATGAAGAGTTTAGGAAGAGAGACCAGTGCTAGCACCTAGAGAACCTTAGCCGAGTGGGCGCCACTGTGGCAAGCGGGTTTCTAGTGGTAGATAAATAAAACCAAATGTCACTTAAAACATTTAATAAGGGAGCATGAGCACACAGAATAGATTCAGGGTAATAGGTTCTAGGGTCTCTAGGCACTTGTCACTGGTCACTTGGTTAGAAAGGTACTGCCCTGGGCTTTAGGACGCCGAAGACGACGATGCAGGGCAGGAGGCGAGCGCGTGGCAGACGCGTCCGCCTTCAAAGAAGCAGGCACGTAGATCGGCAGGCAGCAGGCAGGCTGTGAGTGCCCTCCGCTAGGCACGTGGCCCGCGCAGGCAGGGCACAGCGAGGCACGTGGCCCGCTCAGGCAGGCACCTCCACACGCGGCTGGCGTGAGGTCTCGGCACTCACGCGCCGCGTGGGTGGCCGGATCAGGTGGCGGGCTCACGGACCGTTAGGGCCGTGCGCGTGGCGACGTGCCAGCGAGGCAAAGCCGGCAGGTGGCGGCGTGGGCCTCAGCTCCCACGGGGTGCCAACGGCGTTAGTGGCCGCGTTGTATCGTCAGGCGCCTCTCTCCCGGGGTAGGCCGGGAGGCAGCGGGACGTCTGACGGTTCAGAGGTGAAGCCGTAGGTTTGGTTGTTAGCCGTAGCCAGGAACCCTGGAACGAGTGCGGAGAAGGGTGCGTGCGTAAGCGTCGTGCCGTAGCTCTGCAAGCCTCCGTCGATGTGTGGGTCCTTTAGCCGCAAGCCCAAAGCAAGGGGATTGGTGGAAGACTCACCCATCGCGGTGGCTTACAATAGAGGTAGGTATGCGCGCACATGCTCCAGGCATTCTCGAAGTTTCCTCGCCGCGTGGCCAGGCGATTTAAGCGAGCAGCTAGGCACAGCGCGGCGAGGCAAGCATAGCGTAGGGTGCGAGAAGCATGTGGGCGCATTCACAGTGAGGTGCAATGAAGAAGAAAAGGTGATGAGTACATATAGCTTTACGGCAGTAATGGTTAAAATAACGCTGATACAATAAAATGGCTGCCAGACCGCGCACACAAGGAAATATAAAGAAATGCGATCTGGCAGGACAGCGAACAATTGAAATCACATGAGCACTCACCCGTTTAGCTCGGGGTTTTTCAGTAAAGGCGGCTTCCGATTCGAAAAAGAACTAAATGGGCCGCGAAAGACGTATCCTGTTCCTGTTGCTAGTGTATAATATGTATGTATGTAGTCATACATATGTCTACATAAAAAAAAAATCTAAGATAAGAATAAATAAGTTAAAATATTTCTTTTATTTCTTATCTTATAGTTAAGCCTAGAATTTCCATAGGCTCAACAGGATTCCTGAACACGTATTTCTTCTGTATACGAGGCGCTATTTTGGTTAGCAGTTCTTCAAAACTTGATACGGACATTCTAAAATATTCGTAAAATTTGTCTTCACCACAGTTTTTCAGCGCTTCATATTTCCTCTTGAAATTATCTCCATCATGGTTCATTATAGAAAGGTATGGATTTACCCACTATTTTCTTTGTTTTTTTTTTATTATTTCTCGTCGTCTTAATAGCAACAGGACCAGGATACGTCTTTCGCGGTCCATATCATAACCCTATGCGGTACCCTACGTGCCGGTACACGACGCCGTTGCGCGGCACGGCGTACGGCGCCGCGCTGGAGACATGTCATGGGGCCACGCCCTAAGACTACGTCCTGATTGGTTTAAGTCTTTCGACGATAAAATCGGTCGCTCGCACTGCCGACAACAAAACTAATCAGTTGGTGTTGGTCGTACGACAATGTCATTGTGTCCAAACTGAACTATCGTCGTCACGTCATTCGTCAAGATGGCGTTGTCAAATATTTGCTACTATTGACCACTCTTTGTCGACCAAAATACGATTTTTGTAGTTTTTGTTCCATTTACTCCACAATATAGGGCTTCCTTGTATTTCTGTTATTAAAGAATCACCAAACGATGCCCGCTACTTAGACCGCACGTGCGTTTTGCAAGTGACCACTTAAGAGGAAACAGCACGGTCGTTTTTCCATACAAACGTAGTCCCCTGTTTTCTTCCTGGATAATGCCAGTAGAGCAATAATTTTTTTACAAAAAATCTATGACCACTATTGCCATGTCTCTATGTTTTCCTTTTTTCCATAATAACTATTAAAAGAGATATGAACATTCAAAATCCTAAAAATATAGCCAGATTTTCCGCTGTGTTCAAATATCCAGAAAACAAATTTGACGGGATTATATAAAAAAAGGAAAACATAGGAACATTAGGAACACGGTCAATGCCTTTCTTTATTTTTTAAAGAAAAAAGTAGTGAAATCGGTTAAGTTTTGGAGGAGTAATCAGGGGACTACGAATCGTTGATTTTGTGCCATTTAATAAGGTATTTTCGGTCCAAGCTGCTGTTGTCTGTATCGCGCTCTGTAACTCTGTTGTGGGCACTGCGCGACAGCAATATATTTTACAAATACCTATTTTTCAATTCTCCAGCCCTTGCTGTTTCCTCTTAAGGTGCGTACAGACTATACAGGGTGGAATTTTGTAATGCCACCTGGAGGGAAAGTACTCATAATACTGCAGATAGATACTCAAAGGAAACATTCCTTTATTTTTGAATAGTAAGCAAACTCAAAGATTTTCGAAAATTCTCTTCTCCATCCGGGAATCGAACCGGCTAAAATCTGAAAAAATTATACTCTGTACTTTTATTGCATCGGTCGTTAGGGTCAATTATAAGGATGAAATCTCTTTAACAAACATGATAAATTAAATGAAAGGAAAACCAGGAAATCTTAAGTTAATTTAATGATTCGATTGCCGGTGTGGGAGAAGAGAATTTTTGAAAATCTTTGAATGCAGTTTGCTTTCTATTCGAATTTTATTCGAAAATTATATAGGAATTTTTCCTTTAAGTAAAATTTTCTATCTGCAGTAATAAGAGTACTTTCCCTCTAGGTGGCATTACAACGGGCACGCCGCTAAGACCCCTCTTTGAGGAGTGGCTGGAGAGAAGTCATGGCGTCCTGACCTACCGCTTGACGCAGGTCCTCACCGGACACGGAAGTTTCGGGAGGTACCTGTGTCTGATGCGAAGGGAGACGCCTGGGTGTCACCACTGCGAAGATCGCCCGGAGGACACGGTGGAGCATACGGTGCAAGACTGCCCAGCTTAGGCGGAGCACCGACGTGTCCTCACGGCTGCGATAGGCGGAGACCTCTCGCGCCCAGCATTGGTCGCGGCCATGCTGCGGGGCGAGACGGAGTGGAAAGCGGTCGCCTCCTTCTGCGAAGCAGTAATGCTCGCGAAGGAGGAGGCGGGCCGCGAGCGAGAGAGGACAGCGTCTTCCCTCCGCCCCACCCGCGGTAGTAGACGCCCACGGCGACGGACGTCGCTTGATGATCTCCGGCCACCGTAAACGCGGGCATGCGGGCAGCGAGTAAAGGGCAACTCGCTGCCCAACCAAGGACCATGCCCGGGTCGACGGCGCGTTGTGTCCCACGCGCGCCTCAAAGAGCCTCAGCATAATGACGGGGCCCCCCTCTCAGAGGGCCAAAGCCTGCCGGGGTCGCGGGATTATTTCCTTATCGTGACCCCGGAACAGAAAGGGCTATTGAAGGACACCGTGGATTTTAGTCGGTAGAAGCCTGACAGTCCCTCCCGCCCTGCGCGGGGTTGGAGGACTCATTTGATGATTTTACCTAGATAAAAAAAAAAGAAAAAAAAAAGGTGGCTTTACAAAATTCCATCCTGTATAACATAACATGTTATATAACATGTTATATAGCTTCACATGTGAATGAATGAAATGTGTTATCACTGCTTCGCATGTGAGGCGGTTGGCAAGCAGGCAGATCACCGGGCAGCACAGATCGGGGAGATCGCCGTGATAGGCGTATATTCTCCCCGAGCCAAACTCTCGCCGAGTTCCAGGACTCCCTATCGGAGCTGGGAGATGTCGTCGTCGCCTTCGGTTCTCTCCCCGCGCTCGTCCTGGGGGACTTCAACGCCAGGAGTGTAGCTTGGGGTTCCCGGTTTACGGTTGTTGTGCGGGGCAGAAGGCTGGAGCACTGGGCCCTGGCGCAGGGCCTAGTCATTGAGAACCGGGGTTCTGTCTCCATGTGCGTGCGGTGGGCGGGCGAGTCAGTGGTGGACGTTACGTTCGCAACCTCAGACCTGTCGTCGCGCGTCACCGGATGGCGCGTTGTGGTAGAGGTGGAGACCTATTCCGATCACCGGTATATCCGGTTTGACGTCTCTGCCCAGACCTCAGACGCGCCGGTCCCAAGTGGTCCGCGATGGGCGCTGAAGCAGTTGGACCGAAAGCTATTCTCGGAAGCCTCGATCGTGCAGGCCTGGGTGTCACCACCGGACAGGCCTGCCGACGTTAACGACGAGGCGGAGTGGTTCCAGGAGGCCATTTCGGAAATTTGCGACGTGGCCATTGCCCCGGGTCCGGCAAGGACGCGCCCGGCGTCAGCTGTACTGGTGGTCGAGCGAGCTGGCAGCGCTGCGCGGGGCATGTATGGCCGCGCGACGCCGGTACACCAGGTTCCGCAGGCGCCACACCCGACCTCCGGATGCGGTGACTGTAGAGGCGGAGCTGCGTGAGGGCTACAGGGCAGCGAAGACCGTCCTCCGCGACGAGATCTGGTGGGCCAAGGAATTGACCCGCAAGGAGATGCTGGAGTCTCTGGACGTGGACCCATGGGGCCGACCCTACAAGTTGGCGAGAGCGAAGCTCCGCCCATGGGCTCCCCCGTTGACGCAGAGTCTGCGGCCTCAGTTCCTGGAGGAAGTGGTGAGCGTCCTGTTCCCATCGCAAGGGGAGCATACTACCCCACCCATGGCTCCGCCACCAACGGAACCTGACGCAGACGCGGACTACAGCGACGACCACGTCTACGACGCTCCAGAGGTGACCGAGGTAGACCTGAGAGTGGCGGTACTACGGTTAAGGGCCAAAAATACCGCCCCAGGACCCGACGGCCTGCCAGGAAAAGCCTGGGTCCTGGTCTCCTGGACTCTCGGGCCTCGACTGGGACAAGCTCTTTGAGAGAGTCATTGCAGACTGCCTCGTCGGGCACCTAAATCGGGTGGGTCCGGACCTTGCAGAGAGCCAGCAGGGGGCGCTCGACTGTGGGTGGATGCCATCATGCGCTTGAGAGGCCTCATGACGGGGGATGCAGTGTCCGGGGTAGGGTCGTCTTGGCGGTGTCTTTAGACATCACCAACGCCTTTAACACCCTGCCCTGGAGTTGCATCAGGGAGGAATTCCGGTATCACCGGGTGCCGACCTACCTCCGTCCGTCGCATAGTCGAGAACTACCTGACGGACAGAGCCGTCATCTACCCCGGTCACCGGGGAGAATGGAACCGGCGAGAGATGTCGTGCGGTGTTCCACAGGGTTCGGCCTTGGGGCCGCACCTGTGAATCATCGGTTACGACTATGTGCTGCACGGCGACCTCCCTGACCGCGTCGGCGTAATATGTTACGCCGATGACACGCTCGTCCTGGCAGAGGGAGAGTCGCACCAGGCGGCGGCCGACCTGGCGACGCAAGTGGTCGCGACAGTCGTTGCGAGAATCCGGCAGTTGGGACTCGAGGTGGCGCATAAAACAGAGGCCATGTCTTTTCATGGTCGTCTGAACGCGCCACGGACCGAGTCCCACATAACGGTGAGAGGGGTTCACATCGGCGTCGAGTCGACGATGAAGTACCTGGGACTCGTCCTCGACAGCCGATGGAACTTCAGGGAGCACTTCCTGCGTTTGGCCCCAAAACTGAACCGGGCAGCAGTCGCCTGAGGGCGGCTGCCGCCTGGGCAGGTCTCAGCGGGCCAAACGCCTCCTGCCGGAGGCTGTACGCCGGTGTCGTGCGGTCCATGGCCCTTTACGGGGCCCCAGTGTGGGCCCTGAGCATTCGGACGCGACCAGCGAAGCTGGTTGCATGCCATAGGGTCATGGCTATCCGGATGATCCGAGGATACCGCACGATCGCCGGCGAATCGGCCAACCTCCTAGCCGGATTGCTGCCCTGGGATCTGGAGGCGACTGCCCTCCTGCGCGTCTATGAGTGGCGCGTGGAGACGCAGCGCAGGGAAGAATTCCCGCTGCCCCGACAAGTCGAGGCGCGGCAGGAAGAGGTCCGAAGCGATCTCAGAGGAGTATGGAGACAACGACTGTCGCAACCGAGGTTCGGGCTCGCCGCAATCGCGGCGGTAAGACCCCTCTTTGAGGAGTGGCTGGAGAGACGTCACGACGTCCTGACCTATCGGATGACGCAGGTCACCGGACACGGAAGTTTCGGGAGGTACCTGTGACGGATAGGGAGGGAAGAAACGCCCGGGTGTAACCACTGCGAAGATCGCCCGCGAGGACACAGTGGAACATACGGTGCAAGACTGCCCCGCTTGGGCCGAGCACCGACGTGTCCTCACGGCGGCGATAGGCGAAGACCTCTCGCGCCCGGCATTGGTTGCGGCCATGCTGCGGGGCGAGACGGAGTGGGAAGCGATCGCCTCCTTCTGCGAAGCAGTAATGCTCGTGAAGGAGGAGGCGGGCTGCGAGAGGGAGAGGACAGCGTCCTCCCTCCGCTCCAACCGCAGTGTTAGACGCCCGCGTCGTCGGACGTCGGCAGACGATCTCCGGCCACCGTAGGCGCGGGCATGCGGGTAGCGAATAAAGGGCAACTCGCTGCCCGACCATGAACCATGCCCGGGTCGACGGCGCGTTGTGTCCCACGCGCGCCTCAAAGAGCGTCAGCATAATGACGGGGCCCCCTCTCAGAGGACCAAAGCCTGCCGGGGTCGCGGGATTTTATTTCCTCACATTGACCCCGGAATATAAAGAGCTATTGAAGGACACCGTGGATTTTGGTCAGTACTAGTCTGACAGTCCCTCCCGCCCTGTCCGGGGTGGGAGGACTCATTTGATGATTTTTCCTTTGTAAATGTGTTACTTACGGTCAGCTCAGACCGAGACGTGACGCTGCGCGCACTTTTCAATATAGTTATTCAAAATGTAACTCTATTTTATAAAACAAAAGATACACCTTTCGCAACGCAGCTCGACGCCGCGCTGCGCAGCGCGGCGCCGCGCACGTCGTTTAAAATCTGACTTTGTTTACTACAAGAAAAGATAAAATTTTAAGTATCACGTCGCTTCGCGTCGCGTCTCGGTGTGAACTGACGCTAAGAAGGTAATACCTGCAGGTACCCACGTTCAACCGCACAACGTCAGGTAGTTACTAACTTAGCGTCAGTTCAGACCGAGACGCGAAGCGACGCGACGATGCGCTGCGCTGCGATGCGCCGCGCTGCGCATCCAAACGCCGCGCGGTGCAGCGGAGTGTCTATAGTATGTGCCATTTAACGTGACAATAGCGGTCATTGCTCCGACTTTCATCTCGATATCTCAATATTAGCGATACTTCCTCTTCACCCGTACAAATCTGTCACAAACTGTCGCAAAACTGACATCGCTTTAGTCTCATAATACATAAAAAATTACCACAAACATCACACAATGCACAACCCAAAATAATAGAAAATCTAGCAAACGTACCCTACGAAATTTTTTTTTTTTTAATATTGTGTTTTTGTTTTTACACAAGTTTATCACACTGAGACAATTTAACAAAAGTAAACATAATTATTATGCATCATATAATTTTGCATTAACCTATAATACAATACTGAGTAAATATAAAGTTAGTGCATATTGTGTGGATATAAGTATATTAATATTCTTTTGATATCAGGATGGTAAAAACACCTTATTTTTCCTAAAATAAATTACAAAAACTATTTCATCACAGAAAATGCTAATTTTGATCTTATGTCCTTTTTGTTTTACCCTGACGCGATGACGTCATCGCGTCAGGGGTGCAGCACCCCCGGCAGCAGCCGCCATTTTGATTTGACATTCCGTGTGGAAGTTCGCTTGCGTTCGGTTTGTGCAAAGACATTAAACTAAATACGAGCAATAGACGGGACATCACGAAGAAAGTTCTGATGCAAAACTTTTTACCACTAGGCAGAATAGTAGTAGGACAGAATAGTTCTTGTTCCTTATATCGTGCATGAGGAGTCTAGTAATTATATCGTCGTTACATCTAATTATTCCTTTTTTTTTTTAAATCGGTAAAAATATTGTAAGGCGATTCTCACACTGCCCCGCATGATGCAGCGTAGCGCGTGGATGCGTGTTCTTCCGTTGCTTGTATCTCCGTTTGTATGGAAAACACGCACAGTCCAACACACTGAAAATGCATCCACGCGCGTTTATGCGGATCACGCGCATGCACGCGGAGAAACATGCACCCCCGCGCGTAGGTGCGGGGCGAGACGCAAGGTATGGCACACCGAATCCCGCAGTGCCGCGCGTGATTTTGAATGCTCAGTACTGCACGACCACCACAGAGAACGGTGAATAAATAAATGAGAGCCGCCGTGCGTGAATCTACAAAACGCACCTACGCGCGTGAGTGTGCAAAAAAACCGCACGATGAGGCAGATCTGCACTCCCGCAGGAACGCGCGTAGGTGCGTCGACACGCAATATGCAGCATGATGCGGGGCAGTGTGAGAATCGCCTAAAACTTGTTTTCATTTTGGTGTACCATAAAGTATATTCTATTCTATAATAATTTTAAATACTTATAAAAGTAAAGGTCGACCACGAGCGGGTATACCATGAGTTGGACTCAAACCCACACTTTCCAGAAATTTGTACACTGATACCCTTCTGATACCTCAACCACTAAGGGCCCTTTTCCTGTCATGCGTATTTTCACCCGCATGCGGATGTGGTCCGCGTGCAGGCTGCCCGCATCCTATCATTTCATACACGTTTTTCCTATGATGTGGGAAGCACGCGAGCGGACCAGATCCGCGCGCGGACGAAAATACATATGACGGGAAAAGGGCCGTTACCTATCACTGCATCCATTAAATCCGTCACAGTGGAACATTTTTTACGTCACGCGTAAATTTATAAGCACACAATTTGATTTCTAGAAATTAAAAATAATTATTTTGAATTAGAGCAACACAAGATTCGCAACCCCTGTATGTCAAGCAGGCTGGTACCACGATACTGTAGCGATAGAAGCAACTATCGCTTATTTGTAGTTTTAGGTAACAACAAGTGTCATTATCGCTTAGTGATGAAAAACTTGGTAGGTGGGAGTGAATGACCGCTATTGCCATGTTAAATGGCACATACTATACATTCGCTACGTTCTTCCCGCCCCAACCCCCTTCCTACCGCAGAGTCGAGCGGCCACGAGCGGCCCCGAGCCCGAGCGGCTTAAGCGGCGCCGAGCTGCGCAGCGCGGCGCATCGCGACGCATCCGGCGCCGCTTGACGCCGTTTAAATTCTCTCAACGAAATGTGTTTCTTTGGTGTAGAAAATAAAGTCGTATTTCGGATGGCTCTTAAAAGAGTGCGCGCATCGTCGCGTCGCTTCGCGTTGCGGTCTGAACTGACCCTTAGTCACAAGTCTTATCATCATATAACAATATACTCGTACCATTTATATGCAGTTGCCTGTAGTACATACTCCATTTTCTACACAGCCTACATAAATGTATAACCATAGTCCATAATAATTTGACAATAGGTAGGTAAACCAAGAAAGCCGGTATTTACCTACTTACTTTTATAACAGCTGAACATCAAACCACTAGGCAAGTAGACGCATTATTTTCCTTCGAAAATTAAAAAAAAGTCGTAAACTGCGTTTCTACGCTTTCTTCCCATTTTGTTTATTTAATTTTAAATTAACTACAGGCCAATCTCACTTCTGAGCCATGTATACAAGCTGTTCTCAAGAGTCATTACGAACCGTCTCGAACGCAGGTTTGATGACTTCCAGCCTCCCGAACAAGCCGGTTTCCGAAAAGGTTTTAGTACTATAGACCACATACACACGCTCCGCCAGATTATACAGAAGACAGAGGAGTATAATCGGCCATTGTGTTTAGCGTTTGTGGACTATGAAAAAGCCTTCGATTCAATCGAAACCTGGGCAGTATTGCAGTCCCTCCAACGATGTCATATCGACTATAGGTATATCGAAGTGTTGAAGTGTTTGTATAGAAACGCCACCATGTCCATCCGACTTCAGGAAGAGAGCACGAAACCAATCCAATTGCAGAAAGGCGTGAGACAGGGAGACGTTATTTCTCCGAAACTGTTCACGAACGCGTTGGAGGACGTTTTCAAACTCTTAGAATGGAACGGATTCGGCATGAACACCAATGGCGAATACATCACTCACCTTCGTTTTGCCGATGATATAGTCATCATGGCAGAATCGTTGCAGCACCTCAATGCTATGCTCAGCGACCTCAGTATCGTTTCCCAACGGGTCGGCCTTAAAATGAACATGGACAAGACGAAAGTCATGTCGAATGTCCATGTGGCACCCGTACCGGTTGTTGTTGGGAGCGATACTCTCGAAGTTGTAGACCATTATACTTACCTTGGACAGATTGTTCAGTTAGGTAGGTCCAACTTCGAGAAAGAGGTCGCCCGAAGAATCCAACTCGGATGGGCAGCGTTTGGGAAGCTACGTGATATCTTCTCATCGAGAATCCCACAGTGTCTCAAGACAAGGGTGTTTGACCAGTGTGTGTTGCCAGTGATGATATATGGCTCCGAAACGTGGTCCTTGACTGCTGGCCTCTTAGAGAGACTTAGAGTCACTCAACGAGCAATGGAGAGAGCTATGCTCGGAGTTTCTTTGCGGGATAAAATCCGGAACATGGATATTCGGCGAAGAACCAAAGTCACCGACATAGCTCATAAAATTTGCAAGTTGAAGTGGCAATGGGCAGGCCACATCGCTCGTAGAACTGACAACCGATGGGGAAGAAAAGTTCTCGAGTGGCGACCACGGACCGGAAAACGCAGCGTAGGCAGGCCTCCCACTAGGTGGACCGACGACATCGTGAGGGTCGCGGGCAGCCGATGGATGCAAGTGGCGAATTGTCGTTCGGCGTGGCGGTCTAAGGGGGAGGCCTATGTTCAGCAGTGGACTTCCTCCGGCTGTTGATGATGATGATGAATTTTAAATTAAGTACTTATTCTTTATACTTATTACGTTGACGAACTATCAACACGTACCCGGCACACAGTCGGTAGCAAAACAAATACAGGGAAAGAGAAAAAAGAATTTGTATACAGTGTTTAAACACATGTACAAATGCGTTACACACTACGGTCGCGCGAAGACATGCCCCGCGCTATCTCGCTCGCACGCATGTATTAAAATAAGAATTGTACAACAAGCAAGCACAAGGTCAAGTTTCAACGCGTTAGATACCCCCGCCCTTGTACCCGCGCCGTGCCGTCTCGCATGTGTTTCGGTACCGAAATCGTATAAAGGTTAAATAACAATTTATCCTAACCTTTATTTATATGGGTACCGGTATAGCTCAACCTCTATTTTGAATCGGTACCGTTATATTTTTGAGGTATCTTAACCTTTAACCGTAACCGCTTTCAGTCCCTGCCTATAGGTACCCTAAATCTACCTATAACATTCGAAAATAAATTTCACACACTTAAAGCTTATGTTATTCCATCAGTTGATATACCTATACTATTGGGAATCGATTTCTGGTATCTCTTCGAACTTTTTCCTAAAAATACTAAATCAATATTCCTTATGAGTCATAATAATCAAATTAAGGAATCTAAAACAGATGTACACCTCCACTCTTTTGCTCAGCTTTCGGAGGCTCAACAATTAACAGCGGACAATATTATTAAACAATTTGAAACTATATCTTCAGACAAAAAAGGTCTAGGTCGTACCAATCTCATCACACACTGCATCGACACAGGTGACTCGCCTCCTATTCGGCAGCGTTACTATAGGATGTCGCCTGAAAAACAGCGCATTCTGTGTGAGGAGTTGGACGAAATGCTGAAGCTGGATGTTGTTGAACCTTGTGAAAGTCCTTGGTCATCACCAGTACTTCTTACACCTAAAAAAGATGGCAAATTGCGGTTCTGTCTAGATAGTCGAAAACTAAATTCCATAACCAAAAAGGATGCGTATAATCTACCATACATATCAGAAATCCTTGATAACTTAAAAGATGCTAAATACCTAACAAGTCTCGACCTTTATAAAAGTTTTTGGCAACTGCCTTTAAACGAAGAAGACAAAAACAAGACTGCTTTTTACATTCCGGGCCGCGGTACCTACAGATTTAAAACTACACCCTTTGGGTTAACTAACGCTCCAGCTACTCAGCAGAGGCTGGTTGATAAACTATTCTACGGTCCGGAGTTTGAAAACAGAGTTTTTGCCTTCTTGGATGACGTAGTTCTGGTTTCTTCTGACTTTGATCACCATATATCACTTTTACTGAAAGTACTTGCTAAACTGAAAGATGCGAACTTAACTATTAATCTAAATAAATGTCAATTCTTCCGTGACGAGCTGAAATACCTAGGTTACATCGTTAATTCATAGGGCTTACACCCAGACCCAGAGAAGGTCGAGGCTATTGTCAACTTTCCGGTTCCAACAAATCCTAAGGAAGTAAAACGGTTCTTGGGTACAGCATACTGGTACCGACGGTTTGTTCCTAATTTCAGTTCACTTGCTGCACCTCTAAACAAACTTACCAGTTCCAGCAAAAAGGCTCCACCTTTTGCATGGTCAACAGAGTGTCAAGAATCTTTCGACAAGCTCAGGACTATATTAATTTCAGCTCCAGTTTTGTCATGTCCGGATTACAGTTTACCTTTTGAAGTGCACACTGACGCTAGTAACTATGGAGTTGGTGCACTGCTCACACAAACAAAAAATGGTGTTGAGCATCCTATTGCATATATGAGCAAGTCCTTGTCTAAACCAGAACAAAATTATAGCATCACTGAAAGAGAAGCATTAGCAGTATTACTGGCACTAGAACACTGGCGTTGTTATCTCGAAAATGGTCTAAAATTTACCGTCTATACAGACCACTCTGCTTTAAAGTGGTTCCTAAAACTACAAAATCCTACAGGTAGATTGGCCCGCTGGGGAATTAGACTGTCTGCATTTAACTTCGATATAAAACACCGTCGCGGTTCCGACAATACTCTTCCTGACGCTTTATCCCGCGCTCTGCCAGTGGCTGCGTTGTCTTCTCAAACCACTCCTCCAGTGACAAACGATACTTGGTACCTAAACATTTATAACGGCTGTCTGCAGAACCCAACATCTTATCCTAACTATTTAATAAAAGATAATTTATTTATTTATTTATTTATTTTATTAAGGTTAACCAACAATTGTTTACACAGTACATTACAAACTTAATGACTAGGGTAACATTTACAGGTGCAACGATTAATTAAAGGTTAACACCACATGCACAATTAATAAAAACGGCTTTAGATAAGGTACCTATTTTAGAAATTAATATAGGTACATACAAAAAAACAACAATTGATAAAATGTAAAGTCACAATAAATTCAATAAATTCAACAATAAATACAATAAATTCAACAATACAATTCAATAAATTCAATAAAAATAATAAATTATTCCGTCACATGAAAAGTAAATTCGCTATTTTTAAAGAGTTTGACTGGAAGGAGGTGATACCATCTGAATCTAGGTCTAAAGTGATTACTAACAACCATGCAGAACCCACAGCAGGTCACTTAGGCATATATAAAACGTATAAAAGACTAACTCTTCGTTACTACTGGCCAGGTATGCACAAGGACGTTGTGAAAGCTGTAACTTCATGTGAAATCTGTCTAGCACATAAACAAGTAAACCATGCTCCACTGGGAATTATGGGTAAGCCTAAGGAATGCTCCCGCCCTTTCCAGATGGTCAGCGTCGACATTGTTGGTCCATTGCCTGTCTCTAGACGTCAAAATGCTTATCTTTTCGTAGTCACGTGTTGTTTCTCTAAATATTGCCTTCTTTTCCCTATGAGAAATGCTACTGCTAAAATTATCTGCAAACTGCTAGAGGATAATGTATTCTTGGTACATGGAATTCCACAATGTGTAATACTTGACAATGGTACTCAGTTCACATCTAATGAAACTAAAAACCTATTCACTAAATATAACCTTCCTAGTATACACTACACTCCTAGGTATGCACCTCAGATAAATACGGTGGAAAGGTATAATAAGACTATTATAACAGCTGTTTCTACCTACATTGATAATGACCAACGTTCTTGGGACCTACATATACCTGCAGTACAGTTTGCTTTAAATAGCTCAACTAGTGAGGTTACAGGTTTCACTCCTGCATTCCTGGTGTTTGGTAGAGAACTAGTTGCTGACGGTTCCTTCTACCAAAATGCTGACATCAAGGAAATATTATTTCAACCTAGAGATCAATATGCAGAGAACTTGGGTTTTCTCTCTAACATATTTGATCAGGTACAGTCTGCCTTGCTGAAGGCTCACTCTAGAAATGCTACCGACTACAACTTGCGCCGCAAGGATGTAGAATTCAATGTAGGAGATGTAGTCTGGAAACGTACTTATTACCAAAGCGATAAGGATAAGTACTTCAGTAAAAAATTAGCACCTAAATATGCTAAGTGTAAAATATCTGCCAAACTTTCACCTATTGTTTACGAATTGGTTGACATGCAGGGAAAACCTCTGGGTACTTGGCATGCCAAGGATTTAAGGCGGAACTCACCGTCGTAAATCCCGTAGGCCTAGCTAACAACTAGTGTCTGACTCACTACTGGGTCAGACGATGCCAAGGGATCTACGACCATTCTCCACCTTGTTGTAGGAGGTCAACTTGTACCAGAGATTAAGTCTCTTAATCTCAGGCGTGCAGCTTCTACCGCTTTCGCCGCCTACCTTAGATAGCTATAATCTAATTATAGTTAGACTAAAGGCATACCTAAATGCCATATCTACTGTTTTTTTTTTTTTTAATAAAAACTAAACCAAATTTTATAAAAAATCAAACAAAAATAATAAACTAAACTTTTTAACCAATTTTAAATAAAGAAAAGACAACTAGTCATAACCTTATTAAATACTGTTTAATAATTTAACTCAAGTAAATTAACTTATTTTAACTAATAAAATTTAACTAAATAAAATTTTAAAACTAAATTCAAGTAAACTTTTATTTTAATCTGACTAAAGAAATCCAAAATTTTGATAAACTACACACCTAATTTTGATTCTAAATAAAAAAAAAATAAAAAAAAAACTACACCTACTTTTGATTCTAGCTGAAAAACTAAACCTAAACTTTAATTCTCTTTAACTAAAAAATAACTTTAAAACGGCATAGTCCAAAATTACTATCCTAACAACTGTAGGTACTACATACCACAGTTGAATCTTGTGCCAGTCTACCCTGGTAACAAGTCTACAGGATCTGGCCCTACCCCAGATTCCTTGGTGATATCACTACATGATATCCACCTAAACTACTTGGTTCCCGGCCCTACCCCGGTTACCAATCTTGTGCCAGTCTACCCTGGTTACAAGTCTAAAGGATTTGGCCCTACCCCAGATTCCTTGGTGATATCACTACATGATATCTACCTAAACTACTTGGTTCCCGGCCCTACCCCGGTTACCAATCTTGTGCCAGTCTACCCTGGTTACAAGTCTAAAGGATTTGGCTCTAAACCAAATCCAGTCAGTGAATATCACTACATGGTATTTACTTGCTACTTTTATTTATACTGGAGCTGCCCAGTTATATACTATGAGCGGATCGCAACTCAAAAAACAAGCCTTATGCGTGAAAACTACCTATTTTAATATAATAACTAATTATGAGCGGATCGCAACTCAAAAAACAAGCCTTATGCGTGAAAACTACCTATTATTTAACTTTTGTTCTAAACTCTAAATAACTAAAATTCTGTCACATAAGCACTAAACCTAAAACCTAATCTAATTTCGTCACTTCGTATGATTGTTGAACGCATGTACCTTAAACCTACCAAAACCTAAACTTTCTAGTAAACATAACCATAAAACTAAACTTAAACTTTCTACAAAGTGCCTACTTCTATAACTTCGCTCAACCACTAAATAACACAATGGGCGTAATTATAATTGAGTAAAGGTAATAATTACCTACATTTCTAGTAAGCTAATTAAAATTCTTTTGATAAAATTATTTGATCTAACAGCATGTTCTAAGATAACCTAGAATGTCGTTATTCTATTCTATTCTATTTCTTATTATGGCAAACAAGCCGATTTCGACTATTCTGCCACTGTCGGAGGCGAATTGGACAACCAAGTAGTGCGTATGCGAAACGAAAAATTAGTATACTAAAAAAAAAAGGAGCTATAAAAGTCTCCGTTCGATGACACAGTTGAACTTAATGTGAGTCTTCTGGGGTTAGTATTATGGGACTGAAACAAACAGAAATAAATTACATAAATAAAGTTATGTTACAACATAAAATATAACATATACCACATTCATAAAAACGGTTTAATTAGGGGGGAGGAAGGGCCTACAGTTTGATATTATTGTGACGGATGAAGATCATCAACGTCACAAGTAGGTCTGGAGAGGAATGTGTTAAGAGGGAGGAAAAGTTAATCGGGAGAGGGATCTTAATTACAGGAAGACGTTTATATAAATCTAGAGGAGGGACATTGTTGGAACATTCGAAAAAAATGTGGTCAAGAGTACCCTCCGCCAGCCCGCATTCGCATAGCGAGGAGTCGCGGACACGGATTTTATGGAGGAATACGGGGGTGCAACAGAACCCTAAACGGATTCTACAGATAGTTGATACGATCGTTTTGGAAAGTTTTTTGAAACTGAAGAACCACGGCTTTGGGTTTATGGTTGGTTGAACTGCGTAGAAAAAACCACCTTTCTTCTTGCTAGACAAGTCCCACTCCTTCTGCCAGGAGCGCTGTAGATCCAGTTTGGGAAGGGACAAAAGGTCGTAACCCTGGTGGGTATTGTGAGTGAGATCCGACGTTACAGATGAGCAGGCATTTTTGGCCAAAGTATCCGCGCACTCGTTGCCCCTGATGCCACAGTGCACATCACGAAGAAAGTTCTGATGCAAAACTTTTTACCACTAGGCAGAATAGTAGTAGGACAGAATAGTTCTTGTTCCTTATATCGTGCATGAGGAGTCTAGTAATTATATCGTCGTTACATCTAATTATTCCTTTTTTTTTTTAAATCGGTAAAAATATTGTAAGGCGATTCTCACACTGCCCCGCATGATGCAGCGTAGCGCGTGGATGCGTGTTCTTCCGTTGCTTGTATCTCCGTTTGTATGGAAAACACGCACAGTCCAACACACTGAAAATGCATCCACGCGCGTTTATGCGGATCACGCGCATGCACGCGGAGAAACATGCACCCCCGCGCGTAGGTGCGGGGCGAGACGCAAGGTATGGCACACCGAATCCCGCAGTGCCGCGCGTGATTTTGAATGCTCAGTACTGCACGACCACCACAGAGAACGGTGAATAAATAAATGAGAGCCGCCGTGCGTGAATCTACAAAACGCACCTACGCGCGTGAGTGTGCAAAAAAACCGCACGATGAGGCAGATCTGCACTCCCGCAGGAACGCGCGTAGGTGCGTCGACACGCAATATGCAGCATGATGCGGGGCAGTGTGAGAATCGCCTAAAACTTGTTTTCATTTTGGTGTACCATAAAGTATATTCTATTCTATAATAATTTTAAATACTTATAAAAGTAAAGGTCGACCACGAGCGGGTATACCATGAGTTGGACTCAAACCCACACTTTCCAGAAATTTGTACACTGATACCCTTCTGATACCTCAACCACTAAGGGCCCTTTTCCTGTCATGCGTATTTTCACCCGCATGCGGATGTGGTCCGCGTGCAGGCTGCCCGCATCCTATCATTTCATACACGTTTTTCCTATGATGTGGGAAGCACGCGAGCGGACCAGATCCGCGCGCGGACGAAAATACATATGACGGGAAAAGGGCCGTTACCTATCACTGCATCCATTAAATCCGTCACAGTGGAACATTTTTTACGTCACGCGTAAATTTATAAGCACACAATTTGATTTCTAGAAATTAAAAATAATTATTTTGAATTAGAGCAACACAAGATTCGCAACCCCTGTATGTCAAGCAGGCTGGTACCACGATACTGTAGCGATAGAAGCAACTATCGCTTATTTGTAGTTTTAGGTAACAACAAGTGTCATTATCGCTTAGTGATGAAAAACTTGGTAGGTGGGAGTGAATGACCGCTATTGCCATGTTAAATGGCACATACTATACATTCGCTACGTTCTTCCCGCCCCAACCCCCTTCCTACCGCAGAGTCGAGCGGCCACGAGCGGCCCCGAGCCCGAGCGGCTTAAGCGGCGCCGAGCTGCGCAGCGCGGCGCATCGCGACGCATCCGGCGCCGCTTGACGCCGTTTAAATTCTCTCAACGAAATGTGTTTCTTTGGTGTAGAAAATAAAGTCGTATTTCGGATGGCTCTTAAAAGAGTGCGCGCATCGTCGCGTCGCTTCGCGTTGCGGTCTGAACTGACCCTTAGTCACAAGTCTTATCATCATATAACAATATACTCGTACCATTTATATGCAGTTGCCTGTAGTACATACTCCATTTTCTACACAGCCTACATAAATGTATAACCATAGTCCATAATAATTTGACAATAGGTAGGTAAACCAAGAAAGCCGGTATTTACCTACTTACTTTTATAACAGCTGAACATCAAACCACTAGGCAAGTAGACGCATTATTTTCCTTCGAAAATTAAAAAAAAGTCGTAAACTGCGTTTCTACGCTTTCTTCCCATTTTGTTTATTTAATTTTAAATTAACTACAGGCCAATCTCACTTCTGAGCCATGTATACAAGCTGTTCTCAAGAGTCATTACGAACCGTCTCGAACGCAGGTTTGATGACTTCCAGCCTCCCGAACAAGCCGGTTTCCGAAAAGGTTTTAGTACTATAGACCACATACACACGCTCCGCCAGATTATACAGAAGACAGAGGAGTATAATCGGCCATTGTGTTTAGCGTTTGTGGACTATGAAAAAGCCTTCGATTCAATCGAAACCTGGGCAGTATTGCAGTCCCTCCAACGATGTCATATCGACTATAGGTATATCGAAGTGTTGAAGTGTTTGTATAGAAACGCCACCATGTCCATCCGACTTCAGGAAGAGAGCACGAAACCAATCCAATTGCAGAAAGGCGTGAGACAGGGAGACGTTATTTCTCCGAAACTGTTCACGAACGCGTTGGAGGACGTTTTCAAACTCTTAGAATGGAACGGATTCGGCATGAACATCAATGGCGAATACATCACTCACCTTCGTTTTGCCGATGATATAGTCATCATGGCAGAATCGTTGCAGCACCTCAATGCTATGCTCAGCGACCTCAGTATCGTTTCCCAACGGGTCGGCCTTAAAATGAACATGGACAAGACGAAAGTCATGTCGAATGTCCATGTGGCACCCGTACCGGTTGTTGTTGGGAGCGATACTCTCGAAGTTGTAGACCATTATACTTACCTTGGACAGATTGTTCAGTTAGGTAGGTCCAACTTCGAGAAAGAGGTCGCCCGAAGAATCCAACTCGGATGGGCAGCGTTTGGGAAGCTACGTGATATCTTCTCATCGAGAATCCCACAGTGTCTCAAGACAAGGGTGTTTGACCAGTGTGTGTTGCCAGTGATGATATATGGCTCCGAAACGTGGTCCTTGACTGCTGGCCTCTTAGAGAGACTTAGAGTCACTCAACGAGCAATGGAGAGAGCTATGCTCGGAGTTTCTTTGCGGGATAAAATCCGGAACATGGATATTCGGCGAAGAACCAAAGTCACCGACATAGCTCATAAAATTTGCAAGTTGAAGTGGCAATGGGCAGGCCACATCGCTCGTAGAACTGACAACCGATGGGGAAGAAAAGTTCTCGAGTGGCGACCACGGACCGGAAAACGCAGCGTAGGCAGGCCTCCCACTAGGTGGACCGACGACATCGTGAGGGTCGCGGGCAGCCGATGGATGCAAGTGGCGAATTGTCGTTCGGCGTGGCGGTCTAAGGGGGAGGCCTATGTTCAGCAGTGGACTTCCTCCGGCTGTTGATGATGATGATGAATTTTAAATTAAGTACTTATTCTTTATACTTATTACGTTGACGAACTATCAACACGTACCCGGCACACAGTCGGTAGCAAAACAAATACAGGGAAAGAGAAAAAAGAATTTGTATACAGTGTTTAAACACATGTACAAATGCGTTACACACTACGGTCGCGCGAAGACATGCCCCGCGCTATCTCGCTCGCACGCATGTATTAAAATAAGAATTGTACAACAAGCAAGCACAAGGTCAAGTTTCAACGCGTTAGATACCCCCGCCCTTGTACCCGCGCCGTGCCGTCTCGCATGTGTTTCGGTACCGAAATCGTATAAAGGTTAAATAACAATTTATCCTAACCTTTATTTATATGGGTACCGGTATAGCTCAACCTCTATTTTGAATCGGTACCGTTATATTTTTGAGGTATCTTAACCTTTAACCGTAACCGCTTTCAGTCCCTGCCTATAGGTACCCTAAATCTACCTATAACATTCGAAAATAAATTTCACACACTTAAAGCTTATGTTATTCCATCAGTTGATATACCTATACTATTGGGAATCGATTTCTGGTATCTCTTCGAACTTTTTCCTAAAAATACTAAATCAATATTCCTTATGAGTCATAATAATCAAATTAAGGAATCTAAAACAGATGTACACCTCCACTCTTTTGCTCAGCTTTCGGAGGCTCAACAATTAACAGCGGACAATATTATTAAACAATTTGAAACTATATCTTCAGACAAAAAAGGTCTAGGTCGTACCAATCTCATCACACACTGCATCGACACAGGTGACTCGCCTCCTATTCGGCAGCGTTACTATAGGATGTCGCCTGAAAAACAGCGCATTCTGTGTGAGGAGTTGGACGAAATGCTGAAGCTGGATGTTGTTGAACCTTGTGAAAGTCCTTGGTCATCACCAGTACTTCTTACACCTAAAAAAGATGGCAAATTGCGGTTCTGTCTAGATAGTCGAAAACTAAATTCCATAACCAAAAAGGATGCGTATAATCTACCATACATATCAGAAATCCTTGATAACTTAAAAGATGCTAAATACCTAACAAGTCTCGACCTTTATAAAAGTTTTTGGCAACTGCCTTTAAACGAAGAAGACAAAAACAAGACTGCTTTTTACATTCCGGGCCGCGGTACCTACAGATTTAAAACTACACCCTTTGGGTTAACTAACGCTCCAGCTACTCAGCAGAGGCTGGTTGATAAACTATTCTACGGTCCGGAGTTTGAAAACAGAGTTTTTGCCTTCTTGGATGACGTAGTTCTGGTTTCTTCTGACTTTGATCACCATATATCACTTTTACTGAAAGTACTTGCTAAACTGAAAGATGCGAACTTAACTATTAATCTAAATAAATGTCAATTCTTCCGTGACGAGCTGAAATACCTAGGTTACATCGTTAATTCATAGGGCTTACACCCAGACCCAGAGAAGGTCGAGGCTATTGTCAACTTTCCGGTTCCAACAAATCCTAAGGAAGTAAAACGGTTCTTGGGTACAGCATACTGGTACCGACGGTTTGTTCCTAATTTCAGTTCACTTGCTGCACCTCTAAACAAACTTACCAGTTCCAGCAAAAAGGCTCCACCTTTTGCATGGTCAACAGAGTGTCAAGAATCTTTCGACAAGCTCAGGACTATATTAATTTCAGCTCCAGTTTTGTCATGTCCGGATTACAGTTTACCTTTTGAAGTGCACACTGACGCTAGTAACTATGGAGTTGGTGCACTGCTCACACAAACAAAAAATGGTGTTGAGCATCCTATTGCATATATGAGCAAGTCCTTGTCTAAACCAGAACAAAATTATAGCATCACTGAAAGAGAAGCATTAGCAGTATTACTGGCACTAGAACACTGGCGTTGTTATCTCGAAAATGGTCTAAAATTTACCGTCTATACAGACCACTCTGCTTTAAAGTGGTTCCTAAAACTACAAAATCCTACAGGTAGATTGGCCCGCTGGGGAATTAGACTGTCTGCATTTAACTTCGATATAAAACACCGTCGCGGTTCCGACAATACTCTTCCTGACGCTTTATCCCGCGCTCTGCCAGTGGCTGCGTTGTCTTCTCAAACCACTCCTCCAGTGACAAACGATACTTGGTACCTAAACATTTATAACGGCTGTCTGCAGAACCCAACATCTTATCCTAACTATTTAATAAAAGATAATTTATTTATTTATTTATTTATTTTATTAAGGTTAACCAACAATTGTTTACACAGTACATTACAAACTTAATGACTAGGGTAACATTTACAGGTGCAACGATTAATTAAAGGTTAACACCACATGCACAATTAATAAAAACGGCTTTAGATAAGGTACCTATTTTAGAAATTAATATAGGTACATACAAAAAAACAACAATTGATAAAATGTAAAGTCACAATAAATTCAATAAATTCAACAATAAATACAATAAATTCAACAATACAATTCAATAAATTCAATAAAAATAATAAATTATTCCGTCACATGAAAAGTAAATTCGCTATTTTTAAAGAGTTTGACTGGAAGGAGGTGATACCATCTGAATCTAGGTCTAAAGTGATTACTAACAACCATGCAGAACCCACAGCAGGTCACTTAGGCATATATAAAACGTATAAAAGACTAACTCTTCGTTACTACTGGCCAGGTATGCACAAGGACGTTGTGAAAGCTGTAACTTCATGTGAAATCTGTCTAGCACATAAACAAGTAAACCATGCTCCACTGGGAATTATGGGTAAGCCTAAGGAATGCTCCCGCCCTTTCCAGATGGTCAGCGTCGACATTGTTGGTCCATTGCCTGTCTCTAGACGTCAAAATGCTTATCTTTTCGTAGTCACGTGTTGTTTCTCTAAATATTGCCTTCTTTTCCCTATGAGAAATGCTACTGCTAAAATTATCTGCAAACTGCTAGAGGATAATGTATTCTTGGTACATGGAATTCCACAATGTGTAATACTTGACAATGGTACTCAGTTCACATCTAATGAAACTAAAAACCTATTCACTAAATATAACCTTCCTAGTATACACTACACTCCTAGGTATGCACCTCAGATAAATACGGTGGAAAGGTATAATAAGACTATTATAACAGCTGTTTCTACCTACATTGATAATGACCAACGTTCTTGGGACCTACATATACCTGCAGTACAGTTTGCTTTAAATAGCTCAACTAGTGAGGTTACAGGTTTCACTCCTGCATTCCTGGTGTTTGGTAGAGAACTAGTTGCTGACGGTTCCTTCTACCAAAATGCTGACATCAAGGAAATATTATTTCAACCTAGAGATCAATATGCAGAGAACTTGGGTTTTCTCTCTAACATATTTGATCAGGTACAGTCTGCCTTGCTGAAGGCTCACTCTAGAAATGCTACCGACTACAACTTGCGCCGCAAGGATGTAGAATTCAATGTAGGAGATGTAGTCTGGAAACGTACTTATTACCAAAGCGATAAGGATAAGTACTTCAGTAAAAAATTAGCACCTAAATATGCTAAGTGTAAAATATCTGCCAAACTTTCACCTATTGTTTACGAATTGGTTGACATGCAGGGAAAACCTCTGGGTACTTGGCATGCCAAGGATTTAAGGCGGAACTCACCGTCGTAAATCCCGTAGGCCTAGCTAACAACTAGTGTCTGACTCACTACTGGGTCAGACGATGCCAAGGGATCTACGACCATTCTCCACCTTGTTGTAGGAGGTCAACTTGTACCAGAGATTAAGTCTCTTAATCTCAGGCGTGCAGCTTCTACCGCTTTCGCCGCCTACCTTAGATAGCTATAATCTAATTATAGTTAGACTAAAGGCATACCTAAATGCCATATCTACTGTTTTTTTTTTTTTAATAAAAACTAAACCAAATTTTATAAAAAATCAAACAAAAATAATAAACTAAACTTTTTAACCAATTTTAAATAAAGAAAAGACAACTAGTCATAACCTTATTAAATACTGTTTAATAATTTAACTCAAGTAAATTAACTTATTTTAACTAATAAAATTTAACTAAATAAAATTTTAAAACTAAATTCAAGTAAACTTTTATTTTAATCTGACTAAAGAAATCCAAAATTTTGATAAACTACACACCTAATTTTGATTCTAAATAAAAAAAAAATAAAAAAAAAACTACACCTACTTTTGATTCTAGCTGAAAAACTAAACCTAAACTTTAATTCTCTTTAACTAAAAAATAACTTTAAAACGGCATAGTCCAAAATTACTATCCTAACAACTGTAGGTACTACATACCACAGTTGAATCTTGTGCCAGTCTACCCTGGTAACAAGTCTACAGGATCTGGCCCTACCCCAGATTCCTTGGTGATATCACTACATGATATCCACCTAAACTACTTGGTTCCCGGCCCTACCCCGGTTACCAATCTTGTGCCAGTCTACCCTGGTTACAAGTCTAAAGGATTTGGCCCTACCCCAGATTCCTTGGTGATATCACTACATGATATCTACCTAAACTACTTGGTTCCCGGCCCTACCCCGGTTACCAATCTTGTGCCAGTCTACCCTGGTTACAAGTCTAAAGGATTTGGCTCTAAACCAAATCCAGTCAGTGAATATCACTACATGGTATTTACTTGCTACTTTTATTTATACTGGAGCTGCCCAGTTATATACTATGAGCGGATCGCAACTCAAAAAACAAGCCTTATGCGTGAAAACTACCTATTTTAATATAATAACTAATTATGAGCGGATCGCAACTCAAAAAACAAGCCTTATGCGTGAAAACTACCTATTATTTAACTTTTGTTCTAAACTCTAAATAACTAAAATTCTGTCACATAAGCACTAAACCTAAAACCTAATCTAATTTCGTCACTTCGTATGATTGTTGAACGCATGTACCTTAAACCTACCAAAACCTAAACTTTCTAGTAAACATAACCATAAAACTAAACTTAAACTTTCTACAAAGTGCCTACTTCTATAACTTCGCTCAACCACTAAATAACACAATGGGCGTAATTATAATTGAGTAAAGGTAATAATTACCTACATTTCTAGTAAGCTAATTAAAATTCTTTTGATAAAATTATTTGATCTAACAGCATGTTCTAAGATAACCTAGAATGTCGTTATTCTATTCTATTCTATTTCTTATTATGGCAAACAAGCCGATTTCGACTATTCTGCCACTGTCGGAGGCGAATTGGACAACCAAGTAGTGCGTATGCGAAACGAAAAATTAGTATACTAAAAAAAAAGGAGCTATAAAGTCTCCGTTCGATGACACAGTTGAACTTAATGTGAGTCTTCTGGGGTTAGTATTATGGGACTGAAACAAACAGAAATAAATTACATAAATAAAGTTATGTTACAACATAAAATATAACATATACCACATTCATAAAAACGGTTTAATTAGGGGGGAGGAAGGGCCTACAGTTTGATATTATTGTGACGGATGAAGATCATCAACGTCACAAGTAGGTCTGGAGAGGAATGTGTTAAGAGGGAGGAAAAGTTAATCGGGAGAGGGATCTTAATTACAGGAAGACGTTTATATAAATCTAGAGGAGGGACATTGTTGGAACATTCGAAAAAAATGTGGTCAAGAGTACCCTCCGCCAGCCCGCATTCGCATAGCGAGGAGTCGCGGACACGGATTTTATGGAGGAATACGGGGGTGCAACAGAACCCTAAACGGATTCTACAGATAGTTGATACGATCGTTTTGGAAAGTTTTTTGAAACTGAAGAACCACGGCTTTGGGTTTATGGTTGGTTGAACTGCGTAGAAAAAACCACCTTTCTTCTTGCTAGACAAGTCCCACTCCTTCTGCCAGGAGCGCTGTAGATCCAGTTTGGGAAGGGACAAAAGGTCGTAACCCTGGTGGGTATTGTGAGTGAGATCCGACGTTACAGATGAGCAGGCATTTTTGGCCAAAGTATCCGCGCACTCGTTGCCCCTGATGCCACAGTGGCTAGGAATCCAAACGAGCTGGACATCTTTTTGACTTTTGGTGCATGACAATAAAGAATTTTTGATTTTTAAAATGAGGGAACTGTGCAGTTTACTTTTAAAAGAGTTTTGGGTTAAGGCTTGCAAGCAGCTTAGGGAGTCCGTAAAAATAACGGCTTGCTTAATATTATGATGAGCTTCTATAAAGAGACATGCTTCCAATATAGCCACACACTCGCCAGTGAATACAGAAGACTCTTTAGGGCATTTAAATTGTAATATGATATTGGAGCTATGGTAGTATACCGCAGCTCCAGTGTGGCTCATGTCAGTTAACTTTGAAGCGTCCGTAAAAAATAATTCAAAACCACTCCAACGCTCGCCCACCAACGCGTTGAAGACCGAATTTGCCAACGGGGATGTTTTGGATATACCAATGTCAAAGGAAATTTTTGATGATACGAAGGCACTTAGACTGTACTTTGTCCAGCCCAGCCAGAGCACCCTTGTTGCATGGAATAAGGAGGTATGTTCCATAGTCTATAATGCTACGAATCAAAGAATTATAAACCAGTTTCATGGTGAAAGGATGGGCACCCCACCAAACACCCGTAAGGACTTTTAAGACTGAAATGGTCCGTTCACATTTTTGTATTATAAAATTTAAATGATTTTTGAAGGATAATTTTGAGTCTATAATGACGCCTAAAAATTTTACGTGGTTGACTATAGGAATGATATGGCCTGAAATATTTACCGAAATATGAGGGATGAGTCTTTTTCGAGAGAAAATAACTGCCGAACTTTTTGGAGCAGAAAGTGTTAGTCCATGGCTTAAAAGCCACTGGTTCAGAGAATCCAGAGATAGACATAAGGATGATGTAGCGTCAACAATGGAAGTGTCTGTCACGTACAAAACAATGTCATCGGCGTATTGGAGAATCTTGCAGTTATTGTTTAGGCAGGTCCCAATATCAACCGTATACAAATTGTAGAGTATGGGGCTGAGGACATATCCCTGGGGGAGTCCCTTCCATGTCTGTCTTCTGTCAAATTCCTCACCCTGAACTCTCAGAACCAGTGACCGAGACATCAGAAGCTCGCAAATGCATTGAATCATCTTCGCCGGGAGACTCAGCTGTAGCAGTTTTTGCCTGAGAATGGGAAGAAGTACATTGTCATAAGCAGAGGAGATGTCTAAGAAGGAGGCAACAACAGATTCATTTCTGGAAAAGGCTAATCGGATATCTGTTATCAGAATGCCAACGCTATCCATTGTACTTAGCCCTCTCCTGAACCCAAATTGATGGTTCGGCAGTAAGTCCCTCGATTCTACTAACCACTCAAGGCGATTTTTGATAAGATGCTCTAAAAGTTTGGCTAGGACTGAAGCTAAAGCAATTGGTCTAAGGCCGTTCGGATCATCTGCATGTTTGCCTGGTTTCAAAAGCGGGATAATAATTTGTATTTTCCATTGGTCGGGGACCCAACCATGGTTATAACAATAATTAATAAAATTTAAAAAATACACTTTGGCTTTTTCACCAGAATGGGCTATAAATGAGTATGGTACACCATCAATACCGGGGGCAGAGTCCCGGACATGATTGAGAACCACATTCAATTCTTCCAGGGAGAAAGGTGCATCGAAGGGATCTTCTGTTGCATTATGAAGGGTTGTACTTTGGAGTTCTGTTAAGAGTGGAACATAAGGTGGGGCCAATTTGTCAAAAAAATGTTCAGCTGTTTCCCTAGTGATGGGGGAGGAGATGGATGGAGAACACCCTCGTCTGAATCTGTTGATATTTTTCCAGACAGCTGAAGCCGGGGTAGAAGGAGAAAGAGATGTACAGTACTTAACCCAGCCTGAACGTTTCTTCTTACGAAGTAGGCGCTTGGTTCTAGCATTTGTCTGTAAATATGCCAACAGGTTTTCCGTGGTCATATCCCGGTTGTAACGCCGCTCAGCATCCTTCCTGTCCTTAATCGCGGAGGTGCATTCAGAATCCCACCAGGGGGGAGAAGGGATTTTGTTACGGGCACTATTTCTTAGTGGGAAACAGGAATCTGCACTAGAGGAAATGGCAGTTACAAAACCCTCATAACAACTCTTGGCATGGTGGTGATCCTGGGTGTCTAATGAATTTGAGGTTAAATTTGGAAGAACATTAATTTTCTCCTCCAATGATGAAGCAAATTTTGTCCAATCTGGTTTGGATAGGTTATATTTCAAAAGTGGAGGAGAAGTTTTTTCTAAGTAAGATTTGTTAAGAAAAGATATAACAATGGGGTAGTGATCACTACCATGCGACAAGGTTGTGCATTCCCAATGGGCTGACGCTGCTAACTCAACTGAGCAAAATGAGAGGTCTACACAACTTTTTTGTTGTCCCGGAAGAGATCTGCGTGTTGGACAGCCATTGTTAAGCACACAAAGGTTCAGGTCATCCAAGATGTCAACTAGTTCCATTCCAAAGGCATCACAGCGCTCAGAGCCCCATCTATAATGGTGACAGTTAAAGTCGCCCATGACCAACATTGGGCCCTGAACATTAGAAAAATATCTTTTAAAATTGGCAAAAAGTTACGATGGGGGTGCGCAATATAAATGGAGAACACTGTGATGCCTTCAAACATCCCCGCAGCAATGCTCATATCGCCTGTAAGTGAAGGAAGAGAGGAAGGGAGAAGTGAGACCCGATTGTTGACCAGGAGGGCAGATCCTCCATAGCCATCAGCTCGGTCACATCTGAGGATGTTAAAATGTGGCATACGGAAGCTGAGACTTGGTGTAAGCCAAGTCTCAGCTATAGAACAAGCCAATGGCTTATATTTATTTAAAAGGAAAATGAGGTCGTGTTTCTTATGCCACACGCTCTTCACGTTCCATTGAAGGAATATTTGGCGAGACGCCATTTTTAAAATCTAAAAGGAGTGTTACAAGTTGGTTGGCAACGTTGGACGGTGATGTATTAGAAGAGGAAGAAATGAGATTAGGTATGAGTTTAATGAGTAGGTCAATAATGTTAGAAATATTATTGTTGTGAGAGGGATTATCTGAGTTAAGAGCGCAGCCATTGGGCTGTGAAAGTTGGGGGTAACTAGTCAGTTGCTGGTGTGCAACTTTGTCATAGGATGGTGATAGAGGAGAGTGGGATTTAGGTTTGAGGGTTATTGTCTTGCGGTAAGACTGGGACGTAGGAGTTTTGGTAATATTGAATCATAGCCGCGGGAGACTGTTGGGATGGTTTTACTAGCCTCAGCATAAGAGATGGACTTCTCCGCCATAACAGCAACGACGTTTATGGCTTTCTGCCTACCATGCTCGGGGCATGACCCGCTATCAGCAAAGTGATTACCCGAACACAATATACAGAAGGCCTCGCCCTCAGAAATGTTGCAACCATCACCGGGGTGATCGTGGCCACATTTACTGCAGCGTGGTTTCGATCTGCATGCGTTTGCCACATGTCCAAACCGACAGCACTTACGACACTGAATTGTTGGGAAATGTACTGTTCCACAGGAAGGGATGTGTAACAACAAAAGACTCTCTTAGGAAGAACTTGTCCGTCAAATGTAATCACGCAGGTTTCTGTGGGTTTCCATTCGTTGTTCCCATCTCTTTGGACTTTGCGATTAATGCGGCGAACCTTAAGGATTCGTCCACATCCAGAGGGAACCTTAAGGTATACTAGGGTTTCCTCTTCTGTGAGATCAGAAGGGACACCTGTTACTACTCCCATCCTTGTAATGTTGAATGTGGGGATGTACGCAGTGTAACTATTTTTGGGGAGGATGGTTTCCAATACAAAATTTAACAAGAAAGGAGTTGGCGTCCTGGGGAGAGGTGAACTCCACTGAAACGCGGTTCCGTCCCACTCTTTTCACACCACCAAGGACTATATTGGATATATTATTATTCATTAAAAACTTTCCGAAATTGACCGGATGTAAAGTGGAGCCAGAGTTGGATTGGGATGATTCTATACGGGAGACGTGGATGAGGTAAGGGGGCTTGTCGATTGCCGAATATCTAATACGGCCAATTTGATTCCGCATTTGTTTATTGGGAGGGGTGGGTGAAACGGTAACTTCGTCTCCGGGACGCTTCCGCGAGAGTTGGTCGCGCTGGGGCTGGGATGTATCCATCCCTGAGGCGGCGCAAACAACCTCCGCGAACTGCGATAATGGGTTCGGGGAAGGTGGGAATGACAATGGGATTGGAATGTCGGGGGGGTCAGGATCGGGAGGTTTATCTAAGTCCATTTTGGACAAAACTACGTTAAGATAGGACTGACACAATACAAACCTTATAACAAACACAAGGACAACACACTTAAACAGTAAAAAGTCACAACAAGGTATCAACAGTCACTTATAGACAGCAGAAAAATTCACACACACGTGCTAGCCAGACACCGTGGCGAGAATCTAGAAGAATCTCGTCCATTCATTGAAATGAAAACCTAGAATGTCGTTGACCGATTACATTTTGAACTTACTGACAGCTGAGACTTGTCAACTTTGACAGTTGTTTTGGTCATGGACTATTGGCTTTTCGAACATCGTCAATTACATTCGGATATTCTCACCGAATCTCAATCTAGAATAGACATTGATTATGGACCGAGACCTAGATCAATTCTATCATAGACATTGAACATGGACCTAAAAGGTCAGCTTCAAATATTTTAATGGCATGATTTTTTTAAATCTATTACCTAAATAAAATTATTATGTTTAGCCTTTACTAAATAAATTAATATTATTTTAAAATAAAAATTAATTTAATATATTTTAAAATAAAGCTTAATAAGTACTAAGAGTTATAGAAAAACTTTATCTCATTGAAAAAATTTTTTTTTTTTTTGACAATTTTTTTGAAAAAAAAAATTTTTTTTGTAAAATTTTTTTTTTTTTTTTGAACAATTTTTTTAAATTATTTTTAAAACTGGACTCCTTCTAACTTGAACTTGGATTTTTACTATAATACTATGAAGACTGTACAACTTAAAGTTTGTAGAGTACTAAATTTTTTTTATTCTTGAATAAACCTGTTACAACGTTCAACAATCAACAACGGAGTATACTCTTACCTAGGTAGCTAGATACATTACCCTGCGTTTTTAACATTTTAGTTACCGAACCCTACGGAGATTCACTTGCTATATTTATCTCGTGCTTTTCCAACTGACTGTCTTGAGTTAAACTACACTACTATTAGTTTACCTCTTGTATGAGATAGTAAGTCACTGATTTAGGACTACTTCCAAGTCAGGGACGGACATAGTATGAATGGATGAATGATTGATGGAATGGAAGCACATGAATGGGATGTATGAACGTTATAGTAGTCAGTTTAGTGGTTCAGGCCTTCTAGCGGATTTTCCCTAGGGAAAATCCTTTCATAGCAGCCGGGGTACTGTAGCGTTGTAGTCGATTTGCAAGAAACCGACTAAACGCACCTCACTAATAACGTGCCCCATCACTAAATATTCCACATATGAACGCGTCATCGCTTGGCGGCGTTCGTGTGTGCTATATAAGGGCCCGCTTCGTTAGTTAGTTCTTTTTCGAATCGGAAGCCGCCTTTACTGAAAAACCCCGAGCTAAACGGGTGAGTGCTCATGTGATTTCAATTGTTCGCTGTCCTGCCAGATCGCATTTCTTTATATTTCCTTGTGTGCGTGGTCTGGCAGCCATTTTATTGTATCAGCGTTATTTTAACCATTACTGCCGTAAAGCTATATGTACTCGTCACCTTTTCTTCTTCATTGCACCTCACTGTGAATGCGCCCACATGCTTCTCGCACCCTACACTATGCTTGCCTCGCCGCGCTGTGCCTAGCTGCTCGCTTAAATCGCCTGGCCACGCGGCGAGGAAACTTCGAGAATGCCTGGAGCATGTGCGCGCATACCTACATCTTTGTAAGCCACCGCGATGGGTGAGTCTTCCACCAATCCCCTTGCTTTGGGCTTACGGCTAAAGGACCCACACATCGACGGAGGCTTGCAGAGCTACGGCACGACGCTTACGCACGCACCCTTCTCCGCACTCGTTCCAGGGTTCCTGGCTACGGCTAACAACCAAACCTACGGCTTCACCTCTGAACCGTCAGACGTCCCGCTGCCTCCCGGCCTACCCCGGGAGAGAGGCGCCTGACGATACAACGCGGCCACTAACGCCGTTGGCACCCCGTGGGAGCTGAGGCCCACGCCGCCACCTGCCAGCTTTGCCTCGCTGGCACGTCGCCACGCGCACGGCCCTAACGGTCCGTGAGCCCGCCACCTGATCCGGCCACCCACGCGGCGCGTGAGTGCCGAGACCTCACGCCAGCCGCGTGTGGAGGTGCCTGCCTGAGCGGGCCACGTGCCTCGCTGTGCCCTGCCTGCGCGGGCCACGTGCCTAGCGGAGGGCACTCACAGCCTGCCTGCTGCCTGCCGATCTACGTGCCTGCTTCTTTGAAGGCGGACGCGTCTGCCACGCGCTCGCCTCCTGCCCTGCATCGTCGTCTTCGGCGTCCTAAAGCCCAGGGCAGTACCTTTCTAACCAAGTGACCAGTGACAAGTGCCTAGAGACCCTAGAACCTATTACCCTGAATCTATTCTGTGTGCTCATGCTCCCTTATTAAATGTTTTAAGTGACATTTGGTTTTATTTATCTACCACTAGAAACCCGCTTGCCACAGTGTCGGAGGTCGCTTATCGAATTCGACACTAGAATATTCTTCCAAACATCCGATTTTACTACCCGGACAAGGACATATTATTAAATTATTAATTGAATTTTATCACCGCGACAATTGTCACGCCGGGCCGCAGTTATTAATTTCGATATTGAGATCTAAATATTGGATTATTTCCGCTAGACGTGTGGTTCGGGGTGCTATGACAGGAAACCTCCACGTGCGCCCGTGGACTGGAGTTCCCTCTCGGATACGTCCAGGGGGAAGACCAGTTTTTCGGGCCGGTGCACCCTGGGATGCGGGCAAAAACTCTTCCTTGGGCACTGTGTGCCCAAGTGGTCTCTTTGCCCGTATGCAAATAGCCTGTCGTGTGGATGCTCCAACGCGTGTCCCTCTGATCAGCAGAGGGCACAGCGGCGGAGCGGGCTTGCGGACGGTGAGTGATGGGTAGCTCGCCGTCCGACCAAGGACCAAGCCCGGGTCGGTGGCGCGTCGTGTTTCGCGCCAAATGCCTGCTGGGGTCGCGGGTTTTTTCTTAACCCAGGATACCGTGGCCCCGGAACATAAAGGGCATAGGAAGGAACACGGGTGGATTTTAGTCAGTAAGAGTCTGACAGTCCCTTCCGCCCCACCCAGGGCGGGAGGACTCATTTGATGATTTTACCACCTAAAAAAAAAAAAAAAAAAAAAAAAAAAAAAAAGACGTGTGGTTCGACAATACATACACAAATGCAATGATTGTTTTCGCGATAATCCTAAGCCTACGTTTCCGCCTATGGCCGATTTGCCTAAATGTAGATTAGAGCAATGCAAAGCGTTTTTACATACGGGCGTCGATTACGCAGGGCCGCTTTATATTACTCCTTACCGCAAACGGGGCGTACAAAGTGTAAAAGCTTATAATTATTTGTCTTTTTGTTTGTCTCGTGACAAAAGCGGTGCACATCGAATTAGTATCTACCTTAACTCCTGCTTCGTTTATCGACGCATTTAAAACGATTCATATCGCGAAGAGGTCCTTGTAATTCTTATATAGCGATAACGGGACTAATTTGTCGCTTCTAAAAAATATTTTAATGAACTTCACGAGTTTTACAAACCGATGATTACTATCAAAGTTTTAGTCATGAACTCGCGAAGAACCGCATTACGTGGCGAATGAACCCTCCTACAGCAAGTCACTTCGGAGGGATATGGGAAGCGAACGTTAAGAGCACCAAGTCGCTTTTATTTCGTACAATCGGCAATCAAGTTCTCACCTTTGAGGAGATGTCGACCATTCTTATTCAAATTGAGGCAGTACTAAATAGCCGTCCTCTTTATGTTTTGAGCTCTGACCCATCAGAGCCATTAGCACTTACTCCCGCGCATTTTTTATATACTTCTCCGCTAGAATGTTTACCTGCAGCTGACTTATCCGAAGAACGAACAGATCTGTTGTCTCGTTTCTCCTTAATGGATAGTTCAGTCATATTGGAAACGATTTAAGTCGGAATATTTACATAATTTGCAACAACGCGAGAAATGGAATACTCCGTGCAAGCCGATCACAGTCGGTACCGTAGTGTTGTTAAATGTAGATAACGCTCCGCCCTTGCAGTGGCCATTGGGAATTGTTACCAATGTATACCCTGGTAAAGACGGTGTTGTTCGCGTAGCGGAAGTAAAAACTAAGACCGGTACTTATAACCGACCAGTAGTGCGGTTATGCCCGCTTCCGACTCAATAGTCAATTTTTCTTCCTCTTTTTTTTTGTATTTTCGCTCAAAAGTATTAATTAGCTTACGTAACTTATCTAAAGTTTAGTTTAAATTTCTCATTATATTTATCCGCTCTATTTACCAAATGAAGTTGCTGAATACAGCGATTTCTTGCTTTTCTCACCTTTTTTCGAAGGGTTTCTTCAAGGCTGGGGGGATGTTGGATTTCGTATTAATTTATAACTTGTATTGTAGGGTAGAAGTAGAATGACTTGCAAAATGCGTTACTATCCTATCATGTCCCATCCTTTTCCCACATGCACACCTGGACTATCGCTGTCCTTGTCACCATCGACGGTGACTGTGCGAGGACCCTCAACCACTTGTACGAGAGCAGTGCTACTATGAAAACGCTCCCTTGTTAATTTAATTCTAATTAACGGTTGCAAATTACGAACTATTGTCTAAAACTACGGAAAGTGCGCGTTTATGTGGAGAAAGTCGTCTGAGTGCCCCCTCGTGCGCAGCCTGAATCCAGCAAGGACTCGCCGTCTGCCGAGCGACGCGGAGATTGGAGACGGTGAATCTACAGGTCAGTGGTGCTGCATGTTTCCTGCCAAATTCCTCTGTCCATGTTCACAGGTTCTTCGTCCTTATTCGTATCGCATTTTGCAAAGATCAGACCTACCTACGTACTTTCAACCCCCGCAATCATACAGTCCATTAATTCAATCGAACCAGCTCCCTGCGTCTGGGATAAACGCAAAATTTATATTTCCGCCCAAGTATATGGTGTAAGGCGCCACCAATGTTCATTATCCATTGAAGAGGCCTGTGGTCCGTGAAAATTTTTAATTTTCTGCCGAATAAATATGGTCTAAAATATTTGGTAGCCCAGACAATCGCAAGAAGTTCTTTCTCGATGGTACTATAGTTGATTTCGCTACTATTCAAAGTTATAAGCATAAGCAATAGGCTTATCCAAACCTATGGTCCCCTGAGACAGGACAGCTCCTATCGCTAGGTTCGACGCATCTGTTGTTAGGACAAAACTCTTTAGAAAAATCTGGATACTGTAAAATGGGGTCATTAATTAAGAGTGTTTTACACTTTTTGAAACAGTTAACGTAATTTTGGTCTAACGTAATTTTCGAGCCTTTCTTTAAACATTGCGTCATAGGTTTTGTCACTTTCGCCAAATCGGGTATGAATTTTCTATAGTAAACAAGAAGACCTAAGAATCTTTATATCTCGGTGGAAGTTTTTGGCAGTGGATAATTTTTTATTGCAGATATTTTGTCTGGGTTTGGCTTAATGCCGTCTTTGCTAATGACATGGCCCAAGTAGGCAGTCTCGAGTTTGAGAAACTCTGACTTGTCCATTTGAATTTTAAAATTGGACTCACGTAACCTATTATTTTTTTTCTAAATTCACCATATGTTCCTGTAATGACGTAGAAAAAACTATGACGTCATCTAAATATACGAGGCATATGGTGTTTTGCAGGTCTCTAAGAACGTTGAAAAGTGGATGGACGGTTTTTCAAACCCATGGGAATTCTTAAAAAATCATAATGGCCATGTTCTACTGTAAATGCTGTTTTGGGAATGTTGGCGGGGCTCATTTTCACCTGGTAAAAGCCACTGGCTAGATCTAAAGTAGTAAAATAGTTACAGTTGCCCAATTTATCTAAAATATCTGCAATATTAGGTATGGGGTATTTTTATCATCCAAGGTTTTCTCGTTTAGCTTTCGAAAATCTACTACTAATCGGCATTTAGTTTTACCTGAAGCGTCCGCCTTTATAGGTACAACCCATTTATGGGAGCTCCATGCAAACTCTGATGGTTGAATAATTTGCTGCTCTAACATTTTATAAATCTGATCTTGTGCCTCCTGTCTATGAACAAACGGATACCTATAGCCTTTCGTATATATAGGAGTTTTGTCACTAGTTTTAATTGAGTGCTTTACTTTATTGGTAAAAGTCAACTTTTCTCCCTCTAAATTAAACACGTCCGCGTAGCGAGCACATAACAGTTTTAAGTTAACGCGTTCTTCTTCATTCAAATGTCCCGTGCGTAAGCGCGATAGCACTTCCTTTACGCGTTGAGGCGCTTGCTCAGTGCTCGTGCACTCAGTATTATAAAGCTGCGCACACACTGGGCGATCCATGGAGAAAATAACGTCGCTACGATTTGGATTATGAATATCTACTATACCCTTTCGATTTTTTACAATAGTTAAACATTCGCTAATTTGACAGTTACATATAATTTGTTCCGGGATGATTACTTTCGCTAGTTTGGATACCTATTAATTGGTAATTTTGCTAACTTTGAAGAACCGGCGGGTATGATATCTTCGTATAGGTTAGCGTTCCGTGAATCGTAAACCCGTATAGGATTCATCGATTTTTTTTGTTATGAATGATCTTGTTTTAAAGTCAATGGCGGCTTCTCACTTGTCTAATAAATCCGACCCTATCAATCCGTCGAAATAGTCATGGAAGTTATAAACAAAAAGTGTGATGCAATCCTTATCGTTTAGCTCGGAGAAACAAGGTACCGTTATCGAGTAGTCGCTACGTGTCACAGCGTGTACATTACAAACTTCAAACGGGTCATAGTTCAACTGTACGTTATTAAAATAAGCTTTGACCGCGTTAGGGCTAATAAAAGATTGGTTAGCGCCCGTGTCTATAAGAAGTTTTAGCGGAGGATCTTGAATCTGCAAGTAGGGAAGCTGACGTTGGCTTTGTAGGTTGACTTCTATTTTGGTTTGTCTAACTTTTGAGGCTTCTGAAAATCCTTGTTCAAAGTATTTAACTGGCTCGTCTTTTATAACATCGCTATTTGTCTCAAGCGGTAGGTGACCGGCTTGATCATAATCGGTGTAATAGTATCCTTCATCGTACTCGTTAGGTTCGTGGAAGAAATAACTATTGGTATCAAAATTTACGTAGCCGTAATAAGTAGAACAATCGTTGAAATTAATTTCGTTCCTTGCGAAGTTATTATTAGTTGAGGAATTCCTGGGTTTAATCCAGTCATGTCCTCTTTTCGCGTTGCTGTGTGGTAAGTAAACGTTTAGGCACAAAATGAATGACGCCACTCATAGGTTGTTGGAAGGTTTTTTGAAAGTTACTTTGTAGTACAATGTTACGCGGTACAAAATTTAAATGCATTATTTGGTTTATAATTAGTTGGAGGACCACGAAAAATTTGTTGTGTGCGTGATGATCTGGCCTGATTTTGATTATTTAAATTAGGTCGCCATATTACGGGTGCCTCTGGCATTATTGGGTTGCCAAATGGACTCTTATAGAGTCATTTTTAGTTTGATTGCAAGGGAACAGTCTAGGTTGTATCATAATATTAAAATCCGACGGTAAGAGCAAAGGTCTAAGTGATTCGTATACCCGTCAATCGTCGATAAGGGGTGTCGTTTGAATTGATCAATCGGGCCGCGGGACCAGTTATTTTATTTAATATGCTGTTAATAAGGGCAATTGCTGAAAGTCTGTTAGGCGGGTTTGCCTTTTTAACAAACTCGTCTACCAGCTCGTCACATAACTGTATAAATTAACATAGTACGTTAACGTTGCAATCAATCTCGGGCACTAAACGAAGGGCCTTAAAAATGCTATCTAAATCTGCCTGTAGACTATTTAACCTAGCAGTAGAATTTAAATTAATTTCTCTATTTAAATCAATAATTAATTTTATTTAATTCTTATTACTAAACCTACTTTCTAACCTAACACTCCGCGAGATTTCCGTGAATGGAAAATTTTGGAAAATGTTTAGGTAGGTACAGGGAACTTAAATATTAGGAGGATGAGCAATCCACTAAAAAGATTTTAGTGTACTCACGTGAATAAAATTGTATCTCGGTCTCTCTGCTGTATCGATGGCTGGATACTCCTGCTGCGCGTCACGACGTGTAGATTCGGATCCTCGAACGGCCGCGATGACTGCCACGACAGCTCAATGCTGCTCTTCTTCTCGAGGATCCTACCGGCTGCGCCAATTATGTCGGTCGGGCAGGCAGGTTGCAATGAAACCCGAGGTACAGGAACTTATATTTAATTGTAGAAATTACATTTTAATCTTAAACTAATGAGAGGTGACGATCGTTCGATGTTTGAACCGAAAGTGACTCGCCTTCCCGGTGCCCGGCGCTGCCGACCGGTCGTCATGTTTCATATTTCGCCTTGTGCCAACTCAGCGTTAGACGTCTGTTCGTTGTTATGTGGGTTTCCATGGAATGCTTAGGTCAGTGTTAGACTTCCCGTCGCTGGTCTGGTGACTTGATTGTTCATTGTTGTGTGGGTTTCTGCTTAGGTTGCGTATTACTGGTTGGTATACGTAACTGTTGTATGGTACCTAGTTTATAAGAATGTTTTGGTTATCTGTGGACTAGAGTTATGTTTACTCTATGGTTATGTGAAAAAGGTGTGATTCTGGATTACAATAAAACAGTGATTATAACTGAACTACGTATATTTTGCAAATGAATGTTTTATTAAAATAACCTGTTTCAACTGATGGTTTCAACATACAACATGGTGACAGCGGAAAATTAATTGAGAAATTTGAAAGACGGATTGATTGGATTTGGAAATTTGAATAATGGCGGGGCTGCATGCTGGAGTGGAGAGGTTAGAGAATGGAGGCGACATGGCTGAAAATTGGAAAAGGTTTAGAGACAGTGTAACCAGTTACATTGATGCCTATTATGAGGAAGCGTCAGAAAAAAGAAAAGTTTCAATTTTGATGTTCCATGGAGGGGAAACGTTAAGGGAAGTAGTACGGTCGTTGCCAAAGGTGGAAAATGAAAAACTTTCCGGGTTAGTGACAAGAGTTGATGCACATTTTCAGCCAAAGGTAACCTATCAAAGATATTTATTCCTAACTCGAAAACAACAAACCACTGCGAAGATCGCCCGGAGGACACGGTGGAGCATACGGTGCAAGACTGCCCAGCTTGGGCGGAGCACCGACGTGTCCTCACGGCTGCGATAGGCGGAGACCTCTCGCGCCCGGCATGGGTTGCGGCCATGCTGCGGGGCGAGACGGAGTGGGAAGCGGTCAGCTCCTTCTGCGAGGCAGTAATGCTCGTCAAGGAGGAGGCAGGCCGCGAGCGAGAGAGGACAGCGTCCTCCCTCCGCCCCAGCCGCAGTGGTAGGCGCCCACGGCGACGGACGTCGCAAGATGATCTCCGGCCACCGTAGGCGCGGGCATGCGGGCAGCGAGTAAAGGGCAACTCGCTGCCCGACCAAGGACCATGCCCGGGTCGACGGCGCGTTGTGTCCCACGCGCGCCTCAAAGAGCGTCAGCATAATGACGGGGCCCCCCTCTCAGAGGGCCAAAGCCTGCCGGGGTCGCGGGATTATTCCCTAACCGTAACCCCGGAACGTAACAGGCTATGAAGGACACCGTGGATTTTAGTCAGTAGAAGTCTGACAGTCCCTCCCGCCCTGCCCGGGGTTGGAGGACTCATTTGATGATTTTACCACGCTAAAAAAAAAAAAAAAAAAAAAACTCGAAAACAACAAAGTGAGGAAGCCTGCGAGCAATATATGACAGTGCTCAAGAATTTATCAAAGAAATGTGATTTTGGAAATTTAACTGACAGTCTAGTTAAAGATGTTTTTATTTGTGGTCTGAGAGATGGAGGTTTACAACAAGCTTTATTGAGAATGCCGGAAAAGACAGGTGAAGAGGTGTTAGAATTTTGCAAAACACAGATATCAGTAATGAAGCAAGTTGAAAATATCAAAAAAGAAAACAAAGGAAGTATGGAAGAAATTAATATTGATTTAGTCAAGAAAGAGAAAGTGGGGAAAAAGTTAAACAAAAAAGAAACAGAGTGCAAATTCTGTGGGTACAAACATTAATATGGAAAATGTCCAGCTTATATGTCCACACATAGACGCAGTATGCAATAAAGTTAATCAGCACTCATATGCTTTATATAAATTATCAAAAATAGTCGATCGATCAGTTTTTTTGACCGCATACCATGCTTATATTTCGGCGACCCTGAGATATGCAGTCATTTATTGGGGCAATGCAACTAACAGGGATTTAGTGTTCAAAGCGCAAAAAAGATGTGTACGTGCGATGGTTGGTATCCATGTTCCAGATTCATGTAAACCATATTTCAAAAAATTAAAAATCTTGACCTTCCCTGCAATTTACATTTATGAAGTAGCTGTATTCATAAAAACTAATGAAAATCTATTTGACAAACTAAAATCGAAAAGGCATATGTTAAAAATTTCTAATGTACCACATAAAACGGCCCTATTTAACAAAAGCTTCTTTGGCATTGCATCAAAAATATACAACAAAATACCTATTAGCATTCTAGACACTAAGGAACTTTCAGTATTTAAAAATAAATTACGAACTTTTTTAATTGATAAGGCATACTACTCGATCCAAGATTTCCTGAATAGTTGACCAGTTTCACTGTATTTTGACATGTATAAGTATTGACCATGTATTAATTCCACCGTATTTGACATGCATCAATAATGACCATGTGATAGTTTCATTGTACTTTTACATTTATTATAACTAAATTTACCATCTTCATAACATAATACCTACCCACCTACATAATTATTGTATGCCTATAAGGCAGGACATATTGATACTTTAATATATTGTTAAGACCTGTAACTAACATATGCCCACAATAAAGATACTTTGACTTTGACTTTATGGTAAAAACTGCAAAAAATGTGGAAAAATTAACCATTTTGCATCTGTATGTTTTTCAAATGCTAAAAAAGTCAATTTGTTGGAGGATGGAGTAGAAGATGAGGATTGGTTTGTAGGAGCATTGGGACAAGGAAGAACAGGATGGTATACAGCGATCTTGAAGTGTCAAGGAGTGGACATGGAAATTAAAGTGGACACTGGAGCGCAGTGCAATGTCTTAAGTGTGAAACAGTACTGTCAAATGAATCTGGAATTGAAGAATTTAAGACCAGTTAAGACTTGTATAACAGCGTTTACTGGAGATAAATTGAGTATTATTGGACAATGTACTTTGGCTTGTTGGTATAAAGGAAAGGGTTATAATATTGACTTTATGGTGGTTGATTTGGATTGTTACAACATTTTAGGTCTAAAATCAGCTGAGGAATTAGAATTAATTATCAGAGTCAATGAGATTCTTTGGCCAGAACAGGTTAGTAGTATTATACCACATAAATATTTAAACTTATTTGATGGTAAAGTAGGATTAATACAACAAGAAATTAATATTGAAATTAATTCTGATGTTAAACCAGTAGTATCACCTTTGAGACGTGTTCCATACTCTCTAGAAAGTAAAATAAAAACTGAGCTAGAGAGAATGCAAGAGATAGGTATTATAGAGCCAGTTGATGAGCCAACGGATTGGGTTAGTCAGATGGTAGTAATCCAGAAAAGTGATGGATCTCTAAGAATTTGCCTAGATCCAAGAGCTCTGAATCAAGCCACAAAAGGAGCACACTACCCGCTACCTACCCTGGAAGATATTTCTTCAAAGTTAAGTGGTGCGAAGCATTTCTGTAAATTAGATGCACAATCAGGGTTTTGGATGCTTCCATTGTCAAAAGAAAGTTCTAGACTTAAGATTACCTTTTGGCTTGAATGTAGCTCCGGAAATTTTCTATAAAATTATAAATGAAACATTTAGAGATATTAGTAATGTGGAGACATTTCAAGATGATATTTTACTGTGGGCTAATTCCAGGGAGGAATTAAAAATAACACTGCATAAAGTATTAGAAACAGCGTTAAAAAGAGGAATCAAGTTTAATCCAAGTAAATTTGTATTTGATACTAATGAAATTACATTTTTAGGACACAGATTCAGTAAAGAGGGAATAACAGTAGATGCAGAGAAAGTAAAGGCCATCCAGGAGATAAAAACACCGACAGATAAAAAATCTTTACAGAGAGTGTTAGGTATGTTCAATTTTTTGTCAAGATTTGTTGAAATTTTTTCTGAAAAGTCAGCTCCTTTAAGAGATTTATTGAGAAAGGATTCTCAGTTTAGATGGGAACCACATCATGAAAAATCACTGCAATTATTAAAAGATTCTATTAGTAGCTCACAGGTGTTAAGTTTCTATGATCCAAATCAGGAACTGGTGTTGAGTGTAGATGCTAGTTCTGTAAGGCTAGGTGCGACTCTGTTACAGAGGGGCAGGCCATTGGGTTATGCGTCAAAGTCATTAACAGAAACACAGAGGAGGTATTCACAAATTGAAAAAGAGCTCTTGGCAGTGTGTTTTGGAGCAGAGAAATACAGGCAATATTTGTTTGGAAGGGATATAATTAAAGTTCAGACTGATCATAAACCGTTGGTAGGGATTTTTAATAAACCACTTCATAAAATTCCTGCTAGGTTGCAAAGGATGATGCTCAGGTTACAGCCCTACAGATTAAGTATAAGTCATACTCCTGGAAAATACATGTACTTAGCAGATGCTTTGTCAAAAGCATGTGCTTTGCTAGTTTTGATGATGTGGAATACCAAATTTCAATGTTAATAGAAAATTTGCCAGTTACAAAAGAATATTGGAAGTTATTGACAGATAGTACTTTAAAAGATAAAACATTAGCATTACTTAAAACCTATTTGTTACAGGGATGGCCTTCATATAAACAGGTGCCAGAAGAAATTAAGCCATATTATAATTATAAGGATGATTTGACAGTAATTAAGGAGTTAATTTTTGTAGGTGATAGGATATTAATACCTAAGGCATTGCAGTATGAAATGTTAAAAAAGTTGCACACAGGTCATCCAGGCATGAATAGAATGGGAAACAGAAGTGAGTTGACGATGTTTTGGCTAGGAATTAATCAGGATATTGAATTGTCAAAAATTGTAATACTTGTCAGAAATTTTCTAACAAGAACACAAAGCTGGAATTGACACAAAAACCTGTTCCTAGTATTCCATGGACTGAAGTTGGATGTGATGTGTTTGAATTGTACAATGAATATTACTTAGTAGGAGTTGATGCTCTGTCTAATTATATTGAAGTGGTAAAGTTAACCAGTTTAAAATCTGAGGGTATAATAGAAAGGTTTAAGTCAATTTTTGCTAGACATGGAATACCAGTGAAATTGTATTCTGATGGGGCCTTGTATTTTGATTCGGAATTGTTTAAACGGTTTGCTAAAGAATGGGGTTTCCAGCATATTTTGTCAAGTCCACACTATCCTAAGTCGAATGGATTAGCAGAAAGTGCAGTGAAAACGATTAAATTGTTATTTAAAAAAGCTAGGGATTCAAATCAAGATCCACATCTAGCCTTACTAAATTTGAGGGCAACTCCTAGAGGTTCATTACCCTCTCCTGCAGCGCTGCTGATGGGTAGAAATTTAAGGACAAACATTCCATGACATGTGCATTTAGTAATATTGTACCAAAATATAAGATTAAAGAAGCCAGAGAATTGATGATTGAGCAAAGTTAAAAACAAAGCTGTGGCATGATAGTACTGCCACAAAACGAGATAGGTATGAGAAAGGACAAGATATTTTTTATAAAAAAATGCCAGATAGTTTATGGGAACCAGCTACTATTGTAGACTGTTCTCAATATCCCAATTCATATAATGTAAGGGATAGTAATAGCGGTAGGGTATACACAAGAAATGAAATGCATATAAAACCAAAGGAAAGTAGTGTGCAACAGCAAGAGAGTCAAAACAAAGCTGTTGCAGGAGAGGAAGGGGATAAGGAAGTACTAGAGGGAGAGGAGAGAGAGGATAGTGTACGGACCAGGTCAGGAAGACAGGTAAAGCGACCAGTTAGATTTCAGGATTATTTATATGAAAATCTTTAGAGGGGAGATGTTGTATGGTACCTAGTTTATAAGAATGTTTTGGTTATCTGTGGACTAGAGTTATGTTTACTCTATGGTTATGTGAAAAAGGTGTGATTCTGGATTACAATAAAACAGTGATTATAACTGAACTACGTATATTTTGCAAATGAATGTTTTATTTAAATAACCTGTTTCAACTGATGGTTTCAACATACAACACGTAACAGACTCGTAAACATGATGACGCGTTCGCCCAAATAAAAAACATACTCGCGTCCGATAACACATTAGCACATTTAGACCCGACGGCTAAGTTAATATTAACCGTAGATATGCGTCGCCGTCAGGATTAGGTGCTGTACTATCCCAAATGGATAAAGTAGGGTTAGAAAGGCCATTATCTTATGCGTCGCGAACGCTGTCGTGGGCGGAGAGAAATTACGCTGAGATCCAAAAGGAAGCAACTGCGATCATCTTTGGGGTAAGACGGTTCCACCAATATCTATATGGTCGGTCCGAACCCTTCGTACTACGAACAGATCACAAACCCCTCTTGGCTATATTTGGGCCAAATAAAGGCATCCCCGAAGTGTCTGCTAATCGCTTGCAGAGATATGCAATATTTTTAGCAGCGTATAATTATACCATTGAGTATATCAGTAGCAAGCATAACAGCGTGGACTATTTATCACGGGCGTGCGGGGAAGGGGAGGACGGCACGAAGGCGCCCGACGAGCTCGCGGAGTGCGAGGATCGTGCGGCCTACGTGAATTTCATAGTGGACGGTGACTTACCGGTAACAATAAACGACTTGCGTCACGAGACGGCTCGCGACACTCACCTGGCTTCTGTTAAGGGTTACATTTTAAATGGTTGGCCTAGGAAAGTTCAAGACGAAGGTTTAAAACCATTCTTTAATAAAATTGTAGATCACAGGTGTCATTGCGCGGGCATAAAGTCGTTATTCCATCGTCCCTACAAGAGAACGTGTGTAGGGAACTGCATAGTTCACATTTCGGTGTAGTCAAGATGAAGGCAGAGGCTCGCAAGCGACTGTGGTTTCATGCCGTGGACGCGACACTGGAGCGAGTTGCGGCCGCTTGCAGCGTGTGCTGTGCGCTGCGCCCCGCACCGCCACACGCCCCTCTAGCGCCTTGGTCACTGCCGCCGTACCCTTTCTACCGAATTCACCTTGATTTCTTGGGCCCGTTTAATAATAATTATATGTTGTTGGTTATCGTCGACGCTTATAGTAAATGGGTAGAATGCTACGATATGTCCACAACTCATAATTCAAAGGCGGTTATAAGTAAACTTTGCGATTTTATGTCGCGGTTCGGGGTTCCGCACACGTTGGTGAGTGATAACGGCACTTCTTTCACATCAACAGAATTTCAAGACTTTTGCAAACTTAACGGTAAAGAGCATGTCTTATCTCCGGCTTACCATCCCTCTAGTAATGGACAAGCCGAGAGTTTCGTAAAAATAGTAAAAAAAGGGTTTAAAACTATCATTTTGGAGGGCTGCAATAAAAAGAATATACACGAGAAAATTGCAAAATTTTTGTTTGACTATAGGAACTCTAAAAATAGTACCACTGAGAAATCACCCGCGGAGATAGTATTCGGGCGTGCGTTGCGCTCACGCTAAGATTTATTGAACCCTATCGCGCCGCCGCCGTCACCTTCGTCCACAGAACTAGCGCGAACCGTCACACACAATCAGTCTTTACAGGCTAAGTACCACCGAGGGAAACACAGGCTAGACTTTAAAGAAAATGATAAAGTAGGTATGGATTATCAAAAATATTAATAATAAAAAAATCTGTTGGATACAAGAAATCACTAGAAAGAAAATCGGCAATATTATGTACAAAATCTACGTGCCACATTTAGGATGTGAAGTCACAAGGCACATGGATCAAATAAGGCATTCACTACACACACTTCCGAGCGACAACCAAGACTGGAACCCAGATGTGGTGCCTGATATGGAGCCACTTACTTCTTACCCCGAGCCAATAACGCAGCTAGAAGGGGGAGAAAGGACGACGATGCCAAGTACTCTGGTAACTCCTCCGCGAACAGCCGCTAGAAATCTAAGGCGACAAGCAATTAGTCCGATTTTCACGACACCTACAGCGGGTCAGTACGGCACCGACGATGATGATAACGAACCAACAGATTTAAATATAGATTAAGTTTAGTAATAGGAAATAGATTAAATAAAATAGATTAAGGTATGTCCTAGCTTAGGGGGAAGGGATGTTGTGTATGCCGAGCGCAGGAGTGCGGGCTGCGCCCCGCACCTCCCAGCCGGCCGTGCCGTGCGGTTTACATAATGAATAAGGGCATGGCCCCATGTCTCCGGCGCGGCGCCGTGTGCCGTGCGGCGGCGCGGCGCCGTGCCGCGCTACGGCGTCGTGTTGTTGTTTCTTTCTTTCTTTCTTTATGGGAATTTTCTTTCGTTCTTGAAATTATCTAATTTCAAGAGGAAATATGAAGCGCTGAAAAACTGTGGTGATGACTAATTTTACGAATATTTTAGAATGTCCGTATCAAGTTTTGAAGAACTGCTAACCAAAATAGCGCCTCATATACAGAAGAAATACGTGTTCAGGAAACCTGTTGAATCTATGGAAATGCTAGGCTTAACTATAAGATAAGAAATAAAAGAAATAATTTTAACTTATTTATTCTTATCTTAGTTTTTAGGGTTCCGTAGTCAACAAGGAACCCTTATAGTTTCGCCATGTCCGTCCGTCCGTCCGTCTGTCCGCAGTTTAGCTCAGAGACGCACAGTACTAGAGAGCTGTAATTTGGTGTAAATATACGGATTTATTGTGCCAAAAAAGTGGTAAAATAAAATCTTGTAAAATATTTTTTTTTAGGGTACCTCCAGTACTTACACGTAAAGTGAGAATTTTTTTTTTCTCGCGTACCCCTTAGTGTGGGGTATCATTAAATAGGCCTTTAAAAAATAATGATAGTTTCCATTAACAATTTTTTTATAAAAAAATTCGTTTGTGAAATATTAAGCTTTAAAGTGCTAAATTTTGCTCGATTCGAGTGTCCCCCCCCTCTACCAGCTAAACGGTTATGTTTGGGGGTGTGAAAAAATTCACAATAGTAGTACATATAACGAAGTTTAAAAGAAAATTATCATGACTAAGTAGGCTTTACAACTTTACGAGTAATAGTCGATCAACTTATAAAATGTACTTGATATCATATTTTCTTAAGCAAAATGTATCGGAGACAACTGCAAATGTAAGTTTGTCAACTTTATTTTTACAGCTTTTACAGGTATGTTTTTTGGGGATAGGTAGGTTTTTATCGTCAACTATTTTTAACTAAATTCAAAAAAAGGAGGAGGTTCTAAATTCGTTGTAATCTTTTTTCTTATGTATTTTCCCCGATTTCTCAAAGACTCCTGGACCGATTTTGAAATTTCTTCTTTTTAAAATTAAATTCAGCGAATCAGTTTCGTTAGTTCGCATAAGTATTTTGATGAGCAACTACGGAACCCTACGCTGTGCGTGGCCCGACACGCACTTGGCCGGTTTTTTTTTTGATGTAGGCATTCGTCTGACTACATACATACATATACACTAGCAACAGGAACAGGATACGTCTTTCGCGGTCCATATCAAATCAAAACTGTAATTCTTGTCTTTGGATACACTTGCTGACGACGCCGAACGCCGCCGCACGGCACACGGCGCCGCGCCGGAGACATGGGGCCACGCCCTAAAGCAGTATGCAACAGACTAGCGAGTTTGATTGACGTATCTACCCCTGTCACTTCCGTATCTAACAGGTATGAGTAGGACAAATATACATATTTGCTTCCTACTTTAAGCTGAATTCAAGGACATTAAAAAAGAAATTAGAGATGGATTAGGTCCCTAACGCACAGTACTGTAATTATTTTCATTCCTTGCGTTAGGAGATATGTCGGTACTCGTGGAATCGTACGCCTCGTAGACGCAAGAGAGGGAAGGTGCCTCGTTTTAGTGCTGTCCTAGCATCAACGTGGGATGTCGCGCGTGTTATATCTCTTTTAATTTTGATACTGCATTGTTTGAGTCAAAACAAGACTAATTAATTCCGGAAGTTGGTTTGATTGTGAATAAAATCATAAAATAATTGTTAAAACTACTTTAGCACTATTTTTATGGGCATGCGGGCAGCGAGTGGGCATGCGGGCAGCGAGTGGGCATGCGGGCAGCGAGTGGGTATGCGGGCAGCGAGTAAAGGGCAACTCGCTGCCCGACCAAGGACCATGCCCGGGTCGACGGCGCGTTGTGTCCCACGCGCGCCTCAAAGAGCGTCAGCATAATGACGGGGCTGGCAGGCTTTGGACCTCTCAGAGGGCCAAAGCCTGCCAGGGTCGCGGGATTATTCCCTTACCGTAACCCCGGAACTTAACAGGCTATGAAAGACACCGTGGATTTTAGTCAGTAGAAGTCTGACAGTCCCTCCCGCCCTGCCCGGGGTTGGAGGACTCATTTGATGATTTTACCACGCTAAAAAAAAAAAAAGCACTATTTTTATTACATTGTTTAATTTTTTAAATATTTATATCTCTGAGATACATTTATTTTAGCTTCTATTATGTAAACGATAGTATTTTTGATCAATTTTGTACTGACAGCCAATGTCACCACTGATAATGTCACTTGTCATTCATGGCCTATAAAAGCGAGAGCTTAACCTTTTTAGCCCTCTTTGATTCGAGGCATCGGACCGAACAGTTACAAGTTAAGTAAAGTTAAGTTACAAGTTAAGTATTTATCCTGGTTCTTATAATTTTTCCTTGTACCTACGTTGTAATTTTATGATTTTAGTTTTCTATTTTAAATTGTGTAAAAGTTAGGATTATGGCATTATAACCTGTAAATAAGGTATAATATTGTATTACCCTGTTAAAATATTCTGTAGATTAATATTACAATCAAACGGTCAGACGATTAGATATATTAGTATAATACCTACATAGACATAATGTTTTTCTTATTAAAGATATTTAATGTAATGAATAATAACGATAAGCTTGTGTTTTCTGATTTTTGCACAATGTTGAGTTCCGATAAAAATAATACCCGGTTTTTTAGAAATGCTTTAGTTTAAAATAAATGTTTCCCACACTTTTGATTTTATTTTAATCATAATTACCCTCACCTCTTCTAACACGCGCACGTTTGCGAAATAACATTCGCGTATAAACCTACGTGTTGATTATCATTTTTGTTATACAATGAGTGCTTTTAAAAGAAAAAAGTGTAAAAAATCTATTTTGGTGAGATATCTAACAAAAAATCAACGCCGGATTATACTGCTGCATCGTCCAGTAAAATGTTTTTTTTGGAAAATGTTCAAATTTGCCCCCCATTGGGTAATAAATAATGACAGTAATTCTGATTATGAAATATTTGACGCACCTAAAAAGAATATGAAACTTTTTCAATTGACAACTGAGATATTATTTTATTCCCATCACTACTTACTACACATATTGAACTATCTTCGGTTGCGGTACGAGATACAATCGATATCATATTTTTTTTTGGTATTTGTAGTTTATTCAAATGTCATAACTGCGTGCGAAAATATAAAGCAATAGGCTATCTTTCATCCACAAAAACTTCAAAATATATTAGATTGTTTTTTTGGAAGATATAAATTATTTTCAAAACTGTATCTTTAGGAGACTGATTAGGTCTCAAACGCACCAAAAGGTAGATTAGTTTCGAGATCTTTTAGGTCTCAAACGCACCAGCTGAAAGTTCTTTGAAAGTGATGGCGCAGGGTACGTGTTAAACGATTATTTACTCGTCCCGCACAATTATTAACACTGTTTTACATACGGAATTGTCTATTAAAAATCCCATCTCAAGATGAATGATGTAACAAAGATCCTGTTTAAATGACGATACTAACGACGAAATTATTGTCCTGTCCATGGAGTGTCTTCTCCATAGAGATCTACGCAGTAGACAAATTCTACTACCACCACCACTCTTCTTTTTCTTTGTCTAATGACTGTAGGTCGAAATGATTCATGAAGTTGTTTTTGCCGGTCATCTGAAAAAGAATGGAATACACAATACTATCTATATAACTTAGGCTAAAAAAAAGGCAGTTATTAAACAATAATTTTAATACACTTACCGAAAATATTGTAAGTACAGAGTTCTCATGTAACCTAATACCATCAAAGTGTTCTGTTAAAATATTTTCAGTCTTTACTTCGAGAACTAATATTTTCCTCAACGATAGAGTCCAACCATTTTTTCATCAATCGCTCATTTTCTGAAAACCTATAAAAGATAATGTTGATATTTAAGTATGGAAATAAATAAAACGTTTGAATATCAAAAAATGCGTGGTGCTTTATTGCGAAGCTTACACATTACAAGAAAATGGCGATGAGAAAAAACGAGGGTTGCCAAACCAAAAAGTGTTGCCAAGCTAGGACATAAGAGAAACAACAAAATTATAAAATGGACGCGTTCTCAATTACTAACACTCCCTCTAGAACGCAATCCCATTTTAGTTATACAAAACAAATGTTTTACAAAAGTTACACCCTTAGTTAAATTATCAGCAACCATGTTACAACCATTTACAAATAGAAATTTTACTTTACATTGAACAATATTTTCCCTAAGAAAATGTAATCGGATATCTATATGTTTAGTCTTAGGTTTATAACAATCTAACAATGCTAATTTTATTGCACTTTGGTTATCACTATAAATCAATAATGCACTGTCAGAGCCTTGGCCGAGTTCAGATTGCAGCTGTCGAAGCCACAAGGCCTCCTGAGTAGCCGATGCCATCGCCATATATTCGGCTTCCGCCGTAGAGAGAGCCACCGTCTGCTGCTTACATGAATTCCAAGATATGCAAGCATTTTGAAAAATGAAAGTATACCCGGTGCATGACCTCCTGTCTTCCGGGTCACTAGCCCAGTCAGCATCACAGTACCCAGTTATCTCTTTTGAGTCTTCTCTGACATAACAAAGCCTTAGGTTCTTAGTACCCTGAAGATACCTCATTATTCGCTTTACACCAAGCCAGTGTTGAAAACCTGGGTTATTACAGTACTGACTCAACTTATGCACCTCATAGGTGATATCAGGTCGAGTGACCTGTGCCGGATAAATCAGACAGCCCACCGCTTCCCTGTATGGGTAATTGCTATCTTCATTCTCAGGTTTCTTATCAAATTTTGTATTTACCTCAATCGGAGTACGCACAGGTTTGCACTCAGACATGCCAAAACGTTCCAATACCATGTCGATGTACTTCTCTTGATCTAACATGACCTCACCAGCCTCACGATCTCTGGTTATGTTAATACCAATGCACTGCCTTATCTCACCCAGATCTTTCATACAGAATTCTTCTTTCAACTTTTCTTTGATATTTGTTGCTGTTTCCTTATCATTAGTAAAAAAACATGAAATCATCCACCCACACTGCAATAAATATCATGCTCGATTGACTTACTGAATAATAGATGCATGGATCTATTTTGGATCTTTCTAGTCCAATTTTGAGTAGAGTGTTGTTCAATTTTAAGTTCCACTGCCGGCTAGCCTGCTTAAGCCCGTAGATTGATTTATGCAAGTGACATATCTGACCATTTTCTTCATAGAGTTCTGGCTGTGACATGTAAATTTCAGTGTCTATGTCACCCTGAAGAAATGCGCTAATCGCATCCATCTGAATCATTTCTAAATTGTACTTAGCAGCTAGAGCAAGCAAGAATCTGACTGAAGTATATCTAACAACAGGAGCATACACTTCATCATAGTCACTTCCTTTTCTTTGAGCATACCCCTTTATGACTAATCTAGCTTTGAAACGAACAACCTCTCCTTTCTCATTAGTCTTCCTTTTAAATACCCATTTACATGGCAAAGCCCTTTTTCCTAGTGGTAAATCTACAAGTGACCACGTTTTATTCTTTATCAAAGAGTCAAATTCCTCCTGCATGGCCTTCATCCACTGAGCAGCATGTGAGGACGAAAGAGCTTCATCAACAGTCTGAGGTTCATTTAAATTAAGAATTGGACAAAAGTTACTCACGTCATGTTCGTGATCCTTCCTTTCTGCATACTGGACAGCTTTACGCGGACGTAGATTTATATTACGTACCGGTGTCGATACGTCCAATGTTTCCTCTGGTATGTAGGTTGGATCATCATTGTCACCAGATAAATACTCCTCACTTGAAGGGGGATCTGAGGTGTTCTCCAGTTCTTCTTTGCAGGATTCTATAGGAGAAGGTTGTGTTTCAGGATCACTGTCAGGTAAGGACGGTAAGTAAACATTATGATCACATTTATGTACATTTTCTAAAAATGCAACGTCTCTAGACTTTATAATATTATTACTATTCGGATCAAGTAGCCGATATCCCTTACTAGATTCACAGTAACCAACAAATATATATTTTCTAGATTTAGAATCCCATTTTTGACGTTTTTCTTTAGGCACTTGTGCCATAACTTCTGAGCCAAAAATTTTTATATTTGATAGGTTAGGTTTCTTACCTGACCACATTTCCATAGGAGTTTTGCCATCGATTGACCTAGTGGGTGATCTATTTATAATATAAGCTGCTGTTGCCAACGCCTCTGCCCAGTATTCCTTTGACAGATGAGCATCAAACAACATACACTTAGCCCTTTCCACAAGTGTCCTATTCATCCTTTCTGCAAGGCCATTCTATTGGGGTGAATATGGGGTGCTTGTTTGATGTTCAATCCCATATCTACTCAAAAAACTTTCGAATTCTTTGTTACAGTATTCTTTTCCATTGTCTGACCGAACAACTTTAATTGTGCTTCCAAGTTCATTCTCTACTTTGCTTTTAAAATCTTTGAAAACTTCTAGCACATTCAACTTTTGTTTCAAGAAATAAACATGAACTTTTCTACTGAAGTCATCTATGAGGGTAATAAAATACTTCATACCTCCCAGTGATGCTTGTTCCATAGGTCCGCATAAATCAGTGTGGATGAGTTGCAGTGGGTGTGTAGCTCTGGAACCAGTGTTACTAAATGGCAGTCGGCTCTGTTTACCTTCAAGGCAGGTGGTACATGTGATATGGTTCCTTGTTTTGGCGGTAAAAGGACTTACTCCCTCTGCACAGTCCGGTAACTTGTTAACATCTGAAAAATTCAGATGTCCCATGCGCCTATGCCACAGGACAACATCATTCAAGTTATTTGAACATGTTAAGTTTGAAAAAACGTATTTAACTGATACAAATTGTTTACTAGTATGGCTGAACAGATGAATTTATTATTTTTATCATAAATATCACAACATTTGTCTCTGAAATTCACTTTGCAGACATTTCTCACCATAGCGCTGACTGATAAAAGATTGGCAGCAAGTTTAGGTATGTATAAAACTTCTCTTACCTGTATTTTACTTTGTTCATTACCATTTAATAATAAATTAACCTTTCCCATATTTTGCACAGGTAGCGGTGTCTTACTGGCAACAGTTATGGTGGGTATCGGCGGACTTGTCACATCATACATCCAGTCACATCTATTGGTCATGTGCATGGAGGCACCGGAGTCCACATACCAAAGGTCCGTATTCATCGTCTGTGAACATGCTGAAAATGCTGCAACAAAACTTTTATTTTCTTCTTGTTTTTCTGTATTTTTCTTCTTCGGAGCACGACAATTCTTGGCAAAATGTCCGTGCTTATTACAGTTATAACAACGGGGCCCCTTGCGACTGTGGGCCTTTGTTTTTGTATCTGTACTGTTGTTCCCGTGAACGGCTGCTTTCTTAGTGAAGAATGCTGTACTTTCTGAGCATTGAACTTCCTGCAAGAGCTTTGTTTTGATGGAGTCTGCACTGATTTTGATCCCTGAGCTCTCTAGTCCCACGATCATGGGCTTATATATCTCTGGTAAGCCGGCCAACATCAGTATTCCAAGCCATTCATCATTGATATCAAACTTGATATTTCGGAGCTTGTGAGCCGTAGACATTATTTTGTTCACATAGTCGTCCATATTTCGACAATTGTCCAATGTAGTTGTGATGAGATCACGCAATAAGGCAACTTTCCTATACAAGCCGCTGTCATCAAAAGCTTGTTGCAAGTTTTCCCACACCTCCTTACATGTGGTGGCGCTCTGTACATGTACATAATTGATCGGATCCAACAGCAGTATGAGCTTTGATTTAGCTTTTATTTCCTTTTTCGGGTGGTTACTGCTTCCTTCTACACAACTCCACTAATCTTCCAGTCTGAAATAGGCCTCCACTGCGAATTTCCAGCTCGCATAATTGTCTCTTCCGACAAGTCGGTCCATGTGGAACGGATTCTGGCCACTATTAGACATCTTCGTCACGTATTATCAGCGTTATATCAAATTTTACGCACGCAATGTGTCGGAGCACGCCGCCGCTCCCGGTTAGGACTTACGAGTCCCAAAACAGATGAAACACGCCGCCGGTTTTTGTATTGTTTCTGCGTTTTATTATACTTTCCACTAATTATTATCAACCACGCTCTGCTACCATGTTGATATTTAAGTATGGAAATAAATAAAACGTTTGAATATCAAAAAATGCGTGGTACTTTATTGCGAAGCTTACAAGAAAATGGCGATGTGAAAAAACGAGGGTTGCCAAACCAAAAAGTGTTGCCAAGCTAGGACATAAGAGAAACAACAAAATTATAAAATGGACGCGTTCTCAATTACTAACAGATAAGTATGTATGTATCAATATGACGGCGCGCGATGATTAAGTTGATTTATTGTAACATTTTTTATAAGTTGTAATCGATTATTTTTACTCTATGATCTAAGAATTATTTCTTTATTGGTACTTTTAATTTAGAGCGGGTAACACCGAATGGAGTTGTGTCATGGGGGCGGTGACAAACACTTTTGAGGCGAACGTCAGCCGGGCGACATGCACAAACCCATTGGCTCTAGAGTAAAGTTTGTTTATTCTCCATCCGTTATTTAATCAGTAATTGTTACTGTAATCTCAAGTTATTTTGGTGAAGTTTTGTTGAAATATTAAAAGTTAAATTAAGTGAGGTATTTTGTGAAGATTATTTTTCATCTACCTGCAACAACACGCCCATAATGAAGGACGAACTGATGACGGAGAAACAGCGACACGTGGTGTCTCAGCCGCTCGACCCTCCGTCATCAGAAGTGGGATTCATGGATCGTCGCAGGAACAGTCCACAGGTCAGAATATTGATTCGTTTCCAAGTGCTAGTGAAAATTAATAACCCTTGGAAATTGTTATTTGAAATGCAAAAAAAAGTCAAAATGAGAGCATTGATTCGCGCGGTTATTAAACCTAGGGATAAACTATCCATTATGGACCGTTGATTTCGAAGTTCATTTTTTTTTTGTAGATAGTACTCATAAATAGAAAGCTTTTTACAAATTTTCAAGTTTCGGACGTTCACAGTTTACGAAATTAATTTCTTTAAAGTTTCCATAAAAATTGGAAAATAGCACTCCATTTTTGTCATGGTTGATGTCAAAGTTGACATTTCACATTCCTTTGACGACTTCGAGGTGTATTTTAATTAATTTATGTCACGTTTTACTTAAATATATTTTTTTATATGCGATATACTAATTCGGTGTGTAATAAGTGTGCACAATTTGTTGTATTATACAATTAAATTAATTTTTTTACACACAAATTAACGAATTTTAGTGTTTACATTAAGTGGAACGAAACGTGTAGCGACGCCATTTTGTTATGAGCGTCTTTTTTTTATCTGTCAGTCATCGTTTGTTGCCCTTGCAGTTGAGATCGTTTTACGTACTCCTGTAAGCCTTACAACGTTTGACTACCATGGCGTCTCCGAAGCCCTATGCTTCTGTGTCTGAAGAGTCAAGTGATGTGCAAGTGTTGGACTCAAGTGAGCCGCTTGTCACGGCCCCCTCTTCTGTGCCTTCTCCAGGTAGTGCGCGAGTGATGGACTCAATAGAGCCGCTTGTGCCTACTGCGCGAGTGCAAGTGTTGGACTCAAGTGACTTTGGTGTTTTATTCAGTGCAAGAGCGAGCGAAGCGAGCTCGGGACTTGGGGCACCCCGACTCGGACAGGTTAGGTTAGAAGGGGATGGCGGGGTCGTGTGAGCGAGCGAAGCGAGCGAATAGACCCCGCCATCCCCTTCGTGGTAATTTTTTTATAAACCACCCAGAAGTAGGAGCCCCGCGCAGCAGGGCTCCGTCAACCTGACTCCCCCCGTCTCTTTCCTTCAGTAAAACAGGTTTATAATGTCCAAAACATTACGAAAGCCCGGAAAACATAACCTCAAAATTCATTATAACCTAAAACTTCAAGCATGGATATCTCCATAACCATGGGGCTCCGAGATGTGGGGATGGTGCAGGAGGGCAGCCCCCTCCCCCTCACCGTCCCATAAATCAATAGTCCATAATGGAAATTTTAACCCATAGTGCATTACCGTCGATTTATGCTTGCAAGAAAAACAAATTTCTAGCAGTAGGCTGTTTATTACAATGAGTAAAGCCCTCAAGGGCTCGGCAGCTTCATAGCTAGCTCAAAATACTTTTCCTGGAATAGCGTGGCCTCAATGAAGTTTAATAATTAACGAAAATTAATGAAATTAATTAGCGTTAAAACTCTTGCTGCAATATTATGAAGGCTGTTTAGTGAAAGTCCTGAGGAAGGAGAATGCTTGTCAAACCGATTTCTGAGCACTTTATTTAGTCAGTGGAACAACTATTCAACTGAAAACAAAGCAATCGCTGTAACTATGGCATGCAGCAAAAATAGAGCCACGGCTTCAACGGTTAGCTTTTATTGAGGGGATTGATACTGGAGTTAAACTACTACAAGAACTGATGGCTTTTACTTACTGAAAAAGAGGACCTCCAATGCAAGACAAATTAAATTCACCTGCCGACGCCAAGGAGCCTAAGATTGACCAATCAAGAAGATGCTACTGCTGTGGATAATCTGGTCATGTAGAAAATGAATGCTTTACTATACTTGTTCTCGCGATCCTTCTGCTAACCCTCAATCTTAGTTTTCAGGAAATAATGGATCGCAACCAGCCAAAGATAATGTCTCAAGGAAGCTGAAAGACCTGCTTCGTCTGTGGCGAACCCGATCACATCGCCACACGCTGTCCAAAGAAGGAGACTGACTCCGAGAGCAGCTGAGTCCTTACCGAAAAAACCAAATCCTACTTCGTTCTCCGAATACCGTCCTATATCCATCTTGCCTTTCCTTTCCAAAGTCCTAGAACGCCTTGTCCACAATCAGCTTAGTACTTTTCTATGTAAGAATAGTCTGCTGAATCCTTTCCAATCTGACTTCCGTCCTGGTCACAGCACTACCACAGCTCTAATTAATGTTACTGATGACATCAGATTAGGCATGGAGAAAGGCTATCTGACGGTGCTGTGCTTACTGGACTTCAGTAATGCATTTAACACTGTTGATTTCGATATCCTGCTTGCACTGCTTCGCTCAATTAACATATCTCCAACAGTGATTGACTGGTTTCGTAGTTACCTGTACGGCCGTCGGCAACGTATATGCATCGAGGAGGCGTGCTCTTCTTGGTGTTATACTTCTGCCGGTGTACCTCAGGGTGGCGTTTTATCTCCCTTACTCTTCGCAATTTTTATAAATTCAATTTCTAAGAAACTTCTTTCTTCCTACCACCTTTATGCAGATGATTTGCAAATTTATAAGCAGGCTTCCTATTCAGATCTGGCTGATGCAATCAGTGTTATTAACGAGGATTTGGCTTCAATTAGCGAGTGGAGTGAGGCGCATGGATTAGTGGTTAACCCATTGAAGACCCAGGTCATTGTTGTTGGCAGCTCAAGGATGATCTCCAAGATAAACTGGTCTCAGCTACCGCAGGTTAAATTCAACGGAACTATTATTCCTCTAAGTGAAAAGGTGAAAAACCTTGGGGTTTGGATCGACCAACAACTTTCTTGGGGTCCCCAGCTGCAGGACGTAAGTCGTAAAATGTTTGCGTCTGCTAAGACCCTGAGACGATTGCGGAACTTTCTTCCGACTGCCACTAAAACTGCGCTTGCACAGTCCCTCCTACTTCCCATCCTTGACTACGCTGTTGTCAGTTATCTTGATCTCACTGAGGCACAACTAGATAAACTTGAGCGACTTCAAAATTTTGCATTCGATTTATATTTGGCCTGCGCAAATATGATCATATTTCTGAATTTCGTGTAAAACTCAAGTGGCTTCCTATACGTCTTCGCCGGAATTCTCATATCTTGTTTCAACTTTACAGTATTCTGTTCAATCCTGCTACCCCCACTTATCTTAAAGAACGTTTCAAGTTCCTTCATGACACACATAATAGATATCTTAGGTCGTCAGAAAATTTAAGGCTAGAGATGCCAATGCATTCCTCTAGTTTTTACGACAAATCATTTACAGTCGAAGCAGTACGGCTATGGAATGGCTTACCTCTGCCAATAAGGCGCGCTCAGACCTTGTCCACGTTTAAAAATTTGGTAAAAAAGCTCTATTTATCTCCTTAGACGTGTGGCTAAAATGCATCTTTGTTTTGTGTTTATTGTTTTATATGTATATCTTGTATAAAAAAAAATAAAATAAAATATATAATAATATTTTATTTATGTATGTATTTTTATATGCAAATGGTACACCAAAAACTACCTACAGTACTGTTTCTCCTTTCTCTCCAAATCCATCCAAAGGTTGTCTTGAAAAGATCGCTTTTAGCGATAAGACCGCCCATTGTGTCACCCTATGTGTAAGATATTCTTTATATTTGTAATTTGTTTGGTGTGCATAATAAAGAGTATTCTATCTTCTATCTATCTATCTATCTGAGTTGAGAAGCGAGTGTATATCTGCACCATTAAGCCAGCTACAGAGCTACTCTCTACCGAATCCGGTGAGTCGTTTTCATTTTGTTTTGATTCCGGTGCTGTGTGCTCTTTGATCCGGGAAAGTTTAGCTAGTAGTTTCCCTGATAAACGACAGCAAAATGCTGTTACGTTTTTAGGCATAGCCCAATCTAGTTTACAATAAAATTTTAAAATACTGTCCACAGTATTATGATACAGGGTTACTCGTTACAGTTATTATTTCATGTCTTACCTGAGTATTGTATTTCCACTGTCGTTATGATAGGATATAGGTCTTACTAGCATTGGGATTTTCAGTTGAAATTTCTGAAACATCTTTGTTGCTTATTGAATAAAATTAAAATAGGTGCTATCTGTGATGTAGGCTCTAAAGTAAATGACTTTGATAGTGTGAATAGTGATATTCCCGATGGAAAAAAAGAGAATAATTAACCACTTTACTCGAAAATTTAGAACATTTTTTTGTTAAGGCACTCGTATAAGTAGAGTTAGTACAGGAAAATTAGAAATAAGATTGACTGATCTCAACCGCACTGTACAACGCCATCCATACCGACTTAGTTGTGATGAAAGATAAGTAGTGCGCTTTAAGATCAAAGAACTTCTAAATGCTGGTGTCATTCGTAAAAGTTTCTCACTTTTTCTACTCCCTATTTTGCTGGTCAAAAGGAGAGACGAATCTGACTGTCTTTGCGTGGATTACCGTGAGCTTAACAGCAACACAGTTCCTGATCGTTATCCATTGCCTTTTAATATCTGATCAAATACAACCTTTGGTAGGAGCAAATTATTTCACATCTCTTGATAATAATAATATGGTTAGTGGTTTCCACCAAATTAAATAAAGCAAACCAAGTAAAGGAAAAGTCAGTGGAGCGTGCTGTTTTCGTGAGGACGAAAGAAGTTGTAATTTGAATATTTGGCAATGCTTTTCTTCTAACGCCTGAACTTTTGGATAGGCGATGTTGAGTCGATCTGATCATTCTTTACTAATGCGGTAAATTAAACAGAGGTTTGTTTGTGTGGCTAAATGTTAGCTACAGGACATGAATAAAACTCCAGTTTTCGGATAATTAGATTATTGGGTAATGATAATTGGATTTAATACTTGCTTGTATATTTGTTTTATCTAATGTAGCGTTGTAGTCGATTTGCAAAAAACCGACTAAACGCACCTCACTAGTAACGAGCCCCATCACTAAATCTTCCACATACAAACGCATCATCGCTTGGCGGCGTTCGTGTTTGCTATATAAGGGCCCGCCACAGAGTACACTATAATATACTGAAATAGAGACCAATCTTCGGCCTTCCAAACGGTAACCACTTGCGACCCGCCCCCAACGCCATCTGTTGTCAATAGTCAAAAACTTTATTCGTCCATATATACCCATAGCTATACCTGTGTTTGGGATTCACTATATATACGCGTACGTATTTATAGGTACTATTCTGTGAGTACTATCATAGGTTATTTATGGATTTATAAATGAAACATTTTATTTATCAAAACAAGTTTATTTGTGTCTTTTATAGCACTTATTTAATTTCTTGGCTTTTATTTGTAAACTGTCGTCATCATCATCAACCTGTTTTCTCCCAGCTAATATTTTATTAATACTTTTACAATAATTAAATATCATACAGCGAATGACAATTTTAATCAAATAATCTATTACTTTCTCTTTGTGAATTTTACATTTTATACATCGAAAATCAACAAATATAATTATTGCTGTTTTAATTATTTCTTTTAAATTACATTTTTCTATATTTTCTTTCATGATTTCATTAATTATATCTTGCATATTTGACACTATTTCAATTAATTCTTTGCTGGGAGTGCAAAGCCATCGTCGACCTGCATATTCCCTATATTTAATGTATTCAATTTCGTTTTGGGATTGTAAATCATTTATGCAATCAGAGCAAGATTTAAAAATATGGGATTTCGTTTTTTTTAAGAAATATCCGCTCATATACTGTATCGGAGCAATAATTCGGGGATCCCTTTCTTTTACCTCTAATGGGGTAAAACTAAAATCAAATATTTTTGAAAAATCAAATGAGGAGCAGGTCGACGTAGCTTTCAGATTTTCGTTAATGATGAGAGAGTGCAGTGCATTACAAAAATCTCCTTCGCAGTTACCGCGGGTGTGGACACTGCTTAAATTATTTATTAAAAGTGTGGCGAAAGCTGACTCAAACTTATCACAGGTGGGGTTAGTGTTCCGACACCCTTGGCTTCTCACTGCGCCAAAGAAATTTTCCAAGGGGTCCTGATTAAGGTGCCGTAACCATACTGACGACACGTTAAAATCATCTTTTAACTTTTTTAATAAAGTTTGTATGCCATTCAGTGTCCACACCCAATTGGTTACAGATAATAACAATTTGAAAATAAATATTAGTAAAACTAAACTTATACAATTTACCCAAAGAATACCTAAATTTGAGGATTTAAAAGTAAACTATAATAATAAAGAAATTAGCGAGGTAAGCAAAACGAAGTTTTTAGGATTAACTATTGACGATAACATAAATTGGAAAACGCATACAGAAGAACTTTGTAAAAAAATAAGCAGTACAGCGTATGCACTATTTAAACTTGGATTCACGCTTAATATTGATGCCCTACTAACAGCATATCATGGAACAACTGCTTCATACCTCAGATATGGTATTATATTTTGGGGCAACTCGACAAATAAAGATCTGGTATTTAAAGCCCAAAAAAGGTGCATACGAGCGATGTTTAATCTTAAAACCACAGATAGCTGTGAACCATATTTTAAACAATACAAAATACTGACATTACCGTGTATGTACATTTTTGAAATCGCGACTTTTATAAAATCAAACCCTGATCTTTTTGAGACTCTGGCAAATACAGTCACTCGAAATAGGAGAAAGAACACACAAAATATATTACGTTTAAATGTAGCAAAAACAGCATTACTGCGTAAGAGTGTATACTGCATGGCGCCAACAATTTATAATCGGTTACCGGATGAATTGCGAAGCTTAAATGGTAATCTCTTTAAAAAGCGTTTACTTGATTATTTAGTTAGTAAAACCTATTATAGAATCAATGATTTTCTTGAAGGTAAATGATAAGATTAAAATTATTATTTTATAGTTGATTTATATAAATATATTGATAATGTAATTTTGTGTACTGACATAGCCCTGATAAATTAATTTTAATTGTTTTTATTATACATAATTTTCGCATTTTATTATTTTTTGTTATGGACATGGCTCTGTTGAAATTAAATTATAACTAATATTTTGAAATCCTGGATTATTATGACATTAATTATTTATTATTATTTTATTGATGTTATGATTTTAATTTATAAATTTTTTATTTCTATTTTATATGAATGGAATGTATTAAGGAAGTCGAATTTGCATGCCTGTACGGTAGATCAAGGAGAACAATATTGTAAATAATGTTAACACCACTTTATGTAAACCTTTGATCAGCAAATAAACAATTTATGATTATGATTATGATTATGATTAGGGAACAGTTTCTTTCCTTCCAGCCGAATTTACAAATTGCATAGTATTAAATACTTTTATGCCCTCCACCCACGTTTTATTGTGGACAGAGTGCGGCGTTGCTGGACCAAGTAGGGGTTTGGCGTTTTTATTTTTCAATTGGCTTCCATTGACCGAGTCAAATATTTTGTCCATGAACAGTAGCAGGTCCGCAGTTTCCTTGCACTCTTTAGGAAGGATGTTCTTATCTGAAACAAAAAAATATAAAAATAAATAACAGTAGGTACTTAATAAAATATTCCCTGAAAACTTATTAATCAGGATAGTTTTTTTTGTATTTGACATTTTGTTAACTAATATTTGGATTGGGCATGCATGGTTAATTGGTCACAATGAATACAGAAAATGATAGTTATCCTTTTCATCCACTTAAACATAACCACGGGCAATGGCATTCAGCATATGTGAAAAACAAACAAATTTATTTGATTTATTATAAAGCTGAAGAGTTTGTTTGAACGCGCTAAACTCAGGAACTACCCAGTAACTGGACAGGCAGTCTCTCCATGTAAAATACTAGTACTCAACTGCATTCGGTTTTAATGGAAGCCAACCCCAAAATAATAGTTAACATAGTTGGGAAAAGACAGGCAGATGATGGTGATAGTGATAATATAAAATAAGCCAAACCTTACCTGCTAAATATCCCATATTAGATGCCACAGTACAGCTGAATATTTGTGAGGCAAATTTCACTTTCATTTTGTTCAGTTTTTCTGGGTTGACGTGATTTTCGGTTAATTTTGGGATTAATCTAATGCCCTTGTAACCTGGGTTTTCGTCATATAATAATTTCAAATGAGACCATTTTGCGGTTTTAGTAACACCTTCTGTGGTGTACTCTAAATTTTTATTTAATAAATTATTTCGAATCCCTTTGAGAAGGTGTGGGGAGTCATAGAGAGGTATTATTTCTTGGTTATTTATAACTATGATAATTATTATTTTTTGGTTCCTCTCCTTTTCTCAAATATTGACCTCTGCTCTCATTTACCGACAATCTGAGAGCCTGTCTATTGTTGGTTCCCTGGTCACAAACTGAAGCAACCACTATCAACCCTGCTTCTTGCAAGCCTGTTATAACCTCTTTAATTTGTTTCGCCAGCTCTGGTCCCTTAGTTGCACTTGATGCAAATGTATATGAAACTGCCTGCTCATAGTTATAAATTAGACCACGCACCATAAAAACTTGGGCATGATCTGCAAAGTCACCTTTTCTTTCTTGCCCATTGTCAACAAGTCCTGTTACTTTTTCTTTTTTCTCCTGGTATGTAATATTGGCTTTCAGTGAGACTTCGTCAAACAATAGCACACACAACTTTTCTTCTGTTTTCATGCAGTCAGCTTTGGTTTTGAGTTGACAGAAAACGTTTTTGTATATACCAGGCTTCAGATTACTCATTTGAATTAATTTAATTAATGTTTGCTGAGCAGGCAAAATAAAAATCTTCCTCAAAAATCTATATCCTTTGGGACTCTGCTTAAAAATTGATAACGCAGCAATTTTTTTCTTGTAACGTAAAACGTCGTCCTTTTTCCTATTTTCGGTCCTCCCGGCATTGCATTTGCATTAACAATTTAGCCGTACTTGTGCAGGGTATTTATGAATGCAGGACTAGATGCCAATTTTTTTGCAGTTTTTAAGTTTGCTGCCTGTTTTCTTGCTTTGTGTTTTATTTTACTTATTTTTATTCTGGCAGCGATGAGTTTGTGATGCAATTCTTTTTCAATATTCGAAAGGAATACTTTTTTAGCAGTTTTCTTGACTACTCTCATGTTGTTTTTCATTCCTGTAAAATAGAAACATAACATTTTTATAAATTGTCATTTTTTCTTAACATACATACATTCCCCACCAACGTGTCTCCACGTTGTTGTCGTGGTGGGGCTTGCGTGTCTCGATGATCTCTGGGCCCCTGCCGGTAGAGGCACTCGTGCACTAATGCCGGACAGGCTCAGAGGGAGAGACCAGACCAAGAGGGACACACCGGGGGAAGGCGCGCCGCCTGGAGGATCGAGCAGTTAGCTCGAGCTTCTAGACGGCGCGGGGCCCAGTCTCAGAGACTGGGTCAAAGGGGTTCACTTCCGGTACGCGTCTAATCTTTAGACGTAACCGTGAAGTGAACCCGGGGAGGGAAAACGGGGTGGTAGGCACAGAGGAACAAACCTCTCTAAAAAAGTAAAATTTACACAATGGAAAAGAAGGTTATTGCACAGACTACCCAGGCGGGTCCCAGCTGCTCAGCAGCTGGGGAATCCCGCACCGGACTCGTCCGGTCTGCCCCAACGTACTCTGGGGGGGGCAACAACAACCGTTTTTACCCAAACTTCCCGGCAGTCGCCGCAGAGAGCCAGGGTGGCTCACGTGCCTGTGAGGAGGAGTCGCTGGACTTGTCCAGCACGTCCGCCTCACCGGCACCGACTACAGAGCGGGCACAGCGTGCCGCTCCGATGGAGGATGCGCTGGTGCTCGAGTCGGACTCCGACTCGGCATCAGTCCCGAGGAGAGATACGAGGAGCAGGAGGAGCGAGTTCCTCAAACGTCCCCGGGAGAACATCTCGTCGTCCGAGGAGGGTCCTGTCTCGGGCCGGAAGATCCCGACCAGTGTGCGGGGTAAAGGCCGAGGCGGGACGTGCGGCAGAGGGCGGGAGCTCGATCCCTCTGTCGAGGTGGAAAGGAGGGTGCAGGATGCCATTCGCACCCTTGGCCGACATGGCGGGCCCGGTAAAAAGGGCACCAAAGACCGGGCCATGATGAAGGCCAAGGAGACCATCATGGCGGCGGTGACGGACAGCCTTGGTCGGCCTCCTCCCGCATCGAATGCGTCGGACGAAATGTCCAAATGCGGGAGGAGATCGCCAAACTAACGGCGGCGATAGATGTTCTCCAAAAGGAGAACATCCAATTAAAGACGGAGCTGGCCGGGCTGCGGAAGGGTGGCCGCCGAGAGGAGCCCCCGCAGGCGCAGGCCCAAGAACAACAGCCGCCGGCGAAACCCGCACCAACAGAGGACAGCAATGCTGTCCTAGATCTGGTGCGGCAGGAGCTGGCGGCCTTTAACCGGCGGTTTGCGGTGCTGGAGAGCCGCATCCTGCGCCCCCCGCTCGCGTCGACATCATACGCGGCAGTAGCGGCCTCCACGTCGTCCGGGCCTGCTCCGGAGACGCGGGCCACGGCGAGGCCAGCGAGGCCGCCGGTGCCGCCCAAACAGGCTCCAAAAAGAGCTGCCCCGGCGGCGGCGGCGGCGGCGGCGAATAAGACGAGGGGTGTCCCTGCGGCGGCGGCGAGTCAGCCGTCCCGACCCGCCCCGGCCTCGCAGCCCTCACAACCTCCCCCAACCGATGCCGTATGGCAGGTGGCGGGAGAGAACAGGGCCGAGGGAAAGCGAAGGCGGCGACGGCGTCAGCGGCGGCGCAAACAAACCGTCGCGGCGAAACTGCACGCCCCAAAGACCGCGGCTGTAGTAATCACACTACAGCCGGATGCGGTCAAGAGGGGCGTGACGTACCGCGACGTTTTCGCGAAGGCAAAGGAGGCGGTCAACCTCCGGGAGCTGGGGATCGACGGGGGCCTCCGGGTGAAAGTCACCGCGACGGGGGCCAGGCTGCTGTCGATTCCCGGCGCCTCCAGTGGTCCTACCGCTGACGCTCTGGCCGAACGGCTAAGAGCGTCCCTGGATGCGGAGGAGGCCCGGGTGTCCAGGCCCGTAAAGCGCGCTGACTTGCGCATAATGGGCCTGGACGACTCGATCTCGGAGGGGGACGTGGTGGCCGCCGTTGCCAGGGCTGGGGAATGCCCTGCCGACCTGGTGAAGGCAGGTACCCTACGCCCTGACTTCGCGGGGCTGCTAACAGTCACAGTTAGCTGCCCCGTGACGGCGGCCAAGAAAATTGAAGAGGGCCGAAGGCTCCTGGTCGGCTGGGTTTCCGCGCAGGTCAAACTGCTGGAGCCCAGGCCTCTGAGGTGCTTCCGCTGCCAAGTGGGAAACCACACGGCGTGCAAGTGCACCTCGGAGGTGGACCGCAGCAATAACTGCTTTCGCTGCGGTCAGCCCGGTCACAAGGCCGGCTCATGTACTGCCCCGCCGCACTGTTACCTATGTGCGGCGGCTGGTAAGCCGGCCGATCACCGGGCAGGGGGAAAGACCTGTGCCCCGCCCGCCAAGACCAGGAGCAGAGGTAGGCCCTCTGCCGCCGCCGTCCCCGCTACTACGGCCGCCGCCGCGGCTCCTGCTGCCGCCGCCGCCGCCGCCGCCGCCGCCGCCGCCGTCGCCGCCGATACCGCCGTGGCTACGCCCTCGCAGAGGGTCCTGGAGGAGGCTGCAATGGATTCAGATTAATGTCTCCATTGCGCTTCCTCCAGGCGAACATCAACCACTGCGCCGCTGCTCAGGATCTTTTGCTCCAGAGCATGGCGCAGTGGTTGATAAACGTCGCCGTGGTCGCCGAGCCGTATTTTGTCCCGCCCAGGAACGACTGGGTAGCGGACCTGGACGGCTCGGTGACCCTAATTTCGTCGGCCGCCGCCGGTACCCCGCCCCTCGATCGCGTACAGAGAGGGCGCGGGATAGTCGCAGCCCGGTTCGGGGAGATCGCCGTGGTAGGCGTTTACTTCTCCCCGAACCGATCTCTCGCCGAGTTCCAAGACTCCCTAGTGGAGCTGGGAGACGTCGTCGTCGCCCTTGGTTCCCTCCCCGCGCTCGTCCTCGGGGACTTCAATGCCAAGAATGTGGCTTGGGGTTCCCGGTACACGGACTACACGCGGGGCAGGATGCTCGAGCACTGGGCCCGGGCACATGGCCTGGTCATCGAGAACCGGGGTTCTGTCCCCACGTGCGTGCGGATGCGGGGCGAGTCGGTGGTGGACATTACGTTCGCCACCTCCGACCTGTCGCCGCGCGTCACCGACTGGCGTGTTGTGGAGGAGGTGGAGACCTATTCCGACCACCGGTATATCCGGTTCGACGTCTCCGCCCAGACCTCAGACGCGCCAGTCCCAAGTGGACGGAACCCAAGTGGTCCGCGATGGGCGCTGAAGCAGCTGGACCGGGAGCTTTCCTGGAAGCCTCGATCGTGCAGGCCTGGGTGTCACCACCGGACAGGCCTGCCGACATAAACGACGAGGCCGAGTGGTTCCGGGAGGCCATGTCGGAGATCTGCGACGTGGCCATGCCCCGGGTCCGGCAAGGACGCGCCCGGCGTCAGCTGTACTGGTGGTCGCGCGAGTTAGCAGCGCTGCGCGAAGCGTGCGTTGCCGCGCGCCGCCGGTACACCAGATTCCGCAGGCGCCGCACCCGACCTCCGGACGCGGCGGCTGTGCAGGCGGAGCTGTACGAGGGCTACAGGGCAGCGAAGGCCGTCCTCCGCGACGAGATCTGGCGGGCCAAGGAACTGGCCCGCAAGGAGATGCTGGAGTCTCTGGACGGGGACCCATGGGGCCGCCCCTACAAGTGGGTGCGAGAAAAGCTCCGCCCCTGGGCTCCCGCGTTGACGCAGAGTCTCCAGCCTCAGTTCGTGGAGGATGTGGTGAGCGCCCTGTTCCCATCGCGGGGGGAGCATACCCCCCCGCCTATGGCTCCGTCTCCGACGGAATCTGAGGACGAAGCTGACGCAAACGCGGACCACAGCGACGACGACGTCTACGACGCTCCAGAGGTGACCGAGGTAGACCTGAGAGTGGCGGTACAGCGGCTCAAAGCCAAAAATACCGCCCCGGGACCCGACGGCCTGCCAGGAAAAGCCTGGGTCCTGGCCTCGGGGACTCTCGGGCCTCGACTGGGGGGGCTCTTTAGCGCATGCTTGGAGAGGGGCCAGTTCCCGCTTCGTTGGAAGACGGGGAAACTGGTCCTGATCCAGAAGCACGGGCGCCCTGCGGACTCTCCGTCCGCATTCCGGCCCATCGTGCTGCTCGACGAGGTGGGCAAGCTCTTGGAAAGAGTCATTGCAGACCGCCTCGTCGGGCACCTAAATCGGGTGGGCCCGAACCTGTCGGAGAGCCAGTTTGGCTTCCGCAGGGGGCGCTCGACGGTGGACGCCATCATGCGCGTTAGAGCCCTCACGACGGGGGATGCAGTGGCCCGGGGCAGGGTCGTCTTGGCGGTGTCTTTGGACATATCCAATGCCTTTAACACCCTGCCCTGGAGTTGCATCAGGGAGGCACTCCGGTATCACCGGGTGCCGACCTACCTCCGTCGTATAGTCGAGGATTACCTGACGGACAGAGCCGTCATCTACCCCGGTCACCGGGGAGAGTGGAACCGGCGAGAGATGTCGTGCGGTGTTCCACAGGGATCGGTCTTGGGACCGTCCCTGTGGAACATCGGATACGACTGGGTGCTGCGCAGCGACCTCCCTGATGGCGTCAGCGTAATATGTTACGCTGACGACACGCTCGTCCTGGCACAGGGAGAGTCGCACCAGGCGGCGGCCGACGTGGCGACGGAGGCGGTTGCGACAGTCGTAGATAGGATCCGGCAGTTGGGACTCGAAGTCGCGCTGCACAAGTCAGAGGCCATGTGCTTTCATGGCCGTCTGAATGCACCGCGGTCAGAGTCCCACAAAACGGTGGGAGGGGAAATCGGCGTCGGGAGGACGATGAAGTACCTGGGACTCGTCCTCGACAGCCGATGGAACTTCAGGGAGCATTTCCTGAGTTTGGCCCCAAGGCTGAACCGGGCAGCAGGCGCCCTCAGGCGACTCCTGCCCAATATCGGCGGGCCAAACACCTCCTGCCGGAGGTTGTACGCCGGTATCGTGCGGTCCATGGCCCTCTACGGGGCCCCTGTGTGGGCCCTGAGCATCCGGACGCGACCACTGAAGTTGGTCGCATGCCAGAGGGTCATGGCTATCCGGATGATCCGGGGATACCGCACGATCGCCGGCGAATCGGCCAACCTCCTTGCCGGATTGCTGCCCTGGGATCTGGAGGCGACTGCCCTCCAGCGCGTCTATGAGTGGCGCGTGGAGGCGCAGCGCCGGGGTGTAACCCCGCTGCCTCGAGAAGTCGAGGCGCGGAGGGAAGACCTCCGGCGCGATCTCAGGGCAGTATGGAGGGGACGACTGTCGCAACCGAGGTCCGGGCACGCCGCAATCGCGGCTGTAAGACCTCTCTTTGAGGAGTGGCTGGAGAGACGTCACGGCGTCCTGACCTATCGGATGACGCAGGTCCTCACCGGACACGGATGTTTCGGGAGGTTCCTGTGTCTGATAGGGAAGGAGGAGACGCCCGGGTGCCACCACTGCGAAGATCGCCCGGAGGACACAGTAGAGCATACGGTGCAGGACTGTCCAGCTTGGGCGGTGCACCGACGTGTCCTCACGGCGGCGATAGGCGGAGACCTCTCGCGCCCGGCATTGGTTGCGGCCATGCTGCGGGGCGAGACGGAGTGGGAAGCGGTCGCCTCCTTCTGCGAAGCAGTAATGCTCGTGAAGGAGGAGGCGGGCCGCGAGAGAGAGAGGACAGCGTCCTCCCTCCGCCCCAACCGCAGTTGTAGGCGCCCGCGGCGTCGGACGTCAGCAGACGATCTCCGGCCACCGTAGGCGCGGGCATGCGGGCAGCGAGTAAAGGGCAACTCGCAGCCCGACCATGGACCATGCCCGGGTCGACGGCGCGTTGTGTCCCACGCGCGCCTCAAAGAGCGTCAGCATAATGACGGGGCCCCCTCTCAGAGGGCCAAAGCCTGCCGGGGTCGCGGGATTATTTCCTTACTGTGACCCCGGAACATAACAGGCTACTGAAGGACACCGTGGATTTTAGTCAGTACAAGTCTGACAGTCCCTCCCGCCCTGCCCGGGGTTGGAGGACTCATTTGATGATTTTACCACGCTAAAAAAAAAAAAAAAAAAAAAAACATACATACAAGGGCGACTTTCACCAAAAGTTAAACATGTTTAAAATTTTATTTAATGTCAAAATTCAATAGAATTTGTCGCCGTAAGAATAAATTCAGAAAAGTTAAGTGAATAACTTTAAAAAAAAAACTTATTATGTGTTCCGTTTGACGTCCGAAGTCCATTATGAGAGTACACCGTTTCGTTCCGCGAACAGCCGCTAGATGTCGTCACTTTCCGCCTCGTAATCGCGCCACTAGCGACCCCAAACGTCAAACCTGTGAACTACCTTCAAAAACCGCATACAAGCCGCCATGATGAAGTTTTAGATCATTGTTGCGTCGTTTTTCGAACTGTGCGCAGCTCCGCTAGATTGTTAAATCGTTTCGAATAAAATTAACGATATTTTTTAGTTTTAGAACTTTTGAGATTAAAGTAAAAAGTTCATTATATTAGTGTTTTACATTTTAATAAAATTTAAAATTAACGTTCCGTCTCGTGAGTTGAGTTTATTTTTAAAAACAAAATGGACGGTGAAACTATCGTGCCGGAAGAAACTTCGAGGAAAAGGACGCGGAGTTCGAGTTCTTCATCGTCATCAAAAGGACACGGTGTCATCGGAGAGCGAGGGGGGTGGTTCAGCACCGCGCAAACAGTCCCCACGGTCACGCGGGCGCCCCTTCTCGCTAGACTCTGAACTGGATCGCAGGTTTGATCAACAATTGGTGAGTCATGTCAATAATGTTTTATCGAATTGCATCATGGCAAATAGTGCTCCATTAGCACAAAACCTACCCGCCACGCAAATTATTTTGGCACCGCGCTACCCTCAACATCGACAGCCATCCAAATGCATTTTTAGCGCAAATTGAGGATGTGAACTCGGCATTACAAAACCTTGTTGATTGGTCTGCTAGTTCCAACGCTCAATTATCTTACTCGCAGCGGGCAGTTGGACCCTAAAGCAGGCGCAATGCCTCTTAGGGCTTCTCGACCTTGTGTCCTTCATCACCCACCGGGGAAGGATGCATTGCCGTGCGCTGCAGTGTCACATAAAAGTATTGCGTCAAATTCCTCCCGGAGCAGTACAACTGACACAAGATTGGGGGTGTATACAATAACTACCCTCTTTAATAAACTCAAAGAATTGTTTGGTGCTGATTCATAGAACGATATCACATGACATTCTTCAAATGGCGGTAAACGAGCTGAAGTTATAGAGACACGCCGCCGATCGTTATTAAAAAACTTAAAAAAAAAAACAAATACATACGCGAACATAGAAAAAAAAAAAAAAAAAAAAAAAAAAAAAAAAAAAAAAAAACCACCCTCGATCGAATAATATTCAATCCTCAAAATTTATCCAACTACCTACTAAAAATTGGGGGTGTAGATTCTATAAATAAATTAGAAAAACAAATTAATAGTGCGGGACCAAGTCGCCCGATATCTTAGATCCTTCGACCTCTTTTCAAGAGAACATTTCGTTCGCGACAAAATAAATCGAAGCGTACCTAAAAATAAAAAAGACAAACAAATTGACGATTTTTCTTCAAAAAAGAGGGGAGAGGGGAGAAAAGATAACATCAGGAGGCGACCCAGTTTTTGGGGCGGCTGTCTTCAGCATAAAATAGAAATTTGGAATAGTTTCAACCCTACAAAGACTATTGTAAAAATGATATCGGGAGCTCGTATCCCCTTCAATCAGGCACCGCCCTAAATTCTACCTTTAGGGAACCTGCCAAAATTTCAAACCCTTGTGTCGGAATAAATGACATTGGAAATTCGGAAAATGGTTCAAGAACGAGTGTGAGAGCCTGCTTCTTTGACCACATATTTCATTTGCCCTCTTTTTATAATTACAAAGAGCAATGGAGCAATGGCAAAAATTGAGTAATTTTCAACTTAAATGCACTAAATTTGTACATCGAGCCAAAACATTTCCATCATCAGGGGAGGAACGGAACGTCATCGTTCGCATAAACATTAGCTCCGTTATGTAAAATCTTTGTTAAATACAAAAACAAGAATTAAGTTATTAAACACAGTGGAATAGTGAAAGGACACTCATATACATACGTGACAATGTGGTGAAGGAAAAAAGTTAACAATAAGTGAAGTTATAAACAAATAAAAAAACTGTGAAATCACCTAATCGTTTCGCAAAAAATAAATAACTTTTATGACATAAACAGTGCATGTGTGTAAATATAACTATTAATAGTGTTAAATTACATGATTATTTAAAAAAAAAACATAAAAAAGTGACTTAAAACAAAAAAGCAAAAACCAATAATTTAAATGTTAACCGTCCGAAACTTACGTTCCGCAAACAAAGAATTGAACTTTGACCTGCCCCACACCTGACTCAAAACCATTAGCGGAGCAAAATATATCCAGTCACCTAATTCGCACAGTACTCGTAATGAGCGCTTGGCGTAGCGGGTAAACTGTGTACCTCAAACAAGTGATAACTCTATTTGGGCTCGAGTTCGAATCCCATCTACGTTGAAGTTGACTTTTTTCATTTTCTTTATTTATTATTCAAATTTAAATAAAAGAAACAAAATGAGCTTCGAGAACGTTACTCTTCGTATTCGCCGACGATCAGAATCAGCAGTAGATACTTTCGATGACTGTAGTTCGTATAATTCAACAACAGATGGCGCCACGAACAACAGTGTCCCAAATATTCTAAGTGATGAGAATGAAGAAATAGAAGACCTTAAACGTCAAATCAATGAACTTCACTCGCAGTTACAGGCGGCTCACGAAGAGATTAATATTTTGTCCATTGAAAACACGGAATTAAAGACAACTGTAGAAAATATGAATATTAAACATAAACTTGTACAAAAAGTAACTAAGAAATTAGCTAGCGAAATAGGAACTCCAAACAAAAGACCAAAGTTATCCACACCTGTACGAGAATCTTTACGCAAACAAAATAGAGAAGACAACTCAAGATATGGAACTCCAGAACTGTTCACGCCCACACAACTTACTTTTCAGAACAAATTGGCTCAATCTAATCAACAAAGGTCAAACAAGATGAGTCAAGAAAAAAACAACAAACTGTGTATTATAAGTAGCAATCATAATAACAAAATATTACCTATTGCAGAGGACACTTTTCCATGTCACGAAATATGCCACTATCTATTACCAAATTGTGGAATTAAAAAAATGTTATGTAATATTCAAACTAAGTTAATAGATTACACGAAAATGGATAGCTGTATAATATTTATTGGAGAAGATGACTTCCGACAAACTAATAATTACTTCGATATAATAATGACTGTACGTGAAACTTTATCATCTATTAAACATACGAATGTAATACTTTGCTTACCGACATATAAATATGATTATTACTCAACAATGTATAATTTTAGAATTGAAATATTTAATAACCTACTTTATCAAGACATACAAAATTTTAATTATGCGACTTTATTAGACTCAAATTTAAACTTGACGTGGGACTATACCATGTTTCAAAGACGAAGTGGCCGAATTAGTAACCGTGGAGTCAGAACTATTTTTAATGATATGAAGGGCTACGTTTATACTACCTGTAACGCTAACATTGTGACATGTCTGAGCGAAACGTCGTCATTTAAAGTTCCTTTAATTTGTGATTCACCTAATTCTTACTGTTCATGTACAACAGATGTCTCTAATCAGCATTTTTTTCGTCTATAACAGCTTATGCATATTGCACCAAAACATAAATGGTCTGTTGTCAAAGGTTGATATAATGATGGAACATTTGGATACTTTTGCAAACAGTGGGAAATGTGTAGATATTCTCTGTTTTACGGAACATAATATGAAACAGGGTGATGTTGACTATTTGAACATTCCTAACTATACTTTGGCTGCATGCTTCACAAGACAAAAGCGAAACGGTGGCTCATGTATACTTGTCAAAAACCACATTCGTTTTACTGAAATAGAACTAGTACAGAGTGTTAACATTTCTAACGTATTTGAATGTTGCGGAATAGAATTGATTGACCACAAAATTATAATATTGTGTTTATACAGAGTTCCATTTCAAACGAAAATGCATATTTTTTTCAATAACATAACATTCTTGTTACGAAACTTTTGCTATAAAAATAATCAAAAAATAATAATATGTGGAGATTTTAACATTGACGTTCTTCAGAAATCTAAAACTTCAACTTTATTTAAAAATCTTTTAAAGGAATATAATATCAAGATAGAATTTAAAAAACCTACACGGCCTAGCACCGGTACTTGTATAGACAATTTTCTCCACAATATACGAGGCTGCAAGAGTGAGATATTTGAGCTAGGTGTATCTGACCACACAGCACAAATAATGAATTTTCCTGTACAGCGAACATCTATTTTAAAATATTATTATGTGAATAAACGTGATTACAGCAAGGAAAACATTAATCTCTTTAAGAAATGCATTGCCAGTCTTAGTTTCTCTGAAGTCTACGAAACAGACAATGCAAATAGAAGCTTTGATTCATTTTATGATTTGTTTAAACTATTCTACGATCTCTGCTTCCCAAGTATTAAACATAAAATATCAACAGTTGCAAGGCCGAAGTGGATCACAGAGGGAATAAAACGTTGTAGTAAGAGGAGACGAACATTACTGTGGCAATATAGATTAACACGAAACACTGATGCAAAAATAGCGTTTAAATCTTTCACAAAAAGGTATAAAAAAGTAATCAAATTAACACAACGAGCTCAAAATAGCTATTTTATTGGAACAAGTACCAACAAATCCAAAGCAACTTGGAAGGTAATAAATAGTATGAAACCTAATATTCCTAAAGCTAATATTAATGTGATAAGTGTTAATGACAAACATATTACAAACCCTAAAATGATAGCAGAGGAATTTAATAATTATTTTGTAGACTCAATTGAACCGAATGATAGTAATTATCTGACTCAAAATAATGTTAGTACATTTGGATCACATAAATCTTTTTTCATGGAACCAACTATACCAAAGGACATCATTACTATTATAAACAACCTCAAGAACACCAATAGTACAGGATATGATGAAATTAACACAGGGGTAGTTAAAGCAGTCGCTCCTCTTATAGCACCTGTTTTAAGTAATATTATAAATAACTGTATTCTAAATGGTATTTTTCCGCACAAGTTAAAGGTTTCTATTATCAAACCATTACATAAAAAAGATGACAAAACAAAGATGGGCAATTATAGACCTATAGCTCTTATTCCAATTTTCTCAAAAATCATTGAGAAGGTTATGTATGATCGTATTTATAACTATTTTGAAAAACATCACATTTTTTGCAAGGAACAAATGGGTTTCAGGAAGACAAAAACCATTAATATGGCCGTCTACAATTTTCTTGAAAAAATACATAACAATATGGATAACAGAAAACCGGTAATGGCAATGTATATGGATATGACTAGGGCTTTTGACTGTGTGGACCATAAGATATTATTAGATAAACTTTATAGATATGGTATTCGAGGTAACGTGCTTAATCTTATAGAATCTTATCTAAAGGACAGAAGGCAAATTACCCAAATTAGTCAAGTGGATATTAAGTCTAAAACTGAAGTAGTTTACTCATCTAGCTCCAGAATTCTTAGCTACGGTGTTCCACAAGGCTGTGTGATGGGACCCTTGCTGTTTAATTGCTTTATTAACGACTTTCCCCAAGTAATAAGACACCAAATGTCCTTATTTGCTGACGACAGCACGGTTGTGTATAATAATGGTAGTATTAAAGAGTTGGAAGATGATATAAACACTAGTCTTGTTTCTATTGTTGACTGGCTAAATAACAATAATCTTAAAATAAATTTCACTAAAACTAAAATTATGAATTTTAAAATTAGACAAAAACTACCATCACAGTTTCAAATAAACTATAAAGGAGACCAAATACTAGAAACAAATGTTACAAAATTTCTTGGACTACATATAGATAACGACATGTCTTGGAAAACTCAAATCGATAATGTATGTGGGAAGCTAAGTAAGTTTTCCTATGCTCTTCATATGCTGGGGAAAATTGCGAATCAAACAGCCCTCCTGACAGCTTATCATGGGTATGTCGCCTCTACTCTACGTTATGGCATTATATTTTGGGGCAATGCTACTAAAGCCAACGAGGTATTATTAGCACAGAAAAAGTGTATACGAGCTATATGTAAAATAAAACGAACAGATTCATGTAAGCCACATTTTCGAAATTTAAAAATATTGTAAAATTTTATCTTTGTAAAAAATAACATGCATTTATACAAGTCCATCGAAAGTCAACGACGCTCTAAAAAGTTGCACCCTTTGAAAACTAAAACCAAATTTCTATATAATAGTATCTATGCAATGGCCCCGAAACTTTATAATGTACTACCTGATGAAATTGTATCAAGTAACAATATAAATGAGTTTAAACGTAAGCTTTTTAGGTTATTAAGTGACAAGGCATATTATTCCGTTACTGAATATCTTAATGATAAATTTAAATAATATTTATAAAGGTTTGAATCGGTCTGTATGCTATTATTAATTGATATTTACCTTTATTATTTAATTTGTTATTTCCCTTTTAAACGAAACTGTGACATTATTTTTGTTTATGTGACGTCTTAAATTGTTTGTTGACATCAATCTTGACATATTCTATTTATTATTATAGTATTATTATAGTAGCATTTGGCATGACATTGAAATTTTAAAATTGTGACTTACCTTATTTAATCTCAATTGGTTACTTAGACTAAAAATATTATATGACATGTGTAATTTACTCGTACTATCTTGGAATTTTGTATGCCTTCTGGCGGGACATAGCATGGAACAACATTATAACTGTAAACATCTGTAAAACTTTGACCCTATGTTCACAAAATTAATAAATAAATTGAAATTGAAATCTTTTTCCACCATCAACAAATGCCTTCGTTTCTTCAGCTAGGTGATTGGATGGTGAAGTTAGACCTCAGCCAGGCCTATAATCACCTCATAGTACAGTCACGAGCAATAGTATGTATGCGCTAAGCAGTATTTAAGACCGATTTTCTGCTACCATAATGATTAAACTTTTGCCTTTTCATTAGACTTGTATTTTGGAAGCCATGCTATTCACGACATAGGTCTTATTTCAAAGAGGAAACCAGTATTTTACGAGTAAATTGTGTTTGAATTTGTTGGGTGTTTGCATGTTATTGCTCGTGACTGTACGCACAGAACACAGACGCTTCTTGCGTATCAGTTACGGGGGTCAACTTCTGCAGATGACATGTCTACCATTTGGCTTGGCTGCCGCTCCCAGAATGCTTGCGACTATAACAAACTGGACGGCAAAATACCTTCGCAAGAAAGGTCTGCGCTTTGGCGTTTTTCTCGACGTTTATTTACTAGTTATCAGTTGTCTAGTATCCATAACACAAGCTCTGCTTAGCTTGGGACTAGATGGCGTTGTGTGATAGTTGTGGAATATTATTATTATTACTAGTCCATCAGAACAAGGAAGTACTCAGCACGCATCTAAACATAGCTGTACGCTTCCTGTCGAGTCTGGGCTGGTGTGTAAATTACGAGAATTCGATCAACAGACCAACGAGGTCGATCGAATATCTCGGTATCGATTGGGACACACAAACAAACCGCAAGTCCCTGCCACCAGACAAGGTGAGAAAAATTCAACAGAACCTCTCGACCAGACTCGCAGCGGGCAGTTGGACCCTGAAGCAGGCGCAACGCCTCTTAGGGCTTCTCAACCTTGTGTCCTTCATCACCCACCGGGGAAGGATGCATTGCCGTGCGCTGCAGTGTCACATAAAAGTACTGCGTCAAAATCCTCTCGGAGCAGTACAATTGACACAAGACATTCGCAAGGAATTAGAGTGGTGGATGGAAAATGTAAGTCAAAAGACAGCGATGCACACAAATGTGATATACACACTTTGTCATCACGGACGCTTCCGACGTCAACAACAACAAGATACAAGGTGCCCACCAGAAAAAATGGCATTGCAATCTCAAGGAGATGTATGATGTGATTGCTCTGTTGTCCCAGAAATCCAGAGCCCTCCGAGACTCTCCAGACCGACAACAAAACAGTGGTCTCGTACATTCTCGTACAAGAAAGGCGGCACAAGATCACGCCGATTGATGGAGTTGACACGGAATTGCTGATTCTGAAGGACGACCTTGGTGTTGTACTGATCCCGCACCACCTACCAGGGGTGTACAACATCGAAGCCAACCACCTGTCGCGAAATCGCGTCGGCAGCGAGTGGCACCTACGGGTGGCAGCAACTTCGAAAATATTTCAGACTTGGGTAAAACTGGACATAGATTTGTTGGCATCCCAAACCACACACGTGGTGTCAACTAACGTTTCTCTAGATTCCTCAGACTCCAACGCCTGCTATCACGACGCGTTTAGCAGATACTGGCAATACGACCTAGCATGGGTGTTCCCACCGCCGGCGCTGCTTCCACGAGTTCTGTACCACTTTAAATCAGTATTAGGGTGGTACATTATAGTAGCACCCAAGTGGAATAAACCGTTTTTGGTGACCAGACCTGAGGAGTCGAACCATGCCACGGTCCAAGAAGATCAGAGACCTAAAGAATAGCCACGGTGACCGGCTTACCACAGCTCATGTCAACGATCTGAAATTGGAAGCCTGGCTCATTTCGGCTGGGACGCCATGACTAGAAATGGGTCTCCACAAGAGAAAGATCTTTTATCTTGCTGGCAAACTTTGACCCTTAAACTTCACGCCTATTTGGGGTAAAAGGTCTTTGTGGTGTAGCAAAATTAATGTACATTTTCGTACGCCAAACCCAGCAGATATTGCAAAATATCTAGCATATCTATATAGACCCAGATCAAAAGTTAGCTTACAGAACCATTCTCGTGCATGAGTCCGTTATTGCATCCATTTGTGAAACTACTTCAAATATTAAAATTTCTTCTTCTTCGTCGGTTCACTCTTGACAGAGGGGTCGTGGTCAGCATGTTGCAGCGAGAAATCGACCGTGCTGCCATAATGCGCCTCAAAATGAGACGCCATCCTTAGAATTTCTTCTAGTCACACTGTAAATCACATTTTGAAAGCAATTTCAATTGCCAAGCCTTTACCTAAGGTACCCACATGGTACGCCAGGGTATTGATAACTTGTTAACAGGATAATACCCCTTGCATTAATAGTTTATAATGAAGTGTCTAAGCGAACGGTGACTATTTTATTATTTTGGCTCCGCACGGTTAAAAATCTATCAATGGACAGGCGGGGCTCATTAATAAATTTGTTCATAATAACTATAAGAGTTCCTGTTAGAGCAGCAACTCCAACTATAATCGGTGGTTGCATAAAACGTATATTCTATCTGGTGTTGAAATACAGGCCCCTCTAGATAGTTTAGATCGGCTGTCTCATCATTAAATTGATTAGAAAATTATCCTTTAAATGATATTTTATCTAAAGTAAACTGGAGGCATAAATCAACTTTCAGAAAATGTTATCATAAAGAAATCAAATCAAGTAACGAAATGTCCTCGGTGCTTTCGTTATCTTTATTTCAAGTCCCCAATTGATTAACCAACCAATGTTTACATGACATGATTCAAATTACTATTAAAGATATTGCACAGATTGCAAGTATCCATATGTTTTTATTTAATAATTCTATATGCTGCCAACAATTTGATAGCTAGAATTTGTTTCATATAAAACTTGTTTATATGAATATTATTTAAATTAATATTGGGTTTATAATTCACATTGTTGCTTTTCATTCATACAATCCACCAGGAGATAACAAACACGTCTCTCATAATGGACTTCGGACGTCAAACGGAACACATAATATAAAAATTTTACCTTCGAATAAAATTTGTATTATGTTTCCTAAGACGTCCGAAGTCCAGGTAAGGTCTTCCTGGTGCATACCTACCTTTGCATCATTATGAGCCGAACAATGATCTAAAACTTCATCATGGCGGCTTGTATGCGGTTTTTGAAGGTAGTTCACAGGTTTGACGTTTGGGGTCGCTAGTGGCGCGATTACGAGGCGGAAAGTGATGACATCTAGCGGCTGTTCGCGGAACGAAACGGTGTACTCTCATAATGGACTTCGGACGTCTTAGGAAACATAATACAAATTTTATTCGAAGGTAAAATTTTTATATTAATTTATTTAGTACAAGGAAAGATATACGTCTACACTTAATAATACCGACGAATGAACTTAAAACAACTGGATCGGTTTTTAGGGTTCCGTAGTCAACAAGGAACCCTTATAGTTTCGCCATGTCCGTCCGTCCGTCTGTCCGCAGTTTAGCTCAGAGACGCACAGTACTAGAGAGCTGTAATTTGGTGTAAATATACGGATTTGTTGTGCCGAAAAAGTGGTAAAATAAAATCTCGAAAAATATTTTTTTTTAGGGTACCTCCAGTACATACACGTAAAGTGAGGATTTTTTTTTTCTCGCGTACCCCTTAGTGTGGGGTATCATTAAATAGGTCTTTAAAAAATAATGTGAGTTTCCATTAACAATTTTTTGATAAAAAAATTCGTTTGTGAAATATTAAGCTTTAAAGTGCTAAATTTTGCTCGATTCGAGTGTCCCCCCCTCTACCAGCTAAACGGTTATGTTTGGGGGTGTGAAAAAATTCACAGTAGTAGTATATATAACGAAGCTTAAAAGAAAATTATCATGACTAAGTAGGCTTTACAACTTTACGAGTAATAGTCGACCAACTTATAAAATGTACTTAGACATCATATTTTCTTAAACAAAATGTATCGGAGACAACTGCAAATGTAAGTTTGTCAACTTTATTTTTGCAGCTTTTATAGGTATGTTTTTTGGGGATAGGTAGGTTTTAATCGTCAACTATTTTTAACTAACTTAAAAAGGAGGAGGTTCTAAATTCGTCGTAATATTTTTTTTTATGTATTAAGGATTTCTCAGACTCCTGGACCGATTTTGAAAATTCTTCTTTTTAAAATTAAATTCAGCGAATCAGTTTAGTTAGTTCGCATAAGTATTTTGATGGGCAACTACGGAACCCTACACTGTGCGTGACCCGACACGCACTTGGCCGGTTTTTTTTTTTCATTTATGGGAAGCTACACTATCCCCAGTGACATAGGCTTTATAATATTTTCAAAAAAAATAATAATTAAGGATCCTTGCTAAAACTCCAATAATGTAACCCAAGGTGTACAAAATCTATTAGGATTCCGTTTTTTGCCATTTGGCTGTGGAACCCTAAAAATGACCTAAAACGCGTGCGCTGCGAAAACTATTGATAATGGAACAAAATTATGTACTACTACGACTTTGCAGAACACATCATTATCTACAATAATTTATGTGTTGCCACAGCATAATTTTATGTCTAACTATTATAGTAATGTCACAATAAGTGTTCTTTATTTAAAAAAAATAATTGAAATGCCGCCCCTAGAAAAGGCTCTTTATTTCTGCCTTGGTTGGGTTTCTACCTTTATTTCTACATAGTTTTTAAATTTGCCTACTTTTATCTAAATAAAAACACCAAGCTTACTCATGCGAAGCCAGGTGAGCTGCTAGTAAGGTATATAAAGGGTTGCAAAATAGCCAATTACAGATTTTGATAGATAAACTTACCAAGATTCTGTTTATTATCATTCTTGGGAATTGGAGGATGTCCAAGTGGCATGATACTATGCTCATGCACTGGAGTGTCTGGATCTGAAATACGAGTTGATTTCATTTTAACATTCAAGCTAACAAGATTTTAATATAAAATACAGTAATATAACATTTATTTTTAATAACAATATTTTAATCATGAAATACCTATACCGAAGATCAACAAGTGGCAAATAATTTCTCAATTTAAAATAAATTGTTGCAAACAAAGAAAGTACATTAATTATAAAATAATGTTATTTTTATGATGTTTTCGATAATAAAAGTGGTTGGGTCTATATAAGTATTTCCTTGCACTTATTCAGGTTTCTTCGAAGATCGAAAAAATCTCAGACAGCACGATCTCAGAATGCAGAGAAAGAATATATCAGCAACAGAAATAAAAAAGACTTACCCGTATTTTCTTTTTGTATTACATCCTTCCCAACATTCATTGATGTATGAGGCAAATATTCAATATTTGAAGTGGGATCTGAAAAAAATATACATCATGATTAATTTAATAATAAAATTTTAAATCAGTGCTTTTTACAAATTTTTGTAAATTTATAAGTATAAATAGGTACCTGATGATGTTGATGGCAGCTCTAGAATTTGTTGTAATGGTTTTCTATTATCAGATGTTAATCTCTTCTGTGACAATTGTGCTGAAAGCAAAAACACTTATGTAAATAGAGCTGCAAATGATCAAAGTATCAATCTAGCTCAGAGCTTGTGTTATGGGTACTAGACAAACTGATAAACATACTTAAATATTTCTAAATACATACATATTATAGATAAATTACACCCAGACACAGAACAAATGATCGTGCTCATCACACAAACATTTGTCCTGGGTGGGAATCGAACCCACGACCTCCGGCATAGCAGTCAGGGTCACTAACCACTAGACCAACAGGCCAGTCAATGTTGCTGACTTTGTTGTTACGACATAAATATTTATCTTCAAAGTGTGAGTGACACACGGTAGTAGTACTTAAATATGCGCTCCTTTTCCAATTTCATAATAAAACATTTAAATGAATGCTTTTTACAAATTTTAGTAAATTTCTAAGTATAAATAGGTACCTGATGATGTTGATGGCAGCTCTAGAATTTGTTGTAATGGTTTTCTATTATCAGATGTTAATCTCTTCTGTGATAATTTTGCTGAAAGAATAAACACTTTTATAAACAGAGCTGCGAATGATCAATCTAAATCTAAACAGGAATACACATACAGCATGATATATTCCTTTACCTATTTGATAATTTATACAAACCTCGCATATTTAATGTTGGCACTGCAATGTTGCTGACTTTGTTGTTACGACATAAATATTTATCTTCAAAATGTGAGCGACACACACGGCGGTACTTATACACCGTGACTTTTTAGTCGTCTTACAAAAGTGGTCCACTTAATGTATCCGACCTAAAATACTTCTAGGGGAGTTTATTTTTTTTTTAATCGTCAAGAATAATTTTAATTTTAAATAAATAGGTACACTAAAAATATTAAACACCCTGTTAAAACGTTTACGTATCAAGCTGTAGAGTATACCGACCCAGCGCAATAATCGGGTAGATTATTCCATCTCCATTTTATATGAGACAAGGGTGTTTCTAACTATGCCTTGCGTCATAATAACGAATTAAATTTTTATTTTTGAATTTTTCAAATCTCTTAAACACCTATTTTTTTATTACAAACGTGTTCTAGTCATTGGATACATGAACTGGGCTGCTTTTGTAAGACGACTAAAAAGTCACGGTGTATATGTGCTCATTTTCCAAGCACAAGATACCACTACCAATGGCATAAAGCCATGTGTTGAAGCGTTCTCTATCTCTTTCAGGGTTTGGGAACCCATGGAGCACTCGATGCATACCTAAAACCAATTATGAGGTCATTAAAATTGGTAAATAATTAAGTCAAGTTTACAAACAGTAATTTTGGTTTTACAGTCAAGATCTCAAACATTCATTAACAACCTAAAAAAAATCATTTTTTTTTGTATGGAAGCATCCCTCAATTTTTAATTTAAGATTTATTATTTATTGTTATAGCGGCAACAGAAATAAATCATCTGTGAAACTTTGTTTAGCCATCACATTTCATGAGATACAGCCTGGTGACAGACAGTGAAGTCTTAGTAATAGGGTCCCGTTTTTGACCTTTGGGTACGGAACCATGAAAATAGCATTGGCTATCTGCTTTGCTACAATGTTGGTGTACTTTGGGCCGATGGGTGCAAATAATCAGGACTTGCTCAAAGATGACAATCTGACGAGTTAGTCAGTGGGTAGTCTTAAATTATAGTATAGGATGGAGTATAAATTGACTACTAACAGATTACCAGATTATAGAGTAATAATTGCATGGCTGCTTTCGTGCAATAAAAAGCAATTTTATACTTTCAACAAGTAAAATAACCCTGACATACCTCCACTCTCCTTGCACCCCGGAACACAGCAGTGCTTGTCCGAAGACATAGTGCAATGTGCAATAAAACAGATGTACTAAAGGAGTCCTATCTCAAACACAACACTTAAAACAGATGCACTAAAGGAGTCCTATCTCAAACACAACACTACACCAGAGTCCTGTCTCAGTTTTGGTATAAATACTCACAAAATTCTTTCAGATCGCGATTATGGATTAGCCGGAGGAACTTTAGCTCAACTCAACGACAATGCACAATGAAAAACAGAAAGATTGGAAAAAATACCGCATGAAACCAGCGCAAACGCTAGGCATCAGCAGACATTTGCATTTGGGGTTACTAGTTTATTAATAATTAAACCATCAATAAAATTTTACTATCGCAACATTATGCTGGACATTTTCAAAGGAAATCAGTACAGAGCTGCCATCTCTATTCCGTAGTTAAAAACTTTCGACGATATAATCCGACAAAATTAAAAAACACCTGTCAACTTGGTTGCACAAGGACTTGTATGTACTTCGTGATTTAGTATCATTGTAACCACTGACTTCCCCGATTCTTTGTATTAAGATTGAACCGCCTGGGGCCCGCTTCGTTAATTAGTTCTTTTTCGAATCGGAAGCCGCTTTTACTCAAAAACCCCGAGCTAAAAGGGTAAGTGCTCATGTGATTTCAATAGACCGTGGAAGCTATGACGTCACATTTTGACATTTGGGTAAAAACAAACACAGGAACGTATTGCATTTTGAGATAATTTACATTTTGAATACATTATCTAGTGTTTACAAGGTATAAAATACCTTATTGTTTTGCTCCCGGTTGCAACTATGTCTCTAGAAGAGAAACCTGCAGGTTTTTTAGATTTCCTGCTAGTGAAAAAATCTTTAAAAAATGGAAAACACTCTGCCGGTACGTTACTGCTGATTAATTATTATTCTAGTCTGAGGATTCGTTGTATTGACTTGTATTGCTGACTTACTCATTATTTTCAATTTCAGTCGTAAGGATAGAGACCCTACTCGTGAAGACCGTCTTTGTAATTGTAATTTTGCTGATGAAAAGGATGTTGTTCCATCTATTTTTGCACACAATAGTAACAAGAAGTTCGACGCAGACATTATTATTAATTACAAAAAAGATAAAATAACAAAAATCCCACGTCGAAACCTGTTTGTTTTTACCCAAATGTCATCTTTTTACGTCACACTTCCACGGTCTATTGTTCACTGTCCTGCCAGATCGCATTTCTTTGTATTTCTTTGTGTGCGCGGTCTGGCAGCCATTTTATTGTATCAGCGTTATTTTCACCATCACTGTCGAAAAGCTATATTATTATGTACTCATCACCTTTTCTTCTTCATTGCACCTCACTGCGAAATCGCCCACATGCTTTTCGCACCCTACGCTATGCTTGCCTCGCCGCGCTGTGCCTAGCTGCTCGCTTAAATCGCCTGGCCACGCGGCGAGGAAACTTCGAGAATGCCTGGAGCTTGTGCGCGCATACCTACCTCTAATTGTAAGCCACCGCGATGGGTGAGTCTTCCACCAATCCCCTTGCTTTGGACTTGCGGCTGAAGGACCCACACATCGACGGAGGCTTGCAGAGCTACGGCACGACGCTTACGCACGCACCCTTCTCCGCACTCGTTCCAGGGTTCCTGGCTACGGCTAACAACCTAACCTACGGCTTTACCGCTAAACCGTCAGACGTCCCGCTGCCTCCCGGCCTACCCCGGGAGAGAGGCGCCTGACGAAACCACGCGGCCACTACCTAACGCCGTTGGCACCTCGTGGGAGCTGAAGCCCACGCCGCCACCTGCAGGCCTTGCCTCGCTGGCACGTCGCCACGCGCACGGCACTATCTGCCCGTGAGCCCGCCACCTGATCCGGCCACCCACGCGGCGCGTGAGTGCCGAGACCTCTCCAGCCGCGTGTGGAGGTGCCTGCCTGAGCGGGCCACGTGCCTCGCTGTGCCCTGCCTGTGCGGGCCACGTGCCTAGCGGAGGGCACTCACAGCCTGCCTGCTGCCTGCCGACCTACCTGCCTGCTTCCTTGCCGGCGGACGCGTCTGCCACGCGCTCGCCTCCTGCCCTGCACCGTCATCGTCGTCTTCGGCGTCCTAAAGCCCAGGGCAGTACCTTTCTTACCAAGTGACCTGTGACAAGTGCCTAGAGACCCTAGAACCTTCTACCCTGAATCTTTCTGTGTGCTCATGCTCTCTTAATAAATGTATTAAGTGACTTTTGGTTTCATTAACTTACCCACTAGAAACCCGTCTGCCACAGTGGCGCCCACTCGGCTAAGGTTCTCTAGGTGCTAGCACTGGTCACTCTTCCTATACTCTCCATCGTGGTGGTAAGTACGTTGTGTTGTACTCATATCTATAAACTGTATATCCCCTTACTGCGGCCAAGATACCTTTAGCCTACCCACGGTCTTGTGAGTCTGCTTGACCGGCAGTGAGTAATTATTTCCTCCTACCTATTTCCTTTCTATATTCCGTCTGTTACCTGTAGGTGTCGAGGCGCAGACATCCTGATCTACTAACACTGCTGCTAGGGTAAAGCAAAAATGAATTGTATACATTTGAAATCAATGAGCTCTCACCCGGTGTTTAGTAGTCATCTCTTACCTAATTTTTATTGCTGCTTCTTAGATAGTTACCTAAATCTAAAATTATGACAAATTCTTATTAATAATTTTACAACTTAAATAAAAGAATCTCAATGTAAATTTATTTAATGCTATAGAAATCCTAAAATTATATAATGCAAAATCAATGTTCATTATTAAACTAATTTCTAATTAAAACTACTTATTCTTGCTAAACAATCTACTAAACTATAGGAGGAAATAACTCTTCAATTCTAGTCATAACTAAACTTCGTTAAATCAAATATAATTTACCTAGGATACCTACAACACAACACAACTATTAAAAATTTATAACTTATCAATTTATCTACTTAAACCTACCTAACTTACACCACAACTACATAATACTGTTTATAATTATCTAATTACTATCTAAATCTATCTTGTTTACTATACTAAATCTGCAAAAACTAACTAGAATAAATCTACAAAAAGTAACTGAAATCTATCAAAATTAAATTTAGCTAAACTATCCTAAGTAACGGAACCGGGTAAGTAATAGATGATATAACTACAAAATCTCTAAAACTTACAAGAGATAACAACTGAATATATAATTTTATTTGATATAACGATCTGTTAATATAATAAACGATAGACATAATTTTATAATGACTAATTTCTATAAGCATAACAATCAATGAATATAAAATCGTTTTGTATACCGCTCAAAAGACATAAAACTTATTTGGTCTAATTTTTTTTTCTTCCTGGCAAGTAATCTAACACTGATGTACCTAGTAATAGTACCATCTGCCGTGAATCTTCGACGGAGCCCCGCTTCGCGGGCTCCTATTTCTGCGTACAGGGTTTAAAGTAACCTAACACGAAGGGGATGGCGGGGTCTTTCAGACCCCGCCATCCCCTTCGAACCTAACCTGTCCGTGTCGGGGTGCCCCAAGTCCCGAGCTCGCTTCGCTCGCTCTTGCATCCTAGGTCAAATAACTGATTACTACCTGTCATGCTGGGTCAACGGAGCCCCGCTTCGCGGGGCTCCTATTTCTGGGTGCAAGGTTTAAAGTAACCTAACACGAAGGGGATGGCGGGATCTTTCAGATCCCGCCATCCCTTTCGAACCTAACCTGTCCGTGTCGGGGTGTCCCAAGTCACGAGCTCGCTTCGCTCGCTCTTGGATACTAAATTTTTCTAATAAAAATAGCATTCGTGAAGGCAAACAATCAAAGTTCAAAGGATAAACCAAAGTCATCAAAGAAAATAGTTTAAACGGTAAATTATACATTTCAAACGTTATATGTAATGATTTTCGCTCATTTAAACGTTATAACAAATAAAATTATATGAAATGAGTTTTAGAGTAACACAAACATTATGTGTAGAGAAATTATATCAATCGTTGGTATATCTCACGTTGATTATATCATGTGAACGTTATTGAAATGAAAATATATCAAATAACTTTATATAAAATGAGACGCACCCAACGGAACCAGCAATTCCACCTACATAACTAAAAATGTTCAATGTTCTGTTCTAAAAAAACTCAAAAAAAACTAGTCATTAATAGTATTTCAACCTACCGACCTATAGGCTGAGCACTTAAGATTTCTCTCTAACATCTTTGACTCTAAATCAAGATGCTGAACTTAGGTTCTCTCTCTAACCTATTGGTCACTATAGTTTACCTTGCTGAAGGTTTACTCTAGAAGTACTATTAACTACCTACTTGAGTAAGAACATTGAAACTGCTAGTAGTTGGAAGTCTACCTGGTCACTGTGAATAGTAGCTTTTCTCTAAATTCTAGAACTAGTTTTTTCTAAATACCCACCTAATATAAATAATCTATATACAGGCTGTTTTTTTGCATTTTCGTCAAACTTCAGGTGGTTGTCACAAAAGTCATAAATAATCAATTGAAAGTACAGTACCGGGCAAAACTAATAAGGGCTGCTTTTTTTTTGTTGTTGAAATTTTACAGTATTTCAGAATTAAACCCTTAATTCAATACAAATGAAAGAGAATCACCCGACTACGCAGTCCGCGCGTACGCACACAGCGATGAGCAGCTGGTGTGCGTGAATTGAATCTACTACTCTTGAAGAAACTAGTTCACACCTACGGATTTCAGAAAAAGGAAAAATAAAATTAAAAATATACCTACCTATTTTATTGTTGATTTGGGTCGAGAATCATGAGTATAATCACGTCCTTGAATTTGACTAGGTTGCAGATCAACACATTGTATATAAAAGAACAGGGGTTTTTCTTTTGACACGACTACAGCCGAAACCGCTAAACGTAGAAACTTGAATTTTGGACAGCATTTGCAGTCTACCATGTAGATTGGCAATAAGACGGGATTTTGCGATAATCCTCCTCTAAGGGGGTGAAAAGGGGTGAAAACGTTTGTATGAAAAATCTTATTCCTTGGGTTTATAAACTTGGAACTTACCACGAATGAGAACACAAGTAAATAAATAAGATTAGCACCATTATTTTTTTAAAACTACCCTCCATTGGTAATCTAGGGGTTGTTAAAGTTTGTATGGAAAAATCATAACGCGTGAGCTGATGAATTTGAAAATCAGTATTTATATACTAGATAAGAATTAATCAAACACGTGTTTTTGGATTTTTCGAAAATCACCCCCCAAGTTGGTGAAAAGGGGTATTCAAGTTTTAAGGGGAGGATATTAAACCACTAAACGTAGAAACCTGAATTTTGGATGATAGTTGCAGTTTATAATGTAAGTAAGCATTAAGAAAGGATTTTGCCAAAATCTACCTCTAAGGGGGTGAAAAGGGGTGAAAACCTTTGTATGCAAAATCTTATTATTTGGGTTATATACTTGGAACTTGGTACGAATGTAAGTATAAGTAAATAAAAAAGATGGACACTATCCTTTTTTCAAAGCTACCCTCCATTTTTGGGTTTTTCGAAAATCACCCCCTAAATTTTGAAAAGGGTTGATTAAGTTTTAAGCAGGGACCGAAAACCTTTATAAATTACGGTACAGGTATAAAAGAATTTCGGTTATTTTTCAGATTTAGGTTACCGCTATCTGGGTAACCAGACCGAAGAAAAATGTAACCTCTATTCAGGTTACCGTTTAGTACCGGTTAACTAAAGAAAACGACTCTTTGTCACACACACATGCGATGCGCGCCCTGTGACTATTGCCGACGGCATGTTTGAAGTGATAGGGGTAATTTTTATTTCGGTAACCCGTATTAATACTGGTTATGTATTCACTTTTAATAATAAAGGTAATCTTTAAAATTACCTGTAAAAGAAAAAAAGGTTGTTACCGAAAAAATACCGGTATTGTTGATACCGGTTTCGGTCCCTGGTTTTAAGGGAAGGATTTACTGCTTGCTTCGATAAATTCTAAACTGGGCATAAATTATCTCTCAATCGAATAAAGGATGCGTATTTTTATTTACATTTCATAAATCAACCCCTGACGGGGTGTAAATCGGGAAATCAGTTTGTCTACTACGATTGATTGTTTGTTTGTATTGAGTTTTTAGATTTTCTTATAAAGAGGGTGAGCGGAAATTAAATTCACTGAGTTCGAAATTAGAAACACGCGCAGACGAAGTCGCGGGCAAAGTGCTAGTAAATTATAAACTAATTTAACTTGCAAAATTTTAAAATTTAAAACTTCTTGTTCTAAAACTTGTATCAATATGACTTTCCATGTCAAGGAATTATGGTGGAGCTATCCATCGTAATTCCCGTAGGCCTAGCTAATAACAACTAGTGTCTGACTCACTACTGGGTCAGACGATGCCAAGGGATCTACGACCATTCTCCATCTGGTTGTAGGAGGTCTACTTGTACCAGAGATTAAGTCTCTTAATCTCAGGCGTGCAGCTTCTTCCGCTTTCGCCGCCTACCTTAGATAGCTATAACCTAATTATAGTTATACTAATGGCATACCAAAATGCCATATGTGTGTGGAACTTTAATAAAACAGGCTAAATCAACTTCCATAAAAAGTCAAACTAAAATAATAAACTAAACTTTTTGTATCTAATTTTTAAATAAAGACACCTTTTTTTTTTTTTTTTTTTTTTTTAGGTGGTAAAATCATCAAATGAGTCCTCCCGCCCTGGGTGGGGCGGAAGGGACGCGCCACCGACCCGGGCTTGGTCCTTGGTCGGACGGCGAGCTACCCATCACTCACCGTCCGCAAGCCCGCTCCGCCGCTGTGCCCTCTGCTGATCAGAGGGACACGCGTTAGAGCATCCACACGACAGGCTATTTGCATACGGGCAAAGAGACTACTTGGGCACACAGTGCCTTTTTTTTTTTTTTTTTTTTTTTTTTTTTTTTTTTTTTTTTTTTTTAGGTGGTAAAATCATCAAATGAGTCCTCCCGCCCTGGGTGGGGCGGAAGGGACTGTCAGACTCTTACTGACTAAAATCCACCCGTGTTCCTTCCTATGCCCTTTATGTTCCGGGGCCACGGTATCCTGGGTTAAGAAAAAACCCGCGACCCCAGCAGGCATTTGGCGCGAAACACGACGCGCCACCGACCCGGGCTTGGTCCTTGGTCGGACGGCGAGCTACCCATCACTCACCGTCCGCAAGCCCGCTCCGCCGCTGTGCCCTCTGCTGATCAGAGGGACACGCGTTGGAGCATCCACACGACAGGCTATTTGCATACGGGCAAAGAGACCACTTGGGCACACAGTGCCCAAGGAAGAGTTTTTGCCCGCATCCCAGGGTGCACCGGCCCGAAAAACTGGTCTTCCCCCTGGACGTATCCGAGAGGGAACTCCAGTCCACGGGCGCACGTGGAGGTTTCCTGTCATAGCACCCCGGGCACACAGTGCCTAAGGAAGAGTTTTTGCCCGCATCCCAGGGTGCACCGGCCCGAAAAACTGGTCTTCCCCCTGGACGTATCCGAGAGGGAACTCCAGTCCACGGGCGCACGTGGAGGTTTCCTGTCATAGCACCCCAATAAAGACACCTTATCATAACCTAATTTAACATTGTTTTATAATTTAACTCAAGTAAACACTTAAAACCTATTTTTTTTTTTAAACAAAAAAAATCTACAATAAAAAATTAAATTAAATAAATTTTAAAACTTAACTAAATAAAAATTTTAAAACATAACCCTAATAAACTTTTATCCAAATCTGACTAAAGACAATCAAAATATAGCGAAACTAAACTACATACATAATTTTGATTTATGTAAACCTTGTAACAAATTAAATGTCTGTTATAGAAACTTAAATGAATTTATAAAACTAAAATTCTTTTAGCGTACAGCCATGGGCTGCATGGTTGTAAGCCACTTTAGTCACCTGCTATCTGCTGACCCCACACACACACACACTACACATCACATTAAAGGTGAACGCACATTCAGGCGCACCGCAGTCTCCGCAGTCCCCGCATTACGAATTCTTTGCATGAAGTTCTATGAAACCTCGCACACTGAGCCGCATCGCAGTAGCCGCAGACCCTGAGACGACCGAATTCCCCAACCGCAGCTGATGACGTCACCAACGTCGGCCCGCACGCAGCGGACGCTGCGGCTAACGCGGTGCGGATGACGTCATCCGCATTTTTTGTCTGCCTCGTCGTCTGTAACTTTTATTGGAATTTCATCATCTTTGCAGTATTTTTCTTCAATTCTTAAAAACTACAGCGTATGTATCAATAAAAGTTCTCCTGACAATTAAATGAAGTAAAAATAATATATTTCGTAACGTTTCAATAGCTTTGTCTAAGTGATAGCATTTTAATAACTGTAAGTAAATTCTACTAAACCACTAGAAAAAAGCCCCAGCCACTAAAAGCAATATTACGCTACTAAAAGAGGAGTCAAAACCAACAATTTTAATTAGTGAAAAATCCACTAAGTTGGCAACACTACAAAATGCGTGCGGTGACTGCGGAGACTGCGGTGTGGCTAAGTGTGCGAGGCCATTAACAAAATGCGATGAGTGCGGGTACTGCGGAGACTGCGTGCGGCTCAATGTGCGTTCACCTTTACACTGTTTCATTCTGCCTACCCAGAAATGTTTTTTTTCTTGTCTTTCTCTCGGTGTTGCCACAAGGGTTGCTGTGGGCTCGAAACGGGCGATATTTATTTTTTTGCAGAGTAGTCTCCTTGTGGCAACTACCTTAAAATTTTGTGTTGTCTTTCATGTTCATAAAGGAACATTTTCAAGTCGTCCCCCTGAAAAATGGGTGTACGCAATTATTATTCTTGTCTATTTTTTGTTCAGGCGTAGCTATAGAGAATGCTGCTGACCCCAAGGCTACTCTGGTTGTCAAAGTAGTTTTCTATAGCATACTACCAGTCACTATTGTGTTGTCTCCCTACTGTTAACTAAAAACAGCTTAAAGTCGGTATTTTTGAATCAAATAACCGCAATCATAGGATTCTAAACCTAAATAGAAAACCTAAACTATTATAACCTTTTTGTTAAGTAAATAACAAACAAACAGCTCTACTCCTATCTTATTTCCAATAACCTTCTCTGTCCTTTCCAGTCCGGTTTCCGTCCTTCTCATAGCACGGTTAGTGCGTTACTGAATGTCACAGAGGATATTCGCCATGCGATGGATAACACTAAGCTGACTGTTATTACTCTGCTTGACTTCAGTAATGCATTTAGCTCAGTTGACTTTGATATACTCCTTGGTACCCTAAGCTCTCTTAACATTGCTCCTTCTGTGATCAGTTGGTTTCGATCTTATCTTCATGGTCGCCAGCAGTGTGTGAAAATCGACGACTTAACATCGGACTGGGTGAATCTCACTGCTGGTGTTCCGCAAGGCGGCGTTCTTTCTCCATTGCTTTTTTCTATTTTCATAAATATTATTTCTCGAGTAATTTCTTCTCCCTACCATTTGTATGCAGATGATTTACAGATATACAGACACTTTTCTTTGTCTGAATTTTCAGAGTCGATTGAAATTATAAATTCCGACCTTTCAGCAATAAAGACATGGGCTCATAACTTTGGGTTGTTGGTTAATCCCACTAAGTCACAAGCTATGATCATAGGAAGCAGTAGACTTAGAAGTAGACTTGTAATAACTGACAACCACAAAGTTTATTACAATGGTATCTGTATCCCATACACGGATAAGGCAAAAAATTTGGGAGTGATATTCGACTGTCACTTATCCTGGTCAGCGCAGGTTAGCGAGGTGAGCAGGCGCATGCATTATTCATACCATTCTCTCAAACGACTCCAGACCTTCCTCCCTTTGCAAACTAAAATCATGCTTGCTCAAGCACTTCTCCTTCCTATTCTTGATTATGCTGATGTGTGTTACTTGGATGTGACAGAGGAGCTACTAAATAAACTTGAGCGTTTACAAAATCTTGCTATTCGGTTTATTTTCGGACTTCGCAAATATGACCACATCTCTGAATTTCGTGCTCAGTTAAAATGGCTCCCAATCCGACATCGTCGTGATGTGCACATCCTATCTGTTCTCTGCAAAATCCTCAAAGACCCGTCCACTCCTGACTATCTCCGCTCCCGCTTCCGCTTACTACCTCCTAATCCTCGGCCTAGGCGCGCATGTAACACCAAAGTACTTGAGTGTCCTAGAGCAAATACTAAATTCTTTTATAACTCCTTTACTTTTCGAGCTACACAACTTTGGAACAGGCTACCTAAGACAATCCAAGACTCTCCTTCGATAACATCATTTAAACGTAGATTGAAAGAGCACCTCCTATCGCAAATATCTTGATATTTATGTGTGTATATATTTTATGGTATATAATATGATGTATGTATATTTATGTATATATGTATATATATATATTATGATAAAGAATACTTATATGTATATATTTTATGGAATATATAATAATATTTATGAATATGTATTACCAATTGTTAACAATTCTGTGTACTATCTTGTCCCCGTGTATCATCATCTCAAAACAGTCTTACAGGTTGGCTGGAAGAGATCTCTTTAGAGATAAGCTCGCCTTTGTGCACGTAATTTTAAGTTTGGTTTTCATTGTAAATATTGTACACAATAAAGAATATATATAAATTTATAAAGGTATTTCTATTTCATAAGTGTCTTTATAAACGCTGCTGGGCTGCAGAATCGACTATGCTAGTTTTTTATATGATAATAGTTGCAAAAGTCATCTAAATAAGCTAACTAGAGTTCAAAACCAGTGTTTGAGGGTCATCGGTGGTTTCATTAAAAGCACAGCCATAATTGTAATGGAATGTGAACTCCATCTGCAGCCGTTACATGTTCGCAGATATTACCTAGCAGCTAAGTTTTTTCTTAAACTGAAATCTTTTGTCGACGGGGATACTTGTGAGGTAATAAAGAATCTTAATTTGTGTTGTCGCGATACGTATTGGAGACGCAAAAGGATACCACTTATAGCTCATGTATCTGAAACACTAAATAATGTGGCCATTAGCGCTAATGATGAGTTAGGATTATTTTCGCTTAATGTATGGATGAGCAGACTGAACCTGTCTTGTACAATTAACCCTTTAGTTCGCAGAAAAAATTATGATCAAAATTCATATTTTTTTTTAGTAATTCTGTGTTGTAATAAAATGTTATACCTAAAAAAAATAGAAAGAAAAATCTGCAATAAACAGATTTTTAGGAATGATATGTTAAAAATACGTAACATTGCGAAGTAGACAATGTCTAAGTGTAAAAGAGACATGTTATGTATTTTTAACGTTGCGAAATGTGCAGTTAATTAATAATAAAACTAAACACTGTTTAATAATAATATAAATTTATTAAAATCGAAGCAATTGTTAAAAGAAATTACAGATAAAATATTAAAACGTTTACTGTTCATGGAATTGTTTAAAACAATTACGATTTTTTACAAAACACAATCTCAAATTGCATTTTACACAAATGACAGTGGTCATCCCTTTCTTACAAAATTTACACCGACCCTGAGCAGTTGTGTAGTCCGGCATATGACCAACATTGTCACGGCGGATAGCGTCAGTAGGCCTTGGCCCAGCGGGCTTTTGAATTTTTTCAAATTTAGCCTGTTGAACATTTTCGAAAGATGTACTCGTATGAGCTGGCGTTCGCTGTTTCGAGAGCAATTCGAAGTAAATCATAATTCTGAATATTTTTAGTGAGTTAGGAACTTTATTGTACCGAGCACAATCTTTTCTATACATAATCCATGCATTATTTACGCAAATATCCAATAATTGAGAGAACAAAGCCATGTACCATCTCTTGGTTTTATAATTAGTGCGGTAAAGAGAAATCAGCATGTCACACAAGTCCACACCTCCCATGTGGGAGTTATAATGTTTCACTATTTGAGGACATGGAACATCAATCCTGGACTTGGTTTCTTTACAAAATCGCTTTATCTTCTCCATAGGAAACGAATCTACATAAGAACTTGCTAATATTACAGATTTGTTGTCGTGCCACTTTACGACGGTCAACTTATTTTGATTGCAAACAATTTGTTTGCTGGAGCCTCTACCTTTTTTAAATAAATCTTTATCATTAGGCAGTTTTTCCTGACACCCCCTTAGACGATTAGATCTAATTGTGCCCAAGGAAAAAATTCCATACTCATTGCGTAATAAATGTATTAGTTCTAAAGATGAAAAGAAGTTGTCAAAATACACAATCGCTGGTTTATGTCTAATGCTCTGGCAGAGAGCTATTATAACTTTGGCGCCAACTCCTAAAGAGTTTTCATATTCCGTAAAAGAATGGAATCTGAATGTGTCTTCACCGGCATAAGGAATAAAGTCGTAGACACAGCCAGATACCCCAGCTCTGACAAACATTTTAAAACCCCACTTCTTAGGTTTCTTTGCCAAATATTGGCGCCTGTTGCCAGCTCTTGTGCCCTTATATGGCACCATCATTTCGTCGATACTGTAGCGATGTTCCTCTTCTATTTTAAGGCAGTTTCTACGTACTGCTTCCAAAATCGGACGGATTTTGAAGTAACGATCTCCATTTTGCTGAGAATTATCAACGAAATGCAAAAACTGGCGAATTTGTTCATAACGCTTCAAACTCATAATATCGGCAATACGATTATATCTAAGGTCCTTCTTCCAGTAGTCGCGGTAGGACGGCATCTTGATAATACCCATTAGCAAATTTATTGCGATAAAATCCAATAACTCGTCATGAGTAACATTTACGGGCTTGAGATTTCGTTGCACTGCATATAAATTTGTATTTTGAATAATTATATCCATAACATCTTTACTAAAAAAATCGGTGAAATAATCTGATGGAGACTTCGATTCCGAACCAAATTGAGTGAAGTTCACTTCTTCCAACGTCGCACCATGTTTGAACTTACCGCCTTCCCATTTAAATTCGAGAGGCTTTCTTACAAACTTTTTATTTTTTTTTGTCAATAAATGAGGTGAATGAGTTTTCTTTTTTTTTGATCGAGTTTCTTTCACTGCAACTGTAGAAGCAATAGGGCTTGGCGACATGGATAAAACTGAAGAAATAGACTGCAGTGTAGGCAAATGCTGTGGAGGGTTGTGTGTGGCGAGTACTTCGGTAATAGTGGGTGTGGATGGGATTACGTCTTCCGGCAAAAACTCATCATTTTCAAGAATATTAAGTCGCTCAAACGAAGAATCTAATGAACGGGGTTCGGAGCTGTATTCGGTATCATCAGTTAGTACATTAACCTCATTATCATCTCCTAATGTGCTACTATCGCTGGAAGAAGCATCTTGTGGTGGGACAAGTGCTAGTATTTTCCTCACACGCTCTAATCGCAGGTTACGCTAAAAATAAATAAAGCAAATTATGCATGCGAACACCCTCAAACACCAATAAAAGCATAAATGTATATCCTCCACCATTCCGCAATGTTAACTATTTTTTACACTCTCAACTCTATGGCAATCACCGTTATCTTCGCAATGTTAACTATAGCTAACATTCAACTTCGACAAGTTATAAAGCACACTCACTTGCATTATTTGTAACAAAGTTATTGATAATTCATAGAATGCAACCATACAAACATAAATAATATGTTATTTATACATGAAATAGGAACCATGATTAAAAAAGTAAATATTTCTTACCTTTTGCGCGGGAGCTGCTCGTGATCGGAACGCCATTTTACACAATACTGTCAAAATTGACATTAGATTGACATCTTGTATTTTGCTATGGATGCATAGGGATGTCCTTTACTTACTAAAAGCATAAAATCGTTAAATAAACCGATAATATTCTCCGTGGATTTTTTGAATTATGAATGTTACGTATAGTTGACGTTGTGAATTAAAGGGTTAAATCACAAATTAAAGAAATTACCGAAGCTAAGAATTCATACAATCATACTCACCTCCGAACACTTTGTAATGGGCATTTTAACAGAAATTACTCTAATTATTATAGAATCTACACAGATGGATCTAGAAGCCAAAATAGTGTTGGAGCCGCATTTTACGATCCTCAAAGTAATACTAGCTGTAAGTTTAAGTTAAATTCCAAAATCTCTGTCATGCATTCGGAGTTAATCGCGATCTTTGAAGCTATCTCATACCTTGAGTCGGTGAATTTTCAAAATTGGGTAATATATTCAGACTGTAAAAGTGCACTCCAACACCTGACAAAGTGTACGGGAAACTTTAATGGTTACCCGATAGCGTACAAAATAATAAATCTTATTAATAGACTAAATACAGATAAAAATATTGATTTACAGTGGTTGCCTTCCCATATTGGCATTGAAGAAAACGAAACAGTTGATCATTTAGCTAAAGAAGCGTGTTTTGATGGTATCCCGGTAGCATATGAACCTCATTGGACCGATATCTTGAGCGAAGTCAAATTCAACTGTTTGGATATGTGGAAAGAATACTTTGACGAAAAGTCATTGACGAAAGGTATTTGGTATCGTACGATGCAACCGACTATTTCTAACTACCCCTGGTTTGATAATGCCAATATGAGTAGGCAAGAAATTGTGACAAGTTTGAGACTTCGCTCCGGACACATTCCCTTAAATAGTTTTGCTGCATTGATGGGCAAAATTGCATCTCCGAACTGTACCGAGTGTAATATGGTGGAAGACGCTTTTCATATTATGGTGGAGAGTTACCGGAACGAAGTGGAAAGACATTTCATTCAGGAAGAATTTAATATTAATTTTCGTGAATTAGGTGCGTGTAATACAATACTAGCTTTTCCAGCCTCTAAAAATGCAAAAATAATATATAAATTAGTTAATTTAGGAATTAAGCGTAGATTTTAAGTTTGCATGTTAAAGTGTTCCTATGAGGGTGACATGTTCGTATTGTGAACAAACCCTCTTTAATCAATAAAGAATTAAAAAAAAAAAAAAAAACGCTGCTGGGCTAACAGTCCTTATAAACGCCTTGGTTATGTTTACGTTTTTATGCCGGTGGTGGCGTTGTTGTGTTACTTGTCATTCCTTCCTGTGAAAATTCGCATTAGAACAAAATAAATAAGTATTGTGTTTTATAGAAATCTGGGTTTAGTTTTATTGAAATATTGCCCAAACCCATTAGGTTATGGACCCAGGCACATGATTATTGTATATTTCAGTAAAACTTCCCTTTAAGAGCAAGATTAAAACTGATATAAAATCTAACCCAAAAATGGAGGTTACGAATTCAAGAAAAGTTTGATGGAAGAAATTTCCGTCAATGGAAATTCCAAGTAAAATGTGCTTTGCGAGCAAAAGGATTGAATATAGATAAGGTAAGACCAGCGGAAACCAGTTCGCAAGTGCAGTGGGAAAAAGACGATGGGATGGCCATGTTCATTTTAACATCATCTATGGATTTGAACCAAATATCTCTGATAGAAAACTGTGAAACTGCGAAAGAAGTGATGACGAAATTAGAAGCAATTTACGAACAGAAATCATGAGCAATTTTATCAGTATTCTTATAGTGCCAGTGATACAATGGCACAGCACGTCCAAGGTGGAAAGCTTAGCGAAGCAGCTACGGGAGACCGGTGAGAAAATCAGTGATACAGCAATAATGACTAAGATTCTAAGTACATTACCATCAACGTACCGGTTACTTAGACAAGCATGGTTGTCACTCGATGAGAAAAGTCAAACAAGAACCTCACTTCTCGCCTGGTAGATGAAGAAGCCAGCCTTGGCAATGACACAAGTAGTAGTGAGACAGCACTAGTAACAACAAAAGGAAATTCAAAATTTAGAAATGGAAATAAACAGAACACTTCAAATGATCACAGACCAGGTCATATAGATTCATATGCTACAATTGCAATAAAAGAGGCCACTTCGCCAAGGATTGTAAATTTCCAAAGACAAAGAATGATAAGAAAAACCCAATAATATGTTAGCGTTCAGTGTTGCGATGAATGAACATGATGAAGAAGCATGGATTCTTGACAGCGGAGCCTCAATGCACATGACCTTCAAGCGGAACTACTTCTGGAAGTTGAATGAGTCCCAAGACAACAATTCTGTTAAATTGGGCAACAAACAGAGTATCAAAGTATGTGGTGAAGGAACTATATTGATAGACAAACTGGTTAATGGTACATGGGAGAGATGTAAACTTGAGAATGTTCTATATGTACCAGGCCCGAAGCCACCTAACAAGCCGATTCCTATCGGGTTGCCTTTCGAAATATAGCAAATACAAGCATCTATTATTTTCATTTTACATAAACAAAATATGAAAAGAACAATCAAAAAAATAAATAAACGCCTACCATTTTTTTCCGCGCAATCAATTTCAACTCGCGCCAAACAGACAAAGATTGTAAGCCGCAAGGCGAATCCGGAATTCAGTTCATAAAATTCAAAGTTTCTCTTATAGCGATCGTGAGCTTGAGGCCACATAACACCGCTAGTTTAAGGACGCTCGGAAGCCGAATATTACCGGCTTATGATAAGGATAGAAATATGAAATGCGTACGCCAGAACGAGACGGAATGATACTGGACTTCGTAATTAGTTTAGATAGTATTCTTTGGATGACAGATTCACATTAGTTTTGGTTCGTGCTTATTTTTTTGCATTTATTGTTTTCACCTGTCCATTTGCATTTGATTTGATATTATTGTTGAAATTTATAAGTTTTGCGTAGTTAGCGCATTAGGGTAGTTCTTCAGAGACAAAATTTTCGATGTCTGTGGGTATATTTCTGTAACCAACTAATAAAACGGCATGTAATATTTTTTTCTGTACAGTTTAGCCTTAGCTCTACCTGGGACAAATTCTATTTTTTTAATAGTAGCTATCTAGATACAAAATAAAAATTTTTGAAGTCTGTTCTCCTGATTCATATAGGGCGTCCGTTTCCCATTTTCCGGAACAAAATGGTCGATGTCGCATTTTCCTTTTGATTCATCAATATAAATTATAGTTATATCGAAAGGTAATTAATTGACCTCTTACAAAAAAAATACATATTAGATATAACTACGTTAGTGTAATTTTAATTAAGTAAATAAGAAGTGTCCGGCGTATAATACTGATTCATGTGGAGTAAGCTTTGCTTGACTGTACTCGGTCGAGGAATAATGATGAGAGTCTGGGATCCCACGTGGGGGGAAACCTGTCGTACAACGGACGTGCTAGAAGGCGGACATGAGGCTGGTTGGCTTAGAACCTGGTGAAACACAGGTAAATGTCTGATTCATCTGTGCTTGGTTTAGGTACCTTGCTGATTACAATGCCTAATTTATTAATTTTATTTTGCTGTTTTAAGACTTTAATCTGAGTTTCGTGTGATGCTTTTGGGTTACAGATTCGTGTAGAAAAATGATAATACTGAAGTCTGTATGAATGATGAGTTAAGCATGATTTTAGGCAAAATCATGATTCATCTGTGCCTGATTTATATGTTCAAAAACCCATATGAATCTGAAAATAAATTAGTTTTCCTCTTTTCCAGCCAGAAAGGAGCACTTTTGTTACGTTATTTTACTTTTTCATGTCAATAGAGTGTGTGTGACATAATTTTGACATTATTCTTCGGTATTTATTCATTAATAAGTCAAACTCTATCTATTTTATTTTATATTGCTGTTTACAACAATGCCACTATCAATAGTAGAAAAGATGGAACAAAATATATCTATGAGAAAAAGAGACTCACAGAACGTACGAATTTTTCATCCTTCTAAGATGGAAAATAAGAAAAGTTCCAGGCAAGTATGCTGTGTGGAAATTAGAAATGAAAGAATTATATTTGAAAAAATAGAGAGAAAAACAAAAGTAAACAGAGAGAATATTACTATCTAGTACCTATTTATAACAAAATTCTCGCTTTTTGTAAGTATTTATTTCTGTAATTGTTAGTTTCAAAACAAGAATTTTAATGTTGAATTGACCAGATTTTTTCCTTGATAATATGATCACTGTTAATAAATTAATTGTTTTATAAAAAAATAATATTGTTGTTATAATATTATGATTATTTTCTTATTACAAAGCCCAATTTTATTTACATCTGTAAAACTTCTGATTCATCTGGGCACAAAATTTTTAAACGTCGATATCTTAAAAACTACTTTGTAAAAAGAAGTCCCTCAAACAAATAAATGTTATTTGGAATATCTATTTTCATATGAACATGTGTTACTGAGCTGAAAGTGAAATTAAAATTTGACCATATGAATCAGTCAAAGAATCAAATTTCGAAGAACTACCCTTAATCATTCGATAAGTTTAAACTTTCGATTCAATGGTATTTAATTTTCGATTCTCTATGGTCATTCGATATGCCTTTCATTTAGACTAAAAAGCACTAGATATTTTTAAGTCTTCGATCCTGTCAAATATGTTTCCCCTGAAGCCAGATGCCAAACCAAGTGTAATATATGCCGCGGGGTTATTGGCTAACACGTGTGTTCAGCTGAGCTAATTATCCCGTTTTGAGTGTTTGTTGATACTTTTGTGCTTGTTATTGTTTATTTGTGTTGTCCTTGTGTTCGTAATCAGGTTTGTATTGTGTTTATCTTTAATTAAGTCCCGTTTCATCCAAATCATGGAGCGAAACAAACCACCATTATCCTGATCCTCCTGACATTCCAGCCTCATTAAATTCTTTCCTCGAACCCACTTGGATGCAAACAATTGGTTTCTGGATGCTTAAATTGTCAGACAGATCGTCACAGAGATGGATGTTTCTCAACAGAATATACGTAAGCGTCCCGTTGACGATACTATTCCCAATCCTCCAAGCAAGCAACCAAGAACTCAAATTGGACGTACCAAATACTCGGTACTGGATAAGGCCCCGTTTGTTGTAGATGTCTCTCGTATAGAGACTCAGCCAAATGTCAGCACTATTCTTCACCCAGTCAGTTTTGGTAAGTTTCTTTTGACCAACAACATTGCCAACGTTGTCCGTGGTGGCGTAAATAAAGTCGGTAGGAACCGAGTCTCAGTGGAGTTTGCTTCCCCCCAGGATGCTAACTCTTTCTTGTCAAATAGTTTGTTGACTAAACACAGCTTCACTGCATCAATCCCAACTTTTAACATCACAAGGATGGGTGTAGTTACAGGTGTCCCTACAGATCTGACCGAAGAAGAGGCTATGACCTTACTGACTGTGCCCTCAGGCTGTGGGCAAATTTTGAAAGTCCGCCGAATCAATAGGAAGACTCAAAGAGATGGCATAAATGAGTGGAGGCCCACTGAGACTTGTGTTCTGACTTTCGACGGTCAAGTGTTACCAAAAGGATTTTCTGCTGCTACACATCTCTCCCTGTTGAGCAGTACATATACCCGACTATTCAATGCCGTAAGTGTTGCAGGTTTGGTCATGTTGCAAATGTATGCCGGTCTAAACCTCGCTGCAGTAAATGTGGCCACGATCACCCAGGTGATGGTTGCAACATTTCTGAGGGCGAGGCTTTCTGTATATCATGTTCGGGAAATCACTTTGCCAATAGCAGGTCATGCCCCGAGTATGGTAGGCAGAGGGCTATTAAGACCGTCATGGCAGAGAAGAACATTCCATATGCTGAGGCTAACAAAGCTATCCCTATTGTTTCCCGCAATTATGCAAATGTCACTAAAAACCCAGTTACCCAGTCATACCGTAAAACTGTTACACTTAAACCAAAAACCCATGCCCCACTTTCCCCATCCTATGATAGAACTGCTCATCAGCAGATTATAATAGTCACTCCTCAACCTACCCAGCCTAATGGCTGTTCTCTCAACCACAGTAACGGCTCTTCTATTAATAATTCTACATCTATTATTGAACTCCTTATTAAACTCATTCCCATAATTATTTCCCCTTCTACTACTAATAACCAAACACCGTCCAACGTTGCAGACCAACTTATTAACCTACTTCTAAACATTAAAAATGGCGTCCCGCCAAGTATTCCTACAATGGAATGTGAGGAGCGTGTGGCATAAGAAGCACGACCTCATATTCCTTTTAAATAAATACAAGCCACTGGCTTGTTCCATAGCTGAGACCTGGCTGACCCCAAGTCTCAGCTTTCGTATGCCACACTTCAACATTCTCAGATGTGACAGATCTGATGGCTATGGAGGATCGGCTCTCCTAGTCAATAATCGGGTCCCCCTTTTACCCCTACCCTTTCCTTCTCTCACAGGCGACATGAGTGTAGTGGCAGGAAAGGTGGAAGGCATTACAGTGTTTTCAGTATATATTGCACACCCTCGGCATGATTTTCTGACTACACTACGCAATATGTTTACCAATATTACCGGGCCAATATTGGTCATGGGCGATTTCAACTGCCACCATTACAGATGGGGTTCAGAGCGCTGTGATGCCTTCGGTCTGGCTTTGGTTGAGATCTTGGATGATCTGGACCTATGCATTCTCAATAATGGTTGCTCTACACGCAGATCTTCTCCGGGTCAACAAAAAAGTTGTGTAGATTTAACATTTGTTCCGTTGAGTTAGCAGCTTCAACCATTTGGGAATGTACGTCCCTGTCGCATGGTAGTGACCATTACCCTATTGTTATTTCTTTATTAAACAAAACATATTTAGAGAAAACTTCCCCTCCACTTTTGAAATATAACCTGTCCAAACCAGATTGGACAAGGTTTGCTTCATTATTGGAGGATAAGATTGATACCCTTCCAAATTTAAATTCAAGTTTATTAGATCCATCTGGTCACTCCCATGCAAAGATCTGTTACGAGGGACTTGTCACAGCTATCACCACCAGTGCGGATGCCTGCTTCCCTCTGAAGAACAGTGCCCGCAATAAAATTCCTTCCCCGCCATGGTGGGATTCAGAGTGCACTTCTGCTATCAAGGATAGGAAGGAGGCAGAGCGACGCTACAATGCGGATATGTCCACCGAGAACCTACTCTCATACATGCAGATAGCCGCCAGAACTAGACGCCTTCTTCGCAAGAAGAAGCGCACAGGTTGGGTTAAGTTTTGCACATCTTTATCCCCCGCTACACCACCCTCAGCAGTCTGGAAAAACATTAACAGATACAGACGCGGGTGTACTCCCTCGGTCTCTTCACCAATAACCAGGGAAACGGCTGAACTTTTTTTTGACAAGATCGCTCCACCTTATGTTCCTTTCTTCTCTGAACTCTCCATTCTGTCTATACAAAACTCCTCGGATGATCCTTTAGATGTGCCTTTTGATTTGAAGGAATTGTTATTTGTTTAGGCGGTGTTATTCTAGATTTCGCCGTAACCAATTGTACTGTTACTTCACCAGCATAATCTGTTGAATGTGGTGCTTAAGCACGTCCGGGATTCAGCCCCTGGAGCTGACGGAGTGCCATATTCCTTTATGGCCAATTCTGGAGACAAGGCCAAACTGTACTTCCTCGAGATCATTAATTTTTGTTATAGCCATGGTTGGGTTCCGGATCAGTGGAAGTCTCAAACCATCATCCCCCTTCTGAAACCTGGTAAACACCCAGATGATCCGAATGGCCTTAGACCAATCGCTCTGTCCTCAGTCTTGGCGAAACTATTGGAACACCTCATAAAAAATCGTCTGGAATGGCTAGTCGAATCGAGAGAGTTACTGCCGAACTACCAATTTGGCTTCAGGAAAGGTCTCGGCACAATGGACAGTGTCGGTGTCTTGGTTGCGGACATTCGCGTAGCTTTCTCCAAGAACGAATCCGTTGTTGCCGCCTTCCTCGACATTTCCTCCGCATATGACAACGTCCTTCTTCCCGTACTCAGGCAGAAACTGCAGCAGCTGAGGATTCCGGTTAAGATGATCGATTGCATATGCGGGCTTCTTATGTCTCGCTCTTTGGTTCTCAGAGTCCAGGGTGAACACTTCGATGAAAGGCAGACTTGGAAGGGCCTTCCGCAAGGTTACGTCCTTAGTCCCCTTCTCTACAATTTGTACACAGTGGATATTGGCTCCTGCCTTAACAATAACTGTCACATACTTCAATACGCGGACGACATAGCGCTGTATGTGACAGATTCCTCTATTGTGGACGCTGCATCATCTCTCTGTCTCTCCCTGGACTCTTTGAACCAATGGCTCTTAAGCCACGGTTTGTCATTGTCGGCTCCAAAAAGTTCGGCAGTAATTTTCTCTCGTAAAAGACTGATCCCGCATATAACAGTGGACATTTCAGGACACAACATTCCTATAAAAAATAGCACAAAATTTTTAGGTGTTTCATTAGACTCTAAATTAAACGGAAACTGTCATTTAAATTTATTAGAAAAAAAATGTGAAAGAGTTGTCTCTATTTTAAAAGTTCTTTCGGGTGTGTGGTGGGGTGCCCACCCCTACACTATGAAATTGGTGTATAACGCCCTAATTCGTAGTGTCTTAGACTATGGGGTGTTCCATTTAGTTCCTTGTAACAAGGGTGCTTTGGCTGGGCTGGATAGGGTACAGTCCAAGTGCCTTCGAATTATCTCTGGTTGTATGAAGTCTTCTCCCATTAACGCATTGCAGGTCGAGTGTGCTGAACCTCCTCTGGCCCTGAGACGGCAGTATCTGGCCTCCCGCTTCTTGGCCAGACTTATTTCTAGATCCTCTCACCCCCTTTTAGCAAAATTAAATGAATTAGATGCCTTATGCACTAACTCCAACTACTGGAGAAATAAAGAAATCCCTCTCATAATTAAAGCTCTGCGTCAAATAAAAAATTTAGAAAACCCTATAGAACAAAGTTCCAGACTGCCCCTTTTCAACTTTCCTTATGATGTCCTACATTTTATCCCAAAAATCATCTTATGATATTGGCATCTCCAAAAACTCCCCTGCAGCGGATTCGGCTTTCAATGCGGTGGTGGGGGAACGCTGGACTGGGTTCCAGAGGTTTTTTACGGATGCGTCAAAATTTAATGATCTCAGTAACACTGGTGCCGCGGTATATTACCAAAATTCCAAAATAATTTTACAGTTCAAATGTCCTCAAGAGTCTTCTGTGTTCACGGGCGAATGTGTGGCTTTATTAGAGGCTTGCCTCTTTATAGAGTCACACCATAATATCGACAAAGCCGTTATTTTCACAGACTCCCGTAGCTGTCTGCAAGCCTTGACACAAAATCCCTTCAAAAGCAAATTGCACAGTTCCCTTGTTCTCAAAATTAAAAAATCCTTATTTTCTTCCGCTACTCGTCAAAAGGAAGTTCAGCTAGTTTGGATACCTAGCCATTGTGGCATTCAAGGCAATGAGTGCGCTGATACTTTGGCCAAAGAGGCCTGCACATCAACAACAGCAGATCTTAGCCATAATACCCATCAGAGATATGACCTGCTGGGCCTGCCAAGAGTTTGGCTCCAAGCTGCTTGGCAGGACCAGTGGAACATCACTGGGAGGAAAAAGGGTAAATTTTATCACGCTGTGCAACCACACATCAAAACAAAACCGTGGTTCTATGGCTTCAAAAAAGTTTCAAAACCTATTATTTCCACCATCTGCCGAATGAGATTAGGTTTTTGCTGTACACCCGTATTTTTGCACAAAATCCATGTACGTGACTCCTCTCTTTGCGAGTGCGGCTTGGAGGAAGGAACCCTGGACCACATCTTCTTTGAGTGTACAAACAACATCCCAAGTTTAGATTTATATAGCCGTCTCCCTGAACTTAAAATCCCTCTTCCAATTAATTTTCCTTCCCTTCTAACATATCCCTCCTCCGAATTGCTTGTGGCGATGATCATATTCATTCGTCACAACAATATAAAATTATGATTTGTGTAATGTTATGGTTGTGGTATACGTTTCTTTTATTTTTAACAAATCTAATATATATATTTATTTATTTGTTTGTTTCATCCACATTGTGTTCAACTGTATCACCAAAGAATTTCACTCTTGTTTTTCCTCTTTTTTTCTTCTCTCTCTTTTAACTTTCTCTTCTGTTTTCTATTTTATCAATAAATGCACACTTGTTGTTCCAGTTCACTCCTGTCATTGGCAGAATTGTCGACATCGACTTTGGTGCCATAAACCAAAAATAGAATAGAATAGACTAAAGTGACACAACTTAAATATATTATAGTTTGACAGCAATAGGTTATTCAATTTAGTGAAAATGGCAATTTTGCTATTCTGAAATTGACGTTTTTCACCTAAACTTACGATTGTCAAACTAAATCAGACTATTTATAAACGCGATTAAAATGGTGTGGAATAAAATTAGTTGTCAGCACATTTCTCTCGTATTTCTATAAAGTTTGGATGGTTTTGAGTTCATTATGGAATATTATGTGATTGCAGCTGTTGTCGATTCGGCAGAAAGGTAAATTTAGTGTTATTTTATTAAGATACAATACGAAATGCACTCATGACAACTTACACGGGATTTTTGTACAGAACATCTAATGCACTTGCTACCTACATTATTAGTTGGAAAAGAAGTGGATAAAATCAATCAAAGCCACTTCCAGGTTCTGTGTAATAACTAATAATAAATAACATTTTTTTAGAAACTATCAAGAAAGAATCCAATTGGAAAGATTGCGAGACCAATCGAACCCATTCCAAATGGCAGAGGAGAAATTTAGAAAAATTTTTAGACTCCCTAGATCGGGAGCACTTTATTTGGTGGATCAGCTACGGAATCCTCGGTTGGATGAAGGATTTATCCCCAAACACCTAAAGGTTAGAACAGTTTTGTGTTCTTGTATATGCATTAATTTACTCGCTAAAACAAGTTTGTAAGAATTATAGTTCCTGGATTTTGTGATTTTTTAGTCATAGTGAGTGTTATCTTCTCTGTCAAAACCTGCACGCCCCTCCACTAAAATTTCTTTACAAACATTTGAACAACCTACTGACTGAAAAGTGTATGCAACAAGCAGTGAAGGGGCGTGCATTAAATGCACGCATTTTTGTGAAAGATCTCTACCTACCTACCTGTATGATAATAGAACTCATATTCAGATTCTAGCTGCACTAAATCTGTTTGCCCAAGGCAGTTATCAAACAGCTGTTGGGCAAGACAACATACTTGGGCTCAGCCAGCCGTCAGTGAGCAGGTGCCTGACTCTTACAGCAGAAGAAATTTTGACTGTATTATCACCTCAATACTTGAGATTTCCCGTAACCCCCGAAGAAAAGGTGGCAGCCAAGAGAGAGTGAGTTATTTTTTTTTTTTAAGCCAAGAATATTTTATGATAAAATAAAACTGAAAACTGCACCACTCTTATTCATGTAACACTTTGGTTGTTTCAGTTTTCTAGACCTATATAATATGCCCAACACATTAGGTGCAGTAGATGGGACCCATGTGTCAATAGCAAAACCTCCTCTAAATCATCCTACTGCACCTGGCAACCTATTTTATAACCGAAAGGGCTATTATAGCATCAACTGCCAGATTGTGTGTATATAAACTACATTATAATATTAACACAATTAATTTTATCTTGAAATCTTGATTAAAAAATAAAAACTTTCAGGTATGCAGTGCGAGGGGGAAAATTATTGGGTTAAACCCAAATTTTCCAGGCTCAACCCACGATGCTGCAATATGGAGAGCATCAAAAATTCACACGGTCCTGAGGAATGAGTTTATACATGGGGAAAGATCTCAGTGGCTTCTGGGTAGGTCACTAGTAAACTTTTATACCTACTGGGGGGTCTATATTAGCTAAGTACAATATAAAGTTTTATTTATTTTAGGAGATAAGGGATACCCACTACAGCCATGGCTCATGACTCCCATTATGGTGCCAACTACTGAAACGGAAGCTTCATATAATGAGTTTCACACAAGGGCAAGAAATGTGGTGGAAATGTGTAATGGGCGCCTAAAGAACAAATTTAGGTGCCTACACACAGGCATCGATGCTTACACTACCAACCAGAAAAGGCTGCAAAAAATATTCTGGCATGTTGCACCCTATACAATATGTTTTTGGAAACATCTCATGGTAAGTGTACCTATTTTACTTATTAATATTATTATGTAATTCTTCTTTCATTTTATTTGTTTGCAAAATAAGAGATCTAAATAAGTGTATCTTTGCAGATGAAGAAGATAATATCAATGTCACCGAGGATAGCGAGCAGAGTGCTATTGTGGAGGATACCAGCACAGATTTTCTTGCTGAAGCAAGGGAAATTCGGCAATCACTTGTCAATTATTTTAATTAAATTAAACATTTTATTTCTTTCTATTAAAATTTTAATTTTCTTATCCTTAAACCTATCATAAATCAGAATCGCCACTCTCAATATAATAATTAACAAAATACAATAATCAACAAAATATAAAAATCAACAAAATTTAAAAATCAACAAAATAATTAACAATCAACAAAATAATTAACAATCAGTCAAAAATTTACTAAACTAATTCCATTCATTGTGAAGTTGGGCTAATGTCATTAGCGAGCTGAGAGCTTTGAAACAAGCACTAATGAGAGTAGCCGGTTACATGGAGTTGTAAGCTCCAAGACAAAGTAATGAGTTGAAACCCATCAGGTTTCATTCCCATTATCTTCGTCTTGGGCATGTACCACTAGATGTTGCATACCGGAAGAGCGTATGGCAGCTGCCAAAATTTCTGCAGCCTGCACAATGCTCTCCCGGAGTAACCGGCTATTCTCATTTAGTGCTTGTACCAAAGTGTGGTGCACTGGCGGGCGGGGAGTCCTCGGCAGTCTTCGACGACGCGAAATTCGGCTGCTGGACTGCCGCTGTGGTCCTGAATTCACCCCGCCGTCGGTTTCCACCGGCTGCTCTGCCAGTATGGGCTGTAGAGAGGGCGACGTATCGATATTTGGGGCAGGCGACATGGGCAGTGGGGAAGAGACAGGTATTCCCTGGAATAAAAAATAACAGTTAAATTCACTGAGCTCCAATAACAGTGGATAATTATTAATTTTCGTATTTATAGTTTGCATCACATATGCTTGCCGCTCTGAAACCAGTCTTTCCGATGCACATGGCATGGCTGCTGTTTTAGTATGGATAATTGACTACTGCGCAGTTATTTGTAGCCTGCTTCACAGTGCAATCAGTGCTTGAAAGGTTAATACTAAATTTTTTTAAACCAATCTTAGTAATATTTATTATTATTAAATAAATTACCATTTCCAAAGTGGCAAAACCATCTACAGAAGCAGAACCAATGATATCAAGAATTTTTTTCTCAATATCATTGAGATCTGCCCCTGCCGGTCCTCCACCTGTGGCCCTGATGGAATCCCTCACTTTTCTTGCCCTTGTTTTAACTTTTGCCAACCACACACTCCAAATCTGTTGAAATAAAATTAATTTACAACACATGAAAATCCAGTTTAACATTTCATCTGACTGATTACTACTTACATGTTGCCACTGCTCTACAGTCCTGCTGCAGCCCAGTTGGTTCAGCTTGCTAGTGACATTGGCCTAAAATTCCACGACTTCGGGATCAGCTTGATTTTCTAAAAAAATGTAGACCGGTGAAGTTAAAGATGACAATAAAAATAAATATATAAACACCGCAGCTTGTCCGCGAAATTTTCTAACCTCTGGCCATTTGCCGATTATTATGGAGCCGCTCCACGAGCAGCTCCTGCTGTCTCTTATTTGCTCGTTTTCTTGCAGCCTGCATATTTGTATCCACAAAGTTAATTAAACTATTTAACAAACAAAACCACAGAACAAAACAAAACAGATTGTTGATGTTGACTAGACATGGGTAGTTCGCGAACGAATGAACTAAATGAACTAGTTCATTTCCCAAAATGAACTTTTCATTCATTCACTGGCCAATCAAATGTGTCTTTAGTTCACTTAGTAATTCAATGTTTCTATCTACACTCTACGTAGTCTGTGGTGTTTCTTTTCGCGCGTGCATGGCTGATGGCTATTGGCTGAGTACACAATGGGCTATGGACGGACGATAAGCCCGCTCTACTCACACACATTCAACCAAGGCGCTCTCTCACTCGTACATGTTCGTGTTACTTCGTCGGCTGATCGGATAACGTCGGCTGATAAAGTAACGAGCGAATACGGCGCCTCGTCACCACGTGACCACGGAAATGTTATCAGTAGTTAGTCTTTTCACTGTAATATGAACTTTATAGTGAAAGGAATACAGTCTTATTTGACGTACAACAAAAGTGTAAGTAAACCAAAACGACTATTACCACCAATACAACTATATTTCTAGGTTGACAGTCCTAAGCCTGTTTAAAGTATGAAGGAAAATCGACATACGTATATAACTGAACTAGGGATTTATTGAAATACATCATTTCTCTAAATCACTAGTTCAGTCAATGAACTAGTGATTTCACTTCACTAAATCACCAGTTCAGTGAACTAGTCCAGTGAACTAGTTCAGTGAAGTAGTTCAGTGAAGTACTTCAGTGAAGTACTTCAGTGAAGTACTTCAGTGAAGTACTTCAGTGAAGTAGTTCAGTGAAGTACTTCAGTGAAGTAGTTCAGTGAAGTACTTCAGTGAAGTAGTTCAGTGAAGTAGTTCAGTGAAGTAGTTCAGTGAAGTAGTTCAGTGAAGTAGTTCAGTGAAGTAGTTCAGTGAAGTAGTTCAGTGAAGTAGTTCAGTGAAGTAGTCCAGTGAAGTAGTTCAGTGAAGTAGTCCAGTGAACTAGTTCAGATTTGCTGGACGAAATGAAGTACTGAATGAATGAATGAACTACTTCATCAAGTGAAAAGATATACTTCATTCATTTTCTTTTTACTGACACATTTTGCGCATCTCTAATGTTGACAAATTCAAATGTCCTTGATAGGGCTTTCCAACGGCGACGATAATACCGGAGATTTTCAACTTACTAAACCAAAAACCGGATTTTCTTTTCTCGAGATCACTTTTTATTAGTTAACTAGCTTTAATAAACTAAAATAAATAGCAAGATAAGTCATGGTATGCTTTTTTTTTTTAAATACGGCTGTTTTGTCGATTTTAATAAAATTATAAATGTATTTTTCTTATTGAAAACCGAAAAAGTATCGCCAAAGTTCTAATCATTTCCGATTTACAACCCTAGTATGATCACTATGGTCACAGATAGTAAAAACTAAAAAAATAAATATAAACAACATTATAGTTTTACACCGTCATTACGCTCCCTGGGCTTCATTAATGATTATTGCTATACAGTTTTAAATAATTATTTGATTTTACTCAGGTTTTTTTTTGCAATTCAGATCATTTCGTTCACTTTCATTCAGTTTTTATTTTAATTTCCGACAAATCTTGGTCTATGGTTTACTCAACTTATCGATTGTCAAACTCGATTTTAATTATGTCAAAACTGTAACTAAGTTTAGAGATTCTTGTTTTCAGAATAACTTACCAAAACCAACTAACTAAAAATAAGAAATTTTAGTTATAGTTTAGGTTAGTTCGGTGTACAACAGAATCGGCACCATTGTTTGGTAAGTGTTCAGTGTTCACCATAATGTTAGTTTCGAAGTTTTAACTAGATGGCGTTGTGCAATTACATCACAATCCTGAATCGCGGTGTTAAGGTGTGTAGGCGATTAGTATAAGGTTTTGTGAACATGATTTTTTGGAAATTGTTAATAATTGATTAACCGACTACAAATATTAAGGAGGTTACTCCGGTTACTCAATTTATTCGTCCTTAAAATACGTTAAATTCGTTTATTAAATCCATGACCGTTATTTGAAGCTTACTATTTGAGAAAGGCCCTCTCTGTTTTCCGGTTATTTATGTCCTTCTCTTTCACTCCTATACATCTGTCTCGCTCGCACACTCCCCACCAGGCAGGCCCGAGCGCAGTCGAGAGGCTCGAAAGCGTTCGTGGATCATTGGCGTCTTGTTTTCCGGCGAGTACGGTTGTCTTCACCTCACTTAGCCGTAAATTGAAAGTGTCACCTGCGCGTGAGTTAATTTTATATTTTAACGGTATTACCGTTCGTATTTCAAGGCGATTTGATATTAACGTTGATAATTCAAATTGATTACGCAGGTATGTAACGTATTATTAGCGTTACTTTTCTTACTTTCTTTTTGTTTCTAGAAACATTTACCTATGTTCTTTCTCATAATCTCAGTATAAAGTGTCATAATTATACTGTGTTCTAGTTTATGTTCCGGGGCCACGTGATTTTTTGTGATTCACAGATTACCTACCTACATACGGGCAAAGAGACCACTTGAACAAAAAAAATCCCAGGGTGCACCGGCCCGAAAAAACTGGTCTTCCCCCTGGAAAGAAAAGTGTTTTACTTTTAGGATGGATGATTTAGAAGAAAATAGTGCATGTGTGAACGCGAGTGTTGAGGAGTCGCGACGTGATCTATCACGGGATCGTGTGCCAAAGCCGGCTCATTCCAGTTCTCGGAAACGTGCACGCTCAATTAGTTCATCATCTAGTAGCAGCCCTTCTTCGTCCAGTGATTCCACGGATTCCGCCAGCTCTTCGGACCGAAAGAAGAAACGTGGCCGTCACCACAAAAGAAGGGGGGGCAAATATAGTCGCAAATCACGAAAAGACAAACGGCAGATGCACAAGTTATCCCGAGAGGTGAGTGCATTACGTAATCAAATTGCTTTATCCTCATCAGTGCCATGTGGCCGTGCGGAGCCCGCATCAGTTATAGACAACGACTTGTTGATTGATGACAATGTTAGTGGCATCTTGTACAATGATGGTAGTGACGCGTGCGCGAGTGAGCCTACTCAGGTTCAACTGCCGTTCAATTTCGATATTGAAACTAAACTGAAAGAGCCTGCGGTTCCTAAAGCACCCGATAATTTATTGAAAGCCCTTCAGGATATACAATATTTTAATAAAAGTGAATGGAGTGACGTCAGGTACTCTGAAGTACAGAAATCATATTGCCATACGCCTGGTTTTATTGACCTAGAAGCTAATGAGGAGATTCGTGAATATGATCAATTGCGCCATTTGGCTTATGCTGACAAGGCTTACGCAGCTCTTACATTTTGTGCGCTGGAACAAAGGCAGGCATTATCATCTACTTTGTCAGAACTACTATCCTGGGCTCACGCAGAACAGTGTTTAAATTTTAATAGCTTGCAGGATAAGATCACGGAGATTTTTTCTAAAGGTGATTTCCACAAAGCGTCTTCAGATTTGTTGCAGCTTATCTGTGGACACAGGGCTGAAGTTATACAAATGCGCCGAGATGGAATAACTAATCATGTTCGTGATCCTTTAATAAAGGCAACGTTACGCAAGATTCCACCATCCAACCGCCATTTATTCGAAAGTGAATCGTTTACCGCTGCCCTTGAAAAAATGGGTGGGGTTAAAAAGACATTCATGGCCTTAGTTAAACCTACAAGTGGTTCTGCTTCGCAAGCAGGACCAAGCAAGGCTGCACGCCACCCCCCGCAGGGGTCGGCTCACTATCATGGACCCTCGCAGGGTACCAGCCATGGATGCTGCGCCTCTGTGCCTCATCCACATTATCAATACCGCCAGTCCTCGCAGGACTGCTATCATGAACGTCCTCAGCGACAGAGCAACCAGAGTGACCGTCGCACGGCGCCTACAAGCAACAACAGAGGTTCCTTTCGCCCGCGGGGTGGCCGCCAAAGCTACAAGTCTCAGAGTCAGGGGAAAGGAAACCGTAAACGCCCCGGAGTCTCCTCAGACTACAACTCTGGGAATAAAAACCGTAAGTACTGACTCGACGGAATTCAGGGCGGGTCAACTGGCACTATTTTACAATCGATGGGAGAAAATGGGAGCTCCAAACTTTTTGTTGCGCATAATAACAGGGTATCGCATACCCTTTCTTCTAAAACCACCTCTAATGTTGCCACATTTGAGAAAAGGGCCCTACATCACACAGGAGTCCGAATCGATGTCGGCGCTCATCAGTCAAATGAAAGACCAAGGTGTATTAGAAGCAGTGCGACGTTCCCCGAGCTTCCTGTCAACAATGTTCCTTGTGCCAAAGAACGATGGGTCCGACCGCCCAATATTCAACTTAAGAGCTTTAAACGATTATGTAATCACGGAACCCTTCAGCCTGATAAATGTATCTCGTATACCGGAGTTCCTCCAGCCAGGCGACTGGCTTTGCAAAATAGACCTTTCGCAAGCTTACTTTCATTTGCCAATATCTCCGGCTCACAGAAGATTTTTGCGCCTCATTTACCAAGGGGAGCTATTAGAAATGACCTGCTTACCTTTCGGTCTCAGCACAGCACCGAAGGTGTTTGCTTCTCTGAGCAACTGGGTCGCTCAAACATTGCGAGAACAGAATCTGCGCATAATTGTCTACCTAGACGATTTCCTGGTAGTTCACCAGGACAAGGACATTCTGAAAACTCATGTTCGTACTCTTCTGAACCGTCTAGAATATCTAGGGTGGCAAGTAAATCTAAAGAAATCCGTTGTATCCCCACAGAAGAGTCTTGTGTATCTGGGAGTTCAGTGGGATCCTTGGGCCAACAAGAAATCTCTGCCCCAAGACAAGGTCAGAAATCTTATCCTCAAAGTCTCTGCAAGGCTAAACTTGGGCAAGGCTTGCCTGCAAGAATTGCAAAGCCTAGTGGGCCTTCTAAACTTTGCAAGTTTTGTGGTGCCACAGGGCAGACTACATCACCGGTCTCTGCTCAGTTTCCTAAATGCATCTCTAAAAATGCCAGTCAGGAAGGAAATCCACTTGCCAGACGAAGTCCTAGAAGATCTTCAGTGGTGGCTTCACAACTGCCACCAAACATCTGCAATCCATCTACCACCACCAGCTCACTTTGTGACCACAGACGCTTCCGATCTGGCTTGGGGAGCTCAGGTGGACGGTTACGCAGTGTCAGGTGTGTGGACTGCTCAAGAACAACATCTACATTGCAACCTAAAAGAGATGTTGGCAATCTTAAAGGTACTCGAAACCCACGGTCCTCTACTGTGCAAGTCCACTGCTCTGTTCCAGTGCGACAATCGAACAGTTGTTGCCTACTTGCGGAACGAGGGCGGCACGAGATCGCCACCCCTGATGGAAGTAACGTACAGAGTGTTCCGCTTACTAGATTGTCATCAAATAAATCTGACAGTCAATTATATACCCGGCATTTACAACGGACATGCGGATCACCTCTCCAGACACAAGCTAGTACCAGAATGGCATCTTCTGCCCGCTTGCACGGAGAAGGTATTTCACAAATTTGGCACTCCGGTAGTAGATCTATTTGCATCCAGTCGAGCAAAAGTGGTAGCCAACTACGTGTCTCTGGATTTAACAGATACCCAAGCATTATTCCACAATGCCTTTTCCCGACAGTGGAACTACCACCTTGCGTGGATATTCCCACCACCATACCTGATACCCAAGGTGCTGGCCCACCTCAACTCGGCGACCGGGCTGTACCTTTTAATTGTCCCCCGGTGGAGTCGGGTGTTCTGGCGGGCCGATCTCAAAGCTCGAGCAGTAGCAGCTCCGTGGTCGATCACCAATCTCAGAGAGAATCTAATAGACACCACGACCGGTCTGCCACCCCCCAAGGTTCAAGAAATGGCACTCGAAGTGTGGAAGTGTGGGGGTGGTCGAGGAGTTTGACGGGTTGGAATGAAGATCAAATACAATTACTTAAATCCTCGTGGCGTACTTCGACTCTTAAAACCTATAATATCGCGTGGATCGATGGGTATCTTGGTCTAAAAAATATAATTTGGATCCTTTTCACCCAACAGGGCCTATCGTTGCTAGATATCTAGCGGACTTACATCTAGTCGACAAGTTTTCTTATAACACTATTTTGCTTCACAAATCGGTGGTAGCTACTCTATGCAATGCCGAAGATGCTGGACGAATAAGTTCGCACACATTAGTAAAACACATCCTAAAGTCTATTGCTTTAAAGAAGCCTGTCGCCCATAAGCCTCCTGTATGGGATATAGATACATTGACCTCCTTTTTAAGTTCAAATATTGTAGATGAAAATAACCCTTTTGCCACTTCTCGACATACAGCAACACTCCTCCTACTGTGCTCAGGCAGGCGAGTTCACGATCTGACATTGCTGCTAGTGGACTCAGAGCATTGCATCGATGACGGCACCAATATTATTTTAAAGCCAATATTTGGCTCTAAAACCGATAGTGACACTCATAGGCAATCGGGATGGAAGTTAATGCCTAACACAAGCAATAAAAATCTGGATCCTGTGTTTTGGGTCAGAAAATTAATTGATCTTCTTAAAGATAGAAGAGATTCGAGTAATTGTCCAAACTTATTTATAAATATCAGAGGACAGGCAAAGGCGGCCTCTCGCACTGTGATTGCGGGATGGATTAAAACTGTACTAACAGAGGCTGGTATACCCGCTACACCTGGAAGTCTACGATCAGCAGTATCTTCAAAAAATTGGTCTGATAACTTACCTCTGGATGAAATATTGTCCAGAGGAAATTGGAAGTCCAAAGAGACTTTTACACGCTTCTACAGACGAGAGATACTGTCAGCCTCTGCTAGCAACAGCATTACTAGAATGTTCAACCCAGCTGATTGAATTTTTAATTTGTATTAATCTTTTGGAACATTGATTATACTAATAGAGTGACTGTTGTGATTACAGAATTATTAATAATTGATTTTTGTTTTATTTATTTTTTGCACACTCCAAAGCTGTTTAATATAATAATACATTATTTTCCAAATAATGGATATCTATCGCTTAACCCATAGGTATAGATTATTTTCCTGAAGTCAATCAAACTTACTTCACATTGGCGTCCCACCACCAGGCGATAACAAACACGTCTCAAATAGTAAGCTTCAAATAACGGTCATGGATTTAATAGAAGCGTTTTTCCTGAAATAAAACGCATATTAAATACTTACCTTATTTGAAGCTTACAATTAATTTCTGCCTGGTATTTTCGACTCAATGATCCACGAACGCTTTCGAGCCTCTCGACTGCGCTCGGGCCTGCCTGGTGGGGAGTGTGCGAGCGAGACAGATGTATAGGAGTGAAAGAGAAGGACATAAATAACCGGAAAACAGAGAGGGCCTATCTCAAATAGTAAGCTTCAAATAAGGTAAGTATTTAATATGCGTTTTATTTCAGGAAAAACGCTTCATCTACCCGAAGTCCAACACAGCCAGGTGAAATTGTTTACAGCGATGTGTGCGGCCCTATAGAAGAACCTTCTGTGTCGGGTATGAGATATTTTTGTATTGTTCGAAGATGGAGCTACAAGTTATCGTCATGTTTACTTCATGAAGCATAAGAGTGAAGTATTTCAATATTTTCTAGTAAGTTAAGTACAATGCAATTGTGAAGAACAAGTTTCAGCGTGATTTGCGCATAATTCATACAGATAATGGCTGTGAATATGTGAACCGAGAATTTACGTCATTTCTTGAAAATAAGGGAATTACGCATGAACGTACTGCCCCGTATACCCCTCAACAGAACGGGAGAGCAGAAAGAGAAATGCGTTCTATTATGGAAACTGCAAGAACAATGTTATATGCAAAAAATATTCCCTTGAATATGTGGGCAGAAGCTGTCAACTGTGCCACATAATTATTTGTTAAATAGAAATACATCAAGCCAGACAGGTGATGTTACGGCATATGAACTGTGGCATGGAGTTAAACCAAACTTGCAACATAACAGAATATTTGGATCCATCGGTTTTGTACATGTACAGTAGGCGTTCAAAAGTGGTTAGACACACTTTAAAGGCAATAGCTTGACGTTTGGTTTGACTTACGACCTTCTATTTTTAAGAGACACATTCATCATCAACTACTGATTGTATAGGATTCATAATTTCAACGCGAATAGTATGTGTCCAGTTGGCCCAGTGGTAAAGGGTTCCGCCTGACGTATGCGGTGAACGGCAAGGCATGAGTTCGAACCTCTCGCAGTGATATTCTTTTTGTAAGTTTTACTCAATTGTTAAATATTGTAATGGGACAGAAATATGATTATAATCGTTTGTTCACAATTTCTGTGAGGTAGACCAAGTTTTAGGAATAATTATTTGACTTGATCGAAATCAAGTTGTCGTTAGATTGTGGTTGTTGGTTAGTGACGTGTGATTATATGTATAGATAGCGATATATTTAAGTATTCGCAAAATGCCAGCGAATATCAATATTGAGGCAAGAACGAATATTATTGAAACATCTTGTTGAAGTTCATCAAATAAGTAGACTGTTGACTGAGGGATTGTCAGATTCGTATGAATCTGATATCACAAATATAATATAAGTTTGTTAATTGCATAAATAAATAAAACCAAATTAACATTTTAATTCAGCATGACTTTTTTATTTTTACCAAGACCAAAAAAAACATAAACACATAAAACTAATATTTGACTTTTTTCAATAAATAATAAGCATTAATAAATTGTAAATTAACATGAATAACTGACAAGTTATTATCATGATTTAAAAAAAAAGAACAAAAAAATAGCTAAACACATTATAAGACTAAGATCTCATTGATCATAACTCCACTTAGCCCAACAGCTATCAGTAATAAAATAAGTAAATTAAAAAATTCGAAGTGAAGATAAAAACAATATTATCCAATTTCATTAGCTGATTATAACGACTTAATTACGTTTAATTATATTTAAGAAACCAAAGGGTTTTTTTATAAAGTGCGGCCTTTTTAGTATGTTATCCCATAAAAAATTAATGTGTAATATTTGTCTTTATGTTAACAAAAGAAATATTGAAGATATGACTATTTAATAAAGCCATTTGAAATAGTAATAGTTCAGCAGGCCAATTTCTCTATGCGTTCCAAGGCAGCGGTGCCTTGTTACTATTTCAAACAATCGTCCCATGGCACTGTGGTCCTGGAACGCAAAACGCTATTTGCCCTTTGCGTTCCAGGGCCACGGTGCAGAAACAGGTTGTTTTTAGCAAATAATTTCTTCCGCTCCACCAAATATGAAATACCAAAAAAAAGTTATTTAAGAATCAATGTTCTTTTACTGAATTATAACCACGCAAATAACATAAGCACTACTTAAAAAATACTGCTACAGCTATGATTGTGAAGGCACCGCGGTCCTGGAACGCAAAGGGCCAGTTGCTCTTTGCGTTCCGGGGCTGCGGTGCGAAATTTTTTTTCTATGCAATCAGGCTTTTTGCGTTCCACTTAGTGCGATTTAGCAAAAGAAATATAATATGGAAATATGTTCTATTACTGAAATAGAACCACAAAAAAAATAACGGCACTCCATAAATATACCTTTTTGAGGACATCAGTTTAATTTTCGTTTTCTTTACGAAAAGAATGATTGAAACTTAGACTCAAATCTAAGCCCTAAATTAATAAGAACTGTGAATAAAATGATGTTTTCGCTTACAGTCTATTAACAATGAATACAACAAAAGCGATATAAAAAATATGGTCGTGCTTTTAAACGTTTCTTTTATTTCGTGATTTCTATAAAACAAACGGTTTTTGGCTGATATTTGGTGTAATTTTTGTGTTGAGTGCACGGTGAAACTAAACGGTTATTCATTTCGTGTTGAATTAGTTACTCATTGGGGGAAGCTATTTCCTTCGTATTCATTCACCATAATTTTATTATGATGTCTGACAACCGTCCGCGTCGGTGTTGGACTTTGCCGTCGATAACAGGACTCACAGTATTTCACTAGAACAAAACATGGAATACTATTATTATCTTTATGCAGAATACAACTGATAATTATTTTTACAAAAGAAAAAACTATAAATAACACGTCACTATCTTTTAAACAAACCTATAGTAGGGAATCTTGTCTAATAAATAATATATTAACATGTGAAATAACTAAAAATTAAATGTTAATACTCACACTTAGTCCGGTTTAATTTGATATTTGTATTGTTTCATCCATATTTATGCAGGGCTATATTTATTATTCACCCTCAGTGATTATATTATTCCCATTGTTAATATTTCACAGCAAAACAATAACATTAAAACAGCGTAATAGATGTAAACAATCGTCACACAAAATAACCAGAAATCAACAACGTTCTATTATGAGACTCGAAATGAACTAACATAGTTATGTCTACCTCACGAATCGAAATAATTTACTTTTGTAACTTTTGTTTTGTTTTCTCTGATCTACCTACAAAACTTTATTATACTTAAATGATGATAACGGTCGAAACATAACACTAATGACTAGTATTAGTAATTATTAAAAAAAAAAACAATTTTATTTATCAAATTTCTACAAAAAAATGCATGAAAAATAACAAAAAGAATAAAGCAATTATTTAAAATTATAAAAATAAAAGTAATTAGAAAAAAAGGTGAGGATCGATCCTTCGCCAGTGAAGGATATATCCGAGCACGTTAACCACTGCGCCAGCATTATTTGTTGGAGAAGGTTGAAATTATGAAGTATACCGTAAGTTCCTTTGATTTGTATAGTATTAAAACAACTTATAATAAAAGGTCGTAAGTCACAGCGAAGCGTCAGGTTATTGCTTTCAGAAATGGAAGAAAGATTTTGGAATTCGACTGTACCAAAAGAAGAGCGAAGAAAGCTTGCCAAGAAAAGTGCTAAGATGTTGCAAGTAGGATATGACCATGATAATTACAGGATGTATGATATAAAAACAAAGAAGATTACAATATCCCGGGACGTGAAATTTGATGAATGTGGTAATCCAGAAGAAAAGCAAAGTGTCAAAGCTGAACAAGAAGATCATTCTACGAGGCCTACTCTGCAGAATGAGCTTCAACAAGGCGATAAATCTGAAGAAGATAGTTCAGATGATAGTATGAAGAGTGTAGAAGAAATGGATGAAACTTATGTCCCTCTAAAACATATATGTTTGGAACAAGAAGAACAGAGAAATGTCACACTACGTCCACGTCGAAATAACAACCTGGAAGATAATTTCACAGAATTCGAAATACCTAATACTTATGAAGAAGCAATGAATAGTCCAAATTCTCAATTATGGAAGAAAGCTGTGGCTGAAGAGCTTCAGTCACATAAAGAAAATCAAACTTGGATATTAACTGATAGAGCAATGAAGAAACCTGTGTCTTGTAAATGGGTATTCACGATAAAGAAGAATAAAGATGGAGAAATAGTACGATACAAAGCACGACTGTGTGCACGAGGATTCACACAAGTCAAGGGCTTAGATTATACTGAGACTTTTTCCCCCACCAGCAGGTATGACTCCATCAGGGTACTTCTCAGCATTGCTGCGAGAGATGGACTGGAGATTGAGCAATTTGATGTTACGACGGCCTTCCTGTACGGTGAGCTTTCTGAGGACATATACATGGAGGTGCCAGAGGGGTTGGAAACACAGTCAGATAAAGTATGTAAGTTGATTAAATCTATCTATGGTCTTAAACAATCATCCAGATGTTGGAATGAGAAATTTTGTTCTTTTCTTGATATTTGTGGTTTCAAGCAATGTCCTTCTGATAACTGTGTGTTTATAGGATACTTTAAAGACATAAAAGTAATATTAGTTCTCTACGTTGATGATGGATTGTTGCTATCTAGAAGTAAAGTTGTGTTATCTGAAATATTGAATATGCTTAAACAAAAATTTGAAATTAAGATTTTAAATGTTAATTCATTTATTGGTATGGAAATAAATAAAGAAAAAGATTGTATAAGCATAAGTCAAAGACAGTATATTGAAACAATGATCAATAGATTTAATTTGTCACATGCAAAAAGTAGTAATACCCCTGCAGATGTAAATGTATATTTAACTAAGAGTACAAGTAATGAGTTAATCAATTTCCTTAAATGCAGTGGGAGCATTATTATTCTTGTCATCTGTATCTAGACCTGATATAGCATATGCTGTCAATGTTGTTAGTAGATATGTCAATAACCCAGGTCCTTCACATGTTACAGCGTTGAAAAGAATCTTTTTTTTTTTTTTAGCGTGGTAAAATCATCAAATGAGTCCTCCAACCCCGGGCAGGGCGGGAGGGACTGTCAGACTTCTACTGACTAAAATCCACGGTGTCCTTCATAGCCTGTTATGTTCCGGGGTTACGGTAAGGGAATAATCCCGCGACCCCGGCAGGCTTTGGCCCTCTAAGAGGGGGGCCCCGTCATTATGCTGACGCTCTTTGAGGCGCGCGTGGGACACAACGCGCCGTCGACCCGGGCATGGTCCTTGGTCGGGCAGCGAGTTGCCCTTTACTCGCTGCCCGCATGCCCGCGCCTACGGTGGCCGGAGATCATCTTGCGACGTCCGTCGCCGTGGGCGCCTACCACTGCGGCTGGGGCGGAGGGAGGACGCTGTCCTCTCTCGCTCGCGGCCCGCCTCCTCCTTCACGAGCATTACTGCCTCGCAGAAGGAGCTGACCGCTTCCCACTCCGTCTCGCCCCGCAGCATGGCCGCAACCAATGCCGGGCGCGAGAGGTCTCCGCCTATCGCAGCCGTGAGGACACGTCGGTGCTCCGCCCAAGCTGGGCAGTCTTGTGTGACTGACGGCGTCAGCGTAACAAATTACGCTGACGCCGTCAGGGAGGTCGCTGCGCAGCACCCAGTCGTATCCGATGTTCCACAGGGGCGGTCCCAGGACCGAACCCTGTGGAACACCGCACGACATCTCTCGCCGGTTCCACTCTCCCCGGTGACCGGGGTAGATGACGGCTCTGTCCGTCAGGTAGTCCTCGACTATTCGGCGGAGGTAGGTCGGCACCCGGTGATACCGGAGTGACTCCCTGATGCAACTCCAGGGCAGGGTGTTGAAGGCATTGGTGATGTCCAGAGACACCGCCAAGACGACCCTGCCCCGGGCCACTGCATCCCCCGTCGTGAGGGCTCTCACGCGCATGATTGCGTCCACCGTCGAGCGCCCCCTGCGGAAGCCGAACTGGCTCTCCGACAGGTTCGTGCGCACTCGATTCAGGTGCCCGGCGAGGCGGTCTGCAATGACTCTCTCAAAGAGCTTGCCCACCTCGTCGAGCAGCACGATGGGCCGGAATGCGGACGGAGAGTCCGCAGGGCGCCCGGAGTTGAAAAGAATCTTGCGTTATTTAATTAATACTAAAGATATGTGTATTGTGTATCAGGATAATATTGCATTAGTTGGGTACTCTGACTCTGACTTTGCCGGTGACTTGGACACTAGAAAATCTAATACAGGTTATATATTTTTAATGAATGGAGGCCCTGTTACTTGGTCTAGCCGTAAACAAAATACTGTGGCATTATCGACAACTGAGTCTGAGTACATGGCTGCCAGTGAAGCTACTAAAGAAATTTTATGGCTTAGGCAATTTCTTTGTGATATTGAGGAACCACAAGACTTGATTACACTAAACATTGATAACCAGAGTGCAATTAAGTTAATAAATAATCCAGTTTTTCATAGAAGAAGCAAGCACATAGATATAAGATATTATTAGGATAGAAGCCATAACGAATAGCAGTTTTTGTCGTCATCTGACAACCCCACTATAAAAGGACCGTCCTGTCAACAGCTCGGTCATTTGTCGGTTGGCGCTTGTACGGTGAGGTTGTCTGGTGATCGCTATTATTTGCTAGTAATTGTCTTTATTTATCGTGTACATTTATTCAGTGTGTGAATTGTTTTTAAAATTAACGGTTGTTTGCTTAAGTGATTTTGTGATAATTAATTTATGCTAAGAAAATAAGTAAACCCTAAGTGATTATTGTTTTTTTTTTATTGATTTCTACTTCTGATTCCTAAAATCAGAAGTGGGATAGGCCTGTGCCCATTTAAATTAAAAAAAAAAAATACCGTTGAGAAAGCAAAACAGCCGTTAATTTGAAATTCCATAATGCCTCGATCATCCCGTTCGCGTAGCACATCCAACGAAGTATCACCTTCAAAAGGACGTAAACGACAAAGTAAATCACGTCGACACCGCCGTGATTCTCGGTCACGTCACCCCCGTTCCCGCAGTCGTGATAGTTCCGTTAAACAGGCGTTGAGTGCGATTATAACGCGATTAAATGCTATCGAAGAAAGTACCGCGAGTGTTTCACGTACCCCAGTGCAATCAGTCCGTGGCAACACACCTCAACGGGAAGAGCTGGATAATAGTGCGACAGATGCAGCAAAAGTGCTGGCGGATGCGCTCGTTGCTATGCGAACGAAGCCGCAGAATTATTATGTGTCCAACTTTGATCCTGCTATCCACAACTTTGAGGTGTGGTGTGACGAGGTGGAAAGGGCCAGGTTAGTAAATCATTGGACAGATTTGGAATGCTTGTCGCGAGTTGCCAATTGTCTTAAAGGTGATGCTAGGTCCTGGTTAAATGAGTGGACCACAAGTGATCGTTCGTGGTCTAACTTTTCAAAACAATTTATGTCTCTTTGTCCGCGAAAACTCGATTACGCTAATATACTTTTGAAGCTATTAACACGACTTCTGAAAAATTTCCTACTTATGCAGAATATGCTCGCCGTTCATTATTAAAGCTACGTATTGTTAAGGGTTTGAGTGAGGAACTAATGGTTCAAATAGTGATACGTGGAATAAGCGATGCGCAGGTTCGTGCAGCGGCTGCGAATGCCGATCTTACGACCGAAAATATCGTTTCGTTTTTAGCTATTTACAACAAACCCCGTCCCACTAAAACTGACAATCGCGGTTCCTCCACTAGTAGTGTAGCAAAGAAACGAAAACCTGATAACCCCGAAATTAAATGTTTTACTTGTAATCAGACCGGTCACAAAAGTTTTAATTGTCCTAAAAAGAGTAAAAGTCTTAACGATAACTCGACAAAGATCACTTGCACTTTCTGCAAAAAGAATGGACATAAAGAAAGTGAATGTTTTGCAAAATTACGGTCGGAGGGACAAAATAAAAATCAAAAGAAAGTTAACCTCTGCAAAGAATTGTCGACTCCAAACGATAATGGTAATGACATTAGTACTGCTGTGATACAAGGCATACCGGTGGATATTTTGATAGATAGTGGCGCCATCAACGTTTCCTTGATATCATCAGACGTCATAAAATTCTTCTCTTGCTCCCGCAAACCAATTCACTGTGTTTTAAAGGAATAAGTTACGACGGAATCGTGGCTCGCGAGTATGTCACGCTTACAGTTGAATTTAGCGGCATCGCGCTTGAAGTCGATTTTGTCATTGTACCCGCTTCTTGTATGAATACGCCGATTATTATCGGTACAGACGTACTCAACAGGGACGGTGTAACTTTTGTTAGGACTAAAAATGGACAATATTTGACACATTCCTCTCAAGTACTAAAAGTAAATGTTGTTGAATCAAATACTAAAGTCAACACACCTCTTCAAGGTGAACATTTAAAGTCTCTACTAGCAGTAATAGACGACTTCTTACCTTATTTAATATCTGGCACTGCTATCACCACAGTTCAAACAGGAAAAATTGCAAATCAATCTGACTAGTGACGTTCCCGTAGCCTATCATCCCTACAGACTATCATATCAGGAAAAATTAAAAGTACGCGAAATAATCAAAGATTTATTAGACAAAAACATTATTCGTGAGTCCGATTCTGAGTATGCGAGCCCCATCATATTAGTTAAAAAGAAGGACGGTGCAGATAGGATGTGTGTAGATTTTCGAGCGCTAAATCGTATAACCGTTAAAGATCGCTATCCCCTTCCTTTAATAGAAGACCATATAGACCGCCTTGGTAACTCAAAATACTTTACCGCCCTTGATATGGCTTCGGGCTTCCATCAGATTCCAATTGAGGATAGCTCGATACACAAAACTGGTTTTGTCACGCCTGAGGGGCATTACGAGTATTTGAAAATGCCTTTCGGCTTATGTAATGCCCCGACGGTATATCAACGAATCATCAATAAAACACTTCGAAAATTCATCGAATCCGGCAATGTCTTAGTGTACATTGATGACGTACTTTTATTAAGCATGACAGTTCATGAAGGCATCAAATTACTGCGTGAGGTTCTAGAAACGCTTTCACAAGCTGGGTTTTCGGTAAATCTTCGAAAATGTTCATTCTTATCTTCTGAGGTAGAGTATCTGGGCAGAGTAATTAGCCATGGTCAGGTTAGGCCGAGCCCTAGAAAGATCGAGGCGTTAACAAACACACCTACCCCAAGTAATGTGAGACAGGTCAGGCAATTTTTGGGCCTTGCAGGATATTTTCGGCGGTATATCCAAGGTTATGCGACCAAAACCGCTAGTATATCACGACTCACAAAGAAAAACGTTAAATTCGAATGGGGACCTGCGCAAGAGTAAGTCCGCCAAGATCTCGTTAAACAGTTAACGAGTGAGCCCATACTTGCTATTTTTGATCCAAAATTGCCCACTGAATTGCACACAGATGCAAGTAGTGCAGGTTATGGGGCTGTATTAATGCAAGTACACGGAGAGGGTAATAAACGTGTGGTTGCCTATTTTAGTAAGGTTACCCAGGGAGCTGAAAGCAGATACCACTCTTATGAGTTGGAGACGCTGGCGGTCGTCAAGGCACTGCAGAACTTTAGACATTATTTGATTGGCGTTACGTTCAAAATCGTAACGGACTGCAATGCCTTGAAGGCCACCGAGCGCAAGAAAGATCTGCTTCCACGCGTAGCACGCTGGTGGATTTATCTGCAAGACTTGGTTTTCACGATAGAGTACCGAAAAGGCATAATGATGTCTCATGCCGACTATTTGAGCAGGAATCCACCAGTTGTGCAGGTTAACCAGATCGACAGACCACGGAACTGGGCACAAGTGGCCCAGTCAGCCGACAATGAAACTAAGGATCTCATACAAAAATTAAGTGACGGGCAATTAGATGCTCGACGTTATGTATTTCAAAATGATTTATTGTATTACCGTTATTCACCAATCGGTGAAGAGTCAAGGCTTTTGTGTTTTGTGCCTAAGGGCCACCGGCTTAGTTTATTGCGAATATTCCACGATGAGCATAAACACATCGGTGCTGATAAAACCCTTGATTTAATTTTAAAGCATTTTTGGTTTCCGGGCCTAAAACAGTTTGTAAACAAATACACCTCGCACTGCCTGATTTGCGTTTCCAAGAAACGAGTTCCCAGGGCTCCACATCAACCAATCACTTCATGGGAAAAGCCTGAAGTCCCATTCGATACTATACATGTTGATGTGTTAGGCCCACTGCCGGAATCAAACGGCTATAAATTCGTCTTTGTGTTGGTGGATTCGTTTACAAAGTTTTGCCTACTATATGCCATATATCGACAAGACACAAGCGAACTCAAACGCGTTCTTAACGACGCAATATCTTTATTTGGTGTCCCAAAATTAATAGTCTCCGACCGTGGTCGCATGTTCGAAGCGGCTGAATTTACTAGCTGGATATCAGAATTAGGTTCTGCCCTTCACCATATAACTCCCGAAATGCACCACGCCAATGGTCAAGCTGAGCGCTATGTACGAACTGTATTAAATTTAATTCGTGTTGAAAGTCATAATAAAAATGTATCTTGGTCTGATTCTCTACGGAAAATTCAACTTGTTTTAAATATAACTAAACAAAAGACTACCCAATTGTCAGCGTTAAATTTATTAATTGGTACTGATGCGACCACTCCCGTAATCCGTGCGTTGATCCGAGACGTGGCAGTTGAAAATGCCCAACCCAATCGCGAAGCATGGCGAGAAATTTGCAGGAGTCGAGCAAAGGACTTGCTTAAGGCCAATCAGGATAAACAAGATTCCCATGTCAATCGTCACCGACACCCTCCTAGAGTTTTCAAGACTGATGATCTGGTGTTCGTCATAAAGTATTCCCAGTCGACGGGAAAACTGGACTCAGGAATGAGAGGCCCTTACCGAGTAATAAAAGTTTTGCCAAGTAATCGCTATGAGCTCAAACTGTTGGGCGGCGCTCGTGGCAAAACCACTCAAGCGGCAGCCCAATATATGGTGCCATGGAAGGGAGAGTGGTGTCCCGAGAGTTGTGCAGCTTTCTTTGAAAGTGAGTAAAATGTATAACTGTTGTTTATGTTACAGCTACCTAATAAAGCATGCCTGGTTTGTATCTGGCTGGAGATGAAAGGCTTATGCTGAGTGGCTACATGGTTGGACATTGGTCCTGCAGACACATACCATGTATGTGTATTGGACGCTTGAGTCCTGCAGACACGTATTTTATATGTGTATTGGACATTGGTCCTGCAGACACGTATTTTATACGTGTATTGGACATTGGTCCTGCAGACACATCATGTATGTGTATTGGACGCTTGAGTCCTGCAGACACGTATTTTATATATATATATTCTTTATTGTGTACAAAAATAATTACAATAAAAACATTAACTTAAATTTAGTTCACAAAGGTGAGCTTATCTCTAAAAAGAGATCTCTTCCAGCCAACCTGTAAAACTGATATCGACGCTTGAAAGGCAAAAATTACCAAGCGACATGTAGCCAACTTTACAGGAGAGCATTTTAAAGTTTTTATTTTTGGAAAAAAAATCGTATAAAATCACCTATTAGTCATAATTACGTAATTCCAACGAATTTTAAATACATTTTATAGGCTTAATAATCTGGCATTTAAAAATTATGGATTTTCTCATTAGTTTATGAAATAGTGTCGGTTGGTAATAATTTTGTACAAAATCACAAACAGGCAAAAGTTACTTACCGACATCAAAATTTAATGATAAAACAACTAAAATTAACTAAACCCGATTATTTTATTATTGTGTTTGAAGCAAGATGACGTATCCTGGATTGGCGCATGTTTGACTTACAGGTAAAATGATCTATATAGAAAACAAATATATTTTTCTAACAGCCAATTATAACCATGTTACAAATTAAATGAGGTTAGTGTAGGTTTTTTTTAATAAGTAGCAATAAATTTAGGTTTTAACACACAAAATTAAAAAAATTTGGTTAAAGCTTTTCGTAACCATCATCACAATTTTCAATGTTTCACTGAATTTGACACGTGTCAACTATCGCACTGTATTTAGGTACACAAATTACTGAGTTGAAAAAAAAAACATTATTTCAAAGAGGAAACGGTTAAGTTGTTTCGAATACAGTCATTGCCTTGAAGATTTAATATCACTTTAAAAAAATTAGATGTTGTCCAGCAGTTTGCCGTATATGATTACTTCCCAGAATTTAATCCTTATTAGCAACACTATCGAATGGTGTAATAGTACAGGGTGCAATTTTTTTCCAAAAACAGCGGGTTCGATTCCTTGCCAGAATTATTGAATTTTCTAAAAGCCAATCATGCAGTTTTAGTTTTAGTCAAAATCGGCCTCGAGATTCCTTTCAATGTTTTTCGATATTCGTCATAGTTTTGTATACGGCAATCAACGCACAGTTCAAAAATTCATCTTGTTTATCGTAATGAAATTCATCATCATCATATCAACCGTAGGACGTCCACTGCTGTACATAGGCCTCCTTCATAGATTTCCAATAGGTCCGGTTGGAAGCTGCTTGCAGTCAGTGCGATCCTGTGATTTTCATCAGATCGTCTGTCCACCTAGCAGCGTTGCCTTAGGGCGTGGTCTCCATTCGAGAACCTTGCGGCCTCATCGGCCATCGTTCTGCGTGCTATGTAGTCTGCCTACTGCCAGTTGAACTTGCTGGTTTTCTGGGCTATGTCTGCAACTTTAGTTCAGCTACGAATCTTTTCATTTCTGATTCGATCAGGCAGAGGGACTTCGAGCATAGCCCTCGCCATAGCTCGTTGGGCTACCTTGAGCATACTAATGAGGCCCGTAGTAAGAGACCACGTTTCGGCGCCATAAGTTGTCACACATTTGCCGAAAACTATGAGGTACTGAGGTATTCTGGACGAGGAAACGTTACGCAGTTTCCCGAACGCTACCTGGCCGTGTTGAATTCGGCGGTTGACCTCTTTTTTAAAGTTTTTTTAAAGCTGCCTAGGTTTATTCCAAGTAGATATACGAGTCAACAACTTATCACGTCTGTATGATATCACGTTTCCCTGCCTTACGCTTTTTTTCAAAGGAATCGCTTTCCAACTCTGAACCTGTACTCGGGCCGACATAGTGGTATTGTTTAAGCATCTAATCACTTCGTTATACCGATAGTCAATACGACATCGTTGGAGAGATTCAAGAACTGCCCAGTTGCCCACATCTCCACCGATTTAAAGTCTTTCTCATAGTCCACAAACGCCAAAAATAAGGGCAAGTTATACTCTCCGGTGTTCTGTATAACTTTCCGCAGCGTGTGTGTGTGGTCTATGGTCACCTTTTCGGAAACTGGCTTGTTGTGTCATCAAACCTGCGGTCGAGATGGTTCGTGATGATGTTCCTTCGAAAAAAACTTATAAACGTGGCTCAAGAGCGAGTTATTTCTTAATAAGGTGTTGTCATCCTTCTTAAAGAAAAGAACCACCAATTTCCACCCACTTTCAAAAGCTCTGAAATGACTCCATCTTCACTTGGCGCCTTATTATTTTCAGCTGATTAGGGGCCATCCTAATTTCGTAAAGGCCACGGTGTCTTCAATGTGATGTCGGGTTAGATTGGCCCTTGGATCTGTGGCCACGCTGCTAACAGGTTTGGGTACCGAAGCTTATAGCTGCGCATAAAGGTTTTCGACCTCCTTCAATACCTCTGCTTTCTTTGCATCTTCTCGTTTCAGCTTTGTCAGCTGGCTTTGCCCAATAGATACATCTCTTGCAAACATTTTCTTAGTCGTCGTTCGTCGTCTCTTTAATGTGGTTAGTATTAAAGAGATCACCGTGCCGCAAGGATTTTGAATTTGTCTATTGATCTGCATAGATGACTCGGCGTCACCGAAAGTCCGTAGTCTTAATAAGCGTCGTTCAGTCATAAGGTTGAGAGTGATGTCGGAAAGTTTCTGAGGTCTATTTGCACGGCGGGGTATAAAAGACTTAGAGCAGTTTCTTTTCAGTTTCATAATGTTTCCAGTTTCTACAATTGAACTGTTATTAATCTCGTCACCTAAAATTTTTCGTAAATTAATTTCATGTACTCGAATTGCCATAACAATTTAACTGTAATTTAACTTATGAGACTTATTTTATATTGCATGAACAGAAAACCAGTTCCATGGAACTACTTGGATAAAAAAAAACCAGTAGTTCCATAGTGGAACAAGAAAAAGAAACTGCTGGGATACGGCGAAAATTTTTACGTGAAATGAAATTCGGTTAAATATTTTTCGAACTTATGATAGGCAAGACGAGTAGGTGATACATCGATATTTCGAGCTACGCGACGTACTACGTGCGATGCGCACGATCACGCGGTTTGCCTTAGCGACAGTTGAGTGAAGAATATTCGAAATTATTTGACCAACAGCCATTCATGATCTGATTTGCAACGCGTTCATGCGACAAAACAAAATAGGTGCAACGGGAATAAACTGATTTTTGTACAAATTTCATATCGGAAATAGTTATCTAAGTGACAAAAACAGTAAAAAAAACGGCAGGTAAAATATTACCAAACGACAAAATTTATTTATTTTAGGCAGGTAAAATAGTACTATATTACGTTTTAAAGTACACTGTATTTAGGAAGAAAATACTAAATGAAAATGAATACATCATTAAGGTGTGTTAAAAAGTCTTAAATGAAGAAAAATATAAAATAATAATCAGGTAAAATTTCTTAAGCAATGCTCACACAACAGATACCGTAAAGTAAAAAATACTAAATGTTAAATCGCATTAATTCAAGTCAAGGCAAAATTTACTAAGTGTTAAAACTTGAAATCAAATATCTACCAAGTGAAGTTTATTCATAAATCGGTAAAATTTTGGTCGCTTAGTCGCCGAAATTAATGAAAATTTGTACTTTTTTAAGTTACCAAGCGACAGCAAAAGTCTTCCTAGCTGTACGAGAGTAGGATCAATCGACGCAGAAAAATTTTCTGATTTCAATGATATATATAACTCAATATCGCCCAAAATGTCGCTTGGTAACTTTTGCCTTTCAAGCGTCGATATATATTCGAGATAAATAGTACGGTGACAAGAAAAATGTACACACAAATCATTCAATTTTTAAAACCATCCAATAAAATAAAATAAATATACATATATAAATATAAACATATATATACACACAATAAATATATATATATATATATAAAATATATGAAATACATAAAAATAATATAATATATACATAAATATCATGATTGTTGTGAAAGGAAGTGCTCTTTCAATCTTTGTTTAAAAGATGTTACAGAGGGAGAATTTTGGATTACCAATGGTAAATTGTTCCAAAGTTTCGTAGCTCGATAAGTAAAGGAATTGAGGAAAAATTTTGTGGTCGCTCTAGGACACTCAAGAACCTTAGTGTTACATGCGCGCCTAGGCCGTGGATTAGGTGGCAGTAAGCGGAAGCGGGAGCGGAGATAGTGAGGAGTGGACGGGTCTTTGAGGATTTTGTAGAGAACGGATAGGATGTGCACATCACGACGAAGTCGGATTGGGAGCCATTTTAACTGAGCACGAAATTCAGAGATGTGGTCATATTTGCGAAGTCCAAAATAAACCGAATAGCAAGATTTTGTAGACGCTCAAGTTTATTTAGTTGCTCCTCAGTCACATCCAAGTAACACACATCAGCATAATCAAGAGTAGGAAGGAGAAGTGCTTGAGCAAGCATGACTTTAGTTTGGAAAGGAAGAAAGGTCTGGAGTCGTTTGAGAGAATGGAAAGAATAGTGCATGCGCCTGCTCACCTCACTAATCTGGGCTGACCAGGATAAGTGGCAATCAAATATTATTCCCAAGTTTTTTGCTTTATCCGTGTATGGGATACAGATACCATTAAAATAAATTTTGTTTTTGTTTATATTTTCAAGCCTACACCTTAGTCTACTACTACCTATAATCAGAGCCTGTGACTTAGTGGGATTCACCAATAAACCAAAGTTCTGTGCCCAAGTTTGTATGGCTGAAAGATCCGAATTTATTGCTTCGACCACTTTGGGAAATTCATCCAATGAAAAATGTCTGTAAATTTGCAAATCATCTGCATACAAATGGAAGGGAGAGGAAATGATTAGAGAAATATAATTTATGAAGATGGAAAAAAGCAATGGAGAAAGAACGCCGCCTTGTGGAACACCAGCAGTGAGATTCACCCAGTCCGATATTGAGTCGTCGGTCTTCACACACTGCTGGCGACCATGAAGATAAGACCGGAACCAATCGATCACAGAAGGAGCAATGTTAAGAGAGCTTAGGGTACCAAGGAGCAAATCAAAATCAACTGAATTAAATGCGTTACTGAAGTCAAGTAGAGTCATAACAGTCAGCTTGGTATTATCCATTGCGTGACGAATATCCTCCGTGACATTCAGTAACGCACTAACCGTACTATGAGAAGGACGGAAGCCGGACTGGAAAGGACAGAGTAGGTTATTGGAAGTAAGATAGGAGTAGAGTTGCTTGTGAACAACACTTTCCAGAACTTTAGAAAGTACAGGAAGGATAGAGATTGGACGGTATTGAGAAAAAGAAATTGGATTGGAGGTTTTGGGAAGAGGGATAACGAAAGCCTTTTTCCAAGCAGAAGGAAAGACATTAGCCCATAATGAGAAATTTATAATGTGTGTGATAGTAGGCGTAATGCTTCCTAATACAGGGAGGAGCATGTCGAGACTGAGATCGTCACTGCCCACAGCCTTCGTTGAGATAGAAAGGATACTCTTCTTAACATCGTCCTCAGTGACAGGATGAAACGTAAATTGAGGGCAGTCAGGTGGGTCAAGGCTGGAAAGGTGAGAAAGAGATGACGATTTGGTAATAGTATCTAACGAAACTGGTGGAGTAGAGAAGAATTTATTAAGCGCATTTAGATTCATGGTACCACAAGTGGCATCCATGGCCTTGCCCACGCCCAATGACTTTAAGAATCTCCAGGACAGAGCCTGAGAGAGATTTTCTAATTTAGAATGAATAAAGCGACGTTTAGTATCCCTACACAATCTGTTGCAGATTTTACGCAATTTTTTATAGACAGCTTTATTTTCGACAGAGGGATCCTTCCTAAGTTTACACTTAGCCCTGTCCCTTCTTGCCATAGCCCTCTTAATATCAGGAGTTAGCCAGGGAGCAGGAGCATGCTTTACACGCACTGGCCTAACTGGCGCATGAGTATCAAACAACTTAGTAATAATAAAATTAAAAGCAGCAACTTTAGCATCAATGTTGTCAGCTGTCAATACCGGCGACCAGTCGATACCCTCAGCATCTTCTCTCAAACGGTCCAGATTCATATTACGAAAATTTCGTTGAAAAATGACTTTACTCTTGATTTTAGGAGGTCGCACTTTATATGCAAGATATATTAAGTCATGGTAAGAGAAAGGGGCCGCCATTTGTCCGTGCGTGATGACAGCCTCCGGCTTGGAGACGATCATGACGTCGAGTAATGATGGCCTACAATTGGGGAGATGATGTGTTGCTGAAACTGGGAGAATGTGTAAATTAAACGAAGATGTTAAAGAAAGAAGCTTCTGTGACCTGGAATCATCCTTCAAGATACATGTATTCAAGTCACCCATAATGATAATGTGTTCATATAGAGCACTAAACTGTTCCAGAAGGGACTCTAACGCAGAGAAGTAAACCACCTTATCATTAGGGCTGTATACACAACCAAGTAAGACTTTTTTGTGGTTTAGAATGATTTCCAGGAAAAGATGTTCGAGAGATCCAGAATATTGAGAAGGAGAATTACTAATAAGTGTGGCTGGGATGTCACCGCGGAGGTAGATACCTACCCCGCCGCCACCCGCGCCGACACGGTCATTACGAAAAAGCTTAAAACCTGGCAGACCGAAAGATGTTGAAGGAAGAGAAGGCTTGAGCCATGTTTCTGAGATTAAAATTGCATCAACTACGGTGTTACTAAAGGATGTGAGAAGATCATTGTAATGAGCTGGAACACTCTGTGCATTGATGTGCACCAAGGAAAGGAATTTCGAGCTACGATGAAAAACAGAAGAAAGTTTTTCCTCTAAAGGTTCAGAATCCGAAAGAGACGAACTACAAATACTATGAGCACTGAGATATTCATCATCAGAGGAGGAGCAAGACAAATATTCATTATTCAACATATAAATATAATACAATAAATACAAGATAAATCTATATAAATACTTATGATAAGAATATTGCAAATAAGTACCTTTTGAGTATCATTAACCAGCTACAAGTTGACTGAAAATTATCAGAATCACACAATTTACCTAGTAAAAAAAAACGTAATAATATTCAACCTAAAAATAACATTTAAAATTAGAACAAAAAAAGAACAATTCGTAAAATGGAACGTTAAAAAACTCATATTTGCGTTCACAGTAGCAGAGAAAAACAATGTTTTTAATATCAGTTTTATGAAACGGAACGCGCTCAATCTGAAAGTGTCAAACAACAATACGTAATGTCATAATTGACAAAAATTGACATTGACATTGACAGCTTGATAGAAAATAAACAATCTAAAAGTAAACAGTTGTACCCCGAATAATGTTAACAAATTTAACAATTTTGAGCCTAGCCTACCTCATTGTAAAAAAGTAACGAAAACACTGCACATAATAACTACATTCTAACGAGAACAAAAGTACCAGTGAACGATATTGCGACACGAAAACTAGGTTCTTATTTTACTTTCCAGATTCCTTCACATTTATATCACATTTATATGTGTATTGGACATTGGTCCTGCAGACACTTACTGTGTATGTGTATCTGACGCGTAGTATACCTATGTGTTTTTGATTGGACTCATACAGAAACATATAAGTGTATAATTGTTTTTATGAAGTAACATTGTGCGTAAAAGAGAAGAATGACCTAAAAGATGTTTAAATGTGATGATGAGTGATTAGAAGTGCTATCAGAAAAATAAGTGTGTTTCAACTGAATGAGGGCCTTGACTGTGAGACGAATGAAAGAATAGGAATCCACAAAAATTATTATGAATGCTAATGAATTTCTGCTTTTTATATCAGATACTGACGAGGATGACGTGGATGACCCTGAAGCAGGCCCATCTCAGGCTCCTCTTGGGAACTCCATTGCCGACCGCGGTGGAAACCCGGACGAAGACGTGCCCGAGGACGGCGCACGGTCAGGAGAGGCCGTATTAGGATAGAAGCCATAACGAATAGCAGTTTTTGTCGTCATCTGACAACCCCACTATAAAAGGACCGTCCTGTCAACAGCTCGGTCATTTGTCGGTTGGCGCTTGTACGGTGAGGTTGTCTGGTGATCGCTATTATTTGCTATTTGTCTTTATTTATCGTGTACATTTATTCAGTGTGTAAATTGTTTTTAAAATTAACGGTTGTTTGCTTAAGTGATTTTGTGATAATTAATTTATGCTAAGAAAATAAGTAAACCCTAAGTGATTATTGTTTTTTTTTTATTGATTTCTACTTCTGATTCCTAAAAATATAATTTTATTCGAGAGAATGTTGCAAAGAAAATTATAGACATTAAGTATGTTGAGAGTTCACATCAATTAGCTGATTTCTTAACTAAAGCTTTGCCTGTAAATAAGTTTATTTCTGGGACGTCAATTAAACACGGAGATGGATAGCTGACTGGTTTATTCATAGTAAGCGCATACCCACATTACTAAATAACAAATAGACACTATACCTTACACTTTTCCCCCCTAAGATTAAATGTTAACTAAATCAAAACTATTAACTACCAAAAAATATAAAACACAGTATTTTAATCTAAACATATAAACACCTCTTAAAAACAGTCTTAATTATTGAGACCCAATTTTGTCTTTATGAACTGCGCGCACATGCGCTCGTATGGTACGGGCCGAAGCCCCTGGAGGCGGCGGAGGCGGTGGGGAGCGCGACACAGCTGGCGCGGTCGAGTTTGCCAGGTTCGCACTGCCCTCCTCCACCTCCAACTCACTGGATGCCTCAGATGCATCCTCGAAAGCATCATTGTCATTATCCCCACCTTCCCCCTTCTGAGTACCGATGCTTGCTCGCGACATCGACAGTGATAACCGCGGTTTGTTTCTTAAGGGGACTATTTGGTCACGGTGTCTGCGCCACTCGACCCCGTTTCCCATGTCAATGCGGTATGACACCGGTCCCGTAGTTTTAGACACTGTTCCCGTGGACCATTTATTTGAATTCGAGGTGTAATCGCGTGCGAGCACCGGTTCTCCTACACGGATACTTGGTTGGGGCGTGCCTCCTGTATGTGCCACCTGGCGTTGCTGAGCCGCGCGCGCCACTTGCGCGACGTCCGGCCGTAACGCATCCAGTCTAGTCCTCATCCGACGCCCGATAAGCAATACTGCCGGTGGCACGCCCGTAGTTGAATGTTCACAATTGCGGTAATTGAATAAAAATGTGTTTAAAGCCTGTAGTACATTTTCACCACGAAGAACCGCTCTTTTAATGGCTTTCTTTACAGTTTTCACCGCATTTTCAGCGGCGCCATTACCCTGTGGCCTATATGGTGCCGTTGTCACATGTGCAACACAATTTTTGTTGCAATAATTTTTAAATTCAGTCGATTGGAATGGTGGTCCATTGTCCGTAACGAGTTGCGAAGGTAGCCCAAACCTACTAAAAACTGTACTTAGAGCCGTGATAGTTGATTGTGCGTCTGTACGACCCATGGGAAGTGCCTCAATCCACTTCGAATGCGCGTCGACTATAATGAGATATTTTCTTCCTGAATATTCCGCAAAATCTGCATGTAAGCGTTGCCATGGTAACAGTGGAAATTCCCACGGATGCATGTCAGCCCGAGGCGCTGCATCCCGCACCATACGACATGGCTCACATGTGCGACACATGGTTTCAAGGTCATTATCTAAGGTCGGCCAATAAACATAATTACGTGATAAGCTTTTCATTTTTCGAACTCCTAAATGACCTTGATGGATTTCTTCTAGAATTTTTGTTTGTAGCGGTTTTGGTATTATGATTCGATATTTATATATGAGACAACCAAAATCCATTGTAATATCAGTTTTTCGTGCAAAATATGGTTTTTCTTCTTCGCAACTAGGTACGGACGGCCATCCAAACTTAACATATCCCAATATTCGCGATAATACGGCATCTTTATTAGTTTCTTTACCTACGTCATGGAAATTAACTGGCATATCTTGCTGTACTAAACTAACATAACTCATCGATTCGGTGGAACGGCGCTCCTGTGCTAAAGGTAAACGTGACAACGCGTCTGCTGGTCCGTTTTGTTTTGAGGTTATATATTTAATCGTAAAATTATACGCGGCCAATCGGGCAGCCCGGCGTTGTAAGCGACTGGCAGCAGTTTGAGGTATACCCACTTTCGCTCCAAATATGTAGCTTAGAGGCTGGTGATCTATACGTAATTCAAATTTTCTACCGTACAGGTATTGATGGTGTCGAGTGATACCATAAAATATTGCCAAAGCCTCCTTATCAATCTGGCTGTAATTGTGCTCCGCGTCATTGAGTGGGCGCGACACGCAGCTGACCGGACGTTCACTGCCATCTTGAAAACGATGCGCCAATACTGCGCCTAGACCGTAAGCGCTGCTGTCCACCGATAGCACTAAAGGCCGCCCCTCTTCATAATGTGCGAGTACCCTGTCACCTGATAGAATCCGCTTCGCTTCTTTAAAAGCCTCATCGCACTCCTTACTCCAATTCCAACAGACACCCTTTTTTAAAAGTTCATGCAACGGATATAATAAAATGCTTAATTTGGGAATAAATTTGCCATAATAGTTAAGTAAACCAAGGAAGCTTCTTAATTGTGTGATATCGATAGGCGGTGGTGCCTTTACAATAGCGTCCACTTTCTGGGGATCCGGGCGCAGACCACTTTTATCAATAATGAACCCGAGATATTTAACGCTTGCTTGTAGGAAACAACATTTATTTAGTTTTACGGTTAAACCCATATCTTTTAATCTAACCAGTACTTGTCTTAAATTCACTAAATGTTCTGCTCTCGAAGCACCCGTCACACAAATATCATCAAGAAAAACCACCGTGCCACTCACGTCGCGCAGTGTCTCCATTAACTTTTGAAATTTTTCCGGAATGCAACACAATCCGAATGGCGTACGGCGATAAACAAATGTGCCGATGTGTGTAGTTATAGCTGTACACGGTTGTGAATCATCCGTAAGCATCGTTTGTTGATATGCGTGGGTTAGGTCAATTTTGGTAAATTCTTTTCCCCCACTTACAGTTGCGAACAACTCTTCGATTCGTGGGAGAGGGTAAAACTCACGTTTAAGTTTAGGATTAATGGTCACTTTATAATCGCCACATATTCGAATATCGCCGTTCGTCTTGATAACGGGCACGCTAGGTGTACCATAGTCAGAGTGCTCGACCCGGTAGATAGTGCCCTCGGCCTCCAGCCGCTCGAGTTCACGCTCAACACGCGCGCGCAGCGTAAGCGGCACGGGTCGCGCCCGCACGTACACGGGTTCCTGGTCAGTCAGTTGCAATTGGAGCAATTTTTTACATTTTCCTAGTTTGTCCGTAAAAACCTCAGGAAATTCTTTAGATAATTGACTAATACATGGATTAGCAATGATATCATGAAAATTGATTTGTTTTACATTGAGGGACTTTAACCAATCCCTGCCCAACAATGGGCATCCACCATTTTTAATAACATAACAACGCACATTATTTGCCGTAACATTACCTAGCTTGACATTGACTAATATAAATCCTAATGACTCAATCCGCGTTCCTGCATAACATCGTAACATTAAATTATCGGATTGAATTTTTTTGCTTGGAAACATCTGTTTATAAAAGTCTTCACTAATCGCCGAAATGCGACTTCCAGTATCGATTTCACATTTAATTTCGTAACTGTAAATGTTCACACTAACAAAGTAAGGCTTGTTACCTTTAGACGTCAGTTCGATGTTGAACAAATCCTCGTCTCCCGAATCGTTTTCACTTACGTAGTTTTGCTTGTCATACCGACCACTATTACGCACCTCTTTGCACATCACTTTCAAATGTCCACGTTGGTTACACTCGTCACAGTTGTAATTGATGTACCGACATCTTTCCGGCCGATGTGGTTTCCCACACCGCCAGCACGGTTGAGTCGACGCGGCCTGCGCCGGTGTCGCCGCAGAGGTGCCCCCTCTCGACGCCGCGCCGCTGCCGCCGCCAGCCCTAGCGCCTGGGTTGCGCCCCGGCCGGCGCGCTCCACCGCCACGTAGTCGTCCTGCGTCCGTCTTATGCAGGCCCTCGCCCGCCTCGCCGCCTGCACCTGAGGTCGTGACTGCGGCGGCGGTCGCCGCGCTCACCTCCGCGTGCCTCTCTGCAGCCTCTAACGCCAGAGCCAGCTCCACAGCCTCCTTGTATTTAATATTTCCTCTTTCGTCCAAACCGGCATTGAGAACAGACGTGTGTCTCGCTGCCACTTAAAATATATTTTTTCTCTGTATTCGATAATAGTCCATAATCCAGTTAGCAAAGTGTTTATTATTGCCGACACTATAACCGTGTCTCTGACGCCGCGGAGGTGCGCCCCTTGCCACCCGCACATCTCGAGGGAGCGAGAATCACTCTGCCATCCTGCTCTTGCGCCGCCATTGGAAACTTTCGGGTGGAGACGTCATCGCTTCGCGCTGACTTCGTGGCGCTGAGCGAACCGGACAATCAACGCACTGCGTGACGAAAGACAAACCGTAGTGCCTACCTTACTTCGAGAAAAAGTTGGTAACAAAAGCAAATACGCAAAAATTCCACTGTGTTAGCAGCTCAACCTTGCTACGCCGACAACCCGTGAAGATATACCAAGAATACCCAGCTACTATCAATATCGCTGCACCGATGAATAAATCTGTCTCAGAATCGGAAGTTAGCTTGATGGGAAATGATGACAACAAAACGCCGCCTAATTATGTTTTTCGCAGGGCAAAAAGAAGTCGGGAAGATATCTCAATTGGTGAGCAGTTGGAAGACTTTAAAAGGGAAATAAAGGAAATGATGGATCTCTTCTTGGCTAGTCAAAAAAATGAAACACACCAGGTTTCGACTACTTTGAAAGAGATACAGCAATCCAACGTCAACATAGAAAATACGATTATAATTCTTACGTCACAGAATCAAGATCTTGAAAAAAAAATACTGAAGTTGGAAAATCAGACGAAGGAAGACAAAACATATATTACACTTTTGGAAAATAAAATTGAAGAAATTGAAACAGGAACTCGTAAGGCAAATTTCGTTTTAAAAAACGTTCCAAAAATTGTCAATGAGTCTAAGCAGGACCTTATAGATGTGGTCCTGACCCTCTCCCAGAATATTAATTGTTCCATGACCAAGTATGACATTAAGGACGTCTACAGAGTGCGGGGAAAAAACAATGAAAACCAGAAGATGCCCATTGTTGTTGAAACAGGATCCACTTTGCTAAAAAACGAAATCATGAAATCGGGGAAGTATTTCAACATTAAAAACAAGTCCAAGCTGTGCTGTAAACATCTCGGCTTCAAAACACAAGAAGATTCACCAATCTTCCTGTCCGAGCATCTAACCCCAAAGGGATCACGCCTGTATTTCCTTGCCCGTGACCTAATAAAAACGGGAGCATATAAATACTGCTGGACTGCTTATGGAAGAGTTTATGTAAAGAAGGAGGATCTGGCACCAACCATAAGTATTAGAAGCGAAGAACAAATTCATCAGCTGTTAGTGAAGATATGACTTTTTAACGTTCACTCGTTCTGCCTACAAAGTGTGTGTGTAACTGCGATGATGTTATTCATACCAAGATTCATAGTGCTTACAGATATAAACCTGCCGAGTTGTATTCGGTATAGTGCGATGTTGTGTAATCATAATACCATGGACGTTGTAACAAGGTACCCTTTCTTTCACTTTGTAAACAAGACTTGCATAGACCCTCATATACACAACTAGCTGACCCGTGCCCACTTCGTTGGGCATTAATATTTTAACTTGTGATGAAATTATGAGTGTGGTTCGGTTAATACTTAGTGCTTTTTTTATGTGGTAAAGTCATCAAATGAGTCCTCCCGCCCTGGGTGGGGCGGAAGGGACTGTCAGACTCTTACTGACTAAAATCCACCCGTGTTCCTTCCTATGCCCTATTACGTTCCGGGGCCACGGTATTCTGGGTTAAGAAAAAACCCGCAACCCCAGCAGGCATTTGGCGCGAAACACAACGTGCCACCGACCCGGGCTTGGTCCTTGGTCGCACGGCGAGCTACCCATTACTCACCGTCCGCAAGCCCGCTCCGCCGCTGTGCCCTTTGCTAATCAGAGGGACACGCGTTGGAGCGTCCACACGACAGGCTATTTGCATACGGGCAAAGAGACCCCTTAGGCACACAGTGCCTAAGGAAGAGTTTTTGCCCGCATCCCAGGGTGCACCGGCCCGAAAAACTGGTCTTCCCCCCGGACGTATCCGAGAGGGAACTCCAGCCCACGGGCGCACGTGGAGGTTTCCTGACAAAGCACCCCAGTACTTAGTGCTATGATTTTTTTTTCCTGTCTGCCAACAGGAGGGTTTTGTTCATACGTAATTGCACAACGCCATCTGTAGGTAAATAGATAAAACGTGCGTACAAAGCGTGTTCTAACGCGGTTCGTGAATGGACGGCGGCATTTTGCGATTTAGTAATTTTATGTTATCTTCGAAACTATTTAACCAATTGACATACTTTTTTGTGAAAATTATATCTCTATGATGTTATTGTGATCATAATTAACAATGTATTTTCTTTTAAATTGACAAAGTGTCATACAAACTTCCATCCCCTATTCTTATCCCCTTGGGGTAGACATGGATCACAATCCTTTCTTAGCGGATGCCTACGTCATAGACATCTACCTGCATGCCAAATTTCAGACCGATCCGTCCAGTTGAAAGCACCATTGCTATCGACAATCTTACTGAACATAGTTTATTGTTTTTTTGCAAAATGTTCTGACAATTTTATTGCTGTGCGGTTTAACATTCGTCTTAACTGATTCGTTCCATTAGGTACTGCATAGGTTCTAACTAATACATTTACATCCTCCATCATCCCTTATGTATATCCACCATGGTTGAAGTTCATCAAAATCCTATTTAAGCGGACGTCTTCCAATCTTTGATTTCAGGTCAATCGGTCGAAAATTAAGAAAAGATTATAAACTTTCATCCCCTCTTTTATCTCCTTAGGGGTGGAATTTATCAAAATCCTTTCTTAAGGGGTGCAACTACGTCAGAGTAGCATGCAAAGTTTCAGCTCGATTGGTTTAGTAATTGACGAGTTTCATACAAACTTTCATCCCCTGAATCTAAAATTTCAAGAAATAAACCTTTAGGGGTGGAATCTTATCAAAATCCTTCTTAGCGGATGCCTACGTCAATAGTAGCTATTATGCGTGCAAAGTTATCTGTCCCGATCGGTTTAAATTGGCGAAGTTACATACAAACTTTCATCCCCTGATATTCATCCCTTTAGGGGTGGAATTTATCAAATCCTTTCTTAAGGGACTTGCCTACGTCATAGTAGCTTTTTGCATAGCAAAGTTTCAGCCCGATAGCGGTTTAAAATTGAAATATTAACATTAGGCCCAATTTCATCCCGAATTAGGCCCCATGAACGATTTAAAAACCGAATTAGCGGATGCCTACCTTAATAGCTTTATGTCAAAGTTTCAGCCCGATGGTTTAATATTACCTGGTTTCACATAAACTTTCATCCCATTTCATCAAGGGAATTAAAAATTGCTTAAGGACCAACTTCATGTTGCGAACTTGCATAAAAAGTAAAGCCCGATCTGCTTCAATTGCTATTTCTACAAACTATCATAACCGACCATTATCACCTTACGGGTTTTATCACCTTTCTAAAATAAAAACGTCAAGTAGCTCCATAAATAAAAGTTTAGCCCGATCGGTATTAATTGACGAAGATTTCATATAAAATTCATCCCCTTTAGGGGTGGAATTTATCAAAATAATTTCTTAGCGGATGCCTACGTCATTTACCCACATGCCAAATTTCAGATCCTAATCTAGTTTAACTGTGAACCTTTTCATACATAAACTATGACAGAGTCACCTTTGATTTTATATATTTAATACGAGTTTTATATATTTAGATAACATAGTCCAAATATGTAAACCGTATAATTAAGCCTTGGATCTACTCAAGGTATAGTTACAGATGCCTTATCAAAAACCGAAATAAATATTCAAAAATTCTTTCATTTTATCCAATTGTTCTCGATCCTTTTAAGTGAAATTTTGTACTTAAAATAACATTTGATTGATATCATCGCATAGAAATTTTTCCTTCTATCATAACTTGTGTGGTTCCCCTAAACCAGTGAAAAGAAAATATGAAAGGGAATATACTCAGTGAAATTCCTCTCCTACAATATTTAATAAAGTGGATACTCTGGAAAAACATAAAACTCCCCCCTATCACTCTTGTTTAAGGTACCAAATACTAACAGAGGAAATAGTATTAAAGAATGTTGAATCTCACTTAACGGAGAAAGCATCAGTCTCCTTGAGTACTGAATCACAACTGGCAACTTTGTCAATGGGGGGTGCTGTTTTCTTTGTGAATATTGGATAATCAGACTTGTAATGTTATCCACAGCAATATTTCACAATTAGATAGATCCAAAATGTCTTCAAGCCTAAAAAAATCAGCAATGACTTAATTGATAGCAGTTTTCCCTGGTCTGACAAAACAAGATTCATAATTCGTTGCTCTTTGACCACTGACCCAAAGTGAACGTTGAAGAATTACCAATGAGTCTTCAAAACTATAAATAGTGCCCCTGGCTGGGACAACATGTAGGTATCTAGTAAAATTTTCTAAAATTACATCGAGACAAACTGTAATTTATAAGTGGGTAGTTCTAATTCTGGTAATAACACATGACAGTTTCTGTGGTGACAGATCTGTGGAATGTTCTAGCTGAGGATACTTGAGTGGCAATGCTTATGCTGTCTGAAGCTCTCACGCGTGCAAAGTCCAATTCCCCTTGTCTTTGAGCGAGGCATTTTTGTAGCAATCAGCTGGGACTTGATTCAGGACATCAAAATTCGACCAACGCGCATGTCAAGTCGTATCTCCCTACATTAGATACTACCTATAACTGTCGGTTCCGGATATTATTTTGATAGATTTACGTATAATTAATAAATCGTGTTAATTCACTTATTGTAGTGTACGTCACGAGCAATAATATATAATACATTGGTCACATTTTCTAAAATATCTTAACTTGTTCTTTTCAAAAAATATGTGTACAATTATGGTTTTCTAAATAACCTAACCATCAAACTGTGTCAAAACTGGGTAACCATTGCTGTCACAGTAATATAAACGAAACAATATCAGTAAAAAGTTTACACTTGTAACGCAATTTTAAAGTACCCATGACAATATCGAAAATATGTATACATAATGTATATGTCGTAGGATAATTTGATACTTCGAATCTTCGCGGAAATCCTAGGGGTTTTGCGAAAACGCGGATAATTAGACATAGGCGAAAAATTATCAAATCTTACTGGACAAAGTCAGGATTTTTGCGAAAATACTCGTTATTATAGCAATATTGCGAAACGAAACGCTGGCTGTTATGAAAATCCCCACCGTCGTATCTCCACGTTGTCGTCGTGGTGGGGCTTTTAAACTAAGAGGGATACACCGGGGAAAGGCGCGCCGCCTGGAGGATCGAGCAGTTAGCTCGAGCTTTCAGGCGGCGCGGGCCCAGTCGTCTGAGACTGGGTCAGGGGGGGAAATGCTCACTTCCGGTACGCGTCTAGTCTATAGACGTAACCGTGAAGTGAGCCGGGGAGGGAAATTCGGGGATAGGACAGAGGAACTCACCTCTTTAAAAAAGTGAAACCAAAACATGAAAAAGTCGTTTAAAGAATTATTACCCCAGGCGGGTACCAGCTGCTCCGCAGCTGGAGAATCCCGCACCGATTCTCGGTCTGTCCCACCGTATTCTGGGGGGGACAAAAATACTTTTATCCTGTTTTCGCTCCGGCAGTCGCCGCATTGAGCCAGGGAGGCTCACGTGCCCGTGAGGAGGAGTCACTGGACTTGTCCAGTACGTCCGATTCACAGGCACCGAAGGACGAGCGGGCACAGAGTGCCGCTCCGAGGAGGGAGGGGGCGCTGGTCCTCGAGTCGGACTCCGACTCGGGATCAGACGCCATGAGCTTCCAGAGCGTAGGCTCTGGGAGCGTAACGAGGAGGAGCGAGGGGAGCGCCAATAGGAGGACCGAGTTCCTCAAGCGCCCCCGACAAGTTCTATCCTCGTCTGAGGAGGGTCCTGCCTCGGGCCCCAAGATCCCCACTAGTGTGCGGGGTAAAGGCCGATGCAGGACTGGAGGAGCTGGAGGTAGAGGGCTCACGACTGAGCCCTCCCTCGAAGAGACCGTGGAGGACGCCCTTCGTACCCTGACCCGCAATAAGCCGGGGAAAAAGGCGACGAAGGACAGGGCCATAACAGCGGTCACGGCGAAAATCGTGGCGGCGGCGACGGATAGCCTCGGCCGGCCACCGCCCGCATCGACATCACCGGACGAAATGTCCCAAATGCGGGCGGAGGTCGCCAAGCTCACGGCGGCGATGGATGCTCTCCGTAAGGAGAACATCCAGCTGAAAGCGGAGCTGGCCGGATTGCGGAAGGGGGGCCGCAGAGAGGAGGTCCCGCAGGCGCAGGCGCGAACGCAGACGCAGGCGCAGACGCGGCAGAAGGAGCCGCCGGCGAAGTCCGCACCAGTAGAAGACAGCAACGCTGTCCTAAATCTGGTGCGGCAGGAGCTAGCGGCCTTCAACCAGCGCTTTACAGCGCTGGAAAACCGTGTCTTGCGCCCCCCGCTCGCGTCCTCCTACGCGGCCGTAGCGGCTTCCACGCCGCCCAGGCCAGCCCAGGAGAAGCGGGCCGCGGCGAAACCAGCGGCGAAACCTCCGGCACCGCCAAAACAGGCCCAACAGGCCACGGCGAGAGCGGCTCCGGCGGCGGCGGCACCGGCTGGGGCGAAGGCGGCCCCGCAGAGCTCGGCTGCCAGAAAGAGGAAGGGTGTTCCGGCGGCGGCGGCGGTGAGCCAGCCGTCCCGAGCTGTCCCGCCTACGCAGCCCTCGCGTCCTCCCCCAGCCGATGCCGAATGGCAGGTGGCGGGAGAGAGCAGGGCCGCAAAAAAGAAAAGGCGGCGACAGCGACGGAAGCAGCGGAAGCGAACCGTCGCGGCGAAACTCCGCGCCCCCAAGACCGCGGCTGTAGTAATCACTCTGCAGCCGGACGCGGTCAAAAGGGGCGTGACGTACCGCGACGTGTTCGCGAAGGCGAAGGAGGCAGTGAACCTCCGGGAGCTGGGAATCGACGGGGGTCTCCGGGTGCAAGTCACCGCGACGGGGGCCAGGCTGCTGTCGATTCCCGGCGCCTCCAGTGGTCCGACCGCTGACGCTCTGGCCGAACGGCTAAGAGCGTCCTTAGATGCGGAGGAGGCTCGGGTGTCCAGGCCCGTAAAGCGCGCAGATCTGCGCATAATGGGCCTGGACGACTCGATCACGGAGGGGGACGTGGTGGCCGCCGTCGGCAGGGTTGGGGAATGCCCTGTCGACCAAATCAAGGCTGGCACCCTTCGCCCGGACTTTGCGGGGCTGCTGTCGGTGACAGTGAGCTGCCCCGTGTCCGCGGCTAAAAAGATAGGGGAGGGCCGAAGGCTCTTGGTCGGCTGGGTGTCCGCGCAGGTGAAACTGCTGGAACCCAGACCTCTGAGGTGCTTCCGCTGCCAAGTGGGTAACCACACGGCATGCAAGTGCACCTCGGAGGTGGACCGCAGCGGCGATTGCTTCCGCTGCGGTCGGCCCGGTCATAAGGCCGGCTCGTGCAACGCCCCGCCGCACTGCTTCCTATGTGCGGCGGCTGGCAAGCCGGCCGATCACCGGGCAGGGGGCAAGTCCTGCGCCCCGCCCGCCAAGACCAAGAGCAGAGGTAGGCCCTCTGCCGCCGCTGTCCCCGCTACTGCCGCCGCCGCCGCAGCTCCTGCTGCCGCCGCCGCCGCCGCCGCCACCGCCGCCGCCGCCGCCGTCGCCGCCGCCGCCGCCGTGGCCACGCCCTCGAGGAGGGCCCTGGAGGAGGCCGCAATGGATTCAGATTAATGTCTCCATTGCGCTTCCTCCAGGCGAACATCAACCACTGCGCCGCTGCTCAGGATCTCTTGCTCCAGAGCATGGCGCAGTGGTTGATCAACGTCGCCGTGGTCGCCGAGCCGTATTTTGTCCTGCCCAGGAATGACTGGGTAGCGGACCTGGACGGCTCGGTGACCCTAATTTCGTCGGCCGCCGCCGGTACCCCGCCCCTCGATCGTGTCGAGAGAGGGCACGGGATTGTCGCAGCCCGGTTCGGGGAGATCGCCGTGGTAGGCGTTTACTTCTCCCCGAACCGATCTATCGCCGAGTTCCAAGACTCCCTAGAGGAGCTGGGAGACGTCGTCGTCGCCCTCGGTTCCCTCCCCGCGCTCGTCCTGGGGGACTTCAACGCCAAAAGTCCGGCTTGGGGTTCCCGGAGCACGGACTGTTATCGGGGCAGGAGGCTCGAGCGCTGGGCCCGTGCGCATGGCCTGGTGATCGAGAACCGGGGTTCCGTCCCCACGTGCGTGCGGTGGACGGGCGAGTCGGTGGTAGACGTAACGTTTGCCAGCGCCGCCCTGTCACCGCGCGTCACCGACTGGCGTGTTGTGGAGGAGGTGGAGACCTATTCCGACCACCGGTATATCCGGTTCGACGTCTCCACCCAGACCTCAGACGCGCCGGTCTCAAGTGGACGGAACCTAAGTGGTCCGCGATGGGCGCTGAAGCAGCTGGACCGGGAGCTATTCCTGGAAGCCTCGATCGTGCAGGCCTGGGTGTCACCACCGGACAGGCCTGCCGACGTAGACGACGAGGCTGAGTGGTTCCGGGAGGCCATGTCGGAGATCTGTGACGTGGCCATGCCCCGGGTCCGGCAAGGACGCGCCCGGCGTCAGCTGTACTGGTGGTCAAGCGAGTTGGCAGCGCTGCGCGAAGCGTGCGTTGCTGCGCGCCGCCGGTACACCAGATTCCGCAGGCGCCGCACCCGACCTCCGGATGCGGCGACTGTAGAGGCGGAGCTGCACGAGGGCTACAGGGCAGCGAAGACCGCCCTCCGCGACGCGATCTGGCGGGCCAAGGAATTGGCCCGCGAGGAGATGCTGGGGACTCTGGACGGGGACCCATGGGGCCGCCCCTACAAGTGGGTGCGAGAAAAGCTCCGCCCCTGGGCCCCCCCGTTGACGCAGAGTCTCCGGCCTCAGTTCGTGGAGGACGTGGTGAGCGCCCTGTTCCCTTCGCGAGGGGAGGAGTATGCTCCCCCGCCCATGGCTCCGTCTCCGACGGAATCTGAGGAGGAAGCTGACGCAAACGCGGATCACAGCGACGACGACGTCTACGACGCTCCAGAGGTGACCGAGGTAGACCTGAGAGTGGCGGTACAACGGCTCAAAGCCAAAAATACCGCCCCAGGACCCGACGGCCTGCCAGGAAAAGCCTGGGTCCTGGCCTTCGGGACTCTCGGGCCTCGACTGGGGGGGCTCTTAAGCGCGTGCCTGGAGAGGGGCCGGTTCCCGCTTCGTTGGAAGACGGGGAAACTGGTCCTGATCCAGAAGTCCGGGCGCCCTGCGGACTCTCCGTCCGCATTCCGGCCCATCGTGCTGCTCGACGAGGTGGGCAAGCTCTTTGAGAGAGTTATTGCAGACCGCCTCGCCGGGCACCTGAATCGGGTGGGTCCGAACCTGTCGGAGAGCCAGTTCGGCTTCCGCAGGGGGCGCTCGACGGTGGACGCAATTATGCGCTTGAGAGCCCTCACGACGGGGGATGCAGTAGCCCGGGGCAGGGTCGTCTTGGCGGTGTCTTTGGACATCACCAATGCCTTCAACACCCTGCCCTGGAGTTGCATCAGGGAGGCACTCCGGTATCACCGGGTGCCGACCTACCTCCGCCGAATAGTCGAGGACTACCTGACGGACAGAGCCGTCATCTACCCCGGTCACCGGGGAGAGTGGAACCGGCGAGAGATGTCGTGCGGTGTTCCACAGGGTTCGGTCCTGGGACCGCCCTTGTGGAACATCGGATACGACTGGGTGCTGCGCAGCGACCTCCCTGACGGCGTCAGCGTAATTTGTTACGCTGACGACACGCTCGTCCTTGCACAGGGAGAGTCGCACCAGGCGGCGGCCGACGTGGCGACGGAAGCGGTCGCGACAGTTGTCGAGAGGATCCGGCGGTTGGGACTCGAGGTGGCGCTGCACAAGACGGAGGCCATGTGTTTTCATGGCCGCCGTAACGCGCCACCGTCGAGTTACAGCATTACGGTGGAAGGAGTTCCAATCGGCGTACAGGGGACGATGAAGTACCTGGGACTCGTCCTCGACAGCCGGTGGAACTTCAGGGAGCATTTCCTGAGTTTGGCCCCAAGGCTGAACCGTGCAGCGGCCGCCCTCAGGCGACTGCTGCCCAATCTCAGCGGGCCAAACGCTTCCTGCCGTAGGCTGTACGCTGGCGTCGTGCGGTCCATGGCCCTCTACGGGGCCCCTGTGTGGGCCCTGAGCATCCGGACGCGACCACAGAAGCTGGTCGCATGCCAGAGGGTCATGGCTATCCGAATGATCCGGGGATACCGCACGATTGCCGGCGAATCGGCCAACCTGCTTGCCGGATTGCTGCCTTGGGATCTGGAGGCGACTGCCCTCCAGCGCGTCTATGAGTGGCGCGTGGAGGCGCAGCGCCGGGGCGTGAGCCCGCTGCCTCGCGAAGTCGAGGCGCGGCGCGAAGACCTCCGGCGCGATCTCAGGGCAGTATGGAAGGAACGACTGTCGCGACCGACGGCCGGGCACGCCGCAATTGCGGCGGTAAGACCCCTCTTTGAGGAGTGGTTGGAGAGAAGTCATGGCGTCCTTACCTTCCGCCTGACGCAGGTCCTCACCGGGCACGGGTGCTTCGGGAGGTACCTGTGTCTAATGCGGAAGGAGGATACGTCTGGGTGTCATCACTGCGAAGATCGCCCGGAGGACACGGTGGAGCATACGGTGCAGGACTGCCCAGCTTGGGCGGTGCACCGACGTGTCCTCACGGCTGCGATAGGCGGAGACCTCTCGCGCCCGGCATTGGTTTCGGCCATGCTGCGGGGCGAGACGGAGTGGGAAGCGGTCGCCTCCTTCTGCGAAGCAGTAATGCTCGCTAAGGAGGAGGCGCGCCGCGAGCGAGAGAGGACAGAGTCCTCCCTCCGCCCCAACCGCGGTGTAGGACGCCCACGGCGACGGACGTCGCGCGACGATCTCCGGCCACCGTAGGCGCGGGCATGCGGGCAGCGAGTAAAGGGCAACTCGCTGCCCGACCAAGGACCATGCCCGGGTCGACGGCGCGTTGTGTCCCACGCGCGCCTCAAAGAGCGTCAGCATAATGACGGGGCCCCCCTCTCAGAGGGCCAAAGCCTGCCGGGGTCGCGGGATTATTCCCTTACCGTGACCCCGGAACGTAACAGGCTATGAAGGACACCGTGGATTTTAGTCAGTAGAAGTCTGACAGTCCCTCCCGCCCTGCCCGGGGTTGGAGGACTCATTTGATGATTTTACCACGCTAAAAAAAAAAAAAAAAAAAAAAAAAAAAAAAAAAAAAATGTAGCACTTGTGCAATCTGTAATAGTTTACTGTATCCCCATATGGGGCGGTGCAGCTAAAACCAGATTTATAGATGTAGAACGAGCACAACGAGCACTAATAAAGATAATGTACTTCAAAAAGATAAGATTCCCAACTGAAAGTCTATACCAGATGAGTGATCTGCTGTCGGTTAGAAAACTGTACATTACTAATACAGTCCTAAAAAAACATAAGATACTTCCTTATAATGCAAACACACTATCAAAGAGACGGAAAGACATAATTGCCCAAATTCCTCAAACTAAAACAAATTTCGCTGCGATACAATACAACAAACGTTCTGCTCAGCTATACAATAGAGTAAACAAGGAGATATACATATACACCAAACAACTACATGAATGTAAAAAAATGGTTACAAATTGGATAAAACCATTTACCTACGATGACACTGAGAAGCTTTTGCAGCACATAGTTTAACTCACCCATTTCACACACACACGCGCTCACCTACTCACACATACTCACACACGCTCACCTACACAGTCACGCACAAAACACACAACCCCCCCACCACCCCTGTATTATGTTTTCTGTTCTGTTTTCTTTTATGTTTTCTGTTATGTTTTCTGTTCTGTTCTGTTCTGTTACAAAAACTTGCTGTGAAAGAGCGGAGTCTCCTAATACAGGCTTTTTGTTGCTTAAAAGGAGGCTCCAATCATCAACTTGTTGTCTTTTTTGTGGTTAATGAATAAACAATTTTTAATTTTAATTTAATTTAATTTAATATTTCTCTCCGCGAAAATACGCGATCGCATCGCACTGTTCGATAGTCCCGAAACAAATTGGTCACGAAGGTTTTCTTCTAGCATGGCACCAAAGTTACACGTGGTTGCGAGGTGTTTTAAATCTTGGAGGTAAACTGTCATAGATTCTCCATCACGCTGTCTACGCAAGCGAAACACGTGCCGTTCGGCAATCTCCGATCTCTGTGGTTCTAAATGATCGGTCACCAAACGTACTAATTCGTCGAATTTTTTTGTTTCTGGATCCGCCGGAGCACAAAGATCGCACATTAACGAGTATGTCGTGTCACCCACTACCGTGATTAACAACGGCACACGCAAGTCCTCTTTAATCTCATTTAGTAGTATGTATTGTTTGACACGGCGAATATACGACGGCCACTGCTTCGAACTAATGTCAAAGGGTTCTAATCGACCGATCGGCATTTTTAATAAGAATTTACACGCACGTGGAATTCGATTTACTCGTCGCCAAATAGGACGTCAATTAAACACGGAGATGGATAGCTGACTGGATTATTCATAGTAAGCGCATACCCACATTACCTTACAATTTCTAATAGAGATAAGATATTGAGAAATGTTTGATGTGACTAATGTTTAATAAGTTTAAGTTTGAAGAACAACATGATTGTTTATTTTCTTGTAGTAGGTATTAAAGTAGAGTCAGTTAACATTATATACTTTATAAATTTAAGTGGGAGTGTTAAGTTGTTACGTTGTTTTTTTTGTGTTCCTAGCTCAGGTTGCTATTTCGCGGCTGCGTTTCTAATAAGCAAAGTGGCAAGTACCTGCATTCATGGGTCAACCATTCCTACGTATCGTTGGTTTCATTTCCAAACAATAAATCACTTTTCTAAATTCTTTTAAACAGTTTCACAATATTATTTTGACCAAAACATAGGTTGTTTACTAATAACATGACATTCATTACGTCAGACGTCAATTCTGACAGTTCGAGGCGCCCTCTGGCGCGCTCCGATTTAACAACCATAAAATAATCGATATTTTAATCTGATGATCACAAATCTTTAAATAATCTGAATAAACACATTCTGTAATAATTATCAGTTAAAGAAAATAAATAAGTAAAAGAAATTAATAATAAACTAAATATCCATAAACGGAAATGATTTAATTTTTTCAATATGAACTTTATTCGAGAACCTTCGACCAAAACGATATATTTTTAACCGACTTCAAAAAAAGGAGGAGGTTATCAATTCGACTGTATTTTTTTTTTTTATGTTTGTTACCTCATAACTTGCGACTGGGTGAACCGATTTTCATGATTCTTTTTTTATTCGAAAGCTGGTGCTTCCCGTGTGGTCCCATTGTCACCATTTCAGGATCTGATGATTGAATCTTGGAGAAATCGAGGGCAACCCTCAAATTTTATTAGCTGACACATAGTTTTTCGCAAATCTTATGAAATAATTCGAGTACTTGCGTATGGAAATCATCATCTCATGTAGCTGAGCTGATGATGGAAGGTTCAACTCCTCAAGTAAGAAAATTATGTTCGAGTTCGCATATCTGCGGAACTATAAGTCCGATTTAAGTAATTCTTTTTTTGTCGTACTAGGTATCGTTCGACTTAGGGAATACTGCAAATTTCATCAAAATCGGTTCAGTAGTTTTTGAGATAGGGAATGAATCAAATCAAATCAAATCAAATCATTTATTTCTTTGCAAACATGGGTATAGTACATACATAGATCTTATTACTTTATAATTAAGTTCTCCACATTTTACCGACATGGGTATGCAAACAGTGTACAATATGTCAAAATTAGGTACTTAGGAATAATTTATTTATGTCAGCCCAACAAGAATTACAGAAAAGTCAAAAAAAATAAAAATAGAATACTACAAGCATGTCAAACTTTAATACTATAATAAATTAATCAATTCAATCAAAGTAATATTATGTATGTCCATCAGTAAGTGAATCATCATTTAGAAAATCGTCAATCGTGTAGTAGCATTTTTTTAGTAAAATTTCCTTTAGTGCCCTTTTAAATTGTATTAAAGTCATATTTTTAATATCATTCGGTACTTTATTATATATTCGAGGGGCATTACCAAAAATACTTTTTCGCATTAATGCAGTTTTACATTTAGCTTGGCATAATTTATTTATGTACTGTGTTCTTATTGGATTTATTCTGACCTCTGACATTTTTCGGAATAATTGAGGGCTACATTTCACAAACAAGGCCGTTTCCAGTATGTATAAAGAAGGTAAAGTTAGAATTTTCAGGGACTTGAAATGGGGAACACAGCTATCAGTTGTCTTCAGACCGCACATTGACCTGATGCATCTCTTTTGTAACCTAAATACTAGTTCTCTATCAGTAGACTGACCCCAGAAAATAATTCCATATCGAATGAATAAAAGAGATGTTAACGATGTTATTACCGGTGCTACGGATTACAAAATTCTAGTGCACATGTAAGAAAATGATGTATTTGACAAGAATTTTGGTTGAATATTTAAACTAAAAAGAGTAAAATAAAAACTTTTTAAAAAAAATGTGACCGCCTTCAAAAACATCCACAAAAAAGAGTAAAATAACCTACAAAACTTTTCTGTCGGAAGTCGGTGGCAAAAGAGACAATGAAATTAATAAAAAAGTCACCGACTTCCGACAGAAAAGTTTTGTAGGTTATTTTACTCTTTTTTGTGGATGTTTTTAATCTGTGAACTTTTGCGTGGATTGTCTTTGGAACTGTCAACCTTAATGTTTGGAGGGGACGACTGTCGCGACCGAAGGCCGGGCACGCCGCAATTGCGGCGGTAAGACCCCTCTTTGAGGAGTGGCTGGAGAGAAGTCATGGCGTCCTGACCTACCGCTTGACGCAGGTCCTCACCGGACACGGAAGTTTCGGGAGGTACCTGTGTCTGATGCGAAAGGAGGAAACGCCTGGGTGTCACCACTGCGAAGATCGCCCGGAGGACACGGTGGAGCATACGGTGCAAGACTGCCCAGCTTGGGCGGAGCACCGACGTGTCCTCACGGCTGCGATAGGCGGAGACCTCTCGCGCCCGGCATTGGTTGCGGCCATGCTGCGGGGCGAGACGGAGTGGGAAGCGGTCAGCTCCTTCTGCGAGGCAGTAATGCTCGTAAAGGAGGAGGCTGGCCGCGAGCGAGAGAGGACAGCGTCCTCCCTCCGCCCCAGCCGCAGTGGTAGGCGCCCACGGCGACGGACGTCGCTCGATGATCTCCGGCCACCGTAGGCGCGGGCATGCGGGCAGCGAGTAAAGGGCAACTCGCTGCCCGACCATGGACCATGCCACGCGTTGTGTCCCACGCGCGCCTCAAAGAGCGTCAGCATAATGACGGGGCCCCCCTCTCAGAGGGCCAAAGCCTGCCGGGGTTGCGGGATTATTTCCTTACCGTGACACCGGTACATAAAGGGCTATTGAAGGACACCGTGGATTTTAGTCAGTACAAGTCTGACAGTCCCTCCCGCCCTGCCCGGGGTGGGAGGACTCATTTGATGATTTTACCACGTTAAAAAAAAAAAAAAAAAAAAGGGTTAATGTTGTCACGTTGGGTTTTGTTTTTACCCATTTATTATTGTAGGAGTGGTTTCCCTGGTTGAAACTGTTTTGTGATCAATTGTTGGGAGAGATTAATAATGGAGAACGGAATGGTATGGGATCTAGTGTTGTGTAATTTGTTGCCGTTGGAAGCAATGACATATTAAATATAGACACGTCATGAACGAACATCGCGGCGCTTAAAAACGGCGACAACACTAGAACCTACTTATACGCGTGAAGAAAGAGAAAGAAAATATGACACCGTACGGCGCGAGGGAGACGCAACTAAGCGCAATATCAACGCAACGCAAGCCAATTGGCTTGATTTTTTTTTGCCATTTTAGAGTGCGGACAACGTATCTATAGTTTAAATATCATTGGTTGGAAGTGTCGTTCCGCCGTTTTAAGGAGAATTTCTAGTGTGAGGTGTTTGGGTTGGTGACCGGGGTAATCGTTTCTCCACGCCTTCCGGGAGTTTGACTTGTGGTGGGCACCCGATTCTTCGCTGGCTTCCGGCTGACGAGTTGGGATGACTTTGCAAGGATGGCGTCCTTCACTCGCCCCCCGGCACTCGCTGTGATATTATCATACGTCTGGTGGCAGTCAGCTCAAGGTAAGTTTATTTCTGGCTTGGAGTCTGCGCGCGCTCCCCTGGGTGTGCGTGTGAGGGAATAATGTCGTGTTAATCTGAACGATTATTTCAGGATTCCTAATTGCGCCTTTTCGTCGCGGGCCTGCCCAGTTGAACGTCCAGCAGCCCCAGCCCACGCCGCTTTTCCCCAGCAATTGTATTATAGTGATGTTGTCGAAATAAAAGAGAACTGTTTAGTTCAACGATTCGTATAATAATGACAATAATTAATGTGTGCAGTTACAAATATAAGGTTAGGCGAGCTGCACACTACACCTCCCCTTTTTTTTTTAAAAAAAATGGCTTTATTATCTAAGTACCTACATAAAACATTTTTTTTTTTTACATATACTTAATTTAAAACAACATATTTTTAAATAATTATACTTTTCATCATTACATTACCCAAAATAAAAAACATCTTATAACTAAATTATTTTAAATAACAAACAGTTTTGTATTGTTTTTATGAATAACATATTCCTTGTTATCTTTTAAAATTTTAACATTTGGTGATTCATCTTCAATCACTTTGTATGGTCCCAAATAAATTTTATCTAACTTATTTCCTACTTGATTTTTAATTAGAACTAAATCTCCATTCTTATATTTTAATCCGTTTACATTTTTATCAAAATTATTTTTTCTTATTTCCTTACTAAATAATAAATTATTTCTAGCTTCAGCTTGTGCTCTTTGAAGTCTGTATTTTAGTTCCAAAGGGTAAGAATCAGGATTATATAATGGATCAACATAACAACTTTTTGCAATATTAGATGGCAAATTACAATTCTTACCAAATACTAGCTCAAATGGAGTGTATTTTGTTTCAGAGTGTACTGCAGTGTTAAAGGAAAAGCACCAGAATGGAAGCCAACTGCTCCAATCTGATTTATTATTATCACACTGAATCCTAAGATAAGCTCCTAGAACCTTATGAGTGTTTTCTAATCCTCCCAGAGTTTCATGATGATAGGCTGTTGAATGCAGTTTATTTATTTGCAGCAAATTGCAAATCTCAGTAAAAACTGATGACATAAACTCTGTTCCCTGGTCTGTTATTATTTCTTTAGGGATACCATATCTCAGAATAAAATTGTTTACAAATAACCTAGCTACAGAAACAGTGTCTTTCCTCTCTAAAGGATAGGCTTCAACGTATTTTGTTAAATCACACTGTAAAGTCAGAACATACTTATAATTTAAATTATCTACATCTAAAGGACCCATTAAATCTAAACTTACTCTTTCAAAAGCAGTGGATGGCGTTGATGTTATAACCATCGGTTCTTTTGTATGCCAATTGGAATGCTTTTGAATCTGACAACTTCTACATTTCTTTACGAATTCTGTTACATCATTATTCATTCCTGGCCAATAATAGTACTTCCTAATATTATTTAACATTCTGTTTACTCCCGCGTGGCCACTGGTGGGTAATAAGTGGAAGTCATTCAAGATCACTGTTTTCGTGTCTTTGTCAGAAACTCTTGTCACATCTTTAATAACAAGTATTTTAGGACTGTCATTCAAATGACTCATTTCCTTTATAAAATTGTTTACAAAAATTTCATAGCGCTTATTTTTAATTATTACGAGCTCGTTTATTTTCATTTGCTTGCAAAAACGTTGTAATTCTCTCGCTAACACACGGTCGATAACGATCGAGAAATCACAAAAATTGCTGATTTTTCAGGTACGAATTTGCAGTTATCATTGTCACTAGAGAAATGTTTTGATTTTTCTATCTGCTGTATTGTATTATTATTATTAAACAATATCAATTCAACGCTGTCAATCGGTCGTTTGAGGATTTCCACTACCTTAGGTTGATCAGGCCTTGGTGTAGAGGATACCTCAGTAGTCATGTCGTTGTTGTCACAGTCAGTGCGTAACCTTCGAGTCTGTGCCCTTGTCATGACTGATACTGCATGCTTGTTCATATCTTTTAGGCTGTTGGATGTTATAGGTATCCGGCTCAATGCATCTGCAGCTGCGTTGTGCCGTCCTGGGACATAGCTGATTTCAAAGTCATATTCTTCAAGATATAATCTAAACTTTGTCAACCGGCTTGAAGGATCAGTCATATTAAATAAATAAATCAACGGCTTATGGTCTGTTTTTATGTAGAACTTTTTCCCATATAAATAAGGTCTAAAATGTCGAACTGCCCAAACAATAGCAAGTAATTCTAACTCAATCACCGGGTATCGCGTCTCAGCTGGTTTCAAGTTACGGCTAGCGTATGCGACTACCTTGCCATTGCTATTAGACAGTACGGCGCCTAATCCAAGTTTTGATGCATCAGTTTGTAACGTAAAAGTGTTGTTATCACTAAAGTCTGGATAGTCAAGAATAGTTGGACTAATAAGTATCTGTTTCAACTTATAAAATGCTCGCTCGCATTCATCACTCCACACGAATGCTACATCTTTTTTACATAACGCATTCAAAGGATAGGCTATTTCAGCAAGCTTTGGAATAAAACGTCTATAATAATTTGCGAATGCTACAAATCTCTTGACTTCGTCTACATTTTGCGGGACTGGATATTTTTGTAGGCATTCTACCTTCGATGGATCGGGAAATATTCCTTCTGAGGTTATTTTGTGTCCTAGATAAACGATTTCTTTACGTAAAAATTCACACTTTAGCGGATTTAGTTTTAGATTCACCCTTCTTAGGCATTCTAAAATTTTTATAAGGTTCTTATTATGCGTCTCGAGACAATTTCCTACGACAATACAATCATCTTGATATAAAAAGCATGATTTGTAATTTAACCCAGACATTGCTATTGTCATGAGACGAGCAAAAGCACTAGGCGATGTCTTAAGTCCCATTGGACATATAAAGTATCAAATGAAACGTCATTTGATACTGCTTGTCTGTTGTAAATGCAGTGAACTTCCTAGACTTTTCTTCTAAGGACAGCTGATAGTAACCTTGACTAAGATCTAATTTTGAAAAATAGATGTTATTAGATAACGAGTCTAGTATCTCAGTGATATTAGGTAACGGAAATTTATCATCCTGTATCCTATTATTGAGTTGGCGATAGTCCACTACAAGTCTCCATTTCCTTTCTCCTGACCTATCTGTCTTTTTTAGGTACTAATAGAACTGGACTTGACCATTCTGAAATAGTCTCTTCAATAATATCGTTTTTAACCATTTCATCTATTTGTCTTTGTACCTCGCCTTTTAATGCGTTAGGCAATCGATACGGCTTCACGTACGCTGGTGACGTATTTTCTTTAAGTTTAATTGAATGTTCTAATAAGTTAGTTGTTGTGAGCGTATCTCCTGGCAAATGGAAAACATCGGCATATTTGGCACATACGTTTTCAATACCTCTTTGTTCCTCTTTATTTAAATAGGTATTTAATTGTAACGTAGTTAGCAAAGTTTTAACTCTATCAACAGAAATATTATCGTCGTCAAACTTGCAAACATAAAAATTATTTAAGCAAGTAATATTTAAATCTGAAGTATTTACATCAACCGAATTATCAGTTGCATTTAATATCCTAACAGGAATAAGTCCATTATTTGGCTTCGATACTACACCTGCTGTGAACACACCTTTATAAATTTCCTTTGACAAAACGACGCAATCACTGTTGTGTGACGTCGGGATGTGTTTAATTACTTCACAACGGGGCGGAATTGTAAATAAATTCCTATTAACATGAACACTAACAGACTGGTCTCGGGTTTCCAAACTCAGAGTACCATCTTTATAGTTTAATACAGCGTTATACCGCTCAAAAAAATCTTGCCCGAGTATACCTTCTGCAACACAAGATAAGTGTTCAAAGATATAAAACTTTTGTTGAAAAGTTACATTATTAATTATAATATCTAAATAAATGTATCCCATTGACTCTACATTACCACTAATTCCTTTAATGACTATCTTATCCTGTTTTACTAAATTAAATAAATTCCTATGTCGCGACAACCATTCATACTTTAACACACATAAACTAGCTCCACTATCAATCAGTAGATTAAGATCAACATCACTATTTATGTTAATCGACAATTAATAATACAAAAATTACAAAAACTAAAAATTGAATGAGTGTACGATTTAGGTATGAAAAAATTCTATGCTTTCATGACTATTTGTGGAATAATTGCGCAAGTTGTCTTGAACATTGGACTGTTGCGCGTTATGTTGAACACGCTGACAACGCACCGGACGTCCGCGGAACTGCTGACGTTGTCCACCTGAGTTTTTACCTCGATTAACACTGTTTGAAGTTCTTTGACCTGTGCTATTTACGCTATTTCCATTATCTTTATCATAATTATGGTTATACGTTTTATTTCTGTAATAAAATTGCCTATTTCCTCGGCCTCGAGAACCTCTAAAGCTACCTCGTTTGTAATTTTGGTTAGCCCTAAATTGCATAACCTGATCTTGTGGCTGGACAGACATGGATTGCTCATCTACCGCAGCCGTTATAGCGTCAGACAATGATGTAAACTGACGTGAGGCAATGATGGTGCTGAGCCGCTTATCAGTCAAACCATCACTAAATCGTTTAATTGCAGTCTTCTCATTGAGTGGACGCAAAACCTCATATGCATCACGCTTATCGTTAGCCTGCGCAATCGTGAGATTAACAAACAACTCTTCAATCTCCGTACCAAATTTTTCTATACTCCTGCGGCTTTGAGTTGCCTTAAATAATTGACTTTGTAAAGCTACAGACAGACGATTTCTTCGGTAACAAATAAGTCCAAATATCTTCTACCAAACTTTCTATATCTGCGTAATTAGGTTTAAGACGCAGTTTTGCACTTGGCGAAAGACGCGTTTTTAACACAAACTGTATCAATTGGTTTTTACTCGCATCATTAATGAGTGAACTATAAAGTAAAATACCATCTATAAGCTGATTTGTCACCTGCTCCTGGCCATTCAACACTGGCAACAGGGAAATTGCAGTTTTAATATCAAATGCGTCAGCCATTTTTGTAAGACAATCAGTAAATTCTATAAAATCTTTAGAACTAGTTTGATAACTACTAGCTATCTACTAAAGAAAGTAAACTCTTTATTTTCTGAAAATTTGATTGGATTTCATTAATTAATGTTTGGAAAACCTCACAAGATTCTTTGCTTAACTTGCGATCTACAACTTCTTGGTTCAACTGAGTCAAAATACAATCCAATTTACTATATTCTTTTTCTGCTTCTTATTTATTTATTTATTTATACTTTATGTACAAATCAATGGTACATAGGCGGACTTAATGCCACAAGGCATTCTCTACCAGTCAACCTTTAGGTGTAAAACAACAATGTGGTAGGGTACAACAAAACTATTAAAAAGTAAAAAAATAATAATTAATAATTTAAAAAAATAAGCTAATTAAACTAAAAAATAAATAAATAATAATTATACTATTACATATATCGCACGCTTAATCCAATACTGTCACTATCCAAAATTTTGCCAAATCGACTTTTTAATGCCATCTGTTGGGAAACGTGGAACTACGCGTAATTGCACTTACACTAGTCTAAAAGTAACAGAAATAACCGCTAGATGGCAGTGGCCCGTTTCGTCACTAAACAAAATATTCCCCTGTCCTCAGAGGAACACTGACCTTCAACGAAAAAGTACGTGTCGCCAAGAACAAAATTTACGATTTTTGAGTGCAAAAGTGTCATATTAGTGATTACACCGGTTTACCAGTTATATTTTTGGTAAGTAGTGCATTATTGTAATTGAAATAGTGACATTTTGTGTTTAAGTTCACATTTGCTCTTAGTTTTTCTCTCATTTAGATCATTGGTTTGACGCCATAATGACACTTTCAGTTTAGTGCCGGGTTGTCTTTAAAATCATTAGTTATTTATCATTTGTTCGCTACAGCATAATCGTCACATTGCTTATTATGTCATTTTTGCTGTCATAATTTTCTTAAAAAACTGTATTAAACTCATTAATAAAATACTTTATTTCATAAAGTGTCATTTTGCAGTCAGGAATAAGGCAGTAATTAACACAAAGTGTCTTTTTAGACTTTTAACGACGGTTAACATTTAACATTGATCAAATACGTTAGGGATTACTGTCGGTACTATCACAAGCGTTAGAATCTACTCACCATAAAGACTATTATACCTATACTATTATATAAGACTTATGCAGCTGATTTATGCAGCTCTCGGCCGCTACAGAAATTTCTCTTTCATTGTCCTTCTTTTGTTCTTTTCGTAAAAAGGATAGTCAGACATCTGTTGATCATTGTTTAGTAATCACAGACGTCCGAGTATTTTTTGTTAAAAGGTTTACGTTTCTTCCGATTTTTTATTTTTATTTTAAGTACTATTGGTTTCATCTTTCTCGTTTTAATTGATATTGGTCCTCACAAAAAGGGGCGGTTCACAGATGTGGTCATCATGTTTGTCATCATTATGTGGCGATTTTGTTTTAAAAATGAGCAGATTCTAGCGCTCGTGATTGTACATACTAGAGTTAGCTTTCAAAATATTGTTTCGGACGATTCCATTATTTAAACTTTATGTATTATTTTCTATATTTTAAAGTGTACACTACACAAACTGATTTATGGCTTTCATGTTTTAAGGTGTGCAAAACAATGCAGCGGCGCGATAAATTACTGAAGCTCGCGCTTGAAAATAAAGAAAATGACCGTAGTGATGAAAAAACAAACTCACATCAACCAGTGTTTCATACTCTTACTCAAGTAGAGCCGCTACAGATCTCGGTTCAAAACAATCAAAAGTTACGTAGTATAAGCAGCAGTAGTTCATCTTCTTCATGCAGCTCTAAATCAGATTTAATCCAGTCTAAGGAGTTCAATATTAGTACTGACTATTTGACACAACCGGCTGAGAATCTACCGAGCACATCTAAATATTTGCAAAATAGTATGATTCCAGAATCTATTCCTATTCAATTACCTAGAGCAAGATCATTAAGTTCTTGTTCATCTAAATCAAAATCCTCTATAGCATCGTCAAGAGCAGGTGATTTTTCCCCAGATGATGATGACGCTGATTATGTCCCACCACTTAATCAAGTCTCACATGAGGAAAGCTCTAGCAGTGAGCCAGCTGATGTTAACGTTCCAGTCCCTATGGTTTCCCCCACAAAAAAAAGCGTAAGGGTGTGGTAAATGATAAGAAAAAAAACGCTAAAAAGTTGCGTAATTCAGGAAAACAATACGTTTCACTATCCAAAACTAAGAGAGTTATTTCGGAAAGACGCATAGGCCCTCCTTGTACAGAGCTATGTCGTTTAAGATGTTCAGAAAAGATTGATGAAGATCATAGAAATGCTATCTTCAAGCTCTATTGGGAAATGGGCTGTATAACTCGACAGAGGGATTTTATATGTAAACATTTGACTATTGTAACACCAAAGTACAGTTACAAAAGGGAGAATAACAATCGTAAACCAAAGCATGCTTTCCATTTGACACTGGGAGAAAACAGAGTACGTGTTTGTAAAATATTTTTTAAAAATACTCTAGGGATAAATGATAGACCGATTAGAACTGTATTAGAGAAGATGAGTGATAGTGGTATTGTAGAGTCAGAGAAGAGGGGGAAACATGGAAACCAACACAAGGTTCTCGATGAAGTGGTACAGGGTATAAAAAATCATATAGATTCCATACCGCGTATCGAGAGTCACTACTTAAGGCAACAAACGAGTCGGGAGTTTATTGACGGTGGCAAAAATTTAATGGATTTATACAGGGATTACAAAAAAATGTGTGAAGACGAAGGAAAGCCAGCCGGTGAGCAACATACTTATCGGAAAATATTTAAACAAGATTATAATATAAGCTTTTTCATACCAAAAAAAGACATGTGCGAGTTTTGTGCTGCTTATGAAAATATGGATGTACTTAAAAAGGAAGAAAATGAGCTAAAATATCTAGAACATCACACGGAAAAAGAATTCAGTCGAGTTGAAAAAAATGAGGATAAGCTAAAGGTTCAAGAAAATTACATAGTTGCATGCTATGATTTACAAGCAGTGCTACCTCTTCCGATGTGTAAGACTTCTGCTTTTTATTACAAATCAAAACTTAACGTTTGTAATTTCACCATCTGTGAGTTAAACAAAGACAAATGTAATTGTTACGTCTGGAGTGAAGTAGATAGCTTAAGAGGAGCTAATGAAATTGGTTCCTGTGTCTTAGAATTTATAAAAGAAAAAGCGCAAGCTGTCAATGACCCTAATTTAGAAATAGTTTTCTATTCCGACAATTGTTGTGGTCAACAGAAAAACCAATTTATGTTTTCTATGTACATGTATGCTCTGGCTAATTTTAGGATTAAGAGTATCACACATAAATTTTTGATATCAGGCCATACACAAAATGAGAATGATAACGTACACTCTGTTGTAGAAAAAGAAGTTAGGAAGTTTTTGAAGTCATCACCAATTTATGTTCCTGAGCAATATATCACTTTAATAAAATCAGCCAAAAAACGAGGCAATACTTATAATGTTAAAGGAATGCTGTATTCCGATTTTTTTGATTTAAAAAATTTAGCTTATGAATGTGGCACCCATTTTAATAAAAATACACATGGGCACACAGTTAGACTTTCCGACATTAAAGTCATAAAATTTGTTAAGGAAAACCATGGAGAAATAAAAATACTTTATAAAAACTCCTTTACTGAAAACCATTTTGATGAAATAGCCCTAAATCGACAATCTCGCTCTAGACGCAATGCAAACCGTCTGGGTTTTCCGTTAAAAAAACTTAATAATACAAAATTAGAGTTAACTACCAGAAAAAAGAATGACCTAAAATCCTTAATAGACAGCAATTTGATCCCACGGTATTATGCAGAATTGTTTTACAATGGTATTTTATAATTTTTTTCACAAACATTTTCTATCCCAACAATGTTAGTTGTTCAATTTTGTTTTTTTTTATAAAATTTCGTACATTCCTAAAAAAATACCTACTAAAGATAAGTCTGATTATTTTATAGTATGTACAATGATAATGGAGAAGATGGTTGTTGTTTTTTTTTTTAATATTTTTTGTCGAAATAACAGAATCTTATGTTTGGTAAACGGATATTCTACATTTTTTTTTAATAAATTTTTATCTGAACCAAAAATGTTTCTTTTTATTACCTTGTGATACCAAGTATATATATTTTATCACTGTAAAAGTAATTAAAACCATTATGGTAATAAAAAAATGTTTTAAAGCTTTTTTTATTTACTTATTTTTATTGAAAAGTAAGTCCACAATGTCACTAAGACGAAATAAAGTAAACTAATGAAAGTCAAAGTGACACTTTAAAATAAATAACGAAAAAATATAAAGAATTTATAACTTAATCAATAATTTTTTGTTTTTATATTTGAGATACAATATTTACCCTTATTTTCTGTATCAAAGAATAAGTAAATTGTGCATGAATTCTAACGTATCATTCATATTCACACCACAAAAAACGTTTTTTGGCTGTACTGAAAAGTTAAGTTTTTTGGATAGTGACAGTATTGGATTTTGCGTGCGATATGTAGTCGTTAGGTCAGGATCGGTCATTTTAAAATAGAAACCAAGTAGGTAGTTTCACTTTTTCTTTAATCAATTTTAAACAGTCACAATTTCACTTAATATAATCACTTTTCAATAATTTGCAACACTATCACTTTAGGACAACTTGTGCCACGGACCGAGGTCGAGAATCAAATGCCACGATCGCTCTGCGCTGCGTCGCATGAACAAGTCGAGTAGTGGGGGTAGTGGGGATGGCGACATCGCCCGATCGGTCCGGTGCACGTGCTGTTTACAACAGTACGATGACGTAGCGCCGTCACGGCCATGCTGACGAGCGTACGTCCTCGGACGCGCATCTTAAAGTCAACTAGATATCTGAAAAAAGGCAACCAGAACTTCAGCGTTCTTTCATCCTGACATCACAATCATAATTTATCATCTGGTCCGGTCTAATGACCCTTCAGTATTACATACTTCTGGCCCGGTCTGACGACCCTTCAGAGTTATAACCTCCTGGTTCGGTCCTACGACCCTTCAGAGTTATAACCTCCTGGTCCGGTAACTAACCCTTCAGGATTAATGATGCTTGGTCCGGTCATATACGACCCTTCAAGTTCACTTCAGTTTAAACTGGTCCTGAACTAGCCAGTCCGGATCAGAGTGATCCCTTTAGCCTATTCAATCAACTTACTATTAGTCCTTATTTTACTTAGGTAATTAAACATCTCTATGTATTAAGGCTCTTGTCACAACGTTAATCGACTCAGGTTCTGAAGACTCTACCGATGATGTACGTGATCTGCTAAGTTGACTACTTCTACTGGCTTCTAAAGTACGAGAGTCAGCAGTCATTGTTTCACTATTAACAGATACCGTGTCACTGTTCACTAAAATATTGTCATTCAAAACATCATTTTCATGGGTAGTTTCATGAAAAGGCGTATCATTATCATTCGCCGTCACGTTATCATCACTGATACTTTCTGCGATTTCTATTAAACCTGATTGTCCACGAGGTACTTCCCGTAAATTTTCGTGGGAATACTTGAAAACTCTGTTCGATCCATTAATATGTTTTAGCTCGTAGCGGTCGTTTTCCAAAACAGAAATTATTTTAAATGGACCCTTGTATTTGCGATCTAACTTGGTTTGGTGTCTCTCTTCGCTCTTAATGAAAACAAAATCACCTACAGAGAAAGGACGAACCGTAGCTTTACCTTTATTGAACCGCTCAGCATCAGATTCAGACAGTCTTTGAATATGGTCAGATGCGTTTGCCCTAGCTGATTCAAGATCAAGTCTATTAGAGTCATGAGAGCTTACAGATATTCTTGATAATTGTAATGAATTGCCCTGAATCCCTCAGTTCATTCAGTTCTAGCGGGGTGAACCCGGTTACTCTACACCGTGTACTATTAAGAGCAAGTTGGATATCTCCTAATTGGTCTTGCCAAATAGTAACTGGGTCACATTCAACAATAGTCAGCAAATTTTTTAAGGTTCGCATGACGCGTTCCACTTGACCATTTGCCCTACTGGAACCGGTCGCAATAAGATGAAGTTCAATATGGTTATCGGTACAAAATTGTTTGAAATCGCTATTATCATACGAACGACCTCGGTCAGCTATTATTCGCTTTGGAGCACCAAATAAATTTACTGCGTTTTTAACCGCTTTAATGGCATTTATAGAATTTAAATTGGTAGTATGTTCCAGGAGAACAAATTTGGTGAACGCGTCTATAATGACGGAACAGTACTCCTTTCGATCGCTTTTTCCGCTAAGTTTGCCCGTTAAATCTAGGTGGATGGTGTGCCATGGAATAGCCAATTTTGGAATAGGGTGCAAACGTACTTGCTGAGCACCAGATGGACCCTTGGAAGCCTTACATGTAACACAAGAATCGACGAATTTTTTTACAAATTTTGACATGTTTTGAAACCAATAGAGGTCATATAATTTATCAAGAGTTTTTTCAAAGCCGAGATGTTTAATTTCATTGTGAACGAGGCTTATTAAAGACCAAATTAATGATTTAGGTAAAATAGGGAGCCATTTAGTGATTTTGCTGCGTTCAATCTTCCGATACAAAATACCTTGTCTAATATCGTATGTGCGTTCCAAGTCAGTAGGTAATTCATTTGATCGTATTTTCGAAATAATGTCTGCTATCTCAGAGTCGCGTGATTGCTCAACATGTAACCATCCCCTTTCCAATTCAGATAAATTTACTATTCTTGTATGTCTTTGTTTTAAACCACATACTTCATTATTTTTATTAGCCATTGGATTTCGAGAAAGAAAGTCTGCATGAGCCATGGTTTTGCCCTCTTTATAAACTATATCAAAATCATAGGACTGAAGGATAGCCCACCACCTATGAACTCTAGGTGTCAAATCTTTTTTTGAATGGGACGCTTTTAATGCATTACAGTCAGTGAAAACTTTAAATTTCCGCCCGAAGAGATAATGTCTAAAATGCTCTATAGATTTTACTACTGCTAGCGTCTCTAATTCATATGAGTGATAGCGACTCTCCGTATCAGTTGTTTTGTGGCTAAAATAGGCAACGACATGTGGAAGATTGTTCCTCCTCTGAATTAAAACTGCTCCATACCCATCACTACTCGCGTCAGTATGGAGTTCTATTGATAGATTCGGATCAAAAATTTTTAGAACGGGTTCTGTGACAAGGCGGTTAACAATATCTGCAAAAATTTTATCGTGTTCTGGGGTCCAACAAATATTACCCTTCCCGGAAGTCAAGGGATATACGGGTTTCATAATTTTTGAAAAATTGGGGATAAATTGCCGGAAATAAGTAGCTAGACCGATGAATTGACGGACTTGTTTAACAGTTTTGGGTGTGGGGACATTTTTTAAAGCTTCAACTTTACATGGATTTGGCCTCACTTCGCCAGCTGATATAACAAAACCTAAATATTCAATCCTTTTCTTCATAAAAGAACATTTTTTAAAGTTAAATGAAAAACCGGCCTTGGACAAAGTATCTAACAATTTGTCAAGACGGCCCAACCCCTCTTCTATAAATTCTGATGCAGAGAGTACGTCATCCATATAGACTAAGATTTTACCGTCATTAAGAGGCTTGAGTGCTGTATTTATAGCTCTTTGAAACACTTGAGGAGCATTTCTCAGACCGAATGGCATAGTTAACCATTCAAACTGACCTGTTGGTGTAACGAATGCAGTTTTTTCGATGGATTCCTTATTAACTTTAATTTGGTGAAATCCAGAGGCCATATCTATGCTAGAAAAGAAGTGAGCTCCATGCAATTTATCTATTTGATCATTTATCAAAGGAAGAGGGTAACTATCCGGCCTAGTGTTACTATTGAGCTCTCTATAATCCACGCACATACGATCAGAGCCATCTTTTTTTTAACCAATAAAATCGGACTTGCAAAAGGTGAAGAACTTTCCCGAATTATATCCGCGTCTAACAATTCTTGAACCATTTTATTCACTTTATCGGATTCAGTGGGGGATAACCTGTATGGGCGCCTGTGTACGATTTTATTTGTATCAATCAAATTAATTATAAGTTCACCGGTAGATACACGAGAGGTGGGAAGCTTTTGTATGAAATTAGAAGAATATTTTTTAAGGATCTCAATTAGTTGATCCTTGTCTTTTCCTACAAGATCTGTATCGATTAATGCCATATCAAAGGTCTTCTTGACTTTTGAACAGGCATTGAAAGTTCTTGGTTTAGAAAAAGTCAAACTATCACTATTAATTTCAACAGAAATTCCTTGCTCTAAAATATCACGTCCTAGTAAAACTTCTTCGCTTAGACAATCATCGGGTAAAACGTGGTAAATAACATCAAACAAGCAATTTTGTACCATGGTGGGACATTTCACTTGTAATGAACAATCCACGCTATTAGGTCCTACACCCTTTAGAACCACTTTTTCATGAAACTTTTCACCATTGAGAAAATCACTATTGCTTTGTCTTACAAGACTACATTCAGAACCAGAGTCGAAAATAAAAGGTAGTTGTAAATTATTTATCTGTAACATACCTCGCGTCACCTTGGAGCATAGATTCACCTGTTTGCTGCTGTTGCCACCGCTGCCATTACCACTGCTCTTGCTGCTTGATGCAGCATCTTCTTTCTTTGGCCAGCGCTTAGGGCATGTACTAGCAGCATGTCCACGTTCTTGACAAACGTAGCAGACGACGTTTGACCTGGGTGAATCACTACCGCTGCTTGGAACACTCGAGTTTTTAAGCAGGTAACGATGCTTATCCCTGCAGTCTTGACCTCGATGTCCTCGTTTCTTGCAGAAATGGCAATTTCCCTGAAAATCTGAAGGACGGTACCTTTTTGCATCATTGTCAGATGTAGGTAGTTCGTCATTTTTACGCTTTAATGTGAAACTTCGCAAGGTCCGAAAAAGTTGATTTTTGTCGTTGATCACCACTGAATTTAACTCTCGACGAATTTTGTCCTCACATTGAGACAAAACAGAAATCACAAAACCTGTCATCACTTTGTCTGGCATTTTTGCTTCAGGAATTTTCTCTATTAATTGCCACAGTCGCAAACCCGCTTCAGCTGGACTTTCTGTGCTTTTAATTTGAAACTTAATGACTTGGTCAAAATAATCTAGCATCATCATAGGCTTGCTAAATGTTGAAATCAAAATTTCCCTTACAGAACTCCAAGTGATATTGTCTGGTTGTATCTTGGTGAGACAGAGGCTAGCGCGGCCCTTCAGCGCATGAGAAAGGGCCAAAATCAAATCGACTCCGTCCACCCCTTTGTTTTTAATTATAATATCGCTAAGCGAACACCAACTTATTATATCGGACTCTGGAGCATCCGGATCAAAAGGCACCAACCTGATTTGCGTATTTTCCGAAGACGGACGGGAAGCCATGCTGTCAGCAATCTTTTGAAAAATAGCTTCCATTCCAGTCGAAAACATTGTGAAGAAACTGCTTTCCATGTTCGGCGAAGAACGATGTGGTTCTCGTTCATGTGGAGGTGAATTCAACACTTCTGATGTAGTCGTTAGGTCAGGATCGGTCATTTTAAAATAGAAACCAAGTAGGTAGTTTCACTTTTTCTTTAATCAATTTTAAACAGTCACAATTTCACTTAATATAATCGCTGCGTCGCATGAACAAGTCGAGTAGTGGGGGTAGTGGGGATGGCGACATCGCCCGATCGGTCCGGTGCACGTGCTGTTTACAACAGTACGATGACGTAGCGCCGTCATATATACAAATAAAATAAACTAAACAATATTATAGCAAATAAAATACATAAATAGAAATAAAAACCTAATAATTTATGCCATGACTCGACTTTTAATAATTGAGAGCTAATTTAATCTGAGGTATAGAAGTTTAGTACTTTCCTCTTGAAAGTGAAACTGCTTTCAGCTTTTTTAATGCTAAAGGGTAGCGCGTTCCAGAGCTTAATGGATGAGATAGCATAAGAATTAGACATGAAACCGGTATGGTGTGAAGGAATTTGGAGAAGTAGATTTTTAGAAGCACGAAGGTTACGACTATGAGAACTGCCCAACACTTTGAAAAGAGTTTTTAAGTAATCAGGAGCACATGGATCGTTCATAATCTTGAAGAGCATGCAGAGAGATCTGAGGGACCTCCTGCGTCGGATAGGCAACCATTTAAGTTGGGAACGAAAAGAAGAAATGTGATCAAATTTTCGAAGGCCAAAAATGAAGCGAATACAGTTGTTGAGAAGTCGATCCAATTTATTAAGAAGTTCTTGGGATAGATCAGAATAACAAACATCAGCATAGTCAATAATGGGAAGCACAAGTGACTGGACCAAAGTGAGTTTGGTGCTAGATGGGAGGAAATGCTTGAATCTATAGAGAGACCGCAGCGAGAACGTGACTTTCTGACTCACCTGAGCAACGTGCTTCTTCCAGCTCAAACAGTCGTCAATGTACAGGCCCAAGTCTTTTACGTGAGGTGAAAGAGAGATGACGGTGTTCCCATACAACAGTGGCATTAGTTGGCTAGTGTTCACGTTTCTCAAGTAGTATGAACTACCAATGATGACTGCCTGACATTTTTCGACGTTCACAGAAACCCCAAACTTGCTAGACCATTCTTCAATAGCACGAAGATCAGCATTGAGAGATGAGATGCAATTATTAAGATTGGTGATGTCTGATTGGGCGTATAGTTGCAAGTCATCAGCGTAGAGATGGTAAGAACATTTGAGGACAGAAGTAATGGAGTTTATAAATAACGAAAATAAAAGAGGAGAGAGTATACCGCCTTGAGGAACACCAGTTAGCAGGTCGCACCAGTCAGAGCTATCCTGACCAGCACGCACTGCCTGCTGGCGATCACGAAGATAAGATGAAAACCAATCACGTGCCAACGAAGAGACCCCAATTTGATGCAAGATGGCCAAGAGGATGTCGTGATCAACGGTGTTAAAAGCATTGGAAAAATCTATTAAAACTAAGACCGTTAACCTCGAATTCTCCAAGCCATGCCTTATATCTTCAGTAACTTTAAGTAGAGCTGTGGCTGTGCTGTGGCCAGGCCGAAATCCAGATTGGAAATCAGACAAAAGGTTATTTTTAAAGACGTAAGAGGATATTTGCTTGAGAGCAACTGCTTCTAAGATTTTGGAAAGGAATGGGAGAATGGAGATGGGTCTGAAGTGATTAGGCAAACTAGGGTTGGAAATTTTGGGAAGAGGGACAATGTAAGCCTTACGCCACAATGAAGGAAATACACTGGTCAACAAAGATGTATTGATGATATCAGTAATAACTGGAATTAAGTCCTCAATCAAAAAAGATAACATAGTTCGACTGACCCCATCACAGCCAACAGCCTTAGACTTAATAGAGGTAAAACATTTGAAGACCTCAAGGTTTGACACGGGAGAGAAAGAAAAAGAGTCAGTAGGAAACATTGGCCTGGAAGTAATGTCAAGGATAGTCGTATCCTTAACGTTAACTGGAAGCGGAATAGACGTAGAAAAATGTTTATTGAGAATATTTAATGGAAGATTTAGAGAGACTTTACTAGAAGGGGACTTAGCTATACCAAGAGATTTGAGAAACTTCCAAATATCAGCCGGGGAAGTATTGAGAACATTCTCACAAATGTATCGGCGTTTAGATGCTCTTACCATCTGATTGCAACGGTTCCTAGCCAACTTATACATGTTCCAGTACTCCTCGCTGCGGTCCCGCCTATATTTTCTAAAAGCCCGATCGCGTCGTCTCATTGCCATCCTAACTTCAGGGGTTATCCATGGAGCTGGTGGACGCTTGACACGAACAGCCCTCAGCGGCGCATGAGAGTCAATAAGCTGGAGTACACGTCTATTAAATATCTCCACTTTCTGATCCACTGATGTTGACTGGGCAATCTCGTCCCAATCAAGGGCCCGTGCATCTGTATTAAGTTTGTCCCTATCTAACCTAGCGAAATTTCTAAGAAGAAAAACAGCTGGTCGCTGTCTAGGGGGTTTAATTTTGTAAGACAGATAAATCAGATCGTGCCTGGATAAACCAGGCGCAGCAATCTGACCATGATTGGCAACGTGATCCACAGAAGATACAAGCATGAGATCGAGCCAAGAATCACTAGAGTCTAAATTATGATGCGTTGGATTAAGGTTAAGGAGTGACAGACTCGAGGACTCCAGGATCGCACTCAGCCTACGTGATCTTGAATTATCCTTCAAGAGGTCAGTATTAAAATCACCCATGACTATGTGATGTTTGTACTCAGAGGAAAGAGATTCGAAGAGAGATTCTAGAGTAGAGAAGTAATCTATAGTAGGTGGGCAGTAAACAACTTCTAGAACGGCCTTAACCCCCTTAACAATAATTTCAAGAAATAAGTACTCAGGGTTACCATTATAGATTGGGGATGATGAAGATAAAATTTTGTAGGGGATATCACTTCGCAGGTAAATGGCGACACCTCCGGCTCGCTTACCTGTACGATCGTTCCGAATTAAGATGAAACCCGGTAAACAGTAAAAATGAGAGGGAAGTTCAGGCTTAAGCCAACTTTCAGATATTAAAATGGCTTGTAAAGCGACGTTAGAAAATAAATCCAAAATCTCAGAATGGTGCTGAGGGATGCTCTGTGCATTGACATGGCATACATTAAAACATTTGTTAAATCGCTGGCATTCACTAATAAGAAAACTATTTGCGGACAGAGAATCATCAAGAGTTGAAAAAGAGGTGGAAGAACATGAATAAAAAGAGTCATCGTCAGACATAATTATTATGAATTTGATTTAAAAAATAAAAAATAATATGGCTAAAAATATAATAAATAATTAAATATAATTTATATAAATATAAATGTAAAATAAAATTCAATTGCATAACCTGCCGGCAGACTGTTCACAATTACTATTAATTTAAACCTACTAAACAAATGCTCTGCCGTTTCTGAACGAAGACAGTGACATTAGTGTTTGGCATAAAGGCCTCGAAGTCATGCCAACAACATCTCAAAAAAGAAGAAAAAAAAATGACATTAGTGACAGGAGTGACAATGACATTGCAAGCACATAATGACATAATGACTGATAAAGCAAGAAAACTTATGTAAATAAATGTCGGTAATTGAAAAAAAGTAACCGTGACGTACTCCTAGAATTATAATCAAACAGAAAACTGGCTGTAGATTTAAATAGAAACACAATAATGACAACAAACCGAGTTACTTCTTCTTTGCTAACCGTCTTGACCGAGTGGGAGCATGCGCCGGCGTCGGGCTCGTGTTGTTTGAGCCAGGGTTGGAGTCCGGAGGAACCATCTGGTCCAATGACTTGCCCTGCTCCGATCCTAGCGCGACGGCTTCCTCAACAGTGAAGATCCGACGACGTTTACCATTAGGGAGCTTGACGAAAATGATCCCGTCCATGGTCCACACAGCAGACACACCAAACAACTTCCGAGCTGTTGTAAAAGCAGACTGCCGCTGACGAGTGAGGAACTCAGACACCACATAAGAAGATCCCTTCAGTTTAGTCTTGGTCTTCCAGATCTGGCTCCTAATAGCAGAATCCATGAACCGAAGCAGAATAGGTCTAGTGTGTCCTTCTGAAGCCAAGCCCAACCTGTGGCATACCGTTAATGAGGAAGGTGCCAGGTCACTGATGCCAAACTTGCTGTGCAGAATGGTTACCACAGTTTCCGGGAGTTTCTCATCAGGCTTCTCAGGCACACCTCCAAACAGCAAGAACTTTTTCCTGTGACGCATCTCGATAACGTCAACACTCCTGCTTAACTCAGCAATCTGCAGCTGCAAGGCACCGAGGACACTCCACACATGCTCTTTAAACATTGTAAAATCCTTGTGGAGCCCACTCAAGTCTGCTCCTGGTGACGATGACTTCAGGTGTTCTTCAAAATCAGCCATCCGCTGGTTGAGGGATGTTATAGCCAAACGCTGTGTCTCCGCGATGTCAGCTATTGAACTCATGATAGTGTCCCAGTGTCAAAGTTTCAGTGCAGTAATCAGTGAGACCAAAGTCAAGTGACAGTTCAGCCAGCAAGTAAATGCAATTGACACGTTAGAGCATATGTATGTTACTGCCCACACAATATATGCTTATTGGTATGAAAATATGAATTATTACATAAGATTTTTTAATAAAATTGTGAAAAAACTATTAAAAATTAATATAACCAATTCGGAAAAATGTGTATACTTTTGTGCGCCTACCCGAAAAGTTCTTCTAGTTCCCTTCTTCTAGTTTCTTAAAAGCTAAATCTTTTCTACGCCTATCTGGACCTAGTTTTACTAAATATTCTTTTAGATATTTTAATCTAGTGTGCAAATCTTGCAATTGTTGGGACATACCTAATTTCAGTACAAAATTTATAATAATGCATGATCCAGTTACAATAACATGAAATATAGTAGAATACAAAAAAAATGCTATAAGTACAAAACTTACATTGCAGTAGTTACTTATTTTACTGACAACGCGTATGTAGGTCACGACGTCTCACGTGGCGTGGATGAATGAACTCCTCAGCATTGGACTGGAACTGACTCCCAGCTGCTCCACATCGGACCCGTACAATTCAACTCCCGGCGCCCTGCATATCCTCTCATCACAAGGCTTGAGCATTCTCCCGGCACCCGGCAGCAACGTTCCTTTTCTGTCTTCTTATTTAATGATTTCACCTCTTCAAATAAATTCTTCAATTGGGATTCTGATTCTTCTACAGTTTTTAAAATCTTGTTCGCTTTCCTTCTTCTAATTTTCTGTCTTCACAAACTTCCATCGGTTTAATCTTCATAATTTATTTCGCTACGGCCGTTTATCGCGTAGGTTGCAAAATTATAATTGCTGGCTAAGGGTCGCCATGTATTATAGTGATGTTGTCGAAATAAAAGAGAACTGTTTAGTTCAACGATTCGTATAATAATGACAATAATTAATGTGTGCAGTTACAAATATAAGGTTAGGCGAGCTGCACACTACACAATAACCGTGAGTAATAAACCAGCTATTTCCCAATTGTAGGCCGTAAGCAATTTCTCAGTGTTGACCTCGGTGTTAAAGTATTGTCCAGGAAAACGGCATAAGCCCTGGTGCGTGGTGGAGAGACGCCACGCGTATTTCATTTTGAATAAAGGCCATGAGCCGGCCGAGGTTCTAGCCTGATAGATTTCCCAGCTCGATCACATCGAGGAAAACAAATAGGTTACCCTTTTATTATTTGGTCTCCGTATTGTCGATTGCAGTAGAGGCTCATCGGGTGACTCGCTTCACCGCCGGGGTCGTGGGCTGAAGTCCCAGAAACCGGACGTGAAGTCCGTTCCTCGAGAACGCTGGAAACCTCCTGAGGGGGCGACTGTACGGCTGGCAGACACCGCCTAGCGAGAGCGCAGGCGTGACGGTTTTTTTTCCTCCTACATTTTTTTTTCCTTCGGGTTATATTAGTACGGTTTCTGAGTAAACCACACCTTGTAGCACCGGTGTAATTTTGGTACCCGGATTTGATGTCGGTACCACACTTAACTTTAAGTTGAGAATCTTGGGCTCCGGCTGCATTCCTCCAGAGGTCTCAGTATAATTGAGGATATCTTCAGCTCCAGGATTCGGGACTCTCCAGGTCCCTGGCGCCCATTTGTTAAATTAATATAATTGTTTTTTTTAACTGGAGGGTTCTGGTGATTGTTAAACTTGAGTTCTACATTAGAAAATATTTAATTCAACCTTGATAACGGAACAGTACTCGGTTTATCTCCAACTCCCCGCGACCTAAGCTCTTCTTTAAATTCCTAGGTTACCACTGGCTAGCTTTAATTAATTAAAACGAGTAAAGAGTTTAACCAAATTTATTTAACATAAAATTATTTCAATTTAAGAGAATTAATAATTATAATATTATAGTTCGGGAGATTGTTACTCGACCTAATAAACTGGTTTATGTTACTTTGTTGTTTTATTATAATCTGACCTAAACGGGTAGGGAGAAAATATTTTATGTAACAAAGTAAATAAATTTATAAAGGTATTTATAAAGGTATTTACACTATTTCATAAGTGTCTTTGTAAACTCTGCTGGGCTAACAGTCCTTATAAACGCCTTGGTTATGTTTACGTTTTTATGCCGGTGGTGGCGTTGTTGTGTTACCTACTTGTCATTCCTTCCTGTGAAAATTCGCATTAGAACAAAATAAATAAGTATTGTGTTTTATAGAAATCTGGGTTTGGTTTTATTGAAATATTGCCCAAACCCATTACTTTTTACTTTAATTCTCTTTAACTTTAAAATGGCATAGTCCAAAATTATTAATTATTAAAGACAATCAAAATATAGCGAAATTAAACTACATATCTAATTTTGATTTATGTAAACCTTGTAACAAATTAAATGTCTGCACATGCTCCAGGCATTCTCGAAGTTTCCTCGCCGCGTAGCCAGGCGATTTAAGCGAGCAGCTAGGCACAGCGCGGCGAGGCAAGCATAGCGTAGGGTGCGAAAAGCATGTGGGCGCATTCACAGTGAGGTGCAATGAAGAAGAAAAGGTGATGAGTACAATTATAGCTTTTCGACAGTAATGGTGAAAATAACGCTGATACAATAAAATGGCTGTCAGACCGCGCACACAAAGAAATACAAAGAAATGCGATCTGGCAGGACAGTGAACAATTGAAATCACATGAGCACTTACCCGTTTAGCTCGGGGTTTTTGAGTAAAAGCGGCTTCCGATTCGAAAAAGAACTAACTAACGAAGCGGGCCCGTATATAGCAAACACGAACGCCGCCAAGCGATGACGCGTTCGTATGTGGAAGATTTAGTGATGGGGCACGTTACTAGTGAGGTGCGTTTAGTCGGTTTTTTGCAAATCGACTACAACGCTACACTAACGTTAATCTTTTGATCTGGAACTCAATACTTACGGCTATATTCGTAAAGAAATAACGAAAGGTCATTACGATAAGGTTTATATTTGGTTTATTCATCCGCCCCATCGGTGTACCAAATTGCGATAAAAAAATAAAGTTCTCTAGGAGTTTTGACGGAGTCATTTGCTGTATTTAGTTAACGTCATAATCCCGTCTTCGTAATGTAGATAAGGGTGTTGATCGCTACCATCAGATCTTGAAAGCATTCACAGACGATGGTTTCTCTTTCAACATAGAGAAATGTACTTTTATCAAAACTGAAGTAGAGTTCTTGGGGTACCACGTAGTCGCTGGCGAAAAACTATCAAATCCGCGAAAAATTAGAGCACTGACAGTACTAGCACCTCCCCAAACGGTTATTCAACTACGTCAATTTATAGGCTTAGCTTCGTACTTTTGATAAATTTGTACCATGTTTCTCTCAAAACTCCTGCCCTCTTTATAGATTTACTTTAGGTAAAGGCAAAATACAGTGGAAAACAGCTTTTCAAACAATTAGAAAATAAATTATTGCGACACTTACCAACAAACCCGTTCTAACTCTATTTTCGAACCAAAGCAGACGATAGAGTTGCATATGGACGCCAACGCTGAAGGTTATGGTGCCATATTTAAAGATTAACGGAAAATGACATGTTATCGAATTTTATAGTCGCCGAAACTCTAGCGCTGAGTCACGGTATCACTCATATGAGTTAGAGACGCTAGCAGTAGTGAACAGCATGAAACATTATTTTTCGTCATTACTTTGTAATTACTTATTGCAATGCAGTCAAGGCGTTTAAGTCTCAAGTAGACCTTACCCCTCGTGTCCACAGATAATGGGTGTTTCCTTCAATCTTTTGAATTTGAAAAAGGGATAGGTAGACTTCTTATCGCGAAACCCTCTATGCAGTAGTAGTTAGGTTTGACAAAAACAAAGCCAAAATTAATCAATTAAAAGTAGGAGATTATGTCCTATTAGAAAATTGTGAGCACAATAAAATCTAGTTAGAACCAAAATAAAAATGAAGTGGCTGAGCTGATTGATGTTGATTGACAGATATTTGCTTAAGGTAGGTTAAGGTATTGAACTCAAACTCGCATGATCGTATACGACCTATACCTGAGTGTACGTTTTATCTTTACCTTTAAAGTTTAATGTTGGGCTGGAAACGCCAACTAACAGTGTAGAGTCAGAAGGGGCCGATGACGGCCATGGTGAGTGTGCAATTGCATTTCCTTTTAATTGTATTTTTGATCAAAATCATTATGAGCCCTTTTACCTACTTGCGCGTAGAACTAACATTTTGGTCGTCGAATTTACCAAATTAAGTAATACTCCAACATTTTTGAATACCTGTAAAAGAAAGACCAGTCTTTCGTGTTGTAATAAAACGTAACATATTTCAAAAAACTCTTTTATTAACTTTGTGGTAATTAATCTCCGACAAGTAGTTTACTGAAAAATCAACGCAGAGTCGATTTGCGACTCCTAGATCTACCATTAATATTTATAATTTTAACCAAAAAAATACACAAATCATCAGACATACGTTTTTGTGGTCAAAAAACGTAGTAGAGTTTATATTTTGAATAACACAAATTAGTAAAAAAATAAAGTCTGAGGTCAATTTTACGTTTTATATCGCTGTTTTATCGCCATTTTTGGTTCGAACAAAGCATAATTACATTTTAAAAAATATGTAAATATAAACTATGTTTACAGACTAAGCTAATTTCTAAATTTCATTAAAATCCCTTCATGTAATTAAACATAATATCGTTTTTATTATCTTTAAAATAAATAAATTTTATTCAAAAATTAAGTCAAAATAAATAAATTTTATTCAAAAATTAAGTCAAAATAAAGGTTAACATAATTACAATATAGGTACAGTTTTTCAAGGTAGTGTTAGTTCTGCCTGATGTAGGTTTAATTAAAACCTGTGTTTCAGGTCATCACTTTACAATAAATTTTAAGAGAGGACAATTCATTAGAAGATAAATAAACAACAAGATAATAATTATAATACTTTTAGAGACTAAATCATTTTGTATAAAGTACTAAAACTAGATTGTTTTAAAACAATTATGTTTAAATAAATAAATTACTGAAACAATGCTAATGACAATAATGTGAAGACTAAATACTAAAACTTATGTTGAAATTTCCAGCAGTTTTTCCGTGTCTGTATAATTAAGAGTTCCCAAGTATTCTTGCATTCGTAAATAACAGTTTTTATAATTTAAATCATAAATCTTTAACAGTTTGTTGAGCTGATTATATAAGTCGTCTAGCGTAAGCATGTTTAGTCTGAGGATTAGCACAGACCAAATCCTTTCTTCTCCTATCTGAAGGTACCGGCTTAAAATCAAGTTCGCTGTGCTGAAGCAAAACGACATTCAAAACAAATAATTGGCGTATTGTTAATACCTCACATGCCGTATAAAGCTGGTGAGTAGGATATCTAAATGGTCTAAAAGTAGCAACCTTTAGGACTGCTCTTTGAGCCCGTTCTAGGTGAATTAAATTTGTTTTGGCGGCACCACCCCAGGACGTTATGCAGTAGGTGATAATGGATTGACACAAAGCCAAATAAACCTGTTTAATTAATTTAAAGTCGGCAATATTTCGTAAATTTTTAAAAATATATATTAATTTACGTACTCTAGTACATAATAAATCAATATGTTTGCGGAAATTCAGATTTGTGTCAATCGTAATGCCTAGATATTTGATGTGGTCGGTTTTAGCTAAAGTGGGACAAGTGCATGCAAAATCAGCATAATGTAAGTTACTGTTGTTATGCGCTTGGATGTTTTCGTTAGTAAGCGTTTTATTGGTGTTTCTCATTGTAAATAATAGGTACTTTGTTTTATCTGTATTTAATGTGAGGAGATTATTATTCAGCCAACTTATAACCGTATTAAAACCCTTCTGTGCTACCTCGAAGACCTCAGCCATTGATTTCGCAGTGAACAGTAGGGCTGTGTCATCCGCATATGATATAATGACACCCTTTTGGAGTGTCAGATTGCAAAGGTCATATATATTAAGAACAGGGTGGGGCCCAAAATACTGCCTTGTGGGATTCCATAGCAGCTATTCTTTAATTCAGAACTCCTGAAATTACCTATTTTAACACATTGATGGCGGTCACTAAGATAATCTGCAAAAAGTTGTAATTGTACTCCCCGTATACCCAACCCTTCAAGCTTGTTTAAAAGTAAAGAACAAGAAATTGTATCAAAAGCCTTGGCTAGGTCTAAAAATATCCCTATAGTGTGCATGCCGTTATCCAAGTGTGGCCAAACAATAACATTTTGTGCTTACACTCCATTTCAAAAAACACAGATAAAGTTTAGGCCTATTACATGTAAAAATTTAGAGAAGTTAAATAATACATTATCAAGTAAATTATGTGAACGTAGCTTTAACAAAATAACTGACCCAAATGAGTTTTACGCCGAGTTCTTTTCCATCTTAAACACGCAATTTAGTAGTATGTTTCCATTGAAAACTAAAAGTGTCTGTACAAAGTTCCTGTTTAGTGATTGGGCAACCCCTGGTATTCGTAAAAGCAGAGCAAAACTTTATGAATTATACGGTCTTAAAAATCATATAAAAAGTACTAGCTTTAGTCAGTGTGTAGCAAAATACTCAAAAACTTTTAAAATAGTGTGCAAAACAGCGAAAGCTCTTTATATTAGTAATAAAATAAAATTTGCTGATGATAAAATAAAAGCTACTTGGAAAATAATAAATAATGAAACAGGTAGAAATAAAAACCGGAATACTGAATTTAATTTGGAAACCGCACATGGCCCTATAAATAATGACAAAGAAATAGCTCAGGAATTTGAAAACTTTTTTTCTAACATACCTATTAAAACGACTGAAACTTTAAATTTTCTTCTGCAATGCTCTCTTCTTCCTTACTTAGGCAGAATGTAAAGGCATGTCCCGTGGAGTTTAGGTTTCGTCACACAAACCCCCAAGCTGTCATTAAAGCTTTTAAAGATCTTAAAATTAAGTCAACAGAAGATCTTTGTGTTGTTCCATTTCGTCAATATCCATAGATTATAAGATTTCAAACTAGTACTAGTAGCGCCCTCTAGCCTAAAGTCTGTACTACTATATTTTGAATAAACAGTTTAGTTCTTGTCTGTGCCTCAAGCGTTTCATTTACTAGAGGTTATGTGCCCACATTATTAAGTTTTCTCGCAAGTTTTTCGGACATTAATAGTGGAAATAGACCTTGCAGATTGAGATAAACTGTGTTTAACGCTGTGACTGTGAAAATGACGACGAACTATATAATCAGTGTGCCTAAACTAAAAGGGCGGGAAAATTACACCGAGTGGGCTTTCGCGGCTGAGAATTTCCTTGTGCTAGAGGGAATGTCTGATTGCATCAAATCGGCGACTGTACCAGCAGAGATAGGAGCAGCAGAAGACGCGAAAACTCGAGCGAAGCTGATTTTGACGATAGATTCGTCGCTGTATGTGCACATCAAAAGTGTAAAAACGACACATGAGCTGTGGAATAAACTAAAAAACCTATTCGATGACTCAGGATTCACGAGGAGAATCAGTTTGCTGAGGAGTTTGATATCCATCAGACTTGAAAATAGTGTTTCCATGACTTCGTACGTGACTCAAATCATCGAAACGAGTCAAAAACTGAGTGGTACGGGTTTTAATATCAATGATGAGTGGGTTGCATCGCTTTTGCTAGCGGGATTAACCGAAAAATATTCCCCTATGATAATGGCGATCGAGCATTGCGGCATACCATTGACGGCGGACGCCATTAAAACAAAGTTGTTAGACATGGAAGAAAGCGGAAACAGCGATAATAGCGCACCCAGCTCAAGTGGCGCGTTTGCAAGTATTAAGAAGAACCGGAATGTTGGTAACAATGCTACCAAAGACAACGCCCAAACGTCAAAGTCAAAACCAAAAACCATAACCTGTTACAAATGTAAACAAACAGGACATTACCGTAACTAATGTACTTTTTTGAACAAAAATACATCAAATACAAATAAAAATGAAAGTACAAAGAGTAATGCGTTCAGTGCTGTGTTCCTGAATGGTGAATTTTGTAAAAATGACTGGTATATTGACTCCGGGGCAAGTGTTCATCTTACTGCAAATAAAGAATGGTTGTCAAATATGTCGAGTGATCAAAAGATCAAGGAAATTGTCGTGGCAAACAAAGATAAAGTACCTGTATTATGTACTGGAGATGTGCAGATTACGACAAAGACACGCACCTGTCAATATGATATTACAGTAGGAGGTGTATTATGCGTGCCGAAGTTGACTACAAATCTACTGTCTGTTAGTCAACTCATATCAAAAGGAAATAGAATTTCATTTAACAATGATGGTTGTGAGATTTTCAACAAAGCAGGAGTTCTGGTGGCTACAGCAAGTCTGTTGAACGGGGTGTATAAACTAAACATGCCAGAGAATTGTTCATCAGCTGCAGTCATGGTGTCTAGTGAAGTTTGGCATAGACGGCTTGGTCATGTCAACAGTCTCTATATATTATATATAGTGTGGTGGGTTTGTCCCAAAAAAAAAAAAAAAACAGTCTCTATATGAACAAGATGCAGGATGCTGTACAGGGATTGACACTTGATGGTAAGACTGACATATCCAAGTCATCATGTGTTGCATGCTGTGAGGGCAAGCAGAGCCGCTTACCTTTTCCCAAAGAAGGTAGCAGAAGTACAGAGTTACTACACATTGTGCATACTGATCTCTGTGGTCCGATGGAAAACCGGTCATTAGGTTGTTCCAAATACTTTATGCTGCTTATAGACGATTTTAGTCGTATGACATATATTTATTTTTTTAAAACAAAGGATGAGGCACTGAAATGTTTTCAGCAGTATAAAGCAGAGGTTGAAAATCAACTTAATCGCAGCATAAAAATCTTGAGAAGTGACAATGGGACAGAATTCTGCAACAGTAAGTTTGATGATTTTTTGCTAAAACATGGGATAGTACATCAGAAAACAAATGCATACACACCTGAACAGAATGGTCTTTCAGAGAGATTTAACCGGACTGTGGTGGAGAAAACTAAGTGTCTTTTGTTCGATGCAGGACTTGAGAAAAGATTTTGGGCAGAGGCAGCACATACTGCAGTGTACTTACAGAACAGGACTGTGACCCGATCTTTAAATTATAAAACTCCATTTGAGATATGGACAGGCAGAAAGCCTGATGTAAGTCATTTACGTGTATTCGGTAGTACAGTCATGGTACATGTACCGAAACCAAAGCGACTAAAGTGGGACAGAAAGTCCGAAAAGTGTATTCTTGTTGGCTATTCCAATGAAGTCAAAGGATACAGGATATACAACCCGAAGACGGGTAAGTAATAGATGATATAACTACAAAATCTCTAAAACTTACAAGAGATAACAACTGAATATATAATTTTATTTGATATAACGATCTGTTAATATAATAAACGATAGACATAATTTTATAATGACTAATTTCTATAAGCATAACAATCAATGAATATAAAATCGTTTTGTATACCGCTCAAAAGACATAAAAACTTATTTGGTCTAATTTTTTTTTTCCTGGCAAGTAATCTAACACTGATGTACCTAGTAATAGTACCATCTGCCGTGAATCTTCGACGGAGCCCCGCTTCGCGGGGCTCCTATTTCTGCGTACAGGGTTTAAAGTAACCTAACACGAAGGGGATGGCAGGGTCTTTCAGACCCGCCATCCCCTTCGAACCTAACCTGTCCGTGTCGGGGTGCCCCAAGTCCCGAGCTCGCTTCGGCTCTTGCATCCTAGGTCAAATAACTGATTACTTGAACCCAGATGACAGCGGTGAACTGTATGTACCTTGTGAAAGTGATGCATTAGATACCTCCGAGTCTGGTACAACTGATAGTGATGACTCTATATTAAGTGGGTTTTGCGAAAAAAATATGACTGTGAAAACAATGTGTGTTACCGTGCTAGGTTAGTGGCAAAGGGTTTTACCCAACCAAACATGGTATAGACTATACAGAAAACATTTTCGCCTGTAGTGAGGACACACAACTCTTAGATTATTATTTGCATTATCTGTTAAGTTAGGTTTAGATATTAACCATTTAGATGTTAAGACTGCATTCTTAAATGGTGATTTTAGAGGAGACTATTTATATGAAAAATACCTGATTGTTATAATACTAGTAGTTCAAATTGTAAAGTATTGAAACTTAAGAAAGCTATTTATGGACTAAAGCAGGCCTCTAGAGCCTGGAACAAAAAGGTTGATAATTTATTAGTCAGTAATGGTTATAAAAGGTCAAAAATAGAGCCATGTATGTACAGTAGCGGTTCAAAAGTGGTCAAACACACTTTTAAGGAAATAGCTTGACGTTTTGTTTGACTTACGACCTTCTATTTTTAAGAAACACATTCATCATTAACTTCTGATTGTATAGGATTCATAATTTCAACATTATAATACTTGTTCAGTTGGCCTAATGGTTAAGCGTTCCACTACATAATGTGCGGTGAACAGCAAGGCACGAGTTCGATCCCCTCGCAGTGATATTCTTTTTGTAAGTTTTACTCAATTGTTAAATATTGTAATGGGACAGAAATATGATTATAATCGCTTGTTCACAATTTCTGTGAGGTAGACCAAGTTTTAGGAATATTTAACTTTGATCGAAATCAAGTTGTCGTTAGATTGTGGTTGTGGGTTAGTGACGTGTGATTATATAGATAGCGATATATTTAAGTATTCTCATAATGCCGGCGAATATCAATATTGAGGAAAGAACGAATATTTTTGCAATGTCATGTTGAAGTTCATCAAATGAGTTGACTGTTGACTGAGGGATTGTCAGATTCGTATGAATGTGATATCAAAAATATAATTTATAAGTTTGTTAATTACATAAATAAATAAAACAAAATAAACATTTTAATTCAGCATGACTTTTTTTATTTCCACCAAGACCAAAAAAAAAACATTAAACTAATATTTAAAATTTTTTTAAATAAATAATAAGCATGACAAATTGTAAATTAACATGAATAACTAACAAGACATTGATTAATAAGATCATGATTTAAAAAAAAAACTAAACAATAGCTAAACACATTATAAGACTCAGATCTCATTGATATAGCTCCACTTAGCCCAACAGCTATCAGTAATAAAATAAGTCAATTAAAAAAATTAGAAGTGAAGATAAAACAATATTATCCAATTTAATTAGCTGATTATAAGACTAAATTACGTTTAATTATATTTAAGAAATTATAGGGTTTATTTTATAAAGTGCGGCCATTTTAGTATGTTATCCCATAAAAAAATTAATGTGTAATTGTCTATATGTTAACAAAAGAAATATTAAAGATATGACTATATAATAAAGCCATTTGAAATAGTAATAATTCAGCAGGCCAATTTCTCTATGCGTTCCAAGGCCGCGGTGCCTTGTTACTATTTCAAACAAACGTCTCATGGCACTTCGGTCCTGGAACGCAAAACGCTAGTTGCCCTTTGCGTTCCAGGGCCACGGTCCAGAAACAGGTTGTGTAAAAAAAAGTTAGGTATTTAAGGATGAAGGTTCTTTTACTGAAATAGAAGCACGCAAATAAATAACATTATCACTACATAAAAAATACTGCTACAGCTATGATGGTGAAGGCACCACGGTACTGGAACGCAAAGGGCCAGTTGCTCTTTGCGTTCCGGGGCTGCGGTTCCCAAAATTTTTTTTCTATGAAATCAAGCTTTTTGCGTTCCACTAGGTGCGATTTAGCAAAAAAAATAATAATATCGAAATATGTTCTATATCTGAAAAATTAATTTTATTATTATTTCTTAACCATAAAAAAATAACCGCTCTCCATAAATATACCCTATTGAGGACATCAGTTTAATTTTCGTTTTCTTTATGAAAAGAATGATTGAAACTTAGCCTCAAATCTAAGCCCTAAATTAATAAGAACTGTGAATAAAATGATGTTTTCGCTAACTAAGAATGAATACAACAAAAGCCATAAGTATTAAAAATATGGTCGTGCTTTTAAACGTTTCTTTTATTTCTATAAAACAAAAGGGTTTTTGGCTGATTGGTGAAGTTTTCTGTCTTGAGTGCACGGTGAAACTGAACGGTTATTCATTTCGTGTTGAATTAGTTACTCATTGGGGAAGCCATTTCCTTCATATTCATTCACCATAATTTTATTATGATGTCTGACAACCGTCGGTGTTGGACTTTGGTCTCGACCGTTCCTTATATCTCATATCCACTTCCACAGGACTCACAGTATTTCACTAGAACAAAACATGGAATACTATTATTATCTTTATGCAAAATACAACTGATAATTTATTTTACTAAAAGTAAAAACTATAAGTAAATAACACGTTTAACTATCTTTTAAACAAACCTATTGTAGGGAATCTTAACTAATAAATAAGATATTAACATGTGAAACACTTAAAAATTAAATATTAATACTCACACTTAGTCCGGTTTAATTTGATATTTGTATTGTTTCATCCATATTTATGCACGGCTATAATATTCAACCTCAGTGATTATATTATTTCCACTGTTAATATTTCACTACAAAACAATAACATTAAAACAGCGTAACATAGATGTAAACAATCGTCACACAAAATATCCAGGAATCAACAACGTTCTATAATGAGACTCGAAACGAACTAACATAGTTATGTCTACCTCACAAATCGAAATAATTTACTTTTGTAACTTTTGTTTTATTTCCCTGATCTACCTACAAAACTTTATTATACTTATAATTATGATGATAACGGTCGACACACAACACTAATGACTAGTATTAGTAATTACAAAAAAAAAAACAATTTTATTTATCATTTCTACAAAAAAATGCATGAAAAATAACAAAAGAATATCGCAACTATTTAAAATTTTTAAATAAAATAAAAGTAATTAGAAAAAGTGAGGATCGATCCTTCGCCAGCAGTGATGGAAATATCCGAGCACGTTAACCACTGCGCCAGCATTACTTGTAGGAAAAGGTTGAAATTATGAAGTATACCGTAAGTTCCTTTGATTTGTATAGTATTAAAACAACTTATAATAAAAGGTCGTAAGTCACAGCGAAGCGTCAGGCTATTGCTTTCAGAAATTGACCCAGGAATTCTGAGTTCGACTGTACATAAAGAATGTCAATAAATGTAAGACCATTGTTACAGTCTATGTCGACGATTTCTTTATATTTTCCAATGATAACATTGAGACTGAGAACTTGAAACAGCTTTTATCTAATAAGTTTAGCATTAAGGACTTAGGGGAAGTTAAACAATGTCTTGGAATGAATGTAAAATTAAATAAAGAAAAAGGATATGTAACTTTGAGTCAGGAAACTTATATTGATAAACTTTTGAGCAAATTTAAATTAAGTGATTGTAAACCAGTTGATATTCCTATGGAGGTCAGGTTAGATGTAAATAAAAGTCATGTGCCCTACCAACAATTGATTGGAAGTATGTACCTGTCAGTGTTAACTAGGCCAGATATTAGTTACTCTATAAGTTATTTAAGTCAATTTAATAATTGTCACACAAAGGAGCATTGGGAATATGCAAAGAGAGTACTAAAATATCTAAAACGAACTAAAGGTTATGGAATTAAATATTGTAAAGAAGGGAATTCAGAATTAACAGGTTATGTAGATGCTGATTGGGCTTCAAACACTGTGGATAGGAAATCATATACTGGTTTGTGTTTTTTACTATCTGATGGTGTTATCTCATGGGAGTGTAGGAAACAGAAATGTGTAGCTCTCTCAAGCACAGAGTCAGAGTATATGGGTTTATCTGAAGCATGTAGGGAAGCATTATATCTGAGAAACCTGCAATATGAAATAACCAGTAAGATGTACACATTAAGGGTGTTCAATGATAACCAAGGTGCACAGAAGCTTGTTGTAAACCCAGTCTTTCACAAACGCACAAAGCACATTGATGTCAAATATCATTTTTGTCGGGATCTAGTAAAAGACAAAATTGTTGAAGTTCAGTATTTACCAACAGCTGATATGCCAGCTGATATTTTAACTAAAAGTTTATGTTCAGTGAAACATTACAAAGGACATGTTATGAAATGGGCTTTAAATAATTTTGTTTTTGAACAACTATAATGTGTGGTTTTTCTGGTAGGGAAACTTATCTAGAACGTTTTTACAAAAGAAAAAAAAATATTAAAAGCACCATTATTTAATAAATAAATATTTTAATCTAGATATTTTTTTATCGTAATATTATTTTTGTACATTGAAAAAAAGAAAAACTGTCATATTTTATTTCATATAATACCATAATATACGCCTTTCTGTTAATAAAACCATATTAAATGGCTTTAAAATAAAACCAACGAATTATCTGCATGATTTGGATTTATGAAAATGATTCCTTTGCCTCTTTTGACAAAATCAATAAAACATTACTTGTGTCAGGTTCACCTGTCAGTTGTTTGTTTTTAATACAATTGAACATATAAAATTGCTATGGGGGTAGGCAGAAACTACAGAACCTGCTACAATCTTGACATTATTGTGACGTGAATGTATGAATGTGATAAAATAATTATTGTCTTCTTTAAAATCTGTCATGTTTCAGTTTTCACTTGGATTGGATTTTTTAACCTTTTGTGAATTCAGTCACTTTTTGTAAAGGTAGAGAAATAAAAGAAAAACGTATTAGCTTTTAATTGTTTGTATTTATTCTGCTTCTTCATTTTCAACATCTTCCCTAACAATTATCAAGAAACTGTGCAGGCGGTAATATGTTGTTTTGATGCCGAGCCCACCCAAGATAGGTACCATAAGAGTTGCATTGTACACATATTGTTGTGTAATTGGAATAGCAATCCAGCAATTAATGCAGCGAGGCATGATGGTGAGGATTACCTGAAAGATAAAAACATTAGTGTGGTTTCAGAGTCAATCTACGGAAATCAATTCATTATATTTTAAGGCAAATCTGAACGGGAGTTATGAAGTAGTTGTTAATAGCCACAAGACTGTGGACTATCTATTCTGCGCCGTGCGCCTTGATTCGATCGGTAGTTAGAATCCCATCATACACAAAATAGTTACTTACCAACAGCAACGTTATATGGACCACGGAAATGAAAAACGAATAACGTTTGCAATATCCTAGTACGAGGGAGAAATCAGGGTCGTATCGCCGGTCGTCGGTGTCCAAATCGCGTGCAGTGTCAAAGTATCCAAATTAAAAGCCAAGTCAAATAAAGATAAACTGAGAGAAGAAACTTAGATAATAGGTAATATTCACAAACAAAAATTCAATCACTTGTGTCCGTTTTATTGAATTTGACATTTAATTTGCCAGTCACAATGACATTAATGACATCCAACAGAATAATGTTGCCAAAATCAATAAACACTGTGGGTTGCAATTTAATGTTTTAATTATAATTATTTAAAAACACTTTAATTAAGGAAGGGTGCTTTAAAAAAATATTATTTATTTATACTAAGCCTCCTTAATTTATGTACTTTCACAAAAATATAATCTTATCGCTGTTCACAGCAATTTCGAATAAAATCCCAGCCCCCATACAAAAAAATTACGTCTCCTTTATGTCTCGTCTTGGTATAGTACAAGTATGTATTGAATGATTTTGTTTACTTATAGTAGTTTAATGCATATTGCGATAAGTGGGGGTGTTGTTCCATATCGTCAATATTCATAGATTATAAGATTTCAAACTAGTACTAGTAGCGCCCTCTAGCCTAAAGTCTGTACTACTATATTTTGAATAAACAGTTTAGTTCTTGTCTGTGCCTCAAGCGTTTCATTTACTAGACTTTGGGGAATGTCTGTTAAAGTCTGTAAATCTGTAATAGAAACCATTGCTCCTTATTTAGCTATTATATTTAACAACAGTGTAGACCAAGGGGTATTTCCAGATCTTATGAAACACAGTAAAGTAGTCCCACTCTTCAAATCAGGTGATAGCAAGGAACCAAACAATTATAAACCTGTATCAATTTTACCAGTTTTAAGTAAGGTGTTTGAAAAGTTGATGCTTACTCAAATGTTACGTCACTTTAATAAAAATTCCATCTTTCATGAACATCAGTACGGTTTCACTAAAGGACGGTGTACAACTGACGCCGGTGTAACCCTACTTAAGAACATTTTTCACTCCTGGGAGGAAGCAGAAGATGCCATTGGAATCTTTTGTGACCTCTCAAAGGCGTTCGATTGCGTTGACCATGAAACACTTCTGCTGAAACTGGAGCATTACGGGATAAAAAATACTGCTCTTGATTTACTCAGATCATACTTGAAAGATAGAAAGGTAAAAGTTCAAGTAAACGGAATGAACTCGTTAGGGTCTAAAATGACAATGGGCGTTCCGCAAGGTTCGATTCTGGGTCCATTCCTCTTCTTAGTTTACATTAATGATTTACCTCACTTACTTAAAAATCAACCAAAGATGGTATTATTTGCAGATGATACCTCTCTAATTTTTAAAATAGACCGACGTTCACAAAATCTAAATGCGGTAAATGACGCTATTCATCAGGTTCAAAATTGGTTTACATTGTATAATCTTGTACTCAATGAAAAAAAAACAAAATGTATGAGATTTACTTTACCAAATGTTACAAGTAGCGAATGTGACATCAAACTGAACGGAGAAAAACTGGAATTTGTTAATCAGACTGTTTTTCCTGGGAATTACGCTAGACGATAAATTGCAATGGGGCCCCCATATAGCATCTCTTGCAGGACGATTAAGCTCAGCCGCTTACGCTGTTAGAAAGATAAGACAGTTAACAGACGTTGAAACTGCGCGTTTGGTATACTTTAGCTACTTTCCCAGCATAATGTCATACGGCATTCTACTGTGGGGCCGGGCAGCTGACATTGAATCCATTTTTATTTTGCAAAAACGAGCTGTCAGAGCAATTTACAATCTACGTCGTCGCGAATCTCTTAGGGAACTATTCAAAATATTAACAAAATGACAGTGCCTTGTCAATTTATTTATGAAAATATAATGTATGTTAGGAAAAATCTTCACCTTTTTAATAAAATAAGCGATAGACATCATTTTAATACTAGAAATAAAGATAAAATTGATCAACCTTATTTTAGATTGTCTAAAGTCCAAAAATCTTTTATGGGGTACTGTGTTAAATGTTACAACACAAATACCTAAAGAAATTTTAACTTTAAATGAAAGAAAATTTAAAAGCTGTATAAAAACCACACTTAGTAAACAAGCCTATTATAAACTAGAAGATTATGTTCAAGATAAAATGTTTGGAAACATGCTGGTCCTGCTCCATAGTACATGTAGGGATTAAACGAAATCAAACTGGTTGAAATTTGAATGCTCACACACTTAAATTTAAAAATTGTGTACCTAATTGCAATATTTTTGTGAAAATGTGAACACCATGTGCCTTTTTGCTTTTTTATTTTTCCTATTAATTTATTTTTATATTTTTAGTCTAGATTTTCAAGGTGCATTGATTTCACATTATTTTTTCAAATGATGTTATAAAATATTGTAAAACATTTTTTAAAAGAGTAAGTATGGAGTTTCTTGCCCATTCTTCTCCATACATCCTACCTTAGCGAATGGGTGTAGATTCAATCCCATCCCATCCCATTTCCTTAATTTTAAAAATCGACGTTTAAAAGTGCCTCTTGGATGGCCTAATTGAAATAAATGATTTGACTTTGACTTTGACTTTGTGTACTTATATAATTTGTAAGACGGTGAACAGCTTGGCTTGTTGATCTTTTAGGCCTAAAACCAAATTGATGATCAGAAAGTATTTTTTTTTCCTTCAAGATAATTTACTAGTCTACTGTTAATAATTTTTTCCAAAATCTTTGAGAGGCCGGTTAGAACTGATATTGGTCTATAGTTACTTAGACAGTTTTTGTCTCCAGCTTTAAATACAGGGGTCACCACGGCTTTTTTAAGCAATGTAGGAAAAATTCCTTTCGTTAAACATAGCTGAAAAATGTGGGTCCAGGGAGGGGCAAAGATATGTTTAAATCTTTTAAGTATGCTATTTGGTATGTCATCAGATCCTACGGCACAATTTTCCTTTAATCTGTTTATAAAACTAATTACTTCATCAACATCAGTATTTAATAAGACAAACGAGTTTTGCGTAGCCAATGTTTTGGTTTGGCGTGTAATGGAAAAACCTCTGTTATTTAATATTTTATTTTCTGCTAAGTTTTTGCCGACGTTAATGAGTAATGACGAAGTACTGTGTCTGGGTGTTGTAATTATCTATAATATGTATGTATTTAGAAATATATAAGTATGTTTATCAGTTGTCTAGTACCCATAACACAAGCTCTGCTTAGCTTGGGACTAGATGGCGTTGTGTGATAGTTGTGGAATATTATATTATTATATTATTATATATTATTATTATATTAATGGTTAGCCTTATCTGCTGCTTTGGTTGGGCTTGGTTCAGAAGATAAAAGCTCCAGAGCAGGTTCAGGATTTTTTGACATAATTGTATTTGTTTTAATGAATTCCCAAATCAGTTTACTGTTTTTCCCTGCTTTCTGTAGTTGGTTTTTATCATATTGGCATTTTACCTTTTTCAACAGATTATTAACGAAATTTCTGTAACGCTTGTAAACAATTGAAAGTATTTCATCATCTGGTGCATATTTTAATTGTTTGTAAAGTTTATCTCTATATCTGATACAGCGAACAAGTCCGGGCGTAATCCATGGTTTAATGTTACTATATTTTTTAGGAATTATATTATAAAAAGTATTTTTCCTTATCACTGTTTGGACCATATCGACAAAATATTGTATAGAAATATTTGGATCATGTGAATCGTAAACGGGGTCAAAATTAATACCGCGTAAGTCAGTTTCAAGACTCGTCATATTGAGTTTAGTATAGCTACGCATGCAGTTTTTTCTAGGTGACGACACTTGTAATGTTAGTAAGACAGCTTGATGATCGGTTAGTGAAGAATTATTAATAGAATCCAATGTTTTGGATGGATTTTTTGTTTTTATGAGAACGTGGTCCAGGCAAGAGCCACTCTGGTGTGTTGGGTGGTAATGAGCTGGTAGAAGTCCATGAAATGAGCACATATTTAGGTAATTATGAGAATGAGTATCGATTCTCTCGGCTGCAATGTTTATGTTGATATCACCTATTAGTACTATATTATTAAATGACAATATTTTTCCTAAATTATTGTTAAGCGAATCTAAAAACCTATCAATACTTTGGGAAGGAGGCCTGTAAATAGCCATAATTACTGTATCTGGGATGATTTTAATTAGCAAGCAGATAAATTATGGAATCAGGCGTTACTTTGCGGAAATCCATGACATTAAAATGTTATGAAAAATATTTAGTTTTAATTCCGCGACAAAAATCCAGGCTTGTTGCAGGATGCAATCCCACCCTATGCAGTCATGCATATGCACACATGCAACAAACGGAAAAGCAAGCCATGCAATCAAACCTATACTCGACACGTGTTTCGCCCCTCCACGGGGCATCCTCAGGAGATGTTGACTCGACAAGCGCTCGGCCTCGAATGAGCTAGTTTGACAGCTCTCGCCTCTTTATATAGCGTCGTGATGACGCATCGATAACGCAACGAAACGTTATCGATACAAACGTTATAAAGACGTTTGTATCGATCTACCTGCAATCATACTTAAAAGAGGTGATGTAATTAAGTTTGTTTGTTCATTCAACAGTGTATTATTATTATTAATATGTTTGGAGATTTCTAACTGCTCCAACACACACAACCGGAAATTTTTATTACAAACATGGAGAATTTTATACGTGTTATTGTCGCTCAAGGAATGGCCGGTATCGATTAAATGTTTTGCGAAATGTGATGCGTCATCACGGTATATAAAGAGGCGAGAGCTAATCTTCGTACAACGAAACGCTCGACGTAGCGCCATATTGTTTTAATGTCGACAGACGTTTCTGGTCGTCTGTGATTGGCCGTCGCAGACGCTGGCAGGCCGCCATTTGTTTTTGCGTCATATGACGTATGTCTGACATTACTGCTGTTGCTACTATTGATCTTTATTGTTTATCCTGTCCGCTTTTTCTGTAATATTAAAGCCCCAGTGTCTCTACTATTACTTTTGCTACTTTCAAAATGTATTACGAGTGGATTTGACATCATTTCCCGTGTAGAAAAGACTCGCTGTGTGGTTAGAGTGTCTAAACTAAACCGTGATGATCTGCAAGACTGCAATCCTCGTAACCTGAACAACTTTCGAAGCTTTTTGTTTGTCAAAGCACGAAAAGAAGTTCATTACGTCTAAATCTCGTCTCATTGGCATTACCTATCCTTCCCTGTTTACTGAAGATGAGATTTTGAGTGGAACAACACAACTTGGCAGTATACCGGTAAGTATTATGATGAAACATCAGCTATCATTACTTCTTGCTTTCTTAACCTTACTTTAACTAATATTATAAAATACCAAAGGAGGAGACAAGATGGATGTACACACATCCATTCCATTACAGTAACGGAGTAACAGTACTCAGATTATTTTAAAATAATAGGATACCTTTTATCCCAGGCTTAAATTCCTGTTAATTCTTTGTTATTAACGCGGGCGAAGCCGCTGGCGATGGCTAGTATGCAAATTGTTATATATTATGGGGGCTGCTAAATTTTGACCGTGTGGTAGGAGGCAGAGATATATTTTTCCTTTAGTTTAATAGATCTTTTGAAGAGAAATCATTGTACAGTTACATGCTAAAATAATAATTATGTTTTACTACATACATAATAACATAATGTTTGCTTAAAACTCAACTGGTTTGCACTACCTGACTACATAAAGCTCCCTCATCCACCGACTCCGAGGTTCACAATATTTCTTTATACTAAACATAATGTTTCTTCTTTTCCAGCTCATTATGCAGATGAATGAAGACCTGTGAAAATCCTGAGGATAGCAGATGTAGAAAAATCACCTCACCATCGTTTTGGAAAGAGGCGAATGATAAACCATCGAGAATATAACGGCAGCGAAAAAAAAAGACTAAATTACCCATCCAAAGGTGCAGTGACGTGTTTCGGTACAGTGATATAAATAACAAATGCATAATATTGGAACACAATGCTCATAAAAATAATGTTGCGTCAAATAGTTTACAATAATGAACTGGTGCAATTTGATAATTTTACAATAAAAATTCGATTTTCGCCATTTGCCTGCGATGCAAAAATAAGCATTATTTAAAAGGAAATTGAAAAATAAATGTTTTAATATGTAATAGTTTTTTTTTTTATTTGATTTTTTCCCAAAATTAACTTTGAAAAGTTTCAGTAGTATAGCAATATCGAGTACGGCGTTTTTTTTGCGCGAGCAACACTGATTAAAAAAAAAAGAAACGTCATACGACATTAAAACTCAAAATGGCGCTACGCCGAAAATTTTTGTTCTGGAGTTGGCAGTCTGATACGTAGTATCTCTTAGTAGTCTGTGCATTCGAGGCCGAGCGCTTGTCGAGTCAACTCTCCTGAGGATGCCCCGTGGAGGGGCGAAACACGTGTCGAGTATAGGTTTGATTGCATGGCTTGCTTTTCCATTTGTTGCATGTGTGCATATGCATAAGGGCGGGAGGGTGGGTCCTTTGCTGCATGTGCATATGCATGACTGCATAGGGTGGGATTGCATCCTGCAACAAGCCTGGATTTTTGTCGCGGAATTAAAACTAAATATTTTTCATAACATTTTAATTAGCAAGCAGTTACAGTCTAGGAAATCGGGTTGCTCTACTACTGTTTTTAAATTATTTTTAATATAAACTACTATGCCATCATTCTGGTTATAAGTTGCATCACTTTTGTAAAGATTATAGCCATCAAGAGATGGTATATTAGTCATTTGTTTGGACAGCCAACATTCTGTTAGAACTATGACGTCACAAAATATGTCAAGATTTTGTAATAAAACTTGGAAACCGTCAAAATTTCGACTTATACTGCGAATATTTTGTGTAAGTAAAGTCAATGTGTTGTCCCCAGTGACGGTTTCACCTTTACAAAACTATTCTCGACATTACAGATTTTAGCTTCAGACACGGAAAAACTATCTAGGTCACAAATTAGCTGATTGGCCATAACGAAATATAATATGTAAAAACTAACCTACTGTGAAAGTGCTAGATTAAAAAGTAGAATGTGGCGCTCTTAGGCGCCTTTATAATCAATAAAATTAATATAATTGGCTAGCCTGGAACTAAAGTGGTCTATGTAACATTTTAGGCTAAATCCATCTAAGAGCATTTTTGAACTTAAAAACAATAAATCATTCCCAGCAAAAGTGGTCTATGTGTCCATTCGCCTGTTGGTCTAGTGGTTAGTGACCCTGACTGCTATGCCGGAGGTCGTGGGTTCGATTCCCACCCAGGACAAATGTTTGTGTGATGAGCACGATCATTTGTTCTGTGTCTGGGTGTAATTTATCTATAATATGTATGTATTTAGAAATATATAAGTATGTTTATCAGTTGTCTAGTACCCATAACACAAGCTCTGCTTAGCTTGGGACTAGATGGCGTTGTGTGATAGTTGTGGAATATTTATTTATATTTATTTATTTATTCGTCACCAAAGTAAGGTTATCATTAAAATACCAGTTTAGAATTGATTCATATTTTTAAAATAATTAATTTCTAAAGTGGTCTAACTGCCACTATGTAACATAGACCCGTATTTTCTGTAAATTTGTCAAAACTAAACTGGTCTAAGCGGCTCATAGTCACATAGACCACTTTGTTCTAATAAGTTTGTAAATTCTAAAGTGGTGTTTAAGAATAATTTACATTAAAAACCTAAATAAGAGATTAAAATAAACGAAAACGTCAATAAGTATACTAATAACGTTAGAGAATATTACTACATGTCAATTAATTTAGTTTTTATAATCTGCTAACACTTGTTCATGTCACTGTCGCGCGGTCAGTAATGTCACTGTGACGTAAGTAAATATTTTTGTAAATGCTGTCAGTTAACCGACTTTTGTGATTGTGATTCGTCCCGTTGTTCGTGGTAAATAATTTAAATAGTTACACATAGCTACAATGGCTTCAAATCGTGGAGAAAATTCACCAGATGAACCGTCTACTTCGGATGGACGACGTACAATTATTTCTACACTAAGAGGTGCCACATTGCGAAATTACGAAACGAGCGACTCTGAATCTGATTTTAGCTCTACTAGCGATGGCGATTTGTATGTGCCTAGTGTTCCCGATAGTAATTCAAGTGAAAATGAAGGTATGTATATGGACCATAAAGACTTTTTGTTAGTTTTATTTAAGACAATTTTGGATAATTTTATTGTTATTTTTAGAGACTGTGACTGTAATACATAACAGCTTAATACAATCTGATAATATGCATAACCTGGGAGAGAGCACTGAGAGTAGTCCAGCTACTGTGTCAAATCAATCAAGAGGGCGTAAGAGGCAGAGACATGAGCACACTTGGGGAAAAAATGTAAGAAAATTATGCAGAGCAACTGGGAAGGAATATGTAAATACGAGAGGTAATACTGTTCCAGCCAAGGTATTTGCAGCTGTAGAATGTACATGTCGACTGAAGTGCAGTGAAAAGGTACCCTCATCCACTCAAAAAGAAATCTATGATGCATTCTATAATTTAGGCACTTGGGATAGTCAAACTGTTTGGTTGTGTAGTGCAGTAACCATCTCAGCTCCAAAACGACCTCGAAAAAGATCGACAAATCGGTCACCAAGCCGCAAGCAACACACTCGCCAGTTTACCTTCAACAACTTACATGTGTGTAAAAAATTCTTTTTAAGTGTTCTGCAAATCAGTAATCATCGCATAGATTATGCTTTGCAAGTAAAGCAAACATCATCTAACACAAATATTCCAGCTAAAGATCAGAGAGGACGTAAAATACCAGGAAATAAAGTGAATGAGGAGAAACTGGGATGGATAAGAGAGCACATACAATCTTTCCCTAAATACACAAGCCATTATGGAGAGAGGTCGTCTGATCGGGAATATTTAGCGCCAAATTTGAACATAAGTAAAATGTACAAATTGTTTGTAGAGAAATGCCAAGCAGAAGGTAAGGAAATATTGAAAAAATCCTTGTATGAAAAGGTGTTCAGGACAGAATTCAACTTACACTTTTATATACCCAAGAAAGATACATGTAAGACATGTGATGAATTCCAAGTTAAATTAGTTGCAGAGAAAGATAATATTGAAAAGTGTTTGCAAATCAGACAAGAATTGGATACACATACAAATCTAGCCAGAAAAGCAACAGAGATTTTAAATATGCATAAGCAAGCCAGTCTTTCACCTCAGAGTGCAGAAGTGTTGATTACTTTCGACCTAGAAAGGACCCTTCCACTTCCTCATTTAAATACAGGAGAAGTATATTATTTGAGGCAGCTTAACATGCTTAATTTTGGCATACATGCTTACCAGCATGATGGAGAACGAGTTTTAATGAACCTGTGGTATGAGACTACAGGAGCGAGAGGATCTCAAGAAGTCACGTCGTGTTTGTATTTTTACTTAAAGAATCATATTGACGACCATGCAACAAGGCTAAATCTGTTTAGCGACTGTTGTGGTGGGCAAAACCGAAACTGGAATGTTATGTTTTTTGTGATGTTTATGGTAAATGCTTTACCAAACATTAGCGAAATATGTGTTCATTACCTCGTTACGGGCCACACATATTTGCCGAATGATGGTGATTTCTCATTCATAAGTAGGGCCCAAAAAAAAGAAAGCCATGTATATACACCTAATGAGTGGCATGAATTAATAAAAAACTGTAGAAAACATAATCCGTTTGGTGTTAATAACATGGTGGGAAAATTTGTATCATTTGATCAACTGCAGCCAATGTTTAAAGAGTATCAGAATTTAGTGGCTCAAGGTGCTATGATTTCAAGAGTGAGGAAAGCTAAGTTTGTAAAAAATCAATCTGAGATGTATTATAATGATGATTTTTCAGAAATATATAAATCAGTGGACTTAAAGAAACCTACTGTAAACTTAGAAGAGTTCTTGGTATTTTTGCGGAATTTCGAACCAACTAATGACAGTGATATTCGTGCCTTGTCATATAAAAAAATGCAGGATATTAAGAAAATGTTAAAATTTGTACCACCGGTTCATCACCCTTTTTACCTCAACCTTCCCCATAAAAATCGTCGAGGTGAAAATGAAAACGAATCACAAGATGCTTTGCCAGCACTTCGTGATGACAGGCAGGATGATAATAATTAACAATATCCTGCCTGTTATCACGAAGTGCGTGATTCATTTTCAGTTTCACCTCTACGATTTTATTAATAAAGGTTTTTTGATTAATATGACCATTTTTTTTATTTTAATCGTTATTTCCCCTTATGCAATTTGGGGTTTTCTAAATTGCTATAGTTCTAAAGTGGTCTAAAAGACAACTTTCCTTGTTTTAATTAATTTTTTGTCGTTTAATATCCTAATTATCACTAAAATTACATATGGATAGCTAAGTTATGTATTTAACTACAGTATAAATGTTTAACATCAACAGAACACACATTCATAAGCACATTGTGACTTCAAACGCGTTTCGTTTGATTACAGAAAATAATTATTTTGTATCATAGACCACTTTAGTTCCAGGCTAGCCATTGTCTTCTGCATATTTACGTGCCGGGCAGTTCACATCACCAGTTGGATGATCATTCCTCCTATTGAAACGTTTGCAGGTTGCACATTGAGGCGGAGAACATTTATTGGCGCATTCCTTGAAAGAATGTCCAGTCTCTCCACAGTGGTTGCAGGTAGGGGCTGTTTCTCTGCAATATTTGACTGCGTGTCCGAACTGTAGTTAAAACACCGGGTCACAATGGTGAAATCTCTTACTGGACATGATGTCCAGTTTATGAAGATTCGGCCTTGGTCCATTATAATTTTCCTGGTACTGGCAGGAACTTCCAATATATAATTGCAGGTAGGGCGATCCTTCTTTCCAGACTTGTGGCTCAATTTTATGGATTGTAAAAAGGACTCTTGAGTGGTGTTCGGCAATTTATCGGCAAGATTTTGCACATAAATGCAGTCGAATACCTCTTTTTCCGTAAGGGCTACAGGAACACCAATAACAGCTATCCTAGGGCGGCGTTTAGGTGGTTCTTCAACTGTGAGGCCCGAGGACACTAATTTTTGTGAGCTTTTTAATTTTTCAATATCACCTTTGTTGTCCGTCCTGATGATGACGCCTCCGTTTCTGATTTTGCTCAGTCCGCGAACATGAAGTTTTAACTCCTCAGGCGAGATGATTTTTTGTACTAGTGACTTTGTATCGTCACTGGTTTTGCTTTTATCGCTGGGATATATAGCAATTGAACTCAGATTAGCTGGTCGCACAAAAGTATCGGCACCTTTCTTTACCATGTTGGCATACGAGGTTGGTTCAGGTTCGGGTCGGCTCATTTTTGTTTCAATTACCTCTTTGAATTGGTAAATGGATTCCGCAACATTCCGGTGGGCTTGAAGGTGCTGGATGGTGGTGTGCGCCTGGATAGTCTTCTGCTTTAGGGATTGATATAGTACGGCCATCTGAGCCGTCCCATGTGAAACTTTACGGCAGAGATTGGAGACGCGTAGCTTTTGTTCGGAATTCATTTTCCCATCTCCCACGATTGTGCAAACTTCGGACAAAATAGTGTCGATGGATCCAATCCATCTCTGTATCTCCGGTGTGGAGACGCATTCCACTGAAGGTTCATTCTCCGTGGCTGCTGGCGGCGCTGGTTCTGTCATCTGGTTTTGATCATCAGGCGATGGCGTCGGTGGAGGACTTCGACGTATCAATTTACTGCGTCCAAAAGGGCTATCTCCTTTGTTAGACATAACACCAAACACAGAAAACGCTGATTTTCTAAAAAACTATTTAGTTCATCTTTCACAATGATAAAGTTTTTAATTAACACTCAACACACTGAATAGATCTGACTCAATAGATTTGCAACAGCATTGTATTTATTTAATTAATTTTCGTATAAACAAAATACACGACCGCTTAGTCTCGCGGCTAGTGAAGCAAATCACTCTAAACTAGCATAAATTACGAAACATAACCGGGCTGCGATCAGTACGGCTCAGGGGGTGTCGACTTTGTTCTACGGACACGAAGTAGGTGGGCTAGAAAACAAGAAAGAGATATCAACATGAGAGTAAAAGAGATGAATTACATAATGTTGCCAACAAAAATACTATTTCACATTCAATCTGATAATAGACTTTTTAATTGATTTTATAGTATGTTATCCTTAAAATTAAATTTTTCTTTTATTCTGATGTGGGAAAATGTTTGTTATGATATTTTTAACATTTAAATTGATGAATAATCAAAACTAAAAGGAGATAATAATATGACAAGATGACAACACTGGAACGCCATATTGTCTATTGGCTATTTGACGTCATAGGAAAAAATGTCTGCCATCGCTTGCGCACCATTATTTATATTTTGTTTTTGAGTTTATTTGTAATAAATAAAGCAGTTGCATTTAAATCTACATACAATATTCTTAATGTGAGTCGAGCTTGCTCCTCTGTGTAAGTGTTTTGGTGAAATTAAGTGCGTATTTGTGAGATATAGACCCGGTGTTGAGACAGTGACTGTTGTTTGATTTTGTGCCTTATTCGCGATGAGTTCGTAGAAAGAAAACACTAGAATCTGTGCTATGTGTGGAACTTCACCTTCTATAGATCCCAGCATCATTTTACATCGGTTTCCGAACCTTAGTAAAATAAGTCATATTATGTAGCATAATATATGAATAAAGAAGTCAAATGAAATCGTTTGTTTTACTAAACTGCTCCTTAGTTATTATTTTTCAGCATTTTATGCACAAGTACATTGTGTTTCTCGATAGTAAAAACTATCGAGAAACGCAATGTACTTGTGAAAATGCATTGTATAGAACCTGAAAGTACTTGTAGCATTTGAAATTCCCGCCCTGAATTCTACTGCCATGTTTTCGTGGGCTAAACATAGATGGCGCTGGTCGGTAAGGAAAATCTTCCTCACAAAATTAGTACGGAGTCGTTATTCTTCCCCTTTAGGGGTATATATGTTCTGTGGTACGGCTCCAGCGCCCTTCGACGTAGGACCTGTATCACTTTTTTCCTCGTCCTGATTTTAGAGCGTACGTATCGTGAACGGAATATTATACTGCGACTGCCACATTTTGATTCTCTCCATATATTTTTTCGTAAGGTAAGATTTTCGTTACTTTATCAAACTAAAGTATTATTATAATTATAATAGTAGTTTGTAGAATTTGTTCATTAATTAACCATCCGTTTTTGTTTTATTAATTTTTGCGATGGGGCGCAAGAGTGGTGAAAAATCCAATATGGCGGCCTCCTCAAGATCGCGGTCGGGCTGTTTGAAATCCACCCCGATGATATGGGTATCAAATGAAAGGGTCTGCTGTCAGGAATATGAAAAAATAGTCACGTGTCTTATATCCAACATGGCGGACATCCAAGATGGCGGATTGGCTATTTGAAATGCATCCCCATGATATGGATATCAAATGAAAGGGTTTGTTGTCAGGAATATGAAAAAAATAGTCACTTGTCTCATATCCAAAATGGCGGAAATCCAAGACGTCGGATTGGCTATTTGAAATGCACCCTCTTGATATGGGTATCAAATGAAAGGGTTTGCTGTCAGAAATATCTACTATCTACTCTTCTACTCAAACTTGAAGGATTGGATGTGAGGGGTTAGCCACTAGAATTATTTAAGAGTTATCTTACAGATCGTTCACAATCAGTCGTTATAGAAACTTTCAAGAGCGATGAACTTCCCATTCAGTATGGAGTGCCACAGGGTAGCGTTTTGGGGCCCACTAGGGTCACACAACGCCATCTAGTCCCAAGCTAAGCAGAGCTTGTGTTATGGGTACTAGACAACTGATAAACATACTTATATATTTCTAAATACATACATATTATAGATAAATCACTCTCTTCCTAGTCTTCATTAACGACCTCTGCAATCTCGGAATTCCAAACGCTAACATAGTTTCATTTGCAGATGACACTGCCATCACCTTTTCCGCAAACACATGGTCTGAACTCGAAGCAACTGCCCAAAAAGGCTTCAATTCGGCCTTGAAGTGGCTTCCCTCTCACACTCTGACCCTTAATGCCACCAAAACTAAATTCATCACATTCACAATGACCAACATTATACAGCAAAAAACACCTGTTACACTTAAAGCTCACTCATGCACCACACAAACCCAATTGATATGTACATGCCCTACATTAACCTCAGTGGACCAGATTAAATACCTAGGCATAATTCTGGACAAAAACCTTAATTTCAAGTCTCACATCAACACTATTTCTGGCCGCATACGTAAGTTGATTTACATTTTCAAAACCTTACGATATGTAGCGAACACTTTTATCATCCGAAACGTATACTTTGCACTGTGTCAATCAATATTAATCTATTGCATTTCTTGTTGGGGTGGAGCTGCAAAGACTACTCTTAATCCTTTGGAGATTGCTCACAGGGCTATTCTGAAAGTTGCCACTGTTAGACACATACTTTTTCCAACAACTGAACTCTATAAATCCTGTAACGTGCTTAATGTTAGACAACAGTATATTCTGCACATAGTATTATCACAACACCAGAAAACACCATACCGTCACATCTCCAAACGCCGCAAAGACATAATCTGCACTGTTCCTCCCGCTCGTACGTCTTTTATTAAAAGATTCGCTCTGTACCTTGGACCATCACTTTACAATAAAATTAACGCAAAAATTCCCATATATGGCTTAAACTATTTTAACTGCAAAAAAATTGTCCGCTCTTATTTACAAAAACTCAACCATCATGAAACTGAAGTTTTCTTGATAAAATGACCTCATAATGTTACACATCCTACACACTACACATATACCAACAATACACCATACATCAATTGTTAGGTATCAATCACACACCACACACACACACACACACATACCATAATAACACTGCACACTTTCTTAATTTTCTATTTTTTTTTTCTTTTTTAGTTTATTACCCACTAGGATTAGAATTAAGAGATGTTACCAATTATTGTTTTTATCTGCTGTGCATTTCCATTTTTTTTCTACTTGCTTTTAATATTGTATACCGAATCAATAACACGTACTATAATTATGTCATCCATTATGATAGGGGGCCAGAACTGTATTTCCTAAACCCAGGCTATTCTGTAGCCTATCTAGGAGAACAGTACTCAACCCATTCACTAGATTAATATACACTGTTTGCTTGTACTAAAACTACTCTGTCATGTAATCTAGCCCTAGTTACTCAATAAATAATTTAATTAAAAAAAATATGAAAAAAGCCACGTTTTTAATTTTCTTAAAAAATGAAAATAACCCTACGGGGCTGAGAGAGGGGCCACTCAAAACGTGGGGGCGTATATTATTTATGGGATATATTTACATGACGTGTAAATATATCCCATAAATAGATCGTGGTTGTTACTTGCAAAGATACGCTCCCACACGTTTTGAGTGGCCCTTCTCTGCCCCGTAGCACAGTAAAAATATGGATAGTACGGAAACTACGTACTAACGTTCGAAACGGTGCACTCACACAAACACGCGCATCTACGAGGCTTCTAAGCGGACATCGCACGGGCACGCCGCAATTGCGGCGGTAAGACCCCTCTTTGAGGAGTGGCTGGAGAGAAGTCATGGCGTCCTGACCTACCGCTTGACGCAGGTCCTCACCGGACACGGAAGTTTCGGGAGGTACCTGTGTCTGATGCGAAAGGAGGAGACGCCTGGGTGCCACCACTGTGAAGATCGCCCGGAGGACACGGTGGAGCATACGGTGCAAGACTGCCCAGCTTGGGCGGAGCACCGACGTGTCCTCACGGCTGCGATAGGCGGAGACCTCTCGCGCCCGGCATTGGTTGCGGCCATGCTGCGGAGCAAGACGGAGTGGGAAGCGGTCAGCTCCTTCTGCGAGGCAGTAATGCTCGTCAAGGAGGAGGCAGGCCGCGAGCGAGAGAGGACAGCGTCCTCCCTCCGCCCCAGCCGCAGTGGTAGGCGCCCACGGCGACGGACGTCGCAAGACGATCTCCGGCCACCGTAGGCGCGGGCATGCGGGCAGCGAGTAAAGGGCAGGCAAGGTCCAGGCTGCCCGACCAAGGACCATGCCCGGGTCGACGGCGCGTTGTGTCCCACGCGCGCCTCAAAGAGCGTCAGCATAATGACGGGGCCCCCCTCTCAGAGGGCCAAAGCCTGCCGGGGTCGCGGGATTATTCCCTTACCGTGACCCCGGAACATAACAGGCTATGAAGGACACCGTGGATTTTAGTCAGTAGAAGTCTGACAGTCCCTCCCGCCCTGCCCGGGGTTGGAGGACTCATTTGATGATTTTACCACGCTAAAAAAAAAAAAAAAAAAAAGCGGACATCGCAGTGCTGTCAGTTCTGAGTGCCGCGTAAAGACGAGTTGCGTTAATTTCTACAAAATCACGATATATTTATATATTTATTTTTATCAAAGCGAATTCTATATCCGCTTGACCGTTTAATAAATTCGTAAATAATTTGTAAAAAAAAACCAAAATGGTTTCTGCTACAATTTCTCATAATAAGCGTTTTTTCATAGTTTTCGTCTTCGAGGATTTTGAATCCGATAGTACTGTCAAAATGTAAATCCAAGATGGCGGCTGTAAAAAATATCGAGGTTTTCGTCATGGGTGTCGTTTCCATGGTTTTCGAGTGTGTTGAAACCGATGGCGCAGTCAAAATGTAAATCCAAGATGGCGGCTGCATAAATTATCGAGGTTTTCGTCATGGGTGTCGTTTTCATGGTTTTCGAGGGTGTTGAAACCGATGGTGCAGTCAAAATTTAAATCAAAGATGGTGACTGCATAAATTATCGAGGTTTTCGTCATGGGTGTCGTTTCCATGGTTTTCGAGTGTGTTGAAACCGATGGCGCAGTCAAAATGTAAATCCAAGATGGCGGCTGCATAAATTATCGAGGTTTTCGTCATGGGTGTCGTTTTCATGGTTTTCGAGGGTGTTGAAACCGATGGTGCAGTCAAAATTTAAATCAAAGATGGTGACTGCATAAATTATCGAGGTTTTCGTCATGGGTGTCGTTTTCATGGTTTTCGAGGGTGTTGAAACCGATGGTGCTGTCAAAATGTAAATCCAAGATGGCGACTGCATAAATTATCGAGTTTTTCGTCATGGGTGTCGTTTTCATGGTTTTCGAGGGTGTTGAAACCGATGGTGCGGTCAAAATGTAAATCCAAGATGGCGGCTGCATAAATTATCCAGGTTTTCATCATGGGTGTCATTTCATGGTTTTCGAGGGTGTTGAAACCGATGTTGCAGTCAAAATGTAAATCCAAGATGGCGGCTGCAAAAATTATCGACTTTTTCGTCATGGGTGTCGTTTTCATGGTTTTTGAGGGTGTTGGCGCTACATTGCTCCCGTTTTTTACCTAAACTCGAGCGTTCGAATTTTGTGAACTGGCTCTTAAGTGAGAAATTTTGTGAATATTATTTTTCATCTACCTGCAATAACACGCCCATAATGAAGGACGAACTGATGACGGAGAAACAGCGACACGTGGTGTCTCAGCCGCTCGACCCTCCGTCATATTTATAAAGTTACAACATGTCACTGGCCTGCAAATTGCAAAAAAACGTAAGAAAATTTGAATTTCGCGGGCTGGTTGGAGCATCCCCCTTAAGTGGGAGAGTAAAGGGGGGGGGGTGAAATCAGTTAATTTTATTATTTGGTTGGCTATTCGGTTGCACACTAAGCATGATTTGTTAAAGGTGGGTAATGGGCCCTCCCATTACCCACCTTTAACAAATCGTGCTTAGGGGAGGAGGTAAAGTGGAAGAGAGTAACAGGGGGGGGGGGGGGTAAAATCAGTTAATTTTAGTATTTCTTTAGAGCTATATCTATGAAAATTGACATTTAGCTATTTGACTACAAATGAAGGCTGACGTGTTTTAGGATTCTTGGAAATTCGCCCTATAAGGGGTAAAAAAAAGGGGGAAAGTTTGTATGAATTCCGTACATTTTAGTATTTGGTTGGTTATTCGGTTACAAATTAAGCACGATTTGTCATAGGAAGGGGGTAAAAGGAGGGCGTGCGGGTGGGGGGTAAAAGTGGGGGGGAGCAAGATCAGTTAATTTTAGTATTTGGTTGGCTATTAGGTTGCAAATTAAGCACTATTTGTTAAAGGGTGGTAACGGGGGCCGTGGGGGTGGAAAGGGGTGGAAGTTAAGGAGTGGGGTAAAATAGTTTTAAAATTTTAGGTTTATTTAGGTGGGGTAATTTCTAGGTTTTTTCAAATTGTATTTGCTGCCATATTGTTATATCATCAATCGGCGAAGACGGGAACCATGCGGTCGGCGGCGGGGCGGGGGGAATAGGTAGACATCGGAAAACTTTCTGGATTGCATCCGTAGATTAGTTCTTCGACGGTGCTGCACGGAGGTGTATTACTTAAATAATATTCGATCGAGTTGCATCAGAACAGAAGTTGACTTAAAATGCAGAAAATCGTAAGTATTTCTACAATCATAAAGGCGCAGGTGAGGCTTCGCTCGCTACCTGGCCTCTTCCTTTATAATTTGGCTTAAAATAAGATTATTGTAATACTTACTTTATTCATCGTTATTTCTTTTGCAGGCTGATAATACCTACTTTTCTCATTCATAAAAAAAGGCAAATATTGTCCTTATTGTGGCAAGTGTAGTATATTTATAATTAGGTTTATGAAGGTTGCTCGTTGATACGATTTTGTTATATACCCTCGTATGTAAAATAAACAGTTCTCAACAAGCTAGCTTGTGTTTCACTACATGGTGGCAGCGGTGGGATAAAAATAGTTAAAGACGTTTTTTGGAGCTGCAAAGCATAAAAGTGTTGAGGAATAGTGATAACTTATGGTGATTGGGTGTTATCACAATGGAACACGCACGTCCGCCACCAGAATTACGTATTGACGGTAACCCGGCCACGCGGGCCGACGCGTGGCGCAAATGGTGGCAGCAGTTCTCTGTATTTTTAAAGGCATCGGGTGTGAATAAGGAAGCTGCAGACGTGCAGACTAGCTTGCTAATAAATCTCATCGGAGCAGACGGATATGAAAAGAAAAAACACCCGAAACTCAGTCGAAACTTGAAATCAGCCTCGCGATGGAAATCCGCTGTTTGCGTGGCGAGGTGAACGCTATGCGTGAAGAATTGCGTCAATTTCGAGATGAGTTCTCGGGTATGACCGTTAAGATCGAGCTGTGCTGCAACCGCATGGACACCCTAGAAGTTCGTGTCAAGGAACTCGAGGAGAACTCCGACAATTCGAATTCCCCTCGTATAATTAAATTGGAGGAAACAATTGGGGAACTCCAACAGCAGCTAAATGAGCGGGAACAAGAGTCGCTACTGAATGATGTACAGTTATCAGGCGTAACTGAGACTAGCGGAGAAAATCCAGCACAGCTGATGAACACCCTAGCGCTTAAACTAGCGGTTAAGCTTGAAGACCACGACATAGTGTTTGCTAAACGAGTTGGCAACGTTCTTCGTGACCGCACCGAAGGCGAAGCGCTTCGACCTCGAATCATCGTTGTTCGACTAGCGAAGCGCGCGGTCCGAGACAGTTTGCTGAATGCAGCGCGCGTCCGTCGCAACCTCACTACCGCCGACATCGAAGTACCAGGAGCGCCACATCGCATCTACCTCAACGAGCGCCTAACAAAACTTAACAGGCAACTATTCCGCGAAACGCGCCTAGCTGCTGGTCGCCTACAGTGGAAATACGCCTGGAGTAAAGATGGACGCATACTTGCGCGTAAGGAAGAGGGACACTCGGCCGTGCACATACGAAAGGAAAAAGACATTTCTGTTTTTTTTATTACAGAATAGGTTTGTCTGTGATTATAGTTGTGTTTGTAATTGTTGATGTCAGCGTTTTTTGTGATTTAAGGAGATTTTATATAGTACGTAAGGATTTTCAAATTTACTTTTTATGTTTCTTGAGTCATTTTACTAATATTTATAGATTTTTAAGATGTACATTAGTTTTTAATAATTTCACTGCCCACGGTTACGGTACTTATTACAATAGCTGTGTATTAAACGCGCCTTATCTTGTCCAACAATTTTCGAAAGCACTGAGATATCCCCTTGTATTTATCCTTGAGTTCTTCAACTTGGTATTTTTTTCTATGTTTTATTACTCGTTAGTATATTATTTTACAAATGTCTAATAAATACCTTAAGGTTGGTTTTTGGAACGCGGGATCTTTGGGCACAAAACACGACGAATTTATAGCAGCTTTACTAGATCTGGACGTAGATGTCATGGCTGTAAATGAGACGTGGTTGAGAACAGGTGAGGAAGGGCGTGCGCCCACAGTACCGGGTTATAGGCTGCGGCATATACCGCGCTCATTGTCTGTTAAGAGGGGACGGGGTGGCGGTGTTGGTTTTTATTGCAAGCGCGGCATTAACGTTCGAAGCCACTCAACACCTACTAGTGCATCCCACGCCACTGTCGAACAGATGTGGATCACAATTAGTGTCCGCGGAATCAAGCTCGCAATAGGAACTGCCTATCGTCCACCCTGGCAGGATGTTGATTTTTTCCTAGACGCTTTATCTGGCTCAGTCAATTCTCTAACAAAATGTGAGTACACAAGATCAACGTTGAAAATGACTCAGACTAAAAGACGGACAAGTTAGTCCCTTTTTTTTTAAACTGCCTAGACCTTAAGCAATTGGTGCAATCACCCACACACTTTACTGTACACGGCGGCTCTCTAATAGATATCATTTGTACAAATGCTAAACCCCGATCTGTTTCAGTTGATATAATACCGGATCTAGGTACGCACGCGCTGGTTTCCTCTGAATTTAGTTTTAAACGCCCAAAAATTCCACGGCGGGCTATTACCTATAGACCAATTAAATACATAAATAAGGAATCATTTGGTCGGGATCTCGAATTGATAAACTGAAAAGCGATTACCAAGCTGCAAGATGTAAACACTATGGTCAATGTTTTTAATACAAACTTACGTACACTATTGGATACCCATGCACCTCTAAAGACAAGTTACGTTGGAGAGTGTTCTTATCCCTGGATTACTGACAATGTTAAACTTATATAATAATAATAATAATAAAATCGTTTATTTCGGGCTTTACACCCATACCATTTAAAGTCATACAACAAAATATAAATCACACAACATTATAAAAATCAAATTATCAGATATTAAAAATTGCAAACATGTGAACAAAATTAAAGTTAAACATTTAAATTACATTTTGGCATAAAATTAGTAAAAATAACAATTAAATATGTCATAAAAATAAAAACAGCATTAAATATAAGACAGAAATGGAGGCTACCTCAATCTATATTTTGGATTTGACCCGGAATGCTCAGTGTGAATCTTATTCCAATGTTTCATAATTGAGCAGTCCTGGTCCATCCGGCTGGCAAAGAGCTGCAGATAGCTGTTGGTTCCGCCGCCGACGCGGAACATAGGGGACGCAATCCTCTTGCGTAGTATCGACGCAAAACCGTCAATGTGCGCATCCGCAAACATACCCGAAGCGCTACACCACGGCGGCAGCCCCATCAGCGCCCTGAAGGCATTGTTATATTGAAAGCGCAGAGAGCTGTACGACTTCTCTGTATACTTGGACCACAGGCTGCACGTGTAAAAAGATGGGCAAAAAGCTCTAAATAGAGTGACCTTGACTTGTGTCGTACATCGTGCAAACCTGCGGGCCAGCATATTGGCTCGGATCGACAACGCTCTGCGCTCTCTCTCTATATCAACGTCATCTGCGAGCGACTCGGTGACCCAATGTCCCAGATATTTAAAAGTAGACACTACCTTAAGAGCACAGCCATTTAATAATACAGAAGAAATGGTTCTGTACGTCTTTGAACCCGCCTTGAACACCATGAGTTCACTCTTTGTAGTGTTATATTTAAGACCATGAGTCTCCGCGTATCGCTCACAAATGTCGACGAGTTTCCTAAGAGCCCGGATCGATGGACTCAGCAACACCATGTCATCAGCATAACTGATGTTATTTATTAGAACTCCATCAATCGAGCATCCGACACCAGTGCTGCTAAGTTCATCGATCAAACGATCCATGTACAGGTTGAAAAGGGTTGGCGATGTTAGTCCACCTTGACGGACACCACATTGCAACCTATACTGGTCCGACAACGACCCTGACCACCTCACGCAATTCTCCTGAGTACCATACCAGCACTTCATCAGCGATATGAATTCAGCTGGGAGGTCCGTATCACTCGACAACTTTTGCCACAGCCTGCTATACGCCACGCGATCAAATGCTTTTGATAGATCCAGGAAGCAGGCGTAAACAGGCGTGCTCCTGCCAGTATAGTACTGAACAGTGTTTTTGAGAGTGAGTATAGCTGTCTCTGTCGAGACCCCCGCTCTAAACCCAAACTGAGCATCATGCAGCTGTACATGTTGACGAAGCTCAGTCTCAATAACACCGTCCGGCATCTTAGCAATCACCGTTGCGAGTGATATGGGTCGGTAGTTGCTTATACTCGACACATCTGCCGTCTTATTTTTAATAATCGGAACCACGAGAGTCTTCATTAGTGCCTCCGGCAGATAAGCATGACCAACACAGAATGTGAAGAACATAGCGAGCACCCGTGGCAGATGAACACCTGCATTTTGCAGATGTTCTATACTCAATGAGTCGTGGCCAGGAGATTTACCTCTTTTCATGTCCTTCAACACTCGTGCCACTTGTTTCGCCGTTATTCGCAAAATCGGGTCACCTTCCCTCACCTCACGTAGCCCCGTTTCCAAATCCACCGATCCCAAAGAGGAGTGCACTCTAAAATGCTCTTTGAACAGGTTTGCGATTTGGTTGTGATCGCTGATACCTTCAATACTGACGGGAACACTCGGCCTAGGATTCAGTTTGTTGGTCTCTTTCCAAAACCTACTGAAATTGTTCGCAGTGTGCTGCGTAGCCAAAATGTCCATCTTTATTTGAGTTTCATTATTTTTACACCATTTTAGTACACTTTTGAACTCACTACGAGTTTCTTTCATCAAGTTGTAGACAGGACCAACTTTCGGCTTACCATGGCCAACCCAGTCCAGAAACCGAAGCCGAGCCCTCCTGTTGTTGGTTAAACGATATTTTGGCTTCAGAAATAAAATAACGAAAATCTTTGAGGAGAGCGTTGTAATTGAGAGTTCGTTGTACAAACCGGAAACCAAAGTGTTGCCACACGGCAAAATATTTTTTACCTTAAATCAAAGGTTGCCATACGGCATAATTATATTTTAATGTTGCTACATAATTGCAACATGCTGCGGCCACACAAGATACAAGTTTTACAATTAAACCATGCTAACAATGAGTCTTTAAATGTAAAGTACAAACACAATGATTTTTTACCAAATTTACATAAATATGACATATAACCAAATCTTTTTCAGAAACTTATAACATTAAGTAGGTACTAAACCTTAAAAAACTTGCGTAAACCCTCTAACGAGCTACGACTTTAAATTAAATAATACATATAACTATATAATAAACTATTAGTGACGCTATGGTATGTCATTACGATATTGCCATGTCCTGCAATAAAAGAAAAGAAATTAACAGATCGGTACATATAATACCGATCAGCGACTACATGCTCACATAATGACAGCCGTGAATAAAAAATATTACAATATAAGCTACGACTTACGTATCTAGAGGCAAAACACATATTTTTTGAATTGAACGAGTATGGGTTTTACCATTTGAAGTTTTTACCTCGACAGCTCTGACGTGGCCATCATGACCAGGGAATGTATTCACTACTCTAGCCATTGGCCAGAACATTGCAGGAACATTGTCCTCTCTTAGAATAACTAAAGAACCTATCTTGATGTTGGGTGAAACATTTAACCACTTAGGTCTGTTCTGCAGTACATTGAGATATTGTTTGTGCCACATCTTCCAAAATGATTGTTTTATTTGCGTGCATACCCGCCATAGCTTCAATCTATTTTGTGGAACATTTGAGACGTCATTTTCTGGATACATTGTTAAAGCGTTTCCTGTCAAAAAGTGACCTGGAGTCAGGTAAGTATAGTCATTTACGTCACTTGAAGATATCGGTAGCAAAGGTCTAGAATTAAGTACGCCTTCTATTTCCACCAACACCGTATTTAACTGTTCATAGGTTAGCAGGTGACCCTGTACTACTCTTCGCAAATGGTACTTAGTACTTTTAACTGCCGCCTCCCAGAGGCCACCAAAGGTCGGGGAATAACTTGGAATGAAGTGAAATTCAATTCCTTTCTGAGCTGTAAATTGAAAGACTTTACTTTGGTGGTCTCTGGAAGAAACCAAATTATACAGTTCTACCAACTGATTCCTTGCCCCCTTGAAGGTGCTGGCATTGTCGGAGTAGATCTCTTTCGGCAGGCCTCTTCGCGATATAAGTCTACGTAAGCACGCGAGATAAGTATCGGATGTGAGATCTGAGGCCAGCTCTAGATGTATTGCCTTAGTGGCAAAACATACAAATACGCAAATGTATCCTTTACCTATAATGGATCGTTTCACGCGCGAAAGTTTTACATTTACAGGTCCTGCAAAATCTACTCCAACTTTCTCAAAGGGACGGCTTAACGCAGTCACCCTCCCAGCCGGCAAGGAACCCATCAGCTGTTTGGAAGCTGTGGCCTTTTGTCTGAAACATTTTACACATTTATTTGTTACTTTCTTTACATACGATAAACCATTAGTGATCCAGTATTTCTGATTTAAATTAGACAATAAAAGCCTGGGTCCTCCATGCAGGAGACGCTCGTGTTCAGACCTAACAATACATTCAGTGACATACGATTGTTTAGGCAAAATCGCCTGATGTTTTTGAGTGTACGGAATATTTGCGTGGTGTAACCTGCCGCCTACACGCAGAATACCCAGGTTGTCTAGAAACGGATGCAAACTTTGTAAAGGACCCTTCACATTTTGATTTTTATTCAAGCATTCAATTTCCTCATGGAAGTGCAATTCTTGTTCGGACTTAATGAGTAACATTAGAGCAGAATTTAGTTCTGTAGACGACAAGAAATTATGCGAGACCTTGCTGCCTTTTAAATTATTGATAAATCTTAACATATAGGCCAATATACGTGTCATTTTATGGATGCTAGAATATTTGTGTATACCTTGTAAAACGTCGTTTACGGGACACGCTGCAGATCCTACATTGGAGGAGATCGCTGCGTTGGGCCGGCTCTCAGGTAAATCCGATGGTAATTCTATAGATTGATTAAACTTATACTTACTGTCATATAAAAATCGAGGCCCATGCCACCACATATCGCAAGCACTAAGCTCATGCGGACTGACCCCCCTGCTTATGTAGTCGGCAGGGTTGTCTTTGGTGTTTACATATAGCCATTGGCAGTCAGCAGTTTTACTGGTTATAGCTTTCACTCTGTTCGCCACATAAGCCGTCAACCTCATCGCTTCCGACCGTAACCAAGCCAGCACTATTTGGGAATCAGTGAACAAGTAAACTTGATTTATTTTTAATTTTAATTTAAGGGTGTTTGAAACTTTTGCAATCAAAATAGACAAAAGTAGTGCAGCATTTAATTCTAAACGTGGCACGGTAAGGTTTTTATTCTGAATCGGGTTTATACGGGATTTTGAACAGAGCAAATGCATTTTTACTTTACCTTTGTTATCAGTGACGCGTAGGTACACGCAGCAGCCATATGCAGTTGAACTGGACGCATCAGAGAAGCCTATGAGTTCGAGTGTGTCTGAATCAGATAGCTGAATATTTCTACCTATATAAATCGGATTCATTTTTGCAAGACTATTTAAAAATCCTAACCACTCTAATTCGATATTTTTGGGAGGCGCGGCATCCCAGTCAGTCTTTGAGGACCATAATTTTTGCATAATATTCTTGGCCTGCACGACGATAGGACCTACAAAACCCATAGGGTCATAGAATTTTCCTATGTAAGCTAATATTTCCCTTTTGGTAATGTTTTTTGCATCAAAAAATTCTGGACTTGTTATTTTAAACTTATCCTGATGAACAACTAACTGCAAACCTAAAGTTTTTATACTACAGTCGTCGTTTTGAAATTCTAAATCATCAAAATGCCGCTCAGCTGAAGGAACACCTTCTAATATTCGACTGTCATTTGATGACCATTTATGTGTTTTGAAATTGCCCATCTGTAGAAGCCGCTGAAGTTGCGATTTTGCTTCCAAAATCAAATCTAAGTTACTATCAGAATAAAGTACGTCATCCACATAGGTGCAGTTGTTTAAAATGAACGATGCCAAAGGCATATCGCGTTCCTTTTGCATCGCAAGCTCCTTTAAACAACGCGTAGCTAAATAGCTTGAGCTTTTTAGCCCATAGGTTACTGTATCTAGCCTGATGCACTTTATTGTTTCGTCAGGGCTGTCTCTCCAAAGAATATTTTGTAAGGAGGTATGCTCAGGTATTACGCGGACATTTCGGAACATTTGTTTTATATCGGTAGTGAATGTGTAGTCACCAAAACGGAACAAAAGTAGTATATCAAAAAGATCTCTCTGTACTGTCGGTCCGTTTAGCAGCAAATCGTTAAGCGATACTTTCTTACTGGTCTTCATCGATGCCTCGAAAACTGTACGCAATTTAGTAGTCTTACTGTCGGGTTTGAGTACTGCATGATGCGGCAGAAAGTACACTGCGTCCTTACAAAGTTGATAGTTGCCAATGTCAACCAAGTGCCCGTGATTTAAATTTAAATAATCGTGTATAAACTTCTGATATTCTAGGAAAAGATTGTGATCTTTGTGCAATTTCTTTTCGAGGTTTAAAAACCTTTTTAACGCGAAATGAAATGAGTCTCCTAGCGCATCGTTTACATCTTCAAGCGGCAATTTCAAAGGCAAAGCAACCTCAAAACAATTATCCTTCAACTGAACAGTCCTCTGAAAGATTTGCTCACAAAGCTCTTGCTCTGAAGAACTTTCATTATAAATTTCAGGAACGGACTCGGTTTTCCAGAACCTATCTAAATTTTGATTTAAGTTTGACTCGCAATTTAATGTGCATTTTAGCACTGCTACCTGATTGCAGACATTTGTAGGCAAGCTTCCCCCGATTATGTAGCCGAACTGTGTGTTGACAAGCTGTGGATGTCGCCCACCTGGCGTTGAAGGCTGCACCTCACTAAGCGGCGCTGCAAGCCCGTAGCTCGACGACTCTGATGGCAGCAATGCCTGGAAAAAACAGTCGGCTCCCATTAGCAAATCGATTTGACTGGGGATGTTAAATTCTTTATCTGCTAGCCTAATATTTGATGGAATCGCAAAGTCTGAGAGATCAAATTTCTTCTGTGGTAGCTCACATGTAATATTCTCAACTACATGGCAAGTAGTCGTTAATTTAAATGGGTTGATTAATGAATGTATTTCCACTGGTACACTGTACTTCACACTGGCTTGAGTATTGACTATCCCCACTATGTTAATATTGCTCTGCAGGGGCTTTAAATCTAGCAGCTGGACGGCCTTTTGAGAAATAAAAGACAGCTGTGACCCACTGTCTAGCAGGGCTTTGAAAGTCATCTCCATGCCATCTCGAGTGAGAAGCTTTACTTGGGCTGTGGGTAAAAGAACATTATAAGTTAATAAATTATTCGCCGCCAATGAGGCGGGAGATGCGGCGGCCTGCTGATTATTCACCTTATCATTATCGCAGTGTAACAGAGTATGATGCTTTTGTTTGCATTCTTTACACCGAAAGTGAAATCTGCATTTTCCTGCATGCGCACCTAAACATAGATGGCATATTTTCTTTTCATCTGCAAACTGTAACCTTTTATTAGCAGGCTATGAAAACTCCGTGTATCCGTTTATATGTATTTATTTATAAACGGTTTACATTGTTTATCAATAGTAATTAATGTAATAATTTTGGTAATTGAGAAAACCAAGCGTGCGCAAAGCGCGGTAAGAACGAACGACGACTTGTCAACTTGACAGTAGTGACGTTTACATTTTAGCTGCGTTCCGTATGATTATAACAGTTTCCTTCCCCACCAGGAAAATAAATTCACAAATAGGTAATTAAACTAAAGGTCACCAAGCGTTCTTAACTACTGTCCCCAAACGCAAGTTTTAATTAAAACTTATCATAAACAATTATAGTATCAACATACAATAATAACTTATAATACTTTCTTAAACAAGTTAATAGAACCTAATCACAAAACTTATGTTCTATTGGCTGCTATTGTTAATAGCTTGAATGCTTAGCAAGAAAAGTACATGATAACAAAAAATAATTTAAGACAACAGTAAAATTCACAAGTTAAGACGAACAACAGGTTTAATCACTCTTTTACTTCTACGTAAAGCAGGTTCAACTGGAACATCATTAGGCACTGAAGGTGCCGGTACAGTAACATCACTAGTGGTTGGTATTACCTTGTCTGAAGGTAATGATCCAGGTTCTGGAATATCTATAGGTACATCAATGTTTTGTTCTGTGTTAGTATCATGTTTATTGGAAGCAGAATCAGAGTTAGGTGCTTGAGCTTCAGCCCGATCAAAGTCATCAGTAAATTTTTCATTTAAGATAGGAACGTCATCCCCAATCTGACGGAGCTGGTCGATATGTCGACGCCACGTGATACCATTATCTAACTTAATTAAATAATGCAAATTTCCAAGAACCTTCTCAACTACTCCTAACTTCCATTTCCCTTCTCCTGTATAATTGCGAGCAACCACTCTTGAATCTGGCATCAGTTTCCGCACGCGTACCACCTTCAACTCCTTCCGAGGCAATACAGCAGACTTGTTTGGACAACACAGCGATAAACGTGAGGTTGGTTGGTAAGTAAAAACCATTTCTGCTGGAGATTTACCAGTGGCGGGGTGCGGAGTTATACGATATTGAAATAATATTTTATTTACTTTAGACTGTGTAGGTGTTTTTATAGAATTTAAACATCTAAGTTTCTGTTTCAACGTTTGTACATAGCGTTCTACCTGACCGTTAGTGGCAGGGTTATATGGAGCAGATCTTTTGTGTGTGATTCCATGCATTTTAGGTATTCAAAGAACTTTGGATTAACAAATTGCGTTCCGTTATCGCTTGTGAGAATTCTTGGATAACCAAACGTAGTGAAAACTTTGTCCAAAACTTCAATAGTAGAATCAGTATCTATTCTGTTTAAGACATGCGCTTCTGGCCACTTTGAAAAGGCATCAATTATTAAAAGAAAATAAACATTTTGAAATTTACCAGCAAAATCAATGTGAACTCTTTCAAATGGTTTAGTAGGACTCTCCCAAGTGTGCTTCGAAGCTACTTCTGGAGGCAAGTTCAGGTGTAGAGAGCACTCACGACAGTTTTTTGCAATATCTTTAATTTTTTTGTCCATCCCTGGCCACCAGCAATAGCTTCGCGCAAGACCGAGCATTCTATTAACACCGAAATGACTAGAATGTAAATCTCTCAGAATAACATCTCTGAGTTTAGTAGGCACCACCACACGAGTTCCTCGCATCAAACAACCTTCTAGTAGAGAGAACTCAGTTTGTTCAATACCAAACCTATCAGCAAGAGACACTTTCTTTCCAGTTGACACGCCCAACAGTAGTGGCGCCAATGATTCATCGACTGTAGTTTCAGCAGCAATATCGTTTACTGTAATAGGCAGTACCGAAATCATTCCAATTTGAAAACTGTCGCAGTCCTCCTGCTCGCTAGTTTCCACAGCAACAGGTAATCGTGAAAACGCATCTGCATTAGCATTGTCCTTGGATTTCTTGTATTTAATATCATATTGAAAACCCTGGAGGAAAACAGCATAGCGTTGCATACGTGCAGCAGAAAGAAGAGGCAAAGCCTTAGTAGGCGAAAAGATTTGGACGAGAGGCTTGTGGTCAGTATGCAAGGTAAATTTTCTACCATAAAGGTATTGAAAGAAACGTTTTACTCCAAAAACAATAGCATAAGCTTCTTTGTCAATCTGTGCCCACTTACGCTGTGAGGAATTTAAGGTCTGTGAAGCAAAATGTATTGGCCGTTCAGTTCCATCAGGCATGATATGTGACAAGACAGCGCCCACGCCAGTAGGCGACGCATCCGTAGCTAGTATAAGAGGCAAATCAGGTGAGTAATGTGCGAGCACAGTATCAGATAGCATTTGATTTTTGATTGTTCGTAAAGCTTTATCACACTCAGCTGACCAATTCCATGATATCTCTTTTCGCAAAAGCATATATAGGGGTTCCAACGTGCTACTCAGGTTTGGTAGGAACCTACCATAATAATTTACTAAGCCAAGTAAAGCCTGCAACTCGGAAACATTTTTGGGATTTAAAGCCTCCACAACAGCTTTTACTTTACTATCAACCTTGTGTACTCCCTCGCGACTAATTTTGTATCCACAGTATTCAATTTCATTTTGCAAAAATTCAGACTTATCCAGATTAACCTTAAGGCCGAATTCAGCGAGTCTAGCAAACACCTTTTCTAGTCTGTCCAAATGCTCAGCATCGTTTGCAGCTGTAACCCTAATGTCATCAATGAAACAGTGAACCCCCGGGATGTCTCTTAAGATACTTTCAATCTTTCTTTGCCACTTAGCCGGCGCACAGTTAAGTCCAAACATCAAACGAGTACATTTGTACAGACCTTTGTGAGTATTGAGAGTTAATAGTTGCTGGTCCTCATCCCTAACCTTCCAATTTAGATATGCATTACGTATATCAATTTTAGAGAATTTATCCCCACCAGCTAAACCATTGAATAGTTCTTCAGAAGTAGGTAAGGGATGCTCATCAACTAGAAGATTTTGGTTCAGTGTAATTTTGTAATCCCCACAAATTCTTATTTTACCATTAGGTTTTATTACAGGTACAATGGGAGTAGCATATTCGCTGTAGTCTACTTTAACTAGGACTCCATCCCGAACTAAATTTTCAATTTGTTGTTCAACCCTATCTTTTAGTGCAAAAGGAATTGGTCTAGCACGAAAGAACACTGGTTTTGCATCTGGCTTCATGTGTAAAGCAGCTGGTTCCCCTTTAATCTCACCAACATTTTTGTTATCAAACAAGTCGCTGTATTTCTCAAAAAGCTTTTGCAAAGATAAAGCATGTGGCACCTTACCTGATGACACTTGGTTTACTTGTCTCAAACCATCCCTGAAGCCCTTAAATGCATTGAACATGTATATCCAATCCCGGCCCAAGAGTGGATGCTGATTCCCCGAAATAATGAACAACTTGACCTCTACTGATTCTCTTCCAATCGTAGCTGTGACCTGTGTGACACCTAAAATATTTAGGAACTCATTAGAATAAGTACATAATTTTATATTAGTTGGTAGAAGTTGGGTTTTGCCAATTTTTTGGTAATCTTTTTCATTCATTATAGACACTGCTGAGCCACTATCAAATTCCATCTGGAACTCAGTGTGATTAATTTTGGCTTTAATCCAAAACTTATTTGAAAAAGAAGTAACTCTACAATTGTTAATACATACAATCTCTTCTTGATTTTGTTCGGTATTAGGACTAAACGCAGAATCCGTTGGGTTTCCTGTATCCACCTGGTTCACTTTCTTCAGTTTAAGGCACATTCGTTTCAAATGTCCTATTTTTTGGCAGAAATTGCATTTCGTATTCATTTGGTTACACTTATTAGCATAGTGATTGCCACCACATCGAAAACAAACAATCTGACTGGAAGAAGTAGGTACTGTATTTTTTAATCCGGTAGATGTCTTTCTCTTGACTGCAATTGCTTGCACCTCTTGAGTGTGAGTTGCCTCAGCCTGGGCACTTTCCATTCCAGTCGCAATGTCAATCGCCTTTTGCAGTGTCAGGTCTCGTACTTCCAGTAGTCTATCCTTAATACGTTGTGATTTGATGCCGCATACAAACTGATTTCTCAAGGCTGAATCGAGAAACGTCCCAAAATTGCAAGTTGTGGCCATTTTTCTTAATGAAGCCAGGTATTCCTTGATCGGTTCACCATCCTTTTGATGTCGGTGATGAAATTTGAAATATTCAGCTATTTCAAGTGGAGTAGGGTCTAGGTGATTCTTCAAGGACGTTACATTATTGTCGTATGTACGTTTCTCTGGTGTAGTAGGTGCAACTAAATCGCACAGTGTGTCATACAAATCAGCTCCAATGTAGTGTAGAAGGTACGAATTCTTCGATGTAGCTTGCGTTATCTTGTAAATAGAGAATGCTCCTTCTAATCTTTGTACCCAACGCTCGAACTTGTTTTTAGGATCGTAACATTCGATGAAATTTGGCGGAATGTTAACCTCTTTGGAAAGGTCGTCTTCGTTACCCATTTTCGCCGTGTAGGTTCGTAGAATCTCGTCGCCACTATGAAAACTCCGTGTATCCGTTTATATGTATTTATTTATAAACGGTTTACATTGTTTATCAATAGTAATTAATGTAATAATTTTGGTAATTGAGAAAACCAAGCGTGCGCAAAGCGCGGTAAGAACGAACGACGACTTGTCAACTTGACAGTAGTGACGTTTACATTTTAGCTGCGTTCCGTATGATTATAACACAGGCAATAACTGAAAAGCTGAAAGGTCTTTCAGACCCCGCCATAATAGATATTGTAATTTTTAGGTTTTATGTTCGTAGGTTTAGGTGTTATATTCGGAGTTTTGAAAATAGTAATTATAAATGTTAGGAATTTTGAAATTTCGGAGTTATTTAAATAGGAATATTGATCCATCGGATTTGTTATATTAGGAATTTTGAGCCATTCGGAATTATGAAAATCGGTATTTTGAAATTCGTATTTATGAATTTCGGAATAAAGTTTTTCGTATTATCGTAGTGTACCCCTTTCACCCCCCACCCGCACGTCCTCCTTTTAGAAAGAAAGAAAGAAAGAAAATTGTGTTTATTGGCACAAACTTAAAACTAAACAATACAAATAAAGTTATAAAAACAGAGTACATAGTAAAGATTAAATATAAAACTTAACAAATTAATGCCAAAGGGCCTCAGCTCAGCATATGCCAGTGGCAACACAAAAATTGCCGCCTGACGCTGATTTTCAGCTGCAGCCCACGAGTGCCATACGCTCGAAAAACAAATACTAAATATAGTTACCGAGTCGGTGTGTAATCAAAAAGTGTAAGTATAATACAATATGTGTAGTGAAAAACATTATACGTAAAGAAAATAAATTAATAAAGATTTAGTGCATCAAAAACAATTCAAGGAAATAAACCAGGATAAATAAATAAATAGACAGGCGCAATAACAATGCACCACTTAGCCCTATTAAAACCTGTTTTGCACGTTGCCGCACTTCCGATCCACGCTTAGAATGACGCCCCTTCGCCCGCAAAACGCTGAAGGGGGCCAAGCGAGGCGCACAAAACTATTTCATAAAATTCGATATTTTTAAACTGTGGATCACAAATCCATTCAGTAAACATTATTGGTGATACATTGGTCATGGCACTATTTAATGAGTTAAAAGTTAGGTAAAAGTTAAATACATGTGAAATCAGTACAACGTCAACAAAGGAATGTGAAAGAAAGTGCAAAATAATTGAAAAGAAACAACATTGTGAGTAATCAAATAAAATAGAAGGTAAGTTGCATAAAAATGAGATGTCCTGAGTTATTTGATTACGATATCAGAGAACTTACTTTGTAATCCCTTAATTCTTACAGGTTAGCTACAATGAGATTATCATAATAATAACCACGGCACAGGGGCCGCCGAGTGCCAGATGCAATCAAGTAAAACAGAAACGATGGGCGAAAAGGTGCCACTCGGACACCACGCCGCCGTCCGCGGGTCCCATTCACTTGTTAGTAGGCCGGATACATGGGGTAAGTTGGGATAGAAACGCATTGTAACAATGCTTACCATATTGGTTGAGGTTAATAATTAAAACTACATATTTTGTATGTTACAGTTCTCACGATATGCGACGGGACGCCACGGCGGCGGCGGGGCGCCTTCTCACGATATGCGACGGGACGCCACGGCGGCGGCGGGGCGCTACGGGTGCCAAAAGGCGCATCCCTCAGCCAGATTCGAGATTTGCGGGGAAGCCGAACTGGACAGTAAACCCCACGGGATAAGTAGCTGGGTCAACAATTTATATATAACCACATAGTGGTCTTACAAAATATACAGTGCACAGTGTACCTACAATTAACTGCCCGAGATAAACTAAGTGTGTAGCTTATAGGTCATACGCCATAAAGTTTAATAGGATAAAATAATTTCCTATATTGATAATAATATAAAATACTCATAGAAATAATGAGTTCATTTCGGTTTTCTCAAATAGCTGACATTTCGGCTCGAATGTTTTCAAATTCTTTTTGGTGAGATAATAAAAATTGCTTCAATTTTGACTTAAATGTCGGGGAACTTTTACTATCTTTAATAGGAAGAGGGATATTGTTCCAACACTTACTAGCTGCGTACCGAAAACTGCCTCTAAAAGCCGCCGACTTATGCTGTGGGATGGAAAGCTGTTGCGAACATTTCCTGCCCTGACCAATTCTATGTCTACTAGTCCATGTAAGCTTATCGTACAAGTAAGCAGTAGTCTGGGATCTGATAACTCCAAAGAGTAAGCTCGCCAGGTGAAGTTTACGTCTTGCTTTCATTTTTAAAATACTGTGCTCGTTGAAAAAGGGTGTGACATGTCCTCTAAAAGGAACTTTAAAACAAAAACGCACACAGGCATTTTGAAGTCTTTGGATCAGCTTCTCAGTTTTAGAAAGTAGTCGTTGACCATACACTGTATCCGCATAATTCAATTTAGACAAAACTAAAGACTCCACAAGCAGCACTCGCAACTCTTCACTGAGATATGGACGGGCTTTGTATAAAATCTTAAGCCTATAAAAACAGTTACGGATACACTGAGTCACGTGTTTGTGGAAACGAAGATCCGCGTCCATCACATGACCCATAACAGTTATACAGGAGGCGCAGGGTTTGATTTTACTAAGCTGATTTGCAGTACCAAAAAGCATATATTTGGTTTTAGTCGCATTCAATGCAAGCGTGTTGTCATTTGACCACTGTACTATGCCCTCAAGGTCCGCATTTAAATCATGTAATGCTTGTTCGTAGTCTTCTGGCTTAAACGATATGTAAATCTGAGTATCATCAGCGTAAATATGATATTTACATTTATTTATGATTTTAGCTAAGTCTGCACAATATAAAATAAAAAGTACTGGGCCAAGTATCGAGCCCTGCGGTACTCCTCTTTCCACTGAGCAACGCCAAGAAACAAACCTTGAGCCATCTGCGCGCTGTATTTCAACAAATTGCGTGCGATCGCTAAGGTAGCTTTCAAACCATTTTATTGTGTCTGCTCCAAACCCATAGAAAAACATTTTGGATAACAATAAATCAACGTTAATACAATCAAAGGCACGTGAGAAATCAAGTAAAACCAAGAGCGTACACATTCCCTTATCTTGAGCTGACAATATGTTATCAGTCACGTCCAACAAAGCCGTTGCTGTACTACGACCTTTCCTAAAACCTGACTGAACGTCTGGAAGGATTTTATTGTCCTCCAAATACTTGACCAATTGTTCACATACTACCTTCTCCAACACTTTCGAAAGAACTGGTAGAATACTTATAGGTCTAAGATCTTTTATCTCCAATGCATTAGGAGTTTTCGGCAATGGGTGCACTTTAGCAACTTTCCATGGCTCAGGAAAGGATGAGGTTGTGATGGATGTGTTTATTAAAGCGGTTATGACGTCTAAAGTCGCGGGTAGTGATTGTAAAATCATATTGATAGAAATGCCATCATAACCTTCAGCATTGGTTTTAATAGTACTCAGTGCGTTAGCGACTTCCCTGTGTGTTATGGGCGACAGGTTAAAAGTAGAACCGTTGTTTCGATTGCATTTAAAAAAGTCAAGCATTGAGTCACTAACCGTATCCGCTCCCGGCACACTGAGAAAATGATTGCAAATTTTGTCGGGGTCGTCAAAGTGCATTGGTAAATCTGTACGTTTAGATGGCAGCAGGTTCGACTTTAAATTTTTCCATAGAGTTTTGGAATCATTAATTTTGCTGTTGATTTTATGTCTGTAGTATGCAGATTTTTCATAAAATAAACACCTAGAGACGAGTGATTTCAATTCTTTATAATAATTCTTCTTGGAAGATGTTTTTTCTTTTAAAAAGTCAGCATGTGCTTTGTTTCTTAAGCGCATCATGAATTTAACATTGTGAGTAATCCAGGGACAAGAACGCTTTCTGACAAAACCAGTCTTTAGAGGTGCATGGGCATCCAATATTGTAAGTTTGTATTAAATTGATTGACCATGTCATTTACGTCTTGCAGCTTGGCAATCGCTTTCCAGTTCAGCAATTCGAGATCCCGATCAAAAATTTCTTTATTTATATCTTTAATTGGTCTATAGGTTACGGCCCGCAGGGGGATTTTCGGGCGTTTAAAATTAAATTCAGCAGAAACCAATGCGTGCGCACCTAGATCCGGTATTATGTCAACTGATACAGATCGTGGTTCAACATTTGTACAAAATGATATCTATTAGAGAGCTGCCGTGTACAGTAAAATGTGTGGGTGATTGCACTAATTGCTTAAGGTCTTTTTTTTTTTTTTTTTTTTTTTTTTTTTAAGGTGGTAAAATCATCAAATGAGTCCTCCCGCCCTGGGTGGGGCGGAAGGGACTGTCAGACTCTTACTGACTAAAATCCACCCGTGTTCCTTCCTATGCCCTTTACGTTCTGGGGCCACGGTATCCTGGGTTAAGAAAAAACCCGCGACCCCAGCAGGCATTTGGCGCGAAACACGACGCGCCACCGACCCGGGCTTGGACCTTCGGACGGCGAGTTACCCATCACTCACCGTCCGCAAGCCCGCTCCGCCGCTGTGCCCTCTGCTAATCAGAGGGACACGCGTTGGAGCGTCCACACGACAGGCTATTCGCATACGGGCAAAGAGACCACTTAGGCACACAGTGCCTAAGAAAGAGTTTTTGCCCGCATCCCAGGGTGCACCGGCCCGAAAAACTGGTCTTCCCCCCGAACGTATCCGAGAAGGAACTCCAGTCCACGGGCGCACGTGGAGGTTTCCTGTCATAGCACCCCAATTGCTTAAGGTCTAGGCAGTTTAAAAATGAGACTAACTTGTCCATCTTTGAGTCTGAGTTATTTAGCACGTTGATATTAAAATCACCCATCAGTATTGTGTACTCACATTGTGTTAGGGAATTAATTGACTGAGCCAGATACAGCATCTAGGAAAAAATCAACATCCTGCCAGGGCGGACGATAAGCAGTTCCTATTGCGAGCTTGATTCCGCGGACACTAATTGTGATCCACATCTGCTCGACAGTTGCGTGGGATGCACTAGTAGGTGTTGAGTGGCTTCGAACGTTAATACCTTGCTTGCAATAAAAACCAACACCGCCACCCCGACCCCTCTTAACAGACAGTGAGCGCGGTATATGCCGCAGCCTATAACCCGGTACTGTGGGCGCACGCCCCTCCTCACCTGTTCTCAACCACGTCTCATTTACAGCCATCACATCTACGTCCAGATCCAGTAAAGCTGCTATAAATTCGTCGTGTTTTGTGCCCAAAGATCCCGCGTTCCAAAAACCAACCTTAAGGTGTTTATTAGACAACATTCGCAAAATTATTTACCAACGAGAAATAAAACGTCGCTGAAAAGAATACCAAGTAGAATAACTCAAGGATTGATTCAAGGTGATATTCAAGGGAAGTTCTTTCGAAAATTGTTGGATAAGATAAAGCGCATGTAAAACATTGTCATTATAATAAATAAATAACATGTCGAGTAAATTAGATATTTCAATCGATAAAAAAACAATATATTGCATAGCACCATGGGCAGCATAATTATTAAAAACTAATACACATCTTAAAAATCTAGCAACGTTAGTTCTTCTTCTTCGTCGTTTCACTCTTGGCAGAGTGGTCGTGGTCGTCATTTCAGCTGTTAGTGGCTCGCCTAACAATACGCCGCCATTCCTGTCTGATGGCTGCCTTTCTGGTGCAGACGTGCAGGGAACTGTCCACAGCTGCTTTTATTTGATCCGTCCATCTCATAGGTGATCTACCTCGTGCTCGGGTGCCTTGAACTTTGCCTTGCACCACTAGGCGCTCGATGGAGTCGTCGCCACGCCGGGATACGTGACCAAAGAATGTCAGGATTCGATCTTGCACAATGGAAGACAGGCGCTGCTTGATGTTAAGTTCCTGTATTATGGAGACGTTAGTGCGGAATTCATTCCACGATACCCTAAGCATTCTTCTCCAGCACCACATTTCGAGAGCGTCTATCTTCTTCCGCTCGTTCTCACGCAGGGTCCACGTCTCCGCAGCGTAGAGGAATATGGGGAAAATGAGTGCTCTGACAAGTCGGATTTTTGTGGCTTTCGTTATGGTTCGATTCCTCCATATTTTCTTGAGCTTGTCCATGGCAGACCTAGTAATCGCCATACGACGTTTTATTTCTTCTGCGCACCCCCCATTGTTTGTGATCAACGCTCCCAAATAGATGTATGACTGGACCACATCACAGTTCGCAATTTGGGTGACTTCTGGCGAGTTGTTGTTGACACGGTCGACAATCATCATCTTCGTCTTCTTGCGGTTAATTTTAAGGCCAAATGCGAGGCTGGTACTTTCCAGCTTGCGCAGCAGATCTTCTATGTGGCGATTACTAGTAGCAAAGAGAGTTGTATCATCCGCGTATCGCAGGTTCCAGATCCTCAAGCCACCGATTGCAATACCGTCCGTCCAGTCTTCGAAAACCCATACAATTCTCATAATGAGTTCTGTGTATATATTGAACAGAAGGGGAGAGATTATACACCCTTGACGGACTCCTGCACTGGGGTGGAAATGACTCGACAGTACGTCATCTGCTCTTACTGACGCTGTTCCGTCCTCGTATAGACGCCTTAGGAGGTGAACAAGATGTCTCGGCGTGCCCATGTCCAGCAAGGTCTTCCACAGCACGGGCCATTTTACGGAGTCAAATGCCTTTGAAAAGTCAACAAAGCAAATGTAAACCGGCTTGTTGAATTCCCGGGCTTTCTCTATAATCTGGCGCAACGTCAGAATTTGCTCACGGGTACCTTTACCTTTTACGAAGCCCGCTTGTTCGGGTGCAACTTCTTTGGACAAAAAGTTCTTTAAACGCTCATTCAAGATGTGCAGTAGTATTTTGCTTGCATGAGATATTAGCGCAATGAGACGGTAGTTACTGCACGACTTTGTGGAACCCTTTTTGTGCAACGGTATGAAGACTGTGTGAGCCCATTCCTTCGGCCACGTCCCTGTCCGCCATATCTTATTGCACAGGGTATGAAAGATTTGGACGCCATGCTCACCCGAAGCCTTAATGGTTTCAATTGGTATAGCATCTGCGCCTGTGGCTTTTCCATTCTTCAGGTGTTTAATCGCAGCTCTTATTTCTTCATAAAGAATGTCTGGCTCGACTTCTTCATCCGTGGGATCCGTGGGAGCAAAGCATCGCGACTGAGGGTCTTGGAACAGTGACTGGCAGTATTCCTTCCATGTCTCGGAAATCGCATCTATTTCAGTGACTGTTTCACCCCGAGAGTTATCAATAGCCCAAGTCTTAGTTGAAAGAGTTTTTGTGATGGAGCGGATTTTCTGATGGAGATCCCTGGTTTCGTGTTTGTCAGCGTGGGCTTCAACTTCTGCGCATATCTTCCGAAGTTGGGTGTTAAGGTCTCGCCTACAAGCTGCCTGGATTCTACCGGATAACTTGTTAAGAGTTCTCACATCTGCTCCTAGTGCTTTTATTCTTCGTCTATCTTCAACAAGTGCCAGAGTGGTGTCGCTCATCCAGTATTGCCGCTTGCGAATTTGTGTAGGTTGTTCAGAGGTTTTGACTGCGCTCGTTAACAAACTCTTCGCTTTATCCCACAACTGATCCGAAGTCTCTGCACCCGGGTCTATATCTGTCCACTGAGACCAATTCTGTTCGAGTGCTGCCAAAAACTTTGGGTTATCCTTTACTTCGATTTTTTTGTGTTTCGTGAGTGTTCTGGCTGCCCTCAGTTTTAGCTGCAACTTGCAGATTAAAAGTTGATGATCCGACCCACAGTCAGCTCCAGGTAGTGTGTGACTATTTCTAATTGATGTTTTCCACCGGGATCCAATAAGAATGTAGTCAATCGGGTTGCGATAATTGCCGCCAGGTGAGGTCCAGGTATAAAGTCGCCGTGGATGGTTCTGGAAAAAAGTGTTTGATATCACCAGGTTGTTATCAGCTGCAAATTGTATCAGGCGTTCTCCTCTTTCATTGCGCTGGCTTAGTCCGAATTTACCAACATTGGGGCTCAGATGGTGGGAGTCTGCTCCAACTTTTGCATTAAAGTCGCCTATAATTAAGAGCATTTCTCTATTAGGGACCTTTGAAATGGCACTTTCTAGTTCCGTGTAAAAGCTTTCCAAGACGTCATCGCTTGCAGTGCTGGTAGGTGCATAAACCTGTATGATAATAAGATTGACTGGCGAAGCCTTTAGTTTAATGCTCAGTACTCTATCGCTTACAGCTTCATACCCCATTACGCAGTTCCTCAGATGTTTTGGGATGAGGAAAGCAACTCCATTTCTGCTGGTGCTGTCGTTGCCAGAGAAGTAAAGGGCGTGAGACTCTGTGAGAAAATGGCCATTGCCCTTCCAGTGAGTTTCACAAAGGCCACAGATGTTCAGCTCACACCTAGTTATCTCTTGCTCCAAAATATCAAGCTTCTCTGGTTGCAGTAGACCACGAACATTCCATGTGCCTATCTTTTGGATTTGTCGCATCTTCACTGAAGTCTTTGCTGAAGTTCCAGTAGCATAGTTTCCATGCGTTGCCTGGCTTCCCACATCCGCATGGCCAGTAGCCAATTTCACACCGTCTACCCCGGACGCAGTACGGCGCCGGTTGCTAAGCGGATCGCATGGCCAACTAGGTATCAGACTTGATTGTGCTTTCATAACGACTTTCTTGGGAAAATAGTGCAGTGGTTTCCCCTTGCCTTCTGCACCAGACAATTTAGGGACGATTTAAATCCCAAGGCCGCTGGAGCCTCTTCCGGTTAGTTGCCCGGCCGAGTTGTATGGTTATACCGCCATTGCTCGGTCGCCAGAGCCTCGTCCGTTATCTAGCAGGGAACACCACGGCGGCTGGTAGGCCGCCGTCGCTGGCTATTCATACGAACCACCAGCGCGAGCAGGTGAGGTTGACAGTTGGGCCAGATAAGATGTTAGATCTGTTCCCCCCTTACCCCCCTTAGTAACGTTAGCAACGTTAGCCCTTAGCAACGTTAGTAGAATGACACAAAATACATAATAAAAATGAAAATAAGTTAATTAGAAAATCATTACGTGGTAGTATATAAAATCTCAACACATTAGAAAAAACGTCGACATCAAACGTCATGAACGTAGTCATAGACAAACCTATTGTGAAATAAAAAAACGCGAAATGTCTTTTTCCATTCTTATGTGAACGGCTGACTGTCCCTCTCCCTTACGCGCAAGTATGCGGCCATCCTTAGTCCAGGCGTATTTCCACTCTAGGCGACCAGCAGCTAGACGCGTTTCGCGGAATAATTGCCTGTTCAGTTTCGTTAGGCGCTCGTTGAGGTAGATGCGGTGTGGCGCTCCTGGTACTTCGACGTCAACGGTAGTGAGGTTGCGGCGGACGCGCGCTGCGCTCAGCAAAGTGTCTCGCACCGCCCGCTTAGCTAGTCGGACAACGATGATTCGAGGGCGAGGCGCTCCGCCTTCGGTGCGGTCACGAAGAACGTTGCCAACCCGCTTAGCAAACACAATGTCGTGGTCCTCGAGCTTAACCGCTAGTTTAAGCGCTAGGGTGTTCATCAGCTGTGCTGGATTTTCTCCGCTAGTCTCAGTAACGCCTGATAACTGAACATCATTCAGAAGCGACTCCTGCTCCCGCTCGTTTAGCTGCTGCTGAAGTTCCCCAATCGTTTCCTCCAATTTAATTATACGTGGAGAATCCGAGTTGTTGGGTTTCTCCTCGAGTTCTTTGACTCGAAACTCTAGGGTGTCCATGCGGTTACAACACTGATCCATCTTAACGGTCATACCCGAGAACTCATCTCGAAATTGGCGTAACTCTTCGCGCATCGCAGTCACCTCGCTTCGCAAGCAGCGAATTTCCATCGCGAGGCTGATTTCGACATCAGACTGAGTATCGGGTGCTTTTTCGTTTGTTGTCACTCTACTTTCAGTGACGTGGACCGCTACATGACTGGTGGACGAACTCTGCTCATCGATTCCCTTGACAGGAGTCTGGGAGTTATCCGTTCGGGGCACTTTCACCTTACATCCAGGGCACATCCACTTTGCAGAGGCTGGTGCCGTGGGGGCAAGGTTAACGCAGACTCGATGATAAAACGCCGGACATTTAGAACATTTCATGCCCTCATTCACTGCCAAGAATTTACCGCAGGCTCCGCACTTCAGCATTTTCAAATTTCGGATTAACCAAATAAAAAAATTTTTTGTAATCGCAAAAAGAGTTCTATACGCTTGGCTCAGATTCGAACCCACGACTGATGGGTTCTTGTAAGCTACGAGTTAGGGTCTCACCTACACTAGCTATTTCGACACTTGTGTGTAAGGCCAAATTAGTGGTCCGCCTAGCACAGGGATGGCAGTTTTTTGAACAAGGAGGGTGTGGTATACAAATTCTAGTTCAAAGACACAAAACACCGTACACTGTTCACTGTATTGATATTTTAGAAATTATTGTTTTTTGATATTTATACTGTGTTCACTGTTTATTTTATTATTTATTATTTGTAAAATTAAAGATATTGTCACAATCACCGTTTTTATGTATTGTTCAAGTCCAAATATGACTGATTATTACTATAAAATATTTTTTTATTACGGAGCAAAAAGAAATACGTATTCGCTGTTTCGAGCGTACGACGCGTTCTCCTTTTATCAAATTTTACTCCCTTCCTTTATCAAATCGTGCTTAATTTGCAACCGAATAGCCAACCAAATAAGGAATTCATACAAACTTTCCCCCCTTTTTAGGGTTCCGTAGTCAACAAGGAACCCTTATAGTTTCGCCATGTCCGTCCGTCCGTCCGTCCGTCCGTCTGTCCGCAGTTTAGCTCAGATACGCACAGTACTAGAGAGCTGTAATTTGGTGTAAATATACGGATTTGTTGTGCCGAAAAAGTGGTAAAATAAAATCTCGTAAAATATTTTTTTTTGGGGTACCTCCAGTACTTACACGTAAAGTGAGTATTTTTTTTTCTCGCGTACCCCTTAGTGTGGGGTATCATTAAATAGGCCTTTAAAAAATAATTATAGTTTCCATTAACAATTTTTTGATAAAAAAATTCGTTTGTGAAATATTAAGCTTTAAAGTGCTAAATTTTGCTCGATTCGAGTGTCCCCCCCCTCTACCAGCTAAACGGTTATGTTTGGGGGTGTGAAAAAATTCACAGTAGTAGTATATATAACGAAGCTTAAAAGAAAATTATCATGACTAAGTAGGCTTTACAACTTTACGAGTAATAGTCGACCAACTTATAAAATGTACTTGGATATCATATTTCTTAAACAAAATGTATCGGAGACAACTGCAAATGTAAGTTTGTCAACTTTATTTTTACAACTTTTATAGGTATGTTTTTTGGGGATAAGTAGGTTTTTATCGTCAAATAATTTTAACTAAATTCAAAAAAAGGAGGAGGTTCTAAATTCGTCGTAATCTTTTTTCTTATGTATTTTCCCCGATTTCTCAAAGACTCCTGGACCGATTTTGAAAATTCTTCTTTTTAAAATTAAATTCAGCGAATCAGTTTAGTTAGTTCGCATACGTATTTTGATGGGCAACTACGGAACCCTATACTGTGGTTTTTTTACTCCTTAAAGTGCGAATTTCTAAAGATTTTAAAACACGTCAGCCTTCATTTGTAGTCAAATATCTAAATGCCAATTTTCATAGATATAGCTCTAAAGAAATACTAAAATTAACTGATTTACCCCCCCCCCCCCCCCGGTTACTACACTACACTACACCTACTTTACCTACACCGCACTTACCTTAACCTTCCCTGAACTTTTACGATTTTTTAAGATTAACATCAGCCAAATCAGTTCAGCCTTTTGCAAGTTAAAGCGTGACTATCCGTAGCTATCCATTTTTATACCTCACTTGCTGAGCCTGCTCTACACCTACCTCCCTACCCCTACCCTACCTATTAGGATTACTATTACTTATTATTCTGATATTACTATTCTGGATCTTCAGCTACCTAAATACCAAATTTTATCGTAGTCTGTTCAGTACTTTTAGGGTGAACGAGTAAAAAATATCCATCCATTCACACTCATAAACTTTCGCCTTTATAATATTAGAAGGATATAGATTTAGTATGGAGATTCATTTATATCCAAACTTAACGCGAGCAAAGCCGCCGGTTCAAGCTAGTAAACTACTCTACTTGATCTATAAAATGCATATACTTTAGTTTACACTCGCTTCTCAAATAGGCGACACTGACATTGCCGATCTTCTTTAGTGAAACTAGAAAAAATATAAATAACATTGTTAGTTCATACACATGCATTCTTTGATTGTTGGTGATAACAGTCTTTAGTGTTGAAAAAGAATTTTTTTTATTACCTATTTAAAGTAACCTCATTCTGTTTTATTCATACATCATGCTTGTACTTCATAAAACTCCTAATGAGAGAGGGAAATATAACATAAGACTGCCAATATCCAAAGAAGTGAGACGTGTCAGTGTAGTGAGAATTAATAAAGTTTCAAAGGAAAACAAAAGATTTCTTCAAGATATCGGTTTTAAAACATAACATGCTTCAAATTACAGATTTACCACAATATGATACCTCTATTGAGGGTTATGAGATCCATAGTTACAATCCATATAATAATAGTTTTAAAGAAAATGATGAAATTAGAATACCCATACAACAGCAAGATTTATATGTATTGCCATCAGGTAGTTCCATTTACATAGAAGGATATGTAAATGTGTCAACTAAAGATGCAGCGGGAAAATTAGTAAAAAAAGATGTTGATTTTATAAATAATCCCATTTCATATTTGTTTCAAGATATTAGATATGAAATAAATGGTGTTGAAATCGATCGGATTAAAAATGTTGGTATTACAACCACCTTAAAATCGTATATCTCAATGAACGAAGGTGAAAGTAAAGCTGCAGCAGTCTGGGGATGGAACTTAGGTGGTACGAAATTAAGAAACGAATATTTTAGTGTTATCGTGCCATTGAACAGAATACTGGGATTTGCAGAAGATTACAACAAAATAATAATCAATTGTAAACATGAACTTATTTTACAACGAAGCAGCTCAGCATTGAACTGTGTGCTTATAGACAAAAATGATAACGTAGAAATAGATATACAAAAAATACAATGGCGTGTGCCGCATATTAAAGTTTCTGATCGTAATAAATTGTTATTGCTCAAAAGCTTGGAGAGAGATCGTTCTATACAGATAGCATTTAGAAATTGGGATTTGTATGAATATCCATTACTTCCAAGAACAACAAAACATTCCTGGTCAGTAAAGACAACTTCCCAGCTAGAAAAACCGAGGTTTGGAATATTGGGCTTGCAAACAGCTCGAAAAAATAATAAAACTAGAAGTTCTTCTATATTTGATCACTTTAATGTAAGCAATATTAAACCACTTGACCGTTATTCGAAGCATAAACAAAGGGTCCACCCTTTATAGCAGAACTTTTTACGTCATAATTTTATTTTGCATAGCAACGGATAGCATAAACCTCTTTTCGCAGAAAATCGTTTGGCATACACTCATTTACCATAACACCGAAACCCATAATTTTGTAAGTCAGAATCATCTTTAGGCATAAATTTCATTTCCATAATAATCAATAAGTATAACCATCATATCGTAGAAAGTTCACAACCAGAATCATCTTTTGGCATATATTTTATATCCATAATAATCAAAAGTATAACTATCATATCGCAGAAAATTCACAGCAGGCATGGCAGCAGGCATGGCCTCTGTCACGGCTCCGGCGCTGCGGGTCTCCGGCGGTCCCACGCGAGCTAATCGTCGCAGATGATTTTACGCCCACCACCGCAGCTTCGGTTTACTGGCCGGCAAGCCGGCCAGCCTCAGCCGCGGCGGTGTGCGTTAAAACCACCTGCTCCTCAGCTCGCGGCCCGCCTCGCCCCTCCGCGCCTACGCGATTATACATTACACTCTAGGGGGTTTTTTTTTTTTTAGCGTGGTAAAATCATCAAATGAGTCCTCCAACCCCGGGCAGGGCAGGAGGGACTGTCAGACTTCTACTGACTAAAATCCACGGTGTCCTTCATAGCCTGTTATGTTCCGGGGTTACGGTAAGGGAATAATCCCGCGATCCCGGCAGGCTTTGGCCCTCTGAGAGGGGGGCCCCGTCATTATCTCGCTCTTTGAGGCGCGCGTGGGACACAACGCGCCGTCGACCCGGGCATGGTCCTTGGTCGGGCAGCGAGTTGCCCTTTACTCGCTGCCCGCATGCCCGCGCCTACGGTGGCCGGAGATCATCGAGCGACGTCCGTCGCCGTAGGCGCCTACCACTGCGGCTGGGGCGGAGGGAGGACGCTGTCCTCTCTCGCTCGCGGCCTGCCTCCTCCTTTACGAGCATTACTGCCTCGCAGAAGGAGCTGACCGCTTCCCGCTCCGTCTCGCCCCGCAGCATGGCCGCAACCAATGCCGGGCGCGAGAGGTCTCCGCCTACACTCTAGGAGTAGGGCAGACAAAGACTACGTGAGGTCGATTTTGCAGCGATTCATTTCTGTCACTAACTTTTGTAGGACACCATATTAATTTTATAAAACATTTTTTTATTTTTTATTATGACTATTAAATTATTTCTATTCTGAAATTCTGTGATCTTCGAAGTATACTAAGTCAAATTATTCCAAATAATCGGCGGTCTAAATAAACGTTATGCTAAATGAAAATATGCAAAATTGTAACTCTGACGAAGGTAATTATGCCCAATACAATTCTGCCATCTTAAAAGTATCCCAATTTAAATTCGGACATAAAATTATTCGGCCAAAAAACAATTATATTAAATATTTTTTATACCATAACAATGTTCGTTTAAGTTACTCAATTCAGAAATAAAGTTATTAATTTGAACGTATAAGTTACATATAGTGTGTGATATTGGAGAACGCGCGAAATACTTAACCAGTGATATAAAAACAAACATCATTCACAAAAATTTGTAACGGCTCGTAGTTTGAAAAGCTACGAGCAAAAGTGCGTGAAAATTTTTTGGAACTGTGCCATATGCGAGGATATACAGGGTGTCCGGTGGCAGAATTAGGATTTCAAAATTAAATAATAAATAAACTACAAAACATTTTTTATTATTTCATTATCATAACAAGGAAGGGTAGTGCGGGTTTTATTTCTTAATTATCATTTTGTCTAAATGTTGATCGGCACGCCGGATACACTCATGGAATCTGGCTTCAGTATTTCGCGCCACCCGCTGGAGAAGGGACGAATATCCGACGGTTACGTGATGCGCCAAGTAAAGATTAGATTCGATTATGGATGCAGAGGTTCAAAACAACAAGTTCAGTGGCAAATAATCCGTGGCCGGGACCCAGCCGAAGGACGAGGACTGATGACAACATTGAATTTGTCGCAAAAAATTTACGACAGTCCGTGCGTACGAGAACATTTGCTCTTGGGCTCCCAAAAATAACTTTTCACGAAATTTTGAAAAAGGACCTAAGAATGCACTCCTTTAAAATTTAAATTGTGCTAGCGCTTAAGCCTGGTGATTTCAATTTGCGCGAAAATTTCTGTGAGACAATGTTGCAGCGGTTTCAGACAGTAAACACGATGTTTTGGAGCGATGAAGCCCATTTTCATTTAAATGCAGGTAGTGTTAATAAAGAGAACTGCCGTTATTGGTCACCTAAAGGATAGAACCTGCGATTAAATCATCAACAGCCACTTCACAGGCCCAAAGTGACGGATTGTCAAGCAGTGGAATAATCGGACCTTATTTTTTTGAAAATAGTCAAGGACTAGCCACTACTGTGACCGGCGTTTCTTATCAGCGCATGCTGAACGATTATTTTCTGCCAATGTTAACCCTAGATTACTAACCTTATTTTTCGACGCTTATTACGAACCTTCGTCGTTTCGACTACGGTGTTTAATAAAGGGGATAATGGGTTTTATTTAAATAAATCTTGGTAATTTTTTATTTTAATTATTAATTAATTATATTTTTCGTATAATTTACTATGTTTACATAAACTAAAATAGCATATTTATTAACCAATCAGTCATAAGAATGTAATTATCCGTTTTATGCTAAATTGAACATAGTGACATTTTCAAAGTTGCTTTGTCAGTATATTACAAAAAGTAAATTGTTAATTTATCTTTAAATATTAAAAATAGAGAATGTAGTAAACCAATGAAATAAAAATTTTACTAAAAATCCATCAACTAATGTATTTGTGACATACGTGTTCCCCGCTCATCGATTTATTGCACTTGGTGCGACTACTTTTAGTCAGTTTTCGTTTTGCAAAGGGACACAAGGCTTATATTTTCCTTCTTTTATTGAAGTTAGGCACATCAGTCGCATTACTTGACCTTGTTTTTTTTTACTTGGTAAAAATCATCAAAAGAGTCCTCCCACCCAGGGCAGGACAGAAGGGGCTGTCAGACTTGTACTGACTCAAATCCACAATATCCTCCTATAATAGCCTTTTACGTTCCGTGGCCACGGTTACTTGACAGTCCCGCGACCCTGGCATTCTTTGGCCCTCAAAAGGGGGCAGGGGGCCCCGTCATACTGCTGACAACTCTTTCAGACGCGCGTGGAACAAGACGCACCGTCGACTCAGGGAATTGTCCATGATCGGACACCGAGTCGCCCGTTACTCACCGTCCACATGCCCACACCTTAGGTGGCCAGAATTCGCCGCATTACTTGGCCTGAAAAGTGCTGCTGGCTCAAAGTAAAAATTTCCTCTTCACCATCTGTTTCATAAGCAGGATCAATCTCTAGGTGGTCTTCTTTTCGCTTTCAGATATCGCTGTCGTCTTGTAATAATAACAGACGAATTATATCATAAAAAACGAATAATAAATAACATTGAATATAAACAAAATAAACCAATAAACCAAAAAAATTAACGCGAAAGTACTCCTCTAAGTAACACAAAAAGTTACGTTATTACTAACCTTCGTCTTTGCGACGAGCCATGGTTGCTGGAACGGCGCTCATGGGCCCCTTGGACTCAAAACAACACTGTCTATCGCAGGGGCAATGGGTCGACAGAGATTACATAAAGTGTGGAAAAAGTTCGATCGCGCGCGCAAAAGTTAACGCGATTTAAACAATCCCGCGTCGTCGAATCGACGAAGGTTCGTAATCTAGGGTTAAGAGAACATCCTGCCAACAGTCTACAGACATGGTTTCAGCAAGATGGCGCTACGCCTCACACTGCTAGAGAGACCATGGCGCTTCTTCGTGATTTGTTCCCTACCAAATTGATAAGCCGTTTAACTGACATCCCCTGGCCACCCAAGTCGCTGGATTTTACCCCCATGAACTTTTTTCTGTGTGGGTACCTCAAAAGTAAAGTTTACGAAACCGCCCCACCGACCATTTCAACATTAAAAGAAAATATCGTTCGCGAGGTTAATGGCATCCCGACGACCCTTCTTCAGCGGATGGCGCGGAATATTGAAGTCAGATTCCAAGAGTGTATCCGCCGTGACGGTGAACATTTAGACAAAATATTTTTTAAGAAATAAAACCCGCACTACCCTTCTTTGTTATAATAATTGAAATAATAAAATATGTTTTGCAGTTTTTTTAATATTTAATTTTGAAATCCTAATTCTGCCACCGGACACCCTGTACATATAGGAAGCAATAAAACATCCAGATAAAGGTACATAATCATCCAAATAACACTTAATGAATATGAACCCGTTAATATTTAAAACCTGACAGTAATTTATTTATTTATCTAATATCTTTAAACGAGCAATTCTTGTATATTTATATATAACCAGGATCTCGGAAACGGCTCCAAGGATTTTCATGAAAGTTACAGATTAGGGGTTTTCCGACTCAAGAAATCGATTTTTTAAGATCCCAGGTTCGAAAAAAGCTCCAAAACCAGATATTTTATTTAAACTTCATGTACAAACAGTGGTACATAGGCGGACTTAATGCCACAAGGCATTCTCTGCCAGTCAACCTTTGGTAAATAAGAGAGTATTGTGGTAGGGTACAAAAAAAAATAAAAATAACCGAAACAAAAAATAATTAGCAAACAAAAAAAAAAAGCTTTTATTATATTTACGTAGATTCTAATACATATATACAGATAAAATAAACTAAACAATATTATAGTAACAATAAACATAAAATTAACTCAATAATAACTATAATGACTTCACAAAAAGAGCTATTGATTGTGACTAAGATAGAAATTACGCAGTTTTCTTTTAAAAGTGAAATCGCTTTCAGCTTTTTTAATGTTAATGGGAAGCGCGTTCCAGAGTTTTATAGATGATTTTGCGAAAGAATTAGACATAAAACCAGTGCGGTGAGGAGGAATTTGGAGAAGTAGTTTTTTAGAAGCTCGAAGGTTACATCTATGAGAACTGCCCAACACTTTAAAATGAGATTTTAAATATTCAGGAGCACGTGGATCGTTCAACATTTTGAAAAGCAAGCAGAGAGATCTGAGAGATCTTCTGAGTCGGATAGGCAACCATTTAAGCTGAGAACGAAAAGAAGAAATGTGATCGTATTTACGAAGGCCAAAAACGAAGCGAATACAATTATTGAGAAGACGATCCAATTTGTTGAGAAGTTCTTGGGATAGATCAGAATAACAAACATCAGCATAGTCGATAATGGGAAGCACAAGTGACTGGACCAAAATGAGTTTGGTGCTAGATGGGAGGAAATGCTTGAACCTATAGAGAGACCGCAGCGAGGACGTGACTTTCTGACTCACTGTCTTGAGCAACGTGTTTATTCCAACTCATGCTGTTATCAATGTACAGACCCAAGTCTTTGACATGAGGTGAAAGAGGGATGACAGAGTTCTCGTACAACAGAGGCATAAGTTGGGTAGTGTCCACGTTTCTCAAATAGTATGAACTACCAATGAGGATTGCCTGGCATTTCCCGACGTTGACAGAAACCCCAAATTTGCCAGACCATTCTTCGATAGCTCGAAGATCGGCATTCAATGATGAAATGCAATTGTTGAGGTTAGCAATATTCGAATGAGCGTATAATCAGAGCACCGCCTGCTGGCGACCACGAAGATATGATGAAAACCAATCCCGTGACGACGAAGAGACTCCAATTTGAGACGGGATGGCCAGGAGGATATCGTGATCAACGGTGTTGAAAGCATTGGAAAAATCGACTAAAACTAAAACCGTTAACATCGAATTCTCCAAGCCATCCCTGATGTCTTCAGTAACCTTAAGAAGAGCTGTGGCTGTGCTGTGGCCAGGCCGAAAACCAGATTGGTAATTGGACAACACATTATTTTTTAAAACATAGGAGGATATTTGCTTATGGGCAACTGCTTCTAAGATTTTGGAAAGGAAAGGGAGAATGGAGATCGGCCTGAAGTGATTAGGTAAACTAGGGTTGGAGATTTTGGGAAGAGGGATAATGTAAGCTTTACGCCACACTGCAGGAAACACACCAGTCTGCAAAGATGTATTAACAATATGCGTTAAAACTGGAATAATGTTCTCAATCAAAAAAGATAACATAGTTCGACTGACCCCATCACAGCCAACAGCCTTAGACTTAATTGAGGTGAAACATTTAAAGACCTCAAGGTTTGTCACGGGAGTGAAAGAAAATGAATCAGGAGGAAACATCGGCTTGGAAGTAATATCAAGGATAGTTTTATCCTTGATATCAACTGCAAGTGTAGCAGTAGTTGAAAAATGTTTATTAAGATCATTTAAAGAAAGATTGAGAGAGACTATACTAGAAGGGGACTTAGTTATCCCAAGAGATTTGAGGAACTTCCAAATATCAGCCGGTGAAGAATTGAGGACATTCTCACAAATGTATCGGCGTTTAGATGTTCTTACCACCTGGTTGCAGTGGTTCCTAGCCATCTTGTACAGGTTCCAGTACTCCTCACTGCAGTCCCGCCTTTAATTACTAAAAGCCCGGTCACGTCGTCTCATTGCCAACCTAACTTCAGTGGTTATCCATGGAGCCGGGGGGCGCTTGACACGAACAGCCCTCAACGGTGCATGAGTGTCAATGAGCTGGAGTAAATACTTATTAAAAATCTCTACTTTCTGGTCCACTGAAGTTGACTGGAAAATTTCGTCCCAATCAAGAGCTTGTGCATCAGTAATCAGTTTATCCCTATCTAATCTTACGAAATTACGAATATGGATAGGTCGCTGCCTAGGGGGCTTAATTTTGTAAGATAAATATATCAGATCGTGTCTAGATAAACCTGGCGCAGCAATCTGACCATGGTTAGCAACCAGATCCACAGAAGATGTGAGCATGAGATCGAGCCAGGAATCACTCGAGTCAAAGTTATGATGCGTTGGATTAATTTTAAGGAGTGACAGACTCGAGGACTCCAGGATCGCACTCAGCCTACGTGATCTTGGGTTATCCTTCAAAAGGTCTGTGTTAAAATCACCCATGACTATGTGATGTTTGTACTCCGAGGAAAGAGATTCGAAGAGAGATTCTAGAGTCTCTACTCTAGAAATCCGTTCTAGGAGTTGTATACTGCCCACCTACTATTGATTACTTAGAGAAGTAATCAATAGTAGGTGGGCAGTATACAACTCCTAGAACGGCCTTAACCCCTTTTAACAATAATTTCAAGAAAAATGTACTCAGGGTTGCCTGCCATTTGTATTTTTACTAATGTTTATTTTAATAAAATATTTTGATTTGATTTGATTTTTTGATTATAAATTGGGGATGAAGATGATAAAATTTTGTAAGGGATATCACTTCGCAGGTAAATAGCAACACCCCCAGCACGCTTACCTGTACGATCGTTCCGAATTAAAATAAAGCCTGGTAAAGAATAAAAATGAGAGGGGATTTCAGGTTTAAGCCAACTTTCGGACACTAAAATAGCTTCTAAGGCGACGTCTGAAAATAATTCTAATAGCTCAGAATGGTGCTGAGGGATGCTCTGTGCATTTACGTGACATACATTAAAACACTTATTGAATCGCTGGCACTCACTACTCAGAAAACTATTTATGGACAAAGAATCATCAAGAGTTGAAAAAGATGTGGAGGAACAGGAATAAAAAGAGTCGTCGTCAGACAATTATTATAAAGTTAAGAAAAATAAATATGTAAAATAGATATTATACTATATAAATATATGACGGCGCGCTGATTTCGGATTTGGCAGCGCGCTGATTATGAATTAGTTTTAATGATAGAATTATGAAATTACGTTAAAGTTTACGTTTGTTACGTTTTATTGTTAATCATAACTCGATTCTTCAATATTGTTTTTAGTTCTAGTCGATTATGAAATCGGTAGTATTGAAAATATGAGCGGGTAACCCCGAATAGAGTAGTGGATGTCACCTCTAGTAATGGCGGCGGGCATTCGGTTGACAGCTGCCGCACGAGGTGTACATGTGCTAACCTATTGGCTCATAATCCAGTTTAATCTTAATAATTGTGTGTGATTTGGTGTAAGATTGTAGAACAATCAAATAAGAAGACGTTGGACGATACAAGTGTGCTTTTATTTTCTAATTCCGGCCGTTACAACGCCACAATCAAATAAGAAGACGTTGGACGATACAAGTGTGCTTTTATTTTGGAATTCCGGCCGTTACAACGCCCACGATGGATAACAACAGCCAAGACCGCTATGAGGCCCCTTCTGACGCTCCTGCATCAGAAGTGGGATCACCTGTGACGGATCAGGAACGGAATGCAGATACCACCTCCGCTCAACAGTCGAAGAAAGCTGGCGCCCAGAAGAAGACGATCACTCCAACCTGCTTCAAGTGTGGCGAAAGAGGCCACATTGCGCCGCGCTGCCCCAGTACGGATATCAAGGCCAGCGACGCACGAACCGAACGGCGAGTGGATATCTGTTCCATCCAACCAGCTACGGACGAGCTCTTAGATGAAACTGGTGAGAAGTTTTCATTTTGTTTCGACTCGGGGTCCGAATGCTCTTTAATAAAACAAGTTCTGTTAGATAAATTCCCAGGTAAACGCTAATACAATGCAGTAACATTATTGGGTATAGGTAACGCACGATTGAATTGCAATATCCAAATTCTTGCTACAGTTTCAATTCTGGGTTATTCAATACAGTTACTGTTTCACGTAGTGCCCGATTCGTGTATCTCCAATGATATAATGATTGGAAGGGATCTGCTTACATTAGGGTTTTCAATAGAGATTTTTGAAAAGAAACTCACTCTTAAAAAGAATAGGGTAGTTTTTATTTGTGACATAGGTACAAAGGTAAACAACTTCAAAAGTATAGAGTGCGATGTGTCTGATCGTGAAAAAGATCAATTGATAACCTTGCTGAAAAATCATTCTAGTAATTTTGTTGAGGATACACCCACTGGTAGAGTTAGCACAGGTCAGCTTGTCATTAAACTAAGTGACCCTAATCTCACGGTTCAACGTAGACCCTATAGGTTAAGTCCAGACGAAAGACAGGAAGTACGCCGTCAAGTCAAAGAACTCTTGTCTGCTGGTATCATACGTGAAAGTTCTTCCCCCTTCGCGAGTCCAATTATCCTAGTTGAAAAGAAGGACGCCGAGCGATAGGCTCTGCGTAGATTATAGGGAATTGAACAGCAATACGGTGCCTCATAGATATCCTCTGCCACTTATTTCAGACCAAATACAGCGTCTAGTGGGTGCAAACTATTTTACTTCTTTAGATATGGCTAGCGGCTACCATCAAATTCCTGTCGAAGAAAATTCCGTAGAACGTACCGCGTTTGTTACACCAGATGGCCAGTTTGAGTATTTGTCAATCAATCAAATCAAATCAAATCAAAAGCATTTAATTCAAGTTGACCATTTACAGGCACTTTTGAATTGTCAAAGACATAAAAAATATAATAATTAAACACTACAAAGTTATGGTGCTACAGTCCCAGTCACAAGACATAAAAACTGTGAAAGTACCGTAGATGCCCGTTCCAAGAAGTAGATCTCTATGGAGAAGAACGGGCAAGAAACTCCTCAATGCCTTTTGGTCTTCGTAATGCACCTTCAGTGTATCAACGTGCCATTAATAAGGCCCTTGGGGCATTAACTGAGTCCTTTGCTGTAGTATACATTGATGACGTCATCGTTCCATCACGAACCGTAGACGAAGGCATTGAACGATTACAGCTAGTTCTTAAAGCGTTAACTGATTCAGGATTTTCGTTAAATATAAAGAAATATAGCTTTCTTAAAACCAGGGTAGAATTTTTGGGTTATGAGGTGTCAGCCGGCGAAATAAGACCAAATCCTCGGAAGATTCAAGCCCTTACTGAACTCCCACCACCTCAAAACGTTACTCAGCTTCGCCAATTCATTGGTTTGGCGTCATACTTTAGGCAATTCGTACCTAGGTTTTCTCAAAAGGCAGCTCCCCTGTATGGGCTTACGTCGGGAAAAGGTAAAATTAATTGGCCCCCCCAACTCGAAAAGGTCCGGAAGGGTATAATAGAAATTTTGACTGATAAACCTGTACTGATGATCTTTGATCCTAAACTCCCTACGGAACTACATACAGATGCCAGCGCTGAAGGCTATGGTGCAATACTTATGCAGCGAGTTGATGGCAAGCTGCATGTAGTTGAATATTACAGTCGCCGAACCTCCAGCGCTGAATCAAAATACCACTCATATGAGCTGGAAACGCTTGCAGTGGTGAACGCTGTCAAGCATTTTCGACACTATTTGCAAGGTAGAAGGTTTACTGTCGTGACTGATTGTAATGCTGTCAAGGCTTCTAAGTCGAAGGTTGACCTTACACCTCGTGTTCATAGGTGGTGGTGTTTTCTGCAAGCGTTTGACTTCGATATTGAATATAGAGTAGGGAAACATATGAGTCACGTGGATTTCTTGTCCCGTAACCCGTTGCCAACCACAGTGCGTTCAGTCATTAAAGCCGAACAAAAACGTGTCCATTTGACCGCGATTTCAGACCATTGGTTACAGGCTGAACAACAAAAAGATAACGAAATTAATTCTATAATGACAAAACTTCAGGCAAATGAGCTTAATAGTGATATCGCTAAAACGTACGAAATTAGGCGCGGTCTTCTTTATCGGAAAATTGACAGAAATAACAAGAACTATTGGTTGCCAATAGTGCCTAGAGAATTTCAGTGGGCTATAATTAACCATGTGCATGAAAATGTCATGCACTTAGGGTGGGAGAAAACACTAGAAAAGGCCTATTGCCACTATTGGTTCCCAAAGATGAACAAATACGTACGAAAATTTGTAGAAAATTGCATAATTTGTAGAATTGCAAAGTCTAACTCGGGGAAAGTTCAAGCTGAACTACACCCAATCCCTAAAATTGCAATCCCATGGCATACCATTCACATGGATGCAACAGGTAAATTAAGCGGTAAGAAGGACGCAAAAGAGTATGTTTTTGTATCAATAGACGCTTTCACTAAGTACGTGATATTACATCATACAATCAACATAGACACAAACAGTGCCATTAAGGCATTAAAATACAACGTGTCCTTGTTTGGTGCCCCTACACGCGTCATAGCTGATCAGGGTCGATGCTTTGCTGGAAAAGAGTTTAGGGACTTTTGCAATGCACACAGCATTAACCTACATCTTATAGCTACCGGCACAAGCCGGGCAAATGGGCAGGTAGAGCGGGTCATGTCCACATTAAAGAATATGTTAACTGCTGTCGAGATAGACAATAATAAGTCATGGCAAGATGCACTGCCTGACATTCAGCTAGCCATTAACTGTACTATGAGTAGGGTTACAAAAGCAAGTCCTTTAGAATTGTTAATAGGAAAGGTTGCTAGGCCCTATAAATTTAATGTCATTGGACACGGATGACGTAGAAGTTGATTTAAATCATATTAGAGAGCAATCGACACAAGCAATAGAAGATAACGCTTCTTCGGAGAAAGTAAGGTTCGATAAAAGTAAAGCATTGTTAAAAAAAATTAAAGTAGGAGATTACGTGCTTCTTGAAAATCACGAGCGTAATCAAACCAAGCTTGACCCGAAATTTAAAGGCCCTTATAAAGTAGTTGAGCTGTTGGATGGTGACAGGTATTTACTGCGGGCCCTTAACTCTAATAGGACGTATAAGTACTGCCGTGCAGGCCCTAAAGTGCAGTATGAGGAAAAAAGCGGTTTCGAGAAAATCGCGAAAAACTTTTTAACCCTGTTTTTTATAATGTTATTAATGTGTATGGTGCATATTTTTTTTGCTACGAGGACTAAGTGACAACAAAGATGGTATTTACGAAAACAAATGTTAATTAAGTTCATTAGATTTTAATTAAAATCAGATTTTTTAAAATCATGGCAGTTACTGCACGCAAAATTTACTCATATGCAGATTAAAATGCGGTAAAAATACTCGATACCACAAAATTTTAGATTTATTTGCTACTTTGCAGACTAATTTGCATAAGGCTTTTTTTTACTGCATTTTAATTTGTATCTTGAACAAATTGCACATGCAGTATATAGTATATAACAATGTCCGCCAACTTACGAGTATGTTTTAGGATGGAAAGGTGGTGTACTTTTTTATTTGTATTGCTTAAGTATTTATGATACTCATGAAAAGTTTAAGTTTTCGATCTCGAGGAGCCACCATCTTAGATTGAAAGGGTCCAAATTCGTTCTTTTTCACATAATGCTTCAACAGTTGACATTATGACGAAAATGTCTAGAGAAGTTTAAAGACAATAATTAAAATTCCACAACAAATAGTATTTATACGTTAGGTACGTATATTTCGTTTGTTAAGACTCGTGAAACTTGTTTTACCGTATGCGTATTAGACGTTAAAATGTTTGAAGTAAAGGACAACTGATAAAATAAGTTGATTTTTGATTAAATCATATTCTTTCCACTCAATTCAGAGCAAATTGTCAATTATTTACGCAATGCATAAAAAAATCTCTGTATAAAACAAAAAAAACTATCTGGCTGACTGACTGATGTATTAACGCCTAGCCAAAAACGCTAGGTGTAGAAGCATGAAATTTTGCACCAGCATTCCCCTAGGGTGGATTTTAAAGAGGTTTAAAAATGGGATTAAAGTTTGTATGAAAATAATTTAATCTTGCTCGATTTACTTGAAACTTTCCAATATCCAAGTATCAACAAAATCGATTAAATAAGTGTTAAGAAGCTTTTTGATAATTCATACCTTAATTAAGCATCCTCGTTGACAAAATCGTGATCAAAATAGGTACTCGTCAAATGTGTAGACGATTTCTTATCAATGTTGAGTGTTCTTCCTTAACTGTGTTTCTATGTGACGTACGAAGCTAAGATGGCGGCTATGCATTAGCCGACACTTCTCAAGCTTGAAAACTTACATTTTTCATGAGTAGCTTACACTTAAGCTATACAAAAAAAAAAAAAACTACACTACATAAAGAAAGGCAAAGCCTCTTTTTGGTCCCCATTGACTAGACTAAATAAGGTAAATGTAACTTAATTTTAAGGTGCTTTGAACACAAGGGGTATTATAGACGTTTCGATAAAAATTAAATGGTAAGTAGGTATACTTAAAACTTTTTGGTTCTGTAGAAACATGAGATTTTTCAATTAAATGGCACAGTAATTACCTACAGTGTTTGGTTTCCGACTATAGATAATGTAAGGGGAAATTATAGATCGATTTTCATCGACAAATCTGCTTATAAAAAATCCTACCAAAAACTTCGCGAATGGCGGCCTTTTTTTTACCTGATGTCGAAAATGTACATTTTCAGTCGTACAATAAAATGCAAATATTTTTGAAACCAAGAGGTCCATACATACATATACATGCAAATGACTTTATTGCGAAGGTAAACGTTGAGGCTTCTGAAAACTAACCAACGTTTTCTAAAAAATAAGAAACAAAAAACATGGGAAAACTTTAAAATGTACACAAAAATTACTGATAATTTTCACATATTTCACTCTAGTTCGAAAAGTACCCCTGATTTTTGCTTAGGTTTTTGTGGTAAATTAGAAGAATTCAACTGATTGAGAGAGAGAGAGTTAGCGACAAATTCTGACTAGAACGTAGCAAAATATGACCTGTAACTGCAGTGAAAATAGTAAAATCGTTCAAGTTACCAATTATAATGCAGTAACAGAGTGTCATATTGCGTTTTAATTAGCATTTAAGTTACTTTAATCTTTTGAAAATACTGACTACATTGCAGTAAATAATGAACATACTGCTCTTTAGCTTGTTAAGAACGTCACATCACTACAGCCGGGCAGCCGGGCGACAGCGGGCGGTAGCAGGTCCGAGAGGGGGGTCTGCGGAGCAGCGTCGACGCACCGGCCGCGGCTCAACAACACTGCGTCATCGTCCACCATACTGATCGCATACATTATTATAACGTCCTTTCGAATATTTTTTTTATTTTTATTTATTTTATCCTTTATTTCAGGCAACTAAGGCCCATAAAAACACAATACATATATAAGTATTACATATATAAGTATTTTATATAATCATTTATTTATTTGTTTAAATTTTGTTTAAAGAGTATTTCTAGTACACCACTGACTACCCCTCCCCTTCTTATCTTAGTTCGTACAGTCCATCCAAAGGTTGTCTGGAAGAAATCGCTCTTAGCGATAAGACCGCCATTGTAACCATAGTTTAAGCAATATTGTAAGCAGTAGTTTTAAAATTTTGGTGTACAATAAAGTATATTCTATTCTATTCTATTCTATTCTAAGTATAAAAATAATAACTATAAACTAATACATATTTTAAAACAATAAACTTAAAAACTATTGCACACGAAGTGACGGCGTCGTGTTACGCTGCGAGGTGTCGCGTAGCCGGCCTCGAAAACGCCGATACAGCACACCTTTCGGCCAGAAATCTTCCTTGAGGCAGGTCGCCAAATACTGGGTTGGAACGCGCACCACGAATGACTTGAAATTAGTGTTATGGCGCGCCTCCAACTTCTCCACCCTCAAGGTCCAGTTGGTCTTCATTCGCAGGTACTCCACAATGTCCTCAGCCTTTGTAGCGTGATACAAACGGGACACGTACAGCTGCGTCGTCGGTACTGCAGGACGTAGTAGCGTGTTGGGTCCTACAAGCGCTGTCCCGCACTGGTTGCGATAAGAAGGCTTCCTCTTCTTTCTCTCCACCTTGATGAAGCCGTCCTCATCGCATGTGTCCTTCGGTAGACCCTGCTGTTTGAGGTCCACTACACCGCCTTTAGTCGCAGTCGAAACTGACCGACTCTGCTTTCCCCGTTTTGATTTTGCTGCTTGTGGTTTGGTTTGCGACACAGCAGGTATTGATTTGGCGACAATTGCGGAATAGGCACATTTGGGGGTCGATGTACCTATTACAGGCGTCGCTTCCCCGGTAGGTACGACGCAATCAGCCGAACACGATGCAACGTTTGCATTTTTAACAGCCGGCGACGTAGACTCACTCGCTGACCGAAAACTGCAGACTGAAGCATTTTGTGCTCCGCGACGTGTGTTCACGTTGGAGCCTTCCGGTGACCCACTTGTCGGAATAGCGTTTCGCAACAACGCCACTTCGGCTCGTAATTCACCAATGATGTTCTCTGATGACTCCAACTTGGACTTCATCTCGGCCTGGCTCACCTTCAGAGACGTGATGTCCTTCAGCAGCCTGGTGACGTCGACGTGGTCGAAAGTGACGGGAGGTAGCTTGTGTAGCTCCTTCGCCACAAAATCTGGCACGTCATCCGGATCGGTCCTCTTGAGCAGGTCGATGATATCCTGCAGACTCTTCTCGCCACCATCCCTCCGGCGAGATGGCATTTGTCCGACTTGGTCGAGTGTTTGAAACAGCAGCAACTTGGCACTGCATACCTCTTCCTCTTTGTAGGAGGACTTGCAAATCTGCAAGATGCTGACCTCGTCCATGTAATCGATGGCATGCTTGATGAATGCCAAGAGCTCGTTGACAATGAGCTGCTTTGTAGCCATTGCAAACAAAATCGGGCAGCGGTTAATACTGCACAATACGCGAATATAAAATTCTTGCTGAATAGCGCAAACGCGTCCGTTTCCGAGCGCGCATGGCACTAGATATTGTAAATCGTTCTGTCATCATTATACAGTCCGCTTATTATAAATTGTTACCGGTTGTTTTAGTCCTCCTAACACCTGTAGGATATATCTTCCACTTCTTTCTATGGTCCTTCGACAGTGTAACTGACCAGTAAGTTACCAGGAGTGACAAGCGGTTTTTCAAAAATTTGAAAACGACCGTTATCCATCTGGAGTTCAAGACGGAGAAGACTTCTCGCCTTGGTGTTCCAGTCATCATTACGAAGCTTGCATATCCATCGGAGCGAACACAGTTCTTCAGTGGTCATCATAGCTGAGTCTTCGCAGCGTTGCAGCTCAAGCAAAGCCCGAGAACATCGTCATCCAATTCAAAGGAATTCAAGCAAGAAACCGTTCAGTTTGGACTCGCAGTCAATCAAAGGATTTCGTGAGATCTTTCCATATTCTTACTAACATTTGTTTACATAATTCATACTAACATTTCCTTACTTTAGAGTGTTAGATGGTGCATTAGATCTTAGAATCATACAGTAGACATTAATCGTAGTATCATACATACATATCATTATAAAATAGTGCCATAAATCATCCCACTAGTAATTTAGTGATCGTTTGTTTTGTCCGTTGTCCGTTCATATTTAAATAATTTTAACTGCTTTGTAGAATCTGTGTTCCATTTTATTTGAAGTCACCCCATTACTATAGTGCTTATTTATTTAGTAATTAGTGCCTTTAGTAATTAGTGCTTTTAGTAATTAGTGCTTTTAGTAATTAGTGCTTTTAGTTAGAGTGGGTCCACCCTTTATAGCAGAACTTTTTACGTCATAATTTTATTTTGCATAGCAACGGATAGCATAAACCTCTTTTCGCAGAAAATCGTTTGGCATACACTCATTTACCATAACACCGAAACCCATAATTTTGTAAGTCAGAATCATCTTTAGGCATAAATTTCATTTCCATAATAATCAATAAGTATAACCATCATATCGTAGAAAGTTCACAACCAGAATCATCTTTTGGCATATATTTTATATCCATAATAATCAAAAGTATAACCATCATGTATAACCATTATGAGCTCCTTGTGTTTTGAGTTGAGCTACACGGTAACTGACACATGCTTGCACTGACTGGACAGGTCCACTCAAATCTGTGTAGTTCTTTCTTCAAAAGACCACCTCAGACACCTGCATAGTTCTCATACATTTGATCAATAAAAATTGTCTGGACTTTAAAAGAGACTGTGACCTCTGAGTTTGTTTCGGATGTTTCTTCTCAGAGTAGTCAGGTACGAAACACCGGCCTCATCTAGTTTAAAATAGTGTCTTTTGACGTGTAAAAGAGTTTGCCAAAACCAATTTACTGAATAAATATCATTTATCATTTATTTATCATATCGCAGAAAATTCACAGCAGGCATGGCAGCAGGCATGGCTTCTGTCACAGCTCCGGCGCTGCGGGTCTCCGGCGGTCCCACGCGAGCTAATCGTCGCAGATGATTTTACGCCCACCACCGCAGCTTCGGCTTGCTGGCCGGCAGGCCGGCCAGCCTCAGCCGCGGCGGTGTGCGTTAAAACCACCTGCTCCTCAGCTTGCGGGCCGCCTCGCCCCTCCGCGCCTACGCGATTATAAATTACACTCTAGGGGTAGGGCAGACAAGACTACGTGAAGTCGGTATTGCAGCGATTCATTTCTGTCACTAACTTTTGTAGCATATTGATTTTATAAAACAATTTTTTAATTTTTTATTATGACTATTAAATTATTTCTATTCTGAAATTCTGTGATCTTCGACGTATACTAAGTCAAATTATTCCAAATAATCGGCGCTCTAAATAAACGTTATGCTTAATGAAAATATGCAAAATTACAACTCTGACAAAGGTAATTATGCCCAATAAAATTCTGCCATCTTAAAAGTATCCCAATTTAAATTCGGACATAAAAACATTAGGCCAAAAAACAATTATACTAAACATTTTTTATACCATAACAATGTGCGTTTAAAAAAGTTTCTGCCAAATGAGTTCTGCCAAATAAGTTTCGGAGCAACAAGTTTCTGCCAGATAGAGGGCACCCAGTTAGAATATTTAGTGTTTTTTTAAATTAATTAACATTAATTTTAATTTAAATATTAAGTACCCACTTCATCGATTTTTTTTCACGCCTAACGGTTTTTTATAGCAACACCTTAACGGTCAGCTGTTTGCCTCTGAATACATTGCAGGCATATCATCAAGCTTATTCCTTCTGTTCTTTTTATCTCTTCTTTGTTATTTTTTCTCTTTCTTTTAAAGCTTAAAGCTACCTTCGTATATAGCCATGGCTGAAGAAATTAAATTCAAAGAGCTCACAAGAAAGCGTGCCTCATTAAAATCACAGCTCACCCAGTTCACAACATTTTTAAATACTACTAGGTCTTGCGCACAGCTGAGTGAGGAACAGCTTATCGAATTAGAAACAAGAATTGAAAAGATGGTTTCCTTATATGTTTCCTATGATCAGTTACAGGGTCAGTTGGAGTGCCTGTCTGCGAAGCCCGACGAGCAATTCGCTGAACGTGAGCAATTCGAGAACAGCTACTACAAGCAGCTTGCCTCTGCCCGCGCGCTTGATACACAACATCGCGCTCAGCTAGCGTCTAAGGTATGCTCCAGTGAACAACATAGTGCTAAACATAGTAACGTTAGACTTCCAAAGATTAATTTACCTCACTTTAGCGGGGGCTACAAGGATTGGCTGGAGTTTAGAGACACCTACGTTTCTCTGGTACATAGTGACAAAACTATAGATAACATAAACAAATATCACTACCTGCGTTCATCTCTTAATGGTAATGCAGCATTAGTTATAAAAAGTTTGGATATTAGAGGGGATAATTATCATGATGCGTGGCAATTGTTATGCGACAGATATGACAATAAGCAATTGTTAGTCAACAACCACATACAGGCTTTATTTAATGTTGAACCTATTCATAGGGAGAGTAGTCAGGGCCTACGTCAAATTGTGGATGTAACAAACAAAAATCTGCGTTCGTTGGCAACTCTGGGACTACAAGTACAGCACTGGGATGCAATGGTAATAAATTTAATGGCATCAAAATTGGATCCTATTACTAGCAGGCATTGGGAGGAGCATAGAAACTCTTTGAACGACTTTCCATCATTAGACATGTTTATTAAATTTATTTCTAACCGTTGTAACCTTTTAGAATCGATCGAGGAAAAAAATGCACTAAAATCTAAACCAGACTCGACACATAGTAAGCCAAAAACCTTTTCTGTATCGACAAGTAAGAGTACTAAAAATATTGCATGTCCTTTATGTAAACAAAATCATTATGTCTTTGCTTGTGAACAATTTAAGTCACTTACAACTGCAGCACGCTTATCTAAGGCTAAGGAGTTTAAGCTTTGTTTGAATTGTTTACGTCCAGGTCATTCAGATACAACCTGTCGACTTGGACACTGCAAGTATTGTAAGACCAAGCATAATACAATGTTGCACAATCATGATGATGATAACAGTACTCATAAGGAACACATCACCTTAACCGGTACTAATCATGATCATTCATTCCATCATGTATTGCTTTCCACAGCACTGGTGAAAGTCATGGACCAATCTGGGACGCCGCACAGCGCCAGGATTTTGCTTGACAATGGCAGCACAGCAAATTTTATTACAAAGAACCTTTGTGGTAAGCTACGTTTACCTATTCGTAGTGTTAAATCACAAGTTGCAGGCATAAACAATCAAGTGTCTACCATTACGCAATATTGTTCTATACATTTACAGTCTTGCGATGGGTCTTACAACATTGACATTGATTGTTTTATCTTGCCCAACATAACCACCCATATACCAAATACATACATAGACTTGACCGAGGTGCAGCTACCGGCAGGAATATGTCTAGCTGACCCTTCCTTCAACGTCCCTTCAACCATCGACATACTTGTTGGAGCCGACATATTTTGGAGTGTGATTGGTCATAACCGTATACAGTTAGGTAAACATATGCCAGCGCTATTCGAGACTAAGCTCGGATGGATCATATCAGGCGCCATACCTCAAACTAACTCGGCCCAATCAGTGTGTATGTTTAGTCATGACAAACACAACACTCACCAACAGTCACCTACAGATCTTACTAGATTTTGGGAGCTTGATTCCATCTCGCCCAAGTATAACTTGACTTCGGAGGAGAGAGCATGCGAACAAAATTACATTAATACTACTAAACGTGACGCCGACGGACGCTTTGTAGTAACCATTCCTTTAAAGGAATGTCCTGAAGCGTTGGGCAGCTCATACGAGATGGCTAAACGTCGCTTTCTATCATTAGAGCGTAGACTTGATAGAGATTCAACATTGAAGCATCTGTACGTGGAATTCTTAAAGGAGTATGAAGCATTAGGTCACATGAGTGAAACATCTCACCCTTCTTCATCTCATTCTTACTATCTTCCACATCATGGTGTTTTCAGAGAATCGAGTACAACAACAAAGCTGCGAGTTGTCTTCGACGCGTCAGCTGTCACAACTTCCGGTAAGTCGTTCAACGACATTCAAGCAGTGGGCCCAAAGATTCAGGATGACTTAGTATCCATATTATTGAGGTTCCGTCAGCACAAATACGTCGTATTATCGGATATCGAAAAGTTCTTTCGACAGGTATTAGTTGACGAATCACAAAGATCTCTACAGCAGATATTGTGGCGCTCAGATCTATCACAACCTCTTAAAACCTATACGCTCAACACCGTGACATACGGAACAGCTTCAGCTCCGTTCATCAGCACACGATGTTTATCTCAATTGGCAAAAGAGGCAAAACACAAACATACACAACATTCAATAGTACACGATCTCTACGTAGACGATTACCTCTCAGGAAGCGACTCTATAGAGAGCACTATTTCGCTTTGTAAAGACGTCATCACAACGCTTAAATCTGCGCAACTAAATCTTCGAAAGTGGCAGTCTAACAGTGAACAAATATTACAAGCAATCACTACGGATACAGCCAAAACATCCACTCAATCTACATCTAAAACAAATCATACTGACACACTTAAAACAGTCAACTTAAGCATTGATGAACCAAGTAAAACTCTAGGTCTTAATTGGCATTGTCACTCAGACTCTCTTACATTTTCCATTCACCTACCTAAACATACATCTTCTACAATAACAAAACGACACATCCTTTCCACAATTGCACAAATATTTGATCCGCTGGGGCTTGTCTCTCCATGTATTATCGAGGCTAAGATAATACTTCAAAAATTATGGATAGATAAGTGTTCATGGGACGACGAGGTAAGCGTAAGCATAAAAAACCTTTGGCTTAAATTCGCACAGGCTTTACCAGAGCTTAATCACCTCAGCATACCACGCTGGGCCATAGGTGATAACACTGCAAAGGTCGAAATACATACTTTCAGTGATGCATCTGAAGGGGCTTACGGAGCTTGCGTGTACATACGGTCTGTAGCTAATAACGGAACCATTCATACAAATCTGCTCACATCAAAAAGTAAGGTTGCACCAATTAAATCTACAACGATTCCAAGGCTGGAGCTGTGCGGCGCCTTATTAGGAGCTAGATTATGCGCAAAGGTACTAGAATCTCTCACACTTAAACCCGTAAAATGCATATTCTGGTGTGATTCAATGATTGTCCTAGGTTGGCTGTCTGCTTCGCCTGCCACGCTTAAGCCGTTTGTTAGGCATCGAGTTTCGGAGATACGGGAAGGTTTTGGTAATTACACTTGGCGCTATGTGCCCTCTAAGGACAATCCCGCTGACCTCATTTCTCGTGGTCTAGGTGCTGACCTCATAGGTCAAAGTACCATGTGGTGGTCAAGGCCTAAATTCTTACTGACCGACCCAGCAGTTTGGCCTGCAAAGCCTAACACTGATGTCAATACTATACTACCAGAACAATTAAAAACACACACTACAAACAATATAAATCAATCATTACACATCACAAAATCAAATCAAAATAAAAACGAAAACTTATTCCTAACCTTAATTAATAATTCATCTAACTTTTCATATTTACAACGCCTATTAGCATACATATTCAGATACATTGATCGTTCTCGAAAGGTTCATAATCATAGCCCTACATTAACTAATTCTGAATTATCTTACAGTGCTAACTTCATAGTAAAAACGGTACAGAGGGAAATGTTTCCTGAAGAGTACGATTTACTATCATCGGGTAAACCATTACCACACAAAAATCGTCTCAAAAAATTATCACCATTTATAGAGTTCGGTATTATACGCGTAGGTGGGAGACTAGATAACTCTAACTACGACTACAATGTGAAACATCCAGTCATTATTTGTAGCAAACATAATTTCACGAAACTAATTTTTAATACATTTCATTTACGCCTATTTCACGCTGGTCCTCAGTTACTCTTAGCCACAATCAGACATGAATATTGGCCTTTGGGTGGAAGAAACCTTGCTAAATTAACGGTTCACAAATGTACTAAATGTCAGCGTTTCAACGGTAGAACCATTCAACCCATCATGGGTAACTTACCCAAAGAGAGAATACAGCTAGAGTTTCCCTTTTTAGAGACTGGTACAGACTACGCCGGCCCAATCCTCATAGCCGATCGCAAAGGTAGGGGATGTAGACTGATTAAATCATACATATGTGTTTTTGTTTGTCTAGCCACAAGGGCGGTTCACTTGGAGCTTGTCTCGGACCTAACGAAACATGCTTTTATTGCAGCACTGAACAGGTTTATTGCTCGTCGTGGTAAGCCAAAGACCATTTATTCAGACAATGGTACTACCTTTATTGGCACTTGTAACGAAATAGCTAATGTATTGAAACAGGACTTCTCTTCAGAAATGGCTGATACAGGTATCAATTTTTCTTTCATTCCGGCATACACTCCACACTTCGGTGGACTATGGGAGTCCGCCGTGAAATCCATCAAGCATCACTTGAGGCGTGTTTTAGGTTTTGCTCATCTTAATTATGAAGAGATGTCTACGTGTCTGATTCAGATTGAGGCAATATTGAACTCTCGTCCTCTCACTCCTCTTTCCACCGAGCCCTCAGATCTATACCCATTAACTCCTGCTCACTTCCTTATTGGTAGATCGCTCACATCCTTGCCGCATCCGCAAGTCGTCAACCAGAAGATCTCTAACCTGAAACGCTACCAGCGCATCTATGCGCGTTAGAGAATTGTTGCTTCAGGTGCTAGAGCACCTGAAGCAACAATTTTGGAACAGATTCTCTAACGAGTATATCTTTTACCTCCAACAGAGAACCAAGTGGACGGATTCTGATGGAGCGCTTAAGGAGGGAGCCATGGTAGTACTCAAGGAGCAGCATACGCCTCCATTGATGTGGCCACTCGGTCGCATCGTACGTCTCATACCAGGAAGAGATGGAATATGTAGAGTCGCAGACGTCAAGACAAAGAAAGGCATAGTCAGACGGGCTTATAACACCATCTGTCCTCTTCCAGTATAACTCTTCTATTGAAGACAAATCTTCAACGCCGGGAGCATGTTAAGAACGTCACATCACTACAGCCGGGCAGCCGGGCGACAGCGGGCGGTAGCAGGTCCGAGAGGGGGGTCTGCGGAGCAGCGTCGACGCACCGGCCGCGGCTCAACAACACTGCGTCATCGTCCACCATACTGATCGCATACATTATTATAACGTCCTTTCGAATATTGTAAATCGTTCTGTCATCATTATACAGTCCGCTTATTATAAATTGTTACCGGTTGTTTTAGTCCTCCTAACACCTGTAGGATATATCTTCCACTTCTTTCTAAGCTAGTTTTCACGTTAAAAAGTTACTTCAATAACACTAAATAAAATACCACTTTTTAGTACTTTGCTGCATTTTAATCTGTAGTTCATTGTGAAATAAACTAGTGATCAACCATGCAGTATTAACACTTTTGGTACAAAAACTACTTACTGCGTTTTATTTTATATTCCTCAATATTTTTTTGGGTGTGGAATACAGATTTTTTGTGGTAATATCGATATTTACTGCGTTTAACTTGGTAAATTGACGGATCGTGGTAGACGTAACTGCTATTACTGTATTTTAGTTGGTATTGTAATGTATTTAGACATGCAAAATTAAATTACAGCTTTCTTAAATTTGATTTTTTAACCGTTTAGAGCATCCTTACAAATACCTGATTAGATCTACATGTTCCTTATAACGTGTACATCGCACATGATCGTGTGCGTGCTATGCCCGAATGTTACGTTCCATTAGAGTTAAGTGGCGGACTAGAGATCCCAACCAACCACATTGAGACAGAATGTGCCGATGACGGCCATGGTGAGTGTGTAATTACATTTCCTTTCAATTGTATTTTTGATCAAAATCAAAGCATTCATTTAAAGTAGGCCAGTTACAGGCACTTTTGAATTGTCATAGACAATCAAAGGAATATTATTAAACACTACAAGTTATGGTGCTACAGTCCCAGTCATGACATGACGTATGTGACATTGACTATTGACTGCCTGTGTGGCAATGACTGGCCTGTGTGGCAATGACTAGCCTGTGTGGCAATGACTGGCCTGTGTGGCAATGAATAGCCTGTGTGGCAACGACTAGCCTGTGTGGCAATGACTAGCCTGTGTGGCAACGACTAGCCTGTGTGGCAACGACTAGCCTGTGTGGCAACGACTAGCCTGTGTGGCAACGACTAGCCTGTGTGGCAAGGACTAGCCTGTGTGGCAACGACTAGCCTGTGTGGCAACGACTAACTTTGACTTTGACTTTGACTGTGCACCCGTGAGCCTTTGTGGCACCCGTGAGCCTGTGTGGCACCCGTGAGCCTGTGTGGCACCCATGAGCCCTTGTGGCACCTGTTAGTTGAAATGAAATGTAATGGTACATTTTCAGTTCTAATAATGTTTTGGGTCTTAGTGACAATTAAGCTTTTTTTTTTTTTTTTTTTAACGTGGTAAAATCATCAAATGAGTCCTCCCACCCCGGGCAGGGCGGGAGGGACTGTCAGACTTGTACTGACTAAAATCCACGGTGTCCTTCAGTAGCCCTTTATGTACCGGGGTCACGGTGAGGAAATAATCCCGCAACCCCGGCAGGCTTTGGCCCTCTGAGAGGGGGGCCCCGTCATTATGCTGACGCTCTTTGAGGCGCGCGTGGGACACAACGCGCCGTCGACCCGGGCATGGTCCTTGGTCGGGCAGCGAGTTGCCCTTTACTCGCTGCCCGCATGCCCGCGCCTACGGTGGCCGGAGATCATCAAGCGACGTCCGTCGCCGTGGGCGCCTACCACTGCGGCTGGGGCGGAGGGAGGACGCTGTCCTCTCTCGCTCGCGGCCTGCCTCCTCCTTGACGAGCATTACTGCCTCGCAGAAGGAGCTGACCGCTTCCCACTCCGTCTCGCCCCGCAGCATGGCCGCAACCAATGCCGGGCGCGAGAGGTCTCCGCCTATCGCAGCCGTGAGGACACGTCGGTGCTCCGCCCAAGCTGGGCAGTCTTGCACCGTATGCTCCACCGTGTCCTCCGGGCGATCTTCGCAGTGGTGACACCCAGGCGTCTCCTCCTTTCGCATCAGCCACAGGTACCTCCCGAAACTTCCGTGTCCGGTGAGGACCTGCGTCATGCGGTAGGTCAGGACGCCATGACTTCTCTCCAGCCACTCCTCAAAGAGGGGTCTTACCGCCGCAATTGCGGCGTGCCCGGCCTTCGGTTGCGACAGTCGTCCCCTCCATACTGCCCTGAGATCGCGCCGGAGCTCTTCCCGCCGCGCCTCGACTTCTCGAGGCAGCGGGGTTATGCCCCGGCGCTGCGCCTCCACGCGCCACTCATAGACGCGCTGGAGGGCAGTCGCCTCCAGATCCCAGGGCAGCAATCCGGCAAGAAGGTTGGCCGATTCGCCGGCAATCGTGCGGTATCCCCGGATCATCCGGATAGCCATGACCCTCTGGCATGCGACCAACTTTAGTGGTCGCGTCCGGATGCTCAGGGCCCACACGGGGGCCCCGTAGAGGGCCATGGACCGCACGACGCCGGCGTACAGCCTACGGCAGGAGGCGTTTGGCCCGCTGAGATTGGGCAGGAGTCGCCTGAGGGCGCCTGCTGCCCGGTTCAGCTTTGGGGCCAAACTCAGGAAATGCTCCCTGAAGTTCCACCGGCTGTCGAGGACGAGTCCCAGGTACTTCATCGTCCTCAAGACGCCGATGCGAACTCCTCCCACCGTTATGCTGTAACCCGACTGTGGCGCGTTGACGCGGCCATGAAAACACATGGCCGCCGTCTTGTGCAGCGCCACGTCGAGTCCCAACCGCCGGATCCTATCGACGACTGTCGCGACCGCCTCCGTCGCCACGTCGGCCGCCGCCTCGTGCGACTCTCCCTGCGCCAAGATGAGCGTATCGTCAGCGTAGCATACTACGCTGACGCCTTCAGGGAGGTCGCCGGTGACAATTAAGCTTCGATTTATTTCGAGTACAGGTGTCAAGATTTGATAAACTTTCTTGAAAATGTTATTGTGGTCAGAATGACCGAGTTTTGAATTATGTGAACGACTAGTTGTTCATTATTGTTCACAGATGTAAAAGAAAGTACTCACGAGGACGTGTGATAATGCAGGACGGCCGTGACGGCGCGCTGATTTCGGATTTGGCAGCGCGCTGATTATGAATTAGTTTTAATGATAGAATTATGAAATTACGTTAAAGTTTACGTTTGTTACGTTTTATTGTTAATCATAACTCGATTCTTCAATATTGTTTTTAGTTTTAGTCGATTATGAAATCGGTAGTATTGAAAATATGAGCGGGTAACCCCGAATAGAGTAGTGGATGTCACCTCTAGTAATGGCGGCGGGCATTCGGTTGACAGCTGCCGCACGAGGTGTACATGTGCTAACCTATTGGCTCATAATCCAGTTTAATCTTAATAATTGTGTGTGATTTGGTGTAAGATTGTAGAACAATCAAATAAGAAGACGTTGGACGATACAAGTGTGCTTTTATTTTGGAATTCCGGCCGTTACAACGCCCACGATGGATAACAACAGCCAAGACCGCTATGAGGCCCCTTCTGACGCTCCTGCATATATATTATACTACTATTATAAAAAAAAAATGTATAAAATAAAAATATCAATTACATAACCTGCCGGCAGACTGTTTACATTCTACAAACAAATACGTGTTTCCGAACGTAACTGATGAAACTCCGTAGACAGTGACAGTTATGTGACAGTGACATTACAAGTAAACAACATTTTGATTGTGATTGAAAAATTATAGTGAAGAAAACATAAGTGTCGGTACTTGAAAAAAAGAAAAATAATAATAAGTCACCGCGACGTGTTCCTTGAACCACCAACAAACAAACAGTAAACTAGTTGCAGAACTCTAAATGGAAACAAAATTATGTCAACAAACCGAGCTACTTTCAGTTACTTCTTCCTTGCTAAACGTCTTGACCGAGTGGGAGCCTGGGTCGGCGCCGGGCTCGTGTTATTCGAGCCAGGGTTGGAGTCCGGAGGTACCATCTGATCCAGTGACTTCCCATGTTCCAATCCGAGCGCGACGACTTCCTCAGTGGTGAAAGCCCGACGACGTTTGCCACTAGGGAGCTTGACGTAAATGATTCCGTCCATGGTCCACACAGCAGTCACACCAAACAACTTCCGAGCTGTAGTAAAAGCAGACTGTCGCTGACGAGTGAGGAACTCAGATACCACATAAGAGGATTCCTTCAGTTTGGTCTTGGTTTTCCAGACCTGGCTCCTAATAGCTGACTCTGTGAACCGAAGCAGGATAGGTCTAGAATGATCTTCTGAAGCCGAGCACAACCTGTGGCAAACCGTTAATGAAGAGGGTGCCAGATCAGTGATGCCAAGCTTACTCTGCAGAATGGATGCTACACTTTCCGAAAGTTTCTCATCAGGCTTTTCAGGCACACCTCGAAGCAGCAAGAACTTTTTCCTGTGACGCATCTCAATAACGTCGACACTCCTGCTCAACTCAGCAATCTGCAGCTGCAACGCACTTAGCACACTCCACACATGCTCTTTGAAGGCAATAAAATCCTTGTGAAGACCGCTCAAGTCTGCTCCTGCTGACGATAGCCTCAGGTGCTCCTCAAAGTCAGCCATCCGCTGGTTGAGGGATGTTATAGCCAAGCGCTGTGTCTCCGCAATGTCTGCTATTGAGCTTATGATAGTGCCTCGGCGTGAAAGTGCAGTGATCAGTGACTCCAAGGTTCAAGTGACAGTTCAGCCAGCAAGTAAATGCAATTGACAATGTTTAGGTCATGTGAAACTTACTGCCCACAAAATATATGTTATAAGGTATGTCAATATAAATTATTAAGTGGAAATTTTGAATATAATAATTGAATTACTATTAAAAATTAAAATAAGCAATTCGGAAAACTGTTGATACTTTTTGTGCACCTACCCGAAAAAAAAAATCACAAAATCACAATCAACACTGTAAATCAGCGCCATCTACCACTGAAGGTCAGAACTAAGTACTAAAAAAAGCTCAGAGAAGAAACTTTTGCCACTATACGCTAGATGTCGCTTATTCGATTTATGCCACAGTGAACACCATCACAAAAATTGGTCAGAGAAGAAGTTCTGCTACTACACACTAGATGTCGCTTGTTTGTGATTGAGGCTTGTTTCAGTGAACGAATCGTCTCATTACAAAACTACCCATAAAAGTACTAAAATGGCATCAACACCTGTATGCGCTGGATGTAAAAATAAACTACCCATAAGAGAAAATCTCATTTGTGTGCTTTGCAAATGTAGATACGACCTAGAGTGCGGCGGTGTTTCTAAAGATTACTACACCAAAAAGATGACACTGGAAAACAAAAATACATGGAAGTGCCAGACATGCATCTGTAAAATGCCGAAGACTGGAAATACAAACACCCCTTTACGCATCCCTAGAGACACTGAAATAAATCAGCCACCACCTACACAACCTGAGGAAGTAAACGTTACTTTGAGAAAGAAGACAATAAATCCAAATAACGACACGGCTTACTCCGACGACTGCAGTTTCTTAGGCGACACCATACCTGAGAACACCATCCACACAGAAGAAAATTTCAAAATAAATGATACTCTTACCCAAATAACAATAGAAAATTTAAGTTAATTGATAATGACACATCTTAAAGAGAACAACAAATCTATAAGCAAGGAACTACAAAACACGATACATACAGAAATATACAGTGCTATTACAGAATTAAGACAGGACTTGTATTATAAAACAAACACTTTAACAGTACAGAACGACCAAAGAAAGCAAGAAATAGAAAACATAAATAAAAAATTACAGAAACTTCAAATAGAAAATGAAAACTTAAAGAAAGACATAAGAAAACTAGCTATAGAAGCATCAAGAGTTCCAAATAAACAAGAAAATAACCACAGAAAAATTGTACTCTACGGCCTAGCCAAATACTACAAAGGGCCTGAAAGTGCACTTCACAACAGATTGATAGATCTATTCCGTGATATAGCCAACATAGACGTCTCGGGATACATAGAAGACATGTATAGACTTGGACGACCCGGTGGACCTAAGAACCGACCGCTTGTTATTGAATTTATTAGTAAGAGAATTACCAAATATATTAATAACAATAACACTTACTTTCAAGGAACCGGACTATTCATATCCGAATTCTTAGATGGCCGGCGCACGAAAATACAGAGCACAAATGCGTGAAGAATTGCTTAAAGCCAGGAAAAATGGATCTCATGCAGTAATAAGGAACAACAAACTTTAAATAGACGGAAAACTGATTAAGATAGAGAACAACAATCACCTATGCGATGACTACACCAAAGAAGACGACGTAACACCGAACAACATCAACCAAATTTTATTAAGGCGGTTATACTTTTGAGAAATGGCAACACAGTCCAACCGTCAATTGTGTGGGGGAAAGGGTAGTATATAAACCTTGATACTTGGCCGAGAGAGCTCAGTTTGTTCTTATCTACTGTGGTGACTGTATCAAGTAAAAAGTGAATATAAGTAAGTCTGAATAATAAAAGTATAAGTCTGTCTCCAGTGAGTTTTATTATACTTCAGAAGTGGGATTCGGAAGGTGAGTTAATTGAATTTTTTTTACATTATAATTATCATGTGGTTGCCTTAGACTCGCTGTCCTATTTGGTCGGGGCACTCCCCGATAATAAGACAATGAAGTTTGGGTTTCTAACATGTTCTACGGCCTTATGGTGTAATTTTATTTAGTTGGGGTACCCCATGATAATAAGATTATAAAGTAAGGTTATGATTATTGTGAACCTTTTATATTTGTGCTGGAAATTAAAGTATGTTTGTTACCACGTGGTCAGGGTACTCCTTGATAGTGATAGCATGCATTTCAACCAACTTTGGGTCGCGGTTTTATTCGGCCGGGGTACTCCCCGGTAATACGGCTGCGAAATAAGGTTGTAATTTACTGTGAATCTTTCAAAATGTTTTGATGGTTATTTTTTTTAAAATATTTCTATATTACAAAAAAAAAAAAAAGTTGCTAGTATTTAATCGGGGTTCCCGATTCATATGCTAGATAGCTCAGAAGCCTAGTTGTGTATTAATGCTTGGTCAGGGCACTCCCTGATAGTGTTGATAAACATCTGGGTGTTATTTTAGCCTTGTGTTACGTTCGTATTTGATTTAATGAACATTTATGCCCTTAAATGTTGTCCATTCCAGTTTCACAATGGAAAAGGATAACGGCAATGCCCGGTCGTCGAATGTTTCATCCTGTGGTCGCCAAGAAAGTCGAAGGCGCCTGCTAACTCCAGTAAGATGCTCGCCACATAATCGACGAGATATCTCAAATACTCGCTGTGGTGGCACTCAAAGTCACAGCGAGTCACGGAGGCAAAGTTTTCGCGAGAAAGAGCTTGCGTTTGAGCAAGAACGAGAGCGGCTACGTGTACTGGAACAGGATCTACGCAGAGAACGGGAGAATATAACAGAGGCGCGTGGGCATCGTTCCGGTAGAAGCTACTCGAGGTCAAGCCGTCATCACTCCAAGAGCCGGCAGCGCAGCTGCAGCCCTAGTCAACGTGAGCATCAACCTACGAAAGCCAAGCGGAGACGAGGGTCACGTGATCGGAGCAATGATAGTCTACGAGGCGACGCAGCATCGCGGGATAAAAGGTCACGTACCCCTTCTTTTACTGTTAAAGATGTTATTGATTTAGTGCACTCTATTAAACATGGTTTTACATCTCAGCCGGCTACAAGTGCATCAGTTTCGAAGAATATAGACCATAAAAATATTCTCCCTAATTTTGACCCTTCGCTGAAAAATCAGCGCATTGATATTTGGCTGCGTAAAGTCAATGAATGCGCTACTGTATACGGCTGGGATGACATAACAACAACGCATTTTGCAATGCAAAAGCTTCAGGGTTTGGCCAAGGTTTGGTATGAGGGTCTCAATACTATTTTGCATACTTGGAAGGAATGGCAAGAGAAATTAATGAGTGCTTTCCCTTGCGAGCAAAACTATGGCCAAATCCTGGAAGATATGCTCAAGAGAAGAAGCAAATTTGGTGAACCAATTGAGGTATACTATTACGAAAAACTTGCGTTGTTAACTCAGTGTGACATTTCGGGTAAACGGGCAGTAGATTGTATTATCCACGGCATCTCGGATAGGACTATGAAATCGAGTGCTTTGGCGCTCTGTTGTTCCCAACCTGACCAGCTTCTCCAGTTCCTAATGAGCAACAAAGAAAGCCAAACTTCTTCAGATCGTAGTTTTAGTAGGAATAATTCGAACCAATCCAATTCTAAAACAAATCAGAATAAGTCTTCTCAGCCTGAGGGTTCTGGGGTGTTCTGCTTTAATTGTAAGGAGCGAGGTCACCCTTACTTACGTTGTACGAAACCACTAATCAAATGCACTAAATGCAACAAAATCGGTCACAAGTTTGATAATTGCTCGCAATATTCTAAATCCAATAATATAGAGGGTAAAAGTGAAGCACTACCTAAAACAATGTGTATTTCAAGCTCTACTCCCAGCTCGAAATTCATTAAACAAGCGACAGTGAATGGCAGGACCGTCGAAGCATTTATTGATTTCGGTAGTGAAGTGACGTTGATTAAGGAGTCTATCATTTCGAGTCTTAATCTGGTACATGATCAGGTCCCTTCCGTTATGAAAGGATTCGGGAATGAGATGGTCCAATCGTTGGGTAATATTTTGCTCGATATAGTGGTAGATGAAGTTGATGCTAAGGTAGCTTCTAGAGTAGTCAAAGATTATCTTTTAGATAAACCTTTATTGATAGGCCAGTCATACACAGAGCAACCGCATATTCTTGTGTTCAAAAATTCCCACATGTTGCAATTTCATAAATTGCACACAGAAATTCCAATGGTCTATCCGGAAACAAATAACAATCAACTTGCTGAAGTTAAGGTCTGCGCTGATGTCCACCTTCATGGACCTGCATCTATAAAAGCTCGAGTAGGCTCTGAATTTAGTGGCTGTTTAATGCTGAGCAACAAAATCGTGGGTAGTCCAAATCAAGAGGTTGCTGTATATGGTGGTGTTTACCAAGTCCAAGGTGGGCATTTAGATATTCTTGTTTATCCTTTTTCCATTCCCTGTAGGCTACGAAAAGACTTTGTTGTTAGTAGAGGAGAAAAAGTAGATTTTGTCCAGAGGATAGTAATGCAGTCTCCGGGAATTGCAGAGTCTGCAGGTGCTCACGATAATGACCGTGAACATGAAATTCAGGAGAAAGACGTACGAATAGGTGAATCCGTGTCGAAGGACGATAGACAAAGGCTTATGAAAATACTTAAGCAATACAAACATTGCTTCGCGTCAAGTTTGAACAATTTGGGTTGTACAGATGTTACGCATATGACCATTGAGTTGAATAGTCAACGTCCTATTGTCTATCGCCCTTACAGGTTGTCCCATCACGAGCGCGAAAGAGTACAATCTATGCTAGGTGAAATGCTGAAAGCAGGGATCGTTAGAGAATCTGTTTCGGAGTATGCCAGTCCCATTATCTTAGTTCGTAAAAAAGACGACACTTTTCGAATGTGCGTAGATTACAGAATGTTGAACTCTGTGACCGTGAAGGAGAGATACCCAATGCCAATAATCGAAGATGAGATAGCAAGGTTGTCCGGTCAAGCTTGTTTCATAACGCTTGACTTGGCATCTGGTTATTATCAGGTGCCAATCTCGGAACCATGCAAACACCTTACAGCATTTGTAACTCCAGATGGGTTATATGAATTCAACCGGATGCCATTTGGTTTGGCCAACGCACCAGCAATTTTCCAGAGAATGATTAATAAAGTCTTAGGATCAGCTCGTTTCACTCATGCTACGGCATACATGGATGATGTGCTTGTTTTTGGTAAAAATGCTGCTGAATGTCTTGATAGGCTCGAACAAATTCTAAAGCTGTTAGAGAATGCAAATCTTACGCTAAATTTGTCAAAGTGTAATTTTTTACACGATAATATTGACTATCTTGGCTATGAGATTAGTTCATCAGGAATTCGGCCAGGTGAGAAGAAAATTCAGGCGGTTATGCATTTCCCACAGCCAGTTAACGTTCATGGTGTTAGACAATTTCTTGGGCTTGCCAGCTATTTTCGAAAATTTATTAAAAACTTTGCTCAATTAGCGTCGCCAATAATGCAGTTATTAAAAAAGGACTCCACATGGGGTTGGGGTCAAGAACAAGACAATGCATTCCAATTGCTTAAATCACAGTTAATAGACAGACCAGTTTTGGCTATTTATGACCATGACGCTGAGACCGAATTGCATACTGACGCCAGTAAAGATGGTGTTGGAGGCATACTCTTACAGCGGGGCAAGGATAGTGGATTTCTTCGGCCAATTGCTTATTGTAGTAGACGAACTTCACCGGAGGAAAAACATTATCACTCCTACGAATTAGAAACGCTGGCTGTTATTCGTTCATTAGAGAAATTTCGGGTGTATTTATTAGGTAAGGAGTTCAAAATAGTCACAGATTGCAGTGCTCTTCGTTCCACTTTCTTGAAACGCGATCTTATACCTAGGATAGCGCGCTGGTGGCTTTTGCTGCAAGAATTTAATTGTTCTATAGAATATCGATCGGGCACTAAGATGTCCCACGTAGATGCATTATCTCGTAATCCTATTTCGAATAATTCTTTGACTGATTCCTCTAATCTGTGTCCTCAAGTGTTGGTCATTAGTAACGAAGACTGGTTACATACCCTTCAGCTAGGGGACTCTGAGTTGGAACGTATTAAACAAGTTTTAGAGAAAGATTTAGATCCAAAGAATCTTCAATATATCAAAGATAATTATGTTGTTCAGGATAATAGATTATATAGGTATATCGACGGAGATAAGGGTAATGTTCGCTGGGCAGTCCCAAAGGGGGCGAGGTGGCAAATATGCAGGATGAATCACGACGATATTGGTCATCTAGGATTAGAAAAAACATTGGAAAGGATTAAGAGTAAATATTGGTTCCCAAAAATGTCACGGTTTATCAAAAAGTATGTGTCCGCCTGTATTGATTGTGCTTACGCTAAGAAATCTATGTGTACAAATGAAGGCTTATTGCATTCAATCGAAAAAGTAGAGTCACCGTTTCATACCCTGCATGTTGACCACCTGGGCCCTTTCGTCAGATCCAGGCGAGGATACTCTTACCTTCTAGTAGTGGTAGATTCGTTTACTAAGTTTGTATTTATAAAGCCAGTCCGAACTACTAACACACAAAGTGTAATTTGTGCCCTGGATGACATATTCTATACATTCAGAATGCCAGACCGTTTGATCAGTGATCGTGGCAGTTGTTTCACGTCTAACTTATTTAAAAGATACTGTTATGATAAAGGCATAAAACACATCTTGAATGCCGTCGCGAGTCCCAGGTCAAACGGCCAGGTAGAAAGATATAACCGGACTATCTTAAATTCATTGAAGGCACTAAACCTAAGACATAATGAAAAGGATTGGGACAGCCAGTTAGGTAAATTGCAATGGGGGCTGAATAACACTGTCCAAAAGACGACCGCTAGGAGACCATCTGAAGTCATGTTCGGTACGTTCATGAACAGTGAAATTAATCCTAATTTGAATGAGATAGCAGACGCGACTAGAGAAAATATAGATGTAAGCACTATACGAAAGCAAGTTAAAGAAAGAATTGATTCGGAACAAGCAAAGCAGAAGCTACGTTACGATCAGAATAGACGCCCTGCCAAGATATATAATAAGGGAGATCTAATCAAAATTACTAAAGTTTCTTTTAATAATGATGGGCAGAGTAAAAAACTTCTCCCATCCTACGTAGGGCCATTCAGGGTCACTAAAGTTTTAGGCCAAGATAGATATAAAATAGCGTCTATTCCAGGGTTCAGTAATAGTACAAATAAACGCACTACAACGGTAGCAGCTGATCGAATGCTGCCATGGGTTCATGTAGCTGCGTTAGAACTAAATAAATCTGATTCTAGTGAATCTAGTGATGATAGCGTACATAGTGATGCATAATGGTCGTCATGTACGTGTTTATAGGAACAATTATTACAGAATGTTTTAATATTATTGTTCCAGACCGAACGTGAGAATTGATTGGTTCACGTCATCGGTTATTATTACACAAGTGGAGGCAAGAATTGATTGGTTTGCCTAGGAATCTGAAGTCTCTGATCAGGTATGAGAATTGATTGGTTCATAACCTGGAAGAGTAGTGAAGTCTCTGATCAGGTATGAGAAGTGATTGGTTCATAACCTGGTAGAGTAGTGGAGTCTCTGATCATGTGTGAGAATTGATTGGTTCACAACCTGATGGAGTACACCAGTTTAGGAACAAGAGTTGATTGGTTTGCACTAGTTTAACTCGAATTTTAAAGTTCTGAATGTTTATAATCGTAGAATAATATTAGTTTCTTTACATTAAGGTATTTTTGGCAAGAATTGATCGGTTTGCCCAAATTGTTTACAAATCATTTGTGGAAAAGTTGTTATTCATAATATTATGATTTAAATTTGTATAAATTTTATTCAATTATGGTAGTAGATGTATCATTTTAGTTTCGATTGTGGTCAATGTTTTATTTAAGTTTGCATTGTAGATGTTAAATTTATGTTTCCATTATAGATGTTACATTTTCCATTGTGGATGGTTTCATTTCAGTTTCTATTGTGGTAGTAGATGTTTTATTTTAGTTAAACCACATTTAATAATGTTTGATGCTTAATGTTGACTGTCGTAACAAAGTAATTACCAGATAAGTTTTCTTTGTGTTTTGAACTACTAGGCGATTGATATAATTTTAAGATTTGGTCTAATTGACGTTACAATTTTTTTTTTATTCTCTCTGCTGTAAATGTTTAGAGCAAACAAATTTACTTTGAATCACTTGTATGTTTATATAACTATTTTAAGCATGAGGTCTCTCAGCCAAGAGAGTAGGGTTTATTCAAGTTATCACATGAGGCGTGCATGAGGGCATACACGTCGTCAGGACGGTCGAGTGTAGGGTTTTAAATATTTTATTAAGGCGGTTATACTTTTGAGAAATGGCAACACAGTCCAACCGTCAATTGTGTGGGGGAAAGGGTAGTATATAAACCTTGATACTTGGCCGAGAGAGCTCAGTTTGTTCTTATCTACTGTGGTGACTGTATCAAGTAAAAAGTGAATATAAGTAAGTCTGAATAATAAAAGTATAAGTCTGTCTCCAGTGAGTTTTATTATAGTATAATGCAATATGTACCTCAGAAACATGGCTAACTCAAGAGAAACTTGATCTCCTCCATTTTAGTGGATATAAATTCGCATCTTCCTTCTGTCGCAGCACTAGGACAGGAGGCAGTGTTTGTATACTCCTACAAGAACATATCGACAGCATAAATAGAACTGATATCTCAGACATGTCTTCAGAATATATAATTGAACTATGTGCCACAGAATTACCAAAAGAAAATCTATTGATAGTAACTATGTACTGGAATAGAAGAGAGGAAGAACTATTTTACCGACAATTAGAATTAATTTTAAAATATATAAACAATAAATACTACAAACTAAATATAATTGAAATCCCAGGTCGCTACATATAATTGAAATCCCTAGTTAAATATCGTGTACCTGTAATTAATATACTTTAGTTATTCACTAATTTTAATTTAGGCACTAATTAAACCACTATATAAGACTTTACTATAGTAACTATCTGTGGCTAATCTATACATTTGTAACAAGTTTTATGAATAAAAATTTATTTATTATTTATTTATTTAATAATAGGAGGTGATTTTAATGTTAATATAAAAACAGACAATTTAAAAACAAATAATTTTCTAAATCTTATGCTTTTTTTTTTTTTTTTTTTTTAGCGTGGTAAAATCATCAAATGAGTCCTCCAACCCCGGGCAGGGCGGGAGGGACTGTCAGACTTCTACTGACTAAAATCCACGGTGTCCTTCATAGCCTGTTACGTTCCGGGGTTACGGTTAGGGAATAATCCCGCGACCCCGGCAGGCTTTGGCCCTCTGAGAGGGGGGCCCCGTCATTATGCTGACGCTCTTTGAGGCGCGCGTGGGACACAACGTGCCGTCGACCCGGGCATGGTCCTTGGTCGGGCAGCGAGTTGCCCTTTACTCGCTGCCCGCATGCCCGCGCCTACGGTGGCCGGAGATCATCTTGCGACGTCCGTCGCCGTGGGCGCCTACCACTGCGGCTGGGGTGGAGGGAGGACGCTGTCCTCTCTCGCTCGCGGCCTGCCTCCTCCTTTACGAGCATTACTGCCTCGCAGAAGGAGCTGACCGCTTCCCACTCCGTCTCGCCCCGCAGCATGGCCGCAACCAATGCCGGGCGCGAGAGGTCTCCGCCTATCGCAGCCGTGAGGACACGTCGGTGCTCCGCCCAAGCTGGGCAGTCTTGCACCGTATGCTCCACCGTATCCTCCGGGCGATCTTCGCAGTGGTGACACCCAGGCGTCTCCTCCTTTCGCATCAGACACAGGTACCTCCCGAAACTTCCGTGTCCGGTGAGGACCTGCGTCAAGCGGTAGGTCAGGACGCCATGACTTCTCTCCAGCCACTCCTCAAAGAGGGGTCTTACCGCCGCAATTGCGGCGTGCCCGGCCGTCGGTCGCGACAGTCGTTCCTTCCATACTGCCCTGAGATCGCGCCGGAGGTCTTCGCGCCGCGCCTCGACTTCGCGAGGCAGCGGGGTCACGCCCCGGCGCTGCGCCTCCACGCGCCACTCATAGACGCGCTGGAGGGCAGTCGCCTCCAGATCCCAAGGCAGCAATCCGGCAAGCAGGTTGGCCGATTCGCCGGCAATCGTGCGGTATCCCCGGATCATTCGGATAGCCATGACCCTCTGGCATGCGACCAGCTTCTGTGGTCGCGTCCGGATGCTCAGGGCCCACACAGGGGCCCCGTAGAGGGCCATGGACCGCACGACACCAGCGTATAGCCTACGGCAGGAAGCGTTTGGCCCGCTGAGATTGGGCAGCAGTCGCCTGAGGGCGGCTGCTGTACGGTTCAGCTTTGGGGCCAAACTCAAGAAATGCTCCTTGAAGTTCCACCGGCTGTCGAGGACGAGTCCCAGAAATCTTATGCTAGAACACAACTATACTCAACACGTAAAAACCCCCACACGTATTACACCAAACACTGCAACATGAATAGATCTAATATTCACTAACTTTAACAACAAATACATGTACACATCCACTGAACAGCTAGGCTTCTCCGACCACCATAGTACAATTCTACATTTAAAAATAGCCGAACAGTCCGAAAATTATTACTGGTACACAAAGAAAAGACTGTTCAATAACACGAACATATCAAAATTCAAAAAAGAATTACAAAAACTCAATTGGAATGACATTCTTACAAATAATAAAAACATTAACATAAATTATACAATCTTTCATGACACCCTTATTTCTATCCTAAACCAATGTATGCCGCTGCGTAATATTAAACTAAAAACAAGTTATAAAAAATGTTGGCTCACTGTAGGTATAAAAAAATCATGCTTACATAAAAGGCTATTAAAAACATTTACAACGAAAATAAAAAATCCAATACTAACAAAATATTATAAAACATATGAAAAAACATTAAAAAAAGCTGTAATCACTGCAAAAAAAACTTCACTTTAAAAATAAAATGATGCAATCGAACAACAAAGTTAAAACTATGTGAGAGATAATAAATGAACGTACAAACAAGAAACAAAAAAGTGAAAAATGCAACATAACCCTAGAAATAAATAACTGCCTAACCTCAAAACCAAAAGACGTAGCTAATATATTTAATAAATTCTTTGTCTCCATTGGTGGAAATAGCACACTGCCTACCACAAGCCAACCAAAAGCCCAGACGATTCCAAGTAGTCAAACCACTCAAAATACACTATACCTTAGCCCAGTAGATCCTTACGAAGTAAATACAATAATTAAAAATCTAAAAAAACAAAAGAAGCCACGGAATTGACGAACTTCCTCCCAACTTATTAAGACAATGTGCTGACGAACTAACGCTGCCATTTTACATATTAATTAACCAATCTTTTGAAGAAGGAGTTTTCCCCGATTTGCTAAAAAAAGCTCTTGTAAAACCGATCCACAAGAAAAATAAAAAACCGGCCAAGTGCTTGTCAGGCCACGCACAGTGTAGGGTTCCGTAGTTGCCCATCAAAATACTTATGCGAACTAACTAAACTGATTCGCTGAATTTAATTTTAAGAAGAAGAATTTTAAAAATCGGTCCAGGAGTCTTTGAGAAATCGGGGAAAATACATAAGAAAAAAGATTACAACGAATTTAGAACCTCCTCCTTTTTTTGAATTAAGTCAAAAATAGTTGACGATAAAAACCTACTTATCCCCTAAAAACATACCTATAAAAGCTGTAAAAATAAAGTTGACAAACTTACATTTGCAGTTGTCTCCGATACATTTTGCTTAAGAAAACATGGATATAAGTACATTTTATAAGTTGGTCGACTATTACTCGTAAAGTTGTAAAGCCTACTTAGTCGTGATAATTTTCTTTTAAACTTCGTTATATATACTACTATTGTGAATTTTTTCACACCCCCAAACATAACCGTTTAGCTGGTAGAGGGGGGGGACACTCGAATCGAGCAAAATTTAGCACTTTAAAGCTTAATATTTCACAAACGAATTTTTTTATCAAAAAACTGTTAATAGAAACTATCATTATTTTTTAAAGGCCTATTTAATGATACCCCACACTAAGGGGTACGCGAGAAAAAAAAATCCACACTTTACGTGTAAGTACTGGAGGTACCCTAAAAAAAAATATTTTACGAGATTTTATTTCACCACTTTTTTGGCACAACAAATCCGTATATTTACACCAAATTACAGCTCTCTAGTACTGTCCGTCTCTGAGCTAAACTGCGGACAGACGGACGGACGGACGGACGGACGGACGGACGGACGGACGGACATGGCGAAACTATAAGGGTTCCTTGTTGACTACGGAACCCTAAAAACGGACCCAAACAATTATCGACTCAGTGCTCTTCTACCAACAGCCTCTAAAATATTTGAGAAAGCAATGTGCAATCGTGTATATGCATTTTGTGAAAAATATAATATATTTAATGACAGCCAGAACGGCTTTCGCAAAAACCGATCTACCGTTTTGGCTGTGTATAAATATATACAAGAAGCACTCATTAAAATTAATAGTAAAAAATATGCTGTAGGATTGTTATTAGATATGACAAAAGCGTATGATAAGGTACAATTTGATATTTTGTTAAATAAATTATATAACATCGGCATTCGCGGAAAAAGCCATGAATGGTTTAAATCATATTTAAAAAACAGAGAACAAGTTGTAGAAGTCGAACATTACAATCAGAAATCAAAAGAAATAGAACTAATACGATCCGAAAGTATACCCATTACTGCTTCTATACCACAAGGAAGCGTAATAGGGTGTCAACAATTTCTCATTTACACAAACGACCTTCCAAACCACATCAATGAGTCATGCGTATTATTCGCCGATGATATCTCTATCTTAACGTCTTGTGACAATAATTTAAATTTAAACCAAAAACTTACCTACTTCTACAGGGTGGAATTTTGTAATGCCACCTGAAGGGAAAGTACTCTTAATACAGCAGATAGAAAATTTTACTCAAAGGAAACATTCCTTTATTTTTGAATAGAATGCAGACTGCATTCAAAGATTTCCGAAATTCTCTTCTCCCACCCGGGAATCGAACCGGCTAAAATCTGAAAAAAATTATACCCTGTACTTTTATTGCACCGATCGTTAGGGTCAATTATAAGGATGAAATCTCTCTAACAAACATGATAAATTAAATAAAAGGAAAACCAGGAATTCTTAAATTAAAGCTCTCGTAACATGTAACATGGTTCGATTCCCGGGTGTGGAAGAAGAGAATTTTCGAAAATCTTTGAATGCAGTTTGCTTTCTATTCAAAAATAAAGGAATGTTTCCTTTGAGTAAAATTTTCTATCTGCTGTATTAAGAGTACTTTCCCTCCAGGTGGCATTACAAAATTCCACCCTGTATACTTGACACTACAACACAATTAGATGAACGAACACAATCTTGAAATTAACTTTAATAAGACTAAAATAATATCTTTCTACCCACGACGAAAATACCCTTTAACTATAAATTTCAAATACAACGGACTACAATTAGAAACAGTAAATAATTCACACTTTCAGGTCTCGATATAGATTCACACACAGATTGGAAATCGCACATTCAAAAAGTTAAATCGAAATTAAGTAAGTTTTCATACGCACTCAGAGAAATCAAGAAAACAACAGACCTTAAAATATCAATGGTGATGTACTACGCGTACGCATTCGCATGGCTCAAGTATGGAATTATACTATGGGGAAACAGTACAGACGCGCCAACATTGTTCACTCTGCAGAAAAAACTGATTAGAATCCTTACCAATATCAAAGAAACAGACTCCTGTAAGCCCCACTTTAAAGAACTTGAAATATTAACCCTGCCTTCCCTCTACATACTTGAAATTTGTAAATTTGTACGAAAATATCCCCAGTTATATACCAAAAGAGAAGACATCCAAAATAAAATTTCACTAAGACATGGAAATAGACTTCACGATTAAAAATGCACTCTTCTAGTACAGACGCCAGCACATCAAGCTACCACAATCTGTCAGATTTCTTTAATAGAATTTCAACCATATCACAAGGGTAGAAGGTTAATGTTTGATCGGTAAAATATGACAGATTCGGGTACGTTGACCTGCTGGCGTCTGTACATTTGTCATGTCTATAAAAATATACAACAAGCTACCGGAAGACATTAAAAATACTAATAATAATAATATATTTATCAATAAACTGAAACGATTATTAATCAATTAAAGCTACTACACAATTAATGAATATTTTGGCGACAAATTTAAACAATAATAAGAAACTTTTCTGACATAATTCCTTTTGACATAATAATACCGACATTTCACTTTAAATTTTGACTATCTAATTAATTTGGGGGATTCTCGCCACGGGGTTATTGGCTAACACGTGTGTTCAGCATTAATTATCCCGTTTTGAGTGTTTGTTGATACTTTTGTGCTTGTTATTGTTTATTTGTGTTGTCCTTGTGTTCGTAATCAGGTTTGTATTGTGTTTATCTTTGAGTAAGTCCCTTTTCATCCAAAATGGAGCGAAACAAACCACCTGATCCTGATCCTCCTGACATTCCAACTTCATTAATTCTTTCCTCGAACCCACTTTCCCAATTGGCGGATGTTGCTTGCAGCATCACAGAGATGGATGTTTCTCAACAGAACATACGTAAGCGTCCCGTTGACGATACTATTCCCAATCCTCCAAGCAAGCAACCAAGAACTCAAATTGGACGTACCAAATACTCGGTACTGGATAAGGCCCCGTTTGTTGTCCATGTCTCTCGTATAGAGACTCAGCCAAATGTCAGCACTATTCTTCACCCAGTCAGTTTTGGTAAGTTTCTTTTGACCAACAACATTGCCAACGTTGTCCGTGGTGGCGTAAATAAAGTCGGTAGGAACCGAGTCTCAGTGGAGTTTGCTTCCCCCCAGGATGCTAACTCTTTCTTGTCAAATAGTTTGTTGACTAAACACAGCTTCACTGCATCAATCCCTACTTTTAACATCACAGGGATGGGTGTAGTTACAGGTGTCCCTACAGATCTGACCGAAGAAGAGGCTATGACCTTACTGACTGTGCCCTCAGGCTGTGGGCAAATTTTGAAAGTCCGCCGAATCAATAGGAAGACTCAGAGATGGCATAAATGAGTGGAGGCCCACTGAGACTTGTGTTCTGATTTTCGACGGTCAAGTGTTACCAAAAAGGATTTTCTGTTGCTACACATCTCTCCCTGTTGAGCAGTACATATACCCGACTATTCAATGCCGTAAGTGTTGCAGGTTTGGTCCGGCTAAACCTCGCTGCAGTAAATGTGGTCACGATCACCCAGGTGATGGTTGCAACATTTATTCTGAGGGCGAGGCTTTCTGTATATCATGTTCGGGTAATCACTTTGCCAATAGCAGGTCATGCCCCGAGTATGGTAGGCAGAGGGCTATTAAGACCGTCATGGCAGAGAAGAACATTCCATATGCTGAGGCTAACAAAGCTATCCCTATTGTTTCCCGCAATTATGCAAATGCCACTAAAAACCCAGTTACCCAGTCATACCGTAAAACTGTTACACTTATACCAAAAACCCATGCCCCACTTTCCCCATCCTATGATAGAACTGCCCATCAGCAGATTGTTAGTACTCCTCAACATACCCAGCCTAATGGCTGTTCTCTCAACCACAGTAACGGCTCTTCTATTAATAATTCTACTTCAATTATTGAACTCCTTATTAAACTCATTCCCATAATTATTTCCCCTTCTACTACTAATAACCAAACACCGTCCAACGTTGCAGACCAACTTATTAACCTACTTTTAAACATTAAAAATGGCGTCCCGCCAAGTATTCCTACAATGGAATTTGAGAAGCGTGTGGCATAAGAAGCACGACCTCATATTCCTTTTAAATAAATACAAGCCACTGGCTTGTTCCATAGTTGAGACCTGGCTGACCCCAAGTCTCAGCTTTCGTATGCCACACTTCAACATTCTCAGATGTGACAGATCTGATGGCTATGGAGGATCGGCTCTCCTAGTCAATAATCGGGTCCCTTTTTTACCCCTACCCTTTCCTTCTCTCACACACATGAGTGCAGTGGCAGGAAAGGTGGAAGGCATTACAGTGTTTTCAGTATATCGCACATGACAACATATACAGTCATAACTCAAAATTAGTTTAATTAATTTAAATTAGTAATTAGAAAGTTCAAGAAATCATAGAACCAAAACTAATGAAGTTACGTTAATGATTGCAAAGGAAAAAATATTATTTAGGGAATGCTTTTATCATTTAAATACTAAAAATGTAAAATATCTGTGATTAAGCATCATTTTTCTCTGGTTAAAAAAAAAGTTCGTAGTTATGACTCTATTTCCTGCGTTTTAATGACAAATTTCGTTTTAAATCTCTCTTTCCCGTTCAAATCCACTAATTATAGTAAATTATCGATGTATTAAATAAAATGTTACCATATTGCGTTTCTGTTTTTTTTTTTAAGTTTACTAATTGCTATTGTATTATCTCAGTCAAGTTGTAATTAAAAACAGCAAAATAAAAAAATAATTCACAAAAATAATAAGATTTAAGTTTTAATAAACATTGTAGTTATAATTAACCATACAAATTACAAAAAGTATGAGGTAATTCAAAGATTATTAAATCTTTACTCTTAGAAAAGTAAGTTCTAATATCACAATCGTAATTATCACAATCACAAAAACACACAAATTTCCGGTTCCGGTATCATACGTGTCAGACGCTTTGATAAACGCTCCCACAAAATAAGTGAAAACAGTGAGAAATAATAAACACTTCCTACAATAGTGCTACTTAAAACATTGATTAAACGTTTGTGCATCGTATTAAGGGGTATTGAACTTAAAATCACGGCTAAAAAGGGATAAATCGCTTTCGGAAAAACCTGTATTCGAGGTTATAACCGTCATCTGTCAAAGTGAAAAATTGTGTCATCTGTCATAGTGATACCAACATCAGAAAACAAAAGTTATGATTCTGACAGACGAGTTCTTGGTAGACACGTGTGTTTAGGATTTTTCTGTGTATTTTAAGTGATTTCGAGTGATTGTTGACTCTTCTGTGTCTTGTTTTTGTCTGAGTGTGTTGTCCTTGTGTTAGTCAACAGGTTTGTACTGTGTTTGTCTAGCTTTAAGTTTTAATTTATCCCTTTATCTACGATGGATAAAAACAAGCCCCCGGATCCTGTCCCTCCAGATATTCCAGTTACTCCAACTCCTCCGTCCCCGAACCCGCTATCTCAATTCGCGGATGTAGTATGCAGTGTGACACAAATGGATGTTTCAACACCCCAAAATCCCCGCAAACGTCTCGGAGACGAAGACATTTTATCACTGTCCCTCCCTACCAAACAACTGAAAAGTCAAATTGGACGTTCCAAATATTCAGTTTTAGATAAAGCTCCTTATGTTGTGCACGTTTCACGCATAGAGAACCAACCAAACGCTGGCACCACCCTTCACCCGGTTATCTTTGGGAAATTACTACTCGTCAATAACGTAGCGAACGTTGTTCGCGGCGGTGTTACCAAAGTTGGCAGAAACCGTGTCTCAGTAGAGTTTGCTTCCCCTCAGGATGCAAACTCTTTCCTAGTTAACAACCTGTTGTCTAAACATGGGTACTCAGCAGCAATTCCAACATTTAATATAACCAGAATGGGCGTTGTAACTGGTGTTCCCGCTGGTATTTCAGAAGAAGAAGCTCTGACCTACTTAACTGTGCCCTCAGGTTGTGGGCGTATACTCAAAGTACGACGTATTAATAGGAAAGTACAAAAAGACGGTACGAATGAGTGGAAGCCGACTGAAACATGTGTCCTGACCTTCGATGGACAAGTCCTGCCTAAACGGGTTTACTGTTGCTATACTTCTCTCCCTGTCGAGCAATACATATACCCGACAATCCAATGCCGCAAATGTTGCAGATTTGGTCACGTAGCTAACGTATGCCGGTCTAGACCTCGCTGCAGTAAATGTGGCCACGATCACCCAGGTGATGGTTGCAGCATTTCTGAGGGTGAGGCTTTCTGTGTGCTATGCTCGGGTAATCACTATGCAAATAGCAAGTCATGCCCTGAGTATGGCAGGCAGAGGGCAATCAAAACTGTCATGGCGGAAAAAAACATCCCTTATGCTGAGGCTAACAAGGCTATTCCATCAGTCTCCCGCAATCATGCCACTGCAGCAAAAACTCCAATTTCTCAGTCCTATCGTAAAACAGTGACTCTAAAACCCAAGACACATGCCCCCCTTTCCCCATCCTATGATAAAGCTGCTCACCATCAAATAGTTAGTTCTCCCCAAACCACACAGCCCAATGGCTGTTCTCTTCAAAATAATGTTTCTTCCAATAATAGTTCTTCTATTATTGACCTACTGATTAATCTCATCCCTATTATTATTTCTTCTACTTCTAACAACCATTTACCGTCCAACGTTGCCGACCAAATTGTTTCTCTACTTTTAAATATTAAAAATGGCGTCTCGCCAAACCTTCCTTCAGTGGAATGTGAGGAGCGTGTGGCATAAAAAGCACGACCTCATATTCCTATTAAATAAGTACAAGCCACTGGCTTGTTCTATAACTGAGACTTGGCTTACCCCAAGCCTCAGCTTCCGTATGCCACATTTTAATATTCTCAGATGTGACAGATCTGATGGCTATGGAGGATCGGCTCTCCTAGTCAACAATCGGGTACCTCTTTCTCCGTTCCCCTTACCTTAGCTCACAGGCGATATGAGTATTGTAGCAGGAAGGGTCGAAGGTATCACAGTGTTTTCAGTTTACATAGCTCACCCTAAACATGAATTCTTAACTCTTTTGAGAAACATACTCTCCAATGTTAATGGACCAATTCTGGTTATGGGTGACTTCAATTGTCACCATTATAGATGGGGATCTGAGCGCTGTGATGCCTTTGGTGTGGCTTTGGTTGATATCTTGGACGATCTGGACCTATGCATCCTCAATAATGGTTGCCCAACACGCAGATCCTCTCCCGGTCAACAAAAAAGTTGTGTTGACTTAACATTCTGCTCGGTTGAGTTGGCGTTGTCAACCAATTGGGAATGTACGTCCCTGTCGCATGGTAGTGACCATTACCCTATTGTTATATCCTTAGTCAATAAGACATATTTAGAAAAAACTTCTCCTCCACTCCTGAAGTATAATTTGTCCAAACCAGATTGGGATAGGTTTGCTTCACTATTGGAGGACAAGATTGATGTAATTCCAAATTTAAATTCAGTTTTTATAGATCATACTGGTCACCACCATGCCGAGATCTGTTGCGAGGAATTTGTTACAGCTTTAACCTCCAGTGCGGATGCCTGCTTCCCTGTTAAGAATAGTGCCCGCAACAAGATTCCCTCCCCTCCTTGGTGGGATCCAGAGTGCACTTCTGCGATCAAAGAAAGGAAAGACGCAGAGAAACGTTATAATAGAGATATGAGTACTGAGAATCTCCTCACATATTTGCAAATTAATGCTAAAACAAAACGTCTTCTCCGTAAAAAGAAACGCATGGGTTGGGTTAACTTCTGTACTTCCTTATCTCCTGCTACTCCAGCATCATTGGTCTGGAAAAAGATAAATAGGTACAGACGAGGGTGCTCACCATCAATCTCCTCACCAATGACCAGGGAAACAGCTGAACTTTTTTTGACAGAATTGCTCCTCAATACGTACCTCACTCATCTGAATTATTCAATATGCCCATGCAAATTACTTCACAGGACCCATTAGATGTGCCATTTACTTTGGAAGAACTGAATGTGGTGCTCAGGCATGTTCGGGACTCAGCCCCCGGAACTGATGGAGTGCCATACTCTTTTATTGTTCATTCTGGAGAGAAGGCTAAAGTGTACTTCCTGAATATCATTAATTTTTGTTTCAATCATGGATGGGTTCCAGATCAATGGAAACTCCAAATCATCATTCCCTTATTAAAGCCAGGCAAACACGTCGATGACCCGAATGGCTTCAGACCAATCGCTCTGTCCTCAGTCTTGGTAAAACTAATGGAACACCTGATCAAAAACCGACTTGAATGGGCAGTCGAGTCACGAAATTTACTGCCGAACTATCAATTTGGGTTTAGGAAGGGTCTCGGCACAATGGATAGCGTTGGCGTTTTAGTCGCGGATATCCGTCTAGCGTTTTCAAAGAACGAATCCGTTGTTGCCGCTTTCCTTGACATCTCCTCCGCATATGATAACGTTCTTCTTCCCGTACTCAGGCAGAAACTGCATCAGCTGAGACTTCCGGTTAAGATAATAGAATTCATATGTGGACTGCTCAAGTCACGTTCATTGGTTCTGAGAGTCCAGGGAGAACATTTTGAGAAAAGGCAGTCATGGAAGGGACTCCCACAAGGGTTCGTCCTCAGTCCCCTTCTTTATAACTTGTACACTTCAGATATTGGCTCCTGCCTGAATAGTAACTGTCACATTCTACAGTATGCAGATGACCTAGTTCTCTATGTGACAAATTCCTCAATTATAGACGCGGCGTCATCTCTTTGCCTCTCTCTGGACTCTTTGAATCAATGGCTTTTAAATCACGGCCTGACATTATCAGCACCAAAAAGTTCGGCAGTGATTTTCTCCCGCAAAAGACTGATCCCACAAATATCAGTGGATATTTCAGGCCATGTTATCCCCTTAGTAAATTATGTTAAATTCTTAGGCGTTTTCCTCGACTCAAAATTAAAAGGTACTCAGCATATAAATTTATTGATAAAAAAATGTGAAAGAGTAGTTTCGATTTTAAAGGTTCTTGCGGGTCCTATACAATGAAATTGATGTATAACGCTTTAATTCGCAGTATTTTAGATTATGGAACGTTCCATTTAGTCCCTTGCAACAAGGGTGCCTTGGCTGGGTTAGACAGGGTTCAGTCAAAGTGCCTTCGGATCATCACTGGTTGCATGAAGTCTTCTCCCATTAACGCGTTGCAGGTCGAAGGTGCTGAGCCTCCCCTGGCTTTGAGACGGCAGTATTTAGCCTCTCGTTTTCTGGCTAGGGTAACACCTAGAACCTCGCACCCCCTTTTAGAAAGATTGACTGAGCTTGATGCACTATGCAGAAACTCAAACTATTGGAAAAATAAAGAACTCCCCCTCATTATTAAAGAATTCCGCCAAATTCAAAATTTAGAAAGCCCCATAGACCAGTACTCCACATTACCCCTCTTTAGCTTCTCCTATAATGTCCTATCCTTTATTCCGAATATCCTTTTTGACATCGGCATCTTCAAAAACTCCCCTTCGGCGAATTCGAGATTCGACGCGGTGGTGGGAGAACGATGGACTGGTTTCCAAAGGTTTTTCACTGATGCTTCAAAACTTAGTGATATTGACTACACTGGTGCTGCAGTTTATTATCAAAACTCCAGAATTATTTTGCAATATAGGTGCCCTAAGGAGTCCTCTGTGTTTACAGGCGAGTGTGTGGCTTTATTAGAGGCTTGCCTCTTTATAGAGTCACACCACAACATTGACAAAGCAGTTATTTTCACAGACTCTCTTAGCTGTCTGCAGGCCCTAGTTCAGAACCCCTTCAAAAGTAAATCGCATAGCTCTTTAATTTTAAAAATTAAAAAGTCTTTATTTTCATGTACGAAAAATCAAAAAGAGGTTCAGTTAGTTTGGATACCTGGTCATTGCGGCATCAAGGGAAATGAGTGCGCTGATGCTTTGGCTAAAGATGCCTGTTCATCAGCGTTAGCTGATCTCGCCCACAATACCCATCAGGGCTATGACCTGCTTAACCTACCTAAAGGTAGACTTCAACCAGCATGGCAAGAGGAATGGAACATTTCTGGAAGACAAAAGGGAAGGTTTTATTATGCAGTCCAACCAATTATAAAGCCTAAACCTTGGTTCTTTCCTTATAAAAAAATCTCCAAAACGGTTATCTCGGTTCTCTGCCGTATCCGACTAGGTTTTTGTTGCTCCCCTGTTTTCTTGCACAAAATTCGTGTTCGTGACTCCTCTCTCTGCGAGTGCGGTTTGGACGAAGGCACTCTGGACCACATTTTCTTTGAATGTAGAAACAACCTCCCTCCTTTGGATTTATATAGCCGTCTCCACGAATTCAAGATTCCTCTCCCAACTAATTTCCCTTCTCTATTGACTTATCCCTCCCCTGAACTGCTCCTGGCGCTGATGATCTTCATCCGCCACAACAACATTAAACTTTAACCTGTCATGTCTGGCTGTGGTATATGTTATTTTTTATATTCTAACAATATAATGTATATATTTACTTTATCTTTTTGTTTGTTTCAGTCCTGTCCTGTACCTACTAACCCAACAAGATCTACATTGTGTTCGACTATATCAATCGAGGATCCAGTTTTTTTTGTCTTTTTTGTTGCATTTTTTTTTTAGTTCTAATCATGCACACTTGTTTCTCCAAGTCGCTCTTGACACTGGCAGAATAGTCGACATCGTCTTGACTTGCCATTTGAGAAAAATAGAATAGAATAGAACAAAAGTTACGTTCAGAAACCAAGTTCAAGTTTACGTTTCGTTTCACATAACGATGTCTCTGTCACCCGAGATGGCACTGCTTCTATCTAAAATGACAGAACAATTAAACTTGCAGACAACCACGATTACAGAAAATATAACTGCAGCTATATTACAACAAGTCGATGAGAAAATAAAACCGATCATAGAGGAGAACGAAAAATTGAGATATGATGTTGAGATATTAAATAAAAAGATTCTCAACCTTGAGTCAAATAGTAGAAAGAACAACATATTAATTCATGGCCTACCTGAGGGAAAGGATGAAAAATTTGAAGACCTGAGTGATCTTGTAAAATCGACATTGAAGGAAATCGAAGTGGAACTTGAAACAAGAGACATTAATAGACTTCAGAGATTAGGGAAAAAGGGATTTACTGATGGAAAAACTAGACCGATCTTACTTGCTACTACGAGCCTGCAAAAGAAAATACAAATTTTAAAAAACAAAAAGAAATTGAAACCTGACTCCTATATCACCCACGATCTCCCGAAGGAAGTACTTCAGGCTAAGAAAGAAAATAAGAACAAGAACTCTGACAGCCACAAAAAAGACGCAGAAAAAAGGAAGAGATCTGAAACTCCAAGCCCTGCCAACCAAACGCAAACTAATATGAAGATGCATAAAACAGATGCCTTTCAATACCTACGGCAAAGATCACATTCCTTCACAGAAAAAAACGCAAACAAAAACTAATGCTTCTTTATCGAGAATCGGAGAACTACAACAGACAACAACAAACAATCAATGGCAACATTTAATTAAATCACAACAAAATATCTCAAAATTAAAACAACACAATCAAACCACTTTCCCACCACGGCTGGTCACCGAGGGAGAATTAGACCATCACCCTCTAACAAAGAAACAAAAAATATATATTGCAACCCTAAACACTAGAACTTTAAGAACACCAGAATCTTTACTAGAACTGGAGGAAGCATTAAAGGACCTTAACTGGGATATACTGGGTATTAGTGAAATGCGAAGGGCAGGCGAATCAATAGAAGAACATCCTGGTTATGTAATATTCAACAAGGGTGAAACGGGTGGACAAAGAGGAGTTGGATTTATGGTTAAAGCACACCTCAGAAGTTACATAACAGATTTCATCGGGGTCACAGACCGGATTGCAATAATAAATAAAATAAAATAAAAATAAAATTGTTTATTTCAATTACAATAGGCATTTTGATACATATTATTGGAGATCACCTTTTAAGCAAGTTGATTGCTTGTGTTAGGAGTCCCCGCACTTCCGTTTTTCGTTATTTTTTAGCAATTGAAATGTAGACTAATGTGATCATGCAAGTTAATAATAGTAAAGAAAATAAACTACTAAATATAACTAAGGTGAATGTAACTAAGGTATTTTAACAAATAAACAACTAAATAAACTAAATGTAACTAAGGTATTTTAACAATTATAGAAACGGCTCTGCAAATGCATAAGCATTGTGCAGAAACTGAGCCAACGCGCGCGTGTAGGTGCAATAATGATAGGTAAATTAATTGTGTATGTATATGTGTAAGTGAGTGTGTGTGTGTGTGTGTGTGTGTGTGTGTGGGTGTGTGTGTGTGTGTGTTTGTGTGTGTGTGTGTGGGTATGAATGTGAGTCATGATGTAGCGTAGTGAGTGAGAAATACTAGTTTCCCTTATCATGGTTATGGTCAACAATGCAGGTGTTCCAATCTTTTTATTGCAGGGTAGATACAATGGATTCCACTTCATTGTAGGTTTTACTTTTAAGCCACTCGGTTACAGCTGTTTTACAATCTCGAAGCTTCATAGAATGTAAATGTAATTCTTTATTCAGCAAGTTATAGAGGTAAGAAGATTGTCTTGGAAATTGCCTTTTAGCAAAAGCAGATCTAACCCTTGTACATATATACATATAATAATTTATTTCATTAAGTATCTGACAACAAATCCATAGTGCTTGTTAGTAAAGGATTACTTATAATTACTGTTAGTGGACACAAACATTTCTTACCATTTATTATGAACCTTTCTTATACAATAATATGAAATCATAGTGAGTATTGGTTGTCGTTAGACTACGTCGCCCTATCCACTCGTACTAGTATAAACTGTATCACGAGCGGACAGTCTCCCCAGCCCCTAGAACAACAAATGCCCACCAGATCCTAGAAAGAACTGAACAATCATCTTGGATTGCCCACTCTAGTGACTAAACTTATAACTATTATTATGGTACGAACAATAGTTTTTGCATGATTGTGAAGTGTGTATGTCAATGTATGTGTAGGTTGGTTGGTGGGTTTGTTTGAGTGTTTATGATAAGTATAATTATGTGCTTTATGAGCTGTCTGTACATGTTATTATTCTTTTTTATTTTATTTGTGCCTCACTTATTTGTAACAGGTCTAAGAAGAGCCTCAGTAGTATCGTAGTCTAGCTGTTTTAAATATTCATCAATAGTTTTCTTGCACGTCCGTGCATTAAGTTGTTTAAGATTTATATTTTTACTTACGGTGTTATATAGGCTGGGGCCGAGATAGTTGGAGAATTTTTGAGCAAAATAAGTTTTTTGTTTCGGTATCTTATAAACAATATCAGCCCTTCGTCTTGTTCCAAAGTGTGGTTTAACTCTATGTTGGGAAACAATGATTGATTTAATAAATAGTTTTCGCACTGTGAGGACGTCTAATTCTGAGTATAATTGAGTTGTCGGATAGGTATATTTCTTTCGAGTCATAACTTTGAGAATCATACTACATACTATGTCATTACGTTCTTTACATTTAATAAAAAATGTATTAAATGTAAAGAACGTAATGATATAGTAGGTCTCTCTGTTGAACATTGTATCGAACTGTCCTGTGTTGAGCTAGATAGGCATGTAATAGTGTGTGTGTACAGACCCCCAAAATATCAAAATTTCTCCTTATTCGAATCAATAATGGAAGATGTCCTAGCAAAGCTTGCAGACACTAATAAATCCGCAGTTATTTGTGGTGATTTTAATATCAATATTTTGGAAGAAAATTTAAATAGCAATAGATTATTAAATCTTTTTAAGTCATTTGATTTGACCAATATTTTTATGGAACCTACTAGGGTGACTCCAACTTCTGCTACTTGTATTGATAATGTTTTCTGCAATTGTGATTATTCGGATAAAGCAATAGTTAGTTGTCTGCCGTCTGATCATAGTGGACAAACGGTAACTTTTAAGTGTAAATCAACTAAACAACAAGTTCAGATTTCATATAGACCAATAACAACTAACAAATTAAATAAATTTAATGAATCCGTATTCAATAGATTAAGTATTATGAGCCCTAGTGTGGACGACATTAGAGTCAATACATTTTATAATGGTTTCTTTTCAATAGTTCATTCGGAATTCAATAAATCTTTTGAAAAGAAGACTAAAACTATTTGCCCTAAATTTGTGTTTAGTGACTGGGCGACTGCTGGTATAAGAAAAAGTAGGGAAAGACTATTTGAGCTCTATGGCCTTAAGCCTTACATTAACACTGAAACTTTTAACAAGTATGTTTCTACATACTCGAAAGTGTTCAGAAATACTTGCAAGGCTGCAAAAGCCATGCACATAAGTGATAAAATAAAAACTTCAGACAATAAAATAAAAACAGTTTGGAAAGTAATAAATGATGAGACTGGCAGGAAAAAAACTCGTAGCACCACGTATACGTTGGAGACACCACATGGTCCTAAAAGTTCAAATCGAGATGTAGCTCAAGAATTTGTAAATTTCTTTACTGATATACCATTAAAGACCACGGAGGCTCTTAACTCCTCTCCCGATATCGCAATAGGTTTATTGAAGGCAAACGTGCCTGGCTGCTCGGCTGAATTTGTATTTAAGCACATAAACCCCATGACGGTTATTAAAGCTTTTCGGCAAATCAAAATTAAGCTAACAGAAGATCTTTGGGGAATGTCGATCAAAGTTTGTACATCCATAGTAGAGACTATAGCACCATACTTGGCTTTAATTTTTAATTTGTGTGTTGATCAAGGAGTTTTCCCGGACTTAATGAAATTCAGTAAAGTCATACCTCTTTTCAAATCAGGAGACACTAAAGACACTAATAATTATAGACCAGTATCCGTGTTGCCCGTTTTTAGCAAGGTTTTTGAAAAGGTCATGCTTGATCAGATGCTTAACCATTTTAAAACCAATAAAATTTTACATAATCAACAGTATGGTTTCACCAAGGGACGTTGTACAACTGACGCCGGTGTTACCCTATTGAAGCACATATTTACTGCATGGGAAGAGGCACAAGACGCCATAGGAATATTCTGTGACCTCTCCAAAGCATTTGATTGCGTAAATCACGATACTTTGCTTTTTAAACTTAAGCATTACGGTCTCAGTAAACTTGCAATACGTTTGATAAAATCTTATTTGTGTGACAGACAGCAGCTAGTTCAGATAAATGGTGTAAATTCAGAAGGTTTACAGGTAAAAATGGGGGTTCCGCAAGGCTCAATATTGGGTCCTTTTCTCTTTCTTGTATATATCAATGATCTACCCTATTTATTAAAAAATCAACCTCACAATATGGTGTTATTTGCTGATGACACTTCCCTAATATTTAAGATAAATAGACGGGCCCAAAATCTAGACATCGTAAATGATGCTTTAGGTCAGGTCCATGATTGGTTTACTGCAAACAATTTAGTATTAAATGGAAAAAAGACCAAATGTATAAGATTTGCCATACCTAATGTTAAAAGCACAAATTATGATATAGTATTGAATCAAGAGAAACTTGAATTTGTCGATAAAACAGTTTTCCTGGGTATTACGCTTGATGCACGGCTTCAATGGAGTCCCCATTTAACAACTCTTGCGGGGCGGCTAAGTTCAGCAGCATACGCTGTTCGAAAAATCCGTCAATTTACCGATGTAGATACTGCTAGAATTGTCTATTTCAGTTACTTTCACAGTATCATGTCTTATGGCATTTTATTGTGGGGACGGGCCGCTGACATCGAATCTATTTTCATTTTACAAAAGAGAGCCATCAGGGCCTTATACAATCTCCGTAGACGCGATTCTCTCAGAGAACTGTTTAAGGAAATTAACATCATGACAGTACCTTGTCAATACATCTATGAAAATATAATGTACGTTAGGAAAAATCTGCATCTTTTTAGTAAGAGAGGTGACAGACACAACTATCACACTAGAAATAGGGATCAGTTAGTTCAGCCGGGCTTCAGACTCGCCAAAGTGGACTATTCTTTCATGGGGTACTGTTTAAAGTGCTATAATAAAATACCACAAAATGTTCTTGAATTGAATGAGACTAAATTTAAATCATGTGTTAAACGCACACTATGTAAGCGGGCTTATTATAAACTAGGCGATTATATCGCTGATAATGATGCTTGGCTCCATGCTGGTCCTGCTCCACCTGACAGTGTAGGATAAATATTGATAGCGATTATTTAGTATTCTTGTTGGAGCTGCTGAAGATTGTACAACTGGATTTGCATTGTATAGACTCAATCTTCCTTGTATTATATAGCTTCATAGCCGACATTGTGTGAGTACTATGTACTTCAGAGCTGTCATTCACTGAGTACCTACGTCTCTTATTGACTTGAATGACCTTGGCGGGTGAGAGTATGTCATGCTCACTCAAATGTCTCGCTGATAGTGGCGCGTGTGTCGGATCATTTAGCTCCCTTCAAAATGGTTGAGCTGAATGGTGCTGATATATGTGTCATGTTCGTGAACGGGCGCTGTCAGTTGGGACTGGTCATCTCTTAGCTGCCACGGTCTATTTTAATTATTAATAACTTTGTTTTGAATTGTCTTTTTATTTTACTATGGACACTATTATCTTGCCACATCGTTCTCACATAATGTACCACCTGATGATGAATGATGTAACAAAATTTTTGTAATCATTTTGGCGATTGAAAAAGAGTGTCCATGGAGTTTCTTGCTCATTCTTCTCCATAGAGATCTACGCCTTGGAATGAGCACCTACACGGTACTTTCACAGTTTTTATGTCTTGTGTCTGGGACCGTAGCACCATAACTATTTTTATACTTGTTTTATTTTATGTCTTTTGACAATTCATAAGTGCCTGTAATTGGCCTAGTTGAAATAAACGATTTGATTTGATTTGATTTGATTTGATACGTTGAGCTCTTTCGACTAATATCATAGTCGTTTTTGCAGCGCCTCCCCAGACATTTAATCCATAGCCTAATATAGACTGACAAAGGGCAAAATAGACATTGCGTAGTAATTCAATATCACATGCATTTCTGATTGTCTTAAATACGTAAATTAATTTCCTTACGCGCTTATTTAGGTTAGTAATATGTTGTTTCCAGCTTAGATTTTGGTCTACTGTTACTCCGAGGTATTTGACAAATTCAGCCCTAGACACTGGTTTACACTGGCACTTACTAGTATTGACACAGTTATGTGCTTTTATTATTATTGAATTTGGAGGAGGTTGTGTTTTAGCGTTTATAGTAAATTTTATAAGTTTCGTTTTGTCAAGGTTAAGCGTCAGCAAATGCTTATCCAACCACGAGGTTGCCGAAGCAAAACCCTTATTTGCTGCCTCTGTCACATCCCTCCAAGTTTTCGAGTTGAACAACATAACTGTATCATCAGCGAATGTTATTATTTGACCATTATGCAGTTGCAATTTACAAAGGTCATTAATATAAATTAGGAACAGTGTAGGACTAATACGCTACCTTGGGGCACACCGAAAGATATGTTTTCTTCTTGGCTTAAGCTGTCATTAATTTTTACCATCTGTTTTCGGTTGGACAAGTAGTCGCGAAAAAGTTGAAGTGGTATTCCACGAATGCCTAGGCTCTCAAGTTTTTTTAGAAGTATGGGAACAGAGACGGTGTCGAAAGCCTTTGCCAGGTCAAGGAAAATACTTTACCAAGGGTTGTTGGTAATTAAAACAGCGTTAGTATAAAATCACAACTAATAATTTATTTACAAAATTACCTAGCCTATGTACATATTTTGGGTAGCACTACTAGCCCTGGGAGCACCATCACAAAATATTGATCCACCAATCACGGGCGACCACTATGACTATACGATCAGTGGAGTTCTAGGGCCGCGGCACATAAATACCAGGCGAGCCGGCGCGGCGCCTCAGTGTCCGACGCGCGCGCTTCGCGTGAGGTCGTGTAGTCGATGTTTGCAGGTTAGCTGGTACAGTACTCCCCCCCAGCGAAGCGTACTGGAGGTTTTGAAATTCTTCCTGACCTCGTTGTGAAGGGTTCATCACGGATGACGTCGGTAGCAGTCTCGGAGTCCAACAGGAATGCAGGTTTCAGTCGAACCACGGAGATATTCTTCTGTTTACCTTTTACGAGTATCGTGTATGCCTTATCATTTCGTAAGATCACTCGGTGCGGGCCGTTGTATGTAGGTGTGAGCGGCTTGCGTACTGAATCGTCGCGCACAAACACATGCGTGCAGGTTCGCAGGTGTCGAGGAACATATGTTGTCCGGCGGTCCGTACTTGTGTGTGCGGCGTGAAGTTTTCGCATTGCGTTGGCTATGACGTCTTCATAATGTGACTGTATTCTGTCCGCTATCTTCACGCCGACCATTTCACCGGGTAATCGCAGTGTTTGGCCGTACAATGCTTCAGCTGCAGAGACATCAGTGTCGTTTTTTATTGTTGAACGCAAACCCAACATGACGGTTGGCAACTCGTGTGTCCAGCTTGAATTTTGTAGTCGAGCTGTCAATGCAGTCTTCAGTGAGCGGTGCCAGCGTTCTATCATGCCGTTTGCTTGAGGGTGGTAGGCAGTGGTGCGTGTGCGCTCGATGCCTAGTCGCTTCATGAGGCTTTTGAATAACTCGGATTCAAATTGACGTCCTTGGTCGCTGGTCAATTTCTCTGGGCATCCGAATCGGACTATCCATCCCTCGTACACAGCTCGGTCGACTGTTTCGGCGGTGATGTCAGCGACTGGGTATGCTTCGGGCCATCTTGTTGTTCTGTCGATGATCGTTACACAGTATCGTTTCCCATCTGATAATGGTAGTGGTCCAACGATGTCAATGTGGATGTGAGACAGACGGTCGGTGCGTGGAAACGTTTCGAGTGGCGAAACAGTATGGCGCTGTGTCTTAGTTTGCTGACATGCAATGCAACTTCTTGTCCAACTGTTGACGTCGGCATTCATGCTTGGCCAAAAGAATCGTGTTGTTATCAGGTGGCGCGTAGCTCGAATGCCGGGATGACTCATCTCATGGATTGTTGTGAACACGGTTCGTCGCAGCTGTGGCGGAATGTAGGGTCGGGCGCTGCCTGTTGATGTTTCACACAGTACCTTCCGTTTTGAATTACTTGGCTTGATGAAGTGAAATTGCAAGTTGTTGTTTCGCATGACATTTTCGATTTCATTATCATCTTGTTGTTGCCGGGCTAACTCGTCGTAGTCGATCGGTGATGTTAACGTAATTGTTTCGATCCTTGATAAGGCGTCAGCGACAACGTTTTCTTTGCCTTCAATATGTGATATCTTCGTCGTAAATTGACTAATGTAGTGAAGATATCTTGTCCGCAGCTGTGTTTCCGTCTTGCTATTGTCTCTCGTGAGGGCAAACGTCAGAGGTTTGTGATCGGTGTACACGGTAATTTCTTTACCTTCAAACATTTTTCGAAAGTGACGAATTGCAAGGTAAATTGCTAACAATTCTCGATCGAAGGTGCTGTATTTTCTCTGTGCGTCGGTCAGTTTTTTTGAATAAAAACCGAGTGGCTGCCATCTTCCGTGAACGTATTGCTGTAGGGCTGCGCCGACACACGTGTTGGATGCATCACACATGAGTGAGATGGATGCATGTGGAGACGGGTGTGTCAACATAACAGCGTTTCTGATACTGGCTTTGCTTGCTTCAAATGCTTGTTTTTCATCAGGCGTTAGACGAATGGGTGTCTTGTCGTTTTTTTTCGAAGTGCGTAGGTACTTGAATAATTTTTCTTGAGTATGTGCTGCGCGCGGGATACTTTCTTTGTAGAAATTAATTATGCCCAGGAAGCGTCGTAGTTCTTGTACTGTTGTCGGTTCTGGGAATGTTGTTATAGTCTTGACACGTTCTTCAATTAGTTTAATTCCGTCGGCTGATACGTTGTAGCCTAGGAACTCGAGAGTTTCTCTTCCGAAAACGCACTTAGACACGTTTATTCGCATTCCGTGCTTATGTAATCTTTTGAAGACTTCTTCTAGGTGTACTCGGTGTTGAGTTTGATCAGCGGACGCCAGGAGAAGATCGTCGACGAACGGGAACACGAAGTCTAGGTCACCCAATATATTATTCATGTGGCGTTGAAACGTCTGACCTGCGTTGCGTAATCCGAAGCACATTCGCGGGAATTCAAACAGCCCGAATGGAGTGATTACGGCAGTCTTCTCAATATCTTCTTCTCGAATACGCAGTTGGTTGTATGCTTTGCGTAGATCGATTTTTGTGAATACCGTCATTCCTTGTAATCTGTAGGTGAAGTCACGAAGGCATATTGGGTATCGATCTGGCTTCGTCACGGCGTTAAGTTTTCTATAATCTCCACATGGTCTGAGTTCACCATTCTTCTTCTGAACTAGGTGTAGAGGACTAGCCCATGGTGATTTGCTGGGTCGACATATACCTTGCTCAATCATTGACTGGAATGTGTCTTTTGCGGCTTTATATTTGTGTGGCGGCAACGGGCGAGCTCTGCAGTACACGGGCGGTCCACGTGTCACGATGTAATGTTCCACGTCACTAGCACTTGTCTTGCTGAAGTTGGGTGATGTGATGTCGTTATATTTCTTTAGCAGGTCGCAGTACGGATCGTTCACATTGAGTGTAAGTACCGTCGGAGTTGATGAGCTGCTCGACAGACAACCGTTGATTGATAAGCCTGTCTTCTTGTCAATAAGTTTCTGGGCTCGTAGGTCGACTAGAAGGTTGTGATGTTGAAGGAAGTCTGCACCGATGATTGGCCTCTTTACGTCAGCAACGGTGAATCTCCACTTGAATGATCGTCGTAGACCAAGGTTGAGGTTCAGGTCGCGTTCGCCGTACGTACGTATAGGCGTGCCGATCGCCGCGTACAGTAGTGTGTCGCATGTCGGTGTATTTTTCTTGCAGGGCGGTACAACCGACACGTTCGCTCCAGTGTCGATCAGGAAGCGTAGCTTGTTGGCAGAGTCGTAGATGTACAGACGGTATGCAGTTATGTTGTTGATCTCGGCTCCCGTCGTAGCCAAGATCTCGGCTAGTTTTCCTGTTTCTTGCCATATTTACAAGGTGATCTGCAATTGCGTGCGCGCTCGCCGAAGCGTTTGTGAAAGTAACAAGCGTCGCTTGCCGCGCGCTCGGTTTTATATCCTCGGCCGCTCGATCGAGTCCGTGAATGCGACCGTGAACGAATGAAACGGCGAGATGCGTGTGTCGTCCTTGATTGTCTCACTTTTAACTCAGCGATCTCCTTCGTTAGTTTCATGACGGCGTCTCGCAGGTCTTGTTGCTCGTGTGGTTGCCGTTCTTTGGCATGTGTCGCCGATTTTGGTGGCTTGGAATGATCTTGACAGGTACAGGAACACACAGAACGTGACTCGGATGACTGGTCGTGCATTTTGTCAGCCATTGCAGCGAGTACGTCGAGGGACGCCTGTTCACTAACTGCCAGAACTGCACGTGTGGACATTGGTAGGTGACGCATCCACAACACCTGGAGCGTGGAATCAGGCATTTTTTCGTGCGCAGGTTCTCTCATGCGCCTGAGAAGCTGTGATGGCTTTTGGTCGCCAAGTTCCATCTCGGTGAGGAGTTTTTGTAGCTGCTGGGTTTCCGATTCTTCGTATACGGAAAGTAACCTTTTCTTGGCTTCCTCGTATCTGCCTGTGCGAGATTTGGACATAATAATGTCGCTAATCTGTTCGACATCCGGTTTCTCGAGATGTGACACCATCAAACTGAATTTTGACTCGTCGGTGGGCTTTTGCGGGCCGACCACCGTTTCGAATTGCCCAAACCATAGTGTTGGTTTGTCACGCCAAAACGTAGGGATACGGGCTTTGACGGAGATTGTCTCAATCTCTTCGGAGTCCATGGTACTGGCTGTAGAATTGCTGTAGAACGTCGTTCGGGGTCACCACTTTACCAAGGGTTGTTGGTAATTAAAACAGCGTTAGTATAAAATCACAACTAATAATTTATTTACAAAATTACCTAGCCTATGTACATATTTTGGGTAGCACTACTAGCCCTGGGAGCACCATCACAAAATATTGATCCACCAATCACGGGCGACCACTATGACTATACGATCAGTGGAGTTCTAGGGCCGCGGCACATAAATACCAGGCGAGCCGGCGCGGCGCCTCAGTGTCCGACGCGCGCGCTTCGCGTGAGGTCGTGTAGTCGATGTTTGCAGGTTAGCTGGTACAATACCAAGAGTTTTCTGCCCCCTATCCAAATTCTCAACTACGTATGATGTTAATTTATGTAATGCGTCGCTGGTAGAAATTTTTTGTCTGAATCCGAATTGATTTGCTGAGATAAGTTTGTGAGACTCTAGATATTTTTTCAGCCTTGTATTTATCAACCTTTCCAACAATTTTGAGAAATTAGGTAGGAGTGAAATGGGTCTATAATTCGACACCTGTTCTCTGCTCCCAGACTTATAGACAGGCACAGTAGTTGCCTTTTTAAATGCGTCTGGAAAGATTCCCCTAGAGAAACAAGTATTAAAAATCACAGTTAAGGGTATGACCAAGATGTCTGCTGCTTTTTTAATAAAGGTCGTAGAGATTCCGTCCCATCCTGAAGAACTCCTATTTTTTAAGTCAATTATATATTTTTTAATTTCTATCTCATCAGTTGGGAGAAGTAAAAAGGAGTTTAGGGGTCCTTTATTTGATTTCTGTGCACATTGCTTGCTTAAGTTTAGCTCATTGGTGTTAGTCCGCGACAAAATTACATTTGCTAGGTTATTGCCAACATTAGCGAAATATTTATTTATAGTATCTACTGTATTTTGAGTGGTTGATTTGGTTGACAGTAGCTCCGATGGTATTTTTTGTTGAGTTTTTAGATTACACATTTGTTTAACTAATTGCCATTGACCCTTTATGTTACATTTTTTCTGTGAAAATTCAGATTTAAAGTAGTTATTTCTCAATTTTTTTAGTAAATTATTACAAGTGTTGCGGTAGCGCTTATATGTTAAATTGAGAATAGAGTTTTCAGGGTCATTTTTTAGTTTTTGGTGGAGTTTGTCTCGGTTTTTCATACATCTGCACAGCCCAGGTGTGATCCAGGGTTTGATAGTTATTTTTTGCCTTGGTATTTTACGAGTGACTGTGTGTGTTGTTAAGATTTCTCTTATAGTATTTAAGAATACATTTGTCATTTTATTTGGGTCATCCGAATCAAGCTTTTCATCCCAACTAATATTTTGAAGGTCTCTTATAGCGGCATCATGGTTGACTTTGGTATCATAAAGGTTCCTTTTTTGTCGGGTACTAGTTTTTAGGGGTAATGAGACCATAACACTGTAGTGATCCGTTAAAGTTGAATGACATACCAGAGTTAAAGTGCTAAGTTTAGTTTTAACCAGGGTATGTTCTCTTAGAACATTGCGGCCTGCTTGAAACTTTTGTACGGAAACTAACTCCATCTATCCCTCATGATGAAAACTATTTACTAATTTTACCCGTTGGGTTACCACTTTAAAACTGTGTTATGATTAATTAATCAAAATAATAATATTTGTAAATACTGATGTTGCTAAATCGTATTTATATATATTTATTTATATATATTTGCACTAGTTTAATTTAGTAAATAGAAAAAGTAAAGCAACGAATTCTATCAACAATAATTTTAAAAACGTTTTTTGTTGTAGTTACACCATGATGACATAATTGTCAGATAATAAAAGCGTTAATTTGATTTCGAGATTTCAGGTGAGATTGTTTGTTTGAAAAACGTTTTGCACTGAATTTCGATTTCGAGTTGAGCCGCTGACCCTGGACTTCCACTTCGAGTTGAGCCGATGCTCCTCCGTTTTGGCGTGACGAGTTCACAGTCAAGTGCTCTTGTTTTGTGAGATAGGACTCTGTGTGAATTGACTCTTGTTTGGTTTGAGACAGGACTCGTAGTTAGTGATAAGTGTGAGAAATTGACTCTTGTTTGAGATAGGACTCGTGGTTATTGTTGTGAGAAATTGACTCTTTTGTTGTTCGTAATTTTCTGGTGTTCATTAAATCACGTACAATGTCTTTCATGTCCTGTTGTGTGCCTGGCTGTACAATCACTACAGCAGACGGTTCGTATAAGTATATCATATTATATTAATTTGTTGTTTGTTATTCTACATAAATAAGCTCAGTCAAAAGTAATTAATGAAAAAATATTCCAGGTGTGCTGCACAAATTTCCAAACCCAAATATTGAAAGAGAACGCTTCCAGAGATGGGTTCAAAGTGTTGGAGATACTATCAAAGAGTTTGATGAAATCTTCATTTATAACAACCGCAGAGTTTGCCGAAGACATTTTGAAGCAGTTTTCCAGTACCCAAAGAATAGATTATGTAAATTAGCAATACCCACATTGTTCATTGAAGGTAAATATATATATTTGCTTGCACACTATAATAGGGTAAATTTTCCAACCAGACATGGATTACTATATTTATTTGAAACTATGAGAAATATCAAAACATACTGAATGGACACTTAGGGCAATTTCGGCAAAAACCAAAACTGTAACATTAATTCAAAATCATTACTCGTGTCCAAGAATTGTACCAGTTTTGTTTATAGGATAAATTTTTGGAAAGTAATAATAAACTTAAGATAAATGGCAAATAATCAAAAATGAAATAATACAGTTCTGTTTTTGATATGTCATGTGTACTGTAAAATGTGGTGAATAGAGAATGCAGGGGTAAATCGGAACCAAACTTTGAAAGGGATTTTAATCTAGAATTATATTGTGAACAGTCTTCCGACAAAGTCTGTTCATTTTCAGGTATTAAATAAGTTTCATGTTTGTAACCTATTCTATATAGGTATTACATGGATTCACCCTGTTTTACTGTACCTAAAATTGATTTCATTTTCAGGTGAGCACTTAAATAAAGAAGAGACTGTTCAAATGTTAAGTGTTGAGTGTTGAGCATTCACCAACTTCAGCTCTATTAGACATAACTAACATCAGCCTGTCAGGTATTTTGTTTTTCATTTTATTAACCTAATTTAGCCTATCCAGTGGGTAGTTACCATAGTGAGTAGGTACTTAACCTGGCTTTGATGTAAATTGACAAAGTTGCAAAAATTAAAACTGAATTATATTTCTGAGTCCAAATCTTAATACTTTGTTTAGTACTTTCGTTATTGACCTATTATTTTTAAATGCATGAGTCAAATTAAAAAGTGTATAAAAACGTGGGAAATGTTTATTTTAAAACTGCATAATATCCTCAAGTAAATAAAAATATCTTTTTTATAAGATCAATTGTAAACTAAGGAAATTGACATATGTATGGGAAGATCAGTGAAGTTCAGCGTTTGCTGAATAATTTGTTTGTCCAAAACTTTCAGTAAAGTTATTTTTTTTATCAAAGTCAGCAGCTAATGTTTCAAAAAAATTTATTCATTTAAATTTCGTGCATTTTTAAACATTCACTCTATGATGAAATGTAATGTAAAAAAAAAGGTGAACAATATTATTTTGATTTTCTAGGTTCTGCAAGTAAGATTAATATTACTGATGAGAAACCATCCACTTCAAGGTCATCTAAACAAAACACCATGCCTATGGAAATTGTTCCTTCAGAACCAACAATACCTTTGGATAATCTTAACAAAATCCTGAAAAACCAAGGTACTTACTTGAATCAGTTTTTCATTGTATTATTTATAACTTAATTAACTTATATTTTGTGTCTGTTTGTCTACTAAGTTTTAAACAATGGATTAATGGACCTTTGAAGAATTTGTTCATAGAGGTGTCTATGTCATAATTTGCTAATATTTAAATTGGCTAAAAGAGATATAATACTGTGTCTTTATTATTTTGTTTTAACAGCTTTATTTTTTTCAGAAAACCAAAACTTGTTATCGTTAAAGATACGTGCGAGGAAAGAAATGGATTTAAGAAAAACAGTACTCCAATTAAAATCAAATTTAAGAAGAGCCAAAGTACAAAAACTTGCCTTCAAGCAGAGGTTGTCAATAGCAACAAAAACGATCAATACAAAAGCATTTGAGGTGCTTACCCAAAATATGTTGAAAGCGACCAAAACTTTTTTAAACATGCAGGTTACCCAAAGTGGTAAAAAGCTAAAGGGAAGAAGATTCACATTTGATGAAAAAGTTTTGGCGCTGTCTTTGTTTAAAGCCAGTCCAAAAGCATATAGATATTTAAGTGAGCTCTTCATTCTCCCAAAAAGAAAAACAATACAGGGTGTGCTTCAAAATTTAACACTGCAACCTGGAATAAATGCACTTATGATGAAGCAATTGAAAAAAAGGGTGTCAAAGTTGCCCAAAACACATAAGTTCTGCAGTATAATTTTTTGCCCAAAACACATAAGTTCTGCAGTATAATTTTTGATGAGATGGCAATTGCTCCCAGCTTGAATTACGACGTAAAAAACGACCAAATAATTGGTTTTGTTAATGATGGAGAAAAACACACAAATGAATTTGCAGACCATGTTTTAGTTTTTATGGTGAGAGGAGTAGTAAAGAAATATAAACAGCCAGTAGCTTACAGCTTCTGTGCCGGGTCCACAAAAACGTTGGACTTAAAAAGACTTATCAAAACTGTGGTTCAAGCTGTGGAGGAAACAACCTTGCAAGTTTTGGCAACTGTTTGCGACCAAGGCGCTACAAATATGGCTGCAATAAACGCCCTAATATCTGACACTAAACAAAAATATGTTAGGAGGAATGAAGAATGGCGAGGGGGTTTTTTTGAAGTAAATAACACAAGTGTTATTCCCTTATATGACTCCCCTCATCTGCTGAAAGGTGTAAGGAATAATTTACTAACAAAAACATTACTGTATAAATATGAAGACAAGCAGTGTGTGGCGAAATGGGAAGACGTAATAAATTTGTACGAACGTGCTTCAGGCTTCATGGGAGTGACTGTAGTTCCAAAATTAACATTACTACATGTGATACCAAACATGATACCCAAGTTGAGGGTCAAACATTGCACTCAAGTATTTAGCAGTACTGTTGCTGTTGCAATGGGAGTGATGGCAGGTAATTTTGACAATAATAGTTTATTATGAAAGTATTTTGAATAATTTCAAATTTATAAACATCCTACTTCTTACTAATCTAACTTTTTATTACCTACTTACCATCTTATCTTACTAGTCTCACTAAAAAACATTTTCATGTTTGTCTGGATGGATGGATGTTTGTTACTCTTTAATTTGGTACAATTTTGTAATCTTGGGGTTGTAGCTGGGGCAGCCGCTGGCAACAGCTAGTATACATAACAGTATAAGTGAGCAAACTGCTGTAAAATTAATTAGCTCCACACAATGTCCGTGTAGGTCCTTTCTCAGTCATAATGGACATGAATTCCTATGTTTAATGTTCTTTTGTATCTAATTTCAGATGAAGGTAAATTGAAACCCGCTGCAAAAGAAACTGCAACAATTCTCATGGTTTTCGACAGATTATTTGACTCTGTCAATGGAAGCTTCAGTGAAATAAAAAACGGGAAGATATACAGAGCCGCTGTAACGCCAAGATCGCCACATCATAAGTTATGGATTGATAGCCTGCCAATTCTAAAATCCATGAAATTTGTCACAAAAGATGGAAAATCGGCAACAGTTCCGTCCCTCTCCAGTTGGGTAAAAACAATAGAAGGGTTTCAAAAAATCTTTAAAACAATGAGCAATAAAGGTGTGAATTCACTTCTATTAAGAAATTTTAACCAAGACCCCTTGGAAAACTTTTTTGGGGCCATTCGAGCACATGGCGCCAGCAATATTATGCCAACCGCTGTAGGATTTCAAGCAGCCTATAAAACTCTGTTAATAAATAATATGACGTCGGCTCACTCAGTTGGTTCCAATTGTGAAAAAGACGAAAATAAATGTCTGAAATCACTAAAAAAATTGTTTAAAAAAAACCACACTGAGGAGCCGCGCCATGAAAAAGTAGAAATTGCTGAGGAGCATTTATTTATGCAACTGAAGGATGTGAACAAAATAATTGAGAGTAAATCCCCAGTGGACCGGGAGAAATGTGCAGCTATTGGCTATTGCAGTGGCTGGCTGATAAAAACGGCGAAAAAGAAAATATATAGATCATGTGTAAATTGTAAACACAACTTGGAGAGTGACGGAATAGATAGTTTTCACAAATTTATTAAAGCCAAAGAATATGATAATAAGCGTTGGTTGTGCTATCCTAAACGAGAATTGTTTGAAAATTTTGCCCACATTGAATTCATAACTTATGAAATATTAAAAAAATCTAATAATCACTCCAAAATATTAGAATATATAAAAACAATTATTAGTATACACCTACAGTGGGACTTCATAACATGTGAAACCCACAAAGAAAAACTAATAGAATATTTAATTAATAAAAATGTTTTATTTTGTGTAAATAACTGGTGCAAAGAAGTAAACCAAATATTGTGTGGAAAGGCACCATTATCTGATCCAACAGATCCTATAAAAGTTCAGGCCTGGAACCACCACCAAAAATATAAACTAAGGAAGAGAATGAGGCAAAGTGGTGTGGAGGTAAATGTTTGAAAATTGTCATTTTATTTTGCCTCAATTATGTTTAATGATACTTTTCAAATATACATCTCTAAGGCCCGCTTGCACGAACCCGAGTTATTTTTTAACTCAAATTTAGATTCCCAACACAAGGTTAAATTGACAGTTTGTCGTACAATCTTGTCAATTTAACCTCGTTTAAACTCACAGTTAGTTGCTAACTCTGAGTTAAAAGATAACTCGTGTTCGTGCAAGCGGGCCTTAAATAACTTAAAACAGCTTAAAAGTTTGCATTACTTTAAAAGAAAAAGAATCCTCAAATGTTCAAAAATGGTCGAAGTATTTTCGATGCTTTCCTATGCTTTAGCTGTTTTTTGTCGTTTATTAGAAATATTTTTAACATAGTTATTATGTTTTTAATTAATTAAGTTCTAATCCGATTATTATTAATTTGAGCTGATGTACATCTGACGTCTCACAACGCACAGTTGAAAACCAGCGTCAAGATCCCTGTGGCCTGGCTTTATGCTGAATTGAGCCTTTTTGGCACAGCCATTAGGCACACGGTACCTGCATTCATTGTATTCTCGTAATTATTTTTTTTTAAATTGTAATTATGTGCTTAAGGCTTGCCAAAAAACTTTATTTTCTTTCTTTCTTTCTTACCATTAAAAAATATTTCTTTTATACGCTAATCTAGCATTCTCAACATCTTTTGACACACATACCAATAAAACCAGACAATAATGTACTTTCAACCAGTAAGAATAAAAAAGTTATTTTATAGAATTGTTTTTTTGGAACAGGAACGCTGCAAGCGAGATTTGCATTATGTAATTGAATACCTACTACTTCTTAAGTATTTAATTAGACAATCATTGTAAACTTATTGTTATCTATGTTCAAAACTAAAAATAAATGTGAAAGTAATTTACAAGGTTTTTTATTACAAACAATAAAATCGTTTAATCTTTACTTTCCTGTAAAAAGATTTTTGACAAAACTTCTCTAAATATTGTCAAAAATATTCTGATATTCTATCGTTTCTTTCCCATAAATAGATTTTGACTTAGATATCTAAGTCAAAATCGATGGGAAAGAAACGATAAAATATCAGAATATTTTATTTGAAGCGGCCATAGTTGAATGCAGCTATAGCTATAGTTATAGATTTAGTTCACCACCACCGCGGATAGATGGCGCTGCTTGTATGATGACGGAATCACAGCCGAGAGTACCGTCTATCTCTATACTATTTATTGTAGTCTTTGGTTTTAACAAAACAGTGATGCAGACAGTTTGTGTCTCTTGTAGGGAGTGTATGAGTTGTAAGTAGTCCGTAGGACGCCAATAATGTCATGTAATCGGAAACTTTTGGTCTATTATTTTCTAGGTTAATGTTTATGTTCATATCGCCCATCAGAATAATGTTTTTATATTGTTTAAGCCGTGTTAGAATGTTGTCTAAGGATTCTAGAAAGGGATCTAGGTTTTTGAAAGCCGGGGGTCTGTATATTGATATAATTGCTAGGTCATTACCGAGTGTTGATACTAGACAATTCACTTCTCGACAACAACTTGGTTCAAAGACATTGACTTGTATTGTTTCTTTTATATATAATACGATACCATCATTTTGATTTAGATGTGACTTTGTGTGAAAGGATCTGTAGTTCTCCATTTCCGGTATAATCGTGTTTTCGGTTAGCCAAGATTCAGTGAGCATTATAAAATCATAATTGATGTCTAGTCGTTTGAGAAGAACAATTAGTTCTTCGTAGTTGCGATTTAAACTTCTTATATTTTGATTTAAAACTGAAAAACTATTAACACCTGTATTGAATGTAGCTTTGCAGTGCTCTGGTATGTCTATAGCCATCGCCTCTCCAGCATTGACAAATTCGTCAATGTCATTTGAAATAACTTGTATGTCAACCATAATCTAAAGTGTAAACAAGGATGGAGTAAGTGAAGATGCGATAGCAGAGACAGGAGACATGAGCAGTATAAGATGTAGAAGCTGGTAGATTGTGGGCACATAGTAGACATAATTGATTCATTGTACAGACGCCAGCACATCAAGCTACCACAATCTGTCAGATTTCTTTAATGGAATTTCAACCTTATCACAAGAGTAGAAGGTTAATGTTTGATTGGTAAAATCTGACAGATTCGGGTAGGTTGACCTGCTGGCGTCTGTACATATATAGTATCTGTTAAGTGATGTGTAGTGTGTGCAAGTGTAAATCAAAGCTTTCAAGTAATTTAAACAATAACCATAATACTTATCAACTAGCATTATAAAAGTAGAAAACATATAAAATATCATATTTAACATGCAAAGTTTAAATTCTGGCAACACAAATCCACTATTATTGACTATAAGATTGTCTGTTTGGTACTCTTGTAGTCACTTTTCTGAATATAACCGGTGTAGATCGTTTTCGCAATTAATTAGTGTCTGCTTATCTTGTAGTGTGTAATATGATTTAGCAAGTTTGCAGTAATAGCGTGTAAGTAGTTTACGTAGAATGGCGAATAAGTATTATCTAAGTGTAGTCAATAAAGGGATCGCACGGCATACGGACGTTTCAATATAAACTCCACCTAAACCCTGAGCCCAATCCTGCATGGCGACCCTGCCAGGATTTCTTCTGACTGCGGATCAGAAGATGCCAGTGCTTCAAATACGTTTCGGCGTTATAGTTACCTGTGTGGCCGCCGACAGCGTATTTGTATTGATGGTGCCTCATCTTCTTGGTGCAATACTTCTGCCGGCGTACCGCAGGGGGGCGTTCTATCTCCTCTTCTTTTCGCTATATTCATAAATTCTATCTCTAATGAACTTCTTTCATCCTACCACCTTTACGCTGACGATTTGCAAATTTATTCCCAAGCTCCCGTAGATGTATTGTTTGAGGCGGTGAATGTGGTGAATAAAGGCTTAGCTCGTATATCTAAATGGAGTTCGGCTCATGGTTTAAAGGTTAACCCTGCAAAGACTCAGGTCATTGTTGTCGGCAGCTCTAGGTTGCGATCAAGAATTAACTGGACAGCGCTACCCCAGATAGTTTTCGATGGAGCTACAATTCCTTATAGCGATTCAGTGAAAGACCTAGGAATTCACATTGACAAAGAATTGACCTGGGCTTCTCAATTGCAGGAAGTGAGTCGCAAATTGTTTGCATCTGCGGGGTCTTTACGCAGGTTGCGTAATTTCTTACCAACTGCCACTAAAACTGCGCTCGTACAATCCCTTCTGCTCCCGATCCTCGACTATGCTGATGCCAGTTACCCAGATCTCACTGAAGTGCAGCTAGATAAACTTGAGAGACTCCAAAATTTTTGTATCAGATTCATATTTGGCTTGCGCAAGTATGATCATGTTTCAGAGTTTCGCGTTAAGCTCAAGTGGCTGCCTATCCGTCTTCGCCGGAATACGCATATTTTATCATTATTGTACAATATCCTCTTTAATCCTACAACGCCTTTCTATCTCAAAGAACGTTTTAAGTTCCTACATGACATACATTTAAGACACTTAAGGTCATCGGAGAATTTGAGACTTCTAATGCCTGCTCATTCCACCAAATATTTTGATCAGTCTTTTACGGTCCAAGCGATACGTTTGTGGAATGCATTGCCAGTCTCGGTAAGACAAGCACAGTCACTCGTTACCTTTAAAAGATTAGTTTTTAATCATTTTCTTTCACTCTGACATTTATAACTTTCCTTTCAAACTTTTTTTTATTTTCTTTATCTCTATATCACTGTAGGTACTACCTGTTGTCTCTGTCACTTAATTACTAAAGAACACATTGTAAACACATTATATATATATATATATATTTATATAAATATATATATTTAATTATTTAAAAATATATAATATGTATTTATGATATAAATGTAGGTATATGTATCTGTTATTTATTGAACTAGATATGTAATATTGAATTATTTAAGTAAGTATTGTTATTTATTGAACAAATGAACATCCATATGTTTGTAAATGAATTATTTAGAAATACAGTGCGCCAGTGGCTACCTCCACCTTTTTAATTTAAGTTTGTACAGTCCATCCAAAGGTTGTCTGGAAGATATCGCTATTAGCGATAAGACCGCCATTGTAACCATAGAATTAGTATTATTTATAATAGTTGTGTAACAATTTTGGTGTACAATAAAGTATATTCTATCTATCTATCTATCTACATGGACAATTAAAGTACCCCATCAAAATGTGTCGCTCAGATATCAAGAAGGACGAAGTATTCATCACTCAGAGTGCTTCCGGTGGATCAAACAGCAGCGCGGAATATCATCTTTCTAACATAAGCGTCGTAATGTTCGTCATCTGCACAATACTGTCTATTGCAGGACTTTACGGACTATACGTTTTGTAAAAAAAGTGTCATCAGAATTGGATTACGAGTGAAGTTATGACACAAAACTTGAGACGGTCCTTCCGCCGCGTGACCACTAGATCCGGAGAGGAGCCTACCTGTGTTACCTGCGCCTGCCGTAAATAAAACGAAAAATAAATAAATAATGAAGAGTGAAGAAAGAAGATAATAATAATAATAATAATAATAATAATTTATTTTCAATTTTTCGGACAACAAAAAATCCATAGTGTTAGTAAAATACCTTAAATTTCTAGTGTTAGTAAATAATTTGAAATTGTTTGAGAAGCATTTTGCAAGTGAAGATGAAGGAATAAACTTGTTTAGTTTATTCTTTCATCTTCCCCATAAAATGCCTCAGGAAAGGAGAAAACACACTCTCGGCCACTGTTTTTAGAATGCTGTTATCACTGGCCCGGGTTCTAGCTGCCAGAGACGCTATTTTCTTCCGCACGACTGCGTGAAATCCGTCAGTACGATTCAGAGTGAACATCTCTGACGCGCTACAGAACCGGGACAGTCTCAACAGCATCCTAAAAATATTGTTGTATTGGACGCGCAGGACATCTAGCGACCTTTTGGTGTAGCTGACCCATAGACCCCCCGCATACAGACCCTGACAATACGCCTTGAAAAGTGTTATTTTGACCTGGTCCGTACAGCGGGCGAATCTACGCGCCAACATATTACCGCGGACCGCCAGTGCCCTGGGCTCCCTCTCAATATCAACATTATCTTTCAGGTCGTCGGTAAGTATATGTCCCAGATATTTGAATTGATTTACTCGTTTTATGTTCAAGCCATTTAGGGTAAGGTTAGGTGAATAATCTGTACACTTACCGGCGACCCCAAAGATCATGTACTCACATTTCCGTACATTATATACGAGCCCGTGCGCAGCCGCGTAGTCCTCGCAAACTTTCAACATGTCCCCGATAGACCCCGCAGTTGGGCCCAGCAGCACCATGTCGCCCGCATAACTGATGCTATTAATATTAACACCACCTACCGAACAGCCGACACGCATGCTGCTGAGCCCGACCATGAGGTCATTCACATATAGGTTAAAGAGCCTGGGAGACGTCAACCCTCCCTGTCTCACTCCGCACTCCAACCCATAAGCCTCAGAGAGAGTGTTGGACCACCTTACATGATTAGTTTGGTTCGCATACCAAAATTGCAGAACTTTAACAATTTCCGCCGGTACATTCCTGTCCCCCAGCTTCTTCCAGAGCACATCATATGACACCAGATCAAAAGCTCTGGAAAGATCCAGGAAACAGGCATACACCGGCGTTTTACGATCTGTATAATATTGCACAGTATTCTTGAGACTTAGGATAGCACTTTCAGTAGACAGTCCAGGTTGAAACCCAAACTGTGAGTCGTGCAGATACAGATATTTTTCCAAGCACGAATCAAGGATACTGTCCAATATTTTAGCAATAGTAGTTGCAAGAGAGATCGGCCGGTAATTTCCCCTGTCCGAGATATCCCCTGTCCCGTTTTTGACTATTGGTATCACAAACCGTTTTCATGAGTTCAGCTGGTAGATATGCATGACTGATACACATTGAATAAAACAGGGACAGGACCCTCGGCAGGTGAACACCTGCAAACTTAAAATGCTCGATGCTGAGTCCATCGTGTCCGGGAGATTTACCTCTACTCATTTTTTTGATAACAGCTCTGACCTGTTTAGTCGAAAAAATCGTCATTGGCAACTCTCCCCCACCGAAGGACTCAGCATCGATCATCGTACTTGAGGGGCCGAGAGGTGATCGTACTTTGAAATGTTCCATAAACATATTCGAAATTTGCTCAGGATCATTCAGTCCCCCGACGCTCATCGGTAGCCCAGGCTTGGTATTTATCTTACCCGTAGCTTTCCAGAACTTGCTAAAATTTTTGTCGCTCTTTGCTCTGCTAAAAAATCCATTTTTAGCTGTTCCCGATTATTTTGGCACCATTTATGACGACTCTTAAATATTTTCCGGGTCTCACACATTTCTTCATATGTTACTCCAGAAGTCGGTCTATTATGTGATACCCAAGCTTTGAATTTTAGCCTGGCCTCTCGATAAGCGTCTCGAACATATTTGTTCCAGCCACACACAACTCTGCCTCTCCTTGGCCGGGACCGAATGTTCCCATTCGTCATTTTCGCTGCGTCACTTAGGATATCAACAATATTTTTATATAAATTATCCAGAACACATCTATGTTCGACTACTTTGCAGGCCCCATAACTACACTTTTGGAATTCGCGGGGAAGACTGATGTTCCGCAGCTTGTCATTACATAACTTGCGATATTTTGTAATTTGGGCTTCATCCCGTTCACCCCACGTTACACCGCAATGATGAAACTGTTGCATCACTATCTTTGGCCTCACTAAATTCAGATCACACTCAATGTACAGTGGTAAGTGGTCAGATAAAAATATCTCCTCTTCTATGTGTACCCTAACAATAGTTTGCCACGCTGATAATGATACTACGCAGTGGTCCAACCATCTCCTGCACCCGTGTGCTTCGCTAACAAAAGTGTAGTTATTGGTCGCATACCCCAGTTTCTCAATGTCCGCACAAATCCAGGATTGATCAGTGCAGAAACTTATGAGTTCTTTATAAAACAGCTCATGAGGATGCGCGTTATAGTCACCCAAAATAAAAACACTCTCTACTCCTCCACTTTCCACAATCGCACTGATCTCCCCTAGTACTTCTGTGAAAATTGGCAGGTTGTCGAAAGAGTCAGTTGGCATGTAGACTGTAACAATAATAATGGAGCGACCGCCCACAACAGCCCTGATAGCAGCCAGGCGGGTGCTTGTGCAATCTATTATGGATACCGCCTCAAAGACTCCCTTCCTCCATAGAATGGCCACACCCCCATATGGCCTCCCTACTAGTAACCCGGCTGATGTGTCAACAGCCGAATTACCAGTATATTCAAAATCATCGCTGATGGTTCCTAACAAAGGAATGTCATGAGGGAGAAGCCAAGTCTCTTGGAGGGCTACTACATCTGACCTCTCACAAATTTTCCTTACACAGTCAATCGAACGTTTGACAGACTTACAATTAAAGCTAACTAATTTACACGAATTATTTTTATTCTTATTGTTCATAATTCAAATTTAAAAATACTATAACCTAGTGTCCTTATTCATTCTTACGATACTGAAAACGCACAAAACGCCTAAAAGTTATGCCTTCTGGCCACAATTCCTTATTTAAAAACAAGTTAAGTTTTGCTTTAGAGACATACAGCTTATAGGCACTATACTTCTTTGTTTCCTTTATGTTTATTGTTTTAAGGCAAACACACTCAGCCGTTTTTTCTTTTATATAGCTAATTATGTCCTGCTCACTGGTTTCCCTGCTCACGTTCGAAATAAACAGAGGCACTTTGACGTCTGCCGCTTTAAACTTACTATTCGGTGCAATAACAGCACACCCTTTCTGACCAATTAATTTGTACCGTTTGGATGTTTTGCTCTGCACTAACGTCCATTCACTATTACACTCGCTTACCGCTTGCTCACACTTTGCACTTGACTCCCGCATACACATACCCGCTTTAGGTGCTGGCAAATCATTCGTTATATTATTTCCAAGTACTGGAGCTGCGTGAACCGACCGTTCCCCATCGGTCGCTGTCTCGACTGAGGAGCGCTGCGTTCGCGCCACGGCAATCGGTGTGCTGCTACCTGGTTGGTGCGAAACCGCGGTACACTCCGCGGCCTCAACACGTTTCTTTTGTTGCGCTGTCCCACTCGAACTATCACCTTCGCCGCTTCCTTGACTAAGTGCGGCTGTCCTCCCGCTCGCTCCTTTCAAAACCGCAGTGCAAGTTTTGGCCTCCACGTGTCCTTGAATCTCTGTCGCACCGTTCGGTGTATGTATAAAAGAGACAACAACATCTTCGTTTGATTTTAACGTTGATGAGTGCCTCACGTCAGCTGGGCGGTCACTGAACTCCGTATCAGCTGATAATTGTGACGCCGTTATAGGCACATATTGAAGACCTATGGGACCACTGTCATTGTTCTCGCCAGGACCAACTGGGCACTCACGGGCCCATGAATGAGTAGGTAACCAACAAAGCAGTTGTCCTGGCCGGAACAAAATGGACGCGGTACGCGCCCGTTGATGACTACCGATGCCCAACTTAATAATATCCTAATACTACTGACCTTACTTCGAGCCGATATGGTTTGATGACCAATCGCAAGTATTGTGTTGCTGTGGGTGAGTAGTGTGTATGTAAAGTGAACCTTGCGATGGCCTGCAGCAGGGTCTTGACGCGCCTTCGTCAGCTCGCCCGCCTTCCACCAACGCCTTTCCACTGAATCTCGTGCAATTTAGTCTATTCGGTCCACAACACCAGGCCTCGGTGCTCGATGCAGCACACCCGATACGAGGCAAACCGTTTAATTAAGTACTGATATTAAAAACCCGCGTGCCCGCGCAACGTCGAAATAACATAACCTCAAAAAGCCAACACCGGTTGCTTTTCGTAAGCGATCTGTGTCTGTGGCCCGCGGGTGCGCGGCTCGCGGCAGCTACCGTCCTGCTCGCGCACGTAGTGATCTCTCGCTCGCGCAGCCGATCGAGCGCGGTAGTAACCGATCTCGCGCGACGCGGGCGTTGTGATTTATTTATTTTGCTAAACTAAAAGGCTTGATTACGAACAATCACCCGCCCCGGACCGACCCGTTGTCGGTCCGCTCAAACTCCCGGTAGTCGGGATAACGTTGAAACTGCCCGTCTAAGGATCGAGTCCCTCACCTGTACGTCTGCGATCCGTGGAAACCCATCCTTGCCCGTAATCAGGTTAACGATGCGCCCCCGTCGCCAACACAACGGTGATAGGTTAGCATCCTTAACCAGTACGAGGTCTCCAACGCAGGGTGGGGTCGTCCTGTCCGTCCACTTAACGCGTTGCTGCAGAATATGTAAATACTCCAGCGACCATCGCTTCCAGAAAATTTGAGTCATTTGCTGCAACATCTGATACCGTGACAACCGGTACAACTTAACATCTGTATACGGATACTCTGGCAAGGCGTTAAGTGGTTGGCCAATTAAAAAATGGCCGGGGGTAATGGCCTCAAGGTCATTCGGGTCAGCGCTCAACGGGCACAAAGGTCGCGAGTTTAAGACCGCCTCAATTTTGCAAAACACCGTGGACAACTCTTCGAAGGTGAGGATCGTTGAGCCGATGACCCGATACAAGTGAGTCTTGGCAGATTTAACTACTGCCTCAAAAATTCCACCCCAGTGGGGGCATCCAGGTGGGCTGAAATACCACGAAATGCCCCGACTGGCGAGGCCCGTGCCAATCTCTCGCTCATTTTGGCTCAAGAACAATACAATTTCCTTTAAACAACGGTCGGCGCCCTTAAAGTTGGTACCACAGTCCGATCGAATTAGTGACGGTATTCCCCTTCGAGAAACGAATCTATCCAATGCTGCCAAAAAGGCCTCCGTAGAGAGATCAGCTACCATTTCTAAATGAACTGCCTTGGTCGCCAGACACACGAAGACGCACAAATATGCTTTAACCGATTTCGCGTTTCGAAGACGTGATGTCTTGACCATGAAAGGCCCCGCGAAATCTGTCCCTACGCCAGCGAATGGCCGAGCCTCTGTGACCCTGTCGGGCGGGAGATCTCCCATTTGCGGCTGCATTGTGGCTGCCTTGAGTCGGTAACAAGGCAAGCAACGAAACACAACACTCCGTATCACTCTCCGTGCCGACAAAATCCAAAATTCACGCTGCAAAATGGCCAGAAGGGTGTTGCAGCCAGCGTGTGAATTACTGATGTGACGGTCACTTACTAACAACTCCACCAAAGCTCCCTTCTTAGGGAGAATAAGAGGATGCCGCGCTGCATAGGGCAAGTTGGCATTCCGTAGTCGGCCTCCCACCCGGAGCATTCCATGCTCATCGATGAACGGATTGAGGCGGATAAGACCATGCTTCAATCGACCCGCGCCGGTCCTCAGGACTCTAAGTTCGTCCTGGAACTCATAGCCCTGAACGGCCTTCACCCAAAGTGAGAGAGCCCTTTGTTGCTCCTCAGGTCCCATTACAGGCGACATGTTCCGCTGCGCGACAGGGCTTTGACAATTATGGAAAAAACGCATTATCCATCCCGTGACTCTAAGTAGCTTACCCAGTGAGCTATACCGTCCCAAAAGAGTGTGGTCTATGATGGCAGACTCCACTGTAGTCACATTAACCCTTAAACCCTGGTCCGGGGGCAATGGATGTCGTCCGCACTCATTGAATGGCCACTCCGTATGTGGCCGTTCCAACCATTGAGGTCCCCACCACAGAGAATGTTCAGCCAGAGCAGGCGCCGGACAGCCGCGTGAGGCGCAGTCAGCCGGGTTTAACTCGCCTGGAACATGTCTCCAGATCAGAGGAGTCTCCGAATTATTTATTTGTGACACTCGGTTGGCCACAAATACCTCGAGCGTGTGAAGTCTGCAGCCAGCACAACACGATGCGGCTGTCAGTCCATGCATAAACCGTCTCGTTCAGATCCACCGTACCACGCAAGTTCTGCACCACATGGTTCAGGAGCCGCGTCAGGAGGGCTGCACCCGCCAATTCCATCTTCGGAATCGTCCAACGAGTCCGAACAGGCGCAACCTTGCTCTTGGCCGTGGCCAAGCGTACGATTCCCATACCAGCAGTCTCACCTGTTCTAAGGTAGACTGCGGCTGCGTATCCCTTCTCCGACGCATCACAAAACCCGTGCAGGGTGGCCTTGGCTCCTGCCTGTGGGAGCAGTTTGCGCGGGATCTCAATCTCCGTGATATGTGGTAATGTGGTCACGAATGCCGACCACTCCCGAGCCAGCTCCTCCGTGAGCTGATCATCCCAACCTAGTTGGGCCAACCAAAGCTTCTGAATGAAGCACTTAGCCATGAACGTGACCGGCGCGATCCAACCGGTTGGATCGAATGTTCGGGCGATGGTTGAAAGGACCGATCGCTTGGTCCAGGTCTTCGACAGCAACTCGGCCTCACAATTATACGTGAAGACATCCCGACTCGGTCGATACTGGACCCCTAATATTGCCAATGCATGAGGATTGTCAGAGTCCTCAAACAAGTGTGGGTCTTGTTGGTACTCATCTGGAAGTCCCGCCAGCACCTCTGGGCAGTTCGACAGCCACTTCCTGAGTTCATAGCCACCGGAGGCCATGAGCGCCACCAATTCATCCCTTAAGATGAGCGCCTGCTCAATACTATCTGTGCCAGTGCAAATGTCATCTACATAGACGTCCCTATCAATGACGGCGGCCGCGCGAGGAAAGCGAAAACGTTCCTGTTCAGCCAGTTCTCGTAGCGTACGAATGGCTACATACGGGCTGGGCTTTAATCCGTACGTGTTTGTGTTGAGCTCATACGTAACCATCGGTTCTTCTGGGCTCTCTCGCCACAATATCAGTTGGAACCGACGGTCGTCTGGATGGATCTCCGTTTGGCGGAACATCATCCTCACGTCCGTGACGAAGACGACCTGGTGTCTCCTGAAGTCCGTTATAATATCTGCAATGTCTCTAGTCAACTTAGGACCAGCGTGCAGACATTGATTCAGGGACACTCCGCTGGATGTCGCCGCGCTCCCGTCAAACACGACCCTGATCTTGGAGTCAGGGGTTTTCAGGACTGCATGATGAGGCAAAACGTAGTGCTCCTCATGACGCCAGTCTACCCGGGACACCGACATGTGGCCCAATGCCAGGTATTCGCGCATGAACTCCACATACTTCTGTCGGAAGTTGGAGTCCCGTTTCATGCGCCTCTCCATGGCCACCATCCGTTTCTCTGCCAGACTCCAAGAGCTCCCCAGCGGAGGTCGATTCGATAGAAACGGCAACCGTGTCATGAACCTGCCAGACGGGAGGCGCACCGTGTTACTTTTATAAAATGTCTCGCACTCCTCATCAAGCGGGCTAGTCCTAGAAGCGGTGGGTGGCTCTTCCGTTGCCCAGAACCTTTGCAGGACCTCTGATAAAACGCTGCCATAATATATCTGGCTATAATCTGTTGCGTCCTGTGGTCCCCGTACTGGGCCTAATAATGCGTATCCTCCCGCGGTGCGCATGGCCACCACCCCGTTCGGTTGTAGCTCCCGCTTGCCACTCCGTAGCAGCTTCCCGAGGACGTCAGTTCCAAGCAAGACGTCCACCCGCCCGGGAATCGCAAAATAGGGATCGGCCAACTTCAACCCGTTGGTCAACTCTTTTACCGCCAGTGGTAACCGTATCTGAGGAAGGACCCCGACCACTTCATCTAAAACAATAGCGGTGGCAGTCACCCGCGTGACCGATGCCGAGTCACCCATTTCAAACTGGAGAGTAGTCTGACCCCTGAGGTGAGGTACCCGATTACCACCTATACCTACTGCGCCATCCCGTGATGGCTCTAATGTAAGGCCCAACCTGTCCACTAGACGGCTAGACACAATACAACCTTGTGCCCCTGAATCCAAAAGTGCTCGCACGTGCACTGCCTGTCCATCCGTACCCCAGACAGTAATCTTAGCTGTCGGTAATAATACAGTCACTGGCGGGTTGGGCACTCTGGATGAACAAGCTGCTAATTGCTAGCAGGAGCCACTTCCCTCTCCTCCCGACAGAGGAGGAGGGAGCCCCTGGCCCGTATACGGGTCCCAACCCGGGTAGTACACCCCACGTCCCATCGGTGGCATGCTCGTCGGTCGGTAGTAGCCCACTGGCATCCTTCCAAACTGCGGTGGATGCGCCCTCACACGTGGGCGCTCTGCGAGTGGCGGGGAGATGCAATGACTCGCGGGCGGCAGCGTGCCCCCCAGCGCGGTCGAGTAAGTCGCATACCCCGGCTCCCCATGCATTACCTCCGGGCACCCGCCCGTATCTCGGCGCCGGTCCTCCTCCCGCGGAAGAGACGATGGCGTCGGGCGGTACTCCGAATGCCTCGTTGACCCCCCTCCCCGAGGGAGGGGCGACCGCTGATTCTTGGATGCCCCCCCTTCCCTACGGGGGGGTGACCGTCCACCCGAAGCTGGCCTATTAGGGGGGGTTTGACCTCCCGACGAGGCCCCGTACGCCTCCGCCAGGCAGAGAAGCTCATGATGGGCCCCCCCGCATGTCCGACAGGTTGTGGTCTTACTGCACTCACGCACAAAATGTGTGCCCAAGCAGCGAAAACACAAGTAGCGCTGCTTGACTACCCCTCTGCGCCGTTGCACCCGCTGCGCTTTAAAATCCGCGCACGCGGTGAGACCATGTCCCCCCTCCCGGCAGAAGGGACACACTTCCGATTGGAGGGCGTTGTATTTCTGTCCCCCCCGACGGGGCTCAACCGGCTTGGACCCGCTAGGACGTCGGGTTGACTGGGGAGGGTGCGACGTGGTTGCCCCTTGGCAATCCGCCCGCCTGCACTCGCCCTCTAAAAACACCCTCAAATTCTCAAAGCTCGGGAGGTGATCCGTTGACTCGCCCCCATGTGCTTGCTCAAACCGCGCCACTACTTCGCTCGGCAATTTGCGTAGAACCCTATTAACAACAATATACCTATTGTCCCCTAACGACAACTTAAGTCGATCTAACGTATTAACCGCTACCGTGACCGGGTTTAAGATTTTCGACCTTATTTCGTGCACGTTAGAAACCTTCGGGATTCCAAATATTTTGTCGATGAGCCCATCAACAATTAATCGCCGATTATCGTATCGGTCAATTAATAGGCCCCATGCCGTTTCATAACTAGCGTCCGTAATTTCCAAATGGGTCAAAATGTCGTGAGGCTCACCGGTGAGCCTCCCCATTAGCTGCGCCATTTTATACGCGGGCGAGAGGTCCGTACGCGAATGCACAACGCTACTAAAGATATCGCGAAATCGCGGCCAATCGGCATACTCGCCGCCAAATTCTGGTACATTTACTGGCGGCAATGGCGCCATGATCCCTACGCCCGCCGGCCTGCATTTTTCACGAATGACGCCTTTTCGCGACCGTTCAATGTCGGCTGCCGCTTGAATAATGCTCATCACCATTTCACCGCACTGGTCCACATTACCCCGCACTACCGCCTGAGCATCCTTTTCCACCGGTGGGTCTTCGTCGTCGATACGCGCTAAATATTCGGCGTGGCATTTTAATACCGAGTCATACCTCTCATCTACTTGCCGAGCGCGCGTCAACAGCGCATCTTCGCGGTCCGGTCGACCAATCAGCGTCACCGCTAATGAAAACCATCTTAACTCAGATTCAATTTTTGTCGCGATATGCTTAGTTACTGACGGAGCCATAGTACCAACCTCAATACACGCCAATAAACAATAAACACTTAATTTAACCGAAACTAAATAATTATTTATTTACTTACAATAATTATACGTTTACCGTATATATACGCAATATATCGCAACAATAACAAAGTTTTGAAGTTATTCACACAACCAATATTCTTATTGTCTAATGCAAACTTAATTCATAAGTACAATGGAATGTGGTTCAATCACGGCCTACCTTCAATTGAAATTATGGCTAGACAATTTATTTGTGAGTACCAAATGTACCAAATCTACAAAGTGGGTTAAACCACGCTCTGCTACCAAAAATATGTTCTCGCCAGGACCAACTGGGCACTCACGGGCCCATGAATGAGTAGGTAACCAACAAAGCAGTTGTCTTGGCCGGAACAAAATGGACGCGGTACGCGCCCGTTGATGACTACCGATGCCCAACTTAAATAAAATAAATAAATAAAATAAAATAAAAAGAGTTATTAAGAAGGGGGGCGCCACTTAGCCACGGTTAACTTCGTATCCACAAACAAATATTGCTAAATAATAGTAAAGTGAGTGCAAAAGTGATAAAAAGTGCTAAACCTATACCTGAGACTCTAATCCGACGTATCTAGATAAAATCATAAGTGAATAATCTAGCAAATTAACTAAAAATTCAAATAAATAGTGAAACAACATTTTGATAAAAGCCAATAAAGTAGCGTATTTCCCTTTCCGTGTTCAACTGGCGACACCGGTCTCGCGAAATCCACACGCTTTTGTTTTACTACGGAATCCTACGATCCCGTGTTCAATTCGCGTCAACTGAGCACGCCTTTGTGATCAAGTGGCGCTGGGTAAGGTTTAACAAAATCGTGTGCAGTTGAACTGAACACTATAAATGTGCTTCGTAGTTTTATGAGCGAGCGAAGCGAGCTCGGGACTCGCTGGCACCCCGACTCGGACAATTTAGGTTAGAAGAGGATGGCGGGGTCTGAAAGACCCCGCCATCCTCTTCGTGGTTATTTTTTTTTTAAACCACCCGGAAGTAGGAGCCCCTTAACAAAATCGTGTGCAGTTGTTACTATATAAATAAAATAGTAGAGTAGAGGGTCGACGGAGCCCCGCTTCGCGGGGCTCCTACTTCCGGGTCGTTTAAAAAATTCTAACCTAAATTGTCCGAGTCGGGGTGCCAGCGAGTCCCATTCAATTACACACTGTTTTGCAAAAGTTCTTTTAACGTTGCTTGATCGCAAAAGCGTGCTCAGTTGACGCGAATTGAACACGGGATCGTAGGATTCCGTAGTAAAACAAAAGCGTGTTGATTTCGCGAGACCGATGTCGCCAGTTGAACACGGAAAGGGAAATATGCAATAAAGTAGGTACTTACAAAGGCAGTGGACAAAACATTTTTAAACAGAAGTTTTAGTGCGTGGAACCTAATATATTTGCAAGTTGAACAGTGTGTGTAGTGCACAAACATTACGGAAAGCCTCGAATACTATCCAACCCGAGACTAATAATATCCTAAAATCTATAACATTTCACCGGGTAAAAACACTCCATTGGTGTTCATCACAGTTCTACCAGCGCCATCTATCTAAATTGGGTGTCAACCGCATGCATAACATCTCGACATCGATCAAGAAGACGTGGGGACCAACTATCGCAGCGCCATCTACGATTGACTTTGGGTTGCCATCTCCATTGTGCTGATCATAGTACTGATAGCTCCATCTATCTTTATTGGTGTCAACTACATGCAAAACAGACTCGTTATTGATCAAGAAGGGTCCACAAACACCATCTACCGGAGAACGAGAGTACTACTTACTGCAATTGAACACTGGACAAGTTATCCCACAATTATTAGTTCACATAACCACCACGAGAGGGCATTACTTGTATGGTAAACAAAACTTGTTTGAAAAACAAAATACATACAAAAACACCTATTTGCAATGGAGGATGTTATGATAGCACTTCGTAAAATACAAGACGAAATGAAAGAGCATAGCAATATGATTTTAAATAGCGCAGAAAAGATAACTGAAAGCGTAACAGAAAACATAGGTAGAATCATAGATGAAAAACTCCAAGTATGGGATAAAAAAATTTGAAAACCTCAAAGAAAGAGTAGAAAACCAAGACAGAAGATTATATTACTTAGAAAAAGAAGCAAGACAGCGCAATCTGGTATTCTTCGGATTAGAGGAAGATGAAAAACATTACTCATACTTAACCTTGGAAAGAAATATACTGAATTTTATACATAAATATTTCTCAGTTCAGTTAGAAAGCAGAGACTTACAAGCGATAAGAAGAATTGGAAAAAGAAACGATAAACCTCGCCCTATTGTCGTGACATTTACTACACTAGGGATAAAAGTAAATATCCTCAAACATAAAGAAGCTCTCAAGGACACCCAGTTCTATGTAAAAGAGGATTATCCACAACAAGTACTAGAAAAAAGAAAGGAATTACAGGCACAACTTAAAATCGAAAAAGAAAAAGGTAATAAAGCCGTAATTAAATACGACAAGTTAGTCATACTAGATGCTAGACCTGAATATACAACGAGTGGCAAAAAGAGGAACCTTTCTAACTCTCCTGAAGATAATATACACTCACAGACAAACTATGGAACACGAAGCATTAAAAAGAATAAAACCCTTGGAACACAAAATGAAGGAGTGATTAAACCTTCTATTCTTAATTTCCTTGTAACCAAGAATAAGATACAGGATAACAACGATAATAATGCATAGCAACAAACATCACGGCCTCCCCCAAAAAACAGAATCAAGCAAGCTAAAGGAACTCATGAAACGCATCTCCCAATCCGGCTGGTCCCCGTGGGAGAGGTAGACCACAACCCTCTAGAGAAAACTAATGCAAGTGCAACCCGTGAGCGAAACGAATTCTATGTGGCAACATATAATGTCAGAACACTATCATCCTACTATCGGCTTTTGGAACTCAGCGAAGCCCTTAAACATATTAAATACGACGTCATCGGTCTTTGTGAAATTAGAAGATCTGGTAATTGCATAGAAGAATACGAAGACTTTATTCTCTACTATATGGGACAGACGCCAGGCTTATACGGAGTAGGATTTATTGTAAACAAACGCCATAAGAAGAACATTATATGTTTCAAAGGACTGTCAGAACGTGTCGCTCTACTTTCGATAAAAATCGAAAACATTGAAATAAGTGTAATACAATGCTATGCCCCAACAGAATCAGCGAGCGACAAAACAATTGAACTTTTTTACACCACTGTCGACAAAGCGTTGAAAATGTCAAATAGTAATGTAATTGTTATGGGCGATTTTAACGCCAAAATTGGTCAACCTAAACGAGAAGAAAACCTGGTCATGAAAAACTTTGGATATGGCAGTAGAAATAATAGAGGCAATAGACTTATTCAATTTGCACGTGAAAATGAAATGGTAATTTTAAATACCTTTTTTAAAAAGAAAACCAGTAAGAGATGGACCTGGAGATCACCGAATGGCATGATAAAAAACGAATTGGACTACATATTAACAAATCTCCAAAAACACGCTCACGATGTGCAAGTAATTAATGTCAACTATCCTAGTGATCATAGACTGGTAAGAGCGACTTTTAAGCTGCAGCCCTTGAAGAAAAATCGAAAAAGCTACGGAACTAATAGTAAAAATAGACTGAAAAATGAAGAAGAAATACAAACATACAAGGAAGCACTTAAAGACTGTTTAGAACATACTACTTGGGAAAAATGCTGCACAGTGCAAGAACTTAACGATACTATTGTTTCTGCAATTGAAAGCAGTCTCAAAATAGCTCATAACCCTGCAAAGCATTATAGTATTTTTTCTGAAAGTACGAGAAAGTTAATGTCAAGACGGCAATACCTTCAAAAAATTAAACCAAAAACACGAAGCATGAAAAACGAGCTTAAAGCTCTCTACAAACTTACCAGCAAATACATACAGCGTGATTACAACACCCATCGTATGAAAACTATTGAAACACACGTTTTGAAGTCTGGCAGCTTAAAGAGAGCCTACAAAGAATTGAGGTCACATAAAACTTGGGTAGAAGGGTTAAAATCTTCCAATAAATCAACTTGCAAGAGAAACGAAATACTTCAAATCGCAACAAACTTCTACCGAAATTTATACAAATGTGATAACAAACAGCCAATGACTAGTATTTTACCAAAAATGCCATCTTCAAACATACAGGACATTACTGAAGCTGAATTAATGAAGGGAATTGCAAAGCTGAAACTTGAAAAAAGCCCAGGACCTGATAAAATAACTAACGAAGCACTAAAACTTGGAAGTTTCCACTTAGTGGGTCCACTAACACAGCTTTTCAATTTGGTCGTAAAATCAACAAGTGTACCGAAACAATGGACGGACTCTGACATTATCCTACTGTATAAAAAAGGAGACCCAAACAATATCGGTAACTACCGACCAATAAGTCTGCTGTCATCAATATACAAATTATTCTCATCAGTTCTGGAACAGAGAATTAGGAACATTATAGAAATGCACCAACCTGTAGAGCAGGCAGGGTTCAGAAGAGGATTTTCTACTGTAGACCATATCCACTCTATTGAAATGCTCATAGATAAATACCAAGAATTTCACAGGCCGCTCTACCTAGTATTTATCGACTACCAAAAAGCATTCGATTCTCTGTTTCATCACTCAATATGGGAGGCTCTGCAATCACAAAATGTTGATTCAGCATATCTGAAAGTTCTACAAAATTTGTATCAAAACTGCAACAGTAGGATTAGACTGGAGAAAACCGGACCCCCTATCCCTATCAGAAGAGGAGTGAGACAGGGAGATGTCATCTCCCCAACAATATTTATTGCTGTACTACAACAAGTAATTGGACAATTGAACTGGAAAAGAGTCGGTCTAAATATAAATAACCACTATATAAGTCATCTAAGATTCGCCGACGACATTGTTTTGCTTTCAGAAAATACAACCGAGCTGCAGTCAATGATAAACACCCTTCACACCGCAAGCCAACTGGTAGGTTTAGAAATAAACCGTAGTAAAACCAAGATTATGTCAAATTCTATAAAACACCCTGTATATCTAGAAAATGAAGCGCTAGAATATGTCGACAGCTATATATACCTAGGTAAACAAATTTCTTTCCATAAACAGAGAAACGAACATGAAATAGACAGGAGAATTTCGAATACTTGGAAAAAATTCTGGAGCCTGAAAGAAATTATGAAAAGTGACATGGCAATCAGCGTCAAGCAAAAAGTTATGGATACGTGTATACTGCCATCATTAACCTATGCCAGCCAAACTTGGAAGCTAACATACCGAACAAAATCAAAAATCAGATCGTGTCAAAGAGGTATGGAGAGAAGCATGTTAAAAATTAAAAAAATTCAAAGGATTCCACATGCAAACATAAGAAAAAAAACAAAGGTTACGGATGCCCTTTATCATATCAAAAAACTGAAATGGCGTTGGGCTGGTCATATAGCCAGACTAACAGACAGTCGATGGACTCAAAAAATAACATCATGGAAGGGACCACCAGGCGTCAGAATGAGAGGCAGACCGGCTGCTCGGTGGGCTGACGACATTATTAAAGTGGCTGGCGAAAACTGGATGGAGACAGCGAAAGATAGGGAGAAATGGAAATCTCTAGAGGAGGCCTTCCCCTTCGAAACCGAGGGGTTCTTACATGCGCCGTAGTTACATTAATATTTTTTCAACTTTATTATAAAAAATTACTTGTTTTCTACATAAAATAATTTTCTGTTTACATTTATGTTATTTTAGTTTTAGTAAGAAATATAAGGCCTTTTTATTTTATTTTATTTATTTATTTATTATTAAAAACCCGCGTGCCCGCGCAACGTCGAAATAACATAACCTCAAAAAGCCAACACCGGTTGCTTTTCGTAAGCGATCTGTGTCTGTGGCCCGCGGGTGCGCGGCTCGCGGCAGCTACCGTCCTGCTCGCGCACGTAGTGATCTCTCGCTCGCGCAGCCGATCGAGCGCGGTAGTAACCGATCTCGCGCGACGCGGGCGTTGTGATTTATTTATTTTGCTAAACTAAAAGGCTTGATTACGAACAGTCATATTGACTATTTTGTAGACAGGCCCCTCTTCTGTTGACATTGACATGCGAAAACATGTTATCTAATAATGATGCATGCTTCATATTATGTACCTCCATTTTAAGCAGTTCAAACTTTTCCGTAGTAACGGTTTTTTCCTCCAGCGCACTGAGTTGGTTTTGCAACTTTAGTATGTCCTTTAGTAGCCGAGTCACATCTACGTGATCAAATGTGACCGGCGGGACTTTGTGCAGCTCCTTTGCTAATATTGGGAATAGATCTTGATCTGTGGTTTTCATAAGGCCGATTATGTCTTCAAGATCACGTAGCACTTTCTTCTTTCCGTCCTTTCGTCGTATCGGCCGGCATCTTCTTTGAATTGGGCACCGACTCGAACAGCAAGGTTTTAGCCTTTAGAATATCTTCAGCCGAAAAAGACGTAGTACACAACTGGTGTATACTCTGTTCGTCCATGAAACCCATGACATTTCGCAGGAATGCCAGAACTTCATTGATCACAATATTGCAATTCACGCACTTTACAGTGTTCGAGGTCATTGTCCTCCACGAGTCACCGGTAGGTACACGTAATGCCACAACCGCGCTGGGGCACGTACGCGATAAAACTATAGTATAGAAGAAAGAAAAATAAAATAATAGAAGATAAAATAATAGAAGATCAAGACCAATTATTGAGAAAAAAAAATACAGAAGAATGAAGAAATAAAGTTTATTTGTTGGTGGAGTCTAGGGATTTCCCGGCTCGGTTACGTGTGGTGTCCAGGGTATGCCCGGCCCAAGCTGCCATTCCTGAAGATGAGCTAAGCAGTCACCTCAGAAGACAAGCCAAGCAGCCCGTCGAGACGGACCAACTCAGTGAAAGGTATGAGTGCGGTACTCACGAAGTGTAAAATTAGACTTAATAGACTCTATAATTATTCATGGATAGACTTAATGAAATTTATGAAAGTTTACTAGATTTATGTGTTAGTATTAGAAAATTAGGCCCTACACGGCGAGGTGAAAAAGTAGGACAGCTAAAGTTTCTGGAGGCTAATAATTTGTTTAATGAGTTTACATTATTAATTAAATACGGACAACTAAGTAAAAAGGAATTACATTTAGATCCGTCAATACCTAACGAAATAGAGAAAGTATATAGTAAAATCTTGGGTTATAAAGACATAATAGATATTTCAGAAAGTTCGTCCGAAGAATTTTTAGATTTAGAGGAAAATAAGACAACATATAAAATGGAGAGTTTTAGTTTAAAAACGGCTAGTACTTTGATTCCAGTTATGGACGGAAAGGAAGAAACAGTAGAGAGAATAATCGAAGGTATAGAGATGTATGAAAGTTGCTTGAAAGAAGAAGGTTGTAAGAAATTGCTAGTTGCATTTGTATTAAAGACTCGTCCATCAAAAATAGCGAGATTAAAACTGAAAGAAAGTTACGAAACAGTTTCTGGATTAGTAAAAGATATTCAAACGTATCTTCTTACAAAAAAATCTTCCAACTCAATAATGACACAAATTAATAATATTAGTCAAAACAACTTGACTATAGGCGAATATGGAGAGAAACTGAGATTTGTTTACCTCCCTTACCATAGCGCAAGCAGACGGGAATCAGACAGCCGCCGAGATACTAAGTCCAATAAATGAAAGGTTAGTAGTTAAAAGATTTGCAGACGGTCTGAGAAATCGTCGACTTAGTACTATTTTAGCAGCTAGAAATTATAGCCAACTGAAGGATGCTGTTCGAGCAGCTGAGGATGAGGAGCTGTCACTTCCCGGGACATCAGGTCTGGATGCCGTATTCTATTATACACGAGGTAGAAACTCAAGGTACAGTCGGAGTCGCGGAAACTACCATCGTGGGCAAACTACTCAATACCGTGGAAATCCTTCTCACTACCGAGGTAATAACACAGCCCTGCAATACAGGGGTCAAGGGCCCGCACAGCGAGGTTTTCCCCGTGGCAGATACTCGTATTATCAACCGCGTGGATACTATAGGCAGCCAAATAAAAGTTACTACAGAAGTAATAGGGGTCATTACAGAGGTGCCAGGCAGGACAACGTGAATGTTGTCAATGCGCCAAAAGAGGAAAAGAATAAAGAGGTAACGAATAAAGAGGAAAATTTAGTTCAGTTTTTTCGGAACAACTAATTATGGGTTAGTATGTGATGGTCTAGATTTTATCTATTTATACGCTGGAAAACAAAAACTTAAATTCTTAATCGATACAGTGCATCTATTTCATTAATCAACAGAAAGTCAAACACACGAAACAAAAATATATAGCGATCAAACAAGCATAAAAGGTATCGGTGGGAAAGTACAGGCATATAACTACGCCTACATATCTTTGAAATTAGAAACGGGTGTACAGTTTCGTTACAAGTTTCATTTGTTCGATAATATTCCGTGTGAATCGGATGGAATACTCGGTTTAGACTTTCTGAGAACTTATAACGCTAACATTGATTTACCAACAAACGTACTCAGCTTACTCTAACTGATAAAGCGCCGCATTATCACATTGAAATACAAAACCGTCAACCTATTCACACGAACATGGAAAATTATTTGCTTATTCCAGGTCGAAGTGAGTCTATACACTATATCGACATAAACAAAAATGTTTACAAAGAATACGTTTTACACCCAAAGCAAATAAATGACAATTTATTTATAGCGAGTTGTATTTTTCAGCCAAAACGAGGTAAAGTACCAGTAAAAATTTTAAACACAAGTGAAAATTTAATCAAAATACCAAAATCAAAATTAATACTTAACGATGATTTAGACTATTTGGATAACTATAATATTTGTTTGTTTAATTAATCGGAAACGGGACTGGAACGAGTAAAAAAATTACTATCAGAACTAAATTTGTCACATTTAAATTCAAGCGATAGAAAAGATTTAGAAATAATTTGTGCTAAATATTCAGACATATTTTTCCTTCAAGGAGACAAACTAGGTACAGCAAATGTAGTAGAACAGTCAATAACAATAAAATCAAATACGATGCCAGTGTATACTAAGCCCTATCGTTTGCCTCAATCATCGAAATCGGAAATTAATAAGCAAGTTAATAAAATGTTACAGGACGACATAATAGAGCCCTCCAGTAGTGAGTGGAACAGTCCTATTCTTTTAGTACCCAAAAAATCTGATGGAGAAAAGAAATGGCGTTTAGTAGTGGATTATCGAAAACTTAATGATTGTATCCAAGACGATAAGTTTCCACTACCAAACATTACAGAAATACTAGACTCTCTTTCAGGAAGTATTTGTTTTAGCCATTTAGATCTTTTCCAAGGGTTTTATCAAGTTAATTTAAAACCAGAGAGTAGGGATGTCACCAGTTTTTCGACTAGTGAAGGTCAATATCGTATGAAGCGCCTTCCTATGGGTCTTAAAATATCACCAAATGCGTTTTCTAGAGCCATGTCAGTTGCCTTGTCGGGACTAGCATTTGAGAAATGTTTCGTTTACTGTGACGATCTTATTGTATTCGGTAGGACAGTAGATATACATAATAAGAACCTTATGGATGTTTTCGATCGTTTAAGGAAAATGAACCTTAAGCTAAACCCAGCAAAGTGCGAATTTATGAAAACTCAATTACTCTATTTAGGTCACGAAGTTTCAGCTAATGGTGTATTACCAGATCCACAAAAAATAAATATAGTTAAAAATTACCCAGTACCAAAAAATGCCGAAGAGGTTAGGCGATTCGTTGCATTTTGCAACTATTATAGAAAATTCATTCGATCGTTTGCAGAAATTACGGTACCACTAAATAAATTATGTAGAAAGAACGAAATTTTTGTATGGACAAGTGAGTGTCAAAATAGTTTTGACATTCTCAAAGAAAAGTTAATAAATCCACCAATTTTGCAATATCCCGATTTTTCTAAAGAAAATGAATTCATACTTCAAACAGACGCATCTAATATGGCAATAGGATCAGTCTTATGCAACAATGACCTAAGACCAGTAGCTTACGCCAGTAGACCACTAAATAAAGCAGAGATAAATTATCCTACGATACAAAAAGAACTTTTGGCAGTGGTGTGGAGTATAAAATATTTTAGACCTTACTTATATGGAAGAAAATTTACTATTCTAACGGATCATAAACCACTCATCTATCTATTTGGCATGAAAGATCCATCTACACGACTTTTAAAGTTTAGGTTACTATTAGAAGAATATGATTACGATATTAAATACATTAAAGGTACAGAGAATAACGTTGCTGATGCATTGAGTAGGGTTACCATAAGTTCTAACGAACTAAAAACTTTAAATGCAAAAAGTGTAAATATGGTAATGACAAGGGCACAACGTGCGAGAATAAACTCAGAGTGCAAAACAATACCTACCCTTAGTGACAATGGTTCTCTTAATATAACTGACGAACCGAGGTTTGGCCAACCAAGGATAGCAGAGATATTAAGAAAACCTAAAGAAGCAGTAGAATTAAAATTTCTAAAAGGTAAGGAACTAAACAAGAAAAATATAAATTATGAAAACGAATGTTTTGCTTATGTTGAAAATGAATCAACTCTTTTTATCAATCTCAATTATATGTCGCATTTCTCGCGAGTCGAATTTGCGGATTTATTGAGTGAAAATTGTAGAAAAATCAATATTAAAGAACTATGCATAGTAAAAGATAAAAATAATTTTAAATTTATTAAAGAGTTGATCAATGAAATAAAAAGAAGACCACAGTGGACCGGTCCACGAATAAATATTATAAGAGGAATAAAAAGAGTCCTAGAAAATGACGAAAAGACATACATACTACATGACTATCATTTGCTGCCAACAAGTGGGCATGCAGGAGTAAGACGTATGATAAATAATATAAAGAGTAAGTATTTTTGGCCAGGCATGGAGAACGACGTACGATGCTACGTTTCCAAGTGTAAAAAATGCCAAACTAGTAAGTATTCTAGAAATATAATGGAACCAATGGTCATAACTACAACGGCCACAAATGCTTTTCAAAAGGTATTTTTAGATTTAGTTGGCCCTTTAGATAAGGATTTAGAAGGTAATGTTTATATTTTAAGTTTACAATGTGAGCTCAGTAAGTATGTCGAAGCGTATCCATTACAGAGAAAAGATACGGTAAGTGTAGCTAGATCATTCGTAAACAATTTTATACTTAGGTATGGTTTACCCACAACCGTTGCTACCGATCGAGGTACGGAATTTATGTCGGAAACAATGTCTGAGGTTTGTAAATTGCTGCAAATTAATAAAATAAATTCGACTGCATATCACCATCAGTCGATAGGTGCCTTAGAAAACACCCATAAGCATCTAGCAGCATTTTTACGTACTCAGTGTGACGGACATCCAGAAACATGGAGTCAATGGTTGAATTTTTGGTGTTTTTCATACAACACTACCGTCCACACAGAAACAAAATACACCCCGTATGAGTTAGTGTTCGGAAAAACATGCAACTTACCTAGTAATCTTACCAATGACGTATAGTAGAACCACTTTACAATCCAGATAACTATGCATTAGAACTTAAATATAGGTTACAGTTAGCTCATAAGGAAGTTAGGAATAATTTAATTATAAGAAAAACTCTAAGAAAATTAGTATATGATAGAAAATGTAATCCTATAACGTATAAAGCAGGTGATTTAATACTAATCAGAAATGAAACAGGTACAAAATTAGACAAATTATATAATGGACCTTATACTGTGTTAAGCGATAAGGAACCTAATGTCGTTATTAATAAAGGCGATAAATTAGAAACAGTCCATAAAAATAGAACAAAGAGATATGTAACTTAAGTACCGACCTATATTTAATCGATTTGTTTACATTTAAGTGATATCATTGTTATGACAGGTAACACGCTACATTTTAGCGGCAATTTACATTGTTTACATTATTAATAAAATCTTTCTTAAACTTTCGCGATTGTTTAAGATAATGTTGTTTAGAATAAGATTATAATTAGTACCTATACAATTAAGCTAATGTTTGTTTTGCATTATATATGGATCATAACACTTTGCTCTAGACAGAGTATGAGAAAAAAAAAAAAAAAACACCTATATTAATGTTTTTTTTTGTAACAACCCCTATGGTGTAGTGTGTAATATGATTTAGCAAGTTTGCAGTAATAGCGTGTAAGTAGTTTACGTAGAATGGCGAATAAGTATTATCTAAGTGTAGTCAATAAAGGGATCGCACGGCATACGGACGTTTCAATATAAACTCCACCTAAACCCTGAGCCCAATCCTGCAATCTTCTTCAGTTTTTCTCAAATAAACTTTACCAAATGACGTCCAGCAGAACTTGAAACTATTATCTTTTGCAAATTTTCTGGCCAAATAAAACAAATGTTGAGCTTTTGGAGTTAGGCTTTCGGATAAAAATATTGGTCTGGTAGGACCTTCCACTTTAATATGTGCTGTACTTAGCTTATTGTTAGGGTTATTTTTGTTAAAGTTTCGAGCTCCTTTGATGACGTCTTCCTTAGTTTGGATATTGGTGAAGTCAACTACTATTGATGATACGCCTTCTTTCTTGTTGATACGGAATATGTCTCTAATTTCCTGCCGTTGGATTGAAATACCGAGTACATTTGTCGTATCTAAGATGATTGCATGAAGATCTTCCTTTGATTCACCTTTAGTTTTAGGAATGTTTCGTAATTCCATTTTTGACAGGTTTGACATCCTTTCTAAAGTTTCCACGCGGTTTTCAAGTTGGATAATACGGTCATGGTCTAATTTCCTCTCAGTTTCTAATTTTTCAGTTTTTGTCAATATATCATCGTATTGTTTAGAGATAAGATACATTTTTTCCTTAATTTCTGCGTTTTGGGCGATTATTTCCGACAGAGAATTATGTAGGGACTCTAATTTGCCGTCTGTCTGAGCAGTATGTGTCTTGAACAACTCACGAATCTCATTCACAAACCTTGAGCAATCATCATCGCGTTTGCGCTTTTTTTTTTTTTTTTTTTTTAACGTGGTAAAATCATCAAATGAGTCCTCCCACCCCGGGCAGGGCGGGAGGGACTGTCAGACTTGTACTGACTAAAATCCACGGTGTCCTTCAGTAGCCCTTTATGTACCGGGGTCACGGTGAGGAAATAATCCCGCAACCCCGGCAGGCTTTGGCCCTCTGAGAGGGGGGCCCCGTCATTATGCTGACGCTCTTTGAGGCGCGCGTGGGACACAACGCGCCGTCGACCCGGGCATGGTCCTTGGTCGGGCAGCGAGTTGCCCTTTACTCGCTGCCCGCATGCCCGCGCCTACGGTGGCCGGAGATCATCAAGCGACGTCCGTCGCCGTGGGCGCCTACCACTGCGGCTGGGGCGGAGGGAGGACGCTGTCCTCTCTCGCTCGCGGCCTGCCTCCTCCTTGACGAGCATTACTGCCTCGCAGAAGGAGCTGACCGCTTCCCACTCCGTCTCGCCCCGCAGCATGGCCGCAACCAATGCCGGGCGCGAGAGGTCTCCGCCTATCGCAGCCGTGAGGACACGTCGGTGCTCCGCCCAAGCTGGGCAGTCTTGCACCGTATGCTCCACCGTGTCCTCCGGGCGATCTTCGCAGTGGTGACACCCAGGCGTCTCCTCCTTTCGCATCAGCCACAGGTACCTCCCGAAACTTCCGTGTCCGGTGAGGACCTGCGTCATGCGGTAGGTCAGGACGCCATGACTTCTCTCCAGCCACTCCTCAAAGAGGGGTCTTACCGCCGCAATTGCGGCGTGCCCGGCATATGGGTAAGCTTGGAGTTGCAAGGGATCCCTAGGTCATACATTAAAATCATTAGAAACATATACTCTCACAGTAAAGCAAGAATTCAGCTGGAATCGCTTGGAGATGTTTTCAAGATTGGTAGAGGAGTCAGACAAGGGGACCCATTATCCCCAAAACTTTTCTCTGCGGTTCTGGAGAATGTGTTCCGGAAGTTGGATTGGGACCAATATGGCTTACACATAGACGGAAGGAAACTTAACCATCTAAGGTTTGCAGACGATATTGTCCTATTTGAGGAAAACCCACATAACCTAGGGATTATGATTGAGGACCTTAACAAACAAAGTGAGAAAATTGGACTACTAATGAACATAAACAAAACTAAACGGGTGCGTCTCATTTCATATAAAGTTATTTGATATATTTTCATTTCAATAACGTTCACATGATATAATCAACGAGAGATATACCAACGTTGATATAATTTCTCTACACATAATGTTTGTGTTACTCTAAAACTCATTTCATATAATTTTATTTGATATAACGTTTAATTGAGCGAAAATCATTACATATAACGTTTGAAACGTATAATTTAACGTTTAAACTATTTTCTTTGATGACTTTGGCTTATCCTTTGAACTTTGATTGTTTGCCTTCACGATTGCTATTGTTATTAGAAAAAATTAGTATCCAAGAGCGAGCGAAGCGAGCTCGGGACTTGGGGCACCCCGACACGGACAGGTTAGGTTCGAAGGGGATGGCGGGGTCTGAAAGACCCCGCCATCCCCTTCGTGTTAGGTTACTTTAAACCCTGTACACAGAAATAGGAGCCCCGCGAAGCGGGGCTCCGTCGACGATTCACGGCAGGTGGTACTATTACTAGGTGCATCAGTGTTAGATTACTTGCCAGGAAGAAAACAAAAATTAGACCAAATAAGTTTTATGTCTTTTGAGCGGTATACAAAACGATTTTATAGTCATTGATTGTTATGTTTATAGAAATTAGTCATTATAAAATTATGTCAATCGTTTATTATATTAGCAGATCGTTATATCAAATAAAATTATATATTCAGTTGTTATCTCTTGTAAGTTTTAGAGATTTTGTAGTTATATCATATATTACTTACCCGATTTCATTACTTCTTTTAACGACCAGTATTTCTTCCAGCTGTTAGCTATTCTTTTGTTGATTTCCTTATTGGATTGGTCTTTGTGTGAGATGATTTGTCCTAAATAAATATATTCTTCTACGTAGTCGAGAGGATGGTTGTTTATTTTAATTTCTACGTTGTTCCGGTTGGTTAACAGTTTAGTTTGGGTAAGTAATATATGATACCATCCTCTCGAGTACGTAGAAGAATATATTTATTTAGGACAAATCATCTCACACAAAGACCAATCCAATAAGGAAATCAACAAAAGAATAGCTAACAGCTGGAAGAAATACTGGTCGTTAAAAGAAGTAATGAAATCCACGGAACTAAGCACGGCACTGAAACGGAAAGTTTTTGATACTTGTATCCTCCCATGCCTTACCTACGGCTGCGAAACCTGGTCCCTCACTAAACATCAAAAGGACCGACTAGTACACTGCCAAAGAGCTATGGAAAGGAGCATAATCGGTATCAGAAAACAGGATAGGAAAAGAAACACCTTTATAAGATCAAAAACTGGAGTAACAGATGTGCTAGTAAAGATAGACCAACTAAAGTGGAGATGGACGGGCCATATACTGCGAAGTACCAAAGAGAAATGGAGCAAAATCATTACTGACTGGTACCCTAGAGATGGTAAAAGGAATAGAGGAAGGCAAGGGAAGAGATGGGAAGATGAGTTAAAATTAACAGCTGGTCCCAACTGGAGAAGAGTAGCCAGAGATAGAAAACAATGGAAGATGTTAGAGGAGGCCTATGCCAGAAGGCACACTGAACTAAGAGACATACTTTAGAAGAAAAAAAAAAGTTAAATAGTTCAGGATAAAAGGCTGATTGATTGATTGATTGATTGAATTATCACAATCATCTTACATAATAATTTGCTAATATCACAATCACCTTTCTTATTAGTTTTTAGGCAATTCACATAATAGGTACAACAAAATGTTTAATTTAAATTTCTTACATTATTATAATGATTAATCAGTCTAAACTTTTTACTTACTATGTCTAATTGACCAGATTGCCGTTTAAACCTAATCAACAATAAAGATTTCAGAACTTGTTTGTTATAAAATACGTAATGATAAAAATCTTTTTTTTTTTCAAGAATCTGATAGGATCATTTAAAGGGAATTATAGAAGTCAAAATGTATTCTTGGGATATGGTTACTCTCTATCAACTTCAGTATCGCTTTTTTCTTCTTTTCACACACCTGCATCTTGCTAGTGTAAGCTTGATGTAAAGAACTTGGAGTAACGAATTGCTTTCTAGCTCTGCGCACATTTATTCGCATGAAGTCAGTTTGCTCATAAGATGTTTTTACATAAAAGCAATTTGGATCGTCTTTAAGCACCTTGATCACTTTTATCTCCTGAATTTTAATGATGTTGTTGTCATCAGTTCTTGAAAAATTATTGCCGATTTCTTCAGTCATTTTCTTTAAGTCTATGAAATCTTTGTAACAAAGCTGTGAAACTTTGTAATATGGTGGATTTTTCTTAGCAGTTTTGATCAACGAGACATAATCTTCGGGGACGTAAATGGGACCGGACTTAAGTGCTCTTTTGATTTGCTTCTCTATGACTGAGTGCACTGAATCGCCTTCTGATTGGGTGTGTCCTTTTATTAGGAATTTATGAGTAATTGTTTTAATATTGAATTTACTCACAGCGTAAATGTACATCGCTATCATAATCTTATTTTTTTGCTGTCCACAGCAATTATCAGAGTAAAACACTACTTCAAGATCATCAGATGCACATGCATTACTCTTCTCTTCAAGGTAGGATAAGACACAGGATCCGATTTCTGTTACTCCCCTATTTCCTTGCCCTTCATGCCACACATAACATGAAGTTTCTAACGTTTTCAATTCAGTCACGGTGAAGTTATAAGTAGCTACCTTCGAAATATAATAAAATAAAGAAATTTCGCTTCTTGGAGCAGGTAAGACTGCTTGGAGGTCATAACATGCAGCCACGTAGTTAGAGCTGACTTTACTTTTATCATTTTGTTTTTCTTCTCTACTCAAATCTTTCTCTTTCAAATGTTGTTCGTACTCATCCTTTTTAGCTTCTTTCTCTTCTGTATTTTTGTATGCTTCGCACAACTCGCACAGATCTTTTTTTGGAATGAAAAATGAAATATTAAAATCAGTGTTAAATATTTGGGAAAATACTGTTTTACTGACGTAACTCTTTCCAGATTCCATACATGTTTTTTTGTACTCATTGTAAAGCTGCGTAAGTGTCAAACCTCCGTCAATATACTGTTTCGTAGTTTGAGCTCTTAGGTAATGGCTTTCTATTCGGGGTATACTGTCAATAAATGCATGTACTTCGGACCGTTCAGCCACTTTTTTGGTGTGATTAGCATGCTTTCCTCTCTCGTCTCCAGCAATGATACCATTTTCATCAGTTTTATTGAAAACTGTACGTATTACGCGGTCATTAATATCCAAAGTTGCTTTAAAAAATGTTTTTCAAACCCGTATTTTGTTGTTATTAAACGTAAAGAAAAAAGCTTGATTCATTTTTCTGTTTCTCTGTCGGCAGCAAGTTTTTTCATATCGATATTTGGGATTCACTTCTTCTGTATGTTTGTGTATAAAATCTCGTTGTCTGTTGATATCTCCTAATGCCCAGTAACCGGAAAAAATATTGACCCTTACTGATTCTGGAAATTTTGAACTGCACTTCAATCTACAGTAATCGTTGCAAGGAGGTCTCACTGCTCGTTGCTGAACAATTTTTTTCTTGTTGTTGCAGTATTCTTGACCAGTGTTTCGCAATAACTTAGCAGTACATTTCTTTGATAGTCGTTTCCTGACATTTTGATTTTCAGACGAAAAAGGTTTATGACAATTATTGCAGTCACCTATTTTGCCAAAATGTTCAAAACAAAGAAGACAGGAACATATTTCACATGTACTGAAAACTTGAGATGTACAACCATCATATTCACAATGTTGTACTTGCTCACATGGCTGCTCAGTGTTAGACACGACTTTATCATTATAAGACAAGTTTACTGTCTGTCTTGAAGAATTTTGTCGCCTATCAATATCAGACCTTATTAAATCTGATGACAACATTGGTGTGAAAGCTCTGTGTCTTTTACAGTCGCTGTACGAAACTTCACAAATAAAATGTTCGTAGCACAATAAACATAAGCATTTGTGGCAGGAACTAAAAACTTCCGAGATGCAGTTGACGAATTCACAATGCTGAGCTGGCGCGTCTTGCCTCGATGGCGCGTCTTGCCTCGATGGCGAGTCTTGCCGCGGTGGCGCGTCTTGACTATAAAAATGATGAGGCTTTAAAATCTTGTCCAATCTATGCAGCTTACTAGGTGGAGAATGTATTGAATCATTACTGTCATTCAACTCAATTTCTTCTGAAGGTTTGTACGATGGATCTCTCGCGGAGTCGTCGGAAGAGTAGCGTAATGTTAATGTTTTATCGGTATCGCTTTCAGAGTCGGCGAGGACTAGAGTTTTTTCTTCTAATGAATCGGTCTTTGCAAAGGTTGCATCTAAATCGCTGATAGGAGTAGAACTGCGAGTAGTTATAGTTTTATCTTGTAAAGGGTCCGTTTTGATTACGGAAGAGTTTGAATCAAAACTGCTGGGAGAAGAACATTGTATATTCTCAAACATAATGGAATCAGTTCCTATCAATCGCACAGCGTATTCTTGCATTAAAACAAAACTATCAGTGTTGGGCAGCAAAAGGCTCGGAGTTGATGCGTTGCTACTATCGGAATTCGGGATTTTTTCTCCATGTTTACCTTCTTGTTCCTCTAACGACTTGTTTAAGTCATAATAATTTCTTTGATCCATTTTGATTTAACAACTCTAACCTGTAAATAGAATAATAAACCTGTTATGAAGTACACGTAATACGTACGTCCGCGTTTAAAATGAGTTTTCCTAGACAAACCAATCAACCTAAAAAAAAAAAAAAGATAAACCAAGGAGATAACTTTAAACTATAGATAGGTACTAATATTTTAACACTATTAAGTAGTGATTAAATATTGTTCCGCAATAAAAGTGATTCTACATCAAGAAAAAATAAAACAGCCTTTATATAAGTAGAAAAGAAACAAAATCAGATCAGTAACAACTGATCAGAAAAAGAAAGTGCGAAAGTGAAAAACAAACACTTTACCTCTTAGTACAGTATTCATTTAACTAAAACTTGGACAACAGAAAATCTTAAACAGTCCTAACAAAGATGATACACGTGAAAACATATTGTTTGAAAAGTGAATACATTCATAACACGAAAGTTTTGATTGACACACAGTCATAAAACAAATAATACAAAACGTTCCTAGTAAATATGCAGAAATTAAAAAGTCAAAACAGTACTAACTCAAAATAAAACACAGCTTTTAGTTAATTTAACATCAGTCAATAAAGTCATATCTCAAAAGTGTCTTTTTAGACTTTCTTACCTCGGCGAAATTCCCACTTTGGCGGCGTATTATTTGGTGTACGCGCCCAGCGGCGCGTGCGTATCGAACGGCGCCGGAGCACTAACTAAGAAAGTACGTTGTTGCCTGGCGCAAGGGGCGAGGGCGGGGCAAGTCCCGACGTAGAAACTAAGAAAGTACACTGTTGCCTTGCGCAAGTATTGAATGCGGCGGTAGTTAATAAAGTGTTTCATGTTCATAACTCTTACAAAAATTGACTTTTTTACATGAGTGTCTTGTCAGTATGTAGATTAAAAATTACTTGGTCCGTACGTAATCTTAAGTCAATTCGGCCATTTTTTGAGTTAGGACTGTATATGTTGTCATGTGCGATATATTGCACACCCTCGGCATGATTTTCTGACTACACTACGCAATATATTTACCAATATTACCGGGCCAATATTGGTCATGGGCGATTTCAACTGCCACCATTACAGATGGGGTTCAGAGCGCTGTGATGCCTTCAGTCTGGCTTTGGTTGAGATCTTGGATGATCTAGACCTATGCATTCTCAATAATGGTTGCTCTACACGCAGATCTTCTCCGGGTCAACAAAAAAGTTGTGTAGGTTTAACATTTTGTTCCGTTGAGTTAGCAGCTTCAACCATTTGGGAATGTACGTCCCTGTCGCATGGTAGTGACCATTACCCTATTGTTATTTCATTATTAAACAAAACATATTTATAGAAAACTTCCCCTCCACTTTTGAAATATAACCTGTCGAAACCAGATTGGACAAGGTTTGCTTCATTATTGGAGGATTAGATTGATACCCTTCCAAATTTAAATTCAAGTTTATTAGATCCATCTGGTCACTCCCATGCAAAGATCTGTTACGAGGGACTTGTCACAGCTATCACCACCAGTGCGGATGCCTGCTTCCCTCTGAAGAAAAGTGCCCGCAATAAAATTCCTTCCCCGCCATGGTGGGATTCAGAGTGCACTTCTGCTATCAAGGATAGGAAGGAGGCAGAGCGACGCTACAATGCGGATATGTCCACCGAGAACCTACTCTCATACATGCAGATAGCCGCCAGAACTAGACGCCTTCTTCGCAAGAAGAAGCGCACAGGTTGGGTTAAGTTTTGCACATCTTTATCCCCCGCTACACCACCCTCAGCAGTCTGGAAAAACATTAACAGATACAGACGCGGGTGTACTCCCTCGGTCTCTTCACCAATAACCAGGGAAACGGCTGAACTTTTTTTTGACAAGATCGCTCCACCTTATGTTCCTATCTTCTCTGAACTCTCCATTCTGTCTATGCAAAACTCCTCGGATGATCCTTTAGATGTGCCTTTTGATTTGAAGGAGTTGAATGTGGTGCTTAAGCACGTCCGGGATTCAGCCCCTGGAGCTGACGGAGTGCCATATTCCTTTATGGCCAATTCTGGAGACAAGGCCAAACTGTACTTCCTCGAGATCATTAATTTTTGTTATAGCCATGGTTGGGTTCCGGATCAGTGGAAGTCTCAAACCATCATCCCCCTTCTGAAACCTGGTAAACACCCAGATGATCCGAATGGCCTTAGACCAATCGCTCTGTCCTCAGTCTTGGCGAAACTATTGGAACACCTCATAAAAAATCGTCTGGAATGGCTAGTCGAATCGAGAGAGTTACTGCCGAACTACCAATTTGGCTTCAGGAAAGGTCTCGGCACAATGGACAGTGTCGGTGTCTTGGTTGCGGACATTCGCTTAGCTTTCTCCAAGAACGAATTCGTTGTTGCCGCCTTCGTCGTCATTTCCTCCGCATATGACAACGTCCTTCTTCCCGTACTCAGGCAGAAACTGCAGCAGCTGAGGATTCCGGTTAAGATGATCGATTGCATATGCGGACTTCTTATGTCTCGCTCTTTGGTTCTGAGAGTCCAGGGTGAACACTTCGATGAAAGGCAGACTTGGAAGGGCCTTCCGCAAGGTTACGTACTTAGTCCCCTTCTCTACAATTTGTACACAGTGGATATTGGCTCCTGCCTTAACAGTAACTGTCACATACTTCAATACGCGGACGACATAGCGCTGTATGTGACAGATTCTTCCATTGTGGACGCTGCATCATCTCTCTGTCTCTCCCTGGACTCTTTGAACCAATGGCTCTTAAGCCACGGTTTGTCATTGTCGGCTCCAAAAAGTTCGGCAGTAATTTTCTCTCGTAAAAGACTTATCCCGCATATAACAGTGGACATTTCAGGACACAATATTCCTATAAAAAATAGTACAAAATTTTTAGGTGTTTCATTAGACTCTAAATTAAACGGAAATTGTCATTTAAATTTATTAGAAAAAAAATGTGAAAGAGTTGTCTCTATTTTAAAAGTTCTTTCGGGTGTGTGGTGGGGTGCCCACCCCTACACTATGAAATTGGTGTATAACGCCCTAATTCGTAGTGTTTTAGACTATGGGGTGATCCATTTAGTTCCTTGTAACAAGGGTGCTTTGGCTGGGCTGGATAGGGTACAGTCCAAGTGCCTTCGAATTATCTCTGGTTGTATGAAATCTTCTCCCATTAACGCATTGCAGGTCGAGTGTGCTGAACCTCCTCTGGCCCTGAGACGGCAGTATCTGGCCTCCCGCTTCTTGGCCAGACTTATTTCTAGATCCTCTCACCCCCTTTTAGCAAAATTAAATGAATTAGATGCCTTATGCACTAACACCAAATACTGGAGAAATAAAGAAATCCCTCTCATAATTAAAGCTCTGCGTCAAATAAAAAATTTAGAAAACCCTATAGAACAAAGTTCCAGACTGCCCCTTTTCAACTTTCCTTATGATGTCCTACATTTTATCCCAAAAATCATCTATGATATTGGCATCTCCAAAAACTCCCCTGCAGCGGATTCGGCTTTCAATGCGGTGGTGGGGAACGCTGGACTGGGTTCCAGAGATTTTTTACGGATGCGTCAAAATTTAATGATCTCAGTAACACTGGTGCCGCGGTATATTACCAAAATTCCAAAATAATTTTGCAGTTCAAATGTCCTCAAGAGTCTTCTGTGTTCACGGGCGAATGTGTGGCTTTATTAGAGGCTTGCCTCTTTATAGAGTCACACCATAATATCGACAAAGCCGTTATTTTCACAGACTCCCGTAGCTGTCTGCAAGCATTGACACAAAATCCCTTCAAAAGCAAATTGCACAGTTCCCTTGTTCTCAAAATTAAAAAATCCTTATTTTCTTCCGCTACTCGTCAAAAGGAAGTTCAGCTAGTTTGGATACCTAGCCATTGTGGCATTAAAGGCAATGAGTGCGCTGATACTTTGGCCAAAGAGGCCTGCACATCAACAACAGCAGATCTTAGCCATAATACCCATCAGAGATATGACCTGCTGGGCCTGCCAAGAGTTTGGCTCCAAGCTGCTTGGCAGGACCAGTGGAACATCACTGGGAGGAAAAAAGGGTAAATTTTATCACGCTGTGCAACCACACATTAAAACAAAACCGTGGTTCTATAGCTTCAAAAAAGTTTCAAAACCTATTATTTCCACCATCTGCCGAATGAGATTAGGTTTTTGCTGTACACCCGTATTTTTGCACAAAATCCATGTACGTGACTCCTCTCTTTGCGAGTGCGGCTTGGAGGAAGGAACCCTGGACCACATCTTCTTTGAGTGTATAAACAACATCCCAAGTTTAGATTTATATAGCCGTCTCCCTGAACTTAAAATCCCTCTTCCAATTAATTTTCCTTCCCTTTTAACACATCCCTCCTCCGAATTGCTTGTGGCGATGATCATATTCATTCGTCACAACAATATAAAATTATGATGTGTGTAATGTTATGGTTGTGGTATACGTTTATTTTATTTTTAACAAATCTAATATTTATATTTATTTATTTGTTTGTTTCAGTCCGTCCGGTACTAACCCAACAAGATCCACATTGTGTTCAACTGTATCACCAAAGAATTTCACTCTTTTTTCTTCTCTCTCTTTTAACTTTCTCTTCTGTTTTCTATTTTATCAATATGCACACTTGTTTTTCCAGTTCACTCCTGTCATTGGCAGAATTATCGACATCGACTTTGGTGCCATAAACCAAAAATAGAATAGAATAGAATTAATTTGATTTAATAACTAAATTGATAACGCGGAAACAATACTTATTTAAAATAATTAAATCCAATATTTTATTAAACATTCAGTGTATTAATAATTATGAATATTATGTACATTAAATAAAAAAATAAATTCAACAAAATTAAATGTATTAATATTCAAATAAATATAATTATGATCTATATTGTTAAAACCACAAGAGCCATTTCACTGTTTTTAACTTCATAACTTATTATTATTAATAAAAAACAGCGCTTTCATCCTCTCTCCTATCACCAACTAACTTTGCTGTGCCCGACAGGGTCCATAATTGATTCTATGTCTTACCTTAACAACTGTCCTATGTAACATTATGGAATGCAATAAAGTATTGAGTAACTACTGAGTGTATTCCAGTGTGTTATTAAAAGTGTATTACAGTGAAAATCAACGTTGATATTTAAAAAATTAACGGTTTTCCGTTCGCGTTTTACATAATTATTATTTCTCCTTTTCCAGTGTTTTGGTGTTCGATTGTTTAAATAATTTAATTAGTAATGGATAAGGATATAACGTTGATTTCGCACGATGAGCCGGTCGCAGGCCCTTCCTATGCTGCTAATAATAAGGAATCCAGTTCTAAATGGAGGCGTTCACAAACTAGCAGTAGTAGTAGTACCTCGGACGACAGTAGCTCCAGTTCATCTAGCTCTTCTGACCATAGGTTTAAACACAAAAGTGCTCGTCGCCGCCATAACAAAAAAGGGGGGGCAAACATAAGCACCGCCGCTCAGGGCGTAAAGTGAAACAAAGTGATTTACCTAATCGAAACATGGCTAATAATAATCAAGTGGCCGATGACGTCATTTCCCTTTTTGCTGGGGATGATTTGGAGCAGGAAGGTAGTACTTTTCTTAATAATTTAGATGTTGAAATTAAGCTTAAAGAACCGGCTATTCCGAAAACAGACGTGCGTTACTTGGATATATTAAAAGAGAATAAGAATTCAATTTTTCAATAAACCGGACTGGAGTGAGGTACGTTACGCGGATACCCAAAAATCTTATAATCATGACCCGGGTTTCGTTGAACTCGAAGCAAATGAAGAGATCAGACCCTATGATACTATTAAGCACCCAAGCTACTCCGAGAGGGCTTATGCTTCGTTAACTTACGGTTTACTAAGGCAAAAGGAGTCCTTTGCACATTTATGTCATGGGTCCGTGACCAAAAAGAGGAAATTAGCTCCAAGGCTATAAACCAAAGGCTTAATGATTTCTATACTGCTAATGAATTTAGTAAGGTTTCAGCAGCTCTTTTGCAAATGGTTTGTGGGCATCGGGCTGAAACAATTCAAATGCGCAGAGATAGCATAACTAATGCAATTCGCTATCCGTTGGTTAAATAAGGAAAATATCCCCATCTGAAGTCAACTTATTTAATTCTGAACAGTTAGTAGTTTCATTGGAAAAAGTTGGTGGTGTCAAAAAAGCATTTTGGCCTGCTTCCAAATCGGCCAGCTCGTCTAAATCAACTTATGGTTCCGCCTCAACTTCGCAAGTTGGTAAATGGCTAATACGTCCCTCGCAGGGACAATACTCTGTTCCGCCCTCACAGGGTAAGAATTATAACAATAGCATGCCCCCCACAGGGCTGTCAGAACTGTAATGCTCCCTCGCAGGGTGGCTATTTGCAGCATAATATACAATGTCCTACACAAGGACCGCCTCATACGTACTACAACTATCCTCGGCAGGGTAGAGGCACAGGCGATGGAGATTCCTTTCTTCTCGTGGGGCAAGACAGAACCATAGATACTACGCTCACAAACGTGGTGGCCATAAACGAAGGTCATCACCTTCAGATTTCAATGCCAAAAAGATTAAGCATTGACATGAAAATTGTTATGTATGTGGGTAAACCATACTCCCACCCACATGACCCGGGTTTCGTTGAACTCGAAGCAAATGAAGAGATCAGACCCTATGATACTATTAAGCACCCAAGCTACTCCGAGAGGGCTTATGCTTCGTTAACTTACGGTTTACTAAGGCAAAAGGAGTCCTTTGCACATTTATGTCATGGGTCCGTGACCAAAAAGAGGAAATTAGCTCCAAGGCTATAAACCAAAGGCTTAATGATTTCTATACTGCTAATGAATTTAGTAAGGTTTCAGCAGCTCTTTTGCAAATGGTTTGTGGGCATCGGGCTGAAACAATTCAAATGCGCAGAGATAGCATAACTAATGCAATTCGCTATCCGTTGGTTAAATAAGGAAAATATCCCCATCTGAAGTCAACTTATTTAATTCTGAACAGTTTAGTAGTTTCATTGGAAAAAAAGTTGGTGGTGTCAAAAAAGCATTTTGGCCTGCTTCCAAATCGGCCAGCTCGTCTAAATCAACTTATGGTTCCGCCTCAACTTCGCAAGTTGGTAAATGGCTAATACGTCCCTCGCAGGGACAATACTCTGTTCCGCCCTCACAGGGTAAGAATTATAACAATAGCATGCCCCCCACAGGGCTGTCAGAACTGTAATGCTCCCTCGCAGGGTGGCTATTTGCAGCATAATATACAATGTCCTACACAAGGACCGCCTCATACGTACTACAACTATCCTCGGCAGGGTAGAGGCACAGGCGATGGAGATTCCTTTCTTCTCGTGGGGCAAGACAGAACCATAGATACTACGCTCACAAACGTGGTGGCCATAAACGAAGGTCATCACCTTCAGATTTCAATGCCAAAAAGATTAAGCATTGACATGAAAATTGTTATGTATGTGGGTAAACCATACTCAAGAACCAATAAACAGACTGCGTTGAATAGCCGTGTATCATTGACGTGTCCCGTACTTAACACTGGCGACGAGCGGTGTTACCGATATTAAAAGTAATTACCTACGCGTGTGAATATTTTGCCAATAAATATGCCAATTGGACGCATAGAACCGTTCGATTTAGCGAGTAACAATTGGGATGCGTATGTTCGACGGGTAAATCAATTTATTACTTTGAACAATATTGGAGCAACTTTAAAGTTAGCAACTTTAGTGACGGTGGTTGGCGCGGAGTGCTACGAATTGATGTGTGATTTGTGTTCTCCCGACACCCCTGAATCAAAAACTTTTGATCAAGTTGTTGCGCTTGTAAAGGAGCACCTGGAGCCAGACAGGTCAGAAATCGCTGAGAGGCACATATTCCGCCAGAGGTTACAAAAGAAAGGTGAAAATATTCGCGAGTACCTACAATCACTTAAACATTTAGCTAAAACGTGTAACTTCGGCGCTTGTTTGGAAGTGTGCCTACGAGATCAATTTGTATCGGGGCTGATCGATGAAGACATGAGGTCGAGGATCTTCGCAGAACGTGGTATTGGCTATAAGCGCGCCGTGGAGTTGGCGCTGGCGCTGGAGGCGGCGGAGCGGCATGCAGCTATGGCGTGTGCTTCCGCCGGCGCGGCAGCCACGCGGCCCGGCGGCGGTGGTGGCGCATCTGTGCCAGTGCAGCAGGATGACGACGGTTTGCATCGAATTAGCGCGAGCGCGAGCGCGTCGCGTGGCGGCCGGACCGGTGGAGACGGTGCGGGCTCGGGGCGTGCGCACGTGCAGCGCACATGTTCGCGATGTGGAAAATCAGGCCATTTCGAAGGCAAATGTCGGTTCAAGCAATATAGTTGTGATGTGTGTGGTGAAAAAGGCCATTTAAAAGCAGTGTGTGTTAAAAACAAGAAAAAATCTAAAAGTCAGTTTTTTTTAAACGATTCGGACTCTGAAGAGGACAATTGTAATTTTTATAATTTGGTGGTTAACAGTGATGGTGATGGACCGTACTACGCAAATTTGATCGTTGAAAATGTAAAATGTAGATTCGAAATTGATACAGGAAGCAAAATGTCTGTTATTTCAAAAAAATTTTACGACACTAATTTTTCAAACGTACCAATAGAAAGTAAACTTTTAACGTTAAAATCTTATACAGGTGACGCCATCGAGACCATCGGTTACATTGTGGTTAACGTTGCATGTGGTAAACAGCAAGCAAAACTTAAGCTATATGTTATTGATAATGGCGGCCCGCCGTTGATGGGCCGTACTTGGATCAAGTATTTAAAATTGGCTGTTGTTGAATGTTACAATTTGACAGATGACAACTCTTTGGCGGCATCTTTACGAGAAATGTTCCCAGATGTTTTTGCGGAAGGCTTAGGCACATTTAAGACTAAATTTCACTTATATTTAAAGGATGAAACGCCAGTTTATGTAAAAGCTCGGTCGTTGCCCCTAGCGTTACGTCAGCGAGTGGAACAGGAGCTCGAGCGGCTGCAGCGGGAAGGGGTGATCTACAAAGTGGAACGATCAGACTATGGCACTCCTATAGTGCCGGTGGTTAAAGCTAACGGCGGTATAAGACTGTGCGGGGATTACAAAATCACAATAAATCCACTTTTGAAAGATTACCACTACCCGCTGCCCCGCATTGAGGACCTGTTCGCAGCTTTAGGTGGGGGAGAGGAATATAGTAAATTAGATTTATCTAACGCTTTCCAACAATGTATTTTGCATGAGGATTCTCAACCGATGACGGCAATCACAACTCATGTAGGCACTTTTGTTTATAGAAGAGTACCCTTTGGTATTAAATGCATACCCGAAAATTTCCAAAAAATTATGGAAGAAACTTTAAGTGGATTGCCGTCAACGGCGGTTTTTGCAGACGACATTTGTGTTACTGGAAAAGATAGAACGACACATTTAGCCAATTTAAAGGCGGTGCTACAAAGGCTCAATCAAAATGGCTTGAGAATTAATTTTGCAAAATGCGATTTCTTTAAAAGCAGTGTCACCTATTTGGGTTATAAAATTGATAAATTAGGGTTACATACGGATATTAAAAAAATTGACGCCATTGTAGCAGCACCTGAACCTACAAATATTACACAGCTCAAGAGCTTTATGGGACTTGTAAATTTTTATTCTAAGTTTTGTGTCAATATGAGTAATATTTTAAAGCCACTTTACTGTTTATTAAAGAAAAATGTTGAATGGCAATGGACTGACGAGTGTAATAGGGCTTTTATAAAAATAAAAAAGGTGTTAAGCCGCGCTCCTGTTTTAGCACATTATAATGCAAGTCTCCCGTTAATTTTGTCAGTTGACAGCAGCGCATATGGCGTGGGAGCGGTACTGACTCAGCGCCACGCTGACGGCTGCGAGCGCCCGGTGTGTTGTGCTTCAAGGACGCTCAACTCGGCCGAAGTCAATTACTCGCAGTTAGATAAAGAGGCGCTGGCTATTGTGTTCGGGGTAACTAAACACCATCAGTATGTTTACGGCAGGCATTTCACACTTCGCAGTGATCATCGTCCTTTAAGTTACATTTTTGGTAAAAATAAAGGAATACCCGTGACCGCTGCGAGTCGCTTACAGCGTTATGCTGTTAAGTTGGCTGCTTACGACTTCAGTATTGAATTCGTAACATCATCTAAAAACTGTTTCGCTGATGCTCTTTCTCGCCTTCCTCTAGACTTAACAAACGTCAAGCAAGAGGTAAAGCCGAAGATTGTAGCTATTTAAATTACGCGCAAGAACATTTTCCTATCAGTTTTAAAGACATTAAAACTGAGACTCGAAAGGACGCGTTATTAAGTAAAATATACGGTTTTATAATGCACGGGTGGCCTACCGATAAATTGTTTGATAAAATAGAAAATGCCTATTACAATAGAAGAGACAGCTTGCATATTGATCAAGGCTGTATAATATGGGGTTATCGTATTGCCATACCAAGATCGTTACGAGAGTTAGTTTTGACTGAGATTCACGATGGACATCCTGGAATCGTCAAAATGAAGCAAATCGCTCGTAATTACGTATGGTGGGAGAACATTGATGCGGACATAGAACGTGTGGCGCGTGAATGTGTTGCTTGCAGGGAACTACGGCCCTCGCCCCCCGCCGCGCCATTACATTCGTGGCCATGGCCAGCAGAACCGTGGTCCCGTCTGCACCTAGATTTTCTCGGTCCATTTAATAATAAATATTTTTTTGTTCTAATTGACGCTCACTCTAAATGGATAGAAGTGGAACCAGTTAGCACTACGTCAGCCAATATCGTCATAGACTGTTTAAGACGGTTGTTTGCACGCTTCGGATTGCCTAAACGAGTAGTGAGCGACAATGGGCCACCTTTCTCATCCTTTGAGTTTGCTCAATATTTGGAACGCAATGGTATTAAACATACTTTAATACCTCCGTACCACCCCTCTAGCAATGGAGCCGCAGAAAATGCAGTGCGGTCCGTTAAACGTATTCTCAAAAAGGCACAATTAGAACGGGAAGATTTTAATACCGCATTAAATCGATTTCTGTTTATGAATAGGAATACTGAACAAAGCACCACCGGGATTGAACCGGCGGTAGCTCTTATAGGCAGACGACTACGCGGCCGTCTTGATCTGCTGCGGTCTGACACAGCGGAGCGCGTGCGCAGCGAACAGTTGCGACGCGAAGATAGCCACAAACGACCGCTACGGACGCTGACACAACAAGAACCAGTCATGTTACGAGATTACACAAAATCAGGTCGTAAATGGACTGAGGGTGTTGTGACTGAGCGTACTGGGCCTGTGTCCTATACAGTACAAACTAGTGCCGGTCAGACTCATAGGAGACATATTGATCAGCTTCGAACTCGAAAATCGCGGCATTCTTTAAGTAAGGCAATTGACGTAACACCTGTCGGTCAAAACATCAGCAAACAATATGTTTCTTCAGAACACTTAGTTTCTAAGAGCGATACGGACGACAAAGATGAATTCTTTGATAGTGTGGGAGAAGGGGCAGGGAACGCGGCGCAGTCCCCCTCAAACTCACCGCCGCCGTCCACGCCACCTGCTACTGCTGAAAACACTTGTCGCGTGCGCAGGAAAGCGGCTATTCGTTGCCAAGAAATTCTTAAAAATATGTAAACACTTTGTAGGCTTGTTATTTATGATTTATGTTTATTAAACCGAATAGCGACCCAGTCTATATTAAACAATATCAATTGCCATATTCTCAAAGAGGAGAAATAGAAAAACAAGTAAATAAATTGCTAAAGGATGGAATAATTGAACCAGCCTGTAGCGAATGGTCGAGTCCAGTTCTCCTCGTGCCTAAAGGATCAGAATACAATAAAAACAGATCCTGGCGTTTAGTTATTGATTTTAGAAAGCTGAACGATCGTATTGTGGACGATAAGTTTCCTTTACCCAGTATCACGGATGTGTTAGACTCCTTGGCCGGAGCCATGTATTTTTCACACTTAGATTTAAACCAAGCATTTTTTCAAATTCCCTTAAATTCCGACAGTCGGAAATTTACAGCATTTACTACGCCATCCGGACAATACCAAATGACCAGAATGCCGATGGGCCTTAAAACAAGTCCCAGTTCTTTCAGTCGTGCTATAACAATAGCAATGGCCGGGTTAACTTATGATAAAGTCTTGACGTATGCTGATGATTTAGTCTGTGTTGGACGAAACTTAGAATCACATAATAAAAATTTAATCGATATTTTATCGCGTTTACGCAAAGTTAATTTAAAACTCAGTCCCGCTAAATGTCAGTTTCTTAAAAAAGAACTCCTATTTCTGGGTCATGTGGTATCGGCCGAAGGTATAAAACCAGATCCCCAAAAAATATCAGTTTTACAAGATTATCCCGTTCCTCAAAACGTAGCGGAGGTCAAACGTTTCGTTGCATTCGCAAATTATTATAGAAAATTTATCCCGGGATTTTCGGAAATCACTTTACCTCTGAACAATTTGTGTCGAAAAAACGTAACATTTCAATGGGACGAGAGTTGTAAAAATCGTTTTCTACACTTAAGCAGGCTTTAACAACACCTCCAGTGTTGCAATATCCTAACCTTGATGAGGATCATAAGTTCATACTTAAGACAGACGCGTCAGGTTACGCTATCGGATCTGTACTTTGTAATGAAAACGGATTACCAGTAGCGTATGCTAGCCGATCATTAAATAAAGCCGAAAAGAATTATCCCACTATCGAAAAAGAACTTTTGTCGATAGTGTGGTCCGTAAAGTACTTTCGACCTTATTTGTATGGACGTGAATTCATAATTGAAACTGACCACAAACCCCTTGTTTATTTATTTGGCTTAAACAATCCTTCCAGTCGTTTAATGAAATTTAGGTTACTACTAGAGGAATACAATTTTGAAGTAAGGTATGTCAAGGGGGAATCGAATGTAGCAGATGCTCTATCCCGTATAGAAATAACTAGTGCGGATCTAAAAGAGATGAATCAGCGTATTATTTCAGTAATGACACGAGCACAGAAAAAAAAGTTGACAAATAAAAATATGATAAAAACGGAGGCCAATTCTCCGGTTGATAAAATTACCACTAACGATTGGACTGATCACCCAAAAGTTGTGGGAATTCTTAAAAAACCAAAAGATTGTACCGAGTTGTTATTTGTAAATGAGCATGACTGGAGAAAGATAGCTGACAGTATGGACAGCAAATCAAAACTATTTTCATATTGTCCTTCAAAGTTTATATTATATGTTAACCCAGCATTCCGATCATACTGCGCACGAGCTGCCTTTGTGAGGGAGTTGGATTGCTTTTGCAAAGAGACAAAACTAGATAGTCTCTATATAATTAAGAATTCTTTTAACAATCTATTAATAGAAGATTTAACGCGTACGATATATGAGACACCAAATTGGTCCGGACCACGATTGTTTATATTGAAAGGTGTCCATAAAATAAGTGATAACGAGACAAAACGCATTATATTAAATGACTACCATATCTTACCTTCAAGCGGCCATGCCGGCATTAGGAGGATGGTAAACAATATTAAGAAAAAATATTTTTGGCCGGGGTTATACAAGGACGTGACAAATTTTGTTAATAAATGCGATAAATGTTTAAAGTATAAGCATATGAATAGATATGTAAAGGAACCAATGGTTCTCACAGACACCGGTAAATCCGCATTTGATAGAATATATTTAGATTTAGTGGGGCCCTTACCTAAGGATAGTTGTAATTTTAGTTATATTCTCACACTGCAGTGTGATTTAAGTAAGTTTGTAGAGGCGTATCCTTTAGATAATAAGGATACAATTTCAGTGGCTAAATGTTTTGTGAACAATTTTGTTTTACGTTACGGTATACCGTCAAAAATAATATCAGACAGAGGCACTGAATTTGTATCAAATGTTATGAAAGAAGTGTGTAAAATCCTAGGCATTACACAGCTAACATCCACGGCATATCACCATCAGTCTATAGGCTCATTAGAAAATACGCATAAAAATTTAGTATCTTTCCTTCGAATGCAAACAAACGGTGAACCGCAGAATTGGAGTGCATGGTTACCCTACTGGTGCTTTGCCTTCAATACTACGGTACATACGGAAACCCAATATACACCTTATGAACTTGTGTTCGGAAAGCAATGTTGCATACCAAGTAACTTAACCTGTGACATAGAACCTTTATACAATCATTACGATTATCCACAACAGCTTAGATATCGGTTACAAAAGTCGCAATATGATGCCAGAGAGAATTTAATTAAGAGTAAACAATGTAGAAAGGTAAGCTATGATAAAGATATGAACCCAATTATGTATAAAATTGGTGATTTAATACTTCTTAAAAACGAACAAATGTCAAATAAATTAGATCCCTTGTATGTTGGTCCATATAAAATAATAGAAATTTCAGAACCAAATATAAAAATAAATTATAAAGGAAAACCTGTAATAGTTCATAAGAATCGTACAAGACCTTATGTTCAACCAGATACTATGTTATAGTTACATTGTACTACACTATGTTATAATTATATTGTATGGTACTCGTATATTGTATTGTGTATTACATTAACAATTTAAAATAAAAACTTTATTATATAATACTAATAACAAAAAAAAAAAAATAGTTTTAATTTTTTTTTATTATTATTTTGGATGGGCGTGTAGTGTATGAGTGTATACTTACTAGCTATGTATGCATGTGTGTGATCCTATCCTAATAAATCCTGTATAACTTCATATTTGATTCAGTATTAAATGATTACTCACGGGGAGCAAGTGTTTCTTTTGTCACCTTAACGCCCAACCTTATAACAGCACGGACGCGCCAACACTATTTACCCTGCAAAAAAAATTAGTTAGAATCCTAGCAAACATCAATCAAACTGACAGCCGCAAACCTTACTTCCAAAATTATAATATATTAACACTACCCAGTATATACATATTAGAAACCTGCAAATTTGGTCGTAAGTACCAAGAATTGTATACGAAGCGCGAGGACATACAAACACGTTACACACTACGACACAAGTCAAGATTAAACATTCCACTTTCCCGTCTAAAAATACACTCAGATAGTCCGTATGTGATGTCAATTAAAATATACAACAAACTACCTGAACTATTAAAAAGAGAAGAAAATACAAATATATTTATAAAAAAACTGAAAAAATTCCTAATCAAAACATGCTATTACAGTGTAAGTGAATATTTAAATGACAAAACAAAGTTTAACGATTTTTTTTCATTTAATATGTTTTATATTATAATTAATTTAATCGATTGATTTTTATTTAAATTTTAATGTAACTTTAATTTAATCTCAATTTAACTTTCATTTAATTTAATTCCAATTTTAATTATATTTCGATTTAATTTAAATTTTATTTAATACCAATTAAATTTAATTTCGATTGAATTTCAATTTATTTAATTACAATTTAATTTAATTTTCATTTTATTTAATTTAATTCCATTGTACTTAATTTAATTTAGTTTCAATTTATTTAATTCCAAGTAAATTTAATATAGATATATTTTTTTTTTTCCAAATATTGTCAATAATAAAATAAGCTTGGCTTCCTCTCTCCTACATTTTATGTATTTGCTGTGCCCGACAGGGTCCACAATGATCTATTTATTTATAACTTACCACCTAAGAACACATGTGGAACGCAAATAAATTTGAATTTGAATTCATATAATGCCAAAAAAAGTGAATTGTTAGTGTTTCGGGCGGGGCAAATGAATCCTTCATATGTACCGCCGGTAACACTGAACGGGGTGGCGCTAAGGCGAGTGTCTCAGTTTGTGTACCTAGGACATGTTGTCAATGAAAGCCTAACAGATGACCTAGATGTAGAACGTGAACGCAGGGGGCTCACAATTCGCTGTAACATGCTGGCTCGCAGGTTTGCCAGATGTTCAAATAAAGTCAAAACAACCTTGTTTAGGGCCTACTGCCAATCATTTTATACCTGCAGCCTGTGGGCCAATTGCACGCAGCGGATCTTGAACACTCTGAGAGTTCAATACAACAATGCCTTCAGGTTGTTGATGGGACTGCCTCGCTATTGCAGTGCTTCAGCGATGTTTGCAGAAGCACTAGTGGATGATTTTATGCAATCATTAGGAAAAGAGCAGCATCGCTGATGCGAAGAGTGAGGGACAGTCCCAACAGCTACCTGAGGGTGGTTGCAGAACATGTGGAGAGTCCTATATGGAGGCATTGGAATCGCCTACATATAGGATAATCTTAATTTTAATATTATTTTAGTTTGTTTTAGTGCTTTTGTGTGTTACTAACCTAGTTCTTAAGTACCTGTGCATTACTAACACTCTATGGACTATCTGGTCTGAAATAAAGTATTATTATTATACTCTTCAACTTTTTCAGATCTGTCTTCCCAAGGTTTATAATTTCGCAAATTTTCGCCATTAAAGAATTTACTTTTTCCTATGGTAGACATTTGAAATTTTGCCAAGGATCCCACAGTACGCCCAGAAAAACAAGAGATTTCTTGGGTGTTATGATGGATTTTTCGAAATTTATTTGCCATCCCAGGTATTGCAATGTATTTACCAGAAGGTTCACATGGCTTGTGAGAACTTCTAGATCTTGGTGAGCCAGAAGAAAATCGTCGTGAAAGACCAATATTCTCACACCTTTGCTTCTCATTATATGGGCAATCCAATTTGTTAAACTGGCAAAGGTCTTTGGAGCCGTGCTGAGACCGAATGGGAGGCAGATCACTTGGAAAAGTTGTCCTTTGTAAATAAGACGTAGAAAACGCCAAAGTGAGAGCAGTGGTGGCCCAGTGGTATCGGCCCCGACTTACGAGTTGTAGGTCGTGGGTTCGAATCCCGGCAGGCGCATTACTTTGTGTAATTTACTTCATCACCACTGTTCTCAAAACGGTGAAGGAAAACATCGTGAGGAAACCGGCATGTCCTAGAACCAAAAATTCGAAGACATGTGACATCCACCAATCCGCACTGGGCCCGCGTGGTGGATTATGGCCCCCCCTCTCACAGAGAGGAGGTCTGTGTCCCAGCAGTGGGAACATTAATAGGCTGATGATGTACTTTCACCTGAAGATAGCAGAGGGCCACAGGCGTTTTCTACGTCTTATTTACAAAGGACAACTTTTCCAAGTGATCTGCCTCCCATTCGGTCTCAGCACGGCTCCAAAGACCTTTGCCAGTTTAACAAATTGGATTGCCCATATAATGAGAAGCAAAGGTGTGAGAATATTGGTCTTTCACGACGATTTTCTTCTGGCTCACCAAGATCTAGAAGTTCTCACAAGCCATGTGAACCTTCTGGTAAATACATTGCAATACCTGGGATGGCAAATAAATTTCGAAAAATCCATCATAACACCCAAGAAATCTCTTGTTTTTCTGGGCGTACTGTGGGATCCTTGGCAAAATTTCAAATGTCTACCATAGGAAAAAGTAAATTCTTTAATGGCGAAAATTTGCGAAATTATAAACCTTGGGAAGACAGATCTGAAAAAGTTGAAGAGTATAATAATAATACTTTATTTCAGACCAAGATAGTCCATAGAGTGTTAGTAATGCACAGGTACTTAAGAACTAGGTTAGTAACACACAAAAGCACTAAAACAAACTAAAATAATATTAAAATTAAGATTATCCTATATGTAGGCGATTCCAATGCCTCCATATAGGACTCTCCACATGTTCTGCAACCACCCTCAGGTAGCTGTTGGGACTGTCCCTCACTCTTCGCATCAGCGATGCTGCTCTTTTCCTAATGATTGCATAAAATCATCCACTAGTGCTTCTGCAAACATCGCTGAAGCACTGCAATAGCGAGGCAGTCCCATCAACAACCTGAAGGCATTGTTGTATTGAACTCTCAGAGTGTTCAAGATCCGCTGCGTGCAATTGGCCCACAGGCTGCAGGTATAAAATGATTGGCAGTAGGCCCTAACAAGGTTGTTTTGACTTTATTTGAACATCTGGCAAACCTGCGAGCCAGCATGTTACAGCGAATTGTGAGCCCCCTGCGTTCACGTTCTACATCTAGGTCATCTGTTAGGCTTTCATTGACAAACATGTCCTAGGTACACAAACTGAGACACTCGCCTTAGCGCCACCCCGTTCAGTGTTACCGGCGGTACATATGAAGGATTCATTTGCCCCGCCCGAAACACTAACAATTCACTTTTTTTGGCATTATATGAATTCAAATTCAAATTTATTTGCGTTCCACATGTGTTCTTAGGTGGTAAGTTATAAATAAATAGATCATTGTGGACCCTGTCGGGCACAGCAAATACATAAAATGTAGGAGAGAGGAAGCCAAGCTTATTTTATTATTGACAATATTTGGAAAAAAAAAAAATATATCTATATTAAATTTACTTGGAATTAAATAAATTGAAACTAAATTAAATTAAGTACAATGGAATTAAATTAAATAAAATGAAAATTAAATTAAATTGTAATTAAATAAATTGAAATTCAATCGAAATTAAATTTAATTGGTATTAAATAAAATTTAAATTAAATCGAAATATAATTAAAATTGGAATTAAATTAAATGAAAGTTAAATTGAGATTAAATTAAAGTTACATTAAAATTTAAATAAAAATCAATCGATTAAATTAATTATAATATAAAACATATTAAATGAAAAAAAATCGTTAAACTTTGTTTTGTCATTTAAATATTCACTTACACTGTAATAGCATGTTTTGATTAGGAATTTTTTTCAGTTTTTTTATAAATATATTTGTATTTTCTTCTCTTTTTAATAGTTCAGGTAGTTTGTTGTATATTTTAATTGACATCACATACGGACTATCTGAGTGTATTTTTAGACGGGAAAGTGGAATGTTTAATCTTGACTTGTGTCGTAGTGTGTAACGTGTTTGTATGTCCTCGCGCTTCGTATACAATTCTTGGTACTTACGACCAAATTTGCAGGTTTCTAATATGTATATACTGGGGGTAGTGTTAATATATTATAATTTGGAAGTAAGGTTTGCGGCTGTCAGTTTGATTGATGTTTGCTAGGATTCTAACTAATTTTTTTTGCAGGGTAAATAGTGTTGGCGCGTCCGTGCTGTTATAAGGTTGGGCGTTAAGGTGACAAAAGAAACACTTGCTCCCCGTGAGTAATCATTTAATACTGAATCAAATATGAAGTTATACAGGATTTATTAGGATAGGATCACACACATGCATACATAGCTAGTAAGTATACACTCATACACTACACGCCCATCCAAAATAATAATAAAAAAAAATTAAAACTATTTTTTTTTTTTTTGTATTAGTATTATATAATAAAGTTTTTATTTTAAATTGTTAATGTAATACACAATACAATATACGAGTACCATACAATATAATTATAACATAGTGTAGTACAATGTAACTATAACATAGTATCTGGTTGAACATAAGGTCTTGTACGATTCTTATGAACTATTACAGGTTTTCCTTTATAATTTATTTTTATATTTGGTTCTGAAATTTCTATTATTTTATATGGACCAACATACAAGGGATCTAATTTATTTGACATTTGTTCGTTTTTAAGAAGTATTAAATCACCAATTTTATACATAATTGGGTTCATATCTTTATCATAGCTTACCTTTCTACATTGTTTACTCTTAATTAAATTCTCTCTGGCATCATATTGCGACTTTTGTAACCGATATCTAAGCTGTTGTGGATAATCGTAATGATTGTATAAAGGTTCTATGTCACAGGTTAAGTTACTTGGTATGCAACATTGCTTTCCGAACACAAGTTCATAAGGTGTATATTGGGTTTCCGTATGTACCGTAGTATTGAAGGCAAAGCACCAGTAGGGTAACCATGCACTCCAATTCTGCGGTTCACCGTTTGTTTGCATTCGAAGGAAAGATACTAAATTTTTATGCGTATTTTCTAATGAGCCTATAGACTGATGGTGATATGCCGTGGATGTTAGCTGTGTAATGCCTAGGATTTTACACACTTCTTTCATAACATTTGATACAAATTCAGTGCCTCTGTCTGATATTATTTTTGACGGTATACCGTAACGTAAAACAAAATTGTTCACAAAACATTTAGCCACTGAAATTGTATCCTTATTATCTAAAGGATACGCCTCTACAAACTTACTTAAATCACACTGCAGTGTGAGAATATAACTAAAATTACAACTATCCTTAGGTAAGGGCCCCACTAAATCTAAATATATTCTATCAAATGCGGATTTACCGGTGTCTGTGAGAACCATTGGTTCCTTTACATATCTATTCATATGCTTATACTTTAAACATTTATCGCATTTATTAACAAAATTTGTCACGTCCTTGTATAACCCCGGCCAAAAATATTTTTTCTTAATATTGTTTACCATCCTCCTAATGCCGGCATGGCCGCTTGAAGGTAAGATATGGTAGTCATTTAATATAATGCGTTTTGTCTCGTTATCACTTATTTTATGGACACCTTTCAATATAAACAATCGTGGTCCGGACCAATTTGGTGTCTCATATATCGTACGCGTTAAATCTTCTATTAATAGATTGTTAAAAGAATTCTTAATTATATAGAGACTATCTAGTTTTGTCTCTTTGCAAAAGCAATCCAACTCCCTCACAAAGGCAGCTCGTGCGCAGTATGATCGGAATGCTGGGTTAACATATAATATAAACTTTGAAGGACAATATGAAAATAGTTTTGATTTGCTGTCCATACTGTCAGCTATCTTTCTCCAGTCATGCTCATTTACAAATAACAACTCGGTACAATCTTTTGGTTTTTTAAGAATTCCCACAACTTTTGGGTGATCAGTCCAATCGTTAGTGGTAATTTTATCAACCGGAGAATTGGCCTCCGTTTTTATCATATTTTTATTTGTCAACTTTTTTTTCTGTGCTCGTGTCATTACTGAAATAATACGCTGATTCATCTCTTTCAGATCCGCACTAGTTATTTCTATACGGGATAGAGCATCTGCTACATTCGATTCCCCCTTGACATACCTTACTTCAAAATTGTATTCCTCTAGTAGTAACCTAAATTTCATTAAACGACTGGAAGGATTGTTTAAGCCAAATAAATAAACAAGGGGTTTGTGGTCAGTTTCAATTATGAATTCACGTCCATACAAATAAGGTCGAAAGTACTTTACGGACCACACTATCGACAAAAGTTCTTTTTCGATAGTGGGATAATTCTTTTCGGCTTTATTCAATGATCGGCTAGCATACGCTACTGGTAATCCGTTTTCATTACAAAGTACAGATCCGATAGCGTAACCTGACGCGTCTGTCTTAAGTATGAACTTATGATCCTCATCAAGGTTAGGATATTGCAACACTGGAGGTGTTGTTAAAGCCTGCTTAAGTGTAGAAAACGATTTTTTACAACTCTCGTCCCATTGAAATGTTACGTTTTTTCGACACAAATTGTTCAGAGGTAAAGTGATTTCCGAAAATCCCGGGATAAATTTTCTATAATAATTTGCGAATGCAACGAAACGTTTGACCTCCGCTACGTTTTGAGGAACGGGATAATCTTGTAAAACTGATATTTTTTGAGGATCTGGTTTTATACCTTCGGCCGATACCACATGACCCAGAAATAGGAGTTCTTTTTTAAGAAACTGACATTTAGCGGGACTGAGTTTTAAATTAACTTTGCGTAAACGCGATAAAATATCGATTAAATTTTTATTATGCGATTCTAAGTTTCGTCCAATACAGACTAAATCATCAGCATACGTCAAGACTTTATCATAAGTTAACCCGGCCATTGCTATTGTTATAGCACGACTGAAAGAACTGGGACTTGTTTTAAGGCCCATCGGCATTCTGGTCATTTGGTATTGTCCGGATGGCGTAGTAAATGCTGTAAATTTCCGACTGTCGGAATTTAAGGGAATTTGAAAAAATGCTTGGTTTAAATCTAAGTGTGAAAAATACATGGCTCCGGCCAAGGAGTCTAACACATCCGTGATACTGGGTAAAGGAAACTTATCGTCCACAATACGATCGTTCAGCTTTCTAAAATCAATAACTAAACGCCAGGATCTGTTTTTATTGTTTTCTGATCCTTTAGGCACGAGGAGAACTGGACTCGACCATTCGCTACAGGCTGGTTCAATTATTCCATCCTTTAGCAATTTATTTACTTGTTTTTCTATTTCTCCTCTTTGAGAATATGGCAATCGATATTGTTTAATATAGACTGGGTCGCTATTCGGTTTTAATTGTATATTTTGCTCATATAAATTACAACTCGACAATGTATCTTCTTGCAACATAAACACATCTGAAAATTTCGCGCAAATATTCATTATCGAGGTTTTTTCCTCTTTATTCAAATGATTAAGATTCAATAGAGAAAACATTTCTTTTATTCTTTCCGGGTTAATTACGCCTTTTCCAAACGAACAAATTGTATATTTGCTGAAGTTGTCTAATTCCGGTCTAAAATAACTGAGACTGATCTCACTCTCTCGCGTATTTAATATTTGTATTGGTATTTTTCCATTATTCACCTTTGCAATACCGCCGGATAAAAACACACCTTCGCACAATTCTTTCGGAAAAACCACACAATCATCCTTCATCTCTGTGTTTATATAAAATATTTTTTCACACCTTGGAGGTATGCATAAATAACTATTATTACCTAATTTCCCCGTCTTCAAACGTAATCTGATGTTATTATTACCATTTTGTAAAGTTATATAATTAGTTTCGAAATCTATACTACAATTAAAGTTTCTTAAAAAATCTATACCTAATATGCCTGCTGTTTGAGTCGATAATTGTTTTATAACATGAAACTTGTGTCTAAATTCTAAACCAAAAGTGGACAAAGTTATGTAAACATATCCTTCGGTTTGTAATCTACCACCAATACCGTTTATGTAGATGCGATTCTTTGTAATGGGTATGTTTAGATTTGTCAGCACTTCATACTTTATTGCGCTCACCGATGCTCCGGTATCAACTAACCATCTATATTTGTCGTTACCTACCGCGAGCTCGATCGAATTACTAAACTCACAATTAAAAATATTATTGGGAACGAAAAAACTCTAATCCAGTGGCATTCATATTATTTGTTTGTGAAGCCTCAGCATTTTGAATGTCGTTATTCGTTTCGTTAGTAGGGTTGGCAGTACTCGAATTCATGCAATTGATTCGCCTACCATCATTGCCTCGGTAATTACCGCGGCGTTTATAATTATTACCTCTGTTAGAAGTTCGAGTATATTGCTGCTGTCCCCTTGAGGAATTAAAACTGCGTGATTCACCTGTTAACTCGTGATTGTGTGCCGGTATATGTTGTTGTTGGTATCCCGAACGCCACGCACGGTTACCCCTAAAATTGCCACGGGATCTATACGCCCCTGTATTATTTCGGTTGGCAAAGTACACAGAGTCCTCTTTATCTTCTCGGTTACAGGAGATTTCCTCGTCCTTTGCTGCCCTAATAGCATCTTTTAATGCCGTGTAGTTCCTTGCTGTTAAAATAATGCTTGTTTCGCGATTTCTCAAGCCACTGACAAAACTTTTGATGGCAATTTTTTCATTTAATGGACGTAATATCTTAAAAGCATTTTGATCGCCATCTGCTTGTGCGATCGTCAAATCTACGAGTAATTGTTCTACTTTTTTGGCATAATCGTCGAGTGAAGAACCGTTTTGTTTTATCGTAACTAACTCATTATGTATCGCGGTGTCCGATTTTGTTGTCAAAAGGTGATTACGCATATCATTTAGGAGTTCATCGCACGAGACATATGACTGTGATAGCCTTATCTTAGCATTCTGTGTTAAACGGGTTTTTAATACAAACTTTACTAACATACCCTTACCTTCATCATCGAGTGTGCTAGAGTATAATTCGATTGCATCCATCAAGTTTCTGGTGACGGCCTCATCGCCCGTCATCACAGGGAGCATAGAGACCGCTGTTTTGAATCTGAATTTCTCCATGGTGTTAGTTTCCGAGCCAGAATACACCTTAGAACTCGACTGGGAGCTGTAATCTTTAGAACATATGTTTTCGATTTGCAAATATAAACCTTTAATCAAGTCGCAATATGATTGTACCTCAGTCAATGCCTGTCCCTTAACCTTAGTTATTAATATTTCTGAACATACATAACATTCTTGTTGTAGTTCATAAGCTTCATTTAATTTTGACTCTAAAATCTCTTTAGATCTCTTAGAATAGCTTAACTTAACTAAAGTTTCTTTAATACGCTTTAGATTTTCATATATATTTTTTAGGTCACTAGCCATTACAAGTACTTAGAGAGTGTTAAATAATAGCTATCATATTATTTTCCAAAGAAAATATATAAATATTTAATGATAACATACTATAGTCCATTATTTATTGTAATATAGGTTTATCATTAAAAGTTTATAGCGGATACCTTAGATTCTTCTACCGTTATTTTTATTTTTCCTCACGTCCAGAACGTTTACTTCACTCGTCCGTCAGTCACTGGTTATTTACTCAGCATCTCGGCCGCTGTCTCATCCCGATGAGCATCGTAGTATACTCGAGGTTGTGGACGTAGTCCTGGATCGGAACGTCTGAAGGAGCGCCTCAAATTTTGGACCATTGTTTCCTCTCTAATCCAACTCAAGTGACATCTCTTGTACAACTTGTACACAATATATAATAGTCCAACGCCTAAAATCGTGCAGATAACGATGAGTATGATATTTATCCCCGACAGATGAGATTTCAATTCTTGAACCGTTGCACTGTTCGAACCCAGCGCATTTTGGGTTATAAAAACGTCCTCTTTTTCCACTTTTGATTGACACATAGTTTTACTTTTACACTTTTACTTTTCACTCATCACCAAGTCTTTATTTATTTTGAGTTCATACGAAAAAGTAGACATTCATAGGAAAGTTCCATTAGGTACTTTTTTTTTTTTTGTTAAACTTAAACCGAGCGCCACTTATCCGAACCCGAGCCAGAACGCCGTACATGGCAGGGTCGCCATATAAGGTTGGGCGTTAAGGTGACAAAAGAAACACTTGCTCCCCGTGAGTAATCATTTAATACTGAATCAAATATGAAGTTATACAGGATTTATTAGGATAGGATCACACACATGCATACATAGCTAGTAAGTATACACTCATACACTACACTGTTTCCCCAAAGTGTAACGCCATAGCTTAACCATGCATAAGCATACGCATAGTATGTGGTAAGCGCTGTTTGAAGATTGGTGGTCTTTTTAATTTCACTGAGAGCGTATGAGAATCTTGAAATTTTTGATCTAAGTTTTAATACGTGCGATATCCAATTTACATTTGTATCCAAATCTAGTCCCAGCAAGGTAAATTCTTTTACAGTTTCTATTTTTGTGTTATTATAAGTAAAATCTATATTTAAAGGTGCCTTTTGATGAGGATGAAAAGTCATTAATTTAGTTTTTTGATAGTTTATTTCGAGGTTGTGTGCCTTCATCCAAGTGACGATTTTGGTGAATATTTTATTTACTTCTTCGTTTAGATTTAAATCATTTTTACACGAGACTAGTAGGGAAATGTCATCTGCGAATAAAACACATGGCCCCTCAATCATTTTAGGTAAGTCATTGATATATCGCTGCTTAAATTCAAAACGGCCGCAATCTGAAAAATCTCTTTTTTACAGGAGAGCCCGTCAAAGTTTTAATTTCGGTTTTTGTTTAATATTTTTATTAATCAACTTTGTATTTTTAAGTGTTATATATCATTGGATGTATATTTCAATCCTCTATTTGTTTGTAATTTGATATTTTCTGTAAGATTACCCAGTCAATAAAAAAATCACATAATTCCCTTTTGATTATAAAAAAGACATTTTTAATGTATAGGAATTTTATAAATAAAGCAGCCATATTTCCACTTTGGAAGTGTCTCTCGCGCAAACTGTTCAGTTTAGACAAAAATGATGTGAGTAACCTCAATATCATTTTTAAAGACCTATCCACAGACATCCCACACGTACGGGTTTGGTGAAAAAAAAAATTTTTGAGTTTCAACTGTAACTATGGGGGGCACCCCCAAAATTAGTTTTATTTTTATTTAAGTATGAAAATCGTAATGCGGTTAACATTATAAATCTACCTACCAAGTTTCAACAGGATAGCTCTTATACTCGTACTTTCGTAAAAAAGTGGCTGTGACATAAAGACGGACATGACGAATCTATAAAGTTTCCGTTTTTGCCGTTTCGCTACGGAACCCTAAAAAGGGCGATACACATTGTTGAAGAATTAAAGAACAATGTCACTTCTGTCCCATGCATACAACAAGCTGTTCTCGAGAGTCAATACGAACCGTCTCGAACGCAGGTTGGGTGACTTCCAGCCCCCGAACAAGCCGGTTTACAAAAAGGTTTTAGTATCATAGTTCATACACCAAATACACAACCCCCACCAGATTAAGAAGACTTATAATCGGAGTCTAACGTTTGTGGACTATAGGAAAGCCTTTGATTTAATCGATACCTGGGCAGTATTGCAGTCCAACGATGTCATTTCGACTATCGGTATATCGTAGAGTTGGAGTCTTTATTTAGAAACCATGTCGAACCTACTTCAAATCAATCCAATTGCAGAAAGGGGTGAAACAGGGAGCCATTGATTCTCCGAAACTGCCTTCTCCGAAACCTTAAAATTAAAATGGACAAGACAAAATGCATGTCAAATGTCCATGTCTCTTGAAAATGTAGGCCATTGTACCTACTTACCTTGGACAGATTGTTCGGATAAGTAGGTCCAACTTCGACAAAGAGGTCGCCCGAAGAATCCGACTCTGATGGGCAGCGTTTGGGAAGCTACGTGATATCTTCTCGTCGAGTATCTCAGTGTCTCAAGACAAGGGTGTTTAAAAAGCGTGTCTTGCCAGTGAAGACAAACGGCTCTGAAAAGTGATAGTTGGTTGCTCGCCTTTTAGAGAGACTAAGAGTCACTTAACGAGCAATGGAAAGAGCTAGGCTCGGAGTTTTTTACAGAATAAAATCCGGAACAAAGATATTCGGCAAATGATCAGAGTCATCGAAATAGCTCGTACTTGTAAGTTGAAGTAACAATGGGTATAATGGGTAAGCCACATTGCTCATAGAACTGATAACCTATAGCGAAGGAAACATCTCCAGTAGTACAATAATGATATTTTCACATTTGTAATAACTCAAAAGTTCGTTGTTTATATTTTCACTAATACAACTAGTTCATGATTATTTCCTAAATGCGCAGATTGATTACATGAAACAAAAGGCTACAAAGGCTTTACGAGTAGACCTAGACCAATCACTTGCCACAAAAATCGTTAAAAATATCTCAACAAACAAGTCGCTCTCGTAATACTAAAAAAATAACTTCATTATTACAAACAAAGAGTTAATAGTGTTCGTGTCAACAAAAAAACTAACTAGTATTAATATTATGAAGACTGTGAGTACGTGCGTCGCTCACTGTGACATAAATATTGCTCGGCTCGTCCTTTCTCGATCGCCTACTCGGGTGGATCCATCGCGCTGAGATATATTTTTATACTGGGAGTGAGACAGGCCTGGTTTAGGTTGTAATTATTGTGTTAAGTTTTAAATTTAAATATTATTTGTAGATTTGTTTAAATAAATACTGGCCTAATCACCATAATTTTATATGCAAAACAGAAGCATTCCAAAATACTCCACTTTTCCTTAAAATAATAATATTAAAACACGTTTTATTCAAACTCAAAATGGACGTATAACAAAATACGGCACTTTTCCTTACAAGATTATGATAAACTTGCATACAATTTTGAAACAATACGGTCGTATTTTGAAATGTGGCCCTTTTTCACATAACAAACTTGCGCTCCCGCTGACTGCAGGATCGTAACCCGGAATATGGCTGCTTTGATCTGAAGTTAACCACCAAAGTGACATAATCGAAAAAGGGCGGTTGTGCGATTTGCTCATTTCTAATGCGAAAATACTGGGTGTCTTTTTGGAATATAATAATATAGGCTGATTGATTTTTTTAACAGATCGGGAAAAGTACCTTCTTCAAATGACTTATTTATAAGGAAATGAAACGGTAACGTCAGTTCATCTGCGCATTTCTTTACCAAGGTTGGTGGGATTTCGTCTATGCCATGGCTACTTTTATTCTTTAGCTGTTTTAATAGGCGGTTTACTTCCCAAGGGTCTACAGGACTGAGGAACATGCTATTTTCTGTGGGGTTAAGCACGTAGCCGATTCCAGACTCCTGGTTGCCAGGAAGTCTGCCGCTCTCCCCTATTGACGCAAAAAAGTTATTAAAAGTGTCGGCTACTTGTTTCGGCTCGGATATTGTGCTTGTGTTTTCATTTATTACCAATTTTATGTTGTTTTTTTTTCGTTTTTTGACTTCTTGTTCGTCCTCTCATTTATGATGCTCCACATTGTTTTTACCTTATTATTTGATTTTTTAATTTTATTTATATATTCTTTCTTTTTAGATATCTTATATATATATATATAACTACTTTTTTTAAAGTTATTTATATTATATTAAGGTATTTTTTATAATATTGTTTAATTATTGGATTTTTTTTTTAGCGTTAGTATTTTCAACAGCCGTTTATTATTACTAGAGATTTTAATGCCTGTAGTCAGCCAATATTTCTTAAATTTAGTTTTTAGTAGAATTTTTTGCAAAGGAATTGATTGGTTCAATATAGATGTTATTTTATCGTTGAATATTTTATAGTTTTCATTTATATCTTTGTCTGGCAGCAGGTCATTCCAGTTTTGTTTGCTTAAAATTGTTTTGAATTTTTGTATATTTTTGGCATCAAATATTCTTTTTTTTGTGTACCAGATTGTTTGTTTTAATTGCTGTGGTATGTGTAAGTGTAGAATGGTTGCGCTATGGTCTGAAAAGCCCAAATCCTCTACTGTGGTAACCATTTTTTTTATTGGTAAAATTTGTGAAAATGAGATCCAAGCAGGTTGAAGTTGTTTGTGCTATTCTTGTTGGTGATATAATATGTTGTAAATGTATATGTAAATGTATATGTCAATTCATGTGCCTCAGCATATGCCTCACACACACCTAGGAGCTTGCGCAGGGCACTTACCGATGGGCTCAACAACACCATGTCATCGGCGTAACTAATGTTGTTAACTATATGACCATCTATGGAGCAGCCTACACTGGTGTTGTTGAGCTCACGGGTCAGCTCTCTTACATATATGTTAAACAATGTGGGAGAGCTCAGTCCCCCCTGCCTAACTCCACAATTCAGTTGATAGGGATCTGACATGGAATCTGCCCATCTTACAAAATTAGTCTGTGGTCTGTACCAGTACTCGAAAGTCCCTGTTATATACCCTCCGGCACTCCATTGTCCCTCAGTTTGGCCCACAAAATTTCATAATTGACCAGGTCAAAAGCCTTGGAGAGGTCCAGAAAGGCGGCATAGACAGGCGTTTTACGGTCAGTATAAAACTTGACGGTGTGCTTAAGAACTAAAATTGCACTCTCAGTTGAGAAACCCCCTCTGAAACCAAATTGGGCATCCTCGAGGGTCACAAATTGAGCAAGATAACTGTCCAGCACACCGTCAAGCACTTTTGCAATCGTAGTGGCTAAGGTTCTATGTTCTATGTTAGGGGTTTTGGTTTCCGCACTTAGTCCTTCATGTGGACCATTGTGCGTGGGCCATAGTGGCCTTGGTGGCTTATTCCAACCAGCCCACCTCCCTCCAGAAGTTGATCAGGTTCTTTGGTCTGTGGAGAACATCTGTGTAAGTCCTGGGTGTCCCGAGGGTTTCTGTCCTGATCTGTGTGATGTGGCAAGCGGGTTTCTAGTGGGAAGATAAATGAAACCAAACGTCACTTAATACATTTATTAAGAGAGCATGAGCACACAATAGATTCAGGGAAGTAGGTTCTAGGGTCTCTAAGCACTTGTCACTGGTCACTTGGTAAGAAAGGTACTGCCCTGGGCTTTAGTACGCCGAAGACGTCAATGACGGTGCAGGGCAGGAGGCGAACGCGTGGCAGACGCGTCCGCCGGCAAAGGAACAGGCAGGTAGGTCGGCAGGTAGGCTGTGAGTGCCCTCCGCTAGGCACGTGGCCCGCTCAGGCAGGCACCTCCACACGCGGCTGGCGTGAGTTCTCGGCACTCACGCGCCGCGTGGGTGGCCGGATCAGGTTGCGGGCTCACGGGCAGATAGTGCCGTGCGCGTGGCGACGTGCCAACGAGGCAAGGCCTGCAGGTGGCGGCGTGGGCTTCAGCTCCCACGAGGTGCCAACGGCGTTAGTGGCCGCGTGGTTTCGTCAGGCGCCTCTCTCCCGGGGTAGGCCGGGGGCAGCGGGACGTCTGACGGTTTAGCGGCGAAGCCGTAGGTTAGGTTGTTAGCCGTAGCCAGGAACCCTGGAACGAGTGCGGAGAAGGGTGCGTGCGTAAGCGTCGTGCCGTAGCTCTGCAAGCCTCCGTCGATGTGTGGGTCCTTCAGCCGCAAGCCCAAAGCAAGGGGATTGGTGGAAGACTCACCCATCGCGGTGGCTTACAATTAGAGGTAGGTATGCGCGCACATGCTCCAGGCATTCTCGAAGTTTCCTCGCCGCGTGGCCAGGTGATTTAAGCAAGCAGCTAGGCACAGCGCGGCGAGGCAAGCATAGCGTAGGATGTGAAAAGCATGTGGGCGCATTCACAGTGAGGCGCAATGAAGAAGAAAAGGTGAATGACGCTGATACAATAAAATGGCTGCCAGACCGCGCACACAAAGAAATGCGATCTGGCAGGACAGCGAACAATTGAAATCACATGAGCACTTACCCGTTTAGCTCGGGGTTTTTGAGTAAAAGCGGCTTCCGATTCGAAAAAGAACTAATTAACGAAGCGGGCCCTTATATAGCCCACACGAACGCCCCCAAGCGATGACGCGTTCGTATGTGGAAGATTTAGTGATGGGGCACGTTACTAGTGAGGTGCGTTTAGTCGGTTTTTTGCAAATCGACTACAACGCTACAGTGACACCTGTGCACTCGAAGAGCACATGCGCGACGGTTTCCTCAGTCTCCGTGCATGCCCTGCACAGGGGGCTCCGGGCGTCCGTTATGCCTATTGTGTGGAAGTGTTTGTTTAGGGAGCAGTGTCCCGTTATGGTCCTTGTCAGCAGGCGCATGCCGGTCCTGTCCAGGCGTAAAAAACGTCTGGTTAGCCTGCCACCTAGGGATGGCAGGGCTTCCTTGGATTGCCTGCAGCCTGGTGTCGAGGTCCACCATCTCTCTGCTTGTGTGAGGGTGCGCTTCTGCAGCTATCTACGTATCTGGTTGAAGGGGATGGGTATAATGGGTTCAGGTCCACAAACTGATGCGCTGGATGCTGTCCTAGCTAGTTCATCAGCTGTGTCGTTGCCCAATGATCCGCTATGTCCTTTAATCCATTGTAGTGTCACTTTGTTGCGTTTAGATACCGTTAGACGTTCTAGTACATTGTGACATTCTAGTATTAAGCTTGAAGTGGTATATTGTTTCTCCAACGATTGAAGGACTGAGGCACTATCAGAGAGTATACGTATAATATACGTATACTCTCTGATAGTGCCTTAGGCCAGAAGAGTGACGGACACCCATATTATGGGTGTCCGTCACTCTTCTGGCCTCTATCGCATATGCTGCTTGTATATAATGCCCATGCATTCCGCCTGGTAGACGGTGTTGTACATTCCCAGCGGGCTGGATATATTTATGTTAAGGTCGTGTGAGAAGACTCCAGCCCCGGTTCCGGAATCATTCTTTGATCCATCTGTGTATATACGTATATATATGTCCGCTCCTCAGCTCTTTCGGGCCTGAATAGTCACACTGCTCTTCTGCAAGTGTGATATTGTAGTGCTTTTCAAAGTGGTATTGTTTTGGGGCTTTGTCGCATGGTGATGCCATCATTGGCTGTTGTTCGATCGCATCATTCTTAATTCACGTGTGTTTAATTCTGGAGTCTTTGTTTAGGGTTCCCAGGGCATGAAGCCTAAAGGCGGCTAGGACCACCTCCTTCTGCACGATGAGGTGTAGAGGTGGCAGTCCAAGCATTGCCTGTAGGGCAGCGGTGGGTGCAGTTCTCATACAGCTAGTAACTGCCATACAAGCAAATCGCTACAGCTTTTCGAGGTCTTTTTGGTTGTGCTCAGGTTTGTTCTGGGCCACCAGACCAATGAGCCGTACGTGACTGTCGGTCGTATGACAGTGGTATATAGCCAGTGAGTGATCTTGGGACTGATCCCCCAATTCCTGCCAAGCATTCGCTTGCACTGCCACAGGGATATGCTGGCTTTTGTGGTGATGTAGTTAATATGTTTTGCCCAATTCAGCTGAATTCCAAAAAGATGCCCAGGTAGGTATTTAGTTTCAGTTGATAGGCTTAGGGTGGTTCCAAAGGAGCGTGGAAGCTGTAGGGTCGGTAGCTTCCTCTTTTTTGTGAAGAGAATCAGCTCGGTTTTTGAAGGATTTACAGATAGCTGGTGTTTGTTGCACCAGTCCTCCACTATTTTCAATGCTTGGCGCATGAGGTTGCACAGGGTATTTTCGTGAGTGCCATCATGGACCTAAAAAAAAGGCGGACGGAACTTCACTAAGAAACAATTGAAGCACCCATAGTAAGTCAGTGCGCTAATGTGGACAAGCCAGCGCGCACACATTCACACCATAGTAAGTCAGCCGTCGGCCATTACGCTTCGAACGACGCTCGCGTGTTATTCGGCGTTATTTTGTCTAATAAAAATCAAAGTATGCCGTCATGTGTTGCAAAAAGTTGTCTAAACCATAGTAGTTCAATTAAAAAAGCCAGGAGATCACTTTTCATAGTTAAGCATGTCAATATGAAGCTTATTTCTCGATTTTACGTCAATAAATTTAAACATCTCGAAATCAGTGTTGCAACTATTTCATGGTTCAAATTATTTTAAAATTGGGAGATTCATATTTTGTTACTATTTATCGTTATTGTATTCTTCTGTATTTTTACAGATTTCCCTCGGAAAATGATGCATGGAAAAATGATTGTAAAAAAATAATAAGGGAGTGTAGACATGGAATAGGAATGTAGACGTGTAGGAATGGAACATAAAATAGCTTTAATTAAATATTTATAGCCGAAAAATACTTAAACATTCGTTTTCACCACTTAAGTAAATAGAAGTGATTTCTAGATGTGTCGATAGCAAAAGACAAGTCTACAAAAATTTGAATCAACAAAAGGGTTTGTAAAACTTTATTAACATTAAACGAGTTGTAAATATTTTAATATCCCATGTGTTTAAATTATTTTACCTTTATTTAAAAAAAAAATATCCGTAACAAAAAAAAATGTAATTAAACTTAAGTTCAAGGGAGATCTTAATTAAATATTGTTTAAAAATGGGTAATTTTTTCCTTCATCTGGCATCCCTATACAAACGCACACATGCATAAGCAGCCGCCATTGTGGTGCTTCACTTGTTTCTTAGTGAAGTTCCGTCCGCCTTTTTTTTTAGGTCCATGAGTGCCATTTATTATTATGGTTATATCGTCGGCATACCCTACAGTGAAATAACCGTTTTCATTTAGTGTTTTAATGAGGTCATCTACAACCAGGTTCCATAGTAGCGGTGAGAGGACTCCCCCTTGTGGGCAGCCTTTCGCCACGATGGCCCTCGTAGTGTCATTTACTGTAATTTGTACAGCTCTTTGCTTGAGCATGTTGCTAATCCATCCGCTCAGGGTTGGGTCTATGTTGTGCCTGTCTAAGGCCATGTTGATGCTGTTGAACGTGGTTTTGTCAAAGGCGCCCTCAATGTCAATAAAGGCGGCCAGTGCTGAGCATTTGTGGTCCACTGCACATTCAATCTTGGATACTACGCTATGTAGCGCGGATTCCGTTGATCTGCCCGTGGAGTATGCGTGCTGTTGTTTGTGAAGCGGTTTTTCCCGAAGAGGTCCGTCTCGGATATACCTATCACAGAGTCTCTCGAGGGTCTTCAGTAGGAAAGATGTAAGGCTTATAGGTCGATAAGCCTTGGGTTGGGTGTAGTCCGTTTTGCCAGGTTTGGGTATGAAGATGACTTTTACCTCCTGCCATGCTAGGTGTATATGTCTAAGTGCTATGTAGGCCTGAAAGATTTCCATCAGGTATGGTAGTAGATGTGCAACCCCCCACTGTAGTAGGGCCGGAAAGATGCCATCTAGTCCCGGGGACTTATATGGCTGAAAGGTGTTAATGGCCCACCTTATCCGGTCTTCCGTTATTATGCTGTGGGCTCTGGACCAGTCCATGTCCGTTGGGGTCCAGTCTGGTTCTGCCTCCCATGTCCTGTCCTCTAGGAGTTTACAGTCGGGGAAGTGAGTCTCAAGAAGGACCTTACTGGTTTCCAGGTCCGTGAGTGTATATGTATTGTCGGGTTTTTTCAGCGTTCCAAGGGTTCGGTCTTGGTCGGTTGAGAGAATTTTCCTTACCCTTGCGGCTTCTTTGTTGGTCTCAATAGATCCCCTTCCCCCCGGACCACCGTATGGTGTAGACGTGTAGAAGACAGTATCGCATTAAATTATAATAAATAATATAATTAAAATCAAATAATTCCAAATTAAATCAAAGTGAAAAAATAGGACTGCATAAACTCAGAGGAGGTGTCCGTACATAAACAATTCGCACCTTTAAAGTAAAACCGTTACTAAACGAAAAATTTCGTGAATTGAGTTATCAATGCCATTTATGTAAAATATACGTAAACTTCAACATAAACTTGTCATTTTTTCAAAATAACGTATTTTACGCCATCTGGCGGTAAATCAAAGCGTTACTAAACAGAATTATGATCGGCTCACGATATACAATATTGTGTCTATACCAATAAGAACGTGTTCATGGAAGACTGATAACGGAAGTTTAAAGTAAAACTGTTATTATTTGGATAAACACGGCGCTGAATGTCGCAAAAATGAATGAAGATGTTAATTTTTTTTTATAGGAAAAGTGTTTCAATTTGTTTAAACACAGTTTTCTGTGTTATTGACCAAAATTATTAATGGTAAAGTGTTACTATAATAATATAAATTAAAATAAATAGTACAATACATTAAAATATAAACTTTTCAAAATCACGTGTTATAACGTAAACAGAGATCTATAATAACACCTTATTAAACGTCATAAAGAACCCTGCATTCAGATTTTATTGACAAAAAATGGTGACATTTTTCTAATTTTGGCTCTCCTGTAAAATTGTATAATTTCGTTTAGTAACGGTTTTACTTTAAAGGTGCGAATTACGTGAGTACAATTCACTAATTATCTGTGCCACCTACTTATCGGCGAGACTCCTAAATAACGTGCGGCCCTGGTACCTGACGACGGCTTTAAACAAATCAGTGGACGCGCAAGCGCACGCCGACCTTTCACCTGCGCTATTCGCCATTGGGACAAAGTTTACGCCCTCGAGTTATCGCAGACCTACGCCCACTTTGCTGTCATTGAACAAAATAGGTCGCATAGACCCTGCCCAGGCGCATCATTAACAAATTAGCGAACAAAAAACAATCTCTGACGCTCATTATACCCTGGTACCTTGGAACTAGAAAACGCTAATATGAATAAATCTATTTCTGACGGAAACATCTGTGAAACGGCCATTGATGTCACCCCTCCTAACTACGTTGTCCAACGTAACTATAAAAGAATGAGAGAAGAAGACCTACCCTCGGAATTTTGCAAATTTAAGGAGGAAATGAAAGAGTTGTTCCAGTCTTTCATAAAAACTCAGCAAACTGAACTAAAAAACATTACTGCCAACTTAAAAGAGATTCAACTTACAAATACAAACATAGAAACATCTGTCGCGTTCTTGACTAAACAAAATGATGAGTTCCAAAAAAAGATAACACAACTTGAATTACAAGTGAAGAAAGACAAAGAGTATATAATTGAGTTGGAGGATAAAATTGAAGATTTGCAAAGATGCTCGCGCAAGAACAATATCGAAATAAAGAATGTACCAAGGAAAAACCAGGAAACTAGAGATGATTTGATAAACATGGTACTGAGTTTGGCTAAAAATATAAATCTCGATATGAGTAAAAGGGACATCAAGGACATTTTTAGAACGCAGGGGAAGAAGGAAGGGTTAATTAGCCCCCCCATTATAGTAGAACTGGACTCGGCCGTTCTAAAACAGGATTTGTTGAAAAGTACTAAGTCTTTCAACATAAAAAACAAACACACGAAACTTCAAGCTAAGCATCTTGGTATAACTAGCCACGGGGACGTTCCTGTATTTATTTCAGAACAACTCACTCCACGGAACGCCCGCCTATTTTATCTAGCTCGGGACTTAGCCAAATCTAAGCAATATAAATTCTGCTGGACTACATTTGGCCGAGTTTTTCTGAAAAAGGACGAAAATGCTAAGGTAGTCCTTGTGAAGAGTGAGTCACAGGTGCATAGCCTGCTTCAAAGTGCATGACTAATTTTAGTTATTTTATCTGTTTGTATGTTTTTATTTTATTACTTTCTAGTTTTAAATAGGTTTGAATTATGCAATAGTTCTTATAGTTTGTTATTTTTTAGATTTAATTTGTTAAGTAACATTTGCTCTGTACAGCACGCTCATCAACTATCTCACACACACAACACTTCATTCAGTCTGTCTACCAAACACTTATCAACAAAGATTCATAACAAAATTATCTCTTACTTACATCTATGCTCATTCATACTTAGAATACTCACACTCCTACTCTTTGGACCAAAACTTCTCCGTTTTTAAGTAGTTATTCTGATCAATATTAATTTTCCTTGGCATTTATTTTTAACTATAAGAGTACATCGTGATATAATATGTAAAGTAGACCTCGCAATCGAAAATGGATAGTAACTTGAATACACTTGATGAATTGGACGACATTGAAATTGCAAACTCTGCTTTAATAAACATCGAAGAAATATCTACGTCGTTGAACTTCGAAAATACTTGCCTTACAATAATAACTCAGAACATCAGGAGTATTTACAGTAATTTTGATGATTTGCAGATGAATTTAGCTCTGATAAAGTTTGACGTGGATATCCTTATTCTTACTGAGTGTAGATTAAATAATAATAAGCAAATACCACTACTTGAAAACTACACCGCTTATACTACTTCAATTCAGCTAAACCAAAACGATGGAGTTGTTGCCTATGTAAATAACAAACATATGCCTCTCGTTACAGAACTAACCCTAACCCATGCGTCTGCTCTCCAAATCATCGTATCAAATTTTACTATTATAGGTATATACCGTTCTCCAGCCAATACTTGTGCTGACCATTTCATTAACTCTCTAAACTGCCATCTTGAATCTTGCAGTACGCACAAAAATATTGTTGTTATGGGTGACATAAATATAAATATAATTGAAAAACCCACAGAAATATCACAACAAAGATCAAATAGGCTAAACTACCTGAACATGCTATCTGTGCACGGCCTTCTTCCGGGACACTGCCTTCCTACCAGAGAACAGAACTGCCTTGACCATACTATCCTGAAACTTGATAAAACTAAAACCTCAGGATTTGTGGCAGTGCTTAACACAACAATCACGGATCATGCTATGGTTCTCTTAAATCTGACTAGCTTCAGTAAAAGACAAAACACCTGTTCAAAAACCATTACGTTTATAGATTTTGAAAAAGCACATAAATGCCTTATAAATATAGATAAATCAATCTTTGCTACCTACACGCTCCCAGATAGCTTTGCCACTAAACTGGTGGAGGTAATTAGATCGTCTCTCCATAATAACTCAAAAATCAAAACCATCTCCTGTGGGAAAAGAACGCGGAAGCCCTGGATCACTGTAGGGGCACTGCGTTGCATACGACTTAGAAACAAAATGCAGCACCAAACTAGGCTGGACCCCTTCAATCTAATTTTAATAATAACTTTTAAACGTTTCCGCAACTTTTGTTCCAACTTGATAAAAAAGACAAAGAGACAATATTACAAAAAACAAATAGAAGAATCAGGAAAAAGTCCAAGACATCTTTGGTCTCAAATTAATGAAATCACGCATTTTAAACCACCCAAAACTTCGAATACACATCTCCTTAATATCACTACACATCCTCTGAACTCACTAAATAGAGTCAATTTATTCTTTATCACTATAGGAAAATCTTTAGCAGAAAACATCGCAGTTCAAATCAGCATGCCGGTTGTGACGAACTACTGCACTGATTCTAGGGCTTCCTCGTTTGTGTTATTAGAAACTGACCCACAGGAAGTGGACTGTATTCTAATGAGTCTTGACTCCGACAGTGCACCAGGATGGGACGGTATTCCAACAAAATATTTAAAACAATCCAGAGATTGTGTGGTTCCACTCATTAGCCAGCTAGCTAACCTTTGTTTCAAAACTGGTGTTTTCCCGAAAGAATTAAAAAGATCAGTGGTGACTCCTGTGTACAAGGGTGGGGACGTAAACGATGTCAACAACTATCGCCCCATATCTGTTCTGTCAGCAATTTCAAAAATTTTAGAAAAAATAATAAACAAGAGACTAATAAATTATTTACAGAAATACAATATCTTATCAAATGCGCAATACGGGTTTAGAAAAGGACGTTCAACTCAAGACGCTATTTCAGCTTTGACATCTGAAATTGTTGACAGAGTGGATAGGGGTCATACATGCTTAACAGTTTTCTTAGATCTGAAAAAAGCTTTTGACACCGTTTCCGTCCCGATCCTTCTGCGCAGGTTAGAAAACATAGGTATAAGGGGCACACCTCTCTCTCTTTTTAAGAGCTATCTCAAAGATAGACAGCAAGTGGTTAAGGTCGGTAACTTGTGTAGTGGTGAGGGGAATGTCTACTACGGAGTTCCACAGGGGAGCGTTTTGGGTCCGACATTGTTTTTAATTTATATAAACAGCCTTTGCAATGTGCAGATCAATGGAGGGAGAATTTTCTCATACGCTGACGACACTGCGGTTGTTTTTACAGGAAAGTCATGGAAACATGTGAAAACTATAACTGAACAGGGACTTATTAGGTTGGCTGAGTGGCTTAGAGTAAATCTCTTAACCCTCAATACCAGTAAAACTAATTTTATGTGCTTTTCCCCAAGCCAAAGATCACAGCCTGGAACTGACTTCAGCATTACCGTACATGTTTGTCAAAATTCTAACCCCAATGATTATAACTGTGGCTGCCAGAATATTCAACAAGTCAGATCCACAAAATATTTAGGCTTAATTATTGACCAGCGGCTTTCATGGCACCCTCACATTGAAGTGCTCATGAAAAGGATCAGGAAGCTCATTTGGGTGTTCAAAACTTTACGTCATGTTATGTCCGCGCAACTTATAAACAAGGTATATATAGCTCTGGCGCAATCCGTAATAACCTATTGTATTCCGATATGGGGTGCAGCTTCCAAAATTAAATTCCTCGATTTGGAAAGAGCGCAGCGATCACTTTTAAAGGTGATGTATTTTAAACCATTTAGGTTCCCTACAACAGACCTCTATAAAGTCAGTAATCTGTTATCAATTAGAAAACTTTACATTCTAAATGTGACCTTAACCCTACATAAATGTCTTCCCTTTGACCCAGCAACTCAAACCAGAAGGCGTAAAGATATTGTTGCCTACTCTCCGGGGGTACGATCAGCATTTGCCAGACGTCAGTATGCTACACAATCCACCTATATCTATAATAAACTCAATCTAAATTGTGATATATTATTATATTCTTTGTTGTTATACGACTGTAAAAAAACGATAACTGATTGGTTGAGATCCCTAACATATGAAGATACAGAAAACATTCTGATTAGGGTGAGCTAACAACTAACATGCTGGATAACCACACACACACACACACACACACACACACACACACATAAACACGCACACAAACACATACACTCCTCACACAACACATGCACTCCTCACACAATATCTAGAGCTGCTTAATTCTATTGTTAAATTTTACAAAAATTTTTTAGCTTCATTTTCCTTCACTTTCATTGTTAAGATAGCACATTAGGGAAGAGCGAGACAGCTCCGACACAAGTACTTCTGTAACTTACTGGAGCTGCCTCTATTTATGTATGACACAATGTTTTAGATGAAATAAATATTTTTGTATTTTTGTATTTTGTAATAGATTCACAGAATTTGCGCCAGGCTGTCTTTCTGGCTATTATGATTCTGATATCTGATTTGCTTTTTATATGTGTACTGGGTCTCTTTGTATAGTTCCCAGTCGTTTGGGAGTCTAGTGTTTTTGGCTCTGTTGAATTGCTTACGTAATGTATCTCTGAGTTTACCAAGTTCAGCGTTCCACCAGGGATTCCTCTATGACTGGTTTTTGGCTCTCTTAGTTTACAGCAGGCATGGTAAGCTTCTGTTAGATATTCCGATAGTTTTGTTACTGTGTATTCTAGTTGGGTTGGGTCTCTTATGGTTAGAGGTGTCTAGCCAGCAAGGAGGCTAGGAGGCGTTTATATCCAGGCACATCAGTGCGCCGCGGGTTTCGCCTCGGTGTGGGTTTTCTCGTGTTGGTGGTCAGTGTGAAGCGGATTCTTCTATGGTCAGAGCAGGAAGGCTCGTCCGATACGTGCCAGTTAGGGATGTGGTTAGTCGCGTTTTCTGTAGCAATCGTTAGGTCTATGATCGTTTGTCCTCGGACTGTGACCGAAGTGGGTTCAGAGCCCCGGTTTACGATGTTAAGGTTAGTAGAGAATAAATAGGTGGATAGTACCTCTCCTCTGGCGTTCGGTGCGTCGCTGCCCCAGAGTGGGTGGTGCGCGTTTGAGTCAGTGCATATGATCAGGTCTAGTTTGGCGTCCTCGCAGTGTCGCACTAGGTCAGCCATTTCCTTCGGCGGGCAGTCTGTGCCCTCGCCTGGCATGTATACTGAGTGCAGTACGACATCGGGGACGTCGCTTCCTGTCTGCAACCTGACGGCTGTCAGATCTCTGGAACAGAATTGAGTGAGAGGCGCGGTGGGGATTTCTTTGGGTATGTAAGCACATGTTCTTGGTTTGTCTGATCTGTGTGTGTCGACAATTATCTTACCTCCGATGTTACTGAGGCCGCAAATTTTGTTGTTTGTTGTGCTGATCCACGGCTCTTGGATCAGTGCGATAGTTCTGGGTTTTACCTCCAGGGCCCTGCGTAAGCTAGCCGTGGCACTCGGCTATGTTGGAGGTTGGTCTGGATGATGTGGATCGGCAGTGATGGCGGTGGTGTGGAATTAGTCGGAGGAGGATCCATTGGATAGGTTCTCCGCTTCCTCCACACCATGTTGGCCTATGTGTTGATCACCAGGCGACGAGACTAGCAAGGCTTCGCTCCAGCATGGTGATGCGGGCGGTATAGCGTTGCAGTCGTCCGCCACTGCTGCGGGATGGAGCGGGATGGAGTGGGATGGAGCGGGATGGAGCGGGATGGAGCGGGATGGAGTGGGATGGATTGGGATGGAGTGGGATGGATTGGGATGGAGTGGGATGTAGCGGGATGGAGCGGGATGGAGCGGGATGGAGTGGGATGGATTGGGATGGAGTGGGATGTAGCGGGATAGAGCGGGATGGAGCGGGATGGAGCGGGATGGAGAGGGATGGAGTGGGATGGAGTGGGATGGAGTGGGATGGAGTGGGATGGAGTGGGATGGAGTGGGATGGAGTGGGATGGAGTGGGATGGAGTGGGATGGAGTGGGATGGAGTGGGATGGAGTGGGATGGAGTGGGATGGAGTGGGATGGAGTGGGATGGAGTGGGATGGAGTGGGATGGAGTGGGATGGAGTGGGATGGAGTGGGATGGAGTGGGATGGAGTGGGATGGAGTGGGATGGAGTGGGATGGAGTGGGATGGAGTGGGATGGAGTGGGATGGAGTGGGATGGAGTGGGATGGAGTGGGATGGAGTGGGATGGAGTGGGATGGAGTGGGATGCAATGGGTGCTTTGAACGCTGCTAGGTGGGCTTTGAACGGCAGGAGGCGTTTATCACAAACAGGTCAAATATTCTTGAAAAATCTAAATTATGATTTAAAAACAAGGCAAAAATTAAGCACTTCGCACTAAGAAAACATTCGAAACGACAAAGATGAAAATAAATAGAAAATACTTAATTTACGCTTTTTATTTGGGCAGAGCTTTCCCTTACAATTATCGTTATAAACAGACACACCAAAATCACTGCTCCTCGCTTTTATATAGCTCGCCGGCTGGCGGCTATTTCACCCCCTCCGCTCAGAATTTGGCGGGGATGGCTCACGTGGTAGGGCAGTGACGTGGCGAGCTGGACTGCTGGCTGGCTGGCTGGCGTTGGCAGGCTTGCCTGGCTTTGGCTGGCATCGCTGGCGACATCTGGCGTTACACTCGGCCATCCTGGAACAATTGCTCCCGCAATGGGAACAACAAAACAGTGATTACAAGTCAGCTCAGAGCAAATGGCATATCGATAACATGGACTATAATTTAGCTGTCTAGGAGATCTACGAGATCTTCGTTTTCCTACTAACTGTTGATTCACACTACTGGCGCTATCGGGTATAAAAGCAATGCTACGATATGGTCGTAATAAATCAGCGCATATTGGCCCTGTGAACTTCTTGTATCCTCTAAGACATTTATATATTACAGCTATTATATATTACCTAAATCCTTGGGCAATAACACATGGGCCAGAATATAGATCATCTAACTTAGAATTAACCACGGGCTGGAATTAACCTTATTGCAGCAAGGAGTTTGAGCTTGGCAACAAAGTACGTACTTACTAACTGTACCTAATCGCTTTTTTTTGTAAATTGTGCTATTTTTACGCCTTTTATCGCAGTTACGTTTCATTTTCTTGCTAGCTGTCCTAATTCGATTATAATATAGCCCTATTGCGTCTAGATCGCACTGACTCATAAACCAACCAGGGATGGAAACATCACATTCAGATCTACCTACACGAGCAAACATTAAGTCGTATAAATTATAGCCTGCTAAATCATTAACAGTATTATTAATACTCCATATGACTTTGGTAAACTATTGTCCCAAATAAGAGAGGCCTCGCTAGGTTCCGTGGCTCTCAACGCATCGAGAATTGTGCAATTAGAGCGTTCTACCTGCCCATTACACCTAGGCCACGCAATAGCTGTTAACATGTATTTAACTACACACGTACAACAATAGACAAACCTGTAATTTATCTAGTGAATTGTAAAAAAAAGCAAAATTTGTGAACCTCACCAGGTAAAACATGTACGGACAAACTAAATTTTAAGAACTTGCATGCTTAATTTGTGTGTAAACCGCATGTTTTGAACAAATAAAATATCTTTATCTTTAACTGTTTTTCTGTTGCGAACTTCTTAAAGTATCTACTGGTAAAGGCCTTACCATGGACAGAAACTACGTGATCTGGGAAACTAAGTAAACTAGAAATGCGTTTAAACTCTAATAATCACAAAAACTGAATAAAGGGCAAGGGAAAAGAGAGGGCGCTACTGTGCGTAAGCTAACATCGGCTCCAAGTATTTTAAAAAATTAAAAATAGTTCCAGTGACAAAAACATTAGAAAAAGTAGTTTCTATTATAGAAAATTACAAAACTCAGTGATTACAACTAAAGTACAGAAGAAATTTACGAAAACAACGAAAAACATTCATATTTTAGTGCTCAACGAACAAAATTCAAATTGTAAACAAACACATCAGCTGTACAGCAATCAGAAATCGTTTGTTTTTGCTCAACAGTCGAAAGTGTAACGATGGAGTAAGCCCGAAAAAAGGTATGAGAGTGATTAATTAAGAACACAACATTAATAAGAAGAATAATTCAAAACTATAATAACACTCATAAAATAACCAGTCATCCTAGCCTATTTCCATATATCAGCGCCATCTATCTTTTCGACGTAGCAACAACTTGAACCATCGAATCATCTACGATAGTTACACCTTTCCCCACTAGAGGCCGGGACCAGTAGCAAAAGAAGGTAAAAATGGCACAAAATATCCAAAATTGTGCAGGTTGTACTCAGGGTCTAATAAACGATTTATATCTCACTTGTACACTATGCAGTAAGAAATATGACCTAGAGTGTGTAAATATTTCTTTGAACCATTTTAACAAGACAATGACTCCAGACCACAAACAAATATGGAAATGTCAAGATTGCCGATGTTTTACATCCAATGCCCAAAAAGGGAAACACAGACACACCTATACGACCACAGACATCTGCTCTAACCCAACGAACAGCCACACCCGAAGAAAACAACGTAACAATTCGAAGGAAAACCTATCCCAACAATGATTCTACCACCTTTGAGAATCTGACTTTACTAGGCGATACGATGAGCTCAGACGAAGGAACCACCTCAAACACCAACATACACGCTGAACTGACACTGCAGAATCTAAGTGAAATTATTATGATGAGGCTGAAGGAAAATAATGAATCAATAATAAACGACTTACGGAACACCATACAAACCGAAATAAAAAAAGCAATTAAGAAACTTGCGGAGGATTTTGAACAAAAAACCAGCAATTTATCGAAACAAAATGAACTGAGAGTACAGGAGATTTGTGAAATTAACACCAAGATAGAAAATTTACTAACCGAAAATGAGAAATTAAAACAAGAAATATCTACATTAAAATCAGCATCCACATCCCCCATAATCCAGTGTACAGAAAGTAATTCAAAGAAGATAGTCATCTACGGCCTTACCGAGTACTACAAAGAACCTGAAGCTAATCTGCATAACCGAATCATCGAAGTGTTTCGTGATACTCTACAAGTAGACCTGACAGGTTACGTAGAAAATATGTATAGATTAGGGAGAAATAACAGCAACACTAATACCCGACCACTAGTTGTAGAGCTGATAAGCAAAAGAATGGCAACATACATAAAAAGCAACAACCACTATTTCCAGGGAACACGGTTGTCCGTATCTGAATTTTTGGATGAGAACTCACGTAAGGAAAGACACCAAATGAGAGACGAAATGATAAAGGCAAGAAAGAAAGGCTTATACGCAGTAATACGGAATAATCAATTATATGTGGATGGCAAAGTCACTATTTCCAGAGATGAAAAACCAAAAACACGAACAAGCTACACTGGTAATGATAATTTTAAAACCAGCCAACGAGACCCAACAAACAGAATTGAAGACACAGACAATAATTCCTTTCGCAAACACAGACCAACTATTTAAAATTCTGTTTTAAAACATTCAAAGTCTCTATAATAAACAACACATACTAGAAGCCTTCATCGTAGATAACCCGATTTATAATGCAATATGTATATCAGAGTCTTGGTTGTCAACTGAAAAATTAAGCATGCTACACTTTAGTGGATATAAAATAGCAGCGTCATACTGCCGCAGCACACGAGGAGGAGGTGGGGTCTGCATCCTCCTGCAAGATCATATCGACTTCAAAGAGAGGCATGATATAACGGAAATGTCTATCGAATACATTTTGGAAGTATGTGCAATAGAGTTACCCAAAGAAAACATTTTATTAGTAACAATATATTGGAATAGAAGAGAGGAAGAAATATTTACTAGTCAGTTAAAACGTATCGTTAATTATATAAATAACAAGTACTATAAATTTAATATAATTATAGGTGGAGATTTTAATATAAATATCTTAGAAAAAAATGCAAAAACTAGTCAATTCATAGACTTAGTGTTAGAATATAAATTAACACAACACATAAAAACACCGACACGAATAACACAAAATACATCTACTTGCCTCGACTTGATATTTACAAACACAAACACAAAACAAATATATACAACAGTAGAAGAACTAGGATTTTCAGACCACAGCGGTACAATTATACACATCGCAATACCAACACCAATTACGATGACTCAAAAAAGTTGGTATGTTAAGAAAAGAATATTTAACGATAGGAACATCTTAAAGTTTAAGTCTAAACTAAAAGAACTAGATTGGAAAAACATTATCACTGAAGACAAAAAGTTAAATGACAATTATAAGGTATTTCATGACACACTAACAAATATCCTTAACACTTGTATACCTATCTGTAAAGTAAAACTGAAAAATAAATCTAAAAAATACTGGTTGACGAAGGGTATCAAGATCTCTTGTAAAAACAAGAGATTGTTAAAAATACTCGCACTGAAAACAACAAATCCCATCATTAGAAATTATTATAAAAAATATGAGAAAATACTAAAAAATCTAGTTAATACATCAAAAAAGATTCAATACGTAAATAAAATAAAAAAATCTAACAATAAAGTCAAAACTATGTGGAGTATCATAAATGAGAGAACAAACAAAAAACAAAAAAAGGACCAGAATAACATAAAACTACAAATAGAAAACAAACTTATAAACGAACCCAATAAAATAGCCAACATTTTTAATGAATTCTTTGCGTCTATTGGAGAAAACAGCGCCAAATCGTCTAGTTGCAGATCGAAGAACACCTCTGTTCTTAATCCTACAGAGAACACAATGTTTCTTGGCCCAATAGATGCTTGGGAAGTAAATAAAATAATTAAAAACTTAAAAAATAAAATAAGTCATGGGATAGATGAGATACCACCTATGCTTTTAAGACGGTGCGCAGATGAACTTACGCTACCGTTTTACTTGCTGCTGAACCAATCATTTGACGAAGGTACATTCCCTGATTTATTAAAAATATCCGTAATAAAACCAATACACAAAAAGAACGCTAAAACAGATCCAAACAACTATCGTCCAATAGCTCTCTTACCATCAGCTTCAAAAATCTTTGAAAAAGCCATGTGTGACCGAATTTACGCTTTTTGTGAAAAATATAAAATTTTTGATGAATGCCAGAATGGCTTCAGAAAAAACCGTTCCACCACCTTAGCAGTTTATAAATATATTCAAGAAGCCCTTAATGTAATTAATAACAAAAAATACGCAATAGGAATATTATTGGACATGACCAAAGCCTACGACAAAGTTCAGTTTGGAATATTGCTAAACAAATTGTATGGTATAGGTATACGCGGAAAGGCTCACGAATGGATAACATCTTATCTAAAAAACCGGAAACAATTAGTCGAAATAGAATACTTTAACCATAAAAATAACGAAATTGAAAAAATCCGATCTCATAGTAAAGCAATAAACGCTTCAATTCCACAAGGAAGCGTCATAGGATGTCTCTTATTTTTACTTTATATTAACGACCTACCTAAGACAGTAGAAGAGCCTTGCGTGTTGTTTGCGGACGATATATCAATACTAGTCTCATGTCAAAACAATAATGAAAATATAGAAGAAACTCTCAATTCTATACTCACTAAAACATGCAACTGGATGAACGAACATAACCTCGAGATAAATTATTCCAAAACCAAATTAATAACTTTCCATCCGTACCAAAAAATACCTTTGACTTTAAATTTTACTTTCGATAACTCAAAATTAGAAACCATTCATGAATTTACCTTACTCGGCCTAACTATAGACACTCATATAAACTGGAAATCACATATACAGAAAACGCACTCAAAAATTTCGAAATTCTCTTACGCCCTTCGCGAAATAAAAAAGACCACCAACTTACAGACAGCTCTCACCACCTATTATGCTTATGCCTATGCATGGCTTAGCTATGGGGTAATGCTTTGCGGAAACAGCACAGATGCACAAAAACTCTTCATCTTGCAAAAGAAACTAGTTAGAATCCTTGTAAATATCGAGCAAACTGATAGTTGCAAACCTTTTTTCCAAAAATATAATATGTTAACCCTACCCTGTATTTATATATTAGAAACATGCAAATTTGACAGAAAACATCAAGAATTTTACTCAAAACGCGAAGACATTCAATCACGCTATCTACTCAGACACGGCTCTAGACTAAACTTACCAAGTTCTAGATTAAAAATGCACTTGTTAGAAGAGGTGAGGGTATTTATGATTAAAATAAAATCAAAAGTGTGGGAAACATTTATTTTAAACTAAAGCATTTCTAAAAAACCGGGTATTATTTTTATCGGAACTCAACATTGTGCAAAAATCAGAAAACACAAGCTTATCGTTATTATTCAATACATTAAATATCTTTAATAAGAAAATGGCCATGTTGTGCCCACCCCATTGTCAGTTGGGAACTCTATTCTAGAAGTTGTTGACTCGTATGTCTACCTGGGACAAGCCATCGCGCTAGGTAGGTCCAATTTCAAGAAAGAGGTCAACCGCCGAATCCAACTCGGCTGGGCAGCGTTCGGGAAATTGCGTAACGTTTTCTCGTCCAAAATACCTCAGTGCCTCAAGTCGAAAGTTTTCGATCAATGTGTGTTACCAGTGATGACCTATGGCGCCGAAACGTGGTCCTTTACTATGGGCCTCATTAGTAAGCTCAGTATAGTCCAACGAGCTATGGAGAGGGCTATGCTCGGAGTCTCTCTGCGCGATCGACTCAGAGATGAGGAGATTCGTAGACGAACCAAAGTAACCGACATAGCCCAACGAATCAGCAAGTTGAAATGGCAGTGGGCAGGCCATATAGCTCGCAGAACTGATGGCCGATGGGGCCGTAAGGTTCTCGAATGGAGACCACGCACCGGCAAGCGCAGCGTAGGACGTCCACCCACTAGGTGGGCAGACGATCTTATGAAGGCCACAGGACCACGCTGGATGCAGGCCGCTTACAACCGGTCCTACTGGAAGTCCAAAGGGGAGGCCTATGTTCAGCAGTGGACGTCTTACGGCTGATATGATGATGATGATGATGAATAAGAAAAACATTATGTCTATGTAGGTATTATACTAATATATCAAATCGTCTGACCGTCTGATTGTAATATAAATCTACAGAATAATTTAACAGGGTAATACAATATTATACATTTCAAGTATCATTGACTCATACATTGAATACACACTATCAGTCACATTACATATAAAACATACAATATTATAAATTCAATAAAATTCAATTCATCATTACATTAATTTTAAAATACACAAACACAATTCACATTATAAATAATAATAAAATAATATTTTTTTACAATCAGCCTTTCAAATGTCGCTGACAACAGTGGGAGATGATGGGGCAATCCAGTCTATCCGCGAGCGCGGCCAGCATGCTGTTAGCGCTCCCCCGCACTCGCCGCACTAGAGACGTGCTTCTTTTGCGCATAGTGGTGTGGAAGCAGTCTACGCGCGCTTCTGCAAACATCTTCGATGCACTGCAATAGCGGGGGAGCGCCAACATCATCCTGAACGCGTTGTTGAACTGAACTCGAAGGGCGCTGTACGTCTTTTGCGTATAACTAGTCCACAGACTGCACGTATACAGTGCAGTGCAGTAAGCTCTAAAAAGCGTTATTTTAACCTCTGCAGTGCACCGTGCAAATCTGCGTATGACCATGTTCGCTCTGACCGACAGCGCCCTTCGCTCCCGCTCGATGTCTGCATCGTCTTTCAGGGTAGAAGTCACGAAATGTCCCAGGTACTTAAAAATTTCCACCCTTTCCAAGGGTGAGCCATTCAGCTTAATGAGTGGCATTTCTAGCACTTTCCTGGAACCCCCCTGAAAAACCATACACTGACTTTTATTTATATTATACCGCAGGCCATGAATAGCTGCATAATCCTCACATATTTTTATCAGCTTCCTGAGTCCACAGACCGAGCCATAATCCTAACTTTTACACAATTTAAAATAGAAAACTAAAATCATAAAATTACAACGTAGGTACAAGGAAAAATTATAAGAACCAGGAGAAATACTTAACTTGTAACTGCTCGGTCCGATGCCTCGAATCAAAGAGGGCTAAAAAGGTTAGGCTCTCGCTTTTATAGGCCACGAATGACAAGTGACATTATCAGTGGTGACATTGGCTGTCAGTACAAAATTGATCAAAAATACTATCGTTTACATAATAGAAGCTAAAATAAATGTATCTCAGAGCTATAAATATTTTAAAAATTAAACAATGTAATAAAAATAGTGCTAAAGTAGTTTTAACAATTATTTTATGATTTTATTCACAATCAAACCAACTTCCGGAATTAATTAGTCTTGTTTTGACTCAAACAATGCAGTATCAAAATTAAAAAGATATAACACGGCCATTCTGATTTGTACTTCGTTCTCGAAGTACATTTTGCCGAGACAAGTTATTTTAACCATTTATATTAATTCACATGATTCAGATAAACACTATAGTACATGATATAGACACAGTACATAATATAAACGCAGTACATGGTTTAACTTAACACTGTAGGTACATGATTTTGCACAGTACATGGTCTAGCGTATTGGTAGGTACTCAATTATTTTTAATTTAGATATAACATGGTTATTCTGCAATGTACTCCTAAAATTAGGGTTCTAATAATGAATTAATTTAGTTTACAATTCAATATTTAAACAGACACTGGCTAGACACGGTAATCGTAATGGTCAACGGTATATTCTCAGTTTCAGCCACAGGCACTGGCACAGGCACTGGCACCCATATTGGCACGGGCACTGGCACAGCTTCAGCCACAGGCATAGTATAGCCACAGGCACAGCCACAGGTATACCCACGGGCACAGCCACAGGCACAGTTATCACGGCCACAGGCACAGTTATCACAGCCACAGGCACAGCCACAGCCATAGGCACAGGCACAGCCACAGGCGAAATCATAGTTACAGCTACAGGCCCAGCCACAGGCACAGCTATTATCACAGCCACAGGCACAGCCACAAGCAAAGCCACAGACACAATTTCATTACTTATACAATTAAGTAATATTTAAACAAAATAGCATTTTCAATAATTAAATCTAAAAAAAATATTTAGTCAAATCAATTTATGTTCACCTATCAATTTAAGCATCTTCATTGACCATTTCACCTGGCCAAAACCGTAGCTTGTCTTTAGAAATTATGAGATTCCTTTGACCTCTGCCTCGCAAATTGTAACGATCATTACTTAAAATCTCGCGAATTTCATATGGCCCCCTAAATTTTGGCTTTAATTTTTCGTGACGTCTATGGTCCTGATAAACATATACAATGTCCCCAACCTGATACGTTTTTTTTTGACGACGTACTCTATCGAAACGTTCTTTAAATTGTTGTGCCACTAACCTTAGTCGGTTGTGAGCCAGTTCTCGATCTGATTGAATATCAAAGTCGCATTGTACAGCGTGATCACCATAGATTTCGTTTAAACGAGCCTGAACACAGGGTATATTTGCATTACTGCCAATTAGTAGTCGTATAGGAGAGAAACCGGTCGATTTTTGAATAGTAGTGTTTATGGACTGCTGTACTTTCCATAATTCGTTCGGCCAATCTGACATATTACTACACCTAGTAGTTAACATATTAATTACGGTTGAGACGTATCTTTCCGCTTGACCATTACCTCGTGGTGTTCCGGTAGCTATCATATGATGCTCTATTTCTAAATCTCGAAATAAAGAACGAACTAAATTGGAGCTAAAGTTAGTGCCGCGGTCAGTTATTACTAGTGACGGAGTACCAAATAAGGTAATTGTATCTCGGATCATGGGTACTAGCTCTGCAGCTCCCAGAGTCTTAAGTTTTTTTAAGACGCAAAATTTAGTGAAACCATCAACAATTAACAAGATATATTTATAACCATCTGTAGATATTGGGAAGGGCCCCATGCAATCCATGTGAATAGTGTGGAAGGGCACCGCTGATTTATATATTGGATGTAATAGTCCTTCTTTTGGGCCTGAATGACCTTTTCGCTCTATACAAATCAAGCAATGGCATAAATATTTCTTTACAAATGCTGCCATAGATGGAAACCAAAAATTTTCTCTAATTTTATCTATTGTTTTATAGAAACCTACATGGGAATTTTCGTCATGAAAGAGTCTCAACAAGGAAATTCTACTGTTTTTGGGTACAAACAATTTAGGTGGAACATTTGGATCAACCTTGTAATACAATAAATTATTTGATACTATGTATTGGTTTTCATCTAAATCTCCTGCTTCAGCCCGTTGCATAAGCGAGAGTGTTTCTGGGTCATTTTGCTGAGCTATTTCAAGCCAAGATCGAGAGTCGTTCGAGATTAGGTTAACTGAATGGAATGAATAGTCCGGAGTAGTTATGGTGGGTTCCTCAACAGGGTTTCGACTGAGAAAGTCCACGTGACTAATGAATTTTCCTTTTCTATAGACTATCTCGAAGTCGAAGTCCTGCAGATACGTCCACCAACGTGCTACTCTTGGAGATAAATCTTTCTTATTTGCTGTAGACTTAATGGCGTTGCAATCGGTTACGATTTTAAATTTAACACCTAGCAGGTACACCCTAAAATGTTTTAAAGAATTGTAAATAGCCAATGTTTCCAAATCATATGAACTATATTTAGATTCAACGGAAGAAGTGCGTTTACTAAAATATGCTACGACTTGACTGATATTATTTTTATTCTTTTGCAATAGGATGGCACCGTATCCTAAGGAACTAGCATCCGTATGCAATTCGGTTGGTAGTTCGGGATTATAAATGCTAAGTAAAGGTTTAGTAGTTAAACATTGTATTATATAATTTCGGGCTGCCTCCTGTTCGGACTTCCATTCCCATGCTTGGTTGCGACTGGTTAATTTTGTGATACAGGCTGTACGATGAGCAAATTCAGGAATAAATTTTCGGAAATAGCTGGCGAGGCCCATAAACTGCCGTACTTGCTTAACAGATCTAGGTGTGGGAGAATTTACTAGGGCCGCGACTTTATCGTCACTTGGTCTAACTCCCTCCTCCGATATATGTCGACCTAAATATTGTATTTCATTTACAAAAAATTTGCATTTTTTTAAATTTATGGTAAATCCGGCTTTAGAAAGTGCTTCTATTGTTAGTTCTAAGTATGAAAGTCTCTCCTCAATATCAGCAAACGGAATTAAAAGATCATCAATATACGTAAGTAAGAATTTTAGGTGTTGAACCGCCTTGGTTATTGCCCGTTGAAAAACAGCTGGACCATTACAAATACCAAAGGGCATTTTTAAAAACTCATAATGCCCATCGGGTGTTATGAAAGCTGTAAATTTTACTGAATCGGGACCTACAGGAATTTGGTAAAATCCGTTTTTCATATCTATAGATATAAAGAATTTTGCATTACCCAAACGATCGATTTGGTCTTCGATTAATGGTAGAGGGTACCTGTCTTTTTCTACTAATTTATTTAATGAACGGTAATCAATACATAAACGGTCATCACCCCCCTTCTTTTTAACTAGCAAAATTGGGCTAGCGAACGGAGAGTGACTTTCGCGAATGATCTGTTTATCAAGTAAATCTTTAATTATTACGCCTACTTTTTGCCTTTCAACGGGAGCTAACCTATACGGTCTGTAATTAACTACTTCATTATTTTTTAGTCTCAAATTTAATTGGCCGGTTTTGACATTACCGATGTGAGTAGCTGTAGGCAAAACATTAGGATACTTTTTGAAAATTTTTAAAATGCTTTCTTGTAATGTTGAGTCCAAATTCTGTATAGTAGTTTGAAGCTCGTTAAAAATGTCACACGGATTATCACTAACTATGAATACGGTGGCAGCAGAAGAAAGTTCTTTCCAAATTAGCTTACAACCTTCAGAATCTACAATAATTTGAATATTAGGGTGACTAACTACATTTCTGCCAATAAGAAGATCATACGGAAAATCTTCGTCACGGACCACATGTAAATCTAGCTCTACACAAACATCTTCAAATTTGACTGGAGCTGTGATAATTGCAAATGTATGTATTCTGCCGTTACCTATTCCATTAACATATTTCGAAAATGGTATAAGGTTATAATTTAGTCGTTTGGCCATAGATTCCCGTATAATGCTACAACTTGCTCCTGTATCGATAACAGAATCAATAGAAATATTGCGAATAGTGACGGTAGTAGGCTTAAAATTTGAAACATTACGTAAGGTATTGACTACTTGATCATATAGTCATTGATTCTTCGCAGGATTTAATTGCGTTTTATCTGAATTTACACGATTAAAAAAACAGGTTGTAGCATCATGACCAGCCTTTTTACAGACCGTACATTTTTTAACGTTCTGAGATGGAGTTGATTCACCAGTTTTGGGGCATTGTGCCCGGAAATGCCCCTTGTCACCGCATGTAAAACATTTCTTTTCCTGAGTTTCGGGTTTTTGCGTTGGTTTAAAACGTTTACTTGGTCCGGGCGAATTCTCTGTTGATTGGTCTAAACATCGTTTTTTTGGTTTTAGGTAGGCAGAGAACAAAGCTATTAATTCTGAAGTTGTTTTTACACTGCTATTGAAAGATGCCATTTTTACATTATTGTCTTGAATACCTCCACAAACTAATTCTATTAATTGAGACTCTGAGAATACAATTTTGGTGTTCTTTAATAATCTAATTTTCTCTCTTCCGTACTCACAATAACTGTCAGCAGAATCTGAATTATAAGTTACAGCTTTATACAATCTTTGCGAAAGGTTTTTCTTTTCCGGATATAATGAGATTAATTCAGTACAGAAATTCATCCATGATCGACCTTCCTGGGGTTGCCAGGACTCGTACCAAGCTAACGCAGAGCCCTTGAGGGCCTTACCTGCCTTTGCAACTTTATTTAAGCCACTCCTACCAAATTCTTCTCCAAGCTTGTCAATATCCGCACACCACGACGCTGCGCCGCTGTCGACGGTGGCTGGATCAAACGTCGGGAGAGAGATGTCATCTTGTCGGTTCTTGTTGGTTAAGGCTTCTTTGATAGCTGATAGTAGCCCCTGGAGTATCTCTGGTTCCATTTTGGCAGCGAACAAAAAAATCTAAAAAAAGAATAACAAATAAGATTAGTAAGGCACTCGGTGATCCCACTTCTGATGTTAGAAGAGGTGAGGGTATTTATGATTAAAATAAAATCAAAAGTGTGGGAAACATTTATTTTAAACTAAAGCATTTCTAAAAAACCGGGTATTATTTTTATCGGAACTCAACATTGTGCAAAAATCAGAAAACACAAGCTTATCGTTATTATTCAATACATTAAATATCTTTAATAAGAAAAACATTATGTCTATGTAGGTATTATACTAATAATTATATCAAATCGTCTGACCGTCTGATTGTAATATAAATCTACAGAATAATTTAACAGGGTAATACAATATTATACCTTATTTACGGGTTATAATGCCATAATCCTAACTTTTACACAATTTAAAATAGAAAACTAAAATCATAAAATTACAACGTAGGTACAAGGAAAAATTATAAGAACCAGGAGAAATACTTAACTTGTAACTGTTCGGTCCGATGCCTCGAATCAAAGAGGGCTAAAAAGGTTAGGCTCTCGCTTTTATAGGCCACGAATGACAAGTGACATTATCAGTGGTGACATTGGCTGTCAGTACAAAATTGATCAAAAATACTATCGTTTACATAATAGAAGCTAAAATAAATGTATCTCAGAGCTATAAATATTTTAAAAATTAAACAATGTAATAAAAATAGTGCTAAAGTAGTTTTAACAATTATTTTATGATTTTATTCACAATCAAACCAACTTCCGGAATTAATTAGTCTTGTTTTGACTCAAACAATGCAGTATCAAAATTAAAAAGATATAACACACTCAACAAGTCCGTATGTAATGTCTATTAAAGTTTATAATAAACTACCCGCACCAATAAAACAAGAAGAAAAAATACACATATTTTTAAAAAAACTTAGACAATTTTTGGTAGAAAAAAGCTATTACTCAGTAAATGAATATTTAAACGATAAACTTATTAAATAATGATTTTAATTCTCTAAATTTAATTATGATAATATTAATGATATTTAAATTAAGTATTATTATAAATAACCATGCTATAATTAATTACCTAAGTAAATATAATAAATACTAAAATGTAACTTTACAAAAATAACAAAAATCTATAATAATAATAATAATAATAAAATTTATTTATTTTCTCCACAATATTGCTCTTAATTGTAACCTTATTTCTACGGTGACATAATAGGAGGCGCATTATATTGTGGGAGACTGGTGCCTAAACTAGGCTTAGGGCCTGTATTTCAGGTCACCAGGACTCCTCCATTTAACTTTAACAAATTATGTTATGTACTCGTACAATCGGTATAGTTTGGGCATCTTATTGTTTAGTTAGTATGGTTAGTATTAGGCTGGAAGTGAGTTTGAGTGTGTACAGCGTGTTTATGAGTGTTGTGTGTGTGTGTAGTGATTGTGAGTGTGCGTGGGGTGGTATGTGTGTGTGAGTAATTTTGTTTTAATCGTTGCATGATGATGTTTAAGTTACAACTGTTAATAAATTTTCCGTGTCTTCATAATTAAGTTCTTGTAGCCAACTATACAGTTTCATTTTGCAGTTTATCTTATTAAGTTCATAAATGGGTATGATTCTGTTTACTTTATTGTAGAGATACCGACCGAGGTGACAAAAGAAACGTTTTGAAAAGGATGTTGAAGACGGAGTGTGGTAGTTGGCAACAGGATTAAATCTTCTCTTAGCTCGAGGTAGTGAAGGATTGTATGTTAATAGACTGTGTTGTTTCAGGAGGGTTTGTTGTATAAACAGTTGACGCACCGTCAGGACTTTTGCTTTTTGGTATAGTAGTGCAGTAGGGTAGCGATAGGGTAAGGACAAAGAAACCTTCAGAATGGCTCTCTGTGCTCTTTCCAGTTCTAGAAGGGTACTTTTAATAATTTTAATCACTTCTTACCGTCAATATAAATGCACTACCTACAAATATAATACTACACTATTAATACAATTTCATTTTTTAAATGTATACATAACTAAATACAATATTATTCTATATTATAATATAAGTACATAATGTTAGTAGAAATTATCATGCACACAACTATTTATCATTTAATTATATTATACACCAGGCAGCCAAAGCCCATAATATTATTACCACACCTGTCAACAAATATCTAAACACAATTTTTATTATATACTAAATACTAGTTTAAAAAGTAAAGATTTTGTAATAAATATAAAGATAAAAATTAAGAGCAATGATAAGCTTCCTCTCTCCTAAACTCACTTATTTGCTGTGCCCGACAGGGTCCATGTTATGATCTAATTATAAGTTTTACCACCTAAGAAAACATGTGGAATGCAATAAAAGTATTGAGTATTGAGTATTGAAAAAAAACCTTAGTTTAAACCTGGACTACCAAGTTCAGGCTTGTCTGCGGAACCGCGGTTTAAATTTCTCCGTATACAAAACATAGATTAAACCCTGACCTGACCTAGTGCCGTTTTTTTTTTTTTGAACCATTGTCTAAACAATTGAATCTACAATTTTTAAATACATTTTGGCTGAAATTAACATAAAATCAACAACACAATGAAAAAGTTACTATCAGAAACTTTCACACACATTTGACAGCTACTACTGTTAGACCATGGTTTATCACAAAACCACGACATGTAATAACGTTTGTGCAAACCGTTTTACGAGATTCAATCCTGGGTTTTTAGTTAAACCCTTTTTTTACGCGCTTTTATTTTGTAATAAGACGGTAATTGTCTTTACAGAATTGACAATACGTGTAGGCTCAGAAACAACGAATTTAGAGAAAGAATTTGTCAAAACTAACACTTATTGGCACCCCTTTTTAATTTTGCTCAAAAGGGCTCAAATTATCGATGTCTACCATTTTCATTGGTTTAGTAGGTTTAGGGATTCGATGTAATTTGCCTTCTTTTCAACCGTATTCTCTTTTATCGTACGCACAATGTAACACGACGTCACATATTTCCTATATGTAATGGCCATCGTTTTGATGCATTTGAAATATTTTCTGCGCGCGAAATTTGGCACAACTGATCGGTTATCGTAAAGCGTTTTACGAGACAGCCCATAATTATTTACAGTATCACTATCTGTGCACCCACTTTACAATAGATCAATATACGTTGCACTCTTCGAAACCAACAGTTTACTTTTAAAAGGAACACATTAACGGCATCTATCGGATTCCTGCTCAAGGCGTTGATATGCTCTAAGCGCTTACCTGGTCTATAAAATAGTCAACGGCAATTTTGAAGTCTCGAATTGAAAGTCACCAGTAGGCAATGCGTGCAATAAGATCACGTTAGTCATTGTATCGCGAACTGCACTACAATCCGTAATTACACGGACATTTTTACACAACACAGATTCTAAAACTTCGTAATAACGCTGTGAAAAACACTTTTTTTTTTTACTTGTAACGCAACTAAAATACAAGACAGAGCTCAAACTACCGCTTATCCGTATTAGTAAAAGAATACTTGCTATGGGTAACTTGCATGCATCCGTGTGAATTTCTATTGGCAAAACTAAGATTTTATACCATACCCACATCTCATTTTTTTTTTTTTTATAGTTCCGTTAGTGGACGAGCCATTATTGCAAAATTATGGATGAACTTCCTAAAGTAGCTACATAGTCCAATGAACTGACGCACTTTGTGTATGTTACTCAGAACGGGAAATTGAGACACAGCTGCAAACTTAAATTCACCCGGTTCAATGCCATGAACATAATAATTCATCACTAAATATAACACAGCTAAATAAGAAATCCTGTTTTGTAAAAATTTACATTTACCCACATACATAATTAAATAAAAATTCTGCGTTTGACCCCGACCATTTGACGACATTATTGGAGTTACTTTTATTTGATAATTTACTTTGAAATTACTAAACTATCTACGAACTTGTTAATTCAGCGCATAAAAACTGAGGGAGCGCTAAATGTATCTTTAGGATGGATGCTGAGTTTACCCTTGGACTACATTCAGACTGGTGAAGTAGGTACTTCTTACCAGATAATTTAGTTTGCTTATCGATATTATATTAAAATGGTTATCTATCGCGGACAATTAATGCATTTAAGGCTCTGTTATCGACACATAGGCAACTATCTCCGTTCTTTCTCATAACTAAACAATAAGAGAGGCATACATCAATTCGGGTTCTTTTTATAATACCTGCTGGCTCAATGGCTCATTAATTTTGACTCTAACAATCTCTTGTTTGTGATGTGCTTATCTATTCCTAAGGCCTACGTGTACTTAATGCGCATTTGGACTAAATCTGTATATTCCAACTTCCCAGCTCCCTAGTGTAGGATTAGCCAGAGCAAAAGGGAAATAAAAGCTTTCATTTGTACAGATAAGCATAATTTATTTACTGGGTTCAAATCATTAGAATAATGATAAATAAGTAACTGCAATATTACATTTATCAAGATATTATTAATCATTAATCACAAAAATAAATAACTATACTACTACATTTATAAAGACAATATTAAATTATTAAAATTCACTGTACTTACACAAGTATTAAAGAGTTCCTCACACTTTCACAGTTCGACGACTACTGGCTAGCTAAAATGGCGCTGTCTTGTAACTTTTAATCTCCCTCCTCTTTACCACATAAAAATAGTCAATTGAGATCATAATATTCACTAGCGCCATTTAAGCTTTTTAAAACAAGTCAAATCACTTACTAATTTTAGCCAATATATTTGTGTAATATAAAGAAAAATACTGTTATTGTCTTAAACTACTTGTAATTATCGTATTTAACATTTAAATAGCTAACATTCGGCCATCCAAACCTTCGTACGTCCTCGTACGATAAACAAATATTCTTTTAAGAAGTATACATTACAAAATTAGGTTTCTTACTTGTTTAAAATATAATGCAAACAATATAATACATACAAATATTCAAAATTTAATGACACAACTTAACAGGTAATGTCCTGGATGGTATTAGTAAGAGGCTTCAGCATGTCTGAATACCCCTAGCAACAGGCCCCAATACGTCCTGAATACCAGTGGCAACAGTCTCAATATGCCCTGAATAACCCTGGCAACAGGCCCCAATACGTCCTGAATACCAGTGGCAACAGTCTCAATATGCCCTGAATAACCCTGGCAACAGGCCCCAATACGTCCTGAATACCAGTGGCAACAGGTCCCAATATGCCCTGAATACCCCTGGCAACAGGCCCCAATACGTCCTGAATACCAGTGGCAACAGGTCCCAATATGCCCTGAATACCCCTGGCAACAGGCCCCAATACGTCCTGAATACCAGTGGCAACAGGTCCCAATATGTCCTGAATACCCCTGGCAACAGGCCCCAATACGTCCTGAATACCAGTGGCAACAGGTCCCAATATTTCCTGAATACCCCTAGCAACAGGCCCCAATACGTCCTGAATACCAGTAGCAACAGGTCCCAATATGTCCTGAATACCCCTGGCAACAGGCCCCAATTCGTCCTGAATACCAGTGGCAACAGGCTCCAAAAATGGTTCATTACATAGCCATAATCAACAGTAGATAAATTACATGTAAAACCAAACCAATTAAATAAACACATCATCAATTAAATAAGCACATCATCAATTTAATAAATACATCATCAATTTAATAAATACATCATCAATTTAATAAATACTATTAGTTAAACAAATACATTAATTTAATAAACATCAATTTAGTAAATACAACAATTTAATAAAGTTATCTTATCAACAATAAATCAGTTTCATTTACAATCATCGTATCATAACCCTAATTATTAATTATTAAAGTACTGTTTAATACGCAAAAAAAATCGGTTACTATAACAAGTATTAAATTTATCAGAAAGACCTAAGCAACTTATTCTGGGTCAGTATCTTCACTGACCTCACTTAGAGACTCATCGTGTGGTCTGTTAAAATTTAGCCATGGTTTAATCTTGTCCACCGCCACCACCGTAGAGTACGGTTTGTTGCCCCTTCTAGTCAAGGGTGTGTCTACTATTTTATACCTATCACAATCGTAAACCTCTGTGATTCTGTAGGGGCCCTGATATTTGGGTACAAGTTTTCTACTTTGTCCTGTAGCGGGTATTTGCCTTTCGACGCTAATTAAATCGCCTACAGCGTACTCGCGAGGTTTACAGCGTCTTTTATCATAATGTTCTTTGGCTTTTTGTTGAGACAGCCTCATATGCGAATTTATATTTTCCCTAATTTCAGTAATATTCTGTCCGTCAGTAATATCTGTCACATCACCACCCAATTCTGAAACTACCTTATTTTCATTTGGTCCCGTAAGCCTCGTTCCGAAAAGAGCCTCGGAAGGTGTGCGATTAATGCCTTTATTGAAAGTGTTGTTCATACCCCATTGCACATCTAACAAGTGTTCATCCCATTTATTATCAGCCGTGCCTACACACTTTGCAGTAAGAGCGTCTACAATAGTTTTGTTGTAGCGCTCTACTTGCCCGTTTGCTCTAGGGGTGGCTACCGCATTCAAAATATGTTTTACACCCTTTTCAGTCATAAATTTTCTAAAACTATCACTGGTGAATGAAGTGCCGCGGTCTGATATAAGCCGCTTTGGTACTCCAAAAATACTAAAGTACTCACGGAATACTTTTATTGATGTAGAGGACTTTGTATTCCTAACGGGTTTTAAATAAATGTATCGACTATATGCATCAACAATTACGAGTATGTGCATATTTCCTTTACTACTTCGTATAAATGGTCCTACATGGTCCACGTGTATTGTATCAAAGGGAGTCGCCACTTTATCAATCGGATGTAAATATCCAGGTTTTTTCCCACCTAAAGATTTTGAGTAACTACATTCTAGACACGAATTAACGTATTTTTTTACAAAATTACGCATCCTCTTGAACCAATAAAGTGATTTAATTTTATCTAATGTCTTTTCAACAGCAAAATGACCGATGTCATCGTGGTTTTGCTTAACTATTTGCCAACGGACTCCCTTTGGTACAACCCACCTATCCCCAGAGGCGGTTACTCTAAATAATTTATCATGTTTCAATTTGTAATTTGTTTTAATATCTATCACATTATCTAATTCAGGGTCTTTTAATATTCCTACAATTCTCTGTATTTCGCTGTCTGAACGTTGGACAGTAGCTAACCAGTTATCGTCATTTACAATCATTACATTGAATTTTAACCGTTCGTCATTTATGGGATTACGGCTCAGGGCGTCTACGTGGGACATTGATTTTCCTGGCCGGTATTCAATGCTAAAGTTAAACTCTTGCATTTGCTCCCACCATCGAGCTACCCGGGGAAGCATATCCCTTTTTTGAAACGTGGCCCTTAACGAATTACAGTCAGTAACGATCTTAAATTCAATCCCTATTAAATAAACTCTAAATTTATGCAAAGATGCGACAACTGCTAAAGTCTCAAGATCGTAGGACGAATAGTTTTGTTCTTCTGGGGTTGTTTGTCTACTAAAGTATGCAACAGGTTTAAGAATATTATCATATTTTTGGAGAAGGATACCAGCAACGCCAACTTTACAAGCGTCGGTATGTAGTTCAGTAGTTAGCTTCGGATCATATAATGCTAATGTGGGTTTGCGCGTTAGTTCAGTTTGTAATTTTCTGAAAGAATTTTCTTGATCTGGGCCCCAAATCCAGTTGATATCCTTCCTCAATAAGTATGTTAGTGGTTTTGCTATTATAGAGAAGTTGGGCACAAATCTTCTAAAGAAACTAGCTAACCCGAGAAACTGACGAACATTATGCTGATTGGTAGGAGTTGGGAACTTCTCTACTGCTTCTACCTTCTTTGATCCAGGGCGTATACCATCAACAGATATCTCAAATCCTAAGTAGTCTACTTTAGGACTAAAGAAATTACACTTGGACAAATTCAATGTAAGGCCAGCCTGAGCAAATAACTGTAATATCGATTGTAAACGTGATATGCCTTCACTAAATGTTTTGGATGGGATAATAATGTCATCCAAGTAAGCCAGAGCCTCCCCATGACGCGCTTTTCCTAATACTTGGTTCATCAACCGTTGGAAGGTTGCAGGTGCATTAGCAAGCCCAAACGGCATTCTGTTAAATTCAAAATGGCCGTCGGGAGTCACAAACGCGGTTTTATGTTTATCCTCTTCCCTAATCTGTATTTGGTAATAGCCAGATTTTAAATCAAGCGTTGTGTAAAGTTTATGTCCTGCAAGTATATCTAACTGATCATCGATTAAGGGCATCGGATAGTTTTCCTTAATAGTCTTTTTATTCAACGCCCTATAATCTATGCAGAGTCTAAGCTCGCCACTTTTCTTCCTAACAAGCACAATTGGACTAGAATATGCTGATGTTGACGGACGAATTATATTGTTGTCCAACAATTCAGAAACCATATTTCTAACCTCTTCTTTTTCTTTAACCGCTAGCCTATACGGTCGGTAAACTACAGGTTCATTATTATTAAGGTTTATAGTCATTTCTCCCACGGAGGTACAGCCTAACTCATTCAAATTAAATGCGAAACAACCTCTAAACCTATTTAGTAAAGCTAGTAATTGTGTCCGTTCGGCAGTAGACAATACTGACCCAATATTTACATTGAACTCACTAATAGAATCTAAGTTTGAAACTGTATGAACTTTAATTTGACTTTCTTCGCGTGCAACTCTACCTCGAGCAATAAGCTTATCTTTAGGCAATGTAATTGATACAACACCCCAAGAGTTTAATATTATTTGACCTGCCCCCTCCCGAATATGAAATAGCCCTGTTAAAACTGAAAACATAGAATTGGCTTCAAATCTCACACCTCCATCAATAAATATTGCACCATTATAACTAGGTTCCGTATAAATATCAACGGCTGTTACTCCAGCAACAATGGTATCACTTTTACAGTATAAACCTAATTTGTTATTTTCATAAATTGTATTAGTTAACTCCTTGATTTCTAAATGATCTTTAGTCTTATGAATCTCAATATGTGGCTGCTCTGTAAAAGTGTGACCAATCATCACTGGTACTTGCATGACATTATCTGGTACAACTACTAACTCTACATCTGCGTCAACATCATCAATAGATATGTGGACAGACTGTTTCCCCAATGAGAGTACAGTCGAATTGCCAAATCCTACCAACACAGAATGGTCAACTTCGTAACCTATACCTAATTTCTGAAATTCAGTTAACTTCATCATGGAACACTCACTACCAAGATCTACGTACGATTCAGATGGCACGTTATTAATTAAAACTACTTTAAAATATTTATCATTTGTTTTCTTCAAGCTAGAGACGCGCATGACCTTCTTTTCAGACCCTGCGAGTTTAGTAAAACAATGTTCGGTTTCATGACCGTATCTGCCGCATCTAGTACATTTTTTTACAGGTTGAGGGCACTGTTGAACGATATGGCCTTCTTGCTTACAATTAAAACAGCGTTGAGGTTTGTTAAGAACACGCGGTTGAGGATCTTGTTTACTGACAGTTTTGCTAGTGGTATTAACTGTTTTACGGTCGCCAGGTTTTACATTTTTGGAATTTCTTAAATATGCAAGTAGCCTATCGGGGTCATCAAATTGTACTGCTTCTGCCCCTAATCGAACAGAACGATCGTCAATTCCATGCAAGACGCAGTCTACTGCTTTCTTACCTACTATACCGCATCTATTGATAAGAGTTATTTTTTCGTAATAATAATTTTCTAGCGAGTCTCCGAAACGAGCGCGTTTGAAAAGCATATCACTCAACATCTGCCCGTAATTCTCATCGGAAGGAAAGGCTGCCCGTAACTTATCCTGCCATTCCCCCCACGTAAAAAGTACGGTTGGTAAACCCTCGTACCAACGCTGAGCTACCCCACGTAATTTAGGAAGGGAAAAATGAACAGTTTGCTTTCCAGACCACCCATAGATAGAAGCGCACTCGTTCACTTTATGTAGCCACATGGCCATAGTTTGTTCCTTTTTTGCTGGATCAAATTCAGGTACAGCATTGTTGAGAGTCCCAAATTTATGCATAGGATCTTCGCCCTTTAAGGATGTTAAAACTTGGAGAAGCTGTGATATGCTCACATTATTGGAAAGTGACTCACCGGTATCCTTCGACTGCTGATTGGTGTCCTCGACCTGATCTGTCGCTGTGTTCGGTCTTGAATTGCGTCTTTTGTTCCTGGGCTGGCTGGTTGACCGGCTCCTGGAGCGACGATGGCACCTATCGTGGACTCGTGACGCGTGCCTCTGCATGACAACAGAACGCTGACGGCAACCGCTCTCTGGTGACTGGAACCGGCTGGAGCACCGATGTGAACGGCGACAGTTCGGACTTCTGTCTTGTTGTTTTCGATGAAGTGTTCTGGCATCCACACGACTCCGGGAGCGTGATGAACGCCCCAAACCATGGTGCCTTTCCCTACTGCATGAACGCCTCTCTGATCTTCGTTTTGGTGTCCTCACAGTGCGATTGGTTGAAGGTAACACCCGGCTCCGTGATCTGCGCGCACTGCTGTCTCGATCTGCAGCGCGAGATTGCTCACGAGGCGACAACTGGTGCACGTTTTCCACGATTTACTGAAATAAGAAATAAACGGACAAAAAATTGCATTTAACATACACTAACACTATACCTATGACTTGGAGAACAAACAACAAACAATTTTAACTAAAGGCAGAGTCAAATGAACACTTTTCTTTTTGTTAATCATAACTTGATGTAATATAATAAGAAAGAGGGAAAAAAAAATTGTTTGCAACCAATTCACAATAAAGAAAGAAAAAAAGTAATTTATTTGCTGATAATGTAGGTATACATTCAAGTTCGAATAATTGTGAATAGTCCAGATAAATTTTGCCTTACGACAAGCATAAAGTTACATTTTAATTTAATTATACGGTTAAAACCAACACAATTTAGCTGAAGCATTGATTATTATCTATCCCACTTCTGAAATGTAGGATTAGCCAGAGCAAAAGGGAAATAAAAGCTTTCATTTGTACAGATAAGCATAATTTATTTACTGGGTTCAAATCATTAGAATAATGATAAATAAGTAACTGCAATATTACATTTATCAAGATATTATTAATCAATAATCACAAAAATAAATAACTATACTACTACATTTATAAAGACAATATTAAATTATTAAAATTCACTGTACTTACACAAGTATTAAAGAGTTCCTCACACTTTCACAGTTCGACGACTACTGGCTAGCTAAAATGGCGCTGTCTTGTAACTTTTAATCTCCCTCCTCTTTACCACATAAAAATAGTCAATTGAGATCATAATATTCACTAGCGCCATTTTAGCTTTTTAAAACAAGTCAAATCACTTACTAATTTTAGCCAATATATTTGTGTAATATAAAGAAAAATACTGTTATTGTCTTAAACTACTTGTAATTATCGTATTTAACATTTAAATAGCTAACACTAGTATAGCTAGCAAAGCAGTTTTATACCGAGATAATCTATACTAATATTATATCTATACTATATACCATATTACTATTTACTATAGTAGGTACATTATAAAGCTGAAGAGTTTGTTTGTTTGAACGCACTAATCTCAGGACCTACTGGTCCGATTTGAAAAATTCTTTCAGTGTTAGATAGCTCATTTATCGAGGGAGGCTATTGGCTATACGGTAACGGGATATTCCCACGGGAACGGGAATAAAACGGGATATGCACGTGCAATGTCGCGGGCAACAGCTAGTAAACTAATAAATTGATTACAATCAGATTTGCTTATCAGGCTTACCCTAGTTTTGTCAAGGTCACCAATGGCATTTTATGATTATTTATCGACACACGAGGCACTCAAATATAAAACACATTTGGCTAATGGCATTTTGCAAACATTGGCATGGCATGACTGACCTGGTTGTTTAACCACTCTTCACGACAATATTTTGACACATGACACATCAGCTGAGTCGACCGGGTGATTCGAAATTTGAGCTATTACACCATATTTTTTGTCAACTTTCAGCATCCAATTTTTGATCAAAAATATGTTACTACAGCTATTTCATGCGATAAGTTTGTGAACAATATCTCTAAGAACATGTTGAGGTCAATAAAACTGCCTCATTCTGTTGTAAAATGTGTGTAACATACAAAATGCTACATCGCTCCAAAAACTAGGTAATTTAGATGTGCTGAAAAATATGTACATAAACAAGCTTATCACATGATAATAATGGTTAAACAGTGAAATAAATAAAATAACTTACTATATACATTACTAGATTTGCCTGTGTTCATACATAATTTCATAAATAATAACGATCAAAGTCTGGATAAAAATTAGCAAAAACTATGTTGCAACATGACTCTTTTTAGTGCTGACCGTAAACTCAATATTCACAAAACGATTAAAAAAGTTCATTCAGCCTAATCGATACTCGCAACATAATCGAACATGGAAAAAAAAGTAAATCAAGACATAGAGCATGGACTGATTTATCTACTTTTTGACTATAGAAAGCTCAGTCCATGGAATAAGTCTATGAAACTAATCTGAATAATTTTATAATATTTCAAATTTTCAAGTATTATTTCGTTTACGCAATAATTTATTTAATTTTCTCTTTATATAGTAATGAATATCGGTGTTTCATTGGAGGCTAAACATACCTATGTGTCTTCTAAACTTAAATTCAATCTTATGGTTTTACCTATACCCATTTTGTGTTTTCGTTAAATAATTTCAATTTATCTTTTTGAAACGGATCTAAAAAACGTGAAAAGACAAACACCGGGTTCGGATCTAATGCTGAGAGATGGGAGTACGTCTAAATGATTCCTTCCAGTAATAAACAATATTAGAATTTCCAACGGGGCGTGTATGGCTAAATTATAAACTATGAGGAATAGCGAAAAATCCTGAAGGAAGTCTCGAGGCCGATTTGATAAAAATTAAATAAGATCATAAAAATTAAACTTTAAAATATTAATTCAGCAATCAAACTATCAATATTCTGTGAAGTAGAAACATGCGACAAACTTGATGTATAACGATTTTTTTCCATTAAATAAAATTTCGCAACATGTTCACAACATAGTGTTCTCATTTCAAATTTTCATTATCACTTCGCGGTGTAAATACATTATCGAATTTTTTGAAATTCGAACTTTAAGTGAGTTTGCGTGAATTTTGATTTTGATCTGCTATACCTACAATGACTAAATTATTGTTTGTATTATTAGTTCATATTTTACCAAATTATCATTACTTCCCCGAATTTGATCCTTAACAGCGCGCAGCGACATCGAATAGTGTGAAAAAAATATGATACCCAGCATTTTCTTTTTTTAATTCAAAAGCTCGATTTCTGACGTGTACTTACATGACCAAACCAATCTCACGAAACAAAGTACAATAAAATAATTAATTGGGCTATCTTTTGTTTGGAGCCGCGAGAGGGAGAGGACAGCGTCCTCCCTCCGCCCCAACGATAGTGGTAGACGCCCGCGGCGTCGGAAGTCGGCAGACTATCTCCGGCCACCGTAGGCATGTGGACAGCGAGTAAAGGGCAACTCGCTGTCCGACCATGGACCATGCCCGGGTCGACAGAGCGTCGTGTTCCACGTGCGCCTCAAAGAGCGTCAGCATAATGACTTAGAGGGCCAAAGCTTACCGGGGTCGCGGGAGTTATTTCATGACCCCGGAACATAAAGGACTATTGAAGGACACCGTGGATTTTAGTCAGTACAAGTCTGGCAGTCCCTCCCGCCCTGCCCGGGGTGGAAGGACTCATAATTTGATGATATTACCACGATAAAAAAAATACTTTTTTTTTTTTGGAAACAAACTCATTAATAGTAAGCCTATCAAGATCCAAGGCATTCTATATTCATTCAAATTTAAAAATTATATTATTGTACAAAATAAAATGTTCACTAAAAATTAGCTAATAAATTAAAATATTACATACATATCGCACACCCAGAACAACACTGCACTAAGTCTAAATAGCTCATTTTTCAGAATCGACGAAAAACCGTTATTTCATGTTATGTAACAGTTATTGCAAATGTCCTGCACATTGTATGTAAAGAATCCAATGCGTATTAGCATTATCAAGTTCAGCTGATTGTAAACGCATTAATAATGCAAAATAATGCATTTTTTGACTTAATTCACTGTTGTGAAATGACTGAAATAAATAAAACATAATTTTTTTGAGTAACGTTCTTTTTCCTGATTGATTCTGAAATAATTCACTATTATTCTACTGTTTATCTATTGAAATTCAGTAAACAATAACGACCCATTTGTTTTGTTTTTAGGAATACACCAATTAATAATGAAATAAAACACAACATTTTACTAAAATCAGTAGGTATTATATTTTGAACATAAACTAGTACTCGTTTTGAACCCATAAAACATGTAAATCACAAAATAAAACTTAAAAAAAATCTTCAATAATCTTCTGTTAATCAAAAAATAAGAAATATTAATGGCAAAGTTGGTTGGATACAAAACAATTATAAGTAACACAAAAACTGTTTTACATTAAAAACAAATAAACAACAGTTACATAAAACAAAAACAGTTTAAATTTTTATGAACAAAACAGTAATAAAAAAACGTACGCACTTCAACTTACAATAGCTACGATATTAATTCTCATTAAAAACTCTAAAAACAGGACATAGTGCCATAAAAAGTTGGTAACAAAGAAACGATAAACACTGTATAGGATCATAAAGCTATCTTAACTCAAAGTTTTACCTTGGACTCTAAGGGTATACTTATTATAACCAGTCTTTAAGAATAACAAGTCTTATATAAATCACAAAGTATTACAATAAATCACAGGTTGAAATGTACCATAATATTTACTATCTATCTTCAAATAAAAAAATATCAATTATATTTAATAAAAATACTATAAAAACGGAGAAACACTTTTTTTATAAACTAATAACATAGGAACTCAACGTTTCATTTTTCAGTCAGTGCTACTATTCTAAATTTAAAGCAGTGTTATAATAGGAATTAACATAATTAGTAGGAATTATATTTTTTTCGATTAACTCCATAATATCTCTTTTTTTGTTTTCAGCCAGAGGTTGTTTTCCTGTATATGCTTTAACTAACTGCGGAGAAAAGCCTTGGTCTCTGTAGTAGCGCCTTGAACGATTTCGAACACTGACTTTCTTAAAATCAGTCTCTTCAAACGATGTTTTATAGAAGAAAGTCAAGGGATGTTGCTTTTCAACGCGTAGTTGCTTAATGTCATGCCATTTAAGTTGATTATTGTCCTCATCTATATTGAAATTATTGCCCCAAGCTTCCTGGAGGACTTTGAGATCGTAAAAATCGTCGTATGTAAGCTCTTTTAAAAGATATGGCCTTCCTGTTTTTTTGGCAGTACGAATTAAAGTAGCATATTGCTGTGGGCAATAAATAGGGCCAGATCTTAAGTGTCTTTTTACTTGTTTTTCTATTACACTATGGACGTTGTCCCCTTCATTTTGTGAATGTCCGCGGATCAAAAATTTATGGGTTATGGAATTAACTCTCAGATTATTAACTGCATAAGCATAGACGGATAATAAGTATTTATTTTTTTGCTGCCCACAGCAATTGTCGCTATAAAATATAATATCAACGTCAGTATCAGGAACACTCTTTTCAAGTATCATCTCAATGTATTTAAGGACACAACTTCCTATCTCAACTGCACCACGCTTAGCTTCGGTTTCATGCCAGAAAAAACAAACAACATCCTTTGCGTTTAAGTCACTTACAGTAAAGTTAAAACAGTTGATTCTAGATTTATAAAAAAAAGAGAAACTTGACCTTTGGGAACCTGCATGACTGCTTGCAGGTCATATACAGCTACGATGACATCTTTCTTGTTTTTATCAGCCTCTTTTTCCAATCTGGACAATTCTTTTTCTTTCAGGTGGTTATTATAATTTTCACGGAGTTTTGCCTTGCCCTCATCATCGGCATTTTTATAACTTTCACACAGGTCACACATGTCTTTCTTAGGAATATAAAAAGAAATATTGAACTCCTCATTGAATATCCTACTGAAAGTTGAAGCTGAAGCAGGAGATACATTATTTTGCTCTCGGAGGGTTTTGTAATCTCGATACAAATCTGCCAAACACTTATCACTTGAGATGTATTCTCTTGTAGTTTGAGCTCTTAGATAGTGAGACTCTATTCTAGGAATAGAATTTATGAAATCAGTCACACTATTTTTTATTTCAGAATCTATTTTGCGGTGATTACCATGCTTCCCACGTGCATCAGATTCCATAAAACCACCATCTGTTTTCTTTGAAAGGGCTGTCTTAATATACCTGTCACAAATGCTCAGCGTAGCCTTAAAAAACTCTTTACATACCCTAATCCTGTTGTTATCTTTTTCAAAATAGTAAGACGAATTCAAAGCCCTCAATTTTTGAGAAGTGATGTACCTATATTTCAGTTTGATTTCTTGTGTATGCCTTACTATGAATTCTCTTTGCCTCTCCAAATCGCCCAGCTGCCAAAACTGTTTGAAAATGTCTTGTCTTACCATCTCGTCTATTTTAGTTTTGCATTCAAACCTGCATTTGTCGCCACAAGGTGGACGAATTTGACGCTCAGCGATCAGTTTTGCAGGATTTGTTAAAGAAACATACTCTTTTCCTGTATTCCGCAATGTCTTAGCAATTTTGGACTTCCAGCCAGCAGGGTTTCGTATTCTTTTTCTACTTATCTTGGGGTAGCTCACTGATGGAGCAGTGTCACTGGCAGAAAAAGTTGAGGGTGCGTTTGTTGGAGTATCATTGGAATTCCCTTGAATATTTGCTGTAGATGGACCCGGTCTATTGGAATCATTATCAGATGAACTACTTGAGCTGCTGGAGCTTGACGATGATGAGCTTGAGTCTGACGAGGAGCTCGAGGAAGAAGAAGAGGATAATCTTATAGGGATTACAAGAGGCCGAGATATTTCTTTAACAGGCACTACAAAAGTAGGATCCGTGTCCGAATCATCTATCAAATCTTCTTCATCGCTATGATCAGATAAAATAGAAACGGGTACCTCCCTGTCTGATGCTTCATAGGCTGATGCTGCCTTCGGTGACGTCTCAACGGTTGTATTTTCGACACCCGGTTCCACGCTGCTTTGTTGAACAGGTCCGATTTCTTCTGGAGTTGTTTCCATTGCCCTTTTAAGTAACAGGAGACCACGACCTCTCATCATCTGCCAAATAACAATAACAAATTTAATTAACTCAACAATAGTGCTATCTCAAACAAAATTATTAATCTTTTTGTAAATATAGAACAACACAAATTGTAAATATATTTCTTTTAATTTACAATGTAAGTAACAATTATAAGTATAAAAAAATGTTTATAATGATTTTTAACAAAATTATGGCATAATTTATATCTACCATCAATAGTGCATTATTTAACTGATTTTCACCTTTTACGAACAATACAGAACCATTTTGAAATAATACAAAAAATCTAACATACCTTCGTCAGCAACAGAGTACTATTTCGAAATAGTATCAAACACGTTGTATAAGCACAGTCACCAACACTGAATTAAAACTAAATGATTCGGAGTATTTTTTATGATACATTCAACAACACCGCATTATCTCTAAATAATTCACTGTTGCGTAAAGGATCTGCGTGCTGTTCCCAAAGGCGGACAAGTTGCAACTGGAAATAGTTTTGTGTTCGCGGTAAGGCTCTGGCTGCGCGTCTTCACCAATAGAGAGTTAGCGCGCCATCTGTTGGACATTTTTGTAAATATTTATACGCGTGTCTTGTTGGTATACGCGGCAAATTTTCGGCTATTCAATTACATTTACAAGTCGATTTTGAGATTTTTCGACATAATACAGTGTTGTTCTGGGTGTGCGATATTTTGAATAGCGAGTACCACAGCGAGTGCATTCTTAATTCAAAATTTTTGAATTAAACAATTGCCGCGCATTCAAACATTTATGACTGACATTGTTCTTTTGTCTATTAGGTATTGTTTTTTAGGAATGACAATGTACTCGTACGTTATATTATTATAAAAGCTTTACACAATATTATAATAGATAATAATTGTATTCTAAGCATAAAACAAATTTATTTTAATTTTTTTTTAATCGATTTCCTTTTCCATAATTTTTTCACTCGAGTTGACAAAAAAATCAATTATGGAATCGATTAGAATAATCGCTTTCACACATCATTACGATTAAAAAAAATAACATGGTTGTCGATTACGAATACAAATTGAGTAGTGGTAATGAAAAATACGTGTTATTGGCCCTGTATTAGAGAATTACGCCAAGATCTGGTCTTTTTTACGTTATTTATAACATTTGGCATGATATTTATCTTTATTGTTATGTAGTTAAAGCGCGCGTGTGTGACCCAAGTGCAAAATAAAAATGTAAACAAACAAAAGTGGCGCGAAAGTTCGAGTTCAGATATCAAATTTTTCATTACCACTGCTAATTTATTTTGAAATACGTATGAATTCGTTACAATACTAAATGATGAGTAATTCATTCCTCCTATAATGATCCGTTGGATGTCCGAAAACCACGTTTTTTATGATTATAAGCCCTACCCAGCATTGCTATCAAAATGGCGAAGATCATATTTAGACTTTTGAATTTTGTTACGGTAAATTAAGAAAATAGGCGCTAAATGTAAAAGTTTTAATTTCGTGAACAAATCAGATTTTTATTTAACATTCTTAATTAATGCGCACTCATAGGATTTTACGCAGAGAATACAATATTTTTTAAATTTATAATGAGTATGTCGTATGACTACAACGTCTGCCCCTTTTGGACCCACTATTGAGCCAGCGTAGGTTTACTTGTCGCGCCCCTTTCGGGGGCGCTACCGAACTATACGGTTAAGCATGATTCCTGGCAGCTCTCGGCGCGAAGTATGACGAATCCGTCCTGCCTGCGATGTCCTTGGATCCGCTATTGACGACTTTGAGGTAGCTTTCATTTCCACCGAGAAGCGTTGCTGGTAGCGAGAAGAATGCTTCTTGAAACTCGATCATTAACGGAATAAACGATGCGGAATGGTGTTCTTTCCGATGTGAGGGTAGACACTTCGTGATCCAGATCATGGTTGATGATTTTTCAACTTCTTGTGCAAGGAGACTTCAATATTTTCCTTGCGGGTGGTGTGCATCGCCTTTCTTCGTTTTTATTTTCAGAAGTCTGGCTTACCAAAGCAGAATCTTCGTCCTCCAGATAAGTTGAGATTAATGTGTAGCAGAGCGTCGTTTTAACGTAGGTTTTTTTATCACACTTCTGAATTGAAACGACAAAGATGAAAATAAATAGAAAATACTTAATTTACGCTTTTTATTTGGGCAGAGCTTTCCCTTACAATTATCGTTATAAACAGACACACCAAAATCACTGCTCCTCGCTTTTATACACCGTGACTTTTTAGTCGTCTTACAAAAAGGGTCCACTTAATGTATCCGACCTAAAATACCTCTAGGCAAGTTTTTTTTTTTTTTAATCGTTAATAATAATTTTTATATTTAATAAATAGGTGCATTAGAAATATGAAACACCCTGTTAAATGTTTACGTATCTAGCTGTAAAGTATACCTACCCAATAGTCGGGCAGATCATTCTATCTCCATTTTCTATGAGACAAGGGTGTTTCTAACTACACCTTGCGTCATAATAACGAAATAAAACTTTATTTTAAAAAATTTCAAATCTCTTAAATACCTATTTTTTTATTATAAACGTGTTCTAGTCATTGGGTACATGAACTGGGCTGCTTTTGTAAGACGACTAAAAAGTCACGGTGTATAGCTCGCCGGCTGGCGGCTATTTCACCCCCTCCGCTCAGAATTTGGCGGGGATGGCTCACGTGGTAGGGCAGTGACGTGGCGAGCTGGACTGCTGGCTGGCTGGCTGGCGTTGGCAGGCTTGCCTGGCTTTGGCTGGCATCGCTGGCGACATCTGGCGTTACACATTGTTAAATTCCGACATCCACGCGAACGAAGTCGCGGGCACAGCTAGTACATATAATAAAACAGTAAAAAAACTGTGTCTGTACATTGACTATATTAAAAAATATATAATTGACGGGGGTTTAGAAACAGTAATAGAGCACGAATCCAGAAAATAAATCTGTCTGTTTGTCTGCATGTCTGTTTGTCTGTTTAGGAGTCTAAACCGTTCTTTAGGAGTCTACGAATATTAACAATGCCCTGCCTATACATATTTGAGGTGGCTTTATTTGTAAAAAAAACTTTCACCTGTTCGAGACACTAAAAAGCACACGGCATCAAAATAAGATACGCAACAGACAACACAAAACAGCGTTATTCTTCAAAATTTTTTAGGCATGGCGCCGCAGATATACAACAAACTACCTAAAGCTCTATTAGACATCAATGACATAAATATATTTAAGAAAGAAATGAATAAGTTCTTAATAAATAAGGCATACTATACAATAAAAGAGTACCTAATGGATAAAAATATGTGATCGTTTAATTATTTATGATTTAATACCTAAATTATATAAATGTTGCTGACATTGAGGTGAACATTTTCTACGTCCGATTTTATTATTTGATGTAATGTTTTGTTGTTTCCGACTGTAATATAGTTAACCTACATTTTTTGCAGTCAGCTGACTCCCTATATTTTGCATGCCTTAATCGGTAGAACATAGTGAACTGCGCATTCACTCGACATCTTGTAATGTATTTTATTTATACTGTGTTCAGCAATAATGATTTGATTTGATTTGATTTGATTTGATTTGTTTGTTTGTACACGCTAATCTTCGGAACTACTTGATAGATTTGAATGTTTTTTTTTTGTTGTATAGATATAAAGTCTGGCCAAAACATAGGCTATAATTTATCTTGGAAACTTGAAGGCCTGATGCAGAACCGCAACAGGCCAGCTAAACTATAAAAGATAAAAAATGGTGCCGTAGCAAAAATTGTTCCACTTGATAAGCATTTTCTGTTGACGTATATAAATTGAAGATCTGGAACACCTGATGAGGAAATCCAAGAGCCCAGCTGAACTATAATATAAACACTAAAGACGTCTTAGCAAGAGTTGTTGAAACTGATGAGCAACCTCTGTTGTCGTATTAAAATTAAAGAACTGGAACACCTGATGTGGAACTCCAAGTGCCTAGCTACACTATAACATATACACTAAAGACGTCTTAGCAAGAGTTGTTGAGCCTCATGAGCAACCTCTGTTGTCGTATAGAAATAGAATATCTGGTACACCTGATGTGGAATTCCAACAGCCCAGCTACTTTATAACATATATAGGAATGACGTCTTAGCAAGAGTTGTCCAGCCTAATGAGCACTCTCTGTTGACGAATGTAAATTGAGATCTGGAACACCTGATGTGGAACTCCAAGAGCCCGTGAGGAATGACGTCATTCCTATGTTAGCAAGAGTTGTTTAGTCTGATGGTAATTTCCTGTTGAATTACAAAAATTAAAGATCTGGAACGTCTGGAATCGTTTCGCGCATCCCGTTGTTTTCCCGTTCCCGGGCTCTTAGAATACGACGTTTCAGATCTTCGATTTTGACGGCCCCGTCGTCGCTGGCATAAGCAACAGGATCCGCGTACGAAGTCGCGGGCAGAAGCTAGTTATTAATAAACAAACATATATTATGTTAATAAGGAGTCAAATTTATTATGCAAGTAATGCTTTATTTACACCCATATATAATACAATTGGCTATAAGTGTTTTCGGGGTTTTGGTTATGAAGTCTTTCAGGTCATCGTAACATTTCCATTTTTGATTGCTCCTACAGTGAGCCCGATAGTGGCCAATATTGTTGATGTTATTCAAATCGCCGCCGCCGCCGGACGGTAGAAACTCAATTATTCCAAGAACTTTATATTCAGTCTTATTTAATGTTAATAGACTTGGTATATCTTCTACATTAATGAAATCGGTTTGATTCAGCTCAAACGCTATCGTTTTGCAAAGGTCATAGTTTAATGTACGTATGCCGTTGCATACTTTGTTTCGTCGACATGGTACTTTATTATTTTCCTCATGAAGCATTGACTCCGCCGATTCATTCAACATTGATATATTTGGCATATTATAATTAAGAGGCAAAAAAGGAATTTTTCTTTGGACTTTGCTAATGCCACATTCAGTACATATTTCTCTTACTGAGGCACTGTAAATTGCGTCGATTAATATATTGTCAAAAATATAACTTATGTTGCATTCGCAAGATATAAAAACTTTTTCATTAATAACAGTTTTTTTTAAATATGGCTGTAGGAGGTGTGCACGGTGCTTATATAGATCTGTCCGTGGAGTCTTTAAATCAATCATCTTTTTAATAAACTGGCAAAATTCATTTCGTTGATTCAGTACCTGCGTGTTTAAATAAAATCCCTGAACACACCCTACTGCAATTACTTGGGCCACTGAGTCGAATGCGCAGGTATTCGACACGTGTGCAATTTCCATGCCAGCTCTTAACCGTGTTCCATTTAATAGTAGTGGCACAGGTTGCGCATCATTATTATTCTTTTATTTTTCGGGGCCTTTTTAGCGTCTCCTCTGCCCTTCCAATTCTCGGAAAACGTGGGATTTTTTGAAAAAATTGAGTCTGTTGGGAAATCTTCTTCTGTTTTATTTACTTTTGCTTTCGAATTTATTCTTTTTTTCAAGTCATCCTTTTCTATAGTTTTTACTTTACCTATAGCTTCTTTTATTTCTCCGTCTATAAAATCTGCATGTCTGATTATGAATTGGTCTAATCTCAATCTATTGGATTTTACGTCAATATGACATAAGTATCTTTTGAGGGTTTTAAAGTAACTTTTGACGTTGGACGAAGACGCAGTTTGGTTTTCTGAATGATATATAGGAATCATCACATTTGACCACAATGGAAGTTGCTGTACTAACCGGGTTAGTGTTGGTATAAAAGTTGGCATGTAAAATAAGTTTTCGTGAGATAACGAGTCATTATCATCATCTGTTAATGTAACCAACAGACTTTCGTGATCTAATTTGTCGTGGTACCATTTGGGGAATCTAAGTTCGTTTTTGACGTCTTCAATCTCTTTCAATATAAGTTGTTCTGGCAAATTATAAGGATCTAGGTCTTTATCTGGAACACTGAAAAAAAAAATTACTTATACATAACCAAACTTTCGTCAACCTGTACCTAACACAAAAAAGTGACCACATAACTGTTTGCAATATGTAACCAAAACCAGTTGGCTTATTTTTCTAACAAACTATTTGTGTTGTATATTGAAAATCAGTTTCAGCTACGTGCTATGAAAACGTTTTGTTACTTTTAGGCTTACATTTATTATGAGTTAACATAATGCTTGCCTATAGCTTACTATAATTTTCGTTTACTTTAAATAAATTATTTGTTATATTTAAACCAATTCACTTGATAATATGTAACATGATTTTCTTGTTATATACAACTAATTATTTATGTTGATTTAGGTAATTTGTTTGTTTTCCATTTGTAAAAGACTTAGACTGGTAGTAACCAAAAAATGTGTTACTTATATTTCAAGTTTTTTATTTATATTTGTTTACGTATAGCAAAACATGTGTTAATACTTCATATACGTATAGCAAAACTTTTGTGTTAATATGTTGTTTATATAACGCAAAACTTTTGTGTTATTACTTTGTTACGTATAGCAAAGCTTTTGTGTTAATACTTTGTTGTGTATAGCAAAACATTGCTGTTAATACTTTGTTGTGTATAGCAAAACATTTGTGTTAATACTTTGTTTACGTATAGCAAACAAAAATTTGTTACCCTTAATGGGGTTCACATACCTGCGGGTTTCACTGGGTCTCATCGATAATCGTTTTTTAAACTAATGTGGGGGTATATTAGTATAAAAACAAGTAACGATGAGACTCAGTGAAACCCGCAGGTATGTGAGCCCCAATAAGGATAACAAATTTTCATTTGCCGGTTTCTGAAAAAGATATCGTTATTATAAAATAAAACAGTTTTTTTTAACGTTTATTTAATTTTTAAAATTAAACTTACAACCTTTTTACTTAGTTATCACCTTATTATCATTATTAATACAACTTAAAAAAAAACAAGTACTTAATGAGGGTAAGTAATATATGATATAACTACAAAATCTCTAAAACTTACAAGAGATAACAACTGAACATATAATTTTATTTGATATAACGATCTGTTAATATAATAAACGATAGACATAATTTTATAATGACTAATTTCTATAAGCATAACAATCAATGAATATAAAATCGTTTTGTATACCGCTCAAAAGACATAAAACTTATTTGGTCTAATTTTTTTTTTCTTTCTGGCAAGTAATCTAACACTGATGTACCTAGTAATAGTACCACCTGCCGTGAATCTTCGACGGAGCCCCGCTTCGCGGGGCTCCTATTTCTGCGTACAGGGTTTAAAGTAACCGTGTCGGGGTGCCCCAAGTCCCGAGCTCGCTTCGCTCGCTCTTGCATCTTAGATCAAATAAGTGAAAAATTATACGTTTCAAACGTTATATGTAATGATTTTCGCTTTATTAAACGTTATATCAAATAAAATTATATGAAATGAGTTTTAGAGTAACACAAACATTATGTGTGGACAAATTATACGAACCGTTGGTATATCTCACGTTGATTATATTATCATGTGAACGTTATTGAAATGAAAATATATCAAATAACTTTATATGAAATGAGACGCACCCACTTAATGAACTTATTTATTTATACAGGCCGAAGTTGAATTCATGGGCATCCTCTTAGAGGGATCACTGTACTCATCATTATGAACAACTTTTACTATGGTACAGACGCCAGCACATCAAGCTACCACAATCTGTCAGATTTATTTTATAGAATTTCAACCTTATCACAAAAGTGGAAGGTTAATGTTTGAATGGTAAAATCTGACAGATTCGGGTAGGTTGACCTGCTGGCGTCTGTACCTATGCAGAATTCGCAAAAAAAAACAGCTGTTCCCTACATTTATGTTCGCTAACTCGTCAAAATGTAGAGAACAGCAGTTTTTTTTCGCGGATTCAGGTTTTGTCCCACAGTAAAAAATGTTCATAACTATGAATACAATAACCCCTCTTAAGAGGATGCCCACGAATTCAATTTCACCCTGTATAATAAATATTATACCAACAGTTAAGACTAAAGTAACTTTATTTCACATTACACCTTTTATTAGTAAATGGGGCTCATTACCCGCGGGATCCACTATGTCATCATCAGCTTTTTTAAACTAATGCACCACACATGCATGTTTTAATGAAACGCATGTCATGCAAAGTGCAATAAATCCGTATAAAAATGAATATATTCAGACCCATCACCCAGTGGATCCCGTAGGTACCTCATTTATTTATTATTATCACGACAGCTTCAAAAATATTATAATATTAATTTGACTTGACCGTTATTCGAAGCTTATTTAATTTGAGAGATAGGCACTACGTTTCCCGCCGTCTATATCCGTCTCTTTCTTTCTTGTATCCTTCTCTTTTTAACCCCACCACCTGGCAGAGTGGGGGCGCACTTAGTGAGCCGCCATCTTTTTACTTCATTGGCGTCTTGTTTCCCGCTGAGGACGGTTGTGTTAACAATAACATTACCACAATACTGTATTTTGTTTTAAAATAATTATAATTATTAAGTGATTGTATTTAGAATTACAATACAATTTCGGCAAAAAAGAATATCTTTTGGGTGTTTTACGTGCAGTGTAGCAATATAAGTGCGAAAATAAGAAACAGATTGGTAAAAATACCCACAAAACTACACGTGAGTAATTTCATATTATTTTAAAACAAAGTAATTCCTGCGCAAAGACATTAAACTATATACGAGCAGTAGACGGGACATCACGAAGAAATTTGTGATCCAAAAATTTTTACCAATAGGTAAAAAGTCCCTCAGTCTAATAGTCGCATTGCTATGCAACGCTTAGATAGTGCTACTGACGCACGGCATCAATAATTTTGTATGACAATTTTCCCAATGCCCGCTCTATAGGTTCTTTTAAATCTCTTTGTTCCTGCGTATGATCTTTGGGTCTACAATTACGTGGGTACCCACTTTTTAAACTGTGTAATTTTATGCAAGATAAATTGTGTGTCTGTACTCAGTATGTATAGTCGTATATTTTTATTAACGGAGTTTTCCGTTCGTATTAAGTTTTAAATGTTTTCGTTGGTTTTTAGGACGAACATTATAAGTTTTGCTTAATTGTGCAATAACAGTATTCACATACCTACCTTCAATATCGAAGTATAAATATATTTTTTACCGTTGTTGTTCTAAAGCCTCTTTGCTGTTTTAGAATGGATAATAGTAATAGTTATGTGCAAAGTGAAATGACTAAACCAGGACCGTCTGGTATGCAGCGTAAAATAAGGCCTACAAGCTCAAGTCCAAGCAGTAGTAGTTCCAAGAGCAGTTCATCATCTTCGTTTTCATCCAGCCCCTCAAAGCGTCGAAGGACTCATCATGGAAAAAAGAAGGGGGGGGAAAAAACGAAGGCATTCACGCCAGGAATATCGAAAATTATCAAAGGAGGTACGTGATCTTCGCAAATCTTTGTACATTCGTGATAGTGAGCGTCAAGTTCAAACTAGTGATCACTATTGTAATGATTCCATGTCTATTAATTCTGGTGTTAGTCGTAATCTTTATGAAGAACTAGGTGATAACGCGTCAGTCGTCGACACGCATAAGTTATTTTTAATATTCAAACAAAATTAAAAGAACCTTCTATGCCCACGAGTTCAGAACTCCATTTAAAACTGCTATGTGATCTTCAACATCCCCACCGTCGTATCTCCACGTTGTCGTCGTCAAATCAAATCAAATCAAATCGTTTATTTCAACTAGGCCAATTACAGGCACTTATGAATTGTCAAAAGACGTAAAATAAAACAAGTATAAAAATAGTTATGATGCTACGGTCCCAGACACAAGACATAAAAACTGTGAAAGTACCGTAGGTGCTCATTCCAAGGCGTAGATCTCTATGGAGAAGAATGAGCAAGAAACTCCATGGACACTCTTTTTCAATCGCCAAAATTATTACAAAAATTTTGTTACATCATTCATCATCAGGTGGTACATTATGAGAGAACGATGTGGCAAGATAATAGTGTCCATAGTAAAATAAAAAGACAATTCAAAATAAAGTTATTAATAATTAAAATAGACCGTGGCAGCTAAGAGATGACCAGTCCCAACTGACAGCGCCCGTTCACGAACATGACACATATATCAGCACCATTCAGCTCAACCATTTTGAAGGGAGCTAAATGATCCGACACACGCGCCACTATCAGCGAGACATTTGAGTGAGCATGACATACTCTCAACCGCCAGGGTCATTCAAGTCAATAAGAGACGTAGGTACTCAGTGAATGACAGCTCTGAAGTACATAGTACTCACACAATGTCGGCTATGAAGCTATATAATACAAGGAAGATTGAGTCTATACAATGCAAATCCAGTTGTACAATCTTCAGCAGCTCCAACAAGAATACTAAATAATCGCTATCAATATTTATCCTACACTGTCAGGTGGAGCAGGACCAGCATGGAGCCAAGCATCATTATCAGCGATATAATCGCCTAGTTTATAATAAGCCCGCTTACATAGTGTGCGTTTAACACATGATTTAAATTTAGTCTCATTCAATTCAAGAACATTTTGTGGTATTTTATTATAGCACTTTAAACAGTACCCCATGAAAGAATAGTCCACTTTGGCGAGTCTGAAGCCCGGCTGAACTAACTGATCCCTATTTCTAGTGTGATAGTTGTGTCTGTCACCTCTCTTACTAAAAAGATGCAGATTTTTCCTAACGTACATTATATTTTCATAGATGTATTGACAAGGTACTGTCATGATGTTAATTTCCTTAAACAGTTCTCTGAGAGAATCGCGTCTACGGAGATTGTATAAGGCCCTGATGGCTCTCTTTTGTAAAATGAAAATAGATTCGATGTCAGCGGCCCGTCCCCACAATAAAATGCCATAAGACATGATACTGTGAAAGTAACTGAAATAGACAATTCTAGCAGTATCTACATCGGTAAATTGACGGATTTTTCGAACAGCGTATGCTGCTGAACTTAGCCGCCCCGCAAGAGTTGTTAAATGGGGACTCCATTGAAGCCGTGCATCAAGCGTAATACCCAGGAAAACTGTTTTATCGACAAATTCAAGTTTCTCTTGATTCAATACTATATCATAATTTGTGCTTTTAACATTAGGTATGGCAAATCTTATACATTTGGTCTTTTTTCCATTTAATACTAAATTGTTTGCAGTAAACCAATCATGGACCTGACCTAAAGCATCATTTACGATGTCTAGATTTTGGGCCCGTCTATTTATCTTAAATATTAGGGAAGTGTCATCAGCAAATAACACCATATTGTGAGGTTGATTTTTTAATAAATAGGGTAGATCATTGATATATACAAGAAAGAGAAAAGGACCCAATATTGAGCCTTGCGGAACCCCCATTTTTACCTGTAAACCTTCTGAATTCACACCATTTATCTGAACTAGCTGCTGTCTATCACACAAATAAGATTTTATCAAACGTATTGCAAGTTTACTGAGACCGTAATGCTTAAGTTTAAAAAGCAAAGTATCGTGATTTACGCAATCAAATGCTTTGGAGAGGTCACAGAATATTCCTATGGCGTCTTGTGCCTCTTCCCATGCAGTAAATATGTGCTTCAATAGGGTAACACCGGCGTCAGTTGTACAACGTCCCTTGGTGAAACCATACTGTTGATCGTGTAAAATTTTATTGGTGTTAAAATGGTTAAGCATCTGATCAAGCATGACCTTTTCAAAAACCTTGCTAAAAACGGGCAACACGGATACTGGTCTATAATTATTAGTGTCTTTAGTGTCTCCTGATTTGAAAAGAGGTATGACTTTACTGAATTTCATTAAGTCCGGGAAAACTCCTTGATCAACACACAAATTAAAAATTAAAGCCAAGTATGGTGCTATAGTCTCTACTATGGATGTACAAACTTTGATCGACATTCCCCAAAGATCTTCTGTTAGCTTAATTTTGATTTGCCGAAAAGCTTTAATAACCGTCATGGGGTTTATGTGCTTAAATACAAATTCAGCCGAGCAGCCAGACACGTTTGCCTTCAATAAACCTATTGCGATATCGGGAGAGGAGTTAAGAGCCTCCGTGGTCTTTAATGGTATATCAGTAAAGAAATTTACAAATTCTTGAGCTACATCTCGATTTGAACTTTTAGGACCATGTGGTGTCTCCAACGTATACGTGGTGCTACGAGTTTTTTCCTGCCAGTCTCATCATTTATTATTTTCCAAACTGTTTTTATTTTATTGTCTGAAGTTTTTATTTTATCACTTATGTGCATGGCTTTTGCAGCCTTGCAAGTATTTCTGAACACTTTCGAGTATGTAGAAACATACTTGTTAAAAGTTTCAGTGTTAATGTAAGGCTTAAGGCCATAGAGCTCAAATAGTCTTTCCCTACTTTTTCTTATACCAGCAGTCGCCCAGTCACTAAACACAAATTTAGGGCAAATAGTTTTAGTCTTCTTTTCAAAAGATTTATTGAATTCCGAATGAACTATTGAAAAGAAACCATTATAAAATGTATTGACTCTAATGTCGTCCACACTAGGGCTCATAATACTTAATCTATTGAATACGGATTCATTAAATTTATTTAATTTGTTAGATGTTATTGGTCTATATGAAATCTGAACTTGTTGTTTAGTTGATTTACACTTAAAAGTTACCGTTTGTCCACTATGATCAGACGGCAGACAACTAACTATTGCTTTATCCGAATAATCACAATTGCAGAAAACATTATCAATACAAGTAGCAGAAGTTGGAGTCACCCTAGTAGGTTCCATAAAAATATTGGTCAAATCAAATGACTTAAAAAGATTTAATAATCTATTGCTATTTAAATTTTCTTCCAAAATATTGTTATTAAAATCACCACAAATAACTTAATAAATCTTCCAATAATGATTCGAATAAGGAGAAATTTTGATATTTTGGGGGTCTGTACACACACACTATTACATGCCTATCTAGCTCAACACAGGACAGTTCGATACAATGTTCAACAGAGAGACCTACTATGTCATTACGTTCTTTACATTTAATACATTTTTTAATCAATATTAAGGAACCTCCACGCAGCATAGATTTACGTGTAAAACAACTGCCCACAGTGTAGTTATTATAATTAACTAACATTTGGTAATCCTTCAACCAATGTTCGGTAAAACAGATGATGTCAAACATGGTTTTTTCTAAAAATATTTCGATTTCCAATAATTTCGAAGAGATACCTTGAATGTTCTGATGGAGTAATTTCAAGGTATTCTGAGGCCCTTTTTTTAAACTAAATAATTGATTGCAAGAAGGAAGGTCTTTATGAGATGCTATATTGCTAATGGTACCTTCTTTTGTCTTATTTACAAGTTTAAAGAAAAATAAATACTATCCGGAGGGAGCCCCTGGACACCCATGCCATCACCAGGCAAAAATATCCTACTACTAGTAGACCCACAGTGAGATTGGGAATCTTCCATGGTGACACATGTCATGGATCCTCCTTCATACAACTAAAACTATTACTAAAACTACTACTATCTATATGTACACAACAAGACGAAGACATACTACTTATGTCTGAGTGAATATTAAAACTTAATAGACTAGCTATTATGTGTCTATATCTAATAGGCAGATATGCTGAATCCCGGGTCGACCTAAGTTTATCAACAACAGTGTTGATGTCTAAGTATAAAAGTTTGTCACTATAATGAGTTGTTAAGAACTGTACATGCTTATTCAGCCTATGTATATGATTGTTTTGTCTGTTTGATAGCCTCTCAAAGTAGGGAAATGCACACAAAATAATTTTCTTATAATCTAATTTTAACAACTCTGCTACACTGTCAGTGATGTCTTTTGTTCCAATCTTAGAACTATTGCCAATAAATATAGTAACAGTTGTATTAGGATAACACACATTTGTAGCGACTGATGCCATAATATCTTTGTAGTTAGAATGTGGCATGCAATGATTTAAAGTACAATAACTTAGATTATTACTTAATAAATTACCTAGCCCTCTGCCTATACTGTCGGAGAACATAACTGAGTGACACTCACTATGACTATTTGGAGATAAAAACTATTAATCTCAGGCTGATTATTGTAAACAATGTCAGATATTAAATTTTGACAGCTGATACTGTCCGGAGTCCTCACAGCTTGAGACGGGTCCTCCGTTGCTTCAGGCTGGAGGACATCCGGATTGGGTTCCATCTGACAGGAACACCGAGTATTGCTGAGAGTCAGCAAGTCTACTTTGTCCACCAATTGATTTGTGGCAAGAATATGCTCTTTAATTTGATTTTTAGAGCTTTCATATTTATTAGTCAAAGATTTTAGTGACTGATTCAAAGCCTTTATTTCAGATTGTAAGCGCTGAGTGTCTATTTCATAAATGTGTATACTATCTTCCAATTTAATCTGATAGTTATTTAATTTACTAACCAATGAAACACGCTCTTTCCTTAATTGAATATTTTTAGAAAAGTAATTTTGTTGTTTCTTATATTTATTACATTTTTTAATTATTTTATTTAATCTTGCATATTTCTTTATTCTATTTTGACTAGTTTTATGAGAGTAGTTTTGTTTTAATACAGAATCTTCAGTCAGATCTATAGTAATTAAGGGAGAGGGGTTACAATTACTATTTAATATTTCATTGTACAAGTTATTTGTTTGAATAATTTGAGAACTTTCTTTTTCTTTTTGTAAGTTTAAAATCAAATCATTAGCATAAATAAGTTCATTTTCTAGTTCCCTAACCTTACATAAAGCCTCCTCATACAAATTAGAGCAATTCTTGAACCCATCCATGACCATCCGCAGCTGATCCCGTTCATCAACAACGTCCAAGAATTGCTGATGAAGGTCAACTAACTCCCGTTTTAGGCTTGAGTTATTGGTATTAACCTTAACGATCTCCACCTCACTCTCTTCTCTCTCTTGTAACAGTTGTTGGACTTTGAGATTTGATTCCTTCTGCTCATGGAGAGCTGTTCTCAACTTAAGCTCCATATCCTGAGCAGCAGCCTTACGGGTCATCACAGGCATGGTTATTGGATTGGTTACTGAAATTGAGAAATAGAAATGGTGAGAACAGGATAAATCAATGGAGAAAAGTTAGTGATAAAAAGGAGGAAACATGAAATTGTTAAAAACAAAGGGAAGAAGTGCTAAGTAAAGAATTGAAATAAGGTAGGCTGATGTATTAGCATCAAAATATGCTATCAATACAAATTGGGAATTGTATTTTATATTGGTTTTATTGTCTTAAGACCCCTTTTTTTTCTTTTTTCTTGTAGTGGGTACTTTGCTAAGTGCACAAAAAAATAGTTTAATTTCTTTAAATTGTCATTACATGTAGACAATAATGCTCAATAAGTATCTTATAAGGTTTATAAATGTAGATATTTATTAACTATGTATTGCTAAGAAGTTAGTCAATCTTCAAAAAGTTCATATAATATGTAAACAAATGATTTTGCAACCACCAATGTAGTGCAAAAATAGCAAAAATATATTGTAATGTGTTGGAATTGGCGTTTGAAATACAGTAATAACAAATGTGTGCTAATTTAAAAGTAAAAAAAGTGAACAATACTCCCCGATTGGATCCGTAGTATGTGCGTCAGCTGATTGTTTTAGGTTACCGGCAACTGTGTGTTACCGAAAACTTTTAATTCTGGTCCAATTATTAAGAAAACAATATTCCTGCGTATTTGCACAATAACAATACGATTACACATTAAAATATAGTTGATTATAGCCTAATTACTAATTTAATTTAATTATAAAATACGGAACAAAAATTTGACATGTTACTCTGACAGTGTTGCCAGGAGTCGTGGTGGGGCTTTTACACTAAGAAGTGTATCCCACACCGGGGAAAGGCGCGCCGCCTGGAGGATCGAGCAGTTAGCTCGAGCTTTCAGGCGGCGCGGGCCCAGTCGTCTGAGACTGGGTCAGGGGGGGAAATGTTCACTTCCGGTACGCGTCTAGTCTATAGACGTAACCGTGAAGTGAACCGGGGAGGGAAAATGGGGTGTAGGAACAGAGCAACTCACCTCTATAAAAAAGTCAAAAATATCATGGAAAAGTTGTTAAAAGAGGTAATACCCCAGGCGGGTACCAGCTGCTCCGCAGCTGGAGAATCCCGCACCGGATCCGTCCGGTCAGTCCCACCGTACTCTGGGGGGGACAATAGCCACTTTTACCCTGATTTTGGTCCGGCAGTCGCCGCATTGAGCCAGGGAGGCTCACGTGCCCGTGAGGAGGAGTCGCTGGACTTGTCCAGTACGTCCGACTCACCGGCACCGAACACCGAGCGGGCACAGAGTGCCGCTCCGAGGAAGGGGAGGAAGGGTGTGATGGTGCTTGAGTCGGAGTCCGACTCGGCATCAGACGCCGTGAGCTTCCGGAGCATAGTCTCCGGAAGCGCAGCGAGGAGCGACGAGGGGGGCGCAAACAGGAGGTCTGAGTTCCTGAAGCGCTCCCGCGAAGATGTCTCGTCGTCGGAGGAGGGACATGTCTCGGCCCGTAAAATCCCCACGAGCGTGCGGGGTAAAGGCCGAGGCAAGCCCTCGGGAAGGGGGCCCCCCTCTGGAGAGCCCAACGCGGGTTTGGCCTCGAACGAGGCCAAACTGGCGGAGGCTGTGGAAGCCGCCATTCGCACCGTCGCCCTGAAGCGGAAAAGAAGTAGTAAGGAGGGTGCGATCAGCGAAGCCACGGCCCTAATCATGGCGGCCACGCGGATTCACGGCGGGGCTCCGGCTGCAAGGGACGACATGTCCGAACTGCGGTCGGAGGTCACCCGCTTGACTGCCGCCATGAAGGAGCTCCAGAGGGAGAACGCCGCCCTCAGGTCGGACCTGGCTGGCCTCCGGGCGGCTGGCCGTCGGGAGGCGCCGACAGGGAGTGCTAAGGCGGGGAGCGCCAAGGAGAAAGGCCGGCCCGCACCAGAGGAGAACGCAGTGCTGACTCTGGTGCGACAGGAGCTGGCCGCCTTCCAGCAGCAGTTCTCCGTATTGGAGAGCCGCGTGCTTCGACCCCCGCTGGCGGCCTCGTACGCGGCTGCGGCTGCGTCGAAGCCTCCTCCGACGACGAAGCTGCCTCAGGCGAAAGCGGCCCCGGTTGCGGCGGCGCCTGCGAGGGCGAAGACGGCCCCGGCCAAGCCTGGCCAGGCGGGCCCATCTAAGACGCCTCCGACCCCGACACCTGTGGGGCCGAAGCAGGCCAAGAAAAAGAAGGCCCAGGCCGAGAACCAGCCGTCCCAGCAGCCTCCTCCTAAGACTCTCCCGGCCAGCGCCGAATGGCAAGTGGCCGGGGAGAAGAGGAAGGCTGCCAACACGGCCAGGTCCTCGAGGCGGAGGGAGAGACGGCGGCGGAAAAAGGAGCGCGACGCCGCGGCGCGGTTGCGCGCCCCAAAGACCGCGGCTGTGGTTATAACACTGCAGCCTGACGCGGTCAAGAGGGGCGTGTCCTACCGCGACGTGCTTACTAAGGCGCGGGAGGCGGTGAACCTCGCGGAGCTCGGCATCGCCAGGGGCCTCCGACTGCGGGTCACCGCAACGGGGGCTCGGATGCTGGAGCTCCCGGGCGCGGCCAGTGGCCCTGCCGCTGACGCTCTAGCCGAAAGGCTCAGAGCGTCCTTAAACGCGGAGGAGGCCCGAGTGTCCAGGCCCACCAAGCGCGCAGACGTGCGCATACTGGGTCTGGACGACTCTGTGACGGCGGAGGACGTAGTGGCTGCCGTGGCCAGGACTGGGGGGTGCCCTCCCGATCAGGTGAGGGCGGGCGCCCTCCGTCCTGGCTTTGCAGGGTTGCATACCGTTACGGTAAGCTGCCCCGTGTCGGCGGCCAAAAAATTGCAGGAGGGCCGAAGGCTCCTGGTTGGTTGGGTGGCTGCCGAGGTAAAGGTCTTGGAGCCCAGACCAATGAGGTGCTTCCGCTGCCAAGTGGGCAACCACGCGGCATGCGTGTGCACCTCGGAGGTGGACCGCAGCGACAGGTGCTTCCGCTGCGGCCAGCCCGGTCACAAGGCCGGCTCGTGCTCTGCCCCGCCGCATTGCTTCGCATGTGCGGCGGCTGGCAAGCCGGCCGATCACCGGGCTGGGGGCAGGTCCTGCGCCCCACCCACCAAGGCCAGGGGCAGAAGTAAGCCCTCTGCCGCCGCCGTCACCGCCACTCCCGCCGCCGCTGCCGCCGCCGCCGCCGCCGCCGCCGTGGCCACGCCCTCGAGGAGGGCCCTGGAGGAGGACGCAATGGATTCAGATTAATGTCTCCATTGCGCTTCCTCCAGGCGAACATCAACCACTGCGCCGCTGCTCAGGATCTTTTGCTCCAGAGCATGGCGCAGTGGTTGATCAACGTCGCCGTGGTCGCCGAGCCGTATTTTGTCCTGCCCAGGAATGACTGGGTAGCGGACCTGGACGGCTCGGTGACCCTAATTTCGTCGGCCGCCGCCGGTACCCCGCCCCTCGATCGTGTCGAGAGAGGGCACGGGATTGTCGCAGCCCGGTTCGGGGAGATCGCCGTGGTTGGCGTTTACTTCTCCCCGAACCGATCTATCGCCGAGTTCCAAGACTCCCTAGAGGAGCTGGGAGACGTCGTCGTCGCCCTCGGTTCCCTCCCCGCGCTCGTCCTGGGGGACTTCAACGCCAAAAGTCCGGCTTGGGGTTCCCGGAGCACGGACTGTTATCGGGGCAGGAGGCTCGAGCGCTGGGCCCGTGCGCATGGCCTGGTGATCGAGAACCGGGGTTCCGTCCCCACGTGCGTGCGGTGGACGGGCGAGTCGGTGGTAGACGTAACGTTTGCCAGCGCCGCCCTGTCACCGCGCGTCACCGACTGGCGTGTTGTGGAGGAGGTGGAGACCTATTCCGACCACCGGTATATCCGGTTCGACGTCTCCACCCAGACCTCAGACGCGCCGGTCTCAAGTGGACGGAACCTAAGTGGTCCGCGATGGGCGCTGAAGCAGCTGGACCGGGAGCTATTCCTGGAAGCCTCGATCGTGCAGGCCTGGGTGTCACCACCGGACAGGCCTGCCGACGTAGACGACGAGGCTGAGTGGTTCCGGGAGGCCATGTCGGAGATCTGTGACGTGGCCATGCCCCGGGTCCGGCAAGGACGCGCCCGGCGTCAGCTGTACTGGTGGTCAAGCGAGTTGGCAGCGCTGCGCGAAGCGTGCGTTGCTGCGCGCCGCCGGTACACTAGATTCCGCAGGCGCCGCACCCGACCTCCGGATGCGGCGACTGTAGAGGCGGAGCTGCACGAGGGCTACAGGGCAGCGAAGACCGCCCTCCGCGACGCGATCTGGCGGGCCAAGAATTGGCCCGCGAGGAGATGCTGGGGACTCTGGACGGGGACCCATGGGGCCGCCCCTACAAGTGGGTGCGAGAAAAGCTCCGCCCCTGGGCTCCCCCGTTGACGCAGAGTCTCCGGCCTCAGTTCGTGGAGGACGTGGTGAGCGCCCTGTTCCCCTCGCGAGGGGAGGAGTATGCTCCCCCGCCCATGGCTCCGTCTCCGACGGAATCTGAGGAGGAAGCTGACGCAAACGCGGATCACAGCGACGACGACGTCTACGACGCTCCAGAGGTGACCGAGGTAGACCTGAGAGTGGCGGTACAACGGCTCAAAGCCAAAAATACCGCCCCAGGACCCGACGGCCTGCCAGGAAAAGCCTGGGTCCTGGCCTTCGGGACTCTCGGGCCTCGACTGGGGGGGCTCTTAAGCGCGTGCCTGGAGAGGGGCCGGTTCCCGCTTCGTTGGAAGACGGGGAAACTGGTCCTGATCCAGAAGTCCGGGCGCCCTGCGGACTCTCCGTCCGCATTCCGGCCCATCGTGCTGCTCGACGAGGTGGGCAAGCTCTTTGAGAGAGTTATTGCAGACCGCCTCGCCGGGCACCTGAATCGGGTGGGTCCGAACCTGTCGGAGAGCCAGTTCGGCTTCCGCAGGGGGCGCTCGACGGTGGACGCAATTATGCGCTTGAGAGCCCTCACGACGGGGGATGCAGTGGCCCGGGGCAGGGTCGTCTTGGCGGTGTCTTTGGACATCACCAATGCCTTCAACACCCTGCCCTGGAGTTGCATCAGGGAGGCACTCCGGTATCACCGGGTGCCGACCTACCTCCGCCGAATAGTCGAGGACTACCTGACGGACAGAGCCGTCATCTACCCCGGTCACCGGGGAGAGTGGAACCGGCGAGAGATGTCGTGCGGTGTTCCACAGGGTTCGGTCCTGGGACCGCCCTTGTGGAACATCGGATACGACTGGGTGCTGCGCAGCGACCTCCCTGACGGCGTCAGCGTAATTTGTTACGCTGACGACACGCTCGTCCTTGCACAGGGAGAGTCGCACCAGGCGGCGGCCGACGTGGCGACGGAAGCGGTCGCGACAGTTGTCGAGAGGATCCGGCGGTTGGGACTCGAGGTGGCGCTGCACAAGACGGAGGCCATGTGTTTTCATGGCCGCCGTAACGCGCCACCGTCGAGCTACAGCATTACGGTGGAAGGAGTTCCAATCGGCGTACAGGGACGATGAAGTACCTGGGACTCGTCCTCGACAGCCGGTGGAACTTCAGGGAGCATTTCCTGAGTTTGGCCCTAAGGCTGAACCGTGCAGCGGCCGCCCTCAGGCGACTGCTGCCCAATCTCAGCGGGCCAAACGCTTCCTGCCGTAGGCTGTACGCTGGCGTCGTGCGGTCCATGGCCCTCTACGGGGCCCCTGTGTGGGCCCTGAGCATCCGGACGCGACCACAGAAGCTGGTCGCATGCCAGAGGGTCATGGCTATCCGAATGATCCGGGGATACCGCACGATTGCCGGCGAATCGGCCAACCTGCTTGCCGGATTGCTGCCTTGGGATCTGGAGGCGACTGCCCTCCAGCGCGTCTATGAGTGGCGCGTGGAGGCGCAGCGCCGGGGCGTGAGCCCGCTGCCTCGCGAAGTCGAGGCGCGGCGCGAAGACCTCCGGCGCGATCTCAGGGCAGTATGGAAGGAACGACTGTCGCGACCGACGGCCGGGCACGCCGCAATTGCGGCGGTAAGACCCCTCTTTGAGGAGTGTTGGAGAGAAGTCATGGCGTCCTTACCTTCCGCCTGACGCAGGTCCTCACCGGGCACGGGTGCTTCGGGAGGTACCTGTATCTAATGCGGAAGGAGGAGGAAACGTCTGGGTGTCATCACTGCGAAGATCGCCCGGAGGACACGGTGGAGCATACGGTGCAGGACTGCCCAGCTTGGGCAGTGCACCGACGTGTCCTCACGGCTGCGATAGGCGGAGACCTCTCGCGCCCGGCATTGGTTTCGGCCATGCTGCGGGGCGAGACGGAGTGGGAAGCGATCGCCTCCTTCTGCGAAGCAGTAATGCTCGCGAAGGAGGAGGCGCGCCGCGAGCGAGAGAGGACAGAGTCCTCCCTCTGCCCCAACCGCGGTGTAGGACGCCCACGGCGACGGACGTCGCGCGACGATCTCCGGCCACCGTAGGCGCGGGCATGCGGGCAGCGAGTAAAGGGCAACTCGCTGCCCGACCAAGGACCATGCCCGGGTCGACGGCGCGTTGTGTCCCACGCGCGCCTCAAAGAGCGTCAGCATAATGACGGGGCCCTCCTCTCAGAGGGCCAAAGCCTGCCGGGGTCGCGGGATTATTCCCTTACCGTAACCCCGGAACGTAACAGGCTATGAAGGACACCGTGGATTTTAGTCAGTAGAAGTCTGACAGTCCCTCCCGCCCTGCCCGGGGTTGGAGGACTCATTTGATGATTTTACCACGCTAAAAAAAAAAAAAAAAAAAAATGTGATCTTCAACATTGGGATACTAGTAATTGGAATGAGATCAGATATTCTGAAACTCAAAAGGCGTATAACCACAAACCAGGTTTTACGGATATTGAGATAAATGAAGAAGTTGCAGCCTTCCAGTCTCCTCGCCATTTAATATACGCTGATAAAGCCTTTGCTGCCTTAACTATGTGTATTTTAAAACAGAAGGAGTCGCTTCAGAAGGTATTGCTTGATTTCGCCCAGTGGTCTAAAGAGTTAACCCCAGATTATGAGGTCATTAATAACAAGTTAACAGAACTTATAAATTGCGGTGATTTTCAAACAACCTCCGCAGATTTGTTACAGCTTGTTTGTGGCCATCGCGCAGAGATATTGCAAATGCGCCGGGACTATGTAATTAAACAGGTAAAGGAGCCATTAGTGAAATCTACCCTCAGGAAGATTCCTCCTACATACACAAACTTGTTCAACGCAGATAAATTCACAGCCGCTTTGGAAAAAGCGGGAGGAGTACAGAAATGCTTTTGGCCACTAAAGAAGACTAACAACTCTACCTCGCAGGTAGAGACACATAAAACTAGCGTCTCCTCGCAGGAGTACGCAAACCGAAAAAGACCCTCGCAGGGTTGTCAACATGGATCATGCCATGTGCAAGACTGTTGTCAAAATGCACCACCCCCGCAGGGTGGTTATAACTCATACTCTCATGGACATAGCTCTTATTCGGCCGCACCGAATAATCGGAGCCTTTTTCGAGGACGAGGTTCTTCTAGAAATCACCCCAAGCACCGGAATCAGTCCAAAGGTGGGCAGAAACGAGCACCATCTCCGCCCAACAACAGCAGAGACGTTAAACGTCGAAAATACTGACATGATGCAATTCAAAGCGGGCCGTCTAGCAAATTTTTTAACTCAGTGGGAACAATTTGGAGCTCCAAATGTCATTCTCAAGATGATACCAGGGTATCGCATACCTTTTCGTCAAAGGCCTCCAATGATCCATCCAAGGAACATAAAAAAGAGCATGTTAGTTCCTTATTCAGCAGAGATGACTGCTGTCATCAACAAAATGAAGGATCGAGGGGTCCTCGAACGAGCACATTGGTCTCCAAGTTTCCTCTCATCAATGTTTTTAGTCCTCAAGAGCGACGGCACTGCTCGGCCCATTTTCAACCTGAAGGCCCTCAATCAATTTGTAATAACCACAAAATTCAGACTAATGAATGTTACTCGTGTGCCGGACTTCCTACAGGAGAGAGACTGGCTATGCAAAATAGATATCTCGCAAGCCTACTTCCACATTGGTGTAGCTCGCAGCCACAGAAGATTCCTACGCCTAGTCTATCAAAACGAGCTGTTGGAAATGACATGTTTACCCTTTGGTCTAAATACTGCACCCAAGACTTTCGCAACAGTGACAAATTGGGTTGCCCAAATGCTCAGAGAACGAGGAATACGTATTCTGGTGTATTTGGACGATTTCCTGATTGCTCAACAACAGGAGGAAAGCCTAAGGGAACATGTAAATATTGTCATCCAAACTCTCGAGACGTTAGGCTGGATCATAAACTACGAGAAATCAGTGTTGACGCCGTCAAAAACATTGGCGTATCTAGGCATTCAGTGGGACGCTTGGACAAACCAAAAGCAGCTCCCCAAGGAGAAATTAACTTCGCTGATTGTCAAGCTGTCTCAAATGCTAGACAAAAAACACGCAAAGCTCAAGGAGGTTCAGAGTCTAGTGGGGCTACTGAATTTTGCGAGTTTTACCGTTCCAAGGGGCCGACTAAACTACCGAGCTTTATTGGATCTCCTCAACAAAATGTTGAGATCAGATCAAAGATGGCATTTAATTCCCATCGAAGCCAAGAGCAACATAATATGGTGGCTTCAGAACTGCAAACGCCCTTCAGCCATTCAGGTACCTCCACCAACCCATTACCTAACAACGGATGCCTCCGATATAGCCAAACTAAAGGGCTCTTCTTTTGTGCTGTCAGAGTTCCTCACTCGACAGAGGCAAGTTGCTTTCACAGCGGCACGTAAGCTTTTCGGCGTTACGAATGTTTGGACGATGGATGGCAACATAAACATCAAGCTCCCCGATGGTAAGCGTCGCCGCGTCAGTAGTCACGAGGAGGTGATTGTGCTGGGTCAAGAGCATGGCAAGTCGCTTGAAGCTGAAACTCCGTCTGTCATCAGTGCTGACTCGAAGACTGAAAGTCCGGTACCTGCTGCGCAAGCGTCGACAAGGCCAAGACGTAATGCACAGAGGAAATTTTAATGCTCGTTGGTGCACTTCGTTTAGGTACTGATTACTATTAATGTTAGTTTTGCTTTTAATTATTATTTAGTTTCTATTTTAGGTCTACCGACAAAAATATTCCTGTTTTGTACTTTTTTATTACGTGTTGTCATAATTATACGTATTTGTTGACACTGTTGACATCTATCTGACAATGACACATGTCAATTTATATTTCTTATTTCGTTGCGTTCGGATAGTTACTACGATATAATAATTGTTGTTAACAGTCGACCGGCAGGTTATGCAATTTTAAAAAGTTTAGTTCTTTTTTTTTAAGTTTTTATATTATATTGTTTTAGTATTTTTATTTATTTTATGTTATATTGATGTCTGACGACTCTTTTTATTCGGCTAGTGACGGTTCTTGTGATTCTTTTTCGTCCTTTAATGTTTCTTTCTCCACAAATAATTTTTTAAATGAAGAATGTCAGCGTTTCCCAAAATGTTTTAATGTTTGCCACGTAAATGCGCAGAGTGTTCCCCAACACCATTCGGAATTATTGGAATTGTTTAACGGTGTTTCGTTTCACGCAATTCTAGTATCAGAAAGTTGGCTTAAACCCGAACTCCCTTCTACTTTTTATAGCCTTCCCGGCTTCATCCTGGTCCGCAATGATCGCACTGGGAAAAGAGCCGGTGGTGTTGCAATCTATCTACGTAGTGACATTCCATACAAAGTTTTATATTCTTCTCCTTCGCTCTATAATAATGCTAGTCCAGAATATTTACTATTAGAAATAACTGTTAAAGGGGTTAAAGCCGTTCTAGGTGTTGTTTATTGCCCGCCCACTAGTGATTATTTCTCTTTTCTAGAACCCCTTTTTGAATCAGTCTCCTCAGAGTACAAACATCTCATAATCATGGGGGACTTTAACACAAACCTCTTAAAAAACGATTCTAGGTCGCGTGGGCTGAGAGCAATCTTGGAATCTACGAATTTATCTTGCCTCGAGCTTAATCCAACTCATCAAAATGCAGACACAGACGATTCCTGGCTTGACCTCATGCTCACCGCTTCTGCGGATTTAGTGGCTAACCATGGTCAGGTTGCAGCTCCGGGGCTTTCACGACATGATATCATTTTCCTCATGTACAAAATTAAACCCCCCAAGCAGCGGCCTGCTACAGTTGTTATTCGGAACTTTGCGAGTGTGGATGGGGAGCAACTTAACAGGGATGCTCAGTCCATAAATTGGTCTGACGTTCTTGATGCTCCAACAGTGGGTGATAAGGTTGCGCTGCTTAATTCATCCATTTTACAACTTTTTGATTCTCATGCACCTTTGAAAACTGTTAGACTCAAGCGTCCGCCAGCACCCTGGATGACCCTTGAGGTTCGGATGGCAATGAGGCGGCGTGATAGGGCTTTCCATAGGTATAGGAGAGATCGCAGTGAAGAAAACTGGTGCTCATACAAGTTGGCTAGAAATCGGTGTAATCAGATGGTGAGAGTCTCTAAACGCCGATACATTTGTGAGAATGTTCTAAACTCTTCGCCGGCTAACATATGGAAGTTTTTAAAATCACTTGGTATATCAACGTCACCATCAAATGTTTTACCAACGAATTTGTCTTTGAATAGCCTAAATTTACATTTTTCGTCAACAACCAGTCTGGCAGATGATGTTAAAAGAGACACAATTCAAAAAACATCTTCCATGCCGTTACTATCCTCAAACTCCTTCTCGTTTTCTCCCGTGTCTGAACTTGAAATTCTCAACATCTTTAAGTCCATTAAAACAAATGCAGTCGGATGTGACGGGGTGAGCAGGAAGATGTTAAGTTTAATTCTTAGTAGTTTGATTCCCATTGTCACACACATTATTAACTTTTCTTTGTTTTCTGGGGTTTTTCCCGTAATCTGGCGTAAAGCTTATATTATTCCTCTTCCAAAAATTAGTAACCCCAGTTTAGTTAATCACTTTAGGCCTATCTCCATTCTCCCATTCCTTTCAAAAATCCTTGAAGCTGTTGTTCATAAGCAAATTTCCAATTTCATTTCTAAAGGTAACTTACTTTCCCAATTCCAATCGGGTTTTCGGTCTGGACACAGTACTTCTACTGCTTTGCTCAAAGTCACTGATGACATCAGGTCTGGCATGGAGAATTCAAAGTTGACGGTTTTAATTTTAATTGACTTTTCCAACGCATTTAACACCGTTGACCATGACATTCTTCTCGCCATTTTGTCGCAGATTAGGATTTCGAATTCATCACGGGATTGGTTCTCCTCTTATCTTCGTGGTCGCCAGCAGGCGGTTCGTGTCAAGCAGGCATGTTCTGACTGGTATGATCTGCTAACTGGTGTTCCACAAGGCGGTATACTTTCTCCTTTATTGTTTTCACTTTTTATAAATTTCATTACTGATGTCCTCAAATGCTCTTACCATCTTTATGCTGATGACTTGCAACTTTATGCTCAAGCCGATGTTGACAGTTTAGATGACTGCATTGCCGCCCTAAACGATGACCTGCGTAGTATTAGTGACTGGTCCAGGCAGTTCGGGGTGTCAGTCAACGTGAGCAAATGTCAAGCCATTGTAATAGGTAGCGTGTATCATATGCGTAGCCTTAATATTCATGGTCTTGTACCTATTAAATTTAATGACACTGTTATTCCTTTATCAGCTCATGTTAAGGATTTGGGGTTGCATATTGATGATCGGCTTAGTTGGGAGAAGCAGGTCAATTTGGTGAGTCGAAACGTTTCTGCCACACTGCGATCTCTCTATAGATTTAAGCATTTTCTTCCATCTAGCACTAAACTACTGCTTGTCCAGGCTCTTGTGCTCCCTATTATTGATTATGCAGATGTTTGTTACTCTGATGTATCCCAAAATCTTCTTAACAAATTGGATCGACTTCTCAACAATTGTATTCGCTTTGTATTTGGACTTCGTAAATTTGATCACATTTCTAGTTACCGTTCTCAGCTTAAATGGCTGCCTATCCGCCAGAGAAGATCCCTCAGATCACTCTGCTTGCTTTTCTCTATTATTAACGATCCTTGTGCACCTAATTATTTAAAAACTTCTTTTCAGATCCTGGGTAGTTCCCACGATCGAAATCTTCGTGCTGCTGAAAACTTACTCCTTCAGATACCTTCTCACCGTACTGGTTTTATTTCCAATTCCTTCGTGGTAACGGCAATTAAACTCTGGAATGCGCTTCCCCTTAACATTAAAAAAGCTCCTAGTAAATTTTCTTTTAAACGCCAAGTTCGGGAATACTTGCTAAAATCACTCGATCCTTAAGTTTCCATTTATTGCTATGGTCGTCGTCATGTTATGTATTCATTTAATTTATGTATTTTATTTATGTAGGTTTATAAGTATACTTTATTTATCAAATATTATTTATTGGTATTATGTATATTATATTAGGTATATATTTTCATATGTATTAGTATATTATTTATAAATAGCTATAATTACTTAGATGTAGTCGTTTTAATTATTTCACTATAGTTGTTGTACCTATTCCAACTGCTTCTCCTTTTGACCCAAAGGTTGACTGGTAGATAATGCCTTGTGGCATTAAGTCCGCCTTATGTACCACAATTGTACATGAAAGTGTAAATAAATAAATAAATAAATAAATATAGCATGAGGAGCTCGATTAGACAATTTGTCGTTAACAGGATTGTGGGCAAACCACGAAAAACAGTTACACTGCAACCAGAAAGAGATGCTCGCTATCCTAAAGGTGTTACAAGATCATTGTCAGCTCCTGCACCGGAGTACAGTACTAATTCAATGCGACAACAAAACTGTTATCGCGTATCTCCGACACAAAGGGGGCACGAGATCCACACCACTGATGGATCTGACATACAAGGTTTTTCAAATTCTGGAAGAATACCAAATTCATGTGAATGTTTTTCATACATTTCCCTCTGTGCAACTGCGCTGTGTAGATGTGATTTGTATTGGTGCCGTTAATAATTACGTTTCTCGTGTCTCGTTATCGATTACCGGCTCGTGAATTGATCATAACTGTGTGCCTTTGTGCTTAGTGGTGGTATTGTAAGTTTTTAAGTGTTATTACGCGTAATTCATTGGTAAATATAGTTTTAAATTAGTTCATCAGCGCTCGGTGAGTACTTTTTATTTTTTGGGTGTGTGGGTACCGCGGAAGAAAAAAAAAAAATCTTTTGTTGTTTCGTCTTGTTTTTGCGATCTTTTAGTAGTTTTGCATTAAAAAATGTTGTCCAGTAATGATGATCCACCTGACGGGGGCGGAAAAAACACTTCGCGACGCGTAAATAATCCTCCCAGGTCACCGACCTCCGTATACTCTAAACGTTTGTTTACCGAAATGTCTCCGTCCTATTTAACACCCGAGGATTTGCCGAAGAGACAACATTTGACCGATTCTGTCGAGAAATCGCCGTTATCAATAAATAATGTCAGTAATTCAAACGAAGACTACTGCGATTTAGTTACTCAGGCGTCTGCATACTTGTCTAAAATAAACGAACTTGTCAATGATCAGGGTTCTCGAATTAATGTAGCCAATAAATCCGCGATTATGGACATGACACAGCGGATTACGTCCATTGTTTCTTTGTTAGCCATACGGTCTTCTTCTAATGAAACGAAGTTAGCCAATGTTGAGCGCGAATTGGACAAAGTTAAATTAAATAATAATGTCAGCATTGTAAAAGCCGATTCCAAAAAATTATCTTATTCAGATTCTCTGAAACTCCGTCTGCCGAAGGTCGCTCCAGCGATGGAGTCGAGACCACCGCTACCGTGTTTAATAGCTTACCCCTCCAACGAAAGGTCAGCTGAATTCGCAACTTCTTCAGCCACTAAAGAAGCGCTTAAAAAAGCGATTAATCCAACTGACGACGGTTTCCAAATTGTAGGCATGAAAAAAATCGCGAAATCGGGCGTCGTATTACGTGTCGCTAACGACAGTCAATTAAATAAACTTCAATCGGTTGATGCTATTAAGACCGCCGGGTTAAGACTTGAAAAACCGAAAGGCCGCAGGCCACGTTTATTAATTAAAGATGTCCCGTCCTCAATGGAAGACAAACCTTTTTTGCATGCGTTGTTCCGTCAAAATATAAAAGACGAATTGGCAATTAGTGAAGAAGAATTTATTAAGTCGACAAAAATTATACGTAGACGTGTATTAGATAATGGTCGGAAGTGGGTAGGCATCGAAATTGACAACGCCATTCGAAAGCATTTAGTTAGTACCAAAGAGAAGCTTTTTATTGACTTCGCGACTTGCCGCTTTTTTGATGATATCGATGTAGTTCGTTGTTTACATTGCCAGCAGTTTGGCCACGTGAAAAAATACTGCGTTAATAAATCACCTACTTGTGCTAATTGCTCAGAAGCACATGAAACAAAAGAATGCCCGCGGAATAAGGATAATTCTGATTTTACACCGGTATGTGTGGCGTGTAAACGTTCAAAAAAACCGTTTGACCATCGGTGTGGGTCGCAACAGTGTGCCACCTATAAAGTTAGGCTCGAACAATTAATACGCAACACTAATTACTAATATAATGGATAGTTTAACAATAGGTCAATTGAATCTACATAACGATAGGGTAGCGACTTCAGAACTGGACAAATTAATTATCGATTATAACTTAGATATTGTATTGGTTCAAGAACAATACCAAAACACGCGCTTACGTCACAAGGTAGTTCAGTTGGATACCAAGGCACGAGCCGGAATTTACGTGTCGCGTTCTTCTAACTATACAGTAACGTCTTTACGTAACCTAATGACGCCTCACTGTGCAGTTGCGGAAGTCTCATCAGCTACTTTTAAAGTTTACGTTGTCAGCTGCTATTTTCAATATTCAGACCCTGTTGCTCCTCACATACATAACCTCCGTCACGTCTTGCGGTCACTCGCGGGCTGCAAAGTTATCGTTGGCGCAGACGTTAATGCGTCTTCGTCCCTATGGTATGGCAAAGTCCGGTCCACGGATTACGTACGGCGTTGCGCTGTTGAAGACTTCATTGCTGAAATGAACTTAACCATTCATAACACCCCCGATGCACCACCTACTTTTTGCAGCCCAATGGGCGAATCTTGTATTGACGTCACACTTTCTAGTGCCGACGTACGCTTGGATAGGTGGCGTGTCCTACCGGACGCGTCTTGCAGTGATCATCGCTTGATTGTGTACGAATTTGTTCCGGTTTCTACTCATGGTTCTTCACATGTAATTGGTAACTTTAGGTATAAAAGTAAGGGTGCTAATTGGGAATTCTTTAGATCGCTTTTTGCGTGTCATGCCAAAGATTTCACTCGTGAAGGGCTGTCAGCTGAAGAAAGTGCTGAAATTATGTCAGACACCTTCACTTACTGTGCTGACATTGCTGTTGGTCGCGGACCTATGACCAATGTACGTAGATGTGATTGGTGGTGTGACTACCTAACCGAACAGCGTAAAAGTTATCGTCGAGCGCGTAAACACCTCAATAAGCTTAAAAAACGTCAAGTCACCGGAGACTCACTAACCTCTGCTTTAAATACATTTAGAGTTGCCAGGTCCCGTTACAGAGCATCGGTTGAAAAGTCTAAGGGTAAATTGTTGCGCAAAGTAGTGGATAAATTAGAAAAGGAAGGTCCGTGGTCTCCTTTATATCATGAGTTTAAAGCCAATCGATCGGTAGACCTGGCGTATGTTCAGAATATTAAAGTAAATAATAAACACACCACCGGTATTGAAGAAACAACGGAAGTTTTATTAAATACTCTTATCCCTGATGATTCACCTGTTAATGATACTGACTACCACCAACAGATTAGAGCATGGGCTACAGTCCCGCCTGAATCACCAGCGTCAGACCTTCCATCCACTGACGAATTCATTAATGTTGTCAGGAAGCTGCCCCTTAACAAATCATCAGGTGAAGATAAAATATCCAATCGTATGATAAAAGAAGCGTGTAAAACAGCGGCCGACGCGATATTAACTGTTTACAACCGGTGTATTGCTGAAGGTGTTTTTCCTCGTATATGGAGACATGGCTTTATACGAATAATACCTAAAAGCGGCGACAAACCACCAGATGACCCTAAGTCTTACCGGCCCATAACATTATTACCATCTTTGGGAAAGCTCTTGGAGCGTCTTATCGTCCCACGATTGTTACCGGACGGACCCAAATTCCATAAAAATCAATTCGGTTTTACTGTCGGCAAATCAACCGTTGACGCGGCACTTTTTGTTAGAAAAATGGTTAATACCTCCGAGCACAAGTACGTAGTAGGAATCTTTCTAGACATTTCCGGGGCTTTTGATAACGCATGGTGGCCAATGCTACTACTTAAGATAAAAGCTCGTGGTTGCTATAAAAATATATTTAATCTTCTTTATTCGTACTTTTCTAACGGATACGCTAAACTTAAGCTCGGACATCATTCCGTATCGAAACCTCTTACTATGGGCTGCCCTCAAGGTTCGGTTATCGGTCCTCATTTATGGAATCTAGGCTTCGATGATTTTCTCGCGATTCCTCTTCCAAGTGGTTGTTCTTTAACTGGTTATGCGGACGATGCCCTTCTGCTCATACAGTCAAGTACTCGTGCTGGACTCGAGAATTTGGCTGACACTTGCCTACGATTAATATCTCAGTGGGGCGATCGAAACCGCCTGACTTTTGCACCACAAAAAACCTATCAACTCATTTTAAAGGGTGACCTTAAATCGTGGCCGAGTATTAAATTCAATAATGTTCCCGTTAAGAGAAAACAATCGGTGTGCTATCTTGGTTTAGTCTTGGAGAGGAATTTCACATTCATTGAACATATAAAAACGGTTGGTGAAAAAGCTAAAAATAACTTTTATGCCCTAACGAGAATATCTAAATCTACTTGGGGTTTGTCATTTTTAACCTTAAAAACTATTTATGGGGCTACTTACTTGGGCTGTGTGTGCTACGGGGCACCTGTTTGGGCCGATAGAGCCACCATAGGTGCGGCACGACGTAAATTGCTTCAGAGTCAGCGCTTGGCTTTGTTATTCTTAAGTAAAGCGTATAGGACCATCAGTACTGAAGCTTTACCTGTACTTGCTGGTGTTCTACCAGTAGATCTTGAAGTGCAACGACGCGCTGCAATGTACTTTTCCGCACGGGAGACCACTGACGCTGATTTTCTACCGCAACGTGACCGTGATAAGATATCTCGATTATTCAAACCCCAGAGCGACGTCTGGGAGGATCTTTTATCAGAATGGCAAAATAGGTGGGATAATTCTATCAAGGGACGGCACCTCTACCAGTTCTTTCCATCCGTTCGTGAGCGGCTGGCTAGGACGTGGCTGGAGGTGGATCACTGTGTTGCCCAATTTCTCACCGGACATGGTAACTTTAAAAGTAAATTGTTTTCCTTCAAGCTTGTTCCCTCGCCTTTTTGTCAATGTTCAACACCTGACTGTGAATATGAACAATCAGCACATCATATTCTTTGGGAGTGTATTCTTTGGCAAAACGAACGCAACATTATGTTGGATGCTGTTCAGACTACATCTGGAGTCATTTATTATACGGACCTTGTCGAAACTCGAACAAACTTCCGTGCGTTCAAGCGTTTTTGCCATACCTATTATTGGAATCAAATATAGCAGCTCACAATTTAGGACCCATTAATATTAGTAATCATTTTTACCCGTGGTGCTAGGCAACTGGGCTTCTCCCGGTTGTAATGTCCCTTTGTGCCTATTGGCCTTGTTCTGTTCTGTCTCCTGCTTGCATGGAGGGAAGTGGAAACATATTTTTCCTACTCCTCCACTATTCTTTTCTGATTAATTTCGTGCAGGATCCAAGACAGGTAAATTCATTCTCCGGGACACGTCGAGACTTCATTGTCTCGGCGCTTTTCTGGTGGTTGCCACTCTTGATTCTGGCTTTCAGGAGTTGCAGTGGTTTGGGAATAGTGTGGTGGGTTTGTCCCAAAAAAAAAAAAAAAAAATATTCCTGGGATGTACAACGGTCATGCAGACCATTTGTCGAGACTTCGGGTCAATCCAGAGTGGCATCTCTTGGCCAGTGCCACAGAGAAAGTGTTTGCCAAATGGGGCACCCCCCTGATAGACCTCTTCGCCTCCAGTCGAGCACACGTGGTAGTGAATTATACGATCAGCAAGCATTGTTTCACGACGCGTTCTCCCGGCGGTGGGATTTTCAACTGGCGTGGATTTTCCCGCCACCGTACTTGATTCCCAAAGTGCTATCTCATTTGAACAGTGCTCACGGGATATACCTATTAGTAGTTCCACACTGGGATCGAGTATATTGGTGGGCAGATCTGAAGGCCCGAGCGGTGGCAGCCCCATTCACACTTCGGAATCTCGATCAAGTCTTAATAGACGTGTCGACGGGATTTCCACCTCCCAGGACACAGAACATGATTCTCGAGGTATGGAAATGTGGGGGTGGACCAAGACCCTGAAAGATGGAATGATGGCCAACTAAAATTATTAAAAAAGTCTTGGCGACCTTCCACGCTAAAGACTTATGATGTTGCTTGGAAAAAATGGGTAATCTGGTCTGAGCAACACCAAATTAATCCTCATAATCCTAACGGAAGAGAGGTAGCCAGACTCCTGTCGGATCTTCATCTGATTAATAATTTATCTTATAATACGATTCTGTTGCACAAATCTGTAATTTCCACTCTTTGCAATCCAGACATTGCTGGCCAAATTAGTTCTCATATTTTAGTAAAACAGGTTTTAAAATTTATAGCGTTAGAGAAACCAGTCAAATCTAAACCACCAATTTGGAACATAGACAGCCTAGCTGTCTACCTAAATAGTTATAATTTAACACATGACAATATTTTCCATGTGCAAAGACACGCTGCAACAAAAACAAAAGGCAAAGCCGATAACGCACGACATCAACATGCCTGCAGCGAAGTGTGGCGCTTGTGCCAAATTCCTATCTCCGCTAGATGCCGCTAAATGTAGCAAGTGCAATGCATTCTATCATCGTCACTGTGTTTGCCTACCTGGTCATACTCCGTCCAATTGGCGCTGCCCTGAATGTTGCAAAAATGTGATCAGGGACAACAAGGCGGAAACACCTGTTCGTGGCAAGGCAGACCTTATCCAGACGGAGGAAACAGGCTCCGATGAGCAAATGGAAATCAGCCCGTTAAACTGTACTGCACTGGACACCACCATACCTGCACTGGACACCACCATACATTTTACCCCTGACTTAGCGGACGAACTGCGATTGTTTAAGGAGGAGCTGCGTGCAGAGTTCCGCTTGATGCACAACGAATTCCAGCAGTTGCGAACGGAAATGGCGCAGATAAGAACTTCCCTTAAATCGTCGGATGAGAGGATGGATAGTTTTGAGGTGCGACTGAGTGCGCTGGAACTCAAACTGGAACAAAAAGGTACACCATCAGACCCGGACTCATTGGAAAATACCATCGCAGAACTAAAATGTCAGTTGAATGAACGCGACCAGGAGCTTCTGCTCAATGACATGGACATAACCGGCATCCCTGAGGGAAAAGACGAGAGCACCATCCATATTGTTAAGATCATCGCAATAAAACTAGGCGTCGACGTCGATGACAGGGATGTCGTCCATGCTGAGCGAGTCGGATCCGCACGTCGTAATCGTGTGGAGTCTACAGACGGCTCCATCTCTGCCGACCCCGCTGCGCAGCGGCCGCGTCCTATGTCCGTGCGCTTCGCAAGGCGGGCAACGCGCGACGCACTGCTGCGCGCGGCTCGTGTGCGCCGCGGTTTGAATACACAAGACCTCGACATAAACAGCGGGCCGTCGGCGTCGCAGCGTGTCTATGTCAACGAGCGCCTCACCCGGACAAACCGCCAACTGTTCTACCACTCTCGTCAGGCTGGTAGTAAACACGGTTGGAGGTACGTCTGGACGAAGGACGGGAAGATCTTCGCACGTCGAGAGGACCTGCAGAAAGTTCAACGGATAAGATGTGAGGCTGACATCTGTCGAATTTTTGGCCCTACGTCTGTTGGTACCCCAATGTAAATAAACGACTGAGTTTTATCGTTCTTTTTTATATATTATGTGTTTTAAAAGTTTTATTATGTTATTTTCTATACTACAGTCTTTGTTGTCTACTTGTTAACGTGTGTCTCGCGGCTATCGACTATCTCGGCGAACGATATGTAAACCAGTTTTATACAAACACATATACTCGTCTACCACACCACGTAAAAACAATACATTTATTTACAAAACTATTACTCATAATAATATAATTTACTAAATCATTTACGGAACCATTTATTACAAACCTACTGTACACTTTTATACTTTTTATTCTCTATATTATTATTTACATATTTACAATCAAAACAAACCTAATTATATACTATGAACCCGCTAACATCAAAGGAGTACTTATAATGTTATTATCGCTAAATGACAAAAATGTTTTTTACTATTATTACAATGATGACTAAACGTGACAAATTGCTTAAAGTAGGTTTCCTTAATGCCGGTTCATTGGGTACAGGCCACGACAATTTGATCGGTGCGATCGACAGATATGGTTTTGACGTGTTAGCCATTAACGAGACTTGGTTACGGCCAGGGGAGGAGGGGCGCGCTCCCGTTGTACCGGGCTATCGTCTGCGCCACACGCCGCGGCCGGCAAGTGTGCGCTCGGGTCGTGGAGGGGGTGTTGGCTTTTACCTACGGAAGGGACTGAGCGCGCGTACTTGGTCTGGCGCCATTGATCCCAGGTTCGAATCCATTGAACAAATGTGGCTTACGCTTTCAATAAATGGTAAAAAGATTGCCATAGGTACAGCGTATCGCCCGCCATGGCTTGACCTCGTCCTTTTTCTAGATGCTGTGACCAACTCTATTAGCTCACTGGCAGACTGTGATCATATAATATTGCTTGGCGACTTTAATGTTAATTTATTGGACCAAAATGGAATTAAAGCTAAAAGAATAAATGAGTTTTTGAATTGTCTAAATCTCACACAGTTAGTCACGTCTCCTACGCACTTCACAGGATCTAGTGAAACTCTCATTGACCTTTTGTGCACCGACCTAAGAGCAAAATATACTGATGTAAAATCTCTGGCCTCAATTGACGGCCATTCTATTATTATTAGCGAGTTCTACATAAAGCGTGACAAATTTAAACCGTTTGCAGTAAAATCTAGACCACTTAAAAACGTATGTATGGATAATTTTGTCGCAGACTTGTTACTTCTAAACCTTGAAATTGTTTCTACACTCAACAACGTCACCGACATGGTACATGCATTTAACAGTTACATAATTTCACTATTTGACGCCCACGCACCTCTCAAGACTTATTTTATAAAGGAAAAGTCGTACCCTTGGATTACGGATACAATCAAGGTTATGATGCGTTTACGAGATGAAGCACTTGCTAGTTATAGGAAAACTGTGATGTAAGTAGGTAATTCTATATTTCATATTCATAGCAATAAGTGGGTATGTACAACTTTACATGTGTGAGCCAGTCTCTCAATAAATCGGTTACGCGATTGACGTGGTTTTGCTGCAGCCGGTTCCCCAGGGTTCCCAGTGTCCAGAGACTCTTCAGTGGCGACGATTAAGTGATTTCACGCGTGTAGATTTTATGTTGCGACCAGAAAACTCTAAAAGTGTTGTGGATTTTATTATTTATTTCCTTCTCGTGCAAACTGTGCGGTGTAAAGTTAAATAACGGACTTAAAATGGCGGTTGGAAAGATCGGTGCGTTTGACCTAACGAAAGACAATTGGGACACGTATGTGGATCGATTAGATCAATACTTTATTGCCAACAGTGTAAAAAGTGAATTAAAAGTCGCAACTTTAATTACGGTCGTTGGTAATAGTGCATATGAGTTAATGGTTAATTTATGCACACCCGTTAAACCATCTACAAAGACTTATTCGGAATTAATAGAGGTAATGAAAGGACACTTAAACCCCAAACCGTATATGCTCGCCGAGAGGTTCAAATTTCGGCAACGGATTCAAAAACCTGGTGAAAGTATCGCGACGTACTTCTCGGAGCTTAAAAGACTGAGTAAGGATTGTTCTTTTACGGCGGACAGTTTAAAAGAAAATATGAGAGATCAATTTGTGTGCGGCTTAGTAAACGATGACATTCGGCAGAAGTTGTTTACTGAAGACGACAGCATCAGTATCGACCGGGCGTATAAGCTGGCCTTATCGATGGAGGCGGCTGAGGCAAACGCGGCAATAGTGGAAGACGGTACGAGAAGAAGGACCGGCGGCAGTGCAGCGGATGCGGAGTCCACACCCGTTCATAAGATCGGGCATGACGGCGGCGGAGGAAGGCGCGGGGCGTTGGGAGGCGGCGGCGGCGGTGGCTATCGGCCGGCCGCGAGGCGAAACACTCGCTCGACGCGTGACTCACGACAATCCGGCGGCGGCGGTCCAAGTACCATAGGCGGAGCGGGTTACAACTTACTTCAAGCGGGCACTAAAAATGAGGAATGCAAAGTCTGTGGAGGCAAACACAATTCGAAGACGTGTAAATTCAAACTGTATGTGTGTAGAATTTGTACCCAGGAGGGACATTTGAAGAGGATGTGCCCGAAGTTGACCAAGAATAATTTCTTAAATAACATACAAGAAGACGGGCATGGCAGCGACGACAGGTGTGGCGCTTACTCGACGGGGAGCGACAGTGACGAGGTAATAGTACCTATTAATCGCTTATCACTTGGACAGTGTGAACCTATTATGATTTCTGTGAATGTGCACGGTTGTGACTTAAGAATGGAATGTGACACGGGGAGTGCAATCTCGTGCATTAATTACCAATTATATCAGGATATGTTTTCCGGTTTAAGTATTAAACCCACTAAGTTGGTTTTAAGATATTACACGGGTGAACTAGTTAGGCCTGTAGGTGTTATCAAACCCGTTGTTAAATATAATAATACTAAAAAGATATTGGATTTATATGTTATTGACAATGGAAATACCGTTTTAATAGGTAGACAATGGTTAGCGGAGCTAAATATATCGGCGACTATGCATTATAATAAAATTAATAATAATCGGAATTTGGATTTTAACTACTCGGAATTCACTTCCAGATACGGTGAAGTGTTTGCGGACGGCCTGGGGCGGTTCACGGGAGGACAAGTGAGCATCCACGTGCGCGAGGGGGCGCGGCCGATTTTTCTGCGCGCGCGCCCGTTGGCGTACGCGCTTCGGGAGCCGGTTGAGCGCGCACTGGAACAGCTGGTGCGCGACGACATCCTCACTCCCGTCCACCACTCAGACTGGGCAACACCAATCGTGCCGGTCGTCAAGAAAGATGGTACCATTAGAGTCTGCGCCGATTTTAAACTAACCTTGAATAAAGTGTTAGAAGTCGACCGTTATCCATTACCTAAGGTAGAAGATCTTTTGTCTCGGTTGCACGGAGGCGAAAGATTTAGTAAAATCGATTTGTCACAGGCGTACGCTCAGTTGGAACTGGATGATACTAGGAGATACGCGGTAATTAACACACATAAGGGGCTTTTCATGTATAAACGATTAGTGTATGGGCTATCGTCGAGCCCAGGAATATTTCAACGATGTCTAGAACAACTGTTTGTGGATATACCCCACGTAGGAGTTTTTTTAGATGACATTATTATTACAGGAAAAGACACACTCCAACATTTAAGTAGCCTACATAAAGTTTTTGAACGCCTGAAGTCGAGGGGTTTGAAAGTAAAAAAAGAAAAATGTTCTTTCTTTGTGGAATCGCTCGAATATTTAGGGTATGTAATAAGTAAAGAAGGTGTTCACACGTGCAAAGATAAAGTGGAAGCAATTGTCAAAACTCCGATACCGAGGAACGTATCGGAGTTGAAAGCTTTCATTGGGATGGTCATGTATTATGGTAAATTTATAAAAAATGTAAGTTCGATCCTGACACCACTGTATAATTTGTTGCGTGCCGGGGTGAAGTACGTATGGAGCGATGCTTGTGAGGTAGCCTTTGGTCGGGTTAAGCGGGCACTGAGCACGAGTGAAGTGCTTGTGCATTACTCCCTGGAGCTACCGCTTGTGTTGACGACGGACGCTAGCGCCACGGGGATAGGCGCCGTCATCTCGCACATCACGCCGGAAGGCGAACGCCCAATCGCATACGCGTCACGCACACTTAACTCTGCGGAGAGATCGTATGCTCAAATAGACAGGGAGGCATTAGCGATTATATACGGTGTTAAAAAATACCATCAGTACTTGTACGGTAGGAAGTTTACTTTAAGAACAGATCACAAACCCTTAACATACATTTTTGGAAATAAAGTAGGCATTCCGGTTATGGCAGCATCCAGGTTGCAAAGGTGGGCAATAATATTAACAGGTTATTCGTATGATATAGAATATGTTGCGTCTGCGAAAAACTGTGCCGACGCATTGTCGCGACTGCCTCAACCAACAGATAAAAATAAAATCGGGCGTGAATATACCTATTTAAATTTTGCAGAAAGTTTTTTGCCGGTGACGAATGATGATGTACGCCTCGCAACAGAGCGGGATCAGGTGCTTAGTAGAGTGATGGTGAGCGTACACTCAGGGTGGCCGTCGCATTGCACAGACGAATGGATGAAACCGTACTTTAATAGGCGACATGAATTATACGTGGAACGGGGTTGTATTATGTGGGGCTATAGAATTGTAGTACCACCAGCTCTTCGGGACACAATACTAAAAGAGCTTCATGTTAGCCACATGGGCATAGTTAAGACCAAGTCGATGGCTCGAAGTTTTGTGTGGTGGCCCAATATAGACGCAGACATTGAATCGACATGCCGCTCTTGCGAAACATGTGCGATGGAAGCAACTGCGCCGCCGCAGGCTGCACCACGTAGTTGGCCGTATTTAGCCCAGCCGTGGAGTAGATTACATGTAGACTTTTTAGGCCCATACCAGGGGAAAACGTTTTTCGTAATTATAGATTCCAGTACAAAGTGGATTGAAATATTTGAAATGAATAAAACAAATGCTTCGGCAGTCATTAAGGTTATGAGGTCATTATTTGCGCGATTCGGTTTGCCTTTGGAGGTTGTATCCGACCAGGGCCCACCATTTACTAGTACGGAGTTAGGAGAATTCTTAAAATTCAACGGTATTAAGCAGTCGTATTCCCCAGTGTATCATCCAGCTTCAAACGGGGCAGCAGAAAATGCCGTCAAATTATGTAAGCGAACAATAAAAAAGGCAGTCCGAGAGGCAGTAGACATCGACACAGCCTTACAGACATACCTACTAGCGTATAGAAATAGTATTCAAAGCACTACAGGGGAAAGTCCCGCCATGCTGTTGCAACGTAGGCCGTTGCGTTCCCGGTTAGATCTTTTGCGCGCAGACCGCGCGCGTCAGGACCGGGTGGAAGGGGTGCAGCGTCAGCAGTCGACGAGTTCGGGCACTGAACCCTTGCAACACACCGTTGGTGATACGATATGGGCTAGGAACTACGGTAGCAAAGACAAGTGGTTAAAAGGAACGGTAGTAAACCAACAAGGTTCACGTAGGTATCTAGTAAACAGCGATGATGGTCGACTTCTCACACGGCATAGCGATCAAATTAGGCATAGAACTCGACGTTCAAGTATAATGTACCCAGACGTAATGTCCGAGGGACAGGTCAGTGGGGATGTCGTTGAACCGCAACAGCAACAGCTGTCTCAAAGTATATCGGAGCCAAGGGCTCGGGAGGGGACGAGTAGGGGCGAAGTCGGGGGCGACGGCCCAGTAGTGAGTGACGCGGTGGATACAGCAGTCACTAAGACCCCACCAACCCGTAGGGCACCATCGTCACCACCAGTCGGCAGTAACTCATCGCCGACGGCCGCGACCGTGCCGGATTCCGTGAACCGCCCCATCCGTACTCGCAAGAAACCGGTTAGATATGGATTTGAGTTCGATTAGATGTAAGAATATATTGTTATTATTATTATAGTACATAGAGTAAAAGTCTAGTTATAATTAGGTTAAGTTAGTGTGGTAGTTAATGTAACGTTCAGTTTTATATCTACCTGTATTAGTTATATACTAGAAGTTAAGTTAATTAGGTTAAGTTAGTGTGTTAGTTAATGTAACGTTCAGTTTTATATCTACCTGTATTAGTTATATACTAGAAGTTAAGTGTGGAGGTGTGATGTAAGTAGGTAATTCTATATTTCATATTCATAGCAATAAGTGGGTATGTACAACTTTACATGTGTGAGCCAGTCTCTCAATAAATCGGTTACGCGATTGACGTGGTTTTGCTGCAGCCGGTTCCCCAGGGTTCCCAGTGTCCAGAGACTCTTCAAAAAAAAAATAAAAAAGAAATAGAAATAGAAATCAGATTCAAAAAGAAAATACTATAAAGAGCTAAAATCGTTGGTAATCAGTTCTTTGTATAGCGAAAAAATTGCGTACTTCAAACATAATATAAATAATAAAATTAAAAATCCAAAAAAAATATGGAAAAATCTCAAATCTACCCTATCACCTATTAGACCCAGACAAGACCTTCCGTCGCATTTTACAGATCCTGACCTGATAAATAATACTTTTTTGACAGTTCCCGGGAACCCCATAGCCAATGACTCACTGATATCTTATTATGCGAATCATAGACATGGCAACGCAAATTTCACTATTACTACAGTGGACCAAAATGACATCTCACGTATTTTGTCTAGCTTGAAAAGTAACGCGGAAGGCTGCGACAACATTACTTTGGAAATGCTTAACATGACTCTGCCGTACACGTTAAACACAATAACGGATATAATAAATTGTTCAATTGCAACGTCAACGTTTCCCGATCAATGGAAAATTGCCTCAGTTAGACCATTGCCAAAAAACACTAATCCTACCGAAATCAAGGACTTACGCCCCATTAGCATTTTGCCATGCCTGTCTAAAGTACTTGAGAAGGCCGTCAGCGGCCAAGTAACAAGTTTTTTGGAGGAAAATGACATATTACCAGACTTACAATCTGGTTTTAGAAAGCAGCGCAGTACCGCTACTGCCCTGCTGGATGTCACTGACAATATATTATGTGCCCAGGATCAGGGAATGTGTACTTTACTTGTTTTGCTCGACTTCTCCCGCGCCTTTGATGCAATAAACATTCCGCTTTTATTGTCAAAGCTAGCTTATTATGGTTTCGACTCCAGCGCTATAGAATGGTTCAGCAGTTATCTGAATAATAGAAAACAACATGTGGATTTGCGTTTTGACGACGGCACTACACTCACTTCTTCCCTTTCAGCTATAACCAGGGGAGTCCCGCAGGGCTCAATATTAGGTCCAAACCTTTTTACTTTGTACTGCGCGGATATTGTTAAATGCCTCCGGTACTGCAAGTTCCACATATATGCTGATGATGTCCAGTTGTACATATCCTTTAGACCAGACGAATACGAAAGGGCCGTCAAGGAGATTAATGATGACCTACATAGAATTGCCATCTGGTCTGAAGAGAACTGTCTGTCACTGAACCCAATAAAAACAAAATATATAATATTTGGTACAAAACAACGACTGGCTACATAACCCGCAACAATAGGCGTAAGACTAATGGGAGAACAAATTGAGAGAGTAAGTGAAGCGCGGAATCTTGGCCTTGTAATGGATAACGCCCTTCGTTATGAGAAACATGTAGCCGACTCCGTACGAAACTGCTTTTATCGTCTCAAAATTCTTTACAAGATGAGGCCTTATTTATCAGAGAAACTACGGGAACAGCTGGTAGAAACCTTGGTCTTGTCTAGATTAAATTATGCAGACACAGTCTACGGCCCCCGCCTATTAGCTCGTACGGATCAGCTCATACAAAGGGTACAAAACGCATGTGCTCGGTTCTGTTACGGAATACCAGCCAGAAGCCACGTTACTCCATTTTTGAATATACACCACACGCTGAAAATGAAATCAAGACGCAAGCTTCACTTGGCCTGTCTTCTCTTCGGCGTGGTCAAATATCAGAAACCGGACTACTTATACAACAAACTGAGTTGGATAGCTGGTAGACGAGAATGTGGGAGACGACAATGCTCACAGCAGCTGTCTACACAGACTCACAACACGGCAGCATTTAGGGGCAGTTTTCGTTACGCAGCATCGAAAGTGTGGAATAACCTGCCGCCACCCATAAGAATGATTAACACGATCGGCACATTCAGAAAACGCTTACGGCAGTATCTAATAGACGCGCAACGAAAACTGGATATGATCACACAGAATACATCAATTATTTAAAACCTACCCTATTTGAAAAATCTAAAATAATTAAAATTAAAAAATCTAAATTTAAAATATTCTAATGATAACAATAGGTACCTAATTAATATTGCTCACGCGAGGCTATATTATTATCTTCTAGGGTGCTGCTGCACTCGCCCGCGTCACCTAAGCTTCATCGCCAGACATGAGACCTGCAATAAATAAATAAAAATAATAATAAGCCACACTATTCAATGTTTTCAGCGTGTTATATTAGTATATTATGAAACTCACCCAATGTGCATGGCCTACTTGCGTGCGATGGGGCACGGTGCCGCGGTGTCGAGAACATTTTATGTTGCCACACCCCCATTGTCGTTCTTGTGATGCATCCATGTTTGTGTCGTGCAAAAAACCTTTTTATTCTGGAACAGTAGGATACAAAGGGTACATGGGTATAATTTTTGATGTTATAGGTATAAAATGCAAATTAAGTATTTAGGAATATTGTTGTAGTGTAAGGCTGGTTCAAAAACTGAAGTCTCACTTACCATTATAATTTCTTTCTTTCTTGGATCTCCTTTGTCTTGGCCTTTTAATAATATTGTTCAATTGCAATCTATATAATTATGACTTTTACTTTCACCAAGTTGTTAATGTAGTATTTTTGTTTATTCACATGTAAAATCGATGTGGTGCTCGGCTTGGTAAACTTATTAAAAAGTATTTGTAATAACGCGCTAACGTACAGTACTTCAGGGACTGTTATGCAACTGTCCGGCGCGCTCGGCTGCCTACAACGCATTGAAGTACATATTGCATAACTTATCTGCGATTCGTCTTTCTGATAGTTGTTTAGTTTGTCTTTGTCTTAGCGGTACAATTTTATACACTTTTATTATATCTAAATGTCTATATATATTATAATATTTCTATAAATCTGTACTTACATATTATTTTATTTTATTCTGTTACACATATTTGTATACCTATATAGCCGTGAGGCACACGGTATCTTTCATGGCATTATCGTATTTAATTATATCTAATTGTGTGCATATGGCTTGCCAAATAAAGTTATTTTCTTTCTATTTTCTTTCTTTCAACATTATTACTCTTGTGCTCAGGTCGAAGAGTTCACGATTTGACTTTATTAAGAACTGATAAGGAGCATTGTGTTCAAACTAATAATTCTATCACCTTGTGGCCTGTTTTTGGTTCAAAGACTGATTCTTCAGATCACAGGCAATCGGGTTGGAAATTGTTAAGCAATTTAGAGAGTAATAATTTAGATCCAGTTTATTGGATAAATAGAACAATTGAATTGTTAAAAAATCGTAGAGAAACAGCTAAGATCCATAATCTGTTCATTTCTACAAGAGGTGAAGCAAAAGCCGCTTCAAAAACGATCATTTCGGGGTGGATTAAAACTCTACTTAAAGATGCGGGTATAACTGCAACGCCTGGGAGTTTCCGCTCTGCAGTTGCTTCGAAAAACTGGTTAGATAACTTCCCATTAGAAGATATTCTCGCGAGAGGAAACTGGAAGTCCCAAAATACTTTTTGTAAGTTCTATAAGCGGACAGTTTTACCCTCATCTTCAAGTACCTCTATAACTATGTTATTTAATCCTGTTGATTAATATTGTTGATGTAATATTGATTACTGCATTGTAATTAATCAAGTTCAAGAAATTACATAATTGAACCAAAATCATATAACTATGTGAGAATTTTTATTTTTCCTTGTACTTGTTTCATTCAAATGATCAATATAATAAGTAATACCTTATTTAAGTACTACCAAGTCATTCACATTGGCGTCTGTATCACCACCACCAGGCGATAACAAACAGGTCTCAAATTAAATAAGCTTCGAATAACGGTCAAGTCAAATTAATAGAAGCGTTTTACCTACCAATAAAACGCATATTAATTTACTTACCTTATTCGAAGCTTATGTTTTAAAGTCTGCCTGGTGATTTTCGACTCAATGAAGTAAAAAGATGGCGGCTCACTAAGTGCGCCCCCACTCTGCCAGGTGGTGGGGTTAGAAAGAGAAGGATACAAGAAAGAAAGAGACGGATATAGATGGCGGGAAACGTAGTGCCTATCTCTCAAATTCAATAAGCTTCGAATAAGGTAAGTAAATTAATATGCGTTTTATTGGTAGGTAAAACGCTTCTACTAAAACTAGTAATTTTAATTCACATTATACCTTTTCATCACACATCCTAATTAACTTGTCACAAGTCAAAATCTCACTACTGGGTCTCATCGTTACTCGTTTTTAGGGTTCCGTAGTCAACAAGGAACCCTTATAGTTTCGCCATGTCCGTCCGTCCGTCTGTCCGCAGTTTAGCTCAGAGACGCACAGTACTAGAGAGCTGTAATTTGGTGTAAATATACGGATTTGTTGTGCCGAAAAAGTGGTAAAATAAAATCTCGTAAAATATTTTTTTTAGGGTACCTCCAGTACTTACACGTAAAGAGAGGATTTTTTTTTCTCGCGTACCCCTTAGTGTGGGGTATCATTAAATAGGCCTTTAAAAAATAATGATAGTTTCCATTAACAATTTTTTGATAAAAAAAATCGTTTGTTAAATATTAAGCTTTAAAGTGCTAAATTTTGCTCGATTCGAGTGTCCCCCCCCCTCTACCAGCTAAACGGTTATGTTTGGGGGTGTGAAAAAATTCGCAATAGTAGTATATATAACGAAGTTTAAAAGAAAATTATCATGACTAAGTAGGCTTTACAACTTTACGAGTAAAAGTCGACCAACTTATAAAATGTACTTGATATCATATTTTCTTAAACAAAATGTATCGGAGACAACTGCAAATGTAAGTTTGTCAACTTTATTTTTACAGCTTTTATAGGTATGTTTTTTGGGGATAGGTAGGTTTTTATCGTCAACTATTTTTAACTAAATTCAAAAAAAGAAGGAAGTTCTAAATTCGTTGTAATCTTTTTTCTTATGTATTTTCCCCGATTTCTCAAAGACTCCTGGACCGATTTTGAAAATTCTTCTTTTTTAAAAATTAAATTCAGCGAATCAGTTTCGTTAGTTCGCATAAGTATTTTGATGGGCAACTACGGAACCCTACACTGTGCGTGGCCCGACACGCACTTGGCCGGTTTTTAAAACTAATGTAGGTACCCCATTAGTTTAAAAATGATGAAAAATAAAAGAGTACTAAAAAAAAACGTTTGTTGACATTTTAAAATCTTTCAACTGTCAACCTTTTATTTACTCAATTATCACCTTACTATCATTATAATGACAACTTAAACATAAAAAGAAAACTAGTATTGAACTTATTTATTTATACACCGTGACTTTTTAGTCGTCTTACAAAAAGGGTCCACTTAATGTATCCGACCTAAAATACCTCTAGGCAAGTTTTTTTTTTTTTTAATCGTTAATAATAATTTTTATTTTTAATAAATAGGTGCATTAGAAATATGAAACACCCTGTTAAATGTTTACGTATCTAGCTGTAAAGTATACCTACCCAGCGCAATAGTCGGGCAGATCATTCTATCTCCATTTTCTATGAGACAAGAGTGTTTCTAACTACACCTTGCGTCATAATAACGAATTAAAATTTTATTTTAAAAATTTTCAAATCTCTTAAATATCTATTTTTTTATTATAAACGTGCTCTAGTCATTGGGTACATGAACTGGGCTGCTTTTGTAAGACGACTAAAAAGTCACGGTGTATAGGTTAAAGTTGAAGTCATGGGCATCCTCTTAAAGGATCACTGTACTGATCATTATGAACAACTTTTACTACGGGACCAATCCTGAATTCTCGAAAAAAAAATTAGCTGTTCCCTACATTTATGTTCGCTAACTCGACAAAATGTAGGGAAAAGCAGATTTTTTCGCGGATTCAGGTTTAGTCCCACAGTAAAAAATGTTCATAACTATGAATACAATGACCCCTCTTAAGAGGATGCCCACGAATTCAATTTCACCCTGTATAATAAATGTTATACCAACACTTGAAAACTTATGTACCTAACTTTATTTCACATTATACCTTTTAATAGTAAATATGGGGCTCATTACCCGCGGGATCCACTGTGTCATCATCACCTTTTTTAAACAAAGTGTAAAAGATCCGTTTAAAAAAGGATATATTCAGACCCATCACCCAGTGGATCCCGTAGGTACCTCATTTATTTATTATTATCATGACAGCTTCAAAAATAAACTAATTATGAACTTATATGTATAATGAATATTATACTAACACTAGTAATTTTAATTCACATTACACCTTTTCATCACGCATCCTAAATAACGGGCCTGTTGCTACGTATTCTTGTATTTTTTTGTAAACGTTTATACAATTTTGTTCGAAAGGCAAACTTATTAATTCCTGAACTAAAAGGATTTAGAATTATTATTACTATTAGATTGTATCGGACTATTAAATCGCAGCTCGCAGAGTTACATATTTTTTGCCACTTGACGTAATGTTAATATGGCAAAGAGCATATGATATCAAAGTATCGTAAAAAGTGTACATAATGCTATCAGTTTCTGGTTTTTCTACCTCAAAACTTTGATAATGATCATCAAAACAAACCGTATTCAATAAATAACATTCAAAAATAACCTTAATACTATCACAAACAAACACATTTTTAACAACCATAAAAGATATATCTCCAAGTTCTGTCATATCACGAACTAGAATTCTACCAGCTTTATATATAGTACCTTTTATTTTTGCCCAACTGACAAGACTAAGTGCACTGTCCAAATTCAACTTAAGTGCGTGTATTATATTGTCATAGTTACGTTTTAAAAGCCTCTTTGAAGGACCTACAGAAAAAGTAGCATCTAATGATCCTTGAGTAAAGATGTCGTTTAATTGAAGCTGATGCTTGATTGCAAGTGTCTTCGTAAGATTTTTCCTATTGAATGTGGCTCGGGCAGCCATTTTGGATAGTCTGTGCTTAGCTTCAAAACGCATTGACCAAATGTTATTTAGAGGGCCAAATTTTGATAACATGGAGTGATAATGCAATAAAAAGTGAAATTTTGGCTTCAAGGTATCTCCTGTTAATGCTAAAAACATTTCATTCATTTCTGAAACTAAAATTTTTAATAATTGGCAAGTAGGTATATTGATTACAGGGGATAATAACAAATCAATAATCTTTTACAAAACTATATATAACTGCCAATAATCATCTTCTGTTGGTACAAAGTCACCGATTATAAGACCAAAATATCGCAAAAATGATAACATTTCTGAAGCTGATAGTCGAACATTCCCATTAGCAATATACTCCATACTTAATGCACATGGTTTACTAGAACTATCCGGGCCATAATCAAAGTTTTCTATTCTATGATTTAAAACTGGCAAAGTGAAGTAATTTAAATCTTTCGTGTATTTTATGATAAGGAAAGACATAATATATTTTCCTACCCCCTCAAGTATGTCGTGCATTATATCCACACCTACTTGATCAAATAAACTGAAATGCTTGACAGATAACCAAACACACTTTTCTTTTATTCCTGTGCTGCTTGGACTATTCATCTGAAGTTGTTCTAGGTAATTATCATTGTTTCGAAGCAAACTTTCAGTCTCAAAACACTGAATTTTCATAACTTCTTTCGTCACTAAACATATTCGACATGGATAGTTTGATGAAAAGGATTAATTGAAGCCTATTATAGAATGAATTCCAAGGTTGTCACCAATAATAAGACCTAATGCGAAATATAATTGGCCATGAAATATAGGCACATCAATTTCTATTCCAGTTTCAAATAAGAAGTTTAGCTCGTCAATTAGTGGCTTAAATGTAACGTTATTGCCCAATGCAACCCTATCAGATGAATGAAATAATAGCGCTAGAAAAATGTTGGTTAAAGCAGAAGCTCTTTCTGGGGGCATGCAACCAACTGATACATATACTGCTCCTAGTTTGTGGACCCCGGAATGGCTGCTTAAAACATTTCCACTCTCATAATCATCAAAGAATAAAAATAAAGGAAATACTAACTTGTCTTTACACCCCTTTATGAATTTAGTCCAGTATGCACCCTGTATGAAATTACTTATCTGAGTATTCATACTTGTAATATACTCCAATGTTTGCTGTAAAACTCCATCAAGAGAAAAAAACTTTTGAAGAATGTGTCTAAGTGGAATGAAGTGAAGAGTACATTCAACAGTTACTGCGCTTACAACACCGCGTTTAGTAGTAGTGGTATTTCTTTGACCGATTACTATTTCATTTGGAGCTATATAAGATCCCTTCCTTTCAAAATATTTAAGACGCTTGTGCTCAGTATTTAATGTTTTCAATGGGCATTTGACAACTGACAGCACTTCTTGTTTAATCAAGTCCATTGCTTTATCTTTCGACTCAAAAATTTTTTCAATGTCATTAACTATGGTACTTAAAACATATTTGTCTACGCCTTCAACAACATCCTGAACGGTTTGCCTGGGTAACAAAGGGTTTGCGTACAGATGCAATAAAAATAAAGGTATTTGGTTACGGATCAAGGTCGCAGAACTTGAAACAGACGAAATATTTCTTATCTCGTTTAAGGTACTTATGAAATCACTGCTCTCATTATGTAAACTATATTCACTTGATTGAACTGTATCGGATATTTGCAAATTAGCACTTGAAACTGTTTCCGAATTTAAGGAATTTTCTTTAGGAATCGATGTTTCTTCAGCATTCGAACTACGAATGTGAAACTTGTTCAAATGTTTAGCAAATGTATTTTTTAAAGAAAATGATCGGTTACAGCCATCATCTATACAATGATAAACTGAAAAAATGTGTTTGTCGTGAGTAGTAACAAAATGATCAAACAGTTTTTTAGCACCATGATACTTGTAACGGTGTGAAAAAAAAAGAAAAAAAAAAGAGAAAGAGAAAGAATGAATATTGGGGTGTAAAAGTTACCGTTATGTTACAAGTTAAAAAGTAAAACAGTAGGCCTTCAAACTCTCGGCTTTCAGCATTGGGCTATTGTTTCAAGGACCTCTTGTCTAAAGGGAACCTATGGGTGATTCATTTGGAATAAAACGAAGAAATTAACATTGTAAACGATAACTGTATATTACAACATTTAACACTTATACAGCTATAAACAGATTATGGAAATTGATGTAGCAAAATCCTGAGACCAGAAAGTTCTAGAAAGAGGACGGGCATCGGTGCCTGTGATATGCAAAACGCGCACTGACTCTAGTTTGGCCAAAAGAATACAAGAGACTTACGTGGTACCACGATCACGCACTCACACGTTCACGATGTGGCCTCGGAAGCCATGGATTTTTGAGCAGAACGCCGGCGATGAAGTTGGTCTGGCATCACGACGGGATGGCGACCACTAAGGCCGTCAATCGTCCAGGATCGTCGACGAACGCCATCTGCCGGCGCACCACGTCGTGGGCGCAGGACACCTCCCGCGAAGTCGACCAGGAGCACACGGAGAATCTCCCGGCTGGCAACGGCTTTGATGATCCTTGGGATCGTCCACTGGGAAAGCTATCCCAGCGGACAAGGCCCGCCGCGTAGGCCTCCCTTCGGAAGTTTTAGGACTGCCGCACGGAGCACGCGGTACGGAAAATTGTCATCGAGCAAATCAGGGCTGATGACGCACTTTGACGCTGACTAATCATCCATCGGGATATAAAGATTAGCCATATTTTGTAGTTTTTAAAGTTAGAAACCCAAGGAGAAATGAGAAGCGATCATGGCGCTATATTCAGTTCAGCTACGCCATCTTCTCGGCGTCGTGTAGATGAGTCCGACGGCACGCAACTTGCTCAAGCCATCCTTTTTTCCAGACTGTTCGATCCCATCCGGAAATCGACGACACGAAGCGATGACGGTCCGTTCCACACGAAATGTTGACATTGAAAATGCTTTAACTATTTTTCTAATTCTAGTTTTAAAACAGCTTAAACTAATTGACACTCTACCACATCCGTGACAGGAAAAATAACTCCCTTGTCGAGTTTATGTAGTTCACATAAAAATAACAAATATTTAAACGCTGATGACTGCAGTGGTCATAGACAGCCACAACGAGTTGGAACGGAACGCAATTCTGATGGTGCGTTTACACATTCGTATGAATAGCGAGGAGCGTGTGTAAAGGGAGTCTATGACATTTATTACATGATTAAGAATAAAACTAAAAGTGTAATAAATCCGAGAACCATTATTATATTTGGAAAGATCTTCCAACGAGGATTCCGAAAAGCATATATATATCATAGTTCTGATCAACAGTTATTGCGTAATTCGACCGTCAAAATATCACAGACCAGGCTGTATGGTCTAAGACCTTTGCCTATCCGCAACGGGATGAATGAAAAAAATCATCATCATAGACTGTCAAAATGCTGATTATTGTCGAATTTTTCGTACATAATTATGAGACATGAATAGCGTTCTATCTCAAAGTGATTAGTGTTTCAGATTACCTGAAGCGTAAATAACCTATATACAATGAAGGTTATTTATTTCGAAGTGTAATTTATGTTCCAGGCTTTCATTGTAAAACTAACCCCCAAAAAACGTTACTGTTCTACATCAATTGTGCTGTTATCAAGAAAGTAGCAGGATATGTTATCTAGCTGCTACATACTTTTTGTAACATAAAAAACATGTAATCATTGTGAAATTGGTATAATGAATATTAATTTAGTAACTACCTATGAATGAATCAACATAATCATATTTTTTCTACTGGAGTTCCAATCCGAGATCAGTTACAAGAGTACGCACTGTAGTAAATACTTTATCATATTTGGTATTTAAATTAAATAAAAAATTTTGAATGAACTGCCATACATGACTGCATTCTGCAGAATACTCTGTGTTCAAAACAAATATTATTTTTAAACAAGCGTCAACTGATTTTACAATGGATGTGCTCTCATAACGTAAATGGTTCAATATTATGTACCTTGAGGTTATTTCCTTTAATGATGGTCCCACAATAATTATAAAGGGTTGGAAAGTTAACCCCATTTGTTGCACTTTAGTTTTGCGCCGTTGTATGGTTTCATCTACCTGCGCTGCGCTCTATACATGACAGATAAAGCTGTCCAAAACTTCAAGTTTAGAAGGTCTCCACTGTTTTTTTGTCTTGTCTGTTTTCATCAAGGAAGTTGTCATTAAGAAGGGCAGTGCCATAAAAGCGACAATATTCAAAACCTCTTCTGCAGTGTCTGTAAAAGAGATACACATTACTGACTACCACTGTAATAAATTATAATAAGTTCTTCAAATACCTTAATTTTCATTAATCACAAAAAACAAATGCCTACTGACATCAGAAATTACTTGTCCGATTTAGGGCTGATTTTTCAATAGCCAGATAACATCTAACTGAGGAATAAAAATGGCGGTTTGACAGCTTATAGAAAATTAATTCCTCAGTTAGAGGTTAACTGGCTATTGAAAAATCAGCCCTTATAAAGATAATTGTAATCAGACAAGTAATTTTTGTTAGACCTATCATTTTTATCGACCACTCCAAAGTTAAATGGATGAATTTTTTTATAAGTACATACCTACATTTATTCATAGGTACCTACCTATTTTTATGGTTCCGAAGCCAAATGGTAAAACCGGCCAAGTGCGTGTCGGGCCACGCACAGTGTAGGGTTCCGTAGTTGCCCATCAAAATACTTATGCGAACTAACTAAACTGATTCGCTGAATTTAATTTTAAAAAGAAGAATTTTCAAAATCGGTCCAGGAGTCTTTGAGAAACATAAGAAAAAAGATTACAACGAATTTAGAACCTGCTCCTTTTTTTGAATTTAGTTAAAAATAATTGACGATAAAAACCTACCTATCCCCAAAAAACATACCTATAAAAGCTGTAAAAATAAAGTTGACAAACTTACATTTGCAGTTGTCTCCGATACATTTTGTTTAAGAAAATATGATATCAAGTACATTTTATAAGTTGGTCGACTATTACTCGTAAAGTTGTAAAGCCTACTCAGTCATGATAATTTTCTTTTAAACTTCGTTATTATGTACTACTATTGTAAATTTTTTCACACTCCCAAACATAACCGTTTAGCTGGTAGAGGGGGGGGACACTCGAATCGAGCAAAATTTAGCACTTTAAAGCTTAATATTTCACAAACGAATTTTTTTATCAAAAAATTGTTAATGAAAACTATCATTATTTTTTAAAGGCCGACACTAAGGGGTACGCGAGAAAAAAAAATCCTCACTTTACGTGTAAGTACTGGAGGTACCCTAAAAAAAAATATTTTACGAGATTTTATTTTACCACTTTTTCGGCACAACAAATCCGTATATTTACACTAAATTACAGCTCTCTAGTACTGTGCGTCTCTGAGCTAAACTGCGGACAGACGGACGGACGGACGGACGTACGGACGGACATGGCGAAACTATAAAGGTCTTCGCACATTATAACAACTCCACGCCAACGCGGCAGCAACTCTGCTCACACTCTCGATGAGTAGTCAACTAGTTGATCCACCCAATGGTCACTAGTGGACAACGCGGTGTCAAGGAGTGGCCAACGCGGTGCCAACGAGTGGGTTATTCAACAGACAACTCGTCTAACCTCAGTTTTCGGTTAAATTTTGTCCAAAGAAGTCGTGTTGCTTATGAAATGGCTGGCAAATGGTTGCCCGTCACGCGTCAGTCGCAAACGCATAGTCGTTACGTGGACAACGTGTGGTCGTTGCGTGGACGACGTATGGTCATTGCGTGACAAACGTGTCGGGGTTGACCTCTAGTGTACGATGCGTAGGCCACTCGTTGTACACTACTTTATAATCATTTTTTGAAATTGAACCTTGAACATATGATACAGGGCTTAAATTTCAATGTCTAGCATAGAGTCGAGTCGCCGGTGAGTTGTTATAATGTGCGAAGACTAAGGTCTTCCTTGTTGACTACGGAACCCTAAAAACGGAACCCTTATAGTTGTCATGTCTGTCTGATGTCTGTCTGTCCGCCTGTACGTCAGAGCCGTTTTACTCGGAGACTATTAAAGCTACATAAATGAAAATTGGTAGGTAGGCGTAACCTGTGAACCGCTATTCAATAGTGCTGTGATATTATGGAAAAAATTATTTTAGGGCTGGCACTCCAAACATGTAACTGAGGGATGAAAAAATAAATTCCAACAAACATAATCGTGTGGGGTATCTTTGGATAGCTCTTTCAAATTGAAATAGAGTTTTCTAAAAAGCTTTTTATTTATGGCAATAGTTTTTGAGATATGTGGTTCCAATTTCTTAAAAATGTGTCCCCTCCCCCTCTAACTTTTAAACTATCAAGTTGAAAATTCTAAAAAAAAAGAGCAAATAGAACTTCAGACACTTCCAAAGAAAATTGGTTTGAACATCACAGCTTTTAATTATTACACAAAATTTTCGATAGGCAACTACGGAACCCTACATGTGCGTGGCCCGACACGCATTTGGCCGGTTTTTATTTCATGTACAGACGCCAGCACATCAAGCTACCACAATCTGTCAGATTTCTTTAATAAAATTTCAACCTTATCACACGGGTAGAAGGTTAATGTTTGATTGGTAAAATCTGACAGATTTGGGTAGGTTGACCTGCTGGCGTCTGTACCATTTAGTGTTTATATACATACTATACATGCAAACATAAGGATTTTATTAAGTAAGCACTAAGCACCTAGTTGCAAAGTTGATGAATTTTTACTTACCATTGTTTTCTATGATGTTTAAAATTTGTTTCAATCCAGAATCCTGTCTCTTTTTAGCATAATCAATTATTTTTGGCTTTAATTAAACCCAGTTCTGGTCTAATTTGTCGTCGTTAAGTGGGTAAAGACTTTTGAAATCCTTTAAAAGCTGAAAAAAAAATTGTTCTAAATAAATTAATCAAACTCGAATTATTATACTTACACAACAACAGACAACCCAATATATTATTTACTTTTTCTCTGTATGGGCATGGATGATTAAATAAATATATAACTTACCAAAAATACACCGCCAGGCTGGTTGAGTGCTTTATACTTTCGAAGGTACTCTTCAACTGTTGTTTCATTTGACGTTAATTCTATCAGCCTTTGTTTAGCAGTGATATTCCAATATGTTTCCACTGTTTCCCAAGGATCACAGCAATTTTGAAGCCATACGATTTTGTCTTCCACATCCTCAGAAAGCGTTTTCAATTGTTCAATAGCATCTTGAATGTTAGAGCAGGTGTCAGGGCGAGGCGAACCTGAACTACTAGTTGTTGATGATGGCCGCCGTCTTGAATATTCTGAGATCACTCCTGATTTAATAAATTCTCGCCTGCGTTGCCTGTAGCAATCTAGCAATTTGCCTTTAGCAGAAATCTTTTGCTTTGTGGTGATGGTTGTATATGGAATGAAATAGACGGATGAATTTTCTTTGTTAAAAATTCTTGGTATTTCATAAGCCAGTTGATAAAGTCTTGAACTGGTGATTTTTTTTTCTGGGTTGTCCTAGCAATGATAACATTGCAAAGCCTTCTTCTATCGGCGTTGTTTAACAATCCTGTGTCTTTGTGTCTTAATAAGAGAGACTTGCCATCATTTGTTGAATTTAAAATTCTGTACAACTCCTGCAATATAAAAATTGAGAACTTGATTTTTGTTACATTCTTAGAAAATATTTTTGGGATTCTACCTTTACTTGTGCTCTGAGACATTGCTTCTTGCTAAATTTACCAACAAGAAGATCTAGCTCAACAGGAAGTACCTAGGTTTTGTGAGTATCAAAATATGTATGAAAATAATGTTACAAATGGCCATTTTTTTATTGAGATGACTTATTAAGGTTATTTTTACACCTTAGTATTTAATATTAATTTCAACTTGATAACTTTACCCATTTCTGAGATGAAGGTCTTGCTTGACAGACAGACACAAAAAACAAAGTGATTCTATAAGTGTTCCATTATTTATTTATGAGTATATAACCCTAAAAGTAAGTAGGTACTAATACTTTTAATAATATAATATTTACATGACCAATAACTTTTATAGGTACTTAATTAATTAAAAAAATAATAAAACTGTCATAACAACCTAACTAAAACTATTCTCAAACTCAAAAATGAAAAATAGTTACCGAAACATTCATTTGCATTGTTGTTTACTGGTAATGTACCAAAGAGACTGGCGGCATTACCATGTTGTATGGCAATGCTTAGCTTTTGGCCAAGGTAAAAGGTAGCCCTTGGGTCACGGGAAGTATCACCAGCCGTTTCGAGATTTAACTACTTAAAGACACCATGAGCACTCTGACCCTACGATATGCTGAGCCAAGATGGGATGGTGCAAGAGTAATTAATAAATAAAATTTTAACTTACACAAGAAGTGTCACAGGTAATATTATTTCCTTTGTCCGGTATATCTTCAATAAGTAGTTCTGTCGGTGGTTGTAAAATATATGTCACACTGCCACACTGTTCTGCACATAGAGTATCATCAGAAGTCTGAAAATTAACAATAGCTTAGATAAAGCCTATAATGCCCATACAATATACATTATATATACCAATGATAGGTACCTAGACATTATAATATTTATATTCTTTGTTACTTAAAGTACAGAGTTAATAACAAAGGCAATAAATATGTCATGGTGGCGAGCTCATCTCTTCAGAGTGTACCAATCTACCTAAGAGCCTAGTATACTTAATGATGGATACCCTTAACTAGTCCTCTGGTGTGCTCATTTATATATAAAAAAAATATTATTGACTCACTTCCATATTGGTATTTGTAGCATCCCATGATGTACTCGTAATAGCTCTCAACATTTTTATTTGTGTATACAGTTTGGCTCTGTGGCCAATTACCGGGACCAATTCTTTCAAATCGGTTTCAGATAACATTTGTAAGGTTTCTAGATCTATAGCTTGTTCTGTAAAAATATTAGGATGTTTGTAAGAAGGATAAATAACATACAATGTATCTCTGGAACTAAGTAGGTATGTCAATTCTAAGGCACCTCGACTGTACACCACGCCGCAGCCGCACCGGTGCCGGACCGCATGTTCGTATTTACAAATAAATATCGCGCATGGATTGCACCACAGCCGCGTGTACATTGATACCGAGTATGGTAATGTAATTGTAAAGCAACGAGCATGCGATCCGGCTTCGGCATCGTGTAACTGCACAAGTACATGAAGCCTAATTCTTCCACTGTTTTAAAACTGTGCGCTATTGCAGACACCATGCTGGAAGAATAAAATTGTTAAAAAGTAACTTACCTTTGAATGGAGCTATGTAAATTTCGAGACCCCACTGGCGCAGATAGTCATCCAAAGGATCAGACGGACGTTCCTGTGGCTCAGCCATTACTTTGGAATGAATTAAGTATTTAACGTACATAAAAGAGCTGATCACTGTAATACACTACACAACACGACGAATTACGAAACCAACGCGTTGATCGTGATCGTTGCAAATCAAATGAACAAACGTGAACTTAGTTCACAGCATGTAATTTTGCGAACTAATCTGAAGTAGGTCACAAATGACTGCGCAGTAGTCAATCTAACAGTAGCGCGCCATGTTATGCGCATCAGATGAAGGAACACGCGACGCCTACGACGCGAACAGGTTTTATCCGGTTTAAATTCCCCAACAAACCGGAATAATGGGCGTGGGGCGCGAAAGTCGAAACGCAGTGGCGCTGATTCTGTTACAGATAAACAAAATATTATTTTATTAATAAACGAAATTAGATACCGTGTAATATAAAACTTTGGTTAGATATTGCTAAACTGCAGTTTTGTCACGCTCCGCAAAACAAATTAGGCTATTTATTACAAAATATTAATTTAATAACAAGGAAATTTTATTGTTGAGCTGCACTTTGAATATTTTTAGTTATGGCTTACCACAACGTTTGCTGGAAGCAATAAAAATAGTTTTGCTCTATGTTATTGATAATAATGCTTAAATAGGACATAACAGTTTATTCACCTGTAACCACTTATGTTTGTTTACTTCAGTATGTTTAAAGCTAATCAAACTTTTTTTAATAATGAACCAACTTGAAATAACATAAGCTGTTTCGTCATAAATAGACAAATCACTTTTATTAAATCAAGTTAATTTTGATAAAGTCTTGTTAAACTTTGATTATTCTTGAAATAGCCAAACTAAGTCGGTTAAATATTTTTTTCAGTGAAGATTCGTGGTTTTTCCGAAATTTTTTAGCCTTGTTTTAGCTTCACAGCATGGAGATCCAATGTTATCGTATTTATTGAGAGCTACGGTTATTATATCTGAAATTCTTTGTTTTGCAGTTCCGTAGTCATCCAGACTTTTAAGATACACGATACACTTACAATAAAATGCTTTAGTTCTTTGGTCCACATTCCGAAAACAGTTAAGATTGTATATCGTTTTTAAAAAGTGACTTGTGTCGATGCGTACATAAATAAGGCGTCGGGTGATATCTCATTAGCGTCAAGTTTTCTGGAGGATTCTTCAAGATAATCAGTAGTAGTAGCATGTTCAGTAGGGTGGAGTGAACTTGGAGAAAAAAAATCTTTTTTGGAATTTTACTTTTCCTGTATCATTAATCGATGACCGTACATAAAAACTTTACTCATGCTAAAAATCAAAACCCTACGACTACATTTTGAGGTGGCGCGCTCTTAGGGTAATTAAGGGTAATTAAAAACGTTAATGTTATTGTGCATCTTTATGTAATAAAATTTATATTTAACATTACTTTAAAGGGTTATCTTGTTCGTCTTTGCATAATTTTCTTAAACTTTCTAAATTAAGTGGTAACCACAAGTGAAAAAAAAGTCTGATTATTCGTGAATAAAATGACAAAAACTGGAAAAGACTTGCGATGCCCCTTGTTTGGCGATCCAATAAAACTAAGTGATAATGTGTTACCAACTTATGTGATCTTATAAAAACATACTTGTGGTTATGAAATGAATTACTGAAACTGAATATTGGTAAAGATCCTGCAGTGAAAGATTTGTGTGAAATGATAGCCGTTGATATTGAAAAAATTGGAACAAGGCGTCAATTCCCATTATATGCTATCAACAAATAGTTGCCAGATTGATTTCCTATTATAATAAATACAAGAATGTGAAGAAATTACACAATGAAAAGAAAAAGCTAATTTTCTACGAAAAATCTGAATCATAATTATTTGACATCGCTATACTTGTTAATGTGAATCCAGAGAACTTGTAAGTGTGTGATTGAAGTCCCTGTTGCCGAAGACACCTTTTTAAAAGACAAAAGAAATTATTGTGTCTGTTGATGAAGTGTCTAATAAATATATCAGCCGTAAAGAAACAAGAAAGAGAAAGTAGGTATAATGAGTTTAAAAAAAGAGCTGGATCAGAAGAAGTACTCGGGGTACTCCCGAGTACTTCTTCTGATCCAGTTCTTTTTTTTGGTCTTCTAGTAGGTTCGTTCGTTGCAACATCAGACGAGGACGACAATGTGATTTTTAGAACAGAAATAACGACTTCACGAACCATGAAATATAGTGACGCAGAAATTTCAAGCGTGATTTCCTCAGGTGGTAAATAATTTGAAATTGAAAAGTAACCTTGCCACACTCAGGCAGTAGAACGGTGCGTCAAGCTCCTTACTGAGGCCTCTTCGTCTGTTTGTGGGTCAGAAGCAAGAGATGGATTGATTCGCACGTGGATAAAGGCAAGACAAGACTTACCAGTATTGTCTCAAAATCACAATGTTTTAAGAAAAAAAGAAGGTCTGTAGCTTCACCTTCGAAATGTTAAAATGCTTTTATTTAATATATTTTGTATATTTATAAGTACAATACTTCATTCCAAGCTTCAATATTTTCATTTTGGTGAATAGTTTGTCTCAAATAAAAACTTTAATAAAAAACAAATTTTGTTAAACTTTCATTATTAAATTTAAATTTTCTTTAACTTTCAAATTCGGAAATTCAAATTTTCAATTCTTTCAAATTAACCAGCGCCCTGGGCGAGATTTTCTGCGGCGCCCCCTATCTACAATACAAACCCATATGAAAAAAGGAAAAGGATTTAATTAAATTACCATTTATTAAAAAAAACTAACGTGACACTGTTATGCATTTGTGCATGTTTGCAATGCGTTGCAATAGATGGCGTTTTGTGTTTGCTTTAGACGGGTTTTGGGTTTATCCCCTAAAAATGGGATGAGAGAGATTGGGAAATCTACGAGAAAGTAGGCCTGCGGCGCCCCTTCGTACTCGGCACCCTGGGCGGTCGCCTAACCCCGCCTTGCCCTAACGCCGGTACTGGCGACACCTCAAGATGTTAACATAGGAACTTGAAATTTTATTTTTATATCTCTAACAATGTCGATCATCCATTGGTGATACAGGAGTAACAAAGTTTAACAAATTTTTTTTTCACTCCACCCTAATGTTCAGTAAAAGATTTGATCGTGGCTCCTATTAGCGCTGCAGACTGGTCCAAAATTACTTTGTTAGGAATTGTTTTCTGACCTTTCCAAGTTTTAACCAGTTTGATATAGTATCCATCGTCTGAGAACTAGAAATCATTTGAGCAACCGGAACACTTCTTTTATTTTCTTCGCTGTACAGCAACGTACAGCAAAGTGTAATTTTTGACAATTAAATCATTTTCTTTAAAAATACTACCAGTTGCGTCGATGCTCAGTATAACTCTGTGTTTTTTATGGTATTGATTGTAGTATATTTCTTGTGGTGTAGACCAATAGTAAATATAAAAAAGTGGATGTATTGTTATGTGTTTAACATAATCGTTATAGGGTTTTACGTTTTGGGCGATGTACAATAAAGCTAAAATCGGATCTTTATGGTAATATTCACTAAGATTACCTTCATGTTTTATCTGTCGTAAAGTTCCATGTGAAGGTAGATGGGATGGCTGAGGATCCCCAACTTCCATTGCGTTACTAATTAATTGTTTGTGAATTGTTATCGGAGCCTCATGTTTCATATCTTCCATGATTTTTTGCGCGTTATAGGTGACAATTTTATCCGTTTTCTTAAATAATGTTTAACATTTTCATCAAAATCTGTAATTATACTGGTGCTAAAAGCAATATTTTCACTAGGATATGAAATCACTATTTCTATTTTAGCATTGCATTCTTTACATTCACCGAGAAAAGTCACTCTTTCATTGCATTTAACATAATAGGTTTTAAAACACCAACTGCAAGGAGATTTAGTTGTTTCCCAAATTTTTTCCCTGATCAAGTCTGCCCACTCATATTTAGGGAATATCCACTTTTTTTGTTGAACTCCATTGTTAACTCTCATACGAACGGAGCATTTTGAAATTGGCCGAATTTTCCTCCATTGATATAAATCAAGTGAAAAATGAAAAGATTTACCTTTTTCACTACATGTAGTTTTATTCACGACGTAAAAATTTTCATCGTTATTTCCTGCTTCGATCTCTTTTTCTGAATTAAAATCTCTCGTAATTAATATATCTTCATCTTCCGTTTTACTATCTGATTCCACATCAATGTAAACTTTACTGTGTTCATCCTGTACGGCAAAAAAGTATTCAAAATGTCTTTAAATCGACAAATAAAGTGCTTTAGGCGATATTTGGTATTTAAGTTCACTAGAAATTTTTGAAAATAATTCACTGCATGGTGAAGGTAAATCATTAATCGATGGGAAATGTTGTTTGTATTTACAAATCACTTTTTTCTGTTCGCCTAAATCAATAACATTTTTTTTCCGCGTTTCATAGTGGTAAATTAGATTTGATCGCAATGAAAATTTTAAATGAACTTAATGGACTGGTGAATAGTTCGAAGTTTCGCGCTAATCGAGTTTGTATACTTTTTTTTTTAATCTCTTTGTGACAGTATTTTTTTATGTCTATGGCATGGCTACTAGGTCCTTAATAGTACGTTAGTATATAAGTCAGCCGTTTATAGCCAGGTTAGTACGAAATACCTATTGTAATTTTTCTTTGTTCTGTGAGTGATTACAAATTGTAATACAATTATTATTAACTAATCAGTAATTATTGTTCATTCATTAAGTTATTTACACATTGTTAAAGAGTGGTTCTTTGTAGTAACTGCATTATTTTGCTTTACGGTGTAATAATTTTACAGTTATTGAGATAGTTACGTAATCACATTAGTGTGCACAGATAGGCGATAGAATTCATTGCTATTACCGTGTTATTAATTAGTTCAGTACAACTTAAATGCGTATAGTTTATTATTAATTCTAAATTGTTATTAAATTAAATTCACTATATACCTAGTTACTACTACACGGAAAAAAATGCTCGCGGAATTAGTTTTCTTCCAAGAATATTTTTATTCTCAGGAATATTGTTTAATGTCAAATAAAAATTTACTTGAACTAAAAATAATGTCTTAGTCCAACCGAAATGATATTCTCCACGAAAAACAATATTATTCTCCTTATATTTACTAAAATCAAAACAATTATTTTCTTTTTAAAAAGTTTTGAGTCTTGTCTGAACAATAAATTACTTTTTTGAACTAAGACTTTTATGTGTTTCAATATAAAACAACATATTCTAAGTTCAAGAGCCATTAATATTTCAAACCAAAAGTTGTACCATTTACTTAAACTAAAAACAAAACATCATAAAAACAAAATCTCATTTTCTTCATGTTAGTAATTGACGATTCTCATAATCAAAAAGCAGGAACGTTTTCGATGAAGAAAAATATTGTTTGTTCTAAGAAGTTTACATTTAATGTGAGAAAATAACGGATTTGAAAGAAGAATCTAAAATGATTCGAAATAAGATAGACTTACATTTTGCAATAATGCAATACATTTTTGGTGTAAGAAGAGTTTGTTTTTGGTTAAGTAAATAGTTGCATTGACATAATAATCTAAATGATTCAAGTAAAGGTAGTCAAATGTTTTCGAACAAGACATTTTTGTTTTGTGGAAAGAAGTTATGGTGTTGAACTAGGAATCGAAATTGTTTCAAAATAAGATATACTAACGTTTTTTAGTAAGAAAATATATGTTTGGTTTAAGGAAACTTTGTTTTTGGTTAAGTAAATAGTTGCATTGACATAATAATCTAAATGATTCAAGTAAAGGTAGTCAAATGTTTTCGAACAAGACATTTTTGTTTTGTGGAAAGAAGTTATGGTGTTGAACTAGGAATCGAAATTGTTTCAAAATAAGATATACTAACGTTTTTTAGTAAGAAAATATATGTTTGGTTTAAGGAAACTTTGTTTTTGGTTAAGTAAATAGTTGCATTGACGTAATAATCTTAATGATTCAAGTAAAGGTAGTCAAATATTTTCGAACAAGACATTGTTGTTTTGTGGAAAGAAGTTATGGTGTTGAACTAGGAATCGAAATTGTTTCAAAATAAGATATACTAACGTTTTTTAGTAAGAAAATATGTTTGGTTTAAGGAAACTTTGTTTTTGGTTAAGTAAATAGTTGCATTGACGTAATAATCTTAATGATTCAAGTAAAGGTAGTCAAATGTTTTCGAACAAGACATTTTTGTTTTGTGGAAAGAAGTTATGGTGTTGAACTAGGAATCGAAATTGTTTCAAAATAAGATATACTAACGTTTTTTAGTAAGAAAATATATGTTTGGTTTAAGGAAACTTTGTTTTTGGTTAAGTAAATAGTTGCATTGACGTAATAATCTTAATGATTCAAGTAAAGGTAGTCAAATGTTTTCGAACAAGACATTTTTGTTTTGTGGAAAGAAGTTATGGTGTTGAACTAGGAATCGAAATTGTTTCAAAATAAGATATACTAACGTTTTTTAGTAAGAAAATATATGTTTGGTTTAAGGAAACTTTGTTTTTGGTTAAGTAAATAGTTGCATTGACGTAATAATCTTAATGATTCAAGTAAAGGTAGTCAAATATTTTCGAACAAGACATTGTTGTTTTGTGGAAAGAAGTTATGGTGTTGAACTAGGAATCGAAATTGTTTCAAAATAAGATATACTAACGTTTTTTAGTAAGAAAATATGTTTGGTTTAAGGAAACTTTGTTTTTGGTTAAGTAAATAGTTGCATTGACGTAATAATCTTAATGATTCAAGTAAAGGTAGTCAAATGTTTTCGAACAAGACATTTTTGTTTTGTGGAAAGAAGTTATGGTGTTGAACTAGGAATCGAAATTGTTTCAAAATAAGATATACTAACGTTTTTTAGTAAGAAAATATATGTTTGGTTTAAGGAAACTTTGTTTTTGGTTAAGTAAATAGTTGCATTGACGTAATAATCTTAATGATTCAAGTAAAGGTAGTCAAATGTTTTCGAACAAGACATTTTTGTTTTGTGGAAAGAAGTTATGGTGTTGAACTAGGAATCGAAATTGTTTCAAAATAAGATATACTAACGTTTTTTAGTAAGAAAATATATGTTTGGTTTAAGGAAACTTTGTTTTTGGTTAAGTAAATAGTTGCATTGACGTAATAATCTTAATGATTCAAGTAAAGGTAGTCAAATGTTTTCGAACAAGACATTTTTGTTTTGTGGAAAGAAGTTATCTTCTTTCCACAAATAAAAGTGGTAAAATAAAATCTCGTAATTTTTTTTTTTTAGGGTACCTCCTGTACACGTAAAGTGGGGATGTTTTTTTTTTTCTCGCGTACCCCTTAGTGTGGGGTATCATTAAATAGGTCTTTAAAAATATTGATAGTTTCCATTAACAATTTTTTGATAAAAGAATTCGTTTGTGAAATATTAAGCTTTAAAGTGCTAAATTTTGCTCGACTCGAGTGTCCCCCCCTCTACCAGCTAAACGGTTATGTTTGGGGGTGTGAAAAAATTCACAATAGTAGTATATATAACGAAGTTTAAAAGAAAATTATCATGACTAAGTAGGCTTTTCAACTTTACGAGTAATAGTCGACCAAATTATAAAATGTACTTGGATACATATTTTTTTTAAACAAAATGTATCGGAGAACATGTTCTTCAACTGCAACTGTAAGTTTGTCAACTTTATTTTTACAGCTTTAATAGGTATGTTTTTGGGGATAGGTAGGTTTTTATCGTCAACTATTTTTAACTAACATCAAAAAAAGGAGGAGGTTCTAAATTCGTCGTAATCTTTTTTTTTAATGTATTTTCCCCGATTTCTCAAAGACTCCTGGACCGATTTTGAAAATTATTCTTTTTAAAATTAAATTCAGCGAATCAGTTTAGTAAGTTCGCATAAGTATTTTGATGGGCAACTACGGAACCCTACACTGTGCGTGGCCCGACACGCACTTGGCCGGTTTTTTGAACTAACCATGTTGATAAAAAATGATTTTAACTAGGTACCTATTATAATCGAGAATTCTATCTACTAATCTATTTTTCGAGAATAACCTCTGTGACAAATGTACGGACCGCAAAACCCTATTATGTAGGTACTTACCTATGCAGGTATTCCTTTCCCTGTTCCAAAACTAATTAGGTACCTAGGTGCCCCACCTACTTACCTACATTAACATCTGAAATATTTCTTTGTGAATTCTTTTCGTATACCTATGTACCTACGTAATACCTATTTATTGCTATGCCATTGCTACCTATGGTATGTTGGTAACTACCTATCTATTTGACTTTATTAACATTTAGTATCAAATATGAAGGCTGATTGCTGACCAAAACTTAGGGGGAAGCGTCAGGCTAGCCGCCAAATTCAATTTTTCTTACGTTTTTTGCAATTTGCCTGTCAGTGTCAGGTTGTATGTTGAACAAAATAATATGATGCGCGACCGTAACAAATATGTATTTACAGAATTATGATCATTCAAATCATGAATAAAACCCTCTAAGTTCATATAACCCCATTGTTAGCGACGCGCTCAAGTTGTTTATAAGAAGATACATAGAATACATATAGATCAGTAAGTAGTAATAACATAATTATAAGTACATGTAAGTATAGGTGGACGGGCGGCTGGACCCCCACCTAGACGCCGACAGTTCAGTCCGTGCGAGCACAGCAAGCGGGTGCGCTTGTATGTGGCTTACCTTGTTTGTTAAAATATTATCTGTGTCTTTGAAAATATAAGTCTCCAAAGCTACTAAATTGTTTAACTTCGCCGATTTACCACCAGAACATTAACAAAAGTGGTCAATCGAGCCAGATCAGCGTTTATCACGCCACCAGTGGAGAAAAAAAAATGGTGGGTACACGAAGTATGGCGCGACGCGAGCTTGCGCAACGTAAACTTTTTGAAGAACAAAAAGAACCTCAAGAAACTGACACTGAGGAATGTCAGTCTTCAACCAGTGCAGCAGCCAAAAATAGGGAGTACAAAACCCCTGTGGCAGGACCGAGCGTCAAAACGGAACACACGTTGCCAAGGTCAAAAGGTCAATCCGACACATCATCGGTTAAAGCGCGGAAGGCGCAATTGCTTTTGGATGCTGCCAAGCAAAAGGCACAGATACGACTGGAGCTTATAGACAAACAGCTAGAAGCGGACTTAGCTGAACTAGAGGAAGAAGAAAAATACAGTCCACACGAAGAACGCACTCACAACGTGGAGCAATGGCTGGAACGGAGTCACCACGATTTAATGCAATCAGCCCCCGATCATGGCAACCCCTTGGGCAAGTTGCATCCACCCGAGACAGAACCAGCCGCGCCTGCTAATGCCGTCCACTTTACGGCACAAGCAGCACTACCAGGGTTAACCACGTCACCTCAAAAGCCACCACCTTCAGTGCAACATCTGCCGATGGAGTCGCACCCACACACTGTACCCGCACCGCCACCAACGGCGGAGGCCACCAGTATGCAAGCGACTATTCAGATACTAGCTGGCGCATTGAAAGACCTGGCTTCTACGAGTGCACCGAATACCAACCTTATAACTCGATTAAGCACGCCGAAGGATCTTCCAGACTTTTCAGGAGACCCACTGGAATTTCTGCAGTTCAAACAAGCCTATAAAGAGTCAACCGAGCTTTGTAAATTTTCTCCTGAAGAAAACCTGTGGAGGTTGAGAAAGTGTCTCCGAGGAGCTGCCAAAGATGCTGTCGCAGCCTTACTCATTTCTGCGAGTCCACCGTGCAAAATCATGTCAACTTTAGAGTTACGTTTTGGAAATCCTGATTTAATAATATCCAAAATATTGCTGGATATCTAGAAATTGCCCTCAATGTCACAAAACTATCATAGTGAAATCGTGCCCTTTTCAGTGAAAGTGCAAAACCTTATACAAGCAGTGCGAGCAGTTGGACGCGAAGAGTACTTACAAGGTATGAGCATTGTTTCAATTATATTGTCCAAGCTGCCTACAACACTGTTATCTAAATGGTCTGATTATAGTTTCGCACTCATTACCGAAGGACAGAAATCCCGTATGGTCATTTTATCTGATTTCTTGCACGATGAGGCCGTAAAAATATCAACTACATCAAATATTTATTTTACGAGTCCTCGCACTGAACAAAATAAAAACAATTATCATAAAAACAAAGATAGTTCCGGCAACCGATCTCAAACCATATTATTGCAAACAGATGATGATACCGAAAACTGCAAGTTCTGCCGTACCTCTAAACATAAATTAACTGAATGTAAATCATTCAAGAAGGCGTTACGTAAGACCAGATGGGAATTCGTAAAACGTAACGGGATTTGTTACAAATGCCTACTATCGCGCCACGCACGAGACACGTGCGCCGCACCGCCTTGCAATAAAAATGACTGTGGCGAGGGGCATCACAATCTACTTCACTACGTCGGAAACAAGCCGAAAAATGACGCTGGAAGTAACCAGGTTCCGGAGCCGAGGTCAACGCCTGTACAGGCGCCGACGTCGGCATCACCTTTGCCGACGTCCTCCGCCGATAGTCCACAAACAGTGACGCACATAAGCGCGAGTGAAAACAAAGTGTTGCTTAAAGTCGTACCTATACGTATACATAGTGCTAACGGTGTGTTCAGTGCAAACGCCCTCCTTGACGACGGATCGACCGTCTCACTTATCAGTGCGGGGCTAGCGAAGCGTGCGGGGCTTCGTGGGCGCTCAGAGACGATGCGAATTCGAGGAGCCTGGTCTGACGATGAACTGGTGTGTAAAACGACCATCGCGAATGTTAAATTATCGGGTATGGACAATAAGATGTATAATATAGAACTTCGGTGTGTAGAAAAGTTAGACTTACCTTTACAACAACTTTCTGTTATCGATTATAATCATTATAAAAACCTGTTTGGAATTAATGACAAGTTATGTAAACATGATGTAAAACCTGAAATTTTAATAGGTCAAGATAACTGTCACTTATTGTTGCCTCTCAAAGTTATAGTAGGGAAATTATATGAGCCGTCCGCTACATTGACTCCCCTAGGTTGGTGCATGCATGGTATGTTGCGAAGGAAGCGCGCTCGGCGCGCGCAGGCCGCCGCCGGCACCGTCGAGGCGCACGCCACACTGCTGTTGAGCTCGGCAGCTAGCACCGCCGCGGACTGGGACGAGCGCATACTGCGGGACCTCCACGAGGAGGTGAGGCGTTCATTCGCTGTAGACGCCTTGGGAGTGTCAGGTAAGCCGAGACAAAATATTAACGATACTCGTGCCGTCGCACAGCTCGAAAGGTCTGTCGAACTCGTCAACGGTCGCTGGCGTGCAGGTTTGCCTTGGAAGGATGAGGCCTGCACGATGCCTGACACCTATCCTAACGCTCTGAAAAGGTTAAAAGGGATAGAAAGGAAGATGGCACGTGACGATGGTTTCGCCTACAGATACCGCGAGCGTATAAATCATTTATTACAAAATGATTACGCTCACAAGATGGAAAAACAACTGTCGGCACCCAGGACGTGGTATCTACCTCACTTCGGGGTAGATAACCCCAACAAAAAGTCACTTAGGTTAGTGTTTGACTCAGCCGCTCCAGTTGGTGATAAATGTCTAAATGACTACTTACTCACAGGCCCGGACTTGTTGTCATCTCTGTTTGGTATAATGCTGCGCTTTAGGGAATATTCAATTGCAGTAACCGGTGACATCAAGGATATGTTCCTTAGGGTCAAAATTCGCCCTGAAGATCAACACGCGTTTAGGTTTCTTTGGCGGAACAGCCCTGACGAGCCAGTTGATATTTATATTATGACGTCACTAATTTTCGGCGCTAAGTGTTCTCCCTTTGTAGCTCAGTTTGTTAAAAATGTGAATGCGCGTCGTTACGAGTCGTCATTACCCGCTGCTGTTAATGCGATATACAAATCGCACTATATGGACGACTATATTGACAGCCTGCCGGATGACGCGACGGCGATAGAAATGGTTAAAAATATAACGAAAATTCATAGCAGTGGTGGTTTTCAAATCCGTAACTGGACAAGCAACAGCATAGCTGTTTTAGATAGTGTTCCAAAGGACACCTTAGGTACTGCCAGCGTTAGGTTCAAATTTGAACAGGAATACCATGGCGAGCGCACTTTGGGACTCATCTGGTATCCTGGAGAAGATGAATTAGGTTTCGACGTGTCTCTGAAACGAATACCAGAAAATATTATTTTGAATAAGGTTAGACCGACTAAAAGAATAATGCTTCAAATAGTTATGTCGATTTTTGATGTATTGGGATTCTTAGCACCATTCACTATTCAGGGCAAAATTATGTTGCAAGACACTTGGCGCTTAAACATAGGCTGGGATGACGTAGTACCCGATGGTATTTACAATAAATGGTGCAAATGGATCGAATTATTACAGCATATAAAACATGTACGTATACCTAGGTGCTATAACAAAACGATTGTGTCACAAGGTGGGAGCGAGACGGGAAGAAAACCGGTTGCCGAGCTTGTGATGATGAGGCCACCTCCTCCCGCTGCCGCACCCGCGACCCCCGCGCTGGAGTCATCTGCTACGAGAAACTGCTACGGGACGTGTAGACCGCCTACGACGACTGCTACGTGTGCTACGCCGGCAAGTAATAATTATACACGCTTACAGCTGCATTTATTTTGCGATGCCTCTGTTCAAGCCATGTGTTGTGTGGCGTACTGGCGATGGATAGTCAATGGGACTGTTAACGTTGCATTTATAGCAAGTAAATGTCGTGTTGTACCCGTTAAACCCATGACTGTGCCCCGAGCCGAGCTACAGGCGGCTCTGTTGGCCGCACGATTGGCTGATACCGTTCTGAAGGAACACAGATTAGCGCCCGAGCGACGATATTTTTGGTGTGACTCCACCACAGTTTTACAATGGATTAGAAATAACACACGTGTACGGTATAAAACGTTCGAAGCGAACCGATTGGGAGAAATTGACGAACTCACGAGTATTTCCGAATGGAGATATGTACCTACTAAATTAAATGTAGCGGATCTTGGTACTCGTGATGAATTTAACCACACAATGTTTGACAGTGAGTGGTTTACAGGGCCTGAATTCTTATACAAAATGGAGTCCTTATGGCCTGCTGACGTTGTGAGCCCCGACATCGACAGAGACGAAGGAAGTTTAGAGTGTGTAGCTGTGATACATGAGCCTACATATAACTTACCTGTTCCTGAGCCGCAGCGGTTTTCCTCCTGGCTTCGCTTGCAGCGAGCCACGGCCGTCATTCTGAAATTTATTGACAGATGCAAGAGACTTACCGTTGAGGTTGACTGCGATGCGATGGCTCGAGCTGAGATCCTGTTGTTGAAGAAGGTGCAGGTGGAATCGTTCTTCGCCGAAATATCTGCAATAAAAAATGGAAAACAATTATCACGAGATAGCAAGTTACTCACCTTGTCACCGTATCTAGACGAAACTGGTTTACTCCGCCTCGGTGGTCGCATCGATGCTGCGACAGACGTGAACCTACAAATGAAGAGACCAATTATACTAGATGGAAAGCATGACATAACACGCCTTCTTGTCCTGTTTTTTCACATTAAGGCAGCACACGGGAACCAGGAAACGGTCGTCAATAACCTGAAACAGAAGTATTGGATTGTCAGAATAAGGCCAACAGTTAAAAGAGTGGTTTCGAATTGCATGCTTTGCCACATAAGAAAATGTAAGCCTCAAGTACCCAGAATGGGTGACTTACCTCATGCTCAAGTAGCACATCACCAACAACCATTTTCATTTTGTGGCCTGGACTTGTTTGGTCCAATGGAAGTGACTGTGGGCAGAGGAAGGCAGAAGAGGTATGGCGTTTTGTTCACCTGCCTCACTATACGAGCGATTCATATCGAGCTCGTTCCATCACTCACGTCAGACTCTTTGATAATGGCGCTGCGACGCATGGCAGCACGGCGAGGATGGCCCTGTCATATGTACTCTGATAATGGCACCAACCTAAGAGGAAGCGACAAGGAAATAAAGCAATCAGAGCAGGCACTTAACATAGATGCTCTCAAGGCCTTCGGCGTGAACAACGCCATGCAGTGGCACTTTATACCCCCTTCAAGTCCTCACTGGGGTGGGGCCTGGGAGAGACTGATTCGAAGCGTTAAAACTTCACTTCGAGTAATAATGAAGGAACGTGCTCCTCGCGAAGAAGTGCTACTTACCCTGATGGCGGAAGTGGAGAACATGGTAAATAGTCGTCCGTTAACACACGTCTCCGTGGACCCTGAAAGTTTAGAATCTTTAACTCCTAACCATTTTCTTTTAGGCAGCTCATCCAGCACACCTATCATTGGGACTTTCGATGATTCCGACATGTTTCTACGGAAACAATGGAGAAAGTCTCAAGCGTTGGCGGATATGTTTTGGCGTAGATGGGTGAAAGAGGTTCTCCCTGACTTACTGCCGCGAAGAAAATGGAACGAGGAGGTGAAACCTTTGCAGGTAGGTGACGTAGTGCTAGTGGCTGATCCTAACAATCCGCGTAGTACCTGGCCGAAGGGTGTCATTCAACAGATATGCCCAGGTAAGGATGGACGAATCAGACTGGTCGAAGTGAAAACTAAGACTGGTGTCTGGAAGCGACCTGCAGCCCGCGTCGCGCGAATTCCTCTTGTTGAGGAGTGCTGAGCCAGCACTGGGGGGGGGAATGTTAGCGACGCGCTCAAGTTGTTTATAAGTAGATACATAGAATACATATAGATCAGTAAGTAGTAATAACATAATTATAAGTACATGTAAGTATAGGTGGACGGGCGGCTGGACCCCCACCTAGACGCCGACAGTTCAGTCCGTGCGAGCACAGCAAGCGGGTGCGCTTGTATGTGGCTTACCTTGTTTGTTAAAATATTATCTGTGTCTTTGAAAATATAAGTCTCCAAAGCTACTAAATTGTTTAACTTCGCCGATTTACCACCAGAACATTAACACCCATTGAATGACTTTTTCATCAAATAGTCATTCAATGGGGTTGTATGAACTTTGAGTGTTGTAGGTATTGATAGTTTTAATGATTACAACTCTGTAAAACCATATATGTTACGGTCGTGAATCATATTTTCATCATTATACAGCTTGACACTGACCGGCAAATTGCAAAAAACTTAAGAAAATTTGAATTTCGCGGGCTACTCTGACGCTTCCACTTTAATCTATGTAGGTTTGAATTGTATAGGTACGGAGACAAAGGAAATAGGTATTAAAGTTTTGATAAACCCTAATTTTATTCCCTGTACCTACTGTTAAATCGTCGAAATTTTATAGATACCTACATACAAGTCGTTGGAAGAATGACGAATCTTAAAAGACTTCTTATTATATACATTAATATTATTACATCTTTCAAGAATCACGAATTTGATTTAAGACACGTTATTCTTAAATCAAATTCGTGTTTTTTGAAATATGTGCTACGTCACAACCGTCTCCCCGGGTAACGAAAAGAAACAGGAACGAGTGTTGCAATTTCATAAATTGTTTCCCCAATTTTTGGGAGTATGTTTAAGCCAATCTGTTTTTATAAGCACGATCTTCGATTCATTAGTGTGTGAAATAAAGTACACAAAAGCCATTCGTTCCGTTTGGTTGTAATGAACTTAAATAATATAAAAACTATTTGGAGAACTTAGTGCAAAAATACTCAGACCATTAAAAAAATAAATTATTACAAACTGGAAAAACAAACATGAGTACATCCACGAAATTTGATATATTGGTTTAGATGCTCAAATAGCCCACATAAAGCATATAAACATTGGCCATTTACGCCAGCGACATAATGCAGTAGAGCTTGTCCACTCTGAAATCGCACATCATTTTAGAGTGGAAAAGCTCTACCGAGTAATGGCCCTTTAAATTATAGACATTATGGTAGTAAAATAATGCCGGTAGGTGCTTTAATCCCAAAGTAATAATCAATCTTGCCATATCATATTTTATTACATATGGTTTTCTGACCAAAATGAAAGACATTACTTATATTGCGCTTTCAATATTTCATACGTAGGTACGCGTCCACTTAAGAACCATCTTTTTTATTACATGGGTTAAAAACTGTTTGAGATCGACTTTATAGAAGTCTCTGGACACGTTTCTTTTTTAACTTTTGTCATTTCTGTCCGTCACTAAAATTGCATAGAACTTTCATCGTTTGAAAGCTTAATATTAAACTCCTAGTCTAAATCCTAGTCCTGATTTCTTAATCAGTTCAATTGTCCATAATACATGCATTCATCGCACTCGCTGGGATTTTCAAGTAATTGTAGCAATTTTAGGGGTTTTCGACGTTAGCTTAGGGGTAAATATTTTTGAGAATTGGTAACCTTGGAACGGCGCTCGCGCGACGTTTACGAACGACGAGCCCTAATTCATTTGACGGACTCGTTGTGCTGAGTGTGTTACGTTTTTTCCAGCTACAAGAAAGTTATCAAAGGTGAGTAGATATTGAAGAACTAAGTTATTAGTAGGTTCAAGTACCCAACCATTATGTTATGTAGTGTTTTAAATAAAGCTTTTCATTATTAGATGGATGACAAAGATAACTCGGAGCCCGGCATAGATACGCTGTTACGAACATGGATCGTTCCAGAAATAATTATTGACCGATTTCAAGGTAAAAAATACATTCTCATCACTGCAGCTACCTTGTTGATTGTGTAATGTAATTTGTGTGTATCATACTCAGGTCAAGTAAAAAAAATACTTGATCTGAGGTATCTTATGTAGGTTACAAGGGTCATATTCATAAGGTTGGGTTGAGACCATAGCAAATAATAATATCAGAATATAGCCCCCGTAATTATTTGGTCATTCGTTCGTACTCATGCGAATTTTAGCCTACAAACTCGCGCCTACAGGACCGAGTTTTAGCGCCCCCTCATAATTGCAAACGTGGTCAGTGGGTCGTCTTATGGGCGTAGTCTGTACCTACTTGCAAAATGGTGGTTTGGTTTGTAGCTAAACGTGGTAAAAGGTATTTTATGTTATGTAACTAAACAAAGTCACATACTTTTGAATTGTGCCTAAAACAAGAACATTGGTCAGTGGAAAATCCCAAAAATGACGATAAGTACTGCAAGGACAATTAGCAGGGCAGATGCTACGATCTATTTTTTTTTTATGTTATAGATGATCTAGAACAAGCCCACCCATAACACGACCCATTGACCCACGCAGACCTTAAAATAATATTAGGTATTATTCTAAGACATACATTATATATATATAATTAATTATCTTTATTTTACAGAAAATGAAATTAAACTTAACCAATTAAATGCCCTAAGTGAAGAAATTCTGAAGGAGCTATGCCCACTAATTGGCCCCAGAATACTTATTACATCGAAATTGAAGGAACATTTCACAACACATGTAAGTTCCATCTTATAAAGTAGTTATAATTACTGATCTTTATTCTGTCTACCGATAAAATTTTATTTTGTATAAATAATTCGGTAGGTACCTTGATAGATAGCTGTCTTGTTCACATTCAAAGGATTTTTTGCTTTCTACTGTGAAACCAGAACATCAATTGATTACTAGCTGACCTTTTCAAAATAGGATTAGTAGTTTTTTTGTGATGCTGGAATTAACAGACAGAAAATAATATATAAATAGAAAATGGTTTCGCATTTATCTGGTCTATTCTGAATAGCTGTCAATTCACCTAGCATCTAGAGATTGACAATTTGACAGGTCACTTCAAGCTCATTTTACGTGTGTTTCACGGTGAGATGTTTACAGAATGACAGATTGACAGTGGCATATTATGTACTAATTTTCAGACGGATACCGCTACAACAACAACATTGACAACATTGAGTGATGCAGATCTGAGCGACTTGGATAATATATCTTTTGAAAGTTTAGTTTCAAATGTGCGGCCACCTTTCCCGGACTTCGATTTAAAAACACTTCTCAGCACTTCACCATGTGGGAATAGTATTATTACCTACTACAAATCACACAACACACTAACGGCTAAGCACAGAAACCAGTTGGTGGATATCATTGTGAGGCACATATTCACTAGGATTGTTAACTAGTAAGTTGTTTCACTTTGTCTTTTAAACACATTGTAGAATATGTTAAGCTATGAAGTCTAAGTTTAAATTGTTCCCAAATTTAAATTAAACTATTAGAGATTTAACCAGAATGTAGGCAACTCTTCAGGTTAGTGATTTATTAAGCAAATGCTTTATTACTAGGTGACATGAAGTATTATTGCTCACTAATTTTAATCCTTTCAGTAAAATTACTCATGAAGAGTATAACTTTATCACAGGAAAAATAATTGTGCTGTTCCCTAGGGAGAATAGCGGAACATACTTTGTTCCACCAGTAAAAAAAAATGAATCTTTTTCTGGGAAACCATTGTTTGCAAAGGGAAAGTTAGTGGATAAAATAAGAAATACTTTGTACAAATCTGGCGAGAAAAGAAAAAGTAAGACAGAAATAGAACAAGGTGAAAGTGTGAAAAAAGTCAGATATTTAGAAGAACTGAAAGGTTTTTTTTACATTACCTATGTATAGAGTACAACAAATTATGTGTAGTTTTAGATAATGTTATAGGTAGAATAGAAACATTTAATAGTTGAAAAGCGCTTGTTATGCATGTGTTACAGGCAAAGTAAGTATTTAATTTAGAAAATGTAGAGAAAGCATAGAAAATTATATAGGTCATGTGCGTCTCCACTGATGCCATGGCACCTTCATATTTATCAACATCAAGTAATAATGTTTTAGTCACCAAACAATACTAGATACTAAAAATGTTGCTTGGTAAAAAATAACCATCTCACATGTATTGTCTGCTCTCCTAGTACATACTGTGATTAAATTACTACTATATTGATAATATGTAATTTTCTTATTACATTTTCATTTCATCATTCATCACAAGAGAGAGTAAGATCCTATAGCACAGAATACTTAAAGTACTGCCTATAGGTGCATGTTTTACCTTGGTATAACACAGGGTTAGACAAAGTACCATTAGAATTACTACATTACATATCGACCGGATCACTTTTTATATCATATCATCACCATCTAGGTATCTCATCATCATGCTCATCTCAGCTTTTCAATGTAGAGACTTCACTGTCTACTGTATAGTACTTAACCACCTGTAAATTTATTTTTATGTGTTTGGCAGACAAGCAAGAAGACAAAATTGCATTCTTAAGAAACCATTCAGAACCTTGGGCTCAAGTTATTGAGTACTGGCTTTCAACCTACCCTCTAAGAGAGTGCTCCAATAAAGCAAGTGTGGCAGAATTTTTAGAAGAATGGAATATTCTAAATGACCCAAGGGGTGATGTGTTGGTAAGTATCTGCATTCCTAAACATTTTAGAAGAGGCTTATTACATTTACTTTGGTTCACCTACTATAGATCAGGATGCAGTATTTTATTTATAATTTAATTTTAGTTATATCTTAATTTATTTTATTACATAGATCAGGTAAATACTAGTACTGATTATGGAACCCTATGTGGTGCGTAGTCTGACACACACTTGGCCTGCTTTTATTTATTTTTAAACTTCTTATTTCAGATCAACCTGGATTTTGACCAAAAACACAAGGAAAATTCTACTAATTTTTATACAAAGTGGCATCCGTTCATCAATAAAATTATTAGTATCAAATTTGATAGTTCCAGAGATGACACATTGGCAAGTTTATACGAAAATATAAGACAACAGCCTGATGATGGTAAGAAAATATTTTTTAAGAACACTATAGTCTAATAAACCGCTACCAGTAGGCAATGTTCCCAAAATGCTGACAGCATTGCCATGTTGTATGGCAATGCTTATTCTTTGTGCAAAATAAATACCAGCATTTTGGTCACATGTTGAAGGAAAGTAAAATAATTTTATCTATGTTTTAGGAAGTATATCGATAACAGTAAAATAAAATAAAATAGAAATAAATGTTAGGGAACAATGGACGCTGTACATGCAGTCCGAATACTGATGGAAAAATCACGGGAAAACAAGCAGAACCTTTGGATGGTATTTATTGATCTAGAAAAGGCGTTTGACAGAGTGCCCAGGTCCCTAATATGGCAAGCGCTGAGGGCACACAAGGTACCCGAACAGTACGTCAATATCATCAAGGATATGTATAATAACGTCCAAACAGCAGTAAGGTGTCCCGCAGGGCTTTCTGGGTATTTCAGTATAAACGTGGGTGTGCACCAGGGTAGCGCGCTGAGCCCTCTGCTATTTAATATAGTAATGAATTACTTAACAGCATCCATTCAAAAGCAACTACCTTGGAATCTTCTATATGCCGACGATGTAGTGCTGATGTCGCATGTTAAGGAAGAAATCCAACGAGATTTGGAACAGTGGAGGGAAGCACTGGAAAACAATGGTCTACGAATTAGCCGAACAAAGACTGAATACATGATGTGCCGTTTTGATCAGACCGAGGGAGCCTGTGAAGACGTCACGCTGGAAAATATAACCTTGCCTAAAACCAGCAAATTCAAATACCTTGGATCTGTGATATCAGATGATGGCACAATAGAAGCGGACGTCACAAATAGGATCACTACAGCATGGAACAAATGGCGCTCTCTAACGGGAGTATTGTGTGATGCTAGAATGCCATTGAAAACAAAAGGCAAGGTTTACAAAGCAGCTGTGAGACCTGCCATGCTGTATGGCAGCGAAACATGGGCAGCAAAACAAACGCATAATCAAAAATTGCACACAACAGAAATGCGCATGCTACGCTGGTCGGCCGGCGTCACCATGAAAGACAAAGTCAGAAACATGTATATTAGAGGAAGCCTGAAGGTGGCTCCAATAACAGAAAAGCTTGGAGAAGCCAGACTGAGGTGGTACGGTCACGTGATGAGACGCCCTGAAGACTATGTAGTCAAAAAGTGCCTTTCCATCGCAACACGCAAGAGGGGGAGAGGGAGACCCCTAGCGACATGGCTAACGACTGTCCAGAAGGACATGAAGATGCTAAACCTGGCGAAAGAAGATGCCGAAAACCGCAGTAAATGGCGTCGCATGATAAGGAAAGCCGACCCCGAATAACGGGAAGTGGCGAGGCAGACGAAGAAGTTGCTGGACATTACACACCACGCCACCTAGTGCCACACTAAGCAACGAGGCTTGTGTCGTGGACACTGATATACTACATAGATAATTTTTTGTTTGTAAATACATACTTATTATACATATAAACATCATTTGCCCCTACCAGGATTCGAACCCGGGATCCTAAGAACGTAAGGCAGCCTCACTACCGCTGCGCTATTCGGGTCGTCGTCACAGTGTGTTTGTTAATTTATTTTAACAGTGTCCATTTTATTGTTTCAGATCAAAAAGTTCCAGATCAAATTAAGCTGCTCTGTTGCTTAATTCCTCCAAAAGGGAGATTAAACAAAAGAACAAAATTTTCAACACTAGAATGCATTGAAAATTTCTACGTAGCTGTAGATGTAAGTTTACATATATTTTCCTGACTACTCAGATTAGTCTAGAATGTAGCAAAGTATATTTATTATTATTATGAAATATCATTGAATCCAAAATGTCCATATTCGATTTTCAATGACATAAATCAAAACCTACTTATTGCTGGGTCCCCGGTGACTTAGAGCTATCAAAACCTAGCACAGCTAAAAGATTAGCTAAGAGTGGTAGCAGGTGATTTTTTTTCAATTTCTTTTGTGAAGAATTTCATTTTCTTTAATTCGGGAAAACAAAACAGTTGCACAAATATCTTAACAAACATTTAGTGAGAAAAAAGAAGAGATTACAATTAGGCGTACAATATAATTTATTTAGTATCTATAGCTAACGGTAATCATGATCACTAACTACTCAGTAGCAATAATTGTTTGTAAATCTACTTTACAATGCAATTTGTTTCAGAGCTTCGGAGACATTTTTTTTTTTTTTTTTTTTTTTAGCGTGGTAAAATCATCAAATGAGTCCTCCAACCCCGGGCAGGGCGGGAGGGACTGTCAGACTTCTACTGACTAAAATCCACGGTGTCCTTCATAGCCTGTTACGTTCCGGGGTTACGGTTAGGGAATAATCCCGCGACCCCGGCAGGCTTTGGCCCTCTGAGAGGGGGGCCCCGTCATTATGCTGACGCTCTTTGAGGCGCGCGTGGGACACAACGCGCCGTCGACCCGGGCATGGTCCTTGGTCGGGCAGCGAGTTGCCCTTTACTCGTTGCCCGCATGCCCGCGCCTACGGTGGCCGGAGATCGTCGCGCGACGTCCGTCGCCGTGGGCGTCCTTCACCGCGGTTGGGGCGGAGGGAGGACTCTGTCCTCTCTCGCTCGCGGCGCGCCTCCTCCTTCGCGAGCATTACTGCTTCGCAGAAGGAGGCGACCGCTTCCCACTCCGTCTCGCCCCGCAGCATGGCCGAAACCAATGCCGGGCGCGAGAGGTCTCCGCCTATCGCAGCCGTGAGGACACGTCGGTGCGCCGCCCAAGCTGGGCAGTCCTGCACCGTATGCTCCACCGTGTCCTCCGGGCGATCTTCGCAGTGATGACACCCAGACGTATCCTCCTTCCGCATTAGACACAGGTACCTCCCGAAGCACCCGTGCCCGGTGAGGACCTGCGTCAGGCGGAAGGTAAGGACGCCATGACTTCTCTCCAACCACTCCTCAAAGAGGGGTCTTACCGCCGCAATTGCGGCGTGCCCGAGAGCTTCGGAGACATAGAAAAAAAAATTGAAAATCTACAAGTTAAATCACGCATGCAAAAACAAACATTGCAACCATTCCTTATTAGCTGTGTGTGTCCTGGAAGTGACAACCAGCTCCGAAAATATTATCTGGTCATCGACAAGGTGAAATACAGGTTTGATACTGCAACAAAGGCATTCGACACATTATTCAAAAGTTACCATACTCTGCATGCCACCTATCCAGCGGCTGCTGCGCATTTGTATTTGTTAATACAGCGATGTGTTTACGGAATTGAAACAAAGTATGACAATGTAGTGCCATACATTTCAGATATATTGTCTTTAGCTAAAATGTAGATTAAACCTTTATGCAATAGACTTCCAACATGCTAAAGTGTCTGGAGTGTGGCAATGTATATGAAAATTTTCAAACTTATTTCGTCCATTTACGTTACGCTCATAATATAACTAATTATTTTTCGTGCCCTGAAGAAAACTGTAAAAGACTTTATCATTCTAAAAGTGAATTAAAAAAGCATATTATATCTTACCATAATGTACTTGATAAGCAAAATACTACTACTAGTAAGGTATTAACTGAATGCTTTGATGCAGAAACTGTAAGGGTAGGGCAATGTGAAACAGAGACAGCATCTTATTGTGAAGATTCAAAACAACAACTTGATGGTAATATTTGTCCAGTAGTTTCAGATTTTGGTGAATATACCTCAAAAGTGAATGACGCAGTTACAACATTTATGACTGAACTACATAATATATCTAGTTTGCCTAGAAACGTAATACAATCTATTGTTCAATTAGTATCAAATTTAATTTTATCAGAACCATTTTACCTATTAAAAAAATCATTAAAAGAATCAAATGTTAGTTTTCTGATGATATCAGCGCTGCAGGAAGCATTTAATAATTTTAATACTGATTATAAAAGGACGACTTATTTAAAGAAACTAGACACCTTTGTTAAACCTGTTCCAAAAACAATTGGTGTCTCTCAAGATAGTAGACGTGAAAAAGGAAATGTAGTGATGGTTTTAAAAAACAGAATGTCGTACTTTATGCCTTTAAGGGAATATCTAACAGTTTTTCTTGAAGTACCCGATGTACTGGAAACAATACTAAACTTTCAAAAAAATGTTACCGCAAATTCAAATGAACTGAGAAACATTGTAAACAGCGCTTCTTGGAAAGAAACAACAAATAATTGTGAAGAAAACATTATTCCCTTAACGGTTTATTATGACGACTTCGAGTCTGGTAACCCCTTAGGCAGCCATTCTGGTAGCCAAAAAATTGGTGCAGTTTATGTTACTATATCTTCGATTCCTCCAAATTATAGTAGTCGGTTGGAATATATTTGGCCGGTTCTATTGTTTTATGCGCAAGATCGAGTAGTCTTTGGTAATGAACCAACATTTAGGCCTTTGCTTGAAGAGTTAAAGTTTTTATACGAAAGAGGAATTAGTGTAAAATGTGATAAGTCTTCTAAAGTCACCGTAAAGTTTGCAGTAGGAATAATATCTGGTGATAACTTAGGTCTGAACTCAATTTTAGGGTTTCATGAAAGTTTTTCTTCAAATAACTTTTGCCGTATTTGTACAACGCCCAAAGCACAAACAAAAGTAGATACTAAAGAAAGACCTGAAAACATAAGAAGACAACATGACTACGACTCACATTGTGATAATGGAGTTGGTATTAAGCAAAAATGTATTTGGCATGATTTGAGTTATTTTCATGTTTATAATAACTTTACATGTGATGTCATGCATGATTTGTGCGAAGGTATACTTCGATATGATATGTGTTTGATAATCAAACATTTTATAGACTCCCAACGTTTTGAACTTGACAACTTGAATTCTAGACTACAATATTTTACGTATTCACAAATGGAAAAAAATAAGCCTCCACCGGTCCTAAAAAGACACTTGCTGAACGGCCAGATTATTTTCTCAGCATCTGAAATGTTGTGTTTGGTTAGAAATTTTAGGTATGTTGTAGGAGAATTCATTCCGGAAAATGAGCCAGTTTGGTGCCTTTACTTGTCATTATTAGAAATAACAGAAATATTAACTTCTCAGACTTTTACACCGCAGTTACTAGAGTATTTAAAACAGTTACTTGAAAGTTACATGGAAAATTTAATTGAAAAATTCAGTTGCACTTTAAAACCAAAACATCACTTACTTCTTCACTACCCAAGAATTATTGAAAAGCTTGGCCCTCCTATACTTGCAAGTGCATTCAAGTTCGAAGCAAAACATAGAGAGCTCAAAAAAATTGCACAATCGATGGCAAATCGCAAAAATTTGCCATTGACACTTGCAACTAGACATCAATTGACAATTTTTCAGAGATTGCGCACTGGACTTTTTTTTTTTTTTTTTTTTTTAGCGTGGTAAAATCATCAAATGAGTCCTCCAACCCCGGGCAGGGCGGGAGGGACTGTCAGACTTCTACTGACTAAAATCCACGGTGTCCTTCATAGCCTGTTACGTTCCGGGGTTACGGTTAGGGAATAATCCCGCGACCCCGGCAGGCTTTGGCCCTCTGAGAGGGGGGCCCCGTCATTATGCTGACGCTCTTTGAGGCGCGCGTGGGACACAACGCGCCGTCGACCCGGGCATGGTCCTTGGTCGGGCAGCGAGTTGCCCTTTACTCGCTGCCCGCATGCCCGCGCCTACGGTGGCCGGAGATCATCTTGCGACGTCCGTCGCCGTGGGCGCCTACCACTGCGGCTGGGGCGGAGGGAGGACGCTGTCCTCTCTCGCTCGCGGCCTGCCTCCTCCTTGACGAGCATTACTGCCTCGCAGAAGGAGCTGACCGCTTCCCACTCCGTCTCGCCCCGCAGCATGGCCGCAACCAATGCCGGGCGCGAGAGGTCTCCGCCTATCGCAGCCGTGAGGACACGTCGGTGCTCCGCCCAAGCTGGGCAGTCTTGCACCGTATGCTCCACCGTGTCCTCCGGGCGATCTTCGCAGTGGTGGCACCCAGGCGTCTCCTCCTTTCGCATCAGACACAGGTACCTCCCGAAACTTCCGTGTCCGGTGAGGACCTGCGTCAAGCGGTAGGTCAGGACGCCATGACTTCTCTCCAGCCACTCCTCAAAGAGGGGTCTTACCGCCGCAATTGCGGCGTGCCCGGCCGTCGGTCGCGACAGTCGTTCCTTCCATACTGCCCTGAGATCGCGCCGGAGGTCTTCGCGCCGCGCCTCGACTTCGCGAGGCAGCGGGGTCACGCCCCGGCGCTGCGCCTCCACGCGCCACTCATAGACGCGCTGGAGGGCAGTCGCCTCCAGATCCCAAGGCAGCAATCCGGCAAGCAGGTTGGCCGATTCGCCGGCAATCGTGCGGTATCCCCGGATCATTCGGATAGCCATGACCCTCTGGCATGCGACCAGCTTCTGTGGTCGCGTCCGGATGCTCAGGGCCCACACAGGGGCCCCGTAGAGGGCCATGGACCGCACGACGCCAGCGTACAGCCTACGGCAGGAAGCGTTTGGCCCGCTGAGATTGGGCAGCAGTCGCCTGAGGGCGGCTGCTGTACGGTTCAGCTTTGGGGCCAAACTCAGGAAATGCTCCCTGAAGTTCCACCGGCTGTCGAGGACGAGTCCCAGGTACTTCATCGTCCCCTGTACGCCGATTGGAACTCCTTCCACCGTAATGCTGTAACTCGACTGTGGCGCGTTACGGCGGCCATGAAAACACATGGCCTCCGTCTTGTGCAGCGCCACCTCGAGTCCCAACCGCCGGATCCTCTGAACGACTGTCGCGACCGCTTCCGTCGCCACGTCGGCCGCCGCCTGGTGCGACTCTCCCTGTGCAAGGACGAGCGTGTCGTCAGCGTAACAAATTACGCTGACGCCGTCAGGGAGGTCGCTGCGCAGCACCCAGTCGTAACCGATGTTCCACAAGGGCGGTCCCAGGACCGAACCCTGTGGAACACCGCACGACATCTCTCGCCGGTTCCACTCTCCCCGGTGACCGGGGTAGATGACGGCTCTGTCCGTCAGGTAGTCCTCGACTATTCGGCGGAGGTAGGTCGGCACCCGGTGATACCGGAGTGCCTCCCTGATGCAACTCCAGGGCAGGGTGTTGAAGGCATTGGTGATGTCCAGAGACACCGCCAAGACGACCCTGCCCCGGGCCACTGCATCCCCCGTCGTGAGGGCTCTCACGCGCATGATTGCGTCCACGGTCGAGCGCCCCCTGCGGAAGCCGAACTGGCTCTCCGACAGGTTCGGACCCACTCGATTCAGGTGCCCGGCGAGGCGGTCTGCAATTACTCTCTCAAAGAGCTTGCCCACCTCGTCGAGCAGCACGATGGGCCGGAATGCGGACGGAGAGTCCGCAGGGCGCCCGGACTTCTGGATCAGGACCAGTTTCCCCGTCTTCCAACGAAGCGGGAACCGGCCCCTCTCCAGGCACGCGCTTAAGAGCCCCCCTAGTCGAGGCCCGAGAGTCCCGAAGGCCAGGACCCAGGCTTTTCCTGGCAGGCCGTCGGGTCCTGGGGCGGTATTTTTGGCTTTGAGCCGTTGTACCGCCACTCTCAGGTCTACCTCGGTCACCTCTGGAGCGTCGTAGACGTCGTCGTCGCTGTGATCCGCGTTTGCGTCAGCTTCCTCCTCAGATTCCGTCGGAGACGGAGCCATGGGCGGGGGAGCATACTCCTCCCCTCGCGAAGGGAACAGGGCGCTCACCACGTCCTCCACGAACTGAGGCCGGAGACTCTGCGTCAACGGGGGAGCCCAGGGGCGGAGCTTTTCTCGCACCCACTTGTAGGGGCGGCCCCATGGGTCCCCGTCCAGAGTCCCCAGCATCTCCTCGCGGGCCAATTCCTTGGCCCGCCAGATCGCGTCGCGGAGGGCGGTCTTCGCTGCCCTGTAGCCCTCATGCAGCTCCGCCTCTACAGTCGCCGCATCCGGAGGTCGGGTGCGGCGCCTGCGGAATCTGGTGTACCGGCGGCGCGCAGCAACGCACGCTTCGCGCAGCGCTGCCAACTCGCTTGACCACCAGTACAGCTGACGCCGGGCGCGTCCTTGCCGGACCCGGGGCATGGCCACGTCACAGATTTCCGACATGGCCTCCCGGAACCACTCAGCCTCGTCGTCTACGTCGGCAGGCCTGTCCGGTGGTGACACCCAGGCCTGCACGATCGAGGCTTCCAGGAATAGCTCCCGGTCCAGCTGCTTCAGCGCCCATCGCGGACCACTCAGGTTCCGTCCACTTGAGACCGGCGCGTCTGAGGTCTGGGTGGAGACGTCGAACCGGATATACCGGTGGTCGGAATAGGTCTCCACCTCCTCCACAACACGCCAGTCGGTGACGCGCGGTGACAGGGCGGCGCTGGCAAACGTTACGTCTACCACCGACTCGCCCGTCCACCGCACGCACGTGGGGACGGAACCCCGGTTCTCGATCACCAGGCCATGCGCACGGGCCCAGCGCTCGAGCCTCCTGCCCCGATAGCAGTCCGTGCTCCGGGAACCCCAAGCCGGACTTTTGGCGTTGAAGTCCCCCAGGACGAGCGCGGGGAGGGAACCGAGGGCGACGACGACGTCTCCCAGCTCCTCTAGGGAGTCTTGGAACTCGGCGATAGATCGGTTCGGGGAGAAGTAAACGCCTACCACGGCGATCTCCCCGAACCGGGCTGCGACAATCCCGTGCCCTCTCTCGACACGATCGAGGGGCGGGGTACCAGCGGCGGCCGACGAAATTAGGGTCACCGAGCCGTCCAGGTCCGCTACCCAGTCATTCCTGGGCAGGACAAAATACGGCTCGGCGACCACGGCGACGTTGATCAACCACTGCGCCATGCTCTGGAGCAAAAGATCCTGAGCAGCGGCGCAGTGGTTGATGTTCGCCTGGAGGAAGCGCAATGGAGACATTAATCTGAATCCATTGCGTCCTCCTCCAGGGCCCTCCTCGAGGGCGTGGCCACGGCGGCGGCGGCGGCGGCGGCGGGAGCGGCGGCAGCGGCGGCGGGAGTGGCGGTGACGGCGGCGGCAGAGGGCTTACCTCTGCCCCTGGCCTTGGTGGGTGGGGCGCAGGACCTGCCCCCAGCCCGGTGATCGGCCGGCTTGCCAGCCGCCGCACATGCGAAGCAGTGCGGCGGGGCAGAGCACGAGCCGGCCTTGTGACCGGGCTGGCCGCAGCGGAAGCACCTGTCGCTGCGGTCCACCTCCGAGGTGCACACGCACGCCGCGTGGTTGCCCACTTGGCAGCGGAAGCACCTCATCGGTCTGGGCTCCAGGACCTTTACCTGGGCAGCCACCCAACCAACCAGGAGCCTTCGGCCCTCCTGCAATTTTTTGGCCGCCGACACGGGGCAGCTTACCGTAACGGTATGCAACCCCGCGAAGCCAGGACGGAGGGCGCCCGCCCTCACCTGATCAGGAGGGCACCCCCCAGTCCTGGCCACGGCAGCCACTACGTCCTCCGCCGTCACAGAGTCGTCCAGACCCAATATGCGCACGTCTGCGCGCTTGGTGGGCCTGGACACTCGGGCCTCCTCCGCGTTTAAGGACGCTCTGAGCCTTTCGGCTAGAGCGTCAGCGGCAGGGCCACTGGCCGCGCCCGGGAGCTCCAGCATCCGAGCTCCCGTTGCGGTGACCCGTAGTCGGAGGCCCCCGGCGATGCCGAGCTCCGCGAGGTTCACCGCCTCCCGCGCCTTGGTAAGCACGTCGCGGTAGGACACGCCCCTCTTGACCGCGTCCGGCTGCAGTGTTATTACCACAGCCGCGGTCTTTGGGGCGCGCAACCGCGCCGCGACGTCGCGCTCCTTTTTCCGCCGCCGTCTCTCTCTCCGCCTCGAGGACCTGGCCGTGTTGGCAGCCTTCCTCTTCTCCCCGGCCACTTGCCATTCGGCGCTGGCCGGGGGGGTCTTAGGAGGAGGCTGCTGGGACGGCTGGTTCTCGGCCTGGGCCTTCTTTTTCTTGGCCTGCTTCGACCCCACAGGTGCCGGGGTCGGAGGCGTCTTAGAAGGGCCCGCCGGGCCAGGCTTGGCCGGGGCCGTCTTCGCCCTCGCAGGCGCCGCCGCCACCGGGGCCGCTTTCGCCTGAGGCAGCTTCGTCGTCGGAGGAGGCTTCGACGCAGCCGCAGCCGCGTACGAGGCCGCCAGCGGGGGTCGGAGCACGCGGCTCTCCAATACGGAGAACCGCTGCTGGAAGGCGGCCAGCTCCTGTCGCACCAGAGTCAGCACTGCGTTCTCCTCTGGTGCGGGCCGGCCTTTCTCCTTACCGTTCCCCGCCTTCGCACTCCCTGTCGGCGCCTCCCGACGGCCAGCCGCCCGTAGGCCAGCCAGGTCTGACCTGAGAGCGGCGTTCTCCTTCTGGAGCTCCCTCATGGCGGCAGTCAAGCGGGTGACCTCCGACCGCAGTTCGGACATATCGTCCCTTGCAGCCGGAGCCCCGCCGTGAATCCGCGTGGCCGCCATGATCAAGGCCGTGGCTTCGCCAATCGCACCCTCCTTGCTGCTCTTTTTCCTCTTAAGAGCGACTGTGCGGATGGCGGCTTCCACGGCCTCTGCCAGTTTGGCCTCGTTCGAGGCCAAACCGGTGTTGGGCTCTCCAGAGGAGGGTCCCCTTCCTGAGGACTTGCCTCGGCCTTTACCCCGCACGCTCGTGGGGATCTTACGGGCCGAGACAAGACCCTCCTCCGACGACGAGATTTCTTCCCTGGGGCGCTTCAGGAACTCGGACCTCCTGTTTGCGCCCCCCTCGTCGCTTTTCGCTGCGCTTCCAGAGACTATGCTCCGGAAGCTCACGGCGTCTGATGCCGAGTCGGAGTCCGACTCAAGCACCATCGCCCCCTTCCTCCCCTTCCTCGGAGCGGCACTCTGTGCCCGCTCGTTGTTCGGTGCCGGTGAGTCGGACGTACTGGACAAGTCCAGTGACTCCTCCTCACGGGCACGTGAGCCTCCCTGGCTCGATGCGGCGACTGCCGGAGCAAAAACAGGGTAAAAGTAGCTATTGTCCCCCCCAGAGTACGGTGGGACTGACCGGACGGATCCGGTGCGGGATTCTCCAGCTGCGGAGCAGCTGGTACCCGCCTGGGGTAATGCATCTTGTAGAGACTTTTCCATGTTGTTATTCACTTTTTTAAAGAGGTGAGTTCCTCTGTAACCTATCCCCGAATTTCCCTCCCCGGCTCACTTCACGGTTACGTCTATAGACTAGACGCGTACCGGAAGTGAGCATTTCCCCCCCTGACCCAGTCTCAGACGACATGGGCCCGCGCCGCCTGAAAGCTCGAGCTAACTGCTCGATCCTCCAGGCGGCGCGCCTTTCCCCGGTGTATCCCTCTTAGTTTATAAGCCCCACCACGACGACAACGTGGAGATACGACGGTGGGGTGCGCACTGGACTTAAAGATCGGATTAATTATGGTAAAAAAAAAAAAAAAAAAAAAAAAAAAACATGATAATACGTCAAACTTATACGATAAAGATGCTTTTGATTGTATTGAGTTTGTAGAAATAAATGGTTACAGCTATTCTAAAATTAATGTGGTATTGCGTGAGTTTGAGGAAGATTTTCCAGTCTTTTACAAAATCAAACGTGTGTTGATTAATAAATACGATCAAAAAGTTGTATTCGTAGGTACAGTTTTGGAAACACTAGGTTATTCTTCACATTACCTAGCTTATCTAGTTAAGGAAACAAATGTTACAGAAGTCGTTGACTTACATGATTGTTGTTGTGTGACACCAAATATAATTCACAAAGTGAATCAAAATATGTATGTAGGATGTTAATTCGGAACGCATCATAACAAAAAGTAAAACATTTAGGAAAACAGGTACTTATGAAGTTAGAAAATTAGATAACAGTAAAGAGGGACCTAATCTTACCACTACAAGAGTAGATTATATTAAAAGATGGCCTTGATTCAATGATGTCTTGTTAACATTTCAATATATTTTTATCTTTCTGTAATCAGAACATGTAAATTTCAACCGCGCGGCCAACTCATAAAATTTGATGAAACTTTGCCAGGAATTAGTGGTAATTTGTTACTATACACACCTCTTTTCCTGAATTTGTTGCAAAACAAACTAAGAAGATATGACCAAAAACAGTTGGCCGCTAGAACCGCCAGTTGCCGTAGTCATCGCCTGTGATTACACAGCAACTTGATAATGCAGGTAGGCGAATGATGCATCAAAAGAAAGGTCTTAATTTGTTGCAAAAATAAAAAAACGTCAAAACGTAAATAAACAAAAAGTTATGCTATATTTAGTTTTCAGGTTATGGGTAGGTAGGTAGGTATCTCACCATAAATATCAAATTAATAGAGGCTTATGTGTGTGGACAATTAGTTGCTAATTTGTTGCAACGAATAAACAAGAAAAAATACTAGAAAAAATGTTCAATAATTTGTTTGAGTCGATTTTAGTTGGCCGCTCGGACGGCAATATGCCTAAAATACAATGGCGTTTATTTCATTATTAAAAAAAGGTTCAAGCTTAGTTATAGTACTAATCGACAGGTAACGTAACCTAGTTTGGATAAATGTGGCGGAAATAACGGTGAAAATAGTGTGCGTTACCCCAGCCAGATAATGTCGAAAGTCGTCATCTAATTGCAATAATTAGATATACAGCTTCTGTAAATGGTAAGCAGATTTTTAAATTTGGTAAGCTGATATCCAAACTAGGTAACGTTACCTGTCGATTAGTACTATAACTAAGCTTGAACTTACTTACAATAACGAAATAAACGCCATTGTATTTTAGGCATATTGCCGTCCGAGCGGCCAACTAAAATCGACTCAAACAAATTATTGAACCTATTTTCTAGTATTGTTTTCTTGTTTATACGTTGCAACAAATTTGCGACAAATTAGCAACTAATTGTACATACACGTAAGCCTCTATTAATTTGATGTTTATGGTGAGATACTTACCTACACATAACCTGGAAACTAAATATAGCATAACTTTTTGTTTATTCACGTTTTGTAATGTTTTTTTTATTTAATGGCGTCATCATGTCTGGTACTGAGGGCCCCAAGGGGTGTTGATTGATTATATCAGAGTATCCCGGTATAATAGCTACCCTTAGTTATATATGGGTGTATAAGAGTATTGATATATCAAGACGGACTGAAGTAACAGTTCCGCAAGGCGACAAATTGTATTCAGACTGACCCACGAATACTGAAACGTCACTCAAAATTTAAGGGCTGCTTAACATTTGAAACTAACCCTGTATAGTGTTATTTACTGTTTGAGAAAACTATAAAGATAGTTTATAAGGTAGTAAGGATAAAAGAGGATAGGAGTTAAGTAAACTTCATCGTTAAATTTGAGATAATATCTTTATTTTGTTTCTTTTCACTCGCTAATTTGTTTTATTGTTACCAAATACGACTTAATATTTTGTAAACTTAGAATTGAATTTAAGAGCGTTTACGCGGCGCGGTATTTCATACAAATTTACAGTCCAAAATTTTGGAAACGATTACCTACTTAAACCGATTTTAATGAAACTTGATATGCATTCTCGTGATACTGAGATCTAAAAAGTTAGTAGAATTTTTTTTTGAAAAAGACTTGAGAGAGACAGGGAGAGACTTTTCCAAAAATGTCTTCTACCAACTTTTTGTACAGTTTTGGAAACACTAGGTTATTCTTCACATAACGTAGCTTATCTTGTTAGTGAAACAAATTTTACAGAAATCGTTGCCTTACATGATTGTTGTTGTGTGACGCCAAATAGATTTAAAAGATAGCCTTGATTCAATGATGTCTTGTCTTTTGTAACAAGAAAATAATAATTAACGCCCATATTTATACCTGCCGTTGAACGCAGCTAATTTACCATTCTATTTTATGTTGACAGGTTATTGTGCTAGCAAAGTAATTTAATTGTATCATTCATTTTATATCATTGTAAGATGTAATTGAGTATTAATAAAGATTTGTAAGTAGTGATGTATAATTACAAGAATAAGTAAAATCATAGCTTGGTTTTAGGGTTTTATAGGTATGTTTTTTATTTATTTAATGGCGTCATCATGTCTGGTACTGTGGGCCCCAAGGGGTGTTGATTAATTATAGCAGAGTGTCCCGGTATGATGGCTACCCTTAGTTAGATATATGTGTGTATAAGTGTATTGATATATCAAGACGGACTGAAGTAACAGTTCCGCAAGGCGACAAATTGTATTTAGACTGAGTCATACATTTTGTCTCTAGAGGGTTAGTTTCCAAAGACCAGCCAAATTCTCAGATGTGATGCACTACATCATACTGAGCCCCACCATATAAAAATTTTTCATCGGTTATAAAAAAAAATCTGCTGTCCCATACATTTTGACCGTGTAGGTAGGCACTTTTGTAGGAAACAGCTGATTGTTTTTTAAATAGCCGATGAAAATTTTTTATGTGACGGAGCTCAGAATGATGTACTGCATTATTTCTGTGAATTTGACTGGTCTTTGGAAACTAAAGTATTATTTACTGTTTGAAGAAACTTTAAAGATATTTTATAAGGTAGTAGGTAAGGATGAAAGAGGATAGGAGTTACGTAAACTTCATCGTTAAGTTTGAGAGAATATCTGTATTTTGTTTCTTTTCACTAATTGTTTTATTGTTACCAAACACTACTTAAATTTTGTTGTAAACTTAGAATTGAATTTAAGAGCGTTTACGCGGCGCGGTATTTCATACAAAACAGTCAAAATTTTGGAAACTATGACTTAAACCGATTTTAATGAAACTTGATACTTATGCATTCTCGTGATACTGAGATCGAAAAAGTTAGTAGAAAACATTTTTGAAAAAGACTAGAGAGACAGGGAGAGACTTCCAAAATTGTTTTCTACTAACTTTTTATTAGATCTCAGTATCACGAGAATGCATATCAAGTTTCATTAAAATCGGTTTAGGTTATCGTTTCCAAAATTGGGACTTGCAGCGTAAACGCTCTTAACCAGTTTTTTAAACGGAAGAAGAAAAGTGGTTTAGGTAGCTACAGTTTTGAAAACACTAGGTTATTCTTCACATAACATAGCTTATCTTGTTAGTGAAACAAAATGTTACAGAAATCGTTGCCTTACAATATGATTGTTGTTGTGTGACGCAAAATAGATTTAAAAGATGGCCTTGATTCAATGATATATTGTTAACATTTCAATATATTTATCTTTTGTAACAAGAAAATAATAATGAACACCTATATTATACCTGCCGTTGAACGCAGCTAATTTACCATTCTATTTTATTTAATAAAGTGAGTAATTTTGACAGGTTATTGTGCTAGCAAACTAATTACATTGTATAATTCATTTTATATCATTGTAAGATGTAATTGAGTATTAAGGTGGATGCTTCAGGGTAGCCCGAAAAATTCAAATTTTTCTTACGTTTTTTGCAATTTGCAGACCAGTGCTATAGGTTGAATGTTGATGAAAATTTGATTTGCGGCTGTGAGACGCATGTAGTTACAGAATTATAGTCATCAATACAACCTTCAAGTTCAAGTAACTGTCAAGAATGCGTTTTTCATGAAATACTCATTCTTGACAGTTACATGAACTTGGAGGGTTGTTTGATGATTATAATTCTGTAACTACATACGTCTCACAGCCGCGAATAAAATTTTCATCAACATACAACCTAGCACTGCCTGCAAATTGCAAAACTATGTAAGAAAATTTGAATTTCCCGGGCTACCCTGGAGCATCCACCTTAAAGATTTTGTCCCTTTTGTAGAACTTGCATTTTAAATGTTGTTTCAGTACCTAACCAATCAATGGTTACAATTACCAATCATTCTAAAATATGTATCTTGATATAAGATGTTAACATTAGTATTTTTATTTCAATAAAAGGTATAATAAAGTCATTTGTTTCTTCATTTTAAAGATCGGATATTCTTAATTTGAATAGGTATCCGGATATTCCATACTAAAACCAGATTTACCAAGAATAAATCTGGTTTTAGAATGAAACATCCGGATTTTCAAATTAAGAATACCAACATATGTATACACCTCAAAAAACTAAAATTCTTAGTTCAAATTTCACTCTTTCTTCCTTTAAATAAATAAAATACTTGAGCTAAGCAAATTGTATTCTTTAGAGAACGCACAGAAATTGTTAAACTAAGTTCAATCTGGTTTTAGTATGAAACATCCGGATATTCAAATTAAGAACATCAACATATTCACTCAAAAAACTAAAATTCTTAGTTTGAATTTCACTTTTTCTTCCTTTAATAAATGAAATACTTGAGCTAAGCAAATTATATTCTTTAGAGAACGCACAGAAATCGTTCAACTAAGATCAATCTGGTTTTAGTATGAAACATCCAGATATTCAAATTAAGAACATCAACATATTCACCTCAAAAAACTTAAATTCTTAGTTTGAATTCACTTTTTCTTCCTTTAATAAATGAAATACTTGAGCTAAGCAAATTATATTCTTTAGAGAACGCACAGAAATCGTTCAACTAAGATCAATCTGGTTTTAGTATGAAACATCCAGATATTCAAATTAAGAACATCAACATATTCACCTCAAAAAACTTAAATTCTTAGTTTGAATTTCACTTTTTCTTCCTTTAATAAATGAAATACTTGAGCTAAGCAAATTATATTCTTTAGAGAACGCACAGAAATCGTTAAGCTAAGGTCAATCTGGTTTTAGTATGAAACATGCGGATATTCAAATTAACCCTTTAGCTCGCAACGACAAGCCGGCTCAACGCTCACTTTAAAAAAATGGTGATAAAAAATTAGACACTTTTTATAAGTTTTTATTTGATGCCCACAATTAATAACTAAAAACAATTGTAAAAAGAAAATAGTTTGACATTTCTGTAGACATTTTACGTCAGTTTTTATCAAAATGGCATCACGGTCGCAGTGACACCGCGGATTAAAAATAATTTAATTGCATAAAAAATATTTTTGAGAGTTTTTTCTGATAGTGGACACCGGTATTTTATTTCTAGAAGGCTATTTTATTATTATAATTACAAATTACTACATTGTATTGACTAACTTTCGAGCTTAGAGTTCATAAAGTGATATGTTGAATATTCTCAACGTTGCGCCTTAACCAGAAAAGTACTTCGTAATATGCATGTTGAGCATGTTCAACATTGCGGCTTTGCTAATGATTTACTTAGCATGAATATATATTAATATATATATATATTGGTGTTTTGTCCAATATATTTTATTTATTGACATGCTGTGGATGTGTTTTCATGTTTTTTTGTTCTGCTAGTTTCAGACTTAAGCCGATTTGGCAAAGAACGCTGAAAGTTATCTCACTATTTTCGCCAAAGAATGCTCCATCAGAAAGTAGCAGTACCTACTAGTACTGACGATTAAGTTATTTGAAGACAGGACCAAAGAACGTGAAACCTCTTATTGTAGCTCCAAACCCAGGTCATAGCCTTAGTCATTAAATAACTTGGACCTTGATAGTTCTACAGATGAGTCTCTCACGCCTGTCTTATCTGATGAAAAAACTGGTCGATAGATCAGTTTTTTCATCGGATAAGACTCGTCATGAATACCATGTTCCCTCCATATAAAACTTCACATCACTTTCCAGTTCCCCAGTCAGTTTCGCCTATTTGATCACCTCAAGTTTCATCTATTTTGTCACCTAAGTTTCATCTGTCTTATCGCCACAAGTTTCTACAAATATATCGCTCCAAAAGGCGAGCAAATACAATACCTAAAATTGAAGCATATTAAACAACAAGTAAGCGAGAAAACTGTCGTGGAAAAGGGGTAAATGGAAAACTGCTGAAAAATTAAGACATGCAGCACATTTAGAACCAACAGTGTACTTGAAGTTCCGCAATATTCAAGAACGATGTCTCCTTTAGACTACTTTTACAGGTTTTTTTTTTTCAGAAGATGTTGGCAATAATTGATTAAAGATCATACAACATACATACTTAAATTTTGTACTAAATGATGCTGCCAAATATCTCTAATGGGGACAAATATCTCTCCAAATATCACTATCGGGACTTTTAAGCCATAACTCTTATGATGGGGGTAGTAGAAATATCATCATAAAGGATTACTGGAGTCGTGAAATAAAATATCTTCCGATTGCAGATATCAGGCCGGTCAAAATATACGAAAAAATCAGAAAAAATCTTATCTTACTATTCTTTTTGTATCAAAAAGGAACAGTTCTTTTATCTATCATGTGTTATAGTAGTTACCTAAGGTGATTTATCGTTCATTTTTATAATTATCATGACTGATTGTTCTTTTTATGTCTTTTTCAATTGTATTTTTTATATAAAATGCGTGATAATGTGAATAAGGGTTTATTTTATTAAATTCATAAAAACCTACATACATCGCGATGTTGAAAATACTCAACGTTCATTTTACCACCTTATTTCTTCAATACATCGCAACGTTGAGTATTTTTAACGTATGTTTTTCCAAAGACTACACAAGCAAGATTTTTTAACACATTTTTCTGTACATATATACACTATTAATATACATATAAACTAAAAAAAAACTCAAAAATACAGATTTTGTTTCCTTGCGAACTAAAGGGTTAAGAATATCAACATATTCATCTCAAAAAACTAAAATTCTTAGTTCGAATTTCACTCTTGCTTCCTTTAAATAAATAAGATACTTGAGATAAGCAAATGATATTCTTAAGAGAATGCACAGAAATTATTCAACAAAACTTGTCTGGTTTTGCTACGAAACCTCTGGTTTTTCTAATTAAGGGTTTTAATATTCACCCTAACAAGCTGCATTCTTTGATGGAAATTTCATTATTTTTAACTGAAAATAAAATAACTTCAATCCAAGAAAATCATATTCTCTGAATAAAATCTTAAATTATTGTCAGAAGCACAATATATTTTCTATTGAAGACGGCATTATCTTACTCGTACAAAAGAAAAGCTTACATTAAATAATCAATATGATTTTGTTCGAGAAAATCAGATGTCTCAAAGTTCAAGAAATCTGCTCTTCTTCTCTAAAGACTTAGTTGGTTTCTTCAACGGAGAATATTTCCTCTTTATTTGAGATATTATAAGGTTGTTTTGAGCATTTTATTGTTTTGGTTTCAAAACAATAAAATGCTGAACTCAAGAATATAAAGTGTTCCCTATATATGAAACACTAATATTCTTGACCAATAGATATATTCTTGTTTTAACACTATTTTTCTTTCCGTGTAGTTAGTGTATTTTAATCTTGTACGCATTTTAGGCTGCATCATTGTTATTATAATTTAATCGTTGCTTTCATTTTATTTATATACATTCCAGGTTGATTGCACCAGCTTTCGCAATGCCAGAGGATAAGGAATTATATAAGGATAATAAACATCTCGTACGGAAACGAGCGAGTTGCAAGGGAAAGGTGACAATATTCTTTAACTATTTAAATACTTTGAATCCCTCTTCCTTGAGTCCTTCTGAGGTAAGTGAGTTGCAATTACGTTTTACGAAACTCGAGGCGTTGTATGCCCAATATGATGAGGTGCAATTGATGCTGGAGTGTAGTACTGATGACTTGGATGGTCAGATGTCGGAACGCGAGGAGTTTGAATCTCTTTATTATAAAACCCTGTCTAAAGGTCAACAAATGTTGGATGAAAATAGGAAAGGAGGTTCAAATGATCCCTGTGACGTAATGTCGCGTTCTAGCAATCATAAGTTTGTTAAATTACCGACTATTCAGTTGCCGAAATTCAGTGGTTCATACACAAACTGGTTAGAGTTCCACGACACATTTATTAGTCTCATCCATTCAAATGATGATATGGATGAAATCAACAAATTTCATTATTTGAGATCATCCCTGGAGGGGTCTGCTGCTGTGGTAATCAACTCAATCCAGTTTTCTTCTGCAAATTATTCGGTAGCATGGAATCTTCTATGCGAGCGGTTTGACAACAAACACCTGCTAATCCAACATCATGTTTCTGCATTATTTCAAATCGACACCCTTCAAAAGGAGTCGTCGGTTAATTTAAAAGGTTTACTTGACGTTGTTAATAAAAATATACGTGCCCTAGAATCCTTAGATGAACCAGTTAAATATTGGGATACATTACTCATTTATATTATCACACACAAATTAGATAGCAAAACTTATCGTGAATGGGGTGAGTATAAGGGTCGCCTGGACAAGAATTCAAAGGTAACATTTAGTGTTTTTATTACTTTTATTAAAAACCGTGCTGAGATATTAGAGACGTTCGAGTTAGAAGCTACGAATACTAAACACTCACACACAGGTAAAACTTCACAGAAGGTTAGGTCAATGTTGGTACAAGATTCTAATAAAAATTATTCAGGCGAAAGTTCAAGTAAACAGGATGATAGTGGTTCAACTAAGCCGAAGAATTGTATTAAGTGTAACGGTGACCATAAATTAATTAGTTGTCCTCAGTTTTTATCGTTGAGCAATGAAGCTCGTTTACAGTTATTACCTAAATATAAACTTTGTTACAACTGTTTTAGTGTTGGACATTATGCAAACAATTGCAAAAAGCCAGGTTGTAAAATATGCCACCGTAAACACAACACTATTGTTCACGTTGACAAATCATTGAAGTCAGACGCAAGTGGTACTTCTGCAAGCCGTGTTGTTGTTGACACGAACGGCATCGGCAGTGCGACTGTCTCCACTCAGCCCACAACTATAGGTATAGGTACCGGTGTGTCGCTGTCCGCGAGTCTTGAACACGGTGACGTGTTATTATCCACTGCACTCGTAAAGGTCATGAGTACTAATGGTCAGCAGTATGTCGCTCGTACGGTGCTGGACAGCGGCAGTACGTCATGTCTCATGACTGAGAAGTTATACCACCAGCTAGGTTTGACTGCTAAGACTGTAAACAATTCTATTATAGGTATCAACAACTCATCATCTTTTATCAATAAAATGTGTTCCGTATCAATTCATTCGTTAAATAATAATTTTTGTACCACTATTAATTGTTTTATTCTCCCATCTGTCACAGATAAGATTCCAAGTAATCATGTTAACTTGTTAAAAATTAAGATTCCGTCTGATGTTTGTCTTGCAGATCCCAACTTTAACTCACCGGCGCCTGTCGATATGTTGTTGGGTGCTGACATCTTTTGGGATTTATTGGAATCTCAACGAATTAAGTTGGGTGATGGGCAACCAATTCTCTGTGAAACTAAATTGGGTTGGTTGGTCTCCGGCCCAATAAATAATTGTTTGCCTTCTAAAGTTTTAAAATGTAATTTTATAAAGGTGCGTTCAGACTGCGATGACGAATTAAGTTTTAATGTTGATCAACAACTTACTAAGTTTTGGCAACTTGAAGAGGTATGTACTACGTCTCCGCTTTCATCAGAAGAGAAGCTATGCGAGGAGCATTTTATAAAAAACACTACTCGTTTGGCAAATGGACAATTTTGTGTAAGGATTCCTTCAAAATGTTCCCCGGACACTTTAGGCGAATCTTTGTCGAGAGCCAAACATTGTTTAGCTTCATTGGAACGTAGGTTCAAATCCAAAACTCAGTTTTGCAATATGTACAAAGAGTTCATGTTGGAATATGAAACTTTGGGTCATATGTCTAGATGTAAAACTATTGATGATCAAGCGTTTTACATTCCGCATCACGGGGTTCTGCGCGAAAGCAGCACCACCACTAAGTTAAGGGTGGTTTTTAATGCAAGTAGCTTAACTAATACTGGTACTTCTATTAATAATATCCAGATGATTGGACCCGTGGTACAGGACGATCTTTTATCGATCCTGTTGCGTTTTAGACAACATAAGTATATCTTAGCTGCTGATGTTGAGAAAATGTACCGGCAGATAGTTGTTCATTCAAATGATAGGTATCTTCAACAAATAGTTTGGCGCAATAATCCGTCAACTGCATTACAAGCTTATCAGCTTAATACCGTGACCTACGGAACGGCCAGCGCTCCCTATCTAGCAACCCGGTGTCTTCGGCAGTTAGGGCTTGAGTGTGTTGATAAGGAGGTTGGTGACGTCATTCTTCACGATTTTTACGTGGATGACTTGCTCACCGGAGGAGATGACATCAATAAGGTCAAGGAGTTGCGTCATAAAGTTACTTCAACTCTCGCTTCAGCGCAGATGAATTTAAGAAAGTGGAAGTCAAATGACGCACAATTGGTAATTGGTTCTGACTTTCCCCAGTCTTCACTAGATTTGAATGTTGGTGGATTTGAGTCAACCAAAACCTTAGGTCTAGGTTGGCAGCCATTGTCAGATTATCTTTGTTTTCCAATTAGTCAGTCAGTTGACTTTAATAACACAAAACGTGAGATGCTTTCGATTATTGCCCAAGTGTTTGACCCGCTTGGATTATTAGCTCCGTGTGTAATTGTTATGAAGATTCTACTACAAAAGTTATGGTTGAAAAAACTGTCTTGGGATGAACAGCTATCTCCGGACATTATTAAGCTTTTTAATGAAATGATTACCAATTTACCTAAATTAAATGAAATTCATATTCCACGTCGAGTTTTAATTGATTGTTACGAGTTTTTAGAATTTCACATTTTTACTGACGCGTCTGAACGCGCCTACGGCGCTTGCCTTTATGTGCGAAGCGTTGATAAGCAGGGACAGGTTTTAGTGCGTTTATTGTTAGCCAAATCCAGAGTGGCGCCACTCAAGCCAACGACCATACCGAGACTTGAGCTATGCGGTGCACTTGTGGGTGTTCGCCTCTTTGAAAAGGTTGTGTCGGCATTACGAGTCAGAGCTCGTCGCACTTTCTTTTGGACTGACTCCACTATTGTTTTAGGGTGGCTAAAAATCTTACCAAATAAATTACAGCCGTTCGTTCGTAACAGGGTTGCTGAGATTTTAGACAAGACTGGTGGCTGTGAGTGGAGACATGTCCCAACCAACCAAAACCCTGCTGATTATTTGTCTCGTGGATTAGACATTAATGTTTTATCTAGTTTAAGTGATTGGTGGTCCGGTCCTAGTTTTTTAACAAATGACATTTCTTATTGGCCTTCTAAATTAATAAATTTTAACAACGAAAGTTTGCCTGAAATTAAATTAGATGTCACCTTGCATGTTTTATCTAAAAACAATTTTGATGAATTGATTAATTTTACACGATTTTCAAACTTCTTACGACTTCAGCGAACAGTCGCCTATGTTTTACGTTTTATTGACACATGTAAAAAACAACCATTTCGCGGTCCTCTTTCTGTGCATGAACTCGAAAGGGCTTTAAACCTTATTATACGTTTATCTCAAAAGCAATCTTTTAAAGATTATAAATTACTTCTCAATAACAAACCATTACCTAAGAAAAGTGAATTAAATAAATTTAACGTTTTCTAGACGAGAATAATATAATGCGAATTCGAGGTAGACTAGAACATTCTGATTTTCCTTATAATAAAAAGCACCCGATTCTTATTCAATCTAGTCATCATTTTTCTAAATTACTTTTTAATCATGAGCATAAAAGATTGTTTCACGCTGGACCCCAGTTGTTGTTGGCGTCTATACGAGAGACGTACTGGCCCATTCGAGGCCGCAATTTAGCTAGGATGTGCTGTAAACAATGTGTTCGATGTTGCCGATTTAGAGGTAAAACTGTATTTCCTATAATGGGAGATTTACCACAGCAGCGACTTCTAGCAGGTTTTCCTTTTGAAAATATAGGCTTGGACTATGCAGGTCCTATTCAGTCAGCTGTTCGTCAGGGCCGTGGCTGTAGATTAGTAAAAGTTTACATTGCCATTTTTGTTTGTTTTTCAACAAAATCAATTCATCTTGAGTTAGTCGGTGATTTAACAAGCAATACTTTCGTTTTGGCATTAAGGAGATTCATCTCACGCAGGGGAAAGCCGAGAAACATCTACTCGGACAATGGCACCTCATTTGTTGGTGCATCAAATGACCTTTCTAGGTTTCTTAAGGCGAGTTGCGATTCGCTGTCTGAGGAGATGGCTAAGGAAGGAATTAACTTCCATTTTATTCCTGCATATTCCCCTCATTTCGCTGGCCTTGCGGAGGCTGGTGTAAAATCAACCAAGCATCATCTAGTCAGAGTGCTGGGCCTTTGTAACCTTACCTACGAAGAGCTATATACCATGATGGTGCAGGTTGAAGCTATATTGAACTCCAGACCACTGACGCCGTTATCATCAAACCCCGAGGATCTGACGCCACTCACACCCGGACACTTTTTGATTGGACGTCCCATGACATCGCTGCCGTCACCTGATTATCGAGACCAGTCCATTAATTCTCTTAAACGTTTTGAGCGTATTGAGCTTCTCCGACAGCATTTTTGGAGTAGATGGAGTAAAGAATACGTATCGGAGCTCCAACTTCGCATGAAATGGCGAGCATGCACGGGCTCCTTGAAGTTGAATTCTTTGGTCCTGTTAAAGGAAGACAACCTCCCCCCACTCAAGTGGAAAATGGGTCGGATCGTTGCCACATACCCAGGAACAGACGGAGTAGTCAGAGTTGCAGACGTCAAGACTTCTAGTGGTCTGTTACGCAGATCATTCAGCAAGATTTGTCCGTTGCCTATATATCCGGAGTCTGAAGATTCTTAGTGGTTGAAAGACCAGCTTTCAACGCCCGGGGGTATGTTCCCGCAAGCGCCTACCGTAGTTATGATAGCTACAAGTGTTATGTTGAGGTCGCGTATATCGATAACTAATCGATTTAATTTATAACCGTTTTATAGACCGATTACCTTCACATATGTAAATTATCAATACATTGCACGATCCCATCAAGCAACGTCGTTTTTTTGCATTATTCCCGAAACTATACCTGGACCAATCCCGTACACCCACCTATTCGAAAAGGACGACTTGGTTCGCCTTTAAGTGCGCCCAAAACTGGTGTTTTCTATAGGGAACTTTTAGCGGGCAGAAATGAGTTTTTAATCCTCTTTATAAGTGCGCCGCAAAGAATATTGCCGCGCACTTTTTGAATTTGGAACATCTTAGTGCTCGGCACCAAAGAAATCGAACGCAAATAGTGTTTGAATAAAGACTGGCTGGAATGACAGCCCTTAGTCACGCCGCGTCGCTGGCTGAATAAAAATTGTAGATTGTTTTTTTTCGGACAGTGGCATGGATGTGTAATGTTTTCCACGATGCGTTCACATGTTTTCGCCTCGTTCTCAATGGAATCTTCTATACAGGGTGTAGATCCGCATAATATTCAAATCCAAGGACGTCATTATACTAATGATTCTCGACTCAAAACAGCAATAAAATAGGTAGGTATTTTTTTAATTTATTTTTCCTTTTTACTGAAATCCGTAAGTGTGAACCAGCCGTATTTAAAAGCGGCGCGTCTGATACTAGCCCTATCGCGCTTTCACACACAAACAAACGCAAACATTCATGTACACAACGCGTACGCAATGATCCATTCAACAAATTTGTAGGCAATCCATCGCACCCCAACCAATCCAAGGCAAGGACCCGCGTCCCGCGCACCCCGCCCGGCACCCCGCCCCCCGCGCCGCGCTTCGCAGGCGGCCGGCGGCACCCCGACCCCGAACCGACAGTCATGTGTTTGTGTCATCGCAGTGCATGCGTTTTGCAAATTCCGCTTCTAGGTACGTGCATTGTTGAGACGGCATTCGATACAAAGTACAAGACGACGGACAATTTTATTACTCTAATGTCGAGTTGGAGAAGATGGCTCGCCTGTATGCCATCAGTGGAGACAGTTCCCGTTCACTAAGGTCGAAAAGTTTGGTGAATATTGGATCGGGTCGCCGAGACCCTGTGTGACAAGTGTTACAGAATCACGTGCCAGGATCATTAGTGCTTTCGACACTAAAAACGATTGTGTTAGTTTTACGTACCTAAGCTGAAGGAAAACCAGCTAAGTTGTGCTCCATTGTGCCAAGAGTGTGAAGGTGGCAAGAAGGTGGAACAATAGGTACATCCGGGTAACATACTCGTAAGTAGGTAGGTAATTTATTTATTACTTGTTAACTAATCGATTTTATTAATGTAAATCAGTTGATTCCAAAAGTATCACCACTTACTTACATTTAACTAGCAAATCTTTAGAAAACATTTTCATACTACCTACGTAGATCGGGGTAGGTATTATTGCCGGTCTTGAGGAAAACTTCAAATGAGCCAATTTAATCCACAAATAAAAACAAAATGACTACGAAAAGTTAGGGTGAACGATAGCAATAAAGCAAAACTTAAATTTAACACCTGATAGCAGGTCAGTGAACTTTTCATGGCGTCTAGTATTACTGTCATTAATAAGATTTCGTAGTAAACTGATGCTTAAAATGAGTTATTATCAAACGGAATGACAGGAATGTGGGTGATTTTCGAAATAAAATTACGTAAAATTATTGCTAAGGGTCGCCAAGGTCACTTCTCCGCGCACGATACTCGCGCGTCATTGAATTCACGCACATCTGCTCATCGATGTGTGTGTACGCGCGTAAACTGCGGTCGGGTGATTCTCTTTCATTTGTATTGAATTAAGGGTTTAATTCTGAAATACGGTAAAATTTCAACAACAAAAAAAAAGCAGCCCTTATTAGTTTTGCCCGGTACTGTACTTTCAATTGATTATTTATGACTTTTGTGACAACCACCTGAAGTTTGAAGTAAATGTAAAAATACAGCCTGTATAATTTTCATAATTGCGAAAATATCTCAAATGTAAATATAAGTTTTTAGTTGTTTTATTATTAGATAAATTTCAAGTTAGTTGTTGCTTTTTTTTAACCCGTATAATAATATTACAATAAAATACGAGGCGCTTTTTATTTTCTCATAGTGGGTGATGAAAAGTAGAGTAATCATACGGAACGCAGCTAAAATGTAAACGTCACTACTGTCAAGTTGACAAGTCGTCGTTCGTTCTTACCGCGCTTTGCGCACGCTTGGTTTTCTCAATTACCAAAATTATTACATTAATTACTATTGATAAACAATGTAAACCGTTTATAAATAAATACATATAAACGGATACACGGAGTTTTCATAGTGGCGACGAGATTCTACGAACCTACACGGCGAAAATGGGTAACGAAGACGACCTTTCCAAAGAGGTTAACATTCCGCCAAATTTCATCGAATGTTACGATCCTAAAAACAAGTTCGAGCGTTGGGTACAAAGATTAGAAGGAGCATTCTCTATTTACAAGATAACGCAAGCTACATCGAAGAATTCGTACCTTCTACACTACATTGGAGCTGATTTGTATGACACACTGTGCGATTTAGTTGCACCTACTACACCAGAGAAACGTACATACGACAATAATGTAACGTCCTTGAAGAATCACCTAGACCCTACTCCACTTGAAATAGCTGAATATTTCAAATTTCATCACCGACATCAAAAGGATGGTGAACCGATCAAGGAATACCTGGCTTCATTAAGAAAAATGGCCACAACTTGCAATTTTGGGACGTTTCTCGATTCAGCCTTGAGAAATCAGTTTGTATGCGGCATCAAATCACAACGTATTAAGGATAGACTACTGGAAGTACGAGACCTGACACTGCAAAAGGCGATTGACATTGCGACTGGAATGGAAAGTGCCCAGGCTGAGGCAACTCACACTCAAGAGGTGCAAGCAATTGCAGTCAAGAGAAAGACATCTACCGGATTAAAAAATACAGTACCTACTTCTTCCAGTCAGATTGTTTGTTTTCGATGTGGTGGCAATCACTATGCTAATAAGTGTAACCAAATGAATACGAAATGCAATTTCTGCCAAAAAATAGGACATTTGAAACGAATGTGCCTTAAACTGAAGAAAGTGAACCAGGTGGATACAGGAAACCCAACGGATTCTGCGTTTAGTCCTAATACCGAACAAAATCAAGAAGAGATTGTATGTATTAACAATTGTAGAGTTACTTCTTTTTCAAATAAGTTTTGGATTAAAGCCAAAATTAATCACACTGAGTTCCAGATGGAATTTGATAGTGGCTCAGCAGTGTCTATAATGAATGAAAAAGATTACCAAAAAATTGGCAAAACCCAACTTCTACCAACTAATATAAAATTATGTACTTATTCTAATGAGTTCCTAAATATTTTAGGTGTCACACAGGTCACAGCTACGATTGGAAGAGAATCAGTAGAGGTCAAGTTGTTCATTATTTCGGGGAATCAGCATCCACTCTTGGGCCGGGATTGGATATACATGTTCAATGCATTTAAGGGCTTCAGGGATGGTTTGAGACAAGTAAACCAAGTGTCATCAGGTAAGGTGCCACATGCTTTATCTTTGCAAAAGCTTTTTGAGAAATACAGCGACTTGTTTGATAACAAAAATGTTGGTGAGATTAAAGGGGAACCAGCTGCTTTACACATGAAGCCAGATGCAAAACCAGTGTTCTTTCGTGCTAGACCAATTCCTTTTGCACTAAAAGATAGGGTTGAACAACAAATTGAAAATTTAGTTCGGGATGGAGTCCTAGTTAAAGTAGACTACAGCGAATATGCTACTCCCATTGTACCTGTAATAAAACCTAATGGTAAAATAAGAATTTGTGGGGATTACAAAATTACACTGAACCAAAATCTTCTAGTTGATGAGCATCCCTTACCTACTTCTGAAGAACTATTCAATGGTTTAGCTGGTGGGGATAAATTCTCTAAAATTGATATACGTAATGCATATCTAAATTGGAAGGTTAGGGATGAGGACCAGCAACTATTAACTCTCAATACTCACAAAGGTCTGTACAAATGTACTCGTTTGATGTTTGGACTTAACTGTGCGCCGGCTAAGTGGCAAAGAAAGATTGAAAGTATCTTAAGAGACATCCCGGGGGTTCACTGTTTCATTGATGACATTAGGGTTACAGCTGCAAACGATGCTGAGCATTTGGACAGACTAGAAAAGGTGTTTGCTAGACTCGCTGAATTCGGCCTTAAGGTTAATCTGGATAAGTCTGAATTTTTGCAAAATGAAATTGAATACTGTGGATACAAAATTAGTCGCGAGGGAGTACACAAGGTTGATAGTAAAGTAAAAGCTGTTGTGGAGGCTTTAAATCCCAAAAATGTTTCCGAGTTGCAGGCTTTACTTGGCTTAGTAAATTATTATGGTAGGTTCCTACCAAACCTGAGTAGCACGTTGGAACCCCTATATATGCTTTTGCGAAAAGAGATATCATGGAATTGGTCAGCTGAGTGTGATAAAGCTTTACGAACAATCAAAAATCAAATGCTATCTGATACTGTGCTCGCACATTACTCACCTGATTTGCCTCTTATACTAGCTACGGATGCGTCGCCTACTGGCGTGGGCGCTGTCTTGTCACATATCATGCCTGATGGAACTGAACGGCCAATACATTTTGCTTCACAGACCTTAAATTCCTCACAGCGTAAGTGGGCACAGATTGACAAAGAAGCTTATGCTATTGTTTTTGGAGTAAAACGTTTCTTTCAATACCTTTATGGTAGAAAATTTACCTTGCATACTGACCACAAGCCTCTCGTCCAAATCTTTTCGCCTACTAAGGCTTTGCCTCTTCTTTCTGCTGCACGTATGCAACGCTATGCTGTTTTCCTCCAGGGTTTTCAATATGATATTAAATACAAGAAATCCAAGGACAATGCTAATGCAGATGCGTTTTCACGATTACCTGTTGCTGTGGAAACTAGCGAGCAGGAGGACTGCGACAGTTTTCAAATTGGAATGATTTCGGTACTGCCTATTACAGTAAACGATATTGCTGCTGAAACTACAGTCGATGAATCATTGGCGCCACTACTGTTGGGCGTGTCAACTGGAAAGAAAGTGTCTCTTGCTGATAGGTTTGGTATTGAACAAACTGAGTTCTCTCTACTAGAAGGTTGTTTGATGCGAGGAACTCGTGTGGTGGTGCCTACTAAACTCAGAGATGTTATTCTGAGAGATTTACATTCTAGTCATTTCGGTGTTAATAGAATGCTCGGTCTTGCGCGAAGCTATTGCTGGTGGCCAGGGATGGACAAAAACATTAAAGATATTGCAAAAAACTGTCGTGAGTGCTCTCTACACCTGAACTTGCCTCCAGAAGTAGCTTCGAAGCACACTTGGGAGAGTCCTACTAAACCATTTGAAAGAGTTCACATTGATTTTGCTGGTAAATTTCAAAATGTTTATTTTCTTTTAATAATTGATGCCTTTTCAAAGTGGCCAGAAGCGCATGTCTTAAACAGAATAGATACTGATTCTACTATTGAAGTTTTGGACAAAGTTTTCACTACGTTTGGTTATCCAAGAATTCTCACAAGCGATAACGGAACGCAATTTGTTAATCCAAAGTTCTTTGAATACCTAAAAATGCATGGAATCACACACAAAAGATCTGCTCCATATAACCCTGCCACTAACGGTCAGGTAGAACGCTATGTACAAACGTTGAAACAGAAACTTAGATGTTTAAATTCTATAAAAACACCTACACAGTCTAAAGTAAATGAAATATTATTTCAATATCGTATAACTCCGCACCCCGCCACTGGTAAATCTCCAGCAGAAATGGTTTTTACTTACCAACCAACCTCACGTTTATCGCTGTGTTGTCCAAACAAGTCTGCTGTATTGCCTCGGAAGGAGTTGAAGGTGGTACGCGTGCGGAAACTGATGCCAGATTCAAGAGTGGTTGCTCGCAATTATACAGGAGAAGGGAAATGGAAGTTAGGAGTAGTTGAGAAGGTTCTTGGAAATTTGCATTATTTAATTAAGTTAGATAATGGTATCACGTGGCGTCGACATATCGACCAGCTCCGTCAGATTGGGGATGACGTTCCTATCTTAAATGAAAAATTTACTGATGACTTTGATCGGGCTGAAGCTCAAGCACCTAACTCTGATTCTGCTTCCAATAAACATGATACTAACACAGAACAAAACATTGATGTACCTATAGATATTCCAGAACCTGGATCATTACCTTCAGACAAGGTAATACCAACCACTAGTGATGTTACTGTACCGGCACCTTCAGTGCCTAATGATGTTCCAGTTGAACCTGCTTTACGTAGAAGTAAAAGAGTGATTAAACCTGTTGTTCGTCTTAACTTGTGAATTTTACTGTTGTCTTAAATTATTTTTTGTTATCATGTACTTTTCTTGCTAAGCATTCAAGCTATTAACAATAGCAGCCAATAGAACATAAGTTTTGTGATTAGGTTCTATTAACTTGTTTAAGAAAGTATTATAAGTTATTATTGTATGTTGATACTATAATTGTTTATGATAAGTTTTAATTAAAACTTGCGTTTGGGGACAGTAGTTAAGAACGCTTGGTGACCTTTAGTTTAATTACCTATTTGTGAATTTATTTTCCTGGTGGGGAAGGAAACTGTTATAATCATACGGAACGCAGCTAAAATGTAAACGTCACTACTGTCAAGTTGACAAGTCGTCGTTCGTTCTTACCGCGCTTTGCGCACGCTTGGTTTTCTCAATTACCAAAATTATTACATTAATTACTATTGATAAACAATGTAAACCGTTTATAAATAAATACATATAAACGGATACACGGAGTTTTTGTGAGTAGTGGTTGCGATAGCCTAGTTGGTTAAGGCGTCTGGAGTACCTATCCAGAAGACGCAGGTTCGAACCCTGCTCGCAATCTGAATTTTTTCGTTTCTTTAAAAAAATATGTTTGCGAAGACGCGACGCAGGCGTTATTGCGTATAAAAATATAACTTTAGTTTAGAAGTCGATATCTAATACAACATTGATTTGATTGTAATATCAGACATGTTGGTTGGTAAGTAGTTTGAAACAATACCAATAGATGGCGCAACGTGTAAACAGCGTTCAAAAAACAAGGGAACGAGAAATTTCAGCTTTGTGAGTAGTGGTTGCGATAGCCTAGTTGGTTAAGGCGTCTGGAGTACCTATCCAGAAGACGCAGGTTTGAACCCTGCTCGCAATCTGAATTTTTTCGTTTCTTTAAAAAATATCTTTGCGAAGACGCGACGCAGGCGTTATTGCGTATAAAAAAAAATATAACTTTAGTTTAGAAGTCGTTATCTAATACAACAATGATTTGATTGTAATATCAGACATGTTGGTTGGTAAGTAGTTTGAAACAATACCAATAGATGGCGCAACGTGTAAACAGCGTTCAAAAAACAAGGGAACGAGAAATTTCAGCTTTGTGAGTAGTGGTTGCGATAGCCTAGTTGGTTAAGGCGTCTGGAGTACCTATCCAGAAGACGCAGGTTCGAACCCTGCTCGCAATCTGAATTTTTTCGTTTCTTTAAAAAATATCTTTGCGAAGACGCGACGCAGGCGTTATTGCGTATAAAAATATAACTTATGTGTCAGCTATTAAAATTTGAGGGTTGCCCTCGATTTCTCCAAGATCCAATCATCAGATCCTAAAATGGTGACAATGGGACCACACGGGAAACACCAGCTTTCGATTGAAAAAAGAATTATGAAAATCGGTTCACACCCAGTCGCAAGTTATGAGGTAACAAACATAAAAAAAAAAAAACAGTCGAATTGATAACCTCCTCCTTTTTTTGAAGTTGGTTAAAAATAGATTCAATGTCAGCTGCCCGGCCCCACAATAGGATGCCATATGACATAATGCTGTGAAAGTAGCTGAAGTAAACCAAACGCGCAGTTTCGACGTCGGTTAACTGCCTTATCTTTCTAACAGCATAAGCGGCTGAGCTTAGTCGCCCTGCTAGAGATGCTATATGGGGGCCCCATTGTAATTTATCGTCTAACGTGATTCCTAGAAAAACTGTCTGATTAATAAATTCTAATTTTTTTCCGTTCAATAAAATTTCACATTCGCTTCTTCTTACATTTGGTAAAGTGAATCTAATACATTTTGTTTTCTTTTCATTAAGAACTAAATTATAATAATAATAATAATATTCCACAACTATCACACAACGCCATCTAGTCCCAAGCTAAGCAGAGCTTGTGTTATGGGTACTAGATAACTGATAAACATACTTATATATTTCTAAATACATACTTATTATAGATAAATCACACCCAGACACAGAACAAATGATCGTGCTCATCACACAAACATTTGTCCTGGGTGGGAATCGAACCCACGACCTCCGGCATAGCAGTCAGGGTCACTAACCACTAGACCAACAGGCCTGACAATTATTAACAGTAAACCAATTTTGAACCTTAAGAATACAGTCATTAACAGTGTCTACATTTTGTGCACGTCTGTCAATTTTAAAAATTAAAGATGTATCATCAGCAAATAACACCGTCTGTGGTTGATTTTTTAGTAAATGAGGTAAATCATTAATATAGACTAAGAAGAGGAATGTACCCAAAATAGAACATTGAGGCACTCCCATAGTCATTTCAGCCCCCAATGAGTTTGTACCGTTTATCTGAACTTTAACCTGTCTATCTTTTAAGTATGAATTTAGTAAATCAAGGGCTTTATTTTTAATACCATAATGTTCTAACTTCAGCAAAAGCGTTTCGTGGTTTACGCAATCGAATGCTTTTGAGAGGTCACAAAAGATTATGGCATCCTGTGCTTCCTCCCAGGAGTTAAAAATGTTCTTCAATAGGGTAACACCGGCGTCAGTTGTACAACGACCTTTGGTGAAACCGAACTGTTGATCATGAAAGATAGAGTTTCTATTGAAGTGACATAGCAGTTGTGTAAGCATTAACTTTTCAAACACTTTACTGAAGACTGGCAAAATTGACACAGGCCTATAATTGTTCGGTTCTTTACAATCACCCGATTTGAAAAGTGGAGCTACCTTACTATGCTTCATGAGATCCGGAAACACTCCTTGGTCTATATTGCTATTAAATATAAAAGCTAAATAAGGTGCCACGGTTTCTATTATAGATTTACAGGCCTTTACAGACATTCCCTAGAGATCTTCTGTTGACTTAATTTTAAGATCCTTGAATGCTTTAATCACAGCTTGGGGGTTCGTGTGCCGAAAACTAAACTCCTTCGGGCAGGCCTTTACATTATTTCTAAGTAAGGCAGCAGAGAGTGCGGGTGACGAATTTAAAAACACAGTCGTCTTAAGAGGTATATTCGAAAAAAACTTTTCAAATTCCTGAGCTACTTCTACGTCTGTGCTTAGAGGGCCATGTGCAGTTTCTAAATTAAATTCGTTATTGCGCTGTTTATTCCTACCTGTCTCATTATTTATAATTTTCCAAGTTTTAATTTTATCATCGGCTGATTTAATTTTATTACTAATATGAATAGCGTTCAAAAAACAAGGGAACGAGAAATTTCAGCTTTGTGAGTAGTGGTTGCGATAGCCTAGTTGGTTAAGGCGTCTGGAGTACCTATCCAGAAGACGCAGGTTCGAACCCTGCTCGCAATCTGAATTTTTTCGTTTCTTTAAAAAAAAAAAAAAAAAATATCTTAGCTGACACATAGTTTTTCGCAAATCTTATGAAGTAATTCAAGTACTTGCGTATAGAAATCATCATCTCATGTAGCTGAGCTGATGATTCAAGGTAGAACTCCTCAAGTAAGAAAATTATGTTCGTGTTCGCATATCTCCGGAACTACAAGTCCGATTTAAGTAATTCTTTTTAACCGACTTCAAAAAAAGGAGGAGGTTATCAATTCGACTGTATTTTTTTTTTTTTTATGTTTGTTACCTACCTCATAACTTGCGACTGGGTGAACCGATTTTCATAATTCTTTTTTCAATCAAAAGCTGGTGCTTCCCGTGTGGTCCCATTGTCACCATTTTAGGATCTGATGATTGGATCTTGGAGAAATTCAGGGCAACCCTCAAATTTTATTAGCTGACACATAGTTTTTCGCAAATCTTATGAAGTAATTCAAGTACTTGCGTATAGAAATCATCATCTCATGTAGCTGAGCTGATGACGGAAGGTACAACTCCTCAAGTAAGAAAATTATGTTCGTGTTCGCATATCTCCGGAACTACAAGTCCGATTTAAGTAATTCTTTTTTTGTTGTACTAGGTATCGGGTACATATTTGAATATCGAAGATTAAAATATCTACGCTTAAAATATCGATGTTCAGAATATCGAAAATTAAAATATCGATTGTAACAAAATATCGAAAAATGTTACATCTACGCTTAAAACGTCGAAGATTAAATTGTCGACTGATTTAAATGTCGAATGATTCAAAATATCGAAAGACGTTATGTCGAAATTCAAAATATCAACGTTTAATACATCGCAGTTCATAATAATTATTATCTAATTTCATAATATCTACGTTAAAAATACCTACTAGTTGAAATATCGAAAAAAAAATGTCTGTAGGTATGTGTCTGAACTTTAGCACGCGGACTTGGGGGTCAATAAAACAACCGGACACTTTATAATGGTCTATTAAGCACACCAGTTCAAACTCAAAAAAACCCACATTATCCGAGACCCCATATCAATGCTGGGATAATCTTAACACCGCGATTTACAATGTTATTAATCACGCCATCTAGTAAAAGATTCCTTAACTAACAACACACACACACTTGGCGTTGCGAATGCAACGCCATCTATTATAAAAATACTAAACTAATTCAATAGTGTTTTACTGTGAACATACCGCCCACCAAGGACATAATGATATGTCCTTCATCATTACGAAACCGCCCACCATGAGGTCAAGGGCTCAAATAAACTAGAATAATTCAATGACAACTATGACGTGAACAAAATTAACATTTATAACAAGTCTCCAATTCCTAGATCGCACAAAAACTAAAAACAAATACTTAGTGGACTGTATAAACTTAAATCTAACTTAAAGAAATGTATAAACAGAACTTACTCTAACTTAGAAAACTATAAAAACAAATATCTAAAATTACACCTTACATAAAATTAGTTTCCAAACAACTTATGATAGAGTTACATTATTTTTCGATTGGCAAAATGCACAATTTTGATATGGGTCGTTTGATAGACGATCCATTACACTTGAGTGTTACTACACGTGTAACTTTATCCAAACCAGGATGCTTGTCTATTACCTTGCCCAAAAGCCAACGGGCAGGAGGTAAATTATCCTCCTTGACTAAAACTATATCTCCAATAGTTGGTTCTGGAATATTTTTTGTCCATTTATATCGCTGTAATAAATGAATCAAGTACTCATTTGACCATCGTCTCCAAAAGTCTTGCAACATACGTTGCGTGACTTGCCAACGTCTCAGGTTACTGACGTTAGAATTTTCGTAATTGCGCTCAGGCACGGCTATCAGAGGTTCACCTATCAGGAAATGACCTGGTGTTAATGGGGTGGGATCCTTGGAATCGTCAGGCAGCATTGATAACGGCCTGGAATTAAGGCATGCTTCTACTTGAGCCAAAAGAGTTGACATTTCTTCGAATGTAAGCGTAGAATTACCTATCACGCGTTTTAGGTGAAATTTGGTCGATTTCACCCCGGCCTCCCACAAACCACCGAAATTGGGGGAGTGAGGCGGAATGAAGTGCCAAGAAGTGCCATGATTGCCTAACCACTCTTTGATTTCTACAGCTACGGAAGATTTTTCCGTCAAATCTTTTAAACCCAGCGATGAAACCTTGCGATGTCAAATCGCTGATGGCTTCTAAATGTATGGCCTTGGTTACCATGCACACAAAGACACAAATGTACCCTTTGTATGATTGGTGGCCTCGGCCCTTTGACGTTCTGATGTTGATGGGACCAGCAAAATCAACGCCACTCTTTAAGAAAGGTCTTGCTGGAGTAACTCGACTAGATGGTAATTGACCCATAAGTGGGGTTTGAATAGCTGCTGAGTACCGTCTACACTTCACACATTTGTGTACGTAAGCCTTAATTTTTGTTTTAGCAGAAATAATCCAATACTTTGTACGCAACTGACTCAACATTAGTGTTGGTCCTCCATGTAAAGTCATCTTATGGACGTCATCAATTATTAGATTGGTAAAGTGACTGTCAGATGGTAAAATAATGGGATGTTTTACAGCTTCGTCTACATCTGCATTATTTAAGCGTCCACTGACACGGAGAATGCCATCATCATCAATGAATGGACATAAACTTTTAAGCTTGCTTCTCGCTTTCACACTTCCCGTTTTTCTTATATCTATAATTTCTTCAGAAAAGCTTTGATTCTGAACAAGTTTTATGCACGTTTTTGTTGCATCTTGTATTTCCTCTTTAGTTAAATACCTTTCGTATTTCTTCTTACCGCGCGATTGTTGCTTCCAACTTAAAACTCTTCTACAGTACGCTATAACTCTGGTAAGTTTTCTAAGAGACGAATATTTAGAAATTATGGTATTCTCACTAATTTCCTTTACTACTGTTTTACATGCTACTATTGGTTTTCTTTCTTCTAGATTAGTTTCTTTAATTTCCCTTCTACTATAATTAATTTCTTTATTTTTAAGCCAACTAGGTCCCTGTGTCCACAACTTTAAGTCGACACACTCTGAGGGATTCACGCCACGCGACGCGATGTCTGCAGGATTATCGCTTGATTGGACGTGCGACCACTGACTATTCTCCATAACGGTAAGTATTTCAGACACTCTGTTGCCTACAAAGGTTTTCCAACGGCTGGGGTGGCTGCTCAACCAGGCGAGCACCACTGTCGAGTCAGTCCAGGCATGTATATTTTCCTTACAGATACCCAAGGTGTCGGAAACTTCACGCAGAAGTTTTGATAGCAGCACGGCGCCGCATAACTCCAAACGAGGTATGGATACCTGTTGGACAGGGGCCACCTTGGTCTTAGCTGCGACTAGACTGACATGAACTACCCCATTAGCATCAATACACCGAACGTAAACAGCGGCTGCGTAAGCGACATTAGACGCGTCACAGAATCCGTGCAACTCTAATAAGACGTCAGATTGACTCGTGTGAATCCACCGTGGCAGACGGAAGTCCCTGAGATGGTGAAGATTATCTCTATAACTAAGCTATTCCTTTAACAGCTGATCTGGAAGTACATCGTCCCATTCGGATCCCGCTAACCAAAGGCGTTGTATGAACACTTTGGCTTTTATTATTACCGGCGCAAGCCAGCCAAGAGGGTCGAATAAGCGAGCGATGTCAGATATTACTTTTCGCTTAGTTATGGGAGGATCTGGCGGGGAAAGTTGCACTACGTATCTAAACTCATCTGACTTTCTCTGATAAGTTAGTCCTAATATTTTCGTGAGCGCATCCATCTTAAGCTCCAGACTGTCCTGCCCAGCAGCATCCTCGTTCATTTTAGCTAATAATTCGTCACTGCTGCTAGACCACTTTTGAAGTTTGAATCCTCCACGCGCTAACAATTGATTTAGCTGGTGGTAAATAAGTTCTCCCTCAGCGACAGACTGACAACCTGTTAATAGGTCATCTACATAGAATGATGTAAGAACTCTGTCTGCCGCTAGAGGAAAATCACTTCCTTCGTCTCGAGCAAGTTGCTGCAGAGACCGGACCGCTAAGTAAGGCGCCGACGACGTTCCAAAAGTAACACGTAACAATCGGATATGTTTCAATTCCTTGTTTGGATTGTCACGCCATAGAATGCGCTGATAATCCGCATGCTCATCTGCAACCTTTACCTGACGGTACATTTTCTCAATATCTGCGACCAAACTTATTGGGTGAAAGCGCCACCGCATGATAGTTTGACGCAGCTCAGGTTGTAGGGTTGGGCCAACCATTATCTCTTTATTTAACGATACACCATTGTGGTCTAAACATGACGCATCGAATACTACCCTAACTTTAGTGGTGCTTTTATCCTCACGCACAACCGCATGATGTGGTAGGTAGCACGCATCTTTACCTAACTCTACTTGTGGGACAACTTCAGCATGTCCTAGTTCAACGTACTCATTTATGACTGCACTATACTGTGTCCTAAGTGACTGATCTTTCAACAATCTTTGCTCTAGGTTCATAAAACGCCTACGGGCAATGACCTCTGATCCACCATATGTGCATCTGGGCGAATCAGTTTTAAATGGTAGTTTTACAACATACCTCCCAGTAGAGTCGCGTTTGGTAGTTTTGGAGTAGAGCTGCTCACACTTTTCTTCTCCCTCAGTCAAGATATTACTTTGAACTGAGGGCTCTGACTCCAGTTCCCAAAACCTTCTCAAAAACGCATTGTCATCAGCCTGATCTTCGCTGCTATTAATGACATGATGACAATGGACAAACTCACTGCTGGACGATACTTGTCCAGAAAGGATCCAACCTAACGCCGTATTTTGAGCTACGGGTAAGTTTGGTGGACCTTGAATTAAGCCGTCTCTAAGGACTTTACTATAAATCTCTGCGCCAAGCAAAACATCTACTTTGTTTGGCGTGTGGAATTCTGGGTCTGCTAAAGTTATACCCTTCAGCTCGGGCCAATAAGACTTCTCTAATTTCTCTGAGGGTAAAAGCGACGTAATGGTACCTAATACGAAAGCATGGACTTTGACTCTGAAATTAGGATCTAAGCGTGAGTGAATAGTCAACGTGACTGTAAACTTGGAAGCGAAGGAGCTTCTCTCACCGCCTATTCCTGATATGACCGATTTGGTCGGCTTCTTTTTTAGTCCAAGCAACTGTACTGCTGATTCTGCTATGAATGATGCCTGGGATCCCTGATCCAATAGCACTCTCAGCAGTTGTGTAGAGCCACTCTCTGTGTGTGCTTCGACAAGAGCAGTAGCCAACAAAACTTGACTAGGTACTGATCCCTTAGAAAAATGTGAAACTATACTTGACGTTGATGGTTCGCCTACTGATAACGATGCCTGAACACTAGACACCGCTGATTTAACGTCAGCTGCTGTTATAGAGCTTTCGTTAACTACTGTGGAGTTTGAGTCTGAGTTTGGATGTAGTAGCGAATGATGTTTTCGCTTACATATACGACATGACGCAGTTTGTCGACAGAACTTAATGGAGTGATTCGCGTTTAAACAATTATAACATAAGCGGTTGGTTTGAACAAAGCTATGACGAGATTCGTAACTCTCTTGAGCAAACTTTTTACAATTGTAGATTTTGTGAGCTTCTTTGCAGAATGGACAAGTTGTTGCTATGGTCTTATTGTCGGTACTAACTACGTGGTGAACATTTGCTTTAGGTCTACTTGACTTAGTATTTAAAAACTCAAGCGCACGAAATCTTGCTTCTAAAAAATCTCTTAAGTCCGAAAGCAGGGGTAATTCATCCTTTGAACTGATTTTTGTTTCCCATTGCTTTCGTGATTCGGAATCAAGTTTTGAACTAATTATGAAGACGATTATAATGTCCCATGTACTGACGTCAACTCCGAGATTTTTTAGACCGTTGAGACATTCCATTGTGGTATCTAGTAAACCCTTAAGACTATTAGAGCATTCCGTTACATTAGTTTGACTCAATAAGCGCTTTAGTAAACAATTCGACAGAAATCGTTTATTATTATATCTGCTATTTAACAATGACCAACATTCCTTGTAGTTGTCGGAAGTTACTGCAATATGTCTGACCAGTTGGTCTGCTTCCCCCGACAATAAACCCTTAAGATAGTGCAATTTTTGCACGTTTTCTAAACTTTCGTTGTTGTGTATTAACGATGTAAATAAATCTTTAAAGGTTGTCCACTCTGCGTAATTGCCAGAAAACTTTGGTATATTGATTTTTGGCAATCTGACATTATTTGATACTAGTGTGTGATCGACATTTGACTTATTACTTTGATCTGCATTACTATTACAAAATTTATTTAACACTTCTTTTAAATGTGTTTTGTACCAAATGTAAATTTCTTCTGTGCTATCATAGGCATTACTGACGAAATATTTATCAGACTCTTGTTGAGAGTCGGTAACCTTTTGAATTATGTTTCTATGCGTTGCTGAAAACTCTACCCATAAAGCTTCGAGAGCGTCTAATCTGGTCTCCACATATACCTTGGTAACCCTTTCTTTGGGTGATTTTTTGAAATTAATTTGAGCCTTTTCTATAAGGAGCTTTGTGTTTGATTGAACTCTATATAAAGCCTCCATTTTTGTTTGAATTATTGGAGTCTTTAAACAACAAACTACTGCGATTCAGCGTCAGCAATAAACCCAGTTTACCGAAAAAATAATTGGCTCAATGGGCACAGATAGACACTTATAACAGGTAAACACACAGAGATAATAAAATCAACACAAGTCCAATATAAAACAGGTACACACACAGAATAAAGTCAACAAAATATAAAAACAGGTACACACACAGAATAAAATCAACAAAATCTACTAAAGTCCAATAAATAATGACGAAATTTTCTATCTTCAGAAAATCCGACTTGCTACGTAACAAATAAAATGTACTCACGATTTTGCCTTCAACAAACCGCACTTCACTATCACTGAACCACTCCAGAGATGACTGCGTCACCTTGATGTAGAAAACGCCCAGGTGTAAACCTGGCGCCCTGCGTCTAACTCAGCTGGTGCTGATGATGTTCTCGTCCGCCCTGCGCCTTGCTCAGCTGGTGCTGATGATGTCCAGTACGCCCTGCTCCTCCTTCACTGCGATGGTGTCCAACTCCGCCTGGCGCCCTGCGCCAACTCCAGGTGCTGGTCCACGCGAACTCTTCAGCAGCTGCACTGGCTACTTCACTGTGCACACCAGCTTGGGTGTGCGGCGCTTCAGGGCAATCCACCCTGGTTTCCACGCCAAGAAACACAAAACACTGACTGGATCTCACTATCCGTCTCGGTTAGGACCATGTACTTTAGCACGCGGACTTGGGGGTCAATAAAACAACCGGACACTTTACAATGGTCTATTAAGCACACCAGTTCAAACTCAAAAAAACCCACACTATCCGAGACCCCATATCAATGCTGGGATAATCTTAACACCGCGATTTACAATGTTATTAATCACGCCATCTAGTAAAAGATTCTTTAACTAACAACACACACACACATCTATTATAAAAATACTAAACTAATTCAATAGTGTTTTACTGTGAACAGTGTCAAATATGTATCCTTGCTGATATTAACCACCTACCAAAGTAAGTCGACGGAGCCCCGCTTTGCGGGGCTCCTATTTCTGTTTGCAAGGTTTAAAGTAACCTAACACGAAGAGGATGGCGGGGTCTTTCAGACCCCGCCACCCTCTTCGAACCTAACCTGTCCGAGTCGGGGTGCCCCAAGTCCCGAGCTCGCTCCTCCTTAGTGAAATTACTGATTACTACCCAACAAGGTTGATGGACTTCGGATGCAAGAGCGAGCGAAGCGAACTCGGAACTTGGGGCACCCCGACTCGGACAGGTTAGGTTCGAAGAGGATGGCGGGGTCTTCAGACCCCGCCATCTTCTTCGTGTTAGGTTACTTTAAGCCTTGCAAATCCCCACCGTCGTATTCCCACGTTGTCGTCGTGGTGGGGCTTCTAAACTAAGAGGGATACACCGGGGAAAGGCGCGCCGCCTGGAAGATCGAGCAGTTAGTTCGAGCTTTCAGGCGGCGCGGGCCCAGTCGTCTGAGACTGGGTCAGGGGGGGGAAATGTTCACTTCCGGTACGCGTCTAGTCTATAGACGTAACCGTGAAGTGAACCGGGGAGGGAAATTCGGGGTTAGGGATAGAGGAACTCACCTCTATAAAAAAGTGACTAAAAAAAATGAAAAAGCTATTTAATAGTAGATTGTATGACAAGGGAGCAAAGTAATATTTTTACGGCGAGGGCGCTTTTTTGAATCCAGAGCGAAGTGAGGGATTCTACTGTAGAATCCTGAGCGTAGCGAGGGATTCTTTGGTAGAATCCCGAACGTAGCGAGGGATTCAAAGTACGCCGCCCGAGCCAAAAATATATTTTGCGCCCGAGTGATACACTCTACTTTTCATCACCCACTATGAGAAAATAAAAAGCGCCTCGTATTTTATTGTAATATTATTATACGGGTTAAAAAAAATGCAACAACTAACTTGAAATTATCTAATATTAAAACAACTAAAAACTTATACATATTTACATTTGAGACATTTTCGCAATTATGAAAATTATATAGAAGATTCCATTGAGAACGAGGCGAAAACATGTGAACGCATCGTGGAAAACATTAAATTACAACCTACAGTTAATACATCCATGCCACTGTCCGAAAAAAAAAACAATCTATAATTTTTATTCAGCCAGCGACGCGGCGTGACTATGGGCCGTCATTCCAGCCAGTCTTTATTCAAACACTATTTGCGTTTGATTTCTTTGGTGCAGAGCACTTAGATGTTCCAAATTCAAAAAGTGCGCGGCAATGTTCTTTCCGGCGCACTTATAAAGAGGATTAAAAACTCATTTCTGCCCGCTAAACGTTCCCTATAGAAAACACCAGTTTTGGCCGCACTTAAAGGCGAACCAAGTCGTCCTTTTCGAATAGGTGGGATGAAAAGAGAATTTACCCCAGGCGGGTACCAGCTGCTCCGCAGCTGGAGAATCCCGCACCGGCTCCGGCCGGTCCATCCCTTCGTATTCTGGGGGGGACAAAAATCGCTTTTTTCCCATTTTTGCTCCGGCAGTCGCCGCATCGAGCCAGGGAGGCTCACGTGCCCGTGAGGAGGAGTCACTGGGCTTGTCCAGTACGTCCGACTCACCGGCACCGAACACCGAGCGGGCACAGAGTGCCGCTCCAAAAAAGAAGGGGGCGATGGTGCTCGAGTCGGATTCCGACTCGGCATCAGACGCCGTGAGCTTCCAGAGCGTAGGCTCTGGAAGCACGACAAAGAGGGACGAAGGGAGCGCCGACAACAGGAGGAAGGAGTTCCTCAAGCGCTCCCGGGACAACGTCTCATAATCCGAGGAGGAGGCCGCCTCAAGCCGTAAAATCCCCACCAGTGTGCGGGGTAACGGCCGAGGCGGGACGTGCGGTAGAGGGCGGGAAGCTGAGCCCTCCCTAGAAAAATTGGTGGAGAACGCCATCCGCACCATTAAGGCCAAGCCTGGCAGGCCCGGTAAGAAGGCCACAAAGGACTTGGCCATAAGTAAGGCCACGGCCACTATAATGGCGGCGGTGTCGGGCGGCATCGGACGGCCTCCGCCCGCATCAAGCCCATCGGACGAAGTGTCCCAAATGCGGGAGAAGCTCGCCAAGCTCACGGCGGCAATGGAGGCTCTCCGTAAGGAGAACCTCCAGCTGAAAGCGGAGCTGGCCGGTCTAAGGAAAGGGCGAAGCCGAGAGGAGGTCCCGCAGGCGCGGACGCAGGCGCAGGCGCAAACGCGGCAAAAAGAGCCGCCGGCGAAGCCCGCACCGATAGACGACAGCAGTAACGCTGTCCTAAATCTGGTGCGGCAGGAGCTAGCGGCCTTCAACCAGCGCTTTACAGCGCTGGAAAACCGCGTCCTGCGCCCCCCGCTCGCGTCATCCTACGCGGCCGTAGCGGCTTCCGCGCCGCCCAGGTCAGCTCCGGAAAAGCGGGCCGCGGCGAAACCGCCGGCGCCTCCCAAACAGGCCACAGGGAGAGCTGCTCCGGCGGCGGCGGCACCGGCTGGGGCGAAGGCGGCCCCGCAGAGCCCGGTACAGAGGCAAAGAAAAAGAAAGGTGTTCCGGCGGCGGCGGCGGCGGTGAGCCAGCCGTCCCGACCTGTCCCGCGGCCCGCCTACGCAGCCCTCGCGTCCTCCCCCAACCGATGCCGAATGGCAGGTGGCGGGAGAGAGCAGGGCCGCTAAAAAACAAAGGCGGCGATAGAGACGACGGCAGCGAAAGCGAACCGTCGCGGCGAGACTTCGCGCCCCCAAGACCGCGGCTGTAGTAATCACTCTACAGCCGGACGCGGTCAAGAGGGGCGTGACATACCGCGACGTGTTCGCGAAGGCGAAGGAGGCGGTGAACCTCCGGGAGCTGGGAATCGACGGGGGCCTCCGGGTGCAAGTCACCGCGACGGGGGCCAGGCTGCTGTCAATTCCCGGCGCCTCCAGTGGTCCTACCGCTGACGCTCTGGCCGAACGGCTAAGAGCGTCCTTAGATACGGAGGAGGCTCGGGTGTCCAGGCCCGTAAAGCGCGCAGATCTGCGCATAATGGGCCTGGACGACTCGATTTCGGAGGGGGACGTGGTGGCCGCCGTCGCCAGGGCTGGGGAATGCCCTGTCGACCAGGTTAAGGCTGGCACCCTTCGCCCGGACTTCGCGGGGCTGCTGTCAGTGACAGTGAGCTGCCCCGTGCCCGCGGCGAAAAAGATTGGGGAGGGCCGAAGGCTCTTGGTCGGCTGGGTGTCCGCGCAGGTGAAACTGCTGGAACCCAGGCCTCTGAGGTGCTTCCGCTGCCAAGTGGGTAACCATACGGCATGCAAGTGCACCTCGGAGGTGGACCGCAGCGGCGATTGCTTCCGCTGCGGTCGGCCCGGTCATAAGGCCGGCTCGTGCAACGCCCCGCCGCACTGCTTCCTATGTGCGGCGGCTGGCAAGCCGGCCGATCACCGGGCAGGGGGCAAGTCCTGCGCCCCGCCCGCCAAGACCAAGAGCAGAGGTAGGCCCTCTGCCGCCGCTGTCCCCGCTACTGCCGCCGCCGCCGCAGCTCCTGCTGCCGCCGCCGCCACCGCCGCCGTCGCCGCCGCCGCCGCCGTGGCCACGCCCTCGAGGAGGGCCCTGGAGGAGGCCTCAATGGATTCAGATTAATGTCTCCATTGCGCTTCCTCCAGGCGAACATCAACCACTGCGCCGCTGCTCAGGATCTCCTGCTCCAGAGCATGGCGCAGTGGTTGATCAACGTCGCCGTGGTCGCCGAGCCGTATTTTGTCCTGCCCAGGAATGACTGGGTAGCGGACCTGGACGGCTCGGTGACCCTAATTTCGTCGGCCGCCGCCGGTACCCCCGCCCCTCGATCGTGTCGAGAGAGGGCACGGGATTGTCGCAGCCCGGTTCGGGGAGATCGCCGTGGTAGGCGTTTACTTCTCCCCGAACCGATCTATCGCCGAGTTCCAAGACTCCCTAGAGGAGCTGGGAGACGTCGTCGTCGCCCTCGGTTCCCTCCCCGCGCTCGTCCTGGGGGACTTCAACGCCAAAAGTCCGGCTTGGGGTTCCCGGAGCACGGACTGTTATCGGGGCAGGAGGCTCGAGCGCTGGGCCCGTGCGCATGGCCTGGTGATCGAGAACCGGGGTTCCGTCCCCACGTGCGTGCGGTGGACGGGCGAGTCGGTGGTAGACGTAACGTTTGCCAGCGCCGCCCTGTCACCGCGCGTCACCGACTGGCGTGTTGTGGAGGAGGTGGAGACCTATTCCGACCACCGGTATATCCGGTTCGACGTCTCCACCCAGACCTCAGACGCGCCGGTCTCAAGTGGACGGAACCTAAGTGGTCCGCGATGGGCGCTGAAGCAGCTGGACCGGGAGCTATTCCTGGAAGCCTCGATCGTGCAGGCCTGGGTGTCACCACCGGACAGGCCTGCCGACGTAGACGACGAGGCTGAGTGGTTCCGGGAGGCCATGTCGGAAATCTGTGACGTGGCCATGCCCCGGGTCCGGCAAGGACGCGCCCGGCGTCAGCTGTACTGGTGGTCAAGCGAGTTGGCAGCGCTGCGCGAAGCGTGCGTTGCTGCGCGCCGCCGGTACACCAGATTCCGCAGGCGCCGCACCCGACCTCCGGATGCGGCGACTGTAGAGGCGGAGCTGCACGAGGGCTACAGGGCAGCGAAGACCGCCCTCCGCGACGCGATCTGGCGGGCCAAGGAATTGGCCCGCGAGGAGATGCTGGGGACTCTGGACGGGGACCCATGGGGCCGCCCCTACAAGTGGGTGCGAGAAAAGCTCCGCCCCTGGGCCCCCCCGTTGACGCAGAGTCTCCGGCCTCAGTTCGTGGAGGACGTGGTGAGCGCCCTGTTCCCTTCGCGAGGGGAAGAGTATGCTCCCCCGCCCATGGCTCCGTCTCCGACGGAATCTGAGGAGGAAGCTGACGCAAACGCGGATCATAGCAGCGACGACGACGTCTACGACGCTCCAGAGGTGACCGAGGTAGACCTGAGAGTGGCGGTACAACGGCTCAAAGCCAAAAATACCGCCCCAGGACCCGACGGCCTGCCAGGAAAAGCCTGGGTCCTGGCCTTCGGGACTCTCGGGCCTCGACTTGGGGGGCTCTTAAGCGCGTGCCTGGAGAGGGGCCGGTTCCCGCTTCGTTGGAAGACGGGGAAACTGGTCCTGATCCAGAAGTCCGGGCGCCCTGCGGACTCTCCGTCCGCATTCCGGCCCATCGTGCTGCTCGACGAGGTGGGCAAGCTCTTTGAGAGAGTTATTGCAGACCGCCTCGCCGGGCACCTGAACCGGGTGGGTCCGAACCTGTCGGAGAGCCAGTTCGGCTTCCGCAGGGGGCGCTCGACGGTGGACGCCATCATGCGCGTGAGAGCCCTCACGACGGGGGATGCAGTGGCCCGGGGCAGGGTCGTCTTGGCGGTGTCTCTGGACATCACCAATGCCTTCAACACCCTGCCCTGGAGTTGCATCAGGGAGGCACTCCGGTATCACCGGGTGCCGACCTACCTCCGCCGAATAGTCGAGGACTACCTGACGGACAGAGCCGTCATCTACCCCGGTCACCGGGGAGAGTGGAACCGGCGAGAGATGTCGTGCGGTGTTCCACAGGGTTCGGTCCTGGGACCGCCCTTGTGGAACATCGGATACGACTGGGTGCTGCGCAGCGACCTCCCTGACGGCGTCAGCGTAATTTGTTACGCTGACGACACGCTCGTCCTTGCACAGGGAGAGTCGCACCAGGCGGCGGCCGACGTGGCGACGGAAGCGGTCGCGACAGTTGTCGAGAGGATCCGGCGGTTGGGACTCGAGGTGGCGCTGCACAAGACGGAGGCCATGTGTTTTCATGGCCGCCGTAACGCGCCACCGTCGAGTTACAGCATTACGGTGGAAGGAGTTCCAATCGGCGTACAGGGGACGATGAAGTACCTGGGACTCGTCCTCGACAGCCGGTGGAACTTCAGGGAGCATTTCCTGAGTTTGGCCCCAAAGCTGAACAGTACAGCGGCCGCCCTCAGGCGACTGCTGCCCAATCTCAGCGGGCCAAACGCTTCCTGCCGTAGGCTGTACGCTGGCGTCGTGCGGTCCATGGCCCTCTACGGGGCCCCTGTGTGGGCCCTGAGCATCCGGACGCGACCACAGAAGCTGGTCGCATGCCAGAGGGTCATGGCTATCCGAATGATCCGGGGATACCGCACGATTGCCGGCGAATCGGCCAACCTGCTTGCCGGATTGCTGCCTTGGGATCTGGAGGCGACTGCCCTCCAGCGCGTCTATGAGTGGCGCGTGGAGGCGCAGCGCCGGGGCGTGACCCCGCTGCCTCGCGAAGTCGAGGCGCGGCGCGAAGACCTCCGGCGCGATCTCAGGGCAGTATGGAAGGAACGACTGTCGCGACCGACGGCCGGGCACGCCGCAATTGCGGCGGTAAGACCCCTCTTTGAGGAGTGGCTGGAGAGAAGTCATGGCGTCCTGACCTACCGCTTGACGCAGGTCCTCACCGGACACGGAAGTTTCGGGAGGTACCTGTGTCTGATGCGAAAGGAGGAGACGCCTGGGTGTCACCACTGCGAAGATCGCCCGGAGGACACGGTGGAGCATACGGTGCAAGACTGCCCAGCTTGGGCGGAGCACCGACGTGTCCTCACGGCTGCGATAGGCGGAGACCTCTCGCGCCCGGCATTGGTTGCGGCCATGCTGCGGGGCGAGACGGAGTGGGAAGCGGTCAGCTCCTTCTGCGAGGCAGTAATGCTCGTAAAGGAGGAGGCAGGCCGCGAGCGAGAGAGGACAGCGTCCTCCCTCCGCCCCAGCCGCAGTGGTAGGCGCCCACGGCGACGGACGTCGCAAGATGATCTCCGGCCACCGTAGGCGCGGGCATGCGGGCAGCGAGTAAAGGGCAACTCGCTGCCCGACCAAGGACCATGCCCGGGTCGACGGCGCGTTGTGTCCCACGCGCGCCTCAAAGAGCGTCAGCATAATGACGGGGCCCCCCTCTCAGAGGGCCAAAGCCTGCCGGGGTAGCGGGATTATTCCCTTACCGTAACCCCGGAACGTAACAGGCTATGAAGGACACCGTGGATTTTAGTCAGTAGAAGTCTGACAGTCCCTCCCGCCCTGCCCGGGGTTGGAGGACTCATTTGATGATTTTACCACGCTAAAAAAAAAAAAAAAAAAAAAGCCTTGCAAATAGAAATAGGAGCCCCACGTAGCGGGGCTCCGTCGACTTACCTTGTTAAGTTCGATATTTCGGACATTCGATAATCTGTATTTCGATATTAAGATCTTTCGATGTAACTTTTGTAGATATTTAGATTTTAGATATATTGGACGTAGATCATTTCATCATTCGATATTTTAAACTTTCGATATTTTAATTTTCGATTTTACGGTCATTCGATATTTTCGTTTTCGATATTTTGAACATCGATATTTTAAGCGTAGATATTTTAATCTTCGATATTCAAATATGTACCCTAGGTATCGTTCAACTTAGGGAATACTGCAAATTTTATCAAAATCGGTTCAGTAGTTTTTGAGATATAATGAATGCAAGAGATGTTAACGATGTTATTACCGGTGCTACGGATTACGAAATTCTAGTGGACATGTAAGAAAATTATGTATTTGACAAGAATGTTGGTTGAATATTTAAACTAAAAAGAGTAAAATAAAAACTTTTTCTAAAAAAAATGTGACAGCCTTCAAAAACAACCACAAAAAGGGTAAAATAACCTACAAAACTTTTCTTTCGGAAGTCGGTGGCAAAAAAGACAATGAAATTAATAAAAAAAGTCACCGACTTCCGAAAGAAAAGTTTTGTAGGTTATTTTACCCTTTCTTGTGGTTGTTTTTGAAGGCGGTCACATTTTTTTTAGAAAAAGTTTTTTTATTTTGCAAAAAGAGCTGTCAGAGCAATTTACAATCTACGTCGTCGCGAATCTCTTAGGGAATTATTCAAATGACAGTGCCTTGTCAATTTATTTATGAAAATATAATGCATGTTAGGAAAAATCTTCATCTTTTTAATAAAATAAGCGACGGACATAATTTTAATACGAGAAATAAAGATAAAATTGATCAACCATATTTTAGATTGTCGAAAGTACAAAAATATTCTTTTATGGGGTTCTGTGTTAAATGTTACAATAAAATACCGAGTGAAATCTTAAATCTAAATGAAAAAAAAATTAGAAGTTACATAAAAAACACCCTTAGTAAACAAGCATATTATGAATTAGAAGATTATATTCAAGATAAAAATGTTTGGAAACATGCTGGTCCTGCTCCATAGTACAATGTAGGGCTTAAACAAGGTCAAGCTGGTTGAAATTTGAATGCTCACACACTTTTTTTTTTTTTTTTTAACGTAAAATCATCAAATGAGTCCTCCCACCCCGGGCAGGGCGAGAGGGACTGTCAGACTTGTACTGACTAAAATCCACGGTGTCCTTCAATAGCCCTTTATGTACCGGGGTCACGGTAAGGAAATAATCCCGCGACCCCGGCAGGCTTTGGCCCTCTGAGAGGGGGCCCCGTCATTATGCTGACGCTCTTTGAGGCGCGCGTGGGACACAACGCGCCGTCGACCCGGGCATGGTCCATGGTCGGGCAGCGAGTTGCCCTTTACTCGCTGCCCGCATGCCCGCGCCTACGGTGGCCGGAGATCGTCTTGCGACGTCCGTCGCCGTGGGCGTCCACCACCGCGGGTGGGGCGGAGGGAGGACGCTATCCTCTCTCGCTCGCGGCCAGCCTCCTCCTTTACGAGCATTACTGCCTCGCAGAAGGAGCTGACCGCTTCCCACTCCGTCTCGCCCCGCAGCATGGCCGCAACCAATGCCGGGCGCGAGAGGTCTCCGCCTATCGCAGCCGTGAGGACACGTCGGTGCTCCGCTCAAGCTGGGCAGTCTTGCACCGTATGCTCCACCGTGTCCTCCGGGCGATCTTCGCAGTGGTGACACCCAGGCGTTTCCTCCTTTCGCATCAGACACAGGTACCTCCCGAAACTCCCGTGTCCGGTGAGGACCTGCGTCAAGCGGTAGGTCAGGACGCCATGACTTCTCTCCAGCCACTCCTCAAAGAGGGGTCTTATCGCCGCAATTGCGGCGTGCAAATTATATTTGTAAATTGTGTAATTTCAATATTTTGTTAAAATGTGAACGCCATGTACCTTTTTGCTTTTTAACCGACTTCAAAAAAAGGAGGAGGTTATCAATTCGACTGTATTTTTTTTTTGTTTGTTACCTCATAACTTGCGACTGGGTGAACCGATTTTCATGATTCTTTTTTTATTCGAAAGCTGGTGCTTCCTGTGTGGTCTCATTGTCACCATTTCAGGATCTGATGATTGGATCTTGGAGAAATCGAGGGCAACTCTCAAATTTTATTAGCTGACACATAGTTTTTCGCAAATCTTATGAAGTAATTCAAGTACTTGCGTATAGAAATCCTCATCTCATGTAGCTGAGCTGATGATGGAAGGTACAACTCCTCAAGTAAGAAAATTATGTTTGTGTTCGCATATATCCGGAACTATAAGTCCGATTTAAGTAATTCTTTTTTTGTTGTACTAGGTATCGTTCAACTTAGGGAATACTGCAAATTTCATCAAAATCGGTTCAGCAGTTTTTGAGATAGGGAATAAATGAAAGAGATGTTAACGATGTTATTACCAGTGCTACGGATTACAACATTCTAGTGCACATGTAAGAAAATGATGTATTTGACAAGCATTTTGGTTGAATATTTAAACTAAAAAGAGTAAAATAAAAACTTTTTCAAAAAAAAAATGTGACCGCCTTCAAAAACAACCACAAAAAAGAGTAAAATAACCTACAAAACTTTTCTTTCGGAAGTCGGTGGCAAAATAGACAATGAAATTAATAACAAAGTCACCGACTTCCGAAACAAAAGTTTTGTAGGTTATTTTACTCTTTTTTGTGGTTGTTTTTGAAGGCGGTCACATTTTTTTTTGAAAAAGTTTTTTTTTATTTCTTATTATTTTTTTAATTTTTAGTCTAGATTTTCAAGGTACATTGCTTTGACATTAATTATTTCAAAAGCTGTTAAAAAATATTGTAAATCATTTTTTTTTTAAAGAGTTAATATGGAGTTTCTTGCCCATTCTTCTCCATACAACCTACCTTAGCGAATAAATAAATAAATAAATAAAAAGTTTATTGCAGAAACTTGTACAACTTTTACAATAAATCTTACACAGGGACCCCCTTTTAAGTAAAAAGTATACCTGTGCTAGGAGGCCCCGCTCCTCGATGACAATATAAGGAATGGTAATAGTGCACAAAATAGCAAAATAATAATAAAAATAATTAAAAAATACGACCCAAAGTAGTGTGTGTGTGTGTGTTTATTTGTGTATGTGCTGTGTATTTGTGTGAGTGTATGTGTGTATGTGTGTATGTGTACGCATTTGTATGCGTATGTGTGCGGTGCATGTGTGAAAAACTTCTATCTCAAATTGATGTTGATGTAGCTTGCAGAAATAGTTCAATTTCATCATAGGTCTTCAGTTTTAAACATTCAACTATTGCCTTTTTGCACTCCGTATAAGCCATGGGATAGATGTTAATTAGCTTATTTATTTTATTATAAAGCTCAGCGGAATTTGTGGTGAACTGTCTTTTAGCGTATGTTGTCTTAACAAATTTAACGGGCGCAGCGCAGTATTTTCGTCTTCTATTCTGAAGGTGGGGGTCATAAGGCAGGACTTTGTGTAATTTTAAAACAGCATGGAGTATATATAGTTTCCTAGCTGAGAGAATACCACTAAGGGAGTATAACTCATTGGTTGGGAATCGGTATGGTTTGGAATACATAACCTTGATAAGAGATCTCTGTGCACGCTCTAGCTCAAGAAACTTCATTTTAGTCGCACCGCCCCACACAGGTATGCAGTAAATCAGAATTGGCTGAGCAAGAGAAACATAAATCAAAGTCAACATTTTTTTAGTAGTTACATGTCTTAGGTTCTTAAATATTGTGGCATGCGGGTTTCTAGGTAGAAATGTAAACCAAATGTCACTTAAAACATTTAATAAGGGAGCATGAGCACACAGAATAGATTCAGGGTAATAGGTTCTAAGGTCTCTAAGCACTTGTCACGGGTCACTTGGTAAGAGAGGTACTGCCCTGGGCTTTAGGACGCCGAAGACGACGATGCAGGGCAGGAGGCGAGCGCGTGGCAGACGCGTCCGCCTTCAAGGAAGCAGGCACGTAGATCGGCAGGCAGCAGGCAGGCTGTGAGTGCCCTCCGCTAGGCACGTGGCCCGCGCAGGCAGGGCACAGCGAGGCACGTGGCCCGCTCAGGCAGGCACCTCCACACGCGGCTGGCGTGAGGTCTCGGCACTCACGCGCCGCGTGGGTGGCCGGATCAGGTGGCGGGCTCACGGACCGTTAGGGCCGTGCGCGTGGCGACGTGCCAGCGAGGCAAAGCCGGTGGCGGCGTGGGCCTCAGCTCCCACGGGGTGCCAACGGCGTTAGTGGCCGCGTTGTATCGTCAGGCGCCTCTCTCCCGGGGTAGGCCGGGAGGCAGCGGGACGTCTGACGGTTCAGAGGTGAAGCCGTAGGTATTGTTGTTAGCCGTAGCCAGGAACCCTGGAACGATTGCGGAGAAGGGTGCGTGCGTAAGCGTCGTGCCGTAGCTCTGCAAGCCTCCGTCGATGTGTGGGTCCTTCAGCCGCAAGCCCAAAGCAAGGGGATTGGTGGAAGACTCACCCATCGCGGTGGCTTACAATAGAGGTAGGTATGCGCGCACATGCTCCAGGCATTCTCGAAGTTTCCTCCGCCGCGTGGCCAGGCGATTTAAGCGAGCAGCTAGGCACAGCGCGGCGAGGCAAGCATAGCGTAGGGTGCGAAAAGCATGTGGGCGCATTCACAGTGAGGTGCAATGAAGAAGAAAAGGTGATGAGTACATAATATAGTTTTACGACAGTAATGGTTAAAATAACGCTGATACAATAAAATGGCTGCCAGACCGCGTACACAAAGAAATACAAGGAAATGCGATCTGGCAGAACAGTGAACATTGAAATCACATGAGCACTTACCCGTTTAGCTCGGGGTTTTTGAGTAAAAGCAGCTTCCGATTCGAAAAAGAAATAACTAACGAAGCGGGCCCTTATATAGCACACACGAACGCCGCCAAGCGATGACGCGTTCATATGTGGAATATTTAGAGATGGGCAACGTTACTAGTGAGGTGCGTTTAGTCGGTTTTTTGCAAATCGACTACAACGCTACAGTACCCCGGCTGCTATGAAAGGATTTTCCCTAGGGAAAATCCGCTAGAAGGCCTGAACCACTAAACTGACTACCATAACGTTCATACATCCCATTCATGTGCTTCCATTCCATCAATCATTCATCCATTCATACTATGTCCGTCCCTGACTTGGAAGTAGTCCTAAATCAGTGACTTACTATCTCATACAAGAGGTAAACTAATAGTAGTGTAGTTTAACTCAAGACAGTCAGTTGGAAAAGCACGAGATAAAATAGCAAGTGAATCTCCGTAGGGTTCGGTAACCAAGATGTTAAAACGCAGGGTAATGTATCTAGCTACCTAGGTAAGAGTATACTCCGTTGTTGATTGTTGAACGTTGTAACAGGTTTATTCAAGAATAAAAAAAAATTTAGTACTCTACAAACTTTAAGTTGTACAGTCTTCATAGTATTATAGTAAAAATCCAAGTTCAAGTTAGAAGGAGTCCCGTTTTAAAAATAATTAAAAAAAACTTTGTTCAAAAACAAATTTCAAAAAAAATTTTTGAAAAAAAAATTTCTTTAAAAAAAATTTTCAAAAAAAATCTTTTTCCAAATTGTCAAAAAAAAATTTTTTTTTCAATAAGATAAAGTATTTCTATAAGTCTTAGTATTTAATTAAGTTTTATTTTAAAATATTCTATATTTATTTTATTTTAAAATATTTTATATTTATTTTATTTTAAAATAATGTTTATTTAGTAAAAGCTAAACTTAATAATTTTATTTAGGTAAAAGATTAAAAAAAAACATGCCATTAAAATATTTGACGCTGACCTTCCAGGTCCATGTTCAATGTCTATGATAGAATTGATCTAGGTCTTGGTCCACGATCAATGTCTACTATAGATTGACGATGTTCGAAAAGCCTATAGTCCATGACCAAAACAACTGTCAAAGTTGACAAGTCTCAGCTGTCAGTAAGTTCAAAATGTAATCGGTCAACGACATTCTAGGTTATCTTAGAACATGCTGTTAGGTCAAATAATTTTATCAAAAGAATTTTAATTAGCTTACTAGAAATATATAGGTAATTATTACCTTTACTCAACTATACTTACGCCCATTGTGTTATTTAGTGGTTGAGCGAAGTTATAGAAGTAGGAACTTTGTAGAAAGTTTAGTTTTATGGTTATGTTTACAAGAAAGTTTAGGTTTTGGTAGGTTTAAGGTACATGAGTTCAACAATCATACGAAGTGACGAAATTAGATTAGGTTTTAGGTTTAGTGCTTATGTGACAGAATTTTAGTTATTTAGTATTATTTAGTTATTGCAGTATTTTAGTTTAGTTATTAAATAATAGGTAGTTTTCACGCATAGGGCTTGTTTTTTGAGTTGCGATCCGCTCATAGTTAGTTATTATATTAAAATAGGTAGTTTTCACGCATAAGGCTTGTTTTTTGAGTTGCGATCCGCTCATAGTTAGTATATAACTGGGCAGCTCCAGTATATAAAAGTAGCAAGTAAATACCATGTAGTGATATTCACTGACTGGATTTGGTTTAGAGCCAAATCCTTTAGACTTGTAACCAGGGTAGACTGGCACAAGATTGGTAACCGGGGTAGGGCCGGGAACCAAGTAGTTTAGGTGGATATCATGTAGTGATATCACCAAGGAATCTGGGGTAGGGCCAAATCCTTTAGACTTGTTACCAGGGTAGACTGGCACAAGATTGGTAACCGGGGTAGGGCCGGGAACCAAGTAGTTTAGGTAGATATCATGGAGTGATATCACCAAGGAATCTGGGGTAGGGCCAGATCCTGTAGACTTGTTACCAGGGTAGACTGGCACAAGATTGGTAACCGGGGTAGGGCCGGAAACCAAGTAGTTTAGGTGGATATCAAGTAGTGATATCACCAAGGAATCTGGGGTAGGGCCAGATCCTGTAGACTTGTTATCGGGTTAGGCTGATACAAGATTCAACTGTGGTATGTAGTACCTTCAGTTGTTAGGGTAGTAATTTTGGACTATGCCATTTTAAAGTTATCTTATAGTGATAGAGGACTATAGTAAGTAGTTTTAATAGTTTAGTTTATTATTTTTTATTTTAGTTAGAATCAAAATTAGGTGTGTAGTTTATCAAAGTTTTGGATTTCTTTAGTCAGATTAAGATAAAAGTTTGTTTGAATTTAGTTTTAAATTTTTATTTAGTTAAATTTTATTAGTTAAAATAAGTTAATTTACTTGAGTTAAATTATTAAACAGTATTTAAAATTAGGTTATGATCAGCTGTTTTTAGTTAGAATAAAAATAAAAGTTTAGAGTTTCTTTAGTTTCATTTTTTATAAAAGTTGATTAGTCTATTTTTATAAAAAAACAGTAGATATGGCATTTTGGTATGCCTTTAGTATAACTATAATTAGGTTATAGCTATCTAAGGTAGGCGGCGAAAGCGGTAGAAGCTGCACGCCTGAGATTAAGAGACTTAATCTCTGGTACAAGTGGACCTCCTACAACCAGGTGGAGAATGGTCGTAGATCCCTTGGCATCGTCTGACCCAGTAGTGAGTCAGACACTAGTAGTTAGCTAGGCCTACGGGAATTACGATGGATAGATCCACCATAATTCCTTGACATGGAAAGTCATATTGATAGGTAAAAGTTTTAGTAAAACCAAGTTTAAATTTTAAAATTTTGCAAGTTAAATTATTTATATATTATTTTTTATAGTAGGGGGGTATTTAGAAAAATTTGTTCTAGAATTTACGAGAAAAAATTCCTTTTCATAGTAACCAGGTAGACTTTCAACTACAAGCAGTTTCAATGTTCCTGTAGTCAAGTAGGTAGTTAATAGTACTTCTAGAGTAAACCCTCAGCAAGGTAAACTATAGTGACCAATAGGTTAGAGAGAGAACTTAAGTTCAGCATCTTGATTTAGAGTCAAAGATGTTAGAGAGAAATCTTAAGTGCTCAGCCTATAGGTCGGTAGGTTGAAATACTATTATTTACTAGTTTTTTTTGAGTTTTTTAGAACTGTGGCATGCGGGTTTCTAGGTAGAAATGTAAACCAAATGTCACTTAAAACATTTAATAAGGGAGCATGAGCACACAGAATAGATTCAGGGTAATAGGTTCTAAGGTCTCTAAGCACTTGTCACGGGTCACTTGGTAAGAGAGGTACTGCCCTGGGCTTTAGGACGCCGAAGACGACGATGCAGGGCAGGAGGCGAGCGCGTGGCAGACGCGTCCGCCTTCAAGGAAGCAGGCACGTAGATCGGCAGGCAGCAGGCAGGCTGTGAGTGCCCTCCGCTAGGCACGTGGCCCGCGCAGGCAGGGCACAGCGAGGCACGTGGCCCGCTCAGGCAGGCACCTCCACACGCGGCTGGCGTGAGGTCTCGGCACTCACGCGCCGCGTGGGTGGCCGGATCAGGTGGCGGGCTCACGGACCGTTAGGGCCGTGCGCGTGGCGACGTGCCAGCGAGGCAAAGCCGGTGGCGGCGTGGGCCTCAGCTCCCACGGGGTGCCAACGGCGTTAGTGGCCGCGTTGTATCGTCAGGCGCCTCTCTCCCGGGGTAGGCCGGGAGGCAGCGGGACGTCTGACGGTTCAGAGGTGAAGCCGTAGGTATTGTTGTTAGCCGTAGCCAGGAACCCTGGAACGATTGCGGAGAAGGGTGCGTGCGTAAGCGTCGTGCCGTAGCTCTGCAAGCCTCCGTCGATGTGTGGGTCCTTCAGCCGCAAGCCCAAAGCAAGGGGATTGGTGGAAGACTCACCCATCGCGGTGGCTTACAATAGAGGTAGGTATGCGCGCACATGCTCCAGGCATTCTCGAAGTTTCCTCCGCCGCGTGGCCAGGCGATTTAAGCGAGCAGCTAGGCACAGCGCGGCGAGGCAAGCATAGCGTAGGGTGCGAAAAGCATGTGGGCGCATTCACAGTGAGGTGCAATGAAGAAGAAAAGGTGATGAGTACATAATATAGTTTTACGACAGTAATGGTTAAAATAACGCTGATACAATAAAATGGCTGCCAGACCGCGTACACAAAGAAATACAAGGAAATGCGATCTGGCAGAACAGTGAACATTGAAATCACATGAGCACTTACCCGTTTAGCTCGGGGTTTTTGAGTAAAAGCAGCTTCCGATTCGAAAAAGAAATAACTAACGAAGCGGGCCCTTATATAGCACACACGAACGCCGCCAAGCGATGACGCGTTCATATGTGGAATATTTAGAGATGGGCAACGTTACTAGTGAGGTGCGTTTAGTCGGTTTTTTGCAAATCGACTACAACGCTACAATATCCAAATGAGTTTTCTCGTACGGGCCATGACCATCTCTGTGTGAGTATGCCAAGATAACCGCTGATCTACAATAACACCAAGGTACTTTATGTGTGCCACTTTCTCAATATTTTCACAAGAGCAATGTGCCCCAGACATATTATGACAGGTGTGGATTTTGAGTGTTACGTTATGTCCAGGTTGAGTGTTGTTGTAGATGGTAAATGCAATATATTTTGTTGTAATGGATGTAGAATCAATCCCTTCCCTTCCTATTCCCTTTAAATTTAAATATCGACGTTCAAAAGTGCCTCTTTGATGGCCTAATTGGAATAAATGATTTAAAACTGCCCGAGTAATACGTCAAATTTTTGTTCCGTATTTTAGAATTAAATTAAATTAGTAATTAGGCTATAATCAACTGTATTTTAGTGTGTAATCGTATTGTTATTGTGTAAATACGCAGGAATATTGTTTTCCTAATAATTGGACCATTATAAAAAGTTTTGGGTGACACCGGTAACCTAAAACAATCAGCTGATGCACGTACTACGGATCTAAAACGGGGAGTATCGTTCACTTTTTATTTATAAATTGCACACATTTGTTATTACTGTATGTAACGCCAATTCTAACTCATTACAATATATTTTATTTGATTTTTGGCACTCCATTGGTGGTTGCAATTGCAATTGATTAACTTTTTTGGAATACATAGTTAATAAATATCCACTTAAATTAACCTTATAAGATATTTTTATTTTTTATTTTAGCGTGGTAAAATCATCAAATGAGTCCTCCAACCCCGGGCAGGGCGGGAGGGACTGTCAGACTTCTACTGACTAAAATCCACGGTGTCCTTCATAGCCTGTTACGTTCCGGGGTTACGGTAAGGGAATAATCCCGCGACCCCGGACCTTATAAGATACTTAGTGAGAATTATTGTCTTTATGTAATGACTGTACTTTAAAAATTAAATATTTTTTGTGCACTTAGCAAAGTATGATGATGATGATGCCATCTAGCCGATTTCGGCCACAGCGACTGCAATCGATGGCTTTTAGAGTGGTTGAGAGCTTTGATGTGCCCTTTCATGCGCTCTCCAATGACTCGCATATCCAACTTTTGCCATAAAACTCCCAGCACAAAGTGGACATGTAAGAACACCATTGATGACATTGTAATTTATATTTGCAGGTGGACTAGCTTTTATGTCATCACGCTTCTTGTCCATTTGTAACCTTCTTGTCTCTTCAAAGGTGTAAACCTGCTCCTATACACAGTGTCTCCACTCGGGCCGATATTGTGCCTGGTTCTCCTATGTAGAAGGATCAATTTTGCACTTCTTAAAGTGTCTTTTAAGAACATCCTTGAAACGCAGCAACTGACCACCGTGTTTCCGTTTCCCTTCTTGGAGTTCCGAATAGAAGATACGTTTCGTAAGTCTATCATCGTGCATTCTATGTACATGCCCACACCACCTTAACTGACGCCTCATTAAGTAAGCCTCTATGCCCAGGACGTTACCTCGCCTTAAAACAATCGTATTTCTAATACGATCCGACCAGCTGATGTGCATGATGCTTCGAAGGCATTTTAGGTGAAATTTATCCAACGTCCTTATATGTTTACGATAGAGGCACCACGTTTCTGACGAGTACAACAGATTTGGAAGAACTATTGCCATGTACACCGAGATCTTGGGGTGCTATGACAGGAAACCTCCACGTGCGCCCGTGGACTGGAGTTCCCTCTCGGATACGTCCAGGGGGAAGACCAGTTTTTCGGGCCGGTGCAACCTGGGATGCGGGCAAAAACTCTTCCTTAGGCACTATGTGCCCAAGTGGTCTCTTTGCCGTTGCCCGTATGCGAATAGCCTGTCGTGTGGATGCTGCAACGCGTGTCCCTCTGATCAGCAGAGGGCACAGCGGCGGAGCGGGCTTGCGGACGGTGAGTGATTGGTAGCTCGCCGTCCGACCAAGGACCAAGCCCGGGTCGGTGGCGCGTCGTGTTTCGCGCCAAATGCCTGCTGGGGTCGCGGGTTTTTTCTTAACCCAGGTTACCGTGGCCCCGGAACGTAAAGGGCATAGGAAGGAACACGGGTGGATTTTAGTCAGTAAGAGTCTGACAGTCCCTTCCGCCCCACCCAGGGCGGGAGGACGATGATTTTACCACCTAAAAAAAAAAAAAAAAAAAAAAAAAGTACACCGAGATCTTAGTGCTTAATTTGAGATCATACGAACGAAAAACTTTGGGTTGCAATTTACCAAAAGCAGATGCTGCAGCACAAATTTTTTGATTTATCTCAGCGTCAAGATCTCCTTTGTATGTCACTATGCTGCCCAAATACTTGAAACATTGCACCTGCTTCAGCTTGCTGCTACCGATGAATATGTCAGGAATCAATATCTGGTCGTTTATGTCCATGGCCATAACTTCAGTTTTTTTAACATTAATGGAAAGACCAAACTTGCAACAAACGTCATTGAGACCACCTATCAGCGCCTGTAAACCCTCGCAGGTGTCCGCCACGAAGCACAGGTCATCAGCATACATGATTTCTGTTACTGTAGTAATAGAGACTTGAGTGCGGGCTTCCAATCTGGCAAGGTTAAATAAACCGCCATCAGCTCGGAAACGAATCCGAATGCCCTCTGAGATAAGTTTCAAGGTTTCCCGAATGACGACCGCAAAGTAGAGAGCAAACAGTGTAGGCACAAGTACATACACAACCTTGCTTCACGCCACAGGTTACCCTAAAAAAATCTGATTGTTCGTCTTTTACTGCGACGCAACAGGCCATATCATCATGAAGGAGTCGTATCAGCCGTACAAACTTCTCAGAGCATCCCAGCTTTAATAACAGAGTTCATAAAGCTTCTCGGGGAACACTGTCAAATGCCTTTTCAAGATCAACGAAACATAAATATAAAGGTCGACCTTGTTCTTTACTTTTCTCTTGAAGCTGACGAATAGAGAATATGGCTTCACAGGTTCCTCTTTCAGGACGAAAGCCAAATTGGGTTTCCGGAAGTATTGCCTCTGATACTGGAATGAGGCGGTTCAGAAGAATCCTCGCAAATACTTTTCCAGGTGTAGAGAGCAGTGAGATACCACGAAGAGTTGCAGTCTGATCGGTCACCTTTGTTCTTATACAGGGCGCTTATACGAGATAATTTAAAAGCATCCGGTACCTGCTCTTTATCCCACATGGTCACGAACAGGTCTCTCAGGACTTCATAAAGTCTCTCACCACCGTACTTAAGTAATTCCCCTGGAACATTATCGATACCAACCGCCTTCTTATTATGTTGCTGAACTGTAGCATCTCTGACTTCTTTCAAAGTTGGCGGTTCGTCTAGACCGGTAGTTGTAGGTAACGCGGGCAAGGATGCAATATATGCCAAATCTGCTGAACGATCTAAATTGAGAAGTTCATTGAAATGCTCGGCCCAGCGCGCAAGCACTTCATCCTTAGATAATAAACTCTCAGAACCATCACGAGATTTAATAGGCACATTAACACAATGGCTCGAACCAATTAATTTACGCACCTCCTCATAAAACGCACCAAGTTGCTTAGTGTCAGATAGCCACTGGATATATTTGGCTTTTTCTAGCCACCACTTGTCTTTAATACCTCTGGTTAACTTTCGTAATTCAGAACTTCTCTGCTTGATAGCGTTTGCGGTTTGTCTGTTTGTTCTATTGTTATCTTGTTGCTTTAGTAGATTTCGGTGCCTTGTCAATGCTTCTGTTATAAGCTCGCTATTCTCATCAAACCAATCCTCATTAACGCGTACTTTAGTGCCCGACATCTGAAAGCCAGTGTCCAGAAGCCGAGAAGAGAAGTCTTGCCATTGGACCTCAAGATCATCATTGGACACAGTAAATGTATTAAATTCAGAATTGATAGCAAGGGCGTACTCCTTTCTCACGTTGAAATTCTGAAGTTTTCCTACATTAAGGCGCGCAGCCCTTACTAGAGATGATCTGCGAAGAGGATGGAGACGAAGCTTAAGCTTTGTAATAACAAGCCTATGATCTAACCAACAATTTGCACCTCGCATTAAACGTGTAATTTTAACTTGGGGTATGTCTCTTTGGCGAACAAGCGCGTAGTCAATTAGGTGCCAATGTTTGGAACGAGGGTGCATCCACGTGGCCTTATGTTTCATCGGCAGTCTGAATAGTGTGTTAGTGATGGATAAACTGAGCTGGGCACAAAGGCTGAGTAATGATTGCCCGTTACTATTCATGTTACCGATTCCGTGCCTACCCAGCACACTGGGCCATGCTTCGTGGTTACGCCCAACTCTTGCATTAAAATCACCCAAGATTAATATTTGCTCCCTAGGGGAGACACTAGCTAGAGCCTGAGCCAATTCTTCATAAAATCTATCCTTAACCTCGTCTGAATTTGTCATGGTAGGTGCGTATACACTTATCACATTCAAGTAATTATCATTATCTAGATGAAGGCGTAACGATATCATACGATCTTAATTGCAAAACCCACCCCTGAACGCCTGGGTTCAGTTATAGCAGTCCCCTTCCAAAAGAAAGTGTATCCACCGCCACACTCTTCCCGTTCACCTTCGTCAGCAAGATGGGTTTCGCTGATTGCAGCTATGTCTACATTGTATCGAGCAAGCTCACGTGCTACAATTGCTGTCTAACGTTCAGGGCATTGATTAATGTCTCGATCCAGAAGAGTGCGCACATTCCACGCACCAAATGTCATAGTTGATGATTTCATATACTTTTTATTGCGTCGACCACAAAGAAAGGGCTGCACAGGCAGCTATGGTTACTACTTCTCAGATAAAGTGGGCGAACCATTTTTGGGACACCTTTTCTAGCCCCCTCCCCGGCTGAGCGGGGGAAGCAGTGCCTCCCTAAATAGGGCTGCTTCGTCACTCAACGTGCTACCCAATCCGTGCTGTCACCCAAATTGCAGCACGAAAACGACCACTCTCCTTGAGCCGCCTATGTGCAGACATCAGACAAAGCTCAGCTTGCAATACAGCCGAACCTCTCTACCTTTGTCCATCGCCATAGGACTTAAATCGGAAACCATTATTTGGAAGCAGTCAGGTGCGCAGGATATATTAAAGTGCATAAGTGTGCGCGCAGACACAGATGCACTCTCTCGTCCATACCCTCCTTGATTCAGTGGAACGGGAACCGCTACAACTGGAGAAAGGCTAGATGCAGTGAAGTGGCCGGTCAATAACTAAATATCCCCTATTGCCGCCCTTAAGGCCTTGCACAATGCCTAGCTGCCTAGCCACCCAAGATGGACCGCCATTGAAGCCTAGACAGACCCTATGCACTTTGCGGGAGGAAACCGCAACACTTGAAAATATTCAAGCCCCTCTACCAGGTTTTGCCCACGAGTCGACGTGGTTACCGGGATGTGGCCGCTGCGTGCAACACAGCTACTTGGAGCCACTGGTGAGAGTTTGTAAAATATCAACGATTTTTACTACGCACTCAGCCGCCTGATAAGGCCGACTGGCTGGAGCCCGACGCTGATATTCCACTACACCACTAGCAAAGTATACCCACTATAAGAAAAAAAAAGTGTTTTCAGACAATAAAACCAGTACAATACAATTCCCAATTTATATTGATAGCGTATTATTTTTATGTCAATAGATCAGCCTCCCATAGTTCAATCCTTTACTTAGCACTCTCTTCAATCTTTCCCTTTTTTTATTTTTGCAATTTTATGCCTCCCTCCTTTTATCACTATTCCTGTTCTCCATTGATTTTTACTGTTCTCACCATTTCTATTTCTCACTTTCAGTAACCAATCCAAAAACCATACCTGTGATGACCCGTAAGGCTGCTGCTCAGGATATGGAGCTTAAGTTGAGAACAGCTCTCCATGAGCTCAAGGAATCAAATCTCAAAGTCCAACAACTGTTTTGTTTTTGTTTTGCCGTGGAGCGCCGGCTTAGAATTGCGCTCCCCCAAATCATCCCGTGGGTGTCGTAAGAGGCGACTAAGGGACAAACCGGAGGTCGGGCAGCAGCGTCCTCCGTGTACTGCACATCCTCACTGCGATCGCCAACCCGCCTGCCAAGCGTGAAGATTAAGGCAAATAACCCCCACATGACGACAACCACAGAAACCAGGCCCCCAGTCCCCGGCAGCTCCGCTATCCCTGGCGCGGGTAGCGGTCAAGGTAACGGCGGAGCAGGGGGTGCTAAGAATCTCCGGAAGAGATCCGGCTACCCACCCCCACGAAGACTGGCCCTGGTAACACACAACATACGCACATTGAGGACTGACGAAAAGATCTGCGAACTGGAAGAGGAGCTGAGCAAGTTACGCTGGGACATTATGGGGTTATGCGAAGTCCATAGAGAGGGGGAGGATACCGTAACCCTGAAGTCTGGTAACTTGCTCTACTACCGGGAGGGCGACCAACAGTCCCAAGGTGGTGTCGGGTTTCTCGTTCACAAGTCCCTCGTAAACAACATAATAATCATCGACAGTGTGTCGAGCAGGGTGGTATACCTAATACTCAGAATATCCAAAAGATATTCGCTGAAGGTCATTCAGGTATACGCACCGACCTCGTCACACTCCGATGATGAAGTGGAGACTATTTATTTATTTATTTTATTTTATTCCTTTATTTCAGGCATCTAAAGGCCCATAACATATAATACACATATACACCGTGACTTTTTAGTCGTCTTACAAAAAGGGTTCACTTAATGTATCCGACCTAAAATACCTCTAGGCAAGTTCTTTTTTTTTTATCGTTAATAATAATTTTTATTTTTAATAAATAGGTACTGTTCAAACCATTTAATTATTTCGTAACTGTATGCATGTATGTACCTTTATCTAAGTGTGTGTGTGGAACTATCCTTTTAAACGCATGTATTAGGGAGCCGCAAGTTAGTATGAGAATTAAATCAATCAAAGCAACACCTCGTTAAGTTTATTTCCGTCCTTACAAGCAAACCTGAACCCTATCAACAAGACATATGGTCGAATTTCAAGCCGGACAAATAGCTACCTGGGTGGTCTAGCGATCCACGCGAGAACAAAGCGCCGCATTCCTTAGATAAGAAACTCGTTTCTTATGAGTGATTTGTGAAGTTATTACGCAAAGTATCATTGACGTGTTTTCTGCAGAATAATACAATTGGATTTATCTCTTCAACTACGTGACCTATATTGCATCTTCTTTTGGAATAATGACTACAACAGTGTCTACAGCTGAGCAATTGCTAACGGAGTTAGAAGATATTGCGTTATTATTACAAAAAGCGCAATCTAACTTGAAGAAATGTCCGAAGCAAAGACTTACTAAAGGATACATTGAAACACGCTTACAATCCATTGAAGAGTATTGGAAGAAGTTCACTACGGCGCATCATAACCTTGTGAAGGTGGTGCCGAAAGAAAAGAAGAATGATATACCGTATTTAGTAAATGAAGACTACTTTGTTTTTGAAGATTTATATTTATGTACACAAGCCGATTTAAAAGATTTATTATCGAAAACTATTAACCCGAGATTAAGTGATATTGGTTACAACAACAGCTCAACTTATGAAGGAAATCTCAAGCTGCCTCAAATACAGTTGCCTGCCTTTTCTGGGATTTACGAAGATTGGACCTCATTCAAAGACCTATTTACATCGTTAGTTCATAACAATTCTACGCTGTCAAAGGTTCAAAAACTTCACTACTTGAAGAGTAGCATTACCGGAGAAGCAGAAACATTACTAAAGCACATACAAATAACAGAAAATAATTATGATCAAGCTTGGGATTTGTTAAGAGATCGGTATGGTAACAGGAGGCTTATAGTGAATTCTCTGATACGAAAACTGGTTACGCAAAGAAAGATTCCTACTCAAACTGCAAATCATATCAAGATATTGCTAGACACAACCAGTGAGTGTATTAACAGTTTAAGAAACCTAAACGTGTCTACTGATTCGTGGGACCCATTCGTCATATTTGTGACTGTGCAGAAATTGGACCCCGAGTCACATCGAGAGTGGGAGCAGTTTGCGTACAAGGACAATTTGGACGAATTGCCGAAATGGGAAGACCTTGTAAGATTCTTGCAAACTAAATTTCGCACACTAGAGCTGATCAGTCCACCGTCAAGAGAGAAATCATCAAAAAGTAAAGAATGTACAGTCCACGTTTCTACCACACCTACTGTTACCAAAGCAAGAAGTTGTTTGATTTGTAAGGACAATCATACGCTATGCCATTGTAAGGAGTTTACTAAAATGGAACCAACGGAGAGGTGTGAATATGTGAAGAAGCACCAGCTGTGTTTCAATTGTCTGGCATCAGGACACTCAGCTAGAAAATGTAGGTTGAATATGTCATGCCGTATATGTCATAAACGGCACCATTCTCTAGTTCATCAAAATGCACCGACAAGTAATATCAATCAACCAGATAATACACAAGCTAAGCACCATCAAACTGAAGAACAAAGCCAATCAAAGGAAGCTGGTGAACCAGTTGAACTTTCATCGCATTTCACAGCTAGCACGTCTACAGCACTATTGGCCACAGCATTAGTGCCAGTATGTAACGAATCAGGACGAGTGACTATACTACGTGCACTAGTTGACCAGGGCTCACAGGCCACATTCATTAGTGAGAGAGCTGCCCAGCTGTTACGACTCAAGAGAATTTCTGCTAACGCAACAGTCAATGGAGTTGGCTCGACCACAACTGCCATTAAACATGCTGCCTACATCGAGCTGCGATCAAAACACGACAACAGTTTTAAGTTAAGAGTAAAGGCTTATATTATGTCAACGCGTATCACAACGCAATTACCATCACATACCATTCCTACCAACACCTGGTCTCATTTAGAAGGTCTAATATTAGCCGACCCAGGCTTCAATCAACGAGGACGAATTGACCTACTGCTAGGTGTCGAAGTATGCGCCCAAATATTAAGAGGTGATATAATCAAGGGCCCCCCTGGTTCTCCATGCGCTCAAAATACCAGCCTGGGGTGGATCCTTTTTGGGAACATATACAAAGAAGGAAAAACCAATGATTTCATTGTGATGCATCATAGCCTTGACTTGAACAAGATGTTGAAAGAAATGTGGGAGTTGGATAATGATGATAAAACAGCACTAACACAAGAAGAAAGAAAATGTGAAGAAATTTTCCAAACAACTCACTCACGAACAGAAGATGGACGATATATAGTCAAACTACCAACAAAAACTGATAAACTACTTTCAATACACGGAGGAACAAGAGAAATAGCTATGAAGAGACTTTTTCAATTAGAAAAAAGACTAGAGAAGAATCCTACACTAAGAAAAGAATATACAAAGGTCATGGAAGAATATATAAACATGAATCATATGGAAGAAATACCAAAGGAAGAACTAAATAAGAATAGTGTTTACCTGCCACATCACGCAGTAGTAAAGGAAGATAAGGAAACTACGAAAGTCAGAATAGTTTTCAATGCATCGCAAAAGGGAAACAACGATGTATCGTTGAACGACGAACTTCTGGTTGGACCCCAGCTACAAACCGATATGAGGAGCCTTATCATGAGATGGCGCACGAAGAAGATTTGTTTTGTAGCTGACATACAACGCATGTACCGTATGATCTTAGTGACAAAGGAAGATAGGGACCTGCAAAGAATAGTATGGAGGAGCGACCCTAGCCAACCAGTCAAAGATTACAGACTTACACGTGTCACATTCGGAACAGCATCTGCTCCATACTTGGCCGTTAGAACTTTACATCAAATTGCAAATGATGAAGGAACAGTATGTCCTGACGCTGCTAAAATGATTAAAGAAGACTTCTATGTTGATGACCTCATGGCTTCTAATGACAATCTAGAAGATGCAATACACACAGCAAAAAACATAGAAGCTATACTACAGAAGGGAGGGTTTACATTACAAAAATGGTGTTCGAACGACGTTAACTTCTTAAAACAATTTGAACCTGCAAAACGAACATCGCATGTCAGCGTAGACATCGCCATCCATGGCACCATAACAGCTCTAGGCCTTCGCTGGAACATGGGCACAGACATGCTTCAGTACAGTCTTAACTTACCTTCTATAAACAACACGATAACCAAACGCACGATTCTCGCCGACGTCCAACGATTATTTGACCCACTGGGTTGGTTAGCTCCAGCTATGCTACCCACAAAGCTACTGATCCAAAAACTATGGTTACAAGGAATCGGTTGGGATGAAGAAGTAGATACAAATATTAGGCAAGAATGGATTGCACTACGAGACAGTCTTCAACATCTTAATGAGATTGAAGTACAAAGATGGCTGGAAATCACTGATCATACGAAATCAAACATAGAAGTTCACGGATTTTGTGATGCCTCTACCAAAGCCTACGCCGCTGTTGCGTATGTCAGAGTTGAACAAGTAGGTCAAGAAATAGGAACACAAATAATAGCTGCAAAGACTCGGGTAGCACCAGTTAAACCTGTATCTCTACCGCGATTAGAGTTGTGCGGTGCCCTTCTCTTGTCTCGTTTGCTTAAACAAATCAAAATAGCAATGAGAATACCTGATGACAAAATATTCGCATGGAGTGATTCAACAATAGTGCTGTCTTGGCTGTCTTGATCCCACTAGATGGCAAATATTTGTGAGAAATCGGGTTGTTGAAATACTGGACAACACCGGAACTAATTGGTTTCATGTACAAACAAACGACAATCCTGCTGATGTTGCGTCACGGGGAGAACATATTCTAGAGTTGAAGGAAGACAAGAAATGGTGGAAGGGCCCAAAGTGGCTAAGACAGAAAACAATAATATTCAATCGACCTAACAACCTAATCACAAGCTTAGAGAAGAAAGAAGTTATAGAGGCGAATTTAAAAATAGAAGAAAAGAGTCTAGACAGTCAATTTCATCACTTTGACAACTTTGAAGAACTTTTAAAATCAATAATATATTGCAAAAGATTCCTAAAGGGGAAGAAACTAGAAATTAAAGACACAGACATAACTACTCAAGAAATAGATGAAGCACTCAAATCGTGCATTAGAACAACACAAAGGGAAAGATTTTATGATGAAATAATGAATTTAACTAAAGGAAAGGAAGTGCTGGGAGATAGCAAATTAAAATTACTCAAACCGTACCTGGACAGTGAAAACATTCTCAGGGTAGGCGGTAGATTAAGACATGCAAACATACCTGAAGACACCAAAAATCCCATAATATTGGACAATCACAGCAATTTATCCAAACTTATCGTGAAGGATGCTCATCTCAAGACTTTGCACGGTGGAATTCAAATGATGATGGCCTACCTAAGAACCAAATATTGGTTAATAAAGGCAAAACAGATGATCAAAGACAGAATCCGCAAATGCTTAAAATATGCTTCAAACATAGTGCTGCAACTAAAAATCAACTTATGGGTGACTTACCAAAAGTCAGAGTCACTCCAGCTAAACCCTTTCTAAACAGTGGAGTTGACTTCGCTGGACCATAATTATCAAGTTTTAGCGTCCAAAGGCAGAGGAGTTAGAACGAATAAGGCTTATGTTGCCGTATTTGTCTGTATGTCCACCAAGGCAATTCACTTAGAAATGGTTGGTGATCTCACAACCGAATCTTTCATCGGTGCTTTCAAAAGGTTCATCGCCAGACGTGGAAGATGCTCACAAATATGGAGCGATCAAGGCAGGAATTTTATAGGAGCCAATAAAGAACTAGCAGCAGCATGGAAGGCTGCAAAATTTGAACTCGAAGGTCCAGTAGCAGAGTCTCTAGCATTGGATGGTACACAATGGCACTTCATACCCGCCTACAGCCCTCATGTCGGTGGTTTGTGGGAGGCGGGTGTGAAAAGCATGAAACATCACATGAAAAGGATTTTGACCAGTCATTTGACATTTGAAGAAATGAGCACTCTGCTTTGCCAGATCGAAGCGTGTCTAAACTCCAGGCCGCTAAGTCCAATAGATGACGTAGATACGGATAATGTGACACCGCTAACACCAGGACACTTCTTAATTGGCGAAGCTCCAATTGCTGTACCACAAGCTAACTTTCAAGACGTTCCTGTTAGCCACCTGTCCCGCTGGAGGCACATGCAGAAGTTGCTTGGAGATTTCTGGCATAAATGGCAAGCGGAATACCTTACCAGCCTGCAGCAGAGGCCAAAATGGCTCAAGAGACGTAAGGAGGTTGATATCGGCAACCTTGTACTCATTAAGAATGATCAGCTGCCTCCTGGTAAATGGGCGTTAGGTCGGATTGTTGCTAAACATCCAGGCGACGACGGTGTCACAAGAGTGTACAGTGTTAAAAGTGGTGACAGTGTACTTAAGCGAAGTTTTAATAAATTATGTCCCTTGCCTATAGACATTGATGATTAATATTTGAATGTTTGTTATGATAAAATCAATTTATAAGATTACGTGTTATGCAAAATATTTGTGTATTCGCATTACAGTATATATGACCAGCATATATGCTTGATAATGCAATTTATATTGATATCATCATATTTGTTAAAATTATGTTATTGTAAAGGTCTCTATAGGCCCTTTGGTGGGTGGCATGTTCAAACCATTTAATTATTTCGTAACTGTATGCATGTATGTACCTTTATCTAAGTGTGTGTGTGGAACTATCCTTTTAAACGCATGTATTAGGGAGCCGCAAGTTAGTATGAGAATTAAATCAATCAAAGCAACACCTCGTTAAGTTTATTTCCGTCCTTACAAGCAAACCTGAACCCTATCAACAAGACAGGTACATTAGAAATATGAAACACCCTGTTAAAATGTTTACGTATCAAGCTGTAGAATATACCTACCCAGCGCAATAGTCGGGCAGATCATTCCATCTCCATTTTCTATGAGACAAGGGTGTTTCTAACTACGTCTTGCGTCATGATAACGAATTAAAATTTTATTTTGAAAATTTTCAAATCTCTGAAATACGATTTTTTTTATTATAAACGTGTTCTAGTCATTGGATATATGAACTGGGCTGCTTTTGTAAGACGACTAAAAAGTCACGGTGTAGATATAAAACAATACCTATAAACTAATACATATAATATTATTCTATAAAACTACTGTTCACGAAGTCACGGCGGCGTCGTGTTTCGCTGCGAGGTGTCGCGTAGCCGGCCTCGGAATCGCCGATACAGCACACCTTTCGGCCAAAACTCTTCCTTGAGAAAGGTCGCCAAATCTTGGGTCGGAACGCGCACCACAAACGAATTAAAATTGGTGTTGTGGCGTGCCTCCAACTTTTCCACCCTCAAGTCCCAATTGGTCTTCACCCGTTTGTACTCCACGATGTCCTCCGTCTTCGTAGAGTAATGTAAACGGGACACGTACAGCTGCGTTGTCGGTAATGCAGGACGTAGCAGCATGTTAGGTCCTGCCAGCGCTGTCCCGCGCTGATTGCGATAAGTAGGCTTCTTCTTCTTTCTCTCCACCTTGATGAAACCATCCTCATCGCATATGTGCTTCGGTGGTCCTTGATGTTTGTGGTCCACCACAGCGCCTTTAGTCGCGCTCAATATTGAGCGACTCTGCTTACCCCCTTTTGTTTTTTCTGCTTGTCGTTTTGTTTCCGACGCAGCAGGTTTCGTCTTGGCGACAATTGTAGAATAGGCACATTTAGGGGTCGATGTACCTATTACAACGCGTCGCTTCTCCGGCAGGTACGACGCGATCAGCCGAACACGATGCAACGGTTGCATTCTTGACGGCCGGCGACGTTGAATCACTCGCCGACTGTAAACTGCAAACTGAGGCATTTTGTGCTCCACGGCGTGTGTTCACGTTGGAGCCCTCCGGTGACCCACTTATCGGAATAGCGTTGCGCAACAACGCTACTTCGGCTCGTAAATCACCAATGATGACATCCGATGACTCCAACTTGGACTTCATCTCGGCCTGGCTCACCTTCAGAGACGTGATGTCCTTCAGCAGCCTGGTGACGTCGACGTGGTCGAAAGTGACGGGAGGCAGCTTATGCAGGTCCTTCGCCACAAAATCTGGCACGTCATCCGGATCGGTCCTCTTGAGCAGGTCGATGATGTCCTGCAGACTCTTCTCGCCACCATCCCTCCGGCGAGATGGCATCTGTCCGACTTGGTCGAGTAATTGAAATAGCAGCAACTTGGCGCTGCACACCTCTTCCTCTTTGTAGGAGGACTTGCAGATCTGCAAGATGCTGACCTCGTCCGTGTAGTCGATGGCATGCTTGACGAATGCCAAAAGCTCGTTAACAATGACTTGGTTAGTAGCCATTGCGAACAAAAACCGGGCAGCTATTACCGCTGCACAAAACGCGAATAAAATATTCTTACTGACGTGCGCAAACGCGTCCGTTTCCGAGCGCGCATCGAGTAGGGCCATACATAGCTCCAAAACCCACTTCACTGTTGTTATGGGGGACTTTAACGCAAAGTTGGGTAAGAAAAGCGGTGATGAGTTGAGGGTGGGGCAATTTGGGTATGGGCAACTTCCCTAGGGGACAGAGGCTGGCCGACTTTCTGGAGAAAGAGGAACTCTTTATGATGAACTCTTTCTTCAAGAAGCCGCCTCACAGGAAATTGACCTAGCTGAGTCCTGATGGTTTCACGAGAAACGAGATAGAGTTCTTCATGACCGACAAGAAACGGATATTCAGCGATGTCTCTGCGATCAACAGGGTAAAAACCGGTAGCGATCACCGAATCGTAAGAGGCTCGCTGAATATCAATGTTAAACTTGAAAGGTCCAGCCTGATAAAGTCTACGCTCCGACCTACTCGGCCCCATATTCAAAACCCCGAAAGCTTTCAACTCGAGCTCTCTAATCGCTTTGCTTGCCTTGAGAACTTAGTGTCAGTGGACGAGATCAACGACGGACTAGTGGAAACTGTCCGCACGGTAGGATCTAAATTTTTTAGACCCTGCCGTAAAGATAGACCCCAGAAATTGACCGAGCAAACCTTAAACCTCATGGCTGAACGACGTTTGCTACAGCTGCAGTCTTCCGATGACGCGAAGTCATATAGGCAACTCAATAGACGGATATCTAAGTCCTTGCGACATGATCTGCCTCTCTTTAATACGAATCGTGTTAAAGAGACCATACAGTGAAACCAAGGCTCTAAAGTGTTCGCAAAGGACAAGTCTATTGGGCAAAGCCAGATGACAAAGCTGAAACGGGAGGATGGCAGCATAGCGTCGACCAAAGCAGAGGTTTTAGGCGAGATCGAGAGGTTCTATGGACAGTTATACACTTCGGTCGCAAAGCCCGTTGACCGCTTGGTAGGAGATCCAAGAGCCAAGCTGTCCCGACATTATACCGAAGATATCCCGGACATCAGTCTGTACGAGATTAGGATGGCCCTGAAGCAGCTTAAGAACAACAAGGCGCCGGGCGAGGACGGAATCACTTCAGAGCTTCTGAGAGCGGGTGGAACACCGGTACTTAAAGTCCTCCAGAAGCTTTTTAATGCCGTCCTCTTCGAGGGCAAAACGCCTGAAGCATGGAGTAGAGGTGAGGTGGTGCTGTTCTTCAAAAAAGGTGATAACAGCCTTTTGAAGAACTACAGACCCATCACGCTCGTTACTCGTCGCTGTTTATAAGCTGTTTTCAAGGGTTATCACGAACCGTCTCGAACACAGACTTGATGACTTCCAGCCTCCCGAACAAGCCGGTTTCCGAAGAGGCTATAGTACCATAGACCACATCCATACGCTGCGACAAGTTATACAGAAGACCGAAGAGTATAACTTGCCATTATGCTTAGCGTTTGTGGACTATGAGAAAGCCTTCAATTCGGTGGAAACATGGGCGGTACTTGAGTCACTCCAGCGATGCCGTATTGACTATCGGTACATCGAGGTGTTGAAGTGCTTGTATAATAACGCCACCATGTCGGTCCGAGTACAGGAGCAGAGCACGAAGGCGATTCCATTGAGAAGAGGCGTACGACAAGGGGACGTTATCTCCCAGAAATTGTTTACTGCCGCAATGGAAGACGCCTTCAAGCTCCTGGAATGGCAAGGACTTGGCATCAACATCAACGGCGAATACATCACTCACCTTCGGTTTGCCGACGACATCGTGGTCATGGTAAAGTCGATGGAGGAACTCAGCATGATGCTCGATGGCCTCGACCGAGTTTCACAACGGGTGGGCTTGAAAATGAACATGGACAAGACGAAAATTATGTCAAATGCCAATGTTGTGCCCGCCCCAGTCTCTGTTGGAAACTCGGTACTCGAAGTTGTTGACTCATATATCTACTTAGGACAAGTAGTCCAGTTAGGTAGGTCCAACTTCGAGAAAGAGGTCAACCGCCGAATCCAACTCGGTTGGGCAGCGTTCGGGAAACTACGCAATGTCTTTTCGTCCGACATACCTCAGTGCCTCAAGACGAAAGTCTTCAACCAATGTGTGTTACCAGTGATGAGTTACGGCACCGAAACGTGGTCTTTCACTATCGGCCTCATCTCAAAGCTCAAAGTCACTCAACGAGCTATGGAGAGGGCTATGCTAGGTGTTTCTCTACGTGATCGAATCCGAAATGAGGAGATCCGTAGACGAACTAAAGTCACCGATATAGCCCACCGGATTAGCAGGCTGAAGTGGCAATGGGCAGGCCATATTGCTCGCAGAGCAGATGGCCGATGGGGTCGAAAAGTGCTAGAGTGGAGACCACGGACTAGCAAGCGCAGCGTAGGACGTCCACCAGCAAGGTGGACAGACGACCTTATAAAGGTCGCCGGAAGACGCTGGATGCAGGTCGCTTCCAACCGGTATCTGTGGAGGTCCAAGGGGGAGGCCTATGTTCAGCAGTGGACGTCCTATGGCTGAGATGAACAACTGTTACAAGAGAGAGAAGAGAGTGAGGCTTGAGTTTTTGGTATTAACCTCAATGATCTCCTCATTGAGGTTAATACCAAAAACTCAAGCCTAAAACGGGAATTAGTTGACCTTCATCAGCAATTCTTGGACGTTGTTGATGAATGGGATCAACTACAGATGGTCATGGATGGGTTCAAGAATTGTACTAATTTGTATGAAGAGGCTTTATGTATTTTTTTTTTAATTTTTTTTTATTTGGGAAAATAAACAGTAACACATTACATTTCATTTAAAAAATATACATTACGGCGCGCGATGATTTAGTTGATTTATTGTAACATTTTTTATAAGTTGTTGTCGATTATTTTTACTCTGTGGTGTAAGAATTATTTCTTTATTGTAACTTTTAATTTAGAGCAGGTAACACCGAATGGAGTTGTAAGTGTCATGGCGGCGGCGGTGACGAGCACTTTTGAGGCGACCGTCAGCCGAGCTACATGCACAAACCCATTGGCTCTAAAGTTTATTTATTCTCCATCCATTATTTAATCAGTAATTATTACTGTAATCATAAGTTATTTTGGTGAAGTTTTGTTGAAATATTAAAAGTTAAATTAAGTGAGATATTTTGTGAATATTATTTTTCAACTACCTGCAACAACACGCCCATAATGGAAGACGAACTGATGACGGAGAAACAGCGACACGTGGTGTCTCAGCCGCTCGAAACTCCGTCATCAGAAGTGGGATCATGGATCATCGCAGGAAATTCCACAGGTCAGAATATTGATTCGTTTTTCTAAGTGCTAGTGAAAATTAATAACCGTTGAAAATTGTTGTTTGAAATGCAACAAAGCCAAATGAGAGAATTGATCCGCGCGGTTATAAAACCTAGTTCAGAAGTTTTTATGCTAGCACTACCTGAATTTGTTCCCGAGTCTCAGGATAGTGATGCCCATGCATAGTGCAATACCGTCGATTAATGCCTGCAAGAAAAACAAATTTCTAGCAGTAGGCTGATTACAATGAGTAAAGCCCTCAAGGGCTCGGCAGCTTCATGGCTATCTCAAAATACTTTTCCTGGAATAGCGTGGCCTCAATGAAGTTTAATAATAAACGAAAATTAATGAAATTAATTAGCGTTAAAACTCTTGTTGCAATATTATGTAGGCTGTTTAGTGAAAGTACTGAGGAAGGAGAATGCTTGTCAAACCGATTTCTGAGCACTTTATTTAGTCAGTGGAACAACTATTCAACTGAAAACAAAGCAATCGCTGTAACTATGGCATGCAGCAAAAATAGAGCCACGGCTTCAACGGTTGGCTTTTACTAAAGGGATTAATTGATACTCGAGTTAAACTACAACAAGAACTGATGGCTTTTACGTACTGAAAAAGAGGACCTCCAATACAGGACAAATTAAATTCACCTGCCGACGCCAAGGAGCCTAAGATTGACCAATCAAGAAGATGATACTGCTGTGGATAATCTGGTCATGTAGAAAATGAAAGCTTTACTATACTTGTTTTCGCGATCCTTCTGCTAACCCTCAATCTTAGTTTTCAGGAAATAATGGATCGCAACCAGCCAAAGATAATGTCTCAAGGAATGAGAGACCTGCTTCGTCTGTGGCGAACCCGGTCACATCGCCACATGCTGTACAAAGAAGGAGACTGACTCCGAGAGCAGCCGAGTTGAGAAGCGAGTGTATATCTGCACCATTAAAGGTCTCAGCACACATATGGGATCGGAAAGGGATCGTAACCGTAACGCCTTTCGCCTCGCTGTCAACCAGGCGTCAACCTACCGTATGCACGTAACGAAAGCGTATCAGCAGCGCCTGTACGTCAACTCGGCTACGGCTAGGCGACACCGCGCTTACGCCTCGCCGCCCCCTGGCTGATCTGGTTGGCACCAGATCGTCGCGGCGGCGTCTTTAGCAGGCAAGTCGCGGGAGGGGAAAGGGGAAAGGGTGGACGAAGAGATGTGAGCTCGGGTACGGAGAGACGTAAGCGCGGGGACGGAGAAACGTAAGCGCGGGGACGATGAGCCGTAAGCGCGGGAATTCAAGTTCGGAGCCTGTCCCGAGGCGAGGCGATTACGTTATTATTCCGATTAGTGTGCGTTGCAGTAGGGAGTTTAATACAAACCATTCTGAACGGCTCGAGGCGATACGGTGCCGATCCCTTTCCGATCCCATATGTGTGCTGAGACCCTAAGCCAGCTACAGAGCTACTCTCTACCGAATCCGGTGTTGTGTGCTCTTTGATCCGGGAAAGTTTAGCTAGTAGTTTCCCTGATAAACGACAGCAAACTGCTGTTAAGTTTTTAGGCATAGCCCAATCTAGTTTACAATACAATATTAAAATACTGTCCACAGTTATGATACAGGGTTACTCGTTACAGTAATTATTTCATGTCTTACCTGAGTATTGTATTTCTACTGCCGTTATGATAGGATATAGGACTTACTAGCATTGGGATTTTCAGTTGAAATTTCTGAAACATCTTTGTTGCTTATTGAATAAAATTAAAATAGGTGCAATTTATGATGTAGGCTCTAAAGTAAATGACTTTGATAGTGTGAATAGTGATATTCCCGATAGAGAGAACATTAACTTCTTTACTCGAAAATTACGAACATTTTTTTGTAGAAGGCGCTCTTATAAGTAGGGTTAGTTACAGGAAAATTAGAAATAAGATTGATTGATTCCAAACGCACTGTAAAACGCCGTCCATACCGGCTTAGTTGGGGTGCTATGACAGGAAACCTCCACGTGCGCCCGTGGACTGGAGTTCCCTCTCGGATACGTCCGGGGGGAAGACCAGTTTTTCGGGCCGGTGCACCCTGGGATGCGGGCAAAAACTCTTCCTAAGTGGTCTCTTTGCCCGTATGCGAATAGCCTGTCGTGTGGATGCTCCAACGCGTGTCCCTCTGATCAGCAGAGGGCACAGCGGCGGAGCGGGCTTGCGGACGGTGAGTGATGGGTAGCTCGCCGTCCGACCAAGGACCAAGCCCGGGTCGGTGGCGCGTCGTGTTTCGCGCCAAATGCCTGCTGGGGTCGCGGGTTTTTTCTTAACCCAGGTTACCGTGGCCCCAAAACGTAAAGGGCATAGGAAGGAACACGGGTGGATTTTAGTCAGTAAGAGTCTGACAGTCCCTTCCGCCCCACCCAGGGCGGGAGGACTCATTTGATGATTTTACCACCTAAAAAAACATACCGGCTTAGTTGTGATGAAAGATAAGTAGTGCGCTCTAAAATCAAAGAACTAAATGCTGGTGTCATTCGTGAAAGTTTCTCGCTTTTTCTACTCCCTATCTTGCTGGTCATAAGAGAGACGGATCTGACTGTCTTCTTGTAGAATACCGTGAGCTTAACAGTAATACAGTTCCCAATCGTTATCCATTGCCTTTAATATCTGATCAAATACATCCTTTGGTAGGAGCAAATTATTTCACATCTCTTGATAATATGGTTAGTGGTTTCCACCAAATTAAATAAAGCAAAACAAAAGTAAAGGAAAAGTCAGTGGAACGTGCTGTTTTCGTGAGGACGAAAGAAGTGGTAATTTTACTATTTGGCAATGCTTTTCTTCTAACGCCTGAACTGTTGGATATGCGATGTTGTAACGTTGTGGATTACCAACGTTGCATTTCAAAACTATAAACAGTTCATAATTATAAATTTGTAGGTATCCAGTAAAATATTCTTGAATTACGTCGAGACAAAAAGTAATTTATAGGTGGGTAGTTCTAAATTGAGTTGACAGTTCTGTGGTGACAGAACTGTGGAATGTTCTAGCTGCGGATAAGTGAGTGGCAATGCTTATGCTGTCTCGCTCTCACACGTGCAAAGTCCAATTCCCCTTCTCTTTGAGCGAGGCATTTTGTAGCAATCAGCTGGGACTTAATTCAATACAGAAAAATATTACCGCGAACGCTGGACGTAGTAGTAGACGTAGTTCCTCACTATACTAGGACTATCTAATTTTACTCGTCCCAGACTTAGACAGTTTTTTAGTCAAATAATAAATATTTAAATTCAATATACTGTTAATTTCTGTGTAAGTGTAATAACCCCGTGAAGGGTAAGTTTGCCAAACCAAACCTTTATAACTGCTAGCTATTGTTTCTATCTTTTTGTATTGAGTAGTTACCTACAAGACTTATTATTTTGTGTTCTAATTTTTCTTTGTTAGGTTTTTATTTTGTTAAGCCTCGAATGTTCCATACGCTCGTAGGCCTATAAATAATGTTGTGTTAATGCTTCACGCTAATTTAATATTGTGTACCTGCCATGTAAACTCCGTTCTGATGATGACCAAACTCACAAACGCCTCAAGCGCCTTACGTCCTAGGCTTTCGCTTACGCTACGAGTTCATCATCAGAGAGGATTTGCAGTGGACCTTTTATTTACCGCTGGACGTTGATTCCAGGGAACAAGATTGGGGTTTGAAATACCCATCCTCAACGTTCGTTGAGTTCGACAGCTGACTCACGCTACCGAACGTTCGAGGCCTGCGCACACACAGCACCTAGCTGCACACAGCTGACCAGCCGGCGCATCCACCATCCTGTCCCTGGGGTCACACTCACCTCGGGACAACTTCCCGCCATCGCGTCTCTGCACTACGCGATAAGCCAGGACAGTATTTAGTGCGCCTACTTCCACGGAACGATTAAATACCAAGTGACGGCTGTGAACCACGACCTAAAAAAATATAATTGTAAACGTTGGTGAGTTCTTTCATTTCAACTCACCCGCTAACCGTTACAATGTGCTTGCGCTGGTAGAAAATAGCCTAGAGACCATAGAGTTGTGTTGATCTGGTCATTCTTTAGTAATGCGGTAAATTAAACAGAGGTTTCTTTGTGGGGCTTAATGTTGGGTACAGGACGTGAATAAAACTCCAGCTTTTGTATGATTAGATTATTGGGTAATGATAATTGGATTTAATACTTGCTTGTTTATTTGTTTTATCTAACATTAATCTTTTGATCTGGAACTCAATACGTACAGCTATATTCGTAAAGAAATAACGAAAGGTCATTACGATAAAGGTTATTTTTGGTTTATTCATGCGCCCTATCGGTGTTTCAAAGTACGATAAAAAAAAGTTCAAAGAGTCATTTGCTGTATTTAGTTAACGTCACAATCCCATCTCGTAGTGTAGATAAGGGTATTGATGGATACCATCAGATCTTGAAACCATTAACAGAGGCTGGCTTCTCTGTCAACATAGAGAAATGTACTTTTCTCAAAACTGAAGTAGAGTTCTTAGGGTACCTTGTAGCCGCTGGCGAAATACGATCAAATCCGCGAAAAATTAGAGCACTGACAGTACTAGCATCTCCTCAAACGTTTACTCAACTACGTCAATTTATAAGCTTCGCTTCATACTTTTGATTATTTGTACCATGTTTCTCTCAAAAAAACCTGCTCTCTTTATAGATTTACTTTAGGTAAAGGCAAAATACAGTGGAAAACAGCTTTTGAAACAATAAGAAAATAAATTATTGCGACACTTACCAACAAACCCGTTCTAACTTTATTTTCCACCCAAACCAGACGATAGAGCTGCATATCGCTGAAGGTTATGGTGCCATATTTAAAGATTAACGGAAAATGACATGTTATCGAATTTTATAGTAGCCGAAACTCTAGCGCTGAGTCACGGTATCACTCGAGACGCTAGCAGTAGTGAATAGCATGAAACATTTTCGTCATTACTTTGTAATTACTTATTGCAATGCAGTCAAGGCGTCTAAGTCTCAAGTAGACCTTACCCCTCGTGTCCACAGATAATGGGTGTTTCCTTCAATCTTTTGAATTTGACATTGAATATCGTCATGCCAAAAAAAAGGATAGGTAGACTTCTTATCGCGAAACTCTCTACATAGAAAGTTAGGTTTGACAAAAACAAAGCCTAAGTTAATAAATTAAAAGTAGGAGATTATGTCCTATTAGAAAATTGTGAGCACAATAAAATCTAGTTAGAGCCAAAATATAAAGACCTTATCTGGCTGAGCTGCTTGATGTTGACAGATATTTGCTTAGGACTCAAACTCACATGATCGTACATACGACCTATGCCTGAGTGTTACGTTTTACCTTTGGAGTTTATTGTTGGGCTGGAAACGCCAACTAACAGTGTAGAGTCAGAATGTGCCGATGACGGCCATGGTGTGTGTGCAATTACATTTCCTTTCAATTGTATTTTTTATCAAAATCAAAGCATTCATTTCAAGTAGGCCAGTTACGCACTTTTGAATTGTCATAGACAATCAAAGGAATATTATTAAACACTACAAGTTATGGTGCTACAGTCCCAGTCATGACATGACGTATGTGACATTGACTATTGACTGCCTGTGTGGCAATGACGGGCCTGTGTGGCAATGACTAGCCTGTGTGGCAATGACTAGCCTGTGTGGCAATGACTGGCCTGTGTGGCAATGACTAGCCTGTGTGGCAACGACTAGCCTGTGTGGCAACGACTGGCCTGTGTGGCAACGACTAGCCTGTGTGGCAACGACTAGCCTGTGTGGCAACGACTAGCCTGTGTGGCAACGACTAGCCTGTGTGGCAACGACTGGCCTGTGTGGCAATGACTAGCCTGTGTGGCAACGACTAGCCTGTGTGGCAATGACTGGCCTGTGTGGCAACGACTAGCCTGTGTGGCAACGACTAGCCTGTGTGGCAACGACTAGCCTGTGTGGCAACGACTAACTTTGACTTTGACTGTGCACAGGCTCACGGGCCTGTGTGGGTGTGAGCCTGTGTGGCAGCCGTGAGCCTGTGTGGCACCCATGAGCCTGTGTGGCACCTGTTATTTGAAATGAAATGTAATGGTACATTTTCAGTTCTAGTAATGTTTTGGGTCTTAGTGACAATTAAGCTTCGATTTATTTCGAGTAGACGTGTCAAGATTTGATAAACATTCTTGAAAATGTTATTGTGGTCAGAATGACCGAGTTTTGAATATGTGACCGACTGGTTGTTGTTGTTGTGTTTTCTTCACAGATATTAAAAAAAATCTGGAGACTGTTGTGGCGGATAGGTTCTCATCCCCACTTTGGAGGACATTTGTGAAAAGGAAAGTACACACGAGGACGTGTGACGATGCAGGACGGCCGTGACGGCGCGCGATGATTTAGTTGATTTATTGTAACATTTTTTAGAAGTTGTTATCGATTATTTTTCCTCTGTGGTGTAAGAATTATTTCTTTATTGGAACTTTTAATTTAGAGTGGGTAACACCGAATGGAGTTGTAAGTGTCATGGCGGCGGCGGTGACGAGCACTTTTGAGGCGACCGTCAGCCGAGCTACGTGCACAAATCCATTGGCTCTAAAGTTTATTTATTCTCCATCCATTATTTAATCAGTAATTATTACTGTAATCATAAGTTATTTTGGTGAAGTTTTGTTGAAATATTAAAAGTTAAATTAAGTGAGATATTTTGTGAATATTATTTTTCAACTACCTGCAACAACACGCCCATAATGGAAGACGAACTGATGACGGAGAAACAGCGACACGTGGTGTCTCAGCCGCTCGAAACTCCGTTATACATATAAAGAAATAGGAGCAAATGTGCTACCAACAGCATTTTCCACAGAATACAGAATAAAAACTTTTTTTTTCTTTGCAAACTATGCCTTTTAAACCTGAATCTATACAATCATGAAGTTACAAATGAATAATTCATTTGTAAATATGTTTTTGTTTTTAATGGCTGATGGCCTTGAGTACATTACTTTTAAATTTACCAGAAGAAAGATAAAACATATCAACATGTTCGAAGTGCTTGTTGTAATTATCGGTAATTCGACGCAGGGGAGCCCGCACACCAGCAGCGTTACCGCGACAAGAAGTAACGGCAAAAATTGCCATCGCGCGAACACCCCTGCATACTGTCGTTCTAGGCACAATATAACTTATCTTATTGCGAATATCAATACAGTCATATACATTATTACACAAGTAAATAAAAATGTTGTCTCAAGGAAAGTGTGTCTAGACTTTAAATCTAATAATTTATATTTTTTAAGTAAATTTTCATAAGATAACCACAGTCTAATAATCCTACAGTCGTCCGACGAAGACGTCTAGACAGGGCAATCGTGCGGGGTGTGAGGGGTGAGACGCGGGTAAGCCGAGCCCGACTTGGGAACAAATAACGATATTACTGTATGTCGGGCTCTATCATTCAGGGCTATCGAGTGTGACGTGCGTGTTTATTTTTATTTGTTTATTTAAAATGACATGAGGTTATCGCACATGGCATCTGGTTGGAAATTTTACAAATCCTACTACTATTTTAAAGGCGAAAGTTTGTAAGTATTGATGTATGGATGTTTGTTACTCTTTCACGCAAAAACCACTGAACAGATTTGGCTAAAATTTGGTACACAGATAGTTTATAACCTGGATTAACACATAGGATAGCTTTTATCCCAATTTTATGTTCCCGTGGGATAATTTTCGAGTTGTAGCGGGTGAAGCCGCTGGCAACAGCTAGTATTATTTAAATATGATTGTGTTATAATTTGTATGTTCCATGACAAGATGGTGGACTTTTTTTTGTTAATTACCAAGGGTAAATTTCGAGATGGCGGACGTAATTTTTTTTTTTTAATTTACCAAGTACGGGTATCAATTTTGAGTTTATTCGGGGTCCTTGTTACAAAAAAGCCATCCTTTTTTGAAATCCAAGATGGCGGATGTCATTTTCTTATAATTTGATATGGGTGTCAATTTCGAGGTTAATTGGGGTGCTTGTTACGAAAAAGTCATTCTTTTTGAAATCCAAGATGGCGGACATCATTTTTTTCTTAGAATTTAATATGGGTGTCAATTTCGAGGTTAATTGGGGTGATTGTTACGAAAAAGCCATTCTTTTTGAAATCCAAGATGGCGGACGTCATTTTTTCTTAGAATTTGATATGGGTATCAATTTCGAGGTTAATTGGGGTACTTGTTACGAAAAAGCCATTCTTTTTGAAATCCAAGATGGCGGACGTCATTTTTTTCTTAGAATTTGATATGGGTGTCAATTTCGAGTTTAATTGGGGTGCTTGTTATGAAAAAGCCATCATTTTTTAAATCCAAGATGGCGGGCGTCAATTTAAATGTATTACGCCAATTCCGTGATAAATTTGGGTGCTGGTTACGAAATGCCATCTAAATAACTTAAATCTGTCTCGAGTTGGTCCTATAGTACCTAAATGTTGTTCAGTTTGGTGGTCTGTAGCAATTTTTATTAGAATATACTTATTATCTGTTAATTTGTCTTGTATTTATGTTATTGTTTTAATGTAATTTATTTGTTTGTTTGGAAGTTTCAATTAAAATACCACAGTCCACGTCGTAAGTGTCACAGTAACTAATTATCAAATGCATCAGTTCAATTTTTAAATCTCATAATATACCTAGGTACGTCTTATCTGCATTTTTTATTGTCATTCAACTTTTTAATAATACATGCGTTAAAGAGGGGGTTAAAACTTGTTTTCATTATTATATAAGTGTTTAATATTATTGTTTTCTTTATAATTCTGCTATCCATGTTGATCTGCAATAAATAAATAATTTCATAAATATTCTTTACTTGTGACAACCCTGGCCGATGCATAACTGTCTAGACGATGTCGGCATTTTACCCGAGATCAAAGGCGTCGTCCTATTGTATGATTTCTATACTGTGAGATAACGATGTATTAAAGCAACGATATTGCATGGCTTTTAGAAATTTTCTCTGAACCTTTTCAATACGCTCATAGTATTTATTGTAAAAGGGATTCCACACCGGCACTGCATACTCTAATTAATAATAATAATAATAATAAAGTTTTTATTTGAAACAAAAGAAAACACAGTTGGCACAATACAATATTTAACGATGATAGCTGCAAAAGTTTTCAACTGTGTCGCAGCTATCAACGCCCATCCAGACAAGAATATAATTATAGTTGGCAGTTTAAAACATAACTAAAATTAAACAATTATTTTAAAATAAGATAGGGAAAAAAAAAAAAAAAAAAAAAAATTAAAAAAGAGAAGGGGTGTGTACGTGTAGGTTGGTGTGGATGAAGGGTATGTAAGCGAATGAGTGTGTGCTTGTGTGAAGTGTGGGGGGTGTATGTGTGTGTAAGTGAGAATTTGGGTGTGTGTAAAATGTTCGTGTATGTTAGGTTTCCACAAATTTCTCAGTATCATCATATGTCAATGTTTTCAACCACTCGGTCAGCTTTCTTTTCAAGAGACATCGGGGTAAATGGTAGATATTTAAGATCTTATTTAAGTTGTTGTAAAACCTGGAGCTGATGAACCTAAAATGTCTTTTCGCTGCTGCTGTTCCACAAGGTACATTTTTGCAAACTCGGTCAGAGAGGCGTTTTGCAGTGCTGTAATGTGGGTCATAGTGTATCAGATTGTGTTTTCTGAGTACGGTCTGTAAAATAAAGAGTTGCCTGACGGTAAGGACCTTGCAATGCGAATAGAGACCTTATGAGAGTTTTATCTATACTAATATTATAAAGAGGTAACATTTGTTTGTAAGTTTGTATGTAGGGGGTAATCTCCGGAAGTAATGAACCGATTTTAAAAATTGTTTCATTGGTAGAAAGCTACATTATCCGTGAGTGCTATAGGCTATAAATTTTAAAGATATCTTGCATATTAGCCGAAATATCTCAATTTTTATCAAGCCGGGCGGAAAAAAATTGCTCTTCCAACACAGTTATTAGCATGCGCTGCCTTAACAGTTGTATATAATTGAAAACAATGTATGGAAAAAATGTCCGCTTTGAATAGTTCTACAATAAAGTCTACCAACTAACAGTGTAGAGTCAGAATGTGCCGATGACGGCCATGGTGTGTGTGCAATTACATTTCCTTTCAATTGTATTTTTTATCAAAATCAAAGCATTCATTTCAAGTAGGCCAGTTACGCACTTTTGAATTGTCATAGACAATCAAAGGAATATTATTAAACACTACAAGTTATGGTGCTACAGTCCCAGTCATGACATGACGTATGTGACATTGACTATTGACTGCCTGTGTGGCAATGACGGGCCTGTGTGGCAATGACTAGCCTGTGTGGCAATGACTAGCCTGTGTGGCAATGACTGGCCTGTGTGGCAATGACTAGCCTGTGTGGCAACGACTAGCCTGTGTGGCAACGACTGGCCTGTGTGGCAACGACTAGCCTGTGTGGCAACGACTAGCCTGTGTGGCAACGACTAGCCTGTGTGGCAACGACTAGCCTGTGTGGCAACGACTGGCCTGTGTGGCAATGACTAGCCTGTGTGGCAACGACTAGCCTGTGTGGCAATGACTGGCCTGTGTGGCAACGACTAGCCTGTGTGGCAACGACTAGCCTGTGTGGCAACGACTAGCCTGTGTGGCAACGACTAACTTTGACTTTGACTGTGCACAGGCTTACGGGCCTGTGTGGGTGTGAGCCTGTGTGGCAGCCGTGAGCCTGTGTGGCACCCATGAGCCTGTGTGGCACCTGTTATTTGAAATGAAATGTAATGGTACATTTTCAGTTCTAGTAATGTTTTGGGTCTTAGTGACAATTAAGCTTCGATTTATTTCGAGTAGACGTGTCAAGATTTGATAAACATTCTTGAAAATGTTATTGTGGTCAGAATGACCGAGTTTTGAATATGTGACCGACTGGTTGTTGTTGTTGTGTTTTCTTCACAGATATTAAAAAAAATCTGGAGACTGTTGTGGCGGATAGGTTCTCATCCCCACTTGGAGGACATTTGTGAAAAGGAAAGTACACACGAGGACGTGTGACGATGCAGGACGGCCGTGACGGCGCGCGATGATTTAGTTGATTTATTGTAACATTTTTAGAAGTTGTTATCGATTATTTTTCCTCTGTGGTGTAAGAATTATTTCTTTATTGGAACTTTTAATTTAGAGTGGGTAACACCGAATGGAGTTGTAAGTGTCATGGCGGCGGCGGTGACGAGCACTTTTGAGGCGACCGTCAGCCGAGCTACGTGCACAAATCCATTGGCTCTAAAGTTTATTTATTCTCCATCCATTATTTAATCAGTAATTATTACTGTAATCATAAGTTATTTTGGTGAAGTTTTGTTGAAATATTAAAAGTTAAATTAAGTGAGATATTTTGTGAATATTATTTTTCAACTACCTGCAACAACACGCCCATAATGGAAGACGAACTGATGACGGAGAAACAGCGACACGTGGTGTCTCAGCCGCTCGAAACTCCGTTATACATATAAAGAAATAGGAGCAAATGTGCTACCAACAGCATTTTCCACAGAATACAGAATAAAAACTTTTTTTTTCTTTGCAAACTATGCCTTTTAAACCTGAATCTATACAATCATGAAGTTACAAATGAATAATTCATTTGTAAATATGTTTTTTGTTTTTAATGGCTGATGGCCTTGAGTACATTACTTTTAAATTTACCAGAAGAAAGATAAAACATATCAACATGTTCGAAGTGCTTGTTGTAATTATCGGTAATTCGACGCAGGGGAGCCCGCACACCAGCAGCGTTACCGCGACAAGAAGTAACGGCAAAAATTGCCATCGCGCGAACACCCCTGCATACTGTCGTTCTAGGCACAATATAACTTATCTTATTGCGAATATCAATACAGTCATATACATTATTACACAAGTAAATAAAAATGTTGTCTCAAGGAAAGTGTGTCTAGACTTTAAATCTAATAATTTATATTTTTTAAGTAAATTTTCATAAGATAACCACAGTCTAATAATCCTACAGTCGTCCGACGAAGACGTCTAGACAGGGCAATCGTGCGGGGTGTGAGGGGTGAGACGCGGGTAAGCCGAGCCCGACTTGGGAACAAATAACGATATTACTGTATGTCGGGCTCTATCATTCAGGGCTATCGAGTGTGACGTGCGTGTTTATTTTTATTTGTTTATTTAAAATGACATGAGGTTATCGCACATGGCATCTGGTTGGAAATTTTACAAATCCTACTACTATTTTAAAGGCGAAAGTTTGTAAGTATGATGTATGGATGTTTGTTACTCTTTCACGCAAAAACCACTGAACAGATTTGGCTAAAATTTGGTACACAGATAGTTTATAACCTGGATTAACACATAGGATAGCTTTTATCCCAATTTTATGTTCCCGTGGGATAATTTTCGAGTTGTAGCGGGTGAAGCCGCTGGCAACAGCTAGTATTATTTAAATATGATTGTGTTATAATTTGTATGTTCCATGACAAGATGGTGGACTTTTTTTTGTTAATTACCAAGGGTAAATTTCGAGATGGCGGACGTAATTTTTTTTTTTAATTTACCAAGTACGGGTATCAATTTTGAGTTTATTCGGGGTCCTTGTTACAAAAAGCCATCCTTTTTTGAAATCCAAGATGGCGGATGTCATTTTCTTATAATTTGATATGGGTGTCAATTTCGAGGTTAATTGGGGTGCTTGTTACGAAAAAGTCATTCTTTTTGAAATCCAAGATGGCGGACATCATTTTTTTCTTAGAATTTAATATGGGTGTCAATTTCGAGGTTAATTGGGGTGATTGTTACGAAAAAGCCATTCTTTTGAAATCCAAGATGGCGGACGTCATTTTTCTTAGAATTTGATATGGGTATCAATTTCGAGGTTAATTGGGGTACTTGTTATGAAAAAGCCATTCTTTTTGAAATCCAAGATGGCGGACGTCATTTTTTTCTTAGAATTTGATATGGGTGTCAATTTCGAGTTTAATTGGGGTGCTTGTTATGAAAAAGCCATCATTTTTTAAATCCAAGATGGCGGGCGTCAATTTAAATGTATTACGCCAATTCCGTGATAAATTTGGGTGCTGGTTACGAAATGCCATCTAAATAACTTAAATCTGTCTCGAGTTGGTCCTATAGTACCTAAATGTTGTTCAGTTTGGTGGTCTGTAGCAATTTTTATTAGAATATACTTATTATCTGTTAATTTGTCTTGTATTTATGTTATTGTTTTAATGTAATTTATTTGTTTGTTTGGAAGTTTCAATTAAAAATACCACAGTCCACGTCGTAAGTGTCACAGTAACTAATTATCAAATGCATCAGTTCAATTTTTAAATCTCATAATATACCTAGGTACGTCTTATCTGCATTTTTTATTGTCATTCAACTTTTTAATAATACATGCGTTAAAGAGGGGGTTAAAACTTGTTTTCATTATTATATAAGTGTTTAATATTATTGTTTTCTTTATAATTCTGCTATCCATGTTGATCTGCAATAAATAAATAATTTCATAAATATTCTTTACTTGTGACAACCCTGGCCGATGCATAACTGTCTAGACGATGTCGGCATTTTACCCGAGATCAAAGGCGTCGTCCTATTGTATGATTTCTATACTGTGAGATAACGATGTATTAAAGCAACGATATTGCATGGCTTTTAGAAATTTTCTCTGAACCTTTTCAATACGCTCATAGTATTTATTGTAAAAGGGATTCCACACCGGCACTGCATACTCTAATTAATAATAATAATAATAATAAAGTTTTTATTTGAAACAAAAGAAAACACAGTTGGCACAATACAATATTTAACGATGATAGCTGCAAAAGTTTTCAACTGTGTCGCAGCTATCAACGCCCATCCAGACAAGAATATAATTATAGTTGGCAGTTTAAAACATAACTAAAATTAAACAATTATTTTAAAATAAGATAGGAAAAAAAAAAAAAAAAAAAAAATTAAAAAAGAGAAGGGGTGTGTACGTGTAGGTTGGTGTGGATGAAGGGTATGTAAGCGAATGAGTGTGTGCTTGTGTGAAGTGTGGGGGGTGTATGTGTGTGTAAGTGAGAATTTGGGTGTGTGTAAAATGTTCGTGTATGTTAGGTTTCCACAAATTTCTCAGTATCATCATATGTCAATGTTTTCAACCACTCGGTCAGCTTTCTTTCAAGAGACATCGGGGTAAATGGTAGATATTTAAGATCTTATTTAAGTTGTTGTAAAACCTGGAGCTGATGAACCTAAAATGTCTTTTCGCTGCTGCTGTTCCACAAGGTACATTTTTGCAAACTCGGTCAGAGAGGCGTTTTGCAGTGCTGTAATGTGGGTCATAGTGTATCAGATTGTGTTTTCTGAGTACGGTCTGTAAAATAAAGAGTTGCCTGACGGTAAGGACCTTGCAATGCGAATAGAGACCTTATGAGAGTTTTATCTATACTAATATTATAAAGAGGTAACATTTGTTTGTAAGTTTGTATGTAGGGGGTAATCTCCGGAAGTAATGAACCGATTTTAAAAATTGTTTCATTGGTAGAAAGCTACATTATCCGTGAGTGCTATAGGCTATAAATTTTAAAGATATCTTGCATATTAGCCGAAATATCTCAATTTTTATCAAGCCGGGCGGAAAAAAATTGCTCTTCCAACACAGTTATTAGCATGCGCTGCCTTAACAGTTGTATATAATTGAAAACAATGTATGGAAAAAATGTCCGCTTTGAATAGTTCTACAATAAAGTCCGCGACACCATATTTTTATCTTTTATATTTTAGCAGATATAGCAGCTTTTATGAGTTAAAAAAAGTTTTTTTCGATGTACTTGCCTTTGGACGATTTTTTACACTACAAAACACTAAACCTTATCGAAAAAAATATTATTATGATCACAATAACATCATGGAGATATGATTTTCACAAAAAAGTATGTCAATTGGTTAAATAGTTTCGAAGATAACATAAAATTACTAAATCCCAAAATGCCGCCGTTCATTCACGAACCGCGTTAGAACACGCTTTGTACGCACGTTTTATCTATTTACCTACAGATGCCGTTGTGCAATTACGTATGAACAAAACCCTCCTGTTGGCAGACAGGAAAAAAAAATCATAGCACTAAGTACTGGGGTGCTATGTCAGGAAACCTTCACGTGCGCCCGTGGGCTGGAGTTCCGTCCGGGGAGAAGACCAGTTTTTCGGGCCGGTGCACCCTGGGATGCGGGCAAAAACTCTTCCTTAGGCACTGTGTGCCTAAGGGGTCTCTTTGCCCGTATGCAAATAACCTGTCGTGTGGACGCTCCAACGCGGGTCCCTTTGATTAGCAGAGGGCACAGCGGCGAGGCGGGCTTGCGGACGGTGAGTGATGGGTAGCTCGCCGTCCGACCAAGGACCAAGCCCGGGTCGGTGGCACGTCGTGTTTCGCGCCAAATGCCTGCTGGGGTCGCGGGTTTTTTCTTAACCCAGGACACCGTGGCCCCGGAACGTAAAGGGCATAGGAAGGAACACGGGTGGATTTTATTCAGTAAGAGTCTGACAGTCCCTTCCACCCCACCCAGGGCGGGAGGACTCATTTGATGACCTTACCACATAATAAAAAAGCACTAAGTATTAACCAAACCACACTCATAATTTCATCACAAGTTAAAAAATATTAATGCCCAACGAAGTGGGCACGGGTCAGCTAGTACAAATATAAATAGGTATTGGACCGTACAAAGTTCTTCGTAGATCTCATCACGAAACCGTACATCCGAAATGCATTATTCACAACTGTGTTAATGTGGGTGTCAAGGTGAAGTTTATCGTCCAGATGGATCCCAAGATCACGAACAAGCGATACCCTTGTTAAAACACTGTTATCCAAGGAATAAGGGTACCTAACTATATTTTTATTTTTCGTAAAACTGATACAACAACATTTTGGAATACTCAGGTGTAGTTTATTGAATCTGCAATATTCACTAAAACGATCCAAATCTTGTTGCAATAATATACTGTCCTGCAAATTTTTAATTGGCCTATAAATTGTAAGCAATGGTATTAAACATCACAATAGGGATAAGATTTTAGAAATATGCACAGAATATTACAAAAATCTATATTCAGACGCAACTAACACCAATCCTCAAATAGATTATGAATGCCCCGATCCTCAAAAGATTCCTTACATAACAGGCTATGAAGTAAAGAAAGTAATAACCAGCATGCACTACGACAAGTCTCCAGGAGAAGATGGCATAACAACAGAAGCCCTCAAATTTGGTTCTCCCACACTTCTCCCACACATCACCAATATGTTCAATACCATTTTACAGACAGGTAAGGTGCCAGTGAGGATGTGCCACTCGAATATCATCCTACTTCATAAGAAGGGGGATAAAAGCGATGTCAGTAATTACAGACCAATTAGCTTAGTGTCACACCTCTACAAGGCATTTATTAAAGTTATCCACAACCGCATCGAGGCAAAATTAGATTCTCAACAACCACCCGAACAAGCTGGCTTCCGACCTAGTTTCTCCACTACAGACCACCTTCATGCTTTAAAATCAGATCATAGAAAAACACATAGAATTTGGAAAACCTTTGTATCTGGCCTTCGTGGACTATACAAAGGCGTTCGATACCGTGAAACATTCAGCCATATTTGCTTCACTACAAAACCAACAATTAGATGAAACATACATCAATTTACTCAAAGTAATCTACAGGAACAGTACAGCAAACATAAAATTCAATTTTTCTGGTCAGAACTTTAAAATAGATAAAGGTGTGAAACAAGGTGACCCGCTCTCCCCGAAATTGTTCACAAGTATCCTTGAGGAGGTTTTCAAGAGTCTGGCAGATGTTTGGTCCGATAAAGGTATAACAGTTGGTTGCAAGAAGCTAACTAACCTACGCTTTGCTGATGACATCATCTTATTTGCATCGACTGCTACCGAGATACATCAAATGCTTGAAGATCTAAGCACAGCAAGCCTTGAGGTTGGACTAATGATGAACCGGTCGAAGACTAAAGTCATGACCAATAGCACAAAAAGTAGGATTCAGGTAGATGGGCAAGAAATCCACTATGTCGATGAGTACATCTATTTGAGCCAGCTAGTTTCCTTCGAAAACAGGCAAGACCGAGAAATCGACCGCCGGGTCGATAACGCCTGGAAGAGCTACTGGTCCATGAAGTCGCTAATGAAGGGTGACCTACCTCTATCCCTGAAGCGCAAACTCATCGACATGTGCATTCTTCCCATTCTTACCTACGGTGCTCAAACTTGGTCCCTGACTGAGTCGCAAAAGTCCAAACTCAAGGTTTGCCAAAGAGCGATGGAGCGTAGCGTATTGGGTATCAAACTGAACGATCGTATTCGAAATACCGTAATACGCTCCAAAACCGGGATCGTTGATGTGGGCAATAAGACTGCCAGGTTGAAGTGGGACTGGGCGGGCCATGTCTACAGAATGCAGCAAGATCGATGGGCTAAGGTCGTTACACAGTGGGTGCCGGAAGGGCGTCGTTGCCGAGGGAGGCCTAGGAAACGCTGGCGTGACGACCTAGACACATTCTTGACGGATTGGCCGGAGAAAGCCGCTGACAAAACAGATTGGAACATTATGGGGGAGACCTTTGCCCAGCAGTGGGACAATATAGGTTAAAAAAAAAAAAAAAAAAAAAAAAAATTTTAAGATCATCAGCATAGAGCAGGATTTTTGAATTTTTAAAACAAGCGTTTATGTCATTTATAAATAAAAGGAATAGAAGTGGTCCCAGAATTGAGCCCTGAGGCATCCCGGAAGTTACATTTATTGCAGTGGTAGATCTATAACCATTGATTACTACTCTCTGAGTTCTGTTCGTGACGTATGAGGAAAACCATCGGAGCAAATCACCACGTATGCCGTTAAATGATATTTTGTACAATAGCAACTCAAGATCAACCTTATCGAAAGCCTTTTTGAAATCAGTGTAAATGGCGTCCACCTGAACTCGTGAATCCATATTATTAAAGAGATAATCCACAAATGCTACCAGATTTGTTGTAGTCGATCGTCTTTTGACAAAACCATGTTGCTGTTGGATTATATTGTGACGAAGAATAGGATATACTGTGTCGTGAACCAATCTCTCAAACAGCTTTGGCAGAGCTGATATAATAGATATAGGACGATAATTTTCAACATCATGAGTAGGTATAAATTGGGGGTTCTGGATCACTTGCTCTCGCTTCGCTCGTGCGCGTGATCCAGAACTCCCCAATTTTTACCTACTGTCATGATATCAGAGCTGGTACAGAACTACAGAGAAGCAAAATTATAGCGTTGAATCGAAGCGATGAGGTTCACTTGCTCTCGCTGCGCTCGTGCGCGTGATCCAGAACTCCCCAATTTATACCTACTGTCATGATGGGGGTTTGCTCGACTGACTTGTCGTTTTTCTGGTTTCATCAAATTATGTAAAATGGAGATAATTATCATACGGTTGTGGTCAGATTTACAACACAGGTTGAATATCTTTGACGGTTTGATGAACTAGTGTTCAAAATTTGTCTGACCAGTCATATCTTGAGTAAATATAATATAAATAATCTCCTCACTTTGCTGATGCTGTTCAAAGGGTGAATAGTCATGTCGTCATATTGATGATAGTGGTCATTGTTTTAGAGTGGTATCAATGAGACTCGTTAGCTCAGTTTGGTAAGAGCGCCGCCGTTAAGGTTCGGAGACACGAAGGTTGGAGGTTCGAATCCTTCATGAGTCTCTTTTTTTCTTTTTCTTTTTATTGTTTTTTTTCGTAGATGTATCAATTTTAACGAATAGATTTATATTTTTGTTTCTTTTAAAAATAGACATCTTGATTTCTCGACATAATATTTACCTTTCACAGCATTTAAATAAAAGCAATCAGGAAAGTTTAAAACATGCTGCAACCAAGGATCATCGTAAATCTCCCAATCTTCTATAACACCTCCACATGAGAAACAAGCCGCTTTATCATTTATACTATTTCCACAATAAAAAAATCCAGCGTCAGCCATTTCCATCACTAATCTTCTCCTCGAATCAACCGTTGCCCAATAATTACTAAATGAAACTTCACGCATTTTATACGTGTTATACAAGTCATAGCGCGGATTGTATTTATTTTGAGACATGTTGTGATCACTCACTCACTTCTTGCTTCAGATAATTATAAAAGTATAATAAGGCTTTATAGTTATTGCTAGCAACTTATAAAGATTAACAATTAGGGGATTTGGGAGGTATAAGAAACTGTTATCGTAAAAATTAAACAAGAAAATATTTACTTCAAAATTTTATTATCTGTACACCATCTTTTTAAACATAAAACATTTTTTAAAGCACATAATATTGAATCATGATAAGTACAGCTATACAAATCATGGCAATCTTCATATTTTTTGTACAAGCTTATCAAACTAGGACAATCTTTATCTTCTAAATTATTTACATTATTATTATTTGAAATAACTTTTAACCATAATACTTTGAATCGGCCAACCTGCTTGCCGGATTGCTGCCTTGGGATCTGGAGGCGACTGCCCTCCAGCGCGTCTATGAGTGGCGCGTGGAGGCGCAGCGCCGGGGCGTGACCCCGCTGCCTCGCGAAGTCAAGGCGTGGCGCGAAGACCTCCGGCGCGATCTCAGGGCAGTATGGAAGTAACGACTGTCGCGACCGACGGCCGGGCACGCCGCAATTGCGGCGGTAAGACCCCTCTTTGAGGAGTGGCTGGAGAGAAGTCATGACGTCCTGACCTACCGCTTGACGCAGGTCCTCACCGGACACGGAAGTTTCGGGAGGTACCTGTGTCTGATGCGAAAGGAGGAGACGCCTGGGTGTCACCACTGCGAAGATCGCCCGGAGGACACGGTGGAGCATACGGTGCAAGACTCCCCAGCTTGGGCGGAGCACCGACGTGTCCTCACGGCTGCGATAGGCGGAGACCTCTCGCGCCCGGCATTGGTTGCGGCCATGCTGCGGGGCGAGACGGAGTGGGAAGCGGTCAGCTCCTTCTGCGAGGCAGTAATGCTCGTAAAGGAGGAGGCAGGCCGCGAGCGAGAGAGGACAGCGTCCTCCCTCCGCCCCAGCCGCAGTGGTAGGCGCCCACGGCGACGGACGTCGCAAGATGATCTCCGGCCACCGTAGGCGCGGGCATGCGGGCAGCGAGTAAAGGGCAACTCGCTGCCCGACCAAGGACCATGCCCGGGTCGACGGCGCGTTGTGTCCCACGCGCGCCTCAAAGAGCGTCAGCATAATGACGGGGCCCCCCTCTCAGAGGGCCAAAGCCTGCCGGGGTCGCGGGATTATTCCCTTACCGTAACCCCGGAACTTAACAGGCTATGAAGGACACCGTGGATTTTAGTCAGTAGAAGTCTGACAGTCCCTCCCGCCCTGCCCGGGGTTGGAGGACTCATTTGATGATTTTACCACGCTAAAAAAAAAAAAAAAAAACCATAATACTTTTTCTATACCTTTGGTGTAAACACATTTATCTTTTAAAATATTCTCAATCAAATACCTATAATTTTCGTAAGACACAAATCCTTCACCCCAGTATATCTTCCTATTACGTTCAATCCAAATAACTTGTCGTTTTCTGGCTCTGTCAAACCGCGAAATGGAAATGGCGGCTTAATTAAAAACACTTGAATTTTATTATTACATAATATGGCAATTTCTTTAATGATAAATGAATTTGATTTTGTTTTGAAACCTTGAACATCTACAATGGCAGTCATGATAACCTGCGCACTATGTTACTCAAAGGTTTATATTCCACAAGTCGATCGTTAATAATTAAACAATATCCAGTTGTGTTATCTGGTATTGGTGCTGAACATTCAATCTGGGACCTGTTTTCAAACTATCGTTTTGCCTTGAACAGTCTATGATAAAGAGAGGAGCCTTCTCCTTGAAACCGGTTAAGTCAAGCAAGGGGTCTGCAGGACAGTTGTAATACGACTGACGAAATTTCACATACATTTCATATAATATACTGTATTTGTTTTCGGAAAAATTTAAGCATAGAGGCTCGTAAGGATAATATTGTGAATTCAAAAAAAAGTTATGTTAGTAACCCCACAGTGATCGAAAAGAGAACTGTCTTTGGTTTTACTATTTTTTCTACCGATTTGCAAGCAAAAAATTACATACTGAGGTTTCTCTAATTGTGAGGCAGTCTTAACAGACCAACAATGTTTTGTAGTTTTAGGGAGTAAAGGATACTCGTATAAATCCCAATTTCTAAAGGCTATCTGAATAGGTTTATCTCTTTCTAAATGTTTAAGAAGCGTCAGTCGTTCCCGATCTGATACTTTTATATGTGGCACCCGCCATTGCACTTTTTGCATATCTATTTGAAAATGCGCAACATCGTCAGTTACTATAAAACTGTTTAAGTTACAGTTACTTCTATTCAGAATAAGTTCATGTTTACAATTTATTACTATTTTATTGTAATCCTCAGCAAGTCCTAAAATCTTATTAAGAGAAACAATTGCACTAAAATAACCTTCGCTTTTAAATCCATCCATGTTCCAACCCCACAAGGCAGCGACTTTATTTTCTCCATCATTCATTGAAACGTATGACTTTATTGTTGATGTTATTCCATAATTTTTAATGCGATCTATTTCTATACCATTTATTTCGTATCTGATATCTTGAAACAAAAACATAACAGGGTTGTTACTGAACGTAATAGTTTTCTTAATAAGATTTCCATCTTTACCGAAGAACTTTGCTTGCCCTTCAACGTAAATTGTGCTGGCTGATGGCAACACATATACGTCTTGCTGGTGTATGGGAATTCTGATTTCATCGTTTTCTCTAAAGCTGTTGTTGTAGGGATTGTACGAATGGACTTCATAACTTTCAATCGAATTATCGAAGCGTGGTAATTCAGTAATCTGTAGCATATTCATACTTTTAAACCTAGGGCTTTATGAAAATCTGTCCCGGAGCTAAAGTACCGCTACGCTACTTTATCCTACCTAACCTAGGCACAGGTATTCCTAGGAGGATATTAAATAAAAATGTAGGTAGGCAGCAAGTTGGACATTATTTTATTAAATAGCTCGATAGACGGGGTCGATATTACATAAAATTGGGTTAGGGCCTATACAGCGATTAACCTCCTCACTGGTCTAGCACTCCCCTGACGTCACTGGCCGCTGCAGGAGAAGTGTGCTCGCGCGTCGATCGCCAGGTCCAAAGGCTGATGTAGGGTTGGCAGGATGCTTGACTACTGTCCACCGCGGGGAAGCCAATATTTAAAGGTGTGCGTGGAACCTGAGCGTGATACCCTGTAATGCGCAATAAGCGAAAGCATTACACACTGGCCGTAGACGGTGAGCACCCACAGCAACGTTTAATAGGGAAGCACTAATGTAGATGTGTTCTGTGGATGTTCACTATCAGATACGGAGATGACAATAATTTCGGTTACTAAGCCGTTAATTTAAACATTTGAAATTTACAACTGAAACTAAGTTTATAATATGCAAGAATGATATAATTTTGAAAATGTGAGATAGAACTACAGAGAAAATGAGTAATGAGCGTCTAATAGTAACAAAGTTATACAAAAACACAAATGAAAGATTACTAGTTCAGCAAAGCGAAAGAAACCGTTACGGCTTGCTAAGCTACTCGCTAATTTAAATTGTGCAACACTTACCCAATCGGGGTTTAATTCACACACACAGAATAGGTTTAAGAATAAATTAAATGTCGAGGGAACGGTAGGGACGCCTTAAAAATAATCTCAGTCGCGATTAATTGCGTTACGATGTACTCGTATTAGGGACCGTCGACCGTGAAAAAGACTGACGTGCGCTCGCCTCGACAACCAGAATCGTTCTGTCTGCGGCGACGTGGAGCTGTGGACCTTGCGCCCGCGCCGAGAACAAAGGAATTCGTTTCTGGGTGCCTAATATGTCGCTTGCTTTAATACGTGCGTGGTGATAAAATGTAGCTGGCCAGAAATCTGATTTGATGCGTTCATTATTAGTTTATTTATCTTTATTTAGATATTGTAAATAGTTTTTCCTTTTTAGAAATAATAATTATTATTTAAGTAATTTCCTTATGTTTAGTTTTTATTATTGTTATTATATTATTTAGAATTAAGACATGTAACAATTAATGTTACAAATCTTTATTTGCTTTAGTTATTTTATAACTTTTTTCTTACGTCTTTGCACCTTAGTGGTTGTACAAGAAATAGGACGCTTTTTGTTAACTACAGGGTTTTTATAATATAATATCATTTTATTTTTCTTCTTAATAGATATCGATGTAATAATATTTTTGTTCACTGGAAAGTAAATAAGGTTTCGAGGTATTTCTATGATTCGCTGACCTGTAGCAGCATTACATATAAATTCATGAATTATATGAGTTGGTAACCCGTTAGAGTAGGAGCCGTGCACAAGATCACATTCGATTCTGATGTCGTTATTAGTACGCACATTTGGTATTGAATTTAATACTGAAAAGTATAACAAACCGCACTCATATTGACCAGATAAATACAGAGGTGGTTGAAAGAATGTATCCAATTCTGATTTATTACCAGAGATGCTTACCGTTATAGACATGCTAGTAGACTGAACACTTTTAGCAGATCCTGCTCATTTTATTCTTTGACTACACCAAAAATTCTTTAAAAAATGTAAACATAGGTGTCCGCAATTGTAAGGGTGGTGGCGCTGTATATTATCATAATTATAGTGCACTTTAGCACCTAAGTATTTTATAAACTCCTTTGGTGGTTTAAGATTTCCATAACTATCAAAATATTCAATATAATCATTGCTTTTTGCATAGGCTACCCAATGAGAACCTGGATTTTTAGAACTATCTAAATTAACAACTCCACACTCTTTTTTAAAAGGCTGTTTAGGGAGCTCATCTCTCATAAATACCCCTCGGAAATAAGGAATATTATTTCCATACTTCAAAATGTCAAAGTTAGTTAAGGCTCGTTTGGGTAGCCGATCTCTTAGTTTTTTTCTTTTGATATAAAAATTCCAAGCCCACGTTTATGCGGTTTTAGGTGTAAACCGCTTCCAATGCGAAGAGCTTCCATTTTTTCATTGTGTCTTTTGTAATAACGCGCTAACGTACAGTACTTCAGGGACTGTTATGCAACTGTCCGGCGCGCTCGGCTGCCTACAACGCATTAAAGTGGGTATATTGCATAACTTATCTGCGATTCGTCTTTCTGATAGTTGTTTAGTTTGTCTTTGTCTTAGCGGTACAATTTTATACACTTTTATTATATCTAAATGTCTATATATATTATAATATTTTTATAAATCTGTACTTACATTATTATTTTATTTTATTCTGTTACACATATTTATATACCTATATATATTGTTTTATTTCTGGTGTTTTTATTTAATTATTTTAACTCACACACTGTAAAGCTGATTTACATCTCTGACGTCTCACAAGGCTCAGTTGAAAACCAGCGTCAGGCACCTTGTGGCCTGACTTTATGCTGAACTGAGCCAATTTGGCACAGCCGTGAGGCACACGGTATCTTTCATGGCATTATCGTATTTAATTATATCTAATTGTGTGCTTATGGCTTGCCAAATAAAGTTATTTTCTTTCTTTCTTTTTCTTTTCGATTCAGCCAATTGCTTTTTGGCCATCTTGAATTCATTTATAGTTTTGGCAATACCAGCTGCACCGCCTGCTAACGCTCCCACCGCCGATAATCCAGCAAAAATAGGAATCAAAGGTAATACACCACCACTTTTCGGTATAGGAATAACTCGAGGAAGTTTAATGGATGAATCGCCAGCTAATTCTCTGGCGGCCGCCATAGCTAATTCAATCGCCACTTTTTTGCACTTTGGCTTTAATTTTTTAAAGCGTCTTTTTGTTTTACTAATAACATTTTTAAATTTATTTTTTAATCCTTTTCCCGATGTAACTTTCCGAGAGCGCTTTTTGTTGCTGCTTTTTAGGCCACAGCTGGTTTTAATTTTTGCAGACATTGCTTTGCTTACTAAACGGGCCATGATTTTTTCGCATACACTTGCATCCGAGGCAACTGCTCGCTCTTTTGCCCTTTTTAACAAAATTAATAAATAATAAAAATAAAATAAAATATCATTTATTCTCTCATCACAAAAGGTTGTCTTACAAAATAAACACTTGACAGTTGTGTGATTATTGATAAAAAAAAAAAAACTACCTTTGTGAGAGACTGGTGCCTGATATAGGTTTTTTTGTAAAAAAAAAAAAACCTGTGCTACAGGTCACCAGGATCTCCCATCACGGACAGAATTCTTATTTAAGAGAGTGTGTACATTAATATTTGTTATTTAGATTGCGGATAACAAAAGCAAGTAATAACAAAAAGAATAACTACCTACTGTACTAATTTATACATAAGGTTGAAAAAGAGAAGTGTGTCAATGTTGTGTGATTCATGTAAGTATATTGTGTTATTATGTAAGTGTAAAAGTATGTATTTGTTAATAATGTGTGTGTGTGAGAAGGAATCGAGTGAGTAAGTGTGGAGTGAGTGCGTTGCGAGTAGATGCGAGAAAGTGAGAAGGTACCTATGGAACAGGTAAAAAAAAAAAAAAAAAAAATGCTTATTTAATTTATTTGTTTACAATCAATAGTTGCTCGGTATTATGGTAGTCTAGAGTTTTTAAATATTTTTTTAAGACTTTAATGCAGTCTGATTTAGTTTTGGGATATAAATTTAGGATGTTATTTAATTTATTATATAGATACTGGCCCAGGAAGCAAAAGAATCTTTCAGAGAGAGAAGACTTGTACTGATCCGTGGGACATACCCTACCTTTACGTCGATTTTTTTTGTTAAGGTTTTTATCAAATTTCAACTGTGAGTGTTTTTTTATAACAGTATGCATTATAAAGGTCTGTCTGACCGTAAGAAGGTCCCAGTCTTTGTAGAGTTCGACTGTCGGGAAACGATAGGGCAGACCAGCTCCCACCTTTAGTAGTGCACGCTGTGCCCTTTCTAATTCAATAAGATGAGTTTTAGAGGCACCCCCCCAAGAAGTGATGCAATAATCAATTAGGGACTGGGCTAGTGCGTAATAAACCATTTTAATAGTTTTTCGGTTTGCAGATTGTCTGAGTGTTTTAAAAATGTGTAAAAGTTTTCGGAGTCTAGTGACAAGTATGTCTATGTGGGGTTTGAAAGACAAGTGTTGGTCAATAGTTATACCAAGATATTTTATGATTTCGACTCGTTCTAGCTTGGAGCAAGAACACATATTATTTCTAAGACCGCAAGTATGCGCAGTAATAGTTAGTGAGTCAGGAGGGAGGAAGTTCGATCTATGTGCAAACGTGATGTAATTTGTTTTAGTGACGTTGAGAGTGAGACAATTTGTTTGAAGCCAGTCACTAACTTTGTTGAGACCCAGTTGTGCAGCATCAAAAACCTCATCCCAGTTATCACCACTAAAGATTAGGGCAGTATCGTCAGCATAAGTGATTATTTTTCCCTTAAACAGCTGAGCGTTGCAGAGGTCATTAATGTACACCAAGAAGAGCGGCGGACCAATGATACTGCCTTGTGGTACACCGAAATTGACGGGTAACTCATCGCTTAGTGTGTCATTTATCCTTACTTTCTGTTTTCTGCCAGTAAGATAATCCTCCATCAATTTCAGGGGAATCCCTCTTACGCCAAGCCGTTCTAGCTTTTTCACAAGGTGCGGAATGGAGACTGTGTCAAAAGCCTTAGCGAGGTCGAGGAACACCGTTAAGCATTTTTTTCTGTTATCTAGACTAACCACGGCAGACTGCACCAATTCATGAACCGCATCATTGGTACTTCTGCCAGAGCGAAAGCCAAATTGTGCAGGAGACAGGAGTTTATTTTTTTCTAGATAATTTGTAAGACGCCGGTTTATAAGGCGTTCCAAGACCTTGGACATTGCTGGTAGTAGAGAGATGGGGCGGTAGTTATTGACACAGTCTCTTTGCCCGGCCTTGTGAATGGGTTTAATTACCGCTGCTTTAAAGGCTTTTGGGAAAATACCCATTGAAATGGACAAATTGCAGATATGTGTTATTGAAGGTGTAAGTTGTTGCGCGTATCGTTTTAATAGTTTGCTACTTATCTGATCGACTCCAACTGCACAGTTGTCCTTTAGTTTCTTGATAAGAAGGAAAACTTCTTGTTCGTCAGTAGGGAGGATGACAAGCGAATTAGTAGGAGTTGCACAGGAATGGTCAATGTTGTGTGGTGTGGTATGACTTACAGCTGATATTTTTTTGGCTAAGTTCGATCCGATATTAGCAAAGAATGAGTTAACGTTGTTTAGGTCTAATCTGGGGTTACTGGAAGACAATAGAGAAGAAGAGACATCGGTCCTCTTAAAGGAGCCGCTGATTCTTTTGATAGCATCCCAAAGCTGTTTTTTATCCCCCATTGTGTTCTCTATCTCTTGTTTTTCAAACTTAATTTTTGCTTTTTTAATCAAAGCGTTGCAGAAATTCCGATAGCGCTTGTAAGTCGTTTTGACAATTTCATCATTAGGATTAAGTTTTAGTTTTTTGTGCAAGTTGTCTCGGTTTTTCATGCAGCGAAGTAGTCCCTGCGTGATCCACGGTTTAGTAATTAATTTTCTTTTGTTGGTTTTAACTATGTTTGAATTGTTATTAATTGCTGTAGATAGGTGTGATATAAGAAGATCAGCTGCCAAGTTCGGGTTTTGACATTCCAGGATAGGTTGGAAGTCCAGATTTTGAATGATTTCATCAATTTTTTCGTAATTAACAGAGTAGCTTGTTTTATTAATGTAATTAGGTCGCGATTTTAGTCTACAACTGATAGCTACACTGTCGTGATCGGTTATAGAAGTTTGAAAAACAAAACAGCAGGCTTCCATTTTCGTCTTCACCATCATGTGGTCTAAGCATGTAGCCCCATGCGTAGGCAATGAATGAGCTGGGCGCAGCCCGTGTGTTGCTAGACAGTTTAGATAGTCATGAGATCGATTATCGGGACTATTAGAAACTATATTAATATTAATATCACCACAGAGAAAGATGTTTTTGAACTTTTTTAACTTATTAAGCAGCGAGTTGATTGAATCTGTGAAGTTTAAGGTGTTGCTTATACTTGGGGGGCGATATATACCAATGATGCAAGTATCTGAGTCAAATTTCATTACTAAGCAATTCGCGTGTGGTACTACTGGTTCTTCGAAACTTACATTAAGGTGTTTATTATAATAGATGACAACACCTTCATTCTGAGTTTTATGTGACGAGGTAGCTGAATGTTCATAGTTTTCGAGGTCGGGTATGAATTTAGTTGAGGGTAACCAGCATTCAGTAAGGACTATTACATCCCATGCAATTTCAGATCTTTGGAGGAGTGTTGCGAAATTAGGCATGTTACAGTTGATGCTACGAATATTTTGTGACAGGATATTGATTGTGTGTTTATTGGGAGTTATATGGTTTTTTGCATTCTCTATGTCGCAACTTATTGTCCTAGCTACGTGAATTGAGTCCAGATCTGAAGCTAAATTAAGGGTGTTTTGCATAATTAACTAATGTTAAAATATCGTAATAACGTAAAGTCACAATTTATATGTGACATAGCTGTATGTACAATTTTAAGTGGTCTCAGATCTGGTACTTTAATACAAGTAATGTAGATTTTATGTAGAACGTAGCAGTTTAAGGCAAGGGCTCGCTTGAGAGTATTGTGATGGTGAGTGTGTGGTGAGTGGGTGAGGTGAGTATCTTTACGTAATGTTATAATATAAAATGTTAGAGAATTACAGATCATAATGGCATATTTTCTGGTATTTAAGAGTATAATAATAAAACACGTCACATAACTAGTTTTCGCTAGTAGTTTACGAAATTTTTGAAAACAACGAAATAAATTTAAAATTTGTATGATGTTATGTAATATACATGTTACATATGCGTGCATAGTGTATATAATGTATGTATATATTATGTATGTATATGTATGTGTATGCATGTATGTGTGTGTATGTGTTATATCGTAATTGTGCGGTGTTGCGTCATTTTTTTGTGATATAGGATGTGCGTAAGCTAGGTATATTGTTGTGTGGTAAAGTGGTAAATGAACATTGAAGAGGTAGCTGTTAGTATTTTTTTTTGTTAGAAACATATTTTTAAATAATTTTAGCAATTTTAACAAGTTGAATGAAAAGGTTGCATGCATTAAATCGTACAATTGGAAGATGTTCAGTAGTCATTTTTGTTTGCGTAGTTTTATGAGATCTTCTTCAGTTTTTATTAGACGACTGGGCATTCCTTCTTTTTCTCGGAGATAAACTTTTCCATTTGCAATCCAACATTTTTCGTAGTTGCTGCTTTTAATAAACTCTCTGGCGAGATAGTGAAGGCGTTTTGTCATTGTTGTGAGCGCTTCCGCAACATATATGGGTTTTTCGGGTCCTACAAAGTGCAGGTGGGTAGTATTGAGACGGTTGAGTTTGTTGTCTTTATTGAATGTTCTTGTCGACTTCAGGAATTGGTCTCTGATTGTCGAAGACGAGAATTCGACAAGGATAGTACCTAGGGATTCTTTTTTAGGCAATGAGCGAAATATGTTTTTTATGTCATTATTTTCGATTGGTTGGTTTATGACTTCTCCCAATTTTTGCACTGTTTTAGAGAGCGAATCTCTGTTTTCTGGCACCAACGCGGGGATGTTCCTTATTTCTAATGATGCTGATTTAAGATTTTTTTCCAGAAAGTCTACCTTAAGTTCCAGTGATTTTACTAGTTTATTATTGTTGGTGTATTTAGCTTGAAGCTGGCTCATTTCTAATACAACATCATCGTACTTTTTAGATAAAAACTGGACAGTCTTATTTATTTCTTCGTTCTGTGCTTGGATCTCCAAGTTTTGAGTACTGATCAAGGTATTTTGCGTTTTAATATTATCGAGGGCCGACTGTAGAGAATCTATTTTAAGGTTTTGCTGCGCTTGTTGGGAAACCATCTGTGAAAACATGGTTTTCATTTCCATAATCATGTTTTCCATTAGATTGAGATCTAAGTCGTCACCACGTTTACGTTTCCTCTGTGTAATATTTTTAGTAGTATCAGAACTCGTGGTTAAATCCGGTTCAGACTTATGTAGTGGTGAGAGTGAACTTTTTGGGGGTGAGCGTCCAGTCATTGTTATTTTGGAGAACAATACACTCTAATAGGAACGGTATATATCAGATAGTTTGCAAATCAAAATAGTCATAGACTGATTCAATAACATGCACCGTTTGTACTAATGAGCAGTAATGAGTCACTTCCCTCAATAATCCCTCGACGCGCCGCTGTGAGACGGCCCGGCTCCGCTGCGCAGGCGCTGCTTATCTTCGTGAATCTTCGGGGAGTCCGAACTTTGTCGAGCGCACGCCGTCCGGCACTAGTCGTCGTCGTTCAGCTTTTGCAACCGATTTATGTTAATACTATGTTTATTTCGAAACTTCCTGATCTGGAGAACAACTGATACGCGCACTAGATAGCTTGTAGGACTAGCTACGGTATCGTGTATAGTTTAGATCGGGAAAATTGCTTCAAGATAGTTTAAAGATAAAATTTGTACGAGCACACAGTGAGTACGTATTGACGTGCGCGGGTCCGCGGGGGAATGATGAAAATTAAATCAGCTTTGTGACGATCCTCTAAGTTTGATGATTTGTGATAGGCAATATCGTGTTCTTTGCAATATTCGTCTAATTTATTAATACCTTTATCTCTATTTGCAAGCCTTTTAATTAATTTTGTACCAGGACCGCAATATTTGTATCCGGGTAAGTGTAATTCAAATGGTAAATTGTTTATAATCCAATTGAGAAGACTACTCTCTCCAATACACATCATAAGACTAATGAATATAAATCGAACACTGTAATAAATACTTACATACTTCGAGTTAAGTTTATTTTTATTTATAATACTATATTCGATTTATCAATCCAACTGTTTTCAGCAGAAGACAAACCCAACCATTTAACTAAAACCCTGTTTCCTTTTCTGCTAAGAACTTTCTCGACTTTCAGAACTTTCTAGATATACATTGTGATGTTTTGTCTTTTGAAGCTCTTGTGCATAAAATGCTCCTAAAATAGGCCGACCTCTGATTGTATCTTCAATTATGTAGGTGATAGGAGTTGTATTTTGTATTTTTCGAATTTTAAATATTTCCGTTGACCAGTTAGGGGTATATCCTTTTTCAAATGTTCCTTTGTACTTACTGATACGTACATAATCACCTACTTTAAACTTGCTTTTTATACTATCTTTTTTCACCAACCTTAAATATCTTTCTAATATTCGCTGCTTATTACTGCTATCCACGTTAGCGGGGATTTCATCAATTGTCCGATGGTAAGTGTGATTGTATTTGTAAATTATGTCACTAAGGGTTTTATCTACCCAATTATAGTTGCCTTTTAAACTAAATTCCTTATAAAGTTTAGATTTCAATGTTCTAATGAATCGTTCAACTATCGAAGCCTTTTTTGTTGAGAAGGTTGAATAGTGATTAATTTGATTAGACTTCATAAGCTTTCGGAATTTATTATTATAAAATTCTAGTCCATTATCTGTTTGTAGATTTTTAGGAACCCGTCCTTTAGCTAGAAAAATTTTGAAACAGTTACATACATCATCTTTGGTTTTAGTCTTCAGAGGAAAGACCCAAGCGTACTTTGAAAATGTATCAATAACAGCAAGAATAAATCTACAATTTTTATTTTCTTTTGAAATTGATTGCATATCAAGTAAATCTGCTTGCCACAGATCGTCTATATCTTTCATAATAACATGTCTTCGAGGAAAGTTTACCCTTACATTTTTATGAATTTCGTTTACCACATCGGCTTTGCTCATTTTCAGAATTCAGTACATTTGTCTTGAATTCATGTATAATACTGAATGTAAAGCATATTATTCCGACTATTTAATTCTTCTATTATCGATAAAATTTCATTATCATGGTTCGTATTGCCAGCATCTCTTGAAGCTACCAATAGTTTCAATCTCTCGACTAATTCGTTAGGATCATCCCAATATACCAAGTCGGTATTGTTTTTGTATTTTTTTAGCGTTGGCAAGCTTCCACCAAGCTTAGTGTTAGAAGGTTTATCATCGTTTGACGATTCAAATAGGGGTTTGATTATTTTATAATATTTTATACCTTTGTCACCTCTTATTTGACCTTTAGGATTGAAATCTCTTTTATGTGCATTTGTATAATGTAACATATCCTTATAGACAAGTTTATCTTCGCTCGATATTAACTTTAAATCAGGTCTTCTTCGAAGTAAAAGTTCTTTTAGACCAGCCGTTAAATTGTAAGCTTTGTCACCGATTTTAATCAAAATGATAGTATCGTTATTCAAACTATCAATTTTAGAAAATGATACCACCGAATTACCCATCATTAAAGTTTTGTTTTCACTTCTAATTCCAAATGGTATACTAACACCTTCATAAATACCAAAGATATCATCACCCTCCAACGACATTTCTAAATTATCTATAGATTCCTTTTTAGCATTTTCTTCAATGAATTGAGCAGAATTTAGATTTGCATCGTAAAAGTCATCGATCTTTGTAGATGAACTAGTATTATTTTCATCGGATTCGATTCTTTCAGAGTTATTTAGAGTTGTATTTCCAATTTGATTCATTTTTTCTTCAGATCTATTAGATTTAACTAGAGTTTTTAGAGGATCTGTGACAGGTTTTAGCATTTTATCAAGTGACAAGTTCATTGTATGTTCCTGATTTTTCATTTGTTTTATTTTGTTCTTTATGGAGTCGACAGATTTCACTAATTCCATTTTAATATTTGTCTCCATCTTTCAATAAAAATAACAACTGTGTTCAGCTAAGAAATAATACTAACGGCATTTATGTGTGTAATTCATATTTATGTATGAACCTTCATTCAAAGTTGAAAAAAATATCAAAATTCTGTCTATACCTTCCTTTGTTTAATGGCGATTCTTTGTTAATAAGTAGAAAATTATAAGGGTTACTCCAAACAGTTTTACAAATTTCTTTAAACTGATTCCATAGTAGATCAGAATTTACATGTTCTTCATAGATATGCTTTAGGTTCACATCATCTTGTTTAAATATTATAAGAAAGTTGGCATTATCGCGTAACAACTGTTTCGGAATTTTCGAGTAGGTTTGCGATAAGTAAAAACAGTCAATTTGCTTATGTCTACCCATACAGAAATAATTCCGGATGTTTATTTGATTTTCACACACAACATCATCAAATATAAAAACAGAATTTGGTAAAGCTTCACTCGGAGATATGACATCTTTATCGTCATTGAACTCATTGAATTTTATCTGAGGTACTCTTCTTAATATTTCTCGTAAAAAACAATATTTGGGCTGAAAATTAGTCTTCGAGTAAAGGTAAAGGTTTTGAAATTTGAGTCCATTTTCGTGCAATAACAAACTGATCACAACGTTTGTTTTACCGCAATTAGAGGGACCGCAAATTATACAACGAATCGTATTTGGCAATAAAACGCTATGTCTAATCTGTTGAGGAGACTCGTCAAGATTTATATTTTTAACGTTTAGTGATATGGGTTGTTTGATCAACTTCATCTTGCCAATTAATTTAGTTAATATCTAACATAGGCATATATACTTAATTTTGCACTTCTTTTGACGTCACTATAGGAACGGTTATTTTTTCATCTTACAAGATAGGTATGTACAAATTAATATGGTTAAATATAGGCATCCTAGGTAAGTATGCATTGAAAGTTGAGATGGGTCAGAACTTATGTTATATAAAGCGGACTTCCATGTGAAATCTACGACTTGATGTCATCGACTGAGTTACACGACGACAGTGCTCGCGAACAGAGTTTTTTTGTCTTTTATTAAATTATCTTTAATCGTTAATTCATCTATTTATAATTATTGTGAGTAACTAGTAAATTTGTCAAAACGAATAATACAATAATGTTAATTTAATATATTATGCAATGGAAATTAATTTTATATATTTTTTATTTCAGAAAAATGGAAGACCTTGAAATTGTGGATGATGTTATTAAGTCATTCTATTTTACTCAAGAATTAGCTGGGAACAATATTGAACAATCTGAGTTCCAGGAAAATCAGCAAAATAAAGTCAAGGATACTCGAGAAAGACCAATAAAAGTAAAAAACAAAAAGCCTGAATTAACTTCAAAAACTTTATCCAAACTATTGGATGCACCTTCTACATCTTACGTTATTCGCAAGGAACCAGGAAAAGCACACCATTTAATAAAAATATCTATTTGTGATTTAAGTGATAATAATTTAATAAGTCGTGTTGATTGCAGTGAAAGTGATTGTGCTTGCGTGAATGTTCAATATCTAGTCAAGGACAATTACGATGAAATTCTGGATGAAGCAGAATATCTCGTCGGTAAAATAGTTAAAAAATTAAGTTCGCCTACATACAGACCTTAAATGTAGACTGTACAGACTTTATAAGTTATTGTTTAATTAGATGTAAAACAATAACATTAAAATTGATTCTATATACTGTGTTTTTAATCACCTAAAAGCTAGTATAGATGATACCTCTTATTAATAAACACTGCATATAGTTATGACAAGCTTAGTCTTAGATATAAAAGTATAGTTATACTAACGTTATTCATGACATAATTTTATACAGTGTGGATAAACATGAAACCATTCCCTAATATCCTATCCTTCCTTCCCCGCCTAATTTGAATTTACCGCCATAATTGCGAGCGACGCTATCCGCTCGCGCTGCACTCCCGCACTCTGGCGGCGAAAACAAAAACTACGAGTCTCAAATTCGCGCGCGGCCACGCGTAACTGCTCCCGGGATCTTCCGTTAAAAATAAATGTAAAATTCAATAATAAAACGACTTCGCCAACAAGTGATTGACTGATTAGTTCCCGTAACCCTCTGGTGTCGTGAATCAAGATAAATCTGAAGAGTACATTGGATACACGCTCCTGCCGGCCGGCCCATCAAGTCCCGAGCGAAGCGGTACCTCCAGTCCCTGCCCTTTCCAGATCCCAGGTTAGTGGATGTTCTTTTCCCGTCATTCGGAATCCTAGGGTGTCGGTACTAGCATCAGGTTAATGCAATCCTCGCTGCAGACGAAGTCCCAACATTTAATTTGGTGCCTCCTGTGAGGAACGAGCAACTTCACTTTCTCTTTAAAAATATAAAATCTCGTTGAATGAGTACTTATTTCATTGTGTTATCGTGTATTCTTATGAATATAATAAATCACAAGTAAGAATAACGAGTAAAATAAAGTAATTTCATAGTTTTAACAACGCTTCGGCGTAGGTACCTACAGTCGGGTTCCCGCGTAAACGCCGCGTCGCTCGCTGGCCAGCGGACCACGCTTGTAGGTATTTATACTTATACTCATTCATCCTTTTTAGTTATTTGCTCAGTAAAAATTTCGTATATAATTTGAATTTAAACTAATATTCTGAAAGGTAATTCTCGTATAACTGTTTCCTGCAATAACTGATGCTAGTATAAAGCTAACGGATAGTTTCATGGTCAAATGGTTGTGCTCGAGAAAATACTTATGTACCTACATAACTTCAATTGTTACGACTAAACGCGATAGTTGATTTGTGTCTAAATTATTACGGAATTATTAAAATTCTATAACACTTTCCTTTATATATTCGGTATAAATTGCCTAAATCTTATTCCGATTGCAGTTCGGATAGTTAGGTACTTACCTACATCTACCTATCTCATTTAATTTTATCATCGCGACAATAATACCTACGCAGGTTAATATGTCTGTTGAGGCGGAATTACAGGCGGGCCTTAAAAGGCGTGAATATGATTTTAAATGTATGCAGATAATCTACGATCTGTCGAGAATAGTCCAAAAGGATAGCTCAAAGTTATCCACTTTCAAGGCTAGATATAAAAAAATTGATGAGATTAAGTCTGCTTTCATGGAATCTAATGAATATGTAAACAAATTACAGTTACAATTAAAACCCAATTCAGAAATAGAAATTGGTCCCATGTTGTCATTCGATGAGTTGTATTACGCTTCGGTTGAAGTGGCCGAGTCTTTGCTCGCGTCGACGACGTCCGCGGCTGCCGCTTCGTCCGCGTCCGCACATTGTCGTCGGGAGGATTCGATTGTTCAAGTAAAATTACCAAAATTGGAAATTCCGCGTTTTGATGGTAAAGTCGAAAACTGGCAGACCTTCAAGGATAGTTACATCCCGCTTATTCATAACAATAGCTCCCTTTCGGACACGGAAAGATTTCATTATTTGTTGTCGTGTTTGTCTGGGTGTGCGTTGACCTTGGCCAAGGGCGTACCTATAACCGCGTCGAATTATCCCGTAGTTTTTAATCTTCTATTAGATCGTTATGACAACAAACGCATATTAGCAAATACATATTTAGAAAAAATATTTAAATTAACGCCTGTCAACAAACCGTCTCTTGAAAATTTATCCGAACTGACCAATTCTTTATACGAAAGTGTAAACGCGTTACGTGCGTTAAAAATTGATGATCTCAGCGAATTTATTTTATTTCACATCGCTTCGCGATCACTTGATCTCGAAACCAAAAAACGGTTCGAGTTACAAAATACTCACGAGATTCCCAAGTTCAATGATTTAATTGTTTATTTACAAAACTATATAAAAATTCTGGAAGTTAGTCAACCTTTCTCAGTTTCGACCACTCCATCGAATACTAATAATAATAAACAGTTTCGAAATAAAGGTCAGCAAAAGTCATCGTCATTGGTAGCATCTACAAACCAAAGTAATAATAATAATTCGTCGGGCGCCGCCGTAGCTTGTTTATGTTGTAATGAACATCATTCTATTTACCGATGCGGCAAGTTACATTCTATGACACTTGAACAACGTGAACAATTTGTGCAGAAATTTAAATTGTGTACCAATTGCTTTAGACCAGGGCACGATAGCAATAATTGTAAATCTAAAAGCACATGTTTTATTTGTAACGCAAAACATAATACGTTATTACATGTAGAAAATAAGAGTTTATTAACGTGTTCGGTTCAGTCCAACGAAAATAACGAATGTTCCGCTAAAGGTACGAGCACACTTACCTGCATGACGTCGCAAACTGCGAATACAAATAATTGTAGTACAAAGATACTTGGCTCAGCAGTGGTGCGAGTACGTCACGCGGACGGTTCGCTCCAGTGTGCACGCGCCGTAATAGCACAGGTAATAGACAGTGGTTCGATGGATTCTTTTATCACTAGCGCATGCGCGCGCCGCCTAGGTTTGCGTATTAAAAAATGTAATTTGAACGTTACCGGGCTCGGACAAAGTAATGTTTGTGATATAAAGGGTTATACTTTTGCTTCGATTATACCTCATTCTCGTGAGTCTCCTAAGTTCGATTTACCTTTAGTAGTTTTACCTAAAATTACTTCTATGATGCCTTCATCAACACTACCGTTGCATGTCAAGGATCATTACAAGCATCTTGATCTCGCCGACCGCGACTTCGATAGATCCGGTCCGATCGATCTACTGTTAGGTGTCGAGTGTTTTGATCAAATATACACGGGCTCACGTTTCAATCCCGGTCCCGGATTACCTTGCGCTTTGTCTAGTGTGTTCGGCTGGGTGATAAGTGGCCAATATTTTCATAACACACCATCTGATAACTTAACCTGTAAATCCGTTACGTCACTTCTCGTGTCGTCTTGCACGATCGAAGATATCGTTCAATGGTTCTGGGATTCTGAGGAACCGCCGAAATGTAAAATTTCCGGTTTTGAAGACGAAATTTGTGAAAAAATGTATAAAAAGGGTACTTACCGTACACGTGAAGGTCGGTACGTAGTTCCTTTAATGTTAAAGGAGGATGCCCCTTTTTTGGGTGTTTCATCTCACCAAGCTTTTAATCGCTTTCTTAGCTTAGAAAGGCGTCTTATTAATCAGACCGAGCTGAAGGCTGATTATAAAGAATTTATGCACCAGTACGAAGAGCTAGGCCATATGCAGCTTGCAGACTCTTCGACTACTAATCGGTACATAATTCCACATCATTGTGTCGTGCGTCCAGACAGTTCTACGACACGTCTTCGAGTAGTCTTCGACGCTAGCAGTCGGACTACTAATAATCTTTCTCTGAACGATATAGTTCATGTTAGACCAAAACTTCAAATTGACATTGTCGATTTAGTTACGAAATTCCGACTTCATAAAATTGTTTTCACTGCGGACATTTGTAAAATGTACCGCCAAATATTGAGACGTCCTGAGGACAGGTGTTATCAGCACGTTTTGTGGCGTGACGAGCCTAACGAGACCCTGAAAGAGTATGAGCTGAATACGGTGACTTATGGAGTCAGCAGCTCCCCTTACTTAGCTATTCGCACTCTGCGTCAACTGGCTGAGGACCACGGTTCGGAATACTCAAGTCGCGCCGCTCAAGTTTTGTGTGAAGACACGTTCATGGATGACGTTACAACTGGCTGTTCGTCTCTTGATGAAGCCAAACAATTAAAAGAGGATGTCACCTCGTTATTGTCAAAGGGTCATTTTGAACTTCGTAAGTGGAGTACGAATACTCCAGAGTTGTTGTCTGATGTTCCTCCTGACCATCTTCAGACTTCCAAATCCTTCGATGATGTTGGAAATGAGTTTGTCAAGATATTAGGGATACGGTGGAATCCATCTTGTGACAATTTTTCCTATAAGTTTTCAGACTCCTTTGACGTTAAATTTACTAAAAGATCTATCCTCTCAATAGTGGCACGCATTTTCGACCCGCTCGGTTGGATCAGCCCGGTAGTGTTTTCAGCGAAATCCCTTCTACAAGAGATGTGGCGCTTAAACTTAGGTTGGGACGAAGCTATTCCATCACATTTAGCTAAAGTGTGGCATTTAATAGCGGCCAACTTATCTGATTTACAAAATATTTCACTTCCGAGACTGATTATGCCTACCAATCCACTCGAAATACATTTAGTAGGATTTTGTGATGGTTCACTGAAAGGGTATGGCTGTTGTGTCTATCTTTGTGTAGTGGTGGATGAAGTCACCACCTTTACTAACCTGTTAATTGGTAAATCTCGAGTAGCTCCGTTAAAGCCGACTACGATAAACAGACTTGAGCTAAGTGCAGCAGTGCTTCTAGCTAAAGTTATGTCACACATGTACAACTTACTCAAGGATAAAATTCTCATAAATTCTATGAAGGCCTACTCGGACAGTACCACCACGCTTTCTTGGCTCAACACAGCACCTCATTTACTTAAAATGTATGTGGCAAACAGAGTTGTGCAAATAACCGATTTAATTAGTCCCGAATTTTGGTTTCATGTGTCCACTGAGGATAACCCGGCCGATTGTTGTAGTCGCGGGTTATGTGTTCAGATTTAATTGACCACCCACTATGGTGGAGTGGTCCTTCTTGGTTGCAAATGTCGCCTAATAAATGGCCGTGCAAACGTACGTTGCTCGTAGATGCAGAACTGCCGGAATTAAAACCGTCTGTTCCCTGCAGCTTACATGTTACTGAATCTGATAATTCGCTTCTGACGTTAACTTCTAGACTTTCTTCTCTTACAAAGATTCAACGAACTTTAGCATGGTGCTTCCGATTTATATCAAACTCAAAGGTTGTTTCCTCAAATAGAATTTTTCTGCTCTAAGTAGTTCTGAACTAGAAAAATCAATGAAGATGCTAGTCAAGTTTACTCAAGACCATTACATGTCGTCTCAAGTCAGTCAAGTGAAAAATCAAGAGCAATGCGACAAATCGATTCAAAAACTTTCTCCTTTCTTGGATGAGGATGGTTTATTGCGAGTGGGGGGTCGCATCGATGAGGCTAATCTATCGCCATCTGCGTTACATCCTCTCCTCTTACCTAAATTAAGTCCATTGTCAAAGCTGATAGTTGAACATTTCCATTTAAAATATCTGCATTGCGGTCCAAGGACTTTGCAGTCCCTAATTCAAAGAAGGTTCTGGATAATTGGACTAAGATTACTTATTCGTACCACCCTTTCAAAGTGTGTGCGTTGCTTCAAAGTAAAACCAGTGTCCAGTCAACCCATGATGGGCAAGCTACCAGCTGCTCGTCTTCAGCCCTCTCGATGCTTCCAAACCACAGGAATTGACTTCGGTGGTCCATTCATTCTAAAAGAAAGTCGTCGACGTGGAGCTAAAACCTATAAAGCATACATGTGCCTTTTTGTTTGCTTAAGTTCGAAAGCCGTCCATCTGGAGGCCGTTACTGAGTTGAGTTCAGAGGCATTCCTCGCGGCTCTGGATAGATTCGTTTCCCGTCGCGGAATGTGTGATACAATCATTTCCGATTGTGGCACTAACTTTGTAGGTGCAAATAAACATCTTAAGGAAGTAGGTAGTGAACTTCAAAAACATCACTCTGAAATATCCGATGGTCTAGCTATTCGGCAAATAAAATGGAAATTTAACCCGCCTGGTGCACCACATTTCGGTGGCATATTTAAAAGTGGCATAAAATCCACCAAATATCACCTTAAACGTGTAGTTGGCGCTCAAGTTTTAACACTAGAAGAATTTATTACGATTCTCGCCAAAGTGGAAGCTGTGTTAAATTCACGCCCGCTTTGTTCTTTATCTCCGGATCCGCAAGAATCGAACGTTCTGACTCCAGGACATTTCCTGACGGGAGGTCCTTTAGTTTCACTGCCGGAAGAACCTGTTAGTGAATGCTTATGTCCACGTTCTCGTTGGCAAATGCTTAAGAAAATAACACAAAGTTTTTGGCTTGCTTGGCAACGTGACTATCTGCATACACTTCAACAAAAAACTAAATGGGTAAAAAATACACCTAATCTCAAACTTAACGATTTGGTCCTTGTAAACGAACCTAATCTTCCACCTTTGCTATGGAAATTAGCTCGTGTAGAACAGATCCATCCGGGATCAGATAATATAGTCCGGGTTCTGACTCTTCGAACTGCAAACGGTAAAACCATGCGCAGGCCAGTAGTTAAGGTCTGTCCGCTACCTATTAATTAACTTTTTTTCTTTACCTTAATTCCCGAACAATATTGTGTATTGATCAATATTGTTCAAGTAGTTTAGTTTAGACACTAATTAATGATCGTTAAGTTTTAATTTTTCTAATTCTCGAGCACTGCTAGTGGATCTCTGGCAGTCCTTTGGCTTGCGAAATCCTGGTCGATTTCGAGTGGGGGGAAATGGATAAACATGAAACCATTCCCTAATATCCTATCCTTCCTTCCCCGCCTAATTTGAATTTACCGCCATAATTGCGAGCGACGCTATCCGCTCGCGCTGCACTCCCGCACTCTGGCGGCGAAAACAAAAACTACGAGTCTCAAATTCGCGCGCGGCCACGCGTAACTGCTCCCGGGATCTTCCGTTAAAAATAAATGTAAAATTCAATAATAAAACGACTTCGCCAACAAGTGATTGACTGATTAGTTCCCGTAACCCTCTGGTGTCGTGAATCAAGATAAATCTGAAGAGTACATTGGATACACGCTCCTGCCGGCCGGCCCATCAAGTCCCGAGCGAAGCGGTACCTCCAGTCCCTGCCCTTTCCAGATCCCAGGTTAGTGGATGTTCTTTTCCCGTCATTCGGAATCCTAGGGTGTCGGTACTAGCATCAGGTTAATGCAATCCTCGCTGCAGACGAAGTCCCAACACAGTGTTTATAAAAGACAAAATCTTTCTGAAAGGAAGAAAAAAAAAACAAAGAATATAGATTATATATTTATTGATTTTAAGTAGTTACATTCATTTATTACAATTTTTATTTGATTATACAATTAAAGCTTTTATATCTTACAACATAGTTTAAGCTCAGTAGAACAAATGGAATAATCCTACAAGTACTAAAGTATTGAACTATAATGTCCCCAAGGTAAAGTGTTGAAATTACCTTCAATTCTCTGCCTTTTATCATCTTCACTATTTAGTATGAGCTTATTTATTTTTTGTGTAAATACTTGATGATTTTTAGATCTTATAACATACATATCACCTCGCAGGTTATCATTAAACATTAATGCCCTTTTATATTTTTCAATATCCAATTTTTTCGTTATCGGCTTTGTTACTCCCTTTGCTTTCTTTATAGTTTTATTTTCAGTGCGTACACAATACAACTTAGCTCGTAAACCTACAAATTCTGAAATAATCTCTCCACCCATTTCGTCTTTGAAATAGCCTGGCATTTTCATGTTGGCTTTAGGTAACCCATATATATTGTTATCCTCAAAATTGCTTGTGTCAAAATAACGAATATTGTTCTTCATATCCTCATAAAAATAATCAGTTTTTACAAAATAAAGTAAACTGTCAGTATCAGTGTAACATAAAATTACATTATTTCCATACATTTTTTTAATTACAGAATAATGAAAATGATATAAATGTGTTTTAGAAACTTCAATGGAAAATCCGATATAAATAGGGCGATCTAATACAACTTTTGTCTTATTTAATTGAATAGCTACTAAATTTTCGGATATAATTGACAAGTCTTTAAAATTCGGTGCACTAATATACCTTTCAGCGCCATACAATTTGTTGGTTGTATTTAACTTATCTTTCCATAATTTTACGAGCCTAACATCAACTTGCTTCCGCTTGTTTTCAATTGTTTTTCCAAAAATAGAATTGTTTTGTTTCTAAAAAAAATCTTTTTCAAAGTCCGATTTAGCTTTTTGCCTAAGAGAAGTATTTAATAAAATGTACTATGGTTTTAAAAAGTTATCTTGATAGAATGATAATATTCTATAAATTTTTAACAATATTAAACCATTTTTTAAGCACTCTTTTAAATGTATATAATGGATAACAAAACGATGTTTGCTGTGTAAATTTGCAATTAATTTTTAGGGTTCCGTAGTCAACAAGGAACCCTTATAGTTTCGCCATGTCCGTCCGTCCGTCCGTCCGTCCGTCCGTCTGTCCGCAGTTTAGCTCAGAGACGGACAGTACTAGAGACCTGTAATTTGGTATAAATATACGGATTTGTTGTGCCGAAAAAGTGGTAAAATAAAATCTCGTAAAATATTTTTTTTTAGGGTACCTCCAGTACTTACACGTAAAGTGAGGATTTTTTTTTCTCGCGTACCCCTTAGTGTGGGGTAACATTAAATAGGCCTTTAAAAAATAATGATAGTTTCCATTAACAATTTTTTGATAAAAAAATTCGTTTGTGAAATATTAAGCTTTAAAGTGCTAAATTTTGCTCGATTCGAGTGTCCCCCCCCTCTACCAGCTAAACGGTTATGTTTGGGGGTGTGAAAAAAATCACAATAGTAGTACATATAACGAAGTTTAAAAGAAAATTATCATGACTAAGTAGGCTTTACAACTTTACGAGTAATAGTCGACCAACTTATAAAATGTACTTGATATCATATTTTCTTAAACAAAATGTATCGGAGACAACTGCAAATGTAAGTTTGTTAACTTTATTTTTACAGCTTTTATAGGTAGGTATGTTTTTTGGGGATAGGTAGGTTTTTATCGTCAACTATTTTTAACTAAATTCAAAAAAAGGAGGAGGTTCTAAATTCGTTGTAATCTTTTTTCTTATGTATTTTCCCCGATTTCTCAAAGACTCCTGGACCGATTTTGAAAATTCTTCTTTTTAAAATTAAATTCAGCGAATCAGTTTAGTTAGTTCGCATAAGTATTTTGATGGGCAACTACGGAACCCTACACTGTGCGTGGCCCGACACGCACTTGGCTGGTTTTTTATTACATTTGCTTTGCATAGGTGAATATTTTTCGGCAGCAAATGGCAGATCCGAATGAGCATTATGAATATTAGGCGGGTAATATAAATCTACCTCTAAAATGTATCCTATATCACTGTTTTTGTTAACATCATTTATACTGAAGTTATTAATTTCATTATTATTAAGAAATTGGAAGTTACGCATTGGAAGTTTCTGCATCATTGCAAAGCCGTATAAAGGACATGGACAAAAATTGCATTCCATCACAATTCCATGTACACGTACCTAATAAATGCCATTAAAAAATAAAAATATGAAAATAAATTATTGCGTAAGTTTTAGCCTCCCTGAACTTGTCAGTTTTTAACCAACTTCAAAAGAAAAGTAGGTTCTCAGTTCAACCTGTATGTATGTTTGTCCGCGATTATCTCGCGTTTGGCTAAACCGATTTTGATGCGGTTTTCAGGACAGTGTTCACTACATTTTGGAGAAAGTTTTAATATATAACATTAATGGATATCCCGTGACGTTGCCCGCGTAGATCCGTTTTTGCTCACTTGGATTGTAGATTTTTACCGACCATTGCATGTTCGTCCGCGATTGGGTGCCCTCTATCTGGCAGAAACTTGTTGCTCCGAAACTTATTTGGCAGAACTCATTTGGCAGAAACTTTTTTAAACGAACATTGTTATGGTATAAAAAATGTTTAGTATAATTGTTTTTTGGCCTAATGTTTTTATGCCCGAATTTAAATTGGGATACTTTTAAGATGGCAGAATTTTATTGGGCATAATTACCTTTGTCAAAGTTATAATTTTGCATATTTTCATTAAGCATAACGTTTATTTAGAGCGCCGATTATTTGGAATAATTTGACTTAGTATACGTCGAAGATCACAGAATTTCAGAATAGAAATAATTGAATAGTCATAATAAAATATTAAAAAATTGTTTTATAAAATCAATATGGTGTGCTACAAAAGTTAGTGACAGAAATGAATCGCTGCAAAACCGACTTCACGTAGTCTTGTCTGCCCTACCCCTAGAGTGTAATTTATAATCGCGTAGGCGCGGAGGGGCGAGGCGGCCCGCGAGCTGAGGAGCAGGTGGTTTTAACGCACACCGCAGCTTCGGCTTACTGGCCGGCAAGCCGGCCAGCCTCAGCCGCGGTGGTGGGCGTAAAATCATCTGCGACGATTAGCTCGCGTGGGACCGCCGGAGACCCGCAGCGCCGGAGCCGTGACAGAAGCCATGCCTGCTGTGAATTTTCTGCGATATGATGGTTATACTTTTGATTATTATGGATATAAAATATATGCCAAAAGATGATTCTGGTTGTGAACTTTCTACGATATGATGTTTATACTTATTGATTATTATGGAAATGAAATTTATGCCTAAAGATGATTCTGACTTACAAAATTATGGGTTTCGGTGTTATGGTAAATGAGTGTATGCCAAACGATTTTCTGCGAAAAGAGGTTTATGCTATCCGTTGCTATGCAAAATAAAATTATGACGTAAAAAGTTCTGCTATAAAGGGTGGACCCTCCGCGATTATCTCGCGTTTGGCTGAACCGATTTTGATGTTTTCAGGAAAGTGTTCATTACATTCTTAGAAAGGTTTTAGTATATAACACACATGTATATCCCGTGACGTCGCCCGCGTGGATCCGTGTTTGCTTATTTTGGATAGTAGATTTTAAGTGTCCATTGCACGTTTGTCAGCAATTATCTCGTGTTTGGCTGAACCGATTTTGATGTGGTTTTCAGGAAAGTTTTTATTACATTTTGAAAAAAGTTTTAATATATAACACTAATGGATATCCCGTGATTTTGCCCGCCTGGATCCGTTTTTGCTTACTTGGATTGTAGATTTTCACCGACCATTGCATGTTCGTCCGCGATTATCTCGCGTTTGGCTGAACCGATTTTGATGATGTTTTCAGGAAAGTGTTCATTACATTCTTAGAAAGGTTTTAGTATATAACACACATGTATATCCCGTGACGTCGCCCGCGTGGATCCGTTTTTGCTTATTTTGGATAGTAGATTTTAAGTGTCCATTGCACGTTTGTCAGCAATTATCTCGTGTTTGGCTGAACCGATTTTGATGTGGTTTTCAGGAAAGTGTTTATTACATTTTGAAAAAAGTTTTAATATATAACACTAATGGATATCCCGTGATTTTGCCCGCCTGGATCCGTTTTTGCTTACTTGGATTGTAGATTTTCAGCGAACATTGCATGTTTATCTGCGATTATCTCGCGTTTGTCGGAACCGATTTTGATGCGGTTTTCAGGAAAGTGTTCACTACATTCTTGAAAAGGCTTTAATATATATATAACACTAATGGATATCCCATGACGTTGCCCGCGTGGCTTACTTCGATTGTAGATTTTCAGTGACCATTGCATGTTTGTCCGCGATTATCTCGCGTTTGGCTGAACGGATTTTGATGCGGTTTTCAGAAAAGTATTTTGTAATTATTATTATATAACATTAATTGATATCTCGTGAAGTGCCCCGTTTTTTTTTGCTTACTAGGATCGTAGATTTTCAAAGACGCCGATAAGTGTGAATTGAATATCTAAACTAAAAAGGGTAAAATAAAAAACTTAAAAAAAAAGGAACCGACTTCAAAACAAAACAGAGAAGTATAAAATAACTTTTCTTTCGGAAGTCGGTGGCTTGGTTTTTTATTTAATCGATAATGGCCGCGGACTTCCGTGTGCGTTATATTAGGAACATTTCATTCATAATGTATTCATTTGTAGAAACTATATTCATTGGTATTTGTTATGTTTTATAAAATACGTATCATAATAATTGCATTTTATCCAATTCACCCAAAAAAAGCTTTAAAACGGAACGAGTTTACTGGCTTGATAGTGTTGTTTTGTTAACGTCAAATGTCAATTTAATTTTAATATCACTGCAGATGCTCTTTGATTGCAGATTCAACGTCTATTGTGTTTGTATTTTACGGCTATATTCTGATATTTTTGACCCCCTACGGACTGATACCTTCTACTAAACGATTACCTTGCTAATGATACTGGACTCTGATTTGCTTTGCATTTTGGATTTGTTTTGTGGATTATTATGAGGTGCATCAACTGCGGAATAGCCATACAAAGGCTGCAGAGGCATCTCATATCCTCGCTTTCTGCACACCATCAAACAAAACTTTCGCGTTGGTTACCCAATGCTCAAACCCAGGTATGAAGTTGGAATAATAAAATACTTAATCTGTTTTTATTATGTTTTTTCATGGTATGCGATTTTAATTAGTGCACTTTTTTTCAGTTACCTGTAGATATAATATTCATTTGTCAACCATGCTTCTTATTATTGAATACTAAAACTCGTGAACATGAGAGAATGAGTGAGAAAAATAAGACAACATAATGTCAGTATGGAGTGTCCATTGCTCGCTGTCCTAATTTCACAAAATACCATTAATGTGGTAAGCATTTTGATTTTAATTCATTTAAATATGTAGTTAAGTACATATTTATCTATAAAAATGATTTTTCATAGTATGTTTGTGTGATTATCATATTAATCGTTATGTTTTACATGTACTTCTTTAAAGTAGGCATAATACTTCTCATTGTACAAAAACATAAAACTTGAAAATAAGCTTTTATATGTGTTTATTCTAACTGGGGTTTATTTTCAGCCCTCAAGAAACAACTATGTTTGTTATGTGTGTTGGATGCGAGCAAATAGACAAGCAGTGCATGACCCATCACGAAAAATGCTGTGTTCACGCACGCATGAACACCAGGCGACGGCGGCGGCAGCGGCGGGGAAGTGGGAGCGGCGGGCCGCGCGACCGCGGCCCGTGCGCGCAAGCCGGGACGGCGGCTCTCAACGGACAGAGCATTCGAAACCATTGTCGCGCAAACACCTCATTTTGTATTTTTATTCATATTATAAATTATCGTAAAAGGTCCGCTATTTCATTCTCCCTGGCCTGTCTATGGTCCTTCGGTCTTCGAACAAGAATCAGCGCAGAAGAAAACCTCATCATCGCCAGGAATTCAGCTGGCCGTTAACTACCAGCAGTCGGCGATCAACGTCAACGGCAGTCGGCGGTCGGCGAACTCAGCATCCAGCAGCGGCAACGGACAACATTAAGGGTTTGGTAGCAGCAGTCGTGAGTTCGAACCTATTTCATTCTCGTCTGACGCCAGTCCCTTACATTCAAATTTTTTTCTCATTTTTTTTCACAAATCCTGCTTACCCACATTTTTTTTTCTCTCTCTTTTTTTTCCGATCATATTTTATGCAATCTCATTCTCACATTTTCAAGTAATTTTATTACCTTCTATCGATTTTGTTCCCAATACTTGCAGCTTTAATTGCTTACCTACCTACTTCGCCTTGCTCTGAGCGCGTCTAGGGAGACAGCTGCGTAGTATTAGTGGACTACCTGCTTAATCAAATAATTTCATAATTATGGACAAAAAACCTTTATCAAACACGCCCGAAGATGATGACGCTCAGCTTAATACCTTCAAAAAGAGGAGATCTGGGCATAAGGGCAAGGTCACAATCTTCAAAAATTACATTGAGTCCTTAAAATCCAAAAAGAAAATAGCTTTGACTGAGCTAGAAATTCTGCAACTTACAAACCGTTTGGAGTCATTCAAAACCCTTGAACATGATTTTGATGTCAATCAGACTTTAATAGAAGATATTGTCGGTGTTTCAGACGAGCAGATAAAGGAGCGGGAGCAATTTGAGTCCGAATACCAGAATCAACTTGCTCTTGCCATGCAGCTAATGCGGGACAGTGAATCGACTGGAATCGTCGACGGGTCTGTACAAACTCCAAATGCAGGTGGGACAAAAGCTTTTATTAAATTACCAACTATTGACCTTCCACACTTTTCGGGTGAATATCATAATTGGCTTGAGTTCAGAGACACATTCCAATCGCTTATTCATAAAAACACTCTTTTAGATAATATACAAAAATTTCATTATTGAAGTGAAAACTTCTTTAGCGGCGTTGTACACTTTTTCTGTAATGGGTAAAAAATTTAAAACTCGCGTCAGGGTCACGTGACCAAAACTCGCGTCAGGGTCACGTGACCCTGATCGAAAATGAGTAAGACGTCATTCAAATTAAAAATAAAACATAGTAACAAAAAAGTTTTCACTTCTACCGGCACTCCTGGAGTGCAACCTTTTTTTGCGTGCGTCTTTGCAGGGTGAAGCTACCCACATTATAAAATCATTAGAAATGTCGTCGGAAAATTACAGGGTAGCCTGGGATTTAATAAACGAACGGTACAATAATACGCGTCAACTAATTCATAACCATGTTCATGCACTATTCACAATTAATATAATTCAAAAAGAATCTTCCGCAGCGCTGAGGCAGCTGATTGACACGGTTAGCAAAAATTTACGAGCACTTGATACTTTAGGTGAAAAAACACAGTTCTGGGACACGTTAATCATTTATCTCGTGGCAAGTAAATTAGACTCAGTGACGCTTAGATATTGGGAGGAATACAAAAACACCCTCAATGCTAAGCCCGTTCTTGAAAATTTAAAAACTTATTTTAAAGACCGCGCAGATCTATTACAAACTCTTGAAGAAAATAAACAAAATCAAGTTGAAATCAAGTCGAACAAACCAGCACAAAATCAAACAAGTACATCACGATCGCCTAGTTGTCCATTATGTAAAGGCCAACATTATTTGTTTTCATGTCAGGAATTTAAGCAGATGACAGTGGAAAAAAGAATTGAAAAGGTTTCTAAAATGAATGTGTGCTCCAACTGTTTATATCCCGGTCATGAGAAGAAAACGTGTCGTGGCAGTACATGCAAATATTGTTCTCTAAAACATAATACATTGCTGCACATAGAAAAGCCCAAGTCGTCTTCAATCACATGCACTAGCATACAACAGACATCAGTGCTGTTATCGACGACACTGGTGGATGTGCGTGGCAGCGACGGTAAATTTCATACAGCGAGATGTTTATTAGATAATGGTAGTACCTCAAGTTACGTAACTAATAATCTATGTACTCGGCTTAATCTTCCATTGGAATCAATTAACGGATCAGTTTCAGGTATAAATGGTCAAAAAACAAACATTCTTCATCGAACAAACATTCAAATAAAATCATTACATAATTCATTCACGATCAACTCGTCATGCTTAGTGCTAGATGAAATATCAAATCTAATACCCAACATTCGTATACAGACAGAAGCGATCACACTTCCTAAACATATAAAATTAGCCGACCCTCAATTTTATGAACCAGCTCCAGTCGATATATTGCTTGGAGCTGACGTTTTTTGGAAACTCATGGGGTCCGGAAGGATTCAGTTAGGCAAACAACTGCCAACCTTACAGGAAACTGAATTCGGATGGCTAATTTCCGGGTGCATACCTGACACAGACAAACATACACAAGACACATGTTATTTCACACAAAATAAAAATTCAGATCAATTATCACGGTTCTGGGAATTAGACAGCTTATCTGAATCACAGAATACGGAACCCTGTGACGCGGATGCGTGCGAGGTCATTTTTAAACAAACTACTACACGACAAAATGATGGTAGATATGTTGTTACAATTCCATTCAAAATGTCACCTGATTGCTTAGGCAATTCTTACTATCAAGCAAAAAAGCGTTTTCTTAGCTTAGAAAATCGTATGAACAGCGATAATCATTACAAACAATTGTATTGCAATTTCATTACAGAGTACATCAATCTCGGTCATATGACTTTAAATAAAAACCTGAATCCACAGGAGATCATTCAATCAAACAAACACATGCTTCCAGACAGTAATGCAAACCCATGCACACAACCTTACAATAATAACTCACATACTTATACATCTTATTATTTACCACACCATGGCATAGTACGTGAATCCAGTACAACAACAAAATTTAGATCCGTGTTTGATGGTTCCGCAAAGACTTCAACAAAACTATCACTTAACGACATACAACTCGTCGGGCCAGTTGTTCAAGACGATCTCATTTCAATAATGTTACGATTCCGTCAGCACAAGTACATCATATCAGCTGATATAGAAAAAATGTTTCGTCAAATTGCGGTTGTTGAACATCAAAGGCCCCTACAACAAATCATATGGCGAAAAAATTCTACGGAACCATTACAAACTTACACACTCAATACCGTCACATATGGCACGGCATCGGCACCATTCCTTGCAACTCGATGCATAAGACAAATAGGTTTGGATTGTTTGAATAACTCAGATAACACGTACAATCATAAATTAATTTCCGAGGTTATTTTACATGACTTTTACTGTGATGATTTTTTGTCGGGAACAGATGATGAGTCAACTTTATTGGAAATTGCCACAGGTGTCAATACCGAACTTACAAAATATCAATTCCCATTAAGAAAATGGAAAACTAACTGTCCTACTGTCTTAAGAAAACTAGGGTTTGACTCAGACTCTAAAGATGGTACATTTAATTTAGGTTCAAATGACCCATCAAAAACTTTAGGAATATATTGGAATATTCACAAAGATACTATATCTTATTCAGTCCATATGGATAATATCACTCACAATCGGATTACAAAACGAACTATTTTGTCCACAATAGGTCAAATTTTCGATCCACTAGGCCTAATCGGCCCTTGCATACTTGAGGCAAAAATAATTATGCAACAAATGTGGTTACATAACATAACTTGGGATAGCGAAATACCGGTTTCTTTACAAAGTCGTTGGAAAAAATTCATTCAATCGTTATCTAGTATTAACCAGCTGACCATACCTCGGCGAGCAATATATGACTCACCGCGTGGAATCGAAGTACACATTTTTTGTGACGCCTCGCAACACGCTTACGGTGCTTGCGTATACATTCGTAGCTATGGCTATGACGGCGTTATCAACGTACAGCTGTTAATAGCTAAAGGAAGGATCGCACCTATTAAGAAATTAACGATTCCTCGACTTGAATTATGCGCAGCATTCACCGGTATTCAGTTGTGTCAAAAGGTTTTATCTTCACTTCGTAGTTTGGGTGAAACCTATAATTTTTTTTATTGGAGTGATTCAATTATTGTTCTATCATGGATAAATACGCCTATTCATAAGTTAAAACCATATATCAATCACAGGGTCACAGACATACTGAAACACAGTACGCCGCAATCATGGTACTATGTACCAACAAAACAAAACCCAGCAGACATCATAACAAAATGTACTAATGCACAGCAACTAATTAATTCCGATTTATGGTTTTCAGGGCCGGATTTTCTTAGGAATGATGATACTAAATGTTGGCCTGAACAACCCAGGCATATCAGCGTGTCTGACCTTCCAGAAATCCGGTCCCAATCACACTTAACTCAACCAGATGAGAATTCATTCTTTCATAATTATTCAAATTTCAATAAACTCACGCGTATTGTTGCTTACATATTACGTTTTGTTAATTGTTGTCGAGAAAAACAAAATAAATCAAATACAAACAAAAAGTTGTGCATGGGATCAATAAAACCTTTAAACACTGTTGAGCTTAACAATGCGAGATATCAGTTAGCGAAAATAATTCAACAACATTCATTTCCTGATGAGTATTCATTACTTTTAAATGGTAAAAAACTACCTGTCGGGCATAAATTAAATTCACTTAACCCTTTCTTAGATGAATTTCAGCTCATTCGTGTGGGGGGAAGGTTAGCCAACTCACCATACAATTATGATAGAAAATTCCCAATTTTACTACATTCAAATCATTATTTAACTAAGATCATGTTTCGTACATATCACATAACACTTTTACACGCCGGTCCTCAATTATTACTAGCACACATTCGTCAAATGTTTTGGCCAATATCAGGTCGTAACTTAGTCAGAAAAACTACTCAATCATGTCTTAAGTGCAAAAGATATCAAGGTAAGATAGTGACACCTATAATGGGGCAGCTGCCTGAAGAAAGACTGCACGCAAATTTCATATTTAGTAACGTGGGCGTAGACTACGCTGGTCCGATTATGATTAGTAACCGGAAGGGACGTGGAAGTGTCCTAACTAAATCTTACATCTGCATTTTCGTGTGCTTCGCAGTGAAGGCAGTGCATTTGGAGTTGGTCACAGACCTGACAACCGTATCTTACTTAGCAGCACTAAATCGATTTATATCTCGCAGGGGAAAACCCGACAATATATACTCAGATAATGGTACAAATTTCGTAGGAGCGGCGCGTGTCATTACTAATTTTCTCAAACTACACAGCGAATCTATATATAGCCGTGCTGCAGAGCAAGGCATTTCATTTCATTTTATTCCCCCATACACACCTCACTTCGGAGGGTTATGGGAAAGTACAGTCAAATCAGTTAAATTTCACCTCAAAAGAGTGTTAGGCTTAGCACATCTCACTTACGAAGAGATGTATACTTTACTTGTACAGATAGAAGGACTGCTTAATTCAAGGCCTTTAACGTCCTTATCTTCTGATCCATCAGATCTCTCTGCCCTAACTCCTTTTCACTTCTTGATTGGTCGAACTCTCACTGTGTTACCTCACCCACAGATGTCCGACTGCGACCCTGCTCGGCTGCCGCGGCATCAGAGAGTCGAACTGCTGCGTCAACACTTTTGGAAGCGATTTAATAGAGAATATATTTCTCAGTTACACCAGCGAACGAGATGGCAACGTTCAAAGGGAGAGATAGCGGAAGGCACCCTGGTCATCGTGAAGGACGAAGCCTTACCTGCAGCGGAGTGGCCCCTTGGACGTGTTTTGAAAATCTATCCTGGACCAGACGGAGTGGCGCGCGTAGCAGATATAAAAATCAACAAAGGAACGATAAGAAGAGGCTTTAACAAAATTTGCCCTTTACTCAAAGAAGGCGTATAATAAATAATCATAATCATCAATATCATCATACATCATCTTCCCAATGCGGCCCTGGGAATATGTTCACGCACGCATGAACACCAGGCGACGGCGGCGGCAGCGGCGGGGAAGTGGGAGCGGCGGGCCGCGCGACCGCGGCCCGTGCGCGCAAGCCGGGACGGCGGCTCTCAACGGACAGAGCATTCGAAACCATTGTCGCGCAAACACCTCATTTTGTATTTTTATTCATATTATAAATTATCGTAAAAGGTCCGCTATTTCATTCTCCCTGGCCTGTCTATGCTGAAATTAGCTTTGGACAATGTACAGGAATTGGTTTTAGACTGGTTTTATTCTCTGTAATAAATAAATAATTAATTATACCTACTATTTTGTTTAATTTGTGTTTTCCTAGTTAATTGTCTAATAAACCGTTTTCGGTCAATAATTCTTAAAATAATGTATTTAAGGCAACCCTTAAAAATTACAATTTAAAGAAAAACATGAAATTCTGTTATAGGTACTTGGTTTTTATTGTCAGATTTTAATAAATAATTCATTAAAGCGCCTTTTAGTATAGCAAATCCTATTCTATGCACTTATTGCCAGCAATCTGACTAAAGGTTTAGTGAAACTGTTTTGGTTTAGTCTGTTGTAATGACAAGTTCTTTAAGTGTTTTATTTACTGCAATTTAATGTACTAATATTCACGAATATAAAACACCAAAAATCATTGGTGTACATTGAATTTAATAACTATGCAAACGTCCATACAGAAATTGGCCATGTCCTTTACCAATCAAATATTAACCTTCCACTATTGTGATGAGGTAGAAAATCCTATCCAACTACTATCCAACTAGCCCGCGAAATTCAAATATTTTTAAAAGCTGCATCATGTTAAAATCTCCGAAATCTAACTTCGATGCACCTTTTCTATGTGAGAGCTGATGGAGCGAGTTTTTTGATAATTTTTATATTTAAAATTATACTTGTTATTACCGCAACACATATATTTATAAAGTTACAACATGTCACTGACCTGCAAATTGCAAAAAACTTAAAAAAAAATGAATTTCGCGGGCTACATCGAAGCAATCACCTTAAACAGTACCATGGGCGGTATCTCATAGTATTGATTTAGGCCAACCCCACCCTACCTATCCTACCAAAACAACGCATAAATAAAACATAAGGCGTTTATTTATTGTAACCATGATAAAAAATTAAACAAAAATATATAAAATAAACACGGGGAAAGTGAACAGAGTTGCCAATTCGGGAAACAGATAACACACAGAAACGACAGTTTCGTAAAAGACAAATAAAAAACAGGGAAGTATTGTCAAATCTATACCTACATTTCAAATGAAATTTTATATTTTAAGGAATAGCCCTATTACAATAATTGAAAACTAGGATAATTTCAAATTCAAGAATTTGGTTTTTGGGGAATTGGGTAAATTAATATTGGCAACACCGTGTGATAGTGTCCATGTCCCGACTCCCGTGTCAGTGTTGCCGTTTTAGCCACTTTGTGGCCAGATCTAGCGGATTTTCAACGGTTCTAGCCAAATAGAAAACCATTTTAGTCACCAAAATAAATCTAGAAACTTTTTCCTGATTTTTCGATTGTTAAACTTTTACTAAATTACTATTAGAAGTCTATCAATTAATTAAACCAACTACAAAAAAACAGTTAAAAATATTAAAAAAGCTAGCCACAATTATGTTTTGCCTACTGAAGTTTTAAATTGAAATACCACCCACATCATCCATTGACGAAGAGATTAATGAATCTCCAGAAGTCACCACTTTGGAATTGATTTATAATTTGAGACCAACTAATTGTAAATTGAGAATATTTTTCACTAGTGAACGTTTATTTTCATCAGCTTTAAATAAATGTTAAATACTAAGTACTTATTAAAATTGTTTTATTTAACCCATTTATCACCATGCCGAAGTTGTAATTATGAATAGTAGTAATTGGATAACAGTATCTGGCAAAAGCACTTTAGCCACTTCTAGCCTAGAATTTTGAAAGTGATTTTTTTGCAAAATTGGCTACTTATTTCTTAAATTTGGCCACATAATAGATTGTCCTAACGGCAACACTGTCCCGTGTAACGGTGTCAGTCTAATCGTGGTCTAGGTATCTAATCCGGCAAAACTGTGTTTTCTTTTGTACTTTTGTTTTTATTTATAGTCATATTTAGCTTTATTACTCGTAAATACGTGTTGAAACAAAAAATAGTGTAAAACAGTAGTGGGGATTCGCGGGTTCTGGCGCACGTTCCAGAGCCCCGCGCCACACAGTGGTCCGAAAATCGAGCTCCATACTCATAGAAACTTAAAGTGAGGAATTAAAAAAATAAAAATTGTAACGGCTCTGGTATACCTCCCTTGACAACATATTAAAGTATGGATGGTATAAGTTACAGTATGCGTGAGAAAAAAAATATTTTAGTTTTTTTTGTATGGGAGAAAATACTAAAAGTACGTTTTCTCGAAACTTAATAGAACTGTTAGGCTGGTGGTCACACGAGCTATAGTCCCATACACGGCGATCAAGATGACATACAATTCATGTACCGTTAGGCGCCGCTCCGCACGTTATAAATTTTTGAAATTTTGAATTTTCGACATGTGATTTTGCAAGTCTTTGGCTTGGTTAAATGACGTTGCCAGTCGATTTATTTTTATTATTATACAATTAAGCCTCCGAATGACTATTACGATGACAATAATTTAAAAAAATGATTATACAAGTTTTTTTGCGCATTCTAAGAACTAACTCATAACTAATTATTTCATCTAAGAACTTCTCCAACTTTTTCATTCCCGAAGGAGTATCTTTACTTATATCACATGTCTGCTCTGCTTTACAACATGGCTTCCCATAATAATCCAATAGAAGGCTGCAGTGCTTCAATCTCAGCCTCAATCAAAGCCTGTTCTTCCACGGTGTTTCTTGTTTTCGTTTGAAAACTTAAAATAACTAGGTCTGTAAAACATGGTGGAACATATTTAAAAAAGTATGAGACACGGCTTCAAGAGAACATCAAATGGCCTGAGATCGTGAGGGTAAAAATGACTACTTCTGTAGTGTCGCAAAGTAGAGCAGTAACCATGTTCCAGTTCTGACTTTGGTGTAAATGAGGGTGCATCAACATTCTACACACCGGAGACATGCAATGTTGGAACATCAGCACCAGTTGTGACGCCGAGAAAACGATTTGTGGAGCTAAGCCCGCTATAGCAAAGAAGGAGAGTGGAAGAGCTCCAAACGCATAGCACTGAAAGCCTTGCTCATGCAACTGGTTTGAAAGCACAAAACAAGAATGTGCCTAGCAGATATCATTTAACTGGTAACGGAGAATCCCGAAGACTTGATTGACACAGCTTTAGGTATTTTGACCTCATTGAAGCTATCATGAAGAAGAAGGCTGCAGTGCTTCAATCTCAGCCTCAAACAGAGCCAGCCCTTTACGATGTTTTAACTTGTTTTCGTTTGTAAACCTTAAATGAATAGGTCTGGGTGAGGTTTGGGTTCTCCCATACTTTTCGCTATCGCTACAAAATAAACGCAGAGACACAAAAGAACACTTATAAATACTGCAATCGTCTTCGTCTGCCATAGTTTGCTTATACAAGCTTTGCCCTGAAGCACCATCAAAGCCCCATTTGCATAAATCAACTCTTTGCCATCCAGCGAAGATTGCACACGTGACAACTTTCCAAGCCTAGCCACAGTTATGTCCAAAACTGCTTGGAGCTTTACTTTAACCAAGAGAGGTTAAAGTAAAGCTCCAAGCAGTGAGCCTCCGTGATGTCTATGGTATCTTTTGGGGGTTAGCAGTTCTTCGCTTCAGGGATGGCAGTACACGAAGGATACAATGGTATTCCTTCTTCTTTTGCACAAGATCTTAATGTTATAATATACTGCCACTTCTCTTTAGAAGTGGCTAGAGAGGCTTTCCTCAATGAGGTCAAAATATCTAAAGCTGTGTCAATCAAGTCTTAAGGATTCTCCGTTACCAGTTAAATGATATCTGCTAGGCACATTCTTGATATGTGCTTTCAAACCAAGTTGCATGAGCAAGGCTTTCAGTGCTATGCGTTTGGAGCTCTTCCACTCTCCTTCTTTGCTATAGCGGGGTTAGCTCCACAAATCGTTTTCTCGGCGTCACAACTGGTGTTGATGTTCCAACATTGCATGTCTCCGGTGTGTAGGATGTTGATGCACCCTCATTTACACCAAAGTCAGAACTGGAACATGGTTACTGCTCTACTTTGCGACACTACAGAAGTAGTCATTTTTACCCTCACGATCTCAGGCCATTTGATGTTCTCTTGAAGCCGTGTCTCATACTTTTTTAAATATGTTCCACCATGTTTTACAGACCAAGTTATTTTAAGTTTTCAAACGAAAACAAGAAACACCGTGGAAGAACAGGCTTTGATTGAGGCTGAGATTGAAGCACTGCAGCCTTCTATTGGATTATTATGGGAAGCCATGTTGTAAAGCAGAGCAGACATGTGATATAAGTAAAGATACTCCTTCGGGAATGAAAAAGTTGGAGAAGTTCTTAGTTGAAATAATTAGTTATGAGTTAGTTCTTAGTTGAAATAATTAGTTATGAGTTAGTTCTTAGAATGCGCAAAAAAACTTGTACAATAATTTTTTTTAATTATTGTCATCGTAATAGTCATTCAGAGGCTTAATTGTATAATAATAAAAATAAATCGACTTTCAACGTCATTTAACCAAGCCAAAGACTTGCAAAATCACATGTCGAAAATTCAAAATTTCAAAAATTTATAACGTGCGGAGCGGCGCCTAACGGTACATGAATTGTATGTCATCTTGATCGCCGTGTATGGGACTATAGCTCGTGTGACCACCAGCCTAACAGTTCTATTAAGTTTCGAGAAAACGTACTTTTAGTGTTTTCTCCCATACAAAAAAAACTAAAATATTTTTTTTCTCACGCATACTGTAACTTATACCATCCATACTTTAATATGTTGTCAAGGGAGGTATACCAGAGCCATTACAATTTTTATTTTTTTAATTCCTCACTTTAAGTTTCTATGAGTATGGAGCTCGATTTTCGGACCACTGTGCGCCAGAGCCCCACGATCTGATCCACCCATCCTAAAAAAAAAAAAAAAAAAAGGTTTTGCCATGCTCTGATCACGTTTCTGCAGTCCGTTTTAGCGTAGGATGCGTGGTTCTGGAGTTATACAAATCAATTAACTGTTATCTCATTGATTTCCGGTGGTCCTGCACCCTCATTAGCGCACCATTGTTCGCCTAGTCCTTTTATCTATTGTACTTCGAACACCCTCATTACGGTTGGTTTGGCGTTCTTATCTATTACTCATTGTTAACCCTCATATGTCTGCATTTCTATGTCATCAATAAAGCACGTTCCTTCATTTTTACTTCGACATTTTATTACTTTTTTTCCTACAAATATTCGTAAAACTATGCATTGATCATCCCTGAAACTATTGCGGGTTCTGGCGCAAATATCATTGTACAGTGTGCATTGAACATCCCTGAAACTATCGCGGGTTCTGGCGCAATAAAACATATTCCTTCATTTTTATTATGAAATTTTATTACTTTTTTTCTACAAAATATGAGCGGAACATCTCATCCACAAAAATATCATTGTACAGTCTGTTCCCAGTAAATATGTTCGTAAAACTATGCATTGAACATCCCTGAAACTTAAATAGCAAATACATTAAGCAATATTCACCACAAACTGAAGTCCAATCATTCTGAATCCTATCAACATTCCAGTCCCATCTCTTACAATTCCTTTTCAAAAACTGGAGATGATATCGCTCAGGTGCTCGTCCATATGAATCAAAATATTGACCGATGCCATTCGTATCGATATGTACAGCTACCCAGTGTGAACCTGGTTTATCATCCGCATCCAAATTGCATATTATATACGTTGGTACATGTGTATACATAGGTAGTCTATTAGCAGCATAAACATTATTTTGTAGACTGGGATGAATCTTTTTCAAATGTTGTTGTAATTCTAGTGTATCCATGATATTACTGTTATTAGCAGATTATTACACTACCAATCTATTCAATGGTTGTCATAGGAATGTTCAATTATAGTGATTTGTAAATATTAAATCGCATTCTTTGCGAGTCACAAGCAGGTTGATGCCTGTAGGAACGTGAGATAAGTTTGTTGACTCATAGAGTTACAATCAGTTTCGTTGTACTTAGGAATTTGTTTTAGATAAGAATGGTGCTATATAAGATCGAACAGTTGCAGTCATGCAGTCAGTCTATGGTCGTTTGACCACAGTAGATTGTATACGTCTACCAATACTACGTTTGTGTTACTTCAACTCATCAATGGCCATGGAGGTAAGTGTTTATTCTATTGACAAACTTACTTGTATTTGTACTGTGTACTGTCTTTCCTAACGTGTGTGTGTCAGATTAAGTGTAAACAAATTGATATTAACGTGATTACTCTGTTGTTGCAGAGATCATTCAGCTTCGCAGACGATATTGAAAATACCTATAAACAGTATTACTACTCACCACTCTCTCCTCAACACGAAGAAAAGAGTGATGACATCGTCGTTAATAACACAGACGATAGTGGAAAAAGGAAATCGCAGCCGATTGATCAATTTTTTGAAGTGGCACCAAAAATAAAAAGGAAGAAGCTGCTATCGTCGACTGTTTCACGAGCTGCTAGAGATGGCGTATCATACATCTCTACAAATTCAGACGACGGAGACCAAGCGACGCATCTCATAAAAATAGAAATGTATGATATGAAAAAACTATCCAAGATTCCAACTAGTGATCACTGGAAGCACGCTACCACGAGGATAAAATATTATACAAAGAATAATAGGGATAGCATCCTCGACGATACAAATAGCCTTGCATACAATATAACAAAGCATATTGCAGAAAGTGAAAAAGTTAAAAAATACTTTTTTAACAATGACACTCATTAGTGGATTAGTGAATGTGATTCTGTTTACTTAAAGTACTTCTGTGTACTCATTAGATCCAAGGAGCTGTCGTCTTGTGATGCTGAGAGAAAAACAAGAGCAGAAGGAAGAGATGAGTGTGGTATACGTGTACAGAACACTTCATGGAAAAGCAAAACTACAAAATTGATTGGAGAAGAAAAAGTGAAGAATATGCAGTACCCAAGAGCTGAATATCCATTTTTCAGTTCAAAATCTAGACGGCTGATCAGTTTCGAAAACTGGCCTCTCGTTATGCAACAGAAGCCTGAAGATCTTGCAGAAGCCGGTTTCTTTTATACTGGCCATGGAGACAGGACCAAGTGTTTCCATTGTGGTGGTGGTTTAAAAGATTGGGAAGATGACGATGATCCTTGGCAGCAGCATGTTCAGTGGTTTAGTCAGTGTGCTTATGTAAAGCTTAAACTCGAACAGTGTTTTGTATAAGATTAAATAGGGAGTTTATAAAGAAATAAAAAATAATACATTGCATACAATTTGTTTTATTTAATTTTATAATGTTTCCTTTAGTTACATATACACAAAATGCATTAAGCATAACACATAAATCTAAAACACAACACACTTTATAACCTTAACTACTATAGTCTACAGTAACATTTCTATTTTTATCTATTTCAATAATATTATCAAACTCAGCATAAACAATACAGTTAATTGTTTGTATTAGTGAGGATTCAAATCGTACTTCCAATCTTACACTACCATGCTTTATGAGATTCCAATGAGCTGATGAGTTAGCTGATAAATCAGGAGTTAAATCAAATGCTTAAAGACAGTAGCCTTTGGCATACTGTTCACGAGAGATTGCATTTCCTTCATTAAGAAAGTGAATACCAGTCCCCGAGAATAGAGTATGATATGCCGATGTAAATATATTATTATTAAAAGATGGTTGCTAAGCTTTTGAAGGTATTTGTTGACCATCAATGTATAAGCTGAAAGAGTTAATACCATAGTTTTCAAAGTTAAATGGATTTTTAGTAAGTGAGCCATTAAATGCGGAATTGTTCACAAATCCAATAATACATCTTTTGGGTACCTGTCCTAAGAATATATTATCAAGAGTTTTTCCTTGAACACCTGATGGAATTGTTAAAACTTTAACTTCAGCACGAGTAATAGGATATTTAGCAGTGGTAGAAGCTAAAACTTTCTGATGTGCGAGTAATACACTTGGATTAATTCGTGCTCTTCGAACAATAAGAGTTGCGTCCGTAATGCAAACTTTAAACTTTACATCATTTGACCCAGCAATTAAATTAAAACTCTCTCTTGACCGAACTAATTTTACACTCATTTCAACGCCATTAATTAAAAATTTATCTTGATTGAAAATGTCACCATGAAGATGACCAATCATTTCTATTTCCCTGCTTTCATTAACTAATTCCTGTCTTTTAACAAATCCTATGTTTTTACCATCTGTGGAATCCATTTTTCCTGCTGTATCATCATACCAAAGACTACAAGTAAGATGAGATTGTTTAGCAGCAGGAGCATAGTTTAAAAGGGTTTCCATGTATGCTCGATAGGCATAGGTATTATTAGGTGGTGATACAAGTTTTTGATTTAAATAAACATCGAGTTGACTAAAAAGTGAATGCAACCAATTATTTACGGGTGCTACTGCTGTAGCTGATATCAAGTTTGTTGAATCTTGATTTAATACTTTTGCCTTTATGTGGAGTAATGTATGAGACAAATCTATATAGTCATCGCCGGTTCCAGGAACTTGAAACTCGATAGGTCCATCATCAGCAAGAGATGAAATTGGTTTATAGTGAATCCACAATCCATTTTCAATGCTTGTTTGTGTAGACGGTAATGCAAACAAATCTAATTCTGACTTAACGCACTCACAAGAATGATTATGAAGGAAAGACATACTTAATTTGAAAATATATCTTTGATGTTTTTTGGTTTTAGACCAAGTTTTTTCGTAGCTTTCACTTTAGCTGTTAGTGGTGGAATGAACGAGGCCAATCGTTTTCTTTTAGTTATATACCCAGATCCTGTCATGTTAAATCGATCAATTTTGTCATCAGCCTTTCGTTTTAAGTTCGTACTAACTTGCTTTAGACGATCTTTTATTGAGGCTTCCATAGGACGGGCTTGAACCATATCCGATAATAGTCCTACTCCAGCGTTTAATGCCTCCTTACCAACCACTCGAACACCACTTGAAAGTAAAGGTAAAACTGATCTAAATAACCCTCCTAAGAAGCTCCCAATACCATGACCGCGTTGGTATGGTGAACCCTTATAAATTACTCCAACTCCTGATCCAGCTTGATGTGAATAATAATTTTCATATGGACATTTATGATGATCATGAGGAGAATACATTATTATAATTTGCGGAAATGGAGTTTAATACACACGGTCCCAAACTGGAATGGTATTTTTTGTCCTGTGCTCGATCTTATATCTATTTCCAGCGTATCGAATTCTCTTCGCATAACAGGTAAGTAGTGAGGTGGAGAGAAAATGTGCATTTTATTCGCACCATAAATGTATTTTGAAGGATCTAATGAAATGACTCTTAATAGCGGAGTCATAACATCACCCACAATCTGGGGATCGATAATGTCGCAATTTAGAAATAGTTGAGATGGTAACCCTGTACGGGTTGTGTGACCACGATACAAGAGAATGTACGGGCTGTGTGACCACGATACAAACGAATGTCAATATTGAGATGAAATAGATGTCAGCTAGTTAGAGGTGGGTTTTGTCAAGAGAAACTAGGTACCTTCACTAGCGAGTGTCTTTAATTCACTGATCATACACAATTTACATGAAATGAGGAAATATTAAATGTAGGTCGCGCATGATCGATGCAATGCAATGTCATCAAAGATTAATTATGTATATAAAATAAATGTACGTTTGTCCGTACATACTCGCAACACGAAAGAGAAAAGAATTAATTTTGTACAATAATGTCTTAATGTAAACAAAGATATACGTACAATTGTATAAATGTAAATAAAGAATTAAGTATAAATGTATAAAATGTAAACAAGGGTTGTATAAATGTAAACGAAATTGAAGTATAAATGTATCTGGGTTAGTGAGGTGCAATGATTAATGTTAGTGCTCTTATCACTATTATTAGTTGTCATTAACCGCACTGAAGCTAACTATTCTGTTCATCATTGGCGATGTAGCCTTATTTTTTACACTTATCACACTGTTTGTGTTGCACATCATTGGTGAGAAGGCCTCACTATTGTTTGGGTTGTACTTTTGCACTGGAGGTGAGATCGGCTGATCTCTGGTCACACTGATATTCACATCACTCTCCTGTCTTGTCATCGATGCTGCTTCTCCGACCCCAGGCTCAGGAACTGATGTGGCATCGCCTGAAGGTTTTCGTGTCTGTTTCCTTATTCGCCATTGGTTCACTTTGTATCCCATGGCAATAAGAACGGTCAGGGATATGGTAAACAGTATGCTGTAAATTATATAATAATGCTGAGTATCATCTAGTGGGCTTTCTTCCAATTGTTGTTTCTTCAAATTGGAAATCTGCTGCTTGATCTCATGGAATTCTGCTGTATGGTTGGCAATCATAATGATGTCTTGTGTAGTTATAGATGTATTCAAGATGTTGTTTAATTGAGATATGTTCGGAAGTCTTTCCATAGTGGGTTGTATGAACATCTGATTCATGTACTTATGATGACTATGTATTGTAAACATATCGCCTTTCAAAACACAACCTTGACCTATAGTAATGACTCCACTACCAATTAATTGTTTCGTCGCTAGGCCGTCTGGGCATAAAATGCGGACTGAGCATTCCTCGCAACACGAGAATAGCCACGAGTCTTGAGTATGTAATTTGATCCAGTTGTTAGTGCATTCTTTAAATTCTGTGTTGCAGTAGTTATTGACACTATTTTGTGCATATTTAATTTTACAAATGGATTCACCCATTTTTAACGTGTAAATGGGATGATTTAATGGGCAGATAAGTTCATTTTCAGCATGCATGACACACGATTGTACGTCTGGTTCTGTCATAGGTACAACTGTATCCTTGTTAACATTGACTGCGATGTACTTTGATTCGGTTTGAGTATACACAGTATTGGTTCCTTTTTGCAATGGAATAGTAATGATGCTGTCAAGTTCAAATTTGTCAGGGTTCAAGAGAGGAATCCTTATTTCCATTATCAACAGTTTGCTTGTCACCCTAGCTTTGATTTCCATTAGTCCATATAATTCTCTGACGTTATTTCCTGGTATTTTAAGTTCACCGTGTATTTGACTGGAAATTATGTTGAGTTGTTGTTGAATTTGATCCGGAGACAATAAATGTGAGTTTATTCTACCATGGTAGATGTCAGTTACGGTGTCAATTAAATCGTCCTGTAAGCGTTGTATGTGGGAGATTATAATATCAGCCGACATGAGTGCTGTCAATAGGTACATTTTTTGTAACGTGGTTTGAATCTCGTTTTGAAAACGGTTGATGTCAGATGTGATACGTTGCATGTGTTCATTGATAGCAATAAAGTTTTTATTCATTATAGCTTCATTTCTTTTTATGATGTTGTTTTCTGCTTCCATTATGGACGTTTGATTTTTGAATAACGAAAATAAGTGATCTTCTCTTATTTGTATGAGTTTGATGTCTTTTTCATACTTTTTGGCAAATCGTTCGTCCAGGACTCCAAATAAACTATTTGCAACGTATCCAATTCCGTTGATCAGGCCTCTTTTCTTTCTTGATGTTTGTATGTTGGTTAATAAATTGTTACGGTGTGTTATTTCTTCCAGCTGATGGTACAGTTGTGATGCAATAGATGTGAGCATAGGTTCATCTCTGCATGGTTTGCCTATTTTCTGAAGGAAATACTCTATATCAACAATGCTCTGCCAATAGGAGGTCATATTATAGAAAACCACCATTTTCCATTGGTCTTGCACAATACTTATGTCAGCGATTTTGTCAAAGTACAGGGAGTTCGAATTGTTAAATGAGGTTACATGTACAGTTTGTTGAAGAGAAGGAGTCACAAATGTCAACAGTAGTAGGAGTGTAGTCACGAGACAATTCCGCTTGACTTTTCTCGCAGCTCTAGGTTTCCTTTTGTCACATTCTTGAGTACCGTCGGATGTATCCGTCCGTATATTATCCGTCTCTTCTTCATGTACGGGAAGAGGACACACTTTGATAATTGGTCTTTTCATTGTGCCTGATTTTGTTTTAACAGTCACCACTCGCACAAACCCGTCTTTTCCAGCATGCAATTCTATCACTCGTCCGAGCACCCATTTCGAAGGTGGTGTATTGTCCTCTTTTATGAGCACTACGTCGTTGATGCAAGGGGACTTTTTAGGAATATTCCATTTGTGTCTTGACTGCAGTTGTTGTAAGTAATCTGAAGACCATTTTTTCCAGAATTGTTGATGCATATGTTCTGTCAATTGCCATCTTGTCTTTAAGCTGCATGCTGTGTCATAAACTGTCAGAGGTGAAGACAAAATGGGTCCACCAGTTAAAAAGTGTCCTGGTGTAAGATATTCATCTTCTGGATTTTCTGTAAGAGCGTAGAGAGGTCTAGAATTCAGACAAGCTTCTATCTGAGTCAAAAGTGTCGAAAATTCCTCATACGTCAATTTTTGTTCTCCTAGAATCCTTTTAAGGTGATACTTCATACTTTTTACAGCAGCTTCCCACAACCCACCTGCACTCGGCCACGCTGGTGAGTTGAAGTGCCAAGTTATGTTCATGTCAGCTATGTCATTTAGAAAGTCTGCATTGATCATTTGTAAGGCTTCTCGATATTCTTTCTTAATAACCCGGGCGGCTCCAATAAAGTTCGTCCCATTGTCGCTATAAACATGTTTGGGAACGCCTCTTCTAGAACACATCCTCTTAAAGGCGGCTAGGAATGTTGGAGTGCTCAGGTCAGATACGAGCTCCAAGTGTACGGCTTTGGTTGCAAAGCACACAAATACTGCAATGTATCCTTTTGTTATTTTTATGCCTCTGCCTTTATTAGCCTTCACGTCCACATGTCCAGTGAAGTCAACACCGGTGTGAGTAAACGGACGTGAAGGTGTCACTCGAGGTTCCGGTAGATTAGCCATCAGTTGATTTTGTTGTATGTTGCTAAATCGACAACACGTTATGCAACGACGAATATGTTTCTTGACTGTTACATATCCGCTTATAATCCAAAACTTCTGTCGTAAGTACATCAAAGTAAGTCTAGGGCCTCCATGAAGTGTTGATTTATGTGCCTGGTTAATAAGTAATTCTGTCAGTCTTGATGTTTTTGGAAGTATGATGGGATGTTTGGTATCGCTTGCCAAGTTCGAATATTCCAGCCTCCCACCAACTCTCAAAACTCCTTGTTTATCCAAGAACGGATTTAGCTTTAGCAGACCACTGCTGATCTTTACCGATCCTGTTCGTTGTATTTGTGCAATGTCATCATGGTATTCTTTAACTTGTGTCATTCGTATAAATATGTTGTATGCATTTTCTATTTCACACGATGTCAGGTAATTAGTATCGTTAATCGTTTGTGACTCACACTTCGTATTTTTATTCACACGGTATCGAGTGTTTGTTATGAAACGCGATACCCAAGACAAGACACGTGCCGCGTGAGTAATTGAGCTGTATTTCTCTAATATGTTTTCAATAAGTTGACAGTTTAATTGGACAGTCATTATTTTATGTTCTTTTCTTTTTTCAATTTCTGGGTCTGCAATGTTAAGATTATTTTCTTTTACGTCATCCTTTAGCCACGTAGGTCCCTTCCACCACAATGAGTGCTCCCTTAGCTGGGACGGGGTGAGGCCTCTGGTTGCGCAGTCTGCTGCATTGTCAGATGATTTTGTATGCCTCCACTGTACTGCAGGAATAACTTCTGTAATTTGTCGTGTACGATTTGCCACGAACACATTCCAACGTGAGGGATTCCCATGCAACCATCCAAGCACCACCATCGAATCCGTCCACGCATACACTTGTGCATGAATTTTATTTATCGCAAAAGTTTGTAAGACCTTTGCGACAAGTTTTGTCAATAATAGGGCTCCACAAAGCTCTAACCGTGGTAATGTCATTTTTTCTTGGCAGGCGCTAATTTTGTTTTAGCTGCTATAAGTTGTATGGAAGTCTGTTGAAACTCATTTTGGGTTTTGGCATAGATGACACATGCGTACGCCTTTTCTGAAGCATCACAAAAACCATGTATTTCGATGTCAGTTTCTGATGTACCAATCCATCTAGGTATCTCAAACCGGTTAATATTGTCCAAATCGTCCCTCAGTAATTTCCACTCTTCCTGGATTTCTTGAGGAACTGTGTCATTCCAGTTTATATTGATGGACCACACTCGTTGAAATATGAGCTTTGCTTTTAATGTTATAGGCGATAACCAACCAAGTGGGTCAAAAATCTTGGATATGTCAGACAACATAGTACGTTTTGTATATGTATCGATTGCAAGGTCAATTTTGTTTTGATATGTAAATGTGTCAGTAACCGGACTCCATCTAAGTCCCAGTGTTTTAGTGGAGTCAGTATTCCTGAAGTCTAATACCGATGGATTTAATTGGTTTTCTGTCAAATGCATTAAAAGCTCCGGTGTGTTACTCGACCATTTTCTTAAATTAAATCCTGCCCCATTCAACATGTCAATTACTTCTGCTTGTATTTTTTTTGCTTGCTCTACTGTATGAGCTCCGCTTAATAGGTCATCAACAAATAAATCATTTTCCAAAATTTTTGCTGCAAGTGGGTATCTCTGTGCGTCATCGCTTGCTAACTGTTTTATGGTCCTCATTGCTAAATATGGCGCTGCTTTTGTACCATACGTTACTGTACAGAGTTGATATTCTTCTAGCGGTTTCGTTGGTTGGTCCCGCCAGACTATTTTTTGCAGGTGTTGCTGATCCTCTTGAACCAACACCATACGGTACATCTTTTCGCAGTCTGCAGTGAATGCTACTTTGTATATCCGCCATCTCAGAAGAAGTGACAGAATATCTTGTTGGAGCTTCGGACCACATTCCATCAGATCATTCAGACTGTACCCTGATGTAGTTTTGCTTGAGCCATTAAATACAACTCTAAGTTTGGTTGTAATAGAGTCATTTTTAATTACTCCATGATGTGGGAGTACACAGCTTGATTTTGCCTTAGTAACGCACTTTTTCATGTGTCCCATATTAATGTACTCGTCAATAAACCTTTTATAATTGTCATATAGAGTGTCATCCTTTTGGAACCTCTTTTCCTGCTGTTTAAACTGAGCCACTGCTTGTGGTTTGCTATCTCCCAGCTTACATTCAAACCCTTCCTTCATTGGCAACCTAACTTCATATCTACCACTAGGTAAGCGTCGCGTTGTTGTCATAAATAAATTTTCGCAGAATTGATCTTGCTGTGTAAGGTTTTTCATTCCAGTGTCAGATGGAATGTCTTCTATCTCCCAATAACTGGCAATATCTTCTAGGTTATTAATGACGACATGACAATTAAATGATGGTGTAATGTTTCCCGACAGAATCCATCCCATTTTTGTCTGTTGTGCAATGGGTTCTTGTGGGGAACCCTTTACGAGTCCATTCATTATTATTTCTGAGTATATTTTTGCATCTAACAGAATGTCAATCGGCTTCGATATGTTAAATTCAGGATCTGCAAGTGGAAGGTTGTTGATATGCGTGTAGTGAGCATTATCAAAAGAATTGTTCGGCAGATGTTTGATCAATTTTGGCATAATCAAAACATCAGTATTAAAAGCATAATCGTCATGAATCGATTTGCACTGAAGATTCATTTTCCCTTTACATTTGTTTGATAACGTACCGACTCCAGAAATCGCACCGTCAAAATGCTGTCTGGGTAAACCTAGTCTCTGTGCCGCATTCTCTGTAATCAAGGATATTTGTGAACCCTGATCGAGAAGAGCTGTCAAATTGATATATTGTCCGTCTTTGCATATCACACGCATTTGAACCGTTGTGAGTAATATCTCGTTATTGATGTCCGCCAAGTGATTCACATTTTGCTGACGCGCCTGTTGCTGTCTTCTTGGTGTGGAAAGCTTTGTAGGATTTGAGGTCACATCGGGGCTGACGCACGCTTCGTGCAATAATGTATTGTGTGCTGCGTTGCATTCTTTACAACGTTTTGTGGAATTGCAGATATTTTTTTCATGTACAAATAGACAATTTTTGCACACATTATGTTTTGAAACTGTTTCCAATTTAACTTCTGGTGACATAGATTCAAATTTGCTACATTGGTATAACGCATGATTGGTATTGCACAATACACAATGAAACACATGGGATGTTCTAGTAAAAGCTGTTTTCTTCCCAGGCACATAAGATGATTTTTCCTTGTAAGCTGATGATTTAGAAAAACCTGGATTATTAGCTGTTGATGCATTCTTGTCATGTTTCTTTACAGGTTCCAAAGCTGTAAATTTAGCCTCTAAGAACGAAATAGCTTCCTCAAATACTGGTAATTTACGAGGTTCTTTCCTACTTTCCATGTAATCGCTGTAAGTGTGCGTGTCAAGTTTCTTTACCAGCAGATGAACCAGTATAGGGTCCCAAGTCGTAGTGTCAATTCCTAAATTATGGATGGCGTGAATGCATTCCATAGTAGTGTCATGTAGTCGCCTTAACTCGTAAGAATTTTGTTTCTGTACAATGGGTTGATTGAGAAATATTTCAATTTGTTTGGTGAATAAAACTTGTTGATTATTATATCTGTGGTTGAGGATTTCCCAAGCGGTGTCATAGTTTTCGGCTGATACATGCAGATGTTGCACTAATCGTTCAGCTTCTCCCTTTAGTTTGCCCTTAAGATGTTGCATCTTCTGAGCCTTTGTTAGTAACTTATTGTCATGTATACCACCTTTAAACAAGTCGAGGAAAGTAGGCCATTGGGTGTAATTTCCTGTGAAGACTGGTACCTCCAACTGTGGGGTAGAATGGTGTAGATGTATTGCAGACGACAGCTTGTTACTCAGTTCTCGTTTGCTATTTTTGAATTTCGTTTCGTAATCAGTATATTCTTTTTCATAGAACATATCTGACCCTTCCAATATGTTGTCAATTTTCCAATGCAGAGTGTCAATGTTATTCCATCTCATTTGCAGGTTACGTAATTCATCTTCTATTTCCCATTTGTTACTCATCTGCTCCATGTCAAGGTTTTGGATATATCGCTGGAACGCTCTAAAATTCGTTTTCTGCTCACTGATTAAAGCATTAAGCTTTTCATCTGGTTGCGTACCTTTGTTTTCCTGTCCGCGGTACGAACTCAACAAGTGAAGTACTTCTTCATACGTGCGTTTGGTGTCATCGTAGATGTTCTTGACGAAATATTCACTCGTACTCTCATCATAGCCGACAAGCTTCTGATGATTCATTTCAAATTCACCCCAAAGATTATGTAGGGTATTAAGTCTCGACGTTATATATTCCGGAGTCTTCCTGCTCGCACTATCCTTTTAAAGTTGATTTTTATAGTCTGGATTGTGGAAATAATATCCTTCTGACGAGTGTAAAGAGGTTGCGATTCCATCTCGAGTGTCAGGAAACCTTGTCAAATACCGGAATACAAAAATAAATGGAACGATCTTACTTGAGATTGTCCTGATGAGGTGAAGATACTTATGTTTGAGATGCTGTGGCTATCTTAGCCAGCTGGAACCAGGCCTGAAGTTGCTGTCAGGAATCACTGATCACAGAATTGAGCTAATCAATAAGAGTCTGCTGTTGACTCAATATGAATGTCACGGCACTGCACTTTAATGTCACTTCACTAATCTATAATGTCACTTGCTAAAATCTATAATGTCAGTTACTAGAATCTATAATGTCACTTTAATAATCTAAAATGTCACTTGTCACTGTTTGTCAGAACCGGGATTCGCGAATCCTTCACTCCGTAGATCCGTTACCGTTTTCGAAGGACCAAAATGTACGGGTTGTGTGACCACGATACAAGAGAATGTACGGGTTGTGTGACCACGATACAAACGAATGTCAATATTGAGATGAAATAGAAAATGCATACAACATATTTATACGAATGACACAAGTTAAAGAAAGTTAAGTGTAAATTAGCAGGACACTTCCCAAAATTTCTGTCTAGGAGATTTGTATTTGGTTCATAACCTAGTTGCAAACTTAATTTGGGTGATAATGTTACGGATGTTATATTTTTATCCAAAACAGAAACAGACACAAATTTTGTTATTTCATCCGAAATTTCAAGTTCTCTCTGATACCATTTAACGCATTTAAAATATGTTCAACGTTATCGTAGTTGGTAGCGGGAATATGTTTTTTGTAGTACACTTTTGATGGTTTATCTTCATTAGGCATTAACATGGTTTTTGTGATGTATACAACATTTTCATGATCTTGAACAGTAAACATGGTGCATGGATATTGAAACTCGACAACTCCAACCGACCATTCACCTTCTAATTTCATAGCTTTTGGTAATTTTGTTGAAAAATTTGTGGTCTTATTATCAGGAAAGTATTCCATTGAACTGTTGCTAAGCAAAGTTAAATAAAAACTTTCTTTTAAACTAGAAGCTAAAATCCAACTGTTAAATTTATCTGGATAACCTTTCCACTTCACTAATACTTTTTTTCTGTTACCCGAATAACGAGTGCCAATTATTTTATCTATTTTATATTGTGAGGTGGGGTTGTAAGTGACCTTCTGTAATTCTCTTTCATAAAAAGTACCAACTATTGGTTCATTTTGTAAATCTGTTATTGTATAAACGACCCATGGAGATCTATCAATTATTGAAGATATAATAAATATTTCATCACTCCAATTTGATTCATATCCTTTTTGGAAAACATGTTTATATTTAGTTATTCGAACATAATCACCCACGTTGAAATTTGGTTTTGGATTTTCTAAAGAAAGTTTGTTTGACCCTCTATCATAAAGATTAGTCCAAACTGTCATAATATTGTTGGAACTTACATCACATGGGCACATTTTAATACTCGAGTGAATGCTGTGATTATAAGAGAATATTAAATCTTGTAAAACATCTATATATCTATAAGTATTGTTATGAGTGAAATAACGCCACATTTTCATTTTTAGAGTTCTTGAAATCGTTCAACAATACTAGCCTTAATATCAGGATTGTTAGTAGTATAGTAATTTATCTTTTTGGATTTAAAGTATTTTTGTACATCTTTTGAAACAAATTCTGTACCTTTATCAGATTGTATGTGAGTAGGTGTTGAATTACTTTCAGTAAATATACTTTCAAAACATTCTTACTTGTTTCTGAGTTTTTCTTTTTCATTGGTCTTGCAAAAGCATATTTACTAAATACATCAATAACACAAAGTATGTAGTTGAAACCATCATTATATTGAGAATAAGTTCGCATATCACTTAAATCAGCTTGCCACAGCTCATTAATATTTGATAGAATGTACCTATTACGCGGGAATTTTTTCCGAATGGGTTTATGTAATGTATATGTTTCTTGTGATTGTAACCATTCCTTTACTTGCTTTTTATCCATTTTACCCTTCATAGCTTTTGATAATTTATCAATACTACCAAAACCAGCGGGGTTAGATGGATCATAATAAATCCTGTTAATTTCTTCTAGTACGGGGTCCATTTTTCCCAATCGATCTTTTTACGTATTTTAGTTATAGATCTTTATCTCCACTGCTCGGCGTAGAAAACTCTTGAACTTCAATCTCAGATGTTTTGTTCAGATCTTTTGCTTGAAGTTGGTTAATAAACTCACATCTCTTTGGATTTCCAATATAAGTAAGTGGCACTTTAATATCTTTTAATGCTTTAGCAAATCTATCCCACCCTATCGGATCACTTTTTTTTAAGGGTCTAAGTGAATCATTTATTAAATCGATAATATTACTTCCTGGAATTTTTTCATTATCAATTATGACTGTGCCTTCATTATCCCAACGTATTTTACTTTTACTTGTTCCAATTAAGTTTAATAATGACTCACCTTTTTATTATAAGTTTTTGGTATTAAACTGAGTATTTGTGTTGGTGAATACAGTGGATTTGCCTCACTTTCTATACTTTTAATAGATCCTTTCTCCTCCAACAAAGATTCAGCATCAACTGAACTTTTTAGATCTCTATCTTTATTTTTAAAACCAATTTTTGACCCATTTGAATCTTCATTAGATGTATCAGAATAAATTGGTAATCTGAGTGGTTGACGATCCTCTTCGGTAAAGTGAAGGTATCTTTGTAGTGTTTGTAAATATAACATCCACTTCTTTCGGTCTTCTGTCTTACTATTCATAATATTTTGCATTTCAATATCTAGTCGAGACAAATTACTAGTAATTTTCTTTTCTTGTTTTAATTTTTCAATCAATCCGGGTTCAATAAGTATCATTTTCTTAGCATTTTCCATGTTAACTGGCTAGTCCACTTACTAATCCACTCAATATTGCACCTAATATTATTGGTAAGAAAGCCCCTCCTTTTTGTATAATAATATTTTTCTTAGTTTATGTTTACACTTATGCACCAGTTTACGGAGTATATTTTTGGTGTTTATTCAATTTTTGTTTATCTTGATCTTTAAGAGGTATCTTTCCTTGTAAAACGTTATGAATACATTCACAAATACAATTTATTTCTTCTTCATCACACGTTTTAAGTAACGCTCTTTGATATTTTGGTTTAAGCGTATGCAAAGCGTTTAGCAAATGTTTATGCGTTGTGAGTCGACGATGTATCATTTAGAAATGATTTGAATTGTTTGATTCTTGGTGTATTTAAACTCTTTCGTGGGGACGTAGACTGTGCAGTAACCATTAAATGGGAATACATTTGTCTTGATACGTCAAAAATCATTTGTATTCTGTTTTAAATCTACCATTAAATATCCATGCGCTTCTAAAGTTGCATCCCTGTAGGCGTCTTCAATGAATTTTGGGTTATCTGGTGACACTTGGCGTGCTAAATATCTTATTTGAGTTTTATCTCGAGGGTTTTTAAAATAAATTATATAACTTGAGTTTAAAGAAATGTCTCTTTGACCTTTACCTTGATGAAATAAATTTTGCGTTAAATAAAATACACTAAGATTCCTGTGGTGACTACCTTTTGTAAATATATCCACAATTCTTCCATCAGACTCTCTCATTAGATCATCAATAATAATAAGGTGTGGGTTTTCACCATCAAACATATTAAGATTTGGAATTCCTTGATGATAGTTAACATTTGGTAAATTATATAAAGGCTGCATTTCATCAAAGCACCATGTGATCTGATTAAAATCACAATTACATATTTCTTTAACTGATTTTATGAAATTTGTTACAAAATTTGACTTCCCACATCCACTTGGTCCTGCCACAATAGCAGTAAACGGATGGATAAAGTGAAACATTTCACACGTCTAGAGTTTTAAAGGGATGAAATAAAAATGAAAATGTTGGTGTAAAAATTATATATGTCGGAGCGGGCGGCCGCTCAGGAACAACATCAGAGGGGACTTCCACGCCGGCGCGCTTCCGCCGCCGCCTCATATTTGCCGGCGCGCCGCCGCCGGCATTTTTAGTATAGCGCTCATGTCTACTATAAATCTTTTGGCCGAAATTATTTAAACCACGAGTGAATTCGCGACACAAGGAGAACGCTGGCGCATTCGTGGGCCACGTTCGAATCTACTCCGTCCCGAAATAGGAATGCCAGTCTAACAAAGCTCTGGGCTTCGTAACATAAACAATATCATATCGAAGGGCCCACGACCACGCCCGGCAAGCATGATGTCACCGTCGTTCTCACACTTCTCACTAAGCAGAAACAATAAGACCTCTGTCTGTACGCAATACGAATCATCAGCGATAAGCTTGCTAACGTAAACAAATCTGTAGCAGGAACTATTGTAATTAATTAACTCCTAGTGAGCCAGGTCGCAGCGCGCCGACACGGCGATCCTGACTCTCACACGTCCTCGTGTGGCCCAGTAAACTTCAGTCCATCTACAAACGAGAGACAGCCTCTTTAAAACTACCGTTCGGCTATCCTGCCACGATCTCAGAACGTAGTTCACAGATAACCTCTTTTAACTGCTCTGTCTACACTCACATTTATAACAGAAGACCAACCAACAAAGAACAAGTCTTAATAATTTACAAAATGAAACCAATGTTCGACCAGCTGTTCGTCTCACCCAACCAATACTTGATGCAGCCGCGCAGCCTCCGACCAGCTAAACTGGGTTAGGAATATGGCCTACGATCAACAACAAGAATGGGTTGTGAAATTATTAAGCCAGTCTTATTAACTTCAACATTACTATCACCAGCGCCGACAACGGCCAAAACCGACTGTTCTTCGTTGTTGGCTTCATCCAAATCAATCTCGAATTCTGTGGGAACATAGCAATGTATGCCTACTCTATATAAATAAGGTTTTGCTATTATCATTGTCGCTCCAAAACAGGGAAATCATAGTTTCTTGCTCTTCATCAATAATTAAAAACTGACTAATATTCCATTCATGTTAAACTGACATCACAGAATCATAATATTACGCGCATCCCCTCTTGGGATCGCCAAGTCCACGGACTCTACGGTTTCCTCCAGAAACCCGACCTCCACCAGGACCACCTGCGCACCGCGCTTCCACGGACTACCATTCCGCATGGCAGATACCGATTTCTATCGGACTGCGGCTACGAAGCAGTTTCTGGTACGGTCAACATTTCAACAGAACATGGCAACTCTCACACATTACATGACAGTATTAACATCTAGAATGAAATATTACTTGCATACTGACTGACCTATTTGGTCATCATCTTTTCGTTCTACATTATCTGTCTCATCAATGATTTGCCCTGTTTCTGGCATTTTCCTAGCCTATATGAGCGTATTTGTATGTGCACCTAAAATTCAATGCCTGAAGTGTACAGCGGTCCCCACTTAAAACTTCAACTATTTTAAAAGGACCTCTGAACTTAGCGCCTAGTTTTAAGATTTCACTCCTCATTCCATCAAAACGAAATCTCATAAAGAAAACTTTAGCAAGCTCTTGTTTTATCGATACGTTCTTTCTCATAAGTAGCACATACGCGATGTTATGACAGGCCACCGCCCTACTGGCCGGTAGGTCTATCTCTGATTCCACCATCTCGTCACTTGCTATCAAAGCTAACGGACGCGCTGTTTTACCAATCAATAATTCTAGGGGTGAAACTTTTGTAGAGCGGAGCCAATTGAAAATAAAACAATCACTACCCCTACCCTAGGCCACAAACAACTACCCTAGGCCATGCACCACAGTCGTTCAAAACAACTTTCACAACTCTATTGCAAAAAAAACTACCAATCTTCCAATAATATTGAACTTTCGAGTAAAACCTCTAACGCCACGGCTCTCTAGCCGACCAGCAATCGCATTGCTTTCACAAATCCAACGCATGGATCAAAACTTCTGTACGCATCCACCACGTGGATCGCCTGTATGCATCACCCACTGACTACACACTACGGTCTCTCAAGACCCCAACCTCAACCAGGGCTAAACGCCTATCGCGTACCCACGGTCTGCTTGAGTTGCCTCAAGAGATACCGATTTCTACCGGGCTACGAATACGTAACAACCACTGGTGCGGTCGAAAACAATACGGCCGATAGACCGCTTTACTTGAACTCTCACAACTTAATCAGAATATATGTCGACTGGTACATGACCCGTTGGCATGCTTGTGCACTTAGAATTCAAGGGTTTCAACGTCTAACGCTCACCATACAAAATCTTTATCACTCTAAACGAACCCTTGAACTTTGGATCTAACTGAGAGTGAACTTTGCATTTTTGTCTTTGTTTTGTCAAATCGGGCTTTATCGTATTCCCAACACCTCTTTAAGTTTTCTGACGCACGTTGATGCATTTCGTCTATGTCTACATCAGTCTCTACATCGGTCTATATAGCAGTAATCATCGCGCTCTACCTGTCTATTAGCACGAGACGAACCTGTCGCTACTAGATGCAAGTCGATATTCTTGCTTAATCAAAAATAACTAAACTCTTTATTCGCGAAAGGTCCTTGATCCGCTAGTGCGGTTTATAAAATTATTGGCACCATGGAGACGCGCGATTTGATCGGCGATTAGAGGAAGCGGGCACCACCTATCAGCGATAGCGTTTAAGGCGGCGCTTCTCGCGAGCTCGAACTCACCGGCAGGCACGGCATAAATCCCCGACATTTCACCTGGAACCGAGCCATATCGTTCACGTGCCCGCGAGCACCATCCCCCCGCGGAGCAAACAGGGGAAAACATTATTCAACGAGGTGCACGATCATTCAGAGCAAAAGGCGCGCGCAAAAAAACACGAAACGGCCCTTGGAAGAAGGGGTTTCATAAAAAAACCACGGCACCAATCGATGTCAAATAAAATTTATGGAACTCCTCGACACATACGCTGTGCCAGCACGGACCTTCCTTGGAAATTTGATGCCTCCCTAATTTCCAATTTGCGCCCAAAGTTGTGTTAAAATTAGTAACAAAAACAAATCTTCGGAAGCTCGCAACTCCTCAATGGCCTGTTATTTCAAAACTCTGCCTCCGCACAGACAAAACCAACAAAGAGACAAAACGATACCATGTTTAACCTTGGATGCACCCCTCCAAATAGTGGAGCAAAACCCCAACGAAGCCTCCATGGAAAAAATGTTGAGCCGTTTCACCTTAATTCAAGCTCACGGTAATCGATACACATTCAGTACGATCCGCCTTTCTTTCTAACTAATAAGGTAGGGCTTCCGAAAGGAGATCTACTAGGTCTTATAATGCCCGCATCTTGTAAATCACATACTATCATGTTCCTCCGGAATACAGCGATAAGGGCGTCCCTGTACTGCTTTGGGTCTGTTAATTTTATTTCGAGTTTCGGCAACCCAGAAACGAAATATTCTAAATAATCCTTTATAACGTTGAACAAATCATATTTCTTATCTAAAGGAATGTCTGTGTTAATAATATTAAAAAAAGTCACTTGAGTCCGGGACGGTTCCCGCCACTTCACATTTATCAATTTATAACGAACTTGGTTTAGAAATCGTAAACTGTGAGAAAGAAATGTTCACAATAAACCCTTGACTTAATATTTCACGTCCTAACATAATGCTGCTTTGTGAATTAATTTTAGTAGTGTATGCCAGGCGCTACAAGCGGGGATCAAACTGAGCTATGTGTGCGAACACCATTGCAACACATACTGCGATCTACTCAATAGTGGCGTCCTTCGCCAAGTTATCAGTCTACTAGCTTATGCGGTCAAACTTTCAAACTCTCCTTCAGTTTGTTAATTCAAAGGTTAATTAGCGTAGCTGCCGTTGTCTCGACGGTATCAAAACGAGTCAGGAATAACTGTTTCTGATTATTGCTTACATCTTCAGAACACGATCAGCCGTGTCTATTTTTAGATTTTGGAAGAAGGGCTGCTCCCATTGGTAAGGCCAGAAGTGCTGCACGAATAACACATCAAATTTTTTTCTGCAAAACTGTAGTACTACGATGCAATTATTACCACCATTATCGCGAAAGGTACTGGTATTTTTAGAACGGGCACCAATACATTCTTTGTTCCCATTTGAAGTGCTTCTTGGCAAGACATAAATTGCTAAAAAATCCAAAATTGTTTTTTTCAGTTATTTTGCATTAATTATTTGCATACAATGTTCAGTTAATTACTTTTTCTTTTTTTTTTTTTTAAACCCATCTCGATAATTGCACACAAAAGTTCGTTGCTGAGCCCTTCAACAACACGTAACCGCAACAGAGACCCGCGTGCGCACTCCGCGCATGCAGAACATTTATCCGACCATGACGTCATACAAGATATTAGCGTCATCGACACGTCGCGGACACAGCAATTTTAATTGCGATACAAATCGGACACAGAGACCTCACCCGCGATCCTTTTCGATACAATCACTTAGTCAAGTGTGAAATTCACCCCTCAAATACAAACACAATGACGTCACCAACACTAGGGTCGAAATCAGAGACACAATAATGGTTTGATCTCACCGGGTTTAAGCTCCTTAGCGCATCGATGAGACGCTCCGCGACGCCCCCCGCAGCGGATGATGAAGGTGAGGGCGACAGCGCTGGTGCAACAGGCACAGGCGCCGGACAGGTCGCGGAACAGCAGGCGGGCTAGCCGTGCCGGTAACAGCAGTAGGGCGCGGCTTCACACACGAAATTACGTCTCTTTCTCGGGAAAACATTCCTCGGCACCCCGATTGTCATAGTGGAAAAACGAGGGTCCATCCCACTTCTGATGTCGGAGCGGGCGGCCGCTCAGGAACAACATCAGAGGGGACTTCCACGCCGGCGCGCTTCCACCGCCGCCACATATTTGCCGGCGCGCCGCCGCCGGCATTTTTAGTATAGCGCTCATGTCTACTATAAATCTTTTGGCAGAAATTATTTAAACCACGAGTGAATTCGCGACACAAGGAGAACGCTGGCGCATTCGTGGGCCACGTTCGAATCTACTCCGTCCCGAAATAGGAATGCCAGTCTAACAAAGCTCTGGGCTTCGTAACATAAACAATATCTTTGTATAACTTTGTATCTTTGTACATAAAAACAAAGCTTTATTTCAAAGACATGATGATGTTGTTGTTATTAGAAAAAGTCGAAACATCCACAGATTACGTGTACCTCAACAAAGGATCAAACTTTTTTCCAATAATGTTTACTGTATGGCAATTCGTATTTATAATAAATTACCTGATGTTTTTAAAAGTCTAAATTTCACGACATTCAAAAAAGAATTATTTAATTTCCTATTGTATAAATGTTACTATTCAACAAGTGACTTTCTAAATGAAAATTTTGATTCAAAATTTAAATTAGACATCGACTCGCCTTTGTGCTCCTAACAATTTTATTGAATTTCAGTCCAATGGTATTTTATGAATGTAATTTAAAAAAAAAAAAACTGTTTAATATTATTATTTCGATGGTATTTCATTGTAAGTGGTTGAATGGTTCTTTAATATTATATAGTTTAATTTTCATAATTGGATAATTATATGTTATAATACCTACTGTTAATTTTAATCCCTTAAAATATTTGTACGCTGGAAACAGCAGAATATTCTGGACATAAAATTGTATGTAACACCTCTGTATAACAATATTCTGACAAATAAACTTATTATTATTATTATTATTATTATTTCGAATTCTTTTATTTTCTTCTCTCGTAAGAGAGTATCAAAATCCCACACACGGGCCGGGGCCAAGTTTGTGGGGGGGAGTTTAAATAGAGAGTGTCGATGATATTGTTGAAGAAGTGAGGAATTTTCTGGTAATGCGACAGGTGTTAAGAATTGTGGCTTTTTGAAGTAGATGAAGAGTGTGGGGAGGCATGTGTAAAATGTTGAGGCTCTGTATGAGAGATTTAGGTATTAAACCAGTGGAGGAGATTACTATAGGGACAATGTGAACGGTTTGTACTTCCCATTGGGTCTTTATTTCTATGGCGAGGTCTTGGTATTTACTTAGTTTTTCTGATATTGTTGCTTGAATATTGTGTGAGTTTGGAATAGCTACATCTATTAGGTAAGCTGTTTTATTGGATTTGTCGTGAACGGTTATATCTGGCCTATTGAAATGTATAGTTTTATCGGTTATTATCGTCCGGTCCCAATAAATTTTGTGATTCCTACTTCCTAGTGTTAATTCGGGCTTATATTTATAATATGGTTTCATTTCATTAATGAGTTTATATTTAAATGCTAGATGTTGATGTATAATAGCGGCAACCTGGTCATGTCGGTGCTTATAATCGGTTTGTGCAAGCGCCTTACAAGCCCCTGTTATGTGTTGTATGGTCTCGGAGGCAGTATTGCAATGCCTACATAAGTCAGTCGGCAGGAGAGGGTCCTTAATAATATATTTCCTGTAATTTCGTGTCGCTATTATTTGGTCCTGGATGGCCATCATAAACCCTTCCGTCTCGGGAAACAGTTCGCCTCGTTTGAGCCATTCGTTCGATTTAGCTTTGTCGACGTGCGGCTGGCTCAGGTCGGCTCGGTGTCTTCCATGGAGAGCTTTGGCGGACCATGCGGCTATGTTTTGTTCTGTGCTTGTGAGCTGTTCATTTGTTTGGGTGTGTCTACTGTGTAAGTTAAGCGGTGTAAGTTTCTTATCGTTTTCAGTAACATGTTTGTGTAGTGAAGAGTTTTCTGATTTATTGTGAAAGTATGCTCTGAGTGAAAGAATCTGTTTGTTGTGTAGGTTATGTATATCGATCAGCCCTCTTCCACCTTCTTGACGCGGTAGGGTAAGTCGCTGTATGCTTGACTTTGGATGGTGTTTTCTATGTTTTGTTAATGATGTATTTATAGTGCGTTGTAGTTTTCTTATGTCTGTTTTTGACCATTTTATAATTCCAAAAGAATATGTAAGGATGGGTATTGCATATGTGTTGATGGCCTTGACGGTGTTTTTAGAGTTAAGGTTAGTTTTTAAGATGAGGTTGAGGCGGTGTGAAAACTTTTTGAGCAATTCTTGTTTAATAATTTTTTGCTCAATCTGTCTAGACTGTTTAAATCCTAGGTATTTGTACGTACTTTGCTCATCCATCGGTTCTATTAATTCTCCTGAATCGAGTGTGTAACTGTTACTTTGGACTTTTCCTTTCACAACTGATAAAATTTTGCACTTGTCGTGATAAAATTTTGCACTTGTCGTGATAAAATTTTGCACTTGTCGTGATAAAATTTTGCACTTGTCGTGATAAAATTTTGCACTTGTCGCGATAAAATTTTGCACTTGTCGTGATAAAATTTTGCACTTGTCGTTATTATTATTATTATTATCATATCGAAGGGCCCACGACCACGCCCGGCAAGCATGATGTCACCGTCGTTCTCACACTTCTCACTAAGCAGAAACAATAAGACCTCTGTCTGTACGCAATACGAATCATCAGCGATAAGCTTGCTAACGTAAACAAATCTGTAGCAGGAACTATTGTAATTAATTAACTCCTAGTGAGCCAGGTCGCAGCGCGCCGACATATATATATTGCTAAACATCAAATTTAAGCACACAAATAAAAAAATACAATTATTTTTACATTATTTACAATCAAACAATAAATTTTAAATATGTAATAAACTATCACAATTATAACAATAAAGTAATATCATAATTTAACAATCAGTACAAATTTTGTATATTCACACAGAAATAAAAGTAAAAAGTATTACACTTAGCGTAATTTATAATGTCCCCAAGCCAATGTATCAATGTTGTTGTTCATAATACATCGTTTGGTATCATTATATGATAAAGATGACTTATTTATTTTTTGTGTAAAATAGTGTGTTTGATTGACTTAAATCGAAGCATACTACAATATAATACATTTTTATTATACAAACATGATTTGTAATTTCCCATATTCATTTTTTTGGTAACACTTTTGTTAACCCCTTTTGCCTTTGCTATAAATTTATCTTCTATTTCTAAGGCATACATTTTTGATCGCAACCCTACAAATTCCTTCAATACTTTACCATTGTTCTCATCTTTAAAAAAAACCTAACTTTTTTTTATTTATTTTTGGATATCCGTAAATATTATTTTCCGGGTAATCTGATGTATCGAAATATTGAAGTAGATCTGGTTTTATATCCTCATAAAATTGTCTGTAAAAATTTGATATATCAAACTATCGGTATCGGTGTACAATAACTTAATTTTATTATGAAACTTTTTAATCATGTAGTTATAATGAAATTCATACATAAGGGTCTTAGATATATCTAAAATACAAAATCCTAAATAAATCGGCTTATCATAAATTAATTTTGTTTTCCGTAATTGTATTGCGACTAAATGTTCTGAAATATTGATAAACTATGGAATTCTGGTTTTGCAATCCAATCCTGAGCACCTAAAACTTTACCTCGATTATCCCAGTGAGTTAGTAGTTTAACGTTTACTCTTTTTTCAATATTTTCCATAGTCTTACCGAAGACAGAATTGTTCATTAATTTAAAAAAGTCTTTTTCAAAGTTTGATGTAGCTAACGTTCTCAAACTATTATTTAAGTCTATGTATTTCTTTAACCAAGAACTCTGTTTAAATTTTAAAATTCTATGTACTTTAATTAATTTAATCCCCATTTCAATGCATTGTTTTAAATTCCTGTAGTGAATGATGTATTTATTTTTATTATTTAAATTAGGAACTAATTTAGTTTCTTTAGTATTACCCACACGTATGTTTTCAGGACATAACGGAAAGTCAGAATGCAAATTATGAAGTTCATCAGGATATTCCAAATCAACTTCTAAAACATAACCGAAATCAGAGTTATCCGACACATTATAATCTGTATTAGAATCTATCCATTCGAAACCACCAACAGGAAGAGATTGAGACATTGCCCAACCATATAAATTATTCGCATCGAAATATGTTAGATATGAATTAGGTTTTTCACTATCATAATCTTCCATAAATTTATTATTTGCTCTAGCAAAACGATTGCTACACTGAGATACACCCCCTCTAATACCGGCTTTAAAAAAAGCAATTTTGTCATAGTCCGTTAACAATTCTAATTCTATTTTGGTAAATTTTAACATTGCATCCCAACTTAAACCTGGGGCAGTATAGTAATGAGCAGGATCTAATCCATAAGTTTTTATACAAAGCTTTCTAAAGTTTTCGAATACATCAGTCAAAAGTAAAACATCAGTTTTTAAATATAAATTGGAATAATCAGACATACTACTACACATAAAATGTTGCCAAATATCTTTTGCGTGATTATAATCATCATTTGAAATATTTGAATCTGTGAGTGAACTATAAAATTGGTGTTGATCAGGAAGTGATGGATGTTTCAAGCAATCACTATTACACATAAATTCATAAGGATAAATACCTTTCCGTCTTAAACGTGAAAAGTCTTCATTATTAGGATAGTTCCTTTTTAGCTCTGTGAACTGATCATCATTAAGATTTTTAGCTAGTTGATCTAAACTACACGATAAAAATTTCTGAATCTACGAATCTTAAACTTACTGGTTGATTATTTATTGTTAACTGTTTTGAAAATGATATGTATCGTTCTTTATTTTGTGGAATAACTTCAACTTTACCATCATCGAGGTTTAATGCATGGACAATGAAATGAGCATCGTAGTGACTGAGGTTATGTAAAAATATTGGAATATGACGAGGGGTTCTGTACTTAGAACTACACACTTGATGTGCAACACCCCTAAAACTGCCAGTGTGCCAATCAAAATCGTAAAAAAGATCTTCATTTAACTCAGTTTCACAAATATGACATATGTTTGAATTTGAAATTTTTATTTTATCTTCATCTGATAATGGAACGGGACATTTTTGGAAACTATTTTTTTTAACTATTGTTTTCACATCTTCACAAAGGCGATTCATAAACACTTGTGCACAGTTTGACCCACTATACGTCTCATATTTTGATAATCTGTTATCATATGAACATTTAATGTAATATCCAAAACTATACACTTCATGTTTTTGAATGTTAATTGTACTAGGCTTGGATGGATCGTTACTACATGATTCTATCGGGTTCAAAAATGCCTCAAAGTCTGCATAAACCACAAAGGGCATTTCAAACTTTTTCGCGAATTTATCAAATTTTAATTTATTATTTGAGGTTGCTTTACCAAACCAATCCTTTTTGGAATCCCCACCGTTTGGTAATTCCGAACAAATGTGAGCGCAATCATATTGTTGATGGTTATTAAGTCTTTCCTCTGATGGGAAATGAAGTAAACATGAATCACATATATAAACTGCACGATGTTGTCTTGATATTTGTGAACTAACTAGTCGCGATAAGTTTTTAATATAACAGTAATGATTGTTAGTACCATTCGATATATATAGTAGGTTAATATGATTAGGTGTACGACATTTTGTTAAATATAAAGGACCTACAACAGAATTACACTTTTTTTCTTTATTATACTCTAAGCCAAAAACATTAATACTAATATTGTTTAATTTCTCTACTTTTGATATATCTGCAATTTTAACCGGAAAAGAAATACCAGTAAATTTTAGTTTATTTCCATGAATTGCGTAAGATGCTACCCGATCTACACTTTTACATACAGGATATAAACCAGAGAGTACTGCCCATTTGAAACACATATTATCATTATTTTTAACATTGATTACAGCTTTTTTTGATTTAATATCTTGAGGAAGATCGATATATGAACTACCGCGTAGGGGGTTGAATTTGTTAACATTCATATTATCTATGTATTTAATTTGATGAAGACTCCAACCACTATCTTTTTTTTCAAATTAACAAATTTTACCGACTACAGTGTCTATTAATGATGAATAAAAAATATTTAAGTCATCTCCCTGACAAATTATGAAATTAAACGTTTGAAAATCAAACGTATTTTTAATATCTTTAGTTTGTTGTATGAAATCAGCATGCAATATGAAGTTTATTTTAAAAATTGTATGTTGTTGAATACATTCATTTATCAAAAATAAGATATCGATTTTTAACGAATTTAAAAACGATTCCGGTGTTTCAAAATATTGTCCCGATTGAAGTGTTTTACTATTAATTCTATATGTTAAAATTCGATTGCCAAAAGCGGTTTCAACAACTGTAACATTTGTTAATGAATTATGTGATTTTAAAAGATTATTTTTATGTGTATTGCTTTTTAAATGGTTGTTAAGATACCTTTTATTAATATAAACATGACATGTATCACATTCCACCTTATTGTTGTCCACGTCATTGGTTTCAATTGATGATGTAGAAGCTCCTTCATCAAATTTTGCTTTCTTGGTAACCTTATTTCCATCAGTAGTGATACCTCGCTTGATACCTCTTCCAACTTGTTGTTGACTGTAACAAAAAAGAAAATTATTAGACAAATCTTAAAATAAAACATTACTACAATAATATTTCTTATTGAGTTTGTGCTTCTAATACTTACATCAACGTTGTTTCAACCATCAAACATTGATTATACAAGTCATCATCATACGATGAATCGAACAGTTCACGCTTCTCCATTTCATCACAAACTTTAGACAGCTCCTGATTGAATTCGCTGTTGGATTGTTCTATATTCTCTTCAATGGTTGCGGAAAAGAAAGCACTGGTGCACATTTCACTGAAGTTTTCCATCTTTATAATAAATAACAGTTAAGTATTGGTAGAGCAACTGATGTCCAATTTCAAATAATGTCCAATATATAGTCTAGCAAAGGATTAGGAAAGTCATGTAAAATCTAATGAGTACACAGAAGTACTTTAAGTAAACAGAATCACATTCACTAATCCACTAATGAGTGTCATTGTTAAAAAAGTATTTTTTAACTTTTTCATTTTCTGCAATATGCTTTGTTATATTGTATGCAAGGCTGTTTGTATCGTCGAGGATGCTATCCCTATTATTCTTTGTATAATATTTTATCCTCGTGGTAGCGTGCTTCCAGTGATCACTAGTTGGAATCTTGGATAGTTTCTTCATATCATACATTTCTATTTTTATGAGATGCGTCGCTTGGTCTCCGTCGTCTGAATTTGTAGAGATGTATGATACGCCATCTCTAGCAGCTCGTGCCACAGTCGACGATAGCAGCTTCTTCCTTTTTATTTTTGGTGCCACTTCAAAAAATTGATCAATCGGCTGCGATTTCCTTTTTCCACTATCGTCTGTGTTATTAACGACGATGTCATCACTCTTTTCTTCGTGTTGAGGAGAGAGTGGTGAGTAGTAATACTGTTTATAGGTATTTTCAATATCGTCTGCGAAGCTGAATGATCTCTGCAACAACAGAGTAATCACGTTAATATCAATTTGTTTACACTTAATCTGACACACACACGTTAGGAAAGACAGTACACAGTACAAATACAAGTAAGTTTGTCAATAGAATAAACACTTACCTCCATGGCCATTGATGAGTTGAAGTAACACAAACGTAGTATTGGTAGACGTATACAATCCACTGTGGTCAAACGACCATAGACTGACTGCATGACTGCAACTGTTCGATCTTATATAGCACCATTCTTATCTAAAACAAATTCCTAAGTACAACGAAACTGATTGTAACTCTATGAGTCAACAAACTTATCTCACGTTCCTACAGGCATCAACCTGCTTGTGACTCACAAAGAATGCGATTTAATATTTACAAATCACTATAATTGAACATTCCTATGACAACCATTGAATAGATTGGTAGTGTAATAATCTGCTAATAACAGTAATATCATGGATACACTAGAATTACAACAACATTTGAAAAAGATTCATCCCAGTCTACAAAATAATGTTTATGCTGCTAATAGACTACCTATGTATACACATGTACCAACGTATATAATATGCAATTTGGATGCGGATGATAAACCAGGTTCACACTGGGTAGCTGTACATATCGATACGAATGGCATCGGTCAATATTTTGATTCATATGGACGAGCACCTGAGCGATATCATCTCCAGTTTTTGAAAAGGAATTGTAAGAGATGGGACTGGAATGTTGATAGGATTCAGAATGATTGGACTTCAGTTTGTGGTGAATATTGCTTAATGTATTTGCTATTTAAGTTTCAGGGATGTTCAATGCATAGTTTTACCACAGTATAAATATCTACAGTAGTTGATCTCGGCCGCATGATAGAAATAAATACCTACAGCCGCGCGGTACGTAAACATGCGTTAGGGCTGTCCGACCACTGTGCGACGCAGTGCGCACACTCAAACACGGAGCGAACTATGTACGCGCGAGCCCTAGATAAACTGTAATCTACGTTCCTAGAATAATATTCATGACTGTGATATAGTTTATGTAGTACACTGAATATACGTTGATTGTACACCGTACCGTAGGTAAATGAAGCTCACTGCTTCATTTCCGTGCCCGCCGACAATCCCACCGCGCCGTTACACCATGACTTTACTTTGAATAATACAAGTTTAAACTAACAAAACACACATGCACTGGAGTTTTAACACAAGAGTAAGTACCTACCGTATCATGATTCAGAACCGCCTATAACTTATCTTTTTAACTTGCCTCAGTAACTTTCCTTTACTTTATTCATTTTACTGTATTTATTAACCCAAATACCCAACATAACCATTAAAAAGTCACACATTATGTACCTACCTACTAGCACGGCTACTAGCTACTAGTAAGTAAAATTATTTTATAGTTAGTAGGTACTCACCTTTCAGAGGTTGCAGGCAATTTAAAAAAACTTATGCCTGGATACGTTATTGTTGACGTTAAACACCCAAACACAGCACAATATTTTCTACTTGTCATATTTGCTAAAAAAAAACAACGCACCGTCCGTTCATCACTACGGTACGGCCGTGACTGTCTGCGCCCCGAGCGCGCCCCGACATCGAGTCACGTGGTATAGCTCGCGTTTCGTCCGTTTGTATGAAGATCAAATACTGTAGATATTATTACCGTGGTTTTACGAACATATTTACTGGGAACAGACTGTACAATGATATTTTTGTGGATGAGATGTTCCGCTCATATTTTGTAGAAAAAAAGTAATAAAATTTCATAATAAAAATGAAGGAATATGTTTTATTGCGCCAGAACCCGCGATAGTTTCAGGGATGTTCAATGCACACTGTACAATGATATTTGCGCCAGAACCCGCAATAGTTTCAGGGATGATCAATGCATAGTTTTACGAATATTTGTAGGAAAAAAAGTAATAAAATGTCGAAGTAAAAATGAAGGAACGTGCTTTATTGATGACATAGAAATGCAGACATAATGAGGGTTAACAATGAGTAATAGATAAGAACGCCAAACCAACCGTAATTAGGGTGTTCGAAGTACAATAGATAAAAGGACTAGGCGAACAATGGTGCGCTAATGAGGGTGCAGGACCACCGGAAATCAATGAGATAACAGTTAATTGATTTGTATAACTCCAGAACCACGCATCCTACGCTAAAACGGACTGCAGAAACGTGATCAGAGCATGGCAAAACCTTTTTTTTTTTTTTTTTTTTTTTAAGGATGGGTGGATCAGATCGTGGGGCTCTGGCGCGGGGCTCTGGAACGTGCGCCAGAACCCGCGAATCCCCACTACTTAAAACATTAAAGAATATTCGTTTATTTACTTAGAATGGTCCTAGTTTGTGTGATTCGTGCTGACAATGATTGTTTACTGATTAAGATACGTGTAAAAACGTAAAAACTTTCTTTTTACAACTCGTTTATAGTGAAAATAATATCAATCAATACAGGCTGCAATTTAAGTCATAGGCAATATTTAATCTAAGGTTCTACTCACGAAACTGATTCCCAATCTAAAATATTAATAACTAGCTGACCCGTGCCCACTTCGTTGGGCATTAATATTTTAACTTGTGATGAAATTATGAGTGTGGTTCGGTTAATACTTAGTGCTTTTTTTATGTGGTAAAGTCATCAAATGAGTCCTCCCGCCCTGGGTGGGGCGGAAGGGACTGTCAGACTCTTACTGACTAAAATCCACCCGTGTTCCTTCCTATGCCCTATTACGTTCCGGGGCCACGGTATTCTGGGTTAAGAAAAAACCCGCAACCCCAGCAGGCATTTGGCGCGAAACACAACGTGCCACCAACCCGGGCTTGGTCCTTGGTCGCACGGCGAGCTACCCATTACTCACCGTCCGCAAGCCCGCTCCGCCGCTGTGCCCTTTGCTAATCAGAGGGACACGCGTTGGAGCGTCCACACGACAGGCTATTTGCATACGGGCAAAGAGACCCCTTAGGCACACAGTGCCTAAGGAAGAGTTTTTGCCCGCATCCCAGGGTGCACCGGCCCGAAAAACTGGTCTTCCCCCCGGACGTATCCGAGAGGGAACTCCAGCCCACGGGCGCACGTGGAGGTTTCCTGACAAAGCACCCCAGTACTTAGTGCTATGATTTTTTTTTCCTGTCTGCCAACAGGAGGGTTTTGTTCATACGTAATTGCACAACGCCATCTGTAGGTAAATAGATAAAACGTGCGTACAAAGCGTGTTCTAACGCGGTTCGTGAATGGACGGCGGCATTTTGCGATTTAGTAATTTTATGTTATCTTCGAAACTATTTAACCAATTGACATACTTTTTTGTGAAAATTATATCTCTATGATGTTATTGTGATCATAATAATATTTTTTTCGATAAGGTTTAGTGTTTTGTTGTGTAAAAAGTCGTCTAAAGGCAAGTACTTCGAAAAAAACTTTTTTTTATCTCATAAAAGCTGCTATATCTGCTTAAATATAAAAGATAAAAATATGGTGTCGCGGACTTTATTGTAGAACTATTAAAAGCGGACATTTTTGCGATACATTGTTTTCAATTATATACAACTGTTAAGGCAGCGCACGCTAATAACTGTGTTGGAAGAGCAATTTTTTTCCGTCCGGCTTGATAAAAATTGAGATATTTCGGCTAATATGCATGATATCTTTATAATTTACAGCCTATAGCACTCACGGATAATGTAGCTTTCTACCAATAAAACAATTTTTAAAATCGGTTCATTATTTCCGGAGATTACCCCCTACATACAAACTTACAAACTTACAAACTTACAAACTTACAAACAAATGTTACCTCTTTATAATATTATTATAGTATAGATAAAATTGGGAATATGGTGTATATTATGCACTTGTATATCCATATACTAGCTGTTGCCTGTGTCTTTGTCCTGGTGGAATTTGGTTTCAAAATATGCACAATGTTAAACTCTTTAATGCCAACTCTTCATACACATTTTCATCCCATCAATTTTGTGACCAATATTTAACCTATTAACCTGCTTTAAATAAAATAACCAAAATCTGTTTAAATATTATATTAAAACTAAAATCAAAATCAAATCAAAATTAATAGTGCTAATAATATTTTGTTAAGAAAAGAAAACAATGTACTTTATATAATTTTGTATTAAAATAAATATTGAATCATCTTCAGGATCGGGACAGCTCTAGTTGGCTCTGGATTGAGAAGACCAGAGACGAGAGATGAGGGCTCGCCTGGCTGCTAAACCTTCAACCATTTCCAGATTGGTGTGGGAGGTAGAAGAAGGTTGATTTTCGAGGTGTGTTGTATTTATCTGTCTTGAGGCTTCTAACATCAATTCTTCATCAGTCAGTTCTGGTACTGGGACATTTGCATTATTGCAAATGTTGTGTAATATTACACAAGCATTTACAATAGAAGCTGCAACAGGTGGGGAATAATGCAGTACTCTGTGTACAAGTAAACACCGGAATCTGGCTTTGAGGAGACCTATTGTCCTTTCAACAACATTCCTTGTTCGGACATGGACACTAGTATAGTGAGCTTCAGGAGTTTCCGGGGTGGCATCTGTTACTGGAGTCATCATGTACTTTCTTACGGGATACCCTGAATCACCTAGAAACAAAACATTACCATGGTTAATATTTTTTGTAGAAATTGACAGATACATGTAATGTAACAGATGAATTATCTTAAGTAGTTTAAAGGGTATTTTAATTTCAGTTCATAAAAAAAAATCATACCAAGTAACCATATTGCTTCATTTCTGCTAATAAGCTCCATGTGCTGTTTTAGAGGATGGTTTGCCCAGATAAAGGAATCATGGGTTGCTCCACCAAAGCTAGCATCCACACTTAAAATTTGCATATCTGCATTACTAATCTAAAATTGAAATTGTTTCAGATTATTAGAAAGAAGAAAATTTCACTGGTTGTGTGTACATAAGCAATAAACCATTTTGTGATTTGTTTTTTTTTTGTGTGTATTTCCAAATTAAAATAATTATATTTAGTTAAACAGTGAATGTTTTTTATTTAAGTATACCTACTTACCAGTTGAACATTTAGGGAGTGATACTGTTTTCTACAATAGTACCTCTCCTCATTTTCCACGGGGCGTACGATTGCAACGTGTGTGCAATCAATACAGCCTAATACTCCTGGGATTTGAAACTTATTGAAGAACCTTTAAATAAAAATGATTTATTACTCAATTATTAGTGTTTTATCATTACAAATAAAATAGAGAGTCAAAGTAATATATGTGTATATATCGGTAATTAAAATTCAATATTTGATTTCATTAATATATGATCACCCAGGTTGTATAATGTTCTTGTAACCATACTAATAGTATAAAAGTGAAAGTTAATAAGTATATATGTAGGTGGATCTTCATGAAATTTAGCACACAGATAACCTCTTAACATACACACTGGGAAACACAAAAACCGGCCAAGTGCGTGTCGGGCCACGCACAGTGTAGGGTTCCGTAGTTGCCCATCAAAATACTGCGAACTAAAAAAACTAATTTAAAAAGAAGAATTTTCAAAATCGGTCCAGGAGTCTTTGAGAAATCGGGGAAAATACATAAGAAAAAAGATTACAAGGAATTTAGAACCTCCTCCTTTTTTTGAATTTAGTTAAAAATAGTTGACCAAAAAAACCTACCTATCCCCAAAAAACATACCGTAAAAACATACCTATTAAAGCTGTAAAAATAAAGTTGACAAACTTACATTTGCAGTTGTCTCCAATACATTTTGTTTAAGAAAATATGATATCTAAGTACATTTTATAAGTTGGTCGACTATTACTCGTAAAGTTGTAAAGCCTACTTAGTCATGATAATTTTCTTTTAAACTTCGTTATATATACTGCTATTGTGAATTTTTTCACACCCCCAAACATAACCGTTTAGCTGGTAGAGGGGGGGGGACACTCGAATCGAGCAAAATTTAGCACTTTAAAGCTTAATATTTCACAAACGAGTTTTTTTATCAAAAAATTGTTAATGGAAACTATCATTATTTTTTAAAGGCCTATTTAATGTTACCCCACACTAAGGGGTGCGCGAGAAAAAAAAAATCCTCACTTTACGTGTAAGTACTGGAGGTACCCTAAAAAAAAATATTTTACGAGATTTTATTTTACCACTTTTTCGGCACAACAAATCCGTATATTTACACCAAATTACAGCTCTCTAGTACTGTGCGTCTCTGAGCTAAACTGCGGACAGACGGACGGACGGACGGACGGACGGACGGACGGACGGACGGACGGACGGACGGACGGACGGACGGACATGGCGAAACTATAAGGGTTCCTTGTTGACTACGGAACCCTAAAAATAGTACCCACCGTATCTTGTTGGCATTTCTCTCTTCAGAAGTTCTTGGAAATTTTATGTATTTAGCCGCATGTGGGGCATGTTTAACAATTCCGTGATCTGTTTTAATACCACTGAAACTGTAGGTTGAGCTACAGAGTGAGCAGATATATCACCCACAGGCCTTTGGTAACTCCCCGTTGCATAAAAAGATAATGCAATTAAAACCTGCAAAAATATTATTATAGGAAAATAATAATATGCAAATTTATTTATTATAATTAATATACTTACATAATGCATAAAAGTAAACTTGACTGTTTGTTAAAACTTATCAGCCTTACAAATTACTTATAAATATGAGAATTGCTATGTAGTTATGTACGAACCTTTCTCTCAAGAGGCAAATCAGATGCTCTTGAGGGCGTAGCCATAAGCGGTCTTAGCTCATCACACAAATTGTGAACCAATTGTTTACTAAGTCTATATCGCTTTGCAAACTGTAAGTCGTTAATAGCAAAGGGATCACTACGATCTCTTAGCCGTGTTCTTTGTAACTTTGTTTCATGTTTTAACTGTCTGTAATCACTCTCAAGGAATTCAAGGATCTCTAACTCGTCAGACATATTTTTTTATTGAAGATCAAAAGTTTTATTTAAGGACAAAACTTTAACAAGTCAGAAAAAGTTACTTTAGAGTAGCGTAAAGTGAATGATTTAGGAGATGTCAATTTTGACAGTTAATCAGGCCTTGAAATGTCATGATGTAGCTTGTAATACGAGATTTCCTGGCAGAAGCACAGGCAGATGTCGGTATGAGGTCATGTGACCGTTTACTGGCTGTCGATGTGTGATCGTAATACCATTATGGAAGGCAGTTCACTTTAAGGCGTAAACTCAAAGGAATTAAGAGCTTGTAATACACCCCCTGATCCAGTATAATTCCAATCACTTAAAAGACGCTAAACTGATCATTTTTGCTGATGACACAAATGCAATAGTATCTGCACATAACTTAACTGAATTGGAATATAAGATTAACACCGTTTTAAAAGCTTTTGAAAACTGGTTTGGTACAAATAATTTAAAAATCAATATTAATAAAACAAACTGTATATTATTTAAGTCGACGGTGCAAAATAACGCTACGATTGAGGTGATATCATGTGGTAAAAAAGTCGAAGTAGTTGATAAAGTTAAATTCTTATGTGTTCACATTGATGCACTACTAAATTGGAAAGCTGAGATATCATCTTTAACAAAATTTATTAGCTCAGCATGCTATGCAATCAGAACTCTGCGAGACGAATTAACTCTAAATCAACTAAGAGGGGTCTACTTTGCTCTGGTTGAGTCCAGACTCAGATATAGTATTGAGTTCTGGGGTAACAGCTACAAATACAATTTTCAGTCGGCATTTGTCATTCAAAAAAGAGCCTTAAGGACAATGCTTCACATGAAACAGAAAGACTCGTGCAAGGATCACTTTATTAGACTAAAAATTCTTACAGTGCCAAGCCTTTACATTCTAGTTTTGTTGACCAATTTAGTAAGGAATTTGCACAAATTGGAAACGGAAGACCAAAGGCAAAACAGATACTTAACTCGTAGAAAAGATTTACCCTACACGATTCAACCCAGACTGAAAGTGGTTAGTCATAGTACAAGGTATCAATCCGTTTACTTATTTAACAAGTTACCTATAGAATTTAAGATAATAAATAGTGTAAATATATACAAAAACAAATTGAGAGCATATTTATTGAGAAAGAGCTACTATAGCATTGACGAATTCATAAGTGACAATAGTTATTTGTTATACAAGAGTGCAAAGTTGCTTTTTAACCGCGTGCTCAATTTTGATGACCGAGCAAGCGAATGATTCTAAAATTGAATCAGTAGTGCAACGAGTGATTCAAAAATTAGAATCATGAGCGACAGCGAGGGAATCAAAAGAGCACAAGGTGAAAAATCTTTGTACTCGAGTGCAACACGTAACTTTCCATCCCACCTCAGCGAGGAAATGAGTAGATGCAAAAAAAGTTTAGGTAATAGGTAACTACCTACTACGTTATAGGTAAGTATTACAGAAAATAAAATGTAGTTTAGTATGTTTTTAAGTTCCTTATTTTTATCTTGGTTTGTCTTAAGAGCCAGTTCACAAAATTCGAACGCTCGAGTTTAGGTAAAAGACGGCAGCAATGTTCATGTGTGCGTAGCTGTTCACACATACACAACGCAACCAGTGTAGCGCTAGTGTTGAGACGGACTAAACAATTTTGAGCCGATATAATCGTAATGCACTTTGGTTACATTTTCCGAGTTTTCATATTTTTTATGAATGAGAACCTTTTAAACATCTACTACAAGAACACAGAACGAGCTACTGTAAGAAGTTCTGAGTGCCGCGTAAAGACGAGTTGCGTTTATTTCTACAAAATCACGAGTGTATTGCGTTGTGTAGGTATATTATTATGGCTGTTTGAACTAGGCTTCATCATAAGCAGAGATTTTGTTTTATAAACGTCGTGCTTATTTTGAAAATTAAGAATGATTTTTATCAATATCGAATTCTATATCCGCGTGACCGTTTAATAAATTCGTAAATCATTTGTAAAAAAACCAAAATGGTTTCTGCTACAATTTCTCATAATAAGCGTTTTTCATAGTTTTCGTCTTCGAGGATTTTGAATCCGATAGTACTGTCAAAATGTAAATCCAAGATGGCGGCTGTTAAAAATATCGAGGTTTTCGTCATGGGTGTCGTTTTCGTGGTTTTCGAGGGTGTTGAAACCGATGGTGCTGTCAAAATGTAAATCCAAGATGGCGGCTGCATAAATTATCGAGGTTTTCGTCATGGGTGTCGTTTTCATGGTTTTCGAGGGCGTTGAAACCGATGGTGTAGTCAAATTGTAAATCCAAGATGGCGGCTCCAAAAATTATCGAGGTTTTCGTCATGGGTGTCGTTTTCATGGTTTTCGAGGGTGTTGAAACCGATGGTGCTGTCAAAATGTAAATCCAAGATGGCGGCTGCATAAATTATCGAGGTTTTCGTCATGGGTGTCGTTTTCATGGTTTTCGAGGGTGTTGAAACCGATGGTGCTGTCAAAATGTAAATCCAAGATGGCGGCTGCAAAAATTATCGAGGTTTTCGTCATGGGTGTCGTTTTCGACTTCACCATCGGTTTCAACACCCTCGAAAACCATGAAAACGGCACCCATGACGAAAACCTCGATAATTTTTGCAGCCACCATCTTGGATTTACATTTTGACTGCACCATCGGTTTCAACACCCTCGAAAACCATGAAAACGACACCCATGACGAAAACCTCGATAATTTTTGCAGCCGCCATCTTGGATTTACAATTTGACTACACCATCGGTTTCAACGCACTCGAAAACCATGAAAACGACACTCGTGATTTTGTAGAAATAAACGTAACTCGTCTTTACGCGGCACTCAGAACTAACAGCACTGCGATGTCCGCTCAGAAGCCTCGTAGATGCGCGTGTTTGTGTGAGTGCACCGTTTCGAACGTTAGTACGTAGTTTCCGTACTATCCATATTTTTACTGTGCTACGGGGCAGAGAAGGGCCACTCAAAACGTGTGGGAGCGTATCTTTGCAAGTTACAACCACGATCTATACACGTCATGTAAATGGGATCCCTTCTATTCGCATAATGTTCTTTGTCCTAATATACTTCGGCATAACGATTTTGGCACAATTTGTTTAGGCATAATAATACTTCGGCATAATTTTTTTAGGCATACATCTTACATTCGCATAATCATCTTAAAGACTAATTTGTTTCGGCATAAATTTGATTCGCATAACGTTAGTAGGCCTAATGACTATTAGCATAACGTTAGTAGGCCTAATGACTATTAGCATAACGTTAGTACGCCTAATGACTATTAGCATAATAATATTTAGGCATACAATTAATACTTTCTAAATTAATACGTTTCTGTAACAATTAAATAATATGTTAATTAAAAATTGAATATATGTATATATATATGCAACAAAAGTTAGTGACAGAACCGAATTGCTGCAAAACCGACTCCACGTAGTCTTGTTTGTCCTACCCCTAGAGTGTAATTTAAAATCGCGTAGGCGCGTAGGGGCGAGGCGGCCTGCGGGCTGAGGAGCAGGCGGCTGCGAGCGAACCGCCGCGGCTGAGGCTGGCCGGCGAAGCCGGCCAACAAGCCGAAGCTGCGGTGGTGAGCGAAAACCGTCTGCGACGATTAGCACGCGTGGGGCCGCCGGAGCCGTGACAGAAAACCTTGCCTGCTGCATGTTGCATGCTCGCTTGAATGCTGCATGCTGCATGCTTGCTTGTTTGCTGCATGCTTGCTTGCATGCTTGCTTGTTTGCATGCTTGCTTGCTTGCATGCTGTATGCCTTTATAAGTAATGTTTTAATATCATTATGCGTAAATAAATTTATGCTTTAGGACATTATGCTTAAAAAAGTTATGCTTTAGAACTTTATGCTTAGTAAATTTATGCTTTAAAATATTATACTTAAAAAAGTTATGCTTTAGAACTTTATGCTTAATAAATTTATGCTTTAGAATATTATGCTTAATCATTATTATGCTTAGAGAAATTATGCTTTAAAAATTATGCGTAAGCTATTATGCGTAATTATATTATGCGAAAATATAATTATGCCAAACAAAATTATGCTAAGTTATATTAGGTCTTAAAATTTTATGCAAATGGATAGGGAACCAAATATATCCCATAAATAATATAAGCCCCCACGTTTTGAGTGGCCCCTCTCTCAGCCCCGTAGGGTTATTTTATTTTTTTTAAGAAAATCAAAAATGTGGGTTTTTTCATATTTCGGACAGTAAACCCTTTCATTTGATACCCATATCAAGAGGGTGCATTTCAAATAGCCAATCCGCCGTCTTGGATGTCCGCCATTTTGGATTTGAGACAAGTGACTATTTTTTTTATATTCCTGATAACAAACCCTTTCATTTGATATCCATATCATGGGGATGCATTTCAAATAGCCAATCCGCCATCTTGGATGTCCGCCATGTTGGATATAAGACACGTGACTATTTTTTTCATATTCCTGACAGCAAACCCTTTCATTTGATACCCATATTATCGGGTTGGATTTCAAACAGCCCGACCGCGATCTTGAGGAGGCCGCCATATTGGATTTTTCACCACTCTTGCGCCCCATTGCAAAAACTAATAAAACAAAAACGGATGGTTATTTAATGCACAAATTCTATAAACTACTATTATAATTACAAAATACTTTAGTTTGATAAAGTAACGAAAATCTTACCTTACGAAAAAATATATGGAGAGAATCAAAATGTGGCAGTCGCAGTATAGTATTCCGTTCACGATACGTACGCTCTAAAATCAGGACGAGGAAAAAAGTGACACAGGTCCTACGTCGACGGGCGCTGGAGCCGTACTGATCGCAGCCCGGTTATGTTTCGTAATTTATGCTAGTTTAGAGTGATTTTAAAAACGATATTATGATTAATTACATGAAGGGATTTTAATGAAATTTAGAAATTAGTTTAGTCTGTAAACATAGTTTATATTTACATATTTTTTAAATGTAATTATGCTTTGTTCGAACCAAAAATGGCGATAAAACAGCGATATAAAACGTAAAAATTGACCTCAGACTTTATTTTTTTACTAATTTGTGTTATTAAAAATATAAATTCTACTACGTTTTTTCATGACAAAAACGTATGTCTGATGACTTGTGTATTTTTTTTGGTTAAAATTATAAATGTTAATGGTAGATTTAGGAGTCGCAAATCGACTCTGCGTTGATTTTTCAGTAAACTACTTGTCGGAGATTAATTACCACAAAGTTAATAAAAGAGTTTTTTGAAATATTTTACGTTTTTTTACAACACGAAAAACTGGCCTTTCTTTTACAGGTATTCAAAAATGTTGGAGTATTAATTAATTTGGTAAATTCGACGACCACAACTTTAGTTCTACGCGCAAGCAGGTAAAAGGGGTCTTAACAATAAGTAGGACGTGAAAAAAAAACCGCAAAAGAAAAGTTCTGAGTCAAGAAGGTTCCGAGTCTAAGATTTTATTTTTTATTATGTTTGTGTGTGTCCAATATCAAATAAATGTTTTCTATTCTATTATATTCTATTATTTTTAGATTGTAATAAATTAATAGTAGATTACGCACCAAAGGATTCTGGTTCGGGATTCAAGTTAGCCCAATGGGCACCACAACAAGCGATCAGCTGTAGGGGTCAGCAGCCGCCTTTACTGGTACAACTCTTTAGTGCACGTGCATGTTCCAAATTCAATTTACTTTATCCACTAGAGGATAAAAACGGCTTTTACGCTCAGTTATCGAAGAGGAAAAATAGCCTTTCCGAGATGGGGGGATGAAAAACAATTTTATGATGATCATGTTGTGATACTGCTATTATTTATATTGTTTTTAGATTTTTAAAGGATCACCAGCTACGGTATGGGTATTATTATTAACTTGTTTTGAAGAAATTATGAATTCTATTTATTATTACTATTTTTTATTAATTTAATTATTTTTAGACATTTTATATGTAATTGTTATTATTGAATTACCTACAATTTATTCATTATTTTGTTGAATTATTGTTTATTCTCTTTTTATTAATTCAAAATCATTTATTTATGCTATGGCCTAATTATTATCTTTTTTTACACTGAATCTTATTGTAATGAACTTCATATTTTATTTATTATAATACTAGCACTTCCCCCGCGACTTCGTCCGCGCTTATTTAGAGCTTTGCTTTCTGTGATTTTCTTTTCCGGCATCTTTATGCAATACTTTTAGAAAAGAGGGTGTCTTTATGCAATACTTTAAAAAAATCTAAATCAACTGAAATTCTTTTCTCTCTCATTCGACCACAAATATCCCTTTAACAGTCGGTTTTCGCAACATCCCAGCTTAATAAGCTCCTACATCCTAAAGATATACCCCTGGGATAATTTGAGACTCGTAGCACTTGTAGTAACGAAGTTTCATACAAACTCTGAAGCTAAAAAGTACCCCTCAGGGGGGGAATTTCACGTCATAATCCCGCTTTAAGTAGCACCTACGTCGTAAAAGAACCTTCCGGTGAAACATTAAAAACTCCTAGTACTTGTAGTAATAAAGTTTCATACAAACTATCAACCCCAAAAACAGCCCTTTAGAAGTGAAATTTAACTAAATCCCGTCATTGTGACCACCTACGTCCTTCTAAGAATCCCCATGCAAAATTTGAAACCTGTATCTAACAACATCAAAAACAACCCCTTAGAGTTCAAATTTAGAATCGCCCCGTCATAGTAAGCATCGAAGTCCTAAAAATAAACCTCATATAAAATTTTAGATTTCTAGCACTTGTAGTAACGAAGTTACATGCGACCTATCAACCCCTAAAACAACACCTTAGGGGTGAAATTTCGCAAAATCCCATCTTAGTGAGCACCTACGTCCTAAAAGAATCCCTTTGCAAAATTTTAAACCTGTATCTACCAACATCAAAAACAACCCCACAGGGGTTGAATTTCGAGAATTCCCGTCTAAGGTAGTGTGTATGTCCTAAAACAAACCCCATGAAAAGTTTGAGACTCTAAGCACGTGTAATAACGAAGTTTTAAACATACTTTCAACACCAAAAACAACCCCTTAGGGGTCGAATTTCAAAAACCCTTTTCTAAAGTAGAACCTACGTCCTAAAAAAAATCCGCATGCAAAATTTGAAGCTCCTAGTACTTGTAGCAAAAAGTTTCATATAAACTGTCAACCCCAAAAACAACCCCTTAAGGGCGTAATATCGCAAAAACCCTTCTTGGTGTGCACCAACGTCTTTAAAAGCATCCCCATGCAAAATTTGAGATCTCTATCTATCAACACCTCAAACGACCCCACAGGGGTTGAATTTCGTGAAACCCCGTCTAAGCTAGTGCGTACGTCCTAAAACAATTCCCATGCAAAATTTGAGTTTCCCAGCACTTGTAGTAACGAAAGTTTCATACAAACTACCATCACCAGAAACAACCCCTTAGGGATCGAATTTCGAACAACCCCTGTCGTAAGTAGCACTTACTTAATACAAAAAACCCGCATGCAAAATTTTAAACTTCTAGTACTTGTAATAACAAAGTTTCATACAACCTATCAACCCCAAAACAACCCCTTAGAGGTGAAATTTCGCAAAACCCTGTCTTAGTGAGCACCTACGTCCTTAAAAGAAGCCCCATGCAAAATTTGAGACCTCTATCTATCAACACCTAAAACAACCCTTTAGGGGTTGAATTTCGAAAAACCCCGTTGAGTGTAGTGCGTACGTCTTAAAAACAAATCCCATGCAAAATTTGAGACTCCTAGCACTTGTAATAACGAAGTTTCAAACAAACTTTCAACACCAAAAACAACCCCTTAGGGGGCGAATTTCTAAAACCCCTTTTCTAAAGTAGCACCTACGTCTTAAAAAGAACCCGCATGCAAAGTTTGAAACTCCTAGTACTTGTAGCAAAAAAGTTTCATACAAACTGTCAACCCCAAAAACAACCCCTTAGGGGCGTAATATCGCAAAATCCGTTCTTAGCGGGTACCTACGTCCTAAAAAGAACCCCTGTGCAAAATTTTGAACCCTTAGCACCGGTAGTTTCCGAGCTTTCGTGTCCTATGAGTGAGTGACCTTTTGCTTTTATATATATAGATAGATAGATTGTAATTGATTTTTTTTTCTACACAATGTATTTTGTTATGAAATAAATGACTATGACTATGACTCCATCAACCAGGCGCGTCACGCAAAGAACACATACAGCTGTTGAGAAACCGGTAAGCAAATGCCGGCTCTGTGAAAAGGAGGGTCACTACTCGTCTGACTGCAAGAAGTTCAAAGAAGCCTCAAGCGACAAGATATGGGAGCTAGCGAAGAAACATAGTCTGTGTTTTCGCTGCATGAAGATTCGCCGTGCCAGCCACACATGTCAAAAGAAGAAGTGCAACGTCAACGGGTGTACAGCCACGCACCATCAGCTTCTTCACTATGACAAGAAGCCTGCTGCAGAGGAAGTCGACAAGCCCGCCGTCTCAACACAGAAGTCAGAGTCAAAAGAAACAGTGGCCAGTTCCCGAGCAACTTCGAGTCAAGCCTACCTGAAGATAGTACCGGTCCAGGTCATCGGACCGGCGGGAAAGGCCTCCACCTACGCTCTCCTCGACGATGGGTCAACTGTGTCACTCATCGACGAAGACATCGCAAAGCAAGTCGGGGCGGAGGGCCGCATCGATCCGCTGAAGATAGGTGCGATCGGCAACACAACGATCGACACCCCTTGTTCGAGACGTATCACCGTCACACTCGCAAGCCAGCTGCAGAAAAGGGTGCCATTCAGAGCACGCACCATACCCGAGCTTCATCTCACACCGCAGACAATCACCGAAGAAGACATCGCACACTGCGAGCACCTAGATGACCTCAAACAACAGTTAACCTACAACACCGGCGCACCAAAAATCCTCATCGCGCACACCAGAACACTGGGTCAGAGAGTGCACTACGTAAACAAACTCTCAACGACAGACGACATCGAGCAACAGCTGCGTGAATTCTTCGCAATAGAATCGCTGATCATCAATCCGCGACGTCCAGACTCTGATCCTGAGAAGAAGGCAGAAGAGATACTGAATCGTCACACGAAACAATTAGAAGATGGCCACATAGAAACCGCTCTGCTGTGGAAAAATGAAAACATAGAAATGCCAGACAGCTACGGAACCGCAATGAAGAGACTTATCTCAATAGAAAAGAAACTCGACAGCAATCCCACACTACGAGAAAAATATACAGAACAGATGGAGTCGCTTCTCAAGAAGGGATACGCTGAAAAGGCACCCAAGTCTAGCACACCGGGAAGAACCTGTTACCTACCTCACTTCGACGTCTACAACCCGATGAAGCCCGAGAAGTTTCGAATAGTACACGACGCTGCCGCCAAGTCAAGAGGAATGTCACTCAACGACTACCTCCTCACGGGGCCAGACCTGTTGCAGTCACTGCCCGGCGTCATGATGAGATTCCGCCGTCACCGCATAGCTATCTCCGGTGACATAGCGGAGATGTTCATGCAAGTGAAAGTACGAAGAGAAGACAAAGACGCACTCCGTTACCTGTGGCGAGGCAACAGACGAGAAGGAGCCCCGGACGAATATCGCATGACGTCCATCATATTCGGCGCAGCCAGCTCACCGTGCACCGCTATATTCGCAAAGAATTGGAACGCGAAGAAACACTACACCGAACACCCAGAGGCAGTCGAAGCAATCATAGAAAATCACTATATGGACGATTATTTAGACTCCTACAGAACAATCGAAGAAGCAACGCGCATAGCAACAACAGTAAAAAACATACATGAACAGGCGCGTTTCAACATCAAGAAATTGGTGTCAAACAGCACAGAAGTTATAGAAAACATAGAACCGTCACAAAACCGCACCGAAGTCGTCAACATCGGCAACGCAGAGAACATAGAGAAGATACTCGGCCTGATATGGAAACCGAGTACGGACGAGCTGGGTTTCAACCTTACCCTCGCTCGCCTACCGAGTGGCGTCTTAGAAAAGGCAGCGCCCACTAAAAGAGAGGCGCTAAAAATCGTCATGTCACTGTACGACCCGCTTGGCCTCGCTTCGCCTGTCACAATTCGAGCCAAGCAAATTCTTCAAGAGGCATGGATACGAAGTATCGACTGGGATCAACAAATCGACGAAGACCTGGCGTCCCAATGGAGAAGCTGGATACTACACCTCGAGCAGCTCAAGAACATCAACATACCCAGGTGTTACCCGGGTTATAGTGACGCCGCAGAGCTCCAGGTCCACGTATTCACCAACGCTAGTGAGATGGCCTACGCAGCTGCAGTGTACTGGCGAGCTACAACTACAACACCGAGCGGCGAGACATTCGTCAATTTCGTCGCGGCGAAGGCGAAAGTGGCACCACTCAAGCTACATTCGATACCACGCCTCGAGCTACAGGCCGCGGTCATGGGAACTCGCCTGGCCACCGCCGTGATCCACGAACACCGACTCAAGCCCGCCTCAACCACGTACTGGTCGGACAGTAAGACCGTACTCACCTGGATCAAGAAAGGGGCACGAACGTACAAACCATTCGTCGCTCACCGCATAGCTGCCATCGAAGAAAACAGTAAAGTCGAAGACTGGCGGTGGATACCTACGAAGTTAAACGTCGCGGACGCAGCTACCCGTGACGTGCCGCACCACTTAAACTCGAAACATGAGTGATATTGCGGCCCCAAGTTCCTGCATCAAGACCCATCGTCGTGGCCGTCGGAGAAACCGCCAATCACAGAACAAACAGGGGAAGAAAGAACGCTCACCGCCGTCGAAGAAAACACACTCAAACAAAAGCTCTCAGAGGCAATTACCGATCCAGTACGATTTTCAAAGTGGGAGCGATTATTACACGCAACAGCGTACGTTCTGCGCTTCATATCTCTCTGCCGCAGACCCTCAGAGAAAACGTTCTACAAGAGAACAAGAAAAAACACAGAGAAGGATCCAGATTGGAGAAAAAAGAAAAATTCGTTAACGCCTGTCAAAAGATTGCCTGCAACAAATCGTCAACTCTCCACTACAAAACATATGATAGAAAGTACGTTCACTCGCCAGGCTGATAACATACTCGTACGTGTTATACAAGAAGAGGCGTTTTCCAAGGAAATAGCGGACCTACGAAGAAACAAACAGATAAGTCAAGATAGCCGGCTGCGACCTCTGCAAATAGAAATCGTGGACGGCATCATACGATTGAAAAGCCGTATCGCGGCCTCTCGCGACATAGAAGAAACCGTGAAGCGGCCGCCGATAATAGACGGAGATCATCGCATCACACAGTTATACATTTATTTATTTATTTATTCTTTATGTACAAATCAATGGTACATAGGCGGACTTAATGCCACAAGGCATTCTCTACCAGTCAACCTTTAGGTGTGAAACAATACTGTGGTAGGGTACAACAAAACAACTAAAAACTAGTAAAAAGTAAAATATAAAAAAATAAGCTATACACCTAAAATAATAATAATACTATTACATATATACAAATAATATAAACTAAACAATATTATAACAAATAAAATACTTAAATAGAAAGAAAAAAAACTTAAATAATTTATGCCATGACTCGACTTTTGATAATTAATTGAGAGCTAATTTATTCAGACGTATAGAAATTACGTACTTTTCGCTTGAAAGTAAAACTGCTTGCAGCGACTCACCGTAACCTGCAGCACAGTGGGACGGAGCTCACAATCAACGAGATACGTCAACACTACTGGGTCATCAGAATGCGTCCCATAGTCAAAACGGTGATCGCGCACTGTTTGCCGTGTCGCATCCGTAAGGCGCGACCAAACGTGCCTCCCACCGGCGACCATCCGAAAACGCGCCTAGCTCATCACCAGAGGCCGTTCACATTCACCGGTCTCGACTACTTCGGTCCCCTGTCCGTCACCGTCGGTCGTCAACATCAGAAACGGTACGTGGCGCTGTTCACGTGCCTCACAACAAGAGCCGTGCACCTCGAAATCGCCGCCAGCCTCAGCACAGACTCCGTTATACTAGCACTATGCCGCCGCTGCTCGCCGAGGTTGCCCCAGCGAGATCTACTCTGACAACGGGACCAACATGCACGGAGCCGACAAGGAGCTACGAGACGCCATCGCAGAGGAGGCCAGTCGCCGAGGCATCGTGTGGCGCTTCATCACGCCCTCCGCACCATTCATGGGGGGCGCTTGGGAGCGCCTCGTTCGCTGCGTGAAGTCTGCACTGTACACCGCACTCACAGAAAAACACCCACAAGAAGAGGTGTTGTCCACACTGTTGTGTGAGGCAGAGTACACGGTAAACAGCCGGCCTCTATCACACGTCTCAGTCGACAGCGAAGACGACGAGTCAATAACGCCGAACCACTTTCTACTCGGTGGTTCAGCTAGACTACCATCACCCGGCGTGTTCACCGAGCACGACATCGACAACAAGAAGCTCTGGCGACGCTCACAGATACTCGCCGACATGTTCTGGCGTCGCTGGGTACGAGAATACCTGCCTGAACTTCAAAACCGGCGGGCGGGGACCTGAGCTGCAAATCGACGACCCGGTCCTCATCGCAGACGGCCAGCTGCCTCGCAACACATGGCCGCGAGGCCTTTTTTTGTTGGAAAGAGTATAACTCAAAGTTGGTCCCATTTAAATTTCAAAACTAAATTCAGCCTCTAAGGGTAGAAAAAAGGAATTCATTGTCAACTTTCCTACAGAATTTTCAATTATGAACCGATTCTGTTGAAGTAAAGTTAATTGTAGTTCTGAGGACATTATTATATAGCAGAGATGTGGAGAACATAACATGATGGCGTCACCATCATCAGATCAACTCTAGATCCCTGTTATTTTGTGATGTCAGTCCCGAGAGTTCCTTAATGGTTAACAACAGCTATATCGTGTTTGGGCTCATGTCACTCAGCTTGATGAGGACTTTAGACCTAGCTGAGATATCATTTCCATCGAGGGTCTGAGGATGGTGACGGATAGCAGGGGCAAGAGGTCCTCAACAGTTAACAGCACCTTTATCGTGTTTGGGCTCATTTCACTAGTCTTGATGAAAACTTTGTTCCTACCTGGGGTATAATTGTCATCGAGGGTCTGAGGATGGTGACAGAGGGCAGAAGCAAGAGATCCTTAACAGTAAACAGCAACTATATCGTGTTTGGGCTCATTTCACTCATCTTGATGAGAACTTTAGACGTAGCTGGGGTATGACAGTCTTTGAGAATGAAGACAGAAAGCAGGCGTAGGAGGTCGTCAATAGTTAACAAAAAAAAAATTATAACTCTTAAAAAACTTAATTTTTTTAGTTACAGAAATTGACAAGAGATAGGAAACTCAAAAGTAAAAAATAAAAGCTTTTAAAAAAAAAAAACAAACCGACGAAACATCGAACTAAAAAGCAAAAAATAAATTTTGAGGCGGCGCCATAGAAACAATCAACGAATAGCTTCGACGATAGATACCAAACAACACGCAATCCGTTCTTAGAAAAATAAGAAATTCCATTGTTAAATAGTTTTAAGATAATAAAAATAAACAATAAATCAAGGAAGCGATTTGTGGCTCTCGTTAAGGTAAAGTTCAGGGGTACAATGTAATTCGTAATTTCGGTCAAATCGTAGTCAACGGTACGGCACCATATCTTCTCTCTCTCTCTCTCTCCTGAAGATTCAAGCAACTCGCTTCCTGAAGACTTAAGGTCATGGCACACTATACCGGCGCGGCAACGGCACGGCTACAACCCAGCACTTACTCTGTCATTCAAATAAGAGCCTTAGATCATGTGTCATATAATATATTTCATAATGTCAATATGAAAAGGCCAACGGCGGGAAGTCAGCGCGCTTACCACTAACATACAACTCGCCTCGCAGCCCGTGCGCTGCAAGCGAGCAGACGGCGTGCTTACGGCGCGGGGGCCGACTTCGAGTTGCTAGCGAAACGAATGCCTTATAACAATATGTTCACGGTGACAGCAAGCTGCACCTCGCAGACGGTGCGCGAACTGCGTGCTTACACCTCCTGTACAACGCGCAGTTAACACGCCAACGGCTAGCCGTAGCCCAAATTCAAAGTGACGGCGTGCTGCAGCTGTGCAGTTGCGGTGCTGGTATAATGTGCTATGACCTTAAAGGTCATGGCACACTATACCGGCGCGGCAACGGCACGGCTACAACCCAGCAGTTACCCTGTCATTCAAATAAGAGCCTTAGATCATGTGTCATATAATATATTTCATAATGTCAATATGAAAAGGCCAACGGCGGGAAGTCAGCGCGCTTACCGCTAACATACAACTCGCCTCGCAGCCCGTGCGCTGCAAGCGAGCAGACGGCGTGCTTACGGCGCGGCGGCCGACTTCGAGTTGCTAGCGAAACGAATGCCTTATAACAATATGTTCACGGTGACAGCAAGCTGCACCTCGCAGACGGTGCGCGAACTGAGTGCTTACACCTCCTGTACAACGCGCAGTTAACACGCCAACGGCTAGCCGTAGCCCAAATTCAAAGTGACGCCGTGCTGCAGCTGTGCAGTTGCGGTGCTGGTATAATGTGCTATGACCTTTAAGGTCATGGCACACTATACCGGCGCGGCAACGACATGGCTCCGATCCAGCTCTTAACCTGTCATTCAAATAAGAGCCTTAAAGGTCATGGCACACTATACCGGCACGGCAACGGCGCCGCTCCAGCACGGCGTCACCTCGAATTAAAGGTCATGGCACACTATACCGGCGCGGCAACGGCACGGCTACAACCCAGCAGTTACCCTGTCATCAAATAAGAGCCTTAGGGTGCGTCCACATCTGGCGAATGTGCCGCGAATGTGCAACTCGCGAGCCGTTTGCGACCTGCTCGCGAGCCGCGCGCGCCCATTCTCGGCAATGAGAATGAGAATTTAGTATGCCAAAAGGCGGGCGAGAAGCGCGCGCGCGGCACGCGATCTGCACGCGTGCAGCTTGCAAACGGCGCGCGAGCTGCGCATTTGCGGCGCATTCGCCAGATGTGGACGCACCCTTACATACAACTCGCCTCGCAGCCCGTGCGCTGCAAGCGAGCAGACGGCGTGCTTACGGCGCGGCGGCCGACTTCGAGTTGCTAGCGAAACGAATGCCTTATAACAATATGTTCACGGTGACAGCAAGCTGCACCTCGCAGACGGCGCGCGAACTGCGTGCTTACACCTCCTGTACAACGCGCAGTTAACACGCCAACGGCTAGCCGTAGCCCAAATTCAAAGTGACGCCGTGCTGCAGCTGTGCAGTTGCGGTGCTGGTATAATGTGCTATCCTCCTATATACCTTTAGGCTACAGCGGGCCATCAGCGAGGTGCAAGTTCGTAATCCGCGCACGGGCCGCGAGGCGCAAGCTTGCTGCCACCGTGAACATAATTGTTATAAGGCTTGCGCTTGCAACTCGGAGTCAGCGCGCCAAAAGCTTGAGGTCGGCGTGCTGCAAGCACGCCGGCTGCGAGGCCAGTTGTAAGCGAGCGGTAAGCGCGCCGACTCCCCGCCGTTGGCTTTTTCTTTTTTACATTATGAAATGTATTGTATGACACATGATTTAAGGCCCTAATTTGAATGACAAGTAAAGTGGTGAGGTGAAGCCGTTCCGTTGTCGTGCCGGTATAGTGTGCCATGACCTTAAATCATGTGTCATAGAATATATTTCATAATGTCAATATGAAAAAGCCAACGGCGGGAAGTCAGCGCGCTTACCGCTAACATTTTTTTTTCATTTATTTATTCGGACTCGCCTCGCAGCCCGTACGCTACAAGCGAGCAGACGGCGTGCTTACTGCGCGGCGCGGCGGGCCGACTTCGAGTTGCTAGCGAAACAAAATGCCTTATAACAATTATGTTCACGGTGACAGCAAGCTTACACCTCGCAGACGGCGCGCGAACTGTGAGCTTACACCTCGTGGACAACGCGCAGTTAGCACGCCAACGGCTAGCAGTAGCCTAAATTCGATTTGACGCCGTGCTGCAGCTGTGCAGTTGCGGTGCCGGTATAATGTGCTATGACCTTTATTAGTCGTTTCATTTACTCCGCTCCTACAAAATCGTTCTACACGTCCCTGCTACTCAAGACTTCAGGCCATAGCACAAACAGCAAGCAACCATCGGTACAGGACGTCAACGCCGCTCCGGACAGCTCATCGAATTCGTAGCGCGTCTGGGCGATCACGTCCGTCCCGTACAAATAGCAATTAGGTACACAATTTATAAATATGTGTGTGAGCATTCAAATTTCAACCAGCTTGATTTCGTTTAATCCCTACATTGTACTATGGAGCAAGACCAGCATGTTTCCAAACATTTTTATCTTGGATATAATCTTCTAGTTTATAATATGCTTGTTTACTAAGTGTGGTTTTTATACAGCTGTTAAATTTTCTTTCATTTAAAGTTAAAATTTTGTTAGGTATTTTGTTGTAACATTTAACACCCCCATAAAAGACTTTTGGACTTTAGACAATCTCAAATAAGGTTGATCAATTTTATCTTTATTTCTAGTATTAAATGTATGTCTATCGCTTATTTTATTAAAATGGTGAAGATTTTTCCTAACATACATTATATTTTCATAAATAAATTGACAAGGCACTGTCATTATGTTAATATTTTTGAAAGAAAGAAAGAAAGAAAGAAAAAACGTTTATTGACACATGCCATAAGTACACACAACATAAACATAAAGAAATTATATAAAAGAAAAAGTAAAAACGCTAAACTATTGTGTGACTCACGGCTGCGCCAAATAGACCCAGTTCAGCAAATGTCGGACAACTAGTGCCCGACGGACGAAAATCAGCTTTGTTAAAGAAAATATGTATATATATATATATATATATATATATATAAATATGTATTAATATTATGTACTATATTAATAACAGTGTATATATGTAAAATAAATAGTGTTATCACCGCAATCATGAAGGGTCCATTAAAACTAGGTATTAACACCGATAGGAAGACAACACTATCATTAGTCTGTAGCATCACACTGACACTGCATCGCTCGCAGCCGGGTGTGACGCACGAGTCACTGATATCTGTGCTGATATTTAAAAATAGAAACTAAAAAATACTTGTAGCTGCGGGTATTCTAATAATTTAAAATAAGTGAATAAAATTAGTAATTTTGATGAGGAATATTGATAATACATAAAGCAATTTTGTATGCAACATTGAAAATTTGGAAATAATAAGTAGGTAAGTGTCCAAAATACCATTATTCAAGTTAATTTGTCGGTATGTTTAGACTGACTAAGTAAATAAAATGTACCTATTCTTTGTTGTAGTACGTGGGAAGGATTGGAAACATTCGAAATAAACTTGTGTTTCGGATGAGCGGCGCATTCCGACACTTTACGGTGTAGATGCATGTTGGCCAGCAACATTAGGTGTGTTGAAGCTACAACATGCAGCGACTAGCTGCGGTGTACGAAATAGTGGTCAAAACATAAACTAACGGCATGTTTCCCTGTGTCCCAGAGGTCACCAGCATCAAAGGAGCGCGGATACGGAAGACATAACAGGCAACTTAAATTCCGCGCCGTAAAACACGGGAGGCAGAATATCATTGGGAGGCAGTGAGGAAAATGCTTGCACGAAGAATGAAAGAAAGAAAGTGCAAGTGAAAGCCCTTATGCTAAAGCTATGTATATCTTATATTATTGTTAGATATTTTTGCATTATTGTACACACTACACTAACTTTACACCACATTTCACTCAAGTTGTTACAAATCTAATTATATCAGTGAGAGATTCATATTGACCATGTCCAGCTTTCGTTGTGCGTCAATCAAGTACAGGCGCAAGCGTTTTTTGAAAATATTGGTCGAGTTGGAGGAGCGAATGGGAGGTGGCAGATTATTCCATATCTTAGATGCCGCATATCGAAAACTGCCTCTGAAAGCCGCCGTACGATGAGACCGAGACGCAAGCTGCTGCGAGCATTGCCTTCTGTCGCATTCTTCTTTTGAATAGTTCCCTAAGAGATTCGCGACGACGTAGATTGTAAATTGCTCTGACAGCTCGTTTTTGCAAAATAAAAATGGATTCAATGTCAGCTGCCCGGCCCCACAGTAGAATGCCATAAGACATTATGCTGTGAAAGTAGCTAAAGTATACCAAACGCGCAGTTTCAACGTCTGTTAACTGTCTTATCTTTCTAACAGCGTAAGCGGCTGAGCTTAATCGTCCCGCAAGAGATGCTATATGGGGGCCCCATTGCAATTTATCGTCTAGCGTAATTCCCAGGAAAACAGTCTGATTAACAAATTCCAGTTTTTCTCCGTTCAGTTTGATGTCACATTCGCTACTTCTAACATTTGGTAAAGTGAAGCTCATACATTTTGTTTTTTTTTCATTGAGTACAAGATTATTCAACGTAAACCAATTTTGAACCTGATGAATAGCGTCATTTACCGCATTTAGATTTTGTGAACGTCGGTCTATTTTAAAAATTATAGAGGTTTCATCTGCAAATAATACCATCTTTGGTCGATTTTTAAGTAAGTGAGGTAAATCATTAATGTAAACTAAGAAGAGGAATGGACCCAGAATAGAACCTTGTGGAACGCCCATTGTCATTTTAGACCCTAACGAGTTCATTCCGTTTACTTGAACTTTGTACCTTTCTATCTTTCAAGTATGATCTGAGTAAATCAAGAGCAGTATTTTTTATCCCGTAATGCTCCAGTTTCAGCAGAAGTGTTTCACGGTCAACGCAATCGAACGCCTTTGAGAGGTCGCAAAAGATTCCAATGGCATCTTCTGCTTCCTCCCAGGAGTTAAAAATGTTCTTAAGTAGGGTTACACCGGCGTCAGTTGTACAACGTCCTTTGGTGAAACCGTACTGATGTTCATGAAAGATGGAATTTTTATTAAAGTGACGTAACATTTGATTAAGCATCAACTTTTCAAAAACACCTTACTTAAAAACTGGTAAAATTGATACAGGTCTATAATTGTTTGGTTCCTTGCTATCACCTGATTTGAAGAGTGGGACTACTTTACTGTGTTTCATAAGATCTGGAAATACCCCTACTACACTGTTGTTAAATATAATAGCTAAATAAGGAGCAACGGTTTCTATTAAAGATTTACAGACTTTAACAGACATTTCACTAGGCCGTCTTACGTCGTACAGTGTGGACGCTTGTCGGTTGTCAATACACTATTTTAAATCTAAATTCTGTGATTGGTCATCTTTACCAAATTTCGATTCCTTGTCTCTCCTTAACATTTATTGCGGGCTGCTCCTCCCACTGGGCAGTCCTAGAGCAAGACATCAATATTTTTCTAAACAACATTAAATTTGGAGTCCGAAAAAATCTCTGTGATTGCTGGATTCGAACCCACGCCTCCCCGTGCTTGGATCTGTGCTCCGACCCAACGCGCCACCGAGACAGTGCCGAGCAGTGACGAAACAACGCTACCAGTGCTACGTGCTGCTGACGTCATCCCAGCGCCGAGAGTTACGAGTGCTACGACGGAGTTATCTGCTACGGACGCCCCAGCTACGACTCATCGGCTACGCGGTTTCTCACGTTGAGTACAATTTTTATTAGGTACAAACCGTTCCTGTAAGTTAGTTGTTTTGTTTACGATTGTATCTACGAATCATGTCTGCAGTGAGGCGTATCCCGCCAAAAACCTCAAAAACCCCTCAAGCCAAATCAGAATCAGACATAACCACAGCCATTCTTCAAAGTGATTATGTAAACATAAATAAAAACAAACGTCTGCGTCAGGATGACTCACCTCAAAACGGGATACGGTTGACCACGTTAAATTGACAAGAAAATCTTGCTGGATGGAAAACGGAACAAGATAGCAATATGTCTAAACTTTTGGCGGAGCAGACTTCTATTATGTCCAAATTGGCTTCCGATATTGGTGAACTTCACGCCCAAAATGTTCAGATTCAGTCTTCAAATGCGAAAATTCGGAAATCAAATGAAGAAAATAATTTATGTTCAAGTCTATTACCTTCATGAAAAAGAAATTCGAAGATGTGAAGAAGGAAGTGGAAGATTTACGAAAGGAACGCCAGGAACAACATACTTATATTAAAAGTCTGGAACAAAAGATTTCTGATCTTCAGCAAATGACTCGTGGGTCGGGCATTGAACTTCGAAATATTCCGCTGAACAGTTCGGAAAATACAGATAGTCTAACCGAAATCATAAGCAATATCGGGTTGGGTCGGGATAAACTAGTTGGGTTAAGCGTAGAGGAAACCGATTTTCGCGACATACACCGACTACCAGGAAAGAAAACCACCTCTAACGCTCCGCGCCCGCAAGCAAGCTCTCATGTCAGCTGTCCGCTTGTATAAAAAAGGAAAAGAAAATAAGCTAAATACGAATCTTCTTGGAATTCCGGGAGAACGGAAACTTGTATACATTGAAGAACAACTTTCTGCCAGTTCCAAGAAAGTATTTTATCAGGCTCGAGAATTCGCTAAAAAAAATTCTTACCAATTCTGCTGGACTACAAATGGTAATATTTTCCTACGCAAAGCTGAAGGTGATAAGCACCAATTAATTAACTCCGATAAATGTCTTCAGTTACCCAACAGTAATAACCTGTGACTAGCCGTACCATATTACGCATTATCTTTTTTTTTGAATAATTTATCTTTATTCCATGCCCGTTTACTAGAGTTTAATTCCGCTATTTTTTTTCTTTACTACTCTTTTTATATAAAACCGGCCAAGTGCGTGTCGGGCCACGCACAGTGTAGGGTTCCGTAGTTGCCCATGAAAATACTTATACGAACTAACTAAACTGATTCGCTGAATTTAATTTTAAAAAGAAGAATTTTCAAAATCGGTCCAGGATTCTTTGAAAAATCAGGAAAAATACATAAGAAAAAAGATTACGAGGAATTTAAAACCTCCTCCTTTTTTTGAAGTTAAAAATTGACGATTAAAACCTACCTATCCCCAAAAAACATACCGTAAAAACATACCTATTATAGCTGTAAAAATAAAGTTGACAAACTTACATTTGCAGTTGAAGAGCATGTTCTCCGATACATTTTGTTTAAGAAAACATATTATTCAAGTACATTTTATAAGTTGGTCGACTATTACTCGTAAAGTTGTAAAGTCTACTTAGTCATGATAATTTTCTTTTAAACTTCGTTATATACAGGTTGGAATTTTGTAATGCCACCTGGAGGGAAAGTACCCTTAATACTGCAGATAGAAAATTTTACTCAAAGGAAACATTCCTTTATTTTTGAATAGAAAGCAAACTGCATTCAAAGATTTTCGGAAATTCTCTTCTCCCACCCGGGAATTAATTAATAGAAACAGACACCAATGTCTGTTTCGGATTCATCGGTCTGTGATCTTAACAGTTGTAATCCTCATAATTTCAAGCCCAATTTATCACTAAAACTTATAAATCAAAACATCCGTAGTATACCAAGAAATATTGCAGGCTTCCACACATTATTATCTAGAACAAAAATGGATTGGGATGTAATAACACTAACCGAATGCTGGCTTCCGAACACTCACGACTTGCCTAACATAGATGGGTACAATTGCTTTAGCACTATTAAAAATCTCACCCAGAATGAGGGTGTTACCGTCTACGTTAGGAGAGGACCTAAAGTCTCCGTTGAAGAGCCTTCATTCCTAAATGCAAACTGTTTACAAATAACTTTCGATCAAGACACTATATTACTAGCAATATACCGTCCACCAGGCTATAAAGATATCTCAATTTTTCTAAATTCATTAAATCTTACATTATCAAATATAGCACAATACAAAAATATAATAATTAGCGGAGATATTAACATTAATACCCACGATCAAAGCCAAGACTCAAACAAAAATCCTTATCTAAATTTATTAGCCTCACACGGTCTGCTGCCTGCTTACACCTTGCCTACACGAAAAAACGCCTGTCTTGACCATATCGCCTTAAAAACTCGGCGGCCTGCTTCAACGCGTATAGCTCATTCGGCACTAACTGATTATGAAACGGTAATATTGTTCCTCGCAGATACAAATCCTAAAATAGTTGCAAAAAAATCTATTACCCGAATCAATCATGATCAGTTGGATATAGACATCAAGCAACTCAACTTCAGCGAAGTGTATGACACACAGGATCCAAATGTTGCAGCAGAGACACTGATAAATCAAATAATGAAAGTAATAGATTCTAACTCAAAAACTGTTAAAGTCCCAAATCGTAAAAAGATGGTGAAGGCATGGATAATCGCCAGGCCTTCTTCGGTGTGTCCGACATAGGGACAACTTACATGAAAAATAAAAAAAAGACACCAGAAAATCTCGAACTCAAAATTACATTTAATAGATATAGAAATTTCTGTAATAAATTGCTCAAGAAAATCAAAACTAAATATGAAAAAAATGAAATAGAAAAGGCAGGTACAAATTCTAAGCAACTTTGGTTAGCAATAAATAACTTAACACACAGAACGAATAAAAAACAAACATCGCCGGACTTGCTAGCCTTGTCATCCACTCCCGAACTATCGGTAAACTCTGTTAATAACTTTTTTGCTGAGATTGGTAAAAATCTGGCGGAAAAAATTACACAAATCAAAGAAAGTTCCAGCAAATTTTTCCACTTCAGTTGCTTATACAGATAATAGCTCACAATCAATGGTGTTATTACCGACAAACGAAGATGAGGTGGAAAGATTATTAATGTCTCTCCGTAACGACTGTGCGGTGGGGTGGGATAAAATATCCAGTAGTTTTCTCAAGAAGCATAGGGTGTTAATCGTACCACCTCTGACACACATTTGTAACTTAGCTCTCTCATCAGGCAAGTTCCCTAAAGTTTTCAAGAGATCTATGGTACACCCGATCTATAAGAGTGGGGACAGAAGCCGTGTCAACAATTATAGACCTATTGCAGTGCTGCCAGCTATGTCTAAAGTTCTCGAGCGGATCATGAATAGTAGATTAAAGGATTTCCTTGAAAAGGAGAATCTACTTTCTCCAACACAGTATGGCTTTAGAACTAATAAATCCACATCTGACGCAGTACACGATCTTACCAACTATGTTGTCACTAACCTGGACAGGAAAAAAAAGGTGCTAGGAATATTTCTAGACCTTGCCAAAGCATTTGACACGGTTTCTGTGCCCATCCTTATACAAAAAATGGAAAAGATAGGAATCAGAGGGGCCCAGCTAGAGCTGTTTAAGGACTACTTGAGTGAGCGTACTCAATGCGTAAAGATAAATGAGTTCCTTAGCGACGAACGAACAATCTCTTACGACGTACCCCAGGGCAGCGTACTTGGACCGACTCTATTCCTCATGTACATCAACGACTTCGGTATGCACACACTCCCCAACAGGAAGATTATAACATTCGCAGACGATACCGCCCTACTCTTTAATGCAGACACGTGGGGTGAGGTATTTACACACGCTCAGTCGGGCTTCAATACTGTGACAGATTGGTTACGAAATAACAAATTGACACTTAATGCTGATAAAACTAGTTACATGACATTCACTCTTAAAACTCATAACAACACACCCACACTAGGAACGCCTTTTGCAATCATAGCACACACTTGCCCTACACCACATGGAAATAATACATGTACTTGCCCTCACCTTCGAAGCACTCAAACTGTTAAATATCTAGGCAAAATGGTAGATAGCACCCTCAGATTTCGAGAACACATTGAGGCACTTAACACTAGATTACGCAAGCTGATATACATCTTTAAAAGCCTGAGGGAAGTGGCAGATGCAAAGCTGATAAAAATTGTGTACTTTGCCCTCGCACAGTCAATGCTGACCTATTGTATCAATGTTTGGGGTGGAGCTCCGAAATCTACTCTTCTGATCTTGGAGAGAACGCAAAGAGCCATACTGAAAGTGTCCTCGTTTCTACCGTTCCGTTACCCCACCGAGCTCTTGTATAAAAACGCGAAAGTTCTTACAGTACGTCAACTATTCATTAAAAGCACAATATTAAAACAACATTCTATACTTACTTACCACCCTGTCACCACCGGACAGGCCTGCCGACATAGACGACGAGGCTGAGTGGTTCCGGGAGGCCATGTCGGAAATCTGTGACGTGGCCATGCCCCGGGTCCGGCAAGGACGCGCCCGGCGTCAGCTGTACTGGTGGTAAAGCGAGTTAGCAGCGCTGCGCGAAGCGTGCGTTGCTGCGCGCCGCCGGTACACCAGATTCCGCAGGCGCCGCACCCGACCTCCGGATGCGGCGACTGTAGCGTCGGAGCTGCATGAGGGCTACAGGGCAGCGAAGACCGCCCTCCGCGACGCGATCTGGCGGGCCAAGGAATTGGCCCGCGAAGAGATGCTGGGGACTCTGGACGGGGACCCATGGGGCCGCCCCTACATGTGGGTGCGAGAAAAGCTCCGCCCCTGGGCCCCCCCGTTGACGCAGAGTCTCCGGCCTCAGTTCGTGGAGGACGTGGTGAGCGCCCTGTTCCCTTCGCAAGGGGAGGAGTATGCTCCCCCGCCCATGGCTCCGTCTCCGACGGAATCTGAGGAGGAAGCTGACGCAAACGCGGATCACAGCGACGACGACGTCTACGACGCTCCAGAGGTGACCGAGGTAGACCTGAGAGTGGCGGTACAACGGCTCAAAGCCAAAAATACCGCCCCAGGACCCGACGGCCTGCCAGGAAAAGCCTGGGTCCTGGCCTTCGGGACTCTCGGGCCTCGACTGGGGGGGCTCTTAAGCGCGTGCCTGGAGAAAGGCCGGTTCCCGCTTCGATGGAAGACGGGGAAACTGGTCCTGATCCAGAAGTCCGGGCGCCCTGCGGACTCTCCGTCCGCATTCCGGCCCATCGTGCTGCTCGACGAGGTGGGCAAGCTCTTTGAGAGAGTTATTGCAGACCGCCTCGCCGGGCACCTGAATCGGGTGGGTCCGAACCTGTCGGAGAGCCAGTTCGGCTTCCGCAGGGGGCGCTCGACGGTGGACGCAATTTATTTATTTATTTATTTAAACTTTCACGTACAATTGAGGTACATAAGGCGGACTTAATGCCACAAGGCATTATCTATCAGTCAACCTTTGGGTCAAATGGAGATGGAGTTCGAATAGGTGCAACTGTACAATATGAAACAATTAAAACTATTACATCTAATTATAAATAATATACTAATACATATGAAAATATATACCTATATTAAATATACCGTTACGTATATAAAAAAATATATATATATATTAGATAAATAAATTACACATATATACTTAGATTTAAATAAAACATATAACATAAATAGATATTATAATATGACATGACGACGACCATTGTTTTATAAATAATAGGAAACCTAAGGGACGAGTGTTTTCAAAAAGTATTCCCGAACTTGACGTTTAAAGGAAAATTTACTCGGAGCTTTTTTAATGTCAAGGGGAAGCGCATTCCAGAGTTTAATTGCCGTAACCACGAAGCAATTGGAAACAAAACCTGTACGGTGAGAAGGTATCTGAAGGAGCAAATTTTCAGCAGCACGAAGGTTACGATCGTGGGAGCTACCCAGGATCTGAAAGGAACTTTTTAAATAATTAGGAGCACAAGGATCGTTCATTATAGAGAAAAGCAAGCAGAGTGATCTGAGGGATCTTCTCTGGCGGATAGGCAGCCATTTAAGCTGAGAACGGTAACTGGAAATGTGATCATATTTTCGAAGCCCAAATACAAAGCGGATACAGTTATTCAGAATTCGATCCAATTTGTTTAGAAGATTTTGGGATATATCAGAGTAACAAACATCCGCATAATCAATAATAGGGAGCACAAGAGCCTGGACAAGCAGTAGTTTAGTGCTAGACGGAAGAAAGTGCTTAAATCTATAGAGAGATCGCAGTGTGGAAGAAACGTTCCGACTTACCGAATTGACTTGCTTTTCCCAGCTGAGTCGATCGTCGATATGTAAACCCAAATCCTTAACGTGAGGAGATAAAGGAATAATTGTATTGTTAAATTTTATAGGTACAAGACCATGAATATTGAGGCTACGCATATGGTACACGCTACCTATTACAATGGCTTGACATTTGCTCACGTTGACTGATACCCCGAACTGCCTGGACCAGTCACTAATACTACGCAGGTCATCGTTTAGGGCGGAAATGCAGTCATCTAAACAGCTGACATCAGCTTGAGCGTAAAGTTGCAAGTCATCAGCATACAGATGGTAAGAGCATTTGAGGACGTCAGTAATGGAATTTATGAAAAGTGAAAATAGAAAAGGAGAGAGTATACCGCCTTGCGGAACACCAGCTAACAGATCATGCCAGTCAGAACATGCCTGCTGAACACGAACCGCCTGCTGGCGACCACGAAGATAAGACGAGAACCAATCCCGTGATGAATCCGAAATCCCAATCTGTGACAAAATAGCAAGAATAATATCATGGTCAACGGTGTTAAATGCGTTGGAAAAGTCAATTAAAACTAAAACCGTCAACTTTGAATTTTCCATGCCGGACCTTATATCCTCAGTGACTTGAGTAGAGCAGTAGATGTACTATGTCCTGGACGAAAACCAGATTGAAATTGGGAAAGAAAATTATTTTTTAAAATGAATTAGGAGATTTGTTGTGAGCAACAGCTTCCAGGATTTTAGAGAGGAAAGGGAGAATGGAGATCGGCCTAAAATGAGCTGTTAAGCTGGGATTTGGAATTTTTGGAAGAGGAATTATAAAAGCTTGACGCCAGATTAGAGGAAAAACACCAGAATACAAAGAAAAGTTAACAATATGTGTGAAAACGGGAATAACACTATCAAGGATTAAAGTTAGCATCTTCCTGCTCACTCCATCACATCCGACAGCATTTGTCTTAATATTCTTAAAGATATTGAGAACTTCGAGTTCAGTCATGGGGGAAAACGAGAAACTATTGGAGAAAGAGACGGCGTGGAAGATATTTTAAGAATAGTGTCTTTTCTTACATCTTCGGCCAGACTGGCTGATGCCGAAAAATGCAAGTTAAGGCTATTCAGAGACAAATTTGAAGGTAAAACATTGGATGGTGACTTAGATATGCCAAGTGATTTGAGAAACTTCCAAATATTAGCCGGTGAAGTGTTGAGAACATTCTCACAAATGTATCGGCGTTTAGAAACTCTCACCATCTGATTACACCGATTCCTAGCCAACTTGTACAGACCCCAGTTTTCCTCACTGCGATCCCCTCTATATTTTCGGAAAGCCTTATCGCGCCGCTTCATTGCCGTCCGAACCTCCAAAGTCACCCAGGGTGCTGGGTTATGCGCATGAGAGCCCTCACGACGGGGGATGCAGTAGCCCGGGGCAGGGTCGTCTTGGCGGTGTCTTTGGACATCACCAATGCCTTCAACACCCTGCCCTGGAGTTGCATCAGGGAGGCACTCCGGTATCACCGGGTGCCGACCTACCTCCGCCGAATAGTCGAGGATTACCTGACGGACAGAGCCGTCATCTACCCCGGTCACCGGGGAGAGTGGAACCGGCGAGAGATGTCGTGCGGTGTTCCACAGGGTTCGGTCCTGGGACCGCCCTTGTGGAACATCGGATACGACTGGGTGCTGCGCAGCGACCTCCCTGACGGCGTCGGCGTAATTTGTTACGCTGACGACACGCTCGTCCTTGCACAGGGAGAGTCGCACCAGGCGGCGGCCGACGTGGCGACGGAAGCGGTCGCGACAGTTGTCGACAGGATCGGCGGTTGGGACTTGAGGTGGCGCTGCACAAGACGGAGGCCATGTGTTTTCATGGCCGCCGTAACGCGCCACAGTCGAGTTACAGCATTACGGTGGAAGGAGTTTCAATCGGCGTACAGGGGACGATGAAGTACCTGGGACTCGTCCTCGACAGCCGGTGGAACTTCAGGGAGCATTTCCTGAGTTTGGCCCCAAGGCTGAACCGTGCAGCGGCCGCCCTCAGGCGACTGCTGCCCAATCTCAGCGGGCCAAACGCTTCCTGCCGTAGGCTGTACGCCGGCGTCGTGCGGTCCATGGCCCTCTACGGGGCCCCTGTGTGGGCCCTGAGCATCCGGACGCGACCACAGAAGCTGGTCGCATGCCAGAGGGTCATCCGGGGATACCGCACGATTGCCGGCGAATCGGCCAACCTCCTTTCCGGATTGCTGCCTTGGGATCTGGAGGCGACTGCCCTCCAGCGCGTCTATGAGTGGCGCGTGGAGGCGCAGCGCCGGAGCGTGACCCCGCTGCCTCGAGAAGTCGAGGCGCGGCGCGAAGACCTCCGGCGCGATCTCAGGGCAGTATGGAAGGAACGACTGTCGCGACCGACGGCCGGGCACGCCGCAATTGTGGCGGTAAGACCCCTCTTTGAGGAGTGGTTGGAGAGAAGTCATGGCGTCCTTACCTTCCGCCTGACGCAGGTCCTCACCGGGCACGGGTGCTTCGGGAGGTACCTGTGTCTAATGCGGAAGGAGGAAACGTCTGGGTGTCACCACTGCGAAGATCGCCCGGAGGACACGGTGGAGCATACGGTGCAGGGGGCAGTCCTTGCAGCTTGGGCGGCGCACCGACGTGTCCTCACGGCTGCGATAGGCGGAGACCTCTCGCGCCCGGCATTGGTTTCGGCCATGCTGCGGGGCGAGACGGAGTGGGAAGCGGTCGCCTCCATCTGCGAAGCAGTAATGCTCGCTAAGGAGGAGGCGCGCCGCGAGCGAGAGAGGACAGAGTCCTCCCTCCGCCCCAACCGCGGTGTAGGACGCCCACGGCGACGGACGTCGCGAGACGATCTCCGGCCACCGTAGGCGCGGGCATGCGGGCAGCGAGTAAAGGGCAGGCAAGGTCCAGGCTGCCCGACCAAGGACCATGCCCGGGTCGACGGCGCGTTGTGTCCCACGCGCGCCTCAAAGAGCGTCAGCATAATGACGGGGCCCCCCTCTCAGAGGGCCAAAGCCTGCCGGGGTCGCGGGATTATTCCCTTACCGTAACCCCGGAACGTAACAGGCTATGAAGGACACCGTGGATTTTAGTCAGTAGAAGTCTGACAGTCCCTCCCGCCCAGCCCGGGGTTGGAGGACTCATTTGATGAATTTACCACGCTAAAAAAAAAAAAAAAAATGCTTACTTACCACCCTTCGATTTCACAAGGCAGGAGACGATACAACCCAGTCGATCGGCCAAACACTCGTCTTTCAACCAAATTTTCAAGGCGTTTCTTCTGCCACCTAGGTGGCTTTCTTTACAATAAAATTAACAGGATGCTACCGATATTTAATCTTAGCAAAAACATATTGTGTAAAAAGAAAATAACTTCCTTCCTACAAGACCTAAATTATGACGACACTGAAAAACTTTTAGCTACATTAGTGTAATAGTCTTAATGATACAAACACATCACATTCACATACACACACGTGTAAGATTAAGTTAAAAGATTTATTAATTTTATATGATTTTCTGAAAGTTCGTTACCTTTTGCCACGAGATGGCGTAACTTGTGGATCTATGGTTTGAGTTAAAATAGAATAAACATTTATGTTTATGATTTAATTAATTACTGTGCATTTCTATAATGTTAATTCAAATGTTTAAATCTAATATTGAATTTATTATAGTTGATATTGTGTTTAAAAGTATTGAATCTGTTTTACCAACCGAGTTGACGCGCTACAGAAGTGGGGACTCGATCCCCACTCTTGTCGGCTGTCAGTGTGGCGCGTTAGCTCGGGCCGGCATTCTGTTGTTAACCGTGTGGCAAGTAAGTCAGAAATAAAATACAAAGTACTGTGTAAAAGTGAGTTTTATTCGGAAGTCCAACACTTCAGAAGTGGGATGTAGTTGGTTGGTTATGCTAGCTGATTACATCCAAGCCTTTTTAAACTAAGTTTGGCCTTTCTGAAAGTTAAAAACGTGATAATATGAATCGACACAATGAACGATGCCTGCGGACGCCGCCTTCTGAGTGCATTGATGAAGAAAACTGCAGCAGTGGGCCAGGGTCTCCTGTGCTTCCAAGTGGCCGTGCCAGCTGACGCGGGCGCAATCTGAGTGGACTTAGCCGACACAGACCCAGTCGCAGTAGCAGTCGCAGACGAAGATGTAGCCGGCGCTCCAGTGACCGTGCCGGCCAGCGAAGGCGAAGTTGTGGTCGCAGTCGTAGTGGCGGACGAAGCGGGCGTGCTACCCAACGAAGCAGTCGCGATGGTAGTCGCAGTCGTGGACACAGCCGGTGCAGTGGCAGCCAACGAAGTCGCAGGCGCAGCCGAGACAGTCGCGGACGCAATCGCAGTCGCAGCTATGGACGGCGCAGTCGCAGCTGTGGACGGCGCAGTCGCAGGTCGCTGAATCAGAAACCTGAAGAGCGCGGTGAGCCTAAACTTACTTATGTGGTGCCTCCTTCAAACGATACGGTTTCAGTCTCCCAACTTATCCAAGCGTTGCAGGCCGTAAACAACAAAAATAACAGCTTGGAAAAATTGTCCAATCATAATACTATACCTGAATTTAACCCGGAACGCAAACAACAGACGATTGATATATGGTTGCATAAAGTAAACGAATGTGCTTTAATATATAATTGGTCAGACCAGCAAACTGCCCACTTTGCCCTCCAAAAGCTACAGGGGGTTGCTCGAAAATGGTATGAGGGTTTACCAACCGTTTTATTTAGTTGGAGCGAGTGGCAAGAGAAACTAAAGTTAGCGTTCCCTAGTAATGAAAATTATGGTTGCTTACTTCAAACATTGTTATCTAAACGGGCTAAGTTTAACGATCCTTTAGAAGAATATTTTTATGAGAAAATTGTGTTACTCAACCGATGTAATATCGAAGGCAAACGCGCGGTGGATTGCATTGTTCACGGAATTGACGACCGTAGTGTTAGACTGGGAGCTGAAGCATCTCGGTTTGACACACCGGATCAGCTTCTACCATATTTAAAAGCTGTTAAAACGAATGTTTACCAAAATGATAAAAAGAAAATAAGGGTATCTAACAATAATAATCCTGACAGCACAGAAAAGGGGGACAATAAAAATAGGGTAATTAAATGTTATAATTGTTTGCAAGAAGGACACTATAAGTCGCAATGCACTAAACCACAGGTCAAGTGCACACGTTGTCTAAAGTTTGGTCATACCGTAGAGGGGTGCAATCTAACGTCTGCTTCGTCTGGTGGCAAGCCATCAAAATCGGTTATGTGTGTAGTCAGTTCCACCAGCGATTCCACTAAGTACTACAAACAAGGTTTCGTTAACAGCCACCCAGTTAAATGCTTCATCGATTTTGGTAGTTCTGCTACTATGATGAGTTTAGATTACGCTAAAAACATATCGATTGATTGGGTTTCCGGTCAAAATTTACCCGTGCTTAGAGGTTTTGGTGAGGCTATAGTTCGACCCTTAGAAAAATGTACCGCATCTGTCTCCATTGATGGGGTAAAAGCAGCTGTCGAAATTCTTATCGTCCCTAACGAAGTAATGCGAGTACCCCTTATTGTAGGGCAGACGTATACAGAGCAACCCCATATCATTGTTGAGAAAGATAGTGCAAATTTACGTTTTTCCAGTAGCGATAGCGAATCGTTTAACAAAATCAAACTTCTTTCTACTATAGATACCATGATAAATGGGTTGACTCCTGTATTTATTCATACTGATCCCATATATAATGGGGACATATTTATTCCCGGAAATAATCGATATCTAATAGGTCGCGAACACTGTCTAGTGCAAGGACTATTCACCTGTGTAGACGGAAAAGGGGTTGTCTTTGTTAAAGGAAAAACTGATCAACCGTTTCTTTTAAAGAAGGATATCGTGATAGCTAGAGGGTTAAAAGCAACAGAAGAAGTGTTCAAAAATGGTATAGCCGATGTTTCTAATGTAGAGCTTAGTAAGCCTTTGCAGCCAATAAACGAAAATAATATAGTTATCGATGCAAACTTCGCCAAAGATAAACGTGAACAACTTGTAAAATTATTAAATAAATACAGAGAATGTTTCGCGTTTAGTTTAAAAGAGTTGGGCAGGACTGAACTAACGGAAATGTCCATAAAATTGAAAGACGACGAACCTGTAGTGTACAGACCCTACAGACTTCCAGTAGCAGACCGTACTAAAGTTCGGGAAATGATATAAGAATTACTGGAGTGTGGTATTGTCCGTCCGTCTACTTCTTGCTATGCGAGTCCTATAGTTCTTGTCAAAAAGAAGTCCGGTGAGACTCGATTGTGCATTGACTTCAGAGCATTGAACCGTAAGACCATAAAAGAAAATTACCCGCTGCCCAGAATAGATGACCAACTGGATGACCTTGCGGGTTACAACTTTTACACTACTCTGGATCTCACGTCCGGATATTATCAAATTTCAATTTCTGAAAACGACCGTCATAAAACTTCCTTTGTAACGCCCGAAGGGCAATACGAATTTAACAGAATGCCTTTCGGGCTTGTTAATGCACCATCGACTTTAATGCGCACGATGCACTTAGTCTTAAATAACAACAGAGGCTTCCCATCGCAAGAAGAACAAAACGTCAGTGCAAATAAAATAGCATCGGCTTATATGGATGATATAATTGTGCCTTCAGTAACTCTTGACGAGGGTTTTGACCGGTTAGAAAGAGTATTGAATTTGATTAAACAAGCCAACCTAACTCTAAAACTGTCAAAATGTTGCTTCTTTAAGACTACAGTAGATTATTTAGGATTCGAATTAAGCGCAGAAGGTATTAGACCGGGAACGCGCAAAATTGAGTCGGTTAGAGATTTCCCTCAACCTGTTAACCAGCACACGGTTAGGCAATTCATAGGATTATGTAGTTTTTTTCGACGGTTCGTCAAAAATTTTGCTATGATAGCCAAGCCACTAACCAGTCTTTTAAAGAAAGCGGCTGTGTGGGTCTGGGGCCAGGAACAAAGTAACGCTTTCTATAAACTAAAATCTGAATTAATTAAAAAAACCGATTTTAGCGTTATATGACCCAAATGCCTCGACAGAATTGCATACAGACGCGTGTAAAATGGGTATAGCGGGAATATTTATGCAGCGAAATGACAGTAAATTGTTGAGACCGGTAGCATATTTTAGCCGCCAAACTACGTCTGAGGAACAGCATATGACGGCATACGAACTCGAAACTCTCGCTGTCGTTGCATCGCTCCAACGGTTTATCTGATTGGCATAGAGTTTAAAATTATAACCGACTGCAATTCGTTAAGAGCAACCTTCCTAAAGCGCGATTTAATACCACGTGTAGCTAGGTGGTGGATTGCCATGCAAGAGTTTAATTTTACTGTTGAATATAAGCCAGGGGTCTCAATGGCCCACGTGGACGCGTTGAGTCGAAATCCACCACCTACTAATACTGAAACTAATAATGACGGTGGATTGAAAGTTCGGTAATGACAGTCGGAGAATCGAATTGGTTGAGTACTGTTCAATTGGCGGACCCAGAAATCCAAAGAAAAATTTCGATTTTAAATGACCCGAATGCCGACGATGTTATCGAAATTAAAAATAACTATGTTGTACGCAGTAGTAAACTGTATAGGAAAACCGCTGACGGTGATAGATGGGTAGTTCCTAAAGGTGTACGCTGGCAAATACTCAAACAGTGCCATGATGATTTGGGCCACTTTGGATTAGACAAGACCTTGAGTAAAGTTAAAGAAACTTATTGGTTCGCTAAAATGAGACGCTTTGTAAAAAAGTATGTCGAGTCATGCCTTGAATGTTCTTACTCAAAGTCTTCAAAGAAAAGGCCTCCATTACATCCAATACCAAAAGATGAAAGACCATTTGTTACGGTTCATATTGATCATGTTGGCCCTTTTGTCAAAAGTTCAAAAGGGAATACACACTTGCTAGTAATTATAGACGCATATACGAAGTTTATCGTCCTAAAACCGGTTCGAAGTACTAAGTCCTCAATAGTTGTCGAGAAAATGCAAGAGTACTTTAGTATATTTGGGCTACCAAAAAGAATTATATCTGACCGTGGCTCTTGTTTTACAAGTAGTAAATTTACTGGTTTTCTGGAAAAGCTGGGCATCAAGCATATTTTAAACTCAGTAGCCACCCCACGCGCCAACGGTCAAGTCGAACGGTACAACCGTACTTTACTAGAAGCGCTGACCGCTAAGTGCGTGGGTTTGGACGAAAGAAAATGGGATATTAAGGTGCCCGAAATTCAGTTGGGTTTAAATAACACCTTTAACAAAGGCATTAGTAAAACACCAGCCCAAGTTCTTTTTGGTACCAGCCTCACGGAAATGACGGAAGGTAGAGTTAAATCTTTTATTGATAGTGAGTCGTATTCAGAGGATAAAATTAGAGAAATTAGAGAAGAAGTCAATGAGTACATTACTTCTTATCAAGAGAAGCAGAAGTCAAAGTCAAAGTCAAATCATTTATTTTAAATAGGCCATCAGTGAGGCACTTTTAAACGTCGAATATTAAAATTAAGGAAAGGGATGGGATGGGATTGATTCTAAACCCATTCGCTAAGGTAGGTTGTATGGAAAAGAATGGGCAAGAAACTCCATACTTACTCTTTTTAAACATCTGTTACAATATTTTTATAACATCATTTGAAATAATATATAATGTGGAAGCAATGTACCTTGAAAATATAGTGTTAGCTGCGTCTCCGACCTACACCCCTCCAGAGAGCCCGGAGCACCTGATTTTGCCTATATAAGGCGACGTGTAGCGTTGCCAAGGGCCCATTTGCCCATTCCCATTCCATTCCTACTCGTCTAATCCTATCGTCCATTCATATCGCTCATTCCCACATTCCGCGCTCGCACTCAACTAATTATTCCCTTTGTTTTTGTTATTGATTTTTGTATAACGTAATTTCCTTTCTTGTAATGTAAATTTAAATTCCTTTGTTTTGTTAAATTGATTACTTTGTTTTGTTAAATTGATTACTTTTGTGAACTTGTTTTAGATATTCCCTTGAAATCCCAACTTTTGTATTTAAATACACTACTTTTGCCAAACTTCTGATCGTTATTTTATTCAATTCCTAACATCAGAAGTGGGATAGCCCTCGTTTTTCCACTAAACTTAAATAATTAAAATCAAAATGCCGAATAAAATAGTTCCCCTAGAAAAAGACGTAAACTTGAGTGCACGCCACCTCCGCCCGACCTAACTCGTCTTAATATCACTTTAGACGCAATTCTTAATAAGGTCTGCCTTGGAGCGAAGTTCGATTTCAGAACCGCGATCGTGTGTGGAGCTTCAGCCGCGCCCCGCTACCATCACCGGCAGGGCCAGCCCGCCCGCTGTGCCGCGACCTGTCCCGACGCCTGCGCCTGTTGCACCGGCGCTGTCGCTGTTCTCCTCGCCTTCAACATCGGCTACAAGGGACATCGCAGAGTGTCTCATAGATGGGCTAAGGAGTTAAAACCCGGTGAGATCAAACCATTATTATGTCTCTAATTTCGACGATTTTTAGTCTTTGTGTTTGAAGGGTGAATCTCACTCTTGGCTGCCCGTTTGTACCGAAACGGATCGCAAATGATAATCGCTGTATCCGATTTAACTCTCAATTAAAATCGTTGTATCCGCGACGTGTCGATGTCGCTGATATCTTGTATGACGTTATGCGCACCGAGTCGGATAAATATTCCACATACGCGGAATACGCACGCAAATCTCTGTTGCGTATTGTTAAAGGCCTGAACGAACGTAACAAACTTTTGTGTGCAATTATTGTGCGTGTATTAAAGATCCGCAGATTCGTGCTGCAACAATGAACGCAAAATTAACCACCGAAACCATTGTGGAATCTTTATCAATTTTTGTCACGCCAAAATCCACTTCAAATGTGAACAAAAAAAAAATATGTTGATGCCCGTTCTAAACGTACCAATAGCTTTCGCGATAACGTGCTTGCTAAAAAAAAACTTTGAAGTGTTATTCGTGCAGCACTTTTTGGCCTTACCAGTAAGAGCAACCCTTGTTCCAAAATCTAAAAATAGACACAGCTGATCGTATTCTAAGTACGTAAGCAATAATAAAAAACATTGTTTCTAATTAACATTTCCCAAAAACTAAAACTTTAAATCTAACTTTTCTAAAAAAATGAGGAAGTGATTTGTAAAGGTAGCAAAAATTAAGGGTATTTGGACCTAAGGTAAAGTGCATTTGTGGTTCTAGAAGAAGAATATTAGGGTCAGGTTAGACCGAGTCGACAGAAAATTCTAAAATTGATTGACTGTTGTAAACTCACAAACGTTAGAAAGTTCGATAAAGGCCTCGCGGATAATTATTTTCATCGGTCGGTACGTGCCCGGTTGTGTATGTGAGACCCATAATTAGCATAACTCTCATCGAGATGCACAATAAGAAGAAGCCCGAATGTTCCTTGTTAACTCTCTAATTGATGAACCCGTACTTGCTATCTTTGACCCATTCTTATCAAAAGAATCGCATACCGACGGCTTATAGTCCCCGGATATAAGCAAATTTGTGAAAAAATACATTCCTCATTGCATTGTTTGCACGCACAAAAATAAATCCCGTACCCCGCTGCAACCAAAACTTTCATACTAAACTAATCATACCGATGTACTTGACCCTTTACCAGAATCTCACGGTTAGAAGTACGCGCTTATCATTGTTGACGCATTCACAAAATATTGCCTCCTTTACTCGCTCTATAAATAAGAAAGCACTGAGTAAAAACTCGTGTTTATTAACACCATGTCTCTTATTCGGGTCCCCTCGAGTATTAGTATCCGATAAAGAAACACTGATTCTGTGAATTGGGCAGACGAAATGGGTATTGAATTGCATTTTATCACCCCAGAAATGCACCAGTCAAACGGTCAAGTAGAGCGGTACTGCCGAACCGTTCTTAACATGATACGTATAGAAACGAATCACAAAGGTGAATCTTGGTCGGAAGTACTATGGAAATTACAATTAGTACTAAACGTGACGAAACAAAAAACCACTCAATGTTCGGCAATCAATCTTCTGATTGGTACAGAGTCTACCACTCCGGTTATACAGGCTCTTATTAAGGACATAACAGTACAGGGTAAAAATCCAAATCGCGAAGCATGGCGCGAATTGCAGAGACAGCGTACTAAGATCCTTTTGGCGGAAAACCAGTCAGCTCAAGATAAGCGTGTAAATAAAAATCGTTCAGCACCAAAAACTTTCGCTGTGGATGATTTAACTTACGTGATCAAAAATTCACAATCAATCGCAAATTCGCCAGTGGTATGCAGGGACCGTATCGTATCACTAAAATCTTACCAAACGGTCGATATGAGCTCATATGGCAAAACTACACAAGCTGCCGCCGAGTATATGGTGCCATGGCATGATGAATGGACACCTGAGTGCTGTGCTGCATTCTTTGAATGTAAGTTTTAGAATACTAAAACAATCATGTTTGTGTGTTGATACTGTCATCTATTTTTGTCACAGGTCTGATTGGCCTAAGGCCCTTTTCACTTCACTTAAGTGAATTTCAATTTCAACAACATTCACCTAAGTTGATATAAAAAGTCACTGATTTATTTATTTTTCTGTTTAGTTTTGTTGGATTGCCTTGTTATGTGAATAACACTTATAGTGTTATCCGACGATGTCGACGCATGAGTGCACGGCACTTATCGCTATGGCGTAAGCGTCGATTGGTGGCCGCAATGGTCGAGTCACAGATCGAGTCAAAGTGGACTTGAGTCTAAAGTGTGCTGTTTAATGAATGAAGTAAACAAATTTCACACGTGAAGCTTTTGATAAGCTTGTGAACCGAGTTAACGTTATTGGTTCTTGAACCAAGATTATGTTTTATGAACTTGTTCGAGTGTATGGTCTTTGTTTAGTTTCTGAGACATGAATGAAACTGCCTAAATAACGATGGTAGCTTTACTGTAGCCTACGCCTTTTGCCTTGATCCTGCCAGTTTGGTATCAGTTGCGACCCGTGAGCCTGTGTGGCGCCCGTGAGCCTGTGTGGCACCCTTGAGCCTGTGTGGCAACGACTGGCCTGTGTGGCAACGACTGGCCTGTGTGGCAACGACTAGCCTGTGTGGCAACAACTAGCCTGTGTGGCAACTACTAGCGGGAGTGGTCAATCAAGCACTGTGTAAATCCCGAGGACAAGTTTGCCATTTTCCTACTCCATGTAAGTCCCATTGCAGACTGCAGCTGCATAAGCTTTTGGGTGGTATTATGGCAAGTGAGCTCATTGTGGGCCTCTATGAGGTGTTGAGTCCTTAAGGCTATGGTTTTCTTACAGCTACTGTGAGGTCGTTATCATGGTAGATTTGATCTGACCTAAACTAACATTACTTAGCAATTCATGTCTCGGTAACATTTTTTTGAATGAATTCTTTCGTCTAGAAAGGAGTCATCTGCTGTCACAATTACAATTTAGGTGCTCACTCTTGGTTTATGTGCAGGTTCAGCTGAAGAAGACAATGGAGCTGATGAACACCCGAGCACCTCGTCGGCTACAGCCTGAGCAACGGAGTTGGAGGTAGCTGTCGCTGACAACGGTCCGATGGCTGCCGACGCCAGCGCGCTCCTGAGCACCACGTCGGCTACAGCCAGAGCGACACGTCGGCTACAGCCAGAGCGACACGTCGGCTACAGCCCGAGCGAAACGTCGGCTACAGCCAGAGCGACACGTCGGCTACAGCCGAGTCGGAGGTAGCTGTGGCTGACGACTCATCGGTGGCTGCTGAGGCCTGCGAGGACGCCGGCACGTCAGGAGAGGCCGTGTTAGCTGCGTCTCCGACCTACACCCCTCCAGAGAGCCCGGAGCACCTGATTTTGCCTATATAAGGCGACGTGTAGCGTTGCCAAGGGCCCATTTGCCCATTCCCATTCCATTCCTACTCGTCTAATCCTATCGTCCATTCATATCGCTCATTTCCACATTCCGCGCTCGCACTCAACTAATTATTCCCTTTGTTTTTGTTATTGATTTTTGTATAACGTAATTTCCTTTCTTGTAATGTAAATTCCTTTGTTTTGTTAAATTGATTACTTTTGTGAACTTGTTTTAGATATTCCCTTGAAATCCCAACTTTTGTATTTAAATACACTACTTTTGCCAAACTTCTGATCGTTATTTTATTCAATTCCTAACAATAGACTAAATAAATTATAAAAGAAAATAATAAAATAATAAGAATTACAAAAATCAAAAAGGTACATGGTGTTCACATTTTAACAAAATATTGCAATCAAAGCTATTTTACAAATATAAGAAGTGTGTGAGCATTCGAATATCAACCAGCTTGATTCTGCTTAAGCCCTACATTGTACTATGGAGCAGGACCGGCATGTTTCCAAACATTTTTATCTTGGATATAATCTTCTAATTTATAATATGCTTGTTTACTAAGTGTATTTTTTATGTGACTTTTAAACTATCTTTCATTTAGAGTTAAAATTTCGCTAGGTATTTTATTATAACATTTAACACAGAACCCCATAAAAGATTTTTGGACTTTGGACAATCTATAATAAGGTTGATCAATTTTATCTTTATTTCTAGTATTAAAATTATGTCTATCACTTATTTTATTAAAAAGATGAAGATTTTTCCTAACATACATTATATTTTCATAAATAAATTGACAAGGCACTGTCATTATGTTAATCTTTTTAAATAGTTCCCTAAGAGATTCGCGGCGACATAGTTTGTAAATTGCTCGCCACAAGACTGTTGAGGACTGGAGTAAGGTCAGATTGTGCAGATTGTGGGCTATTGAAGGATATCGTGTATTTTACAGTCTTGTGGCGGTGTTCACGAGCCCAGACAAGACGTTTTTTTTTCATTGCCTCTGTCAGCCTTGGTTTTTTTGCGGGACGATGTCCTGTCAGGCCTTCTTCTGCCAACCTACGCTGTACAGTTCTTTTGGATATCATAATTCCTGACTCCTGAACCATCTGGGTTATCAATCCAGCACTTTTCTTTCTATTTTCTAAACAGATATCCCGTATTTTTTGGTCTGTACGTGGGGTTGTGATGCGTTTTCGTCCGCAATGACCTTTCCTTTGAGGAGTTATTGGCTGATCCAGGTCCAAAGAAATTTTTATTTTGTTAACTGCTGACTTAGAAACACCAGCAATATCTGCTATCTGCCTTTGGGAATGACTGGTGTGTTGTAACAGTGTTTTAATTTCGCTTTTCTTTTTTGGGGTTAAATCACAACCTCTACCCATGCTGAAACCCAAAAAAAATATTAAAAAATGTTATTATTGCAATAATAAGCACTTAAAATATTTTTTATAAACATTAAATAATAATACTGGCCTGTTGGTCTAGTGGTTAGTGACCCTGACTGCTATGCCGGAGGTCGTGGGTTCGATTCCCACCCAGGACAAATGTTTGTGTGATGAGCACGATCATTTGTTCTGTGTCTGGGTGTAATTTATCTATATTTATTTATTTATTAAAACTTCATGCACAGAGTACATAGGCGGACTTAATGCCTTAGGCATTTTCTACCAGTCAACCTTAGGGTGATGCAGAGAAAAAAAACAGTAGGTGCAGCAAGAAAACTTATTATGAAAATATATAAATATTATAATAAATACATAAATACATACATACAACAAAATATATTATAAATCAAATAGAGATAAAAATACATGAAGGGAAGATTCCAACAACAAAGTAATTTAAGTCGAATCTATACCAACTTCTTGAGTAGATGTTCACGCACTTTAACCTTAAAAGTGAACCTGTTTGTAACCGTCCTGATGTTCAGAGGGAGCGCATTCCAAAGGAAGACCGCCTGGACCAAGAAAGAAGATTTAAGAAAACCAGAGCGGTGGGAGGGACATCGTAGAAGACGATTATGGGAGGAACGAAGAATTTTGCTATGCGCAGAGCATAAGTATTGGAAATGACGAGTTAAGTAAGTAGGAGAGGTAGGTTTCTCCAAAAGAGAGTGCAGAGTCGTCAAAGCCCTCAATGCTCTGCGCTGTCTGATAGGCAACCATTTTAAAAGAGAACGATGTGCAGAGACATGATCATACTTACGGAGATTGAAAACGAATCGAATACAGTTATTTAGAAGTCGGTCAAGTTTATTGAGGAGATCTGCATTCAGGTCATAGTAACACACATCACCATAGTCAAATATGGGAAAGATAAGGGATTGAACAAGCATTGCCTTTATGTGAGATGGAAGAATATTTTTCATGCGATATAGCGACCGCAACGTTCCGGTGACCCGCTGACTGACAGTAGCAACCTGCTTACGCCAGTCAAGGCAGGTGTCAACATGCAAACCCAGATCCATGACGTCGGACCCAAACGGAATGATTTTCCCGTCAAAAGTAACAGGCGGTACAGTTAAACCATTCAGCCTTCGCAAGCTATAAGGGCTTCCAATAATGATAGCCTGGCATTTACTAGGATTAACCGCCACCCCAAAACGATGTGACCAATCGCTGATTATACCTAAATTCCGGTTTAAGTCCTCGATAGCATCAGATAAGTTATCGACACCTGCCTGACAGTAGAGTTGCAGGTCATCAGCATAAAGATGATACGCACACTGAAGTTCGGTTGTAATTAGATCTATAAAAACAGAGAACAGAAGAGGAGATAAAATACCGCCTTGAGGGACGCCCGCTGCAAGATCACGCCAGCTCGATGATAAATCACCAGCAAGCACTGACTGCCGACGCCCCTGAAGATAGGATGAGAACCATTCCAGAACCTCGTGAGAGACCATGCGATAGGACAGGATGGATAAAAGGACATCATGACTGACGGTATTAAAAGCATTGGTAAAATCAATCAATACTAAAACCGTAACTTTAGTATCTTCCATACCGCGCCTTATATCGTCAGTCACTTTGAGGAGAGCAGTACCGGTACTATGCCCAGGCCGGAATCCGGATTGGAGTGGACTAATGAGGGAGTTTTGATAGATGAAGTAGGAGAATTGCTTATGAACACAAGCTTCAAGTACTTTGGATAAAAAGGGGAGAATGGAAATTGGGCGAAAGTGACTAGGGAGAGTAGGATTAGGGATTTTAGGCAAAGGGCGGACAAGGGCTTTCCTCCACATGGAAGGAAAAACTCCGGAGTAAAGAGAGAAGTTAATGATGTGGGAAATAGCAGGAAGGAGCTGGTCGAGAACCGTCACAATCATGCGTCGACTGACATGGTCACAACCAACAGCTTTGGACTTAATGGATAGGATAATCTTCTTGATCTCCCCCGGGTCAACTGGGGTGAAGACGAAGGGGGTAATATTAGGTCGCGTCAGACCAGCAAGGTAGTCGAGGGTTTGACATTTGGTTAGACTATCTAGGGTGGGAACAGTGGAGAAATGACGATTTAGATCGTCTAATCCAAATGTATTGGGAAGATCTGAATGTCGCGGTCTGCCGATACCTAGAGTTCCAAGGAACTTCCAAATATCGGCAGGAGAAGAAGAAATGATGTTATCAAGAATATGGCGGCGTTTAGCATTACGTATCATCTGGTTGCAACGATTTCTAGCAGTTTTAAATAGGGTCCAAAGAGCGTCTGTCCGATCCTTTTTGAACCTCCGAAACGCGCGGTCCCTACGTCGCATCGCCAATCGGACACCGTCATTCATCCAAGGCGCCGGTGAGCGCTTCAGCTTCACTCTCTTGTAAGGTGCGTGGGTATCGTACAACTGCATTACGACTTCATTAAAAAAAGTAACTTTATCGTCAATTGTAGTGGCTTCCTCTAGAGGAGCCCAGTCAATATCACCAGCGTCTGACTTAAGCTTCTCAACATCCATCCGCGCAAAGGCACGCCTGTTCTGGAACAAAGGTTTGGGTTTAGGAGGTTTAAGGATATAGGACAGGAAGACAAGATCATGATGGGAAAATCCTGGAGCGTCAAGTTGACCATGAGAGGATACTAAGGAAGGATTTGAGGTTAGGATAAGGTCGAGCCAAGTATCATCACCAGCAGTGTTATGATGAGTTGGTTGTAGAGGCAGCACATGCAGACTAGCTGACTCAACCAGATTTAGGAGTTTACGGGATCGAGGGGAGTTGTGGGCAAGGATGTTTGTGTTGAAATCTCCCATAATGATATAATGTGCATACTCAGAACCTAATGATTCAAGGACCGATTCGAATTCGGTGAAGTAATCAAGAGAAGGGGGACAATACACAACACCAAGAACGGTCTTAGCTCCCTTGACACAAACCTCGAGAAAAAGAAATTCAGCCGAAATATTGGAAGAAGTAGAAAGAATTTTGAAAGGAAAATCGGCACGGAGATAAATCGCCACACCGCCCCCTCTTCTGCCAATACGATCATTCCTAACAAGGATGAATCCTGGAAGAGAGTAGGTGGTGGATAGTAGTTGAGGTTTGAGCCAAGTTTCAGATATCAGGACGGCATGGACGTTGTTGTTAATAAAAGTATCATATAGCTCATTGTAATGACTTGGAATGCTTTGAGCATTTATATGACATACGTTAAAGAGTCTGTTACAATTATGGTCCAGCTTTTGACGTAAAAGGTCACCAAGGGTGTCAGTAACAGAACAAAAACTCTCATCTCTGGAAGAGACAGGAGACTCGTTGGCAGAGAAATAAGATTCGTTATCAGAAAAAGTTCCCATAAACTAATAATACAATTAAAGAATATAAACAAGAATAAATAAAATAAAAATAACAAAAATACTATAAAAATATTGGACAGAGAACTACACAACAAATGCCGATACGACGTTTGCATCTCTGCACCACCCGCCAGCTAACATCACCATGACAAAAATAATAATAATAATATAGCTAACACACAAACTAGAAAATTAATGAAAACAAATAAAAAGGAACAACAACTTATACGTGAACGTATCCAAACCAAATAAGAAAATAAATGACAAAAGCCCAGAGTCCATGCCAGAAAAAAAAAAATCGTATACAGTCAATGCGGTGACAAGTTTTTTATGCAATCTGTGATCTTGAACAACCTTCGCAAACACAACAAAAACAATATTGGCTTGGCTAAGAAAAAGGTAGAACTCAGCGTTGCCAGAAGGTTACTTTTGTAACCTTTTAGGTGATTTTTGAACTGCTATGGTTACTTTTAGGTTACACTATTGAAAAGGTTACTTTTAGGTGATTTTAAGGAATTCGTAAACATAACTTATAATTTCTTACATAGAAGCAACGTGAAACGGAACGCTTTATGTCTATGGTTTCGTTGCATGCCTCCCGCGCCCCGCCGCGCCGTGTGCCGCTCGCCCCGCTGCCCTGCCCGTAGTCGCTACATCGTCTGTGGTCGCTACTTGGTTTGGTTAGTGTATACTCTCTACTTAGTCTGTGGTTTGGTTTTGTTTTGTCAACGAAAGTTTTGTGTTCGTGTTTTGTTATTTTCACTCTGATGCTGATGAATAAATCAAGAAATGTGTGAAATGTGTGTATGTATTTAGAAATATATAAGTATGTATATCAGTTGTCTAGTACCCATAACACAAGCTCTGCTTAGCTTGGGACTAGATGGCGTTGTGTGATAGTTGTGAGATATTATATATATTATATTATACTTACATTTACAATTATTTTAAGGCACTAAATACCAAAATAACTTTGTTTTGAATATTAAAATTCAACTTTCACTAACACGCGTCTTCAGCAAACTGAAACACTCACTTAACTTAAAAAATTATAGAAAATAATCTTACCATCTAACTCCACAAAACCACTTATAAAATAAGTTATAAACAATAGGCAAATATAAATAAAATATTCCTGCATCACTAACACCACTTAAAACTGCAGTCAAGTGCATCCAAAGTAAGAATTCGATAAAAAACGTGAGTGTCCCTATTAATTTGGCAACCCACTGTAAGTCTTTGCTGGAAGAGCTGTCAAGTTAAGTTGGGGCTGAGTGGGAGGTGGTTTAATGGCACAGTTGCAAGGGAGATTATTTGCCAGTGACTCATATTTCTCTGCATTTTCCTTCACCAAATCCAGCAATTCCCCGGCTTCAAACAGACGGTCACTTAACTGTTCCTGTGATCTTTCATATTTTTCAAATATATCCTTCAGCAAGCACTCCTTGTATAACGAATCATTTTGGAGGAGCTGAGTTTCAATATCATATTTTTCCCTACATTGATCTAACTCACTACAGCACATATCAAGACTATTTTTAAGGATCACATGTTTCTTTCTAAGGGAAATATTTAATTTTAAAAGGTTTGTTTTTTAATTGACCTTTGTGACCGTTTTATTAATTTCTTAATTTTAATATATTTCTTTAGTTTATTATGACTTACAATAATAGGACACAATGGTATGGTGTCATCACCAGTTAGGTCTATAGTTACAGATGGCTCACACACTAGTTTTGACTGACTACCAACTAACTCATGGAAAGGCTATGTGTATTTGTTACTTGTTCACTAATCTTCACAGATTCTGAGAGTGAAAGGGCCTTATGGGCATCACATAGTTCCTGTTCTAGTTCTGATATTCGTTTATGGCCAGTTCATATGTATCACTGCACTTTGGAATGTTAATACTTGATGTTGTAGTTGACCGTGCCTGTCGGTTAAGTCCATGTGTTCGATGTGAAGTTCAGCCAGTTGGTTCTTGAAGAAGGTGTTCTTTTCAACAACCTTCTGCACCTCCACTTCGCTGTCATCAATCTCTTGAAGCAATTTCTTACATTCCGCTTTAGAAATGTCAAGTTCCTTTAGTGTAGCTCTCAGCTTTGCTTCCAACTCCTTAATGGTTGCACTGCGGGTCATCATTTTCCTTGGAATGTCACCTGAAATGTGTGAATTTGAGCAGTTAATGTTTTTTGAAAATTTTATATGATATTTAAAAAATGGGAGGTAGACAGGGAAAAAATAAAAATGGAAAAGCAAAGAAATTAAATTGAAAGTTATAAGTAGACTAAAGAGTTAAATATTTAGAAACTCAAGAATTAAAAAAAAAGAGATACAAAGAAATATAAACTGCTTTAATTTTGAATTCTGTTAATGATTTGACAATAATCTAAGATTTTGCCACATTACAAGTTTTTTTTTTTTTGTTTGTCAAAGGATTAAGGCAAGCTGATGAGTCCTATTTTGTGTAGTATAATATGTAGTGTTTATTGTCTGGGCGAATGTTTACGTCTTCGATTCTGCTTCCACCAATTGTCAAGCAAAAGGAGTCATAAACCAGTGCCGGTGTGTGATGGATGTTGCTCAGAGACCGGAGCAGTATTCTGTTATGTTCCGTGTAATGCAAATATTAACTACAATTACAAAAACATATAAAAATACTCCCCGGGTTCGATGATTGTTTGAAATCCGTCACCGTTGGGATGTTTATTTATTTATTTATTTATTTAAAGCTTCATGCACATAAAGTACAAAGGCGGACTTAATGCCATGGGCATTTTCTTCCAGTCAACCTTAGGGTGATGCAGAGAAACAAACATAGTAGGTGCAAAATACTAAATGAAAAAGATTATCAAGAAAAATAATACATACATATAAATATATATATATATAAACTAATAAATAGTAACTAAACTATACTCGAGAAATAACAACAAAGAAGGGAAAAAACATTAAAAACAAATAAGCCTTATGAGTCTGCCAGATTCTTGAATAAATGTTCGCGAACTTTCAACTTAAACGTGAACGGACTGGTTGCCATCCTGATATCCTGAGGGAGCGCATTCCAAAGAAAAACCGCTTGTACAAAGAAAGATGACTTCTTTCGACAAAACCAGAGCGATGAGAGGGACATCGTAGAAGACGATTGTGGGCGGACCGAAGATTTTTATTGTGCGCTGAACATAAATATTGCAAACGAGAGGTAAGGTAAGAAGGAGAAGTGGGCTTATTTAAAAGAGAGAATAAAGTTGTCAACGCTCTCATCGCTCTGCGTTGTCGGATAGGAAACCATTTTAAAAGTGACCTATGATGTTCTTGTGATAAGAACACAGGGTTCGTGGACTTGTAATTACTGTTGTATATTAAATTAAAGACTCGAGCACAATCAGACGTTTATTCCTTTCCATCGCACCAGAGAGAGAGGGTTGCCCCCTTACAAAATCCCATACTTAAAACTAACCACAGATTATAAAAGATACATACACCACATCCTTCCCCTACAAATTAAGTTTTTTTGGTGGTTTAATTATTCGGCCACTTCTACTGCGACATACTTCAGGTTGGGTAGGATTTGGTGCTGATATTAAACAGGAATGGTAACAGATGAAGTTGAATTCCTATCAGTTCCTTGAATAGTTGGGGACTTGGAACCATCAATCAAAACTTGCGGACTTAAGGATGTTTGAGAAACTTGAGGACTAATACTTGGTACTGGTGATTCATTAGAATGATTAGACTGTTGAGAAATGAGTTTACTATCAGACTGACTTGCATTTGTAGCCTGATTATTTTGTATTCCTCCCCCTGGGAAAAAATAGAAATTGTTAGGAACAACTTCAGGATTATTTACTGAAACTTGAGGATAAGAAGCATTACTTATTTGATTAAGGTGAAGTCTCTTTAAGACCCCATTAACATCAACTAAATATAGAGTCGAACTCAAAACTTTAACAATCGTCCTTTACAAGGAGATGCAGAACCCACTTTCACTAAAACAGTTTCATTTTCAGTAAAATGAGGATAATAGGGTAAACGTTTCATGGACTTAGGATTGTGAACAGGATTCAAAATTGTAAGTGCAGTTCTAGGCATAAACGACATTAACATAGAATTAGGAGTTTTACAGTTGACAGTAGTTTGCGTGTTCCTATAATTAAGTAAGAACTTTGATATTTCCTGCTGGATATCAACGGAACAATTAGTTACAATAATTTTTCTTAATGCTTTTTTGGCTATTTGGACATTCCTTTCTGCAAGGCCATTGCTTTCCGGATGATATGGTGGTGTCTTAGTAACTTTAATATTTAGCTTAGTACAAAACTCAATAAATTGGTAAGAATCAAATGGAGGACCATTATCAGACACAATTTCACATGGTAGTCCTACTACAGAAAATATTGAATACAATTCTCTTATAACATAACTAGCAGTACACTGTTGCATTAACTTAATATCTATCCATTTGGAATATGAATCACAAAATATAAGAAAATGACGTTTTTCATGCTCAAAAAAATCAATGTGCACTCTCTGGAATGGTAAATCACATTTGGGCCAAGGTATTTTTACATTATCTGGTTTAAAATTAACAATCGAACAAATTTCACAACTTTTACATTTTAATTCAATATCTTGTGACATACATGGCCACCAAAACAAGGATCTAGCTAGCATCTTTGTCCTGACTATACCTGGGTGACTCTCATGCAATAAATTTAACACTAAAGCTTGAAACTTTTGCGGTACAATCAATCTTGAACCGAACACTAAACATTCATCACTAATTGGAATATAATGTCTTATCTTAAAGTAAGGTATAATCGCATTGTCAGTTATGTGGTTAGGCCATCCATTTTTGGTAAAATTAAATACTTTCAACAAGACAGAATCACACAAGGTTTCTCTAGCAATATCCACATAGCTAAGTGGCAATTGCTCCAATTGACAATTATTTATATCTACAACAATCTTATTCATAGGTAATCTAGACATGGCATCTGCATGCATTAAATATTCACTTTTCTTATGCACAATATCGTAATCATAATTTTCTAAAATTAATGCCCAATGCTGCAATCTCTGGGCTGCTAATGTTGGAATACTTTTATTAGGATGTAATATATGTTTTATAGGGGCATTATCTGTAACTATGGTAAAGCGTCTACCCCACAAATATTTGTGGAACTTTGTAACAGCATAAACTATGGCTAGTGCCTCTCTATCTAACTGAGAATATTTCCTCTGGACTTCAGTTAATGTACATGAAGCAAACATAACTGGTTTTTCTACTAATTTCTTATTTTCTTCCACTATGTGACACAATACAGCTCCTAAGCCGACTGGACTCCCATCACTATAAACAATAATTGGTAATGATGGATTATAATGCATTAATATTTTACTATTGACTAATTTTTGTTTTGATAACTCAAATATTTGTTGATGTGTATTTGTCCATAGCCACTTTGTTTTATTTTCAGTTAATTCTCTTAAAGGTTTGACTAACATGCTAATGTTTTCCAAATAATTATGATAACAGTTTAATAATCCTAAATATGATCTTAATTCTTTGACATTTTCAGGAGTTTTGGCTCTAATTACAGCTTCTACAAGTGTTGGACTGGGACTTCTGCCCTGTGATGAAATAATGTGACCCAAATACTCAACTGACTCACAAAACCATTTACACTTTTTAAAATTTACTTGAATATTATATTGACTTAATTTTTGTAAAACCTTGACTACTGTATTATAACAAGCTTGGAGGTTATTCCCCTTAATCAAAATATCATCAATAAAGCACTTCGTATTTTCCACTCCTGATAGGACTTGATCCATGACAGACTGAAAAATAGCAGGTGCTGACGCTATTCCATATATTAAACGATTAAATCTGTATAAACCTTTATGTGTATTGACCGTTAACAACTTCTGACTGCAAGCACTTACTTTTAACTGCGTATACGCATCTGAAAGATCCAAAACAACAAATATTTTACCACCTGACATAGAAGCAAATATGTTTTCAGCTGTAGGCAAAGGGTATATATCTATTTAGGTGTCCGAGCCTTCGCTTGACCCACTGGTGAGATAACATCCTGGATTTTACGTGTGGCAACACTGTTTTGTACCGATGAGCGCCCTCTATGTCACTTGGAGGGAGGCTAATGTCGCCTTCCCCTTCCCTAGCCGCGCGCACATCGCAGCGCCGGGCGCTAGCGCTCCTCAGTACGTTTTGGATTTTTAACGTGTTAACACTGTTACGAAGTGAACGAAAAAGTACTTTGGATATTTTATCCACTATCAATTCAAGGTAGGTTTACCATTATATTAAAATATTTGAAACAGAACAGGAAAGCCCTGGTCACATGTTTCTTGTGTTTCACTTAATCGGGAAAGCCCCGATGTAGTTTATACCTTAACCTATAGGTATTGATGGATGGATGCACGCTTCTATCCTGCTAGGAAAGCCCTGGAAAAAATATGTGCAGCTGATATCTAAAAAATACGCTTGCATTGTCGCTTGAATGTCAAAACTAAAGACATTGGCAGACGACGTGTCGTCTGTGCCAACAGACGACGTGTCGTCTGTGCCAACAGACGACGGCGTCTACGGAACCTGCGTTTTCGGGCGACGTCGTCTGCCCAGGCGACGTCGTCTGCCCAGGCGACACGCGCACAACCAACTCGTCGCTTACGCACTCTGCTCACAACTTACTTGAGCTTGCACTTGTCTGCTTGCAGATGACAACCACAATGGGAGAACTGGTAAACTGGCGTCCGCCTGCTGCCGATGAAAGTTGTTACCAAAGCTTACTACAAACTCTGGATGCACTGTACCCTACTAACTGGCGAGACTGGGTGGTAAATACTGTCAACTACAAGGATCTGTTCGGTGAATCCCTAGCACCAGACACTGAAGCAAGGCTACGTTTTGCAATACCGACAGTGCGTCTAGCCAAAATTTTCCGCTGCGGGAATTCACTCAGTGAACGCCGTTATAGAAAGCTAAAAAGAAAATTACTTGAGTGGCCAATCGGTTTAGCTCTTATTTACCAACCGATATCTATCATGACAAAAATTCATCCAGTTGGCGTACTAAATGGATTTGATGCCACCCTACCATCCCTAAAGCCATACTTCATATCACGCAAGGAAACTTCAGATGCTCTGAAAGCTGAGGCCGAAGAAGACAACGATACGTCTGGTTCCTCACGTGGTTCCAAGAGACCTTGCATTCCGGAACCACAGCCAAACCCTAAAGTCCCTAGAACAACAGAAAGTTTCTCAGCGGAATCCTTAAAGGACTACATGCGCCAACAAAATGAAATCTTAGGAAGACTGTGTGAACTCACCTATGGCCTAACGCGACCGCCCCCGTCGACCTCGCAAACTGAAATTCAGGCACATTCGGAGGTGGACTCGACAGCTGATGAAGCAGATGAAACTTGGAACGCACCGCCCTTAGGGGAGGAAGAAGAGGAAGATGTAGAAGAAGAGATTCTTCTTGACTTTGCACCTGAGACGAAAGAGAGTGAAGGAAAAATCAGCAGAGCGTCTGAGAAATTAGTGGAAGAAGGTACCCACTGCCAAAAGTTGGAATCTGACGGCTGGAAAAACATTCGATATGCGGATGTCCAGAAACAATTCCAAGCAACGCCTGTGTTCACTGCGTTGAAACTAAACGGACATTTGGCAACTGTATCACCTCAGTGGCAACTAGTCTCAGTCCTGGAAAAAATGGACCAGTGCTTAGGAGCTATAACCCACGGTTTGTTGCAACAGCGTAAGGAATTTATAGATACCTGTACCAACGCGCCTCCGGAAGTAAAAGCGTACCTCACAAAAAACCTGGCCATGAAAGACAAAGCCCCATTCCGAAAGGTTTCGGATGCTCTTCTCCAGTACACTTGTGGAAAAAGGGCAGAGGTTCTGGAGCAAAGAAGAGCCCTCTTTAAGCCTCAGAATAAAACCATAAGCGATTTATTACATGCAATCCCACCTTCCACAACCCACCTGTTTGCGGAACCACAGCTATCCGACTTGATTAAAGAACAGGGAGGATTATCAAAGGTGTTTCCAGGAAAGTTCAAAAAACCCACACAATTTGTGCCAAAACCCAAAAACAAACAGGATTCCAAAGAAAGGCGGCCATTTCGTAAACTTAACTTTCGGAACTCCGAAAGAGCGACCACACGCACCTCAAATCAGCGACCACCGCCGAAAAATAAAAGGAGATATGATGCCAAAAAATATTAAATTTCAAGCTGGACAGGTCAGTATTAAATACCATGAGTGGGAAAGCCTAGGCGCCCCACGCTGTATCCTGTCAATAATATCCGGTTACCGCATCCCATTCATAAAACGTCCGCCATCCTATCGACTTGACAGGGACTCTTGCGCCCGATACAAAATCAAGGTTTCCACAGATATGTCAAAAGAAATCGGAAAGTTAAAACAAATGGGGGCAATACGCAAGTGTCATTATGAAACAGGTTTCCTGTCCAACATATTCCTCCGACAGAAAGCAGACGGCTCAAATAGACCAATTTTCGATTTAAGAAGACTTAATTTATATTTACGTCCCCCTAAGTTCCGTCTCATAAATCATCACAGAATTCCAGAATGCTTGAATGCCACAGATTATATGACCAAAATTGACTTATCTCAAGCGTACTTTCATATTCCGATTGCACAAGGCCATCGGAGATATTTAGCCTTCTCTTACGCCGGCGTCACCTACGAAATGACCTGTCTGCCTTTCGGTCTAGCTACTGCTCCTTGTGCGTTTGCTAATGTATCTAACTGGTTGGCAAATTGTTTCAGGAAACAATCTATCCGAATAATCGTCTACCTGGACGATTTCTTGCTGATGCATACGGACCCTTATACTCTCGAAAAACAAACTCAGTATGTCACGGACCAACTGATCAAGCTAGGTTGGTGCATAAATCAAGAAAAGTCTGTAATGACCCCTACAAAATGTCTGGAGTATTTAGGACTGGTATGGAATACTCGCAACAACACCAAAAGCCTCACGCCCTGCAAAATAACCAGAAACCGTACTCTGCTAGAAAATACCATAAAAAAGAACTGGTGGACGTGGCAAACAGCAAAAGTCTTATTAGGCAATATCAACTTCGCCTCCTGCGTAGTACCATATGGACGTCTTCATTGCAGAATGCTCCAGATAGAAGCAAACAAGCTCCCAGAGGAAAATCGCAACAGACGACACGTGCTGCCAACATCCGTGAAAGAAGAGCTGTGTTGGTGGAGAAAGAACATAGCGCAGAAATCGCCAATACATCACCAAGGTCCTTCCGTATTCGTAAGCACGGACGCAGCCGAATTGGGTTGGGGAGCTACGGTCAACGGAATCAAGCTAAGTGGTCTCTGGAACCAAACGCAACGCAAATGGCACAGCAATCAGAAGGAGTTATGGGCGCTGACAGAAGTGCTGAAGAGAATGGGTCCCAAACTCGTAAATCAAACAGTGATGGTACAAACAGACAACAAAACCGTAGTAGCTTATATAACAAAGGAGGGAGGTACAAAGTCTTTAAGACTGCTCCAAACAACATTCAAGATCTTCCACCTCGCAGATTCATTCAACATACATCTGATCGCCCGGTATCTCCCCGGTCGATACAACCTGATTGCCGACAGCCTATCCAGAGAAAACAAATTGCCAGAGTGGACCCTAACAGCAGACATTCTAAAAGTGATCTTTCGGAGATTTGGAACCCCTTCAATAGACCTCTTCGCAAGCGAAAGATCTGCTGTTGTGAAGAATTATGTCAGCGAGAACGCGCACGACAAGAACTGCGTGTATGTGGATGCGTTCAGCCGAACGTGGAATTACGAACTAGGCTGGTTATTCCCACCACCTGCTCTAGTACCACGCGTCCTACGACACTTACACGAGAGCACAGGAATATATCTACTAGTAGTACCCAAATGGGAGAAGACCTTCTGGAAGGCCGACTTGAGACAACGAGCTTTGTGTCCACCTCTAACGATTTGGCACACCCGCAGACACCTAGTAGATCTCGTAACCAACAAACCCCCTGTAGCAGCAAACAAACTATCTTTGCAGGTCTGGAAGATTCAGGCTGGTCCGGTCTAATCAGTTCGTGGCCCGACGAAAACAAAAAGCTGATCGAGTCGTCCTGGCGACAATCAACACTTAAAACTTATAAACCCGCCTGGGAAAGATGGCGAAAGTGGTCCCAGACTCAGAATAATTGTAATACTGTAAACCCAGGGCCGAACGATCTGGCTAAATTCATTTGTCACTTACATATGAAAATAGGACTAGCTCCTAGAACTATAGCCGTCCATAAATCAGTAGTTACTACATTCGCCAATCCTATGAATGCAAAAGAGCTCAACAATCATCCTTTGGTCCGTCAAACCCTGAAGGCCGTAGCCCTAAGTAAACCTCCCCCTCAAAAGTCCCTAACTTGGGAAGTCGGGGAATTAATCGAATATCTTCAACATTACTCTGTGAATGTCGACAGTCTATTCCAGGTGTCTCGGCATGTAGCAGTGTTGCTACTCCTAGCTACAGGACGAAGGGTCCACGACCTGACTCTCTTAGATATCAGCGCCGATTCTTTAAAAAGAGTTGACGATGCTCTAATCTTCTGGCCCAAATTTGGATCGAAGACAGACTGTGCGACATATCGTCAATCAGGCTGGAAGTTGTCGCGTAATGAAGTCCACATGTTAGATCTTGTTTTTTGGGTTGAAACTCTTATAACCGTATCAGTACTTCGCAGATCAAGTAAAAACAATCTTACAAGTCTCTTTATTACTACGCGAGGGAAGGTCGGTCCTGCTTCCCGTACTGTTATAGCCGGGTGGATAAGAACCATCTTTAAGGATGCTCATATTCAGGACTCGCCTGGCAGTATTCGGTCAGCTGTTAATAGCGCCAATTGGAAGAATAATTATATGGACCTAGACGAAATACTAAAGCGGGGCAACTGGCAAAGTAAAGACACATTCCTCAGACACTATTTTAAAGAAACTGCGAATCGTCAGGAACCCAACCAATCTACGGTTAACATTGCTGATTCTTTTTCACCATTATAACAAATACTTACTATATAAGATTATAAAAAATTTATCGATCTAAGTAATTGTATTCTGATTCTGATTATTACTTATTGCATCACTATAAATTATATTCTAAACGTGTGTCAGAGTTATTTTCTGAATGTTGACATTCATTCAATTACATTAACTGTAATTTATTCTGTGTGATTTACCTATTTTGATTTGTTGTTACCTACACATTCCACTACATTAAAAACTAATTAATGTTCTGAATATGTTTCATTTTTGAATGATCGTCACAGCTCTTGCATACCCAGCTCTAAGGTCACAGTACGTCACGATCGCAGCGCCAGCAGAAAATAAACACTTCTCACCAGTGGGTCAAGCGAAGGCTCGGACACCTAAATAACACCGTTTTCCCCCCGAAGGGTAGAAAACGAATATTTAGGTTCCAGCCGAAGCTTGACCCACTAGGATTTAACAATCTTGCTGGCTTATAAGTACTGAGGAGCGCTAGCGCCCGGCGCTGCGATGTGCGCGCGGCTAGGGAAGGGGAAGGCGACATTAGCCTCCCTCCAAGTGACATAGAGGGCGCTCATCGGTACAAAACAGTGTTGCCACACGTAAAATCCAGGATGTTATCTCACCAGTGGGTCAAGCTTCGGCTGGAACCTAAATATTCGTTTTCTACCCTTCGGGGGGAAAACGGTGTTATTTTAAGGTTAGGATTCACTGTTCTTTTGAAATCAACACATAATCTATAAGAACCATCACTCTTCTTCACTGGAACTAAAGGTGAAGCCCACTCAGAATGACTTACTTTGTATATTTTGCCCTCAGCTTCCAACTTATCAATGGACTCAGAAATTTTATCAACAATACTATAAGGTACCTCATAAGGACGCATGAAGACTGGTGTACTGTTTTCTTTTAGGCACAACGAAGCTTCAAAGTTTTGAATACAAGACCTCTTTTCAGTTGAAAATACTTTAGGAAACTTATTTTTAAGATTTTTAATTAATTCTGACACCTGCAAACCTTGATTTGACACATTCTGCACAAGATTACATTTGACATTACTTGATGTTAATAGTGCACCTCTCCACATAGGAAATAACTGATCCAGCCAGTCTCGACCCATTAATGGCATAAAATATTGATTTTTATTTTTACACACCACAAGACTTAAAACTTTACTCATGACTTTGACATCAATAATACCGGCAATTTGGATCTGACCTGAAATACCATTTAGTTTAATAGCAGATGGTTTAATAGTTACATTATTAAAATGTTTTGAATAGCATGGGTAAGAAATTATAGAAATCGCTGCACCTGTATCAACTTCCATGGTTAATGGGACATTCTCAACATTTAATTTAATTACTTGTGACTCATGTTCTACTTTGTTTATGTGTAATATGTTGACATTATAGCTATCACTATCATCTTTACATGACAAGACATTTGTTCCCTCAACTAATTGTTCTACTACACAATCAATAGCATTATCATTATCATTATTTTTACAATTTAAATCATGTACTGGACGCCTTCTACATTTGACACTAGTATGACCTACTCGCTGACACACATAACACTTCCAATACCTTGCTGGACACATATTAGGATTATGGGAACGACCACACCGATAACACTCACTCATATTTGACTGGTGACTAGTGGATGCACCTTGACACTGACTCGTACTCATTTCTTTAGACTGAGATCCATGATGACGATGACCTGGACTTGTCATTGACTCTTGACTCTTGTTTAGATGTGACTTATCCCTTGATTGCTCTTGACTACAATTTCCACACTTTTGACTTATGCTATAAGCCTGGGGACGACGCCCTTGATTCTTATAAACTCTTCCAATTACTGACTCTGCTTCACGACTCATGCAATCTAACTGTTTTTGTATGGCTTCCTCTTGCAACACAACCTCTTTTACTTGACTGAATGTTGGGTTATTTAAGGATAATAACTTTTTCCTTAAGTTTTCATTTTTAACACCTGTGATGACCTGATATGTGCATGCCTGGTCTTCATAAGCACCAAAATTGCATTTAGAAGCTAATTGCGTGACTGCTAACAAAAAATCTGTCTCAGTTTCTTGTACTTTCTGAACTCTTTTATGAAACAAAAATTTATTCGTAGATTGCAGGCCCGGTGGATCATACTTATTTTTCAACATTTGACATAATTCGGCTATCCTTTTGGTATTAGCTCTTTGTGGTAGACACGCCGTGTGTAAGTAACTATAATGTCTGGCACCAACATGTGTTAGAAACAAGGCCTTCTTGGTACTCCCATCAGCCTCTTCTGGCAAAACTTTATTTAGACTACAATATTCTTCAAAAAGTTCCACCCACGACTCAAAACTTTGTGTAGACTCCTCAAACGGCGGCAAGTTACCAATATAGGCAGCCATCTTTACGACAAAAATTTCTTTGTTCTATGTAGGATCTATTTCCAAGACTTACTTTTGAGTATTGCTCACCTCTCGTCGCCAATATGATGTTCTTGTGATAAGAACACAGGGTTCGTGGACTTGTAATTACTGTTGTATATTAAATTAAAGACTCGAGCACAATCAGACGTTTATTCCTTTCCATCGCACCAGAGAGAGAGGGTTGCCCCCTTACAAAATCCCATACTTAAAACTAACCACAGATTATAAAAGATACATACACCACATGACCGATGTGCAGAAACATGATCATATTTACGAAGATTAAATACGAATCGAATGCAGTTATTTAGAAGTCGGTCAAGTTTATTGAGGAGATCTGCATTCTGGTCATAATAACACACATCACCATAGTCAATTATGGGGAATATAAGGGACTGCACAAGTATAGCCTTTACGTGAGATGGGAGAATATTTTTCAACCGATAAAGTGACCGCAACGTTCCAGTGACCTTCTTGCTCACAGTCGCGACCTGCTTACGCCAGTCAAGACAAGTGTCGAGATGCACACCCAGATCTTTGACGTCAGAGCTAAATGGAATGACAACGCCATCAAAGATAAGCGGAGGCACAGTTAACCCACTCAACCTTCGTAAGCTATGAGGGCTCCCAATAATTATAGCCTGACACTTAGATGGGTTAACCGCCACCCCAAAACGATCAGCCCAGTTTTTTACTGCTTCTAAATCCCGGTTTAGCTTCTCGATCGCATCCGATACATTGTCAACACTTGCCTGACAATAAAGTTGTAAGTCATCAGCGTAAAGATGATACGCACACTGAAGTACAGTAGTAATAAGATCTATAAAAATAGAGAACAAAAGAGGAGATAAAATACCGCCTTGAGGGACACCAGTTTCAAGTTCACACCAGCTCGAAGACGAGTCTCCAGCAAGAACTGATTGCTGACGCCCTCGAAGATAGGAAAGAAACCAATCCAGAACCTCAGGAGAGACCATGCGAAGGAGAGGATAGATAAAAGGACTTCGTGACTGACTGTATTGAAGGCATTAGAGAAGTCAATCAAGACTAGTACGGAAACTTGTGTGTCTTCCATTGCCCGCCTTACGTCGTCAGTCACTTTAAGGAGGGCTGTCACAGTACTGTGCCCGGGCCTGAACCCGGATTGGAGCGGACTAATGAGGGAGTTATTGTGAATGAAATGGGATAGCTGTCTATGGACACAAGCTTCAAGTAGTTTAGATAAAAAGGGAAGGATAGAAATTGGTCGGAAGTGACTGGGAAGAGTGGGATTAGGAATTTTAGGTAGAGGACGAACATGGGCTTTCCGCCAAAGAGACGGGAAAACACCGGAGTAAAGGGAGAAGTTCACAATATGGGAAATTGCAGGAAGGAGCTGATCAAGAGCCGCTACAATCATGTAGCGACTTATATTATCACAGCCCACGGCTTTGGATTTAACGGACAGGATAATCTTCCTGATCTCTCCCGGGTCTACTGGGGTGAAGGTAAAAGGGGTAATTTGGGGACGCGTCAGACCAGCAAGGTAGTCGATGGTTTGACATTTAGCTAGACTATCAAGAATAGGAACAGTACAGAAATGGCGATTTAGATCGTCTAAGCTAAAAGTATTGGGAAGGTCTGAATGTCGCGACCTACCGATACCTAGAGTTCCAAGGAATTTCCAGATATCAGCAGGTTCTGTTGACAGCTGGTTTTGGTCACTGATTTTACGAAGACTTCGCGATAAAAACACTGTTTAACTACTGTTTCATGTATCTTATAACTAGATTAAATTAAATAACACTAATTTAACTTGATTTTAACACTTTTTACTATTTTTTATAAATTAAATCTACAGAACGTTTACTTTTGACAACCGGCTACCAGTGTGGCCAGCCTATTATGATAAAAAGTCTGCTAAACCTATGGATTTTGTCGTAGGTGATTTAGTCAGTGTTGAGCGTGAAATTGGCGTTACAGGACACAGTAAAAAGTTAATTCCTAAATATCGGGGTCCGTACAAAGTAATTGAGGTTTTAGGCAATGACAGGTATCGCATTGACGACACTCCGATCACTCGAAAGGGTAATCGGAAATATTCCACGGTTATTGCCGTAGACAAAATGAAAGCTTGGGCTCACTATAACCGGAGTGATTCAAGTTCATCATCGGCCACTATAACCGGAGTGATTCAAGTTCATCATCGGTCAATGATGAGGGTGATATAATTGATTAAATAAAATTCCAATGTCATTCAAAGGGTTGTGAGACTGGAACTGTGGTTGACTGGAACGGTGGTTTCAAGGTAGTAGCGACTTGTACCACTAATTTATTTGTTTTGTTTATTATTTTGGTGGTTTCAAGGTAGTAGCGACTTGTACCACAAATACATTTGTTTTGTTTATTATTTTGGTGGTTTCAAGGTAGTAGCAACTTGTACCACTATTGTATTTGTTTTGTTTATTATTTTGGTGGTTTCAAGGTAGTAGCGACTTGTACCACTAATTTATTTGTTTTGTTTATTATTTTGGTGGTTTCAAGGTAGGAGCGACTTGTACCACAAATACATTTTTGTTTATTATTTTGGTGGTTTCAAGGTAGTAGCGACTTGTACCACTAGTAAATAATTTATAATCTTAGTCGTAACAATAGGCTAGTTGCCTAAAAAAATGTAATTAGTCCGTATTTTGGAACATTCAAAAATGAGGGACACGTATTTTTTTATTTGTAAATTGGACCAAAAATGACAAAGATATATAGCCTGTTGGAGTTACGTGTGACGTCACGATGCGTGGCATTTTTCGCGCAGAGTGACGTCACAGGTAACTTAGATAGGCAATTACAATGACATATTAAATATAGACACGTCATGAACGAACATCGCGGCGCTTAAAAACGGCGACAATACTAGAACCTACTTATACGCGTGAAGAAAGAGAAAGAAAATATGACACCGTACGGCGCGAGGGAGACGCAACTAAGCGCAATATCAACGCAACGCAAGCCAATTGGCTTGATTTTTTTTTGCCATTTTAGAGTGCGGACAACGTATCTATAGTTTAAATATCATTGGGCAATTATCTTTGTTCTTTTTTGTTTAATCGAAAAAAGAAAAAATACGTGTCCAATATTATTTTATGATCTAAAATACGGACTAAATAGAATGTAATTATTTTGACCCTGGAAACTACCCTATTGTAGTTTGTTGGGTATTAGCCATACACAATTGTATTAAAAACTAGTATTAGAGTGCGCGAGGACGCGTAGTTTTCACGGATGGCCGAATGTTAGTTGGTTGCAAGATAGTAGCGACTTGTACCATGAATCAATACATTATTTTGTATAATTACAGTTGTAAAATTCAAGATTATAACCATTAATTCCATTTGTTACTGAAGTCTGTATAAGTTGATTAAAATATGCAATTGTGATTGTTGAACCTCTGTTTGTAACATTATGTCAGTTGAATACAGAACAATACAGACTTGTATCATTAATAAATAAACTATTTAGTATTGTTATTATTATAGTAGGCATCTTTAATTAATATTTATTTTTTTTGATAATGGCAGTTGTAACTGTAATAGTTGATTTAAATATACTTGATTGCTGAACAATAGGCTACTCGTATGCATACCTACATACGCGAGGACGCGTAAGTTATACGGATGGCCGAATGTAAGATTAAGTTAAAAAAAGGTAACAAACTTTCAGAAAATCATATAAAATTAATAAATCTAATTTTATATGATTTTCTGAAAGTTTGTTACCTTTTGCCACGAGATGGCGTAACTTGTGGATCTATGGTTTGAGTTAAAATAGAATAAACATTTATGTTTATGATTTAATTAATTACTGTGCATTTCTATAATGTTAATTCAAATGTTTAAATCTAATATTGAATTTATTATAGTTGATATTGTGTTTAAAAGTATTGAATCTGTTTTACCAACCGAGTTGACGCGCTACAGAAGTGGGGACTCGATCCCCACTCTTGTCGGCTGTCAGTGTGGCGCGTTAGCTCGGGCCGGCATTCTGTTGTTAACCGTGTGGCAAGCAAGTCGGAAATAAAATACAAAGTACTGTGTAAAAGTGAGTTTTATTCGGAAGTCCAACACACGCACACGCACATATACGTTATTAAGCTACACACAGACACGCATATAATATCACACACATATACTTACTAAAACATGTAGACGATAATATTCATGTACCGTCCACCGATCGGTATCAAAGTCAAAGTCAAAGATTTATTTGCAATAAAATATGGTTACAGAAGTTCTTAAAATGGTAGGTAATATTAGTGGCTTAACATATTTAATTATAACATAATGACATGCAAATTTTTGTTACAGATAACTATTTCATTATTAATAAGGTTTAAATTTAAAGAATTCTTTTATATTATAGAACGGATTCTCAATTAACCACCTACGTAAAGCTCTTTTGAAGCGAACCATTGGAAGTTCTTTAACTTGGTTAGGAATCTTGTTGTAGATCTGAATACACATAGGATAACAGCTTCGCCTATATAGTTCATCCTATTATTATCGGTTCACCCTTGTTTGGCAGAACAACTTTTCGTCGAAAATCACTCCGGCTAATTTTGGTTACTATAAAGTCGTTTAGTCGAATTATTCATTTCACCGAATAATTACTTTTATATTTTTATTTAGCCTATTTATTTCTTTGAAATAATTTCATTTGACCGAAATTTCAAATTCACTAATTTTATTTAAACTAATGTTTTACTAGACTAATAATGATTTAGTCGAAATATCGCATCGAATATTCATTTAATTAATTATTCGTTTTATTATATTATATTGCCTATAAATATATCGGGCTCCGCCGAGCTACCTTGGTAGGTGGTAATCAGCAATTTTACCAAGGATGCAAGAGCGAGCGAAGCGAGCTCGGAACCTGGGGCACCCCGACTCGGACAGGTTAGGTTCGCTTGATGATTTTCGCTTTATTAAACGTTATATCAAATAAAATTGAATAGTCAAACGAACTTACCTGTAAGTGAAGTTCGACTGTAATTATTATTGTTGTTGCATTGTCTTCGATGATTAGGAAAACTCTTGTAGTCTCGGCTTTAGTCTGAGGCGCCATCACATATTTCAAAGATAAAAGCTTGTTTCCGAACGTAACCCCACAATGTCCATCTAACCTGTAACTCTATGCTTCATTAAGTTTATAGCAGTTTATTGGTTTTACAACATAGGGCCATGCATACGTTTATGTAGCATGGAAAATCTGGGATGGGTGGGACTAATCATCTTCAGACAATGCAACAACAATAATAATTACAGTCGAACTTCACTTACAGGTAAGTTCGTTTGACTATTCAATTATAATTGTTGTTGCATTGTCTTCGATGATTAGGAAAACTCTTGTAGATGTTTAAAGACCAGTTGTCAAAACAATAAATTTCTTATTTAAGAATTAAAATAACATTGGTGTTATTTGTAATTTTAACAGTTGATATACAACTTTAGTTACTAACCAAAGATATTAGTTAGTATAGTAGCGATACAGTTCTAATCAAAAAACCATATTATTGAAAGTTGCTTCAGAGAAGCTTATGTTATTGGAATTAATGGACTGGTTAAGAAATCTGGCAAATGCTTGTCAGCCATAAGCACAAGCGTGCTCAGCTCACAATTTTTTACGACTTTGTTAATTCTAATAATTAGCTACAGCATTAACTGGGCATTCTTGTATACCAAACAAGTTCTAGACGTAAAGACTTGTAATTGTCTGTCACGTTATCATACTGTTATTTATCATCATTGTATTTAGCTGTAAGTAGGTAAGTCTTTTCCGTAGTTTTGAAAGAAATAAATAAAAAACGACTACCTATTCTAGTATAAAGGAAAAGTTAAAAAAGGGTTGGCACCTGTTTCAGGTTATTATAACTTTACAATCTTATACATGTAATACAGTCTTGACTATTGTCATTGTATTGTTAATAATATTATTATAAGAGGTTGTTTTGGGGCCTGAGTATCATTAATATTGCAAATCGCTTTCTATGGTGTGATTATTTTTGATATTATGATTAAGTTTCGATAAAGTTGAACAATAAAATCAAAATAAAAATTTAAAAATATTATCAAGTAAAAACTGACACTTCCTAAGTATAATTGGAAGTTTTAACTTGAAATAACTCTAAAAACGTATTTTAATCTAATCATCTGTACCTATGGATTGGTTGTCCTATATTAACAGATTGAGCCAATACCTACAAGGAACTTCAAACTCCCATTGACAGCTACTTCATTAAATCTCAAAATTTTATTATGGAGTCAAACATGTTATTATGGGCGGGACTCGAAACTGCGCCACCAGACCAGAGTCCTGCTGTTCCAGAGTGCTTCAGCAACAAAGCTATCGCAAACTTTCCCGCGAGAATAAATGGAAGACTTTGTAATATTTATTTTAATTAAGTGTCAATACTTAGCCCATTTTATTTTATCCAACATGGATGAATAAACTAACCGGCTCCTGTTTCTAACCATCTATTTGATAGTGTGTATCATGACTGTGTAACCCAATGGGGATCTACTACCATACCTGTTATTTTGTAACAACTATGCAGAAAAGTGGAATAAATTAATATATTGAAAACCAATATAAGGTGAGGGCATTACCGCTACAACCCCTGGGTCCGGATATCACAACACTTTCTGTTGGTATCCACTGAGGGTTCACCAAATACACAGAAAAATAATCTTTTAACTTTTTTTTTTTTTTTAAGTTCTCCATTCCCATATTGTTTTCTATTTATTTTGTGTCTGGATTGAAACAACTGATAACAATTTATCTATTATATATTGATATTATATGTAAGTAGCAAAAATACATGACTTTCTGGACTCAAAACATTGTCAAAACATTTTTTGATAATATTTATAAAATCTCTTAATATAATGCATAATATATTAATTATATACTGGCAATGCATTTTTATCAAAACCAAAACAGGTGGTTAATAATTCTAACTAAATGATGTGAACCTTAGCTTTAAGTGTGATTTTATATAATTTATATGTGGATGCAAATCTGGTAAATGAGCAATTTCATTTCATTTTCATTTATTTGCGGTTTATTTTTCATTAGCAGTCTGGGGACCACCAGATAATCCACAATCAGTGGAGGCAATATCTGTGAATATATTTAACTCAAAAACATTTTTATGTTTGAGTGGGTTAGGTTTACAGGCCACCATTTGATATTTCATGTATTTATTCAATGTATTTATTTAATTTTAGTTTTAATTTAGGCAGATTGTTTGTTTAATGTATCGTGTTAAGTACTGTATTACTTAATAGGATAGTTTTCATGTATTGGTTGTATCCAAAATATCATTATTTTCTTTAGAACAATGTATTGTTCTGAACTAAGGCTCTCACTATTATTATTATCTGAAGTGTGATTCTTGATTGTTTCTTATTTCTTGTCAATTATTTATTTTTTCTTCAGGTAGGTACCTGCTTAGAGTCATGCCAATATTATTGATATTGCATTTCTTTTGATTAATAATTATAAATCCTACTTAGAATAAATATCTTTTATACTGAATATACAGTTATTTGCAATTTACTCAAAACTGCATAGCTGCTTCTTAAACCGAATTGCTTCAGAAGATTATCTAGAAGACATAATTGATATAAAACCTCTTTCTCTTAAGGTTTTACGGGTTTCAAACTTTCTGTAAATGTTTGATGTTGTGAATGAGGCCAAAAAAGGGTGAAGTTTTGAACTATAATTATAGCAATAGTTACTTTATAACGATTGTTATTTTCCTTGGGATATAAATGTGGAATATTTTTCCCACTATCCATGTAAATTTTTACTGTGGCAGGAACATATTTTATATAGTTTTCTAAAAAGAAATTGTTAACTGTTTGGTTTTAACAAAAAACAACCAAAAATTTTTTTTTTTTTTTTCTGTTCCTTGGCAAGGAAAAAAGTTAGACTTAAAACTGATTCATACAGGTTTACACACTTTTATTGCTATAATAGCAAAATAGCAAGTAGTTCAATCAATTCAGATTTTTGCTGTAGAGATTATACTACAAAAAAATTGACCATTAAGGTAATTATTAGTAATTATCTCTGGTGTGGTTTAGTATAAAAAGGGGTTGATTATCCAACCCATTATCAGAATAACAACTGGGTCACAAGTGATTAATTTTCATCACATAATCTATATCTGAGACTTGCCTACCTGCGAGTCAATTTGTGACAGGGATGGTTTGATCCTGGTCTCTCACGTTCCGTCTGGTGCTGTTGCTCTGGAATACACCCTCCTCTTCTACTCTTCAGCCCGGAGAGGACCCCCACCAGTTTAAAGCTTTGTTATTGATTTTAAAAGTGTTTGTTCGGGCACCTGTGCACTGTGTCTTGAAGTGATCTTTAATTCCTGATCTAGGTCTAGATCTTTTAACAGGTCTAACTGTTCTAAATCTCTCACAAGATCTTCATCAAATAATTTGTTTTAGAATAGTTGTTCTGTTGTAATCAACAGAAAACAAACTCACATGTCTTGTGAATGGCTGCCAATTAAAGGGTTTACATCCCTTTGGATCTGAATATACTTATAATGCAATATTTTTTCAATCACATAAAAGAATTGAAACAACATTCAGCCTTTCAGTAATATTCATATTTTGTTCTTGTTATCCTTAGGATAAACTGGGAGGCATGATCCCAGACAAGCCCGGGCTGTGTTAACCCGTAAGATGACCCACAGACAGAAATATGCGTCTGTTTAGTTAACTTGATCGTAATTTCATCTGGAGATATCATTCCCCCTTTGGGATATTTGTTTAAATAACTCTTCATACTTTCACCAGCTGTGAATCAACAAATAATCTCACGTGCCAGATTTTAAGTAAATGAATGTTTTTCAAATGCATTTTGTTAAACATTAATCAGTTTTGGACAGTGATTCTCTACAACCACTGAAGTGACATTATTACTGTCATTATAAATTATTAGGTGAAAACCTACAGATGGTACTTATTCCATTTCTGGAAAAAAAATATAATGCAGAGCTGTAACAGCCATTATTCCATTTACTTAATTTACGCTTTTTATTTGGGCAGAGCTTTCCCTTACAATGACACACAAAATCTGCTCCTCGCTTTATATAATGAATTTGGCAAAGCAGTGACGTGGCGAGAGCTGGACTGGCTGGCTGGCTGCGCTGGCGCTGGCAGGCTTGCCTGGCATCGCTGGGGACATCTGGCGTTACACCATGTAAGCTCCTGCAGAACTTCCCTTGAAGGTTATAATAATAGTAAAAAACACTCCATAACCATATAAGTTCCCGCAGAACTTCCTTTGAAGGTTATAATAATAGTAAAAAACACTCCATAACCATATAAGTTCCCACAGAACTTCCTTTGAAGGTTAGGTTGTTAAAACTCAGCACATAGCCTTTGTAGACCGCATACGCCCCCGCAGGACGTCCCAATGGCCAGGCCAGTCGTTATCAATATAGTATATAGGTGTTGTTAGCCCTTTGAGTCTCCTTTTATTGCTTATGTAGCAAACACTAAGGTTAGGTTGTTAAAAAACTCAGCACATAGCCTTTGTAGACCACATACGCCCCCGCAAGACGTCCCAATGGCCAGGCCAGTCGTTATCAATATAGTATGCAGGCGTTGTTAGCCTTTTGCGTTTCCTTTTATTGCATATGTAGCAAACACCATTTTTTGCAAAAAAAAAACACATGCAAATCTCAAGGCATAGAATTCGTCCCATTCTTCTTTCCAAGTAGCGATCATCATTCGCGCTGCATAACGAATCTTTATGCAGTTGTATTTATTTCATAGCAGAAAAAATTACTCGTAAAACAGCAAGTTTCATTTCTCACCTTCATCGCTCGTATTATAATTCAAATCCTCACGTGTCTTATGCGCTTTACAGGTTTCCTGTAGCTTCGATATTGAATCCGACGTTCATTTTCGCATTCGCCGATAATAGTTAATACTTATACTTTTTTAAAACGAATTTTAATTATAAAGAAAGGAAGAAACGTGGCGCCATTTTTTGACATAAAATCCGAATGAAGCATAGAGTTACAGGTTAGATGGACATTGTGGAGTTACGTTCGGAAACAAGCTTTTATCTTTGAAATATGTGATGGCGCCTCAGACTAAAGCCGAGACTACAAGAGTTTTCCTAATCATCGAAGACAATGCAACAACAATTATAATTAATTATTATAGCCTTTTTCATCATTTTGATACCCAAGGGTAAAAGTCTCCATCTCCTCTGCCTATTTTTGAGGAAGTAATAATATGACATCCTAAATAATTGTTGACATATAAATTGAGAAAGTGGCAGAAGCCATGAAACACAGTGAACTTCTATAATAAGACAAGAGTATAAGTGTCAAGAAGCCATTTTGACTTGACCGCTACCGTCTCTGCAATTGGACAAATCTTAATAATGTGTTATCTCAACAGAACATGAAGAAAAATAGTATACATCTACACAGTGACACCATTACTAAAGGGTCACTAATACTGCTAGGTATATACAAAATCTAAAAGAATTTTAGGAAATTCAATAATTTTTGAGTCTATTTGAGGACAAATTACAAAACAAGTTTGGCTGCCTGTCGAGCATTAAAGGAGTTTGCTGCTACAATCGAAACCAGTAGAGGTCATATAATTTATCAAGAATTTTTTCAAAGCCAAGATGTTTAATTTCATTGTGAACGAGGCTTATTAAAGACCAAATTAATTATTTAGGTAAAATAGGGAGCCATTTAGTGATTTTGCTGCGTTCAATCTTCCGATAAACACATACCTTGTCTAATTTCGTATGTGCGTTCCAAGTCAGTGGGTAATTCATTTGATCGTATTTTCGAAATAAATAGTCTGCCATCTCAGAGTCGCGTGATTGCTCAACGGTCATGGTATACGAACGGGGCACTATGAAAAAAAGACTTAGAAAAATATCACCCAAAAAAACAACGCCTAATCAAGCCTTCGGGATCCGGTGGGATGTGGGAGTACTAGGGTGGGGAAACACCGGGGGACGACCTTGAGGTCAATGACCTTGACCCAAGGTCAAGGTCAAATTAAAAAAATCGTACGCTCGAGGTCAGTAACCACCACCGGGGACGACCTAGAGGTCAATGACCTTGACCCAAGGTCAAGGTCAAGTTATAAAAATCACCCAAAACACACGCCTTATCAAGCCTTCGGGATCCGGTGGGATGTGGGAGTACTAGGGTGGAGAACACCGGGCGACGACCTTGAAGTCAATGACCTTGACCCCAAGGTCAAGGTTAAATTTTAAAAAATCGTACGCTCGAGGTCTGTAACCAACACCAGGGTACGACCTTGAGGTCAATGACCTTGACCCCAAGGTCAAGGTCAAATTAAAAAAATCGTACGCTCGAGGTCAGTAACCAACACCGGGGGACGACCTTGAGGTCAATGACCTAGACCCAAGGTCAGGTCAAATTATAAAAAATCGCAGGCACGGCGTACGCTCGGGGTCAGTGACCTTTACGCCCATGTGAGTGACCTTGACCCCAAGGTCAAATTAAAAAAGACGCAGACACGGGGTACGCTCGATATCAGTGACCTTGAACCCAAGGTCAAACTAAAAAATACATAGACAAACGGTACGCTTTGAGGTCAGTGGTCTTGACCCCAAGGTCAAGGTCAAATTAAAAAGTCGCAGACACGGGGTACCCTTATGGTCCGTGACCTTGACGCCAAGGTCAAGGTCAAACTAAAAAGTCGCAGACACAGTTACGCTCGAGATCATTGACCTTGACCACAAGGTCAAGGTCAAATAAAAAAATAGTACGCTCGAGGTCAGTGACCAACACCAGGGACGACCTTGTGGTCAATGACTTGATCCCAAGGTCAAGGTCAAATAAAAGAAATCGTACGCTCGAGGTCAGTAACCAACACTGGGGGACGACCTTGAGGTCAATGACCTTGATCCCAGGGCAATGTCAGATTAAAATACGCAGACACAGGGGTACGCTCGAGATCAGCGACCTTGACGCCAAGGTCAGTGACTTTGACGTAAAGGTCGGTGACCTTTACCCCAAGGTCAAGGTCAAATTTAAAAAAGACGGAGATACGGGTAGGGTAATTTTCACGAAATGCCGAAATTCGGCTATCCTAAAATGACAAAAAAAATTGAAATTATTTGATATTTATTTTATGTGAATTTGATAGTACTAATAATAAATAATAATAATAAATATTTCATTTCGGAATCATCCATATTTGTTAGTAACAATGCAAATCTTAAAAAATAATGTTAGTACTACAAATATTTAGCGTGAGGCACACCAACCCTGGGGGATGTCTACTTGACTGCGTGCAGTCGTATCCACCTCCCCAGGATCGGCGAGTCCCACCTATCAGCTAACGTTCGAAGAATGTTGTTGGGGCTGGCGCGAACCCGGCGTAGCAGAGATGCGCATCTCATGCGCATGATAGCCGAGAAACTAGCAACGTTCGCGTCGGCAAACATACCAGACGCGCTGCAAAAACGGCGGCAGCCCCATCAACACCCGGAACGTGTGCGTATTATATTGTACGCGCAGGTCACTATATGCCTTCTGCGTAAAGTTCACCCACAAGCTGCACGTGTAAAAGGACTGGCAGTAGGCTTTAAAAAGCGTCACCTTTTGACCTGAGCTGTACAACGTGCAAACCTGTGGTGCCAACATCCCACATCGAACAGCCAGTGACCTGCGCTCTCGCTCAAGATCGAGATTATCTTTTAAATCGTCTGAGACCCAATGACCCAGATATTTAAAATTTGCAACTCTTTTAAGAGGTCTGCCGCATAACATAACAGGTGGATATGTGCTATGGGTTTTATTGCCTGCTTTGAATATCATGTATTCGCTCTTAAGTACATTATATTTCAGCCCATGGGTCCCAGCGTACGACTCACACAGTTTAATCAATTTTCTTAGTCCTCTGATCGAAGGGCTCAGCAGAACCATATCGTCTGCATAACTTATGTTATTAATACATACACCATCAATATGACAACCGATTCCAGTTCTGCTAAGCTCTTCGACCAGATTATTCATATATAGATTAAACATTTATGCAGGTGAGTACAACCCCCCCTGCCTCACCCCGCACTCAAGCCTGTACTTGGCTGAAAAGAGTTAGCCCATCTAACACGGTTCTCTTGATTGGCGTACCAAAACTTGAAAGTTTATAACTTCCCGGGGCACGTCTGTCTCAATGTAGTTTACCCCATAGCACTTTATAAGATACCAGGTCAAATTGCTTTTGACAAATCAAGGTAACATGCGAAGACTGGCGTCTTTCTCGACGATGTATAGTACTGCACAGTCCTCTGCTTCAGGCTAGGATAGCACTTTCTGTCGATAAACCGGCCGAAACCCGAATTGAGCATCATTTATTTTGAGATGTGTATCAAGGTGACATAAAAGCAGACTGTCCAGTACCTTAGCTATTGTCGTCGCCAAAGAAATAGGCCTATAATTTGTAAGCACTGATGAGTCACCTGTTTTATTTTTTATAATTGGCACAACAATTGTACGCATTAATTTTTCAGGTAAATAAGAATGACCTAAGCATAAATTTAAAAACATACATAGCACTCTTGGCAAATGAATCCCAGCATACTGCAGGTGCTCGACGCTGAGACCGTCATGCCCGGGCGATTTACCTCTAACCATATTCTTAATTGTAGCAGCAACCTGTTTCGTAGTAAAAATTACGTTTCGCCCGGCGCAGGCGGTCCCAGCATCGGGCGCAGGCAACGGCGACTCATTGTTTAGGGGTGACTGTACTCTAAAATGCTGCCGAAACAGATCTGCAATACTACCATGGTCATGTACACCCTCGACGCTCACGGGAAGGCTCGGCTTATGATTTAATTTATTTGTAGATTTCCAGAATTTTCCGAAATCTTTGTTTGAGTGATGTTTTGCTATTATATCCATTTTGATTTGGTTTTGATTTACTTGACACCACTTTAAACTACATTTGATTTTTTTTCTGGATTCAGTCATATCAGTAAAAACCGGACCAGACCTAGGCTTACCAACCATTAACCAATTCTTATGATAAAGTCGCGCCCTCTCGTGAGCGTTTCGGACATACTTATTCCAGCCAGTTACATGCCTACGTTTTGTTATATTTTTATGACAATAGCTGTATTCAGCAGCGTTTACAAGTATTTTTTCTAAGTTATTATACATCTCATCCAGCAAAGCTAAGTGACGGGAATCATTACACATCCTGTCTGCGCATTGACTAAATTCGCTTGGAAAATCAATTAACTTTAATTCTAAATTACAATAATCATGATATTTAGCTATTTGTTCAGCATCACGTTCACCCCAGATAACTTTGTTTACATGCGCGTACGGATTCACCACCGTAGTCGTAGTTTGCATTTTAATATTATTAAACTTACATTCTAACATAACAGGTAAGTGGTCCGACCAGAATGAGTCATACAATACCGACACATTGAGAATGGCGGGCAGCGCGGCCACTGTCACTACGCAGTGATCGAGCCAGCGCAGACAGCCGTGTGCATCGCTTACAAATGTATAAGTGTCCGATGGTAGTGTATTCATGTCAACGCACGACCATAACTGCTCCGCACAGAACGAAAGTAACTCGTTAGCAAAACGTTCACCCGGGTGTGCGTTAAAGTCACCAAGAATTAAAACTGACTCGACACTATTATTTTCAATCACCGCGTTAATCTCGCTTAGGCACTCTGTGAATTCCAAGAAATTCTCACTGCAATCAGTAGGCATGTACACCGAGAACACCATGAAAGATCGATCACTGAGCGTTACCTTAACAGCTGCAAGGCGCACATTACGGCAGCTGATCACTGTCACAGCAGGGAAAGCACTTTTTCGCCAGAGGAGGGCAACACCTCCGTATGGTCGCCCCCGCAGCACTCCGCTCGAGGTATCCACTGCCGAAGTGCCAGTGTAGGCAAAGTTGTCGTCTATGGTACCCAAAAAAGACAGGTCGTGTGGCAGCAGCCATGTCTCCTGCAACGCTATCAGATCCACCTCCCGACAAAGTTTTCGTATACAGTCCACTGACCTGATTACATTTTTACAGTTAAATGTACTGTAATGTACTAATGTTAGTAGAATTTAATTATGTAGTGGTCCCCCTTATTATCGCGTTTTATGAAAGTTATGACGACATTTAAAAAAATCTAAGTGAGGGAATGACAATTAAGGTGAGGGAATGATTACAGAGAAGTCATGAAGCTTTTTAAATAAAATTAGTTTTCTTTCAATGAAATTTTTATTGAATTAAATTTTGTTCTTAAACATTAAGTAAGATCAATGAGTAATTCCAGCAAATCACAAAATTATTGCAGCACTTTGGCATAACTCTAATTTAAACTTATTTGTATTTATTATGACACTTAATTAAATAAAGATGACAACAAAATCCTTGCTAACTTAAAGATTCATCTAACAGCATTTTTAACAACAGAATAACTTCTTATTTTAAACTTTAGTCTCATAGATAAAATGAATGTTAATTCTCAAAATAATCTATATTTTTGACAATTTTTCTTCCAGTTTTTCCTTTTTTGCCTTCTTTCTCGGGAACTCGTTGCGGATATAGGTTTTACTTGACCTTTTTCTTTCTTTTTTAGGTATTTAATTCTTTCTTTTTCACGAAGTTTTGTTTTAAGTATTATAGGATCAGCTTTCATTTTTTCCCTGCGCTTTCTGCCATATTCTTGCTTTTTAATTTAGCTATCTTCTTTTTTCTTGACATTTCTTAACCTACAACAATATTGCAGCAATAAATTCAAGAATTAATAGAAGCAAACAATAAAAAAAGCCAGTTAGCCCACTCAAAAATCATTCCCTCATGTATCATCATTCCCTCACCATAAGTTTTTATGAGGGAATGATGGTGAGGGAATGACGAAATAAAGAATAACCGCAAAGGACTCGTGACATAACCTTACTTTCAAAAAGATTTTTCTGCTTAAGGAAATTACTCCCGAAAACCATCTTATCTATTCAACTTATAACCAGTAAGAGTACTTACCTTTTGTTTTTTTAGAAGTGATGGAATGACGAGCAAAAAATTAATTTAACTATAAAATTAATGAAATCTTTTCGCAGCGCACACCCTAACACAATCACAGAAAATTCGCCATTTTGATGAATTGGCATTAGTGCCAACTTTCAAAAACTAATGGTAACGTTCGTATTTTATTTAAAATGCGTTCGTGATTCAACTGCCAGTAATAGTGTGAGGGAATGATTTATTTTTGCGGGACACATATTATACATATTCAAATTATAAACGCGTTTTTTACACTAATTTCGGTTTTTCCCATAAAGAGGAATGCCCAAAAATATATGGAGCAAAAACCCATTGCATTTCAATGATTTTTATAAAACAGGAAATATGTGTGATAGGTAATAGCTATACCATGTCATTTTAATGTATCCATGACAATTTCAATAATAGTTTTCGATTAAACCATCACCAAGTAAAAAAAACGTAATGAATTGACTGAAACTTTTAAAAAATCTATGGCTTGTTACAAAGCGGTTTTACAAACGATATTGTTATGAATTGTTCTTGATATTTTTTTTTTTTTTTTTTTTTTTTTACGTGGTAAAATCATCAATGAGTCCTCCCACCCCGGGCAGGGCGGGAGGGACTGTCAGACTTGTACTGACTAAAATCCACGGTGTCCTTCAGTAGCCCTTTATGTACCGGGGTCACGGTGAGGAAATAATCCCGCAACCCCGGCAGGCTTTGGCCCTCTGAGAGGGGGGCCCCGTCATTATGCTGACGCTCTTTGAGGCGCGCGTGGGACACAACGCGCCGTCGACCCGGGCATGGTCCTTGGTCGGGCAGCGAGTTGCCCTTTACTCGCTGCCCGCATGCCCGCGCCTACGGTGGCCGGAGATCATCAAGCGACGTCCGTCGCCGTGGGCGCCTACCACTGCGGCTGGGGCGGAGGGAGGACGCTGTCCTCTCTCGCTCGCGGCCTGCCTCCTCCTTGACGAGCATTACTGCCTCGCAGAAGGAGCTGACCGCTTCCCACTCCGTCTCGCCCCGCAGCATGGCCGCAACCAATGCCGGGCGCGAGAGGTCTCCGCCTATCGCAGCCGTGAGGACACGTCGGTGCTCCGCCCAAGCTGGGCAGTCTTGCACCGTATGCTCCACCGTGTCCTCCGGGCGATCTTCGCAGTGGTGACACCCAGGCGTCTCCTCCTTTCGCATCAGCCACAGGTACCTCCCGAAACTTCCGTGTCCGGTGAGGACCTGCGTCAAGCGGTAGGTCAGGACGCCATGACTTCTCTCCAGCCACTCCTCAAAGAGGGGTCTTACCGCCGCAATTGCGGCGTGCCCGGCCTTCGGTCGCGACAGTCGTCCCCTCCATACTGCCCTGAGATCGCGCCGGAGCTCTTCCCGCCGCGCCTCGACTTCTCGAGGCAGCGGGGTTATGCCCCGGCGCTGCGCCTCCACGCGCCACTCATAGACGCGCTGGAGGGCAGTCGCCTCCAGATCCCAGGGCAGCAATCCGGCAAGAAGGTTGGCCGATTCGCCGGCAATCGTGCGGTATCCCCGGATCATCCGGATAGCCATGACCCTCTGGCATGCGACCAACTTTAGTGGTCGCGTCCGGATGCTCGGGGCCCACACGGGGGCCCCGTAGAGGGCCATGGACCGCACGACGCCGGCGTACAGCCTACGGCAGGAGGCGTTTGGCCCGCTGAGATTGGGCAGGAGTCGCCTGAGGGCGCCTGCTGCCCGGTTCAGCTTTGGGGCCAAACTCAGGAAATGCTCCCTGAAGTTCCACCGGCTGTCGAGGACGAGTCCCAGGTACTTCATCGTCCTCAAGACGCCGATGCGAACTCCTCCCACCGTTATGCTGTAACCCGACTGTGGCGCGTTGACGCGGCCATGAAAACACATGGCCGCCGTCTTGTGCAGCGCCACGTCGAGTCCCAACCGCCGGATCCTATCGACGACTGTCGCGACCGCTTCCGTCGCCACGTCGGCCGCCGCCTCGTGCGACTCTCCCTGCGCCAAGATGAGCGTATCGTCAGCGTAGCATACTACGCTGACGCCTTCAGGGAGGTCGCCGCGCAGCACCCAGTCGTACCCGATGTTCCACAGGTGCGGTCCCAGGACCGAACCCTGTGGAACACCGCACGACATCTCTCGCCGGTTCCACTCTCCCCGGTGACCGGGTAGATGACGGCTCTGTCCGTCAGGTAGTCCTCGACTATGCGACGGAGGTAGGTCGGCACCCGGTGATACCGGAGTGCCTCCCTGATGCAACTCCAGGGCAGGGTGTTAAAGGCATTGGTGATGTCTAATGACACCGCCAAGACGACCCTGCCCCGGGCTACTGCATCCCCCGTCGTGAGGGCTCTCACGCGCGTGATGGCGTCCACCGTCGAGCGCCCCCTGCGGAAGCCAAACTGGCTCTCCGACAGGTTCGGGCCCACCCGGTTCAGGTGCCCGACGAGGCGGTCTGCAATTACTCTCTCAAAGAGCTTGCCCACCTCGTCGAGCAGCACGATGGGCCGGAATGCGGACGGAGAGTCCGCAGGGCGCCCGGACTTCTGGATGAGGACCAGTTTCCCCGTCTTCCAGCGAAGCGGGAACTGGCCCCTCTCCAAGCACGCGCTTAAAAGCCCCCCCAGTCGAGGACCGAGAGTCCCGAAGGCCAGGACCCAGGCTTTCCCTGGCAGGCCGTCGGGTCCTGGGGCGGTATTTTTGGCCTTGAGCCGCTGTACCGCCACTCTCAGATCTACCTCGGTCACCTCTGGAGCATCGTAGACGTCGTCGTCGCTGTGGTCCGCGTTTGCGTCAGCTTCTTCCTCAGATTCCGTCGGAGACGGAGCCATGGGCGGGGGAGCATACTCCTCCCCTCGCGAAGGGAACAGGGCGCTCACCACGTCCTCCACGAACTGAGGCCGGAGACTCTGTGTCAACGGGGGAGCCCAGGGGCGGAGCCTTTCTCGCACCCACTTGTAGGGGCGGCCCCATGGGTCCCCGTCCAGAGTCCCAGCATCTCCTCGCGGGCCAATTCCTTGGCCCGCCAGATCGCGTCGCGGAGGACGGTCTTCGCTGCCCTGTAGCCCTCGTACAGCTCCGCCTCTACGGCTGCCGCAATTAAAGTGATTACGGATTATTATACTTATGGCTATTAACTTAATAAATGAAAACAACTGAATATCTGCTACGTTCTTTTATTGATTTTTAAATGTTATATATTTTCTATATCAAAAAAAGGCGCTGGCTGTTGAAGCCCTTTGTGTCTTGCAAATGCAAGATGGTATAGCATGCTTATTATATGGGCACAGCTGCCTAAAGTTCTACGACCATGAATGCATGAACAAGCGTATTCTTTAATTGCGTCTTTGCTGTTGTGACTCGGTGTATACATGATGTATGTATAATACGTTCTGGATCGAACATGCCGCGACTGTATGCGTCCTCTTAATAAAGCTTTCTCACCATAGTCACCAATATTAATCAGATGAGAATGTCGGTACACTTCTATTTCGTAAGTACCGTTCCCTCTTACATGTTCCCAGCAGTAGGACCGAGCTATCTTTAAATGATATGTGCCTACAGCGAACAAAATCAGTTCGTTGTACGAAAACCTTGGAAAATCTTGTAGGTTTGGGGGGTTTGCCTGTAACCTCTCAAACGCTACTCTTTGCCAATTCATATTTTGCTGGTCCACATAATCTGCCAGCAGGTTCGGTTTGCGTGACCGAACCGACCGAACGTGGCGTGACCCCGCTGCTTCGAGAAGTCGAGTCGCGACGGGAAGAGCTCCGGCGCGATCTCAGGGCAGTATGGAAGGAACGACTGTTGCGACCGAAGGCCGGGCACGCCGCAATTGCGGTGGTAAGACCCCTCTTTGAGGAGTGACTGGAGAGAAGTCATGGCGTCCTGACCTACCCATTGACGCAGGTCCTCACCGGACACGGAAGTTTCGGGAGGTACCTGTGTCTGATGCGAAAGGAGGAGACGCCTGGGTGTCACCACTGCGAAGATCGCCCGGAGGACACGGTGGAGCATACGGTGCAAGACTGCCCAGCTTGGGCGGAGCACCGACGTGTCCTCATAGGCGGAGAACTCTCGCGTCCGGCATTGGGTGAGAGTTCTGCTCCTTCTGCGAGGCAGTAATGCTCGTGAAGGAGGAGGCGGGCCGCGAGCGAGAGAGGACAGCGTCCTCCGTCCGCCCCAGCCGCAGCGGTAGGCGCCCACGGCGACGGACGTCGCTTGATGATCTCCGGCCACCGTAGGCGCGGGCATGCGGGCAGCGAGTAAAGGGCAACTCGCTGCCCGACCAAGGACCATGCCCGGGTCGACGGCGCGTTGTGTCCCACGCACGCCTCAAAGAACGTCAGCATAATGACGGGGCCCCCCTCTCAGAGGGCCAAAGCCTGCCAGGGTCGCGGGATTATTCCCTTATCGTAACCCCGGAACATAACAGGCTATGAAGGACACCGTGGGTTTAGTCAGTAGAAGTCTGACAGTCCCTCCCGCCCTGCCCGGGGTTGGAGGACTCATTTGATGATTTTACCACGCCAGTGACCGGTCACAATTGACGCAATGGTTGTTTCTATCCATATTACTTATTTTTCGTTAATAGCACAAATCGCAGTATAGGGTAAAGCGGTCGTCGTAAAAATAGACAGTAACACAAATTAAGTATTTGACAGAAAAAATAATTCTTTTTTTTACGTTGCTGCTGGCAATAAACCATTTGCTCGGCCAGTTATTAAAACCTTAACCAAAAAGGCCAGAAGAATAAAACAATTCTATATAGCAAGGCGTGTGCCTTCCTAGTTCCTACACAGAAATTGTTATTATGGTCCTGTCTTGTTTGGTTATGGTTTTCTGCGAAACTAATAGCGTATTTATGACCTCTTATTAAAGGTCTATTTAGATGTTTATAAATTATTTTAATCGACTCTGAGTTTTTTTTGGGCATCCTTCTTTATAATATTTTTAAGCAATCCAACCTACTTGAATATGATTCGAATGATTTTTGTGCTTTTTTGGTAAATAAAAGTAAATAAAATTGGTACTCGGGACACAGTGAGGGAATGATTTTAGGAACATTATGGTTATGCATTTTCATTTATTTTTTCTTGGGGTCAAGGTCATTAACTTCAAGGTCGTACCCCGGTGTTTCCCCACCCTAGTACTCCCACATCCCACCGGATCCCGAAGGCTTGATTAGGTGTTGTTTTTGGGTGATTTTTATAATTTGACCTTGACCTTGGGGTCAAGGTCATTGACCTCAAGGTCGTCCCCCGGTGTTGGTTACTGACCTCGAGCGTACGATTTTTAAATTTGACCTTGACCTTGGGGTCAAGGTCATTGACTTCAAGGTCGTCGCCCGGTGTTTCCCCACCCTAGTACTCCCACATCCCACCGGATCCCGAAGGCTTGATTAGGCGTTGTTTTTGGGTGATTTTTATAATTGACCTTGACCTTGGGTTCAAGGTCATTGACCTCAAGGTCGTCCCCCGCTGTTTCCCCACCCTAGTACTCCCACATCCCACCGGATCCCGAAGGCTTGATTAGGCGACGTTTTTGGGTGATTTTCATAATTTGACCTTCACCTTGGGGTCAAGGTCATTGACCTCAAGGTCGTCCCCCGGTGTTTCCCCACCCTAGTACTCCCACATCCCACCGGATCCCGAAGGCTTGATTAGGCGATGTTTTTGGTTGAAATTTTTCTAAGTCTTTTTCATTGCTTTTTGCTCAAAATTTTAAGTCCCAGACGCCTTCACAATGAAAGTTAAATTTTGCCTCCTAGCTCAGCAGGCATTGACCTCACAAAAAAAACTCCCGGGAAAAAGTTGTTTCTTTTGATGTCCTCCATACGATAAAACCATAAAAAGTAAGTATTATTAAGTTTGAAAAATTCATCAAAATTTTTCTGTGTTTTTTCCTCAGTGCCCCGTTACGTACACTCCAACCAAACTGCGTCAAAACAAAAACAGAAGAGAAAGTTTCGTTCGCTGACATGGTTAAGACCAACAAGAATAGTTATCTGCGCCCAAATAACCTTAGTTCTATTGCAATTTATCCAACAGATAAATTAAAATCAAGTGACGACACAAAATGTCTCGTACAAACAATCATACGCCCTGAAAAAATAAAATTGCACGTCAGAGGATTGCATAAGACAAAGAACGGGGGCGTCATAATCAGCACAGAAACTAAAGAAGATATTGAAAAAGTTCGGAAATCATGTCAGATGAGTAATTCGGGCCTGAAAGTGGAAGAGCCCCATAAAAGAAGATCAAGAATCAAAATTATAGGAGTGCCACCCACATTAAGCGATCAAGAAGTGTTCAATTGCATATATATGAGCAAAATATAGTCGACAAGTTGCCTAATTTACCCCGAAACTTATTTATGACCTCCATTAAATTAAGTCACAAGTCCGGTACAAAAGAAGCACCGACTTGCAACTTTATTCTTGAAGTTAATGCAAGCATAAGAAAGACCTTAATCAACCAAAATCGAGTGTACATTAATTGGACATCCTGCCCAGTGAGGGACTTTACACTTGTGACCAGGTGCTTCAAATGTCACCAGTACGGACACGCTGCAAGGACTTGCCGGGACACTACCGATACGTGTGGAAATTGTGGGGAACAAGGCCATAAGTCTAATGATTGCACTAAGCTACTTCAACTACCGACGTGCGCATCATGCCTGCGTTATAAAAAACCAAGTAACCATAAAACAGGAGATCAAGATTGCCCGGCAAAGAAAATAGCTGAGACGAGATACATCAATTCAATTGATTATAATGACATCACATAACAGCGCTAATTTAAACTTACCAATCTTTTTATTCATTGTATTATTTATAGTTTCTTCATGAGTACCTTTGTAATTTTATTATTACAACTCACCTACTTAATAAATGCAATCTGCACAGTTTCGTATTTTTGTTGACAAGACATTTTTGTTTGTGTTTAAAATATGACCTAGTTTTAGTTTTATGCATCAAACTGTATCTTTCTAGTATTAAAACAATATTAATTATAGTTTATTAGTATGATAGTTATTTGTTTAAGGAATTTTAGAAAGTAATTTTTACAGGTTTAATAAATTACCTGAGATACAGGTTATATACCTAGTTCAGGTACAGTTCAATTTATTATTACCTATAGTTCTAAGGCCCAAATTGTAAATATTTTTGTCCATCCATTTATTTCAATAAACAATTATCAATTATATATCAAAATCATAGGACTGAAGGATAGCCCTAACCTATGAACTCTAGGTGTCAAATCTTTTTTTGAATGGGATGCTTTTAATGCATTACAGTCAGTGAAAACTTTAAATTTCCACCCGAAGAGATAATTTCTAAAATGGTCTATAGATTTTACTACTGCTAGCGTCTCTAATTCATATGAGTGATAGCGACTCTCCGTATCAGTTGTTTTGTGGCTAAAATAGGCAACGATATGTGGAAGATTGTTCCTCCTCTGAATTAAAACTGCTCCATACCCATCACTACTCGCGTCAGTGTGGAGTTCTATAGATAGATTTGGATCAAAAATTTTTAGAACGGGTTCTGTGACAAGGCGGTTAACAATATCTGCAAAAATTTTATCGTGTTCTGGGGTCCAACAAATATTACCCTTCCCGGAAGTCAAGGGATATATGGGTTTCATAATTTTTGAAAAATTGGGGATAAATTGCCGGAAATAAGTAGCTAGACCGATGAATTGACGGACTTGTTTAACAGTTTTTGGTGTGGGGACATTTTTTAAAGCTTCAACTTTACATGGATTTGGCCTCACTTCGCCAGCTGATATAACAAAACCTAAATATACAATTCGTTTCTTCATAAAAGAACATTTTTTAAAGTTAAATGAAAAACCGGCCTTGGACAAAGTATCTAACAATTTGTCAAGACGGCCCAACCCCTCTTCTATGAATTCTGATGCAGAGAGTACGTCATCCATATAGACTAAGATTTTACCATCATTAAGAGGCTTGAGTGCTGTATTTATAGCTCTTTGAAATACTTGAGGAGCATTTCTCAGACCGAATGGCATAGTTAACCATTCAAACTGACCTGTTGGTGTAACGAATGCAGTTTTTTCGATGGATTCCTCATTAACTTTAATTTGGTGAAATCCAGAGGCCATATCTATACTAGAAAAGAAGTGAGCTCCATGCAATTTATCTATTTGATCATTTATCAAAGGAAGAGGGTAACTATCCGGCCTAGTGTTACTATTGAGCTCTCTATAATCCACGCACATACGATCAGAGCCATCTTTTTTTTAACCAATAAAATCGGACTTGCAAAAGGTGAAGAACTTTCCCGAATTATATCCGCGTCTAAAAATTCGTGAACCATTTTATTCACTTATCGGATACTATCGGATTCAGCGGGGGATAACCTCCAAGTCAACCAAGTCTCGCTTGTGCCGCGTTCCGATGCGGACGTGTTTGAATATTCTGTTTTCCGATTAGCGCAGCGCAAGCTGACGCTCGTATTTTACCCGCCATGAGTGACAAACTAGTGGCGAATGAGCTGCTGGCGTTCCTGCAACAAAAGCTGGATGTGATGGACGAGGTGTCCGCTGTCCAGATCTGCGCAACGAACTTCAGCGAGGACGACATAGCTGCTGCCAAGCTGTTATTGTTCAGTGTGCTGAACAAGCGCGACCAGATGGTGTCCCGCCGGCGTGACGGGACTAAGAAGAGCCTGCAGGATATTATCACGCTGTTCAAGGAGACTGACCCTGACGACGTGCCGACGTTTGTGGCGAAGGCGCTACACAAGCTGCCTCCCGTCACCTTCGACCACGTCGACGTAACCAGCCTTTTGAAGGACATTGTCTTTCTGAAGGCCCGCCTGGCGGATGTGCTAACGAAGTTAGATGCATCCCAGAATACCGTCGCTGATTTGCGTAAGGAAGTTAGCGAATTGCGCAACAGTGTGGCGGTAATTAGATCACCTGCCGATGCGTCTAACGTTAACACGTGTCGCGGAGCCGGCCTCGATTTATCGTCGTCGAATTCCGCGTCAGCAGTTTCGTCGCCGGCGCATCCGTCGATTGCTGAGCTTGCAGTGCGCCCCGCCTGCGTGCCCCGCAGCCCCGCGCTCGTCACCGCGGCTCCTCCGAGCAGCGCCGCACGTACCCCTGGCCCTGTCCCGCTACCAGTGTCTGCAGTCCAGGTGAATCCCCCTCAAAGGGATTTTGCTAGCGTCACCGCAAGTGTGCCTGGCGCTCCCCGTAAGCCCGTGCTTGAAAAGGCACCGAAACGGGCAGTTGATGATGATGGTTTCGTGACGGTGCAAAGGAGGAAGCGCCGTCAGCGAGCCAGCAAGAACCGCTGCGGCAAGGCTCCTACGGAGCCCAACACTATACGTGCCGCCATGCCGAACACTCCGGTGTATATCTCCCGCCTACACTACACCACCAAGGCTGAGGACATCGTCGAGTACGTGCGCCAGAAGACCAAGTACACGCCGAGAGTGCAGTTATTGGAATCGCGCCGCAACGTCAACTTCAAGGCGTTCGTGGTGCGTGTACCAACATGTTTTCTGCACCTCGTCATGGAGGAGGACTTTTGGCCGAAGGATGTGGTGTTCCGTCGCTTCCGCGGACAAGTGCCACCAGAACGCACAATGACTAGTGCACAGTGAAGTGAAGTGTTTACTAACATAGCCTTAAGTTTCTATTTACTAACAAAAGTTGTTTTTATAAATTTATGTATGTTAGATTGTAAGGTATATGTCTATGGGCCAATGTAGCCTGAATATAAATAAATAAATAAATAAATAAATAAAATAAATAACCTATATGGGCGCCTGTGTACGATTTTATTTGTATCAATCTAATTAATTATAAGTTCACCGGTAGATACACGAGAGGTGGGAAGCTTTTGTATGAAATTAGAAGAATATTTTTTAAGGATCTCAATTAGTTGATCCTTGTCTCTTCCTACAAGATCTGTATCGATTAATGCCATATCAAAGGTCTTCTTGACTTTTGAACAGGCGTTGAAAGTTCTTGTTTTAAAAAAAGTCAAACTATCACTATTAATTTTAACAGAAACTCCTTGCTCTTGTAAGGTCCTTACGTCTCTTACAACCAGCTGCCAGCGTAGATTGCCATGAGACTAACGGGTTCTGTTCGCATGAGGTGTTGGATTAAATAAAAGAGATGCTTGATGTCTTCTCAGCTATTTAATTTAATGGTGCACATATAGGTACAGGATCTCAGCACTTGTCAAGCTTCCTTACACGGTTATGGTTATAGTCACAACACTTACTTTAGGTAGAACATACTACCATCTATCCAGGTCGAACCGTGGACATGCCACGCAGTCAGCATTCACAGCCTGTGTGTTTTGTAGAATCTAATACGTGGCTTGGAACCAGAGCTTGTCCTAGCTTACTTCATGTGTGCCAAGCGCAGAGAAGACCCCTTGGTTTGAACCCTTTTTTTTTTTTTTTTTTTTTTTTTTTTTTTTTTAACGTGGTAAAATCATCAAATGAGTCCTCCCACCCCGGGCAGGGCGGGAGGGACTGTCAGACTTGTACTGACTAAAATCCACGGTGTCCTTCAGTAGCCCTTTATGTACCGGGGTCACGGTGAGGAAATAATCCCGCAACCCCGGCAGGCTTTGGCCCTCTGAGAGGGGGGCCCCGTCATTATGCTGACGCTCTTTGAGGCGCGCGTGGGACACAACGCGCCGTCGACCCGGGCATGGTCCTTGGTCGGGCAGCGAGTTGCCCTTTACTCGCTGCCCGCATGCCCGCGCCTACGGTGGCCGGAGATCATCAAGCGACGTCCGTCGCCGTGGGCGCCTACCACTGCGGCTGGGGCGGAGGGAGGACGCTGTCCTCTCTCGCTCGCGGCCTGCCTCCTCCTTGACGAGCATTACTGCCTCGCAGAAGGAGCTGACCGCTTCCCACTCCGTCTCGCCCCGCAGCATGGCCGCAACCAATGCCGGGCGCGAGAGGTCTCCGCCTATCGCAGCCGTGAGGACACGTCGGTGCTCCGCCCAAGCCGGGCAGTCTTGCACCGTATGCTCCACCGTGTCCTCCGGGCGATCTTCGCAGTGATGACACCCAGGCGTCTCCTCCTTTCGCATCAGCCACAGGTACCTCCCGAAACTTCCGTGTCCGGTGAGGACCTGCGTCATGCGGTAGGTCAGGACGCCATGACTTCTCTCCAGCCACTCCTCAAAGAGGGGTCTTACCGCCGCAATTGCGGCGTGCCCGGCCTTCGGTCGCGACAGTCGTCCCCTCCATACTGCCCTGAGATCGCGCCGGAGCTCTTCCCGCCGCGCCTCGACTTCTCGAGGCAGCGGGGTTATGCCCCGGCGCTGCGCCTCCACGCGCCACTCATAGACGCGCTGGAGGGCAGTCGCCTCCAGATCCCAGGGCAGCAATCCGGCAAGGAGGTTGGCCGATTCGCCGGCGATCGTGCGGTATCCCCGGATCATCCGGATAGCCATGACCCTCTGGCATGCGACCAACTTCAGTGGTCGCGTCCGGATGCTCAGGGCCCACACAGGGGCCCCGTAGAGGGCCATGGACCGCACGATACCGGCGTACAACCTCCGGCAGGAGGTGTTTGGCCCGCCGATATTGGGCAGGAGTCGCCTGAGGGCGCCTGCTGCCCGGTTCAGCCTCGGGGCCAAACTCAGGAAATGCTCCCTGAAGTTCCATCGGCTGTCGAGGACGAGTCCCAGGTACTTCATCGTCCTCCCGACGCGCTCCCGGCGCGCGGCAACGCACGCTTCGCGCAGCGCTGCTAACTCGCGCGACCACCAGTACAGCTGACGCCGGGCGCGTCCTTGCCGGACCCGGGGCATGGCCACGTCGCAGATCTCCGACATGGCCTCCCGGAACCACTCGGCCTCGTCGTTTATGTCGGCAGGCCTGTCCGGTGATGACACCCAGGCCCGCACGATCGAGGCTTCCAGGAATAGCTCCCGGTCCAGCTGCTTCAGCGCCCATCGCGGACCACTTGGGTTCCGTCCACTTGGGACCGGCGCGTCTGAGGTCTGGGCGGAGACGTCGAACCGGATATACCGGTGGTCGGAATAGGTCTCCACCTCCTCCACAACACGCCAGTCGGTGACGCGCGGCGACAGGTCGGAGGTGGCGAACGTAATGTCCACCACCGACTCGCCCCGCATCCGCACGCACGTGGGGACAGAACCCCGGTTCTCGATGACCAGGCCATGTGCCTGGGCCCAGTGCTCGAGCATCCTGCCCCGCGTGTAGTCCGTGTACCGGGAACCCCAAGCCACATTCTTGGCATTGAAGTCCCCGAGGACGAGCGCGGGGAGGGAACCAAGGGCGACGACGACGTCTCCCAGCTCCACTAGGGAGTCTTGGAACTCGGCGAGAGATCGGTTCGGGGAGAAGTAAACGCCTACCACGGCGATCTCCCCGAACCGGGCTGCGACAATCCCGCGCCCTCTCTGTACGCGATCGAGAGGCGGGGTACCGGCGGCGGCCGACGAAATTAGGGTCACCGAGCCGTCCAGGTCCGCTACCCAGTCGTTCCTGGGCGGGACAAAATACGGCTCGGCGACCACGGCGACGTTTATCAACCACTGCGCCATGCTCTGGAGCAAAAGATCCTGAGCAGCGGCGCAGTGGTTGATGTTCGCCTGGAGGAAGCGCAATGGAGACATTATTCTGAATCCATTGCGGCCTCCTCCAGGGCCCCCTGCGAGGGCGCAGCCACGGCGGCGGCGGCGGCGGCAGCGGGAGCGGCGGCGGCGGCGGTGGCAGTGGCGGCGGTGACGGCGGCGGCAGAGGGCCTACCTCTGCGCCTGGCTTCAGTGGGTGGAGCGCAGGACTTTCCCCCAGCCCGGTGATCGGCCGGCTTGCCAGCCGCCTCACATGCGAAGCAGTGAGGCGGGGCGGAGCACGAGCCGGCCTTGTGACCGGGCTGACCGCAGCGCAAGCACCTATCGCTGCGGTCCACCTCCGAGGTGCAGACGCATGCCGCGTGGTTACCCACTTGGCAGCGGTAACACCTCAGGGGTCGGGGTTCCAGGATCTTTACCTGCGCCGACACCCATCCCACCAGGAGCCTTCGGCCCTCCTGTATCTTTTTGGCCGCCGTAACGGGGCAGCTAACCGTTACGGTTTGCAGCCCCGCAAATCCAGGACGCAGAGCGCCCGCCCTCACCTCCTCGGGAGAGCACCCCCCAGTCCTGGCAACGGCGGCCACCACTTCTTCCGCCGTCACTGAGTCGTCCAGACCCAGAATGCGCATGTCTGCGCGCTTGGTGGGTCTGGAGACGCGGGCCTCCTCCGCATTTAAGGACGCTCTGAGCCGTTCGGCCAGAGCGTCAGCGGTGGGGCCACTGGCCGCGCCAGGGAGCTCCAACATGCGGGCCCCCGTTGCAGTGACCCGCAGACGGAGGCCGCCGGTGATTCCGAGCTCCCCAAGGTTTACCGCCTCGCGCGCCTTCGCGAGCACGTCGCGGTACGACACGCCCTTCTTGACCGCGTCCGGCTGCAGCGTTATCACCACAGCCGCGGTCTTTGGGGCGCGCAATCGCGCCGCGACGTCGCGCTCCTTTCGCTGTCGCCGCCTCTCCCTCCGCTTCTTGGATCGGGCCGCCTTGGCAGCCTTTCTCCTCTCCCCGGCCACTTGCCAATCGGCGCCGGCCGGAGGAGCCTCTGGAGGAGGCTGCTTCTGCTGGGGCGGCCGGCGATCTGCCTGGGCCCTCCTTTTTGCCGCCAGTGTTGGCCTCGCTGGCGTCGAGGTCGAGGTCGGAGTCGTAGTCGGCCGCGCCGACCCCGAAGGGCCCGGCCTAGCCTGGCTGGGCGCGGCTGGAGCCGACCTCGCCCCCGCCGGGGCCGACCCCGCCCCCGCAGGGGCTGTCCGCACCGGGGCCGTCTGCGCAGGGGCGATCCGCGCCGGGGCCGACCTCGCCTGAGGCGGCCTCGTCGTCGGGGGGGAGTTCGACGCGGCCGCGGCCGCGTACGAAGACGCCAGCGGGGGCCTCAGCACGCGGCTCTCCAGCACGGAGAACCGCCGCTCAAAGGCGGCCAGCTCCTGCCGCACCAGGGTGAGGACTGGGTTCTCCCCCGGCGCTGGCGCTGGCCGGCCTTTCTCCTTGGGGCTCCCCGGTGGTGCCCCCCGACGCCCGGCCGCCTGCATTCCGGCCAATTCGGCCCTCAGGGCGGCGTTCTCCTTTTGGAGAGCCCCCATGGCGGCGGTCAGGCGGGTGACCTCCGTCCGCAGATCGGACAAATCGTCCCTTGCGGACGGAGTTTCGCCATACAGTCGCGCCGCCGCCACGATGGAGGTCATAGCCTCCGCGATCGCATCTTCGCGCGTCTTTTTCCTTCTTTTCATGGCGACCGCGCGCATCGCGGACGCCACGACCTCCTTTAGTTTGGCCTCATTCGAGGCCAGGCTTGCGTTGGGCTCTCCAAGAGAGGGCCCCCTTCCCGAAGTCTTGCCTCGGCCCTTACCCCGCACGCTCGTGGGGATCTTGGGGGCCGAGACAAGCCCTCCTCCGACGACGATTGGACGCCCTTTGATCGTCGGCGCTTCAGGAACTCGGACCTACGGTCAGAGTCCCTCCGGTCCCTTTCCCCGCTCCCAGAGGCTGAGCTCCGGGAGCTGGAGACGTCCGATGCAGAGTCGGACTCCGACTCTGGCACCATCGTCGTCTCCTCGTTCGGAGCGGCACACTGTGCCCGCTCGTTATTCGGTGCCGGTGAGGAGGACGTGCTGGACAAGTCCAGCGACTCCCCCCCACAGGCACGTGAGCCACCTTGGCTCGCTGCGGCGACTGCCGGTGAATTGGGGTTTTCTTTAGTATGTTTTTCCATATTGTTCCCACGAGTATATAATATTATCCAACCAACCAACCAAAAATTACGGGGTTCGCACTAACGGCTGATTTTCCCCACAGCTACCCGTCAACCAAGCTGTCAACCTCCCTCGCGGTGCGCCGCCGCTTGGAGGTTCGGGGATGGTTTGAACCCTGAGAACAATATCAGAAAGCATCCGTGAGCATTTCAATACCATAATCATGGCGGGTGATGCCATGTAATTGCAACAAAACATGAAATAATTATCGATACATACGCTTATGCGGTTCCTTTATATTAATACACTTTCATTTTCGCCGCTGTCCCACTCCTTGTACGCGTCATAAGAATTTAATTAAATAATTATTCTTTTTCTTTATAAATCAGTCAGGTCTATAACGTGTCCAGATTCCAAGAAAAAAGGAAGCCAAAGGTTCAACGTCATCTAATCGCTCAAACCCGCTTCTAGGCTTTTGCCTTTTAGACCATGCGTTATATAATTAAATTTAATTCAACTGAAATCTATCACAATTAATTATTTGAATTTTATCTATGTACTTATTTTATTTTATTTAGAAGTTAAAGTATCGTAAATAAATATGTTACTCTCTAACGCCATCTATCAGTGAACTGTAACCATTCACTATCAGTTCGCGCTTCTGCTACTAGAGGGCGCTACCCGTCTAAAATAATCAATAACTACTTTTATACTTACATCTTTCCCCAGTTAAAAAAATTTCTACTTGCTGAGAATTTTTTTTTGCCCCACGTTGGGCGCCAATTGTAAGGTCCTTACGTCTCTTACTTTTTCAGTATTAATCTTATCACATTTTTCAATGACCTTCTGTAGAATTAATTGTTGTTCAGAAGTCAATGAATCAAAACATTCTAAACCTTGGTCCAAGCTAACTGAATTAATATAATTGTCAGGTATACTAAAAATCTTATTATTATTTAATGTGCTGTCTAAAGTTATCAAAAATGCTTTGCAAAAATCCATACCTAAAATGATTGGAGTAATTATGTTGGGAACTATGTAAAATTCTATAACTTTAATTTTATTTAAATAATTAGTGGGTAACTGCATAAAACCTAAACATTGAATTCTTGAACCATCTGCAGCCCTTACATTTTGACCTTTTGGTAACTTAACTAATTTAAATCCATATTTCCTATATAATTTATGCGAATTATCCCCCAATATTGAGCAAACTGCTCCAGTGTCTAGCAAACCATAAACTTCCAAATCTAAAACTTTTACCAATAAATGTGGTCGAATGTCATGTGTCTTAGCTTCAAAGTGAGCCACATCAATATGTGATGGGAAAGATGTTAAATTAATCACTAAGTTTTTGTGACTCACCTTAATTAGTTTTTTGAGCACTTTGGGCAGTTAAATCTTTTAAAGCCTTTTTCACCACATTTAAAGCAGACCAACTCTTTTGAAGTTTGACACTTGCTTGTGAAATGATTTGTGGTGTTACACCTAAAACATTTTTTTCCCTTTGCTTGTGAAGTAGAAGGAGCGTCAACAACAGCAACTGGTTCTCCAGACCTATCTGACCTTGGTTTATGATCAGTTTTCTTCGTAGGCTGAAAATCCTGACTAAGTTTCACTTTTGAGAGGTTAGGTTCTACAAATTGTTCTGACCTAGCTCGAGCAAGTTCTAATTTCTTACCATACAAAAGTAGATCTTTAATGGAATTAATATCTAGTAAAGCCATTTCCTTCATATATTCAGGTCTTATGTTGTGCATTAGGATTTCTAATTGTTCATCGTCAGAGAGACGTTTAGACAATCTATTAAACATACCCTGCATAATTAACAAATAAATTATTATTGTCTCGTGCTTTGCCTGCGTACGGGAGCGTATTTCCTGAGTCAACCTATAATCAAGGTCGGGAATGTCGAAATCTTCCCTTAAACGAGCAAGTAAATGTTTATATGATGTGAAGGTTTGTTTGTATGACCTAAACCAATGTAATGCAGACTTATCTAAAAGATCTGAGAAAGCAATCAATGCACGATCTGCAGATATACCTCGAGCCTGTCTCAACTCTTCTAAACGTTCAATGAAACTCCTAACACATGTAGTACCGTCATACTTTAAATTTAAAGAACAAAGATTAATTCGTCTTTCTTTAACAACCACTAATTGTGTTTTTTCTGCTGATTCATTTTCAGAGGAGGGATCATGAATAGACTGCATATCTTCTTCAGAAACATCCTCTAAAGATATTATCAACGTTACCAATTTATTTTTAAGTTCAATTAATTCCGGTGATTTATCTTTCACACGTGAAATTCTCATTAAGTAATATTGCGAACGAGCTAATATTCGCTTAACAGTGGAGCTATCTCCCTCTGTTAAATCCCTATGTAATAGGCACAGCTCTTCTATAGGTTCCAAGCATAAGCGTACCTCTTCTGCACTTGCGGGCGTTGCATAATCCTCTGGTTTAATGATACCTCTCCGAAATAGGCCACACAGACTGCGATACTGCCTGCGAAGGACATCCCTGGTCGCCTTTACATCTGTGGATATATTAAAATATTTAAGCTCATGTAATAATTCTTCTTTACGAAGATAGTCAATCCAGATTGTCTTATCCATATTGAATTTAAAATATTTAATCAGTCTTTGATAAGTATTTTGAATCCAATTTTAAAGTTAAGTGTATGTAAATAGTAATTTTACATTAATCAAGGTGAATTAAATTAAATTAGAGTCGATCCATTCAAGTAGTTGCACAAGTTTACAAAGTTAACATGACATGTGGCATAACCTTACTTTTTAACACAAAGTGTTGATGTTTCTAAGTTGTATGACTTTATATAAATCAAGAGGAGTCTATACATTTAAGCTTTGCTACATCAATAACGTGGAAAGATTTGCCTTTTAATAATAATGTTAACATGTGCTATCAACTAATTTTGAAAACTCAAATTCAGAGAATGTACTAAGTTAAATGACTCTAATTAGGTACTAAAAATTAAGTTAAATTAATTTAAGTTAGATCAAGCTCTTAATCTTGAAATGAAGATTCCAATCTGACCTCATGCCCCACGTTGGGCGCCAATTGTAAGGTCCTTACGTCTCTTACCACCAGCTGCCAGCGTAGATTGCCATGAGACTAACGGGTTCTGTTCGCATGAGGTGTTGGATTAAATAAAAGAGATGCTTGATGTCTTCTCAGCTATTTAATTTAATGGTGCACACATAGGTACAGGATCTCAGCACTGGTCAAGCTTCCTTACACGGTTATAGTTATAGTCACAACACTTACTTTAGGTAGAACATACTACCATCTATCCAGGTCGAACCGTGGACATGCCACGCAGTCAGCATTCACAGCCTGTGTGTTTTGTAGAATCTAATACGTGGCTTGGAACCAGAGCTTGTCCTAGCTTACTTCATGTGTGCCAAGCGCAGAGAAGACGTTTAATTTTTCTTTAATATTTTATATTAATTTAAAATAATGGTTGGAACCCTGAGAACAATATCAGAAAGCATCCGTGAGCATTTCAATACCATAATCATGGCGGGTGAAGCCATGTAATTGCAACAAAACATGAAATAATTATCGATACATACGCTTATGCGGTTCCTTTATATTAATACACTTTCATTTTCGCCGCTGTCCCACTCCTTGTACGCGTCATAAGAAATTAATTAAATATTCTTTTTTTTTATAAATCAGTCAGGTCTATAACGTGTCCAGATTCCAAGAAAAAAGGAAGCCAAAGGTTCAACGTCATCTAATCGCTCAAACCCGCTTCTAGGCTTTTGCCTTTTAGACCATGCGTTATATAATTAAATTTAATTCAACTGAAATCTATCACAATTCTATTCTATTCTATATTTGGTTTATGGCAACCAAGTCGATGTCAACCATCAACTATTCTGCCAATATCAGTGAACTGGAAAAACAAGTGTGCGTGCTAAGTTAATAAAAAAAAAAGAAATGAAAGTAAAAGGAATTCTATAAAAAAACTTTGATTGATATAGTTGAACGCAATGTAGATCTTGTTGGATTAGTAGAGGACTGCAACAAACAGAAAAGATATAGTAAATATATATATTAATAATTGTTAAAACATGAATTAAACAAATACGACGATCACAACACACATCACAATTTTATGTTATTGTGGCGGATGAACGTCATCAGCGCCACAAGTAACTTTGAGGAGGAATAAGTTAATAAGGAGGGGAAATTAATGGGAAGGGGGATCTTAAATTTAGGGAGACGGCTATACAGGTCTAAAGGTGGGACGTTGTTTGAACACTCAAAGAATATGTGATCCAGGGTACCTTCTTCCAAACCACACTCACAAAGAGAAGAGTCACGTGCATGGATTTTATGCATAAATACAGGAGTACAACAAAAACCCAATCTGATACGACAAAGGGTGGAAATTATAGGCTTCGATACTTTTTTGAAGCTGTAGAACCAAGGTTTTGTTCTTATATTTGATTGAACAGCTTGATAGAATCTTCCCTTCTTCGCCCCAGAGATACTCCACTGTTCCTGCCAAGCAGTCTGAAGCCAAACTTTTGGGAGGCCCAGCAGGTCATAACCCTGGAGGGAATTGTGACTAAGATCAGCTGTTGCCGATGAGCAAGCATCCTTTGCTAAAGCATCAACATACTCATTGCCTTTAATGCCACAATGACTAGGTATCCAAACTAGCTGAACCTCTTTATGACTACCAGCACAAGAAAATAGTGAGTTTTTAATTTTAAGTACAAGAGAACTGTGCAATTTACTTTTAAAAGGGGTTTGTTCTAATGCTTGCAAACAACTAAGAGAGTCTGTAAATATTACGGCTTTTTCGATATTTTGGTGTGACTCTATAAAAAGGCAGGCTTCTAATAGAGCCACACATTCGCCAGTGAAATCTGAAGACTCCTTAGGGCATTTGTATTGTAAGATTATTCTAGAGTTTTGGTAATAAACCGCGGCACCTGTGTAGCTGTGATCATTAAACTTTGAAGCATCCGTAAAAAACCTTTGAAATCCTGTCCATCGTTCTCCCACCACCGCATTGAAAGCCGAATTCGCCGCAGAAGACTTTTTAGAGATGCCAATGACAAAGAGAATTTTTGGGCTATAATTTAAGACATCATAAGGGAAATTAAAAAGCGCTAATCTGGGACTTTGTTCTACAGGACAATCTAAATTTTGAATTTGACGGAGTGCTTGGATAATAAGGGGAATTTCTTTATTTGTCCAGTAGTTTGAGCTATTGCATATGGCATTTAGCTCGTGCAATTTAGGCAGAAGGGGATGGCAGGACCTAGGAATTAGTCTAGCCATAAAACGGGAGGCTAGGTACTTTCGTCTTAGTGACAGTGGCGGTTCAGCACATTCGACCTGCAACGCGTTGATGGGAGAAGACTTCATACACCCAGAGATGATACGAAGGCATTTTGACTGAAGCCTATCTAGCCCAGCCAGGGCACCCTTGTTACATGGAACCAGATGGAATGCACCATAATCAAAAACGCTACGGACTAAGGCATTATATACTAGTTTCATGGTGTAAGGGTGGGCTCCCCACCAGACCAGCGAGAACTTTTAATATCGAAACGACTCTTTCACATTTTTGGATGAGGAAATTAAAATGGTATGGTAACCAGTTAATTTGTTATCAAGAAAGACGCCTAAAAATTTTACCTTACTTGTAAGAGGGATATTCTGACCCGAAATGTCTACTGATACTTGCGGGATCAGTCTCTTACGAGAGAAAATTACTGCCGAACTTTTTGAGGCTGATAATGTCAGGCCGTGACTTAATAGTACATTACTGCCGCGGCCTATAATGGCTACTTTGCTGGTCGCGCTGATGATGGCCGACAGCGCAGCCTAGCGCAGCTCCAGGCCGACACAGCGCGGTCAGCATGCACCACTTGATGGACGAGCTGAGATAAAGGCCGAGGCCGGAGGCCGAGGCCTTTACAGTGAGGACAGCAAGGGCTGCATGATGGCCAAGCGGGAAGGCCTAGAGCGTAGCTAGGCTAGCTCGAGGCAATCATAGCGTGACCAGCGAAGAGTCATAATGGGCCAAGGCTTGTATAGTGCTTTACTCAAAAATGCAAGTACCTAACCTAAATAAAACCAGCAAGTGATTTAAATAAAATACATATAGGTATTAACTAGAAAATTAATTAAAATAACAATATGAAAAGTACAGTTACTAAAATTCAACACCGGGTTTCCGGGTTTCATATTACTTACTAATAGTTTGCGATAATTTTAATGCGGTGTTTGACTGTTAGGTATATTTTCTTCACTTACTTAAAGCAAAAAAAAAGTCACTAAATAAAAATTAAAATTTCGCTGAACCGCGCTTTTGTTACTTCTTTGTATTTTTTTTTTTAATATGGAATACAATCTTTTTGTGCCTACCTCTTTATATACAAACAGCTGTGTTTTAAATAAAATCTTTTTGCATTTGTCTTTTTAAAACGTTGAAACGTCAAAATAGCGGCCGGCAATGTATTACCGACCTGTAGAGCGGCCAGCAAAAACATTACTGGCCGCTCCTTGAAACACTCCGGCAAAGGCGACTTTGCTCAAACAAGGTTGTCAAAATAATGACCACATTACATGCATTTTTGAGTAAAAGCCATTGGTTCAAAGAGTCCAGAGAGACACAGAGGGATGACGCAGCGTCTTTGATGGAAGGATCTGACACATATAACACTAGGTCATCCGCGTATTGCAAAATATGACAATTATTGTTTAAGCAGGAGCCAATATCTATTGTATATAAGTTGAAAAGCAGGGGACTGAGAACGAAGCCCTGCGGGAGACCCTTCCAAGTCTGCCTGTCATCAAATACTTCACCCTGGACTCTCAGAACCACGGAGCGAGACGTAAGGAGTCCGCATATGCATTCGATCATCTTGACCGGTAGCCTCAGCTGGTGCAGTTTCTGCCTGAGTACGGGAAGAAGAACGTTGTCATTTGCGGAAGATATGTCAAGAAAGGCGGCAACAATGGATTCGTTCTTAGAGAAAGCTAAGCGAATATCTGCAACTAAAACACCGACACTGTCCATTGTGCCGAGCCCTTTCCTGAAGCCAAATTGATAATTCGGCAGTAACTCTCTCGATTCGACTAACCATTCAAGTCGGTTTTTAATTAGGTGTTCCATTATTTTCGCCAAGACTGAGGACAGAGCAATCGGTCTAAGGCCATTCGGATCATCTACGTGTTTACCAGGTTTCAGTAAGGGGATGATGGTTTGTAACTTCCACTGTTCTGGGACCCAACCATGGTTGTAACAAAAATTAATGATCTCAAGATAATACAATTTAGCTTTGTCTCCAGAATGAACCATAAAAGAATATGGTACTCCGTCGGATCCAGGGGCTGTATCCCGGACATGCCTGAGCACCACATTCAATTCCTTCAAAGTAAATGGCACGTCAAGAGGATCCTCCGAAACATATTGAAGAGGCATATTAGAACATTCTGAAAAGAGAGGAACATAAGGTGGAGCAATTTTGTCGAAAAAAAGTTCAGCTGTTTCCCTAGAAATCGGAGAAGAGACCGAGGGGGTACACCCACGTCTGAATCTATTGACACTTTTCCAGACTTTTGAGACTGGGGTAGCGGGAGATAGGGAGGTATTGAATGCAACCCAACCTGAGCGTTTCTTCTTGCGAAGGAGACGTTTAGTTTTAGCATTAACCCTTAAATATGAGAGTAGGTTCTCAGTGCTCATATCTGCATTATAACACCGCTCGGCGTCTTTCCTTTCCTTAATTGCAGACGTGCACTCTGAATCCCACCATGGTGGGGAAGGAATTTTATTACGGGCACTGTTTTTAAGGGGGAAGCAAGCATCTGCACTGGAGCTGATGGCTGTAACAAGTCCCTCGTAACAGATCTTGGCATGGGAGTCACCAGATGGATCTATACAATTTGAGTTTAAATTTGGAAGTGTATCAATCTTATCCTCCAATAGTGAAACATATTTTGGCCAATCTGGTTTGGACAGTTTATATTTCAAAAGTGGAGGGCAAGTTTTCTCTAAAAATGTTCTATTTAGCAAAGATGTGACAATAGGGTAATGGTCACTACCATGCGATAGGGACGTACATTCCCAATTGGTTGAAGCCGCCAACTCAACCGAGCAGAATGTTAAGTCAACACAACTTTTTTGTTGACCGGGAGAAGATATGCGTGTAGGGCAACCATTGTTGAGAATGCATAGGTCCAGATCATCCAAGATCTCAACCAAAGCCACACCGTAGGCATCACAGCGTTCAGACCCCCATCTGAAATGGTGGCAATTGAAATCACCCATGACCAGAATTGGACCATGGACATTTGAAAGTATGTTTCGTAGAGTGTCCAGAAAATCACGCTGAGGGTGTGCAATATAAACCGAAAACACTGTAATACCTTCCACTCTTCCTGCCACTATACTCATATTACCTGTGAGCGAAGGTAAAGGGTAGGGTAAGAGGGGGACCCGATTGTTGACTAGGAGAGCCGATCCTCCATAGCCATCAGATCTGTCACATCTGAGAATGTTAAAATGGGGCATTCGAAAGCTGAGACTTGGGGTCAGCCAGGTCTTGGCTATGGAACAAGCCAAAGGCTTGTATTTATTTAATAGGAATATGAGGTCGTGCTTTTTATGCCACACGCTCCTCACGTTCCATTGAAGGAATACTTGGCGAGACGCCATTTTTGAGGTTTTCAAGTAGAGAAATAATGTGGGTGGCAACGTTGGACGGTAACTGATTACTTGAAGTGGAAGAAATAATAATAGGGATAAGTTTAATAAGAAGTTCAATAATAGAAGAAGAATTATTGTTGGAAGAGACATTATTGTGGTTAAGAGAACAGCCATTAGGCTGTTTGGGTTGGGGAGAACTAATAATTTGCTGATGGGCTGCTCTATCATAAGACGGGGAAAGGGGGGCATGTGTCCTAGGTTTGAGTTGAACGGTCTTGCGGTATGACTGAGAAACTGGGGTCTTAACAATATTGGCATAATTACGGGAAACTATAGGTATCGCCTTAGTAGCCTCAGCATAAGGGATGTTTTTCTCAGCCATGACAGTTTTAATTGCCCTCTGCCTGCCATACTCAGGACATGACTTGCTATTGGCAAAGTGATTTCCCGAGCATAGCACACAGAAGGCCTCACCCTCAGAAATGCTGCAACCATCACCTGGGTGATTGTGGCCACATTTACTGCAGCGAGGTTGGGACCGGCAAACGTTAGCTACATGCCCAAATCTACAGCACTTGCGGCATTGGATTGTCGGGTATATGTACTGCTCAACAGGGAGAGATGTATAGCAGCAGTAAATCCTTTTTGGTAAGACCTGTCCATCAAACGTCAGAACGCAAGTCTCAGTGGGCTTCCACTCATTAATGCCGTCTCTTTGTGTCTTTCTGTTAATGCGGCGTACTTTCAAAATTTGCCCACAGCCTGGGGGCACAGAGAGATAAACCATGGCTTCTTCTTCAGTTAAGTCTGTTGGAACTCCGGTAACAACACCCATCCTAGTTATGTTGAAAGTGGGGATTGATGCAGTATAACTTGATTTTGTTAACAGACTATTTGTCAGGAATGAGTTAGCATCCTGTGGGGACGCAAACTCCACTGAGACTCGATTTCTGCCGACTTTGTTCACGCCTCCACGAACAACGTTTGCGATGTTATTGGCCATAAGAAACTTACCAAAATTAACGGGATGAAGAGTGGAACCAGCATTTGGTTGAGTCTCTATTCGAGAAACATGTACAACATATGGGGCTTTGTCCAGCACAGAGTATTTCGTGCGACCAACTTGGGTTTTTGGTTGTTTGCTGGGAGTGATCGTGTCTTCATGCTCAACAGAACGCTTACGTGAGGAATGTTGTGATTGTGAGACATCCATTTCTGTCAAGTTGCAAGCAACGTCCGCTAATTGTGATAGTGGATTCGGAGACAAAGGGGTTAACAAGACAGGGATATCGGGGAGATCAGGGTCTGGGGGTTTTTTTCTCTCCATTTCGCTTAAAACTGAGCTTAGGTTAAGACAAACCTGATTACGAACACAAGGACAAAACACTTAGACACAAAACAAGTCACAAAAGTTTCAACAATCACTCAAAACTGCTCAAATATTAAAAAAAACTCTAAACACACGTGTCAGCCAAGAACTCCGTGGCGAGAATCCCTATCACAATTAATTATTTGAATTTTATCTATGTACTTATTTTATTTTAGAATTATCTATGTACTTATTTTATTTTAGAAGTTAAAGTGTGATGAACTATTGTCGTACATTCAAAATAAGTTATCGGTGATCGATGAAGATACCCTGGTGCGAATCTGTACATCTACGTTTTCCAGTGAAGAGATCGTGAAGTCGAAAGCGCTGTTGTTCGACTCAGTTACCGTTAACAAAGCCAAAATCAAGCGTAAAAACAAGGGCAAGGAACAGCGAGATCTGGTGGACATTGTGAATCTTTTCAAGTCAACGGAACCTGATCTTTTCCCGATTTTCGTCGCAAGAGATCTGGAGCGACTACCTCCTATTTTGTTCGACCATCTAGATTGTACGAAATTACTAAAGGACTTGCTACGCGTACAAAACGAACTAAAAGACTTGAAAGAAACATACGTTACCCAAACTCAGCTATGCGAGTTTAAGGCGGAGGTGTTAAAAACGCAAAATGACTCATTAGTTTTGTCGTCTGCTTGCAAAGTAAATATGAAGCGAGGTGCATGGCTAATGGATACTGATAGTGGTCCCATAGGATTATCCCACGTAAATAACTCAACGATAGATGGAGATAATAGCAGTATCGAAGAAACTTCGGTAAACGGGCATAAGAATAATGCACAGCTGTATAGGAAAATAAGGGCGGTAGACGGAGAACAAATCTACAAGACAATTAACATGCCACAGCGAGCGGGCGACGGTAGCATAGCGCCTCGCGCCACAGCGACCGCCACCGCCACCAGTCCGAACCGGTTGGCAGTGACGTCACCCGTGAGTGTCTCTGCGCCGCTGCAGTCAGCTGTTTGCAATAACACCTCAATACCACTGTCTGTTACTGAACGCGCGCCGGTGATAGCGGATGACGGTGAAGGTTGGCAAAGGGTTTCTAACCGCAGAAAACCTATGAGGTATCGTTATCTGGGTACTTCCGGTACTTCTAGGGATAGTGAAGGAAAGTTTAAAGCCGCTGTGAAAAAAGTGCCTATCTTCATTACCAAGGTACACAAAGATACGACCGAAAAAGACATAGTCGAGTACATTTATGACAGAGTGCAAGAGAAAATTACACTCGAAGAAATACTGTTTAAGTATGACAGGGACTACAAAGCCTACAAAATGTTTGTTATGGAAAATAAATTGTCATTATTCCTAGATAATAAGCTATGGCCTGAGGGAGTTATATTTAGGCGATTTGTGAATTTTACGGCACGGAAACCGAATGCGAACAGTGCGAACAGTGTCACCGTATCAGGCCCTTAATGTTATATTGTGATGGATAGAAAGTCTATTTACAATTTAGTGAGTTTCAACTGCAAGAGTGTAAAGCGCTCGGTGGACAGTGTCAGACAATTGTGTCGCACATCGGACATAATTGCTTTACAAGAGACTTGGTTGCTGCCACACGATATTCAGTTCCTCAGCGATATTGATAACGAGTACGGTTGCACTGGGACGTCGGCGGTGGATACTACGGTCGGTATGCTCAGAGGGCGACCGTAAAAGTGTTTTTAACGACGTGTCAGCTGTGCAGTGTGATAACCCGCGAGTGTGTGCGATAAAAGTAAACATGGAACCGAGATCGTTCTTGGTTTTCAGTATATACATGCCCACGGACAATAGTGCGAACTTGACGGAATTCACTGATTGTCTCGGTCTAGTGAGTGCTATTATAGCTAATAATAACATCGAATCTGTTTACATACTCGGTGATTTTAACGCGCACCCTAATGAGCAATTTTATAATGAGTTGGTTTGTTTTTGCTCGGAATGGGACTGGCTGTGTGCTGACGTTCAAATGTTGGGTTTAAACTCTGATTCATATACATTTGTAAGTGAAGCAAACGGTTCGAGACGGTGGCTCGACCATTGTGTTGTGACTAATTCCGCCATGGAGACCATTGTAAATACATATGTTAAGTATGACGCTCTGTGGTCCGACCATTTTCCCCTCGTAATTCAATGTAAATTAGATGATATTAAACCAAAATTGTATAAAACAAGTAAACTCCCGCTTTATAATAAAATACGATGGGGGGAAAGAACACCTCAGCAAATTGAAATTTATTTAAAATCCTGTAATAATCATTTAAAACTTATCGACTTCCCTTTAGAATTAAAAACATGTAGTGACTTTGTTTGTAATAATTTGGACCACAGAAATATTATCGACAAGATGTATGGTGACATTATACATGCGTTATGCCAAGCAGCCTCTGACAGTTGTGTTGTGAATACTTTCAGAGATAAAAAACCGGTTATAGGATGGAATAGGTACGTGAGTGATGCTCACAGGGAGGCTAGGCAAAAGTTTAAGTTGTGGGTGTGGTATGGCAAGCCGCGGGAGGGTCCTGTTTGGAGTAGCATGCAGATGAGTCGCAGGATTTTTAAATCACGGTTGCGATGGTGTCAAAATAATAGTGACCAAATTAAAATGAATATTTTAGCATCACATCATTCCAAGCAGGATTTTCGCAGTTTTTGGAAGTCGACCAATAAACTTAACGGTAAGCCGGGCTTACCTGTGAGTGTCAACGGTACCAATGACCTGACTGGTATAGCCGAGTTGTTTAGGGAACATTTTACTGTAACCTCACCTTTGTTGCCATCACGGTCTGCGTGCAGTGCTGAGTCTAGTGGCCGGGAGGCTAGTACCCAATTTACAGCGAAAGAGGTGAGAAAAGTAATACAATCAATGACACGGGGAAAGTCTCCTGGGCACGACGACCTCAGCATTGAGCACCTTAAATATGCAGGTACTCATCTGCCTAGGGTGCTGGCGATGTTTTACTCTTTGTGTGTGGGGCACTCGTATTTACCAGAGCCGATGATGAGGACTGTGGTGGTGCCGATCGTGAAGAGCAAAACTGGTGATATTAGTGACAGGAATAATTACAGGCCTATCTCCCTGGCCACTATTATCTCGAAAGTGCTTGACAGTTTGCTTAACACTCAGCTTGATAAATATGTGCACATACACGACAACCAGTTCGGCTTTAAGCAAGGTCTCTCCACAGAGGCAGCTGTATTGTGTTTGAAGCAAACTGTCAAGTACTACACCGATAGGAGCACGCCTATTTTTGCTTGTTTCCTCGACTTATCGAAGGCGTTTGACCTGGTCTCTTATGATATTTTGTGGAAGAAGCTTCATCAAACTTCAATGCCAGAGGAACTGATACGCATTTTTAAATATTGGTACCAGAACCAGGTCAACGTTGTTCGGTGGTCGGGGGCCTATTCGACCCCATATAGGTTGAGTGCGGGGTGAGGCAGGGGGGACTGTCCTCGCCAAAGCTCTTCAACCTTTATGTAAACGCGCTGATAGAGGATCTCAGCAGCACACATGTCGGCTGCCACATCGGGGGAGTTTGCATTAATAATATTAGTTATGCTGATGACATGGTGCTGCTGAGTGCCTCTGTGAGCGGTATATCGAGGCTGCTTGGTGTATGCGAAAAGTACGCTGACGAACATGGTCTGTTGTACAATGTGAAGAAGAGCGAATGCATGGTCTTTCAAGCCCGGGGAAGATGTCCAGATAATATACCAGCTATTAAACTTTATGGGTGCCCTCTAAATAGAGTCAGCACGTTTAGATATCTTGGGCATATTCTAACCTCGGACTTGAAGGATGATGCAGACATAGAGAGGGAGCGTAGGGCGTTGTCTGTTCGTGCCAATATGATAGCCCGCAGATTTAGTCGTTGTTCAAGGGGCGTCAAAATCACCTTGTTTAGGGCATATTGTTCGTCCTTCTACACCGGCAGTCTGTGGGTGAGTTATACGCAGAGACAGTACAGCGCCCTACGTGTCCAATATAACAATGCGTTTAGGATGCTTTTGGGGTTGCCTCGCTTCTGTAGTGCTTCAGGTATGTTCGCAGAGGCTAGAGTGGATGGCTTTAATGCAACCATGCGTAAGCGGTGCACATCCCTGGTGCGCAGAGTGCGGGGCAGCCGTAACAGTGTCCTGAACGCATTCGCAGAACGGTTCGACTGTCGGTACTTGTATCATTGTGATATGGTCCATGTACTGACTTCTGTTAGAATATTATTTTAGTAACATTTATATTCAATTCAATTAATTCATAATGTATACTATTTTATTGTCTAATTTTGAATATGATCCTGGTTGGTTGAAATAAACGAAATTATTATTATTATAAAGTATCGTAAATAAATATGTTACTCTCTAACGCCATCTATCAGTGAACTGTAACCATTCACTATCAGTTCGCGCTTCTGCTACTAGAGGGCGCTACCCGTCTAAAATAATCAATAACTACTTTTATACTTGTTACAATAAAACTTCTTCGCTCAGACAATCATCAGGTAAAACTTGGTAAATAACATCAAATAAGCAATTTTTTTACCCTGGTGGGACATTTCACTTGTACTGAACAATCCACGCTATTAGGTCCTACACCCTTTAGAACCACTGTTTCATGAAACTTTTCACCATTGTGAAAATCACTATTGCTTTGTCTTACAAGACATTATCATACATTCAGAACCAGAGTCGAAAATAAAAGGTAGTTGTAAATGGTTCACCCTTGTTTGGTCGAACAACTTTTGATATAATTTTACTTATTCGAACAACGTTCGAGAAAATAATCAGTTTGTATAATATCGGTTAACTTAATTTTCATTTCATCGAATATTTATTTGCGATAACAACATTTGCGCTATTGATCAAAAGGTATAATATTCATTTGATATAATATTCAGGTGGTATAAAATTTAGTTTATCGAATATTCGATTGGTGTAATGTAATGCAGAAAGAAACATTGTAAATATTTATGTTCCGTCGATCTACCTTGGTAGGTGGTAACCAGTAAATAAAGATGCAAGAGCGAGCGAAGTGAGTTCGGGACTTGGGGCACCCCGACTCGGACAGGTTAGGTTCGAAGAGGATGGCGGGGTCTGAAAGACCCCGCCATCCTCTTCATGTTAGGTTACTTTAAACCTTGTAAACAGAAATAGGAGGACGGAGCCCCGCGAAGCGGGGCTCCGTCCTCCTATTGAATCAGTTGGCACGACGTGAATCAGTTGGCACGACTGCAATAGAACTGCAAACCAACCGTGCAGTTCGATTGCAGTCGGTGTGCAGTTCACACGACTGCACGCCGACTGCAATTGAACTGCAATCGGACTGCACGTTTGGTTCGCAGTTCTATTGCAGTCTTGTCAACTGCATTCAAACTGCATCCGAACTGCAATTTGCAGTTGGATTGCAGTTGAAATGCAGTCCGTCTGTCTAGAGCCTAAACGACTTTATAGTAACCAAAATTAGCCGGAGTGATTTTCGACGAAAAGTTGTTCTGCCAAACAAGGGTGAACCGTTGTAAATTATTTATCTGTAACATACCTCGCGTCACCTTGGAGCATAGATTCACCTGTTTGCTGCTGTTGCCACCGCTGCCATTACCACTGCTCTTGCTGCTTGATGCAGCATCTTCTTTCTTTGGCCAGCGCTTAGGGCATGTAAAAGCAGCATGTCCACGTTCTTGACAAACGTAGCAGACGACGTTTGACCTGGGTGAATCACTACCGCTGCTTGGAACACTCGAGTTTTTAAGCGGTTCACCCTTGTTTGGTCGAACAACTTTTGATATAATTTTACTAATTCGAACAGGGTGCGTCTCATTTCATATAAAGTTATTTGTGTAACGCCAGATGTCGCCAGCGATGCCAGCCAAAGCCAGGCAAGCCTGCCAGCGCCAGCCAGCCAGCCATCTGTCCAGCTCGCCACGTCACTGCCCTACCACGTGAGCCATCCCCGCCAAATTCTGAGCGGAGCGGGTGAAATAGCCGCCAGCCGGCGAGCTATATAAAAGCGAGGAGCAGTGATTTTGGTGTGTCTGTTTATAACGATAATTGTAAGGGAAAGCTCTGCCCAAATAAAAAGCGTAAATTAAGTATTTTCTATTTATTTTCATCTTTGTCGTTTCAACTCAGAAGTGTGATAAAAAAAACCTACGTTAAAACGACGCTCTGCTACACATTAATCTCGACGGTCGTCTTATCTGGAGGACGAAGATTTTGCTTTGGTAAGCCAGACTTCTGAAAATAAAAACGAAGAAAGGCGATGCACACCACCCGCAAAGAAAATATTGAAGTCTCCTTGCACAAGAAGTTGAAAAATCATCAACAATGATCTGGATCACGAAGTGTCTACCCTCACGTCGGAAAGAACACCATGCCGCATCGTTTATTCCGTTAATGATCGAGTTTCAAGAAGAATTCTTCTCGCTACCAGCAACGCTTCTCTGTGGAAATGAAAGCTACCTCAAAGTCGTCAATAGCGGATCCAAGGACATCGCAGGCAGGAGGGATTCGTCATACTTCACGCCGAGAGCTGCCAGGAATCATGCTTAAACAACCAGGTCAGTCATGCCATGCCAATGTTTGCAAAATGCCATTAGCCAAATGTGTTTTATATTTGAGTGCCTCGTGTGTCGATAAATAATCATAAAATGCCATTGGTGACCTTGACAAAACTAGGGTAAGCCTGATAAGCAAATCTGATTGTAATCAATTTATTAGTTTACTAGCTGTTGCCCGCGACATTGCACGCGCATATCCCGTTTTATTCCCGTTCCCGTGGGAACATCTCGTTACCGTATAGCCTATAGCCTCTCTCGATAAATGAGCTATCTAACACTGAAAGAATTTTTCAAATCGGACCAGTAGGTCCTGAGATTAGTGCGTTCAAACAAACAAACTCTTCAGCTTTATAATGTACCTACTATAGTAAATAGTAATATGGTATATAGTATAGATATAATATTAGTATAGATTATCTCGGTATAAAACTGCTTTGCTAGCTATACTAGGGAGCTGGGAAGTTGGAATATACAGATTTAGTCCAAATGCGCATTAAGTACACGTAGGCCTTAGGAATAGATAAGCACATCACAAACAAGAGATTGTTAGAGTCAAAATTAATGAGCCATTTAGCCAGCAGGTATTATAAAAAGAACCCGAATTGATGTATGCCTCTCCTATTGTTTAGTTATGAGAAAGAACGGAGATAGTTGCCTATGTGTCGATAACAGAGCCTTAAATGCATTAATTGTCCGCGATAGATAACCATTTTAATATAATATCGATAAGCAAACTAAATTATCTGGTAAGAAGTACCTACTTCACCAGTCTGAATGTAGTCCAAGGGTACCCATAAACTCAGCATCCATCCTAAAGATACATTTAGCGCTCCCTCAGTTTTTATGCGCTGAATCAACAAGTTCGTAGATAGTTTAGTAATTTCAAAGTAAATTATCAAATAAAAGTAACTCCAATAATGTCGTCAAATGGTCGGGGTCAAACGCAGAATTTTTATTTAATTATGTACATGTGGGTAAATGTAAATTTTTACAAAACAGGATTTCTTATTTAGCTGAGTTATTTAGTGATGAATTATTATGTTCATGGCATTGAACCGGGTGAATTTAAGTTTGCAGCTGTGTCTCAATTTCCCGTTCTGAGTAACATACACAAAGTGCGTCAGTTCATTGGACTATGTAGCTACTTTAGGAAGTTCATCCATAATTTTGCAATAATGGCTCGTCCACTAACGGAACTATAAAAAAAAAAAAAATGAGATGTGGGTATGGTATAAAATCTTAGTTTTGCCAATAGAAATTCACACGGATGCATGCAAGTTACCCATAGCAAGTATTCTTTTACTAATACGGATAGGCGGTAGTTTGAGCTCTGTCTTGTATTTTAGTTGCGTTACAAGTCGAAAAAAAAAAAGTGTTTTTCACAGCGTTATTACGAAGTTTTAGAATCTGTGTTGTGTAAAAATGTCCGTGTAATTACGGATTGTAGTGCAGTTCGCGATACAATGACTAACGTGATCTTATTGCACGCATTGCCTACTGGTGACTTTCAATTCGAGACTTTAAAATTGCCGTTGACTATTTTATAGACCAGGTAAGCGCTTAGAGCATATCAACGCCTTGAGCAGGAATCCGATAGATGCCGTTAATGTGTTCCTTTTAAAAGTAAACTGTTGGTTTCGAAGAGTGCAACGTATATTGATCTATTGTAAAGTGGGTGCACAGATAGTGATACTGTAAATAATTATGGGCTGTCTCGTAAAACGCTTTACGATAACCGATCAGTTGTGCCAAATTTCGCGCGTAGAAAATATTTCAAATGCATCAAAACGATGGCCATTACATATAGGAAATATGTGACGTCGTGTTTACATTGTGCGTACGATAAAAGAGAATACGGTTGAAAAGAAGGCAAATTACATCGAATCCCTAAACCTATTAAACCAATGAAAATGGTAGACATCGATAATTTGAGCCCTTTTGAGCAAAATTAAAAAGGGGTGCCAATAAGTGTTAGTTTTGACAAATTCTTTCTCTAAATTCGTTGTTTCTGAGCCTACACGTATTGTCAATTCTGTAAAGACAATTACCGTCTTATTACAAAATAAAAGCGCGTAAAAAAAAGGGTTTAACTAAAAACCCAGGATTGAATCTCGTAAAACGGTTTGCACAAACGTTATTACATGTCGTGGTTTTGTGATAAACCATGGTCTAACAGTAGTAGCTGTCAAATGTGTGTGAAAGTTTCTGATAGTAACTTTTTCATTGTGTGTGTTGTTTTTATGTTAATTTCAGCCAAAATGTATTTAAAAATTGTAGATTTAATTGTTTAGACAATGGTTCAAAAAAAAAACGGCACTAGGTCAGGTCAAGGTTTAATCTATGTTTTGTATACGGAGAAATTTAAACCGCGGTTCCGCAGATAAGCCTGAACTTGGTAGTCCAGGTTTAAACTAAGGTTTATTCAGTTTTTGTGATTATTAGAGTTTAAACGCATTTCTAGTTTACTTAGTTTCCCAGATCACGTAGTTTTTGTCCATGGTAAGGCCTTTACCAGTAGATACTTTAAGAAGTTCGCAACAGAAAAACAGTTAAAGATAAAGATATTTTATTTGTTCAAAACATGCGTTTACACACAAATTAAGCATGCAAGTTCTTATAATTTAGTTTGTCCGTACATGTTTTACCTGGTGAGGTTCACAAATTTTGCTTTTTTACAATTTACTAGATAAATTACAGGTTTGTCTATTGTTGTACGTGTGTAGTTAAATACATGTTAACAGCTATTGCGTGGCCTAGGTGTAATGGGCAGGTAGAACGCTCTAATTGCACAATTCTCGATGCGTTGAGAGCCACGGAACCTAGCGAGGCCTCTTTTATTTGGGACAATAGTTTACCAAAGTCATATGGAGTATTAATAATACTGTTAATGATTTAGCAGGCTATAATTTATACGAGTTAATGTTTGCTCGTGTAGGTAGATCTGAATGTGATGTTTCCATCCCTGGTTGGTTTATGAGACAGTGCGATCTAGACGCAACAGGGCTATATTATAATCGAATTTGAACAGCTAGCAAGAAAATGAAACGTAACTGCGATAAAAGGCGTAAAAATAGTACAATTTACAAAAAAAAGCGATTAGGTACAGTTAGTAAGTACGTACTTTGTTGCCAGGCTCAAACTCCTTGCTGCAATAAGGTTAATTCCAGTCCGTGGTTAATTCTAAGTTAGATGATCTATATTCTGGCCCATGTGTTATTGCCTAAGGATTTAGGTAATATATAATAGCTGTAATATATAGGTAAATGTCTTAGAGGATACAAGAAGTTCACAGGCCCAATATGCGCTGATTTATTACGACCATATCGTAGCATTGCTTTTATACCCGATAGCGCCAGTAGTGTGAATCAACAGTAGGAAAACGAAGATCTCGTAGATCTCCTAGACAGCTAAATTATAGTCCATGTTATCGATATGCCATTTGCTCTGAGCTGACTTGTAATCACTGTTTTGTTGTTCCCATTGCGGGAGCAATTGTTCCAGGATGGCCGATTGTAACGCCAGATGTCGCCAGCGATGCCAGCCAAAGCCAGGCAAGCCTGCCAGCGCCAGCCAGCCAGCCATCTGTCCAGCTCGCCACGTCACTGCCCTACCACGTGAGCCATCCCCGCCAAATTCTGAGCGGAGCGGGTGAAATAGCCGCCAGCCGGCGAGCTATATAAAAGCGAGGAGCAGTGATTTTGGTGTGTCTGTTTATAACGATAATTGTAAGGGAAAGCTCTGCCCAAATAAAAAGCGTAAATTAAGTATTTTCTATTTATTTTCATCTTTGTCGTTTCATTTGATATATTTTCATTTCAATAACGTTCACATGATATAATCAACGTGAGAATAATAAATGGCACAACGGTTTTAATAATTTCTGGTACACATAATGTTTGGATGTGGATTACTATAAAACTCATTTCATATAATTTTATTTGATATAACGTTTAATAAAGCGAAAATCATTACATATAACGTTTGAAACGTATAATTTTTCAGTTATTTGACGTCTAGGATGCAAGAGCGAGCGAAGCGAGCTCGGGACTTTGGGCACCCCGACACGGACAGGTTAGGTTCGAAGGGGATGGCGGGGTCTGAAAGACCCTTAATATCCCCTTAACGTAATTAGGTTACTTTAAACCCTGTACGCAGAAATAGGAGCCCCGCGAAGCGGGGCTCCGTCGAAGATTCACGGCAGGTGGTACTATTACTAGGTACATCAGTGTTAGATTACTTGCCAGGAAGAAAAAAAAGATTAGACCAAATAAGTTTTATGTCTTTTAGCGGTATACAAAACGATTTTATATTCATTGATTGTTATGCTTATAGAAATTAGTCATTATAAAATTATGTCAATCGTTTATTATATTGTAAGATCGTTATATCAAATAAAATTATATGTTCAGTTGTTATCTCTTGTAAGTTTTAGAGATTTTGTAGTTATATCATATATTACTTACCCGTTGTAAACAACACGTGCACCGGACCGATCGGGCGATGACGCCATCCCCACTACCCCCACTACTCGACTTGTTCATGCGACGCAGCGCGGAGCGATCGTGGCATTTGATTCTCAACTTCGGTCCGAGGCACAAGTTGTCCTAAAGAGATAGTGTGTTAATTAGTGTTGTAAATTATTGAAAAGTGATTATTAAGTAAAATGAAGACTGTACAAAAGTGATTAAAGAAAAAGTGAAATTACCTACCTGGTTTCTATTTTAAAATGACCGATCCTCACCTAATGACTACAATATACATTACAAATCCATACACACAACCACATTTACCAATTGATCCAGTATACAAATATTATTGAAATAGCAGTATATAAACAATACAAATAGTGTAGGGTATGACGATATTGCTACAAAAATTTTGAAACATGTGTCTATGGAAATAAGTGGTCATTTAAGTCATATAATTAACTTAAGTATTAGCGCAGGCGTTTTCCCTGAAGCATTAAAAATATCAATTATTAAGCCATTATTTAAAAAGGGAAATAGAGAACGGATGGAATGTTATCGACCAATATCATTAATACCCGTTATTTCAAAAAATTTTGAAAAATATATTTATAGAGAACTTAATAAATTCGTAGAAAAAAATAACATTCTGTGCGAGGAACAGAAAGGATTTCGTGTACATAGAACTATCAATATGGCTATATATGATTTTTTATACAATGTCATAAAAAACGTTGATCTCCGGAATCGTTTCATGTAGTGTATTCTGCGACATGACCCAGGCATTCGACTATGTACACTATAATACCCTTATAAAGAAACTCGAAGCCTACGGGATAAGAGGCAATGTCCTTAATTTGCTGATATCTTACCTACAAAATAGAAAACAAATTACTGAAATTAATAAAGTTAATATTGTTAATAAACGTGAAGAGATATTTCGGTCTTCAGAGCGTGAATTATTATTGGGGTACCGCAGGGCAGCGTTTTAGGGCATTTTAAATTTTACACTATACATAAATGACCTACCGAAATCTATTGACCATACCAGTAACACTATTCGCGGATGATAGCACGATTACAATACCTTGTAAAAGGATAGATAATTATGAGGATGACATTAACAATAGTTTACAACAGATGGTAACCTGGCTAGACGCGAATAATTTAAAAATAAATTTGAGTAAAACTAAAGTTATTCATTTTAGACAACAAACCTCTACTATTAATTTAAATATACACTTCAATAACGATACCATAGAAGAAGTTGAAAGTACAAAATTCTTGGGTCTCATAATAGATAACAAATTAAATTGGAAATTCCACATTGATACCTTATGTAAGAAGATGAGTAAGTCTGCATACGCTCTACATACATTATCACCTATAATTAACACAGATGCTCTTCTTACTGCGTATTATGGCATAGTAGAATCACATTTACGGTATGGGATCATATTTTGGGGAAACTCTACTGAAAAAGAAACTGCCTTCAAGGCGCAAAAAAGATGCATTCGATCGATGTTTAAAATTAAACCCACTGATAGTTGTGAACCATACTTTAAAAGTTATAAGATATTAACATTACCTTGTCTGTACATACTAGAAGTAGCTGTGTTTGTTAAGGCAAACCCGAGTCGTTTCAGACGTATAGCCGACGTGTTTCCCCGCAATAGACGCGATAATAGCTTGCTTTGTCAGGAACCAGCCAAAACAGCACTCATGCGCAAAAGTGTCTACTGCATGGCTCCAGTTATTTATAATCGCTTGCCTAAGAGGTGGAAAGAGCTTCCAGTCAACTTATTTAAAAAAAGACTTCGTAGCTTTTTAGTGGTGAAAGCTTATTATAATTTAAGTGAATACCTTACTGAGAAAGATTTTTTAAGTTAGTATAATGTTTATTTTTTGTGTACCTAGTTTTTCGTGTAATGTTGTTTAATTGTGCTCCAGTTATAAGTTAATGTTTTTGTAACTTTTTGCATGCCTACGTGGTAAAATATGGCTGAACTTCTAATTATGTTTTTTTGTCATCATTTAATGTTACCCATGTTTGCAAAATAAAATTATCTTATCTTATCTTATCTTATAGCAAAAACTGTCAGTACCTATCTTGAGCTATTCCAAGAACTACTTAATCATAAATATCAATTTTACATGTGACATATTATGTGACATAATACTCAATTCTTTTCTCGATGGAGAATAATTCTAATACAATTTTACAGGATTTAGATACTATCGCTGTGTCAAATAGCTATTTTTGTGACACAGAAATCTCCATGCTCCATGACTCTGCGGCCAAGTCTTTGACAATCATTACGCAAAACATTCGCAGTATTTATAAAAACTTCGATAATTTCCAGACACAACTAGCTAGATTCTCCTTCGATATTGACATTATAATTCTCACTGAATGCTGGCTTAATGAACAAAAACCAATTCCTTTTCTTGAGAACTACGAATCTTTTTCTTCCAAGACTAGGCTTAATCAGAACGGTGGCATTGTCATCTACGTCAGGAAAGATTTGAAATGCAGAGTTGAGGAACCTGAATCAAATGACGCTAGTTTTTTATTGCTCCAGGTTAACTCGGATATTAACATATTAGCAGTGTATAGATCTCCCTCAAAACACTCTATAAATAACTTTCTCAACTCATTAGAAGCTATTGTACGCCCAAGTAAAGCTAAACACATAATTATTGCTGGCGACATCAATATCGAAATTAAACCGAACAATACTGACAGAAACAGTGCAACTTACTTAAATCTGCCTGCAGAACTGGGACTTCTTCCGGCACACACTCATCCAACAAGAGTTGCTAACTGCCTAGATCACGTTATGCTAAAGCAGTCTAGGGTGGAGTGAAAAAAAATATTGATAAAGTTTGTAACTCCTGTATCACCAATGGATGATCGATATTGTTAGAGATATAAAAATAAAATTTCAAGTTCCTATGTTAACATCTTGAGGTGTCGCATCGAATTTGAAAGTTAAAGAAAATAACAAAATTTGTTTTTTATTAAGGTTTTTATTTGATACAAACTATTCACCAAAATGAAAATATTGAAGCTTAGAATGAAGTATTGTACTTATAAATATACAAAATATATTAAATAAAAGCATTTTAACATTTCAAAGGTGAAGCTACAGACACTTCTTTTTTTCTTAAAACATTGTGTATTTGTGACTGGTAAGTCTTGTCTTGCCTTTATCCTCGTGCGAATCAATCCATCTCTTGCCTCTGGCCCACAAACAGATGAAGAGGCCTCAGTAACGATTGACGCACCGTTCTACTGCCTGAGTGTAGCAAGGTTACTTTTCAATATGAAATAATTTACCACCTGAGGAAATCACGCTTGAAATTTCTGCGTCACTATATTTCATGGTTCGTGAAGTCATTATTTCTGTTCTAAAAATCACATTGTCGTCCTCGTCTAATGTTGCAACGAACGAACCTACTAGAAGACCAAAAAAAGAACTGGATCAGAAGAAGTACTCGGGGTACTACGGGCTCTTTTTTTAAACTCATCACACTTTCTCTTTCTTGTCTCTTTACGGCAGATATATTTAATAGACACTTCATCAACAGACACAATCATTTCTTTTGTCTTTTAAAAAGGTTTCTTCGGCAACAGGGACTTTAATCACACACTTACAAGTTCTCTGGATTCACATTAAGAAGTTTAGCGATGTCAAATAATTATGATTCAGATTTTTCGTAGAAAATTAGCTTTTTCTTTTCATCGTGTAATTTCTTCACATTTTTGTATTTATTATAATAGGAAATCAATCTGGCAACTATTTGTTGATAGCTTATAATGGGAATTGACGCTTTGTTCCATTTTTTTCTATATCAACGGCTATCATTTCACACAAATCTTTCACTGCAGGATCTTTACCATTATTCAGTTCCAGTAAGTCATTTCATAACCACAAGTATGTTTTTATAAGATCACATAAGTTGGTAACACATTATCACTTAGTTTTATTGGATCACCAAACAAGGGGCATCGCAAGTCTTTTCGAGTTTTTGTCATTTTATTGACGAATAATCAGACTTTTATTACACTTGTAGTTACCACTTAATTGAAAAAGTTTAAGAAAATTATGCAAAGACGAACAAGTTAACCCTTTAAAGTAATGTTAAATATAAGTTATATTACATAATATAACATTAACGTGTAGGTACACGATAGACGTAAAAATTGTTTTTGTTTCAAATTACCCTAATAGCGCGCCACCTCAAAACGAAGTCGTAGGGTTTTGATTTTTAGCATGAATAAAGCTTTTATGTACGGTCATCGGTTAATGATACAGGAAAAGTGAAATTCCAAAAAAGATTTTTTTTCTCCAAGTTCACTCCACCCTTAAGCACATCCTATCCTGCGGCAGCCTTTGTGATAGACTCAAGTATTACTGACCACGCATCAGTCCTTTTGAGCCTTTGTTGCAAAAATCTTGAAAACACCAGAAACAATGTGTACAGGAGGGTTAATTATGATGCTGCTCTTTCACACCTGCAAACTATTGACTTTTCATTTCTCAACAGTGACTCAGACGCAAATGATGCCGCTACTCTTTTAGTTGATCATATTTCAAATGCATTGACACAGAACTCAGACATAATTAATCAGAAATAGAACCTTCATAAAAGACCCAAATAACCTAATTTCTGAAGTGACATACAAAAGGTACAGGAACTTTTGTAATGCCCTTCTGAAGAAGTTAAGAGGCTGCTCACATAATTTGGGTGGTTGACCAAAAATACGTACTTTTCCAAGTCCTCGATATTTGTTTTAAAAGGGTAATCGCATAATATTTCAATGAAAAATCATAAATCTGACTTTGTTTTAGTTCGTAGATTGATTAGAATTTTGTTATAATAGTTAATATTAGAAGAAATAGCAATTTTCCGACAGCCAATTTCAAGCAAACGTTAAACATTAGGTTTTCTCCTGCCATTTGTATCAAAATGGTAACACGAAAAAATCTAAAAAAAATATGTATGTACTGGTCATACAGTCTTCAAGGTTGCTGATTGATTAGAATATTGAAATAAAAATTGAATTGACGCAAAAAAAAACAATTTTCGAAAGCAATATTGATCTAAAATGTGTGCATTTTAAACATTGTTTTAATGACAAAATAAGAAAGAAAAGAACAAAAAAAGTAAAGCACACTATAGTATAAAACTTTACCTTTACTTTATATTTTTTTTAAAAATTTTTCACCTTCACATTTTTTTATTACAAAATTCTAAAATAATGCTTTATTAGTTGATGTACGTCGCGCGTACGGCCAGTAGCGCCCGAGGGCTTCTAGAGGACGGACCTGTGTTGCTCGCGGCCCCGCGCGCCTTAGTGTGCGTTACGTAGTTTTAACAGATAATCCAGAGGTCGTCAGCAGTTTTAATTTAAGTATTCTTTGTACTTATGATATAATTGTAGTCATGTTCTATGTTTTAAAGGTAAGTTTTGTACAATCTAAAAATAGAGTTTATTCGTAATAGTTATTTATGCAACTATTGTTTATGAGTGTTTTAATACCTAATTATAACAGTTGCATACAAGACTTTATCTAGGTAGGTAGGTAGGTCCTGAGTGGAGCGAACCTGCGAGACCGAGTTGCGCGAAGGGTAGGTGGCGAGCGAAGCGAGAATTTTATCATGGGAGTCGTTTTCATGGTTTTCGAGGATGCTAAAGCCGATAGTGAGGTCAAAATCAAAATCAAAGATGGCGACAGCAAAAAATTCAAAGATATCATCATGGATGTCGTTTTCATGGTTTTCGAGGGTAATAAAGCTGATAGTGAAGTCAAAATCAAAATCCAAGATGGCGACTGCGATCATTTTCGAATTGTTCATCATGGGAGTCGTTTTCATGGTTTTCGAGGATGCTAAAGCCGATAGTGGGGTCAAAATCAAAATCAAAGATGGCGACGGCAAAGAATTCAAAGATATCATCATGGATGTCGTTTTCATGGTTTTCGAGGGTAATAAAGATGATAGTGAAGTCAAAATCAAAATCCAAGATGGCGGCTGCGATCATTTTCAAATTGTTCATCATGGGAGTCATTTTCATGGTTTTCGAGGATGCTAAAGCCGATGGTGAGGTCAAAATCAAAATCCAAGATGGCGACAGCAAAAAATTCAAAGATATCATCATGATGTCGTTTTCATGGTTTTCGAGGGTGATAAAGCTGATAGTGAAGTGAAAATAAAAATCCAAGATGGCGACTGCGATCATTTTCGAATTGTTCATGGGAGTCGTTTTCATGGTTTTCGAGGATGCTAAAGCCGATAGTGAGGTCAAAATCAAAATCCAAGATGGCGACAGCAAAAAATTCAAAGATATCATCATGGATGTCGTTTTCATGGTTTTCGAGGGTAATAAAGATGATAGTGAAGTCAAAATCAAAATCCAAGATGGCGGCTGCGATCATTTTTGAATTGTTCATCATGGGAGTCGTTTTCATCGTTTTCGAGGATGCTAAAGCCGATGGTAAGGTTAAAATCAAAATCCAAGATGGCGGCTGCGATAATTTTTGAATTGTTCATCATGGGAGTCGTTTTCATGGTTTTCGAGGATGCTAAAGCCGGTAGTGAGGTCAAAATCAAAATCCAAGATGGCGACTTCAAAAAATCATGTTTTTTATATTGGATGCCGTTTTCATGGTTTTCGAGGGTGCTTAAGCCGATAGTGAAGTCTAAATCAGAATCTAAGATGGCGGCTGCGATCATTTTTGAATTGTTCATCATGGGAGTCGTTTTAATAGTTTTCGAGGATGCTAAAGCCGATAGTAAGGTCAAAATCTAAAATGGCGACTGCAAAAAATTCTAAGTAAGAAATACTTTTCAAAACACGACCCCGCGAGCTGCTTGCAGCTCGCGCAACGCGCAAATACTAGTTGTATTATAAAATTAAAATTATTGCTATTTTATGTTTTTACAAAATACATATATTACTAAAAATATATTTCATGTTTTTCTTAAATACGAGTACCTACACCAGGAGGCCAATCGCGCTAATTTAAAACGTCTGCAAACGTATACGATAACGTTATGGTTCGATTGCGACAGTGGTTAGGTTTCGATTCAGCTGTTCTGATTTTGGTATTGCGTTGTAAGTTCAAACGCTAACCAAAGTTGGATCGTATTCATGAGATTTCTCCAATAAATCTATGTAGTCGTACATGGTAATGTTGTTATTTTTGCAAGATTTTCACTAAGAATCACTTCACAACAATGACAAAACACTGCAACGATGCAATAACGATCCTAAAAATGTAGCTTCCCATCAACTTTACGTTTGACAGTGGTTACGTTCCAGCTACGATCGCGGTGCGTCTCAACTTGCTGTCAAAATTTTAGCGCGATACGAAACTGTCAAAAAGTTGTGTTATGTTAGCGGTTCAATTACGATTTCGTTGAAAAGAAAATAGCGCGATTGGGCTCCAGCTAACTCGGCGAATAAATCTACCTGCCCACCTATCCGACTTACTCTACCTATCCGACTAGTGTACTAACTACCTACCTGCCTATTATACCTTACCCTACTACCCACCCTATCAAAATTATCTTCCCTACCTATCTACCGTACCTACATAACCCACAAAAAAATCATCGAAATTAGTCAATCCGTTTTCGAGATATCATTAAAAATCCGTTTCATATTAAATGTACGTATGAAAAACGGTATCCCTTTTCGTCACCTAAAATTATTTGTCCGAAAATCATTATCCATAACACGTTTGCTATAAAATTCAGTAACCATAATAATCAAAAGTTCTAAATATTGTTTTACATAATTATTTTCACTTCTAAAGCTGTTCTGGCATAATATCTAGTATCATAATAATTGAATCTCCTAATTTTGTATGAAATAAAGTCATATGTCCTAATCATTGTATTACATAAAGTGTATTATTCCGAATGTTCAATTAGGTATAGTAAAACTGATATTTCATTAAATTGCTTAGAAACCGAAGATCTTGGGATCCAAGAGCGAGCGATGAAGGGGATGGCGGGGTCTGAAAGACCCCGCCATCCCCTTCGTGTTAGGTTACTTTAAACCTTGCACGCAGAAATAGGAGCCCCGCGAAGCGGGGCTCCGTCGATTTTGCTTATTGGGTGGTAATCAATAACAAAACAAACTTTAGGACTTATGTATTTTATGGCAATCGGTTTTATGTATTTTGTATATTATAGATTGTTACATTTATGACAAACAAATTTAGAACATACAGTATTTAGGAATTTCAATGTTATGGCATTTGAAATTATGTGGTATTAAGTTCGGGCAAGTTATTATTCGGACAAATGATGATTAGGACAAAAAAATATGTCACATTAGATTATGTATAAAAAAGTTAGGTCACACAATAGAGAACCATGAAAAACATTTTTATCGTCAATATTTCCGATAAGTATTCTGCTTCTCGAGACGGAGAAAATCCAACAAATCAAAGATTATGAAAATCGATCCAGCCGTTTTTGAGCTAAAAATGGTTTGGAATTAAAATATTATATATAAAATATATGCTTCCGCCCGCGGTTTGGCCCGCGTGGATGTCGATAAAGTTATAGACCATATATATATCCACTGATACTGTATCTTTATGCAGGTGTAAGAATTTTTAAAATCGGTCATATCATTTTTGAGTTTATCCATTACAAACATACAAATATACGAACATACAAATCTTTTCTCTTTCTAATATTAGTAAGGAATAGCTGCACCCCGCGGTGTCACCCGCATAGATCATGATCTCGTGGGAATATCGGGAGAAAAGGTATCCTATGTCCTCGTTAGGACTCATTTGATGATTTTAACAAGCTAAAAAAAATCCCGTTCAGCTGTTTTAACGTAAAAGTATAATAAATAAACAAAATAACTTTCGAATTTATAATAAGTTAGGAGAGGTATAAATATATTACCTTTATGCTACAAGTTTCACTGTCTTATAATATTTGTATTTCTTTATCATAATAACACGTTCCATATCTTGTATTTTTTTCTCAATACAATTATAAGTAAACCTTAGTGAGCCGTGTTACGCGCCCCTGCCTCTGTACGTGTGTGTATCAAGAAGGGTGCACCACGCACACAGGCGCACTCACCGCCAGTCGCCGCTACTTTTCGAGTTACTCAATTTTGCGATAACGCTCTTAAAAAGGAATTACGAAAAATCCTTATTAGAAAATACAAAATGTAATAAAGATAAATGGAATGCCGTCAAATCCATTATTAGTGCCTCAAAACAAAAAAGTGCTGGGGAACATCTCTTAGTCTCACAGAAAAGTGGGTCATGTGCTGTAAATGAAGTAAACACCTACTTCTCTAATATTGGTAAACAGCTAGCAGACAAAATAACACGAGCTCAACATAACTACAAATTTGACATCAACCCCGTTCCGAATTCGATTGTGTTACTCCCTCCTGATGAGGCCGAAATTGACGCATTGATTTCGAATCTCAAGAATGACTGTGCTACCGGCTGGGATTCTATTTCGGCCAAGTTTCTGAAATTAGCTAGACCCATTATCGTCCCCCATCTGACAAAACTAATTGAGATCTGCCTTACTCAGGGTGTTTTTCCCAAAGTGTTCAAAAAGTCCCTTATTACTCCTGTCTACAAGGGGGGGGGGGGGAAAGACGATGTTGGCAACTACAGGCCGATCTCAGTTCTTACGACCTTATCAAAAATATTAGAGAAAGTACTAAACAACAAACTTTCTCCAACACAATAAGATACTTTCTGAAGCCCAGTTTGGCTTTAGACCAGGGAAAAGCACAGAAGATGCCGTAAGTCAATTGATAGACCACGTCACACTTAAATTGGACCAAAAGCAAAAGTGTATCGGCATTTTTCTTGACCTGGCTAAAGCCTTCGACACCGTAAAGCTCTTCTTGTGGACAAGCTAGAGAAAATCGGTGTTCGAGGTAACGCTCTAAAAATCTTTAACCCTTAATTTGGCAGAGATCTGAATTGTTTATAGCATAATTTAACATAATTATATTTCTGATAAATTATGGAATCAGGCGTTACTTTGCGGAAATCCATGACATTAAAATGTTATGAAAAATATTTAGTTTTAATTCCGCTACAAAAATCCAGGCTTGTTGCAGGATGCAATCCCACCCTATGCAGTCATGCATATGCACATGCAGCAAAGGACCCACCCTCCCGCCCTCATGCATATGCACACATGCAACAAACGGAAAAACAAGCCATGCAATCAAACCTATACTCGACACGTGTTTCGTGTCGGCATCTAATTTGGCAACGTTCATTACAATGAACATAGCAAATTGAAAGTACTTCTTCGAGTATTTGGCAGTGTTCACTATGATGAACAATTAAGTTTACCTCAAAAAATAACTAACCAAAAATACAAAACGTTATGCAAAACTTATTCCAAACTAAAGCATAAACATTGTGTTACGAGCTGGGTATTGGGATAAATTAATTAACACCAATTAAAACCAAATACAACTTTATTCACAGACAAATCACAAATTAAAACAATCACAAAACACTACTCAACACTTTAACACTTATACACACTCTTAATCACACGTAGAACTCACTTAGATATCGCTTGTAGTTCGCTTCGAGTTGCCTCGATTGTAGTCAAAACCAGACTGACTGAGCTCGCTACTCGGCGCTCTTTTTATACCCCGGCCGGACCCACTAGATGTTTCTAGAAGGTGATCGAATGTTCTGGAAACATCCATAGACTTCGACATGTTCCCATACCTTCTGGAACATTCTAGAACCATCTCGAAACATCTAGAACAGGGTAGAACTTTCTAGAAATTTCCTGACCGAACTTGAGTAGAATTGTCGAGAACCTTGCGGAACTTTCGAGAAGCTCATAGATAGGTCTCGCAATTCGATCGACGTAACACTGCCCCCTCCTTAGACATGCTCGTCCCGAGCATCGTTAGTCCCGTTGTATCGCGCCAAACGGTCAACATGGACAATCTTGGGCGCGCCACGTAGACCCTTTTGTATGCGGTAGGTGACGTCGTTAATCCTGGTCACGACTCGGTATGGTCCATCCCATTTTGCTTGTAATTTAGGAGACTTCCCTTTGCTACGCACTGGGTTATGCAACCACACAAGTGACCCCTCGTCGAAACCTCTATTGTTTGTCTTCCGGTCGTATCGGGTCTTCATCTTTTCAGACATTTGTTGGCCGGATTGTCTGATATGCTCATATACATCGTTTAACTTGTTACGCAAGTCATTTGCATAATCGGTTACACTGCATGGAGTATCAGGAGGGGTTCCGGTGATGAGATCAGCAGGCAACCGTAATTCCCTTCCAAAGTTCGCGAAGGCTGATGTCACAGCTGTACTTTCGTGAACTGCACTACGGTATGACAGAAGAAATGGCTGTATGTGCTTATCCCAATCTCTTTGCCTGCTTTCCACAACCTTGGCCAGGTATCTCTCCAACGTTTGATTGAACCGCTCCACCATTCCATCAGATTGTGGATGGTAGGAAGTCGTTCTAGTCTTGTGAGTACCCATCAGCCGACAAGTCTCCTGGAATACTTGTGATTCAAAATTCCTTCCTTGGTCGCTGTGTATTTCCAAGGGCACTCCAAAACGACAGAAGACCTCCTGAACCAATTTATCTGCGACTGTTGTAGCATCCTGGTTAGGAATGGCGAAGACTTCTGGCCACTTTGTGAAGTAAACCATGACAACCATGAAGTACTTGTTCCCGTTTTCACTTTCTGGAACTGGTCCTGCCACGTCTAGTGCTATCCGTTCCCACGGGGCTCCAACGTTGTATATCTGCAAAGCGCCTCTGCTGCGTGTCTGGGGTCCCTTCACAGCCGCACAACTGGTACATTTCCGACACCAGTCCTCCACATCTTCACGACAATGGATCCAGTAAAATCGCTCACGTATTTTCAGTAGGGTCCTTTTTACACCCATATGTCCTCCTGAACATCCGTCGTGGTAGAGCCGCAACACATCCGGTACTTTGGCTCTGGGGACAACCATTTGTAAGTGACAGTTGTCTCCTCGAGCGTTTTCCCATTTACGGCACAAGAGTCCTTCCTGGATAACCAAGCTGTTCCATTGCGCCCAATAACTCTTAGTGATGGAACTCATCGCAGCTACATCACTCCACTTGGGTTTAGGAGCACCAGCTTTAATCCAGTCGAAAATTGGTTTAATGTCTGCGTCATTTTGCTGAGCATGCTGTAAGGTTTCCTTCCATTCGTTACTGAGATCCGTTCTTAGCATTCTAACAGGCACTACCTCCTTGGCCTCTTGCCTGTTGCAGTGCTTACAGTCTTCAGGGCAAGGTCTTCTAGACAGTGCATCTGCGTTACCATGTGCCCTCCCACTGCGATGTTCAGTTACGAAGTCAAACTCTTGTAGTAGCTCAATCCACCTCGCCACCTGTCCCTCTGGATTCTTGAATTGCAAAAGCCACTTTAATGCGGCATGGTCCGTTCGCAATAAGAATTTTCGTCCCAGCAGATACTTACTGAAGTGCTGCAAAGTCTTTACTACGGCAAGTAATTCCCTTCTCGTAACGCAGTAACTTCTTTCTGGTTTCGATAGAGATTTGCTGTAGTAAGCTATAACAACTTCCTGATTTCCTTTCCGTTGAGACAACACCCCACCAATTCCAGTATTACTTGCGTCTGTGTCAACTATGAAGTCATTTTCAGTGTCAGGATAGCCAAGAATAGGTGAATTGCACAGACGTTTCTTTAATTCCTGGAATGCGATGTCACAGTTCTCGTCCCAACAGAATTGTTGCTTCTCCTCAGTAAGTTTGTGTAGGGGTTTTGCAATATCAGCAAAATTCTTGACAAACCGTTGATAGCAGGAGCATAAACCTAAAAATGCTCTGACCTCCGTCTTGTCTTTCGGAACTGGCCATTCCTTGACGGCGACGATTTTCTCCGGGTCTGTCTGAACACCTTCCTCCGAAACTATGTGTCCTAAAAAGTTCACTTGTCTCCTGAAGAATGAACACTTTTCCGGACTTAACTTAAGATTTGCCCGTGGTCTTCAAATGTTCGGCCCACGATGATGATGTCATCCAAATAGACAAGACATGCGTCTCCGATCAATCCAGCAAGTACTTGCTCCATCAACCTTTCAAATGTCGCAGGAGCATTGCACAATCCAAATGGCATGACTTTAAACTGCCATAGGCCCTTTCCTGTGGAAAAAGCAGTTTTCTCCTTGTCTTTAGGGTCTATTTCCACTTGCCAGTAGCCGCTTTTCAGGTCTAACGTTGTGAACCACCACATTCCTGTCAGCGTATCCAATGTGTCATCGATCTTAGGTAGTGGGTAACTGTCTTTATTCGTGACGTCGTTTAACCGTCGATAGTCCACACAAAACCGCGTGTTGCCGTCCTTTTTCTTCACTAGGACCACAGGAGAACACCACGGGCTAGATGAAGGCTGTATAAAACTGTTCTTTACCATGCGCTCAATCATCTCCTTCACTTCCTTTTCGCGAGCAACCGGCACCCTTCTTGGTCGTTGTCGGATTGGTAACTCATTGCCAGTGTTAATTTTGTGCTGAACCAGCCCTGTTCTCCCTATGTCAGCATCATCTGTAGAGAACATGTCGGCATACTGGAGTAACGTTTTCTTAGCCTTATCTATTTCTACTCCAGTTAGATCGCAGTTTTCTAGAAGTGTTGACACGTCAAATTTCAAGCGAAGCACTTTTTCTGACGGTGTACTTTCCATTAAGATCTCTTCTTTACCACATTTCAACACTCCTCGATCAACATCAATCTCACAACGATATTTCCGCATAAAGTCTAAGCCCAAGATGCAATCGTCTACTATGTCGGCCACGATGACATTATGCCAATACGCCTTATGACCTAGTTTTAACTTCACCTCCTTCTTGCCTCGGACGGTTATGTGCTGACCGGTAGCTGTCAGTAATTGTATGCGGTCGTGGTTGTTGAAGAAGTCCCCAAGGAACCGACTTGCTAGATTTGAATTGACGACCGTGTGAGAAGCTCCTGTATCGAGTGTCAATTTGCATGGTTTTCCGTTGACTTCGCCTTTGATGATCAGGCTGTTTCCGTCATGGGCCTGTGAGATCGAGATCCTCGGGGCTCTTTCCATACCAGCCAGCACCCGCCCCTCAGTCCTGGCGTTTACTCGTTTCCCTGCTGTTGCTGGGCACTCTTATCGGCCCCTCTTCCCTGCTGGGATTGATCTTCTCTTGCTGTATTTCGCTTGGGGCAGCTGGACCGAAGGTGACCTTTTTCCCCACAAGTATAGCACCTGGGACTGTACCCTTGTGGTCGGTCGCGTACAGATGATTCCACTACTTCTCTGACGCGATGCGTGCGATGATCTTGCCTCACTGCTTCTACTTCTAACGCATGAGCCAAGGCGTCCTTTAATGTTTCGTGATGCCCAAGTCTTACGGCGGCTCTGACTTCCAAGTCACGTATTCCGTCGACGAATGCCTGTACGAGATTACCATTGATCAGGGCAGGAGCAGACTGGTATGCCTTTCGGACCATCTTTTCAATTCCCAGGGCCCACTGCTGTAGGCTCTCAGCACTACGTTGAACACGATCCTTTAGCTTAGCGCGAAATACGTGCTCCAAGTGCGCATCGCCGTACCTGGATTCCAACGCTTCCAGCAGCTGATCGTGAGTCACATCCTTGCCAACAGCCTCAAGTACGGTCAGGGCCAGGTCTCGTAGGCCTAAGGTGAGCGCGGTCATTGCTTGCTCTTTCGTCCACCCATTCGCCTTCATAACAGCCTCAAACTGCATCCTGTAAGCCGACCATGAAGATGTTCCGTCGAATGGCGGCACCTTAAACCCTCGTGCCGAAGGTGCAGCAATCACTGGACACACAACTCCGTCTCCAGACCGAAGTTCACCCAAAGCCTTCTTCACCCCGGCAATTTGGACCTCAGCTTCAGAGATGCGATTCTCGTGCTGATTGACCTGCTCCTTAACCACTTTTAGCTCTTTGCCGAATGTCGAGTGCAGGTGGCCTACCATGAACTCTTAACGCGATCCAGTTTAGGCTGTGGGAAAGAGATGACGCTAGACGACTTGTATAGCTCTGTCTCTTTCCCACAGCCTAAACTGGATCGCGTTAAGAGCTCGTGGTAAGGCTCCAGGTCCTTTATCAGGAACATCTGCTCTTCTTGACGGCGGGCCTGCTCCTCTTTATCCTTTTGTAGCTGTTCTTCGAGGCGGCGAGCCTGCTCCTCCTGGCGGCGGGCCTGCTCCTCCTGTCGGCGGTCCTGCTCCTCCTGGCAGCGGGCCTGATCCTCCTGGCGGCGGGCCTGTTCCTCCTTATCCTTTTGTAGCTGTTCTTCCAGACGGCGTGCCTGCTCCTCCTGGCGGCGGGCTTGCTCCTCCTTGTCCTTTAGCAGCTGTTCTTCCAAGCGTCGACCCTGCTCCTGCAGCAGCGCCATAAGCGCAGACAGGTCTGGACCCGCCGGTGCTGAAGAGACTGCAGATGAACCAGCGGCTGGTTCCGTCGTAGGCTGAGCACCACCCGGCGTCTGTATCGGGGAACCTCCAAACCGCCTCTGGTCCATGTCTTGCTGGCGCTGACTCCTGGTGCGAATACCGTCTGTGTCGTCCTTTGGTAAAATCGGCATTTTATCCCTCACTTCTGACACCAATTGTTACGAGCTGGGTATTGGGATAAATTAATTAACACCAATTAAAACCAAATACAACTTTATTCACAGACAAATCACAAATTAAAACAATCACAAAACACTACTCAACACTTTAACACTTATACACACTCTTAATCACACGTAGAACTCACTTAGATATCGCTTGTAGTTCGCTTCGAGTTGCCTCGATCGTAGTCAAAACCAGACTGACTGAGCTCGCTACTCGGCGCTCTTTTTATACCCCGGCCGGACCCACTAGATGTTTCTAGAAGGTGGTCGAATGTTCTGGAAACATCCATAGACTTCGACATGTTCCCATATCTTCTGGAACATTCTAGAACCATCTCGAAACATCTAGAACAGGGTAGAACTTTCTAGAAATTTCCTGACCGAACTTGAGTAGAATTGTCGAGAACCTTGTGGAACTTTCGAGAAGCTCATAGATAGGTCTCGCAATTCGATCGACGTAACAATTGTTTAGTAAATCTGTTTACGCTGACAGATCAATTTAATCGGTTCGACACTTCATGTCATTGGACGTCTAATCTGATTGGCTGTGAAGTCCTTCCCTACTCCTTTCCATGCATTTTGCCTGCGCGTCGTCGGTCAAGTGACACCAGTCGTTCGCTCGCAATCCTACGCGACAATTGGTTAACGCGCGCGCGCCTGTGCAACAAATTCGCAAGTGTCTTTAGCTGGGGTGCTATGACAGAAAACCTCCACGTGCGCCCGTGGACTGGAGTTCCCTCTCGGATACGTCCACGGGGAAGACCAGTTTTTCGGGCCGGTGCACCCTGGGATGCGGGCAAAAACTCTTCCTTAGGCACTATGTGCCCAAGTGGTCTCTTTGCCGTTGCCCGTATGCGAATAGCCTGTCGTGTGGATGCTCCAACGCGTGTCCCTCTGATCAGCAGAGGGCACAGCGGCGGAGCGGGCTTGCGGACGGTGAGTGATGGGTAGCTCGCCGTCCGACCAAGGACCAAGCCCGGGTCGGTAGCGCGTCGTGTTTCGCGCCAAATGCCTGCTGGGGTCGCGGGTTTTTTCTTGACTCAGGTTACCGTGGCCCCGGAACGTAAAGGGCATAGGAAGGAACACGGGTGGATTTTAGTCAGTAAGAGTCTGACAGTCCCTTCCGCCCCACCCAGGGCGGGAGGACTCATTTGATGATTTTACCACCTAAAAAAAAAAGTGTCTTTAGCTATCGAGCTTCAAGAGACCTGCAGCACGAGTCGAAGCGGACCCCCGCTTATAAACGACGTCTCCGGAGAACAAAAAAAAGGTACGTGCACTTCCTTTCTTAGGTTGTTCTGCATTCTAAACCCTCTGTGTCTCCCGCCAGAACGTCAATTCCCGTTTTTTCGTCATAGCCAATTAGTCTTTCGTTAACCCGCGCATCCATTTTGGTCCTTCGAGCCGGTAGTAAAATCATTGCTAACCATTCGCCATTCGTAGTCGAAAAATAAATTATAAATCGCTAATTAGTTTGTACCAAATACTTGTCACGCGGACAAGTGTGAGGTATTTCGTTATAATTTTCGGTAAACCGTTGTATTTCGTATTTCGCTGTAGATTCGTAACACCAGCTAGTAATCGTTACTATAAGTGGTTATTTCGCTTAATCCCGCATTATTGTTAAATTTTACCGTTAAATTACCGCATCGCGCTCCATCAACCACGCATAATTTTATGAAGTAATAGAAATCATACTGCGAAATTTATGTAAGAAGAAATATGAGCATATTATTATGGCAGGAGACTTTAACATAGATATTTTGAAGAAAAATAGTGTTGTTTTAGAATTCGAATGTCTGTTACTAAATTTCAATCTTAAATTAGCATTTAAACAACCAACCAGACTGCACAGCCGAAATTGCATTGATAATATCGCACATAACTTTAGAACCAAATGTAAGACTGATGTGTTAGAGTTTGCGCTTTCAGATCACGCAGCTCAAGTAATTAAATGTCCGATAAAGAAAACAAATATTTTAAAATACTGGTGTATAAAAAGGCGTGATTATAATGCAGAGAACCTGTTTAAATTTAAAGAATGTATAGGACAACTAACTTTTTCAGAAATTTATGAAACGGATAATCCCAATGATGCTTTTAATAAATTCATTGACACTTTTAAATTATTCTACGACCTCTGTTTTCCGTATAAATGGATAAAAATAAATGCGATTAAAAAACCTAAATGGATTTCGAACGGTATAAAGTTATGTAGTAAAAATAAACGTAAATTATTATGGCGTTACAGACTTAAACCAAACATAGCAAACAAGTTAGCGTTATTAAGTTACAAAAAAAGATTTTAAAAAATTATAAGTTTGACCAAACGTGCGCAAAATAACTATTCCATAAAAACGTCAACAAATAAATCTAAAACCACATGGAATATAATAAAAAAATCTAAATCGTGTTTCCCGAAAGAATCAGTAGCGAAGATCAACATTAACAATCAAATAATAAATGACCCTCAAGAGATAGCCAATGCATTTAATGACTTTTTTGTAGACAAAATTCAACCTAATCAAGACTCAGGAATAAACGTGACATCAAAGATTATACCATGTAAAGATTCGATATACACCGTGACTTTTTAGTCGTCTTACAAAAGCAGCCCAGTTCATGTACCCAATGACTAGAACACGTTTATAATAAAAAAATAGGTATTTAAGAGATTTGAAATTTTTTAAAATAAAATTTTAATTCGTTATTATGACGCAAGGTGTAGTTAGAAACACCCTTGTCTCATAGAAAATGGAGATAGAATGATCTGCCCGACTATTGCGCTGGGTAGGTATACTTTACAGCTAGATACGTAAACATTTAACAGGATGTTTCATATTTCTAATGCACCTATTTATTAAAAATAAAAATTATTACTAACGATTAAAAAAAAAAAAAAAACTTGCCTAGAGGTATTTTAGGTCGGATACATTAAGTGGACCCTTTTTGTAAGACGACTAAAAAGTCACGGTGTATATTTCCCCCTGCATACCGGAAGACGTAAGAAACATTATTAATTCATTAAAATCTACAAACAGTACAGGATATGACGGAATTTCCACGAAAGTTATCAAATTTGTATCTGACTGTATCTGCACCCATCTAAGTTATCTTATAAATATTAGTATCTGTGCAGGAGTATATCCTGACGCCTTAAAAGTATCAGTAATAAAACCGTTATTTAAAAAAAACAATAATGAACAGATGTCTAACTACAGACCAATAGCGCTTATTCCGGTCATATCGAAAATTTTTGAAAAATTTATTTATAAAGAACTGTATTCGTTTTTTGAAAAGAAACACATACTAGTAGATGAGCAGAAGGGATTTAGAAAAAACCGGACAACCAATATGGCGATCTATGACTTCCTGCATAAAGTAACAGTTACTATGATAACAGAACTCCGGTGTGCGCCATATATTGCGACATGACACAGGCTTTTGACCACGTAGACCACAAGATTCTTCTAAAGAAGCTACAGGCATATGGCGTTAGGGGAAATATACTTAGTCTGATACGATCTTACCTAACTGACAGGAAACAGTTCACTGAAATAACCAAAGTAAATATTATGACGAAAAAAGAGGAAAGCTTTGTATCAAATGTCAGAACGCCGACATATGGAGTCCCACAAGGCACCGTACTAGGATCTATGTTTTTCATTGTATATATAAATGACTTGCCTAATGCTGTTGAACATCCCATGTCGCTATTTGCGGATGATAGCACAGTAACTATAACGTGTAAAAACAAGAGCATGTACGAGGTTGACATTAATAACTCTCTGACATCTATTATATCCTGGCTAAATCGAAATAATCTTAAGATAAACTTAGATAAAACTACCATTATGCATTTTAATCAACGGACACAGACGAATAATGCGATTGAGGCCCGACACGATAATGCAATATTAAAGAAAGTAGACAACGCCAAATTTCTCGGTATAACTATTGACGAGAAATTAAACTGGAAGGCACATATTGAACTCATAAGTAAAAAGCTAAGTTCATCAGCATATGCACTGCACAATCTGGCCCGAGAACTTAACCCAGATGCCTTGGTAACCGCTTACCATGGATTGGTTGCATCAGTGCTGCGCTATGGTATTATTTTTTGGGGAAACTCAACGGACCGAGAAATTGCTTTTAAAGCCCAAAAAAGATGTTTGCGTGCTATGTTTAACTTAAAATCTACAGAAACTTGTAAACCGTTATTTATTAAATACAAATTATTAACTTTACCCTCGTTATACATATTCGAAGTAGCGACATTTGTAAAGAGTAACCCCCACTTATTTCCACGACTATCTGACGCATTCCCACGCAACAGACGTGATAATAGCCAACTTTGCCTACACCCAGCAAAGACTGTGTTGATGTCGAAAAGCTTGTTTAGTATGGCCCCTAAGATTTATAATAAAATACCTCAGTCTTACAAAACCTTGAACACAAACATGTTTAAGGATAAGATTCGAAATTTATTAACAGACCGATGCTACTATAGTGTAAATAATAATAATAATAATAATAATATTTATTCAGCATTCTATAAGTGGCACAATACAATAAAAGTGTCTATAAAATAATTTTAGGACTAAAAAGTTCAATGCCTGTACTAGGTTAAATTAATACCTGTATCACAGGCGGTACTAATGCTAATATCTATAAATAATTACTACTCGGATAACAGATTTATTAACAATATTCAACTAAACCTTAAAATAGTAAAACAATTAATACATATATTTTTTATTATTATTATAACTAACTAAAACTATCATAACCAGGTCAACAACAAAATAAGAATCTTGTACATGTCAATATAATTATTCTAGGTAATTATTTAGGTTAATTCACTGTTAACACATTGTCAGCAGTATTGTTCATACACAGTTACACACACAAAAGTTATCATCATCGCATAATGTTTTTAGCGAATGTATAATTTGCTGATGCAGCAACAAATTGATGGTAAGTAGAACACAGTGCAAGTCAGGGACTCGTAAGTTTTGGTGACTTAGCAACAGAAATGATACGGATGCCAGGCCTTTGATTATGACGCACTAGTTACTTTCATAATCAATTGAATTAATATATCTGTGCTCTGCTATTTTTCTAGCTGGGCAATCAGCGTCTCCCGTTTTGTGGGCACTAGGTTTTTTGAAACGCGAACAAGTCGCGCATTTGGGAGTGTCAGATTTCTTCGCGCATTCGGACATCATATGACCTGTTTCCGCGCAGTGCCCGCACGTAGAATTCACGTCTCTACATGATTTCGCTACATGACCATACTGTTGGCATTTGTAACACCTCGTTACTAACGTGAAGTCCCTTATAGGACAGGACGACCAATTAATGAAAACCCGGGATCGAGGAATGAGAGCTTTTCGTATATGGGCTGAAACTTCAATTACATAATTGCAAGTCGCGGCGTCTTTTTTACCAGATTTATGGCTTAATTTTATCGCGGCCAAGAAGGATTCCTTTGTCAAGTCTGGTAACGTGTCCACTAAATTTTGCTCAAAGATGCAGTTGAAGACCTCATTTTCAGCCATCGAAGTCGGCACACCTACAACCACGATCCGGGGTTTGCGCTTGTTGGCTTCGTCAGCAGTTAGTCCTGATGTAGAGAGCTGAACTGCGTTCTTCAGTTTATCGGCGTCTTGTTTCGTCTCGGTGCTGATGATTACGCCACCATTTTTTATTTTTCTCACTCCACGTACATGCAGCTTCATTTGCTCGGGTCGAATGATTTTTTGCACGAGTTCTTTAGTTTCGTCACTTGTTTTGAGTGTATCATTCGGATAAATGGCAATTGAGGTCAAGTGATTAGGTCGGACAAAGTCATTAGTACCTCTTTTTACCATATCTGCAAAAGAAGTATTTCCCATAGTATTAGTTTTCTGCGACTGCGACATCGACTGCTTGAGGTCCGAAATATGATCGACCAGGCTGCGCTGTTCGTTAAGGAGGTTAAGTTCCTGTTCCGCGAAAATGGTTTTCTGCTTGAGCGACTGATATAAGACCGCCATTTGCGATGTACCAGAACCTATTTTTCGACATAGATTTGAAATCTTCATTTTCTGCTCGGAGTTGAGTTTGCCATCCGTAGCAATAGAGCAAACTTCACTAAGGTGCTGCTCGATAGTTGCCATCCATCTCTGAATTTCAGGTGTAGATACGATGAACTCGGCTGTGTCTGACCTGGGGGCTCGGATTTGCGACGACGACTGCGAAGGCGAGGCGGTGGACGCTGGTCCCTTGGGACTGGAGGGGCTATTATCCATTTTTGTTTTTCTAAAAGTTCACTATTTCATGTCCATATAAACTATACACTAAGCAACATTGTTCACATGTATTACGCAAGTAGGTCACAATTATAAAAGTATTAATTGAATATTGCTAGCGAGCACGTCTGTACGCTGCAACGACTCGTACGTCAAAAATCAATGATTTCATGAGTGATACATTTTTGGATATGGCCTAATTCTATTGCAGTGTTTTGACAGGTTGAAACTATCTGCCATTTAAAAAATTAGTTTACCTATTTGAATTATTTTAAATATATATATACCTGTAACAAAGAATTAAAAGTGTCATTTTTTAAGAGTTTAATATTTGTGTATGTGTTAGTTTCATTGAATGTTTTGACAAGTTGTAATTAACTGCCATATTTAGATTATATGAATTTACTATTTATTACATTAAATTAAATGACATGCTTAGGGGTACATATTTGAATATCGAAGATTAAAATATCTACGCTTAAAATATCGATGTTCAGAATATCGAAAATTAAAATATCGATTGTAACGAAATATCGAAAAATGTTACATCTACGCTCAAAACGTCGAAGATTAAAATGTCGACTGATTAAAATGTCGAATGATTCAAAATATCGAAAGACGTTATGTCGAAATTCAAAATATCAACGTTTAATACATCGCAGTTCATAATATCTAATTTCATAATATCTACGTTAAAAACACATACTAGTTGCAACATTGAAAAAAAAATTGTCTGTAGGTATGAGTGTATTCATAAATGTAGGCAGATGTGAAATTGTCACCACCTACCAAGGTAAGTTGACGGAGCCCCGCTTCGCGGGGCTCCTACTTCTGTTTGCAAGGTTTAAAGTAACCTAACATGAAGAGGATGGCGGGGTCTTTCAGACCCCGCCACCCTCTTCGAACCTAACCTGTCCAAGTCGGGGTGCCCCAAGTCCCGAGCTCGCTTCCTTAGTTAAATAACTGATTACTACCCAACAAGGTAGCTGGACGGACTTCGGATGAAAGAGCGAGCGAAGCGAGCTCGGAACTTGGGGCACCCCGACTCGGACAGGTTAGGTTCGAAGAGGGTGGCGGGGTCTGAAAGACCCCGCCATCCTCTTCATGTTAGGTTACTTTAAACCTTGCAAACAGAAGTAGGAGCCCCGCGAAGCGGGGCTCCGTCGACTTACCTTGATAGGTTCGATATTTCGGACATTCGATAACCTGCACTTCGATATTTAGATCTTTCGATGTAACTTTTGTAGATATTTAGATTTTAGATATACTGGACGTAGATCATTTAATCATTCGATATTTTAAACTTTCGATATTTTGATTTTCGATTTCATGGTCATTCGATATTTTCATTTTCGATATTATGAACATCGATATTTTAAGCGTAGATATTTTAATCTTCGATAATCAAATATGTACCCCATGCTTAGACTACAGTGTTACAGAATTTTTGAACGACTCCATGTGATTACATCCTACTACTATTATAAAGGCGAAAGTTTGTATGTATGGATGTATGGATGTGTGGATGTTTGTTACTCTTTCACGTAAAAACCACTGAACGGATTTAGCTAAAATTTGGTACACAGATAGTTTATAACCTGGATTAACATATAGGATAGTTTTTATCCCGATTTTATGTTCCCGCGGGATAATTTTCCAGTTGTAGCGGGTGAAGCCGCTGGCAACAGCTAGTGAATGAATAAATTAATTAAAATTGATCAAAGTTGAAATTCATTAAATTGTAATTAAATAATGAATGGATAATAATAATGTATATGATGTATATGATAAATAATTTTGTTTAATTCTAAAATTGAAATAATTTATGTAATTGTTATTAAATGAAAATAATTGTACCTAACACATTTGCACGCCTTGAGAAAGGCAGACATGTCATGACTCACACTTATTTAAGATCTTGCATGCATGTATTATTTTAATTCTGTATGTATACACATGTTTAAGCAAATATATTATAATTTTCTATTCTATTCGATACGTACGCTCTAAAATCAGGACGAGGAAAAAAGTGATACAGGTCCTACGTCGACGGGCGCTGGAGCCGTACTGATCGCAGCCCGGTTATGTTTCGTAATTTATGCTAGTTTAGAGTGATTTTAAAAACGATATTATGTTTAATTACATGAAGGGATTTTAATGAAATTTAGAAATTAGTTTAGTCTGTAAACATAGTTTATATTTACATATTTTTTTAAATGTAATTATGCTTTGTTCGAACCAAAAATGGCGATAAAACAGCGATATAAAACGTAAAAATTGAACTCAGACTTTATTTTTTTACTAATTTGTGTTATTAAAAATATAAATTCTACTACGTTTTTTGATGACAAAAACGTATGTCTGATGACTTGTGTATTTTTTTTGGTTAAAATTATAAATATGAATGGCAGATTTAGGAGTCGCAAATCGACTCTGTGTTGATTTTTCAGTAAACTACTTGTCGGAGATTAATTACCACAAAGTTAATAAAAGAGTTTTTTGAAATATTTTACGTTATTTTACAACACGAAAAACTGGTCTTTCTTTTACAGGTATTCAAAAATGTTGGAGTATTAACCTTCTACTGGTGACGTCAGATTGAGTAACAGTATTGGTGACGTAGGGTACGTCATTTTGTCGTACTTCTGCAAAGCCGAATTTCAGGACAACTAAATGCATGGGGATGAAACAAATTGCTTTATTTACAAGAGATATCTTACTTTCATAAAATAAACACTTTATATATATTATTACAATAGAAAATTTTACGTATATTATTCACACAAACTTATTATTAATATTCAGCTTACATTTTCGTAGATATTGAAATCAATGAAGATAAAATTAAATAAATAAATCAAAAAGAAATCCAACGTTCAGTTCTTATTGATACTTCAATAAGTAACGAAAAAAAAAATGTTTTAACATACTACTACAGTGGAAAAAAATAAATATTCGTTTTGGTGAGGAGTGGGTTTTTTTTAAGGCAATAAAGGCAGGATTCTTGCACTATCTGTATAGATGTGGTGTTCTTTTTTATTTTTTGCGGCATATATTGAGCAACAAAAGCCTATCACTTTTCAAATTAATAAAAAACTCATCCTCGGAGTCCGTGTCAGGTTCTGGACTTTGTGCTCACTTTTCGTGTTACGATCAGATTCCACTCAGTGATTCTGTTCCAACTCATTACTGCTACTTTGTTTTTAAAATCTCAGTATTAATACTCGTAATCTTCGTCATTTGGATTGATTTTTAATGAAAAACCACAACTTGGTAATAGTATAAATTACGGACACTATTGGTGACGTGACGTCAAATTGACGTCGGGTATCCTATATGTCATCATCTGTGCGTTTGCAACGACCAATTTGTATGAAATCGGACACCAAACTGAGCCAAATGCAGCTACTGAGAAGTGCGGGTGAGGGGAAACAGTCGATCGACACATCGCACCATTCCTGTAAGAACGCGGTAAGTGAATTCGGCCAACTTTTCAGGAGGTAAAAAAAACGTGTTTAACATTGTAAAAAAAATCCCACGAAAACCTTGTAAATAGCAAAAGATGGCATTTTGCAGCGGCGAAATGATAGAGTTTCCGATTTTTCATTTTGCAATGTATACTCGGAGATATGTTTGAATTATACGGTTACTTAAATAATCCCCGAAACTGTTACAAAAGAAGCCGGTGTAATAATAGATATTGCTTTGTTGTCATCTTTGGTGTACCGCATTGGCTGCGGTAAGTGTAGTTATTCCATTATTTATGCTCCAATTTTAGGCCAGTCCGAAAGTGTAAGTACCACTTACGTAGTTTTTACACGAAGAATTCATTTAAGTAAACATAAATACATACTTTTTGCGTGCGAAAGTATCTACGTTATATTGGAGCTTCTGAATAAACTTGTTTTTTATGAGAAAAAATATTTTAATAATGAAGTATAACATCGTAAACTTCTATTTTACTGTTCACAGATTGTCATGTACAAAAATTGTATGTCAATACTATATAGATTTAAAATAGTTAAAAACAAAATAAGCTGCTGCGTTATAATCATATTAATCGATTTAGGTTATGTATTTAGGTGTGCGAAGAAAAAACATGCTGTAGAAGCCTATGGTATGTAAAATAAAGTGCCTAAAAGCCGAATAAACGGAAATCTTCTATCAATTATTAAAACACAGAAAAAAATACCTTTGTTATTGTTGAAACAATTTTGACTTTAATCTGTTATCGAACTTTAATAAAGTAGCAGTATTTTTCCATTAGCTTATGCCCCCTACCTAACCTAACAGCATTCAGGCCCATCCGAAGGAAAAATAAGTAAAGCCGAGTATTTTATACTAAATAAGTTTTATTCTAAATCGACACCAGGTTTCCGCAGCGTAGGTGAGTAGGTATTGGTAAAACTAAGGACTTATAAACGCAAATTTTCGTGTGCACTTTCAGGTCATGAGAGGTCCACACACGCTTGTGAAGCTCCTGTTCAACATCCTCCACAATCCTTCCTATCCATCTTACCTTCGTGAGCGTTTTTCTTACGCCCGTCCTAGTGACGCACCCTGTAGATCGCACCTTAGGTCCCTACTTAAATCCCATCCCCATAAAACTAGCTACTATTCCTACTCCTTCTCAGTTCATGCTGTAAGATTGTGGAACTCGCTTCCGCCTAGCATTCGTGATCTTAAGACTATTTCTTTATTTAAACTCAGAGTAAAAGAGCACTACTTTTCCTCTCTTACGTGATATAATATGTATATTTATATAATATATATATATAGGTATATATAAGCATATAATTATATATTTTGTTTATGTAGTATAAGTATTTGGTATAATATTTGTTTAGGTATCAATATTGTTATATAATACGATTTTAGGTTAAGTTATTCTCATAGACATTTTTCTTCTTTTCTTACACACTATTGTCTACATTTCTTTTTCATTTCTCCTTTAGAGGGTCTGCTGGCAGAAATTTCTATAGAAATAAGCAGTACCTTTGTACAGCAGTATCAAACATGTATTTTCCATTACCTACTTTTCTTGTGTGTACATAAATAGTTAAATAAATAAATAAGTGCAGCTATGCATCAGATGGAAAAACTTCCGGGGAACTGTCAAGTGACGAACCGTTATTCGAGCTCTCGTGCGATTTAATAGAAAATCGAGTGAAAAATCATCCGCTTTACCGCAAAAACATCACAAAAGTGTGGACTAAAGCTAGTGGCAAGCAAATCAAGAACAATCGGTGGCAAAAAACAGTGCAAAGTGGTCTAAAACAGTGCAAAACATCAACTAACCTAACAATATATAAACATAAACACTTATAGACACCACTGTGGATTGGACAGGTTAACCAACAGCACAACAAGAAACTTCCGCTATTTTGACACTTATCTGACTTAGTAGATGACCATAGACGACAACAAAAATTGCCAACCGCAATCCAGTGTTGCTGCTACCAAAAATATCCCACATATTTGGTAATAATTTTAACGACGATGGAGAAACAAATAGAACTATTGTTAGAAAAAATGGAAAGCATAAATACAAATATGAACGATATGAAAGAAGATTTCAGACGCCAAATGAATGCTCAAACAGAGAAGATCACGAGCGATTTAGCCTCTACAATTGATAAAAAGCTAAAACCAATTCTAGAAGAAAACAAAGTGCTGAAAAACGAAGTAGTAACTCTCAAAAACAAAGTTCGAAGCCTAGAAAAGGAAGTGAGAAAGAATAATATTATCCTTCACGGGATCAAAGAATCTGAGGGGAACAGCTATGACCTTCAAGTTTTGGTGATTGACACATTTAATGCCGTAAGCAAAACTGCAAATTTAGATCCTTTCGACAAGTGGGAGCTAAGCGACGCCTATAGACTGGGCAAAAAACAAGACAATAAACAAAGACCGATACTGGTAAAACTTACGCTTTCATGGAGGCGATTGGAAATTTTAAAACTTAACAAACAATTCCCCACCGGTATTTATGTCACAGAAGATTACCCAAAAGATGTCCTGAAAACCAGAGAAGATTTAAAAATCAAACTGAAAGAAGAACTAAAGAAGGGAAACAAGGCGGTGATTCGATATGACCAACTAATAATTAAAGGGAAGGATGACTCAAACGTCACAAAAGAGAAAAGGAAAAGGTCACCTTCTAAAACACCCACACATCCAACCACCAACGAAGAAATATCACAGAAGGCACCAAGCAAAATAAACAAAACAAACGCTTTTGAATTTATGAATCGCCCAAGGACAAAGTCACAATCATCCACAAGCACACAATAGCAACCAACAAGGGACCCCCGGAAACGCACCAAAACAGAAAAGGCCACAACAACCAAAAATTATCTTTCCCCAAGCCGGTCAGCGGTCACCGTGGGGAAATACGACCGCCACCCTCCAGTGAAACAGAAACAACACAAACAACAAAAGCAACAAGAATGCACTAGAAATAAAACCATACTGAACATTTGCACCTACAACATACGGTCTCTGGCATCAACAGAGAGGTACCTGGAACTGAACAATGCATTAGCATACATTAAGCATGACATAATAGGATTAAGTGAAGTCAGAAGGATGGGTAGCAACATTGAGGAATATGAAAACTATATCTTCTGCTACATCGGTGAGACAAAGGGACTGTACGGAGTAGGATTCCTAATTAAAAAGAAGCTAAAAAATCAAATAAAGAACTTCAAAGGAATCTCAGAAAGAGTAGCGCTTCTACAACTGAAGTTTGAAGATACAGATTTCTCAATAATACAAGCATACGCGCCCACCGAAAAAGCAAACAAAGAAGAAGTTCAGAAATTTTACAACGACATTATAGAAGCTCACAACATAGCTGACAACAAAGTAATCGTAATGGGCGACTTTAACGCAAAAATAGGACATCCAAAGAAGGAAGAAATGATTATCATGGGCAACTACGGCTACGGAGAACGCAACGAACGAGGAGAAGAATTAATTGACTATGCACTAGAATACAACCTATCAATAATGAATACTTTCTTCAAGAGAAGACCAAACAGAAAATGGACGTGGACATCACCAGACCAGAAAACAAGGAATGAAATAGACTTTATAATGACCAATAATCCTAAAATGATTACAAATTACGAAGTACTGAGCAATGTGATGTTCCCTTCTGACCATAGACTACTGAGAGCAACCTTCGCCTTGAATCACCCTACAAAAAGCAGAAAAAACTTTACTTCACTGCCGAGAACTATCAAGTCCGAAGAAGAGGCACAAAACTACCGCAGATGCTTGACAAGGAAATTAGAAAGTATATCAGAAGAATCAAATGTTCAAGAATATTACAACAAAATAGAGGAATCAATACGAAGCAGCATAAAACAAAAAACCGACCCACACCACAAAAAAACTAACAAAATCCTCAGTGAAAATACAATACGACTAATCAAAGAACGAACCGAACTAATATTTACAAAGAAAAAAGACCCTGGAATGAAAAAGAAGCTTAGCAACCTGTTTAAAGAAACAAGGAATTCTATTAAAAAAGACTACAGCAAACATAGACATGAAATAATAACAAGGAATTTAAGAAAATATAGAAGTACCAAAAGAGCCATAAAGGAACTAAGTCTAAGCAAATCATGGATACAAAAACTAGAAATCAACAAAGAAGAAACAAAGTCAAGAAAAAACGTAATAGAGCACGCAACCAAATTTTACAAGGAATTATATAGTAAAAATGAAAACAATATAGTAGAAGCTATAGACGAGACGCTCAACAAAAGCTCAACAGTGAAGCCAATTGAAGAAAGAGAAGTATTCGAACATATACGACAGCTAAAAGCCGAAAAAAGCCCTGGCCCAGACGGGTTGTCAAATGAAACCCTTAAACTAGGTGCACCAATCCTACTTCACCACCTAACTCACTTATTCAATAAGATACTAGACTCAGAAACTGTACCAGAACAATGGTGTACATCAGACATCATACTACTCTATAAAAAAGGCAATCCTATGGACATCGGAAACTACAGACCAATTAGTCTACTGGCGAGCATCTACAAACTGTTTTCTTCAATACTTTTAAATAGAATAGCTAAAACAATAGATGAATCACAACCGAAGGAGCAGGCTGGATTCAGGGCAGGTTTTAGCACAACCGACCACATTCAAACATTGGACCAAATTATGGAAAAATATAAGGAATTCAACAGAAACCTATATGTCGCCTTCATCGACTACAGCAAGGCATTTGATAGCATCAGCCACAGCGCAATATGGAACGCCCTAACACAGCTAAATGTTGAACAAAAATACATCAACATCATTAAAAACATATACGCAAAAAGTACGAGTCGAGTAAAACTAGAAACAAAAGGCGACGAAATAAAATTCGAGAGAGGGGTCCGACAGGGCGACCCCCTATCACCCAAAATCTTTATTGCTGTCCTAGAATGCATATTCCGAAATCTTAACTGGGAAAAAAAGGGCATAAGCCTAGAAGGCTGTAATCTCAATCATTTACGTTTTGCGGATGACATAGTCCTGGTGGCCGAAACTGCCAAAGAACTTGAGGAGCTTATACAACAATTAAACAACGAAAGCATAAAGGTTGGCCTGCATATGAACGCCTCAAAAACAAAAATCATGACCAACAACCACCAAGTACCAATTATGATAGAAGGAAAAAATATTGACTATGTCAACCAATACATATACTTGGGAAAGCAAATGTCTTTTTCAAAGTCGAACAATGAGGAAGAGGTAGAGAGACGAGTAGGCTTAACATGGAGAAGATTCTGGTCACAGAAAGAAATCCTGAAAGGTAACTATAACATAAACCTAAAAAAGATAGTTCTTGATACGTGCCTTCTGCCCAGCTTGCTCTATGGCTGTCAAACGTGGACCCTCACAGACAAAATAAAAAGGAAAATAAGAACCACCCAAAGAGCCATGGAAAGAAGCATTCTTAAAATAAAAAAAGCACAAAAAATAAGAAGCGAAACCATAAGAGAGCAGACTAAAGTTCAAGATGCACTTACCAAGGCCCTTAAACTAAAATGGAAATGGGCTGGCCATATGGCACGCTACAATGATAAAAGATGGACACTAATAGCAACCAGGTGGAGAGGTCCCACAGGGAAAAGAAATGTAGGAAGACCGTTTAAGAGATGGAAGGACGACATAGTTGAAACAGCAGGGAAAGACTGGCTGCTCAAAGCAAAGGACAGAGGAAAATGGGACAAGCTGGAGGAGGCCTTCACCCTTAGAGGGGTCCAACTTAAAGATTGACTTGATTAACATTACTAACAATCTATATATATAAAAGCAAAAGGTCACTCACTCATAGGACACGAAAGCTCGGAAACTACCAGTGCTAAGGGTTCAAAATTTTGCACAGGGGTTCTATTTAGGACGTAGGTACCCGCTAAGAACGGATTTTGCGATATTACGCCCCTAAGGGGTTGTTTTTGGGGTTGACAGTTTGTATGAAACTTTTTTGCTACAAGTACTAGGAGTTTCAAATTTTGCATGCGGGTTCTTTTTAAGACGTAGGTGCTACTTTAGAAAAGGGTTTTTCGAAATTCGACCCCTAAGGGGTTGTTTTTGGAGTTCAAAGTTTGTTTGAAACTTCGTTATTACACGTGCTAGGAGTCTCAAATTTTTCATAGGGATTATTTTTAAGACGTACTCACTACCCTCAGCGGGGTTTTCCGAAATTCAACCCCTAAAGGGTTGTTTTAGGTGTTGATAGATAGAGGTTTCAAATTTTGCATGGGGCTTCTTTTAAGGACGTAGGTGCTCACTAAGACAGGATTTTGCGAAATTTCACCTCTAAGGGGTTGTTTTTGGGGTTGACAGTTTGTATGAAACTTTTTTGCTACAAGTACTAGGAATTTAAAATTATGCATGCCGGTTCTTTTTAGGAAGTAAGTGCTACTTACGACAAGGGTTGTCCGAAATTTGATCCCTAAGGGTTGTTTTTGATGATGGTAGTTTGTATGAAACTTTCGTTACTACAAGTGCTAGGAAACTCAAATTTTGCATTGGGTTTGTTTTAGGACGTACACTCTGCCTTAGACGGGGTTTCTCGAAATTCAACCCCTGTGGGGTTGTTTTAGGTCAAAATCAAAATCAAATCGTTTATTTCAACTAGGCCAATTACAGGCACTTATGAATTGTCAAAGACATAAAATAAAACAAGTATAAAATAGTTATGGTGCTACGGTCCCAGACACAAGACATAAAAACTGTGAAAGTACCGTAGGTGCTCATTCCAAGGTGTAGATCTCTATGGAGAAGAATGAGCAAGAAACTCCATGGACACTCTTTTTCAATCGCCAAAATTATTACAAAAATTTGTTACATCATTCATCATCAGATGGTACATTATGTGAGAACGATGTGGCAAGATAATAGTGTCCATAGTAAAATAAAAAGACAATTCAAAATAAAGTTATTAATAATTAAAATAGACCGTGGCAGCTAAGAGATGACCAGTCACGACTGACAGCGCCCGTTCACGAACATGACACATGCGGTGTTGATCTCAAATTTTGCATGGGGATTCTTTTAAAGACGTAGGTTCTCACCAAGAAGGGCTTTTGCGATATTACGCCCCTAAGGGGTTGGTTTTGGGGTTGACAGTTTGTATGAAACTTTTTTGCTACAAGTACTAGGAGTCTCAAATTTTGCATGCGTGTTCTTTTTAAGACGTAGCTGTGCTACTTTAGAAAAGGGTTTTTAGAAATTCGACCCTTAAGGTGTTATTTTTGGTGTTGAAAGTTTGTTTGAAACTTCGTTATTACACGTGCTAGGAGTCTCAAATTTTTCATGGGGGTTGTTTTTAAGACGTACGCACTACTCTCAACAGGGTTTTTCGAAATTCATCCCCTAAAGTGTTGTTTTAGGTGTTGATAGATAGAGGTCTCAAATTTTGCATGGGCTTCTTTTAAGGACGTACGTGCTCACTAAGACAGGATTTTGCGAAGTTTCACCCCTAAGGTGTTTTTTTTTTAGAACTTAGATACTACTATCTATGACGGGGTGATTCGAAATTCGAACCATAAGGGGTTGTTTCTGGTGTTGATAGTTTGTATGAAACTTTCGTTACTATAAGTGCTAGGAATTTCAAGTTTTGCATTTAATTTTTTAGAACTTTGGTGCTCACTTAGATGAGGTTGTGCGAAATTCGACACCTAAGGGGTTGTTTTTGGCGTTGATGGATAGGAGTGTCAAATTTTACATAGGGATTTTTTTAAGACGTAGGTACTGCCATTGACGGGATTTTCTGAAATTCTATCCCTATGGGGATGTTTTTGGGGCTGTTAGTTTGTGTGGGAGTAAAAAGAGTGTCAAAATAAGATGCATATAGGTTTTTTAGGAAGTAGATGCTCCATATAAACTTGTATGCTAAGACGGGACTTTGTTCCAAAAAATTTCGCTTCTTTAAAATTTTGTTCTACCTCAGACGAGTTTTGGATAAATCAAGCCCTACAGGGTTGTTTTAGGTGTTGGTAGTTTCTATGAAACTTCCTTAAGACAAACGCTGGGAGTCTCAAATTTTGCGCGGGAGCTATTTTTAGGATACAGAATATGCTCATTCAGACGGGGTTTTGAAATTGGTGAAATTGGACCCCAAAGAGGGTGCTTCTGCGGTTAATAGTTCGTATGAATCTTCATAACTACAAGCAAGAACTAAGAGTTTTAAATGTTTCACACAATGGGAAGCGGTCGCCTCCTTCTGCGGAGCAGCAAGCTTGCAAAGGAGGAGGCTGAACACGTGAGGGAGAGGACAGCGTCCACCTCATGAACCGAGCGCCGCGGGAGACATCGCAAGACGATCTCCGGCCACCGTAGGCGCGGGCATGTGGACGGCGAGTAATGAGTGACTCGCCGTCTGATCATGGACCATGCCCGGGTCAACGGCGAGTTGTGTTCCAGGCGCACCTCAAGGAGCTGTCCTGTCAGCAATCGGACGGTGCCTCCCTAAGAGGGCCAGAGCCTGCCGAGATCGCGGGACTGTCTCACTCGGTAACCCTGACCCTGGTACATAAAGGGCTATTGAAAGAACTCCGTGGATTTTAGTCAGTACAAGTCTGACAAGAGGACTCATTTGATGATTTTGCCACGGTAAAAAAAGTGGTCGTTTATACCTTCATAGTTTGTATGCGGTACTACAAGTGCTACGAGTCTCTTATTTTCTCTGGGGTATGTCTTTAGGACGTAGATGCTTATTAAGATGGGATGTTGCGAAAACCGACTGTTAAAGGGTTGTTTGGTGGTCCATAGAATTTTAGTTGCATATTGATTTAGATTTTTGGCCAGAGAAGAAATTCGCAGATGCAAAGTTCGAAGTAAGCGCGGACGAAGTCGCGGGCGAAGTGCTAGTTAGCCTATAAAAAGAACACTAACAATCATACTAACGACATTTGAATTGTAAAATAAGTTAACAAGTTGGAAATAAACGGCTTTATTATTATTATTATTATTATTATGCATCAGATGTTTATGACATCGCACCATTCCTGGAAGAAACGCGTAACTCGACTTGCGTCAATTTTTTTTTATTTATGCAAAAAATCGGCCGTAATCTAATACACCTTCTCACAAATTTTCATGAAGCTAGCGCCAAAAATCAGGTTACTGTCACAAAAAATGTGTATTTTTGCGACAAAAAATAAAATAATTTTCCATTCTTATAAAGATGTATACATATATACATTTCTTTATTTTAAAACTTTCCCTAGGTATAAAGCCGTAAACACACATACCCATATCTAACACGAAGATTTAAAATAACTTTATAAACGTAAATAAACATAGGCATTTGTTCTTGGATACTATTACGAAGGCGTGTCTTGCAAGTTCACTTACTTACTTATTGCACGAAACTTGTTGCGGGACTGTTTTGCGTTTTATATCGTTACGTAGTTTCTCCAAGGGAGATGTCATAAACAGCTGATGCATAGCTGCACTTACTTCTTTACGCTCGCTAGAGACATAATAAGAATACTTCGATAAACTTTATAATAGGAGCATGGAATGTACGTACACTCTTGGATGATGACTCTAACCTGTGTCCCGAGAGGATGACTGCCATCGTGGCAAGGGGGAACTTTCAAGATAAGTACAACATGGATATCGCATCTATAAGTGAGACCCATCTTAGTAGTAGCGGAAATATTTGCGAGCAGATGGAACTTATTATTGGATTGGAAAAACAGCAGAAGAGCAAGCAGCTAGTGGAAATTGGAATTCACATCAGTGCGTAACATTATTACGTCATCCTCCGAAAGGAATGATCGTTGATCGCATAATGACCTTGCGCTTGCCAGTTAATGATACTTAAATATCCACCTCATCAGTATCTACGCACCAACCTTAACAGCTAATGATGATAACAAAGCAAAATTCTATCGGTACCTGCCCTGCGTTCTTACGGGAATTCCAGCTCAAGACAAAATTGGTCTACTGGGTGACTTTAATACATGCGTGTCGGTACTAATTACGAAGCACGGCATGGTGTTCTTGGTCGGCATGGAGTTAGGAACTGCTTGGAGCTTCTGACTCTGTGCCCAAAGTTTAACCTGTAGCTGACTTATACCTTCTTACGCCTAGCAGAAAAATATTAGACCTCGTGGATACACGCTAGATTCAAGCAATGGCACCTTATTGATTACATTATTGTATGAAAAAAGACCTGAACCACGTCTTGATAACAAGAACTATGTGGGGTGTGGAGTGCTGGCCAGACTATCGACTTATTCGATCGAAGATGCGTCTGTAAATAAAAGCTCCTCGACACGTAGCGCATAAGAAACCAGTGAATGTTGGTGTTGTACTATACCAAAACCACTGAAGAAAAACCAGAACTGGTTCGAAGACTTACATAGGCAAGGAAATCAGAGCATTTCTTGAAAGCCACAGACTAGAACTGAGATCTCTATCAAACACCGAGAGACGAAAATCCATTCAAATAAAATAAAAATTAATATCCTGACTTAATAAATCAATGGTGGCTGGGTAGAGCATGACAAAAGACATGCAACTCTGTGTTGACACAAACCAAACGGGCAGATTTTTCTTTTCTTTCTCTCAGACAACTGATTCATAGATTGGAAATCTTGAAATGAGGACTTAGCTGATCCACCAACCTTTGGTGAATTCATGTCAGCCGTCAAAAGATTGAAGAACGGTAACACTAGGAGCCGACTGTCTACCATCAGAGGTTTTCAAATATGCTGTTCCACAAATACAAAGTAGACTCTGCAACTTATTGCTCAAGCTTTGAGAAGTCGAAATTGTACCCCAAGACTGGAAGAATGCCTCCATTTGCAAAATTTATAAGGGTAAAGGTGAATATATATTGGGCCGTGGTTCTTACAGAGGCATCTGTCTTCTGACTTCTACTGGGAAGGTACTGGCTCATATCATCGATGGCCGCTTATCAAACCTTGTGGAACAGATACTTCCAGAGACCCAGTGCGGTTTTAGACCCAGCAGAGGAACTGTTGACGCATTTTTATAGTGAAACAAATCCAAGAGAACCTGCCTTGAACAAAACCGTCCTTTGTACATGTGTTTCGTTAACCTAGAAAAGGCCTTCGACCGCGTGTCGAGCGCTCCTCTTTGGGTAGTGTTGCAGAAAGTTGGATGTCCTAAAAAATTTGTAAACATGATTCGTCAGTTTCACGAAGGTATGACGGCGTGTGTTCAACATGAAAACGATTTCTCAGACCTAATTGATATAACCAGCGATGTGAAATAAGACTGTGTTCGGATAACGTGGTAACGTGGGAGCCATGGCTCCCACGTTATTTTCACTCTATTTCTCGGCTCTGCTAAATGATGCTCCACAACATAGTCTTGGACAGGTTGAACTCAATGTTCGCTCTGATAAAAGTGTCTTCGACATCTCAGGGCGCTGGCGAAGACTAAGATTCTAGGGTTCCCGTGCTTGACACACTCTGGTTGTCTAGAATATATTGCTATCAGCGATAAGACCGCCATTGTAACCATAGAATGAGTAATGTTTATAATAGTTGTGTAAAAATTTTGGTGTACAATAAAGTATATTCCATCTATATCCATCTATGTATGCCGATGATGTATGCCCGTCAGTTTACCGTGTGGAAACTCTCCAAGAATATCTTAATAACCTTCAGGCCTGCTGTTCTAGATTTGGCTAGTAATATGCGTAAAGAAAACCCAAGATATAAAACAACTACCAATAAGTTGAATTCTGTCTCATTGGAAGAGGTACCGCATTTTAAATATCTCGGAAGTCTAGTCTCCAACGAGAATCGACTGGCGTCTGAAATTTCAGAACGGATTGCTAAAGCAGCCGCTGCCTTTGGAAAGCTTCACAAGCGTGTGTGGAGCTCTCATGACCTGAAACTGCACACGAAAATTTGCGTTTATAAGGCCTTAGTTTTACCAATACCTACTCACCTACGCCGCGGAAACCTAGTGTCGATTTAGAATAAAACTTATTTAGTATAAAATACTCGGCTTTACTTATTTTTCCTTCGGATGGGTCTGAATGCTGTTAGGTTAGGTAGGGGGCATAAGCTAATGGACAAATACTGCTACTTTATTAAAGTTCGTTAACAGATTAAAGTCAAAATGTTTCAACATTAACAAAGGTATTTTTTTCTGTGTTTTAATAATTGATAGAAGATTTCCGTTTATTCAGCTTTTAGGCACTTTATTTTACATACCATAGGCTTCTACAGCATGTTTTTTCTACGCACACCTAAATACATAACCTAAATCGACTAATATGATTATAACGCAGCAGCTTATTTTGTTTTTAACTATTTTAAATCTATATAGTATTGACATACAATTTTTGTACATGACAATCTGTGAACAGTAAAATAGAAGTTTACGATGTTATACTTCATTATTTGAATATTTTTTCTCATAAAAAACAAGTTTATTCAGAAGCTCCAATATAACGTAGATACTTTCGCACGCAAAAAGTATGTATTTATGTTTACTTAAATGAATTCTTCGTGTAAAAACTACGTAAGTGGTACTTACACTTTCGGACTGGCCTAAAATTGGAGCATAAATAATGGAATAACTACACTTAACGCAGCCAATGCAGTACACCAAAGATGACAAAAAAGCAATATCTATTATTACACCGGCTTCTTTTGTAACAGTTTCGGGGATTATTTAAGTAACCGTATAATTCAAACATATCTCCGAGTATACATTGCAAAATGAAAAATCGGAAACTCTATCATTTCGCCGCTGCAAAATGCCATCTTTTGCTATTTACAAGGTTTTCGTGGGATTTTTTTTACAATGTTGAACACGTTTTTTTTACCTCCTGAAAAGTTGGCCGAATTCACTTACCGCTTTCTTACAGGAATGGTGCGACATCTCCCTTGGAGAAACTACGTAACGATATAAAACGCAAAACAGTCCCGCAACAAGTTTCGTGCAATAAGTAAGTGAACTTGCAAGACACGCCTTCGTAATAGTATCCAAGAACAAATGCCTATGTTTATTTACGTTTATAAAGTTATTTTAAATCTTCGTGTTAGATATGGGTATGTGTGTTTACGGCTTTATACCTAGGGAAAGTTTTAAAATAAAGAAATGTATGTATGTATACATCTTTATAAGAATGGAAAATTATTTTATTTTTTGTCTCAAAAATACACATTTTTTGTGACAGTAACCTTATTTTTGGCGCTAGCTTCATGAAAATTTGTGAGAAGGTGTATTAGATTACGGCCGATTTTTTGCATAAATAAAAAAAAATTGACGCAAGTCGAGTTACGCGTTTCTTCCAGGGATGGTGCGACATATTCAGTGGTTTTAGTTAATAGGTGTCAAATTGACGGCACGTCACCAATAGAAGGTTAATTAATTTGGTAAATTCGACGACCAAAATTTTTGTTCTACGCGCAAGTAGGTAAAAGGGCTCTTAAGGTACAGGCTCGAGAATTTTTACTTAAGAAGCTGGCAGATTCGATTCATAATTAACTGGTTGACAGTATTTCCATTTATTTTTCTTTTCTCTACATAAAGTGAGTGTATGTATGTATGTATTTATATATATTTATTTTTATATACGTATTATGTAATATTATATCTCTAGTATATTGTTCCCTTTTTATTGCACCTACTATGTTTTGTCTCTGCATCACCCCAAGGTAGACTGGTAGAAAATGCCTACGGCATTAAGTCCGCCGTTGTACGTCGTAGTGCATCATCATCTCAGCCATAGGACGTCCACTGCTGAACATAGGCCTCCCCTTTTGTTCTCCACAGATACCGGTTGGAAGCGACCTGCATCCAGCGTCTTCCGGCGACCTTTATAAGGTCGTCTGTCCACCTTGCTGGTGGACGTCCTACGCTGCGCTTGCTAGTCCGTGGTCTCCACTCTAGCACTTTTCGACCCCATCGGCCATCTGCTCTGCAAGCAATATGGCCTGCCCATTGCCACTTCAACTTGCTAATCCGGTGGGCTATATCGGTGACTTTAGTTCGTCTACGGATCTCCTCATTTCGGATTCGATCACGTAGAGAAACACCTAGCATAGCCCTCTCCATAGCTCGTTGAGCAACTTTGAGCTTTGAGATGAGGCCGATAGTGAAAGACCACGTTTCGGTGCCGCAACTCATCACTGGTAACACACATTGGTTGAAGACTTTCGTCTTGAGGCACTGAGGTATGTCGGACGAAAAGACATTGCGTAGTTTCCCGAACGCTGCCCAACCGAGTTGGATTCGGCGGTTGACCTCTTTCTCGAAGTTGGACCTACCTAACTGGACTACTTGTCCTAAGTAGATATATGAGTCAACAACTTCGAGTACCGAGTTTGCAACAGAGACTGGGGTGGGCACAACATTGGCATTTGACATAATTTTCGTCTTGTCCATGTTCATTTTCAGGCTCACCCGTTGTGAAACTCGGTCGAGGCCATCGAGCATCATGCTGAGTTCCTCCATCGACTTTGCCATGACTACGATGTCGTCGGCAAACCGAAGGTGAGTGATGTATTCGCCGTTGATGTTGATGCCAAGTCCTTGCCATTCCAGGAGCTTGAAGGCGTCTTCCATTGTGGCAGTAAACAGTTTCGGGGAAATAACGTCCCCCTGTCTCACGCCTCTTCTCAATGGAATCGCCTTCGTGCTCTGCTCCTGTACTCGGACCGACATGGTGGCATTATTATACAAGCACTTCAACACCTCGATGTACCGATAGTCAATACGGCATCGCTGGAGTGACTCAAGTACAGCCATGTTTCCACCGAATCGAAGGCTTTCTCATAGTCCACAAACGCTAAGCATAATGGCAAGTTATACTCTTCGGTCTTCTGTATAACTTGCCGCAGCGTATGGATGTGGTCTATGGTACTATAGCCTCTTTGAAAACCGGCTTGTTCGGGAGGCTGGAAGTCATCAAGTCTGTGTTCGAGACGGTTCGTGATAACCCTTGAAAACAGCTTATAAACAGCGACGAGTAACGAGCGTGATGGGTCTGTAGTTCTTCAATAGGCTGTTATCACCTTTTTTGAAGAACAGCACAACCTCACCTCTACTCCATGCTTCAGGCGTTTTGCTCTCGGAGAGGACGGCATTAAAGAGCTTCTGGAGGACTTTAAGTACCGGTGTTCCACCCGCTCTCAGAAGCTCTGAAGTGATTCCGTCCTCGCCCGGCGCCTTGTTGTTCTTAAGCTGCTTCAGGGCCATCCTAATCTCGTACAGACTGATGTCCGGGATATCTTCGGTATAATGTCGGGACAGCTTGGCTCTTGGATCTCCTACCAAGCTGTCAACGGGCTTTGCGACCGAAGTGTATAACTGTCCATAGAACCTCTCGATCTCGCTTAAAACCTCTGCTTTGGTCGACGCTATGCTGCCATCCTCCCGTTTCAGCTTTGTCATCTGGCTTTGCCCAATAGACTTGTCCTTTGCGAACACTTTAGAGCCTTGGTTTTGCTGTATGGTCTCTTTAACACGATTCGTATTAAAGAGACGCAGATCGTGTCGCAAGGACTTAGATATACGTCTATTGAGCTGCCTATATGACTTCGCGTCATCGGAAGACTGCAGCTGTAGCAAACGTCGTTCAGCCATCAGGTTTAAGGTTTGCTCGGACAATTTCTGAGGTCTATCTTTACGGCAGGGTCTAAAAAACTTAGACCCTACCGTGCGGACAGTTTCCACTAGCCCGTCGTTGATCTCGTCCACTGACACTAAGTTCTCAAGGCAAGCAAAGCGATTAGAGAGCTCGAGTTGAAAGCTTTCGGGGTTTTGAATATGGGGCCGAGTAGGTCGGAGCGTATACTTCATCAGGCTGGACCTTTCAAGTTTAACATTGATATTCAGCGAGCCTCTTACGATTCGGTGATCGCTACCGGTTTTTACCCTGTTGATCACAGAGACATCACTGAATATCCGTTTCTTGTCGGTCATGAAGAAGTCTATCTCGTTTCTCGTGAAATTATCGGGACTCAGCCAGGTCCATTTCCTGTGAGGCGGCTTCTGGAAGAAAGAGTTCATCATGAAGAGTTCCTCTTTCTCCAGAAAGTCGGCCAGCCTCTGTCCCCTAGGGTTCCGTTGCCCATATCCAAATTGCCCCACTCTCAACTCATCACCGCTTTTCTTGCCCAACTTTGCGTTAAAGTCCCCCATAACAACAGTGAAGTGGGTTTTGGAGCTATGTATGGCCCTACTTACGTCCTCATACATAGTCTCCACTTCATCATCGGAGTGTGACGAGGTCGGTGCGTATACCTGAATGACCTTCAGCGAATATCTTTTGGATATTCTGAGTATTAGGTATACCACCCTGCTCGACACACTGTCGATGGTTATTATATTGTTTACGAGGGACTTGTGAACGAGAAACCCGACACCACCTTGGGACTGTTGGTCGCCCTCCCGGTAGTAGAGCAAGTTACCAGACTTCAGGGTTACGGTGTCCTCCCCCTCTCTACGGACTTCGCATAACCCCATAATGTCCCAGTGTAACTTGCTCAGCTCCTCTTCCAGCTCGCAGATCTTTTCGTCAGTCCTCAATGTGCGAATGTTGTGTGTTACCAGGGCCAGTCGTCGTGGGGGTGGGTAGCCGGATCTCTTCCGGAGATTCTTAGCAGCCCCTGCTCTGCCGTTACCTTGACCGCTACCCGCGCCAGGGATAGCGGAGCTGCCGGGGACTGGGGGCCTGGTTTCTGTAGTTTCCATGTTGGGGGTAATTTGCCATAATCGCCACGCTTGGCAGGCGGGTTGGCGATCGCAGTGAGGATGTGCAGTACACGGAGGACGCTGCTGCCCGACCTCCGGTTTGTCCCTTAGTCGCCTCTTACGACACCCACGGGATGATTTGGGGGAGCGCAATTCTAAGCCGGCGCCCCACGGCGCTGTAGTTGTTGTAGTTTGTTGTAGTGCATAAAGTTTAATAAATAAATAAATACGAAATACAACGGTTTACCGAGAATTATAACGAAATACCTTACACTTGTCCGCGTGACAAGTATCATCACTATCACTACATAGTATAAAACAAAGTCGCTTTCTCTGTCCCTATGTCCATTTGTACGCTTAAATCTTTAAAACTACGCAACGGATTTTGATGCGGTTTTTTTTAATAGATAGAGTGATTCAAGAGGAAGGTTTATATGTATAATAACATCCATCAAATAGTGGAGAAGTACTGTTTTTTTGAGGTTTCTAATGTGATGTCGTAAATAATTACATTTTTTCCGCTTACATTGCAAACGCAGGCTGAACCCTACGAGTTTTATCAAAATAATGTACTAAGTATTGTACACATTGAAAAGGTCTACAGAAAAATCCGCGATGGTATACAGGGTGGAATTTTGTAATGCCACCTGGAGGGGAAGTACTCTTAATACTGCAGATAGAAAATTTTACTCAAAGAAAACATTCCTTTATTTTTGATTAGAAAGCAAACTGCATTCAAAGATTTTCGAAAATTCTCTTCTCCCACCCGGGAATCGAATCGGCTAAAATCGGAAAAAATTATACCCTGTACTTTTATTGCACCGATCGTTAGGGTCAATTATAAAGATGAAACCTCTCTAATAAACATGATAAATCAAATGAAAGGAAAACCAAGAAATCTTAAATTAAAGCTCTCGTAACATGTAATATGGTTTCTTTAAGGTATGGTTTTTTTAAGAAGAGAATTTTCGAAAATCTTTGAATGCAGTTTGCTTTCTATTCAAAAATAAAGGAATGTTTCCTTTGAGTAAAATTTTCTATCTGCAGTATTAAGGGTACTTTCCCTCCAGGTGGCATTACAAAATTCCACCCTGTATATCTATCTCATAAGGATAACCCACAATAACTTTTTTTTGTCATTTACTTTTTACGACAAATAATGGCTAATTTTCGAAGCGATTTTAACCAATACAGCATTAATCCCTAACCAATTAAATACCTTGAATACATTGTTCATTTATTATAGATTACACCGTATGATTTAAGTGAATATTTTCGAAGATATTACAGATTTAAAAATTGCGGGACGTAGCGTTTGCGGCGGTACCGGCCGGCCGCCCGGTGCGGCAAGAGCGACTTTGTTTTATACTATGTAGTGACTCTGTAATATGTTGTAAAAATAAAATAAATAGTTAAAAATCTAAAAAGTAAATAAGTAAAAATGTAGTGTATGAATTTAGATATTCCAAAGATAGCAGGAAATCTTCATGGTATAGGGAAAGAGGGATTGTTTCACTCCAAATTTAACGCGTGCGGGCCACGGGCATTAATGAATAAATCAAAACTACTGGATCGATTTTAATCACATAGGCTATATAATTTATACCCGTACAAAGCCGGAGCGGGCCGCTGTTTTTATAAACAACGTTCACAGTTTTTCTGTAGTGTATTTAATATCAGCATTGCACCCGTGCGAAGCCGGGGCGGGTCGCTAGTTTGGTACAAACTAATTAGCGATTTATAATTTATTTTTCGACTACGAATGGCGAATGGTTAGCAATGATTTTACTATCCAGGCTCGATTAGGACCAAAATGGTTGCATGGGTTAACGAAAGACTAATTGGCTATGACGAAAAAAAGGGAATTGACGTTCTGCCAGGAGACACAGAGGGTTTAGAATGCAGAACAACCTAAGGAAGGAAGTGCACGTACCTTTTTTCTCGTTCTCCGGAGACGTCGTTGATAAGCGGGGGTCCGCTTCGACTGCTGTAAGTTTCTTGAAGCTCGATAGCTAAGACACTTGCGAATTTGTTGCACACACGGACGCGCGCGGTAGCCAATAGTCGCGAAGGATTGCGAGCGAACGACTGGCGGCTCGTCACTTGAAGGGAGGGAAGGGAGTAGGGATGGACTTCACAGCCAATCAGATTAGACGTCCAATGACATGAAGTGTTGAACCGATTAAATCGATCTGTCCGCGTAACCAAAAATAGTTTTATTATTAACTTTAATTAAAGTCTCTAGAGGCTTAAAAAGTTTCTTGAATTTCAAATTATCGAAATCTTCTGCATTTTGTATTGTTTTTATTTTATTTTTTATATTATCTACGGATTTTATCAATTGTTCTTTTATATTGACCTCCATAATGATTCCCGAAAATATCCAACCGTTATTTACAGATTGTAGACTGCGATTGATCATTTTTTAACAGTATTATGGTTTTCATTATGGTACGGTGCGTACACTTGCAGAGATGTTGTTGAGGTTGTTGTTCAGGTTTGGAGCGCGAAGAAAAAGATTGACGTTGTTTCCGTTAGGTTTATAATATTGTTTAATTGTGTTTACGTAATTGCAGTAGTAGTAATTGCACTCACCGATTTATTATGTTGTATCGGTATTTATAAGGGGCGAAGCGATCGAGAAACACGGTGAGGCACTTGCGGTTTCGCTTGATATCTCGAAGGCATTTGATAGGGTCTGGCACGCTGGTCTACTTAGCAAGCTTCCTGCTTATGGCATCCCAGGTGATTTTTGTAGCTGGATATCGGACTTCCTTAGTGGGCGGTCGATCCGAGTTGTCTTCGATGGCTGCTCCTCTGACCTCATGGCTATTGATGCCGGTGTCCCTCAGGGGTCCGTTCTCTCTGCAACTCTTTTCCTGCTGCACATCAATGACCTACTTCAATCTGGTATTGTTGGGTACGCAGATGACAGTACAGTTTCAGAGAGATACTTGTCCAGCGCAAAAACCACCAGGGATTAAGTTTGTACCTTGAGAGAGGCCATGGTTGAGCGGACAAATTATGCCTTAAACCTTGTTGCCCAGTGGGGTGACGATAATTTGGTCTCTTTTAACGCCACCAAAACACAGGCTTGTCTTTTTACCGCTAAAAAGAGTCATTTGGACCTAACTCCTACTTTCCGGGGTGCATCTGTACCTGTGAATGATCGACTCGAGCTCCTGGGCATGGAGTTGACCTCTTGTCTCAATTTTGGCGCCACCATTGAGTTCAAAGCTCAACTTGCGGCCAAAAAGCTGGGCATCCTAAATAGAGTGAAGCGGTACTTCACGCCTGGACAGCTATTAACTCTTTACAAAGCACAAGTCCGATCCTGCATGGAGTACTGTAGCCACCTTTGGGATGGCTCAGCTAAATATCAACTTGCCGCTCTTGACTCAGTGGAACGCAGAGCTAAGAGGCTCGTTGGCGACATAAAATTGGTGAGTGCCAAGCTCCATAGCTTGACTCATCGTCGCAAAGTTGCCTGCCTGTCGGTTTTCTACAGATTGTACTTCGGAGAGTGTGCCCAAGAACTCCACGATCTCATCCCACCAGCCCCTTTCTATCATCGAACATCTAGACGCACGGCAAATTACCTTCTTACCTTATTGCTATACCGCCAATTCGCACTAAGTTTCCAGACGTTTCCAGACGTCTTTTATAATGCGGACAGCGAAGGAGTGGAACTCTCTGCCTGCGTCTGTTTTTCCGAACGCATACAACCCAAATCTCTTCAAAGTTAGAGTGAACAGGCTTCTTCTGGGTAAGCTCGCTCCACCGTCGACCTTGTCTTAGTCTTTCCTGACCTAGACTAAGGTCAAGAGCAAACCCATCACATATAAAAAAAAAAAAAAAAAAAAAAATATAGAAACAAAACATGTACGTCAGTCATTTTAGGACTGTACATCTTGGCAACCCTAAAAGCCATTACAAAGTTAATTAACAAAGTAAAAGGAAAAGTAAAAATAATAATTAATCAAATTGAAAGGCGATGTTCCTGCTCCCAGATCGAGGCTCCACTCGCAAGTCCTTTGTTGTTTGTGCTGCGCCTGTTTCTTCCTGGAACTCCGGTTTCTTGATAACTTGAAGTTCAATTTCTTCAGGTGGCTGAGTAGCCGTTTTGTTATTGTCGCGTTTCGTGCACCTGGTTGGGCAACGATTCCTCCCAACCACCACAAGTGCTACTATGATGGCGGCAGTCAGCAATGAGTAACAGACGGCATATTGGTGGATGTCATGATTTGTCATTGTTGGTGGTGAAGCTTCACTTTTCCCCTGAGTTACAATTTTTTCTTCAATTGTTGTAACGGTTAATGGTGAGTTTAAATAAAAGAACCCACCAACGTTTACAATAATATTTATTATAGGTCGTGGTTCACAGCCGTCACTTGGTATTTAATCGTTCCGTGGAAGTAGGCGCACTAAGTACTGTCCTGGCTTATCGCGTAGTGTAGAGACGCGATGGCGAGGAGTTCTCCCGAGGTGAGAGTGACCCCAGGGACAGAATGGTGGATGCGCCGGCTGGTCAGCTGTGTGCGGCTAGGTGCTGTGTGTGCGCAGGCCTCGAACGTTCGGTAGCTTGAGTCAGCTGTCGAACTCAACGAACGTTGAGGATGGGTATTTCAAACCCCAATCTTGTTCCCTGGAATCAACGTCCAGCGATAAATAAAAGGTCCACTGCAAATCCTCTCTGATGATGACCTCGCAGCGTAAGCGAAAGCCTAGGACGTAAGGCGCTTGAGGCGTTTGTGAGTTTGGTCATCATCAGAACGGAGTTTACATGGCAGGTACACGATATTAAATTAGCGTGAAGCATTAACACAAAACATCATTTATAGGCCTACGAGCGTATGGAACATTCGAGGCTTAACAAAATAAAAACCTAACAAAGAAAAATTAGAACACAAAATAATAAGTCTGTAGGTAACTGCTCAATACATAAAAACTTTTTAAAAAAGTACCGACTTCAAAAACAAATACAAAAAAAACTTTTTAAAAAGAAGTGCCGACTTCAAAAACAAATACAAAAAAGTTTAAAATAAAATAACCTTTCTTTCGGAAGTCGGTGGCTTTGATTTTTATTATTATTTCATTGACTATTGCCACCGACTTCCGAAAGAAAGGTTATTTTAAACTTTTTTGTATTTGTTTTTGAAGTCGGCACTTTTTTTTAAAGTTCTTATTTTACCCTTTTCAAAAATTCAACCCAAATTCTTGTAAAATACAAAGTTTTCTTACATGATGTGCACTAATCTTGTAATCCGTCACAACGAAAAAAATCCATATCTCTAAAACTACTGAACCGATTTTGATGAAACTTACAGTGTACCCGTTAGATTTATGATACACGATGTAATTAATAATAATTAAAAATAGTCATTTTTAATAGTAATATTGGTATTTAAAACGACCATTTGATTTCTGAACGAAAACAGTTGATAGTCAAATGTTGTATCGAATTTAATAAAGGTTACAAATAAATAATAACTAAATTTCTAAATGGTGTAATCAAGTTTTAAAAAGGTTCTAGTACATAGGATTTGCTTATTATTGCTTATTTCATTAGTTATTAAGCTAAAATGTATGACACTCTGCCATTGGTCAATTATGGCGGCAATATTTGTTGGAAGTGGTACAATTTTAAGTTTATAAAAACAGATGTACCCACACATTGGGGGTCATTATTATTATTCAATTGTGATACTAAATAAGCTGTGCCCTGAGCGGTGTTCTGTGTAATTAATGTGATATAATAATAGAGAATCCAAATATGTGATGCTGCAAGTTATAATTTGTGTTCTAATGTTCTACAATGAAAATGTAAGTAAATCAATGTTTATTATGATCTGAATATTACTGATATTGTATGTTTTGTAAATAAATGTGTGTACTGATAAAATATGTTGCCGTGGAGTTTGTTTCTCCGTTCTTCTCCACGAGGACCTAGGGTTTGCGAACGGAGGTAGCTTGGTAATAAATACCTAGTCTTGATTTTGTGCTTTTATTTGTAAACCCATTCCTGTATAAAAATCTTTAGAGATACCTTACATACAGTAAATAAATAACATTCACCATCCTGATATCTAGAACTTGATAATAAAGTCGATATTAATGTCAATAAAACCAGAAATACATACACATTCTATTAAATCACACACACATAATCCTCCTTCTTTATTTTCTGACATCAGAAGTGGGATTGTGCCCTAACCTATTTATTAATTCTAATGAACTTTTATTTTGTTTTTCATAATCAACGTTGGAGCTATCAATCTGCACATCCCTGCTGAAAGCTGTTTCGTCATCGGGTGGACGAATCGTCTTTAGAAGGGCGATGAAGACGTGCTGCCATCTCGGATAGCGGGACTGCGACGCTGCTGAAAAGGAGCGAAGCCATGCCGAGGATAACGAAACTGGAACTTCTGCACTACAGTATGAATTATTGTCTTAATGTCGGTAAGGCCCTCGGAGGCACTTGTTTAATTATGTAGTAATACTAAAAGCGAGTCTAAAAGATCATAGATTTATACCATGAAATTTATTTTATAATTGTTTTTGAAAGTTAAGCTTCGTTAAAAATTTAACGAACCTAAAAAAAAAAGGGGGAGGAATATAAATTTAAAGTGAAAAAGTATGAAAAACTGATACAGGTTACAAATAAAAAGGGTAACAAGTTGTTACAGCATTGAGTAAAGGTAAAAATTGATAAAGATTAAGACTAATAAGGTTTTTCTTTATTGATTCTGTTTTTCCTGGAAGTGTACATACTTTAAACTTGAAGTAGAAAGTATAGTTGTAGATCCTCTGTTCAATGACCAGATCCTAAACTAAAGGTCATTTACCTAAGAAAAATAACATTAATCTACAAACAAACAAAAAAAAAACTTTTTTGCAATAAGTGGGTATATTGGTAAACATTAGTCTCACTTTTTTTTTTCTATCTTTTAAAATAAAAAGGCGGTTTGATTAAGAAATTATTCTAATGTTGACATTAAAAAAAATCATTAATTAATCATAAGATCATAGGGTTGATCAATGTAACAAGATCTTGATTCATATGAAACTAGAATATGATGGAAGGATTTCAAATACATTTTAAAGCAGAGTCTTAAAAATATAAGTATAGACATGACATCGATTAAAGTCGTGTTTTTGAAAAGTTCTCAATAGGAAGGATAAAAATAATTGTCAGAATGACCGAGCAGTAAGTTTCTTTGGAAAATAAAACGCAAATTCTTTGTTCAAGTAGATATTATATTGTCTGATGTGTACCTACATTTCGAAATTAAAAGTCGAGCCTAAATCGAATCTGAAGATCAAACCATAGCAAACTAAAAATCTTTGTAAGTTTATTTTATTATTGGTTGTGTATCACGTGTCATGTTGTAATTGATTATATTTTATATGGGCCCTGAAGCCAAAGTTAAATAAAATAAAAAACCGGCCAAGTGCGTGTCGGGCCACTCACAGTGTAGGGTTCCGTAGTTGCCCATCAAAATACTTATGCGAACTAACTAAACTGATTCGCTGAATTTAATTATAAAAAAAAGAATTTTCAAAATCGGTCCAGGAGTCTTTGAGAAATCGGGGAAAATACATAAGAAAAAACATTACAACGAATTTAGAACCTCCTCCTTTTTTTGAATTTAGTTAAAAATAGCTGACGATAAAAACCTACCTATCCCCAAAAAACATACCTATAAAAGCTGTAAAAATAAAGTTGACAAACTTACATTTGCAGTTGTCTCCGATACATTTTGCTTAAGAAAATATGATATCAAGTACATTTTATAAGTTGGTCGACTATTACTCGTAAAGTTGTAAAGCCTACTTAGTCATGATAATTTTCTTTTAAATTCGTTATATATACTACTATTGTGAATTTTTTCACACCCCCAAACATAACCGTTTAGCTGGTAGAGGGGGGGGACACTCGAATAGAGCAAAATTTAGCACTTTAAAGCTTAACATTTCACAAACGAATTTTTTTATCAAAAAATTGTTAATGGAAACTATCATTATTTTTTAAAGGCCTATTTAATGATACCCCACACTAAGGGGTACGTGAGAAAAAAAAATCCTCACTTTACGTGTAAGTACTGGAGGTACCCTAAAAAAAATATTTTACGAGATTTTATTTTACCACTTTTTCGGCACAACAAATCCGTATATTTACACCAAATTACAGCTCTCTAGTACTGTGCGTCTCTGAGATAAACTGCGGACAGACGGACGGACGGACATGGCGAAACTATAAGGGTTCCTTGTTGACTACGGAACCCTAAAAATGACTGTCTGTGCCTGTGGCTGAGGCTGTGCCGGTGCAAATATTTGTGGCCGTGCCTGTACCAGTGCCTGTGGCTGTGACTAATAACTTGTCTGTGGCTGTGCCTGTGCCTTTGGCTGTAGCTGTGCCTATGGCTATTTGCCTGTGGCTGTGCCTGTGCCTTTGGCTGTGGCTATTTGCCTGTGGCTGTGCCTGTTGGCTGTGCCTGTGGCGGTGCCTGTGGCGGTGCATGTGGCTGTGCTTGTGGCTGTGCCTGTGGATGTTCCTGTGGCTGTGCCTGTAGCTGTGCCTGTGGCTATAACTATTACTTTGCCTGTGGCTGTGCCTGTGGATATTCCTGTGGCTGTGCCTGTGGCTATAACTATGACTTTATCTGTGGCTGTGCCTGTGGATATTCCTGTGGCTGTGCCTGTGGCTATGACTATGACTTTGCCTATGGCTGAAGCTGTGCCAGTGCCCGTGCCAATAGTTGGGCCAGTGCTAGTGCTTGTGGCTTGACTATGACCATGCCCATGGCTGATACTGTGCCAGTGCCGTCGGCATATAAATATGCCCATGCCTGTTGCCAGTGCCTGAGGCTAAGACTAAGACTGTAACCTATGACTAAGACTGAGCCTGTGGATTTACCTGTGGCTATTCCGATAGTATAAAACTGTGTTGATGTTATATCATGTACTGTGTATCTGTATGTGATGATGTATAATGTATGTTGTTGTTAAATCATGTGTATTAAGATTAATTAAAGACTGTTTTATTCAAAAGGTATAAACTTCGAGAACGAAGTATTGTCAGAATGGCCGTGTTAGATTTATGATACACGATGTAATTAATAATAATTAAAAATAGTCATTTTTAATAGTAATATTGGTATTTAAAACGACCATTTTGATTTCTGAACGAAAACAGTTGATAGTCAAATGTTGTATCGAATTTAATAAAGGTTACAAATAAATAATAACTAAATTTCTAAATGGTGTAATCAAGTTTTAAAAAGGTTCTAGTACATAGGATTTGCTTATTATTGCTTATTTCATTAGTTATTAAGCTAAAATGTATGACACTCTGCCATTGGTCAATTATGGCGGCAATATTTGTTGGAAGTGGTACAATTTTAAGTTTATAAAAACAGATGTACCCACACATTGGGGGTCATTATTATTATTCAATTGTGATACTAAATAAGCTGTGCCCTGAGCGGTGTTCTGTGTAATTAATGTGATATAATAATAGAGAATCCAAATATGTGATGCTGCAGGTTATAATTTGTGTTCTAATGTTCTACAATGAAAATGTAAGTAAATCAATGTTTATTATGATCTGAATATTACTGATATTGTATGTTTTGTAAATAAATGTGTGTACTGATAAAATATGTTGCCGTGGAGTTTGTTTCTCCGTTCTTCTCCACGAGGACCTAGGGTTTGCGAACGGAGGTAGCTTGGTAATAAATACCTAGTCTTGATTTTGTGCTTTTATTTGTAAACCCATTCCTGTATAAAAATCTTTAGAGATACCTTACATACAGTAAATAAATAACATTCACCATCCTGATATCTAGAACTTGATAATAAAGTCGATATTAATGTCAATAAAACCAGAAATACATACACATTCTATTAAATCACACACACATAATCCTCCTTCTTTATTTTCTGACACGTGCACAAACATAAAAATATACATACAAACATGTATACATACACTTATGAAATTTGGTACAGACGCCAGCACGTCAACCTACCCGAATCTGTCAGATTTTACCAATCAAACATTAACCTTCTACTCTTGTGATAAGGTTGAAATTCTATTAAAGAAATCTGACAGATTGTGGTAGCTTGATGTGCTGGCGTCTGTACATTTGTGCAGACTGTTAGGTTAATTTATTTGAAGTTTAAAATCGACTAAAATGACAAATCGAATATTTTTATGTGGCAACACCAACGGTGACAGTTGTCAAGTGAGACAAGAAGGCATGTTCCGGCAATCGATTCGTTCACTTGGTTTTGGAGCGAGCTACGGGTCGGACGAAAGGGAGACACCTCTGGTTATTTTATATAATTATTATTGTGGGTCAATTATATTGTATATTAGCAGTCCGTTGTATTTAAATAATTAAATATTATATTATCGTCACACCAAGGAGTTTTATTACATTTCAGAAGTGGTAAGTACACATTTATGCTCACATTATTATTTAAATTATTATTGTTTTAAATTATTATTGTTGTAACGGTTTCTTTTGTACTTGTTTTTGATATATTTGTACAAAATAGCTAAGGCCAAATCGATTGTATGGATTCAAATAGACCGTGGAAGTGTGACGTAAAAAGATGACATTTGGGTAAAAACAAACAGGTTTCGACGTGGGATTTTTGTTATTTTATCTTTTTTGTAATTAATAATAATGTCTGCGTCGAACTTCTTGTTACTATTGTGTGCAAAAATTGATGGAACAACATCCTTTTCATCAGCAAAATTACAATTACAAAGACGGTCTTCACGAGTAGGGTCTCTATCCTTACGACTGAAATTGAAAATAATGAGTAAGTCAGCAATACAAGTCAATACAACGAGTCCTCAGACTAGAATAATAATTCATCAGCAGTAACGTACCGGCAGAGTGTTTTCCATTTTTTTAAGATTTTTTCACTAGCAGGAAATCTAAAAAACCTGCAGGTTTCTCTTCTAGAGACATGGTTGCAACTGGGAGCAAAACAATAAGGTATTTTATACCTTGTAAACACTAGATAATGTATTCAAAATGTAAATTATCTCAAAATGCAATACGTTCCTGTGTTTGTTTTTACCCAAATGTCAAATTTGTGACGTCATAGCTTCCGCAGTCTATTACATATTTGCTATTCAACACCGATACGTTATTTTGAAATTGTTGGTTTTAGGAAGTAGGTTGGGTACCTACATAACAGGTGAAATTTGAATCTGACGGTTATTTTCAGTAACTTTAAATCATATTTATTCGTATCGAGGCACTGTGTGGGGCGCAAGGGGAGGTGAAAATTTGATTATTTTTTCGATTAGATTTACCGTTTTCGAGATATTGACGATTTTCTTAACTGTGAAAAAAAAAAGGGGGCGTGTACATAGTTGTTTTAATTTCGAGTTTCAGTTATGGAGAACGAACATGAGGCTCAAGGGCGACGGCGCTTGAGGACGCCCTCGCATGGAAGATCACTGCACCCTGATGAAGCACCTGGATGCAGCCACAGTGGAGGTCGACGACGCATCAGTACTAGAGATGTACCGAGTCGAAGTCTTCAGCGCAGTCGAAGTCCACACCGAAGTCGAACATCGCAACGCAGTCGGAGCCCGCACAGCCGAACCGGGCGCCGTAGCAGCCCGAGCGTCCAAAATAATACGAGCCGCCGAGCTGAACAACTTGAACGAGAACGTGAGGCTGCACAGGAGCGCCTTCGGTCTCTAGAAAATCAGTTGCGACAGGAACGGAGCAGACAACGCGATGCAGCGACTCGGGATGGAACAAAGGTTAGAGATCATAGTCCTACTTTTTCTTCGAAAGATGTGCTAAATATTTTAAACTCAATTAGAAACCAACCGTCAGCGGTTGGCCCACCCAATCACTCGAGTACCGTGGTTAATAATCATAAAAATATTTTGCCTGATTTTGACCCATCTTCTAAAAATCAACGTGTTGATGTATGGTTAAGGAAAGTGAATGAGTGTGCCACCGTTTATGGTTGGGACGATAAGACAACCATCCATTTCTCAATGCAAAAATTGCAAGGACTGGCCAAGACTTGGTATGAGAGCTTAGATTCAATTTTATTTTCTTGGGATCAGTGGCAAGATAAATTGTCTCAGGCTTTTCCTTTTGAGCAAAATTATGGCCAGTCCTTGGAAGATATGCTCAGGCGTAAAAGTAAATACCATGAACCTATAGAAGTGTATTATTATGAAAAATTAGCTTTGTTAAACCAGTGCGATATAGTTGGCAAGCGTGCGGTCGATTGCATTATTCATGGTTTAAGTGACAGAACAATGAAATCAAGTGCTTTAACATTAAGATGTTCTCAACCTGATGAATTGTTACAATTCTTGATGAGCAACAAGAAATTAACAAATTCCTTTGATCGTTCCAATAGCAACGTTAAAAATAGGTTAGGATCCGGAACTGCCACAACGGATAAATCCAATAAGGGAAATTTATCAAATGATAACGTAGCATTCTGTTTTAATTGTAAGGAACGAGGACACATATACCGGAAATGTCCCAAGCCACTGATTCGATGTAATCAATGTCACAGGGTAGGCCACAAAGTCGATAAATGTCCCACAAAACTAGAGGACAGCGACAGTAAGATAGCGATAACGAATACACAAAAAACCATGTGCATATCATTAGCCAATCATAATTCGAAATTTTATAAGGATATCTTGGTAAACGGAGTTTCTATTAAGGCCTTTATAGATTTAGGAAGTGAAGTTTGTCTGTTAGCTGAATCAAAATCGATAGATCTGATGCTAAAGTGTGATGGCGTGCGTACCCCAATTAGAGGATTTGGGAATGACATTGTTTACTCTTTAGGGAAAGTGACCGTACAGATTAATATTGATGGCGTTAGTGCTAACACTGTGTGTCAGATAGTTGAAGATAGTCTTTTAGATGTACCCTTGCTAGTAGGGCAAACTTACACCGAACAATCGCATATTTTTGTATTGAAATCGGCAAAAGCGTTACAGTTTATTGATATTAATCAAGAAATACCATTTAATAACACTGAAATAGACGAGGATCGTCTAGTAAAAGTTAGTTCCGCGACTAATTTCGAAATCTTTGGTCCTACTGTAATCAAAGCTTTTACTGAACCACGGTTGAATGGTCACATTATAATAAATAGCAAGGTTTTAGGGAAACCAACGTTTCAATACGTTGTTTGCGGAGGTATCTATGCTCTCAAGGACGGTTTCGTATATGTATATGTCATGCCCCTGTCAAACCATTGTCACATATACAAGGGCTCAATTATAAGTCGTGCTAGCAATGTTCAAGTAGTTAACAGCGTTTTTAATGTAGATAATAAACTGGTGACTGATCGGATAGATGTTAGTAAAGTTCATATTGGCGATAATGTTGACGACACACATAGATCTAAGCTGTTAGAATTACTTGAAAAATATAAAGATTGTTTTGCAGCAAATTTAAAAGAACTAGGTCATTCTAACGTCACCGAAATGAATATTGAAATTAACAGCAAACGTCAAATTGTGTATAGACCTTACCGGTTATCACATAATGAACGCGATCAAGTACGCGAAATGGTAGGCGAGATGTTAGAAGCTGGCATTATAAGAGAATCCACCTCCGAGTATGCAAGTCCTGTGATCCTCGTGCGTAAGAAAGATGGACGAATGCGAATGTGCATAGACTATAGGATGTTTAACTCTGTGACCATTAAGGAACATTATCCGATGCCGGTGAAAGAAGACGAGATAGCTAGGCTTTCCGGTCAGGCGTTTTTCATCACACTTGATTTATTTTCTGGGTACTATCAGGTGCCCATATCTGAGCAGTCAAAGCCGCTGACATCATTTGTCACTCCAGATGGACAGTTTGAGTTTAATCGAATGCCGTTTGGATTGGCAAATGCGCCAGCGGTGTTTCAACGTATGATGAACCGAGTTTTGGGCTCAGCTAGATATGGCCAAGCCACAGCATATATAGATGACGTTTTGATATATGGGAAAAACGTGGAACAGTGTTTAGAGAGGCTAGAGAACGTGTTGAAACTACTTAGACAGGCAAATTTAACTTTAAATCTATCCAAGTGCAAATTCCTCAAAGATAAAATTGATTATTTAGGCTATGAAATTAGTGCTTCGGGTATTAGGCCAGGTGATAAAAAGATCCAGAGTGTTTTAGACTTCCCTCGTCCCATAAATGTACACACTGTTCGTCAGTTTCTAGGGCTTGTAAGTTATTTCCGCAAATTTATTATGAATTTTGCACACATTGCGCAACCTTTAAATAAACTACTGAAAAAGGATGCTCTTTGGATTTGGTCAGATGAACAAGAAAACTCATTTAAAATGCTAAAAGAAAAGTTAGTCCAACGTCCGGTTCTAGCAATCTATGACCCAAATATGGAAACAGAATTGCACACAGACGCCAGTAAATATGGCGTAGGTGGAATTCTGCTTCAACGTTTGAGGGAAAGTAGTAATAGTTTTAGGCCTGTTGCATTTTACAGCCGACAAACTTCTCCAGAGGAACGGAACTTTCATGCATATGAACTGGAGACGTTGGCTGTAGTATGTTCTTTGCGAAAATTTAGAGTTTATTTGTTGGGACAGAATTTTAAAATCGTTACCGATTGCAGTGCTTTAAGGTCCACATTTATTAAACGCGACATAATACCGCGGATAGCGCGTTGGTATCTGTTAATACAAGAATTCCAATAGAATATAGACCGGGGAATAGAATGGCTCATGTCGATGCTTTGTCACGTAACCCAATCAAAAGTGACGGAAACAATTTGGAGACTATACTAGATGTTACTGACCAGTATCCAAAAGTACTGGCTATTAGCGGAGATGATTGGCTCCACACATTACAATTAGGTGATAGTGAACTAAGCCGTATCAGAGATATTCTAACTTCTAATTTAGATGTAGAAGGACTTAAGCAAATTAGGGATAATTACGTAATGAAGGACAATAAGCTTTATAGATGCGTTGAAGGTGATAAAACCAACTTACGTTGGGTTGTGCCAAAGGGCGCAAGATGGCAATTGTGTCGTATGAATCACGACGACATTGGACATTTCGGCGTGGAAAAGACCCTCGATCGAATAAGGAATGCTTACTGGTTTCCTAAAATGTCGAAATTTGTGAGAAAATAATATTTTCTCACAAATTATGTTGAAGCATGTATTGAATGCGCTTACTCGAAAAGGACTTCATGTAGTGAGGGTCACCTGCATCCAATTCCTAAGGTCGAGGTTCCGTTTCACACTGTACACGTTGACCATCTGGGCCCATTCGTGCGTTCAAAAAGAGGGAATTCGTATATTTTAGTGATGGTAGACGCGTTTACCAAATTCGTTTTCATAAGGCCTGTAAGGAATACAAAAGCTCTGGTCGCAATAAGAGTTCTAGATGAGATTTTCTGTACCTTTAGAGTACCCGATAGAATAATTAGCGATCGCGGCTCTTGTTTTACTTCCCATGCGTTCAGGAGGTTTTGTTTGGATAGAGGGACGAAGCACGTTTTAAATGCGGTTGCTAGTCCACGCTCAAATGGACAGGTTGAGCGATACAACCGGACAGTTCTTGCTTCTTTAACCGCTATTAACCTTAACGATAGTGAAAAAGATTGGGATGATAAAGTCGGTAAAACTCAGTGGGGAATTAACAACACGGTGAATAAAACAACGGGAAAGATGGCTGCTGAAGTAATGTTTGGGAATTGTATGAGTAGCGAGTTAGACCCAAGATTGAATGTAGTTCGGGAAGAGACGCGAGAAAATAGTAATTTAGTGACTATTAGAGAGGAAGTTAAAGATAAAATAGATGAGGAGCAAGAAAAACAAAAGGAACAATATGATAGAAATAGACGCCCTGCCCGTGTCTATACTGAAGGAGAGTTGGTTAAAATTACCAATACAAATTTTAAAAATGATGGTAAAAGTAAGAAACTTCTTCCCCAATATACTGGACCGTACCGTATAATATCAGTACTAGGAAACGATAGATATAGAATTGTAGCAATACCAAGGTTGAGTAGTAGTAGCCATAAACGTAAAACGACAGTCGCTGCCGACCGCATGCAGCCTTGGGTACACGTAGCTGCTCTGAATTTGAATGACAATGGTTCGGAGAGTGATAATGATGGTACTGACAGTAATTAGATTTATCATGTACAATTTACAGTAACTTGTGTTGAGAAATGATAATTAGTTATGATAGAGTTTACATTTTTAGATGTATTGATTGATAAGTTGTTCAAAACATATTATTCATATTTAAGAATTATTAAGTTAAGCTCTAGTTTTGATTGTTTAAATCAATTATTGTGTTAGCTCAATGTAGACCTATTTATTTTAATGTATATAAGCTATGTTATTGGTTTGCCAGTTTAGCAACCATGTGAATGGTTTGCCAGTTTAGCAACTATGTGATTAGTTTGCCAGTTTAGCAACCATGTGATTGGTTTGCCAGTTTAGCAACTATGTGATTAGTTTGCCAGTTTAGCAACCATGTGATTGGTTTGCCAGTTTAGCAACTATGTGATTAGTTTGCCAGTTTAGCAACCATGTGATTGGTTTGCCAGTTTAGCAACTATGTGATTAGTTTGCCAGTTTAGCAACCATGTGATTGGTTTGCCAGTTTAGCAACCATGTGATTGGTTTGCCAGTTTAACAACCATGTGATTGGTTTGCCAATTTTGCGACTAAGTGAAAGATTTATTAAATCATGTTAAAAGTTATTTAGTAAATAAGATAGTGTGTAAATGGAATGATAAGATTTTGTTAAAATTGTTAAAAGCTGCCATTGTGTTATATAACGTTTAATTTTATCACCTTAATCACTAGCTCGATCATATTGGATTGTATAATGATGTCAAATAATATAAAATAGATAATTACATGTATAATGTTTTAAATGTTACCCTGATTCAAATTACGCATGTATTTTTTTATTATTAGTTTTTCGTTTTTTTTTTCTCTATTTATTAATTCTGTAAAACGGATCGATTGCCCGAGTGTTAGGTTAATTTATTTGAAGTTTAAAATCGATTAAAATGACAAATCGAATATTTTTATGTGGCAACACCAACGGTGACAGTTGTCAAGTGAGACAAGAAGGCATGTTCCGGCAATCGATTCGTTCACTTGGTTTTGGAGCGAGCTACGGGTCGGACGAAAGGGAGACACCTCTGGTTATTTTATTTATAATTATTATTGTGGGTCAATTATATTGTATATTAGCAGTCCGTTGTATTTAAATAATTAAATATTATATTATCGTCACACCAAGGAGTTTTATTACAAGACGCTGATATAGACTAACATATGCGAAAACTGGGCAGTTCTGATAATATTACATACATACGGGTCGAATTGATAACCTCCTTTTTTTTGAAGTCGGTAAAAAAGATAGAACACAATAGCTAGCAGTTATAAAGGTTTGGTTTGGCAAACTCACCCTTCACGGGGATAAACAATACACAGGTGAATTAACACGATTTTAATATTAATTGACTAAAACTGTCTAAGTCTGAGACGAGCAAAATTAAATAGTCCTAATTTATGGAACTACATGCTGTAGTGTTAGCTCGCGGTAATATTTTTCTGTACTGAATCAAGTCCTAGCTGATTGCTACAAAATGCCTCGCTCAAAGAGAAGGGGAATTGGACTTTGCACGCGTGAGAGTGAGACAGCATAAGCATTGCCACTCACTTATCCGCAGCTAGAACATTCCACAGTTCTGTCACTACAGAACTGTCAAATGTTACTACCAGTTTAGAACTACCCACTTATAAATTACTTTTTGTCTCGACGTAATTCAAGAATATTTTACTAGATACCTACAAATTTATAATAATGAACTATATTATAATAATGAACTATATATATAGTTTTGAAATGCAACGTTGGTAATCCACAACGTTACATTGTTTGAATGTCTTGATTGGTGCCTTTCGATTGAAGGATGTTTGGCGCATAGTGATATGTTAAGTTCACTATCTTGTTAATAGACGTATCAACTGTTGGAGTTGTGAACCCATAATCCATCTTCATGTGGTCTTTGTAATTTGTATTGACATTGAGCGTAGATGGTCAAGTCAGTGGATTGCAAGACGCACCCCTGAGACAATGTCACTATGCTTGATGATGAGATGGTTTGTGATGTCACGTCGTTGTTGCATATGATTCGTAATGAACACGTTTCGCAGCAAATCGCCAGCCAGCTGTTTTGTGTTTGTAGCTCTATCCAACTGTCCTTACATGACGCGCGTTCTACGTCACAAGGTCTGCTGTTTCGATGAGAAAGCAGTTTTGCTTCACATGGAGCGTCTTTGCTGTGTACATTAAATGATGGCATGTTTTTCTTGCATAATAAATTCTGCGATTTTTGTTGTGTGCAGTGTTTCAAGTCATCTTCAGAAATACTCATGTAAACGTTTTTCTTAAAGTTGACAGCGATGATGTACTTGTTTGATAATTGCACATTATGTAGTTTCTTTAGAAATTCTCACAGGTAAAGGTATAGCCTTGTATATATCGAAATCTTCATTAGCTAGGTACTAGTGGGATATGTGCTTCGAACAGAAAATAATTTTCAGTAACTCGAGCTTTCACATTGATTAGTTTATACATATACTTTAAGTTTTCTTTGTAGTTTTCGACTGGTAGCGATAGAGTTTTCGGCAGGTTTCCGGATATTTCCGTTTGTTTTTTGCACCAGACGAACCGGAGTTATCAGATGAACGTCCACGTGTCCTTGGTAGACGTTTGTCAGAGTGTTGAACAGCATCTCCTGGAACGTCCTCAAGCTGCTGATCAGTAGGTATGTCGTTAATGAAGCAGAGTTGATATAGGTTGTGGCCGACAGTATTTCCATTTCCGTTTCGATGGATGCTATGTTTGCGTTTGTCTGATTGATGAAGTTATCAATGAAGTTGAATTGGCGTTGAATATTCTCTTCACTTCGTTTTAGTACTTGGTTTTCAAGCTCTACAATAGTTGTTTGGTTCTTGATCAACTCGAGTAGGTATTTTTCGTTAGTTTGCAATGATTGAATGTCGTTTTGGTATTTCTTCGCAAATTGTTGGTCCAATATTCCAAACAAACTATTAGCCACGTAGCCGACTCCGTCGATAAGTCCCCGTTTCTTCCTGTTACTTAAGTGCTTTTGGGGATTGATAAGTATGGAGTTATAATAATTTAGAAGTTCCATTTCATGACTTAATTGTTCCATGGTTGACCTACAGTGTTGTAAGTTCGTTTTATGACACAGATTCTTGATGTTATCGAAATACGTATGTGTACGATGAGTTCCTTCCCAGTAATTTGTTAGGTTGTAATACATCATCAATATCCATTCATCGTGCACTACTTGCATTCTGCCGACGGTGTCATAGTATATGGGCCGCTCGCGTTCCAAGCTTGTAAATTGAGTAATTAACGCAGGCGCTCCGCGCGTGCCATCAGTGGCGCTAAAAGATCCCGTTACAAATGTAAACAATGATAACATTGCTATTAGTAACATTGAAATAGGATCCCTTGACCTAATCCGCCGTTTATTATTAGAATTCTGTTGAGGCTTGTTTTGCCTGTCGTTTTCTTTGACCTCCTCAATTTTTGAGTTCAGTGGTAATGGCGATAATTTTGTTATTGGGCGTTTCATGATCCCTGTTTGAGTTTTGGCGGTAGTGACTCGAACATATCCATCAGATCCTGGATGAGTCTCCAGTATACGACCCAGGGCCCATTTTCCCGGCGGTAGATTGTTTTCTTGCACCAGTACTACGTCGCCTTCTTTGACGTTTTTAGAAGGCTTGTTCCACTTACTACGTGTTTGGAGAGTAGTCAGGTAATCGTTTGACCAGTTTTTCCAATATTGTTGAAACATATGCTCGGTAAGCTGCCACCTACGGCGTAAATCGATGTTATTTACGTCACTGTAATCAGACAGCGGCATGGATAATATTGGGCTTTCTGTTAGGAAGTGTCCAGGAGTAAGGCAGTTGTAAAATTCTTCTGGATCTTCAGTTAGCGGGCACAGGGGTCTTGAATTTAAGCAGGCTTTGCTAACAACGTTATGAACTCCTCGTATGTTAGTTTTTGGTCACCGAGTACTCGTCGTAGATGATGCTTCATCGATTTGACAGCAGCTTCCCACAGACCGCCAGCAGTGGGCCAGGCGGGGGCGTTGAAATGCCACTCCACCTCCAGTTTGGCCAGCTCGTTGAAGAGATCCGGTTTCAATAGTTGTCTGAACTCTTCGAACACTTGACGAAGTATCTTCGCAGCGCCAATAAAGTTTGTATCACAGTCGGAATACATGTGCTTGGGGGTGCCACGCCTCGCACACAGTCTCTGGAAGGCTGCAATAAACGTTTCTGTGTTGAGGTCGGACACGAGTTCTATATGAACGGCTTTTGTCACCATACATATAAATATGGCTATGTAGCCCTGCAAAGTTTTGACGCCTCTACCCTTGTTGTGTTTGACATCAACATGACCGGTAAAATCTACTCCTGTGTGCGTGAAGGGTCGGCAAGGAGTGATCCTTTTCTGTGGTAAGTCTCCCATGAGTTGGTAGCCCTCTGTCTTGTTGAAGCGATGACAGCGTACACATTTTCGAAGTTAGTTCTTAACGGCCCGGTTTCCGCCGACGATCCAGTAGCGTTGTCTTATATAAGCCAACGTTAGCCGAGCTCCTCCATGCAACGTTGTTGAATGGGCTTCTTCTATAAGCAGTTGGGTAAGTCGTCCTCTATGCGGGATAATGATTGGATTCTTCATCATCCTGGGTAGGCTTGAATATTTAAGGTGACCTCCGACACAAATAATTCCTGTTTTGTTTAAATAGGGATTCAATTTGATTATTGCGCTTATAATTGATACTGTTTCGTTGTTCACAAGTTGTTTTTATTCCGAATCGAACTCCAGTCGCTGCGTGTGCATAATGATAGGGTAGACTGGGTACGGTTGAAACAATTTAGCTTTTATCGTTTGTAATTTTGTTGTTTATAAACCGAGTGACGATTAAAATACATGAAATTCAAATGTGATGTTACGGCTACGATATGGCTGTATCATTATAGTTCCCGGGTTATTATTTTTGAAATAAATGACATTTAAAAAAGAAACAAATTTGTTTCAACCGTCCCCATGCTAGGGGCGGTTGAAACAGCGATTGGGGTCAGTTGAAACACATACAAATAATACAATAAATACTAAGAAAACGTGTTTTATTTATCATTAAAACTAATTATGGCACCACATAACAGCATTAATCAGTCTTCGAGGTTTCATCAGCCTGACAGGTAGTAGTTTTATGTAACATTTGTAGAATTTATAAAATCAATTAATAAAATAACAAAAAAAAAATAACATTTTGAATAAACTAATTATTCAAACAACTGGTAGATTCCTTCATCATCTTTTCTGGACGCATCTCGCTTTCGAATGTATCTTAACAGGGAACAGTGGTTAATACCATGTTTATCCGCCGCTATCCGTAGTGAATCTCCAGCTTTTACCTCCTCATGTGAATTACAATAGCTCGACAAGTAAATTTCGCCTCTGGAAGTCTTCCTCACTCGAACTCTCGGCATCTACAAAAAATAATCATTCTGTTTCAACCGTACCCACAAAAAATGTTTCAACCGTCCCCAACACCACTTTTGATGAAACGTGCTTTATATTTACGAAAGTAATAATAGCACATTAAAAATAGTCACTATCCCTTATTCTACAAGCTTCATTATAATCACAAACACACACTCAATACATTCACTTTAAAAGAACAGTTATTATAAGCGTTAATGTGAGAAGAAAAATACTTACTTACAACTTACCGCGCGCGGACGCGTACGGACGTGTTACGTATCGTGTGTGCTAATATTAATAAAAAAAAAATATCTATCTTACGTTTGAAAGTCTTAAATGGAATCAAAGTGTAGCGGCTGCGATGCAGTCGTTAGTGACTCGCAATTTATGGAGTGTTCGGGAGTAAAATGTAAGAAGAAATTCCATCTTACTTGTCTTGCCTTAACGATGGAAGATGTGGAAGCTTTTACGCCCGAATACAGGAGTCTATGGATATGTCCCGAGTGTGCATGCACAATGCCGAAAAGGGGAAATAAAGACACACCTGTCCGAGGAACTACGGTCGCCAGCAAAGCGTTCTCACCGAGCACCAATGTAAACACCGCCGTAAGAGGCAGTCGACGGAATACTAGCGAAGTAATTGATACGGATAGATTACTTCTAGACGAGATACGGGAGTTTCGAGGAGAAGTGAAGTTTTATTTGGAAGAGCAGCGGAAAGAATTTTTATTAATGCAAAATAGATTTGTTAGTACGGAAACAGAGTTAAAAGAATTGAAAAAAATGTTGGGGGTATTACAGCAAAAGGCGAACAAAACGGATATACTTGAAGCAAAAATTAAAACTTTAATGGATAGGAATGAGACCTTAGAAGCCAGTCTAAAGAAAAGTCAGCTGAATGTGTCAAGTAAGATTGAGCAAGGCTCTACAGGGCTTACACCGTCGTTTGCAAAAATGGTCACAAGTAAACAGAAGCAGGTAGTGAGCAATAATGTGCCAGCAAAGGAATTGGTGGCCACGAAACCAGCGAAAGTACAAGTAGTATCGAAGGAGGATCAGATGCCAGTGGTAAATAATGAAAGGTCTGGGAATGTGTTGATCGAGGAAAAGGAAGATCCAGAAAAAGAGGCAAGTTGGACTACTGTAGCAAGGAAGAAAACCAGACACTCGAACAGTGAAGTAAAAAAAGGCGGAAATACGAGCGCAATTGAGATACAGGGAACGGAAAAGAAAAGATACTTGCACGTGTGGCGTTTACAAAAACAAACAACAGTAGAAAGTCTAGAAAAATATGTAAGGAACATTTATGAAGAAGAAGTACCAATTAAAGTGGAGAAAATAAAGCATAGAACTGAAAGGGATTATGCATCATTTATCATTGGAGTTCCGGAGAGCAGATATGAAAAATTATGTCAGCCTGAAAGTTGGGCTGTTAATATAGAATTTGCAGAGTGGGTGTGGTTTCGAAGACAAACCAACCTTAGAAACCCTGAGTAACTCCGTTGAAATATTTTATCAGAACGTGCGCGGGCTTCGGACGAAGCTTCAAGAATGTTTTACCAATATTTCAACGGCAAAGGCAGACTTGTTCGCCATCACGGAAACCGGCTGCAATGACTCCATCCATGATGCAGAAATATGTCCTCCTGGATTCACTGTTTTGCGGTGTGACCGAGCAGACGGTCGGAAACAGGGCGGCGCGTGTCTAGTGGCCACACCGCGTTTTGAGTTGCGACGAGTGTCATTGCCCGATGACGTCAACGTGGACGATCATATGTTCGAACTGGTTTGCGCTACTGTTTACCTTCGTAACAGATTTTTGTTTTTGCTTTGTGTCCTATATATTCCACCTGGTAGTAGTGATAGTGAATACATGGTAATGTTTAACATTATCGAACAATTATGTAATAAGTACAGGGATATACTAGTTTTAGGTGATTTTAATTTGTATTCGTGTTCTGTAGCCATAAATAATTATTATGAATACTTCGAAACTTTCTGTGAATTCACTCAGAGTAACGTAGTGAGAAATTGTAATGGTCGTCATTTGGATTTGGTGCTAAGTACACTGACGGAGGGAGGGAGTGTGAGTGTGTGCGCCGCAGAGGCACCGCTTGTACCGGTAGACGCGTACCACCCACCGCTCGACATCTCGGTCAGTACGCACACGCGCCTGCGCCGGCACCCTAACTCAGCAGGTTCGGCTACACCTGATAATAATGCATGTGTACTAGATGGGTGGAACTTTAATAAAGCCGATTTTTTGTCTTTATATTCAAAAATTGCAGCCGTGGATTGGACGCCATTGTATGAAATGAACTTGGAAGTAGGTTTAAATTATTTTTATTATGTTATTAATTCTATTATAGATGACTGTGTACCTAAAAAAAAGCGAAGTCGTGTAAACTCAAGATACACTTATCCTGAGTGGTACACTGTTGAAATAATTCGCAACATAAAGTTGAAAGCTGCTTGGCATAAACAGTACAAAGTAAGCGGGTCAAGGGTCGATTACGAAGCATTTGCTCGATGTAGAACTAACATAAAAATATGTTAATATTAGCAGAGGAACAATATCGAAGCCGTGTTCAAGAGCAAATGCTGAGTGATCCTAAATCCTTTTGGAATTATGCCAAGTCGAAAAAAGGTAGGAGAAGCCCGCAAGCGATCTTGAAAGACGGTGTGGCATTATCTGGGCAACGGTCAGTGGAAGAGTTTGCGGCTTACTTCTATTCTGTGTATAGGGCGGAGCGGCCACTGTTAGATGTAGAAGCGGCTGTAGTCAGCGCAGGTAGCGGGAACAGAGCAGCACGGGTGCACTTGGACCAATTACAGTTAGAAGATGTGAGCCATGCGCTCCGAGACTTGAAACCAAAGCGCTCCGCAGGGCCTGACGGCATCCCGCCTTATATATTCAGGGATTGTCGAGTAGCGCTGGCAAGGCCATTACTTTATATATATAACAAGTGCCTCAAAGCGGCCGAGTTTCCGGAAAGGTGGAAGGTGACCCGCGTTGTTCCGGTTCCGAAGGCAGGGTCAGCAGAATCAGTGGATGGGTACAGACCAGTTGCCGTATTGTCTGCGCCGGCGAAAGTATTGGAGACTGCCATATATAAAAGCATATACCTTCAGGCTAGCGCACAATTGTCAGACGCACAACATGGGTTCCGACCGGGAAGAAGTACCACCACTAATCTGCTCTGCCACATGGCTCATCTAGTGCCGACAGTGGGTAGTGGGGGACAAATTGATGCTGCTTACTTCGACTTTCGTAAAGCATTCGACCTCGTCGATAATGACATATTGCTTAAAAAGTTTGCAGGCGTCGGTTTTACCCCACATTCACTCCGGTTTTTTGGTAGTTATTTGAGGGATAGGCAGCAATATGTGAAATATGCGGGACATGTGTCAGTTCCATATTTTACGAGGTCAGGGGTTAGTCAAGGGAGTAATCTTGGCCCTTTGGGCTTTCTTCTGGTGGTTAACGACCTGCCAGGAGTAGTCCTAGACGCATCTTGTCTGTTGTTTGCCGATGACCTAAAATTGTCCCTTGAGATAAAGAGCGTTGATGACTGTGTTAGGCTACAAAGGGATATAGATAGGGTAGTGAAATGGAGCAAGGAAAATCTATTGCAATTTAATACCTCGAAGTGTGTTACCATCTCATTTTCTCGCGCACACAATCCCATTTTACATACCTACTATATTGACGGGTTGCCTATGACACGGGTCACAGAAGTAAAGGACTTAGGAGTAGCATTTAACTCTGGCTTGACTTTCCGAGAACACATCATGCGGAACTGTAAAAAAGCATATAGAAATTTAGGTTTCATGCTGCGTACAGTACGAGGGCTTACTAATGTGAAAGCTATTATAGCATTATATAATGCATTGGTGAGAAGCCAGTTAGAATGTAATGCAGTCATCTGGGCTCCGCATGAAACTAAATATAGTCTCATGCTGGAGAAGGTACAAAATAAATTTATAAGGTATTTGTATAAGCGTTATTACGGAGTCTATCCCTTTTACCCATTAATGTATCCCACCTTATTTATTTTAGGTATGGTTGGGTACAATGAGCTAAGGGTTAGAAGGGATCTTGCATTAGCTTTATATATATTTAAATTGCTGCGAGGGAAACTGCATAATGCAGTTATTTTAGGCCAGGTGAGTCTATGTGTTCCGGACAGGTACGTGTGGCGGCGACGACAGCCACGACTGCTGGTGGAACCGCGTTCTCGGACTAACCTTCTAAAGGAGGCCCCGCTGACGCGTACGCTCCGCACTCTCAACCTCATAGCGAGTGAGACGGACTTATTTTACTGTTCTCTGAGTGAATTCACAAGGAATGCTTTGTTTGTAATTAGTTAGGTGCCTTTTTGGATAGGTGCATTAAACTCAGCTATGTGTTTATATTTTATGGCCGATATGGATGCACCGGTGTCGATTAACCACGTATACATAAAATTATTATGTTTTGAGTGTAATGAAATATGATATATGCTACTACATGACATCATGACGCTTTTATTCACGAAAAAACTCTTCTGAATTGTCATTGTTATTTTCAGATTGACTTTCGCGCGGGTTTGCATCTGTCAAAGTATGCGTATTTTGTTGCTGTTCCTGGTTATTACTAGCTTGATTAAAGAAAATCCTACCTCTAGTTCCACGGTTTGATGTACCGCGGCCACGAGATCTCCATCCACCGCGACCTGTTTGCGATATTCGATCATCCCTCCGTTCCGCCGGTGGGGTTGCTTGTCCTCGTCCTCGTGCCATCCCCTGGCCTCTGGAATTCCTATATTGGTAGTAATTGTTATTACGACGCATAAATAAAATGTCACCTGACGTGGACGGTGTTGAAACTTCCTCATCGATGGCTGCTTGTATGGCATCACTTAAAGATGTAAATTGTCGTGCTGCGATTATAGTGCTTAGCCGACGATTTCTCAATCCGTCGGCAAAACTTTTAATGGCTAGTTTTTCATTTATAGGCTTCAATATACCAAAGTTAGACTCATTGCCTTCAGATTGTGAAATCGTCAAATCAACAAACAAATCAGTTATCTTCTTACCGTAGTCATCTATAGAAAGATCGTTTTGTTTCAAATTGTACAATTTGTGTTGCAGAGCCGTTGCCGATTTTTTAGGTAACAGGCATGTTTTCATAGCCTTTACTAACTCGTTTACACTATTGTACTTTGTATTAAGTTTAAGTTTAGCAGACTGCGAAAGCCGACTTTTTAGAACAAAATTTATCAATTTAATTTGACCGTCTGCGTCAAGTTCCGTTTCATAATACTCTATCCCATCAATAAGCTGTTTCGTATTTGTGCCGTCGTCATTTAGAACTGGTAATAAGCTCAAGGCGATTTTTAAATCAAATTTCGCCATATTTTGTTCAATAATTGATCCTTCAGTCGATGAATTATTACACAAATCTAAAATATTGTCATACAGGTTAACAAAATCTTTGTTTAATTTATTAAATTTACACAATTCCTCGTCTTTTAATCCAGTTTTAAGTAAACTTAAACGTTCTAAACTCTCATTGAAAGTACTCAGCAATTTATCGGCCTCTTTTAGCTTTTTTAACACAATTTCACCCCTTCGTCTACTTGGCCCTATTTTTATTAAATATATTCTTATCTTACCAAGGTCATTGTATATCTGCAATAACTCGTCATACATAACTCTATAATTTTATAGTTCATAATTTTATAGTTCTTATACTTAAATCGCGATTATGATTTCACTGCTTAGGCACGCGTACACTGTTCATATAAGAATTGCCGCACTTTCACACATTTATCAGAACACAACACTTACAAGAACACTAGCCGAATTGTATAATTTGTTACACGCCTCTGTGTTGTCAGGGACTCTTGTTGGAAGCATGGACCCGACATTCCTCGCTTGCAGACACGTTACAAGCACCGCCGCGATACCGTCTGGATCGATCCAAAGAACGCCTTAAGACATGCCTCGTTATCTGCTCTCGCGCCCAGGACTCGTGACATCTTTTGTAAACCTTATAGATGAAGTATAGCGTACCAAGGACCAAAATCGTGCAAATTATTGTTAACACGATACTTATGGCCGACAAATGGAATTTGAATTCCTCCACTGTCGCTGTGTTTTTAGCGGCGCTATTTTGATTGAGAAACACCTCCTCATTAGTTACTTTTGAGTTACACATTTTTGAAAGTCACTTTTAATATATCTCTCACTTAGACCGTTACCGCGCAGACCAAAGTCTATACTAATCGAGCACATGATTCAAGCCCTGTTTAGTGGCAGGGTCGCCATGTATGGCCGGGTGTCAGATAGAATAAAACATCCCAAAATATCGTGTAAGACTGCCCTTTATTATGCTAATACATGACTTATATATTGGTTACACACACATTGGTTGGCTAAGATATTGGTTACACATATCGAAATAATAGGTGCATACATACACCATCACAAAACAATGACAATAACATAATAAATTGAACAAACACAGTTCATTGACACGAGTAATCCGGGTCATCGCATGGATTTCGCGCTTCATTGCAATTTTGCGCAATAGAACAAAGTCAGAAACTACATACCTAACCACAAGTGAACTAAGCGCAGCGCGTAAAAGTAGGGTAGACTGGGTACGGTTGAAACAAAGGACGGTTGAAACAGAGCAAGTATCTCGTAAACGGTAACGCGGAGAGCGAGGGGGGCAAGGAGAAAAAGAAGCATAAGACAGTTCCATACACGAATTTAGTACCGCGCCGCTCCCCGCGCGTTGTTGTTGTGTACAGGACGTCGTGTTGTTTTTTGCTACCCAAAAGTATTTATTTATTTATTTATTTATTTATTTTCCTACTTACATTTACCATTACAGGCTGACCCAATGCGATAAATGCGAACTATTTAATCCTAACTTACTTATTACTTATAACTAATTACAAACAAAGCATTCCTTGTGAATTCACTCAGAGAACAGTAAAATAAGTCCGTCTCACTCGCTATGAGGTTGAGAGTGCGGAGCGTACGCGTCAGCGGGGCCTCCTTTAGAAGGTTAGTCCGAGAACGCGGTTCCACCAGCAGTCGTGGCTGTCGTCGCCGCCACACGTACCTGTCCGGAACACATAGACTCACCTGGCCTAAAATAACTGCATTATGCAGTTTCCCTCGCAGCAATTTAAATATATATAAAGCTAATGCAAGATCCCTTCTAACCCTTAGCTCATTGTACCCAACCATACCTAAAATAAATAAGGTGGGATACATTAATGGGTAAAAGGGATAGACTCCGTAATAACGCTTATACAAATACCTTATAAATTTATTTTGTACCTTCTCCAGCATGAGACTATATTTAGTTTCATGCGGAGCCCAGATGACTGCATTACATTCTAACTGGCTTCTCACCAATGCATTATATAATGCTATAATAGCTTTCACATTAGTAAGCCCTCGTACTGTACGCAGCATGAAACCTAAATTTCTATATGCTTTTTTACAGTTCCGCATGATGTGTTCTCGGAAAGTCAAGCCAGAGTTAAATGCTACTCCTAAGTCCTTTACTTCTGTGACCCGTGTCATAGGCAACCCGTCAATATAGTAGGTATGTAAAATGGGATTGTGTGCGCGAGAAAATGAGATGGTAACACACTTCGAGGTATTAAATTGCAATAGATTTTCCTTGCTCCATTTCACTACCCTATCTATATCCCTTTGTAGCCTAACACAGTCATCAACGCTCTTTATCTCAAGGGACAATTTTAGGTCATCGGCAAACAACAGACAAGATGCGTCTAGGACTACTCCTGGCAGGTCGTTAACCACCAGAAGAAAGCCCAAAGGGCCAAGATTACTCCCTTGACTAACCCCTGACCTCGTAAAATATGGAACTGACACATGTCCCGCATATTCCACATATTGCTGCCTATCCCTCAAATAACTACCAAAAAACCGGAGTGAATGTGGGGTAAAACCGACGCCTGCAAACTTTTTAAGCAATATGTCATTATCGACGAGGTCGAATGCTTTACGAAAGTCGAAGTAAGCAGCATCAATTTGTCCCCCACTACCCACTGTCGGCACTAGATGAGCCATGTGGCAGAGCAGATTAGTGGTGGTACTTCTTCCCGGTCGGAACCCATGTTGTGCGTCTGACAATTGTGCGCTAGCCTGAAGGTATATGCTTTTATATATGGCAGTCTCCAATACTTTCGCCGGCGCAGACAATACGGCAACTGGTCTGTACCCATCCACTGATTCTGCTGACCCTGCCTTCGGAACCGGAACAACGCGGGTCACCTTCCACCTTTCCGGAAACTCGGCCGCTTTGAGGCACTTGTTATATATATAAAGTAATGGCCTTGCCAGCGCTACTCGACAATCCCTGAATATATAAGGCGGGATGCCGTCAGGCCCTGCGGAGCGCTTTGGTTTCAAGTCTCGGAGCGCATGGCTCACATCTTCTAACTGTAATTGGTCCAAGTGCACCCGTGCTGCTCTGTTCCCGCTACCTGCGCTGACTACAGCCGCTTCTACATCTAACAGTGGCCGCTCCGCCCTATACACAGAATAGAAGTAAGCCGCAAACTCTTCCACTGACCGTTGCCCAGATAATGCCACACCGTCTTTCAAGATCGCTTGCGGGCTTCTCCTACCTTTTTTCGACTTGGCATAATTCCAAAAGGATTTAGGATCACTCAGCATTTGCTCTTGAACACGGCTTCGATATTGTTCCTCTGCTAATATTAACATATTTTTATGTTAGTTCTACATCGAGCAAATGCTTCGTAATCGACCCTTGACCCGCTTACTTTGTACTGTTTATGCCAAGCAGCTTTCAACTTTATGTTGCGAATTATTTCAACAGTGTACCACTCAGGATAAGTGTATCTTGAGTTTACACGACTTCGCTTTTTTTTAGGTACACAGTCATCTATAATAGAATTAATAACATAATAAAAATAATTTAAACCTACTTCCAAGTTCATTTCATACAATGGCGTCCAATCCACGGCTGCAATTTTTGAATATAAAGACAAAAAATCGGCTTTATTAAAGTTCCACCCATCTAGTACACATGCATTATTATCAGGTGTAGCCGAACCTGCTGAGTTAGGGTGCCGGCGCAGGCGCGTGTGCGTACTGACCGAGATGTCGAGCGGTGGGTGGTACGCGTCTACCGGTACAAGCGGTGCCTCTGCGGCGCACACACTCACACTCCCTCCCTCCGTCAGTGTACTTAGCACCAAATCCAAATGACGACCATTACAATTTCTCACTACGTTACTCTGAGTGAATTCACAGAAAGTTTCGAAGTATTCATAATAATTATTTATGGCTACAGAACACGAATACAAATTAAAATCACCTAAAACTAGTATATCCCTGTACTTATTACATAATTGTTCGATAATGTTAAACATTACCATGTATTCACTATCACTACTACCAGGTGGAATATATAGGACACAAAGCAAAAACAAAAATCTGTTACGAAGGTAAACAGTAGCGCAAACCAGTTCGAACATATGATCGTCCACGTTGACGTCATCGGGCAATGACACTCGTCGCAACTCAAAACGCGGTGTGGCCACTAGACACGCGCCGCCCTGTTTCCGACCGTCTGCTCGGTCACACCGCAAAACAGTGAATCCAGGAGGACATATTTCTGCATCATGGATGGAGTCATTGCAGCCGGTTTCCGTGATGGCGAACAAGTCTGCCTTTGCCGTTGAAATATTGGTAAAACATTCTTGAAGCTTCGTCCGAAGCCCGCGCACGTTCTGATAAAATATTTCAACGGAGTTACTCAGGGTTTCTAAGGTTGGTTTGTCTTCGAAACCACACCCACTCTGCAAATTCTATATTAACAGCCCAACTTTCAGGCTGACATAATTTTTCATATCTGCTCTCCGGAACTCCAATGATAAATGATGCATAATCCCTTTCAGTTCTATGCTTTATTTTCTCCACTTTAATTGGTACTTCTTCTTCATAAATGTTCCTTACATATTTTTCTAGACTTTCTACTGTTGTTTGTTTTTGTAAACGCCACACGTGCAAGTATCTTTTCTTTTCCGTTCCCTGTATCTCAATTGCGCTCGTATTTCCGCCTTTTTTTACTTCACTGTTCGAGTGTCTGGTTTTCTTCCTTGCTACAGTAGTCCAACTTGCCTCTTTTTCTGGATCTTCCTTTTCCTCGATCAACACATTCCCAGACCTTTCATTATTTACCACTGGCATCTGATCCTCCTTCGATACTACTTGTACTTTCGCTGGTTTCGTGGCCACCAATTCCTTTGCTGGCACATTATTGCTCACTACCTGCTTCTGTTTACTTGTGACCATTTTTGCAAACGACGGTGTAAGCCCTGTAGAGCCTTGCTCAATCTTACTTGACACATTCAGCTGACTTTTCTTTAGACTGGCTTCTAAGGTCTCATTCCTATCCATTAAAGTTTTAATTTTTGCTTCAAGTATATCCGTTTTGTTCGCCTTTTGCTGTAATACCCCCAACATTTTTTTCAATTCTTTTAACTCTGTTTCCGTACTAACAAATCTATTTTGCATTAATAAAAATTCTTTCCGCTGCTCTTCCAAATAAAACTTCACTTCTCCTCGAAACTCCCGTATCTCGTCTAGAAGTAATCTATCCGTATCAATTACTTCGCTAGTATTCCGTCGACTGCCTCTTACGGCGGTGTTTACATTGGTGCTCGGTGAGAACGCTTTGCTGGCGACCGTAGTTCCTCGGACAGGTGTGTCTTTATTTCCCCTTTTCGGCATTGTGCATGCACACTCGGGACATATCCATAGACTCCTGTATTCGGGCGTAAAAGCTTCCACATCTTCCATCGTTAAGGCAAGACAAGTAAGATGGAATTTCTTCTTACATTTTACTCCCGAACACTCCATAAATTGCGAGTCACTAACGACTGCATCGCAGCCGCTACACTTTGATTCCATTTAAGACTTTCAAACGTAAGATAGATATTTTTTTTTTTTAATATTAGCACACACGATACGTAACACGTCCGTACGCGTCCGCGCGCGGTAAGTTGTAAGTAAGTATTTTTCTTCTCACATTAACGCTTATAATAACTGTTCTTTTAAAGTGAATGTATTGAGTGTGTGTTTGTGATTATAATGAAGCTTGTAGAATAAGGGATAGTGACTATTTTAATGTGCTATTATTACTTTCGTAAATATAAAGCACGTTTCATCAAAAGTGGTGTTGGGGACGGTTGAAACATTTTTTGTGGGTACGGTTGAAACAGAATGATTATTTTTTGTAGATCAAATCAAATCAAATCAATTTATTAGTGTGACTTTTGGTAAGTACATTTACATGAGATCTTAAAATTGATAACAGTTCCACAAAAATCTACCTTAAAGGTGTACACTTTTTAATTATAATAATAAGAATAATAATCAATAAAATTAAATAATAACAACAAGACAGAGAATAAACAATAAAATTAATACATGTAAATAAAGATAATGTCAAAATTAAATACAATGTCAAAATAAAATGAAATGTCAATAATTAAATACAATGTCAAAATTAAAAACAATGTCAAAATTTAATAAATGCCAATGTCGAATAAAATAAAAAATAAATACAATTTTAAAATTTATCATTCAGAAATTCGTCTATGGAGTAATAACATTTTTCAATTAATAGATGCCTTAATTTGTTTTTAAATTGAGTAATATTTAAGTCCTTAATTTTGTTTGGTATTTTATTAAATATTTTTGGGGCCATGCAAAGTATACTTTTGTGCATAAAGGCGGTCTTAGATGGTCGAACGCATAACTCGTGCCTATATTCGTGTCTAATGATTTTATGGCGATGGTCAGATGCTTTTCTAAATAGGTGCATGTTCTTTTTAACAAATAGAGCAGTCTCAAATATATATAGGCAAGGTAATGTCATTATTTTTAACAATACAAAATAAGGTTTGATGCCGAGAGTTCGAGTGAGGAAGACTTCCAGAGGCGAAATTTACTTGTCGAGCTATTGTAATTCACATGAGGAGGTAAAAGCTGGAGATTCACTACGGATAGCGGCGGATAAACATGGTATTAACCACTGTTCCCTGTTAAGATACATTCGAAAGCGAGATGCGTCCAGAAAAGATGATGAAGGAATCTACCAGTTGTTTGAATAATTAGTTTATTCAAAATGTTATTTTTTTTTGTTATTTTATTAATTGATTTTATAAATTCTACAAATGTTACATAAAACTACTACCTGTCAGGCTGATGAAACCTCGAAGACTGATTAATGCTGTTATGTGGTGCCATAATTAGTTTTAATGATAAATAAAACACGTTTTCTTAGTATTTATTGTATTATTTGTATGTGTTTCAACTGACCCCAATCGCTGTTTCAACCGCCCCTAGCATGGGGACGGTTGAAACAAATTTGTTTCTTTTTTAAATGTCATTTATTTAAAAAAATAATAACCCGGGAACTATAATGATACAGCCATATCGTAGCCGTAACATCACATTTGAATTTCATGTATTTTAATCGTCACTCGGTTTATAAACAACAAAATTACAAACGATAAAAGCTAAATTGTTTCAACCGTACCCAGTCTACCCTATCATTATGCACACGCAGCGACTGGAGTTCGATTCGGAATAAAAACAACTTGTGAACAACGAAACAGTATCAATTATAAGCGCAATAATCAAATTGAATCCCTATTTAAACAAAACAGGAATTATTTGTGTCGGAGGTCACCTTAAATATTCAAGCCTACCCAGGATGATGAAGAATCCAATCATTATCCCGCATAGAGGACGACTTACCCAACTGCTTATAGAAGAAGCCCATTCAACAACGTTGCATGGAGGAGCTCGGCTAACGTTGGCTTATATAAGACAACGCTACTGGATCGTCGACGGAAACCGGGCCGTTAAGAACTAACTTCGAAAATGTGTACGCTGTCATCGCTTCAACAAGACAGAGGGCTACCAACTCATGGGAGACTTACCACAGAAAAGGATCACTCCTTGCCGACCCTTCACGCACACAGGAGTAGATTTTACCGGTCATGTTGATGTCAAACACAACAAGGGTAGAGGCGTCAAAACTTTGCAGGGCTACATAGCCATATTTATATGTATGGTGACAAAAGCCGTTCATATAGAACTCGTGTCCGACCTCAACACAGAAACGTTTATTGCAGCCTTCCAGAGACTGTGTGCGAGGCGTGGCACCCCCAAGCACATGTATTCCGACTGTGGTACAAACTTTATTGGCGCTGCGAAGATACTTCGTCAAGTGTTCGAAGAGTTCAGACAACTATTGAAACCGGATCTCTTCAACGAGCTGGCCAAACTGGAGGTGGAGTGGCATTTCAACGCCCCCGCCTGGCCCACTGCTGGCGGTCTGTGGGAAGCTGCTGTCAAATCGATGAAGCATCATCTACGACGAGTACTCGGTGACCAAAAACTAACATACGAGGAGTTCATAACGTTGTTAGCAAAGCCTGCTTAAATTCAAGACCCCTGTGCCCGCTAACTGAAGATCCAGAAGAATTTTACAACTGCCTTACTCCTGGACACTTCCTAACAGAAAGCCCAATATTATCCATGCCGCTGTCTGATTACAGTGACGTAAATAACATCGATTTACGCCGTAGGTGGCAGCTTACCGAGCATATGTTTCAACAATATTGGAAAAACTGGTCAAACGATTACCTGACTACTCTCCAAACACGTAGTAAGTGGAACAAGCCTTCTAAAAACGTCAAAGAAGGCGACGTAGTACTGGTGCAAGAAAACAATCTACCGCCGGGAAAATGGGCCCTGGGTCGTATACTGGAGACTCATCCAGGATCTGATGGATATGTTCGAGTCACTACCGCCAAAACTCAACAATGCGCGTGAGAGCCCTCACGACGGGGGATGCAGTGGCCCGGGGCAGGGTCGTCTTGGCGGTGTCTCTGGACATCACCAATGCCTTCAACACCCTGCCCTGGAGTTGCATCAGGGAGGCACTCCGGTATCACCCGGTGCCGACCTACCTCCGCCGAATAGTCGAGGACTACCTGACGGACAGAGCCGTCATCTACCCCGGTCACCGGGGAGAGTGGAACCGGCGAGAGATGTCGTGCGGTGTTCCACAGGGTTCGGTCCTAGGACCGCCCTTGTGGAACATCGGATACGACTGGGTGCTGCGCAGCGACCTCCCTGGCACAGGGAGAGTCGCACCAGGCGGCGGCCGATGTGGCGACGGAAGCGGTCGCGACAGTTGTCGAGAGGATCCGGCGGTTGGGACTCGAGGTGGCGCTGCACAAGACGGAGGCCATGTGTTTTCATGGCCGCCGTAACGCGCCACCGACGAGTTACAGCATTGCGGTGGAAGGAGTTCAAATCGGCGTACAGGGGACGATGAAGTACCTGGGACTCGTCCTCGACAGCCGGTGGAACTTCAGGGAGCATTTCCTGAGTTTGGCCCCAAAGCTGAACAGTACAGCGGCCGCCCTCAGGCGACTGCTGCCCAATCGGTCTGTAATTTATCATTAGTTCGTGATTATCTTTCTTATATAGCGGTTTAATTATAGATATCTTTAACGCATCAGGAAATATACCTGCACTTATGCAAAGATTTACAATGAAGGACAAATGAGTACATATTTCAAATGCAACTGCTTTCAATATTTTTGTGGCAATACCATCGTAGCCAACGCTGTTTGTGTTTTTCAGCTTCATTATAATATTTAGTATATCATATGGCGTAGACGGAGCCATAAACATAGACTGCGCTCTGCCAAGAATTAATGACGTTGAGTTTGTTCCCGCGTTAATTGTTGGTTGTATTTTATCAGTATAATAATTATTGAATGCGTTGGCCTTTGGGTGTTTGATGTTCTTATTTCCAATTTTGATGCAAGAAATTGAGTTTTTCGGAGCATTGTACTTACTCTTATTAATTATTTGCCACGTAGTTCTACACTTGTTATAAGATGTTTTAATATTGTAATTGTTTTGTGCTTTCTGAGTTAGATTCGTAATTCTTTTGAGTAATTTTGAATATCTTTTGAATTTATCTCTATTAGCTTGACTTGGTTTTAATCTATATTGCCATAGAAGCTTCCGTTTGTTTTTACTACACAACTTTATCCCACGTGATACCCAAGTAGGTTTTTTAGTAGTCTTAATAGTAATCATTTTGCTGGGGAAACATAATTGGTAGAATAATTGGAACGTTTCACTAAAACAGTTGTAGGCTGCATTAGGATCGTCGATCTCGTGTATATCTGAGAAGGATAGACTACTTAGACAAGTCCTGAATTTTCCTATATTTACCCGACTATAGTCCCGTATACTTTTGCGATAAAATTGAAGAACATCCTTTTTTTTAACGGGGCATTGTAACAGCTGTGCGGTGTGATCGGATAGCGCGAACTCCAATACTTCTGATCTACAACGACGCATGTTAAAATTATGGGCAAAATTATCTATGCATGTTTGGCTCGTAGCCCGAGTAGGTTGTCTCAAAGCCAGTTGTAAATTAAAATTTAAAAGAATACACTCAAATTCCGCTGACAGTTTACTTCTCTTCAAAATGTCAATGTTGTAATCGCCAGCTAAAACTATATTCTTACATCGTTGTTTGGATAAGTATGTTAAGAGAGTTTCCAGTTTATCAAAAAACTCATTAATATTATTTGAATTAGGTACTCTATAAATACACACAATTATAATGTCATAGTCCGTCAATTTAACGGCACAACACTCGAATATACTTTGCGAGGACATGTTTGCTACCTTGTCCAATCCCTTCCATTGAATACCATGCTTAACAAGTATACATGCACCGCCTCGCTTACTTGTCTGTCTGCTATAACAAGCACCTAGACTATAATTCGATAGGTGTAGCTGATTCTCACAGCCAGCCATCATAAAATGCTCTGAAATGCATATTACATCTACATCAACATCTCGTTCTAAAAGTTCACATAAACAGACTGAAAGAGCGTCAGATTTATTAACGAGACCAGCAATGTTCTGATGTAAAATACATAAATATTTAGTCAAGAAAAAAATTGTCCTTATCTGTCAAATCATTATCAATGGTTATGTCAACTGTATCACATAAACTATTATTATATTGTATGTCAACTATTAAACTATCTATGTCCTTGAATATTATATACATTCCATGGTTACTGACTAAGCCAGTTCGTTTATTATACATTTTGTAGTCAAAGGATAAATTTAAATTACTGTCTAACAGATATAAGTGTTGATAAGTCAGTACATCTAGATACAAAAGGTTGTTGAAAGTTTCTATTCTACTGTTAAATAAATTAGCATAGTATCCATTTTATGTCGGTAAACAGATGATCACATTCGTATGATTTATTTTTTGAATAAGTTCTCTTATACGGAATATAATTTCAAAATAATTATTAGTATTTTTGAAGTCTTCATCACCTAAAAGTATTACACAAAAGTCATTCATGGTAAATTTCTCAAGTTTTTCTTTTAAACCTTTCAAGAGATGTTCAGTTTTTCCGTTACGTAATAAATAGTGACAACAGTCAAATTTGTTTGAGAAGGTATTTTGCGCTATGGATAGTATTTTATTTGTATTATTCGTGCTCAGAATGCATAATTTATTCTTGTGGGCAAAGCTGGCGGCTGGCAGCTGGCTTTCCTTGGACATGCATGGGGTGTCATATTTTTCAAAATATTCCTGATCACTTGTAGAATTTCTTTTAGAACATTCTTCTTGCTTTGGTTGTTCTACATTATTGGATTTTTCAGGGATAATAATATTTTGAGCATTATTTTTCTTGATTAAATTATTGTTATCGTGCTGGGGTGAACGAGGGCTGGGGCTATTATGTGTATAATATATTATTATGCTTCTAGCAAGTCGCACAGGAGAGTGGCGGGGACTATTTACTCTCATACTCAGTAATTGTTTCGAGATTGGAGACGAGTTGATTTTGCGCTTTGGTGTATTGCAGGTAATTTTTTTTAGAAGTTCTATTTGTCGTTGACGTCGTTGTTGATCCTGTGTGACCTGCATCAACTTAGTATTTTCGCAATTAAGATTTTCAATTTCATTATTAGCAATCTTTAGTTTTTCTTTAATGTCATTTATTTCCCGTCTCAGATCCTCTGAATATGACTGATCGTAGTTTTGCGTATCACTCTGGATGCTCATCATAGTAGAATCAAACATATTAGAATAGAAACAGGTAGAATTCAATAGGTCTTTGCTAGCTGTAGATGATAAGTCTATTTGTGATTGTGATCTCATCAATTTATTGCGTACAGTTATATTGTCCATCTTGCCTAGTAATTTCGCTTTCTAAAAATTACTATGTATTTGTCTCACGTAACGTATGCTAAGTCTGTTGCAATCGCGTAGCGTAAGCTCAATATGTTTGAAATAAAGATTATTACGACGCTTGAAAGGCAAAAATTACCAAGCGACATGTAGCCAACTTTACAGGAGAGCATTTTAAAGTTTTTATTTTTGGAAAAAAAATCGTATAAAATCACCTATTAGTCATAATTACGTAATTCCAACGAATTTTAAATACATTTTATAGGCTTAATAATCTGGCATTTAAAAATTATGGATTTTCTCATTAGTTTATGAAATAGTGTCGGTTGGTAATAATTTTGTACAAAATCACAAACAGGCAAAAGTTACTTACCGACATCAAAATTTAATGATAAAACAACTAAAATTAACTAAACCCGATTATTTTATTATTGTGTTTGAAGCAAGATGACGTATCCTGGATTGGCGCATGTTTGACTTACAGGTAAAATGATCTATATAGAAAACAAATATATTTTTCTAACAGCCAATTATAACCATGTTACAAATTAAATGAGGTTAGTGTAGGTTTTTTTTAATAAGTAGCAATAAATTTAGGTTTTAACACACAAAATTAAAAAAATTTGGTTAAAGCTTTTCGTAACCATCATCACAATTTTCAATGTTTCACTGAATTTGACACGTGTCAACTATCGCACTGTATTTAGGTACACAAAATTACTGAGTTGAAAAAAAAAACATTATTTCAAAGAGGAAACGGTTAAGTTGTTTCGAATACAGTCATTGCCTTGAAGATTTAATATCACTTTAAAAAAAATTAGATGTTGTCCAGCAGTTTGCCGTATATGATTACTTCCCAGAATTTAATCCTTATTAGCAACACTATCGAATGGTGTAATAGTACAGGGTGCAATTTTTTTCCAAAAACAGCGGGTTCGATTCCTTGCCAGAATTATTGAATTTTCTAAAAGCCAATCATGCAGTTTTAGTTTTAGTCAAAATCGGCCTCGAGATTCCTTTCAATGTTTTTCGATATTCGTCATAGTTTTGTATACGGCAATCAACGCACAGTTCAAAAATTCATCTTGTAGATCGTAATGAAATTCATCATCATCATATCAACCGTAGGACGTCCACTGCTGTGCATAGGCCTCCTTCATAGATTTCCAATAGGTCCGGTTGGAAGCTGCTTGCAGTCAGTGCGATCCTGTGATTTTCATCAGATCGTCTGTCCACCTAGCAGCGTTGCCTTAGGGCGTGGTCTCCATTCGAGAACCTTGCGGCCTCATCGGCCATCGTTCTGCGTGCTATGTAGTCTGCCTACTGCCAGTTGAACTTGCTGGTTTTCTGGGCTATGTCTGCAACTTTAGTTCAGCTACGAATCTTTTCATTTCTGATTCGATCAGGCAGAGGGACTTCGAGCATAGCCCTCGCCATAGCTCGTTGGGCTACCTTGAGCATACTAATGAGGCCCGTAGTAAGAGACCACGTTTCGGCGCCATAAGTTGTCACACATTTGCCGAAAACTATGAGGTACTGAGGTATTCTGGACGAGGAAACGTTACGCAGTTTCCCGAACGCTACCTGGCCGTGTTGAATTCGGCGGTTGACCTCTTTTTTAAAGTTTTTTTAAAGCTGCCTAGGTTTATTCCAAGTAGATATACGAGTCAACAACTTATCACGTCTGTATGATATCACGTTTCCCTGCCTTACGCTTTTTTTCAAAGGAATCGCTTTCCAACTCTGAACCTGTACTCGGGCCGACATAGTGGTATTGTTTAAGCATCTAATCACTTCGTTATACCGATAGTCAATACGACATCGTTGGAGAGATTCAAGAACTGCCCAGTTGCCCACATCTCCACCGATTTAAAGTCTTTCTCATAGTCCACAAACGCCAAAAATAAGGGCAAGTTATACTCTCCGGTGTTCTGTATAACTTTCCGCAGCGTGTGTGTGTGGTCTATGGTCACCTTTTCGGAAACTGGCTTGTTGTGTCATCAAACCTGCGGTCGAGATGGTTCGTGATGATGTTCCTTCGAAAAAAACTTATAAACGTGGCTCAAGAGCGAGTTATTTCTTAATAAGGTGTTGTCATCCTTCTTAAAGAAAAGAACCACCAATTTCCACCCACTTTCAAAAGCTCTGAAATGACTCCATCTTCACTTGGCGCCTTATTATTTTCAGCTGATTAGGGGCCATCCTAATTTCGTAAAGGCCACGGTGTCTTCAATGTGATGTCGGGTTAGATTGGCCCTTGGATCTGTGGCCACGCTGCTAACAGGTTTGGGTACCGAAGCTTATAGCTGCGCATAAAGGTTTTCGACCTCCTTCAATACCTCTGCTTTCTTTGCATCTTCTCGTTTCAGCTTTGTCAGCTGGCTTTGCCCAATAGATACATCTCTTGCAAACATTTTCTTAGTCGTCGTTCGTCGTCTCTTTAATGTGGTTAGTATTAAAGAGATCACCGTGCCGCAAGGATTTTGAATTTGTCTATTGATCTGCATAGATGACTCGGCGTCACCGAAAGTCCGTAGTCTTAATAAGCGTCGTTCAGTCATAAGGTTGAGAGTGATGTCGGAAAGTTTCTGAGGTCTATTTGCACGGCGGGGTATAAAAGACTTAGAGCAGTTTCTTTTCAGTTTCATAATGTTTCCAGTTTCTACAATTGAACTGTTATTAATCTCGTCACCTAAAATTTTCGTAAATTAATTTCATGTACTCGAATTGCCATAACAATTTAACTGTAATTTAACTTATGAGACTTATTTTATATTGCATGAACAGAAAACCAGTTCCATGGAACTACTTGGATAAAAAAAAAACCAGTAGTTCCATAGTGGAACAAGAAAAAGAAACTGCTGGGATACGGCGAAAATTTTTACGTGAAATGAAATTCGGTTAAATATTTTTCGAACTTATGATAGGCAAGACGAGTAGGTGATACATCGATATTTCGAGCTACGCGACGTACTACGTGCGATGCGCACGATCACGCGGTTTGCCTTAGCGACAGTTGAGTGAAGAATATTCGAAATTATTTGACCAACAGCCATTCATGATCTGATTTGCAACGCGTTCATGCGACAAAACAAAATAGGTGCAACGGGAATAAACTGATTTTTGTACAAATTTCATATCGGAAATAGTTATCTAAGTGACAAAAACAGTAAAAAAAACGGCAGGTAAAATATTACCAAACGACAAAATTTATTTATTTTAGGCAGGTAAAATAGTACTATATTACGTTTTAAAGTACACTGTATTTAGGAAGAAAATACTAAATGAAAATGAATACATCATTAAGGTGTGTTAAAAAGTCTTAAATGAAGAAAAATATAAAATAATAATCAGGTAAAATTTCTTAAGCAATGCTCACACAACAGATACCGTAAAGTAAAAAATACTAAATGTTAAATCGCATTAATTCAAGTCAAGGCAAAATTTACTAAGTGTTAAAACTTGAAATCAAATATCTACCAAGTGAAGTTTATTCATAAATCGGTAAAATTTTGGTCGCTTAGTCGCCGAAATTAATGAAAATTTGTACTTTTTTAAGTTACCAAGCGACAGCAAAAGTCTTCCTAGCTGTACGAGAGTAGGATCAATCGACGCAGAAAAATTTTCTGATTTCAATGATATATATAACTCAATATCGCCCAAAATGTCGCTTGGTAACTTTTGCCTTTCAAGCGTCGATTAGTTAAATTACTCGACGCTAGATGGCGTATTATCGGTCGATAAAAACAGTTCCAAATTTGGTGTATCCGATACGTTGTCACTGCGTTTTGCGACTCGACGCTAGATGGTGTAATGTCGGTCGATAAAACAGTTCTACAATTAGTGCTCCCGCGGTGCTGTCACTGCGGTTCGCTACTCGACGCTTGATGGCTTAATGAATCAGTCGATAAAGCAGCTCAAAATAATAGTGTGGCTATTGGCCACCTGTGGCGCTAACACTGCGCGCTTTTTAAATGCGTGAAAAATAACCGTCTTAAGATTTATCCGGATTTATCTTATCACACAAATGCACTTTATTATGATGTTTGATCAATAAAACAACGATCACTGGTTTGTTTGAAAATTAGTTGTCGTACTTTGCTTCAAAACAATCCTAGTTTTACTCTTGTTTGTTTATGTCCACATTCACTTGTTACTGTCCCAGACTGAATATAATTTTATGATAACACTCGTACTAAATATTTAGGAGTTAATGATCACTTTGAACCTTAAAAATAGGTGGTATACTTTTAATTTCTAATTTAAATCAGATAATTATAACTCTTGACACAAACTTGGTGTTTACGCGACGGCAGCGCCATCTGTTCCATCTGTAATGTGATTGCCTCGCACTACATGGTTTACCGGAAACCGGTTGACACCAGTATTTTTTAATTTCATTGTGTAGTTGTTGTACCGCCTATACTGTTTGCTTCATTTATTTATTTTTTTATTTTCATCAATGTTACCCTTATTTATAATATATACATTTTAGCTTTCTATACTAGGTACGTTTTTTTTTTAGCGTGGTAAAATCATCAAATGAGTCCTCCAACCCCGGGCAGGGCGGGAGGGACTGTCAGACTTCTACTGACTAAAATCCACGGTGTCCTTCATAGCCTGTTACGTTCCGGGGTTACGGTAAGGGCGTGTCCCCATGTCTCCGGCGCGGCGCCGTGTACCGGCACGTACCCTATGATCAGCAAGTGTATCCAAAGACAAGAATTTCAGTTTTGATTTGATATGGACCGCGAAAGACGTATCCTGTTCCTGTTGCTAGTGTATATGTATGTATGTAGTCATACGTATGTCTACATTTTTTTTTTTTTTTTTTTTTGTGTATGGCATCTCGCAGGTCAACCTCTAATAGGTTGTGTACTGCTTAACCGGACTTTTCTGTGGATGCCTTAAGAATTTAAGGCCTCCAGCCAGGGCAGTATGTCTACATCAAAAAAAAAATCTATATATACATATAAAAGCAAAAGGTCACTCACTCATAGGACACGAAAGCTCGGAAACTACCAGTGCTAAGGGTTCAAAATTTTGCACAGGGGTTCTTTTTAGGACGTAGGTACCCGCTAAGAACGGATTTTGCGATATTACGCCCCTAAAGGGTTGTTTTTGGGGTTGACAGTTTGTATGAAACTTTTTTGCTACAAGTACTAGGAGTTTCAAATTTAGCATGAGGGTTCTTTTTAAGACGTAGGTGCTATTTTAGAAAAGGGATTTTCGAAATTCGACCCCTAAGGGGTTGTTTTTGGTGTTGAAAGTTTGTTTGAAACTTCGTTATTACAAGTGCTAGGAGTCTCAAATTTTTTCATGGGGGTTGTTTTTAAGACGTACGCATTACTCTCGACGGGGTTTTTCGAAATTCAACCCCTAAAGGGTGTTGGCAACACAACATTAATCTGTATAAACTGTAAGGCACAAAGGCCCAGAGGCCAACCTAGATAAGTTTCACTATAAAAAAATATGTCATCTGTCAACTCTCTGTGAACGAACGCTAACGAAGTACAATACATGCACGAATTTCCATAATCTGAGTCTTTTATTATAATTTAATTCAACAAGCAAGTGGCTCCAACATGGTCCTTCAACCTACAAAGTAAATTAAAATAAATCCAGCGTGAGTACAGTCCACTTTCTTCTACACATCAAACGGTTCGTGCAGCAGGCAGAAAATCAACTTCCGGGGACGCCAAGCGAGGCAGGCCCACTCTGATTGGCTTGCCATACATCGCGTCATCGCGCGCAGAACCTACGAGCCAACCAGCGACGGGCGAGTACACTTTGTGCCCAATCAGCACGCTCCGCCAAACCGCAGCACGCCGCCGCCACCCGGAAGCCATTCAAATCGCCACGCGTCGTAACCGTCCAATTTTTTCCATCAAGACACTTGCACAGAGAATTCAACTCCAGATTTACAGAAAAACCGTGCAAAACCGTGCAGCCAATATAGCCGAATAATTGTTGCAGCAAATTTATTCTAAACAATGGAAGGCGACATCAAAACACTCGTTAGAAAACGTGCGTCCATCAAAGGCACCATTACGAAGATTGAAAATGTGTTCAAAAATCCAGAAACCTACAAGGATTTCTCAAAACAAGCATTGATAATCAAGGAGGAGCGTCTTCGGAAAGCGTTTCAAACGTACGAAGAATACTCGTTGGAGTTATGCGCCATGCAACCCGACCTGGATGCAGACGATGACGTTGAAGACAAATACATTAATACACTCACCGTCATCAGGGAATTAATAGATAAAATTCAATGTGAAGACCCGTCCTTGTGTAAAAGTGAAACGAAAAATTTCCGCAATACAAAGTTACCTACCATAAGTATTCCTACGTACTCTGGTAAGTACTCAGAATTCAGGCCGTTCATACAACTTTTTGACTCGCTCATAAACAGCAATGAAGATTTAGACGACGTGCAAAAGTTCTTCTATTTGCGTAGTTTCCTGCAAGAGGAACCTCACGATCTTGTTAAAAACCTCACCTTGTCTGCTGAGAGCTACCATGAAGCCAGAAAAATCTTATTTGATAGATACGATAATAAATATAAAATTATAAATGAACATATACATATTTTGTTAGATATTGTACCTATAAGTAAGTCCACAGCGAGTAATTTAAGAAGTTTTGTGTCTGTTGTAAAGCAACAATTGGCTGCCTTAAAAAATCTAGGGCATTCAGTTGACCAATGGGATTCAATAGTGCTTTGCATTTTGACCAGAAAGTTGGATTTATTATGCAGTAGGGAATTTCAATTGACTCGAGGTCGGGATCCCACGGTTGCACATCTTATTGATTTTCTAGATAAGCGTGCACTTGCACTTGAGAATGCAGAACGGACACCAGAGAGATCCCAGTCATCTGTGAAGGTGGCTCATGTTGCAGCCGTCAAGGAAGCTGATCCAGGTGCAGGGGCTGCTGCAAAATCGGTAGGAACAAGATGCTGCTTGCTCTGTAAGTCCAACCACAAACTTTTTACTTGTCCACAGTTTAAACTTATGTCTGCAATGGATCGAATCAAATTTGTTACATCAAACAAACTCTGTGAGATTTGTTTGAATAGTCATACTAAGAAATGCAGATATCATTTTAAATGCAGTGTCTGCAAAGAAGGGCACAACACATTGATTCACGAAGATAAAACGTCTCCAGTAACATTAATGTCCGAGGCTGCCTCCGAGCAAGTACTGTTGCCTACAGCTCAGGTAAAACTAATAGCGAGCAATGGTACTGAGGTTCATGCCAAGGCTCTTTTAGATACAGGTTCCCAAGCGTCTTTTGTGACCAGAGAACTCGTAAATCTATTAGCATTACAAATTGATACAGCCGATACTCCAGTTATTGGTATAGGCAATACTTTAAATAAGCTAAAGGAGAAGGTGCATTTGGAAGTACATTCCCTTACTCAGAATTTTAAAATTTCTGCCACATGTTATTTATTGGACAAAATAACTTCAAAGTTGCCGCAAAGAAAGTTTGACTTGCAAAACTTAGTTTTACCTCCTAAAATTATGCTAGCTGACAAGAAGTTCAATGAGCCAAGCAATATACATATTCTATTAGGTGCTGACATATTTTTCCAGATCCTGCTGCCGCCTGAGCCTCAAGTTCTTCAGTCCTGCTCGGAGACAGCTGATGGCAGTGTTGCACCAAAATCTTCATGGTTAAATACAAGACTTGGTTATGTAATTGCAGGTAACACATCCCCACAACACACAGAACCTGTCATTACTTTATTTTGCAAAAAATGTGATTCTGATTTAAATAAGTCCATTGTTGAGTTTTGGAAGTGCGAAAGCGTTCCAGAGACCTTTCCAGAGACACATTCTGAACATGACTTGTGTGAAAAGATATTTTGTGAAAATGTTGAGCAAGATACAAAAAATAATAAAATTCAAGTTATCTTGCCACTAAAGTTACCATTGGATTCAATTAATCAAGCTTTAGGAGATTCATTATACTTAGCTTTAAAAAGATTTTATAACTTAGAATCTAGATTTAAAAAGGATTCTAATCTTTATATTTTATACAAGGAGTTTATTCATGAGTATTTAAAACAAGGTCATGGTACATTAATTGATATCAGTCAATACAACTTATCCACTGATCCAGTGTACTTTCTACCACATCACCCAGTACTAAGGTTAGATAAAAAGACTACAAAATGCCGGGTTGTATTTGATGGTTCCATGAAAACCAATACAAAAACATCTTTGAATGACTTATTATATAATGGTCCTGTAGTACAAAAGGAACTAGTAGATGTCTTAATGCTATTTAGAGTTGATGAATATTTTTTTATAACAGACATAAAAAACATGTTTAGAAATATAGAAATAAATCCGAAACATAGGTCATTACAGAATATTCTATGGAGAGATTCTCCTAACGAAAGTGTTAAATGTATTCAATTAAACACAGTTACATATGGCTTAAAGAGTTCATCCTATTTGGCAACTAGATGTTTAAAAATGTTGGCAGAACAGCACCACAATGAATACCCAGTAGCTGCATTTATCATAAATAATTCTATATATGTCGATGACGTCCTTTATTCTGAAAAATCAATAGATAAATTGTCTGTAGCAAAAGAACAACTATGCAGTTTGTTAAGCTTGGGAAGTTTTCAATTACATAAATGGGTTTCAAATTCACCAGACTTATTAAAAGAAATTCAAAAGGAACAACAACATTTTGATGAGGTTGATGTAGAGAAAAATAATTCTTCTTTGAAAACACTAGGCATGAATTTCAATATCAAGTTAGATTCATTCATTATTACAAGTCAAAAAACTGTTAATAGCATGCCTCAATCTAAACGTGAAATTCTCAGCTTCATAAGTGGATTCTATGACCCTTTAGGCCTTGCTGGACCTATTGTGGTAAGTGCTAAGGCTATAATGCAATGCTTATGGCAAGAAAAATTGGATTGGGATTCAGTACCAAAGTCTGAACTGCTACAAACTTGGCTCAAGTTCTATAATAACTTGCTTGCAATGAAACCAATGCATGTACCGCGACACATAGGTCTGCATGACTCAAGCTTTACACAAATTATAGGGTTTGCTGATGCATCTAGCAATACTGGTTATGGCTGTTGTCTATATCTAAGAGTCGTGGATTCAGTGGGTAATGTTAAAATATCCTTACTTTGTTCAAAATCACGGATAAATCCCATCAATCAGAGATTATCAGTTCCTCGTCTCGAGCTTAATGCAGCTCTGTTGCTTGCAAAGCTTGTTGACAGAGTGCATAATGTATTGAGTGTGAAAATGCAGATACAGGATGTTATACTTTATTCTGACTCACAAATAGTATTAGCGTGGCTTAAAACTAACATCAACACACTTAAGGCTTATATAGCAAATCGTGTTAAGGTCATCTCACAACTTACACAAAACTACACATGGTCACATGTTGGCTCGAACGAGAACCCCGCCGATTGTCTCAGCCGAGGAGTCATGCCAAATGAGCTAGCCGATCATGAGCTGTGGTGGAAAGGCCCAGCATTTCTACATTCACGTGAGTACAAGCCACAATTAAATTTAAATTTGCCAAAGGATCTACCTGAGGTCAACGTCGTTTCTGCATGCTCAAGTGTAATGCTTTGTGTTACTTCTGGTGAGCAATTGTTGTGTCTCGATTTTCTTGAAAAATTTTCTGATATCAATAAAATGGTAAGAGTTTTAGCTTATGTCCTGCGTTTTGGTCGAAATGCAAAGTCAAAAATCTCTAAGACTAAACTTAATTATATCACAACTCAGGAACTTGATCTGTCTTTGTCAATGATTGTAAAATATGAACAACAAAAGCATTTGTCAGAGGATATTCATGTTCTTAAATGTAATAAAACTATTGTTAAAGGTAATTTAAAACCGTTATGTCCATTTATTGATGACGCAGGTTTGGTTCGCGTTGGTGGTCGCTTACAAAATGCCTCCATTCCTTATGCACAGAAACATCCCATTGTTTTACCCAAGGATTCGCGTATCACTAATTTAATTATTATAAGTGAGCATCTAAAAAACCTCCATGCGGGTGCTAAGCTTGTTCTGTCATCTATAAACCAAAGATTCTGGATTGTGAATGGTCTCAGACAAGTTAAAAAAGTGTTACATAAGTGTATTGTTTGTTTTAGATTAAAAGCTGAAGCAGCAAAACAGTTAATGGGTTCTTTGCCGCCAGATAGAGTGAATGTATGTCGCCCCTTCCAAAAGGTTGGTTTAGATTATGCTGGCCCGATTGCACTGAAAATAGCCAGAATCAGAAAACCGATAATCTCAAAAGGTTACATTTGCCTGTTTGTGTGCTTTGTTACTAAAGCTGTCCACTTGGAGCTGGCCTCTGATTTAAAAACAGAGACCTTTATAGCCTGCTTAAATAGATTTATATCAAGGCGTGGATTGCCTACAGACATATATAGCGACAATGCTTCAACATTCAAGTGCGCAAAGAACCAATTAAACGAATTGCATAACTTACATAACTCACCAGTTCATCAAAGACAGGTGTGCCAATTTTCAACTGAAAAGAGGATTAATTTTCATTTTCTGCCTTGCTACTCACCTGTCTTCGCTGGATTGGCAGAAGCTGGCGTTAAAAGCGTCAAATACCATTTAAAAAGAGTATTATTGAAATCCATTCTTACTTATGAAGAATTGTATACCGTATTATGCCAAATTGAGTCTAGTTTAAACAGCAGACCTCTCATGCCATTATCTAATGATCCAAATGATTATACTTGTATTACCCCAGGTCATTTCTTAATAGGAACTGCTTTAAATACGTATCCTGAACCTAATGTAAACACAATGAAACAATCTCAATTTTGGAAAATTTGTAATGAAATAAAATTGTCATTTTGGAAGGTTTGGAGTAAACACTATTTAAATTTGTTACAATCTCGCCCCAAGTGGCAAGACAGTCAACCTAACGTAAAGATAGGAGCATTGGTGATCCTAAGGGATGACAATTTGTCACCACTATATTGGCCCCTAGCCAGAGTCATAAACACTTACCCAGGCAAAGATGGTAAAGTAAGAGTAGTTGAAGTCAAAACTGCAAACGGCCATACTCATAAAAGAGCTGTAATGAAAGTTTGTGTTCTGCCTCTAGAATGTAGTGGTTAGATACAATCAAAGTTGTAATTTTTATTTAGAAGACCAAATGAGTACCTATATGTTATATTGTTAGTTTAATAAGATAACAATGTGAGTTGCTTTTTTAAGTTTCTTAATTTGTCTAAAAAGATGTTAAGTGTGTAACAATAACAGGCATGCATGTTGAATTGGTCAATTGTTAATTTGATTTGTCTTTAAAGAGTGTCAGTATTGGTTTGTTTAGTATCTAAGTGTCACAATAGTCAATAAATTAATGACTTGACTTGCCTGTGAAATAAGTTTTAAAATTTTATTTGTTTTCTTGAATATAATTTTTTGTATTGTTCAATCTTTCTGCTGCCCCGCCAATATGTTGGCAACACAACATTAATCTGTATAAACTGTAAGGCACAAAGGCCCAGAGGCCAACCTAGATAAGTTTCACTATAAAAAAATATGTCATCTGTCAACTCTCTGTGAACGAACGCTAACGAAGTACAATACATGCACGAATTTCCATAATCTGAGTCTTTTATTATAATTTAATTCAACAAGCAAGTGGCTCCAACAAAGGGTTGTTTTAGGTGTTGATAGATAGAGGTCTCAAATTTTGCATGGGGCTTCTTTTAAGGACGTAGGTGCTCACTAAGACAGGATTTTGCGAAATTTCACCTCTATGGGGTTGTTTTTGGGGTTGATAGGTTGATAGGTTGTATGAAACTTAGTTATTACAAGTACTAGAAGTTGAAAATTTTGAATGTGGGTTCTTTTTAGGAAATAAGTGCTACTTACGACAGGGGTTGTTCGAAATTCGGTCCTTAGGGGGTTGTTTTTGGTGATGGTAGTTTGTATGAAATTTTCGTTACTACAAGTGCTAGGAAACTCAAATTTTGCGTGGAGTTTGTTTAGGACGTACGCACTACCTTAGACGGGGTTTCTCGAAATTCAACCCCGGGGTTGTTTTAGGTGTTGATAGATAGAGTTCTGTAATTTTGCATGGGGATTCTTTTCAGAACGTAGGTGCGTAAGGACGTAGGGCGTAGGTAGGACGTAGGGTTGCTGTTTGGTGTTGATAGTTTGTATTAAACTTTCGTTACTAGAAGTGTTAGAAGTCTCAAATTTTGCATTTGGTTTTTTAAAAATTTGGTGCTCACTTAGGTACATGGGGTTGTGCGAAATTCGACACCTAAGGGGTTGTTTTTGGCATTGATAGATAGGAGTCTCAAAGGGGTTTGCTATTTTTAGTACGGACCTTGGCATCATTTTTTTTTTTTTCGCCAGAGTTGAAACTTTAGGTTTAATTAGACTACTACCTTAGAAGTCCATAGAAAAAAAAATTAAGTTTCTGAACCGTAACCAACCAGAGATATGGCGGTTTGTATTTTGTTCTAATCTGGAGTTATTTTTTGTAGGAACCCATCGATTTTTTGATGTACTAGCTTTTGCCCGCGACTTTGCCCACCTCAACCACCTTTATGTTTAGTCTATAACTGTTTCTAGAGTCCCATCTATCTATGTACCAAAATTCATCAACATCGGCTCAGCCATTTTGACATAAAAATGGAACAGACTTATAAACTTAATTTTGTATTTGTAATATTAGTAGGTTAACGAAGAATAATGAGTAGTCTGTTTAAAATAATGTTAAGAAGATCTTTTTAACCGACTTCAAAAAAAGCTAGAGGAGGTTCACAATTCGTCACAATATTTATTTTTTATGTATGTTCCTAGATTTCTCAATGACGCTTTTTTTATTGAGGTAAATTCATTAAATGAATCCGCACCCATACTAGACTTGTACTGACTAAAATCCACGGTGTCTTTCAATTAGCCCTTTACGTACCGGGGTCACGGTAATTCGTGAGCCCCGCGACTAAGTGGGTACAGGCATTTTTTTTTTAACGTGGTAAAATCATCAAATGAGTCCTCCCACCCCGGACAGGGCGGGAGGGACTGTCAGACTTCTACTGAGTAAAATCCACGGTGTCCTTCAATAGCCCTTTATGTACTGGAGTCACGGTAAGGAAATAATCCCGCGACCACGGCAGGCTTTGGCCCTCTAAGAGGAGGGCCCCGTCATTATGCTGACGCTCATTGAGGCGCACGTGGGACACAACGCACCGTCGACCCGGGCATGGTCCATGGTCAGACAGCGAGTTGCCTTTTATTCGCTGCCCGCATGCCCGCGCCTACGGTGGCCGGAAATCGTCTTGTGACGTCGGTCACCATGGGCGTCCACCACCGCAGTTGGGGCGGAGGGAGGACTCTGTCCTCTCTCGCACGCGGCGCGCCTCCTCCTTCGCGAGCATTACTGCTTCGCAGAAGGAGGCGACCGCTTCCCACTCCGTTTCGCCCCGCAGCATGGCCGCCTCCAATGCCGGGCGCGAGAGGTCTCTGCCTAAGTGGGTACAGGCATAGTATATTGTTTTCAGATTGCGTAAATAATGCTTAAACATCCGTTGATTTTCTGTAAGTTTTTTTCCTAGATTTCCTCATTATTTCGTCATCATTTTTTAACAAGGTGGATTATAGTCCTTACGAATCTGATAGTCTCTTCTGCTCCACTCAAGGAGGGGAAACTCACTTTCTGATTATTTTTAACCGACTTCAAAAAAGAGTAGGTTCTCAGTTCGAACGTATATGTTTGTACGTATATGTTTGTTTGTCCGCGATTATCTCGTCTTTGGCTGAACTGATTTTGATGGGGTTTTCAGAAAAGTGTTCGTTACATTCTGAAGAAGGTTTTCGTATACACCGTGACTTTTTAGTCGTCTTACAAAAGGAGCCCAGTTCATGTATCCAATGATTAGAACACATTAAAATAAAAAAAATAGGTATTTAAGAGATTTGAAAAATTAAATAATAAAATTTCAATTCCTTATTATGACGTAAGGCGTAGTTAGAAACACCCTTGTCTCACAGAAAATGGAATGAAATGATCTGCCCTACTTATTGCGCTGAGTAGGTATTCTCTACAGCTTGATACGTAAACATTTTAACAGGGTGTTTCATATTTCTAATGTCAAAATAAAAAATATTATCAACGATAAAAAAAAAAAAAAAAAACTTGCCAAGAGGTATTTTAGGTCGGATACATTATGTGGACCCCTTTTGTAAGACGACTAAAAAGTCACGGTAACAATAATTGATATCTTGTGAAGTTGCTCGCATAGATTCGTTTTTGTTGCTCATTAGGATTGTAGATTTTCAAAGACGCCGATTAATATGAAGATTTTTGTTGAATATTATCTAAATCATGTTTTGAAGTTGGTTCCCTTTTTACAAAAAAAAAAAACATAGTTTGAAAACAAGACGATTTTGTTTTACCCTTCTTAGTAGGTACAAAAAAAAAACTTTTTGAAAAAAGGGAACCGACTTCAAAACCAAACACAAAAAAACTAAAAAATAACTTTTCTTTCGGAAGTTGGTGGCTTTGTTTTTTTGGAACGAAGTTACTTATCGCGCGTTGCGAAAGGGTGCTAGAGCTCAAAGAGTGGAGTGGAGTGGAGTCGCCACGAATTTTTGTTGAGTGTATACAGTAACTTCGTTCCATCCGGGTGTCTCTTGACACCTCTCAAGTTTTTTGTTTATTTCATTGACTTAGGGCCACCGACTTCCGAAAGAAAAGTTATTTTACATTTTTTTGTGTTTGGTTTTGAAGTCGGTTCTCTTTTTCAAAAAAAGTGTTTTTACTTGAGATATTCAATAAAAATCTTCATAAAATCGGCGTCTTTGAAAATCTACAATCCTAGTAAGTAACAAAAATGGGTCTATGCGAGCGACATCACAAGATATCCATTATTGTTATATACTAAAACCTTTCCTAGAATGTAACAAACACTTTTCTGAAAACTGCATCAAAATCAGTTCAGCCAAACGCAAGATAATCGCGGACAAACATGCATTTGTTTGTGAAAATCGTCGATCCAAGTAAGCAAAACGGATCCACGCGGGCAACGTCACGAGATATCTATTAGTGTTATATACTAAAACCTTCTCCAGAATGTAATGAACAATTTCTTGAAAACCGCATCAAAATCCGTTCAGCCAAACGTCAGATAATCGCGGACAAACATACATACATGCAGGTCGAACTGAGAACCTACTTTTTTTTTGAAGTCGGTTAAAAAGTAAAAATAACTTTTAGAAGTCGGTGGCTTTGTTTTTTATTTCATTGACTATGGCCACCGACTTCCGAAAGAAAAGTAAGTATTTTACACTTTTTGTTTGGTTTTGAAGTCTGTTACATTTTTTCGTCAAAACGGCTGAGCCGATGTTGATGAATTTTGGTACAGAGATAGATGGGACCCTAGAAACGGTTATAGACTAAACATAAAGATGGTTGGGTTGGGCAACGTCGCAGGCAAAAGCTAGTACTTCAAAAAATCTATGAATTTCTACAAAAAATAACTCCAAATTAGAACAAAATACGAATCGCCATATCTCTGGTTGGTTATGGTTTAGAAACTTATTGTGAACGAAATAATTGTGAACCTCCTACTTTTTTAAGTCGGTTTAAAAGATCTTCTTAAACAGTGTTATAAACAAATCACTCATTATTTCTCGTGAACCTACTAGTATTACAAATACGAAATAAGTATTAAGGTATGTTCCGTTTTTACGTCAAAACGGTTGAACAGATATTGATGAATTTTGTTACAGAGATAGATAGGACTTTAGAGACGGTTATAGGTGACACATAAAGGCGGTTGGAGTAGGCAAAGCCGCTGGCAAAAGCTCAGCACATCAATAAACCTATGGATTCCTACTAAAAACTACTCCAGATTTGAACAAAACAAAAACCGTCATGAATATCTCTGGTTGGTTACGGTTTAGATTTTTTATTATTTTTTACGAACTTCTCATATTGCGGTCTACTAATGACCAAAATTTCATTGCTGGCGAAAGAAAAAAAAATTTGATGCCAAGAAGTTGCAAACTCCTTTTACATAGGAAATTTTTTAAGACGTAGGTACTGCCATTGACGGGATTTTCTGAAATTCTATCCCTAAGGGGATGTTTTTGGGGTTGTTAGTTTGTGTGGGAGTAAGAAGAGTGTCAAATATAAGATGCATATAGAATATACTAAGACGAGAAATGAATATGAAATGAAGATGCTAAGACGGGACTTTGTTCTTGAATAGTAAGATTTAAAATTTTGCTAATTTAATTTTTTTTTCTACCTCAGACGAGTTTTAGTTACTCGAATGAGAGATAGATGGCGTTGTTCTAAACTAACAATAATCAATAGAGATTCTAAATTCTGTATCCGTTTTGATTCCACACCAACGATAATAGATGGCGTTATTCTAGATTAACAATAATCAATAAAGATTCCAAATTGTGATTCCGTTTTGATTCCGCAGCATGATAATAGATGGCGTTATTCTAAATTATTGTGCTTCTGTGTTGATTCTGCGACACGGCCATTCTGACAATTCACACGTCCTCGTGTGAGACATTTGTCCTCGTGTGAGACATCACATCCTCGTGCGAGGAATCTGGAATGAGAAAGAAATCTCGAACAGTAACCATTCTACTCGTTCGGCCATTCCTGGCCCAAATGGAAAAGATATTCTCATCAAAATAATTACAGGGTCTAATAAAAATCACAACAAACTCTTTCTCTCAAAGCTAAAATGTCGAAGAACACCCGTACTCATTCAAATAGGAAACTCATTAAAATATTGCAGTGCTCATACTCTGACCTCTATCCAGTCATCATCATCATCACACTTATAACCTCCCTCCGGTAATAAACATCAAACTAATCGACCTCCCTCCGGTCGTCATCATCACACTTATGACCTCCCTCCGGTCATAAGCATCAAACCAATCGACCTCCCTCCGGTCATCAACACGTAACCTCCCTCCGGTTACACACCATCAAGATAATCATTTCGAGCATTTATCAAAATAATTCTTTAAACAGGTTTGTTCAACATGTTACCTTATTTTTCTATAGCGTTACAAATTAAAATTTCTATAGAGAAAAAGAAATCACATGGACTACTCAAATTCAAACGCAAAACACAACATAATTTAGACTGACTGAAAATCCCAGAGGATTTTTCTTACGCCCAGCAAATGCTGAGTTGGTAACCCTTTTGGTGCGGACATGCTCATAAAAATTGTTATTGTATTTTTAATTTTATTATATCATTTTTTTTTTTGTGTGTGTGTCCTAATCAAATAAATACGTTTCTATTCTATTTTTATTCTATTCAATTGCATCATTACAATGCAAGAAACTTATCATCCAAAAGCAGGAATCAAATTCGTGGCCTGTGGCTAACACTAGCCCCACCAACAAATCTCTGTTTGTTTCACACCGTTCACCATGAACGCACAACACACGACCTCCGCCAGAGCCATTCGCACACCGCGCGTCTATGGACACCGGAATGTCAATAAGATACGGCCTACGACTACGAAATGGCTACTGGTACGGTCTGACCAGCCGACCTAAGATTCCACGCTTATTATCCAACTCAAAACCTTTACTTCAAAATGGTACTTAACCCTCAGGCATTCTCCGCAATCCATCAAGTGCCCGCTACAATCAGGCAACACATGAAAACAAATCTCAATACTAATGTCACAGATCTCCATCAAAGTCAAAATCTATAGGGTACAGACTTTAATAAAGAACACAAGGCACCAGAGTCGTAAACAAAATGAAAATTGCTCACCGGATAAGGTCCCAGTTGACGCGCTCAGGAGGCACAGGTCAACCCTCTCCTCATTAACAGGCTTCGACGCCCCGGAGTCGGCGCCGCTCCTCTCTCCGCGCCGTGGCAGTAGAAGCAGGCGACCCCGGATGCATGAAACCTCGCAGTTGTTGCAATTGTGTGGTGCTTCGAAGTATTCTGTTTCACATCTTTGCGGTAGCAGTGCACGGATTAATGACCCGCCTTGCGGCAGGCAAAACACTTCAGAGGCTTCACAACACTATTCGCTTTGCCTCGCTGCAGCTGTTGTTGTAGCTCGCCACATGTCTTGCAATAAAAAGTCGCTTGAAATCAATCTACTTTATCCCAGGAAACGACACGGTAGGCAGCCAGGTAGAATCTCCTCCCTTCAAGGCGCGGCTTACAGCGGCCATAAGCGGGGCACCCGCCATGTTGATCTTGGTCCGAAAGCACATCACTGTAGTCGTCACCCAACCACGTGCATCCACAATTTGTTTCTCAGGATTGAAATCCGGTAAACGAAAGCCATGTGACGACGTAGAAGGCGTTTTCACAGCTAGAATCAGCAACAGAAAATTGCGGTTCTGTTGTTCCAACAAACGCATCCATTTTTCGTCGTTAGCGTTTTTTTTTTTTTCGAACACGTGGGTCGTCGTGGTCCAATCCCACTTCCGATAACGGAGAATCGTTATCAGATGGGTTGGGATATCGGAAATAACATTCAGAAAATCTTCGTTAACACTTTTAATTACTTGCTAACACACACTGAATACAAAATAATCAAGGATGTCCGAGATATCGCTCGATTAAAAACTTAGAAACGCGGGAAGTTTAACATGGAGGAGCAACCAAGACGTCTACCCAGCTTGCCGGACCGATTCAAAGTGTTCACTTCGCTCAACTGTCACTTCCCACTTAGCCTACCTCCCCCACAGGCTTGCCGTTGCTCCCCACGCTAACCATCCCCAAATTACCACTAATTTGACGTTCCAAAGCGTAGTCTGTCAATTCTAACTTCATAGTTACTCGAATGAGAGATAGATGGCGTTGTTCTAAACTAACAATAATCAATAGAGATTCTAAATTCTGTTTCCGTTTTGATTCCACACCAACGATAATAGATGGCGTTATTCTAGATTAACAATGATCAATAAAGATTCCAAATTGTGATTCCGTTTTGATTCCGCAGCATGATAATAGATGGCGTTATTCTAAATTATTGTGCTTCTGTGTTGATTCTGCGACATATATAATCTATTATCCTGAACAACATAATTATCTTTGATATAATGGAGATTCTTCGGATCTAAATCTTTCTCTAAAACTTGTTTAATACGTTCCAACTCAGAGTCCCCTAGCTGAAGGGTATGTAACCAGTCTTCGTTACTAATGACCAACACTTCCCATCGTGCTGCTCGACGAGGTGGGCAAGCTCCTTGAGAGAGTAATTGCAGACGCTATATCCAGGATGTTGAGTTTATTGACGAACGTTACATGGTTTTAAGATATGACCGTAATCGCTCTGCGACAAAAAAACATGATGGAGGTGGTGTTTTAGTGGCTGTCTTTCGAGAACTGCAGCCTACTATGTTAGTGACACAATTTTCCCACGCAGACATAGAACACGTTGTAGTCCGACTTCCTTCTTCCCAGCATAATAAATCTCACATATTTAGTGCTACGTATATACCACCTCGTACATGTGAAGGAATGTTGCAGGGCTTAGCTAACGACATTAATACCGACTCTTACTTCTTTTTTGGACATTATAACCTACCCGACATTGATTGGTTCGATCAAGGAGGTCGGGCCATAGCACAAGTCTCCAACACTCGCGGTAGATTGTTACTAAATTTCTTAAATTCAATAAATGGATCACAATTTAATGTCACAAAAAACGAACTGGGTCGTATCCTTGACTTAATTATTTCTAATGTTGACTGTCAGGTGGCATCTTGTGATACTCTTCTTAACCCTGATAGTCATCATCCAGCTTTTTCTGTATTAACTTTTATTAATATGAAAATCACTCCCATGAAATGTGGCTCAAATTATAGGTATAACTTACATAAAGCTGATTATGATAGTGTTACGTCGATCGAATTGCGAGACCTATCTATGGGGTTCTCGAAAGTTCCACAAGGTTCTCGACAATTCTACTCAAGTTCGGTCAGGAAATTTCTAGAAAGTTCTACCCTGTTCTAGATGTTTCGAGATGGTTCTAGAATGTTCCAGAAGGTATGGGTTTACATCGAAGTCAAAGGATGTTTCCAGAACATTCGACCACCTTCTAGAAACATCTAGTGGGTCCGGCCGAGGTATAAAAAGGGGCGCCGATCGGCGACCGAGTCAGTCTGGTTTTGACTACGATCGAGGCAACTCGAAGTGAAATACAAGCGATATCTAAGTGAGTTCTACGTGTGATTAAGAGTGTGTATAAGTGTTAAAGTGTTGAGTAGTGTTTTGTGATTGTTTTAATTTGTGATTTGTCTGTGAATAAAGTTGTATTTGGTTTTAATTGGTGTTAATTAATTTATCCCAATACCCAGCTCGTAACATTTGGTGTCAGAAGTGAGGGATAAAATGCCGATTTTACCAAAGGACGACACGGACGGTATTCGTACCAGGAGTCAGCGCCAGCAAGACATGGACCAGAGAAGGTTTGGAGGTTCCCCGATACAGACGCCGGGTGGTGCTCAGCCTACGACGGAACCAGCCGCTGGTCCATCTGCAGTCTCTTCAGCACCCGCGGTCCCAGACTTGTCTGCGATTATGGTGCTGCTGCAGGAGCAGGCCCGGCGCCAAGAAGAACAGGCACGCTCGCTGCAAGAACAGCTACAGAAGGACAAGGAGGAGCAGGTGCGCTTGCTGCAAGAGCAGCTCCAGAAGGATAAAGAGGAGCAGGTCCGCCGTCAGGAGGAGCAGTCTCGCCGCCTGGAAGAACAGCTACAAAAAGATAAGGAGGAGCAGGCCCGCCGCCAGGAGGAGCAAATGTTCCTGATAAAAGACCTGCACTCGACATTTGGCAAGGAGCTCAAAGTGGTTAAAGAGCAAGTCAATCAGCACGAGAATCGCATCTCTGAAGCTGAGGTCCAAATTGCCGGAGTGAAGAAGGCTTTGGGTGAACTTCGGTCTGGAGACGGGGTTGTGTGCCCAGTGATTGCTGCACCTTCGGCACGAGGGTTTAAGGTGCCACCATTCGACGGAACATCTTCATGGTCGGCATACAGGATACAGTTTGAGGCCGTTATGAAGGCGAATGGGTGGACGAAAGAGCAAGCAATGACCGCGCTCACCTTAGGCTTACGAGACCAGGCCCTGACCGTACTTGAGGCTCTTGGCAAAGATGTGACTTACGATCAGCTGCTGGAAGCGTTGGAATCCAGGTACGGCGACGCGCACTTGGAGCACGTATTTCGCGCTAAGCTAAAGGATCGTGTTCAACGTAGTGCTGAGAGCCTACAACAGTGGGCTCTGGAAATTGAAAAGATGGTCCGAAAGGCATACCAGTCTGCTCCTGCCCTGATCAATGGTAATCTCGTACAGGCATTCGTCGACGGAATACGTGACTTGGAAGTCAGAGCCGCCGTAAGACTTGGGCATCACGAAACATTAAAGGATGCCTTGGCTCATGCGTTGGAAGTAGAAGCAGTGAGGCAAGATCATCGCACGCATCGCGTCAGAGAAGTAGTGGAATCACCTGTACGCGACCGACCACAAGGGTACAGTCCCAGGTGCTATACTTGTGGAGAAAAAGGTCATCTTCGGTCCAGCTGTCCCAAGCGAAATACTTCAAGAGAAGATCAATCCCAGCAGGGAAGAGGGGCCGATAAGACTGCCCAGCAACAGCAGGGAAACGAGTAAACGCCAGGACTGAGGGGCGGGTGCTGGCTGGTATGGAAAGAGCCCCGAGGATCTCGATCTCACAGGCCCATGACGGAAACAGCCTGATCATCAAAGGCGAAGTCAACGGAAAACCATGCAAATTGACACTCGATACAGGAGCTTCTCACACGGTCGTCAATTCAAATCTAGCAAGTCGGTTCCTTGGGGACTTCTTCAACAACCACGACCGCATACAATTACTGACAGCTACCGGTCAGCACATAACCGTCCGAGGCAAGAAGGAGGTGAAGTTAAAACTAGGTCATAAAGCATATTGGCATAATGTCATCGTGGCTGACATAGTAGACGATTGCATCTTGGGCTTGGACTTTATGCGGAAATATCGTTGTGAGATCGATGTTGATCGAGGAGTGTTGAAATGTGGTAAAGAAGAGATCTTTATGGAAAGTACACCGTCAGAAAAAGTGCTTCGCTTGAAATTTGACGTGTCAACACTTCTGGAAAACTGCGATCTAACTGGAGTAGAAATGGATAAGGCTAAGAAAACGTTACTCCAGTATGCCGACATGTTCTCTACAGATGATGCTGACATAGGTAGAACAGGGCTGGTTCAGCACAAAATTAACACTGGCAATGAGTTACCAATCCGACAACGACCAAGAAGGGTGCCGGTTGCTCGCGAAAAGGAAGTGAAGGAGATGATTGAGCGCATGGTGAAGAACAGTTTTATAGAGCCTTCATCTAGTCCGTGGTGTTCTCCTGTGGTCCTAGTGAAGAAAAAGGACGGCAACACGCGGTTTTGTGTGGACTATCGACGGTTAAACGACGTCACGAAAAAAGACAGTTACCCACTACCTAGGATCGATGACACATTGGATACGCTGACAGGAATGAGGTGGTTCACAACGTTAGACCTGAAAAGCGGCTACTGGCAAGTGGAAATAGACCCTAAAGACAAGGAGAAAACTGCATTTTCCACAGGAAAGGGCCTATGGCAGTTTAAAGTCATGCCATTTGGATTGTGCAATGCTCCTGCGACATTTGAAAGACACATAGTTTCGGAGGAAGGTGTTCAGACAGACCCGGAGAAAATCGTCGCCGTCAAGGAATGGCCAGTTCCGAAAGACAAGACGGAGGTCAGAGCATTTTTAGGTTTATGCTCCTACTATCGACGGTTTGTCAAGAATTTTGCTGATATTGCAAAACCTCTACACAAACTTACTGAGGAGAAGCAACAATTCTGTTGGGACGAGAACTGTGACATCGCATTCCAGGAATTAAAGAAACGTCTGTGCAATTCACCTATTCTTGACTATCCTGACACTGAAAATGACTTCATAGTTGACACAGACGCAAGTAATACTGGAATTGGTGGGGTGTTGTCTCAACGGAAAGGAAATCAGGAAGTTGTTATAGCTTACTACAGCAAATCTCTATCGAAAACAAAAAAAAATTACTGCGTTACGAGAAGGGAATTACTTGCCGTAGTAAAGACTTTGCAGCACTTCAGTAAGTATCTGCTGGGACGAAAATTCTTATTGCGAACGGACCATGCCGCATTAAAGTGGCTATTGCAATTCAAGAATCCAGAGGGACAGGTGGCGAGGTGGATTGAGCTACTACAAGAGTTTGACTTCGTAACTGAACATCGCAGTGGGAGGGCACATGGTAACGCAGATGCACTGTCTAGAAGACCTTGCCCTGAAGACTGTAAGCACTGCAATAGGCAAGAGGCCAAGGAGGTAGTGCCTGTTAGAATGCTAAGAACGGATCTCAGTAACGAATGGAAGGAAACCTTACAACATGCTCAGCAAAATGACGCAGACATTAAACCAATTTTCGACTGGATTAAAGCTGGTGCTCCTAAACCCAAGTGGAGTGATGTAGCTGCGATGAGTTCCATCACTAAGAGTTATTGGGCGCAATGGAACAGCTTGGTTATCCAGGAAGGAGTCTTGTGCCGTAAATGGGAAAACGCTCGAGGAGACAACTGTCACTTACAAATGGTTGTCCCCAGAGCCAAAATACCGGATGTGTTGCGGCTCTACCACGACGGATGTTTAGGTGAACATATGGGTGTAAAAAGGACCCTACTGAAAATACGTGAGCGATTTTACTGGATCCATTGTCGTGAAGATGTGGAGGACTGGTGTCGGAAATGTACCAGTTGTGCGGCTGTGAAGGGACCCCAGACACGCAGCAGAGGTGCTTTGCAGATATACAACGTTGGAGCCCCGTGGGAACGGATAGCACTAGACGTGGCAGGACCATTTCCAGAAAGTGAAAACGGGAACAAGTACTTCATGGTTGTCATGGATTACTTCACAAAGTGGCCAGAAGTCTTCGCCATTCCTAACCAGGAAGCTACAACAGTCGCAGATAAATTGGTTCAGGAGGTCTTCTGTCGTTTTGGAGTACCCTTGGAAATACACAGCGACCAAGGAAGGAATTTTGAATCACAAGTATTCCAGGAGACTTGTCGGCTGATGGCTACTCACAAGACTAGAACGACTTCCTACCATCCACAATCTGATGGAATGGTGGAGCGGTTCAATCAAACGTTGGAGAGATACCTGGCCAAGGTTGTGGAAAGCAGGCAAAGAGATTGGGATAAGCACATACAGCCATTTCTTCTGTCACACCGTAGTGCAGTTCACGAAAGTACAGCTGTGACACCAGCCTTCGCGAACTTTGGAAGGGAATTACGGTTGCCTGCTGATCTCATCACCGGAACCCCTCCTGATACTCCATGCAGTGTAACCGATTATGCAAATGACTTGCGTAACAAGTTGAACGATGTATATGAGCATATCAGACAATCCGGCCAACAAATGTCTGAAAAGATGAAGACCCGATACGACCGGAAGACAACAATAGAGGTTTCGACGAGGGGTCACTTGTGTGGTTGCATAACCCAGTGCGTAGCAAAGGGAAGTCTCCTAAATTACAAGCAAAATGGGATGGGCCATACCGAGTCGTGACCAGGATTAACGACGTCACCTACCGGATACAAAAGGGTCTACGTGGCGCGCCCAAGATTGTCCATGTTGACCGTTTGGCGCGATACAACGGGACTAACGATGCTCGGGACGAGCATGTCTAAGGAGGGGGCAGTGTTACGTCGATCGAATTGCGAGACCTATCTATGGGGTTCTCGAAAGTTCCACAAGGTTCTCGACAATTCTACTCAAGTTCGGTCAGGAAATTTCTAGAAAGTTCTACCCTGTTCTAGATGTTTCGAGATGGTTCTAGAATGTTCCAGAAGGTATGGGTTTACATCGAAGTCAAAGGATGTTTCCAGAACATTCGACCACCTTCTAGAAACATCTAGTGGGTCCGGCCGAGGTATAAAAAGGGGTGCCGATCGGCGACCGAGTCAGTCTGGTTTTGACTACGATCGAGGCAACTCGAAGTGAAATACAAGCGATATCTAAGTGAGTTCTACGTGTGATTAAGAGTGTGTATAAGTGTTAAAGTGTTGAGTAGTGTTTTGTGATTGTTTTAATTTGTGATTTGTCTGTGAATAAAGTTGTATTTGGTTTTAATTGGTGTTAATTAATTTATCCCAATACCCAGCTCGTAACAATAGTATTAATGAGGCCCTTGACCAAATAAATTGGGAAACTGAACTCTCTCATCTTAAATCTGAGCAAGCTGTTGCTTTATTCTATGAAAAAATGTATGGCATCATCAGGTCACATGTTCCGTTAATTAAAAGCAAAAATTCTAAATTTCCACTCTGGTTTTCACAGTATCTAATACGAATCGTTAAAGCTAAAGAACACGCTTGGATAAAATGGAAGAAGTACAATAATCTTTCTGATTACTTATTCAATTCGATTCAATTCATTTTATTTCGACCAACTATTGGATCATAAATTTACATTATTAACATACACAAATAGAATTATCAAAATCATTAAATTAAATAATTAAAACAAACAATAAAAATAATACATATATAAATAGTCAATTGCAAAATTTAAGTAATTGTCACTACATTGAGCATACTACAATGGCCAATGTAGTGACAATCGAACCTCTCAGCCAGCATCCTCAGAATGATGTTGGGGCTGGCGCGGACCCTGCGCACAAGGGATGCGCACCTCTTCCGCATCGTCGCATAGAAGCAGTCAATCCGCGACTCAGCGAACATCCCCGACGCACTGCAGTACCGAGGCAGCCCCAACAACATCCCATATGCATTGTTGAATTGGACTCGTAGGGCGCTGTACTGCTTTTGAGTATAGTTAGCCCACAGGGCGCCCGAATAAAAGCAGGTGCAATACGCTCTGAAAAGAGTGTTTTTTACTTCCTTCGAGCATCGTGCAAACCTGCGAGCTATCATGTTCGCTCTGACAGACAATGCCCTACGTTCCCGCTCTATGTCTAAATCGTCTTTCAGGTCAGAGGTTACCAGATGCCCAAGGTATTTGAAGATGTCGACCCTCTTTAGCGATACATTATTTAATTTAATGTTAGGGATACTATCTGGACATTTACCCTTAGCCCGAAAAACCATACACTCACTTTTCTTGGTGTTATAGAGCAAGCCATGACTGAGAGCAAATTCTTCTCAAATGCCGAGCAGCTTAGACAGGCCACAGACCGAGGCGCTCAACAGCACCATGTCGTCCGCGTAGCTAATGTTGCTTACACGAACTCCGCCAACATGACATCCGACATGCGTGCTGCTCAGCCTCTCGATGAGGGCGTTCACATAAAGGTTGAAGAGCGTTGGCGAGGTCAACCCCCCTCGTCTCACCCCACACTACAACCTGTACGGTTCTGACAGCGTCCCAGACCAACGAACTACGTTGACCTGGTTCGAGTACCAATATTTGAAAATACGTATGCATTCGCTAGGCAGGGACGTGCCGTTAAGTTTGTCCCAAAGGATATCATACGAAACCAGGTCAAACGCTTTTGTAAGGTCGAGGAAGCAAGCATAGACTGGTGTTTTGCGGTCCGTATAGTACTTGACAGTCTCCTTCAAACATAGAATGGCTGTCTCAGTGGAGAGTCCCGATTTGAAACCGAATTGATTATTATGTAACTGTAGACAGCCACTCATCAGAGTATTAAGAAGACTGTCAAGCACCTTTGATATAATTGTAGCCAGAGAAATGGGTCTATAATTGTTAGCGTCGCTTATGTCACCAGTCTTACTTTTCACGATAGGTACCACCACGGTCTGCATCATAGCTGGAGGCAGTATGAATGTCCCAGACATAGGGAGTAAAACATAGCCAGAACCCTTGGAAGATGGACGCCCGCATTTTTAAGATGTTCAATACTCAAGTCATCGTGGCCAGGAGACTTGCCTCGGGTCATGGTAGTAATAACCTTTTTAACATCATTGGCCGTAAACCTCAAACTGAGCTTCTGTCCACAAGTTACACTATCAGCTCGACTCTCAAGTCCCGACCGTGATGGTCCCAATGGCGAAGTTACCATAAAATGACTCTTAAACATTTCAGCAACGCTTTTTGGATCAGTAATGCCACCGAAGGTCACAGGCAAGCCCGGTCTTCCGTTTACTTTATTAGTCGACTTCCAAAAACTTCGAAAGTCATGTTTGGCGTGATGCGTTGCCAGAATGTCCATTTTAAGTTGCTCACTGTTATTTTGACACCACTTTAACCGGCTTTTAAAGATTTTACGGCTTTCATGCATTTCACTCCAAACACGACCCGACCTCGGTCTGCCATACAACATCCAGCTCTGAAACTTAGACCTGGCCTCCCGATGAGCATCACTAACATGTCTGTTCCAACCTACCACAGGTTTCTTTCTCCGTAGGTATCCTATTAGCACTAATGTAACAGTCACTAGCTGCTCGACCTAAAATGTCTACAATTTCGTCATACATATTATTTATAATATACTCATGTTCCACATTATTTATTTATTTATTTGCTCTCATGCACATCATATACATTTGACATTGCTGTCGGTTCCAGTACATGAACCCTGTCAGGGCACTGCAAATCTCAGCGTTGGTTTGCCATTGAGTTTATACAATAAATAAATTAACATTACAAATGCAAATGAGTCAATCTTATAGCAATAAATACAAAAGTCGTTTTAAATAATAACAATGATAGGGATTATTGAGCAATAATAATTACAATAGAATAACAAAAAATTTAGAAAGAATCATGACGTTATGTCAGTATATGTTATTATTATTACATTAGTCATTCCATTAGTCAATAGCTTGAATTATAATAATATGTGTCATTTACAATACGGAATACAATTAATAAAAACAAGAATGTCACTCAAATAAACAATTGTCCAAATAGTAATTACCTATACATAATATCTTACGAATATTCGAACAGACCGGATCCACTAAATGTTACTAGAAAGAACACAAGTACGAGTATAACTTGAGTACCTACATCTACATATAATGTTTTATCCGTCATGAACTGATCTACTGTGTAATAACATTTCTCTATTAAAAGTAATCGACTGGCCTGTTGGTCTAGTGGTTAGTGACCCTGACTGCTATGCCGGAGGTCGTGGGTTCGATTCCCACCCAGGACAAATGTTTGTGTGATGAGCACGATCATTTTATAATTTATAATAATAATAATAATTTATTTCATAAGCCTAATACATAAGGAGAGAAAAGAGTTTACAGTATTAAAATGTTAAATAGTGGATAACTAAGTACAGTCACGCTCAAAAGTCCTTTCGAGCATTTACAAGGAAATAGCTTGACGTTTAGTTCGACTTGGAGAGACACATGCATCATCAACTACTGATTGCATAGGATTCATAATTTCAACGATAACATGTGTGTCCAGTTGACGTAGTGGTTAAGCGTATACACCACAAATATGCGTTAATCTACGAGGTGCAAGTTCGAGCCTCACGCAGGGGATTCCTTTTTGTAAGTTTTACTCAATTGTTAAATATTGTAATGATACAGAAATATTATAAGTACTCACTTGTTAACAATTTCTGTGGGGTAGAAATAAGTTTTAGGAATATTTAACTTGATCGAAACCAAATCGTCGTTCGGTTGTGGTTGTTGGTTAGTGACGTGTGATTTTATAGATAGCGATATAGTATTCAAGTATTCTCAAAATGCCGGCAAATATTAATATTGAAGCAAGAACGAATATTATTGCATTATATAAAAGTGGTCTTAATAGAACACAAATATCTGATGAAACTGGACTGAGTGTGAGTATTATTATTAGTGTCCGACCGAAACTGATTTTTCAGCCGAAACCGAAACCGAAACCGAACTTTCGGCCTAGCTCTCAGTTTCGGCCGAAACCGAAACCGAAACCGAAACTTATTAAACATTTAAAATTTCGATTATTTTATTTTTTATGTTTTTTTTTACATTTATTAACACTTAAGAAAAAGTGTATAATTATACAGGAATTACAGGATGACTGAAGACCGATTTTGACGAAAACGAAAACTGCATTATTGGATTTAAAAAAAAATCCTGGTCAGGAATCGAAACCGCAGATTTTGGAAAAAAAAACACAAATTATTACACCATTCGATAGTGTTGCTAATAAGGATCAAATTCTTGAAATTAATGTTATACGGCAAACTTATGGGAAAAATAGGTTTTTAAGAAATTGCTACTTTTCTATGTTATTTAACTTCTACTGAGCCATAATCTATATTTTCTTCCTTGACGATTGATAAGTTTAAATATATTTTATTATTACATGAATATACAAGACTTACTCGTGGCAGTTGGCAGTAAACTCGAAAACATAACCTCAACTCACGATTAAATGAACGGTGGCGAACAGTGCCGGGCCCCGCCGTCGAGCAAGCACGTGTTGGCTACGAATGTTACCGAACGACGTACGAAAATGCACGAACACTTGAGTTTCGTCAGGTTTCGGTTTCGGCAAAGTTTCGGCTATATTTTGGCCGAAACCGAAACTGAGGCCGAAACTAGATTTTTTGGCCGAAACCGGCCGAAACCGAAACCGAAACCGAAATTTCGGTCGGTCACTAACCTAAACTAATTAGCGAACTAGTGTATTATTTTCACCTTAATTCACTAAATTTTCATAAACAATAATTATTTATCTTTTAGGGATCATGATGGATTTTAAATACAGGAATGGAATAAATTTATATCTCTGCAAATAATCTAAAGTTTAGATAACAATAAAAAGTTTAAGTTACAAATTCATAATAATTAGTGACCGACCGAAATTTCGGTTTCGGTTTCGGTTTCGGCCGGTTTCGGCCAAAAAATCTAGTTTCGGCCTCAGTTTCGGTTTCGGCCAAAATATAGCCGAAACTTTGCCGAAACCGAAACCTGACGAAACTCAAGTGTTCGTGCATTTTCGTACGTCGTTCGGTAACATTCGTAGCCAACACGTGCTTGCTCGACGGCGGGGCCCGGCACTGTTCGCCACCGTTCATTTAATCGTGAGTTGAGGTTATGTTTTCGAGTTTACTGCCAACTGCCACGAGTAAGTCTTGTATATTCATGTAATAATAAAATATATTTAAACTTATCAATCGTCAAGGAAGAAAATATAGATTATGGCTCAGTAGAAGTTAAATAACATAGAAAAGTAGCAATTTCTTAAAAACCTATTTTTCCCATAAGTTTGCCGTATAACATTAATTTCAAGAATTTGATCCTTATTAGCAACACTATCGAATGGTGTAATAATTTGTGTTTTTTTTTCCAAAATCTGCGGTTTCGATTCCTGACCAGGATTTTTTTTTAAATCCAATAATGCAGTTTTCGTTTTCGTCAAAATCGGTCTTCAGTCATCCTGTAATTCCTGTATAATTATACACTTTTTCTTAAGTGTTAATAAATGTAAAAAAAAACATAAAAAATAAAATAATCGAAATTTTAAATGTTTAATAAGTTTCGGTTTCGGTTTCGGTTTCGGCCGAAACTGAGAGCTAGGCCGAAAGTTCGGTTTCGGTTTCGGTTTCGGCTGAAAAATCAGTTTCGGTCGGACACTAGTTTAGGTATAAATGCAGAATTAGAGTATTCAAAAAAATAACTCAATTATTTATTTTGTTACTTATAGCTCTCTTATATTCCTGTTTTTTTGTTTTAGAGGAATACTGTAGGTCTCTGGATCAGAAGGTATGAGGAAGAGGGAAGCCTTGCTAGTCGACAGCGAAGTGGAAGGCCAAGGCTGATTAGCGCGGAGCAGCGACAACATAATGGTGTAGCGGCACATACTTACGATTTACGAAACACATACTAATTAGAGGAGCGCACGCAGCCGTTCGCCACCGTGCGCCCGCGCATACTGTCCTAGCCGAGGTGAAAGGAATGCGGCGGCCAGCTGTATCCTCACGCTCCTACAATGTAGGGAGCTCGGCACATCCTACCTACATCGCCGAATTGTGTTAGTCTTAAGTTTGTTTGTGTACTTTATTTATTTTAATATTTGTTGACCGATACTGTATATAAGTAGCTTTCTACAATTAAATGACACAGATCGTTATTCGCCTTCTTATTCGCAACAAACCAGCTCCCCTAAAGTGGTGACCCCGACGTAGAAATGGCTCAAGAACGTGCAATGAAGCTGTCGGAGGACGACATCGAAACAATCTCCATCAAGTCAAGAATACCACAGTTCTGGCGCGACAAACCTCGGCTTTGGTTCGCACAATTCGAGATGATTATAGCCAGCCAGAAACTTGGCGACGAAGCAAAGTTCGGATTAGCAGTTGCTCAACTAGAGAAGATGGACATAGAACAAATTGGCGATATAATCCTGTCACCAGCTAACACGGGAAGATACGAGGCGCTGAAGACTCGCTTGATGTCTGTTTACGAGGAATCGGAGAACAAGCAGCTACAAAAGCTTTTGAACGACGTGGAACTAGGCGATCAGCGACCATCCCAACTCCTGAGACGAATGCGTGATCTAGCCCGTGACAAGATACCCGAAGACACCCTGCGTATGTTGTGGATTAGCCATTTACCCTCTGCAACGCGAGCAGTTTTAGCGGTTAGTGATGAGTCTAAGCTGGACTCCCTAGCGGCTATGGCGGACAAAATGGCGGAGCAGATGAGGGAAGTAAATTCGGTATGTTCATGCAGCAATGGAAGTGGAACATCGCCTAAACCAACAACATCATCGACTGATGAGAAGATACTCAGCATGATCGAGTCGCTGACTAAAGAAATCGCCTCTCTCAAAATCGACAGATCGAGACACAACTACCGCCGTTCGCGTAAACATTACCAACGTCGATCACGCTCCAACTCAGCAAATCGTAAGCAGTCTACGTGTTATTTTCACCGGAAGTTTGGAAACCAAGCCTACAGATGTCGAAGTCCGTGCAATTTTGATAAAAAATCAAACCAGACACGGGAAAACTAGAACAGACTTTTGCTGCGACGGGAGCCGAAGTCAACGAGATCTACAAACACCGTCGCTTATTCATCAAAGAAATATCTACAGGACTTCGTTTTCTCATCGATACTGGTGCCAACGTGTCAGTATTACCAATAAGAAGAGTGGAAAAACGGAAGATGAGGCCTATGAGTAACCTGTATGCCGCCAACGGAACATCAATACCCTCTTATGGCGAGCGAACGATGGTTTTGAACATTGGCTTAAGACGACCTTATGTGTGTAACTTCATAATCGCCGATGTTACCCGACCAATATTGGGTGCCGATTTTCTGCATAAGCATCAACTTTCGGTCGACATACACGGGCGGCGGCTGATCGACAAACAAACCGGTCTGTCCGTCGTCGGTTATGTAACACCTACATCGGAGCAGAGCATCAACACCGTCAACACTCAACATCCTTACCACGACCTGTTAGCCAAGTTAAATAAACTGGGAAGTAGTGAAGTCGAACACTACATCGAAACTACCGGCCCGCCGATTTTTACAAATGCGAGACCACTACCGCCACATAAATATAACGCCGCAAAACAAGAATTTCAACTCATGATGAAACAAGGAATTTGTCAACCATCAAATAGCCCATGGGCTAGTCCTTTACACATGGTTTTGAAAAAGGATGGTACCTACAGAACCTGTGGCGACTACCGTAGACTCAACGCGGTAACCACGCCCGATCGATGGGTGCCCTTTATCTGGCAGAAACTTGTTGCTCCGAAACCTATTTGGCAGAACTCACTTGCAAAACCGACTTCACGTAGTCTTGTTTGCCCTACCCCTAGAGTGTAATTTATAATCGCGTAGGCGCGGAGGGGCGAGGCGGCCCGCGAGCTGAGGAGCAGGTGGTTTTTCAGCTTCGGCTTGCTGGCCGGCAAGCCGGCCAGCCTCAGCCGCAGCGGTGGGCGTAAAATCATCTGCGACGATTAGCTCGCGTGGGACCGCCGGAGACCCGCAGCGCCGGAGCCGTGACAGAAGCCATGCTTGCTGCATGTTGCAACCTTGCATGCTGCATGCTTACTGCAACATCTTACTGTCTGGGAAATAAAAACCACACAATAATGACAAAAGATGATTCTGGCTGTGAATTTTCTGCGATATGATGATTATACTTATTGATTATTATGGAAATGAAATTTATACCTAAAGATGATTCTGACTTACAAAATTATGGGTTTCGGTGTTATGGTAAATGAGTGTATGCCAAACGATTTTCTGCGAAAAGAGGTTTATGCTATCCGTTGCTATGCAAAATAAAATTATGACTCAAAAAGTTCTGCTATAAAGGGTGGACCCATCAAGGGTGCCCTCTATCTGGCAGAAACTTGTTGCTCCGAAACTTATTTGGCAGAACTCATTTGGCAGAAACTTTTTTAAACGAACATTGTTATGGTATAAAAAATGTTTAGTATAATTGTTTTTTGGCCTAATGTTTTTATGTCCGAATTTAAATTGGGATACTTTTAAGATGGCCGAATTTTATTGGGCATAATTACCTTTGTCAGAGTTATAATTTTGCATATTTTCATTAAGCATAACGTTTATTTAGAGCGCCGATTATTTGGAATAATTTGACTTAGTATACGTCGAAGATCACAGAATTTCAGAATATAAAAATTTAATAGTCATAATAAAAAATTAAAAAATTGTTTTATAAAATCAATATGGTGTGCTACAAAAGTTAGTGACAGAAATGAATCGCTGCAAAACCGACTTCACGTAGTCTTGTCTGCCCTACCCCTAGAGTGTAATTTATAATCGCGTAGGCGCGGAGGGGCGAGGCGGCCCGCGAGCTGAGGAGCAGGTGGTTTTAACGCACACCGCCGCGGCTGAGGCTGGCCGGCTTGCCGGCCAGCAAGCCGAAGTTGCGGTGGTGGGCGTAAAATCATCTGCGACGATTAGCTCGCGTGGGACCGCCGGAGACCCGCAGCGCCGGAGCCGTGACAGAAGCCATGCCTGCTGCCCATCCTGCTGCCATGCCTGCTGTGAATTTTCTGCGATATGATGGTTACACTTTTGATTATTATGGATATAAAATATATGCCAAAAGATGATTCTGGTTGTGAACTTTCTACGATATTATGATGGTTATACTTATTGATTATTATGGAAATGAAATTTATGCCTAAAGATGATTCTGACTTACAAAATTATGGGTTTCGGTGTTATAGTAAATGAGTGTATGCCAAACGATTTTCTGCGAAAAGAGGTTTATGCTATCCGTTGCTATGCAAAATAAAATTATGACGTAAAAAGTTCTGCTATAAAGGGTGGACCCGGACATCAAAGCCCTGCGTACGATTCACTAGCGGGGGAATGATGTAGCGGCACATACTTACGATTTACGAAACACATACTAATTAGAGGAGCGCACGCAGCCGTTCGCCACCGTGCGCCCGCGCATACTGTACTAGCCGAGGTGAAAGGAATGCGGCGGCCAGCTGTATCCTCACGCTCCTACAATGTAGGGAGCTCGGCACATCCTACCTACATCGCCGAATTGTGTTAGTCTTAAGTTTGTTTGTGTACCTTATTTATTTTAATATTTGTTGACCGATACTGTATATAAGTAGCTTTCTACAATTAAATGACACAGATCGTTATTCGCCTTCTTATTCGCAACAAACCAGCTCCCCTAAAATGGTGACCGAGTATGAAACAAATGGTTTCACACCTACCAGACACTTTGCGCAATTGTTCGACACCTCATTGCTAACGGTTCGCCGTGTCCTCCATGCTGAAGGCTTGCATCATAGAAGACCAGCTAAAAAGCCCTTTTTGACAGAAAGCCACAGACGAGAAAGGTTACGTTTTGCAAGAGATTATTTAGATTTTGACTGGAACACAACTGTGTTTTCGGATGAAAAGACATTTAAATCAAGTCAAAAGGGTAGGCTTCATTTATGGCGCAGGGATAACAGTCGCTGGTGTGAAAGAAACGTTATCCCTAATACAGAATCGGGTCGAATAACCATCAATATGTGGGGATGGATGAGTGCAGCAGGGCCAGGCGAACTAACTTTTATTCCTCCACGCGCTAACAGTTCTACTTATGTAGAAGTATTGGAAGATGTGATGCTTCCTACAGTGCGCAACACTTACCCAAGTGATGAGTTGGCCCAATTCACATTTGTCCAGGACAACTGTCCCATTCACCGGGCTAGCCCTGTGCGTGAGTGGTTTCAGAATCACCCGGAGGTCATTGTTATTCCCTGGCCTGCGAGATCACCTGACTTCAACCCTATAGAAAATCTATGGGGTTTGATGGTGCAGAGGTGGCAGTCACGGAATGAGAGATTGACGGAGGAATTAAAAACTCATTGTATGGAGGTCTGGGAAAATTTGAGAGGAACTGACATATGTGGTAACATTGTTAGGTCCATGCGCAAACGTCTGCTGGACTGTATTGATAATAATGGAGGTTATACAAAACATTAATAGGAAATAAGATACTACATATATTTATTTATTTATGTATTGTTCTTTGTATGACTTCAATACATACGAGTATTAAATCTTTAAAAATATAGTGCGCCACCTACCTCCACCTTTTTATTTTTGTGTCCATCCATAGGTTGATTGGAAGATATCGCTATTATACAGTATATTATATTTGCCTATCTATCTAATATCTTACACACATTTCACATGTGATATCACAAACATAAGTTTGTTAATTCTATAAATAAATAAAACAAAAAAAAATCAGCTTAACTTTTTTATTTCCACCAAGACCAAAACAAATAACATAAAAATATAAATCGACGGTCCCTACGTACAAACGGACATGTCAAAAACCGAGGTTTTCAGGAGAGCGATTTTAATGTTCAAATCGCTCTAGAAATAATTCTATGTACAATTTTGAATTTATTTTTTCTATAATGTTTTATTAGCTTTAGGAACTTTATAATGGTATTTATACATGTTTTCTTTTTTTTCATTTTCTTAGAAAAACTGATAGATGACTGTTTCTACGCTGATATTAAAATAAAAGAATGTCGGACATGTCTTAGATAACTTTTTATACGTAGGAAAGAAAAAATCAGTTTCTAACATAGAATTTAAATAAGACGTTTTATGAAAACGTCAAACAATGTTATAGTTTTCAAACGGATAAGTTAAACATCTTAAAATCACCACAGTTGGTATAAAATATACATCGACGAAGACATATCGCTTTATACGCGGTTTCATTCATTCGAAGTGTCTATAGTTCTTGCAATGTAAATAAAGACATGTCATTTTTTTAAACGTGGTATATTCTTCAAATGTTTCCTCCCACCCACTGGGTGGAGCGAAAGGGATTGACAGACTTATACTGAGTAAAATCCACGGTGTTCTTTCAATGGCCCTTAACGTTCCAGGGTCATGGTTACCTCATAAAATAGTCCCACGACCCCGGCAGGCTATGGCCCTCTATGGGGGTCCCGTCAGATTACTGATAGCTCTTTGAGGCGCGCATGGAACACGACGCTCGTCGTCCAGGCATGGCCCATCATCGAACGGCGAGTCACCCATTACTCGCCATCCGCCCGTGTCTACGGTGGCCGGAAATCGCCTTGTGATAACTGTTGCCATGTGCGTCTCCCGCGGCGGCTGGGATTATGTCAGGTTGAATGCCGGGCGCGAGAGGTTGCCGCCACCTATCAGCTTCGTGAAGACACGGCGGTCTCTGCCTAAGCGGGGCAGATCCACCGTATGCTCGACCGTGTTCTCCGGGCGATCCCTCTCAGTCACAAGGCGTAGCTCCCGAAACTTCAGTCTGGTTAGGACCTGCGTCAGGCGGACGCTGCCGCCGTGGCGCGTCTTCAGTTACTCCTCAAAGATAAGTCCACAAGCACCGGGAATAAGGTTCGGGCTACCGGTGGTCAGGGCTCTTGAGAGACGAACTTCCTAAAGATGCGCGCTGTGTCCAGAAGTACTGCCTTCTGAATCAACGCTTGGCCAAGCGAGGGCCTCCTTAGATGTTGGTCAAGGCTCTAGGCAATTAAGCCATTAGCCGACACGACTATCGGCACAATGACTGCTGTTCACTTTCCATATGCCAACAACCTCGCGAGCCAGATCAAGATACTTGAATATTTATCTTTTTCTGCCTTCACGAGGTTCTAGTCACACGGATACGATATATAAACAACAAAACATTGCGTAACGGACGTTCCGATCGATCTATCACCACAATGTCATGCTTTTTGGCAACAATAGTTCTGTCAGTGATGACAGGTCGATCCCAATACAACGAAATTGCCATCTTCGCGAACTGAGTCAGGTGCATACATTTTTTTTAACATAGTAGAATCATCAAGCCTCCCAAGGGCAGGGCAAGGAACTGGCAGACTTGTACTGACTAAAATCCACGGTGTCCTTCAAAAGCCTTTTGCGTTCCGGGGTCACGGTAGCTCGTTAGTGCCGCGACCGACAGGGTCAGGCGCATACTTATATTACGGCACTTCTGATATCTCAAGGTTGTACTTGAAAGCAAGTTGCTGGTGGATAATCCTGGAAACGAGGTTGTGTCTATGCAAATATTCTCTATTAATTGAATTTTGATATTGGTGTGTGATCTGAAATTGATTGAAATAAATGAAATTGAATTTGAATTAGTCAGACAAGAACACCTAGAGATAATGACTGTGTCGGATCGATTTTCACGGTGGCAGCATGACATATTATGTCAAACGTTTATTTTCGGTAGTTATTCGTCATAACATCGTACAATTGCAAAGACAAATTCCCAAATAGGTCACCGAAGCGAATTTTTTTATTGTTGATTAACAATCTTCTTAGCATCTAAACATACAATAAGGACATGTACACGCCCTATTGAGAAACCCCCGCCGTAAATGACGTTATGTCAGACATGACCGCGTTTGCGCGCAATTTAAAACACCGTACAAAGCGTTATGTGTAGATGTCCGCATCTACGTTACTTATTCGTTGTAAATATAATACTTGTCCTCATATACGATTGGTAAATCTCGTTAAATACGTAACATAAGAAAAAAATAAATATACAGATATGTGCGTCTTAAAAATCTAAAGCGAACTGTGCAATAAAAAAAAAAATGACATTTTCGACATGTCCGTTTGTACGTAGGGACCGTCGAAATCTCAATACAATACGTGAATTAATTGTAAATAAACATGAATAACTAATAAGTTGTTCGGTTTAAAGATCTTTATTTCTCATTATGACAATTTACATTATCACATAATGAGAACAAATAAATTTAAAACTAATTGTAAATAGTGCGGGTAATTGGTAAAATAAGTTAAGTTATCATCATAATTATCAAGGAGCGACTTCACGGCATTTCAATTTTAAAGCGGCGGCGCGGCGACCCAAGTTAAAAGATGTTACATTTATAGCGTAAATCAGTAAAGTGCTTCATTGTTATTAATATACGTAATTCAATAATTTATTAAAAAAATAACAAGTTTAGTCGCTTCTTTAACAGATTTTGGAAGTTTATTTAAAATCTCGGCGCCATGCGCCACCATACGTAAAATTATTTTTGCCGTAATTTGTTCTAATTTTAGGTAAATACAATGTGGCTGATGTGAATGGAATGTTACAGTGAACGAGTTTATGGATAAAAAGTTATTGATTAATAATACGTATCATGATTTCAAAGAAACAAACAATAGCCAAACACATAATAAGATTTGAACTCCAGACCTCATTGATTGTAGCTCCACTTAGCCCAACAGCTATCAGCAATAAATAAGCAAATTAAACAATTCGAAATTAATACATTAATTAAATAAGTGAATAAACTAACTTACGTTTAATTTTTAAGAAAATACAGGGTATTTTTTTATAAAGTGCGGCCATTTTAGTATGTTATCCCTTGAGAAAATTAAAAAATATATCTTTATTTTAAACGAAAATATCAGTGTTATCAATATTAAAGCCATTTTATAATTTGGTATAGTAATAGTTTAACAGGCCAGTTTCTCTTTGCGTTCCAGGGCCGCGGTGTTAATGTTTCAAAACAAAAGTCTTATGGCACCGCTGCCCAGGAACGCAAAGGGCAATTACCACTTTGCGTTCCAGGACCGTAGTGCCGAAAAAGGTTGTTTCGTCAAAACTATTTTTGCGCTCCACCAAATGCGAGTGAGAAAAAAAAGTTATTTAAGGATTTGTTCTATAACTGAAAAAGAACCACGGAAATAATATTAGCACTGCATAAGTGCATAAAAATACTACTATGGCTGAGACTTTTTAGGCACCGTGGGCCCGGAACGCAAATGGCCAGGTTGCTCTTTGCGTTCCACGGCCGCGGTGCCTAAAAGTTGTTTTTTTTTAGCAAATCAAGTTTTTTACGCTCCACCATGTGCTATGTAGCAAAAAATAATATGGAAATATGATCTATTACTGAAATAAAACCATGGAAAAAATAACCGCACTCCATAAAAAATATCCTATTGAGGTCATAGTTTAATATTCGTTTTCTTTACGAAAAGAGGTTTGAAACTAATGGCCTCAATGTCCTTAAATAAAATAATAACTATGAATAAAATTATATTTACGTTTATAGTCTAATCTAATCAATAAATACAACAAAAACCAAAAAAATATGCTCGTGGTAATCTTAAATGTTTTTTTTAATTCTTGTAAAACAAACGGCTTTTAGCTGATATTTGGTGTAAACATTCAGTGTTGAGTGCACGGTGAACGGTTATGTAAGGGTCTCAGCACACATATGGGATCGGAAAGGGATCGTCACCGTATCGCCTCGAGCCGTTCAGAATGGTTTGTATTAAACTCCCTACTGCAACGCACACTACTCGGAATAATAACGTAATCGCCTCGCCTCGGAAAGGCTCCGAACTTGAAATCCCGCGCTTACGGCTCATCGTCCCCGCGCTACGTTTCTCCGTCCCCGCGCTTACGTCTCTCCGTAAGAGCTCACATCTCTTCGTTTCCCTTTGAACCCCTTTCCCCTCCCGCGACTTGCCTGCTAAAAGACACCGCCGCGACAATCTGGTGCCAACCAGGTCAGCCAGGGGGCGGCGAGGCGTAAGCGCGGTGTCGCCTAGCCGTAGCCGAGTTGACGTACAGGTGCTGCTGATACGCTTTCGTTACGTGCATACGGTAGGTTGACGCCTGGTTGACAGCGAGGCGAAAGGCGTTACGGTTACGATCCCTTTCCGATCCCATATGTGTGCTGAGACCTTAATTCGTGTCGAATTAGTTACTCATTGGGGGAAACCACTTCCTTCGTATTAATTCACCATTCCCTGACGTCTCTGAAGTCTTTAACATCGGCCTGCCTGTTCGCTCTGGACAAGCGCTATTCTTCTCTTATTTCATATCCTACAGACTCACAGTATTTCATCACTAGAACAAAACATGAAATACTTTTATTATCTTTATGCAAAAACAGCTGTTTATTTTACTGTTAAGAAAAAACTAATAAGTATGAATCACATTAAGTTTGTTGTTCTTTTAAACAAACCTTTTAACGATTTAAACACTTTTGAATAGGGAACAAAAGAATACACGTGAAATAATTAGAATTTAAATGAAAATACTCACACTTAGTCTGGTTTCATTTGATATTTGCGTTATGTTTCATCCACATTTATGCAGGGCTATAATATTCGCCCTCAATGATAATTCCCACTGTTTATATTTCACTGCAAATGGATAACCATTATCAAATGTAATACGTAGATTTAAACAATCGTCACACACAATTACCAGGAAACAAGAACGTTCTATTATCTGGTTACTTGAAACCTGTGCTCGAAACGAACTAACACATAATTGTGTCTACCTCACAATACGAAATAATTTACTTTGTTTCGTTTTCTGTGATCTACCAACTAACGAACGGCACACAACACTCAACACACATCAAACTAATATCAGAAATTATAAAAAAAAACAATTTTAATTATCAAATTTCTACTAAAAAATGAATTAAAAACAACAAAAAGATTAGGGGGAATGAAAGTAATTATTAAAAATAAGGATAAAGGTGATTCGATCCCACGACTCGCCAGCGATCGCAACTTTAGAGCAGTGGCTAACACCACTGCGCCATTACAACACATAGAATGATGGTTGAAATTATGAACTATATCATAAGTTAATTTGATTTAGATAGTATTTAAACAACTTAAAACAAAAGGTCTTAAGTCAAAGCGTCAGTCTATTGCTTTGAATAATTTATAAACGATTTTGGAACCTGACTGTACCTTATGCAGTAAGCAGTGTACTAGCTTCATATCATGAAACTCTTGACACCCAAACTAGGACATGTCCTGTATCTTGGGTATCAGCGTTCCTTCCTGCCAGGCACATAATAAACCAAACATAGTTTGGTTTATTATGTGCCTGGCAGTTTATTTGTTCTGTGTCTGGGTGTAATTTATCTTTATTATGTATGTATTTCGGTCGCGGGATTATTTCCTTACCGTGACCCCGGTACATAAAGGGCTATTGAAGGACACCGTGGATTTTAGTCAGTACAAGTCTGACAGTCCCTCCCGCCCTGCCCGGGGTGGGAGGACTCATTTGATGATTTTACCACGTTAAAAAAAAAAAATTATGTATGTATTTAGAAATATATAAGTATGTTTATCAGTTGTCTAGTACCCATAACACAAGCTCTGCTTAGCTTGGGACTAGATGGCGTTGTGTGATAGTTGTGAAATATTATTATTATTATAATCTTAGTTTTTTATAGAATGAATTTATATTTTTATCATCTTTTATGTGGTTTGGTAATTTATTGTAGATGGTAGCAATCCTATAGTTAGGGCTGTTTTTCATTATTTTTAAATTTGATGCCGGTGCGGTGTAATCAATTTATTTTTATTTCTTCGGGTATAGTTTTGATTCGCTTCTATGTTTGATCGAAAATAATGCCTGTGTTTTTGTACGAACGTAGCTGCTTGTAATATATAATTATAATGAGGGTAACGTTAGTATTTTATTTTTTATAAAATGTGGTTTACAACTTTCCCATGGCTTAATGTTCATAAGGATGCGTATACATTTCTTTTGCATGATGAATATGTCATTAAAGTTGGTGCTTTCGCCCCACAATATTGAAAGAAAGAAAGAAAGAAAAACATTTATTGGCACACGCCACAAGTGCACACAGTAAACAAGAAACAAAGAAAAAGAACTTAAAACTAAACAATTTAGAAAATAAATTTACCCACTGTGTGACTCACGGCTGCGGCAAATAGGCCCATTTCAGCATAATGTCGGACAAACTTGTGCCCGACGCTGGTTTTCAAATGAACCTATGGTGAGTGTCCGAATGTCAAAGTCAGTTTAAAACTTATGGAACAAAAATATTTGGCAAACGTACCTAGTATCGCAGTGATAGGCGCCCACGGCGACGGACGTCGCTAGATGATCTCCGGCCACCGTAGGCGCGGGCATGCGGGCAGCAAGTAAAGGGCAACTCGCTGCCCGACCAAGGACCATGCCCGGGTCGACGGCGCGTTGTGTCCCACGCGCGCCTCAAAGAGCGTCAGCATAATGACGGGGCCCCCCTCTCAGAGGGCCAAAGCCTGCCGGGGTCGCGGGATTATTCCCTTAGGGCGTGTCCCCATGTCTCCGGCGCGGCGCCGTGTGCCGTGCGGCGGCGCGGCGCCGTGCCGAACTACGGCGCCGCCGCCGGCGAGCGGCGTGGCGCCGTGCCGCGCTACGGCGTCGTGTACCGGCACGTACCCTATGATATGGATCGCGAAAGACGTATCCTGGTCCTGTTGCTATTAAGACGTCGAGAAAGAAAAAAAATAAAACAACGAAAATATTGGGTAAATCCATACCTTTCTATAATGAACCATGATGGAGAAAATTTCGAGAGGAAATATGAATGTCCGTATCAAGTTTTGAAGAACTGTTAAACAAAAAAAACTTTTTCAAAAAAAATGTGACCGCCTTCAAAAACAACCACAAAAAAGGGTAAAATAACTTACAAAACTTTTCATTCGGAAGTCGGTGGTTTTTTATTAATTTCATTGTCTCTTTTGCCACCGACTTCCGAAAGAAAAGTTTTGTAGGTTATTTTACTCTTTTTTGTGGTTGTTTTTGAAGGCGGTCACATTTAAAAAAAAAAAAAAATTTTACTCTTTTTAGTTTCAATATTCAACCAAAATTCTTGTCAAATACATCATTTTCTTACATGTGCATTAGAATTTTGTAATCTGGCACCGGTAATAACATCGTTAACATCTCTTTCATTTATTCCCTATCTCAAAAACTGCTGAACCAATTTTGATGAAATTTACAGTATTCCCTAAGTTGAACAATACCTAGTACAACGAAAAAATAATTTCTTAAATCGGACTTATAGTTCCGGAGATATGTGAACACAAACATAATTTTCTTACTTGAGGAGTTGTACCTTCCATCATCAGCTCAGCTACATGAGATAATGATTTCCATACGCAAGTACTTGAATTACTTCATAAGATTTGCGAAAAACTATGTGTCAGCTAATAAAATTTGAGGGTTGCCCTCGATTTCTCCAAGATCCAATCATCAGATCCTAAAATGGTGACAATGGGACCACACGGGAAGCACCAGCTTTCGATTGAAAAAAGAATTATGAAAATCGGTTCACCCAGTCGCAAGTTATGAGGTAACAAACATTACAGTCGAATTGATAACCTCCTCCTTTTTTTGAAGTCGGTTAAATAGCGCCTCATATACAGAAGAAATATTGTGTTCAGGAAACCTGTTGAGCCTATGGAAATGCTAGGCTTAACTATAAGATAAGAAATAAAAGAAATAATTTTAACTTATTTATTCTTATCATAGACTAGCACTTCGCCCGCGACTTCGTCCGCGCTTACTTCGAACTTTGCTTCTGTGAATTTTTTCTCCGGCCTACCTGTTTATGGAATATTTTATAAAATCTAAATCAATAATGCAACTAAAATTCTATCGACCACCAAACAACCCTTTATCAGTCTGGGGTACGTCCTAAAGACATACCCCAGGGAAGAGACTCGTAGCATTTGTAGTACCGAAGTTTCATACAAACTATGAAGGTATAAACGACCACTTTTTTATCGTGGCAAAATCATCAAATGAGTCCTCCCGCCCTGGGGGGGCGAGACAGGAGGGACTGTCAGACTTTTACTGACTAAAATCCACGGTGTTCCTTCAATAGCCCTTTATGTAACAGGGTCACGGTTACCGAGTGAGACAGTCCCGTGATCTCGGAAGGCTCTGGCCCTCTTAGGGAGGCCCCGTCCGATTGCTGACAGGACAGTTCTTTGAGGCGCGCGTGGAACACAACTCGCCGTCGACCCGGGCATGGTCCATGATCAGACGGCGAGTCACCCATTACTCGCCGTCCACATGCCCGCGCCTACGGTGGCCGGAGATCGTTTTGCGACGTCTCCCGCGCTTAGTTCATGAGATGGACGCTGTCCTCTCCCTCACATGTTTAGCCTCCTCCTTTGCAAGCTTGCTGCTTCGCAGAAGGAGGCGACCGCTTCCCAATCCGTCTCGCCCCGTAGCATGAGGACACGGTGGTGATCTGCCCAAGCGGGGCAATCCTGCACCTATGCTCCACCGTATCCGCAGGGCGATCCTCGCAGTGGTGACACCCAGGCGTTTCCTCCTTCCCCATACGACACAGGAACCTCCCGAACATTCCGTGCCGTTGAGGACCTGCGTCAGACGGAAGATAAGGACGCCGTGACGCCTCTCAAAGCTATAAACTACCCCTTCGGGGGAGAATTTCCCGTCAAAATCCTGTCTTAAGAAGCACCTACGTGCCAAAAGAACCTTCCTGTGAAACTTTTAAAACTCCTAGTTCTTGGTTGTAGTTATGAAGATTCATACGAACTATTAACCCCAGAAGCGTCCTCTTTGGGGTCCAATTTCACCAATTTCAAAACCCCGTCTGAATGAGAATATTTTGTATCCTAAAAATAGCTCGGGCGCAAAATTTGAGACTCCCAGCGTTTGTCTTAAGGAAGTTTCATAGAAACTACCAACACCTAATACAACCCTGTAGGGCTTGATTTATCTATGAAGTTAGAATTGACAGACTACGCTTTGGAACGTCAAATTAGTGGTAATTTGGGGATGGTTAGCGTGGGGAGCAACGGCAAGCCTGTGGGGGAGGTAGGCTAGGTGGGAAGTGACAGTTGAGCGAAGTGAACACTTTGAATCGGTCCGGCAAGCTGGGTAGACGTCTTGGTTGCTCCTCCATGTTAAACTTCCCGCGTTTCTAAGTTTTTAATCGAGCGATATCTCGGACATCCTTGATTATTTTGTATTCAGTGTGTGTTAGCAAGTAATTAAAAGTGTAAACGAAGATTTTCTGAATGTTATTTCCGATATCCCAACCCATCTGATGACGATTCTCCGTTATATAGGTATATCAACGGAGATAAGGGTAATGTTCGCTGGGCAGTCCCAAAGAGGGCGAGGTGGCAAATATGCAGGATGAATCACGACGATATTGGTCATCTAGGATTAGAAAAAACATTGGAAAGGATTAAGAGTAAATATTGGTTCCCAAAAATGTCACGGTTTATCAAAAAGTATGTGTCCGCCTGTATTGATTGTGCTTACGCTAAGAAATCTACGTGTACAAATGAAGGCTTATTGCATTCAATCGAAAAAGTAGAGTCACCGTTTCATACCCTGCATGTTGACCACCTGGGCCCTTTCGCCAGATCCAGGCGAGGATACTCTTACCTTCTAGTAGTGGTAGATTCGTTTACTAAGTTTGTATTTATAAAGCCAGTCCGAACTACTAACACACAAAGGGTAATTTGTGCCCTAGATGACATATTCTATACATTCAGAATGCCAGACCGTTTGATCAGTGATCGTGGCAGTTGTTTCACGTCTAACTTATTTAAAAGATACTGTTATGATAAAACACATCTTGAATGCCGTCGCGAGTCCCAGGTCAAACGGCCAGGTAGAAAGATATAACCGGACTATCTTAAATTCATTGAAGTCACTAAACCTAAGACATAATGAAAAGGATTGGGACAGCCAGTTAGGTAAATTGCAATGGGGGCTGAATAACACTGTCCAAAAGACGACCGCTAGGAGACCATCTGAAGCCATGTTCGGTACGTTCATGAACAGTGAAATTAATCCTAATTTGAATGAGATAGCAGACGCGACTAGAGAAAATATAGATGTAAGCACTATACGAAAGCAAGTTAAAGAAAGAATTGATTCGGAACATGCAAAGCAGAAGCTACGTTACGATCAGAATAGACGCCCTGCCAAGATATATAATACGGGAGATCTAATCAAAGTTACTAAAGTTTCTTTTAATAATGATGGGCAAAGTAAAAAACTTCTCCCATCTTACGTAGGGCCATTCAGGGTCACTAAAGTTTTAGGCCAAGATAGATATAAAATAGCGTCTATTCCAGGGTTCAGTAATAGTACAAATAAACGCACTACAACGGTAGCAGCTGATCGAATGCTGCCATGGGTTCATGTAGCTGCGTTAGAACTAAATAAATCTGATTCTAGTGAATCTAGTGATGATAGCGTACATAGTGATGCATAATGGTCGTCATGTACGTGTTTATAGGAACAATTATTACAGAATGTTTTAATATTATTGTTCCAGACCGAACGTGAGAATTGATTGGTTCACGTCATCGGTTATTATTACACAAGTGGAGGCAAGAATAGATTGGTTTGCCTAGGAATCTGAAGTCTCTGATCAGGTATGAGAATTGATTGGTTCATAACCTGGAAGAGTAGTGAAGTCTCTGATCAGGTATGAGAAGTGATTGGTTCATAACCTGGTAGAGTAGTGGAGTCTCTGATCATGTGTGAGAATTGATTGGTTCACAACCTGATGGAGTGCACCAGTTTAGAAACAAGAGTTGATTGGTTTGCACTAGTTCAACTCGAATTTTAAAGTTCTGAATGTTTATAATCGTAGAATAATATTAGTTTCTTTACATTAAGGTATTTTTGGCAAGAATTGATCGGTTTGTCCAAATTGTTAACAAATAATTTGTGGAAAAGTTGTAATTCATAATATTCTGCCGTCCTTTAACTAGAGTGCCGTTAAGTACAAAAATCACTTTTTGAGATACGGGGGAAAAACGAAAGAAAAAATTTAAATTGATGCTACTTCCTAACCAGGAGTCGTATTCGAAACTTTTAAATACCAAAAAATATATTTTAAAAGGCTCTTTTAGACAGTGCAGCTGACAGCCAAAAACGTTTCCGTAAATTAGAGAAAATAAACATTTATCATTTTGTTAAAGTAATCTTTAAAATATCTAGCCCTAAAATCATAACTATAATGCCGTAATGCATACCTTAACGGCATTTTTGCTAATGGTTTTGAACTAATAATTTAGTTATTTACCACACTAAAAAGTTATAATAGTACTAAGTTTAAAAGCCGCTAAATACGCTTAATGTCAATGTAGGTTAGCTAGGTTAGGTTAAACAAGTAGGCTCGTACCATGCTATATTGCCGCTAAGACACCTTAACGTCAATCAAGACCAGTAAATTTCAATAATTATTTAATCTATTTTTTGCCGTAGATATTTTTTTGTTTATTAAATAACTTAAGTGTCGCTAAATACAAAACATTTCATGATAACGGCATTTTAGATTTGGATTACGTTTCATAAATTGATAGAGAATCAACAAAATTGAAGTCAAACGGGACGCAAGAGGCTGTCAGACTTGTACTGACTGAAATCCACGGTGATTTTTCAATAGCAATTTTCGTTCCAAGGTCGCGGTTACCTGGAGGGAGAGTTCTGCGACAGGTAGCCTTGGCCCTTGGCCCTCTAAGGACCCCGTCAGATTGCTGACAGCTCTTTGAAGCGCCCGTGAAACGACGCGCCATCGACCCGGACATTGGTCCATGAGACACTCGCCGTTTGCGAGATACCCATTAATTATCTTACGCTTCTGCGGTGGACGGAAATCAGTCACGACGTCAGTTGCCATGGGCGTCTCCGCCTTGGTTAGTTCATAAAGTGAAGACGGTTCTCTCCCTGACTCGTCCCGACTCTTTCTTCGCTAGCATGACTGCTTCGCAGAAGGCAACTGCTTCCCATTTCATTTCATGAGGTTGACTGATTCACCGGCAATCGTGCGGTATCCCCAGATCGTCCGGATGGCAATGACCCTCAGACCAGCCGTGCCGGTCGACAGGAGCCCCGTGGAGGGCCATGAACCGCACGATACCGACGTACAGTCTACGGCAGGAGGCATTTGGCTCACCGAGATTAGGCAGGAGTCACTTGGAGGCGGCCTCAGCCTGATTCCGTTTTGGAGCTAAACGAAATGCTCCTTGAAGTTCCATCGGCTGTCGAGGACGAGTCCTAGGTACTTCATCGTCAATTCAACGCCGATGTCAACCCTTTCTACCATATTTGGGACTCCGTAAAGCACCACCAAGACACCGTAAAGTGGCACGTTCAGACGGCCATAAAAGCACACGTTCTCTGTCTTGTGCAGCGCTAGCTCAAGCCCAAACTGCTGGATCCTGTATTGCCAGGTCGTCTGTCACCTGATGTGATTATCCCGGCGCTAGGACAAGCGTCTGGTCAACGTAGCACACGCTGAGGTCACTTGCAGCACCCAGTCGTACCCCATGTTCCACAAGAGCGGCCCAAGGCCGATCTCTGTGGGACACCACGCGATATTTCGCCGGTTCCACTCTCCTCGATGACTGGAGTAGCTGACGGACCTGGTGTAACTCCATGGCAAGGTGTTGAAGGCGTTGGTGATGTTTAGTGACACCGCCAAGAAGACTCTGCTCAGGGATACTGTCCCCGTCGTGAGGGTTCTTACGCGTATGATGGCGTCCACAGTCGAGCGCTCCTGAAATCAAACTGGCTCTCATGCATTAGAAACCGACAAGGCTATCCGCAATCACTCTTTCAAAGAGCTTAGCCACCTATTCGAGCAGCACTATGGGCCGAGATTAAGCAGGGCGCCCGTGCTTTTTGATGAGGACCTGTTTCTCCGTCTTCCAACGACGCGGGAACGGAGTTCAGAGTGCCGCGCGTCAATCCCGCACCGGACCCCGGTCCCCGCTTTGCTGCCATGGGAGCAGAAGCACCCTAACTTACTCTCGCAAGAACACTTTTTTGTTTTGGGGGGAAATTTTCAAAAGGCGCCTGGTTTTTGGGGATAAGACCGGGAAGTGTGGAATTATTACCTCACTAAAACCCCGGTGATCACCATCAGCACAAGTAGGAAGGAGCCTGGACCTCTTAAAAGATCAACTCCAAAACCCCTCTTGCGCAACGATGCAAGTATACTTAGCGGCATTTTAGATTAGTTATGTTGGATAGCGGCAATTTAGTATTTTACAATAATTCAAATATTTTGCTAGATTTTTAAATAACTGCCGCTATTATGAATTGTAACTGTACTATACAATGCTTTAAATGCAGCAAAGGGCTTTTAGCGGCATTTATGAATAGGAATCTTAAATAACGGCAATTTAGCTAGGTAACAAATCACAAATTGATTGTTAAAACTTGTAGTTATGGAGCCTTAGCTGCGTTTTAGCTTTGCAATGAAATGAAATTGTTTATTTTCCAGATTTGCATCCACATAATAAATTATAAATTATATAAAACTGTACATATTGAATTATTAAAAAATAAATAATAATAATAATAATACACAATTGAAATAAATAAAATACAATAATTTAAACAAGTCGCCGCAAATTAGGTTATGGGCGCATGGTAGGTTTGCCACCTATAATGTAAGGGGCTGTGATCCCAGTCTCGCACCGCCGCTACCAAGGAGTTAGCGGAACGATGTATGGCGGAGCGTGCGGCGGCCGTGCGGCTCCTCAGCAGCGCCGGCCAGCCCGGCGCGCGGCCCTCGCTGAACATGGCGCTCGCACTGCACCACCGAGGCAGGCGGAACATTGCACGCCATGCGTCGTTGTATTGCACTCGCATGTCACTCAGAGCAGCCTTGGTGTAGTTTGTCCACAATTCGACTGTGTAGACACTCGTGCAGTAACTTATGAATAGCTGTGCTTTCACTACGTCGCTACAGCGGGCGAACCGCCTGGCCAACATGTTGCCACGGACAGAGATGGCTCGTCTCTGCCTGTCTATATCGGCGTGATCTGACAAATCAGCTCTTATAACATGGCCTAGGTATTTTACCTCGTTGACTTGCGCAAGGGCCGTACCATACAGGTTAAGTGTCGGCAGGTCCGACCGGATGCTCGGGCTATCGAACACCATGTACACTGATTTGTCCGGGTTGTACAGCATGTTGTGTTCTTTAGCGTACTCTTCACATACAGCCAGAAGTTTGCGCATGGCCGATATTGACGGTGCTAACAGAGCCATATCATCCGCATAAGAAATGTGATTTACCAGGGTCCCGTTCATGGAGCAGCCTACACCAGTTTGGTTGAGTCTGACCGATAACTCATCCATGTACACATTAAATGTCACATAATGTCAATGTCACATAACTACGTTTTAGCGTAGGTTTACTATATGATTTGTGCATTTAACGGCATTTCTTCTTTTCATATCTCGAAAACTATAAAAGCTATTGAAACCGTAATTAGACAGATCGATAGAGCTTTTTTTTCTGATAAAAATGGCATCAGAAAGTAAAAAATGCCAAAATGTCACTTAACGGCATTCTTGTTAAAGGACGGCAGTATTATGATTTAACTTGTATAAATTTTATTCAATTATGGTAGTAGATGTATCATTTTAGTTTCGATTGTGGTCAATGTTTTATTTAAGTTTGCATTGTAAATAAATTGAAAAAAAAACATTTGTGGGTAGTTCAATAAGTAGGCACGAAATTTTTTGCTCTCCTTAAATAAATTAAATTTAATAGTATTTTTACAATATACTAAATGTATTATAGTTGCTAACGATAACTACCTGCCAGTTGTGTGTTATTCTTCAATTGCACTCACTTTAATTAACACTCAATAAAGACAAGAAACTACAGTCAAGAATGGAGTCACTAAAGGGATCAATGTCCGAATTATTGGCACAATTTAATGATAGAATGTCTAAGTTTGAAGCTGAACTCTACAAGACGTCATCTGATACCACATCCAGTAGCAGCAGCTCTTTCGTTCTTGCAGCAGAATATGCAGCGTTCAAGACTTTTGTTGTGGAGGTGCTGAATTGTCTTCAGCATCAGGTGGAAGCCCTTGCCAAGGATGTAGACACATTAGAGATGAAGGGCCGCAGGAAGTTATTTCTTTTTCACGGTGTTGCAGAGGTCAATAAAGAGGACACATTTGTTTTGGTTGCCGAGGTGGTGCGGGATCAACTTAAGTTCGACTCTTTCTCTGTTGCTGCTATTCGAAGGTGTCACAGAATGGGCAATCAAGCACCCCACACTGCAGCTCAGCTGTGGCTATACAGCTGCGGGCCTGTCATCACAAAAAACGGCTGATGGCAGGTAGGGGAACTTAGCCACCCGCGTGTTTGTGCCGTGCGTGGAGACCCGTATGGGGGGATGAAGGGGTCCTGGATGGTTGAGCTGCTCAGTGGACCGGAGTCAGTGTCCGCTGACAGCAACACGCCTCTTTGGCCTGGATTTCACCCGAAATGGGAGGCCATATGCTAGCCACATATGGTCAATCGGCTGCGACATGCCCGTAAGAGGGATGTCTGGCGAGGTTCCTGAATCTGTTCGAGGCGAGACGGCTCACCCGCGGGGCCCGGTGCGACCTTGTGTGGTTACACCCTTCCACACGGGGGCTAATCGTACCCGGGTCTTTCGGACTGATGTTCGTCCTCGTCTTGTTGAGGAGGGAACCTATAATTATTTATTTATTTATTTAAACTTCATGAAACAAAATTCCATTGGCGGACTTAATGCCTGAGGCATTCTCTACCAGTCAACCAAGGGCAGTAGAGAAATAACATGGCAGGTGCATAAAAAGAATGAGATAATAAGGATTTTAATATAGTTTAAATAAACATAAATACATATATATTTACTATAACAAATACTTAAATATATATATAAATATGTATAATATATATATATATATATACAAATATATATATATATATATATACAAATAAAAGAAAGAAGATAGAAATGACTCTGCTATTGGTGAAGAAAATGATGACGCAACTTCCGCTTAAATGCAAATTGACTGGTGGCCGTCCTGATAACGAGAGGAAGCGCACAAGCATAGTCTTGGTTTTTGCCAAAGAAGAATAGATTGAATGTGAAAAGAAGAATGAAGAAAATCAGAACTGTGAGGAGGACAAAGTAAGAGAAGATTGTTAGACGAACGCAGATTCTTAGCGTCTGACAAACTCACAGTATTATTGATTGCCTTGAAAAGCGGACATTCCCTTTTAGTATTAACTTATCCGATAGAACAAGTTATTTTAAATATGTATGAGTAAAATACCCAGTGTGACAATTTTGTCTCAGATCAGGAGATATAATTATTTTTTTTATAAAATTTATATGGTTTCCATAAAAACCATAGAAATCGCAATAACTTTAGATCCAATTAGGTTTTGTTATATCTTTTTCGTTGCAATTTTTTATCGTTACCCGGTGGTGAGGAATGAAACATCGAATTTTACATATACTTTGGAAAGAAAAGGAAGGATACGATTTTTATTTTTTTTATGGGCTTATTTCCTGGTATTGTGGATTCAATATCGAGACAATCTGTTGCTTTGGCACTAAGAATAATGGGACCACACCAAATTTCTGTGAAAATTTGATCATATCCAAATCTTATGGTATTATCATCCAGAAATTATAGGATTCTGAAATTTAGGCGCTAGGGTTGGCATATCAGTCGTATTTTCTTAATTTTTTTTTTAACTTGTAAAATATAGTAACATAACATAGGACCTGTTACCAATACCGGTGGGCCACTTATTTTGGTCCTCTGGCGGCGAGTAGCGTAATACTTTTAGTTCGCCGTTTCAGCACTTGTGGCCGTTTTGGCGCTGTAAGAAGGGTTTGTGTGTGGAGATGAGATCAAACTCACAATAGACAAATAAACAAAGTTCATTTATTTGATAAGCAAACTAACATAAAAAACACTAAGTCTAGATTAACAAAATAACAAGGTTTAAGTTATAATTAAATGATTCTACATATAACGGCTAGCTAAGTAAACCCTACGGCGTCATACACTGTAAGAATGATGGGCGGACCGCTAGCGATGCCGACACAACATACACACAATATACGACTGAGTACCCAAATACGGCAAGAAGCGGGGCAGGCGTGACCGACCTAAGTCGATGCGGAGCGTACCACCGGCGCGTGCCGACCTGAGACTGGCGTTACTGGGCTCTGCATGGCCTTTTATAGGCGCTCGGACAGCGGCGGCGGCGCAGTGGCGGGGTCGCGCTCGGTGACTCAGCCGACACAGGAGTAGTGATGTCGCGCTGGTTTAGTTGGCGCGTTACAGACTCCCCCTCTGGTCCCGAAGACGTCCCGGCGAGGAGACCAGTTGCTGCTCTGGTATCTGCTTGCTTCTTTGGTCTGCCGCGTCTGCGCAAGGGTCTTTCTGGATTAGGTAAATTTGAAGCTGAACCCTGATATGGGCTCAGCGCAGAGGAATGATAAATACCCAAGCCAATTTTTGGCTCTGACGGCTGTGCCACTTCGTAAGAGCACGGCCCGTGCCGTCGCAGAATGATGTACGGCCCGTCGCGTCGTGGTGCCAGCTTCGCCGTGTGGTAGCGCGCTGCGTTGCTCAGGACGTTGGCCGCAACCATGACATGGTCACCCGGTTGATAGGCTGGGGCAGGCCGTCGATGCTTGTCCGTCGACCTCTTTCTTGTTTCTTCTTTGTTTTCTTGCACTTCCCTGGCTCTCTGCATGGTATCTGCTAGTAGAATGAGTTTAGGGGTTATTTCGGGTATAAAATTTTCTGATGAAACTATCTGGCGAAGATCGTGTTTTACATCATCATACGTCCTAAGCTCTCTGCCAAAGGTGAGATATGCTGGCGTGTACCCTGTGCTAAGGCAGCTTGATGAATTCATAGCATATCTGATGCTCGGCAGTCTCTCTGCCCAGGAGCGATGATCGTCGCCCACCAAAATAGCGAGCTGTGTTTTTAGGTCCCGGTTCTTTCTTTCAACTGGGTTTGCTTCTGGGTGGTAGACCGGCGTAAATGCATGTTGGACATCGAGACAGTAAGCAAGTTTTTGCATTACTGAGCTAACAAACTGCGTTCCGTTGTCGCTTAACAATCTTCGCGGAACCCCATAGCGTAAAAATACTTCATTCAGGAGGGTGGTCGCACAAGCTTCTGCTGTAGCTTGTTCTAAGGCAAATAATTCAACCCATCGTGTAGCGACATCCTCGACAATTAAGATCCAGGTTTTATTATCCGTCGTTGGAGGAAGGGGCCCAAATAAGTCAAAAGCTATAATTTCAAACCTTTGATTCATTACAGTAGTCTGTAATAGCCCTGCTGGCTTCAGATTACTAGGTTTATAACGTTGACACTTGATACATTCCTTGACGTAGTTTTCAATTTCTTTTCGCATTCCTTTCCAATAATATCTATTAACTATGCGTTGAAAGGTTTTATCAGCTCCATAATGACCAGCTGAGGGATCATCGTGGTATTGCGCAAGTATAGTACTGGTTTCATGCTGAGGTATGACCAGTTGAGCACTATCGTTGTCACTATCTTCTATGTAGCGATGAAGCATTCCATTGTTCATGATGTAACCTTTTCCTGACCAGTATACAGCATCTTCATCTCGAACAGGTTTCTCTAGTGCATGAATGATCGTATTTAAATAGCTATCTTTCAGTTGCTCTTGGCGTATTTCGGCTGCCGAACGGCGAGGCATATCTATAGACACGATACATACTTCATAATTCTCTTGAAGTTCAGTGCACGGCGGCCTTGAAAGGGCATCAGCAATTACATTAGTTTTACCTGGGATATATTCGACCGATAAATTATATGGTTGAAGTTGTAATGCCCATCTAGCAAGTCGACCCGTAGGAGTTTTAATGGACATCAGCCATTTTAGTGCTTGATGGTCGGTGGCAATTACTACAGAAGAACCTTCGATGTAGCCTCTAAACTTTGATACAGCCCATATGACCGCTAGTGCCTCCCGCTCCGTAGTGGAATAATTCCTTTCTGCCTTATTCAATAAACGGCTGGCATATTCCACGGGATGCTCGGCTGTGCCCTCCCCCTGCACCAAGACAGCACCGATGGCGTAATCACTAGCGTCCGTTTTGATTGTATATGGTTTACTCATATCTGCTTGACGTAGGATTGGTGCACTGGTTAGGCATCGCTTGAGTTCACTAAAGGCATCCTCTTGTTTAGGTCCCCACTCCCAACTTGTGTTCCTTTTCGTCAAGCGGGACAGTGGTTCCATAATTTTTGCAAAATTTGGTACAAACCGACGGTACCAGGAACAAGTCTGTAGGAATGATTGTATCTGTTTAACATTCTTCGGCACTGGTAAATCTAGTATGGCCGATATTTTTGCAGGATCCGTACGTAGACCTGTTTTTGTAATAATATGTCCTAGATAGGGAATCTCTTCGTCGCAAAATCGACACTTTTGCTTGTTGATGACAACATTATTTTCCCTCAACAGTTGGAAGACCCTATCCAGGTCTTGTAGGTGCTGTTCAAATGAGGGAGAAAACAGGATGAGGTCATCCAGGTAAGCGAGCAGCTTCACACCATCTAATTGCAACTTCAGTCTGTCAATAAAGCGCTGGAATGTTGCCGGAGCATTACGTAGTCCAAATGGCATTCGTGTGAATTGATACAACCCAAAAGGTGTGACGAAAGCCGTTTTCTCTTGATCTTTATCACGTACTTTAATTTGCCAGTATCCTGCTCTAAGGTCCAGAGATGACATGTAAGGCGTCGGTTTCGCTTCATGTAGCAAGTCATCTATTCTGGGTAAGGGATACGCGTCAGCTACAGTTACTTTATTTAACTGGCGGTAATCTATACAGACCCTTATATCGCCATTCTTCTTGGGGACCATTACGACAGGTGCTGCCCATGGAGATTTCGATGGCGTGATAATGCCTTCTTTCAGCATTTGGTTAATTTCCTCGCGTAAAATTTGTTTACGTTGTGGAGACATACGGTATGGAGGTACAGCAATCGGTGCGTGATTTCCTGTTTCTATATTATGTTCCACTAGGCTGGCTGGTTTTCCATTACCACTAAATACTGTAGCGTTACGTTCCAATAGGTTATTCAACTGTGTGACCTCTTCAGTAGTTGTAACCCCGATCATAGCAATATCAACATTTGGGCCAACCAATGGTTTGCTGTGTGACGAAAGAGTTACTTCAGAGTTATTCACAGCTGATCCCACATCACGTGACAGTGATCCGTTAGATCTGGGTGGGTACCCGGATAGGGTGAGTGCCTTGCTTGATGGCAACTGCGGGGAAGTATCAAAATTAATCGGACGCGGTGGCCCGTACGCATCTTCCATTCCGCATTCTTCAGGAAGGGTTGAAGGTGGGGACGGAGTCGTGAGCATTTGACTCACAACTGGTTCCAGAGAGGTGATTTTGGCTAACTTCTTAAATACCGTCTCGGCTTTCTCAGGCTCCGTTTGCACTGTGGACACGAGTGCACCATCTTCTTCCTCTTCTTCGGGAAATAAATCGTATTTCCGTTCGGTTTCATCCAAGAAGTAGAACAGCAGTTGCGGCACGTTTAGTGCTAGATTGGCATCTTGGATGAAATCAACTCCTAAGAGTGTCCGGTTATCGTGCGTTTCTGATAGCACGATAAAATTTGTGGGGATTATCCGTCCACAAAGCGACACTGGTACAACGGCGGACTTGATTTGCTGTCTTCGTCGAAGTCCGTCTGCGAGTGTAATAGTCGCCTTCTCTTCTTTAAATTGGATGCCCTGTCGTTGTAACACTCGGTACAGCGAAGTGGATGCGACGCTTGACTTCGCTCCAGTGTCAACGTGAGCCTTCCCTGTGACTCCACCAATCGATATGTTGATGGTGGGTCTTAGTCGCGACGCTGATTCAATAGCGGGACTAACCGAATAAAATCCCACCTGTACTGCTCCAATTTTATTTTTATTGCATTTTGAGCATTTACTTCTAACTACGCCAGGCTCACCGCATCCGTAACACGTGATTTTTGGACCTGGGGTTGCCTCTTTGTTGGACGTATTAGGTGGTTCTGTCGATGTAGTGGGTGTTTGTTTTTTCCCCGACTTCTTTCGACACTCACTTTCTTGATGACCAAATGATCCGCAGAACGAGCAACGAGATTTCTTTGAAGAGGAGGAGGGATTGGATCGATTTGCCTGTCTTTCTGCCATAACTTCCTCTATTTGTCGAGCCTTTGTAAGGAATTCGTCAAACGATGCGACAGTATCCCGGGGTATTCTATCCTTAATACTGATGTGCAGCGACGTATACAATAAGTCCAAATTTTGGGATTCGGTATGGGCTGGCTTTGGCAATTCGGCGAGTAACGCCCGTTTTTTAGCAACGAAAATTTCTGTGCCTGTCGGAGTTTGTTGCTTTTCACCCACGATCTCTTCATATATTTTATGGGCTGGCCGTTTAGGCGCAAATGTAGATCGTATCAAGGTAACGACGCCATTCCAAGTGGTGACGCTCTCTTTGACTCCCAGCCACCAAGTTGCTGCGTCTTTGACCAACAGTAGCGTAAGCCCCTCAATGGCATTTTCATCCGAAACCGATTCTATCCTTTTATAGGTACTTATTGTCGACAAAAATGCCTCAACCACTGTTACATCGCGAGTCCCATCGTAACGGGCTGTGCAGGCAGCAAAACTACCTATCTTCTGAGTGATGACAGTGCTACTCCTATTCGCTAAAACTTCTAACAGATCACGAAACTGATCATCAGTAAAGCTGACGTTCGCCATTATTTTATTTCTGCGGCTACGTCTGGGTAAAATCTGATATAAATCAATTTTGCAAACAAAATATTTCAACTAAGTTAAATAATTGAAAAAAGACACTAGCTCCTGGTCTATAACGATAAAAGTTAAATTCAGTTAACAACAAAATTTAAAAAAACAGGGTGCTTTTAATAAAATTTACCCTAATCTAACAAATTAAACAAAAGGTAAGTGCCCGCGTTGGGATGCCAATTGTAAGAAGGGTTTGTGTGTGGAGATGAGATCAAACTCACAATAGACAAATAAACAAAGTTCATTTATTTGATAAGCAAACTAACATAAAAAACACTAAGTCTAGATTAACAAAATAACAAGGTTTAAGTTATAATTAAATGATTCTACATATAACGGCTAGCTAAGTAAACCCTACGGCGTCATACACTGTAAGAATGATGGGCGGACCGCTAGCGATGCCGACACAACATACACACAATATACGACTGAGTACCCAAATACGGCAAGAAGCGGGGCAGGCGTGACCGACCTAAGTCGATGCGGAGCGTACCACCGGCGCGTGCCGACCTGAGACTGGCGTTACTGGGCTCTGCATGGCCTTTTATAGGCGCTCGGACAGCGGCGGCGGCGCAGTGGCGGGGTCGCGCTCGGTGACTCAGCCGACACAGGAGTAGTGATGTCGCGCTGGTTTAGTTGGCGCGTTACACAAAGTAGCACACATCTCCATAGTCGATTATGGGGAAGATTAAAGTCTGCACAAGCATAGTCTTGGTTTTTGCAGGCAGAAAGTTCCTCAGACGATACAGGGCACGCAAGGTCCCGTTGACTCTTGACAGACACTAGAAATATGACTTTGCCAGCCGAGTGTAGAGTCGAGGTGAAGCCCGAGATCTTTTACACTAGGGCTGATGGGGATAACGGTACCTTTAAAAATAATAGGAGGAAGAGAGCTTATCCCCACCCATCATGCGCGGACTTCCAATCAGAATGGCCTGACATTTTGAGGGGTTCACAGACACCCCAAACCTGTCAGACCAGTTCTTGATAGCGACCAAATCCTGATTTATATCTCCTATAGCGTCTGACAAACTCTCTACCCGCGCAGCTGCATACAGTTGAAGGTCATCGGCATACAGATGATACGAACACCGAAGACAGAGAGTTATAAAATTTATGAAGATAGAGAATAATTGTGGGGAAAGGATACCGCCTTGTGGAACACCAGCAGATAGGTCACACCAACTTGAGGAACTCTCGTCAACGCGAACCGACTGCCGACGTCCCCGAAGATAGGAAGAGAACCATTCCAGAGCCTCGGAAAGAAGAAACCATAAGATGTGAAAGGATAGAAAGGAGAATATCATGGCTGACGGCATTAAAGGCATTGGAAAAATCGATTAAAACCAAAACAGTAACTTTCGTATTCTCCATAGCCTGTCTGATGTCGCCAGTCACTTTAAGTAGAGCAGAGGCAGTACTGTGGCCTGGCCGGAATCCAGACTGGAATGAGCTAACCAGGTTATTTCGATAAATAAACCCTGAAAACTGCTTGTGGACACAGGCTTCCAGTACTTTGGAAAGAAAAGGAAGGATACAGATAGGTCGGAAATGGTTAGGTAGGGAAGGATTAGAGATTTTAGGAAGTGGGCGAACGTAGGCCATGCGCCACAAGGAAGGGAACTGTCCGGAATCAAGAGAAAAATTTATAATGCCTTCTTCCTTCATCCTTGACTTCCTTCTCCCTCCGATTACCCATCGGAGGGAGAAGGAAGTCAAGGATTAAGGTAACCATAATTATAACGGCTGTGAAACCATTTGAGAATCCAAGTTAGAAGTTGTTGTAAAGTGACGGTTAATATCATCCAAGCCGATTGTCTTCGGAAAATCGACCTGACGTGACCTACCAATCCCCAGAGTCCCAAGAAATTTCCAGATATCGGCCGAAGAAGAAGAAGATATGTTTTCGAGAATATGGCGGCGTTTGGCATTGCGTATCACCTGATTACACCGATTTCTTGCAGTTTTGAAGAGGCTCCTGTTATCATCACAACGGTCCGTTTGAACTTTCTAAAGGCCCGATCCCTACGCCTCATCGCCAAACGAACCTCTGACGTCATCCATGGGGCAGGCGGACGCCTGAGTTTAACCCTTTTGATAGGAGCGTGTTTGTCATAGAGTGCAAGGACAGCCTGATTGAACAAATCCAACTTATCATCTACAGTGACCGCAGCAGCAAGGTTATCCCAGTTCAATTCTGATGCATCCTGACGCAGCTTAACAGCATCAACACGAGCAAAACAACGCATGTGCAGAACTTTAGGGGGGATTTTAGGAGATTAAGGGTATAGGAAAGGAATATAAGGTCGTGTTTGGAAAAGCCAGGCGCAGGACACTGACCATGAAAAGAAACAAGAGAAGGAGTGGACGTAAGGATTAAATCAAGCCAAGTGTCCTCCCCTGAGACATTGAGGTGAGTCGGATCCAGAGGAAGGACATGGAGACTAACGGATTCGATAATATGAAGAAGTTTACGGGATCGAGGGGAAGGATGAGACAGGTCGGTGTTGAAATCTCCCATGATTATACAGTGTGCATACTCTGACCCTACAGATTCTAGCGCCAATTCCAAATTAGAAAAGTAGTCAACGGCAGGCGGACAGTAAACAACACCAAGTAAAGTCTTGACCCCTTTGACGTAAATCTCCAAAAACAGATACTCAGCAGCGCAAGCATGAAAATTTGAAGGAGATGAAGCAAGAATTTTATAGGGAAAATCACTGCGAAGATAGATGCCAACACCACCCCCACCCTTTCCAATCCTATCATTCCGGATAAGAATGAAACCGGGAAAAGGGTAGGTGGTAGAGAGAAGATGAGGTTTGAGCCAACTCTCAGAGACCAGGACGGCGTGGACATTGGCATCAGAAAATGTGTCATACAGATCACTGTAGTGACTTGGCACACTCTGAGCGTTAATGTGGCAAACATTAAACGAATTAAGTTTTTGTTGGCTGAAATTCCGATGCAGAATGTCTCGAGGAGTGTCAGTCAAGGAACTAAAGCTAGCATTAGCGGTTGAAGTAAATGAATCATTTGCAGAGTGAAAAGAATCGTCATCAGATATCATAAATAAAATAGAATATTAAATATATAATATAAAAATAAAATAAACCAAAGAAGTAAAAAAAACTAAAAAATAATAACTAAGCACTACTCGGGCTAACGGCCCAACACCAAATATTTCTTCACCACCCACCAGCAGCACCGGTCTAATACATTAACAACAGAGATAAAAAAAAAGACAGTAAAATGAAAGAAAATAATAAAAATAACTACAGACATCACAAAAGCAAAGCACAGATTGAGACACTTATTTAAATCATGTCATGTAGCAAAATAAAAAGGACAATACAAGACAAGTAACATAACAGAACACAATTTTCGAACGCACCAAGAAGTGTCATTGTGACAATGGCAGTTTTGATTTTGACACAATTGACAGATGACATACATGATGACATTGACATTACTAGTTCCCGCACAAACAAAAACAAAGTACAAGTACCACCAGGACCGGCAATAATTAATTATGTGAACAAAACTATTAATAACGGGTACACGTACAAGATAATAGTGTATAATACAACAAAGACAAAATCAACTAATCAAATATTCGGTGTGTAGAACTAATTGACAAACATAAAACCACTACGCACTAACCGCTGCCCCCGTTGCACCAGACGATTCACCAGTCTTCCCAGGATACCGGGTCAACAGGGGATTGAGTTCCTCCACAGCAGTAACCTTGTGTCGTGCTCCGTCAGGGGTTCTTATAACAATGACGCCGTCCTGTGTCCAGCATGATGTCATTCCAAAATGTAAGCGGGCCTTACTAAACACGGCCTGCCTAGCCCTGGTCAGGAATTCCTTGACGGTGACCGTGGAGCCCTTCAGTGCTGATTTCGCCTTCCACACAGCAGATCTATGATCAACATTGGTGAATCTTACCAGAATTGGCTGACTGCGTGTAGGTCCACGACTCGATGCCTCAAGTCTATGGCACACCTTGATGGACGAAGACGCAATGTCAGGCAGAGCAAGCTTGTTATTAATGATACCCAGCACAAGGTCCCTGCAATCCTCATCATCAGCCTCAGCAAAACCAGTAAAGATGAGCGCCTTCCTCCGCGAACGTGTTTCCAATCCATCAACGGCTCTGGAGCACTCGGATATTTGTTTGCGGAGAAGTCCAAGCATTGCAAACATCATTTCCTTGAATGTACGAAGCTCCTCACGGATCTTTGCCACGGTGTCTTTGGCAGGACCTGCAGTCTGGAGCTGCGTCTCAAGCTCACTCATCTTCCTCAGGAAACATTCCTCCAGATTCTTCTGGGCCGACTGAATATCATCCAGCTGAGACATTCCGTAGTTCAATGTTGTAGTGTTGTAGTTCAATGAAGTGAAGTGACAGGTGAATGTCTTAGTGATGGTTGGCAGGTGATTTAGTTTTAGGAGATATACATAGAATGTATCACCAACAATTGTGCAGCTATTTGGTAAGTTAATGTATAAACTCCAAGCAAAAAAACTGAATAAAAATGATTAATTATATTTTAAATTAAATAAATAAAACTAAGTCACAAAAACGCGTCTAACTTTTTCTACACCTACCGCCGAAAAAAAAAAAACGAAAAAGGGTAGTTCTGGCGTCTGTGCATACAGCGTCCCCTTTTGCGGGCTCCAAGGAGGGTGGAACGCCGCTGAGAATGAATAAGAACTCACCTATACCTATGGGAAAAAAAAAGGTATCTAGGAACCATCAGGCTGCATCCAAGGAAGCCCCGAAATCAAACGCGCCGCAAGGCGCGGAGGCAAAGTCGCCTGCTGCATCTAATGCGCTGCTTTTGCCTCCTCAGGCTGCACAAGCGCCTGAACCATCTACATCAGCACCGACACGAGTGGAACCTACCGGATCCACAGGTGGCGGTGCCTCCACCACGATCGACCTCTCGGCCCTCGGAGACGCGATGCCCAGGATCGTCTCACAGACGCAAATCCTGTGGAGCGCGTCCCTGGAAACCAAGCCGAGGAAGATCGCTGCCCCTCAGTCCGATGCGAGAGGACCGCCTAAGACGCGTCGCGCAAAGGCGCGCGCTGAGAAACGGCGAGTTCGCCGGCAGGCCGGCGCGGGGGGTAACCTGAGGACAACCGCTGGCAGCAGTGATACGGATAAGCGCGGCCCGCAAGGGACTGCTGCTGGTTCTATCGATGCTGATCCAGCCAAGCCGGTTAAGCGCGGGCCTACAAAGCACGCTGCAGGACCGGCTGGCACGACGCAAGTAGCCCAGGACCACCATGCCGGCCAGCTGGCGAAAGGCGCCAAACGGCCTCGCGGTAAGCGGGCGGGGAAAAGGTGGCGCTCCATGGGAGCCTCTGGTGCGGCCGACGGCCAAACCAAGCCCGCTAAGCGGGCTCGCCCTGACGACACCATGTCGCCCCGGGACGGAGGCAAGCGTGTGAAGCTAGCCGCCACACCCCGACAAATCCCGCCGACAGGACGCAACCAACATCGTGGTGGGGTTAGTTACGCGGACGCGATAGGGTCCAACGACCTAGCCGTGGCCGTGACAACGGAACCCTTCCACGAGCTCACCGAGGAGCACTCGACTGCCATCCAGGCTGCCATTGATCTGGCGCTAGATGAGGCGATTTTCGCCCCGTCAACATCGACGGATGTCGACCGAGCTCCCTCCTTCCGCGGCAAGCTCTTTCTGAGTGATGGCGTACTCAAACTCTGGTGCGAGGACGACTTCACCTTAGAATGGGTTCGCCGCACCATCACGGAACTACCCTCGCCTATCGATGGGACCAAACTGGCGGTTCGCCGCCAGTCAGAGATCCCTCGTAGAATCAGAGCAGGGATGTTCCTACCCAACTTCACGGACGGGACCGTGGATAGGCTGCGCATCAGGCTTCGACGGCAAAACCCGTGGTATAGCGTCGACTCCTGGAGCCTCTACCACGCCGAGAAGCAGGACAACAAGGACGGTGTCTACATTGTCCTTGGAATCCCACAATCGGAGACCGACCGGATCATCCAGAGGGACCGCCGCGTCTGTTACAAGACGGGGTCGGTATACCTGATGCTTCAGCAGGAAGTAAAGGCAAGCGGACCCAAGGGCGAGCAGGCCGAATCCCCTGCCCCTCAGACCACCGAACCTAATGCCAAGAGCGAGCAAGCAACCGTCCCCGTAAAGGCGGAGCAGGCTGCTGGAGGCTTAGATCCGGCCCTATCAACACCTTCTCCCACGGTGAGCCAAAACAACCCTGCATCTCTGCAGGAGTCTGGAGATAACTCACCTCCCAGTCCCATTGCCGTTTTCAATGCCTCGGCAAAGACCACCAGGCTGGACTGGTTCAGTGGGGAAGGTGTGGACGATGAGGAGAAACTGCTCGGGAACAGTAGTGATGGCCCAAGCAGCTCGGTCCTCGAGACCACTAATATCGTCCAAATCAACCTCCAGCACAGCCTTACTGCTACGACCAACTTGCGTAAGGCGCTGGAGGGACCGACCAAGACCATAGCCCTAATCCAGGAGCCCTGGATTAGGAATGGCAGAATCTGTGGTCTATCCAACATCGGGGGTAAGCTCCTCCTGAACACTACCGTAAGTAAACCAAGGACTTGTATATTTACACCAGATAATGTACCCGTAGTTCTATTAACCGAGTTCTGTTCCAGGGACCTGACTGCCATCAGGCTCCTGCCCATCCCTCAGCTTACCCGAGGTGGTACTTGCGTCTGCCTATCTGCCAGGCGACGAGGAGGTACCCACACCGGAGCTCACAGCACTGGTGGACCATTGCGAGAGGGAAGACTGGAGCTTGTGATATCAGCCGACTCCAACGCGCACCATATCATCTGGGGCAGCGAAAAGTCGAACGCACGAGGTGAGGAATTTCTGAACTATCTCTTCACCACTAACTTAAGAATTATGAACCGGGGCTCTGAACCGACCTTTGTTACTAGGCGAGCCCAAACTATCATTGATCTCACTCTTGCAACAGAGAACATCTCGCGGCACATCTTGAACTGGCATGTTTCGAAAGACTCATCTTGCTCTGACCACAGGTGGATCATATTATACACTATTAACATCATGGTAAATCCCGCGGAGCCGCGACGGAATCCCCGGAAGATGGACCGCGTTAGGTACCTTGCCGAAACGGCGGAAAATCTGAAGGGACTTCCAATTCCTAGCTATGACAACGCCGCGGCGATTGACACCCACAACTACCAACTCACCAAGACTCTAGTGGACTGCTTTGAAAAAACGTGCCCACTTGTGACACCAAGAAGGGCCCCCCCAGGTAAGACCAGCTGGTGGAGTCCAGAACTGGAAAAACAACGTCGCAAGGTAAGAAAGCTGTTCAATAGAGCTAAAAACACCCGACAGGATAACGATTGGGATAAATTTAAAGAAGCCCAACATCAATACAAGAAGCGTATCCGTCTCAGGAAAAGCGAATGCTGGAAACGCTTCTGTTCGAACATAGAATCCAACAGCCATGCCACCAGAATGAAAAACATTCTGATCAGCGAACCTGAGCGCTGTATCGGTTCTTTAAAGAAACCGGATGGCACGTATACCAAGTCGGACGCAGAAACTTGCGAACTGCTTCTCCAAACTCACTTTCCAGGTTGTGTTATTAACTCCTCAGGGAGCTGGAAAGCTGAGATCAGCAATTCAGCATCCAATACCGACTGGAACCAAGCCCAGAGAATTGTCACACATGATAAGGTGAAATGGGCTATCAACAGCTTTCTCCCATACAAATCAGCAGGCCTGGACGGTCTCTTTCCAGGACTACTGAAATGGAGCGATGACCGTCTGGTGGTGCATCTCGTGAACCTGTTCAGAGCATGCATTGCTTACGGTTACACTCCCCTCAAATGGAGAGAAGTTAAAGTCGTATTTATTCCCAAGCCCGGCAAAAGTGATTACACACAGCCGAAGTCCTTCAGGCCAATCAGCCTCACATCCTTCTTACTTAAAACCCTCGAAAGGCTCTGTGAAAGGGACATTCGAACACATGCTCTGTCGTGTAACCCACTCAACGCTAACCAACATGCCTACAGCATGGGCAAATCAACAGAGTCCGCCCTACATAGCGTCGTATCACGCATTGAGAACGGACTATCATCTAAACAATCAACCTTAGGCATCTTTATAGACGTTGAAGGCGCCTTTGACAAAACCACCTATAACAGCATTAGCCGAGCCCTATCTAGGCATGGGGTCGAACCCACGACTGCCGGGTGGATAGACAATATGCTAAGACAAAGGGCTATCCAATTTACCGTAAATACCACGACCCGAGGTGTGGTAGCAAGAGGCTGTCCACAGGGAGGAGTTCTCTCCCCCCTCCTATGGAACATCGTGGTCAATGAGCTGATCTGCAGACTCATCGACCATGGGTACTATACGGTAGGCTATGCGGACGATCTAGCCATTCTCATAACGGGACCTTTTGAGAATGTACTATGCAACCTGGCAAAACAGGCTCTAAAGATCGTCGAACAATGGTGCCTGGAGCACGAACTATCAGTGAACCCGTCAAAAACGGAACTTATTATGTTCACTCACAAACGCAATCTTGGCAGTTTACGATTACCTAAACTGTTTGGCACCGAGCTGTCCCTAACAAATGAGGTCAAATATCTGGGCATTATCATTGACAGTAAACTGTTATGGAACAAACACTTGGACCACAAGATTAACAAAGCTAGCATAACATTTTGGCAATGCAGAAGACTTCTGGGGAAATCCTGGGGCCTCTCGCCGAAAACAACACAATGGCTATATAAGAGCGTAATTAGGCCAATAATCACCTACGGAGCGGTAGTTTGGTGGCCCAGAACTGAACTCATAACCACCCGTAAAAAACTGCAGACATTCCAAAGGTTGGCCTGCTCAGCCACCACAGGATGCATGCGAACAACACCTACTAATGCCCTAGAGATAATGCTGGGTCTGCCGCCACTGGATCTCTTTATTCAACAGGAGGCCAGTATGGCGGCAATCAGGCTGAAACACTCCGGCATGTGGAAAAACCAAAGGGGCAATCACACCCTAATATGGGAAAGGGCGCTAAACGATGTACCATACATTGAAGCGCCCTGTGACAGAATCCCCAAAACTCATGTGTTCGACAAACTCTATCGAATTCAACTATCAGAGACCGAGCGAGATCAATCAGGAGTTAACGAAGTCCGAATTTACACGGACGGCTCGAAAACCAAAACCGGCACAGGTGCTGGTGTATTCTCAATGGATCTCAACATCAAAGTATCTCTACCGCTAGGGGAACATAGCTCCATATTCCAATGTGAATGTGTAGCAATCACCCAAGCTGCCACCGCAGTCATGGAAAGAAACATCTCTCACTACGGGATTAGAATTCTATCCGACAGTATGGCTGTACTAACGGCGCTGAACGGCAATATTATGTCGTCCAGCCTAATTTATGAATGTCACATAGCATTGCAAAAAATTTCGAACCACAATAGGGTCATCTTGCAATGGATAAAAGGACATAGTGGATCATTGGGTAATGATGCGGCAGACGAACTTGCAAGGAGAGGCTCAGATGTGGGCGTGACCGGCCGCACAACCTTTTTGCCTATCCCATCCGGTCAACTCAGGACCATCAACGCGACAGACAGATGTCAAGCAAGTGTCATGTTAAAGGTTGCGTTCCGGTTTTAATATTAAGCATAATTGTCTATGGCGACATAGAAAATTAATGTTGTAATTCCAATTACTACCCATGGACCTAAAAAAAAAGGCGGACGGAACTTCACTAAGAAACAATTGAAGCACCCATAGTAAGTCAGTGCGCTTGTCCACACAAGCCAGCGCGCACACATTCACACCATAGTAAGTCAGCCGTCGGCCATTACGCTTCGAACGACGCTCGCGTGTTATTCGGCGTTATTTTGTCTAATAAAAATCAAAGTATGCCGCCATGTGTTGCAAAAAGTTGTCTAAACCATAGTAGTTCAATTAAAAAAGCCAGGGGATCACTTTTCATAGTTAAGCATGTCATTTTGAAGCTTATTTCTCGATTTTACGTCAATAAATTTAATAAACATCTCGAAATCAATCAGTGTTGCAACTATTTAAAGGTTCAAATTATTTTAAAATTGGGAGATTTATATTTTATGTTACTATTTATCGTTATTGTATTCTTCTGTATTTTACAGATTTCCCTCGTCAAATGATGCATGGAAAAATGATTGTATAAAATAATAAGGGAGTGTAGACATGGAATAGGAATGTAGAAGTGTAGGAATGGAACATAAAATAGCTTTAATTAAATATTTATAGCCGAAAAATACTTAAACATTCGTTTTCACCACTTAAGTAAATTAGAAGGGATTTCTAGATGTGTCGATAGCAAAAGACAAGTCTACAAAAATTTGAATCACCAAAAGGGATTGTAAAACTTTATTAACATTAAACGAGTTGTAAATATTTTAATATCCAATGTGTTTAAATTATTTTACCTTTATTTAAAAAAAAGATATCCGTAACAAAAAAATTGTAATTAAACTTAAGTTCAAGGGAGATCAAATATTGTTTAAAAATGGGTAATTTTTTCCTTCATCTGGCATCCCTATACAAACGCACACATTCATAAGCATCCGCCATTGTGGTGCTTCACCTTTTTTTTAGGTCCATGTTACTACCTTTTTTTTAAAAAAAAAAATATTATTTTAGCCAGGATTTTAACTAATTATATTATTTTTTCACCCGGTTTCTGTTGTTCTTTTTTGTTGTTATTTTACCCGAGCGACGCTCATTCATTGATTGTATTTTTTTGTTTTTCGTTTTATTTTTCTTTTGTTATTTTCACACGACTGGCGGGTGGACTTTTGAACGCCTTCCAAAACTTTTATTTTTGTTATTTACAAAGTTTTATATTTATATTCATATTGTTATATATACATATTAATTATTTATGTGTTTTTGATGACTAATATTTCAGCACTCAGTGATGATGACAGTTTTGTATCAGCTAGCAGTGGTAGTAATGACAGCTTCAGTAGCATTCCTACTCTTGCTGACACGCTTGAGTCTCAGTTTTCCGGTGTTCCGAAGAATTTCAATGTGGTGCATATAAATGCTCAAAGTATTCCGGCTCATTACAATGATATGCTGGCAAATCTCGACAGTAAAAACATCCACGCAATCCTAGTTTCAGAATCTTGGCTTAAGCCATGTCTTCCATCCACATCCTATTCCTTACCCGGATACCAACTAATTAGAAAATGATCGCACAGGTTGCGGTGGCGGTGGTGTTGCCATATATCTTCGTGCACGTATTCCTTTTTCCGTTGTCGATATGTCGACACAGCCACCGCCGCCGAATGCTGGTGAGCATCTCTTTTTGGAAATAAATCTTCATCATTTGAAGATTTTGCTTGGTGTCTATTATTGCCCTTCCTTGCGTATAGACTATTTTTCCTCTCTCGAAACTCTCCTTGTAAATCTGATGCCTTCTTACAAGCACTCCATAATCATGGGAGACTTTAATACCTGTCTTCTTAAACAAGATTCTCGTTCTTCCTCACTTCGCTCCATTTCACAATCTTGTAATTTATCTCTTCTGCCTTTAACTGCTACTCACCATTTTCCCAACTATACTCCTTCCTTACTTGACCTCATTCTCGTTTCTTCAAATCAACATGTCGCTATGCATGGTCAATGTTCAGCTGACGCTTTTTCTTATCACGATCTCATCTTCCTCTCTTATAAAATCCGACCTCCCAAGTGTAAGCCTAAAACCTTGTTGCAGCGCAGTTTTGGTGGAATGGATCTTGAAAGCCTTCGTGAGGATGCCAGCAACATTGACTGGTCGGATCTAATTGATGCGGATTCGATTGATATAAAGCTTGATATATTTAATTATCGTTTAATCCAGCTTTACGACATCCACGCACCTGTACGCCCAGTAAAGATTAAACATCTTCCAGCGCCGTGGTTAACAAATGATTTAAAATATATTTTGCACAGGAAAGCGGCAGCAAAGGCCAGACTCAAGCGTACGCCTAACGATTTCAATCGTGAGAAATACGTTGCAATCCGCAATCGCAGCAATTTGGTTTGTAGGGATGCACAACGCCGCTATGTTCATAATTCTGTTGAAAATGGTGATCCAGCAAAAGTCTGGAAGTTTCTTAGATCAATGGGAGTTGGAAAGTCACGCCAAGATTCTATTCCTAAGGATATAGATCTTGAACAACTAAACAAACATTTCTCAATTTCTTCTAATTTTAATAGTGCTATTAAAGCCAAAACTCTTGATAATCTTTCATCTCTTCCTACTCCCGATTACTCTCCCTTGGTTTTTAGTCAGTTCTCGGCTTGTGATGTTAAGAAGAGCATTTTATCAATCACTTTAAATGCTGTTGGTAGTGACTGTGTGAGTCGTAAGATGATCCTTCCTATCCTAGATGAAATCCTTTCTGTTATCGGCCATATCCTTAATTGTTCCGTATCCTGTGGTCTTTCCTTCTTCTTGGAAGGAAGCCCAAATTACTCCTCTCCCTAAAAAGTGTAATCCTGTGTCTTTTTCTGAATTCCGTCCTATCTCCATTTTACCGTTTCTTTCCAAAGTCTTAGAACGTCTTATTCATAACCAGCTTAGTGCCTTCCTTTCTAAAAACAGTCTCCTTAATGCTTACCAATCCGGATTTCGTGCAGGACACAGCACTACAACAGCACTTGTTAAAATTACTGACGATATAAGATCGGGTATGGAAAATGGAAAGCTGACTGTCCTGTCCTTATTAGATTTTAGTAACGCTTTTAACACCGTAGATTTTGACATTCTACTTGGCATACTCTGCTCTCTTAACATATCTCCAACGGCAATTGATTGGTTTCGAAGTTACCTGTGTGGCCGCCGACAGCGTATTTGCATTGAAGGCAAGTCGTCTTCTTGGTGCAATACGTCTGCCGGTGTACCGCAGGGAGGCGTTTTATCTCCTCTTCTTTTTGCAATTTTTATAAATTCTATTTCCAACGACATTCTTTCATCCTACCACCTATATGCTGACGATTTGCAAATTTACTCTCAAGCTTCCTTTGACGAATTGTCTGAAGCTGTTAGTACGATAAACAAGGATTTGGCACGTATTTCTGAATGGAGTGCTGCTTATGGCTTAAAAGTTAACCCAGCGAAGACGCAAGTCATTGTTGTTGGCAGCCCGCGTCTGCGTTCTAGAATTAATTGGTTACAGCTTCCTCAGATTGTCTTTGAAGGTTCTAGTATTCCTTATAGTGATACCGTTAAAGATCTGGGTATCCACATAGACAAAGACTTCTCTTGGGCTGCCCAGTTACAAGAAGTAAGTCGCAAATTGTTTGCATTGGCAGGGTCATTGCGAAGGTTGCGTAATTTCCTTCCAACTGCCACTAAGACTGCGCTTGCCCAGTCCCTCCTTCTCCCCATCCTTGACTATGCTGATGCCAGCTATCCAAATCTCAGAAGCACAGTTAGATAAGCTTGAGCGACTTCAAAACTTTTGTATCAGATTCATATTTGGTTTGCGCAAATATGATCATATTTCAGAATTTCGCAATAAACTCAAGTGGTTACCTATCCGTCTTCGCCGGAATACTCACATTTTAACAATGCTTTTAACATTCTATTTAATCCCACTACCCCTTCTTATCTCAAAGAGCGTTTTAAGTTTCTGCACGATGCGCACACTAGAAGTTTGAGGTCATCGGAAAATTTGATACTTTTGATGCCTGTGCACTCCACAAAATTCTATGACGATTCCTTTACCGTCCAGGCTGTCCGCTTGTGGAATGCATTGCCGTTGTTAGTAAGACAAGCCCAGTCACTGGTTTCTTTTAAAAGATTAGTCATAAATCATTTCCATTCTCTGTAATGTATGTATATATCTGTATTAATTTATATGTGTATTCTATTTTATGTGTATTGTATTAATATTACATTGTTATGTTATCTGTTATTTATTGTGCATCACTGCCTACCCTCGTTTTTGATTAAAGTTTTAAAGTTTTAAGTCCATCCTAAGGTTGTCTGGAAGATATCGCTATAAGCGATAAGACCGCCGTTGTACCCTTAAAATTAACAATATTGTAAGTTTGTATTTTTTATTCATTTTGGTGTACAATAAAGTATATTCTATTCTATTCTATTCTATTCTATTCTATTCTATTCTATTCTATTCTATTCTATTCTATTCTATTCTATTCTATTGTAGATGTTAAATTTATGTTTCCATTATAGATGTTACATTTAAGTTTCCATTGTGGATGGTTTCATTTCAGTTTCTGTTGTGGTAGTAGATGTTTTATTTTAGTTAAGCCACATTTAATCGGGCACGCCGCAATTGCGGCGGTAAGAACCCTCTTTGAGGAGTGGCTGGAGAGAAGTCATGGCGTCCTGACCTACCGCTTGACCTGTGTACCTGTGTCTGATGCGAAAGGAGGAGACGCCTGGGTGTCACCACTGCGAAGATCGCCCGGAGGACACGGTGGAGCATACGGTGCAAGACTGCCCAGCTTGGGCGGAGCACCGACGTGTCCTCACGGCTGCGATAGGCGGAGACCTCTCGCGCCCGGCATTGGTTGCGGCCATGCTGCGGGGCGAGACGGAGTGGGAAGCGGTCAGCTCCTTCTGCGAAGCAGTAATGCTCGTAAAGGAGGAGGCAGGCCGCGAGCGAGAGAAGACAGCGTCCTCCCTCCGCCCCAGCCGCAGTGGTAGGCGCCCACGGCGACGGACGTCGCTCGATGATCTCCGGCCACCGTAGGCGCGGGCATGCGGGCAGCGAGTAAAGGGCAACTCGCTGCCCGACCAAGGACCATGCCCGGGTCGACGGCGCGTTGTGTCCCACGCACGCCTCAAAGAGCGTCAGCATAATGACGGGGCCCCCCTCTCAGAGGGCCAAAGCCTGCCGGGGTCGCGGGATTATTCCCTTACCGTAACCCCGGAACTTAACAGGCTATGAAGGACACCGTGGATTTTAGTCAGTAGAAGTCTGACAGTCCCTCCCGCCCTGCCCGGGGTTGGAGGACTCATTTGATGATTTTACCACGCTAAAAAAAAAAAAAAAAAGGCCACATTTAATAATGTATGATGCTTAATGTTGACTGTCGTAACAAAGTAATTACCAGATAAGTTTTCTTTGTGTTTTGAATTACTAGGCGATTGATATAATTTTAAGATTTGGTCTAATTGACGTTACAATTTTTTTTTTTATTCTCTCTGCTGTAAATGTTTAGAACAAACAAATTTACTTTGAATCACTTGTATGTTTACATAACTATTTTAAGCATGAGGTCTCTCAGCCAAGAGTGTAGGGCAGTGGCGTAGGGCAGAAAATTTTGAAGGGGAACCCGGACCAAAACTTGAATTCTATTAACTATAGCTTTGGGCTAATTTTAGTATTTTTAGTTTAAACATTCAACAACAATTTGGGGCACTAGAATTGTAATATCCGTAGCACCGGTTATAACATCGCCCACGTACTTACATAATAAGCTAAAAATGTTCATAAAATAAAAACTACTGTAACAAACCAAATTAATTTTTATAGGAACAAATGGCAGGTATCGAGGCATCGAATAATATAACCCATATAGGTGCAAAGTTCCCATCACCATTTAATGAATTAAGTCCAAATACAAGATAGCTGCTATAAACCGTTCAGGAGTTCTCTGAACTATCTTCGTTTTCGTCATCAGACCCCTAATGACAATTGCAACCCGTCTAGGTGAAAAGTTCTCATCAATACAAATTAATGAAGCTTAAACACAAGGTAGCTGCTGTGAATCGTTGAGGAGTTCTCTCAATGTCTCTCGGCTGCTGCTACATCTGCAAGCTGATTTACATCTCTGACGTCTCACAAGGCTCAGTTGAAAACCAGCGTCAGGCACCTTGTGGCCTGACTTTATGCTGAACTATTTGGCACAGCCGTGAGGCACAGCCGTGAGGCACACGGTATCTTTCATGGCATTATCGTATTTAATTATATCTAATTGTGTGCATATGGCTTGCCAAATAAAGTTATTTTCTTTCTTTCTTTCTTTTCTCCATCATCAAGATATTATACTCCAGACCTTTATTTGAAATACTTAATGAAAAAAACTTACAAACACACTAGTCGCCCGTAAGATTTTTGAAAGTTCCACTCGACTTCTCCAGTCTTCTATCATCAAACCCTGATTTTCTTAACATGGGACCACCTTTAAAATATCTACTTTCCAACAAAAAAAGAATGATCAAAATCGGTTCTTAAACGACAAAGTTATCCCGCGAACAAAAAACAAAAACATTGTAATATTTAATTTTCTGGATACTTCGTCCGTAATCCGTATTCAATGGATACGGTACGGACGAATTGAGTATTTGAGTAACCTAACCTCCTTGTCCACCTTTTCTGTAGTCTGTTATCCAATTATTACAGTTACAATCATAAATATTGAACATTATTGGTATTCCTAACTCTAAAAAATTCTATGTTTACAAAACCTTATACTAATCGCCTACAGATCTTAACACCGTGATTCAAAAATGTGACGAAATTGCACAACGCCATCTAGTTGAAAACTTGTAACTAACGTACACTGTTTTGCAGTGAACATTACCAAACATTATCATTGAACTGAACGAACCATGTTTTTACTGCGCTAACTACGCAAAACTTATCAATTACAAAAATAATACAAAATCAAAAACAAATGTAGAGTTGAAAACTATTGAGGAACAACTCGCACATCCCTGTTTAAAATATTAGTTATCTGTGGTTAAGTTGATCGATGTTCTCGCTGTATCCGCTTGCTAAGAAAAATGTCGGTGCGTAATCTTGTGAAAGTTAAAATAAAACAAAGTTGATTTATTAAAGTATAGTTTATTTAAAACCTGTTAGTCCGAACCCACGATTAAATTCAACAGTGGTAGCAGAGCGTGGTTCATTCGGACTAGCATAATAGTTAAATTGGAAAAGTTCAGAAAAAAGATTGTTGTCCAAAATGGCGACCATGTCGTGCGAGAAAGAAAAATTTCGGATTGAGCCGTTTCGTGGAAAAGCATTTAATACATGGGCATTTCGCATGAGAAGTATTTTGAAGGAAAATGATTGTTTAAGTGCTATAAAAAATGCAGATTATTCAGAGAAGAAGGAAAATACAAAACAAGAATCACGTGCCCAGGCGTTGATTATCGCAGGAGTGGCAGACTCTCATATCGATTATGTTAAAAAGAATACAGCTTATCTTATGTGGACCAGCTTGGAAGAAAACTTTCAAAGTAAAAGCACCGTGGGCACTCTTTTCCTAAGAAGAAAATTGTCAGAAATAAAATTTAATGAAAAACGATCTTTACAAGAACATCTACTTGAAATGGAAAGTATATTTAACGAGTTGACTGGAGCAAATGTAAAATTATCTGAAGAGGAACGCGTAAACTACATTTTATTGTCGATGCCAGACAGCTATAGCAACATAATTACTGCATTAGAAACATTGGAGAGTTTGTCATACATTTTTGTGAAAAAAAGATTGCTAGCTGAAGAGGAAAAACGTCAAAAGCATAATAATCAAACACAGGATAACGTCAATCAAGAGGCATTTAACTGTTTTACATGCGGGAAGCCAGGGCACAAAAGATATCAGTGTAGAGGTAGAGGAAATTATCATGGATACCATGGGAAAAATAATTACACAGAACGAGGACAAAGGTATGGACAAAACCAAGTATATGAACAAAATCAAAGACATGGACAAAGTCGAGGATACAATCAAGGAGCTAGACAAGGATATGGCAGAGGTACTGGTCAAGGATATGACAGAGGTGCTGGTCAAGGATATGACAGAGGACAAGGACGTGGATTCAGTAGAGGCAGAGGACAACGTGAAGGACAGTCGTATCATGCAGGAACCAGTCAGGAAGGAAGAAGGAGCAGCGGAGCAGCGTTTATTAGTGATTTGAATGAAGTGGAAGTGCATAGTGCAGATAAAGGTAATACAGTTGAATTTATAATTGACTCTGGGTGCTCTGATCATCTAATTAATAATAAAGACTTGTTTGAAGACTATATTGAGTTGAAAAATCCTAAAAATATAGCTGCAGCTAAAAATGATGTAGCTTTACAAGCAATAGGTATTGGTAATATTAAAGCTAAGTGTTATGTTGGAAAAAGGAGTACAGAGTGTACTATAAAAAATGTTTATTATGTTCCGGAGTTAAGAAAAAACTTATTGTCAGTGTCTAAAATGGAAATGTCAAACATGTCTGTATATTTTGAAAGAGGTAAAGTAAGAATTTATAACCATTTAAATTGTTTGTTAATGATTGGAAATCTTGAAGGCTCTTTGTACAAAATAAAGTTTTATGTTGATAAATTAAACACTAATAATTGTTTTTCAACAACAGATGAGGCTAAATTGTGGCACAGAAGATATGGCCATTTAGGAATGCATAATATAGATATTTTGATTAAAAATGATATGGTGAAAGGTTTAGAAAAATTAAAACACACTAAATATGAACATACTTTATGTGAACCGTGTATTTTGAGTAAAATGACACGACAGCCATTTAATAGGACAGGTTACAGGGCGAGCAAACCCCTCCAGCTGGTTCACACAGATGTGTGCGGGCCAATAACACCTGTAAGTAGAGAAGGGTTTAATTACTTTGTAACATTTATTGATGATTACACACATTGTGTTATAGTTTATTTGATGAGACAGAAATCTGAAGTTTTCGAAAAATTTCAGGATTATTATTATTTTGCAACAAAACATTTTAACTGTGATTTATTAAAGTTACGTTCAGACAATGGGAGAGAATATGTAACAAGAGAATTTCACATGTTTTGTAGAAATAATGGAATACAATTACAATACACAGTCCCCTACAATCCAGAGATGAATGGAGTTGCTGAACGTATGAATAGAACTTTAGTAGAAAAGGCAAGATCCATTTTGTTAGATTCTGAGTTAGATAAAAAGTTTTGGGGAGATGCAATTTTATATTCAGCATATGTAACCAATAGAAGTCCAACAGTAGGCAGGAATCAAACCCCTAGTGAGTTATGGGAGGGAAGAAAACCAGATGTGTCAAATATGCGTATTTTTGGCTGTATAGCTTATAATCACATACCTAAACAATTAAGGAAAAAATTAGACAATACAGGAAAGAAAATGATTATGATAGGTTATGCTATAGGAGGATACAAACTTTATGATGAAGAAACAAACAAAGAAGTTATTGCTAGAAATGTGATATTTGATGAAAGTGGAAAAGTTGAATTAGAGTACTTACCTGGAATGGACGATTCGCAGCAGAGATCAGAACCTGAAGAGAGACGTGGAGAAAAATACTCAGAAAGACAAAGAGAGGAACAGGTCGAGATATATGAAGAGAGATCCGAAAACACCATCACACCTGAAAATAAAATAAAATAAAATGAAAATACACACAAGTTAGGACAACAGAAGAAAAATGAAAATAAAGAAAAAAATAAAAGTAGAATGAAAGAAAATGATGAAACAGAAATTGCAGAGGTATCAGAGAAAGGAAGAGCTGTAGAAAAAGGAAGAGCTGTAGAAACAGGAAAAGCTAAAAGAAATATAAGAAACCCAAAATGGCAGAAAGATTATGTTATGGGTGATTTTAGTGGAGATGAATATGAAGATGCATTATATTGTCTAATGACATGTCATGAAGAAGTTCCAGAAACTCTTGGTGAAATTAGTCAAAGAAAAGACAAAGATGATTGGATGAAAGCTGTAAAAGCAGAAATAGATGTTTTAGAAGAAAGTGGAACTTGGAAAGAAGTACCTCAACAAAACAATGTAAAGTTACTTGATAGTAAGTGGATATTTACAAAGAAGAATATAGGAGAAAATAATACAATATGCAAAGCAAGATTGGTTGTTCGTGGTTTTCAGCAAAAAGATGTACAAGAAGATGTATACTCACCGGTTTTGAAACTTCAAACAATGAGAACGTTATTGTCAGTTGCAGCACACAGGAATTATGACATACATCAGATGGATGTTAAAGGAGCATTTTTGTATGGTCGTATAGATGAAGAAGTTTATCTTAAACCACCTGAGGGTGTCAATGTTAAGAAAGGATATGTTTTGAAATTGACTAAGTCTCTTTATGGGTTAAAGAAGTCACCAAAATATTGGTATGAGCATTTTAATGATGTAATCACAAAGTATGGTTTTAATCGGTCAAAGAATGATTATTGTTTGTATAGTAAAGGAGATTTATATTTGCTTTTGTATGTTGATGATTTATTAATTCTAGGATCAAACACTAAAGACATAGTTTCATTAAAAGATTTTTTAAAGACAAAATTCAGAATGAAAGATATGGGGAATAGTAAGTTAACATATTTAGGAATTTCAATTCAAAAGACAGATGATGGTATTTTAATTGATCAATCAAAATATTTACAAAATGTTCTGATACAGTATAACATGGAAAATTGTAAGGGTAGTAAAATACCAATGGATGCAAATTTTAAATTGTATTGTGATGAAAGTAATATTGATATGTCATATGAAAGACAGTGCAGGTCATTAATAGGATCATTAATGTATGCCACAGTAGGTACAAGGCCAGATCTAGCTGCATCTGTTTATTATTTGAGTAGATTTCAGTCAAAGCCAAGCATTGAATTGTGGAGAGCCTTAAAGAGAGTACTAAGATATGTGAAGAATACTGTTCATTTTGCATTGTTGTATACTAAATGTAATTCAAGCATACCATTGTTGGGTTATGCAGATGCTGATTGGGCTAGGGACGATGATAGAAAGTCAACATCAGGATATTTGTTCAAAGTTTTTAATAATACTGTAATTTGGAAGTCTAAAAAACAAAGTACTGTTGCTTTAAGTACAACAGAAGCAGAATTTGTATCATTGTGTGAATCCATTATGGAAGCTTGTTGGATGTTAAAGTTATTTGCAGATTTAAATATTAATGTTAAAAATGTTCTTATTTTTGAAGACAATGTCAGTACTATTAAGTCAATTAGTAATCCTGATCAGAAAAGGTTAAAGCATGTTGATGTAAAGTTCAATTTCATAAAGCAAAAGGTTGAAGAGGGTTTAGTTACAGTAAAGTATATCAATACTAAAGAGCAGTTAGCAGATATCCTAACCAAGCCATTGTGTAAAAGTATTTTTGTTAAATTAGTGCAGAGTTTAGGTTTAAGTGAACGGTATGTGCTCGTTGAGGAAGAGTATTGAGGAACAACTCGCACATCCCTGTTTAAAATATTAGTTATCTGTGGTTAAGTTGATCGATGTTCTCGCTGTATCCGCTTGCTAAGAAAAATGTCGGTGCGTAATCTTGTGAAAGTTAAAATAAAACAAAGTTGATTTATTAAAGTATAGTTTATTTAAAACCTGTTAGTCCGAACCCACGATTAAATTCAACAAAAACAATGGTATTCAAAACTATAAAAATATAAGCGGGCCAAAACTAATGTGAATCCAAATAAAACTATCTAAACAAATTACGAAGTCCAGTATCATTCCATCTCGTTCTGGCGTAAGCATTACATATCTCTGTCCTTATCATAAGCCGGAGACATTCGGCTTACCAGCGTCCTTAATTCAGCGGTGTTATGTAGCGCCAAGCTCACGATCGCTACTAGAGGAACTACGATCGGGATTCCTGATTTGCCGTGCGGCTTACAAACCTTTCTGTTTTGCGGGAGTTGAAATTGTTTATTATTTCTTTGATTGTTAGTTTTAGTTTTAGAATGTTTTTCTTTGATTGTTATTTTTACAAGTAATGTAGCTTCGTATTTTTTTTTTTAATGGTAAATGAAAATCATTGATATTTATATTGCTATATTTCGAAAGTAATGCCGATAGGAATCGGCATGTTAGGTAGCTTCGCTGCTGGTGTAGGGTTTATTCAAGTTATCACATGAGGCGTGCGTGAGGGCATACACGTCGTCAGGACAGTCGAGTGTAGGGTTTTAATGATTTTATTAAGGCGGTTTTACTTTTGAGAAATGGCAACACAGTCCAACCGTCAATTGTGTGGGAGAAAGGGTAGTTTATAAACCTTGATACTTGGCCGAGAGAGCTCAGTTTGTTCTTATCTACTGTGGTGACTGTATAAAATAAAAAGTGAATATAAGTCTGTAAGTCTGAATAATAAAAGTATAAGTCTGTCTCCAGTGAGTTTTATTATACTTCCTATGCCCTTTACGTTCCGGGGCCACGGTATCCTGGGTTAAGAAAAAACCCGTGACCCCAGCAAGCATTTGGCGTGAAACACGACGCGCCAACGACCCGGGCTTGGTCCTTCGGACGGCGAGCTACCCATCACTCACCGTCCGCAAGCCCGCTCCGCCGCTGTGCCCTCTGCTGATCAGAGGGACACGTGTTGGAGCATCCACACGATAGGCTATTCGCATATGGGCAAAGAGACCACTTAGGCACACAGTGCCTAAGGAAGAGTTTTTGCCCGCATTCCAGGGTGCACCGGCCCGGAAAACTGGTCTTCCCCTCGGACGTATCCGACAAGGAACTCCAGTTCACGGGCGCACGTGGAGGTTTCCTGTCATAGCAACCCAGTCTAAATAGCTTGTCATGAAACCATTGTGTAGCGTTGTAGTCGATTTGCAAAAAACCGACTAAACGCACCTCACTAATAACGTTGCCCATCACTAAATCTTCCACATATGAACGCGTCATCGCTTGGCGGCGTTCGTGTGTGCTATATAAGGGCCCGCTTCGTTAGTTATTTCTTTTTCGAATCGGAAGCCGCTTTTACTCAAAAACCCCGAGCTAAACGGGTAAGTGCTCATGTGATTTCAATTGTACGCTGTCCTGCCAGATCGCATTTCTTTGTATTTCTTTGTGTGCGCGGTCTGGCAGCCATTTTATTGTATCAGCGTTATTTTCACCATTACTTTCGAAAAGCTATATGTACTCATCACCTTTTCTTCTTCATTGCACCTCACTGTGAATGCGCCCACATGCTTTTCGCACCCTACGCTATGCTTGCCTCGCCGCGCTGTGCCTAGCTGCTCGCTTAAATCGCCTGGCCACGCGGCGAGGAAACTTCGAGAATGCCTGGAGCATGTGCGCGCATACCTACCTCTATTGTAAGCCACCGCGATGGGTGAGTCTTCCACCAATCCCCTTGCTTTGGGCTTGCGGCTGAAGGACCCACACATCGACGGAGGCTTGCAGAGCTACGGCACGACGCTTACGCACGCACCCTTCTCCGCACTCGTTCCAGGGTTCCTGGCTACGGCTAACAACCAAACCTACGGCTTCACCTCTGAACCGTCAGACGTCCTGCTGCCTCCCGGCCTACCCCGGGAGAGAGACGCCTGACGATACAACGCGGCCACTAACGCCGTTGGCACCCCGTGGGAGCTGAGGCCCACGCCGCCACCTGCCGGCTTTGCCTCGCTGGCACGTCGCCACGCGCACGGCCCTAACGGTCCGTGAGCCCGCCACCTGATCCGGCCACCCACGCGGCGCGTGAGTGCCGAGACCTCACGCCAGCCGCGTGTGGAGGTGCCTGCCTGAGCGGGCCACGTGCCTCGCTGTGCCCTGCCTGCGCGGGCCACGTGCCTAGCGGAGGGCACTCACAGCCTGCCTGCTGCCTGCCGATCTACGTGCCTGCTTCTTTTAAGGCGGACGCGTCTGCCACGCGCTCGCCTCCTGCCCTGCATCGTCGTCTTCGGCGTCCTAAAGCCCAGGGCAGTACCTCTCTAACCAAGTGACCAGTGACAAGTGCCTAGAGACCATAGAACCTATTACCCTGAATCTATTCTGTGTGCTCGTGCTCCCTTATTAAATGTTTTAAGTGACATTTGGTTTCATTTACTACCTACCTAGAAACCCGCTTGCCACAATTGCTTTGCCATATTTTTAACTTTTAGTGGCAATTCTTAAAAATATTAGAAAAAAACAGCACATGTTTTTTTCCATTGATCATTTTCGTAAAAAAAATCATTACCAAGGGCTAATTTGAAAAGATGTAGTCTACAAATGAAACGTAATTGATTTATACGTTTAGACAACGACAAAGTTAAACACCGTGAAAAAAAATGAAAAAAAAGCCGGAAACTAAAAAAAAACACTTTTTTTAAACATTTTGGAAAAAAAAACTGTTTTTTTTTCAACCCTGATTCCAAGTTTCTGATACATTGTAAGCGTAGGCGCCATCTTCACTGCTCGACGGTTGGCTGCCAAGTTAGATAAGCCTCCTGCAGACACACGCGATTCTCCGCGCGTGGCGATTGTTGGAAAAACCTACTTAGTCCATTTTCTATGAAAACACCCATAATATATCTATTCACACTGAAGCGGCGCGGCGTATCGCGTTTCTAATATTATTATTGTGACGGCTCGCGGCAAGATTGACTCGCGACAAGTGCGTCACGCCAGGCGACACAAATCAGTCCAAGTGTAGAACATTTTGTATAGAACCGATTTTGTCGCCGCGGTTCCGCCGCGATTAACGCGGCGACACGGCGACAGTCATTTAATTATTATAAAAGACTAGCTTCTACCCGGGGTTTTACCCGCGTTATTTTAGGCGTCTGGCCCCAATGATATTATAAGTACAAAAATAATATCATTGTCTGGCCCTATCAGAGACATTAAAATATATAAGTACTTACGAGCAATAGACATCACGAACAAAATTGTGTTCTCATTGCTCAGAGAAAAAATAATTCAAGAAGACTTCAATAGATGGCGTTACATGTATCGATTTGATTTAGAAGTTCAAGTATCTGTTTTAATTGGAGGTTGAAAAAATATGTCCTTGTATTTAAAAATCCCCTTAGCACAAAAAAAAGGAATAATGGGCTCCTAGTTTCAAATTCCATGATTTTATTAAATAATATTACTGAGCACAGCTGCCTCTGGTGAATACAATTTGTACAGACGCCAGCACGTCAACCTACCCGAATCTGTCAGATTTTACCATTCAAACATGAACCTTCCACTCTTGTGATAAGGTTGAAATTCTATTAAAGAAATCTGACAGATTGTGGAAGCTTGATGTGCTGGCGTCTGTACTACGTTGTAGTTTGCTCACTCATTTAATGTTTATAGATGGCGTTGTTATCATTTTCTGAGTTTTACTACACACCTCAACTTTTTGTATTTTTTTCGAGATCAGGGATTGATTCTGATGACAAATCGACTTTTTATTTTGGGTTAATTCCTAAACTACTGAAAACTTTCCTATAAAATTTTCCTCAAATATTCCTAATAATATTATGCTTCTGTCAATAAGCTATGTAATAATACGCTATTGTAACTGGGAGATAAGCAATTTTGAATCATGTTATTTAAAAGAATGTTTTGAGTTAGCGGCCAATTATTAATTACCTATTAAACTTGATAAATACAAAAATTACATTAGTATTGTATCTGTGTGAACCAAAACCAAGGGCAAATCGCAGAGATATTTTTTTCACTTTAGGCACAGAAAATATTGTCACGTCGATCGAATTGCGAGATCTATCCTACCTATAAGCTTCTCGAAAGTTCCACAAGGTTCTCGACAATTTTACTAAAGATCAGTCAGGAAATTTCTAGAAAATTCTACCCTGTTATGTGGGTATTATTATATATTCTGTGCCCTGTTCTAGATAGTTCTGGAATGGAAGATTAGTAAATAAAATTATAACCAAATAAAATTAAATTATAACAAAGTAGGTACTATGGAGGCGTACCACCCATAGCGTAAATTAAATCTGAATTGAAGTCTTGGTCTAGTGGTACTGTGATATATGAACGTATCTTGACGAACAGGTCGGGTTCGAATTTTGGAAGATTTCAGAAAATCATAAGAATATTTATTTGTTTATATTCATTTGTAACATTATTTTTTATTTACTTTTTATTTTTTTTTAGAATAATGTTATTATTTTCTGTAAAGAAGTAATAAAGTTCTAAGTTGTGAAAACATTTGCTGTGCAAAATCCTACTACTATTATAAAGGCGAAAGTTTGTAAGTATGGATGTATGGATGTATGGATGTATGGATGTTTGTTACTCTTTCACGCAAAAACCACTGAACGGATTTGGCTAAAATTTGGTACACAGATAGTTTAGAACCTGGATTAACACACAGGATAGTTTTTATCCCGATTTTATGTTCCCGTGGGATAATTTTCGAGTTGTAGCGGGTGAAACCGCTGGCAACAGCTAGAATGGGATGGAAACGGATGGAGTGAGATGGAGTGGGATGGAGTGGGATGGAGTGGGATGGAGTGGGATGGAGTGGGATGGAGTGGGATGGAGTGGGATGGAGTGGGATGGAGTGGGATAGAGTGGGATGGAGTAGGATGGAGTGGGATGGAGTGGGATGGCGTAGGATGGAGTGGTATAGAGTAGGATGGAGAGATACATAATCGGGATTTAATTTAAGTTCATGAGTGACTATATCGTCCAGCGCACATTCAAAATCAGTACGCAACGAATCTATTGTTTCACAATCACACAAAAATGATTCTATATCGAATTCCTCCGAATCAAAATTTCTCAATTTATCGCAAATACGCTGCATACGAGAGAATATTCGATCTCTTTTTCCTAATAATCGTATAAGAGTAATATCTGTAGGCGCCATCTAGCATGGCGATGGAGTGAGATGGAGTGAGATGGAGTGGGATGGAGTGGGATGGAGTGAGATGGAGTGGGATGGAGTGGGATGGAGTGGGATGGAGTGGGATGGAGTGGGATAGAGTGGGATGGAGTAGGATGGAGTGGGATGGAGTGGGATGGCGTAGGATGGAGTGGGATAGAGTGGTATGGAGTAGGATGGAGAGGGATGTAGTAGGCTGAAGTGGGATGGAGAGGGGTGGAGTGGATTAGAGTGGGATGGAGAGGGATGGAGTAGGATGAAGTGGGATGGAGTTGGATGGAGTGGGATGGACTGGGACGCAGTGGGATAGAGCAGGAAGGAGTGAGATGGAGTGGGATGGGGTGGAATGGAGTGGGATGGATTGAAATGGAGGGGGATGGAGTGGGGTGGAGTGGGGTAGAGCGGGACGGATTTTGATGGAGTGCTATGAAGAGGGATGGAGTGGGATGAAGTGGGATGGAGTAGGATGGAGTGGGATGGAATGGGATGGAGAGGGATGGAATGGGATGGAGTGGGTTAGAGTGCGATGGAGGGGGATGGAGTGGTATGGAGTCGGAGGCAGTGGGATGAAATGGGATGGAGTGGGATGGAGTGGGATAGAGTGGGATGGAGTGGGGTTGAGTGGAGTGGTGTAGGATAGAGTGGGATGGAGTGGGATGGCGTAGGACGGAGTGGGATGAAGTGGTATGGAGTAGGATGGAGAGGGATGTAGTAGGCTGAAGTGAGATGGAGTGGGATGGGGTGGAATGGAGTGGGATGGATTGAGATGGAGAGGGATGGAGTGGGGTGGAGTAGGGTAGAGCGGGATGGATTTTGATGGAATGCTATGGAGTGGGATGAAGTGGGATGGAGTAGGATGGAGTGGGATGGAATGGGATGGAGAGGGATGGAATGGGATGAAGTGGGTTAGAGGGTGATGGAGGAGGATGGACTGGTATGGAGTGGGATGGAGTGGTATGGAGTCGGAGGCAGTGGGATGGAATGGGATGGAGTGGGATGGAGTGGGATGGAGTGGGATAGAGTGGGATGGAGTGGGATTGAGTGGAGTGGAGTAGGATAGAGTTCTGGAGTGGCATGGCGTAGGACGGAGTGGGATGGAGTGGTATGGAGTAGGATGGAGAGGGATGTAGTAGGCTGAAGTGGGATGGAGAGGGGTGGAGTGGATTAGAGTGGGATGGAGTGAGATGGAGAGGGATGGAGTGGGATGAAGTGGGATGGAGTTGGATGGAGTGGAATGTAATGGGATAGACTAGGACGCAGTGGGTCAGAGCGGGATGGAATGAGATGGAGTGGGATGGGGTGGAATGGAGTGGGATGGAGTGGTATGTAGTGGGATGGAGAGGGATGTAGTGGGATGGAATGGGATGGAGTGGGATGGAGCAGGCTGGATTGAGATGGAGAGGGTTGGAGTGGGGTAGAGCGGGACGGATTTTGATGAAGTGCTATGGAGAGGGATGGAGTGGGATGAAGTGGGATGGAGAAGGATGGAGTGGGATGGAATGGGATGGAGAGGGAAGGAATGGGATGGAGTGGGTTAGAGAGCGATTGAGGGGGATGAAGTGGTATGGAGTGGGATGGAGTCGGATGCAGTGGGATGGAATGGGATGGAGTGGGATGGAGTGGGATGGAGTGGGATGGAGTGGGATGGAGTGGGATGTAGTGGGATAGAGTGCGATGGAGTGGGATGGAGTGGGATTGAGTGGGGTGGAGTAGGATAGAGTGGGATGGAGTGGGATGGAATGGGATGGAATGAGATGGAATAGGTGCTCTAATTGAATAGTACTGCCTTTGAACTACAGAGGGCGTTTATTACAAACACGTCTAATATTCTTGGAAATTCTAAATAAATTCTTAATATAGGGTTTATATAAAAACGATATGATTTTTATGAAACCTGGCAAGAATTAAGCGCTTCGCACTAAAAAAAATACATTGTCAAATTCCGACATCCACGCGAACGAAGTCGCGGGCACAGCTAGTAGGGAATAAACAAAAAAGCCGGAGGCCAGCAAAAGTAGTAAAGTAACAACATTATAAAATGTAATATTGACAAGACGAGTGAATAAAATTATATGGAAACAAATAGGTACTACAACGTATATGAAGGCTATTTTGTACCACCCATAGCGGGAATTCAATCTCTAATGTAACGCTAGGTTGGTCTAGTGGTATCTGTGTAGATCCTGAAGGACGAGTGCTGGGTTCGAATCTCCGTCGAGTATTAGAAATTTTATTTAGATTCTTTTTATTTACTCTTAATACCTATTTCCTTTTTATATTTTTAGAATAATTAATAATAATAACATTTTCTTTACAATAAAAAGAGACGTTTGGCGAACAGTTCAGAAACAGGTGAAACTTCGGAAATCAAATCAAATCGTTTATTTCAACTAGGCCAATTACAGGCACATAAGAATTGTCAAAAGACATAAAATAAAACAAGTATAAAAATCGTTATGGTGCTACGGTCCCAGACACAAGACATAAAAACTGTGGAAGTACCGTAGGTGCTCATTCCAAGGCGTAGAAATTCATACCTGGGAACACTCTTTGTTTATCTGAGAACGAAAATATTTCGTGGCGATAGATCTATTTATTAGGTGATACAACTTGATGACAAATATAAATTTTGGTGACAAAAAATATAGTTCCTTACGATTTTTCTAATCCAGTAGAATAGCGATTAATACAAAGTTCGCTCAAAGTACTAATAATAATCTTAACCCAGTCTGCAAAAAATTAAATTTCAACTTTAGCCATAAGTTTCCCTTTGTAGGTACTAAATAAAACGTAAACAATAACCACCACTTCGGCACTCACAGAAAGGATGAAAATTTTCAATTATGAATTTGAAGTGGGGCGGGAAGAAAGAAACAGAGCAACATTACAGCTTTAATAAAAAAACAACCACAAAAAGGAGTAAAATAACCTACAAAACTTTTCTTTCGGAAGTCGGTGACTTTTTTATTAATTTATTGTCTCTTTTGCCACTGACTTCCGAAAGAAAAGTTTTGTAGGTTATTTTACTCCTTTTTGTGGTTGTTTTTGAAGGCGGTCACATTTTTTTTGAAAAAGTTTTTATTTTACTCTTTTTAGTTTAAATATTCAACCAAAATTCTTGTCAAATACATTATTTTCTTACATGTGCACTAGAATTTTGTAATCCGTAGCACCGGTAATAACATCGTTATCATCTCTTTCATTCATTCCCTATCTCAAAAACTGCTGAACCGATTTTGATGAAATTTGCAGTATTCCCTAAGTCAAACGATACCTAGTACAACAAAAAAATAATTACTTAAATCGGACTTATAGTTCCGGAGATAAGCGAACTCAAACATAATTTTCTTACTTGAAGAGTTGTACCTTCCATCATCAGCTCAGCTACATGAGATGATGATTTCCATACGCAAGTACTTGAATTACTTCATAAGATTTGCGAAAAACTATGTGTCAGCTAATAAAATTTGAGGGTTGCCCTCGATTTCTCCAAGATCCAATCATCAGATCCTGAAATGGTGACAATGGGACCACACGGAAAGCATCAGCTTTCGAATAAAAAAAGAATAATGAAAATCGGTTCACCCAGTCGCAAGTTATGAGGTAACAAACATAAAAAAAAAAAAAAAATACAGTCGAATTGATAACCTCCTCCTTTTTTTGAAGTCGGTTAAAAATGCAATAAGTCTGCTATATTTTTATAGCTTTAAAAAAAAACTATATTCCGACAAAAAAATGTTGGCAACCCTATTTGTCGGCCGGCGGCACCTTTGATTCTTTTTACCGCTGTCGCTTCCTGGAACTCATTTTTGATTTATTATAGTGCGCAGCGACGGCGACGGCGGCGCGTTCAAAGAAAAAGTATGTGCCGGGCGTTTTGCTTTGTAAAATTGTTGGATGGAATTTAGACCTTATTTTATAACTATAACGTTGTACCTAATTCGGTTCTGAATCGAGACGACAAATTTCTCAGAACGTTCTGAGAAATAGGCGGTCTTTTGAAGAATAAATTGTTGGATGGAATTAAAAAACCGACCAAGTGCGAGTCGGACTCGTCCATAAAGGGATCCGTAGCAGCAAGTTACATATATAAAAGTTCTTGTAGTTGGTTGTAACTTTAATTTGAATTTACCTAGAATTGCGGTTTACGATTTATGACATACCTATTAAAAAGAAGTACTAATAACGTGATTTCGTTAAAACCAATTTTGAGTGGTAGTTTGCATAGTAATGTTTAACATTTATATTTTTTTAGTTTTATCATTCTTTTATTTTAGAAGTTACAGAGAGGGAGGAGGGGGCACACATTTTACCACTTTGGAAGTGTCTCTCGCGCGAACTGTTTAGTTTGGAAAAAAAATGATAATTATGTAACCTCAATATAATTTTTGATGAATGATATCTTCAAAAAATTAGGTTCTTCATACAGATGTGCCCGACCAATTTCTCATTTTGCATGAAAAACCATTTTTTTTTTGAGAATTTCCAATAGGTAATCTTGGAATAAAAATTAAGTTATGTTAGTAACATGGGCTGGGTTACCCCACGAGAGGTTTTGCGCTTTTGGCGTTAGACGTTGTATATGTATTTGTATACCTGACACGCATGAGTTTGGTGGAAAAAAATTGAGTTTTAATTCTAATATGGGGATAATAATTGTATCTAGTATGGGGAACCCCCAAAGTTTGTTTTTTGAATGTTTGAATTTTTTTTTATGTTTTTTTGAAAGTTCTAATGCGGCTCACATGATACATCTAATTACAAGTTTCACTTGGATAGCTCTTATACTTTCGAAGAAAAGTGGCTGTGACATACGGACGGACAGACGGACATGACGAATCTATAAAGGTTCCGTTTTTTGCCATTTGGCTACGGAACCCTAACAAGCAGGGTTCACTTCTCTTTGCAGGGCGTGGCTCTGCGGTGCCGCGCGGCGCTCGTCTTGTCGCGCGGCGCGCGCGCCTTGCCGCGCCGCGGCGTGGTGTCCTTACCGTAGTGAATTTAGAGTTTATATTTTTGTGGCAATTTGTCGCAGCGGGAGACGCCGCGTTCCGCGCGCGCTGGCGCTGGTTGCCAATGTAATTTCCACTCTAAATGTACTACGATTGGGTTCACTTCTCTTTGCAGGGCGTGGCACTGCGGTGCCGCGCGGCGCTCGTCTTGCGCGGCGCGCGCGCCTTGCCGCGCCGCGTCGTCGTGTCCTTACTGTAGTAAATTTAGAGTATATATTTCTTTGGCAATTTGTCGCAGCGGGAGCCGCCGCGTTCCGCGCGCGCTTGCTTTGTTTGCCAATGTAATTTCCACTCTAAATGTACTACGATTGGGTTCACTTCTCTTTGCAGGGCGTGGCTCTGCGGTGCCGCGCGGCGCTCGTCTTGTCGCGCGGCGCGCGCGCCTTGCCGCGCCGCGGCGTGGTGTCCTTACCGTAGTGAATTTAGAGTTTATATTTTTGTGGCAATTTGTCGCAGCGGGAGACGCCGCGTTCCGCGCGCGCTGGCGCTGGTTGCCAATGTAATTTCCACTCTAAATGTACTACGATTGGGTTCACTTCTCTTTGCAGGGCGTGGCACTGCGGTGCCGCGCGGCGCTCGTCTTGCGCGGCGCGCGCGCCTTGCCGCGCCGCGTCGTCGTGTCCTTACCGTAGTAAATTTAGAGTTTATATTTCTTTGGAAATTTGTCGCAGCGGGAGAAGCCGCGTTCCGCGCGCGCTGGCGCTGGTTGCCAATGTAATTTCCACTCTAAATGTACAACGATTGGGTTCACTTCTCTTTGCAGGGCGTGGCTCTGCGGTGCCGCGCGGCGCTCGTCTTGTCGCGCGCGTCTTGTAACAGCGCGGCGCGGGTGTCTTGCCGTGCCGCATCGTGTCCTTAATGTAATACATTTAGAGTTTATATTTCTTTGGCAATTTGTCGCGGCGGGAGACGCCGCGTTCCGCGCGCGCTGGCGCTAGTTGCCAATGTAATTTCAACTCTAAATGTACTACGATTGGGTTCACTTCTCTTTTCAGGGCGTGGCTCTGCAGTGCCGCGCTGCGTGCCGCGCGGCGAGCGAGTCTGGCCGTGCCGCGTCGTGTCCTTACTGTAGTATATTTAGAGTTTATATTTCTGTGGCAATTTGTCGCGCGGGAGACGCCGCGGTCTGCGCGCGCTGGTGCTAGTTGCCAATGTAATTTCCACTCTAAATGTACTACGATTGGGTTCACTTCTCTTGGCAGGGCATGGCTCTGCAGTGCCGCGCCGCGTCATGTTATAATCGTGTACCGTCCTGTCGTCGCGTAGCGCGCTCTTATGTGAACAACAATGCGGCAAGGAAACGCGCGCGGTATCAGTGATGTCGCCACGCGCGGATAATCGCGTCTGTCTGGCTTTAGGGTTTCGATATCGTGTAGTGTGATCAGAATGTCCAATCTATCGAGGCCTGCTCATCGGCCCGATGAATCGTATAGTGTAATCGCCGCTTAACAAATCAAATCAAATCAAAACGTTTATTTCAACTAGGCCAATTATTGTCAATGAGTAATGTCTATAGTTACAGATTTCAATGTAACTTTCTTTTTTTGATTCATTAGTCTACAGTCGAAAAAGATTCTAATGAGCAGTGGTGGCCCAATGGTATCGGCCCCGACTTACGAGTTGTAGGTCGTGGGTTCGAATCCCGGCAGGCGCATTACTTTGTGTAATTTATTTCATCACCACTGCTCTCAAAACGGTGAAGGAAAACATCGTGAGGAAACCGGCATGTCCTAGAACCGAAAATTCGAAGACTTGTGACATCCACCAATCCGCACTGGGCCCGCGTGGTGGATTATGGCCCACCCCCTCTCACCGAGAGGAGGCCTGTGTCCCAGCAGTTGGGAACATTAATAGGCTGATGATGATAATGAAAAAGATTCTGTATAGTTTTTTTTTTTTTTAAGGTGGTAAAATCATCAAATGAGTCCTCCCGCCCTGGGTGGGGTGGAAGGGACTGTCAGACTCTTACTGACTAAAATCCACCCGTGTTCCTTCCTATGCCCTTTACGTTCTGGGGCCACGGTATCCTGGGTTAAGAAAAAACCCGCGACCCCAGCAGGCATTTGGCGCGAAACACGACGCGCCAACGACCCGGGCTTGGTCCTTCGGACGGCGAGCTACCCATCACTCACCGTCCGCAAGCCCGCTCCGCCGCTGTGCCCTCTGCTAATCAGAGGGACAGGCGTTGGAGCGTCCACACGACAGGCTATTCGCATACGGGCAAAGACCCCACTAAGGCACACAGTGCTTAAGAAAGAGTTTTTGCCCTCATCCCAGGGTGCACCGGCCCGAAAAACTGGTCTTCCCCCCGGATGTATCCGAGAAGGAACTCCAGTCCACGGGCGCACGTGGAGGTTTCCTGTCATAGCACCCCTTCTGTATAGTTTTAACTATTTTTTAGATGTGTATCTATGCTAAATACGAATTGATAAGTAAAAACCATTAATAAGATTTAGTTTTTTAAGATATTTGTCATTTTCCAAATTATTAATTCTGCCCTCATTGGACACAATATTAAAGGCACTTGTTTAGTTTTTTTTTTCATTTGTAAAGCCTGCTTATTACGACTCTAACGTAAACATAAAACCATAATAAAGGCTAGGAACCGCATTTGTGCTGAGATTCATGTAGGTACTACATGATTGTGTCATTTCTTTGGTACGAGTCTGACATTCCTTCCCGCCCTGTCCTGGGTTCCAGGACTCATTTGAATAACTGATTATTATTTTTGCTTGACAACTCATAATGTTTAGAAAATTTTATGGTGTTTCTAAAAAAAGAAGGCAGAAATTAACAAAAAAAAAAAAAACACTATTATCGTCGTATGGCAAATTCCTACAACAACAAACAGTAACACAAGCTGAATTAAACGATTATATATAATTCGTAATAATACTTTCTTGGAAAATGAGTGAAAACTATGGTAAACTTATCGGATATTATTATAGAATTAAAATTTCACAAGCTCAACTCAGCTTGTGATAATATCCTATATCCTCCATCTTGGTCGCGGGATTATTCTCTTACCGTGACCCCGGAACATAACAGGCTATTGAAGGACACCGTGAATTTTAGTCAGTAGAAGTCTGACAGTCCCTCCCGCCCTGCCCGGGGTGGCAGGACTCATTTGATGATTTTACCACGCTAAAAAAAAAAAAATATATATAAAAAAAATATCCTCCATCTTGTTCTTAGAAATCCACTGTTTACGTTGCCCTTTGGACTCTTTATATGCAGTTTTAACAATGAATATCATGGGAGCGTTTCCATCACTACATCGTTAACATGGAAAATGATTTCAGAGCAACTTGAAGTTCTCAATGTCTATGACTTATTGCAGGACTGCTTGTAGAGATGTTACAGAAGCCGAATATAAGAGGAAATCGAAATTACACATGATATTTTCGTACTTAGGGTGTCAAAATAAATAATAAAAGCTAAATAATTATATAGAGCATAATTCTTGAAATGCAAAGACCTTTGTAGCCTAGTGTTATTTCTAGACCCGACTCGTCGTTTTTGTTATGACTTTATAAGTCTTCCGTAAACTGGGATCGTGCGCTCCTGGTCCTGCGGGTTCACTTCACCACATAATTTAATTTAATTATTTTTTGCGACTAATTAAAATTTGAAAGAAATCTATTGTTTGAAAGTATCAACGGTTGGCTTAAATATAATAAAGTGCTATTTAACACGGTTTATTATAAAGAACTGTGATTGTTGTGATCATAAAACTAAAAGATTGTGTTCTACTCCTTGACTATACTTAAATTGGGCAGTGGGTGGGTCCATTTGATAAAGGAGTATTGTAAAGAAAGTAATAATAAATAGATTAATTTCATTGAGACTTATTGATTTCATTAAGATACTGTTCATTATAATAAATATAAAAAATAAAATTTGTCATTCATTTACACATACATTCACTCATTTTTAAATTAAACTAGAACCTGAGGACGGAACAGCGTCAGTAAGAGCAGATGACATACTGTCGAGTCATTTCCACCCCAGTGCAGGAGTCCGTCAAGGGTGTATAATCTCTCCCCTTCTGTTCAATATATACACAGAACTCATTATGAGAATTGTACTCGAAGACTGGACGGACGGTATTGCAATCGGTGGCTTGAGGATCTCGAACCTGCGATACGCGGATGATACAACTCTCTTTGCTACTAGTAATCGCCACATAGAAGATCTGCTGCGCAAGCTGGAAAGTACCAGCCTCGCATTTGGCCTTAAAATTAACCGCAAGAAGACGAAGATGATGATTGTCGACCGTGTCAACAACAAAGAAGTCACCCAAATTGCGAACTGTGATGTGGTCCAGTCATACATCTATCTGGGAGCGTTGATCACAAACAATGGGGGGTGCGTAGAAGAAATAAAACGTCGTATGGCGATTACTAGGTCTGCCATGGACAAGCTTAAGAAAATATGGAGGAATCGAACCATAACGAAAGCCACAAAATGCGACTTGTCAGAGCACTCATTTTCCCCATATTCCTCTACGCTGCGGAGACGTGGACCCTGCGTGAGAACGAGCGGTAGAAGATAGACGCTCTCGAAATGTGGTGCTGGAGAAGAATGCTTAGGGTATCGTGGAATGAATTCCGCACTAACGTCTCCATAATGCAGGAACTGAACATCAAGCAGCGCCTGTCTTCCATTGTGCAAGCTCAAATCCTGACATTCTTTGGTCACGTATCCCGGCGTGGCGACGAGTCCATCGAGCGCCTAGTGGTGCAGGGCAAAGTTCAAGGCACCCGAGCACGAGGTAGATCGCCTATGAGATGGACGGATCAAATAAAAGCAGCTGTGGACAGTTCCCTGCACGTCTGCACCAGAAAGGCGGCCATCAGGCAGGAATGGCGGCGTATTGTTAGGCGAGCCACTAACAGCTGAAATGACGACCACGACCACTCTGCCAAGAGTGAAACGACGAAGAAGAAGAAGAGATCCTGATTGAATAAGTATATGTGACTAATGCTAAACTAATAGAATTCTACTTATATCACTTTACACCAAGAAAGTTTTACATTTTGTCTGGTATAATTAAAGTTACATCTTTATACACCACTACTTTATTTGTATTTAATAAGTGTAAATTAATACAAGTGATGATCTGGTGATTTAATGTGCAATTTATCTCTGTGCTTTATGCATTTTAAAAGACCAGGGGTTATCCAGGGTTTAATGATTATCTTTTTTCTAGGGATTTTAACTTGTTTTGAATGATCTGATATTACTTGTTTAATAATACTAATAAATTTGTCCATTGCGTCATTCATGTTCTCGATCTCATATATTACCGTAAAGTCCACAATTTCTAACTCCTCCACTATTGCTTTGTGGTTTTGTATGATACTTGTAAATAATTTGTGGGAGGGATTGGCATTTTTCACATTTAACAGTAGTGGTTTGTGATCCGTCACGTGTGCTTCCAAAACTAGTGTAGTAGTAGATAAACAAGATTTCAAAAATATATGATCCAAACAGTTCTCTTCTCGAGTAGGGAATAAGTGTGTTGGCATGAGACCATGAGATGCATTTAGCGTGAGATAGTCCAAGGTTCTTTCAGTCATATTGTTTTGTTTTATATCTATGTTTAGGTCGCCTACAAGCGCGATCATCATCATCAGCCTATTAATGTTCCCACTGCTGGGACACAGGCCTCCTCTCTGTGAGAGGGGCTGGGCCATAATCCACCACGCAGGCCCAGTGCGGATTGGTGGATGTCACAATATGTCTTCGAATTTTTGGTTCTAGGACATGCCGTTTTCCTCACGATGTTTTCCTTCACCGTTGTGAGAGCAGTGGTGATAAAATAAATTACACAAAGTAATGCCTGCCGGGATTCGAGATTCGAACCCACGACCTACAACTCGTAAGCGATGTTAGGGCATATATATTTGATGTTGTCGTAGACATTTATCAGACTAGTTGAAAAGTCGTCAAAATTCTCCCTCGAGTTTAATGAGGGCGAGCGATAGATCGCTACTACCGATAGTTTTTTGTCTAGGTGACACACTAAACAGTTTCCACCCGCAAAGTCAGGCTCTGATACTATAGCTTGCAAGCTTGATTTTATGTAAATAATTATTCCATCGTTTTGGTTACGGTTTGTATTTATGAAATGCGACTCAAAACCGTCCAAAACTGGTATGTTGTTGATTTTACTGAGCCAACACTCGGTTAGGACAATAATATCGATATCCACATTTAACCTATTTAACAGTATTTGCAGGTGTGGAAAATTTTTGTTTACACTGCGGATGTTTACATGCAATAGATTTATGTTATTCCCGGATATATCTATATATTTAAGACATTCTTCTGGACTACAGACAAAGGATTTTCCCTGGGTTATTTGATCAAGATCATTATTGACGTTAATTAATAACTTAATTAACGTCAATAATGATCTTGATCAAATTTAAAAGGGAGGGCCATTAAAAGGGAAAAAAATAAAAACAATAAAAGTAGTGCAAAATCGGTAAGAACGGTGGGGGTACGAAAGTCTCGGTAAGTTTTAAATAATCTAATAATGGATTTAGAGCCTTTATGTGGTTGCATGTGTATGTGTGAGTAATTATGGGAGTATGTGAAATGTTATTGCAGAAAGTGTTATGTTGTGTGTTGTTTTTTTGTAAAAGGTAGACAAAAGTGTGAGTAATTAAGTAGTTAACAAATTTTATAAAAAATAAAGAAAAATCATGTTTAAATGCCTTAATTATCATGCATTTTTGTAGTCAGATCTTCAGTTTAGATATTGATTCATTTAGATCTTGGATACATTTTTCTGAGTTGATCAGTATCTGCTTGTCACCTGTTTGCTTTCGGAGAAAGATATTTCCATGGTTGGTCCAGCAGAAGCTATATTGATTCTCCTTTGCAAATTGTCGTGCCAAGTAGAACAGTTTTTTAGAACTGGCGGACAGTCGTTCTTCAACATAGACGGCCTGGCGTTTGCCTGGGACACCAATCAATTCCGTATTGAGTTTGTCTTCTTTTGAAGTTTTACTTTTGTTGTATGATCGGATAGCCATCAATAGGTTTTGTTTGGTATGTACCGTTGAAAACTCTGCTACGATGGGACGTGATGTTTGGCTGGGTTTTCCGGGCTGACGATTCACGTCACGGATTTCGAATTGAGTTATAGGTATTCCAACAAGCTGGCTGAAATTGCAGATGGTATTTGATAAATTGCCTGTACTTTCGTTTTCTAGTTGAGGAATATTTCTTATTTCGACAGATGATGAGCGTGTTTTATACTGCAGATCTCTTATTTTATTCTCAAGTGATTCTATGTAGCTTCTCTGTTCTTTCCTCTCTTTTTTTAAGTCTTCCACCTCTTTTTTCATTTCTTCAAATTTTTCATTGAAGTGCTTCATTGACCTTTCGATCTCGGCATTTGTCTTACAAATCTGGGTATTTGACTTTTGGATATCGGCATTTTGAGCTTTAATCTCAATGACGTCTTCCATCAGTTTTTGTATAAGAGTCGTTTGTGACTCCAGCATCTTAGTCACACGAGTGTTCTGATCATTTCTCCATACACAGAGCAGGTCGGTTAGTTCCTGTTTATTTAAAGCAGGCTCAAATTCTTGAGAATTCTCTCTTCTTGCTCGTTTGCATCGATTTGTTACATATTCACTTATGTCGATCGCCGCATTTATGTCAGGTTCAGATTGAGACTGACCTTGGCTTTGCAATTTTGGTGCTGGAGTGCGCTGACGGCCTGCCATTTCGCAGCGAGTATTCACCATATACGAGTATGTATTATTAAAATATGTGTGCCTGCTAAATTATTAGAATAGATAAACACTTGCCGGTGTATTATAATAAGTGTCGGTGTCGTAGCCGATAACAAAAACCGTAGATTTACTCGTAGCCTGGTCGCACTGGTCGCACGCAGTCGCCGCCGTAGAATGTTCGATGACGTCAGCCTCGCGTAGCACACCGCTATTTCGTCGCTTACTGCTACTTGTTCGATGGTGCAGCGGTCAGACGCACGGGTCAGGTCGCCCCACCGCGTGAGGTCGCAGGTTCGAATCTCACCAATCAGTATAACTCTTTCAACCGGTTGTTGGAGACGGCAGTGACAAACAGCTATTTATCTCTTTCAATCAAGGACCACTGGGCGTGAACTTTGGATTAAAACAGTTAAAGAGAGACAAGGAATTGCAAAAAAACTCAACGCGGCCAATCACAGAATTTAGCGACACAATTTCTAACCGAAAGTTGAAACACGTCCACTCGTCACAACGCCTGACGGTCGATCACTATGGACTATATTCACGCTTGCACTATCAATATCGGCGTCACCAGGCGTCACTGTCTATTTCATCCATCTGACCACCTTCCACATCATGTACAATTATTTTTATAATTCGGTGAATATGCCCGGACTCTTTACGCTTGATAAAGGTGTGTTTTTAAATGGTTTTGTTTTTTTCTTCTTCTTCTTTATTTTTTTCTCTTGTATGTTTTGCTGTTTACTCTCTTCATTTGCTATTTTCGCCACTTCGACCTCCCAGCTTTCTTGGTCTTGAGCATAGTAAAATAGATTAAGAACTGGATCGGAGCAATCTATCAAATTCTGAAACAATGAATAATTTTATGCTATTAAACACCATCATAAATGAATTGAATTGGTTATATCGATGATTACTTAGATACTTACATCATATTGTAGGTTAACGTTTTCTAAAACAGGACTGTAGGATGGTGAGTGTGACATTTTTATTTCTATGCCCCGTCTTTGTTAAGAACCTGGAAAATAGTAGTCTACATTAGTATTTCGTTAGCCGATATTCTATCGGGCATGCGGGCAGCGAGTAAAGGGCAACTCGCTGCCCGACCAAGGACCATGCCCGGGTCGACGGCGGCGGCGCGTTGTGTCCCACGCGCGCCTCAAAGAGCGTCAGTTATACGACGATATATTGACGGGGCCCCCCTCTCAGAGGGCCAAAGCCTGCCGGGGTCGCGGGATTATTCCCTTACCGTAATCCCGGAACATAACAGGCTATGAAGGACACCGTGGATTTTAGTCAGTAGAAGTCTGACAGTTCCTCCCGCCCTGCCCGGGGTTGGAGGACTCATTTGATACTGCCGATATTCTATCACAAAAACAACAATAATATTAAAACTTACCAATAAAACACGATGAAGCCAGTTGTAACAGTCAAGTTTATAATATACTCTTAAAAGATTCACAAGCTGAGAGGGCGGGGATATCGTCCGATAGTGGTGACGCAGCGAGTAGAGGGGACGACACAACGTGAGCGGTGCGGTGTCGGAGCTCGATCACTTTTGCTTCGGTGCTCGGATGCGACGGACGTTTATTGTGAATCGTGTAGTTTAAATTATTTCGGTGTCTAACGGTTTTTATATTAGTGCTGATTTTGTGATTAATTAATTAAAATCTAATAGTTCTAGGTAGTTTTGCTTTTTCTTTTTTAAAAATTAAATAGACTTCTGGTCGATAAGATCAGAAGTGGGATAGATTTAAAAAATTACACGCGACTTTGATCGTTCGCCATCTATTTTTCAAGTGAAGTGTTTCGTTTTGTTGTGAAGTGATTAAGTTTTTGTGCAATTTAAAAGTACCCTACCGCGTGTTAATTAGTGTTTCAGTTTTTAGTTTTGTGCGGGTTCAGGCTAACGCCCACGTGTTGGCTATATTGAGTTTTGTTTTCGTTGTTAATTGAGTAACGTAGCGTACTAGCTTATAATAATTATGTCGAATCGTGAGCAAACACCGCGTGAAAATTCATCTAAGCGTAATTCTCGCGACCACCGTCGTAATGTTTCGCATAGCCGTCGTGATGTTCATACAAGGCGTCGAGACCGCTATCGTGAGACACGTAGTAGGTCCTCGAGGCATCGCCGCGATAGATCAGTGAGTTTTGAAAGTCCACGTAGGCGCCGCGAGTGTTCTTATGGGCGTCGGGACAACTATCGCCGCGATCCTATAAACGAAGTTCTTGATCGATTGAACGCCTTAGAGGAACGGTTGCCTCCTAACGAAGTACAGACGTCTACTCTCATGTCGTCGCATCCGTGCTCGAAGAGCTACACGCCAGCGCCGGTGTCGGCGGCCGCCGGGGAACCTGTTCCCAATATGGAAACACGTGCTGCGGGGACTGCCGCCTCCGAGGTGTCGCGTGAGGCTGACGCTGCGGACAGGATTGTTGGTGCACTTTCGTCCCTGATTCAAGTAAGATCGAACCATTATTATATTTCAAATTTTGATCCCAGTATACATGACTTTGATGTATGGTGTGCTGAAGTGGATAAGGGGCGCGAACTAAGTCATTGGGGCGATCGGGAATGCTTGGGACGAATTGGTGGCTGTTTGCGTGGTGATGCGAAAACTTGGCTGAACGATTGGGTGACCAATGACCGAACATGGACGAATTTTAAATCTGAATTTCGATCATTGTGTCCGCGTGAAGTTGATATGGCCACTGTGCTATATGAGGTCATGAGCACAAATTCAAACAAGTTTGCCACATACGCGGAATATGCCCGAAAGTCCTTATTGCGATTGAACATCGTCAGGGGGCTTTCGGATGAACTGAAAGCTGCCATAGTAATCCGTGGTATTTCTGATCCCCAAGTTAAAGCCGCGACCACAAACGCAAAACTGGGGTCAAAAGATCTCGTAGAGTTTTTGTCGGTATATTCGAAACCTAAAAGTGCACCTTCCACTACAGGCAATCCTGTTCGTTCGTCAAACCCAAATACTTCTGATCCGCGTAAGCGCAAGGCCGCTGCGCAATACGGTCGGTTGACTTGTTTTTCCTGCGGAGACGTAGGTCATAAGCAGGTTCACTGTCCCAAAAGGTCTGCTAAGGAATCGAACTCTGTGGATTCCCAAGCAAAAACCGAGCACGACTCACGTACTACCAAGTCGGTTTCTAAAGTCGCGAAAATTTGTACCTTCTGTAAGAAGACTGGGCATTCTGTCGAAACCTGCTTTATTAAAGAACTTTCAGAATCTAAATCTCAGGACAAAAATAAAACCAGTAACGTAAATTTTTGCTCAGAATCTGCTCCAGACAAAACAATGTGATGTCTGCCGTCATTCAGAATGTACCCGTAGATGTTTTAGTTGATTCCGGTTCTGATATTTCGCTCATATCTGATTCTGTTTTGAAGCATTTTAGTTTGAATAAGATTCCTACCTATCGCCGCATGCGAGGTATTGGAAGTCAGGACATAGAGTCTACATCATTTGTAAACACTATTATTGAGTTTTCCGAGCTTTCTTTAGACATAGATTTGTATGTCGTACCCCCGAATTGTATCCAAGCCCCAATCCTGATAGGCACAGATGTTTTAAATCGTGCCGGGGTTACATATATTCGAACGAATAATTCTCAACGATTGATTAGAGTATCACAAATACAAAATGTGTTGACTGTAGAGTTCACTAAAATAAACACGCCTTTGGTCGGCAATGAAAAAGAGCGGTTGCTATCTCTGTTAAATGAATTTCCCAAAACATTCACCACCGGGACAGCGACCTCTACGGTTAATACGGGTAGTATGGAAATCAAGCTGAACAGTGATATTCCAATTAACTATCGGCCTTATAAACTCTCTGCTGATGAAAAACGTCGCGTTCGCGAGATTATTAATGATCTGTTGAGTAAAGGTGTGATCCAAGAGTCGCAGTCCGATTACGCGAGTCCTATCATTCTAGTTAAGAAAAAGGACGGGTCTGATAGGATGTGCGTCGACTACCGGGCTCTGAACGCTGTCACTATTAAAGAACGATTCCCGTTACCGCTTATTGACGACCACATTGATAGATTGGGAAGTTTTAGATATTTTACCAGTCTAGACATGGCCACCGGCTTCCATCAGTTGCCGATGAAGGATGATGACTCTATAAGCAAAACGGCATTCGTAACGCCTGAAGGGCATTACGAACATTTAAAAATGCCTTATGGGCTCGCTAATGCTCCTATCGTTTATCAGAGAGTTATTACCAAAACTTTGAAGCAGCTTATGGATGCCGTTAATGTGCTAATTTATATTGATGACGTCCTTATAATGTCCAATTCTATCGATGATGGCCTGAAAACTTTACGCGAGGTGTTAAAAACTCTAACTGACGCTGGATTTTCAGTAAATCTGAAAAAGTGTACATTTTTGGACACTGAGCTTGAATACCTTGGTCGACTTATTGGTCATGGTCAGGTACGGCCGAGCCCAAGTAAGACTGAAGCTCTTGTTAGGTCTCCAAAACCATCTAATGTAAGGGAGGTTCGTCAGTTCCTGGGATTAGCGGGCTACTTTCGTAGATACATAGCAGGCTATGCCTCAAAAACCGCTTGTATTGCCAAGCTGCTCAGGAAAGGCGAACCTTTCAAATGGGGAGCGGAACAAGACCTGGCACGTGACTATGTTATAAAAAGCCTTACAGAGGAGCCAGTTTTAGCAATTTCCGATCCCAAATTGCCCACCGAGCTTCATACCGACGCGAGTGCTATCGGTTTCGGTGCGATTCTAATGCAAGAACACGAGGGTAAACGGAAGCGAGTTGTCGGCTATTTTAGTAAATCCACACAGGGCGCAGAGTCTCGTTACCACAGCTACGAACTCGAGACGTTAGCAATTGTTCGCGCATTACAACATTTTCGGCACTACTTAATTGGAATTAAGTTCAAAATTGTCACCGATTGTAACTCATTAAAGTTGACCGAGCGTAAAAGAGACTTATTGCCACGTGTTGCGCGCTGGTGGATCTACATGCAAGATTTTGACTTCACGTTAGAGTATCGGAAGGGTTGCCTCATGCAACATGCAGACTTTTTGAGCCGACAACCCGCTACTGTTCTCCAAATACAAAATCCAAGAAATTGGGCGAAGATTGCTCAGACGGCCGATTCAGAAACTCAAGGCTTAATGGAAAGGCTGAGAGATGGCCAATTAGATGCCTCCCGGTACGTAATCAAAAATGATTTGTTATACTATAAGTATGTGACTACTGGTAAGGATGCGCGCTTTTTATGTTTCATTCCAAAAGGCCATAGACTTAGTTTGTTAAGAGTATTCCACGATGATCACGATCACATTGGAATAGATAAAACTACAGAGCTTATATTGCGTTATTTTTGGTTCCCCGGTTTGAGACCATTTGTAAAAAAATATATCAGTCATTGCATTGTTTGCTTGTCGCACAAGAAAGTACCTCGAGCCCCCAGCCAACCGATTGAATCCTGGACGAAGCCTGAAATACCCTTTTCAGTGATTCACACCGACGTTCTTGGACCTTTGACGGAGTCAAACGGGTTCAGGTATATACTCCTCGTTGTAGACTCCTTCTCAAAATATTGCCTCTTATACGCTTTATACAGGCAAGATACCGTTGAATTGAAGCGGGTATTTTCAAACACAATCTCACTTTTTGGTACTCCGTCAACAATTATTTGTGATCGGGCCAGGATGTTTGAAAGCGCTTCCTTTCAAAGCTGGGTCACTGAGTTGGGCTGTGACTTGCATTTTATCACGCCGGAAATGCACCGTGAGAATGGGCAGGTCGAGCGTTACTGCCGGACGGTCCTCAATATGTTGCGTATCGAGGTGAACAACAAGGGTGCTCAGTGGTCTGATACATTATGGAAGATTCAGCTAACTTTGAACATAACGAAGCAGGCCACGACCCACACCTCACCCCTACAGTTGCTGACTGGTGTCGAAGGCACGACACCAGTCCTGAGATCTTTGGTGCGAGATGTCGCCCTGAATGACTCTCACTCCAACCGAGAAGCGCTGCTAACACTAAGGAGACAGAGGACATCTGAGCTGCTGACTGAAAATCAGCAGCGACAGGATGCATTTATGTGAACGAGCATCGTCGACAGCCACGTACGTTCGCTGTCGGCAGTTTCGTTTTTGTTAGCAAAGGATCTCAAAGCACTGGGAAGTTGGACTCCGGGATGCGCGGCCCCTATAGGGTTGTGCAAGCATTACCACATCACCGATACGAGCTTGAGCTGTTGGCGGGCTCTTATGGGAAGAAGACTCAAACTGCCGCAGAACACATGGTTCAGTGGCGTGGTGAGTGGACCCCGGATGCGTGTGAAGCGTTTTTCGGTGACGGTGAGTAGTTTAAGTAACCCCGACCAGTGGTTACTTGCCCCGACCAGTGGCATTAGTTGTTTAAGTAACCCCGACCAGTGGTTACTTGCCCCGACCAGTGGCATTAGTTGTTTAGGTAACCCCGACCAGTGGTTACTTGCCCCGACCAGTGGCATTAGTTATTAAAGCCCCGACCAGTGGCTACTTGCCCCGACCAGTGGCATTTGTTGTTATAGCCCCGACCAGTGGCTAGTTGCCCCGACCAGTGGCAATTGTTACTTCAGCCCCGACCAGTGGCTAGTTGCCCCGACCAGTGGCAATTTTGTTTTTATGGCCTGCTAGTGGTTTCCAGGCTGATGTTGTGGATGTTTCGGTAATGATTGAGGTCCGGAACTCTTTCATTGGCGATACAATTCACAAACTGCTAACCATTTTGATGCAATTGCTTATGATTTCATCTCTATGGACAGTTAGACTTCAGCCTCGCAGAATAGCTCATAATAGTTTCTGATCCATTATGTTTTAGATGGCGAGTCTACCAATGAGGACCAAAGTGCAGTAGACCAGGTAGAAAACAGCCCGTGTGTGATGGATGGGCCGAGCGAAGATCAGCAAGCAAGGAGAGAAAGCGAGCTGACGAGGACGTGCAGCTGTCAGGAACGGCCGTCTTAGAAGATTCACAACCTGAGAGGGCGGGGATATCGTCCGATAGTGGTGACGCAGCGAGTAGAGGGGACGACACAACGTGAGCGGTGCGGTGTCGGAGCTCGATCACTTTTGCTTCGGTGCTCGGATGCGACGGACGTTTATTGTGAATCGTGTAGTTTAAATTATTTCGGTGTCTAACGGTTTTTATATTAGTGCTGATTTTGTGATTAATTAATTAAAATCTAATAGTTCTAGGTAGTTTTGCTTTTTCTTTTTTAAAAATTAAATAGACTTCTGGTCGATAAGAATACCATAATTTAATTTTATGGATAGAATTGCTAATAACAACAACATCGCATATTTTTAAGTTGAATACCATATCTTTTCCAAAAATGGTACATTGAAATAGTAAACGAAAATTATAAATATGACGGCGCGCGATGATTTAGTTGATTTATTGTAACATTTTTTATAAGTTGTAATCGATTAGTTTTACTCTGTGGTGTAAGAATTATTTCTTTATTGGTACTTTTAATTTAGAGCGGGTAACACCGAATGGAGCTATTATGTAAGTGTCATGGTGGCGGTGACGAGCACTTTTGAGGCGACCGTCAGCTGGGCGACATGCACAAACCCATTGGCTCTAGAGTAAAGTTTGTTTATTCTCCATCCGTTATTTAATCAGTAATTATTACTGTAATCATAAGTTTTTTTGGTGAAGTTTTGGATTTTGCCAAGCGGCAAGCGTAGTGAGTGGTCGTGTCTACTGATTTGCTGTTAAATACCTAATAAGATCGATCGAATTTGAACTTAATTACTATATAAAGTCAGTTCATTTTCAACGGGCTCAAAGTGTTTTTAATTAAGTAATCACCTATTCAAAAGTGCGGAAGACACAGCTCGCAGTCTAGTGGGTACGCGCAGCAGTGGCAGTATTATAAAGGTGCGCGCAGTGCATAAGCGGAGCGAATAGTGGAGTCATTGTTTTCTTGATATTTCCCTGCTAAAATCAACATGAAAGCTTTCCGTTCTCCTACTAAAACTCCAACTACGACGAGAACGATATTTTCCGGGGAAACAAGCAGCTCTCAACCTGATTTGTCCAAACTGAATGAGATATACTCGGAAAATGTGTGTTTCCGAAAGAGGAAAATACCTGATAGCGACTTTCAAAATCAATTCACTGAATTTAAACAGGAAATGATGAAAGAAATTGTTGAAACATTACAGGAATCTTTTAAAAACCAGAACCAAAATATAAAAACAATAAGTGAAAATATTTCCTCCATCAATGAAATGTTACGGAATATGAAGATTACAACCGAAGAACTTATAGCAGAAAACAAAAGTCTTAAGACACAGATTAATTCACTGACGGAGACCGTTAAAGAAAATGAAGAAAAAGTAACATCGCTTCAAGCCGACTTTGAGCAATTTAAATGTGTTTCCACGACATCGACACATATACAGGCAGCGCCACAAACAAGTTCTGAAGATCTGTTTGAGGAACTTCAGGATCGAGCTGAACGAAGTAAGAACATCATCATTGTTGGTATTCCTGAGAAATATATAACTAACAGCGAAGAGAGACGAGAAACAGAAAGGGATGAAGCGGAAAAAATTATAAGAACCATATATCCAGATTGTCCTAAAGCAGAAAAAGTGTTACGAGTCGGAAAATATGATGGCAAGAAGGTACGCCCACTTAAATTATTAATTATTTTCTTCCCAAGACATTGCTAAGAATGTATTGCGAAACAGAGCCAATTTGAAAGTAGATGGTGTGAGAATTTACTCTGATCAGACTCCTCAACAACAAAAGTTTCTCAAAAATCTTAGAGACGAATTACAGGAGAGGAAAGAGAATGGAGAAAAGGATTTAATCATAAAATTTTCAAAAGGGACACCAAAGATAGTAAAAGAACAGCCAAAAAACTAAGTAGCTCAGAAGTTGTAAGAATAACAAACTCAATAACATACGAATTAACAAATAACTATGAAGATATTACAACGAAAACTAAATCATTAAGCTTTCTTTACGCAAATGTTCGCAGTATTGTTGCACCAGGGAAACTAGACGAACTACAGTGTATTTTAAAAACGTTCAAGTGCACCGTACATGTAATACTACTTGTTGAAACGTGGATAAAAGATGAAAACGAAGCCCTCAGACAAAAATTACCAAATTATACACACTAATACAACTATAGAACAGCTTCGAGAGGAGGTGGAGTGTCAATATACGTCCACAACCAACTGAAACATGAATTAATAGATGGACAATGCGAAGATAACAATCATTTCTTATGGATACATCTGGACAAACTTTCTTTGGATATTGGAGTAGTCTATAAACAGCCTGCAGCAAATTTACAAAAATTTCTTGAAACATATTCAAAAAATCTAATAAAAAAGAAAAGAACTGTCATATTTGGAGATTTTAACTTGAATTTACTAAGTAAAGAAAATTCTATTAAAGAATATAAGACTGTACTTAAAGAAAACGGACTAAGAATCACTACATAGTATAAAACAAAGTCGCTTTCTCTGTCCCTATGTCCCTTTGTACGCTTAAATCTTTAAAACTACGCAACGGATTTTGATTTTTTTAATAGATAGAGTGATTCAAGAGGAAGGTTTATATGTATAATAACATCCATTAAATAGTGGAGAAGTACTGTTTTTTTGAGGTTTCTAATGTGATGTCGTAAATAATTACATTTTTTCCGCTTACATTGCAAACGCAGGCTGAACCCTACGAGTTTTATCAAAATAATGTACTAAGTATTGTACACATTGAAAAGGTCTACAGAAAAGTCCGCGATGGTATACAGGGTGGAATTTTGTAATGCCATCTGGAGGGGAAGTACTCTTAATACTGCAGATAGAAAATTTTACTCAAAGAAAACATTCCTTTATTTTTGATTAGAAAGCAAACTGCATTCAAAGATTTTCGAAAATTCTCTTCTCCCACCCGGGAATCGAATCGGCTAAAATCGGAAAAAATTATACCCTGTACTTTTATTGCACCGATCGTTAGGGTCAATTATAACGATGAAACCTCTCTAATAAACATGATAAATCAAATGAAAGGAAAACCAAGAAATCTTAAATTAAAGCTCTCGTAACATGTAATATGGTTTCTTTAAGGTATGGTTTTTTTAAGAAGAGAATTTTCGAAAATCTTTGAATGCAGTTTGCTTTCTATTCAAAAATAAAGGAATGTTTCCTTTGAGTAAAATTTTCTATCTGCAGTATTAAGGGTACTTTCCCTCCAGGTGGCATTACAAAATTCCACCCTGTATATCTATCTCATAAGGATAACCCACAATAACTTTTTTTTGTCATTTACTTTTTACGACAAATAATGGCTAATTTTCGAAGCGATTTTAACCAATACAGCATTAATCCTTAACCATTTAAATACCTTGAATACATTGTTCATTTAATATAGATTACACCGTATGATTTAAGTGAATATTTTCGAAGATATTACAGATTTAAAAATTGCGGGACGTAGCGTTTGCGGCGGTACCGGCCGGCCGCCCGGTGCGGCAAGAGCGACTTTGTTTTATACTATGTAGTGACTCTGTAATATGTTGTAAAAATAAAATAAATAGTTAAAAATCTAAAAAGTAAATAAGTAAAAATGTAGTGTATGAATTTAGATATTCCAAAGATAGCAGGAAATCTTCATGGTATAGGGAAAGAGGGATTGTTTCACTCCAAATTTAACGCGTGCGGGCCACGGGCATTAATGAATAAATCAAAACTACTGGATCGATTTTAATCACATAGGCTATATAATTTATACCCGTGCAAAGCCGGAGCGGGCCGCTGTTTTTATAAACAACGTTCACAGTTTTTCTGTAGTGTATTTAATATCAGCATTGCACCCGTGCGAAGCCGGGGCGGGTCGCTAGTACTAAATAAAATTGATAAAATGTACTGCACTCGCATCACTAAAACTTCTAACACAATATTAGATCATATTTGTACAAATCTAAAAGATAACAATTATCATATGGCTTTAGTGGAAAGTGCAATGTCAGATCACAAACAAATTTATTTTGAGATAAACAGATTCAAGCCAGAAAGGCCCAAAAAAGTAACATACGAAGCTATTTATTATGAGAATCTATATAAAACTATAAAAGATACTACTTATACTATACACGATGATTTTACAGCACTGGAAAGATATCTATTGGAAACAATTGCTATAAATAAAATTAAAAAAACCAAGATACTATATATATATGTCGTCGCGAGTGGTCGCGAGCAATTTCCAATTTGGAATTCAAGATGACAACATTATAAAAATAAGAAGTCTATGCTTTAATATTGGCAAACATGTAACTTAATTCTGATTGGTTGACCGAGTTGTACTGTGAACGCCGTGTGATGGCGCTACTGTTCTCCCGCCAAAACACGTAGACAGAGTCGATTTTTGAGATGCTTTATTCTAATAGTGCATAGAGTGCAAGGATTCCCGCCACAGACTTGGTTGCGAGCGGACGATCGAAACTGTCAAGTTCACCGTACAAACCTTATTGCTAAATTATCTCAAGTTAATCCGCATTGTGAATATCCTGTGAACATACCGAATAAACGTGTCTGTGATTTGTAACTAAACCTACGTTTTACTGGCTTGCCCGAGTACCCACTGACTGATCCCATGGAACTGATGGAACCTGCATGAAGAAAAGATGATGATCACCACTTTCATCAACACGCCCACACATACTCCCACGCTCGCTCCATATCCCCTTCTGAGTCGATATACAATGTGTTGATCTGCAACCTAGTCAAATTCAAGGACGTGATTATACTCATGATTCTCGACCCAAATCAACAATAAAATAGGTAGGTATTTTTTTTAATTTTATTTTTCCTTTTTCTGAAATCCGTAACTGTGAACTAGTTTCTTCAAGAGTAGTAGATTCAATTCACGCACACCAGCTGCTCATCGCTGTGTGCGTACGCGCGGACTGCGTAGTCGGGTGATTCTCTTTCATTTGTATTGAATTAAGGGTTTAATTCTGAAACACTGTAAAATTTCAACAACAAAAAAAAAGCAGCCCTTATTAGTTTTGCCCGGTACTGTACTTTCAATTGATTATTTATGACTTTTGTGACAACCACCTGAAGTTTGACGAAAATGCAAAAAAACAGCGTGTATATATATATATATCGACTCAGAACGGAAGGGGATATGGAGCGAGCGTGCCGTATGTGTGGGCGTGTTGATGAAAGTGGTGATCATCATCGTTTCTTCATGCAGGTTCCATACTTCCATCAGTTCCGTGGGATCAGTCAGTGGGTACTCGGGCAAGCCAGTAAAACGTTGGTTTAGTTACAAATCACAGATACGTATAATCGGTATGTTCACAGGATATTCACAATACGGTTTTACTTGAGATAGTTTAGATAGTTTAGCAATAAGGTTTGTACGGTGAACGTGACAGTTTCGATCGTCCGCTCGCAACCAAGTCTGTGGCGGGAATCCTTGCACTCTATGCACTATTTCAATAAAGCATCTCAAAAATCGACTCTGTCCACGTGTTTTGGCGGGAGAACAGTAGCGCCATCACACGGCGTTCACAGTACAACTCAGTCAACCAATCAGAATTAAGTTACACGTTTGCCAATTTTAAGAAATTAAAGCATAGACTTCTTATTTTGATAATGTTGTCATCTTGAATTCCAAATTGGAAATTGCTCGCGACCACTCGCGACGACACGGCCAGACTGACGATTCACACGTCCTCGTGTGTATCTGTAACAATTAATGTCTCATTTGTAGCAAAACTCTTGCTCGGCCTACCCTGACAACAAGGTAGGTATAACACAGTCGAAAGATACCTTAGAATTTAACATGAACAGAATTAAAGTTCAAGACAGACCCATAGTCTTATACAGACCCTCTTGATAGTCTTACAGACCCATAGTCTTATTATACAGACCCTTGCGATAGTCTTACAGACCCATAGTTTTATACAGACCCCTAGTCTTATACATACCCTTTCGATAATAGTCTTACAGACCCAAACCATAGTCTCACAGAGACCCATAGTCTTGTTCAGACCCTAGCAATAGTCTTATAGACCCAAAGAATAGTCTCACAGAGACCCATTGTCTTATTCAGACCCATTCAATAGTCTTATAGACCCAAAGAATAGTCTCACAGAGACCCATAGTCTTATTCAGACCCATTCAATAGTCTTATAGACCCATGTAATAGTCTCACAGAGACCCATAGTCTTATTCAGACCCATTCAATAGTCTTATAGACCCATGTAATAGTCTCACAGAGACCCATAGTCTTATTCAGAACCAATCTATAGTTACACAGACCCAATCAATAGTCACACAGACCCAATCAATAGTCCCAAAGAGACCCATAGTCTTATTCAGACCCAATCAATAGTCATATAGACCCAATCAATAGTCACACAGACCCAATCAATAGTCTCACAGAGACCCATAGTCTTTTTCAGACCCAATCAATAGTCATACAGACCCAATCAATAGTCTCAAAGAGACCCATAGTCGTATTCAGACACAATCATTAGTCATATAGACCCAATCAATAGTCTCGAAGAGACCCATAGTCTTTTTCAGACCCAATCAATAGTCATATAGACCCAATCAATAGTCTCACAGAGACCCATAGTCTTTTTCAGAACCAATCAATAGTCATATAGACCCAATCAATAGTCTCACAGAGACCCAATCAATAGCCTCTCAAAGAGACCCAGCCACCATACATCTAGCCGCACATTGCGCCCTGAACGACTCTCGACAGAATCGCAGTTACAACTACGACTAGACTGCACAGTTTGTTTAAAAAAAAAGGTAGTTAGAGTGCATCATATTCAAACATTATCGGAAGTGATTTCACTTCAATCTCCATTGGATTCTATGTCAACAACCAGTACAACACGGGACTTCAAATTGAGTCATCTTTCTTAGACGATCGAATACTTAAAGTTTCTGTCATTGGTTAATCATTTAGAGGCACAACAATCGCCTTCATGTAAATCAGTTTGAATTAAAATGAAACATGATCCAATTTTCTTTGGTTTCGTAACCATGGCAACTAGATTTTTAACATGGCTTAGGTATTTAGCCCACTCGTTGTCAAAATAGAATGAAAACTTTGTTCGATATTATGGGCCGCGTGCTCTCTCGTTTTAGAAATAACATCAAGCCTGTGATACCCGACGGATTAGGCAAAGGTATACTTCCATTATGCCAGTTATGTTTTAATGTCTCATGTCATAAGAGACGCGCCTATTACCACCAACTTGGCACAAATCCGGACTACATGGCTGCCACTGAGAAATGCCTAATAGAAAAACCCAATAACACAACTCGACCTGGGAACCGAATCCCGGACTTCACGTTCAGCAGTTGCGCTTACGACCACTACACCAACAAGGTAGTCGTTTTAGAAATACTCCGTCAACTATTGTCAACAGCTAAAGCATAAACAATGCGTGCTCAATAAATTCAAACGATAACTCACAAGCGGGCAAAACGTTAATTTTAATTACACTCAAATTAATTTCTATCACTGTGACAGAACAACGTTTCTATCTGTTTTCCCATACTACAAACATTTAAACTCACAAACAAACAATTGGTGTTCATATAAAATCGTTACGGGAACCAAACCCGCCGCAACACGCACCGCAGCCATCAATTACTGCGTTGAGCTACTGCGTTAACCGTGGCGCTTGAAACAGTATCACTCAAATCTTCATTTAAAAAGTTAGACCTACACTATCATTGTGCTATCATTAAGTTGTGGCATGAATTTATCTGGTACTATAAGAAATGATAATTGTAAACAATGCCCATGAATATTATTATCACTTTTAATTTGTTCGCTACAGTAGGTACCTATATACACGAGCGTTACAAACTTTGTATGTCATATTTCAACAACGAATCGTTCTGCTAAGAATTTATTCGCCATACTTTGTTTTCCGAGAGAACACTCAGCACCACTATCGAAATAAAATGTCTACGACTCACCGGATCGTTCATCCTGCCACGTCCACCTTGGACTTGGCACGTCACTTGTCACGTCGTGACAGGGCCGCGCCGCGCCGCGCCTCGCTCCACGGACCGCGCCGCGCTCCAAGGGCCGCGCGCCGCGCCCGCGCCACCGCGGACTCCGTGTCGCGCACAGCCGCCGCCACACAGCCGCAGCCGCACAGCCGCGCGCCGCCACCCGCGCCTCCGCACGGCCGCCACGCGCCGCTGCTCCGCGCACCGCTGCACCGCAGCCGCCGCCGCCGCCATCGCCACGGGCGCGCCGCACGCTGCCCGCGCTGACGCGCCGCCGTGCCTCCACACAGCCGCCACCGTGCCGGCCCGCCGTTCTTGCTGGTCGCTGCCTACTGCGTTGGTCCTCTTCTGATAGCTCGTTGCGATGTGGCCCCGTATTTCGAAGTCAATGCTAGTACTCCCTCGTCCATTTGAAATTCTGTGAGGCTGTCCGTTGTTCACCGTCAAGCTCCAAGAATTTAGATCAATGTCTGAAACTGGCTTAGTTGATCTTCGTATAGTTTTCAATCGGTCTTGCAGGCGTATTCTTGTTTTGCTACTTGAAACTGCCGCCAATACTCATATCAATGCTAGGCGCCCGAGCTGATCCCACTTCTGATATCGACTCAGAACGGAAGGGGATATGGAGCGAGCGTGCCGTATGTGTGGGCGTGTTGATGAAAGTGGTGATCATCATCGTTTCTTCATGCAGGTTCCATACTTCCATCAGTTCCGTGGGATCAGTCAGTGGGTACTCGGGCAAGCCAGTAAAACGTTGGTTTAGTTACAAATCACAGATACGTATAATCGGTATGTTCACAGGATATTCACAATACGGTTTTACTTGAGATAGTTTAGATAATTTAGCAATAAGGTTTGTACGGTGAACGTGACAGTTTCGATCGTCCGCTCGCAACCAAGTCTGTGGCGGGAATCCTTGCACTCTATGCACTATTTCAATAAAGCATCTCAAAAATCGACTCTGTCCACGTGTTTTGGCGGGAGAACAGTAGCGCCATCACACGGCGTTCACAGTACAACTCAGTCAACCAATCAGAATTAAGTTACACGTTTGCCAATATTAAGAAATTAAAGCATAGACTTCTTATTTTGATAATGTTGTCATCTTGAATTCCAAATTAGAAATTGCTCGCGACCACTCGCGACGACATATATATATATATTTTTTTTTTTTTTCAGCGTGGTAAAATCATCAAATGAGTCCTCCAACCCCGGGCAGGGCGGGAGGGACTGTCAGACTTCTACTGACTAAAATCCACGGTGTCCTTCATAGCCTGTTAAGTTCCGGGGTTACGGTAAGGAAATAATCCCGCGACCCCGGCAGGCTTTGGCCCTCTGAGAGGGGGGCCCCGTCATTATGCTGACGCTCTTTGAGGCGCGCGTGGGACACAACGCGCCGTCGACCCGGGCATGGTCCTTGGTCGGGCAGTGAGTTGCCCTTTACTCGCTGCCCGCATGCCCGCGCCTACGGTGGCCGGAGATCGTCGCGCGACGTCCGTCGCCGTGGGCGTCCTACACCGCGGTTGGGGCGGAGGGAGGACTCTGTCCTCTCTCGCTCGCGGCGCGCCTCCTCCTTCGCGAGCATTACTGCTTCGCAGAAGGAGGCGACCGCTTCCCACTCCGTCTCGCCCCGCAGCATGGCCGAAACCAATGCCGGGCGCGAGAGGTCTCCGCCTATCGCAGCCGTGAGGACACGTCGGTGCACCGCCCAAGCTGGGCAGTCCTGCACCGTATGCTCCACCGTGTCCTCCGGGCGATCTTCGCAGTGATGACACCCAGACGTTTCCTCCTTCCGCATTAGACACAGGTACCTCCCGAAGCACACGTGCCCGGTGAGGACCTGCGTCAGGCGGAAGGTAAGGACGCCATGACTTCTCTCCAACCACTCCTCAAAGAGGGGTCTTACCGCCGCAAAGATACTATATATGCCAAGACAAGACTGGATCACCAATAACTTATAAGTTCAATAAATAAAAGAAACATACTGTGGCATAAATTGAAACACTCATCAACTGAAGACAAAAATCTGAAAGACGAGTTCCTGCAGCAGAAGAATATTGTGTTCAAAGAAATTCAATCAACTAAAAATCAGTATTATTATAAAACTTTTAAAGATTGTAAAAAAAATCCTCTTAAAATGTGGCAATTAATAAATAGTCTGGCTAGCAACAAAACAAAACATAGCTCTACTCCAGTAAAATTAGACACCCCATCAGGGCAAATTACTGACACAAAGGAAATCAGTGAGTGTTTCAACTTATTTTTCTCGAACATAGGCGCAGAACTTGCCGATAAAATTCCAAAATCATATCATAATAATCAAGCTTTACAAGTATCAGTAAACAAAGCGGACACTTCTGTCAAACTAACACAATTTGAACCTGCTACAACTATAGAGGTACTTAAAATCATTAACAATTTAGATGCAAATACAAGCGCTGGTATTGACGGTGTAAGTGTCAAAATGTTGAAATGTATCAAAGACCAAATTGCGGAAAACTTAACTCTTTGTATCAATAGGTGCTTAACAGAGGGTTTATTTCCGGAATCCTTGAAACTTGCGAAAGTCAGCCCTATTTATAAGTCGGGAAATAAATCAGATCCAGGCAATTATCGACCGATATCTGTACTGCCAATAGTCTCAAAAGTGTTTGAAAAAATATTACACAACCGACTTACTGCGTTTCTAACAACAAAAAAATTCCTATTCGGAAAGCAATACGGGTTTCGACCAAAGTCAAACACAGTCGCAGCTGCAACTGATCTTATAACAAAAATCAAATCTAACATTGACAACAAAAAGATTACGTTGGGGGTGTTTATAGATTTGAAAAAAGCTTTCGACACTGTGAGCCATGAAATACTTTTGTTGAAGCTGAATCATCTAGGTGTATCAGGTTCCGCTTTAGAAATGTTAAAATCTTACCTTAAAAACAGATATCAAATAGTCAAGATCGGTAAAATTCAAAGTAGACCGCGGATTATTACTTATGGCGTCCCCCAGGGCTCAATCCTTGGGCCTTTACTTTTTCTCATATATATAAATAACATCCATGAAATTGGCCTAAAAGAGGATATTGCACTGTACGCTGATGATACGAGTTTGTTTTATTCTGGTGCTTCAATGTGTTCAATCGTAAAACAAGCTCAACATGACCTAAATGTTCTACACACTTGGCTTAGATCAAATTTACTGACAATAAATATAACTAAAACAAATTATATAATATTCGCTGCAAAAAATAAAAAGATTGGACATTACAGTAACTTACAAATTGATGGTCAAGCGCTCAAGAGAGTGAATCATGAAAAATATCTCGGACTTATACTGGATGATCAACTTTCTTGGAAACCACATATAGAACATATTAAAAGCAAGCTCACATCACTAACAGGTGCGCTCCGTGGTATAGTGCGATGTCTTCCTAAAAATGTGCGTTACACTATATATAACTCGATGGTTAAATCTCACTTGGACTATCTGATTGAGGTCTAGGGAACTGCCACCAAAACAAACTTAAAAATACTCCAAACTGCACAAAATAAAATAATTAAAATATTATTTAGATATAACTTTTTAACTCCAACTGAAAAAATCTACAAAGAAACACATGAACTTTCATCAAATGTATAAGTAAAACACATGCATACTCGTCAGAAAAATTCTAACTAAAGATATACACTCTCAACTAACTTTTACAAAGAGGGCATAAACTTATAAAATTTTAACCAGGCAAGCTAATGATATCTGCTTAACCCAGCCTAGAACTAAATACGGCAAGAGGAATATCATGTATGAAGGGGCTAATTTCTATAATAAATTACCTAAAGACGTAAAAGAAACTCAGTCGTTTAACAGTTATAAGAAACATTTAAAGAAATATATCCTAAAAGATACGGCCGCGCCTTAAATGATTATTAAAAAATAAAACAAAATAAAAAATAACATTAAAAAACACATCAAAGCAGTATTAAAAGACATTAAATAAATATAATATAAGAAATAACTAAATAATATGAAATATACCCAAAAACCAATAAATAATAAAATAAAAAAGTGTGGACTTACAATACAACAGTAAAATACGTTTAAAAATAACTAAATCGCTTACCTTTATGCACTGTGTCATAGGCCTTAGTAAACACGTAACAACTATTAAATTGCACCCTACCCTCATCGCTTAAAACTTCTGTTTTCTTGTGTGTAACTACCTGATTCTGATATGTTTTGTTTTGTTTGATACATCGTTGTTTGAGTCGAAGTGATTATTAGAAATGTTAATTTTAAGATACGTACCTATTTTGTCTACGCTTGTTGGCAAATAAGCTAATATTAACCATGTTTACTCTGTAAGTGAATTTTGTAAATTCTTTTGAGTAAATAAATATCTTTAACCGTAAGTTTTGTTGAAATATTAAAAGTTAAATTAAGTGAGATATTTTGTGAATATTATTTTTCATCTACCTGCAACAACACGCCCATAATGAAGGACGAACTAATGACGGAGAAACAGCGACACGTTGTGTCTCAGCCGCTCGACCCTCCGTCATCAGAAGTGGGATTCATGGATCGTCGCAGGAACTGTCCACAGGTCAGAATATTGATTCGTTTCCAAGTGCTAGTGAAAATTAATAACCGTTGGAAATTGTTATTTGAAATGCAAAAAAAGTCAAAATAAGAGAATTGATTCGCGCGGTTATTAAACCTAGTTCAGAAGGTCTTATGCTAGCACTACCTGAATTTGACCCCGAGTCGCAAGATAGTGATGCCCGAGCATAGTGCATTACCGTCGATTTATGCTTGCAAGAAAAACAAATTTCTAGCAGTAGGCTGTTTATTACAATGAGTAAAGCCTTCAAGGGCTCGGCAGCTTCATGGCTAGCTCAAAATACTTTTTCCTGGAATAGCGTGGCCTCAATGAAGTTTATTAATTAACGAAAATTAGTAAAATGAATTAGCATTGAAACTCTTGCTGCAATATTATGCAGGCTGTTTAGTGAAAGTCCTGAGGAAGGAGAATGCTTGTCAAACTGATTTCTGAGCACTTTACTTAGTCAGTGGAACAACTATTCAACTGAAAACAAAACAATCACTGTTACTATGGCATGCAGCAAAAATAGAGCCACGGCTTCAACGGTTAGCTTTTAATTAGGGCATTGATACTGGAGTTAAACTACTACAAGAAATTATGGCTTTTACGTACTGAAAAAGAGGACCTCCAATGCAAGACAAATTCACCTGCCGACGCCAAGGAGCCTAAGATTGACCAATCAAGAAGATGCTACTGCTGCGGATAATCTGGTCATGTAGAAAATGAATGCTTTACTATACTTGTTCTCGCGATCCTTCTGCTAACCCTCAATCTTAGTTTTCAGGAAATAATGGATCGCAACCAGCCAAAGATAATGTCTCAAGGAAGCTGAAAGACCTGCTTCGTCTGTGGCGAACCCGGTCACATCGCCACACGCTGTCCAAAGAAGGAGACTGACTCCGAGAGCAGCTGAGTTGAGAAGCGAGTGTATATCTGCACCATTAAGCCAGCTACAGAGCTACTCTCTACCGAATCCGGTGAGTCGTTTTCATTTTGTTTTGATTCCGGTGCTGTGTGCTCTTTGATCCGGGAAAGTTTAGCTAGGTAGTAGTTTCCCTGATAAACGACTGCAAAATGCTGTTACGTTTTTAGGCATAGCCCAATCTATGTGTAGTTTACAATAAAATTTTAAAATACTGTCCACAGTATACAGGGTTACTCGTTACAGTTATTATTTCATGTCTTACCTGAGTATTGTATTTCCACTGTCGTTATGATAGGATATAGGTCTTACTAGCATTGGGATTTTCAGTTGAAATTTCTGAAACATCTTTGTTGCTTATTGGATAAAATCAAAATAGGTGCTATTTGGGTTGGAGTGTACGTAACGGGGCACTGAGGAAAAAACACTTAGAAAAATTTTGATGAATTTTTCAAACTTAATAATACTTACTTTTTATGGTTTTATCATAACCTTTCCGCCGTCAAGACCAATATGGCGCCTATGACGTACCCCATCGCGAGCCATTCGGTTGCGTCATGCGCCATCGGCGCGTGATAATAAAACATCTGTAACTCCTTTGTTTAGCGTAGCAGCCGTAAGCAATTTATGTTGCTGGAATTGTTATGAAATAAGCTATCACATTTAAAATGTTGTATTTGAATATTGCATAGTAAATATTGTTAATTCAAGTTTAAAATCAGTGTGAGCAAAATTTTCCCATTTTATTGTACAAAAGGCTATAGAAATAAAAAAAATAAACATTATTTCACAAAGTATTTATTGTATTTTCATTACTAAACCTCAATTTATAAATATGGAGGACATCAAAAGAAACAACTTTTTCCCGGGAGTTTTTTTTGTGAGGTCAATGCCTGCTGAGCTAGGAGGCAAAATTTAACTTTCATTGTGAAGGCGTCTGGGACTTAGAAAATTTTGAGCAAAAAGCAATGAAAAAGACTCAGAAAAATTTCATCCAAAAACATCGCCTAATCAAGCCTTCGGGATCCGGTGGGATGTGGGAGTACTAGGGTGGGGAAACACCGGGGGACGACCTTGAGGTCAATGACCTTGACCCCAAGGTCAAGGTCAAATTAAAAAAATCGTACGCTCGAGGTCAGTAACCAACACCGGGGGACGACCTTGAGGTCAATGACCTTGAACCCAAGGTCAAGGTCAAATTATAAAAATCACCCAAAAGCAACGCCTAATCAAGCCTTCGGGATCCGGTGGGATGTGGGAGTACTAGGGTGGGGAAACACCGGGGGACGACCTTGAGGTCAATGACCTTGACCCCAAGGTCAAGGTCAAATTAAAAAAATCGTACGCTCGAGGTCAGTAACCAACACCGGGGGACGACCTTGAGGTCAATGACCTTGAACCCAAGGTCAAGGTCAAATTATAAAAATCACCCAAAAGCAACGCCTAATCAAGCCTTCGGGATCCGGTGGGATGTGGGAGTACTAGGGTGGGGAAACACCGGGCGAAAACCTTGAAGTCAATGACCTTGACCCCAAGGTCAAGGTCAAATTAAAAAATCGTACGCTCGAGGTCAGTAACCAACACCGGGGGACGACCTTGAGGTCAATGTCAAATTATAAAAATCACCCAAAAACAACGCCTTATCAAGCCTTCGGGATCCGGTGGGATGTGGGAATACTAGGGTGGGGAAACACCGGGGTACGACCTTGAAGTCAATGACCTTGACCCCAGGGTCAAGGTCAAATTAAAAAAATCGTACGCTCGAGGTCAGTAACCAACACCGGGGGACGACCTTGAGGTCAATGACCTTGACCCAAGGGCAATGCCAGATTAAAAATACGCAGACACGGGGTACGCTCGAGATCAGTGACAGTGACGCCAAGGTCAGTGACTTTGACGTAAACGTCGGTGACCTTTACCCCAAGGTCAAGGTCAAATTTAAAATAGACGTAGATACGGGGTACGCTTGTGGTCAGTGACCATGACATCAAGGTCAAGGTCAAATTAAAAAAGTAGCAGACACGGGGTACCCTTATGGTCTGTGACCTTGACATCAAGGTCAAGGTCAAACTAAAAAAACGCAGACACAGGGTACGCTCGAGATCATTGACCTTGACCCCAAGGTCAAGGTCAAATTAAAAAAATCGTACGCTCGAGGTCAGTAACCAACACCGGGGGACGAACTTGATGTCAATGACCTTGACCCTAAGGTCAAGGTCAAATTTAAAAAATCGCAGGCACGGGTTACGCTCGAGGTCAGTGACCTTGACCGCAAGGTCAAACTAAAAAATACGTAAACAAGAGGTACGCTTTGAGGTCAGTGATCTTGATCCCAAGGTCAAGGTCAAATTAAAAAAGTCGCAGACACGGGATACTTGGGGCACTCCGACTTGGACAGGTTAGGTTAGAAGGGGATGGCGGGGTCCAGTGAGCGAGCAAAGCGAGCGAACAGACCCCGCCATCCCCTTCGTGGTTATTTTTTTTATGACCATTAAGCCCCGCGAAGCGGGGCTTCGACTTTCCCCTTTTACCAACTTAGTCCAAGAGCAAGCGAAGCGAGCTCGAGACTTGGGGCACTCCGACTTGGACAGGTTAGGTTAGAAGGGATGTTTTTATGAATCTGACCTTGGAGTCAAGGTCACTGACCATAAGCTTACCCCGTATCTACGTCTTTTTAAATTTGTCATTGACCTTGGGGTAAATGTCACCGACCTTTACGTCAAAGTCACTGACATCCCCTTCGTGGTTATTTTTTTTAAGACCATTAAGCCCCGCGAAGCGGGGCTCCGACTTTGCCCTTTTAACAACTTAGTCAAAAAGCGAGCGAAGCGAGCTCGAGACTTGGGGCACTCCGACTTGGACAGGTTAGGTTAGATGGGGATGGCGGGGTCCAGTGAGCGAGCAAAGCGAGCGAACAGACCCCGCCATCCCCTTCGTGGTTATTTTTTTTATGACCATTAAGCCCCGCGAAGCGGGGCTTCGACTTTCCCCTTTTACCAACTTAGTCCAAGAGCAAGCGAAGCGAGCTCGAGACTTGGGGCACTCCGACTTGGACAGGTTAGGTTAGAAGGGATGTTTTTATGAATCTGACCTTGGAGTCAAGGTCACTGACCATAAGCTTACCCCGTATCTACGTCTTTTTTAAATTTGTCATTGACCTTGGGGTAAATGTCACCGACCTTTACGTCAAAGTCACTGACATCCCCTTCGTGGTTATTTTTTTTAAGACCATTAAGCCCCGCGAAGCGGGGCTCCGACTTTGCCCTTTAAACAACTTAGTCAAATAGCGAGCGAAGCGAGCTCGAGACTTGGGGCACTCCGACTTGGACAGGTTAGGTTAGAAGGGGATGGCGGGGTCCAGTGAGCGAGCAAAGCGAGCGAACAGACCCCGCCATCCCCTTCGTGGTTATTTTTTTTATGACCATTAAGCCCCGCGAAGCGGGGCTCCGACTTTGCCCTTTTAGCAACTTAGTCCAAGAGCAAGCGAAGCGAGCTCGAGACTTGGGGCACTCCGACTTGGACAGGTTGGGTTAGAAGGGGTGTTTTTATGAATCTGACCTTGGAGTCAAGGTCACTGACCATAAGCTTACCCCGTATCTACGTCTTTTTTAAATTTGTCATTGACCTTGGGGTAAAGGTCACCGAACTTTACGTCAAAGTCACTGACATCCCCTTCGTGGTTATTTTTTTTAAGACCATTAAGCCTCGCGAAGCGGGGCTCCGACTTTGCCCTTTTAACAACTTAGTCAAAAAGCGAGCGAAGCGAGCTCGAGACTTGGGGCACTCCGACTTGGACAGGTTAGGTTAGAAGGGGATGGCGGGGTCCAGTGAGCGAGCAAAGCGAGCGAACAGACCCCGCCATCCCCTTCGTGGTTATTTTTTTTATGACCATTAAGCCCCGCGAAGCGGGGCTTCGACTTTCCCCTTTTACCAACTTAGTCCAAGAGCAAGCGAAGCGAGCTCGAGACTTGGGGCACTCCGACTTGGACAGGTTAGGTTAGAAGGGATGTTTTTATGAATCTGACCTTAGAGTCAAGGTCACTGACCATAAGCTTACCCCGTATCTACGTCTTTTTTAAATTTGTCATTGACCTTGGGGTAAATGTCACCGACCTTTACGTCAAAGTCACTGACATCCCCTTCATGGTTATTTTTTTAAGACCATTAAGCCCCGCGAAGCGGGGCTCCGACTTTGCCCTTTTAACAACTTAGTCAAAAAGCGAGCGAAGCGAGCTCGAGACTTGGGGCACTCCGACTTGGACAGGTTAGGTTAGAAGGGGATGGCGGGGTCCAGTGAGCGAGCAAAGCGAGCGAACAGACCCCGCCATCCCCTTCGTGGTTATTTTTTTTATGACCATTAAGCCCCGCGAAGCGGGGCTCCGACTTTGCCCTTTTAGCAACTTAGTCCAAGAGCAAGCGAAGCGAGCTCGAGACTTGGGGCACTCCGACTTGGACAGGTTGGGTTAGAAGGGGTGTTTTTATGAATCTGACCTTGGAGTCAAGGTCACTGACCATAAGCTTACCCCGTATCTACGTCTTTTTTAAATTTGTCATTGACCTTGGGGTAAAGGTCACCGAACTTTACGTCAAAGTCACTGACATCCCCTTCGTGGTTATTTTTTTTAAGACCATTAAGCCCCGCGAAGCGGGTCTCCGACTTTGCCCTTTTATCAGTATGAATCAGTAAATTCAGTTAACGATTATTTTGCTCAAATTGGAAAACAACTTGCGGAAAAGATTGATAGCCCTCCGAAAGTCACCAAGCTACACGTCAACCAGAACGCCAATTCAATGGTCTTAATACCGACGGACGAAAAAGAAGTAGAGCAACTACTAATGTCCCTTCGTAGTGATTGCGCTCTAGGTTGGGATAAAATACCTAGTAACCTTCTTAAAAGAAACAAGGCTTTCATTGTACCCCCTCTTACATACATATGTAACTTGGTCCTCTCAACTGGCAAATTCCCTAAAGTCTTTAAAAGATCAATTATACATCCGATCTATAAGAATGGGGACAGAAACCGTGTCAGCAACTATAGGCCTATAGCTGTTTTACCTGCCCTCTCAAAAGTCCTTGAGAAAATAATAAATGTTAGGCTTGTGGATTACCTTGAAAAGAATAAACTTCTGTCTCCAACACAATACGGTTTCCGGTCCGGAAAGTCTACGTCAGACGCGGTCCACAATTTAACTGATTACATTGTCACCAATTTGGATAAGGGGAAAAAAGTGCTGGGTATATTCTTAGACCTAGCAAAGGCCTTTGACACGGTTTCTGTTCCAATTCTCACACAAAAATTTGAGAAGCTAGGAATAAGAGGAGTCCAACTTCAACTTTTGGAAGACTGTTTGAGGGAGCGTACTCAGTGCGTAAAAATCGATGACTACATTAGTGACGAACGTACAATTGCATATGGCGTGCCCCAGGGAAGTGTGTTAGGTCCCATCTTGTTCCTCATTTACATCAACGACCTGGGCTTGCTCACACTTCCACACGGTAGAATCATTACCTTTGCAGACGATACGGCTCTTCTCTTTAGCGCCGAAACGTGGGCTGAGGTTTTTTCAGAAGCACAGTCGGGTTTCAATGCTGTCTCACACTGGTTACGCAGTAACATTCTTACACTCAACACTGAAAAAACAAATTACGTGACCTTCTCCCTCAAAACCAAGAAACCTAATTCCCCTACCTCCTACACCATCGTAGCACACACCTGTCCTAAACCCCACGAAAATCAATGTAATTGTACGCACATTCGCAAAAGCACTTGCGTTAAGTATCTGGGAGTAACTATCGATAACTCGCTTAGATTTCATGAACACATAAACACACTAAAAATATGACTACGTAAATTAATATACATTTTTAAAAACTTGAGACAGGTCGCTGATGACGAAGTAAAGAAATCTGTCTACTATGCCCTAGTTCAATCGCTGTTAACATATTGCATCTCCGTCTGGGGAGGAGCCCCGAAAACCACATTAATTGAATTAGAGAGAAGTCAACGAGCAATATTAAAAGTCTCTTTATTTCTGCCTTACCGCTACCCCACAGAGCAACTTTACAAGGAGGCTAAAGTTCTGACAGTGCGTCAGCTCTTTATCGCAAGTATCATACTAAAGCAACACTCGTTAATCACCTATCACCCATCAGCCTCGGTCGGTAAAAGACGGTGCAACCCAGTAGACACTCGTCACATCCACCACTCTAAACAATTTACGAAGCGGTTCTTTTGCCATCTAGGTGCCTCTTTATATAATAAAATAAACAGGAAGATACATATGGTTAACCAGCCTAGAATCTTGTGCAAAAGAAACGTAACAGCTTTCCTCCAAACCCTTAATTATTAAGATACTGAGGAATTACTTACCTCAATGGTGTAATGTAGCAACGCTTGATGTCATTAATTTATATTCCAGTCATAATATTCATTACTCTTGTTCATTTTATTAAATAGTTCCCGATCATATAAACAACACACACACTGCTAGCTCCATAAATGCACTACCAAACATACAACACACAAACAATCACACCCCCTATGCCTTTCACACATACACTACACACAACCTCATGTTCAAACACTAACTTTCTAACAAAATTTAAATATTAGTGGAAAAAAAAAAGTTATTTAATTTAATTTAATCACTGATTCTCATTTTATTTATTTTTAATTGAGTCACAAAATTGTCTTGTCTGCCACTATTATATTAAATTGTGTTCCTCTATGTCGGTGTACAAGTACATAATAGTAATAGAATAAAAATGTAAATGGCGGAGATCCTGGTGTCCTGAAATACAGACCTCGAGTCTAGTTTAGGCACCAGTCTCCCACAATATTATATATCGACTGTGTATTTTCACACTACCTACTTGTAATTACTTTGTTTTGTTACATATATTGTGGAGAGAGAATAAATGATTATTATTATTATTATTATTATTTTAACAACTTAGTCAAAAAGCGAGCGAAGCGAGCTCGAGACTTGGGGCACTCCGACTTGGACAGGTTAGGTTAGAAGGGGATGGCGGGGTCCAGTGAGCGAGCAAAGCGAGCGAACAGACCCCGCCATCCCCTTCGTGGTTATTTTTTTTATGACCATTAAGCCCCGCGAAGCGGGGCTTCGACTTTCCCCTTTTACCAACTTAGTCCAAGAGCAAGCGAAGCGAGCTCGAGACTTGGGGCACTCCGACTTGGACAGGTTAGGTTAGAAGGGATGTTTTTATGAATCTGACCTTGGAGTCAAGGTCACTGACCATAAGCTTACCCCGTATCTACGTCTTTTTTAAAATTGTCATTGACCTTGGGGTAAATGTCACCGACCTTTACGTCAAAGTCACTGACATCCCCTTCGTGGTTATTTTTTTTAAGACCATTAAGCCCCGCGAAGCGGGGCTCCGACTTTGCCCTTTTAACAACTTAGTCAAAAAGCGAGCGAAGCGAGCTCGAGACTTGGGGCACTCCGACTTGGACAGGTTAGGTTAGAAGGGGATGGCGGGTCCAGTGAGCGAGCAAAGCGAGCGAACAGACCCCGCCATCCCCTTCGTGGTTATTTTTTTATGACCATTAAGCCCCGCGAAGCGGGGCTCCGACTTTGCCCTTTTAGCAACTTAGTCCAAGAGCAAGCGAAGCGAGCTCGAGACTTGGGGCACTCCGACTTGGACAGGTTGGGTTAGAAGGGGTGTTTTTATGAATCTTACCTTGGAGTCAAGGTCACTGACCTTAAGCGTAACCCGTATCTACGTCTTTTTTAAATTTGACCTTGACCTTGGGGTAAAGGTCACCGAACTTTACGTCAAAGTCACTGACCTTGGCGTCAAGGTCACTGATCTCGAACGTACCCCGTGTCTGCGTATTTTTAATCTGACATTGCCCTTGGGATCAAGGTCATTGACCTCAAGGTCGTCCCCCGGTGTTGGTTACTGACCTCGAGCGTACGATTTCTTTTATTTGACCTTGACCTTGGGATCAAGGTCATTGACCACAAGGTCGTCCCCCGGTGTTGGTCACTGACCTCGAGCGTACCATTTTTTTAATTTGACCTTGACCTTGTGGTCAAGGTCAATGATCTCGAGCGTACACTGTGTCTGCGACTTTTTTAGTTTGACCTTGACCTTGGGGTCTAGGTCATTGATCTCAAGGTCGTCCCCCGGTGTTGGTTACTGACCTCGAGCGTACGATTTTTTTAATTTGACCTTGACCTTGGGGTCAAGGTCATTGACCTCAAGGTCGTACCCTGGTGTTGGTTACTGACCTCGAGCGTACGATTTTTTAAATTTAACCTTGACCTTGGGGTCAAGGTCATTGACTTCAAGGTCGTCGCCCGGTGTTTCTCCACCCTAGTACTCCCACATCCCACCGGATCCCGAAAGCTTGATTAGGCGTTGTTTTTGGGTGATTTTTATAATTTGACCTTGACCTTGGGTTCAAGGTCATTGACCTCAAGGTCGTCCCCCGGTGTTGCTTACTGACCTCGAGCGTACGATTTTTTTAATTTGACCTTGACCTTGGGTTCAAGGTCATTGACCTCAAGGTCGTCCCCCGCTGTTTCACCACCCTAGCACTCCCACATCCCACCGGATCCCGAAGGCTTGATTAGGCGATGTTTTTGGGTCATTTTTATAATTTGATCTTGACCTTGGGATCAAGGTCATTGACCTCAAGGACGTCCCCCGGTGTTGGTTACTGACCTCGAGCGTACGATTTTTTTAATTTAACCTTGACCTTGGGGTCAAGGTCATTGACCTCAAGGTCGTCCCCCGGTGTTTCCCCACCCTAGTACTCCCACATCCCACCGGATCCCGAAGGCTTGATTAGGCGTTGTTTTTGGGTGATTTTTATAATTTGACCTTGACCTTGGGGTCAAGGTCATTGACCTCAAGGTCGTCCCCCGGTGTTGGTTACTGACCTCGAGCGTACGATTTTTTTAATTTGACCTTGACCTTGGGGTCAAGGTCATTGACCTCAAGGTCGTCCCCGGTGTTTCCCCACCCTAGTACTCCCACATCCCACCGGATCCCGAAGGCTTGATTAGGCGTTGTTTTTGGGTGAAATTTTTCGTCTTTTTTTCATAGTGCCCCGTTTCGTATACCATGACCTTGCTGGTCAAAAAGAGAGACGGATCTGACTGTCTTTGCGTAGACTACCGTGAGCTTAACAGCAACACAGTTCCCGATCGTTATCCATTGCCTTAAATATCTGATCAAATACAACCTTTGGTAGGAGCAAATTATTTCACATCTCTTGATAATAATTATGGTAAGTGGTTTCCACCAAATTAAATAAAGCAAACCAAGTAAAGGAAAAGTCAGTGGAGCGTGCTGTTTTCGTGGGGACGAAATAATAATAATAATAATAATTTTATTTCAGTTTCCAAATTCTACAATGTTTAATCTTAACAAAGAGGTCTCCTTTTAAGTATAAAAAACACCTGTGCTAAAGCTGGCCATTGACGATCATAAAACTAGGGCGTCACTCCAAAATTTGACCGTCAATGGCGAATCGTCACTCCAGAGTTTTAACTGACGACTCGCCACGGAAATTTTCCGTGACTACCATAAATCCAAGCGGCGCGTCGCGCCAAACTGACCGTCAATGCGCGATCGTCATTCCAAGGCTTCAGTTCGCTCGAATCGCTCGCTGCGATCGTGGTAACTGAAGCTAAAAAACGAAGAGTGGCTTTCAATCTCTCATGAGGGCTAATAGCTTCTCTCATATTAGTATATCATCATCATCCTGTTTAGCAATATATGGAGTTACAAGTTTCAAAAGAGTAGTGGGGATTCGCGGGTTCTGGCGCACGTTCCAAAGCCCCGCGCCAGAGCCCCACGATCTGATCCACCCATCCTAAAAAAAAAAAATAAAAAAAAAAAAAAGGTTTTGCCATGCTCTGATCACGTTCCCCTGCAGTCCGTTTTAGCGTAGGATGCGTGGTTCTAGAGTTATACAAATCAATTAACTGTTATCTCATTGATTTCCGGTGGTCCTGCACCCTCATTAGCGCACCATTGTTCGCCTAATCCTCTTATCTATTGTACTTCGAACACCCTAATTACGGTTGGTTTGGTGTTCTTATCTATTACTCATTTTTAACCCTCATTATGTCTGCATTTCTATGTCATCAATAAAGCACGTTCCTTCATTTTTACTTCGACATTTTATTACTTTTTTTCCTACAAATGTTCGTAAAACTATGCATTGATCATCCCTGAAACTATCGCGGGTTCTGGCGCAAATATCATTGTACAGTGTGCATTGAACATCCCTGAAACTATCGCGGGTTCTGGCGCAATAAAACATATTCCTTCATTTTTATTTTGAAATTTTATTACTTTTTTTCTACAAAATATGAGCGGAACATCTCATCCACAAAAATATCATTGTACAGAGTGTTCCCAGTAAATATGTTCGTAAAACTATGCATTGAACATCCCTGAAACTTAAATAGCAAATACATTAAGCAATATTCACCACAAACTGAAGTCCAATCATTCTGAATCCTATCAACATTCCAGTCCCATCTCTTACAATTCCTTTTCAAAAACTGGAGATGATATCGCTCAGGTGCTCGTCCATATGAATCAAAATATTGACCGATGCCATTCGTATCGATATGTACAGCTACCCAGTGTGAACCTGGATTATCATCCGCATCCAAATTGGTACATGTGTATACATAGGTAGTCTATTAGCAGCATAAACATTATTTTGTAGACTGGGATGAATCTTTTTCATAATTATGTTGTTGTAATTCTAGTGTATCCATGATATTACTGTTATTAGCAGATTATTACACTACCAATCTATTCAATGGTTGTCATAGGAATGTTCAATTATAGTGATTTGTAAATATTAAATCGCATTCTTTGTGAGTCACAAGCAGGTTGATGCCTGTAGGAACGTGAGATAAGTTTGTTGACTCATAGAGTTACAATCAGTTTCGTTGTACTTAGGAATTTGTTTTAGATAAGAATGGTGCTATATAAGATCGAACAGTTGCAGTCATGCAGTCAGTCTATGGTCGTTTGACCACAGTGGATTGTATACGTCTACCAATACTACGTTTGTGTTACTTCAACTCATCAATGGCCATGGAGGTAAGTGTTTATTCTATTGACAAACTTACTTGTATTTGTACTGTGTACTGTCTTTCCTAACGTGTGTGTGTCAGATTAAGTGTAAACAAATTGATATTAACGTGATAACTCTGTTGTTGCAGAGATCATTCAGCTTCGCAGACGATATTGAAAATACCTATAAACAGTATTACTACTCACCACTCTCTCCTCAACACGAAGAAAAGAGTGATGACATCGTCGTTAATAACACAGACGATAGTGGAAAAAGGAAATCGCAGCCGATTGATCAATTTTTTGAAGTGGCACCAAAAATAAAAAGGAAGAAGCTGCTATCGTCGACTGTGGCACGAGCTGCTAGAGATGGCGTATCATACATCTCTACAAATTCAGACGACGGAGACCAAGCGACGCATCTCATAAAAATAGAAATGTATGATATGAAAAAACTATCCAAGATTCCAACTAGTGATCACTGGAAGCACGCTACCACGAGGATAAAATATTATACAAAGAATAATAGGGATAGCATCCTCGACGATACAAACAGCCTTGCATACAATATAACAAAGCATATTGCAGAAAATGAAAAAGTTAAAAAATACTTTTTTAACAATGACACTCATTAATGGATTAGTGAATGTGATTCTGTTTACTTAAAGTACTTCTGTGTACTCACTAGATTTTACATGACTTTCCTAATCCTTTGCTAGACTATATATTGGACATTATTTGAAATTGGACATCAGTTGCTCTACCAATACTTAACTGTTATTTATTATAAAGATGGAAAACTTCAGTGAAATGTGCACCAGTGCTTTCTTTTCCGCAACCATTGAAGAGAATATAGAACAATCCAACAGCGAATTCAATCAGGAGCTGTCTAAAGTTTGTGATGAAATGGAGAAGCGTGAACTGTTCGATTCATCGTATGATGATGACTTGTATAATCAATGTTTGATGGTTGAAACAACGTTGATGTAAGTATTAGAAGCACAAACTCAATAAGAAATATTATTGTAGTAATGTTTTATTTTAAGATTTGTCTAATAATTTTCTTTTTTGTTACAGTCAACAACAAGTTGGAAGAGGTATCAAACGAGGTATCACTACTGATGAAAATAAGGTTACCAAGAAAGCAAAATTTGATGAAGGAGCTTCTACATCATCAATTGAAACCAATGACGTGGACAACAATAAGGTGGAATGTGATACATGTCATGTTTATATTAATAAAAGGTATCTAAACAACCATTTAAAAAGCAATACACATAAAAATAATCTTTTAAAATCACATAATTCATTAACAAATGTTACAGTTGTTGAAACCGCTTTTGGCAATCGAATTTTAACATATAGAATTAATAGTAAAACACTTCAATCGGGACAATATTTTGAAACACCGGAATCGTTTTTAAATTCGTTAAAAATCGATATCTTATTTTTGATAAATGAATGTATTCAACAACATACAATTTTTAAAATAAACTTCATATTGCATGCTGATTTCATACAACAAACTAAAGATATTAAAAATACGTTTGATTTTCAATCGTTTAATTACATAATTTGTCAGGGAGATGACTTAAATATTTTTTATTCATCATTAATAGACACTGTAGTCGGTAAAATTTGTCAATTTGAAAAAAAAGATAGTGGTTGGAGTCTTAATCAAATTAAATACATAGATATGAATGTTAACAAATTCAACCCCCTACGCGGTAGTTCATATATCGATCTTCCTCAAGATATTAAATCAAAAAAAGCTGTAATCAATGTTAAAAATAATGATAATATGTGTTTCAAATGGGCATTACTCTCTGGTTTATATCCTGTATGTAAAAGTGTAGATCGGGTAGCATCTTACGCAATTCATGGAAATAAACTAAAATTTACTGGTATTTCTTTTCCGGTTAAAATTGCAGATATATCAAAAGTAGAGAAATTAAACAATATTAGTATTAATGTTTTTGGCTTAGAGTATAATAACGAAAAAAAGTGTAATTCTGTTGTAGGTCCTTTATATTTAACAAAATGTCGTACACCTAATCATATTAACCTACTATATACAGGGTGGAATTTTGTAATGCCACCTGGAGGGAAAGTACCCTTAATACTGCAGATAGAAAATTTTACTCAAAGGAAGCATTCCTTTGTTTTTGAATAGAAAGCAAACTGCATTCAAAGATTTTCGAAAATTCGCTTCTCCCACCCAGGAATCGAACCGGCTAAAATCTGAAAAAATTATACCCGTACTTTTATTGCACCGATCGTTAGGGTCAATTATAACGATGATATCTCTCTAACAAACATGATAAATTAAATGAAAGGAAAACCAGGAAATCTTAAATTAAAGCTCTCGTAATATGTAATATGGTTTCTTGGTTCAATTCCCGGGTGTGGGAGAAGAGAATTTTCGAAAATCTTTGAATGCAGTTTGCTTTCTATTCAAAAATAAAGGAATGTTTCCTTTGAGTAAAATTTTCTATCTGCAGTATTAAGAGTACTTTCCCTCCAGGTGGCATTACAAAATTCCACCGATATGGACCAAGAAACCATGACGTTACATGTTACGAGAGCTTTAATTTAAGATTTCTTGGTTTTCCTTTCATTTGATTTATCATGTTTATTAGAGAGATTTCATCGTTATAATTGACCCTAACGATCGGTGCAATAAAAGTACAGGTTATATTTTTTTCAGATTTTAGCCGATTCGATTCCCGGGTGGGAGAAGAGAATTTTCGAAAATCTTTGAATGCAGTTTGCTTTCTAATCAAAAATAACGGAATGTTTTCTTTGAGTAAAATTTTCTATCTGCAGTATTAAGAGTACTTTCCCTCCAGGTGGCATTACAAAATTCCACCCTGTATATCGAATGGTACTAACAATCATTACTGTTATATTAAAAACTTATCGCGACTAGTTAGTTCACAAATATCAAGACAACATCGTGCAGTTTACATATGTGATTCATGTTTACTTCATTTCCCATCAGAGGAAAGACTTAATAACCATCAACAATATTGAGATGTAATGTAAATGGTTAGGGAAATAAAAGAGAAGATCACTGCTTGGTTCCCATTGGAAAAGTATAATGAATACTCAATAATTATACATGAATGCATTCAAGTAGTACATAGAGCAACGTAAACAATAATATGATACGTTAATATAAAGGAGCATACTTACTAACAATATAAAGGAACATACACACTTCACCTCCGACAATGTAAAAAAAAAAAAAAGAAATCATACAATTTTTTTTTTTTTATGTGTTTGATACAAATGGTTTGGTTCTATTTTTATGAACAATATCTATTTTATTGTTTTTCGATATTTTAACATTGCATCCTAAATCTTCAAGAACACTGAATGGACCATTGTATAAAGGACTCAATTTTCCTCCAACTTCATTTTTTACTAACAACAAATCATCCTTATTGTAGTGAACAGAATTCAATTTTTTATAATAATAATTAGTTTTACGATTACATTTGCTTAAAATTAAATTATTTCTAGCGTCTTTACTAGCTACTTGAAGTTTATATCTAAGGTTACTGCAGTAATTTTCTGGATTATATAAAGGATCAATTACATTACTTAACCTAGAAGGGACATTACATGGTCTGCCAAAAACAAGCTCAAACGGTTGGTATTTAGTTGCCGAATGAACGGTTGTGTTATAGCTGAAACACCAATAAGATAACCAATGTGACCATGATTGTGGATTATTTTGACATTGAATTCTAAGGAATGCTCCTAAATTTTTATGTGAATTTTCTAATGAACCAACTGATTGATGATGATATGCCGTAGATGATATTTTTCCTATATTTAAAAGCTTATAAACCTCTTCCATAGTTGACGACATAAATTCAGCACCTCGATCAGTTGCTATTGTTTTTGGTAAACCAAACCTTAAAACAAAATTATCTACTAATGCTTTACTTACAGTTATGGTATCCTTAGCTTTAAGTGGATAGGCCTCTACAAACTTACTCAGCTCACATTGAAGAATAAGAATGTATACATTACCTTCATAATCTTGAGGTAGTGGACCTACTATATCCAAAAATATTTTTTGGAATGCATACGACGCCGTGGTAGTTATGCACATGGGTTCCTTAACGTAGTTACTATGCTTCATCTTTTGACATTTATCGCAAGTTTTTACAAACTCTTGAACGTCTTTTTCAAGTCCTGGCCAGTAAAATTGTCTTTTAATATTGTTTATCATTCTGCGCATACCAGCATGACCACTGGTTGGCAGTAAATGAAAATCGTGTAATATAAACTTTATGTCTTCATCTTTAGTAATTCTCGTAATACCTCTTAGTACATGTACTCGTAGTCCGGACCAAGTTTTTAATAAATCGATTTCTTTGCACAACTCTTCTAGAAAGTTAGCATTAATTTTATCTTTAATCACACAAATCTCTTTGATACTTAATTTCTTACAAAATTTGCTCAACTTTGACACAAATTCGGCTCGCGTAAAATGTGACTTAAAATTGAGATTTATGAATAAAATCTTTTTATTTTCTGCATAAGCAAAACATTCATCTTGAAATGATATCCTATGATTTTTCATTAACTTATTTAATTCATCTCCTTCTATTAACTTCATTTCGACAGAATCGTTTGGTTTCTTTAATATTTCCGCAACTCTTGGTTGATCAGACCTCGTGTCGTCGGACTTACTAAATAAATCAGTACTTTCTACATTGTCCGCATCCGTCATTTTTTTCTTTTGAGCTCTAGTTAATACATTTATTTCATTTAGCATATTCTTTAATTCATTCGATGTTATTACAATTCTCGACAATGCATCCGCGGCGACATTGTCTTTTCCTTTAACGTATACTATCTCAAAATCATATTCCTCTAATGTTAATCTAAATTTCATCAAACGACTTGAAGGATCTTTCATCCCAAAAAGATATATTAGTGGTTTATGATCCGTTTCAATAATAAAATGTTTGCCAAAAAGGTATGGCCTAAAATATTTAACAGACCAAACAATGGCTAGCAATTCTTTTTGTATTGTTGGATAATTTCTTTCAGCCTTGTTTAGTGGTCGACTCGCATATGCAATTGGTTTCATATTTTTGTTACAAAGAACTGATCCAATTGCTAACCCGGAAGCATCAGTTTTTAAAATAAATTCACTATCATCTGCGAAATCGGGGTATTGTAGAATTGGTGGGTTAGTCATATGTTGCTTAAGGCTGTCAAATGATTCTTGACAACATTTTGACCAAATAAAAGGTTCATTTTTTCTGCACAATTTATTAAGTGGTGCTGTTATGTCAGCAAAAGCTGGAATAAATTTTCTATAGTAATTGCAGAAGGCAATAAATCTTTTTATTTCTTCAGAAGTTTGAGGTACAGGATATTCAAGCAAAACTTTTATCTTTTCTGGGTCTGGTAAGACACCTTGTGCTGACACAATATGACCAAGGTATAACAGTTCCTTTTTTAAGAATTGGCACTTAGTAGGGTTTAGTTTTAAATTTACTTTTCTTAATCTTTCAAATATATCTATTAAATTGCGATTATGAGCTTCTAAATTACGACCAAAAATAATTAAATCATCAAGATAAACAAAACATTTGTCAAAAGTTAAACCAGATAAAGCCACTGTCATTACCCTACTAAAAGCACTTGGGGAAATTTTTAAACCCATTGGTAGACGTTTCATTTGAAACTGTCCTGAATTTGTACTAAATGCTGTAAATTTCCTACTTGAAGGTTCTAAAGGTACTTGATAATAACCTGAATGTAAATCAAGATGGCTAAATAAAATAGCTCCTGAGAGAGAATCTAAAATTTCAGTTATGTTAGGTAGTGGAAATTTATCATCTTGAATTTTCTCGTTAAGTTTACGATAGTCTACTACCAAACGCCATTTCTTCTCACTATTTTCAGTATTTTTCTTTGGTACTAGTAATATTGGACTAGACCATTCACTTTGCGTTTCCTCAATAATGTCATCTTTTATCATATTTTGTATTTGTTTATTTAATTCTGCCTTTAAGGATTGTGGTAATCGGTAAGGTTTTGTGTAAATAGGACTAGTATTGGATTTTAATGTTATTTTTTGCTCATAAATATTAGTTGTTGTTAATTTATCGTTAGGCAAATGAAAAACATCAGAGTACTTTTCACAAATGTCCTCAATAGACGTTTTTTCCTCAGAATTAAGATGTTGTAATTTTAATAATGTTTTTAATTTTTCTGCTCTAGTTGCATTTGCTTTATTTTTATCACATTGATAGCAATCGAATGAAGATAAGGGTTTTAAGATTGGTGTAAATATTGGAATTAGTATATCCTTTTCACTTACATTTAAAATTTTAACAGGTATTTTATCGACGTTTGCTTTTACTATAGCACCAGCTAAAAATAAATTATTCCCTAAGTCTTCGGCGTAAACAACACTATCTTCTTTCGAACATGTATTTATTTTAATGTAATGGAAAGATTCGCATCGCGCCGGAACTGTTAAAAATTCAGAATTGCATTCTGATTTATCAAATATCGGCGTTTTTATTTCTTTCTTATTTAGTTGTAGTGTTAAAACTTTCGTTTCTAAATTTATTTTTGCTAGATACTTGCTCAAAAAGTCTAACCCGATAATACCATCGGCCTTAAGAGGTAAGTTCTTAAATATATGGAACTTATGTTTAAATGATTCACCATTATCCGATGACAATGTTAGATAAACATGACCTTGTGAGTGTATTTGACCTCCTATGCCATTGACTAAAACATTATTTCTGAAAATATCTATATTTTGTGGCAAACTTTCTTTTCGTATAATTGACAAAGAAGCTCCTGTATCTAATAACCAGTAATATGCGTTGTTTCCTAAATTAAATGAAATTAATTTCGTTAGTCCATTAAAAGCAAATATTTCACTTTGATTCACGAAAAAATTTTGATTGATCTTTTTGTTCTGTTTCTTGACCACTGTTATTTGTTGACTCGGTTACTTGCGCCGAATAAATTCTACGGTTATTTCCTCGATAATTATTATTATTTCGAAAATTTCTGCCTCTATAAGATTGTTGCGATCCCCTGTGATTGTAATTTCCACGTGAATTAGGGTTACCGCGAAAATGATAGTATTTAGAATAATATTGTCCTCGTACATACCTATTTGATGATTGTCCTCGTCCTTGAGTACCTCTTCCTCCATGTCCTTGCTGATATCTCGAATGGTTGGCATAGTTTCCTCTTTGTCCTCTATTATTTGATTTATTGGTAAAATGCATTACGTCACCTGAACCTGATGACATCAAACAATCTTCATCCTTTGCGGCCTGTATAGCATCCTTTAGTGAATTATAATTGCGGGCTGCAATTATGGTGCTTAACCTAGAACTTTTTAATCCGTCTGCAAATTTTCTAATAGCAAATTTTTCATTGATTGGCTTTAAAACATTATATTTACTTGACTCACCATCTGCTTGAGAAATTGTCAAGTCCGTAAAAAGTTGTTCAAGTTCTGTCCCATATTCATCAATTGATCTAAACCCTTGGGAAATATTTTGAAGTCGCGACTGAATTGCCGTGAATGACTTTTTAGTAATTAGATGAGTACGCATGTCCTTGACAAGTTCTGAAATAGATTTATAAGTCCCAGCCAATCGTAATTTCGCGTTTTCTGTGATCCTATTTTTTTACACAAATTTTATTAATAAATCATTATCTGACGCATTAATCATTTCTGAATACATTTCAATACCATCAATCAGTCGTTTCGTTACATTCTCTGTACCATCCATAACAGGCAACAAATTACAAGCCGTTTTTAGGTCGAACTCCATTTTGACTATTTCAATATTTGGATCCATACACAAATTATTAATGTCTTCATAAAGTTCTTTAATATTTTTGAAAATATCTGATGCTGAGGATATAACCTTGATATCCTGTTTTGATTTTAAAAGTAAAAATAATTGACTGCATTTGTCAAAAATATTTTTCGCTTCGCCTAACTTAATTTCAATAGTTTTTCCAACATATCTGGATTTACCCTTTTTAACTAAATATTTCCTTATTTCTTTCAAATCGTTGTAATTTTTTACCAAGGTCTCAATCATAATCTAAAAATAAATTTCCTTAATTAAATCAGTTACATGATTGTACTAACTACTTACAAACAAAAGTGTAAAATTACATGCACTGGCGTAAAGAATGTCACACGTTTACATATTTGCAGCACTGTATCAAATTACATGAGTGTTTGTGCACGATTCTAGACAATTTACCGAAGAACGTAATAACATTTAAGGGAATGTGGGTTTTTTTTTTATATATAAACTACATTTTTAACTAGTATCTACGTACTTAAAGTTCTTAAGGTCAAATATTAGTTTGAACTTTCACTCGCGATATTTAAAACACTGATTTGTTCAATCGGTTATTTCACTTTTTTTTTTCGCTTTAGCGTATTGAAAAGTAACTCACTGTTATGTGGACAACACTGATGCTTATGCTGCAGCTTCGACGGTCTGGCGTCCCCTGAGTGATGCGCGGATACGTTGGATTGCCTGTAGACCAATTTCGTCCTGGATCCAGCGCTGATGGCACCTTTTGTAGACACGTACCAAAAAATAGCAGACTACCACGCTAAAGATAGCCAGCATTGTGAAGACGGCGATGTTCATGCGCTCCACGTGTTCACCGACACCCTTCAATGTTGCTTCATTGTTACCGGCTGTGTTTTGGGTGATGAAAACTTCGTCTTTTTCAATCGCAGACCGACACATTTTTTTTTTCGTTAGTTAGAGAAGTTCAATAACTTTATAATCGCTACCTAATAATGTAGCGTTTGGCAGGGTCGCCATGAGATGTAATGTAAATGGTTAGGGAAATAAAAGAGAAGATCACTGCTTGGTTCCCATTGGAAAAGTATAATGAATACTCAATAATTATACATGAATGCATTCAAGTAGTACATAGAGCAACGTAAACAATAATATGATACGTTAATATAAAGGAGCATACTTACTAACAATATAAAGGAACATACACACTTGATTGCGCTCACATTTGTTCGGAATTACCAAACGGTGAGGATTCCAAAAAGGATTGGTTTGGTAAAGCAACCTCAAATAATAAATTAAAATTTGATAAATTCGCGAAAAAGTTTGAAATGCCCTTTGTGGTTTATGCAGACTTTGAGGCATTTTTGAACCCGATAGAATCATGTAGTAACGATCCATCCAAGCCTAGTACAATTAACATTCAAAAACATGAGGTGTATAGTTTTGGATATTACATTAAATGTTCATATGATAACAGATTATCAAAATATGAGACGTATAGTGGGTCAAACTGTGCACAAGTGTTTATGAATCGCCTTTGTGAAGATGTGAAAACAATAGTTAAAAAAAATAGTTTCCAAAAATGTCCCGTTCCATTATCAGATGAAGATAAAATAAAAATTTCAAATTCAAACATATGTCATATTTGTGAAACTGAGTTAAATGAAGATCTTTTTTACGATTTTGATTGGCACACTGGCAGTTTTAGGGGTGTTGCACATCAAGTGTGTAGTTCTAAGTACAGAACCCCTCGTCATATTCCAATATTTTTACATAACCTCAGTCACTACGATGCTCATTTCATTGTCCATGCATTAAACCTCGATGATGGTAAAGTTGAAGTTATTCCACAAAATAAAGAACGATACATATCATTTTCAAAACAGTTAACAATAAATAATCAACCAGTAAGTTTAAGATTCGTAGATTCATTGAAATTTTTATCGTGCAGTTTAGATCAACTAGCTAAAAATCTTAATGATGATCAGTTCACAGAGCTAAAAAGGAACTATCCTAATAATGAAGACTTTTCACGTTTAAGACGGAAAGGTATTTATCCTTATGAATTTATGTGTAATAGTGATTGCTTGAAACATCCATCACTTCCTGATCAACACCAATTTTATAGTTCACTCACAGATTCAAATATTTCAAATGATGATTATAATCACGCAAAAGATATTTGGCAACATTTTATGTGTAGTAGTATGTCTGATTATTCCAATTTATATTTAAAAACTGATGTTTTACTTTTGACTGATGTATTCGAAAACTTTAGAAAGCTTTGTATAAAACTTATGGACTAGATCCTGCACATTACTATACTGCCCCAGGTTTAAGTTGGGATGCAATGTTAAAATTTACCAAAATAGAATTAGAATTGTTAACGGACTATGACAAAATTGCTTTTTTAAAGCCGGTATTAGAGGGGGTGTATCTCAGTGTAGCAATCGTTTTGCTAGAGCAAATAATAAATTCATGGAAGATTATGATAGTGAAAAACCTAATTCATATCTAACATATTTCGATGCGAATAATTTATATGGTTGGGCAATGTCTCAATCTCTTCCTGTTGGTGGTTTCGAATGGATAGATTCTAATACAGATTATAATGTGTCGGATAACTCTGATTTCGGTTATGTTTTAGAAGTTGATTTGGAATATCCTGATGAACTTCATAATTTGCATTCTGACTTTCCGTTATGTCCTGAAAACATATGTGTGGGTAATACTAAAGAAACTAAATTAGTTCCTAATTTAAATAATAAAAATAAATACATCATTCACTACAGGAATTTAAAATAATGCATTGAAATGGGGATTAAATTAATTAAAGTACATAGAATTTTAAAATTTAAACAGAGTTCTTGGTTAAAGAAATACATAGACTTAAATAATAGTTTGAGAACGTTAGCTACATCAAACTTTGAAAAAGACTTTTTTAAATTAATGAACAATTCTGTCTTCGGTAAGACTATGGAAAATATTGAAAAAAGAGTAAACGTTAAACTACTAACTTACTGGGATAATCGTGGTAAAGTTTTAGGTGCTCAGGATTGGATTGCAAAACCAGAATTCCATAGTTTATCAATATTTTCAGAACATTTAGTCGCAATACAATTACGGAAAACAAAATTAATTTATGATAAGCCGATTTATTTAGGATTTTGTATTTTAGATATATCTAAGACCCTTATGTATGAATTTCATTATAACTACATGATTAAAAAGTTTCATAATAAAATTAAGTTATTGTACACCGATACCGATAGTTTGATATATCAAATTTTACAGACAATTTTTATGAGGATATAAAACCAGATCTACTTCAATATTTCGATACATCAGATTACCCGGAAAATAATATTTACGGATATCCAAAAATAAATAAAAAAGTTAGGTTTTTTTAAAGATGAGAACAATGGTAAAGTATTGAAGGAATTTGTAGGGTTGCGATCAAAAATGTATGCCTTAGAAATAGAAGATAAATTTATAGCAAAGGCAAAAGGGGTTAACAAAAGTGTTACCAAAAAAATGAATAATTATGGAAAATTACAAATCATGTTTGTTTAAAAAAAATGTATTATATTGTAGTATGCTTCGATTTAAGTCAATCAAACACACTATTTTTACACAAAAAATAAATAAGTCATCTTTATCATATAATGATACCAAACGATGTATTATGAACAACAACATTGATACATTGGCTTGGGGACATTATAAATTACGCTAAGTGTAATACTTTTTACTTTATTTCTGTGTGAATATACAAAATTGTACTGATTGTAAAATTATGATATTACTTTATTGTTATAATTGTGATAGTTTATTACATATTTAAAATTTATTGTTTGATTGTAAATAATGTAAAAATAATTGTATTTTTTATTTGTGTGCTTAAATTTGATGTTTAGCAATATATATATATAATTTTTACACCAACATTTTCATTTTTATTTCATCCCTTTAAAACTCTAGACGTGTGAAATGTTTCACTTTATCCATCCGTTACTGCTATTGTGGCAGGACCAAGTGGATGTGGGAAGTCAAATTTTGTAACAAATTTCATAAAATCAGTTAAAGAAATATGTAATTGTGATTTTAATCAGATCACATGGTGCTTTGATGAAATGCAGCCTTTATATAATTTACCAAATGTTAATTATCATCAAGGAATTCCAAATCTTAATATGTTTGATGGTGAAAACCCACACCTTATTATTATTGATGATCTAATGAGAGAGTCTGATAGAAGAATTGTGGATATATTTACAAAAGGTAGTCACCACAGGAATCTTAGTGTATTTTATTTAACACAAAATTTATTTCATCAAGGTAAAGGTCAAAGAGACATTTCTTTAAACTCAAGTTATATAATTTATTTTAAAAACCCTCGAGATAAAACTCAAATAAGATATTTAGCACGCCAAGTGTCACCAGATAACCCAAAATTCATTGAAGACGCCTACAGGATGCAACTTTAGAAGCGCATGGATATTTAATGGTAGATTTAAAACAGAATACAAATGATTTTTGTCGTATCAAGACAAATGTATTCCCATTTAATGGTTACTGCACAGTCTACGTCCCCACGAAAGAGTTTAAATACACCAAGAATCAAACAATTCAAATCATTTCTAAATGATACATCGTCGACTCACAACGCTTTTAACATTTCGTAAGAGTTTAAATACATCAAGAATCACACAATTCAAATCATTTCTAAATGATGCATCGTCGAATCACAACGCATAAACATTTGCTGTAGGGTCTTTACACCTTTTAATGATAATATTTCGATTAATACGCAAGTGTACGTAATAATAGAATTTAATTGAATGATGATGAGTGCACGCGATTTGAATGATAATTGTGTACTAAAGTTCAGACCGCGCGTAGCTAGTAAAGTGCTGACACAATGATGTCAAATTTGTGCGTGCTGTGCACTGTACATGCTCCGGGGCCCGAGAAGATGTGAATGAGATGATGATAATGATTTACAAGATGATAATTAACAATTTTGCTTACAAACTTAAATAAACTAAGCTTAAGGCATTTCATTGAATTGAGTCCGAACGGATGGCGAAGACCCTCTGCTGGTGGTGGCGATGGTAGGACGACCCGCAGCGGTGGCAACGGGAGCTACATAGCTCACGCTCGCCTCTGCTTGTTCAGCCGCCGGGGGTGCGGGCGCTGGATGCGGCAGGCGCGCACGCACGCGGTGCCATACGTACAGGATGACGCAAACCACGACGACTCCAACTAAGATGTAGATGGCGACATAATGGTGAATGTCATGGAATGTCACTTGATCTGCCAGTCCCTGATTGGATTTCATTTCTTTGAGTGCTTTTTCAATCGCCTTTATGTCTTCCCGTTGTTCGGTTAAATCGTCCGTCTCATTTAGTGGAGAGATGAGAGGTATGGACAGATTTATTATGTGATTTATTGGTGGAATTTCTATGTTCATAACATCGATCTTCGTTTTAATTGTGTTTGATAACGATTTGTGTGCATAAATCGTAAACATTCTGTCTTTGATGACGCAACTGTCCCCCAGTGTAATGACAACTGTTTTGCTGAGTTGCTCGATCGTAATATTGTCATCGCATATGACTCGCACACTGCATTGTTCGCAACAAAAGTAAAGATATGAATTAATTAAATTCAAGTCAGTCCAGGAATCACGACATTCTTTTGTTTCAATTTGACATTGTTTAGAGGCTTGATGTTTCAGACATAGGTTGTTGTCTGACGTCATTTGATAGACGGGCCTTTTCAGTGGGCAAATGTACTCGTCGGCGTCGTAAGGAACGCATCTTTGTATGTCGCTTGTAGATACTGGAATATAAGAGTCCTTATGTGTATTGATAGCCAGGTACTTTGCTACAGGCACTATGTTGACCATGCTTGCGTTGGCTTGTTGTGGAATCGGTATGAGGTTGTAAAGCTCATAGTCTTCCCTGCTGACAAGGGGAATTCTTACTTCGAAAATCAGGAACTTTCTGGTAGCTCTTGCTTTCACTTTCAGTAGGTGATATATCTTCGCCAGGTCAGTCTGAATATTATTAATCGGTAAGGCTAAGTCCTTTGAGATTTGTCCGGTTATAACATTCAATTCGTTTTTCAACTGTGCCGGTGTTAGCAAGTGAAAATTGAACTTCTCATAGAAAATGTTGGCCACTGTATCAACTAGCGTCTCCTGGATTTCCTTAAGATTTGTCATGATGTTATTGGCTATGAACGTTGATAATGTGAATTCCGCTTTGTTGTCAGTATGTTGGATTTCTTCTTTCAATTTGCTCATGCCCATGTTGCAATTGGTAATGTGTTGGTTGATTATTTTGTGCTGCTTGTCCAGGGTAGTTTCAATTCTTTTGATGACATTTAGCTCAGCCTCCACAACTGACGTTTGGTTTCTCCACAGATTGCTTAGATGTTTTTGATTGCTTCTGATTAAAGCAATATCTTTCTGATATTGTTCGGCGAAAGTTTCGTCCAAAACTCCAAACAAACTATGTGCGACGTAGCCAATGCCGTTGATAAGCCCGCGACGTCGGCGAACTTGACCTTGCTGACCAAGTAAAACGTTGTTGTAGTGTTCAAGTTCGTTGTACCCGTGAAGGAGCTGTAATCGGACTACGTTGCATTGTGGTATTTGATCCCTTGAACATATGTTGTCCAGATGATTGATAAACTTGTCCAGAAGGTTAATTCCTTGCCAATAAGGAGCCATGTCACAATAGACGATGAGTTTCCATTCTTCACGTTCCAATTTCATGTTTGCGAGTTTATCTATATATAGTTTAAAAATATGTTTTTATTTTCTGCAACTTTGGAAATTTTGTATTCGCACGTTCCTGAGCAAATAAACATCAGTAGTACGAGTGTTGTAATTATAAAGTTGCACAATTTTGATGAGGTTGGCTTGGAATATTTATTGTTTGTATATTGACCTTCTTCGTTTTCTTTTTCTGTGTCGTGGCTTTGATTATAATTGTCGTTGATCGGCAAAACGGACAATTTCGTTATTGGTCTCTTGAGTGTACCATTTTTCGTCCGTAGGGTCACTACTCTGACGTATCCGTCTTTCCCTGGATGAAGTTCAATAACTCTGCCCATAGGCCATTTTCCCGGTGGCAAATTAATGTCGTGAATGATGACAATATAATAATAATAATAATAATAAAATATGTTTATTTTTTCTTCTCACAAAGGTTCACACGAATCAAGAAATACAAATGTTCTAACGAGAATTAAAACTAAATAATTATACATGAGCCTTTGTGAGAGACTGGCGTCCGTACTAGGATACCCTGTGTCACGGATCCCCAGGCTCTCACCTCGGACTAACATTTGGTTAACATAATTATAATATAAAATATTATGATACGTGAAGCACAAATAAAAGTACTGCAGGTGGAATAAAAAAAGCTTACATTTATATAAAACTACCTACTTAAGCTAACAATTTAAATGTAAGAAAAATAAACTAAATAGTGTGTGTGCAATGTGTAGTGTAATGCGAGTGAAGTGTACCTGCATGTAGTGAGTATATGAAGTGTGTGAGGTGTAGGATGTGGGTGTGAACAATAAGCTCTCGTTATATTTATTTAGTGTAAGTGTGTAGGGTAATGCAGCAAGAATCAGGATTTATACTCGTAGTAATTAATATGTATTACGAGATCACAGAGAGTAACTGCTCAGTGGAGTCGTAATCCAATTTTTGCAACCAAGATGTAACTGTGATTTTGCACTGTATTTTTGGCAGTGAGTAAATTGACAAAATTTTGTTCACACTATTGTATAAATAACTTCCAAGAAACCCAAAATGTCGACGAGAGAATGAAGTATGGTACTGAGAAGAAGGACAGACTGCATGTTTACGTCGTTTACCTTCAAGAATATTCGGATCAAACACAAGTGAAGAATGCTTGCGCAAGATAACCTTTAAAACAAACAGTTGGCGAACAGTTAATACTCCAATTTGCTCATAAAGCTCTTTTGTGGGGAATAAGAAAGGCAAAAAATTTGCAACCTTTAAGACTGCCCTCTGTGAACGTTCGACCCGTAGCATTGATGTTTTTGCCGCACCACCCACACACTTATGCAATAACAGATCAATGACTGGCAGAGCGCAAAATATACTGTTCGCATAACACGTGTGTCTGCCACGGATCGGAGATTTTTCATTACAAATATTAATTTGCGTATTCTGGTGCAAAGAGCGTCTATGTGTAGGTGAAAGCTGAGCGTGCTATCCAGAATGACTCCCAGATATTTTATACATTCTGTTCGCTGTAGTTGTGGACATAGGCAATCAGTACTACAAGAAGAGATGCAGCAAGACGAGTGTGCGGTAATTTTTAAATTATCAAGAGAGAAAGACGGTTTCTTGATGAAAAAAGATATATACTTGGTCTTATCAATATTGAGTGCGAGTTTATTACTTGCTAACCATGACACTACCAAGTTAAAGCCTTTCAGTAGGGTATAATTGGGGATTCTGGAATCATTTGTTCTCGCTTCGCTCGAACTGCATGATCCCAGAATCCCCAATTGTTTTCATCGAGCAATGACTAATGAGACTTCCGACGATATGATTTATAACATAGGTATTGTCTTTCATAACGCATCGAACTGATACAGCAAGAATGATACAATAAGAATATTAAACAGCCAACTCAACTGCGCTATCAGTTTATAACTCATATTTTTATGTTGTAAAATAAAAAACTACATGGCATACAGCATTCATAGCATCAGCTATTTTATTTAGGTATTATTTATACAACATGTAATGCCAAAAGCGCAAAACCTCTTGTGAGGAGCTCTCAGCCCATGTTACTGTAGACAATCTTAATCTTATAGCTTTAAAAAAAAAAAAAAAAAAAAACATTATTATACAAGATAGAAAAAAAAAAAAAACATCTCGGACCCAAGCGTGATTTGAACATGAAACTTTTTGTTCTGGAATCTCATGCGCTACCGTTGTGCCACAGGATCGTTGAGAAACGAGCTGAAATTGTGTTTGTATATCTCATAGATCCGTTGACATCATGTTATGATGTATGAGTGACCTTGGTTTGTCTATTTTACATACCTACATCTTTTACATGTTAAATACAATGCAACCTCGATTTCAAATCGGAAGGGAATAAGTAAATATTCGTTAAGTATATTAAGTAATTCGTTGAACTGAGGTTCGTTATAAAGAGGTAAAAAAATTTTTTTTTGTACACCTCACCATTATGTTCTCATCTAACTTCTACTAATAAATAAATGATTACATTTTTTTTGTTTACATTACATTTAGTAGGTATGTATTTTCTATTTAAAACAATTAGGTAGGCAGCAAAATTACAATTTGCTTACTATGAAATTGTAAATAAGTAGATAATAAAATATATATATATAACTTAACAGCTCATTGCGCAAACTTTTCTAAAATAATATCTATTAATAATATAATATCTATTATTAATAATAATACAATGATTTTAACTGCTCTGCTATCTGCACATTTTTGTGTAATTCACTAATAATACATACAGTAATATTGTATAATAAACGTCTTTTAAACAATACCTACTTTAAAATGTTTTGACTTCATTCATATTCAATAATTTGCAATTTAATTTTTCCTGTACATTGGGCATTGCTAGTAAGTTTTTATTTATAGTTTGTACAAATAGGTTTCGCAAAAAAATAATGCTCCTCATTTTTGAAATCGCCGGCTGGCGGCTATAACCCCCTCCGCTATGAATTTGATGAATGCCTCACGTGCACAAATGATAATAATAATAATTGGCTGGCTTTACTTCTGAATTTAAAACATTTTTGTTACAATACCTAGTACATTACTATGTTAGTATTTAATTCCTTAACATTGAGGTTACATAGCTTTTATAACATAAAAATATAAAGTTCAAATTATATTGGTTATCGCTGTCTGAGAATTACGTAATAACTATTTAAATGTTGACACTCCTATAGATCAGCACTAGAATAGTAAAGTAATACGATTTCCTAATAAATTTCATCTCAGGTATCCGCGACATCGTGGACGCCTTGTATCCTCTAAGACATTAAGAATGAAAGCGGTGATTATAGTGAGTATACATGAATCAATTAATTATCGACTGTATTTAGAATCTAGATACATATGACTTAGAATTACTACGGGCTATCATTGACAATATATTAAAATCTAGCAAGGAGTTTTAGCCTGGCAACAAAGTACCTTTACCTAATCGCTTATAGTAGTATAATTGTGCTATCACTGAGGCCGTATCGCAGAAATTTTGTGATTTTCCGGTGCTAGCATTATCTAGTTCGATTACGTGAATATAGCCCTATTGTGTTGAGTGACTCATAGACCAACCAGGTGGACAATAATTATGTATGTACCTACACGAGCATTTTTTTAACTCGTATAAATATCTAGTCTGCTGAATTTTAACATAGTTTTCAATAGGCAAAACGTACTATGTGCAATGAACGAATACATACTTTCCGTTCTAAAGAATCATTATTATGCAATTAGGGCATCTCAAAATCCTTTTGACTCTGACAACGAGATTACTGTTACAAGCATGCATTGGTGAAAAGCCTCAAAAATCCAGGAAAAGAAAACCAGTAGCAACAAACTGAAAAATATCAAGAAAACTGCGCCTGCTCGTGATTTATCCGAAGACTCTGAAACCGAGGCAGTATCAGCTACTGTTCGAACAATAAGAACCTCAATATTTTCAGATTCTGAGGTAAACGCATAATAATCATCTAATAATACTTTTTTTACAGTTTCACATTCAAGATTCTTGTTGAACAGTGTGTTCTGGTAACAATCGTTTAATATATAATTTTTGTACCTGTGTTTCCATCATCATGTTAGAAATGTGTTTAAATGGAATATGTATCTTACACGAACATATAGTACCTTATTTGTTTAAATCTACCTCATTTGTACCGTTTTGTAAATTTCTCCGTATACAGTAAACATTTAAACCCTGACCTAGTGCCGTTTTTTTTTTGAACTATGTTGTTTAATTAATTTTATTACAATTTTCAGGACGATGGAGCAGGGCCTGTTAGAGCTGCTGCTGAAATTAACATAAAATCAACAACACAGCGTGAAAAGCGGCCAGTTACTATCAGAAACTTTCACACACATTTGACAGCTACTAATGTTAGAGCCATGGTTTATCACAAAACCACGACATGTAATAACGTTGAGCTGAGGGTCTACAACAGTAAAGAAGCCGGTTGTGCAAACCGTTTTACGAGATTCAATCCTGGGTTTTTAGTTAAACCCTTTTTTTTACGCGCTTTTATTTTGTAATAAGACGGTTATTATTTTTGTCTTTACAGAATTGACAATACGTGTAGGCTCAGAAACAACGAATTTAGAATAATCAATTTGTCAAAACTAACACTTATTGGCACCCCTTTTAATTTTGCTCAAAAGGGCTCAAATTATCGATGTCTACCATTTTCATTGGTTTAGTAGGTTTGGGATTCGATGTAATTTGCCTTCTTTTCAGTATTCTCTTTTATCGTACGCACAATGATAAACACGACGTCACATATTTCCTATATGTAATGGCCATCGTTTTGATGCATTTGAACAGGTATTTTCTACGCGCGAAATTTGGCACAACTCGGAATCGGTTATCGTAAAGCATTTTACGAGACAGCCCATAATTATTTACAGTATCACTATCTGTGCACCCACTTTACAATAGATCAATATATTGCACTCTTCGTAACTTTGTTTTATTATAACAGTTTACTTTTAAACGGAACACATTAACGGCATCTATCGGATTCCTGCACAAGGCGTTGATATGCTCTAAGCGCTTACCTGGTCTATAAAATAGTCAACGGCAATTTTGAAGTCTCGAATTGAAAGTCTAAATTCAATGCGTGCAATCTAGAATTTAGTATTGTATCGCGATGCAACAATCCGTAATTACACGACATTTTTACAGTAATAAAACACAGATTCTAAAACTATAACGCTGTGAAAAACACTTTTTTTCTTATCTTGTGACGAATACTAAAATACAAGACATTTGTTAGCTCAAACTACCTTGGTCTACCGTATTAGTAAACAGAATACTTGCTATGGGTAACTTGCATGCAAATTTATATTATGCAAAACTAAGATTTTATAACATAACATCTCATCATTTTTTTTTTTTATTTTTTTTATTTCTTATTATTATTGCAAAATTATATGAACTTCCTAAATCCATTCTATAGCTACATATTCCAATGAAAAAATTACGCACTTTGTGCTATGTTACTCAGAACGGGAAATTGAGACACAGCTGCACTTAAATTCACCCGGTTCAATGCCATGAAAAGGATAATTTCTCACTAAATAATAAATAAGAAATCATGTTTTGTAAAAATTTAGAAATTTACCCACATGTACATAATTAAATAACAAATTCAGTTTGACCCCGACCATTTGAACATTATTGGAGTTACTTTTATTATACATTATTTACTTTGAAATTAAAACTATCTACGAACTTGTTAAAATTCAGCTAAAAACTAAATGTATCTTGCTAGGATGGATGCTGAGTTTATGGGTACCCTTGGACTACATTCAGACTGGTGAAGTAGGTACATTCTTAAGATAATTTAGTTAGCATCGATATTATATTAAAATGGTTATCTATCGCGGACAATTAATGCATTTAAGGTTCTGTTATCGACACATAGGCAACTATCTCCGTTCTTTCTCATAATTAAACAATAGGAGAGGCATACATCAATTCGGGTTCTTTTTATAATACCTGCTGGCTCAATGGCTCATTAATTTTGACTCTAACAATCTCTTGTTTGTGATGTGCTTATCTATTCCTAAGGCCTACGTGTACTTAATGCGCATTTGGACTAAATCTGTATATTCCAACTTCCCAGCTCCCTAGTCTAGCTAGCAAAGCAGTTTTATACCGAGATAATCTATACTAATATTATATCTATACTATATTCCATATTACTATTTACTATAGTAGGTACATAATAAAGCTGAAGAGTTTGTTTGTTTGAACGCACTAATCTCAGGACCTACTGGTCCGATTTGAAAAAATTCTTTCAGTGTTAGATAGCTCATTTATCGAGGGAGGCTATAGGCTATACGGTAACGGGATATTCCCACGGGAACGGGAATAAAACGGGATATGCACGTGCAATGTCGCGGGCAACAGCTAGTAAACTAATAAATTGATTACAATCAGATTTGCTTATCAGGCTTACCCTAGTTTTGTCAAGGTCACCAATGGCATTTTATGATTATTTATCGACACACGAGGCACTCAAATATAAAACACATTTGGCTAATGGCATTTTGCAAACATTGGCATGGCATGACTGACCTGGTTGATTAAAGCATGATTCCTGGCAGCTCTCGGCGCGAAGTATGACGAATCCGTCCTGCCTGCGATGTCCTTGGATCCGCTATTGATGACTTTGAGGTAGCTTTCATTTCCACCGAGAAGCGTTGCTGGTAGCGAGAAGAATGCTTCTTGAAACTCGATCATTAACGGAATAAACGATGCGGCATGGTGTTCTTTCCGACGTGAGGGTAGACACTTCGTGATCCAGATCATGGTTGATGATTTTTCAACTTCTTGTGCAAGGAGACTTCAATATTTTCCTTGCGGGTGGTGTGCATCGCCTTTCTTCGTTTTTATTTTCAGAAGTCTCAACCAAAGCAGAATCTTCGTCCTCCAGATAAGACGACCGTCGAGATTAATCTGTAGCAGAGCGTCGTTTTAACGTAGGTTTTTCTTATCACACTTCTGAATTGAAACGACAAAGATGAAAATAAATAGAAAATACTTAATTTACGCTTTTTATTTGGGCAGAGCTTTCCCTTACAATTATCGTTATAAACAGACACACCAAAATCACTGCTCCTCGCTTTTATATAGCTCGCCGGCTGGCGGCTATTTCACCCCCTCCGCTCAGAATTTGGCGGGGATGGCTCACGTGGTAGGGCAGTGACGTGGCGAGCTTGACTGGCTGGCTGGCTGGCTGGCGTTGGCAGGCTTGCCTGGCATCGCTGGCGACATCTGGCGTTACAACCTACTTTAAAATGTTTTGACTTCATTCATATTCAATAATTTGCAATTTAATTTTTCCTGTACATATTGCTAGTAAGTTTTTATTTATAGTTTGTACAGACGCCAGCACATCAAGCTACCACAATCTGTCAGATTTCTTTAATAGAATTTCAACCTTATCACAAGAGTAGAAGGTTAATGTTTGAGTGGTAAAATCTGACAGATTCGGGTAGGTTGACGTGCTGGCGTCTGTACAAATAGGTTTCGCAAAATAAATAATATTTCATTTTTGAAATAAAAAAATAATAATTTGCAATGAATTTAGATGAATGCCTTGCACAAATTATAATAATAATAATTTATTTACTTCTGAATTTAAAAGATTTTTGTTAGTACCTAGTACATTACTATGTTAGTATTTATATTCCTTAGTATTGAGGTTTTATAGGTTTTATAACATAAAAATATAAAGTTCAAATTATATTGGTTATCGCTTTGAGAAATTGTAATAACTATTTAAATGTGACACTCCTAAGTCCTATAGATCAGCACTAGAACAGTAAAGTACATACGATTTCCTTTTTAGAATTTCATCTCAGGTATCCGCGACATCGTGGCGCCCACTCCGAATTAAGAAATGAAAGGCGGTGAGCATAGTGAGTATACATGATCAATTAATTATCGACTGTATTTATCTAGTACATATGATTGAATTACTAATCTATCATTGACAATATATTAAAATCTAGCTTTGCAATATTTAATATGATCGCTACCTTAATTTATAGTAGTATAAAAAGCGATCACTGAGGAGCGTATCCAGAAATTTTGTGATTTTCCGGTGTGCATTATCAGTGTTACGTGAATTACGTTTTGTGTTGAGTGACAAGATTGGTGACAATAAGTATGTATGTACCTATTTAATTTTTTTAAGTATAATATCTAGTCTTGAATTTTACATAGTTTTCAATAGGCAAAACGTACTATGTGCAATGAATGAATACATACTTTATTCTAAAGAATCATTATATCATTTTAGGGCATCTCAAAATCCTTTTGACTCTGACAACGAGATTACTTTACAAGCAAGCACGAGTGGTGAAAAGCCTCAAAAATCCAGGAAAAGAAAAACCAGCAGCAACAAACTGAAAAATATCAAGAAAACTGCGCCTGCTCGTGATTTATCCGAAGAGTCTGAAACCGAGGCAGTATCAGCTACTGTTCGAAAACAATCCTCAATATTTTCAGATTCTGAGGTAAGCATAATAATCATCTAATTAATACTTTTTTACAGTTTCACATTCAAGATTCTTGTTGAACAGTGTGTTCTGGTAACAATCGTTTAATATATAATTTTTGTACCTGATGTTTCCATCATCATGTTAAAATGTGTTTAAATGGAATATGTATCTTACACGAACATATAGTACCTGCTATTTGTTTACATCTACCTCATTTGTACCGTTTTGTAAAGCAGTAAACATTTAGCGAATTTTTTTTTTGCTATGTTGTTTAATTAATTTTATTATATTTTCAGGACGATGGAGCAGGGCCTGTTAGAGCTGCTGCTCTAAGAAGTTATCTGGCACGGCGCGTGGGTTCCGGGTACACCCTGCAGCGTGATCCAACTCGCAGCGGCCAGTTTTATATTGAGCTGAGGGTCTACAACAGTAAAGAAGCAGAGACGCTTGCAGCTAATCGTTGGAAGCGAGCGCTTTTCACACTTCGGTCATCACATGACGACCGCGGTCCGGTATGGAAAGCTCTTACTGAATTAGTTAAAGCTGCTAAGCAAGAGTATGCAAATATAAAGCCTATATTATATCCGTCAAATGTTTTCTAAATTGCACTATAATATTATATTATTATTTTTGTTTACTCTTGCTTAGATTAGTTAATCCTGTATTCAATATTAAGTGTTGATATATTGTAATAATCAACCTTTTTTAAATAACTATAACATGTTATTCTATATTTTGTAGTAACGATTATCTTATTTTTTATTATAGGTATGTTTTTGTAGCACTTAATATCTGCTTCAGATTGGAATTTAGTATTGACCCTTTTTCGGTATGATATTACAATATAATGCATTGTGTTACTTAACAGGTCTATGCCAAACATTTATTAAACTCTGAATCTCTGATATATTTCAATATTATTTAAACTATTTAAACCTAAACTAAAACCATCTTAAGATTTAGAAAACTAGAATATTAAATATTCATCATAATAATTTACTTTTACATTGATTACCTTTCTTACAGATCTAAACCAAAAATTTATAAAAAACTCTGAAATTCCAATATTGCTCAGAATTTATGAAACTCTGAAATTCAAATATCGAGAAATCTAGAATATTAAATATTTATCATAATAATTTACTTTTACACTGATTACCTTTCTTACAGCTCTAAACCAAAAATTTATAAAAACTCTGATATTCCAATATTGCTCAGAATTTATGAAACTCTGAAATTCAAATATCGAGAAATCTAGAATATTAAATATTTATCATAATAATTTATTTTTACGCTGATTACTTACCTTTCTTACAGATTTAAACTAAAAATTTATAAAAACTCTGATATTTCAATATTGTTCAGAATTATGAAACTGAAATTCAAATATCGAGAAATCTAGAATATTAAATTTTCATCATAATAATTTACTTTTACACTGATCACCTTTCTTACAGATTTAAACCAAAAACTCTGATATTCCAATATTGCTAAAAAATTATGAAACTCTGCTATTCAAATATCTAGAACTATTAAATATTAATTTACTTAAGATTACCTTTCTTACAGATCTTAAACCAAAAAACTCTGATATTCCAATATTGCTAAGAAATAAGAAGAATTTATGAAACTCTGAAATCTAGAAATATTAATTATTCAACATAATAATTTACATAATCCAGTATTGCTCAGAATTCATGAAACTCTAAAATTCAAATATCTATACATTATTTATTATTATGAATTAAAAAAATAAAAGCTCAAAGTAGTATAAAATTCTAGTTATCGAGGTTGATAATATTGATATCTTGCTCTATTCTTTATAAAAATGAAATTCTGTCATAGTTGTCAGTTACATGTCTCAAAGTCAAATTATTCAAACACGGTGAAATAATAACACTGAATAGCCTGTTATCGTAATGGGGTTCAACACCATCACATAAGAAAAGTAACAAACATAAAACAAATTGTCTACTTCGCACTGAATACGAAAATGTTCAGCTGATAGCCAGTGCTTTCACAGAATAAGAAAAGTAACAGCTATAAAAAAGTAAATCCTCTCTTAACCACTCCTCAAACCACTGAATATAAACAAATTGTCTAATTCGCTACTGAATACGAAAATGTCGTTGGGTCCATGATAGCCAGTGCTTTCAAGGACAGAATAGCTAGCTATAAAATAAATCCTCAAACCACTGAAATAATAACGCCTGAATTATTTTTATCTAATGTATTCAACACCATTTTTAATTTATTACAACCATTATTACAAAAACATAAATCACTAAAGATAAACTTTGAACTTTTTGTGCTATATTTACTTCCTAAAAATGAAGAACTATCTCTAAAGTCTTTTAATACTAAATATTCCATAGTGAATCAAAGTACAGATATCATATCTTTATACAAAGATTGCACACAACGATTAATATGTAAGTGCTTAGAGTTTGAATTATCAGAATCTGGTTGGACTATAGAGAAAATAAGTCATTTAGAAATGAATATTGCAAAATATAATCCTTTGAGAGCAGGAAGTTACATAGCTTTACCTTCGAGAATTAACAAAATCAAAGCATGTCTCAATATTCAGAATATGGATAATCATTGTTTTCTTTGGTGTGTCATTGCTCATATGTATCCAGCTAGAAATAATCCTAATAGAGTTTCATCTTATCCGCATTATTCTAAGATATTAAATACTAACGGAATGTCTTTTCCCCCAACATTTGAAGATATAAAATGGTTTGAAAAACATAATTTTAATATAAGCGTGAATGTTTATGGTTTGGAAAAAAACAAAACTATAACGGGCCCATTATACAAAACTAAACAGCGAAAGTTAAATCATGTAAACTTATTATTTATTAACAAGAATGGTAAGAATCATTTCTGCTTAATTAAAAACCTTGAAAAAATTGTTCGCAGTCAACTTACAAAACATAAATCTAAGATTCATCTATGTGAAGAATGTTTTTTATATTTTGAAACATCGGATAAACTAAATAATCATAATTGTGGTAGATTGCAAACCGTTCTTCCTGAAGAAAATAGTAAACTTAAATTTTCAAATTATCAGAAAACTCAAAGAGTTCCAATCGTCATTTACGGAGATTTTGAAAGCTTATTACGTGAATATTCAGATAAAAGTAAAAGCCAATATACTGAAAACATTCAAGTTCATGAAGCCACTTGTTTTGCTTATTACATATGCTGTGAGTCTAACCCTGAATTAAATAATTTAATATCATATCGTGGTCCAAATTGTTCAAAAAAATTCGTTGAGTCAATTATCAGCGACTCGCAAAGATTGTATCAGATTTTGTCAATGCATAGAAAAATGTTACCATTGACGAGTGAAGAATACCATTCCTTTAAAACTGCCGTAAAATGTCATATCTGTAAAATAAAATTTACATCTGATGATCATGTTGTTCGTGATCATGATCATTTCACTGGTAAATATCGAGGACCGGCTCATAATAAATGTAATCTAAATTCTAAAACATGTAATTTTATTCCAGTTATATTTCATAACCTTTCTGGATATGATAGTCATTTATTTATCAATGAAATTTCTTCAGTATGTGGTTACATAAATTTAATTCCAAAAAACAAAGAAAAATATATTTCTTTCAGTAAGTTTGTGCCACTTGATTCTAAAAACACAGTTCAACTAAAATTTATTGACTCTTTTAATTTTTTAAGTTCTAGTTTGGATAATTTAGCGAAAACTCTAAATGTTGTAGATTTTCGGCATTTAAAATCATTTTTCATTGATGAAGATTTACTGAGATTGTGTCTAAAAAAGGGTATTTATTGCTACGAATATATAAACTCTTGGGAAAAATATGAAGAAACACGATTACCCGATCGAAATAAATTCTATAGTAGACTCACATCCGAAACTGTATCAGAAGAAGATTATAATCATGCATTAACTGTATGGAATAAATTTCGCATAAATAATATAGGAGAATACACTGATTTATACCTAAAATGTGACGTGCTATTATTATGTGATATTTATGAAAAATTTAGATCTATGAGTTTAAAGCACTATGGGCTAGATCCCTGTCATTATGTTTCATCACCATCATTAAGTTGGGATGCTATGTTATTAGTTACTAAAGTGGAATTGGACTTATTATCTGATATAGAAATGTATGAAATGCTAGAAAATGGCATCAGAGGAGGGTTGGCCCAGTGCTCGTTAAGATATGCAAAAGCTAATAACAAATACCTGCCAAATTATAATGAAGAAGAACCTAATACTTTCCTAGCTTACTTAGATTGTGTTAATTTATATGGTTATGCTATGATGCAAAGATTACCAGTCGGAAATTTTAGATTCCTTACGGATAGTGAAATTATCAAATTCAATATTAACTCTATTTCATCTGATAGTGATGAAGGTTATATACTTGAAGTAGATATTCATTATCCTTTTGCAGTACACGACGAACATTCTGATCTACCATTTGCAGCAGAAAAAATAATTCCTCCTATGCCATGCTCCAGTAAAACAAGTAAATTAATAGCTAATCTTTATGATAAATATAAATATGTTATACATTATATTCATTTGCAAGAGTGCATAAAACATGGTATTGTAGTGTTGAAAATTCATAGAATACTTTCATTTACACAAAAAAAGGTCTTAGAACCATATATAACTTTAAATACTCGACTCAGACAGAAAGCTACTTCAGATTTTGAAAAGGATTTTTTTAAAAAGCAGAATAATTCTATATTTGGGAAAACTATTGAAAATAAAAGAAAACAAGTTGATGTCAAGTTAGTTAACGTATGGAAAGATGACTTCAATAAAACTAATAAAGTTAATGGTGCTGAAAAGTACATAGGCGCTCCTAATTTCAAAAACCTTGCTATAATTTCTGAAAATCTTGTTGCTATTCAATTACAACCAGCAAAAGTAGTTTTAGACCGACCAATATATATGGGCTTTACGATACTGGAACTAGCAAAGAGTCACCTATATAATTTTCATTATTCCGTAATGAAAAAAATATACCAAAATAACATTCAACTATGTTATACCGATACCGACAGTCTCTTATATTTAATACGCACCAAAGATTTCTATGAAGACATGAGAAATAATATTCAATACTTTGATACAAGTAATTTTAAGATTAACAATATTTATGGAATACCACATTGCAATAAACAGATACCCGGTTTCTTTAAGGATGAAATGGGTGGAGACGTAATATCAGAGTTTATTGGTTTGAGAGCTAAGCTGTATTGTATTAATACGCTGAGCGATATAGTTAAGAAAGCCAAAGGTGTAAAAAAATCTGTTTCAAAAAAAATTACCATAAACAAATATAAGAATGCATTAAATTGTAGTATTAATTTTAGATACCCCATGTTTGTTATAAGATCTAAAAATCATAAACTCTACACACAAAGAATCAATAAAGTGGTGCTTGATGGAAATGATGACAAACGTCAAATAAAAAAAAATAATGCTTTTACTTTACCATGGGGTCATTATAGTTCTCTATTCTAATCTGAAGCAAAGATTTATTACTATTTTCCTTAACAGGATAATTATATTTGTAATGAAATTAGCTAACATTAAGTTTGTATTTTTTAGTTAACATTAAGTTTGTATTTTTTTATTTTAAAAATAAAATAAATATCTTGTATTCAACTGTTTTGTGTTTCATTTGTGTTGTTACAAATACATAGCGACACCTACTTCGCGCTTTGAGAACTCAGCAAGTCCTTCATCATGCAGCAGCAAAAGGTCTAGCGCACAAAGCTGGAGGCACTGCGAGGGTACTTTAAGATAACAATTTAATATAAACCTTACCTACCTTGATATCGGTCGCGCGCATTCTCTTGTGGTAGCTTGAGTGCGCTCGGCGAACCGTGGCCAGATTTATTCTTATATTGACCGTATGTCAAAGTAGTTAAGGTTTATATTAAATTGTTGTCTTAGAGTGCTCTCCCGGTGCTTCCAGCGGTGTGTGCTGGGCCTAACGATGTATGTTGGATCGTTGTATATATGGTAACGATGTGTGTAAACTCTGCTTGCGCGATGTAGGACTTGCTGAGTTCGCAATATGCAAATTAGGTGTTGCTACAAATAGATACCTATTTATGTCGAATATAGAAGCTATGATAACCTAGTGATGAGACGGTGGGACTGTTAAGTAAAAAGTCTTGAGCTCGAACGTAAGACACTCACCGACTTTTCAAATGTTATGAGCGTTTTAGTAAATATCACAGCTTCCGTGTTTCGGTAAGCATATGTAAAAATGCGGGTCCCATGCCTGATCTCTCTCCAGTCGTGTGGGATTGTCATCCTATCGGGCTGTGAAAGTAAGGTAACAGAGACTGCATCTATATTTGTACACATGCTTTTGCACTATAATATGACTTGTGTCTAGTGGCACTAGCCTCTATGGTCGAAATCGATCAGGAAGACATTACTTATTTATCTCGATTCAACTGAATAATGAAACAATTAACTATATGATTAAATCATTTACTTTAATTTTCGCAATAAATATACAAACATACCTATCACTAAACTATTATATAATAAACTATTACAAAAACTAGATAACAAACTATTGCTGTACGCTAAACAGTAAATAAACTTAAGACTATTATTTTATTTATAAATTAAAACATGCATTATAAAAGTATTATTTACAAGCTAAAAAAACAAATAAAAATCTTATTCTTTATCTACAACTTAATACTATTAATTATGAATCTATCTTATTAAGTATAAACTTACTAATCTATTTACTTAATTTCTTCACTATTTTACCAACTAAATATTCAGTTTCAGTCATAATGTCATCATATTCACTAGTTACTAAATATTGCACATTCACATTTGCATTGTCAGATGAGATTTCATCCAAATTGCCTCCATCCAAATCATGAATGGTAATTTTTATTATGCGTTGCACACGATCCGATTCCTTGCGCATGATAAAGGATTTAGTTTTAAAAGATTTTGATTTAATTTTCCTCTTCTTTATTGTTTGTCCCTCTGCTCTTTGATTACGATATTCCTCATGTGATGCTGCTGCCACTTCAGCATACCAGCTCTCCCTATCTTGAGCATAATTAAAAGGATGAGCTATAGGATCAATGCTATCCATCACGTTCTGAAAAAAGAAAACCTTATAAGTGAAAAGCAGCAATTAAGAAAACTATTTAATAATAATGGAAATCTTCATAAGTTACTCACTTGTAAATCTCTTCCCTCTAGCTCGTTATTTGGTAAAGAATTTAAGTTAGGATCCATAATTTCCAAAACCGGACTGTAGCACGGTGATCTCGACATGATTCTGAAATTAATAACGATAGTAATAACATTGTGTTAATGAAATTAAAAAGTATAAGTTAAATATTATTGGAAAATACTTACCTCAAAAAACTAAATTGTAAACCAGGGACCAGTTGACTCAAACCACAACTGCAGACTGAAGATTCTTTATGATGTTAGTTAGATACACATTGCGTAATATAAGAATAATTTCTCAAATAACATAATTGATACTTGCGTCATTTTAATAATTGATCTTAACGATACAAGTCTAAACCTGTCAAACTATGATGATGTGTTTTATGAATATCCCATAGGAGCAGTCCTAACTGTCTGATATAAATACCATCTCCATATAGGTAACTTCGAAACTATGAACAGGTTTTACTTTCTTGCACTCAATGTATAATATAAATATGTAGGCTATCTATTCATTGTGGTAATCGGCACAATGAAGTTGATCAAGCAGCCCATATCTCTGAAGGTTAATAATATCGATTTTAGTGAATCTTCTCGCCCAATCAGACACAGTGCTTTATTGCCTAATACGATTCGATGTATAATATGTGGTCCTTCAAATTGTGGTAAAACTAATGCCATGATTAGTTTACTGTTACATGAAAATGGTTTAAAATTCCAGAATCTTTATCTTTACTCAAAAACTAGTTTTCAGTCAAAATATCGTTTCTTAAGAGAGGTGTTGAGAAGAGTACCTCAAGTAAAATTCTTTGAGTTCAGTGATGACAAAGATGTTATATCTCCGAGTGAAGCTTTAACAAACTCTGTATTTATTTTTGATGATGTTGCGTGTGAAAATCAAATAAATATTCGCAATTATTTCTCTATGGGTAGACACAAGCAAATCGATTGCTTCTACTTATCACAAACCTATTCAAAAATTCCAAAACAATTGTTACGTGATAATGTTAATTTTTTAATAATATTTAAACAAGATGATGTGAATTTAAAGCACATTTATGAAGAACATGTTAGCACTGATTTATTATGGAATCAATTTAAAGATATTTGTAAAACAGTGTGGAAAACTCCTCATAATTTTTTAATCATTAACAAAGAGTCCCCCATAAATAATGGAAGGTACAGACAGAATTTCGATACCTTCTTTAATTTTGAATGAAGTTAACTAAACATTTATAAACGAACTTCCTAGGAATACAGTTTAGTGCGAATCTATCCTTACTTGAATTCACTTGTTATAATAATAAGATGGAGAAAAATATTAAAAAAGAATTAATGAAGTCTGTCGATTCCATAAAAAGTAAAATAAAACAAATGAAAAGTCAGGAACATGAAATCAACTTATCGCTAGATAAAATATTCAAACCTGTTTCGGAACCCCTCAATACCCTTGCGAAATCTAAAACTCTAGAAAACAATGAACATGTGGAAAATATAACATCCGGGAATTCTATGGCAATCGAGTCAACAGAAAATAGTTCAAGCTCTTCGTATAAGTGTGATGACTTTCATGATGCTATATTAAATTCTGCAAGCACTCCTAAAAATAAAGAAAAAAATTACATAGAAACTTCATTGGAAACTAAAGATATTCATAGCATTTATGATGGCGTGAATGTGCCTTTTGGAATAAGAACTGAAAACAAAACTTTAATGATGGGCACTGCGGTAGTTTCGTTTTCTAAAATCGAAAATTTAGATAATGATAGTATTATTATGGTTAAAATTGGGGACAAAACTTATGAATTAACTCCTGGGCTAAAAGAACTTTTACTTCAAAAACAGCCTGATATAAAGATTATAACGAACAAAGATAAAATTGTCTATAAAGATATTTTATATCACACTAACGCTCACAAAAGGGATTTTAATCCCATAGGGCAAATTAAAGGTGATAAAGGAATGAAATATCGTCAAATAATCAAGCCATTATTTTCTGATACTTCATCAGAAATAAAACAAATTAAGCTGGGAGGTAACTTGCCAAACCTTAAAAAATATAAAATGCATACTGACTTGGTGTATTGGGATGATCCCAATGAATTAGTGGAGAGATTAAAATTATTAGTAGCTTCTAGAGATGCAGGTAACACAAATCATGATAATGAAATTTTATCAATAATTGAGGAATTAAAAGAAGCTAACATAATTAAAGAATAAATACTGATAGCAAACTGCTTTTGATTTAGTATTACTAAACCATTCATCAAATGATATTTGCAAAATAATAAGTGTTAATATAATAAGTTATTTTGTTTTTTTTTTTTAATATATAAGAAAATGTACGGAAATTTCTAAATATGAGTAAGGCTGATGTAGTAAATGAAATTCATAAAAATGCAAGGGTGAACTTTCTGCGAAGAACTGTAATTATGAAAGATATTGACGATCTATGGCAGGCTGATCTAATTGATATGCAATCAATATCTAAAGAAAATAAAAACTCTAGATTCATTCTTACAGTTATTGACACATTTTCGAAATATGCTTGGGCATTCCCTCTGAAAACTAAGAATAAACATGCTGTATATAACACTTTCAAAAGGTTGTTGGATGAGGGTCGTAGACCTAAAAATCTACAAACTGATAACGGCACAGAATTTTATAATAATGAATTCCAGAAACTTATGAAATCTTATAATATTAATCATTACTCAACCTTTTCCACAAAAAAAGCTTCAATAGTCGAGAGATTCATCAGAACATTGAAATCAAAATTGTATAAAGAATTTAGTTTAAAAGGTAACTACAATTGGATAGATAACACACTTAAAAATGTTGTTTATAAATACAATCACACCCATCATCGAACAATTGATGAAATTCCTGCAAAAGTCAGTAATTTTAATAAAAAATGCATACTAGAAAAGTATGAAAAAATGGTGAAAAATGACACTATAAAAAGCAAGTTTAAAGTGGGTGATTATGTACGTATCAGTAAGTACAAAGGAACATTTGAAAAAGGATATACACCTAATTGGTCAACAGAAATATTTAAAATTCGTAAAATACAACACACAACTCCTATCACTTACTTAATTGAAGATACAATCAGAGGTCAGCCTATTTTAGGAGCATTTTATGCGCAAGAGCTTCAAAAAACGATACATCCTGATATATATTTAGTTGAGAAAGTTATTAAAAGAAAAGGTAATAGGGTTTTCGTAAAATGGTTAGGGCTGCCTTCTACTGAAAACAGCTGGATTGATAAGTCGAATATTGTATGAGAATTATTAAAATTAGTCGTCCCCCCGTTAAGGGTCGAAGTGATTGTTTTGTATTTTCATGTCTATTTAAGGAATATTTAATCCCCCGATTGATCAGTCTTATTATGTGTATTGGAGAAAGTAGTCTTCTCAACTGGCTTATAAATAACTTACCATTTGAATTACACTTACCAGGATACAATTATTGTGGGCCTGGTACAAAATTAATTAAGCGACTCAAACGTGGAGATAAAGGTGTAAATAAATTAGACGAATATTGTAAAGACCACGACATTGCATATCACAAGTCGTCAAATTTAAAGGACCGACACAAAGCAGATTTAATTTTGTTTAAAATGGCGAGAAAACGTGCTTTTGCTCCTGATTCGCATACAGGAGAAAAAATTGCAGCCCTTTTAGTAAGTAATGCTATGTTAACAAAAATTAAAACAGGTTCTGGTCTAAAAACACGTAATCAAAAGTCTTCGAGAAAAATTGTGTCTGGAAAAGGAATTACCATGAGTCACTAATACTACAGCAGCGCTGCGAGCTAGCGAAAGATACTCTTACGATAATAGTTACGTAGCTCACTAGCATTTTGGCGTGTGAAACATGTATTCACGTTAAAATTATTAAGGTTTTTGAAAAGAAATTGAAAAATGTTATAACTGTTGCTAAAAAACGTATGAAAAAATTAAAACCAAAATGCAAGAAAGTGGCAATAGAATTAGCAATGGCTGCTGCCAGAGAATTAGCGGATAATTCATCTATTAAACTTCCTCGTGTTATTCCTATACCAAAAACTGGTGGAGTATTACCTTTGATTCCTATTTTCGCGGGATTATCTGCTGCAGGAGCTTTAGCAGGCGGTGCAGCTGGTATTGCAAAGACCATAAATGAGTTCAAGATGGCCAAAAAACTATATGAGGAATCGAAAAGACATAATGAAAAAATGGAAGCTCTTTGCATCGGAAAAGGGCTACATCTTAAACCACATAAAAATGGACTTGGAATTTTTGTATCAAAAGCAAAAAACTAAAATATAGGCTACCCAACCGCGCCTTAACTAACTTGGACATTTTGAAGTATGGAAGTAATATTCCCTATTTTAGAGGTGTTTTTATGAGGGATCAACTCCCTGATTACCCCCTTAAAAAAGAATGCGGAGTATTTAATTTAGACAGTTCTAAAAACCCTGGTTCTCATTGGGTAGCCTATGCGAAAGACAATGATTATATAGAATATTTTGACAGTTACGGAAACCTTAAGCCTCCAAAGGAGCTAATAAAATACTTGGGGTCTAAAGTCCGGTACAATTATGAAAACATACAAGGTGATCATCCTTTCAATTGCGGACATCTATGTTTAAAATTTTTAATGAATTTTTGGAATAGAGACAAAATAAAATAACATGATTTCATAAAAGTGTTCAGTATGCAAAAATGTCTATAGCAGTGACGATCTCTGGGAATAAATCGGAATTAGAATCGTATTTCCAGCCACCATTGAGTTTATCTGGAAAATATGAATGCGGGTTGTTATATTATTCAGTGTTAAATTCAGTATCAGATACGAATTTTAATAATAATAATACACCTCGTGTAGTCAGAATTGAATGTGATTTAATATACGGTTCCTACACTAACGGATTGCCAACCCATATTATTCATGAATTTGTATCTAATACTGCTTCAGGTCCTCACTACATAGAAACACCACAAACTGTTATTTACTTTCCGGTGAACAAAAATATAATTTCATCTATATCTATTAAAATTGTTGATCAGTTTGGTTATTGCATTAATTCTATAGAACATATTGAACTACGCCTTCATTTAAGAAAAACAATATGATATTATATAATATAAATCCTACAAATAAAATAAAACGCCTTACTTCTTCTACAACCACTAAAGTGCACAGACGTAAGAAAAAAGTGAAAAAGTTGACTAAAGCAAATATAGATTTCCTTAAAGCTTTAGGTTTTAAAACATGAATATACTACAGATTAACGACTTACCGCACTTTGATAATTCCATTGAAAGTTATGAAGTGCATTCTTACAATCCCTACAATAACTGCTTCAGAGAAAACGATGAAATCAGAATTCCCATACACCAGCAAGACATATATGTGCTACCATCAGCCAGTTCGATTTACATCGAAGGTCAAGCAAAGCTCCTCGGCAAAGATGGAAAACCGCTAGAAAAGCCGGTTTCGTTTACTAATAACGCTATTATGTTCTTGTTTCAAGACATCAGGTACGAAATAAATGGTATTGAAATAGATCGTATCAAAAATTCGGGTATAACATCCACAATAAAATCATTTATTTCATTGAATGAAGCAGAAAACAAAGCGGCTGCATTATGGGGTTGGAACTTAACTGGATTTAAAAATGATGGTCATTTTAGTGCTATAATACCATTAAATAAGATTTTAGGATTTGCGGAAGATTACAATAAAATTATCATAAATTGTAAGCATGAACTCATATTGAACAGAAGTAACTCTAATCTAAACAGTGTTATACTTACTGATGATATTGCCCATTTCCAAATCAATATAGAAAGGATACAATGGAGGGTACCTCATATAAAAGTATCAGATCGAGAACGATTGACACTTTTAAAACATTTAGAAAGAGATAAACCTATCCAAATGGCATTTAGAAATTGGGATTTGTATGAGTACCCTCTACTGCCCAAAACCACAAAACATTCGTGGTCAGTTAAAACTGCATCACAATTAGAAAAGCCTAGATATGTCATTTTTTGTTTACAAATTAATAGAAAAAGTAATAAATTGAAAGATAGTTCACTGTTCAATCACTGTGAAGTGACGAACGTAACTCTTTTTTTAAATTCACAATATTATCCATATGAACATTTAGGCTTAAAATTTTCTGACGACAAATACAGTATATTATATGAAATGTATGCGAAATTTCGCCAATCGTATTACAACCGTCCGATAGACCCCTTGCTCAGTGTAAAGGACTTTAAAGAGAAAGCTCCTCTGTTTATCATAGATTGTTCAAGACAAAATGATAGTATAAAGACAGGTCCTGTAGACGTTAGATTGGAAATTGAATGTTCAGCATCGATACCTGATAATACTGCTGCATATTGTTTAATTATAAACGATCGACTTGTGGAATACAAACCTCTGAGCAACATAGTACGTCGATTATCATGATTGCCATTGTAGACATCCAAGGCTTTAAAACGGAAGCAAATGAATTTGTGCTAAAAGAAATTGCTATATTGTGTAATGGCAAATTACAAGTGTTTTTAATCAAGCAACCATTTCCGTTTTACGATTTGACAAAACAAAAAGACGGCAAGTTGCATGGATTGAACGTAACAGGAAAATATATTGGGGCGAAGGATTTATACCTTATTCAAATCATCAGTATTTATTTGTAGATATTTTAAAAGATAAATGTATTTATATTAAAGGTCTTGAAAAAGTGTTATGGTTAAAAAATATTTTAAATAATTCTAATAATGTGATTAATTTAGAAGATAAAGGTTGTCCTAATTTGCTAAGTCTGTATGATCGATATAAATATTCTGAAGATTTGTATAGTTGTATTTATCATAACTCAATATGTGCTTTAAAAAATGTTTTGTGTTTAAAAAAATGGTGCTCTGATAATAAACTTTTTTAATAATTTTTTTTTTCGTTTTTATTCATTATATCCTTCCTTGTAACTACTGTTTTAAAAATATCTATAAATTGATCGTATCAGCTATGAAAGCTCATTACACACTCATAATTGTAATAACAAACAGATACATTAGGAGAGTATAAATAAATAATATATTCAAGTCTCTGCTATGAGTACTAAGGAGAAAAATGCCAAGATGGGGTTAAAAAATTTAGATGATGATATAAATAGAGGATGGGACGAATGTGGTTTGGGATCATCATCGTTGAAACAGAGAGATAGACCTCAGTATCCAGATTTTAGTTCCATATCAAGACGATTGATCAGTTTCTCAGACTGGCCTCGACAACTGCGTCAGAAACCTGAGGATTTGGCTGAAGCTGGTTTCTTTTATAGCGGTCGGGGTGATAGGACTATATGTTTTTATTGTGGTGGAGGTTTAAAAGACTGGGAAGATGAGGATGAACCAAGGCAACAGCATGTTAGGTGGTTTAGTCAATGTGCTTACCTAAAATCCTAAACGCTTCTAATGAGAGAGTAGAATCCTGCATTAGTAGGGTATAATTGAGGCATTATGCATTGTGCAGTTCGAGCACTGTATTAATAATTCTCGTTTATCAAATTGGGCTTCTGTAGTATCGTTATTCATTGCTCGATAAAAACAATTGGGGATTCTGGGATCATGCAGTTCGAGCGAAGCGAGAACAAATGATTCCAGAATCCCCAATTATACCCTACTCCTTTCTGCGCGAAATCGTATACTTCAGGCCAGGTGTCTGCTGCAAACAACAGCGCTGTGTCATCAGCGAAAGTAATGATCTTTCCACTGGGCATCGTGAGTTTACAGAGGTCGTTTATGAAAGTCAAAAATAAAGGGGGCCCTAGAATGCTGCCTTGTGGAACGCCGTGCGTGACGGGAAGGTCATCACTAGTCCACTCATCTACTTTAACTCTCTGGAATCTGTTTGTGAGGTAATCAGAAAACAGCTGAAGTTGTTTATCCCTGACACCAATTTTCTCCAACTTCCTCACCAGCAGAGGGACGGAGACTGTGTCAAAGGCCTTGGCAAGATCCATGAAAACAACGATTACTTTTTTGTTAGTGTCAAGTTTTTCAGAGACAAAGTTAGTTAAATCGTGAATGGCATCACTAGTCGACAAGCCAGACCGAAATCCGTATTGAGATGGAGATAGCAGCAATTACTTTCCAGATAGTCAACCAGGCGCTTCTTCATGATCTGTTCAAGAATCTTCGACAAAGCAGGTAGAATTGAAATTGGCCTGTAATTGTTGACACAGGCTCCGTCGCCATTTTTAAAGACAGGTCGTACCTCCGCTATTTTCCAGAAGTTAGGAAATTTCCCGGAGTCAATGGCAAGGTTGCATATAAAGACGATTGGGGAAGTAAGGACATGTCTATATCTCTTCAGTAAACTGGAAGAGATGTTATCGCAGCCAACGGCGCAATCAGACTTTAAATTTTTGATGATACCGTCAACCTCTACCAAATCCGTAGGAAAAAATACCATAGTGCTGGAATGGGGCTCGATCGGGGGGGAGTGGGTGTTGTTGCTAGAGGAACAGCGGTCAGCAATATTTTTACCGATGTTAATAAAAAAATTGTTGATAGCATTAACAGAAGCAATCGGATCCTGATCATTAATAAGATGTGAAACCTCACTGTTTGATTTTTTTGTGTGAGTAATGTCTTTTATTTTGTTCCATAATTTTTTGTTATTAGTTTTAGCGGCAGTTTGGAGTTCGGACTTCTCATATTCTGTTTTTATCTTTTTTAAAAGATCATTGCAAAAAATTCTATATCTTTTATATGTTATGAGTATAGCTTGGTCGTTAGGATACTTCTTCGCCTTTTGATGCAGTTTGTCACGATTTCTCATACATCGTAGTAGTCCCGTCGTTATCCACGGCTTAGTAATTGCCTTACGGTTTGAGGTTTTTATTATTCGCGTGTTAGATTTAATAAAATACAATTGATGGAATCAACAAAATACTGAACAGCATGATTCACATCCGTCATCAGATATAGTTCATTAAAATTTAGGCGCTTAACAACTTTATTTGTTTTTTTTAGGCGTAAGCTTAGACTTAAGGATAACCGCATCATGATCTGTGATCGAGGTTTCAGTTACGTAACAAGAAGCTGGTAGTCGCGTTTTCAGTATAATGTGGTCTAAGCAAGTTTTATTATGTGTAGGAATGGTATAAGCTGGTAACATGCCGTGGGATGCTAATAGATCAAGGTAACGAGCAGAATTAGGATCAGTGTTAGTTTCAGTTATGTCCACATTGATATCCCCGATTAGAATAAAGTTTTTTATATTGGATGTAGTATTTAGAAAATGGTCAAGAGAGTTCAGAAAATTATTTAAGTTTTTGTGACCAGCCGGTCGATATATTGCTAGCATGGCCGTATCCTGGGTAACTTTAATCAATAGACAATTACAATCATTAATTATAGGTTCTTCAACGCACACGGTAATATTATTTTTGCAGTAAACGACAACGCCTTCGTTTTGCCTAACGATGTTGTTAGTTTTGTAGTAATTATAACCTTCGAGCAATGGAATATGATGCGCACAAGATAACCAGCATTCCGTTAACACGATGCAATCCCAATCTATTTTCGACCTCTGTAATAATGTTTGTAAGCCTGGAGTGTTACGCGTAATGCTTCTAATATTTTGGTGTATAACTTTCAAAGATAACTCAGAGTCAGTAACAATGTTTTGACAACAGTCAATATCACAGGTGTTTGAGCGAGCTATGGAAATATGATCCAAGTCTGTTATTATGTCTTTGGTACTATTGAATTATAAAATATTTAAGGAATAACGACATTGTAATTATGTTTATGTAGTATTTATGAATCAATACAACTATTAGGAACGAGTCTTGAGCAAACATGAGACTTTTGTTTATCAATACAGTAAAAAATAAAATTTGGATGTACATACATTGTAAATATTCGCTCGAGAGCTGCTGTGTAAAAGTGAGTTCTAAAACTAAGTAGTAAGGCAAACAAGGCGTTATCGTTGTCAGAATAACTTAAATCGCTTACGAAGTTACGATATAAACGCGTTCGTGGGGTATTTAGAAAAAATATCGCCGCAATTATTCGTGAGACGGAGCAAGAAATGTAGTTACTCACGATACATAATGTGCCGCTCACACTAGTACTGTTTCCTTGAATTATTAAGACAAGTTTATGTTCTAGCTGCGGTTTTACAGTATGTTTGAATGAATGATAAATGTTACGTGCTATTGATAGTGTATGTATGACATAGGTGATGGTACAGTGTTTATGTGTGTAGTGTATGTGTAGTGTATATACCAATGTATTTAGTGGTTGCTACAAAAGGAACAAAAGAAAAGAGACAGCAAATACAGTCAGTAAGTAACAGTTCCAGTCAATTTGACTTTAATTTATAAAGATCGACCTCCGAGTCCAGCCGAATCGGACGAGATGATTCGTTTTCTTTGATGTATATTTTGCCGTAAGAACTCCAGTAGCTATGAAAATTATTCTCAATCTTGAATTGTTTTGCAAGATAGCGAAGTTTTCTTGCTGCGGGTGTAAGATATTCATCTATATAGATTGGCTGGGACTGCGTTGATATAGCCAATTGAATGTGTGAAGTATTTAACCTGTTATTGTTATGTTCTTTGTTGAACGATCTACATTTCTTGATTAAGTTGTTCTTCGTGAACGTTGAAGTGAATTGGACCACGATCGGGTTTTTATTTTCGGATTTAGTTTTGATACGGAAGACATCGTACACATCTGAGTCGTTGATTGGTTGATCAATAGTGTTACCAATTTTTTTTACAATATTACATAACGTTTCCTTGTTTTCGTTGCGATCTTTGGGGATATTATGTATTTCAACCGAGCTAGCTCGAGCATTACGTTCCAGTAACTCAATTTTCGACTCTAAGTGAGATATGGTTTTTTTTATTTTTTGAATTTTCTTGCTCCAACGCACTGATTCGTTCCAAAAAAGCATCATATTTGTCAGAGACAAATTGTAGGTCTTTGTTAATGTCATTAGTTTGTTCTCGAATAGTGTGCATTGCCGAGTTGAGTTGGTCTAGCTTCAAATTTTGTTGTTGCTGGAAACTTTCGAGCATAGCCTTCATTTGCTTCACAGATGCTTGAAGCTCCACCGATGGATCGACGAACTTTCGCTTAAAAGATCTCTGTGTGATATTTCCAAAGCCTTCAGCTTTTTCACATCGATTAGAGGACATTTCAATTTGACTATCAGAGCCATAGCTCCCGCAATCGACACTAGCCAAATCTGGAAATGACGAAGACTGCATCGGTACCGAGACTGGTGTTGTCGGCGGAGGTGGAGTGCGCTCCGTGGCCATATTTATCGTCCGTAGTGTACTGTGAGGGACAGTGAATCAGCACAGTAATAGTGGCAGCAGGACGATGCCAACGCACTTGAAAGTATAATGGCGTGCAGTAGTGACGCTGAGTAGGTACGTGTAAACTGTCAGTACTCACGGAGTATGTACCTTCCTCGGGTTCAGCGCACCTGGTACTTTTGCTTCTCACACAGTTTATTAATATGATTTTAAATATATAAAGACAGAAAATTAATTTAAAATTCAAAAATCAATGGCAGCCAAATACACAACCGAACTCAACGGCGATCCGAGGAAAGAGGACAATGTCATTGATCTTCAAATTCTGATGAGGTTTGCGCCACTTACTGCGAGCTGATAGTTGGCACAGGTACTCAGCTCGCCATCTCTTCCACAGGTCATCAAATATTTTTTGTGTGAGCCATGTGCCATCTTGTCCGCAAGTCTCTCTCTGTCTCGATGATAGTTAGTGTTGGACCACTTGCCAAAAAGTGAGATGGTGTGAGACAGTCTAAATCTTCGGGATCTTCGCTGAGTGCACATAATGGTCGGCTATTCAAACATGCTTCTATTTGAGCGAGCAACGTCGAATATTCTTCAAACGTCAACTTCTGATCTCCTATGACTCGTTTGAGATGGTGCTTCAAACTCTTGACGGCGGCTTCCCAGAGGCCTCCGGCACTAGGCCAGGAAGGTGCATTAAAATGCCAGTTGATCTCCATACTGGTAATAGCCTCGAAAAAACTGTCATCCAAAGTGTTTTTAATGTTGATAAACTCTTCGTTGAGAATTCTACTCGCACCAACAAAATTAGTGCCATTGTCACTATAGACATGGCCTGGGGTGCCTCTCCGAGCTGCCATTCGCCGCAAAGCCGCTAGGAACGATGACGAGGTCAGGTCCGATACTAGCTCGATGTGTACAGCCTTGGTCGCCATACAAACGAACACAGCGATGTACCCTTTTGTTGTCTTGATACCTCGGCCCTTGCTTGCCTTTACGTCGACAAACCCAGTATAATCAACCCCTGTATGGTAAAATGGTCGCGTTGGATTGCTGCGCGCTAGAGGTAGGTCGCCCATGATTTGTTCTTCTTTGATTGGATCGTGTTTTCGGCACTTGACGCAGTTTCGAAGACGTTTCTTGATAGCTCGGTTTCCACCCATTATCCAATATTGCTGACGCAGCCATGCTTGAGTTACTCTCGCTCCCCCATGGAGTGTCATCTGATGTCCTTGTTCGATCAATAAGTCACTGAGATGAGTGTTGTTGGGAATGATGAAAGGATGCTTCATGTTCTGGCTCATCTTCGCGTTGTTCAGTCTACCACCGACTCTCAGTAGGCCTTCTTGATCCAAGAACGGGTTCAGCTTTAACAATTTGCTCTTCGCGTCTATTTGTTTCTGATCTCGGAGACCTCTTCCTTAAATACCGATAGCTGTACTTGTTTAATTAAAAGATGTTTAGCGATTTTTATTTCGCTGACAGTCAAGTACTTCGGTTTGTATTGATTGCGAGATATGGCGCGCAAAGTCCAAGCAAGAACGCGCAATGCTCGGTCGAAGTTGCTGAATTTGTTCAATAATTTTAAAATAATATTTTCATTTATTTGAACTACATTACTTTTTATTGACTTTCTGATTTCTTCATACGTGACGTAAGTTGGTTGGTCTTGATTGTTGTTGACTTTGAATGTTGAAAGCCAGGTTGGTCCATGCCACCAAAGAGGATGATGATGCAGTTGATTCGCTGATAATCCTCGGCTTGCGCAATCAGCTGGATTTTCGGCCGATTTCACATATCGCCAGCTATTTGTTGGTATTGTCTCCGTTATTTGTGCTACTCTGTTAGCTACGAATGGTTTCCAGCGATTGGGGTCACCATTGAGCCAACCTAGTACTGCGGTCGAATCGGACCAACCGTATATTCGTAGGTTATGATTTGATAAACAGTTCTGGACAACTTTCATCAGTTTTGACAACAGGTGCGCAGCGCAAAGCTCCAATCTAGGCAGAGATACTGATTTGTTGACAGGCACGAGCTTTGATTTCCCTGCTACTATGATTACAGGAGATTGACAATCCGCCTCTTCCTGATTGATAATTCTGCCATAAATTACGCATGCATAGGCCTTTACTGATGAGTTACAAAACCCATGCAACTCTATGTTTGCATTTTTTGGCGTTTGGAGCCATCTTGGTACGTTGATATGTTCGATTTGTGACAACTCCTGTTTTATTTTGAGCCATTCTTCATTGATGTTTGTAGGTACTGCGTCATCCCATTGAAGATTCAATGACCAAACTTTTTGGAACAAAAGTTTCAGTTTGGTTGATACTGGTGACAGCCAGCCAAGTGGATCAAATATCTTTGAAATGTCAGATAGTAATGATCTTTTAGTGGATGGTGTCAATGATGATGTGTCTATCTTCAACTGGAACTTGAATTGATCGTCCTGGGGGTGCCAGCGCAGTCCCAAAGTTTTGGTTGATTCTTGATGTCTGAATTCGAATGTTTGTTCCTTGTCTGTTGTTGTTTCTTGTATGTTAATGTTATTTGATGACCATTTTCGCAAGTTAAATCCACCAGATTTCAGTAAATTAATTAGGTCAGCCTTGAGTTGTTTGGCTTCCTCTATACTGTGGTGTCCTGCTAGAAGATCATCCATGTAGAAGCACTGTTCAAGTACCGCTGATGCTGTAGGGTATCTTGACCGCTCGTCTTCTGCTAATCGTTTCAACGTCATCATGGCTAGGAATGGAGCTGCTTTGGTGCCATAGGTGACTGTAGTCAACTCATATTCTCTAAGCAATTGGGTGGGTGAGTCACGCCAGACGATTTTCTGATACTGAAGGTCCTTTTCATTACACAAGATCTGTCGGAACATTTTCTCAATGTCGGCTGTGATTGCATATTCATACTGTCTCCATCTCAAAATCAATGTAAACAAATCCTGTTGTAGATTAGGACCGCTGTACATTAAATCATTAAGACTGTAGCCCGTCGAAGTTTTTGTTGATGCGTTAAATACAACTCGCAACGATGTTGTTGCCGAGTCCGGGCGTAAAACGCAAAGGTGAGGTAAAATGCAATCCGGCAGAATTTTCTGTGCGCACTTGCGCATGTGACCCAGTTTGATATATTCGTTGATGAATGTTTTGTAATCTTCGGAAATATTTTTATTTCTTGAAAATTTTCTTTCCAATTGATAAAACTGTGCTACGGCTCTTTGTTTTGATTCTCCCAATTTTTCTTTAATGTCTGGCTTCAGTGGCAGTCTCACCACATATCTACCATCATCTCGTCGTACAGTTTCCGAATTATATTGTTGAAGGCATTGATAGTCTTCAGAGGACATATTGGTATCGGGATCGGTGACATCTTCAATATTCCAAAACCTTTGTATGTCTTCTATATTGTTCATGATAACGTTGCATTGATAGGATTTGACATTGCCGCTTAAAATCCAGCCAAGCTGAGTCTGTTGTGCTATTGGTAGAGATGAGTTTTCCTTGATTATGCCAGGCATGATGATTTCTGAGTAGACTTCTGCTCCCAGCAATAAATCAATTGGACGACAAACGTTGAAATTTGGATCTGCTAGTTGAATGTTTTGAAGATATTCCCACGATGGTTTTGAGAAACTGTGGTTTGGCAAGTTGTTAATTAATTTCTTCATAACAACAACTTCTGTTTGGAATTTGTAATTGGAGTGTAATGAGGACGCTACAAGACTGAGAACTCCCTTACAATTGGTTTGATTGGCACTGACTCTAACTATGACACCTTTGCATGCTCGGCGAGGCAGTTTCAGGATTTGAGCTGCGTTCTCAGTGATGAGAGAGGCTTGAGAGCCTTGATCTATGAGAGCCCTCATTGTGTGATATTCCCCATTAGTCCCTTGTATACGGACAAGTGCTGTTGCTAGCAGAATTTCAACAACAGATTCCTTGGAAACATGTGTCACATGATTTTGTGTTTTGTTTTCACATGACGTAGACGGCGACATATCCATGCTGCTGGACACTGCGTTTGTCTGTAGGGCATCGTGTAGTACGGTGTTATGAATTCCGTTACAGACTCTGCATCTTGATTCAGAATGGCATGATTTATTTTTGTGATCAACCAGGCAATTTTTACACAAGTTGAACTTTTGTACTGTGTTTTTCTTTTCTGCTGACCCCGATTCTAAAAATGGCTTGCAGTAGAAAAGTCCGTGGCTGTCGTCTTTGCATAGTGGGCAATATTGTGTCTTCGTTGCACAACTTTTTACAGCTGAACTACGCAAAAACGGTTTATTAGAATCGTTTTTATTGTTGAAATTATTCGATTTTGATTGATTCTTTTTGTTGAATTGATGTTCAGAATCTTTGCTTCTACTCGGAGATGACGACGATGATGATTTTGATGAATAATGCTTTCGCCGTGTTGACTCGAGAGCAGTATACTTGTTCTCTAAAAATTTAAGAAAGTCCGCTAGAACCGGCAAGGCTCTTGGGTTTTCTAGTGATTGTGTGTATTCACTAAGCGTCTGAGAATCCAGCTTCAGTGTAAATAAATGCACAACCGTTGGACCCATGGCAGCGACATCTATACCAAGATTTTTCAAGGCGTTCATGCATTCGTTGATGGTGTCGAACATGTTCTTGATCTGTGTGTCTACCTGGTTTTGCATTGTAGGTATTGACAGCAGTATGTTCATGTGAGATGTGAAAATTAGTCTGTCATTGTTATACCTATGATTCAATATGTCCCAGCAAATTTGGTAATTTTCAGAACTTATATTGAGGTGTTGGATGATCCTTTCTGCTTCGCCTTTCAATTTACTTTTTAATAACTGCATCTTCTGGGCGCTTGGAATGGATTTGTTGTTATGGACTGCCTCTTGAAATAAGTCCTTGAATGATATCCATTTATGATAATTTCCTGAGAAGGTAGGAATATCTATTTTCGGTGTAAAACTTTCCCGATATGAAACGGAATACATCTTGCTATTGACTAATTTTTTGACGTCAACGTACAGTCGTTCGTAGTTGCTATATTCCTGTTCGTATTCCTCATCTTCCGAGTACATCTCACTATCAATTTCCCAGTGCAGGGAATCGATGGTTGACCATTTTGCTTGAATGGTTCTGAGCACATCTTCGAATTCCCATTTTTCGGAGAGGCTCTCTATATCTACGCTTCTGATTGCCCGTGATAAAGCCTTGAAGTTACTCTTCTGTTTGCGGAGCATTTCTTCTAATTTACTGGCATTACCTCGAGAGACAATCTTCTTGAACAGTGATGTGGATGGGGTTCCAATTGGTTTGATTTTTGATTGATCTGGATCAACTGACAACAAGTCTGTTTGCTGTCGCTCATCCGCAGCTTCTTGATTGCGAGTATCAGATACACGAAATGATGAAGCACTTGGTGACTTATCTCCCTTATCCAAGATTTGCAAACGTTTTTTGATGTTAGCAGGAGTTTTGCGATCCGCAGAATCCTTCTTGAAATTCCGCAGTTGCTGCTCCATAGCTTGAATGATCTGCTCTTGATTGGCCAAAATGTTTTCCATGTTGGCGCTCATGATTGTTGATATATGATGGATTTGATTACGCTTTCAGCAGTTTGTGTGTGTTGCTATTTCTTCGCAATTCGCTTACACGAGAAGAAGGTTGTTGCACACAGTTTGCTAAGTTTGAGTAAGCAGCAGTGGCGTAGGGCAGAAAATTTTGAAGGGGAACCCGGACCAAAACGTGAATTCTAGTAACTATAGCTTTGGGCTAATTTTAGCCTTTTTAGTTTAAACATTCAACAACAATTTGGGGCACTAGAATTGTAATATCCGTAGCACCGGTTATAACATCGCCCATGTACTTACATAATAAGCTAAAAATGTTCATAAAATAAAAACTACTGAAACAAACCAAATTAATTTTTATGGGAACAAATGGCAGGTATCGAGGCATCGAATAATATAACCCATATAGGTGCAAAGTTCCCATCACCATAAATTAATTAAGTCCAAATACAAGATAGCTGCTATGAACCGTTCAGGAGTTCTCTGAAATATCTTCGTTTTCGTCATCAGACCCCTAATGACAATTGCAACCCGTCTAGGTGAAAAGTTCTCATCAATACAAATTAATGAAGCTCAAACACAAGGTAGCTGCTGTGAATCGTTGAGGAGTTCTCTCAACTGTCTCTCGGCTCCATCAGTAAGATATTATACTCCAGACCTTTATTTGAAATACTTAATGAAAAAAACTTACAAACACACTAGTCGCCCGTAAGATTTTTGAAAGTTCCACTCGACTTCTCTAGTCTTCTATCATCAAACCCTGATTTTCTTAACATGGGACCACTTTTATAATATCTACTTTCCAACAAAAAAAGAATCATCAAAATCGGTTCTTAAACGACAAAGTTATCCCGCGAACAAAAACATTGTAATATTAAATTTTCTGGATACTTCGTCCGTAATCCGTATCCAATGGATACTGTTCGGACGAATTGAGTATTTGACTTTTGAGTAACCTCCTTGTCCACCTTTTCGGTAGTCGGTTATTCAATTATTACAATCATAAATACTGAACATTTAACATCATTGGTATTCCTAACTCTGAAAATTTTGTGTTCACAAAACCTTATACTAATCGCCCACAGATCTTAACACCGCGATTCAAAAATGTGACGAAATTGCACAACGCCATCTAGTTGAAAACTTGTAACTAACGTACACTGTTTTGCAGTGAACGTTACCAAACATTATCATTGAACTGAACGAACCATGTTTTTACTGCGCTAACTACGCAAAAACTTATCAATTTCAAAAATAATACAAAATCAAAAATAAATGGACAGTTGAAAACAATGGTATTCAATACTATAAAAATATAAGCGGGCCAAAACTAATGTGAATCCAAATAAAACTATCTAAACAAATTACGAAGTCCAGTATCATTCCATCTCGTTCTGGCGTAAGCATTTCATATCTCTGTCCTTATCATAAGCCGGAGACATTCGGCTTACCAGCGTCCTTAATTCAGCGGTGTTATGTAGCATCAAGCTCACGATCGCTACTAGAGGAACTATGATCGGGATTCCTGATTTGCCGTGCGGCTTACAAACCTTTCTGTTTTGCGGGAGTTGAAATTGTTTATTATTTCTTTGATTGTTAGTTTTAGTTTTAGAGTGTTTTTGTTTGATTGTTATTTTTACAAGTAATGTAGCTTCGTAAATTTTTATTTTTTAATGATAAATGAAAATCATTGATACTTAGGTATATTGCTATATTTCGAAAGTAAAGCCGATAGGAATCGGCATGTTAGGTAGCTTCGCTGCTGGTAAGCAGTCGTTGAGGTGCAGCCGACGGATGTTACTCTGTCCACGGGTCGTAGTCGCAGGAGCTGTACTTCGTGCTGACAGTTTAATCACACTGTTATGAACGCGAAATAGTCCCGCACATACGGATGCTCGAAGGACCAAAAAGATGTAGGGTCTTTACACCTTTTAATGATAATATTTCGATTAATACGCAAGTGTACGTAATAATAGAATTTAATTGAATGATGATGAGTGCACGCGATTTGAATGATAATTGTGTACTAAAGTTCAGACCGCGCGTAGCTAGTAAAGTGCTGACACAATGATGTCAAATTTGTGCGTGCTGTGCACTGTACATTTGCTAAACGCTTTGCATACGCTTAAACCAAAATATCAAAGAGCGTTACTTAAAACGTGTGATGAAGAAGAAATAAATTGTATTTGTGAATGTATTCATAACGTTTTACAAGGAAAGATACCTCTTAAAGATCAAGATAAACAAAAATTGAATAAACACAAAAATATACTCCGTAAACTGGTGCATAAGTGTAAACATAAACTAAGAAAAAATATTATTATACAAAAAGGAGGGGCTTTCTTACCAATAATATTAGGTGCAATATTGAGTGGATTAGTAAGTGGACTAGCCAGTTAACATGGAAAATGCTAAGAAAATGATACTTATTGAACCTGGATTGATTGAAAAATTAAAACAAGAAAATAAGATTACTAGTAATTTGTCTCGACTAGATATTGAAATGCAAAATATTATGAATAGTAAGACAGAAGACCGAAAGAAGTGGATGTTATATTTACAAACACTACAAAGATACCTTCACTTTACCGAAGAGGATCGTCAACCACTCAGATTACCAATTTATTCTGATACATCTAATGAAGATTCAAATGGGTCAAAAATTGGTTTTAAAAATAAAGATAGAGATCTAAAAAGTTCAGTTGATGCTGAATCTTTGTTGGAGGAGAAAGGATCTATTAAAAGTATAGAAAGTGAGGCAAATCCACTGTATTCACCAACACAAATACTCAGTTTAATACCAAAAACTTATAATAAAAAAGGTGAGTCATTATTAAACTTAATTGGAACAAGTAAAAGTAAAATACGTTGGGATAATGAAGGCACAGTCATAATTGATAATGAAAAAATTCCAGGAAGTAATATTATCGATTTAATAAAATTAAATGATTCACTTAGACCCTTAAAAAAAAGTGATCCGATAGGGTGGGATAGATTTGCTAAAGCATTAAAAGATATTAAAGTGCCACTTACTTATATTGGAAAGCCAAAGAGATGTGAGTTTATTAACCAACTTCAAGCAAAAGATCTGAACAAAACATCTGAGATTGAAGTTCAAGAGTTTTCTACACCGAGCAGTGGAGATAAAAGATCTATAACTGAAATACGTAAAAAGGTCGATTGGGAAAAATGGACCCCGTACTAGAAGAAATTAACAGGATTTATTATGATCCATCTAACCCCGCTGGTTTTGGTAGTATTGATAAATTATCAAAAGCTATGAAGGGTAAAATGGATAAAAAGCAAGTAAAGGAATGGTTACAATCACAAGAAACATATACATTACATAAACCCATTTGGAAAAAAATCCCGCGTAATAGGTACATTCTATCAAATATTAATGAGCTGTGGCAAGCTGATTTAAGTGATATGCGAACTTATTCTCAATATAATGATGGTTTCAACTACATACTTTGTGTTATTGATGTATTTAGTAAATATGCTTTTGCAAGACCAATGAAAAAGAAAAACTCAGAAACAAGTAAAGAATGTTTTGAAAGTATATTTACTGAAAGTAATTCAACACCTACTCACATACAATCTGATAAAGGTACAGAATTTGTTTCAAAAGATGTACAAAAAATACTTTAAATCCAAAAAGATAAATTACTATACTACTAACAATCCTGATATTAAGGCTAGTATTGTTGAACGATTTCAAAGAACTCTAAAAATGAAAATGTGGCGTTATTTCACTCATAACAATACTTATAGATATATAGATGTTTTACAAGATTTAATATACTCTTATAATCACAGCATTCACTCGAGTATTAAAATGTGCCCATGTGATGTAAGTTCCAACAATATTATGACAGTTTGGACTAATCTTTATGATAGAGGGTCAAACAAACTTTCTTTAGAAAATCCAAAACCAAATTTCAACGTGGGTGATTATGTTCGAATAACTAAATATAAACATGTTTTCCAAAAAGGATATGAATCAAATTGGAGTGATGAAATATTTATTATATCTTCAATAATTGATAGATCTCCATGGGTTGTTTATACAATAACAGATTTACAAAATGAACCAATAGTTGGTACTTTTATGAAAGAGAATTACAGAAGGTCACTTACAACCCCACCTCACAATATAAAATAGATAAAATAATTGGCACTCGTTATTCGGGTAACAGAAAAGAAGTATTAGTGAAGTGGAAAGGTTATCCAGATAAATTTAACAGTTGGATTTTAGCTTCTAGTTTAAAAGAAATATGAATAAAGAAAGTTTTTATTTAACTTTGCTTAGCAACAGTTCAATGGAATACTTTCCTGATAATAAGACCACAAATTTTTCAACAAAATTACCAAAAGCTATGAAATTAGAAGGTGAATGGTCGGTTGGAGTTGTCGAGTTTCAATATCCATGCACCATGTTTACTGTTCAAGATCATGAAAATGTTGTATACATCACAAAAACCATGTTAATGCCTAATGAAGATAAACCATCAAAAGTGTACTACAAAAAACATATTCCCGCTACCAACTACGATAACGTTGAACATATTTTAAATGCGTTAAATAGTATCAGAGAGAACTTGAAATTTCGTTATGATGAAATAACAAAATTTGTGTCTGTTTCTGTTTTGGATAAAGATATAACATCCGTAACATTATCACCCAAATTAAGTTTGCAACTAGGTTATGAACCAAATACAAATCTCCTAGACAGAAATTTTGGGAAGTGTCCTTGTTCGGGCGTCTCCGGCAATCATCGGCTGCGCCGACTAAAGCTGCGGTGCGCGGGACGTCGAGCCATCACTTCGCAACCGACCTCCACCGACGGCACGCGCGCACACTCCTTAGTTCTCAACGTCAGTTGTTATTGTAAACCTATTTGGATTATAATTATTGTAACTACAGTCCACTATTTTATTCAAAGTCCTAGATAGGTCCCTTACAGTTTGGCCCATCGAGCCTCTTAAAAGTCGCGGTTAACATTTAATTTCGTCGGCTACTGGCTTTCTACTCGACGTTGGCGCACTTTGGACGACTACAATATTTGAGTTCGCTGCGTCACCGGAGCAACGGTCTTCTATCGAAGTCGCTGGAAGAAAAGAAAAGGAGAACAAGAACTGGGCCACACTACACTTCATCAAGTCTTGATAACGACGCCGGCGCTTATTACATCGACTGGATTCGACTATTTACGGCAGTCATCGCTTGAATTGGAAGAATTTATTGGACAGGTTTCTTGTGGACAAAGGATCGGTATTTTGTGAGTTTGTTCCAATTATTTCCTTTCTATACCTTTTAGTTTTCTTTTCAAACAGATTGAAGTGTTTTTCTTCCGTTAAATTCAAATTATTTTCCGTTTTTCACGTTCATATTTGAGTCAATACGTGTAAACATTATAGTTGTCTCTTTCACTTTCTGCACTGCTTACGCTAGCGCACTGCCTTAGCCGCCAACCTATTTACCGTTATTTAAATCACCTTCTGTGCGCTTGTCAGTTGATCGGGCGTTGACCGGTGTCGTTCGCCGGCTCACGTAACATTCATCAAGGTCAAGCGTCATTCAAATTTAACTGCCAATTTTTTTTCTTCACCTTAATTCTTTGCTACGCATAAGCAATTAGTGATTATTTTGAAGTTAGCTTTTACTCTTCCGTTTATTTTGTGCTATGGCCTCTTTAGATTTATTGTTGAGAAAGCGAAGCGCGATTAAAGCAAAGCTAACCAATTTCACCAACTATATAAATGTGCTTCGTAGTTGTAAGCTTATTTCCGACGTTCAACGCTTGGAGCTGGAGAGTCGCTTTAAAAAATTTGAAGCTATATACGACGATTTCGACAGTTTACAGATGGAGATCGAGGTGCTTTCGGATGAGCCTGACGAGGCATATGCGGAGCGAGCAAAATTTGAGGACCGTTACCACGCACTCGCAGCGCAGGCGCAAGGCCTGCTTGCTAGTAGCGAGAGCGGTGATGGCGGGTCTGTGGCAGGGTCGGTGAACAAATACTCAGGTGAATCGTTCCAACAACGTAACTTTATTCGCTTACCAAAAATTGATTTGCCTAATTTTGATGGTGGTTATCAGTACTGGCTAGAGTATAGAGATACATATTTGTCACTAATTCACAATAGTAGTTGTATAGATGCAATTAGTAAATTCCACTACCTGCGTGCGTCGCTGAAAGGTGATGCTTTAGAAATAATAAAGAATATAGATTTTAAAGGAGATAATTATGAAATGGCGTGGAAGTTGCTATGCGAACGCTTTGATAATAGTAGGCTTTTAGTAGACAACCATGTCAAGGCCTTGTTCAATGTTGAGTATATTAAACAAGAATCATCAGCTTCTTTGCGTCGTTTGGTTGATACAATTAATAAAAATATTAGAGCTCTTAATACATTGAACGAGCCCACGGACAGTTGGGATACTTTGATTATTTATATAATGGCAATTAAATTAGATAATAATTTATTCATCAAATCACTTCTACACAAATATTCAAGTTACAATCACTTACAGAGAGTTGTCGCTTATATACTAAGATTTGTTTACAATTTAAAACACAAACATAATAAATTCCTTGGTTCCCTTTCCTGTGAAGAACTCACAAATTCAACAAATTTTATATTACGTCACGCACAAATGGACATGTTTCACAACGAATACAGTTTATTACAATCAGGAAAGTCTTTACCTAAGAACAATAGGCTTAATTCTTTGACTCCATTTATAGATTCGAACGGGCTCATACGCGTAGGAGGGAGACTTGACAACTCACCTTATGATTACAATGTCAAGCACCCGGTATTATTATGTGGTAAGCACCATATAACTAAAATCATATTTCATAAATATCATCTTGATTGCTTACACGCCGGCCCTCAGCTACTATTGGCTAATATACGCCAAATGTATTGGCCTCTTGGTGGTAGAAACCTATCAAAGAGCATTGTTAAAAATTGCATTAAATGTTTTAAACAAAAGTGTCAAATCGTGCAACCTACAATGGGTCAGTTGCCCTCTTCAAGGACACATTTAGAACACCCATTTTTAAATTGTAGTGTCGATTATGCTGGGCCAGTTCTGATAGCTGATCGCAAAGGGCGAGGGTGTAGGCTTATAAAGTCGTACCTGTGTATTTTTGTTTGCCTCGCTGTTAAGGCTGTTCACATCGAACTTGTTACAGACCTGACAAAAGAAGCCTACATGGCTGCTTTGAACCGTTTTGTGGCTCGCCGTGGTAAACCCGAAAGCATCTTGTCTGATAACGGGACAAACTTCGTAGGTACTTGCAATGAGCTACGTAGGTTTTTACAAGACTCGAATCTCGTGTCTGAAGTCGTTCAACAAGGCATCAAATTTTCTTTTGCACCTCCTTACTCTCCCCACTTCAATGGCATTGCTGAAGCTGCCGTCAAATCCACCAAGCATCACCTAAAGAGACTTTTAGGATTAACGCACTTCACCTATGAAGAAATGGCCACATGTTTGACTCAAATAGAGGCCGTATTGAATTCCCGTCCTCTTACCCCTCTTTCCACTGATCCTCTAGATCTGTCCGTCCTCACTCCTGGCCATTTTATAATTGGACGACCACTAATATCTGTTCCGCATCCACAGGTTACTGACTTCAACATCGGACGACTGGAGCGCTACCAAAGAGTGGAGCAAATTAGACAACATTTCTGGAACCGCTTTCACTTAGAATATGTTTCTCTGCTCCAGTTAAAAACTAAATGGACAGCGTCAACAGGTCAGCTTGCAGCGGGGTCACTTGTTCTCGTCAGGGAGAAGGGTCAACCGCCCTTGGTTTGGCCGCTGGGCCGTGTCACCAAGGTCTTCCCTGGCAGCGACGGCATCACACGGGTGGTGGAGTTGAAGACGAAGAGAGGAACAGTACTGCGGGCGTTCAACAACGTCTGTCCACTTCCTCTCTCTTGAATTCTTCAACCCGGGGAGGATGTTCGGGCGTCTCCGGCAATCATCGGCTGCGCCGACTAAAGCTGCGGTGCGCGGGACGTCGAGCCATCACTTCGCAACCGACCTCCACCGACGGCACGCGCGCACACTCCTTAGTTCTCAACGTCAGTTGTTATTGTAAACCTATTTGGATTATAATTATTGTAACTACAGTCCACTATTTTATTCAAAGTCCTAGATAGGTCCCTTACAGTCCTGCTAATTTACACTTAGGGTTACCATCTCAACTATTTCTATATTGCGACATTATCGATCCCCAGATTGTGGGTGATGTTATGACTCCGCTATTAAGAGTCATTTCATTAGATCCTTCAAAATACATTTATGGTGCGAATAAAATGCACATTTTCTCTCCACCTCACTACTTACCTGTTATGCGAAGAGAATTCGATACGCTGGAAATAGATATAAGATCGAGCACAGGACAAAAAATACCATTCCAGTTTGGGACCGTGTGTATTAAACTCCATTTCCGCAAATTATAATAATGTATTCTCCTCATGATCATCATAAATGTCCATATGAAAATTATTATTCACATCAAGCTGGATCAGGAGTTGGAGTAATTTATAAGGGTTCACCATACCAACGCGGTCATGGTATTGGGAGCTTCTTAGGAGGGTTATTTAGATCAGTTTTACCTTTACTTTCAAGTGGTGTTCGAGTGGTTGGTAAGGAGGCATTAAACGCTGGAGTAGGACTATTATCGGATATGGTTCAAGCCCGTCCTATGGAAGCCTCAATAAAAGATCGTCTAAAGCAAGTTAGTACGAACTTAAAACGAAAGGCTGATGACAAAATTGATCGATTTAACATGACAGGATCTGGGTATATAACTAAAAGAAAACGATTGGCCTCGTTCATTCCACCACTAACAGCTAAAGTGAAAGCTACGAAAAAACTTGGTCTAAAACCAAAAAACATCAAAGATATATTTTCAAATTAAGTATGTCTTTCCTTCATAATCATTCTTGTGAGTGCGTTAAGTCAGAATTAGATTTGTTTGCATTACCGTCTACACAAACAAGCATTGAAAATGGATTGTGGATTCACTATAAACCAATTTCATCTCTTGCTGATGATGGACCTATCGAGTTTCAAGTTCCTGGAACCGGCGATGACTACATAGATTTGTCTCATACATTACTCCACATAAAGGCAAAAGTATTAAATCAAGATTCAACAAACTTGATATCAGCTACAGCAGTAGCACCCGTAAATAATTGGTTGCATTCACTTTTTAGTCAACTCGATGTTTATTTAAATCAAAAACTTGTATCACCACCTAATAATACCTATGCCTATCGAGCATACATGGAAACCCTTTTAAACTATGCTCCTGCTGCTAAACAATCTCATCTTACTTGTAGTCTTTGGTATGATGATACAGCAGGAAAAATGGATTCCACAGATGGTAAAAACATAGGATTTGTTAAAAGACAGGAATTAGTTAATGAAAGCAGGGAAATAGAAATGATTGGTCATCTTCATGGTGACATTTTCAATCAAGATAAATTTTTAATTAATGGCGTTGAAATGAGTGTAAAATTAGTTCGGTCAAGAGAGAGTTTTAATTTAATTGCTGGGTCAAATGATGTAAAGTTTAAAGTTTGCATTACGGACGCAACTCTTATTGTTCGAAGAGCACGAATTAATCCAAGTGTATTACTCGCACATCAGAAAGTTTTAGCTTCTACCACTGCTAAATATCCTATTACTCGTGCTGAAGTTAAAGTTTTAACAATTCCATCAGGTGTTCAAGGAAAAACTCTTGATAATATATTCTTAGGACAGGTACCCAAAAGATGTATTATTGGATTTGTGAACAATTCCGCATTTAATGGCTCACTTACTAAAAATCCATTTAACTTTGAAAACTATGGTATTAACTCTTTCAGCTTATACATTGATGGTCAACAAATACCTTCAAAAGCTTTGCAACCATCTTTTAATAATAATATATTTACATCGGCATATCATACTCTATTCTCGGGGACTGGTATTCACTTTCTTAATGAAGGAAATGCAATCTCTCGTGAACAGTATGCCAAAGGGTACTGTCTTTTAGCATTTGATTTAACTCCTGATTTATCAGCTAACTCATCAGCTCATTGGAATCTCATAAAGCATGGTAGTGTAAGATTGGAAGTACGATTTGAATCCTCACTAATACAAACAATTAACTGTATTGTTTATGCTGAGTTTGATAATATTATTGAAATATATAAAAATAGAAATGTTACTGTAGACTATAGTAGTTAAGGTTATAAAGTGTGTTGTGTTTTAGATTTATGTGTTATGCTTAATGCATTTTGTGTATATGTAACTAAAGGAAACATTATAAAATTAAATAAACAAATTGTATGCAATGTATTATTTTTTATTTCTTTATAAACTCCCTATTTAATCTTATACAAAACACTGTTCGAGTTTAAGCTTTACATAAGCACACTGACTAAACCACTGAACATGCTGCTGCCAAGGATCATCGTCATCTTCCCAATCTTTTAAACCACCACCACAATGGAAACACTTGGTCCTGTCTCCATGGCCAGTATAAAAGAAACCGGCTTCTGCAAGATCTTCAGGCTTCTGTTGCATAACGAGAGGCCAGTTTTCGAAACTGATCAGCCGTCTAGATTTTGAACTGAAAAATGGATATTCAGCTCTTGGGTACTGCATATTCTTCACTTTTTCTTCTCCAATCAATTTTGTAGTTTTGCTTTTCCATGAAGTGTTCTGTACACGTATACCACACTCATCTCTTCCTTCTGCTCTTGTTTTTCTCTCAGCATCACAAGACGACAGCTCCTTGGATCTAATGAGTACACAGAAGTACTTTAAGTAAACAGAATCACATTCACTAATCCACTAATGAGTGTCATTGTTAAAAAAGTATTTTTAACTTTTTCACTTTCTGCAATATGCTTTGTTATATTGTATGCAAGGCTATTTGTATCGTCGAGGATGCTATCCCTATTATTCTTTGTATAATATTTTATCCTCGTGGTAGCGTGCTTCCAGTGATCACTAGTTGGAATCTTGGATAGTTTTTTCATATCATACATTTCTATTTTTATGAGATGCGTCGCTTGGTCTCCGTCGTCTGAATTTGTAGAGATGTATGATACGCCATCTCTAGCAGCTCGTGCCACAGTCGACGATAGCAGCTTCTTCCTTTTATTTTTGGTGCCACTTCAAAAAATTGATCAATCGGCTGCGATTTCCTTTTTCCACTATCGTCTGTGTTATTAACGACGATGTCATCACTCTTTTCTTCGTGTTGAGGAGAGAGTGGTGAGTAGTAATACTGTTTATAGGTATTTTCAATATCGTCTGCGAAGCTGAATGATCTCTGCAACAACAGAGTTATCACGTTAATATCAATTTGTTTACACTTAATCTGACACACACACGTTAGGAAAGACAGTACACAGTACAAATACAAGTAAGTTTGTCAATAGAATAAACACTTACCTCCATGGCCATTGATGAGTTGAAGTAACACAAACGTAGTATTGGTAGACGTATACAATCCACTGTGGTCAAACGACCATAGACTGACTGCATGACTGCAACTGTTCGATCTTATATAGCACCATTCTTATCTAAAACAAATTCCTAAGTACAACGAAACTGATTGTAACTCTATGAGTCAACAAACTTATCTCACGTTCCTACAGGCATCAACCTGCTTGTGACTCACAAAGAATGCGATTTAATATTTACAAATCACTATAATTGAACATTCCTATGACAACCATTGAATAGATTGGTAGTGTAATAATCTGCTAATAACAGTAATATCATGGATACACTAGAATTACAACAACATATGAAAAAGAGAAGTAGTTATTTTGTAGACTGGGATGAACCCAGTCTACAAAATAATGTTTATGCTGCTAATAGACTACCTATGTATACACATGTACCAACGTATATAATATGCAATTTGGATGCGGATGATAAACCAAGTTCACACTGGGTAGCTGTACATATCGATACGAATGGCATCGGTCAATATTTTGATTCATATGGACGAGCACCTGAGCGATATCATCTCCAGTTTTTGAAAAGGAATTGTAAGAGATGGGACTGGAATGTTGATAGGATTCAGAATGATTGGACTTCAGTTTGTGGTGAATATTGCTTAATGTATTTGCTATTTAAGTTTCAGGGATGTTCAATGCATAGTTTTACGAACATATTTACTGGGAACACTCTGTACAATGATATTTTTGTGGATGAGATGTTCCGCTCATATTTTGTAGAAAAAAAGTAATAAAATTTCAAAATAAAAATGAAGGAATATGTTTTATTGCGCCAGAACCCGCGATAGTTTCAGGGATGTTCAATGCACACTGTGCAATGATATTTGCGCCAGAACCCGCGATAGTTTCAGGGATGATCAATGCATAGTTTTACGAACATTTGTAGGAAAAAAAGTAATAAAATGTCGAAGTAAAAATGAAGGAACGTGCTTTATTGATGACATAGAAATGCAGACAGAATGAGGGTTAACAATGAGTAATAGATAAGAACACCAAACCAACCGTAATTAGGGTGTTCGAAGTACAATAGATAAGAGGATTAGGCGAACAATGGTGCGCTAATGAGGGTGCAGGACCACCGGAAATCAATGAGATAACAGTTAATTGATTGGTATAACTCCAGAACCACGCATCCTACGCTAAAACGGACTGCAGAAACGTGATCAGAGCATGGCAAAACCTTTTTTTTTTTTTTTTTTTTTTAGGATGGGTGGATCAGATCGTGGGGCTCTGGCGCGGGGCTTTGGAACGTGCGCCAGAACCCGCGAATCCCCACTACTCAAAAGCTTGAAATATGTAGTTTCGTCCATCCTTAGGTAGTTTCTCCAGTCACTTGGTTCTAATGATAACTCATTCAACAAATTGACGTGAGTGAATTGATTCCTTTTTCTAAGCCATTCCTTCATCCATTGCTTTCTTTCACGTTTCTCGGTTATTATATGGCAACAAATGGTAGCCACAGTTAAAATTAATGTTTCTTCTTCAGAACCAGAATTCATTTTCTACACAAATATAAGTACATAGTTCACTTTTCGTCAGCTTTGCCCCACGGCCGATCGAAAAATGAAGAGCCGGAGTGACGCCAGTGAATGGGCAAATCTAAATGGAGTAAAACCATTTGGAGTGACGCCCTAGTTTTATGCCGCAGTTTTATGTTTGGACTGATCGTCAATGGCCAGCTTAAGAGACCCCGCTCTTTTAAAACTAAAAATAATCATTTTTAATGTAGGAGTATAGTAGGTAATTGACAAAATAAATTAAACCTAAGCCTTATATTTAGAGTGTAGTAAATATGTGTGTGTGTGTGTGTGTATGTGTTTGTGTGTGTGTGAGCGAGTGAGTGAGCGAGTTTACATTAATATAAGTTACTTTGTAAGAATGATTCGATGTCGTCATAACTCTTGCTTTTTAACCAGTCGATTAATAATTTCTTGCAGTCTTGAAAAGTTTTTGGGTAAATATCGTCCCCGTAGTTGGAAAACTAAATAACTCCGATTTTGTAGTTCTGAGATAAACGCGATTTAGTGTTTTTTTTTTCAGTTAATGTGGATTTGTTAAAAAATGTGAGACAATTATTTTACCGTCGGTAATTTGATATTTTGTGGACCTGATTACCTTTTACATTATGCTTTAACAAACTGAACTCTATCTTTAACCATAACTAAATAACACATAAAAAATCAAGTTGTTTAATTTTGCCACAACTGTTATTTTTAACTTACTGTTTTTATCTACTTATTTCGGCTATTTATTTAGTTTTCCTACAAACTAAATACATTTGGTAGAGTAAAATTTGGTGAAATAAATGCAGTTATTGAATTTATCAAACTCGAAATATTTTGAAATGTAATATTTAGTGGCTTTGTACGTTATTATTACTTCGATATTTTTTTAGCTATCATTGGCCTCATATAAAATAAAAGTTGTTTTATGATATTAATAAAGTTATATTCGGGAAAAAATAGAAAAGCACAATAAAATTAAGAAAAAGTGTATTGTAATCAGTTAAATCTTACAACAAACTTAAAAAAATAAACAAAATTACACCAATAACAAGTGGAAACCAAAAAAACTCAAAAAATTAAAATTATTTGCACACAAGCCATAGTCAGTACTCGACTAAAAAATGAACACCAAAACAAAGGTACAGCAATCATTATAAAACTTTCAAACGACTCGATTCAACTAAAAATATGTCGGAAAAAGGTAAGGAAAACACAACTAAAATAAAACTCAAAACTCAAAAAATAATGACACTAATCAGGTACATTGAGTACACCAATCAACAACTTATTCTAATATCAATTTACTTAGAACAAAAATACTTTCGTAACGAAATAAAACATAACTTAAATTCAAAACAATGAGGGTTTTCCCGTATGAAGAATCCACTAGATGGCAATACGTAGGCGTGAGTTCCAACTGCAGCATGATTGGTTTTTTTCGACATGACATTGTCAGAAATGTCAAAATTAACCAATCACGGAGCAGATAGACCACAAGCCTACGTATTGCCATCTAGTGGATTCTTCATACGGGAAAACCCTCATTGAAATGGCTGTACCTAATCAATACTTAAATGTATACTTGTAAAAAAGACATAAACATAGGTATTAGGTACCCATTTATTCAAACACAGCGTAAATCCCTTCAAAGTTAGAGTGAACAGGCTCCTTCTGGGTAAGCTCGCTCCATTGTAGACTTTGTCTCTGTCATCTCTGACCAAGACTAGAGTCAAGAGCAAACACATCACAAAAAAAGTATAATTTAAAATTAAATAACAAATGTATTACAAAACATGACTCTAAAAATAAACATTACGTTAATTTAACAATGTAAAAACCCTATTGTAAAATCATTTCACTCATGCTGTTAGCAAGGGGCCAAAATAAGCTTACTCATCGACTTCAGATGAATGAGTAGAGCGTGATGGACCCTGGTCTTCGTTTGAACATGGTAAACTTTCGTACCAGCCGTGAAGCTCTTTAGGAATTATATTTTTCTTACAAAGCTGTAAAAGGTCTTTCTTTTTTTGTTTTGTTATAGGAAGAAATTGTTTATATGCCCGGGGAAGATCTTCAGTATTTAAAGTTGGCATTTCAGAGTTTGGTGTTCTCCTAGTCGGTCTCCCTGGTTTACAAAGAGTATTTAGTAAGTTATATGGCCCATCGTAATCGTATCTGTATTTAATAAAACCAGGTAATTCTTTTTCAAATCTAAGACATTTTATTTTCAACCAGCACACTTTCTCCCCATTCTCCGCTATAGTTTTGTTTTTAATTATTTTCGAAGCAAGTGCTTTTACATCAATCATGTCTTGATATGATAATTCAGTTACATTAAATGGATTTACATTTTTATTGTGTCTTTTTGATCTTGCCCGTAGCATGATTCCCTTCCAATCTATTATAGAATACGTGTCTGTGTACTTTTTTTCGTTTTCTATGGCACTATGCATTGAATCTACTTCCATAAAACTATGACCACTTTCTAGATACTTCTGTTCTAATACTTTGATTGTCTCATGCGTATGTACTAAGTACAATAAAAATGCTGCTATGTACTGATTCCGGTTTTGTCCCGAGCACGTGTCGGAATAAATGGTGACGTGCGTTAAAACCTCGGGGAGATTCTTAATCCATAAATGAATAGCAGATGCTATTTCAACACTGCCTCTTTTGCCGTTTATTTCCGTCCAGGGGGTGTATTACAAGCTCTTCATTCCTTTGAGTTTACGCCTTAAAGTGAACTGCCTTCCATAATGGTATTACGATCACACATCGACAGCCAGTAAACGGTCACATGACCTCATACCGACATCTGCCTGTGCTTCTGCCAGGAAATCTCGTATTACAAGCTACATCATGACATTTCAAGGCCTGATTAACTGTCAAAATTGACATCTCCTAAATCATTCACTTTACGCTACTCTAAAGTAACTTTTTCTGACTTGTTAAAGTTTTGTCCTTAAATAAAACTTTTGATCTTCAATAAAAAAATATGTCTGACGAGTTAGAGATCCTTGAATTCCTTGAGAGTGATTACAGACAGTTAAAACATGAAGCAAAGTTACAAAGAACACGGCTAAGAGATCGTAGTGATCCCTTTGCTATTAACGACTTACAGTTTGCAAAGCGATATAGACTTAGTAAACAATTGGTTCACAATTTGTGTGATGAGCTAAGACCGCTTATGGCTACGCCCTCAAGAGCATCTGATTTGCCTCTTGAGAGAAAGGTTCGTACATAACTACATAGCAATTCTCATATTTATAAGTAATTTGTAAGGCTGATAAGTTTTAACAAACAGTCAAGTTTACTTTTATGCATTATGAAGTATATTAATTATAATAAATAAATTTGCATGTCGTGGATTGGTGTCGCTACTGTACAACGTACAACGCCATCTATCCGTGCACTTCGCAACTAAACATCACGCGATCAGAAACGCAAGCGCGCCCCACCGCTTGGACACGATCGTCGGTAGAGGGGATGCAGTGAAGACGGACAGCGACCGAGCGTTAGCTCAGTCTAGTTCGGACGGTCTTGGCAGTCGCTCAGTACCAACGCACGTGTCTGTTTTTGTTTTAGTAATAAATTGTTACTCTAAATAAAATTAGTGAAAGTTATAACCGTATTTCGTTCGAGTACCCACACAGTGCCCACGTTCATCAAAAATTATGTCGGATCGTGAGGAAGACCCAATGCTTCGCACCTCGGCCACCCTCGATGCGACATCAGCAGTGGGATACCCTCGAGACGAAGAAAATATGGAGAATGGAGCTATGACGTCACGCTGTGACGAGAATTTGCTTCGTACGCTGTTGGCAGCCCAAAACCAGAACATGATGTCCCTCATAGAAGCCGTCAGGGGTCCAACAGGTACCAAGCATATTTCTTTGCCTGAATTTGACCCGGATAAGCCGGATGTAGACGCACGTGCTTGGTGCACAACAGCGGATCTGTGCTTATCGGAAGTTCCGCTTCAGGGAAGTGCGCTTATCATCACCTTAAGCAAGGCCCTGAAAGGAAGTGCTTCACGTTGGCTGGCGCAAGTGTCGTTTGCGGGGATGACATGGGGCGACTTTAAAAGCCTGTTTTTATCCCGTTACGACTGCGTGGACACACCAGCCGCTACGCTCGTCAAACTGATGAGTAGCAAGCCTAGGGAAGGTGAATGCTATGCTGCTTACGCTGCCCGGTGGCTTTCTACACTCTCGTCACGCTGGCAAAATATGAGCGCCGAGCAGATAGCCATATCCACAGTGCTGGCTCACATGGCACAATTTGATGGACGCATTCAAAGACTGGCTTTTACTACCGATGTCAGCAACAGGAGCAAGCTTCAGTGTGAACTTCAAGCATTCTCATTTTTGAAAAGAAAAGCTTCGAATGGTAATACAAATGAGTCCACACCAGATGCCAAGCGATCGAAGTTTCAGTCGTCAACTTTGAAGTGTCACAACTGCGGTAAACCAGGTCACAGAGCGGCTGACTGTCGATCAAGGGGTGAAGTGAAGGGTAAGGCAGCCAATTCTGCGACGTCTGCATCAACTTCTACGGGATCAAAGCAGCGTTCAGATGTCATCTGTTTTCGATGCGGTAACACCGGACATTTTTCTTCTAAATGTCCACGGAGCAATGGCGGCGGCAACGGCACACGTGGTTCGAGCAGTTCAGTGGCAGCGCCTGCACCAGCAGCGAGCAGCGAGCGACGCGTTGAAGTTTGCTACGTCAGCAATCCTAGTGGTGTGTTGATGAACTCTGGTGAGTCATTTCCATTTTATTATGATTCTGGTGCCGAATGCTCTCTAGTGAAAGATAATGTTGCGTCAAAGTTTAGTGGCAAACGCGTAAACAATATAGTAAATTTAACAGGAATCGGTCACGGTAGTGTGCAAAGTACCCTACAAATTTTATCTGAGGTTATGATAAACAATTTACGATTAGAGATTTTATTTCATGTTGTACCGGATAGTTGTCTTAAAAATGATATTTTAATTGGTCGCGAGATTTTAGATCAGGGGTTTAACGTTAGTATGACGTGCAATAGTGTTGTTTTGTGTCGTGAAAAAATTGTTAAATTATGTGACGTTTTAAATAACCTCGAAAGTGATTCTTCTTTTCAAATTGATTTCGATAATGTTAATACCGACATTCCGACGGAATTTCGTTCCCAATTGAGTGCTCTTCTGTCAGAATATTCATCGTCATTTTCTAGTGGTGTTTCTAGATCTCGTGTTACAACCGGACAGTTGCAAATTCGACTAATAGACCCTAACCGTACAGTCAATCGTCGCCCTTATAGGCTAAGCGCTAGTGAACGTGAAGTTGTTTCTGCTAAAGTGCGGGAGTTAGAAGAAGCCGGTATAATTAGGCCAAGTTGTTCGCCTTTTTCCAGTCCAGTGTTGCTCGTCAAAAAGAAGGATGGTTCAGATCGCATGTGCGTCGACTATAGGGAACTGAATGACAACACTGTATCGGATAGGTTTCCATTGCCATTGATAGAGGATCTTGTCTCCAGGTTAGGCGGTGCTACATGGTTCACGTCTCTTGACATGTTATCAGGCTATCATCAGATCCCAGTTCATCCTGAATCAATAGAGCGAACTGCGTTCGTTACGCCTGACGGTCAGTGGGAATATTTGACTATGCCGTTTGGTTTAAAGAATGCAAGCTCAGTATATCAGCGGGCTGTTATGAAAGAAAGAAAGAAAGAAAGAAAGAAAGAAAATAACTTTATTTGGCAAGCCATATGCACACAATTAGATATAATTACCTAAATACGATAATGCCATGAAAGATACCGTGTGCCTCACGGCTGTGCCAAATAGGCTCAGTTCAGCATAAAGTCAGGCCACAAGGTGCCTGACGCTGGTTTTCAACTGAGCCTTGTGAGACGTCAGAGATGTAAATCAGCTTTACAGTGTGTGAGTTAAAATTAAATAAAAACACCAGAAATAAAACAATATATATAGGTATATAAATATGTGTAACAGAATAAAATAAAATAATATGTAAGTACAGATTTATAGAAATATTATAATATATATAGACATTTAGATATAATAAAAGTGTATAAAATTGTACCGCTAAGACAAAGACTAATTAAACTAAACAACTATCAGAAAGACGAATCGCAGATACGTTATGCAATATACCCACTTTAATGCGTTGTAGGCAGCCGAGCGCGCCGGACAGTTGCATAACAGTCCCTGAAGCACTGTACGTTAGCGCGTTATTACAAATACTTTTTAATAAGTTTACCAAGCCGAGCAACCACATCGATTTTACATGTGAATAAACAAAAATACTACATTAACAACTTGGTGAAAGTAAAAGTCATAATTATATAGATTGCAATTGAACAATAATATTAAAATGTCAAGACAAAGGAGATCCAAGAAATAAAGAAATTATAATGGTAAGTGAGACTTCAGTTTTTGAACCAGCCTTACACTACAACAATATTCCTAAATACTTAATTTGCATTTTATACCTATAACATCAAATTATACCCATGTACCCTTTGTATCCTACTGTTCCAGAATAAAAAGGTTTTTTGCACGACACAAACATGGATGCATCACAAGAACGACAATGGGGGTGTGGCAACATAAAATGTTCTCGACACCGCGGCACCGTGCCCCATCGCACGCAAGTAGGCCATGCACATTGGGTGAGTTTCATAATATACTAATATAACATTAGGTGACCTTGCATATGCTGTAACGTACGTTGATGACATTTTGGTGATAGGGTCATCTGTAGAGGAGAGTTTAGTTCGTCTTCGTACTGTACTCGATAAATTGACTAAGGCTGGTTTTTCCTTGAACTTCGCTAAGTGTTCATTCCTTAAACGCCGCGTTGAATATTTAGGGTTTGTTGTAGAAAATGGCCAAATTAGACCCAACCCAAATAAAATTGTAGCTTTATCCAAACTTCCACCACCCAAAACCGTCACTCAGCTGAGACAGTTTATAGGTCTGGCCACCTATTTTAGACAATTTGTACCACAATTTTCAAAAATAATGGCTCCTTTGTTTCGTTTGACGAGTAGTAAGAATAGGTCCATTGGCTGGGAACCCAGTCATGAGGCCATTCGTCAAAAAATTATTTCCCATTTAACCAGTGAGCCAGTTCTAACAATTTTTGACCCTGTTCATGCTATCGAGTTACATACCGATGCTAGTGCTGAAGGATATGGTGCAATTTTTATTCAAAAGATTAATGGGAAACAGCACGTGGTTGCCTATTATAGTCGTCGTACGTCCCCAGCCGAATCCAAGTATCATTCGTTTGAGTTGGAGACTTTAGCTGTCTTTAACGCGATAAAGCATTTCAGGCATTATTTGCTAGGTCGTAAATTTACGGTGGTGACTGACTGCAGTGCTGTCAAAGCTTCAAAAAATAAAACTGACTTGTCTCCAAGAGTTCATCGTTGGTGGGCTTACATGCAATCATTCGAATTTGACATTATTTATCGCGAAGGCAGTAGGATGAGTCACGTAGATTTCTTTTCTAGAAATCCTCTTCCTACTTCTACTGTAGCTGCTATCTCTCGTGTGGAACAGAAGCGTGTCGATTTAGCTGAGCTTTCTAGTAACTGGCTGCAAGCTGAACAGGAAAAGGACGTAGAGATCAGCAAGATTGTGTCTGATCTTCGTAACGAAGTTTTTCCTGAGGAAACTCGCAAAACCTACGAAATACGCAAAAATATTCTGTTTCGTAAGATTCAGCGCAACGGTCGTACAAGATGCCTGCCTATTGTACCAAGAGCGCTCAGGTGGTCTGTGATCAATAACGTCCATGAGTCCGTTATGCATTAGGGATGGGAGAAAACTCTCGAGAAGATCTACGAGCACTATTGGTTTGAAGGCATGTCCAAATACGTCAGGAAATTTGTGGATAATTGTGTCACTTGTAAGGTTGCCAAGCCTCACTCGGGCAAAGTTCAGGCAGAACTTCACCCAATTCCCAAATTTAATATCCCATGGCATACCATCCATGTGGATGCTTCGGGTAAACTGTCGGGAAAAAACGACATCAAAGAATACGTGTTCGTCATCATAGATGCATTCACCAAATTTGTTTTACTTCGTCATTCACTCAATATTGACACAAACAGTAGTATTTGCGCTATTAAGTTTTGTGTAGCTTTGTTTGGTGCTCCAAAACGCATTATAGCAGACCAAGGTCGTTGTTTCGCGAGCAAAGACTTCTCTAGTTTCTGCACTACTAACAACATCGAGTTGCATTTAATAGCTACTGGAGGCAGTCGTGCAAACGGTCAAGTCGAGAGAGTCATGAGTACCCTCAAGAGCATGTTGACAGCTGTAGAGACTAGTCGTGATCACTCTTGGCAGGATGCATTAGGAGAAGTTCAGCTGGCCATGAACTCTACTATTAATAGGGTGACTAAATCCAGCCCTCTCGAGTTAATGATTGGAAGGGTAGCACGTCCGCTTAGTTTAGTGACCGCTGATGATGATGAGGTTGACATTAATTTAGACGAGACTAGAGAGCACGCGACGCAGAACATTGAGAAAATATCAAAGTATGATAAGAATCGTTTTGACCAAAACAAGGCCAGAGTGTCTAAGTTAGCCGTTAATGATTATGTTTTGATTGAAAATGAGGAAAGGAATCAGACTAAATTAGATCCCAAATTCAAAGGCCCATTTAAGATTATTGACGTATTAGACGGGGATAGGTACCTACTTAAGGCACTTGACTCTAAGCGAACGTACAAGTACCCCCATGACCGTGTGAGAAAGATCCCCGATCACCAAGTGCCTCGAGAGCTAGATGTCATAGTTGATGACAGTGGTAGTGAAACCACAACCGATTAAGAATGGCGTGTGTACTCATACTCGAAACTCTTGACCGCACCTCATGAGTAACATGTGGCGATGGGTCTATGAGAAGTCGTTGGTGCGATTTCTGTCTGTGTTGGTGCACAGAGCGCTTTATGTGTTGTAGCACATTTTGCGCAAGATGTTTTGAGAATCGTTGATGCGATTCTGGTCTGTGTTGGTGCACAGAGTGTCTCATGTGTTGTAGCACATGTGGCAGTGAGTATGCAATGAATCGTTGGTGCGATTCTGATCTGTGTTGGTGCACAGATTGTGACGAAAGTTTGATGAGTTGAGTATGCATTGCCTATGAAATTAGTTTCAGATTTGTGGAAATAGTTTTCCGTTGATTACCTTGTTGATCGGATTCTTCCAATTACTTGTTGTGCAGGAAGCACTGTGTAGAAACCCTAATGACAGGGCATTGTAAATCATAACAGTTGGTTATTGTGTGTATGTAGATTTAGTGGAAATAAACTGCAGTGAAAATGAGTCACTTGGTTTTTATTGGCAGGATAGCCGAGCTGTTTTACTCCCTGAGTGTATTTTGTCCACAGGTGCTACACCCGAGGACGGGTGCTAGTCAGGGATGGCCGTGTCGTGGATTGGTGTCGCTACTGTACAACGTACAACGCCATCTATCCGTGCACTTCGCAACTAAACATCACGCGATCAGAAACGCAAGCGCGCCCCACCGCTTGGACACGATCGTCGGTAGAGGGGATGCAGTGAAGACGGACAGCGACCGAGCGTTAGCTCAGTCTAGTTCGGACGGTCTTGGCAGTCGCTCAGTACCAACGCACGTGTCTGTTTCTGTTTTGGTAATAAATTGTTACTCTAAATAAAATTAGTGAAAGTTATAACCGTATTTCGTTCGAGTACCCACACAGTGCCCACGTTCATCAAAAATTATGTCGGATCGTGAGGAAGACCCAATGCTTCGCACCTCGGCCACCCTCGATGCGACATGCATATTATTATTTTCCTATAATAATATTTTTGCAGGTTTTAATTATAATAATAATAATAATAATAATAGTTTATTTATCACCAAAGGTAAACTGTACAGTGCATTTCTTTAGATAAAGTTGAGGAAGATACATCTTCGTTATAAGTATATTTAACTTTTGCAATGGCTTGCTCAAAAAATTAAAAGTTGCCTATGAAAAAAGTGAGTTAGATAAAGCCAAAAATAATCCCAAAAACATGTGGAAAACAATAAAAAACATCACAAACACACATAAAACAAAAGTCAGTGCCTCAGAGCTGATTAAAGACCGACACAACCCTAAATCATCGATAAATGACGTGAATAGGTTTTTCAGTAATGTAGGCAAAAATTTGGCTGCAAAAATTAAGTTACAGGGACGTACAACCACCACAACCAACATCAATCCTTGTCCTCCTACTTTAGTACATGAAAACTCTAACATCTCCCCAGTGGACTCTCTGGTTATATTGGATGTTGATGAAGTAGAAGTAGAGTCTATCATACTTCAGTTGCGTGATAATTGTGCTGTGGGATGCGACGGAATATCATCTATTCTGCTTAAGAAGAGCCGTCATGTGCTGGTCCCACTAATAACGTACCTCTGTAACCGTTGCATCCAAACAGGTGTATTTCCGGATGCTCTCAAAAAGGCAATAATACACCCAATTCATAAGGGGGGGAACAGAGACAGTGTCAATAATTACAGGCCAATATCAGTTTTGCCAGCCCTATCCAAGATTCTGGAAAAGATCTTAAACAAATCTCTAAAGGCCTTCCTGGACAAACATAAAATAATTGCAGAGAACCAATACGGGTTTCGGCAAGGAGTGTCGACAGAAGATGCCGTATTGGACCTCACGCAACAGGTTGCTAGAAGGTTGGATAGTAAATCAAAATGTCTGGTTATCATGCTTGATCTTGCCAAAGCATTTGACACCGTTTCTGTTCCCAAACTTATAGACAAACTGGAACATGTCGGTGTGCGTGGAATCTCACTTGAGATGTTCAAAAGTTACCTCAAAAATCGCACACAAGTGGTAAAAATTGACGGACACTTCAGTGACGAGGAACCGGTATCCTATGGCGTCCCCCAGGGAAGCATACTCGGACCTACACTTTTTCTAATTTACGTCAACGACCTGTGCATGATGAGCCTTACCAACTGTAATATATACGCGTATGCTGACGATACTGCGATACTTGTCCACGGACCTACATGGGACATGGTCAAGGCTACTACAGAAGATGCTTTGCGCAAAATTATGGAATGGCTTAGTTATAACCTCCTGACACTCAACGTTAGCAAAACAACTTTCATCCCCTTCGCAATCCGACGTCACACTGCACCTTCTCATACTTTCTCTGTAATTGCTCACTCATGCCTCAATTTAAACGACCACTGTGTCTGTCCAGCACTCATTAGAGCTGACAGTGCAAGGTACCTTGGAGTGCAGATTGATAGCGGCCTAAGATGGGACAAACAAATTGAAGCCATTACCACAAGAACATTGCGCATTATCCACATTTTTAAGTCCCTTAGAGATTCGGCTAATCTTGACACACTGAAGATGGTTTATTACGCTCTGTGTCAGTCAGTTCTCGGATACTGCATAACTGCGTGGGGCGGTGCAGCCAAAACGAGTATTTTGAGAGTGGAAAGAGCACAGAGAGCCATTCTCAAAGTTATGACCAAAAAACCCTACAGATATCCGACTACAGAATTGTATTCTGACTGTAGTGTTCTGACGGTTCGGCAACTCTTTGTGCTCAGATCACTTCTTAGAATACACGGCGGTTTGCCTCCGCCAAATCCAAATAAGCGAGTAAATCTTCTTCCGAGAACCCAGCACAAAACCACCTTCGCAACACATCAATTCTACATACTAAGTACACACATATACCAAAAAATAAATACGCAACTAAATATTATAAACTTAAACGTACACAAACTTAAAAACACGGTAACAGAGTGGCTATTGCAGAAGGACTATGCCTACACAGAGTCTTTACTCACATACATCGTCTAATAATTTAAGTACCTATTTCCTATAAACATAAACTCACAACGAAAGGACAAACACACCTATTTTTTACTATAGACACATACTCACAACTACAAATACACACACACACACACACACATACACACACACTCTCACACACACCCACACACACTCACACATACACATACACGACTTACTCACTTCTTATTCCATGCACACCTGTACTTTTTCTCACCCACACTTCGCAAATTTATGTAACCTCCCACCCACTATTGTGTCAAACTATGTTTATGGAACTGCTCGGTGGAGCACTGTCTCTTAAAATACAGGTGTTTATCCTAGTTTAAGAGGCAGGGTTATCAATTTATTGTATAGTTTTTGCAACATTTGTATTTATAAGTTTATTTGTAACTTTTGTTGGTAAATAAACGAAATTATTATTATTATTATTATTATTATATTCAAATTTTTATACACTATTTGAACGCTGTCTCTTAAACTAGGTTTAACCTGTCTCTTAAGAGGCAGTGTTCGGCAAACTTAATTTAACAATGTAAATATACATTATATCAAATGTAAGGAAGCAAGTGGATATCTTCGTGATAATTTATCGGTATCATACTGCTAGTGTGTTTGTTTGTGATGAGTGCGTGTCTCATATGATGTGTGTGTGTGTGTGTGTGTGTGTGTGTGTGTGTGTGTGTATGTATGTGTGTAAGTGTATAGGTATTGTGTTGCTTGCATGTATCTTAATATTATATTAGGTAAGTTAGTAGGGCTTCTGTACTGTCATAATTTTGTTTTAATAGCCAATCCGTAGTTTTGTTTTTGGCGTCGTGAGTGTTTAGGTCGAGTATGTTAAGTTGTTTGTGTATTTGTTGGTATATGTGCCTACCTATTACGTAGTGTTGGTGTCTTGCAAAAGCAGTTTTGTGAGGGACGCCTGCAGGGATGTTTGTGCGCTTTTTGGGATTTGATGGTGGCAAGCCCAAATGTGTTCGTAGGACAGAGCGAAGCACAAACAGCTGGCGTACTGTCAAAACCCTACAGTCAGCGTATAGTTGCACCGTAGGATATCTGTAGGGTTTTTTCATCATCACCTTGAGTACAGCTCTCTGCGCCCTCTCCGCCTGTATAAGTTTTGTCTTTGCTGCACCACCCCATACCGTTATGCAATAACCAATTATTGATTGACATAACGCAAGGTAGACCATTTTTAGCGTATCACCGTTAGCGGATTCCCTAAGCGTTCTAAATATAGATATAAGGCGCATGATTTTATTTGACAACGCGTTAAGTTGCTTGTCCCATCTTAATCCATCATCTATATGTACTCCTAAGTACTTTACACTATCCGCTCTGTCAAGAGAGCAATTGCATTATCTTTTTATGCAACGGGGAGTTACCAAAGGCCTGTGGGTGATATATCTGCTCACTCTGTAGCTCAACCTACAGTTTCAGTGGTATTAAAACAGATCACGGAATTGTTAAACATGCCCCACATGAGGGCTAAATACATAAAATTTCCAAGAACTTCTGAAGAGAGAAATGCCAACAAGATACGGTGGGTACTATTTTTTGTGTTTCCCAGTGTGTATGTTAAGAGGTTATCTGTGTGCTAAAGGACCATGGGCACTTTTGTATGAACACTGGGCCCACTTTTAAAAGTTGTGCAACAGTGATGAAACCTCTGTCATATGAAAGCTCTTGGCGTGTACTTTATTGCATTCTATGGCAGCTAAGTTCAAATCTAGCGCGAAATTGGCGTTTTAGTACGTTTTGTAAATTAAAAATACGCATGACATGTTATATCGGCTTGGTCATGTGCAATCTTTTAACGTGTGATTGTGAAGTGGGTGTTCTCTAAAAATAAAAAACGAGTTATTTTTGTTCGATTTATTACAGTATATTTCGACATTAATCTTAATGTAATAGGCAGATTTTAAAATGCATCTACAATTATATCCTCTTAATGTAATGCTGGTCGATGAAAACCATCCCCATGTCTACCTAGTCCCAAATACCATATTATGGATATGACATGGGCACAACTTCCGATAGTGCGTCTACCCGTGAGACATGTACAATAGTATTGTATAATGGCGTCTTTGCCTACTTGGTCACGGTCAATTATGAGGTAAGTATAATATATCCTCGATCTAACGTGTCGTGACTGCACACGTCCCCTAAGCAGCCATACATTATTTTGCTGAATATTGCATTGCTGTAAGTCATTTAAATTGTTTTCACGATATATTTCTATCGTGTACACACCACCATCCCGTAAGTTTTCAGTAGCGTATGACCTGGCAAGTTTCATTTGATAAGAGCCCAAGGAAATCATTAATATATCATCTTCCGTTAACTGGGGAAAATCTTCTAAATGAGGCAGATTAGCTTCCATCCTTACGAAAACTACCCTTTGTCTGTTTAAGTTTTTCAGTGTAACATAGTTAAACAAAAGATTTGGCGAGTTGATTTTCTCATTTATAATATTCCAAATATTATGACTGAGCCGGTGGTCTGTGGCTACTTTATAAAAAGCATTTATAAGAGAAGCCGCAATTTTAAAATCAACGAACATATGTGGCAATGCTCTGTTAAAATAATCTTGGCGTAATAGTTTAAACCTATTTTTAAACTTGCCATTCACCGCTTCCACCACCCAACGACATATTGTTACTAATCTTGCTTTGTTAGCTTGTTCGGTCGTCAATTGACTTTCGTTTCTATCTTTTGTTGGAGGAATATGTGGTTCATATCCTAATGATTGGAGATCTACTACACTATCTCTGAAACCCCTATCTAAAATGAATACATCGTTTTGATGAAACATCCAATGAAAAGGATTATCTTCATTAGCACATAAGCTTGTCATAATCGACGCATCACTTGTTGTTGCAGCGTATGGACCAAGAACATCTATTATATAACCGTCACTACATACCATTAAGAATGGTTTCAATAGGTTTTGAAACTTGTGATGACTATAGGTCAAACGCTGAAAGAGAAAGTTACTACTTTTCTCTATATAAACATATGTTCCATCACATATTACTATAGCTTTTGTGTTTTCTTCATTACCATATAATTCATTTTTGGTAAAAACAAGTTCTTTTGAAGCATGTTTTGCCTGGAAATATTATCCATACCTAAATGAATGCTTACAAAATCGCTCACTAAATGGATTCTAGCTAATGCCAATTTTCTCTCCAAGGTCCTGCGTGACATATTAAACAGAGTAGCTAACCTTTCGTTAGACTCTCCTGTTCTAAGTTTGGATAAGTATACCCCGATCACGGTGCGCGATCGATTAACAGTTTGTGTCAGCGAAGGAGTTTCTTCCAATACTGTATTGAATTGGGCGATGGTGAGTCCAGTCCAAAAAAAGATATCGTTGTCACCTAATGATTCCAATAATTCGAAATCGAATCTCGATCTTCGGTTAACAGCAGATATTAATATATTAGACATGTCTGTTAAATGAGCAACATTGAACTCATGCGAAACATTACAATTCTCACGTAATGAATGCCATTCGTTACTTTCCAGGTGATCGGTACATACTCTAGCATTTTCTGGGATGTACAAACGTTGTGAACAAAGTACGTTTACAATAATCGCGTTAGGAATTCTGTGACGTTCAATATTGTGACAGTAATTAAATATACAACGTCTTGCAGAGTTCGGTGCTCTAACATGTTCGGGAGCATAAAAAAATTGTTGAAAGTTTTGCACCGCGGGATCTTCTATACGAACGGAATCATCTTGGAAGTTTTCCGCGGGTCCTTGTTCATCAATCACGTCATCTTGGATGTTTTCCGCGGGTCCTTGTTCATCTTGAATGTTTTCCGCAGGTCCTTGTTCATCAATGGCATCACTATCGATGATCTCCGCAGGTCGTTGTATAAGAACAGCATTAGTTCTTTGCCAGCAACGGTGACAAACTTGTTGAGTATTATTGAATACTACCTGCAAAGATTATAATATATTTTATAGGTATAAAGATATAACTTTTCTGACAGCACAAAAAATCATACGGAACTCTTGTCATAAAGATTTTATTTGTAGTTAATAATATTTCCATATAATTCTTATCTTTACAACCCGGTCATAGGTAATATCTGTGCAACTGGCATCGATGACGTCATAGCAGCGCTTGTATGACGACGTGGCGAGCGCAGCGTCGCGAAGAGGAATCCTCGAGATGCATAGAGGATATTTTGACCGTGTTAAATGTATATAATCGTTGGTATATCTGTTAGTTAACATTGAACTGACTTTGATAACTCTTGTATTATTGCTTCTTTTACAGATGAATAATTCAAAGTAGGTAGTAGGTTATAAAACCATTATTATACACCAACTTTTTATATTTATTAACATAATTAAATCGATTATATTGAGTACAAGACATAGAAATGTTAAAATATAATACACTAATAAGTAGGTACGTACCTCGATCAGCGCATTCTGCTGAAAATATTCAGCAAATTGTGGACGAATCGCAGGTAGATCATCTCTTAAAACATGACTTCTTGTCCGCAAAACACGCGAGCGCATACACATAATACAGCAAGTATCTGCCATTGCAAACAGTCACAATTCAATTAAATCAAGGTCCATATGCTAGCCAGAGTCACGATGATAGATAAAACTAAACAACAATATCCGTTACATAAACTGATAACAAAGTCCATTAACAAGCCGGGATCAGTAAGTCGTAATACAAGCCGAGAACACATAAATACACCGAGCGTAAACAACGTACGAGCAACGACTGAATAGACATGACATGATCATCCCGTCCGCGCATGAGTGTAAGAGGGTGGGGGAAGAAAGGGGTATGTACTGCGCGCGCGCAGGTACAAAACAGGTTTTTGTTCAGCAGGTAAAAAAACCTCTCCAATATGTAGCATAGTTGGTTAATTAATGATCGTAGAAATGTAAAACTAACTAATCATTGCAAATCAAAATAACATGTTCCAGGGCAATAGACGGCCTATGTGTTGAACTTTTAACGTATTTTAGTCAAACATGAGCTATTTATAATCCTAGATATTGACAGACAGCTAAATAAAATATAATGTCAAAACAAAACAGTTTTTTTTTAAATCAAAAAAAAAAAACATTTTCGCGCCGGATTTGAACTTAGCTGCCATAGAATGAAATAAAGTATACTATATGAGCTTTCATATGACGTATAATTCATCACTGTTGAACAATATTGAAAAAGTGGGCCCAAAATGTCGCATGGTCCTTTCATGAAGATCCACCTACATACATACTTATTAACTTTCACATTTATACTATTAGTATGGTTACAAGAACATTATACAACCTGGGTGATCATATATTAATGAAATCAAATATTGAATTTTAATTACCGATATATACACATATATTACTTTGACTCTCTATTTTATTTGTAATGATAAAACACTAATAATTGAGTAATAAATCATTTTTATTTAAAGGTTCTTCAATAAGTTTCAAATCCCAGGAGTATTAGGCTGTATTGATTGCACACACGTTGCAATCGTACGCCCCGTGGAAAATGAGGAGAGGTACTATTGTAGAAAACAGTATCACTCCCTAATGTTCAACTGGTAAGTAGGTATACTTAAATAAAAAACATTCACTGTTTAACTAAATATAATTATTTTAATTTGGAAATACACACAAAAAAAAAACAAATCACAAAATGGTTTATTGCTTATGTACAGTCGAACTCAGAATTCCTGGGTCAATTTCTAAAAGCAATAGCCTGACGCTTCGCTGTGACTTACGACCTTTTATTATAAGTTGTTTTAATACTATACAAATCAAAGGAACTTACGGTATACTTCATAATTTCAACCTTTTCCTACAAGTAATGCTGGCGCAGTGGTTAACGTGCTCGGATATTTCCATCACTGCTGGCGAAGGATCGATCCTCACTTTTTTCTAATTACTTTTATTTTATTTAAAAATTTTAAATAGTTGCGATATTCTTTTTGTTATTTTTCATGCATTTTTTTGTAGAAATTTGATAAATAAAATTGTTTTTTTTTTGTAATTACTAATACTAGTCATTAGTGTTGTGTGTCGACCGTTATCATCATAATTATAAGTATAATAAAGTTTTGTAGGTAGATCAGGGAAATAAAACAAAAGTTACAAAAGTAAATTATTTCGATTTGTGAGGTAGACATAACTATGTTAGTTCGTTTCGAGTCTCATTATAGAACGTTGTTGATTCCTGGATATTTTGTGTGACGATTGTTTACATCTATGTTACGCTGTTTTAATGTTATTGTTTTGTAGTGAAATATTAACAGTGGAAATAATATAATCACTGAGGTTGAATATTATAGCCGTGCATAAATATGGATGAAACAATACAAATATCAAATTAAACCGGACTAAGTGTGAGTATTAATATTTAATTTTTAAGTGTTTCACATGTTAATATCTTATTTATTAGTTAAGATTCCCTACAATAGGTTTGTTTAAAAGATAGTTAAACGTGTTATTTACTTATAGTTTTTACTTTTAGTAAAATAAATTATCAGTTGTATTTTGCATAAAGATAATAATAGTATTCCATGTTTTGTTCTAGTGAAATACTGTGAGTCCTGTGGAAGTGGATATGAGATATAAGGAACGGTCGAGACCAAAGTCCAACACCGACGGTTGTCAGACATCATAATAAAATTATGGTGAATGAATATGAAGGAAATGGCTTCCCCCAATGAGTAACTAATTCAACACGAAATGAATAACCGTTCAGTTTCACCGTGCACTCAAGACAGAAAACTTCACCAATCAGCCAAAAACCCTTTTGTTTTATAGAAATAAAAGAAACGTTTAAAAGCACGACCATATTTTTAATACTTATGGCTTTTGTTGTATTCATTCTTAGTTAGCGAAAACATCATTTTATTCACAGTTCTTATTAATTTAGGGCTTAGATTTGAGGCTAAGTTTCAATCATTCTTTTCATAAAGAAAACGAAAATTAAACTGATGTCCTCAATAGGGTATATTTATGGAGAGCGGTTATTTTTTTATGGTTAAGAAAATAATAATAAAATTAATTTTTCAGATATAGAACATATTTCGATATTATTATTTTTTTTGCTAAATCGCACCTAGTGGAACGCAAAAAGCTTGATTTCATAGAAAAAAAATTTTGGGAACCGCAGCCCCGGAACGCAAAGAGCAACTGGCCCTTTGCCTTCCAGGACCGTGGTGCCTTCACAATCATAGCTGTAGCAGTATTTTTTATGTAGTGATAATGTTATTTATTTGCGTGCTTCTATTTCAGTAAAAGAACATTCATCCTTAAATACCTAACTTTTTTTAAACAACCTGTTTCTGGACCGTGGCCCTGGAACGCAAAGGGCAACTAGCGTTTTGCGTTCCAGGACCGAAGTGCCATGAGACGTTTGTTTGAAATAGTAACAAGGCACCGCGGCCTTGGAACGCATAGAGAAATTGGCCTGCTGAATTATTACTATTTCAAATGGCTTTATTATATAGTCATATCTTTAATATTTCTTTTGTTAACATATAGACAAAATTACACATTAATTTTTTTATGGGATAACATACTAAAATGGCCGCACTTTATAAAATAAACCCTATAATTTCTTAAATATAATTAAACGTAATTTAGTCTTATAATCAGCTAATTAAATTGGATAATATTGTTTTATCTTCACTTCTAATTTGTTTTGTTTTAATTGACTTATTTTATTACTGATAGCTGTTGGGCTAAGTGGAGCTATATCAATGAGATCTGAGTCTTATAATGTGTTTAGCTATTGTTTAGTTTTTTTTTGAAATCATGATCTTATTAATCAATGTCTTGTTAGTTATTCATGTTAATTTACAATTTGTCATGCTTATTATTTATTTAAAAAAAGTTAAATATTAGTTTAATGTTTTTTTTTTTGGTCTTGGTGGAAATAAAAAAAGTCATGCTGAATTAAAATGTTTATTTTGTTTTATTTATTTATGTAATTAACAAACTTATAAATTATATTTTTGATATCACATTCATACGAATCTGACAATCCCTCAGTCAACAGTCAACTCATTTGATGAACTTCAACATGACATTGCAAAAATATTCGTTCTTTCCTCAATATTGATATTCGCCGGCATTATGAGAATACTTAAATATATCGCTATCTATATAATCACACGTCACTAACCAACAACCACAATCTAACGACAACTTGATTTCGATCAAGTTAAATATTCCTAAAACTTGGTCTACCTCACAGAAATTGTGAACAAGCGATTATAATCATATTTCTGTCCCATTACAATATTTAACAATTGAGTAAAACTTACAAAAAGAATATCACTGCGAGGGGATCGAACTCGTGCCTTGCTGTTCACCGCACATTATGTAGTGGAACGCTTAACCATTAGGCCAACTGAACAAGTATTATTTATGTTGAAATTATGAATCTTATACAATCAGAAGTTAATGATGAATGTGTTTCTTAAAAATAGAAGGTCGTAAGTCAAACAAAACGTCAAGCTATTTCCTTAAAAGTGTGTTTGACCACTTTTGAACCGCTACTGTACACACAACCAGTGAAATTTTCTTCTTTCTAATAATCTGAAACAATTTCAATTTTAGATTAGTAATGCAGATATGCACATTTTAAGTGTGGATGCTAGCTTTGGTGGAGCAACCCATGATTCCTTTATCTGGGCAAACCATCCTCTAAAACAGCACATGGAGCTTATTAGCAGAAATGAAGCAATATGGTTACTTGGTATGATTTTTTTTATGAACTGAAATTAAAATACCCTTTAAACTACTTAAGATAATTCATCTGTTACATTACATGTATCTGTCAATTTCTACAAAAAATATTAACCATGGTAATGTTTTGTTTCTAGGTGATTCAGGGTATCCCGTTAGAAAGTACATGATGACTCCAGTAACAGATGCCACCCCGGAAACTCCTGAAGCTCACTATACTAGTGTCCATGTCCGAACAAGGAATGTTGTTGAAAGGACAATAGGTCTCCTCAAAGCCAGATTCCGGTGTTTACTTGTACACAGAGTACTGCATTATTCCCCACCTGTTGCAGCTTCTATTGTAAATGCTTGTGTAATATTACACAACATTTGCAATAATGCAAATGTCCCAGTACCAGAACTGACTGATGAAGAATTGATGTTAGAAGCCTCAAGACGGATAAATACAACACACCTCGAAAATCAACCTTCTTCTACCTCCCACACCAATCTGGAAATGGTTGAAGGTTTAGCAGCCAGGCGAGCCCTCATCTCTCGTCTCTGGTCTTCTCAATCCAGAGCCAACTAGAGCTGTCCCGATCCTGAAGATGATTTAATATTTATTTTAATACAAAATTATATAAAGTACATTGTTTTCTTTTCTTAACAAAATATTATTAGCAGTATTAATTTTGATTTGATTTTGATTTTAGTTTTAATATAATATTTAAACAGATTTTGGTTATTTTATTTAAAGCAGGTTAATAGGTTAAATATTGGTCACAAAATTGATGGGATGAAAATGTGTATGAAGATTTGGCATTAAAGAGTTTAACATTGTGCATATTTTGAAACCAAATTCCACCAGGACAAAGACATAGGCAACAGCTAGTATATGGATATACAAGTGCATAATATACACATATTCCCAATTTTATTATTAATATTTTAGATTGGGAATCAGTTTCGTGAGTAGAACCTTAGATTAAATATTGCCTATGACTTAAATTGCAGCCTGTATTGATTGATATTATTTTCACTATAAACGAGTTGTGAAAAGAAAGTTTTTACACGTATCTTAATCAGTAAACACACAATCATTGTCAGCACGAATCACACAAACTAGGACCATTCTAAGTAAATAAACGAATATTCTTTAATGTTTTACACTATTTTTTGTTTCAACACGTATTTACGAGTAATAAAGCTAAATATGACTATAAATAAAAACAAAAGTACAAAAGAAAACACAAAGTTTTGCCGGATTAGATACCTAGACCACGATTAGACTGACACCGTTACACGGGACAGTGTTGCCGTTAGGACAATCTATTATGTGGCCAAATTTAAGAAATAAGTAGCCAATTTTGCAAAAAAATCACTTTCAAAATTCTAGGCTAGAAGTGGCTAAAGTGCTTTTGCCAGATACTGTTATCCAATTACTACTATTCATAATTACAACTTCGGCATGGTGATAAATGGGTTAAACAAAACAATTTTAATAAGTACTTTTTTTTTTTTTTTTTTTTAGCGTGGTAAAATCATCAAATGAGTCCTCCAACCCCGGGCAGGGCGGGAGGGACTGTCAGACTTCTACTGACTAAAATCCACGGTGTCCTTCATAGCCTGTTACGTTCCGGGGTTACGGTTAGGGAATAATCCCGCGACCCCGGCAGGTTTTGGCCCTCTGAGAGGGGGGCCCCGTCATTATGCTGACGCTCTTTGAGGCGCGCGTGGGACACAACGCGTCGTCGACCCGGGCATGGTCCTTGGTCGGGCAGCGAGTTGCCCTTTACTCGCTGCCCGCATGCCCGCATTTTAATAAGTACTTAGTATTTAACATTTATTAAAAGCTGATGAAAATAAACGTTCACTAGTGAAAAATATTCTCAATTTACAATTAGTTGGTCTCAAATTATAAATCAATTCCAAAGTGGTGACTTCTGGAGATTCATTAATCTCTTCGTCAATGGATGATGTGGGTGGTATTTCAATTTAAAACTTCAGTAGGCAAAACATAATTGTGGCTAGCTTTTTCAATATTTTTAACTGTTTTTTTGTAGTTGGTTTAATTAATTGATAGACTTCTAATAGTAATTTAGTAAAAGTTTAACAATCGAAAAATCAGGAAAAAGTTTCTAGATTTATTTTGGTGACTAAAATGGTTTTCTATTTGGCTAGAACCGTTGAAAATCCGCTAGATCTGGCCACAAAGTGGCTAAAACGGCAACACTGACACGGGAGTCGGGACATGGACACTATCACACGGTGTTGCCAATATTAATTTACCCAATTCCCCAAAAACCAAATTCTTGAATTTGAAATTAAATTCCTAGTTTTCAATTATTGTAATAGGGCTATTCCTTAAAATATAAATTTCATTTGAAATGTAGGTATAGATTTGACAATACTTCCCTGTTTTTTATTTGTCTTTTACGAAACTGTCGTTTCTGTGTGTTATCTGTTTCCCGAATTGGCAACTCTGTTCACTTTCCCCGTGTTTATTTTATATATTTTTGTTTAATTTTTTATCATGGTTACAATAAATAAACGCCTTATGTTTTATTTATGCGTTGTTTTGGTAGGATAGGTAGGGTGGGGTTGGCCTAAATCAATACTATGAGATACCGCCCATGGTACTGTTTAAGGTGATTGCTTCGATGTAGCCCGCGAAATTCATTTTTTTTTAAGTTTTTTGCAATTTGCAGGCCAGTGACATGTCGTAACTTTATGAATATATGTGTTGCGGTAATAACAAGTATAATTTTAAACATAAAAATTATCAAAAAACTCGCTCCATCAGCTCTCACATAGAAAAGGTGCATCGAAGTTAGATTTCGGAGATTTTAACATGATGCAGCTTTTCTATGTGAGAGCTGATGGAGCGATTTTTTTGATAATTTTTATATTTAAAATTATACTTGTTATTACCGCAACTCATATATTTATAAAGTTACAACATGTCACTGGCCTGCAAATTGCAAAAAACGTAAAAATGTTTGAATTTCGCGGGCTGGTTGGAGCATCCCCCTTAAGAACAACTATTATTTGTTAAAATAGGCAGACGCCATCACATTAATGGTGAACTCACATCTAGCCGCACCGCAGTCTCCGCAGTCTGTTTTCTTACCGATTCTGCGGCTACTGCGATGCGGGTAAGTGTGCGAGGTTTCATAGAACTTCATACAAAGAATTCGTAATGCGGGGACTGCGGAGACTGCGGTGCGCCTGAATGTGCGTTCACCATAATTATGGTGTCATGCTCCAACTAGCCCGCGAAATTCAAATTTTCTTACGTTTGTTTGCATTTGCAGGTCAGTGACATGTTGTAACTTTATCAAAATATGAATTGCGGTAATAACAAGAATAATTTAAAATATAAAATTATCAAAACATTCGCTCCACCGATGGAGCGAATTTTTTTCTTATTTTGATAGTTACAACATGTCACTGGCCTGCAAATTACAAAAAACGTAAGAAAATTTGAATTTCGCAGGCTACATCGACGCAATCACCTTAAGCTATCACAATCTGTCAAATTTCTGTAATAGATTTTCAACTTTATCACAAAAGGAGAAGGTTCACGTTGGATTGGCAAAATTTGACAGATTCGGGTATGTTGACCTGTTTGTAACTTGTACTTACGTGTCAACAGCCGACGCTATTTTATTTAACGTCTGCAGTATCTCCCGCCACGTTTCAGCATTTTCCCTTTCTACTATTAGTCGCTCCTCAGCTACTTCAACCAGCCTTTGTCTGGCCATAATATGACTCATGGCTTGACGTCTGCCAGGCCGACGACGTGCCACTTGTCTTGCTGGACTGCGAGCCACGAATTCCGATACATGTGACGCAGGCTCCTCCTGCTGCTCTGTCAGCTCTACCTCTTCCTCCTGCTGCTGGACAGGCACCTCTTCCTCCAACTGGAGACTACCAGTTGGCAGTTGTAGGCCTTCACCTCCACTCTGCTCTCTTTCTTGCTCATTAGGTAACTAAAAATATTAAATTACACACATCAACCTACCTCAATCTGTCAAATTTCTTATATAGATTTTCTACCTCATCACAATAGTGGAAGGTTAATATTTGATTGGTAAATTTAATAGACTTAGGTAGGTTGACCTGCTAGCGTCTGCACAATCATGGATAATCTACACTAATTTATTATAATGAGGAAAGATTGTAGGACTCACAGTTGGAAAGGAGTCCACTTGAATCTCAGGCAAACCGGTCCCAAAGCCTTCTCCTAATAAACTCACGAATTTTTTTTCCACTTCAGTCAGAGGACCTATTTCTGAAGGGCCCCCTCCCGTACGGGTTTGATTCGTGCGTATGGCCGCGATTTTTCGTTTCAATTTGGCCTTATAGTCTACCCAGTACTAGAAAACCAAAACAAATATATTAAGTATATTTATATATTATTAGGATAGAAGCCATAACGAATAGCAGTTTTTGTCGTCATCTGACAACCCCACTATAAAAGGACCGTCCTGTCAACAGCTCGGTCATTTGTCGGTTGGCGCTTGTACGGTGAGGTTGTCTGGTGATCGCTATTATTTGCTATTTGTCTTTATTTATCGTGTACATTTATTCAGTGTGTAAATTGTTTTTAAAATTAACGGTTGTTTGCTTAAGTGATTTTGTGATAATTAATTTATGCTAAGAAAATAAGTAAACCCTAAGTGATTATTGTTTTTTTTTATTGATTTCTACTTCTGATTCCTAAAATCAGAAGTGGGATAGGCCTGTGCCCATTTAAATAAAAAAAAAAAAATACCGTTGAGAAAGCAAAACAGCCGTTAATTTGAAATTCCATAATGCCTCGATCATCCCGTTCGCGTAGCACATCCAACGAAGTATCACCTTCAAAAGGACGTAAACGACAAAGTAAATCACGTCGACACCGCCGTGATTCTCGGTCACGTCACCCCCGTTCCCGCAGTCGTGATAGTTCCGTTAAACAGGCGTTGAGTGCGATTATAACGCGATTAAATGCTATCGAAGAAAGTACCGCGAGTGTTTCACGTACCCCAGTGCAATCAGTCCGTGGCAACACACCTCAACGGGAAGAGCTGGATAATAGTGCGACAGATGCAGCAAAAGTGCTGGCGGATGCGCTCGTTGCTATGCGAACGAAGCCGCAGAATTATTATGTGTCCAACTTTGATCCTGCTATCCACAACATTGAGGTGTGGTGTGACGAGGTGGAAAGGGCCAGGTTAGTAAATCATTGGACAGATTTGGAATGCTTGTCGCGAGTTGCCAATTGTCTTAAAGGTGATGCTAGGTCCTGGTTAAATGAGTGGACCACAAGTGATCGTTCGTGGTCTAACTTTTCAAAACAATTTATGTCTCTTTGTCCGCGAAAACTCGATTACGCTAATATACTTTTGAAGCTATTAACACGACTTCTGAAAAATTTCCTACTTATGCAGAATATGCTCGCCGTTCATTATTAAAGCTACGTATTGTTAAGGGTTTGAGTGAGGAACTAATGGTTCAAATAGTGATACGTGGAATAAGCGATGCGCAGGTTCGTGCAGCGGCTGCGAATGCCGATCTTACGACCGAAAATATCGTTTCGTTTTTAGCTATTTACAACAAACCCCGTCCCACTAAAACTGACAATCGCGGTTCCTCCACTAGTAGTGTAGCAAAGAAACGAAAACCTGATAACCCCGAAATTAAATGTTTTACTTGTAATCAGACCGGTCACAAAAGTTTTAATTGTCCTAAAAAGAGTAAAAGTCTTAACGATAACTCGACAAAGATCACTTGCACTTTCTGCAAAAAGAATGGACATAAAGAAAGTGAATGTTTTGCAAAATTACGGTCGGAGGGACAAAATAAAAATCAAAAGAAAGTTAACCTCTGCAAAGAATTGTCGACTCCAAACGATAATGGTAATGACATTAGTACTGCTGTGATACAAGGCATACCGGTGGATATTTTGATAGATAGTGGCGCCATCAACGTTTCCTTGATATCATCAGACGTCATAAAATTCTTCTCTTGCTCCCGCAAACCAATTCACTGTGTTTTAAAGGAAATAAGTTACGACGGCATCGTGGCTCGCGAGTATGTCACGCTTACAGTTGAATTTAGCGGCATCGCGCTTGAAGTCGATTTTGTCATTGTACCCGCTTCTTGTATGAATACGCCGATTATTATCGGTACAGACGTACTCAACAGGGACGGTGTAACTTTTGTTAGGACTAAAAATGGACAATATTTGACACATTCCTCTCAAGTACTAAAAGTAAATGTTGTTGAATCAAATACTAAAGTCAACACACCTCTTCAAGGTGAACATTTAAAGTCTCTACTAGCAGTAATAGACGACTTCTTACCTTATTTAATATCTGGCACTGCTATCACCACAGTTCAAACAGGAAAAATGCAAATCAATCTGACTAGTGACGTTCCCGTAGCCTATCATCCCTACAGACTATCATATCAGGAAAAATTAAAAGTACGCGAAATAATCAAAGATTTATTAGACAAAAACATTATTCGTGAGTCCGATTCTGAGTATGCGAGCCCCATCATATTAGTTAAAAAGAAGGACGGTGCAGATAGGATGTGTGTAGATTTTCGAGCGCTAAATCGTATAACCGTTAAAGATCGCTATCCCCTTCCTTTAATAGAAGACCATATAGACCGCCTTGGTAACTCAAAATACTTTACCGCCCTTGATATGGCTTCGGGCTTCCATCAGATTCCAATTGAGGATAGCTCGATACACAAAACTGGTTTTGTCACGCCTGAGGGGCATTACGAGTATTTGAAAATGCCTTTCGGCTTATGTAATGCCCCGACGGTATATCAACGAATCATCAATAAAACACTTCGAAAATTCATCGAATCCGGCAATGTCTTAGTGTACATTGATGACGTACTTTTATTAAGCATGACAGTTCATGAAGGCATCAAATTACTGCGTGAGGTTCTAGAAACGCTTTCACAAGCTGGGTTTTCGGTAAATCTTCGAAAATGTTCATTCTTATCTTCTGAGGTAGAGTATCTGGGCAGAGTAATTAGCCATGGTCAGGTTAGGCCGAGCCCTAGAAAGATCGAGGCGTTAACAAACACACCTACCCCAAGTAATGTGAGACAGGTCAGGCAATTTTTGGGCCTTGCAGGATATTTTCGGCGGTATATCCAAGGTTATGCGACCAAAACCGCTAGTATATCACGACTCACAAAGAAAAACGTTAAATTCGAATGGGGACCTGCGCAAGAGCAAGTCCGCCAAGATCTCGTTAAACAGTTAACGAGTGAGCCCATACTTGCTATTTTTGATCCAAAATTGCCCACTGAATTGCACACAGATGCAAGTAGTGCAGGTTATGGGGCTGTATTAATGCAGGTACACGGAGAGGGTAATAAACGTGTGGTTGCCTATTTTAGTAAGGTTACCCAGGGAGCTGAAAGCAGATACCACTCTTATGAGTTGGAGACGCTGGCGGTCGTCAAGGCACTGCAGAACTTTAGACATTATTTGATTGGCGTTACGTTCAAAATCGTAACGGACTGCAATGCCTTGAAGGCCACCGAGCGCAAGAAAGATCTGCTTCCACGCGTAGCACGCTGGTGGATTTATCTGCAAGACTTCGTTTTCACGATAGAGTACCGAAAAGGCATAATGATGTCTCATGCCGACTATTTGAGCAGGAATCCACCAGTTGTGCAGGTTAACCAGATCGACAGACCACGGAACTGGGCACAAGTGGCCCAGTCAGCCGACAATGAAACTAAGGATCTCATACAAAAATTAAGTGACGGGCAATTAGATGCTCGACGTTATGTATTTCAAAATGATTTATTGTATTACCGTTATTCACCAATCGGTGAAGAGTCAAGGCTTTTGTGTTTTGTGCCTAAGGGCCACCGGCTTAGTTTATTGCGAATATTCCACGATGAGCATAAACACATCGGTGCTGATAAAACCCTTGATTTAATTTTAAAGCATTTTTGGTTTCCGGGCCTAAAACAGTTTGTAAACAAATACACCTCGCACTGCCTGATTTGCGTTTCCAAGAAACGAGTTCCCAGGGCTCCACATCAACCAATCACTTCATGGGAAAAGCCTGAAGTCCCATTCGATACTATACATGTTGATGTGTTAGGCCCACTGCCGGAATCAAACGGCGATAAATTCGTCTTTGTGTTGGTGGATTCGTTTACAAAGTTTTGCCTACTATATGCCATATATCGACAAGACACAAGCGAACTCAAACGCGTTCTTAACGACGCAATATCTTTATTTGGTGTCCCAAAATTAATAGTCTCCGACCGTGGTCGCATGTTCGAAGCGGCTGAATTTACTAGCTGGATATCAGAATTAGGTTCTGCCCTTCACCATATAACTCCCGAAATGCACCACGCCAATGGTCAAGCTGAGCGCTATGTACGAACTGTATTAAATTTAATTCGTGTTGAAAGTCATAATAAAAATGTATCTTGGTCTGATTCTCTACGGAAAATTCAACTTGTTTTAAATATAACTAAACAAAAGACTACCCAATTGTCAGCGTTAAATTTATTAATTGGTACTGATGCGACCACTCCCGTAATCCGTGCGTTGATCCGAGACGTGGCAGTTGAAAATGCCCAACCCAATCGCGAAGCATGGCGAGAAATTTGCAGGAGTCGAGCAAAGGACTTGCTTAAGGCCAATCAGGATAAACAAGATTCCCATGTCAATCGTCACCGACACCCTCCTAGAGTTTTCAAGACTGATGATCTGGTGTTCGTCATAAAGTATTCCCAGTCGACGGGAAAACTGGACTCAGGAATGAGAGGCCCTTACCGAGTAATAAAAGTTTTGCCAAGTAATCGCTATGAGCTCAAACTGTTGGGCGGCGCTCGTGGCAAAACCACTCAAGCGGCAGCCCAATATATGGTGCCATGGAAGGGAGAGTGGTGTCCCGAGAGTTGTGCAGCTTTCTTTGAAAGTGAGTAAAATGTATAACTGTTGTTTATGTTACAGCTACCTAATAAAGCATGCCTGGTTTGTATCTGGCTGGAGATGAAAGGCTTATGCTGAGTGGCTACATGGTTGGACATTGGTCCTGCAGACACATACCATGTATGTGTATTGGACGCTTGAGTCCTGCAGACACGTATTTTATATGTGTATTGGACATTGGTCCTGCAGACACGTATTTTATACGTGTATTGGACATTGGTCCTGCAGACACATCATGTATGTGTATTGGACGCTTGAGTCCTGCAGACACGTATTTTATATGTGTATTGGACATTGGTCCTGCAGACACTTACTGTGTATGTGTATCTGACGCGTAGTATACCTATGTGTTTTTGATTGGACTCATACAGAAACATATAAGTGTATAATTGTTTTTATGAAGTAACATTGTGCGTAAAAGAGAAGAATGACCTAAAAGATGTTTAAATGTGATGATGAGTGATTAGAAGTGCTATCAGAAAAATAAGTGTGTTTCAACTGAATGAGGGCCTTGACTGTGAGACGAATGAAAGAATAGGAATCCACAAAAATTATTATGAATGCTAATGAATTTCTGCTTTTTATATCAGATACTGACGAGGATGACGTGGATGACCCTGAAGCAGGCCCATCTCAGGCTCCTCTTGGGAACTCCATTGCCGACCGCGGTGGAAACCCGGACGAAGACGTGCCCGAGGACGGCGCACGGTCAGGAGAGGCCGTATTAGGATAGAAGCCATAACGAATAGCAGTTTTTGTCGTCATCTGACAACCCCACTATAAAAGGACCGTCCTGTCAACAGCTCGGTCATTTGTCGGTTGGCGCTTGTACGGTGAGGTTGTCTGGTGATCGCTATTATTTGCTATTTGTCTTTATTTATCGTGTACATTTATTCAGTGTGTAAATTGTTTTTAAAATTAACGGTTGTTTGCTTAAGTGATTTTGTGATAATTAATTTATGCTAAGAAAATAAGTAAACCCTAAGTGATTATTGTTTTTTTTTATTGATTTCTACTTCTGATTCCTAAAAATATTATTTTCAATTTCAAAATGGCAAAACAAAAATATTATGTAAGTATTGTGTAGTAGGTATAGGGTAAAGTACCCAACTGCTGACCTCCCACCAACTATTGACCGCATAACAGTTTTTATCAAAAATAATAATAAATCTTCTTGCAGTGCTGCATAAAGAATACAGAAAATGAAATATAATTTATCTTGTAATATATTGGCGTCACAGAAAATTAAAATAAAGCAATAATGCGTCCGTAAACCTATGATAACAAAATACCCTCCTAAAATCATCAAGAAATTTAACAATTTGCTAACCTGACGGTTGTTTTAAATGACATTTTATTTCAGTTTTACACGATACATTCCTTTGAGTTTGGTATTTTTTGGTTATTTAAGACAGACACAATGCTTTTCCACATGATTTTCAAGTTTTAATGAGCGTTAACTTGTTAAAATGATGAGGTCAATATCTGGTACACTTAAATGTATGAATAACCATTTTTTTAACATGGCATGTCAATAGCTGGTAATTTACCAAATGTACGAGAATACCAGTTACTGACAACACGGTGTGTACGTATACCTAGTTCATTTTTAATGGTTCCCTAAAGGTGTGTATCTGCATAATCACAAACATAAAAAATACCTTACGTAGTAACCTGACTACCTAGCATAATTTGAGTGAGGTACTTAAATTTTCGGTCTACTGTCACATTCTGGATCCTCCTGAATATTTTAGACTTTTAGACTTACTAATATTATAGGAAAAGTGAACGGCTGAATGGATTTTGGCAAGCAGATTATTTTAAAACCTGGTTAAGTGGGTGTACCTAGACGCAGGATACTTTTTATGTCGGCATATGGTCCCATGGGACAATTGCAGAATTTGACACGAGCAATGGCACAGCCACAGGTTGGTTCAATGCATAAAATGACAAAATATACCCTAACCTGCATGTTTAGGCAAAGTGTGAGCTAGTTTTTTATTTGTATCTATGTTCTCTTCATTTGTGAGGTCTTTTACATAAGTTTAAAAAGTTAAAACCGTCTTATGTAATTAGGAAAATATTAATTCAAAGGTTTTGAAACTCACTTTGTAGAACTAAAGCCGTGTTCTTTCAATTTACATTTTGCCGGCGAGTATTTTTATATCTGCTGCATAATACAGAACAGTTAAATTAATAACTACTAATAAAGAAGAAAAATTGGACAAAAAGTGATAAAAACTACAACAAAAAGTGATAAAAACTACAAAATTTCAAAATTAAGTGCAAGAATATTATTGACGGCGTTTGAAGACTGAAGACCTAAATAGTGTGAAAAAAGAAAGTGAGAAGGGCTATAAGACTAGCTTTGTTTGTTTTTTTTGTCAAATAAAACCTCGTATCACATTCATAGTAAAAATTATTTGAGTTTATTAATAAACTACAGGAGGTCAAAAATTGGTCATTTGCATGATGAAAATTTGGTACAAGCATGTTAATAACTGGTCAAATGGCCTGTTCTTGCTAAACTCGAGAAAAAAAAACACTTTTTACCTTTGTATGACTGGAAATAATGTTTTAGTTACATTCTTCAATGTTTATTTTATCTTCCAAAAACATTCATTTCCACTTGCAACTCGTACATTAGTTTATTTTGCGAAAGAAGCAAGGAAAACCGCTTAAGGGGTCAATAGTTGGGTGTTTTACCCTAATATTTTGCCTAACATTATATAATGCACAACTCTGAGGTTAATAATTAATCTATTGTATTGGATAACATGTTGAAGTTAGGTACATAAACATTTTACTTACAGTGGACCACCCTTTCCAGTCCTTATGAGCTCCTTCTCCCAACGAATTGAGTGTCTCTGATACAGACACCCACATTCGTTTTGTGTAATGCCGCGCTTGCGCCGATTTATTAAATCCTACGGCAAGATCCCTGTGGGCGCTTAAAAATTCCCACAAACTTTCCAGTTGCTCGTAGGATACTCGGCGACGACGCACTATGGGGCATTTTGGCGATCTAGCTGGCCATTAATCAAATTCCAAAATAGTGAATCCAGACAAAATAATACTTGAGTTACAAAATACAATGACTGGACCACACAAAAAACGCGTATGAGCGCTTTTCCACCCGCGTGGCCGCCTGTAACGACCGTCGACTTTCGATCGTCTATTTAAGTGCGCGCTTGTATCATTCGCAACAGTTATTTTTCTACATTTTCGAAGTTATTTTTTATGATTCGTGTTTGATTCCTGAGAGATTTTGTGATAAATATGGCAGAAGCAGGTATGTAAGAATAGATTAGTAATATTTTTATCATCACAACAATGTTTGTTCCTATTTTTTTTTAATTTAACTGGTAAGATAATTTTTTTATACATTCTTAACAATTTTTTTACAAAGATTGGAGGATAAGTTGTATATCAGGGTGCGTCCCGGCTCTCTTTTCAAATTATATAGGTAGCCCCATGTCACTATTTTCTAGCAAAGTGAAACGACAAAGATGAAAATAAATAGAAAATACTTAATTTACGCTTTTTATTTGGGCAGAGCTTTCCCTTACAATTATCGTTATAAACAGACACACCAAAATCACTGCTCCTCGCTTTTATATAGCTCGCCGGCTGGCGGCTATTTCACCCCCTCCGCTCAGAATTTGGCGGGGATGGCTCACGTGGTAGGGCAGTGACGTGGCGAGCTGGACTGGCTGGCTGGCTGGCTGGCGTTGGCAGGCTTGCCTGGCATCGCTGGCGACATCTGGCGTTACAATCGGCCATCCTGGAACAATTGCTCCCGCAATGGGAACAACAAAACAGTGATTACAAGTCAGCTCAGAGCAAATGGCATATCGATAACATGGACTATAATTTAGCTGTCTAGGAGATCTACGAGATCTTCGTTTTCCTACTGTTGGTTCACACTACTGGCGCTATCGGGTATAAAAGCAATGCTACGATATGGTCGTAATAATCAGCACATATTGGGCCTGTGAACTTCTTGTATCCTAAGACATTTATATAATTATTACAGCTATTATATATTACCTAAATCCTTAGGCAATAACACATGGGCCAGAATATAGATCATCTAACTTAGAATTAACCACGGGCTGGAATTAACCTTATTGCAGCAAGGAGTTTGAGCCTGGCAACAAAGTACGTACTTACTAACTGTACCTAATCGCTTTTTTTGTAAATTGTGCTATTTTTACGCCTTTTATCGCAGTTACGTTTCATTTTCTTGCTAGCTGTTCTAATTCGATTATAATATAGCCCTATTGCGTCTAGATCGCACTGACTCATAAACCAACCAGGGATGGAAACATCACATTCAGATCTACCTACACGAGCAAACATTAACTCGTATAAATTATAGCCTGCTAAATCATTAACAGTATTATTAATACTCCATATGACTTTGGTAAACTATTGTCCCAAATAAGAGGCCTCGCTAGGTTCCGTGGCTCTCAACGCATCGAGAATTGTGCAATTAGAGCGTTCTACCTGCCCATTACACCTAGGCCACGCAATAGCTGTTAACATGTATAACTTCACACGTACAACAATAGACAAACCTGTAATTTATCTAGTAAATTGTAAAAAAAAGCAAAATTTGTGATCCTCACCAGGTAAAACATGTACGGACAAACTAAATTATAAGAACTTGCATGCTTAATTTGTGTGTAAACGCATGTTTTGAACAAATAAAATATCTTTATCTTTAACTGTTTTTCTGTTGCGAACTTCTTAAAGTATCTACTGGTAAAGGCCTTACCATGGACAGAAACTACGTGATCTAGGAAACTAAGTAAACTAGAAATGCGTTTAAACTCTAATAATCACAAAAACTGAATAAACCTTAGTTTAAACCTGGACTACCAAGTTCAGGCTTGTCTGCGGAACCGCGGTTTAAATTTCTCCGTATACAAAACATAGATTAAACCCTGACCTGACCTAGTGCCGTTTTTTTTTTGAACCATTGTCTAAACAATTAAATCTACAATTTTTAAATACATTTGGCTGAAATTAACATAAAATCAACAACACAATGAAAAAGTTACTATCAGAAACTTTCACACACATTTGACAGCTACTACTGTTAGACCATGGTTTATCACAAAACCACGACATGTAATAACCTTTGTGCAAACCGTTTTACGAGATTCAATCCTGGGTTTTTAGTTAAACCCTTTTTTTTTACGCGCTTTTATTTTGTAATAAGACGGTAATTGTCTTTACAGAATTGACAATACGTGTAGGCTCAGAAACAACGAATTTAGAGAAAGAATTTGTCAAAACTAACACTTATGACACCAAGATCATACTAATTCAAACACTTTCCCGCAATCGACACCACCACACTCACATACTCACACTTCTTGTTATCAGACTCATACAATACAAAACACACACATACCCAGTCACACACAGAAACTCGATACACAGATACGAAAGTTCATTTTACTATAATTTAACTTTTTTAACTAGTTTTTTTTGTTTTTTCTTTAAAACCCCAAGTAATAATATAAAATTTTTGTATAAAATCAACTTCTGGCTCTTCAGTTAATTTAGAGAGTTTATAGTGCCCAAGTGGCAGTAGAACACTGATTCCTGAGTCACAGGTACTCCTAGTTTAGGAATCAGGGTTTCAACTGATGTGTACCTTCATTGTTGTGAACTTTCTCTAGATAGTAAGTAATGATTGTAAGGATTTGTGTCAATAAAGTATATTATTATTATATTATTATTACTTATTGGCACCCCTTTTTAATTTTGCTCAAAAGGGCTCAAATTATCGATGTCTACCATTTTCATTGGTTTAGTAGGTTTAGGGATTCGATGTAATTTGCCTTCTTTTCAACCGTATTCTCTTTTATCGTACGCACAATGTAAACACGACGTCACATATTTCCTATATGTAATGGCCATCGTTTTGATGCATTTGAAATATTTTCTACGCGCGAATTTTGGCACAACTGATCGGTTATCGTAAAGCATTTTACGAGACAGCCCATAATTATTTACAGTATCACTATCTGTGCACCCACTTTACAATAGATCAATATACGTTGCACTCTTCGTAACCAACAGTTTACTTTTAAACGGAACACATTAACGGCATCTATCGGATTCCTGCACAAGGCGTTGATATGCTCTAAGCGCTTACCTGGTCTATAAAATAGTCAACGGCAATTTTGAAGTCTCGAATTGAAAGTCACCAGTAGGCAATGCGTGCAATAAGATCACTTTAGTCATTGTATCGCGAACTGCACTACAATCCGTAATTACACGGACATTTTTACACAACACAGATTCTAAAACTTCGTAATAACGCTGTGAAAAACACTTTTTTTTCTTTTCTTGTGACGCAACTAAAATACAAGACAGAGCTCAAACTACCGCCTATCCGTATTAATAAAAGAATACTTGCTATGGGTGACTTGCATGCATCCGTGTGAATTTCTATTGGCAAAACTAAGATTTTATACCATACCCACATCTCATAAATTTTTTTTTTTTTTTTTTTTTATTTCCGTTAGTGGACGAGCCATTATTGCAAAATTATGGATGAACTTCCTAAAGTAGCTACATAGTCCAATGAACTGACGCACTTTGTGTATGTTACTCAGAACGGGAAATTGAGACACAGCTGCAAACTTAAATTCACCCGGTTCAATGCCATGAACATAATAATTCATCACTAAATAACACAGCTAAATAAGAAATCATGTTTTGTAAAAATTTACATTTACCCACATGTACATAATTAAATAAAAATTCTGCGTTTGACCCCGACCATTTGACGACATTATTGGAGTTACTTTTATTTGATAATTTACTTTGAAATTACTAAACTATCTACGAACTTGTTAATTCAGCGCATATAAAAACTGAGGGAGCGCTAAATGTATCTTTAGGATGGATGCTGAGTTTATGGGTACCCTTGGACTACATTCAGACTGGTGAAGTAGGTACTTCTTACCAGATAATTTAGTTTGCTTATCGATATTATATTAAAATGGTTATCTATCGCGGACAATTAATGCATTTAAGGTTCTGTTATCGACACATAGGCAACTATCTCCGTTCTTTCTCATAACTAAACAATAGGAGAGGCATACATCAATTCGGGTTCTTTTTATAATACCTGCTGGCTCAATGGCTCATTAATTTTGACTCTAACAATCTCTTGTTTGTGATGTGCTTATCTATTCCTAAGGCCTACGTGTACTTAATGCGCATTTGGACTAAATCTGTATATTCCAACTTCCCAGCTCCCTAGTATAGCTAGCAAAGCAGTTTTATACCGAGATAATCTATACTAATATTATATCTATACGATATTCCATATTACTATTTACTATAGTAGGTACATAATAAAGCTGAAGAGTTTGTTTGTTTGAACGCACTAATCTCAGGACCTACTGGTCCGATTTGAAAAAATTCTTTCAGTGTTAGATAGCTCATTTATCGAGGGAGGCTATAGGCTATACGGTAACGGGATATTCCCACGGGAACGGGAATAAAACGGGATATGCACGTGCAATGTCGCGGGCAACAGCTAGTAAACTAATAAATTGATTACAATCAAATTTGCTTATCAGGCTTACCCTAGTTTTGTCAAGGTCACCAATGGCATTTTATGATTATTTATCGACACACGAGGCACTCAAATATAAAACACATTTGGCTAATGGCATTTTGCAAACATTGGCATGGCATGACTGACCTGGTTGTTTAAGCATGATTCCTGGCAGCTCTCGGCGCGAAGTATGACGAATCCGTCCTGCCTGCGATGTCCTTGGATCCGCTATTGACGACTTTGAGGTAGCTTTCATTTCCACCGAGAAGCGTTGCTGGTAGCGAGAAGAATGCTTCTTGAAACTCGATCATTAACGGAATAAACGATGCGGCATGGTGTTCTTTCCGACGTGAGGGTAGACACTTCGTGATCCAGATCATGGTTGATGATTTTTCAACTTCTTGTGCAAGGAGACTTCAATATTTTCCTTGCGGGTGGTGTGCATCGCCTTTCTTCGTTTTTATTTTCAGAAGTCTGGCTAACCAAAGCAGAATCTTCGTCCTCCAGATAAGACGACCGTCGAGATTAATGTGTAGCAGAGCGTCGTTTTAACGTAGGTTTTTTTATCCCACTTCTGAATTGAAACGACAAAGATGAGAATAAATAGAAAATACTTAATTTACGCTTTTTATTTGGGCAGAGCTTTCCCTTACAATTATCGTTATAAACAGACACACCAAAATCACTGCTCCTCGCTTTTATATAGCTCGCCGGCTGGCGGCTATTTCACCCCCTCCGCTCAGAATTTGGCGGGGATGGCTCACGTGGTAGGGCAGTGACGTGGCGAGCTGGACTGGCTGGCTGGCTGGCTGGCGTTGGCAGGCTTGCCTGGCATCGCTGGCGACATCTGGCGTTACAAAAGTAAAAATCTGTTCCGATTTAGTCCGATCTCATGAAATATCACCAGTATATAAATACATAAAATACAAGAGATTTTTTATGTTCATCATCATCAGCCTATTAATGTTCCCACTGCTGGGACACAGGCCTCCTCTCTGTGAGAGGGGGTGGGCCATAATCCACCACGCGGGCCCAGTGCGGATTGGTGAATGTCACATGTCTTCGAATTTTTGGTTCTAGGACATGCCGGTTTCCTCACGATGTTTTCCTTCACCGTTTTGAGAGCAGTGGTGATGAAATAAATTACACAAAGTAACGCGCCTGCCGGGATTCGAACCCACGACCTACAACTCGTAAGTCGGGGCCGATACCACTGGGCCACCACTGCTCTATATGCATGCTCTATATTTTTTTATGTTTGCCCGAGCTAATCTTTGAAAAAACTGAACTGATTTTTAAGGGACTTCGATTGATAGTTTGGAGACTTTTCAGAGAGTGATTGAGAGTACTTTTCATTTATCACGGGAAAAATTGGGTCCCTTAAAGTGTGGTATATAGTTTCAAATGTGAATATCCAAATATATATTATAATTCACTTGAACTCAATGACCAATTTCCGTGTTTTTTTTTAATTTCAGGTCATTCAGATGTAAGACTATTAACCAGAAAACACATTTTTGATAAAATGCAACACAACCTCATCCTGATTCCGAATCTGAAGGCACAGAACCTTCGTTTTCCGAATTTCCAGAAACTTAATGATGAAAAGGGTGATTAAAAGCAAACTTATGATCACTACTACTATGATTTCTCTGTTTTAAATATGAACCTAATATCTGTTATCAAACTGTATTAAAATATGTGCTTATTCTTAAGGCGATTATGATTTTTCATAAAAAGTTAAAATAATTACTTATGCATTATTTTTTGTCTTTGTAGCTGTAATATTTAGTAAACAGTGAATTTTATGTAAATTACGTAAGTTGTTTTATGTAAAATTGTAGGTGTTATCTTTACTCACGTATTTCATAGTTTTTTTTTATCTTTGATTACGTTAATACATACTTATGTCTATTACACAGCATAAATCTGTTTTTATTTACCAAACATGTCGTAGTTAGGCACAGAAAGCCTTAATAATCGGTTTCAGAACCAATTAGTAACGTAGATAGTTTTGACCAGCTAGATCGCTTAAATGCCCCATAGTGCGACGGCGCGATACTTCATCCCGTGAGATTCTAAATAAAGTAAAATTTACATACACAAATGCAAGATATGTAAGAAATAACCTTGGCTTATGTAAAACGAAAGTTTACTTACGACATTCTAATTTTATTTAAAAACACAATAATAATTAAGACAGTACAAATATGTTTTCTTTTAATTTTGGCGGTTTACCAGCCTCGCTAAGTCGCCACAGACTATAAATCACTTATTGCAATACGATCGTTCAGAAACAAACCACTTTGCCAGAGTTAATAATATTTAGTATTAAGTTTTCGCATAAAATGACAGTAAATGTGGCTCAATTTGATTATAAATATTTAAATTGTTATTAAAATACAGTTTAACTCAAATATCTCCTAAATTTAAAATGAAAAAGAAAATTTTCACACACAATTTTAAAACCGGTAATCATCGGTAAATTTTCGATTCGATTTTTGAACGAATTAGCTAGCCCGTCGTTATCATCCAGAGACAAGTAATCCAGGATGATTCCTTGCAGAATTACGTACGTTGTACGAAATACGAAATAGAACAAGCATGCTTAAGGCCGTAAAGTCAAATGCCCAAAAACTGCAAGGAATTAAAAAAGGTTGTAATACCCCCCCAGGTCATTTAAGAAGATTGTAAAGAAGTTTGGCCCCAAAACGGAGCCCTGAGGTACACCACGGTCTACAGTTACTAGATTCGATTTATAATTTTTTTCTTCTCCATCTTCTATGGATTTTATCTCTACGTACTGACGTCTGTTGTGCAAATAGGATCTGAATAGCTTCATGACATTATCCCGTATACCATAATGTTCCAGCTTTGCCAAGAGAATTTCATGGTCCACTGTATCGAAGGCAGAGCTGAGATCAAGAAAGATACCGGCAACTTTAAGCTTGCTATTTAAGTGACATGTTACCTCGTCAACCAATGCCTCAATCGCATCAGTAGTTCCCAATGATGTTTGGTATCGAAATTGCTGGTTATTTAAGACATCGTGCATCTTTAGATGTTTTACAAGCCTAACTTTAATAATTTTTTCGAATATCTTTGACAACAAAGGTAACAAGGATATTGGTCTGTAATTCCCAGGATCCGTTTTTGAGCCCTTCTTAAAAATAGGAAGCACTCGAGCGATTTTTAGTTGATCTGGGAAAATGCCTTCGTCAACACATTCATTATAAAAATCTGCTAATGGAGTAGCTAATAAGTCAATATTATCTTTAATTATAGTCAAGGGAATTTCGTCATAACCGGCTGAGGGCTTATTTACCATTTTTTTAACCATATTGAAAATTTCTGATGGTGTGACTGCATCAAAACTCATATTCCATTCTACTCGATTGACATTTTCAGTTAAATATGTCAATGCCAATCGCTGGTCACAAGTTTTTAGTTGAACCGCATTGTCAAAATATTTAGAAAATATATTAGCCACGTCCAAAGCATTTTCGATAACTTTGTTGTCGGTTGGTGGAGCGTCGGTGGCGGCGATGTTCTCAAGTGGAGCGAAGGCGCTGCAGAACCGGGCTTGCTCGGTGACGAAGTCGCTGAAGAGTGACAGGTCTGGTAGCGATTGGTACTTCTCAGTGTAGATTCTGTACCACTGTACACGCAGGGAGTTCGGCATCTTCTCGGTGAGTGCGCGCACTAGTTCTGCGTTGATGAGGTAATGTTCTTTCTTCAGTGCGCGCAGCGTGACGACACCGCTTCTGACCCGGCTTGTGAACGTGCAGATGTCCCTTGGTGATTCGCCGCAGCGTGGTAGTCCTCGCAGTCGTTCTGTTTCGGCTTGAGCTATTGAGTCTGGTCGGCCGAACTGTAGTTCCAACTCCTTCATGATGTCATCAGGTCTGGCGTGGCCGATGAGCTCCGAGCTGACTGTTTCAAGTGCTCGTCCATGCAGGCTTCTTCTGAGTCTCGCTGTATTTTCGACGTCGTTGAAATATCTTCGAGTTGTTTCGTAAATGGCTCGGAATGACAGCCATTCGGTGTGTGCCCCGCTGAAGTTCGGTAGTGTCATGATGACCTTCGTTGCCGAGGGGTTGTTCGATGTCCAATGTTCTGTGTTCTTGTCGGCGAGCGACGCTATAGCGGACGTGAGTTCCGTTATAAACGGACGGAGCTCCATGTTCCTCTTGGTGTCTTCTTCTTTGGGTTTCGGTGTTGACTCGATGCGATTGTTTAAATTCGATGACGGTAGTTGCGTTTGGAGGTCCACTATATTGTCGATGTTCGCAGTCGGGGGCGCTGGTTGACGGCGCCTATTCTTCACTATGTCCCCTTCGGCGACGTTGTCCTCCCTCGGTGGCTCAGGTTCGGGTGCCTCTTCGAGCCAGGAACGCACGTACTCGTTGTTTGAATTTCTATCTTTTAAATAATCGTCGTCCGATTCTTCTTCGGCCCTTTGAAGTGCTAATTGTGCAAGTTCCAACTTAATCTTCAATAAGTTTTCACGTGCTTTTGAAATTTTTCTTGTTGATCGCGTCGTCCTATTCGTAGTCGACGGCGGCGGTCGGTTATGTTCGGTACGGCACGGCTATTCGATGGCTTCACTGTTCTATCTGATTCTTCTTCATATCTGGTTCCCTTCCTGGGTCTGGGTGCGGTTGGTCGCTCGAAATCTTCAATGTGGGTAGGTGTAGAATCCGTAGAATATTCTTGAATGTGGGTAGGCGCTGAACGCGTAGAAAATTCTTCACTGTGGGTAGGAGGTGCAGAAAATTCTACACCGTGGGTAGGCGCAGAAAATTCTTCACCCCCGATGGCAGCCGCTGCCGATCTCCTTCGGTGGTGGTGGAGGTGGACGGTGAACGCGGCGGTGCTTCGTGACGGATGGCTGTAGCACTAGGTTCTCCCATTTCGACGGTGAATGCTTCAGGCGCCTTCCCCTGGGATCTTGTCATCGGCATGTTGATTTCGTTGCGACGATAAGTCTTCAGGTTTCAGGAATCTTCACAAACATCCGGGTCGACAGGACCAGCAGATGTACGGGACGGACGTGATCGCCCAGACGCGCGACGAATTCGATGAGCTGTCCGCAGCGGCGTTGACGTCCTGTACCGATGGTTGCTTGCTGTTTGTGCTATGGCCTGAAGTCTTGAGTAGCAGGGACGTGTAGAACGATTTTGTAGGAGCGGAGTAAATGAAACGACTAATAAGTCTTCATAAGTCTTCAGGAAGCGAGTTGCTTGAATCTTCAGGAGAGATTTTTTTTTTTTTAATTTGGCATCTCGCAGGTCAACCTCTACTACGTTGTGTGCTGCTCAACCGGACTTTCCTGTGGTTGCCATAGATTAATCTAAGGCCTCCAGCCAGGGGCTTACAAACTAAGATTAAAAACTAAGTGACCACACGCTAAGGGCACCCCCTGTGGGGTACGGACCTCGGCCTAGGGCGTCACTGACAGAGGACAGCAAGGGACAGGCTGGATAACTAAATATTCATTATTTAGGGGCTAATTTAAAACTACTGGCTCAGCATCGCGAGCTGGCTCTTGCAAGGGACGGGGGGGAGGGCATTGACTTGGGCGTCGCGACGGGCGGCCTCGTTGGCGAGGGCGGAATGACGGTTTGTGTGTGTGTTTTCGAAGCGTGGTTTCCCTACGGCTCTCCTGGAGGAGGGTGATGGGGTCGTCGGGGGTGATGAGAGTATGCCTTGGACGGCGAATGGAGCTAATACGCGATGGATCGTATCGAGCGGACGATGCGATTAACGGATTGGGGTGCCTAACTGCAGTTTCAAAGAAGCGCGTGGCAATGCGCTTCATGAACTGAGCGATGGTGGGGATCCTAAGGTCTAGGTGGAGGGTGTCATTACGGACAAAGTACGGGGCTCCCGTGATTTTCCTAAGAAACCGGTTTTGGAGGACCACCGAGAAACCGGTGTGGGGATTGGAATGCGCAAAGATGGCACACGCGTAAGTCATGATGGGGCGGATTACCGCCGTGAATAGGCGCAATTTGCACTTGCGGGACACGGGACTTTTCGGAATGAGCAGGAAGTGAAGCCTACCCATAGCAAAAGCGGCCCGATTACGAGCTGCTTTGATGTGGTCTTGAAAGGAGAGGTGACTGTCGAGGGTCACGCCTAGGTACTTGGCTTGCTTCTTCCAAGGAATAGGCTTGCCGTACATAGTGATCGGGGAGGGGTCTGCTGGTCGGTTACGCTTACGCGGTTTGGTGAAAAGGACCGCCTGGCTTTTATCGGGATTAACCTCAATTCTCCATTTCCTGAACCAATCGCCTAGGGCGTTGGCTGAGGTTTGGAGGTTTTGGGCTATAGCGGTAGGACGTTGGCCTGTGTAATACAGGGCCGTGTCGTCCTTGAAGAGAGCTAACTGAGCCTTCTTGCTCTTAGGAATATCGCTAGTGAACAGCGTGAATAGGTGGGGCGAGAGGACTGCGCCTTGAGGGACACCGGCTAGGATGCGGTGCGGGGCGGAGAGGGCGTTGCCTATGCGATAGCGGAAGGTACGATTCGACAAGAAGTCTCGTATGATGAGCACGAGACGGTCTGGCACACCCAGTTGGTAGAGCTTATATAATAAGCCATTGTGCCAGACTTTGTCGAAGGCTTTCGCTATGTCGAAGAAGAGGACACCAGTCATCGCACCGCGCTGAAAGCCCGCGCTAATGTGCTCGACTATTCGGTGGACTTGTTGGACGCACGAGTGTCCGGCCCTGAAGCCGTATTGCTCGTCGGGGATGAGGCTCTTGACTTCGATGAAATCTTTGAGTCGCTTAAGGATAAGCCTCTCATAGATTTTACCGAGAACGTTCAGTAGACTGATGGGTCGATAACTCGTGGGCTCAGACTTGGGCTTGCCTGGCTTGGGGAAACCGACTACAGTGGCCTCTTTCCACGCCTGGGGAAAGATGTTATTGCTCAGAGCGCCATTGAAGATGGCGGTCAAAAGTATAATGAGCTGGGGAGGGAGGAGTTTAAAGACGTTATTGTTAATACCGTCCGAACCGGGGGCTTTCCGGGGTCGGAGCCCTTTTATGATGTCTTGCACTTCGTCGGGAGTGACTGGAGGCAGAGGATCATCAGGGTCTTCTACAGGAGGTAAGGCGGTCCTACGTTCTACTTCGGAGTCCACCTTGAGGAGGCGACTGTTGTCTACGGGTTGGGTGCTCGGAGTGCACTCAGCTTCCAGGCTGTCGGCTAGGCATTCGGCTTTCTCGGAGTCCTCGAAAGCGATGGTCTTGTCGGGGCGAGTGAGAGGAGGCGTGGAGGAATCCTCTGTGGCACGCAACTTTCGTTGCAGCTGCCAGAAGGCTAGGTGGGTGGGCTCGAGGTCGCTGAGCATGTCGTTCCAGCGATTCGTACGAACCTCACTGATGCGTTTCTTTACAGCACGCTGCAAGTTGCGCATGTGAGCCTTGTTCGAATCGCATGGAAAGTTGCTGTAGGCACGAATGGCCGCATTCTTCTCGGTTATCAGGGCACGTACGTCATCGGGGAGTTTCCATATACGATCTCTCGTGTCTGGAACTTCCCGTGAGCAATCCGTCAGTACGGATTGCACGTGTTCTGTAAACGAGTCGATTGCGGCCGTCGTGTCTGCGACAGAGACAATGTGATCAGGGATGGAGTCCAGGTGAGGCGACGTGGTTGATTTCAGATTTTCGCTTACTTTCTTCCAGTCAGTTATCACTCTGGTCGGGGGAGGCTGGTTCGGGTCGGAAGGACCCGTGCGTGGAGTTAAGTGCATGAGCACTGGACGGTGGTCAGAGTTGAGCTCGTGTAGCGTCTCAATGGAATTCAACCTGAGGTTGATATTCTTGAGAAGCGCTATGTCGAGCACATCGGAACGGGAGTTGGGGTCGTGAGGGTAGTGAGTATGCTCGTAAGGAGCGATGGGGTCAAAGTTAAGGGTGGAGCTTAGGTTGAACACTACTCTCCCTCTAGGGGAGGTAATAGTGCTGTTCCAAGCTGGGTGTTTGGCATTGAGATGGCCCGCTAGAATAACGGAGTCACTCAAGCCGGAGATGGTGGTGAGGTCCTTAACAAAGAGAGAGTGGTCTTCTGCTGTACTAGCAGGAGGGAAATAGGCGAAGACTATGGTGATCGGTTGATGACCGGTCATGGCTAGCCGACAGACGCGAGGGGCTTCTTAGCCTTGGAGGCTTGGGAATGTTTCCCCTTGCGTTTTCCTAAAACAACCGTGAAATCCTCATCAGAGGAGCAAGCAGAGTCACTAGCGTGTTCTGAATCAGATACGGGGACCGAGGTGTCCATTTGGACGGGCTCAGGTGTGGAGCGCACCTGCGAGGGGGCCATTGTTGGAGAAACAATGGGTTCCTGGGAAGTAGGGACATTATGGACAATAGCCGCTTTAGCGGAAGCGGCTTTGGCAGCGCGGACGGCGGAATCCTTTGTCTTTGCAGACAAAGGAGCCGGTTTAGACGGGGAAGCGGGGGTTTCGCGCCTACCTTCGCGGACTTTTTTCAAAGCGACATAATCCGCTTTGTAGTCGCCGCCATAACGCTTGTCATTGACCATACGATGGACAAGGCCCCAGAGCATTACCGTTCCGGCACTCGTGCGGGCTGGTCGTTTTTATTGTCGCGGAGTTCCTTGCTATCCCCACTGCGCTAATTGTTGATTACGCTCGCGCTGTAGGTGTGCGCCGGACCGCCCGGCCTCGTGTGCCTTACGCGATTGAACACAAGACATGACTGATAACGTAAGCATTCACTCACGCTGTCCGACGCCTTTATTCAATAATGACGTGCAGAGTCTACTGAATAGTTCTTCGGACATGGATGATGACAGGGAAAATGAAGAGGTTCGAGTACAGTCAAGAGCAGAAAAGAGGGGTAGAGAGAATAGTACTGAAGATGAAGAAGGGTGGACAGAAGTTAAAGGGAGTACAAAGAAAGTGTGTCACGGCAGTACACAGTCTGTAAAACAAGATAAGTTCGAAGTCTATGCTTCTTCTAAGGAGCGGCTGCCGAAACAATTTGCAATGGCCCGTATTTTGAAAGAAAACAATATTTCTAAAATTCGCCTAATTAAATATTTGAATCCTTTCAAAATACGCATCGAATTTGACTGCGAATCGGCTGCTCAGAATTTATTAACATGCGAGAAGCTTTTAGAAAAGGGATGGAGGTTACAGAGGGCTATGCAACTGTCTGTTTGCTATGGCCTAATCAAAGATGTAGACCTAGACTTTACGGATGAAGAGATCCTCAAAAATATCTCATGTCCAGCTCCTGCAAAGCTTTTGTCCTTCAAGAGGCTAGACCGTCGTGATAGGGATAAAGGAGGATGGTGTCCTAGTGAAACCCTTAGACTTTGCTTTGACGGTGAACGATTACCAGCGTCAGTCCGTGTATGTGACATAAATATCAAAGTTATACCCTACGTACACCAGGTATCGCAATGTTCCCAATGTTGGAAGTTAGGCCACAATAGGAAAATGTGCCCCTCAAAGAATGTGATTTGTCCGAAGTGTGGTGGCCGTCATGAAAATTGTGACACTTCATTATTTTCATGCGTCAACTGTAAAGGGAATCACATATCTCTAAGCAAGTCTTGTCCGGTCTATAAGAAGGAAAGGAGACTAAGGGAGATTATGGCTGAGTATGGATGTACGTATAGGAAAGCACTAGAATGTTACGTGCCACCCAAAAATCCCGTTTCCACCGGAGTGGGCATTCCTCTTCAAGCCTCAGTAGTCACGGAAAACCAGTTCTCGGAGATACCTCATCTTTTTAACGAGCCTTCTCAAGCTAGGAAACCGAATCCAGAAACCTCTCATCGTCCCAGCTATGCTGAAATAATCCGAACTAAGGCCACAGTTCACAACGAACAGACTCCTACCACGGTTAAAAAGGATGGCGATACCCCTAAACCTAAATTAGTACAATCTCCGAAAGCCACAAAAAGACCACCTAAAGATGACTGGATGTTTTGGAACTCAGATACGCCCGAATATAACCAAGTACACAATGATGGAGAGGGTATCGATGAACGTCCATCTTTCAATGAGCTGTGGACCAGAATAAAAGAAGTTATTTATCTCAGAAACACTAGCTTAAGTTTTAAGATAAAGAGTGTCTTCCAACTGTGCCTAGAATGGTTAACCATAATGTCAGTGAGTTTAGTTTCCGAGTGGCCGTGGATAAAAGCATTGTTAAACTTTTTTATAAGCTGTGATGGCTAACAAATCAATTAAATTAAATATCTTGCAGTGGAATGCCCAAAGTATCAGACCTAAATTAACATCGTTTCAACAACTCTTATGCCAAGAAAGAGTACATATTGCTGCCCTAAGTGAAACTTGGCTTGAACCAGAAAGTAATTTTAAAGTTAATGATTATGTTGTGTATCGCGCGGACCGGGATGACTCATACGGCGGTGTAGCTATCGTTATACACAAATCGATCAAAGCGCAGCTGCGGCGTGTTCATGTGAATAACAACGGTATTGAGGTAGTGTGCGTGCGATTATTTAATTGTGAGCCGTTCGAAAATGTTGTTTCTTTGTATTGTCCATCTAGAATAGTAATAAGCCAACAAGATTGGGATGGTTTATTATCATTGTGGCCTTCCAAAACTTTAATTCTAGGGGATTTTAATGCCCATCACGTCAGCTGGTCTTACAAAACTGACCATAGAGGTAAACTTGTTTACGACTCGCTAATAGACAGCCATTTTATTACTTTGAACGACGGAACACATACGCGAGTTCGTTTAGTTGACAATAATTTGCAACAATCTTCTCCAGATATATCTTTGGTCTCTTCAGATATTGCTTTAAATCTTAATTGGGCTGTTTTAAATGAAAATCTGGGCAGCGACCATTTAATAATTAAAATATCAACATTATGTACTTCGTGTTTCCCTACAATTATTAAGAGGAATTTTGCCAAAGCAGATTGGAACTCATTTAGAAAACACCTTAAACAAAGGTTTTGCAATTTACATTTACCGAATGACCCCCAAAAAGCGTACGATTTGTTTTTAGATATTTTGAGTGAAGCTGCGAACAAATTTATCCCGATGTTAAAATTTAACCAAAACCCCACTTCAAAATTCATTGCAAAGCCGTATTGGACTGCAGAACTGTCACAAGCTGTGGCTCAACGTAGACTGGCGTTATCCAAATTTAGGGGTAATCCCTGCCCTCAAAACCTTGACATTCTTAACAGTCGGATAAGTAGAGCTCAAAAATTAATCCGTCAGGCTAAAGGTGTGAACTGGCAAAACTTTTGTTCCTCGGTTGACCACAAAACAACATCTAGTGACATGTGGCGCAAAATGAGATGGCTGAAAGGATACAGTTCACCAAAACATTATGTGGATAATCAAAGTGCTACAAGACTTTTAAATTCTTTAACACCAGACTTTGTACCTCCTTCGACCCCTTTAGTTCACCATAATAACCCTTTATTAGAAAGTGAGATCTCCATACAGGAGCTAGAAAAATGTATCAAGTCTAAGGATACATCTCCTGGATGCGATGATATATCATATTCAATGATTAAAAACCTACCCCGTGTAGGTAAATCTATATTACTCACATTATTTAATAAATTTTTTGAGCTTGGTTTTGTCCCTTCTCAGTGGCGCGACATTTGCATCATACCCATTCCAAAACCTGGTCGCGACCCTAGTAACGTTTCTTCACTCCGACCTATATCCTTGTTGTCATGTATATGTAAAATTTTCCATTATATTTTATTACGAAGACTAGAATGGTATCTGGAAAGGGACAACATATTTTCCGAGAACACAGTTGGCTTCCGTAGAGGTAGGTCGTGTTTGGATGGCCTGAGTTGCTTAATCTCCACAGTACAAACTGGTTTTTCTGAGGGTTCTTTTACTATGGGTTGTTTTTTAGACATAAGTAATGCATATAATAACGTAAATAATTCTGTCTTAATCAATGTTTTGGATAACCTTAAAGTGGGATTACGCATCTGTAAATATTTATGGAATTTTCTTCGTAGAAGAATACTTAAAATAAGATCTGGTAATAGTTTTATTAGTAGACACTCTGGACATGGTCTGTCGCAGGGTGATCCGTTATCACCATTGTTATTTAATATAATAACGTTGGATATTTGTAAACGCTTGGAGAACGACATTTGTATATCTCAGTATGCGGATGACTTTGCTATGTATGTACAGTGTTCCTCGATTAGTGAAGGGCAATCTAAAATACAGACCAGTCTTGATTTAATCAACCGCATGTTAACACAGGTAGGTTTAGATATTTCTCCCGCTAAGAGTAAAATCTGTCTGTTTAGTAGAGGTTATCGCATGCCAGCTATAGAAGTACGTTTAAACGGAACCTTATTAGAATTGGTAGATCATGTGAAGTACCTAGGAATGTGGCTAGACAAGGGTCTTCGGTGGAAGAAACATATTAATGAAGTTCGTGAGCGCGTACTTAAACTGATTAATATTTTTAAGGTTTTGGTGGGACCTGGGTGGGGTATTCATCCCAACCACTTAAGGCGACTATATATCTCCCTTATCCGTAGTCGTATAGATTTTGGTAGCTTTTTAATAGACAATAGTGCCGATACACATTTGACTAAACTAGACAGGCTACAAAACATTTGTCTCCGATTGGTAGGTGGGTTTATCAAAAGCACTCCTATCCACGTGATGGAATCCGAATTAGCAATGCCTCCTCTTTTTATTCGCCGCCGATACTTAGCTGATAAATTTTATTTAAAGTCCAAATGTTTTGATTTCCCCATAATAGGCATACTGGATAATCTACACGGTCTTTGCTACAATAAAGCTTATTGGAGAAAAAAGAAAAAGCCTCTGTTAGTTTTGTCTCACGATTTTCTTAAACAAGAGCACATGTACTGTAGTAATAAAATTCACATGTTCTCCATGGCTACTTGGGGCAGCAATATAGACTTATCAGATACTGTAAAACCTAATTTAGATTCCGTAGATAAACCTAAACATTGTTATAATGTACATAATTTAAGATTGTTGTGTTGTAAGTCGCTAAATGCACTATATTCTGGCTATTATTGTGTGTACACGGACGGCTCTAAAGGTGAGAATTTCTGTGGGGCGGCCTTTTTTGATTCGCAAACAGGTGCCTCTTTTAAATTTAAAATTTTATCAAAATTGTCAATAATGCACTTAGAACTAATTGCTATTGCTGAAGCGTTGGCTTATATTGATTCATTAGACGGTAATCATTTCGTCATCTTTACTGATTCGAAAAGTGCTCTTTTCCATCTGATGAGATGCACGAGTACTTCATCTGCGAGGGGGCTTCCACTGGCTTATACTATTTTAAAAACTATTACTGCATTTGTTGCTAAACATAAAACTGTTGTATTGCAATGGGTCCCTTCTCACGTTGGATTAGATGGTAATGAGATGGTTGACCGTTTGGCAAATGAAGCCGCGTCAGATGGGGAAATTTATCAGTGTTCTCCTTGGCATACTGAGATCCTTCCCTCGGTTAGAGAAAGATGTATCAAATCCTGGTCTGAATATTTTGATAAAAGGTCTTTAACAAAGGGCATTTGGTACAGGACGATTCAGCCATCTCTTCCACGGACCCTCTGGTTCAGCGAGGGAAGAATGAACCGACAGGAGGTTGTGACGGCATTGAGACTCCGATCCGGCCACATACCATTAAACAGCTTCGGATTTATGATGCGCAAAGTCGAATCTCCCAATTGTGCTGTCTGCAACATTATAGAAGATGTGCATCATATGCTGTCGGAATGTGATCGTGTTGGTGTCCAAAGACGCGAAGCTTTTGCCAACAGCTTTAATATAGGTTTCTATAATAGCATCCTAGCCTTTCCCTTAACAGATGAGGCTAGATTGCTTTATCGTATTGTTATTTTGTGTTTAAGGTTGCGGGTAGAATAGTAAATATGTATTATAAATATTTGTTTTGTATCATCGGGGTGACATATTCTGTACAGAAAAAACCCCGCAAATAAAATGAGAATAAAAAAAAAAAAAAGGCCCCAGAGGAGTTTAACCTCCTCTTGGAGCGCTTCGATGGTCGACATGGTGGAGGGGCATGAGAGTGAAGCTCTCGGGTAAAAAGCCTAACTCCCCGGGTGGGTGTGCCCGGGGATGAGTAGCCTCCCCTGCAGAGGGATTGTGTATGGCAGGGAGGTGAGTACCTAAGGTGTGCCCTAAGCTTGTGAACCTGTTGCCAATCTTAATGTGCAACAGGGCCCTATGTGGGTCTGGTGCGAAGGGGTAGACACACCCAACCGACACCAGGTGTGTAGCTGTGAACGAAACCAGAGACTAGGTACGACTAGGAGTCCCCCCAAGGCCGTAGTCCTAGCTCCCGACTCCAATAAATTAACCTCGCCCTGAAGGGGTTTGGCGGGATGGATTGGGGCACCACCCTCTTGGTTTCGTTAGCACCGTAAGGGAAAATCCACAGTTTCGTAACCACGAAACTGTGGATTTTCCCTGAAGGGGCTAATTCGCAGAACACGGGACGTTTGTGATGTGTCCTGAAAAGGACAGTTGGTTGTGGTAGTCGAAGACTACCGAGAGATGTCGAAGACACGACAAAATCGCACGGATGAGCGACACAGGCACGGAGCGCACACGAGGACACGTCCGCACGCGGTGGCGGTCAGACGCAGAGTGATTTTTTGTTCAGGAGAGAGAGAGAAGATAGAGAGAAGATATGGTGCCGTACCGTTGACTACGATTTGACCGAAATTACGAATTACTATTGTACCCCTGAACTTTACCTTAACGAGAGCCGCAAATTGCTTCCTTGATTTATTGTTTATTTTTATTATCTTAAAACTATTTTTAACAATGGAATTTCTTATTTTTCTTAGAACGGATTGCGTGTTGTTTGGTATCACTATAATCCTTATGAAATTGCCTGTCTCCTGACATTGTCCCGACCCCGACTGTAACTGAAGTGGCTGAAAAGTTACGACGAAAAGATGATTATTTTGAGGAAAGAAAAATTTCAGATTGCAAGCGGGATTCGAACCCGCGTCTTCTGGCTAGGTACTCCAGACGCCTAAACCAACTAGGCTATTGCAACCCACACTTGCAAGCTGAAATTCTCTATTCCTCATTTGAACGCTTTTCGGTAGCGTAGCGCCATCTCTTGGGTTAGTTTTTAACTAACTTCCACCCAACACGTTGACATTACAGCCAAATCAATGTTGTATAATGAGATAGCGACTACCATACTTAATAATTATTTTTAAACGCATTAACGCATGCGATGCGCATCGTAAAGATGATTATTTTGAGGAAAGAAAAATTTCAGATTGCAAGCGGGATTCGAACCCGCGTCTTCTGGATAGGTACTCCAGACGCCTTAACCAACTAGGCTATTGCAACCCACACTTGCAAGCTGAAATTCTCTATTCCTCATTTGAACGCTTTTCGGTAGCGTAGCGCCATCTCTTGGGTTAGTTTTTAATAGTGACCGACCGAAATTTCGGTTTCGGTTTCGGCCGGTTTCGGCCAAAATATCTAGTTTCGGCCTTAGTTTCGGTTTCGGCCAAAATATAGCCGAAACTTTCGGCCCCGCCGAAACTCAATTGTTCCTGCATTTTCGTGCGTCATTCGGTAAAATTCGTAGCTTGCACGTACTTGCTCGCCGGCGTCACCCCGGCTCAGTTTGCCACCGTCCGTTTATTCGTGAGACGAGGTTATGTTTTTGAGTTTACTGCCAAGAGTACCTAAGTCTTGTATATTCATGTCATAATAAAAAATATTTGTTACGTACGTTAATGATTAAAAACTTATCAATCGTCAAGGCAATTAGGATTAGGCGGTATTCGAAACATAAGTAAGTTAACGGTTTCTTTTTTGAAATAATGCAATTTTTTTTACTCTAAGGGCTCATGTACACGACGCCGCCGCCGCGCCGCCGCCGCGCCGCTACCGCGCCTCTAGGCCGTGTACACGGTCGCTACCGCGCCGCCGCCGCGCCGCCACCGCGCCGCCGCCGCGCCGCCACCGCGCCGTCGCCGCGCTGGCACCGCGAATCCAATTCGATAGTGTTTTATTTATCTGAAAAAGGAGGTTTCTCATTTCGGCCATAATGTTTTTTTTATGTTTATTCGCGGATTACTTCTTTGTTCATGAACCGGTTTTGATGATTCTTTTTTTGTTGGAAAGCAGATATTTCTTACTATTTAGCTCCACTCGATTTTTCTGGTCTTCCATCATCAAACCCTAATCTCCATATCATGGAACCACCTTTGAAATACCTTCTTTCCAACAAAAAAAGAATCATCAAAACCGATTCATAAACGAAGAAGTGTAATGTACATGCTACCATAAGCGCGCCAGTGTAAGTTTCCATTACTAATGATTTATTTATATTTCCCATCAATTAGAGTATGGTAATGATTTGTTGATTCTTAAATGATGCTAAATGATGTTATTTTCAAACGATGTTATTGTGACCTTTGAGTTGTGTATTTGGCGTCCTTAATGAATGTAAGATAAAGTAATAGTATATAAAGGGTCCTCTCTCCCATCAAATCAGAGTCCTGCCTGGTCTGTCGTAAGACAATCATCTCGGTTACGTCTGCAACATTGTTAAACACGTAAGCACATTAAAAGTACTTATAATCTTCGCTGGTGTTGTATTATTGATAAAGAACCCCTTCCGACCCGTCGAACATTACATTTTGGTGTCAGAAGTGGGATCGGTTAAAGTTGATAGTGTCGGGAAAGTGCGTGCTTAAGTGAAACCCAAGAAGTGCGAGTAGTAAGTTTCAAGAGCTTACGAATACTCTTTGTGGTATCCAGTCTCCAGTGTTATCGTGTTAAAAGCGATAGCCATTGAGTGCTGATCTAGCACAGCATCAAGGAAAGGCGTTTCAATACTAACTACATCAGCAACAACGAAGGTCAAGTCTATAGTCGAGGTGTACTATACTCGAGACGCTTCGGAAGATTGAACGGCGTGGTCAACAAGGCTGTATCAGCGGTTCTTCGGTAACTTCGCGTTACTACCTCCGTGCAGTCTCTATCTTCGCGATAGTGTTCAGCGTTCCCCGAGCAGCAGAAAACTCTCAAAGGTACTTACTTCAAACTAAGTAGAATAGCAGTTATAATGGCAAAAGCAGAAAGCAACTGTTTCATAGATATCGCATTGGCGGAAAGAATGATAAATAGATATAATGGTGATAAGGCTAATTTACATGTATTCATAGACAACTGTAATAATGCATACAAGTTTCTTAATCCTGCGCATGGAATTGCATTTGTGTCCATAGTGCTTTCGAAAATTGAGGGTAATATTAGGTCGACTTTGTTGAATAGATCATTCGAATCGTGGAACGAACTAAAAGATCACTTATTAGAAAATTATTCTGAGAAACGAACGTTTGCACAGTGGCAATTGGAACTAAATTCGTGTAGGCAAGGCAATCATGAGCCTGTAGTAAGCTATTCTAATCGTGTGGAAAGTTGTTTAATAAAATTAATTAAATCTTTAGATCCAAAACTTTCTAACAGTGCCCGGGAAGCAAACATAGAATTAATAAAGAATCAAGCATTAAATATTTTTATTAGCGGTCTTATACCACACTTGCACATCTTGCTAAAATCACAAAAACCTAGCAACTTTGAAGAGGCAGTTTCAATAGCAGTCTCCGAAGAACAAGAAATAAAATCCAGATTTGAAATGAGCAAACAAAATCAAAGTAGATACCAAAATAACAATGTTAGAAGAATGCATACTAATAGCCGAATAAACTTAGTAACCTGTTACAATTGCAAAAAGAAGGGTCATTTAGAAAAAGATTGTTGGTTTAAAAATAAACAACAGTCAAACAGATCAAATCATGGCAACAGACCCAATTTCTCGAATAACGATAATACCAACAACAATCACAATTATAAAAACAAACATTCTCGTTCTGAGGATAACAAACCCAATTGTGATAATTTAAACTAAAATGGTCTGAGGATGATGGCCGATCCAAGGACAATAGATATAGTACAGGCCGAGTAAGATTTATCAATACTAAAACATCAATTTATGTTAGGTTAAATGCATTAGGATTAAAAAGAGAAAAGAAATTTCTTATTGATACGGGAGCAGAAGTAAGTCTAATTAAAGTTAATGCTTTGCATGAAGGTGTTTTAATAAATGAAGATAAAATAATAAAATTGAAAGGGATAGATAAAGATGCCAAACCAACAGATACGATTGGTTACGTCCATATGTCATTTCTAATAGGACATAACAGAGTTAGTCATACACTTCACGTGATACCTGACAGCTTTCCTATAGAATGCGATGGAGTTATTGGTGGTGATTTTATGTCAAAATTCAATGCGATAATAAATTATAAGGAAAATACGATAGAAATTTATGAGTTGAAATTAAAAATAGAGAACGAAGAGGATAATCATAAAAACAATGGAGAGAATAATTTTGATAATACGGAAGATAACGGTACGGAATATGAAAAAAGTGATACTGAATACGAAAATTATGACATAGTAGATGTCAGGAGGGACGATGATTTTATTAGTGAAATAGAAGATAATTATGAATGCTCAAATTTTAAAATAGAGCCTAGGTGTGAAAAGATTGTTATGATTAACGTAGAATGTGATAAAAATGTGAAAGAAGGAATAATTCCAGAAACCGTAACTTTATCAGAAGGAGTATATTTGTGTCCAAGTATCGTCAAAATAAATAATAACAAAGCGTTAACGGTGTGTTTGAATACAACTGATAAAAGCGTCAAGATAAATAAAGTAAAAATAAAAATAGATCCCTTTAAGCATAAAAAGGAAGCGGATGAGGAATGCGTAAAGATCAATCAAGTTAATAAATGTGATAGTAATCGTTTGAATAAGTTAGAGAAAACTCTCAGGACTGATCATTTGAACAAAGAAGAAAAAGAATCTTTGTTAAAATTATGTATAGAATATAATCATATTTTTCATTTAGATGGTGATGCATTAACGGCGACTGATACTGTCATGCATGAAATAGTAACAAATAATAATACACCAATTAATGTAAAAACGTATAGATATCCCGAAGCATTGAAAAGTGAGGTTAATGATCAAATTAACAAGCTTTTAAAAGATAATATTATAAAACCATCTAATAGCCCATGGAACTCTCCGGTATGGGTAGTACCTAAAAAGATGGAAGCATCTGGAAAAAAAAAATGGCGGCTTGTAATAGATTACAGAAAACTGAATGAAATTAGTGTAGGTGACGTGTATCCTTTACCACAAATAAATGATATTTTAGATCAATTAGGACATAGTAAATACTTCACAACACTAGACTTAGCGTCAGGATTTCATCAAATAAAAATGGATCCAAAGGATCAGATGAAAACAGCATTTAGTGTTCCTCTAGGACATTACGAATTCAATCGTATGCCTTTCGGTTTAAAAAATGCCCCAGCAACTTTTCAAAGACTGATGAATAACGTATTAACTGGATTACAAGGAATTAAATGTTTTGTATATTTAGATGATATAGTCGTTTATGGGAGTTCATTGCAAGATCATAATATAAAATTGAAAGAAGTATTTGATAGATTGTCAGAACATAAATTAAAATTACAGCCAGATAAATGCGAATTTTTAAAAACTGAAGTTATGTACTTAGGTCATTTAATAACGCGGGACGGTGAAAAACCAGATCCAAAGAAAATAGAAGCAGTAATAAATTTACCGGTTCCTAAAAATCCAAAAGAAATAAAAGGTTTCTTAGGGTTAGCAGGCTACTACAGGAGATTCATTGAAAACTTTAGTAATTATAGTCAACCATTAACAAAATTACTGAAAAAGAATGAACCATTTATTTGGACGAGTTTACAAAAGAAGCATTTGAAATATTAAAATCAAAATTATGCGAACAACCTATCTTACAATATCCGGATTTTACAGAAACTTTTAATTTAACTACAGATGCCAGTAATTTCGCAATAGGTAGTGTCTTATCACAAGGTCAAATACCAAATGATCTTCCGATTGCATATGCGAGCAGAATTTTAAATAAAGTGAAATTAATTATTCAACAACTGAAAAGAGCTGCTAGCAATCGTATGGTCTGTTGGACATTATAGACCATATCTCTACGGGAGAAAATTTAGGATCATTACAGATCATAAACCACTAACTTGGTTGATGAATGTTAAAGACCCGGGATCTCGATTAGCTAGGTGGAGGCTACGCTTAGAAGAATATGATTATGAAATTATATACAAACAAGGTAAACTAAATCAAAACGCAGATGCATTAAGTAGAATTAAGCCTGATTGTAACGAAGAAAAAGAATTGTGTGTAGTTACAAGAAGGGGAGAAAGTTACTCATCGTTTTTAAAGGAAATAGAAAGAAGACCTATATTATCGAATAATATAGAAGAACATAGTGATCCAATACCTAAAAAGACAAATAAAGTCATTTTTACATCGTGTGATTTAGATTTTGTAAATGATAAGCAACTCGTTGAATATGAAAACTTAATCGAAGAATTAAAATCAAAAAGTCCTAAGCAATACAAAATTCTAAAGATAAACGACTCGGAGGAAAATAACTTATTTTTGCATTCGTAAAAATAAACTATTGGGATAGTGTAACTTATGAGGACATATTTGAAACATTTAAAGAATTAAAAGTTTTATTGTCTCAAAATAAAATTAACGAAATCAGTATGGGAGGTTTTTGTAGATTTCATTTAAAGTGGCATAAAATTAGAACAATCATTAGATATTTATTTAGAGACACAGATATAAAGATCAAAATCTTTCATGACAGTGTTATGTCTCCAAAGAGGGAGGATATACCATTAATTTTAGAGGAAAATCATTCGAATCCAATCTCAGGACATATAGGCTTTCATAAAACTTACAAGAAAATTAAGTCTAAATATTATTGGGAATCAATGAAAAGTGATATTAAAATTTTATCCAGAATTGTAAATCATGTCAAGAAAATAAACTGGATAGAAAAAAATGCAAACAGCCGATGGAAATTACAACTACATCGACAGATGCATTTGAAAAGGTTTCATTAGATATCGTAGGACCATTACCAGTTACAGAAAGCGGAAATAAATATATATTAACGCTTCAAGATGATTTGACTAAATTTTCGCAAGCTTATGCTATACCGCAACATGACGCAACGACAATAGCAGATTATTTCGTTAGAAACTTTGTTTGTAGATTTGGTATACCTGATATTTTACTATCAGATAAAGGTGCAGATTTTACATCATCTTTAATTAAAGAAATGTCCAAACTTCTTAAAATGAAAAAGATTAATACAACTTCATATCATCCACAGTCAAACGGAGCTTTAGAAAGAAGCCATTTAACATTGGCAGATTATTTAAAACATTACGTGAATGAAGATCAATCTAATTGGGACAAATGGTTAGATTTTGCTATGTTTTCTTACAATACAAGCGTTCATAGCTCAACCCAATTTACTCCTTTCGAATTAATATTTGGTAAAAAAGCAAAATTACCAACATCTATTACGAAACCACCAGAGTTTAAATATTGTTATTATGATTATTTAGAGGAACTTGAGTTAAAACTTAGGAAGTCCAGAGAATTAGCACGTAATAAATTAATCGAATCAAAAGTAACAAATAAACAATCATACGATAAAAAGAGTAAAGAAGTTCAGTATAATGTTGGCGATTTAGTCTATTTAAGTAATGAACAAATAAAACCTGGGAAATCAAAGAAACTATCACCATATTGGTCGGGACCTTATAAAATCATAGAAGTCAATTCTTCAGTTAATGTGACTATACAGATTAAGAAAAAGAAACAAAGGGTTCATACTAACCGGTTGAAACATGCTTTTGTTTCAGAATGATCGTGATGATCGTCGTTCTGAAGACATTAATGATATTACATAGTGCGGAAGCAATTAGTTTAGGTTCATATTATAATATTACTAAGATAGATAGAGGAGGTATATATTTTGAAAACTTAGGTAAGGTTAACCATTACGATAGCGAATGGACTTTAATTAGTTATCTAGATATTTCAGAAATAGAAAGAAAAATTGATTTTATAAGTAATACTTTTAGTAGAACTAAAGAAATATGTAATCATAGCAAGTTTAGTAAGTTTTCACTTTGTGACACATCAGTCACTATACTCGATCAAATTGTTCCTCAATTATTTACTGAAAATAATGTTTTAAAAGAATTAACAGGTAGAACCGATAACGTTCGTAGATTTAAGAGATCTTATATTGATGGCATAGGAAAGTTATTTAAGGTTTTATTCGGTACTCTAGACGTAGAAGATGCACAACGTTATGACGACGCGATTAATAAGTAAGATTCACATGAACACGATATATTGTCCTTGTTGAAAACTCAAACTAATATTGTTAAAACAACTGGAAGGAAAAGGAGCTTACTTGGACGGGGAATTTTCAGTGCTGATGAGTCCCTTCGATAGCAGCTTTCCAGAGCCGGCCGGTTCGCGTATTATTTCCACCAAGTGTCACGAGAGGAATAGAGTTTTAAGATTCACCACACAGCACACACAGTTTTTAGGGTTTTTCGGTTTTAGCGGGAGCGGGCGCGGGCGCACGTCGTACGTGTCGCCAGTAGGGTAGCGGAATTGCGAGTGAGAGAGGGCGGGGGCGGTTTGAATGAGCGGAACCAGGAAGGAAGTGGGAGTGAGGAAGGAATGAAGGATTGATTGGATTGGAAGATCCTTCTCGAATGTGTTGCCATGTGAAGTGTAGTGTTGCAAGTATGCGTTTATAATTTGAACTATTAATTGTGTAAAATAAGTACAGATAAATTAATGCGAATGGCGCAGACAACTCCCCCGGCCTAGAGGTTTTCCTCTAAACTAAAAATTTATGAGAACTTAAATTAACTTAAAAGGAATTTAATTTAGATGAAGTATAGAGTTAAGAAAAAATATTATTGTGTGGGTAGAGGACAAAGCCGCACTACCGGGCGTATGTAGGAACCGGAAGCCGTTCTAACCTTCACAGTCCTAACTATATTATCCTTTCCAGGATAAGTCGCATCTACGACACCTAAAGGCCAGCAGAGCGGGTGAGCGTTATTGTCTTTGATAATGACAATTGTACCTACTTCAATAGGCTTTGACGGTGTGTTCCACTTCTCCCGCTGTTGCAAGGAAGTGAGGTACTCCTGACTCCAACGATGCCAGAAGGAATGAGTTATTTTATTAAGAAGTTGATAACGCGATAACCGATTGTCTGAAATGTCTGTGACATCTTCAGCAGGTAAAAATTTAAGCGGAGTTACGTTTAAAAAATGATTAGGCGTTAAAGCACTAATATCAGACGGGTCAGAACTTAGAATACTTAGCGGTCGATTATTTAAAAGACATTCAATTTGAACAAGGACGGTACTAAACTCCTCGTATGTTAATATTTGAGAACCAATGACTTTAAAAAGATGAGTTTTGACACAACGAACATTAACTTCGCTGAGTCCATTAAAATGAGGACCGTAAGGCGGGCTATGTTTAAATCGTACACGATGTTCAGCTAGTTGTTCACCTATGTAATTTATATGAGATTTGGATTGAATTAAGGCGTAAATTTCGTTCAGTTTGCGCTTTGCGCCTATAAAGTTTGTGCCTCCATCACTATAAATCATAGCAACAGGACCTCTACGAGAAATAAAACGCTTAAAAGCGGCGAGAAATAAATCTGAACTAAGGTCAGAGACTAACTCTAAGTGTACTGCCTTAGTTGTTAGACAAACGAACACACAAATGTAAGCTTTGTGGCTCTTAATTCCGCGTTTTCGGATATGAGTAATGTAGAAAGGACCACAGTAGTCCACAGCGGTATTAACAAACGCTTTCGCTTGTGAAACGCGAAAGTCGGGTAGATCACCCATAGGAGGGTAAGTATTTTGAGGTTTAAGTTTAAAACATTTATTACAACTATGCACGCGTTGTCTTACAATGTTACGAGCAGATAAAATCCAGAATTTTTGTCTTATTATTGATAATAAAAGAGCGGGACCCGTATGTAAATTAGTTACATGATAAAAGTCTATTAAGAGTTGAGTAAAACGAGATTTAGTTGGGATTAAAATGGGGTGCTTTTGACCATAATCAAGTTGAGAATGAGTTAACCTTCCACCTACTCTGAGAATATTATTCGAATCCAGAAAGGGGTTGAGTTTAGCGAGACTTTTATTTATATTTTTATTAGTTTTTAAAGCGATAATTTCTTCGGAGAAATATCTACTTTGTACGTAACGTATAAGGTATATTTCTGCGGCATCCAAATCCGAAACGGTGATACAACCACGTGAGTTTAGTAACTTGCAGAAACGTAATATCAAAACCAAACTACGTAGTAAAATAGAATATTTAGAAATGCGGTCAATTAAAGATTGAATAGGTTGAGGACATTCTTGCGTTATTTTACTTGAGAGAGCGATATTTTTAGTTTCCATTAATTCCGAATTATTATTATTTAAATTGACCTTAAATGGCTTGATTGGCCACTGATTTAAGGGGAATGAAACCCAATGCGGAGCGTTAAACCAAAGAGTTAAATCTAATAATTGTTTAGGCGTTACGGGACGCGAAACTACGTCAGCGGGGTTTTCAGTTCCATCGATATGAAACCAGTGTTTAGCGGGTAATTTTGAATTAATTTCAACAATGCGATTTGCGACAAATGTATGAAATCTATGCGAGGGCGAGTGGATCCAGGTAAGCGTGACTGTTGAATCAGAAAAAGCAAAAATATTATTAATTTTACAGCGTTTACTTAAAACTTCTATAACTGAGTTCATTAAGTTTGCTAAGAGAAGAGCAGCACATAGCTCGAGGCGAGCTAAGGGCGTATTTTTAAGCGGAGCGACGCGAGATTTAGAAGTTAGTAAGAGGACTGATCCGTAATCTTCATCGTTAGAACTAACCCTTATGTAAACAGCGGCACCATAACAGCGCTCACTGGCGTCTGCGAACCCGAGGAGAGTGATATGAGAATCAGAAGTGATACCTACATGTCGCGGGAATTTTATTTGTTCGAGATAGGAAAGTTCTTTGTGAAATTGATTGAATTTATTTTCAATGTAAGCGGGTACAGGATCGTCCCAATCAAGTTCATGCTTCCAACATTCCTGAACTAAAACTTTCATGAATGCGGTAACTGGACCTATAAGACCTAAGGGGTCAAACAATCGAGCGGTTGCGGATAGAACGGTGCGTTTCGTACATTTAAGAGAATTACCATTTATTTTAAATTGAAAAGAGTCTTCTACAGGATTCCACTGCATACCTACAATTTTAGTATTATTATTAGCGTCAGCGTCAAATTCAATATTTTGCGGATTTAAATGAGTTGAAGGAATTTTATTTAAGAGTTCGGAACTATTAGAGATCCACTTTACGAGATTGAAACCGCCTGACCTGAACATGGCGACCATTTCTTGATATGTCCGCTCAGCTATATCAACGCCATCTAGCGAACATACGTAGTCATCCATATACATATGGTTTTCAGCCTCGTAAGCCGCGAGCGGGTATTTATCCCGACTATCAGATGCGAGTTGGCGAACTACTCTCATAGCTAAATAAGGCGAACTTGAGACACCGAAAGAAACGCGGTTAAATTCAAAAGTTGAAATTTCAGAATCTTTATCGAATCTGTATAAAATGCGTTGAAATGCGTGATGATCAGCGGAAAGATTAAGTTGAAAATACATTTTTTCGATGTCTGCAACTACAGCGACGGAAAACATGCGAAGGTTAATTAATAAATCGAAAATATTACTTTGTAGATTTGGACCTACATAAAGGAGATCATTTAGCGATTTACCTGAGCTAGTTTTACAGCTAGCGTCAAGCACGATGCGAGTTTTACTGGACTGTTTATCCGGACGGTAAACAGCACGATGCGGAATATAATAATGCGGGATATTGAGAGAGGGATCTTTGACCTTGGTCAAATAACCTTTGTCAATATAATCTTGAAGCGTAGCGTTGTAATTAGTTCTGATCTCGGGATCAGAATCTAACTTCTTTTCTAAATTAACGAGGCGGCGCATCGCCGTTGAGTGCGAATTTCCTAAGTCTGTACACGGAGCCTTAAATGGTAGCTGCACTGTGTATCTACCTGTTTCATCGCGAGAGTAAGTTAAATTAAATATTTGTTCACACGCCTGATCATCAGGACTCATGTGAATTTTATTAGGGACGCTTTCCAGCTCCCAAAAGCGTTGCGTAAGCGTATCTAAGCTAAGCGTGCTAGTAGCGCACAGAAAAGATTGCTCGCTTTTATTTTTGTTTGATTGCGTGGGGCGAGCGCGCGAAGCTATGCGAGGTTGACAATCAGCCCGACCCATGGCTATGTAGCCAAGGGTGGTTTCTACAGCGACGACCGAGGAGCCAGGTAAAGTTACCTTTCCACTTCCCAACAAAAGCGGGAAAAGCTCATTGCCGAGGAGGCAATCTATCTCACCGGGAACGTGGAACGCGTCATCAGCCATGGGTAAATTACGTAATGGAGCGAGATTTGTGATATCTATTGATACGTTGGGCAAGTCGTCAGTAATACGATCTAAAACCCGAGCGTGAATTGTATAATAACAGCGGTGATCAAAGCGGGAAAATATTTTGAATGTTGTAGTACCAAACGAGGGTATTTTTGCGTGACCTATACCATAAATAGAAGATTTGTCAGGAGTAATTTCTAAGTTTAAGCGTTTACAGCAAGCCTTAGTAATAAAATGACTCATTGAGCCTGTATCAAGAAAAACGCGGAGAGTATAAGGTTTATTATTATTGTAAGCGTATACGGAAGCGGTAGGCAACAAAACAGTTGTATTATTTTCAACGCACGAGGTAGCCGAAGTCACTGATAAACACGGACCGTTTGAATTTTCGCGCGCAACGTTATCACCTGCCGGCACGGGCGACGAATCGAGTGTCGCAGGAGCGGCGGACAGCGAAGGCGCGGGAGCGGGTGCGCGGGGCTCGGGCGCGCGGGGCGCGGACTGCGCGGAACCATGTTCGACTACCCGATTGTTTGAAAAGTTGTCTAAATGTAATAGCGAATGATGTTTACGGTGGCAAATCGAACACGTATTTGTTGACCTGCACATTTTAATATCATGAAATCCTAAACAATTACGACAAAACTTATGTTTGTTTACAAGATCTAATCTATCTTTAACATTTTGATTCATAAAAGGAGAACATCTATAAAGTGGATGTGAATCAGGGGATCCACATACCTTACAGGAACGCACTGGGGTGTCCTGGGTAGTACTCGCGAAGGCTTGGCTGTTTTTAGATTTAAAAGAGGATTTATTACTTCGGTATTATTAGTACGAACTTTAGCGGGGTTAGAGTGATTACGAAGCGTTAATATTTTACTTTGTTCTTTTAAAAATTGCGAAAGATGATTGAAAGTAGGTATTGCAATCTGACTATGCGATTGTTCGAAAAGGTTAACGACCTCTTTATCGAGCTTACTGAGTGCAATATCAGTTATTATAAAATCTGACAAATCTTGTATGTTCAAGCGACGTAAAGCGGCTTGAGCGGAATGAAACTGCTCAAGAAACGTATCAATAGATTGATAAGGTTTAAATTGAATCATTTGATGTAAATACATGGAAGCTTGTACGCGCGTATCTTGATATTTTTCTATTAAAGCATTCCAAATAAGTAGGTAATTATTAGCGGTAGGTATGATACCTGAGCAAACAGTTAATGCTTTGCCCGAGAGACAACCTATTAAATACTGAACCTTTTCGGCGTCAGTTAGATGCGAATTATCATGAATGAGACTTTTGAAGTTTTCATGAAAAGTTGTCCATTTGCTGGGTGTGCCATCAAATGAAGCAAGTTTTAGAGGCGGTAATTTGCGGTTTAAAAACTCGAATTTATTATTGTTATCGTTACTCCTATTTAGAGATTTATGAATGTTGGATTCTATTGCTTTTATATTACAATAGATCTCGTCAAATGCGGAAAGTGGGGCGTAGTTCGGCTTTGTCGTCGAACCACTTTCTAGTAAAGCTAAATTATAAGCATCCAGGGTTTCCATGAAGTTCGTTCTTAATTGCTCAAGGGAGCTAATTCGGGCTAAAAATTGGGATTTTAATGAAATATCTACGGAAACCTGTAGGCCGAGATCGTAAATCGATTGAAGAATTTGAAATAAATTTTCTTTTTTCGACTCAAACAGAAGTACTTTGGGATCTTCTTCTGCAGAACCATAGGATTCATTATCCTTACTACGCGTGGAAGTCATTTTTTAAGCGTTACAAATACCTAATTGAGTTTTTAACCGTCTATTAAATGAGTGAATGTAGGTATGCGAACTTGCGTGAACAAAATGGACTCGCCCGTGTGCGTTAAGTTTCGAGAATTATGTGAAAATATGCGTGAGATTAATAATATATTATTCGTTTATTTCAGATAAAGATTGTTTAAACTGAAATAAGATGCGTTTTTATTAAAATAACAGCGTTGATGAGAGATTGAGCGGGAAAATGTGCCCTCGTGGGCGCGTCTCGTGCGTAATGGCGGGTGCGTAATTGAGCGTTTTTATTCTTTTTATGCGAATAAATAGATAAATGCGATAAATATGATGTGTGTGATGAGTGGAGCGTAGATGCGTAGTAGATATGCGTTTTTTATTGGGTGAGAAGGACCAGAACACTTGGAAGGAAAAGGAGCTTACTTGGACGGGGAATTTTCAGTGCTGATGAGTCCCTTCGATAGCAGCTTTCCAGAGCCGGCCGGTTCGCGTATTATTTCCACCAAGTGTCACGAGAGGAATAGAGTTTTAAGATTCACCACACAGCACACACAGTTTTTAGGGTTTTTCGGTTTTAGCGGGAGCGGGCGCGGGCGCACGTCGTACGTGTCGCCAGTAGGGTAGCGGAATTGCGAGTGAGAGAGGGCGGGGGCGGTTTGAATGAGCGGAACCAGGAAGGAAGGGGGAGTGAGGAAGGAATGAAGGATTGATTGGATTGGACGATCCTTCTCGAATGTGTTGCCATGTGAAGTGTAGTGTTGCAAGTATGCGTTTATAATTTGAACTATTAATTGTGTAAAATAAGTACAGATAAATTAATGCGAATGGCGCAGACAACAACAATCTCGAATTTTAATAATACCATCACTGATCTTAACAACAACGAAATGATATTTAGTAAAAATTTAGAAATTTTATCAAATTATACCAAAAGCACTGATGCAATTCTATTTGATATAAATATTAAGCAGGATATTGATGAACATTTATCTTTGTTAACGTTAATTACATCAGAAGTCAATAACGAAATTTCAACTATTATAAATGCGATATTATTTACGAAAAATAATGCTTTACATCCAATTATTATAACTCCTGAACAATATATTGGTGAACTCAAGAAGACAATGTCATATTTACCTTTACAAACCAAATATCCATTAAGTTTGACGATTAATGATGCACCAGAATTATTGTCACTTGTAAACCTCGCATCTTACTATATGAATGATAAACTTGTTTTTGTTATTAAGACACCTTTAATTACTCAATCTAATTATGAATTGTATAACATTTTGCCTGTACCTTTAAGAAATAAGGATAATACTTTTATATTTATATTACCAAAAGAAAAATATTTTATGTTGTCAATGAACAAAATGCACTATACTTATCTTGAAAATTTAGATGATTGTAAAAAATTGTCACATGATTATCTTTGTAAATTAAATTCACCTTTATATTCTGTATATGGTAACCCCACCTGTGAAACTGAATTAATATTGGAAAAATCCAAAATACCTCTAGAATGTGATACTAGAATGTCATATATAAACCATGAACAATGGCATAAATTACACAATGGTAACAGTTGGTTGTTTGTTGTACCAGATAAAACAGTAGCTACATTAAGTTGTAAAAATCAAAAGCCAGTTGATTTTGATTTAACTGACACTGGAATACTATTGATTGCTAATAATTGTGAGTTATATACTGGAAATATTATATTACAAAGTGAAACTAAAGGATTGTTCAGTGAAAGGAATTCGTTTTTACCTGCAATAGATATAATTAATGATGATTGTTGTAGAAAAATCAAAGACAGGAATATAACAAAGATAGAATTTATACCCCTAAAAGCACATAAAAAAACTCGATATTGAAAGTTTAAATTTAGCTAGTACGAAAATTGATCAAATTGATAAGTTAATTAATGAAATAGAAGACGACTCAATATTTAACAAAGTTGTTAATAATGTTTATTTTGTGTATATTTTTATGTCAATTGTAAAAGTATTGGGATTTTATCTATTGTATCGTCTGGGAAAATATATTTACAATCGTAAATTCTTTAGTACAAGTCGAAGTAGAATGTTAGCACTAGAAGATTCGAAAACTTGTTGTTCTAGAATTACAAATTGTATAACGTTTAAGGTTAATAATAAGAATGATATAGAGCTAGAAGAAATGCCATCAACTAGTTCAGATAATAATGTAATTACAGCACCATTACGTAGAAGTAGTCGAATTGCTCAATTAAAAACTAACTAACTAAATAGTGTTTAACTAGAAATTAAGTTATGTAATTAACAATAATATGTTTAATGTTTAAGTTTAAATGTGTTAAGAAACTAGAAAATATTGTTAAAAGACAACCCGTTGTCTTTCTTAATGGGGGAGGATTGTAATGTACATGCTACCATAAGCGCGCCAGTGTAAGTTTCCATTACTAATGATTTATTTATATTTCCCATCAATTAGAGTATGGTAATGATTTGTTGATTCTTAAATGATGCTAAATGATGTTATTTTCAAACGATGTTATTGTGACCTTTGAGTTGTTTATTTGGCGTCCTTAATGAATGTAAGATAAAGTAATAGTATATAAAGGGTCCTCTCTCCCATCAAATCAGAGTCCTGCCTGGTCTGTCGTAAGACAATCATCTCGGTTACGTCTGCAACATTGTTAAACACGTAAGCACATTAAAAGTACTTATAATCTTCGCTGGTGTTGTATTATTGATAAAGAACCCCTTCCGACCCGTCGAACATTACAGAAGTTATCCTTGAATTATCAAAAAAAAAAAAACATTACATGGCCGCAATGAGACATCTCCTTTGTTAGATAAATAAAACACTAGCGAATGGCATCGCGGCGGCGGCGCGGTGGCGGCGCGGCGGCGGCGCGGTAGCGACCGTGTACACAGCCTAGAGGCGCGGTAGCGGCGCGGCGGCGGCGCGGCGGCGGCGTCGTGTACATGAGCGCTAATGTCTCAGTTATTTCGTATTGCTAAATTAATATAGTGCGATTGTTGAAACTTCAAATCCAGTGAAACATTGGAAACAATGATTTTTTTATAATTTCGAATAGATTATGGACAGCAGAAGTTAGATAACATAGAAAAATAGCAATTCTTAACCCGGCGTCATTGAGGTTGGGTCAAAATGACCCGGCTGGATTTGAATTTGGAATATTTTTGAAAGTGTGCGTACGACGCTGCCCTTCTGTACAGTAGCTGGAGCCAATAGTGTGTTCTAAGGTCTTCGCACATTATAACAACTCCACGCCAACGCGGCAGCAACTCTACTCACACTCTCGATGAGTAGTCAACTAGTTGATCCACCCAATGGTCACTAGTGGACAACGCGGTGTCAAGGAGTGGCCAACGCGGTGCCAACGAGTGGGTTATTCAACAGACAACTCGTCTAACCTCAGTTTTCGGTTAAATTTTGTCCAAAGAAGTCGTGTTGCTTATGAAATGGCTGGCAAATGGTTGCCCGTCACGCGTCAGTCGCAAACGCATAGTCGTTACGTGGACAACGTGTGGTCGTTGCGTGGACGACGTATGGTCATTGCGTGACAAACGTGTCGGGGTTGACCTCTAGTGTACGATGCGTAGGCCACTCGTTGTACACTACTTTATAATCATTTTTTGAAATTGAACCTTGAACATATGATACAGGGCTTAAATTTCAATGTCTAGCATAGAGTCGAGTCGCCGGTGAGTTGTTATAATGTGCGAAGACCTCTAAACGTTTCTTACGAGAAATCAATGTGACAGCCACCGAGCTGGAAGCTACACGCGTTTAATTTTCAAAAAGGTAATTTTGACCCATCCTCACAATTGACGTTACCATTTTGTGCCATTATCAATTAATCAATTTTTATCAATGTTTATTGATTTTTGGTGTGTATGTTAACGGTTTTTTCTTTTCGCTTTTCGATTTTATTTCTACTCACTTTCGTCGATACACTTTCTCATAAGAGAAATCAGATTCCTCTAAAATTTACATATTTTCAGTGTAGGTAATCACCTACGCACATTTTTTTTATAATGTCAATCATCAAATAAGCTTCTCTTCAGTCTTCCTACCCAGAGCAGAGCGAGAAGGACTGTCAAACTCGTACTGACAAAAATTCACGGTGTCCTTCAACAGCCCTTTACGTTCCGGGGTCACGGTAATTCGTAAGACCCGCGACCCCGACAGATTTTGCCCTCTAAATGAGCCCCGACATTAGCTGACACTCTTTGAGGCGCGCGTGGAACACAACACAACACGCGCCGTCGACCCGGGCATGGTTCATGGTCGGACAGCGAGTCGCCCATTACTCCCAGTCCGCATGCCCACACCTACGGTGGCCGGGCTCATCTAGCGACGTCTGTCGTCGTGGGCGTGGTAGCACTGCGGCTGGCGTGAAAGGTGGGCACTGTCCTCTACCTCACGCGTTCCGCCTCCTCCTTAGCTGACTGAGGATACTTTTTGGGGAAGGATTTGTTAGTGAATTATCAGAAAAGTCTCGTGCAAAATTACGCGATGTCCGTAAACAGTTTCAAGTGTGTCCTGCTAAATGGGACCGCAAAACAAAGCACACAAATCAAGCTGGCCCCAAATATATTTGTCCTGAACACCTCATATATTTTTGTAGTCACTGCGTCTCTAACGATGAGTGTAATAAGTGTTTTTATTTTTTTTCTAAAAGACATAATCCTTCAGGTTAGAAAAATGCCATAAGTATACAAATATACTGATTACTATAATGACAATATCCTAAAAGCACAAGAGATCCCTGTTTCGTTACTTTTTTTAAAGTTTATGTAAAATTTTATTAAACCTGATTATATATTTCTGAATTATGTTTTTCTTTTCTATTTTCAACAAATAAATACTCTAATAATTGTATAACAACACAGTTTACGAATACACTCAATAACTATGGAAATATCTCGATTTTAATATACGGGTAATATTGACCCACCTCAACGCCCATGTGCCTATTTCCTACCACAATGACGCCGGGTTAATATCGTCTATCTATCTATCCATAAGTTTGCCGTATTTCATTATTAGCCAGAATTTGATCCTTACTATTAACACTATCAAATGGTGTGATAATACAGGTTGTGATTTTTTTTTTCAAAATTAGCGGGTTCGATTTTTGGCCACGATTATTGATTTTTCTAAAATCCAATGATACAGTTAGTTTTCGGAAAAATCGGTTTCGAGACTCTATTCAACGTTTTTCGATATTCCTCATAGTTAAAAATATAGCCGTCTACGATCAGTTCAAAAATTCGCTCTGTGTATTTGACACTTTTTCTTGTGACAATAAATGTAAAAAAAAAAAAAACAAAAAAAATCGAAATGTTAAAAGTTTTAAAAAGTTTCGGTTTCGGTTTCGGTTTCGGCCGAAACTGAGAGCAAGGCCGAAGGTTCGGTTTCGGTTTCGGTTTCGGCTGAAAAATCAGTTTCGGTTGGACACTAGTTTTTAACTAACTTCCACCCAACACGTTGACATTACAGCCAAATCAATGTTGTATAATGAGATAGCGACTACCATACTTAATAATTATTTTTAAACGCATTAACGCATGCGATGCGCATCGTAAAGATGATTATTTTGAGGAAAGAAAAATTTCAGATTGCAAGCGGGATTCGAACCCGCGTCTTCTGGATAGGTACTCCAGACGCCTTAACCAACTAGGCTATTGCAACCCACACTTGCAAGCTGAAATTCTCCATTCCTCATTTGAACGCTTTTCGGTAGCGTAGCGCCATCTCTTGGGTTAGTTTTTAACTAACTTCCACCCAACACGTTGACATTACAGCCAAATCAATGTTGTATAATGAGATAGCGAACGTGTTGGGTGGAAGTTAGTTAAAAACTAACCCAAGAGATGGCGCTACGCTACCGAAAAGCGTTCAAATGAGGAATAGAGAATTTCAGCTTGCAAGTGTGGGTTGCAATAGCCTAGTTGGTTAAGGCGTCTGGAGTACCTATCCAGAAGACGCGGGTTCGAATCCCGCTTGCAATCTGAAATTTTTCTTTCCTCAAAATAATCATCTTTACGATGCGCATCGCATGCGTTAATGCGTTTAAAAATAATTATTAAGTTACGACGAGTTAAAACTAGAAGCTATTAATTTTTTTAATTAAATTGCATTTTCATAGGTCACTATCTCAGGAGGTTTGGTAGTTATTCCACAGACTTAGGTCACGTTAGGTAGCCTGGGTAACAGCCTAGCGTGATCTAACATTTATAACGATATATCTATGTATTTCAGGAGTCTAGGGCCTGATTAATGATAGACACAAAAAAAAAACTTTATTAACCCTTTAGCTCGCAACGACAAGCCGGCTCAACGCTCACTTTAAAAAAATGGTGATAAAAAATTAGACACTTTTTATAAGTTTTTATTTGATGCCCACAATTAATAACTAAAAGCAAATGTAAAAAGAAAATAGTTTGACATTTCTGTAGACATTGTACGTCAGGTTTTTGCAAAATGACATCACGGTCGTAGTGACACCGCGGATTACAAATAATTTAATTTAATAAAAAATATTTTTCAGAGTTTTTTCTGATAGTGGACACCGGTATTTTATTTCTAGAAGGCTATTCTATTATTATAATTACAAATTACTACATTGTATTGACTAACTTGCGATCACAGAGTTCATAAAGTGATATGTTGAATATTCTCAACGTTGCGCCTTAACCGGAAAAGTACTTCGTAATATGCATGTTGAGCATGTTCAACATTGCGGCTTTGCTAATGATTTACTTAGCATGAATAAATATATAAAATATATATATATTGATGTTTTGTCCAATATATTTTATTTATTGACATGCTATGGATGTGTTTTCATGTTTTTTTGTTCTGCTAGCTTCATATTTAAGCCAATATGGCAAAGAACTCTGAAAGTTATGTCACTATTTTTGCCAAAGAATGCTCCATCAGAAAGTAGCAGTACCTACTAGTACTGACGATGAAGTTATTTGAAGACAGGACGATAGAACGTGAAACCTCGTATTCTAGCTCCAATCCCTGGTCAGAGCCTTAGTCACTAAATAACTTGGACCTTGATAGTTCTACAAATGAGTCTCTCATGCCTGTCATATCCGATGAAAAAACTGGTCAATGGAACAGTTTTTTCATCGGATAAGACTCGTAATGAATAACATGTTCCCTCCATATAAAACTTCACATCACTTTCCAGTTCTCCAGTCAGTTTCGCCTATTTGATCACCTCAAGTTTCATCTATTTTGTCACCTAAGTTTCATCTGTCTTATCACCACAAGTTTCTACAAATATATCGCTCCAAAAGGCGAGCGAATACAATACCTAAAATTGAAGCATATAAAACAACAAGTAAGCAAGAAAACTGCGGGTAAATGGAAAACTGCTGAAAAATTAAGACATGCAGCACATTTAGAACCAACAGTGTACTTGAAGTTTCGCTGTATTCAAGATCGATGTCCCCTTTAGACTACTTTTACAGGTTTTTTTTTTCAGAAGATGTTGGCAATAATTGATTAAAGATCATACAACATACATACTTAAATTCTGTACAAAATGATGCTGCCAAATATCTCTAATGGGGACAAATATCTCTCCAAATATCTCTATCGAGACTTTTTAGCCATAACTCTTATGATGGGCGTAGTAGAAATATCATCATATAGGATTATTGGAGTCGTGAATTAAAATATCTTCTGATTGTAGATATCATGCCGGTCAAAATGTACGAAAAAATCTGAAAAAATATTTTCATACGATTTTTTTTTAATCAAAAAGGAACAGTTCTTATAACCATCATGTGTAACAGTAGATAACTAGGGTGATTTATCATTCATATTTATAATTGTCATGACTGATTGTTCTTTTTATGTCTTTTTCAATTGTATTTTTATATAAAATGCGTGATAATTGTGAATAAGGGTTTATTTTATTAAATTCGTAAAAACCTACATACATCGCAATGTCGTAAATACTCAACGTTCATTTTACCACCTTATTTCTTCAATACATCGCAACGTTGAGTATTTTTAACGTATGTTTCTCCAAAGACTACATAAACTAGATTTTTTAACACATTTTTCTGTACATATATACACTATTTATATACATATAAACTAAAAAAAAACACAAAAATACAGATTTTGTTTCCTTGCGAACTAAAGGGTTAAAGAAACAAATTGTGTACACGACATCTTGCAACGTCAAATGAGTGGGTTTTCGAACGGATTATGGGTTTAAAAGTTAGGTCCAGGCCTAGGTCTCAGTCTAGGCTACCTGGATATACAAAAACGAAACTACTATAACTATAAACCCACTCAATTGAGGCTACAAAATGCACTGTACTTACGGTTTTACATCGAATTTTTTTTAACGGTTAAGTTCTATTTAAAACACTATAAACACTATATTTCACGTAACTGTCTATAATTTTACTAAGTCATTATGAACACTATGAACACTGTAAACACTTCAGTGTCAAACATGCGCTTGAGCAGCATAGTCGTGTTCGGCGCGGTTATCGCCGCTGCGCAGTGTTATACCACAGTCTAATAATCCTACAGTCGTCCGACGAAGACGTCTAGACAGGGCAATCGTGCGGGGTGTGAGAGGTGAGACGCGGGTAAGCCGAGCCCAACTTGGGAACAAAACGATGTTACTATGTTGGGCTCTATCATTCAGGGCTATCGCGTGTGACGTGCGTATTTATTTTTATTTTTTCATTTAAAATGGCCGACCCGCGCACGCCTTTTTTTTTTAATAGGTTATTGCACAGGGCATCTGTTTGGAAATTCTACTAATATTATATTTATATGACTGTGTTATAATTTGTATGTCCCATGACAAGATGGTGGACTTTTTTTATTAATTACCAAGGGTGAATTTCGAGATGGCGCACGTATTTTAATTTACCAAGTACGGGTATCAATTTTGAGTTTATTAGGGGTCCTTGTCAAACAAAAAGACAAACAAAAAAGCCATCCTTTTTGAAATCCAAGATGGCGGAGGTCATTTTCTTATAATTTGATATGACGTGTCAATTTCGAGGTTATTTGGGATGCTTGTTACGAAAAAGTTATTCTTTTTGTAATCCAAGATGGCGGACGTCATTTTCTTATAATTTGATATGGGTGTCAATTTCGAGGTTAATTAGGGTGCTTGTACAATAAAAATGCTGTGTTGAATGAGGCAAAACTTATTTAATAATGAAATCACTGGGATCTATGTGTGGTTCGTACAATGGTGCCGAGCCAAGAGGGCAAAGTAGCGATGTTGCCAGTATAAAATTATAAACTAAATATTTTACCATAGGCAACATTGAAATCGACTATTAATTTTATTACAAAATGTTTTATGTTTGATATTGAATCGAACATAGTTGCGCGGGCAAGAAGTTATACAAAGAAAGAGTCTTTATAACCCAGCAAACAAACTTTAAGAAAATACACAAGTACATAGTTACAAACTCAATAAAATTAATTTTACTTTAAATGAATTAACTACAAACTTAGAAAAATCTAGTCTGAAGTAGCTCTATACAATCAAAACAATATGAGCAAAATGACTGAAAATATTTATGCCTTACTCTATTAATCAAAGAATGATAGAGATGAAAACAATATAACAACTTAATTATTATAAAACTTATGTGATATTGCTTAGTAACTAACTTAGGTATAAAGGACCCATGAAGTAGGTGGGCACATGACCTAAATAAATTATAGAAAAACACACTTACAACAATATGAAAGTTAGATACCTAAGCACAATTTCAGTAAAACCAACTATTCAAACAAAAATAATACAGTAGGTTTTAAGCATAAGATAAATAAGTACAATTTTAAACAATAGGAAGAGGGCACAACTTGGATATAGACCTTACAAAGGTTTTGTTCTTACATTTAACTTCAGCAACCCTTACATTTTTATCATTGCCAGGAAACACTTTAACAATGCGAGCCAGTGGCCACTCTAGTGAAGATGAATTTACATTTTTTATCAAAACAAGATCACCTTCTTTCAAATTAGGAACATTATATTTCCACTTGGGACGGTTCTGCAACTGAGTTAGGTAATCTGAAACCCAAGCTTTCCAAAAGTCTTGCTTTAATTTTGTAACCAGCTTCCAAAATTTTAAACGATGTGACGGAATTTCCGTCAGATCTACTTCGGGGTAAGTAGTCAGAGCAGTCCCAATAAGGAAGTGTCCAGGCGTTAAATACGTTCCTTCCTTAGGGTCTAGGGAAAGCAGGGGCCGGGAGTTCAACACACCTTCTATCTGAACTGCAACCGTATTGAATTCTTCGTAAGTCAAGCACAAGGTACCAACAACTCTTTTAAGGTGGTGCTTGACGCTCTTAACACCTGCCTCCCATAGCCCTCCAAATTTAGGTGAATAGCTAGGTATAAACATAAACTGAATATAATTATCTTTACAAAATTTATAGACAGACTCCTTATGAGTTTTTGAATTATTCAATTTGTAAAGCTCATTTAATTGATTTTGTGCTCCTTTAAATGTTTTTGCATTATCGCAAAAAACTTTTGTGGGCATGCCTCTTCTAGAAATAAAGCGGTTAAAACATGCCAAGAAGTTTTCAGTAGTTAAATCTGATACTACTTCTAAATGTATTGCCTTAGTGGCAAAACAAACATATAGTGCAATATACCCTTTAGTTACTAACGGTTTTCGAATCCTAGCAATTTTCATGCTAAATGGACCGCAAAAATCAATGCCAACATGCTGAAAAGGCCTGGTAGCGGTGACTCTATCTGTAGGTAGAGAGCCCATAAGTTGCTTTGCAGTTTCAGCCTTCAGACGAATGCATTTTAAACAACGATGTACTACCTTTTTAACCTCCCTAATGCCACTTATAATCCAAAACCTCTGTGAGAGCGAACTGAGTACTAATCTAGCGCCAGCATGCAACAATCTGTGGTGCTCTCTTTCGATCAAGGAAGTGATATGACAACTCTTAGGGAGAATAGCAGGGTGCATCTTATCTTGTGGAATGTTTGCATTCTGCAACCTACCGCCAACACGAAGAATACCGAAGCCATCAATAAAGGGAGACAAACTAGCTATGTTTGACTTTACTTTTTACCAGATAATAATTGCTTAATTTCTTCCGCAAAATAACGCTTTTGAACACAGCGAATTATTACTAATAATGCATAATGCCATTCATTAGTGCTCAATGCAGAGTCATTAACTTTATGTTTTTTGGAAATATTATTATAAAATCTATAGATGTACCCAATTACAGCTTGAAGTTTATTAATATTAGAAAATTTATTAAATAATTCAAAATCCACTGGCTCTACACTATGTGCAAAGCAAGGGATTGCCTCTTGGTCCAGAAATACTGGTTCCTCGAAATTTTCGAGAACATGGATTCCATGCTGGTAAGCTGGATCCGCTAACCCTGGCGCACCATGCCACCATAGAGCTCTATTCTGCAAGCTTTGCGGATCTACACCACGCGAGAGCAGGTCAGCGGGATTATCAGCCGACTTCACATGAAACCAAGAGGATTTATTAGTCAATGACACAATTTGTTTAACTCTATTATTTACATAGGTGTTAGCCTTTATTTTTTGAGATGCTATCCAGGCCAACACAATCTGTGAATCAGTGTACAAGAAAACCACGTGAGGGAATCTAGAGGTAAGTACCTTGCTCACTCTATGTACCAGCTGTGCCAGCAATAAAGCGCTGTTCAGCTCTAGCTGAGGTATTGTCAGCTTTCGCGATAGAGGAGCTACACGGGATTTCGAGCATAAAAGATTACTATTTACGGTGCCATCTTTTTTAACAACTCTAAGGTAGAGGCAGCAACCAAATGCTTTCATTGAAGCGTCAGCATAGCCTACTAATTCTATTATGCAAGAATCATGGCACTGTATGTATCTAGGAACTGAAATTTTTCCCATTAATTTTAAATCAGTAATAAATTTTGTCCACAGCTGTAAGTAGGTGTGTGGTAGAATGGTATCCCAATCAATCTTTGCAGACCAAATTTTCTGCATTATTAATTTGGCCCCTACAATTATTGGACCTATTAGACCCAAGGGGTCAAAAATCTTACCAATATAACTAAGTACCTTTCTTTTGGTATTTAAATTGTCCTCACAATGTGGGGTTTGAAAATGAAAATTATCTAAATTAACATCATATTTAAGTCCTAGCGTTTTGACAACATTATCATTATTGAGATCTACATCATCAAAGAATCTACGCTCTACAGGAATACTCTCCAGAACAGAAGGTAAGTTTGAGCACCACTTATGCAATCTAAAATTACCTAACTTAAGTAGCTCTACCAATTGGTCTCTCAAAACGGAGAGCTGCTGTACATCATCACACCCAGATAGTACGTCATCGACATACGTATTTTTAAACATAGCATTAGCGGCAAGAGGATACTTATCACCATACCTATTTGCTAACTCTATCAAACATCGGGTGGCCAAAAAGGTAGAGGCTTTCATACCATAAGTTACGGTTTGTAACTGCAAGCAAGCTATAGGCTTACCTGGGTCATCCCTCCACAAGATGTTCTGAAGACTTCTATGGTCTGAATTTATAAAAACACATCGAAACATTTTTTCAATGTCGCATATTAAAATGTAAAGGTATGACCGAAATAAAAGGAGGATATCAAATAGTTCACCCTGCACCACCGGCCCCTTCAGCATTACATCGTTCAATGAGATCTTGTTTTTACTTTGCATACCACCATCGAAAACCGTCCGTAACTTCGTGGTTTTGCTCTCTTCATTGAATACAGCATGATGGGCTAGAAAGTAAACAGAGCCACAATTAATATCATATGAATTGATGTCTACCTCTTTAGCATGTCCCATAGCGACATACAGGTCAATGAACTCCTTATACTGTACAAATAATGCAGGATTTTGTTTAAATTTCCTTTCCAAAGATAAAAAACGCTGCCAAGCAACTGAGAACGAATCTCCAAGTTGTAGCTCATTTTTTGAGGTGACTAGAGGTAAATCAACATAAAAAGTTTTATCCTTCAGCTGTACAGACTGTTTAAAACTAGCTTCTGCCCTTTGAGACTCATCTGATACTTTGGCTACAGGCTCAGGAAAACTTTCAGATAACCAAAACTTTTCCATCACATTTTCCAACTTGTTTTCATCACAGATAGCTGCATTAGATACTATATTGTAACAGAAAGACTGATTACAAACATTCATCCTGCCGGCGACAACATAACCAAATACAGTATTCTGCAATGTAGGACCATCTAAAATTCTAAAACAATTGTTCAACAATGAATTAAAATAAATGTCTGCACCCAACAATATTGATATTTCCAATGGAATGTTGAAGTTATTATCTGACAGCTGAACTTCCTTGGGAATATTTAATTTAGTGACATCAATAAATTGCTGCGGCAGAGGTGTAGTTATTTTTTCAACAATATGACACTTAATATTGAATTTAATATTTTTATGTTGACATGAATTAATGCAGAAACTTACTACTTTATTTAATTTGGTGGCCTTGTTGCCTACTCCAATAACATTGGTATCCTGCAAGGTGGGTGTCAACCCTAATTTGTTTACTAAAGAGCTTGTCACAAATGAGGCTTGGCTGCCACTATCGAGCAATGCCCTAACTTGAATGTCTCGACCATATTTGTCAGAGACTTGTACCATAACAGTAGGTAATAAAACATTGCATGGTGAAGCATTATTATTATTGGAAAATAATGATACAGGAGCCTCCTCCTTTTTATCTTCCCTATGCAACAATGAATTATGTGAGCTTTTACACACTTTACATTTAAATTTATACTTGCATATTTTGTCTCCATGTGCTCGCAAACAAGTGGAGCATAATTTATTAGCCTTTACAAAGGACAGACGAGTCTCTATAGGGACCATCTTAAATTTGGGACATTTAAAAATAACATGATCATTTTTATCACAAAACTTGCACAAACTTTGTGCCTGTGAAGAGACATTTGCAACCTGCATCGCAGATTTAGAATTAATTTTAAATGGAACTGTATCCTCCAGCGCCATAGCACGCTTCTCGAGGAAGTTAATAAATTCTTTAAGAGTCGGAATCTTACTAATATCCCGCTCCAAATTAAATGCCCTTTTAGTATAAGGGTCTATTTTCTTATAAAGTACACAAATTATTATATGATCCCAGTGTTCAACAGGTTCCTCTAAATTTTTTAATGCATGTAATTGCTGATTTAAATTAGAAACCAAGGTCCGGAGACCCGATGCAGTACATTTCTGCATTGACGGCATGTCCAAAACTATATCTAAATGACCAAAAATCAACCGGGTTGGATCATGATATCGTTTCTCTAATAATAGTAAAGCTTCTTTATATGATTTATTGATGAGTGGCAAGTTTATTATAACTGCCAATGCTTCATCTAGAAGGTATTTTCTTAAATAGAATAGTTTTTGGACATCCGTCAAAGAATTATTATTGCCAATCACCGCTATAAAGAGATCATGGAATGGTTTAAACTTGGTAAAATCTTTGCCATCAAATGTAGGGATTTCAACAGTGGGTAATTTAGAACTAGAAACACATGTTGTCTGAAATGATTCCGTTTTGGAAATTACCTTTATAGTCTCATTGATCTTCGCCAATGTTGTGAAATACCTGTCTTCAAATAGTCCCACATCTTCCGTATCTTTGTCATCCCCGCTTAGAATATCCAGTTGGACACTCTCGTACTGCGTTGACGCCGACATTAGCTTCTCCTTCCGTGCCGCAAGGAGATCTACCGTAGCAGAGGCTAAATTTATGGGATCGTTCACATAGTTCTCGATCCGAGTTAGCGTAGCCTTACACTGGGTGCGTATTAATTTTAGCTTTTTTAAATCCGCCATTTGGATAGCTGAAAACCCTAAACAATAGCACTATCACTTCACTTTTTAGCAGAAATATCGCTTTAAAACTAAAACACTAACTTTTTAGCACTTTTAAAACTTTGTTTCTTCGGATCACAACAAACAACAACAGGTGAAACGTCAGCTGTCAACGTTGAAGTGTCAAACTCAATTGACATTAGTGATGTCAAAGTCGAGTGACGTAACGACACCAGCCCGTAGGGTCAATCTTCAATTTTCACAATTTCGGTATAGTGGGTACTTTTGCATCCATATACCAAATTCAGCAAATCCGCCGAATTTCTTCGTTTTCTCTTCTTTGGAATGCTGATGATGCTCAACTTACGCAAACTGAGCGTTTTCCTTCGCTGAAATAGACTGATATCACCCAATTTGGGTGAAATTCCGCCGCGCAACCGACACTGTCGGCGCACAACCTCGCCGGCCAATTTTGCCGAATCAGTGCAAATTTTGCAAAATAAAAACTCACTGAATGGTTGAAGGACCACAAACAGCATGTACAATAAAAATGCTGTGTTGAATGAGGCAAAACTTATTTAATAATGAAATCACTGGGATCTATGTGTGGTTCGTACAATGGTGCCGAGCCAAGAGGGCAAAGTAGCGATGTTGCCAGTATAAAATTATAAACTAAATATTTTACCATAGGCAACATTGAAATCGACTATTAATTTTATTACAAAATGTTTTATGTTTGATATTGAATCGAACAGTGCTTGTTACGAAAAAGCCATTCTTTTTGAAATCCAAGATGGCGGACGCCGTTTTTTTCTTAGAATTTGATATGGGTGTCAATTTCGAGGTTAATTGGGGTGCTTGTTACGAAAAAGTTATTCTTTTTGAAATCCAAAATTGTGGACATCATTTTTTCTTTAGAATTTGATATGGGTGTCAATTTCGAGGTTAATTGGGGTGCTTGTAAAGAAAAAGCCATTCTTTTTGAAATCCAAGATGGCGGACGCCGTTTTTTTCTTAGAATTTGATATGGGTGTCAATTTCGAGGTTAATGGGGTGCTTGTTACGAAAAAGCTATTCTTTTTGAAATCCAAGATGGCGGACGTCATTTTTTCTTTAGAATTTGATATGGGTGTCAATTTCGAGGTTAATTGGGGTGCTTGTAACGAAAAAGTCTTTTTTTTTTTAAATCGAAGATGGCGGGCGTCAATTTAAATGTATTACGCCAATTCCGTGATAAATTGGGGTGCTGGTTACGAAATGCCATCTAAATAACTTAAATCTGTCTCGAGTTGGTCCTATAGTAAAAGTTGTTCATTTTGGTAGTCTGTAGCAATTTGTTTTTCACATGTATGTAAGTACCCTTTCGGTTAGAATATACTTATTATTTATTAATTTGTATTGTATTTATGATATTTATTTGGAAGTTAAAATTAAAATAAAATCGCAGTCCACGTTGTCAGTGTCACATAGTAACTATTTATCAAATGCATCATTTCAATTTTTAAATCTCTTAGTATACGTCTTATCTGCATTTTTTATTTTCATTCAACTTCTTAATAATACATGCAGTAAAGAGGGGGTTAAAACTTGTTTTCATTATTATATAAGTGTATAATATTGTTTTCATTATAATTCTGCCATCCATGTTGATTTGCAATAAATAAATAATTTCATAAATATTCTTTACTTGTGACAACCCTGGCCGATGCATAACTGTCTAGACGATGTCGGCATTTTACCCGAGATCAAAGGCGTCATCCTACTGTATGATTTCTATACTGTGGTTATACTTTACGAACCGGAGTGCATCAAATACAAGGAGATTAAACATAAGCAAGCAGCGGCATTACGCCGGGTGACATCGTGCTCATACTATCCTGGTACTTCAAGCAACATACGGCCACAACCAAGGTACAGTGTACACCCCTTTCACTGTATTTACAAATCGGCGCACGCGCAGGCGTGGCTCTAAAAGGACATCGAACACCAACTCCACCCACTTATCGGTAATTCGTCAGCTTAACTCCGCCCCCTCATTAGCTCTCATTAGTAACAATAGATCAAAAACCGAAGTGGGTGTGACACGTCTAATTAGTGAACTACGGAAGAACAGTGATACAATACGAATACTTCGGCACTATCATAAATGGTCTCCTAGTAACTGCTGCTACTGACTGAACCTTGTTAATAGAGGACGAACGGAACATTTGAATGATTGGCACCAACCAGTGACATCAGCAGCAACGTAAATTTAATAGCCCCTATACTTTTCGGCTACGTTTCCACGACTTCATTACTTCCTGGTAACCGGAGTCACATCACAGTTCATCGTGAGAAAAGCGAAGGATCCGCGTCGTCGGAAATAGAATTTGGAGCTTGATTCAAACTAACATCTAATAAACCTCTTCGTTTCCCTAACCTCCTGGTACCAATAATGAGTGAAACTGGCAATAACTCGCCTTCAGAATATGACATCTCGGCGCAAATGGATATTTCAGAGCATGAAAACCAAGTTACTCCTCCTAACTTCGTATCTCAACGCATAAGACGAGTAGATGAGCACCAATACCGGAATGATGACTTCCGTGCCTTCAAAGAGGAAATGGTCAAAATGATCTCAAGTCTGATTGCGGAACAACAATCGAACTCAAAAAATATACCCAACACTGATGGAAATAAAAACTACTAATGCCAGCATCGAGAATGCAATGACCGTTCTGTCGGCTCAAAATGAAGACCTAAAAAAGAAGATTGATCTTTTGGAAACCCGGGTGAAGAAAGATAACGAATATATAACTATTCTAGAAGAAAAAATCGAGATCCTCGTTGCAGATGCAACGAGGATCGCGAAAAACCAACTTTGAAATAAAAAACGTTCCTAAAGTCCAACAAGAATCTAAAGATAACCTAGTACAGATGGTTGTAACATTATCCCAAGCTGTAAACAGTACCATACATATCAAAGATATTGCAGACATATACAGAGTGCAAAATAAGCGCAGTAACACTAAAAACAGCACTGTTGTGGTGGAGCTGAGTTCAACATTAGTTAAAACAGACTTTATTAAAAAGACGAAAGACTTTAATAGAAATAGTAAAGAAAAACTCTGTGCGAAGCACCTTGGATTTAAGACAGGAGAATATACGCCAATCTACGTCTCAGAACAATTAACCACAAAGGGAGCCAGGCTATTTTATTTAGCCCGCGACTTAGCTAAGTCACGAGCCTATAAATTCTGCTGGACTTCCTACGGAAAGGTATACGTTAAGAAGGACGAAGCTGCGCCAACCATAATTATAAACAGTGAATCTCAAGTGAATAATCTAATGCAACAAAAATGACTAGCTTTAGTTATTTCTCAGCTACGGTTACATAAAATTATTTTTGTATTTTGTTCAGAATCATATGGCCCTAAGATTAATTATTATTTTAACTTTACACTATTTAAGCCTAAAAATGTAAATCAATCGCGCTCACTCTCAATACCCAAACATTCAATTACACTCTCATTCATGAAGTCTACTCTCACTCAAACACCTTACACCTCATTACACACAATCACACTACTCACACGCTTCTATCCATTCACAACAAACTCCACACTCCACATCTACAAAAATATGACTAATATTGCAAAGGAACGCATACCATTCATTCAATATAATTATGAGTAACACATTACAAGCCATAAACAATATAGACAGTTCAGAAACTGCACTGTCCTTTACCTGTTCCCCTGGGGACCTTAATCGATTAATAAAACGAAATCCTACGGATATTGTCATCGTGACGCAAAACATACGAACTATTTACTCCAACCACAACGACCTGCTACTGAACCTGCATAGTTTAGAAACCACTATAGACCTAATAATATTAACCGAATGCAGACTCGACAACGCCAAACCCATACCTCAAATACCTAACTATCTATCCTACCAAACTACCAATCACCTAAACAAAGCGGATGGAGTTGTTGTCTATGTTAAAAATACTCATAGGTCTTCAGTAAATGAAGTAAAATTGACACATGCATCCTGCCTACAAATAAATATTCACCCTGATCTAACAGTCCTGGCTATCTACCGGTCCCCCTCAAAACCAAAATCCGATGAATTTATAATTTCATTAAATGATCACTTCTATCTATTCTTCTATTATCTATTATTATTACATATAATAAAACTGTAGAAAAATAATTTTTGTACATTAAAAAAAAACTCAAAAAATGTAGCCAGCGTGTTAAAGGACAACCAATAGAACCCATTTCTAGCATTTTTAGAATTTTTGTCTGTTTGTCTGTTTGTATGTTTATTTGTTCGGGCATCACGTAAAATGTACGAAAGCTATGTAGATAAATTTAATACACAACGACTGACCGTAACTCGAAGTAACATTTAGTTTTTGTTTCATTGAAATCGGATCTAAAGTGTTCCAGAAGTAAAATTACGGTCAGTTCACACCGAGACGCGCAGTTCAGTAGCGCGATCTAGCTGCTTGGAATAGAAAAACTACAAACCTATTCAAATATGGTGTGGACTGGAGTGGAGAGGCTTGGAGTGGAGTGGAGTAGAGTGGAATGGAATAGAATGGGATGGAATGGAATGAAAGAAAGAAAGAAAGAAAAGGTTTTTATTAGACTCACAATAGAATAGGATGAAATGTTATGGAAGAGGATGGAGTAGGATGAAGCGGGATGGAGTGAGATGGAGTGAGATGGAGTAGGATGAAGCGGGATGGAGTGAGATGGAGTAGGATGGAGTGGGATGGAGTAGGATGGAGTGGGATGGAGTGGGATGGAGAGGGATGGAGTGGGATGGAGTGGTATGGAGTGGGATGGTGTGGGATGGAGTGGGATGGTGTGGGATGAAGTGGGATGATGTGGGATGGAGCGGGATGGAGTGGGATGAAGTGGGATGGAGTGGGATGGGATAGGATGGAGTGAGATGGAGTGAGATGGAGTGGGATGGAGTGGGATGGAGTGGGATGGAGAGGGATCGAGTGGGATGGAGAGGGATGGAGTGGCATGGTGTGGGATGGGGTGGAATGGAGTGGGATGGAGTGTGATGATGTGGGATGGAGCGGGATGAAGTGGGATAAATTGGGATGGAGCGGGATGGAGTGGGTGTAGTGGGATGGAATGAGATGGTGTGGGGTGGAGTGGGATGGAGTGTGATGGAGTGGGATGGAGAGGGATGGAGTGGGATGGAGTGGGATGAAATGGGATGGAGTGAGATGGAGTGCGATAGAGTGGGATGGAGTCGGATGAAGTCGGATGAAGTTAGATGAAGTAGGGAAAATGAGATGGAATGGGTGCTCTAATCCAGTGGCAATTGAATAGTACTACTGCCTTTGAACGACAGAGGGCGTTTATTACAAACACGTCAAATATTCTTGAAAAATCTAAATAAATTCTAAATATAGGGTTTATATGAAAACGATATTTATAAAAAACGTGGCAAGAATTAAGCGCTTCGCACTAAAAAATACATTGTTAAATTCCGACATCCACGCGAACGAAGTTGCGGGCACAGCTAGTAAATACTATAGCGTCAAGCAAAAACATTATAGTCACAGGAGATATCAACATAAACTTGATATATAGCGAGGGCGAACACTGTTATGATCGATCAAACAGGTTAACCTATCTCAACATGCTAGCGATGCACGGCCTACTTCCAGGGCATTCACTACCCACTAGAGGCAAAAACTGTTTAGACCACTTCATGGTTAAACTTGACCCTTTAAATACTACTGCGACCGTAGCTATATTAAACACAACTATAACAGATCATTCCATGGTTTTCTTAAAATTATCAAACAAAAGACATGCACGTAAGATCGCTAAAACTAAAACTTTGATTAACTACGACAAAGCATTGGAAAGCTTAGGTGAAAGTAATTTACATAATTTGTTAACCCTTACCGACCCAAATACTATTTGTGATCAATTAATACATACAATACAAACTTGTCTTAAAAATAACACCACTATGACAGTAATACCGCAAAAGGTAGATTAATAAACCATGGATGTCGGTCGGTTTACTGCGCTGCATACGTAACCGCAATTCCATGCAACTGAAACTAAAGCTTGAGCCTCACAATGAAATTTTAAAGATCACTTTCAAAAGATACAGAAACTATTGCAACAGTATTATCAAAAAGCAAAAGCGGAAACACGACAGAGATCAATTATCCAAAGCGCATAAAAATCCCAAGAAAATATGGGAAACTATAAACAACATTACTCATCGAAAGCCAAGTAAAACCCCCAACACGGATCTATTAGAGATTAAGGATACGCCAAAAGAGTCAGCTGACACTGTAAACAAATATTTTTCCAATATAGGTAAAATTCTTGCTAACGAGATAACTGCCAGCACATCCACAGGGTACGGCCAAAACTATAGTCAAGAGTCACCTGAAGACCCACCTCTCTCATCATTTGTACTTTTAAACACTGACCAGGATGAAGTGGTGAACTTCATCCTGGTCAGTGTTTAAAAGTACTTATGCATCTTAATGTCTCTAAAATCAGACAGTGCCCCGGGCTGGGATGGCATAACTGTCAACTTCCTAAAGACCGCGCATACTCTTATCGTCCCAATTATAACTAATTTAGCGAACCAGTGCTTCGAACAAGCTACATACCCGAGCGCCTTAAAACTAGCTATTATAACACCGGTGCACAAGTGTGGAGACAGAGCGAACTTTGCGTCGGTATACAACCCCACTTCCAGTCATAACCCCATTTCTCCTCATATTTACAATTCAACTAGTAATAACAGCTTACACCAAGTAACAATATCTGAACAAAGCATACAAAACAAACTTAAGACCTTGGATGTCTCTAAAGGACCGGGCTCCGATGGTATACCTCCATTGTTCTTTAAGGAGTGTGCTAAACCTATCTCTAAGGCACTATATATTATTTACAATCGGTCGTTATCTGAAGGAACTTTTCCCGAGTCTTGGAAGGAAGCCATCGTGATACCCATTCCGAAAACAGGAGACAAAGCTGATGTCTGTAATTATAGGCCTATTAGTATATTGCCTACTTTAGCAAAGATATTCGAATCTCTTTTATGTCCCATCATAAACTGGCATATCAAGGGCTCAATTACGGAACACCAGCATGGCTTCTTTAAAAATAGATCAACGACTACAAACTTAGCCAATTTTGTAGAACGTACACTAGCCAACATGAGCATGGGCAATGAGGTTGACGCCATTTATAGTGATTTCAGCAAAGCATTTGATAAAGTGGACCACAGCATCCTGTTAAAAAAGCTCGAAATAACATTCGGTTTTCACGGGTCACTTCTAAAATGGTTCCAGTCTTACTTAATTGGCCGAACAGCTAGAGTAGTCGTCAATGGACACTCATCCAATACCTTTGTAGCCACATCTGGTGTACCACAGGGGTCAAATCTGGGCCCGATATTTTTTCTCAATGTTTATTGACGATGTCAAATACTCCATAGAACATTCCTATTATGAAATGTATGCCGACGATCTGAAACTATATAGGATAGTCATGAATAAGAGCGATGAAATTCTTCTACAAAAGACATTGACAGGCTCTGCACGTGGTGTGAGAATACGCCATGCAACTTAATATTAGTAAATGTTACCACATTAAATTTTCTCGCAAAAGACACAAATTTAACTCGACCTACACCATGAGGAGCCAGATATTAAGTAAAGCGTCTGAAGTTAGGGATCTAGGTATTATCATAGACGCAGAAATGAAATTTCAAAAACAAACTGAAGTCGTCATAAATAAAAGTAACAGAATGCTTGCATTTATGAATCGTAACACAAAAAAATTTAGTAATGTAACAGCAATGAAAATCTTGTTTTCGGCTTTAGTACGTAGTCATATAGAATACTGCTCAATTATCTGGTACCCAGTACATAAGAACAACATTCAGCGTATCGAAAAAATACAAGTCAATTTATAAAAAGACTCTCTTATATATCTGGCATACGAAGAACAATTAAAAGTTATGAGGATAGACTGAAATATTTTGGGTTAAAATCCTTACACTGGCGTCGAGACTTCGCAGGACTAATTTTCTTATTTAAAATATTAAATAAAGGCGTAGATTGCTCGCAGCTCCTGTCATCAATTCCTATAAACGTGCCCAGGTCATCAGCCAGGCTTCATAATTACAAACCTTTTGCGCCCGGTGGCCGCAAAACTAAATACGGGAATAATGCGCCCCTCTCCTATATTCTCAGAAAATGCAACGAAATTTTCCACGACTGTGATTTGGACATATTTTCAGGCAGCATTACTACATTTAAAGGGGCGGTTCTAAATAATATGTAAACTGAAACTTTTTATAAACTCTAAGCTGAAACATTTTGATTTATTTTCTGTTTAGTTTTTATTTTATTTAATCCTATATTTTTTTTTTGTTGTTTTGTATTCATTCAATCTTAATTCATTGTAATTCATTCATTCATTGTAATTCATTGAAATTCATTGTAATTCATTCTGATAATGTAATTAAACTACTATTATAGCTAAGGATGTAAAAATGCATGAACATTAGTTATCTTTATTTATTTAAAGTTATAATTTCAATGTAATATTATTTATTATTGTATAGTGAGATGTAAACAAAATGCTGTGCTTACCTTTAATTTAGATACATGCAATGTTACTGGTTTCACAAAATACGTGTAATGAAAATGTATTAGCGTGTATTTAGTTGGTTTGCCTATTAAATAAATAAATAAATAAATAAATAAAACCCGTCGAACTATAGGCCTATATCCGTACTGCCATCAATTTCTAAAATAATTGAAAGGTTAATAAATTCACGTCTTCTATCTTACCTTAACAAAAACAACCTTCTATCACCCTCGCAGTACGGTTTTAGACAAAAAATGTCTACGGAAGCCGCAGTACTGACTCTGGCCTCCACTGTAACCAACCAAGTGGACAGAGGAGGCAGGTGTCTTGCTGTATTCCTAGATCTTCAAAAGGCGTTCGACACAGTCTCTGTCTCCACACTGCTGGATAGGCTGGAATCAATTGGAGTAAGAGGTGTTCCTCACGCCTTGCTCAAAGACTATCTAAGCGAACGCAAACAAAAGATTAAGATAGGCAATACCATCAGCTCCGAAGAAACCGTCCTGTTCGGAGTTGGTCAAGGTAGTGTGCTCGGACCGACATTGTTCCTTATTTATATAAATACACTATGTAGCATGAAAATTGTGGATGGACAAATTCTTTCATACGCAGATGACACTGCTATAGTGTTCTGTGGTTCTACCTGGGACAATGTCCAAAAAACTGCCGAGCTTGGACTGGCAAGAATAGCGGCCTGGCTCGACCTCAGCCTCATAACCTTAAATACCAACAAAACCAATTTCATCTGCCTCACAAAGTACAACACCTCTTAACCCCCTCCAGAATTCAAAATTAAAATCCATAAATGTCGCTATCCTGCAAACCCAAATTGTTCTTGCACAGAAATTAAAAGAGTAGAATTCACCAAATATCTAGGAATTATGGTAGATCAAAGATTATCCTGGCATAACCACACTGAATTAATAATGAAGCGCGTACGGAAATTAATCTGGACTTTCAAGACATTACGTCACATAATCTCGAAAAAACTCTTGCTACAGATTTACACATCACTTGCACAGTCCGTCCTGGCTTATTGTCTACCCGTCTGGGGTGGCGCTACTAAAATTAAATTCCTTGACCTCGAGAGAGCGCAGAGGTCCCTGTTGAAAGTTATGTTTTTTAAACCCTTTAGATTTTCAACTGAGAACCTTTACCGGGCTTCAGATGTTCTGACCGTTAGAAAGCTCTACGTAATTAGTATAATTCTAACTAAGCATAAAACTCTATCGTTCAACCCACAGAAGACAAAAGGCAGAAGGAAAGACACGGTTGCTCCCACTGTCTCAGTAAAGTCTACATTCGCAAAAAGACAATATCCTAGACAATCATCCCATTTATACAATCTTCTTAATAAAGAACTTGACATTTACCCACTTACCTACTGCGAATGCAAAAACGCTGTGTCTAAATGGATAAAACTAAAGACCTACGAAGAAGTAGAAAATATGGTGCAATCGATGAGACTGTGATATACATATAAAATAGTATTCATGTGTTATTTCTGATCCCAAGACAAGTCGTAGGGTTAGCTTACAAATAATTATGTATCTACGTCTTGGCCTAAAATATGGTAGTTATTTAATACCTAACATTATAATGAATGTGCGGATAAAACCCTCACTCCTACACTTACTCTCACCCACTACTCACACACATACTCACCTACACACCATCTCACACATAACACACATCCCAGCGCGTTTCTCCCTTTCATATTACCTTTCCATCTCTCTTTTTTCATTTTTACTTGTTTGTTTTATTGATAACGGATAAATTATATTTATTCAGTAAATTGGTTTTGGCAAACTCTTTTACACGTCAAAAGACACTTTTTTAAACTAGATGAGGCCGGTGTTTCGTACCTGACTACTCTGAGAAGAAACATCCGAAACAAACTCAGAGGTCACAGTCTCTTTTAAAGTCCAGACAATTTTTATTGATCAAATGAATGAGAACTATGCAGGTGTCTGAGGTGGTCTTTTGAAGAAAGAACCACACAGATTTGAGTGGACCTGTCCAGTCAGTGCAAGCATGTGTCAGTTACCGTGTAGCTCAACTCAAAACACAAGGAGCTCTACGAAACGACGAACAATACCAAAGAAAGGACATTTGGGTAGGTCGCATAAATAGCTCAAACTGTCAGACAATAAAATGAATCGCAGGAAAATAATAATAAAAAAGGAGAATAAAATGTAACCCACATATGTTCTCATATTCACAAGCTAGTATAAACACAAATAAAAAAAAAAAATAACACAAATATAAAATAAACAAAAAAAAAACACAAATGAAAAAATAAACAGACAAAATTAAAATTACAGAGTAATTCACGTCAACAAAATAAGCAAAATAAAAAATAAAATTAAAAAAAAATACCAAAAAACAAATGACAATAATGTAAAAATATAAATAAATTACAAAGTAATCATGTCAAGAGAAAAAAAAAAGAAGTAAAAATAAAATAAAATGTCAGCGTGTATATAAAGCAAAACATGTCAAAATAAGTAAATAATTAAAAAAATGTGTAAAAGAAGACATTGAGTGAATTTAATTTAATTGGAGCAGTTTATTCCCATGCATTTTTGTCCTCTAAATAATTATTAATATGATAGTAAGCTTTCTTGGACAAATGACGTTTTATATACGATTTGAATTTATTCATACTTAGCTTTTGAATAGGACCGGGGAGCTTATTATAGAAACGTATACATTGACATCTAAACGAAATCCCTATTTTTTTGAGCCGAGTTGCTGGAACAATAAATTTGTCTTTATTCCTCGTGTTAATATTATGAATATCACTATATTTTTTATAAATATTAATATGTTTATGAGCGTACAAGAGATTTCCATAAATAAATTGAGAGGACACAGTCAGTATATTAATCTCCTTAAACTTTTCTCTGAGGGAGCTTCTGGGACTCAATTTATAAATGGAACGAATTGCCCTTTTTTGCAATACAAAAACAGTTTGAATATCGGCGGCATTTCCCCATAAAAGAATACCGTACGACATCACACTATGGAAGTAACTAAAGTAAACTAAACGCGCTGTCTCTAAATCAGTTAAGTCGCGGATTTTTCTAACGGCGAATGCTGCAGAACTAAGTTTTTTTGCCAATTTTTCTATATGAGGCCCCATTGAAGTTTATTATCTAAAGTTATGCCTAAAAAGACTGAGGTATCTTCTGGTTTTAATTCCTGATCTTTTATCTGTGTAACAGTTTCCACTTGTTTAACATGAGGTATCGTAAATTTAATACATTTCGTTTTTTTCTCATTTAAAAGAAGATTATTACATTCGAACCAGTTTACTATTTTTGCAAGAGCTCTATTAACATCATCAGTAACCATCTGCTGACGTTTGAGTTTAAATAAAAGTGAAGTATCGTCTGCAAACAACACTATGTTATGATTGTCTTTTATTAAGTAAGGCAAATCATTTATATAAATGAGAAACAAAAATGGGCCAAGAATTGAGCCTTGGGGTACCCCCATTTTTAGAACAGATCCGGGGGATCTTTTTCCGTTGACGTCCACTCTTTGAATCCTATCACTCAAATAAGAAGTAAGAAGATCCAAAGAGGCGTTCCGGATACCGTAGTGGTGCAGTTTCCTGATCAATGTTTCGTGAAGAACGCAATCGAAAGCTTTGGACAAATCACAAAAAATGCCCAAAGCATCGCATTTGTCTTCCCATGCATCATAAATGTGTCCTAAAAGTTCAACACCGGCATCAGTTGTTGAACGACCCTTTGTAAAACCGAACTGTTTATTATGCAATAATTTATGGTTGTCAAAAAAACTCTGCAGTTGTACCAAAATAAGCTTTTCAAAAATTTTACTAAAAGTAGGTAGTACTGAAATAGGTCTGTAGTTAGTAGGGTCTGATGTACTACCAGATTTGAATAGTGGTATTATTTTACTATTTTTCATTAGATCAGGAAACTCTCCCCTGTCAATACAATCATTAAAAATAGAATTGTAGCGAACAAAATCGCTACGACACCCGCTGCCGCTAATGAGCGGTGGGACCGCAGCAAGGAATCACGCCACCGCATACGTCATATCGTATGATCCTTTGTCTACGCCAAGCGGCCAGGTAGCGGGCGCCTAAGTAGTTACCTTTTATGTATGTGTGTGATTTTTAGTATAAAATCCGCGGACTGGCAATGTATGTACTCACTCTGTATTTTTTCGCTTTGCTCGCTTGTGCTTTCTCGCTAACCTATTTTATTGTCATTGTAAATTGTTATTTAAAAATAAATAAGTTCGATTAGTGCTTCTGCTTTGATTATAACAATTGACGCCTATCAGCTACCTACCGAACGTAGGAAGTGGCTCAAGTCTACACCAGAAACCTGAGCCCCTTCATTGGTGACCTCGACGTCCAAAATGGCCAACAACACGGAGTCGGTGAAAGAAGGGACAGCAGAGACGTTCAGGGTTGGCGTACGAGTACCACCATTCAATCCGGATGACCCAACCCTATGGTTTGCCCAGATCGAAGGTCAGTTCATTTTGTCTAATATAGTGCGTGATGAGACGAAATATTATTATGTGATAGCACATCTAGAAACACGGGTATAAAGTAGGGGTAGGGTATAAAGTATATCATGCATTGCATCCCAATAATACACCAAGAGGTGGTAGTGCTGTCATTATAAAAGAGAATATTTTTCACTATGAAGAGCTGAAATATGAAGAAGAAGAAATACAAGCAGTGGCCGTCTGTGTCAAAACAAAATATTGTCTTGTCACCATTTCAGCCATATACTGTCCACCTAGATATCCACTAAAAACAGATCAGTATACGAATTTTCTAAACCGTCTTGGAAACAGATTTATATTGGGAGGCGACTTTAATGCTAAAAATACATTTTGGGGATCAAGACTGACAACAACCAAAGGAAGAGAGTTACTGTGCGCGATTGAAGAAACACAATGCAAAACTCTATCAACAGGTAAGCCTACATAATGGCCTACTGACCCAAAAAAGATTCCTGATCTCATAGACTTTTTTATTTACAAAAACTTGTCACCTAATCTTCTCTGCATTAAAGAAGGATATGATATGATCTCAGATCACTCACCTATATTACTTACTCTAAGTGAGACTGTCTTGCTGAAAGAAACCTACCCCACATTGGTAAATAAGAACACTGATTGGGCAAGCTTTAAAATAGACTTGGACTCTGTAATAGATTTAAAAGTTCCACTAAAGAAGCCAGAAGATCTTGATCGGGATATCAGTCGGTTTATAACACAAATACAACAATGCGCTTGGAAAAACACGCCTACCGTTAAGATGAAAAACAGACTTATCTACTATCCAGCAGAAATCACTAAACTCATAGCTGAAAAGAGGCGACAGAGACGAATATGGCAACAAACAAGATTTCCACAAGATAAAAGGATTCTGAACAAACTAACAAAACAACTGAGTAGTGCAATTCAGAAATTCAAAAATGAATCAATGAGCAGTTATTTAAAACAACTAACTAGCAATCGGACGACAGATTACTCTCTGTGGAAATCTACAAAAAGTTTAAAAAAGCCAATTATGCATATTCCCCCTATCAAAGATATTAACGGGAGGTGGGCAATAAGCAACGAGCAAAAAGCTATTAGGTTTGCACAACATCTGGAACACATTTTCAAGCCAAATAAAGAACATGAAGACAGCGTCCTATTAGATGAAATAACTAATAATGATGAGCAAGAAATAAAATTCGTAACACCTAGAGAAGTGTACAATGAAATCAAGCGTCTTAGACCAAACAAATCACCTGGCTTCGATCTTATTACTGGAGAAGTTCTTAAAAACCTCCCACGTAAGGCTATCGTAAAACTTACGACTCTTATCAATGCAACGTTCAGGCTTAAGTCGGTACCTGACTTGTGGAAAGTTGCAGAAGTTATAATGATACCAAAGCCTGGTAAACCTCCCCATGAAACGACATCATATAGACCGATCTCACTGCTACCGATCATGTCAAAATTATTTGAAAAGCTTCTTTTGAAACGGCTAAAACCCATCATAGAAGAAAGAAACTTGATCCCTGACTACCAATTTGGATTCAGGGAAAAACATTCAACAATAGACCAAGTACATAGGATTACCAACACTATAGAAAAGGCTTTAGAAGAAAACAAAGTTTGCTCCACGGTCTTCCTCGACGTAGCGCAAGCATTCGATAAGGTATGGCACAAAGGCCTTATTAACAAACTAAAAAATATGCTCCCTAAACAGTTTGCTGACATCTTAGAGTCTTACCTATCACATCGCATGTTTAGAGTCAGACAAGATGAAGCACATTCAGAACTCAAACCGATAAAAGCTGGAGTACCGCAAGGAAGTGTCCTAGGTCCTGTCTTGTACTTATTGTACACTTGTGATATTCCTGAATTAGAAAATAATACCATTGCCACATTTGCAGACGACACAGCTATAATGGCCACAGGTGTCACTCAAAAAGAAGCAGTGGAAAAAGTTCAAGCAGCCGTCAATATCATTTTTGACTGGACAAAAAAATGGCGTGTGAAACTCAACGAATCAAAATCTGTTCACATAGACTTCACAAACAAAAAGCCAAATTATCATCCGGTAAACATAAACGGCCATGTCTTACCGTACGAAAATACAGCCAAATACTTAGGCATGACTTTAGACGCAAAGCTTCGCTGGAAAGCTCATGTTAAAAAGAAACGCGACGAGCTAGAGCTTCGCTACAAGTCCATGTATTTGCTGATAGGAAGAAATTCTTCGCTGTCAGTACACAACAAAATACTTTTATACAAACAAGTCCTCATGCTGCATGGGCTGTACCAAACAAAGTAACATTAAAATTATACAGCGTTTTCAAAACAAAGTACTCAGAGGAATCGTCAATGCGCCCTGGTACATTCGAAATGACGACCTTCATCGGGACCTCAAAGTAGACCTCGTCATAGATATAATTAAAAAGAACGCCGAAGCTCATGAACGAAGGCTTCACCATCATGTGAACATCGAGGCTATCCAGCTCCTCGACAACACGGACATAGTGAGAAGACTAAAAAGGACAAAACCTTTCGAGTTAACTTAGTGAAGTGTTAGTGTAATGTAGTGAAGTGAGTGCTACCCATAAAGAACACAAGAACAAAGTGTCTTCCCCTTAATAGAGACAATAAGAAAAGTGTTAATGGACACATTCTTAGGTTTAGTCTCCTTAACAAATTAAGTCAAAATAGAATTACTCATTAGCTTTAGTATTAAGCTAGATTGTATTTTTATGATGTAACCTTATGAGGAAACATCATATAACAAAAAAAAAAATTAATACTCGTCTGAAGTGCGGGATATAATAATTAACCCTCCCGAAACCGGTAAATACGCCAAGCTGAGGGAGGAACTAATTAAGCGGTTATCATCAGCATCTCAGGAAAAGAAAACTAAACAACTCTTAATGCACGAAGAGCTCGGCGACAGAAAGCCATCACAGTTCCTGAGACACCTACAGCATTTGGCGAGACCTAACGTCCCTATGGATTTTATCCGCACAATCTGGGCAAACAGGCTGCCTACTAACTTACAAACTGTTCTGGCATAACAGGTCAAAATGAGCTTAGAGGATTTAGCAGAGCTTGCCGACCGCATCAATGATATCGTCCCTACAGCTAACCAGGTAGCGAGTACATCGGCAGCATCGGCCACGGTCGCAAGTACAAGCGATAGCGTTTTAAAAATGCAAGTAGCGGAATTATCACGTAAGATGGAGGCAATGTCTACCGAGTTATTCAGACGTTCCAGACGAGATTCAGGTGGTCGAGGCTCCTACAGGAACCGCAGTCGCTCCTGGTCACGTTCGCGTTCCCAGGACCATCCCCACTGTTGGTATCACTACACCTTTAGGGAACGAGCACGGAACTGCATACAGCCCTGCAGTTACAAGTCGGAAAACAACCAAGGCAGCCGACAATAGCGGTAAACGACTGCCCCAGTATTGCGAACCGCCTGTTCATCACTGACCGCAACACTAAAGTCCAGTTTTTGGTCGATACGGGATCAGACTTATGCGTGTACCCAAGGTCAGCTGTACGGGATTCGCGTCCAAAAACTAATTACAGTCTGTTCGCAGCCAATGGATCACCTATAGCTACATATGGCTATATACAGCTGGAATTAAATATAGGTCTACGACGTGCATTCAATTGGCGCTTCATCGTGGCTGACGTGTCTAAACCCATCATCGGCGTCGACTTCTTAAGTTTTTACAACTTGCTTGTCGACTGCCGGAATCAACGCATCATAGACGGGGTTACGTCACTTACCGTGCCGGCCCCACGTCAACAATCAGCGGATAACATTTCATCTGTACGTACGACCTGCGCACTCCCGGTTGAAGATCCCTTTCATTGCTTGCTGCGGGAGTTTCCCGAGATCACACGACCTGCCGGTAATCCTAGCACACCTAAACATAACACAGTGCATCAAATAAGGACTACTCCTGGACCACCAGTATTCAGTAGACCTCGCCGCCTTGATCCGGAACGGCTAAGTATAGCAAAGCAAGAATTTGATTCTATGTTACAGAATGGCACAGCCCGAAGGTCAGAAAGCGCATGGTCATCACCTCTTCACCTGGTCCGCAAGAAAACTGATGGATGGCGGCCGTGTGGGGACTACCGAGCTCTTAACGCACGCACAGTTCCGGATCGATATCCAATTAGGCATATTCAGGACTTCGCGCAGCAACTGACAGGTAGCACCATCTTCTCTACTATTGATCTGGTTAAAACCTATCACCAAATTCCAGTCCTGGAAGAGGATATCCCTAAAACAGCAATTACAACACCATTCGGTTTATACGAATTTCCTCACATGACGTTTGGACTTCGTAACGCCGCACAAACCTTCCAGCGTTTCATGGATGAGGTACTGCGTGGATTGGACTTCTGCTATACTTACCTAGATGATATTTTAATATCCAGCAGAAGCAGCCAGGAGCATATGGATCATTTGAAACAACTCTTTCAACGTTTGGTAGAATATGGCGTTCTTATAAATTATTCCAAGTGCCATCTAGGTAAAGCAGAAGTTACTTTCCTGGGTTACACAGTGTCCGCGGCAGGCGTGCAGCCGTTGCAAACAAAGGTCCAAGCTATTCAAGATTTTCCAGAGCCTAAAACTATAAAAGAACTTAGAAGATTTCTCGGCATGCTAAATTTTTACCGCCGCTTCATACCTGGTGCAGCTGGCGTGCAGGCGCCCCTCAACTCCTTATTGGCTGGTCCCAAAACGAAAGGAGCAACACCGATTACATGGACACCGCAACTGTTGGACGCATTTAACGAAAGTAAAAGAAGTCTTTCACAGGCAACACTGTTGGTACATCCGGACCCAAATGCTGAGCTGACGATCCAGACCGATGCATCCGATACAGCAATTGGCGCAGTACTACAGCAACGAAAAGGAAAGGAATGGCAACCGCTCGCTTTCTTTTCCAAGAAACTGTCTCCAGCACAAGTTAAATATAGCCCATATGATCGTGAGCTGTTGGCTATATATGAAGCTATCCGTTATTTCCGGTTTATGGTGGAGGCAAGAACATTTGGCATATTGACAGACCACAAGCCGCTAACCTTTGCCTTTTCTACTAACAGGAACAATTGCTCACCCAGGCAGTTTCGATATTTGGATTTTATTAGCCAGTTCACAACTGACATCCAATTCATTTCTGGCAGCAAGAACGTCGTCGCAGATGCCTTGTCACGCATTAACGAACTATCTCTGTCCATAGATTACCAGTCCTTAGCGCTCGCCCAAGACTCTGATGTGGAACTTAAGACTCTACTGATGGGCGGCTCCTCCTTGAGGCTAGAAAAAAGGAAGTTACCTGAGGGCAACGCACAGGTATACTGCGATGTGTCCACAGACAGTGCGAGGCCGTACGTCTCTCCCGCACTCCGCCGACAGGTATTTAATGCACTGCATAATTTAAGCCATCCAGGGGTCAAAGCCACTGTACGCTTGATTACAGACCGATTTGTGTGGCCAGGAATCAAAAAGGACTGTCGACAGTGGGCCCAGGAGTGCCAGCAATGCCAACGATGTAAAATAACTAGACACACTTCAGCACCAGCAGCATTTGTAGCACCTTCAGCCCGTTTTCGTCATATTCATTTAGACCTAATTGGTCCTCTAACTTTATGTTCTGGTAACAGGTACTGTCTCACAATTGTTGACCGCTACACCAGGTGGCCTGAGGCGCTGCCACTCCAGGACATCACTGCTGAGACCTGCGTATCAGCCCTGGTATCCGGGTGGATCGCACGGTTCGGCTGTCCTGAGCACATCACGACTGACCGCGGGCGACAGTTCGAGTCACACACCTTCAAAGAAGTCGCTAAGCTAGTGGGTGCTACCCACCACACCACTACTTCTTACCATCCCGCAGCGAATGGTCTCGTTGAAAGATTACATCGTCAATTAAAAGCAGCAATCGCTTGCCACTCTAACTCCAACTGGACTGAGGTTCTTCCGTGGGCGCTGCTGGGCATCCGCAGTGCCTGGAAAAGCGACCTTCGAGCTTCAACAGCAGAAATTGTCCACGGCGAGCCACTTCGGCTTCCTGGGCAATTCTTCTCGGCCAATACACACGAAACGCTGGAACCGAGCAACCTGGTGAGCCGACTTCGGACCCACATGAGCAAACTGGCACCTCAATCAACGTCATGGCATACAAGCTCCAGCAAGTCATTTTACATACCAAAGGACTTGAGCACGGCGACCCACGTCTTCATCCGGCAGGGACCAGCACGAAGGCCCTTGCAAGCAGCATACCTGGGGCCATATGAGGTACTACGGCGTGGCCAGAAAACGTTTGACATCGACGTGTCAGGCAAGAGGCAGACAGTAACTATCGACCGTCTAAAACCGGCTTATATCGCCAGAGAAGAGTGTTCGGGTCCAGACCAAAATCACGTGCCAGCGGCAGTCAAGAAGACAAGGAGTGGACGTATAGTTAAATTCCCGGATTACTATCGCCCGTAGACACGGTCTCAGCGGGGGAGTAGTGTAGCGACCAAAATCGCTACGACACCCGCTGCCGCTAATGAGCGGTGGGACCGCAGCAAGGAATCACGCCACCGCATACGTCATATCGTATGATCCTTTGTCTACGCCAAGCGGCCAGGTAGCGGGCGCCTAAGTAGTTACCTTTTATGTATGTGTGTGATTTTTAGTATAAAATCTAGTGACCGACCGAAATTTCGGTTTCGGTTTCGGTTTCGGCCGGTTTCGGCCAAAAAATCTAGTTTCGGCCTTAGTTTCGGTTTCGACCAAAATATAGCCGAAACTTTCGGCCCCGCCGAAACTCAAGTGATCGTGCATTTTCGAGCGTCGTTCGGTAAAATTCGTAGCTAACACGTGCTTGCTCGCCGGCGGGGCCCCGGCTCAGTTTGCCACCGTCCATTTAATCGTGAGTTGAGGTTATGTTTTTGAGTTTACTGCCAAGACTAAGTCTTGTATATTCATGTCATAATAGAATATATTTGTTACGTACGATATATTATTAAAAAACGTATCAATCGTCAAGGCGATTAGGAATAGGATTAGGCGGTATTCTAAACTTAATTAAATTAACGGTTTCTCTTCTTTGAAATAACGCAACTTGTTTCAACTCAGTAATTTTGTATTGCTAAATATAGTGCGTTTGTTGAGACTTCTAATCTTGTGGAACATTGGAAACAATTTTTATTATTTCGAATAGATTATGTATGGCTCATATGGCTCAGTAGAAATTAAATAACATAGAAAAATAGCAATTTCTTAAAATCATTTATCCATAAGTTTGCCGTATTCCATTACTTCCCAGAATTTGATCCATAATAGCAACACTATTGAATGGTGTAATAATACAGCTTGTGATTTTTATGAATTTTGTATTCAAAATTAGCGGGTTCGATTCCTGGCCAGGATTATTGTTTTTTTTTCTAAAATCCTACGATGCAGTTTTAGTTTTCGGCAAAATTGGTCTCGAGACTATATAACTGTAGGATCGCGACCTAATTGGTACCTGGTGGGAAGGCTACGCTATGAAGTTAAACACTCGGATAAATATTAAAAGTTTATTGCGAGTCAGTTTAGGCTAAGCTATCGCTAAATTGATGGAAATGAATTCACCCGGTTGCTTTCCGCGATACACTGAGCTCGCGGCACACTAAGTGCGGCCGAGTTGTATATAGCTAAGTCAGCAAACGTGGTCGATTGCAACTTATTGCATCGAACAACAACGTTTTTCGATATTCATGAGGAATATCGAATAACCTTGATTAGGGAGTTAAGAATAGAGGCCAGTTGAAAAATTTGCCCTGTGTATTTGAGACTTTTTGTTATGTGTTAATAAACGTAAAAAAAAACAATACATTTCAGAAAAAAAACGAAGTTTTAAATGTTTTAAAAAGTTTCGGTTTCGGTTTCGGTTTCGGCCGAAACTGAGAGCATGGCCGAAGGTTCGGTTTCGGTTTCGGTTTCGGCTGAAAAAGCAGTTTCGGTCGGACACTAATAAAATCCGCGGACTGGCAATGTATGTACTCACTCTGTATTTGTTCGCTTTGCTCGCTTGTGCTTTCTCGCTAACCTATTTTATTGTCATTGTAAATTGTTATTTAAAAATAAATAAGTTGGATTAGTGCTTCTGCTTTGATTATAACAATTGAATAGTCAAACGAACTTACCTGTAAGGGAAGTTCGACTGTAATTATTCTTGTTGTTGCATTGTTCGAAGATGATTAGGAAAACTCTTGTAGTCCCGGCTTTAGTCTAGGACGTCACATAATATTTTAAAAGCATAGAGCATAAATTTCCGAACGAAACCCCACGTGCGTCGTCATTTCCGCTTCTGGAATTGGCTTCATTAAGTTTATAGCATAAGTTATTGATTTTACAACATAGGGTCCATGCATATTATGCTTATATAGCATGGAAAAAACTGGGTTGGGTGGGACTAATCATCTTCGAACAATGCAACAACAAGAATAATTCCAGTCGAACTTCACTTACAGGTAAGTTCGTTTGACTATTCAATTATACTTGTTGTTGCATTGTTCTCGATGATTAGGAAAACTCTTGTAGATGTTTAAAGACCAGTTGTAAAAACAATAAAGATTTATTCAAAAAATAACATTCGTAGTTATTTAGAAAAAAATTAACTTCTTAAACAATTTTACTTAAGTAGGTAGGTACCTATTAAGATATTCATAGTTACAATCAAAATTCAATCATCATTGACATCAGTAAAAAGGGCTTCTGAGAAGCTCTTGTTATTTATTATCGGTCTATTATAAAACTTTGCGAAAGTTTTAGACTCTCCAGTCCAACCAGCTGTTCGTCTTATGTCATCAATACTAACACCCTTACTGAATGCTGCCGATGTTGTTGCATGGCGGGTACTGTGTGTTGAGAATATGGTTATGTCAATTCCACTTTCTTCCATAACTCTTTTGACCCAACGGCTGATTGTACTGGAGCTCACAGCTTTATGAGGCTTCCTTATAGATTTAAATAAGCTAGTACATGTACTGTCGCGTAGACCTTTTGTTATTTCTAAATAGTCGACCACAGCAGTAGCTGGGCATACTCCTTTCCTAGTGTTAAAGAAAGGAACTGTTAAAAAGGGTTGATACCTGTTTGGCCCTGAAGTTTTAATCAAGTTATCAATCTTAATCGTAATACAGTCTTCTTTCATTATTACATTATTAATATTAATTAAGGAGATTGTTTGAGCCCTTTGACCTGTGGCTAACATTAATAAAGTTACAGCTTTCTTGGTAACAATTTGCATATCACTCTCTTGAGTGTAGTTCTTTTCAATATAGTCAAGTAATTGTGACACATTCCAAGTATTGTTATATTTGGGTTTTGGAGGTCTTAATTTAAAAAAGCCCCTGAACAGCCTTTTAATCTTGTCATCTGTACCTATATGTGGTCCTATAACTAATGATAGAGCTGATCTAAGACAGTTCAAACTACCATACGAAACTCCTTCGTTAAAACGCAAAGTTAGATACTGAATGACTTCTGTAATGGCAGGCTTGGAAACATCTATGTGTTTAGATTTACAATATTCAGCCCATGATGCTATTGCAGGCGAGTACTGCTTCAGTGTATTTTTGGATATTGAATTCATCATAACCAGTACTGTTTCATCAGAAAATCCAAAATCTATAAATGTTTTCCTGATAATACTCCTGCCATCAAAACCAGTTTCTTGTGAAGTGGGTGCCACAATCTGGAATTTTGCAAAGTAAGCAGCATTTTAGAGGGTTGAAATATAACTGGTTCCTGTATCAACAATCTATTAAATAATGGGAACCAAGGTTGAGTAGTCCAAAGTGGGACAACTACAATGCCTGTTGCTTTGTCTGTAATTATTTTCTCTAGGGTTTTAAGAACCATAGAGAATGGGGGGAAAGCATAAAATAAGATATATTGCGACCAATCTAAAGTGAAAGCATCCACTGCTACGGCCCCGGGGTCTGGATGCCATGACACATAAGCGTGACACTTAGTGTTGGTCCGTGATGCAAATAAATCAATTGAGGGTTCACCAAATAATGAAATGATCTCTTGGTATTTCAAATTGTTCAATTCCCATTCTGTACTATCTATTTCCCTTCTAGACTCAAAATCTGCTATCACATTTTCTTTAGTGTTTATGTAAGTTGCGAAAATCCATAAATCCCTAGATTCACACCATTGCCAAATATTTTTAGAAATTTTATGTAAATGAGGATATTGGACTCCTCCTAATCTATTAATATAAGACACCGCAGTTATGTTATCAATTCTTAACAAAATTACACTATCTCTTAAGTGGCTGGCAAAACACTTAAGACCAAAAAAGGCAGCTATTAATTCAAGTGAATTGATGTAAAGCTTTGCTTCATTAACAGTCCAATGTCCATTGGCAGTCTGGGAACCACAAGATCCTCCCCATCCTGTGGTGGAAGCATCTGTAAATATTTCCAAATCAAACATGTTTTTCCTAATAGGATTGTTTGAAAAGGCTATGTTTCTAGACCACCATTTGAGATCCTGTATACATTTATCATTTAATGTAGTGTTTATATCATAATTATCGTTGTTTTCTTTTAGAACAATATATTTATGTCGCTCAAGTTCTTTAGTGTAAAGAATTCCATACTTAATGACTGGGTAAACAGATACTAATGTTCCAATAACCTGAGCTAAAAATCTAACTTTAATAATACTTTTATCCATTAATTGTTTTATTAATTTAGAACAATTATTCCTTTTTTCTTCGGTAATGTTGAGAGTCAGGTCTGTGGTGTTGAACATTAAGCCTAAAAATTTACATTGTTGTCGTGGTATGAAATCACATTTCTCTTGATTAATTATAAAACCTAATCTTTTTAATAAAGTTGCAGTTGTTTGCATGTTTTCTAAACACTGTGAATAATTGTTTCCTATACATAGAAAATCATCTAAGTAAATAACAGATATATATCCTTTTTCTCTTAAGAAAGCCACCACAGGTTTCATGATTTTAGTAAATGTTAATGGTGCTGTACATAGGCCAAAAGGTAAGACATTAAATTGGTAGTATTTTCCTTGAAAAATAAATCTTAAATATTTCTTACTTTCAAAGTTAATATTTATCATATAATAAGCATCTTTGAGATCTAAAGTGACCAGAAAATCATCTTTCAGCAAAAGTTTGCATACTGTTCGGTAGTCTTCCAATTTGAAGTGATCCGTTTTAACAAAAGTATTCAACTTTTTTAAATTTAGGATAAACCGGAAAGTTCCATTGTTCTTTTTAACAAGGAAAATTGATGAACAAAATTGGCCTTTTACAGGTTTGCAAACTTCTATTGCTTTTAAAGCAAGTAACTTATTAATTTCAGATGCTACCTGTGAAGATTCTGATTTAGAAAACTTATCATTTAAAGGAGTATAACTCTGTTGTGGTATAGTATGGAAAGGTATTGAATACCCTTCAATCCAACTCAGGATAACTGGATCTTGAGTGATAAGTTTCCAATGATATAAATGATATTTAAGTCTGCCCACCTGTGGGTTTATTTGCGGCGAGGCTGGTTCCTCCTGGTCTCCCACGCTCTGCCTGGTGCTGGTGCTCTGGGTTGCGGCCCCCCCCTCTTCTTCACTTCTGCCCGAGGAGGGCACCGCCAGTTTAAAGCGTTGTTATTGGTGGCTTTAGGAGTGTTTATTCGGGGTACCCATGTGCTCTGCCGTGGAGTGAACTTCTTTGGTTCAGCCATCTTTAATTCTTGACCGGATCTCTTGACGGATTTAGCCGTTCTTATTTTGTCAGCAAGATCTTCACCAAAAAGATGCGTTTCCGTATCTGATTGCAGCAGGAACTCTTTCATGTCTTTATTTATTGCTGACAACAAAAGGGATTTACGTCCTTTTGTGTCTAAGTATATTGAATCACATAATAGGATAGAAGCATCATTCAATTTTTTAATAATGTCCATCTTATGTCCTGGATTATCTTTAACGCACATTTGCAGGCATGAACCCAAACAAGACAAGGCTGTAGAAATTTGTTTTTGCCTTCTTTGTATTATTTGGTCTCGCTTCTTGGATAAGTCATTAACTGCAGCGCTCACCTCCGGGTTTAATAAAGGAGGCACCATTAATTTTAGGTTGGAGAATGGTGGGTTTTCATCTTCAACCTTGTCCTTTTCTTCTTTTGATAGGCCTTTATTAAGTATGCTATGCCACCTTTGGGCGATTTGTTTCTGTAAGTCCCCTCCTACTTTCACTGGTTGTAAGTCCACACCCAATATCTCAAGTACCTGGTTGTCCAGTACTTCTTCCTGTTCATGTGGTACTTCTTCGATTAATGATTCTTGTACTGTATTCCCAATCTCCGTATCTTGTTGTATCATTACTGCATCCTGTTGTTTACCTGCATCTTGTTGAGCATTGCTCAGTTCTATACAGTCATCAACAAGCACTGGAGGGATATTTTCGGTTTCTTCATACATGTTATCCGAAAAACTTGTTGTCTTTCCAATTTCTGGAAAAAGAAACATAATGCGAGCTGTAAAAGCCACATCCCACTATAACCATGTAAATTCCCGCAGAACTACCTTGAAGGTTATAACAAAAAAATTCAACCACGTGTGTTCCCACGGAACACCCCCAGGGTTTAATTTCACAACATGACCATGGTAGACCACGTGCGTCCCCGCAGGACGCCCCAAATGGTCAGGTCAATCGTTGTCGATATGGAGGCGTTGTAAGCACTCTGCGTTTCCTTGTAATGCACACGTGGCAAGGACGCCGCGTCAATTGCATACACATGCAAAGCGCAAGACACATAAGCACAGAAAAAACTCATACAATTACAATGTCTTTTCCTCGATGCAATATTATTCTTGCTGTATGTACCCATTTTTTCATTCTTTCACAAGACAAAGTAAAAACAGAAAACGGCCATTTTTCATACCTTCATCGCTCGAATCGGAACTCAAAAGTCCTATGCGCTTTTCAAGTTTTTTCAATTTCTTCAGTAATTTAGATCTTGACTCCGACTTTCTTTTTCCCATTTTTTCGTTTTAAAGAAACTAAATAAAAACCTTAATTCAATATCGTTAAAGAAAGTTGAGAGAAGAGGTGACGCCGTTACTTGACATAAAAGCCGAATGAAGCCAATTCCAGAAGCGGAAATGACGACGCATGTGGGGTTTCGTTCGGAAATTTATGCTCTATGCTTTTAAAATATTATGTGACGTCCTAGACTAAAGCCGGGACTACAAGAGTTTTCCTAATCATCGAGAACAATGCAACAACAAGTATAATTGACGCCTATCAGCTACCTACCGAACGTAGGAAGTGGCTCAAGTCTACACCAGAAACCTGAGCCCCTTCAGTATGAAAAATTTTGATTACATCTTTACAAGTAACATATTGAAAATGAAAATCAGAATCACAAGCAGGAACATTATCCTTTAGTAAAGACTCTGCAGCAGCTGGTGACGAGTTTAATGATTCAGTAGTCGATACAGGAATGTCGGCGAAAAATCTCTCAAAGGCTGTGGCAACTTGAGTGTCTGACTTTAAAATACTATCACCAATAGAAAGGCTGAACTCACTATCTTTCCTGCACGACTTTCCCGTTTCGCTATTTATAATTTTCCATGTCGTTCTAATTACATTACTACTGTTTTTAATTTTAGAACTCAGGTATTGAGCCTTAGCTAGACAACAAACTTTTTTAAATAATTTAGAATAATTTTTAACATATGAATTAAATTCCACAGTATTAATATGGGACCTCTCTTCATACAGCTCATAAAGTCGTTTTCTACTCCTATGAATACCAATGGTCGCCCAGTCATTGAATGGTGCTTTACTATTAACAGAGATTGTTTTGGGAACAAATGTGGTATCAAATTGTTTGCAATACATACTAAAAAAATCATTAAAATGTTGATTCGGGTCACCATTTGTTGACAAAAGAGATAATTTATGTGAAAGTTTATTTCTAAAAGTTTCCAATCTACTTTTGGTTTTTGGGTTAACTATAATATCTTGTTTGATTACTTTCTTGTTAACATTTTCAATAGTAATAAGTTGCACGCAATGATCAGAATCTATTTGATTAATAATTGCTTTGTGAATTTCTTTGACATCAGTATATATATTATCCAGGCAAGTGAAACTAGTAGGGGTTATTCTAGTGGGCTCCAAAAATTTATTTTCAAGATTGTATGACCGGAACAGGCTTAAGATTTTAGTAGTTAGCACAGAATTTTCTAACAAATTAATATTAAAATCACCACAAGTTATAATAGCCTTTTTTGAATTACAAAGTCTGTGGAGCACTTCATCCATTACCCTCTCAAAACAGTCATACAACCCTGAGGGAGGTCTGTATACACTTAATATTTATGATAAACTGCTCCAATTCTATACAGGCTATTTCAATTGTCCGTTCAACGGACAGGCTTACAATATCCTTACGGTCTTTAAATTTGAGCTGATTGTTTACTAGGATTAATGCGCCGCCATGTATATAGCATTCACTCTGCTGAATGAACTACCAACCTGGTGATTGCTGAAATTGAACATGAATTGATGACTTTTGAGCCAGTGCTCCGTTACACAAAGAATATCTATTTAATTACAATTCAAAAAAAGCTCTACTTCTAATTCCTTGTTTAAAAATCCTTGAATATTTTGATGCACCAGGTTGATACTATTCAAATTTCTAAAACTCGCATTGCAAGAGGTTGCCTCTATTGTCTCAAGTTCTAATTTAAATGATGATCAGATTCAGTTAATGTTATCAAATTGTTAGAAATGTTACTAAATTCAATGGAAGCATCTTGTTTCTCTAAGTTCTGGGCTGTTATATAAAAAAAAATATGCTAAGGACGCAGCTATTTGTCTTTTACAATAATTTGTAAGATAGTACTTTTCTACAAGATATCTATCTTTTGTCAAATAAAAATTGTTACCCACATAATTATTAATGTCAATTAACTGAAATACATCATTATTATATGTCAAATTGTAAAATGTCATATTAATATTAAATCTAGAGTTATTTTCCTCCTGTGGCAAACTGTTACTATAGGGAAAAGTAAACAAAACAATTTTTCTTAAATTTAAGTTACTTAATGTTCTATAGTAATGGATCAATTCACCTTTATTTAAGTTATTTAAGTGTTTATTTAAGTTTTAAGTTTCCTCTATTCCCTATTAAAATTAGTAAAGTAGTGTCCTTCTTAAATTTAAGTTTATAATGTATTTTGCTGCACATGCTTACTTAATAACTGTTATACATATAACATGGGGACGGGCGGAGCATCCTAATACAAGCAAACTTTTTGCTTAAAAGGATTCTCCCCATTGTAACTAGAATAAGTTATTTATGTTGAAGCAATAAACATTTTTGATTTGATTTTGATTAGGTTTGATGGTGACGCTTCGTCTCGAACATTTTTCCTATTAATTTATTTTTAGTCTAGATTTTCAAGGTGCATTGATTTCACATTATTTGTTTCAAATGATGTAATAAAATATTGTAAAACATTTACTTTTTAAAAAGAGTAAGTATGGAGTTTCTTGCCCATTCTTCTTCATACATCCTACCTTAGCGAATGGGTGTAGATTCAATCCTGGATGCGCGGGTTAGCGAAAGACTAATTGGCTATGACGAAAAAAAGTGAATTGACGTTCTGCCGGGAGACACAGTGGGTTTAGAATGCAGAACAACCTAAGGAAGGAAGTGCACAGTACCTTTTTTTCTCCGGAGACGTCGTGGATGAGATGATTCACTTCTTCTGTTGTAAGTTTCTTGAAGCTCGATAGCTAAGAACTTGCGAATTTGTTGCACACACGGGCGCGCGCGGTAGCCAATTGTCGCGAAAGATTGCGAACGAACGACGAACGACTGGAGCTCGTCACTTGACCGACGACGCGCTGGCAAAATGCATGGAATGTAGGGAAGGACTTCACAGCCAATCAGGCGTCCAATGACATGGAGTGTTGAACCGATTAAATCTATCTGTCAGCGTAACCATTCCCCCCCGGGCTTGAAGGGATGTCTTCAAAAGTTGAAGGCAAACTTCGCGAAACTAAACTACAATAACTACTATCTATACGTACATAAATCAATAAAATCAAACAATTAACTACCTACTTACTAATGCTAACCTAACCTCGGATTACGGGGCCGAACTTATTGGTTAGGCAATGGGCAAAGACGAACGACGGGACGCAAGTAGGATCCAGTCATTGTCTTAACGCGGGCGATGCGAGTGACTCCTGCCGAGTCAGGAAAAACTTCTTCCACGACACCCAAAGGCCAGTGAAGTGGGGGCGAATTATCTACTTTGAGAATCACAACCGTACCGACAGTGACTGGGTCGTTCGGCGTGTTCCATTTACGACGCGATTGTAAGGTGTGAAGATATCCACTTCTCCAGCGCTTTCAAAACGACTGTACCAATTGGTCTAACAATTTATGTCTCGAAACAACAGTTCTCTCGTCTATCTCTTTAGCAGGTAAATATTTTAATGGGGTGAGATTTAGAAAGTGCGCTGGAGTCAAAGCTAGCGGTTCTGAAGGATCACTAGAGAGTGTCCTGCAAAGCGGTCTAGTATTCATTACTGATTCGACTTGAATAAGAACGGTATTTAACTCTTCCAACGAAAGGATGGTATCACCTATTACACGGTATAAGTGAATCTTTAAACTTCTAATATTCGCCTACCAATTACCGCCGAAATGACTAGCAGTAGGGACATTAAGTGACCAATTTATGCGATTTTCAGCTAACATGAGTAGTATATTATTGGGCATTCTAGACCACTTTCGGCAAATCGCTCGGCGAGTGCGCCTCGCTGCCGAAAGTGGTCTAGAACGCCCAATAATCGGTAATCGACTCGACTCGTTCATTTGTTCATTCGTTCGAGTATTATATGCATTCTAAATCCACCTATCGTTCGGCGAAGTAAACAGTGTTAAAGAACGCTCAATAATAATCGACCGATGAGCGTTCGAGGTCATCTCATTTTCGGATTAAAAAAACGCGAAATCTGTTACTGTTTCAGTTTATAAATAATGTTGTAATAAACACATGCACTCATTGTTAATCAGTTTGTTGACAACAGTAATCATGAAATTTGTAAAACAACCACAATCGCTGCATGTCAGCACTATTTGCGATGATTTTTGTAAAACTAGATCTCGTCATGGAGAATTGTTACCTAATTCAGTGCGATGTATCGTTTGCGGACCATCGAACTGTGGAAAAACAAATTTACTTATTGGACTTCTTATACATGAAAATGGTTTACGGTTTCAAAATGTTTATGTCTATTCAAAAACCCTACACCAACCAAAATACATTTTTTTAGAAAGAGTTTTACAACGGGTACCAATTATCTCATTCCAGAAATATCAAGGGACTGGGGAAGTTATAAGCGTTCAGGACGCTAAACCGAACTCTGTGATTATATTTGACGACGTTGCTTGCGAGAATCAAACTAACATGCGTGATTATTTTGCAATGGGAAGGCACAAACACATCGACTGTTTTTATCTCAATCAAACATATAGCAAAATCCCTAAACAGTTAGTAAGAGATAATGCTAACTTAATTATATTATTCAAACAAGATGATATTAACTTGAGGCATGTTTATGAAGAACATGTTAACACTGATATGACATGGCTTGAATTTCGTGAAATGTGTTCTAAAATATGGAGTGAACCCTTTAATTATGTTGTAATTAATAAAGATTGCAACAAAAATATCAAATCAAATCAAATCAAATCCATTTATTCGCATAAAACATGGTATACAAGATGGTGTAAACAGTTTTAGAACATACATGTTTTGCTTTTTAGGTACATAAGCATGCAAATTTTACAGTAATATACTCTTAAATCAATTTAACAATAACTTTCATCATCCGATTTTATGCTCTAGGAATTCCTTGACACTATAAAAACCTTTAACAGACAGCCATTTTTGTAATTTTATTTTAAATAATCTTATATTTAGCGCTTTAAATTCTTCTGGTATCTTATTGTATACCCGGACACACATAAACATGCAGCTTTTATTATATTTTGCAAGCCTCGGTAAAACATCTAGCGCGAGCCTGTGGGGTTCGCGACGGCTTCGAGAATATACATCGCTTGCTTTAGTGAACAACTCCTTGTGCCTCCTCACAAACATACAAATTTCTAATATATAAAGGGACGGCAACGGTAACAAATCAAGTTTTCTAAATACCGGCCTGCAAGATTCGTCGGGTTGAAGCCCATATATTGCTCTTATGCATTTTTTTTGGGCAATAAATAACGGATGCTATAGAAATAAATTTGACACTTTCGTAGTCTTTGATTAGAAATGTAGGTATTTAAGATATGGTACTTACATGATATCATTATTCCTTGGTCAACTCCTCATCGTTAACTATTATAGTCCGCAAAATCTTAGTAATGGAAAAACCACTGAAAAGGCAAATTGTTGATGCTGCAGAAGCTGTAAAGAAAAAAGTACGAAAGATGCGAGATTTGGAGACTGAAAATAAGCAAGCATTGAAATCAGTTTTTAGACCTGTAACAGAGTCTCTTAATTTTTTAGCTGACACCAATAAGCAAACTGACCTCTTGCGATCTAAAGAAGTTGAAGAAACAGAAGTTCCGTTTAAAAACAATACTTTACAGAAAGACAGTTCTAATAACGAAGAAGATAGTAATGTAGAAGAAAATGAATGTGATACCGACAGTGATGAGTCGTATCAATCATTAGGAAACAATAACCAAGAGCGTAATACATCATCCTGGTCAGTATCTACAGAAGCACTAACAGATATTCCATTTGGTGTTCGAGCGGAGCGAGGACAATTGATGTTAGGTTCTGCTGTCATAACGATCAGCGATGATTACATCACCGTTAGTGGACGGAAATATCGAAGTACTCCAGGACTATAACAATTATTATTGAAAAAGGACGTAGATTTAAGCACAGTTACAGAGTCTGATAAGCAAAAAAAAATGATGTTGATTGTCACAAACTCACATCGTCGAGACTTTGATTCAAACAAACCGATAAAAAGTAATAAGGGACAAAAATATTTGCAAGTTATAAAACCTCTTTTCAAACTTCCGAATACTATTCAAAACAGTCAAGCAAAGGGGAAAGGTCTACCTTTGACAAAAATGTGGAAAAAAAATATAGATTTTATATATTGGGATGATCCTAATGAACTTGTGGATAGGTTAAAATTATTAATTGCATCTCGAGACGCTGGTAACACTGGATTAGACAACGAAATTATATCTATTATTGAAGAACTGCGTGAAAGTAAAATTATTAAGTAATAAATAATTGGTATAAATTTTTCACCGTTCATTTTATTATCAACCTTTAAATATAGTACACCTTAAATATGAATGTAGATAAAGGAGACGGGCGAAAATTCCTAGAAAGTTGGGCCTGATGTTACAGTAACAATTATTGCATTATTTTATTTATACCCTAATACCATTTAAAAAAAACTAAATTATTCACGACTGCTCCATGGGAGAAAGAAAATATAGGATGACATTGGTTTGTATGAAAGCAACCTCTAACCTAAGGTTATACACTGAGCTCTCACGTAATACTTCAAGAAAATAACTATTTGACTTTATTCTTGACTAGAGTTAACCTGAATTTATTGTAGGACACATTGAAGATTCAGACGCCTTCCAACTAGATTCTAGAGGTAGCAGCAAAGGGAGTAGGTATGAATTAAAAACACTTTCTCTTTTAATGATTTATTCATCATCCACATCATCATAAACAATTAAAATATCGTCTAAAAACTGTGCAGGCGGTATTAAATTCTCTTGATGCCTTGCCCAGCTTAGGTACCATATTATGGACATCACATGACAACAGCAACCTACTGTTCTTTTTCCTACCAAGCAATTACAATAATATTGTTTGATGGCCTCTCTACCATTAAGAGAACCGTTAACTAAAATATACGTAAAATATGTTTTTGAGCTTACATGTCTCGATTTTATTCGACCTCTTAACAGCCAGCTAGAATTATTAGATATTGACAGTTCTCTTAGTAAGTTGCTGTCCGTTTCCCGACACACTTCTATTTCATATCTTCCATCTTGACGTATGTGTTCTCCATAATAGGACCTAGCCTGCTTAATTTGATAAATACCTAAAGATATTTTTATTAATTCACTATGTGTGAGCTGGGGAAAATCATTTAAATTATCATTTACCACATGTATTCTTGTAAAATCAGCTCTACGTCGGTTTATATTATTTCGAATCACATAATAGCCTAAATCATTTGCTTTATTCATGTTCTCATTGATTATTTGTAGAATTTCCCCAGCATCGACACGATTCGTAATAGGCGGGTGGAAAGCATTCAATAGAGCGGCAGCCACCTCAAAATCAATCATTAAATGCTTCGAAGCAGTATTAAAATAATCTTGTCTAAATAATTTAAAATCCCTTTTAAACCTTCCATTCACTACTTCAACAACCCATCTGCATATGGTGACTGCCCTTGATTTATTGGCCTCTAATGTGGAATGCTGCCATTCACCCGCCTGCAATGTTGGTGGGACGTAGGTTCTGTAAACACATTCATTTAATAAAGGCAAGGCATCCCTGAAGCCCCTATCCAAAATGAATGCATCACCAGCTTGAAAATATTCACGTAACATTGAACTAGGGTCACGGAACTCATGATTAATGATATCTGCATCTGATGTGGTAGCAGGATAGGGGCCCATTACATCAATAATATGACCGTCTGCACATACAATCATTAATGGTTTTACTAAGTTATTATACTTATGTAAACTGTAAGTTCTTTTTTGGTACAAATAATTTGAACTTTTTTCTATGTAGCAATATGTACCGTCAATTATTATTACAGGTTTATTTTCCCCATTATGGTTTCCAAATAAACCATTTGGTATTATTAAGTTTCTTTCAACAACTTGCTGACGATTTATGTGGTTAAGTCCTAAATGCCTTGGTACAAAATATTCATACATTAAGTGACGAGCTTCAGACACATATCCATCAAGAGTTCTTTTGGGTATGTTAAATAGAGCTGATATTCTTTCATTGGAATCACCGGTTCTCAGCTTCATTAAATATGCTGTCAACCCAATAGGGCCGGATGGCTTATGCAGTAATTGTGGCACTTCATTTAAAATATTTTGATACTGCTCTTTTGCAAAGCCTATCCAATGGTGCACCAAACGGTCTTCCATGTTTTGAATATTAATAAAATCAAGGCCAGCATTTGATTGACCTTTTACTTGTAGCATGTCTTGAATATGCACTGCTGTAAACACATTAACATAATTATGTAGAGCTCCAGTAATAAAATCCCAAGATTGCGTATTAATATGGTGATTGCATAATCTATTGTTTTTTGGGATGTAGAAGTTATAAACATCTAATAACATTTTCCTCGTTGTATCAGGAACTCTATTCCTTTCTTGTCTTCGGCAACCTTCAATAAAACAGCGAGATTCGGTTTCTACTGCCCTTACATAGTCAGGTAACACTATACCTTCGCTTGGTCTGGGTGTACCTTCTGAAGTAGATTGCAAAGCCTGTGAAGTAGCCTGTGATGTGGACTGCAAAGAAGCTTGTGATGTGGACTGCAAAGTAGCCTGCGATGTAGACGGCAAAGTCAATCCTTCATGTTCACTTGCTTCATATGCTGATGTTGAGGATCCAGATGGTCCAGATACAAAATGATGGGCATTTCTATCAGCTCTTACCCAGCAACTGTGACAAATGAGAGCTCTGTTTCTTGAAATCTGAAAAATAATTTTATAATAAGCCTTTACAATAAACAAATACAGTGAAATACTAGTGAAATGCGAGTGTACTGCACTACTCTGCTTTATCCCTTCGGAGAAACAATATTATGTATTATATAAACGATTGCAACCATAGTCAAAGTGATGATGTGTATTTATCAATACTGTCTGACTATAAGTTCAACCCCAAGATAGACTTCCAGTCAAAGTCAAAGATCTTTATTGTGAGACAGCAGTTTAAAAAGTTGTTATAAAGGTTGTTGTGCTCTTGCCTCCACCGTGTGAGGCATACAATAGTTTGTGACAAAATACCAGTATTTTACATGCGACTGCTTGTCCGACCTCCACTAAGTAAAACTGCTTTTCATTCTTTGAGGCTTATATAATAATAATAATATTCCACAACTATCACACAACGCCATCTAGTCCCTAGCTAAGCAGAGCTTGTGTTATGGGTACTAGACAACTGATAAACATACTTATATATTTCTAAATACAAACATATTATAGATAAACTACACCCAAACACAGAACAAATCATTGTGCTCATCACACAAACATTTGTCCTGGGTGGGAATCGAACCCACAACCTCCGGCATAGCAGTCAGGGTCACTAACCACTAGACCAACAGGCCTGTCGATATACACCGTGACTTTTTAGTCGTCTTACAAAAAGGGTCCACTTAAAGTATTCCACCTAAAATATCTCTAGGCAAGTTTTTTTTTTAATTGTTAATACCTAATAATTTTTATTTTTAATAAATAGGTACATTAGAAATATGAAACACCCTGTTAAAATGTTTACGTATCAAGCTGTAGAGTATGCCTACCCAGCGCAATAGTCGGGCAGATAATTCCATTTCCATTTTCTATGAGACAAGGGTTTTTTTAACTACGCTTTGCGTCATAATTAAGAATTAAAATTTTATTTTAAAAATTTTCAAATCACTTAAATACCATTTTTTGTATTATAAACGTATTCTAGTCATTGTATACATGAACTGGGCTGGTTTTGTAAGACGACTAAAAAGTCACGGTGTATACATTACCATCTAATAGTATAGAAATAAAAATCAACTGATTACAATAAATACTTACAGTACGAGGCAAAATCCATTCACAAATGACTGTATGAATCCTTCTTTCTCGTTCAGAGTCAGTACGCAATAAATGATTTATTTCAGGTATTAACCCATAGTAAGTACATTAATGCACACAATAAAAATAACATAAAAATCTTCATAAAAAGTAAAAAAAGAATGCATAAAAACAAAGTTAAATAGTAGTATTGAAATTAACGTAAAAATAAAATTAGGATCAAAATTAACATAGAGCGAAATTAAAGTTACATCATAAAATAAAAACACAAATGGAATCAAAAGTTAAAACTATAAAATAAAATAAACAATAACAAAAATAAATAAAAATAACAATCAGAACTTAAAACACGAGATCAACACATTTGAGATCAAACATAAAAAGCAAATCTCACAACATAAGATTCACTAATTCCGGTCTTATTATGTACACGCAATTAAATATTTCAGTAACTAAGCGATTTTCACATGCACACAGTCGAGTTTGGAAAGACGCCCTGAGTCTCCTCATCAGCCCGTAAAAATCAGCAACTCTGCTGTCAACAAACATGCCAGTCGCACTACACCGCCAGGGTAACTTTAGAATAGCTCTAAAGGCGTTATTATATTGTACACGAAGAGTGTTGTAAGCAAACTTCGTGTACCTGTACCAGAGTTGACTTGTGTAGAACGACTGACAGTAAGCCGTAAACAGAGTCACTTTGACTTGGTTAGAACAGGAAGAAAAGCGTCTAGCCAACATATTACTTCGACATGCAATACTGCGCCTCTGTCGTTCCAGATCAGCATCGTCTGATAAATCATCCCTAATTATGTGACCAAGATATTTAAATTTGTTAACAATGTTCAGGGCAGTTCCACACAAGTTAATCGGTAAGATATTATCAGGACCTTTACCACATCTGAATATCATAACCTCCGATTTTTTGACGTTATAGGTGAGATAATGTTCCGCAGCATATTTCTCACAAATCGCAACAAGTCTCCTTAACCCATTGGCTGAGGGACTGAGCAGAACCATGTCGTCCGCATAACTGAGATTATTCACAGAAACATCACCGATACGACAACCGGCACGGGTTCTGCTCAGTTCCTCAATCAACTGGTTAGTATACATATTAAATAAAATCGGTGAAGTGAGACCACCCTGCCTCACGCCACACGTCAATCTATACGTATCCGAAAGGGCATTATTCCACTTAACCTGATTACATTGATTTGCATACCAATATTCCAGAAGGTCTACAATTCTTGATGGCACTTTACAATCTGGATTTCTTAATTTATCCCACAGTAAACTGTAATTGATACTATCAAACGCGCGGCTAAGATCTAGGAAGCACGCATATACACTCGTGTTTCTTTGTAGGTATTTATATACTGTATTCTTTAGGGTAAATATAGCCAAATCAGTCGACATGCCCTTTCGGAAACCAAATTGTGCATTATTTATAGGGAAATTATTTTCACTTAAATGAGAAATAATTAGGCGTTCAAAAATCTTAGAAAATATAGTTGCTAAAGAAATAGGGCGGTAATTAGACATACTGGACACATCACCCGTTCTATTCTTTACAATTGGTACGACTATGGTCCTTAAGAAACTATCTGGTAAATAGCCATGGTCAACACATGCATTAAACAGTTCAGATATTCGAATAAATAGTGATTCAGGGGCATACATAAAGTGCTCAACACTGAGCCCGTCGTGGCCCGGCGACTTACCGCGTTTCATACCTTTAACGCAAAGATACAGCTCCTCAGCAGTGACGTGCAACTTGCTGGTATCATGGTTACTTTTCTCACTGAACCGTGGTGGAGGTGTCGCCGGCCCACCACGCGCCACACTGTTATACTCACGCTATTTGCCGCCGTAGAGACAGTAGCAGGGTTAAATTGTTTTGCAAACATATTTGCAATAACACCGGGGTCATTGCACCCATTTATGTTAACCGGCACACTAGCTTTATAATTTAATTTATTTGTCTCATTCCAGAATTTCCCGAACTGCTTATTGTATCTGTGAGTGGCTATAATATCCATTTTTATTTTATTTTCATTTGACTGACACCATTTGATTTTATTTTTAAAAACCTTTTTACTACGTATCATATCATCATACATTTTTCCCTGAGAGGGGCGACCATTTAAATTCCACAATGTGTAGCTCTGCCGAGCCTCCATGTGACACTCCCGCACGTGATAGTTCCACCCAGCTATCGGTTTCTTTTTAATGTACGATTTTCCCTGATACGATAACTTGGCAGCCCTAGACATTATGTTTACAATTTGTTTATAATATTTATCAATTATACAACAGTGATGAGAATCTTTACAAGAGGTTCCATTACATGAAAAATCAGACCAGCTATACGACTGTGCAAATTCATTACAAAGCTTCGCATATTTACAGTTTTGTTCATACGTTCTTTGACCCCAAATTACCTTATTTACTAATTGATTATGCTTTGTATCTGTTTTTGGCAATACTACATCTATATCACATTCGACCAATAATGGAAAATGATCCGAGTAGTAAACATCGTTTAACACACAAATACTATCAATCATACTAAACCCCGCGGAGGTGGTAACGCAGTGGTCTAGCCAACTTGTGGTGCCATGTGAGTCACTTAAGTATGTGTAGGTATTTGACATCATACCGAGTAAATTGATGTCCGCACACAACCAGTCTTGATCATCACAGTATTCCAATAGTTCACTTCCAAATAAACTATTTGGGCGCGAAACGTCAGCGTTAAAGTCACCCAGGATTAACACACTTTCCACATCACTACTTTCGATAACCGCACTGATAACACCAAGGCATTCCGTAAACAAGGGCAGATTATTCACATCTTGAGTCGGCATGTAAACCGACATCACGATGAAACTTCGCCCGGCGCTGACCTGCACACATACGGCTGCCACGCGCGTCGAACCGGTGTCAATGGGAATTACCCCGTTGTGATGCGTGTGTCGTTCGTTATCCTTTATACGTAGCCAAAGTCGTTAGATCACTGATCGAATATTAATAATTACAGCACACGAAAACACAACAGAAAATATCCACACAACGCCATCTAGTCCCAAGCTAAGCAGAGCTTGTGTTATGGGTACTAGACAACTGATATACATACTATGGCATATATTTCTAAATACATACATATTATAGATAATACATTACACCCAGAGACAGAACAAATGATCGTGCTCATCACACAAACATTTGTCCTGGGTGGGAATCGAACCCACGACCCCCGGCATAGCAGTCAGGGTCACTAACCGCTAGACCAACAGGCCTCTCAAATTTAATTAATTTGATTTTAATTTAACATTGTTTTAATATGAAAATAACGGAAGTCAATAACAATTTGATTAAAATATTTAATTTCTTATCCCATTATAAAACTGCTTAATATTTTGTAATTGATGACAAAAAAACTTAAACAAAATATTGATGAATATTTCATTTGTGTAACGATAGGCCCAGATCCGCCCGTCTCCTTTGGACACCATATTCATAAGAGAATGCGTTTCTCTGAATTATTAGAGTTCAATGAAAACGCATTGCTAAAATCTGAAAGTGGCGATTTTGATTTGAAAAAATCTAGATTAAGAGGAATTAGATCTCCTTTAGACATAGATGATGCTGTAAACAAGGATTACGTCGATCGATTGCGCGATCAGATAATAAAGGAACAGAATAGAATGATTGGATTGTTGCGTGCTCAAATCATAAAAGATGTACAAATAACAGTCCAAGCCACTTTAAAAGCGAAGATACCTGAAGTTTTAGTTCAGTTGGAAGATAAGTTTTATAACAAAGCAGAAGTCCAAAAATTACTTGAAAAAACTCCATGATGGCGAAGCAACAAATTGTTAATGAACTTCACAAAGCAGCACGAAGAAACTTTGTTAGACGTTCAGTTATTTTAAAAGGCATTGATGACTTATGGCAAGCTGATCTGATAGATATGCAAAATCTCAAAAAGTTTAATAAAGGATATAATTATATTTTAGTGGTAATTGATTGTTTCTCAAAGTATACCTGGACAGAACCACTAAAATCCAAATGTAAACTTGATGTTACTCGTGCATTTGAGCGAATACTAACTACGAGTAATCGAAAACCCAATCATTTACAAACAGATTCTGGAACAGAATTCTATAACGTAACATTCCAAAAGCTTATGAAGAGCTACAATATTAACCACTACTCTTCCTATTCTACCAAGAAAGCTTCGATTGTAGAACGGGTTATTAAAACGATTAAAAATAAATTGTATAAGTACTTTAGTCTCATTGGGGATTACAAATGGTTAGGTTTACCATTAGAAGTTATCCTAAAAACCTATAATAGTACAAAACATCGTACAATCAAATTGAAACCATTCGAGGTAAATAAGTTGAACGAGTCAAAGATAAGAGAAAATATTCAAAAAACTCAGAAACTTACATCACGCCGATGTCAACCTAAGTTCAAAGTAGGTGAAAATGTTCGAATCAGTAAATACAAACATATTTTTGATAAAGGTTACACGCCTAATTGGTCAACTGAAATATTTACTGTTAAAAAGATTAATAAGACCATACCAGTAACATATCATTTAGAAGATCATCGAAAGCAAACCATTAGAGGATGTTTCTACGAACAAGAACTTCAAAAAACTAGCTATCCAGGTGTCTACTTGATAGAAAAAGTTCTTAGAAGGAAAGGAAATAAAGTTTACGTGAAATGGCTTGGCTTAAGCAACGAAGAAAACAGTTGGATTGATAAAGATGCAATAATGGATTAGGATTATGAATATATGTATAACCGTGTTTGTAAGGATTTTTTCATTCATTACACTTTTCACTATGCAAGGCGGTGGACTAGTTAATAGTGTGATTAATAATCTGCCGTTCGAACTTCATTTGCCTGGTTATAACTATTGCGGACCGGGAACAAAACTCGAGAAGCGATTGTTGCGAGGCGATCGAGGTGTGAATAAACTAGACGAAGCTTGTATGCATCACGACATTGCATATGCAAATCACACAGACTTATCTAATCGTCACAAAGCGGATTTACAACTTTTAAACATGGCCAAACAAAGACTAAAATCAAAAGATGCAGGGAAAGGTGAAAAACTTAGCTCATGGATAGTGAGTAAAGTAATGAAAGCTAAACTGGCTGGTTGTTGGTCTAGTGGTTAGTGACCCTGACTGCTATACCGGAGGTCGTGGGTTCGATTCCCACCCAGGACAAATGTTTGTGTGATGAGCACGATCATTTGTTCTGTGTCTGGGTGTAATTTATCTATAATATGTATGTATTTAGAAATATACAAGTATTGTTTATCAGTTGTCTAGTACCCATAACACAAGCTCTGCTTAGCTTGGGACTAGATGGCGTTGTGTGATAGTTGTGGAATATTATTATTATTATTATTATTATTATTAACTAAAGTCGGGTGCCGGCATTAAAACCTTCAATGCTTTTGTGTCAAAAATTAAGTCAAAAATTAAGAAACTAAAACCTAAAAATAGTAAAACATTAATCAACATTGCTTACTCAGCTGCGAAAAAGATATTCCCAGACATTCAGAAGATTCGCATACCACGAGTTATACCCATACCAAAGACAGGAGGAGTCTTACCTTTAATTCCAATTTTCGCTGGATTATCGGCTTTAGGAAGTTTAGCAGGCGGTGCAGCTGGTATTGCAAAAACCGTAAACGAATACAAGGCAGCTCAAAAAAGCTTGCAAGAATCAGAACGACACAATAAGACCATGGAAGCTTTAGCGTTGGGCAAAGGGTTGTATATCAAGCCTCATAAAAACGGTAAAGGGCTGTTTATAAAATGTTCAAAAAACTAAATAAAAAACTGCCTAATCGTCCTTTAACTAATATCGATATAAGTGAGCATGCACGTGACATCCCACACTTTCGAGGACTCTATATGAAGGATCGGTTACCAAGAACACCAAAACGCATTGAATGTGCTATCGTCAACTTAGACGATTCACGAAATGAAGGAACGCATTGGGTAGCTTACGCTAAAATAAACAATTATTGTGAATACTTTGATAGCTTTGGGGATTTGAAACCTCCGTTGGAATTAATGCAGTATTTTAAAAATTGTAACGTTTTTTATAACTATACTAGATTTCAACAATTCAATACAGTAAACTGTGGACACTTATGTTTAGAATATCTACGGAAGTTTTGGAATAAATACGTATAAATATTATGTATTTCTTTTATTTCAATCATTTTCATCATGTCACTCACCTTGTCGATAACTGCAAACTCGTCCGATTTATGTACAGTCGAATTCCAAATTCCTGGGTCGATTTCTGAAAGCAATAGCCTGACGCTTCGCTGTGACTTACGACCTTTAATTATAAGTTGTTTTAATACTATACAAATCAAAGGAACTTACGGTATACTTCATAATTTCAACCTTTTCCAACAAGTAACGCTGGCGCAGTGGTTAACGTGCTCGGATGTTTTCATCACTGCTGGCGAAGGATCGATTCTCACTTTTTTCTAATTACTTTTATTTTATTTAATAATTTTAAATAATTGCGATATTCTTTTTGTTATTTTTCATGCATTTTTTGTAGAAATTTGATAAATAAAATTGTTTTTTTTAGTAATTACTAATACTAGTCATTAGTGTTGTGTGTCGACCGTTATCATCATATAAGTATGTCGTGAATAGCAATATCGTTTTTTTAATAAAAGTTCCTCAATTGATTAGTGTAGTAGTGGGGCAAACGCTGTGACGTTATTTTGTAATGGCGGCACGTGGACGGAGTCGTTTTGGGAAGTGGGGATTGTCGAACGGTCACTTCGCTTCGAGACGCGGACCAAGTCACTTCTCCAAAACGAAACTGTCGGTTTGCCTAACTAAATTATTATCAAATAATATTGTGAATTAAGTGATTAAGTGATTGTGAATAAAAGTGAGGTTATATTAACGTGTCGTGTTATTCGTGCTATACTGCAACGATACCTACGAAATGGACCCTTCACCACCGAACCGAGATGATGACGTCCCTATCGCTCCGCCATCGCTGACGTCGTCATCAGAAGTGGGATCTGAATCTCACTGGCGCACAATGTTCGAGATCCAGCAGCGGAATATGATGCAGTTGATCGAGGCTATCAGAACACCAGCCTCATCATCCAAAATCGCTCTGCCAGAAATCAATCCAGAGCACCCAGATTCTGATCCACGTGCCTGGTGCGCGACGGTTGACATCTGCCTGGATGAGCGTCCTCTGGAGGGAGCATCACTTATAATAGCTCTCAGTAAGGCACTGAAGGGAGGCGCCTCATCATGGCTATCACAAATATCTCACGTGGGTATGACGTGGCAACATTTTCGTGAGCTGTTTCTCGCACGGTACGATTCGTCAGAAACACTCGCTGCGGCGTTTATCGGTGTGAATAATGGAAAACCAAAGGATGGTGAATGTCTGGCAGCGTATGCAAGTCGCTTAATGACGGCGCTGTTGACAAGGTGGAAGAATTTGAGCCAAGAAGAAATTGCTACGTCGTACGTGCTGGCTCATGTCGCTCAGTTCGATTCAAGGTTATATCGCCTTGCATTTACCAGTGAAGTTAAGACCCGGAACAAATTACTGCAGGAAGTGAAGGCAAACGCGAGTTTGAAGCGAAAGTATGACCGAAACCCCGGATCTACCGGACACGCAGATGGAGTTGAGGTGAAACGTTTCAAATCTCAGAACGCCCCTACCTACAAATGCCATAACTGTGGTAAACCAGGGCATAAAGCAGTTGACTGCCGTTCGAAGTCTACAAAACCAGTGTCTTCCAGTACCAATAAAGGACAACTGACTTCGACTGCCTCATCTGGAACCAGCAAACAAGTAATTTGTTTTCGTTGTGGTACAAGCGGGCATATCGCACCTAATTGTCAACGTGGCAATACAAGCGCGGACGCTGCATCCTCTGCGGGCAATGCGGCCCATAGCGGAAGCGGCGCCGTATCAGAACGGCGCGTCGACAACTGCCAACTGGCAGGTGTTTGTGGGCAGTTGCAGCAATCTGGTGAGTCGTACTATTTTTATTTTGATTCCGGTGCCGAATGCTCTCTTGTCAAGCAATCTGTCAGTCGTAATTTCATTGGGGAACGTACTTTCGCGATGGTACGTATACAGGGTATAGGTTGCGCCAGCGTAATGTGTACTGAACAATTTCTTTGCGATGTGCTAATAGACGGTAATCATCTGCGAATTTTATTTCATGTTTTACCCGATAATTGTTTAAAATACGATGTAATGATTGGCCGAGAAATTTTAAAGCTGGGTTTTACAATTATCATGTCTGATTTGTCTCTTAAAATATCAAAAGTAAAGTCCATTGTAGCCTGTAGTTACGAGTCCGTACGTGTGTATAATCCTAATGATATTGACACAGGTATTGAAAACAAGGAAGCGTTGTTGACTTTGCTTAAGGAATTCTCTCATACTTTTATTGATAGTTTACCCCGCACGCGTGTTACTTCTGGCGAACTTAAAATAAGGCTTCAGGACCCGAACCGCATTGTTTATCGTAGGCCGTACAGGCTTAGTCCTGACGAAAGGCAGATAGTGCGTTCTAAAGTTAAGGAACTAATGGAAGCTAACATCATTCGGCCTAGTCAGTCCCCATTTGCAAGCCCTATTTTACTTGTTAAGAAGCGTGACGGATCTGACCGTATGGTGGTTGACTACCGCGAGTTAAATTCCAACACCATCCCTGATAGGTTTCCTTTGCCCCTTATAGCAGATCAATTGGCTAGGTTGTCCGGCGCTTGCTTTTATACGTGTTTGGACTGCGCTAGTGGCTTTAATCAGATACCTATCCGAGACCCTGATAGTATCGAACGTACAGCGTTCATTACACCTGATGGGCAGTTCGAATATCTTGCAATGCCTTTTGGACTACGAAACGCACCTAGTGTATTCCAAAGAGCAGTCTCGAATGCCTTGGGAGACCTAATCTTCTCGTATGTGGTGTTATACCTAGATGACATTTTGATACCATCGGTGTCTGAGAGTCAGGGTCTCCTTAGGTTGCGTGAGGTGTTGGAAGCCCTCACTAAAGCCGGATTTTCTTTGAACATTTCAAAGTGTTCTTTCCTTAAACGTCATGTGGAGTTTTTAGGTTATGATATCACTGCAGGAGAACTAAGACCGAACCCTAGAAAGATAGAAGCTTTGACCAAATTACCTCCTCCTGAGAACATCCACCACCTCCGACAATTCATTGGCCTTGCCTCATACTTTCGCAAGTTTATTAAAAACTTTTCTCAAATTATGACTCCTCTATTTTTGTTAACTACCACAAAGCAATTCTCTTGGAATCCGGAACACGAGCAGATAAGACAGCAGATAATTTCAGTTTTGACGACAAAACCAGTGTTGGCTATTTTTGATCCTGACCTTCCATCTGAACTACACACCGACGCTAGTGCCGATGGCTATGGTGCTATTTTATTCCAAAAAATGGAATGTGAGCTTTTTGTAGTCGAGTACTTTAGCAAGCGAACCACGAAAGCAGAGTCTAAGTACCACTCTTATGAGTTAGAGACTCTAGCTGTGGTAAACGCTGTAAAGCACTTCAGACATTACTTGCAGGGTAGGCATTTTGAGGTTTTTACAGACTGCAATTCTTTAAAAGCTTCACGAAACAAAGTCGATATTACACCACGTGTGCATCGATGGTGGGCCTTTTTGCAAGCTTTTGATTTCCAAATCAATTACCGTGAGGGACGTCGTATGGCTCATGTTGATTTCTTGTCACGCAATGCTTTACAATCTTCAGATACCCCATGTTTCTCTAAGGTTGAACAAAAACGAGTTAATCTCGCTACCATGTCAGAAAACTGGCTTTTGGCGGAACAGCTGCGTGATCAAGAAATTCAGTCCATCGTAACTAAATTCAAAGATTGTCAACTACCACCTGATATTGCCAAGACTTACGAGATGCGCTCAGGTATCCTACATCGCAAAGTACAAAGAAACAGTCGTACCCGATGTCTCCCAATAGTTCCCCGGGCTTTCCGTTGGTCAGTAATTAACCACGTGCACGACTCGCTTATGCACCTTGGGTGGGAGAAGACACTCGAAAGGGTATACGAACATTATTGGTTCGAGCATATGGCCAAGTACGTTCGTAAATTTGTCGAGGGATGTATTACTTGTAAACTGTCGAAATCGCACTCGGGTCGTGTCCAAGCCGAGCTTCATCCAATCCCTAAGATTAGTATTCCGTGGCATACTGTGCATATTGACATAACTGGAAAACTTAGTGGAAAAAGTGATTCTAAAGAATACGTAATAGTTTTAATCGATGCGTTCACTAAGTTTGTTCTTATGTACCATACTCTTCGAATAGATTCGGCTAGTGCAATTAAAGCCCTTAAATCTAGTGCGTCTTTATTTGGAGCTCCGGCTCGAGTTATTGCAGATCAGGGTCGATGCTTTGCAAGTAAAGAATTTAAGGATTTTTGTGAAAGTCATAGTGTTTCTTTACATTTGATAGCTACGGGTTCAAGTCGCGCGAATGGCCAAGTTGAAAGAACAATGAGTACTTTAAAAAGTATGCTCACGGCTGTAGAAACGTCTGATAGGTCTTGGCAGGAAGCGCTAGAAGACGTGCAACTAGCTTTAAATTCCTCAGTCCATCGTGTAACAAGGGCTAGTCCACTTGAGCTTCTGATAGGACGTGTGGCTAGACCATTAAATCTTTTAACTTTGGATGATATTGAACCAGAAATAGACATTGACAAGACGAGAGAGCAAGCGGCAACGAACATAGAGAAGAGTGCTATTTACGAAAAATCTAGATTTGATAAAAACAAAGCTAAAGTAATTAAATTTGAAGTTGGTGATTTAGTTTTAATTCAGAACGAAGAAAGAAATCAAACGAAGTTGGACCCAAAATATAAGGGACCATTTAAAATTGTAGAATTACTGGATGGTGATCGTTACCTACTGAAATCTTTGACTGGTAATAGAACTTATAAGTACGCCCACGATCGCGTCCGAAAGATTCCTCCAAGTAATCTACCTGATGGGTTAGATTTGGTTAATGTAGAAGATGGTGAGGAGGGTGCCTCCACCAGCAAATAGAACACATACCATAGTTCTTGGTCGCGGTGCACGCACTAGTCTGTAGTCGTAACTGCAACTCACTGTGGAGTTGTTCAGAGCGCGATGGGCAGCTAGTGGTGTACCATAGTTTTCTGGTCGCGGTGCACGCACTGGTCTGTAGTCGTAACTGCAACTCACTGTGGAGTTGTTCAGAGCGCGATGGGCAGCTAGTGGTGTACCTTAGCGGATTGGTCGCGCTGCACGCACTGGCCTGTAGTCGTAACTGCATCTCACTGTGGAGTTGTTCAGAGCGCGATGGGCAGCCAGTGGTGCGGCGGGGACCAGAGTTATGATGGACAATATTTGTACGGTCATATTATGACCTTAGAATCGCGAACTCGATGAAGTGGTGGTCGTATCGCATGAGGTGATGACGCTACTGGTGTCAATAATGTGTTGACACTAGCTGCTTGTAGCAGCCGGGCCATGAGTGGTGTGTTTTCCTTTTGAGATTTGATAATTATGAGACTTGGAGGAACCTTTTGTTCTTAAGTTGTTAAAACGATTTTGAAGTTTTTGATTTAAGTGTTTAGCATGCGTATTGACTAGCTATTGTGATAACACGTTGCGGTCAGGTTGGCCGAGCTCTCATAAATGCCTCAAAGTTGGTTGTCTTGTTACAGATACACACGAGGACGTGTAACTCGTCAGGCTGGCCGTGTCGTGAATAGCAATATCGTTTTTTTAATAAAAGTTCCTCAATTGATTAGTGTAGTAGTGGGGCAAACGCTGTGACGTTATTTTGTAATGGCGGCACGTGGACGGAGTCGTTTTGGGAAGTGGGGATTGTCGAACGGTCACTTCGCTTCGAGACGCGGACCAAGTCACTTCTCCAAAACGAAACTGTCGGTTTGCCTAACTAAATTATTATCAAATAATATTGTGAATTAAGTGATTAAGTGATTGTGAATAAAAGTGAGGTTATATTAACGTGTCGTGTTATTCGTGCTATACTGCAACGATACCTACGAAATGGACCCTTCACCACCGAACCGAGATGATGACGTCCCTATCGCTCCGCCATCGCTGACGTCGTCAAGTATAATAAAGTTTTGTAGGTAGATCAGGGAAATAAAACAAAAGTTACAAAAGTAAATTATTTCGATTTGTGAGGTAGACATAACTATGTTAGTTCGTTTCGAGTCTCATTATAGAACGTTGTTGATTCCTGGTTATTTTGTGTGACGATTGTTTACATCAATGTTACGCTCTTTTAATGTTATTGTTTTGTAGTGAAATATTAACAGTGGAAATAATATAATCACTGAGGGCGAATATTATAGCCGTGCATAAATATGGATGAAACAATACAAATATCAAATTAAACCGGACTAAGTGTGAGTATTAACATTTAATTTTTAATTGTTTCACATGTTAATATCTTATTTATTAGATAAGATTCCCTACAATAGGTTTGTTTAAAAGATAGTTATACGTGTTATTTACTTATAGTTTTTTCTTTTAGTAAAATAAATTCTCAGTCGTATTTTGCATAAAGATATTAATAGTATTCCATGTTTTGTTCTAGTGAAATACTGTGAGTCCTGTGGAAGTGGATATGAGATATAAGGAACGAGCTTAGCTTAATCTTGTCGAGAGCAAAGTCCAACACCGACGGTTGTCAGACATCATAATAAAATTATGGTGAATGAATAATTATGAAGGAAATGGCTTCCCCCAATGAGTAACTAATTCAACACGAAATGAATAACCGTTCAGTTTCACCGTGCACTCAAGACAGAAAACTTCACCAATCAGCCAAAAACCCTTTTGTTTTATAGAAATAAAAGAAACGTTTAAAAGCACGACCATATTTTTTATACATATGGCTTTTGTTGTATTCATTTTTAGTTAGCGAAAACATCATTTTATTCACAGTTCTTATTAATTTAGGACTTAGATTTGAGGCTAAGTTTCAATCATTCTTTTCATAAAGAAAACGAAAATTAAACTGATGTCCTCAATAGGGTATATTTATGGAGAGCGGTTATTTTTTTATGGTTAAGAAATAATAAAATTAAATTTTCAGTAATAGAACATATTTCCATATTATCATTTTTTTTGCTAAATCGCACCTAGTGGAACGCAAAAAGCTTGATTTCATAGAAACAAAATTGTTGGCACCGCAGCCCCGGAACGCAAAGAGCAACTGGCCCTTTGCGTTCCAGGACCGCGGTGCCTTCACAATCATAACTGTAGCAGTATTTTTTATGTAGTGCTAATGTTATTTATTTACGTGCTTCTATTTCAGTAAAAGAACATTCATCCTTAAATACCTAACTTTTATTAAACAACCTTTTTCTAAACCATGGCCCTGGAACGCAAAGGGCAACTAGCGTTTTGCGTTCCAAGACCGAAGTGCCATGGGACGTTGGTTTGAAATAGTAACAAGGCACCGCGGCCTTGGAACGCATAAAGAAATTGGCCTGCTGAATTATTACTATTTCAAATGGCTTCATTATATAGTCATATCTTTAATATTTCTTTTGTTAACATAAAGACAAAATTACACATTAATTTTTTTATGGGATAACATACTAAAATGGCCGCACTTTATAAAATAAACCCTATAATTTCGTAAATATAATTAAACGTAATTTAGTCTTATAATCAGCTAATTAAATTGGATAATTTTTTTTTATCTTCACTTCTAATTTTTTAATTTACTTATTTTATTACTGATAGCTGTTGGGCTAAGTGGAGCTATATCAATGAGATCTGAGTCTTATAATGTGTTTAGCTATTGTTTAGTTTTTTTTGAAATCATGATCTTATTAATCAATGTCTTGTTAGTTATTCATGTTAATTTTCAGTTTATTCATACTTATTATTTATTAAAAAAAAGTTAAATATTAGTTTAATGTTTTTTTTTTGGTCTTGGTGGAAATAAAAAAAGTCATGCTGAATTAAAATGGTTATTTTGTTTTATTTATTTATGTAATTAACAAACTTTTAAATTATATTTTTGATATCACATTCATACGAATCCGACAACCTCTCAGTCAACAGTCAACTCATTTGATGAACTTCAACATGACATTGCAATAATATTCGTTCTTTCCTCAATATTGATATTCGCCGGCATTATGAGAATACTTAAATATATCGCTATCTATATATTCACACGTCACTAACCAACAACCACAATCTAACGACAACTTGATTTCGATCAAGTTAAATATTCCTAAAACTTGGTCTATCTCACAGAAATTGTGAACAAACGATAATAATCATATTTCTGTCCCATCACAATATTTAACAATTGAGTAAAACTTACAAAAAGAGTATCATTGCGAGGGGATCGAACTCATGCCTTGCTGTTCACCACATATTATGTAGTGGAACGCTTAACCATTACGCCAACTGAACAAGTATTATAAACGTTGAAATTATGAATCCTATACAATCAGAAGTTAATGATGAATGTGTTTCTTAAAAATAGAAGGTCGTAAGTCAAACTAAACGTCAAGCTATTGCCATAGAAGTGCGTCTAACCACTTTTGAACCGCTACTGTACATAATTATTATCCTAATACATTACAACTTTATGGATCTTATGAGTGTGCCTTATTGCATTTCTCAACATTTAATTCAATTCCAAACATTGACGAAACGAATAATAAGTTATATTACGGCTCTAACGAAGTTCTTGAAATACCTGAAGGCACTTATGAATTACAAGATATCAGCGATTATTTAAAATCGGAAATAAAAGATTGTTCAATAAAAGTACAGTGTAATAACAACACTCTAAAAACTTTGATATACTGTACCAAAGATATCAATTTTACTAAAGAAGGAACTTTTAGGAGATTATTAGGGTTTAATAAACAGATTTTAAAAGCCAATAAATGGCATGTGTCTGAGTTACCAGTCAACATTTTGCCTACGACTGTGATCAGGATAGAATGTGACATTGTAAGTGGTTCGTACATAAACGGAAAACCCAGTCACATTATATACACGAATTCGCACTCAATGTGCCACCTGGATATAGAATTATAGAAATCCCGAAAAACGCCATATACTTTCCAATCAACCAAAACAACATAAGCTGTATACATATCAGGCTATTAGATATAAACAATTGATTAATTAACTTACGTGGTGAAGAAGTGCAGTTATATTTACACCTTAGAAGAAAAAATGATTGACTACAATAAATATGTGCATCATCACATTGAGAAGGCCAGTTCAACTAAAGTGATCAAGCAAATAAGACCTCGGTCTAAGAAAAAAATAAAATTAACAAGAGACAATAAGGAATTTCTTAAAGCAATTGGTTTGCTAAAATGAATATCTTAGATGTTTTATCTGCTCCAACTTACGACAACACTGTTGAAGGAATTGAATTTCATTCTTACAAACCCTACGTAACAAGCTTCAACAGGAACGATGAAATCCGTATACCTATTAATCTACAGGATCTGTATATATTACCGTCAGCAAGCACTTTGTATTTGGAAGGAACTATAATCGTTAGCAAAAAAGATTCAAAAGATAAAGCGAGCAGTGTTTCTTTATCAAATAATTTTCTACTCTACTTGTTTCAAGATATAAGATACGAATCAAATGGAGTGGAAATTGATAAAATAAAAAACGCTGGTGTGACTACTACGATGAAATCATTAGTGTCTATGAATGAGAGTGAATCAAAGATATCTTATGCCTGGGGTTGGAATATCGATGGCATAAAAAATATTAATGGAGGTAATTTTTCTGCTTCCATACCACTTTGTAACATTCTCGGATTTGCAGAAGATTTCAAGAAAGTAGTGATAAATAGTAGACACGAATTGATATTGTTACGAAGCAATACAAACCTTAACGCTGTAAAACTGAATACCGGTGAAGTCGTAGATGATGTACAGATAAATAAAATTGTTTGGCGTGTACCGCATGTTAAAGTGTCAGATAAAGAGAAAATAAGTTTGTTAAAACTATTAGAGAAAGACCGACCGCTCCAGATTATTTTTAGAAATTGGGATCTGTACGAATATCCCACTTTACCTAAAACAACGAAACATACTTGGTCGATCAAAACGTCATCGCAAATAGAGAAACCGAGATATGTCATTATCGGTTTACAGACAAACAGAAAAAACAATGCAAACTCTGATATGTCTCTGTTCGATCACTGCCATATTCGTGATGTTAAAGTATACCTCAATTCAAATTACTTCCCATATGAAAATCTTAATGTGAATTTTGCTGATAACAGAATTGCTTTATTATACGAGCAATACACTAGATTTCAACAGTCATATTACGGACGCCGCGCGGAGCCTTTGTTAAGCGAAAAACAATTTAAAGACTTGGCTCCGCTCTTCGTTATAGACTGCTCCAGGCAAGCAGATAACTTGAAAGCAGGCCCTGTTGTGGATGTAAGAGTGGAAATTGAAACTGATTCGGTTATACCTGATCAAACTTCGGCATATTGCCTTATATTAAACGACTGCATAATTGAGTATAAACCGTTAAGCAATACCGTGAGGAAAATATCATGAATCCTGAAACTATAATAGTAGACGTTCAAGGGTTTAAGGACCTCTTCAACATTTTTATAGTAAAAGAATTAGCTTTGGCCACTCGTGGTTACACCCAAACCTTCTTAGTTATGCCTCCATACTTGTTCAGATACTTAACAAGCAATGAACAGAAACGAGTCAAATGGTTAGAAAGAAACAGAGGCATTTATTGGAATGAGGGAAATATTGACTATAGAGAATTCCATCGTATAATCGTTCCATACTTACAAAATAAAGAAATTATTGTGAAAGGCTTGGAGAAGGCGCAGTGGATAAAGGAGCTATGTGAAAATTGTAAAGTAACAGAACTTGATGAGAGTCTATGTCCTAATTTATCTATTTTGCATGAAAAATACTGTAATATAGATTCGAATTTAAATTGTAATAATCATTTAAAGCAATGTGCACTTCAAAATGTATTATGTTTAAAGAAATATTTAGAGTGGTAGTGGTAATTAATATGTAATTAACGTAAATAAAAGTTATTGATGGATATAAATAAAGAATGATTCTCTGTGTTGTATAACAAGTTCTGTGAATGAAACTGTGGGAGAAAAATGAATTTGTAATGAAAATGTATTTTAGGTTCATTAAATAAAACAATAATTTAATCTTAAATATGTGTTTTATTTCATAAGTTAACCTATCTAATTACATTGTTCCACAATAAAAATATTTAAATTAAAAGAGTTTATCAAAAATAACTAGAATTACATAACCATAAAGATTCGGCATAAATTTAATTAAAAAGATACCTATAACAATTAGTAAAACCAAAAAATATAAAATTAAAAATCACTGTCTATCAAAGTTTTTGAAATTTTTTTAACTAACGATTCCGTATCGTCCATAACACTATCCATAGCGTCTTTAACAATGTATTGTGCATTTATTATCACGTTCTCACTTTCACTATCACTGTCACTTGTATTGTTATTGCAAAGATCAACAACTGATATTTTTATCAGTTTTATCCCGCGTCGATGCAGTTTACTCATCACGAAAGATTTTGTTGGTTGTTTCTTATGGGAAGGCTTTTCCCGACGTTGTCGCCGGGACTTCTTTTCTTTTGGGTTTTGACTGCAGTGAGGGGGTTCGTTGTAAATCATCTCAGAAAGTCCTTCGTAAGGATCCTGAGCGTACTGGCTGAACTGAACTTCTGAGTCGCAAATCTGAAACAAAATGATTAACATCTTAATCAGTGACAATATTCGGTACCTACATTAAGATTTTATATTAGCTTTAATAATTAAATATACATATTTTACTTACCGATGCCATGATTATGACGTACACTGATAGACCAAAAAACTATAATATTGTATACAAGTACTCGGTGTGAGTAATATTTTATAAATAACCTGAATTTGTGATGGTTCTAATTATATTGTATATGTAGCACATTATGATCATAACACATATTGTTGAAAGTGAATCTTATCTACATACCAATAAAGGCGAAGCTTTGTGGAAGCATGTATAGACTTGAACCTCAACAAAATAGCACGCTTGCATTTATAATAATTATTGAAAGTAAATCTTATCTATATACCCATAAGGTGTAGCTTCGTTGCAGCATGTATAAACTAGAGCCTCAACAAATAGCAAGCTTGCATTTATAGTGTTATTAACATTCACATATCACATTTCACTATTTTAAACTAGCATCGCCCTGCGATGTTACCTACGAATTATTGTTATGAACCTAATTCGCTCATAATTTAATGGGCTAACTATTAAATTATGATTATTAAATTATTCTAGTTATTAAACTTTTAAATTCACTTACAATGAGTTACATAAATAGCTTATTTATCGACGGGTCTGTTGGTCTAGTGGATAGGGATCCTGACTGCTATGACGGAGGTCGTGGGTTCAATTCCCACCCAGGACAAATGTTTCTGTTATGAGCACGATCATTTGTTCTGTGTCTTTACTGTGTTTATCTATAATATTATAGATAAATAGATAGATAGTTCATAAATATTATAGATAAACAGATAGATAGTTTAGCAGTTGTCTAGTAACCATAACAGAAGCTCTGCTTAGATTGGGACTAGGTGGCGTTGTGTGATAGTTGTGGAATGTTATTTAAAAATTGAGCAATGACCCTATGCTTGCGAGCGCGATCTTACCGCTAGATATCGCGCGTTTATTCATCGTTGCTAGATGATGCAACTTTAATTATAGAACACGCACATGGTTCCAGTCAGTGACTACCTTTAACTAAAAAATGTTCACTAAGTAGGTATTTTTAGGGACAATAAGCTGTTTCGTGTTTGTTTTAAATAAATAATGGCGAACGTCGAAACGGATGTTGTGATCATATTACATTCTGGATGAAGAAACTTCAACGAGTCAAGGTTTCATTACCTATTATTTAACCAACTTCAAAAAGGATGATGATGTTTTTGAAGAAGTTTCTGATAAATAAAACAAGTACATGGTCACACATTTTATTTATATGTCTGCAATCAGTAACTTAACTTAAATAATGCTTAAATATAATATCATACATAAGTTGAAATTTATTTATATTTACAAACAATTATTAAAATTAAAGTATACAATTTTATCTAATTTAAATCTAACACTAAACTTAATCATATTTATTTAAATATTTACCTTATTTACAATTGTTTCAAATGAGTTGAGTGGCCCCAGGCCTGCGTTGATATTTTGTTTACAGATATCGCTCGTTTGTCGTCGTTGTTTGATAAGGCAATTTTATTAATACTTTGGGTAAAAATTTCATGCTTGATAGATTTAAAAATTATATTTTTTTTACGAATCACTCCACCATTCAATAAAATATGTTTGTAGTTCGTAATGTCTAAATCTCTCACTACGCATGCTTTTACTCCCTTTGCTTTTTAACAGTTTTATCTGGGGTTTTTATAGAATATAGTTTTGATCTTAAACCAACAAATTCAGAAATATATTGTCCACCCATTTCATCTTTGAATAGCCCCGGGACTTTTTTGTTATTGAGAGGGATATTAAAAACGTTATGTTTTTGATAATTGCTGGTATCGAAATACTGCAAAAAATTAAACTTGAGATCGGTATAAAAATCATCAGTGTATATTTTGTAGACAAACGAATCGGTATCTGTATAACACAACTGTACTCGGTCTTCATAAAAGGGTTTAATAATATTGTAATGATAGTTGTACATATGTGATTTAGAAAGCTCTAATACCGTGAAACCGATATAAATTGGCTTATCTAGAATAATTTGGTCTGGTTTCATTTGTATTGCAACTAAATTTTCGGATAGAATAGATACACTATGGAAATAGGGGTTGGCTATAAGTCTCTCAGCGGATTTAAATTTCTTAGTTCGATTAAATGTATCATTCCATTGATTAAACTAAATGAACGTCTTAAAATTAGTGACACAATTTTTCTTATTTTTTTAAATTTTGGATGTTCTAATTGAATATTAGTTTTTATTTACACGTTTTAAATTTTCGTAATGTTTTGCCGAATACGCTGTTGTTTAACAACTTAAAAAACATTTTATGTCCTGTTTCGAAGGAACTTTTTCTTAGTTCGCATTCCATTGATTAACTAAATGAACGCTTACTCGGTTTTCAGTATTTTTTAATGTTTTGCCGAATACGCTGTTGTTTAACAACTTAAAAAAGTCCTGTTCGAAGGAACTTTTAGCGTTTTGTCTTAACTGTGTATTTAGTTCTATATACTGTTTTAAGTAAGGACTTTGTCTAAACGTAATAACCCTATGAATCTTACGAAGTATTAAGCCGTGCTCAAGACACTTTTTTAAATGAACATAATGTATAACGTACCTATACTTATTATATAAATTAGCAATCAGTTTTTTTGTTGTACCTCCAGGTGGTATACATTTTTCAGGACAAAACGGCAAGTCATTGTGAGACTTATGTAAATGTTCAGGATACAAAAGATCGACTTCCAATATATACCCCCATTCAGCGTTGTCCTCAACATGCTCTACACATAATTGATTTATTTCATTTTGGATGAGAAATCTAAAACTAGAATACGGTAAATATTGACACATGCTAAACCCATACAGATTATTACAGTCTAAGTATACTATGAAAGATTGAGGTTCTGTTGCATTACACTCAGGCATATATTTATGATTCGCTTTTGCATATCGATGTGAACACATACACAACCCACCACGTATACCGCTTTGAATCATTCGAACCATGGCTAAATCCGACATGAGTTCTAACTGAACCCCTGTCTTAAGCAACATTGCGTCGAACGACAAACTAGGAGCAGTTATGTAAAATGCCGGATCTAGTTTATAATGCTGTTTACATGTTTTTCGGAATTGTTCGAATATATCAGTTAATAAAAGCACATCTGTTTTTAAATATAAATCTGTATAGTCACCCAAATCGTTAATACTGAACATATTCCAAACGGTTTGGGCATGATTGTAATCGTCGTCGCTAATATCTTCGTTGGTTAAAGAATTATAAAAATAACATTTAGGTGGTAACGATTTCTGATCATAACATTTCCAATCTGACATGTAACCATAAGGATATATGCCTTTCCTTGTTAATAAACTAAATTGTCTTTCATCAGGAAATTGTGATTTTAGATAAACGAAATCTGGTGACTGTAAAGTTTTAGCGAGTTTGTCTAAACTTGTGCCTAAAAAGTTGAACGAATCTAAAAATCTTAATTGAATATACTCGTTACTACCAATAGGAATAAACTTTGTGAACGTCGTGTATTTTTCCTTTGTCTTTGGTATAATTCTAATTTGCCCGGGAATTTGACCTAATTGTTTTATAAATAAATGACAATCATAACCAGATAAATTATGAAAAAATATTGGCACAAATTTAGGTACTTTATTTTGTAAGTTGCAATGTCGGTGTGCTGCACCACGATAACGTCCTGAAATATGACAGTGATCCCTAACCCGATCGCTTAAGAGTAAATTTTCACATATATGACAGACAACTGCGTGTCTGAAATCATAAGAATCATTTGTAGTAAATAACATAGGTTCGTTTTTTGTTAAAATGGCATGTAGTGATTTAAGATCGTCAGTTAAAAATTGTATGAATTTGGAAACACAGTCAGTACCTCTATAACATCTATACCCATGATTAGTATTATTAGTAGATGATACGATATTGTAAGCGAACGCAGCAGGCACATGGCGCTGCAAGTTTGATGTCTTGGCGTTTTCGGACTCGTTGCAAGAAATCGGATACAGCAATGTTTCGAAATCAGCGTATATGACAAATGGAACGTCTTGTTTTCTTTCATAATTTTTGAATTTTAAAAATGAACCCTCATTGGGTAATATTGTAACAACACCACCACATGAATGCGTTTCAATTTGATTTAAATTAGGAAAAAATAATAAGCACGTCTCGCAAAAATATAATTTACTGTGATGTCTGGTTATCTGGTTTCTAACTAATCGCGGTAAATCTTTAATTAAACAATAATGAGTGTTTGTATTATTTTCTAAAAATAAGAGATGGATGCTCTTAGATTTCTTATTAGTAGTTGTGTACAACGGTCCAACAATCGTCTTATTATTTTTTAATCCGTAAACAAAAATATTTAAAACCGGATTATTTTTCTCAAATACGACTATATCAGAAAATGTGATTGGAAATGTTAAATCGCTAATATCTAAAACATCTTTAAAATGAGGATAAGACGTTACTCGGGTTGGATGTTGAGTTGTGGGGTACAAGGCAGCCACAACACACCATAAAAAACAATTTTCATCCCTATTTTGAATATTTAAACATGCTTTTTTATTTTTTATAGCATTAGGCAAAGGTATAAATCTAGACCCGCTGAGAGTTTGATGTTTATTAATGTTAACTTCTAAATGAGAATTACTTAAAAATGTCCAACCACTATCTCGATGCTCAAATTCTTCTATTTTCTTTGTCAGTATCTCGACTACTGATTTATAAATTAAATCAAAGTTATAATAAAAGTGAATTACAAAGTTTTTGGTAGCAAACGACTTCAATTCCTGCTGATCATTTTTAAATAAAAGGAAATACGAAAAAAGTTCAAAGTTAATCTTAACAGTTGTATGTTTTATTAGTAACTGATCTATTAGAGTTTTAACGTATAACTTTACACTATTAAGGAACATTTCTGGAAAATTACTTGTTTGTTCGTTAGTTGCAGTGATTCTGTAACTCGAAATCCTACCTTTAAACGAAGAGTTTATAATTGAAACGTTATCATGCAGAAGGGTCGTACTACTGTTTTTATGTGCATTAGTACGTAAATGACTAGACCATCGTCGATTATCTACAGACACATTACAAACTGTACAGTATGCCATTATTATTTTATATCGTTTGATTCACAATAATAAAGTCGTTCAATAAAACTCAAGTAAATACGTACTTACTACTAATTTAAGGATCTTACAGATACGATGCTTTTGGACTTGCTTTTCTTGATACTTCACACGTCGACGTTGACAAAAGTCGTTCGAGACTAGGTCTGACTTACTCCCGTTTCCTGTTCGTATTATACCATCACATCAATTGATAAAATAAGTCAACCATGATATTTCTGAAATAAAAAAAAATATAATGATAATCGGTAACCACTAGACACAATTATGCTAATAAAAATAGAAAATAAAGATATCGACTTCATAATCTTACCTAGATACTTCGTGATTCGACGTTGACAAAAGTCTTTCGAGACTAGGTCTGACCTGCTCTCGTCTCCTGTTCGTATTGTACCATCACAACAATTGGTAAAATTAATTTTACCATTATATTTCTGAAATTAAACAAATAGTATCATAATCGGTGACCACCAGACAGAATGCTAATAAAACATAAATATGTAATAGGAAATATAATGAATTTATATCTTACCAACAAATAATTGTGTTTTATAATTTTCTAATCGATTTTATAATGTTTTCATTTCAATGAAATTTGTGAAAAATTACCATTTTTATAGACAATTTATTTTATTCTTGATAAAAGAACGAGATATACAACGAGTAATCATGAGGTCTTAGTCAATAATGCTTTGAAATACCAATCAAATTTGGAACCAAATAATTTTACATGATATTGCGTAAAAATTACACGTGTTCTTAATCAACTTATTTTTCCAGTAAGTTGTCACGTTTATTGTCTAAGCTATTTTACCTAAGGTTACCACGAGTTTACATTTATGCACTCGTACACATTAAAAATGTTCGAAAACTAATGTAATCGGTGTGACAACCCTGAGTGCTTTTGCCACTGCATCAACACTAATCAACGTCGATGCTCCTCAAATATCATATAGCCAATTATTTCCGCATTCCTTTATAATACGTCCAAAAAAAAAGTTGTTTTTTACATAGTTATTTGGTCAGTTATACATATTCTGAACATAGCGATATTATTGTAATTTTTTGACTTATAAACAGTGTGTTATTGGTGTGCTCTATTTCAGATACAATCGACTCTACGAGTGCCAGTAGAACTCTTCTAGACTCCAAGTACTTATCAGTGATAGTTAGACAGTATCTGCTCACTGCCACTGTATCAGCCAAGTCGACTCAACGACAAAATCTAACGTGTGCCTGCCGACCGACTCTTTTAACTAATTATTTGGTATTCCTAAATAATGAAGCGAAAATGTAAGTATAAAAACCAGCAACCAGCATTCTAAACAAACTTCTGACCCTGCATGTGTTAACCAAACATTTTTTAACTTTATGTATTTATTTCAGGTCAGACTCTGAGTGCGAAACCTACCTACCAAGTGTATGTGATGGAGCACGACTCTAAGTCTAACCGCAAACCAACTCTACCAGTCCCAAGGAAACGGAAGTCAACAAAGCAAAATTTAACGCATCCAAGGTAAACTTTACGATTTTTTTACTTCATTGTTTTGTCAATCAATTGCATAATGACAGTCGCTTGATGCAAGCGACTACTAAGCTGATGTCGCGGGTTCAATGCCTGGTCGAGATTAATATTTGTGCATGAATGTGATTAATAGCACGATTATGTTTCTGTGTATATAATATAGTCATGTTTTCACTAACAAACAGTATTTAATTGTAATGTATATCCGCTGTCTACTATTCATAAGACATGGTAGCGTTGTGTAGTATGTCTCGTTTCTTATTCTTGTATATTTTATTTTAAAGCAGGTTCAGGTTAAAACTATAAATAAAGGGTGTGAATTAACAAGAGATCAATTTGTTTGTTTCAGTAAAACTTCGAAATCTGACATCGATATATTTGGCATCAGTCGCAAATATAACAACGGGAGGGCAACAGCGAACAGCGAAACCTCTTCTCTCCCATCATACTTCGTGAACCGAGTGGCCAACGGCAGCGAGCGGCGAACGACAAGCACGAACGGCGAGTACTACATCGACTGTAAAGTATACAAAACTGAGGACGCGCGCGTCACCGACTCGTTGGAGCTGTGGAAAAAGGCGTTGGTTCGCATAAAAGTCCAGACCGACGTCAATTCTACACAATGGCGTAAACTACAAGAGTTTATTATTTCGACTGATGCTTTATTTCCCGAACCACCAACATATTACGATAAATAATACATTGTTTATCATTATTATGAAACGGAATTATAATATTGTAATCTGTGCTCACTAAAAATAAATGAATCTCATTAGCATTAGTGTTTCATTCAACCTACATATATTCTGTGGGACAGAATGCTAAGAACTCGAACGAATGAACAAATGAACGAGTCGAGTCGATTACTGATTATTGGGCGTTCTAGACCACTTTCGGCAGCGAGGCGCACTCGCCGAGCGATTTGCCGAAAAGTGGTCTAGAATGCCCAATAATATACTACTAACATGTGACCAAATTCGGTGTTGTGATATTTCGAACAAAGGAAGTCGTGAAATTCCGAAAGTTTACGCTTAGCGCCAATGTAATTTGTCCCGTTATCCGAGAAAATCCTACTAACAGGGCCGCGCCTCGACAGGAATCGTTGGAAAGCGCTCATAAAACTGACTGTACTAAGATCACCGGCTAGTTCGATATGTACCGCGCGTGTCGTCATGCAGACGAAGAGACACACGTATGCTTTGGTAGAACGAATGCCTCGGCCGCGAGACATGGAACGTGCCAGTGTGAACGAATGGTTTAGTCGATTGAACCACACGACAAGACCGATGATCTGCCATCTCAGGGAAAGTTGGCTTGGGACGGAGACGAAAGCAGGGAAGACACTTATGGATCCTATTCCTAACTAAATTGCGTGCAGAAAGTATCCAATATCTTTGACGTAATAGTGACATCAATAGGTCGGGACCCGCGTCGCAATTCAGCTTGTGATGGTATTCGACAAGCAAATTCAGAATGGGATCTTTCCTTGAGAGTAGAATTATATTATTATGGTATTTCGCTTCATAACCCGCATCCGAATTCCTTAAACGGCCTCCGACTCTAATGAGTCCGTCTTCGAGGAAAGGTTTTAAATGCCGAAGAGAATGACTACAATCCTTGCCCTCCCTGAGTCGGGCAATCTCCTTTGAGAAATAGAAGCGTTGAATCTCACGTAAGGTAGTTCAGCGAAATCATAATCCGCTGCTGACATGCGGCAAGCAACAGGTAATAACTTAGCAAAACGACAAACGTAAATCACTACTCTAAGTAATTTACTCCAAGACGAGATACGATCGACTAAAGAAAGAATAGGAGATCTTTCGTTAGGTGCAGCCAACAACGAATTTTTCTTCTCCTCAGGTGCTTTGGACACCGAGGAGGGATTGAAAGGAACGACAGGCCATTGTTACATGTCCATGTGAGCCCACGGGGGCCCACTAAACCAAAGCGGATGGTCTATAATTTGTGAGGGTGTGAGTCTGCGTGAAAGACAATCTGCTGGATTGTCCACACCAGACACGTGATATAAATTTTGCGGTGACAAATCGCTTTGGATTTTCGAAACTCTCAAACCAAATCAAATAATTTATTTGCATAATACAGGTATAAAAGATGTTACAAACAGTTATAGAGTGCGCTGTATCATTACCTAATTAGATGTGCAAATATTTATATAATCTTTAGGCAATCTGATTTTTCTAATAACATTACTTAATATTACAAAATTATAAATCAAATCAAATCAAATCAAAAATATTTATTTGCTAGAATATGGTAAATAAGATGTTACACTTAGTTTGTTGCAGCATATCCTGCCATTGGATGGCGTGCAAAATGTTATAGTCATGTCCATTAATCTATATTATGAATTGTATATTCTATTGACTTATCTTCTAAATATTCCTTAGTGGTATAATATCTTTTGAATAATAATAGTTTGAAAAGTTTTTTTTTAAATATTGTCAGTGGTAAGTCTTGAAGACTATTTGGTAAATGATTATATATTATTATCGACATGCAGTAAACATTTTTCTTAAATAATTTTAGTTTTATTGGTGGAAGCCGTAGTCTATCTTTCTGCCGTGCTCGTGTATTTGGCCTGTCAATGCAAGTTTCAAATAAATTGTAATGTTTCTTTACAAAAATACATATTTCAAAAATATAGAGACATGGCAGGGGTAGAATTTTAAGTTTTTGGAATAGTGGCTTACAGCTGTCTAAAGGGTGGGTGAGTCGACGGCGCGTTGTGTCCCACGCGCGCCTCAAAGAGCGTCAGTATAATTTATTTATTTATTTATTTATTTAAATAGAACGGCCGAAGCCAATTACACTATTTAATAATACAAGAGCTAATTATTCTATATTAACATTACACCTTAAAATTAATTTACCACAGTCATGCATTCATTTCACAGAATTTCAGACATTCTGACAGTATCGTCTTCCATTCATCCGCAAACACATCAAGATCGGTGTCTGAGTTCAGGAGAGCGATAATCGCGGTTAGCGTACGAGGAATAGGTGATTTAAAGTGCGCAACAGTCCGGCAGTATGGAACAGCCAGTAAGCGGTGTTTCCTGCCACGACAGTAATTGTCTGGGACAAATAAATTGCAGATAACATTATGCAGGTCAGGATCATCAATTATCCCCCTGAGAATTTTAAGAGTTACAGTCATCTGGTCGCGTGATCGTCTGACTTCAAGAGAGTTGAAATTTAAACAGCCCAATAGAAATTTGGTGGGATACAGAAAAGGATTGTAAAGGTGCAAGTGCTTGTAAAGGTATCTGAGGAATGCTTTTTGGACTTTCTCTAGAGCTAAAGCATACTGCTTCTCAAACGGATTCCAGACGCATGCACTAGACTCAAGTTTGCTGCGGACCAGTGCCCCAAAAACAAGCTTTATAACATGGGGATTGTGGAAATCACGGCAGTTCCTTAGGACGAATCCGAGGCGCCTGAAGGACTCTTTAGCAGTAATTGCGATGTGGTTGTGAAAAGTGAGCTTGCGGTCGAATATGACTCCCAGGTCTTTCATGGAATCAGTCCTTGTAATTGTTTCTCCATTCAGTTTATATAGAAAGTTGACTGGGCGCCGCGCTCGACCGAAGGACATCACGTAACATTTTGATTTATTAAATTCCATTTTGTTCTCCAGACTCCACCTATATACTGAATCGATATCCGATTGCAGAGCTCGACAATCAGTCTCAGATTTTATTTCGTAATATAGTTTTAAGTCATCAGCATATAAGAGGGATATGGCATTCAAAACTATGTCGGGCAGGTCGTTAATCATCAAGTTGAAAAAAAGGGGGCCGATCACCGCACCCTGACTTACACCCGAACGAGTATGATATGGGAGTGACTCATACAAACCCAATCTGACAAATTGTTGTCGGTCCCGCAAGTAATCCGCAATGAGCCGTAGAAGCCCTGGAGCAAAACCTATTGCACTGAGCTTAGACAATAAGACGTCATTGTTGACTCTATCGAACGCCTTCCGAAAGTCAAAGTAAACAACGTCTACCTGGCGTCTCCGATCAAGACTAGTTGAGATATAATTAACTAGTGTAAGTAAGTTAGTGTTAACTGATCTCATTTCGCGAAAACCGTGCTGTGCTGTGCAAAGATACTGTTTGACCTGTTTATAAATTGCTTTATGCAGGACATTCTCGAAAACTTTTGCGGGAGAAGATAGTATGGCTATAGGACGATACTCATCGACTGAGGCCTTATTTGACGATTTTGGTATGGGAGTCACACGTGATATTATCTTCCATGGTGGTGGATACACGCCTGTTTTTAATGATAGGTTGAAGATGTGGTTTAGAGGTTGAGTAAGAAATTTTTGTCCCCTCTTTTAGAAACCACGGAGGAATGTTATCCGGACCAATAGAGCTGTTGGGTTTTAATTTATTTATTCCGGTGCTTACGTCACTTTTATCAAAATTTAGAATATTGATGTGGTTACTAATATTGCAGTTGTGGTTGCTTGGATTGGCTTTATTCTCGAGATCTAGCTTAGGTACTTCTGTTTGGAAGACGCTCGAAAAATAATCTGCGAACGCTTCAGCAGCTGCTACGCCACTGTGAATTTTACCTTTGTGGGTTACGTTAGGCTCAAACCCGCCCTTGGATCTTAGGTTAGAAATATGCCGCCAAAACTCTTTGGGGTTTTTCCTAATGTTCCCTTCAATACGCCTAATGTAAGCGTCATAGGCAGCTGGTATGCGTGATTTTAGCTTAGCTCTATAGTCTGAGAATTGTTTATATATTAGTTCGCATTTAGTCTTTTTCCAGGCGGAATGTAATTTAACTTTCTTCTGAATATCAAAAATAATATCAGACGTAAACCAGGTAGGATACCTTCTGGATGTCATTTTGCTTCGACGTTTTTTAGGGATACAATCGTCAAATAAGCCGTAGATGATGTCGTAGAAAACCCGGGTGCTAGTGCAAACGTCATTAGATGATGTAACTGAATCCCAAGATACCTCAGAAAGAAGCGTATAAATAAGGTTGCGATCACATTTTTTGAAATTCCAGTCCCTTCCACGGTCGATATTGCTGGGCTCAAGTCTTTCACTTTCAGTAGATGACTGTAACTTTACCTGGATGTCCAACGGCGGATGGTATGAATCAGGGGGTACCAAACCTTCAACTCCCGTCACAGAGACGTTACGTAGGCTTGTGCCATCCCGAACTAAGACAACATCTAACATTCTCCCATGCACATTTTCAACAATGTTTCTTTCACACATATTAGAAAAGGTTAGGAAGTAACAATAATAATTACAGACATTTACGGAAGCACTGTTTAGGTTTAAATCACCTAAAATGATAACTGATAATGACGGGGCCCCCCTCTCAGAGGGCCAAAGCCTGCCGGGGTAGCGGGATTATTCCCTTACCGTAACCCCGGAACGTAACAGGCTATGAAGGACACCGTGGATTTTAGTCAGTAGAAGTCTGACAGTCCCTCCCGCCCTGCCCGGGGTTGGAGGACTCATTTGATGATTTTACCACGCTAAAAAAAAAAAAAAAAAAATGTGGGTTTTCCAATTACAATTTTTATCGACAGTTATACCCAAGAATACACAATTATCAACAGTGGTCAAGTGAGAATTTTTATAGTGAATATCTATTTCATTTATGTTTGAATTGTATGTCTGAAATTGTATTACGTTTGTTTTTGTCATATTTATTTTTAAGTTATTATTTTCTAACCAAAAGATTGCACTATCAAGAGCTTTGACGATTTCATTTTCTTATTCTTTGTTATTGTCACTCTTTATCATAATTGTTGTGTCATCAGCGAACAATATGCAATCTTTGCCTATCGTCTCTAGAATGTCGTTGATGTAGACCAGAAAGAGTGGTGGGGATAGGATACCTCCCTGTGGCGTGCCATAATTATTTTGTTTATATGCTGACCTATAGATTTTTTTTTCATTATGACATGATTTGGTTATTTCCACGCATTGTTCTCTTCCAGAGAGGTAACTTTTGATCCAGTCGTTTGCTTTACCCCTGATTCCATAATGCTCAAGCTTTGAGAGTAGTGTTTTATGGCAAACAAAATCAAAGGCTTTAGTCATATCTAAGAACAGGCAACTTATCTTTGATTTTTGATTGAGACTCTCAGTGATATATTTTACCAGCGTAAAACATGCTAAAGCAGTTGAGCTGCCTTTCCTAAAGCCAAATTGTTCTTTTTTAAGAATATCACAAGCTGTTAAAAAGTTCTCTAATTTAATGCACATAACCTTCTCAAATATTTTGGATAGGATTGGAATTAATGTAATTGGACGATAATTGCTCATGTCATTTTTAGCACCTTTCTTATAAAGAGGTTTGACAATTGACCTTTTCAGACGAGTTGGAAATATTCCTTCTGTTAGAGACAGGTTTATAATGTAGGTTAAGGGAGATATTAAATTATTTGCAGATATTTTTAACACCTTAGTGCTCAGGTCATCAAATCCAGTCGCGTTAGTATTTCTTAGATTGTTAATTATTTTGTAAATGTCTGATTCATCTACTGGCGTAAGGAAAATGCTTTGATGATTTTGAGGGGAGATTATTTTCAAATGAGTGTCGTTTTTAGCATTATTTGTTGTATTTGTTTGTGATATGTAAAAGTCATTAAATAAGTCACAGATTTGATTTGGATTTTCATACACTTTATTATTAGCAATAACTGCGTCAATTTCAGAGTTACTAGTCATATTATTTACGTTTGTTTTAATCATGTTCCAGGCTGCTTTACTTGTATTTTTGGCTTTATTAATGTAGTCTAAGCTATTAATCTGTTGTGCTTTGTGTATGCATTTTTTCAGTATTTGAGTGTAGTCGTCATATCTTTTTTGTTTTGTTTTTTGTTATCTTTGTAGAGATGATATTTCAAATACAATGTTCGTTTTTTAATGCAGCATCTTTTTATACTCTTGGTTAGACCTCTATTTTTCACTTGCTTACAAGTATTTTTGACCTTAACTATATGCGTCAACATCGCTTCGATAATTCTGTCCAAACTGCCTACAGTGCTCATTTCAAAGTGGTCAGATTATAGTTTTAAAATAATCACTGAAGGAAAATTACCCAGGTTAGTGATCTTATCTGTTTTTTTAAATGAGGAGGCCGTTAAGATTTCGACCACTGCTAGCATTTTTACGCCCGTGCGAAGCGATCACGGTACGAAAAATAAAACTAGTGCGCCTCCACGCACACAGACCGTGTTAGTACAAGGGGAAGAACGTAACGCTAATTGTTTGTTTTGTCGCACCGCTGTGCACAACCTCATCGATTGCAAACAATTTAAGAAAGCACTACGTAAAGTTCGATGGCAACATGTGAAGAAACACGGTCTATGTTACAAGTGTTTAATATTAAAACACGATCGTAAAACCTGCGCAGCACCTGTGTGCGATAAAGACGGCTGCAATGAAGAACATCATCGCCTTCTGCATTATCCTAAGAGTAATCAGCGTGAGCTCGCCACCAGCGATGATTCATCGACTATAGCTCCGGCGAACGCAAGTAGTGTGCTACGAACCGAGCCTACGGTAGCTTCAGAGACAATAACGCACATTAACGCGAGTGATCACAAAGTGTTGTTGAAAGTGTTGCCTATTCGTGTGCATGGGCCGACCGGTATAGTGAACGCCACCGCGCTCCTTGATGACGGATCAAGTGTGTCGCTATAAGCGCAGGCCTCGCTGAGCGCGTCGGGTTGCGCGGCCGTAGTGAAACATTAACAGTGCGCGGAGCGTGGACTGATAACAAACTAGTTTGTAAGTCTATAGTTATGAATGTAAACATAGCTGGTAGTAATGATGGAAAGTTACATAACATAAGAATGCGCTGTGTAAAGGAATTATGTTTGCCTACTCAAAACTTGTCTGTTATAGATTGTAATAATTATCCTTATCTAATGAATATTAAAGATAAATTATGTACCTCTAACTCAAAGCCTAAATTACTGATAGGACAGGATAATTATCATTTGTTAGTACCTTTAAAAATTAAGCTAGGTAAATTAAATGAGCCGTCCGCTACACTTACCCCCCTCGGATGGTGCGTGCACGGAAAAGTGCGCGTGTCGCGGAGCGGCGCCCGTTCCTCCGCAGCCGGCCGTCACACCTGCAGCGCTGAAGCAGCGCTGAACATAACGGAAATTGAGGAGGTAAGTGCCCCTTCACAGGATGACAGCTTGCTGCAAGCAATCCATGATGAGGTCCGACGCTCGTTTGCCTTGGACGCGATGGGTGTGTCTGCCAAGCCGCGACAAAATGCTGATGACGTGCGTGCCATCGCTCAGCTGGAGCGATCCTCAGTGCTCATTAACGGACGCTGGCATGTTGGCTTACCTTGGAGGGATGCAGGTCGTAGCATGCCGGACTCCTACCCTAATGCACTGAAAAGGATGAAAGGTATTGAACGGAAAATGGATAAGGATACAGGTTTTGCTAAAAGGTACGAGGAACGTGTTGATCATTTGTTAATCAATGATTATGCACGTGAACTGTTGGAAACTGACGTCACACCGAACACGTGGTACTTACCACATTTTGGTGTTGACAACCCCAATAAGAGCAAGCTTCGGCTGGTCTTTGACGCTGCTGGTAAGGTAAATGGTTCTTGTCTTAACGACTATTTACTCACTGGGCCCGATCTACTGTCATCACTTCTTGGTATTATGCTGCGCTTCAGGGATAGAAAAATCGCAGTAACAGGTGACATAAAGGACATGTTCCTAAGGGTCAAGGTCCACGCTGAAGATCAGCACGCTTTAAGGTTTTTATGGAGGAGCAGCCCTACGGAAAGAATCAAAACGTATGTTATGACTTCTTTAATTTTCGGAGCTAACTGCTCACCCTTTATTGCTCAGTTCATTAAAAACAAAAACGCCCGGCGGTATGAGTCATCGTCACCGGCCGCTGTCAATGCGATTTGTCACTCTCACTACATGGACGACTACATTGACAGTTTGCCGGACGAAGCCACGGCGAGTAAGCTAGTTAAAAATATTAGCGACATTCACAGAAATGGCGGTTTCGAAATTCGAAACTGGACAAGTAACAGCGTTGCAGTTTTGGACAGCGTACCGAAAGAGACTTTAGGCCCAAGTGCAGTAAAGTTTAAAGTCGGACAGCAGTACGGAGGTGAGCGAACAAGTGGACTTATTTGGTTCCCGGCTGAAGATAAGCTTGGTTTCGACGTGTCCCTAAAGCGCATCCCGCAAAACATTATTCAGGGTGATGAACAACCGACGAAGAGGCTTATGTTGAGGGTAATAATGTCTATTTTTGATGTCCTAGGTTTTCTAGCTCCCTTCACAGTCCAAGGTAAAATCATGCTTCAAGACACTTGGCGTTTAAATATAGGATGGGACGATTATGTTCCTGACTGTATTTACGACAGGTGGAAGAAATGGATTAACCTACTTAAAGTTATAGATAATATTCGCATTCCTAGGTGCCACGCGATGATTCAATGTTATCGGAATGGGATAGCAGATGCAACGTCGCCCCCCTCGGCCACCCCGCTCGCATCTGCCGGTGCTACGCAGCCTTCTACGACGGGCTACGAAGTCGTAGCGGTAGCTAGCAGTGCTACGAGCACAGGTGCGGGCGTGTCCTCATTCAATTCGATGGCATGTCCTGACCAGATTGGCGTGACGTCAGCGCCGTCTCCTCGACTTGCTACGAGCGGCTACGAAACTGTAGCGGCCACTAGCAGTGCTACGAATTTGGACACAGGTGAGCCAGGATATGTGAACCTACATTTGCACATTTATTTAGCGACGCATCTACCAAAGCATTATGTGCGGTAGCATATTGGCGTTGGGAAACAATGGGTAAAATCAATGTTTCTTTTATCGTGAGTAAATGCAGAGTGGTACCTGTGAAACCAATGACAGTACCAAGGTATGAACTTCAAGCAGCATTGTTGGCTGCAAGGTTAGCAGACACTATTGGGAAGGAACATAGAATATCTCCAGTGCGTCGATACTTTTGGTGCGACTCCACTACGGTGTTACACTGGATTCGTAACAATACCCGAACTTATAAAACGTTCGAAGCAAACCGTCTCGGGGAGATCGATGAATTGACGCGCATGAACGAATGGAGATATGTTCCTTCAAAACTTAACGTCGCTGATTTAGCTACAAGGGAAGCCTTTGACCCTGCTTTGTTCTCTGAGTGGATCACTGGTCCAGGTTTCCTGTACTTTGATGTTCCGGAATGGCCGAAAGATGTCATCCAGCCGGATACGGACGAAGTGGGTGCGGAACTTACAGCCGTTGTACAGGTAATCCCGGCTAACTTACCGATACCGGATCCGGTACGGTTTTCTTCTTGGTTGCGCCTGCTCAGAGCCACAGCCGCGGTTTTAAAGTTCGTGGACAGATTAAAAGGTATACCTGTCAATGATTACACCGTGGAGATGATCGAGCGAGCAGAGCGCCTGCTGTTAAGACACGCTCAGGCAGAATCATTCGCTGACGAGTTCGTGTTGATACAAAAAGGTAAGCCTTTGGTTAAAACTAGTCGGTTACTTACACTCTCACCGTTCTTGGATGAACATGGCTTGCTTCGTGTGGGCGGTCGTATCGATGCTGCTGCAAATGTCACTATGGAGGTAAAGAGACCTGTAATATTGGACGGGCGACACCCAGTGGCTAGACTTATTGTTCGGCACTACCATATAAAGGCGGCTCATGGCAACCAAGAAACAGTAGTAAATCAACTGAGGGAAAAATATTGGTTAATAAGACTTAGACCTACCGTTAGGACCGTGGTGTCGCAATGTATGGTGTGCCGAATTAATAAGTGTAAGCCACAGGTTCCTCGAATGGGCGACTTACCTCAGGCTCGCGTGGCTCATCATCAGCGCCCCTTTTCATACTGCGGGTTGGACCTGTTTGGACCGATGGAGGTCACAGTAGGCAGACGCAGGGAAAAGAGGTACGGTGTCCTTTTTACATGCTTGACGTTGCGCGCAATCCACATTGAGACCGTTGCCTCCCTTACGACAGATTCTCTAATCATGGCGCTGCGTCGGATGGCAGCGAGGCGTGGTTGGCCCCGTCACTTGTACTCAGACAATGGCACCAATCTTAGAGGCGCTGACAAGGAACTCCAACGGTCTATGCAGGACCTTGACCAGGAAGGCCTAAGTAACGTAGGTGTCAACAATGGGATGGATTGGACTTTCATTCCTCCCGCCAGTCCCCATTGGGGTGGGGCGTGGGAACGAATGATCCGCAGCGTCAAGACATCGCTTAAAATTGTCTTAAAGGAACGGGCACCAAGGGACGAAGTGTTGAACACACTACTAGCGGAAGTGGAAAATATAGTGAATAGTCGTCCTTTGATGCACGTTTCAGTCGCACCAGATGGAGTAGAAACCCTCACTCCAAACCATTTTCTTCTAGGTACATCTTCCAACTTACCTGTGATTGGATCGTTTGACAGTTCCGACCTGTATCTCCGTAGGCATTGGCGCACAAGTCAACGATTGGCGGACATGTTTTGGCACAGGTGTATGAAAACTCCGTGTATCCGTTTATATGTATTTATTTATAAACGGTTTACATTGTTTATCAATAGTAATTAATGTAATAATTTTGGTAATTGAGAAAACCAAGCGTGCGCAAAGCGTGGTAAGAACGAACGACGACTTGTCAACTTGACAGTAGTGACGTTTACATTTTAGCTGCGTTCCGTATGATTATAACAGTTTCCTTCCCCACCAGGAAAATAAATTCACAAATAGGTAATTAAACTAAAGGTCACCAAGCGTTCTTAACTACTGTCCCCAAACGCAAGTTTTAATTAAAACTTATCATAAACAATTATAGTATCAACATACAATAATAACTTATAATACTTTCTTAAACAAGTTAATAGAACCTAATCACAAAACTTATGTTCTATTGGCTGCTATTGTTAATAGCTTGAATGCTTAGCAAGAAAAGTACATGATAACAAAAAATAATTTAAGACAACAGTAAAATTCACAAGTTAAGACGAACAACAGGTTTAATCACTCTTTTACTTCTACGTAAAGCAGGTTCAACTGGAACATCATTAGGCACTGAAGGTGCCGGTACAGTAACATCACTAGTGGTTGGTATTACCTTGTCTGAAGGTAATGATCCAGGTTCTGGAATATCTATAGGTACATCAATGTTTTGTTCTGTGTTAGTATCATGTTTATTGGAAGCAGAATCAGAGTTAGGTGCTTGAGCTTCAGCCCGATCAAAGTCATCAGTAAATTTTTCATTTAAGATAGGAACGTCATCCCCAATCTGACGGAGCTGGTCGATATGTCGACGCCACGTGATACCATTATCTAACTTAATTAAATAATGCAAATTTCCAAGAACCTTCTCAACTACTCCTAACTTCCATTTCCCTTCTCCTGTATAATTGCGAGCAACCACTCTTGAATCTGGCATCAGTTTCCGCACGCGTACCACCTTCAACTCCTTCCGAGGCAATACAGCAGACTTGTTTGGACAACACAGCGATAAACGTGAGGTTGGTTGGTAAGTAAAAACCATTTCTGCTGGAGATTTACCAGTGGCGGGGTGCGGAGTTATACGATATTGAAATAATATTTCATTTACTTTAGACTGTGTAGGTGTTTTTATAGAATTTAAACATCTAAGTTTCTGTTTCAACGTTTGTACATAGCGTTCTACCTGACCGTTAGTGGCAGGGTTATATGGAGCAGATCTTTTGTGTGTGATTCCATGCATTTTTAGGTATTCAAAGAACTTTGGATTAACAAATTGCGTTCCGTTATCGCTTGTGAGAATTCTTGGATAACCAAACGTAGTGAAAACTTTGTCCAAAACTTCAATAGTAGAATCAGTATCTATTCTGTTTAAGACATGCGCTTCTGGCCACTTTGAAAAGGCATCAATTATTAAAAGAAAATAAACATTTTGAAATTTACCAGCAAAATCAATGTGAACTCTTTCAAATGGTTTAGTAGGACTCTCCCAAGTGTGCTTCGAAGCTACTTCTGGAGGCAAGTTCAGGTGTAGAGAGCACTCACGACAGTTTTTTGCAATATCTTTAATGTTTTTGTCCATCCCTGGCCACCAGCAATAGCTTCGCGCAAGACCGAGCATTCTATTAACACCGAAATGACTAGAATGTAAATCTCTCAGAATAACATCTCTGAGTTTAGTAGGCACCACCACACGAGTTCCTCGCATCAAACAACCTTCTAGTAGAGAGAACTCAGTTTGTTCAATACCAAACCTATCAGCAAGAGACACTTTCTTTCCAGTTGACACGCCCAACAGTAGTGGCGCCAATGATTCATCGACTGTAGTTTCAGCAGCAATATCGTTTACTGTAATAGGCAGTACCGAAATCATTCCAATTTGAAACCTGTCGCAGTCCTCCTGCTCGCTAGTTTCCACAGCAACAGGTAATCGTGAAAACGCATCTGCATTAGCATTGTCCTTGGATTTCTTGTATTTAATATCATATTGAAAACCCTGGAGGAAAACAGCATAGCGTTGCATACGTGCAGCAGAAAGAAGAGGCAAAGCCTTAGTAGGCGAAAAGATTTGGACGAGAGGCTTGTGGTCAGTATGCAAGGTAAATTTTCTACCATAAAGGTATTGAAAGAAACGTTTTACTCCAAAAACAATAGCATAAGCTTCTTTGTCAATCTGTGCCCACTTACGCTGTGAGGAATTTAAGGTCTGTGAAGCAAAATGTATTGGCCGTTCAGTTCCATCAGGCATGATATGTGACAAGACAGCGCCCACGCCAGTAGGCGACGCATCCGTAGCTAGTATAAGAGGCAAATCAGGTGAGTAATGTGCGAGCACAGTATCAGATAGCATTTGATTTTTGATTGTTCGTAAAGCTTTATCACACTCAGCTGACCAATTCCATGATATCTCTTTTCGCAAAAGCATATATAGGGGTTCCAACGTGCTACTCAGGTTTGGTAGGAACCTACCATAATAATTTACTAAGCCAAGTAAAGCCTGCAACTCGGAAACATTTTTGGGATTTAAAGCCTCCACAACAGCTTTTACTTTACTATCAACCTTGTGTACTCCCTCGCGACTAATTTTGTATCCACAGTATTCAATTTCATTTTGCAAAAATTCAGACTTATCCAGATTAACCTTAAGGCCGAATTCAGCGAGTCTAGCAAACACCTTTTCTAGTCTGTCCAAATGCTCAGCATCGTTTGCAGCTGTAACCCTAATGTCATCAATGAAACAGTGAACCCCCGGGATGTCTCTTAAGATACTTTCAATCTTTCTTTGCCACTTAGCCGGCGCACAGTTAAGTCCAAACATCAAACGAGTACATTTGTACAGACCTTTGTGAGTATTGAGAGTTAATAGTTGCTGGTCCTCATCCCTAACCTTCCAATTTAGATATGCATTACGTATATCAATTTTAGAGAATTTATCCCCACCAGCTAAACCATTGAATAGTTCTTCAGAAGTAGGTAAGGGATGCTCATCAACTAGAAGATTTTGGTTCAGTGTAATTTTGTAATCCCCACAAATTCTTATTTTACCATTAGGTTTTATTACAGGTACAATGGGAGTAGCATATTCGCTGTAGTCTACTTTAACTAGGACTCCATCCCGAACTAAATTTTCAATTTGTTGTTCAACCCTATCTTTTAGTGCAAAAGGAATTGGTCTAGCACGAAAGAACACTGGTTTTGCATCTGGCTTCATGTGTAAAGCAGCTGGTTCCCCTTTAATCTCACCAACATTTTTGTTATCAAACAAGTCGCTGTATTTCTCAAAAAGCTTTTGCAAAGATAAAGCATGTGGCACCTTACCTGATGACACTTGGTTTACTTGTCTCAAACCATCCCTGAAGCCCTTAAATGCATTGAACATGTATATCCAATCCCGGCCCAAGAGTGGATGCTGATTCCCCGAAATAATGAACAACTTGACCTCTACTGATTCTCTTCCAATCGTAGCTGTGACCTGTGTGACACCTAAAATATTTAGGAACTCATTAGAATAAGTACATAATTTTATATTAGTTGGTAGAAGTTGGGTTTTGCCAATTTTTTGGTAATCTTTTTCATTCATTATAGACACTGCTGAGCCACTATCAAATTCCATCTGGAACTCAGTGTGATTAATTTTGGCTTTAATCCAAAACTTATTTGAAAAAGAAGTAACTCTACAATTGTTAATACATACAATCTCTTCTTGATTTTGTTCGGTATTAGGACTAAACGCAGAATCCGTTGGGTTTCCTGTATCCACCTGGTTCACTTTCTTCAGTTTAAGGCACATTCGTTTCAAATGTCCTATTTTTTGGCAGAAATTGCATTTCGTATTCATTTGGTTACACTTATTAGCATAGTGATTGCCACCACATCGAAAACAAACAATCTGACTGGAAGAAGTAGGTACTGTATTTTTTAATCCGGTAGATGTCTTTCTCTTGACTGCAATTGCTTGCACCTCTTGAGTGTGAGTTGCCTCAGCCTGGGCACTTTCCATTCCAGTCGCAATGTCAATCGCCTTTTGCAGTGTCAGGTCTCGTACTTCCAGTAGTCTATCCTTAATACGTTGTGATTTGATGCCGCATACAAACTGATTTCTCAAGGCTGAATCGAGAAACGTCCCAAAATTGCAAGTTGTGGCCATTTTTCTTAACCCGGCGTCATTGAGGTTGGGTCAAAATGACCCGGCTGGTTTTGAATTTGGAATATTTTTGAAAGTGTGCGTACGACGCTGCCCTTCTGTGGAGTAGCTGGAGCCAATAGTGTGTTCTAAACGTTTGTGACGAAAAATCAATGTGGCAGCCACCGAGCTGGAAGCTACACGCGTTTAATTTTCAAAAAGGTAATTTTGACCCATCCTCACAATTGACGTTACTATTTTGTGCCATTACCAAGTAATCAATTTTTATCATTGTTTTTTGATTTTTGGTGTGTATGTTAACGGTTTTTTCTTTTCGCTTTTCGATTTTTTTTCTACTCACTTTCATCGATTTATGAGAAAACAGATTCCTCTAAAATTTACATATTTTCAGTCTAATCTCCTACGCACATTTTTTTTACAATGTCAATCATCAAATAAGCTTCTCTTTAGTCTTCCTACCCCGGGGCAGAGCGAGAAGGACTGTCAGACTCGTACTGACTAAAATCCACGGTGTCCTTCAATAGCCCTTTACGTTCCGGGGTCACGGTCATACGTAAGACACACGACCCAGGCAGATTTTGCCTTCTAAATGAGCCCCGACATTTGCTGACACTGCGCGTGGAACACAACGCGCCGTCGACCCGGGCATGGTCCATGGTCGGACAGCGAGTCGCCCATTACTCCCAGTCCGCATGCCTGCACCTACAGTGGCCGGGGCTCATCTAACGACGTCTGTCGTCGTGGGCGCGTCTACCACTGCGGCTTGCGTGAAAGGTGGGCGCTGTCTTCTGCCTCACGCGTGCCGCCTCCTCCTTAGCGAGCATGACTGATGATACCATTTGGGGAAGGATTTGTTGGTGAATTATCAGAAAAGTCTCGTGCAAAATTACGCTACTTCCGCAAACAGTTTCAAGTGTGTCCTGCTAAAAGAGACCGCAAAACAAAGCACACATATCAAGCTGGCCCCCAATATATTTGTCCTGAACACCTCATATCTTTTTGTCGTCACTGCGTCTCTAACGATGAGTGTAATTAGTGTTTTTATTTTTTTTCTAAAAGACATAATCCTTCAGGTTAGAAAAATGCCATAAGTATACAAATATATTGATTACTATAATGACAATATCCTAAAAACACAAGAGATCCCTGTTTCGTTACTTTTTTTTATAAGTTTATGTAGCATTTTATTAAACCTAATTGAATATTTCTGAATTATGTTCATCTTTTTCATTTTCAACAAATAAATACTCTAGTAATTGTATAACAGCACATTTTACGAATACACTCAATAACTATGGAAATATTTCGATTTTAATATACGGGTAATATTGACCCACCTCAACGCCCATGTACCTATTTCCTACCACAATGACGCCGGGTTAATGAAGCCAGGTATTCCTTGATCGGTTCACCATCCTTTTGATGTCGGTGATGAAATTTGAAATATTCAGCTATTTCAAGTGGAGTAGGGTCTAGGTGATTCTTCAAGGACGTTACATTATTGTCGTATGTACGTTTCTCTGGTGTAGTAGGTGCAACTAAATCGCACAGTGTGTCATACAAATCAGCTCCAATGTAGTGTAGAAGGTACGAATTCTTCGATGTAGCTTGCGTTATCTTGTAAATAGAGAATGCTCCTTCTAATCTTTGTACCCAACGCTCGAACTTGTTTTTAGGATCGTAACATTCGATGAAATTTGGCGGAATGTTAACCTCTTTGGAAAGGTCGTCTTCGTTACCCATTTTCGCCGTGTAGGTTCGTAGAATCTCGTCGCCACTATGAAAACTCCGTGTATCCGTTTATATGTATTTATTTATAAACGGTTTACATTGTTTATCAATAGTAATTAATGTAATAATTTTGGTAATTGAGAAAACCAAGCGTGCGCAAAGCGCGGTAAGAACGAACGACGACTTGTCAACTTGACAGTAGTGACGTTTACATTTTAGCTGCGTTCCGTATGATTATAACAAGAATCGAGTGGAATAGAGAAAAAAGATCCAAATATCGTGAGTTAAAAAGAAACAGCAATAATTTGGCGCGAAGTCGCGTTGAACGCGAACGGTAGAAAACTACCGTTGGGGCGATCTACGGAAAAAAATAAAACGGCACAAAACTACCGTTGGGGCGATCAACCGGTGAATCGGTCAAAAACCCAGATCATGACCAACAGCACTAAGCGTAGGGTCGAGGTAGATGGGCAGATAATACACTATGTCGATAAGTATATCTACTTGGGCCAGTTAGTATCTTTCGAAAACAGGCAAGAAAGGGAAATCGATCGTCGAGTCGAAAACGCCTGGAAAAACTACTGGTCCATGAAGACGCTAATGAAGGGTGATCTACCGATTTCCCTGAAGCGTAAACTCATCGATATGTGTATTCTGCCCGTCCTAACCTACGGTGCTCAGACGTGGTCACCCACCGAATCGCAAAAGTCCCGCCTTGGAGTTTTGCCAACGGGCAATGGAACGCAGCATTCTAGGTGTGAAAAGAGAAGACAGGGTGCGAAACACTACGCTGCGTTCCAAAACTGGCATAATAGATGTTGGTAGGAAAGCTGCTAGGCTGAAGTGGGATTGGGCGGGTCACGTCTGCCGGATGCAAGAGGACCGCTGGGCGAAGATCTCCACCCAATGGGTGCCGGGAGATGGACGGCGCCGCCGAGGCCGGCCCAGAAAAAGATGGCGAGACGAACTAGACACTCACCATGAGAGCTGGTTCGAAGCGGTCCATGAAAAGAATTACTGGAAGGAATTGGGGGAGGCCTTTGCTCAGCAGTGGGACAGTATAGGCTAATTAAAAAAAAAAAAAAAAAACAACGTTAATCTTTTGATCTGGAACTCAATACTTACGGCTATATTCGTAAAGAAATAACGAAAGGTCATTACGATAAGGTTTATTTTTGGTTTATTCATCCGCCCCATCGGTGTACCAAAGTGCGATTTAAAAAAAAGTTCTCTAGGCGTTTTGACGGAGTCATTTGCTGTATTTAGTTAACGTCATAATCCCGTCTTCGTAATGTAGATAAGGGTGTTGATCGCTACCATCAGATCTTGAAAGCATTCACAGACGCTGGTTTCTCTTTCAACATACAGAAATGTACTTTTCTCAAAACTGAAGTAGAGTTCTTGGGGTACCACATAGCCGCTGGCGAAAAACTATCAAATCCGCGAAAAATTGGAGCACTGACGGTACAAGCACCTCCCCAAACGGTTACTCAACTACGTCAAATAAGCTTCGCTTCGTACTTTTGATTATTTGTACCATGTTTCTCTCAAAAAAACCTGCTCTCTTTATAGATTAACTTCAGGTAAAGGCAAAATACAGTGGAAAACAGCTTTTGAAACAATAAGAAAATTAATTATTGTGACACTTACCAACAAACCCGTTCTAACTCTATTTTCCACCCAAACCAGACGATAGAGCTGCATATCGCTGAAAGGTTATGGTGCCATATTTAAAGATTAACGGAAAATGACATGTTATCGAATTTTATAGTCGCCGAAACTCTAGCGCTGAGTCACGGTATCACTCATATGAGTTAGAGACGCTAGCAGTAGTGAATAGCATGAAACATTTTCGTCATTACTTTGTAATTAGGTACTTATGTATAATTTTAATTAATCTGACATTTGGTTTTAAATTATTGTTTAGATAAATTATAATATGTATGTTTGCTTGAATTGAATATTGATATTGTGTTTTTTGTATGATCTGTAATTGATTGAAATAAATGAAATTATTATTATTATTGTTACGTCGATCGAATTGCGAGACCTATCTATGAGCTTCTCGAAAGTTCCACAAGGTTCTCGACAATTCTACTCAAGTCCGGTCAGGAAATTTCTAGAAAGTTCTACCCTGTTCTAGATATTGTTTCGAGATGGTTCTAGAATGTTCCAGAAGGTATGGGAACATGTCGAAGTCTATGGATGTTTCCAGAACATTCGACCACCTTCTAGAAACATCTAGTGGGTCCGGCCGGGGTATAAAAAGAGCGCCGAGTAGCGAGCTCAGTCAGTCTAGTTTTGACTACGATCGAGGCGACTCGAAGTGAAATACAAGCGATATCTAAGTGAGTTCTACGTGTGATTAAGAGTGTGTATAAGTGTTAAAGTGTCGAGTAGTGTTTTGTGATTGTTTTAATTTGTGATTTGTCTGTGAATAAAGTTGTATTTACCAGCCAGAAGCCACGTCACCCCATTTTTGAACAAACACTGTACGCTTAAAATGAAATCACGACGGAAGCTTCACTTGGCCTGTCTATTGTTCGGCGTGGTCAAATATCAGAAACCCGACTACCTATACAACAAACTTAGTTGGATAACTGGTAGACGAGAATGTGGGAGACGACAATGCTCACAGCAGCTGTCAACACAGACTCACAACACAGCAGCATTCAGGGGCAGTTTTCGTTACGCAGCGTCCAAACTTCCAAAGTGTGGAATAACCTGCCGCCACCTATAAGAATTATCAACACGATCGAAGCATTCAGAAGACGCTTACGGCAGTACCTAATAGACGAGCAGCAGAAACTGGATATGATCACACAAAATACATCAATTATTTAACCTTCAATTATCTAACCTATTTGAACATACTCGTAAACAGTCAGTGAAACAATATCAAAATAATCTTGTGATAACAATTATCATTAATACTGCTCACGCGTCGGTGCATCGTCTATTATTTTCTGGGGGACTGCTGCGCTCGTTCACGGCACCTTCGCCTCATCGCCAGATAGGAGACCTAAAAAAAGAAAAAAAAAAAAATTAAAATAATATTTACCTTTTATTTCTTGTAAGTATCTTTATAATGGAAGTAGGTACCTATACATCAAAACTCACCCAATGTGCCTGGCCTACTTGCGTGCGAGGGGGGCGTGGTGTCGGGAATACTTTTTATTTTTTGTAGGTACTACCTCCATTGCCGTTTTTGTGATGCACCCATGTTTGCGTCAAGCAAAATCGACCATATTCTGAAACAGTAGGATACAAAAGTTACATTGGTATCATTTGGCATATATAGGATGCAACCCGTGTAGAAATATTGTACTAAAGCTATATTTACCTGTTTTCTTTCTTCGATCTTCTTCGTTTATGCCTTTTATTACTATTATTATTATTATTTTCCCATTTAATTTTAAATTTGTACACTATGTCTACCACTTTCACCAAAGATGTTAACGAAATATCTATAGATTGAAAGATAACAGTCCTCGATAGGCTAGGTAAACTTATTAAAATGTAGGTATAATTTGTGAATCCGCACTGTACTAGAACTTGCTAGAACTGTTACGTAACGTCCGGCGCGCGCGGCTGCCTGCAGCGCTTTGATTGAAGTGGGTAAAACAGTGCTTATTCTGTTTGATTCGTATTTCGTCAGAATCAGAACGGTGTTTTAGTCACTTTTATCACACCACATAATTATATCTATGTATACTATGTATTCCATTATTCCTGTACATTTTACTTATTTATTTCTGCTACACATATTTATTTCTTATTATGTTTTATTTATTACACACTACAAAGCTGATTTACATCTGTAACGTCTCACAAGGCTCAGTTGAAAACCAGCGTCAGGCTCCCTGTGGCCTGGCTTTATGCTGAACTGAGCCTATTTGGCACAGCCGTGAGGCACACGGTACTTCTTTGTGTTTTTTAATGTAAATTCTATTGTATTCTGATGTATAACTGTGTGCCAAATGCGTGCCAAATAAACTTGTTTTCTTTCTTTCTTTCTTTTCTTTCTTTCTATTTGGTTTTAATTGGTGTAATTAATTTATCCCAATACCCAGCTCGTAACAATTGGTGTCAGAAGTGAGGGATAAAATGCCGATTTTACCAAAGGACGACACAGACGGTATTCGCACCAGGAGTCAGCGCCAGCAAGACATGGACCAGAGGCGGTTTGGAGGTTCCCCGATACAGACGCCGGGTGGTGCTCAGCCTATGACGGAACCAGCCGCTGGTTCATCTGCAGTCTCTTCAGCACCAGCGGGTCCAGACCTGTCTGCGCTTATGGCGCTGCTGCAGGAGCAGGCTCGCCGCCAGGAGGAGCAGGCTCGCCGCCAAGAAGATCAGGCACGCCTGCTGCAAGAGCAGCTACAGAAGGACAAGGAAGAGCAGGTCCGCTTGCTGCAAGAGCAGCTCCAGAAGGATAAGGAGGAGCAGGCTCGCCGCCAGGAGGAGCAGACCCGCCTGTTACAAAAGCAGCTTCAGGAAGATAAAGAGGAGCAGGCCCGTCGCCAAGAAGAGCAGATGTTCCTGATAAAGGACCTGCACTCGACATTCGGCAAGGAGCTAAAAGTGGTTAAGGAGCAGGTCAATCAGCACGAGAATCGCATCTCTGAAGCTGAGGTCCAAATTGCCGGGGTGAAGAAGGCTTTGAGTGAACTTCGGTCTGGAGACGGAGTTGTGTGTCCAGTGATTGCTGCACCTTCGGCACGAGGGTTTAAGGTGCCGCCATTCGACGGAACATCTTCATGGTCGGCTTACAGGATGCAGTTTGAGGCTGTTATGAAGGCGAATGGGTGGACGAAAGAGCAAGCAATGACCGCGCTCACCTTAGGCCTACGAGACCAGGCCCTGACCGTACTTGAGGCTCTTGGCAAGGATGTGACTTACGATCAGCTGCTGGAAGCGTTGGAATCCAGGTACGGCGACGCGCACTTGGAGCACGTATTTCGCGCTAAGCTAAAGGATCGTGTATAACGTAGTGCTGAGAGCCTACAGCAGTGGGCCCTGGAAATTGAAAAGATGGTCCGGAAGGCATACCAGTCTGCTCCTGCCCTGATCAATGGTAATCTCGTACAGGCATTCATCGACGGAATACGTGACTTGGAAGTCAGAGCCGCCGTAAGACTTGGGCATCACGAAACATTAAATAAAGGACGCCTTGGCTCATGCGTTAGAAGTAGAAGCAGTGAGGCAAGATCATCGCACGCATCGCGTCAGAGAAGTAGTGGAATCATCTGTACGCGACCGACCACAAGGGTACAGTCCCAGGTGTTATACTTGTGGGGAAAAAGGTCATCTTCGGTCCAGCTGCCCCAAGCGAAATGCAGCAAGAGAAGATCAATCCCAGCAGGGAAGAGGGGCCGATAAGACTGCCCAGCAACAGCAGGGAAACGAGTAAACGCCAGGACTGAGGGGCGGGTGCTGGCTGGTATGGAAAGAGCCCCGAGGATCTCGATCTCACAGGCCCATGACGGAAACAGCCTGATCATCAAAGGCGAAGTCAACGGAAAACCATGCAAATTGACACTCGATACAGGAGCTTCTCACACGGTCGTCAATTCAAATCTAGCAAGTCGGTTCCTTGGGGACTTCTTCAACAACCACGACCGCATACAATTACTGACAGCTACCGGTCAGCACATAACCGTCCGAGGCAAGAAGGAGGTGAAGTTAAAACTAGGTCATAAGGCGTATTGGCATAATGTCATCGTGGCCGACATAGTAGACGATTGCATCTTGGGCTTGGACTTTATGCGGAAATATCGTTGTGAGATCGATGTTGATCGAGGAGTGTTGAAATGTGGTAAAGAAGAGATCTTAATGGAAAGTACACCGTCAGAAAAAGTGCTTCGCTTGAAATTTGACGTGTCAACACTTCTAGAAAACTGCGATCTAACTGGAGTAGAAATAGATAAGGCTAAGAAAACTTTACTCCAGTATGCCGACATGTTCTCTACAGATGATGCTGACATAGGGAGAACAGGGCTGGTTCAGCACAAAATTAACACTGGCAATGAGTTACCAATCCGACAACGACCAAGAAGGGTGCCGGTTGCTCGCAAAAAGGAAGTGAAGGAGATGATTGAGCGCATGGTAAAGAACAGTTTTATAGAGCCTTCATCTAGCCCGTGGTGTTATCCTGTGGTCCTAGTGAAGAAAAAGGACGGCAACACGTGGTTTTGTGTGGACTATCGACGGTTAAACGACGTCACGAAAAAAGACAGTTACCCACTACCTAGGATCGATGACACATTGGATACGCTGACAGGAATGAGGTGGTTCACAACGTTAGACCTGAAAAGCGGCTACTGGCAAGTGGAAATAGACCCTAAAGACAAGGAGAAAACTGCATTTTCCACAGGAAAGGGCCTATGGCAGTTTAAAGTCATGCCATTTGGATTGTGCAATGCTCCTGCGACATTTGAAAGGTTGATGGAGCAAGTACTTGCTGGATTGATCGGAGACGCATGTCTTGTCTATTTGGATGACATCATCATCGTGGGCCGAACATTTGAAGACCACGGGCAAATCTTAAGTTAAGTCCGGAAAAGTGTTCATTCTTCAGGAGACAAGTGAACTTTTTAGGACACATAGTTTCGGAGGAAGGTGTTCAGACAGACCCGGAGAAAATCGTCGCCGTCAAGGAATGGCCAGTTCCGAAAGACAAGACGGAGGTCAGAGCATTTTTAGGTTTATGCTCCTACTATCGACGGTTTGTCAAAAATTTTGCCGATATTGCAAAACCCCTACACAAACTTACTGAGGAGAAGCAACAATTCTGTTGGGACGAGAACTGTGACATCGCATTCTTCTTCATCTTGACTATCCTGACACTGAAAATGACTTCATAGTTGACACAGACGCAAGTAATACTGGAATTGGTGGGGTGTTGTCTCAACGGAAAGGAAATCAGGAAGTTGTTATAGCTTACTACAGCAAATCTCTATCGAAACCAGAAAGAAATTACTGCGTTACGAGAAGGGAATTACTTGCCGTTGTAAAGACTTTGCAGCACTTCAGTAAGTATCTGCTGGGACGAAAATTCTTATTGCGAACGGACCATGCCGCATTAAAGTGGCTATTGCAATTCAAGAATCCAGAGGGACAGGTGGCGAGGTGGATTGAGCTACTACAAGAGTTTGACTTCGTAACTGAACATCGCAGTGGGAGGGCACATGGTAACGCAGATGCACTGTCAAGAAGACCTTGCTCTGAAGACTGTAAGCACTGCAACAGGCAAGAGGCCAAGGAGGTTATGCCTGTTAGAATGCTAAGAACGGATCTCAGTAACGAATGGAAGGAAACCTTACAGCATGCTCAGCAAAATGACGCAGACATTAAACCAATTTTCGACTGGATTAAAGCTGGTGCTCCTAAACCCAAGTGGAGTGATGTAGCTGCGATGAGTTCCATCACTAAGAGTTATTGGGCGCAATGGAATAGCTTGGTTATCCAGGAAGGACTCTTGTGCCGTAAATGGGAAAACGCTCGAGGAGACAACTGTCAATTACAAATGGTTGTCCCCAGAGCCAAAGTACCGGATGTGTTGCGGCTCTACCACGACGGATGTTCAGGTGGACATATGGGTGTAAAAAGGACCCTACTGAAAATACGTGAGCGATTTTACTGGATCCATTGTCGTGAAGATGTGGAGGACTGGTGTCGGAAATGTACCAGTTGTGCGGCTGTGAAGGGACCCCAGACACGCAGCAGAGGTGCTTTGCAGATATACAACGTTGGAGCCCCGTGGGAACGGATAGCACTAGACGTGGCAGGACCATTTCCAGAAAGTGAAAACGGGAACAAGTACTTCATGGTTGTCATGGATTACTTCACAAAGTGGCCAGAAGTCTTCGCCATTCCTAACCAGGAAGCTACAACAGTCGCAGATAAATTGGTTCAGGAGGTCTTCTGTCGTTTTGGAGTGCCCTTGGAAATACACAGCGACCAAGGAAGGAATTTTGAATCACAAGTATTCCAGGAGACTTGTCGGCTGATGGGTACTCACAAGACTAGAACGACTTCCTACCATCCACAATCTGATGGAATGGTGGAGCGGTTCAATCAAACGTTGGAGAGATACCTGGCCAAGGTTGTGGAAAGCAGGCAAAGAGATTGGGATAAGCACATACAGCCATTTCTTCTGTCATACCGTAGTGCAGTTCACGAAAGTACAGCTGTGACACCAGCCTTCGCGAACTTTGGAAGGGAATTACAGTTGCCTGCTGATCTCATCACCGGAACCCCTCCTGATACTCCATGCAGTGTAACCGATTATGCAAATGACTTGCGTAACAATTTGAACGATGTATATGAGCATATCAGACAATCCGGCCAACAAATGTCTGAAAAGATGAAGACCCGATACGACCGGAAGACAAACAAAAGAGGTTTCGACGAGGGGTCACTTGTGTGGTTGCATAATGTCGTGACCAGTATTAACGACGTCACCTACCGCATACAAAAGGGTCTACGTGGCGCGCCCAAGATTGTCCATGTTGACCGTTTGGCGCGATACAACGGGACTAACGATGCTCGGGACGAGCATGTCTAAGGAGGGGGCAGTGTTACGTCGATCGAATTGCGAGACCTATCTATGAGCTTCTCGAAAGTTCCACAAGGTTCTCGACAATTCTACTCAAGTCCGGTCAGGAAATTTCTAGAAAGTTCTACCCTGTTCTAGATGTTTCGAGATGGTTCTAGAATGTTCCAGAAGGTATGGGTTTACATCGAAGTCAAAGGATGTTTCCAGAACATTCGACCACCTTCTAGAAACATCTAGTGGGTCCGGCCGGGGTATAAAAAGAGCGCCGAGTAGCGAGCTCAGCCTGCCTGGCCACGCCGCACCGGGACCCTGACGCCCCGCTTTCCTTCGCGGGCGCGGTCCGCCGCTCGCCGGCGCTGTCGCCTTCACCTTCGGAGCCAGCGGCGCGCAACACTGGACAGGACAATGGGGTGAGTGTCCCACATTTATTAAGTGCCTCTGATGCTGCCACCGGCTCTGTTAACTCCCAAGTGCCCAGCCAGCAAACCCCTGCACCCCCTAAGGCGAAGCGGCCCAGATTCCCTCCGCTGATAGTGGAGAGGCTTCCACGCTGGGCCTCGCACTTCAGGGCCCTTAGGGAGAAACTGGGCCACCCCCCCAACGCCCGCCCTTACGGCGACGGGGTTCGCTTCTCGCCCGAAAGCGAAAGCGAATATAGGGTGGTCCAGCGATACCTCTGCGGCCTAGAAAAAGAGCAGGGACTCTCATGGTTCGCCTACTCCCTCCCAGCGGAGAGGAGCATGAAGGTGGCCATCAGGGGGCTACCTGCTGACACCACCCCGGAGGAGATAGAGGAGGAGCTCCGCCGCATGGAGTATGAGCCGGAGTACGTGCGCCACATTAGGGCACGTCAAGGACGGCCCGGCTGCATATTCTATGCAGTCCTCAAGAGGACGCCTGACGTCAGGCGCATCTTCGACACCACCGAATTTCTTTACATGAGGGGTGTCAAGATAGAGGCTTGGCGGGGCAAAAAAGGGCCCGCACAGTGCCACCGGTGTCAAAAATTTAGACACTCCTCACGCCAATGCCACCGGCCGCTCGCCTGTGTTCGCTGCGGAGAAGGGCACGCCGCGCGTGATTGCCCCCGCCCCAGAGAAGAGCCGGCCACCTGCGCCAACTGTGGGGGTGATCACCCGGCTTCCAACGTCAAGTGCCCGGTATTTCAAAAAGAAATACAGAACAGGCGAGCCGGCACTGTAGCCGTCACGGCCGCGAGGCGCCTACCCAAAGACGCGAGCAACACGACAACCGCTGCGTCGCAGGTTGCATCCGAAAACCCGCAAGGCGCCTCACTTATGGCGGCGGCAAACGGGCCCACTAAGAGGGGAGAAGCCCCTTCCTCCTCTAGGCGGAGGAAGCGGAAGAAGAGGGGAGGCAAAGGGAAGAAGCCTAGCCCCCCCACCGCATCCAGGGACGGACTCAGGGCCGACCTTGTCCCATCCGGACCACAGGCTGCTCAGGCGCAGACGCAGGCGCTTAGCCAGCCTAAGGCATTGCCTAAGGCAGCGCCTAAACAGACGCGTAAGGAGATGCCTAAGGCGCTGCCTATGGAAAAGGCAATGCCCACACGCCCCACGCTGGCACAACAGGCAACCCAAGCTGTGCCCTCACTCAGCCAGGGCACAGTCACCACCGAAGGCGCCCCGGACAGCAGGATTACAGCCTGTGCGATCCGGATAATGATGGACCTGATGAAAGCCATCAGCCAGGGACAAGACCCGGGCCCAATCATTTTCGACGGCTTGGCCACTTTGTTGTCCCTCTACAATGGCTAGGCCGCTAAGGGTGATTCATTGGAACGCCCGCGGCCTACGGGACAAGGTCGCCCCCCTCCGCCATCTCCTCCATTCCCAGGACATCGACGTGGCGCTAGTAAGCGAGACGCATCTAGGGCCTGAGGACAGGCTTCGTGTCCCCGGCTACCTCGCTTACAGGAAGGACGAAAGGTCGGCACACAACGTCCGCCACCGCGGCCTGGCGGTGCTTGTGCGGCGAAGGGTCGTCCACCAAGAGCTCCCCCTGCCCTCACTCACCACCTTCTACGCGCTGGGTGTACAACTGCACGTTGCCGGCGGAGATCTTCATCTGTACGCCTGCTACAAGCCGCCCCAAGCCCGCCTAGACCTTGCGGAGCTCAGGGGCCTGCTTGTGGCCAATGACAGCAAGGCGACACTCCTCGCCGGCGACATGAACTCCAAGCACCCAGCGTGGAACTCGGCACAGACCAACAACGGGGGGAGGTGGCTCTTCGCCGACGCGGAGGCCCAGGGCTACACGGTGTCAGGACCGGAAGCTCCTACCCACTACCCGGAAAACCCCAACCACATGCCGGACGTCCTTGACATCGTCATCAGCCTGGGCCTGCAGTGCCAGGTCACCCAACAGGTCCTGGACGACGACATGATGTCAGACCACCACCCAGTACTCGTCGTCCTGGAAGGAGTGCCGACCAGACAGCGTCCACCCGCGCCACGTCGAGTCATCAACTGGGAGGACTTTACGGAAAGGATTGAGGCCACCACACCAACTCGGTCCGCGACTACCTCCGCAGACGTGGACCTACTAGCCCGTGACGTCACTGCTTGCATACAAAGCGCCTTAGATGCGGCGACAACCTCTGCGCCGCAGGGGAGAGTGCTACAGCCGCCCCTGCCGGCGTACCTTCAGAAAATGATCGCCGACAAGAAGCGCCTCCGCAAGCAGTGGCAACAACTACGTTGCCCCACCCTCAAGACCCGGCTTAACAGTCTAGCGGAGAAGATAAAGGCCGAGTTGAGGACCAGAGACACCGAGAGCTGGGAGGACAAGATAGAGGCAGCAGCGGACGACTGGCCGTCTGTACACAGGCTGTGCAGGCGGCTTAACAACACCCCAGCTCCGGTACGACCACTCAAGGACAGGGACGGGGCGCTCAAGTACACAGCAGAGGACCGGGCGGAGGTCTTCGCTGAACACCTGGAGCGTCAGTTCCGACCTAACCCTACCACCGACACCGAACATGTCGCAGCAGTCGAGAAACACCTTGGGGACTACTTCGCAACGCCGGTAGCCCCTGAGGAGTCCCCAATATTTTTCTCCCCCGGGGCGGTACAACGCGCCATCCGCAGGACGCGGCCTAGAAAGGCCCCCGGTGCCGACGGTATAACGAATACAGCGCTGCGCCACCTGCCGCCCCGCATGACCGCGGCCCTGGCGCGCCTGTACACCGCGATACTGCGCACCGGGAGGAGAGGCGCGTTATCATGCTGCCCAAGGCGGGGAAAAATATTCTGAAGCCAGAGAGCTACCGGCCCATCACTCTGCTGCCCACCATCTCCAAGGTGTTCGAGTGCCTCCTGCTGCGACATCTCCAGCCGCACATCACGCCACGACCCGAACAATTCGGATTTAGGTCGGAACACAGCACGACGCTTCAGTTGTCGAGGGTACTGCACCACCTGACAACCACTACCAACAGAAAGGAGTACGCGGTCTCAGTACTCCTCGACATGGCGAAGGCCTTCGACCGCGTATGGCACGAAGGGCTCGTGTATAAGCTAGCCACCTCGGACGCGCCCCGTCGCGTGGTCAAGGTGGTCCAATCCTTTCTCTCAAACAGGACTTTCCGTGTGGTGGTAGAGGGCGCGCTCTCCAGCGCCCGCCCGGTGACTGCGGGGGTGCCGCAAGGGAGCTGCATCTCTCCGTCCTGCTACTCACGTTACACCGACGACATTCCAACCACCGCCGACGCCATGCTCGCGCTGTATGCGGACGACGCCGCGTACATCACCACCTCTATGAACGCCAGGTACGCGGCCGTCAAAATGCAGCGCGCGCTCGACCTCCTTCCCGACTGGCTGTCGAAGTGGCGGCTGTCGGTTAACGTGGGTAAGACGCAGGCCATCATCACCGGGAACTCGCCCCTACCACCACCCCTACAGCTGCATGGGGCTGACGTCGCGTGGTCGCCCCGGGTCAAGTACCTGGGGGTCACCATCGACCGTCGCCTCAGCATGGGCGCGCACGTCCGCCAGGTCATCGGGCGGGTCAGAGCCGCCCGCGCCCAGCTACGCCCAGTGCTCTCGTCCCGACTCCCGGTGCGGGTCAAGTTGAGCGTGTATAAACTATATATACGCTCAATTTTGACATACGCCGCACCCGCCTGGTTCGCCCTCACGTGCGAGGGGAACCGGAGGCGGCTCCGCGCACAGCAACATCTTGTGCTGCGGACCATACTTGATGCACCCTTCGTCGTGAGGAACGACGTGATTCAGCGCGACCTCGGGATTGAGAGCCTGGACGATTTTATAAGGCGCCTGGCGACGGGGATGTTCGCGCGTGCCGACGCCTCTGCTTGGCCCCACGTCAAGCACCTGGCACCCCTGCACGCGCGCCCCCCAGACGCAAGGCGCTTTCCCCGTGACCTCCTGGCGGACTGCGCCCCCGCCCCCCCCGGATTGACTCCTGGGTAAGTCGCTGACCAACACGTCACTTACCCAAACAATAGACTTTACTTTACACGCACGCCTGCTGTGCGACGGATTCTAAGTTAATATAGGTTCGTCGTGCAGTGTCACACAATCACTTTCTCCTCAGGCGCTACACACTTACGCCTGAATGCACAGCGTGGGCTGTGATTCAAGCAACCACTGGGCGGTGTTACACAATACAATACCGACCACACACTCACCTCTGCCCCTTGCCCGGGTCGCTACTGGCTAGCTCTGGAACACGGGTCGGGCGGGGGCCACACACTAGTGTAGGAGCGCCCCAGCCGGCCCCCATGTCGCAGGTCGCTCTCTGCTGAGCCTCCCCCAGGTAACTGGGGGTCTCACTCGGTGGGGGCGGACCGCCTGGGGGTCGTGAAGAAGCGGGAAAAGTTCCTTGTCGTTAGTACCGCGGCGCGCCTACACAAAACTAATAGCAACTTCTCACCGGAACACAAATGCCTACTATCTAACTTATAGGCCACGGTCTAACCACACCCAATGACCGGCCCATTGTAATGGGCCGCGGCAAGCGTCCGCGGGAAGGGGGCAAAGCCCCGGTACCGCTTGCCACACCCCTCTGCGGGGGTGTAGCGACTACCACCACGGCAGCTCAGTCAGTCTAGTTTTGACTACGATCGAGGCGACTCGAAGTGAAATACAAGCGATATCTAAGTGAGTTCTACGTGTGATTAAGAGTGTGTATAAGTGTTAAAGTGTCGAGTAGTGTTTTGTGATTGTTTTAATTTGTGATTTGTCTGTGAATAAAGTTGTATTTGGTTTTAATTGGTGTAATTAATTTATCCCAATACCCAGCTCGTAACATTATTAAACACTACAAGTTATGGTGCTACAGTCCCAGTCATGACATGACGTATGTGACATTGACTATTGACTGCCTGTGTGGCAATGACTGGCCTGTGTGGCAATGACTAGCCTGTGTGGCAATGACTGGCCTGTGTGGCATTGACTAGCCTGTGTGGCAACGACTAGCCTGTGTGGCAATGTCTGGCCTGTGTGGCAACGACTAGCCTGTGTGGCAATGTCTGGCCTGTGTGGCAACGACTAACCTGTGTGGCAACGACTAGCCTGTGTGGCAACGACTTGCCTGTGTGGCAACGACTAGCCTGTGTGGCAACGACTAACTTTGACTTTGACTTTGACTGTGCACCCGTGAGCCTGTGTGGCACTCGTGAGTCTGTGTGGCAGCCGTGAGCCTGTGTGACACCCATGAGCCTGTGTGGCACTTGTTAGTTGAAATGAAATGTAATGGTTCATTTTCAGTTCTAGTAATGTTTTGGGTCGTCTTAGTGACAATTAAGCTTCGATTTATTTCGAGTAGACGTGTCAAGATTTGATAAACATTCTTGAAAATGTTATTGTGGTCAGAATGACCGAGTTTTGAATATGTGACCGACTGGTTGTTGTTGTTGTGTTTTGTTCACAGATATTTAAAAAATATCTGGAGACTAGGCGGATAGGTTCTCATCCCCACTTTGGAGGTCATTTGTGAGGAGGAAAGTACACACGAGGACGTGTTACGATGCAGGACGGCCGTGACGGCGCGCGATGATTTAGTTGATTTATTGTAACATTTTTTATTAGTTGTACCTAATCGATTTTATTTTTACTCTGTGGTGTAAGAATTATTTCTTTATTGGTACTTTTAATTTAGAGCGGGTAACACTGAATGGAGTTGTAAGTGTCATGGCGGCGGTAACGAGCACTTTTGAGGCGACCGTCAGCCGGGCGACATGCACAAACCCATTGGCTCTAGAGTAAAGTTTGTTTATTCTCCATCCGTTATTTAATCAGTAATTATCATTGTAATCATAATTTTTTTTGGTGAAGTTTTGTTGAAATATTAAACGTTAAATTCAGTGAGATATTTTGTGAATATCATTTTTCATCTACCTGCAATAACACGCCCATAATGGAAGACGAACTGATGACGGAGAAACAGCGACACGTGGTGTCTCAGCCGCTCGAACCTCCATTAGATATATATAAACAAACTATCGTTAAATATAGGAGCGATTTATAAACCGGGAGAAACCAACGTGAGTAACTTTTTGGAAACTTATTCATCACAACTAGAACGGCGGAAAGAAAGGTCGATAATCTTTGGAGATTTCAATATTGGTTTACTCAGTGCAAACAGTAATGTATCAAAGTACAAACATGTAATCCAAAAAGCGGGTACAGAATATTAAATAAAATCAAGAAATCACACAGCACACGCGATACGGCCACAACCAACACAATCCTGGATGTATGTACAAATTTATGCAACCATTCTCTCAGCCTATCGATAATAGAATCAAGTCTCTCTGATCATAAGCACATATATCTCGAAATATGAAGTCTGTCTCCTCAACATAACAAAAACAAGCATTATAAGGCACTGGATTATGAAAATCTGTACAACAACACACTAGAAGCAAAATACAGCAATGAAAACCACGACTACAACCAACTGGAGACGTTGATCTCAGAACAAATAGAAAAAAAAAAGACAAGATTAAAATTCTAAACCCCCCGCAAAAAGACTGGATTAATCAGAACATTATAAACGCAATTAATTCAAGAAATAGTGTATGGCAGCAAACCAAACAAGACCCAGATAACGAGGATTTACTGAAGAAATTTCGTAAAGAACAAAGGACTGAAGATGCTAATAAACACGAGTAAAAAGAACTATTACTATAATTTATTTCAAAAGTGCAACAATCAGCCAAAAAAAATGTGGGACCTGATTAATAGCTTAGGATTAAATAAATATAAAGACAGCTCTGCTCCTCCCAAACTTATGTCAAACGCTGGACTTCTGACAGAAGGTGACTCGGTATGTGACTTGTTTAATTCTTAATTCTTCTCATCCATAGGCGAGGACTTAGCAAAAAAAATACCAGACATATATCACACAAATACGGGCAACATCCATAATATGTATGATCGTAACACCAAACATTATGTAACACTAAATGAACTAACACCGTGCACCACTGAGGAAATTAATAACATCATTGACGATCTCGATAGTAACACTAGCACAGGTCTGGATGGTATTAGTAAGGCGATAAAATGCTTAAAAAATATAATAATCGTGCCGTTAACTAACTGTATAACCTGTTTACTGCATGGTACATTCCCCGACACCCTCAAGGTGGCTAGGGTCAGTCCTATTTACAAATCTGGAAATAGAACTGACCCAAACAACTACAGACCTGTGTCTGTGTTACCTGTTATGTCCAAAATATTTGAACGCGTGTTATCTTATCTCCACTTCTGTTCTCTATTTTTATAGATTTCATAACCAGTGTTCTTCAATGTGGGTATCATCTTTACGCTGATGACTTACAGCTTTATTGTCAGGCAAGTGTTGACAACGTCTCAGTTGCGATCGACGAGCTGAATCGGGATTTAAGTGCAGTCAAAAACTGGTCAAATCGATTCGGGGTGGCGGTAAACCCAGCTAAATGTCAAGCTATCATAGTAGGAAGCCCCCATAGTTTACGAAGATTGAATGGGATAGCAGTACCACCAGTTATCTTTGACGGTGTTGTCATTCCGTACAGCTCTGAAGTCAAGGATCTGGGTTTGTATGTCGACACTTGCCTCGATTGGCGTAAGCAGGTTGCGAGTGTGAGCAAAAAAGTCACCGGAACGTTGCGTGCACTTTATCGCCTGAAAAATGTTCTCCCTTCTCACATAAAGGCATTGCTTGTCCAGTCCCTTATATTCCCCATAATTGACTATGGTGATGTTTGCTACTATGACCTGAATGCAGATCTACTCAACAAACTTGACCGACTTCTGAATAACTGCATTCGATTCGTATTCAATCTCCGCAAGTATGATCATGTTTCCCCACAACGGTCGCTGTTACAGTGGTTACCCATTCGGCAGCGTAGAGCGTTGAGAGCTTTGACTACCCTATTTTCTCTTCTAGATAAACCCACTTCCCCTTCTTATCTTACTTCTCATCTCCAGTATTTATGCTCTGCACATAGCAAGCAGCTCCGTTCCTCTAGTAATCGCCTTCTGCGATGTCCCTCTCATCGCTCTAGCCTCCAGAAACATTCCTTTTTTGTTCAGGCGGTCTTTCTCTGGAATGAACTCCCTCTGAATATCAGGACGGCAACCAATCGTTTCTCGTTTAAGATTAAGGCTCGAGAATTCCTACTCAAGAAGCTGGCAGATTCGACTCATAGTTAATTGATTTATTTCTATTTATATTTCTTCTCTCTGCACATGAATGTGATAGTATGTATGTATATATGTATGTATATATGTATGTATGTATATGTACTTATTATTATTATTTATATATGTATTATATATTATTGGTATGTATCTCTAGTCAGTGATTCTTTTACTTTTGCACCTACTATGTTTTATCTCTGCATCACCCTAAGGTAGACTGGCAGAAAATGCCTACGGCATTAAGTCCGCCGTTGTACAGAAATGTGCATAAAGTTTTATAAATAAAATAAATAAATAAATAGTCGCCTAAATAACTATTTGATAAAAAAAACTTTTTAATAAACGAACAGTATGGTTTTCGTAGTAAGTCAAGCACTCTCTCGGCTGCAACAGACCTTATCACCAAAGTTAAAACCAGTATAGATCAAAAAAGGTATGCCTTAGGAATATTCATCGACTTAAAAAAAGCGTTCGACACCGTGAGTCATCAAAAATGTTACAGAAGCTAGATAACATAGGTGTTACAGGTACAGCACATAAAATGTTTCAGTCATATTTGGAGGACAGGCGTCAAGTTGTTAAAATAGGAGACACCTACACTAGCTCGGTCAAAAATATTTCATACGGCTGCCCCCAAGGCTCAATAATCAGCCCGTTACTTTTTCTAATTTATATATATGACGGAGGGTCGAGCGGCTGAGACACCACGTGTCGCTGTTTCTCCGTCATCAGTTCGTCCTTCATTATGGGCGTGTTGTTGCAGGTAGATGAAAAATAATATTCACAAAATATCTCACTTAATTTAACTTTTGATATTTCAACAAAACTTCACCAAAATAACTTATGATTACAGTAATAATTACTGATTAAATAACGGTTTGTTTAATAATAAACAAACTTTACTCTAGAGCCTATGGGTTTGTGCATGTCGCCCGGCTGGCGGTCGCCTCAAAAGTGCTCGTTACCGCCGCCATGACACTTACAACTCCATTCGGTTTTACCCGCTCTAAATTAAAAGTACCAATAAAGAAATAATTCTTACACCACAGAGTAAAAATAATCGATTACAACTAATAAAAAATGTTACAATAAATCAACTAAATTGCGTGCATCGCGCGCCGTCACGGCCGTCCTGCATCGTAACACGTTCTCGTGTGTACTTTCCTCCTCACAAATGACCTCCAAAATGGGGATGAGAACCTATCCGCCACAACAATCTCCAGATTTTTTTTAATATCTGTGAACAAAACACAACAACAACAACCAGTCGGTCACATATTCAAAACTCGGTCATTCTGACCACAATAACATTTTCAAGAATGTTTATCAAATCTTGACACGTCTACTCGAAATAACTCGAAGCTTAATTGTCACTAAGACCCAAAACATTACTAGAACTGAAAATGTACCATTACATTTCATTTCAACTAACAGGTGCACACAGGCTCACGGCTGCCACACAGGCTCACGGGTGCCACACAGGCTCACGGGTGCACAGTCAAAGTCAAAGTCAAAGTTAGTCGTTGCCACACAGGCTAGTCGTTGCCACACAGGCGAGTCGTTGCCACACAGGCTAGTCGTTGCCACACAGGCTAGTCAATGCCACACAGGCTAGTCGTTGCCACACAGGCCAGTCGTTGCCACACAGGCCAGTCGTTGCCACACAGGCTAGTCTTTGCCACACAGGCCAGTCATTGCCACACAGGCTAGTCATTGCCACACAGGCTAGTCATTGCCACACAGGCCAGTCATTGCCACACAGGCAGTCAGTAGTCAACGTCACATACGTCATGTCATGACTGGGACTGTAGCACCATAACGTAGTGTTTAATAATATTCCTTTGATTGTCTATGACAATTCAAAAGTGCCCGTAACTGGCCTACTTAAAATGAATGCTTTGATTTTGATCAAAAATACAATTGAAAGGAAATGCAATTGCACACTCACCATGGCCGTCATCGGCCCCTTCTGACTCTACACTGTTAGTTGGCGTTTCCAGCCTAACAATAAACTTTAAAGGTAAAGCTAAAACGTACACTCAGGCATAGGTCGTATACGATCATGCGAGTTTGAGTTCAATACCTACCTTAAGCAAATATCTGTCAATCAACATCAAGCAGCTCAGCCACTTGATAAGGCCTTTATATTTTGGCTCTAACTAGATTTTATTGTGCTCACAATTTTCTAATGGGACATAATCTCCTACTTTTAATTTATTAACTTTGGCTTTGTTTTTGTCAAACCTAACTTTCTATGTAGAGGGTTTCGCGATAAGAAGTCTACCTATTCCTTTTTTTTTTTGGCATGACGATATTCAATTATCAAAGATCGAAGAAAACACCCATTATCTGTGGACACGAGGGGTAAGGTCTACTTGAGACTTAGACTCCTTGACTGCATTGCAATAAGTAATTACAAAATAATGACGAAAATGTTTCATGCTATTTACTACTGCTAGCGTCTCTAACTCATATGAGTGATACCGTGACTCAGCGCTAGAGTTTCGGCGACTATAAAATTCGATAACATGTCATTTTCCATTAATCTTTAAATATGGCACCGTAACCTTCAGCATTGGCGTCCATATGCAACTCTATCGTCTGCTTTGGTTCGAAAATAGAGTTAGAACGGGTTTGTTGGTTAGTGTCGCAATAATTTATTTTCTTATTGTTTCAAAAGCTGTTTTCCACTGTATTTTGCCTTTACCTGAAGTAAATCTATAAAGAGAGCAGGTTTTTTTGAGTGAAACATGGTACAAATAATCAAAAGTACGAAGCGAAGCTTATAAATTGACGTAGTTGAGTAAACGTTTGAGGAGGTGCTAGTACTGTCTGTGCTCTAATTTTTCGCGGATTTGATCGTATTTCGCCAGCGGCTACGCGGTACCATAAGAACTCTACTTCAGTTTTGAGAAAAGTACATTTCTCTATATTGACAGAGAAGCCAGCGTCTGTTAATGCTTTCAAGATCTGATGGTAGCGATCAATACTCTTAACTACACTACGAGATGGGATTATGACATTAACTAAATACAGCAAATGACTCCGTTATAACTCTTAGAACTTTTTTTTAAATCGCACTTTGGTACACCGATGGGGCGGATGAATAAACCAAAAATAAACCTTATCGTAATGACCTTTCGTTATTTCTTTACGAATATAGCCGTAAGTATTGAGTTCCAGATCAAAAGATTAACGTTACATAAAACAAATAACCAAGCAAGTATTAAATCCAATTATCATTACCCAATAAACTAATCATCAATCATAAAAAGCTGTAGTTTTATTCATGTCCTGTAGCTAACATTTAGCCCCACAAACAAACCTCTGTTTGTATTACCGCATTACTAAAGAATGACCAGATCGACACAACTCTATGGTCTCTAGGCTAGTCTCTACCAGAGCACATCGCATGTCCAATAGTTCAGGCGTTAGAAGAAAAGCATTGCCAACTAGTAAAATTACCATTTCTTTCGTCCTCACGAAAACAGCACGCTCCACTGACTTTTCCTTTACTTGGTTTGCTTTATTTAATTTGGTGGAAACCACTTATCATAATAATATCAAGAGATGTGAAATAATTTGCTCCTACCAAAGGATGTATTTGATCAGATATTAAAGGCAATGGATAACGATCGGGAACTGTGTTACTGTTAAGTTCACGGTATTCTACAAGAAGACAGTCAGATCCGTCTCTCTTATGACCAGCAAGATAGGGAGTAGAAAAAGCGAGAAACTTTCACGAATGACACCAGCATTTAGTTCTTCTGACAAGTCATTTACTTTAGAGCCTACATCATAAATAGCACCTATTTTAATTTTATTCAATAAGCAACAAAGATGTTTCAGAAATTTCAACTGAAAATCCCAACGCTAGTAAGTCCTATATCCTATCATAACGGCAGTAGAAATACAATACTCAGGTAAGACATGAAATAATAACTGTACCGAGTAACCCTGTATCATAACTGTGGACAGTATTTTAAAATTGTATTGTAAACTAGATTGGGCTATGCCCAAAAACTTAACAGCATTTTGCTGTCGTTTATCAGGGAAACTGCTAGCTAAACTTTCCAGGATCAAAGAGCACACAGCACCGGAATCAAAACAAAATGAAAACGACTCACCGGATTCGGTAGAGAGTAGCTCTGTAGCTGGCTTAATGGTGCAGATATACACTCGCTTCTCAACTCGGCTGCTCTCGGAGTCAGTCTCCTTATTTGGACAGCGAGTGGCGATGTGACCGGGTTCGCCACAGACGAAGCAGGTCTTTCAGCTTCCTTGAGACATTATATTTGGCTGGTTGCGATCCATTATTTCCTGAAAACTAAGATTGAGGGTTAGCAGAAGGATCGCGAGAACAAGTATAGTCAAGCATTCATTTTCTACATGACCAGATTATCCACAGCAGTAGCATCTTCTTGATTGGTCAATCTTAGGCTCCTTGGCGTCGGCAGGTGAATTTAATTTGTCTTGCATTGGAGGTCCTCTTTTTCAGTACGTAAAAGCCATAATTTCTTGTAGTAGTTTAACTCCAGTATCAATCCCCTCATTAAAAGCTAACCGTTGAATCCGTGGCTCTATTTTTGCTGCATGCCATAGTAGCAGCGATTGCTTTGTTTTCAGTTGAATAGTTGTTCACTGACTAAGTAAAGTGCTTAGAAATCGGTTTGACAAGCATTCCCTTCCTCAGTACTTTCACTAAACAGCCTACATAATATTGCAGCAAGAGTTTTAACGCTAATTAATTTTCGTTAATTATTAAACTTTATTGAGGCCACGCTATTCCAGGAAAAGTATTTTGAGATAGCCATGAAGCTGCCGAGCCCTTGAGGGCTTTACTCATTGTAATAAACAGCCTACTGCTAGAAATTTGTTTTTCTTGCAAGCATAAATCGACGGTAATGCACTATGCTCGGGCATCACTATCTTGCGACTCGGGATCAAATTCAGGTAGTGCTAGCATAAAATCTTCTGAACTAGGTTTAATAACCGCGCGAATCAATTCTCTCATTTTGACTTTTTTTTGCATTTCAAATAACAATTTCCAACGGTTATTAATTTTCACTAGCACTTGAAAACGAATCAATATTCTGACCTGTGGACTGTTCCTGCGACGATCCATGCATCCCACTTCTGATGACGGAGATTCGAGCGGCTGAGACACCACGTGTCGCTGTTTCTCCGTCATCAGTTCGTCCTTCATTATGGGCGTGTTGTTGCAGGTAGATGAAAAATAATATTCACAAAATGTCTCACTTAATTTAACTTTTGATATTTCAACAAAACTTCACCAAAATAACTTATGATTACAGTAATAATTACTGATTAAATAACGGTTTGTTTAATAATAAACAAACTTTACTCTAGAGCCTATGGGTTTGTGCATGTCGCCCGGCTGACGGTCGCCTCAAAAGTGCTCGTTACCGCCGCCATGACACTTACAACTCCATTCGGTGTTACCCGCTCTAAATTAAAAGTACCAATAAAGAAATAATTCTTACACCACAGAGTAAAAATAATCGATTACAACTAATAAAAAATGTTACAATAAATCAACTAAATCATCGCGCGCCGTCATATACAACATTAATAAAATTGGGTTAACAGGATACCTAACACTATATGCAGACGACACTTGTCTTTTTTACTTCAACAAATCAATTCATAACATTATAAAAGACGCTCAACACGACCTTGAAGTATTAAACGAATGGTTAAAGTACAACCACGGTAATAATATCTATCAGTATTGGATCTCCCTACAAACGGACGAAACGCGAGCTATACCACGTGACTCGATGTCGGGGCGCGCTCGAGGCGCAAACATTTGTGGCCGTACCGCAGTGACGAACGGACGGCGTGTTGTTTTTTTAGCAAAATCAGTTAAAGTACCTATTTTAATATGACGAGTAGAAAATATTGTGCTGTTTTTGGATGTATGAATTCAACAATAACGCATCCAGACATAAGTTTTTTTAAATTACCTGCAACCTCTGAAAGGTAAGTACCTACTGACTATAAAAAATATTACTTATTACTCAGATAAAGTAATCAGTAGGTAGGAACATAATGTGTGTCTTTTTAATGGTTATGTATTTTCCTTTATCTCATGAAAAAAAGGGTATTTGGATTAATAAATACAGAAAATTATATGAACAAAGTTACTGAGACAAGTGAAATAGGTAAGTTATAGGCGGTTCTGAATGAATCATGATACGGTAGGTACTTACTCTTGTGTTAAAACTCCGGTGCATGTGTGTTTTGTTAGTTTGTATAATTCAAAGTAAAGACATGGTGTAACGGCGCGGTGGGATTGTCGGCGGACACGGAAATAAAGCAGTGAGCTTCATTTACCTACGGTACGGTGTACAATCAACGTATATTCAGTGTACTACATAAACTATAAATCAGTCATGAATATTATTCTAGGAACTTAGATTACCGTATATCTAAGGCTCGCGCGTACATAGTTCGCTCCGTGTTTGAGTGTGCGCACTCGGTTGCATTAGGCCGACTGCCTGCGCGAGGGATGCGCCGCACAGTGGTCGGACAGCCCTAACGCATGTTTACGTACCGCGCGGCTGTAGGTATTTATTTCCATCATGCGGCAGAGTTCCACTACTGTAGATATTTATACTGTGGTACAACCTTCTTACAATCAATACGACGAAAACCTCATTCATGATTTTTACCACTAAAAATAAGCGCATACCAGACTTCTCGCCAATTAAAATAAATAACGAAATAATAAAACGTTCAACAAATGAAAAATATCTTGGATTAAGGGTAGATGAAAAACTAACTTGGAAATTACATATCGACCACCTCAGAAGTAAACTAACATCGTTACTGGCAGCTTTACGGAAAGTAGCAAACTGTATTCCAAATAAAGTGCGCACTTTAATCTACAACTCGTTAGTCAAATCGCACTTAGAATACTTAATTGAAATATGGGGATCCGCAGCAACTACAAACTTAAATTCACTTCAAAGAGTTCAAAACAAAATAATTAAAATTCTATTTCATTATCCTTATTTGACTTCAACAAAGACCTTATACGAAAAAACACAACTATTAAATATAAAACAGCTTTATATTTACTACACCTGCATTCTTATTAAAAACACAACAACTAACTCAATACAAACTAACATGCAAATAAAGAAAAAAACAATATCATATAACCTGAGAAATAGACATAAAAACACACTTGAAGTTATCAGCGCGCGCACTAATTACGGTAGAAAGACCATATTGTTTGAAGGAGCAAAGCTGTTTAATGAATTACCGGACGATATTAAAGAATGCGATAACATAAATGTATTTAAGAATAAGCTTAAAAAACATGTTTCTACATTGTAGCTTCTAATGTTCTGGAGGAAATTGTACTGTATTTTCATACTTATTACTCTGTATCTCATTATAAGTGGACTGTAAGTTTTTATGAGAATAAAATTTCTTTAAACCGAAATCTATCCGCATACCCCCTAAGTAATATAGATTCGTACCATCCCCCTCTTGAATTTGAACTCATGTGTAATTTACACGAGGATAGCCTACGCCCAAACCAAGAGCCAATATTTAAGTTCTATATAGCTGATTACAGTAAAATTATTCAAGAACTGAGTGATACATCATGGCAAGACGTTTTTTCACAGTGTTGCGATGTTGATGCAATGGTTGATTCGTTTTATAAAATTATATTTATACCGTTATTGAGAAATATGTACCTAAGACTATGCCTAAAACCAGCAAATATCCAGTTTGGTTTAGCACGGACCTTGTTCGCCTCATAAAAGAAAAAAACAAGTACCATACTCTTTACTCCAAATTTAAAAACCCTCTTGATAAAATTTCATATCGTTTGCTCAAACACAAAGTTTGAAAATGTATGCAGATTAACTATAAAAAATATATAGAATCAATTGAATCTTCGATTACTTCTAACCCCAAGCTATTTTGGTCATTTTTAAAGCATAAACGGAACGGTAACAGTACGTACCCCACATCAATATGACGGAGGGTCGAGCGGCTGAGACACCACGTGTCGCTGTTTCTCCGTCATCAGTTCGTCCTTCATTATGGGCGTGTTGTTGCAGGTAGATGAAAAATAATATTCACTAAATATCTCACTTAATTTAACTTTTAATATTTCAACAAAACTTCACCAAAATAACTTATGATTACAGTAATAATTACTGCTTAAATAACGGATGGAGAATAAACAACCTTTACTCTAGAGCCAATGGGTTTGTGCATGTCGCCCGGCTGACGGTCGCCTCAAAAGTGCTCGTCACCGCCGCCATGTCACTTACAACTCCATTCGGTGTTACCCGCTCTAAATTAAAAGTACCAATAAAGGAATAATTCTTACATCACAGAGTAAAAATAATCGATTACAACTTATAAAAAATGTTACAATAAATCAACTAAATTGTTGCGCGCCGTCAAATATATTATGGCGATATTAAAGGTACTAATGGAGCAGATAATTGCAACATTTATTTGCCTCGTGTTTTTCATCTGTTTATAACAACTCTAATAACTCTCACAACAGCAATACTCTTGATGATGTGGGTAAATATAGGACTGCGCAATGTCAGCACACTGATTCACTGACCCAATTAACATTAACCACGGATTCTGTCATTAAAGCTTTAAAAAGACTGGACCCCAATAAACGGCCAGGGCCTGATGGACTGCCTTCCATTTTTGCAATAAAATGTTGTGACTTACTGGGGGAGCCCCTCTCATTGATTTATAATAAATCATTGAGCACAGGTTTTTTCCTAAGGCTTGGAAAGAAGCACGAGTCGTACCAATCTTTAAGTTTGGTGACATGTCCGCCGCTAATAATTATAGACCAATGTCTATTTTGTCTATTTTTGGTAAGGTATTTGAAGCTCTGGTTTACCCGATACTTATGTGGCATGTGCGACAAACTTTGATGCCTGAACAACATGGCTTCATGAAAGTCCGTTCTACTGAAACCAATCTTGCGTGCTTTATTACAGATCTAGTAGACGCCGTGGACCGTGGATCGTCTGTAGATGTCATCTACACAGACTTTAATAAGGCGTTTGACAAGGTGGATCATAAAATACTTGAAAAAAAATTACAATCGGAATTGCAGGAAACTTATTGCATTGGTGTGAGTCTTACCTTGTCAAACTTAAAAGCACCATGTTGTTCCATGTTCATAGTTCGTGGTTCCTCATTAGTTAATGTAAAATTATAAAAATGAATGATATTAATGAAATAATCTAAAATCTAGACTCATTCGGCTCAAATGATTTTTATAACTGCCCGCCAGACAAATGTGCTCAATTACTAGGTAACTACAATAAAAATCTTAAATTAATGCATTTTAATATACGCAGTATTAACAAAAACTTCAATAATGTCTTATTACTTTTAAATCAAATACAAATTAGGTGTGATGTTATAATTTTCTCCGAATGTTGGTTAAGCAAAAATTTAACTATTCCGCAACTCCAAGGATATTCAGTTTATTCAACAGGCAACACCTTCAACCAAAACGATGGCGTAGTTGCATACATACGCTCGGACCTACAACATAAAGTCACAGAACCACATTTCATGGACGCAAACTGTCTGGTTTGTAAACTAAATTGCAACGTAGCCATAATAGCTGTTTATCGACCTCCATCGTTTAGACACATTGATAATTTTTTAATTAGTCTGAATAACATATTAGCAGCAGTCTCTACGTTTAAAACTATAATTCTGGTGGGCGACATTAACATTAAATAAGTCCATCAAATAATGATCCACACTATAACGAATACATGAACTTAACTGCTTTACATGGACTATTACCGGCTTATACCTCACCTACAAGAGACAAAAATTGTTTAGATCACACCATGATTAAAGTAAATAGTTCAGTAGTCTCGATTATATTAGAAACGCACATTACAGATCATGCACCAGTAATTGTTTGTGTCAAAAATCACCTGAAACCGCCAAGTATCCCCAAAGTAGTTATAAAAATTGATCAATCAAAAGTCGCCATTGATATATCCAACGCGGATTTTAGGCCCATCTTGTTATTAGACAATCCAAACGAAGCTACTGAGCTATTAATTGATAAAATTACCTCAATTATTCAGAATAACACTACAGTCACTCGGGTCCCCTCTAAATTGAGAGTTATTCAACCCTGGATCACACAGGGGCTACTTAGGTGTATTCGAAACAGGGATAACATGCATAAGAAACACAAAAAAGCGCAGGATAATTATAATTTAAAAATCACCTACCTAAGATATCGTAACATTTGTAATAAACTGTTAAACCGACTTAAAAGAAATCATGAGAAAAATGAACTGATTAAAGCAAAAAAGAATCCGAAGGCGACTTGGAAAGTTATAAATGATATATTAAGTAGACAGAACTCAAAATCTCCACCCACAGACCTTTTATATCAGTTTCTGGTATCGATGAAAAGAGCTCAGCTAATTTGGTCAACACATTTTTCGCGACAATTGGTCAAAATCTCGCTGCTAAACATACAAGTATACACACTCAACATTCTCCACATCTCCAAGATGACGTACAATCCCGTTCTCTCGTGCTCCTGACGCCTGATCAAGCTGAAGTTGAAAGAGTCATAATGAGTCTTCGTACGGACTCTGCCGCGGGATGGGATGGAATCACAACTAAAATGTTAAAGACGAGCCGACAGACCCTCGTCCCTCTCATTACACACATCTGTGAACTAAGTATTTCTAAAGGTATTTTTCCAAGGGTGTTAAAGAAAGCAATTGTACATCCTATTCACAAGGGAGGAGACAAAGGCAGTATTAATAATTACAGACCTATTTCGGTACTTCCGGCATTGTCAAAAGTTTTAGAAAAGATTCTAAACAATCGCCTTGTCAACTTTATGGAGGCACAAAATATTTTATCGAAAAACCAATATGGGTTCCGTAGAGGGAAATCTTGTGAGGATGCTGTGGCTGCCTTTGTTGACGATGCTGTTAGGCTGCTTGATGTAAAGACTAAATGTCTGGGTATCTTCTTAGACTTATCTAAAGCATTCGATACTGTCTCTGTCCCTGCTCTAATATCCAAATTTGGAAAGGATTGGGGTGAGGGGTCCAGCGCTTGCAATATTTGAAAGTTATCTCTGTGAACGGACACAATCTGTTAAAATTGGCTCATGTGTTAGTGATGAGCACACCTTGTCATTTGGTGTTCCTCAGGGCTCAATTTTGGGACCTACTCTTTTCTTGATCTACGTAAATAGCTTATGTAATCTGTCTATCCCAAACTGTAAGATATACACTTACGCAGATGACACGGCTTTGCTTGTACATGGTCAGAACTGGAAAGAGGTCCAAAAGCTAGCAGAATCATCAATAGGTATTGTAGTGTCATGGCTGTCGGCAAATACCTTAACATTAAATGTTGAAAAAACACATTACATCCCCTTCTCAATTAAATTACCTTCGCAACCGGATGCTTCATTTGCTATTAGGGCCCATACCTGCAATCGAGAATTAGACCATTGCCTCTGCCCTCCACTGTCCAAAACTACCAACGTTAGGTACCTCGGTATTGTGATAGACAATTGCTTATCGTGGAGTTTTCAAATTGGTGGACTGACTGGGAGAGTGAGAAAGCTTATCTCAATTTTTAAAAACCTACGTAATAGTGCGGACTTCAATACACTCAAAATGGTTTATTTCTCGCTTTGCCAGTCAGTGCTATCTTTTGGTATCACAATTTGGGGCGGCGCTCCAAAAACAAATATATTACAATTGGAAAGAGCACAACGAGCAGTCCTTAAAGTGATGACTTTCAGACCTTTTCGGTATAGCACTAAACAGTTGTATAAAGATTGTCAAGTTATGACTGTCAGACAGCTCTTTCTGCTCAATACTATTTTGCGTAAACATACAACACTTGCATACAGTACCAGTAAACAGGCAAAACGAAGACCGACTGATATATGCCCTACAGAAAGACATAGAACCAAATTTGCAGAAAGAAATTATCGAATCTTGGGAAGTCGCATCTACAATACAGTAAATAAACATTGTAGTATATTTAGTAAAAACAAATTTGACTGTAAACAGATAGCAAGCAAATGGATCAGCAATCTTACGTATGAAGAGATTGAAATGTTGCTCTGAAAGCATCCGGTCGGTGTTGCCTAGTCAAATACACCACAAACACTCATAGAACTTACGCTCACGAATACACACACATATATACGCATGATATCTAAACATAAACACACACACACACACACACAACACACACACAACACTCACACACACACAACACACACACACAATCAAAGAGTGGCTGCAGGTACTTCTTTTTTACTTTTTTTGTTGAACTTCTTTCTTTTTTAATTTGTTTTTTTCAAGATTATTTTTACTTTTAACTCTTTATGTGATTTCACATTTAGGCAAGTACTTGAAGAGAGAGCCCTGGCATCCATAACACAAGTTTAATCTTAGCTTGGGTGCCAGAGGTTTAATCTTAGTGGTACTTTTTGCAATTTTGTTTTAGGTTACTATAAATTGTTCTACCTATTGTCGCACAAAATTGTAAAAAAATGGAAATAAAGTTATTATTATTATTATAAACTCCCATCAAGGGTTGTTTTCAATGGTTTTTCGTCGCATGTATTTCAGACACCATCAGGCGTACCCCAAGGCTTCCATCTGGGACCGTTGTTTTTCAACATATTCATCAATGACGTGGCGTCTTGTTTTCTACACTCTAAGATATATTTATACGCGGATGATCTAAAAATTATAAAGCGAATAGAATCCGTTACAGATCCATTTAAATTACAGGAAGACTTGGACCGTTTTTCTCAGTGGTGTTTGGACGATAACATGCTACTTAATGCTGTTAAATGCAATCATGTACATTTCTCCAGGAAAAAAGGGCCGTACTTTCGAAACCACAGAATAAACGTCCGAATCATTTACGAGAAGAAAGTAATTCGTGATCTGGGTGTCTATATTGACAATAAGCTTCGGTTTAATATTTATATTGATAAAATTGCTACAAAAGGTTTTAAGATGTTGGGTTTCCTTTTGCGGAACAGTAAACAATTTAAACACGCCTCAACTAAAATCTTAATCTTTAACTCAATAGACAGGTCAGGATTGGAATATGCCAGTACAGTTTGGACTCCATTCTACGAAATTCATAAACGTCGGTTAGAATCAGTGCAAAAGAGATTTCTTTGGCACTTGTCGTATCACTGCAATATATTCAGAAAATTAACTAGCTACAGCTCTCGTTTAAAACATTTCAAACTTATGAGTCTAGAAAATCGTCGTATGATTCAAGATCACCTGTTCCTTTACAAAATAATAAACACCCACATTGATTGTCCGCATTTATTAAGCCAGATAAATATAAATGTGCCTTAAAGCTTGCTCGTATGTCTAGATATCTGTTGTTTTGCGCCAAAGGCTTTAGAACCAATCTGGGTCATTTTTCTACCGTTAGCAGATCGCAGAGTCGATTTAATCGCCTGTCTCGCTCATCTAGTATTGATATGTCTTACTCTTTACATAAAAAGTCACATTGTGACATTTGTGAATGTAATTTGTATTTCTTTTTTGCCTTTTTATATCTACACAGCAATTCTATGTAGTGATCTTAATAGCTATAAAAATAACTACATAGAATTGCTAAGCTAAGTTAATAGCTAAATTATAACCTGAATCGTAAACAAAAAAATTACAATTTTCGATACTGTATTCTTCCTTTGTTCAATGCTTGCCGTGGCAGCCTTTAATTAATGCTACACTATAAAATGTAAACAGTCACGTATCCTAAACATGTATTGTGGTGTATGCTTTGTTGGTTGTCCTTAAAAATAAATAAAAGAATTATTGAAACTTAGCCTCAAATCTAAGCCCTAAATTAATAAGAACTTTGAATAAAATGATGTTTTCGCTTACAGTCAATTAACAATGAATACAACAAAAGCCATATCAAAAAATAATATGGTCGTGCTATTAAACGTTTCTTTTATTTCTATAATAATATTTGGTGTAAGTTTTCTGTTTTGAGTGCACGGTGAAACTGAACAATTATTAATTTCGTGTTGAATTAGTTACTCATTGGGGGAAGCCATTTCCTTCGTATTCATTCACCATAATTTTATTATGTCTGACAACGGTCGGTGTTGGACTTTACTCCCGGTTTTTTTTTTTTTTTTTTTTAGCGTGGTAAAATCATCAAATGATTCCTCCAACCCCGGGCAGGGCGGGAGGGACTGTCAGACTTCTACTGACTAAAATCCACGGTTTTCTTTGGAAAGGAAAAATTCGATCCGCGGGCAGAATTTTTCCTTTCCAAAGAAAATCTTTGAAATTCGCTACGCATGCGTTAATGCGTTTAATATAAAAATATTAAAATCCACGGTGTCCTTCATTGCCTGTTATGTTCCGGGGTTACGGTAAGGGAATAATCCCGCGACCCCGGCAGGCTTTGGCCCTCTGAGAGGGGGGCCCCGTCATTATGCTGACGCTCTTTGAGGCGCGCGTTGGACACAACGCGCCGTCGACCCGGGCATGGTCCTTGGTCGGGCAGCGAGTTGCCCTTTACTCGCTGCCCGCATGCCCGCGCCTACGGTGGCCGGAGATCATCAAGCGACGTCCGTCGCCGTGGGCGCCTACCACTGCGGCTGGGGCGGAGGGAGGACGCTGTCCTCTCTCGCTCGCGGCCCGCCTCCTCCTTCAAGAGCATTACTGCCTCGAAGAGGGAGCAGACCGCTTCCCACTCCGTCTCGCCCCGCAGCATGGCCGCAACCAATGCCGGGCGCGAGAGGTCTCCGCCTATGCTCTCGGGACTTAGCAATAGCGCTTGTCGTTCCTCATAATGTCTCATATCAACAGGACTCACAGTATTTCACTAAAACAAAACATAGAATACTATTATTATCTTTATGCAAAATCCAACTTTACTAATAATTTATTTTACTAAAAGAAAAAAACTATAAATAACACGTATTAAGCCTCATACATACGTAACGATTTATCGTAGCGATAAATCTGCACAGACCAGTTTGCGCAGTTTTATCGATCGTGTGTATGAAAAATTGTTATCGATAATCGTTCGTCGGTGGCAGTTGCAATTTCTATCAGATAAATCGTTGTCGATTACATTTGCACAGTTTTATCGTTGCGTGTGGACGGCGATCGCTCAGTTCGGCAGTACTTCACGAAGCTTGCTAGTGTGCGCACGTCACAGGGGGTTATCTTCGAACAATATTTTTCGTCATTCGTCACTATGGAACGATTATAGAAACTAACAGCCACCTGGCAGCTACCTCAGCCCCCCCCGACTCATACTTTGCCCCTTTGAGGTCTGTACAAAACTTAATTGTCATCTGTCAAAGACAAACGTGCGTTTACAAACATCTAAATTCATATACACAAACACCCAGACCCGAAACAAATAATTTTATTGTAGATCATACGAATATTTGCTCCGTGCGGGAATCGAACCCACTGCAAGCGACGAAGTAGTCCAATCGCTCGGTCACTGCACCAACAAATTAACATTAAACTCGGAACAATGTTTTAAATTAAGAGTAACATTTTCCTAACAACACGGGGGCTGACGGGGGTCGACCGCAGCAATGTGTTCTAAATTGAAACACCAAAACAGTGAGTAAAAGAGCTTTTTACTCACTGTTTTCAGTGAGAAAAAGTAACTTTTTAAAGTGGGAATGGTATAATAGTACATTATGCAACGAGTGAATAAAGAGCGGATTTAAAGCGAGGGCCATATATATGAATCAAGAGCAAGCGAAGGATTTTAATGACTGAATCACGACCGCAGGGAGTGATTCATGATGATTGAATCACGAGCGAAGCGAGTGATTCAAGTACCTATTTAAATCCTGAGCGACGCGAGTGATTCAGGCCCTCGATTTAAATCCGTTTTATTCACGAGTTACATACGATACTTTATACCATGACCACAAGAAAAGTAATAATTAAGCGATAATAGATAGGTATGTAACGAAGAAAAAAAAGGCAAAGGTGCGTTTACAAACATCTAAATTCACATACACAGACACCCAGATCCGAAACAAATAACTGTAGATCATACGAAAATTTGCTCCGTGCGGGAATCGAACCCACTGCACGGGAAGAAGTAGTCCAATCGTTCGGTCACTATGTAAGGTCCTTATGTCTCTTACCACCAGCTGCCAGCGTAGATTGCCATGAGACTAACGGGTTCTGTTCGCATGAGGTGTTGGTTAAATAAAAGAGATGCTTGATGTCTTCTCAGCTATTTAATTTAATGGTGCACACATAAGAACAGGATCACAGCACTTGTCAAGCTTCCTTACAAGGTTATGGTTATAGTCACAACACTTACTTCAGGTAGAACATACTACCATCTATCCAGGTCGAACCGTGGACATGCCACGCAGACAGCATTCACAGCCTGTGTGTTTTGTAGAATGTAATACGTGGCTTGGAACCAGAGCTTGTCCTAGCTTACTTCATGTATGCCAAGCGCAGAGAAGACGTTTATGAATTTTTCTTTAATATTTATTTAAAATAATGGATGGAACCCTGAGAACAATATCAGAAAGAATCCGTGAGCATTTCAATACCATCATCATAGCGGGTGATGCCATGTAATTGTAACAAAACAGGAAATAATTATGGATACATACGCATATGCGGTTCCTTATTCTAGTACACTTTCATTTTAGCCGCTGTTCCACTCCTGGTCCGCGTCATAAGAATTTAATTAAATATTCTTTTTCTTTATATCAGTCAGCGTCTATAACGTGTGTCCAGGTTCCAAGAAAAAAGGGAAGCCAAAAGTTCAACGTCATCTGACGACGCTCAAACCCGCTTCTAGGCTTTTGCCTTTTAGACCATGCGTTATATAACACAAGGGAACAAAATAAACCTTTTTTTTTTGTTGCATGGAATTTTATGCCTGTTTTTTACTAATTGGGGGTCGCTGATTTCAAATCTACTTTCAGTTTTTTTCTAGCAGCTCTAGTTTTTGAGATACAGCTATCAGTCATATTTTAGTAGTAGTCACATTTAAATTTCAAATCTACCGAGCTGTCCTTTATAACAATTTTTTGTTTAACAATTTCCAAGTCGACAAAGATCTGTAAAAACGATCCCAACTACTTTTGTAACATCTATGGTGAATATACATTAAAAAATCGTGGACTAAGTGTGTCGGTTTTCATAAAACAGTGGTGTATTTTTATTACTTTGTATTCCCTTTGGACATCCGTGACAAGTACTAGGTTTCTCCTTCGGCAAGTAAAAGATTTGTGGAGTCTTTCAGATTATCGGGGAATAGGAAAAGACCCCATTGTGTGTATCAAACACCAATGATGTGGTATTAACTTTCCAATCATCAAGATGATTGCTATTCTGGTGTGGTTGATTTATACAGGATTTACAAAAGAAACCGTCCGAAACGGTTTTATCCTAATTTGTTATCTGTTACTCGACCAGCCTTGTACTCCATCAATGCTCCAGTTTCCCAAGCTTCTTCATCTATACCATATAATCCCGTTTTAGAAGAAAAAAAAGCTCTTCTTCAAGTTATGATAATGGTACAACGATTTTAACCCAGATATTTCTGCTGACCCCCAGCCCCTTAATCAGGAAGACCCCAGTGCATAATTCAGGACCCTTGGTCTTTCTATAAAAGCATCGAAGAGCCTTTGGGAAAAATAACAAAAAAATTGTTGGGAAACAAATAAGTTGAAGCTATGTGGAGCATAATTAACTGATGTTGTCACACTTCTAGCAGCTTGTTTGTGATATGACCATCAAGGTACACTTCCTCCAAAGCCATTTAGACCGTTTCCTTGAAAATCATGGTCAATTGAGTGAAAAACAAGAGGAACGGTTCCATCGAAGACTTTCGGACTATGGAGGCACGTTTCTAGGGTCACTGGAATGCTCCAAGATTGCGAATTATAGCTGGAGCTTCAAAAACAGCCCTCGTGAACCAAGTCAAGCAAGAAAATCTTGTAAAAGATTTTTTTTGATAAGTTGTGGTTGATTTTCTAAGAGTTTTCTTCATAAAAAAAATAGATTTTTCTTAAAAACGCGTTTTAATGATATCTCAAAAACTAAAGCTGATACAAACAATCTGACTTCTAGATCTGAAATCAGCACCCCGAGAAAGTATAATATTAGTCATAACATTTCATGCAACAAAAATGCTGTTCCCTTATAATTAAATTTAATTCAACTGAAATCTATCACAATTAATTATTTGAATTTTATCTATGTACTTATTATATTTTTATTTAGAATTTAAAGTATCGTACATAAATATGTTGCTCTCTAACGCCATCTATCAATGAACTGTAACTATTTACTATCAGTTCGCGTTTCCGTTACTAGATGGCGCTACCCGTCTAAAATAATCAATAACTACTTTTATACTTGTTACAACTACACCAACAAATTGACAATAAACTTGGAACAATGATATAAATTAAGAGTAACATGTTCCTAACAACACGGGGGCTGACGGGGGTGGACCGCAGCAATGTGTTCTAAATTCAAACACCAAAACAGTGAGAAAATAGTAGATTATTAACCAAGGGGATAAAGCAGTGTCTTCTGTCGCGGGTGACAATTTAAATCGCGAGCATAACGAAGGACTCGAGGCTTACTCCCGAGCGTAGCGAGGGTGTTAGAAACTTAAATCACGAGCGAAGCGAGGGATTTAAGACGAGTCCTGAGTGTAGCGAGGGATTTAAGTTCACCCAAGACTAAGACAGCTTTATCACCGAGGAAAATACTCTACTTTTCGTACCACTTGCGAAAAAATTAACATAATAATAATATGAGACAAGCATTTATTAAACATTTTAATTTAACAATAACTTATTTAAAAAAATAAATTAAAATAAACAAGAAAACAAAACGCGGCAAATTGTATTCTCGGAAAAGCAAAGGCATCAAGATCATACGGCCTCTTCGGTTTTCGTAATGTTATTAAATCATAACTGCATAAATGCGTATTCCTTTTTCAAAAAGTTGTATAATGCTTTACATACAAACTCAATGGTGTAAAGACAGACTGATGTAGTTCACTATCGGTAAGTATTCGAAATTCAAATCACATTCTCTCCCTAGAGGATGAATGAAATTCAGTACAACTTTCTTTCCCTAGGGAAAGCTGTTATTAACAGATTAATAATGACTATTGTTGTTATGCACGCTTTTTGTGGCATAGAATGTCACTTTTTTGAGCAAGTGGTACGAAAAGAGCTTTTTACTCATTGTTTTCAGTGAGAAAAAGTAACTTTTTAAAGTGGGAATGGTATAAAATAATTTTTTCATTTCTCATACTCGGAAAGTAGTGTTTGTTTGACCAGAGCAGCGGGTCGAAAACGATGCTTCCCTCCCTTGGGCGGGAAAGACTCTTAGTAATTGCTTCCCTCCCTAGAGCGGGAATGAATTTTAAAAATAGAACTAAAATTGGTTATTTAGTCGGCTATATTTTTTTTACATAATTAAGAAAAATATCGACTAAAAAAAATGCTGCATGAGTGTATACGGCCAATGTGAATTAAAAACAAAAACCTATTGAAATGGGATGGCCCGCGGCGGTGACGCGGGCGGTGTGTTCCATATTTGAAATTTAAATAATAATAATCTTTATTATGATACACACAAGATTCATGACAAACAATGGGTACAGTATAAAACATCTTGAAATATCTACATAAATCTACACAAAACATTATGTAACCCTGTCTCCTAAACTAGGTAGTCCTGTATCTTAGGAGACAGTGTTAGGCCATACAGGGTGGCTAGTCATGCAGGTATAGCTGCAGCCATGGAGTAGCGTGTAGGTGGATGCCGAATAATACTTGTGTACCAGTGTGTGTGTGTAGTTTGAATAAGTGGGGTGTATGAGTGGTTTGTGTTCGTCTAAGGAAGTGTGTGAAAGTGTTATGTGTGTGAATGGGGTAGAGTACGCTTTTTGGTGTTATTCAACAAAAATAAGTAAAGACTCAGTAAAAGAGTAGTCTTTTTCAAGTAACCATTCAGTCAGTTTGAATTTCAGATTATGGGAGTTTAGGTTTATTATTTTAAGTTGTTTGTTGACTTTACCGTACACATGTGAACTTAGAATTTGAAATTGGTGCCGAGCGAAGGAGGTCCTATGTTGGATACAGGGGATGATTTGAGTACGTTTATTCGGGTCAGGAGGTGGGAGGGACTTGTGTAACTTCATTATTGCCTTGAACACAAAGAGCTGTCGCACTGTTAGCACTTTACAATCGGCATAGAGCTCAGAAGTTGGGTATCTAAATGGTTTTTTAGTCATTACTTTTAATATTGCTCGTTGTGCTCTTTCTAATTTTAGAAAGTAAGTTTTGCCGGCCCCACCCCATACAGTTATACAGTACCCCAGAACGGACTGGCAGAGGGAGTAATAGACCATCCTCAACGTGGAACTGTTGGCAGAATCTCTGAGAGACTTGAAAATGTGAATAAGGCGCAAAGTTCTCGAAGTGAGGGTCTCAATTTGCTTGTCCCACCTTAATCCGCAATCGATCTGTATACCCAAGTATTTAACAGCGTCTGAACGATCTATCGAGGGACAGGTGCAAGGGAGGTTGGAGTCAGGACAAGAGTGAGCTCTGAGAGTGAAATAAGAACCAGGAGCATTACCCCGTCTCAACGTGAAAGGGATGTAGGTGGTTTTATTCAAGTTTAGCGTTAGCAGGTTTGTGTTTAACCATATCATTATTTTAGACAATGCAGCCTCCGCGCCCACCTTTACCATATCCCAGGTTGCACCACGGACTAAAATTGCAGTATCATCTGCGTAAGCATAGATACTGCAATTTGAGAGGTTCATCTTACAGAGATCGTTAACATAGATTAGGAATAAGGTTGGGCCCAGTAAGCTTCCCTGGGGGACACCGTAGGATATTATCTCTTCATCACTCACGTGAGATTCTATTTTCACGCACTGTTTGCGGTTTGTGAGGTAACTGCGGAAGATATCTAGAGTAATCCCCCGTACGCCAATCTTTTCCAGTTTTGAAAGGAGGATGGGGACAGAAACTGTGTCAAACGCCTTAGAAAGGTCTAGAAAGATTCCCAGGCATTTCTTTTTATTGTCCAAGCTAGCAGCTACCGATTTTGTGAGATCCAGTACTGCGTCTTCTGTTGACAGCCCTGGCCTGAAGCCGTACTGGTTCTCAGCAATAATTTGGAATTTGTCAAGGAAGCGCCTTAGGTGGTTGTTTATAATTCTTTCCAGTATCTTAGAAAGAGCGGGCAGTACTGAAATAGGCCTGTAGTTCGTGACGCAGCTTCTGTCCCCTCCCTTGTAAATAGGGTGAATAATTGCCTTCTTAAAGGCATCGGGGAAGACACCCGTTCTGAGAGATTGATTGCAGAGGAAAGTTATGTGTGGGACCAGAACCCGTCGAGAGCATTTCAATAGAAGAGGCGATATACCATCCCAGCCAACAGCACTTTTCTCACGTAGCTGAAGGATGAGGGTGTCGACTTCAGATTCACAGACGTCGAAGATAACAAGGGAATTAACAGGAGAGAGTTTGGGACAATCACGGTGTAGGCGGGAATGGCTAGTAATCGACGTGTTAGTAGTCCGGTGTTGTGATTTAATTTTGTGTGCTAGGTCACTACCTATGGAACCGAAAAAATGACACACTTCGTTAACGGAAGACCTGTGATCACCTTTCAATACCAGCAGCTCGGAGGGACTTGTCTTCGGTTCACGTCTGTTTGTAATAGTATTAATTGTCTTCCACAATTTACGGGGACACTTTTTGGATTCATTTAACTCGTTTGTTTCATAAGCGGTTTAAATGAATCCAAAAAGTGTCCCCGGAAATTAAAAAAGACTATTAAATTTAATAGGTACTACTCATGTTATTACTCGTACTATCAATAAATATTTTAGAAAAACTACTATTTTTTACTTTCCTTTATATTTGAAATGAAAAGTAGAGTGTTTAACACGGGTGAAAGTCATCAATTCCCACTCGGACTATAGCCGCCCTCGCTTCGCTCGTGCGTCTAAATACCTCGTATGGGAATTGATTTCTTTCCACCCTTGTATAACAATCTACTATTTCGTACCACTTGCTCAAAAAAGTGACATTCTATGCCACAAAAAGCGTGCATAACAATAGTCATTATTAATCTGTTAATAACAGCTTTCCCTAGGGAAAGAAAGTTGTACTGAATTTCATTCATCCTCTAGGGAGAGAATGTGATTTGAATTTCGAATACTTACCGATAGTGAACTACATCAGTGTGTCTTTACACCATTGAGTTTGTATGTAAAGCATTATACAACTTTTTGAAAAAGGAATACGCATTTATGCAGTTATGATTTAATAACATTACGAAAACCGAAGAGGCCGTATGATCTTGATGCCTTTGCTTTTCCGAGAATTCAATTTGCCGCGTTTTGTTTTCTTGTTTATTTTAATTTATTTTTTTAAATAAGTTATTGTTAAATTAAAATGTTTAAATAATGCTTATCTCTTATTATTATGTTAATTTTTTCGCAAGTGGTACGAAAAGTAGAGTATTTTCCTCGGTGATAAAGCTGTCTTAGTCTTGGGTGAACTTAAATCCCTCGCTACACTCAGGACTCGTCTTAAATCCCTCGCTTCGCTCGTGATTTAAGTTTCTAACACCCTCGCTACGCTCGGGAGTAAGCCTCGAGTCCTTCGTTATGCTCGCGATTTAAATTGTCACCCGCGACAGAAGACACTGCTTTATCCCCTTGGTTAATAATCTACTATTTTCTTAATGTTCTCACAAACTTTTGTCTACATCTCTTTTTCTTTGTTTCTGTTGGGAGAAAATTCTTAAGAAATAAGCAGTACCTTTGTATTATAGTTTTTATGTGTTGTTTCCTGTTATGTTTTGTGTGTACATGAATTGGTAAATAGATAAATAAATGCAATTGAAAATGTAATCGAGAAATAAAAACTTAAATAAATACATGTCTTTTATTTGTTCATTAAATTCTTTACAAAAAAAAACCTTTAATAGTGGTGTACAATAACTAAATTAATGGCTAAAAAACCTACTCAGATCTAAAATGATGAGATGTCTTAAAAGACTAGTGTTCATACAGAGTTTAAAAGCGATCTCTGAGAAAAAGTTAAGCTGTCACGTTCTAAAAACGTTTTCCACAGATTTAAAACAAAATGCTAGTTTTTTTGTTCGGGAGTGCTCCGTCTGAGCCATCCCTATATGTATAGTTTGTGGCGCACGTGCATCGCTTTCACAGAAACATGTCGGAAGACGAAAGAGTTGGACACCGCGAACTACTTCAAGATTTTATAGAAAGATACAGAAACGAAACTTGCCTTTGGAAGACTACATGTAAGGATTACCACGACCGCAACAAAAAAAAATGCCGCCTACGACAGGCTAATCGAAAAGTACAAACCCATAGATCCAATTGCCACCAGGGATACAGTGGTTAAGGGTCTATAGTACCTCAGTATAATCTTACTCGCTCGCACTTGCACGTACCACGCACTATTGCTTGCTCTTTCTTTTAGCTGTCTACACGCAAATCTATTTATTTTACGGCGAAAAAAAAGGAAATTCAAAAAAGTAAATAACATAAGACCTGCTTTATAGTTAGTTCAGTTAGTATAAATTTTGTGTCCGTTACCCTGGCCAGATGTTGTCGAAAATGGTCATTTAAATCTGATAGATAATTAGATTTGCGGCTTCTGTAATTGTTGCGCACATTTTTAAATTTGTTGCGCTTATAGTTTTTTAATTATTTCACAAAAACATTTCCTGCTGCGGTAACGTTATCCCAGCCAGACCTTTTTCTTTCTAATGGGAATATTTTAATAAATACTAGCTATAAAATCAGTTGTCTAGATGAAGTAAATGTTGTGACTTATTTTGTATTTATTCTTTCTTCGGTTGCGAAGTTATTCGAGATTTTGCTGGAGTAACGTTTTTGGTTTTGCTAGATCTTTGAAACGGTTAAGCGGATTCTTATCATATTTTGTACATGACTTCTTAGGAACTAATTTAAATTTGTTTTGCAATAAAAAAAACCAAAATAACCTTTAAGCTATGTATTATAGCTTAAAGGTTATTTCATTAAATAGAAAAACACTTCAATTGGTCCCAGCACTCTCAATATGAGGTCTAAAGACTTACTTTAAACATTATTTTGAAGCATGTAACTGCCTTCAAATGTATCTGAAGTTTCATTAGTATCCTGTAAGTATTTAAGAGCCAGTTCACAAAATTCGAACGCTCGAGTTTAGGTAAAAGACGGCAGCAATGTTCATGTGTGCATAGCTGTTCACACATACACAACGCAACCAGTGTAGCGCTAGTGTTGAGACGGACTAAACAATTTTGAGCCGATATAATCGTAATGCACTTTGGTTACATTGCTGGAAAAGTTTTTTTTGTTTATTCAGTCTATTAGACTGTTAAATGGTATAGAACGGAAAGCATCTCGCGCGTTGATTGATTGAACGTCATGTGCCCGCCACAATATTTGTTAGACGTCGAATGTTAAACTGTTCCGGTGATTTATTTAAATTTTGTGTTAAAATAACCTGTCAGTTAAAGTTAGTTATATTTTATTGTTGTGGAAGTAAAACTGAATCTGCAATTAACCTAAGAAGTGAAGTTTGAACAATAAATAAGTTTTGGGGCTGATTTTTTAATAGTCAGATAACTTATATCTGAGCAATAAAAATGGGGGTTTGACAGCTTATCTATAGAAAATAATTATGTCAAACCGCTATTTTCATTCCTCAGATAAAAGTTGTCTGACTATTAAAAAATCAGCCCTTTGTCATCGAATATAACCTACTACATTTTCCGAGTTTTCATATTTTTTATGAATAAGAACCTTTTAAACATCTACTACAAGAACACAGAACGAGCTACTGTCTGAGTGCCGCGTAAAGACGAGTTGCGTTTATTTCTACAAAATCACGAGTGTATTGCGTTGTGTAGGTATATGGCTGTTTGAACTCGGCTTCATCATAACCAGAGATTTTGTTTTTTAAACGTCCTGCTTATTTTGAAAATTAAGGATGATTTTTATCAATATCGAATTCTATATCCGCGTGACCGTTTAATAAATTCGTAAATAATTTGTAAAAAAAACCAAAATGGTTTCTGCTACAATTTCTCATAATAGGCATCTTTTCATAGTTTTCTTCTGTTTTTTCAGAACCGTACCGAAACTATGAAAAGTTTTTAGTACCCACGGGTTTTGAATCCGATAGTACTGTCAAAATGTAAATCCAAGATGGCGGCTGCAAAAAATATCGAGGTTTTCGTCATGGGTGTCGTTTTCATTGTTTTCGAGGGTGTTGAAACCGATGGGGCAGTCAAAATGTAAATCCAAGATGGTGGCTGCATAAATTATCGAAGTTTTCGTCATGGGTGTCGTTTTCATTGTTTTCGAGGGTGTTGAAACCGATGGTGCAGTCAAAATGTAAATCCAAGATGGCGGCTGCATAAATTATCGAGGTTTTCGTCATGGGTGTCGTTTTCATGATTTTCAAGGGTGTTGAAACTGATGGTGCAGTTAAAATGTAAATCCAAGATGGCGGCTGCATAAATTATCGAGGTTTTCGTCATGGGTGTCGTTTTCATGGTTTTCGAGGGTGTTGAAACCGATGGTGCAGTCAAAATGTAAATCCAAGACGGCGGCTGCATAAATTATCGAGGTTTTCGTCATGGGTGTCGTTTTCATGGTTTTCGAGGGTGTTGAAACCGATGGTGAAGTCAAAATATGGACAGTATGGAAACTACATAGGCCTAATGTTAGAAATAAATACCTACGCTCCACTCGGCTCCACCGCAGCGTTAGGGTTGTAACAAGCGCAGAGTATGGAACATTATTATGTGGCGCTGATGCTTGATTAACCCGGTGGCTGGGCACCGTACTATGCGTTTCAACTAAGTATAAGATGACCTTGGTACCTTTTATTTTCATGTGATTTTTGTTATTTGACATCTGGGATTTCTGTTTTGATAGCAATATCGGTTTCAGCACCCTCAAAAACCATGAAAACGGCACCCATGACGAAAACCTCGATAATTTATGCAGTCGCCATCTTGGATTTACGTTTGACTGCACCATCGGTTTCAACACCCTCGAAAACCATGAAAACGACACCCATGACGAAAACCTCGATAATTTTTGCAGCCGCGATCTTGGATTTGCATTTTGACTACACCATCGGTTTCAACGCCCTCGAAAACCATGAAAAAAACACCCATGATGAAAACCTCGATAATTTATGCAGCCGCCATCTTGGATTTACATTTTGACTGCATCATCGGTTACAAGAAAGAAAGAAAGAAACAAAAAACGTTTATTGGCACACGCCACAAATGCACACAGTATCACAAAATACATAAAGCATACAATGTAACAAAGAAAGAAAAAAGAACTTAAAACTAAACAATTTGTAAAAAAAGAAAGAGTATGGTGACATTTATATACTGTGTGACTCACGGCTGCGCCAAATTGGCCCATTTCAGCATAATGTCGGACAACTGGTGCCCGACGCTGATTTTCAAATGAACCTAAAATGGTGAGCGCACGAATGTCAATGCCAGTTTAAAATAAGAGAGAGAAAAAAAAAACATATAAATGTAGTATATGAATAATAATATACCTACATATATAAATACTGTGGAAAAAATTATGATAATAATAGTAAATAGCACAGGCGGTACATAATATATAATACACAATAATATAAATAAAAATTAAAATACTGATATTAACCGGTTTCCGGTACCTAAATTATAAAGTCCGAGGCAGTCACAGTGTGCTGCATGCAGCCTCCTGTGACGCACGAACTAACGGTCGTTGCACATTTTTAATAATAATATCCTATATTTCGTTGTTTCGTGTGCGGGTATTTTAATAAATATGGATACAACACCGCCACCATCTTGGATTTACATTTTGACTGCACCATCGGTTTCAACACCCTCGAAAACCATGAAAACGACACCCATGACGAAAACCTCGATAATTTATGCAGCCGCTATCTTGGATTTACATTTTGACTGCACCATCGGTTTCAACACCCTCGAAAACCATGAAAACGACACCCATGACGAAAACCTCGATATTTTTAACAGCCGCCATCTTGGATTTACATTTTGACAGTACTATCGGATTCAAAATCCTCGAAGACGAAAACTATGAAAAAACGCTTATTATGAGAAATTGTAGCAGAAACCATTTTGGTTTTTTTACAAATGATTCATGAATTTATTAAACGGTCACGCGGATATAGAATTCAATATTGATAAAAATCATTCTTAATTTTCAAAATAAGCAGGACGTTTAAAAAACAAAATCTCTGGTTGTGATGAAGCCGAGTTCAAACAGCCATATACCTACACAACGCAATACACTCGTGATTTTGTAGAAATAAACGTAACTCGTCTTTACGCGGCACTCAGAACTAACAGCACTGCGATGTCCGTTCAGAAGCCTCGTAGATGCGCGTGTTTGTGTGAGTGCACCGTTTCGAACGTTAGTACGTAGTTTCCATACTATCCATATTTTTACTGTGCTACGGGGCAGAGAAGGGCCACTCAAAACGTGTGGAAGCGTATCTTTGCAAGTTACAACCACGATCTATACACGTCATGTAAATATATCCCATAAATAATATACGCCCCCACGTTTTGAGTGGCCCCTCTCTCAGCCCCGTAGGGTTATTTTTTTTTTTTTAAGAAATTTAAAAATTAGGGTTTTTTCATATTTCTGACAGCAAACCCTTTCATTTGATACCCATCAAGAGGGTGCATTTCAAATAGCCAATCCGCCGTCTTGGATGTCCGCCATTTTGGATTTGAGACAAGTGACTATTTTTTTCATATTCCTGATAACAAACCCTTTCATTTGATATCCATATCATGAGGATGCATTTCAAATAGCCAATCCGCCATCTTGGATGTCCGCCATGTTGGATATTATGAAAACTCCGTGTATCCGTTTATATGTATTTATTTATAAACGGTTTACATTGTTTATCAATAGTAATTAATGTAATAATTTTGGTAATTGAGAAAACCAAGCGTGCGCAAAGCGCGGTAAGAACGAACGACGACTTGTCAACTTGACAGTAGTGACGTTTACATTTTAGCTGCGTTCCGTATGATTATAACAGTTTCCTTCCCCACCAGGAAAATAAATTCACAAATAGGTAATTAAACTAAAGGTCACCAAGCGTTCTTAACTACTGTCCCCAAACGCAAGTTTTAATTAAAACTTATCATAAACAATTATAGTATCAACATACAATAATAACTTATAATACTTTCTTAAACAAGTTAATAGAACCTAATCACAAAACTTATGTTCTATTGGCTGCTATTGTTAATAGCTTGAATGCTTAGCAAGAAAAGTACATGATAACAAAAAATAATTTAAGACAACAGTAAAATTCACAAGTTAAGACGAACAACAGGTTTAATCACTCTTTTACTTCTACGTAAAGCAGGTTCAACTGGAACATCATTAGGCACTGAAGGTGCCGGTACAGTAACATCACTAGTGGTTGGTATTACCTTGTCTGAAGGTAATGATCCAGGTTCTGGAATATCTATAGGTACATCAATGTTTTGTTCTGTGTTAGTATCATGTTTATTGGAAGCAGAATCAGAGTTAGGTGCTTGAGCTTCAGCCCGATCAAAGTCATCAGTAAATTTTTCATTTAAGATAGGAACGTCATCCCCAATCTGACGGAGCTGGTCGATATGTCGACGCCACGTGATACCATTATCTAACTTAATTAAATAATGCAAATTTCCAAGAACCTTCTCAACTACTCCTAACTTCCATTTCCCTTCTCCTGTATAATTGCGAGCAACCACTCTTGAATCTGGCATCAGTTTCCGCACGCGTACCACCTTCAACTCCTTCCGAGGCAATACAGCAGACTTGTTTGGACAACACAGCGATAAACGTGAGGTTGGTTGGTAAGTAAAAACCATTTCTGCTGGAGATTTACCAGTGGCGGGGTGCGGAGTTATACGATATTGAAATAATATTTCATTTACTTTAGACTGTGTAGGTGTTTTTATAGAATTTAAACATCTAAGTTTCTGTTTCAACGTTTGTACATAGCGTTCTACCTGACCGTTAGTGGCAGGGTTATATGGAGCAGATCTTTTGTGTGTGATTCCATGCATTTTTAGGTATTCAAAGAACTTTGGATTAACAAATTGCGTTCCGTTATCGCTTGTGAGAATTCTTGGATAACCAAACGTAGTGAAAACTTTGTCCAAAACTTCAATAGTAGAATCAGTATCTATTCTGTTTAAGACATGCGCTTCTGGCCACTTTGAAAAGGCATCAATTATTAAAAGAAAATAAACATTTTGAAATTTACCAGCAAAATCAATGTGAACTCTTTCAAATGGTTTAGTAGGACTCTCCCAAGTGTGCTTCGAAGCTACTTCTGGAGGCAAGTTCAGGTGTAGAGAGCACTCACGACAGTTTTTTGCAATATCTTTAATGTTTTTGTCCATCCCTGGCCACCAGCAATAGCTTCGCGCAAGACCGAGCATTCTATTAACACCGAAATGACTAGAATGTAAATCTCTCAGAATAACATCTCTGAGTTTAGTAGGCACCACCACACGAGTTCCTCGCATCAAACAACCTTCTAGTAGAGAGAACTCAGTTTGTTCAATACCAAACCTATCAGCAAGAGACACTTTCTTTCCAGTTGACACGCCCAACAGTAGTGGCGCCAATGATTCATCGACTGTAGTTTCAGCAGCAATATCGTTTACTGTAATAGGCAGTACCGAAATCATTCCAATTTGAAAACTGTCGCAGTCCTCCTGCTCGCTAGTTTCCACAGCAACAGGTAATCGTGAAAACGCATCTGCATTAGCATTGTCCTTGGATTTCTTGTATTTAATATCATATTGAAAACCCTGGAGGAAAACAGCATAGCGTTGCATACGTGCAGCAGAAAGAAGAGGCAAAGCCTTAGTAGGCGAAAAGATTTGGACGAGAGGCTTGTGGTCAGTATGCAAGGTAAATTTTCTACCATAAAGGTATTGAAAGAAACGTTTTACTCCAAAAACAATAGCATAAGCTTCTTTGTCAATCTGTGCCCACTTACGCTGTGAGGAATTTAAGGTCTGTGAAGCAAAATGTATTGGCCGTTCAGTTCCATCAGGCATGATATGTGACAAGACAGCGCCCACGCCAGTAGGCGACGCATCCGTAGCTAGTATAAGAGGCAAATCAGGTGAGTAATGTGCGAGCACAGTATCAGATAGCATTTGATTTTTGATTGTTCGTAAAGCTTTATCACACTCAGCTGACCAATTCCATGATATCTCTTTTCGCAAAAGCATATATAGGGGTTCCAACGTGCTACTCAGGTTTGGTAGGAACCTACCATAATAATTTACTAAGCCAAGTAAAGCCTGCAACTCGGAAACATTTTTGGGATTTAAAGCCTCCACAACAGCTTTTACTTTACTATCAACCTTGTGTACTCCCTCGCGACTAATTTTGTATCCACAGTATTCAATTTCATTTTGCAAAAATTCAGACTTATCCAGATTAACCTTAAGGCCGAATTCAGCGAGTCTAGCAAACACCTTTTCTAGTCTGTCCAAATGCTCAGCATCGTTTGCAGCTGTAACCCTAATGTCATCAATGAAACAGTGAACCCCCGGGATGTCTCTTAAGATACTTTCAATCTTTCTTTGCCACTTAGCCGGCGCACAGTTAAGTCCAAACATCAAACGAGTACATTTGTACAGACCTTTGTGAGTATTGAGAGTTAATAGTTGCTGGTCCTCATCCCTAACCTTCCAATTTAGATATGCATTACGTATATCAATTTTAGAGAATTTATCCCCACCAGCTAAACCATTGAATAGTTCTTCAGAAGTAGGTAAGGGATGCTCATCAACTAGAAGATTTTGGTTCAGTGTAATTTTGTAATCCCCACAAATTCTTATTTTACCATTAGGTTTTATTACAGGTACAATGGGAGTAGCATATTCGCTGTAGTCTACTTTAACTAGGACTCCATCCCGAACTAAATTTTCAATTTGTTGTTCAACCCTATCTTTTAGTGCAAAAGGAATTGGTCTAGCACGAAAGAACACTGGTTTTGCATCTGGCTTCATGTGTAAAGCAGCTGGTTCCCCTTTAATCTCACCAACATTTTTGTTATCAAACAAGTCGCTGTATTTCTCAAAAAGCTTTTGCAAAGATAAAGCATGTGGCACCTTACCTGATGACACTTGGTTTACTTGTCTCAAACCATCCCTGAAGCCCTTAAATGCATTGAACATGTATATCCAATCCCGGCCCAAGAGTGGATGCTGATTCCCCGAAATAATGAACAACTTGACCTCTACTGATTCTCTTCCAATCGTAGCTGTGACCTGTGTGACACCTAAAATATTTAGGAACTCATTAGAATAAGTACATAATTTTATATTAGTTGGTAGAAGTTGGGTTTTGCCAATTTTTTGGTAATCTTTTTCATTCATTATAGACACTGCTGAGCCACTATCAAATTCCATCTGGAACTCAGTGTGATTAATTTTGGCTTTAATCCAAAACTTATTTGAAAAAGAAGTAACTCTACAATTGTTAATACATACAATCTCTTCTTGATTTTGTTCGGTATTAGGACTAAACGCAGAATCCGTTGGGTTTCCTGTATCCACCTGGTTCACTTTCTTCAGTTTAAGGCACATTCGTTTCAAATGTCCTATTTTTTGGCAGAAATTGCATTTCGTATTCATTTGGTTACACTTATTAGCATAGTGATTGCCACCACATCGAAAACAAACAATCTGACTGGAAGAAGTAGGTACTGTATTTTTTAATCCGGTAGATGTCTTTCTCTTGACTGCAATTGCTTGCACCTCTTGAGTGTGAGTTGCCTCAGCCTGGGCACTTTCCATTCCAGTCGCAATGTCAATCGCCTTTTGCAGTGTCAGGTCTCGTACTTCCAGTAGTCTATCCTTAATACGTTGTGATTTGATGCCGCATACAAACTGATTTCTCAAGGCTGAATCGAGAAACGTCCCAAAATTGCAAGTTGTGGCCATTTTTCTTAATGAAGCCAGGTATTCCTTGATCGGTTCACCATCCTTTTGATGTCGGTGATGAAATTTGAAATATTCAGCTATTTCAAGTGGAGTAGGGTCTAGGTGATTCTTCAAGGACGTTACATTATTGTCGTATGTACGTTTCTCTGGTGTAGTAGGTGCAACTAAATCGCACAGTGTGTCATACAAATCAGCTCCAATGTAGTGTAGAAGGTACGAATTCTTCGATGTAGCTTGCGTTATCTTGTAAATAGAGAATGCTCCTTCTAATCTTTGTACCCAACGCTCGAACTTGTTTTTAGGATCGTAACATTCGATGAAATTTGGCGGAATGTTAACCTCTTTGGAAAGGTCGTCTTCGTTACCCATTTTCGCCGTGTAGGTTCGTAGAATCTCGTCGCCACTATGAAAACTCCGTGTATCCGTTTATATGTATTTATTTATAAACGGTTTACATTGTTTATCAATAGTAATTAATGTAATAATTTTGGTAATTGAGAAAACCAAGCGTGCGCAAAGCGCGGTAAGAACGAACGACGACTTGTCAACTTGACAGTAGTGACGTTTACATTTTAGCTGCGTTCCGTATGATTATAACAGATATAAGACACGTGACTATTTTTTTCATATTCCTGACAGCAAACCCTTTCATTTGATACCCATATTATAGGGTTGGATTTCAAACAGCCCGACCGCGATCTTCAGGAGGCCGCCATATTGGATTTTTCACCACTCTTACGCCCCATTGCAAAAACTAATAAAACAAAAACGGATGGTTATTTAATGCACAAATTCTATAAACTACTATTATAATTATAAAAATACTTTAGTTTGATAAAGTAACGAAAATCTTACCTTACGAAAAAATATATGGAGAGAATCAAAATGTGGCAGTCGTAGTATTTATATAGTATTCCGTTCACGATACGTACGCTCTAAAATCAGGACGAGGAAAAAAGTGATACAGGTCCTACGTCGACGGGCGCTGGAGCCGTACTGATCGCAGCCCGGTTATGTTTCGTAATTTATGCTAGTTTAGAGTGATTTTAAAAACGATATTATGTTTAATTACATGAAGGGATTTTAATGAAATTTAGAAATTAGTTTAGTATGTAAACATAGTTTATATTTACATATTTTTTTAAATGTAATTATGCTTTGTTCGAACCAAAAATGGCGATAAAACAGCGATATAAAACGTAAAAATTGACCTCAGACTTTATTTTTTTACTAATTTGTGTTATTAAGAATATAAATTCTACTACGTTTTTTGATGACAAAAACGTATGTCTGATGACTTGTGTATTTTTTTTGGTTAAAATTATAAATATGAATGGCAGATTTAGGAGTCGCAAATCGACTCTGCGTTGATTTTTCAGTAAACTACTTGTCGGAGATTAATTACCACAAAGTTAATAAAAGAGTTTTTTGAAATATTTTACGTTATTTTACAACACGAAACTGGTCTTTCTTTTACAGGTATTCAAAAATGTTGGAGTATTAATAAATTTGGTAAATTCGACGACCAAAATTTTAGTTCTACGCGCAAGTAGGTAAAAGGGCTCTTAACAAGTTATGATGATATTCAGTTCCTCACGAGCACGGTCTTGATGCGCGCGGTGTTATTTGGACACGGGATTGAATATTAATTATATGAACTGAATTTTATGTCAATTATTAGATTTTTAGTTCAGTTGTATATCAGTAAAATTTCAGCTCAGTACATTGGGTAATTAATGAGATATTACGATTAAAGTCATTAGGAAGTGAATGACCGTGATAACCCGACCAAGTTTAGGTGGTTACAAAAAAAGCGAAAACGCAGAACATTATGGTACCTTCTAAAATATGTAGGATAGTGTTACAAATTTAGTACAGACATGTACACAAGTTTAAAAAAAACTATAGTTGGTGCCAGTTAACATGGCAATAGCGGACATTGACCCCTACCTAATAAGTCCTTATATAATAGACATAAGCTCAGAATTAGCATTTTTATAAAATACCGAATAAATAAGTAAGTATATTGTAAGGATATAAGTACTTTATTATTCAGAAAATATCAAAATGTTTAAAATATTTTTCCTATACCTAAGATTTTATATTATTTTTTTATTTAAGACTCGCAAGTAAACACTATCATTTCACAAGAAAATGCTAATTCTTATCTTATGTCATCATACCAGGACTTATTAGGTAAAGGTCAATGACCGCTATTGCCATCTTAACTGGCACCGACTATAAATGATTATTATTGAATTTTTATTGACAGGTCAAATAATCATGTCAATAAAACTTAAAGTATTAATAAACTTATACATTAAAAAAAAACACAAATTAAAACATTACAGATAGTAATTTTGCGTTTTTCAAATTTTCTATTATTTTTTACTTTATTTAAAAAAAGAGAGAGTACTTACTTTTTTTTGTCTAAATTGTAGTTTTGCTACATATTTGAAACTCGAATCGTCATCTATTTGCGAGTTTATATCAACGCCTGTGTCGCAACAAAGTAATTATGGATTTCTTAAAGTCTACGTGTCCAACGAGTTTGTGGAAATAAACACCTACCTACCTGTTGCGGTAGTCCCGCCATTGACAACGATAAAAATCGGTCGCTAAGTCATGAATTTCAAATCAAATAATTATTTATTGTGGATCACAGGTGCAGTACAAATACAGATCTTATATATGTCGTAGGATAATTTGATACTTCGAATCTTCGCGGAAATCCTAGGGGTTTTGCGAAAACGCGGATAATTAGACATAGGCGAAAAATTATCAAATCTTACTGGACAAAGTCAGGATTTTTGCGAAAATACTCGTTATTATAGCAATATTGCGAAACGAAACGCTGGCTGTTATGAAATAAGAACGCTGATTGGTCGGTCAGCGCGTTCAATAAGAGATCGTCTCTGATTGGTTGACGTCTTAATTTTACCGTTAATCATCGGCAAACTAGGAACCAATTAGAAGTCAGCCAGCAAAATTGTAGCCAATCAGTGTTGAGCACATTAAATCTTACTATAATAACGAGTATTTTCGCAAAAATCCTGACTTTGTCCAGTATGATTTGATAATTTTTCGCCTATGTCTAATTATCCGCGTTTTCGCAAAACGCCTAGGATTTCCGCGAAGATTCGAAGTATCAAATTATCCTACGACATATACAATGGAGTCCGGCTATGTCCCGCCTTATAGGCATACAATACTGTTAACAAAAGTAAAACTTTAAGATAATATTTTATATTGTTCAAATTGTCAGTTTAATTGTTAAAGAAATGTCGAATAAATAATATATAAATTCAATTCAAAATCATTAACATGCATTACAATTGGAAAATTAACAATATTATTTCAAAAACAAAACTAAAACTTAAAGAAGTATGCATGCAGTACTGAACACATAACATGGTAATTTTTTTTAAAGTGATTTGTCAGCTAAGAAATCTTTCACTGAGTAGTAGCATTTTTCCACCAACAGTTTGTGAAGAGTTTTTTTAAAAAATTGCTAATTCTGAGATAGCCCTAATAGAACATGGGATCTGGTTAAATATACACGGGGCCATACAGAATATACTTTCATGAAGGAAATGTGTTCTACTAGCGATTGTGCATAGTTTATCCTGATGACGTACTCGTGAGCGATACTCAAATAAATTAATATTAGTTTTTACAAATATTGCACATTCGAAAATATAAAGACAAGGCAATGTCAGAATTTTCTGGTTTTTGAAAAATGGTTGGCAGGATTCAGTTTGGTGTAAACTAAACATTGCTCTAATACAGCGCTTTTGTGTCTTAAATGCACGTTTCTTGTCAGCACTATTTCCCCAAAACATTACTCCGTATCTGAGGGTAGAGCTAACGTAACCGTGATATGTAGTGTTATCAATAGTATATTATACCACATTTTATCCAATTGGTTTTGTTAAATTATATTCAATTCTAATGTTAAAAGTATTATTTTGACTACTGTAGTGTCGACTGAGTTCGTAGATGGCGCGACTTTAAATGTAGGTAGAATGGTGGGAGAAAATAGTTTCGGTAGTCGTGCCAATCTTTCGAGCTCAGTCGTGTATCAGACGTCGAGCGATCGACTACTAAACTGAGTGTTGTGTTTGAAGTGTACCTAGTGTTGATTGTGAAGTATATTTGATTTTGTGTCTTGGAAAATACAAGTAAGTACATTAATAAGTGTCTATTATTTCTTTACCTTACTTTTAAAATATAAAGCTGACCAGCGATTTAATTTGTATTTTTAGGAATCAGAAGTAGAAATCAACAAAAAAAAAACAATAATCACTTAGGGTTTACTTATTTTCTTAGCATAAATTAATTATCACAAAATCACTTAAGCAAACAACCGTTAATTTTAAAAACAATTTACACACTGAATAAATGTACACGATAAATAAAGACAAATAGCAAATAATAGCGATCACCAGACAACCTCACCGTACAAGCGCCAACTGACAAATGACCGAGCTGTTGACAGGACGGTCCTTTTATAGTGGGGTTGTCAGATGACGACAAAACTGCTATTCGTTATGGCTTCTATCCTAATACGGCCTCTCCTGACCGTGCGCCGTCCTCGGGCACGTCTTCGTCCGGGTTTCCACCGCGGTCGGCAATGGAGTTCCCAAGAGGAGCCTGAGATGGGCCTGCTTCAGGGTCATCCACGTCATCCTCGTCAGTATCTGATATAAAAAGCAGAAATTCATTAGCATTCATAATAATTTTTGTGGATTCCTATTCTTTCATTCGTCTCACAGTCAAGGCCCTCATTCAGTTGAAACACACTTATTTTTCTGATAGCACTTCTAATCACTCATCATCACATTTAAACATCTTTTAGGTCATTCTTCTCTTTTACGCACAATGTTACTTCATAAAAACAATTATACACTTATATGTTTCTGTATGAGTCCAATCAAAAACACATAGGTATACTACGCGTCAGATACACATACACAGTAAGTGTCTGCAGGACCAATGTCCAATACACATATAAAATACGTGTCTGCAGGACTCAAGCGTCCAATACACATACATGATGTGTCTGCAGGACCAATGTCCAATACACGTATAAAATACGTGTCTGCAGGACCAATGTCCAATACACATATAAAATACGTGTCTGCAGGACTCAAGCGTCCAATACACATACATGGTATGTGTCTGCAGGACCAATGTCCAACCATGTAGCCACTCAGCATAAGCCTTTCATCTCCAGCCAGATACAAACCAGGCATGCTTTATTAGGTAGCTGTAACATAAACAACAGTTATACATTTTACTCACTTTCAAAGAAAGCTGCACAACTCTCGGGACACCACTCTCCCTTCCATGGCACCATATATTGGGCTGCCGCTTGAGTGGTTTTGCCACGAGCGCCGCCCAACAGTTTGAGCTCATAGCGATTACTTGGCAAAACTTTTATTACTCGGTAAGGGCCTCTCATTCCTGAGTCCAGTTTTCCCGTCGACTGGGAATACTTTATGACGAACACCAGATCATCAGTCTTGAAAACTCTAGGAGGGTGTCGGTGACGATTGACATGGGAATCTTGTTTATCCTGATTGGCCTTAAGCAAGTCCTTTGCTCGACTCCTGCAAATTTCTCGCCATGCTTCGCGATTGGGTTGGGCATTTTCAACTGCCACGTCTCGGATCAACGCACGGATTACGGGAGTGGTCGCATCAGTACCAATTAATAAATTTAACGCTGACAATTGGGTAGTCTTTTGTTTAGTTATATTTAAAACAAGTTGAATTTTCCGTAGAGAATCAGACCAAGATACATTTTTATTATGACTTTCAACACGAATTAAATTTAATACAGTTCGTACATAGCGCTCAGCTTGACCATTGGCGTGGTGCATTTCGGGAGTTATATGGTGAAGGGCAGAACCTAATTCTGATATCCAGCTAGTAATTCAGCCGCTTCGAACATGCGACCACGGTCGGAGACTATTAATTTTGGGACACCAAATAAAGATATTGCGTCGTTAAGAACGCGTTTGAGTTCGCTTGTGTCTTGTCGATATATGGCATATAGTAGGCAAAACTTTGTAAACGAATCCACCAACACAAAGACGAATTTATAGCCGTTTGATTCCGGCAGTGGGCCTAACACATCAACATGTATAGTATCGAATGGGACTTCAGGCTTTTCCCATGAAGTGATTGGTTGATGTGGAGTCCTGGGAACTCGTTTCTTGGAAACGCAAATCAGGCAGTGCGAGGTGTATTTGTTTACAAACTGTTTTAGGCCCGGAAACCAAAAATGCTTTAAAATTAAATCAAGGGTTTTATCAGCACCGATGTGTTTATGCTCATCGTGGAATATTCGCAATAAACTAAGCCGGTGGCCCTTAGGCACAAAACACAAAAGCCTTGACTCTTCACCGATTGGTGAATAACGGTAATACAATAAATCATTTTGAAATACATAACGTCGAGCATCTAATTGCCCGTCACTTAATTTTTGTATGAGATCCTTAGTTTCATTGTCGGCTGACTGGGCCACTTGTGCCCAGTTCCGTGGTCTGTCGATCTGGTTAACCTGCATAACTGGTGGATTCCTGCTCAAATAGTCGGCATGAGACATCATTATGCCTTTTCGGTACTCTATCGTGAAAACGAAGTCTTGCAGATAAATCCACCAGCGTGCTACGCGTGGAAGCAGATCTTTCTTGCGCTCGGTGGCCTTCAAGGCATTGCAGTCCGTTACGATTTTGAACGTAACGCCAATCAAATAATGTCTAAAGTTCTGCAGTGCCTTGACGACCGCCAGCGTCTCCAACTCATAAGAGTGGTATCTGCTTTCAGCTTCCTGGGTAACCTTACTAAAATAGGCAACCACACGTTTATTACCCTCTCCGTGTACCTGCATTAATACAGCCCCATAACCTGCACTACTTGCATCTGTGTGCAATTCAGTGGGCAATTTTGGATCAAAAATAGCAAGTATGGGCTCACTCGTTAACTGTTTAACGAGATCTTGGCGGACTTGCTCTTGCGCAGGTCCCCATTCGAATTTAACGTTTTTCTTTGTGAGTCGTGATATACTAGCGGTTTTGGTCGCATAACCTTGGATATACCGCCGAAAATATCCTGCAAGGCCCAAAAATTGCCTGACCTGTCTCACATTACTTGGGGTAGGTGTGTTTGCTAACGCCTCGATCTTTCTAGGGCTCGGCCTAACCTGACCATGGCTAATTACTCTGCCCAGATACTCTACCTCAGAAGATAAGAATGAACATTTTCGAAGATTTACCGAAAACTCAGCTTGTGAAAGCGTTTCTAGAACCTCACGCAGTAATTTGATGCCTTCATGAACTGTCATGCTTAATAAAAGTACGTCATCAATGTACACTAAGACATTGCCGGATTCGATGAATTTTTGAAGTGTTTTATTGATGATTCGTTGATATACCGTCGGGGCATTACATAAGCCGAAAGGCATTTTCAAATACTCGTAATGCCCCTCAGGCGTGACAAAACCAGTTTTGTGTATCGAGCTATCCTCAATTGGAATCTGATGGAAGCCCGAAGCCATATCAAGGGCGGTAAAGTATTTTGAGTTACCAAGGCGGTCTATATGGTCTTCTATTAAAGGAAGGGGATAGCGATCTTTAACGGTTATACGATTTAGCGCTCGAAAATCTACACACATCCTATCTGCACCGTCCTTCTTTTTAACTAATATGATGGGGCTCGCATACTCAGAATCGGACTCACGAATAATGTTTTTGTCTAATAAATCTTTGATTATTTCGCGTACTTTTAATTTTTCCTGATATGATAGTCTGTAGGGATGATAGGCTACGGGAACGTCACTAGTCAGATTGATTTGCATTTTTCCTGTTTGAACTGTGGTGATAGCAGTGCCAGATATTAAATAAGGTAAGAAGTCGTCTATTACTGCTAGTAGAGACTTTAAATGTTCACCTTGAAGAGGTGTGTTGACTTTAGTATTTGATTCAACAACATTTACTTTTAGTACTTGAGAGGAATGTGTCAAATATTGTCCATTTTTAGTCCTAACAAAAGTTACACCGTCCCTGTTGAGTACGTCTGTACCGATAATAATCGGCGTATTCATACAAGAAGCGGGTACAATGACAAAATCGACTTCAAGCGCGATGCCGCTAAATTCAACTGTAAGCGTGACATACTCGCGAGCCACGATGCCGTCGTAACTTATTCCTTTAAAACACAGTGAATTGGTTTGCGGGAGCAAGAGAAGAATTTTATGACGTCTGATGATATCAAGGAAACGTTGATGGCGCCACTATCTATCAAAATATCCACCGGTATGCCTTGTATCACAGCAGTACTAATGTCATTACCATTATCGTTTGGAGTCGACAATTCTTTGCAGAGGTTAACTTTCTTTTGATTTTTATTTTGTCCCTCCGACCGTAATTTTGCAAAACATTCACTTTCTTTATGTCCATTCTTTTTGCAGAAAGTGCAAGTGATCTTTGTCGAGTTATCGTTAAGACTTTTACTCTTTTTAGGACAATTAAAACTTTTGTGACCGGTCTGATTACAAGTAAAACATTTAATTTCGGGGTTATCAGGTTTTCGTTTCTTTGCTACACTACTAGTGGAGGAACCGCGATTGTCAGTTTTAGTGGGACGGGGTTTGTTGTAAATAGCTAAAAACGAAACGATATTTTCGGTCGTAAGATCGGCATTCGCAGCCGCTGCACGAACCTGCGCATCGCTTATTCCACGTATCACTATTTGAACCATTAGTTCCTCACTCAAACCCTTAACAATACGTAGCTTTAATAATGAACGGCGAGCATATTCTGCATAAGTAGGAAATTTTTCAGAAGTCGTGTTAATAGCTTCAAAAAGTATATTAGCGTAATCGAGTTTTCGCGGACAAAGAGACATAAATTGTTTTGAAAAGTTAGACCACGAACGATCACTTGTGATCCACTCATTTAACCAGGACCTAGCATCACCTTTAAGACAATTGGCAACTCGCGACAAGCATTCCAAATCTGTCCAATGATTTACTAACCTGGCCCTTTCCACCTCGTCACACCACACCTCAAAGTTGTGGATAGCAGGATCAAAGTTGGACACATAATAATTCTGCGGCTTCGTTCGCATAGCAACGAGCGCATCCGCCAGCACTTTTGCTGCATCTGTCGCACTATTATCCAGCTCTTCCCGTTGAGGTGTGTTGCCACGGACTGATTGCACTGGGGTACGTGAAACACTCGCGGTACTTTCTTCGATAGCATTTAATCGCGTTATAATCGCACTCAACGCCTGTTTAACGGAACTATCACGACTGCGGGAACGGGGGTGACGTGACCGAGAATCACGGCGGTGTCGACGTGATTTACTTTGTCGTTTACGTCCTTTTGAAGGTGATACTTCGTTGGATGTGCTACGCGAACGGGATGATCGAGGCATTATGGAATTTCAAATTAACGGCTGTTTTGCTTTCTCAACGGTATTTTTTTTTTTTAATTTAAATATAATTATCACAAAATCACTTAAGCAAACAACCGTTAATTTTAAAAACAATTTACACACTGAATAAATGTACACGATAAATAAAGACAAATAGCAAATAATAGCGATCACCAGACAACCTCACCGTACAAGCGCCAACCGACAAATGACCGAGCTGTTGACAGGACGGTCATTTTATAGTGGGGTTGTCAGATGACGACAAAAACTGCTATTCGTTATGGCTTCTATCCTAATAGTATATTTAAACTATTACTAGATACTTTGTGGGGGTACAGAGTCCACATTTCAGAAGTGGGATAAAGATTCCTGTTTTGGCCAATTCCATTTTTTTTTTTCTCTCTTTCCATTTGTTATTCTGACTCTTTACCCTTGATTGTCTAACTGTGAGGTGTACCTATTGATCCATTGTTGTTTTATTACTCGTTAATTTGTGGTTTTTCTGCACAAAAATAACGAAAAAAGGGGGTATCTACGGTAAGTTCTTTGGCTACTTTATAAAATTAATTATCTAATGTATTGATTGAAGCCACTATAATAATACCAGGTAGGTATTTAACCAGTTGAAGTAAGTTAATTCAATGATTTGTAACTTTTCTATTTAACAGATTGGTTTTTATGCAATATAAAATGGCCAAAAAAAAAAATGTAATAAATAAGTAAATACCGATATCATAGCCGGTATTAACTAGGTAGTTTTCATGCAGCTGATACAGCAACACATTATACCAGTGCGTGCGTGTCCTTTTGGTTGATTGTGTATTTGCGCGTTGACTAGGTAATCATTACCCCACTATTATTATAAATTACTTAGTTGCGCAGCGCAAATGTATGAGCTCAGTTATACGTTAATCATACTAGTGTTGGCCGGCTAGAGATTGATACTGACTCTTCTATGACCACTTATGAACTAAATAGAACCCAATCAAATATTCTCCAGGATTTTACACACCTATGATGCACAAGATTTGTTATAATAATACGTTTAAATTCTGATATTCTCGTTTCTTTCGATTCTGTTTTATAGAATGATTTCTTTGGGATTCAATTAACTTTCCAGGTTTACCCCATGGAGAGAGACAAACGTGAACGGATTCTCTACACACCGACTGATCCGACGGGGTCACCCGCTGCTAATCGGTGGTCACGCAGTCTTGTACGGCGTCAAACCTGCAGCCGGGACTTGAATCGGTCACGCAGCCGGCCGAACCGTCAATCAAGAGGACGCCCAAGTCGCTGCTCGCCAGTTGAATCGACGCATCGTAGAACTCGGGATAGCTCCCGTACACGCAGCAGCCGGGCACCAGGGCGTAGCCCGGACCACCGAGCATCGAGCCGCTGGATGGATCGCCGCGCATCAGGCCGCAGCCCGGATCGCCGCGCATCAGGCCACAGCCCAGACCGCCGAGCATCAGGCCGCAGCCCGGACCGCCGCGCATCAGGCCGCAGCCCGGACCGCCGCGCATCAGGCCGCAGCCCGGACCGCTGCGCATCAGGCCGCAGCTCGGACCGCCGCGCATCAGGCCGCATCCCGGACCTCCGCTTGGACTGCCGAGACCCGAGCCGTCCGGACATAAGCTGCCACCGTTCACGCAGCCCAGTGAGACAGCAGGGAACCGGTGCGATAAGAAGCGTGCAAGCCGCCACTCGAGACAAGGCCGCAGGTGAGCAGACTTCTTCATTGGAATTATCTACTCTTTCGGACCTTGTCAATGTTTTAAAATCAATGTCTAACAATAGTGCAGATAAGTTGGGTTCCTTGAACAACACAATTCCAGAGTTCGACCCAAGTAAACGGGAACAGACAATGACAATGTGGTTGCATAAAGTCAATGAATGTGCAACCATTTATGCGTGGTCGGAAAAGCAAGTTATTCATTTTGCATTACCAAAACTAAAAGGTATAGCACAAAGATGGTACGAAGGCCTTCCGTCAGTCCTGTTTACTTGGGCTGAATGGCAGGAGAAACTTTTGGCTACCTTCCCATCGGAAGAAAACTATGGCCAAATGCTGAGCGATATGTTAGCCAAACGGGCTAGGTTCACGGACTCCTTAGAAGAGTATTATTATGATAAGCTGTCCCTAATCAACAGATGTGGTATAAGTGGGAAGAGGGCAGTAGAATGCATTTTACATGGCATCGACGACATGAACAATACTTTTAACAAGGGCATAAATAGAACACCTTCAGAGGCTCTATTTGGCATAAGACCATCTGGTCCTAGTGACTGTAAAATTGTATCGGAACTGGCAGACGATATAGCTGATAGTTCTTCTAACATTCAGGACCTATCACAAATTAGAGAGGACATTAACTCTCATGTCAGTTCCTATCAAGAGTCACAAAAGAAGGCTTATGACGCAAAGCGTTGTCCGCCTCCAAAATATAAAGTAGGTGACCTTGTGAGGGTCGAACGTCAAGTTCCAGCTACAGGAAATAGCAAAAAGCTTGTTCCGAAGTTTCAGGGACCCTATAGAATCACAAAAATTTATGATTTTGATCGTTATCAAATTGAGGATACTCCCCTCACACGAAAATCTAATCGACATTATTCCACAGTTGTTGCAAGTGACAAAATTAAGGCCTGGCTGAATTTTAAAAGACCACATGACGAATCATCAGATAATGACAGCGAATAGCCTAATTATTTCAATATTTTTAATTGATTTGTGATTAACACACTTTTATTCATTTCAGTTTGCCTGAAGGTTTACCATATCCGGGCCATGAAATAATGCCCTTATTTTTACACATTTTCAGACCCGTAGACCATGAAATAATGTCTACTGAGGTCATCCCTGGCCATGAAATAATGCCAGTTGCTTAAAATGGGCCATGAAATAATGCCTAATAAATGTACATCGAGCCATGAAATAATGCCCGATTTACATTGAGCCATGAAATAATGCTCGAAGTTATTTATAATAGGCCTTGAAATACTGCCCAAAAAACTGTGATTGTTCTGTTAACTATATGTAAATCTTATCAATGTATTTTCTTTATAATTATTTTATAAAGTACGCTATAACAATATGCAATTGTTTACTTTTAGTATGTTTTTATGTTGATTTATTCAATAATTACTACTGATAATTTTGGCTAGGTTTGTTTTACCTTATAATATGTTCTCACTACACGAGGACGTATACTGTAACTGGGATGGCCGACTGTTATCAATAGTATATTATATCACATTTTATCCAATTGGTTTTGTTAAATTATATTCAATTCTAATGTTAAAAGTATTATTTTGACTACTGTAGTGTCGACTGAGTTCGTAGATGGCACGACTTTAAATGTAGGTAGAATGGTGGGAGAAAATAGCTTCGGTAGTCGTGCCAATCTTTCGAGCTCAGTCGTGTATCAGACGTCGAGCGATCGACTACTAAACTGAGTGTTGTGTTTGAAGTGTACCTAGTGTTGATTGTGAAGTATATTTGATTTTGTGTCTTGGAAAATACAAGTAAGTACATTAATAAGTGTCTATTATTTCTTTACCTTACTTTTAAAATATAAAGCTGACCAGCGATTTAATTTGTATATTTAAACTATTACTAGATACTTTGTGGGGGTACAGAGTCCACATTAACAATGCTGAAGTGTTGACAACGTTTTTCAGTCTATAAAGTGCATACGAGAATTGGCTTAATTTTTTGCATAAATGATCTACATGTGATTTCCAATTTATTTTGCTATCAATGTGCAACCCTAGAAATTTGGTTCCTTCAGTTTCATCGATGTCATTGTTTAAGTACTGTATTCTCAAGGCAGTGGTGCGGTTAGTCCTTATTTTGAAACTCATTATAGTAGTTTTGTCAAAATTTATCACAAGATGATTTTTATTTGTCCAGTTCACAAAAATCAGTTCAATAATCAAGTTTCAAATCATATGTACACACAAAAACCTTCCACTTGAATCAATATAACTATTAAAAAACCCCAAACCCATGAAGGGTTTCGTAGAAGCAAGGAACGTAATATAAACGTTCTTGTAGGTGGTTGTAACTTTGAAAGGTAATTGCGGATTACGGTTTATGACGTACCTATTAAGAAAAACTAAATACTTGATCTTGTTCAAACCAATTTTCAATTGAAGTTTGCATCATATTATATTTTACAGACAGACATGACGAATCTATAAGGGTTCCGTTTATTTAGCCATTTGGCTTCGGAAACCTAAAAAACTGCTTCAGAATACGTTGCGTAGTTTCAAAGATCTAAGCAAACAGGGACAGTCAAACGGGAAGAGACTTTGTTTTATAGGTACTTTGTAGCGAAGAATAAATATGTCGTTAACATTGTTGAGAATTCCAGTCCAGGTTATAATAAGTACGAAAAAAAGAAAATAATAAGTAGGTAAGTTCTTAAATTCAAATATATTATTATTCAATTTAATTAAAATTACCCCTTCACCCCACCCCTCCCGCGTCCCACCGAACGACATATTAAATCGGTGATTTTTGATGAGTTTGTGCAACTGGAAGATAATAAGAATGTTTTCATAGTACAGATAATATTATTATGTATTTTGACAGTGTACGCGTCTGTACCAAAATTGTAAGGTGTATTATACTAAACATTTCAAAAGATAGTATAATGTTCTGCGATTTCGCTTTTTCGTAACCACCTAAACTTGGTCGGGTTACCACGGTCATTCACTTCCTAATGACTTTAATCGTAATATCTCATTAATTACCCAATGTACTGAGCTGAAATTTTACTGATATACAACTGAACTAAAAATCTAATAATTGACATAAAATTCAGTTCATATATTCAATCCAGTGGCCAAATAACACCGCGCGCATCAAGACCGTGCTCGTGAGGAACTGAATATCATCATAACTTGTTAAATACTAACAGGATATTAATGAAACTCAGAATGACACAATGAGATCAGATACATTTGAAAGCAGTTACAAGCTTCAAAATAATGTTTAAAGTAAGTCTTTAGACCTCATTTTGAGAGTGCTGGGACCAATTGAAGTGTTTTTCTATTTAATTAAATAACCTTTAAGCTATGTATTATTTTGGTTTTTTTATTGCAAAACAAATTTAAATTAGTTCCTAAGAAGTCATGTACAAAATATGATATGAATCCGCTTAACCATTTCAAAGATCTAGCAAAACCAAAAACGTTACTCCAGCAAAATCTCGAATAACTTCGCAACCGAAGAAAGAATAAATACAAAATAAGTCACAACATTTACTTCATCTAGACAACTGATTTTATAGCTAGTATTTATTAAAATATTCCCATTAGAAAGAAAAAGGTCTGGCTGGGATAACGTTACCGCAGCAGGAAATGTTTTTGTGAAATAATTAAAAAACTATAAGCGCAACAAATGTCACGATGTTTTCCTTCACCGTTTTGAGAGCAGTGGTGATGAAATAAATTACACAAAGTAATACGCCTGCCGGGATTCGAACCCACGACCTACAACTCGTAAGTCGGGGCCGATACCACTGGGCCACCACTGCTCCGCGCTGATTCGCGAATAATACATTTGTCGATTAAGTCTTTAATAATTTCGCGAACGCGAAGCGTTTCCGTATGAGACATTCGATAAGGTCGGTAATGGACAGGATTATCATTGCTCAGTCTAATCGTCATACACCCTGTATTCACAGTTGAAGTCGCGGTACCGGATATGAAATTTGCTGAAAACTCATTTATCATATTGAGTAGTCGTTGTAATTGTTCACCTACAAGAGGCGTATTAATTGGTATAGGCTCATCGTTCTGAACAATCATTACATCTTCCACTCTGTCGATCTTTCTAGTGAGAGATTGAAAATTACGCGTGCGAATGTACCGAACACCCTCCCTATTGAGTACATCGGTTCCCACAATAATTGGTGTATTCATAAATTCGGGTGCCACAACAAACAAGTCTACTTCAAGTGTTAAACCGTCGAACTCAATCGGTAGGGTGACATATGACGTACTTTCAATTTCCTGACTTCCCAATCCTCGTAACACACGAAAGGCTGGCTTATGCGAACAATCAAAATGTTTCAACAGCGACGATGATATAAGCGATATGGTCGATCCACTATCGATTAACACATCTAGCGGTATTCCCTGAATAACTGCTACTATAACATCATTATTGCGGGTAGTCATATTTTCTCGACAAAAATTAACATTATTTTTGTTGCGCGACTCTGATTTCTGTTTTGCGAAACAATTATCCACTTTGTGACCAGGCTTTTTGCAAAAGGAACAAGGTTCAGATTTGGGTGGCATGAACATTGGTTTGGAGACGGAATTATTTGATTCATTTGAATCTACTTTAGGTTTTTTGTTACAAGAAGCCTGTCTATGACCCGTTGCTCCACACGTAAAACACTTTGCCCTCCTCAAATTTACGTTTTCTTGTCAAATTATTCGCGTGATTGCTTTTAGCAGAATTATTTTGAAGGGTAGAACGTGAACTTTCTGTCTTACGCGTAGATGGCTTTACATAAATAGACAAAAATTCAATAATGTTATTAGGCGACAACTTAGCATTGGTAGCCGATGCTCTAATATGAGGGTCCATGATACCACGAATGACAATCGCAGAAATGAGCTCGTCACTCAGTCCGCATACTATGCGCAATCTAAGTAATGAACGCCGGGCGTAATCCGCATAGGTGGAATAATTATCTGAATTTGTATTCATTACATCGAATAAAATATTTGCAATAACTGGCGTTTTCGGACACAACGGCGTAAATTCCCTTTTAAAACTACTCCAGGTACGATCACTCGAAACCCATTCGCGTAGCCATGTACGAGCATCGCCTCTCAAACAGTTGCCTATTCGTGACAGACACTCATAATCACTCCAATTATTTAAAAGTTTTGCCCGATCGACTTCGTCACACCAATCACTAATATTATTGAGACTAGGGTCAAAAACTAGAAATAAAAAAATGTTGGTCAGATCTCACCCGGTTTCCGATGGAACGAATGGCGTCGACTATGCGATCCGTTGCGGTGACATCGTTCGTAGCTTCAGCTTTTTCCGACAAATACTCTACCGTCGGGCCAGCATGGACCACACTGGACGGGACAGACACCAGCGGTGGGCCATCATGGACCACGTTGGACTGCACAGATGCAGACGCCAGCGGTGGGCCAGCATGGACCACGCTGGACGGCTCAGACGCCAGCTGTTGGCCAGCATGGACCACGCTGGACGTCATAGACGTCAATGGTGGCGTGTTCACCGATTGCCTCAGGAACGGAGACTCGATTACACGTTCGGCAATCGGAATAATTATTATGACACCGTGATGTCGATGTCGGGGTCGTCTGGCGCCGGGCTGGCGGCGGCGATGCGCCGCGCTCCGCTCGCGATGATTTTTGTGGAGATACCTTCTTTTCGCGGGAGCGCTTCGGCTGTGCCAATGATGCCTGCTTCTCCATTTCCTCTAAACGTGCTCGCATTACCTTTAGTTCACGTTGTATGTCTCGTTCCGGGGTCTGCGTATGATCCCGTCGTCTGCTGTGTCGCCGATCACGGCTGTGGCGACGACTTCGAGAGCGATCCGACATTTTTACCACACAAAAACTAATTTAAATATCAGAAACAGAAATTGGATTGAATCCCACTTCTGATCTTGTAAACTAAAGGATTAATTATTTTTTAAAACAAAACGTTACAGCTACAATAGAGATTTAATTAAACATAACAAAATAAACGTACACTTCCACGCAATATTAAAATTTAAAAAGTAAAAATGTCAGTCGCAAAGACGTGTTGCTTGGCCGATGGTTCTCGAACGAAAGGGGTGCGCTGTGGTCGGCACTCCCTTATATACCAACTGATGTCTTCTATTTCTCCGACTCACAACATTATATACCGGGTGTAAAAAGACCGTTAACGAAGCCGAAAGCCACGTATTCTACCCATTATTTGGATCATTTTTTTCCTTTAGACCATACCTGGGACTCCACGGGTTCTCGAGATATTGAAGGTCAAAGTTGCATTTTTTTTTTACTTTTTTTTACGAAATCCAATTCTAAGTATCAATACAAAACTTTTTTACAAACAAACATTACCTGTATTTTCGATTTTTCTAAATAAAATACGCATTTGAAGTTACGAACAGTAATGTACGTTAGAAATAAATGCAGAAACGCACAGCTGATTACTTCCGACGGTCAATGACTCTCTTTTCTAGACTTAGGTCCCTTTGGAGGTGCGGGGTGAGGCGCGGGAGGAATGCGTCAAGACCGGAGCGACGCCATTGGTGCGCGCGCGTCTCGTGATATGCCGCTCAGTCGCTATTCGTCTATCGTGGCTCTCACACTGCTGTCTAGTACAGTCGAAAAGAAGTGTTTCTTTGTTTTAAATTGTTTTTTATTTGTTTAGTTTCGTTGTTTGTTAGGTTTTTTGTTGAGATTTGATATTGTTTTGAACTTATTTGCTATTTTAAGCCACCACAATACCGCGAGGAAAAGGCAATGCTTTGAATAGACATTCAAGAAGTTTGGTGTACAACGTTTTACAATTTTTCACAAGATTTTCAAATACTCGAAGATTTTTTTTTTTTAGTATGGTGAAATCATCAAATGAGTCCTCCGGCCCCGGGCAGGGCGGGAGGGACTGTCAGACTTTTACCGACTAAAATCCACGGTGTCCTTCAATAGCCTGTTATGTTCCGGGGTCACGGTAAGGAAATAATCCCGCGACCCCGGCAGGCTTTGGCCCTCTGAGAGAGACACAAAGCGCCGTCGACCCGGGCATGGTCCATGGTCAGGCAGCGAGTTGCCCTTTACTCGCTGCCCGCATGCCCGCGCCTACGGTGGCCGGAGATCATCTGCTGACGTCCGACGCCGAGGGCGCCTACCACTGCGGTTGGGGCAGAGGGAGGACGCTGTCCTCTCTCGCTCGCGGCCCGCCTCCTCCTTCACGAGCATTACTGCCTCGCAGAAGGAGCAGACCGCTTCCCACTCCGAAAATACTCGAAGCTTACAAAAAAACGGCCGCGGCAACAAAGACGTGTGTATCGACAGTACAAAGAATTACAAAAGAGTAAATCAATTCAAGTTCAATTTATTTTAATAAACATTTTAAATTACTTACCTTTGATTCATTTGCATAATCAGCATTTACAACATTACACAAATTATTTAAATAACATTAAAATATCATTTTGTCTTAAGTCTTTTCTTCATGAGTGTACGTGCGCAGACGGCCGCCATTTGTGGTCATCTTTCGTGAATCGTATTGTAATGAGAACCCGCCCTCCGCGGTAGTTCAAATGCATGTTCAAACGAGCCGACGCGCTCGCGCCGCCTGCTCGCTCCACCCGCTAACCCCCGCCGCCCTCCGCGACACCCGCTGGCCCCTCCCTCTGCCAGCCGCCACGTGCCGTCAAAGAAATTTGTCTTTAGTTCGGTTTCTGACACGATCGAATTTACTTCTTGTGTCTTTGTTTCCGAAAAACATTACTGTTGAGTGTTCTGTGACTGTGTACTCGCTAACACACAAAGAGGCTGTGTGTTTTTGAGTACTTTTGTGTTTGTTTTTGCTAGTTAGTGCGTTTCTTTTTTTTTTAAGTTTTAGATACGAAAATGCCGTTCCATGATTATTCTGCGCGCGAGTATGTTAATATGGTATACTGCTATGGTATGGCGCATGGAAATGCTGCTGAAGCCCTACGAATTTATGGAAGACAATACCCTGAAGCGTTCCAGCCTAGTGATTCACGTATTTTTACGCGGGCAGTGCAACGTTTGTTGGATAATCAGCCTATCGTGCCGATTTCACAGGGGGGTGGCAGGCAAATAACGCCAGCGGCCGAAACGGCCATCTTATCTGTGATGCGAGAAAACCCTCGTTTGGGAGTGCGTACAGCGGCTAAAGTATTGCGAAGGCGGCATGGCCATCGGGCTAGGTACATGGTGTCTCATTCCACCGTGCACAAAGTTCTAAAAAGGGATAGGCAACGACCTTATAAAATTCATCGCGTGCATGCACTCATGCCGGGTGACACAACACGCCGTATGCAGTACTGCAGGTGGCTGCTAAGGCAGGACCGAGGATTTGTGAATAAAGTTATTTTCACGGATGAATGCACTTTCACAAATCGTCGCCTTGGAGTCCAATAGAGCTATTCCACAGAACTACACTTCTGAGTTATGGACGTTTAAAAAATAAACGAAGCAGGTAAAAACAGTTATTTGGAAATAAACCAGTGTCATATTGTAGTAGAGGATTGAAATTTTTACCCTAGACTATTAAAGCGTGTGGCTATTGAATGCTATAATTATAAATTACCAAAATATCATGGTTTTTATGTTATGTGGTTTAGGCCCATTGGCTACTATTTTATGAATAATCCAATACTCGTAGTACGGGGTGTAAGTCGCTTAACTCTCTTGTCTCGTTGACTTTTTTGTCTTATGATAATCATAAACTAATTAGATAAAAAGGCGTAAGCGAAGTATAATATTTGAAAAAAATTACAAAATAATTAATTTTTCATTTATTTTTCATTAGCTTCTGCCCGCGACTTCGTACGCGGGTCTTGTTGCTTATGCCAGCAGCAATAAGGTCGTCAAAATTGAATATCTGAAACGTCTGATGTCGAATTCTAAGAGCCCGGGACTGGACAACAATGGGATGCACGAGACGATTCAAGAAGTTCCAGATCTTACATTATTGTAAATCAACAGGAATTTCTCATCAGACTAAACAACATTTGGCGGCGACGAACGAATATGTTACGACGACGACACGCTCGTCCTGGCGAAGGGAGAGTTGCACCAGGTGGTGGCTGACCTGGCGACGCAAGCGGTTGCGACGGTTGTTGATAAGATCCGCAGTTGGGGCACGACGTGGCGCTGCACAAAACAGAGGCCATTGTATTTTCATGACCGTCCGAACGCACCACGTTCAGATTCCCACATAACGGTGGGAGGGGTTCGTATCGGCGTTGTGCGGAAGATGAAGTACCTGATACTCGTTCTCGACAGCCGGTGGAACTTCAGGGAGATTTCCTGAGATCGACCTTAAAGCTGAACCAGGCAGCAGCCGCCTTCAGACGACTCCTGCCCAATCTCAGCGGGCCAAACGGATCCTGCCGGAGGCTATACGCCGGTGTCGTGCGGTCTATGACATCCCTCTACGGGACCCTCGTGTGGGCCCTGAGCATCCGAACGCGACTACTAAAGTTAGTCGCATGCCAGAGGGTCATGGTTATCCGGATGATCCGAGGATACCGCACGATCGCCGGCGAATCGGCCAACCTACTTGCCGGATTGCTGCCCTGGGATCTGAAGGTGACTGCCCCTCCAGCGTGTTTATGAGTGGTGCGTGGGGGCGAATCCGAGGAAAGAGCTCCGGCGGGGAACATAATACCTCCATACACACATACATCTTCACTAACTTTCGCATTTATAATATTAGTAGGATAGGATGAATTATTATGCATAAAAACCTTCCTCTTGAACCACTCTATCTTTTTAAAAACCGCATTAAAATCCATTGCTTAGTTTTAAAGATCTAAGCAAGCATACATAGGGACAGGAAGCGGGAGGCGACTTTGCTTTATACTATGTATTGAAGTGATGATGAAGAATTAGATAAGTCCTACCGTCACTCCCAAAACTCTCCCTCAACTCGAACCAAACTAAATCCTACTACTATTATAAAGGCGAAAGTTTGTAAGTATGGATGTATGGATGTTTGTTACTCTTTCACGCAAAAACCACTGAACGGATTTGGCTATTTGGTACACAGATAGTTTATAACCTGGATTAACACAAAGGATAGTTTTTATCCCGATTTTATGTTCCCGTGGGATAATTTTCGAGTTGTAGCGGGTGAAACCGCTGGCAACAGCTAGTAATGCATGTTGCACGCATGAACTCGTCAAAATTGAATGAAGAATGCGGATTGATAAACAGGAAAAACACGTTTTTTCTCTACCAGTTACATGTTCCCAAATAATATCGACAGAAAAGTCTAGAATACAGTTTTATAGAATACAGTTTAAGTTCTAGAATACAATCATGAGCTCTTAGAACTGTTGACCACTCAATAATTCTCAAAAATTATTTTCTATGACTTGTCATCACAATTAATCTAAGCTGCATACATTTTTTGACTCCTATTAAAACTACTCTTACATTTATTGGCAAATTTAAAAATAACCTGCTTACAATTAAAATATCTATTAGATGTCTTTACTAGTATAAAGTATGTCTCTTTGTGAGTACGTTAATGCACTTAACTCCATTTCGCAAAATTTGCGGCTTAGCTCCATTGGCCTCCAAGGCGACGAAATAATGGAATGTGGAACCGTCGAAATTCACACTATTGGTGCTCCGTGAATCCACATCAAACCCAGGAAACGGGCTTCCAGGTACGGTGGAAACATAATGTGTGGGCTGGCATCATGGGAAATCAGATACTGGGCCCCGTTTTCTTGCCACCAAGTATGAACGGACCTGCCTACCTCAACCTCATAAATGATTAGGTACCTAACCGACACGTTAGATGACATGCCACTGATCCAGCGGCGAGACGTGTGGTATCAGCATGACGGTGCACCACCACACATCGTGAGACCGGTTCGCGATCAGCTGACGCAGCTGTTCGGCGACAATTGGATTGGGCGATATGGGCCCCATGATTGGCCTGCACGCTCACCGGACCTAACGCCTTTGGATTTCTTTCTGTGGGGATACGTCAAAGATAGGGTGTTTGACCGTACCTGCCAGACTGCTGCGGAGATGCGTCAAAAAATCATTGATGTTTTTGATGAACTCAAGCAGCGGTCAGAGCGAGAAGGAATCCTGGAACTAGTTTATCAAGAGACGCTGACTAGAGCTCGCGTCTGTCTCCGCGTGGGAGGTCGGCAGTTTGAACCGCAGTTAGTGAGTGTTGAGAGACCACCGATTGATGATATCAGCGATGGACAGTAGGTAAGTGTTTTATGAGTTTTAATTTAAGAACATCTTGGGGTCATGGGATTGTTTGAAAGATGTACCACGGCCCTGGAACGTAAAGGGCACACGAAAGAGCACGTCTTTTTTAGTCGGTGAAGTCTGACAGTACCTCCCGCCCCAACCTGGGCGAGAGGTCTCTTTTCATGATTTTACAATTAAAAAAAAAAAATTAAGAACATCGTGCATCTCAGTAGGATTTTTCTTATTTGTTTTCACGGAAACTTTATTCATTTCATTCATCCCCGCAAATAATCGAAAGAACGTAGAACTAGAACGTCGCCGATACGTTCTTATCAGAGCGCGTTCCAGCGTAAGCAGGCGCGCTTGTGTGCGTGAAGCCCGCCTACGCACACAACGACAGAAACCTGTTTGCTTTACATTGCGCGCCATAAAATTATTATTTTTTTTGATACCTAAAAATAAAAGTCGGTTCCCAGCGATAATTTTAGCGTAAAGCTACTTAGTTAGATGTACAGTATGCGAAGTTAACGGCTTTGTGATCTGTTCAAATACACCCTGTATTAATGACATAGATAAGTGTTTTAAACATACTAAATTTCTTGTATACGCTGATGATCTAAAAGCGTATAGGTCTATACAGACTATAGAGGATTGTCAACTGTTCCAACAAGATTTGGACAGGCTTGCTGACTACTGTCTAAACAATAAACTACACCTTAGTCTAGACAAGTGCAATTGCATCAATTTCACGAAGAATAAAACAATTATTAATTTTAAATACTCTTTGCAAGGCACACACCTCAGTAACGTATCTATTGTAAGAGATCTTGGTGTGTTAATTGACAACAAGTTATCCCTAAACCAACATGTTGAAAAAATTGTAAATAAAGCTTTTAAAATGTATGGTTTCATTATGAGATCGTCCACTGAGTTTAAGCGGGTCTCCACATACCTATATCTGTATAAAACTCTTGTACGATCCCAATTAGAATATGCCATCCCTATCTGGAACCCTTTTTACCAGAAATACATAGACGAGATTGAAAATGTCCAGCGTAAGTTTCTACGAGCCATGCATTACAGATGTCACAAAACGTATTTGTCGTACTCACAATTACTAGGTAAATAATAGACAGGTCAACCTGGAGTCTAGACGTAAGTATTTAGAAGCTTCTGTGTTGTATGGTATTGTTCGTGGTGATTTTGACTGTATCGCCCTCACCAACGAACTATGTTATATAGTCCCACGCACTGCTAATGTACAGTCGAATTCCAAAATCCATAGTTAATTTATCAAAGCAATAGCCTGACGCTTCGCTGTGACTTACGACCTTTTATTATAAGTTGTTTTAATACTATACAAATTAAAAGAACTTACGGTATAGTTCATAATTTCAACCCACAAGTAATGCTGGCGCAGTGGTTAACGTGCTCGGATATAGCCTTACAGGCGAAGGATCGATCCTCACTTTTTTCTAATTCCTTTTATTTTATTTTATTTAATAATTTTTAGTAATTGCTTTATTCTTTTTTTAATTTTTAATGCATTTTTTTGTAGAATTTTTTATAAATAATATTGTTTTTCTTAACCCTAGATACATAACGTTCCTAAATACCCCTGATCACATAACGTGAGGTCATTTTGACTCACACATTATTTCTATGCGATTATGCTACTGCTATTTAATATTTAAATAAAATTTGTTATATTGTATGTTTATATTTATCTAAGTAATGAAATAAAAATGTTTATTAATTTGTATTATTTTTGTTTATTTTAAAAATAAACAAAAATTAATATAATATTCCACAACTATCACACAACGCCATCTAGTCCCAAGCTAAGCAGAGCTTGTGTTATGGGTACTAGACAACTGATAAACATACATAATATATATTTACTTATTATAGATAAATTACACCCAGACACAGAACAAATGATCGTGCGCATCACACAAACATTTGTCCTGGGTGGGAATCGAACCCACGACCTCCGGCATAGCAGTCAGGGTCACTAACCACTAGACCAACAGGCCAGTCAAATATTAAAATTATGTCGATAATAAAGTCAAAAATGAAAATTCCTCTAAATAATGATACCTATATCGAGTATGTATTTTTATTAGGCCAAAAAAACATTTTCCTTTAACGAAATTATCTTTTTTAATAAATTTAAACAAAATTAATTCATAAAAAAATAAAATAAGTGAACAGTTGTAAAATAGGAACTATGTAGGTACTATACAGGGTGGAATTTTGTAATGCCACCTGGAGGGAAAGTACCCTTAATACTGCAGATAGAAAATTTTACTCAAAGGAAACATTCCTTTATTTTTGAATAGAAAGCAAACTGCATTCAAAGATTTTCGAAAATGCTCTTCTCCCACCCAGGAATCGAACCGGCTAATATCTGAAAAAAATTATACCCGTACTTTTATTGCACCGATCGTTAGGGTCAATTATAACGATGATATCTCTCTAACAAACATGATAAATTAAATGAAAGGAAAACCAGGAAATCTTCTCTAAAGCTCTCGTAACATGTAATATGGTTTCTTGGTTCAATTCCTGGGTGTGGGAGAAGAGAATTTTCGAAAATCTTTGAATGCAGTTTGCTTTCTATTCAAAAAAAAGGAATGTTTCCTTTGAGTAAAATTTTCTATCTGCAGTATTAAGGGTACTTTCCCTCCAGGTGGCATTACAAAATTCCACCGATATGGACCAAGAAACCATTATAACATGTAACGAGAGCTTTAATTTAAGATTTCTTGGTTTTCCTTTCATTTGATTTATCATGTTTAGTAGAGAGATTTCATCGTTATAATTGACCCTAACGATCGGTGCAATAAAAGAACAGGGTATAATTTTTTCAGATTTTAGCCGATTCGATTCCCGGGTGGGAGAAGAGAAATTTCGAAAATCTTTGAATGCAGTTTGCTTTCTAATCAAAAATAAAGGAATGTTTTCTTTGAGTAAAATTTTCTATCTGCAGTATTAAGAGTACTTTCCCTCCAGGTGGCATTACAAAATTCCACCCTGTATAATCAAGTCAATATTTTACGATCTCCACAGACAGGTTTTTTCCCTCCACCTGTGTCTTTTTTTTAGTTTTCATGGATAAAACTTCTTTTGTTTGCAGGAGGTTCATCTTCTATTTGTACTAAATTAGTAGCAGCAGAATTTGGTATAATATTTTGTATGTTCTCGCGTTATTGGCGACTCAGTTATGGAAATTCAAGCCTCTAACAAATTTGCAATTTCTGCTTATTGCAATGCCCGATATGATATCGTCGTGGAGCAGGCTTTGCTTATTATTGACTGTAAAGCCTAAAAAAATACAAAATGTAAAAAAATAATTAAAACAACCCCAAAAATATTCGAATTAAAAGTTACGAGTCACATAATTTTTATTTTATTTTTTATTTTATTACTTTTAAGAAACTTACAGCTAATACATTAGTCTAAAAATTTAAATGTACAGAAGAAAGCCAATTATAAGTTTCCACTAATATTTTTTTTTATAGAATTGACAAAAAAAAAGCGAATAGTTCAAATGAACAATTAAAAATAACACGAGAAGCAATGAAAAAAAATTACGGACCAAAATTATTTACAATTTAGTTTTCAAAGAATATTGAACTCATCACTTTCTTTAATTCCTTGACACTAGTTTTAAACAGATCAAGCTCAGTCTCATGACAAACCCTATTGTAAGTTTTACATGCTCTAATGATAAATGAGTTCTGTCTATATACAACCTTAACTATAGGTACATTAAGGAGATGAGGTCTCCCAAGAAACACAGTTGGTACACGAAGTCCAATCTTGGTCACCAGCTCAGAGACGTCAATAGATCCGTTCATTAAGTTAAACAAGAAGGCGAGATCTGCAATCTTTCTTCGTTCTTGTAAAGGAAGAATATGAAATTTCTTACACCGACTTATGTAATTAGGAAGAAAACAGCGATATTGTGTGTATCTTAAAAAGCGCCTTTGGATACATTCAAGGCGATTAATATAAATATTGTAACTTGGATTCCAAATCTGAGAAGCGTACTCGAGATGGCTACGAACAAAAGCACAGTAAAGAATCTTCATTGTTTTAACATTCTTAAACTCCGAGGAGATCCTAAAGATAAAACCCAATGCTTTGGAAGCCTTGTTGACTACATTGTTAATGTGCGCATCAAACATTAGCTTTGAGTCAAAAGTTACCCCTAGATCCTTGATGACGCTGACTCTGGCAATTGAGGTACTCGATAGCTTGTAGTCATACTTGATAGGATTCGGCTTGCGAGTAAATGTACAGACATAACATTTGGAAACATTTAAATCTAACCTATTTCTAACACAATAACTATGAAACCGGTTCAGATCCTCCTGTATAGGTTTGCATCCTCAATGGTTGATACTTGACTCAGAATTTTCATGTCATCCGCATATAATAAAATTTTAGAATTTAGAAAGCAAGAGGCAATGTCATTAACAAAAATATTAAACAAGGGAGGTCCTAATAAGGATCCTTGCGGGACCCCTGACGGAATGTACATGGCTCTAGAGGTGTAACCATTGAGGACTACAGTTTGGCATCTATTTTCTACATATGATGTGAACCATCTATACAAGTTACCTCTCACACCAATAAGTAACAGTTTGCGCATAAGAAGCGCATGATCTATTCGATCAAAACATTTGCTGTAGTCGGTGTATATAACGTCGACCTGAGACCTCTTGGACATATAATCTGACAGATAATCACTAAAAACGACAAGATTTGATGTAGTGGACCGACCTTTTATAAATCCGTGTTGGTGTTCTGAAAAACTTAATTTAAGTGAGGAAGAGAGTTGTACATGTACAATTTTCTCCATAATTTTAGCAAACACACAAAGTTTAGAGATCGGTCTATAATTTTCAACATTGTCCTTAGGTCCTTTTTTATGAATCGGCGTTATATACGCCGACTTCCAGATACTAGGCACCACTCCTAAGTCGAATGACCGTTTAAACAACACTGTCAATGGGACGGATAGACACCTAGCACATTTCGCTATAAAAATTGGTGAGATATTATCGGGGCCAGCAGACTTGTTAATGTCAACTTTCTTTAATAACCTAAATACCTCCTCCTCCCGCACATCAACAGAGTAGAGATCTGATATAAGGGCAGAGGCTTGATCCTCGTGTTGATTAGTTGTCGCAGGGGAGGACTCATTTGTATCGTGTCGTTCTTGAAAATTAGAGAAGAAATAATCGCCAAACATATTGCAAATTTCCTCTCCATCACTGGATGAGATATCACCAAATTTTAATACCGATGGGTAACAGTTGGTTTGCTGTTTAGATTTGACGTATTGCCAAAAAGCCCTAGGATTTTTGGAGATGGCTAGCTCGATGTTTGCAATATATTTTTCAAACATTTCCTTCTCAAGATCCTTAGCCCGTTGACGTAATATGATAAAAGATTGATGGTCCGAAAGATTTCCATATGTTTTAAATTTTGAATGAAACTTTGCTTTTTCTTTAATTATTTTAATAAGGGGGCTTTTGTACCAGGGAGGATACTTACCCTTTGGAACGATAATTTTGGTTGGAATATACGTATTATGAAGTAAGTTGATGATGTTATAAAAAAAATTGACAGCTTCTTCGAGAGGCCTACGGTTTAGCTCTAATGTCCAATCGATTGCTGTAATTTCTTTAACTATGGCGTCATAATTCGCCTGGGCATACATGAACTTGACTCGAGGCCGAGAATGCAGTTGGTGGAGTTGAACAAAGTCGGTAGTGATACAGAGTGCCTTATGGTGTGAGTCCTCGGGCACTAAGGGATCCTGGCTGCAAGTGACAGTAACTTCACTGTTAGACAAGACAAGGTCAAGAATCCTCTCATTCATATTACGATAGGAGTTATACTGAAGCAAATTACAAGCAGTGAGAGTATCACAAAAGCTGGTTTGAATAGGACCATGTAGATTAGCAGGACAAAGATGATCACGGTCCGCCGTACCATGCCATTCGATGTTTGGTTGGTTAAAGTCACCGAGCACCAAAAACTTATCAGCGGGATGTTTAAGAATTATTTCGGCTAGATTATTAGAGAAATTATTAAGTTGTATCATTAAAGAATTACCAGATTGCTGACTACATATGTACACAACACATAGATGTATCTTATAAGTAATTTTAGGTTTCTTTTGGTTTAAAGTTATGGTGACCCACAAATCCTCCGCCGACGAGCACCATTCATTGCGAACATCAGCTACAAGTTCACGACGTACAGCTATTAGAACCCCACCGCCCATAGTTTGATTAGTTTTTGAATAGCTCCGATCACGTCTCCATACAAAATATCTGTCATCAAACAATTCACTATCGCATATACCGTCTACAAGCCATGTCTCCGTCAGACAAACTATGTCGAAACGATTCATGCACACATTCCTATAGAAAACAGATGTTTTTGTTCGTAGCCCTCGAACGTTTTGATAAAATACACTAATTGGTGCCATAATAATTCAGATGTAATACCAGGAAAATGATTAGAAAGGTATAAATTACAGTCAGACTTAGAACCAAGTACAATCTATAAGCAATCAAAGTCGGTATAAATGGTAGATAGAAGCACACAGCACAAATTATATCGTTAGTTTTAACACTGTATAAAATATAAATAAGAAACTTCAAGCTTAAGCAGATCTCACCTTTAACGGCCCATATACAGGGTGGAATTTTGTAATGCCACCTGGAGGGAAAGTACCCTTAATACTGCAGATAGAAAATTTTACTCAAAGGAAACATTCCTTTATTTTTGAATAGAAAGCACACTGCATTCAAAGATTTTCGAAAATTCTCTTCTCCCACCCAGGAATCGAACCGGCTAAAATCTGAAAAAATTATACCCGTACTTTTATTGCACCGATCGTTAGGGTCAATTATAACGATGAAATCTCTCTAACAAACATGATAAATTAAATGAAAGGAAAACCAGGAAATCTTAAATTAAAGCTCTCGTAACAGTAATATGGTTTCTTGGTTCAATTCCCGGGTGTGGGAGAAGAGAATTTTCGAAAATCTTTGAATGCAGTTTGCTTTCTATTCAAAAATAAAGGAATGTTTCCTTTGAGTAAAATTTTCTATCTGCAGTATTAAGGGTACTTTCCCTCCAGGTGGCATTACAAAATTCCACCGATATGGACCAAGAAACCATATTACATGTTACGAGAGCTTTAATTTAAGATTTCCTGGTTTTCCTTTCATTTGATTTATCATGTTTATTAGAGAGATTTCATCGTTATAATTGACCCTAACGATCGGAGCAATAAAAGTACAGGGTATAATTTTTCAGATTTTAGCCGGTTTGATTCCCGGGTAGGAGAAGAGAATTTTCGAAAATCTTTGAATGCAATTTGCTTTCTAATCAAAAATAAAGGAATGTTTTCTTTGAGTAAAATTTTCTATCTGCAGTATTAAGAGTACTTTCCCTCCAGGTGGCATTACAAAATTCCACCCTGTATAAAGTATGAAATGACAAAAAACAAGGCCTAATGAGTCTATTGAATAGGCGACACCAACCGATAAGAGAACAAAAGGCGGGCGAGAATGGAATGCGTGCAAAAAATACAAGCATGTGATTCTCAAACTTACGTCCTCTAACGAGGTAATAATTAAATTTTTCTCGACAGTAATAGGAATTTAACGAACTTTTACAAAAAGAATAGACAATTTCGTGGGAATATTCTGAAATGTTTTTACTAACAGACAAACTTTTTTAAATCTTGCTCCGTTTTGATGTAGTGCTTTGGAGACGATGAGTTTTTTCGCACAAGTATTTTGCATCCTCTAACCCACACATGTTCGAAACCCCGTTCATTGGCTTGAGCTTTGGTTTTATTAAGTAAGAGTTTATTTTCCAGCGTTAGATGGTCGTTGATGTACACCCTATTATTGCCCTGTAAGCCTAGATCTCCAGCACTAAGATTTTTTAATTTCTTCGCAGCAGCTATAAAATCATTTTTAAGGTAACTGTTGTGTACAGAGCAAATAATGTTCTTATTTATTTGGTCATTACGTGTCGGCACCCTTGCTATATAGTTAATCTGCTCTTTTTGTACATGAAAACCAATTGCTTCACCGATCTTAGTCACAACTGCGAACAGGTCTTCATCTTTGGATGTAGGCACACCTTTGATCTCGATATTGTTCATGCGAGACCTCTGCTCGTTCTCCGACTGCCGATTTTCGAGCTGGATAATGCGATCCTGCAAATTAACCATCACCTCCTTGGCCTTCTTCATTGCCTCAATTTCGTCTTCCACACTTGACACTTTGTTTGCTAAGAGTTTTATTTCTTGACCGTAGGACTCAAAGGACGACTTCATTTCAGAAACCTCTTGTCGTATAGTTTTTAATTCGGCAAGTTCACTTTGGATTGCCTTCACACTCTCTATCAGCGCAGGCAATGCTTCCATTTTGCTTGACAGACTCTGTAGCTCCAGCATGATGGTCTCCGAGTTCGCTGGTGAGGCTTTCAAACAACCTGTTTGAGGACTCGCGACCGGGGTAGCCTTGCAGCTCTGACATTTCCATGTCGATTTACGCTCACCAAGTTTCCTCCAACCAGCTTCTGATATCCCCGCACAGGGAAAGTCAAATTTAGCCTTACAAGCTACACACGTCGCGCCATCCCTTGCTTCCACGTCACAGCGTTTACATGTGAACATTTTTACGGATTTTATTTTTTAAGTTTGGGAAACACTGACTACGGCCGATTTTGTTTTTAAGTTCTCGTAAATATATATTTGGCAACAATTAGCAACACCGTGTACTAGTGCGAACGATACGCCGACTACCGCCAAACTAATGTGGGGTCATTCTGACTCACAGTGGTACTATATATCTACTTATCTACAATGGTTACCTGTGACAAAAGTGCACCATTCGAGACCTCTGGCTGCGTACTGAGTTGGCTGGTACAGACACAGCGATATATAAAATGTTTGGAAAGTTATAGATGAAAACATTTTTTGAGTGAGTCATTTTGACTCACGTTATGGATCTAGGGTTGAATAATTACTAATACTAGTCATTAGTGTTGTGTGTCGACCGTTATCATAATCTAAGTAACTATAAAGTTTTGTAGGTAGATCATAGAAAACAAAACAAAAGTTATGTCGGCGATGGGACCCCACAAAATGACAAGGGGTGCAAGTAGTGGGTGGCCTTTTGACGTCGATCAGTGCAATGTTTAAATTGAAATTGACGAACAAGTGGTTTTAATTAGAATCTAATAATTAAGTGGTGTAAATAGTTAATACTTATAAGATTGTGTTCTATTAGGTAATAAGATTCTAGTTACATAATATTTAAAAGGGAAAAATTGTAAATACTTTAGATTTTTTTGAAAATTACGTAACTTGAAAATTGACTTTTTTTGTTTATGGTTATTTTGGAATTAAATTATTTTAAAGGGGTGTGTTTCATTATAAAAATAATGGCACAAGTTGTTTCAAGCAAATCGGATCAGTAGTTTTTAAGTTATTTAAGTTTTTGTGCAATCAAACTTTGTTCATACGTAATTTCTGTAAGTTTATGTTCTAAGAATTTTTTGTATTTAGCTGTAGGTACATTTTGATTGTTTTATGTAAAAATAGAGATTATAAGGCATCCAGAAAGGTATAATACATAGATCTAAGGCTTAAAATTATAAGTAAATAAAGGCAAAGAAGGCCTCGGTCTTAGCAAAAATCGTAAGGAAAACGGGCTCAAAAAACGGGTACCTCGCTAAGGTAAGGACGGGCGGTATAAAAGGCGGTACGACCGCCAATACTGCGTTGCATCACTCTGCGTCTGACCGCCACCGCGTGCGGACGTGTCCTCGTGTGCGCTCCGTGCCTGTGTCGCTCTTCCGTGCGATTTTGTCGTGTCTTCACGACATTTCTCGGTAGTCTTCGACTACCACAACCAACTGTCCTTTTCAAGACACATCACAAACGTCCCGTGTTCCGCGAATTTGCCCCTTCAGGGAAAATCCACAGTTTCGTGGTTCTTGGTGGAAACCTAACGGTGCTAACGAAACCAAGAGGGTGGTGCCCCAATCCATCCCGCCAAACCCCTTCAGGGCGAGGTTAATTTATTGGAGTCGGGAGCTGGGACTACGGCCTTGGGGGGACTCCTAGTCGTACCTAGTCTCTGGTTTCGTTCACAGCAACACACCTGGTGTCGGTTGGGAGTGTCTACCCCTTCGCACCAGACCCACATAGGGCCCTGTTGCACATTAAGATTGGCAACAGGTTCACAAGCTTAGGGCACACCTTAGGTACTCACCTCCCTGCCATACACAATCCCTCGGCAGGGGAGGCTACTCATCCCCGGGCACACCCACCCGGGGAGTTAGGCCTGATAGTGTTAGGCTTTTCTCCCTGAGAGCTTCACTCTCATGTCCCCTAACCATGTCAACCATGGAAGCGCTCCAAGAGGAGGTTAATATCCTCTGGGGCCTTGTCCATAAAATGGTCAATGACAAGCGATATGACGGCGACTACAAAGCGGAATATGCCGCTTTGAAGAAAGTCCGCGATAGTAGGCGCGTTACCCCCGCATCCCCGTCAAAACCGGCTCCTTTGTCTGCAAAGACTAAGGATGCCGCCGCCCGTGTTCCCAAAGCCGCTTCCGCTAAAGCGGCCATTGTCCCCTCTTCTCAGGAAACCATTGTTTCTCAAACAATGGCCTCCTCGCACGTGTGCTCCACACCTGAGCCCGTCCAAATGGACACCTCGGTCCCCGTTTCAGCCTCAGATTCAGAGCACGCTAGTGACTCTGCTTGTTCCTCTGATGAGGACTTTACAGTAGTTTTGGGTAAGCGCAAGGGGAAACATTCCCAAGCCTCCAAGGTTAAGAAGCCCCTCGCGGCCCCCCCCCACCCCCTCTCCCCCGATCTCTCGCGGTAACTCCCCCACCCCACCGCCAGCCCCCACTAGCCGCCCCTCCAGCCCTATGGCTATCTCGACCCCGCCTTCAACTTCTGAAAAGAAGAAGAAGGAGGAGAAAATCCCTCCGATCGTCCTCCATGACCCGTCCAAATGGACAGAGGCATCGAGGCTGTGCATGGCCCAAAAAATCAACTTTACTCAGGCCACCAGCACTTCAAAGGGCATTGCAGTTAAAACCCCCACCCCCTCGGACTACAGAGCCCTTATCCACCTCCTAAGAGCCCATAACATCCACCACCATGCCTATGGTCTCGCTTCAGAGAAGCCCACCCGTGTGGTGATAAGGCGAATCCCCAAAGAGATTTCCACTCAGGAAATTCTCGACGACCTAATCGCCCAGAAAATCCCTGTGTCCGCCGTCCACCGCCTTCACAAGGCGAGAGGTGGAAATCCTTACGACATTGTACTTGTCGTTTGCCAACCCGTCGAATCAGGCCCCCATCCCATTTTCAAGATCACCACCGTGTGCTCCCTGTCTGGCATTTCTATTGAGAAGCCATACAAATCCCACACCGTAGGACAGTGTCACAACTGTCAAAACTACGGACATAGCCAGACCCACTGCTTCGCTCCGGCCAGATGCGTGAAATGCCTAGGCAATCACGGTACTGCCGATTGTCCCCGACCCAAAGACAGGGCCCTCTGCCTCGAACCCCCGAGCTGCGTTCTCTGCACGCAAGTAGGATACACCGCGAACTATCGCGGTTGCCCCAAAGCCCCCAAATCCACTTATCCCAAGCTGGCGAAGCGCGCAGCCGCCCGCCAGCAGAGGGAATCCCCTTCTGTGAAGATTCCCTCTTCACAGATGCCCGACAGGTTAGGCCCCCAGCGTCACTCCCCTTGGAACGCGCTGAACCACCAAAAGGCTTTCCCAGCCCTTGGCCCAGCGCCTCCCAAGCCCATTCCCAGTCTTCTAGACATCCCCGTCTCCCATCCTGTGGCTCCCATGACCGCTCCCGCGGCCACCACCATCGCCTCCACCCCCGCGTCCTCTGGTATCGTGGCAGACGTCGACGATGATGACTTAAGAGTCATTATCGACGCGTACAAAGCGGTCCAGAATCATGAGAACGTTCTGAAGTCGTCGGCGAAACAATTGGCCGCCCTACTCAGGGCAGCCAACGGTAACCCCGTCGAGTTCAAAACGATCTTGGACTCACACCCCAAGGCGTAGACGTTCTCCTCATCCAGGAGACGTTCCTCAAACCTCACCTCCGCGATCCCAGAATAGCCAATTACCAGCTAGTCCGTAACGATAGGTCCCGCTGCCACAAAGGCGGCACTCTCATTTATTATAAAAAGTCCCTGCATTGCATCCCCTTAATCCCACCAACCCTCGAGTCACTCCTCGAGGTTTCAGTCTGTCGGCTAGCCATGACCGGTCATCAACCGATCACCATAGTCTCCGCCTACTTCCCTCCTGCTAATACAGCAGAGGACCACTCTCTCTTTGTTAAGGACCTCACCACCATCTTCGGCTTGAGTGACTCCGTTATACTAGCGGGCGATCTCAATGCCAAACACCCAGCTTGGAACAGCACTATTACCTCCCCTAGAGGGAGAGTAGTGTTCAACCTAAGCTCCACCCTTAACTTTGACCCCATCGCTCCTTATGAGCATACTCACTACCCTCACGACCCCAACTCCCGTTCCGATGTGCTCGACATAGCGCTTCTCAAGAATATCAACCTCAGGTTGAATTCCATTGAGACGCTACACGAGCTCAACTCTGACCACCGTCCAGTGCTCATGCACTTAACTCCACGCACGGGTCCTTCCGACCCGAGCCAGCCTCCCCCAACCAGAGTGATAACTGACTGGAAGAAAGAAAGCGAAAAGCTGAAATCAACCACGTCGCCTCACCTGGACTCCATCCCCGACCACATTGTCTCTGTCGCAGACACGACGGCCGCAATCGACTCGTTTACAGAACACGTGCGATCCGTACTGACGGATTGCTCACGGGAAGTCCCAGACACGAAAGATCGTAAATGGAAACTCCCCGATGACGTACGTGCCCTGATAACCGAGAAGAATGCAGCCATTCGTGCCTACAGCAACTTTCCATGCGATTCGAACAAAGCTCACATGCGCAACTTGCAGCGTGCTGTAAAGAAACGCATCAGTGAGGTTCGTTCGAATCGCTGGAACGACATGCTCAGCGACTTCGAGCCCACCCACCTAGCCTTCTGGCAGCTGCAACGAAAGTTGTGTGCCACCGAGGATTCTTCTACGCCTCCTCTCACTCGCCCCGATAAGACCATCGCTTTCGAGGACTCCGAGAAAGCGGAATGCCTAGCCGACAGCCTGGAAGCTCAGTGCACTCCGAGCACCCAGCCCGTAGACAACAGTCACCTCCTCAAGGTGGACTCCGAAGTAGAACGTAGGACCGCCTTACCTCCTGTAGAAGACCCTGATGATCCTCTGCCTCCAGTCACTCCCGACGAAGTGCAAGACATCATAAAAGGGCTCCGACCCCGGAAAGCCCCCGGTTCGGACGGTATTAACAATAACGTCTTTAAACTCCTCCCTCCCCAGCTCATTATACTTTTGACCGCCATCTTCAATGGCGCTCTGAGCAATAACATCTTTCCCCAGGCGTGGAAAGAGGCCACTGTAGTCGGTTTCCCCAAGCCAGGCAAGCCCAAGTCTGAGCCCACGAGTTATCGACCCATCAGTCTACTGAACGTTCTCGGTAAAATCTATGAGAGGCTTATCCTTAAGCGACTCAAAGATTTCATCGAAGTCAAGAGCCTCATCCCCGACGAGCAATACGGCTTCAGGGCCGGACACTCGTGCGTCCAACAAGTCCACCGAATAGTCGAGCACATTAGCGCGGGCTTTCAGCGCGGTGCGATGACTGGTGTCCTCTTCTTCGACATAGCGAAAGCCTTCGACAAAGTCTGGCACAATGGCTTATTATATAAGCTCTACCAACTGGGTGTGTCAGATCGTCTCGTGCTCATCATACGAGACTTCTTGTTGAATCGCACCTTCCGCTATCGCATAGGCAACACCCTCTCCGCCCCACACCGTATCCTAGCCGGTGTCCCTCAAGGCGCAGTCCTCTCGCCCCACCTATTCACGCTGTTCACTAGCGATATTCCCAAGAGCAAGAAGGCTCAGTTAGCTCTCTTCGCGGACGACACGGCCCTGTATTACACAGGCCAAAGTCCTACCGCTATAGCCCAAAACCTCCAAACCTCAGCCAACGCCCTAGGCGATTGGTTCAGGAAATGGAGAATTGAGGTTAATCCCGATAAAAGCCAGGCGGTCCTTTTCACCAAACCGCGTAAGCGTAACCGACCAGCAGATCCCTCCCCGATCACTATGTACGGCAAGCCTATTCCTTGGAAGAAGCAAGCCAAGTACCTAGGCGTGACCCTAGACAGTCACCTCTCCTTCCAACACCACATTTAATCTATTTTTACTATGTACACCAAAGCAGCTCGTAATCGGGCCGCTTTTGCTATGGGTCGACTTCACTTCCTTCTCATTCCCAAGAGTCCCCTGTACCGCAAGTGCAAATTGCGCTTATTCACGGCGGTAATCCGCCCCATCATGACGTACGCGTGTGCCATCTTTGCGCATTCCAATCCCCGCTACCTCTATAAAATGCAGGTCCTCCAAAACCGGTTTCTTAGGAAAATCACGGGAGCCCCGTACTTTGTCCGTAATGACACCCTCCACCTAGACCTTAGGATCCCGACCATCGCTCAGTTCATGAAGCGCATTGCCACGCGCTTCTTCGAAACTGCAGTTAGGCACCCCAATCCGTTAATCGCATCGTCCGCTCGATACGATCCATCGCGCATTAGCTCCATTCGCCGTCCAAGGCATTCTCTAATCACCCCCGACGACCCCATCACTCTCCTCCAGGAGAGCCGTAGGGAAACCAGCACGCTTCGAAAACACAAACCGTCATTCCGCCCTCGCCGCCGAGGCCGCCCGTCGCAACGCCCAAGTCAATGCCCTCCCCGTCCCTTGCAAGAGCCAGCCCGCGATGCTGAGCCAGTAGTTTTAAATTAGCCCCTAAATAATGAATATTTAGTTATCCAGCCTGTCCCTTGCTGTCCTCTGTCAGTGACGCCCTAAGCCGAGGTCCGTACCCCACAGGAGGTGCCCTTAGCGTGTGGTCACTTAGTTTGTAAATTTTAGTTTGTAAGCCCCTGGCTGGAGGCCTTAGAGTCATCTATGGCAACCACAGGAAAGTCCGGTTGAGCAGCACACAACCTAGTAGAGGTTGACCTGCGAGATGCCAGTGTCAAAAAAAAAAAAAAAAAAAGGTACTGCGTTCAGTCGCAACCGAGCCACCGAAGAGGCAACAGCAAAAGAGGAGACCGAAACCTTCAAAGTAAACTCTTCAAATTGAGTGTTCTTATTTCCGTTGTCCGTGGTTCCCCTAATTATAATTAATTATTTCCGTAACCTTCCAAAAACGGTACGCATTCAGGGGTGCGTGGGTGCATGCGTCACCAGCAAAGCAAGGCACGTGTGCACAACAAACAAGGCCTGTCAGTGAACGGGCTGTGGCAATCCCGGTCCGTCCAATACAAGTTACAAAAGTAAATTATTTCGATTTGTGAGGTAGACATAACTATGTCAGTTCGTTTTGAGTATCATAGTAGAACGTTGTTGATTCCTGGTTATTTTGTGTGACGATTGTTTACATCTACGTATTACGCTGTTTTGATGTTATTGTTTTGCAATTGCAGTGAAATATTAACAGTAAGAATAATATAATCACTGAGGGCAAATGTTATAGCCGTGCATAAATATGGATGAAACAATACAAATATCAAATTAAACCGGACTAAGTGTGGATTATTTCACATGTTAATATCTTATTTATTAGATAAGATTCCCTACAATAGGTTTGTTTAAAAGACAGTAAGTAATGCCTCATACATACGTAACGATTTATCGTAGCGATTTCAGACTGTGCAGATAAATCGAACGGTCCTAGTGCCTCCACACGCCTCCAATATCGACGTCGATCGGGCAGTTCTCCGCAGAAGCTCGCGCAAGATACACGTGAAACGACAAAGATGAAAATAAATAGAAAATACTTAATTTACGCTTTTTATTTGGGCAGAGCTTTCCCTTACAATTATCGTTATAAACAGACACACCAAAATCACTGCTCCTCGCTTTTATATAGCTCGCCGGCTGGCGGCTATTTCACCCTCCGCTCAGAATTTGGCGGGGATGGCTCACGTGGTAGGGCAGTGACGTGGCGAGCTGGACTGCTGGCTGGCTGGCTGGCGCTGGCAGGCTTGCCTGGCTTTGGCTGGCATCGCTGGCGACATCTGGCGTTACAATCGGCCATCCTGGAATTGCTCCCGCAATGGGAACAACAAAACAGTGATTACAAGTCAGCTCAGAGCAAATGGCATATCGATAACATGGACTATAATTTAGCTGTCTAGGAGATCTACGAGATCTTCGTTTTCCTACTGTTGATTCACACTACTAGCGCTATCGGGTATAAAAGCAATGCTACGATATGGTCGTAATAAATCAGCACATATTGGGCCTGTGAACTTCTTGTATCCTCTAAGACATTTACCTATATATTACAGCTATTATATATTACCTAAATCTTTATATATTACCTGTTACCTATATCCTTAGGCAATAACACATGGGCCAGAATATAGATCATCTAACTTAGAATTAACCACGGACTGGAATTAACCTTATTGCAGCAAGGAGTTTGAGCCTGGCAACAAAGTACGTACTTACTAACTGTACCTAATCGCTTTTTTTGTAAATTGTACTATTTTTACGCCTTTTATCGCAGTTACGTTTCATTTTCTTGCTAGCTGTTCAAATTCGATTATAATATAGCCCTATTGCGTCTAGATCGCACTGTCTCATAAACCAACCAGGGATGGAAACATCACATTCAGATCTACCTACACGAGCAAACATTAACTCGTATAAATTATAGCCTGCTAAATCATTAACAGTATTATTAATACTCCATATGACTTTGGTAAACTATTGTCCCAAATAAGAGAGGCCTCGCTAGGTTCCGTGGCTCTCAACGCATCGAGAATTGTGCAATTAGAGCGTTCTACCTGCCCATTACACCTAGGCCACGAAATAGCTGTTAACATGTATTTAACTACACACGTACAACAATAGACAAACCTGTAATTTATCTAGTAAATTGTAAAAAAAGCAAAATTTGTGAACCTCACCAGGTAAAACATGTACGGACAAACTAAATTATAAGAACTTGCATGCTTAATTTGTGTGTAAACGCATGTTTTGAACAAATAAAATATCTTTAACTTTAACTGTTTTTCTGTTGCGAACTTCTTAAATATCTACTGGTAAAGGCCTTACCATGGACAGAAACTACGTGATCTGGGAAACTAAGTAAACTAGAAATGCGTTTAAACTCTAATAATCACAAAAATTGAATAAACCTTAGTTTAAACCTGGACTACCAAGTTCAGGCTTGTCTGCGGAACCGCGGTTTAAATTTCTCCGTATACAAAACATAGATTAAACCTTGACCTGACCTAGTGCCGTTTTTTTTTTTGAACCATTGTCTAAACAATTAAATCTACAATTTTTAAATACATTTTAGCTGAAATTAACATAAAAACAACAACACAATGAAAAAGTTACTATCAGAAACTTTAACACACATTTGACAGCTGCTACTGTTAAGACCATGGTTTATCACAAAACCACGACATGTAATAACGTTTGTGCAAACCGTTTTACGAGATTCAATCCTGGGTTTTTAGTTAAACCCTTTTTTTTACGCGCTTTTATTTTGTAATAAGACGGTAATTGTCTTTACAGAATTGACAATACGTGTTGGCTCAGAAACAACGAATTTATAGAAAGAATTTGTCAAAACTAACACTTATTGGCACCCCTTTTTAATTTTGCTCAAAAGGGCTCAAATTATCGATGTCTACCATTTTCATTGGTTTAATAGGTTTAGGGATTCGATGTAATTTGCCTTCTTTTCAACCGTACCTATTCTCTTTTATCGTACGCACAATGTAATCACGACGTCACATATTTCCTATATGTAATGGCCATCGTTTTGATGCATTTGAAATATTTTCTAGGCGCGAAATTTGGCACAACTGATCGGTTATCGTAAAGCGTTTTACGAGACAGCCCATAATTATTTACAGTATCACTATCTGTGCACCCACTTTACAATAGATCAATATACGTTGCACTCTTCGAAACCAACAGTTTACTTTTAAAAGGAACACATTAACGGCATCTATCGGATTCCTGCTCAAGGCGTTGATATGCTCTAAGCGCTTACCTGGTCTATATAATAGTCAACGGCAATTTTAAAGTCTCGAATTGAAAGTCACCAGTAGGCAATGCGTGCAATAAGATCACGTTAGTCATTGTATCGCGAACTGCACTACAATCCGTAATTACACGGACATTTTTACACAACACAGATTCTAAAACTTCGTAATAACGCTGTGAACACTTTTTTTTTTTCGACTTGTAACGCAACTAAAATTCAAGACAGAGCTCAAACTACCGCCTATCCGTATTAGTAAAAGAATACTTGCTATGGGTAACTTGCATGCATCCGTGTGAATTTCTATTGGCAAAACTAAGATTTTATACCATACCCACATCTCATTTTTTTTTTTTTTTTTTTTATAATTCCGTTAGTGGACGAGCCATTATTGCAAAATTATGGATGAACTTCCTAAAGTAGCTACATAGTCCAATGAACTGACGCACTTTGTGTATGTTACTCAGAACGGGAAATTGAGACACAGCTGCAAACTTAAATTCACCCGGTTCAATGCCATGAACATAATAATTCATCACTAAATAACTCAGCTAAATAAGAAATCCTGTTTTGTAAAAATTTACATTTACCCACATGTACATAATTAAATAAAAATTCTGCGTTTGACCCCGACCATTTGACGACATTATTGGAGTTACTTTTATTTGATAATTTACTTTGAAATTACTAAACTATCTACGAACTTGTTAATTCAGCGCATAAAAACTGAGGGAGCGCTAAATGTATCTTTAGGATGGATGCTGAGTTTATGGGTACCCTTGGACTACATTCAGACTGGTGAAGTAGGTACTTCTTACCAGATAATTTAGTTTGCTTATCGATATTATATTAAAATGGTTATCTATCGCGAACAATTAATGCATTTAAGGCTCTGTTATCGACACATAGGCAACTATCTCCGTTCTTTCTCATAACTAAACAATAGGAGAGGCATACATCAATTCGGGTTCTTTTATAATACCTGCTGGCTCAATGGCTCATTAATTTTGACTCTAACAATCTCTTGTTTGTGATGTGCTTATCTATTCCTAAGGCCTACGTGTACTTAATCGGGCACGCCGCAATTGCGGCGGTAAGACCCCTCTTTGAGGAGTGGCTGGAGAGAAGTCATGGCGTCCTGACCTACCGCTTGACGCAGGTCCTCACCGGACACGGAAGTTTCGGGAGGTACCTGTGTCTGATGCGAAAGGAGGAGACGCCTGGGTGCCACCACTGCGAAGATCGCCCGGAGGACACGGTGGAGCATACGGTGCAAGACTGCCCAGCTTGGGCGGAGCACCGACGTGTCCTCACGGCTGCGATAGGCGGAGACCTCTCGCGCCCGGCATTGGTTGCGGCCATGCTGCGGGGCGAGACGGAGTGGGAAGCGGTCAGCTCCTTCTGCGAGGCAGTAATGCTCGTCAAGGAGGAGGCAGGCCGCGAGCGAGAGAGGACAGCGTCCTCCCTCCGCCCCAGCCGCAGTGGTAGGCGCCCACGGCGACGGACGTCGCAAGATGATCTCCGGCCACCGTAGGCGCGGGCATGCGGGCAGCGAGTAAAGGGCAACTCGCTGCCCGACCAAGGACCATGCCCGGGTCGACGGCGCGTTGTGTCCCACGCGCGCCTCAAAGAGCGTCAGCATAATGACGGGGCCCCCCTCTCAGAGGGCCAAAGCCTGCCGGGGTCGCGGGATTATTCCCTAACCGTAACCCCGGAACGTAACAGGCTATGAAGGACACCGTGGATTTTAGTCAGTAGAAGTCTGACAGTCCCTCCCGCCCTGCCCGGGGTTGGAGGACTCATTTGATGATTTTACCACGCTAAAAAAAAAAAAAACGTGTACTTAATGCGCATTTGGACTAAATCTGTATATTCCAACTTCCCAGCTCCCTAGTATAGCTAGCAAAGCAGTTTTATACCGAGATAATTTATACTAATATTATATCTATACTATATACCATATTACTATTTACACAAACTCAAGCTTCAGCATTGAGCTGAAGAGTTTGTTTGTTTGAACGCACTAATCTCAGGACCTACTGGTCCGATTTGAAAAATTCTTTGAGTGTTAGATAGCTCATTTATCGAGGGAGGCTATAGGCTATACGGTAACGAGATATTCCCACGGGAACGGGAATAAAACGGGATATGCGCGTGCAATGTCGCGGGCAACAGCTAGTAAACTAATAAATTGATTACAATCAGATTTGCTTATCAGGCTTACCCTAGTTTTGTCAAGGTCACCAATGGCATTTTATGATTATTTATCGACACACGAGGCACTCAAATATAAAACACATTTGGCTAATGGCATTTTGCAAACATTAATGGCATGGCATGACTGACCTGGTTGTTTAAGAGGGCCCTTCCCCATCCGACGAACGACAACGCGAGCATGGTCAAAAAGCTTGTTGTTTCATCCAGAACAAGAGGCAAACCCGTCCCCGCTCGACTCGGCCCCTGCTTACCTCTTACCGCCACATAGCTAACAAGCAAGTGAGAACGCGACAACATTAAAAAGAAAATAGTGTGCGGAAGTTTCATAAAACTTGTTCCAAGAAATACGTGTTTATTCGTAAGCCTTATAAGATTATGAAAAAAAAATATTGCATTTAGAAACTCCATTACATTTGCAAGGTTTCTATGCAAATATTTCTTTCCGGTTACAATTAATAAGTACATTATAAACGCCCAAACATCACATAAAATTTGTGCAAAAAAGCTGATTTTTGGAGGTTTGTCCTGAATTTGTTTCTTAAAATTTTGATTTCGCGTTTTGATAGAAACCTAGATATAGTACACAAGATGCCTATTAGTTCAAAAGTTTGAAAGAAATATCTGTTACAACGCCATAATCACGTACGAGCGTTTGTATGAAAAGATAGGCGGGTTGGCCGCTCTTAAGCATGATTCCTGGCAGCTCTCGGCGCGAAGTATGACGAATCCCTCCTGCCTGCGATGTCCTTGGATCCGCTATTGACGACTTTGAGGTAGCTTTCATTTCCACAGAGAAGCGTTGCTGGTAGCAAGAAGAATGCTTCTTGGAACTCGATCATTAACGGAATAAACGATGCGGCATGGTGTTCTTTCCGACGTGAGGGTAGACACTTCGTGATCCAGATCATTGTTGATGATTTTTCAACTTCTTGTGCAAGGAGACTTCAATATTTTCTTTGCGGGTGGTGTGCATCGCCTTTCTTCGTTTTTATTTTCAGAAGTCTGGCTTACCAAAGCAGAATCTTCGTCCTCCAGATAAGACGACCGTCGAGATTAATGTGTAGCAGAGCGTCGTTTTAACGTAGGTTTTTTTTATCACACTTCTGAGTTGAAACGACAAAGATGAAAATAAATAGAAAATACTTAATTTACGCTTTTTATTCGGGCAGAGCTTTCCCTTACAATTATCGTTATAAACAGACACACCAAAATCACTGCTCCTCGCTTTTATATAGCTCGCCGGCTGGCGGCTATTTCACCCCCTCCGCCCAGAATTTGGCGGGGATGGCTCACGTGGTAGGGCAGTGACGTGGCGAGCTGGACTGCTGGCTGGCTGGCTGGCGCTGGCAGGCTTGCCTGGCTTTGGCTGGCATCGCTGGCGACATCTGGCGTTACACACGTTAACAATGGAAGATCATGACGCACTTGCTATATTAGGCCTGGTTATGTGTTAAAAAAAAAAAGAAGCGGAGTCTATGGTGTAAAGACTGGCTCATGAAAAGGAAGCAATTTTCTCATACCAACTTGTTATGCGAGTTGAAATTCGCTCCGCAAGATTGGCATAACTATTTAAGGATGAATGAAGAGGCATATTTAAATCTGCTGGCTTTAGTTTCTCCACTAATAAAGAAACAAGACACTGAAATGAGAGAAGCTATAAGTCCTCATGCAAGATTAACTGCTACACTGCGATTTCTAGCTACAGAACGTTCCTACCAATGTATGAAGTTTTCTACAATAATATCACCGCAAGCTCTTAGCCAAATAATCCCTGAAACCTGTGACGCTCTGTACGAGGTTCTACGGAAAGATTACTTAAAGGTAAGGAATGAAAAACACTGTATTAATCAACAAATTATTTATTAATTAAACTTAGGACGTATTGAAGAACATTTTACGAATAACTGAATAAGTTACTTTTTTATTCATCATTAAAATTACGTAAATAGGAAATAATTGTATTATCAGATTGTGTATGGTCTGGATCTACTGGTGATGTAAATTCCATTGATGATTGAGTGTATGGTTGAGTGTAAATGATTTGAGTGTGTGACTTAGTGGAAAGGTTTTGTATGTGTGGCTGAGAGGAAAAGTTTTGAATAGGTGACTGTGTGGAAAAACGAGTATTTGCAAGTCATCATATTTTCTTACAGTGTGTGATATAGTTAAGCTACCAATTTCAGCCAAGAACAGAGTTTCATTAATTATTTTTTCTGCTATAATTCTCTGTTCTTTTGGTAACTCTTGTAGTTTCATCCCAACATTTTTGCCAAAAACCTCAAAACGATTATTGGGTTGTTTAGGCCTTTTAAAATGATCATTTACGGACTTAAGTACTTCTTCAGTTAATGTGTTTTTTTTTTGTCTTGGCCGAACACGACCCGAGATTGATGTAGCTCGTTCGCTGTCAGAACGGTTTGCCGGGGTCGGTATGTCAAATTCGTTGTCGGAATAGGCCAGTGTTGGTGTGTCTCGATCGCTGTCTGGACAATCGTAGGTAGCTCGTTGAGCCGATGCCGGTGGTTGACTGCGTCTGTAAAATATAAGAACTATTATATTCCTAAAATTACTATACTAATCATGTACTCATTTTGTTACAGTTTCCAAAAACAGAAGAAGAGTGGAGAATAATAGCTAGAGAATTTGAACAGAAGTGGAACTTCCCTCACTGTTTAGGTGCTATTGATGGCAAGCACGTTGAAATCGTGCCCCCAAGTAACAGTGGGTCGTTTTATTATAATTATAAACATAGACACAGTATGGTATTACTAGCAATCGTTGATGCAAAATACAGATTCCTGTTAGTTGATTTTGGGACAAATGGAAGGGTTTCCGATGGCGGAGTATTGTTGAATACAAAATTTTATGAAAAACTTGAAAAAAAGGCGTTAAATATTCCTACAGAAGAAAGGTTACATAATAGTCCACGAATACTGCCATATGTATTTGTAGCTGATGACGCGTTCCTCTAAGAAAGGACATGATGAAGCCATTTCGGCAAAATTACTTAGGTAGTAGAATTGGGTGCCCTCTATCTGGCAGAAACTTGTTGCTCCGAAACTTATTTGGCAGAACTCACTTGGCAGAAACTTCTTTAAACGAACATTGTTATGGTATAAAAAATATTTAGTATAATTGTTTTTTGGCCTAATGTTTTTATGTCCGAATTTAAATTGGGATACTTTTAAGATGGCAGAATTGTATTGGGCATAATTACCTTTGTCAGAGTTATAATTTTGCATATTTTCATTAAGCATAACGTTTATTTAGAGCGCCGATTATTTGGAATAATTTCAGAATAGAAATAATTTAATAGTCATAATAAAAAATTGTTTTATAAAATCAATATGGTGTGCTACAAAAGTTAGTGACAGAAAAGAATCGCTGCAAAACCGACTTCACGTAGTCTTGTCTGCCCTACCCCTAGAGTGTAATTTATAATCGCGTAGGCGCGGAGGGGCGAGGCGGCCCGCGAGCTGAGGAGCAGGAAGCTGCGGTGGTGGGCGTAAAATCATCTGCGACGATTAGCTCGCGTGGGACCGCCGGAGACCCGCAGCGCCGGAGCCGTGACAGAAGCCATGCCTGCTGTGAATTTTCTGCGATATGATGGCTATACTTTTGATTATTATGGATATAAAATATATGCCAAAAGATGATTCTGGTTGTGAACTTTCTACGATATGATGGTTTTACTTATTGATTATTATGGAAATTAAATTTATGCCTAAAGATGATTCTGACTTACAAAATTATGGGTTTCGGTGTTATGGTAAATGAGTGTATGCCAAACGATTTTCTGCGAAAAGAGGTTTATGCTATCCGTTGCTATGCAATAAAAATTATGACGTAAAAAGTTCTGCTATAAAGGGTGGACCCAGTAGAATTAAGAAGATATATAATTATCGGACATCGCGAGCACGCCGTATAGTCGAAAACGCTTTTGGTATACTAGCGGCGAGGTTCAGAATTTACAGAACACAAATGAATATGTCGCCTGAAACTATTGGGTCAGTCGTAAGAGCAACCTGTGCTTTGCATAATTATTTGATGTCATCATCGCTTAATTCATACGCTCCTTCAGAATGTTTCGATAGTGAGCATTATGAGGAAGGTTCGATAACGTCAGGATTTACAACAAAGGACTCAACACTTGAACCATTACAAAGAACTACACAAGGTCGTACAATTCAAACAGCAAATCAGATAAGAAGTCAATTTATGACGTATTTTGTAACTGAAGGGAAAGTTCCTTGGCAAGACAATTTTGTTCATTAATTTCAAACTACAGGACTTGTATTCGAGTAATATAATTAAGCAATAAATATTTTTTCAGAAATAAAAACTTACCTCATTTTCGCCATCATCTGTATTCGATGTAGATGGTCTCGGTACTTCTTGATCGTATAAAAAACTCAATAACTCAAAGTACCATAAACGAGGTTTATAAATCTCGTCAGTCCCTACTCCAGATTTACACAATTTTTTTTTTTTATTCAGCTCTTTTTTATATGTAGTTCGAAGATTATTAATTAATCGTCTTAAGAGCCTATACTACCTCAAAAGGCTTAGCAGAAACCTTTGATACGTCGAAAATACTACAGCATTAATTTTGAAATAAATATATGGTAAAGTTGAGGATTAATGTTAGGTCTTATGTTTGGCGAAAACATGATTCCACAAAATTTTCTCTATAGAAAAAAATCCCAAAGTTACCTCTAAATTGAACAATAAAACGCTGTCAATCAGAAAATACTTAAAATTAGATCATGAAACTTTTGTGTCCGTTACCCTGGCCAGATGTTGTCGAAAATTGTCATTTGAATCTGATAGATAATTAGATTTGCGGCTTCTGTAATTGTTGCGCACATTTTTAAATTTGTTGCGCTTATAGTTTTTTAATTATTTCACAAAAACATTTCCTGCTGCGGTAACGTTATCCCAGCCAGACCTTTTTCTTTCTAATGGGAATATTTTAATAAATACTAGCTATAAAATCAGTTGTCTAGATGAAGTAAATGTTGTGACTTATTTTGTATTTATTCTTTCTTCGGTTGCGAAGTTATTCGAGATTTTGCTGGAGTAACGTTTTTGGTTTTGCTAGATCTTTGAAATGGTTAAGCGGATTCATATCATATTTTGTACATGACTTCTTAGGAACTAATTTAAATTTGTTTTGCAATAAAAAAACCAAAATAATACATAGCTTAAAGGTTATTTAATTAAATAGAAAAACACTTCAATTGGTCCCAGCACTCTCAATATGAGGTCTAAAGACTTACTTTAAACATTATTTTGAAGCTTGTAACTGCTTTCAAATGTATCTGATCTCATTGTGTCATTCTGAGTTTCATTAATATCCTGTTAGTATTTAACAAGTTATGATGATATTCAGTTCCTCACGAGCACGGTCTTGATGCGCGCGGTGTTATTTGGCCACTGGATTGAATATATGAACTGAATTTTATGTCAATTATTAGATTTTTAGTTCAGTTGTATATCAGTAAAATTTCAGCTCAGTACATTGGGTAATTAATGAGATATTACGATTAAAGTCATTAGGAAGTGAATGACCGTGGTAACCCGACCAAGTTTAGGTGGTTACGAAAAAGCGAAATCGCAGAACATTATACTATCTTTTGAAATGTTTAGTATAATACACCTTACAATTTTGGTACAGACGCGTACACTGTCAAAATACATAATAATATTATCTGTACTATGAAAACATTCTTATTATCTTCCAGTTGCACAAACTCATCAAAAATCACCGATTTAATATGTCGTTCGGTGGGACGCGGGAGGGGTGGGGTGAAGGGGTAATTTTAATTAAATTGAATAATAATATATTTGAATTTAAGAACTTACCTACTTATTATTTTCTTTTTTTCGTACTTATTATAACCTGGACTGGAATTCTCAACAATGTTAACGACATATTTATTCTTCGCTACAAAGTACCTATAAAACAAAGTCTCTTCCCGTTTGACTGTCCCTGTTTGCTTAGATCTTTGAAACTACGCAACGTATTCTGAAGCAGTTTTTTAGGTTTCCGAAGCCAAATGGCTAAATAAACGGAACCCTTATAGATTCGTCATGTCTGTCTGTAAAATATAATATGATGCAAACTTCAATTGAAAATTGGTTTGAACAAGATCAAGTATTTAGTTTTTCTTAATAGGTACGTCATAAACCGTAATCCGCAATTTACCTTTCAAAGTTACAACCACCTACAAGAACGTTTATATTACGTTCCTTGCTTCTACGAAACCCTTCATGGGTTTGGGGTTTTTTAATAGTTATATTGATTCAAGTGGAAGGTTTTTGTGTGTACATATGATTTGAAACTTGATTATTGAACTGATTTTTGTGAACTGGACAAATAAAAATCATCTTGTGATAAATTTTGACAAAACTACTATAATGAGTTTCAAAATAAGGACTAACCGCACCACTGCCTTGAGAATACAGTACTTAAACAATGACATCGATGAAACTGAAGGAACCAAATTTCTAGGGTTGCACATTGATAGCAAAATAAATTGGAAATCACATGTAGATCATTTATGCAAAAAATTAAGCCAATTCTCGTATGCACTTTATAGACTGAAAAACGTTGTCAACACTTCAGCATTGTTAATGTGGACTCTGTACCCCCACAAAGTATCTAGTAATAGTTTAAATATACAAATTAAATCGCTGGTCAGCTTTATATTTTAAAAGTAAGGTAAAGAAATAATAGACACTTATTAATGTACTTACTTGTATTTTCCAAGACACAAAATCAAATATACTTCACAATCAACACTAGGTACACTTCAAACACAACACTCAGTTTAGTAGTCGATCGCTCGACGTCTGATACACGACTGAGCTCGAAAGATTGGCACGACTACCGAAGCTATTTTCTCCCACCATTCTACCTACATTTAAAGTCGTGCCATCTACGAACTCAGTCGACACTACAGTAGTCAAAATAATACTTTTAACATTAGAATTGAATATAATTTAACAAAACCAATTGGATAAAATGTGATATAATATACTATTGATAACAGTCGGCCATCCCAGTTACAGTATACGTCCTCGTGTAGTGAGAACATATTATAAGGTAAAACAAACCTAGCCAAAATTATCAGTAGTAATTATTGAATAAATCAACATAAAAACATACTAAAAGTAAACAATTGCATATTGTTATAGCGTACTTTATAAAATAATTATAAAGAAAATACATTGATAAGATTTACATATAGTTAACAGAACAATCACAGTTTTTTGGGCAGTATTTCAAGGCCTATTATAAATAACTTCGAGCATTATTTCATGGCTCAATGTAAATCGGGCATTATTTCATGGCTCGATGTACATTTATTAGGCATTATTTCATGGCCCATTTTAAGCAACTGGCATTATTTCATGGCCAGGGATGACCTCAGTAGACATTATTTCATGGTCTACGGGTCTGAAAATGTGTAAAAATAAGGGCATTATTTCATGGCCCGGATATGGTAAACCTTCAGGCAAACTGAAATGAATAAAAGTGTGTTAATCACAAATCAATTAAAAATATTGAAATAATTAGGCTATTCGCTGTCATTATCTGATGATTCGTCATGTGGTCTTTTAAAATTCAGCCAGGCCTTAATTTTGTCACTTGCAACAACTGTGGAATAATGTCGATTAGATTTTCGTGTGAGGGGAGTATCCTCAATTTGATAACGATCAAAATCATAAATTTTTGTGATTCTATAGGGTCCCTGAAACTTCGGAACAAGCTTTTTGCTATTTCCTGTAGCTGGAACTTGACGTTCGACCCTCACAAGGTCACCTACTTTATATTTTGGAGGCGGACAACGCTTTGCGTCATAAGCCTTCTTTTGTGACTCTTGATAGGAACTGACATGAGAGTTAATGTCCTCTCTAATTTGTGATAGGTCCTGAATGTTAGAAGAACTATCAGCTATATCGTCTGCCAGTTCCGATACAATTTTACAGTCACTAGGACCAGATGGTCTTATGCCAAATAGAGCCTCTGAAGGTGTTCTATTTATGCCCTTGTTAAAAGTATTGTTCATGTCGTCGATGCCATGTAAAATGCATTCTACTGCCCTCTTCCCACTTATACCACATCTGTTGATTAGGGACAGCTTATCATAATAATACTCTTCTAAGGAGTCCGTGAACCTAGCCCGTTTGGCTAACATATCGCTCAGCATTTGGCCATAGTTTTCTTCCGATGGGAAGGTAGCCAAAAGTTTCTCCTGCCATTCAGCCCAAGTAAACAGGACTGACGGAAGGCCTTCGTACCATCTTTGTGCTATACCTTTTAGTTTTGGTAATGCAAAATGAATAACTTGCTTTTCCGACCACGCATAAATGGTTGCACATTCATTGACTTTATGCAACCACATTGTCATTGTCTGTTCCCGTTTACTTGGGTCGAACTCTGGAATTGTGTTGTTCAAGGAACCCAACTTATCTGCACTATTGTTAGACATTGATTTTAAAACATTGACAAGGTCCGAAAGAGTAGATAATTCCAATGAAGAAGTCTGCTCACCTGCGGCCTTGTCTCGAGTGGCGGCTTGCACGCTTCTTATCGCACCGGTTCCCTGCTGTCTCACTGGGCTGCGTGAACGGTGGCAGCTTATGTCCGGACGGCTCGGGTCTCGGCAGTCCAAGCGGAGGTCCGGGATGCGGCCTGATGCGCGGCGGTCCGAGCTGCGGCCTGATGCGCAGCGGTCCGGGCTGCGGCCTGATGCGCGGCGGTCCGGGCTGCGGCCTGATGCGCGGCGGTCCGGGCTGCGGCCTGATGCTCGGCGGTCTGGGCTGTGGCCTGATGCGCGGCGATCCGGGCTGCGGCCTGATGCGCGGCGATCCATCCAGCGGCTCGATGCTCGGTGGTCCGGGCTACGCCCTGGTGCCCGGCTGCTGCGTGTACGGGAGCTATCCCGAGTTCTACGATGCGTCGATTCAACTGGCGAGCAGCGACTTGGGCGTCCTCTTGATTGACGGTTCGGCCGGCTGCGTGACCGATTCAAGTCCCGGCTGCAGGTTTGACGCCGTACAAGACTGCGTGACCACCGATTAGCAGCGGGTGACCCCGTCGGATCAGTCGGTGTGTAGAGAATCCGTTCACGTTTGTCTCTCTCCATGGGGTAAACCTGGAAAGTTAATTGAATCCCAAAGAAATCATTCTATAAAACAGAATCGAAAGAAACGAGAATATCAGAATTTAAACGTATTATTATAACAAATCTTGTGCATCATAGGTGTGTAAAATCCTGGAGAATATTTGATTGGATTCTATTTAGTTCATAAGTGGTCATAGAAGAGTCAGTATCAATCTCTAGCCGGCCAACACTAGTATGATTAACGTATAACTGAGCTCATACATTTGCGCTGCGCAACTAAGTAATTTATAATAATAGTGGGGTAATGATTACCTAGTCAACGCGCAAATACACAATCAACCAAAAGGACACGCACGCACTGGTATAATGTGTTGCTGTATCAGCTGCATGAAAACTACCTAGTTAATACCGGCTATGATATCGGTATTTACTTATTTATTACATTTTTTTTTTTTGGCCATTTTATATTGCATAAAAACCAATCTGTTAAGTAGAAAAGTTACAAATCATTGAATTAACTTACTTCAACTGGTTAAATACCTACCTGGTATTATTATAGTGGCTTCAATCAATACATTAGATAATTAATTTTATAAAGTAGCCAAAGAACTTACCGTAGATACCCCCTTTTTTCGTTATTTTTGTGCAGAAAAACCACAAATTAACGAGTAATAAAACAACAATGGATCAATAGGTACACCTCACAGTTAGACAATCAAGGGTAAAGAGTCAGAATAACAAATGGAAAGAGAGAAAAAAAAAATGGAATTGGCCAAAACAGGAATCTTTATCCCACTTCTGAAATGTGGACTCTGTACCCCCACAAAGTATCTAGTAATAGTTTAAATATACTATTAGGATAGAAGCCATAACGAATAGCAGTTTTTGTCGTCATCTGACAACCCCACTATAAAAGGACCGTCCTGTCAACAGCTCGGTCATTTGTCGGTTGGCGCTTGTACGGTGAGGTTGTTTGGTGATCGCTATTATTTGCTATTTGTCTTTATTTATCGTGTACATTTATTCAGTGTGTAAATTGTTTTTAAAATTAACGGTTGTTTGCTTAAGTGATTTTGTGATAATTATATTTAAATTAAAAAAAAAAATACCGTTGAGAAAGCAAAACAGCCGTTAATTTGAAATTCCATAATGCCTCGATCATCCCGTTCGCGTAGCACATCCAACGAAGTATCACCTTCAAAAGGACGTAAACGACAAAGTAAATCACGTCGACACCGCCGTGATTCTCGGTCACGTCACCCCCGTTCCCGCAGTCGTGATAGTTCCGTTAAACAGGCGTTGAGTGCGATTATAACGCGATTAAATGCTATCGAAGAAAGTACCGCGAGTGTTTCACGTACCCCAGTGCAATCAGTCCGTGGCAACACACCTCAACGGGAAGAGCTGGATAATAGTGCGACAGATGCAGCAAAAGTGCTGGCGGATGCGCTCGTTGCTATGCGAACGAAGCCGCAGAATTATTATGTGTCCAACTTTGATCCTGCTATCCACAACTTTGAGGTGTGGTGTGACGAGGTGGAAAGGGCCAGGTTAGTAAATCATTGGACAGATTTGGAATGCTTGTCGCGAGTTGCCAATTGTCTTAAAGGTGATGCTAGGTCCTGGTTAAATGAGTGGATCACAAGTGATCGTTCGTGGTCTAACTTTTCAAAACAATTTATGTCTCTTTGTCCGCGAAAACTCGATTACGCTAATATACTTTTTGAAGCTATTAACACGACTTCTGAAAAATTTCCTACTTATGCAGAATATGCTCGCCGTTCATTATTAAAGCTACGTATTGTTAAGGGTTTGAGTGAGGAACTAATGGTTCAAATAGTGATACGTGGAATAAGCGATGCGCAGGTTCGTGCAGCGGCTGCGAATGCCGATCTTACGACCGAAAATATCGTTTCGTTTTTAGCTATTTACAACAAACCCCGTCCCACTAAAACTGACAATCGCGGTTCCTCCACTAGTAGTGTAGCAAAGAAACGAAAACCTGATAACCCCGAAATTAAATGTTTTACTTGTAATCAGACCGGTCACAAAAGTTTTAATCTAAGGTAGACTGGCAGAAAATGCCTACGGCATTAAGTCCGCCGTTGTACAGAAATGTGCATAAAGTTTTATAAATAAAATAAATGTATCTCCACACAAGCTGTCGAAAGAAAAACTACTACTAATTCTAATTCTCGCAAAGCGAACTATGATGCCATTAATGAACAGATCAGCGAAGTTGACTGGGTGAACTTGCTGGACTGCCTTCCATCACAGGAAGCCGTACAACGATTTTATGATGTTCTAGGTGGCATTACTGAACTGTTATGTCCCGCTCACTGGATTTTCCGGTTTGGTTCTCGGCACAATTAATTAAAATTTACAAGAGAAAACAACGCCTTTGGATCAAATGGAAAAAATATAAGAATGTCAAAGATTATAATGAGTTCTCGGAACATAGAAGCTAACTTTAAGGAAGCATGTAAGACCTGCTACTCAAACTATGTATATTAAATCAGTTGAAGATAACATTACCACAAATGTTAAGCACTTCTGGACATAGGTACGTATCCATTCGCAAAAATTGTTCTAGCATTCCATCCTCTATGAGTACTATCAAAACATGAAATCTAGTGAACCAGAAGAGATTTGTGGTATGTTTTCAGATTTTTTCCAGTCTTCGTTTGAACCTAGTTCGCCCTCGTTGTCCGTCTGGACTTCGCCTACACAATGTAATGCCAATGCTAGCTTGATCGACAACTTACATATTTAATAAGATAAAATAATTAAGGAGTTAAAATTACTAGATCCATCCAAGGGAGCAGGTCCCGATGGGTACCCAGCTCTTTTCCTTAAGGCCACCGCTGGCAGTATATATTTATTTATTATTTATTTATTTATTTATTTACTTCAGGCTTCAAGGCCCATATAAAATACTATAATACAATACATTATAAAACTTAACTAATATTATAATAATACAATACATAAACAATACTATATAACACTAATTCACACGAAGAGTCGGCGTCGTGTGTCGCGCGGTGTCAGGTATCCGGCCTCGGAATCGCCGGAACACTACACCTCTCGGCCAAAATTCCTCCTTCGTGAAAGTCGACAGCTGTTCAGTCGGCACCCTCACCACAAAAGAATTGAAGTTCACATTGTGACGAGACTGCAACTGCTCGACCCGCAGGGTAAGCTTGGACTTGATGCGGACATACTCTACAATCATCTCGACCTTTGTAGTGTAGTGCAGCCGGGACACGTACAGCAGCGTCACTGGTACTGCAGGACGCAACAGATGATTAGGTCCGGTCGGTGCGGTACCGCACTGGTTCCGACAAGTGGGCTTTTTCCTCTTCTTCTTCTCAACTTTGATAAAACCATCCTTGTCACACTGGTCTTTCACAGGACCCTGCTGAGGCAGATCCCTTTGTATAGGTACCTGCTTATCCCCTTGCTGCTTAGATTGAGACGCAGCAGGTTTGTTACTGGCAGTAATGGCAGCGTAAGCACGTCTCGGGGTTGACGTACTAACGCGTGTAACCTCGACCGAAGTTGAGGGACGGTCGGTGGCGGAACGTAATGCATCGTCCGCAACATTGACAGTCGGCGATGTATTTAAATTGGCCGACTCAAAACTGCTGATGGATGCATTCAGCGCCCCGCGGCGCATGTTCACATTAGAGGGGTCAGGTGACCTACTTACGACACCAGCGTTGCGTAACAACACTACCTCGGCACGTAGTTCACCTATGGTGCGATCCGACACCTCTAATTTGGACTGTACTTCGGCCAGGCTGGTCTTCAAGGATGTTATATCTTTCAACAGCCTAGTTACATCAACGTGGTCAAACGTGACGGGGGGCAGCCGATGCAACTCCTTCGCCACGAAAGCAGGCACGTCGTCTGGATCGGTCACCTTTAGTAAGGTGATGATGTCCTGGATACTCTTATCTGTCCCATCTCTCCTGCGGGACGGCATCTGGTCGAGTTTTCCAAGTGTTTGGAATAGCAGCCTCTTACCACTGCTTATCTCATCTTCCTTGAAGTTTGATTTGCAGATCTGCAGGATGCTCACCTCGTCCATGGTGTCGATGGCATGTTGTATAAATGCCAACAACTCGTTAGCTATGAGTTGATGAGAAGTCATAGCGACGGCAACGGGCAGCGGCTATAGCCGCGCAACACGAGAATTAAAATTCGTAATATTGAAACACGTCCGTATCCGAGCGCGCATCACACTGCACTCACACCGTGACTTTTTAGTCGTCTTACAAAAAGGGTCCACTTAATGTATCCGACCTGAAATACCTCTAGGCAAGATTTTTTTCTTTTTTAATCGTTAATAATATATTTTTTAATACATTAGAAATATGAAACACCCTGTTAAAATGTTTACGTATCAAGCTGTAGATGTAGGTATACCTACCTAGTGCAATAGTCGGGCAGATCTTTCCATCTCCATTTTCTATGAAACAAGGGTGTTTCGAACTACGCCTGGCGTCATAATAACGAATTTAAAGGAGTTTGCAACTTCTTGGCATCAATTTTTTTTTTCTTTCGCCAGCAATGAAATTTTGGTCATTAGTAGACCGCAATATGAGAAGTTCGTAAAAAATAATAAAAAAATTCTAAACCGTAACCAACCAGAGATATGACGGTTTTTGTTTTGTTCAAATCTGGAGTAATTTTTAGTAGGAATCCATAGGTTTATTGATGTGCTGAGCTTTTGCCAGTGGCTTTGCCTACTCCAACCGCCTTTATGTGTCACCTATAACCGTCTCTAAAGTCCTATCTATCTCTGTAACAAAATTCATCAATATCTGTTCAACCGTTTTGACGTAAAAACGGAACATACCTTAATACTTATTTCGTATTTGTAATACTAGTAGGTTTACGAGAAATAATGAGTGATATGTTTATAACACTGTTTAAGAAGATCTTTTAAACCGACTTAAAAAAGTAGGAGATTCACAATTATTTCGTTCACAATAAGTTTCTAAACCATAACCAACCAGAAATATGGCGGTTTGTATTTTGTTCTAATCTGGAGTTATTTTTTGAAGGAATTCATAGATTTTTTGAAGTATTAGCTTTTGCCTGCAACTTTCCCCACCCCAACCATCTTTATGTTTAGTCTATAACCGTTTCTAGGGTCCCATCTATCTCTGTACCAAAATTCATCAACATCGGCTCAGCCGTTTTGACGAAAAAATGTAACAGACTTCAAAACCAAACAAAAAGTGTAAAATACTTACTTTTCCTTCGGAAGTCGGTGGCCATAGTCAATGAAATAAAAAACAAAGCCACCGACTTCCGTAAGAAAAGTTATTTTACACTTTTTAACCGACTTAAAAAAAAATGTAGGTTTTCAGTTCGACCTGCATGTATGTATGTTTGTCCGCGATTATCTCACGTTTGGCTGAACGGATTTTGATGCGGTTTCAAGAAATTGTTCATTACATTCTGGAGAAGGTTTTAGTATATAACACTAATAGATATCTTGTGACGTTGCCCGCGTGGATCCGTTTTGCTTACTTGGATCGACGATTTTCACAGACAATTGCATGTTTGTCCGCGATTATCTTGCGCTTGGCGGAACCGATTTTGATGCAGTTTTCAGAAAAGTGTTTTTTACATTCTGGGGAAGATTTAATTGTATAACACTTATAGATATCCCGTGACGTTGCTCGCGTGGATCCGTTTTGCTTACTTGGATCGACGATTTTCAGAGACAATTGCATGTTTGTCCGCGATTATCTTGCGTTTGGCTGAACCGATTTTGATGCAGTTTTCAGAAAAGTGTTTGTTACATTCTAGGAAAGGTTTGAGTATATAACAATAATGGATAATATCTGATGATGTTGCTCGCATAGATCCATTTTTGTTACTTACTAGGATTGTAGATTTTCAAAGACGCCGACTTTATGAAGATTCTTATTGAATATCTCAAGTAAAAACACTTTTTTTGAAAAAGAGAACCGACTTCAAAACCAAACACAAAAAATTGTAAAATAACTTTTCTTTCGGAAGTCGGTGGCTTTGTTTCTTATTTCATTGACTGTGGCCACCGACTTCCGAAAGAAAAGTTATTTTACAATTTTTTGTGTTTGGTTTTGAAGTCGGTTCTCTTTTTAAAAAAAAGTGTTTTTATTTTTCCCTTTTTAGTTTAGATATTCAACAAAAAAATTCATATAAACGGCGTCTTTGAAAATCTACAACCCTTGTAAGCAACAAAAACGGATCTATGGCAACTTCACAAGGTATCCATTATTGTTATATACTAAAAACCTTCTCCAGAATGAAACGAACAGTTTTCTGAAAACCGCATCAAAATCGGTTCAGCCAAACGCGAGATAATCGCGGACAAACATGCAATCGTCTCTGAAAACCTACAATCGAAGTAAGCAAAAACGGAACCACGCGGGCAACGCCACGGGATATCTATTAGTGTTATATACTAAAACCTTCTCCTGAATGTATAGAACACTTTCCTGAAAACCGCATCAAATCCGTTCAGCCGAACGCGAGATAATCGCGGACAAACATACATACATACATACATACAGGTCGAACTGAAAACCTACTTTTTTTTTGAAGTCGGTTAAATAGGTGAAAAAAAAACTTTTTGAAAAAAAGGAACCGACTTCAAAACCAAACACATAAAAACTAAAAAATAACTTTTCTTTCGGAAGTCGGTGGCCCTAAGTCAATGAAATAAACAAAAAACTTGAAAGGTGTTAAGAGACACCCGGATGGGACGAAGTTACTGTATACACTCAACAAAAAATTCGTGGCGACTCCACTCCACTCCACTCTTTGAGCTCTAGCACCCTTTCGCAACGCGCGATAAGGAACTTCGTTCCAAAAAACAAAGCCACCGACTTCCGAAAGAAAAGTTATTTTTTAGTTTTTTTGTGTTTGGTTTTGAAGTCGGTTCCCTTTTTTCAAAAAGTTTTTTTTTGTTACCTACTAAGAAGGGTAAAACAAAATCGTCTTGTTTTCAAACTATGATATTTTTTTTTGTAAAGAAGGGAACCAACTTCAAAACATGATTTAGATAATCTATACATATAATAAAACTGTAGAAAAATAATATTCAATAAAAATCTTCATAATTATGAAGATTTTGAAAATCTAATCAATAATCTTCATAATTATGAAGTCTTTGAAAATCTACAATCCTAATGAGCAAAAAAAACGAATCTATGCGAGCAACTTCACAAGATATCAATTATTGTTATATACGAAAACCTTCTTCAGAATGTAACGAACACTTTTCTGAAAACCCCATCAAAATCAGTTCAGCCAAAGACGAGATAATCGCGGACAAACAAACATATACGTACACACAGGTCGAACTGAGAACCTACTCTTTTTTGAAGTCAGTTAAAAATAATCAGAAAGTGAGTTTCCCCTCCTTGAGTGGAGCGGAAGAGACTATCAGATTCGTAAGGACTATAATCCACCTTGGTAAAAATGATGACGAGATAATGAGGAAATCTAGAAAAAAAACTTACAGAAAATCAAGGGATATTTAAGCATTATTTACGCAATCTGAAAACAATATACTATGCCTGTACCTACTTTAGGCAGAGACCTCTCGCGCCCGGCATTGGAGGCGGCCATGCTGCGGGGCGAAACGGAGTGGGAAGCGGTCGCCTCCTTCTGCGAAGCAGTAATGCTCGCGAAGGAGGAGGCGCGCCGCGTGCGGGAGAGGACAGAGTCCTCCCTCCGCCCCAACTGCGGTGGTGGACGCCCATGGCGACCGACGTCACAAGACGATTTCCGGCCACCGTAGGCGCGGGCATGCGGGCAGTGAATAAAAGGCAACTCCGGACAGCGAGTTGCCTTTATAAGTCTGTTCCATTTTTATGTCAAAATGGCTGAGCCGATGTTGATGAATTTTGGTACAAAGATAGATGGGACTTAGAAACAGTTATAGACTAAACATAAAGGTGGTTGAGGTGGGCAAAGTCGCGGGCAAAAGCTCAAAAATAACTCCAGATTAGAACAAAATACAAACCGCCATATCTCTGGTTGGTTACGGTTTAGAAACTTTTTTTTTTTTCTATGGTCTTCTTAGGTAGTAGTCTAATTATGCCCAAAGTTTCAACTCTGGCGAAAGAAAAAAAAAATGATGCCAAGGTCCTTAATAAAAATAGCAAACCCCTTTTATTTTTAAAATTTTCAAATCTTTTAAATACCTATTTTTTTATTATAAACGTGTTCTAGACATTGGATACATGATCTGGGCTGCTTTTGTAAGACGACTAAAAAGTCACGGTGTATAATAAATGCTTAAGAGAGGGTGTTTTCCCGGATGAGTGGAAACGGGCTAACATCACGCCTGTGCACAAGAGCGGCTCTAAACATGACGTTGAACAGTACCGGCCTATCTCGATTTTGTCGACCTTGTCAAAACTTTTTGAGAGACTGGTTCACAATGTATCCAATCACTAATCACTAAACCAACAAAATCTAACCAATCTTGCACACTGTCATCATCCCAGAACAACATGGGTTTGTTCAACGACGCTCGACTGTTTCAAATCTATTAATATTTTCCAATTATCTTTTTGCAAACATGGACAGGCGGATACAAGTTGATGCGGTTTACACAGATTTCAAAAAAGCGTTTGACAAGTTTGACCATGAAATCCTACTGAATAAAATTGCATTCCATGGCATACGGGGAAATTTGCTTCGCTGGTTCTCATCCTACAACAAAAATAACAAAAGGTTGTTGTTAATGGTCATCAGTCTGTTGCAGTGCAAATAACATCAGGAGTCCCACAGGGTTCAATCTTGGGACCATTATTATTTATTTTATTCTTGTAAACTAAAGGATTAATTATTTTTTAAAACAAAACTTTACAGCTACAATAGAGATTTAATTAAACATAACAAAATAAACGTACACTTCCACGCAATATTAAAATTTAAAAAGTAAAAATGTCAGTCGCAAAGACGTGTTGCTTGGCCGATGGTTCTCGAACGAAAGGGGTGCGCTGTGGTCGGCACTCCCTTATATACCAACTGATGTCTTCTATTTCTCCGACTCACAACACGGCCTCTCCTGACAGGAGGCCGTCCCGGGCTCCTTAATAATGTCTTCAGCTCTGGTAGTCAGTCTCCAGCCCAGGCATCGATGGTCCTTCGTCCGCTGGAGGTTCCTCAGGCTCGACGTGAAGCTGCTGTGGCTCAGGCTGGACCTGATGTTGCAGTGGCTCAGGCTCGGTGGAGCAATGCAGCGTCTCAGTCTGGATCCCAGAGGTACCAGGTTGTGGATGGGGAACAGCCTGATCAGCTGACGAACTCAGCTCAGCACTAGCCAACGTAGACTCCTCTTCATGGTCTGCATCTGCACAGAACATTAAAAGCGTACCTATGCCTTACACACGACAATACATAGACAAGCGTAACACACGCTTGTTTTTAGATATACAGTAAGCCATCGAGATAGAGGCACTACGTGAAGCTTGTCTCGATGCAAACACACAAACAGTCAGAGAAAGAGGCACTACGTGAAGCTTATCCCAGTAAAAACACATTTGGGAAAGAGGCACTGCGTGAAGCTTATCCCAGCAAAAACACATCAGGGAAAGAGGCACTGCGTGAAGCTTATCCCAGCAAAAACACATCAGGGAAAGAGGCACTGCGTGAAGCTTATCCCAGCAAAAACACATCAGGGAAAGAGGCACTGCGTGAAGCTTATCCCAGCAAAAACACATCAGGGAAAGAGGCACTGCGTGAAGCTTATCCCAGCAAAAACACATATGAAGCTTCATACTTAGAAGAGGCTTAAAGCACTCACCATCAAAGTAAGCAGCACACACTTCAGGAGTCCACTCTCCACGCCAAGGAATCATGTATTCCGCGGCCGCCTGCGTATACTTTCCATACGAGCCGGTCAAAAGTTGGAGCTCATAGCGACCTTGTGGCAGCATTTTCACGATGCGGTAGGGTCCACGCATACAGGAGTCCAACTTGCCAGTTGATTGAGCCTGCTTTCGAACAAAAACTAAACCATTTAGTTCGAACACCCGGGGAGATTTCCTCCCTTGATTGACGTACACATCTTGGAGGTGCTGATTCTGTTTAAGTCGTTCCGCTGCTCGCTGTCTACTCATTTCACGTAGAGTTTCTCGGTTAGGGCTGGAACCATCGAGCGCCACATCACGTACCAGGCTTCTTATAAGTGGAGTTGCTGCTTCAATACCCGCCAGCAGATTTAGGGCAGAATATTGCGTAGTTCTGTGCTTGGTGATGTTCAGTACTAACTGAATTTTCCAGACAACATTAGGCCATGCGTTTTGTCGGTAATTAGTTTCGACACGAATCATATTCAAAACTGTTCGACAATAACGCTCAACTTGCCCATTTGATTGATGCATCTCGGGCGTTATAAAATGCGTATCACATTCCATATTCTTAACCCAATTAAGAAATTCAGCGCTTTGGAACATGCGGCCTCTGTCGGCTACTATTAATTTAGGCGCGCCAAATAGCGATACCACATTAGTGAAATATTGCTTTAGCTCATTTGCGTCCTGCCGATACATTGGGTAAAGGAGACAAAACTTGGAAAAGGCATCAATAACTATTAGGACATGACGGTACCCATCGGCTTCGGGAAGCGGTCATAGTCATAGTCATAGTCATAGTCATTTATTCAAGAAAAATAAATTGTATCTGAAATTACATAATAAGAATATAAAACAATTATCACAATATCAGAGAACGTTAATCATAAAACACTATTATCAATTTAAAAAACAAGTCAAATACAATACAAAATTAGATTATTGGATTCTGTAAATCTTCAATATCATAAAGACACTTATTCCTAAGACATCCATATGAATGGTTTCAAAGGGTAAGTCTGGCTTTTCCCAAGACTTAATAGGTTGAAGTGGGGCTCGTGCAACTTTCTTATGTGTGATGCACACCAGGCAATGAGAAATGTACTTTAAAACAAAATTTCGTAACCCAAGAAACCAAAAGTGCTTTAGAATTAGATCAATCGTTTTATCGACCCCAACATGGTTGTGTTCGTCATGAAACACACGCAAGAGACTGAGTCGATGACCCTTAGGAATGTAACAAAGGAAACGGGAAGACTCACCAGTAGGGGAGTGCTTTACATAGAGAATATCATTCTTGAGAACATATCCCGTAGCATCTAGTTGCCCGTCATTTAGTTTTTGTATTAGAACTTGAGTTTCTTCGTCGGCAGCCTGTGCAACCTGTGCCCAATTCTGAGGTTTCTGAACTGAACACACGTTGACAGGATTCCGACTTAGATAATCAGCGTGAGACATAAGAGTGCCTTTGCGATAGTCCAAACCAAAATCAAAGTCTTGCAGGTAGACCCACCATCGAGCTTCCCTGGGCAATAAATCCCTCTTGCGCTGTGTAAGCTTCAACGCATTACAGTCTGTAACGACAGTGAAGTGCACACCCACAAGGTAAGGTCTAAAATGCTGTAGAGCTTTAACCCGGCGTCATTGAGGTTGGGTCAAAATGACCCGGCTGGTTTTGAATTTAGAATATTTTTGAAAGTGTGCGTACGACGCTGCCCTTCTGTGCAGTAGCTGGAGCCAATAGTGTGTTCTAAACGTTTCTGACGAGAAATCAATGTGGCAGTCACCGAGCTGGAAGCTACACGCGTTTAATTTTCAAAAAGGTAATTTTGACCCATCCTCACAATTGACGTTACCATTTTGTGCCATTACCAAGTAATCAATTTTTATCATTGTTTATTGATTTTTGGTGTGTATGTTAACGGTTTTTTTTTTTGCTTTTCGATTTTTTTTCGACTCACTTTCGTCGATTTATGGTAAAACATATTCCTCTAAAATTTACATATTTTCAGTCTAATCTCCTACGCACATTTTTTTTATAATGTCAATCATCAAATAAGCTTCTCTTCAGTCTTCCTACACAGGGCAGGGCGAGAAGGACTATCAGACTCGTACTGACTAAAATCCACGGTGTCCTTCAATAGCCCTTTACGTTCCGGGGTCACGGTAATTCGTAAGACCCGCGACCCCGGCAGATGTTGCCCTCTAAATGAGCCCCGACATTTGCTGACACTCTTTGAGGCGCGCGTGGAACACAACGCGCCGTCGACCCGGGCATGGTCCATGGTCGGACAGCGACCGCAACAGTTTCAAGTGTGTCCGGCTAAAAGGGACCGCAAAACAAAGCACACATATCAAGCTGACCCCAAATATATTTGTCCTGAACACCTCATATCTTTTTGTAGTCACTGCGTCTCTAACGATGAGTGTAATTAGTGTTTTTATTTTTTTTCTAAAAGACATAATCCTCCAGGTTATAAAAATGCCATAAGTACACAAACATTTAAATTTTAATATTGCGTGGAAGTGTACGTTTATTTTGTTATGTTTAATTAAATCTCTATTGTAGCTGTAAAGTTTTGTTTTAAAAAATAATTAATCCTTTAGTTTACAAGAATAAAATAAATAATAATGGTCCCAAGATTGAACCCTGTGGGACTCCTGATGTTATTTGCACTGCAACAGACTGATGACCATTAACAACAACCTTTTGTTATTTTTGTTGTAGGATGAGAACCAGCGAAGCAAATTTCCCCGTATGCCATGGAATGCAATTTTATTCAGTAGGATTTCATGGTCAAACTTGTCAAACGCTTTTTTGAAATCTGTGTAAACCGCATCAACTTGTATCCGCCTGTCCATGTTTGCAAAAAGATAATTGGAAAATATTAATAGATTTGAAACAGTCGAGCGTCGTTGAACAAACCCATGTTGTTCTGGGATGATGACAGTGTGCAAGATTGGTTAGATTTTGTTGGTTTAGTGATTAGTGATTGGATACATTGTGAACCAGTCTCTCAAAAAGTTTTGACAAGGTCGACAAAATCGAGATAGGCCGGTACTGTTCAACGTCATGTTTAGAGCCGCTCTTGTGCACAGGCGTGATGTTAGCCGTTTCCACTCATCCGGGAAAACACCCTCTCTTAAGCATTTATTATACACCGTGACTTTTTAGTCGTCTTACAAAAGCAGCCCAGATCATGTATCCAATGTCTAGAACACGTTTATAATAAAAAAATAGGTATTTAAAAGATTTGAAAATTTTAAAAATAAAAGGGGTTTGCTATTTTTATTAAGGACCTTGGCATCATTTTTTTTTTTCTTTCGCCAGAGTTGAAACTTTGGGCATAATTAGACTACTACCTAAGAAGACCATAGAAAAAAAAAAAAGTTTCTAAACCGTAACCAACCAGAGATATGGCGGTTTGTATTTTGTTCTAATCTGGAGTTATTTTTGAGCTTTTGCCCGCGACTTTGCCCACCTCAACCACCTTTATGTTTAGTCTATAACTGTTTCTAAAGTCCCATCTATCTTTGTACCAAAATTCATCAACATCGGCTCAGCCATTTTGACATAAAAATGGAACAGACTTATAAAGGCAACTCGCTGTCCGGAGTTGCCTTTTATTCACTGCCCGCATGCCCGCGCCTACGGTGGCCGGAAATCGTCTTGTGACGTCGGTCGCCATGGGCGTCCACCACCGCAGTTGGGGCGGAGGGAGGACTCTGTCCTCTCCCGCACGCGGCGCGCCTCCTCCTTCGCGAGCATTACTGCTTCGCAGAAGGAGGCGACCGCTTCCCACTCCGTTTCGCCCCGCAGCATGGCCGCCTCCAATGCCGGGCGCGAGAGGTCTCTGCCTAAAGTAGGTACAGGCATAGTATATTGTTTTCAGATTGCGTAAATAATGCTTAAATATCCCTTGATTTTCTGTAAGTTTTTTTTCTAGATTTCCTCATTATCTCGTCATCATTTTTTACCAAGGTGGATTATAGTCCTTACGAATCTGATAGTCTCTTCCGCTCCACTCAAGGAGGGGAAACTCACTTTCTGATTATTTTTAACTGACTTCAAAAAAGAGTAGGTTCTCAGTTCGACCTGTGTGTACGTATATGTTTGTTTGTCCGCGATTATCTCGTCTTTGGCTGAACTGATTTTGATGGGGTTTTCAGAAAAGTGTTCGTTACATTCTGAAGAAGGTTTTCGTATATAACAATAATTGATATCTTGTGAAGTTGCTCGCATAGATTCGTTTTTTTTTGCTCATTAGGATTGTAGATTTTCAAAGACTTCATAATTATGAAGATTATTGATTAGATTTTCAAAATCTTCATAATTATGAAGATTTTTATTGAATATTATTTTTCTACAGTTTTATTATATGTATAGATTATCTAAATCATGTTTTGAAGTTGGTTCCCTTCTTTACAAAAAAAAATATCATAGTTTGAAAACAAGACGATTTTGTTTTACCCTTCTTAGTAGGTACAAAAAAAAACTTTTTGAAAAAAGGGAACCGACTTCAAAACCAAACACAAAAAAACTAAAAAATAACTTTTCTTTCGGAAGTCGGTGGCTTTGTTTTTTTGGAACGAAGTTCCTTATCGCGCGTTGCGAAAGGGTGCTAGAGCTCAAAGAGTGGAGTGGAGTGGAGTCGCCACGAATTTTTTGTTGAGTGTATACAGTAACTTCGTCCCATCCGGGTGTCTCTTAACACCTTTCAAGTTTTTTGTTTATTTCATTGACTTAGGGCCACCGACTTCCGAAAGAAAAGTTATTTTTTAGTTTTTATGTGTTTGGTTTTGAAGTCGGTTCCCTTTTTTCAAAAAGTTTTTTTTTCACCTATTTAACCGACTTCAAAAAAAAAGTAGGTTTTCAGTTCGACCTGTATGTATGTATGTATGTATGTTTGTCCGCGATTATCTCGCGTTCGGCTGAACGGATTTTGATGCGGTTTTCAGGAAAGTGTTCTATACATTCAGGAGAAGGTTTTAGTATATAACACTAATAGATATCCCGTGGCGTTGCCCGCGTGGTTCCGTTTTTGCTTACTTCGATTGTAGGTTTTCAGAGACGATTGCATGTTTGTCCGCGATTATCTCGCGTTTGGCTGAACCGATTTTGATGCGGTTTTCAGAAAACTGTTCGTTTCATTCTGGAGAAGGTTTTAGTATATAACAATAATGGATACCTTGTGAAGTTGCCATAGATCCGTTTTTGTTGCTTACAAGGGTTGTAGATTTTCAAAGACGCCGTTTATATGAATTTTTTTGTTGAATATCTAAACTAAAAAGGGAAAAATAAAAACACTTTTTTTTAAAAAGAGAACCGACTTCAAAACCAAACACAAAAAATTGTAAAATAACTTTTCTTTCGGAAGTCGGTGGCCACAGTCAATGAAATAAGAAACAAAGCCACCGACTTCCGAAAGAAAAGTTATTTTACAATTTTTTGTGTTTGGTTTTGAAGTCGGTTCTCTTTTTCAAAAAAAGTGTTTTTACTTGAGATATTCAATAAGAATCTTCATAAAGTCGGCGTCTTTGAAAATCTACAATCCTAGTAAGTAACAAAAATGGATCTATGCGAGCAACATCATCAGATATTATCCATTATTGTTATATACTCAAACCTTTCCTAGAATGTAACAAACACTTTTCTGAAAACTGCATCAAAATCGGTTCAGCCAAACGCAAGATAATCGCGGACAAACATGCAATTGTCTCTGAAAATCGTCGATCCAAGTAAGCAAAACGGATCCACGCGAGCAACGTCACGGGATATCTATAAGTGTTATACAATTAAATCTTCCCCAGAATGTAAAAAACACTTTTCTGAAAACTGCATCAAAATCGGTTCCGCCAAGCGCAAGATAATCGCGGACAAACATGCAATTGTCTGTGAAAATCGTCGATCCAAGTAAGCAAAACGGATCCACGCGGGCAACGTCACAAGATATCTATTAGTGTTATATACTAAAACCTTCTCCAGAATGTAATGAACAATTTCTTGAAACCGCATCAAAATCCGTTCAGCCAAACGTGAGATAATCGCGGACAAACATACATACATGCAGGTCGAACTGAAAACCTACATTTTTTTTTTAAGTCGGTTAAAAAGTGTAAAATAACTTTTCTTACGGAAGTCGGTGGCTTTGTTTTTTATTTCATTGACTATGGCCACCGACTTCCGAAGGAAAAGTAAGTATTTTACACTTTTTGTTTGGTTTTGAAGTCTGTTACATTTTTTCGTCAAAACGGCTGAGCCGATGTTGATGAATTTTGGTACAGAGATAGATGGGACCCTAGAAACGGTTATAGACTAAACATAAAGATGGTTGGGGTGGGGAAAGTTGCAGGCAAAAGCTAATACTTCAAAAAATCTATGAATTCCTTCAAAAAATAACTCCAGATTAGAACAAAATACAAACCGCCATATTTCTGGTTGGTTATGGTTTAGAAACTTATTGTGAACGAAATAATTGTGAATCTCCTACTTTTTTAAGTCGGTTTAAAAGATCTTCTTAAACAGTGTTATAAACATATCACTCATTATTTCTCGTAAACCTACTAGTATTACAAATACGAAATAAGTATTAAGGTATGTTCCGTTTTTACGTCAAAACGGTTGAACAGATATTGATGAATTTTGTTACAGAGATAGATAGGACTTTAGAGACGGTTATAGGTGACACATAAAGGCGGTTGGAGTAGGCAAAGCCACTGGCAAAAGCTCAGCACATCAATAAACCTATGGATTCCTACTAAAAATTACTCCAGATTTGAACAAAACAAAAACCGTCATATCTCTGGTTGGTTACGGTTTAGAATTTTTTTATTATTTTTTACGAACTTCTCATATTGCGGTCTACTAATGACCAAAATTTCATTGCTGGCGAAAGAAAAAAAAAATTGATGCCAAGAAGTTGCAAACTCCTTTAAATTCGTTATTATGACGCCAGGCGTAGTTCGAAACACCCTTGTTTCATAGAAAATGGAGATGGAAAGATCTGCCCGACTATTGCACTAGGTAGGTATACCTACATCTACAGCTTGATACGTAAACATTTTAACAGGGTGTTTCATATTTCTAATGTATTAAAAAATATATTATTAACGATTAAAAAAGAAAAAAATCTTGCCTAGAGGTATTTTAGGTCGGATACATTAAGTGGACCCTTTTTGTAAGACGACTAAAAAGTCACGGTGTATATAATAAGGAGTGGCTTATAATATATACTGCCAGCGGTGGCCTTAAGGAAAAGAGCTGGGTACCCATCGGGACCTGCTCCCTTGGATGGATCTAGTAATTTTAACTCCTTAATTATTTTATCTTATTAAATATGTAAGTTGTCGATCAAGCTAGCATTGGCATTACATTGTGTAGGCGAAGTCCAGACGGACAACGAGGGCGAACTAGGTTCAAACGAAGACTGGAAAAAATCTGAAAACATACCACAAATCTCTTCTGGTTCACTAGATTTCATGTTTTGATAGTACTCATAGAGGATGGAATGCTAGAACAATTTTTGCGAATGGATACGTACCTATGTCCAGAAGTGCTTAACACTTAATGCCGTAGGCATTCTCTAACAGTCTACCTTAGGGTGATGCAGAGATAAAACATACTGCCGTCCTTTAACAAGAATGCCGTTAAGTGACATTTTGGCATTTTTGACTTTCTGATGCCATTTTTATCAGAAAAAAAAGCTCTATCGATCTGTCTAATTACGGTTTCAATAGCTTTTATAGTTTTCGAGATATGAAAAGAAGAAATGCCGTTAAATGCACAAACATATAGTAAACCTACGCTAAAACGTAGTTATGTGACATTGCAAAGCTAAAACGCAGCTAAGGCTCCATAACTACAGGTTTTAACAATCAATTTGTGATTTGTTACCTAGCTAAATTGCCGTTATTTAAGATTCCTATTCATAAATGCCGCTAAAAGCCCTTTGCTGCATTTAAAGCATTGTATAGTACAGTTAGAATTCATAATAGCGGCAGTTATTTAAAAATCTAGCAAAATATTTGAATTATTGTAAAATACTAAATTGCCGCTATCCAACATAACTAATCTAAAATGCCGCTAAGTATACTTGCATCGTTGCACAAGAGAGGTTTTGGAGTTGATCTTTTAAGAGGTCCAGGCTCCTTCCTACTTGTGCTGATGGTGATCACCGGGGTTTTAGTGAGGTAATAATTCCACACTTCCCGGTCTTATCCCCAAAAACCAGGCGCCTTTTGAAAATTTCCCCCCAAAACAAAAAAAAGTGTTCTTGCGAGAGTAAGTTTGGGTGCTTCTGCTCCCATGGCAGCAAAGCGGGGACCGGGGTCCGGTGCGGGATTGACGCGCGACACTCTGAACTCCGTTCCCGCGTCGTTGGAAGACGGAGAAACAGGTCCTCATCAAAAAGCACGGGCGCCCTGCTTAATCTCGGCCCATAGTGCTGCTCGAATAGGTGGCTAAGCTCTTTGAAAGAGTGATTGCGGACAGCCTTGTCGGTTTCTAATGCATGAGAGCCAGTTTGATTTCAGGAGCGCTCGACTGTGGACGCCATCATACGCGTAAGAACTCTCACGACGGGGACAGTATCCCTGAGCAGAGTCTTCTTGGCGGTGTCACTAAACATCACCAACGCCTTCAACACCTTGCCATGGAGTTACACCAGGTCCGTCAGCTACTCCAGTCATCGAGGAGAGTGGAACCGGCGAGAAATATCACGTGGTGTCCCACAGAGATCGACCTTGGGCCGCTCTTGTGGAACATGGGGTACGACTGGGTGCTGCAAGTGACCTCAGCGTGTGCTACGTTGACCAGGCGCTTGTCCTAGCGCCGGGATAATCACATCAGGTGACAGACGACCTGGCAATGCAGGATCCAGCAGTTGGGGCTTGAGCTGGCGCTGCACAAGACAGAGAACGTGTGCTTTTATGGCTGTCTGAACGTGCCACTTTACGGTGTCTTGGTGGTGCTTTACGGAGTCCCAAATATGGTAGAAAGGGTTGACATCGGCGTTGAATTGACGATGAAGTATCTAGGACTCGAACCTCGAACCCCAATACGGCTGGTCACCGCGGGGTGAAGGACCACAACCCCCTAAAACTTAAAATACGTAAGCTTCCATCGACGAAAACACTACCTATAAAACACAGGAATAAACTCAACATAGCTACACTGAACACAAGATCGCTAAAATCTAAAGATGCTCTACTGGAACTGGAAAATGCTTTGGAAACAGTGAATTGGGACATCATAGGATTAAGCGAGACAAGGAGAGCGGAGGAAAAAATAGAGGAACACGAAAAGTTTATACTATACTATAGAAATGATACAGCTGGATTATATGGAGTAGGGTTCATTGTGAAGAAACTTCTCAAAAACAATATTATAGAATTCCAAGGAGTGTCAGATTGAATTGCCATTTTAAATATTAGGCTCCCCGGTCATAAAACAACAACTTCAATCGTCCAGGTTTATGCTCCAACCGAGGTTGCAAAAGATGAAATAAAAAACCAATTCTACAATGAACTTAACAAAATTATTAGTAATCTGAGTAACACTGTAATCATAATGGGAGATTTTAATGGTCAAATCGGAAAAAGGAAAACAAACGAAGACAAAGTAATTGGACCCTATACTACAGGAAAAAGGAACGCTAATGGACAGAAATTGGTAAACTTCGTTTTAGAAAATAATCTACATATCATGAACAGTTATTTTAAAAGGAAAATAGTAGGAAATGGACGTGGGTATCGCCTGATGGAAAAACCAGAAACGAAATTGACTATATTTTAACGAATAAACCAAAATTAATATTAAATATAGATGTTGTCAACCAGCTCAACTTCAATACCGATCACAGGATGCTAAGAGGTCAAATATATACAGAAGAACCAAAAACATCCAGGAAATTTATCCAAAGAACAAAAAAACCACTTACCTTGCCGATTTCCGAAAACGCACTAAAGGATCTAGAAACTAACTTAATACAAATACAAAATCTCATGAGCACTCAACAAAAATATAATGCACTAGAAGCAGAATTAAAAGAAATAGAAAATAAAGTTACGAGTAATAAAACAATAAAAGATAAATTAGGACCAGTAGCTAGAAGTTTAATAGAAGAAAGACAGAACTTGTTCAAAGATAGGAAGACAAACAGCCAAGAAATAGAAAAGATAAGTAAAGAAATTAAATTACAAATAAGAAATTTTAGGCGACATACGAGAAACGAAACAATCAACTACTACATAGAAAAAACAGGCGGAGTTAGAAAAGCTTGGCAGAAAATGATAGACAGAGTTGATTGGATCGGAAACATGGCAGTCTCAAGAGTTCCTTAACAGTTAACAACAGCTATATCGTGTTTGGGGTCATTTCAATCAGCTTGATGAGAACTTTAGACCTAGCTGAGGTATCATTGCCAACGAGGTTCTGAGGATGGTGACGGATAGCAGGCGCAAGAGGTCCTCAACAGTTAACAGCACCTTTACCGTGTTTGGGCTCATTTCACTAGTCTTGATGAAAACTTTATGCCTAGCTGGGGTATAATTGTCATCGAGGGTCTGAGTATGGTGACAGAGGGCAGCAGCAAGAGATCCTTAATAGTTAACGGCAACTATATCATATTTGGGCTCATTTCACTCATCTTGATGAGAACTGTAGACGTAGCTGGGGTATGACAGTCGTTGAGAGTCTGAGAAAGACGACAAAAAGCAGGTGTAGGAGTTCGTCAATAGTTAACAAAAAAAATATTTACTTATATTAAAAAAAAATCTTATATTTTTTTAGTTACAGAAATTGACACGAGATGGGAAACTCAAAAGTGAAAAATAAAAGCTTTTTAAAAAAAAATCAAACCGACGAAACATCGAACTGAAAAGCAAAAAATAAATTTTGAGGCGGCGCCAAAGAAACAATCAACGAATAGCTACGTCGAGCTATTCAACTACGACAAGCTATACAACGAGCTATTCTGTTCTTCAAATAGTTAATTTATAGGTTTGTTTGTTTGGCGCCGCCTCAAAATTTATTTTTTGCTTTTCAGTTCGATGTTTCGTCGGTTTGATTTTTTTTTAAAAAGCTTTTATTTTATTTTATTAGGGAAAACTAACAATTGTACAGACGCCAGCAGGTCAACCTACCCGAATCTGTCAGATTTTACCATTCAAACCTTAACCTTCTACTCTTGTGATAAGGTTGAAATTTTATTAAAGAAATCTGACAGATTGCGGTAGCTTGATGTGCTGGCGTCTGTACATTAAGTCTTAAATCTAAATGAATTAACAATAAAGTATTTTAACGTACAATCAACAACGTTTCCACATAAATTATTTATTTATAATTTATTTATTTATAAAACTTTTTGCACAAAGTAGTACAACGGCGGACTTAATGCCGTAGGCATTCTCTAACAGTCTACCTTAGGGTGATGCAGAGATAAAACATACTGCCGTCCTTTAACAAGAATGCCGTTAAGTGACATTTTGGCATTTTTGACTTTCTGATGCCATTTTTATCAGAAAAAAAAGCTCTATCGATCTGTCTAATTACGGTTTCAATAGCTTTTATAGTTTTCGAGATATGAAAAGAAGAAATGCCGTTAAATGCACAAATCATATAGTAAACCTACGCTAAAACGTAGTTATGTGACATTGCAAAGCTAAAACGCAGCTACGGCTCCATAACTACAGGTTTTAACAATCAATTTGTGATTTGTTACCTAGCTAAATTGCCGTTATTTAAGATTCCTATTCATAAAAATGCTTTGGAAACAGTGAATTGGGACATCATAGGATTAAGCGAGACAAGGAGAGCGGAGGAAAAAATAGAGGAACACGAAAAGTTTATACTATACTATAGAAATGATACAGCTGGATTATATGGAGTAGGGTTCATTGTGAAGAAACTTCTCAAAAACAATATTATAGAATTCCAAGGAGTGTCAGATTGAATTGCCATTTTAAATATTAGGCTCCCCGGTCATAAAACAACAACTTCAATCGTCCAGGTTTATGCTCCAACCGAGGTTGCAAAAGATGAAATAAAAAACCAATTCTACAATGAACTTAACAAAATTATTAGTAATCTGAGTAACACTGTAATCATAATGGGAGATTTTAATGGTCAAATCGGAAAAAGGAAAACAAACGAAGACAAAGTAATTGGACCCTATACTACAGGAAAAAGGAACGCTAATGGACAGAAATTGGTAAACTTCGTTTTAGAAAATAATCTACATATCATGAACAGTTATTTTAAAAGGAAAAATAGTAGGAAATGGACGTGGGTATCGCCTGATGGAAAAACCAGAAACGAAATTGACTATATTTTAACGAATAAACCAAATTAATATTAAATATAGATGTTGTCAACCAGCTCAACTTCAATACCGATCACAGGATGCTAAGAGGTCAAATATATACAGAAGAACCAAAAACATCCAGGAAATTTATCCAAAGAACAAAAAAACCACTTACCTTGCCGATTTCCGAAAACGCACTAAAGGATCTAGAAACTAACTTAATACAAATACAAAATCTCATGAGCACTCAACAAAAATATAATGCACTAGAAGCAGAATTAAAAGAAATAGAAAATAAAGTTACGAGTAATAAAACAATAAAAGATAAATTAGGACCAGTAGCTAGAAGTTTAATAGAAGAAAGACAGAACTTGTTCAAAGATAGGAAGACAAACAGCCAAGAAATAGAAAAGATAAGTAAAGAAATTAAATTACAAATAAGAAATTTTAGGCGACATACGAGAAACGAAACAATCAACTACTACATAGAAAAAACAGGCGGAGTTAGAAAAGCTTGGCAGAAAATGATAGACAGAGTTGATTGGATCGGAAACATGGCACACCGAAGAACTAAAATTAAGAAGACAAACAGAATCGAAATATTAAAAATTGCAACAGACTATTACCGCGAGCTATATAGTGATGAGGAAGACCAATCTGAACTAAACAAACATACTATCTGCAAGGACTGTGACGAGGAAAAGATCCCAAACATAATGAAAGAAGAAGTTATAAAAGCAATTAATACTCAGAAAAGAGGAAAAGCGCCAGGCGAAGACTGCATATCGAACGAACTCTTCAAATCAAAACGTTTATTTCAACTAGGCCAATTACAGGCACTTATGAATTGTCAAAAGACATAAAATAAAACAATTACAAAAATAGTTATGGTGCTACAGTCCCAGTCACAAGACATAAAAACTGTGAAAGTACCGTAGGTGCTCATTCCAAAGCCTAGATCTCTATGGAGAAGAATGAGCAAGAAACTCCATGGACACTCTTTTTCAATCGCCAAAATTATTACAAAACTTTTGTTACATCATTCATCATCAGATGGTACATTACGTGAGAACGATGTGGCAAGTTTATAGTGTCCATAGTAAAATGAAAAGACAATTCAAAATAAAGTTACTAATAATTAAAAATAGGCCGTGGCAGCTAAGAGATGACCAGTCCCAACTGACAGCGCCCGTTCACGAACATGACACATATATCAGCACCATTCAGCTCAACCATTTTGAAGGGAACTAAATGATCCGACATACACGCCACCATCAGCGAGACCCTTGAGTGAGCATGACATACTCTCAACTGCCAGAGTCATTCAAGTCAATGAAAGACGTAGGTTTCTAGTCAATGATAGATCTGAAGCACATGGTACTCACACAATGCTGGCTATGACGCTATATAATACTAGATAAGTACACTCTATACAATGCAAAAGATAATTTTACAATCTTCATCCGCTCCGACAATTTTATTAAAAAAAGAAAACCTACGACTGTCGTACTTAAAAAATAAAAAAAATACACAAAAAGAGACAAGCAATAAAATGTAAAGTAGGACAACAATGTCCGTCAATCAAGTAAAACAATAAAACAAATACAAACACATAAAACAAAACCAGATGACTTAACTAAGTCATAAAAAAATATAAACAATTATATGAACACATATAACTAGTCCGGAAAAAAGGAAAAATAAAGAAAAAAGAAAAGAACTAAAAACATCTGGGAAAGAGCATGAAAGCCGTCTTAACTTCATCAGAGTGACCAGCTGTTATTATCCACTAAGTAATCGTTTATGGAATAATATGCCTTAGAACAAAGGATGGATTTAATCTTTGGTTTAAACTCATTAAACGGCAAGTCTAGCAATGACGAAGGCACTTTATTGTAGAATTTTATACCAAGGCCTACAAATGAGTTATGAACCTTATCAAGTCGGTGTAAAGGAACACGTAGGTGGTGCTTATTTCTCGTGTTAATAGTGTGAAAATCACTCCGTCATCAGTTCGTCTTCCATTATGGGCGTGTTATTGCAGGTAGATGAAAAATGATATTCACAAAATATCTCACTGAATTTAACTTTTAATATTTCAACAAAACTTCACCAAAATAACTTATGATTACAATGATAATTACTGATTAAATAACGGATGGAGAATAATTAAACTTCATTCTAGAGCCAATGGGTTTGTGCATGTCGCTCGGCTGACGGTCGCCTCAAAAGTGCTCGTCACCGCCACCATGACACTTACAACTCCATTCGGTGTTACCCGCTCTAAATTAAAAGTACCAATAAAGAAATAATTCTTACACCACAGAGTATAAATAATCGAATACAACTTATAAAAAATGTTACAATAAATCAACTAAATCATCGCGCGCCGTCATATTTTAATCCACTGTCAGCTGCAGTCGAATGGAAACACGGTATAACTTTATAATCACTTTAATGAGACTTATCCGTGGTATAATTTACACGTCTTCACTCAACGAGTGCTCAAAACTCAACTGCCATGCTCCCAAGTGACCATAGACAAGAAATGTATCGTTTGACAGATAGTTGCTGTCCACCGACAAAAGTCAAGTTAACTACTAAATAATTATTTACTGTCACTTCCCTTGGGTGAATGGCAACTTTACAAAATTAAATATGAATCTACTATCTAAAATAAATACAAAATAATTATAACAATATTAAATATAATTGATAGCTAACAGTCGGCCTTTCCTGATAAATTCACGTCCCGTGAATATAGGTTTGGACGAGATAATCTCTTAATTTACGAGTACACAATCTACTTATAAATGTAACGTTCAAGTAAGTACAATATCAGTCTATTACACTACAAATGTAATACTTTTGTAACTATTCACTTTTACAACGATTATCTCACATACACAACAAAGGACATAACTTATTACATATTATTTACAATAAATCAATAAAAAAAGCCCTTCATGGCTTCAAAATTGTTCAGTCATTCCACTGAAACCTCTACATATTTCCAGTGGTTTGAACAATTACTAATACTAAATCAAAGCAATACTGAAGCCCCTTCATGTCTTCAGCATTACCAAGTCATTCCACTGAAACCTCTACATATTTCCAGTGGTTTCACCAACTACTAATACTAAATCAAAGCAATACTGAAGCCCCTTCATGTCTTCAGCACTACCAAGTCATTCCACTGAAACCTCTACATATTTCCAGTGGTTTGACTAATTACACAAAAGCTGTAATAACTAATTTTAATAAATAATCAATTAACCAAATTCTAATTCAAATTTATGATTACAATTGGTCATTAAAATCTTTGCAACAATCAAACAGGTACATTAGTTTCTTGATTGGAGAGACTATCATCATCATCATCAGATTCGTTATTGGTCTTATTGAACACTAACCATGGGTGGATCTTGTCTACAGAAAAAGTACCGGTAAAAGGACGGTTACCCTTTCGAGACAGCGGGGTATCTTCGATAACATACCTATCATTGTCCAATACCGCCACGATGCGATAGGGACCACGAAGCTTGGGGACAAACTTTCGACTTTGCCCGCAGGAAGGGATCTCTCTTTCTATTCTGACTAGATCACCTACTGCGTATACAACTTTCTTCCTATGTTTGTCAAAGGATGCTTTCTGATTGGTCTGATCTTTAGCTATGTGTTCGGAAACCTTATTACGAATGGTTTCTAGTGTGTCGTCATTATGAGGTTCCCCGTCATGTGTGGTAAGCAAAAGAGGGGAATCATTGGTCCCAATTAATTTAAAACCGAACAATGCCTGGGATGGTGTTGTTCCCGTTCCTTTATTGAGCGTATTATTTAATGCCCATTGAATTTCTGAAACAGTTTCGTCCCACAGTTTCTCATTTTTGTTAAAATTTTTAGCACTAAGTGCAGCGAGCACGGTTCTATTGTATCGCTCAACTTGTCCGTTTGCTCGCGGTGTAGCGACAGAGTTTAATATGTGCTTAACCCCTAATGAATTCAGAAACTCCTCAAACTTCCTGGAAGTAAAAGAGGTTCCCCTGTCCGATATAATTCTTTGCGGCACACCGAAAGTATGGAAATAATTTTGTAATGCTTTAATACTGTTACGAGCTGGGTATTGGGATAAATTAATTACACCAATTAAAACCAAATACAACTTTATTCACAGGCAAATCACAAATTAAAACAATCACAAAACACTACTCAACACTTTAACACTTATACACACTCTTAATCACACGTAGAACTCACTTAGATATCGCTTGTATTTCACTTCGAGTCGCCTCGATCGTAGTCAAAACTACACTGACTCGGTCGCCGATCGGCGCCCCTTTTTATACCTCGGCCGGACCCACTAGATGTTTCTAGAAGGTGGTCGAATGTTCTGGAAACATTTTTTGACTTCGATGTAAACCCATACCTTCTGGAACATTCTAGAACCATCTCGAAACATCTAGAACAGGGTAGAACTTTCTAGAAATTTCCTGACCGAACTTGAGTAGAATTGTCGAGAACCTTGTGGAACTTTCGAGAACCTCATAGATAGGTCTCGCAATTCGATCGACGTAACACTGCCCCTTCCTTAGACATGCTCGTCCCGAGCATCGTTGGTCCCGTTGTATCGCGCCAAACGGTCAACATGGACAATCTTGGGCGCGCCACGTAGACCCTTTTGTATCCGGTAGGTGACGTCGTTAATCCTGGTCACGACTCGGTATGGCCCATCCCATTTTGCTTGTAATTTAGGAGACTTCCCTTTGCTACGCACTGGGTTATGCAACCACACAAGTGACCCCTCGTCGAAATCTCTATTGTTTGTCTTCCGGTCGTATCGGGTCTTCATCTTTTCAGACATTTGTTGGCCGGATTGTCTGATATGCTCATATACATCGTTCAACTTGTTACGCAAGTCATTTGCATAATCGGTTACACTGCATGGAGTATCAGGAGAGGTTCCGGTGATGAGATCAGCAGGCAACCGTAATTCCCTTCCAAAGTTCGCGAAGGCTGGTGTCACAGCTGTACTTTCGTGAACTGCACTACGGTATGACAGAAGAAATGGCTGTATGTGCTTATCCCAATCTCTTTGCCTGCTTTCCACAACCTTGGCCAGGTATCTCTCCAACGTTTGATTGAACCGCTCCACCATTCCATCAGATTGTGGATGGTAGGAAGTCGTTCTAGTCTTGTGAGTACCCATCAGCCGACAAGTCTCCTGGAATACTTGTGATTCAAAATTCCTTCCTTGGTCGCTGTGTATTTCCAAGGGTACTCCAAAACGACAGAAGACCTCCTGAACCAATTTATCTGCGACTGTTGTAGCTTCCTGGTTAGGAATGGCGAAGACTTCTGGCCACTTTGTGAAGTAATCCATGACAACCATGAAGTACTTGTTCCCGTTTTCACTTTCTGGAAATGGTCCTGCCACGTCTAGTGCTATCCGTTCCCACGGGGCTCCAACGTTGTATATCTGCAAAGCACCTCTGCTGCGTGTCTGGGGTCCCTTCACAGCCGCACAACTGGTACATTTCCGACACCAGTCCTCCACATCTTCACGACAATGGATCCAGTAAAATCGCTCACGAATTTTCAGTAGGGTCCTTTTTACACCCATATGTCCACCTGAACATCCGTCGTGGTAGAGCCGCAACACATCCGGTACTTTGGCTCTGGGGACAACCATTTGTAAGTGACAGTTGTCTCCTCGAGCGTTTTCCCATTTACGGCACAAGACTCCTTCCTGGATAACCAAGCTGTTCCATTGCGCCCAATAACTCTTAGTGATGGAACTCATCGCAGCTACATCACTCCACTTGGGTTTAGGAGCACCAGCTTTAATCCAGTCGAAAATTGGTTTAATGTCTGCGTCATTTTGCTGAGCATGCTGTAAGGTTTCCTTCCATTCGTTACTGAGATCCGTTCTTAGCATTCTAACAGGCATAACCTCCTTGGCCTCTTGCCTGTTGCAGTGCTTACAGTCTTCATGGCAAGGTCTTCTAGACAGTGCATCTGCGTTACCATGTGCCCTCCCACTGCGATGTTCAGTTACGAAGTCAAACTCTTGTAGTAGCTCAATCCACCTCGCCACCTGTCCCTCTGGATTCTTGAATTGCAATAGCCACTTTAATGCGGCATGGTCCGTTCGCAATAAGAATTTTCGTCCCAGCAGATACTTACTGAAGTGCTGCAAAGTCTTTACTACCGCAAGTAATTCCCTTCTCGTAACGCAGTAATTTCTTTCTGGTTTCGATAGAGATTTGCTGTAGTAAGCTATAACAACTTCCTGATTTCCTTTCCGTTGAGACAACACCCCACCAATTCCAGTATTACTTGCGTCTGTGTCAACTATGAAGTCATTTTCAGTGTCAGGATAGTCAAGAATAGGTGAATTGCACAGACGTTTCTTTAATTCCTGGAATGCGATATCCCACTTCTGACACCAAATGTTACGAGCTGGGTATTGGGATAAATTAATTACACCAATTAAAACCAAATACAACTTTATTCACAGGCAAATCACAAATTAAAACAATCACAAAACACTACTCAACACTTTAACACTTATACACACTCTTAATCACACGTAGAACTCACTTAGATATCGCTTGTATTTCACTTCGAGTCGCCTCGATCGTAGTCAAAACTACACTGACTCGGTCGCCGATCGGCGCCCCTTTTTATACCTCGGCCGGACCCACTAGATGTTTCTAGAAGGTGGTCGAATGTTCTGGAAACATCTTTTGACTTCGATGTAAACCCATACCTTCTGGAACATTCTAGAACCATCTCGAAACATCTAGAACAGGGTAGAACTTTCTAGAAATTTCCTGACCGAACTTGAGTAGAATTGTCGAGAACCTTGTGGAACTTTCGAGAACCTCATAGATAGGTCTCGCAATTCGATCGACGTAACAATACTATGTATACTCTTTGTACTTTTAACTGGGTTAAGAATTACATATTTTGTAAATGCGTCTATTATTAGTAACAAATAAGAATTCTTTTTCTTACTACGGACGAATGGACCCAAATGATCTATGTGCAGTGTATGGAACGGGCGTTCGATTTTTGGTATAGGATGTAATTCTCCAGACTTTTTACCGGCAGGGATTTTTGTATGAGCACATTCAAGACATGAATCGACATACTTTTGAACAAATCTTCTCATTTTAGCAAACCAATATTGACTTTTAATTTTATCAAAAGTCTTCTCAAAACCAAAATGTCCCAACATATTATTGTACAACCATTTAACACTTAAATTAATGAATTGTACCCTATATACTAAGTCCTCCTTTTTTTTTTGTTGTTGTACATGCCTTTGTGAGTGAAATAAAAATTATTATTATTATTATTAAAAAAAAAAAAAAAAAATATATATATATCATGATTAGTTCTGAGTAAATGCCATCTTATTCCTTTAGGTACAACCCATCGATTACCCTCAGGCGTTTTCCTGTATAGCATTCCGCGTTTAACTATAAAGTTGTTTTTAATTTCAATAATATTATCAGTTTCTTTATCGTTGAGTATCGTTATTATTCTTTGTAATTCAGAATCATTTTGTTGAGCTGTAGTGATCCAATTGGTATCAATTAATCTAACTTCTGTCTGTTTGTTTTGCTGAACAGGATTACGACTAAGGGCGTCGATATGCCCCATTTTGAGGCCAAGTTTGTAAATAATATTAAAATTATATTCTTGTAAAGTATTCCACCATCTAGCTACTCGCGGTATCATATCTTTTTTTTCAAATGTTGCTCTAACAGAGTTGCAGTCGGTAACGATTGTGAATTTGAGACCTAATAAATATACTCGAAATTTCTGTACTGAAACTACAACAGCTAGAGTCTCCAAGTCATAGGAGGTGAAGCGAGCCTCTTCGGGCGAAGTTTGTCGACTGTAATAGGCAACAGCGCTAAACGGGGAATCTCTTTTTGGCCTTTCCATTAATATTCCGGCAATACCTAATTTGGATGCGTCAGTATGAAGTTGGGTTTCGTAAGTCGGATTGTAAAAGGCAAGTACGGGGCGTTTTGTCAACTCCTTTTTTAATATACGAAAAGCCTCTTCTTCGGAGCTTCCCCAATGCCAGTTGGAATCTTTTTTTAAAAGTTGAGTTAACGGTTTCGCGATAATGGAAAACCCCTTTATGAACCGCCGGAAAAAGCTTGATAAACCAAGAAACTGACGGACTTTGTGTTGATCCGTTGGACGAGGAAAATGTTCTACAGCCTCTATTTTGTGCTGTCCAGGCCTTATTCCCCGTTCATTTACTTCGAACCCCAAGTAATTAATGGATCTCATAAAAAAGTGACATTTTGCAAGTTTTAAGGTTATACCAGAAGTTCTAAATAGTTCTAATGTATTTCTTAACTTCTCAAACCCTTCCTCTATAGTCTTTGACGGGATAATTACGTCATCCATGTAAGCAAATGCATCTTTGAAACGCGCGTTTCCCAGGATGTTATTGATGGCTCGTTGAAAATTTGATGGGGCATTAGCTAACCCGAAAGGCATCCGGTTAAACTCAAAGTGGCCATCAGGTGTAACAAAAGCTGTTAAGTGTTTGGATGTCTCAGCAATACATATCTGGTAGTAACCGGATGCAAGATCTAAAGTAGTGTAAAACTTGAAACCAGATAAATTGTCTAATTGATCATCAATTCGTGGCAACGGATAATGTTCTTTGATTGTTTTTTTGTTTAAGGCTCTAAAATCTATACAAAGTCTATAATCCCCAGTCTTCTTTTTTACTAATAAAATCGGAGATGCATAATCTGACGTGGATGGTCGTATTATTCCGGAATCCTCTAATTCCTTGACGTTCCGAATGAGCCAACCTATAGGGCCGGTATACCACGGGAATAGTGTCACTTAAATGGATATTCATTTCAATCCCTTTAACACACCCTAGTTCTTTGGTTGAGAATGCAAAACAATCCCTGTAATCATTTAATAAATTAAGCAATGACTCATGATCCTTTCTTCTTAATTCGTCACCTATATTTACTAGGGAACCTTCAATAGTAGGATTGGGCAAATCTTCGTTGTTATCTACAATTCTATTGATGCAGTACGATTGCATTTCTGAAAATGGGCTTGCGCGAACCAATACTGTACCTCGTTTCAAAGGAAACTCGAGAAATTGCAACCCCTTTACTATAACCTGACCTTGTCCATCTGTCAATGTAACTAAGCTTTGAATAACTTCGTACTCCCTATACGGTTCGCGACTCAAACTTGATTCTATAAGCACATCACCATTATATTTCATTTCGGAATAAATATCGACACAGGTATATCCCTGTATTTTAATATCATCTAATACACGTAATGTAATCTTCGAAAGCTTTGACATATTTCTGTCTTGAATTTTTATTATTTCGTTAGTTTTAATAACGATAACGTGATCCTGCTCAGTAAAGGTTTTTTTTTTTTTTTTTTTTTACGTGGTAAAATCATCAAATGAGTCCTCCAACCCCGGGCAGGGCGGGAGGGACTGTCAGACTTGTACTGACTAAAATCCACGGTGTCCTTCGGTAGCCCTTTGTGTGCCGGAGTCGCGGTATACGTATGTCCCGCAACCCCGGCAGGACTGTGGCCCTCTATAGGGGGGCCCCGTCACTATGCTGACGCTCCTTGAGGCGCGCGTGGGACACAACGCGCCGTCGACCCGGGCATGGTCCTTGGTCGGGCAGCGAGTTGCCCTTTACTCGCCGCCCGCATGCCCGCGCCTACGGTGGCCGGAGATCGTCCCGCGACATCCGTCGCCGTGGGCGCCTACCACTGCGGCTGGGGCGGAGGGAGGACGCTGTCCTCTCTCGCTCGCGGCCTGCCTCCTCCTTGACGAGCATTACTGCCTCGCAGAAGGAGCTGACCGCTTCCCACTCCGTCTCGCCCCGCAGCATGGCCGCAACCAATGCCGGGCGCGAGAGGTCTCCGCCTATCGCAGCCGTGAGGACACGTCGGTGCTCCGCCCAAGCTGGGCAGTCTTGCACGGTATGCTCCACCGTGTCTTCCGGGCGATCCTCGCAGTGGTGACACCCGGGCGTTTCCTCCTTTTTTAACTAGGCTTTGAATAACTTCGTACTCCCTATACGGTTCGCGACTCAAACTTGATTCTATAAGCACATCACCATTATATTTCATTTCGGAATAAATATCGACACAGGTATATCCCTGTATTTTAATATCATCTAATACACGTAATGTAATCTTCGAAAGCTTTGACATATTTCTGTCTTGAATTTTTAGTATTTCGTTAGTTTTAATAACGATAACGTGATCCTGCTCAGTAAAGGTTTGACCCAATAATAGAGGAACTTGTAATAAGTGATCAGAGACTATAAGTATTGGTACTACTGCCTTCACGGAATCTATTTCAATGTTTACGTCACATTTTCCTAAACAATTAACCATGGAATCTCCAAAACCTCTTAAAACTGGCAAATTAGTCTTTGAACAAGTGGTTGTTAGGTTACGAGCAATCGATTCCTTCAACATGGAGCATTGACTTCCAAAGTCAATAAAACAATCTAATGTTACACCATTAACTAAAGCGGATTTAAAATACTTGGATTCATTTTTATGTTCCGTGGAAATAACTAGGACCTTTTTAGGCGTTGCATCCTTTTTATTGGGACAATCGTTATCTAAATGACCTACTTTATTACAATCAGTACACCGTTTGATTGTTTGCTTGCACTTATAATACGGGTGACCTTCTTCGCCACAGTTGTAGCATTTAGCTGAGGATTTTGTCGTATTGTTTTCAGCTCTATTAGCTTTATTACGTTTGTTGTCAATTATGCTTGCCTGCTGCACTATTTTGTCTACTCTTTTGTTAATTTTTACTCCCTTCAAGTATACTAATAATTTATCAAGATCGGAGTATTGTGCTGCTTCCGCGCTTGTTCTTATAGAACGATCTTCGATACCAAAAAGTATGCAATCGATGGCATTCTTGCCAGTAATATTACACCTATTCAGTAGCACTGTCTTATCATAAAAATATTCCTCCAATGAGTCACCAAAACGCGCTTTACAAGCTAGCATATCCGAACAACTATGCGTAACTCTCGTCGCTCGGAAAAGCTGAACGGAGTTTGTTTTGCCATTCAGACCATGAAAACATAACACTAGGTAATCCTTGGTACCATTTTTGAGCAAAACCTACAAGTTTTGGTAATGCATAATGACTGGTTTGCCTATCTGACCAATTATAAATTTGTGCACACTCATTTACTTTGGTTATCCACATTTCTATGGTCTGGTTACGTTTTGATGGGTCGAACTCGGGAATAACATTAAAAACGGGGAAACGTTCACAGTTTCCATCAGCCTTCATGGTCTGAACAACATCTTTTAACATTTGTGCAAATAAAATTTTATCACTGACCTGTTCGGCAATGTTACTATCACCTTGTAAGAGCTTCGTGTTGCTGCGGCGTCGCCTGGAACCGCTACGACTGCGCTGCGTACGACTATGCCTGCGACGCGTGTCGCCACGACTGCGCCTGCGCCTCTCATCATTTCCGCTACGTTGCGTACTGCCGCGGCTGCGCCTCACATCACTTCGGCTGCATCGCGTACTACTGCGACTTGCGCCGCTCCGGCTGCGCTCCGCACCGCTTCGGCTGCGCACTCCACTGCTGCGGCTACGACCCGCATCGCTCCGGCTGCGTCTCGTACCTCTCCGGCTACAGCACGCACAGCTCCGGTTGCGCCTCGCCCGACTACGGCTGCGGTGGCAGTTCCTGGAGCTGCGTTGGGCACCACAACGACTGTTCAGTCCACAGATATCTTAAAGAAGGAGATATGGCGTGGAGTTTAAAATGTATAGAAAACCAGTGAAGTCGCAACAGCCCCACCATAACGATAATATTGCATATGTAGTTCTATCAAAACAATACTACGAACAAGTGCACACAGGCGCCATCGATAACTCAGTCATTTAAATATAAACCTTATTCTTAAAACCACAGCGTACTCTTTTTCCGTGTAACTTACTCACACTAACAATTATCATTGTGTGTTGTCGCGACACACGGGGGGCGGTACTACTCCCGCTCAAATACCACGGACGCACCACGCGACATTACGGCTTGATGAGGTATCGTTATGTCAGCTTTACATTGCTTGTCTAGTCACTCAGTGATAATGTAAGATCGTTGTAAAAGAGCAATGTATTTAATGAAAAACAATACAGTCGGAGTAATAAAGGAAACAAAAATAAAGTAGTCCAATTCAATTTCTGGACAAAACGCTCAGGACCAGGTTTCAACGACACGCCCCCTTACCACTTCTCCTGTTTTTAATATTTCTGTGGTTCAGTCGCACAGTGCTGCGACTGCGAGACTTTTCAGCACCGGAAGCCAGCTTGGGACCTGGAGTTTCCAGGCACCTGCCTCGGTTGCTTGCTTGACGTTCCATTTGATTACAACTGGAATTATAATTTTATACACGAGTAAACCATTATCTAAACTGTTATTTTTAATTGTGAAATAAAATATTAACACATCTGAGTTTTATTTTCCAAAGTAATATTCCGTACTACTTTTTACTATTGCTTTCTAATGTTTAAAACACTTGCTTTGTTGCTCAAGTGTTGGTAGCGCCATCTCCTTTTATTTCCACAAACCCTTTGGTGGCGCCATCTCTTTTTATTCCCACAAACCCTTTTTTTTTATTTGATGCAAGTATCAGAACGGGCGATGAAAGCGCCCTCTTCCCTTTTAAAAACGCACGCCCGACGCCTACACGCCGTCGTCGAAGAGTCAAAAAAGAATCGTGCTGCTGGAAGGCCGCGCGCGCACCGCTCCGCGCTCGCGCCGTATTCGTACCGCGCCGCATTCGTACCGTGCCGCATATAAAACTGTTGTGAAGCCACCCGCGGGTGTGATCGAGTGATTGTGAGCAAGGAACTCTGTGCTGTAGCGTGAAGACGCCAACGGTCGCCATCTTATCCCAGCCCGACAAGAGGAAGAAGAAATAAGCCAGGTAGGCGTGCTTCCCTTCTCACTCCGAACCCACTAATCGCCCGTTCATCATCAGCCCATAGCTTCTAGGCGATTACCAGCCATCCTTTTCAATATACAGTCCACTTAAAATAAAAACAAAATTTCGCAAATCGCTATACATGGCGTAATACGCGCCATTTTGGTCCTTTTCGAGCGGATTAAATATCCATTTTGCTCTAATCGAGCGGATTATATCCATATTCTCGATTATTCGCGTAGGTATCTTCTAGAAGTGCCTACCTAGGTAGTTGTAGAACCTATCTACACTCCTAGATAATAAAATTTACCCAATACGTGGTTACTTCCCGCATCGCAGTAGGTAATATACTCTTACGTAGCTACCTACTACAAAACATAATTATTAATTATTTGAACTTTAACAATCGTCTTGTAAATTCCTTATTTCAAGCGCCTTTTAGTTCTACCGCCTTTAAAGTTGTTGTTGCATTATTATTATATAAGAATAACTACCGCATAGCCGCTTAATAGGTACCTACTTATTTAAGTTTAACACGGTTTAATTAATTTACCCACATAAACATGTCGAATAAAAATAAGCCATGTATTTCGGAGGATAGCGAATTGACTATCTTGGAAGCTAAACGTAATATTTTATTTGAGCGTATTCAAAACATTTACGAGCGTTCAAAGACTGCAAATTCTACCGAAGTTAGCAGGGAATCATTCCTTAGCTACTGTGTGACTGTAGATAATATTCGATCTGAATTTCATAGTTTATTGGACGCTTATAACACAAAATTACTTTCTATCAATTCTGATACCCAGCCGAATTATCAGGCGTACACCTCATTCGAAGATTTATATTGTATCATTAAACGCATACAGTCACAGTTAGAAGGTAGACAGTCCGCACAAACCAGTGCTGGTCACCCGGCCCCGTCCGTCCGAGCACCGAGACTGCCTGCAATCGAACTCGTGTCATTTGATGGCGATATACGGAACTGGCCATTATTTTATGCAAGTTCAAATCAACAGTGCACGACAATGGCTCTTTGACAGATGCTGACAGGTTGTACTATCTAATAGGTAAGCTGTCGCCGAAAGCGCAATCCGTATTCGCAGGTGTCACACCCAATGCTGAGAATTATCAGGTCATATTTCAGTCGCTCCTTGATAGGTACCAGGATACTCGTGTCCTCGCAAGTACGTACTTGGATCAAGCCCTAAATCTTAAATTGTCAGGTCCCGCGTCATTAACTAATTTCCAGTTGTTCATTGACAACTTTGTAACAGCAGTCAATTCCCTTAAAAACTTAAAATTAAAAAACCTTTCCGACTTTATGTTGTTACAATTCGCAATGAAAAAGTTCGATACGGAAACCATTCGTGCGTTCGAGATGACGGAACGTAGTCATGAAATACCCACACTAGATAGTTTTGTTTCCTTCATCAAGGATCAGTGCCGAATATTTAACATGACGCAGCCTAGTCCATCTAGCTCGTCAAGTAATAATAATAGTAAACAAAAGTCGACTAAATCGCGAAATAATAACTCGGTCCCTAATCCGCAATCTTACGTAGCATGTTCGGAATCTAATAATAATAATCCGCTTAAGTGTCTGTGCAATGATATTGTACATGAACACTTTTATAAATGTTCCGCTTTTAATAATTTAACTCCGACTGCTCGTTTTAAGTGCGTAAAAGAAAATAAAGCTTGTGTTAATTGTTTAAGTATAAAACATAAATCAAGCGATTGTTCAAGCAAAACCAAGTGTCACTCATGCAATCAGCGCCACCATACGTTATTGCATTTCGATAAAAAATCTTCATCTCATGAACCCGGTAACGACCTAGTTTCTAGCCCACCTGTTTCTACGTCATCACCGCAGGGACAGGCTGCTCGCGCTCGTACAGCGGCGCCTGCCCCTCCCGCGTCTCAGCCCGAAGTTTCTTTGTGTGCTACGTCTGTCGCGCTCGCACGCAGGCAGCGCTCACGCACTTGCGAAGCCAAGCAGCAATGTACGGCATCCAATACGATATTGCTAGCAACCGCGCAGGTTATCATTTACGATGTAAACAAAACTCCGTGCGTGGTCCGTTGTTTGCTTGATAGTGCATCACAAAGTAGTTTTATTACTTCGGATTGTTTTAAACGTCTTGGACTGTGGAATAACTTAAAAAATACTAACTTGGTAGTTAAGGGAATCGGTGGTCCAGAAAAATCATGTAAGGGTTCCGTAGATATTAAAATACATTCGCGTTTTAATAAACATATTAATTTTAACGTTTCCTCGCTTATCGTGGAACGCATAACGGACATATTGCCAAACGATCATGTGGACGTGTCCTTACTTACGCACCTCAAGTCATTGCCGCAGATGCCGACTTTGGCCAGCCGGGGAATATCGATGTTTTGATCGGGGCTTCAGTATTTCCGCACTTATTACTACCTAATGTTGTACGTAATAATAATAAGCTATATAATTTATCTCCCGCTATTGAGACGGTACTTGGGTATGTGGTTATGGGTTCCGTACCTACATCACATACTTCTCATTATACTACGTCTTGTTGTTCTGTTCTTCAAGAAAATAATATTGATTCTCTCCTCAAGCGATTCTGGGAGCTTGAAGAGATATCCGCACCGCCCTTGCTGAGCCGCAAGGATCTCGAGTGTGAAGAACATTTCCGCGCTACCACTGTTCGTGACGACAGTGGCAGATATACTGTGGCATTGCCATTCTGTGGCGACCCTTATTCGCTAGGCGACTCGTACGCTGCTGCGCTTAGACGGTTTTATTGTTTAGAACGAAAACTTGATGCATCGCTTAAATTGCGCGGCGCCTACAATGACGTCATGCGTGATTACATAAATAAGGGTTTTTTGAGTCCGTTTGTTAACAGCGAGAGCAATTCTCTTCCTTCGTATTATATCCCGCATCACGGTGTAGTTCGCGAAGATAAGGCTACCACTAAACTTCGTGTGGTTTTAGACGCTAGTTGTCGAACTACATCGGGTCAATCGATCAATGATATTATTTTGCATGCCGGCCCTAATCTACAGGGTGATTTATTTAACATCATAATTAATTTTCGTCTTTTTCGAATTGCTCTCTCGGCTGACTGCCGCCAAATGTTTCTCAACATCGGTGTTCGAGAATCTGACCGTAGATTTCAACGAATCTTTTATCGTTTTGACAATAATGAACCTATAGCCGTGTATCAGTTTAATCGTGTTTGTTTTGGCATGAAGTCCAGTCCATATCACGCGTTACGAGTTGTCCGCCAGTTGATCGCTGATGAAGGCGACAACTTCCCCGCTGCCGCAGCTGCTGCTTCTTCCGCTTTATATATGGATGATATCGCCTGCAGCGTCAGATCCGCTCCGCAAGCAATTTCGCTTTGTGAAGAGCTTATTCAGCTTTTCAAGCGAGGCCAATTTGATCTTGTCAAATGGACAAGCAATTCTAAAGAGGTTAGTAGGTTAAAATTGGGGATTCTGTATCACTCGCTCTCGCGCAGTCGCTCGAGCTGCGTGATACAGAATCCCCAATTTTATAATCGAGAACTAATTGTGTAATTGGGGGCTTCTGTATCACTCGCTCTCGACATTTTCTTCATAATTGCGGATTGACTAATTGATGTATTTTTAGCCACTACGGTATGTAAAAGTAACTTATAATAGTTATTAATAATACTATGATTAAAAATGTTGTGCTGTAAAATATAATATATAATAGAAACTGTAATTATCCTCAAAACAAAACATTGAAGAAAACGGATAGCATATTGCATCTAATAAATGCATTCATATACATAAGTACATCAAGCAGCGGTCATCGGATAATGCTCGGCATCATCAAATGATCGGCATCGCTCGATTTATTGAGCGCTACCACATGAGTAAAGTGGCGCTACAGCGTTCAATATATAAGCAACCGTGCAAGTGTATGTCATCGGTGCTTTGGGATACGGATAGAAATCCAGAAAAAGAATTGAACTCAAGATCTAGTATTAAACTGTATTATGGAGATAGAGTAATTGATTATTTTAAAAAAAGAATGTAAGAAATCATAAAAACCAAAACTGGAACAAATTTTCATATGTTCTGTGCGGGAATCGAACCCGAAAAAAAAACACTTTTGATGCATTCGATAAGACATGTATTAAACCTACTATTTACATTGTGATGTAGCACTCTTAGCCAATGCGCCAAATGTGTTTTTAAAGATGTGACAAAATATTGCACTACTTTGTCCTTTCGTTACTAAAGTTAATATTTAATTTATTATGTTTTGGAACTACAAACATAATGTAATAAGTTTCTAATTCCAGTGCAACCAAAAATTATAGTTAAGATCTTTTTCTTTGCATTTTCAATAGCTCCAGATGATTGTTCTAAAATAGATCTAATTCTTACAAAGTTTAAGTTCATATTGCTTTCAATAAAAATAATGCGTTTTACCTGTATTACGTACACAAGCACATTGTTAATATCGACATGTTTAGACTTGACTACCAAGCATAATGTTTAGTTCTAATAGGGATTATAGTATTTTTTTTTTTTGGCTTTTTTGTATCGACATGTTAATGAAATATATTTGCTATCATTATTATTAATAGAATAAGTAAAGGGTAATAATAATAATTATTAATATTTAAAAAAAAATCTTGTCTTTACTTATTTCTTTAAAAAAAAAATCTTTAAACGCTTTTGAAAATATATTAAAACAATTTTTTTTACATTATTTTTAAATCATATTGATTTATGATTGAGAAACGGCAACATTTTATAAATTTTAAAATAAAATGATTTATATTTATCATTATTGCGAGTATACTGTGATGAAAAACAAGTATTTTTTAAGAAGCTTTTATGAATGATATTATATTATGATTTGTCGGCATTATGTGATTCAAACACATATGGACGATTTTTCTTTATTTTTTGGTAAGTATGTCTATTTAAAATCTTTTTTTTTATCATGTCATGCATTTTTGGAATATCTTTGGAATATTATTTCCTAAATAATAAGATAAGTAAATATCGGCGGCAGCAGATTAAATATTTATTTTTCATGCAAAGAGTAGTCAATAGATATATCAAGGTTTATTATTATTTTGCCTGGTCACTACTACTTTTCAAATTTATAAAAACAGGATAATTTAAAATTTTAACAATATAGGCCTAATATCTTAATATGAAAGTCAATTTATAATGGGCGCTTAATTATGTTAGTATTACAAACCATTTTAAATAAATCTGCATCAACTATCTAGCTTTACTTGCGAGTACATATCATTGCCTTATAAAAATTTCGTATCAAATTGATGCGACGGAGCGTCGCCGCGGTAGTATTGCATCCAAATTTGTAAGGCAAGGCTTTGTTTACATTGAAGTGTCCAATTTTAACATACGACAATTAAAACTAAGCTTTACACTAGATGGCTATAGAGTCTTATTTATAATAAATGAATTACATTGTGTTAGCTTCAAAATTAATATCATTGTAGAAAATATTACTCTAATCACCGCTTTATAATTTTAGACTATAAAATGTCACTGCTTATGGTGTTCTGAAATACTTCATAGATACCATTTGCCGTAGATACTGCTTAGGCGTTAAGTATGTATGTATTAATATTTGGTTCATACAGCGGAAATATTATTTATATTTCTGCTTTTTTTTTTTACTTTTACTAACTAATTTCTTTTTTGCAGGTCTTCAATAAATCCTTTTGAGTCTGATGAAGAAGGACCTTCTACATCAAAAACAAAAAAAGCGAAACCTCGTGCGCTAAAAAAATCTCTTACTCTAAAGCCGAAAAAAAAGCCGCCAACATTGGAAAGTGACTCGGGGTCGGAGACCGATGCAGGGCCGACCACTAAGAAAAAGAAGTTAAATGTCTTCCCTGATTCTGAGGTGAGTCTAAATAATACATCTTTCCTTTTTCTCTGTTTGGTGCAGGTACACACGGCTACACATCATGCTATACAAAACCAGTATAGGCTGATCGTTGTTTGAGAGGAAGCATCATACAAACGAGACCGCGATAAATTGGTTTTGTATAGCTTGATTTATAACCGGGTGCACATAATTGATTTTTATACTTATTTCTTAATAACTCTGATTAATATCTGGGTGTCTGGTTGTGATTTAACTATAATATGTGTGTATTTATAAATTATTCAAGTATGTATATCAGTTGTCTGGTTACCATAATACAAGCTCTGCTTAGTTTGGGATCAGATGATCGTGTGTGAGCGTTGTCCCAAGATATTTATTTATTTTTATTTATATATTAGATAAACAATTTGTCGCATCGTGAAATTTTATATATAGTGATTGAGTTAACTTTTCATTTCTTATTACTTATTACAGGATGAAGAATTTGCACCCGTGCGAGCTGCCACTTTGAAAAATTTCCTGTCGCGTCGGGTAGCTTCCGGTAATAGTCATCAAAGTGACCCTACCAGGCAAGGCGAATATTACCTCGAAGTGCGCATCTCAAGCTGTCGCGAACTGGAGGCGGTAACTGACAACAGGTGGAAACATTCTCTAATTAGTTTTAAAACTGCCGTAGATGTCAAAACGCCCACATGGAAGGCAGTTACCCAGCTGGTCTCAGCTGTTAAACAAGATTTTCGCAGTATTCCTCCAGTTCTATACCCCTCTAAAATGTAATGACCTTTTTTATTATACCTATGCATATTCATTTCATATATCACTTTCTTTTTTTGAATACTATTATTATAACTTTATCGTTTGTTGTAATGGGTTTAATGTAATTTTAATGCTATATTTCTTGCAGATAAATCAATAACACAAAGACGATAAACCAAAAACCAATCAAACAAAGACAATAAACCAAAATTAAGTAATAGTTAATAAATAAAAACTATTAAACACATTGATGATAAACAAATATAAAACTAAAAACAAAATCTATAAATAATGAAAGCACAAAAACCTAATTAATATATTTGCATTAAATTGCCATTTTAAAAAATCAGTAATACCTATATCCAAATCAATAAAATTATAGCATAAAAAAATCATTTAATACATATAAATTTAGAAAAGAGTAAAAGAAAAAAACTCGTAATCCCATAAATAAAAAGAAAGATCTTTTAATAACATTTATCAATTAGCAATAATTTGAGAGCTTTTTCTTAAATCAAAGAAATAAATTAATTATCAGTACTACATAGAAAATATATTTAAAAAATTTTTAGACACTTACAATGTATTTTTGCCAGGCCTGTAATGTGTACGTAAAACAATATTCGAGTCATAAAAAGTCCAATATTCATAAATCAAATAACTTGCTGCAAACTAAACTTGCTAATGTTCGTATAATTGCATGTGCTTTTAAAAATAAAATTGTCAGTTACAAAATAGATCCTCAAAATAGAACAATTTCACCTGAACTTTTTTTCAATGATATTTTACGCACATGCTACTATCTTCTTAAAGAGAAATTGAAAGTACATACTTCATTAAAAGTTAATTTTGAATTGTTTGTTTCATATATTTTACCTAAAAATAATGAAGTATCACTAAAATCTTTTAATACTAAATACGAAATAATTTTACAAAATACTGATTTGACATCTATTTGTAATACATTTGTCCAAAAAATTATAAACAAATGCTCAGAGTTTGAACTTTGCGAGTCAGGTTGGACAATCGAATCAATAAGTCATTTAGAAATAAATATTTTAAAATACAATCCTTTGCGAGCTGGTTCTTACGTTTCTTTGCCTAAAAACATTCAATTAACAAAATCTTGTCTAAATATAATAAATTATGACGACCACTGTTTTCTCTGGAGTATTGTAGCTCATTTGTATCCGACAGTGACTAATCCAAATAGAGTAAAATCATATCCTCATTATTCCAAAGTGCTAAATACGACTAATATGTCATTTCCTCCAAGTTTTGAGGATATAAAATTATTCGAAGATTTGAATTCTAACGTGAGTGTAAATATTTATGGTTTGGACTCAAAAAATCAAGTTACTGGTCCATTGTATAAAACTAACAAACGAAAAATAATGCATGTTAACTTACTATATATTCAAAAAAAAGGAAAAAATCATTTTTGTTTAATAAAAAAATTCGATAAACTGGTTCGTAAACAGTTAACTAGACATAAGTCAAAAATACATCTATGCGATGAATGTTTCACATATTTTGATACATCGGAAAAATTATTAAATCATAACTGTGCAAGAGTGCAAACTGTTCTACCTGAAGATAATTCAAAACTTTGTTTTTCTAATTTTGAAAGAACCCAAAGAATACCCATCGTTATCTATGGTGATTTTGAGAGCTTATTGCGCGAATATTCAGACAAAAATAAAACTTCATATGTTGAAAATGTTCAAATTCACGAGGCAAGTTGCTTTGCATATTATATCTCTTGTCTTTCTAAGCCTGAACTCAATAAATTCATATCATATAGAGGAGCGGATTGTTCAAAGAAATTTGTCAAATCAATTATCAGCAACGTAAAAAAACTGTACAGAATACTTTCACATTCAAAGCCAATAGTAATGAGTGAAAATGATCGTAATTCTTTTGACAATGCGAAGCAATGTCATATATGTAAAACAGTATTTTCTGATTCGGATTTAGTTGTTGCAGATCATGATCATTTCACAGGAAAATACCGAGGACCAGCACATAACAAATGTAATTTGAGTGCTAAAAAATGTTCATTTATACCTATAATATTTCACAATCTTTCTGGTTATGATTGTCATTTGTTTATTAAAGAGCTTTCTGATATTTGCGGTCGAATAAATCTTATCCCCAAAAATAAAGAAAAATATATCTCCTTTACAAAATTTGTTCCAATCGACGCTCAAAATGTAGCTCAGTTAAAATTTATAGATTCTTTTAACTTTTTAAGTTCAAGCCTAGACAATTTAGTTAAATCAATGAAACCAGAAGATTTTCAAAATATGCGTAAGTTTTTCGAAGATGAGCATTTATTTAATTTAGTACGGAAAAAGGGTATTTACTGTTATGATTATATTGATTCATGGGATCGTTACAAAGAAAGCAAATTACCTGAACAAGAATATTTTTATAATCATCTTACTTCTGAAAAAGTTTCAGACGAAGATTATATGCATGCGTTAAAAGTTTGGAATGAATTTAATATCTCAAACTTAGGAGAATATACTGATCTGTATCTAAAATGTGATGTTCTACTTTTATGCGATGTGTTTGAGAAATTTAGGTCTATGAGTTTAAAATTTTACAATCTTGATCCATGCTATTATGTATCTTCACCTTCACTGAGTTGGGATGCTATGTTGTTATATACAGGAATACATTTAGATTTAATTTCGGATATCGAAATGTATCAAATGTTAGAAAAAGGTATTCGAGGCGGTCTTGCACAATGCTCGTTAAGATATGCGAAGGCAAATAATAAATATCTTCCTAATTATAATGATAAGGAGTCTAATAGTTATTTAATTTATCTTGATTGTGTAAATTTATATGGTTATGCTATGATGCAGAGGTTACCGATCGGGAATTTTAAATTTCTCAATGAAAAGGAGATAAGCAAATTCGATGTAATGTCTGTTTCCAATGATAGTGATAGAGGATATATACTCGAAGTAGATTTACATTACCCTTCCGAAATACATGATGACCATGCTGATTTGCCATTTGCAGCTGAAAAATTTGTGCCACCTGGTAGTAAAAATCCTAAATTAATTGCAAACTTGTATGACAAGCATAAATATGTTATTCATTATATTCACTTGAAAAAATGTCTGAAAAATGGTCTCATTTTACTCAAAATTCATCGAATATTATCATTTAATCATGATACGTTTTTAGCACCATACATATTACTAAATACAACATTGCGTCAACAAGCAAGTTCAGATTTTGAAAGAGACTTTTTTAAAAAGCAAAATAACAGCATTTTTGGAAAAACAATAGAAAATAAAAGGAAACAAGTCGATGTGAAATTAGTTAATGTGTGGAGAGATGAATTAAATAAAACTAATAAAATTTGTGGAGCAGAAAAATACATAAGCGCACCAAATTTTAAAAATTTGAACGTAATTACTGATTCACTGGTTGCAATTCAATTACAGCAAACAAAAATTGTCCTTGATCGTCCAATTTACATTGGCTTCACAATTTTAGAACTAGCTAAAACTCATTTGTATAATTTTCATTATTCTGTAATGAAGAGTATTTATGAAAGTCGTATTATACTATGTTATACTGATACTGACAGTCTTTTATATTTAATTCACACAGAAGACTTTTATTCAGACATGAAAAAACATATTAATTATTTTGATACAAGCAACTTTGAAAACAAGAAATGTGATATGCCTAAACTCAACTGTAAAGTACCAGGATTTTTTAAGGACGAAATGGGTGGCGATGTCATAACTGAATTTGTAGGCTTAAGAGCAAAATTATATTGTATAGATTCCATCAATACCTCAATAAGAAAAGCAAAAGGTGTCAAAAAATCTGTTACCAGAAAACTTAATATTAAAGACTATATAAGAACTTTACAGTTTAATGAATGTCTGAGAGAAGATATGTTTATAATAAGGTCAAAGAATCATAATATATTTACTCAAAAAATAAATAAACTTGTGCTGAATAGAGATGACGACAAGCGACAAATACTGCTAGATGGTTATAAAACTTTACCTTGGGGGCATTATAAAACGGTGTTTTAGAGAAAAATAAATATTATTTCATCAAAATTTCTGAAACTTTCTTAAAATATGAAAATACTACATATTTTTGTATAATTATTTCTTCTTTTACATTTATTGTTCTCAATAAGCCAGAAAATACACTGATTACCCAGAAATAAGCCAACGTTTATCAGTCTAAGTGTTATTGATTAGTATTTATTTGGAGGATATAGTTTAAAAAAATTACATTGTAATATATTGTACTAAGCATTAAATTCAGCCTAAATGTATAAACGCTGGTCCCATTGTACAGACCCCATCACATCATGCTACCACAATCTGGCAGATTTCTTTAATAGAATCTCAACCTTATCACAAGAGTTGAAGGTTAATGTTTGATTGGTAAAATTTGACAGATTCGGGTAGGTTGACCTGCTGGCGTCTATACTAATTAAATCTATTTTTTATGACAAAATAAAAATAAAAAAAAAGCAGAAATATAAATAATATTTCCGCTGTATGAACCAAATATTAATACATACATACTTAACGCCTAAGCAGTATCTACGGCAAATGGTATCTATGAAGTATTTCAGAACACCATAAGCAGTGACATTTTATAGTCTAAAATTATAAAGCGGTGATTAGAGTAATATTTTCTACAATGATATTAAATTTTATTTTGTTGTATAAAAATAGATTTAATATATTTTATACTTTTTGTGGTTAATAAAACAAATATTTGGTTGCTTACATGTACTTTATTTTAAATTTAAAATATATTAAACATAATATATTGTGTAAACTTACATTAATTTTAATGCACTTTAAAAATTAATAAAATATCATTTATTTTAATGGTTGTTTTTTTTATTTCCCTGAGTTCTGTCACAAGGTAATTTGTAATTTAAGATTAAAACAACTTTGCAATACTATAGGTAAGTACATTTCACAACAAACATTTATTGAAAATAAAAATATAATTTGCACAGAATATAAATAACGTGAGCATACAAAAACATAAACATAAGCAGCGTTATACTATTCAAATAAATTAGAAAAATTATATAAATCACATTATAACTTTAAATACATTATAGACTATTCGATTGTTTTAACTTATTTACAATTTTACCCACTAAATGCTCAGTTTCAGCCATTATATCATCATAATCACTGGTCACCAAATATTGCACATCCACACTTGCATCCTCTGGATTCACTTTTATCTTATCCACAGGACGACCGTTCACATCATGTATCATAATTTTGATTAAATGTCGAACTTGAGCAGATTCTTTGCGCATGATATAAGATTTGTTGATATTCGCAACAGATTTTGATTTGTTTCTTTTTTTTTTCAATTTTTGTTCCTCTGCTTTTTGCTGACGACTTTCCTCACAAGCCTGGGCAGCTACTTCATCATACCACCTTTCTCTATCTTGAGCGTAATAAAAAGGATTCGTAATTGGATTATCGTCTTCTATTAAATTCTGTAAAAAAAAAACCTTTATAAATAAAAATGTATAAATAATAACAACTTAAATCACTTATAACCTTCAAATTATTACAATTTAAATTATTTATATCCTTGTCACTTACCTCCTGTAAATTAGGTATCTTGGGGTCTTCATTAAATGCTGAAACTTCAGCATGGCTTATAATATCTAGAACTGGACTGTAGCACGGTGAGGTAGACATGATTCTGAAATAAGAACGATATATAATATGTATTATAGAATTTATAAAAAAAAAACGTATTTAAAAAAATCTAAAAAATATTCTTACCTCAAAAGTAAATAAATAGCAGTATAAACGATCTGCTCACGTAAATGTCAGCAACGCAATGAAGTCACGCATTTTATTTTTTATAAACAAATGGAGCATGTGATGGCCAATATTGTAATTTAAGAATAATATCTCAAATTTCAGTTTCGTCTTAACGATGCAAGTCTAAACTTGTCGATAATGTGACACAAATTTTTCATTCTGGCAAATATTCAATATATATTTGAAGGACATTAAGAAATAGATGTAATACGCAAAATGAAGTTGATCAAGCAACCCATATCGCTTAAAATTAATAATATAAATATCAATGAATCACCTCGCCAAATCAGGCATAGTATTTTACTACCTAACACGATTCGCTGTGTTATATGTGGTCCTTCAAACTGTGGTAAAACTAACACAATGATTAGTTTGCTGCTGCATGAAAATGGAATGAAATTTCAAAATGTGTACCTTTACTCAAAAACAAGTTTTCAGTCAAAATATCGTTTCCTAAGCGAGGTGCTAAGAAGAGTGCCTCAAATAAAATTCTTTGAGTTCGATGATGATAAAGACGTTATATCTCCGAGTGAAGCTTTACCGAACTCTGTATTTATTTTTGATGATGTGGCGTGTGAAAATCAGATAAATATCCGCAATTATTTCTGTATGGGTAGACATAAGCAAATTGATTGCTTCTACCTATCACAAACCTATTCAAAAATACCGAAACAATTGTTGCGTGATAATGTCAATTTTCTAATAATATTTAAACAAGATGATGTGAACCTGAAACACATATATGAAGAACATGTTAGCTCTGATTTATCATGGAATCAATTTAAAGATATTTGCAAAACAGTTTGGAAAACTCCTTTTAATTTTTTAATCGTTAACAAAGAGTCCCCAATAAATAATGGAAGGTATAGACAGAATTTCGATACCTTCTTTAACTTTGAATGATGTTGCATATTTATAACGAACTTCATAAGAATACAGTTTAGTCTAAATCTGTTATTACTTGAATCCACTTGTTTAAGAGGAACATGGAGAAAAATATTAAAATAGAATTAATGAAGTCTGTCGACTCTATAAAAAGGAAAATAAAACAAATGAAAAATCAGGAACATGAAATGAACTTATCGCTAGATAAAATGCTAAAACCTGTTTCGGAGCCCCTCAACAGCCTTGTGAATTCTAAAAAAAATCTAGAAAACAAAAACCATATGGAAAATGTAATATCTGAAAATTCTATAGCATTCGAGTCGGACGAAAATAGTTCGAGCTCTTCGTCTAAGTGTGATGACTTTCACGATGCTGTATTAAATTCTGCTAGCACTCCTAAAAATAAACAAAAAAATTGCTTAGAAACTTCATTGGAAAGTGAAGACATTTATGGTATTTATGGGGGAGTAAATGTACCTTTTGGTATAAGAACTGAAAACAAAACTTTAATGATGGGCAAAGAAGTAGTTTCATTTTCTAAAATTGTAGTTTCATTTTCTAAAATTGATAGTTTAGACAAAGATAATACTGTTTTAGTTAAAATAGGCGGTAAAACTTATAATTTAACCCCAGGACTCAAAGAACTTTTACTTCGAAGAAAACCTAATTTAAAGTTAATAACAAACATAGATAAACTTGTTTATAAAGATATCTTACATCATACTAGCGCTCATAAGAGAGATTTTAACCCCAGTGGTCAAATAAGAGGTGATAAAGGAACTAAGTATCGACAAATTATCAAGCCGTTATTTTGCGAGACTTCAACTGAAAAAAATCAGATGAAACTTGGAGGTAGTTTGCCAAAGCTAAAAAAATATAAAACGTACGCTGACTTGGTATATTGGGATGACCCTAATGAATTAGTTGAGAGATTAAAATTATTAGTAGCTTCAAGAGATGCAGGCAACACAAATCATGATAATGAAATTTTATCAATAATTGAAGAATTGAAAGAAGCTGGCATTATTAAAGAATAAATAGTAGGAATAATACGACCTTCCTTCAGTATCACAGAAGACTTGATATTGATATAACTAAATTTAAAACAAAAGAAAAGAAACATGAGCAAAGCCAATATTGTCAACGAAATTCATAAAAATGCAAGAGTGAACTTTCCTCGAAGACATGTTATCATGAAAGATATAGATGACCTATGGCAGGCGGATTTAATTGATATGCAATCAATTTGTAGAGAAAATAAAAACTTTCGATTTATTCTAACAGTTATTGATACATTTTCGAAATACGCTTGGGCGTTTCCTTTGAAAAGCAAGACTAAAGACATTGTCTGTAATACTTTCAAGATTTTGTTAGATACTGGGCGTGTTCCCAAAAATCTGCAAACGGATAACGGAACAGAATTTTACAATGACTTATTTCAGAAGCTTATGAAATCCTATCACATTAATCATTACTCAACATTCTCAACAAAAAAGCATCAATAGTAGAGAGATTCATTAGAACATTAAAATCTAAACTTTATAAGGAATTTAGTTTGAAAGGAAACTATAAATGGGTAGACAAAACTCTTGATAATGTGATGTATAAATATAATCATACTTATCATCGGACAATTGATGAAGTCCCAGCAAATGTAAATAATAAAAATAAAATACGCATACTGGAAAAATATGTAAGCTTGTCAAAAAATGAAAATAATAAAAGCAAGTTTAGTGTGGGTGATTATGTGCGGATCAGTAAGTATAAGGGGACCTTTGAAAAAGGATACACCCCTAACTGGTCGACAGAAATATTTAAAATTAAAAAAATACAAAATACAACTCCTATTACATATTTAATTGAAGATACAATTAGAGGTCGTCCTATTTTAGGAGCATTTTATATGCAAGAGCTTTCCAAACGTGTATCTATGCAAGAAATGCTAGGTTTGCAAAAAATAGTTGGATTGACAAGAAAAATTATAACATAAGTCAAGCAACGTGCTACAAAACTCTAGTGGAAAAAGTTCTTAGAAAGAAAGGAAACAGGGTTTTAGTGAAATGGCTAGGTTTGCCTTCAACTGAAAATAGTTGGATTGACAAGTCCAATAAATTATAACAGATAAGTCAGAGCAACGTAGCTTTACAAAACTATTTATTAAATATTTAATCCATGATTCTTCAGTCTTATGATGTGTATTGGAGAGAGCAGTCTTCTTAATTGGCTCATTAATCATTTACCATTCGAATTACACTTACCAGGTTACAATTATTGCGGTCCTGGTACGAAATTAATCAAAAGGCTTAAACGCGGAGATAAGGGTGTTAACAAATTAGACGAATATTGTAAAGAGCACGATATTGCCTATCATAAGTCCTCAAGCTTAGAAGATCGTCATAAGGCAGATTCAGTTTTATTAAATATGGCAAAAGAGCGTGCAGTTGCCTTGGATGCTAGTCCAAGCGAAAAGTTTGCAGCGCGTTTAGTAAGCAATATTATGTCAACAAAAATTAAAACTGGTTCTGGCTTAAAAAAACGTGGTAAAAAGTGTTCTCGCGAAGTTGCAGATAGAAAAGGCTTAAGTCATCATTTTAAGAAACCAAAACAGGTATAAAAAAATAACCAATAGAATTAGCAGGAAGACATATAAAAAAATTAAAACCAAAATGTAAAAAAGTTGCAATAGAATTAGCTATGGCTGCTGCGCGAGAATTAGCTGGTAATTCATCTATTAAACTACCTCGAGTTATTCCTATACCAAAAACCGGTGGTGTTTTACCTTTGATTCCAATTTTCGCGGGATTGTCTGCAGCTGGCGCCTTAGCAGGCGGTGCAGCTGGTATCGCTAAAACCATTAATGAATTTAAAATGGCAAAAAAATTGCTAGCTGAGAAAAAGAGACACAATGAAAAAATGGAGGCTCTTTGTGTAGGAAAAGGTCTACACCTTAAACCTCATAAAGATGGACTCGGAATTTTCATATCAAAAGAAAAAAACTAATATATGGGCTGCCCAAACGAGCTTTAACTAATATTGATATTTTAAAGTATGCTACTAATATTCCACATTTTAGAGGTGTTTTTATGAGAGATGAGCTCCCTAAATACCCTTTTAAAAAAGAATGTGGAGTTATTAATTTAGATAGCTCAAAAAAAAGGGGTTCTCATTGGGTAGCCTATGCAAAATACAATGATTATATCGAGTATTTCGATAGTTATGGAAATCTTAAACCACCAAAGGAATTTATAAAATACGTCGGTACTAAAGTACACTATAATTATGATAATATACAGCGCGATCATCCTTATAACTGCGGACATCTTTGTTTAAAGTTCTTAAAGAATTTTTGGTGTAGTGAAGTAATAAAATGAGTGGAATCACTCAGAAGAGTTTAGTATACAAGTATGTCTATTACGGTTACCATCTCCGGAAATAAATCAGAATTAGTTTCATACTTTCAACCACCACTTCATTTATCTGATCAATACGAGTGCGGTTTGCTTTACTTTTCATTATTAAATTCAAAACCTATTGCTCCTAATATTGGAAACAGTCTGTCTGTGATAAGAATCGAATGTGATCTTGTATACGGCTCATATTTCAACGGTTTACCAAAACATTACATTCATGAATTTTTATATGACGGTGCTTCGGATCGTCATTATATAGAAACACCACAAAATGTAGTATACTTTCCAGTTAACAAAAATAATATTTCATCTATATCTGTTAAAATTGTTGATCAGTTTGGCCATCGTATTAACTTTGGGGAAGAACACATACAATTGCGTCTTCATTTAAGGAAAACAAAATGATAGTTTATAATAAAAACACATCAGCGAATATAAAACGTCTTATTTCTTCTAAGGCTACTAAGGTGCACAGACGTAAGAATACATTGCAGAAATTAACGAAAGCGAATAAAAACTTTCTTAAAGTCCTTGGTTTTAAAACATGAATATCCTACAGATTACTGAATTACCACACTTTGACAGTTCAATTGAAAGTTATGAAGTCCATTCATACAATCCCTACAATAACAGCTTTAGAGAAAACGATGAAATCAGAATTCCCATCCACCAGCAAGACATATACGTGCTGCCATCAGCCAGTTCAATTTACATCGAAGGGCAAGCAAAATTCTTCGGTAAAGATGGGAATCCGATTAAGAAAACTGTTGCGTTCACTAATAACCCTGTTATGTATCTGTTTCAAGATATCAGATATGAAGTGAATGGTATAGAAATAGACCGTATAAAAAATTCCGGAATAACGTCGACAATAAAATCATACATATCATTTAATCAAGCAGAAAATAAAGTTGCAGCTATATGGGGTTGGAACTTAAATGGATTTCATAGTGATGGGCATTTTAGTGCTGTGATACCATTAAACAAAGTTTTAGGATTTGCAGAAGATTACAATAAAATTATGATAAACTGTAAACATGAACTTATATTAACTAGAAGTAACTCCAATTTGAACAGTGTTTTACTTACTGACGATGTTGCTCATTTTCAAATAGATATAGAAAGAGTTCAATGGAGAGTACCACATATAAAAGTATCAGATCGAGAACGATTAATTCTTTTAAAACACTTAGAAAAAGATAAGTCTATTCAGATGGCTTTTAGAAATTGGGATTTATATGAGTATCCTTTACTTCCTAAAACTACGAAACATTCTTGGTCAGTAAAGACCGCTTCACAATTAGAAAAGCCTAGATATGTTATATTTTGCTTGCAAACTAATAGGAAAAATAATAAGACTAAAGATAGCTCGCTATTCGATCATTGTGAAGTGAGCAACGTAACGCTCTTTTTGAATTCTCAATATTATCCATACGAACCTCTGAGTTTAAAGTTTTCTGAGAACAAGTATAGTATATTATATGAAATGTATGTGAAATTTCGTCAGTCGTATTACAACAGTCCATTAGATCCGTTATTAGATATACAGGACTTCAAAGAAAAGGCTCCCCTTTTTATTATAGACTGCTCAAGACAAAACGATAGTCTAAAAACAGGTCCAGTGGACGTGCGGTTGGAAATTGAATGTTCTACATCAATACCAGATAAGACGACTGCATATTGTTTGATTATAAACGATCGACTTGTGGAATACAAACCTCTGAGCAACGTAGTGCGCCGATTATCATGACTGCTATTGTAGACGTCCAAGGCTTTAAAACGGAAGCAAATGAATTTGTGTTAAAAGAAATTGCTATAATGTGTGGTGATAAATTACAAGTGTTTTTAATCAAGCCACCATTTCCATTTTACGATTTGACAAAACAAGAACGACGGCAAGTTGCGTGGATTGAGCGTAACCGAAAGATATACTGGGGTGAAGGATATGTGCCTTATTCAAATTATCAGTATTTAATTTTAGATTTATTAAGGGATAAAAGTATTTATATCAAAGGTCTTGAAAAAGTGTTATGGTTAAAAAGTATTTTAAATAATAATAATAATGTGGTTAATTTAGAAGAAAAAGGTTGTCCTAGTTTGCCAAGTCTGTATGATCTATATAGATATTCTGAAGATTCTTATAGTTGTATTTATCATAACTCAATATGCGCTTTAAAAAATGTATTGTATTTAAAGAAATGGTGCTCTGATAATAAACTTTTTGTATAAATATATTTTTTTTTACTCGTAATATATCCCTTCCCTCTATTAAAGATAGTGGTTCAGTATTTCATAACATTCTTGACGACACGATTGGCGCATAGGTTAGGTCTATGTATCAAAAGGTAAGTACGCGCCACGTGTCGCGGGTTCGATTCCCGCTCGGATCAAATAAGTAGTATTTGATACGGTCTGAATTTTTGTTTTTGACTTTTTTAAATTCTTCTTTTATTACTCTCTACAAACCTGTATGAAATTATCAAATATTATATTATAATAATATAATATTCCACAACTACCACACAACGCCATCTAGTCTCAAGCCAAGCAGCTGATACACATACTTATATATTTCTAAATACATACATATTATAGATAAATTACACCCAGATACAGAACAAATAATCGTGCTCATCACACAGAAATTTGTTCTGGGTGGGAATCGAACACGCGACCTCCAGCATAGCTGATAGGGTCACTAACCAAGTAATGTTCCCATAACTGCTGTAAACTGGAGGCAATTACGATCCGATAGCAACAAATTCGCTCATCATCAGTTTAAAACCGTAGTGGTTAAAAATACGTCAATTAGTCAATCCGCAATTATGAAGAAAATGTCGAGAGCGAGTGATACGGAAGCCCCCAATTACACAATTAGTTCTCGATTATAAAATTGGGGATTCTGTATCACGCAGCTCGAGCGACTGCGCGAGAGCGAGTGATACAGAATCCCCAATTTTAACCTACTGAGGTTCTCTCGCACATACCTGATTCTCACAAGGCTTCTCCAGACATTGAGTTTGAGAAGTCAATACCGCATAAGGTTCTTGGCTTACGCTGGGACAAATCAAGTGATAGTTTTCGGTTTGACGTCGTACCGCCAGACGACAAGTGAACCAAACGCACTATGCTGTCCACAGTAGCTCGACTATGGGATATTATGGGATTTGTGGCTCCCACAATTTTGTACGCCAAGCTCTTGATCAAAGAGCTTTGGTTATCAAAGTGTGAGTGGGACGACGCACCTCCCGACCATATTGTCGCCGCGTGGAAACAATTTTGCATTGAACTTTCCACTCTCAACCAAATTGTTATACCGCGTCATCTGGGTTTGGTGGATGGATGTACCGTTAATTTGATAGGTTTCGCTGACGCTAGCGAACGCGCTTACGGCGGAGTCGTATATTTACAGGTCTGCATTGGTTCTAACTACTCTGTGCAGTTAGTATGTGCCAAGGCCAAAGTCTCGCCTGTCAAAACCATTTCGGTTGCGAGACTGGAGTTGTGCGCGGCCCTTCTGTTGTCCCAGTTGCTTCGCAAGGTTCAGAACACAGTTTCGCCCCAATACTCCATCAATAAAGTATACGCGTTTACTGACTCCAAGGTAGTGCTCGCTTGGATTTATTCTTCTCCTCATCGCTGGCAGACTTTTGTCGCCAATCGCGTTACAAAATTAATTGAACTCATTCCGGCTTCTTGTTTCAATCACGTCGCAGGTATTGAAAATCCCGCTGATTGCCTGTCTCGTGGTGTTACTCCAGTTAAACTTCTGCAGCATGCTTTGTGGCATCGTGGACCTTCTTGGGTTTCCCATGATCCGTCAGAATGGCCGATTCATCCCTTTGACCATAGTGCAGAGGATGAAAACGTACCAGAACGGAAGTCTGTCTCTCACCCCGTGATTGCTGAGGTTGCCGAATCTCCGATTTATGCACTCGCACTACGCATGTCGTCGTGGTCTAAGTTACTGCGCACCATAGTTTATGTCTATAGGTTTCTTGGGCAACTACCTAACGGGACTTCTGTTTCAGGCTCCGATCTTGAAGTTGCAGAGTTTAGATTATTGCGAGCTGTGCAGGCTGTTCATTTTAGTAAAGACATTCAAAACTTAAAAAATAATGTTCCTTGCTCTCTCACTCTTCTTAAGCTCAAGCCGTTCCTCGATGAGCACGGCATCATTCGTGTTGGTGGTCGTCTGTCGAATTCGGACGAACCTTACAACTACAAGTATCCTTGTATCTTACCGCGTCAAGACCATGTGGTAAATCTTCTTGTTGATTTTTATCATAAGAAATATCTCCATGCCGGTCCAGAGTTGCTTATGTTCTTACTCAGGCATAAATATTGGATTTTAGCTGCACGGCGAATAATTCGCCACAGAATACATAAATGTAACATCTGTTTTAAATTCCGTCCACGTCCGGTCTTTCCTCTCATGGCAGATCTTCCTAGCCAGCGTGTAAACCAAGTAGATAAGGCGTTTACACATACCGGTTGTGATTACGCAGGACCACTGCAATACACACCAGTTCGTGGTCGAGGTGTTAAAAGCCGTAAAGCTTGGTTGTGTATTTTCACATGCCTATCAACACGCGCTACGCACATTGAAGTTGCGACAGATGTAAGCACTGTGTCATTTCTCGCAGCTCTTAAACGATTTCTTTCACGACGCGGCCCTATACAGTGTTTGTATACGGATAACGGCACTTGTTTCGTGGGTGCAAGTTCATACTTACGCGATCTCTATAAATTTCTCAATAAGGAATATCGCACACATCTACAGGAGGAACTTTCCATTAATCACATAGATTGGAAGTTTATTCCGCCTGCTTCTCCACATTTTGGTGGTTGTTGGGAGAGCATGGTTAAAGTTATTAAAAAGCATCTCTTCAAAGTTATAGGTCAACAAATCCTCTCTTATGAAGAGCTTTTAACTGTCCTCGCTCAAGTCGAGGCACTGGTTAACTCGCGTCCGCTCACGGCATTGAGTAGTGACCCTGCTGAACCATCCGCGTTAACTCCTGCGCATTTCTTGAACACAGTGCCACTGTCGTCACTCCCCGCTCCTGAAGCAGACTCTTCTAGCTTGCTTCAGAGACATACTTTGCTGGATAAACTCGTGCAGACGTTCTGGCAGCGCTGGCGTTCAGAATACCTTCACCAACTTCAGGCTAGATCTAAATGGAATAGTCCTGCATCCCCTATACAGGAGGGCACGTTAGTCATTATCATAAATGATAATTCACCGCCACTTTCATGGCCATTAGGCATTGTTGAAAAATTACATACATCTAAAGATGGTACAACCCGCGTTGTTACCGTGAAAACCGCAAAGGGTAGCTATGTGCGCCCTGTTGTACGTCTCTGTCCGCTACCGACTCAGTGAGATCTAGCTTGAAGTTGGATCTCTTTCATAGTTTAGGTATTTTAGTTATAATTTTATTATTGTTCCGCTATAATGTAAATTTAAGTTTTATAACACAGTCTTAGCATATGAATAGGTTATGCGGTAGTAGGTTTACCTTATATAGCTAAGTACTTTTTTTAAAGGCAACCCTTTAAGGCCGGGGGAAATGGTAGCGCCATCTCCTTTTATTTCCACAAACCCTTTGGTGGCGCCATCTCTTTTTATTCCCACAAACCTTTTTTTTTATTTGATGCAAGTATCAGAACGGGCGATGAAAGCGTCCTCTTCCCTTTTAAAAACGCACGCCCGACGCCTACACGCCGTCGTCGAAGAGTCAAAAAAGAATCGTGCTGCTGGAAGGCCGCGCGCGCACCGCTCCGCGCTCGCGCCGTATTCGTACCGCGCCGCATTCGTACCGCGCCGCATATAAAACTGTTGTGAAGCCACCCGCGGGTGTGATCGAGTGATTGTGAGCAAGGAACTCTGTGCTGTAGCGTGAAGACGCCAACGGTCGCCATCTTATCCCAGCCCGACAAGAGGAAGAAAAAATAAGCCAGGTAGGCGTGCTTCCCTTCTCACTCCGAACCCACTAATCGCCCGTTCATCATCAGCCCATAGCTTCTAGGCGATTACCAGCCATCCTTTTCAATATACAGTCCACTTAAAATAAAAACAAAATTTCGCAAATCGCTATACATGGCGTAATACGCGCCAAGTGTTTTTCGTTTAAAACTACATCATTTTAAAAAAAAGTAAGAAGGAAAAAAAAAAAAGTGAAGGTACACATAAAATACGGAATTATCATATCCTTCTTATTAAGAGCAATGCTTAAAAGATAAAAGGGAACTATACCTTATTACTGTGCTTTCCTGGGCGTTCGGAAACACTGGGATACTAAAATATCCTTTGTGTGATCCCACTTCTGACCTTTAATCCACTGTCAGATGCAGTCGAATGGAAACACGGTATAACTTTATAATCACTTTAATGAGACTTATCTGTGGTATAATTTACACGTCTTCACTCAACGAGTGCTCAAAACTCAATTGCCATGCTCCCAAGTGACTATAGACAAGAAATGTATCGTTTGACAGATAGTTGCTGTCTACCGACAAAAGTCAAGTTAACTACTAAATAATTATTTACTGTCACTTCCCTTGGGTGAATGGCAACTTTACAAAATTAAATATGAATCTAGGTACTATCTAAAATAAATACAAAATAATTATAACAATATTAAATATAATTGATAGCTAACAATATATAATGTTGGCAAAGATGAATTGAGATGCCACCGTCAGAACGCCGATCTCCTTAAACAAATCCCTCAAAGAAACTCTAGTACCCAGCTGGTAAATTGCCCGATCAGGGGGGCAATTCTCGGCTTTAGAGATGGTGTCGAACTCGACAAAAATTTCTAATGACGTCATTTTTTCGACAAATTTTAAAAGTATTCTATTTTATGCTATTCTGGGGATGTCGAATTCGACATTTGTCGAAGGCTAACGTTAGAGTTCATGTCGAGTGCTTCTGAGCAGTAGATATGTAATGTCGATTGTAGAGATACGTCATTTCTGAGTGAATTTGTTGAGTTTTGGATTGTACATTGTTTTCTTCCCACAGTCCAAACACCAGCAAAAGTAACACGACAAACCGCAGTCTCATCAGCTTGTAGTGAAAATCATGTAATGAAAGAAACACCATTACCCCCGAAACACAAACATAAACTATGTATTTTGAGTGCTAATAACAATAACAGGATATTATCTTTAGCGGAAGAGTGTTTTGCAGAAAAGTTTCAAGTTTGTCACTACTTAACACCAAATGTCTGTGTGGAGAGTCTTCTATGAAATGACTTCTGTATTATAATGGTCGGCGAGGAAGACTTTAAAACGACGAAATGCTAGGTACTTTGATTGTTGGAAACATTAAATAGTCGATTGCCTTTTAAATAATTATGTTATCTGTGCCATTCTATTGTAAAAGTTTTGTATATTATCTGTGGCCCCTCACGAATAAACTAAGAACCTGAGCACACGCATTTTCATATTTAAAATCCCTAAAATTGCTCCTACACGAAGAAAACACCAGAAACCACTAATAAGGACTTTTACATGGTCCTACTGAGCCACCCATCGTGTTTGTGTTGAGGATTTCAACGAAAAAATTGCGTCGATTTTGTGGTCAGGTTAGTGGTAACTGATTGGCATTCCAATCGGGTCGCCATTTTTCGCCGCTTCATACCGGCTGCGTCGGTACAGCAGTGCTGCGCCGTGCTGCCCTCTATCACCGCAACATAGCGTCGAGCGACGAGTTGTCATCTGCGCGCCAATAGCCGCACGGATCGCACAAGAAGGCGTCAAGGTTGCCAACATAACGCGCCAATTTCATTCTTTCATTCGTTCATCTCATCGATTGATTATCTATGCTCACGCGACTCCTCCGCCACGTACAATAAATAAGACAAAGAAAATAAAACTGCGTCGCCATTTTTGAACGCCGTTCACGAAAAATTTCTTCGTTCTCATACTTTTTGTGTGCAAAACTAAGCGAATATGGCAGAGTCAGAACCAGATGTGAAAAAGTTAATCCAATATAGAGGAATGTTTAAAGGAACGCTTACCAGAATGCAGAAGCGCATTGATAGCGGCATTTCAAATATGCCTATGCATACAATAACTTTATACGGGGAGAAAATAATAGCTACTTTTGGTGAGTACGAAAAGATCAACAATGAGTTGGCTAGTTTGGATAGTGCAGAAGATCCTACTCAAACAGAAGACTGCTATTATGATAGCATGTCTAAGTTGCATTCACGCCGTGCCGAGTTATCAAAGGGGGCGGAGGCCGAGGGTACAAAGTCCACGCCTTCATCGTCATCGTTGAAGCTGCCACAAGTATCTATTCCGTCATTTGACGGCAAATATGTAGAATACAAACCATTTATTGAGTTGTTCAATGCTTTTATACATAATGACAAAGGTTTAGATGACATTCAAAAGTTCTTCTACCTAAGGGGCTTCCTCAAAAATGAGGCATATGATTTGGTTAAGAACTTGCCTATTTTAGGGTCTAGTTATAAGGAGGCTTTGAAAATACTGTCGGATCGCTATGATAATGAGTTTGTTAGAATAGTATTTTAACACAACATGACATCACTATATTTATTTAGATCTGACAACACTAAATAGTTTTTTGTTCCGTTTCCTGAACGAGATTTTTCTCTTCTCTCTAAGTTGTCTGTGGTTCTGTTAACGTTCTGTAATATATGTCCGGGTCTAGTACAAGATTAATTAATATCTATCTTAAGTATTTCCATGACGTTCAATTTGCTTGTCATCGTTTATTTTATAGTAATAAACGTGCAAACATCAAAGCTAGAAGACCATCTTTTATTTTACATCTCCGACTACACCTGGCTGCCACCACGTGCGAATAGCTTCCACACAAAGCACTTTGCAACAGGTTCTGCACCTAGCGTTCTATCTGGGATTGGCAGCGAGAAGCAAAAGCAAAGGAATTGGTGAGAAATATTATTATAACCTATAAATTTCATAGTCGGAGAAATGTCGCATGAAAATCCAATTGCTCATGCACAAGATGGCGACATGCACCATGTGCCGGGTGCTAACTACAATAACATGAACGTTCCAAAACTGGAAGGTGTTTCCAATTACACCACTTGGAAATTCATTATGAAAATGTTGCTGACCTTGGACGGAACGTGGGGTTGTGTGACCGGAGTGGACCTGGATGTTAATCGCAACCAACGTGCGCTTGCGTGCATTTGCTTAACAATTGATGTTAATCTTCACCAATATGTGCGTACAGCAAGCAAGGCGAAGGAAGCATGGGATAATCTGGCATCTGTTTTCGAAGATAAAGGCCTTTACAGGCGTGTTTTGTTGCTGCGTCAGTTGCACAGAATCAGTCTGTGTGAATTTACAAACATGTCACAGTATATTTCGACAGCTATGACGCTTGTGCAACAACTCGCAGATATTGGGCGTACTATAGAGGATGGCGAGGTAGTCGAGATACTGCTCAGTGGTCTGACTGCGGAGTATGATGTCCTAGTATCTAGTTTGGAGACGGCCTGCATGAGCCGTGTGCTTTCCAGCGAGTTGGTGCGGACACGTTTGCTACAGGAGGAGCATAGGAAGAATGGTTCTTCAGATAGTAATGGTGTTAATAGTGCGGCTTATGTTGCTGGCAAGAAAGTGTTAAAAGTGTGTAATTATTGTAAAAAGCCAGGGCATATTAAATCTAAATGTTATAAGTGGAAAAAAGACAATAAGCAATCTTCTGAAAAGACTCTTATTGTGACAGAATCTGCTTGTTTGGCTGCACACCATGATTGGATAGTGGACTCAGGATGCACAGCGCATATGTGCAACAACAAAAAGTTATTTATGGACTTTAAAAATAATATAACTAAAGTTACAATAGCAAATAATGATCTTCTTAACAGTGAGGGCACTGGTAAGATTAATTTTGTTTGTAATAAGCATGAGTTTGTTGCTGAGGACACTATGTTTGTCCCTGAGTTGTCCACAAATCTCCTCTCTGTAAACAAACTAGTGAAGTCTGGTTACTCTGTTGTCTTTGATCAACGAGGTTGTAACTTTTATAAAAATCCTCAGATTATAGGTAATTCCTTAGGTTATGCTAACAACCATAATGGTGTTTATAGATTGAATTGTGTCATTCCTGTGTGTCAAAGTTCTGGTGAGGAGCATTCTTCAGTCCCTCTGAAGAATCTAGTTCAGAGTGAACAGAGTGCAATGGTTGCTACTGAGATGGAATCTTTATGGCATAGGAGACTTGGTCATTTGAGTCATGGGGGATTATGTACTCTGCGGAGAAATAAACAGTTAATGTTTCAGGAAGTTCCTGGAAGTAACTTGGATGAGTGTGTTGCATGCCTGCAGGGGAAACTCGTTTCAAAACCGTTTCCTGTCGGCGAGGCAAAGCGCGCTACTCAACCGCTGGAGCTGATCCATTCAGATGTCTGTGGCCCGATGTCTGTCTGTAGCTGGGGTGGAGCCAGATATCTGTTGACACTGACAGATGACTACAGTAGGAAAACCTGGGGTTACCTGCTTAAGAACAAATCCGAGGTAATGTTACATTTTATTAATTTTAGAGCCCTTGTGGAGAAACAAACAGGATTGCGAATAAAAGTTTTTAGGACTGATGGTGGTGGTGAATACTGTGGCGGGAAATTCGAAGCCTATTTGCGAAATGAGGGAATTGTACACCAGGTTACTGTTCCGTACACCCCTCAGCAGAACGGAATTTCGGAGCGCCTTAACAGGACCATCATGGATAAGGCACGCTGCATGCTGATGGAGTCTGGTCTTTGCCGGGAATACTGGGGTGAGGTGGTTATGACCGCAATTTATTTGAAAAATCATTCCCCGACGTCTTCCCTAGGTGGATCTGTGCCCGAGCAGGTTTGGACTGGTTCACCTTCACTGGACCTTGGTCACCTGCGTGTTTTTGGCTGTGTTGCATTTGCCTTAAAACCTGAGCCAAAGCGCAATAAGATAGAGTCAAAATCGATTATGTGTTTGTTTGTTGGTTATAGTGAAACTATTAAGGGCTATAGACTCGTTGAACCCACTAAACCCCGACAGATTATTTTTTCTAGAAATGTTTCTTTCTTAGAAAATAAATTTTTGAGAGATATGAACAATATTTCTAGTCATGAGTCAAAACAGAATATTATTTCTTATAATTTTGACATGAATATTCAATCTAATAATAATTCTAATGAAAATGTTAGTGAGGAATTGAATATTAATAATAATTCTAATGAAAATGTTAGTGAGGAATTGAATATTAATAATGAAAATAATAAATCAATGAATAATCATACTTTAGTTAATGAATCTCATGAAAGTGACACAATTTTAAACAGTTTTAATAATGAAAATACTGGTGTCATTTCAGCTCCTGACTCAGACTCTGAGTACTGTACGGGCAGTGAGGAGGACACGAGCTGTTCGAATCCTGCGGCCGGGGACTGCAGCTCGAGTACTTCCGACGTGTCGACTACTGGTAGGGATGTAGCCGTGGCCAGCTCTGAACTTGAGTTATCAGTGGCTACCACTAGCCGCCCCGTGCGTGGTACGCGTGGAGTGAAGCCCATAAGGTACCGAGATTATTCTTTATTTACACATGCAGAGTTGGAGCCTGTATCTTATGAGGAGGCCATATCTTCTCCTAGTAGTGAGGAGTGGCAGCGTTCTATGAAAAGAGAGTTCGATGCTCTTACTAATAATAATGTATGGAAGCTTGTCGATCGCCCATTGGATCAAAACGTAGTGAAATGCAAGTGGGTGTATAAGATTAAAAATGACACTTCAGGCAACCGTACCTATAAGTCGCGTCTTGTTGCCCGCGGATTCTCACAAACTTATGGGGTTGATTATGACGATACTTTTTCGCCAGTGGTACGCCATAGCACTCTGCGTACTTTGTTTGCGCTAGCTACTGAAATGAATATGAACATAGAACATTTGGATGTAGATACAGCATTTCTTAATAGCAGTTTGAATGAGCGCATTTATATGGAGCAACCTGAAGGGTTTATTGAGAATAAAGGTAAAGTGTGCCTACTTTTAAAAAGCATATATGGGCTAAAACAAGCAAGCCGTATGTGGAACATGACTGTACATAATTTACTGATTGGTAACAATTTTTCACAAAGTAAATGCGAACCTTGTGTTTATGTTAAGAGAGATAAAGGTGTGTTGACAATAATTGCATTATATGTGGATGATTTTTATGTTTTTTCTGCTCATAAGGCATCCATAGATGAATTGTATACTTTATTAAAAAAGGAATTTAATGTTAAAAAATTAGGCCCTATTAAAGTTTGTCTTGGCATGCATGTATTTCATGATGTATCAAAAGGTGTATTAAGATTAGATCAATCACAGTATATAAAAACATTGTTGGTTCGCTATGGCATGGAAAATTGTAAGCCTGTGTCTACACCTTTAGCACTAAATGTAAAGCTGGATAAAGCTGAAAAGGAAGTGCTTGATGATAATGTGTATAAGTATAGAGAATTATTAGGTTCCCTTATGTACCTATCTGTATGCACTAGGCCTGACATAACGTATGCATGCAGTCAGCTAAGCCAGTTCAATAATTGTTTCGGCAGAGAACATTGGCTCGCGGGAAAACGAATTTTAAGGTATCTTGCAGGCACTTTAAATTATTCCCTATGTTTTAATAGGTCTGGTAGTTTAAATATTACTGCTTATGCCGATGCCGACTGGGCTAATAATATTGTAGACCGAAAGTCTTATACTGGATTTGTGATTCAGATGGGTGGGAATACCATTAACTGGGAAGCACGGAAACAAAAGTGCATAGCATTATCAAGCACTGAGGCGGAATATTTGGCTATAGGTGAGGTGTGTAAAGATTTAAGTTTCCTTAAGAATTTTTTGGCAGAAATTGTAAATGTTCAAATAGACATAATGTTATTCAATGATAATCAAAGTGCCCTCAAACTGTTACAAGCCAAAGAATACTGTCATAAGAAAACTAAACACATAGACTTAAGATATCACTATATTAAAGATCTGATACAACATAAGTTTGCTAATGTACAGTATATGTCAACTCATAATATGATTGCTGATGTATTGACAAAGGCTTTATGTTCCACTAAACATAAGGATTTTATAAATAAGATAATGAATGTTAAATAGGTAAAAACGCTGTGCAATTGTGATTTGAAATGTTTTTTAACTGTTGACTTGTCATGTTGAGTAAAAAGGAGAGCATGTTAGAATAGTATTTTAACACAACATGACATCACTATATTTATTTAGATCTGACAACACTAAATAGTTTTTTGTTCCGTTTCCTGAACGAGTTTTTTCTCTTCTCTCTAAGTTGTCTGTGGTTCTGTTAACGTTCTGTAATATATGTCCGGGTCTAGTACAAGATTAATTAATAATTATCTTAAGTATTTCCATGACGTTCAATTTGCTTGTCATCGTTTATTTTATAGTAATAAACGTGCAAACATCAAAGCTAGAAGACCATCTTTTATTTTACATCTCCGACTACACCTGGCTGCCACCACGTGCGAATAGTTTCCACACAAAGCACTTTGCAACAGAGTTTACTATAATTCAGGATCATTTGAATGCCTTGCTTGACTATCCTGCTGTGAGCAAACCTAACATTTCAACATTGCGTTCTTTAATTTCTCATACAAAACAGCATCTTTCTGCGCTTAAAAATCTGGGTGAGTCAATTGAAGCATGGGGCAATTTCCTTATTTGCCTGCTTGTGAAGAAGCTAGATCCACACACAACCAATGCCTTTCATGTCACATACAATATAACCAATAAATCCTTAAAGCCAACCTATGATATGCTTATGCAATTTCTAGAATCACGGGCTTTAGCCTTAGAAAATTCCGGGCGAAGCAAGGAGCTTGGTAATGCTAATGCTGCCAAAGCAGGGACCGTTAAAGTGGTCAACGCAGTGTCCACCAATAAGGAATTGAAATGCCTCTTCTGCGGTAAGTTAAACCATAAATTATTTAACTGTCCTGCCTTCATACTAGCTTCAATCAGTGAACGATTAGACTTTGTCAATAAAAATAAATTGTGTAAAACTTGCCTTAACGCTCATCAAAATAAATGTAAATTTCATTTTAAATGTAAAAGTTGTAAACAAAATCATAACACATTGTTGCATTCTATAAATGAACAAGAATCTGCTCAAAGTACAACTGTTTCCAATGTTAGTAACACATGTACACCTAGCAGCAAAACTGACATTTTGTTACCTACAGCTAAGGTCAAACTTGTTTCAAAGGATGGCCAAGAAATCATAGTCAGGGCATTATTAGATTCCGCTAGCCAATCTTCATTTATCAATTCAAGTACAGCGAAATTAGTAGGTAAACAGCTTATGCCCAATAATACTAATATAGTAGGCATAGCCAATACAGAAAAGAAGGTCCAATTTGCCATGCAGTTACACATATTTTCTTGTGTTTACCCTTATAAAGTAAAGGCCAAACTTTTAGTAGTGGACAAAATAACCTCTAACTTGCCGCAACATTCTATTGATTTCTCAAAGCTCCATTTGCCTAAAAACTTAAAGTTAGCGGATGATTCCTTTCATATCACCGACGAAATAGGTATCTTACTTGGTGCTGATATCTTTTTCCAGAGCCTGTTGCCGTAGGATGAACACATGCAATCATGTGATGCAGCACACCCTAGTATACTTCACACCCAGTTTGGTTACATTGTAGCAGGTAATATTTCTCACAAATTAACACAAACTTGTTTTGATTCTTCTGTAGCTCTCTTTTGTCAAGAATGTGAAACAGATTTAAATAGTAATATGAACAATTTCTGGCAAAATGAAAAAGTACCGGAGACCTTTGTTGAACATACTTCTGAACAACAGTATTGTGAGAAATATTTAAGGAGACAGTCAAGCTGGACAATGATAAATTTGAAGTTTCCATGCCTTTAAAGGTTCCACTTTGTGATATAAATAATATACTATGAGACTCACTAAGTTTAGCTTTAAGTAGATTTTTAAATCTCGAGAAAAGACTACAAAAGGATAGTCAATTGTACACAGAATATAGAAACTTCATTCATGAGTTTATTGAGTTAGGTCATGGATCATTTGTGGATATTTCTTTATATGATCTTTCAAAGGATCCGGTTTATTTCTTTGCTCATCATGCTGTCATAAAACAGGATGCTGTTACAACAAAACTAAGAGCTGTATTTGATGGATCTATGAAGACAAGCAATAGAATATCTCTAAATGATTTGTTATTAAATGGGCCAACTGTTCAACAAGAATTGTTTGACATATTATTATTGTTCAGACTCCATAAATATTTTTTCGTCTGTGACATTAGACGCATGTTTCGTAACATAAATATCACAGAAGAACAAAGATCTTTACAAAATATAATATGGAGGGACAGCCCTGAGGAAACTCTCAAATGTATACAACTATCTACTGTAAGTTATGGTCTCAAAAGCTCATCTTGGCTGGCAACCAGATGTTTGTTTGAACTGGCTTTACTGGCATTAGCTAGCCCAGTATTACTAAATTCAACATATGTTGATGATATCATTCACACTGATAATAGTTTGAACAATTTAATTGAAACTAAGTCACAACTAATTCAATTATTAGGTAAAGGAAGTTTTGCATTGCACAAATGGTCAGCTAATGACAAACTAATCTTGAAAGACATTCCTGAGCAGCAGCAACATCTTTTTGATTTAGAATTGAATAAGGACATAAAAACATTAGGTTTAAAGTTTGATATTCAAACAGATTCTTTTAAAATACAATGTCCCCCCTGTAGTAAAATACCTAAAAGTAAAAGACAAATACTTAGTTATATTAGTCAATTCTATGATCCATTAGGTATAGCGGGCCCTGTCTTTGTTCAAGCTAAGATAATTATGCAGAAACTATGGCATTCAAATGTAGATTGGGATTGTACTCCTTCACATATTCTGCAAAAGGAATGGCTCAATTTTTTCAATGATTTGCAACAAATGAGACCTGTACTTATTTCTAGAAATATTTGCCCAGAAAACATTATATTAATTCAATTAATAGGTTTTGCAGATGCATCAATAGCAGCCTATGGTTGTGCTGTTTACTTGAGAGTCATTGACCAGCAAGGCAAGGTAACTATGTCCTTACTTTGTTCCAAGTCGAGAATTGCGCCCAAATGCAATAAATTGTCAGTGGCACGTCTCGAGTTAAATGCTGCTCTGCTCCTTGGAAAATTAATAACAAGGGTACATAACACTTTAGTTAAAAGAATTACATTGGAAAATGTAATGCTGTTCAGTGACTCACAAGTGGTACTAGCCTGGCTTAGAACTGATCCAGCATTGTTAAATGCATATGTTGCAAACAGAGTACAAAAGATGAAAAAGGATACAAATTCATATCAATGGTTTTATATTAAATCTAGTGATAATCCAGCTGACTGCTTAAGTAGGGGTATTCATCCTACAGAGTTGCAGTGTAACCAACTGTGGTGGTTTGGACCACCTAGTTTAAATAGTTCAGATTTTAAATTTGAAACTATTATTTATCATTTACCAAAAAACTTACCTGAGGTAAAGCTTTCCCAAAAGGAGAAACTGGTGTGTGCAGTATCACAGAATCAACAGGAATCGTTATTAAACTATTTAATTAATAAGTATTCTTCAATAACCAAAATGGTCAACATTCTTGCTTATATATTAAGATTCTGTAATAATTTAAAACCAAGTTCAATTAAAATTAAAGAAAACTTTGTAACTTATGCAGAAGTACGTGAGGCATTGCATTTATTAATTAAAAATGAACAAGCTAAGCATTTTCATGCGGATCTAGCATTGTTACAGGTGGGTAAACAGACATCATCCTACTTAAAATCGTTTAATCCTTTTGTTGATAGTAAAGGTTTGCTCAGAGTAGGTGGTAGATTGCAGTATGCATCCTTACCATACAGCCAAAGGCACCAAATAATTTAACCCAAAGAATCTGCTGTAACCCATCTCATGATTCAAAATGAGCACTTGAAACTATTTCATGCTGGTCAAAAACTTGTTTTAAGTAGCCTTCAGCAACGTTATTGGATAGTTAATGGTCTAAGATTAGTTAAAAAGTTTTTATTTATTTATTTATTTATTTTTTTCCATTTTACAGCTATCATTACAGGATGACAACCTATGCGATAGTGTACACACAGTTTTATACTATCTACATTTTGTAACTAATTACAAATAAAGCATTTCTTGTAAATTCACTCAGAGAACAATGAAACAAATCAATGTCACTAGCTATGAGGTTGAGAGTGCGGAGTGCCCGCGACAGTGGCGCCTCACCTAACAGATTGGTTCGCGCGCGGGGCTCCACCAGCAAGCGTGGCTGTCTGCGTCGCCCCACGTACCTGTCCGGAACACACAAACCTACCTGCCCTAATATATCCGCATTATGTACCTTCCCTCTAAGTATCCTGAATATGTACGAGGTGAGTGTGAGATCCCTCCTGACCCTCAGCTCGTTATAACCAACCATACCCAAAATAAATAAAGTTGGGTACATAAGCGGATAGAATGGGTATACACCATACAATTTCAAGTACAAAAACCTGATAAATTTGTTCTGTACTTTCTCCAGCATGCACCTATATTTAGATTCATGTGGAGCCCAGATGATTGCGTTACATTCCAATTGGCTCCTAACCAATGCATTATATAGGGCTATGACCGCTTTCATGTTAGAAAAATTACTTACCGTACGAAGCATAAGACCCAAATTACGGTAAGCTTTTTTGCAGCAGTTTACAATGTGATCACGAAACGTAAGCCCATTGTGGAATTTCACCCCTAAATCCCTAACTTCCGTAGTCCTAGCCATTGACGACCCGCCTAAATTATAATCGTATTGATGACGCGGGTGCTGCGTGACTTGATGGCAGGTGGATAGGAATTGCTTTCAAATAACGACGACTCTTGAATTTGACAAGTACTGTATTGCTGATACTTTATGAAGTTACAAATGAATGCGGAAACTAAGTTTAATGGCGACAATTTGGGTTTGTAAAGAAAATGCAAAACGACAAGAGAGGTGTTGGTGGCCGGCCCGGGCCGGTGTCGTGGATGAAGTAAGTGAAGTGCGTGAGAGGCCGCGCGCTGTCATCGCGAGTCTCGTTCGGTCCGCCTTCCGTTTCCTGCCGTTGCGGTGTTGCCAGACATGCATGCATGCATGCGTCAACATGCTGGGGCCCCAGGAATGAAGGCATCATCAGCAGAAGCCTCAGGTTGGAGCTTCGGAGACTCTGGATAGTCGACGACTGGCAATGGGCACAGTCGGTTGAAAGCTCGGCGTAATGTTCCAGATGTAGTCTTCACGTCTGCTACTCGGGACACGCCGTCGGAGCCTGGATAGACGCTGGTCACCCGTCCAAGCAGCCATCTGTTTGGGGGCAGTCGGTCGTCCTTGACAAGCACCATCTCGCCAAGTCGTAGCTCTCCTCCATGTTTGCACCATTTCAGTCGCCTTTGGAGTTCTGAAATGTACTCTTTGTGATATCTGTCCCAGAAATGGGTCTTCAATTGTTGAGTCCTCATGTATCGTGAGGTACTCAAACGTGCGGTATCTTGTACCTGAGGAGAAGGCAACACAGTTAATGTTCGTCCAATAAGAAAATGTGAAGGTGTGAGAGCTACCAAGTCTGATGGATCTGATGACATGGGAGTTAAAGGTCGTGAGTTCAAAATAGCCTCGATCTGTGTGAGAATTGTATTCATTTCTTCATAATTAAGATTAGCAAGTGCAAGTACGCGTTTTAAGTGATGTTTTACCGATTTTACTGCACCCTCGGCTAACCCATTAAAGTGTGGACTATAAGCTGGTGAAAATTTAAAGTTTATAGATAAATTTGCTGCATATGAACCTAAATAATCAGAATGTGACCTTAAAAACCTTGATAAGTCATTACATGCTCCGACAAAACATGTGCCATTGTCCGAGAAGATGTTGGCAGGTTTTCCTCTGCGGGCAATGAAGCGATTTAAAGCAGCAATAAAGGATTCAGCACTCAGATCGCCTACAAGTTCTATATGTAGTGCCTTGAAAGCCAAACAAACAAAAATGCATATGTATGCTTTGATTAATTTACTACCTCTACCCTTTCGGTTCAGAATCATGATTGGTCCTGCATAATCTACTGCTGTGTTTGTAAAAGGGTATTCAGCATGCAGTCGCTGTTCAGGCAAGTTGCCCATAATTGGTTGCTTGATTTGACCTGAAAAGCGGCAACATGTGATACAATTATGAACTGTCTTCCTGGCTAAGTTCCTGCCATTTAAAACCCAGAATTTGTGACGAATGTTTGCAAGCAATAACTGTGGACCTGCATGCAAGAGTAAAGTGTGGTAATGTCTGAACATGAGTATGGTTATGTGATGAGATGCATGTAATAAGATTGGGTGTTTTGTGTCATACTCATAATGTGATTGTGACAGCCTGCCTCCAACTCGCATGAGCCCATCAGAATGCATGAATGGAGCTAGATTAATTAATTTGTTTTTAAATGGCAATTGCTTACTTTGTGTTAATAATTTACACTCGCTACTAAATGATTCACGTTGTGAATTTTGCATAATGTAATTAAAGACGAATTAGAATAGAATAGAATAGAATAGAATATTCATTTATTTGCATAGAATGTAGGTTTAACAGAAAAGGTGGATGAATGTTTACAGAATCCTTGTACATTCTGCCATATTGGCATGCAAAAATTAATTGTGTAAATGCTTTGCTTAATATTTACAATTACAAACTAGTATATAAAATTGAAGTAAAAACTAATTATTATATTAACAACACAATTCTATGAAAGAAACTAAATTGACATAACATTGAATCGTAACTGTTTAAAAAGAGATTAACAATCTTTATCAGTTAAGAAGTTGTTTACAGAATAATAGCACTTTTCTAATAGCATTGAGGTAAGTTTCTTTTTAAACATTCGTAAAGGTTGCTCTTTAATGGAGTTTGGGATTTTATTATATATTACTGGTGCCATACAAAAAACGCTTTTTTTTGATAAAGCCGTTCTGTATCCACCTGAGTACAATAAGTTTTGGTACTGTGATCGCAAAGTAACAGTTCGATGCCGAGTTTCATTTAATGTTTTAAATAGATGTTGATTGGATTTAACAAATAAAGCTATTTCTAGAATATAGATGCATGGAAAGGTTAAGATTTTATGGTTTTTGAAAATAGGTACACAACTATCTGTAACTGACAAACCAAACATTGCTCGTATGCAGCGCTTTTGAGCTTTAAAGATATGTTCCCTATCGCTACAGTTACCCCAAAATATAATTCCAAATCTTAAAGTAGAAGCTACAAGACCATGATATGCAACCAAAGCAGTTTTCATGTTTACTTTTTTTTTAAGATTGTAAAGGGTATAAGCAGATGCACTAAGTTTTTTGCAGACATTATCTGCTTGAGCTTTCCATGTGAGTTGGCTGTCTATTAGTATACCTAAAAATTTCGCGACATCTACTCCTTCTATATTTTGATTATTGTAATGGATATTTAAATTTTTGGTGCGAAGCCTTTGATAAAAATTCATTATATTTGTTTTTTGGATATTTATAATCAGGTTATTATTGTTCAGCCAGTTTATAATGGTTTTAATGGTATTATTTATTTCATTTTCATAATTAGCTTTATTGTGACATTTTATTAGTGCTGTGCTGTCGTCAGCAAATAACACCATTGGGTAATGGATTTGACGAGGAAGGTCGTTTATATAAATTAAAAATAACAATGGCCCAAGAACGCTTCCCTGTGGGACACCAAATTTAATCTCTCTATAAGAAGATATGTATTTGAGTTCACGTTTAGATTTGACACATATTCTAGTGATTTCAGTACACTGTTTACGTCCGTTCAAGTATGATTTTATTAAATTTAGGCAATTACCTCGAATGCCATACGTGTACAGTTTCTGTAATAACATCTCATGGCTAACATAATCAAAGGCTTTCGACATATCTGTGTATATAGCACTTATAGGCGTTTTGGAATCTACATTTGACATTATAACTTTTAGCAGGTCAAAAATGGCCTTGTTAATACTCTTGTTTTTTCTGAACCCATTTTGTTCGTCGCAAAGTAAATTGAATTTAGACAAAAAATTATAAATTGATTCATAGATAATCTTTTCTATTATTTTTGAAAACACCGGTATCAAAGCTATCGGTCTATAATTTAACATGTCTTCTTTACTGTTCTTCTTATGAAGTGGTTTTACTATTACGGTTTTTAAGCTGTCGGGAAAAATTCCTGATGACATACTTATTATAATATTAATAATGTGAGCTAGGGGGGCAGCTATGTTATCGGAAACAAATTTTACGACTATTGTGGATATGCCATCATAACCAACACTCTTTTTGTTCTTTAAAGATTTAATTACCCTTATCACGTCCTGTGGTATAACAGGGGACATAAATATTGAGTGTGGGTTAAATTCAATTTTACTAACGTCGTTTAATGTGCTTTTTGGTATGTCTGATATTTGTTCAATGAAGAAATTGTTAAATTTCTCCGCTATTTCTTCAGGGTCCGTTATTATCGAATCATTCGTTTTTATTTGTAAAATGGGTTCTGTAGTTGTTTTACGATTATTTATAATCTGCCACGAAGTTTTTGATTTATTCTTAGAGTTTTGAATAAGATGATTGTTTTGAGCCTTTTGGGTAAGTTTGATAATTTTTTTAAATCTTCGAGAATACGTGTAAAATTTTTCTTTGTTTTCATTTGTCGGTTTAAGTCTCTTTTGCCACAGTAAATATCGTTGTTTTTTACTACATATCCTGATGCCTCGTGACACCCATTTGATGGCTTTTTCTGATCGTACTGTAACGGTCTTGTAAGGAAAACATAAATTATATAACAGTAGAAATAAATTAATAAAGTTATCGTAAGCAATATTTGGATCTCCAGTACTAAACACATCAGAAAATGTTAACTTTTGCAGATAATTATTGAATTTAATGAGATTTTCATTAGAGAAATCTCTTATTACTTTTTGCCAAGATTTTATTTGACATGTTTTATTAACTTTCATTTTTAGGATTTGAGCTGTGTGGTCAGATAAGGCTAGGTCTATCACTTCGCATTTGCATTTTTGATTTAGATTGTGAGCAAAGTTATCCAAACAGGTGTTGCTGCTAAGTCTAGTCGGTTGATGAATTTGTATTTTAAGGTTGTAGCTCAAGAGAAAATATTGAAAGTCCATTGCTAGTCTATTCTTCTTCAATGTGTCTATATTAAAGTCACCACATAATATGACTTTGTTTTTGGGTTTACTGCATACTTTTCTTAGAATAACATCCATTTTTTCGTAAAATGTATCCATGTTACATACTTTAGGCGGTCTATATATACAGATAATTATAATGTTTTGTTTAATTAGTTGGATAGCACAACATTCAATAATCCCTGGTATAGAACATTTCATGATGTCCGGTAGTTCCATGTATTCATGGCAGTTTTTGACTAAAATGCAGGCTCCTCCACGTTTTATGTTTTTTCTGCAATAGCATGCTGCTAGCTTATAATTGGGTAACTGCAATAAGTTTTCGTGTCCGGACATAATGAAGTGTTCCGTAATACACAATATATCTATATTTATTTGTTTACTCAATAATTCTTGAATATGAACTGTTAAAACATCTGATTTATTCATAAGACCAGCAATATTTTGATGCATTATATACAAGTGGTCATGAAAGAAAAAACTGAGCGTTTGAGGAGGTAGTGATTGCGTCATTATAAACATCATTTACATGAGCCTCTTCTGAGGACAGATTTAAGTCTGGGTTATCCTGTATTAATACTAGTAGATTAGACATAATATTCTTCATTCCATAATTATTTAATTTACCATTTTTTTTCCAAAACATGCTATAATCGTAGGACAGTTCAAGATTAGAATCTAGTAGTGTTGCGTAGTTATATGTCTTGAGATCTAGATACAATAAGTTACTAAAAGTTTCTATCCTAGAATTAAACATAGGCGAATAATTGTTACAATTATATGTTGGAAGACATAGTATAATATTAGTATGCTTAATTTCTTGCAATGTTTCTCTTATTTTTATGATGATATTATAATAGTTGTTAGTTTTTCGAAAGTCTTCCTCTCCTATTAATACAACACAATGATCTTCTTTAGAAAAATTTATTAATTGATCGTTCAAATTGCTGATCAGTTGAAGTATGCCACAATAAGGTGAGATATAATGGCATATCTTAGTGTTCATAAAAGTATGCTCGGCAATAGACAAGATCTTGTTGGTTTTATTTGCGCTAATAATGCATAATTTCTTGGTAGGTTTGAGATCGTTGTTTGTTGATTCTCTTGTGTTTATTGATTTCTCTTGTGGCGGAATTGAAGGATGGATCAATGTTGTAGGAGTATTTGGCTTGCAATGATCTATATTCTGCTTCCTCTGTGTTTTCTTGGTAGTATTTTTACGTGGTGTTGACCTTTTTGGATTTTTACTTGGAGTGTCAATTTCGTCTGTCCTGCTTTGTCTCTCAGGTGGTGAGCACATTAGTTTATATTTATTGATTGTTTTTATCGATTCTTGAAGATCAGATTTGAGACGGTAGTTTTCGCTATTTAGATTATCGATTTCTAATTGAGCGCATTGTAGTTGCGTCTTGAGTAATTTTACTTGTTCACTTAAATCAGTTACTTCCCCACTATTGTCATGCAAGCTATCTGTTAAGCTCATCATTGTGGTGTCGAATATGTTCTTTGTACTGTTATTTGTCATGTTGATGATATCATTTAACGAACTTGTACGACAAATTTTACGAAAGGTGATATTGTTGCTTTCTTGATCCATTTTACCAAGTACCGTCACCGTAGCGCCCTCTGTTGAGTTCAGCTCTTAACGATGGACAGTTAATGATTTCTTACGAGTGCTTTAGTCTTTGATGATTTTTAAATTATTAAGAAATCTTACAAAAAGACTATCAGAAGTTGGGGATCGAACTCGCGACGCCTTGAACTTATTGATTCTGGTTGACTCGTGTGACCATTCAGCCACGATGTAATTAATGTTCTTAGCGAAATTTTGGAACCCTTTCTAAAAGATTTTGATTTCAAATTGAGTTATCCGTTAGTGTGACTCATGTGTTAGGAATTTTTTTCCATGTTCGGTACACTTATTGACGATCGAATAGTCATTAATTATATAAATTTCACTTTTAATTCACTCTATACTTGCACTTCTAATGATTTTTATATCACAAATTAGATGGTTTTGGTCACTTAAAAGGTTTAATGTTTGTATTGTTGTTTATATTTGTAACAGTTATTTTTAAAACACTAGTGTATGTTTTTGCTAGATAAAACTTTCACACGTCTATTGATACTTTAGACACTGATTACTTTAAAATTTAGGATGTATAATTGCGTTTTACTATCTTTAAATTTAAAAAAAATACGGAGCAACGAGGAGCGCGTGGAACACAACGCGCCGTCGCTTCGAGTCCTAATTAAGTTCATGTAAACTCAAATAGCCGTATGTTTGTCTTGTGAATGACGACAATTGTGAATGAACCGATGCATGTAGGCTGTGATTCGCTGTAACTTATTAAAATCAGAATATCTGTTGACAAATTCGACTGATTGTGATTCAGAAACAAGGAAGTTGCTTTGAATTTTAAACTCTGGCAATTCACCATCTTTAATGTGTGTTGGTTGAACTGGCCAGTTGGATTCAGGTTTAAAGAGAAAGTCAGGACCTGTCCACCACAAGCTGCTGTTTTCTAATTGCTTAGCATCCGCCCCTCTTGAGCCAATGTCAGCAGGGTTTGAATGTGTGGGCACGTAACGCCAGGTGCAAGCTTCTGTAAGAGCATTAATTTCATGAATACGGTTGTACACAAATGGTTTGAGTAAGTTAGCTTTGCTTGTTTTAATCCAACCTAAGACAATGGTTGAATCACACCAGTAAATGCAATTTTGAATTTGTATAGTTAATGAAGATTTGACCTTATCAGCAAGACGAGCTGCTGATAAAGCACCACACAGCTCTAAGCGTGGAACTGTCATAGGTTTGAGTGGAGCTACGCGGCTTTTTGCAGTCAACAGATGAACTGAAACTTGATTTTCATTATTAATAGATCTAATGTAGACACATGCACTGTACCCTTGAGTTGATGCATCACTAAAGACGTGCAATTCGCACTGCAAGGGGGCAGTGCAGGTGACATGTCTGGGTATTCTTATATGATTAATGTAATGTAAAGATTTTATGAAATTGCTCCATGTGGCTTGGATTTCAGTGGGAACTACTTCATCCCATGCAATTTTTTATGACCATAATTTCTGAAGAATTATTTTAGCTTGTAATATACAAGGATTAATGAGCCCTAAAGGGTCAAAGATTTGCGCCATGGTAGACAAAATTGTGCGTTTGGTTATGTGTTCATGTTGAGTAATGTTGACTAAAAATAGGAATGTGTCTTCCTTACATGACCAAAGTAATCCTAATGTTTTTGAATATTCGTAGTTACTTAAATTTAGATAATCATCCGTGCTAGGGTCCCCAATGAGCTGGGATATTATGTGTGAATTATTTGAATTCCATTTCCTCAGCGAGAAGTGGCCACTTTTTAATTGTTTTATAACACCCTTGCAGGTGTTTATCAGTTGAGAGATGTCATTTCCACCGTGGATATAATCGTCAACATAAAAACCTTGAGTAATGGCATTTGAAACGCTTGGATCAGTACAGTCATTTCCCAACTGAAATAAGCACCGGGTGGCTAAGTATGGTGCTGATGCTGTGCCATATGTGACAGTGTTTAATTTATACTGTTTGAGTTGTTCATGAGGTTCAAAACGCCAAAGTATTTGTTGCAACATGCGTTGATTTTCATTGACTAGAACCATGCGATACATTTTCTCAATATCTGCAGTACCAACATACTTATATTGTCTGAATCTAATTAGTATGCTAATGAGGTCACTTTGAACTGTAGGGCCAACCATTTGTATGTTATTGAATGATAACTTTGAGGTGGTTACTGCAGATGCATCAAAAACGACACGAAGCTTGGTGGTTAGACTGTTTTCTCGTATGACTCCATGATGTGGCATAATGTATGTGTGTTCATCCTTGTGTGGACTTGTGTTTTCAGTCATGTGACCTAATGCCATGTATTCTTTAATGAACTCTGTGTATTGAGCTTTGAATAATGGATCACGCTTAAATCTACGTTCTAAAGATATGAACCTAGACACTGCTTGTTCATATGAGTCACCTAATAGTTGAGGTGATTGTTTTAATGGAATTGATACCACAAATCGACCATCACTTGCACGAGTAGTGTTTTGAATGAAATGGTTTTCACACTCTTGCTCTTCTTTAGACATGGGTTTGTGTGTAATGACCGATTCGAGTTCAAAGAACTTACTCAGTTGATCTTGAAGTTGATCATCATGTGTAATGAAATGATTGCAATGGACTGTATTATTATGTGATGAATGTATGGGTCCAGAGATTAACCATCCGAACTTGGTTTCACTTAATGTAGGTTTGTTTTTACCTAGTGATATGTTGTTGCCAGATAATATATTCCAAAATATATCTGCACCGAGTAGCATGTCTACTTGTGACGGTGTGTGGAATAAAGGATCCGATAATGTAATATTTTGAGGAATATTTAATGTTGTGTGATTGATTTGTGTGGTTGGCAACAACTGTGTTATGTGTGGAACAACAAAACAATGAATGTTTTCTGAAAATGAATTGATTCGTGATGATATAATGACATCACATTGTTTGCTTAATTTGCATGATTGACGGTTTAACCCTTCAACTAATGTTGAGGTTAAACGGGTTGGTAATTTAAGTCTTTTACATAAACTCTCTGTAATGAAGCTTGATGTACTGCCGTTGTCTAATAAAATGCGAATGGAATGTTTGTGACCCTGATGGTCATTGACATGAATTACAGCTGTTGACAGTAATACTGCATTTCGATCATTAGTGTTTGATAAAACAACATTGCCTTGTTGTGACGTTGGGATGTGTGACTGAGCTGCACAGAGCATAATGTTAGATGTTGTGGATGTGTCTTTACTAGGTGTGGTTGTTTCACTTTGACTTGTATTCTGAGAACCTTGCTCTAAATGTAAAAGTGTGTTGTGGGATTTCTGACAAACCCTGCATGAACCTAGTTTACACTTGCTGGTGTTGTGACCGGAACGTAGACAATTGAGACATAATTTAAGTGATCTAGCCTTTTCAATGCGAGTTTCAATTGGGTATGATTTGAACTTTGTACACTGATAGATTGCGTGGTTATTCTTACAGACTGGACAAGCATATGACTGTTTTGAGGATGATGAAGATGCATTTGAATTAAATGTTTTATGTCTATTAGTTGCAACATCACTCTGCTTTGTGTTAGTTTCTTGAACAGTTGTCTCTAATAAATCAGCTCTATTGTTCATGAATTTATTAAATTCAGTAAGTGTGGGGAAGTCGTTTATATTGTTACGGTAAATCTCCCATTCCCGGCGTGTTACTGAATCCAACTTGTTGGTATGTGAATTATCATAACATCCCAGCCTTCAACGGGTAAGCTTAGTGTCTTTAAAGCTCTTATGTTACGGTTGATAGTGTCTATTATGTTGCGCAAAGCTTTGGAAGATTCTTTTGTTAAACTTTCAATATTAGTTATGGCTTGAAGATGATTGTTCATTAAAAGTTTTTTGTTATCGTACCTTTCGCACAGTAGTTCCCATGCTATATCATAGTGTTCGGCTGAAAAGTCTAGAGACTGGATAATTAAGGAAGCGCTATCCTTCAGAGCTGCACGCAGATAGTGAAATTTACTGATTTTAGGTATTGTGTTATCCGAGTGTATTAATGAAGTGAATGTGTCACGGAACTCTAACCATGTTTGATAATGACCCGAAAAGGTAGGTAGGTGTATAGTAGGAAGCTTAAGTCTTGGCCCACCTCTAGATGTACTCTCATAGGCAATACCCGAACCTGCAGCCGATCCGTCCTGCGCTGAAGTCTCTGCCTCTTGCCTGTCCAACACCTCTCGGGCAACAGCAAGTGTCTTGAAGTACTGAGTTTCGAAGCTGTCGCGCTCCTTGTACTGATCCTCTGGAATTTCACATACATTTTCTATATCAGTTTGTATACAGTCAAAGTCTGAATATAGTTCCTCTATTTTAGTTAACCTTAGCTTTAGCTCATTACTTTGTAGCGAACTTAAAGTTTTACAGCTTTTTATTATTTCTAAATATGCTTTGAATTGAGTTAGTTTAGCTTTGCAGCTGCCACGTTTTTTAAGCAATGTTTTTTCATCCATTTTTAAACCGCTGCCAGAAAAGATGCGTTAAATATTAAATGAAATGCAATAATACTTAAATTTAATGCTGAGTGGTGATAGCAAACGAGGGTGCGAGTATAAACAGCGTGCAAAGCAGTGCAAACCGCCCAAGCGGGGGCGAGCAGAGCGCAGCACGCGTGCCGGTGCGAGCGTGCAGCGAGGGCTCGACAAAATGGCCGACACAGAAAAGCGACCGCGGCACCGCGGCAGGCACCCACGCGGCTTCCGTGTGGTACTGGAATGATTAAACGCGAATTATTATATGAAAAAACACAATTGTCACACACCCAAGGACCATCAAGTCGCTCAAACCTGAAATGCCTAACGAAAGATGGGAGTAGTACTAGTTACCTAGTTTTTATTAAAAATAGCTTGTGCATTATTTATTGAAATTATAAGCGCGTGGCTTGAAATATGGCCTTTAAGAGGCAGATTGTTAGAAATGAACCTATGAACGAAATATGAATGAATAATCTTGAATAATCTTGGAAATTCGTGCCGAATTTAAAGATTATTATTATTAGACAACGAGAGCTTTAAGAAGAAATAATAAAGTGAGAGATGAAAAAATTGGAACGAACTCACTGTAAGGCACTACTTCCCCAGGAACTTACTACCACGTGCACGTGGTCTGGTTTCTCCTGCTTGCAGAAAGTAGCCGCAAGTTCTTCAATAATTATGTTGACTTTCCATACGACTCCGTCCGCCGGGCGCCGAACAAATCCTTAAAGACCACGTGGCTGCCTCTTCATGCGCAGTATTTCCTTTGTCTTGTAGGTGTAGCGTAATGGCTGCCGACTGGAAATATCCGGATTGTGGACCAAATGATGACGCGGGTGCTGCGTGACTTGATGGCAGGTGGATAGGAATTGCTTTCAAATAACGACGACTCTTGAATTTGACAAGTACTGTATTGCTGATACTTTATGAAGTTACAAATGAATGCGGAAACTAAGTTTAATGGCGACAATTTGGGTTTGTAAAGAAAATACAAAACGACAAGAGAGGTGTTGGTGGCCGGCCCGGGCCGGTGTCGTGGATGAAGTAAGTGAAGTGCGTGAGAGGCCGACGCGCTGTCATCGCGAGTCTCGTTCGGTCCGCCTTCCGTTTCCTGCCGTTGCGGTGTTGCCAGACATGCAAGGCGTCAACACGTATAATATAGGAGTACGCGCGCGAGAGAAAGTGATTGTTACGCATTTTGAGGTGTTGAACTGCAAGTGGTTGTCCTTGCTCCAGGTCACCACTCTGTCTATGTCTCTCTGGAGCCTCTCGCAATCATCCAACCCCCTTACCTCTAGGGACAACTTAAGGTCATCAGCAAACAGTAAACACTTGGCGTCTTTTACGACTTCTGGCAAGTCATTAACCATGAGATTGAACTGCAAAGGCCCAAGGTTACTGCCTTGACTCACCCCAGACCTAGTAAAATATGGCTCTGATTTGCACCCCGCATATTCTACGTACTGTTGCCTGTCGCTTAAGTAACTTGAGAAGAACCTGAGCAGATGTGGAGTGAAACCAAATGCTGCTAACTTTTTGAGCAAGACATCATTATCTACTAGGTCAAATGCTTTTTTAAAATCGAAGTAAGCAGCATCAGTTTGCCCCCCACTGTCTACCGATGGCACTAGACTGACCATATGGCTCAAGAGATTGCTGGTAGTGCTTCTTTCGGGTCGGAATCCGTGCTGGGCATCCGATAACTGACCGCGAACTTGTTGGAATATGCTCTTATGAATAGCAGCTTCGAACACCTTAGCCGGGGTCGACAGCACTGCGACAAGCCTGTACCCATCTACCGTCATCCCTGAACCTCCCTTTGGCACCGGAACAACGCGGGTAATCTTCCACTTCTCGGGAAATACAGCTCCCTTCAAGCATTTATTATAAATGTCCTGTAAAGGTTCGGCTAGCACCATTCGACAATCCTTAAAGATGTAAGGCGGGATGCCGTCCGGTCCCGAAGACCTTTTCGGTTTAAGTTTACGAAGCGCACAACTTACGTCCGATAGTTGTAAGAAATCAAGGCTTACCCGCGCCGCTCCGTTACCCCCACCTGCGTTCCACATAGCTCCACTTACGTCTAACTCTGCCTTCTCCGTACTATAGACCGAGTAGAAGTACTCCGCAAACTCCCGAACGCACTGTTCGTCCGTCAAAGCCTCGCCGTTCTTTACAATCTTTTGCGGACTTCTCCTACCTCTCCAAGACTTGACATAATTCCAGAACGACTTTGGGTCTTCCAGCATTTGATGTTGAACTCGGTGCTCATACTGCCTCCGAGCAGCTAATATGGATTTTTTTACTTTTGTTCTACACTGAGCAAACGCTTCGTAATCAGACCTCATCCCACTTGTTTTGTATTGTTTATGTAGGATAGCCTTTAATTTTATGTCGCGAATTATTTCAACTGTGTACCAATCAGGGTAACTATACCTTGAGTTTACACGACTTCGCTTTTTCTTTGGAACGCAATCATCTAAAATGGAATTAATAATATTATAGAAATAATTTAAACTGTTTTCTAAATCTAACTCGTACATTGGTGCCCAATCCACGGAGGCCAATGATGAGTATAACACTGTAAAATCTGCTTTATTAAAATTCCAACCTACCGGTTCATGGGTATCCGCAGTCGGTGCTGATGAGCCCGCGCGCAGGCCGCGGCTCACGCGCAGGCCCACCGACACCTCGAGCGGCGGGTGGTACGCGTCCACCGGCACGAGAGGCGTCTCCGCTGCGCGCACTATTACACTCCCTTCCTCCGCGAATGTACTCAACACTAGATCTAGTTGCCGGCCATTGCAATTATCTACTTTGTTACTCTGAGTGAATCCACAATACGTTTCAAAACATTGGAAATAATTAAGAATATTTACCGGACATGAATACAAGTTAAAGTCACCCATTACAATAGTGTCGTTATAAGACTTACACAAACTTTCAATAATTCTAAATAGGACCATATATTCAGTTTCGTTACTATTAGGTGGGATATAAACAACACATAACACAAACAATAATCTATTACGCTGGTACACTGACGCACAAACTATTTCAAATACCTGCTGATCAATGTTTACATTATCAGGTAAGGACACTCGCCGTAGTTCAAAACTCGGTGTGGCCACGAGACACACGCCGCCGTGTTTGCGCCCATCCGCTCGGTCACATCTTAAGATTGAATAACCAGGTGGAATTAATTCTGCGTCATGTATCGATTCATTACAGCCTGTTTCTGTTATCACAAATAAGTTTGCACTTGAAGCTGAAACGCCCACATAAAAATCTTCCAGCTTAGTGCGGAGACCCCTTACATTTTGATAAAATATGTCCACCAATTTACTTCGGACATTTTTGTTTATTGGTATGTCTCCGAAACCACACCCATTCGCAAAATTCAATATTTATTGCCCAACTTTCACATGATTTTCACATGATTTTCTAAATTTTCCACAGAAGTGTCCTTTTGTAGACGCCATACATGTAAGTATTTTTTCCTCTCAGTTCCCTGAATTTCTGTTGAACTCATGCTACCCCCTTTCCTCACTTCACTATTCGGGTATCTGTTTTTTTTTCTATTGACCAATGTCCATTTTTCTTCTTTTCCTGTAACTTCATTTTCGATTAAATTTACTGATTTGTTTAAACTTTTCGCACTATTGGTTTCTTGATTTTTACAAGTTATCTGTACGTTGGCTGATTTCGTGGCCACACATTCCTTAGTTGGTAAGTGACTAACTACCTCCGTCTTTTTTTCTTTGACCACTTTTGCAAATGACACCGCTGGTCTTGGAGAACCTTCTTCAGACTTGTTTTTCTCAATGATATTCCTGGCACTGATACTGGTCGCCATTTGTTCATTTTTTTCCAATAGTTTCAGAATTCTAGTCTCTAAAACATCCACCTTATTTGCTTTTTCTTGAACTACCTTCAATAGGTTTTTCAACTCTTTTAGTTCTGTTTCTGTGCTAATTAATTTGCTCTGCAGTAGTATGAATTCGCTCCTTTGCTCCTCCAGACGTGATTTCATCTCTAAGCGAAACTCTCTTAGTTCATCAAGCACTTGGTTTCCGCTATCAGACACAGTGAGTTCCTTTAAATTGCGACGGCTGCCTCGTTCAGTGTTAACGTAACTTGGTGTACAAGTTTCGCCTTCCATAGTGTTTCCTCGTACTGGTGTTTCAGAATTCCCTTTCTTCGGAATAGTGCATGTGCATTCTGGACATACCCATCTTTTCTTGTACTCCGGTGTGAATGCCCCGAACTGCGACTCCGATAAGGCAAGACAATTCAGATGATACAGTTTTTTACATTTGTCTCTTGAGCACTGCATATGTGATCCATCTTTAATGACATCACTACAGCCTTCACAGATCGTATTCATTTAAAATGGTACTATTTAAATCGGTAACAAAAATATATTTTAAAACAATTCTCCCAACCGTAAACACGTCCGCGCTCTCGCTCGCACGAACGCTCATGTTTATTTATAAGTGTGTCATATGTTTTAGATTTAAAGGTATTACTGCTCAACAGCTGATGGGGTCATTGCCCTCTGATAGAGTAAATGTTCACAGATGTTTTATGAAAGTAGGCATTGATTTTGCGGGTCCAATTATGATTAAACAATCAAGAATAAGAAGTGTTATTACAACTAAGGGATATATTTGTGTTTATGTCTGCTTTGTAACAAAGGCCATACACATTGAGTTAGTTTCAGGCCTAGATACTCAAACATTTCTTGCTAGTTTTAAGCGATTTATTGCAAGACGTAACGTCCCGTCTGATGTCTACTGTGATAACGCAGGCACTTTTAAATCTGCTAACACGCAGTTGTCAGAATTGTATAAACTAAATAATTCTAAAAATCATCAAACTCGAGTACAAACTGTAGCTTCAGAATTAGGTATTAAGTTCAATTTTATTCCCAGTTATTCACCTGTTTTTGCGGGCCTCTGGGAGGCGGCTGTTAAAAGTGTAAAGCATCATTTAAAAAGAGTGTTAGGCTCTCATGTTTTAACTTATGAAGAACTTAATACTGTACTAGTTGAAATAGAAGGAATTTTGAACTCGAGACCAATAACTCCATTGTCATCAGATATTGAGGACCTTTCCTATTTAACACCTGGACACTTTCTCACAGGTGCTCCTTTAAATTCTATTCCAGAGCAAGATGTCACTACTGTTCCCACTAACAGACTGAATTTTTGGCAAAAATGTACTGCCTTAAAACAACACTTTTGGAGATATTGGTCCAAACAGTATTTAAATGTACTACAACACCGTCCCAAATGGCAACATAAGACATCTAACATACAAGTGGGTGCTTTGGTTATCTTACGTGAGCTTGATACTCCGCCTATGACATGGCCTATGGCCAGGGTAACTAATGTATTTGAGGGCCAAGATGGTCTTGTTAGGGCATTAGAAGTAAGAAAAGCTAATGGTAATGTTCATAAAACGTCAATTACTAAAGTATGTATACTTCCAATAGATTAGTTTTTTATCTTTAATTTGTTATTTCTAAGTACCTTGCCTACCTGATAAGCATGATGCAACATTTTGTTTAAAATAAGCGTTAAAGGGTAGTTTCACCGACAGCGTTTTTAGAGGTTCTTCGCGTGAAATCACTGTGTAAAATGTATTTTTTGTGTTATTACTGGCTTTATCGGCGAAGTAAATAAAAGGAGGTGTGAGAGGTAAAACTTTGTGTGTTTATTGGTTCAAACCCACTTAGACTATATTACAATATTTGAGGGCGACTATTCGATACCAAGTCGGGCTGTGCACTAGGGTGGAGTGAAAAAAAAATATTGTTAAACTTTGTTACTCCTGTATCACCAATGGATGATCGACATTGTTAGAGATATAAAAATAAAATTTCAAGTTCCTATGTTAACATCTTGAGGTGTCGCATCGAATTTGAAAGTTAAAGAAAATTTAAATTTAATAATGAAAGTTTAACAAAATTTGTTTTTTATTAAAGTTTTTATTTGAGACAAACTATTCACCAAAATGAAAATATTGAAGCTTGGAATGAAGTATTGTACTTATAAATATACAAAATATATTAAATAAAAGCATTTTAACATTTCGAAGGTGAAGCTACAGACCTTCTTTTTTTCTTAAAACATTGTGATTTTGAGACAATACTGGTAAGTCTTGTCTTGCCTTTATCCACGTGCGAATCAATCCATCTCTTGCTTCTGACCCACAAACAGACGAATAGGCCTCAGTAAGGAGCTTGACGCACCGTTCTACTGCCTGAGTGTGGCAAGGTTACTTTTCAATTTCAAATTATTTACCACCTGAGGAAATCACGCTTGAAATTTCTGCGTCACTATATTTCATGGTTCGTGAAGTCGTTATTTCTGTTCTAAAAATCACATTGTCGTCCTCGTCTGATGTTGCAACGAACGAACCTACTAGAAGACCAAAAAAAGAACTGGATCAGAAGAAGTACTCGGGAGTACCCCGAGTACTTCTTCTGATCCAGCTCTTTTTTTAAACTCATTATACCTACTTTCTCTTTCTTGTTTCTTTACGGCTGATGTATTTATTAGACACTTCATCAACAGACACAATAATTTCTTTTGTCTTTTAAAAAGGTGTCTTGGGCAACAGGGACTTCAATCACACACTTACAAGTTCTCTGGATTCACATTAACAAGTATAGCGATGTCAAATAATTATGATTCAGATTTTTCGTAGAAAATTAGCTTTTTCTTTTCATTGTGTAATTTCTTCACATTCTTGTATTTATTATAATAGGAAATCAATCTGGCAACTATTTGTTGATAGCATATAATGGGAATTGACGCCTTGTTCCAATTTTTTCAATATCAACGGCTATCATTTCACACAAATCTTTCACTGCAGGATCTTTACCAATATTCAGTTCCAGTAATTCATTTCATAACCACAAGTATGTTTTTATAAGATCACATAAGTTGGTAACACATTATCACTTAGTTTTATTGGATCGCCAAACAAGGGGCATCGCAAGTCTTTTCCAGTTTTTGTCATTTTATTCACGAATAATCAGACTTTTTTTTCACTTGTGGTTACCACTTAATTTAGAAAGTTTAAGAAAATTATGCAAAGACGAACAAGATAACCCTTTAAAGTAATGTTAAATATAAATTTTATTACATAAAGATGCACAATAACATTAACGTTTTTAGTTACCCTTAATTACCCTAAGAGCACGCCACCTCAAAATGTAGTCGTAGGGTTTTGATTTTTAGCATGAGTAAAGCTTTTATGTACGGTCATCGATTAATGATACAGGAAAAGTAAAATTCCAAAAAAGATTTCTCCAAGTTCACTCCACCCTACTGTGCACTGGCTCCCCGATCGCGTGGCGTCGCCTCGTATATCGAAACTGCTGCGTTGGCATAATTGCTACTTTGTGTCTCCACAGTATTCCCTCCCTATTTTTATAATTTGTTAAAATTATACAAAAAATGGGAGCATAATTCCCTTGGATCTGCTTAGTACCTTATAAGAGTGGCGACATTATATCCTTAGTTTCTACTTATTGAACATAATACATGTTACATATTTACACACTGGGTTTTGCTTATCAGCAATGTCCGTGGCTATGAGTTCTGCGCGACGTTACAAATAACAAGTATCGTTTTACATGACGACATTGTATACATTCTATATTTTCTTAAAACTATGTACTTATGTTAGGTTTTACCTTTTACATGATATTTCTTCTTATAACTACTATGCACCACACTTTCGTATTATTTTAGTATACATCAGTTGCACGGCTAGTAACAGGTTGTTGCACGGTGACGCCTTTGGCCACCGGTGCCAACCCGATTATTTCTGCCTCTTTGCGAAACCAGTTCCGCACATGTTTTCTGCACTGGTGTCTGATTAACCACAGTAGTATGATGCCAAATAAGATGCCAAATGCTATCATAAATATTTCCACTATGCTGATTCGTTGTCCGATAACCTCGTTGGATATTGTTTGGGACACCGCGACATTGTTCTGTTGTGGTTTGGCTTGGCTGTTACACATTTTCTGGTTTGGGTTATACACTAAAGGTGAACGCACATTCAGGCGCACCGCAGTCTCCGCAGTCCCCGCATTACGAATTCTTTGTATGAAGTTCTATGAAACCTCGCACACTGAGCCGCATCGCAGTAGCCGCAGACCCTGAGACGACCGAATTCCCCAACCGCAGCTGATGACGTCACCAACGTCGGCCCGCACGCAGCGGACGCTGCGGCTAGCGCAGTGCGGATGACGTCATCCGCATTTTTTGTCTGCCTCGTCGTCTGTAACTTTTATTGGAATTTCATCATCTTTGCAGTATTTTTCTTCAATTCTTAAAAACTACAGCGTATGTATCAATAAAAGTTCTCCTGACAATTAAATGAAGTAAAAATAATAAGTTTCGTAACGTTTCAATAGCTTTGTCTAAGTGATAGCATTTTAATAACTGTAAGTAAATTCTACTAAACCACTAGAAAAAAGCCCCAGCCACTAAAAGCAATATTACGCTTCTATTTATGTCTAAATGTGTAAATACTTGTTTATTTGCTAACATATAAGTGAACTCCTGTAACCGTGGGACGGGGTACCTATCGGGTTTAGTGATCGCGTTTAATTTTCTGTAGTCACCGCAGGGTCTGATGTCTCCATTAGGTTTTGGTACCACATGTAAAAGGGCTCGCCCACGGGCTTTTACTGGGCCTACATATTCCCATCTCTTGCATTATTTGGAACTCCTGCTTAACTTTGAGATACCGGTCCGGCGGTACTGGCCTTGCGCGCGAGTGTACCGGTGGACCGCTTGTTTCGATGTAATGTACTACTGAATGCTTAGGAGGTTCTTTAAAAGATGTAGGCCTAGTAATATCCGGGTACTTAGATATAATATCATGATACGGGTGGTCTACATTTAACGTTTTTAGTGATAGTTGAGCACTACTTACGAGGGATGCCACTGTGCTTAGTTCTGTCACTTGGTCTATGAGTTTTCTTGCACCAACGTCAACCAGAAGCTTATGGTGTCCTAGGAAGTCTGCGCCGAGTATCGGTTGTTTCACGTCGGCTATAATAGAGTCCCATCGGAAAACTCGTCGTAGATTCAGGTTCAACACTAACGTCTTTACACCGTAGGTTTTGGTAATTTCGGCTCCGTTCACTGCGTATAACTTATATGTACTGTCTGGGAACACTTGATTTCTTTTATTCACTGGGATGACGGACACGTTGGCTCCTGTTTCCACAAGAAAGTTCAAACCTGTATTTAAGTCTCTTACACTGAGGCGGTTGGCGGGTCGCACGGAGCAGATTTCCGCCTCTGGCTGCTCCGTTTTTAGTTTCCCTCTTTTTTCCAGGCACAAGGTTTAATGCATTTCTGCGCTTTGTCTGCGTAACGGAAATGATAAAAACATACCCAATCTGGATCTTCTTCGGAGCGCCGTACTCGTGAATTGCTTCTGTTTCGGATATTTGCTGACTGATAACGATTCCTGCTGCATGCCCGGTTTCTTCTGTATCGGTTTTCCATGTCATCGAATCGTGCGTTTAATTTCGCTATTTCCGCTAACACTGTCTTCTCCGTTTCGCTCGACGATGATGTTGACGGTTGCTGTGACATTGCTGCTACTGCACCGGCCTTGGTGACTTCATTCACGTCATCGGCGATATTGGCTAGTCTCTCCAAGTCCTTTGTTTCGGTGACGGTGAGTACAGCGCGTACTGTTGATGGCAGGAGGTTTTGCCACAATATCTTTAATGTTGCGTCTGTGACTTTGTCTCGCGCGAGGACTTTCATTTTTGCTAATAGTTGTGATGGTTTCTGTTCTCCAAGTTCCATTTCGTTCATTAGTTTTTCGATTTGTTTCGTTTGTGAGTCTTCATAGATTTTTAACAGTTTCTTCTTCAGCGCTTCGTATTTATCTGTTTCTGGAGGATTCACTAAAAAATCTGTCAACTGGTCTACGGTGTCGTTGTTGAGTTTTGACACAACTAAGTCAAACTTTGCATGGTCTCCTAGTTTTTGTGGGGCCAGTGTCGCTTCCGTTCTGATGAACCATACCCGAGGTTGATGTGTCCAGAATTCGGAAATCCTTGCTGTTACTGAGAGTGCCGCCGATTCTGGAACCATGGTTGTGGATGCGTTCATCGTGTCTCCGTATGTTGAACTCCGTAATTTATCGTTCTCTCACACACTTTATTAGTTCTCTCACAGGGGTCACCAATTTTGTGTTATTACTGGCTTTATCGGCGAAGTAAATAAAAGGAGGTGTGAGAGGTAAAACTTTGTGTGTTTATTGGTTCAAACCCACTTAGACTATATTACAATATTTGAGGGCGACTATTCGATACCAAGTCGGGCTGTGCACTGGCTCCCCGATCGCGTGGCGTCGCCTCGTATATCGAAACTGCTGCGTTGGCATAATTGCTACTTTGTGTCACCACATATTTAAAAGACCATTTTAATTTTTTTCGTGTAATAAGAAAACTAGCTCGTATGAAGGCACTAATATAAATAAAAAACTGTGAAATATAAATATATAAAAAAATTAAAAACTGTCCGTTTCTCAATATCGGTGGTATGTCCGTGACTGACTTTTAAGCGCATTTACCTCTTTAAATACGTTTTGATGGAAATTTGGTACTAAAATTGAACATGATTATGTTGGTCTATGCTTAAAGCATCCATATTGATTACTTCCTTTTGTTCTGTCATCATGCAGACATCAGGACCATTGTGAGAAGGAATGTCCACGCCAAAAGTGCAATTTCGGTGTGTTTTGTTGAAACCGATCTATAACTTAAACAAGTATATTCTAACAAATTATCTCCTTACGCACACAGAGGCCTAGTCATGCTCTTGCAACCATGCCTTTTAGTTCAAAATATTGTTCCACGCTAGTTTCTCCAGTATTCTTGTTTCATTTACGTACACGCATTTTAACTCACATTCACAAACAGCAATAATTGCTCACGATGTTTTCTCCTAACGGTCCAATCGCTCAGCTAGCCACTGTGAGCGCTACCTTCTATTATAAGTACTTATAAGGTCAAGGAGAACGAACTGGTTCAGTGGATCACTGCCGCTTTAGACTTGATGCGTATCGTCTGATAGAACGAGAGGAGACGAGGTGATGATATGGCAGTGGTCGGGGATTTGAACTGACACTAGTTTTTCTTTAGTTCTTTATAAATGCATTTACAATTGGTTTTTTCAAACGATAGATTTTTTAATCTTGTCATTTAGTTGTGTTGGTATTTTATGCTTTTGGTTGCTGGAAACTTTTTATCGACACATTTCTGAGTATTAATAATTATTTGAAAAACTAGAACTAGTAGAAGGCGCTTTGGGAGTCCCCTAATGTTTTACATAATGCTGACTTTGAAAAGCTGAGACAAATATTCATTTATTTATTTTGTGTTGAACCAAATTAAATGAATGATTCCTATTGAATTTGTATTTATATAATAATAATTGTATAACGTGATTGTATTGTTTACCGATTGGCTATTTATTGGTTACCAAACAGTTACTCATTCTAAGCTAGAATAGAAAATTTTATCCTATTTTTTTGTCTCGCAATAGTGACCTGGCCGATCCTGCCAAGGTTTTGTGAAAACACGTAAATACTTTTTAAATCTAAGAGGGGAATACAAAATTTTGCAATCTCGGTGGGTTACTGTGCGAATGAATGTTATTTTTTTACGGTATGGTACGCGAGTATGTTACGTGTTAATGGGTACCCTTAGCGACCATTCATTTTAAATGACTGCAGCACAAATAGTTTTGTTTTTTTTTTTTTTTCTTCATGTTTCTAATTTCGGTGGTGCAATAACGGTGGTTTCGGTGGTAAGTTTATTGCCACCGATATTCCATCAATACTAAAATGGCTGTAGGTTCATGTGACTTTGGTAAGATATTTACACCTGAGAGGCAACACAATTAATTGGACAAACTTTGGAGGCCATCATTTTAAGTAGCTACATATTTTACCTAAACAATTTTAACTGGCTTTAGAAAAAGGAACTTATGAATGTAATATTGTTGAAATTTTTATCTGGGCCTGCATTTGACCTGTACAATCAATGGGTAAACTCTTTGTACTATACTTACTAATTTTTTTCATGAGGGCGTCTTGAGAATGGGAAAGCGAAAGGAAAAACAATCGAGAGGAAAACAAAACATGCTGAAAGACTAAAAAAAATAATAATAAAAGATGATCCAGTATAAAAATGACTGTGTCAGTGATTTGAATATCTTTTTTTTTTTTTTGTTCACTGCAGTTTTTTGAGATTTTATTATTTTATGTTTGTTTACGAATTGTAGAATCTTAGAAAAAAACCCAAATTATTTGCTTAAATCTAATAACTTTAAACGAGCAATTCTTGTATCTCGGAAACGGCTCCAAGGATTTTCATGAAAGTTACAGATTAGGGGTTTTTCGGCTCAAAGAATCGATTTATCAAAGTAACAGGTTCGAGAAAAGCTCGGTTCCCAAGATATAGACATTTTAAAAACCGAGCGAAGCTCGGTCAACAAGATATTGTTAGATCTTTGTAGAATTCCGTAGCGCAGGATATTAAATCTGTCCTTGATTTCGTTTCTTTTTGCCCATCTTTTAAGCTCTTGATCCAATCAGTATGAGTCTTTAGTTGTTTGTAAGCTCGTTTGGCGCTTCTATAGTGCGTTATACTGGTTTCTAATATTTTTTGCCTGTGCATTTTGTAATCATTTCTTATTGATTTGTTGCTTTGTTTGAATAGGAATGATAACTCTCTTTTCATGTCTTGTGATTTGTTTTTTAACCGACTTCAAAAAAAGGAGGAGGTTATCAATTCGACTGTTTTTTTTTTATGTTTGTTACCTCATAACTTGCGACTGGGTGAACCCGATTTTGATAATTCTTTTTTTATTCGAAAGCTGGTACTTCCCGTGTGATCCCATTGTCACCATTTCACGATCTGATGATTGGATCTTGGAGAAATCGAGGGCAACCCTCAAATTTTATTGGCTGACACTTAGTTTTTCGCAAATCTTATGAAGTAAATCAAGTACTTGCGTATGGAAATTGTGACTGTCCGTCATGGAACCTTGTTTTATTAACAAGGATGTTATTTATTTTAAAATCACCACGTGACATTGGGCGCCTAAATTCATATTAACTTACATATTTTATGGCCTGACATTTCCTTGTGATAAATAGCTGCTTTAAAACACCCATCCCTTTATTTCAATAGCTACAAAAACTATTGACTAGGAGAGAATTCTTAAGAAACAATCCTACAACTTGCTTATCAGCACATGTGTTTGCAATAAACCCGGGGTCCGGGCGAACACTCAATAGGACCTCTTAAACAATTTAAAATTATGAATTCTGAGAAGTTTAGAAATCTTTCGCCAACTAATATTAAAAAGGCTACATCTGGCAAACATTACCCAACAGCCATTATTCAATCCTGCACTTAAAAACAAAGAGATATTCGGACTTGGGGTAATACAGAGACCGTGAGAAATTCGAAGTGCCTTTGCGAGTCCCTTAGCAGGTAGTTGGAGTCGGGAGACGGGGATGATTCCTCGGGGCAGTGGGTCTTGGAACGTCTTGAGGTACACACGGGTGGACCCAGGGAAAGTTCAAGATATTCGGTTGGCATCGGCCGAGAGACCGGGCGCGATATTACTTGTTGTCTATTTGAACTATGTTTGATTGAGTCAAGTATTAGCCAGTGAAGTAAATCTAACTAGTGGTCCGTGGAACGCGAGAAGGTGGATCCAGAGGGCTGTCTGCTGTGGAGATCATACGGGTGGTACTAGAGCAGAGTCTGTAAGTTAATTATAGACTAATTCTTTCCTAAAAACACTTAGTAAGTGTTAATTGTAATTAACTTTATAGTAGCGGTTTGCTGAAGGCGCTGGATGGCGGATGGCAGTTAAAAATCATTTATTTCAGTACAGCGGCAGCGGAGCGACGCCTGAGCAGTACCTTATTTTATATTATTATCTTACGTCTTATTTGTTATGACTCCTTATCCCGTAACCCAGCAGTGATGTATCATTGGTGTTTGGTTATAGTGACACGGGGAAAGCCTTTGGCTACACTCTACATGCATCCCGCGCATTTCGTCTCGTACTCTGTACAACGACTCACCTGACTCCTGACGAATATAGACTTTTACGTGACGTCTCACATTAATCAAAGGCAGAACCATGTCCATAGTTCGATTATACCAAGTTATATTATCACCAGCTAATCCGGTGATAATGTAACTGTCGGTGATAATTACAAGCGATAATAACAAGCATTGCTATTAATTGGCAAACTAACCAAATGCTGTTGATGATTACTGTTTCCTGCAGTCTTGCTCAGAGACTTTGCGTGTTGGTTGATGGATGCGCATTTCAAGTTGGTGTAGGCACCACCAAATATGTACTCGTATCTCCTATGATTTGCTAGCTCCGTTCCAAGAAAACGCTAGGGACTGACAAACGTGTCCCGCTAAAAGCAACTATGGCTAATATGCCCAACATTGTCGAATCGACACTATATTATTGGCACGACACGTTACGACTGGGGGGGCGCTTAAATACGAAATGTGAAGTGACGATAATACCCACTTCGGCGTCCAGCAATACAAACGTGAAATGCTCTGCTATAGACTGTTTCTACGAAGCGCTTGCGCAAGTTGTTTGTTGTGAATGTGATTGCCAATGGGGTAGAGCCGTAAGGGTATTACGATAGTGCGCGTGTGTAGGAGATTAAATGGAAACGTGTCTTCCTCAATGACAGATGAACTTCTCAGATCTTTGTTTTAGGTGTTGGGTAGGACATGTAGAATAGTGTATAGGGAGCGTGATCTGTTAGGATTCGTAGCAGTGTCCTTAGTGGAGCTATGCGCTTAGGCCTAGCGGTCGCGTACTGGGGCAGTTATTGTAACCGGATTTACATGCCATAGAAATGGGTTAGCTTTAATCAAGTGTAACTTGTTAACGTAACTTAATTAAGCGCAAGCGTGACGTTTCCTTTTATATTATATCTTTGCTGTCCTCTTGTCTTACTAGCTTCATAATTATTATTTGATTCGTTAACATGACTTGATATTATTCATGTATGTATTATTGTGAACTCCCAGCACTAATCTACTTTGGTCCCCTCCCCTTTGCTGAGAGTTCAGTCCTCTCTGTCCCGGCGGAGGTTGCAGTTGTCTATGGTACGTGCACCACGGAGGTTGGGCGGAGGCGGGGCCCTACCTCGGCCCCCCCAGGGGGGGGGGCCATCTTTTATATTTTCCACTATATTAATGTAATTTAGGAAAAACGAAAATTTTATCAGCCTAGGGTATTTTATGAACAGTCACAAAATCATAATCTCATGTTAGGAGTTCAACTTCTCATGTAAGAAAATTATGTTTGTGTTCGCATATCTCCGGAACTACAAGTCCGATTTAAGTAATTCTTTTTTTATTGTACTAGGTATTGTCCAACTTAGGGAAAACTGCAAATTTCATCAAAATCGGTTCAGTAGTTTTTGAGATAGGGAATGAATGAAATGTTAATGAGATGTTAACGATGTTATTACCGGTGCTACGGATTACAAAATTCTAGTGCACATGGAAGAAAATGATGTATTTGACAAGAATTTTGGTTGAATATTTAAACCAAAGACATTAAACTATATACGAGCAGTAGACGGGACATCACGAAGAAATTTGTGATCCAAAATTTTTTACCAATAGGTAAAAAGTCCCTCAGTCTAGTTGTCGCGTTGCTATGCAACGCTTAGATAGTGCTACTGACAAACGGCATCAACAATTTTGTATGACAATTTTCCCAATGCCCGCTCTATAGGATCTTTTAAATCTCTTTGATTTAAACTAAAAAGAGTAAAATAAAAACTTTTTCCAAAAAAATGTGACCGCCTTCAAAAACAACCACAAAAAAGTGTAAAATAACCTAAAAAACTTTTCTTTCGGAAGTCGGTGGCAAATGAGACAATTAAATTAATAAAAAAAGTCACCGACTTCCGAAAGAAAAGTTTTTTAGGTTATTTTACACTTTTTTGTGGTTGTTTTTGAAGGCGGTCACATCTTTTTGGAAAAAGTTTTATGGTTTTTATAAGTTCTGTGCGTCTTTGAATCAAGAGTTTAGTTGTTTCGTTGAAGAAATACCAACTATGATCTTTGCTCTTATTTGTTGCCTCCAGTTTTAAGCTGTTTTTTATGTAGCCTTCAAGTTTGTTATAGGATTCTTGTATGGTATCTTCTTCAAAGTTAGTTAAGTCCGTAATAGTAGTTTGTAAGTTAGAAAGGTATGTTTTTATTTCTTTGTCCGTTTTCAGCGATGTTGCCGAATTTTGGAAGCTTTTTCTGCTCTTCCTGGTGTTTTTAATGATTATTGTTGCTCTTACTATTCGATGATCTGACGGGAACTCTACGTTGTTTAGGACCTCTATGTTTGTTATATTTTTGGGATAATTACACATAATAAAGTCGACTTCGTTTTTCGTTTTTTCATTCGGGGATATCCAGGTCCATCTTCGATTACTCTTCTTTTTAAAGTACGTATTCATGAAGGAAAGTTTATATTCGAGGGCGTGTTGTACCAGTTTTTCTCCTCTTTCATTTCGTTTCCCGTAGCCGTATTTCCCCATGATGAGGTTTTCGTTGTCCTATTTTGGCATTGAAGTCTCCTATTACCATGATGTTTTTGTAATTTTCCGATAGATTGTAAGCTTTTTGTAGCGTTTGATAGAATTTTTCTATGTTTTCTTCATCAGAGTCTTTCGTCGGTGCGTACACTTGAATAATTGACAAGTCAGTATCACCGAATGCTAGCTGAAGTACCGCAATTCTTTCCGATAGTCCGCAGAAGTTTATAATATTTTTCTTATACTCCTTGATGAGAAATCCCACTCCGTACAGTCCGGGCGTTTCGCCCATGTAGCAGAGTATGTGGTCACTATATTCTTCTATTTTGCATCCCTCTCTTCTTATTTCTGCTAGACCGAGTATGTCTATGTTTATGTTCCGGATAGCGTACATTAATTCAAAGTATTTTTATTTATTTATTTATTTATTTATTTCGGGAAAACAAACAGATACACAAGTTTTTTAGTTTAAAGACATTACATAATAACAGTGCCATTTGTGTAACTCACAACGTTATCCACATTTTAACAAAGTGATATTAAATTGGAACTGAAAAACACGACCAAAACAAAAGAAGGCTGGTATAAAAACAGAAAGAAGAAGGAAAGGAACTTAAAAAAACAAAATGCAAAAAATACTTAATAGCTAACAGTAATAGAGGTTAAAATCAATTCTAAGTATCTGTCATGCGTGCTACAATTTAGATGGGTTTATTATGTGGTTCAAGGATCTTCTAAACTTACTAGCCGTTGTTGAGAACAAGTCCAGTGTTGCAAAATCAGTGTTAAAGTTGTTAGCCATCCGACGAAGAGGTGCCCGGACTCCAGCGTTAGTGCGGCAAGAGGAAACAGCAAAAAGTGGTCGAGCGCGCACCTCTCGTCTAATGACCGTCCTCGGAACAACGTAGCTGAGTTTACTGGTTAAGTCTAAGCAGTCATATCTGCCATTGCACAAGTCATAGAGGAACATAGTTTCCAGGAAAAGGCGTCTAGATTTCAAGTTTACCAAATCGTAATTTGTGGGGCAATGTAATTGATTACGACAGCGATAACGCAAGGCTTTCAAGAATTTTTTTTGAATATTTTCCAACATCCTACTACTATTATAAAGGCGAAAGTTTGTAAGTATGGATGTATGGATGTTTGTTACTCTTTCACGCAAAAACCACTGAACGGATTTGGCTAAAATTTGGTACACACATAGTTTATAATCTGGATTAACACATAGGATAGTTTTTATCCCGATTTTATGTTCCCGTGGGATAACTTTCGAGTAGTAGCGGGTGAAGCCGCTGGCAACAGCTAGTGTCTATATATTTTTGGTATAGAGGGTTCCATATTAATACCGCGTATTCGAGTTGCGATCTAATCAACGCCTTATATAAATGAATATAGGTATCAGTATGCTTGAAGTCTGTGGAAGATCTCATTACGAAACCGAACATTCGATAGGCGTTGTTCATAATTTTTTGTATATGTTCGTCAAGGTGAAGTTTACTATCCAGCAGGACACCAAGGTCCCTTACCGATGAGACTTTAAGTAATGTAGCATTATCTAATTTATAAAGTTATTTTGTATTATATTTTTATTTTTAGTAAAAGTTATATATACACATTTAGATGTACTGAGTTGAATTTTATTTTTAACACAATATCCAGAGAACCTGTGCAGATCTTCTTGGAGTAATGTTGCATCAGCTTTGCTGCGAATTGTTCGGTAAATTTTAAGATCGTCTGCATAGAGTAAAAATTTAGAGTGTACAAAACATTTTCCAATATCATTAATAAAAATAATAAAAAGTGGTGGGCCCAGTATTGAGCCCTGAGGCACGCCAGAAGTTACATTCACAGAAACAGACTGATACCCTTTAATTACAACTCTCTGCGACCTATTTGATACATATGACGCAAACCAGCGAAGTAGATCACCGCGGATGCCATTATACGCCAGTTTTTTAAGAAGTAAGGCATGGTCTACCTTATCAAAAGCCTTTCGAAAGTCCGTGTACACAGCGTCTACTTGTATTTGTTCGTCCATATTATTAAACAGATAATCCGTAAAAGTTAATAAATTTGTAACAGTCGACCTCTTTTGGACAAAACCATGTTGTTGGTGTAAAATGACTTTATGAATTGTTGGGTAAATAGCACTGTGTACCAGTCTCTCGAAAATCTTAGATAGGGCAGACAAGATGGAGATTGGGCGATAGTTTTCAACATCGTGTTTGGAACCTGTCTTATGTACTGGCGTTATATTAGCACGTTTCCATACCTCAGGGAATGCTCCTTCTGTTATGCATTTATTGTAGATGATATGTAAAGGAACGTATATACTGTCAGCTGTTCTTTTAATAAAACATGGAGGTAAGTTATCTGGGCCTGGGCCCTTTGTTATGTCTAAAGACTTAATTGCTCGCAAAACCTGATCAGGGCTAAAAGTAATACGATTAATAATGTCACTTTTGTCATCATACGTGTCCGGGGGCACCCATTCGGTACTTTTAAATGTGGTGGGTTCATAAACTGACTGGAAGAACTCGGAAAACAGATTACATATCCTGTTAGGGTCACTAGTATGTTGATTTTTATAAAATATAGTGTCAGGTATACCAGAATTGGCTTTGCGATTGGCAACATATGTCCACAGTGATTTAACATTTTTTTTTATGTTTTCCTCAACACTATCAATATAATTTGTATAGTTTCTTTTACATTCTACTAGGAATCTTCTTCTAAGAAAAGAAAACTGCTCATAGTCTGACAAGTTATTATAAGTTTTCCACCGAATCCACGCTTTGTTTTTACTATTGAATATACGTATGAGCGATTTAGAAAACCATATTGGAAATTTCGAGGTTTTGGGATGACTCAAGGGAGTGTGTTTTTTAATTGAGCCAAAAACTATATTATAGAATGTACTGACGCAATATTCCACAGAACGACAATTGAAGATGGCATTCCAGTCAATTTCGCATAAATCCTTATTGATTTGTTCATAATCTGCTTTATAATAATTGTACCTTAACGATTTTGTCTGTAACATATGTTTACCATTCGTTTGATACTCAATCGTAGTACAGAAAGGCGGATGATTGTCATCTATTGGTAATAATATTGATGACGGTGTGTATGTGGTGCAGTCGGTATTGCTGATCAATAAATCCAAAATACGGCCATTGTGGTTTAAAATATTGTTAAACTGTGCAGCATTCACTAGCGACATAAAGTTGCTTGTGTGCAGGCACAGTGAGGAATTACCGTTACAATAAAAGGCTATGGTTTTACTATCAGGATTTGGAAGCCAGTCAATATATGGTAAATTATGATCACCTAGCAAATAAAACATGTCTGCCTTTAATTTTTCCAACGTATGATGCAATAAATCGTAATATGACATGTATACCTCCTCGGGTGATTTTGGGGGAATGTATACTCCACTGACCACGTATTTGCTGTTATTTTGTGTGTCTTGAAATTGTATGATAAAAAGTTCAACCTGAGAAGTAATTGGCTGATCAAATTGTACATGAGTGGAGCCTAAGGTTTTGAGCGCGGCCACAAGAACTCCGCCACCTTCTTTTTTACCGGTCGCAATACGGTTGCGATCACATCTATAGACTGTGTAGCGTTCATCTATGAACTCAGAATCAAATATTTGCGGTGTTAGCCAGGTTTCTGTCAGTATTATTATATCGAAACAATTAGATAATATATTATATTTCTCGTCGCGAGCAATTTCCAATTTGGAATTCAAGATGACAACATTATCAAAATAAGAAGTCTACGCTTTAATTTCTTAATATTGGCAAACATGTAACTTAATTCTGATTGGTTGACCGAGTTGTACTGTGAACGCCGTGTGATGGCGCTACTGTTCGCCCGCCAAAAACACGTGGACAGAGTCGATTTTTGAGATGCTTTATTAGAAAAGAGTGCATAGAGTGCGAGGATTCCCGCCACAGACTTGGTTGCGAGCGGACGATCGAAACTGTCACGTTCACCGTACAAACCTTATTGCTAAATTATCTCAAGTTAATCCGCATTGTGAATATCCTGTGAACATACCGAATAAACGTGTCTGTGATTTGTAACTAAACCTACGTTTTACTGGCTTGCCCGAGTACCCACTGACTGATCCCATGGAACTGATGGAACCTGCATGAAGAAACGATGATGATCACCACTTTCATCAACACGCCCACACATACTCCCACGCTCGCTCCATATCCCCTTCTGAGTCGATATATTCATATACAAGACATTAAGTTTAGTGCGTATACCCCTACAATTTTGATAATAAATAGTTAACTTATCCATTACTATATAAATGTAACTTTAAAATAAAATATTTGACGAATTGGAAACGTTTTCACATTTTCAGTGCTTGATAGTGATCTGACGTTATATTATGTTGCAATTTTTAATTTATTATTTTTGTTTATTGTTTTTGGGGTATTTTTTGGAGGGTTTTGGTCGTACTCTTCCGCGGTGACCAGCCGAGTTGGAAGATAGAAGGGGGCCGTTGGTTGTTATTCTGTATTTGTTTTGGTATGATTAGAGTTCTGGCTGTGGGACGGGCTTTGTTCAGGTAGTTGAAGCATAGATTTTTTATAATGAAATTATTCATATTGTTAGTCTTATTTATTTTTGTAGGTTGTTTTTCGCTTTGATTTTTGTGTTCATTGTATTTCTCCGGTGTTTCCGGGGATTCTGGTAAGGTCCTTTTTTTGTTGAATATTTGATGTTGGACTGCTTGGGTATTCTTATCAATGACCACAAGTTTATCATATTTTAGAAAAGCTTTTTTCCCCTGTGCTTTTTCATTCTCTAGTTCTATTTGGAGCTCTTTACGCTTGTTCAGTACTTCTAGCGGGAAGTCTTCTTTTATATAATACGAAGTTCCTTTCAAGCTTACCCCCCCCGCTCGAGCTTGTGGCGAACGGTTGTGTTTTTGTTGGCTCCGTAAAAAAAATTCCAAACAGTGTACATTTAATTACCTTAACGTAAGTGTTTTTGCCCAAATGAAATAAAAACTACGTTACATTGATCTAGTGTAAAATTACTCGTAAAAAGTCAATGCAAGTGATCGTTGTTTTTGATAACAAGATATCAAATCAGAAGTGCAAAGACTAACTAAATGCTGTGGACTGTGAACTACCTGCTATTAATAATAATCAATACGTTCTTATGACAAATTAACCTTGAACAAAATTCCTGTTCTACATAGAGAACGATTTTTTCAACAACAGTTATCAAAGCGAGTTAGCGCAGATTGAAACCGTGTTGACTGCGGTGTGAATGGTTCCGAGTTCGAATCCACCCAACGACAACCACTTTTTGTGTTTTAGTTTTTTATTTTTTGTATATTTATAAAAGAAATAGAAAACGGTATGGCTGTGCGACGCTCGCCAACAACCTCAACCCCCGTTAAATCACCTGCACTGATGCATTACGGTTCGGACACTGCAATCGATAAAATAGAAACCGAAAATACACTTGAAAGTTCATATCGTGTGGCAAAACGATACAAGCGTTCATTCGATGAATCCTGTCACTCCTCTCAAGCTAATGCTGTCATAAAAACCTTGATCTCTGACCTAAAAGAGCATATTGAGTTGAAGTTCGAAGCCCTGACCAGATCGGTAAAAGTACTAACGGACAAAAACGAAGAAATGCATAAATCAGTGCATTTCATGTCAGCTAAATACGACGAGATACTATCGCAAATGAATTGTTTGGTGCAAGAAAATACCATATCCAAAACCCGTACTAAGAACTTAGAGGCTAAATTGGAATACTTCGAAAATAATATACACTCCTCATCCATAGAAATTCGAAACATCCCGAAACAGACAAATGAAAATAAGAACAATTTGACCAACACTATAAAGGATATTGGTACAGCTATTGGTCTACAAACACCTATTCAAGATTTGGAGATTAGAAATATTTATCGATCCAAATCTGAGGCAATTATAGTTGACTTCACCTCTGCAAGCAGGAAGGAATGTATTGTATCTACATCCAAAAAGTTCAATAAACTAAAGCGGGAAGGAAAGGAGCCTCAATTGAATACAACTCACCTAAAAATTCCAGGACCAGCTAAACCTGTCTTTGTCTCGGAGTCCTTAACCACTAAAGCTCAACGTCTGTACTACGTAGCAAGAGGGCATGTTAAAAACAATAAACTTGCGGCCACGTGGACTTCCTACGGAAAGGTTTATGTGAAGAAGGAAGAAGGACAAGCTCCTATTCGCATTAAAGAAGAAGCTGAAATTCACAAAATTATAATGTGACTAAACTTAGTTTATCGCTGTCTGTTTTTAGTCCTGCTAAGTTATGTGTGCATAACTCAGGTTAGCTATTTATTTATTTTATTCTATGATGCAATTCTAAATTTAAGTTCAATCTTGGTAAAAAATTATAACTATGGACATACCCTAACACTCACCAAACACAAACATTCATCACTCATCAAATTTTCACGTCTTCCAACATACATAGAACCACCAAATTCCGATTCGCATTGTTATGCTATTTGCAATATTGACAGTCACCTTATTTCGATAACTTGTCCATGTAATTTATTGTCCATCAAGATACTTCATTGTAAAATTCGATAGAATGGATCAGTTGCAAAAGGAGATTGACTCCTTTCATATAGCTGAATCTGTGGTTTGTGAGGCCGAGGATTGCTGTTCACTGATACCCAGCCCAGAGAAAAACTTTAAGCTGTTGCAACAAAATATCCGGAGAATAAATCGCAACTTTAACGAGCTTATACCATTAACTCTAAGAAGTGGCGTTAGCTGGGATTGCATTGTATTGACAGAATGCTGGTTACCATCGAGTCCTAATATACCATGTCTTGATGGATATATGTATACACTTTGCTACCACGCTTAACAACACTCAGAATGAAGGAGTTGTCGTTTATTGCAAAAGTGACTTATATATTTCGATTGACGAGCCCCAGCTAGCTGAAGCAAATTGTCTTGCCATAAAAACAGAAAATAACACAGTAACACTGGCTATTTATCGCCCCCCTGGTAACAGGAATGTGAGCAACTTCATTGAATCCTTGAATAACTTATTAGAAAACTACTCCGGTGCTCAAAACATTATTGTATTAGGGGACATAAATATTGATATCCGTGACAATAATTCGGATCCAAATTCTTCCTCATATTTGGAAATGCTTGCATTCCATGGAATCCTCCCCGCACACACTCACCCGACACATGGCAAAACTTGTCTTGATCATGTTCTGCTAAAAACTAGGTTATCGGCAAAAAGCCTTGTCCTGCGGACCTCACTTACCGATCACAATGCGGTTGCTCTCAGCATAACCAACAAACTTAGACATAAGCCCGCAAAAAAATATACACAACGGTTAAATCATTCCAGCTTCTCTAATGATCTACTTGCTGTGAACTTTGATCCTTTATATTCGTTAAATGATGCAAATGATGCTACCGACTTTTTTATCCAAACTATCCAGACATTAATAACACGTAACTCTAAAGAAACTAAAACCTCAACGCGAAAGAGACTTTTAAAACCTTGGATAACTTCGGGTATATTAAGATGTCTGAGAAACCGAGACAATCTCTACAAAAAAATTAAAAAAGATCCTAAAAATGATACATTAAAAACTACTTACAAGAGATATAGGAATTTTTGCTCAAACTTATTAAAAAAATTGAAAAGAGAATATGACAAACAGCAAATACTAGACGCAAAGAATAATAGTAAAAAGATTTGGCAAGCTATAAAGAAGATTACTCATACTGTGAAATCAAATGAAATCCCAAACAAACTAATTAATACCGAAAACCCCACTGAGTCTATAAACAACGTTAATAAATATTTTGTAAATGTAGGTAAATCGTTAGCTGAAAAAATCATCCAGACAAACCCATCTCAACCACACCTAAAACAGTCTTGCGTGAAAACTTTTGTATTGTTACCACCAGATGAAAATGAGGTCGGAACCCTAATAAATAATCTTAAAAGCGATAGCGCTGTTGGTTTGGATCTGATTACCGCGGATATTCTTAAGGCAAATAAACAGATGCTTGTAAAACCTATTACCTACATACTTAATATTTCTATTTCAACTGGAGTTTTTCCTAGAGCTCTCAAAATGTCAAGAATTTGCCCTGTTCACAAGACTGGTGATGGAGCCCGAGTCGAAAACTATAGACCGATTTCCATTCTCTCTACACTATCAAAAATCCTTGAGCGCGTCATAAACAACAGGTTGATTGGCTATCTGGAAGCAAATAAGTTACTGTCTTCTTCTCAATTTGGATTCAGGTCAAAAAAATCTACCTCCGATGCAGTCTATCAATTAACAAATTATATTGTTAAAAGTCTTGATGCAAAGAAAAAAACGATTGGTATATTTCTTGACTTAGCCAAGGCGTTTGACACGGTCTCAATTCCAGTCATGCTGGATAAACTTGAGCGGCTCGGAGTAAGAGGCCTTCAGTTAAAGCTACTTGAGAGTTATTTAACTGAGAGAACACAGTGCGTAAAAATAGAAAATCTCATAAGCGATCACATTTCTGTTCGGTGCGGAGTGCCGCAGGGCAGTATCCTGGGCCCCACCCTCTTTTTAATTTACATCAATGAGCTATGCCAATTACAACTTCCCGAAGCTAAAATTGTGACGTTTGCTGATGATACAGCCTTACTGTTCAGTGGGGAAACTTGGATGGAGGTTTTTTCTAATGCACAGTGTGGCTTTGATATTGTTACGAGATGGTTAAATCAAAATATTTTAACTCTTAACGTGGGCAAGACTAAATACATAACTTTTTCTCTAAGAAACATGGATAGAAGTGACCTCACCCAATACGAAATCATATCCCACTCATGTGCTACATTCAATACAAATAGTTGTCCGTGCCCCAGACTGGAAAAAACAAATTCAGTAAGATATTTGGGGGTTCAAATCGACGGAGGGCTGGGTTTCCGTGAACACATTGACCTAATAACTGCTAGAACAAGAAAACTTATTTATATGTTCAAGATTCTCCGACACGTTGCGAACAAAGAAATAATAAGATCAGTTTACCTAGCTCTGGGGCAATCTCAATTAATCTATTGCATTACTACTTGGGGTGGAACTATAAAAACCCTGATGCTTAAACTTGAAAGAGCACAAAGAGCAATTTTGAAGGTTGGTCTCTTCCTTCCATATTCTCACCCCACTATCGATGTCTATAAGCAGGCTGGGGTCCTATCGGTTCGACAACTATATGTTCTTCACACTATCACTAAGCAGCATACGCTATTGACATATAAACCAGAAATTATTAAAAACCGACGAAGGAAAGACTTAGTGTGTACAAAGGCTTTATTCAGGACAGTTTTTGCTCATCGTTTCTTCGGTTATCAGGGTTGCAATCTGTATAATAAAGCAAACGGAATACTATCAATATACTCCCTTCAAAAAAATTAATGTAAATCGGTAGTTAGGGACTGGCTGTTGAATCTGGATTACGATTCAACAGAAAAGTTACTCTGAAAATAATATAAATTGTGACGTTGGAAAAGCACACATATACATGCACACGCAAACACACACATACACACACGAGTACATACACTACACACACACAAATCATTTCACGCTTGAAACACACACATACAAATCATTTCTTAATACTTACCCTCTAAATTTACTTACCCACTAAATAATCTAAATACAAAAAATATGTATACATGTCTCTTGCTAAGCTGTTAATACAATATGGAAGAGCGGTGCCTCCTAACACAGGCATATTTACATGCCTAAAAGGAGACTCCAGCAACTAATTTTAAGAAGAAAAATTGTTAAAGTAAATAAAGATTTTTGTATTTTTTTGTATTTTGTATATTTCACGCTTGAACGTCGTTTGAACTTAATTTTATTTAATTTTATATGGTTAGTTTTCAACATTTAATTTATTATTTAAACCTCTAATAATTATGTTCTTTGTGAAATTATGTTATTGATTATGATTATTATTGCATGAGTTGTTTTATGTTTTTGTCTCCACATCCTATTAATTGTAATTGTAATCTTAAATTAATTAATTTAAAAAAAAAGTATTGGTAAATCTAATTTCTGATTCAAATTAAGTATTTTTAGGTAAAATGATGATTTTAATTTAAAACTATAATATTTTTTCCTAATTTAATTTTGTTTTACGTTTATTTTCTTTAGTTTAATTATTGTTTTATATGAATTTCAAGTACAACATAAATCTCACATACTTTCTAGATAAATTGTACCAATATCTGCGGGGTGGGGTCCTGGTGATCTGTAACTCGGGTTAACACCTACAATAGACACCAGCTCTTCACAAACTGCTTAAATACTGTCTTTAAATGTTATCAATCACTCTTTGTACCTACCTTGTGAGTTTACAAGCTTTTTTTGTTTTTTTGTATTTGTATTTTTAAGCCCATGGTGAGTAGTGTAACTACGATGGGTCTGACCTTCTCACTTTTTTTCCCAAGCCTTCTTGCGAATTCTACCAGTTTTGTCGCAATTGATGTTTAATTTAATATTTATGATGTCCAGTAACTTAATTTCCAAATCAAGATAGCTCTTCTCGGTTTCTTCAACCCAATTAATCTCTCAAAATTGTCTGTTACCTTCATTTGTGTTTCGAGTTTTTGTTCCAGTAGTAAGTTTTTGTTTTCTAGACTTTTGAACTTCTCGTTAATGTTATTGTTGATATTATTTTTGATATCCTCTTTCATATTTAACATTTCCACTTTTTGCTGCCTCATGTCTTCTTGCATATTTAACAGCATAGTTTTAATTTCATCCATGATGAAGTTTAGCGTAGCGCCCTCCTTAGGGACTGCCTCCACGAGCGAGAGAATCGTGACGAGTCCGCCCTTATACAGGGTGACTTTTTTAGCACCGTCCAAAATTTTTCTAGGCATTAGGTATCAATCACTAACCCCATTTTTGAAAAAAAAAAACGATACTTCAAATTGTCATATTAAATCATTTTCTCACCCGCTCTGCGTGGTCACTAAGCTAAACGTTAAGAGTAATCACTTGCCGACGCATGAAACGGGCAGAGCGCACCCCGCTGACCCCGGGGCCCCGCCCCGCTACACCTGAGCGACACATCACAGCGCGGTGTCCAGCTTCATCAACTTTTTATAGATAACATTGAGACGTGATATCTCGATATTTTTGTATTGAGTGATACAAAAAGAAAAAAACACGTATTCAATGATTTTCGCCAAAGATTAATATATTAAAATTTGGATGGTGACTAAAAAATCACCCTGTATCGTCGAATAATCTCCACGAACGAGCGATAATTCCGCCGCGTATCGTCGCGAGTCGTTACGGTATCGCGGCGATTCCGCGGCGACTCGTAACGGTATCGCCGCGTTTTGCGTTAGGCAATGCTGAAATGACGTTGCGTTTGACAGCGCGCCCGCCGCGCGCTCGTCAAGAGAGCGCCGCGAGCGCGCGGCGGTCGCGTTGCTAGTCGCGGTGGGCTAGCGACGATGTAATGACGTTTTGCGCGCTCGTTGCCACTCGTCGCATCGCGGCGATAATATCGCCGTGTGGAGACGGTTCCATAGAGAGTGTATTGAAAAACGTGGCACGGCGATAATATCGCCGCGATTCTCTCGCTCGTCCCAAGTAACACAGTCTGGAAGTTTTGAAACCAATCTGTCTATAGACTGTCTATTCAGGGTTAATCTTTAGATACGGGCTTTCTAAAGATGGGTTTGATATAGAACATTTAATCTTATAGAGTTTTTTATCTAAAGCTTTATTATTTTAAGAGCATTTGTTCTATAGAACCTCAGATCAAAGAAATAGGATTATTTATTTCTTTGATCTGAGTATAGAACACTTATTTTAAGTACGTTTATAGTTATAACGAATGTTTCTAGATAAAATGCTCTACAAAATAGTTAAAAAAGCCTAAAGGTACCTATTTTGAAGTAGTTTTATAGATAAAACGATATATTTGAAGACAAAACTTTCTACAGATATTCTATTTTATCTAATGGTACTCTTATCTTTTTTTTCTATAGATATCTCACTCTAGATAAAATACTTTACTAGATATTTTTAAGTTTGTCTAGAAAACTGATAGAGAAGTCGTTTTTAGAGTTTTTATTCTTAAAAGTGGCTTAGTTAAGTGCATTTGCACTAGAAATTTAAATTGGATGAGTTTATGCAATGGAGAAGATGAAACAAATTAAAATATCTGGTGGTTTTGTCGAAAAATCCGCAAGTATTTAAAAAGAAAGAAAAATGAAGAAGAGTCGACCGAAGAAGAATCGAAACTTCCAAGTAACTTCCTCCAAAACGTAGAAAATTGTTGATGATATATGGGTATCAAAAATAAAAAGGTTTGCTGTCAAGAGTACGAAAAAAAATCACATTACTTAAATCCAATATGGCGGACAGGCTATTTAAAATACACCCCCATAATATGGGTATCAAATGAAAGGGTTTGCTGTCAAGAATACGAAAAAAATTGTCACGTGACTTAAATCCAATATGGCGGATAGGCTATTTAAAATCCACCCCAATGATGTGGGTATCAAATGAAAGGGTATTAATTTAATTACAATTGTAAGATCCCGTAGTAGTAGGCACCTTACACTTGCAGTAATTGGAAGAAGGTTTAAGTTGAAGTTGCGGTAGAGATGAGTTGACGTAAACACGCACAGATTTTGTAGCACTAAAGTTTATTAGATATACCGATCACAACTAAGTTTGAGTTGGATGCTAATCCGCGGTGTTCGTAGTAGGTAAAAAAATGTCAACTAACTAAAATTGTATTGAGCAAGGTTTAAATACGATGCAAAAAGTAGGTTGCTGCGTGTGCAGTCTGGCAGTATGTACGTAAACCGTACATGCTCCCAAGGGAAAGGGCGAGATGAGCATCCAGTACATAAAAATATAAAAAGTTTACAAAACGTAAAAGTAAATATAAAGTAAATCTTAAACATGTAAACATTAAAATCATAAATTTTACAGCTCCTCAAAGGGAAATAGTTTTTTTTTCGGCCTCGCGTCGCTGTATAGCTGCTCCGGCGGTGTCGTTTTACGTATTTCTTTCATTTCGACTTCGACTTGATTATCGATTCCTTTAAGTTCCTTTGGCTTCTTTGTTTTCTTATACCATCGTTTTACAAAAATGTAGAGTATAAACGAAGCAGATCCTCCCAACAGCAAAGAAGTCACAGAGTAAAGGTATATGTCGTGGCTCGAAATGTCTGGCTCTTGGGGTAGTCTTTCCTGCTCTTTCTGCTGAGTAATTTGCTTCTCTATTTCCTTGATACTTCTCGCAGATGTTTCCAGTTCCGTCATATTCAACTGTGCATTTTTCCAACTTATGTCGAAAATATTGTTGATGGTGGTGTTAAGTACGGGTACTTGAATATCTGCCTCCATGTAAAATTTACTTCCTAAGTGATTGTATGTGAATATAGTTGCATCTTTCTTTTGTAGTATGCATTTTGGTTTCAAAGCAATCACCCCAGTACCATTGATGACCGTCGGCGTAACTTGATCGTTACATATGACGCGCATCAGCTGTGTATCGCACAATGTAAACAACCACCAGTTAGGTTTATGTAATTGGATCCATGTCTCTTTACAGGTTACGTCCTTGATGACACATGATAAAGCCGTCTGTTGACTGAATACTTTGGCCTCGCAAGGTGCATCTTTGTCGTGTAAGCTAAATACTGGCTGACGTGAAATACAAATGTACTCGTCGTTTCCGTATGACGTACATTGACGCATGTCTTGTTCTTCCATGGTGATGTACGAATTTTTCACGAAGTTTATGGCGATGAAATTGGAGAAGGACTGCACAATTTTTAATTTTCCTTGTCTCAGGAACGGTATGGGTATTACCCGATATATTCTGTAGTCCTCATCACTTAAAAGTGGAATATGTAATTCGAAGAGTAGAAAGTTATTTGTAATTCGAGCTTTAACATGGATCAGTTCGTAGATATCTCGGAAGTTCTTTTGTATATCCTGAATTGGTAAAGCTAGTCCTTGTGGCAGTTTTCCAGAGATGATGTTGAGTTGTTCTATTATTTGAGATGCAGGAAACAAGTGCGTATCCAAATGACCTCGGTAGATGTTGGCAAGTGCATTCATAAGCATTTCTTGGATTCGATGTAAATCGTTTAAAATTAAAGTTGATGATATGGCAGCAGAATTCACGTCGTTTACTGTGTATAGTATTTGCGCTCTATTTTCAATTTTTGTGATTGCGCTGCTAATCTGGCGCATGTAGGTTTGTATTGCGTTAAATTGTTTGTCCATGAATTCCGTATTGTTTTTAATAATGTTGTTCTCAGCTTCAATAATCAAAGTTTGATTCTTCATCAACTGCAACAGATAATTATCGTTGGTTTGCAAATTTTGGATATCTTTTTCGTACTTTTGTGCAAACTCTTCATCCAAAACTCCAAATAATGTTCTGGCTAATTTTCCGATTCCATCAAAGTAGCCCCTTTTTTGTCGTGAATGCTGAGAAAGCAACATGGTATTGTAATTCTCAAGGTGATGCAATTCATGACGTAGATGGTTGACGACTGTTTCGCATGCTGTAAACTCGTGAGCGATTCTTTGACAGAGTCTATCAATCTGATTGATATAATTATTAATATTTTCTGTAGCTTGCCAGTAGGATGTTAAGTTAAAGTAGAATAGAATAGAATAGAATAGAAACCATTTATTCGATAATGGACACACACACAGACATATAAATAATAAAACTTCAAAAAAACAGTGAGAATTTTGCTGAGTATGTCCACACCAAAAGGGTAACCAACTCAGCATATGCTGGGCGAAAGACACCCAGCGCTGGTTTTCAGTTGGCACCACGCAGTGACACACGGACGAGGGTAGGCAAAGAAAAAATAAATAAATAAAAGTGTCAAATAACATAATCAGTAAAAGTGTTAAATAACATAAACAAATAGAAATGTGTGTAGGGAAAAATGTATGTGCTTAAATAAAATTTATATTAAAAATTATTATAACATTAAAAACGTGTGCGCTTTCACGATTTATATAAAAGTTTTTTTAATATAACGCGCCCAGAATGACGCCACCAGTGGCGCGGCAACCGACCAATAGGGAGCGCTGCCTGCGCTATGGCGCCAGACAGGCGCTAGGCGAACAGAAACAAAAAACTCGCTGCAGGTGCGACTTATACTTAAAACTCCGCTTTTTGATAAAAATAAGTGCCTAACAAATTCCTAACACCTAATTAAGACACGGTTAATCAATTATACTCCGTTAAAAAGGAAAGAGTAGGTATCAGTGTAAAAGTGCAACCACACAGTTCCTGGCGACACAGACACAGGCCCAAACAAGCTCACCACATACAGCTCAGCTCGCACCCTTTCGTTACCCAGCATTAGGTACACAACTTTATGGTGAGTTCAAGTTTAATCATTCAAATAAAAACGTTTAATTAAATTCAATTGTTAATTACATTCAAAATAAAATTATATCTATTACATTAAAATAATTTAAAATTCTAAATACCTACATAAAACTAGCGATTCGAATAAATAAGTGCAATAACTGTCCTAGTACGATAGCTAGGGCAGCATAGCTATTTGTATAATAAAGATTGAAATAACTTAATAGTGATTAGATTATAAACATCAAATTATATTAAAATTGTAAATAATAATAAAATATACCGTTCATATATTTTATTTATTTAAATGAATGATTTGTCAATATTAATATTTTCAAAATTAATTTGCGAACTTAGAATAAAATGCTTTAGTCTGATTTTAAAAGTATTTAAATTGTTTAGGTCCCTAATCGGAGGAGGAATATTATTCCAACATTTGGAGGCTGCGTAACGAAAACTGCCTCGAAAAGCTGCAGTACGATGATGTGGGGTAGCCAGCTGTTGGGCGCAACGCCTGGCCTTGCGCTGCCGGTGATCATTTATCCACGCCAGTTTAGAGTACAGGTATGACGGACATTTATACTTGATGACGCCGAAAAGAAGACAAGCTAAGTGCAGTTTACGTCGTGACTTCATTTTTAATTTGCTGTGTTTGTTCAAAAATGGTGTAGTGTGGCCCCTTGGTGGAACGTTAAAGCAAAATCGTGCACAGGCATTTTGAACTCTCTGGATAAGTCTTACGGTACGCGCCAGGAGTCGAGGTCCTACAACAGTATAGAAAGAAAGAAAGAAAGAAAAACATTTATTGGCACACGCCACAAGTGCACACAGTAAACAAGAAACAGAAAGAAAAGAACTTAAAACTAAACAATTTAGAAAATAAATGTATGTTTTAACTAAGCCGAACTTGATTGAATATACCTACTGTGTGACTCACGGCTGCGCCAAATACTTGCGCCTTTATATATATAGTATCAGCATAGTTGAGCTTGGATAGAACCAGACTTTCAACAAGCTGAACACGGAGTTCTTCCCTTAAAAATGGACGCATTTTATACAACACTTTTAAGCGATAGAAGCAATTTTGCACACAATTTGCAATATGAGCCTCAAAACGTAGCTCTTGGTCCATGATCAGTCCCAGATTTCTCGCCTCGTAAACACGATCAATGCATTGACCCATTACGGTAACGTTTGCTAAAGTACTGTCGATTCTATCTAGTTGACCTTTAGAACCAAAAAGCATAAATTTAGTTTTGGCCGGGTTAATTAATAGAGAATTCTGTTTTGACCAATCTACAATTCTCTCCAGATCCTCGTTTATCAGTCTCACCGCATCGTCATATTGTTCTGGTTTAAAAGAGATATACAATTGAATATCATCAGCATAAATATGAAATTGAGTATGTTTTAAAATATTAGTGATATCAGCACTATATAGGCTAAACAAAGGAGGGCCCAATATTGACCCTTGTGGAACTCCCTTTACCACTTCTGCCATGCTAGAAACAATTTTAGATCCATTTACATCTCGAATTTCAACAAGCTGTTTACGATTGCTTAAATAACTTTTAAACCACGCAATCGTAGATGTGTCAAACCCATAATACTTCATCTTAGTAAGCAAAAGAGACAAATTAATGGCATCAAATGCTCGGGAAAAGTCCAACAACACTAACAGGGTACAACAACCCTCATCCTGAGCCGCCAATATGTTGTCTGTGACATCTAACAGCGCCGTGGTAGTACTACGTCCCTTCCTGAAACCCGATTGTGCATCCGGTAAGATGTTGTTTTGCTCAAGATATGTGGTCAGTTGGGAATGCACTACTTTTTCCAGTACTTTTGACAAGAAGGGTAAGATACTGATCGGTCTTAAGTCTTTAATAGTGCTTGGATTCGCGAGTTTAGGAGTAGGACGCACAACGGCTATTTTCCATATGTCAGGAAAAGTAGACGTAGAAATGGAATTGTTAATAATAGAACTAAGGATATCTAAAGTTTGAGGAAGTGTCAGGAAAAACATGTCAAGCGTTATATGATCAAAACCCTCTGCATTAGACTTTAATTTAGATAAGATTTTAATGATGTCAGATTGGTTCACAGTTCTAAGCGAGAAAATACCTTTACCTTCATTAAATCTATGAGTCTCAAAATAAGCCATACATGACACTGGTGCCACATTATCACCTGGAATATTTAGGAAATGGGAGTTTATTTTATTTGGGTCATTGAAATGAGAGGGTAACTCAGCCACACTTTTGAAAGGTAATAAAATAGACTTTAGATTGTTCCATAATATTTTTGGGTAATGAATTTTACTATTGATATTTTGTTTGAAATAAGCTACCTTCTCGTGATATATGGACTTGTTCACTAAACGTTTTAATTCTTTATAATACAATATTTTACTTTCCGAATCCGAGTTTCGACAGCGCAAGTGAGCCTGATTTCGTAAGCTCATCATGAGCCTGATATTATCTGTTATCCACGGATATGACCTATCTTTAATAACCTGAGTTCTAAGGGGAGCATACTTATCGAATAGTGTGATGATATTAGTGTTGACATGAGCCACCATAACATTTACGTCGCCCGACATAGCTCCAGCTTGCCAATCTATTGAGGTTAAGTCTTCCTTAAACTTCTCCAACGGCATATTCTTTAAATTCCTCCTGGTTATGTTAACTGGCGGTATCTTCTCCTTTTTGAAATTAAAAACTGCAGTAACAAAGCGCACTTATCCAATCAACTTCAACGTATCGAGCCTTCATATCAGAACATATAAGGTCTATAAGAGTCTCGCTAGTGGAAGTGAAATGAGTAGCAGATGTAACTAATTGATTTAGATTGAGAGTATGTAGAAACATATTTAATTTTACCATTTTTGAGTCTGATTTATTGAGATAATTAATATTAAAGTCACCCAGAAGAATAGTGTATTTGCAAGACGTTAAGGAATTAACTGACGAAGTAAGCGCATCCAAAAATAAATCAACATCCATCCATGGCGGTCTGTAAGCGGTGCCTATTGCGACTTTAATTCCATTAGTGCTAAGAGTAAGCCACATTTGTTCGACCGCATCGTGAAGGGAGTCAACCGAGTGAGCGTGGGTACGCACCTTTATTCACGGGCCGCGGAACATGTCGCAGCCGGTAACCGGGCACGACGGGCGCGCGTCCCTCTTCACCCGTTCTAAGCCAGGTCTCGTTTATGGCCATAATGTCGACGTTATGATGTTCTACTGTGGCAATAAACTCATCATGATTAGTGCCAAGTGAGCCTGGATTGAGTAATCCAAATTTGAGATATTTTGCACTCATCATAACAATGACTCCGTATCATAAAGCAACACAATGTCACAAAAAGAACATTCAACCACTAAGCGGCCAGAAGTAGTAACCGGTTTTTCATAATAATTACTCAATGTAAACTCTTCATAAACTAAGTATAAGTAGGTTAAGATATGCACATGTGTGAAGTAACTGTGAAAATAATAATTAAATAATACGATGTGTTTACTTACATTTTTTGCAGTCTTATACGTGAAAGCAGGCTGAGATGCTTGTAATAAATACATAAATTGAGTAGAGTGAAAATATAACAAATACTTGATATACATAGATATAGGGATTATCAAACGCGTGTCACCACAATTAACGCCAGCCAAAACAACGCACCCTTTAGGGAGGGCATGCTGCAGCCAAACAAATACAAAACAAATGATAAGTAAAATATTAAAACTAACGACATAACAGACAAGGGTAAATAACAATAGATTAAGATGAAGTACATTTTTAACAAATACATATAGTAAACCCGTCAAACGGTGACATTGCCAAAAATTTGGGCCAGATCTCGATCGGAACGAATGCGCTGCGGGAGCACACCATCCGCCTTTTTGACATAGATGCGGCCGTCCCTGGTCCACACATACTTGTAATTATGCTTCTGCCCAGCCTCGCGCGCTTTGAAAAATAAACTTCCATATATCGGCGTCAGCCGTTCATTTATATAAAATCTACTAGAGGGCCCGTGCAGTTGTAGGTCCGCCGTAGTTAGCCCGCGTCGCACGCGCGCCGCTCGCAGTAGTTGATCGCGAGTAGCGCGCCGCGACAGTCGCACAGCGAGCGGGCGCGCCCGCGGCTCCGCTGCATCAACACTGCCGCTACTGTTAAAGTTACGGCGCACCGCACCAATACGCTCCACGTTTACTATATCGCGCTCGTCGATTTGTACACCCAGCTTCGAAGACACCAGCTTTAGTATGTGTATTGGACTCTCATCCCTAGATTCCGGTATGCCAGTTATCATGACGTCATTTAGCAGAAGATCTTGATCGCGTTCATTCAGCTTGATCTTGAGCTCAGTAATTGTCTCTTCAAAGTGGTCACATGACAACGGTTCCTTCTCTTCCAAACGCTTTTCTAGATGGGAGACCCTGACCTCAATATCATCCACACGTTCCCTGCACAATCCGACATCAGACCTCAAACTGACCAGTTCGTTCCGGAACTCACGCAATTCCACTCTCATAGCGCCAAGTTCTTCACGAAAACATCGAATCTCGTGAGCTATGTCGAGCTGCCGAGCCTTTGCTGTATCCGGGGAGTTAGGCTGAGATGGTAGGCTGACCTCTGGCGCATGGACCTGATTATCAGCTGTAATTTGATTACACGTGATGGGTTGGGTCACATTTTGCTGGCTGCTGAGTAAGCCACCAACAGGCAGACCCAGAACAGGTGCAGAAGACTGTTCTGCCCTCGGTAACTTGGCCTTGCATACCGGACACAACCAGTTAGGCGGCACCTTCGTCGACGCAACACCAAGGCAGATAGGGTGATAAGACCCAGGGCACTCGGAACAACGAACACCATTGGCCGCAGCTATAAATTTTCCACAGGTGCCACACTTAGCCATATTCAAGTGTTATTGTTTTGTGGTTCCAATAAACAAAGACAACGAAACTAGTTTCGTAGTACAACTAATGTGTCACAGATGGCGCTGTCTGTACCAAATTTAGGTAATGTGGTATTTATTATCAGCTGGCTAGGTTTATTTAGCTACAGTTAGTGAGCCTGGGAAGTCACGCAACACATCCGTCCGCCACTATCACAGCACTTCGTTGCACTTTCACTGCGACTTTGTCCGTAAATTTTTTTTTTTTTTTTTTGTCAAATGTATTGTGTGGGTGGGTGATTTTTGCACTTAGATAATGTTCGCTTTTGATTTTCAAATTTACCACAATAATACTGTATACTGTCACTGCACTTCAATGTATTTTACTTTTTGAATTATGTATAAGCACTTCAACAATAAAAGTTTATGAGAAATAATGTATTTGTATTTTTATTCAACGAAACTGTACGAGCTTAATCAGCTGTTACCCACGTCCGTGACGTCACTGTGATAAGTAGTGACAAAGACAAGTAGATAAGTAGTGTCCATTCATCGTGGATTAATTGTAATTTTCCAGCTTCATCAAAATAAATAGGTTGACTGTTGGGTATGGAGGTCATCTTGAAGTTATTTGTAGTTGATGACGATTGTGCAATTCCCATCGTTCCTATTAAAGTCATGAGAGCGAGAGTCAGGAAACTGTACTTATTTGTCCTTGCACTCCTTTTTCTTTTTTGGTTTTCAGGTAGCTCTCCGCCTTTCTCACTTTTGTTGCTCGTAGTATCTGCAGTAGCGGGCAGGTCTTCTTGTATTGGCAATGGTGTCAACTTGATAGTTGGTCGTTTTATCACTCCAGATTTGGTTTTAAGGGTGGCCACTCGTACTAAACCGTCCTTGCCGGGATGTGTCTCTATTACTCGTCCCATGGCCCATTTGCCAGGCGGTAAATTTGTTTCCTTTATTAGTACGACGTCATTTATTTGTAGATTTTGTACTGTTTTGTTCCACTTGCTCCTAGACTGTAGAGTATTTAAGTAGTCATTGGACCACGCCTTCCAAAACTGATCTAACATGTGCTCTGTAAGTTGCCAGCGTTTTCTCATATCCATCTTTCTGTCATCGGGCTCCGGTTGAGGTAATGACAACGTAGCACTGCCAGTTAGAAAGTGACCAGGAGTTAGAGTATTATAAAATTCCTCCGGATCTTCTGTTAGCGGACACAGAGGCCTCGAGTTCATGCAGGCTTCTATCTTTGCTAATAAGGTCGTAAATTCTTCCCAGGTGAGTTTTTGATCACCGAGAACTCGCCGCAAGTGGTGTTTTAACGACTTAACGGCCGCTTCAAATATTCCGCCCGCACTAGGCCAAGCAGGGGCGTTGAAGTGCCATTGTATTTCTAGTTTTCCAACTTCGTCAAAAAACTCTGGAGAAAGTAACTTTTTGAAGTTTCTAAAATCCTCTCTCAGTACTTTGGATGCCCCAACGAAATTTGTGCCGTTGTCTGAGTACATATGTGAGGGCGTACCACGTCTCGCACACATTCTTTGAAACGCCGCAATAAATGCTTCTGTGCTAAGTTCTGAGACTAATTCGATATGTACAGCTTTCGTAGCCATACAAACGAAAACAGCAATATAAGCTTTTGAGGTCTTCACTCCTCTTCCTCTGTTCAGTTTCACCTACGTGGCCAGTAAAGTCGACACCAGTATGAGTGAACGGGCGACTCGGTGTTACTCTTTGTTTTGGAAGATCGGCCATTAGTTGAGCGTTGTCGGTAGAGTTGAAACGATGACAATTGACACAGCGGCGTATTCTTCCCTTTACAGCCCGATTTCCCGAAACTATCCAGTATCGTTGCCGTATATAAGTCAGGGTCAGCCGGGCTCCTCCATGAAGCGTCATCAAGTGTGCTTGGTCGATAAGTAGCTCAGTGAAGCGGCTTTTGTAGGGTACAATTGCTGGATTCTTCATATTAGCAGGTAGTTCGGAGTGTTGTAGTCTTCCGCTCACGCGAATGATTCCTTGATCGTCCAGATAAGGTTTGAGCTTGTAAATGCTGCTTCTAGGTGACACTGACTTGTTTTGTTTCAAATGTTTGTATTCTTGCGCAAACTCACTTTGTTGAACATATTTAATTATATATTCAGCTGAGTTTTTTATTTATTTATTTATTTAAACTTTCACGTACAATTGAGGTACATAAGGCGGACTTAATGCCACAAGGCATTATCTACCAGTCAACCTTTGGGTCAAATGGAGATGAAGTTCGAATAGGTGCAACTGTACAATATGAAAAAATTAAAACTATTACATCTAATTTTAAATAATATACTAATACATATGAAAATATATACCTATATTAAATATACCGTTACGTATATAAAAAAAATATATATATTAGATAAATAAATTACACATATATACTTAGATTTAAATAAAATATATAACATAAATAGATATTATAATATGACATGACGACGACCATTGTTTTATAAATAATAGGAAACCTAAGGGACGAGTGTTTTCAAAAAGTATTCCCGAACTTGACGTTTAAAGGAAAATTTACTCGGAGCTTTTTTAATGTCAAGGGGAAGCGCATTCCAGAGTTTAATTGCCGTAACCACGAAGGAATTGGAAACAAAACCTGTACGGTGAGAAGGTATCTGAAGGAGCAAATTTTCAGCAGCACGAAGGTTACGATCGTGGGAGCTACCCAGGATCTGAAAAGAACTTTTTAAATAATTAGGAGCACAAGGATCGTTCATTATAGAGAAAAGCAAGCAGAGTGATCTGAGGGATCTTCTCTGGCGGATAGGCAGCCATTTAAGCTGAGAACGGTAACTGGAAATGTGATCATATTTTCGAAGCCCAAATACAAAGCGGATACAGTTATTCAGAATTCGATCCAATTTGTTTAGAAGATTTTGGGATATATCAGAGTAACAAACATCCGCATAATCAATAATAGGGAGCACAAGAGCCTGGACAAGCAGTAGTTTAGTGCTAGACGGAAGAAAGTGCTTAAATCTATAGAGAGATCGCAGTGTGGAAGAAACGTTCCGACTTACCAAATTGACTTGCTTTTCCCAGCTGAGTCGATCGTTGATATGTAAACCCAAATCCTTAACGTGAGGAGATAAAGGAATAATTGTGTTGTTAAATTTTATAGGTACAAGACCATGAATATTGAGGCTACGCATATGGTACACGCTACCTATTACAATGGCTTGACATTTGCTCACGTTGACTGATACCCCGAACTGCCTGGACCAGTCACTAATACTACGCAGGTCATCGTTTAGGGCGGAAATGCAGTCATCTAAACAGCTGACATCAGCTTGAGCGTAAAGTTGCAAGTCATCAGCGTACAGATGGTTATTAGAGCTGTCTTTGTAAACACAATGTCATCGTAACATCTTAGAATACAGTGATGGTATTATGCATGGACTAGGTCCCGCATAATGAACAATGAAACTTACTTTGTAAACGCATTTCTTGTAATTGGGTCTCTAATAATGACCTAGCTGTCATTTTGCTGTCTTCCTGTATCTGCGCTAAAGACTGTGTGTGCTCATCTAAAGTTAATAATTATACCTTGTTCAATCTGAATAGTGTTTGCATTTCGGCCCACAATCTATCAGGTTATGGGCCCAGCACACTAAAATATACTCGATATATGAAATATTTCCGTTTAAAGTACGAAAATACATAAAAACAAAAAAACGACGCTTGAACGTGAAAAAAAAAATGGCCGAAAATGCAAATTTGCAAGGCATCGAGAAGTTAAAAGGAATTGAAAATTACTCCACATGGAAATTTTGTATGAAGATGACCTTAATTCATGAGGACCTATGGGATACTATCGCAGGTGAACAAAAGGTAAAACCTAGTGATGAAGAAATAAAAAAATCGCAGAAGGCGCTAGCAAGAATATGCTTGTCTGTGCAAACAAGTGCTTTTCCCCACGTAAGGAACGCGAAGGATGCACGCGAAGCATGGGACAACTTGAGCAGAGCCTTTGAGGATAAGGGGCTCTGCCGTAGACTAGGCCTGTTGAGAGCCTTATTCGGTACAAAACTAACCGATCATGATAGCATGGAGACTTACATCGGAAAACTTCAGGAATTATCACAGCAACTTTTAGACATAAATTCACCTTTGGAGGATGAATTCTTGGCTGTCATCATGCTCAGCGGGTTACCAAGTAATTATGATCCGCTCATTATGGCACTTGAAAATTCAAACTTAAAGTTATCAAGCGACATGGTCAAGGGCAAATTACTACAAGAATATGACCGCAGGAATAAAACTGAAGATACCATGGCATTGGCAACAACTAGAAAAGCACCAAGATGCTACAAATGTAAGAGGACTGGACATTTTATCAAGGACTGCCCTAGGAATAATACTAAGAAGCCCGAGAAAGACAAGAAAACTGATAAAGATAAAACTCCCAAGGATTTATCCAAGGCTCTCCTAACGGCGCTCTCCGTCAGCTTTCAGCATGGTGTATGGTATGTGGATAGCGGTGCATCAAACCATATGTGCAACAACCGAGAACTTTTTTGTGATTTTAGTGAAATAAGTGTGTCACAAGTGAGTGTAGCAAATGGTGATAAATTGCCAACAGCTGGACAAGGCAATGTGCTTGTCAAATTGCAAGACTGTGTCAGAACAATTAGAGACGTTTATTATGTACCTAATCTTTCAGCAAATTTACTTTCTGTTAGTTCCTTAGTTAAGAAAGGTTATACTGTAACTTTTAACAAACAGAAATGTATTGTATCTGATGAGGATGAAGTTTTGGCAACAGCCACTCATAGGAATGGTATATATCAACTTGATGCCATTGATCAGCCTTTGTGTGGGGGAGGAGGTAATGTTTTTGCTTCTTACAGTACAGTTACCAAAGAAAAACAGTCTAGTGATGAGACTGTTATGTTTTCTTCTTCAAGCTCATCTAAAGATACAGTGAAAGAGGATTCGCAGGAAATGTGGCATCGTAGACTTGGTCATTTGAACTCAAGGAGTATGGCACTGATGAATAAAGGTATGGTCACAGGTATTAAATATAATTCTAATATCTTTAATCCTTGTGTTGCTTGTATTGAAAGTAAACAAACTCGTGCTCCCTTTCCTAAAAGGTCTTACACACGAGCAACTCAGTTACTAGGATTGATACACACTGACTTGTGTGGACCAATGCCAACAAAGTCTATTGGTGGTGCAAGATATTTCTTATTATTCATAGATGATTTCAGTAGGAAAACATTTGTTTATTTTTTGCATAACAAAGATGAAGTCTTTGAACATTTTAAGAATTTTAAAGTCTTAGTGGAAAATGAAACTAACCACAAGATTAAAGTGATTCGTAGTGACAATGGTGGTGAATTCATTAATTGTAAATTGCAGGCTTATCTGAAAGAGAATGGAATCAAACATCACACAACGGTTCCATACTGTCCACAGCAAAATGGTGTGGCAGAGAGAGCCAACAGGACCATTGTTGAGAAAGCCAGGTGTATGCTGAGGGATGCTGGCCTGGACAACAAATTCTGGGCAGAAGCTGTTAATACCGCTGTGTATCTCAAGAACCGGACACCAACTAAGGCTCTAATTGGACAAGTACCTGAAGAAAAATGGAGAAATAAAAAGGTAGATGTTAGTCATTTACGTATTTTTGGCTGCATTGCCTATGCTGTTAAACCAATTAGAAACAAATTGGATTCGAAATCTAAGAAACATATTTTTGTTGGGTACTGTGAAAGTACTAAAGGTTATCGTCTGTTGGATCCTGAGAAATCATATAAGTGTGTCAAAGCAAGAGATGTGATTTTCTTGGAAAATAAATTCTTCAATAACAGGTCACATGATGATAATTTTGACTCTGTGTTCGTTGATTTTTCTCAAAATGATACTATTGGGAAAACTGTGAATACTTTTCATGACCCAGAATCAAACCTGGATAGTGACCAGTGCTCTCAGCGTATTGAAGGACATGAGCCAAGCCAGTCTGAACCATCCACCGTAAGACCAGAGTCTTCTGATGACCAAAGAAGAATAAGATCGAGTACAATTACTGTGTATGATTCAGACAGTGAGGTTGACACCACTTTAGAATCAAATTCTGCGGATCCTACATACATTCCAGATGAGAACGAGATGACATCAGATTCATCGCTGTATGAAGATCTTGATGAGAGTGGAATGTCAGTTCTTTTGGTTAAAGAACTTTGCAACAATGATGATGAACCAAGAACAGTGCAAGACGCTTTGGAAGGCGCGGAATCAAATGAGTGGACAGCAGCCATGGCAGATGAGTATAAATCTTTTTATGACAACAAATGTTGGACTCTAGTAGAGAAACCAAAGAGTCAGAAACCAATTAAGTGCAGATGGATTTTTAAAAAGAAGAAAGGTCTCAATGGTGAACTTTTAAGATACAAAGCACGGTTGGTGGCCAAAGGTTACTCGCAGAAATATGGAGTTGATTATGAAGAGACTTTCTCTCCAGTGGTAAGACACTCAACTATTAGAACTTTACTTGCCTTAGCTGCTGAATTTAATATGGACATAGATCATCTAGATGTAAAAACTGCTTTTTTAAATGGCAATCTAAATGAAAATGTATATATGGAACAACCAGAAGGTTTCATAGTAAAAGGTAAAGAAAAATTTGTGTACAAACTACACAAAGCCATTTATGGTTTGAAGCAAGCTTCCAAAATGTGGTATGAGAGAATAAACGAAGTATTATTACAGAAAATGCATTTCAAAAGGATGACATCAGAACCATGTGTATTTTACATGAGAACTAATAGTGAATTAGTAATAATTGCGCTCTATGTTGATGACATTTTATTGTTTTCTAACAATTCAACTTTGAAAGAAAAGGTGAAACACGAACTTATGAACACATTTGAAATGAAGGATTTTGGATCTATACACCACATTCTTGGGATGAGAGTAAATAAAAGTCAAAATAAAGTTACTCTTGATCAAACTGGATACATAAAAAGGGTACTGGAGAAGTTCAACATGATGGATTGCAAACCTGCAAAAACTCCACTAGAAAAAGGAATTAAATTATCGAAAGGTGATAATAGGGGCATTTCACGTGAAGCGGACAGGAAAAAAAAAGTGAGGTTCTAGAAATCGCTCATATTCGGCACATTTACACTTCTAGTAGGTATGCATGTGAACACAAAATATTTTTTTTGTATAACGAATATTTCAGAAGTTATGGGTTTCTAAAGAATTGTCGTAATTGTAATTTCAATTTTTTGAAAGTAGTTTTTCGTATTTAACAAATTAACAATAAAATATTTAACAAAGCGATACGTATTAGAAAAGTGTTGTTATTTTTAACATTAAAATAAAATTTCAAAAAAAAAAATTTTTTCGTTTCCAAAACCGGAAGTAAAGTTTTCAAACCTGAATGTCAGTAACTTCGACCATTTTTATTTTTCTTTTTGTTTCTTCAAAATATAGCTTAGAGTATATTTAAAATACCATAAAACTCTCAGAATGGGATCTCTATTAGTTTAGGAGTTAGAGTGATTATTGTACATACGCGTCGCAATGGGCCTGATATCTGGCGCTAGCTTAGATCGGTTGGCGTGCGCAAAACAACATGTCTTGTATAATTGCTGTGATATAATAAATATAAGATAATAAAACAACATTGTAACAACACAGGAACTGGTTTATTTTGTAATTTTTAACCGACTTCAAAAAAAATAGGTTCTCAGTTCGACCTGTATGTCTATATGTATGTTTGTCCGCGATTATCTCACGTTTGGCGGAACGGAATTTGATGCGGTTTTCAGGAAAGTGTTCATTAAATTCCAGAAAAGGTTTTAGTATATTACACTTATAGATATCCCGTGTCGTTGCCCGCTTGGATCCGTGTATGCTCACTTGGATTGTAGATTTTCAGAGACGATTGCATGTTTGTCCGCGATTATCTCGCGTTTGGCTGAACTGATTTTAATGCGGTTTTCAAAAAAGTTTTCGTTACTGTCTGGGGAAGGTTTAAGTATATAACAATAATGGATATCTCGTGAAGTTGACCGCATAGATTCGTTTTGTTGCTTACTAGGATTGTAGATTTTCAAAGGCGCCGATTATTATGATGATTTTTGTTAAATATAAAACTAAATAATACTACTTTTTTTTGTAGTCGGTTAAAAAGGGAACCGACTTCAAAACAAACCAAAAGAACTGTTATTTTGGAAGTTGTTCTTTCGGAAGTCGATAGCTTTGTTTTTTAGTTCATTGACTATGGCCTCCTACTTCCGAAAGAAAAGTTATTTAACAGTTTTTTTTTATGTTTCGTTTTGAAGTCCGTTCCCATGTTTTCATTTTTTATTTTATTTTCAAGCCCGGTTTGCATCTACGCGGTCAATGGTGGTGGAATGGTCCAGGAACCAAAAAGTTTTACAGCTTTATTCCAACAACCCGTGGCCTTCTTGATAAAAGGACCACTTCTAGCATAGCTTCCCATTGTAAAGTTCTAAAAACTACTAAATAAATCAGTTCTTGCGTTGTTACAATGTTGTTTTATTATCTTATATTTATTATATCACAGCAATTATACAAGACATGTTGTTTTGCGCACGCCAACCGATCTAAGCTAGCGCCAGATATCAGGCCCATTGCGACGCGTATGTACAATAATCACTCTAACTCCTAAACTAATAGAGATCCCATTCTGAGAGTTTTGTGGTATTTTTAATATACTATAAGCTACATTTTGAAGAAAAAAATAAAAAATAAAAATGGTCGAAGTTACTGAAATTCAGGTTTGAAAACTTTACTTCCGGTTTTGGACACGAAAAAATTTTTTTTTTCAAAATTTTGTTTTATTGTTAAAAATAACAGTACTTTTCCAATACGTATCGCTATGTTAAATATTTTATTGTAAATTTGTTAAATTCGAAAAACTACTTTCAAAAAATTAAAATTACAATTACGACAATTCTTTAGAAACCCATAACTTCTGATATATTCGTTATACAAAAAAAATATTTTGTGTTCACACGCATACCTACTAGAAGTGTAAATGTACCGAATATGAGCGATTTCCAGAACCTCACTTTTTTTTCCCTGTCCGCTTCACGTGAAATGCCCCAATAATAATAATTCAAATTCTCATTACAGGAATTTGCTTGGCTGTCTCATGTACATAGCAGTCTGCACACGTCCAGATATCGCTCATGCTGTGAGTGTGCTCAGTCAATTTAATGAGTGTCATACTGAACATCATTGGAAAGCTTTGAAGCGTGTTCTTCGCTATCTTAAAGGTACTGTAAACTATGGATTAGTTTTTCAGAAGAGTGGTATGGATGTAACTGCCTATGTGGATGCTGACTGGGGTGGAAATGAACTTGATCGTAAGTCTTTTACAGGTTTTATTTTTAAGGTTGGTAATTCATTGATTTCTTGGGAAAGTCGAAAACAAAAAACTGTTGCTCTCTCCAGCACAGAGGCTGAATATATGGCACTTTCAGATGGTTGTAAGGAAGCTCTTTTTGTCAGAAGTTTTCTTAATCAATTGTTGAATATTGATTGTAAAGTAACATTGTATAATGATAACCAGTCTGCTCAAAAGTTAACTACTAATTGTATGTATCATAATAGAACTAAACACATAGATGTGAGGCATCACTTCATTAGAGAAAATATAAAGAAAAACATGATTAGTGTTAAGTATTTGTCAACAGATTTAATGATTGCAGATGTGTTGACAAAACCTTTGACAAAAGAAAAACATGATCAATTTGTAAAAGGATTATGTTTACTTAGTTTGTGAAGAAGTTTTTTTTTGTTTATATGTATCTCTCACTTTACTTGGTGTCTCGCATTGTTTGAGATATTGTATAAAAGTTTTATTAATAGTTTTTTTTTTGTTTGGTAATTCTCTTGAGTAATTTGTTTTTTAGTTATTACTTGTGACATTGGTTTAAGGGGTAGTATTAGAGCTGTCTTTGTAAACACAATGTCATCGTAACATCTTAGAATACAGTGATGGTATTATGCATGGACTAGGTCCCGCATAATGAACAATGAAACTTACTTTGTAAACGCATTTCTTGTAATTGGGTCTCTAATAATGACCTAGCTGTCATTTTGCTGTCTTCCTGTATCTGCGCTAAAGACTGTGTGTGCTCATCTAAAGTTAATAATTATACCTTGTTCAATCTGAATAGTGTTTGCATTTCGGCCCACAATCTATCAATGGTAAGAGCATTTGAGGACGTCAGTAATGGAATTTATGAAAAGTGAAAATAGAAAAGGAGAGAGTATACCGCCTTGCGGAACACCAGCTAACAGATCATGCCAGTCAGAACATGCCTGCTGAACACGAACCGCCTGCTGGCGACCACGAAGATAAGACGAGAACCAATCCCGTGATGAATCCGAAATCCCAATCTGTGACAAAATAGCAAGAAGAATATCATGGTCAACGGTGTTAAATGCGTTGGAAAAGTCAATTAAAACTAAAACCGTCAACTTTGAATTTTCCATGGCGGACCTTATATCATCAGTGACTTTGAGTAGAGCAGTAGATGTACTATGTCCTGGACGAAAACCAGATTGAAATTGGGAAAGAAAATTATTTTTTAAAATGAATGAGGAGATTTGTTTGTGAGCAACAGCTTCCAGGATTTTAGAGAGGAAAGGGAGAATGGAGATCGGCCTAAAATGAGCTGTTAAGCTGGGAATTGGAATTTTTGGAAGAGGAATTATAAAAGCTTGACGCCAGATTAGAGGAAAAACACCAGAATACAAAGAAAAGTTAACAATATGTGTGAAAACGGGAATAACACTATCAAGGATTAAAGTTAGCATCTTCCTGCTCACTCCATCACATCCGACAGCATTTGTCTTAATATTCTTAAAGATATTGAGAACTTCGAGTTCAGTCACGGGGGAAAACGAGAAACTATTTGGAGAAAGAGACGGCGTGGAAGATATTTTAAGAATAGTGTCTTTTCTTACATCTTCGGCCAGACTGGCTGATGCCGAAAAATGCAAGTTAAGGCTATTCAGAGACAAATTTGAAGGTAAAACATTGGATGGTGACTTAGATATGCCAAGTGATTTGAGAAACTTCCAAATATTAGCCGGTGAAGTGTTGAGAACATTCTCACAAATGTATCGGCGTTTAGAAACTCTCACCATCTGATTACACCGATTCCTAGCCAACTTGTACAGACCCCAGTTTTCCTCACTGCGATCCCCTCTATATTTTCGGAAAGCCTTATCGCGCCGCTTCATTGCCGTCCGAACCTCCAAAGTCACCCAGGGTGCTGGCGGGCGCTTGACTCTCACAGCTTTCAAAGGCGCATGCGAATCATAAAGCTGTATTATAGCATTATTCAACAGAGCAACCTTATCATCTACTGTCGGCGCCTCAAGAACGTCATTCCAATCTATAGATTGTGCGTCCCTGTTGAGTTGTTCTATATCCAACCTCGCAAAATTCCGAAGGGAAACTATAGCCGGCCGCTGTTTCGGGGGTTTAATTTTGTAAGTGAGAAAAATTAAATCATGTCGAGAAAGCCCCGGAGCTGCAACCTGACCATGATTGACAACTAAATCCACGGAGGAGGTGAGCATGAGGTCGAGCCAGGAATCGTCAGTATAATCGTTCTGATGTGTTGGTTGGAGATCAAGGCAAGATATACCAGTCGACTCCAAGATCGCCCTCAGCTCACGTGATCTGGCTGTATCTTTTGCGAGGTTGGTATTGAAGTCACCCATGATTATAAGATGTTTGTACTCCGAGGAAACAGATTCTAAAAGACTTTCTAAACTAGTGAAATAATTAATAGTGGGTGGGCAATAGACAACCCCTAGAACGGCTTTAACCCCTTTAACAGTAATCTCTAGGAGTAAAAACTCCGGACCACCGTTATAAAGGGAGGGGGAAGAAAATAAAATTTTATATGGAATATCACTACGGAGATATATAGCGACACCACCGGCCCTTTTCCCTGTGCGATCATTTCGAATTAAAATAAAGCCCGGTAGACTGTAAAAAGTTGAAGGGAGTTCGGGTTTTAGCCAACTTTCAGAAATCAAAATTGCGTGAAAAGAAACACCAGTGAACAAATCTAACAATTCTGAATGGTGTTGGGGAATACTTTGTGCATTAACATGACAAACATTTAAAAAATGTGGGTGCCGCTGACATTCTTGCGTTAAATAACTATTAACTGAAAAAGAATCATTAAGAGATGTGTAGGAGTCACAAGAATTGTCACTGGCAGAATAAAATGAGTCGTCAGACATCGAAGAAAGATATACTTAATAAAAAAATATAAATAATAAATACTAATAATATGTAGAATAAGAAGGAATAACTAAAAATATTTTCTAAACTTGACTAAAATTAAAATTGCTATAACCTGCCGGTTGACTGAATTTAGAAAATAAATTAAAACAAACTATCCGAACGCAGCCGCAACCCGACATAATAACATTTGACAACTGTCACTGTCAGTGAGCAGTCACAAAATAATGTCAACACTACGAAATAAGGGCTTGTAACAAAAACAAAATGAAATAGTCGGTAGACCGCAAAAAGCAAACTAAAACAATTAAATAAAAAGATTAAACTAATACTTGCAGTACACACAGACCAGTTTGTTATAATAATACAAAAAGGAGTTCGTGCCATTACTTTTTCTGAACGTTGCGTCTTGACCTTACCGACGCCTGCGCAACCGGCGACGGGCTTGGAGTCTTCACAGTAGCCTTGGGTACAGACGGAGCCTCAGTATCAAGTGACTTGCCATGCTCCTCACCCAGCAGCATCACCTCTTCGTGACTAAACACACGGCGACGGTTACCATCGGGGAGCTTGATGTATATAGTGCCATCCAACGTCCAGACATTTGTTACGCCGAACAGCTTACGGGCCGCCGTAAAAGTCACTTGTCTCTGACGAGTGAGAAACTCCGACAGCACAAAAGATGAGCCCTTAAGCTTGGTTTTGGACTTCCAAACCTCAGCCCTCACCGCAAGATCAGAAAAACGGAACAATATAGGCCGTGACCGACCCTCAGACGCCGCACCAAGTCTGTGACAAACAGTAATGGAGGAAGATTGAAGGTCCACTAGCCCCAGGTTGCGTTGCATGATTGATAACACAGTATCCGTCAGCTGCTCATCTGGCTTCTCTGGGACACCACCAAGCAAAAGAAACTTCTTCCTATGCCGCATCTCGATTGTGTCAATGCTTTTGCTGACCTCCATTAGTTGATGCTGAAGAACACTGAAGACGCTCCACACATGATCCTTGAAACTAGCGAAGTCTTTGTACAGTTCACTCAAGTCAGCTCCAGGGGATGATGCTTTCAGATGTGCTTCAAAGTCTGCCATGCGCTGGCTGAGGGATGACAATGCCAAGCGCTGGGTCTCCGCAATATCAGCAATAGTGGTCATTTTACTGACAATTTGTGATAATAATTAGATGAAGTGAAAGTTGTAGGTTACAAGTCACCGGCAAGTAAGTGCAATTTTTCTCAGCTTACAACATAGGCTTGTTGTTGCCCACACAGTATATGATTAGTAGTATACTTGTAATTAAAATTTAGTTGATTTTATAAATGTAATATGCAAATTAATTAATTAAATTAATTTTGTGTCAGTTGTCGTTAAGTAAGTAGTGCTTGGTTGCATTTTTTGCTTAAGTGATTCAAAATATCGCAATATTCGAGCAGTAATTCTTGTTATTGAGGACAGCGAACTGTAGTTCGTCAATAACTTGTAGACAAAATGTTCAGTGTTGTAATTTTGCAAACTGATGTTAGTGGGTTCGATTCTGAGTGCTTTGCTAGTAGTAAAATGGCAACTCGCACTATGAGGACTTTCTGATTCCACGAAGTTTCTTAGGAATATAGGTCCGTCCCACCATAACTTGAACTCGATTATCTTGCTCGGTAACAAGCCTCTCGAAGCGCAGTCAGCGGGATTAAGTTCAGATCGTACGTAACACCATTGTTGTGATGGAATTACGTCTTTTATCTTCCCCACTCTGTTGGACACGTATCTTTCCCATCTTGCGAGGTCTCCCTGAATCCAGGCTAGAACCACTTTGGAGTCACACCAACCGTAAGCTGATACCTCATGCTCTGTCAGTGATTCTTTTGCTTTCGCCATGAGCTGGGAGAGAAGTAATGCTCCGCATAATTCAAGTCGAGGCAATGTAATTTTTTGAAAATTTAAAATTGGCACCACCTTCGTTTTTGAGACCAATAATGTGATCTTAGGATTGCCCGTTTCATCGATTACTCGGCTGTATATGACGCAAGCGTATGCCTTTTCGCTTGCGTCACAAAATCCATGTTCGGTCAGTTCCGTTCCAGAATATTCGTAAAGTTCATTTAAGTGTCAATGAGAGTGCAAACCTTAATATTCGTGAGTGCATTGACGAAATCATAACGTAACTGTGTTAAAAAACATGTGTGCACCAAGCTCGGTGGATGGCTAGATCTATTTATTCATTAAAAATTTCATTAAACAAGTAAAATGAGAGTTATGGCTCTCGATTCAGAATTTCAAACAGGAGAATGCAGCTCTGTTGGACGTCTGCCTCTTGACATTAATTATGTTACCTAAACCCCGGTTCCAATGCACTTTATCAGCAGAAGCAACTTATCAGGATTTGTACTTTTTGAAGTTCATGAAAGCTTTTGAAACAAGAGACAATACCATTTCAAAAGCAGCTTTTCTTTTATAAAGTTATACTAATAACAACTCGCTGCTTAAATTCAAAACGGCCGCAATTCGAAAAATCACTTTTTTACAGGAGAGCCCGTCAAAGTTTTAATTTCGGTTTTTGTTTAATATTTTTATTAATAGAATAGAATAGAATAGAATAGAAATACACTTTATTATGCACACCATACAAATTATTGGTACAGAGTATCTTATACATAGGGTGACACAATGGGCGGTCTTATCGCTAAAAGCGATTTTTTCAAGACAACCTTTGGATGGATTTGAAGAGAAGGGAGAAACAATACTGTAGGTAGTCTGTGGTGTACTATTTACACACAAAATACATACATTTATACAAACATTATAAATATATACATAATTATAATATATACAAAACAAAATATAAAAATAACAAACATAAAACAAAGAAACATTTTAGCCACATTTTTAAGGAGATAAGTAGTGCTTCTTTACCAGATTTTTAAACGTGGACAAGGTTCGTGCACGCCTTATTGACAAGGGCAAGGCATTCCACAGCCGTACCGCTTCGACTGTAAATGATTTGTCGAAAAAACTGGTAGAATGCATTGGCATCTCTAGTCTCAAATTTTCCGATGACCTAAGATATCTATTATGTGTGTCATGAAGGAACTTGAAACGTTCTTTAAGATAAGTGGGGGTAGTAGGATTGAACAGAATACTGTAGAGTTGAAACAAGATATGTGAATTCCGGCGAAGACGTATGGGAAGCCACTTGAGTTTTACACGAAATTCAGAAATGTGATCATATTTACGCAAGCCAAATATAAATCTTATGCAAAAATTTTGAAGTCGCTCAAGTTTATCAAGTTGTGCCTCAGTAAGATCAAGATAACTGACATCAGCGTAGTCAAGGATGGGTAGTAAAAGGGATTGTGCAAGCGCAGTTTTAGTGGCAGTCGGAAGAAAGTTCCGCAGTCGTCTCAAGGCCTTAGCAGACGCAAACATTTTGCGACTTACGTCCTGTAGCTGGGGACCCCAAGAAAGGTGTTGATCTATCCAAACTCCAAGATTTTTCACTTTTTCACTTAAAGGAATGGTGGATCCGTTGAATTTAACCTGCGGTAGCTGCGACCAGTTTGTCTTGGAGATCATCCTTGAGCTGCCAACAACAATGACTTGGGTCTTCAATGGATTAACCACCAATCCATGCGCCTCACTCCACTCGCCAATTGAGGCTAAATCCTCGTTGATAATACTGATTGCATGAGTCAGATCTGAATGCGGTGCCTGCTTATAATTTGTAAATCATCTGCATAAAGGTGGTAGGAAGAAAGAAGTTTCTTGGAAATTGAATTTATAAACATTGCGAAGAGTAAGGGAGATAAAACGCCACCCTGAGGTACACCGGCAGAAGTATAACACCAAGAAGAGCACGTCTCCTCGATGCAGATACGTTGCCGGCGGCCATACAGGTAACTACGAAACCAGTCAATCGCTATTGGAGATATGTTAATCGAGCGAAGCAGGGCAAGCAGGATATCGAAATCGACAGTGTTAAATGCATTACTGAAATCCAGTAAGCACAGCACCGTCAGATAGCCTTTCTCCATGCCCAATCTGATGTCGTCAGTAACATTAATTAAAGCTGTGGCAGTGCTGTGACCAGGACGGAAGCCAGATTGGAAGGGATTCAGCAGATTATTCTCACATAGAAAAGTACTAAGCTGATTGTGGACAAGGCGTTCTAGGACTTTGGAAAGGAAAGGCAAGATGGATATGGGACGGTATTCTGAGAACGAAGCAGGATTTGGTTTTTTCGGTAAGGGAGTGATGTTGGCCTCTTTCCACATTGAGGGAAAGACACCAAGGGATATAGAATGGTTGAGGATATGGCAAAGGATAGGAAGGATTTCGTTGAGGATAGGGAGTATCATTTTCCGACTGACACAGTCACTACCAACTGCATTAGATGTTATTGAAACTACGCTCTTCTTAACATCACAATCAGTGAATTGACTAAAAGTAAATGAGGGATGATCCGGAGTTGGAAGGTTTGAAAGACATTTGATTGTAGCTGCCTTCATGGTCCCACTGCAATGAGACGAAGATGAGAAATGTTGATTCAATAGATCAATATCTAAGTTTTTCGGAATAGAATTTTGGCGTGGTTTTCCAACTCCCATGGATTTCAGAAATTTCCAGACTTTAGCTGGATCTCCATTTTCAACTGAGGTGTGAATATGGCGTCGCTGGGCATCTCTACACACCTTATTGCAGTGATTGCGTGTTGCAACCAGGCGTTCTCGGTTCAACGGCGTGGGACGACACTTATATTTTGTTTTTGCAACATTCTTCCTGTGTATGAGTTTTCGGATATCGTCTGTAAGCCATGGCGCCGGATGATGTTTTATTTTAATTGCGCGAATGGGTGCGTGTACATTATATAGCTGCACGAGGTTGTCCGTCAGTAGTTTGACTTTATCGTCCACCGACTCAGCATTAAGTAAAGGACCCCAGTCAATGCTGCTAACATCTCTTCGGAGATCATCTACATTCATGCCACCAAAATTGCGCTGCAGGAGAATCTTAGATTTTGCCTTTGGTGGGCGAATTTTGTAGGAAAGGAATAATAGGTCATGGTAGGAAAACATGTCAGCTGAGCATTGACCATGCTTGCTGACGTGTTGAGAGGAGGAAACAATAATAAGATCTAGAAGTGAAGGATTACAATTAGGAAAGTGGTGTGTGGCACTTAAAGGGAGAATTGAAAGATTCGACGATTCAACAACTGATCGAAGAGAAGAAGAACGGGCATCAGCTTTCAATAGACAGGTATTGAAATCCCCCAAGATGATTGTGTGACTGTAAGAAGGTGTGAGGTTTTCAAGGATTTTTTCGAAGGAGGAGAAGAAATTGATTCGGGACGAAGGGCAATAATAAACACCTAAAAGGACTTTTACGCTGTTCAGGTTTACCTCCAACAAAAGATGCTCACCCGCGTTCTGTGGCGGTGGTTGTGCAGACATATCAACGATTGTGAAGGGAATGTGTGGGCGCAGATATATGGCAACACCGCCACCACCACCACTTACGCGATCATTTCTTATTAGTTGAAAACCTGGCAAGGAATAGGAAGTTGAAGGGAGACATGGCTTCAGCCAAGACTCTGAGACAAGGATGGCATGGATGTTCTTACAGTCTAAGTTTGCTAACATGTCAGTGTAATGTGCTGGAATACTTTGGGCATTTATATGGACTACATTAAAATTCTTAGGTACATCAGAAAAATTTGACTCAATCGTGTCAGCAAGGGATGGACAACTGATAAAACTGTCACCACTACATGCCGACACGAAACTTATGGTGTCGCTGTCGTCATTTCTGTCCGACATCAACACTTGATAATATGTGACCAAAATAATAGATGTAAGTAATTATACTAATTAGTTAAAACGTAAAACAACAAATATCAATATATATAAAAAAAGAACAGATAATAATATCCACCCGCCAGTTGCGTGTCATTGAACAAAAATAAAAAAAAACAAACTCAAAACAATATAAATGTAACATCTGTTTGAAACGTTCGTCCGGGTAAAACAAAAATAATTAAATAATAAGAATATTTTATACTTATACATACTTTAGAAAAATAATTATTAAGAGAAAAGAGAAATACATTAACAAAAACTACTGAGGAAGTAATCAAGTACACGTTGATACGCTGGTCACACTGTAAGTTATTTCTGAACGAAAATTTTAAGACAACATGACACTTGCATGACACTAACAGATTGAGTTTAGAGTTGACACTTTGATAGCTGACAGATAAAAAGAAAAATAGTGAAAGAGGATTAAGTAGTGATTGCAAAAATTATAAATAGGTAATAAAAAGGTAGAGAAACTAAACTGGATCAAATGACAATAAGAGGGTACAACTAATACATAACAACTTCTACCCGGACGGTGATACTACTTAAAAAACTGTGCGTGGAATCATTTTTTCCTTAAAGCACGTCGAGCCTTTTTTGGCGCTGCTGCCGGTGATGGCATTGATGATGACGACAATGGCGATGCGATGGGAGACACAGCTTTACTACTGACCTGCTCGAAGTTATTGAGATCATGCAGTGAATTTATACGAATCCGCGACCCGTCGGCGCCGAGAACATAAATGGTGCCCTGCTTTGTCCAGCATCTGTTTTCACCAAGCCTCTCGCGCGCAGACATGAAGAGCTGATGCCTCGTTCTCGTCAGGAACTCTGACAGCGTAATACCAGTGCCCTTTAACTTGGTCTTCGCAAACCAGACACTGTCCCGTACACTGACTTCCCGCAGCTTGCAGAGAATGGGCCTGGGTTTACTACCTGCTTGTCTACCCATACGGTGACACCGCCTGATGTCAGCAGCTGTAAAGTCCTCTAACTTCAGATGACACCGCACAACCTCTGCCACTACATTTGATGTATCTTCCTTGGCCTGCTCAGTGACACCATGAAGTAACAACATCTTCCGCCGTCCACGCATCTCGAGGTTGTCGAGTCCCTGCTCCAAAGCCTCCAGCTGTCGTTGGAGACAGCCTACTGCGTCAAGTATGAAATTCCGGAAAGAAGTGAAATCCGCTAATAGACTGTCTGTGCTTCCTTGTGCCGGGGGATTTTTCTGTAATTCCGCCTCAAAGTTTGACATCCTGGTCTGGAATAACGTCATCATCTCAGACAACGAGACCTTCAGTGCATCCATGACTTCAATGAGAATGTGTGAAGATAATAAATTGTTTTGGTTCTTTTGTGATATAACTTTATTGGAGATAACACTGCATCGGTGGGTATATTATTCTAGCATGTATAAGGGTACATTAAATGATAGAATAATAGATGTTTTTAATTTTAATAAATAATTTAAACAAGAGCAAAAATTTTTCCACCTTTCCTGACAACTACCCACAGGGGAAAATTAATCAACGTTGTATTTCTATGTGTTAAATCAATTTATTTCTATGTGTTCAATCCTCTATTTGTTTGTAATTTGATATTTTCTGTAAGATTACCCAGTCAATAAAAAAATTACATAATTCCCTTTTGATTATAAAAAAGACATTTTTAATGTATAGGAATTTTATAAATAAAGCAGCCATATTTCCACTTTGGAAGTGTCTCTCGCGTGAACTGTTCAGTTTAGACAAAAATGATGTTAGTAACCTCAATATCATTTTTAAAGACCTATCCACAGACACCCCACACGTACGGGTTTGGTGAAAAAAAAAATTTGAGTTTCAACTGTAACTATGGGGGGCACCCCCAAAATTAGTTTTATTTTTATTTTTGTATGAAAATCGTAATGCGGTTAACATTATAAATCTACCTACCAAGTTTCAACAGGATAGCTCTTATACTCGTACTTTCGTAAAAAAGTGGCTGTGACATAAAGACGGACATGGCGAATCTATAAGGTTTCCGTTTTTGCCGTTTCGCTACGGAACCCTAAAAAGGGCGATACACATTGTTGAAGAATTAAAGAACAATGTCACTTCTGTCCCATGCATACAACAAGCTGTTCTCGAGAGTCAATACGAACCGTCTCGAACGCAGGTTGGGTGACTTCCAGCCCCCAAACAAGCCGGTTTACAAAAAGGTTTTAGTATCATAGTTCATACACCAAATACACAACCTCCACCAGATTAAGAAGACTTATAATCGGAGTCTAACGTTTGTGGACTATAAGAAAGCCTTTGATTTAATCGATACCTGGGCAGTATTGCAGTCCAACGATGTCATTCCGACTATCGGTATATCGTAGAGTTTGAGTCTTTATTTAGAAACGGCACCATGTCGAACCTACTTCAAATCAATCCAATTGCAGAAAGGGGTGAAACAGGGAGCCATTGCTTCTCCGAAACTGCCTTCTCCGAAACCTTAAAATTAAAATGGACAAGACAAAATTCATGTCAAATGTCCATGTCTCTTGAAAATGTAGGCCATTATACCTACTTACCTTGGACAGGTTGTTCAGATAAGTAGGTCCAACTTCGACAAAGAGGTCGCCCGAAGAATCCGACTCTGATGGGCAGCGTTTGGGAAGCTACGTGATATCTTCTCGTCGAGTATCTCACAGTGTCTCAAGACAAGGGTGTTTAAAAAGCGTGTCTTGCCAGTGAAGACAAACGGCTCTGAAAAGTGATAGTTGGTTGCTCGCCTTTTAGAGAGACTAAGAGTCATTTAACGAGCAATGGAAAGAGCTTATAGGCTCGGAGTTTTTTACAGAATAAAATCCGGAACAAAGATATTCGGCAAATAATCAGAGTCATCGAAATAGCTCGTACTACAAGTACGAGCTATTTCGATGACTGTTGAAGTAACAATGGGTATAATGGGTAAGCCACATTGCTCATAGAACTGATAACCTATAGCGAAGGAAACATCTCCAGTAGTACAATAATGATATTTTCACATTTTATAATAACTCAAAAGTTCGTTGTTTATATTTTCACTAATACAACTAGTTCATGATTATTTCCTAAATGCGCAGATTGATTACATGATACAAAAGGCTACAAAGGCTTTACGAGTAGACCTAGACCAATCACTTGCCACAAAAATCGTTAAAATATATTATCTCAACAAACAAGTCGCTCTCGTAATACTAAAAAAATAACTTCATTATTACAAACAAAGAGTAGTAATAGTGTTCGTGTCAACAAAAAAACTAACTAGTATTAATATTATGAAGACTGTGAGTACGTGCGTCACTCACTGTGACATAAATATTGCTCGGCTCGTCCTTTCTCGATCGCCTACTCGGGTGGATCCATCGCGCTGAGATATATATTTTATACTGGGAGTGAGACAGGCCTGGTTTAGGTTGTAATTATTGTGTTAAGTTTTAAATTTAAATATTATTTGTAGATTTGTTTAAATAAATACTGGCCTAATCACCATAATTTTATATGCAAAACAGAAGCATTCCAAAATACTCCACTTTTCCTTAAAATAATAATATTAAAACACGTTTTATTCAAACTCAAAATGGACGTATAACAAAATACGGCACTTTTCCTTACAAGATTATGATAAACTTGCATACAATTTTGAAACAATGCGGCCGTATTTTGAAATGTGGCCCTTTTTCACATAACAAACTTGCGCTCCCGCTGACTGCAGGGTCGTAACCCGGAATATGGCTGCTTTGATCTGAAGTTAACCACCAAAGTGACATAATCGAAAAAGGGCGGTTGTGCGATTTGCTCATTTCTAATGCTAAAATACTGGGTGTCTTTTTGGAATATAATAATATAGGCTGAATAGATACGATTTTTGCTATAAAATCGATTTCACAAAATTTCGGATTGCGGCCGTTTTGAATTTAAGCAGCGAACTGTCGCCTCTAATTTGAATTCGGTAAAAACGTCGAAGTGTCTTTGTCAAAAGCAAGTTCCTTTTTAATCGATAAAAATTGATGACACTTTTCTTAAAAAAGTGCCCTTCTGTATGGTCAGATGATGATGCTTTTCTACAAGCTAAACAGAAGCTGCTGAAACTGAGATCAGTTAATGATACGGTAAAAAGAACGGTTAAGATAATGCAATACTTTAAAAAAAAATAGGAATTTGTTTAACACTAGTCTAAAAGAACTGACAACTTCAAAACAGCATAATTATGGCTTTGATTTATTCAAGGGTCGTTTTTCAGTAACTCTTTTTTTAGGCAACTGGTCAACAGACGTTTTTTTTTTTATAGTAAGACGGTAACGGTCACTGGTGAACAGGAACAACAGCAATTTTTATTACAAGAACACAGACACCTGTATCTTGACTGAAAAACAAACTGAAAAGAAAATTCAATGAATCAATCATTGACTTTTCTTACATAAGTTTGTTTTTATGTCCCTTTTGTAATCAATAAATAATAAATATTTGATATAGTTTTATTTATCTATACATACATGTATTATAAATAAAGCTACATTCACCCTGAGGTGTCCTGAGCAGGGTTGGCATGATTAAAACAAGTTGTTTTAAAACACATGTTTAAAACAGTGTTTAAAACAGTTTGAAATTAAACAATGTTTTTTATGACATATTTAAAAACAAAGATTAAAACAGGTTTTAAACATTGTATAAAACAATAAGAAAAAAAAAAACATGTATTAAAACTACTTTTCATGGCGCTTAACTGATATGAAATGAAAATAAAATAATATTTGACTCTGAATAGTTCAACATAAAACCAATCGAGTCTCTATTGCTGTTACATTTTTGAACTTTCGTTGGAATTGTAAATAACTTAATATTTTTTTAACTTAATAATATTTTACATGAGCCCTAATGTCGGCTGACGAAAGAAAGTAATTTATAGGATTATTGATTATTCCCCTATTTTTTAGAGTAGGTCGGTGTTTCTTCGGTGGTTCATTGTTCATAAGGTGATTCCCCGCGCGCGGGGACGGGGACTCACCTCATGAACAATGAACTATTTCTACGAATAGGAGGCGCGCCGCCTGACCCGCTAGGAAAGTCCCTACGTCGTCGCCCAATATAAAATCAACATTAGAACATAGGTACCTACCGGGTGAATGTGAAGCGTTTGATTAAAAAAAAACTGTTTTTTTTTTCCTCCTGAGTAACGTATGCCACCCGTGCGGCTTACGAGGAAAGATTTGTATTTCTGTGAGCATGTTTGTAAATGATAAATGATAAATGATATTTATTTTGCAAGTTGGTTATAAAAAACACTTTTACACGTCATCAATATTTTTAAAGCTAGATGGGGCCGGTGTTTCGTACCTGACTACTCTGAGAAGAAACAGCCGAAACAAACTCAGAGGTCACAGTCTCTTTTAAAGTCCAGACATTGTTTTGTTCAGGTCATACGAGGACCATGCGGGTGTCTGAGATGGTCTTTTGAGGAAAGAGCAACACAGATTTGAGTGGACCTGTCCAGTCAGTGCAAGCATTTGTCGGTAATCGTGTAGCTCGACTCAGAACACAAGGAGCTCAACGACACGACGAACAATACCAAAGAAAGGACATTTGGGTAGGCCGCTTAAAGTACTCAAATTGTCAGACAGTAAAATTATTATAATATGTAATGAATTAACTTAAAAACTACTGAACCGATTTCAAAAAAAATTTCACCATTAGAAAGCTACATTCACTCTGACTCTGAGTAACATAGGCCACCCGTGCGAAGCCGGGACAGGCCGCTAGTTTGTTATAAACGTAGAATTGTAGAATTTCTGTATAGCATCTATTCAAACTTTTTTACTTAAACTTTGACGTCAAGCCGGCACGGGTTAAGGTGATTGCTTCGATGTAGCCCGCGAAATTCAATTTTTTTTACGTTTTTTGCAATTTACAGGCCAGTGACATGTTGTAACTTTATAAATATTTGTGTTGCGCAAATAACAAGTATAATTTTAAATATAAAAAATATCAAAAAACTCGCTCCATCAGCTCTCACATAGAAAAGGTGCATCGTAGTTAGATTTCGGAGATTTTAACATGATGCATCTTTTCTATGTGAGAGCTGATGGAGCGAGTTTTTTGATATTTTTTATATTTAAAATTATACTTGTTATTTGCGCAACACAAATATTTATAAAGTTACAACATGTCACTGGCCTGCAAATTGCAAAAAACGTAAAAAATTTGAATTTCGCGGGCTGGTTGGAGCATCCCCCTTAATGTTGTCCGATCGCAATAATATTTTATATTCAAGTTTCTATAGTCAAATGTCAAAAAAAGAGAGGGTATGCGTTTCGAAATTCCAAAAAAAAATTTCGCCCTTATAAGCTGGGACACCCTAGTCTAGGATTTTTCTCAAATTTCCTTTCGAGTTGTAAAAATTGTGAGATTGCGATTGGCTTTGAGTTTCGCAATTTTTGTTCATAACCAGGAATCAGTGGCATTTTCACCACGTATTTTCCGCCGCTGTCTCTCTTAGTAGTCATTTTATAGTAAGTTTCGCACCAGTCGTCTTTAGAAATATCTTCATTGTTTTGTGTAATATCTTCAGTCTCCCAAAATCTCTTTAAGTCGTCCATTTTCACAAGAGCAACATGACAGTTGAAAGTTTCTAGCTTCCCGCATAAAATCCATCCTAAACGGGTTTGCTGAGCCGTCGGTGTTTGAGTATCTCCCTTTAGGACTCCCTTTAATATCACTTGCGAATAGATATCTGCTCCCAGTAGCAAATCTACGCTCCTTGACAAGTTAAATTCAGGATCCGCTAGTTGTAAAACTTGAAGATGAGGCCAGTTGTTTTTCTCGAAAGTTTTGTTGGGTAAGTTATTCGTAATCTTTTTCATTAAAAAAGTGCTTGCTGAAAATGCAAACTCAGTGCAAAGTGATTTGCATTCCAACTCCAGGCGTCCTTTACAATCTCCAGAAATAGTCCCCACGCCGGAGACTGTGGCGTTCAACCTTTTCCTAGGTAGTCTTAGCCGTTGAGCTGCGTTCTCCGTGATGAGGTTCACTTGCGAGCCTTGGTCAAGTAAACGCAATTTTATGTAGTTTCCTGTTGAATTCTTTACTTGAAGTTCCACAGTTGTCAATAAAATTTCCGTAATATTATTGTTTGAAATGTGATTCGAATTATGTTGATCAGCTGAAGTTGAAGGTTGCTGCTCCCGTTGTTGAGAACGCTGACCCACATTGTTCGTATTTAACCTCGATGCCTGTTTTTGCGCTGAGTAATGTAATAGCGTATGATGAGGTTTATTGCATTATTTGCACGTTTTGCGTGATGTGCATTCTGTATCAGTATGTTTATACAAACAGTTTTTGCATATTTGTAATTTCCGCACTGTGTCATTTCTTTGCCGTGTGTCCATTTCCGTGAACTTTGGGCATTGCATGATCACGTGAGAGCCGTTGCACAGGAGGCATTTTCCGAATGATGTATGATAAATTCGAGATGTTTCTCTTCTGTTCAATTCAGATGATGACTTAATTGCGTTAAATTTAGTTTTATTGCCAAATTGTTGTTTTTGTTGGTTTGAAATATCTTTTTGGTAACCCTTTGCTGCTTCTAATGCCATAAATTTGGTTTCCAAGAACTCCAGGAATTTACCCAGCTCTGGGACTTCCTTTGGGTGCTCTAATTCTCTTGTATATTCAGTATAAGATGTTGAGTCCAATTTCTGTGCCATCAGATACACGATGATTGGATCCCAGCTTGATGTATTTAGACCAATGTTAAGTAGGCCATTCATGCATTCGTTGATTACGTCATGCATTTTCTTCAAAACAGCAGCAGATGCCTGCTGTATGGATGGTAACTGCATCAAGGTTTTCATCAAGTTTGTGAATTGGAGTCGTTTGTTGTCATATCGCTGAATCAGAATATCCCAACAAGCTTCATAGTTTTCAGCGCCGACTAAATGTTGGACTAGTCGTTCAGGCTCTCCAGTTTAGATTTTAAGTGTTGCATTTTCTGTGACTTTGAACAATTCGCATTGTTGTGAATCGTCTCCAAAAACATATCTTTGAAAGTAATCCACTGACTGTAATTTCCAGTGAATTCCGGTAGTTGAGTCCTAGGTGCAGAGTTCTGGTAATTAGCGTTAGTCCATAGCTTCGAATTAAGAGCTCTTTTCATGACATCGTATTGACGTTCTTTATTGGCAAACAAGTCGTTGTACACTTCATTTGAACCTTTTAAAATGGCTTCTAGCTCCCAGTGACATCTTTCTACGGTATCCCACTTGCTCTTCAGGACGCTGAGCTGATCCTCCAACTCCCATTTTTCAGTTATAGAGTCAATGCTTATCTTTGACATTACTCGTTCAAGTGCTTTTATGTGACATGCTTGTCGGTCAAGTAGTTCCTTGGTTTTAACGTCTATTCCCTGCGGATGCGGGATGACAACTTCAGGCTGTTTTCCTTCACAGGCCAACAATCGTAGTAGCAGATCCACTCTAGTAGTTTCGTAAAGATGTTTCGTTTTTTCAAAAATATTTTCAGTAAAATAGTCGTTTCTTTTATCCTCACGTTCAAGTAATATATCGTGTCTATTGTTAAAGTCTTGCCAGAGATTTTCCAATGACACTAACCTTTGAGTCAAGTATTCCTTCCCCTTTCGCGACGCACTATCCTTTTTGTAGTTAGTACAGAGACGCTTGATGGATTCGAAGACTTCGTTTTGCAAAGTAATTTCGCTCATCTTGAGTTATTCGATGAAATAAGCGAATTAAGCTGTAGTAGTAGTAGTGAAGAACACGTAGTTGGGTGTCTTCTAGTTTGCAGGCCTCGGATTACTCGCAGTTGACGTTGTATTCCGGACGTAGTATTAGTAGCAGTAGTAAAGTTGGTTTTGAAGAACACGTAGTTGGGTGTCTTCTAGTTTGCAGGCCTCGGATTACTCGCAGTTCACGTTGTATTCCGGACGTAGTATGTAGTAGTAGCAGTACTTGCAGTAGTAGTAGTTGGCTGTAGTTTCCACTAAAATCGCTGTTCACGAAGAGTAATTCGCTCTTCGTTGATTGCTCAAAGCTATTGCACTCTTTCTACGAATATGCGCGCTTTCTCAACTTGTCTGGGGCGACCCGCTTGTGGGAGACCAGCCAAGCCGATTCGCTGTCGTTTCAAGAGACATAATTACTCCGAGCGGCTCGAAGGACCATTAAATGTAAGATCCCGTAGTAGTAGGCACCTTACACTTGCAGTAATTGGAAGAAGGTTTAAGTTGAAGTTGCGGTAGAGATGAGTTGACGTAAACACGCACAGATTTTGTAGCACTAAAGTTTATTAGATATACCGATCACAACTAAGTTTGAGTTGGATGCTAATCCGCGGTGTTCGTAGTAGGTAAGTAATTGTCAACTAACTAAAATTGTATTGAGCAAGGTTTAAATACGATGCAAAAAGTAGGTTGCTGCGTATGCAGTCTGGCAGTATGTACGTAAACCGTACAACAAAATTATATTTATTACTAGCACTTCCCCCGCGACTTCGTCCGCGCTTATTTAGAGCTTTGCTTCTGTGAATTTCTTTTCCGGTCCCCCTTTTTATGGAATACTTTTAGAAAATCTAAATAAATATGCAACTTAAATTATATTCTCTCTCATTCGACCACAAAACATCCCTTTAGCAGTCGGTTTTCGCAACATCCCATCTTAATAAGCTCCTACATCCTAAAGATATAACCCTGGGATAATTTGAGCCTCGTAGCACTTGCAGTAACGAAGTTTCATACAAACTCAGAAGCTAAAAACTACCCCTTATGTGGGGAATTTCCCCTTATAATCCCGTCTTAAGTAGCACATACGTCGTAAAAGAACCATGCGGTGAAACATTAAAAACTCCTAGTACTTGTAGCAACAAAGTTACATGCAACCTATCAACCCCAAAAATAACCCCTTAGGGGTGAAATTTCGCAAAATCCCGTCTTAGTGAGCACCTACGTCCTTAAAAGAATCCCCATGCAAAATTTGAAACCTGTATCTATCAACATCACAAACAACCCCTTGGAGTCCGAATTGCGAACCACCCCGTCATAGTGAGCATCTAAGTCCTAAAAATAAACCCCATTCAAAATTTTAAATTTCTAGTACTTGTAGTAACAAAGTTTCATATAACCTATCAACCCCAAAAACAACCCCTTAGGGGTGGAATTTCGCAAAATCCCATCTTAGTGAGCACCTACGTCCTTAAAAGAATCCCTATGCAAAATTTGAAACCTGTATCTATCAACTTCACAAACAACCCCTTAGAGTCCGAATTGCGAATCACCCCGTCATAGTGAGCATCTAAGTTCTAAAAATAAACCCCATGCAAAATTTTAATTTTCTAGTACTTGTAGTAACAAAGTTTCATACAACCTATCAATCCCCAAAACAATCCCTTAGGGGTGGAATTTCGCAAAATCCCGTCTTAGTGACCACCTACGTCCCTAAAAGAATCCCCATGCAAAATTTGAAACCTGTATCTATCAACGTCTATAACCCCTTAGGGTTCGAATTTCGAATCACCCCGTCATAGTGAGCATTTAAGTCCTTAAAAGAACCCCTATGAAAAATTTGAGACTCCTGGCACGTGTAATAACGAAGTTTCAAACAAACTTTCAACACCAAAAACAACCCCTTAGGGGTCGAATTTCGAAAAACCCTTTTCTAAAGTAGCACCTACGTCTTATAAAGAACCCGCATGCAAAATTTGAGACTCCTAGTACTTGTAGCAAAAAAGTTTCATACAAACTGTCAACCCCAAAAACAACCCCTTAGGGGCGTAATATCACAAAATCCGTTCTTAGCGGGTACCTACGTTCTAAAAAGAACCCAAAATTTTGCAAAATTTTGAATCCTTAGCACTGGTAGTTTCTGAGCTTTCGTGTCCTATGAGTGAGTGACCTTTTGCTTTTATATATATAGATTTCTCACATTGTTTATTCATAAATAAATCAGAAATATTTTTTACTCAGGTACCCTCTTGTATTGATTAATTATATTGTTTTGTTACTGCATAAAATGGTCTTACGTTCACAACACATGAAATTACCTATTCACTGAAGAACGTCTAGAAATACTGTGACAAGATCAAAAGGAATACAGAGTGATAGTCACTAGATAATTTTAAACCACTCTTTAATCTGTTTATTCTCTCACTAGATAGTTTAGCATGTAGTAAGTAAAATTATTCTAGAGCCATACTACAAAAAAAAATCTCTAGACTGTTTGTTCTACAGAAATCGGTTTTCTAGTAAATTTTATCTGGACGCCATTTTTGTTGCCTATTTTATGCTTCAAATAATTTTTGTTACGTATTTTAATGTTTTTATCATTAAATTATGTCTAATTAGATATTTGATATGTTTTAAATAACTATATTTTAAATAAAATGAGTATTTTAGGCATTAAAATGTAAATTCAAAAATTTGTTTATACCAAATAATATTCATATTTTGAAAAAAAATATGTAAAATCTTACATTTACAGCGGGCGCTCTTATTTTACAAGAGTTTTAATATTCAACGATAGAATTTCAATCGCATATATTATTGATTTGCTTATTTACCCATTATTTAAACACAAATTAATAAAAAGTAATAAATTTGTTACGCCATGATGCAAATATTATTAAGTAAAATAACTCTTGTAAGTTCCACGCCATTATACGTCACTAGTAAAATGTTACTTAAAGTTGTTAGTCTTTTTTTTTTTTTTTTTTTTTTAGAGTGGTAAAATCATCAAATGAGTCCTCCAACCCCGGGCAGGGCGGGAGGGACTGTCAGACTTCTACCGACTAAAATCCACGGTGTCCTTCATAGCCTGTTACGTTCCGGGGTTACGGTTAGGGAATAATCCCGCGACCCCGGCAGGCTTTGGCCCTCTGAGAGGGGGGCCCCGTCATTATGCTGACGCTCTTTGAGGCGCGCGTGGGACACAACGCGCCGTCGACCCGGGCATGGTCCCTGGTCGGGCAGCGAGTTGCCCTTTACTCGCTGCCCGCATGCCCGCGCCTACGGTGGCCGGAGATCATCTTGCGACGTCCGTCGCCGTGGGCGCCTACCACTGCGGCTGGGGCGGAGGGAGGACGCTGTCCTCTCTCGCTCGCGGCCTGCCTCCTCCTTGACGAGCATTACTGCCTCGCAGAAGGAGCTGACCGCTTCCCACTCCGTCTCGCCCCGCAGCATGGCCGCAACCAATGCCGGGCGCGAGAGGTCTCCGCCTATCGCAGCCGTGAGGACACGTCGGTGCTCCGCCCAAGCTGGGCAGTCTTGCACCGTATGCTCCACCGTGTCCTCCGGGCGATCTTCGCAGTGGTGGCACCCAGGCGTCTCCTCCTTTCGCATCAGACACAGGTACCTCCCGAAACTTCCGTGTCCGGTGAGGACCTGCGTCAAGCGGTAGGTCAGGACGCCATGACTTCTCTCCAGCCACTCCTCAAAGAGGGGTCTTACCGCCGCAATTGCGGCGTGCCCGAAAGTTGTTAGTCTTGAGATAATTTGGTTTTAAAACGTGATGAGCACAGAGTACTTTTATTATATATGGGATAGAGGTACAACTCTGCGTCGAAACTGAGAAACGTCAAATGTCGCCCTCTGGACGCAGGTTTTGGAACTAATGCCAACACACAAGCATACTACATGCGTACATACATACACACATACATACTTACATTCGTACCTACTCCACTACTTGAATATTGGTTTAGGCGGTTTAGGGTACTTATGTGAATTACTTAATCGCTTGCAGTTATGTGAAAAGCGAAAAAGTAATTCACAACTAATAAAAAAAAAAACAATGATCTTAGACTTTTTTTTTTTGTTTCTTTCTTTTAAAACACTTCTTACTTAGTTTTCTTGCTTTAACTTTATACAAATCCGTATCATAATCATCCGGGGACGCAACACTGTCTGTTAGACATGATAATAGGAAGATATAATGTCACAAACACAAAAGTTGCGGCACCAAACGGTTCGTCAGAGTCCTGTCTCAAAACTTGATTTTAACAACAACACAAGCACAAAATCAACACGGCCGGAGGAGCCGAGACTCGACGACAACGGACTTAGGTGGAAAAAGCACTTTAGGACGGTTAAAATCTGGAAAAACAAACAAAACGCGGAAAATACGTTAACGCAAACTGGCGGCCAAGTTTGTTCATAGATTAATTATTGTTTGTTTGACATTTGTTGTAGTGTTGCTGTTGCTTATAATACAAATAAATTCAGTTACTAAATCTTGATTTTTTTTTATTACTTTATATTTTAATGAGCTTCCAAATAAAATTTTATTGTTTTCTCGTTGTATTGTTTATAATAAATAAGTTTATCGAGATTATTTTTCAATTAGATTACTAGTGATAGAGACGAGATTAATTTCAATTCCTGATAATGAGAACGAGGACCTGAACGTACTCTCGACTAGAATAGCTTCGAAGCTGAACATAGAGAAACACCAAGTTACAATGGTCAAAAGACTAAAAGGCAGAAATGATAAAGAAGGAGTTATTCAAGTGAAGCTACAACAAGAAGAGCAGGTGGAACAGTGGTTACGTACAGCGCGGAAGGAAATCATCGTTGTTCAAGATGTATTACCTGAGGTCAGTCCTAATTTAGCCAGATCTAAAGTTTTGTTTCGATATGCACTTACCAGAGCAAATAAATCACTACTGTGGCAAGCTATCTATGGCAGAATACTGGTTCGTAAAAGCGATAACGACAAACCGAGTGTCATAAGGAACATGAGTGATATTGATAAAATGGTGATGCCGACAAATAATCATCGATAGTAGTTGGACTCAGTGATGACAGCACTTTCTTCACCGCAAATAACAGAATTCATTGACTGTTCAACCATCAACGAGTTTAGCAATCACCTTCCAAATAATAAACTAAAACTAAATATTGTACATATTAATATTCGCTCGATTATCAAAAATTTCTCTTTGCTTCTACAATTCATTGATTCTTCCAAAATTAATATTGACGTTATTATCTTAACAGAGGTAGGTATTTCAAAAAGCAGTAATCTCATTCATTTCTTCAATATAAACGGCTACGAAATGTTTCATGCATTACGGGAGTAGCGGAAGGGTGGTGGCATTTTGATGTATGTTAAACGCACAAACACCTTTCAAATCATAAATAATGTGTCACTAAACCACTGCGAGTACATAATAGGACAACGAACCACATCATATCACTACACGACATCAATCTGTGCAGTGTACAGACCTCCCAACAACAGTAAACACTTGTTTATCAAAGAATTGAAAGAGCTGTTATGTAAGGACACCTTTAAACACTCTGACCTATACTTATTAGGGGATATTAACATTGATTTGAAATTGAATGAAAAGATACGAGACTATTACATAAGTTGTTTAGCAGAGTGCGGTTTAACAAGCGCAATTTCAGATTACACTAGAATCGAAAAAAGAAACGATATTGTCACTAAAAGTTGCATTGATCACATTTTTGTAAGGTCGCGCTCGTTAGACCTTTACTCGGCGGCGCTCGGTGTGGTTATGGCGGACCATTGCATGACAGTACTGTCTTGTGTTGGAAGCGGAGCTAAAGACGCTATACAGGATGTTGCAAACGTGAAAGAATTAATAGATCATAAAAAATTAAAATCAAAGTTGGACGCCACTGATTGGAATGTGGATGATAGTATGCAATGCCCGATAGATATATATAACTATATTAAAAATAGCTTTGAATGTTGCTATGCGCAATCTAAATATTCAAAAATAATTAAAACCAACAGCAAAAGAAATAAAGAATTGTGGATAACCAATAAAATTAATAACATGTGTCGTAAAAGAGATCTTCTATTCAGTCAGTGGAAACAGGATACAAATAATAAAATACTTAGATTGCAATATAATAAACAAAGAAATATGACTAAAAAAGTGATAGACAAATCTAGAAACCAATACTACTTTAACCTTATCAATGAAAATAAAATGAATAAAAAGAAATTGTGGGATATACTAAATTCACTATCTGGTCGAATTTGTAAATCTGTCGACAAAGCAATTATCAAAGCATTTAACAAAAATGATTTAACTATTAGTAAAATTGCTAACAACTTTAGTAAAGAATTTAGCGAAAACGTGAAGAAAATTCTACCTAAATGCGATATAAAACTAATCCCAGAATCTGAATACGTATTTCCAACTAACAAATCCATGTTATTTAAAAAACCAACTGTACTTAATATATCAACTATTATAAAACAGCTTAATATCAATAAATCACCTGGTATAGATGGCATTCGATGTATAGACGTGAAAGTTTTGAGTGATAAGATAGTTAAGGTCATAGTTAAGTTAATAAACACTAGCATAAAAGTTGGTAAATATCCTAAAGAATTAAAGTCAGGCATTGTGCGACCTTCTCAAGAACATAAAGAATAGGAATTACTGGACACCGGAATCATGAGTACAATAAACAACAAAGGAATTAGATTAACAAAAACCAAAAAGATCCCCAATACGGCTGGTCACCGTGGGGTGATAGACCAACACCCCCTAAAGCTTGCAATAAAGAAATCCAACAAAACATACAAAATACAAAATACTGGGATAAGCATAGAACACAAACATAGGAATAAATTTAATATAGCTACCCTTAATACAAGATCGCTAAAGTCACAAGAGAGTCTACTTGAACTGGAACATGCATTGAAGTATGTTAACTGGGACATAATAGGCTTGAGCGACGTGAGAAGAGCAGAGGAAAAAACAGAAGAACATGATAACTACATATTATACCATTTTAATGAAAAAGTAGGGATGTATGGAGTTGGGTTTATGGTCAAGAAGTATTTCAAAAATAAAATAATAGAGTTCCGTGGAGTATCAGACAGAATTGCCATTCTGGAATTGCAAATCCCGGGTTATGAACAACCAGCATCCATTGTCCAAGTGTATGCTCCCACGGACGTTGCCCAGAAGGATATAAAAAATGAATTTTACAATAAACTCCACGAGATTATGTCAAACTTGAACAAAACAGTTATTATAATTGGCGACTTCAATAGCAAAATTGGACAAAGAAATAAAAATGAAAACAATGTTCTTGGACCATACACAAATGGTAAAAGGAATGACAACGGGCAAAGGCTAATTAATTTTGCATCAGAATACAACCTATCTATCATGAACAGCTACTACAACAGAAAACACAATAGAAAATGGACATGGACTTCACCGGATGGAAAGACAAGAAATGAAATAGATTACATCCTCACAAATAAACCAAGGTATTTTTTTAAATATAGATGTTGTGAATCAACTAAACTACAGCACAGATCATAGAATGCTTCGAGGACAAATGTACACATCAAAACCAAAGATACAGAGGAAAAACTTTCGCAATAGTAAATAATTATTCTATTTCATTACCGATCGCAAAAAATATTCTCGAAACACTGGGAAATAATATAACAAAGAATATCAAAGATGTACAAGGGAAATACGACGCTTTCGAAAAAGAACTAAAAAGAATTGAAACCAAGGCAAAAACAACTAACAAAACCAAAGATAAAATAGGTCCAGAAGCAAGAAATTTGATAACTCAGAGAAAGTACAGTAAGAAAGTAAAGTACAGACAGGAAAAACAACAGAAAGGAAATAGAAAACTTAAGCAAACAAATTACCTTAGAAATCAGGAAACATAGACAGCAAATAAGAAACAATGTAATAAATTTCTACATAGAAAAATATGGTGGAGTCAAGAAAGCATGGCACGAATTAAGAGAAAGCGCAAGTTGGATAGATAATATTACACATCATAAAGATAAAAGAAAGAGAAGAAAAAGAATCGATATATTAAAAGTTGCCACGGATTATTATCGGGATCTATATAGCGATGACAGGTCACCAGACAAAAATAAACAATTAGTTGAAAACAATAACAGCAATGAAGTAATTCCAAGTATAATGAAAGATAGGCGGAGACCTCTCGCGCCCGGCATTGGTTGCGGCCATGCTGCGGGGCGAGACGGAGTGGGAAGCGGTCAGCTCCTTCTGCGAGGCAGTAATGCTCGTCAAGGAGGAGGCAGGCCGCGAGCGAGAGAGGACAGCGTCCTCCCTCCGCCCCAGCCGCAGTGGTAGGCGCCCACGGCGACGGACGTCGCAAGATGATCTCCGGCCACCGTAGGCGCGGGCATGCGGGCAGCGAGTAAAGGGCAACTCGCTGCCCGAGCAAGGACCATGCCCGGGTCGACGGCGCGTTGTGTCCCACGCGCGCCTCAAAGAGCGTCAGCATAATGACGGGGCCCCCCTCTCAGAGGGCCAAAGCCTGCCGGGGTCGCGGGATTATTCCCTAACCGTAACCCCGGAACGTAACAGGCTATGAAGAACACCGTGGATTTTAGTCAGTAGAAGTCTGACAGTCCCTCCCGCCCTGCCCGGGGTTGGAGGACTCATTTGATGATTTTACCACGCTAAAAAAAAAAAAAAAAAAAAAAAAGTATACTGAAAGATGAAGTAAACAAGGCTATCAGAACATTAAAACGAGGTAAAACCTCAGGAGAAGACTGTATATCTAATGAAATACTCATAGGAACATCTGATAAAATACTAGTCACCGTAACAGAACTATTTAATGAAATCATAATATACGGAATGTATACCTAGTCAGTGGACCACGTCAACTATAATATTACTTCATAAAAAAGGGAACAAAGACAGCATAGTCAACTACAGGCCCATTAGTCTAATGTCGAATGTTTATAAAATATTTTCTAAAGTAATATTAAACCGCTTAACAAAAATTCTAGATGAAAATCAACCTAGAGAGCAAGCAGGCTTTCGCAGCGACTTCTCAACAATTGATCATATACACACCATAAAACAGGTTATTCAAAAATGTAATGAATACGGCATTACTTACTATTTGGCATTTGTTGATTACAATAAAGCGTTTGACTCGTTAAAACATTCGAAAATATGGGAAGCACTTGCGTTGCAGGGAGTAGAAAGCAAATACATACGAATAATAAACAACATATATGAAAACATGACAGCAAGAATACGAACAGAAAGAGTGGGTGAACTCTTCCCAATAAAAAGAGGAGTCAGACAGGGAGATCCATTGTCACCCAAATTATTCTCAGCAGTGTTGGAATACATATTCAGACGTCTCGAATGGAGCAAATATGGACTCAACATCAACGGACTGAAACTAAACCATCTAAGATTTGCGGACGACATAATTCTAATATCTGAAAATTCTTCAAACCTACAAGTAATGCTCGAACAGCTTGTATACGAAAGTGATAAAGTCGGACTCTCAATGAACACTGCAAAAACCAAAGTAATGACAAACCTCCTAAAAACTCCCATCATAGTTAATAGCAAAATTATAGAATATGTGGAAGAATATACATACCTGGGACAGATAATATCACCCAAAGACCTTACAACTAAAGAAATAGATAACAGAGTACAGCTAGCGTGGAAGAGATATTGGTCACTCAAAGAAATTGTCAAAAACCCTCGGTACCGCCCAAATCAAAGAAGAAAATATTTGATTCCTGCATCTTACCTATAATGACGTATGGATGTCAAACTTGGAGCATTACTAAACAAAATATGCGAAAACTAGAGACCTGTCAACATAGCATGGAGCGTAGCATGCTCAACGCCAAGTTAAAAGACAAAATCAAACTAGAAACATTACGTAAACAAACTAAAATCAACGATGTCACATATTGCATAAGGAAATTGAAATGGAGATGGGCAGGTCATATGTTGAGGAGTACTAACAATAAATGGGCTAAGGACGTAACCGAATGGTGTCCAAGATATAACAAAAGAAAGAAAGGAAGGCAACGCATAAGATGGGAAGACGACTTTCGAAAGATGGCTGGTGCTACTTGGAGGAGGGTGACCCATAATCGGAAGGAGTGGCAAGCTCTAGGGGAGGCCTTTGCGAAATCGCAAGACAATCTCATTACCGGTGTCTAAAGTAATAATATATAAATTACATGAAAAAAAAAAAAAACAACTAAAAACTTACTTTTAATTTATGTTTTGTAAGATTGTTAAATAAAGGCTAATAATAATAATTGTGCGACCAATTTATAAGAATGGATCTCATAGTGACTACGGCAGCTATAGGCCCATTACAATCTTACCAGTAATTGATAAAATTATAGAAAAATACGTATGTCAACAAATACAGAATTTCTACAACATGTAACATAATTAACGCACATCCTGAAATTAGTTTCTTCAGAATCGTTTACTGAATCGATTTCTATCATTTTTAATATAGGTAATTTTTTTTTTTCAAAAATAATTAAAGCTACGGAAATTTCCCCTAGACCTCTGTACAGTCAAAAAAAATTAAGATAGACCGTAAATCAAGACAACAAGACTTAAAAATGCAATTTTATTTGTTTTAATACAAATTCCGTCATTCAATACTAAAAAAAGAAGAATAAACCTTACTGCAAAATAACTAATTTAGTTAAATAACAATGCATTTAAATGTTAAATTAAAAATTCAATATATGTATTGTGATTATAACATAATATTCTAATTGGGGTGTCTGAGGATGTGCGTTAATTATGTTACATGTTGTATACAAAAAACGATGTGTTGTCGGGTTCTCAGTTTGGCTTTCAACCCAATAAATCAACTTCAATCCTGCTTTCTAAATTCACAGATGAAATAAACCAACACCTCAACGATAAAAGACATGTCATACTGTTATTTATTGATTTTAGCAAAGCTTTTGACACTCTCAAGCATGACACACTTCTAAACAAACTTGAGAATACTGGAGTACGAGGCCCAATATTAAGATGGTGCAAAGATTATTTAAAAAATAGAACTTGCCGTGTAAAAATAAGCAACGAACTCAGTGATGAGGCTTTAGTGGATACGGGAACAGCACAGGGTACAGTTTTGGGTCCCTTGCATTATTTAGCTTACGTCAATGACATGGAAAATGTTATAAAAGATTGCTCAGTCTATCAGTACGCCGACGACACCTGTCTCGTAGCAGCTGATAAAGACATATGTAAGGCTGAGCAGATGATTCAAAATGATTTTGATATAATTTATGTAAGTGGGCTCATGATGCTGGATTGGTTCTTAATGCTGGCAAAACTAAAACTATCCACGTTCGATCCAATCATTTAATCAACTCGGACAAGCTGGTTAAAGTAATTACGCACACTCACCAATGTTTGCATGATGTGCAATTGTCTAGCCTTGGTTGTACTGCTTCAACGATTCACACTTGTGAATCGTTGAAGCAGGTTACCAACTACAAATATTTGGGTTTAATCGTCGATGACAGATTTAACTGGAGATATCACATTGATTCAATCTACGACAAACTGCGAGCAGTGCTGGCCAAATTTGCAATGATTAAATATAAAGTACCTTTTAAAATACTGCTTAACCTTTATAATGCACTAGCGGTGTCAATAATTTAAAAAACGTACGAACGCTTATTTAATACCTACTCTAATCAATAACATTCCAACAAAAATTCAATCAGATAGAACAACCACTAATTATAAATTTAAATACAAAACATTCTTTAATTCTCTTTGAAAGTGCATCACCCTGTTTAGATTTAATAAATTAATAATACACATATCAAAATACAAAATAAAATCATTAAAACAAAGAATTACAAATTGGATTAAATATTAAAATATAAAATTCATTGACCCAACTGAAACGACAAAGATGAAAATAAATAGAAAATACTTAATTTACGCTTTTTATTTGGGCAGAGCTTTCCCTTACAATTATCGTTATAAACAGACACACCAAAATCACTGCTCCTCGCTTTTATATAGCTCGCCGGCTGGCGGCTATTTCACCCCCTCCGCTCAGGATTTGGCGGGGATGGCTCACGTGGTAGGGCAGTGACGTGGCGAGCTGGACTGCTGGCTGGCTGGCTGGCGTTGGCAGGCTTGCCTGGCTTTGGCTGGCATCGCTGGCGACATCTGGCGTTACAATCGGCCATCCTGGAACAATTGCTCCCGCAATGGGAACAACAAAACAGTGATTACAAGTCAGCTCAGAGCAAATGGCATATCGATAACATGGACTACAATTTAGCTGTCTAGGAGATCTACGAGATCTTCGTTTTCCTGCTGTTGATTCACACTACTGGCGCTATCGGGTATAAAAGCAATGCTACGATATGGTCGTAATAAATCAGCGCATATTGGGCCTGTGAACTTCTTGTATCCTCTAAGACATTTATATATTACAGCTATTATATATTACCTAAATCCTTAGGCAATAACACATGGGCCAGAATATAGATCATCTAACTTAGAATTAACCACGGGCTGGAATTAACCTTATTGCAGCAAGGAGTTTGAGCCTGGCAACAAAGTACGTACTTACTAACTGTACCTAATCGCTTTTTTTTGTAAATTGTGCTATTTTTACGCCTTTTATCGCAGTTACGTTTCATTTTCTTGCTAGCTGTTCTAATTCGATTATAATGTAGCCCTATTGCGTCTAGATCGCACTGACTCATAAACCAACCAGGGATGGAAACATCACATTCAGATCTACCTACACGAGCAAACATTAACTCGTATAAATTATAGCCTGCTAAATCATTAACAGTATTATTAATACTCCATAATTATGACTTTGGTAAACTATTGTCCCAAATAAGAGAGGCCTCGCTAGGTTCCGTGGCTCTCAACGCATCGAGAATTGTGCAATTAGAGCGTTCTACCTGCCCATTACACCTAGGCCACGCAATAGTTGTTAACATGTATCTACACACGTACAACAATAGACAAACCTGTAATTTATCTAGTAAATTGTAAAAAAAAAGCAAAATTTGTGAACCTCACCAGGTAAAACATGTACGGACAAACTAAATTATAAGAACTTGCATGCTTAATTTGTGTGTAAACGCATGTTTTGAACAAATAAAATATCTTTATCTTTAACTGTTTTTCTGTTGCGAACTTCTTAAAGTATCTACGTGTAAAGGCCTTACCATGGACAGAAACTACGTGATCTGGGAAACTAAGTAAACTAGAAATGCGTTTAAACTCTAATAATCACAAAAACTGAATAAACCTTAGTTTAAACCTGGACTACCAAGTTCAGGCTTGTCTGCGGAACCGCGGTTTAAATTTCTCCGTATACAAAACATAGATTAAACCCTGACCTGACCTAGTGCCGTTTTTTTTTTTAACCATTGTCTAAACAATTAAATCTACAATTTTTAAATACATTTTGGCTGAAATTAACATAAAATCAACAACATAATGAAAAAGTTACTATCAGAAACTTTCACACACATTTGACAGCTACTACTGTTAGACCATGGTTTATCACAAAACCACGACATGTAATAACGTTTGTGCAAACCGTTTTACGAGATTCAATCCTGGGTTTTTAGTTAAATCCTTTTTTTTTTACGCGCTTTTATTTTGTAATAAGACGGTAATTGTCTTTACAGAATTGACAATACGTGTAGGCTCAGAAACAACGAATTTAGAGAAAGAATTTGTCAAAACTAACACTTATTGGCACCCCTTTTTAATTTTGCTCAAAAGGGCTCAAATTATCGATGTCTACCATTTTCATTGGTTTAGTAGGTTTAGGGATTCGATGTAATTTGCCTTCTTTTCAACCGTATTCTCTTTTATCGTACGCACAATGTAAACACGACGTCACATATTTCCTATATGTAATGTCCATCGTTTTGATGCATTTGAAATATTTTCTACGCGCGAAATTTGGCACAACTGATCGGTTATCGTAAAGCGTTTTACGAGACAGCCCATAATTATTTACAGTATCACTATCTGTGCACCCACTTTACAATAGATCAGTATACGTTGCACTCTTCGAAACCAACAGTTTACTTTTAAACGGAACACATTAACGGCATCTATCGGATTCCTGCACAAAGCGTTGATATGCTCTAAGCGCTTACCTGATCTATAAAATAGTCAACGGCAATTTTGAAGTCTCGAATTGAAAGTCACCAGTAGGCAATGCGTGCAATAAGATCACGTTAGTCATTGTATCGCGAACTGCACTACAATCCGTAATTACACGGACATTTTTACACAACACAGATTCTAAAACTTCGTAATAACGCTGTGAAAAACACTTTTTTTTTTTTTACTTGTAACGCAACTAAAATACAAGACAGAGCTCAAACTACCGCCTATCCGTATTAGTAAAAGAATACTTGCTATGGGTAACTTGCATGCATCCGTGTGAATTTCTATTGGCAAAACTAAGATTTTATACCATACCCACATCTCATTTTTTTTTTTTTTTATAATTCGTTTAGTGGACGAGCCATTATTGCAAAATTATGGATGAACTTCCTAAAGTAGCTACATAGTCCAATGAACTGACGCACTTTGTGTATGTTACTCAGAACGGGAAATTGAGACACAGCTGCAAACTTAAATTCACCCGGTTCAATGCCATGAACATAATAATTCATCACTAAATAACACAGCTAAATAAGAAATCCTGTTTTGTAAAAATTTACATTTACCCACATGTACATAATTAAATAAAAATTCTGCGTTTGACCCCGACCATTTGACGACATTATTGGAGTTACTTTTATTTGATAATTTACTTTGAAATTACTAAACTATCTACGAACTTGTTAATTCAGCGCATAAAAACTGAGGGAGCGCTAAATGTATCTTTAGGATGGATGCTGAGTTTATGGGTACCCTTGGACTACATTCAGACTGGTGAAGTAGGTACTTCTTACCAGATAATTTAGTTTGCTTATCGATATTATATTAAAATGGTTATCTATCGCGGACAATTAATGCATTTAAGGCTCTGTTATCGACACATAGGCAACTATCTCCGTTCTTTCTCATAACTAAACAATAAGAGAGGCATACCTACATCAATTCGGGTTCTTTTTATAATACCTGCTGGCTCAATGGCTCATTAATTTTGACTCTAACAATCTTTTGTTTGTGATGTGCTTATCTATTCCTAAGGCCTACGTGTACTTAATGCGCATTTGGACTAAATCTGTATATTCCAACTTCCCAGCTCCCTAGTATAGCTAGTAAAGCAGTTTTATATCGAGATAATCTATACTAATATTATATCTATAATATATACCATATTACTATTTACTATAGTAGGTACATTATAAAGCTGAAGAGTTTGTTTGTTTGAACGCACTAATCTCAGGACCTACTGGTCCGATTTGAAAAATTCTTTATTTTATTTTATTTTATTTGGAACAACAAACAATTACATAATAGATAATACAAATATAATACTTAAAATTTACGATTATGTAATCAACAGCGTTATTCAAAATCAAAAATCAAAATCAAAATCAAAAAATCAAATTCACAGAATATATGCAAAAGTATTAGTAACACGCTTCAAAGAAAAGTTAAAAGTAGTCAATAGATACATATGTAGTATTATGTGATATACCTACCCACTTAAAGAAAAATAAAAAGATAGTTAGGAGAAAAACTGTTTATATATCTAGATCATTGATTGCCTTGAGAACAGAATTTCAAAGTTTTCCAGGGGTTACACAGAACAGATCGATTTCGAGAAAGTACTTATTATAGTTTTCTACAAGACGTCGTAACGGTGCTCGGACACCAGCATTTGTTCGACATGCTCTCACTGCAAACAACGGCTGCCTGCGGACTGCACGTAAATTGGCCTTTCTAGGAACTAAATAACAAATCCTATTGCACAAGTCAGGGCAGTCGTGAGTGCCTCTGCACAGCTCGTACAGCAGCAATGTCTCCAGAAATATACGCCGACCAGTAAGGCTTAGAAGTTTATATTTCCTTAATAAATCGATGTAAGACGCAGATGAATGAAAGCACCTATAATTCATACACTTTAGAAATTTCTTTTGCACCCTTTCTATGCAGTCAGAATATTTAGCGTACAAGGGGTTCCACACCGCAACTGCATACTCTAATTGAGATCTAATAAGAGTTTTGTAAAGATACAGATAGGTCTGAGGGCGTACGAATTCAGTGGCTGAACGCATTACAAAACCGTACATACGCCAGGCCTTATTAGTAATTGTATTGATGTGCGTATCAAAGTTGAGTTTATCATCAATAACTACACCCAGATCGCGTATCATGTCACCCTTTTTAAAGTGACATCATTTAGTGAGTACTGGTATCTAAAAATATTTTTGTTTTTGGTAATACTCAAATAGCAGCATTTAGGGAGGCTAAGTTTAAGTTTATTAGATAAACAGTATTCAGATAGTCTATTTAGGTCACATTGTAAAGCAAGACAATCGTTAGTGTTTTTAATTGCCCTAAATATTTTTAAATCATCTGCGTATAAAAGAAATTTTGAATTTAGAAAGCATTTACCGATATCATTGATGAATAGTATAAAGAGGGGGGGCCCCAGAATTGATCCCTGAGGAACACCTGATGTCACGTTTATATTGAATGATTGTTAACCGTTGATCACTACACGCTGTGTCCTTTTGGAAACATACGACGAAAACCACCTCAAAAGGTTCCCACGTATGCCATTAAATGCGATTTTGTGCAGCAATAGCTCATGATCGACCTTATCGAAAGCTTTCTGGAAATCAGTATAAACCGAATCTACTTGAATACTAGCATCCATTTCATTAAAAATATACTCTGAGTATGCTACAAGATTTGTTACGGTGGATCTTCTTTTAACAAATCCGTGGTTGTTGTGGAGCAATAGCGTTATGAAGTAACGGATAAAGTACACTGTGGACAAGCTTTTCAAATACTTTCGATAAGGTCGACAAAATCGATATCGGACGATAGTTTTCAACGTCGTCCTTAGGTCCTGACTTGTGCACTGGTGTTACATTAGCTTGCTTCCAAGCATCAGGGAAGATTCCTTGTGACAAAGATCGATTAAAAATGATTTGTAGAGGGACGCAAACACTTTTAGCGGTTTTCTTAAGAAATATTGCAGGAAGTGCATCAGGACCTGGGCCTTTTGAGATATCTAGAGATTCCAAGTGCCTCAATACCTGCTGAACTGAAAACTGAATACTATCTAAAACAGTACAATACTCCGAGTATTCTGGGTTGGGGCAAAAGTTATTTGACAATGTAGAGGGTTCATAAACAGATCTAAAATAATCAGAGAAAAGATTACAAATTTCGTTTGGGTTATTCGAAGATAGATTTTTAAAACGTACAGCGGAGGGAATACCTTTAGACAACTTACGGTTAGAGATAAATTTCCAAAAATAATTAACATTACTTTTGATGTTGTCCTCAACAGAACTCATATACCGACCGTAGCAATTTTTGCACTCAATATGAAATCGGGATCTGAAAAGTGAAAACTGTTCATAATCAGATAAATTTTTATATATTTTCCACTTTGTCCATGCTTTAGACTTGTTCTTAAAAATATGTATGAGTGCTGGTGAGAACCAGACTGGGAATTTAGATGACTTTACTGTTGTTAAAGGTACATGTGTTTTAATGACATTAAAAACTAAATTGTAAAAAATATCCAACGCTTCATTAACAGAGCAGTTACCCAGAGAGGACTCCCAGTCTATATCTGTGAGAACTAGGTTGATATCATCATAGTTAGCTTTGAAATAGTTATATCTCTTAATTTTATTACGTATCATATTGCTGTTTCGTGTCTGAAAGGGAATTATTATATAAAACGGGGGGTGATACTGATCAGGAGGCAACAAAAGGTCGTCGGTTTCGCACACTTTACAGTCAGCGTTACTGATGAAGAGATCGAGTATTTTACCAGACTTATTCTTAAGTCTGTTGTACTGGATAGCGTCATGGGTGGACAGGAAGTTACTCACAAGTCTACCAACAGGGGAGTTATTGATATGAGTATCCCATTCAAGACTAGGTAAATTAAAATCACCGACCAGGTGAAAGCGTTCTACATCGACATTTTCGAGATAGGAATCAACATTTGAAAGTAGACACTAAAAACAGATTCAGGAGTTTTTGGTGGTATATAAGCTGAACAAACAATGTGTGATTTACCCCTGTTCGTGCTGGGCATCTGTACAATAACATGCTCAATGTCAGCTTGTAGAGTTACAACAGGATCGATTCTGACCGCACATAGTCCTTTGAGAATCGCTATCAGGGTTCCACCCCCTTCCCTCTTACCAGTGGCCTCGCGATCACGGTCACATCTGTGTACAGTATAGCGTTCATCAATGAATTCGGCGTCAGATATCTCCGGTATCAGCCAGGTCTCTGTTAGCACAATAACGTCATAGCAATTAGCCAGAATGTTCACGTATAATGTATGCAATTTGGTGCGGATTCCCCTGCAGTTCTGATAATAAACGGTAAGAGATTGATCATCCATAACTGAAGCAAACACTACTAAAAAGTATGACAGTATGCGATACTAAAAATGATTTCATATCTGTGAATGAATTATGCACTGCATCCTCAATACAGTGTGAGAAATAAAAGCACAGAACATGGGGCAAAAGCATGCGTATACACGAATAAAAAAATGACAAGTAAAAGGTCAACTGGTTACATGAGCATTGTAAAAACAGCAATCGGATAATATTTGATCTGCAAAGTACAAGAATGAGTAACAATCGTTGCAGGTCGAGCACTAAGTGAACGAAGTAAGGGTCTAAACAATCAATGATATAGACATTACAAAGTGATAATAAAATTATACATTTATGAATATAGTATAACAAAAACAGGGTAATCGGTTGACAAAATCTGAAGTTCTGAGAGACGACTGAGTTAATGGTTAGAAACCGAAGACCTTGCGGCGGGAGAGCCAGGTTTGATTTTGTCCACGTCTTGAAGAGATTTGATGGCGAATGCGCGCGCTCCTTCCTTTTCTCTTGCAAGAATGGTCCCGTTCTTGACCCACACGTACTTGAAGTTATGCTTGGCAGCGGCATTACGGCATTTCCGAAACAACTGCTTATTTTTCAGAGTTAAATGCTCATGTACGTAAATAGGTAATGCTGAGTTTGAGAAGCCAAGCATTTCTGCGTTCAAATTCTTGCATAATCTGCAGGCGCTGAGCATGTTGTCTCTGAGTATTCGGGAGGTAAACTTCACAATAATATTTTTCGGTCTATCTTTCTGTTCATGAGCGTGAGGGACTCGGTGTATGGCAACTATGTCTTTCTGAGCTAATTTAAAGTTGATTTTAGATCCAATATTTTCTATCATAGTAATCAGGTTTTCGCCTCGCCTCTCGGGTATATTACACAGCTCAATATTACAAGACCGAGCGCTTTGTTCCATGTAGTCTACTTTAGCTAGCAGTCCCGTGATGGTAGTTTGTAGGTCCGCAATATTCTGTTCATTCCTGTTTAACTCCGCAACCTGCTTCCGCATGTCAGTCTGTTCGTCCATGGTATTTTGAACCGAGTTTCGAATTTCGATAAGTTCGTGTGACAGTGCATTGTGTTTCTCGTCTTGGTTCTTAATGCTTTGCTTGATGGACAGCTGTTCTGAACGGAGAAAACTTATATCACTTTTTATTTCTGTTGTAACTTGGGTTAGAGCAGTTAATTCCGTTTTAATATTCGTAACGCAATCAGAAATTACGGATATTCTAGTGTCCATATCACGTTTCCACTCGCTCAGAGTATTTTTCAAATCAAGTGATAATGCATCAATCGCCTGAGAGAAATCCGATTCAGGTTGTTTACGTTTACGGTTACACATCCCATCACTTGTTTCAGCCGTTCTATTCAAATCTGTCTCAGAAGAACATTTAATTTTGGTGTCAGTTGAACTTAACATATTTATACAGGATATTGTTATAATTATATTATGTACTTGAAGGTGACAAACAAAGCGACAAACGAATATCAATTCCTGTGCTAGATTAGACGTGCTCCGTGAACGCGTCGACAATTGTCAAAAGTTTTTACTAAAGCGAATACGATGTGTCACCGGCTGGCTCAGCACGCCGCTATGGCCCTTACGCAGCTCGCGTAACGGCGACGATCCCGTGCGCTTGACTCGTTGTATGAAGAACCAATCAATCACTTAATGACTTGCACTATAGCCAATGTTTTATAATTGATAGTTTGTTTATTACTTTTTAAAGTTGTTAATTATAGTAACTGACCACAGGTAAGTATTAGTTAAAAGCACTTATGAATCGCCAAGTTAGTTTTGGAACACTTAGTTAATTTTAATGAATTATCAAAGTAAGACGATGTAAACTTCAAACTGTAGACTTTGATGCGCGTTTACGAAGTTGTTCTTTCAGTGTTAGATAGCTCATTTATCGAGGGAGGCTATAGGCTATACGGTAACGGGATATTCCCACGGAAACGGGAATAAAACGGGATATGCACGTGCAATGTCGCGGGCAACAGCTAGTAAACTAATAAATTGATTACAATCAGATTTGCTTATCAGGCTTACCCTAGTTTTGTCAAGGTCACCAATGGCATTTTATGATTATTTATCGACACACGAGGCACTCAAATATAAAACACATTTGGCTAATGGCATTTTGCAAACATTGGCATGGCATGACTGACCTGGTTGTTTAAGCATGATTCCTGGCAGCTCTCGGCGCGAAGTATGACGAATCCGTCCTGCCTGCGATGTCCTTGGATCCGCTATTGACGACTTTGAGGTAGCTTTCATTTCCACCGAGAAGCGTTGCTGGTAGCGAGAAGAATGCTTCTTGAAACTCGATCATTAACGGAATAAACGATGCGGCATGGTGTTCTTTCCGACGTGAGGCTAGACACTTCGTGATCCAGATCATGGTTGATGATTTTTCAACTTCTTGTGCAAGGAGACTTCAATATTTTCCTTGCGTGTGGTGTGCATCGCCTTTCTTCGTTTTTATTTTCAGAAGTCTGGCTTACCAAAGCAGAATCTTCGTCCTCCAGATAAGACGACCGTCGAGATTAATGTGTAGCAGAGCGTCGTTTTAAAGTAGGTTTTTTTATCCCACTTCTGAATTGAAACGACAAAGATGAAAATAAATAGAAAATACTTAATTTACGCTTTTTATTTGGGCAGAGCTTTCCCTTACAATTATCGTTATAAACAGACACACCAAAATCACTGCTCCTCGCTTTTATATAGCTCGCCGGCTGGCGGCTATTTCACCCCCTCCGCTCAGGATTTGGCGGGGATGGCTCACGTGGTAGGGCAGTGACGTGGCGAGCTGGACTGCTGGCTGGCTGGCTGGCGTTGGCAGGCTTGCCTGGCTTTGGCTGGCATCGCTGGCGACATCTGGCGTTACACAACCATGAAAAAATTAAAATCATCATTATTAAAACAATTAAAAGCCAATAAAAACATATTATGGTTGGTCTAAAAATACAAAAAAATTAAAAATGACTGTTTGTCTCTCCTAGTCAAATAGACCACCTCGTGACGCTCCTGGCACAAAAGACCCCAGGATAGAATAGAATAGAATAGAATAGAATAGAAACCATTTATTCGATAATGGACACACACACAGACATATAAATAATAAAAATTCAAAAAACAGTGAGAATTTTGCTGAGCATGTCCACACCAAAAGGGTAACCAACTCAGCATATGCTGGGCGAAAGACACCCAGCGCTGGTTTTCAGTTGGCACCACGCAGTGACACACGGACGAGGGTAGGCAAAGAAAAAATAAATAAATAAAAGTGTCAAATAACATAATCAGTAAAAGTGTTAAATAACATAAACAAATAGAAATGTGTGTAGGGAAAAATGTATGTGCTTAAATAAAATTTATATTAAAAATTATTATAACATTAAAAACGTGTGCGCTTTAACGATTTATATAAAAGTTTTTTAATATAACGCGCCCAGAATGACGCCACCAGTGGCGCGGCAACCGACCAATAGGGAGCGCTGCCTGCGCTATGGCGCCAGACAGGCGCTAGGCGAACAGAAACAAAAAACTCGCTGCAGTAGGTGCGACTTATACTTAAAACTCCGCTTTTTGATAAAAATAAGTGCCTAACAAATTCCTAACACCTAATTAAGACACGGTTAATCAATTATACTCCGTTAAAAAGGAAAGAGTAGGTATCAGTGTAAAAGTGCAATCACACAGTTCCTGGCGACACAGACACAGTCCCAAACAAGCTCACCACATACAGCTCAGCTCGCACCCTTTCGTTACCCAGCATTAGGTACACAACTTTATGGTGAGTTCAAGTTTATTCATTCAAATAAAAACGTTTAATTAAATTCAATTGTTAATTACATTCAAAATAAAATTATATCTATTACATTAAAATAATTTAAAATTCTAAATACCTACATAAAACTAGCGATTCGAATAAATAAGTGCAATAACTGTCCTAGTACGATAGCTAGGGCAGCATAGCTATTTGTATATAAAGATTGAAATAACTTAATAGTGATTAGATTATAAACATCAAATTATATTAAAATTGTAAATAATAATAAAATATACCGTTCATATATTTTATTTATTTAAATGAATGATTTGTCAATATTAATATTTTCAAAATTAATTTGCGAACTTAGAATAAAATGCTTTAGTCTGATTTTAAAAGTATTTAAATTGTTTAGGTCCCTAATCGGAGGAGGAATATTATTCCAACATTTGGAGGCTGCGTAACGAAAACTGCCTCGAAAAGCTGCCGTACGATGATGTGGGGTAGCCAGCTGTTGGGCGCAACGCCTGGCCTTGCGCTGCCGGTGATCATTTATCCACGCCAGTTTAGAGTACAGGTATGACGGACATTTATACTTGATGACGCCGAAAAGAAGACAAGCTAAGTGCAGTTTACGTCGTGACTTCATTTTTAATATGCTGTGTTTGTTCAAAAATGGTGTAGTGTGGCCCCTTGGTGGAACGTTAAAGCAAAATCGTGCACAGGCATTTTGAACTCTCTGGATAAGTCTTACGGTACGCGCCAGGAGTCGAGGTCCTACAACAGTATCAGCATAGTTGAGCTTGGATAGAACCAGACTTTCAACAAGCTGAACACGGAGTTCTTCACTTAAAAATGGACGCATTTTATACAACACTTTTAAGCGATAGAAGCAATTTTGCACACAATTTGCAATATGAGCCTCAAAACGTAGCTCTTGGTCCATGATCAGTCCCAGATTTCTCGCCTCGTAAACACGATCAATGCATTGACCCATTACGGTAACGTTTGCTAAAGTACTGTCGATTCTATCTAGTTGACCTTTAGAACCAAAAAGCATAAATTTAGTTTTGGCCGGGTTAAGTAATAGAGAATTCTGTTTTGACCAATCTACAATTCTCTCCAGATCCTCGTTTATCAGTCTCACCGCATCGTCATATTGTTCTGGTTTAAAAGAGATATACAATTGAATATCATCAGCATAAATATGAAATTGAGTATGTTTTAAAATATTAGTGATATCAGCACTATATAGGCTAAACAAAGGAGGGCCCAATACTGACCCTTGTGGAACTCCCTTTACCACTTCTGCCATGCTAGAAACAATTTTAGATCCATTTACATCTCGAATTTCAACAAGCTGTTTACGATTGCTTAAATAACTTTTAAACCACGCAATCGTAGATGTGTCAAACCCATAATACTTCATCTTAGTAAGCAAAAGAGACAAATTAATGGCATCAAATGCTCGCGAAAAGTCCAACAACACTAACAGGGTACAACAACCCTCATCCTGAGCCGCCAATATGTTGTCTGTGACATCTAACAGCGCCGTGGTAGTACTACGTCCCTTCCTGAAACCCGATTGTGCATCCGGTAAGATGTTGTTTTGCTCAAGATATGTGGTCAGTTGGGAATGCACTACTTTTTCCAGTACTTTTGACAAGAAGGGTAAGATACTGATTGGTCTTAAGTCTTTAATAGTGCTTGGATTCGCGAGTTTAGGAGTAGGACGCACAACGGCTATTTTCCATATGTCAGGAAAAGTGGACGTAGAAATGGAATTGTTAATAATAGAACTAAGGATATCTAAAGTTTGAGGAAGTGTCAGGAAAAACATGTCAAGCGTTATATGATCAAAACCCTCTGCATTAGATTTTAATTTAGATAAGATTTTAATGATGTCAGATTGGTTCACAGTTCTAAGCGAGAAAATACCTTTACCTTCATTAAATCTATGAGTCTCAAAATAAGCCATACATGACACTGGTGCCACATTATCACCTGGAATATTTAGGAAATGGGAGTTTATTTTATTTGGGTCATTGAAATGAGAGGGTAACTCAGCCACACTTTTGAAAGGTAATAAAATAGACTTTAGATTGTTCCATAATATTTTTGGGTAATGAATTTTACTATTGATATTTTGTTTGAAATAAGCTACCTTCTCGTGATATATGGACTTGTTCACTAAACGTTTTAATTCTTTATAATACAATATAAAGCTGAATGGCAATAGCCAGTCTTTGCACCAGGAACGAACCAGAGCGGTGGTCCAAACCACTGGTCCTAAGTCGCTGACCAATTTCCTTAATAAAAACTCTTGCCTCTCTTCCCCAAGCACCACACGTCTCAAACGCCACGGGGACAAACATATACCGTGACTGAAGGACAGCATACTTAACATGCTTTGACGCCGCGGCGGTCTCAGCCGCAGCAGAAGCGGCCATCGACGTTCGCGCCAAATGACATCGAGCGAAGGTATTGACGCAAGTGGCGTCCCAAATCAAGCATCTGCCCTTCTGCCACGGAACCAATGTCAAACCGTCAGGCCTCTTACCGTCAGACCGAGAAAGACCAGGGGGCTCCAACAAGCAAGGGACACCAGCAGAAATCAAAGCCCTACGGATGATATCATTCAGAGAACGATGGCGTGGATAACGACCCAGGCAACGACCGCAACTGAGCGCATGGTAACCACACGCATCGACGGTGGAACCACAAATGCAAACGTGAGGCTCGACCACTTCACAGCCCACGCGAAGACCCACGGCCACACGCAAGGATTCGTTATCCAGAAGGGTGCTTAAGTTCGGAGAAGGCAAAGCATGAAGCCAAGCACCAGCCTCCAAACCAGATACACCCTTGAGCCTAGCCAAATCAAACCCTGAAGCATGTCTTAAAAGTCGGTCCCAAGTCCCTCTGGATCCAATCTCATCCCAGCACCGTTGAGAAGCCGGAGGACAAGGCGAATCTATGCCCGGATTCCGCTCGCTCCAAGCTTCACAAGCCTCAGAAGCATAAGGGATGATAACTTGGCCACCGTTAGGAGAGAGAATTTTAGTAACCAAAGCCACCACCCCATGCACCGAGCCAAGGAACGCCGGCAGACCTACATCATCAATCCGCCTCACACCCAAACCCCCGAAACGGACTGGCAATGAAACCTGATCCCACTGCAAGTCTGTCAAGTTAACGTTGAGAATTTCGACGACTGACTCTCTAAGCGCTACGTCGAAAGCAAAAACCTCATTCGAACACAACCATGTGGGCGCCGTACGCAGTAAAAACATAACTTTCGGAGCCGCAAAACACATCCTAAGCAAAAGCAAAGCGACGTGACTAGAGAGCTGCCTCAAACGTGCTACCGCAGCCAACAAAAGGAGTCTTCGCTGCTCCAAGGCCAACGGAACAGCATCGATGAAGATGGGAGAACCCAAAAGAAAAAAGGACGAGGAAGTCAGTATCTTGCATCCTGGCAAAAGGGCATCGAACAAAGGACAAGATGAAAGAGCCTCAGAGCCACAAGGAAAGACTTCACACTTTGACCCATTCACCTCCAGCCCAAGTTCAGCAAGACGAGGAATTAACTGCCGTAAATTATCACACACCTGATCCGGAACCCCGCCTATGGTACCATCATCTAAATACCAAACATTCAGCGGAGACTTCAGATCCATGATGACCCTGTGTAAACAAAGGCTGAAGATGAGTGGGCCCAAGGGATCCCCCTGCTGTGCTCCCACCTGAGACACAATTAAATTATTATTATAAAACAAACTCGAGGGAGATCTGTACACCTGATAAAGAAATGGATAAAGAGTAGGCGTGTGCTCCAAAACCTCTTTAAGCAAGATATCCCTTTCGACGGTATTAAATGCGTTACGAATGTCGAGTTTAATGACAACACTACCAGTATTTACCTCATCGGCCACGAATGCCCGAGTAGCATGAATTGCAGCCTCGCAGCCCAGAAGGGTACCAAAGCCAAGCTGACGAGGCTGCAGATAATCGGCCATTGTCTCTCTCACAGCTCCACACGCCAATTTAGCTGCGAGGCGCCTGAGGGTACTACCCACTGCGATGGGTCGTAGCCCACCGTCCTTTTTGCGGAGAGCACACAGAGAAGCACCGTAGAGGTATGGTAATACTTCCAGGTTTACTTGACCACTCAGCATAAAGTTCATGAAGGTCGTAAGGCTCTTCAGCAACCGAGGGCCACTATCACCAGCCGAGCTCGACACCAACTCCTTTAGATGGGCCGGCCTTAACCCATCCAAACCAGCCGAAGAACCTGGCCGGAAGGAGTTCAACGCCAGGGCAACCTGCTCACAACTGACCACTAAAGGTGCTATTGAAATGCCTGGGGCATCTGGAAAGGACAGAGACCTAGAAGGCGGCGGATGCTTAGACCGGAGCGAAGCGAGAGTCTCGGGGCCTGCCTTGGCGAGAGAATCGTCAGAAATGAGAACTCGAACCGCACCGGACAAGTCACCCTCAAAAACCTTTGACTCGACAATCTTGGTAAGAGTGGCAGGCGAAGAACCCCTCTCAAAGTCCCCGCCCGATGGAAGAGATGTATCCAAGGATAGAATATTATTTTTAACCTTCTGAGTGAGACTACCACCACCGGAACGAGATGGTACTTTAAGCGCCTTGAAAGAAAACGTGAGCAAGGCGCACCAGTCCTCAGAACCGTTGGATTCCACACACCTATCCAGCAAAACACTAAGCCGACTAGCAGCAGAGTTACGCGCCGCCTTGGGTATATGCCTCAGAACTGCAGTAGACTTCTTAAGGAAACCTAGATCTTCCAGACAGCAGTCTTGACCCAGGCGAGGCTGAATAAGCGGGGCGTCGACGTCAAAAGCGACAGCCTGAGAAGCGGACGACGCAACATTCTTATGCTTATGACCGATATGCACTCGAAGACCGTGCTGCGAAAAAAGACGTGTTGAGCCCGGGCAATGAGGACAAACAGCTCTAGTGGGAGAAGTCATCATAAATTATTTTCAAAATACAATTCGGTGAATGTACAGACGCCAGCACATCAAGCTACCACAATCTGTCAGATTTCTTTAATAGAATTTCAACCTTATCACAAGAGTATAAGGTTAATGTTTGAGTGGAAAAATCTGACAGATTCGGGTAGGTTGACCTGCTGGCGTCTGTACAAAAATAATTTCAATTAAAAAAAATAAAATAAACAAACATAAAAACATGAGCCTCTTTCTGAAGCAGTCGGTTAATACTGACAGAAGTAGGCAATTAACAATAGCAAAATGTTTAAAAAATTTCTTAACAATAACGTAAAAACATCGATGACAAAACGAAAAGTAAGTATGTCTAATAAATAATAATTAAAGTGAGTCAATGGCACAAAAACAAAACAAACGATGTAACTTCTAAAGTTAAACAGTTAAGTATCTTAAAAAAAAGCAAATGTCAATGAATAAAAGATATTAAAATTAAAATCAGATATAACATCAAGTCACAGTTTCACACACTGCAATAAAAAAACACAGTTCATATCACATCATGTTATTAAAATACTATTACGTTGAACAATGAAGGAAAAGTCTATAAATATAATTACAAATAATAAATAAATTACTAAAACAACCAGTATAAACAAACACTTAAGGTCCTTTCATAAAAATATGTCCGAAAGATTAATAAAAAACAAAAAGTGTCGAACGTCGGCGGTGTGAATCGAACTCGGGACATCGAGCTGTTATATAATATAACATTCTTTCCTATATGTTCGTATACCTCATCTTATTTACCTTATATTTTACATTGTTAATATTATTTACTTCATTAGTTATCTTGTAATCTTTGAACCCTATTTCAGTGAAGATCTATGTAACATATTATTGTTATCTAATGTACCTCATTTAGCTTAAGACTATTTACTGTTCTCACTGTTTCAAAGGTTGTCATTAGCTTATTAGTCAATAAGTGATAATTTAAGTTGTTATTTACTTTTCCCATCAATTTCTCCATATAAATACGAGTCCTTAATTTTAAGTTAGTCAGTTCTATTCCAATATTCTCTTGTTAAACTTATAACCAATACCTAATAAAATAATATTTTATTTTTAAAAGTCGTTTTACCGCCACCTCATAACAAATTTTTTTTTTTTTTTTTTTTTTTTTTTAAATTTGTTATGAGGTGGCGGTAAAACGACTTTTAAAAATAAAATATTATTTTATTAGGTATTGGTTATAAGTTTAACAAGAGAATATTGGAATAGAACTGACTAACTTAAAATTAAGGACTCGTATTTATATGGAGAAATTGATGGGAAAAGTAAATAACAACTTAAATTATCACTTATTGACTAATAAGCTAATGACAACCTTTGAAACAGTGAGAACAGTAAATAGTCTTAAGCTAAATGAGGTACATTAGATAACAATAATATGTTACATAGATCTTCACTGAAATAGGGTTCAAAGATTACAAGATAACTAATGAAGTAAATAATATTAACAATGTAAAATATAAGGTAAATAAGATAAGGTATACGAACATATAGGAAAGAATGTTATATTATATAACACCTCCCCACCTAGAATAAAGATTGGGCGTTAGCGCCGAATCTTTTTGGAGTGGAGGAATTGTCATCGCTGTCATCTTCAGAGATACATGAAGTTGTGGTCTGGTTCAACGTGGTCATCGGGATGTTCTGGATGTGATGTGTTGATCGATGGTGTCGTCGTGATGTTCTTCCGAAGCAGTTGTTGAAGATCTGGATGCAGTGGTTGTCATCATTATTGCAACCAAAAGTATTTGTAAATTTTAGACATCTTCTGAATAATTTATACATTAAAAATAATAACATGAGGGTTCCTGATGCGAAGTAGAACCAAGAAAATCTATTCTGATGTCGTTGGATGAAAGGTTTCTCTTTTATGTTCTGGATTTCTTCGTTATGTTTATCCAGTTGATGTTTGAGATTGTTCAGTGAATCCAATGGTGTTTCGTTGATTGAAATAGGTAGAAGGTTTGGAAAATGATGATCTTTGGTTTCGTCGAAACAATCTTCAGTTCTGATGTCAGGAACTATGATAGGAAAGGTGACGATGTCTTCTCTGCTTTGATGTGCTGATAGAGTACTGTATCCAGTGTGAAGTTTGCAGTTTTCTTCGAGAGTTATAATTCCTGAACCGTAGATGTTGTGATGCGAGACTTGATTGTTGCATTGAAGGATGCACTGTGTTGCGTTGCTGAGGATGTAGAGCCATCTGTTGTTTTCCAAACGTTGGAATGTGTTGATTTGTGCGGCGAAGGTTGTAGTTGTACAGATGCTCGGGATGTCGTTTGAGACGCTGAGTAGGATTTGTAGCTCACAAACAGGTCTTGTATCAGAGTTGTAGACGATGCTATCTCGGCACACGCTTCTTCTTTCAGCGTATGTCTTGCAGTTGTCCAATGAGCTCGTAGATACGTATTGTTCACCGCTAGGGTTTGTGGCCAAATACTTATGCTCTGGTAGGATGGTGGTATAGAGTGAGGAATTGGGATGTTGGATAGGGATTGAATAGATATGGTAGAGTTTTAAGGATTCTGGTTTAATGAGTGGGAAATCTAATATATAAACTAATCTATTTGAGTAAACATATGCAGAGAGTTGAGACGAATCTAAGATTTTATTAATATTATCTATAACAGGGCTAACTAGTTGTTTATTAGATCTAGCGTGATTGGATAATAGAAGATTTTGATACAGTTTATTAAGAGAGATGATCGAATCCCCACCGTCGTATCCCCACGTTGTCGTCGTGGTGGGGCTTATAAACTAAGAGGGATACACCGGGGAAAGGCGCGCCGCCTGGAGGATCGAGCAGTTAGCTCGAGCTTTCAGGCGGCGCGGGCCCATGTCGTCTGAGACTGGGTCAGGGGGGGAAATGCTCACTTCCGGTACGCGTCTAGTCTATAGACGTAACCGTGAAGTGAGCCGGGGAGGGAAATTCGGGGATAGGTTACAGAGGAACTCACCTCTTTAAAAAAGTAACAATTAGCATGGAAAAGTCGTTTAAAGAGCTAATACCCCAGGCGGGTACCAGCTGCTCCGCAGCTGGAGAATCCCGCACCGGATCCGTCCGGTCAGTCCCACCGTACTCTGGGGGGGACAAAAAGGACTTTTACCCTGCTTTCGCTCCGGCAGTCGCCGCATTGAGCCAGGGAGGCTCACGTGCCCGTGAGGAGGAGTCACTGGACTTGTCCAGTACGTCCGAATCACCGGCACCGAACACCGAGCGGGCACAGAGTGCCGCTCCGAGGAAGGGGAGGAAGGGCGTGATGGTGCTTGAGTCGGAGTCCGACTCGGCATCAGACGCCGTGAGCTTCCGGAGCATAGTCTCCGGAAGCGCAGCGAGGAGCGACGAGGGGGGCGCAAACAGGAGGTCGGAGTTCCTGAAGCGCCCCCGCGAAGACATCTCGTCGTCTGAAGAAGGGTTTGTCTCGGCCCGTAAGATCCCCACGAGTGTGCGGGGTAAAGGCCGAGGCAAGTCCTCGGGAAGGGGGCCCCCCTCTGGAGAGCCCAACACGGGTTTGGCCTCGAACGAGGCCAAGCTGGCAGAGGCTGTGGAAGCCGCAATACGCACCGTCGCCCTGAAGCGAAAGAGGAGCAGTAAGGAGGGTGCGATCGGCGAAGCCACGGCCTTAATCATGGCGGCCACGCGGATTCACGGCGGGGCTCCGGCTGCAAGGGACGATATGTCCGAACTGCGGTCGGAAGTCACCCGCTTGACTGCCGCCATGACAGAGCTCCAGAGGGAGAACGCCGCCCTCAGGTCAGACCTGGCTGGCCTTCGGGCGGCTGGCCGTCGAGAGGCGCCGACAGGGAGTGCCAAGGCGGGGAGTGGGGGGAGTGCCAAGGAGAAAGGCCGGCCCGCATCAGAGGAGAACGCAGTGCTGACTCTGGTGCGGCAGGAGCTGGCGGCATTCAACCAGCGGTTCTCCGTATTGGAGAGCCGCGTGCTGCGACCCCCGCTGGCGGCGTTCTCGTACGCGGCGGTGGCCGCGTCGAAGCCGCCCCCAACCAAGGCACCCCCGGCGAAGACGGCCACGGCGAAAACGGCCACGGCGAAGACGGCCACGGCGAAGACGGCCCCTCCAAAGACGGCCCCTTCAAAGACGGCCGCGGCAAAGCCTAGCCAGGCGACGCCGGGTCCGTCCAAGCCGACCTCGACCCCGACACCTACGGGGCCGGCACGGTCGGCTTCTAAAAAGAAGGGCGCCCAGGCCCAGGCCAACCCAGCCCAGCCTCCTCCAAAGACTCCCCCGGCCAGCGCCGACTGGCAAGTGGCCGGGGAGAAGAGGAAGGCTGCCAACAAGGCCAGGTCCTCGAGGCGGAGGGAGAGACGGCGGCGGCGCAAAGAGCGCGACGTTGCGGCGCGATTGCGCGCCCCTAAGACCGCGGCTGTAGTGATTACACTGCAGCCGGACGCGGCTAAGAGGGGCGTGTCATACCGTGACGTGCTAGCCAAGGCGCGGGAGGCGGTGAACCTCGCGGAGCTCGGCATCGCCGGGGGCCTCCGACTGCGGGTCACCGCAACGGGGGCTCGGATGCTGGAGCTCCCGGGTGCAGCCAGTGGCCCTACCGCTGACGCTCTAGCCGAACGGCTCAGAGCGTCCTTAAACGCGGACGAGGCCCGAGTGTCCAGGCCCACCAAGCGCGCAGACGTGCGCATATTGGGTCTGGATGACTCTGTGACGGTTGAGGAGGTGGTGGCTGCTGTTGCCAGGACTGGGGGGTGCCCGCCCGATCAGGTGAGGGCGGGCGTCCTGCGTCCTGGCTTTGCGGGGCTACAGACCATCACGGTCAGCTGCCCCGTCTCGGCAGCCAAAAAACTGGAGGAGGGTCGAAGGCTCTTGGTTGGGTGGGTTTCGGCGCAGGTGAGACTGCTGGATCCCAGACCTCTGAGGTGCTACCGGTGCCAGGTGGGCAACCACGTGGCATGCAACTGCAACTCGGAGGTGGACCGCAGCGACAGCTGTTTCCGCTGCGGTCAACCCGGTCACAAGGCCGGCTCGTGCACTGCCCCGCCGCACTGTTTCACATGTGCAGCGGCTGGCAAGCCGGCTGATCACCGGGTTGGGGGCAAGTCCTGCGCCCCCCCCCTAAAGCCAAGAGCAGAGGTAGGCCCTCTGCCACCGCCGTCACTGCCACTCCCGCCGCCGCCGCCGCCGCTCCCGCCGCCGCCGCCGCCGCCGTGGCCGTACCCCCGCGAGGGGCCCTGGAGGAGGCTCCAATGGATTCCGATTAATGTCTCCATTGCGCTTCCTCCAGGCGAACATCAACCACTGCGCCGCTGCTCAGGATCTTTTGCTCCAGAGCATGGCGCAGTGGTCGCCGAGCCGTATTTTGTCCTGCCCAGGAATGACTGGGTAGCGGACCTGGACGACTCGGTGACCCTAATTTCGTCGGCCGCCGCCGGTACCCCGCCCCTCGATCGTGTCGAGAGAGGGCACGGGATTGTCGCAGCCCGGTTCGGGGAGATCGCCGTGGTAGGCGTTTACTTCTCCCCGAACCGATCTATCGCCGAGTTCCAGGACTCCCTAGAGGAGCTGGGAGACGTCGTCCTCGCCCTCGGTTCCCTCCCCGCGCTCGTCCTGGGGGACTTCAACGCCAAAAGTCCGGCTTGGGGTTCCCGGAGCACGGACTGTTATCGGGGCAGGAGGCTCGAGCGCTGGGCCCGTGCGCATGGCCTGGTGATCGAGAACCGGGGTTCCGTCCCCACGTGCGTGCGGTGGACGGGCGAGTCGGTGGTAGACGTAACGTTTGCCAGCGCCGCCCTGTCACCGCGCGTCACCGACTGGCGTGTTGTGGAGGAGGTGGAGACCTATTCCGACCACCGGTATATCCGGTTCGACGTCTCCACCCAGACCTCAGACGCGCCGGTCTCAAGTGGACGGAACCTGAGTGGTCCGCGATGGGCGCTGAAGCAGCTGGACCGGGAGCTATTCCTGGAAGCCTCGATCGTGCAGGCCTGGGTGTCACCACCGGACAGGCCTGCCGACGTAGACGACGAGGCTGAGTGGTTCCGGGAGGCCATGTCGGAAATCTGTGACGTGGCCATGCCCCGGGTCCGGCAAGGACGCGCCCGGCGTCAGCTGTACTGGTGGTCAAGCGAGTTGGCAGCGCTGCGCGAAGCGTGCGTTGCTGCGCGCCGCCGGTACACCAGATTCCGCAGGCGCCGCACCCGACCTCCGGATGCGGCGACTGTAGAGGCGGAGCTGCATGAGGGCTACAGGGCAGCGAAGACCGCCCTCCGCGACGCGATCTGGCGGGCCAAGGAATTGGCCCGCGAGGAGATGCTGGGGACTCTGGACGGGGACCCATGGGGCCGCCCCTACAAGTGGGTGCGAGAAAAGCTCCGCCCCTGGGCCCCCCCGTTGACGCAGAGTCTCCGGCCTCAGTTCGTGGAGGACGTGGTGAGCGCCCTGTTCCCTTCGCGAGGGGAGGAGTATGCTCCCCCGCCCATGGCTCCGTCTCCGACGGAATCTGAGGAGGAAGCTGACGCAAACGCGGATCACAGCGACGACGACGTCTACGACGCTCCAGAGGTGACCGAGGTAGACCTGAGAGTGGCGGTACAACGGCTCAAAGCCAAAAATACCGCCCCAGGACCCGATGGCCTGCCAGGAAAAGCCTGGGTCCTGGCCTTCGGGACTCTCGGGCCTCGACTAGGGGGGCTCTTAAGCGCGTGCCTGGAGAGGGGCCGGTTCCCGCTTCGTTGGAAGACGGGGAAACTGGTCCTGATCCAGAAGTCCGGGCGCCCTGCGGACTCTCCGTCCGCATTCCGGCCCATCGTGCTGCTCGACGAGGTGGGCAAGCTCTTTGAGAGAGTAATTGCAGACCGCCTCGCCGGGCACCTGAATCGAGTGGGTCCGAACCTGTCGGAGAGCCAGTTCGGCTTCCGCAGGGGGCGCTCGACCGTGGACGCAATCATGCGCGTGAGAGCCCTCACGACGGGGGATGCAGTGGCCCGGGGCAGGGTCGTCTTGGCGGTGTCTCTGGACATCACCAATGCCTTCAACACCCTGCCCTGGAGTTGCATCAGGGAGGCACTCCGGTATCACCGGGTGCCGACCTACCTCCGCCGAATAGTCGAGGACTACCTGACGGACAGAGCCGTCATCTACCCCGGTCACCGGGGAGAGTGGAACCGGCGAGAGATGTCGTGCGGTGTTCCACAGGGTTCGGTCCTGGGACCGCCCTTGTGGAACATCGGTTACGACTGGGTGCTGCGCAGCGACCTCCCTGACGGCGTCAGCGTAATTTGTTACGCTGACGACACGCTCGTCCTTGCACAGGGAGAGTCGCACCAGGCGGCGGCCGACGTGGCGACGGAAGCGGTCGCGACAGTCGTTCAGAGGATCCGGCGGTTGGGACTCGAGGTGGCGCTGCACAAGACGGAGGCCATGTGTTTTCATGGCCGCCGTAACGCGCCACAGTCGAGTTACAGCATTACGGTGGAAGGAGTTCCAATCGGCGTACAGGGGACGATGAAGTACCTGGGACTCGTCCTCGACAGCCGGTGGAACTTCAGGGAGCATTTCCTGAGTTTGGCCCCAAAGCTGAACCGTACAGCAGCCGCCCTCAGGCGACTGCTGCCCAATCTCAGCGGGCCAAACGCTTCCTGCCGTAGGCTGTACGCTGGCGTCGTGCGGTCCATGGCCCTCTACGGGGCCCCTGTGTGGGCCCTGAGCATCCGGACGCGACCACAGAAGCTGGTCGCATGCCAGAGGGTCATGGCTATCCGAATGATCCGGGGATACCGCACGATTGCAAGCGAATCGGCCAACCTGCTTGCCGGATTGCTGCCTTGGGATCTGGAGGCGACTGCCCTCCAGCGCGTCTATGAGTGGCGCGTGGAGGCGCAGCGCCGGGGCGTGACCCCGCTGCCTCGCGAAGTCGAGGCGCGGCGCGAAGACCTCCGGCGCGATCTCAGGGCAGTATGGAAGGAACGACTGTCGCGACCGACGGCCGGGCACGCCGCAATTGCGGCGGTAAGACCCCTCTTTGAGGAGTGGCTGGAGAGAAGTCATGGCGTCCTGACCTACCGCTTGACGCAGGTCCTCACCGGACACGGAAGTTTCGGGAGGTACCTGTGTCTGATGCGAAAGGAGGAGACGCCTGGGTGCCACCACTGCGAAGATCGCCCGGAGGACACGGTGGAGCATACGGTGCAAGACTGCCCAGCTTGGGCGGAGCACCGACGTGTCCTCACGGCTGCGATAGGCGGAGACCTCTCGCGCCCGGCATTGGTTGCGGCCATGCTGCGGGGCGAGACGGAGTGGGAAGCGGTCAGCTCCTTCTGCGAGGCAGTAATGCTCGTCAAGGAGGAGGCAGGCCGCGAGCGAGAGAGGACAGCGTCCTCCCTCCGCCCCAGCCGCAGTGGTAGGCGCCCACGGCGACGGACGTCGCAAGATGATCTCCGGCCACCGTAGGCGCGGGCATGCGGGCAGCGAGTAAAGGGCAACTCGCTGCCCGACCAAGGACCATGCCCGGGTCGACGGCGCGTTGTGTCCCACGCGCGCCTCAAAGAGCGTCAGCATAATGACGGGGCCCCCCTCTCAGAGGGCCAAAGCCTGCCGGGGTCGCGGGATTATTCCCTAACCGTAACCCCGGATCGTAACAGGCTATGAAGGACACCGTGGATTTTAGTCAGTAGAAGTCTGACAGTCCCTCCCGCCCTGCCCGGGGTTGGAGGACTCATTTGATGATTTTACCACGCTAAAAAAAAAAAAAAAAAAAAAGAGAGATGATCGAATGGTGAATTATATTTGATTTAGCAAACAAAATACTCGAAGGACAATCGTCAATCTCGTTTTCGAGATTGGTAACCGATTCTAGTATTAAAATTGAGATTGATGAAATTTCTTCTGTTACTTTTAAATCAAAAATAGTTTTAGAGGTGCTATTAAGGTATTGATTTAAGCGATCGATGTTTTCGTTTATGACTTGTTCGTCATAAGAAATTTTAAATATTGTATATAGTATCGTTGAAATTTTTAACAGTGCTAGACGTTATTTGGATTTGTTTTTGCATCAACGAAGTAAGATCGAGTTCACGTTTCTCAAGCAGATTGATACATTCGTCGTAATGTTTCGCATCTTTGGCATCTGGAGTACCAATAAGGTATTTCAACAAAGAACTGAGTCCATCTAAAAGTTCTCTTTTCTGCCTAGAGTTTTTACCCAAGTAAATATTTAGTTCGGAAAGTCTATTATCTATTTTATCGAGGTTAGTCTTAAGATACGATTTAGTGGAGAGAACATTAGGAAAAGCGGGGTACTTAACATAAAATTGTTCGAATCTAGAGGCTAAACGTTTTAAGAATATAAAACTAGAGTCTAGATTTAAGATTAAATTAATTATACTAAAAGAAAGACTGATATTATTGCTAAACTAAGGTTTCATGCAAATGGTATGGTCTGAGTCTGTTTGCATGCACAAGTTGGTTACGATTGCCTTTCTGAATTACGTAGTTATGATTGAAACCAACACGTATAACTTGGTACGGACCTTCCCATTTAGGATCCAAATTATTTGGATTAGGAATCCTTAACATAACTTTACTGCCTACTTGATACTGCGCGAAGTTTTTAATCTGACTATCATATCGATCTTTAGCTTTTTCTTTCATAGCTTGTAAGTTTTCAAGAGCTGAGTCTCGAGCGATTCTTAACCGTTCATTTAAATCTTTCAGGTAATCACAGGCTGTGTAGTCAGGAATAGTTTTAATATTATAAAATGGACGTGGTTTATAACCAAATAATAATTCGTGAGGTGTGTAATTAGTGGAACTATTAACTGAGGTATTATGGCACATGATGGCAAAAGGTATAATTTTATCCCAGTTTTTAAGACGACGACTGTGATACATTCGAATGAGATCACGCAAGGTTGCATGGAACCTTTCAAGGGCGCCATTTGTTTGAGGATGGTATGCAGTATTAAAAGTATGATTAGAACCAAGAAATTTTGTTAATTGTTTTAAGACATTATTCATGAATTCAGTGCCTTGATCAGAATGGAATCTCTTAGGAACACCGTAATGTTGGCAAAAATTAATTAATTCTTTAGCCACAGTTACGGCTTCTTTATCGGGAATAGGATAGGCTTGTACGAATCGGGTTAGGTCATCTTGAAGAGTTAAAACATATTTATTATTGTTATCACTAATATCTGAGTAAGAGACTAGGTCCATAGACACTCGTTCGAATGGTTCAATTGATTGTGATGTAATTATCATAGGAGCTTGAAAGTTTTTCCGCTGTATTTTATTACGCTGACAAGTAACGCATGAATCGATGTAGTTTTTGATGTCGTTTGTCATGCCTTTCCAAAAGAAGTTATCCCGTATTTTTCTAGTAGTTTCTAAAATACCGCGATGTCCCGAGAGAGGTTCATCATGATAGGTCTTTAGGATTGAGAGATTTCTTCAGGTTTAGGGTATTGAATATTGTTTTTACAGATTGTAATATCACAATCGTATATTTCGGCTAAATAAGAAGTGATGCGTAATTGTTCGTTGCCTTTCAATTTACAGGTGAGATCGTTTTGTAGATCAGGTACAAAAGAGATTCAATTTTGTTTTGTTGTAGACATGATAAAAGTGATTTAAAGTAACTTTCGGAATCCCAAGGATCAAAATGTGTAGGTCTTGTAGGGCAGAAGTATAAGTTTTGCTTTTTATCTGAAATAAGGAGATCGACATCATATAAAGATTTAGGTTTTTCTAAATAAGGGTTTGTCTGAGAGCAGGATTCAATAGCTTCGTTGAAAATATTATTATGATCTGAGAGTTGGCAAGATATAGGAATAAATATATTTTTATGTCTTGGATCTAAGAGGTTATCTGGAGATATTTTTAATTTTGGACTATCGAAGGAAGCGTTTTGAGATATAAAATGTTCATAGTTCATTTGTAAGTAGTCAATAGAGTCGGGAGATGGTGGATCATCTGAAGTTAAATCTATAATATTGGAATTCAAGATTGGGGGGCGAGATAATGCATCTGCATTTGTATTATTTTTTCCGGCTTTGTAAATGATTTCATAGTCGTACTCCTCTAGTTTTAATCTCCAGCGGACAAGACGACTGCCTGGGTCTTTGATGGAGAAAAGCCACGTTAAAGGCTTATGATCGGTAACGATCTTGAATTTTCGATCGAATAAGTAGGGACGGAAGTGTTTTACAGCCCATACTATTGCAAGAAGTTCCCGTTCTATGGTAGAGTAATTGGATTCAGCTTTATTAAGCGTACGTGAAGCATATGCTATGGGTAAGTCTTTGCCGACTTCACCCTGTGAAAGAATGGCACCAATGGCGTGAATAGAGGCATCTGTTGTTAAAACAAATTCTTTACTAAAATCTGGATATGTAATATAGGGGATGTAGTAAGGATATCTTTACAAGTTTCGAAAGCGCGTTGTTGGGATTCACCCCAAACGAAAGGTACGTCTTTCTTCAGGAGTCCTGTTAACGGTTTTGTTATTTGACTAAAGTTTGCTATAAAGCGCCTGTAATAACCTGCAAGGCCTAGAAATGATTTAATATCTTTGCAAGATTTGGGAACCGGAAACTCTCTAACTGCTCTAACTTTCTCTGGATTGGGTTTCACGCCTTCGCTAGAGATAATATGTCCCAAATATGCTACTTCTTTCCGTAAAAATTCACATTTATCGGGTTGGATTTTCAGACCGTTCTTTCTAAGCCTGTTGAAGACTTCGGTAAGTTTTTGTTCGTGTTCCTGGAGACTTGATGCAAATACCACTATATCATCTAAGTAGACAAAACAACGTTCACCTTGTTTAAATGGTCACGTCTAACGAGTTGATTTATTTCGTCTGCAGAATGTGATTGTTTGCTAAATGTGTTTACAGAATTAATAGGGAAGCTAGCCGTCTCAAATGAGTCATCGAATGAGTCTACATGGACTATTGGCATAGGGATGTTTTTATCCACATTGCTAGAATTTACACAGGTCACTAAAAATTTATTATTTACCACATTTACAAGCGCGTTAGGAATAATAATGTCTTCATGAAGTACCTGTTTCTCTATGATTGCTGTACCATTTGAAATATCATTCGTATGGCAACATATCACAGTTTCTGACCTTTGATTTACTAATTGGTTGTTATAATTTGAATCTGAGGAGACTTCAGGTAAATAGAAAAGTCTGTAGGTTCGGTCACGGACGCGCATAGTCTTTGATTGGACGTAAATGTTGACGTTAAATTTTGTCATAAAATCGTTACCTAATATACCATCAGATGTGATATTGAGATCAGCAATGTGGAAATTATGTTTAGGAAGTTGATCAAGGCTTAGTTCCGAAGTACCGTAGGTCTTGATTGTTGAGTTAGAGTTAGATACACCCACAATAGATACTTTGTTGGAAGGATTAATATGATTATTTCCGATTTTGTCTTTTTGAAGAACAGAGATAGCTGCGCCTGTATCTACTAATAATATTATAGGTTGACCATCAATGTGAAATTTGCAGTGCAGAAGGTTATCATGAGGTATATTTAGTGACGAAATGTTATAGGATTTCACATCGGGGTTTTTAGCTTTCATTGATTTTTTACGTTTTGATTTAGACTTAGTTTGGGATTTAATATTTCTTTGATTTTTAGAATTAGTACGTTGTGTCGAATTAGTGAGATTTTGAGTTGAATTTGTAGATTCAGGAATTGAAATTGAATTTGTAGAAATGGCATGATGTGATAAGTCTGTTTGAGTACAGACGTCACGATATTGTCTATGATAGACGGAATAAGTTTGCGTTGAAACATCGCACTTGGTTTTTGAGGCAGAAACAATAGCTGTTTGTCCCCGATGGACTGGATTTAACGAGCTATCATTTATACCCTGCGAAGGTTGAATATTGGGGGATTTTATTATTGGAGCTGCAGATTGTCTAAATTGATTTGCAGGTCTTGAATTGGTGTTTTTGAGCAAGGGTCCAAAGCGGTTTCCGAAGAGCTGCTCATCCCTTCGGCCGCTTGTGAGTTTAAATTATTAACACCGACTGGTTTAGGAACGTTCTGTTTGGAATAAACTGGTCGTTGATTTTGATTGTTAGAGCCAGATTGCATTTGATTGTTGTAAGCCCTTTTTCTACATTCGGCAATATCGTGTCCTGGGTTTTTGCAATATCTGCAAAATTTCCTTGGACTTGTATTAGAGATATTGGACTGTTGATTGTTTGGATTTTTTTGTATCGGGTTTCGTGGCTGTGACGCGTTTTTATATAATTGTTGTCTAGCAATGTTCATATTACGGATCTTTTCTTCCTGGATCGCGAAATTACCGGCGTCGCGCAGATGTTTAAATGAATGGACCCTCAACATAGTGCCTATGTCAGAATTGAGCCCATTGACGAACACGTTTAAGGCGGACTCTTCCGTATTTGCCCTACGACCTTCTAACGTTACGTCTTTTACTTCGGCCGATAATTTTTCTAATATCTTACTGCGTTTGCAGATCTACTCGGAGATAGTAGTCTGTAATAGATTCATTTGGTTTTTGAAACATGGACTGGAGCTCTAAGGATAGGTGTGCTAGAGTTTTCGTTTGTGAGAATTTCTGTATTAGGTACACTTTTAGTTCAGCCCATGACGGGAAATCCTTTGCATGCAGGTCTGATGCTCCAGGTCCCAAAATCCTATTTAAGGTGAAAGTTAGTAATATGGCTTGTTGCTGATCCGATGCAATTTGAAACGCGGAATCGCACGATCTGATGAATCGGTAAACTTGTGTTGGTTGAGCCGTATCGAAATCGGGAATTAATTTGATTAGCGTATCTATGCTAACTATCAGTTTGTCTGAAACAGGCGTGAATTTGATGTCCGTTTGAGACATTGTGATATTTGTGATTGATTTAGACAATTAAGGTTAAAGAATAAGAAATATCGAGGTAGTAGATTCGGAGATTTATATTTGGAGAATTTTGGTTTTTAGAGAAGTATTAGAAAGGAATTGAATAAGGAGTTAAATAGGAATCAGAGCATAACAATTTGAGCCACTTACCATAACAGTAAAATACTGGTCGCGCTGCTGAGCTTCATACTCGAAGGTCCGGCGAAGTAATTTGAAAGCCTTCAGCTACCGTGCTTCTTCACTAAGGCGATTTTGACCGTTTGGAATTAACACGTTTTAACTTCGTCTTATGCACACGCGATCCTACCGGCTGCGCCAAATTTGTTATGAGGTGGCGGTAAAACGACTTTTAAAAATAAAATATTGTTTTATTAGGTATTGGTTATAAGTTTAACAAGAGAATATTGGAATAGAACTGACTAACTTAAAATTAAGGACTCGTATTTATATGGAGAAATTGATGGGAAAAGTAAATAACAACTTAAATTATCACTTATTGACTAATAAGCTAATGACAACCTTTGAAACAGTGAGAACAGTAAATAGTCTTAAGCTAAATGAGGTACATTAGATAACAATAATATGTTACATAGATCTTCACTGAAATAGGGTTCAAAGATTACAAGATAACTAATGAAGTAAATAATATTAACAATGTAAAATATAAGGTAAATAAGATAAGGTATACGAACATATAGGAAAGAATGTTATATTATATAACAGAGCATAATGTTTGTCGCCGTTGAACCGCCATCCATGCCAACCCGTACTTGTTTACAAAACAGCGTTGAATACGATGAGTCGTGAGAGAGAATTAAATGTGCCAAATATTGTGCAAATTTCTTTCATATTGCTTAAACTTCGTAATATAATAATTTAAATATTACAAAAAGAGGCCGGGTGGGTCGGATTCGAACCCGAGTCGGTGTCAACGCAGAGTAGAGTGCGAAACCGCAGCGCCAGGAGTACGTTAATCAAGTGTGTCGAAATTGACCTATGTTTTACTACATAATAACAGTGGTGATTAGCGTAGCTTCAACGACTCCTTTGTTTAATTACTGGGGTCAAAGTCTGAATCGGTAGCCACATTTAAACTTTTTGAGATCGTTGTGATATTAAAAATGTTCACACACAAGGTTGTAGAAGATCTTTCACTGAGATTTTTCACACACTCGACACTTATATGTTATAGATGATCACTGGGAAGTTTCATGGTTATTTGTACACTTTATTCACGGTTTTAGGATTAAAAAACTCAGAGGCGGACGAGAGTACGTGTGTTCGCGTTCGTGCGTCGGTCGGGCATTCAATTAGTAATTCATCGACGGGCTGCCTGTCCACTCTCGTTGTTTTTGTAATAGTTTTACTTACCTGTTATTTTTAAGCTACCTCACAATTTTTATAAAACATTGTTTCTGGCGACATACTGTAAATTATGTGTACACACGGCTACACATCAAGCTATACAAAACTAGTATAAGCTGACTGTTCACTGTGCGAAAAGATCATGTAAAGCGAGTCCAAGACAAACTGGTTTTGTATAGCTTGATGTGTAGCCGTGTGTACCTACTTAGTATTAAGAATAGCTGCTTAGAGATTCAACATCCGGACAAACCTATTGAGGTTTTTGAGATGTTAATTTATGTATTTTGTGTTTGCCTGTGTAATAAATAAATAAAAAAAATATATATATATATATAAATTGAGCGAAGGCTGGTCATACCAGAGTCAAATGAATGACTGTTTGCACGCCATCTTGCGCACATAATAGAACTACGTAGTCACAAATCTTGTAATACTGCCATCTATAAGCGGGTTTTGTAAAAGTAGCACAATATAATGTAACCAAATTAAAATGTCAGTTTCATGTGCAAGCCGGCAGTACTTCTGGTGTTCAATCTTATTTTGCATACTTATACGAGAACGATTATCCGTTTCCAAGTACTAAGATTGTCAACCCTGGTGATGAGCAATGCTTCCTATAAAGGTCTTAACTCTGTCTATAAACTATCTACTAGTACGCTACTAGATAAACGTGCGGTCTATAAACGGTTTAGAGAGACACTAGAAACGTCTTTTAAGTCAATTTGATCTGAACTCTATCTAGTCATGTTTTCTTAACTCATTCTTAAGAGAGGGTACAAGAATGTGCCCACTTTTACTAAACTCTGTCTATAAGCGTTCTAGAAGACTGCTTATAGATATTTTATTCTTATGGTAGACAATTCAATTTTATTATAGCTTAGCGCCCTCTAGCGGTAGCCGGCAGTAACGGGATGTCTTCATGGCCGTAGCTAGGGGGGGGCATTGTGGGGCAATGCCCTACCTTGAAACCACAATGCCCTACCTTAAAAATATCTAAAACTAAGATAAATTATTATAATTAAATTGTTTGTTCATAGTTTGAGAAAAAAAATGTAGCGATAGGTATCTAAGTTTGCAACAAAATTTATAATGTGATGGTAAGACTCTTGTATTGGTTCAAACTAAAGCCGATGAAACGGAACGCACCAATGACAAATGTCATGATGACATTTTGCTGAATAAAAACAAAACGTCAAAACAAAAACAACCTCAAATGGATATTGTTTATATTTTATTGAATTTCAGGTGTTTTATCAGTGAATGCAAAAAAAAGTGTTACATTCTTCCCCTTTAAACCTGACCTAAAGATTGATTATGATTGTTTGTAGTTTGGTTAAGTGAAGTGTACGGTGAAGAGTGCTTTAGACAAAAATCGATACAATTGTTATTTGTATTGCTATAAATTGAAGATTCATTTATTTCGCGATGGATATACGGGCTTTCTTTGGAAAAAAACGAAGACTTGAGGAGCAAATTGACCACGAAAAACCTAACTGTTCAAAACAGGTGGAAGCACCAAATACAATCGCTACTCCTAGTTCCGTAGCAACAGGTAACGTTAGCTATGGTATTCCGTCTGATATTGCACAAATCGGAGAACCAATAGAACAAGTTGTTTTAGACACATATCCAAAACAACACAACAGGGCCTTTGTTTCCGATTGGTTCAAGCGTTATAAATGGTTGCAGTATTCTGTCGAGAAAGATGCTGCTTTTTGCTATCCATGCCAGCAATTTTTACCTCATGGAAGCAAACAGACTTCGTACACTTCCACAGGATTTAGAAACTGGAAAAATGCCACTGATTCTAAAACTGGTTTTCCAAAACATGAAAAATCAATTTCTCATATTCAAGCTATGTCGATGTGGCAGGAGAAATTACAAAGAATATCTGCATCTAGCAGTGTTGAAACGTTAATAAATCAAAAAGTATTAGAAAAATATAGGTATTATGTAAAGTCTGTCATGGAAGTAATACAATTTCTAATTGTCAACGAATTAGCTTTGCGTGGAAATTATATTTTGGAAGAAGAAAAAGAACAAGGATTATTTCAGAATTTATTTGAATACACATGTATGAAAGATCCAAATTTGAACGAGGTTCTCACTCATATACCACAAAACGCAACATATCGTTCACCCGAAATTCAAAATCAAATAATTCAAGCAATGGTTCAAGCGGTACGAAGTTCCATTGTCAAAGATATTAATGAATCTGACGTGAAATGGTTTACTCTAATGGAAGATGGGACGAGAGATAAAAATAACCGCGAAAATATTGCATTAGCAATACGCTACGTCAAGGATGGTGTCGTCAATGAGTCGTTGCTGATGGTTAAGACTACTGAAAATCTTGATGCAGCCACTTTCACGGAATTAACGTTAAATACTCTCACGGAAAATAACATTGACCCCTCTTGTATGCTTAGCCAATGCTATGATGGCGCAAGTGTAATGAGTGGGAAAGTTTCAGGAGTTGCGACTAGAATAGAAAATAAATTGGGCCGAAAAATTCCTTACGTCCACTGCTATAACCATCGCTTGCACTTAATAGTCATCAGGACTATCTCAGAAATGACTTTTATTCGTTTATTTTTTGACCAATGCATCATGTTACATGAATTCTTTCATCATGGCAAAATAGCTGCCTTATATGATGGAAAAAGGATTGGCCGACTCCTCGAACAACGCTGGTCTGGACATTTAGCAGTTACAAAAGTTGTATACGATAATTATTCATCGATTTTGCAGACTTTGAAAGAAATTAAAAATGGCAGATTCAACGGTGATGACGTCGCCAAGAGTATAGGTATTAAAAAAGTCATGCTTGATCTGGAATTCCGAATAGCCATGGTTGTGGCCAAAAAAATCTTATCCACGCTACAACCTGCAGACGCAGCTTTGCAAGCCCGAAGCGCAGGATTAAAAGATGCCATAACAATCATAAAGTGTGTCAAAGATGAAATTATTAAATTAAGATCAAATCAAATGTATAATCAAATTCTGGAAGAAGCTAAGTCTTTAACAAGCAATGACTGCGGCGAATCTGAAAATAGGACACAGACCTCGAAGAGGCAAGTAAAAAAACCAAATCGGATGGATGACTATTTGACGTACACCCCCTGTTCCTCCGCCAGACAAAATATAGATGAGAACGACGAGCCATTTAAGTCTGAGTATTTCGAAACGTTGGACATTTTAATTGCTGAATTACAAAGAAGGTTTTCGGACAACGATGATTTAATTAATTCGATTGCAAGTCTTGATGAGTTGGATGTAGATAAAATGGTTCCACTGAAAAATTTGGGTAAGTTTAAAAAAAAAAAATAATTCAAAAAAATTGTCATGTTCAATTTACAATTTTAACTAATTTTTCAGGTCTGAAAGTTCCATCAAGAGAAGAGGCTAGTGTGGTTAAAGCTTACTTGAGTCGTAACGAGGATATAATGGAAAATACATTGCAAGTTTTGTACAGGCAACGAGAGGCGTTCAAAGATACATATGAACTTTTTGCGTCTGTGGCGACCATAGGATGTATCACTGCAGTGTGTGAATCTACGTTTTCAACTTTAACTGCAATCAATAGGCCTCAAAGGCTGTTCGATTATTTTGGTGCGAGGCGTTCTGTGTTAGTTAACTTGTTGACTAGCTAGTTCCTAAGAAAACCTCTAGATGGCAGGATAGTAGCTGTGCGCATCGAGCTATCGGAGCTGGTTCAGTGATGTCGATAATCAGTGCGGCGACTTTTCCGCTCCCCAAAAAATGGCGCTGTTCCCTGCCTTGTGTTCCGTGGTTTTTTGGTTATGATTTTTACGGTTTACTGGATCTCAACTTAATCTTGGTTTCTTTTGTTTGCCGGATTTGATTAGGGGTCTAGTATTATGTTTAGTTTTTCGTTTTTTACAGCACAAAGTCCTCTAATTCACCGGAAAGGTCACTGTACACTGGGCAGTTAGCAGTTGTTTGGTTTTTAGCACTGTTTCACAGTTTTTGCTTCGCACTTTGACTTCACAAGATGTTCTTTGGTATTTGAACACTTTTTGAGTACTTTTTATCACTTAGTTCGCAGTAAATTTATTTTAACAACAACAAAACTACGGAGGTGATGTTGATCGTCGCCAGTGTTGCCAGCTTCCTTAAGCATTACAAATAAAAAAAACTACACCACATAAAGCAAGGCAAAGCCTCTTTTTGGTCCCCATTGACTGGACTATAATAAGGTAATTGTAACTTAATTTTAAGATGCTTTGAACACAAGCGGTAATAAAGACATTTCGATAAAAATTAAATGGTAAGTAGGTATACTCAAAGCTTTTTGGTCCCGCAGAAACATGAGATTTTTCAATTAAATGGCACATTAATTACCTACAGTGTTTGGTTTCCGACTATAGATAATTTAAGGGGAAACTATAGACTGATTTTCATCGACAAATCTGCTCATAAAAAATCCTACCAAAACACTTCGCGACTGGCGGCCATTTTTGTTTTTTAACCGGCCGAACAGAAAATGTACATTTTCAGTAATACAATAAAATGCAAACATTTTGGAAACCAAGAGATCTGTAGGTACATATACATGCAAATGACTTTATTGCATAGGTAAACGTTGAGGCTTCTGAAAATTAACCAAAGTTTATTAAAAAATAAGAAACAAAAATACTAAATTGAACACAAAGAATACTGTTATTTTTCACATATTTCATTCTAGCTCGAAAAGTACTCCCTAATCTTTGCTTACGTTTTCGTTACTGATTGAGAGAGAGAGTCAGCGACAAATTCTGACTAGAACGCAGTAAAATATGACCTGTAAATGCAGTGAAATTAGTAAAATCGTTCATGTTACCAATTATAATGCAGTAACAGAGTGTCATATTGCGTTTTAATTAGCATTTAAGTTATTTTAATATTTTGAGAATACTGACTATACTGCAGTAAATAATGAACATACTGCTCTTTAGCTAGTTTTCACGATATTAAGTTACTTCAATAACACTAAATAAAATACCACTTTGTAGTACTTTGCTGCATTTTAATCTGTAGTTCATTGTGAAATAAACTAGTGATCAACCATGCAGTATTAACACTTTTGGTACAAAAACTACTTACTGCGTTTTATTTTATATTCCTCAATATTTTTTTTGGGTGTGGAGTACTGTAGGGTTGTAGTCGATTTGCAAATAACCGACTAAACGCACCTCACTAGTAACGTGCCCCATCACTAAATCTTCCACATACGAACGCGTCATCGCTTGGCGGCGTTCGTGTGGGCTATATAAGGGCCCGCTTCGTTAGTTAGTTCTTTTCGAATCGGAAGCCGCTTTTACTCAAAAACCCCGAGCTAAACGGGTAAGTGCTCATGTGATTTCAATTGATCGCTGTCCTGCCAGATCGCATTTCTTTGTATTTCTTTGTGTGCGCGGTCTGGCAGGCATTTTATTGTATCAGCGTTATTTTCACCATTACTGTCGAAAAGCTATATGTACTCATCACCTTTTCTTCTTCATTGCACCTCACTGTGAATGCGCCCACATGCTTTTCGCACCCTACGCTATGCTTGCCTCGCCGCGCTGTGCCTAGCTGCTCGCTTAAATCGCCTGGCCGCGCGGCGAGGAAACTTCGAGAATGCCTGGAGCATGTGCGCGCATACCTACCTCTAATTGTAAGCCACCGCGATGGGTGAGTCTTCCACCAATCCCCTTGCTTTGGGCTTGCGGCTGAAGGACCCACACATCGACGAAGGCTTGCAGAGCTACGCACGACGCTTACGCACGCACCCTTCTCCGCACTCGTTCCAGGGTTCCTGGCTACGGCTAACATCCTAACCTACGGCTTCACCGCTAAACCGTCAGACGTCGCGCTGCCTCCCGGCCTACTCCGGGAGAGAGGCGCCTGACGAATCTACGCGGCCGCTAACGCCGTTGGCACCTCGTGGGAGCTGAAGCCCACGCCGCCACCTGCAGGCCTTGCCTCGCTGGCACGTCGCCACGCGCACGGCACTAACTGCCCGTGAGCCCGCCACCTGATCCGGCCACCCACGCGGCGCGTGAGTGCCGAGACCTCACGCCAGCCGCGTGTGGAGGTGCCAGCCTGAGCGGGCCACGTGCCTCGCTGTGCCCTGCCTGCGCGGGCCACGTGCCTAGCGGAGGGCACTCACAGCCTGCCTGCTGCCTGCCGACCTACCTGCCTGCTTCTTTGCCGGCGGACGCGTCTGCCACGCGCTCGCCTCCTGCCCTGCATCGTTTTCTTCGGCGTCCTAAAGCCCAGGGCAGTACCTTTCTTACCAAGTGACCAGTGACAAGTGCTTAGAGACCCTAGAACCTTCTACCCTGAATCTTTCTGTGTGCTCATGCTTTCTTAATAAGTGACATTGGGTTTCATTTTATCTACCTACTAGAAACCCGCTTGCCACAGTGGCGCCCAACGTGGGGCACGAACCCACGACCCTGAGATCGGAGATGGCAGTATTGATAGGTAAAAGTTTTAACCAGGTAGACTTCCTACTACAAGCAGTTTCAATGTTCTTACTCAAGTAGGTAGTCAATAGTACTTCTAGAGTAAACCCTCAGCAAGGTAAACTATAGTGACCAATAGGTTAGAGAGAGAACCTAAGTTCAGCATCTTGATTTAGAGTCAAAGATGTTAGAGAGAAATCTTAAGAGGAAACAGCAAGGGCTGGAGAATTGAAAAATAGGTATTTGTAAAATCTATTGCTATCGCACAGTGCCTACAACAGAGTCACAGAGCGCGAAGGAGACAAATGCAGCTTTGACCTTTATTATTATTATTATTATTATTATTTTCTTTGTATACTTTTATGTATCTCGACTTTATTGCCGGATTTTGAGGATAGCACGAGCCAAAGCCAAGTACTACCCTAAGATATCAGTGTCATGATGAGCTGATAATGAGACTGAATTTTGGGATGATGGGTTTCTGTGTGTTCTATCAAACTGTGTGGTGACTGGAGGCTGTGTGTGTGAGCTGGTGACTAATGAGTTATTTTCATTTTGTAAAAACTTTCTGACAATCCTGCAAGTATTCAAGATTGCGGCTTTCTGAAGACTTTGGTATGTGTATGGTGGTAAATCAAGTGTTCTTAAAGATTGGTGGAGCTGTTTAGGAATAATACCTGTAGTTGATACCACAATAGGGACTATTGTGACATTGCTAAGACACCACATTCTCCTGATTTCTATTTTGAGATCTGTGTATTTTGACAGTTTTTCTGCTATAGTGTTTTGTAGGTTGTGAGTGTTTGGTACGGCGATGTCTATGATTTGCGCGGATTTGTTAAGTTTGTCTATTAGGGTGATATCTGGTCTGTTAAAGTGCGTAGTTCTATCGGTGAGGATTGCTCGGTCGAAGTACATTTTGTGAGTGTTGTTTTCAAGGACAAGTTTGGGCTGGTATTTATAGTAAGGTATTGGTGGTGTGGAGATTAGATTATATTTTATTGCTAATTTTTGATGAATTATGTTTGCTATTTGATCATGCCTGTGTTTATAATCAGTCTGGACTATTGCTTTACACGCGCCTGTGATGTGCTGAATGGTTTCGGAAGAACTATTGCATCGCCTACATATATCGACTGTTTGAGGAACCCGCATTATGTGTTTCTGGTAATTGCGAGTTTCTATTACTTGATCCTGAATCGCTATCATGAACCCTTCGGTCTCAGGGAACAGTTCACCACGCCGTAACCATTCGTTCGACGCTAATTTGTCGACGTTAGGGAGGTTAAGGTCGTGTCGGTGCCTGCCATGCAATGCCTTTTGGGTCCATTCTGCAATTTTAGTCTGTCGGTCAGTCTGTTGTTGATTGTTCTGGGTTGTTTTATCAAACATGTTCAAAGGGGTACATTTTTTGTCGTTATACACTATTGCTTTATGTAGGGTTGAAGTCAAACCTTTGTTTTCAAAATATGCTCTTAATTGTTATTTGCTTGTTATGTAGGTTAGTGATATCAATTATTCCCCTACCGCCATCGTTCCTTGGAAGTGTGAGCCGCTGTACACATGACCTAGGATGGTGTTTCCTGTATTTAGTAAGAGTGGTGTTAATAATCCGCTGTAAGTTTGTGAGATCAGTCTTATTCCATGTTATGATGCCAAAGGAGTAGGTGAGGATAGGAACGGCGTAAGCGTTTATTGCTTTAATAGTGTTTTTAGCGTTTAATTGAGTATTAAATATTGTTTTTAATCTATGTTTGTATTGTTTCGTTAATGTATTTTTTATTTCCTTATGCATAATCTGCTTTGCCTGTAAATACCCTAGGTATTTGTATGTCCCGGTTTCGTCTAATGAATCTATTGTCGCACCTGTCTGCATTTGGTACGAATGTGTATATGTTTTTCCTGCTTTAATTGAATTAATTTTACATTTGTCAATCCCAAACTCCATAGCTATATCGTTTGAGATTTTTTCTGTTACATCAGCTAGTTCGTATAATTCATCAGGGGAGGTTGCGTACAATTTGACGTCATCCATATAAAGGAGATGGTTGATTTTGAAATATCTTTGGTCAGTCAGTATGTCAGTCATTGTATCACTATAAAGAAGCTGATAGCCGGGTTTCAAGGAATTTAATTTGTTAGAAAGTGGGTTTAAAGCTAGACAGAACCATAGTGGGCTGAGTGAGTCTCCTTGAAATATTCCTCTTTGGATCTTAATAGGTTCTGTTTCAACTATTCCTGTCGGTGTGTTCAATTGCAACCGTGTTTTCCACTTTCCTACAATATTACTTAAAAAATTGATGAGCTGTGGGTGTATTTTATATATTTTTAGAACTTTGATAAGCCATGAGTGGGGTATTGAATCGTATGCTTTTCTGATATCTATATACATCGTGTGTAAATCTTTCTTGGTACGTTGAACTTGTTTATGTATTACGGCGTCTATTGTTAACTGTTCTTTACATCCTTGGCTTAGCTTCTTACACCCCTTTTGTTCTTCTGTTAGTACCTTTTCTGTCTCAAGATGTTTATATATCATATTAGTAATACATGATGTCATTATTTTATATATAGTTTGCAAACATGTAATTGGTCTATACTTTGCCGGATTTAGTGCGTCACTAGGGTCTTTTGGCAGCATATATGTCTTTCCCTCGGTTATGTATGAGGGAATCGTTGTTGGGTCTTTTATAAAATCGTTATTATGATTAAAGAGGTGTGGGTGTGTATGTGTAAATTTTTTGCACCAATAGTTGTGTATGTTATCTGACCCAGGCGCTTTCCAGTTGTGCAGTTTTTTAAGGACATCGTGAAAAGTCCCTACTTCGATTTGGTCAAAAATCATTTCCGCGGTGTTTGTTTGGATTGCTTCTTCTTCTTTAATCCATTCTGCTTCAGAGTTATGGCTGACAGGATTTTCCCAAATTCCAGCCCAAAATTGCTGTAACTGGTCTGTGGTTGGAAATGTTGTTTGTGAATTTTGTGCTGTTTGATTACTTGTTGATAACTTTAGTGACCGGTAAAATTGTTTTTCGTTATTTCTGAACTGAGTATTTTGGGTTTTACGAAGTGTGCATTTTGTGTATCGGCTTAATCTACTTTTTGCTACTGTAAGTTTCTGTTTAAGAGTATCTAGAAAATGTTCAAGTTGTGTGTTAGGTGGTTCGTGTGTTGTATGTATTTTGTAATCTTTTAATATTGCCTCCACTGCCTTGATTAATTTCCTGCTTCTATGGCCTTGCATATAATGTGTTAATCTACCAATTTTAGCTCTATAAACCTCTATTTTGTATTCTAATCTTTTCTGCCATTTGGGTTTGTGGACTTGCTGGGGTCTGCTTCTATCTTCAGGAGGTGTGTGTGAGATTTTACTCCCATTGGCTTTAGCTGCTGTCCATGCAGCGCAATATATTATTGTCTGCAGAGTATGGAAATCTGTAGCACCTGTAACTTGTTCTGGTAAAATTGTTTTGTTTATATAATTAACTATGTTCGCTAACCTTTTTGACGTCTTTTGCTTAGGTATGTAATTTCTTTCTGTGGGGTGAATGTTTATGTAGTATTGTAATGTTTGCGAGAATATTTCATCGATTTCAGGATTTCTTTCTATGCTTGTGTGTTGCGTACTAATTTGTATAGGGTGATCTGAGCCTAAGTTATCTACATTTGTCCTTTCTTCTGTATGATCTATTTGTGACTGTTCTATTTGTGTGGGTTCTATATTTTCTATGTCTATGTTTAGCGCATTTGTACGTGAAATTAAATCTATATTCCCTACCTCTATGTTTGAACTTGTACTAGCAACTTGCCTTTGGAACGACTCTGTTTCACCTAATTCTTTCTCAACACTAGATTTTAATATCTGTAGTCGTGCTTCTGAAATCATACTATTATTAACTATTACTCTTTTTTGGTCTGAAATGCGCTGCGCTGATAAATACGATAAGTGGGGATAAAATTCTATGAAATTTTCTTTTAAATTTTTTCGCCAAACTGTCATATCTGTTTCAATCTTAGTTACCCTAAAATAACATTTCATAAGAGTTTCGTTGAGTTCGTTGGACCATTTCATTCTTCGTTTTGGTTCTGATTGTGCGTGCGGTTGTGAGTCTGTCTGATTTGAAATTAACTCTGCTGGTATCTGTGATTGTAAATCGTTGTTTTGTGTTTGTAATTGGTTGCTTACTTCAAGCCTAATTGTGTCTAGTGTGTTTGAAGGTAATAACTTTCTGGAAACTATAGCTCTTCTTTGATCTCCAATTCTTTGCTTGGAGACTTTCATGTCTGGAAATTTTTGCGTGAATTGTTGATGTAATGATGTCAAGTATGCTTTTGTGTCCGATTCTAAGTTTGTGATGATGAGATAGTTACGCCAAATGAATTCATTCATTTCTTTACTCCATTTTTTTCGCGTAGTATTAGTGACAGTAGCGGGTGAAGGATTAATGACCATATTAGCCTCCGACACATCATCTACTGCCATTGATGATGTACTTGATGATGATCTTGATGAATGAGATAAATATGAAGGTGGTGATGATGCGATTGATGAAAAGATGGATTTTGGCGAAGATGATGAAGAAACCGATGATGTTTCTTCATCAACAGAAGGCATATTTGCCTGAATATATTTTTTTGTTTTCGACCTTGTTAACATGTTATTCCCACGAGTAGCTAGGGACTAACAAAGTCGACCACAGCAGAGCCCTGCGTTCACTGTGGTAAGGGTGAATAAAACTGGAGGTCCCCAGGTATCCAGAGTTGGCACACTAGCGACTAGCCTCTCCTCTAGCCATGCAGCCCTCGGCGTGTGCGACCTTGGCTTGGATTGTATCTCTTTTAGTCTGGCCCCTCACCCTAGACCCATCTCAATAAAGTTAACTTTACTGATAAAGGCCCAAGGCTCGGAGCACGCAAGCCCCACCACGACGTCAACGTAGAGATACAGCGGTGGGGTTATTATTATTATTACCTTAAAAATGGCACAAAATCAACGATTCGTAGTCCCCTGATTACTTCTCCAAAACTTAACCGATTTCACTACTTTTTCCTTTACAAAATAAAGAGAGGCACTGGCCGTGTTCCTATGTTTTGCTTTTTTTATATAATCTCGTCAAATTTGTTTACTGATTATTTGAACACAGCGGAAAATCTGGCCATTTTTTTAGGATTTTGAATGTTCATATCTCTTTTCATAATTAATTTATGGGAAAAAGGAAAACATAGAGACATGCCAATAGTGGTCATAGATGTTTTGTAAAAAAATTATTGCTCTACTGGCATTATCCAGGGAGAAAACAGGGGACTACGTTTGTATGGAAAAACGGCCGTGCTGTTTCCTCTTAAGTGCTCAGCCTATAGGTCGGTAGGTTGAAATACTATTAATGACTAGTTATAATGAGTTTTTTAGATCAGAACATTGAAAATTTTTTGTTACTTAGGTGGAATTACTGGTTCCTTTAGTTAGGATAGTTTAGCTAGATTTATTTTAGATTGATTTCAGTTACTTTTTGTAGATTTATTCTAGTTAGTTTTTGTAGATTTAGTTTAATTAGTTATTGTAGATTTAGCCAGTCTGATAGTTTTAGAACTGAAAAAGATAGATTTAGATAGTTTGATTATAGAATTTAGATATTTCTCCAATAGTAAAATTTAGTTGTGGGGTAAGCTAGGTAGGTTCAAGTTAAGGAGCTGTACTTGTAAGGAGCTGTATTAGGGGCGGCTCTGATGATTACCTGACTGGGATCTACATATCTTGGACTTTGATTTGGCAACGAAATGTTAGATCTCGAAGAACTGCTATTGGGGACAGCTATCTGTGTGGACTGTGTGGTATACAATCCCAAAGAACTGTTACTTGAGGCATTGATCTGAGCTACATGGGGGGGATAAAATCCTAAGGAACTACTGCTGCCGCTGTTTGTCGTAGAAGCTGGACTAGGAGTATAACGGTTCTGCTGAGGTTGTGTACAAGTAGTAGAACTCATAGAAAAATGTGTATTTGGGTAAATATTCAAATGTCTTCTCTTTTCTATATCTACCAGTCTACATTTGGATAATGTTTTTTACATTTCTTCCTGTGCAATTATACATTGTTCCTCAGAGAGTTTTTTCAACTGGGATGCCACATGCTTTCCCTAAATATCACAATCATTTTCTTCGTTTGATGGCATATTGATCATTTGTGATAAATTTTTCATGTCTTTTATCATTTCGGACATTTGCGACAGTTTGCTTTGTTTTGACCTCGGTCTGATCGGTTGATAGGATATTGGTGTGGTCGGCCCGGATTCTGAAGCTGTTGAATTCGCAGTGTTACTATTTTCAGCGTTGGAATTTATTTCAGCTTCATCACCAGAAATAATAATATTGTTCGAAGTGTCAGAATTATCCTGAAAACAAGTTATAATAATGAGTAAAATTAATAGATTAAAATTATACCTACAAACCTATCTACACTCATATCTATGCTACACTTAACTAAATTTTTTCATATTATTCCTTTGCAGATTCCAGATGGCGAGGATGAATGGAAAATTATCGAAAACGGATTTAACACCAGGTGGAATTTTCCCTCGTGTTACGGGGCAATTGATGGAAAACATGTCAATATCAAAGCTCCACCAAAAAGTGGAAGTGAATTTTACAACTATAAAAAAACCAATAGTATTGTTTTGATGACTATTGTAGACCATAACTACTGTTTCTCATACATCGATGTTGGTGCGAATGGCAACGCTTCAGATGGGGGAGTCTTTAAAAACTCTTCGATTTATCGCCGTTTAGAAGATGGATTACTGCCATTGGATGGAATAATTAGTGGCGATGCAGCTTTTCCTTTAAAAACTTATTTACTAACACCTGGATACGGTTTTAGTAAATAAGTTTCGCAACTGTCTACCAGTGAAATAATTTTTAATTATAGACTATCGAGAATATCGACCTTTAATTCGAGAATTAAAGCTCGATATCTTTAATTCTCGTCTAATCAAGCTTTATGATATTCATGCACCTGTACGCTTAGTCAAGATTAAACACCTTCCAGCACCGTGGTTAACGAACGATTTAAAAGATATTTTGCACAAGAAGGCGGCAGCAAAAGCCAGATTCAAGCGTACGCCTAACGATTTAAATCGTGGAAAATACGTTGCAATCCGCAATCGCAGCAATTTGGTTTGTAGGGATGCACAACGCCGCTATGTTCACAATTCTGTCGAAAATGGTGATCCAGCAAAAGTCTGGAAGTTTCTTAGATCAATGGGAGTTGGTAAGTCACGCCAAGATTCTATTCCTAAAGATGTAGATCTTGAACAACTTAACAAACATTTCTCAATTTCTTCTAATTTTAATAGCGCTACTAAAGCCAAAACTCTGAATAATCTTTCATCTCTTCCTACTCCTGATTACTCTCCTTTCGTCTTTAATCAATTCTCGGCTTGTGATGTTAAAAAGAGCATTTTATCAATCACTTCAAATGCTGTTGGTAGTGACTGTGTCAGTCGCAAGATGATCCTTCCTATCCTCGATGAAATCCTTCCTGCTATCGGCCATATCCTTAACTATTCCGTATCCTGTGGTGTCTTTCCTTCATCTTGGAAAGAAGCCCAGATTACCCCTCTCCCTAAAAAATGTAATCCTGTGTCTTTTTCTGAATTCCGTCCTATCTCCATATTACCATTTCTATCCAAAGTCCTAGAACGTCTCATTTATAACCAGCTTAGTTCCTTCCTTTATAAAAACAATATCCTTAATGCATTCCAATCTGGATTTCGTGCAGGACACAGCACTACGACGGCACTTGTTAAAATTACCGACGATATAAGGTCGGGTATGGAAAATGGAAATCTGACGGTCCTGTCCTTGTTAGATTTTAGTAACGCCTTTAACACCGTAGATTTTGACATCCTACTCGGCATACTCTGCTCTCTTAACATATCTCCAACGGCAATTGATTGGTTTCGAAGTTACCTGTGTGGCCGCCGACAGCGAATTTGCATTGAAGGCATGTCGTCTTCTTGGTGCAATACCTCTGCCGGAGTACCGCAGGGTGGCGTTTTATCTCCTCTTCTTTTTGCAATTTTCATAAATTCTATTTCCAATGACCTTCTTTCATCCTACCACCTATATGCTGACGATTTGCAAATTTATACTCAAGCTCCCTTAGACGAATTGTCGGAGGCTGTTGGTATGATCAATAAGGATTTGGCACGCATTTCTGAGTGGAGTACCGCTTATGGCTTAAAAATTAACCCAGCGAAGACGCAAGTCATTGTTGTTGGCAGCCCGCGTCTGCGTTCAAGAATCAATTGGTTACAGCTTCCTCAGATTGCATTTGAAGGTACAACTATACCTTACAGCGATACGGTTAAGGATCTGGGCATCTACATAGACAAAGACTTCTCTTGGGTTTCCCAGATACAAGAAGTTAGTCGCAAATTGTTCGCAGCAGCAGGGTCATTGCGAAGGTTGCGTAATTTTCTTCCAACTGCCACTAAGACTGCGCTTGCCCAGTCCCTTCTTCTCCCCATCCTTGATTATGCCGATGCCAGCTATCCAGATCTCACAGAAGCACAGTTAGACAAACTTGAGCGACTTCAAAACTTTTGTATAAGATTCATATTTGGTTTGCGTAAATATGATCATGTTTCAGAATTTCGCAAAAAACTCAAGTGGTTACCTATCCGCCTTCGCCGGAATACTCACATTTTAACAATGCTTTTTAACATTCTTTTTAAATCCACTACCCCTTCTTATCTAAAAGAGCGTTTTAAGTTCCTGCACGATGCACACACTAGATGTTTGAGGTCATCGGAAAATTTGATACTACTGATGCCTGTGCACTCCACAAAATTTTATGATGATTCTTTCACAGTCCAGGCTGTCCGTTTGTGGAATGCATTGCCGTTGTCAGTAAGACAAGCCCAGTCACTGGTTTCTTTTAAACAATTAGTCATAAATCATTTCCTTTCTCTTTAATGTGTATATATATATATATTTATATATATTTAAATGTGTATGTGTATTCTATATTACAATTAACATTTATGTGTATTGTATTTATACTATAGGTTATCTATTATTTGTTGTGCATCACTGCCTACCCTCTTGTTTTGATTAAAGTTCTCTATAAGTCCATCCTAAGGTTGTCTGGAAGATATCGCTTTTAGCGATAAGACCGCCGTTGTACATTTAAAATTATCAATTTTTGTAAGTTTGCATTCACTTTGGTGTACAATAAAGCATATTCTATTCTATAGTTGATGCAATCGTCTGTGCATCTTGTGCCCTTCATAATTGGTTGCGAAAAAACTCCTATTCCTACATAACATCTACTTGTGTAGATAGAGAGGATTCTGAACATAGATATATTATAGAAGGAGATATGGCGTGGAGTTCAAAATGTATAGAAAACCGGTGAAGCCACAACTGCCCCACCATAAAGATAATATTACGCATGTAGTAAATCAAAACAATACTACGAACAAGTGCACACACGCGCCGTCGAAAACTCTGTCATTTAAATATAAACCTTATTCTTTAAACCACAGCGTACTTTTTCCGTGTAATTTACTCACACTAAAACAATTATCATTGTGTGTCGTCGGGACACGGGGGCGGAATCGAAAGTGTTTGACTAAATCGAAGAGTTCACGATAAATATATCGATAAATTATAAAGGTTTGGACATAAAATTAATAAAAAACTATATGAAACCGTTTTTATTATTTTTATTGTATAGATTACTATTAATTTAGTCCATAGATTACTAAACTAAACATTAATTAATTTACTTAACCATCTTCGGTTTCGCATTTATATAATACTTTGTAAAATAATAAAAATTTGTACAAATGCATGAACCACATCGGCCTTCCAGCCTTATTACAAGTTAAAAAATTAAAAAAAAACACTGAAATATTAAAATAGCAATTAGCAGTCGACTTTCTTGTCGATAGACTTTGTCGCTCCAAGAGCACGTCACTAGCTCGCACTAAAATACGCGGACCTGAGCCTCTACCATGAGCTGTCATTACGATACTCGATCCTACGCATCGATCGCGTTTGTCGCTCTCATTGGTTGACAGTTCATACAACCTTGGAGCGGGCCAATGAGAGCGCCAAACGCGGTCGATATCGATGATCGAGTATCGTAATGACAACTCATGGTATGGGCACAGTCTAATAATCCTACAGTCGTCCGACGAAGACGTCTAGACAGGGCAATCGTGCGGGGTGTGAGAGGTGAGACGCGGGTAAGCCGAGCCCAACTTGGGAACAAAACGATGTTACTATGTTGGGCTCTATCATTCAGGGCTATCGCGTGTGACGTGCGTATTTATTTTTATTTGTTCATTTAAAATGGCCGACCCGCGCACGCCTTTTTTTTAATAGGTTATTGCACAGGGCATCTGTTTGGAAATTCTACTCATATTATATTTATATGACTGTGTTATAATTTGTATGTCCCATGACAAGATAGTGGACTTTTTTTATTAATTACCAAGGGTGAATTTCGAGATGGCGCACGTATTTTAATTTACCAAGTACGGGTATCAATTTTGAGTTTATTAGGGGTCCTTGTTACAAAAAAGCCATCCTTTTTGAAATCCAAGATGGCGGAGGTCATTTTCTTATAATTTGATATGGGTGTCAATTTCGAGGTTAATTGGGGTGCTTGTTACGAAAAAGCCATTCTTTTTGAAATCCAAGATGGCGGACGCCGTTTTTTTCTTAGAATTTGATATGGGTGTCAATTTCGAGGTTAATGGGGTGCTTGTTACGAAAAAGCTATTCTTTTTGAAATCCAAGATGGCGGACGTCATTTTTCTTTAGAATTTGATATGGGTGTCAATTTCGAGGTTAATTGGGGTGCTTGTAACGAAAAGTCATTCTTTTTGCAATCGAAGATGGCGGGCGTCAATTTAAATGTATTACGCCAATTCCGTGATAAATTGGGGTGCTGGTTACGAAATGCCATCTAAATAACTTAAATCTGTCTCGAGTTGGTCCTATAGTAAAAGTTGTTCATTTTGGTAGTCTGTAGCAATTTTTTTTTCACATGTATGTAAGTACCCTTTCGGTTAGAATATACTTATTATTTATTAATTTGTATTGTATTTATGATATTTATTTATTTGGAATTGGAAAGAGGTGGCGCAAAGTCGCGAACGTTGGAAGGAATGGAGGGAGGCCTTTGCCCAGCAGTGGGACAGTGCAGGCTGATATAATAATAATAATAAAAATGTATTTGGAAGTTAAAATTAAAAAAAAAATCGCAGTCCACGTCGTCGGTGTCACATAGTAACTATTTATCAAATGCATCAGTTCAATTTTTAAATCTCTTAGTATACGTCTTATCTGCATTTTTTATTTTCATTCAACTTCTTAATAATACATGCAGTAAAGAGGGGGTTAAAACTTGTTTTCATTATTATATAAGTGTTTAATATTGTTTTCATTATAATTCTGCCATCCATGTTGATCTGCAATAAATAAATAATTTCATAAATATTCTTTACTTGTGACAACCCTGGCCGATGCATAACTGTCTAGACGATGTCGGCATTTTACCCGAGATCAAAGGCGTCGTCCTACTGTATGATTTCTAATACTGTGGTATGGGTACTGAGCAGCGGCCGTACCATGCGACATTACGGCTGATTGAGGTATCGTTATGTCAGTTTTACATTGCTTGTTCAGTCACTCTGTGATGCAATGATGTGGTTGTAAAAGAGCAATGTATTTATTGCAAAAATAATACAGTCGGAGTAATGTAGGAAAACAAAAGTACAGTAGTACAAGTCAGATATACATATTTTACTGCTTGTTGTTTTTCGTGATTTTTAAGACAAATATTGTAAAATACTTATAATTACATGTGAAACCCGATGCCATGACTTCTAAAATATTTGTTTTGGTTTCTATTTTTGCACAAAAGCAACGAACAAGACGGTATAATCCTTTTTTTCACGAACGCGGTTGACAACACACTAACTCGCGGTGACGGCCATTTTTTCACATTCTGAGCGTGGCGCTCAGAAGTCAGAACATCTGGTAGCGGACACGCCCCCTTGCCACTTCTCCTGTTTTTAATATTTCTGTGATTCTGAAGGACAAATAATACCAGGTGATTAGAGATCGGAAATAACTCCGTTAATAAGTAGATAGGCCCAGATGGAATAAAAGAGAGTGGACTGTATTTATAGGTTATATTCAAGTGTGTTACAATGGTCAATATTTAATTATTTAAAAATCGATGCGACTGCGGTCGCGGTGTTCAAGGGAATGTCCTGGAGGGCGCACGAGCCGTCGTCGAGCCGCTGCGCTACCACGCCGCCCGCTCCCCTCTGCTTGATGGTGTATGTGTGTTGTTGCGGTGTTAACGTGTGCGTTAACATATTCCCGGGCCGCCACGGAAAGGCCAGCCCAGCTGATGATGATGATGTATGAAGTATGCTTCGTGATCAGTCCGATGGTCCATCCAACAATGGGCATATTTTATGAAAAGCCCGTCTGATTGTCCCGGTCTTTATCTTGATGTCCGCTACTCGAGCTTCTCCGTCATGTCCCGGATACAGCTTCACGATACGTCCCAACGGCCACTGAGCCACCGGTAGCGCCTCGTCCTTCACGATGACCAATGAGCCTTCTGTGAGCGCGCCACGTGAGCGCTGCCAGCGCGTCCTTTGGTGCAACTGGGAAATATATTCCTTATTAAAGCGTCTCCAAAAATGTTGACGTAGAAGTTCGACTCGTTGATGACGCGGCAGCCGTGCCGAGTCGCAGTCGGACATCTGTGGATGAGGTAGAACAGTTAGAGCACGACCAATTAGAAAATGAAAGGGAGTGAGAGCTGAGAGATCAGATGGATCGGATGAAAGAGGTGTGAGAGGCCTTGAATTAAGAATTCCTTCTATTTGGACTAGCAATGTGTACATTTCCTCATATTTGAGGTTTGCCATCCCAAGTACTCTTTTGAGATGATGTTTCACTGATTTAACAGTACTTTCCCATAAGCCCCCGAAGTGGGGTGAATATGGAGGAATGAAGTGGAAGTTTACACCTTGTTCTGCAGCGCAACTGTAAATTGACTCACTGTGATTTTTGAGAAAGTTGGTGATCACACGCGCAGCACCTACCAGATTCTTCCCATTGTCTGAATAAACATTATTCGGTTTACCTCTGCGAGAAATGAACCTGTTAATTGCTGCTATGTAAGACTCCGTCGTCAGATCTGTAACCAACTCCAAATGCACAGCTTTAACTACAAAACAGACAAAAATACAAATGTAAGATTTAATAAGTACACTTCCACGCCCCTTAAGTACTTGTTCACGTTGACTCGCGGGCGCGGTGGCGGGCGCGGTCACGAAATATCAAACATATGGCGTAATATCCAAGTGTTCACGAACGAAACGCACGTGCGGTGTAAGTAGCAGGCAAGCTAGTGACTGGCGCGCGCGCGCCGCTCGCGTCAATATCAAACGCGTGAGATGTTTGTGTGTGTTCACGTCGAACTAGCGGCGGAGCGCGCGATTCACTCGCGACGTCAGGTAAGTTCAACCAGTTTGAACTTGTCGCTAGAATCTCACCCGCGCAAACGCCTGGCGGCCAATGTGAACACGAACCCGCCACGTCTTCGCGACCACACCCGCCACCGCGCCCGCGCGTTCCAACGTGAACAAGTACTTACGGCGGTTGTTGATCATAATTGGCCCTGCGTAGTCGACACCTACGTCACTGAATACAAAGTTTGCGTGCAATCTATGTTCAGGTAACTGTCCCATGATAGGTGTTACAGTTTTACCTTTAAATCGTTTGCATGTAACACATGATTGTGTAGTTTTTCTAGCCAGGTTTCGACCAGAAATTGGCCAGAAAGCTTGACGTGTGAAACAACAACAGTTGTGGGCCAGCGTGTAGAAGTGTGATGTGATATGTTGAGAATATGATTTGAGTAATGTGATGAGCTGGATGCAGTAAGATAGGAAATTTTCTATCGTAATTGTATAACGATTGTGCTAACCTTCCGCCCACACGAATGAGGTGATCATCTCCTATAAAAGGATTAAGGAATTTAATTTAGGTGAAGTTGGTAATTGTTTGTTATGTAATAATAGTTGATATTCCTCAAAAAAGAAATCTATTTTTACTATCTTTGCTAATTGTATCTAGCTGAATTAAGTTCGCTAGTAGATAAAGGCATGACGTCACCTACGCGCACCTTTTTGCATTTTTTTGTATGAATGTCGTTTAATTGTTTATGTTTGCAGTGATGAATGAACCGTAGTATGTAAGCTACGATGCGTGTAAGTTTGTTAAAATTTGAATATTTGTAAATAAATGAATTATTATCAATTGTATGTTTGTGAGTGAAATGTGTTTGGGAGCGGACTTCTGGAAGGTCAGATACGCTGAGATGCCCTGGTTGTTCAGGCCAGCTGTGATTATCATCATTCGTTAAGAAGTCAGGTCCTGAGACCCATAAAGGTGTATGAAGTAACTGTTGTACAACTGGATTTTGTTTGGTTGGTACATAGTACCATGATTGTGGTTCAGTCCGTCTTATTACAAAATGAGGTCTAACTAAAAACCCAGGATTAAATCACGTAAAACTATGGTTTACACAGAAACGTTATTACAAAACGTGGTTTTGCGTTAATCCAAGGACTAAACCTTGGTCTAACTTTAAACCCGGCCGCCCCCTAGTTTAGCGATGGTCTAAGTGGTAGCTGTCAAAGTTGTGTCAGTTTTTCATTGCATATTTTTCATTGTGTTGTTGTTTTTGTGGCATTTTTACCTAAAAAACATGATTTACTTCATTGATAATGAGGATATTGAAGCTGGCGAGTTGTTTGAAACGTTACGCCGACACAACAGAATCGTGTTCGAGTCAATCCCTTCATGGAATTATCTACTATATAAAGATAAGTCGGATTTTCCTTCCTGACGATATAACTCCAGAACGCACGAACCGATTTCCACGGTTTTGCATTCGTTGGAAAGGTCTCGGGCTCCGTGAGGTTTATAGCAAAGAAAACGAAGCCATCTGGTGGCGAAACTGAGTTCGCCGGGTTTGCTCGCACTCAATAAAGAGTTCAGCAAAAGTATAGCTTTAATAAACGCCTAGGAATAAAATAGTGTACTTATTATGAAACAATTTAATATGAAATAAGGAAATATCCTGTGTCTCCTAAAATACACCTACAAATTACAAGTTTCTTATCGTCGTTGATAGTCCAACAACGAGTAACTAACATTGTTCAAATCCGCGTATCTGCAAAAAAAGCAAAAATGAGATTTCGCGGCTGTAGGTATTTGATTGTGATTGGCGTCGACCTGTGCGACAAAATTTTGAATTGACCAATAAGAAGAGGAGTAAATCAAAAATAACCATACCGCGGATCTTTGGACGAACAAGTTTTGACACGAAAACCGCGTATTCGCACCAGTTCAGGGGGTGACGACTTTGTTCTACAGACACGAAGTAGGTGGGCTAGAAAACAAGAGAGAGACATCAACATGAGAGTAAAAGAGATGAATTACATAATGTTGCCAACAAAAATACTATTTCACATTCAATCTGATAATAGACTTTTTAATTGATTTTATAGTATGTTAACCTTAAAATTTAATTTTGCTTTTATTATGATGTGAGAAAATGTTTGTTATGATATTTTTAACATTTAAATTGATGAATAAACAAAACAAAAAGGAGATAATAATATGACAACATGACAACACTGGAACGCCATATTGTCTATTGGCTATTTTACGTCATAGGAAAAAATGTCTGCCATCGCTTGCGCACCATTATTTATATTTTGTTTTTGAGTTTATTTGTAATAAATAAAACAGTTGCATTTAATTCTACATACAATATTGTTAATGTGAGTCGAGCTTGCTCCTCTGTGTAAGTGTTTTGGTGAAATTAAATGCGTATTTGTGAGATATAGACCCGGTGTTGAGACAGTGACTGTTGTTTGATTTTGTGCCTTATTCGTGATGAGTTCGTAGAAAGAAAACACTAGAATCTGTGCTATGTGTGGAACTTCACCTTCTAAAGATCCCAGCATCACTATACATCGGTTTCCGAACCTAAGTAAAATAAGTCATATTATGTAGCATAATATATGAATAAAGAAGTCAAATGAAATCGTTTGTTTTACTAAACTGCTCCTTACTTATTATTTTTCAGCATTTTATGCACAAGTACATTGTGTTTCTCGATAGTAAAAGCTATCGAGAAACGCAATGTACTTGTGCATAAAATGCATTGTATAGAACCTGAAAGTACTTGTAGCATTTGAAATTCCCGCCCCGAATTCTACTGACATGTTTTCGTGGGCTAAACATAGATGGCGCTGGTCGGTAAGGAAAATTTTCCTCACAAAATTAGTACGGAGTCGTTATTCTTCCCCTTTAGGGGTATATATGTTCTGTGCACCAGTTTGTTTAGGAACGTGCAGTTTTTGTGTGACGCTCCAGTTAAAAATTGTTTTTACACAGAATAACTGGATTAATTTGAAGGTAAGTGTATCACACGTATTCTATACGTTATGTTAGTTAAAATTGGGATATTTTTTATTCTAGATTTGTGTTATTTAAAGTGATTAAGTTCATCTAAAAGTTGTGTCGTGTTTGTTACGCGGTTTTGAAAAAATCCCTTTTTATTTTGTTTAGTACTTCCGCGGTTTCACTAGACTTTATTTATTTTATTTTTGTGTGACTGATTGTTCGTACTTATCAAGATTCATAGTGCAAATGTTTGTTTAATAAATTACTAAGATGTTTTTTGAAACTTAGTGAAAAATTGGTATATTTTCCTTTGCAGTAACAACTAAGATTCACAATGAATGAAGACGAAAACACAAAACAAGATGGTTCTACAGATTATTTCGAGGGTGCTGATATTGATGATAACGTCACGACATTACAACAACTTAAAGAGCGACGGCAGAAACTACTTTCGAAGAAAAAACAAATATTAGAAAATCAAAGACCTGATTTCATTGCATTCACCCCAGTCCAGTCGGCTGTATGTTCCGCTCCTTTTGGTGATACTGTAAGTACAGCTGATTTCACTACAGTAGGAATCGATAGCCAATGTGATGAAACTGTAATGGGAAATACTATACTACCAGCGCTACACCTACGGTGAATGTAAATCTCGACATTAGGCTTCCAGATGAAAATTTTGATTTTGGATCTGACGATTCTGTGGCAGACTTAACTTATGTTCCACTTTCGGATATCACCAACGTGCAACCCTTAGGTAACCTTGATATCGGTTGGTTTCCTGAAAGGGATATTGAGCCGGAAGTTTCAAGTGCATCCAGAACCCGAAAACGTAAAGCTGACCGTCAGAATTGGGTTAAAATTAAAAACCAAAAAAATAGGATGTTAGGAAAAGAGTATGTAAGATATAAAAAAATGTTAATATGAAGTACGTCAGAGATGCTCCAAAACCTAAGAGGACTTTAGGTCCAAAATGTAATTCACCATTCTGTCTGCGTAAGTGCGTAGTAAAACTTTTTTTTGCGCAAAAATCAGTGAGGAAGAGAGACAGGAAATATTTCAAACTTTTTGATCTAGATCATGGAAAGAGAAGAAACTAGCTGTATGTTCTATGATAAACGTAACAACAACTCGGAGAAAAATTACGACAGATACATCTCGGCGTCTCCATAGCAAGGAGTATCATCTGCAGATACAAGGTGTAAAAAAAAGTATGAATAGAATAGAATAGAAATACACTTTATTATGCACACCATACAAATTATTGGTACAGAGTATCTTATACATAGGGTGACACAATGGGCGGTCTTATCGCTAAAAGCGATTTTTTCAAGACAACCTTTGGATGGATTTGAAGAGAAGGGAGAAACAATACTGTAGGTAGTCTGTGGTGTACTATTTACACACAAAATACATACATTTATACAAACATTATAAATATATACATAATTATAATATATACAAAACAAAATATAAAAATAACAAACATAAAACAAAGAAACATTTTAGCCACAATTTTAAGGAGATAAGTAGTGCTTCTTTACCAGATTTTTAAACGTGGACAAGGTTCGTGCACGCCTTATTGACAGGGGCAAGGCATTCCACAGCCGTACCGCTTCGACTGTAAATGATTTGTCGAAAAAACTGGTAGAATGCATTGGCATCTCTAGTCTCAAATTTTCCGATGACCTAAGATATCTATTATGTGTGTCATGAAGGAACTTGAAACGTTCTTTAAGATAAGTGGGGGTAGTAGGATTGAACAGAATACTGTAGAGTTGAAACAAGATATGCGAATTCCGGCGAAGACGTATGGGAAGCCACTTGAGTTTTACACGAAATTCAGAAATGTGATCATATTTACGCAAGCCAAATATAAATCTTATGCAAAAATTTTGAAGTCGCTCAAGTTTATCAAGTTGTGCCTCAGTAAGATCAAGATAACTGACATCAGCGTAGTCAAGGATGGGTAGTAAAAGGGATTGTGCAAGCGCAGTTTTAGTGGCAGTCGGAAGAAAGTTCCGCAGTCGTCTCAAGGCCTTAGCAGACGCAAACATTTTGCGACTTACGTCCTGTAGCTGGGGACCCCAAGAAAGGTGTTGATCTATCCAAACTCCAAGATTTTTCACTTTTTCACTTAAAGGAATGCCTCAAAACATTTCTCTGTACCCTAGGCATCAAGGAATGGACTGTCCGTTATTGGCTAGGAGATAGAAATCAAAGACAGCTTAATAAAGAAGTTACAAATGTTTCGCTTAGCCTTGAGACTAAAAGACTGTCCATAAAAAGTTACCTGAGTAGTTTACCTAAATTACCATCACATTACTGTCGTAAATCTAGCACAAGACAATATCTTGAACCTATCATTCAATCGAAATCTGAGCTCTACAGACTGTACGTACAGTATTGTACAGAAACAAACTCCGTGCCAGCTGCAAGCCGAAAGCTCTTTAATGATGTCTTTGAAGAAGAGAATATAGGGCTATACAAATCAAAAAAGACGCTTGTGATTTCTGCTCCTCCTACAAAGCTGGTAATGTAGAAGAAGGAGCATATCAACAGCATGTCGAAGCAAAAAATTTAGCTCAAGAAGAAAAAAATAGAGATAAAGAGAAGGCAAAACTGAAATTAATCCACGTTATTACTGCTGACTTGCAAGCGGTGAAGTTAATCCCTTCTTTAAACGCTAGTTCGTTATATTTTAAAACGAAGTTAGCAGTTCACAACTTTACAGTCTATAACCTTGGGACAGAACATGTCCATTGTTATTGGTTTGACGAGAGAGCGTGTGATCTAAAAGCAGCCACGTATGCATCTTTTTACGCTGATTATATTATTGAAAAAATGTTAGAGAGTGATCCGAAAGACATTATCATTTGGACTGATGGATGCACAGCGCAAAATAGGAACAGTGTATTATCAAACACACTTCTCCTTTTAGCAATGGAAAAGAACGTGACTATAACCCAAAAGTATTTAGAAAAAGGCCACACACAGATGGAGGTGGACTCAGTCCATTCCGTTATTGAAAGGAAATTAAAAAATGTCGAGATTTTTTTGCCGTCACAATATGCATCCATAACAAAAGAAACTGAAGAAGACCATTTCCTTACACTGTTTTCCAACCAGATCACACGTTCTTCAAAGATTACAGCGCTAAGAAGTTTCAAATATACGACTCGATACGCCCTGGACGAGGGGTTGGTGATGGCTGTGTTGTTCATCTCCGCGTGTTGAAGTATAATCCTAATCGAACAATCGAATACAAAAATCATTTTGAAGCAGATTTCACCCCTCTGCCTCGGAGGCCTAAAAATATTACTTCACCTCTATCCACCATTCCTCCTCTTTATTCATCGCAGCAACCTATTCAGGAAACAAAATATGAGCACTTGCAACAACTGAAAACTGTCATACCCCGTGATTGCCATGCATTTTACGATAATTTTAAAAAGAAATAGCTTGTGACTTAAGCAATCTTATGTGATTTAATCAATCTTTATTTTTGTTGGGCATGATTATAAGTTTAACTTTTTAACTGATACTTTTTTTTTTTAAATCTTTATTTATTTAGGGACTTTTATTCCAGGGAATATGTCAGTCCCGTAGTTCCTTTCTTAAAAAACTAAAAACAACAATATCTTAGTCTTGAAACGGTTCTAAGTACAAATAACAATAAATCTTAATAAGATAAAAAAGGAACTACCGCCGCGCAAACAAATTGTACAAGTCAAGTGCAGCATCTGATGTGGGATAAGCTAAGACAGACAAAAAAGTACCAAAATTTAGTAAATTAAGCTTATGTCTGCGCACCAACTGATACTTAATCTCTAAGTTAAATTGTTAAAAATATGAATAACTAGCGACCCGCCCCGGCTTCGCACGGGTGCAATGCTGATATTAAATACACTACAGAAAAACTGTGAACGTTGTTTATAAAAACAGCGGCCCGCTCCGGCTTTGCACGGGTATAAATTATATAGCCTATGTGATTAAAATCGATCCAGTAGTTTTGATTTATTCATTAATGCCCGTGGCCCGCACGCGTTAAATTTGGAGTGAAACAATCCCTCTTTCCCTATACCATGAAGATTTCCTGCTATCTTTGGAATATCTAAATTCATACACTACATTTTTACTTATTTACTTTTTAGATTTTTAACTATTTATTTTATTTTTACAACATATTACAGAGTCACTACATAGTATAAAACAAAGTCGCTCTTGCCGCACCGGGCGGCCGGCCGGTACCGCCGCAAACGCTACGTCCCGCAATTTTTAAATCTGTAATATCTTCGAAAATATTCACTTAAATCACACGGTGTAATCTATATTAAATGAACAATGTATTAAAGGTATTTAATTGGTTAAGGATTAATGCTGTATTGATTAAAATCGCTTCGAAAATTAGCCATTATTTGTCGTAAAAAGTAAATGACAAAAAAAAGTTATTGTGGGTTATCCTTATGAGATAGATATACAGGGTGGAATTTTGTAATGCCACCTGGAGGGAAAGTAGCCTTAATACTGCAGATAGAAAATTTTACTCAAAGGAAACATTCCTTTATTTTTGAATAGAAAGCAAACTGCATTCAAAGATTTTCGAAAATTCTCTTCTTAAAAAAACCATACCTTAAAGAAACCATATTACATGTTACGAGAGCTTTAATTTAAGATTTCTTGGTTTTCCTTTCATTTGATTTATCATGTTTATTAGAGAGGTTTCATCGTTATAATTGACCCTAACGATCGGTGCAATAAAAGTACAGGGTATAATTTTTTCCGATTTTAGCCGATTCGATTCCCGGGTGGGAGAAGAGAATTTTCGAAAATCTTTGAATGCAGTTTGCTTTCTAATCAAAAATAAAGGAATGTTTTCTTTGATTAAATTTTCTATCTGCAGTATTAAGAGTACTTCCCCTCCAGGTGGCATTACAAAATTCCACCCTGTATACCATCTCGGACTTTTCTGTAGACCTTTTCAATGTGTACAATACTTAGTACATTATTTTGATAAAACTCGTAGGGTTCAGCCTGCGTTTGCAATGTAAGCGGAAAAAATGTAATTATTTACGACATCACATTAGAAACCTCAAAAAAACAGTACTTCTCCACTATTTAATGGATGTTATTATACATATAAACCTTCCTCTTGAATCACTCTATCTATTAAAAAAAACCGCATCAAAATCCGTTGCGTAGTTTTAAAGATTTAAGCGTACAAAGGGACATAGGGACAGAGAAAGCGACTTTGTTTTATACTATGTAGTGATTATTAAAGGAGAGAGATGAAAATATTGTCTCTAGTTTTTTTAGTTAACGTTATAATTTTGAGACTGTTTGATTATTTTGTTCCTAATTAAAGACTTTATTTTGTTTAATAATTATGTATGGTTTTTATTTGATAATCTATACAGGCTGTATTTTTCATTTACTTCAAACTTCAGGTGGTTGTCACAAAAGTCATAAATAATCAATTGAAAGTACAGTACCGGGCAAAACTAATAAGGGCTGATTTTTTTTTGTTGTTGAAATTTTACCGTATTTCAGAATTAAACCCTTAATTCAATACAAATGAAAGAGAATCACCCGACCGCAGTTTACGCGCGTACACACACATCGATGAGCAGATGTGCGTGAATTCAATGACGCGCGAGTATCGTGCGCCGAGAAGTGACCTTGGCGACCCTTAGCAATAATTTTACGTAATTTTATTTCGAAAATCACCCACATTCTTGTCATTCCGTTTGATAATAACTCATTTGAAGCATCAGTTTACTACGAAATCTTATTAATGACAGTAATACTAGACGCCATGAAAAGTTCACTGACCTGCTATCAGATGTTAAATTTAAGTTTTGCTTTATTGCTATCGTTCACCCTAACTTTTCGTAGTCATTTTGTTTTTATTTGTGGATTAAATTGGCTCATTTGAAGTTTTCCTCAAGACCGGTAATAATACATACCCCGATCTACGTAGGTAGTATGAAAATGTTTTCTAAAGGTTTGCTAGTTAAATGTAAGTAAGTGGTGATACTTTTGGAATCAACTTATTTACATTAATAAAATCGATTAGTTAACAAGTAATAAATAAATTACCTACCTACTTACGAGTATGTTACCCGGATGTACCTATTGTTCCACCTTCTTGCCACCTTCACACTCTTGGCACAATGGAGCACAACTTAGCTGGTTTTCCTTCAGCTTAGGTACGTAAAACTAACACAATCGTTTTTAGTGTCGAAAGCACTAATGATCCTGGCACGTGATTCTGTAACACTTGTCACACAGGGTCTCGGCGACCCGATCCAATATTCACCAAACTTTTCGACCTTAGTGAACGGGAACTGTCTCCACTGATGGCATACAGGCGAGCCATCTTCTCCAACTCGACATAAGAGTAATTGTCCGTCGTCTTGTACTTTGTATCGAATGCCGTCTCAACAATGCACGTACCTAGAAGCGGAATTTGCAAAACGCATGCACTGCGATGACACAAACACACGACTGTCGGTTCGGGGTCGGGGTGCCGCCGGCCGCCTGCGAAGCGCGGCGCGGGGTGCGGGGTGCCGGGCGGGGTGCGCGGGACGCGGGTCCTTGCCTTGGATTGGTTGGGGTGCGATGGATTGCCTACAAATTTGTTGAATGGATCATTGCGTACGCGTTGTGTACGTGAATGTTTGCGTTTGTTTGTGTGTGAAAGCGCGATAGGGCTGCTGTAACATCACTAATTAGTAAGATAGTAAGCATCTACCTCACTATTAATTGTCTATCATATATAGTCTGTGGTCTGGGTTCATTCCGCCACTGCATTGTCTAACTCTGTCCTGTATATATGTCTGACTGCAATTAAACATTGAAGATCAAACCTTCTCTTTATTTATCATCCACCTAATATGGTGTCAGCAGTGTAAAAGAAACCGAAGAAAGTCTGGTATCAAAATTCTGAAGATTGTCGAAAAAAATGCAAAGTCAAGGTGGTCAAGGTGGCGGCGTCGTCCGTAGTCAAGATGGCGAAGGAGAAAAAAGTTTAAATTCTCAACTCAAGCCATTGAATATTTCGTCGGATCCAGCCAACAACAATGCCGAGTCGTGGAAACGCTGGTGGCAGCAGCTAGAACTTTATCTGCTAGCTACGGGCCTGGACAAGTCTAGTGAAAAACGAAAAATCGCAATTTTACTCCACTTAATTGGTGAACGTGGATTAAACATATTTAACACGTTCAATTTAAAACTCGATGGCAGCACGCTCAACGAAGTTAAATCCAAATTCGACAATTACTTCGAGCCCCGAAGAAATGTGACCATGTGCAGATATACATTCTTCACACGTCGGCAGGAAAAATCCGAAAGCATCGAAGAATTCCTCACGGATTTGGAGATTAAAAGTAAAAGAAGAAGAAGGGCTCATCAAAGATATTTTTATTGCAAATTTAAATAATGACTTGTCACATGTTCGTCAAAGATTACTGCAAGAACCTGATCTAACATATCAGAGGATGCAAGAGCTAACAAAAACGCTCATAGTCGCTCAGCAGGATGCTGAAAGAATCATCAAAGACAGCAGTGTCCCTGGTGAAAATGTCATGCATCTCAGTCGGAGGAGCCGTGGTCGAGGAGACAGTCGACAGCGAGCTTCCAGTCGCAGGTCAGCTTCGAACAGCAGTCGCAAGACAACGTCAGCGTCGAACAAAGAACACAGCAGCTCGAGGACGTGTGGTCGCTTTTTTTTTTTTTTTTTTTTTTTTTAGCGTGGTAAAATCATCAAATGAGTCCTCCCACCCCGGGCAGGGCGGGAGGGACTGTCAGACTTGTACTGACTAAAATCCACGGTGTCCTTCAGTAGCCCTTTATGTACCGGGGTCACGGTGAGGAAATAATCCCGCAACCCCGGCAGGCTTTGGCCCTCTGAGAGGGGGGCCCCGTCATTATGCTGACGCTCTTTGAGGCGCGCGTGGGACACAACGCGCCGTCGACCCGGGCATGGTCCTTGGTCGGGCAGCGAGTTGCCCTTTACTCGCTGCCCGCATGCCCGCGCCTACGGTGGCCGGAGATCATCAAGCGACGTCCGTCGCCGTGGGCGCCTACCACTGCGGCTGGGGCGGAGGGAGGACGCTGTCCTCTCTCGCTCGCGGCCTGCCTCCTCCTTGACGAGCATTACTGCCTCGCAGAAGGAGCTGACCGCTTCCCACTCCGTCTCGCCCCGCAGCATGGCCGCAACCAATGCCGGGCGCGAGAGGTCTCCGCCTATCGCAGCCGTGAGGACACGTCGGTGCTCCGCCCAAGCTGGGCAGTCTTGCACCGTATGCTCCACCGTGTCCTCCGGGCGATCTTCGCAGTGGTGACACCCAGGCGTCTCCTCCTTTCGCATCAGCCACAGGTACCTCCCGAAACTTCCGTGTCCGGTGAGGACCTGCGTCATGCGGTAGGTCAGGACGCCATGACTTCTCTCCAGCCACTCCTCAAAGAGGGGTCTTACCGCCGCAATTGCGGCGTGCCCGGACGTGTGGTCGCTGTGGGCAGTCTCATCGGTTCAAGTGTCCAGCCAAAGCAGTCCAATGCAGGTCATGTAAATCTTTGGTCATTTTGCTAAATATTGTCTCAAGAATAAAAAAGTCAGTCAGTTGCAATCGTTTAATTCAGATAAAAGTTTTGTTGGTATGATAAACAGTCAATTAAAGTCGAGTCAAAGTCATAAAAGTCTGTTGGGTACATTGGGTACACATAGCAGTCAGTCTAGTCAGTCACACAATATATACAGGGCACACGGTGGATCACGGATGGGGACAACACAGTCAAATCCCAATGATGAAAAATGTGACAGTAATTCTGAGAGACATAGTCAATTTTCCAATTTATATTATCTCTGTGATGAAGTCAGTGACAAATCTGAGAGATCCAAAATTTGTGTAGATCTCAGTGATGAAAATAGTCACATGTCTGAGAGATTAGTCAGTCAAATTCCTCATTCATATAACTATCTCTGTGATGAGAATAGTGACAATCATTCTGAGAGATATGAAAATCTCTGTGATGAGATTAGTCACGTATCTGAGAGATGTCAAATAGTCCAGTCAACTAGTCAAGTCAAGTCAAACAGTCATAATAAAAACATCTCAAAGATGAATGTTGTCACGGGTCTGAGGGATTAAAAAACACACAGGATCATCATTACAGAAATTGCAGTCAGACATACATCAGTCAGTATAAACAGTCACCCAACAAAGCAATAGTCAGTCACTCAGAAGTAAAATATTATGTCAACACTTTGCAAAATAATTTTTCAAAGAAGTCATGGGAAATTAACTTGTCACTAGGAAGTAAACAAATTACATGCATCATAGACTCTGGTGCAGATGTCAACTTAATGTCGAAACAAACATTTAATTATGTCAAACGTCAAAACAAACTGTCAATGTCACTTGTCAAATGTAATGTCAATGTCACAGGATTTGGTGGAAAATCCATTCCGATTTTAGGCAAAGTCAATATAAATTGCAATTTGTGCATAAATAATCGTAAAGTCGTTGAATCAATAACGTTCATAGTAACTAAATTAGATTGTCCAAATGTTCTTGGTCTACCAACTTGTGAAAAGTTAGGTTTAATAAATCGTGTCTTTTCAGTATCTAAACAAAATTTTTGTAAACAAATTCTTACACAATATAATGATGTTTTTCAGGGTCTTGGGTGTCTACCTCCAGTCTGTCATCTTAAACTCAAGCCTGATGCAGTACCATGCGTGGATCCTCCAAGGAAAGTTCCATTTGCTTTACTAAAGAAGCTACGTGAGGAGTTGGATCGCATGGAGGAAATGAAAGTCATTGTCAAGGTTACAAAACCAACAGAGTGGGTTAACTCAGTCGTCATAACTGTAAAAAGTTCAGGTCAGTTAAGAATTTGTCTAGATCCTAGAAATTTAAATAAGAACATTATGAGAGAATTTTATCCATTAAAGTCAATTGATGAGATTAGGTCTCAGCTTGAAGGAGCTGTATGTTTTTCTCATTTGGATGCGTTCTCTGGATTTTGGATGCTACGTTTGGATGAATATAGTTCTGAATTATGTACTTTTCAAACACCATTTGGTAGATATAAGTATTTAAGATTACCTTACGGAATAAATGCCTCATCTGAAATATTTCAAAGAGTTATGATGAATTTATTTGGTGATATAGAAGGAGTCTTAATTTTCATAGACGATATATATAAAAAACTGAAAGATGAGATTACTAACTCACCAGTTTTAGCTCATTATAATCCCAAGATTCCATTAGTCTTGTCAGTCGATTCGTCAAAGTCAGCTTTAGGTGCAGTCATTTTGCAGAAAAATAAACCTATTGCATACAGTTCAAAAACTTTAACTGAAACCCAAGAAAGATATGCTCAAATTGAAAAGGAGCTACTAGCTATTCAATTTGGTTGTGAAAAATTTCACCAATATGTATATGGTAATAGAGTCACAGTACACACTGATCATAAACCATTAGTCTATTTGTTTAATAAACCATTACATGATGTACCAGCAAGATTACAACGTATGATGTTAACTTTACAGAAATATGATTTAGAAGTCATACATGTCCCAGGTAAAGAAATGTATATATCAGATACATTGTCAAGAGCAGCTTTAAAAGACCATTATATACCTGAAAATGAATCACAAATGTCTTGTCATGTCAATTTAATGTATTCCAATTTAGCAATCACTAAAGAATACAGCACAAAATTAGCAAAGGAAACCAAAGTTGATGAATCCTTGCAATTATTGAAAAAATATTATAATGAAGGTTGGCCAAAAAGTAAAAACCATGTCAGTCTATTGGTAAAACCATTTTGGAATATTCAAGGAGAAATCCATGTTATTAAAGATTTAGTTTTCAAAGGTTCAAAATTAATAGTACCACAGTCAATGTACAAAGAAATGTTAGATAAGATTCATAAAGGTCATCAAGGTATAAATAAATGTTTAAAATTAGCAAAAGAATCTTTGTATTGGCCAAATATGTCAAGTGATATAAAGAATTTAGTAGAACAATGTCTTGTATGTGCAAAATTCAAACCATGCAATCAAAAGGAACCACTACAAAATTTTGAAATATGTAAATATCCATGGCAACAAGTCGGTATTGATTTAATGCATTTTGATAACTTAGTTTATTTAATTGTCACAGATTATTACTCAAAATACATAGAAATTGCTTTATTAAATAAAAACAGTACATCTCAAAATGTTATCACTCATTTAAAGTCTATTTTTGCTCGTCATGGAATACCATTGTCATTAGTGTCAGATGGTGGACCTCCTTTTCAGTCAGTTGAATTTAAAAAATTTATGTTAGAATGGGACATAGAACATATTGTTACTAGTCCATATCATTCACAGTCGAATGGTCAAGCAGAAAGCTCAGTCAAAATTATAAAAAATATGTTGAAGAAATGTAAAGAAAACAAATCAGATCCATATATAGCTTTATTACAATATAGAAATACACCTAAAAATAATTTGTCATCACCAGCACAATTACTAATGTCTAGAAACTTAAGAGATAACATCCCAGTGTCATACAAAAGATTAAAACCAAAAGTAGTAACTTTTAAGGATTATAAAGACTCAGTCAAGAAAAATAATGAAAATAAAACAAAGTATTATAACAGAAATACAAAGCCTTTGTCAATATTGTATTACAATGATCATGTCTATTTTAAGAGAAATCCTAAAAGTGACTGGGAACAAGCTATTGTTAAACAAAGATTGTTAAATAATAGGTCATATGTTGTTGAGGATGTCCATGGTGTAAGGTATAGGAGGAATAGAATTCACTTAAGACATAAGTATTCAAACAATTTTTCAAACCCTCCTATGCAATCCAACTCGTCACAGGGGAGAGAGGAAGGTGACAGACAGGAGTCGTCTGGGCAACAAGATTCCTCATCTCAAAAATCCTCAAGTGTATTATCTAAGTCAGGTCGTATTGTAAAACCTACTAGAAGGTTAATAGATGAAATAGATTAAGTTGCTATGTCATAAATAATGATAAATGTCATAGATAACAATGTTAAATAAGTGTAACTATAAGTATCTTTAAGTATCTTGTCATTGTATAGTTGCATAGCATAATATATCTTTTAATTGTTTGTCAGGGGTCTAATTAGAACTCAACAGGGGGGATGTTGTAACATCACTAATTAGTAAGATAGTAAGCATCTACCTCACTATTAATTGTCTATGATATATAGTCTGTGGTCTGGGTTCATTCCGCCACTGCATTGTCTAACTCTGTCCTGTATATATGTCTGACTGCAATTAAACATTGAAGATCAAACCTTCTCTTTATTTATCATCCACCTAATAAGGGCTAGTATCAGACGCGCCGCTTTTAAATACGGCTGGTTCACACTTACGGATTTCAGTAAAAAGGAAAAATAAATTTAAAAAATACCTACCTATTTTATTGCTGTTTTGAGTCGAGAATCATTAGTATAATGACGTCCTTGGATTTGAATATTTTGCGGATCTACACCCTGATACATATAAAAGAACAGGGGTTTTTCTTTTGACTCGACCACAGCCGAAACCGCTAAACGCAGAAACTTGAATTTTGGAGAACATTTGCAGTCTATCATGTAGATTGGCAATAAGACGGGATTTTGCGAAAATCCTCCTGTAAGGGGGTGAAAAGGGGTGAAAACGTTTGTATGAAAAATCTTATTCCTTGGGTTTATAAACTTGAAACTTACCACAAATAAGAACACCAGTAAATAAATAATATTAGCACCACTATTTTTTTAAAACTACCCTCCATTGGTAATCTAGACGATGTTAAAGATTGTATGGGAAAATCATAACGCGTGAGCTGATGAATTTGAAAATCTGTATTTATATACTAGATAAGAATTAATCAAACACGTGTTTTTGGATTTTTCGAAAATCACCCCCCAAGTTGGTGAAAAGGGGTATTCAAGTTTTAAGGGGAGGATATTAAACCACTAAACGTAGAAACCTACATTTTGGATAGTAGTTACAATTTATAAAGTAGATGAGCATTATGAAAGGATTTTGCGAAAATCTACCTCTAAGGGGGTGAAAAGGGGTGAAAACCTTTGTATGTAAAATCTTATTTCTTGGGTTTATAAACTTGGTACGATGAGTATAAGTAAATAAAAACGATGGGCATTATTACTTTTTTTGAAACTACCCTCTTTTTTTAGGTTTTCCGAAAATCACTCCCTAAATTAGTGAAAAGGGTGGCGGATTTTACTGCTTGCTTCGATAAACTCAAAACTTGACATAAATTATCTCTCAATCGAATAAAGGATGCGTATTTCAATTTATATTTCATAAATCAACCCCTGACGGGGTGAAAATCGGAAAATCAGTTTATTTACTACGATTGATTGTTTGTTTGTTTGTATTTTTTAGATTTTCCTTTAAGGAGGGTGAGCGGGAATTAAATTCACTGAGTTTGAAGTTAGAAACACGCGCAGACGAAGTCGCGGGCAAAGTGCTAGTAATGTTAATAATTGCATTTTGCAGCATTTATAATCTAAGTAAGTTTGTAAGAGAAATAATGTTCCCTATTCATTTCTTCTAATTATGTTTTCGTACTCGTTGATGGATATTTGTTTTTTTTTTTTTTTTAATTAATATATACCATTTGTGATTGAACTTTATCATTTAAATACTTAATTTTGTTAAATAAATGATTGATTGAGGTTGTGGCATTATTTATTAAATTTACAATTTCACGTAAGTACTGTCTATAATCCAAAATTGTTTCAAACTACACAGCGTAAGTGACTTTTTAATTAAAATATTGATAATATTGACTTCAAAATTAGTACATTCTAAGAGAGAAAACAAAATGATCCTCTACTCAAGTTCAGTCAAAGATCGGTCGATTAGTCTTTTAGAAAATTAGTTTTTTGTCTCTCCTGTAAAATCAGTGAAAGTGTAGTTACGCAGTATTTGACAATGTTAGTAACGCGTCATTGGACTATCAACGACGTTATGTTGCTTCATCTACGATCACAACACATCTTAATACTGATAGTAACGTATCTGTAGATTTGTGTGGCTAAATGTGTGGATGTTTGTTACTATCTCACACAAAAACTGCTGTTTAATTACAAATTTTATTTCCTAGATCAACACACATGCTACTTTTAATTTCGTTATCATGTTCCCGTGTTACCTATATTACCTGACATACTTATCCCAAACATACTTTATTTCGGGCACGCCGCAATTGCGGCGGTAAGACCCCTCTTTGAGGAGTGGCTGGAGAGAAGTCATGGCGTCCTGACCTACCGCTTGTCGCAGGTCCTCACCGGACACGGAAGTTTCGGGAGGTATCTGTGTCTGATGCGAAAGGAGGAGACGCCTGGGTGTCACCACTGCGAAGATCGCCCGGAGGACACGGTGGAGCATACGGTGCAAGACTGCCCAGCTTGGGCGGAGCACCGACGTGTCCTCACGGCTGCGATAGGCGGAGACCTCTCGCGCCCGGCATTGGTTGCGGCCATGCTGCGGGGCGAGACGGAGTGGGAAGCGGTCTGCTCCTTCTGCGAGGCAGTAATGCTCGTGAAGGAGGAGGCGGGCCGCGAGCGAGAGAGGACAGCGTCCTCCCTCCGCCCCAGCCGCAGTGGTAGACGCCCACGGCGACGGACGTCGCTTGATGATCTCCGGCCACCGTAGGCGCGGGCATGCGGGCAGCGAGTAAACGGCAACTCGCTGCCCGACCAAGGACCATGCCCGGGTCGACGGCGCGTTGTGTCCCACGCGCGCCTCAAAGAGCGTCAGCATAATGACGGGGCCCTCCTCTCAGAGGGCCAAAGCCTGCCGGGGTCGCGGGATTATTCCCTTACCGTGACCCCGGAACATAACAGGCTATGAAGGACACCGTGAATTTTTGTCAGTAGAAGTCTGACAGTCCCTTCTGCCCTGCCCGGGGTTGGAGGACTCATTTGATGATTTTACCACGCTAAAAAAAAAAAAAAAACATACTCTATTTCGGCATACAGTAGTAATATTAACATCATTTGTGAAGGTGAAATTATTAGAAAGAGGCAAATGTTCTAAAAATACTTAAAAACATAACGAAACATAGTAATAATTCCAAAAAATAACTAATAATAGTTGTCATGGTTTTATATGACGCGCGAGAATGTTACGTTTCATTACGCGTTTTAGATGTTATGTGATTAACCGACTTTCAAAAGGAGGAATTTCTCAATTCTGATGTTTGTATGTTTTTTTAAACCCTGAGACTGTATCAGTCTTATTACAAAAACAACGCAAAACCTTGGTTTTTTTTTTTTTTTTTTTTTAGCGTGGTAAAATCATCAAATGAGTCCTCCAACCCCGGGCAGGGCGGGAGGGACTGTCAGACTTCTACTGACTAAAATCCACGGTGTCCTTCATAGCCTGTTATGTTCCGGGGTCACGGTAAGGGAATAATCCCCCTCTGAGAGGGGGGCCCCGTCATTATGCTGACGCTCTTTGAGGCGCGCGTGGGACACAACGCGCCGTCGACCCGGGCATGGTCCTTGGTCGGGCAGCGAGTTGCCCTTTACTCGCTGCCCGCATGCCCGCGCCTACGGTGGCCGGAGATCATCTTGCGACGTCCGTCGCCGTGGGCGCCTACCACTGCGGCTGGGGCGGAGGGAGGACGCTGTCCTCTCTCGCTCGCGGCCTGCCTCCTCCTTTACGAGCATTACTGCCTCGCAGAAGGAGCTGACCGCTTCCCACTCCGTCTCGCCCCGCAGCATGGCCGCAACCAATGCCGGGCGCGAGAGGTCTCCGCCTATCGCAGCCGTGAGGACACGTCGGTGCTCCGCCCAAGCTGGGCAGTCTTGCACCGTATGCTCCACCGTGACCTCCGGGCGATCTTCGCAGTGGTGGCACCCAGGCGTCTCCTCCTTTCGCATCAGACACAGGTACCTCCCGAAACTTCCGTGTCCGGTGAGGACCTGCGTCAAGCGGTAGGTCAGGACGCCATGACTTCTCTCCAGCCACTCCTCAAAGAGGGGTCTTACCGCCGCAATTGCGGCGTGCCCGGCCGTCGGTCGCGACAGTCGTTCCTTCCATACTGCCCTGAGATCGCGCCGGAGGTCTTCGCGCCGCGCCTCGACTTCGCGGGGCAGCGGGGTCACGCCCCGGCGCTGCGCCTCCACGCGCCACTCATAGACGCGCTGGAGGGCAGTCGCCTCCAGATCCCAAGGCAGCAATCCAGCAAGCAGGTTGGCCGATTCGCTTGCAATCGTGCGGTATGCCCGGATCATTCGGATAAAACCTTGGTTTAGACCAGGACTATCAAGTCTAGGCTTAAGTGCAAAACCAGGGTTTAAAATTATCTCTATTACAAAACATAAATAAACCTTAGACTTCGTAGTACCGTCATTTGAACCGTAGTCTAAATGCCAACCACAGATTAATACAAATTTCATTCGTTCATCATGATAATCATTCGATTGCAACGTTCCGTTTTACCAGAAAATAGAATTTATTGATAATTGTTTATGATTAATTAATGTTTAGAGATATTTAAAATATTGTTATGTCGGTATTTTTATAGATCTAAATATAAGTCATTTCCTTTACAGCAGTTTGATTTTTTAAGCAATTATTATTTAATGTTGGATTCTTCTCATAACATCTAAAGCGCGTAATGAAACGTAACATTCTCGCGCGTGTTACACGCAGCTGCATAAGGGGAATCGTCAACTCAGCACCCAATAATTTTATTATAGAAACATAATATGTTGCAATTAAACGAACGACGGAAACAGCGAGCTGAGATAGCACTTTCTGTCGCACAGACCTAGATTTCTCAATTATTGTACAACTGTAAAATTCCATTCCATATTCATACTTCGAATAGGCACGTAGGCTATTTTTAGATTTAATATAATTAATGTAATTCTTTTACTTTAAAATAAATTTAGTTAAATCATTTTTGGTTTTTTTTTAAATCCTCCGATCGCAGCTAACGTAATTGGTGCAGTCGGTAGGATATTCGCGGGACGGTTCGCGAGCTTAGGGATATCTAATATCGACATCCGCGTACGCGAATCGCCTGGGTGGCTATCGAGCCCCGGCGCCGACTATCCGATCCAGCTGCAGTTCCGGAAGAAGAATCCAGACTTCGATTCACGAGAGAACCAGAGAAGAAATTTTTGTAAGTACACTTGAATTGTTCCTGTGTTGCTTCCTATTTATTTATTTATTTATTTATAAAAAGGTACAGTTACAGAATACAGACTAGTTATAGTTAAGATTACATAACACGATACCATTTTTAAATCTGCACTCCAATTACTACTGTACACAACATTTAAGATTTATACATCTTCATAAAGAGGTTACCAAAAAGAAAAGAACATTACAAAAAAGATAATAATTAAATAGTTTGAAACAGTATTACAGCAACATTAAACAAGTAGCAGCACCTACACAGTTTATCTATTGGCGAGTAAACAAATTACGTAAAGATTCCATAAAACTACCGTGACTATGCGCAAATATATCAACATGAGAACATATATCATTATATTGTCTACACATTCGGAATAATGGGTTATTATGGGATACATTATTATTGCATGTTGGTATTCGAAACAGCTGCTGCGCGCACAGATCGAGTAGGTACCTTCAAGTGTAACTGACTTAGGAGAGTGCTGGTAAATGAGCCATTACAAATCTTATAAAAGGTGGACATATCACTCATCCATCTCCTTTTATCCAATCCAACCATGTTGAAATGATGAAGTCGAGCTTCGTATTCGGGTACTTTACGCCGTAAGCCGTATTTGGTACTTAAGCTTCTGACAAACCGCCTTTGAACAGATTCTATACGGTCTACGTGAGTTTTATATATTGGAGCCCACACAGATGCGCAGTATTCAACAATATTCCTAACTAAAGAACAGTATAAAGTTATCAGTGAAGTAGCCCGTCTAAAAGGTTTTGTGTTCCGGAGCACGAAAGATAACATACGGTTAGCCCTATTGCAAACCTGATCATAATGTGGCCTGAAAGACATAGTTGAATCAAAGATTACACCCAAGTCACGAATTTCTTTCACCCTATCTATTACTATGCCCTTAATGTGATAGTTGAAATTGAGTGGTGTTTTCATTTTAGTAAATGATATAAATGGTGTTTTTATTCCTAGTATCACCCAACTTCCAAAATTTTTCACCCGAACTCCCAGGAGCCCTCATCACGTACGGCTCGCTGGAGTGCTATAGATAACAGTAGAGATTTAAATAGTGATAGAGAAGATAATTTAAATATGTAGTAGTATAAATAGTTTGAATATGGCCCACGATCCCGACACAATTTTCAAGACCCTTCGTATGGTCCCGGAGTTCGATGGGAATCCAAATGTATTGACTAGATTTGTTAGAATATGCGATCAAATAGTGACTCAGTACGTTAGTAATGCCCCAGGTAGCGAGTTAAACAACTTGTGCTTATTAAATGGCATCTTAAATAAAATAAAAGGCTCTGCCGCTTGTACCATCAATTCCAACGGCATACCTGACAGTTGGCAAGGGATTAGAACAGCTTTGATTAATAACTTTTCCGATCAACGGGATGAGACAGCTTTGTATAGAGACCTTTCTTTAGCTACGCAGGGAAATAAAACACCTCAGGAATTTTATGAGGAATGCCAAACTTTGTTTAGTACGATGATGACGTATGTAACATTACACGAACAAATTCCTACGACAGTGGAAGCGAAACGTACACTGTACAAAAAAGTTACTATGCAGGCTTTTGTTAAAGGATGAAAAGAACCATTAGGATCCCTTATACGATGCATGCGTCTCGATACCATCGAAAAAGCCCTTGAATACGTACAGGAAGAACTTAACGTTATATATTTACAGGAACGTAGTGAGGTCTCAAAATCCACTACGCAAAAGAATTCTAACCCTGTAACACCTCATAGCACAAACACCAATCCAGTCGCTCCTCGTTATAATAATTTCGCGGTACCAATTCCCAATTGGCCCAATCCCATAGGAATTAGACCCAACCAACTACCATCGCCACAACCATTTAGATTAAATCCAAACTTTATTAATCAGCAGCCTCAAAATCGCATGCCTAATCGTAGCCTAAGCTGTAGAAAAATATTTTCCGAATTTTCCTTTAAATTATGACCCATTTGAAGTTACCAATGTACACACGCAGTTAGTAAAAATATTTTTTCTATAAATTTACCTTGCTTTGCGGAATTTAACGATCCTGAGTTTAATAAGTTATTTATATATCGTTTTCATGATTATTTCGATGGTTTAATTGGTTTAGATTTGCTAACTAAATGGGAGTCTAAGATAGACCTAAAAGATCAGAGGTTAATAACGCGCACATCATCTAATCCCATCCGTATGTACAATTCCTATAATGTTAACTTGTATGAAGACATCATACCTGCTCAATCTTCTAAATTAGTTAAAATACCGATCGACACTCCAAACGGTGCGGCATTAGTTAGTGAACAGACTAATGTTCTCGTGTGTCGCACTCGTGAGCGGACGTGTGAGCAAGTGAACGCTGTGTCGAAACGTTGTGTTATCGTAAAACGCCGTCGCGATGTCAAATGTGCGAAAAACCCCAACTAAAGATCCTAAGTATTTATCGGATCCAAACTTACCGTCGACAAAAGATGGTGAATGGGTCGCCGCAAGGCAGGGCAAGACGAAGAGAGATGATAATGAATCGGATAGCGACTCCGGAGGAATATCGCATGAGAGAAGGAGATTTAAGTCATGTTGTTCCACAAGCGTTCTGAATGAAACATTAACCTCATTCCGGGAAGAAATGAAGGCTATGCACACCTTGCTGACCACCATGAAACAGCAACAGGATGAAAACTACGCTGCTATCCAAAACGATATCGTGGAGATTAAAAAGGAGGTAGTGGACATAAGAAATAAAAACTGCGACACGGAAATATCTCTAAAAAAACTAGAAGATAAACAAAAAGAAATAGATCAATCGTACTTAAAACTGGATGAATCTAGCCGTAAAAATGAAAACAGAATGAAGGACTTGATTCAAAAAGGTATATTTCTTGAAAAATACAATAAGTCACTTGAGGATCGCATAGGATTGCTGGAGCAGAAGGAATTAAAGTTAAATGTTGAGTTAATCAATGTGCGTAAACAGGAGGGTGAAAATATCAAAGAAATAGTACAAAAGATTGCGAAGGAACTGAATCTTAGCGTAGATGGTATAGAAAAGGTATGGAGAGTCAGAGGCGAAGGAGTATGTCCACCGGTAATAGTTAAAATGTGTAACAAAGAAACACGCACCCAATGGCTTAAAAGAAGAAAACAACAGCTGACGAATCACTCGATTTACAATAACAACGATGATACCCGCATCTACATTAATGAAAACCTTACGCGTCAAATGCGACTGTTATTCTGGACTGCCAAACAAAAACTTAAGGATGAATTCAGGTTTATATGGATACACAACGGGAAAATTTTAATAAAAAAGAGTGAGGTTGAGAAGAAGGTTTATAATATTTGTTGTGAAAGCGACATAAATAAATACGTATCTGATAACAACGAAAACCGAAAGTAAACCACAAAAAGCTACCACCTACCGCAAAACCAAATAACAGCCAAAAAAAGTGATTACTGAATAATATAAAGGACAAAACGTAGACTCAACCTCAGTGACAAAGTTCTTGGGAGTGTATATTGACGACAAATTGACATGGAAATCTCATGCGGAAAACGTATGCCGTAAACTAAGTAAATCTTCCTACGTACTGTATAACCTCTCAAATAAAGTAAACATGGACACATTAGTTATAGCTTATCATGGATTAGTGGCGTCACTATTAAGATACGGTATCATATTTTGGGGTAACTGTAGTGAAAAGGAAAGAATATTTAGGGCTCAAAAACGATGCCTTAGATCAATGACAGGCTTAAAGTCCACCGAAAGTTGTCAACCTGTATTTAGGTCCCTAAAAATTTTGACATTACCTAGTTTGTATATCCTAGAAGTTGCCCTTTTCGTTAAACTAAATAAACACTTATTTACCTCTATGGTTGACTTAAGACAACGCTCAATACCAATAAGATCGCAGTATAAAAACAAATTGCACACAGGATGTCATAAAACAGCTTTATTAAAAAATAACATACTTTCCATGGGACCGCTTATATATAATAAATTGCCTGATAATCTGAAAGATCTACCAATAAACATGTTTAAAAAACAATTATCAAAACTATTGCTGGAGAAATGCTTTTATACAATTAAAGAATTCTTAGATTACAAAAATATCTAACGAAATTTCGAATGATAATAATTTATTTGATGATGATGAATGTTGATTGTAATATTGGAATAACCATGTCGACATTGAACTTATACTATTTATTTTGACTTCACATATTATTCTGACATCAAATATAATAATGACATTGCTTTTTTTATTTTTTATTTTACTTTATGAATATGACGTTATGTTCTACATTGTATGCGAAAGTTTTTTATATTTGATTCATTTGTTTTTGTTAATATTATTTGCTGCTCTGTTTCAAATTTTAACCTACGTTTTTAATAATTGTATTATTTTTATGTTTTATTAATTGATTTGGATCTAACTTTATTATTTAATTTTTTTAACTTTTATTAAACTATTATTATTTAACTTTATTATTGCATGCCGTAAGGCAAAATGTATCGGGACAATTCACAATTATTCCAACTTATATGTATACCTACATTATCGGCAAATAAATGGTTTCTTTCTTTCTTTCTACAACAAACATGAACGACGAAGCCCTTCATGATATTATATACACAAGATATGAACTTACTAAACAATGGGTAAACCATGTGACACAAAGTAAAGGTAAACTAAATATCATTCACATGAATATTTGCTCGTTACAAAAGCATTTTAATGAACTTCTTGTTCTTATAAGGGACTGCATACCTACATTAGACCTAATATGTTTAACCGAAATAAATATAAAGAAGGAAGAAATTTATAATTTTGAACTAGATGGCTACTGCTCACACTACGTAACAAGAGAGGAAAGAAGGGGAGGGGGTATTATAATTTATGTACAAAATAACTTGGAGTTTGAGATGATACAAAGTCATAAACTGTACTGTGAGTTAATTCATGGTCGAATAGCCACGAAAGGTAGAATAGTTGACTTAATAATTACTTACCGCCCTCCACAAATGAATAAAACACATTTTGTTTACGAAATTAAGAAGTTAATACAAGACATATCTCTTAGAAATGATGTGGTGTTTATGGGAGATTGCAACATAAACATACTGCTGGGGGAAACCGACTTACGCGCCAACGAATATCTAGACACCATGAGTGAGTTAGGTCTGGAATGTTGCATACGGGATGTTACGCGTGAGGTAGTGTTATTGGGGCGCCGAGTGTCGTCATGCATCGATCATAATTTTTGTGCGAAGTGTGCGACCAGCCGGCGAGCTGCACGCCTACGTACTGACTACTAAAATATCCGACCACTACATAACGGGACTCTCAATGGAAGTAGATAAACAGCTGATACCTCCTCGTTACCGCGCGACGCTCAATAATGAAACAGTTAGAAATAAACTATGCAATGTAGAATGGAGTAATCTCATGAATATTGAAGACCCTTTGGAACTGTATAGGCGAATGTGCGATATTTTTGGCGACATTTACAGCACGTCAATATCCCAAAAACTGACCAAACAACGGAAGTCTAATGTTTGGGTTGATAAAAAGTTGCAAAAATTACTTGAATACAAAGATGCATTGTTTCGAAAATGGAAAAGAGATCCTAAAAATATGGCACTTCGATTAGAATGTACAAAATTGAGAAATAAAACAAACAAAGCGGTAAATGTTGCTAGAAATACGCACAGGCGACTAGAAATAAAAGACTGCAATGGAGACATGAGGAAAATATGGGAGTGTGCGAACAAGTGGCTTGGTAGAAATAAGTCAAACATTGATGACGTAATACAAAAGTATCTTATTAGGAGTGACGAGACACTAGATAGCGTATGTAAAAAATTTTGTCAAACATTTACTAATGAAATTTGTTCTTTAAAACAGAAACACTCGTGTAACCGTTTATTTTACGAAAGATGTGAATATGTTAAGGAAAGTGATGTGAGTTTCAGATTTAAAAGTGTAAGTTCCAGAGATATATGTATAATAATAGATAAGTTAAACTGCAGCAAATCCCCAGGTTCCGATGGTATTAGAGTACAAGATTTAAAAATAATTAAGTACCCAATTAGCCAAGTAATTGCTCATTTCATAAATAAATGTATAGCGCATAAAGTATATCCCAATGAGTTAAAAATTTCAATTATTAGACCTATTTTTAAGGGGGGAAACCACAAAGAATACACAAATTATAGGCCTAACGCGATATTGAGCGTTATTAATAAAATTGTTGAGAAAGTAATCGTAGGGCAGATTACAGAATTATTAGAAAATAATAATATTTTAACAGATCACCAACACGGATTCAGACCAAATAGAAGCACAGCGACAGCGCTATGTAAGTTTACCAATGATGTAAATAGCTCATTAAATTCGAGGGAAGTGGTTTTATTAACATTTATTGATTTTAAAAAAGCCTTCGATACTTTGGAGCATGAGGCCTTGCTGCAGGCCATGGACGAGTGTGGAATACGAGGCCCTATAAAAGACTGGTTCAGGCAATATCTGAGTGAAAGGTATCTTAAAGTCAGGGTTAGAGGAACAGACAGTGAACTCTGTAAAGTCAACTATGGGGTGCCGATCGGGTCAGTTTATGGCCCGTCTGGGTATATTATGCACGTCAATAGTATGGTCAACATTATTAAAAATTGTAAAACCTACATGTATGCAGACGACACGTGCTTGGCATACAGTGGCCGGGACTGTGAACTGATTCAGTCGGCAATGCAAGAGGACCTCGATAGCATAGTTAAATGGGCACACGACAACGGCATTCTTATTAACTTAAATAAAACTAAATGTATGCTAATATCGTCTCCATATAACCGTTTAAGCAAAAATTTTAATATCTCGGTTAAGGGCCACTCGTACGAATGCCTCCATAATAATAAACTTAATTGTCAGTGTGAATGTCTTGAGCGCGTAGCAAAGTATAAGTACCTAGGACTGACAATAGATGAACGGTTTTCGTGGGATGCACACGTAGACAGTGTGTGCAGTAGACTGCGGTCAGTCCTAGGGAAACTTAGTAACTTAAAATATGTAGTCAGTAAGCGAATCCTGTACATATTGTATCACGCACTCGCAGATGCAACAATAAACTACGGGCTGGCCTCTTATGGACTAACTTTTCCTGTACATTTAAATAAAATTAAAAATCTTCAAATTCGATTGTTAAAATTACTATCAAGCAAAGCACTTAAAGAAAGCATTAATAAGGAGTACGATAAATTATTTAAAATACATCAAATACTACCAGTAAAATCAAAAGTTAAGTTAGCTATAATTTTAGGTCATCATATTAAAACAGAACACAAAATACTAAGAGTGTATAATAGGCCAACCCGTAAAGCAACACACAGGAATAAATACGTAGTCCCTAAATATAAAAACTACTTTGGTCAAAGAACTCAGCAATGGCTAATTCCAACAATTTTAAACGAATTTCCACCGCAAATGTCAACTGGAACATCTAAAAATGCCCTAAAAAATGTGCTTCGGAAACACTATTTGGGATTGTGTCCGTAGCATGTGAGCCAGCCAGACTAGCATGCGCGCGCGCCGTGTTGTTGTTCTGAGTGCTCGGGAGTCCGTCGTGGCGTCTCGTTCGTTTGGATTCAAAATACTTATCAAAGACTGATTAAATATTTTAAATTCAATATGGATAAGACAATCTGGATTGACTATCTTCGTAAAATAGAATTATTACATGAGCTTAAATATTTTAATATATCCACAGATGTAAAGGCGACCAGGGATGTCCTTCGCAGGCAGTATCGCAGTCTGTGTGGCTTGTTTCGAAGAGGTAGCATTAAACCAGAGGATTATGCAACCCCGGCAAGTTCAGAGGAGGTACGCTTATGCTTGGAACCTATTGAAGAGCTGTGCCTATTACATAGGGATTTAACAGAGGGAGATAGCTCCACTGTTAAGCGAATATTAGCTCGTTCGCAATATTATTTAATGAGAATTTCACGTGTGAAAGATAAATCACCGGAATTAATAGAACTTAAAAATAAATTGGTAACGTTGATAACATCTTTAGAGGATGGCTCTGAAGAAGATATGCAGTCTATTCATGATCCCTCCTCTGAAAATGAATCAGCAGAAAAAACACAATTAGTGGTTGTTAAAGATAGACCAATTAATCTGTGTTCTTTAAATTTAAAGTATGACGGTACTACATGTGTTAGGAGTTTTATTGAACGTTTAGAAGAGTTGAGACAGGCTCGAGGTATATCTGCAGATCGTGCATTGATTGCCTTTTCAGATCTTTTATATAAGTCTGCATTACATTGGTTTAGGTCATACAAACAAACCTTCACATCATATAAACATTTACTTGCTCGTTTAAGGGAAGATTTTGACATTCCTGATCTTGATTATAGGTTGACTCAGGAAATACGCTCCCGTACGCAGGCGAAGCACGAGACAATAATAATTTATTTGTCAATTATGCAGGGTATGTTTAATAGATTGTCTAAACGTCTCTCGGACGATGAACAATTAGAAATCCTAATGCACAACATAAGACCTGAATATATGAAGGAAATGGCTTTACTAGATATTAATTCCATTAAAGATCTACTTTTGTATGGTAAGAAAGTAGAACTTGCTCGAGCTAGGTCAGAACAATTTGTAGAACCTAACCTCTCAAAAGTGAAACTTAGTCAGGATTTTCAGCCTACGAAGAGAACTGATCATAAACCAAGGTCAGATAGGTCTGGAGAACCAGTTGCTGTTGTTGACACTCCTTCCACTTCACAAGCAAAGGGAAAAAAATGTTTTAGGTGTAACAGCACAAATCATTTCACAAGCAAGTGTAAAACTTCAAAAGAGTTGGTCTGCTTTAAATGTGGTGAAAAAGGCTTTAAAAGATTTAACTGTCCAAAGTGCTCAAAAAATTAATTAATGTGAGTCACAAAAATTTAGTTATTAATTTAACATCTTTCCCATTACATATTGATGTGGCTCACTTTGAAGCTAAGACACATGACATTCGACCACATTTATTGGTAAAAGTTTTAGATTTGGAAGTTTATGGTTTGCTAGACACTGGAGCGGTTTGCTCAATAATGGGGAATAATTGGCATAAATTATTTATGAAATATGGATTTAAATTAGTTAAGTTACCAAAAGGTCAAAATGTAAGGGCTGCAGATGGTTCAAGAATTCAATGTTTAGGTTTTATGCAGTTACCCACTAATTATTTAAATAAAATTAAAGTTATAAAATTTTACATAGTTCCCAACATAATTACTCCAATCATTTTAGGTATGGATTTTTGCAAAGCATTTTTGATAACTTTAGACAGCACATTAAATAATAATAAGATTTTTAGTATACCTGACAATTATATTAATTCAGTTAGCTTGGACCAAGGTTTAGAATGTTTTGATTCATTGACTTCTGAACAACAATTAATTCTACAGAAGGTCATTGAAAAATTTGATAAGATTAATACTGAAAAAGGAGGTTTAGGTAGGACAAAATTAATTACTCATAAAATAGACACAGGTAATAGCCCACCAATTAAGCAAAGATATTATCCTTTGTCACCTTCCAAACAATTAGCGTTGGAGCAGGAACTTGATAGAATGCTGCAACTTGGAGTTGTAGTGCCTTCTAACTCACCTTGGAATTCCCCAGTTGTCATGGTAACCAAACCTAATGGTAAACTAAGGCTTTGTTTAGACTGTCGAAAACTTAATGCCGTTTCTAAGGCTGATGCTTATCCTTTACCATACATCCATCAAATACTTGATAGCCTGAGAGATGCAAGATATTTAACTTCAATTGACCTGAGTGCTGCTTATTGGCAGATTGAATATGATAGTGTGGAGTCTGCTGAGAAAACTGCATTTACAGTCCCTAGACGTGGTCTCTTCCACTATACAACTATGTCGTTTGGTCTTGTAGGAGCATCTGCCACTATGCAACGACTTATGGATAAACTGTTTGGTCCTGAATTTGATAATAAAGTATTTGTTTTTCAGGACGATATCATTTGCATTTCCAGTGAATTTGATACACATGTTAAGTTGTTGGAAAAAGTATGCCAACGTTTAGCAGATGCAAACTTAACAATTAATATGAGTAAATCTCAATTTTGTAGAAAGGAACTTAAATATCTTGGCTACATGGTTGATAAGCAGGGTGTTCATACCGATCCCTCTAAGGTGGAAGTTATACTCAATTACCCCACACCTACCTCACCCAAAGAAGTAAAAAAGTTTGTGGGAATGACTGGTTGGTACCGTAGATTCATACAGGATTTTTCTAAAATTAGTAGACCACTTAGTAAATTAACTTGTAAGAATGTAAACTTTGAATGGACAGAGGAAGCAGAAGAGGCTTTTAATAAATTAAAATCAAATTTAGTCTCAGCTCCAATTATTAAATGTCCAGATTTTAATTTACCATTTTCAATTCAATGTGATGCCTCAGCATATGCTATTGGTGCCGTGCTGACACAGTCATATGACAATTTTGACCATCCTGTAGCATTCTGTAGTAGATTACTTAATAAGCACGAGGTTAATTACACTACTACAGTACGTGAATTATTAGCAGTCTTGTTTGCTTTAGAGCAATTTAGAATGTATGTTGAGGGTCAAAAATGTAATATAGTCACTGATCATGCATCACTACAATGGTTTTATAAATTAAAGAATCCCACAGGCAGGTTAGCTCGGTGGAGTATTCGCTTAAGCCAATTTGATTTTAATATCGTTCATAGGAAAGGTAAAGAGATGGTTTTACCGGATGCACTCTCAAGAATTAAAATAGAATCGTTAAACATATCTGACAATATCCAAGATAAATGGTATTTAAAAATGGTAGAAAATTGTGAAAAGTTTCCCCATAAATTTCCAAATTATTCTTTAAAGATGGTAAACTATTTCGACACTCAAAAATAAATATAATTTAACATCACAATTCACGTGGAAACAAGTGATTCCCAGTGATGATGTGGACCTCTATTAAAACAATTTCATGATGATCCCACAGGCGCCCACTTTGGTATATTAAAACTCATAAAAGATTAGCATTACATTATTTTTGGAAAAATATGTATAAAGATGTCGAAAATTACGTTAATAATTGTCAAACTTGTAAAGAGTACAAACCGGTAAATTCATCGAGACCTGGTTTAATGGGTAACCCTAAACAGTTACAAAGCCATTTGAAGCGATTTGTTGTGATTTGTTAGGACCCTTTCCTGTGTCCACTAAAAGGAACACAAATCTCTTAGTATGTTCAGATTATTTTAGTAAGTATGTTATGTTGTTTCCTATACGGAACGCAACAGGCAATGCTATTGTTAAAATTCTGGAAGAAAAAGTGTTTCTGGTGCATGGGATACCGAAATTTGTCTATGTAGACAACGGTCCGCAATTCATCTCAAAACAATTTAGAGATTTAATGTGCAAATATAATGTGCCTAATATTTACTATAATCCTAGGTATCACCCGCAGGTAAATCAGGCAGAAAGAGCCATTAGAAATGTTCTGTATGCGATTGCCTCATATGTGAAAACAAATCACAGGCAGTGGGACAATCACATACCAGAAATTCAGTGTGCACTGAACACCTCAGTTAACGAGTCAACTAAATTCTCACCTTACTTTCTTGTACATGGAAGAGAGATGTTTGTAGATGGTAAATTACATAAAGACTCTGAAGTGCCACAGCCTGATTCAGATCTATCAACTGTAGACCCTAGAATTCATGGTGATAACTTAAAAGAACTTAAATAAATTTTCCAGGAGGTTAGTAAAAACTTGAAACTTGTGCATGATAAAAATAAAAAGCACTATGACTTAAGAAAGCGACCTTTAGAATTTAAAGTAGGTCAAATTGTCTATAAAAGAACATTAACCTTGTCGGATGCTAGTAAAAACTTTACTTCAAAGCTAGCACCGCGCTTTATAAGAAGTGTTATTTCAAAAAAAACACTCACCTGTAGTGTATAGCTTAAAAGACATGCAGGACAAAGATTTAGGTAAATTTCACATTAAAGACATCTTAAAATATGAAGACTCCTAGTTTTATACATTATTGTTGTTGTTAATCCAATATTTGCACGAAATTAGCAATAGACGTGCAAATATTTAACTTGAAGAGGGATGGATGCATGTTGGTAGGGTATAAGGTTTTTTTTTCAAAATTAAATAGGTACCAATTTTATTAATAAGGAATGTTTGATGAAGTATGAAAGGAAACACAATAATTGTTAATTTAAAAGGGACTTAACACTTAATAAAACACATATCTACATTAATTAAAAGATAGTGTTTACTTAAAAACTTGACGAAGTATAAAAAAAACAATACTTTATAATTTAATACTTAATAAAACACCTATCTACATCAATTGGAGATAGGGTTTACTTAATAAATTTAAAAACTTAAATAAGTATTTGCCTATACTTTGGCTTAATACTTTGTAGATAACACTTATCTAAAAAGCCTTCGATTCAATCGAAACCTGGGCAGTATTGCAGTCCCTCCAGCGATGTCATATCGACTATAGGTATATCGAAGTGTTGAAGTGTTTGTATAGAAACGCCACCATGTCCATCCGACTTCAGGAAGAGAGCACGAAACCAATCCAATTGCAGAAAGGGGTGAGACAGGGAGACGTTATTTCTCCGAAACTGTTCACGAACGCGTTGGAGGACGTTTTCAAACTCTTAGAATGGAACGGATTCGGCATCAACATCAATGGCGAATACATCACTCACCTTCGTTTTGCCGATGATATAGTCATCATGGCAGAATCGTTGCAGCACCTCAATGCTATGCTCAGCGACCTCAGTATCGTTTCCCAACGGGTCGGCCTTAAAATGAACATGGACAAGACGAAAGTCATGTCGAATGTCCATGTGGCACCCGTACCCCTACCGTCGTATCTCCACGTTGTCGTCGTGGTGGGGCTTGCTAACTAAGAGGGATACACCGGGGAAAGGCGCGCCGCCTGGAGGATCGAGCAGCTAGCTCGAGCTTTCAGGCGGCGCGGGCCCAGTCGTCTGAGACTGGGTCAGGGGGGGGAAATGTTCACTTCCGGTACGCGTCTAGTCTATAGACGTAACCGTGAAGTGGACTGGGGAGGGAAATTCGGGGTTAGGATAGAGGAACTCACCTCTTTAAAAAAGTGAAATTTAACATGAAAAAGTGCTTTAAAGAAATATTACCCCAGGCGGGTACCAGCTGCTCCGCAGCTGGAGAATCCCGCACCGATTCTCGGTCTGTCCCACCGTATTCTGGGGGGGACAAAAATCACTTCTTTCCTGTTTTCGCTCCGGCAGTCGCCGCATTGAGCCGGGGAGGCTCACGTGCCCGTGAGGAGGAGTCACTGGACTTGTCCAGTACGTCCGATTCACAGGCACCGAAGGACGAGCGGGCACAGAGTGCCGCTCCGAGGAGGGAGGGGGCGCTGGTCCTCGAGTCGGACTCCGACTCGGGATCAGACGCCATGAGCTTCCAGAGCGTAGGCTCTGGGAGCGTAACGAGGAGGAGCGAGGGGAGCGCCAATAGGAGGACCGAGTTCCTCAAGCGCCCCCGACAAGTTCTATCCTCGTCTGAGGAGGGTCCTGCCTCGGGCCCCAAGATCCCCACTAGTGTGCGGGGTAAAGGCCGATGCAGGACTGGAGGAGCTGGAGGTAGAGGGCTCACGACTGAGCCCTCCCTCGAAGAGACCGTGGAGGACGCCCTTCGTACCCTGACCCGCAATAAGCCGGGGAAAAAGGCGACGAAGGACAGGGCCATAACTGCGGTGACGGCGAAAATCGTGGCGGCGGCGACGGATAGCCTCGGCCGGCCACCGCCCGCATCGACAACACCGGACGAAATGTCCCAAATGCGGGCGGAGGTCGCCAAGCTCACGGCGGCGATGGATGCTCTCCGTAAGGAGAACATCCAGCTGAAAGCCGAGCTGGCCGGATTGCGGAAGGGGGGCCGCAGAGAGGAGGTCCCGCAGGCGCAGGCGCGAACGCAGACGCAGGCGCAGACGCGGCAGAAGGAGCCGCCGGCGAAGTCCGCACCAGTAGAAGACAGCAACGCTGTCCTAAATCTGGTGCGGCAGGAGCTAGCGGCCTTCAACCAGCGCTTTACAGCGCTGGAAAACCGCGTCTTGCGCCCCCCGCTCGCGTCATCCTACGCGGCCGTAGCGGCTTCCGCGCCGCCCAGGTCAGCCCCGGAAAAGCGGGCCGCGGCGAAACCGCCGGCGCCTCCCAAACAGGCCACAGGGAGTGCTGCTCCGGCGGCGGCGGCACCGGCTGGGGCGAAGGCGGCTCCTCAGAAACCGGCGAAAAAGAAAGGAGTTCCGGCGGCGGCGGCGGCGGCGGCGGTGAGCCAGCTGTCCCGACCTGTCCCGCCTACGCAGCCCTCGCGTCCTCCCCCAACCGATGCCGAATGGCAGGTGGCGGGAGAGAGCAGGGCCGCTAAAAAACAAAGGCGGCGACAGAGACGACGGCAGCGAAAGCGAACCGTCGCAGCGAGACTTCGCGCCCCCAAGACCGCGGCTGTAGTAATCACTCTACAGCCGGACGCGGTCAAGAGGGGCGTGACATACCGCGACGTGTTCGCGAAGGCGAAGGAGGCGGTGAAGTGAGAGTGAGAGCTGGGAATCGACGGGGGCCTCCGGGTGCAAGTCACCGCGACGGGGGCCAGGCTGCTGTCAATTCCCGGCGCCTCCAGTGGTCCTACCGCTGACGCTCTGGCCAAACGGCTAAGAGCGTCCTTAGATGCGGAGGAGGCTCGGGTGTCCAGGCCCGTAAAGCGCGCAGATCTGCGCATAATGGGCCTGGACGACTCGATTTCGGAGGGGGACGTGGTGGCCGCCGTCGCCAGGGCTGGGGAATGCCCTGTCGACCAGGTTAAGGCTGGCACCCTTCGCCCGGACTTCGCGGGGCTGCTGTCAGTGACAGTGAGCTGCCCCGTGCCCGCGGCGAAAAAGATTGGGGAGGGCCGAAGGCTCTTGGTCGGCTGGGTGTCCGCGCAGGTGAAACTGCTGGAACCCAGGCCTCTGAGGTGCTTCCGCTGCCAAGTGGGTAACCATACGGCATGCAAGTGCACCTCGGAGGTGGACCGCAGCGGCGATTGCTTCCGCTGCGGTCGGCCCGGTCATAAGGCCGGCTCGTGCAACGCCCCGCCGCACTGCTTCCTATGTGCGGCGGCTGGCAAGCCGGCCGATCACCGGGCAGGGGGCAAGTCCTGCGCCCCGCCCGCCAAGACCAAGAGCAGAGGTAGGCCCTCTGCCACCGCTGTCCCCGCTACTGCCGCCGCCGCCGCAGCTCCTGCTGCCGCCGCCGCCGCCGCCGCCACCGCCGCCGCCGCCGCCGCCGCCGTGGCCACGCCCTCGAGGAGGGCCCTGGAGGAGGCCTCAATGGATTCAGATTAATGTCTCCATTGCGCTTCCTCCAGGCGAACATCAACCACTGCGCCGCTGCTCAGGATCTCTTGCTCCAGAGCATGGCGCAGTGGTTGATCAACGTCGCCGTGGTCGCCGAGCCGTATTTTGTCCTGCCCAGGAATGACTGGGTAGCGGACCTGGACGGCTCGGTGACCCTAATTTCGTCGGCCGCCGCCGGTACCCCGCCCCTCGATCGTGTCGAGAGAGGGCACGGGATTGTCGCAGCCCGGTTCGGGGAGATCGCCGTTGTAGGCGTTTACTTCTCCCCGAACCGATCTATCGCCGAGTTCCAAGACTCCCTAGAGGAGCTGGGAGACATCGTCGTCGCCCTCGGTTCCCTCCCCGCGCTCGTCCTGGGGGACTTCAATGCCAAAAGTCCGGCTTGGGGTTCCCGGAGCACGGACTGCTATCGGGGCAGGAGGCTCGAGCGCTGGGCCAGCGCGCATGGCCTGGTGATCGAGAACCGGGGTTCCGTCCCCACGTGCGTGCGGTGGACGGGCGAATCGGTGGTAGACGTAACGTTTGCCAGCGCCGCCCTGTCACCGCGCGTCACCGACTGGCGTGTTGTGGAGGAGGTGGAGACCTATTCCGACCACCGGTATATCCGGTTCGACGTCTCCACCCAGACCTCAGACGCGCCGGTCTCAAGTGGACGGAACCTAAGTGGTCCGCGATGGGCGTTGAAGCAGCTGGACCGGGAGCTATTCCTGGAAGCCTCGATCGTGCAGGCCTGGGTGTCACCACCGGACAGGCCTGCCGACGTAGATGACGAGGCTGAGTGGTTCCGGGAGGCCATGTCGGAAATCTGTGACGTGGCCATGCCCCGGGTCCGGCAAGGACGCGCCCGGCGTCAGCTGTACTGGTGGTCAAGCGAGTTAGCAGCGCTGCGCGAAGCGTGCGTTGCTGCGCGCCGCCGGTACACCAGATTCCGCAGGCGCCGCACCCGACCTCCGGATGCGGTGACTGTAGAGGCGGAGCTGCATGAGGGCTACAGGGCAGCGAAGACCGCCCTCCGCGACGCGATCTGGCGGGCCAAGGAATTGGCCCGCGAGGAGATGCTGGGGACTCTGGACGGGGACCCATGGGGCCGCCCCTACAAGTGGGTGCGAGAAAATCTCCGCCCCTGGGCTCCCCCGTTGACGCAGAGTCTCCGGCCTCAGTTCGTGGAGGACGTGGTGAGCGTCCTGTTCCCTTCGAGAGGGGAGGAGTATGCTCCCCCGCCCATGGCTCCGTCTCCGACGGAATCTGAGGAGGAAGCTGACGCAAACGCGGATCACAGCGACGACGACGTCTACGACGCTCCAGAGGTGACCGAGGTAGACCTGAGAGTGGCGGTACAACGGCTCAAAGCCAAAAATACCGCCCCAGGACCCGACGGCCTGCCAGGAAAAGCCTGGGTCCTGGCCTTCGGGACTCTCGGGCCTCGACTAGGGGGGCTCTTAAGCGCGTGCCTGGAGAGGGGCCGGTTCCCGCTTCGTTGGAAGACGGGAAACTGGTCCTGATCCAGAAGTCCGGGCGCCCTGCGGACTCTCCGTCCGCATTCCGGCCCATCGTGCTGTTCGACGAGGTGGGCAAGCTCTTTGAGAGAGTTATTGCAGACCGCCTCGCCGGGCACCTGAATCGGGTGGGTCCGAACCTGTCGGAGAGCCAGTTCGGCTTCCGCAGGGGGCGCTCGACGGTGGACGCAATTATGCGCTTGAGAGCCCTCACGACGGGGGATGCAGTAGCCCGGGGCAGGGTCGTCTTGGCGGTGTCTTTGGACATCACCAATGCCTTCAACACCCTGCCCTGGAGTTGCATCAGGGAGGCACTCCGGTATCACCGGGTGCCGACCTACCTCCGCCGAATAGTCGAGGACTACCTGACGGACAGAGCCGTCATCTACCCCGGTCACCGGGGAGAGTGGAACCGGCGAGAGATGTCGTGCGGTGTTCCACAGGGTTCGACCCTGGGACCGCCCTTGTGGAACATCGGATACGACTGGGTGCTGCGCAGCGACCTCCCTGACGGCGTCAGCGTAATTTGTTACGCTGACGACACGCTCGTCCTTGCACAGGGAGAGTCGCACCAGGCGGCGGCCGACGTGGCGACGGAAGCGGTCGCGACAGTCGTTCAGAGGATCCGGCGGTTGGGACTCGAGGTGGCGCTGCACAAGACGGAGGCCATGTGTTTTCATGGCCGCCGTAACGCGCCACCGTCGAGTTACAGCATTACGGTGGAAGGAGTTCCAATCGGCGTACAGGGGACGATGAAGTACCTGGGACTCGTCCTCGACAGCCGGTGGAACTTCAGGGAGCATTTCCTGAGTTTGGCCCCAAGGCTGAACCGTGCAGCGGCCGCCCTCAGGCGACTGCTGCCCAATCTAAGCGGGCCAAACGCTTCCTGCCGTAGGCTGTACGCTGGTGTCGTGCGGTCCATGGCCCTCTACGGGGCCCCTGTGTGGGCCCTGAGCATCCGGACGCGACCACAGAAGCTGGTCGCATGCCAGAGGGTCATGGCTATCCGAATGATCCGGGGATACCGCACGATTGCCGGCGAATCGGCCAACCTGCTTGCCGGATTGCTGCCTTGGGATCTGGAGGCGACTGCCCTCTGTAATGTAGGGTATTCATAATTTGTGTCTACTATAAATATGGTTGTACACCCGCCGCGTATTTAGTCAATAAATAGCTACCGAACGAACCAAGAGTTTTACTTAACGATACTACAGTGGCGACGAGGATGGCTAAATTCGGTGAATTTGATATGAAGACTGGAAGCTGGCAAACCTATTGTGAAAGGCTGGAGATGTATTTCTTGGTGAACGCAGTAAAAGAAGAACTAAAACTACCGACGCTTATAGCATTCATGGGTGAACCGGCATACGAATTATTAGTGAACTTGTGTAGTCCGAAAAAACCGGCGAACATGACCTTGACCGAGGTCGTGAAGGTCATGCAAGAACATCTGCAACCCAATCCATCGATTTTGGCAGAAAGATTTAAATTTCGACAAAGAAGACAACAGGCGGGTGAAAGTATTTCGGATTATGTAGCAGAATTGAAAAAAATTACGCGGTATTGCGAGTTCGGCACAAGTTTGGACGATAATTTGCGAGACCAATTCGTGTGCGGTATCATGAGTGATCTGATTAGACAGCGATTGTTTGCGGAAGGAAACATAAAATTCATCAAAGCAGTATCCGTGGCGAGCGCTTTGGAGGCGGCGGAGCGGGATGCAGCCGCTGTAGACGGGCGAGGCAGTGTCAGTGGGCCAGCCGCGGCCGACGCGAACGCTGTTGCGACGGGACTGGAAGGTTCGAGAACTGTTACGGTGTCGCGGCGTAGTTCAGTAGCATATGATCAAGCGGGAGACTTACATCGCATGCAAGTGAGAGGATGTGCTGCATGCGGGGATTACCGACATAATAAGATGGAATGCAAATTCGCAAAGTACCAGTGTAGTAAATGTAAGGAGGTTGGTCATTTGCGTCGGATGTGCCAGGAGAATGGTACAAGTGTCATCGGGGATCATCGAGACCGCGGACGATCGCGGGGTGGCGGAGCAGGCAGGGCGGCGCGCAGTGGCGGCCCGGGCGGTGGAGCGCACCGCGCGGCCGGCCGGGGCCACGAGCAGGCAGGGAAGGCGCGGCCGGGTGCACACGGGCGGCCCGCTATGCACACGTTCGAGGCACATTGGGAGGAAGACGCGGAAGATGAAGTGGAGGAAGAAGAAGCAATTTATCAAATGTCGTTAAGTCAATACAGGCCGGTGAGCATGAATATTTTAGTAAACGGGGTTATGTTAACAATGGAAATTGATACCGGGTCTCCTTTATCTTGTATCTCATGTAAAACTTATAAAGAATATTTTTCGAGTATACCGTTATTACCATGTAAACTTTCAGTCAAGTTTTATAACGGGAGTAAAGTTCAACCAATGGGCTATCTAGAAGTGACCGTTACCTATAAAAACCATAAAAAGAGTTTAGATTTATATGTATTTGAAACGGGGAGTACTACACTTTTAGGAAGGCAATGGTTATCGGAATTAAATATCAATATACCCCCTATAACAATAAATAACGCGAGGTTAACAAAGGAGGATTTAACGGTTCAACAAAAAACTAATATTGTAAATAATATCTATTCTAGGTACCATGAATTATTTGATGGCGGATTGGGGCGTTTCACGGGCGGTCGAGCGACATTGCATTTACGTGAGGGTGCCGTGCCAATATTCTGCCGCGCGCGACCGCTGCCGTACGCACTGCGTGCGCGCGTGGATGACGAGCTCGACGCGATGCTGCGCGCTGGCATCATCGAGCCTGTTCACACCTCCGACTGGGCCACACCACTGGTAATTGTACATAAGCCGGATGGCAATCGTTTATGTGCTGACTATAAAGTTACTGTGAATCGTATGTTGAGAGTTGATAAGTATCCTGTGCCAAAGATAGACGATTTATTTACTAAATTAAGTGGTAGTAGGTATTTCACAAAACTAGATTTATCTCAAGCGTACAATCAAATATTAATTGATGAATCCAAGGATTTTACAGTTATTAATACACATAAGGGTCTTTTCAGATACAATAGATTAGTGTATGGACTCGCGTCGAGTCCGGGAATTTTTCAAAGAATAATGACTCAATTGTTTGATAAAATACCAAATTTGACAATATTTTTGGATGACATACTCATCACGGGAAATACGATTGAAGTACACATAGATACAATTAACAAGGTACTCAAAATATTGCAAGAAAATGGCCTAAAAATAAAAAAGGAAAAGTGTGATTTTTTGAGCAAAGAGGCAAAATATTTAGGATTTATTATTAGTAGGGAGGGCGTGAGAGTAGATCCAGATAAGATTAAACCCATTATTAAAATGTCTTTTCCGACTAACGTATCCGAACTGAAATCATTTTTAGGTATGGTCAATTTTTACGGAAAATTTATTAAAAATTTAAGTTTCTCTTTATCTCCATTTTACGAGTTATTGAAAAAGGGTAAACATTGGGAATGGGGTCATACACATTCACAGGCATTTAATAAAATAAAAAAGTTACTGATTAGTTCAGAAATATTATCACACTATGAGGAGTCACGGCCCGTCATAGTGACGTGTGATGCGAGCTCTCGGGGCATTGGCGCGGTGCTTGCGCAGCGAGCGACCGACGGCCGTGAGTGTCCAATAGCGTATGCGTCAAGGACACTCACCGCCGCGGAATATCACTATAGTCAAATACATAAAGAGGCCTTAGCTATTGTATTCGCCGTGAAGAAATTTCATCAATATCTTTATGGCAGACCATTCGTGTTAAAAACAGATCATAAACCTTTAGTTAGTATTTTTGGATCGGAATTAGGAATTCCAAGTATGACTGCTAGTAGGTTACAGAGATGGGCGTTAATATTATCAGCCTATGATTTTAAAATTGAATATGTGAATACAAATTCAAACACGGCAGACGCTTTATCTCGATTAGTAGAAAGTTATAAAGCTATTAGCGAAACAGGTAGTGAGGAAGTTCCCGAACAAACATACCTTCACTTCGCCTCGGATGCCTTGTTACTTAAATATGAGGATATTAGGAAAGAGACAAAAAGAGATCCAATATTAATGCGTGTATTGAGCTATGTGAGGGATGGTTGGCCTAAAGAAATAGAAATAAAAGAACTTAAGCCTTATTTTAATAGACGCAGTGAAATATATACTGAGTTGGGTTGTCTTATGTGGGGTCATAGGCTAATAGTGCCAAGAGTTTGTCAAGAGAAGGTTTTGAGGGAGCTACATGATACTCATATGGGGATAATTAAGACTAAATGTATAGCTCGGAGTTACGTATGGTGGCCAGGAATAGACGAAATGTTGGAAAACCTGTGTCGCAACTGCACAGTTTGCGCAGAAATGGCCGAGGCACCAGTTCACCATGCACCGCAGCCGTGGCACTGGCCGAATCGTCCTTGGACTAGGTTACACGTAGATTTTTTGGGGCCTGTTCAGGGACACAAGTATTTAATTATGGTGGATGCAACTTCGAAATGGATCGAAGCATGCCCGGTCACTTCGACCACGGCTAAAGCAATAATAAGTAAAATTAGGGAAATATGGTCACGTTTCGGTATACCAAAACAATTAGTATCGGATAACGGGCCTCCTTTTAGTAGTGAAGAATTTAATTTATTTTTAGAAAATAACGGAGTAGAACATGTATTTTCTGCACCATACCACCCCGCGTCCAATGGTTTGGCGGAAAATGCAGTCAGACAGTGCAAAAGAGTAATTAAAAAAGCGGTGATTCAAAATATTGACGTAGAACTTGCCCTTCAAAGGTTTTTACTGGTGTACAGGACCACTGAACATAGTACCACAAAGGAAAGTCCGTCACAAATATTACAAGGCAGGGTATTAAGAACTCGGTTAGACCGACTTAAACCGTCGCGCGAGAAGCAGGTGGCTGACGCGCAGCTCCGGCAGAAAAATGGGGCAGGAGGGACGCACCGCGCTCTCGAGGCGGGGGACGAGGTTTGGTGCCGGGTGTACCAAGGATTAAAAAGGTGGGTAAGTGGTACGGTCATTCAGCGCTTGAGTACCACAGATTATCAAATAAGACTATTAGATGGCACAGAGATACATAGGCATATTGATCAGTTAAAGTTAAAATGTAGGGAAAATCAATCTCAACAGACGGGTGATGTATTGGTCAGCACAAAAGTAACGCCCACTAATGCTAACCGGTCTTTAAGCAATGCATTGGTCTTTCCGACAGTACCGGTTCCAAAGGTATCTACGGAGGTGTGCTTAGGTGGAGGTGTGGGAGGTTCGGGATGCGATAGGGATGGGCAGGCACATTTAGATCCTGGGGCAATCATCGATTCATCTGAAGAGGTACATGAGGGAGCCAACAGTGTAACCTCGACCGCCGGTGAAACGCGTCCCGTTAGAAATAGGAGACCTCCCCAAAGATACGGTCAGCCCTAATGAAGTAATGATAATGATAGTTATAAGTATGCATATTAGTTGTAAGATTGGTAAATAGATTTAAGTATGTAAATAGATTATAAGTAAGTTAATAAACAATTATTGTGTTACTTTTAAGTTAGTAAATAAGGGTGGAGGTGTAATGTAGGGTATTCATAATTTGTGTCTACTATAAATATGGTTGTACACCCGCCGCGTATTTAGTCAATAAATAGCTACCGAACGAACCAAGAGTTTTACTTAACGATACTACACCCTCCAGCGCGTCTATGAGTGGCGCGTGGAGGCGCAGCGCCGGGGCGTGACCCCGCTGCCTCGAGAAGTCGAGGCGCGGCGCGAAGACCTCCGGCGCGATCTCAGGGCAGTATGGAAGGAACGACTGTCGCGACCGACGGCCGGGCACGCCGCAATTGCGGCGGTAAGACCCCTCTTTGAGGAGTGGCTGGAGAGAAGTCATGGCGTCCTTACCTTCCGCCTGACGCAGGTCCTCACCGGGCACGGGTGCTTCGGGAGGTACCTGTGTCTAATGCGGAAGGAGGATACGTCTGGGTGTCATCACTGCGAAGATCGCCCGGAGGACACGGTGGAGCATACGGTGCAGGACTGCCCAGCTTGGGTGGTGCACCGACGTGTCCTCACGGCTGCGATAGGCGGAGACCTCTCGCGCCCGGCATTGGTTTCGGCCATGCTGCGGGGCGAGACGGAGTGGGAGGCGGTCGCCTCCTTCTGCGAAGCAGTAATGCTCGCGAAGGAGGAGGCGCGCCGCGAGCGAGAGAGGACAGAGTCCTCCCTCCGCCCCAACCGCAGTGTAGGACGCCCACGGCGACGGACGTCACGCGACGATCTCCGGCCACCGTAGGCGCGGGCATGCGGGCAGCGAGTAAAGGGCAACTCGCTGCCCGACCAAGGACCATGCCCGGGTCGACGGCGCGTTGTGTCCCACGCGCGCCTCAAAGAGCGTCAGCATAATGACGGGGCCCCCCTCTCAGAGGGCCAAAGCCTGCCGGGGTCGCGGGATTATTCCCTAACCGTAACCCCGGAACGTAACAGGCTATGAAGGACACCGTGGATTTTAGTCAGTAGAAGTCTGACAGTCCCTCCCGCCCTGCCCGGGGTTGGAGGACTCATTTGATGATTTTACCACGCTAAAAAAAAAAAAAAAAAAAAAAAAAATGTGGCACCCGTACCGGTTGTTGTTGGGAGCGATACTCTCGAAGTTGTAGACCATTATACTTACCTTGGACAGATTGTTCAGTTAGGTGGGTCCAACTTCGAGAAAGAGGTCGCCCGAAGAATCCAACTCGGATGGGCAGCGTTTGGGAAGCTACGTGATATCTTCTCATCGAGAATCCCACAGTGTCTCAAGACAAGGGTGTTTGACCAGTGTGTGTTGCCAGTGATGATATATGGCTCCGAAACGTGGTCCTTGACTGCTGGCCTCTTAGAGAGACTAAGAGTCACTCAACGAGCAATGGAGAGAGCTATGCTCGGAGTTTCTTTGCGGGATAAAATCCGGAACATGGATATTCGGCGAAGAACCAAAGTCACCGACATAGCTCATAAAATTTGCAAGTTGAAGTGGCAATGGGCAGGCCACATCGCTCGTAGAACTGACAACCGATGGGGAAGAAAAGTTCTCGAGTGGCGACCACGGACCGGAAAACGCAGCGTAGGCAGGCCTCCCACTAGGTGGACCGACGACATCGTGAGGGTCGCGGGCAGCCGATGGATGCAAGTGGCGAATTGTCGTTCGGCGTGGCGGTCTAAGGGGGAGGCCTATGTTCAGCAGTGGACTTCCTCCGGCTGTTGATGATGATGATGAACACTTATCTAGGTTTCAAGGATAGTGTTTATTTAACTTAAAACTTAACTTAATTAGGAGATTAATTAGACTAAGGCATGACTAGTTAATATAAAAATTAGTTAATTAGTTGGATGTCTGCAGAGAGTAGCTATGTGCTATATACAGGGTGACTGGTAATTAGTGCACGATACTTAAACACGTGATTGTGCTCATGATAACAAACAACTTTTATTATGGGAGCAAAGCCGAAATCGTGAAAAAAGTATCAGCTGTTCAGTACATTAAACAAACATAAATGTACTGAACAGCTGATTTTTTCTCCGCGTTTTCATGTTTGTTCCCATAGTAAAAGTTGTTTGTTATCATGAGCACAATCACGTGTTTAAGTATCGTGCACTAATTACCAGTCACCCTATATAGATAGGCAGACAGACGCTTATTATAGTATTAGTTTAGTAGATAGTTTAAGGCAGGAGCAATCAATGTACGAATATGCCAAATAGGTTTTGTTTCGGGATTGGGCTACTAGCCATTAACATTAAGCAATTTAGTCTGTAAGTCTAAGGCATTTGGTTTGTCTCAGTTTACAATAGGATGATTTTGAGCTTTCAATACACATGATGAGAAAAAAATTTCTCAGCAAGTAGAATTTTTTTTAACTGTTGTGTGTTGTTTTCTTTGTTTTTTTTTTTTTATCAGTTTCTAGTCGTCTTAATAGCAACAGGACCAGGATACATCTTTCGCGGTCCATATCATAACCCTATGCGGCACGGCGCCGCGCCGCCCGCCGGCGACGGCGCCGCTCGCCGGCGGGCGGCACCGTGGTTCGGCACGGCGCCGCGCCGCTCGCCGGCGGCGGCGCCGCGCCGGAGACATGGGGCCACGCCCAAACTCGCATGATTGTTTACGACCTATGCCTGAGTGTACGTTTTACCTTTACCTTTAAAGTCTATTGGAGTCTCGGTCACGACGCGAGCGCGCGCGCACTGTTATCGGAGATATTTAATAAATAAGAATAAGTACGTCTCGTTGAACGCGCTGCTCGCACAACGCCAAACCGGTTTGAATCACTCGACCACGGCTCGAGTGTTATTGTTTGTACATAGGAAACTCATTACGACGATGTTATTTAAGAATGGCTAGTGTTGTGTATGCCGAGTAAATAAGACGTATGAAGTATTTAGTAGTTTATTATTGTAATAATTGTAATAATGATACATATATCCTTAATATATGATGCACACTAAACGTGCATTAAACACGATTGTCGGCCATTGTATTCGTCCGGAAATCTCCCGGCATAGTGACGTTCCGCAACCGCAAACTAAACTAGTGATGTGCGTAACACTCTCTCCCTCGTTGTAACTTCTATGTTAAAGGTTCAGGCGGTTTGGCGGTCTTCTGATTCTCCTGCTACAGCGTGGCGCCATCTCTGTAGGTGCAGGTGTCATTTTCGTAGGTGCAGTAATAGTAGATTCTGTTGGCTGTGATTCCTGCTGAACTTCCATAGGCATTGTTATTGTTTCGGGAACTAGAGATTTCCCTGCTTTTGGTGTTGGTGGTGTATCATTCATCTTTACAGGACTAGGTTGTGTAGCTGACTCTATGTTAGGTTGGCTTTGTGTAGGTATAGCTTCTAGTAGCGGTTCTCTTGTATTGTATGTGTAGGTCCAGTCTGAGTTGTTGTTCATGCAAGTAGTCTTTATGATTTGGTCAACATGTCTTTGGTGTATCTTGCCATCTACCTCTACCTCGTAATGTAGTTTCCCTCTTCTATTTATAATATTTCCGAATTTCCATTTGTTTCTATCATACATTCTAATCTGCACTCTATCTCCCTTTTCGAAATCTTTATTTATAATAATATCTTCATTCTTGTGACGTTTCTCTGTAACTTGTGACCTTTTTACTAATTCTATCCTTGTTCTGTAAAGTCTTTTAAACATCATCTCAGCTGGGCTCAAGCCTGTGGCGCTATTTGGTGTTTTTCTGTACATCATCAGGAATTTCTGTAATTTGTCTTGAAGAGATCCTTCTTCATCTGCCATTGCTTTTAATTTATTTTTAAAAGTTTGCACATACCTCTCAGCTTGGCCATTTGTTGATGGGTGAAAAGGTGCTGAAAACTTTGCTTGGATTCCATTTTCTTTTAAAAATCTTTGCATTTCCTCTGATCTGAACTGGTTTCCACTGTCTGAAACTTGAGTGATTGGTAGACCAAATGTAGTGTATATCTTTTTTAGTATTTTAATAGTAGCTGTAGCTGTAATGGATGTAGTAGGTATGACTTCTAACCACTTTGTGTAAGCATCAACCACAATCAGAAAATATTGGTTCATGAATGGACCCGCATAGTCAATATGGATCCGACTCCATGGCTCTTTTGGATATTCCCAGCAATGTACTGGAACTTTTGTAGGATTCTTCTGCATCATACAACACTCCTTGCATTTTTTTACCATCTGTTCGATATCCCAATCAATATTCTTCCACCATACGTAGCTTCTGGCTAGTGCTTTCATCTTTACTATTCCAGTATGGGCAGTATGCAGTTCTTCTAAAATTTTAGTTTGCAGTTTCTTGGGTATAACTATTCGTATTCCATAAAAAATGCAGTTATCTTGTAAGGAAAATTCATAAAGTCTTTTAGGATCTTCTTTGCCTGATTGGATGTCGGAGTACAATTTTTGCAGTTCAGCATCTTTACCTGTAGCATCTCTTATTTCTTGTAGTGTTACTGGCATTTCCGCTATTTGATTTAGGTAGAATGCATCATCATCTGTAAGATTGTCTTTGCCTGTATCCATAGGATTCTGTAGTCTTGAGAAGTAGTCTGCATTTGCATGTTCTGTAGTTTTCCTTAGTTTTATTTCATAGTCGAAACCAGCTAGAAAATTTGCGTAGTGTACTAGTCTTATAGCTGTTGTTGCAGGTGTAGCTTTTTCAGGGTGTAATATTCTTGCCAATGGTTGGTTATCAATTATCAGTGTAATTTTACGTCCATAGCAATATTGAAAGAACTTCTTTAATCCCCATATTAGTGCTGCTGCTTCTTTATCTAGCTGGCTGTACCCTTTTTCAGCTTTTGTTAGGGATCTTGATGCGAATGCTATTGGCCTTTCAGTCTTATCTGGCATAATATGCGATAACACAGCTCCAAATCCAGTAGGAGATGCATCTGTAGCTAATGTAACCGGTAAGTTATCATGGAATGGTGTCAGTACTTTTCCTCCACTAATTTCGTCTTTCAATTCTTGAAATGCTCTTTGACAATCTTTTGACCATACAAATTTTGTCTCTTTCTGTAACAGTCTGTAAAGTGGATTAAGTTTGGTTGCCATGTTGGGTATAAATTGCTGATAATAATTGATCATCCCAAGAAAGGTGCGAAGGGATGACACATCTGTGGGACGCAGACTGTTCTTTATGTCTTTTACTTTGTCATCAGTTGGATGTAATCCATTTTCATTTATTGTGTGTCCCAGGTATGTAACAGATTTTTGGAAAAATTGACACTTCTTTTTATTCAGGTGTAGGCCACATTTTTGTAATTTCTGGAATATTACTCTAATTCTCTGTAATAATTGTATGTATGTTCTACCTTGTAAGGCGATGCCATCAAAGAAACACGCTGTACCTTCCACTCCCTGTAGGGTTTGGTCCATGTATCTTTGCCACACATTTGGTGCAATTTTCACACCAAACATTAATCGTTTTACTTTATAAGTTCCCTTGCAGGTACTTATGGTTTGCATTTCTGCAGTGTCTTCATTAGTCATCATGTGTAAGTATGCTTGATTTATGTCCAGTGTGCAAAAGTATTTTCCACCACTTAGTTTAGAAAATATTTCTTCAATTCTTGGTATTGGGTAATTGTCATTTTCTAGATTTTTATTCAAAGTTGCTCTATAATCTGCACATAAACGAACTTTTCCATTTTGCTTTATTACAGGAACTACAGGTGTACCCCACTGTGAGTATGTTACTTTTTCTAATATTCCTGCAGCTTCTAATCTGTAAATCTCATTTTCTACTTGAGTTTTGAGTGCAAATGGTATTGGACGTGGTTTCAAAAATATGGGTACTGTCCCTTCCTTTAATTTGAATGCAGCTTGATAATCTTTAATTTGTCCTATTTCTTCTGAAAATAATTCTTTATATTCTTCTAGTAGATTCTGTAATTTTATTTTGAATTCTTTTTCTGTAATATCTGTAATATTTTCTTCATTATTTATTTTATTTATCTCAAATTGTATATTTAGTTTCTTTAGCCATTCTCTTCCGACAACTGGGTCAACCTCTCTGTCAATTACAAAAATTCTTCCTTCTATTTCTTTATTTTTGTATTTAATTTTTAGGTAAGAGGTTCCTAAGGGTTTTATTATTTCACCCTATACGGGTGAAATAATAAAACCCTTAGGAACCTCTAAATTTAACAGTCGCATTTCGCAGTCCTAAATTTAACAAATGTATTTTTCAGTTTCAGGTTATTGAAGTTATTTCTGAAATATTCAGCAGAACATGTAGTAACTGCAGCTCCGGTATCTAGTTCCAGGGTAAGTACTTTTCCATTTAATTGTAGTGTAATATTAAATTTATCATTTTGTGTGCTATTTTCTAAAGGTATTTTATGTATTTCATATATTTCTTCCTCATTTTCAGATAATGCAGACTCATTTTCCAGCTGTAGCTGTTTCTGATCTTTGAAGCAAACTGACTGTATGTGTCCTCTTAAATTACATTTCTTGCAATATAATTTGTTTTTGAGTTTGCATTCATTTGCTTTATGGTTAGGTTTACCACATCTATAGCAATTTGTTTCTTTTTCCTTTGTATTATTTTTATTTGTAATTTTTGTATTGTATGCATTTGTATTCTTTTCTTTTTCCGAATATGTATTTTTATTGTATTTATTTGCTGATATTTTATTTATTTGTATTTCCTGTCCCATTTCTTTAGTTTCTGATTTTGACATTTCTATGGCCAGGGCTATTTTCATGATATCCTCAAATTTTGTCTTAGGAGATTCTTGTAATAATCTTTCCTTTATTTCTGTATTGCGCAATCCTCTTATAAATTGAACTCTGAGGTGCGTCTCAAAAGTAGTATTTTTACAGTTATTACAGACAAAGTTACATTTTCCACCAATTTCCTTCAATGCAGCTACATAGTTGGCAATACTTTCACATTCCTGTTGTGCTCTCAGACAAAACTTATGTTGTTGGGCCACTTCTCCCGGTTCGGGTGCAATATGATTACCCAGAACTTTGACCAGCTCGTCATATGATTTTGATTCTGGTGTTTCAGGTGCAGTAACATTCTTCAAAACTTGGTAGTATTTAGGTCCAATGCAGTTTAAAAATATTTGTAATTTTGTTGCAGAATCTGTTACACCTTTTAAGGTTATATAGTTTTGTAATCTTTGCAAGTAACTAGAAAAAGTTTCGTTATTTTCGTCGTATGGTTGTAAGGATATTCCGCTGATTATACCGCTTATTTTACTTGTACCTTGGTTTAATAACGCCTCCTGTAGGTTAGCTTGCTGCGCTTGCATCGCCCGCATGGTTTCCATCATTTGTGCTAACACTTGTGTTAGCTGTGCTTCCTCCATTGTAATGGTATTGGTATTGTAGGATAAAGGAAAGTGTGAAGCGGGCTATCATCACAGGAATTGGAGCCCCTGGAATGTAGGAAAAGGGTCGGGAGACACTCTTGGGAATTTATGCACTTGTAAGTTGGAAGAGGTTATCCATGCGGTTTTGTCTTTTGCTTCCGTCGATTCTTAACTCCACTCCTCGTCGCCAGTTTGTTGTGTATGCCGAGTAAATAAGACGTATGAAGTATGTAGTAGTTTATTATTGTAATAATTGTAATAATGATACATATATCCTTAATATATGATGCACACTAAACGTGCATTAAACACGATTGTCGGCCATTGTATTCGTCCGGAAATCCCCCGGCATAGTGACGTTCCGCAACCGCAAACTAAACTAGTGATGTGCGTAACAGCTAGCAATGAGTTAGATAGTACAGCTTTTAACGATTGTGATAATCTGAGCAGAACGACGAGAGAAAACAGTGAGATGACAAGTAGTATGGAAGAATTAAATCAAGTGGGAGATGATCACGTGGTAGACATGTCCGGTGTTGTGTCTCAACAACATTCGACAACAGATGGATCTAATAACAAGAGGAACCGAGAAATAAGTCAGGATGAGATTTGGACAACAGTCAACAGAAGAGGTAAAAGATATGCTAGAGGGAGTGAGATACATGATACAATTAGAATAGCAGAGGACAGAATCGAAGTTTGCGTTTCATCGACAAGTGTACTCCCGAAGCAATTTAAATTGGCAAAGATTTTTAAATCTGAGAACATAGGAGGTATCACACGAATAAAATACGTTAACCCTCACAAAGTACTGATTATATTTAATAATGAGGATAGTTGTGATCGATTGATTAACTCCCAATTTTTTAAGAATGAGAATGCTATAAATGTCAAAGAACTCTGGAAACAGTTCAGTCTTACGGAGTAGTGAAATATATTGACCTGGATTTAACTGAAGAAGAAATATTGGAAGGTTTGGAGAGTAATATTCAGATAACAGGAGTGAAAAGGTTAAAGTAGTAGTAAAAGTAGTTTAGATGCTCGATGGGAGCCATCAGAGGCAGTTCGTATATGTTTAATGGGGTCGTCTTTGCCCACCTACATAAATATATTTAACACAAGAGCAGAAGTTACCCCCTATATATATCCAGTAACGCAATGTGCGCGGTGCTGGCGATTTGGACACACAATGAAATTATGCCCATCCAATAAGGTGATATGTCCAAAATGTAGCAGGAACCATCCTAATTGCGATACGGTGGATTACAAGTGTAATAATTGTTCTGGCCCTTACATGACTCTAGCAAGGAAGTGTCCGGTATATATTAAAGAGAAAAAGATCAGAGATCTGATGGCAGAATTCAATTGCACCTATAAGCGGGCCCTTACCATATATGTCCCGCCAGAGCACCCTACAGCAAAACCTGTTTATAGAGAAGAGAATCAATATATTCTATTAAGTGAAGAGAAGCAGAAGTCAAGTGAAGATCATACCTTAGCTCGCTCCTCTGAAAGTAAGAATACTTATGCAGATATAGTAAGAGGTAATCAAGGTAACAAAAACTCAAAGAAGAAAGTTAAAGGAAGAAGCAGCACCCCCTTCCCCGCCATCAACAACATAGTTCGGAAGATATAGCAATAGATTGTTCTCAAGAGTTAGACAGCGACAACGGAAGTAAAAATTCTGAAGACAATTTTATAGGGAACCGGTCAAAGAGTAGAAGATCAAATATTGGAGGGATATGGAGCCAATTAAAAAAAAGAATGTTGAATACACAGTTGTCGTGGGAGAATAAAATAAAGAGCTGTGCAGGTATACTATTTGAATGGATCAAATCTATTATCATGAAATACATTTTAGAAGTGCCAATTCTTATTAACTTTAAACAATGGATCAACGGATTAACAGACCCTCAATAATTAATATCTTGCAATGGAATGCTCAAAGCCTTCGGCCTAAAGCTATTGAGTTCGAAGCGTTATTAAATCAAGAGAAAGTGCATATCGCAATAATAAATGAAACGTGGTTTGATCCTGAAAGTAATTTTCTTATAAGTGGTTATAATTTATTCAGAGAAGACCATTATGATGGATATGGCGGCGTTGCAATATTAACTCATTGGTCCCTAAGAGCAAGTCGCTGTAACACCAATATTAGCAATCCAGGTATACAGCTGTTACATGTAAAGATATCTAATTGCGAACATCTAGAAAACGTGATTACCATTTATGGTCCTTCTTCAACATACTCTAGTAAAAGAGACTGGGACCATATCTTTTCTCTGAAGCACTAATAGCTGGAGACTTGAGACAATGGACACCATACGAACTGGTCATCTAAGTCGGACACAAGGGGAATGCTGCTGTTCGACTCCATTTTCGAAAACAATTACATTACTCTTAATGATGGCACTTCTACACGTGTTAAACTGGTTAATGGTGTACTACAAAGTACCTCGCCTGATTTGACCGTAGCATCCCTGGATTTGGCAATGAAGTTTAGTTGGCAAGTTAGGGTGCCCTCTATCTGGCAGAAACTTGTTACTCCGAAACCTATTTGGCAGAACTCACTTGGCAGAAACTTTTTTAAACGAACATTGTTATGGTATAAAAAATATTTAATATAATTGTTTTTTGGCCGAATGTTTTTATGTCCGAATTTAAATTGGGATACTTTTAAGATGGCAGAATTGTATTGGGCACCTTTGTCAGAGTTACAATTTTGCATATTTTCATTTAGCATAACGTTTATTTAGAAGGCCGATTATTTGGAATAATTTGACTTAGTATACTTCGAAGATCACAGAATTTCAGAATAGAAATAATTTAATAGTTATAATAAAAAATAAAATAAAAAATGTTTTATAAAATCAATATGGTGTGCTACAAAAGTTAGTGTCAGAAATGAATCGCTGCAAAACCGACTTCACGTAGTCTTGTCTGCCCTACCCCTAGAGTGTAATTTATAATCGCGTGGGACCGCCGGAGACCCGCAGCGCCGGAGCCGTGACAGAAGCCATGCCTGCTGTGAATTTTCTGCGATATGATGGTTATACTTTTGATTATTATGGATATAAAATATATGCCGAAAGATGATTCTGGTTGTGAACTTTCTATGATATGATGGTTATACTTATTGATTATTATGGAAATGAAATTTATGCCTAGAGATGATTCTGACTTACAAAATTATGGGTTTCGGTATTATGGTAAATGAGTGTATGCCAAACGATTTTCTGCGAAAAGAGGTTTATGCTATCCGTTGCTATGCAAAATAAAATTATGACGTAAAAAGTTCTGCTATAAAGGGTGGACCCGGCAAGTTATGAATGAGAACTTAGGGAGCGATCACCTAATTCTTAAAATTAAAACAGAAATTAATAATATAAATACGTACAAATTAAAAAGAAATTATAAAAAGGCAGATTGGACAAAATATAGACAGATTATTAATGAAAAATTAAAAGACTAGACATACACTTAGATAACCAAAAAGCATACGATAATTTTATTGAAGCCATCAACACTGCAACGGATCAAAGCATACCTAAAATAAAAAATTGTGATAACCTAATTCGACAACAGTGGCTCTCGCGCATCCGTAGCGTGCGCACGCGCTTACATTACCGTTGGTGTCAGATTACGTCACGCGTGTAATTCTGCTATTAGAGAATCACATTCTAGTGTAATAACTTAGATCATGGAAAGTGGAGAAGATGGAGAATCAGGTGAAGAAGAGATATTACCTAACTGTCAGCATATTGAAAAACCTTTGACATCACCGGTTTTAAATAGTGGGCTGAATGGAAGTGAGAAGAGGTTACTTGGGAAAAGAAGAAAAGAGCATGATGATGAGAGTTACGAGGACGATGACTTTATTACTGTTAATAGAAGGAGGCCTAAGCGTCTTATTCTAAGCAGTTCTTTGGAGAAACAAAATACGAGGGTAGAAGTGGAAAAAATTATGACTGCAATAATAAACATGAAGTATGCATAACATCGATGGAGAATATTCCCAAACAAATGGCACTTGCCAAACTACTAAGGTCTGAGAATATTAAGAACATTATAAGAATTAAATATAAAAGTCTTAACAAGGTACTTATCCAATTTCAAGAAAAAGGAGATGCTCATAAATTGTTAGATTGTATAAAATTTAAAGAAATGGGATTCAGATGTCAATTAATAAATGAGTTGTCAATATCTTATGGTGTGGTGAAGGGAGTTGACCTGGATTTAAGCGAAGAAGATGTAAAAGGTTGTTTTGAATCTAATGTAGAAATTGTATCTATAAAAAGATTAAAAAGAGTAAATACAGATGGTAAATGGGTCGAAAGCGAGTCTGTGAGAGTTGGTTTTAAAGGTAAAGAAATACCTCAATATATATATGCATATGACTGCCGCTTGAGAGTTGAGTCATACGTATTCCCTGTGACTCAGTGCTCGGGTTGCTGGCAGTTTGGTCATATATTGAAGTTTTGTCCTACAAAAAAGAAATTGTGTCCAAAATGTGGCGGAGCTCATGAGAACTGTGACCTTAGTCATAATAATATAGTCTGTCTCAATTGTAAGGGTGAGCACTTAGTCATAGACAAAAAATGCCCCTTATTTTTGAAAGAAAAAGAAATAAGGAATATTATGAGTAGAGAGCAAATACCATATAGATTAGCACTTCAAAAAGTTATTGAAAAACGCCAAAGGAACGATAACCCAGCAAATTCAACAATTGGAATTGAAACATACAGTAATGTAGTCACAGGAAACAAAGCAAGACCAACAGAGAATCATGAATCATCCTCTGATGACGAATCGGCTCAGCAGGTTCAAATGGAGATATCACAAGACAATCTGAGAAGAATACCTCAGAGGAAGCAAAATAAAAAGAAAAATACGATCAACACAGAAGCGATAGTACACCAGAAAGAAAAAATAAATCAAAATGAGAAGGAATTTAGTGAAAGAGACGAACAATTACAATAGGTATAAGTTTGACTTAAAAAAAGTTATTCATAAGGTTAAAAAAGTGTTCAGATCGGAAGGTACTTTGGAGCATAAAGGTATATTACTTATTAAAATAATTTATGAAGAAATCAAGGAACTATTTCTAAGCTGTGTTTTAAGACGAGGATGGTGGCAGAGTCAGAGTCTGACTCTGCTTCGGACGCCACCAGCTCCCGGAGCTCGGCTTCTAGCGCCGAGAGGAGCCGGAGAGAGTCGGACCGAAAGTCCGAATTCCTTAAGCGCCGACGGACTAAGGTCTCGCTATCGCTATCTCTACTCTCTACTCGTGGAGCACCGATCCCAGGTACCTGACCTGTTCCGTGCGCTCGATTGTGTCTTCGCCAATGCGAACAGGAGTAGCATTTGTGGTATTGCAGGCCAGGTACTCGGTCTTCGCCGCATTAATTTTCATACCACCGTTTTCCAGCGACTCCTTCCATGCTGTCACACGTTTTACCAGGCGCCCCCCGTCCGAGTCCGCCAGCGCGATGTCATCGGCATACATGAGCAGCCATGGCGGCTGCTCATGTAAGTCCCTGATGTGAGTAGACAGCACGTCTAACACCACGCTGAACAAAAACGAACTGAGGACAGAGCCCTGGTGAACTCCGACGGTGACGGGGAAGGGTTTCGTATCGCCAACCGCGGTACGAACTATAGAACCGGAGTCTCGGTACATGTCCCGGATAATGTCAACATAGGTCTCGGGTACCCCTTTGGGTCTTAACGCCCACCAGATCACCTGACGAGGGACACAGTCGAAGGCCTTCTGCATATCTAGGAACAGAAGATGCAGAGGCGTATTCTTCGATCTGTACTTGTCCATGACAACCCTTAGGGCAAAAATGGGATCCATGGCGCCATGCCCCGGGCGAAACCCATATTGACACCCCGAGACCGTACACTCCTGTCGGATCCGAGAGTCAATAACCCGCTCGAAGAGCTTCATGGTGTGGGACATAACCTTAATACCACGATAACCGCCACACTCCTGCATCGTTCCCTTGCCTTTGAAGACTGGAGTGATAATACTGTCTCCATTGGCTCGGGATCTTTCCGGTGAGGAGCATGCCGTTAAAAAGGTGTGTTAAGATGCCCACACCACGAGGACCCATCGCCTTCCAGGCTTCAATAGGAACTCCATCGGCTCCGACAGCTTTCCGGTTCTTCATGCAACGAAGAGCCACATGTACCTCCTCATGAGTTACCGGGGGCACTAGTCCCTGATTTGGAGGGAGATCCGGTGACATCACCTCTTTATGCTGCTTGTTCAGCAGCTCGTGGAAGTACGAGCGCCATCTCTCCTTCACCGCGAGGTCCTCGCATAACAGTTTGTCTTCGGGGTCTCTAACACAGCGGCACTTCGTAATATCCAGTGCCGCTTTGACCCTGGAACGTGCCAACTTATATAATTGAGCTTTTGCCCCTCAGACGATTCCAACTTATCGTAAAGTGGCTGTAAGTGGTCTCGTCTGGCTCTGGCGACGGCTCTCTTAGTGGCACGTTTTGCAGCTCTGTATGCGTCGCGGTCTTCGGGAGTTTTGGACGCTTGCCACGTTTTGAAGAGAGCTTTCTTCACTCTGATCTCCCTCTGGACAGTGTCGTCCCACCACCAAGTTTCCCTGTCACACCTGCGACCGCCCCTGGACCAGCCGAGCACTGATTTTGCCGCTTCGGTGATGGCATCCTGAATCCTGTCCCAGTGGCTTTGCATAGGTTCGCCATCGGTACCATCGCACTTATTGCCGATGGCCGAAGCAAACGACTGGGACGTGGCTTCATCTAGTCGCCACCACCGTATTTGGCGTTCTCGGCGCTCAATATACTTGGCCCTAGGCTTGACGCGCAAGTCCATAACAAGGAGACGGTGTTGGGCAGTAAGACTCTCGCCGGGTATGACCTTGCAGTTGGCTACTTTGCTGATATGGTGCCGCCGCGTGAGTAAGAAATCGATTTGGGTAGCGCACCCCTCGCTCTTGTAGGTGATCAAGTGTTCTGATTTCTTTTTGAAATACGTATTCACGATGGCAAGGTCGGCCGCCGCACACATTTGAAGAATATTGTCTCCTTCTGCGTTCCGGCTGCCGTATCCAAAACCACCGTGAACACGCTCAAACTCCTCGCACTTGTCTCCCACATGACCGTTCAGATCGCCACCCAGAACGATTCCCTGTGACAACGGGATGTCACGAAGCACCCCACCGAGTTGATCCCAGAACGCAGCTTTTTCGGCGTCGCTGCAACCGACCTGCGGCGCGTAGGCGCTTATCAAGTGGGTTACAACCCCATCAACAAGCACCTCCACGACCATAAGTCGATCACTATAGCGTTTCACCTCCAGAACTGCATCCCGGAACTCCTCAGAGAGTACAACGGCCACCCCGTTCCCCCCACTAGCTGCACCCGTGTAGATCAGCTTGTAGCCATTCCCAATGAGCCGGGACCTGCTGCCTTTCCACCGAGTCTCCTGCAGGAACGCCACGGCCACCCTACGTCTAAGAAGTACATCGGCCAGCTCCCGCGCGCGTCCGGTCAGCGTGCCAACGTTGAGGCTGGCGAAGCGGATTCTTCGGGTTGGGGCTAACCTCTTTAACCGTGCCCACCCCCGACACGGTAGCCCTCGCCCACTTGCCACAGGAGTCGGGCGAAACTCCTGCGCGCCGTTTTGCGGCGGCACCCTATCTGTGGCAAATTTCCTTTTTCTTTTTTCCATTTGAATTGGCTTATTTAGGCTTTTACGGGAGCGACTGCCGTCTGACCTCCCAACCCTAAAAGGGAAAGCCTGCGCCAGAGCCTCGTCCGCTGTACGGCAGGTGCACCAACTGGCAGGTGAGGTTGACTTGGGCCCCGAAGATCTTGGTGGGGCCCCTAAGCACCCATAAACTAAAAACCTTATCACCGCACAAAGCAGATGACTATTCCCTATTGAAGGCAACCAAGTCAGTAAAACGGCCCCAAGAACACATGCCTCCATTGAGACAGCCAAATGGTGAATGGGCGAGAAAACCTGCGGATAAAGCCGAGCTATTCGCTGCATTCCTAAAAGATGTATTCAAACCAAACAAACCCGATATCATGCATCCAGAAGAAGAAATTGACGAAATTCTTAACAGTGATCAGCAAATGTCTCTACCGTTGCGACTATGTACTCCAACAGAAGTTTGGAAAGTTATAAAAAACTTAAAGAAGAAAAAGGCACCAGGTTTTGATTTGATTACATCGGAAGTGCTTAATCATCTACTGAGAAAAGGAATTGTCTTACTAACCATTCTTTTCAATGCTGTGTTGAGACTACATTACTTCCCTCTCATCTGGAAAGTCTCTATCATAAATAATTATGGTACCCAAACCTGGAAAAGATCCCACTGAAGTATCCTCGTATAGACCAATAAGTCTTCTTCCACTGTTGTCAAAACTGTTTGAGAGGTTATTGCTCCAACGGCTGTTACCTATACTTGAGGAACAAAGGACAATTCCAGAGCATCAATTTGGTTTCCGAGCACACCATGGAACGACAGAACAAATACAAAGAGTGGTTCATACAATCCGACAATCCTTGGAAAGAAAAGAATACTGTTCTGCTGCTTTTCTTGACATCCAACAGGCATTTGACTGAGTGTGGCATAAAGGGCTCTTGTGTAAACTGAAAATTTGCCTACCACATACCGCATACATGCTACTGAAGTTTTACCTGGAGAATCGAGTGTTTCAAGTTAAATATGAAGACTGCCTATTTAACAGTGTAATCGAGTGGTCTCGAGTTCAAATCCTACCAAACTCAAAAAGTACAGTTTGACTTTTTTGAACGATTTATTTAAATAGTAGTATCTAAAATGAATTTCTTCGAAAATATCACGCTACGAAGTCAACGAAGACGATCCGATACAGAAATATTAACGTTCGATGATGCTAGTTCAAATGATTCCACAATAGAGGGCGCCACTAACTGCAGCGTACCAAATTTAACAGATGAAGATAATGAGATAATAGAGGACCTCAAACGCCAAATTCATGAATTAAGTTCGCAATTGCAGGCAGCGCATGAAGAAATAAATAACCTATCCATCGAAAACACAGAACTAAAGACAGCAATGGACAGTATAAACTCAAAACATAAACTGATAGAAAAAGCAACAAAAAGGTTGGCTAGTGAGATTAGAACACCAAGTAAAAAATCCACACTGTCTACACCTATTAGAGGAACAACACAAAAACAACGCATAAAAAATCCAGGATTCGGGACTCCGGAGTTGTTTACCCCCACTCAAACTGATCCCAAAAATAATGTGGGTAAAATTCGTAATAGTCAAAAAATTAAGAAGACATCTAACTCAACACGGCAGGGACAGAGCAACAAACTTTGTCTAATTAGTAGTAACCAAAACAATAAAATTCTAGCGATAGCTCAAAACACTTTTCCCTGTCACCAAATCTGTCACTATCTTCTACCTAATACTGGAATAAAAACATTAATAAGCAGCATTCATGCAAAAGTTGAAGATTACACGATGAAGGATAATTGTATAATATTCATTGGTGAAAATGACTTCAGACAAACAAATAATTATTTTGACTTAATATTGGCGATTCGAGAATCATTGTCAGCCATAAAACACACAAATATAATACTATGCTTACCAACTTATAAACATCATTATTATTCAACTATGTATAATTTTAGAATAGAAATGTTCAATAATCTTCTATACCAGGATATACAAAACCATAATTATGCTACATTATGTGACTCAAACTTAAACTTATCGTGCGACTACACCATGTTTGATAAGCGTAATGGACGTATTAATAACTATGGAATTAGAACTATTTTCAATGATTTAAAAAGCTATGTTTATGCTAACATGAACGAATTTTTTTCTGTGAGAAACCTTTTACAATGTGTTTCTCCTAGTTCTTATTGTTCATGTAATAATACTGATAATAATACTCCTGAGCAACAGCTTTTTCGTGTATGACAGCTTATGCATATTACATCAAAACATAAATGGACTTTTGGCTAAAAGTGACATAATAACGGTTCACTTAGACACGGTAGCAAACACTGGTAAGTGTCCTCATATCCTCTGCTTTACAGAGCACAATATGAAGCTGGGCGACGTTGACTTTTTGAACATTCCGAACTATACTTTGGCTGCATGCTTCACTAGAACAACACGAAATGGTGGTTCTTGTATTCTAGTAAATAACTCTTTACATTTCACAGAAATTGAAGCAGTAAAAAATGTAAACATTCCAAACGTGTTTGAATCCTGCGCAATCGAGTTAACTGACCATAAAATTATAATACTATGCATATATCGAATTCCCAATAATACAAAGATTAATATTTTCTTTAATAATTTGACTAACTTATTACAACAATTTTGCGATAAAAATAATAAAAAAATAATAATATGTGGTGATTTTAATATTGACATTCTTCAGAATAATAAAAGTTCTGCGCTATTCAAACGTATTCTAAAGGAGTTTAATCTTAATATAGAAATAAAGCAACCCACGCGCCCTAGTAGTGGTACGTGTTTGGACAATATTCTTCACAACATGCGTGGCTGTAAAAGTGAATTACTTGAGTTGGGCGTTTCTGATCACACAGCGCAAATCATGAAGTTTCCTGTACATCGGACATGTCTCTTAAAATACTATTATGTAAATAAACGCGACTACAGTCAAGAAAACATCAATCTATTTAGGAGGTGTCTGGCTAGTCTTACTTTTTCTGAGGTTTACGGAACGGACGATGTTAACGAAAGCTATGATAATTTTTTTGAACTATTTAAATTATTTTACGATCTGTGCTTTCCTATAATCAAACGTAAAATCTCTACAGTAATAAGACCAAAATGGATAAGTCGGGGAATTAAATGCTGTAGTAAAAAGAGAAGAGCATTATTATGGACGTACAGAGTACATCGAAATAGTGATACAAAAGCGGCTTTCAAATCATTCTCAAAGAGATACCAAAAAGTAATCAAACTAACACAAAAAGCTCAAAACAGCTATTTTATAGGAACTAGCACTAACAAGTCTAAAGCAACTTGGAGGGTAATCAATTCTATGAAATCTAATATTCCCAAAACGACTATAAATGCAATTAATGTAAATGACAAGTGTATTACAAATCCTAAAATTATAGCAAGACATTTTAATGATTATTTTATAGACTCAATTGAATTAAATACGGACATTTTGCCAATTAATAATACCAAAACGAATACATTGTCAGGATCATATAAATCCATGTTTATGCAACCAACAACTCCTCAAGATGTATTGACAATAATAAACAATCTTAAAAACACGTCCAGTACAGGTTATGATGGTATTGATACAAGGGTAGTTAAATCAGTAGCGAATATTGTAGCGCCTATACTAAGCGATATTATAAATAAAATTATAGAAAATGGGGTTTTTCCTGAAAAGTTAAAAGTTTCTATTATCAAACCTGTACATAAAAAAGGCGACAAATCAAAAGTTAGCAACTACAGACCAGTCGCGTTAATACCTATTTTCTCTAAAGTTGTTGAGAAAGTTATTTATAGCAGTGTGTATAACTACCTTGAAAATAATAATATTTTTTGTAAAGAACAGATGGGATTTAGGAAAAACAAAACCATTAATATGGCCCTATATCAATTTCTTGAAAAAATTCACTATAACATGGACAATAGAAAACCTGTCGTAGCAATGTACATGGACATGACTAGAGCTTTTGATTATGTTAACCATAAAGTGCTGCTAGCTAAGCTCTCCAGTTTTGGCATCAGAGGTAATGTACTCAATCTCATACAATCTTACTTGGAGGATAGAAAACAAATTACCCAGATAAGACAAGTGGACTTTAAAACTAAAAGTGAAGTAATATTTTCTTCCGACTCGAGAGTGCTACGTTACGGTGTTCCACAGGGTTCTATATTGGGACCGTTGCTCTTCATTTGTTACATAAATGACTTTCCCGAAGCCATTTCTCAACAGATGTCCTTGTTTGCAGACGACAGCACAGTTATATACAATAGTGGTAGTATTGAAGAAATAGTAAAAGACGTTAATGATAGTCTAATTACGATCATTGACTGGTTAAAAGCGAATAACCTCAAAATTAATCTAACGAAAACTAACATAATGAATTTTAAAATCAGACAAACGGTGCAACCACAATTTCAAATTAATTATAAAGGAGATCCAATACTTGAATCTAACGTGACTAAGTTTCTTGGCCTATATATTGATAACAATATGTCTTGGAGGACCCAAATTGATAATGTGTGTGGGAAACTTACTAAGTTTTCCTATGCTCTTAGGATGCTAGGTAAAATTGCAAACATGACGGCACTCTTAGCAGCTTATCATGGTTACGTTGCCTCCACTTTGCGATATGGCCTGATATTTTGGGGCAATGGAGCTCATGTTGAGCAAGTACTTATAGCGCAGAAGAAATGTATTCGTGCTATATGCAAAATAAAACGTACGGATTCTTGCAAGCCACATTTCCAGAACTTAAAAATATTAACGGTACCATCACTGTATGTATATGAGGCTTGCGTTTTTGTAAAAAACAATATGCATCTATATAGACCTGTCGAAAGTCAACGACGCTCAAATAAGTTGCACTTAGTTTTCACTAAAACCAAATTTCTCCATAAAAGTATATATGCAATGGCTCCCAAACTGTACAATAAATTACCGAATCAAATTATTTCAGCCGATTTGAACAATTTTAAACATCAGCTTTTTAAACTATTGATTGACAAGGCATATTACTCGGTTGATGAATTCCTTAATGACAAATTTTGAATAGGTATCATTATGGATTTAACTTAGTTTTGGAATTTTTAATTTTGTATAATTTGACTTGTTTGTATGATTTGATAATTTTAATAATCCAAAATTTTAATGACATTTATTTGAATACTTCATGCTGAAATTGAAAATTGTAACATTGTTGACATCTTATTTTGTTTTAGTTCTGTATTTGTAATATAATTTCACTTTTGATGACTGTGTTCTCTGAGATTTGTTTGAAGTGCATGTGAATTTTAATTGTTACAATAATTTTAGAGTCGTTATTTTGTATGCCTTTTTGGCGGACCATAGGATGGACTACACAATTTTTATAACACCTTTTATACCCTGTGTTCACAAAATTAATAAATGAATTTGAATTTGAATTTGAAATTTAACTTGAAACACTCGATTCATTCATTCATTCTATCGTATAGAAGCAGGAGTATCTCAGGGTTCTGTACTAGGACCTATTATGTATACAGTTTACACTGCTGACCTTCCCACTTCAAATCTAATTGTTACTGCAACCTATGCTGATGACACCGCAGTCCTGTCTTGTGATAAAGACCAGATTAGAGCATTCACGAAATTCCAAGAACACCTAGACAGGATTGGATCATGGCTGAAAAAGTGGAGAATCAAGGCTAGTGCTGCCAAGTCTGTCCATATTACTTTCGCCCTTAGAAGAGGGGATTGCCCACAAGTGAAACTCGGTGAAGAGGTCCTACCACAGAAAAGTACTGCCAAATACCTTGGTATGCACCTCGATAGAAGACTTACCTGGCGTGAACATATAAAGGCCAAAAGGGACCAAGCCAACATAAAGCTAAGAAACTTTCACTGGCTCTTAGGCAGACAGTCATCACTAAGCTTTGAAAACAAACTTCTGATCTACAAATCCATCCTTAAACCTGTATGGACATACGGTATAGAGCTCTGGGGATCGGCAAGCCACTCTAATATTGAGATAATACAGCGTTTCCAAAATAAAGCACTAAAAACCTTAAGTGATGCACCTTGGTTCACAAAAAACACTGAACTACATGAGTACCTACAAATCCCAACTATCAAGGAAGTTGTTGACAAGGCCTATAAGAATTATAAAGAAAGACTCCGACGACACAAAAATGAACTCGCTGTGACACTTCTAAATTCCTCAGAATCGACCTACAGACTTAAAAGGGAACGATTAGCGTCAATCTAACCAACAATACAAATCTATTAACGAGTTGACGCATCGCAGGATGTGAATAATCTCGAACTGACAACAGAAGGACCAACCAATCTGATTAAAGCTTGAGGGCTGATTGCAGATAGAAGAGGGAAAAAGAAAAAGAAAAAAAAATATATATATAATTTCATGTTTTATAATCTAATCATTATTAAGTTATTTCAATCTTTATTTACAAATAGCTATGCTGCCCTAGCTATCGTACTAGGACAGTTATTGCACTTATTTATTCGAATCGCTAGTTTTATGTAGGTATTTAGAATTTTAAATTATTTTAATGTAATATATATTATATAACTTTATTTTGAATGTAATTAACAATTGAATATAATTAAACGTTTTTATTTGAATGATTAAACTTGAACTCACCATAAAGTTGTGTACCTAATGCTAGGTAACGAAAGGGTGCGAGCTGAGCTGTATGTGGTGAGCTTGTTTGGGCCTGTGTCTGTGTCGCCAGGAACTGTGTGATTGCACTTTTACACTGATACCTACTCTTTCCTTTTTTACGGAGTATAATTGATTAACCGTGTCTTAATTTGGTGTTAGGAATTTGTTAGGCACTTATTTTTATCAAAAAGCGGAGTTTTAAGTATAAGTCGCACCTACTGCAGCGAGTTTCTTGTTTCTGTGCGCCTAGCGCCTGTCTGGCGCCATAGCGCAGGCAGCGCTCCCTATTGGTCGGTTGCCGCGCCACTGGTGGCGTCATTCTGGGCGCGTTATTTTAAAAAACTTTTATATAAATCGTTAAAGCGCACACGTTTTTCATGGTATAATAAATTTTAATATAAATTTTATTTAAGCACTTAAATTTTCCCTACACACATTTCTAATTGTTTATATTATTTAACACTTTTATTGATTATGTTATTTGACACTTTTATTTATTTATTTTTTCTTTGCCTACCCTCGTCCGTGTGTCACTGCGTGGTGCCAACTGAAAACCAGCGCTGGGTGTCTTTCGCCCAGCATAATATGCTGAGTTGGTTACCCTTTTGGTGTGGACATGCTCAGCAAAATTCTTACTGTTTTTTGAATTTTTATTATTTATTTGTCTGTGTGTGTGTCCATTATCGAATAAATGGTTTCTATAAGAATCTCGCTGGAGACAACATATCTGAGTCAGCATTACGTATTATGTGGACCAACCACTTGCCCCAGTCCGTGCGTGCAGTACTGGCCGTTAGCGACAACATCGCGAAGAAGACTGACATTAACGATCTCGCTCAGTTAGCCGACAAGATTTTGGAGCATACCCAGCCACAACCTGTCGCAGCTGTCTCCAGTGACACAAGTCATCGACATGTTGACTAAAGAGATTGCTGAATTACGATCCAATCAACAACATTTCCGGAGACGCTCATTCCAAAGAAATCGTTCAAGGTCGCGAAAACCGGGCCGGGAAATTGTTTCTACCCCCGCAAATTTGGAAAACAAGCACAGAGATGTACTCGTCCTTGTGATTACGAAGATACAAACACTCGAACGTCGAAAAACTAGAACCAGCGTTGGAGCAGGCGGATACCGGCGCCAGGACCTTGTCACACCGCCTATTTATTAACGACAGAAATACAAGATTGACATTCCTCATTGATACCGGCGCAAATATCTCAGTGATCCCGAGAAGGGTAGGCGCAAAAATTTCTTCGACCAACTTTTGCCTGTACGCCGCTAACAATACCACAATACCCACATATGGTGAAAAATGCTCGAGTTGGATTTAAGGATGCGAAGACCATTCCATTGGAAGTTTGTCATTGCAGCAGTCAGTAAGCCTATCATCGGTGCTGATTTTTTGAAACATCACAAACTCCTTGTGGACGTAGCTGGCGGACGACTTATCGATAAAGTGACCAACTTATCTGTTCGAGCACCAGTGTCCCATTCAAATGAACCAACCGTACGAAGCATCGATTTGGACCAACAATATCATCGGTTGCTAAGTGAATTCCCGGACATCACTCGACTTTCATCCATGAAGGAAGCACCCAAGCATGGTGTAGAACATCATATTGAGACTACGGGACCGCCGTTACACTGCAAGACTCGACCGTTAGCCCCACACCGGTACACAACTGTGAAGAAGGAGTTTGAAAATATGATGCAGCAGGGTTTGTGTAGACCAAGCAAAAGCCCGTGGTCGAGCCCTCTCCACGTAGTTCCCAAGAAGAACGGTGACATACGAGTGTGTGGCGATTATCGGCGATTGAACACGATCACCAAGCCAGATCGCTACCCTGTGCCACGCCTTACGGACTTCACATACCTTCTATACGGGAAGAAGATATTTACCACACTCGACCTCAACCGGGCATATCAGCAATTACCAGTGCACGGTGGTTCCGCCCATAGGTCATTAATCGAAAATTTCATCATCTCCTAACCCCAATTTAATTATCTATAATGATTGACCGATAACCAAGCTACCATAAAATATAAATATGTCACCCATTTTACCTAATTCTCGCTTATTTTTCTACCTCCGAAGTCAACACATCGTAATGTTGCGCCACGCTTTGTCAGTAACTCTTTAGCAGTACTGTTTGTGTAACTTTGAATTCTTAGAAATGCATTGTTTTTGAGTGGTATTTTTGACAAGATTTCAAAGATCAAGGTATGTTATTACTAATTAGTTATATTTTTAAGTTTTTTTGTACCTATAATGACGTATTTTTAGGTGCTACGCCACACAGTATTTCTACCAAATATGTTCCTTATATTTGACTTCACATAGACCTACAAAAAAAGTCTACCATAATCGACTATTCTCACATATCTTACATTAAAGATTGAACTGTCTATTTTGAAAATATAAAAGGTTTGTCTGCCTCCTGTTGCATCTTTAGTTGCTATATAGCCTCTACGACCGCGTAGGCTCTCTCGTAGCACGGTCTACGAAACAAACTTAAATTACTTATATTTTGTTTTTCAGGTAATTTGATTAAATTTTATTTCTCTAGGATGCTTTTCCTTAAGATTTGGTCTGCACTAACTGGAACTGTTCCTCAGAAATATCAACACGTGTCGGAAACTATTCTAGCTTCACTGGATGAGGTCGAAAGTGTAGACATAAGGAACTTAGATAGTATGATACTCAAAATAGTCTCTAGAGAAGTAAATTATAATTTTTGCATAAGTACTGAGATTGGTTAAATGAAATTGAATGTATCGAATTAGTAGTAAGGGGTAATGGAAAGTACATTCAAGAAAACGCTAACCAGCCCGTGCCATCTTGCGAACGCGAACGTAAAGGAAAGATTTTTCAGATTAAATAAAGGTTTGATTGAACGTTGTTCCACAATTTTACAAGCCTTATTCTCGGGTTTTAATATTGATTCGAATAAATTTAAAGAATATTCTTTGGAAACCGCTCGCTTTTAATTCAAGAATATCCGTGGTATAACCTCCCAACTTCCGTTAACAAAGTCCTCATCCATGGAGCTGAAGTAGCACAATATGTTTTATTATCTGTCGGGGAATCAACTGAAGAGGCAGCAGGATCTATCAACAAAAATTATAAGGCCTTCAAGCGGGACCACACAAGAAAAATGTCGCGAGTACTTATGAATACGGACTTACTTTTCAGACCTTTACTCAGCTCAGATTACTGGTCTTTGGAAACTTTCCAGAAAGAAAAAGAGGTTTTAGATTTACTAAGAATTTAGTTTATATTAAAATTAGGTTGGTTGTTGTAGTGATTAAAATTAGTTGTGGTTATGAAGATGATGATGTTTGCAAATAAATTGTTGTTTTGGTTTTCTTGTCTGTTGTTGTACATAATATTTTATGTATAATATTTGAAAGAATACATTATTTAATTATAGGCCCTTCGTGGAACAGTGGTGATATTATATTCAGATGTATTTCCGAGCTTGGGAGAATAAATATCAAATATTGACTAATTATGTTTTTATTAAACAGTACATATTGTACGGTTTATTGTATATAATGTACTAAATTATGTAAATAAAGCATTAATATACATTCGTGAAGTATCTTTTTATTATTTACCCCTCAGAAAAAAACCTATTTAACAAATTTAATAGCGTAAGGTATTTTTGACCGCTCTTGTTCGGCGCTTGAACCACCGTGCAGTGTTTGGTCCTGATATTGAAAAGACAGCCATAACTACGCCATTTGGATTATTTGAATTCCCTCGAATGTGCCCCGGCCTCAAGAACGCCGGGCAAACTTTTCAAAGATTTATTCATCAAGTGCTCAGCGGACTGGTTTTCACATATTCTTTTATTGATGACGTCATTATTGGATCAGAAAACGAGGAACAACACTACGAAGATCTTCGTCTCGTCCTACAACGATTAGACGAATATGGGATAACAATCAACCCATCCAAATGTGTTTTCGGCAAGCAATCCCTCAAATTCCTCGGTGCACCCGTGAGCCTGTGTGGCACCCGTGAGCCTGTGTGGCAGCCGTGAGCCTGTGTGGCACCCATGAGCCTGTGTGGCACCTGTTAGTTGAAATGAAATGAAATGGTACACTTTCAGTTCTAGTAATGTTTTGGGTCTTAGTGACAATTAAGCTTCGATTTATTTCGAGTCGACGTGTCAAGATTTGAAAAACATTCTTGAAAATGTTATTGTGGTCAGAATAACCGAGTTTTGAATATGTGACCGACTGGTTGTTGTTGTTGTGTTTTGTTCACAGATATTAAAATTCTGGAGACTGTTGTGGCGGATAGGTTCTCATCCCCACTTTGGAGGTCATTTGTGAGGAGGAAAGTACACACGAGGACGTGTGACGATGCAGGACGGCCGTGACGGCGCGCGATGATTTAGTTGATTTATTTTAACATTTCTTAGAAGTTGTAATCGATTATTTTTACTCTGTGGTGTAAGAATTATTTCTTTATTGGTACTTTTAATTTAGAGCGGGTAACACCGAATGGAGTTGTAAGTGTCATGGCGGCGGTGAAGAACACTTTTGAGGCGACCGTCAGCCGAGCGACATGCATAAACCCATTGGCTCTAGAGTAAAGTTTAATTATTCTCCATCAGTTATTTAAATCAGTAATTATCATTGTAATCATAAGTTATTTTGGTGAAATTTTGTTGAAATATTAAAATTTAAATTCAGTGAGATATTTTGTGAATATCATTTTTCATCTACCTGCAACAACACGCCCATAATGGAAGACGAACTGATTACGGAGAAACAGCGACACGTGGTGTCTAAGCCGCTCGAAACTCCGTTATACAGGGTGGAATTTTGTAATGCCACCTGGAGGGAAAGTACCCTTAATACTGCAGATAGAAAATTTTACTCAAAGGAAACATTCCTTTATTTTTAAATAGAACGCAAACTGCATTCAAAGATTTTCGAAAATTCTCTTCTCCCACCCAGGAATCGAACCGGCTAAAATCTAAAAAAATTATACCCATACTTTTATTGCACCGATCGTTAGGGTCAATTATAACGATGAAATCTCTCTAACAAACATGATAAATTAAATGAAAGGAAAACCAGGAAATCTTAAATTAAAGTTCTCGTAACATGTAATATGGTTTCTTGGTCCATATCGGTGGAATTTTGTAATGCCACCTGGAGGGAAAGTACCCTTAATACTGCAGATAGAAAATTTTACTCAAAGGAAACATTCCTTTATTTTTGAAGCATACTGCATTTGAAGATTAAAGCATACTGTATTCAAAGATTTTCGAAAATTCTCTTCTCTCACACCCGGGAATTGAACCAAGAAACCATATTACATGTTACGAGAACTTTAATTTAAGATTTCCTGGTTTTCCTTTCATTTAATTTATCATGTTTGTTAGAGAGATTTCATCGTTATAATTGACCCTAACGACCGGTGCAATAAAAGTACAGGGTATAATTTTTTCAGATTTTAGCCGGTTCGATTCCCGGGTGTGAGAAGAGAATTTTCGAAAATATTTGAATGCAGTTTGCTTTCTTATCAAAAATAAAGGAATGTTTTCTTTGAGTAAAATTTTCTATCTGCAGTATTAAGAGTACTTTCCCTCCAGGTGGCATTACAAAATTCCACCCTGTATACTTATATTACATATCAATAAATTACAATTGTGATGATAACCCGTCGTTGGCTCCTAGCCGTACGGTCGTTCTCGATACCTACACCTATCACAGTTTAACCAATATTTCAGCGTTTCTCAAACTTTCATTTTGTTTCCGATTATAAAGTCATGGATACAAACAAGTGCGGCGCGTGTGATGAACAATTATCCGACGGAGCTCACTGCACGAGCTGTAACCAGGAACTGCATTTCCAATGCGCGGGCGTTACGGAGGCTGGTTACAGGCGGTTGGGTGACAGAAAGCTTACGTGGCGTTGCAGCAAATGTAAACTGGCCAGTACTACTCAGCCACCATTGTCACCGAGAATCGAGTCAGAGTCTCTCATACTCAAGGAGATACGAGCTCTTGCTGATAAATTAGCTCCCCTGGAATGTTTGAGGGCCGAAATAACCGAGCTGCGAACGGAATTTGCCTTTTTGAAGTCTTCAATAAGCGAAACGAACAAAGAACTAAAGGACTTCAATGGCAAAATAAAAGACATCGAAGCGCGCCTCATGCATGTGGAAAAGGTTCAAGAGCAAGTGGGTGTCATGCAATCCCGTTTGGACAGGCTGGAGGAGGAAAGTGATGCTAAGGAACAGTGGGCTAGAATGAACAACGTCGAAATCAAAGGTCTTCCCCAATCAAGCAACGAGAACTTGTTTAACATCTTGGACAAGATTGGAACAAAAATTGGCTACCCTGTATCCAAAACTCAGATCAATTTTGCTACTCGGGTGCCAAGTCGTGACAAAGATCACACGAAATCAATTATAGTATGCTTCTGCAGTCGATATGTAAAGGAGGACTTTATAGCAGCTGCAAGGATAGCTCTCAATGATAGTTCTTTAACTACAGGGCTTATTGGTCTACCAGGAAACCAACGGATCTTCGTCAATGACCACTTGACACTACATAATAAAGCTTTACTATCCAAAACTAAAAAGGCAGCCACGGAAATGGATTTTCGCTATGTTTGGGTAAAGCACTGCAAGATACACGCGAGGAAATCCAATACATCGCCCATAATAGTGCTGAAATCAGAAAGAGACCTCACAAAATTAAAATAAACAATAAGTTTCAAATAACACTTAAAAAAACAGCAATAACATCAAGTTGTACAATATCTATCGAAAATAAGTTTGAGAACCGTGCCTTTATGTGTGCTGTCTGCGTATTTCATCAATTACTGTGTGTCTCCATAGTGCAGTTTTAAACTCATTTGTAAAAAAGTCTGTGACCAGATCGGCTATTACCGTGCTAATTTAGACTATAAGTGTGTTGAAACAAGGTGCGAACTTCAGTGTTTCGCCCATTTAGTTATGACTAATTGTACTTGCGCCGTCGCTTATGTTTCTTTTGTCCCTTACCTAAACTCATTAGTAATGATACTCTCTAATTTATGTGTCTTTAGGCACTGTGCTTTGGTGTGTTTAGTTAAATTCCATAATTATTGGTTTGCTACCTACGTTTTATTTTATTATTATCGGAACAGTCAATATGAACATAATATATCATTTAATTTACTTAAATCAGTACGTCATAGTCGTTTGATTCTTGTTACTTACAGTGTTATTGTAATGTTTAATAATGATTAATTTATATTACCAAAACGTACGTGGTCTGCGCACGAAAACAAATAACTTATACCGTAACATTTGCATGAACTAATATGATGTCGTTATACTCACGGAGACATGGTTAACTGATGGTATTTGCAGCAGTGAGTTATTCGATGGACGTTATATAGTGTGGAGGCGAGACCGGGACTATTGTAGGACGACTCAAACCCGTGGTGGTGGAGTGTTAATCGCGGTAAAGAATGACCTGACCGTTTTGGAACGTTGTGACTGGCGTTCCACCGCGGAGGATATTTGGGTAACCATTGTGCTGAAGAGGTCCAGACCTGCAGTAAGTTATTATATTCATATTTGTGGCATATATTTATGTAAAGAAAATGTTGGTCACTCGTACACAGTTCAGTTACAAAACTTTCATCAGAGGCTTAACCATTTGATATCAACCCACCCTACAGATATGTTTATTGTAGCTGGAGATTTTAACTTCGGTAACGATGTGGAATGGTGTGATGCAATTGACGACCATGAATTACGTCCTACGAATATATCTTCTCGGCACATTTTAGATTTTTTTGACACCATAAATACAAGTAACTTAGTGCAGTTCAATGGTGAGCGTAATATCAACAATAGACTTCTTGACCTAGTTTTCTCAAACGGTGCAATAATAGTGAGTGAGTGTATCGACCCTTTAGCAGTACCTATCGACTTGCATCACAAGCCACTGGTAATTAACGCTGAATTCGTGGAAACTCATAAATGCATAGAAAACCACAACATAAAATACATGTTTCACCGAGGCGATTACCTTGCCATTACATCTGCACTTGATACCATAGACTGGACTTCATTGTTGACTGTTGGTTCGTTGGATCAGGCCGTTGGTATTTTCTTTGATAAGATATATGAACTAAGAGACTTGTACATTCCCGTTAAGTCATTTAAAAAGTCATCTCATCCTATTTGTTACAGCAGCGCGTTAGTTAAAATATTAAAAGAAAAATATAAATTTCACAGAAAATACAAAAAATACGGTAATTTGTCAGATTATAACTCTTTTTCTATCTTGCGAAATCGAGCCAAGCGTTTAGAGAGGGAATGTTTTGACGCATACTTAGAAAAAATTGAAACATCCATTGCCAAGAACCCAAAAGTATTTTGGTCGTATATAAAAAGTAAAAAAAGTTGCAACACATTACCAAAGGTTCTGTATTACTTGGACACATCTGCAGATACTGGTGAGGGAATCACAGAACTATTTGCCTCATTTTTTCAATCGACCTTTCAAGTACCTGATTCAGTACCCATCGATCTGGACAGTGCCGTAGATTCCACTTCCACTAGCTCGATGAATCTTGGTTCAATAAACGTGTGTCCGGCTACGGTTTTAAAATTACTTAAAGGTCTGGATCCCTCTAAATCTGGCGGGCCAGATATGATACCTCCTATTTTTATTATTCATTGCGCGAAAAGCCTTGTAGCACCAGTTTGCTTAATGTTTGAGCGGTCTCTGAGAGAGGGCGTCGTTCCTAAGATATGGAAATCGGCATTCATTACGCCGATCTTTAAGAAAGGCGATAAATCTAATATAGAGAACTACCGACCCATATCTAAATTATGCCTACTCTCAAAAGTGCTAGAGCGAATAGTTCACACACAGCTCTATTCAGCTATGGAATGTCAATTTAGCAACGAACAACATGGTTTCCTCAGAAAGCGGTCAACTGCTTCCAACCTGTTATTGTCAAATGAAATCATAACTGCTGGAATGGATGGCCGATACCAGGTTGATGTGATATACACTGACTATAGTAAGTGCTTCGATCGTATAGATCACCGTGTACTTCTTCAGAAGCTACTATCCGTGGGAATACATGGTGATCTATTTAGATGGTTCTCTTCATATATTATATAGAAAATCGCACCCAGGCTGTAGTTTTGCGAGGTTATACGTCCAAATGGAATGTTGTCCCATCTGGGGTACCTCAGGGCTCAATCCTAGGGCCTTTATTGTTCATAATATTTATATTAGATATTAAAAAGTGCTTCAAAAACTCACATATTCTACTATATGCAGATGATATGAAGGTCCTCAAGTTAGTACGCAATTTATATGATACTGCAGAACTTCAGTCCGATCTTGACAGGTTTACATCCTACTGTAAAAATAATAAACTACATCTGAATGTTTCTAAGTGTTACCAGGTAGTGTTTTCTCGACGAAATTCTGTGATTGGTCCTGGATATACATTGGACGACCATTTCATCACTAAAGTAAATAGTATTAGAGATCTTGGCGTATTGCATGACAGCAAACTTCTTTTTGATAGCCACATAGAATCAATTGTTAATAAAGCATCTAAAGCATTAGGATTTATAATTAGAAATTGCTCCATCTTTCGTACTCTGAAACCTATTAAAGTTCTGTATTGCTCTTTCGTGCGCAGCCACCTTGAGTACGCTTCCCAAGTTTGGAATCCTCAGTACGAGATCTACAAATCTCGTATTGAGTCTGTCCAAAGAAAATTTATGAGGTATTTGGATTATAAAGCAAAACATTTTTCAAATGATTATGATCACCGTTGTAAGCGGTACAATTTTTTGCCATTGGAAACTAGACGCAATATTAGTGATATTTGTTTTCTAGCGAACATAGCAAATGGCTCAATTGACTGTCCTGATTTACTTAGCAAAATTCTTATTCGAACCAATCAAAATAATTTAAGGAAGCGACCACTACTACAAGCACCAACTGCTTCTACTAATTACAGGCGGAATGCCTTCTGCATACGCACTGTAAAAGCTTTTAATAACTTACCATCTCATTTGGAGATTGATTTATTCAACACTAGCGCATGTAAAATTAGAAACATCCTTAGTAAGGATTACTTTGGTGACTATAGGCAATAGTTCTTTTTTCTTTTATATCGCACAGCTTGGCACAATATTGGCACAATCTCCTACCTCTGTTTTTGTTTATGTCGTGTTTCTTTTCTTGTTTGTTTTTTTTTCTCATTTATGTAACTGCATGCTATTGGAATTGTTGTATGTTAGTTGAGATTTGCTAATTGCTAAAAATATGTGGAAGCTTATAATTAGCAATTGTCCACAAACTAAAAAAAAAAATATTATTCAACTTTGTTATTAGTCTGTAAGCTTTCTGTAAAATAAAGTAAATAAATAAATAAATAAAGAATGCTCTTTTAATCTGATTTTAAACAGTGAAATAGTGGTTATGTCACGGATGCTAGGCGGAAGTGAGTTCCACAACTTTACAGCATGGGCGGAGAAGGAATATGAATAGTAACTGGATTTATGAGGAGGGGATTTAAGTAGGGATCTTCAATCGCCTAGCTATGAGCTTCGAAAAAAGTGGATTTCTGAAAATTTGTTCTTCACTCTAACGTGTCTTATCACACATTGCACTTTTATATATATTTTTTTTAAAAACAAGACAACCGGACTATTTAACACTCGCCGCCTCTTTGGACATGACGGGCCTGGTTGTGGTTCGTCAGGGTTCGCCTCTTCTTCTTTCTCATCATCTGTTGAATTATTATCAGAAGATGACCGCAGGCTGCTACTTCTGCTTCATCATCCTCGCCGTCGTCGTCATCGTCGTCGTGTTGCAACGAATGAACGCCATTTGTGCAACTTCCATTGGGTGTTTTTCCATTTAAATGGCACGGCACCGGCACGGCGTTTTTATACATTTTTGCTTCCCCGGCGGCCGTTGCCCGTGCCGGGGAAGCAAAAATGTATAAAAACGTATGGCTCGCTTTTGCTCTCACCGGCGCCGGCCCGGTGTTCATACATTTCAGCTTCCCCGCACCGGCACTACGCCGCCGGCGCCGGCGCCGGTGCCGTGCCGTCTTATGGAAAAACGCCATTCAATTGTGACAAATAGTAGAGAATAGCATGGAGGCTTTCCTACACCCACATCTAGTCCTACTACAATCAGTGGTGCATAGGCAAAATAATAACTTTAGTTTTTCTTCCGGTGCAGCTACATCCGGTGCCTATATTTATTCCATTCATAGCTTTAGTTATGTAATTTAGAGTATCATCTGGGCCGTCTGAATCCATTTGGGGTTTGTACAATGGCATGAAAAATGATTTGCGGCATTCTTCGTTGTGGTATATTAGCTATAGTGTTGTATCCGGCGGTTGGGACTCGAGGTGGCGCTGCACAAGACGGAGGCCATGTGTTTTCATGGCCGCCGTAACGCGCCACAGTCGAGTTACAGCATTACGGTGGAAGGAGTTTCAATCGGCGTACAGGGGACGATGAAGTACCTGGGACTCGTCCTCGACAGCCGGTGGAACTTCAGGGAGCATTTCCTGAGTTTGGCCCCAAAGCTGAACCGTACAGCAGCCGCCCTCAGGCGACTGCTGCCCAATCTCAGCGGGCCAAACGCTTCCTGCCGTAGGCTGTACGCTGGCGTCGTGCGGTCCATGGCCCTCTACGGGGCCCCTGTGTGGGCCCTGAGCATCCGGACGCGACCACAGAAGCTGGCCGCATGCCAGAGGGTCATGGCTATCCGAATGATCCGGGGATACCGCACGATTGCCGGCGAATCGGCCAACCTGCTTGCCGGATTGCTGCCTTGGGATCTGGAGGCGACTGCCCTCCAGCGCGTCTATGAGTGGCGCGTGGAGGCGCAGAGCCGGGGCGTGACCCCGCTGCCTCGCGAAGTCGAGGCGCGGCGCGAAGACCTCCGGCGCGATCTCAGGGCAGTATGGAAGGAACGACTGTCGCGACCGACGGCCGGGCACGCCGCAATTGCGGCGGTAAGACCCCTCTTTGAGGAGTGGCTGGAGAGAAGTCATGGCGTCCTGACCTACCGCTTGACGCAGGTCCTCACCGGACACGGAAGTTTCGGGAGGTACCTGTGTCTGATGCGAAAGGAGGAGACGCCTGGGTGCCACCACTGCGAAGATCGCCCGGAGGACACGGTGGAGCATACGGTGCAAGACTGCCCAGCTTGGGCGGAGCATCGACGTGTCCTCACGGCTGCGATAGGCGGAGACCTCTCGCGCCCGGCATTGGTTGCGGCCATGCTGCGGGGCGAGACGGAGTGGGAAGCGGTCAGCTCCTTCTGCGAGGCAGTAATGCTCGTAAAGGAGGAGGCAGGCCGCGAGCGAGAGAGGACAGCGTCCTCCCTCCGCCCCAGCCGCAGTGGTAGGCGCCCACGGCGACGGACGTCGCAAGATGATCTCCGGCCACCGTAGGCGCGGGCATGCGGGCAGCGAGTAAAGGGCAACTCGCTGCCCGACCAAGGACCATGCCCGGGTCGACGGCGCGTTGTGTCCCACGCGCGCCTCAAAGAGCGTCAGCATAATGACGGGGCCCCCCTCTCAGAGGGCCAAAGCCTGCCGGGGTCGCGGGATTATTCCCTAACCGTAACCCCGGAACGTAACAGGCTATGAAGGACACCGTGGATTTTAGTCAGTAGAAGTCTGACAGTCCCTCCCGCCCTGCCCGGGGTTGGAGGACTCATTTGATGATTTTACCACGCTAAAAAAAAAAAAAAAAAAAAAAAAAAAAAGCTATAGTGTTGTACCCACTTATTGTAACTTTAAGTTTTTTTTTAAGACGTGTGGTATCTGTGCACTATATTACCTGTATTATCTGTGTACTTTATTATCTGTGGTTGCGGCTAGGCCGCCATTAAAAAGTGTTGGTTCTTGGACTCGTGGTTTCATTGTCGCGCTCCCGAGAATAATACTTAAAATACAACTGGCGACGAGTAAATCCAATTTAAATCACAACTTAAACATTGTCAACTGATAATAAAATGCCGATCGGAAAAATCGAACAATTCGACTTGTCGAGCAAAAAATGGTCGGCATATATTCGACGCGTGGAACAATTTATTGTGCTTAACCAAATTAAAACGGAATTGCAAGTGGCCACATTAGTGACTTTAGTGGGTGAAGCTACATATGATCTGATGTGCGATCTGTGTGCACCGGACAATCCGGAGACCAAAAGTTTTAAGGAGTTAGTGAAGGCAGTCGGCGACCATCTCGAACCAAAGCGCTCAGAGATAGCTGAGCGACACATATTTAGAATGAGACGTCAAAATAGTGGTGAAAGCCTGAGCGATTATTTGCAAGCTCTTAAACATCTAGCCAGCACGTGCAACTTCAAAAGTAGTCTCGAAGAAAACCTTAGAGACCAATTCGTATCAGGTTTAGTGAGCGATGACATGAGGTCGCGACTGTTTGCGGAGTCAACACTGACGTACAAAAGGGCGGTGGAGTTGGCCTTTGCGCTCGAAGCGGCTGACCGGCACGCTCAAGCGAGCGTTACGGGTAGCGGAGCAACGCCTGCGGCATCGACAAGTGCTGGATCGACCGAGCCGATGCATCGGCTTTCGTCGGGTCTCTCGTCCCGACGAAACACAAAGTGTTACACATTGCTCTCCACCCGCAAGCCCGCGCCTAAGGTGGCCGGAAATTAGGATTAGAATCCCGGCGACGACGACGTTGGCGGTCTTGGTTCAGGCGTAAATGCCGGTGTCGTATGCTGTCGGCCTCCTCCTTCCACTAAGACCAAGGTCCTGTGCGAGAGGCCGTCGCCGATCGCCTCCACGAGGACACGGCTATGCTCGTCCCAGGCGGGGCACACCTCCACCGTGTCCTCCGGATGATCCGCACAATAGCAACACCCGGACGTCACTTCCGCTTTAATCAGCAGCAGGAACCTCCCGAAATTGCCATGTCCGGTAAGAACCTGCGTCATGCAGAAGGTAAAGACGTGTAATCTTTCCAGCCACGCCTTAAAGAGGGCCTCAAAGAGCCTTACCGCCGATATTGCGGCGTGCCCAACCTACTTGGACCATGGGTCATGCAGAAGTGATCCTCGGGGCCCTGGAACTATGGCAAAGAAGGGACCGGGTGTGTCTCCACCCATGGGCGAGAGAAATATTATTAGGTTTTCTTACCTAAAATAAAATTGGTTTTTATGTGTCTTATAAAGATTGATCATGAGGTAAATACATTTAATTTTTATACAAAAGTACGTAAGTATCTTCCTACGAGTAGGTAAGTAGGTACCTATCTAATCAGCTGCTAAAAAGTAACAGAATTCAGGTAAAAATCCACCAAAACACATTGAAACACATTATTTTTTAATACAAAAGTAGGTATGTAGGCAGATGCCTACGAGAAAGTACCTAAGTAGGTATTACTGTACTAATAATCTCATAATAGGTACTAGACTTACCTAATATTAGTCTTTCGTTTAGCTAATACAGCAAGTAAATGATTACGGCGTTTTATTAAAGGTTCAAGTATGTTATTATCTTCATCGCCACTGTTTTCCATCGTGTCACACAAATTTAATCATTCAAATACACCTGTGTTCGAATAAAAACCGCTTCACCGCACTGTTTACTTGTTAACCCCCGACGGAAAAAGAGGGGTGTGATAAGTTTGACGTGTCTGTCTGTCTGTCTGTCTGTCTGTGGCACCGTAGAGCCCGAACGGATGAAGCGATTTCAATTTAGTTTTTTTTGTATTAAAGGTGATTTACGTGCGAGTGTTCTTAGATATGTTTGATGAAAATCGGTTGAGCCGTTAAAAGTTGTGGGGGTAAAAGTGAGAAAGGGTAGCCGAGGGTTTGCAAATATACTCGAGTGGGGTCTTAAATCAAAGCAAACTGAAAGGGAATATTGATCACTTAATTAAGTGTGTACCTATAAAAAGATACAAATAAAAATTAAACTAAAAATTTAAAAAAACCCCGACACAAAAACCAAGATCCCTTTAAAAAGTACTAAATAATAAAAAAAATCAATCTTAAAGTACCTAACTATGTATTAATAATTATTTAAAAAAATACGGTACGTTGGGGGACCAAAAAAAACCTAGATAATAAATAATTTGGACCGGTCCCCCAACGTGACGTATTTTTTTTAATAATTATTAATACATAGTTAGGTACTTTAAGATTTATTTATTTTATTATTTAGTACTTTTTAAAGGGATCTTGGTTTTTGTGTCGGGGGTTTTTTAAATTTTTAGTTTAATTTTTATTTACAGTAAAGCAAAGCGCCTCTGTTTCATTGCAATCTACCACTCGCACAGATCTAATATTTTATCTCGCTTTAACCACAGTGAATACTATTCAGAGACAAGATAAGAAACAGTCGTAAAGGTTATTATTACAGCTCAAGTGTATCAAATTGTGGATGTAAGTCGAACTTATTTCAAATTGATATTATTTTATAGGGAGTAAAACTCATATTGATTTATAAATGTAGGTTGTAAAGGATCTACATAACATTTTCCTAAATTATTTAGGTCGTAAAGGACAAGTTCGTTTTATTTCAATTATTTTTTCTGGGTTATAAAGGACATTTTATTTATGTGTCGTAGTTATACTGGAGGCTAATAATAAATTGTGTATGTTGAATGTATTAGAATCATTTTAATAAGGGGTTGAAGAAGATACCAAAACTTGAAAATCCTTGTAATTTTGATGATAATCGATTTATTAATACCTACCTACATTTAACGAGATCGTGAGTTAATAGTTTTGTTTAATTTTAAGTTGGTAGGTTGAGATTAAATTCTTTGTTATCTAAATATTCTAGGATATATGGGACAATTTCTCACTTAAGTTTATAATACGCCCTTAGTGGAAGCACTTAATTGAAAAGAAGCTAGGTGGTAAAGGACACTTATGTTCCTTTATTTTAACTTGTAAGTATTTTTTAATAGCGTAAGTGAGAAAAAATAAATTACAAATTACATTAAAATTGTTACAATGTATATCGATGCCCCCCGCGAATAATCCGGTAATCGTAAAAGTGTAAATGTTCAAAAAAAATAAAAAACCATTTTTCCTTAATAACTCCATTAAACAACAAGTATCGGAGACTTTTTATATCGCATTTGGTAGCTATTTTTTCAGCTATCTGGTTATTTCAACAAAATTTAAGTAATCCTAAGGGCTTCGTTTTAATTTAGCTGGATGCATTTTACTATATTAGTGTAGGTCGAGCTCTGGTCAGTAATGTCACTTACGATATTGTTCGTGTAAATTTTTATTTTCGACGGCAACGGTAAAATCGTGTAGCGCTATTATTCCTGTAATTTGTTTTGTATACTGAACATCTGTAAAAACAATTATTAGGTTATTCGATTGTTTAACAGTAACGTACATTTTATTGTTATGACCATGGACCTAAAAAAAAAGGCGGACGGAACTTCACTAAGAAACAATTGAAGCACCCATAGTAAGTCAGTACGCTTGTCCACACAAGCCAGCACACACACATTCACACCATAGTAAGTCAGCCGTCGGCCATTACGCTTCGAACGACACTCGCGGTTTCATACGGTGTTATTTTGTCTAATAAAAATCAAAGTATGCCGTCATGTGTTGCAAAAAGTTGTCTAAACCATAGTAGTTCAATTAAAAAAGCCAGGGGATCACTTTTCATAGTTAAGCATGTCAATTTGAAGCTTATTTCTCGATTTTACGTCAATAAATTTAATAAACATCTCGAAATCAATCAGTGTTGCAACTATTTCAAGGTTCAAATTATTTTAAAATTGGGAGATTTATATTTTGTTACTATTTATCGTTATTGTATTCTTTTGTATTTTTACAGATTTCCCTCGGCAAATGATGCATGGAAAAATGATTGTATAAAAATAATAAGGGAGTGTAGACATGGAATAGAAATGTAGACGTGTAGGAATGGAACATAAAATAGCTTTAATAAATAATAATAATAAATAAATAAATATTCCACAACCATCACACAACGCCATCTAGTCCCAAGTTAAGCAGAGCTTGTGTTATGGGTACTAGACAACTGATAAACATACTTATATATTTCTAAATACATACATATTATAGATAAATTACACCCAGACACAGAACAAATGATCGTGCTCATCACACAAACATTTGTCCTCGGTGGGAATCGAACCCACGACCTCCGGCATAGCAGTCAGGGTCACTAACCACTAGACCAACAGGCCAGTCAAAAATAATTATTAATTAAATATTTATAGCCGAAAAATACTTAAACATTCGTTTTCACCACTTAAGTAAATAGAAAGGATTTCTAGATTTGTCCATAGCAAAAGACAAGTCTACAAAAATTTGAATCAACAAAAGGGTTTTTTTTTTTTTTTTTTAGCGTGGTAAAATCATCAAATGAGTCCTCCAACCCCGGGCAGGGCGGGAGGGTGGACTGTATGTGCATAGTTATAAGTAATTACTGTATATCTACATGTTGTTAATGAAGGTACGCGCAGTAAAGAACTAGCTTTGGAGCAAGACGGTTGTGTTTTATTACGTACCTACATACCATTTGGCGACGAGTTTGACGGTCCACCCACGTATTTTCAAAAATGACGAATTTCATAGGAAATTTGAGCGTTTTTGACTATAAAATGCACGAATGGGAAGTTTTTCACGGCAGACTGACGCAATTTATCAAGTTGAACAATATTTCGGAGGTCAACAAAAGTGCAGTGTTGCTAACGCATTTGTCGGACGAATCCTACCGTCTGGTTCGGAACCTTGTGCATCCGAATAAGCTCGGGGGAACCTCCTATAATGAGCTAGTGAATGTACTCAATAATCACTTCACACCAAAGAGGTCAACATTCGCCGATAGGGCGAAGTTCTACGAAGCGACTAAATCCAACGATGAGAGCATCGAGGAGTGGGCTGCGCGGCTGCGAGGGCTAGCCGTGTACTGCGATTTTGGTTCGGAACTGGACACGCTACTGCGTGACCGGTTCGTCCTAGGCTTCAGAACGGGACCGGAACGTGATCGACTATTTGAGAGTGACTCAAAGACCCTGACCTTCGGGCAGGCCCTGGAAGTCGCTCAGAAGGCTGCATGTGCACGGCAGGCACGAGTCGATGTCGTGATTAAGGAGGAGCAGGTTTTTTATGCGAATGCGGGTGGGCGCCGCGACGCGCGCAGTGCTGGTGCTGGCACGAGCGGAAGTCGCGCGGCAGGCACCGCCGGTGCTGCGGCTGGTCGTAAATCGGATGACGGCGAGCAATCACGTTGTGCAGTGTGTGGTTTAAAAAATCATAATGCATCTCAGTGTAGATTTAAGAACTACAAGTGTCTTCTTTGTGGGCAAAAAGGCCATTTAAAAAAGTTGTGTGCGGTTAAAAAGTCAAATTTACATAATATTGGCACGGAGGAAGCAGAGACGTCTCAAGAAAGCGTTTGCAAAGAGTGTGAACTTTATAACTTGAGGTATGTCGACTATAATCCAATTAAAATTACGGTTAATGTGAGCAATATAGATATGAACATGGAATTAGATACTGGGTCAGGAACCACGGTTATTTCAGAAACGTTGTATTCACTTCATTTTTCTCATTTATTTTTACATAAAAGTGATCTTAAGATGTGTTTATACAATGGTCATAAAATCACGCCTCGAGGATATTTTATAGCAAAAATAATGTATTCAGGTTTATGCAATGAGATAAAAATTTATGTAATAGCAAATGGTGGACCACCTCTTTTAGGCCGTGATTTCATGACAAAATTCAAAGTTTATTTTGCAACAGCAAATAACAGCATAGTATGTATGAATGAGAGCGTTGAAGAGGTGCAGCGATTGTTGGACCAATACCCAGATATTTGGAAAAATGAACTAGGTTGCTTTAACAGATTTAAGGTCAATTTGCAGCTAAAAGACAATGCCACACCAAAATTTTTAAGCCTCGGCCCGTACCATTTGCATTAAAAAACAAAGTCGGTGCAGAACTGGACAGATTAGTTAGTTTGGGGGTACTCGTGCCGGTTACTTGTTCAGAATACGCTACACCCATAGTTCCGGTTTTGAAACAAGACGGTAAATTAAAAATTGCAGGTGATTTTTCTTGTACATTGAATAAAGACTTAAAAGTGGACAAGTATCCTTTACCACGAATAGAGGAAGTGTTTTCTAAATTAAGTGGTGGGGAAGCGTACAGCAAAATTGATTTGAGCAACGCGTATAACCAATTGTGTTTATCGGAGCAATCCCAAAACTTAACAACTATTAATACACACAAGGGTCTGTTTGCTTACACTCGTCTGGTCTATGGTTTGGCAAATGCTCCAGCAATATTTCAGAGAACAATGGAAACTTTACTATCCGGTATAGAGGGAATAAGTATTTGGCTAGATGACGTCTGCATCACGGGCAAAACAAAGGAAATACATTTGTCTAGGTTACGAGAGGTATTAAGGCGATTACAAGATGCAGGATTGCGGCTTCAAAAGGACAAATGTGTGTTTTTTCAATAGTAGGGTGACTTATCTAGGTTATGTAATCGATAAGAACGGGTTGAGAACGTGTCCAACTAAAGTCGAGGCAATTGTAGATGCACCTGCGCCTACCAACGTTTTAGGAGTGAAACGATTTCTAGGAGTTGTCAATTATTATAGGAAATTTATTCCGAGTGCTTCGTCTGTATTGAGCCCGCTGAACGAGTTGCTACGCACGGGCGTAGAGTGGCAGTGGGGCGAACGCCAACAAACTGCATTCAATAGCGTTAAGCGTGAGCTGGCCAGCGAGCGGGTTCTGGCGCATTTCCAGCCGGAGGCACCACTGGTACTCACGGTAGACGCGGGGCCGTGCGGCCTCGGCGCCGTGCTCGCGCACCGGGACGCGGATGGCCGAGAACGGCCAATCGCGTTCGCTTCACGGTCACTGACGGCTAGTGAAAAGAATTACAGCCAAATTCATAAAGAGGCGACGGCTATTATATTCGGAGTGAAACATTTTCACCAATATCTCTACGGCCGTCAGGAGCCTTTTATTTTGAAGACGGACCATAAGCCTCTGTTAACAATTTTTGGCAAACGAAGTCTTATATCTGTCACGGCCGCCCTGCGCCTACAGAGGTATGCAATATTTTTAGGAGCATACAACTATACGGTGCAGTACGTAGACGCTAAAAACAATCAAATAGCAGATTATTTTTCTCGGTCGCCGTTATCAGTAGCGGTCAGTGATTTCGATAAGCAAGAGGACGGATCGACAAAGTACTGTCTTTTCTTAGACACCAGCGTAGAACCGGTTTTGCACGATGACATTAGACGGGCTACAGCTGCTGACAATGTATTGAAAACAGTTATAAAATATATGAATAATGGTTGGCCTAGGAAAATACGATGTAAAACTATATCACCGTATTTTCATTGTAAAACAGATTTAGAAGTTATAGATGGTTGTTTGTTTAGAGGTCATAGGATAGTTATTCCGGCTATTTACAAAGACAAAATGTTGAAAGAATTACATACAGCCCATTTTGGAATTGTTAAGACCAAGAGTGCAGCTCGTAGTCGAATGTGGTGGCCGGGAATCGATGCCGATATCGAGCGATGGGTGGGAGCGTGCGCCGCATGCGCCAGCGTACGTAGTGCGCCGCCGCGCGCGCCGCCCGCACCCTGGCCTCGCCCCCCGTCCGCCTGGCATCGTATACATATTGATTATATGTCTATAGGACAGACAGTGTACCTTATTGTTGTCGATGCATATTCCAAATGGCTGGAATGTGTTCCTATGGATCGTGGCACTTCTACCAATGCTCTTATTCAAAAATTGAAAGATATGTTTTCACGATTCGGTGTACCATATTATTATGTTATTGTATCGGATAATGATGTAAAAATTTGCTCAGTGGAATTCCATACATTTTGTCGAGCTAATGGAATTAAATATCTAAATTCGCCTATTTATCATCCTGCCAGTAACGGGCAGGCAGAAAATTCTGTTAAAATTTGTAAAAAGATGATAAAGTGCATGTTGGCAGAAAACAGATTATGTCATAAAGATATTCAGGAAAAACTACATGGATTTTTGTTTGATTTTAGAAACACTATTAATTGTGCAACGGGTTTCACGCCAGCAATGTTAATGTTAGGACGGAATTTAAGATGTAGGTTGGATTTGATTTTACCACAAAACAAAAATATAAAAAAAAACATCGAACAAACAACAATGAAATGTAAGAGATGTTTTCAAGTAGGAGAAACTGTATGGGCGAAATGGTTCATCGCAAGAAAATGTATTTGGAGTGTGACGTCCCTGTTCAGCGTCACAGGGGTAAGTAAAACAAACACTAGGTTTCCAAGTGATCGTGCCGCACGTCCGTCTAGGCCGACGGCTGTGTAACGAATGCCCGTGCGCCACGATCTAGTTTATTAGTATACGTCACACCTCTCCTTTCTTAACAAAATCACAATTATTGTATTGTCGTGCACGGTTCGCGGTAGTAGATTCCATGGAGAAGAACCGGCAAGAAACTCCATGGTTACTCTTTTGAAATGGGAATTAGTTTTTACAAAATCATATTTTTACAGAGTACAAGTAAATAAATTATCGTTATAGAACACATTACGTATGACAGGAAGACATTAAATGACGAACATATCCTAAATTCAGATTTTATACAAATATGAGCATTTTGAATTTAAGTTACAATTTTCTAAATTACAATTCTAGGCCTTAAATAGAAATCAAAATCTTATCACTATCTGACCTAACTCGATTGTTTTTTCGGACTCAGAATTAGTATCTTCGCACACTTTCCATTGTCCCTCCACCCGTTTGAGATGGATTATATTCCTTCACCACATTCTTTACAAATACTATCTCCATATTATCTGCGGCTTTCCTTTTTCTGTCCTCATACTCTTTCCCCTTTTCTTTCATTATCTATCTTTGTACCTAAATTCTGAAATAAAAGGATTAGCATCTTTGTCTGTTAGGGATGGTATTTTTTATCTCTGAGATACTACTGGTGTACCAAATCTGTAAAAATGTTACTTGTTATGCAAGTCTGATCCTTGGCGTGAGAAACTTGAATTGAGCGCAGCGAAGCCTTCAAAGGTACGAGATGCAGAACAAACCTTGCCGCAGAGTGCAACACACAAATCCCCACCTCAGTAAGCGAGGAAATGCAGTGCGGCTCACCTGTTAGTGCAGAACACAATTGAACACAAGTCGCGTTCGAACCCTTAAAGACAATTTGCGCCCCAGCGTGCAAAATGGAGCCACGTGGCCAGATTCCGAATGAGAAACAGAATCCCTCCGAGCGTATGAGGCGAAAAATCTATTTCGATATCTACCCAAGCCTGTGAGGACACTTACGATGCGCCATTTGCATCCATTGGCATCGGATGATTCGACGCAGATACCAAAATACAACCCTTGCAACATTTAACAAATTTTCGGCGTCGCATCAATTTTAGCCCACCATACTTTGGTACGTAGACACGCTTTCATCGCCTTCGTAAGCCGCTTGTAGCACCTGGTGACGCAATTTCATAGGTATAATTATTTTACTTCCTCTCAACAAGAGTCACCGTGGGTCCAGAGTTCTGTCTGGAATATTCTAAAGTATTATCTTAAATTTTGGGATAGGTAGCGTACATGCTTACTAAAAGTTTCAGTATTAATGTAAGGCATAAGGCCATAAAGTTGAAAAAATGCTTTCCCTACTTTTGATAGTTGTCCAGTCACTAAATATAAATTTCGGGCAACTATTTTGTTTTCTTTTCAATTTTTTTTTTTTTTTTTTTTTTTTTTTCACTGTACTATTGAAAAGAAAATATTCTTACAATTGATTGGCATTCATTTCGTCTATATTAGGGCTTATTACACTTACTTGTTGTCTAAGGAACTATTAAATCTATTTAATTTATTTTTCGTTACTGTTCTAAATTTAATCTGTTCTTGTTGCACTACACTTAGAAGTTACCGTCTGTCAACTGTGATCAGACGGCAAACAACTTACTAGATATAGTTTTATCAAAATAATCACAATTTCAGAAAAACATTTCACCTTCTAATTTTTTTTTTTTTTTTTTTTTTTTGCAAGGAATTGGTACAATCGACCAAATGGAATTATGACCCACCATAAGCTTATTTTCCCATTCAAATACAGTTAGGTCCACATTCGCGTAAATATACATATCCATAACGACTTTGATCTTTGTCAATTCGACAGATTCAAACGATTTATTGTCAAAATGGGTCATGCTTTGAATATTTTGATGGAATAATGTCAAGGTATTCTGCTGAGGCCCTTTAGATGATTGCCAGAAGATACATTGTTACTTGTGGATGTTAAATTGCGACTGGTATCTTCTGTTGTCCTACTGACTAGTTTAAATGACTATTATCCGGAGTGAGCCAGATAACATCACCAGGCAAAAATAACCTACTACCAGTACCCTCGCCTTGTGATTGAGAATCCTCCATGGCGACACATGGATCCTTCTTTGCACTACTAATACTGCAGCTAATAGGTACTATAAATTTGTGAACACGATAAAGACATTACTTATGTCCGAGTAAATCTACACCTGTCTAGCCTTTTCCCAACTATACTGGGGTCGGCTTCCAGTCAAACCAGATGCTGAAACGACTGCCTATCGAACCTCCACAACCCAGTTACTGGGTAATACGATACCCCATGGTAAGACTGGTTGTCAGACTTTAAATCTCCTGACTAACACACTGTAAATGTTATATCCTTTGTCCGAGTAAATATGAAAACTTAATAGACTAGCTATTATAATGTCTACATAAATATCTAATATAGGCAATAAACTGAATTCTGGGTCGACCTAAGCTTATCAACAAAAGTGTTGATGTCTAAACATAGCTATTATGACTTGCCAAAAATGTACAGGCTTATACAGCAATGGAAAAGCACACAAAATAATTTTATTATAATCGAATTTCAACTCAACACTTTGATTTATGTACAGTGAGTGATGTCTTGTTTACTAATCTTGGAACTATTACCAATAAATATAGTAATGGTAGTATTGGAACAACAAACATTTTTAGTGACTGATGTCATTATCTGTTTGTAATTTGAACCGGGCATATAATCATTTTTAGTACAATAACTGACTAACACTCATAATGATTATAAGAAATAAAACTATTTATCTCAGGCCGCATTTTATTGTTTTGTATAACGTCAGGTATTACTTCCTAGCTGGTGATACAGTCCTGAGCCCTAACAGCTTGGAACGGGTCCTCCGTTGCCTCAAGCTGAAGGAAACTGCACTAGGTTCCCTCTGATAGGAACCGAACATCGAGTGTTGCCGAGAGTCAGCAAGACCTATTGTTGTTGAGAGTCAGTAAGTCCACTTTGTCCACCAACTCATTAAGAATATGCTCTTTGATTTGATTTTTAGAGCTTTTATATATTTATTGGTTACCTATACATTTAGGTGACTGATTCAATACCTGCATTTCAGACTGTAAGCGGTGAGTATCCATTTCATAATATTTTTATAGTATCTCCCAATTTTATCTGATAGTTATTTAATATTGAATATTCTTAATTGAATATTATTAATATATTTTTTTTTTTTTTTTTTGAGAAGTCGTTTTGTTGTTTCTTGTATTCTTAAATATTTTTTTTTTTGTTTGGTCTTGCATATTTCCTTTTCCCTCCCTTCAAAGGTGAAATAATTATGAGACATTTTGGGTGACATAAACCAACAACTAGGTACTTTTTAGTACCACCCGACAGATCCAAATCAGTATACTATTTTTTTTTTTGCTAGTACCAACTGACAAGTCATGTCAGCTTACTACTTAATGTACCTAAATGTAACATTATATTGTTACTTTTGTGATTCAATTAATGTTGTGATTCGCATTAAATTGTATTGTTAGTACCAACTGACAAATTATGTCAGTTTACTACTTAGGTATTTAAATGTAACACTATATTGTTACTTTTGTGATTCCACTGATTCACATTAAATTTTATTGTTAGTACCAACTGACAAATTATGTCAGTTTACTACTTAGGTATTTAAATGTAACACTATATTGTTACTTTTGTGATTCCACTGATTCACATTAAATTTTATTGTTAGTACCAACTGACAAATTATGTCAGTTTACTACTTAGGTATTTAAATGTAACACTATATTGTTACTTTTGTGATTCGAATGATTCACATTGAATTTTATTGTTAGTACCAACTGACAAATCATGTCAGTTTACTACTTTGTGATTCCTTTGATTCACATTTTGTTAGTACCAACTGAAAAATCATTTCAGTTTACTACTTAGGTTCTTGAATGTAATACTACATTGTCACTTTTGTGATTCCTTTGATTCACATTTTGTTAGTACCAACTGACAAATCATGTCAGTTTACTACTTTGTGATTCCTTTGATTCACATTTTGTTAGTACCAACTGACAAATCATGTCAGTTTACTACTTTGTGATTCCTTTGATTCACATTTTGTTAGTACCAACTGACAAATCATGTCAGTTTACTACTGTAATACCACATTGTTACTATTGATCCCTTTGATTCACATAAGTAGGTACCACCCAAATCTGTTTACTGCTTCATATTTATAATATCCACACAATTTGAAATGAAAATCTTGATAGTATCCACCGACAATATCGGTTGATACTACCCAAGATAAATTAACTTTAGTTTCCAGAATAACAACCCGCAAGCAATACTAAGTAAGTACATATACGTCACGCCTGTAACATATACGTCATCCCTGCAATACTCGAGGGGTTGGACAGAGGAGTGTCCACTAGGTACGCCCACATTTTGCCAGATATGTTCCGAAACAACACTGCTCGACCCGGGAATTGAACCCGGGACCTCAAGCTTAGCAGTTGCGCTTGCAACTGCTAGACCGAGGCAGTCAATTATAATAATATATGATTAGGGTGGGTACTTTTTTTTTTCTTAGTTTTACTTTAACAATCTTCTTTTTTTTTTTTTTTTTTTTTTTTTTTGGTGGGTATTCTATTTATTACATTGCGAGCAAATTATTTATTTAGATTTGTGGTTTACAATGTGGTCCTGCATTTATCCCCACATTAGTACTCGTATCTTGTTCTTACGTAATGTTTTCAATAACATCGTATAAAATAACGGTTTATCTTTTACTTTTAGTGCTTAAAAGTAACAAACTCTTTAGTACCGGTTATCGATCAACCTACTACTGTATTTATTATGGAACAGGAATGAATGGTTGTTTAAGAATGCGTATCATACGATTTCTGTGGTTTAATAAATCTTCATGCCCCGGGTACGTTACAATGTGTTCATTATAATCATCGTACGGTCTTATAGATTAACAACACAGAATGTAAATACAAGGTTTCCGTTATAGACTGCGGAAGCTATGACGTCACAAATTTGACATTTTGAATACATTATCTAGTGTTTACAAGGTATAAAATACCTTATTGTTTTGCTCCCGGTTGCAACCATGTCTCTAGAAGAGAAACCTGCAGGTTTTTTAGATTTCTTGCCAGTGAAAAAATCTTTAAAAAATGGAAAACACTCTGCCGGTACGTTACTGCTGATTAATTATTATTCTAGTCTGAGGACTCGTTGTATTGACTTGTATTGCTGACTTACTCATTATTTTCAATTTCAGTCGTAAGGATAGAGACCCTACTCGTGAAGACCGTCTTTGTAATTGTAATTTTGCTGATGAAAAGGATGTTTTTCCATCAATTTTATGCACACAATAGTAACAAGAGTTCGACGCAGACATTATTATTAATTACAAAAAAAGATAAAATAACAAAAATCCCACGTCGAAAACTGTTTGTTTTTTCCCAAATGTCATCTTCCTACGTCACACTTCCACGGTCTATCTTAATCGGTGGTTTATTTAAACTGTTTGTTTATGTCAGACTTTTTCTTTTTTTTTTTTTTCTTTTGCAATGTACCCACGAACTTACGCACATTCCTTATTCCTTCCTTCCCACAAAAATTATTACGATACATCATGTACTTACCCGTAGACTCGTCGCCACTTGTGACGTCCCTGTTCAGCGTCACAGGGGTAAGTAAAACAAACACTAGGTTTCCAAGTGATCGTGCCGCACGTCCGTCTAGGCCGACGGCTGTGTAACGAATGCCCGTGCGCCACGATCTAGTTTATTAGTATACGTCACATGGAGTATAGGCATCGTTAAGAAAATTATAGGTAATAGAATGTATGAAATTTATTTTAACGAATACGGAACTAGCTGTAATAGACACATAGATCAAATGAGACGATATACTACTACACATAATAGTGATGTAGCAGTTGTTAGTCCATCGACAGAGGGAACGCCCGGTGTCCATAATGTACCAGATTGCGACCCACTGTTGGTGTCAGCGCCGGGCGCTCCATCGCCATCGCCACTGCAGTCTCCATCCTCTGCATCGCTATCTAATGAGGGATCTTCCGTGACCTTGCCATCGCCAGCGTCTCCAGCTCCATCGGCTAGTACCATGGAGGAAAGGGAGGTGCAGGTCACGGCTGACCGTGATAGGAATACCGTAGCAAAAAGTACTGATGATGTGAAGGAACAAGGGGGTTCAGAGGATGAGGATTGGCTGGAGGCTTGCGAAGTGATGGAAGACAGAGTCCAATCGGGTGAACAGAGTGTCGATCCACATAAGGATATTAACCGTAATGTAAACAATAGCCCATTCGAACGTTCTAAGAGGCAAAGGAAAAATGTTTGTTATAAGAAATATTTTAAGTAGGTATATAGATAGAATAATAATAACACTTCATTGTACACCTGTTTGTTGTTAGTTATAAGTATAATAAGAACTTTAAGTATATTGTGTTATCTTGTTAGTAAGAATGTCTTTTGTAATTGTTACAGGTTTTCAGATTAATGTTGGAGGGAGATGGACTGTATGTGCATAGTTATAAGTAATTACTGTATATCTACATGTTGTTAATGAAGGTACGCGCAGTAAAGAACTAGCTTTGGAGCAAGACGGTTGTGTTTTATTACGTACCTACATACCAGAGGGACTGTCAGACTTCTACTGACTAAAATCCACGGTGTCCTTCATAGCCTGTTAAGTTCCGGGGTTACGGTTAGGGAATAATCCCGCGACCCCGGCAGGCTTTGGCCCTCTGAGAGGGGGGCCCCGTCATTATGCTGACGCTCTTTGAGGCGCGCGTGGGACACAACGCGCCGTCGACCCGGGCATGGTCCCTGGTCGGGCAGCGAGTTGCCCTTTACTCGCTGCCCGCATGCCCGCGCCTACGGTGGCCGGAGATCATCTAGCGACGTCCGTCGCCGTGGGCGCCTACCACTGCGGCTGGGGCGGAGGGAGGACGCTGTCCTCTCTCGCTCGCGGCCTGCCTCCTCCTTTACGAGCATTACTGCCTCGCAGAAGGAGCTGACCGCTTCCCACTCCGTCTCGCCCCGCAGCATGGCCGCAACCAATGCCGGGCGCGAGAGGTCTCCGCCTATCGCAGCCGTGAGGACACGTCGGTGCTCCGCCCAAGCCGGGCAGTCTTGCACCGTATGCTCCACCGTGTCCTCCGGGCGATCTTCGCAGTGGTGACACCCAGGCGTCTCCTCCTTTCGCATCAGACACAGGTACCTCCCGAAACTTCCGTGTCCGGTGAGGTAGGTCAGGACGCCATGACTTCTCTCCAGCCACTCCTCAAAGAGGGGTCTTACCGCCGCAATTGCGGCGTGCCCGATCAACAAAAGGGTTTGTAAAACTTTATTAACATTAAACGAGTTGTAAATATTTTAATATCCAATGTGTTTTAATTATTTTACCTTTATTTAAAAAATAGATATCCGTAACAAAAAAATTGTAATTAAACTTAAGTTCAAGGGAGATCTTAATTAAATATTGTTTAAAAATGGGTAATTTTTTCCTTCATCTGGCATCCCTATACAGACGCACACATACATAAGCATCCGCCATTTTGGTGCTTCACTTGTTTCTTATTGAAGTTCCGTCCGCCTTTTTTTTTAGGTCCATGGTTATTACTATTACTGTTTAATCGAATAGTTTACTTAAGTATTATTTGATGATTATTAATTATTATACTTTATGGAATAAAGGTCATTCCAGTAAATGAAACAACTTTGGTTAGTTTGACAAAACACGGTAGTTATTAGTATCATAAAAAATAGACACTGCACTTATTACAGGTAAAAATCTTAATCAGAATCCTCATCGTGACCTGATTCAGCATCACAAAAGCTTAAGTTCCTATAAAATGGTTGATAATGGTGAATAATTGCTTGGGAATTACACAGGCTTAGGAGATCATTGTACAAAGCTTTTTTAATAGGGAGGGGCTTGTCGTATGCTGGCTTTAATTCAATGCTTTCAATTGTTTTGGACAGCTGTTTCTGCCGACGCTGTCTACCTACTTGCGCTTGCATTGTAATCCAATTCAATATAATCCTGATCAAAATCATATTTGAAAAGAAAACTGTTAGGTTTACTGTATGACACACTAATCTCCATCACATCGGACCATCGTACTTGGTAGCGCCATCTCCTTTTATTCCCACAAACCCTTTGGTGGCGCCATCTCTTTTTATTCCCATAAACCCTTTTTTGATTTGATGCAAGTATCAGAACGGGCGATGAAAGCGCCCTCTTCCTTTTTGGAACGCACGCCCGACGCCTACACACCGTCGTCGAAGAGTCAAAAAAGAATCGTGCTGTCGGAAGGCCGCGCGCGCACCGCTCCGCGCTCGCGCCGTAAACCCGTTCTACACGGTTGACCCGACCGCCTGACAGAGGTGAACTTGGTCGTGTCAACAGTACCCCACCGTCTGGAACGCTGTCGGCTGACGGTCGGGTCGACGGTCGGGAGGGATGCGCTACGGTCGGAAAACTTGTCAGTTCGGTCCGGCGTTCACAGCGTTAAGACGTCAATATGGCTCCTTGCCTTTCAAAGCAACAGAAGGTCGGTTTGGCAATAACTTTTTTATGCTTGAGTGAAGAAGAAAAACAAAGAAAAAAAAGAAAGTGGATGAAACAGTGGCTCAAAGAGCGAATTACGTTGAGCCACCTTAATGTTTTAAGGATTCTTGATTCTGAAGACTTTCGGAATTTTTTAAGAATGGATCAAGACACTTTTAATGAGTTACTTGAAATGGTGCGTCCAATGATTACAAAGAAAAATACTGTTATGCGTCAAGCTGTGTCCGCTGAAGAACGGCTAATAGCTACATTAAGATTTTTGGCTACGGGGAGAAGTTATAAAGATCTACGATTCAGTACAGTTACATCATTTCAATTGCTTTCTAAAATAATACCTGAGACTTGTTGGGCGATATACAAGGCTTTAAAAAAACAATCAAGGTAATGTATTACAATAAAATACTTTATTTACTTATTCTTTTTAAAAATTAAAAAATCTGTTAGTCCACTAGCAGGTCCCTCGTATATTATACTATTTGTGCTGGTTGACATGGCATGATTAGGTGATGGTATGGAAAATTGAACGATATTTTCAGAGGTAGACAGCAAACTGTTCTGAGTTGTTGGTGCAATCTGATGATGTGCGGATGGTGCTGACTGAAATCCCTGTGATAATATTTGAACGTGTGAGTATGGTGATGGCTGAATATGTTGTTGAGACGGTGGTGGCTGTATGACCTGTGGGGATGGTGATGACTGAATGTGATATGGGGATGGCGATGGCGGAATCTGATGTAGGGATGGCGATGGTGGAATCTGATGTGGGGATGGCGATGGTGGAAGCTGATATGGGGATGGCGATGGATGAATCGGATGTAGGGATGGCGATGCATGAATGTGATGTGGGGATGGCGATGGATGAATCGGATGTAGGGATGGCGATGCCTGAATGTGATGTGGGGATGGTGAAGGCGGAATCTGAAGTGGGGATGGCGATGGCTGAACCTGATGTGGGGATGGCGATGGATGAATCTGATGTGGGGATGGCGATGGCGGAAGCTGATATGGGGATGGCGATGCCTGAATGTGATGTGGAGATGGCGATGGCGGAATCTGATGTGGGGATGGCGATGGATGAATCTGATGTGGGGATTGCGATGAATGAATCTGATGAAGGGATGGCGATGGCGGAATCTGATGTGAGGATGGCGATGGATGATTCGGATGTGGGGATTGCGATGAATGAATCTGATGAAGGGATGGCGATGGCGGAATCTGATGTGAGGATGGCGATGGCTGTATCTGATGTGGGGATGGCGATGGCTGAACCTGATGTGGGGATGGCGATGGCTGTATCTGATGTGGGGATGGCGATGGCTGTATCTGATGTGGGGATGGCGATGGCTGTATCTGATGTGGGGATGGCGATGGCTGAACCCGATGTGGGGATGGCGATGGATGATTCGGATGTGGGGATTGCGATGAATGAATCTGATGAAGGGATGGCGATGGCGGAATCTTATGTGAAGATGGCGATGGCGGAATCTGATGTGGGGATGGCGATGGATGAATCGGATGTAGGGATGGCGATGGCTGAAATCGATGTGGGGACGGCGATGGACGGTGACGGCGGACGACGGATGGTGATGGCTGAATGTGTTGTGATGATGGTGGTGACTGAATGAGATGAGGGAATGGTGACGATTGAATGTAATGTGGAGATGACGATATCTGCAAGTGTTGTGGTGACGGAGATGAGAGAATGGATTTAAGTGAAAGAGATGGCTGGTTAATTATATGAGGTGATGAAGATGTCTGATAATGATGAAGTGGGAACGATGAATCAATGATTTGATATGGAGGGGCTTGCTGCATATATGAATTATTACTGGAGGATGGTTGCGAATAAGCAAAACTTCGAGATCTAGAAGTTGTTTCGATTCTTGATTCGAAATCAAGATTTCCCGTTTTTGCAAGAAACAAAATGTCGGAAATAAGTTTCTCAGCCACTTGGCGTTGAAATGATTCAACTTGATCCAGTTGCTCTCCGACGTACAATCCAAACGGATTTATTTTCTTTTGATTTTCCTTTGTATCATCACTTCGCAATAATTCTTGCGCAGTTTCTATTAACACTTGTTTTTTAATTTCCAATGTATTTTTCTTTTTCTTTCTGGCACTCCCTGGTTCTGATAACTTGGATTCCTAAAAAAAAAATATTTTTTCAGTTACCCTCTACGGAAAATGAATGGCGAATAGCTGCAAAATCCTTTAAAGACTAATGGCAATTTGACAACTGTGTCGGTTGCATGGACGGCAAACATGTTTTAATCCAAAAACCATCCGGAACGGGTTCTATGTACTATAACTATAAGGGTACATTTAGTGTCGTGCTATTTGCAATAGTCAATGCAAACTATGAATTTATTTATGTACATACGGGATCAAATGGAAGTATGTCAGATGGAGGCATATTAAAATCTACCAGGTTCTACGAAAAACTGATCAACGAAGATCTCAAGTTACCTGAATCACTAACGCTACCAGGTACAAATGTGGCAGTACCGTATGTATTTTTAGGAGACAGTGCATTCGCACTTGAAAAAAATATAATGAAACCCTTCCCTGACAAGAATATTGATAAAAACAAAAGAATATTCAATTATCGTCTATGTCGAGCTCGGAGAATTGTTGAAAATGCTTTCGGCATTCTCGCTTCGCGTTTTAGAATATTCAGGCAACCTATTAGCGTTGAACTCGAAAATCTCGACGCAATTGTTTTAGCCTGTTGTGCATTACACAATTTTTTAAGAAAAAAATCAAAAATTTATTGGACCCCCTCATGTGTTGACAACGAAGATGTACAACAACATACATTCAGACCTGGAGATTGGCGACAACAAAGTTCACTGACGCCTCTTAATCGAACTAGTGAAAGGCATACTTACGAAGGACAGCAAGTGAGAAATACTTTAATGGAATATTTTAATAGTATCGGTAAAGTCAGCTTTCAAGATAAAATGGTTAATTTAGTTATGGAATGATGATCGACAATGTATAAACCAGAGCAGGAAATTAAATTTTTGTCACGTTTTTTAAGTTCCGTAGCCAAATGGCAGAAAACGGAACCCTTATAGATTCTTCAGTCTTTCTGTCTTTGATTTGTCTGTCTGTCTGTCCGTCCGTATGTCACAGCCATTTTTTGTCGAAAGTATAAGAGCTATCCTGTTGAAACTTGGTTAGTAGATATATTTTGTGAACCGCATTAGGATTTTTACACAAAAATAAAACAAAAACCAATTTTAGGGGTACCCCCTATACTTAGAATTGAAACTCAATTATTTTTTTTCGCCTGACCCATACATGTGGGGTATCCAAGAATAGGTTCTTAAAAAATGATATTGAGGTTACTAACATCATTTTTTTCTAAACTGAACAGTTTGCGCGAGAGACATTTCCAAAGTGGTAAAATATGTGTCCCCCCCTGTAACTTCTAAACTAAGAAAATGATAAAACTAAAAAAAATATATGACGGACATTAACATGCAAACTTCAATTGAAAATTGGTTTGAGCGAGATCGAGTAATCAGTTTTTTTTAGATACGTCATAAGTTTAAACCGCAATTTACCTTTCAAAGTTACAACCAACTACAAGAACTTTTATGATGTTACGTGCTGCTACAGAACCCTTTATGGACGAGTCCGACTCGCACTTGGCTGTTTTTTGATTTTATTATGTTGAATAGTAGATAAAGATTTTTTTGTTAAACATGATATAATTACAACTTATAATACTGTCAAAAAGACTTTAACAGCATTCGTTTCAAAATATGACAGTGTTTTAGAAACATTTTGCAGTAGTTTTTTTTTTTTTTTAGAATCCTTGATTTTTACAGAAAATGTAGTTAATTTATTACTTTAGCTTAAAGATACTGAATTGTGTTTTTATAATAATGTTTATTGTTTCCAACTAAAGTTGATTTTATAGTTGGTTTTATTAAGGGGGATGCTCCAACCAGTCCGCGAAATTCAAATTTTTTTACGGTTAAATTCGATCCATCAGCTCTCACAAGTTAAAATCTCCGAAATCTAACTACGATGCACCTTTTCTATGTGAGAGTTGATGGAGCGAATTTTTTGATAATTTTTATATTTAAAATTATACTTGTTATTACCGCAACTCATATATTTATAAAGTTACAACACGTCACTGGCCACCAAATTGCAAAAAAACGTAAAAAAAATTGAATTTCGCGGGCTACATCGGCGCAATCACCTTAAGCATCTTATGAATGACTAGTATGTACAAGGTAAAGATCCCGATATTTTTTCTATACTAGTCTTGACTTTCGATTTTAGTTTAGAGTTTTTGATTTTATTGTTTATTTTGGTAGAAATAAAGAATGTTACAACATGAATACAACATTTTATTTATATATTCATATTATTTTACAAAAAACATCAAAAAAAAAAAGTAAAACCCCAAAAGCTCTCGAACGGAACCATCAAGTTGATGCAAGACCGGACCGAGATGAGGCTGCAATCTTCAGCTGATATGTCGGAATATGGCAAACTCAATAGACGAATCTCTTCAATGCGACGTGACCTGCGTGCCTTTAGCGCGGCACGGATCAAAGAGGCAATCGAGCGGAACCAGGGCTCAAAAGTCTTCGCAAAGAATTCGTCTATTGGGCAGAGCCAAATGACAAAGCTGAAGATAAGATATAACGACGGCAGCATCATTTCGACGAAACCGGAGATCCTAAGAGAGCTTGAGAAGTTTTACGGACAGTTATACACATCAACACGACAACCCAGTGTCGGTACAGCTCGAGACGTAAGAGCTAAACTGACTCGACACTACACTGAGGATATCCCGGACATCAGCCTGTACGAGATTAGAATGGCTCTTAAACAGCTCAAGAATAACAAGGCGCTTGGTGAGGACGGAATCACAACAGAACTTCTGAGAGCGGGTGGAAAACCGGTACTTCTAGTCCTCCAGAAGTTATTTAATTCCTTGATACTCGAAGGTTCTACGCCAGAAGCATGGCACAGGAGTGTGGTTGTTCTTTACTTCAAAAAGGGTGATAACACCTTGTTGAAGAACTACAGGCCAATCTCACTTCTGAGCCATGTATATAAGCTGTTTCTAAGAGTCATTACGAACCGTCTCGAACGCAGGTTTGATGACTTCCAGCCTCCCGAACAAGCCGGTTTCTGAAAAGGTTTTAGTACTATAGACCACATACACACGCTCTGCCAGATTATACAGAAGACAGAGGAGTATAATCGGCCATTGTGTTTAGCGTTTGTGGACTATGAAAAAGCCATGGATTCAATCGAAACCTGGACAGTATTGCAGTCCCTCCAACGGTGTCATATCGACTATAGGTATATCGAAGTGTTGAAGTGTTTGTATAGAAACGCCACCATGTCCATCCGACTTCAGGAAGAGAGTACGAAACCAATCCAATTGCAGAAAGTCGTGAGTCGGGGAGACGTTACTTCTCCGAAACTTGTAGTTCCAGAGATTTGCGAACACAAACTAAATCAATCGACGCCTACTCCTTACTGTTAAGGAGTTGTACCTTCCATCATCAGCTCATCCACCTAAGATGATGATTATCAGATGCAAATACATGAACAGCTTTAGAAAATAGGTATAAGAAAATGCTACTATGTGCCTATAAAATTTGAAGGTTGCCCTCGATTTCCCTGGGATCCCATCATCAGATCCTGACCTGATGATCATGGGAACACTTGGGAAGTATACCCTTTCGAACAAAAGAAAAAAAATCCAAATCGGTCCAGGCATCATCGAGAAATCGGAGAACATACATTAAAAAAAAAAGATTCCGGCGAATTGAGAACCTCCTCCTTTTTTTGAAGTCGGTTAAAAAAATGCGTGGTAAGTATTCGAATTATAATAAAATAAGTTGAACATTTTTGTTTCACCTGAACGTTTTCACTTTTTGAGATGTTACACTATTTTATCGGAGGTGCGATTTATAGTCACCACATCACCGTACCCCAGACTGTAAAGTTTTCTCAATCGTAGTTAAACATTCAACATTCTTTAATTATATTGTGGGGGTATAGGTTAGGTGGGTGATAGGGGTGTAGGTTTGTGTGCTTGCCACCGCCGTACATCTGAGAAAACCTCAACCCTCACGTCGTGAAAAAAACTTGAGAGGTGTCATGGGACACCCGGATGGAACGAAGTTAACAAAAAAAAATGTGACCGCCTTCAAAAACAACCACAAAAAAGGTTAAAATAACCTACGAAACTTTTCTTTCGGAAGTCGGTGACTTTTTTTTATTAATTTCATTGTCTTTTTTGCCACCGACTTCCGAAAGAAAAGTTTCGTAGGTTATTTTACCCTTTTTTGTGGTTGTTTTTGAAGGCGGTCACATTTTTTTTTAGAAAAAGTTTTTATTTTACTCTTTTTAGTTTAAATTCAACCAACATTCTTGTCAAATACATAATTTTCTTAACATGTGCACTAGAATTAACATCTCTTTCATTCATTCCCTATCTCAAAAACTACTGAACCGATTTTGATGAAATTTGCAGTATTCCCTAAGTTGAACGATACCTAGTACAACAAAAAAAGAATTACTTAAATCGGACTTGTAGTTCCGGAGATATGCGAACACGAACATAATTTTCTTACTTGAGGAGTTGTACCTTCCATCATCAGCTCAGCTTCATGAGATGATGATTTCTATACGCAAGTACTTGAATTACTTCATAAGATTTGCGAAAAACTATGTGTCAGCTAATAAAATTTGAGGGTTGCCCTCGATTTCTCCAAGATCCAATCATCAGATCCTAAAATGGTGACAAGGGGACCACACGGGAAGCACCAGCTTTCGATTGAAAAAAGAATCATGAAAATCGGTTCACCCGCATCGGTTCAGTCGCAAGTTATGAGGTAGGTAACAAACATAAAAAAAAAAAAAATACAGTCGAATTGATAACCTCCTCCTTTTTTGAAGTCGGTTAAAAATAATCGTCGCAACACCACACTATTCAATGCGAAATAGAAAGACGAAACGAAAATATCTGGCTTGCTTTCTATTAGAGAGAGAGAGACAGAGAAACATGTGCACGCCGCAATACGACAAGAGTCACGAGGAACGGGGGTTGAGTGAGGGGTACGGGGCGCGGGGTGCAGGCGCGAGGTGCGGGGCGAGGCAAAAAAGTGTCGTGCCAACTTTTGTCGTGCCCCTATCACAACGCGCGATAAAGAACTTCGTTCCAAAATCTAAGTACGTGTCGACGAAGATAACCAATCTTCGAAGACTCGTGAATTCTACCAACTTGCAGTGGGATACCGGTTTGATGAACTTTAATGAATATAGCCCGTTCGTTAGCAACGTATCTACCTACCTATAGTAGCCAACACAAGTAATGTTTATGTAGGCCTATCCCTACTTAAATACAGTTAAAAATAAAAGAATCTGGCCAACGAAAGCTCTTCACGACATAATTTCTAAACTTTTGATATCCTTTGATTCCTTGTGATGTCCCGCCGTGCCGCCGCGCCATCAAAACAAGCGATGTTGAATTGTCCGAGAACAGTTCAAGCGACTGTGACAGTCGATTTCGCCGCGTTGACTTTGTTTGACCGTTTCACTCAATACTATACCTATCTCGCTCTTACTTATACAGCGTAGTGTGTTATAGACAAGGATGGCAAATTGGCTCATGTGAAATCGCTGACCTTGATTTCTTTCATATTTCAATCCCTGTTCCCGATGCTGGCTGGGCTTTTTTTTTATATTTTTAATGTACTTTCCCACTTACCTACTTTTTTAATATATAAAAATGTAAGTAAAAGAATATGTAAAAGAATGAATAAATAGATACTACGATATATTTAATTTAATAATAACTACATTTACTACTACCTACTACTACTCATACTACACTAGGTTTTTCTCACTTCATCGCTTGATAGCGTATCCATGCCGCATCTTGCCTGCTCATCTTTTTTCTCGAACAGGGGCAACAATAAATTGAAATACCAAAGATTAGGAATATGGATGTCGCCCGCTCCTGCTCCCGTTCGTTTTGAGTCCTTAACCTAAAAATAATAACATTACACTTTGTAAAATTTAAACCAGGTATATTATATACATATATATATTTTTAGCATGTTAAAATCATCAAATTAATGAGTCATCCAACCCAGGGCAGGGCAAGAGGGATGTCAGACTCGTATTGACTAAAATCCAGTGTCCTGCAGTAGCCCTTTACGTTCCGGGGTCACGGTAATTTGTAAGTCTCGGCAGGCTTAGTCCCCTATAGGAGCCCTGTCATTATGCTGACACTCCTTGAGGCTCTCGTAGAACAAAACGCGCCGATGACTCGGGCATGGTCCATGGTAAGGCAGCGAGGCGCCCTTTAAAATACTAGAAAATACTACATATCAGAAGTTGCATACATACCTAATTACAAAGTAGGCAAGCATAAATAAAATGTGAAAGTTACCTTTTTATATTCTCGTTTAAAAGCAGATCTTAAATGCTCTATTTTTTTTTGTCGCAGCTATGTTTGCGTCTGGGTCTATTTTTCTATATTTTTCGTTTAGAACCTCCCACGCTTGTTGTTTTTTATTTTTATCTTTGTAAGAATCACAACTTATGTCCCAAAGACATGGGAAATCTGTATATAATGATATAATTTCAGTGAGAACCTCACGAACGCGGGGTTCGTTGGGGTTTTGCGAATCCTGCATCTTTCAAAATTCGACGTGCACCCACATTGATTGACAACTGCGCACTGACGCGGTCCCGTCGTGCGACGGCGTTCCAAACGGTCGGGTTCGACCGCGGACGCAGCCTGTCGGGACGGATGCGCTCCCGACCGAGGTTCGATTGACTCCGCCCATATTTGGTCGCACGACCAACGTCTACACGGTCGATTTTCATTCCCACCGGACCAAGGTCACCTCTGTTAGGCGGTCGGGTCTGATCGTGTAGAAGGGGTTGTATTCGTACCGCGCCGCATATCAGTCGCGACGCAGCGCCGGCGCATGACGCACGCGTGCGCTCTGTATACTATCGTACGCGATTATTAAAGTTTCGTAATGCCCTGTGAGTGTAAACTGGTGATTAACGAAGTCTTGTCCTTCTTAACAGCAAAATGTGAAGTGATGGATGAACTAAGTTTAATAAAAATATGCTGTTCATGGTACACGGACGAAGAAATTGAACATGCAAAGTCATTAGAATAGAATAGAATATGCTTTATTGTACACCAAAGTGAATGCAAACTTACAAAAATTGATAATTTTAAATGTACAACGGCGGTCTTATCGCTAAAAGCGATATCTTCCAGACAACCTTAGGATGGACTTATAGAGAACTTTAATCAAAACAAGAGGGTAGGCAGTGATGCACAACAAATAATAGATAACCTATAGTATAAATACAATACACATAAATGTTAATTGTATAATATAGAATACACATACACATTTAAATATATATAAATATATATATATATACACATTAAAGAGAAAGGAAATGATTTATGACTAATTTTTTAAAAGAAACCAGTGACTGGGCTTGTCTTACTGACAACGGCAATGCATTCCACAAACGGACAGCCTGGACTGTGAAAGAATCATCATAAAATTTTGTGGAGTGCACAGGCATCAGTAGTATCAAATTTTCCGATGACCTCAAACATCTAGTGTGTGCATCGTGCAGGAATTTAAAACGCTCTTTTAGATAAGAAGGGGTAGTGGATTTAAAAAGAATGTTAAAAAGCATTGTTAAAATGTGAGTATTCCGGCGAAGGCGGATAGGTAACCACTTGAGTTTTTTGCGAAATTCTGAAACATGATCATATTTACGCAAACCAAATATGAATCTTATACAAAAGTTTTGAAGTCGCTCAAGTTTGTCTAACTGTGCTTCTGTGAGATCTGGATAGCTGGCATCGGCATAATCAAGGATGGGGAGAAGAAGGGACTGGGCAAGCGCAGTCTTAGTGGCAGTTGGAAGAAAATTACGCAACCTTCGCAATGACCCTGCTGCTGCGAACAATTTGCGACTAACTTCTTGTATCTGGGAAACCCAAGAGAAGTCTTTGTCTATGTAGATGCCCAGATCCTTAACCGTATCGCTGTAAGGTATAGTTGTACCTTCAAATGCAATCTGAGGAAGCTGTAACCAATTGATTCTTGAACGCAGACGCGGGCTGCCAACAACAATGACTTGCGTCTTCGCTGGGTTAATTTTTAAGCCATAAGCGGTACTCCACTCAGAAATGCGTGCCAAATCCTTATTGATCATACTAACAGCCTCCGACAATTCGTCTAAGGGAGCTTGGGTATAAATTTGCAAATCGTCAGCATATAGGTGGTAGGATGAAAGAAGGTCATTGGAAATAGAATTTATGAAAATTGCAAAAAGAAGAGGAGATAAAACGCCACCCTGCGGTACTCCGGCAGAGGTATTGCACCAAGAAGACGACATGCCTTCAATGCAAATTCGCTGCCGGCGGCCACACAGGTAACTTCGAAACCAATCAATTGCCGTTGGAGATATGTTAAGAGAGCAGAGTATGCCGAGTAGGATGTCAAAATCTACGGTGTTAAAGGCGTTACTAAAATCTAATAAGGACAGGACCGTCAGATTTCCATTTTCCATACCCGACCTTATATCGTCGGTAATTTTAACAAGTGCCGTCGTAGTGCTGTGTCCTGCACGAAATCCAGATTGGAATGCATTAAGGATATTGTTTTTATAAAGGAAGGAACTAAGCTGGTTATAAATGAGACGTTCTAGTACTTTGGACAGAAATGGTAATATGGAGATAGGACGGAATTCAGAAAAAGACACAGGATTACATTTTTTAGGGAGAGGGGTAATCTGGGCTTCTTTCCAAGATGAAGGAAAGACACCACAGGATACGGAATAGTTAAAGATATGGCCGATAGCAGGAAGGATTTCATCGAGGATAGGAAGGATCATCTTGCGACTGATACAGTCACTACCAACAGCATTTGAAGTGATTGATAAAATGCTCTTTTTAACATCACAAGCCGAGAATTGATTAAAGACGAAAGGAGAGTAATCAGGAGTAGGAAGAGATGAAAGATTATTCAGAGTTTTGGCTTTAGCAGCGCTATTAAAATTAGAAGAAATTGAGAAATGTTTGTTAAGTTGTTCAAGATCTACATCTTTAGGAATAGAATCTTGGCGTGACTTACCAACTCCCATTGATCTAAGAAACTTCCAGACTTTTGCTGGATCACCATTTTCGACAGAATTGTGAACATAGCGGCGTTGTGCATCCCTACAAACCAAATTGCTGCGATTGCGGATTGCAACGTATTTTCCACGATTTAAATCGTTAGGCGTACGCTTGAATCTGGCTTTTGCTGCCGCCTTCTTGTGCAAAATATCTTTTAAATCGTTCGTTAACCACGGTGCTGGAAGGTGTTTAATCTTGACTAAGCGTACAGGTGCATGAATATCATAAAGCTTGATTAGACGAGAATTAAAGATATCGAGCTTTACGTCAATCGAATCCGCATCAATTAGATCAGACCAGTCAATGTTGCCGGCATCCTCACGAAGGCTTTCAAGATTCATACCACCAAAACTGCGCTGCAACAAGGTTTTAGGCTTACACTTGGGCGGGCGGATTTTATAAGAAAGGAAAATAAGATCGTGATAAGAAAAAGCGTCAGCTGAGCACTGACCATGCATAGCGACATGTTGATTTGAAGAGACGAAAATGAGGTCAAGTAAGGAAGGAGTACAGTTGGGAAAATGGTGAGTAGCATTTAAAGGCAGAAGAGATAAATTGCAAGATTGTGAAATGGAGTGAAGTGAGGAAGAACGAGAATCTTGTCTAAGAAGACAGGTATTAAAGTCTCCCATGATTATAGTGTGCTTGTAAGAGGGCATCAGATTTACAAGGAGAGTTTCAAAAGAGGAAAAATAGTCTATGCGCAAGGAAGGGCAATAATAGACACCAAGCAAAAACTTCGAATGATGAAGGTTTATTTCTAAAAAGAGATGCTCACCAGCATTCGGCGGTGGTGGCTGTGATGACATATCTATAACAGAAAAAGGAATGTTTGCACGAAGATATATGGCAACACCGCCACCACCGCAGCCTGTGCGATCATTTCTTATTAGTTGGTATCCGGGTAAGGAATAGGAAGTGGACGGAAGACATGGCTTAAGCCAAGATTCAGAAACCAGGATTGCGTGGATGTTTTTACAATCCAGATTAGCCAGCATATCATTGTAATGAGCCGGAATACTTTGAGCATTAATATGCACAACATTGAAATTTTTTGGAACACCGGAAAACTGAGACTCAAGCGTGTCAGCAAGAGTAGGAATGCTACTGAAGCTGTCATTACTCCCACTGCTGGCAGATACGAAACTGTCATCATCACTCAGTGCTGAAAAATCAGTCATCAAAAACAGTGCCTTTAACAGTGTGCAAAATAGAAAGATGAATATGTATATATATAATAATACGAATATAAAATATAAATATTTGATAAAAATAAAATAAAATAAAAAGTTTTGGTAGGTGTTAAAAATGTCCACCCGCCAGTCATGTGAAAATAACAAAAAAATAATAAAACAAAAACACAATCAATACGCGACGCTCGGGCAAAAGTTCCACAGGAAACGGAAAATAAATAATAATAAGATAAAAAACTTTGAAATAAAAGGAATAAAGTACTTTTATCAAAATAAATTTTCTATGTCACCATAGACAATTTATGATCAATACATTTTTCATGTCAATATTTCTTAAACGGAACGCAGCCATTAACATGACACTTGACATCTGTCAAATGTCAGAATAGCTGACACAAAGAACCAAAGAACGAACGGAAAAAAGTTAAGTAATAATAAATATCGTAACAAGAAATATTAATCATAAGTATTAAGAAGGGTAGGAGTAAAAGATATTAAAAAGCAAAAAAGTAGGTAAATAAACAATAACAATAAGTAGTGAGACTGTTACCCGAACGACGTCATGAACCAATCACTTTTTAACTGCAGCACGCCTGTTACGCTTAACTGGTGGTGTTGATGCAGATTTATTGGTATCCGGCTGATGTACCAGCTCAGCACAATCATGCTCAACCGCAGCAATAGCGTTGAGTTCACTAAGAGTGACGACTCGATGCTTGGCACCATCAGCCCCCAGAACATAAACACTGCCCTGCTTCGTCCAGCAGCTGTTGACGCCGAACTTATCACGCGCCGCCATGAACACCTGATGCCGAGATCTGGTCAAGAACTCAGACAATGTTATACTGGAACCCTTCAACTTCGTTTTTGCAAACCAGATCTTGTCCCGAACATCAACATCCTGGAACTTGACCAATATCGGTCTAGGCTTTCCAGCGCCACCCTGATTCCCCATCCTGTGACACCGACGAATAGCAGCAACAGAGAATGAGTCCAAATTAAGTCGGTCCCGCACCACCTCGGTAACCAAAAGAGATGTGTCTTCTTTATTATTCTCCGCAACACCGTGGAACAGAAGCAACTTCCTGCGGCCCCTCATCTCCAACGTATCAATATCCTTAGCAAGGGCTTCCACCTGGCGTTGGAGACAATTCAGTGCCTCCACAACAAAGGACTTGAACGCTGCATATTCTGCAGCAAGAACAAATGAGCTGGTGCTACTGGCTGTGGTATCACTTGACGTCTTGGAGAGCTCCGCTTCAAACTTCGACATTCTGTCGTTAAATTGTGCCAATAAATCAGACATTGATCCCTTTAATGATTCCATTGTTGACTGGTGATTCTTGCTTTTATTAAGTGTTAAGTAAAGTGAGTGCAATTGAAGGATAACACACAACTGGCAGGTAGCTATTGCTAGCAATTATAATACATTAATTATATTGTATAAATACTATTAAATTCAATTATTTAAAGAGAGAAAAAATTTTCGTGTCTATTTATTGTACTACCCACAATTAGAAATGTGTTTGAAATTGCATGTTCAATTTCTTCGTCCGTGTACCATGAACAGCATATTTTTATTAAACTTAGTTCATCCATCACTTCACATTTTGCTGTTAAGAAGGACAAGACTTCGTTAATCACCAGTTTACACTCACAGGGCATTACGAAACTTTAATAATCGCGTACGATAGTATACAGAGCGCACGCGTGCGTCATGCGCCGGCGCTGCGTCGCGACTGATATGCGGCGCGGTACGAATACAACCCCTTCTACACGATCAGACCCGACCGCCTAACAGAGGTGACCTTGGTCCGGTGGGAATGAAAATCGACCGTGTAGACGTTGGTCGTGCGACCAAATATGGGCGGAGTCAATCGAACCTCGGTCGGGAGCGCATCCGTCCCGACAGGCTGCGTCCGCGGTCGAACCCGACCGTTTGGAACGCCGTCGCACGACGGGACCGCGTCAGTGCGCAGTTGTCAATCAATGTGGGTGCACGTCGAATTTTGAAAGATGCAGGATTCGCAAAACCCCAACGAACCCCGCGTTCGTGAGGTTCTCACTGAAATTATATCATTATATACAGATTTCCCATGTCTTTGGGACATAAGTTGTGATTCTTACAAAGATAAAAATAAAAAACAACAAGCGTGGGAGGTTCTAAACGAAAAATATAGAAAAATAGACCCAGACGCAAACATAGCTGCGACAAAAAAAAAAATAGAGCATTTAAGATCTGCTTTTAAACGAGAATATAAAAAGGTAACTTTCACATTTTATTTATGCTTGCCTACTTTGTAATTAGGTATGTATGCAACTTCTGATATGTAGTATTTTCTAGTATTTTAAAGGGCGCCTCGCTGCCTTACCATGGACCATGCCCGAGTCATCGGCGCGTTTTGTTCTACGAGAGCCTCAAGGAGTGTCAGCATAATGACAGGGCTCCTATAGGGGACTAAGCCTGCCGAGACTTACAAATTACCGTGACCCCGGAACGTAAAGGGCTACTGCAGGACACTGGATTTTAGTCAATACGAGTCTGACATCCCTCTTGCCCTGCCCTGGGTTGGATGACTCATTAATTTGATGATTTTAACATGCTAAAAATATATATATGTATATAATATACCTGGTTTAAATTTTACAAAGTGTAATGTTATTATTTTTAGGTTAAGGACTCAAAACGAACGGGAGCAGGAGCGGGCGACATCCATATTCCTAATCTTTGGTATTTCAATTTATTGTTGCCCCTGTTCGAGAAAAAAGATGAGCAGGCAAGATGCGGCATGGATACGCTATCAAGCGATGAAGTGAGAAAAACCTAGTGTAGTATGAGTAGTAGTAGGTAGTAGTAAATGTAGTTATTATTAAATTAAATATATCGTAGTATCTATTTATTCATTCTTTTACATATTCTTTTACTTACATTTTTATATATTAAAAAAGTAGGTAAGTGGGAAAGTACATTAAAAATATAAAAAAAAAGCCCAGCCAGCATCGGGAACAGGGATTGAATAGGTAATTTCTCCTGCTCCGTTTCCTTGATCACCTTTATAATATCAATTATGTTATTGGCATTCTTCTTTTCGCCTTTCCTTGCGGTCTTCTTTGCGTTGGCAGCCTCACATAACAATGACTTTTGAATTACTTGGTGAGTCTTCAAATACTTTTACCTTTCTAAGCGAAGCTCATGGCACTACTAGTTGGTTGGACCATTGTGTTGTCACGGCATCGGGTTGGGACGCAATTCGTAGTGTTTATGTTTTAAATGAAGTGAACTGGTCGGACCATTATCCACTCGTAGTGGAATGTGATCTTAGTGTTATAAGTCGTAAAATATATGTAGATAGTGCTCCTGTTAATAAAGTTAGTATTAACAAAAGAAACCGAGATCAATTGTTAAAGTATGGCCATTTATGTGATGATTACTTATCCAGTGTTGTCTTAAAAACTCAGTGTAATCCGGACAGTGTTGGCCTGGCGTGCAGCAACCGGCAATGTTGTGATTTGATAGATAAATTTTACTGTGCTATAACGGAAGCCATGAGACAAGCAGCTATTAATTCTTATGAAGAAAGTCGTGTAACAAAAAAGTGTAATTATATTACGGGTTGGAATTATCATATTAAACCACTACACGTAGTCGCGAGGAATGCTTTCCAGAGCTGGTTGCTTCACGGGAGGCCTACACAGGGCTCTGTCTATGAAAATATGTATAAAACTAGAAAAATGTTTGAAAATAAACTTAAATGGTGTCAACAAAACGAAAACCAAATAAAAATGGATATTATTGCCAAACAAAGAGCCTCTGGTGATTTTGGGCGATTCTGGAAGTCCACAAATAATTTATCCCATAAGCCAGGTCGTGCAGCGAGCGTTAATAATAAGCAAGACCCCAAAATGATTGCGGAGGAATTTGCGACGCAATTTAAATTGACCGGCTCTGAAGGAGGTGCGTGTGCAGGAGGGGACAGACTTTTTAGAGGACATTGTGCCCCGACGGAACTAAGTTTTACAATAACACTAGACATGTTGCGAGACTGTGTGCGTAAAATGAAACGTGGAAAGTCGCCGGGGCATGATGGACTTACCTTAAATCATGTGATCTGGGGTGGTACACAGTTAGCAGAGAAACTAGTGACTCTGTATAATGCCTGCTTATCTCATGCCTTCTTACCTAACTAATTCATGAAGTCTGTAGTTGTGCCATTGGTTAAAAATAGAAAAGGTGATATTTCAGATATGTCTAACTATCGTCCCATAACATTAGCCACAGTTTTATCAAAAATATTTGAAAGGTTAATAGAACCGCAAATACAAAAACACAGGTTCAGGTGTTTTTGTATTTGCGGTTCTATAATAATAGTGCTCAGTTTGGTTTTCGTGCAGAACATGCAACTGACACTGCCATTTTTGCATTAAAGAAAACGGTCAGATATTATTTAGACAGAAAAACAAATGTATACGCATGTTTCCTAGATTTAAGCCGTGCATTTGACACAATTAATTATAACACGTTATGGGACAAAATGTATAAAACCGGAATACCACGTGACATTGTTTACATTATGAAGTACTGGTACGAGGGTCAAGCTAATGTAGTAAAATGGGGAGAGGCCTTGTCCAGTGAGTATGTTCTTAGATCAGGTGTGAGGCAGGGTGGGTTAACCTCACTCATTTTATTTAACCTATATGTAAATGACCTGATAGAGGAGCTGAGCGGAGCCGGAGTCGGCTGTTCAATTAATAACGTGCCTGTCAATAATCTTAGTTACGCCGATGACATGGTTCTGCTCAGCCCCTCTGTTACGGCCATGCAGAAGCTTATTGGAATGTGTGAGGTATATGCGGATAAGCACGGCCTGAAGTACAATGTTAAAAAGAGCCAAACAATGTGTTTTCGATACGACAACAGTGTACTACATGTGCCTGACATATTTCTTTGCGACGCCAAACTAGAATCAGTTAAATGTTTCACCTACTTGGGCCACCTATTGACTGAGAAACTTAAGGACGATGATGATATCGAAAGACAAAGACGTTCCCTCGCTGCTAAAAGTAACATGCTGGCAAGACGATTTGCGAAATGCTCTGACCAAGTGAAAATAACCCTGTTCAACGCATACTGTCGGAACCTATACACCTGCGCCCTATGGTATAAGTATACGAAGCGTGCTTACAACACGCTGCGTGTTCAATATAACAACGCATTCAGATGCATACTGGGGCTGCCATGGCGGTGTAGTGCGTCCGGCATGTTTGCAGAGAACAGGGTAGATGACTTTTACGCTGTCATGAGAAAGGCACGGGCCTCCTTCATGAGCCGAATACATCAGTCTGACAATGGAGTATTGAAGGCCATATACGAGGTAAACTATTTCTTCGCATATGGCAATCAATACTCCAGCTAGAAAAATGAATAGTAATTTAATTTAATAATGAATGTTTTTAAGATTGTATTATAATTCTAATTGATTATTGTCATTGTTGTGTCGTGTCATTGTCATTGTTATGGGTACATGCCTGAAATAAAATACTATTTATTTATTTATTTATTTATAAAACTGTTGTGAAGCCACCCGCGGGTATGATCGAGTGATTGTGAGCAAGGAACTCTGTGCTGAAGCGTGAAGACGCCAACGGTCGCCATCTTATCCCAGCCCGACAAGAGGAAGAAGAAATAAGCCAGGTAGGCGTGCTTCCCTTCTCACTCCGAACCCACTAATCGCCCGTTCATCATCAGCCCATAGCTTCTAGGCGATTACCAGCCATCCTTTTCAATATACAGTCCACTTAAAATAAAAACAAAATTTCGCAAATCGCTATACATGGCGTAATACGCGCCATTTGGTCCTTTTCGAGCGGATTAAAAATATCCATTTTGCTCTAATCGAGCGGATTATATCCATATTCTCGATTATTCGCGTAGGTATCTTCTAGAAGTGCCTACCTAGGTAGTTGTAGAACCTATCTACACTCCTAGATAATAAAATTTACCCAATACGTGGTTACTTCCCGCATCGCAGTAGGTACCTACTACAAAACATAATTATTAATTATTTGAACTCTCAGATAAAACAAATAGGCAGATAGAGCGCTCAGAACACGCGAGTGGTTCCACCAAAGTTAATACAAAATCAAAAGTTGCTACGAACTCGCGACAGTACCAAGCTACGCATCGTCTCGATCACACGTCACTAGTGATTTGCCATTTTATGTCAAAACATGCCGTCTTGTGTGTTTAAACACTGCAAAAGTTGTTGAATGTCTCTGGGAAAATAAGCTTATGGTGGGTCATAATTCAACTTGTGATGGTACATTATTGTGAGAATTAATTAGGTAAGGAGTAATTAAATAGGTAGTAAGTAATTACGCATATTAACTTTTATTCCTTATTATTATTCTGATAAATAATAAATACTACACGCTTATGCTCTCTAGGTATAACCATAAAGCAAAATAGCGTTTCCAATTTAAAAAAAAATGTAGTACAGTATTTGAGAGCAATGTAACTGAACAAAAATGTGGGAGTATTTCTCAATATCTGGCAACTGTAAACGCACACAGATGCACGTGTCCGTACACGGCGCCACTTATCTGCCGCGCACACATAAATAAAAACTGTGGTCGCTTTGTTGTTCGCGCACGTTCTATCTGCCTATTCCTTCATCTGAGTTTGAACTTTAACAATCGTCTTGTAAATTCCTTATTTCAAGCGCCTTTTAGTTCCACCGCCTTTAAAGTTGTTGCATAAATAAGAATAACTACCGCATAGCCGCATAAATAGGTACCTACTTATTTTAGTTTTACACGGTTTAATTAATTTACCCACATAAACATGTCGAATAAAAATAAGCCATGTATTTCGGAGGATAGCGAATTGACTATCTTGGAAGCTAAACGTAATATTTTATTTGAGCGTATTCAAAACATTTACGAGCGTTCAAAGACTGCCAATTCTACCGAAGTTAGCAGGGAATCATTCCTTAGCTACTGTGTGACTGTAGATAATATTCGATCTGAATTTCATAGTTTATTGGACGCTTATAACACAAAATTACTTTCTATCAATTCTGATACCCAGCCGAATTATCAGGCGTACACCTCATTCGAAGATTTATATTGTATCATTAAACGCATACAGTCACAGTTAGAAGGTAGACAGTCCGCACAAACCAGTGCTGGTCACCCGGCCCCATCCGTCCGAGCACCGAGACTGCCTGCAATCGAACTCGTGTCATTCGATGGCGATATACGGAACTGGCCATTATTTTATGCAAGTTTCAAATCAACAGTGGCTCTTTGACAGATGCTGACAGGTTGTACTATTTATTAGGTAAGCTGTCGCCGAAAGCGCAATCCGTATTCGCAGGTGTCACACCCAATGCTGAGAATTATCAGGTCATATTCCAGTCGCTCCTTGATAGGTACCAGGATACTCGTGTCCTCGCAAGTACGTACTTGGATCAAGCCCTAAATCTTAAGTTGTCAGGTCCCGCGTCATTAACTAATTTCCAGTTGTTCATTGACAACTTTGTAACAGCAGTCAATTCCCTTAAAAACTTAAAATTAAAAAACCTTTCCGACTTTATGTTGTTACAATTCGCAATGAAAAAGTTCGATACAGAAACCATTCGTGCTTTCGAGATGACGGAACGTAGTCATGAAATACCGACACTAGATAGTTTTGTTTCCTTCATCAAAGATCAGTGCCGAATATTTAACATGACGCAGCAGCAGTAGATAGTCCATCTAGCTCGTCAAGTAATGATAATAGTAAACAAAAGTCGACTAAATCGCGAAATAATAACTCGGTCCCTAATCCGCAATCTTACGTAGCATGTTCGGAATCTAATAATATAATCCGCTTAAGTGTCTGTGCAATAATATTGTACATGAACACTTTTATAAATGTTCCGCTTTTAATAATTTAACTCCGACTGCTCGTTTTAAGTGCATAAAAGAAAATAAAGTTTGTGTTAATTGTTTAAGTATAAAACATAAATCAAGCGATTGTTCAAGCAAAACCAAGTGTCGCTCATGCAATCAGCGCCACCATACGTTATTGCATTTCGATAAAAATCTTCATCTCATGAACCCGGTAACGACCTAGTTTCTAGCCCACCTGTTTCTACGTTATCACCGCAGGGACAGGCTGCTCGCGCTCGTACAGCGGCGCCTGCCCCTCCCGCGTCTCAGCCCGAAGTTTCTTTGTGTGCTACGTCTGTCGCGCTCGCACGCAGGCAGCGCTCACGCACTTGCGAAGCCAAGCAGCAATGTACGGCATTCAATACGATATTGCTAGCAACCGCGCAGGTTATCATTTACGATGTAAACAAAACTCCGTGCGTGGTCCGTTGTTTGCTTGATAGTGCATCACAATTGATCACAAAGTAGTTTTATTACTTCGGATTGTTTTAAACGTCTTGGACTGCGGAATAACTTAAAAAATACTAACTTAGTAGTTAAGGGAATCGGTGGTTCAGAAAAATCATGTAAGGGTTCCGTAGATATTAAAATACATTCGCGTTTTAATAAACAATATCTGGTTGACCGAGCTTTGCTCGGTTTTTAAAATGTCTATATCTTGGGAACCGAGCTTTTCTCGAACCTGGGACCTTGATAAATCAATTCCTTGAGCCGAAAAACCCCTAATCTGTAACTTTCATGAAAATCCTAGAAGCCGTTTCCGAGATCCTGATTATATATAAATATACAAGAATTGCTCGTTTAAAGATACTAAATATTAATTTTAACGTTTCCTCGCTTATCGTGGAACGCATCACAAACATATTGCCAAACGATCATGTGGACGTGTCCTTACTTACGCACCTCGAGTCATTGCCACTCGCAGATGCTGACTTTGGCCAGCCGGGGAATATCGATGTTTTGATCGGGGCTTCAGTATTTCCGCACTTATTACTGCCTAATGTTGTACGTAATAATAATAAGCTATATAATTTACCTCCCGCTATTGAGACGGTACTTGGGTATGTGGTTATGGGTTCCGTACCTACATCACATACTTCTCATTATACTACGTCTTGTTGTTCTGTTCTTCAAGAAAATAATATTGATGCTCTCCTCAAGCGATTCTGGGAGCTTGAAGAGATATCCGCACCGCACTCGCTGAGCCGCAAGGATCTCGAGTGTGAAGAACATTTCCGCGCTACCACTGTTCGTGACGACAGTGGCAGATATACTGTGGCGTTGCCATTCTGTGGCGACCCTTATTCGCTAGGCGACTCGTACGCTGCTGCGCTTAGACGGTTTTATTGTTTAGAACGCAAACTTGATGCATCGCTTAAATTGCGCGGCGCCTACAATGACGTCATGCGTGATTACATAAATAAGGGTTTTTTGAGTCCGTTTGTTAACAGCGAGAGCAATTCTCTTCCTTCGTATTATATCCCGCATCACGGTGTAGTTCGCGAAGATAAGGCTATCACTAAACTTCGTGTGGTTTTAGACGCTAGTTATCGAACTACATCGGGTCAATCGATCAATGATATTTTGCATGCCGGCCCGAATCTACAGGGTGATTTATTTAACATCATAATTAATTTTCGTCTTTTTCAAATTGCTCTCTCGGCTGATTGCCGCCAAATGTTTCTCAACATCGGTGTTCGAGAATCTGACCGTAGATTTCAACGAATCTTTTATCGTTTTGACAATAATGAACCTATAGCCGTGTATCAGTTTAATCGTGTTTGTTTTGGCATGAAGTCCAGTCCATATCACGCGTTACGAGTTGTCCGCTAGTTGACCGCTGATGAAGGCAACAACTTCCCCGCTGCCGCAGCTGCTGCTGCTTTATATATGGATGATATCGCCTGTAGCGTCAGATCCGCTCCGCAAGCAATTTCGCCTTGTGAAGAGCTTATTCAGCTTTTTAAGCGAGGCCAATTTGATCTTGTCAAATGGACAAGCAATTCTAAAGAGGTTCTCTCGCACATACCTGATTCTCACAAGGCTTCTCCAGACATTGAGTTTGAGAAGTCAATATCGCATAAGGTTCTTGGCTTACGCTGGGACAAATCAAGTGATAGTTTTCGGTTTGACGTCGTACCGCCAGACGACAAGTGCACCAAACGCACTATGCTGTCCACAGTAGCTCGACTATGGGATATTATGGGTTTTGTGGCTCCCACAATTTTGTACGCCAAGCTCTTGATCAAAGAGCTTTGGTTATCAAAGTGTGAGTTGGACGACGCACCTCCCGACCATATTGTTGCCGCGTGGAAACAATTTTGCATTGAACTTTCCACACTCAACCAAATTATTATACCGCGTCATCTGGGTTTGGTGGATGGATGTACCGTTAATTTGATAGGTTTCGCTGACGCTAGCGAACGCGCTTACGGCGGAGTCGTATATTTACAGGTCTGCATTGGTTCTAACTACTCTGTGCAGTTAGTATGTGCCAAGTCCAAGGTCTCGCCTGTCAAAACCATTTCGGTTGCGAGACTGGAGTTGTGCGCGGCCCTTCTGTTGTCCCAGTTGCTTCGCAAGGTTCAGAACACAGTTTCGCCCCAGTACTCCATTAATAAAATATACGCGTTTACTGACTCCAAGGTAGTGCTCGCTTGGATTTATTCTTCTCCTCATCGCTGGCAGACTTTTGTTGCCAATCGCGTTACTAAATTAATTGAACTCATTCCAGCTTCTTGTTTCAATCACGTCGCATGTATTGAAAATCCCGCTGATTGCCTGTCTCGTGGTGTTACTCCAGTTAAACTTCTGCAGCATGCTTTGTGGCATCGTGGACCTTCTTGGATTTCCCATGATCCGTCAGAATGGCCGATTCATCCCTTTGACCATAGTGCAGAGGATGAAAACGTACCAAAACGGAAGTCTGTCTCTCACCCCGTGATTGCTGAGGTTGCCGAATCTCCGATTTATACACTCGCACTACGCATGTCGTCGTGGTCTAAGTTACTGCGCACCATAGTTTATGTCTATAGGTTTCTTGGGCAACTACCTAACGGGACTTCTGTTTCAGGCTCCGATCTTGAAGTTGCAGAGTTTAGATTATTGCGAGCTGTGCAGGCTGTTCATTTTAGTAAAGACATTCAAAACTTAAAAAATAATGTTCCTTGCTCTCTCACTCTTCTTAAGCTCAAGCCGTTCCTCGATGAGCACGGCATCATTCGTGTTGGTGGTCGTCTGTCAAATTCGGACGAACCTTACAACTACAAGTATCCTTGTATCTTACCGCGTCAAGACCATGTGGTAAATCTTCTTGTTGATTTTTATCACAAGAAATATCTCCATGCCGGTCCAGAGTCGCTTATGTCCTTACTCAGGCATAAATATTGGATTCTAGCTGCACGGCGAATAATTCGCCACAGAATACATAAATGTAACATCGGTTTTAAATTCCGTCCACGTCCGGTCTTTCCTCTCATGGCAGATCTTCCTAGCCAGCGTGTAAAACAAATAGATAAGGCGTTTACACATACCGGTTGTGATTACGCAGGACCACTGCAATACACACCAGTTCGTGGTCGAGGTGTTAAAAGCCGTAAAGCTTGGTTGTGTATTTTCACATGCCTAACAACACGCGCTACGCACATTGAAGTTGCGACAGATTTAAGCAATGTGTCATTTCTCGCAGCTCTTAAACGATTTCTTTCACGACGCGGCCCTATACAGTGTTTGTATACGGATAACGGCACTTGTTTCGTGGGTGCAAGTTCATACTTACGCGATCTCTATAAATTTCTCAATAAGGAATATCGTACACATCTACAGGAGGAACTTTCCATTAATCACATTGATTGGAAGGTTATTCCGCCTGCTTCTCCACATTTCGGCGGTTGTTGGGAGAGCATGGTTAAAGTAATTAAAACGCATCTCTTCAAAGTTATAGGTCAACAAATCCTCTCTTATGAAGAGCTTTTAACTGTCCTCGCTCAAGTCGAGGCACTGGTTAACTCGCGTCCGCTCACGGCATTGAGTAGTGACCCTGCTGAACCATCCGCGTTAACTCCTGCGCATTTCTTGAACACAGCGCCATTGTCGTCACTCCCCGCTCCTGAAGCAGACTCTTCTAGCTTGCTTCAGAGACATACTTTGCTGGATAAACTCGTACAGACGTTCTGGCAGCGCTGGCGTTCAGAATACCTTCACCAACTTCAAGCTAGATCTAAATGGAATAGTCCTGCATCCCCTATACAGGAGGGCACGTTAGTCATTATCATAAATGATAATTCACCGCCACTTTCATGGCCATTAGGCATTGTTGAAAAATTACATACATCTAAAGATGGTACAACCCGCGTTGTTACCGTGAAAACCGCAAAGGGTAGCTATGTGCGCCCTGTTGTACGTCTCTGTCCGCTACCGACTCAGTGAGATCTAGCTTGTAGTTGGATCTCCTTCATAGTTTAGGTATTTTAGTTATAATTGTTCCGCTATAATGTAAATTAATTTAAGTTTTATAACGCAGTCTTAGCATATGAATAGGTTATGCGGTAGTAGGTATACCTTATATAGCTAAGTACTTTTTTTGAAAGGCAACCCTTTAAGGCCGGGGGAAATGGTAGCGCCATCTCCTTTTATTCCCACAAACCCTTTTTTGATTTGATGCAAGTATCAGAACGGGCGATGAAAGCGCCCTCTTCCTTTTTGGAACGCACGCCCGACGCCTACACACCGTCGTCGAAGAGTCAAAAAAGAATCGTGCTGCCGGAAGGCCGCGCGCGCACCGCTCCGCGCTCGCGCCGTATTCGTACCGCGCCGCATATAAAACTGTTGTGAAGCCACCCGCGGGTGTGATCGAGTGATTGTGAGCAAGGAACTCTGTGCTGTAGCGTGAAGACGCCAACGGTCGCCATCTTATCCCAGCCCGACAAGAGGAAGAAGAAATAAGCCAGGTAGGCGTGCTTCCCTTCTCACTCCGAACCCACTAATCGCCCGTTCATCATCAGCCTATAGCTTCTAGGCGATTACCAGCCATCCTTTTCAATATACAGTCCACTTAAAACAAACAAAATTTCGCAAATCGCTATACATGGCGTAATACGCGCCAGTACTTTTTCTCCTGTTTTATCTTGAAGCCATCTTTTGGGTTCAACAAGTTCTTTATGTTGAGGATTTCAGATTGTTGCATTTCTTTTAGGATATATTTCTCTCCGGATACTTTAGCGTTCATGATGATACTATATGGGTCATTTTCAATTACAAATTCCGAGCGTGAGAGTGTATTTTCTGAATCATGTTGTGATTTAATTTTTTTATAAAATGTTTAAATGACGTATCTTCAATGTCTTTGTAAATGTGAGCAAAAATAATACCAGAATCTGTAATCTGTCTAAAGTTAAAGAATATTTTTCGTTAAAATGTCACGCAACATGGTGTGTGAAATCACCATTTTTAAACTTATATCGTCCGCCATAATTTTATTCTTCGTAAATAACTGTGGTCTGCATTTGTAAATGTAAGATTTATATCCATTCTATATCTAATAAAAATGCGTAATAACAACAAAACCTGACCGTATACAGCAATTTTACGTTTATTATGTTTTGTGAAAAAATATTCTGTCTCAAACGTGGGTTTGAACTTTTTTGCCAATATCTTGGTATCCAAACTGATTCATTGTACTGGTAACACAGGGATTAAAAAAAAAAGAATCGGCCATTTTCTCTGTGACGCGGTGGGAGCACAGGAGCTGTTGCAAAATAAGGTATTATATATTTTTTGTTTCTTGACTGATACTTGTAAAGCATAACACGTCAAAGACGTGGTTACTATTATCAGTTTAAACAAATAATTGTGCGGTTGATTTTTATGTATTGGGTAGAGAATGATGTGAAAATGTTTAAAGCTTGATGGCGTGTGAATGCCGAAAGTTTGAGGTTATGTTATGCCGGCACGTTCGAAAAATGTCACAAACGTGGTTACAAATTTATGTCACAAACGTGGTATTTTTTGACCACGTTTGTGACGCGTACCCACGTCTGTGAACTATATATCGTATCTCAATCAATCTTTGCGGAATATAATGGTGTTATTGTTGTTCTGTAGATGGGAAGAAAGAAAAAGACTGAAGAACAGATAAAGAGTGCTAAAAGAGAGGCGGAAAGAAAAAGGCGTGCTCGCATTAAAGCTGATCCTCTCAGATATGCCCAACATAAAGCAAAAGAAAAAGAGAGACGCCAAAGAAGGAAAGAAGAAAAGAAGACTAAGAGTATAGCCGATTTAACGCTTAGAGAACAGCGAGTACAAAGAAAGGAATGGCGTGAACGAACAAGGAAAAGTAGATTAGAGAGAAAACATAGGGAAAGACTTTTAGAGCTACTTCGGGAAGACTCTCCGCCAACTGACAGCGACGCAAGTATGGTTGGTGATTTAGCATAAAATGTTCGAGAACAATCAGCGTCCCCAAGAACGCCTGCTCAACAACTTCCGTCTCCATCAGTATCGTCTGTGAGTAACTCCAGTATTCTTAGCAGACAAAAAGTCACTGGCCTCAAAATAGCTAGACAAAATAGAACGGTCAAGGATAAAATTATAGAAAGGCAGAAAAAAACTATAGAATCAATGAAGAAAAAGATTCATGCTTTGTCTATGAAGTATGCAAGACTGGATAAGAATAGTAAGCATAACAGGGTTTCACTATCGCCAAAGCAGCTGCGATACTGCAGAAACAAGATAGATGTTCAACGTTTTTTAGAAAAGGAAGAAAACAGCAAATTATGCCCTGGCAAAAAAGATACAATCACACGAAGAGGCAAAAAGAAGCAAAAACGCTATTTGTGTGACACACTAGAGAATCTCCACAAAAAGTACAAACTAGAGTCTAACAAAAATATTAGCTACACAACATTCACAAGATTCCGTCCATTTTGGATTGTAACGCCGAAAGTTTCCGAAAGAGACACGTGCCTCTGTACCTTACATGAAAATTTTAGTTTAATTACTGAAAAATTAAGACAGCTTAATTTGATTGTAGAAAAGGCAGACGAGATTATAGACTCAGTAGTTTGTAGTAAATATAACTTTGAATGTATGATGGAAAAATGCAAAATATGTATGAACAAAATGTTAAACTTTGCAACATTTGACAATTCCGACAAAATAGTTTACAAACAGTGGATGGTGAAAACAGAAATCAGAGAAATTAAAGGTAAAGAAAAAAGTATTAAAAGAACAGTCAAAGATTCAATTGAGTGCACTAAGAAGGACTTAATTGAAAAATTCCTGGACATGTTACCAAAGTTTCTAAAACACAAATTTAACATTTGGCACCAATATCAAGCAATAAGTCAATTAAAGAAACATTTGACATCGGAAGAAGCTTTGCTGCATGTGGATTTTTCGGAAAATTATCAATGCAAGTATGCATCAGAAACTCAATCGGTTCATTTCGGCGCGTCAAGACAGCAGCTCTCCTTACACACGTGTGTCTTATATTACTGTGATGCTCCTGGGTCAGTTCAAACTATTTCTTTCTGTTCCGTGTCTGAATGCTTGCGTCATGACGCCGCAGCGATTTATGCCCATCTGAAAAAGTCACTGAAAGAGCTCTGTCGTTATAAAAACTTAACGATCCGTAAATTACATGTGCTTAGCGATGGTCCATCCACTCAATACAAGAATAAGACCAACTTTTACTTATTCAGCCAACATTTAGTTCATGGCCTAGGGATAAAGAGCGCTACCTGGAATTTTTCTGAGTCAGGACATGGCAAAGGCGCTGCCGACGGGGTAGGTGCAGTCATCAAACGAACAGCTGATTCTTTGATTGCTCATGGGGAAGATATACCGGACTTTTTGACGTTCGTTACTAAAATGCTTAGTCGCACAAGTATAATCTTAACCACTGTGCTAGAAGCGGACATCAAAGAAGCTGATTTATTGATTCCAACGAACTTAAAGACGATTCCTGAAACTGTTAAAATACACCAGGTCACATGGAGCCTTAATGAGCCAAGAAAACTATTTTTAAGACAATTGAGCTGTACAGAATGTTCTTTGCAAACCTTGTGTTCTCATTTTCCAACAGCCAAAGGTTTCTTTGAATATCCAGACGCAGCTAGCACTTTCGATCTGGATTTGGTGAACGCAGAATCTCTTCATAACAATGAAGCTATCGAACAATTGACCGCATCCCATTCCGCATTCACGAAAAATGGAGCTTCCAGCACTTTGGCTACAAAAGGTTGCCAAGAAGATGACATCAAAAGATCTGTTAAAATAGGTTCGTGGGTATTAGTCCAATTCGAAGGAAAAAAACACACGCTTCATTTTGTTGGACAAATAATGTCAACGGAAAACTATAATCAGGTTTTCGTTGTTAAATTTTTAAGAAAGAAATGCTTGGAGTCTGGCTTATTTGTCTGGCAAGAACCCGAGGATGTGTCGTTGACTATGATAAATGATATTGTTTGCATATTGCCTGAACCAACACCTACCCGACGAGGTGAATTAGTTTTTCAGTTTGATTTTGGCAAAACAAAATATTTTGTTAAGTAAGTTTTTTTTCCATCATTTAAGTAAAATGTTATGATTAGACTGATTAGTCATTAAGTGTTAAGATCTCAGAAAAATAAATAACCTAAGAAAATTGTTGCTGATTATAACAAAGTTTATGAATAATAATAAAAAATGATTCAAATGCACTAGTTTTAATTAGTAAGTCCTAGAAATAACAGTCGTGCTCTAGTAATTTGCCCTGATAGTCACAAACGTGACGACGTTGTCACAGACGTGTGCCCCAATAGTCACTAACGTGGCGAGGTTGTCACAGACGTGGCAGCTCATTTTTTCAGATGTGTTTTTTCAGGCTTTTAAAGGATTGTAAGGTCAGTCATTTATGTCAGTAGACATATAAAAAGATCATCTATATAATGTAATTAAAAAACTTCAGAATTTAATTCGAAATCTTTTTTACATCAGAAATGAAAATGACCCATATACTTGGTCCGGTGTGTACAAAACTTTGTTTTTCAGAGCTCCTTTAATACACGCGTGCATGGAGTCGCCTTCGTTTTGGCTATGCCCACCAACAAAAAACCGATGAATAATGTCAATTTTAAGAGTCATTGCAATGTAAAGATACAATGCAAATAATTATGTATCTGTTCTTATTCTGGCCATAACAACCATCAGAGTAAAATATAATTTTGCGTATACCTTTTTCGTGTACGGTCTTGACAAATTGAAAAAAGCAATTCCCTATTTCAATACACCCTTTTTTTCCGATTTGAGCTTGCCAAACGCAACAGAACCCTAGTTTGTTTAGAGCGTCAAAAACTGTAAAATTATAAATTGGGTATTTACGTTTGTAATGAAAAAACTTAAAAAAAAAAATGTGACCGCCTTCAAAAACAACCACAAAAAAGGTTAAAATAACCTACAAAACTTTTCTTTCGGAAGTCGGTGACTTTTAGGGTTCCGTAGTCAACAAGGAACCCTTATAGTTTCGCCATGTCCGTCCGTCCGTCCGTCCGTCCGTCCGTCCGTCTGTCCGCAGTTTAGCTCAGAGACGCACAGTACTAGAGAGCTGTAATTTGGTGTAAATATACGGATTTGTTGTGCCGAAAAAGTGGTAAAATAAAATCTCGTAAAATATTTTTTTTTAGGGTACCTCCAGTACTTACACGTAAAGTGAGGATTTTTTTTTTCTCGCGTACCCCTTTGTGTGGGGTATCATTAAATAGGCCTTTAAAAAATAATGATAGTTTCCATTAACAATTTTTTGATAAAAAAATTAGTTTGTGAAATATTAAGCTTTAAAGTGCTAAATTTTGCTCGATTCGAGTGTCCCCCCCCCCCTCTACCAGCTAAACGGTTATGTTTGGGGGTGTGAAAAAATTCACAATAGTAGTATATATAACGAAGTTTAAAAGAAAATTATCATGACTAAGTAGGCTTTACAACTTTACGAGTAATAGTCGGCCAACTTATAAAATGTACTTGATATCATATTTTCTTAAGCAAAATGTATCGGAGACAACTGCAAATGTAAGTTTGTCAACTTTATTTTTACACCTTTTATATGTATGTTTTTGGGGATAGGTAGGTTTTTATCGTCAACTATTTTTAACTAAATTCAAAAAAAGGAGGAGGTTCTAAATTCGTTGTAATCTTTTTTCTTATGTATTTTCTCCGATTTCTCAAAGACTCCTGGACCGATTTTTTAAATTCTTCTTTTTAAAATTAAATTCAGCGAATCAGTTTAGTTAGTTCGCATAAGTATTTTGATGGGCAACTACGGAACCCTACACTGTGCGTGGCCCGACACGCACTTGGCCGGTTTTTTTATTAATTTCATTGTCTCTTTTGCCACCGACTTCCGAAAGAAAAGTTTTGTAGGTTATTTTACCCTTTTTTGTGGTTGTTTTTGAAGGCGGTCACATTTTTTTTGAAAAAGTTTTTATTTTACTCTTTTTAGTTTAAATATTCAACCTTCAGCACTAGAATTTAGTAATCCGTAGCACTGGTAATAACATCGTTAACATCTCTTTCATTCATTCCCTATCTCAAAAACTACTGAACCGATTTTGATGAAATTTGCAGCATTCCCTAAGTTGATCGATACCTAGTACAACAAAAAAAGAATTACTTAAATCGGACTTGTAGTTCCGGAGATATGCGAACACAAACATAATTTTCTTACTTGAGGAGTTGTACCTTCCATCATCAGCTCAGCTACATGAGATGATGATTTCCATACGCAAGTACTTGAATTACATCATAAGATTTGCGAAAAACTATGTGTCAGCCAATAAAATTTGAGGGTTGCCCTCGATTTCTCCAAGTTCCAATCATCAGATCCTAAAACGGTGACAATGGGACCACACGGAAATCACCAGCTTTCGAATAAAAAAAGAATCATGAAAATCGGTTCACCCAGTCGCAAGTTATGAAGTAACAAACATAAAAATTAAATTAAAAATTTAAAAAACCCCCGACACAAAAACCAAGGTCCCTTTAAAAAGTACTAAATAATAATAAAAAAACTCAATCTTAAGGTACCTAATTATGTATTAATAATTATAAAAAAATACATCACGTTGGGGGACCGATACAGATTATTATTTTCTACGATTTTTTCGGTCCCCCAACGTGATGTATTTTTTTTAGATTGAGTTTTTTTATTATTATTTAGTACATTTTAAAGGGACCTTGGTTTTTGTGTCGGCGGTTTTTAAATTTTAAATTTAATTTTTATTTTATACTTTTTATAGTTACCTACATATTTATTACATATATTATTATCATTTTATGTTGTGCGGTTACAGTACATAAGTTGTATATCCCTTTGGTGGTAGAATTGATTAAAATCCTTTCTTAGCATAATGTCTACCTCATAACATATTACCTGCATGCCAAATTTCAGCCCGATATGTCCAAAATCTAAGAAGATTTATACAAACTTTCATCCCCTATTTTATCCCTTTTGGGGTAATTGATCAAAATCCTTTCTTGGCGGATGTCTAGGTCATAACATCTTCCTTCATGCCAAATTTCAACCCGATCGGTTTGTAATTGACAAAGTTTCATACAAACTTTCATCCCCGATTTTATCCCCTTGGGGGTTGAATTGGCCAAACCCTTTCTTAGGAAATGCATACGTCATAGTAGCTTTGGGCATGCAAAGTCAGCCCGATCGGTTTAAAATTGACGAAGTTTCATAGAAACTTTCATCCCCTATTTTAACCCTTTGGGGGTAGAATTGATCAAAATTTTTTCTTAGCGGATGCTTACGTCATAACATCTATCTGCATGCCAAATTTCAGCCCGATCCATAAAGTAGTTTGGGCTGTGCGTTGGTTGATAGGTCACTACCTATATCAGTCACCATTGAGTTTAGAAGATGATTTTGTATAAGTTTACCTCTAACTTCCCTAGATGACGGTGTTAGATTTCCTGAATCTCACTATGGTTTCGTTACCACGGAAAGTATATATGGTTACGAAATGAATTGATAAATTTTGTTCGTTCTTGTACGTTAGGGTGGAGTGAAAAAAAAAATTGTTAAACTTTTGTTACTCCTGTATCACCAATGGATGATCGACATTGTTAGAGATATAAAAAAAAAAATTCAAGTTCCTATGTTAACATCTTGAGGTGTCGCATCGAATTTGAAAGTTAAAGAAAATAACAAAATTTGTTTTTTAATAAAGTTTTTATTTGAGACAAAGTAATCACCAAAATGAAAATATTGAAGCTTGGAATGAAGTATTGTACTTATAAATTTCCAAAATATATTAAATAAAAGCATTTTAACATTTCGAAGGTGATGCTACAGACACTTCTTTTTTCTTAAAACATTGTGATTTTGTGACAATACTGGTAAGTCTTGTCTTGCCTTTATCCTCGTGCGAATCAATCCATCTCTTGCCTCTGGCCCATAAACAGATGAAGAAGCCTCAGTAACGAGCTTGACGCACCGTTCTACAGCCTGAGTGTGGCAAGGTTACTTTTCAATTTGAAATAATTTACCACCTGAGGAAATCACGCTTGAAATTACTGCGTCACTATATTTTATGGTTCGTGAAGTCGTTATTTCTGTTCTAAAAATCACATTGTCGTCCTCTTCTGATGTTGCAACGAACGAACCTACTAGAAGAACAAAAAAGAACTGGATCAGAAGAAGTACTCGGGGTACTACGGGCTCTTTTTTTAAACTCATCACTACTTTCTCTTTCTTGTCTCTTTACGGCAGATATATTTAATAGACACTTCATCAACAGACACAATCATTTCTTTTGTCTTTAAAAAATTACCCTACTAGCGCGCCACCTCAAAATGAAGTCGTAGGGTTTTGATTTTTAGCATGAATAAAGCTTTTATGTACGGTCATCGGTTAATGATACAGGAAAAGTGAAATTCCAAAAAAAAAAATTTTTCTCCAAGTTCACTCCACCCTATTGTACGTACGTAGTGTTTTTTCGTGTCCCATTTCTATTAAAATTTTGTTACTCTGCAAAATGGGTCTGGGAAGGAAGCCTAAAAAAGCTCAGAACGAAAACAAAAGGCGCAAATTAACTCAGCCTGAGGAGAATACTCCTGAAAGGAATGATTTTTTGTTATCACAAGCTGTGCGAAAGGCAGAATTACGCCGTCAGGAAAGTCCAACACAGAGACAGCGACGATTCGATAGAGATGCAGAGACTAAGGCTTTATATAGATCAAAAGAAAATAAGACTGCACGCAATATCCGTCACACAAAAGATGCCACTCATAGCAGTACTTCACGATCTAATGAGTCTCGAGAGAAACGTACCTCTAGGTTGATCAAGGATGCGCAGTCTACTGCTGAGTCACGTTCAAACGAGACTCCCGAGCAACGTGCCTCCAGGTTGGCTAGGGATGCGCAGTCTACTGCTGTGTCACGTTCAAACGAGACTCCCGAGCAACGTGCCTCCAGGTTGGCTAGGGATGAGCAGTCTACTGCTGAGTCTCGTTTAAATGAGACTTCCAAGCAACGTGCCTCCAGGTTGGCTAGGGATGCGCAGTCTACTGCTGAGTCACGTTCAAACGAGACTCCCGAGCAACGTGCCTCCAGGTTGACTAGGGATGAGCAGTCTACTGCTGAGTCACGTTCAAATGAGACTCCCGAGCAACGTGCCTCCAGGTTGGCTAGGGATGCGCAGTCTACTGCTGAGTCACGTTCAAACGAGACTCCCGAGCAACGTGCCTCCAGGTTGGCTAGGGATGCGCACTCTACTGCTGAGTCACGTTCAAATGAGACACCCGAGCAACGTGCCTCCAGGCTTTCTACAAGTGCAGCAGCTACAGCTCAATTTAGAGCCAAAATTAGAGTTGATTTTAATAATTCAATTCAGACATTTGCTGATAAAATTTGTTTGATATGTAAAAAAAAGTTTTATCCCAAGCAAGTCCAATCAGTTACGTTAGGTAATTTACCGCAAAACATACTTCCAAATGAGTTATTGACTAATAACGGTGTTATCGTTAGTTGTCACCGATGTGCCACAACGCTTCGTAGGGGAAGAACACCTACACAAGCTTACTGGAATGGCATGTCATTAGACGAAATTCCTCCTGAAATAAAGATTTTATCCGATGTGGAAATACGTTTATTAAATAGGATAATCCCATTTGTAAAAATGGTAAAACTAAATGGTCGTTTTGGGCAGCATGGTTTCCATGGGCAAGCCGTACTTTTCGGCCAGGATGTTGAAGAAATTGCTGAGCAGCTTCCACTTCGAATGAGTAGTGCTGGCCTAGTAATTGTTTGTGAGCATTTAGAGTCAGTTCAAAGAATACGTCGCTTTTCTGTGAATATTCAAAACTTGCGAGCTGCACTAGATTGGCTTATTTTAAATAATCCTCTATACAGAAATGTCACGATAAACTTTAATAATGATAATTACAATATTAATGAAATTTGTCATGTTCACAATAACAACATATCACTAGAGGAAAACGCAAATGAAACTAACAATGATTTTTTCCAAGATATAGGCAATGAACGACGTATATTGCGAGGTTCATTTCATCAAAGCCATAGTAAATTTAACGATTATTCTAGAGGAAAGCAGTGTACCGCAAACGCAGCTGTAGCTATTGAGGTTTTAAATCATTCATGTTTATTACAAATTCACGATGAAAATTCTTCAATTTGCGGTCATTTGAATATGAATATTGACGGTTTTCCAAATCTAAAGAATGGCTTAATAGAATTCTTCACGGAATCTTGTGATGGTCAGGGAGCTATTATTACTTATAATGGAATATCAGTCGCAATTTGGAAAAGTGGTGTTTTATATTACTTGTTTGACTCCCATTCAAGGGGGCCGAAAGGTCGTGTAGCTCAGAATGGAGCAGCTTGCTTGATGTCTTTCACCGATATTACGGCCTTGTGGATGGTTTTAAAATCAAATATACCTAAATCACAGGAAAATAGACCAGACAATGACCAATATAGTATTATAAAAATTACCCCTGATGTAAATACATTAATACAAAATGTAAATGAACCTGACACCGATATTAGCGCTGTAAGAAATACTCACCTTTCATCAGAATTATCCAATGACTTGAACAATGACAATATTGTTATTACCTCTTCAGTTTTACGTGTCATAGATGAACCTATTCCTGAATTATCTACTGTAATTGCTAACGATAATTGTAGTCAATTACCAGTTCATCAGCTACGAAGAAAAACCGAGCCGCCCTTACAAATAACAAGAGAAAGACGAGCAGAAGAACTATCTTGGTTCCACTTATTTCCTTATGGCAGAAATGGATTACAGGAAAATAGACCTCATCAGATTACACCATTAGACTACTGTCAAGCTAGGATAATGGCAGCTGATACACGATTCCAAAGAAATGACTACCTTTTTTATGCATTATCGGTAATGGAGTTCTATAGAGCTAAGCAAAACGTTGGAGTAGTTTTAAGAATGCGCCAGGGAAAAAATCGACCAGACAATTTAGTAGAAAACATTCACTTAAATATACGGAATATGCGAGGCTCAAATGCTTATTGGCAAAGTGCATGTTCAAATCTTATTGCGATGGTAAAGAATTTGGGCGCTCCTACATGGTTTCTTACATTGAGTTGCAACGACCTTAATTGGGATGATATACTGAGATCACTACTAATTGCTGCAGGAAGGCCCGATGAAAATCCTGATGATTTAAGTTTCAATGACAGACAAAAGTTGGTAGATGAACATCCCGTGACTTTAAGTCGTCAATTTATGATTCGTGTGAATGCTTTTATGAGATTGTTAAAGAATGACGATCAAATTTTAGGAGGAAAGTTAACAGATTTCTGGTGGAGGATTGAATTCCAAAACCGTGGAAGTCCTCATTTGCACATGCTATGTTGGATAAAAAATGCACCTAATTTTGATACTCGTGAAGGTAGATCTCTCATCAATGAGATCGTATCATATTCTTCACATAATGAAGATGACGAGTTAAATGAAATTGTTAAACGGGTGCAAATACACTCGCATTCATCAACCTGCTACAAAAACAGACAAGACCATCACTGTAGATTTAACTTTCCAAGACCAGTAAGCGATCAGACAGTTTTGTTAGGACCTGATGAGACTTTGCGAAATAATGGACGATTCTGTATTTTGCAACGACATTCTGATGAACAGTACATAAATAATTATAATAAGCAGATATTAAAATTAAGGAAAGGTAATATGGACATCCAACCCTGTGGAAATGTAACAGCTATATCTTATTATATAGCCAAATACACATCGAAACACGAACCCCAGGATGTAGGTCAAGCTGTAAAAGATGCCCTTAATAAAGTCAGAGCCTGTCATGGAGATATCGGTCGACAATTGTTTGCTGTTTCTATGGCATTATTAAATCACCGCAGAGTATCGGCATGTGAATGCGCATATAGATTATGCCATTTGAAACTGAGAGATAGTTCTCGAAAAGTTATTTTTGTCAACACATGCCGACCTCATGAGCGTTACCGAATTTTAAGATATGACAGTAACGAAGGGCAAACATATCAAAATATATTCGACATGTATATTCAAAGGCCGATTAATCTGGAGAATCTTAGTATAGCGGAATTTGCCATAAATTACGAACACACAAGTCGAGCTGTTAACGACGAAGAAGACGGTGATTTGGAAGCGTATGCACGCAAAAACTTGACATTGAATGTTCTTTACGATAACAATAAAATAAATCAAGTTGACACAACCAAATTCCTAGGGCTAACTATAGATCAACGACTGGATTGGAAAGCACATACGATAGATTTGGCGAAGAGACTTAGCAAATCCGCATATGCCTTATACAAACTTGCGCCAGTCGTAGGAACGGACGCTATTGTTACAGCATACCATGGCATGGCTGGTTCAATATTGAGATATGGAGTTATATTCTGGGGAAACTCAACCAATAGAGAACTTATATTTAAAGCCCAAAAAAAGTGCATCAGGGCAATGTTTAGTTTAAAATGTACAGATACATGTAAACCTTTTTTTATTAAATGTAAAATTCTTACCCTGTCTGTACATATTCGAAGTTGCAGTCTTTGTGAAAACGAATCGGAATCTATTTCCCAAACTATCTGACAGAAATAACCGGAGTCGACGACATGTCAATATGTTGTGCTCGAGACAGTCCAAAACAGCTCTGATGCACAATAGTGTTTTTTGTATGGCACCTATTATTTATGACCATATACCAGATTCAATTAAAATTTTAAATATTCACCTTTTCAAAAAACATTTAAAGAACTTTCTGGTAAGTAAATCCTATTATAATGTTAACGAGTTTCTGAAAGAAAAAATGTAACTTTAACTTCTGAATGATTGACATGTCTATAAAATGTTTTTTAATGTTTTCTGTTATTTTACTTATTTAATATTTTGCTTATTGTGATTTTAATAGTTTGACATTCGCTTGTGCATTTTGTTGTTAGTTATGAGTTTATGACTGACTTTTTACTCATTGACATTAAATTTCTTTTTTGACATCTGTATTTTGACATCTATGATTCAATGTTATTGTATTTCTATTTAATTTTTGACCAAACCTACATTGTTATTGACATTTATATTGCAGAATTCAAATTTTTAATGTCTTGACCATTTATTATTTAAACTGATGTGACTTGAAACTGTAGGTAGGTATTAATGATTCATAATGTTACATTGATTGCATGGAACAATATCAGAATAATATTTTAAACCTGACATAATTATAACACAAATTTTTTTTTCATCCTGACATAATTATATTTGTACGCCTCACAGCAAAACATGGAGAATCTCACCACTTTTATGTAACATCTCACACATGTGTAACTACCTATGTTTACAAATAAAAGTTTCTTATTCTTATGCAGAAATAGAAGACGGCGAAATCTTACGAACGACTATCCGACTTTTAAATGGAAATGTCATGAAAAAACGAGGAAAGCCTGCTATTCTGAGGACTCGATATTACACGCAAATGGGAGACAGAGAAGGCTATTTTTATAACTATCTTGTTGTGTGCCTTTTAGAGATGAATCTGATTTGTTAACAGGTTACGAAACATGTGAAGAAGCTTTTATGGCCCAACGACATAGGTTACGTCCATTCCACGGAGATACTATTGAGCAATTTCAATACATTGAACGTGAGCTTCAGCAAGTTATTGGCCAGGTATTAGCATTAGCCGAACCTCCAGTAATTAATCATTCCAATGACCATGAATTCGGTCAAATTAATCAGGAAGTAGGCGCGATTGTTGATGGATATGATCCAAGAATGGCTGATGTTGATATCGAAGTGGAAGAAGTTGAAGATGCGATGCATGTCAACATAACAGACGAAGAGTTTCACTCTATGGTAGCCAGCATGAATATAGAACAAAAAAAAATATTCGACGAAGTTACAAAACGTATTCGCATGGAAGTCACTCATCAACCAATCACAAATGCTCCCTTAAAATTATTTGTGACGGGAGGAGCTGGCAGCGGCAAATCGTTTGTACTTAAAACTTTGTTCAACATATCCGCCGCTGTTATGCTCCTACAGTAGATCAATTGTTGCATGCAAGTTTTGTCGAAATTACCGCACCTACTGGAGTGGCAGCACGTCTTGTCAACGGGAAAACCCTCCATAGTGCGTTTTCTTTAGGAATCGAGAAAGGTCGAGCCACAGTATACAGACAATTGACAGGACAGCGTCTAGAGGATATGCGGAGAAAATGGCGTCATATTCGATGGCTGGTGATAGATGAAATATCGATGGTGTCGTATGAAGTTTTATGGATTATTCATCTACGTTTACAAGAATTAAAAAAATCTCAAGAAATTTTTGGTGGACTTAATATTTTAGTTTTTGGAGATATTATGCAATTGCCACCTGTTAAGGGCAGCTGGTGCTTCAAGCAACCGATTATATTCGAAGGTGAGCCCCATTTATGGCGTTACTTTGGGTTTTGTGAGCTGCAAACTAACGTCAGACAACAAAATGATAGTCAATTTATAGACATCCTGAATAATTTACGAGTAGGTGAGCTGAGTATGGAGCAATATGAAATTTTACTCGAGAGAAGCCGTGTGACTTTGGATAAAGAATTTGCTGACGGCGAAGCTATAAGGATTTTTCCTACGGTAAAATTAGTCAATAATCTAAATATATAAAACTCAAAGGTGACTGACTGACATAGTGATCTATCAACACACAGCCCAAACCACTGGGCGGATCGGGCTGAAATTTGGCATACAGGTAGATGTTATGATGTAGGCATCCGCTAAGAAATGATTTTGATCAATTCTACCCCCAACGGGACAAAATAGGTTAAATAGGGGATGAAAGTATGTATGAAACTTTGGCAATTTTATAAAAAAATACATTGTTAAGTTCCGACATCCACGCGAACGAAGTCGCGGGCACAGCTAGTTATAATAATAAAATAATAGACATGATGGCTAAATCAGTTAAAATGTATACCATTGATGCTCTCGATGAATCGAAGGAACCTGCAACGTATGGGCAAAAACCCGATCAAAAGTTTGTACCACAAGATCCTAACTGTACAGGGGGGTTGCTAAGTACAGTAGCGGTTCAAAAGTGGTTAGACACACTTATAAGGCAATAGCTTGACGTTTAGTTTGACTTACGACCTTCTATTTTTAAGAAACACATTCATCATTAACTTCTGATTGTATAGGATTCATAATTTCAACGTATATAATACTCGTTCAGTTGGCCTAATGGTTAAGCGTTCCACTACATAATATGCGGTGAACAGCAAGGCATGAGTTCGATCCCCTCGCAGTGATATTCTTTTTGTAAGTTTTACTCAATTGTTAAATATTATATTGGGACAGAAATATAATTATTATAATCGTTTGTTCACAATTTCTGTGAGGTAGACCAAGTATTAGGAATATTTAACTTGATCAAAATCAAGTTGTCGTTAGATTGTGGTTGTTGGTTAGTGACGTGTGAATATATAGATAGCGATATATTTAAGTATTCTCATAATGCCGGCGAATATCAATATTGATGAAAGAACGAATATTATTGCAATGTCATGTTGAAGTTCATCAAATGAGTTGACTGTTGACTGAGGGATTGTCAGATTCGTATGAATGTGATATCAAAAATATAATTTATAAGTTTGTTAATTACATAAATAAATAAAACAAAATAAACATTTTAATTCAGCATGACTTTTTTTATTTCCACCAAGACCAAAAAAAAAACTAATATTTAACTTTTTTAAATAAATAATAAGCATGAATAAATTTGTAAATTAACATGAATAACTAACAAGACATTGATTAATAAGATCATGATTTCAAAAAAAACTAAACAATAGCTAAACACATTATAAGACTCAGATCTCATTGATATAGCTCCACTTAGCCCAACAGCTATCAGTAATAAAACAAGTAAATTAAAAAATTAGAACTGAAGATAAAACAATATTATCCAAATTAATTAGCTGATTATAAGACTAAATTACGTTTAACTATATTTAAGAAATTATAGGGTTTATTTTATAAAGTGCGGCCGTTTTAGTATGATATCCCAAAAAAAAAAAAATGTGTAATTTTGTCTTTATGTTATCAAAAGAAATATTAAAGTTATGACTATATAGGTAATAAAGCCATTTGAAATAGTAATAATTCAGCAGGCCAATTTCTCTATGCGTTCCAAGGCCGCGGTGCCTTTTTACTATTTCAAACAAACGTCCCATGGCACTTCGGTCCTGGAACGCAAAACGCTATTTGCCCTTTGCGTTCCAGGGCCACGGTCCTGAAACAGGTTGTTTAAAAAAGTTAGGTATTTAAGGATGAATGTTCTTTTACTGAAATAGAAGCACGCAAATAAATAACATTAGCACTACATAAAAAATACTGCTACAGCTATGATTGTGAAGGCACCACGGTCCTGGAACGCAAAGGGCCAGTTGCTCTTTGCGTTCCGGGGCTCCGGTGACAACAATTTTGTTTCTATGAAATCAAGCTTTTTGCGTTCCACTAGGTGCGATTTAGCAAAAAAATAATAATATGGAAATATGTTCTATTACTGAAAATTTAATTTTATTATTTCTTAACCATAAAAAATAACCGCTCTCCATAAATATTACCCTATTGAGGACATCAGTTTAATTTTCGTTTTCTTTATGAAAAGAATGATTGAAACTTAGCCTCAAATCTAAGCCCTAAATTAATAAGAACTGTGAATAATATGATGTTTTCGCTAACTAAGAATGAATACAACAAAAGCCATAAGTATAAAAAATATGGTCGTGCTTTTAAACGTTTCTTTTATTTCTATAAAACAAAAGGGTTTTTGGCTGATTGGTGAAGTTTTCTGTCTTGAGTGCACGGTGAAACTGAACGGTTATTCATTTCGTGTTGAATTAGTTACTCATTGGGGGAAGCCATTTCCTTCATATTCATTCACCATAATTTTATTATGATGTCCGACAACCGTCGGTGTTGGACTTTGCTCTCGACAAGCTTAAGCTAAGCTCGTTCCTTATGTGGTAGGCGCCCACGGCGACGGACGTCGCAAGATGATCTCCGGCCACCGTAGGCGCGGGCATGCGGGCAGCGAGTAAAGGGCAACTCGCTGCCCGACCAAGGACCATGCCCGGGTCGACGGCGCGTTGTGTCCCACGCGCGCCTGAGCGTCAGCATAATGACGGGGCCCCCCTCTCAGAGGGCCAAAGCCTGCCGGGGTCGCGGGATTATTCCCTAACCGTAACCCCGGAACGTAACAGGCTATGAAGGACACCGTGGATTTTAGTCAGTAGAAGTCTGACAGTCCCTCCCGCCCTGCCCGGGGTTGGAGGACTCATTTGATGATTTTACCACGCTAAAAAAAAAAAAAAAAAAAGCTCGTTCCTTATATCCACTTCGACAGGACTCACAGTATTTCACTAGAACAAAACATGGAATACTATTATTATCTTTATGCAAAATACAACTGATAATTTATTTTACTAAAAGAAAAAACTATAAGTAAATAACACGTATAACTATCTTTTAAACAAACCTATTGTAGGGAATCTTATCTAATAAATAAGATATTAACATGTGAAACATTAAAACATCAAAAATTAAATGTATAAAATTAAATACTCACACTTAGTCCGGTTTAATTTGATATTTGTATTGTTTCATCCATATTTATGCACAGGTATAATATTCGCCCTCAGTGATTATATTATTTCCACTGTTAATTATGCTCTGTAATCTCGTTCTCATTAAGTACTTGTAGTTTGCACCTTTTGCTAACTCGCTGTCACATTTTTCCAAAATGAATCGATTTCATCAGAACAAAAATGTTATCTGTGGTCCGGTTGTTCGCGCGCTCTCTCTTGACATCTGTCAACTCATTGTACTTTTTTGTGAAGTGCGCCGGTCACGTTTTCCGCCAATTTTACTTCCAAAAAGTTTATAATTATGGGAAAACATCGAAGAAAACGAGATGAGGAGATGAAGCAACTCAACGATCGTCTGCGAGAGCTGGAAAATCGACTAACCAACCAAAATAAGAGCCGTCACCAAACCCCCGGTAAGTTTCTTTCATGTTCAGTTTGTATGAGTACTTACTTACTTCTTGGAATGACCTGACGCCATCAGATACACCTGTCTCTAGAATTATCACGAGAGGATAACCATGAGAACTTTACGGTGACATCTTGTAAGACATCACGAGAGCTTTCACGAGGGGTCAGCCGATGATGTAGACTATCTTACAATACAACGACCGCGACATCACAAGAGCTTTCGCGGGAAGTCAGCCGATGATGTATTTACGCGTTCAGTTGCTTCAAATCTAGTTCCTACTGCATCCCTAGAGCTATCACGAGAGGATAAGCCGTGGATTTCAGAGGTCTAATTTTAATTATTCTTCGTAGACGCCTACGCACGGTACTCCAGCCGGTCAGACTCCAGTGGCTCACGCTCCAGGCGATCGTGCTCGAAACGATTGCGCTCCAAGTGATCACGGTCCAGGCGATCAGGCTCCACGCAGTCATGCCACAGCAGATCACGCTACCTGCGAGTCACGTGCCGAACGGAGCTCTACTCCTTGTGACAAGGGCCCCCCAAGCCACCACACAACACCGAGTCCTGTTGAAGAAGTAGACCAGGAAGGGGTGTCGGCAACCTTGCCTGATGCCCTCCCTCCAGGCATTGAGGAGCTTCTTGGCGATGAAGGGGTACAGCTGATTAAGACTCCAATAGAACTTCACAACAGCCTAGCCACGTGGTGGTCAACTATTATAGTGTATGGCTTAAATGAAGAAACAAAGAAGAACATTACAAACAAACAGGAAATACCCAAGAACTGCAGCTTACTGAACCCACCAAAACTAAATGATGAAGTGGCTGCTGCTCTCAGTGATAGTGCTGTAAAAAGGGACAGTCGTATCAGGGAGCAGCAGACTACTCTGGGTGCTGCCATAACGTCAATAGGTAAAGTGTTAAATACCCTTATTGCCAATCAGGATACTACCGACCAGATTTTGACCCTAAGTGACGCAGCCAGATTATTATGTCACATATACCATGAAAACTGTGTTACTAGACGTGCCTTAATTTTACCTGTCCTTAATAAGGAAATGAAGGAACTAATGGAGCAGACACCAATATCCGAATACCTATTTGGAGATAAACTTCAAGACAAGTTTAACGCAATAAAAGCAGTAAAGAAATCAGGTCAAGAACTGAAAAATGTACCCGCAAAACCTCCGACAAGACCAAAAAGAAATTTAAACTACAGGGGCCCACACAGACAGCAGTTCCCGCGTCCGGGTGGGCAGAAAATATTACTGAAGCGGAACAAACCACCAGCAGCACGCCAGAGACACTCACCGCAGAGGCGCCAGCAGCGACGTCGGGGTCAGGAACGCCACTAGCTCAGGTACAGACTGCTAGATTACAGTTTTTCTCAAACGCCTGGAACAAAATTACCAATAATCCAACAGTACTTGATTGGATCAAGGGCTATAAAATACCCTTTTATGATATGCCAGTCCAAACTTCCAGTCCTCAAAATAATAATTTCAGTCTGAAAGAAAGTAATGTCATCTCCATGGAAATTACTAAACTCCTTGAGTTAGGTGCTATGGAAAAATGTTTACCTGTGGATAACCAATTTTTATCCAGCATATTTTTGCATCCAAAATCGGACGGCACTTGGAGATTTATATTAAATATTAAAAAACTTAATAATTACATTGCTACACACCACTTTAAACTGGAGGATTTAAGAACAGCAACAAAACTCATGACTCCAGGTTGTTTTATGGCAACTATAGATTTGAAAAACGCCTACTACTTGTTGCCCATAAAAAAATATGATAGAAGATTTCTCCGGTTTCAGTTTCAAGATACATTGTTTGAATTTACATGTCTTCCATTTGGTCTTAACACAGCACCATATGTATTCACAAAGATAATGAAGCCAGTCCTGTGTTATTATTTTAAGATCATTAGGGTTACTTTTTGTAATATACCTTGATGATATTTTGTGCTTTGGTGATTCATACGCTGAATGATTTAAAAATGTGTCCACAACACAAACTGTCTTAAAAAATCTAGGGTTTATCATAAACACTAAAAAGAGTGCCTTAGAACCTAGACAACACTGTCAATGTTTAGGATTTGTGTTAGACTCACTTCAGTTTAATATCTCACTTCCTCAGAAAAAGATAAATTCCATTCTTGATATAATATACAAATTTAAATGTAAAAAGATATGTAAAATAGTAGAATTTTCTCAGCTGATAGGCATCCTTGTTGCTGCATGTCCAGCAGTAGAATATGGTTGGCTTTACACCAAAGTCATGGAAAGTTATAAAACAGAGGCCTTAGAGAACAACAATGGAAATTACAAGGCACTACTACCTATCACCAAAGAAATTAGGTTAGAACTGGAATGGTGGTGGTCACACATTTCAGCAACACATAATAAAATAAAACAATTTGACTTTGCTCTGGAAATATTTTCTGATGCCTCACAGACTGGCTGGGGTCTGGTATGTAATGGCATTAGAAGCCACGGGCACTGGTCTACAGATGATAAAAAGTTCCATATTAACTATCTTGAACTATTAGCAGCGTTTATAGGGCTCAAAACATATGCAAATACACACAGGCACTGTGAAGTTTTACTTAGAATAGATAACACAACTGCCATAGCCTACATCAATAAAATGGGTGGCACTCGCTTCCCCCACCTTAATAATTTAGCCAGAAAGTTGTGGCAATGGTGTGAGGAAAGACACATTTGGATCTATGCATCTTACATCAGTTAAAAAGAAACCACTATAGCAGATCTGGAATCTAGACGTCCAAACACAGAAGTTGAATGGACACTATGTGATATAGCATACAAAGCCATTACTTTTAAACTTGGTAAACCTAAGATTGACCTGTTTGCAAGCAAACTTAACAGTAAATGTCAGAACTATATATCATGGCTTCCTGATTCTTATGCATGCGCCGTTGATGCATTCACTGTCAAATGGTTCGGGAACTTCTTTTATGCATTCCCACCATTTAGTCTTATTGGTAAGATGTTACAAAAGATAAAAAGGGAGGGGGCGACAGGCATTGTTGTAGTACCATGGTGGCCCTCACAACCATGGTTTCCTTTATTTGAGTCCATGGTCACTTCTGAAAAAATTGTAATGGAACCCCATCATGATTTACTATTGTCTCCTTCCAGGGATCCACATCCAATGTACAGGAGTCTCACACTGATTGCCGCAGTATTGTCAGGACCGCCTTCCTGAGAAGAGGAATACCACTTTCTTCTCTTGATATAGTGTCAGCTTCCTTGTCTACCAAAACAAGAAAGCAATATGAATAAGCTCTTAATCAGTGGATTTCCTATTGTCAGATTCAGAATCTTGACCCACTCCTAGACTCGGTTCCCACAGTAATATCTTTTCTAACTAAAAAGTTTAATGAAGGATTATCACATAGCTCGCTTAATACCATTCGATCAGCTATTTCTTTAGTTCTAGGCCCCCACATTGGCACTGATGACCGACTGTCAAGGTTCTTCAGGGGTATATTTAAATTAAGGCCTAAGAACCCCAAATATGAAATAGTATGGGATCCTAGTATTGTTTTGGATTATTTGTCTAAACTATTTCCTAATGAAACTCTTAGTTTGGAACTAATTTCTAAAAAGTTAGTTACCCTATTAGCTCTTACAATTGGTCACAGAATCCAAACCTTGTCTCTCATAAATATAGATAACATTTCTTACAATGAGAATAATATAACATAAAAATTCCTGATATGATTAAAACCTCTGCTCCTGGTAGGTCTCAACCTAATTTGATACTACCATTTTTTAAGGAGAACTTGTCAATATGTCCCGCTAATACCTTCTTGTACTATTTGGATGTTACAAAAAATATAAGACAAGATTGTAAGTCACTAATTACAACTACAGGTACAATTACAGGGCTGCATAATTTCACCGCTGCTGTTTAACGTTTACACCGCACTTGTTATGAGAATAGCACTGGAAGACTGGCCTGATGGGATCACGATCGGAGGCCATAAAATATCAAATTTGAGATACGCCGATGATACCACCCTCTTTGCAACAACGGTCGACAATATGAGCAATCTTCTTCGCAAAGTGGAGCAAGCTTGCCATGATTTCGGTCTGAAAATTAATCACAGCAAGACGAAGATGATGATTGTCGATCATGCAAATAACAACTCGCCAGAGGTGACTAATATCGCGAGTTGCGACGTTGTTCCAGCCTATATCTACCTTGGTGCACTAATTTCTAACAACGGTGGGTGCGCAGATGAAATCAAGCGACGAATGGCTATCACGAGGTCAGCCATGGATAGGCTCGGGAAAATATGGAGAAATAGAAACATCACAAAAGCCACAAAAGTACGACTCGTTAGGGCATTAGTGTTTCCCATATTTCTCTACGGGGCGGAGACATGGACACTTAGGGAAAGTGAGAAAAAGAAGATAGAACGCTTTGGAAATGTGGTGGCTGGCAGGAAAATGCTTGGCATCTCATGGAACCAATTCCGAACAAATGTTTCCATATTAAGCGAACTCGGCGTCAAGCAGCGTCTATCTTCCATCGTTCAGAGTCGAATCCTCACTTACTTCGGACATGTTTCTCGGCGAGGAGACTCGTCTGTGGAACGCCTTGTGGGACAGGGCAAAGTGAATGGCACCAGAGCTCGAGGCAGATCACCAATGCGCTGGATAGACCAGATTAAGGCTGCATTGAATGGTCCAGGAAGGCAGCCGTGCGAGAAGAATGGCGGCGAATTGTGAAGCGAGCCACCACCCCTGATGTGACGACCACGACCACTCTGCCAAGAGTGTAGCGACTAAGAAGAGAATTACAACTATAAGAAAACCACATCATGCTGCCACTACTGCAACTATAAGTAGGTGGATAAAACAAACTTTGACCAATAGTGGAGTAGATACTTCCAAATTCACATCACACAGCACAAGGCATGCTTCGACTTCAAAAGCATCTGAAGCAGGTATTAATATTTGTGCAGACTTGTGTGTTGGTGTTGGCAGGATCATGGGTTTCTTCAATAAGGCAAACAATGGCGTACAAATTTTGTATTTTCTCAAAATATTCACAGTTGCTTATTAGGTGGCGGCTCCCGAGAGAGAAAAAAAAGAAATCAAAAAACATGGGCTTTTATAGGGCGCGCGATGAATGAGAGAGATGGAACGATTGCAGCGCGATTCTCCCCGAACGGTGACTGGATAAATGAAGACGTAGTCGTCATTGTCGCCGGCAGATGTCGCCCATCGCCAGCCCGTCCGCAGGTCGTTGCAGTGGCTCATAATGCTCACTAGATGGCGTGGACATGCCCCGGGCCTTGGAAGCGCAGCTTTCAAAAGGTTTCTGAATTTACTGGAGTCAGGCCTCGACCCTCGCTGTTTGCAGTGGCAACGGGCAAATCTTGGAGAAGGCTCGTCGTATTGTCCCAGTGGTTGTGCGGATGTCCACTACTCGAGCCACGCCGTCCTTCCCTGGAAACAGTCGTATAATGCGACCCAGCCGCCACTTTAATGGCGGTAGATTGTCCTCCTTTATGAGGACAAGGCTGCCAAGTGTGATGTCATCCTGCTTCGTCTTCCACTTGGTTCGCAGTTGCAGCTCTGACACGTACTCTGTGGACCAGCGCTGCCAGAAGTGGCCGCAGTTGTTCGATGCGCTGGTAGCGTGTCAACCTCGAAGTCGGTTCCTTTGTGACATCGTCTGAAGGTGGTGCTGTCAACGGTCGGCCAATGAGGAAATGGGAGGGGGTGAGAGGAGTAAGGTCAGAAGGCTCTGAGGAAAGAGGTGAAATTGGACGGGAATTTAGAACGGCTTCGATTTGTGCCAAAGCTGTACAAAATTCCTCGTAAGTTAATCGCGCGTTACCTACTATGCGTCTCAGGTGATGCTTGCACGAGCGTACCCCACTCTCCCATAGACCGCCAAAATGTGGAGAATAAGGAGGGATAAATCGAAATTCCATGTCATTGTCTGAAGCATAACTGATAATAGTTTCCGACTCCTTTTCTAAAAATAAAGGAAATTCTTTCTCTGCGCCAACGAAATTTCTACCATTATCTGAATAAATGACAGAAGGTTTTCCTCGCCTACTAATGAAACGTTTTAATGCTAAAATATAATCATTTGAAGAGAGACTAGTAACAAGTTCCAAATGCATAGCTCGCGTCGTAAAACAAATAAATAAACATATGTAAGCTTTAGTCAATCTTGAACCTCTGCCCTTTTTATTTAATATGAACACTGGCCCCGCGTAATCAACACCGGTTCGCATAAATGGGAAGCCAGGCTCTAAGCGTTCAGGCGGTAAGTTACCCATGATAGGTGCTAATGTCTTACCTCGAATACGTGTACACTTCACGCACTCATGTACTATTTTTCTTCCTAAGTTTCTAGCATTTAATGGCCACCAACATTCACGTACGGTAGCTAAAAGAAGTTCCCGGACCCGCATGTAATAAACGTAAATGTTCATACCTAAACAAACTAATAGTGAATGGATGTTTACTGCACAATAAAACCGGATGTTTTTTATCGTAAGTAAAATTAGGCGAATTAAACAATCTTCCACCATTCCTCGTAGCGCTCCTGTTTTGAAGCGCGCCTATCTAAGCGCTACTGTTTCATTCCTCTTTCCGCTCCCAAAAGGAGCGCTTAGAGGAACGATTAAAAATATTAAAATTTATTTCCTCGTAGCGCTCCCATGATTAACCTTCGGATAGAGATGGGACTATACTAACTGAAATTATCGATAATAACTAGATAATAAGTAGAACACATTGTTATAATATACAACTAGCGGCCCGTCCCGGCTCCGCACGGGTTTGGTTTTTATTTTGTTTGTTTTATTGTAAATCCTTTAGTCCAGGGTTTTTCAACCTGTGGGTCGCTAAGCCTCTTCAGGGGGGGTCGCGAAGCTTCTCTAGAGGAGTGGTTAAAAGTTGAGAACCTTACATTTATCAAGCTCTATTTCAAATTAATATGCTAAAGTTTTTCCGCCTCGCTACGCTCGCCCATTAATGAAGGGTATGCTTGTGAAGGTAAAAAGAAGTCAACTTTTTTAGGTCACAATTCAATGAAAACTTGTCTTATGTTGGTGTAGAAATAGTAGATTTACTGTCACATGCCGCGCTCACTCTTCAAGTCTTTAATTTTTTTATCTCGCTTTTAGATTAAAACTTGTTTTGTCGTACTACGGAAACGTTTAACTTTTAGAGTACTCTGCGTTCAATCTTCTTTGTAGATTTGGCTTTTCATAGTCCAGAAATCTATATCATTTTGCTTTCGGCACTCTTATGTGTATGAGCGCAATACGTTACTGGGTCCCGGCTCAGACAGAGCGGGTGATTTTAGTCAGTAGGTGGTTTTAGTCAGTTAGAGTCTGACACTCTCTCGCCCCGCCTAGGACAAAGAAAGTCATTTAAAATTCTACCATTGATGTAAACGATAGACAACTCATTGCCATAATTCTACGAAAAACTTCCGACAAAACATTGAGGTGTGCAGGAAGGGTAATAATGGGAAACATAATGGAAAGAAATCATAAACTTTCTAAACAATAAAAAAATAATAAACATATGTCGGCAGATTATATTCATCTATTTCGTGGACTAAAAGGGTTTTTCGTGGACTAAAAGGGTTTTTCAACCTTTTCCATGGCACGACCCCCTTAGTATGAAGAAATATTTCGCGACCCCCTACCCGTTGCTTTTTTCAAGCATTCAATTTTGACGGCACGGTTAGCAAAGTGGCTGAGCGATTGCACTGCTGCGCTGCGTGTTGCTGGTACGACTCCTGCAAATATTTTTATGATCTACAAGCAGTGGCGTAATTTAAAATTGTCGGCGCTCTGGGCCTGTATAGCTTGACGCCCCAAATATGAATTAAACAAACTGTCTAGTGCGAATAACTGTACACCGATATTTCCACACCGCCTTCTAGAAAAAAAACTCAACAGGAGTATACACTAATTTTGTACTACAAATATAATTTTTTAAGTTCGTAAACGGTAGGAGTACGCTCGCTGCGTAGTTCATTTTTCAATTGTAGTTTCCACAAAAGCATTATTGAAAAATGAATTATGTATAAAAATCGAGGTCATTCGGTCATGGAAACTTAAAACATATTTTCAATAGCGAGCGCAGCGAGCTCGAAAATTTATAGATTTCTGGACTATGAAAAGCCAAATCTACAAAGAAGATTGAACGCAGAGTACTCTAAAATTTAAACATTTCCGTAGTACGACAAAACAAGTTTTAATCTAAAAGCGAGATAAAAAAATTAAAGACTTGAAGAGTGAGCGCGGCATGTGACAGTAAATCTACTATTTCTACACCAACATAAGACAAGTTTTCATTGAATTGTGACCTAAAAAAGTTGACTTCTTTTTACCTTCACAAGCATACCCTTCATTAATGGGCGAGCGTAGCGAGGCGGAAAATCTTTAGCATATTAAATTGAAATAGAGCTTGATAAATGTAAGGTTCTCAACTTTTAACCACTCCTCTAGAGAAGCTTCGCGACCCCCCTGAAGAGGCTTAGCGACCCACAGGTTGAAAAACCCTGGACTAAAGGATTTACAATAAAACAAACAAAATAAAAACCAAACCCGTGCGGAGCCGGGACGGGCCGCTAGTTGTATATTATAACAATGTGTTCTACTTATTATCTAGTTATTATCGATAATTTCAGTTAGTATAGTCCCATCTCTATCCGAAGGTTAATCATGGGAGCGCTACGAGGAAATAAATTTTAATATTTTTAATCGTTCCTCTAAGCGCTCCTTTTGGGAGCGGAAAGAGGAATGAAACAGAAGCGCTTAGATAGGCGCGCTTCAAAACAGGAGCGCTACGAGGAATACCTCTATTATATTGTTTACAAGTCCGTTTAATCGGAATATTATTAACTAAATTATAATAAACATCTGGAAATGATTTTATTTGCACCAACCTAATCAACATTCGTAGCGCAATATTCAGTTCGCTTACTGATAAAGAACCGGTTTGCCGGACTTCTTTATTCGACTTGATACGTGCGTTATTTATAAACCTAAGTACGTACGCACCTATTCGTTTAAGTTTTAAAAATGAAGAATATTTTTCAAAGTTTATTACATCTTCGCATTGTATAGCAGGTAAACATGTTTGTTTACATTTTAAATCTGGTAAAGTACAAACATCAGAATTATCGCATGAAATCTGATCGAAACTATGTAAATTGTTACGTAAATAAGGCGGACCGTACCACCATAACTCACAATCCTTTAATAAATCTAAACTCAATCCTCGCGACAATAGATCAGCTGGGTTGTCCTTGCTACTTACGTGCAACCATACCGAGTCGCCCGTAAGGTCATTGATCTCGGTCACTCGGTTTTGTACAAATGTTTTAAGTAAATGTGGTGACATTTTAAGCCAGCCCATGACTATTGTAGAATCCGTCCAGAAATATATTTTGTTTAACTGTAACCTAAGAGATTCAACTATTTTTTTGTATACTTTAGCTCCAATTAAGGCACCACAAAGTTCTAAACGAGGAATACTTATAGCCTTTAAAGGAGCGACTTTGCTTTTGGCACATAATAAACGAGTATGGGCATGCACCTCCCATGAACGAGCGACTGAACCCACGGCCCCCAGTTCCCGGCCGCCCTACTATTCCGGGTCACGGCAGCGACCTTGGTTACGGTGGGGTAGGGGGTGCCAAGAATCTCCGGGATACGGATGGCTGCCACAAACCCTTGACCTTGGCGACGTATAATGGACGCAGTTTACGACTGGACGAGGGCTTGGTCGAACTCGAGGAAGAGCTCAAAAACATAAGGTGGCATGTTCTGGGACTGTCAGAAGTCCGAAGACAGGGGGAAGACACGATGACCCTAGAATCTGGCCATCTTTTCTACTTCCGAGAAGGAGACCAACTCTCCCAAGGTGGCGTGGGTTTCCTTGTCCACAAAGCACTCCGTGACAACGTGTTGGAGATATCCAGTGTGTCGACCCGGGTAGCGTACCTTGTAATCAGACTGGCGGAGAGATATTCTCTTAAGGTCATACAGGTATATGCCCCGACGTCGACTGGACATTCGGATGATGTGGTCGAGGCCATGTATGAGGATATATCCGAAGCCATGCATCGTAAAACCAGGACCCACTTCACCGTTGTCATGGGTGACTTCAACGCCAAAGTAGGAGTACAGCAACGCGACGAATCGTGTGTCGGACCGCACGGCTTTGGAACCAGGAACCACAGGGGGCAAATGCTGGTCAACTTTCTGAGCATGGAGGGGCTCTTCTGCATGAATAGTTTCTTCCAGAAGAAACCCCAGAGAAAGTGGACTTGGCTAAGCCCCGACGGTAGGACGAAGAACGAGATAGACTTCATCATGACGGACAAGAAGCATATATTTAGGGATGTCTCTGTGGTGAACAGGTTCAACACCGGCAGTGACCACCGACTAGTAAGAGGCACCCTAAATATCAATTTAAGGCTTGAGAGAAGCCGCATGATGAGGTCAGTTCTCCATCCAACACTGGACCAGACCGGCCAAGGTTCCAAAACCTTCCAATTGGAACTCCGAAATCGGTTTGCCGCTTTGGAAACTACAGAGGACGTGGACAAGGACCTAGAGAGCGTGATAGAAGTCTTACGCGAAGTGGGAAATAGGCACTTTAAGGGGAAGGCATCGTGCCATAGGCCTAAACTTTCGAGCGAGACTCTGGACCTGATGAAGCAACGACGAGAAAGGCCAGAGGAAACTTTGTCAGACACCCGATCCCTGCATAAAAAGATACGGAGTTTAGTGAGACGCGACCTTCGTAAGTTGAATACTCGCCTCATAGAGGAGGCGATTAAGCAGAATCGTGGGTCGAAGGTCTTCACTAAAAGACTCGGGAGGAGTCATCTGACAAAGTTGAAAACCTCGGATGGCAGAATTGTTGCATCGGTTCCGGAGATTCTCGCCGAAATCGAAGACTTCTATGGCCAACTCTACGCCTCGCATTCCCCGCAGCCGCAGCCCGACGCAAATGACCAAAGAGCCACGCTTACACGCCACTATACAGACGATCTCCCAGACGTAGAAATGGATGAGATTGAGACGGCCCTTGGGCAGCTTAGTAATGGTAAGGCTCCCGGCGAAGACGGAATCACCTCCGAGCTTCTAAAAACTGCGGGCCAACCTGTGCTCGGAGAGCTTAGGAGGCTGTTCAACTCCGTCATAGCCAGTGGGACTACCCCGGGGGCGTGGAGCAGGGGCGTAGTGACATTGTTTTTCAAGAAAGGAGACAAAAATCTCCTCAAAAACTACAGACCAATCACGCTCCTGAGCCACGTCTACAAGCTATTTTCGAGGGTCGTCACAAATCGGCTTTCCAATAGATTTGACGCTTTCCAGCCGCCGGAGCAGGCTGGGTTTCGCAAAGGCTATAGTACTGTAGACCACATACACACAGTGCGGCAGGTTATACAGAAGACAGAGGAGTATAACCAGCCGCTGTGTCTAGCCTTTGTGGACTACGAGAAAGCCTTCGACTCCGTCGAAACCTGGGCTGTTTTGGAATCCTTGCAGCGATGCCAAGTCGATTGGCGGTACATAAAGGTGCTAAGGAGCCTATATAGCATGGCGTCGATGTCGGTCCAAGTACAAAACCACCGAACAAAACCCATCCAGCTGCTTAGAGGTGTGAGACAGGGAGATGTTATATCCCCTAAACTGTTTACCAACGCGCTGGAGGATTTGTTCAAGACGCTGGACTGGAACGGACTGGGCATCAATGTCAACGGTGAATATCTAACGCACCTTCGTTTTGCCGACGACATAGTTATTATGGCGGAATCGCTGCAGGACCTGCAAAAAATGCTGAACAGTCTCAATGCTGCCTCGAGACGTGTGGGTCTTGGGATGAACCTGGACAAGACCAAGGTCATGTTCAATGACCATGTCATCCCAGAACCAATTTCCGTCGAAGGCAAAACACTCGAAGTTGTCCAAGAATACATCTACCTCGGACAGGTATTACAGCTAGGTAGAGACAACTTCGAGCGGGAAATTGCCAGAAGAGTGCAGCTTGGCTGGGCAGCATTTGGGAAAATGCGCCATATCCTCACGTCGCCACTGCCGCAGTGTCTGAAAAGCCGGGTGTTCAATCAGTGCGTCCTTCCAGTCCTAACCTACGGAGCCGAAACGTGGAACATGTCTGTCAAGCTGGCCCACCGACTTCATGTCACGCAGCGTGCTATGGAAAGGTCTATGCTTGGGGTCTCATTAAGGGATAAAATCCGGAATGAGGTCTTACGGCATAAGACCAAAGTTACAGATATTGTCCAAATCTGTAGCAAGCTGAAGTGGCAATGGGCTGGTCATGTCTGTCGCAGAACCGACGATAGGTGGAGTAGGAAGGTTCTCGAATGGAGACCGCGTGTAGGTAAGCGTAGGGTGGGACGCCCCCCGGCAAGATGGACCGATGACTTGAAGAAGGTGGCGGGCAGTGGCTGGATGAAAAAAGCGGGAGATCGTGCGCTGTGGCGCTCCCTGGGGGAGGCCTATGTCCAGCAGTGGACTGCAATAGGCTGAAATGATGATGATGACATAATAAACGCACTGTTATGTCAGAGCTATCACTATAAGTACGTAAATAAGCACACGCGCCGTATGCCTCTTGAGACGCGTCGGTAAAAATATGAATTTCTGTATATTGAGTGTGATCACCTTTTACGTGACGAGGAACGCGAATGTCTTTTAATATCTTAACGTATCTATGAAATGTTTCCAAGTATTAACAATGTCTCTAGGAACCGGCGTATCCCAGTCTATTTTACTCAGCCATAATTTTTGTAAAATTATTTTTGAAATTATGACTGCAGGAGAAAGAAGGCCTAATGGATCGTATATTTGTGATATAACTGATAACATTACCCGTTTAGTTAAGTTATACTCGCTATCATAATTATTAATACTCGTAACAAAATGTAGCTCATCACTAGTGTTGTGCTAACCCAGTCCTAGTGTTTTAGTTTGCGCATGCTCGCCTATAAAATGTTCTGTGGATTTGTCTTGAGATAAGTCTGAATTAAATGTCCACTTGCGCAATGGAAAACAACCTGATTGTAGAACTTCCGAAGTTTTCTGACAAATTCGAATTAAATTATTTGAATCATCATCACCGGTGATGAGATCGTCTACGAAAAAGTCTTGGGTGATGACACGAGCGATGGCCTCATCATCACACTCTAACGCTAACTGTCTGATACACCGCATGCTTAAATACGGAGCGGAGGCGGTTCCGTATGTAACCGTATTAAGTTGGTATGTATCTAAAGGTTCCGAAGGATTTTCGCGCCACAATATTAACTGTAATGATCTTTGATCAGACTGGAGAAGAATCTGACGGAACATTTTCTCCACGTCTGCACAAGCTACGTATTTATACTGTCTGAATCGTAACAAAATAGAAAAAATATCATTCTGTAACGCGGGACCCGGAAACTGAATATCATTTAATGATTTGTTCGAGCTAGTGACCGCACTAGCGTCGAAAACCACGCGCAATTTTGTGGTAGTACTAGATTCCCTCATGACTCCGTGGTGGGGAAGATAATAGTTAGTTTGACTACAAGTATCTAACTTCGACATGTGACCTAAATTTTGGGTGACGGGAGCCATGGGGACTAAATTCCCCCAAAAAGAACCGGCGTAGAAGGTAATGGGAACCCACTACGTCTAAATTCCCAAGAGAACTCCATGATACAAATCAATGAAAGTGCAGTTATGTCGGGCGAGCCGGCCGACCCCCGGCGCCCTTTGATATCCGGGTCAAAGGGTGTGAAATATGCGACCGAAGACTCCTCAACAGTGTGTCTTCGGGCTGTTGAGGCAGTAAATGCTACTGAAAGCAATAAAAAACCATCAATGCGTCCCAAGCATAGGATTGGAACCTGGAATGTTAGAGGACTGCTGAAACCCGAAAAACTTGCTGTGGTTGAAAAGGAAATGAAAGAACAACAATTGTTGATTCTAGGACTGTGTGAAACGCACATGAAAGGACAGGGCCATTTTCAAACATCGAATGGTAACACAATGTTCTTTTCGGGTCACGAAACTGACAGCAAGAACGGTACTGGAGTAATTGTGTCACGCCAAATAGCCCAACACGTTACTGGCTACGTCACGGTCAGTGATAGGATTATGACCATCCGCATAGACTGCAATCCACTTCCAATGAACATCGTACAGATCTACGCACCAACAGCTCAATCGTCTCAAGAAGATATCGACGATTTTTATGGCCTCTTACAAACAACACTCGACAACATCTCTGGACGCGAACTAATGATAGTGCAGGGCGACTTTAACGCAAAGGTTGGAAGCACACAACACGATGACCACATTCGCCATATTATCGGTAAATACGGGCTAGGCATTAGAAATGAAAGAGGTGAAAAGTTTATAGATTTCTGCGTAAGTAACAATTTGACAATAAAAAACACTTGTTATGAACATCACAAGCGCAGGCTTTACACGTGGACTTCTCCTGGTGGACGTTATCGCAACCAAATTGACTTCATTACTGTTGCTAACAGATGGAAATCGTCCATAACGAATGTCAGAACCTTTCCTGGGGCCGATTGTGGATCTGATCACCAGCTTTTGGTGGCAGACCTATGAGTAGGTACGTCTGAAAACTTGTCGAAGGAGAAAAAAACCGATGACAAGGTTATCCCAGCCAGAATACTAATATTTCCAAAGAGAAACAGAAGACTCATTAGCCTCGTATGAAATGCACACAAACCCAGACGAACAATGGCAACACCTCAAACCTCATATTGTCAAGGTTCTCGAATCTATAACTAAGAAACCGGAAACTAGAAAGGACTGGATATCCGATGAAGCCTGGGCAAATATAGAGTTGCGAAAGCAATTAAAACAGAGCCGACGTTTTAATGATTTTGAAGTGGAGTATTCCAAACTCACCAGGACTATTCAGAAACAGTGTAGAAGGGACAAAAATCTGTACTTAGAAAACATCTGCACTGAAATAGAAAAGCATGCGGAGAAGTACCAAACGGCCGATCTGTTCAAAAGATCAAACAGATAACACGCAAATTTAAACCATCATCGTGGGTAATAGATGACAAACATGGCAACCCAATACACGAAGTCGAAAAGGTCGCAGAGAGATGGAGAGAATATTGTGAGGAGCTCTATCAAGATCATTTATCCGAGCCCATTCAACCTGCCCAGTTTTTGGTAGATAACGAAGCTGAACCGAATATACTGCGCTCGGAAATAGAAGACTCGATAAGGAAGCTGAAAACAAACAAGGCTCCAGGGCCAGATCGAATCACAGCGGAAGTTATAAAAGGGTTAGGTCCGAACGGCATAGCAACTTTACTCAATATCTGCAATACTGTATGGGAAACAGGGCGTTGGCCATCAGATTGGGTGCACTCTTCCATACTACCTCTTCATAAGAAGGGTTCGGAGCGAAATTGTAACAACTACAGAACAATCGCCCTGATGTCACACGCTAGCAAAATTTTGCTTCACATTATTAACACCAGATTGAGGTCATTTCTGGACTGGCAGATACCCCAGGAACAAGCCGGTTTTGTCAAAGGCCGAGGAACTAGAGAGCAAGTCTTGAACCTCCGACTCATCATAGAAAAGTGCTACGAATACAATACCCCAACGATTGTGTGCTTTGTGGATTATCAGAAGGCATTCGACTGTGTCAAATGGGAGAAGTTATGGGAGGTACTTGGTGAAACAGGAGTGCCAGCTCATCTCATAGAGCTGATTCGGAATCTTTATGAGTCCGGTTATGGCACTGTAACCGTGGGTGATATTTCATCGAGTCGCTTCCATTTTCGTAGAGGTGTCAGACAAGGATGCGTGATCTCACCCATACTCTTTAACATTTACGGCGAATACATCATGCGCCAAACTCTTGAGGGTTGGAACGGGGGCGTCAAAGTGGGTGGTCGTAGAATATCCAATCTCCGCTACGCAGATGACACTACCCTTTTTGCATCATGTGAGGCTGAAATGGCGGAGTTGCTGCACCGCTTGGAATCTGTTAGTCTTGGAATGGGTCTCGCTATAAATAAGAGTAAGACCAAGCTTCTCATCATTGATCGTTTCGAATCCATCCAACGTACCGACCTCTTATCAGAGTATGAAACTGTCGACCAATTTCAGTATCTTGGCTCAGTAATTACCAATAAGGGCAGCTGTGAACTGGAAATACGGAGAAGGATTGGTATGGCTAAAACAGCGATGACACAACTAAACAAAGTATGGAGAGATAAAAATATCACCAATCGGACAAAGCAACACCTGGTCCGTACACTTGTCTTCTCCATCTTTCTCTATGGGGCAGAGACTTGGACCATCAAAGCTGCTGATAGGCAAAGAATAGACGCTTTTGAAATGTGGTGCCGGCGACGCCTTTTAAGGATACCATGGACAGCCCACCGCACAAACGTCTCGATCCTTAAACAATTAAACATAGAGAAAGCGCAACCACTCTCTTCAACATGCCTGCAACGTGTCCTCAAATACTTTGGTCACATTGCTCGCAGAGGTACCGACAATATGGAGCGGCTAATGGTGACCGGAAAGATAGAGGGTAAAAGACCTAGAGGCCGAAGCCCAAAACGGTGGTCTGATCAAGTCTCGGAACAACTCGACATGCCTTTCAGCACTGCACTCCATCAGGCCACTGCACGGTGGTTCAAGCGCCGAACAAGAGCGGTCAAAAATACCTTACGCTATTAAATTTGTTAAATAGGTTTTTTTCTGAGGGGTAAATAATAAAAAGATACTTCACGAATGTATATTAATGCTTTATTTACATAATTTAGTACATTATATACAATAAACCGTACAATATGTACTGTTTAATAAAAACATAATTAGTCAATATTTGATATTTATTCTCCCAAGCTCGGAAATACATCTGAATATAATATCACCACTGTTCCACGAAGGGCCTATAATTAAATAATGTATTCTTTCAAATATTATACATAAAATATTATGTACAACAACAGACAAGAAAACCAAAACAACAATTTATTTGCAAACATCATCATCTTCATAACCACAACTAATTTTAATCACTACAACAACCAACCTAATTTTAATATAAACTAAATTCTTAGTAAATCTAAAACCTCTTTTTCTTTCTGGAAAGTTTCCAAAGACCAGTAATCTGAGCTGAGTAAAGGTCTGAAAAGTAAGTCCGTATTCATAAGTACTCGCGACATTTTTCTTGTGTGGTCCCGCTTGAAGGCCTTATAATTTTTGTTGATAGATCCTGCTGCCTCTTCAGTTGATTCCCCGACAGATAATAAAACATATTGTGCTACTTCAGCTCCATGGATGAGGACTTTGTTAACGGAAGTTGGGAGGTTATACCACGGATATTCTTGAATTAAAAGCGAGCGGTTTCCAAAGAATATTCTTTAAATTTATTCGAATCAATATTAAAACCCGAGAATAAGGCTTGTAAAATTGTGGAACAACGTTCAATCAAACCTTTATTTAATCTGAAAAATCTTTCCTTTACGTTCGCGTTCGCAAGATGGCACGGGCTGGTTAGCGTTTTCTTGAATGTACTTTCCATTACCCCTTACTACTAATTCGATACATTCAATTTCATTTAACCAATCTCAGTACTTATGCAAAAATTATAATTTACTTCTCTAGAGACTATTTTGAGTATCATACTATCTAAGTTCCTTATGTCTACACTTTCGACCTCATCCAGTGAAGCTAGAATAGTTTCCGACACGTGTTGATATTTCTGAGGAACAGTTCCAGTTAGTGCAGACCAAATCTTAAGGAAAAGCATCCTAGAGAAATAAAATTTAATCAAATTACCTGAAAAACAAAATATAAGTAATTTAAGTTTGTTTCGTAGACCGTGCTACGAGAGAGCCTACGCGGTCGTAGAGGCTATATAGCAACTAAAGATGCAACAGGAGGCAGACAAACCTTTTATATTTTCAAAATAGACAGTTCAATCTTTAATGTAAGATATGTGAGAATAGTCGATTATGGTAGACTTTTTTGTAGGTCTATGTGAAGTCAAATATAAGGAACATATTTGGTAGAAATACTGTGTGGCGTAGCACCTAAAAATACGTCATTATAGGTACAAAAAAACTTAAAAATATAACTAATTAGTAATAACATACCTTGATCTTTGAAATCTTGTCAAAAATACCACTCAAAAACAATGCATTTCTAAGAATTCAAAGTTACACAAACAGTACTGCTAAAGAGTTACTGACAAAGCGTGGCGCAACATTACGATGTGTTGACTTCGGAGGTAGAAAAATAAGCGAGAATTAGGTAAAATGGGTGACATATTTATATTTTATGGTAGCTTGGTTATCGGTCAATCATTATAGATAATTAAATTGGGGTTAGGAGATGATGAAATTTTCGATTAATGACCTATGGGCGGAACCACCGTGCACTGACCGCAACCGATGGAGGAAACTAGTTGATAAGTTGAAACGGAGTCACGATTCTCAGCAGTGAGAGAACGATTGAGAAGAGAGTGACCTAAATCATCATATTCTCGCATAAAGTTAGTGTACAAACGTTTAAATTCCGGTAAACGTTCAAGCTTGCGTTCTAATGACAGAAACCGTTTCATCGCTAACGTATAAGAATCGCCCAGTGTGTCTGGTGCTTCTCTTAGCGGTATACGAACCGAAAATCGGCCATTTTCATCGCGTTTTGTTGTTTTATTAAATAATTCTTCACACAAACGCTCATCATCCGTGAGAATTGGTGATGATGATGAAGGAATACTTTCGATTTCCCAGAATAACCGGAGCTGTTTATTAATGTCCTGAGTGAAGTGACAATATATATATTCTTTATTGTGCACAATATTTACAATGAAAACCAAACTTAAAATTACGTTCACAAAGGCGAGCTTATCTCTAAAGAGATCTCTTCCAGCCAACCTGTAAAACTGCTTTGAGATGATGATACACGGGGACAAGATAGTACACAGAATTATTAACAATTGGTAATACATATTCAGTATATATATTCCATAAAATATATACATACAAGTATTCTTTATCATAATATATAATATATATATACATAGATATACATACATCATATTATATATCATAAAATATATACACATATAAATATCAAGATATTTGCGATAGGAGGTGCTCTTTCAATCTATGTTTAAATGATGTTATCGAAGGAGAGTCTTGGATTGTCTTAGGTAGCCTGTTCCAAAGTTGTGTAGCTCGAAAAGTAAAGGAGTTATAAAAGAATTTAGTATTTGCTCTAGGACACTCAAGTACTTTGGTGTTACATGCGCGCCTAGGCCGAGGATTAGGAGGTAGTAAGCGGAAGCGGGAGCGGAGATAGTCAGGAGTGGACGGGTCTTTGAGGATTTTGTAGAGAACAGATAGGATGTGCACTAGGGTGTCCCGTCGATGTATGAAAAAAAAATTTTTTCAAGCTACACAATCGCAAGAGGTATCAAAACTTGCGTAATTTTATATAGATTACGAATATGCTAAAAAAACTATTATTAAGTATTATCTTTAGGGCTCTACCGGAGCTTGAAGTTTTGTAAATTTTCATTTTTACAGACAGAAACCGTATGGTTAACAGAATATAAAAATCTGTTAAAAAGGGTATTTTATTATTTATATCAGTAACAAAATGCATTAGAAAAAAAAAACTAAACTTCTAATATTATTTAAAACGTGAAATTCAAACTTATTTTAATGTCAAAATTTAGCACATCCATTCAAATCCGTTCTTAGTAACTATCTCTAAAAGTTTCGTCAGTTAGACTTTATAAAGCCTATGTTATGGTTTAACACATCTTCCCACAGCTTCTGTGTGACAGAAAAAGTCCATTATTTGCAAGCCCTTACTTTTACCATCATTTAATGGTCCTCGTTATAAATGCGTTTAAAAACAAGTGTTGCTGTCATCTAAAAGTTGTGCCACACACTCGTTTCGGTGTAATCTCTATTTTTTATTAATGGTTTAAATATCCTGTGTTTACAGCTACTTTTAAATCCTCAAGCTTGTAGTATTCTTCGAAAATCCAGCTCCTGAATGTGATCTCTGTCATCATAAAGCATGCTGGCAAGAAGGTTTTCTGAAAAGCATTTCTTGTAGTGATAGAATTCACAACACAGCTCAGATTTTCAAGTAAAATTCGAGAGTTTAACGTATTATATTCTTGAAATGTCAAGAATATGTTTACCTCCGTCCTTATAAGACTTATTTAGTTTGAAAAGTAACGAAACCGAACAGTGTAGTTGACAAGCTGTTGTAAATTTTGTGATGGCTTATTAGTATTTAAGTAAAGCTGTAGTTTGCGATAGGAATCGAAGATTTAATCCAAATAGTATTGATCTTTTCAGAAATAATCGAAAATACATCTAAATTGGATGGATCCTTTCTATTTTATTTTAACTTTAGGTCATTCTTACAAAATAAACCATATTTAATGACGTTCCATAAAGTTGGTAGCTGTCGTTCGGCAAGTTCTTTTTAGGCCTCAATAAATGACAAGCAGTTTCATCCGCCTCCAACTCATTATTTAAGAACGATTAAACACAATAACAACCGTAATTATGTAGATACGAAGAAAACATTCGCAGGTCAAGTGCAGAAAATCATGGCGCTATGTAGAAACTGAAGGGTGTTTGCATGTCAAAAACTATAAAACCTTAGGTTTCTAAGGGTGCAAATAGGATTTTTGTGTATGTATGACACCTAATTAATATAAAAAAATGATTTTTAAACTATTATGTACTTCAATAGCCAAAATTAGGGACAACTAAATATCACAATAAAAATGTCAATTTTTCGTAATTTTGCAGACCGGTAGAGCCCTAAAGATAACATTTGATATTTTTTTAATTATTTTTCCAGTAATCTACAATAAATTACGCAACTTTTGAGACGTCTTGCGTTGTGAAATTCTAAAAAAAAATTTTTCGGGACACCCTAATGTGCACATCACGACGAAGTCGGATTGGGAGCCATTTTAACTGAGCACGAAATTCAGAGATATGGTCATATTTGCGAAGTCCGAAAATAAACCGAATAGCAAGATTTTGTAAACGCTCAAGTTTATTTAGTAGCTCCTCTGTCACATCCAAGTAACACACATCAGCATAATCAAGAATAGGAAGGAGAAGTGCTTGAGCAAGCATGACTTTAGTTTGGAAAGGGAGGAAGGTCTGGAGTCGTTTGAGAGAATGGTATGAATAATGCATGCGCCTGCTCACCTCGCTAACCTGCGCTGACCAGGATAAGTGACAGTCGAATATCACTCCTAAATTTTTTGCCTTATCCGTGTATGGGATACAGATACCATTGTAATAAACTTTGTGGTTGTCAGTTATTACAAGTCTACTTCTAAGTCTACTGCTTCCTATGATCATAGCTTGTGACTTAGTGGGATTAACCAACAACCCAAAGTTATGAGCCCATGTCTTTATTGCTGAAAGGTCGGAATTTATAACTTCAATCGACTCTGAAAATTCAGACAAAGAAAAGTGTCTGTATATTTGTAAATCATCTGCATACAAATGGTAGGGAGAAGAAATTACTCGAGAAATAATATTTATGAAAATAGAAAAAAGCAATGGAGAAAGAACGCCGCCTTGCGGAACACCAGGAGTGAGATTCACCCAGTCCGATGTTAAGTCGTCGATTTTCACACACTGCTGGCGACCATGAAGATAAGATCGAAACCAACTGATCACAGAAGGAGCAATGTTAAGAGAGCTTAGGGTACCAAGGAGTATATCAAAGTCAACTGAGCTAAATGCATTACTGAAGTCAAGCAGAGTCATAACAGTCAGCTTAGTGTTATCCATCGCATGGCGAATATCCTCTGTGACATTCAGTAACGCACTAACCGTGCTATGAGAAGGACGGAAACCGGACTGGAAAGGACAGAGAAGGTTATTGGAAATAAGATAGGAGTAGAGCTGTTTGTGGACAACACTTTCAAGTACTTTTGAAAGTACAGGAAGGATTGAGATTGGACGGTATTCAGACAGGGAAGTTGGATTGGAGGTTTTGGGTAGAGGAATAACAAAGGCCTTTTTCCAGGAAGAAGGAAAGACATTAGCCCACAATGAAAAATTTATTATGTGAGTGATAGCAGGGATAATGCTTCCTAAAACCGGAAGGAGCATGTCAAGACTCAGATCGTCACTGCCCACTGCCTTTGTGGAGATAGAAAGGATACTCTTCTTAACATTGTCCTCCGTGACTGGATGGAATGCAAATTGAGTGCAGTCAGGTGGGTCAAGGTTAGAAAGGTAAGACAGAGTTGATGTTTTTGTAATGGCATCTAATGAGACTGGAGAGGTAGAGAAGTGTTTATTCAGAGCATTTAGATCCATGTTACCCTTAGAAGCATCCATGGCCTTGCCCACACCTAATGACTTTAAGAATCTCCAGGTCCGAGCCTGTGAAAGATTTTCCAAATTGGAGTGAATATAGCGACGTTTTGCATCCCTACACAGTCTGTTGCAGATGTTTCGTAATTTTTTATAAACTGTTCTATTGTCGTCAGAAGAATCCTTCCTTAGTTTGCACTTAGCTTTATCCCTTTTTGCCATAGCCTTCTTAATATCAGGACTCAGCCAGGGAGCAGGAGCATGCCTAACACGAACAGGTCTAACTGGAGCATGAGCATTAAATAGATTGGTGATAATTAAATTAAAGGCAGCAACTTTGGCATCAACATCATCTGTTGTTAATACCGGCGACCAGTCGATGCTCTCTGCATCTTCTCTCAAACGGTCCAGGTGCATATTACGATAATTACGTTGGAAAATTACTTTATTCTTGATCTTAGGAGGTCGTACTTTATACGCAAGAAAAATTAAATCATGATGCGAGACAATGAACGTGAGTAGGTTTTGGATTCCTAGCAAACACAGGACCGGACAATAACCACCCTAACTTTGAATTCTGTAGGAATGGTCCACTACGTAATCGTATTTTATCTGTTTCTAAAAGATCCCAAAATCTGTCTGCACCTATCAGCAAATCGATATCTGAACTAACGTGATACGTGGGATCTGCTAATTGTAGGAATTCAGGAATACGTATATAATCAGCTTCTATGTTTATCGTAGGCAAACCTGACATTATACATGGCAAGACAATACATCGAAGCTTGGTATGATAATCGTTTACTTTTGATCGAATTGATATATCGCATGAATGACGGGACTGTGTGACTGACTGCCCCACGCCCGAAATATGTATAGTGGACTGTATATATGACGCGTTTATTTGTTTTGTTAATTTCTCCGTAACGAAACAGTTCTGACTACCACTGTCCAGTAGTGCCCTGGCTGTATGGTAAACATTATTATTATCCGCGACCTCTACTAAGGCCGTAGAAAGTAAAACCGAATGTATTAATCTGAAATCACTACTTTTTTCGCACACGACATTATTTGAATTGTTCGGTAAGGAATGCAATGCAGTCGTAGTGTTTGTTATGGTCGCCTCTCCGCGCGACTCGCCACGCACACACGCACTGTTGCTAACGCTTTGAATTTGATTATTATTTTCCATGTGTAGCAAACTATTGTGTTTCCGCTGACATTGCTTGCACGGTCCTAGAATACACTCGTTTAACGTATGACCTGCTCGCAGGCAATTAAAACACAAGTTTTTATCAGTAACAACTTTCATTCTATCCCTAATAGACATATTAAGGAATGTTATACACGTATAAAGCGCATGACCTTGATCGCACAAAACGCAATTGGGTAAATCCCTTTTAGTGTTATTGTTCCGATAGTTGTTACGAGTAGTTTTGATAGATGCATAACTATGCACGCGGTTCGAACTTCGTTTATCGCTTGTATGTTGATGCTTATCACTTTGAGGTAATTCTTTTGACTTGGCGAGGTTTGTACTAATCATTTCTAACATGTCCGCGCGGTTCTTGAGAAATGATATTAATTTATTTAGTTTGACTTTATCGCGTGCTCCTAGAGACATGGTGCCCACGTGGTTTTCCCACTCCCGTTGGGTGGAAGGATCAAGTTTATTAACGATAAGGTAAATTACTAATGTATCCCAATTGTCCGTGGGCTCGTTAAGTGACGTCAGAGCGCGTAAATTACGTAAGATTGTATCAATTAGCTTTCGAATATGAAATGGAGATTCCTGTTTTATAGATGGAATACTATATAACGCGTGCACGTGATTTTTAATTAACAACCTATCGTTTTGATAGCGGTTTTCTAATAACTCCCAGGCGTGAATGTAGTTGAAAGGACTGAACTCTAAAGCACTTATCACCTGTAATGCGCTCCCGCTCAGCGCTGACCGTAAATAGTGAAATTTTTGTATTTCGTCTAAATCGGTACGGTTATGAATCATGGTGATGTATGAATGTTTAAATTCGAGCCAGTGGTCGTACGCACCGTCAAAGGCAGGGAGTTTTATATCAGGTAGTTTAATGTTAACCGGGTGACGGAAACCGTCGCGAGCTGATGCAGTAGGGACTCCGCTCCCGTTGGAGGTCTCCGCGTTTTGAATGAGAATATTTGCGTTGGCCATAGCCGTAAAATACATCGCTTCTAATGAATTTACGTATTCTACATTTGAGGTTAATTCTGACTCTGGTAAAATTAAATCTATTTCACTTTGAACGTTATTAAATCTTGCAAATACATCGATGGCGACCTGTACTCGGATCTTTATTTCACCTACTTGTAAGGTCGTCAACGTGGCCCCTACAAATGAATCCACTATTTGCTTAAATTGAGTTAACCGGCCCTTTAAGCTACCCCTACGTTTTTTAAGTTCAGAAAGAATTTCCTCTACAGACTTACTAGACATTTTGGCGACTATGTGTAAGTGTCGTGTGGGTATGTAGGTAGTACTCACGCGCAAGCATCAACGGAACCGCTTGGCTGCAACTCTCACGGGGCGCGCAACTGTAATCGTAAAAACAACTTTAGACACAAATCAAGCGTGAAGGGAAAGGAAGGAAACCATGACCTGGCAGTTTCTTTTCTTGATCAATATGGTTGCTAGTCCAACGACGGGGCTTCGCTGTCGGCGGGCGGCACTCCACGTGTCTCGGTGTTGTCCAGGTTTTGTTCGTCTCAAAAATGGCTGCTGGTCCAACGACGGGGCTTCGCTGTCGGCGGGCGGCACTCCACGTGTCTCGGTGTTGTCCAGGTTTTGTTCGTCTCAAAAATGGCTGCTGGTTCAACGACGGGGCTTCGCTGTCGGCGGGCGGCACTCCACGTGTCTCGGTGTTGTCCAGGTTTCATCCGGCTCGAAGGACCAATTATGTGCAGACTTGTGTGTTGGTGTTGGCAGGATCATGGGTTTCTTCAATAAGGCAAACAATGGCGTACAAATTTTGTATTTTCTCAAAATATTCACAGTTGCTTATTAGGTGGCGGCTCCCGAGAGAGAAAAAAAAGAAATCAAAAAACATGGGCTTTTATAGGGCGCGCGATGAATGAGAGAGATGGAACGATTGCAGCGCGATTCTCCCCGAACGGTGACTGGATAAATGAAGACGTAGTCGTCATTGTCGCCGGCAGATGTCGCCCATCGCCAGCCCGTCCGCAGGTCGTTGCAGTGGCTCATAATGCTCACTAGATGGCGTGGACAATATTGAAGTATTAAGGAAAGCAGCTGGTTGGACAACAAATTCCTCAACCTTTGCTCGCTTTTATAAGAGACCTATAGCTAGTGATCCTAATGCTTTTGCACAGGCAGTGTGTTCTATGGAGGGTGAAATTTGATTATATTTTATATGTTAGTGATACCTGTCTATTAAGATATGATTAGGTGATTGATTTCCACAAAGAAAATTATGACAATGTTTCTCACTAGAAACTATTATTGTTATTAGTATTACTAATTTTAATTAGAAATTAATGTGTAATTAGTACCTAAGCAATGATACTCATACCATTACGTTTAAATAATTTGTTCAATGATTAAAGATGATGATTATTACCAACACAACTTTCTTCTTTGAACATCTACAAGTACTTAATGAGAACGAGATTACAGAGCATAATTATACAGATCGGACTAACTTACCTAGTGACGTCCGATCCTTAATTATGTGAAGTAATCTCGTTCTCATTGTATCCCAACCCATCCCAGAAGATCAACCTGCATAAAATGTATAGACATTTTTAATTTTCTTCTACATCCCTTTTTTAAAGTTGTGTTGTTATCTAATGTTTCGGGACTGTACGATAACCGTATCGGTCATCATAAAGTCCCGACCATACTTTGAAATAATGAGTTGACAGATGTCAAGAGAGAGCGCGCGAACAACCGGACCACAGATAACATTTTTGTTCTGATGAAATCGATTCATCTTTGAAAAATGTGACAGCGAGTTAGAAAAAGGTGCAAACTACAAGTACTTAATGAGAACGAGATTACTTCACATAATTAAGGATCGGACGTCACTAGGTAAGTTAGTCCGATCTGTATAATATTTCACTACAAAACAATAAGGAACATTAAAACAGCGTAACATAGATGTAAACAATCGTCACACAAAATATCCAGGAATCAACAACGTTCTATAATGAGACTCGAAACGAACTAACATAGTTATGTCTACCTCACAAATCGAAATAATTTACTTTTGTAACTTTTGTTTTATTTCCCTGATCTACCTACAAAACTTTATTATACCTATATTATGATGATAACGGTCGACACACAACACTAATGACTAGTATTAGTAATTACTAAAAAAAAACAATTTTAAGGTCTCAGCACACATATGGGATCGGAAAGGGATCGTAACCGTAACGCCTTTCGCCTCGCTGTCAACCAGGCGTCAACCTACCGTATGCACGTAACGAAAGCGTATCAGCAGCGCCTGTACGTCAACTCGGCTACGGCTAGGCGACACCGCGCTTACGCCTCGCCGCCCCTGGCTGACGTAACAACATACGCGCAACACAAATGAAATACTCCTTGCGAATGGCGGCGTCTTTAGCAGGCAAGTCGCGGGAGGGGAAAGGGGAAAGGGTGGACGAAGAGATGTGAGCTCGGGTACGGAGAGACGTAAGCGCGGGGACGGAGAAACGTAAGCGCGGGGACGATGAGCCGTAAGCGCGGGAATTCAAGTTCGGAGCCTGTTCCGAGGCGAGGCGATTACGTTATTATTCCGATTAGTGTGCGTTGCACCCCATCGTCGTATCTCCACGTTGCCGTCGTGGTGGGGCTTGCGGTTTCAATGATCTCTGGGCATCTGCGCTCAGAGGGAGAAACCAACCAAGAGGGATACACCGCTCCACCACGTGTTCCTCTGTGTATCAGAGGGCACAGTGGTTGGAGTAAGAGCGGGCCCGGCGTGCACTAACCCTGCCACCGGGCAGGCAAGAGGAGGTCTTGCACTCCCGCCTCCTCTTGCCACCGCTATTCTCGTAGCCCCGAAGATTGTCATGATCACGTCTATGACTTTCGACGGGGGTCGAGGGCCTTGGCTTAACCGCCCGGGCCGCGAGGAAGAAAACCTCTATAAAAAATTACCCCGAACCTCCAAGCGGCGGCGCACCGCGAGGGAGGTTGACAGCTTGGTTGACGGGTAGCTGTGGGTAAAATCAGCCGTTAGTGCGAACCCTGTTTATTGGTTGGATGGTTGGAAACATAATATTACTCGTGGGAACAAAATGGAAGAATTTTTTAAAGAAAACCCCAATACACCGGCAGTCGCCGCAGCGAGCCAAGGTGGCTCACGTGCCTGTGGGGAGGAGTCGCTGGACTTGTCCAGCACGTCCTCCTCACCGGCAGGCTGAACCCTACGAGTTTTATCAAAATAATGTACTAAGTATTGTACACATGGGGTGCTATGACAGGAAACCTCCACGTGCGCCCGTGGACTGGAGTTCCCTCTCGGATACGTCCAGGGGGAAGACCAGTTTTTCGGGCCGGTGCACCCTGGGATGCGGGCAAAAACTCTTCCTTAGGCACTGTGTGCCCAAGTGGTCTCTTTGCCCGTATGCAAATAGCCTGTCGTGTGGATGCTCCAACGCGTGTCCCTCCGATCAGCAGAGGGCACAGCGGCGGAGCGGGCTTGCGGACGGTGAGTGATGGGTAGCTCGCCGTCCGACCAAGGACCAAGCCCGCACTGAGAAAAACGGGTTACTTAAAATTGGCAAATTTGTAATGTACCGGCAGCCAGATACGTATAATGTGCTTTTCACATGAAAATTATAAGAGCCATACTTATAATGAAATGACACCATGTTAAGTAAGTATGCGGCATAATGCTCTGTAAAGACAATTTAAACAAGTTACTTGTAATGAGGCCGCATCATGAAATTACAGTGCCCGCATTATTAACGTTTACGTATGCGGATTAATGATGCCGCATATGTGTTAACAGAGCAGCATACGTATTTTACTTACCCGGAACCAGGAAAAATGTATGCGCTATACGAACGAAGTTATACAGCCGCATTATTTCAGTATCTAGGCTCTTTACAACAGTAACTGGTTGCCAAATCATTGTACTGACTCCGACTCATTAAGTAATGGTCCCGGTTACGTACATAATGTACGAGCATGGGTCGGGGATATGCCGATACATTTTACGCACACTAGATAATTAATAATGTCTCCGCCTACATAATCATTTACGTATCCTGGCTCATTTTACGAACTCCGTTTACTTACTGACTGTATTCGGTGTGTATAATCTTTATGACGTCAGCCGCATCATGAAATTACTGTGGCGCACTCTTAACATTTACGTATGCAGTTCATTGATTCCGCACAGAGCAGCATACGTAATTTACTTAACCCGTAACATAAAATATGTATGCGCTATACGTACGACGTTATACAGCCGCCTTATTTCAGTATCCAGGCTCTTTAAAACAGTAACTGCTTGCCAAATAATTGTACTGAATCCATCTCACTAGGTAATGGTCCCGGTTACGTACATAATGTACGAGCATGGGTCGGGGATATGCCGATACATTTTACGCACACTACGTCGCCTGAGTGCTAGATTGTCCAAATGAACATTGGCCAAATTTTTCACTAGACAGGTTTTTATGTTTATTTTTGTAATGCATCGTAGGCGACCAAATACTTTATAATAACTATGTTTATAATGATAAATGGAATCAAAAACTACTTCTTCAAAATCAAAATATGATGACGTTTCGTTTATTTTTAAGTTTAAAAATGGAGGTTGAACAAAATTCCACCAACAAAATTACGAATGTGGACTTAGAACAAAACTGCATTGCACTTAGCACAAATTGCAAAATAATCCGTCAGTGCTTCTTTGTTCAAGCTACCACTTCAAGGTACAGGATGTTTAAAAATAATTATCTCATCTCAAATTTTAAAAATTTATTGCAAAGTCACAAAATCTAACTTAATATAACTATAAATCGAATGGCGAAATGTTTTATCCTACCTAAAAATAGTATAAGCAGTAATAAGAAAATGCATCTGCATGAAATGTGTGAGGTGAGTGAGTTTATAATGAATGGGGTGTGCAGAGTAAGATAAAATAAAAAATAAAAATGCATTTATTGTGACCATCACATCACACACGATACATGAGTGAAAAAACTTATCACTAGGTACCAATGAGTATATGATCACACAGTAGCATAAAGTATGTGTCACAATAGGTGATAGGCTCAGCATAAATGCTGGATCGACGCAGCGATCTCAGCGCTGGTTTTCAGCCTTTTGTGAGACGGCAAAAAGAGAGAGAATGACACTTAATCTTAATCTAAGTACAACGACAACCTTGCACTTGCACATAGGTAATCTTACCATAAATAACCTATAAATAATTCCTTGCGGACAAAGGCATAAAAAATTACTAAGAAAAACAAATGAGTATATTTGACTATTAATTTTAAAATAGTCTTGGCTGGCAAAAATACAAAGCGAACATTTCTAAATATTTTGTTAGTTTTGATCAGCTTAATATGGAGTTCCATCAAGATCCAACAACACAAGGTGTAAACTATTGCAAATTGCACTTTTGAGACATTTAAATAGTGTTTCTTAACAAGTTTTTTTAAAGTCAGAGGAAGCATACATAGGTTCTCGGATAGGTGGAGGTAAATCATTCCAAATCTTAGACGCTGCGATCGTAAAACGTCCCCTACAGTTCGCCTTTCTATGTCTTGGAACAATTAGGTTAGTCTCACGATGCTGTCATAAACTTCTTTCTTGATGTGTGTGTCTGAGTGCAGTAAAAGAAAATACGTATGGTAAGGTCCAGAGCAGATTGGAGGTGTGGTGGCAAAGATTGGAGAACGTTGGCCTGAAATTGAGCAGAACCAAAACAGAATATTTGTTTTGCGGTTTTGGCGGTCTCTCCAGTCCTGTGCTCATTACTCTTGCCGGAACGCCCATACCAGTCTGTTCCGACTTTCGGTAAGTACCTCGACTCACATGTCCAAGGAGATGGAATGTAGACCGGGACATAACACACCGGATAAACTCGGGATGGATGAAATGGCGACAGGTCACCGGAACAACTTGCGACCCACGGATGCCCCTCAAGTTAAAGGGGAAAATATACAAATCCGTGATTAGACCTGTCGTATTGTATTGGTCGGAATGCTTTGCTGTGAAAAAGATGGATGAGAAACGATTGCATGTAGCGGAGGTGAGGATGTAGAGATGGATGTGTGGAGTGACAAGAATGGATAAAGTAAGGAATGAGTATATAAGGTGAAGTTTGAAAGTGACGCCTGTTACAGAAAAATTAAAGGGAATCGTCTGTCTTGGTAGGGACATGTGATGAGGAGGGATGAGAATCATGTGACTAAGAGAGTGATGGGTATGAATGTTGATGGATGGAGAGGAAGAGGAAGGCCAAAGAAAAGATGGATGGATTGTCTAAGGAATGATATGAATGAAAATGGAGTAAATGATACTGTGACATCTGACGAGACGAGAGGAGAGAGGGGAGAATGGAAGAAAAAAACGTGTTACGCCGACCCCAAGTAAAATGGGATAAGAGCAGGAAGAAGAAGTATGGTAAATGATTGCATTTTGAACGACTAAATAAGGTGTGTTTCGTGTGGGTGTTTGTGAATGCGAGTACGAGTTTAAGTGTGTGGTGATTGTGTTGTATGTAGAGTGTACTAATTATTGTGAGTATCACTGTTACAGCATGTGTAGTATATTAAAAAAAATTCTTCCTCTTTACTCTGCTCTTTTTATTCTTTTTTTCTAATTTATTTGCCTTTTTAGATGGTTTTTTCTTTTCTTGATCTGTTTTTTTCTTTGTCACATTTTCCTTTTTATTTTCCGCCTTGTGTTTAGCTTCATTTGTTTTAGTAGATGTGCTTGCTGTGCTTGGATTGTCATTTTCTTTTATTTTTTTGCTTCCATTACATTTTGACCTTAAAGCGTTGTCTTTAATTGCCTTGTCGCTACCTGTCTTGTTTGTGACATTTGTCTTTTTTCCTGCTTTATAATTGCCTCCATACATGAAATGTCTTCAGGTGGCATGTATTTATACGTGCTTCTGATATCATCAATTTTTTTTTTTGGTTAACGTTTCTTTTGGCCCCTTGAGGGTTATTTCATTATTTATTATAATAGAGCTTTTTTGTATATTTACTATTTTCGGTGGATCGCTGAACAAGGTTTGATAAGAGATCTCCATTAAATTTGATTTTGAATAAGTCAATGATTTGACTTGTTTGTACGGAATTTGGTGAAACCCGTACTTAATTGCTTCGGTATGGTATGAGAAAAAGTCTTCATCTTGCATTTGAATAAATGAAAATTGAATTGACTTTGACCTGATCTTGAGGAACGCACGGAGTAAGGATAGCGGGCTGTAGATATCTTGGTGCCTCAGATGTCTTTCTATTAAACTATGTATCCCATCAACTTCTTGTACATTTCCGTGTCCTGGTTCTGAAAACTTTTGTGTAATTACCGATATATTTCTGGAATCATCTGATAACAAAAAAAATATCAGAGCCATGCTCATGTGCGAGTTTCGATTTTGTGGGACACAGGAATCAGACCAAAGGATAAGTTTTGTTATGTTATCTGGCAACTTTGCAACAATAGACTTTAAATTTTTTATCAAAGCGCTGGCTAAGTCATCGCCACTTCGCCCGTTACGTGTTTCATCCCATATAGCATTGGTTGCAGATTTATTTACATCGCAATGTGCTGTGAGGTTGTAAACTGTTAATTTACTGGTATAAAAAAAACACGACACTGTCGCTTTTGGTAAAGAAAATATATTCTCCAAATCGAACGTTATAACTGCCGTGTCATTATTTTCTTTTTTTTTATATTCCCTGTCTTTGTCTCTTTCTTCTTTGCCTTCTTTTTTCCTCTGTAAATGAATTTTATATTTTTCTTTCAATTCATCGTTTGGTTTGTTTTGGGCTTTAAACTCTGAGCAGAAGTCACACACATCTTTTTTGGGGCGATGAAAGCCTAAGTTGAAGTTTTCCGAAAACACTTTTCGATAAATGTTTTCTTTTACAGGTTCTTTGTATTTTTCAGTGTATAACGCATACATTTTAGTTACACTTAATCCAGCTGGCAGGTATTGACGTGAGGTGGAAGCCCTACAGTAATGCGACTCCACCTTCGGAAATGACTTTATGTGTTGTTTTACTTCCTCAATTTTCTCTTCTGGTGTCTGCTTTTTTATATGTTTGCCTTTACCCGGTGTCACAGCTAGGTTAAGATGACTGTCCATTTTTTTCATGTGGAAATAGTACACGCGGCGTACTGAAATGTCCAATGTATTACAAAAAAAAGTTTTGCAGACCTGTTGTTTTTGTTTATCTTTTAGAAAATAATATTGAAATGAAAATGTTCTTCGACTCTTTTCTTGTTTTTTTGTCCTTGTTCGTACTTTATTTATTCTCAACGTATATTCATCGTAAAATTTTGATTTTTGATCATCAGACAACCGATAAAAGTTTTGTTTTATCTCTTCTCTTTGAATGCTAGTGAAATTAGATGAACATTTATATGGGCATGATGTTTCGCAAGTGATTTTTATTGTTTTGGCAGGTTTTATGTTTCCTTTGCTGCTTTCATATTCTTCGCCTGCTTCTCTTTTTCTTTTTTTTATGTTTCGTTGCCATTGGTCAGGTTTTCTGGTCCTTTTACGCGATTTCACAGTTACTTTTTCTAAAAAAAATATAAAATAATTTACTTAATACTTAATTTTTCCTCTAGATTAAAAATAATACACATAAATCCAAAATATCTTATATTTCATTACTTTAACCTTTTACATACATACATAATTATAATTATCTATATAGGGGAGACTGGGGACACTTGTTCCCTAGGGGACACTTGGTAACTTCGATTTGCGACTACCCCGATTGCAAATAGTTTTTTTAGACTAGCAACACTAATTCGTCTATGGCTTACTTCACTTTATGTCATAGAACGGTTTGACAGTTGTCAGTAGTTTGCAAATGGTGGATGTGAAGTATAGAGTTAAATAGCAATAAAAAAAAAAACATATTGTATCTTTGGTCTATGCTTGTCTGTGGTTGTGAGAACCATCCAAACATTGTATCCATTGTATATTGTGATTTTCTCCACCGAGAATAAATAGTTTAACACTGCGCAACAATTGCTTTACTCTGCTAGCCCATAACTTATCACAGGTTATGGGCCCAGAGTACGCGAGTGCATAAAAATACGGCGAAAACAAAAAAAATCTAGAGGATTTTCGTTGGCTGTGTTGCTCGTAGAAAGTTCGAGACGCCATTTTTTGTTTGTTGAAGTCGCCGGTCGTAAGAGTGGAAGAAAATGGATTTGTCGCATCCGCAATCAATGTCTGGAGTCAAATTAAATGGAAGTGCGACATGGTGTACCTGGAAATTCCAGATGAGAGTTATTCTACAGGCAAAAGGGCTATTCGAAGTCGTGGATGGTTCCATGCCTAAACCTGGTAAAGATAAACCAGCGGAGTACCAAGAGTGGGTTAATAAAGATAGCAAGGCGCAGGGTTGGATTGTTTTCCATGTTGACCAAAATATTATGACGCACTTGCTTACTGCTACTACGTCTGCCGAGATGTGGACCAAGTTGAATAATATTTATGAGAAGAAGTCCTCCACATCTTTACATCTCGAACAACAAAAGTTTTATTCACTAAAGTGTGATACCGATGTTTCACTATTTTTTTCAAAGATAGAAGAGATAAGATCGAATATCCGACAATTAGGCGATGATATATCCGACAAAATGGTTATGACTAAAGTGCTAATGTCGTTGCCGGACAAATATCGCCACTTTATTGCTGCGTGGGAATCAGTCCCTACAGTAAATCAAACTGTAGGTGAACTAATGGCCAGATTGTTAATTGAGGAAGAGCGTAATATGTCAAATGCGACAAATAATGAAATAAAGACAGAAACAGAGTCCGTGGCATTGGCAACAGCTACAAAGAAGTCAAGCGAGATAAAATGTTTTGGTTGTGGCAAGATGGGCCATTATAAAAAGGATTGTCGGGCCAAGATGCAATGCTTTTATTGTAAAAAATATGGTCATTCAATTAAAAATTGCAGACTACGACTAAATAAAGAAAAAAACAATGATGTTGATAAAAATGAGTCAAACAAAAGGAGTAATGCATTTTCAACAATTATGAAGAGCAAGGAGACTACTCAGGACTGGTTGGTAGATACCGGTGCCAGTGAACACATGTGTTTCCTAAGAAACTTATTTAATGAGTTTGAAGAGAATGAATCCCACCAGTCAGTAATAATTGGTGATGGCAGGGAACTAAAGGTTACTGGTAAAGGAAAAGTGGTTCTCAAAGCTTTTGATGGAGACAAGTGGATTGATACTACTCTACATGATGTGTTGTATGTTCCCCAACTAACAATTAATCTTTTTGCTGTGAGAAGTGTCACAGAAAAGGGCTATAAAATGGAATTTGAAAAGGACTATTGTGAAATTAAAAACAAGGAAGGTAATGTTGTGGCCATGGGATACAGGGAGAAGAAATTATATGTAATGTGTTTTGAATATAGATCTAATCATATTGCTGCTGCAACAGTATCACAAGATAGCCTAACAATGTGGCATGAGCGCTTAGGACATCAAAACTATGAGTATGTGAAACAGTTTTTGAATAAAAATGGTATAAAATTTATGAATGATGCTGAACTATGCAGTGCTTGTGTTGAAGGTAAGATGCACAGATTACCATTTAAAAGAAGTGTTACTGTATCAAAGAGGCCATGTGAACTAATACATATGGATGTTTGTGGCCCTATGGAGGTAAAATCCTTAGGGGGCTCCAACTATTTTTTATTAATAAGGGATGATTACTCTACATTCCGATATGTATATTTCTTAAAACATAAGAGTGATGTTCCTGAGAAGATTAAAGAGTTTATAAATTTGGCTGAACAAGATACTGGTGAGAAAGTTAAAATTGTAAGAACCGATAATGGAGGTGAATTCATCAATGCAACAGTTAAAGAGTTATTTAAGGAAAAAGGCATAAGGCATCAGACATCTACTGCATACACTCCAGAACAGAACGGTAAAATTGAAAGGGACAATAGGACAGTGGTGGAGGCGGCAAGAGCAATGTTAATAAGTGCAAGACTACCCAAAGAACTGTGGGCCGAAGCGGTCAACACTGCTGTATATATTCTTAACAGAACCGGGCACAGTTATCAGAAAGGCAAGTCACCTTTTGAATTATTGTTTAATAAAGCCTATACAAATTTGGATAAGTTAAATGTTTTTGGCCAAAATGTGTATGTGCATGTACCGAAAAATCAAAGAAAAAAATGGGACTCGAAAGGCAAAAAAGGTCGTTTTGTGGGCTATGATGAAAATGTAAAAGGTTTCAAAGTTTATTTCCCTGATTCTGCCACTATAGAAATAAAGAGAGATGTTATATTCGAGTCACCTCAAAAGGAAGAAATGTTCAGTGAAATATTAAATGACACTTTTGAAGAGGAAATAGAAGAAAATAAAAATGATGAAGAAGATGAGTATTATACAGATATTTCTAGTGATACAGATGACAATGAAAAACTAGAAAAAGAAGAGAAGAAAGAATTACCAGAAAAGAGAGTAAGAAGTAAACCAGCATGGTTACAGGATTATGACACAGAAACTAGCTTTATGTGCATATTAAATGAGCCCAAAACATATGATGAAGCAATCAATAGTAAGGATAGTGACAAGTGGAAAGAAGCCATGAAGCAAGAATTGAAAGTTCTGAAAGAAAATAATACTTGGAAATGTGAAATTAAAGTGCCTAAAGACAAAAAGGTAATAGATAGTAAATGGGTTTATAAAATAAAACAAGATAGTGAAGGAAACATAAGCCAGTACAAGGCACGTCTTGTTGCCCGAGGTTTTCAACAAGAGGATATTTTTGAAGCCTATGATGTGTATGCACCAGTAGCTAAAATAGCTACTTTCAGAATCTTAATGGCTTTGTCTAGTAAAGAAAAACTACCAGTTCATCATATGGATGTACGAAGTGCTTTCCTGTATGGAGAAATACAGGAAGATGTGTATATGAGACTGCCACCTGGATGTGATGATAATGTCAGTGTTGTTAAATTAACTAAAAGTATCTATGGACTAAAGAAATCACCCAAGTATTGGAACTTAAAGTTTGATAGAGTTATTGCTAAGAAAGGATTTATTAGATCTGAAAATGATTTTTGTCTTTATTGTAAGGTAAATTCAGAATGTAAAATTTACTTGTTATTGTTTGTTGATGACATATTGATTATGGGGTCAAATGAAAAAGAAGTACACAACATAAAACTTTATTTGAGTAATATTTTCTGTATGAAAGATTTAGGTCATGTAACTAACTATTTGGGTATTCATGTTAAACAAGATTTGCAAAATGGTATTATTGAAATGTCACAAAAACATTATTTGAAAAAGATACTAGAGAAGTTTAATATGATTGATTCAAAACCTATGTCAACTCCAATGGAATTCAAACTCCAAATGGTTCAGTCAAATAAATCTGACCCTAAACTGGAAAATCTGTGTAGACAAATTCTTGGATCATTAATGTATGCTGTTTTGTGTACTAGACCTGATTTATGTCCTAGTGTGGCATATTTAAGTCGTTTTCAAAACTGTGCTGATGAAACATTGTTAAAAGCATTAAAAAGAGTGCTTAGATATGTAAATGCTACACTTGACTTGAAGTTGACTTTTAATAGTAATGGAAGTACAGATTTGCTTGGGTATGTGGATTCCGACTGGGGTAGCGATATTAATGACAGGAAGTCAACATCAGGTTATGTCTTCAAATTATTTAATTGTCCTATTATGTGGTCCTCTAAGAAGCAACATACTGTCAGTTTGTCTTCTTCTGAAGCAGAACTTATAGCTCTGAATTCTGCAGTTGTTGAGGCCTGTTGGCTTAAAAATATTATAAAAGATTTTGAGTTGTCAATTTGTCCTATCACTATTTTTGTAGATAATCAGGCAGCCATAAGTATTGGAAATAATCCAGAAAATAATAAGAGAGTTAAACATGTCGATATTAAATTTAATTTTATTAAGGAGAAAATTGACAATAATATTGTAATATTGAAATTTATTAAAACAGATTGTCAGTTAGCTGATTTCTTTACAAAGTCTCTACCAGTGAACAAATTTAATGGTTTTAGACGTCTCTTGTGTTTAATGTAAGTTAATTTAAAGATGTTTAATGATAAAGGATGTGAAACTTGTATTGTTATTAGTAGTTCACCATTAAGGGGGTGCATTTTGTTATTGTTGGTGTTTCTTTTTTAGTTTTTTATTGAGGGGGTGTGTGAAGTATAGAGTTAAATAGCAATAAAAAAAAAAAACATATTGTATCTTTGGTCTATGCTTGTCTGTGGTTGTGAGAACCATCCAAACATTGTATCCATTGTATATTGTGATTTTCTCCACCGAGAATAAATAGTTTAACACTGCGCAACAATTGTTTTACTCTGCTAGCCCATAACTTATCACAGTGGACGCGTAAAATTATTTGTTGTGACTGACTTTAATTTCGGTGAATTTGCACACGATTTTTTCAACTGAAGGCTTTGAATTGAATTATTGTGATTAGATTTCGACGAAAGAATGTTTCTTGTAGTGTAGATTACAAGATTACTGAGAAAACATAGATGATATTTAGTCTCGAGTTGGACACGTTTTATAACCTAAGGGCGTCTGGGGAGACTTGATCCTTTTTTTTTGGGGTGACATGTTCCTAGGGATCAAGTCTCCCATAAAAGGATCAAGTCTCCCCTTAAGATTGACAGTTTAAATTGGTGATATTATTTCGAGCTGTTATTTATTTTTAATTACTTTTATCCCTTTTTAATTACTGTTTATCCCTGGCTAATCAAGCCTGTGCAATTGTTAGCGAATTGCTGACTTCATCAAGTTCTGGTCATTCAATTTCCTGTCCTAATCTGTCTGCTAAAACACACGAAAATGAAGAACCTCCAGCTTTGTCACCATTAGTACACTCACAGCTAACTCCTAATGTGCACCACTCTCCACCACTTTCTAACCCTAATCCCTCTTCAGGTGCCTCTATACTGTCTGTGGCGACATCTTTTATCAAGAACGCAACATCTAGTCCTTTATCCACTCTTCAATTTATATAACACCAGATCAAATCAGACCGTATCCGAAGGCAGGGCCTAGAAAAAATACCAGAAAAGGAAGAAAGAAGGGGGCCACAAAGATATTAACTGACACACAAGAAAAACAGGCTATTGAGCAAGAATATCTTGAAAGAGAAGAAAAGAAAAGGAAGAAAATTATTAATACAGCTAAAAGAAATTTCAGAAGGGAAGAAAAGAAGACGAAACCAAAAGCCAAAATTCAAAGAAAAGTTAACGATAAGTCGAGTTCGGATGACCAAAATATATCCATGCCTCCATCACCAGCCTCCAGTGATTATGCTGTGGAAGACGATTTTCGTGATTCTGAAGAAGATAGCGAGCCTGAAGAAATTGATGACGGCGATAACGATGACATTCACTTGGGGGATTGGGTTGTAGTCAACTTCATATCGGAAAAAAATTTGGTGCACCGTTATGTTGGTCAAGTTCAAGAACATGTAGCAACTTTGAATGTTAAATTTGCAAAAAAAATCAACGAAAAGAAGTTTAAATGGCCCGAAAAAGTTGACTGCAGCCTAATCGGAAAGTATCAGGTGGTAAAAAAGCTTCCACCTCCTAAGTTCAAATCCTCTTCAAGAAGGGTAGGTTCCTTTGAATTCCCGAAATCATTGCGACTGTTTAAAATTGCTAAATAAGTGCCTTGTTTTCTAATTTTTTATAGTAATTTTTTGAGACTGACTAAAGCAATTTCTAATTAAACGTTAATTACATATAGGTATATTCAAGTTTTGTTTTTTTGATATGTCTAAGTCTACGACTGTTTGTTAATTTTGCTATTTTTGTTTATGAGAATTAAGATTTATACTATTAAGGTCCTTACATTTAAAATTGGCGTTTAAGTGACCATCAAAATATATAAAAAAATGCAAATATTAGTATCAGATATTCAAATAATTTTAGGTTTTACATTGGATACGTCAATTCTATATGTAAGAATCTAATAGATATTTAGACTGATAAAAAGTGATCTCTTTGTGACTGATATACCAATAAAAAATGATTATACAAAAGTATTGTTATTTATTAAGAAACATGGTAAATTATATTTATCGATGAATAGTTTACCATGTGTCCCTAACATTCGGGAGACTTGATCCCCACTGATCAAGTCTCCCAGCGGGGTGGGGTCAAGTCTCCCACATATAGGGGACACTTGGTAAATGTCCACGCCGCTACATTTCCCTCAATTATGATAACAAAGATAACTTAATCCAGAAATGAATTACATTATTCGATAGCATATGAAACACTGGATTAACTATATAAAAATCGTTCATTCACAAGCAATAGCAAAAAAAATTCAGCCCAAAATAAAAAGGGGGGATCAACTCTCCCCAGTTTCCCCTACCGTAATATATACCTTTTTCATTAATTTCTTCGGAAACAATTAGTATTTCGAAATCATTGTCTTTCAGTGTGGACGTAGACGGAACCTCCAGTGCATCGTCCTTTGGATTAAAAAAATCTAGTTCTCCCGGTGGTATTAGGTTTTTATCTTCAGGCCCAAGAGGAAAAACAATAGCACCACTTCCACCATCCGTTTGAAATAGTTTCTTTTTAACCTTTGCCAGCCTGTTCATAGAAAAAAAAACAATCATGCGATTATAAAGCTGTCAAGTTAGTTAAAAGCTTTCCAGACAAACAAAGAAGCAGAAATTATTTATTAAAAAACTGATAGACCTAAGAACAAAAATCAATATTATACTTTACACCACCCTAGTACACCAAGATTGGCACTCGCAACGTGACTAGTCTATAGCTATTAAGGCTGTAAAATTAAGAACACGGTACCATGTCCAAAATATCAAGCTTGACGTGCTCTCGACTGTTAAGCCAAGTCTCCTGCGACTGTTTTTTGGAAACATTACACAGAAAACATGAAACAAAACATTTGTTTTCATACACAAACCGTCTCCAAGGCGCGTATCCTGCAAAAAAAAACACACACAAAACATTGTTTCTGAAACATTAGAAACAATGTTTTGTGTGTGTGTGTTTTTTGTGTAATGTTCCGAAAAACAGTCGCAGGAGACTCGGCTTTACGAGTAGATATGCATTAACAAAACGTAACACCATAATCTCATATGTTATTGCTGGTTAGTAAATATGCTTTTAAGCGGATTATTATGATTAGCATAGAATGCGTACGTGTATAGGTAATTTGCCAATAATAGGTAATTTAAAATAAAACATAGTGCACATAATTTCACACACAAAACAAAGCAAATCTAACGAATCATTACTCGTGTTACGCAAGCATAGCCGAGGCAAATCATTAGTATACATCGCCCTGAATCCACATAGCTACATAATTCGCAAGCATACCCGAGGCAAATCAGTAGTATGCGTTGCCCTGGATCCACATAACTCATAATTCGCAAATATCAAGGAGCTGACGCAGCACACGTGCCTCACGTCGGACGAAGGCCGACACCGTTTCCGCGTTCAGGCGTCGATCTCAAGATTGATGGAAACTGCACTGAAGAGTCAATCGTTGACTAAATAGTACCTACTTAGTTATTAGCTAGATTTAAACTATAATTGTAATTTGGAGACTTTTATTAAACTTAATTAAACAAAATCAGGTTTTTTTTGCATCCTCTGCTGCCACCGAACTTAATTGGCGCAGTCGGTAGGATACTCGAAGTATATTAGGTGCGTGACGCGTCAAGATTTCCCCTAAAATCGGACCGAAGTCCCGCGTGACTTACCGATTCTCGAGTATCCTGAATCTACATACATCGTGAGGCGCCAGCAGAGGTGAATCCAGACATCGATTCGGCAAAGAAGACCATGTTGTAAGTACTTTGAATCTTTCAAATCCTTACCATCCTATCCTTAACCTCGATTCTTACCTATCATTGACTATAAACTATTTTCCTTGTAATTTTTCTAATAGGTAATAATTCATTGTAAGTGTCTGATTTATTTTCAGTATTTTTTTCATATTAGTTTTTCAAGATTTTCCACCCAAGAGTGTCGCGTAATCCTAGCTTAGGCAGTAGTAGGTCAAATAGGCTTAGTACTATAGACGAGTTTAGACAGTTAGGCGAATCAGTTTTACCGGATACAGATATGTCTCACGACAAAGTAGGAGAGATTTTTAATTCACTCCGGATTCTACCTGAATTCGATGGCAATCCTAACGTGTTAACCCGTTTTGTAAATCTTTGTGACCAACTGGTACTCGCATATTTTAAGACTGAACCGGGTAATGAGTTAACCAATTTGGCTCTCATAAATGGAATTTTAAACAAGGTTACAGGTTCCGCAGCTCGATTAATAAATAGTAACGGTATTCCCGAGAATTGGATTGGTATTCGAAGCGCGCTAATTAATAATTTTGCTGATCATCGCGACGAGACCGCTTTATATAACGATTTATCTTTGCAGACTCAGGGGTCTTCTACCCCACAGGAATTCTATGAGCGCTGCCAGAATTTATTTAGCACAATCATGACTTACGTCACATTGCATGAAACTGTGCCTACTACAGTTACAGCGAAGCGAGACCTTTACAAGAAATTGACCTTACAATGTTACTTACGCGGTTTAAAAGATCCCTTAGGTTCTAGGGTTCGTTGCATGCGTCCCGAGACGATGGAAAAGGCACTCGAATTTGTTCAGGAGGAACTTAATACACTGTATATGCAGCAGCGCACCGAAAGCGGGTCTAGTAAGAAAGATAATAATCAGCAGCCTGTCAAATCTAATTCCAACCTACCTCTAAACCAGTTTATGCAGCAACTCCCTACAATGGGCATACCCGGTCCATCAAAACCGCAGATGTATAGTATACCTGGTCTTCCGCGTCCCCAGCAGTTCTTCCCTCAACTTAATCAGGGTTGGCGGCAAAATATGCCTCAATTACAACAACCTCGTGGCCCTACTCGGACTCAACAGATGTTCCGAGCACCACCTCCGAATTATAATGCTCAGGGCAATGTCTTTAGATTTCCGAATGGTGTACCCGTGCAACAAAGTACTAACTATAATAGCACGCCGCGCCCCATGAGTGGCGTCAGCCACTTTGTACCTAAACCGTTACCTTCCACAGGACATGACTGGCGTACAGCCGGCAATCCGCCGCCTAACAATTATTTTAAAACGCGTGAAGTTAATAACTATGATTGTGTCTATGATCCCTACTATGATTTAGTATGCGCAGCCTATAACCAAGACTATGACGCTTACCAAGAGTACTTAGACTTTTACTTTAACTGTGGGCAGTACGAAACCCCAGTGGTGGAAGAAATTAAACCAAATGATGAAACCGGAAACGAAAACCGAAAGCAAGACGGAAATTTTTCCCAAACCCCGAAATTAGAAAAGCCAAAATAGACGTAAATTTTAACATACAGAGACAACTCGGCTATATTCAAATCCATAACCCACCTTTAAATTTCTCATAGACACCGGAGCGAATCAGTCGTTTATATCACCGAAAGCTGTCGAAAAATATTTTTTTAATGTACCTCTCAATTACAGCCCGTTTGAAGTAACTAACGTGCGTAACGTTTATAAGAATAATTATTCGATAACCTTGCCTAGCTTTCCTGAATTTAAAGAAGAAGGAAATATTACTTTATTCATCCTAGATTTCCATAATTATTTTGATGGGTTAATCGGTTTTCGATTTATTGGATTCATGGGGTACTAACATTGACTTAAGAAACAAAAAATTAGTCACTAGAAATACGGAGATACCCATTACTATGTATGACTCCCGCAATGCTAATATCTATGAAGAAATCATACCAGCTCAGACATCTAAGTTAGTAAGATTGCCTATAAATTCTCACGACGGCGATGTATTCGTTCCCGATCAGATAATTAGTAACTGTTTAATTTCTAACTGTTTCACCACTGTAAAAAATAATAGAGGTTGGGTACAAATTTCAAATAAATCACCTAATGACGTAATTTTCTCTATGGATCGTCCCGTTACGGCCGAACTATTCAATGTACAGAGCGAACATGTAGATCAATTAGATAATCGCACGGAGGAAGTTTTATCGCGCCTCCGGACCGACCACTTAAATCCAGAAGAACTGGCAAATCTAAGAACTTTATGTGGTCGGTACTCCGACGTCTTTTATCTCGAGGGAGAACCTCTAACATTTACAAATAAGATAAAACATAAGATTAGGACGACTGACGAAATCCCCGTCCATGCTAAAAGTTACAGATATCCATATATCCATAAACAGGAAGTTAAAGACCAAATTAATAAGATGCTTGAGCAGAATATAATCAGGCCTTCAGATTCTGCGTGGAGCTCTCCCATTTGGGTCGTCCCCAAAAAGGCAGATGCTTCGGGTAAGACCAAGTGGCGACTTGTAATAGACTTTCGTAAAGTCAACGAAAAAACTATTGATGACAGCGGCCATTCTCCAAATAGGTGTTATTTGCCTAATTACCGTGCCGTTTTTGAATTTCACTGATATGAGGTTAAACACATTAGAATATGAAACACATTAAAGTTAGGAATTCAATAGTTATTTTGGCATTCTACTATTACTGATGGTTTTCTAGATATTGAGATTTTAAAAAAAGTTGGGTATGGTAATTAGACAAGTTGAATATTTGATGCTACGGTAATTAGAAAATATTTTGTATCTCCATACTTGTATCTTTATTTTCTTTCATTTGCTCAAAATTGCTTAATAATGACAAAGTACTTGTGGAAGAAGATGAGAGAGCACTAGTTGGACGCGGAGTTGATGTTATTAAGGTAAGTATGGAAGTGTTGGCATCACCTCCGAACTCTTAAAAACTACGGGCCAACCTATGCTCGGCGAGCTTAAGAGGCTGTTCAACTTCGTCATAGCCAGTGGGATTACCCCGGAGGCGTGGAGCAGGGACGTGGTGACATTTTTTTTCAAGAAAGGAGACAAAAATCTCCTCAAAAACTATATAGACCAACCCCGTTTCTGTGTCACGTCTACAAGCTGTTTTCGAGGGTCGTCACAAATCGGCTTTCCGCTAGATTTGACGTTTTCCAGCCACCGGAGCAGGCTGGGTTTCGCAAAGGCTATAGCACCTTAGACCACATATATACAGTGCGGCAGGTTATACAGAAGACAGAGCAGTATAACCGGCCGCTCGCGCTGTGTCTAGCCTTTGTGGACTACAAAAAAGCCTTCGATTCCGAAACCTGGGCTGTTCTGGAATCCTTGCAGCGATGCCAAGTCAATTGGCGGTACATAAAGGTGCTCAGGAAACTATATTATAGCATGGCGTCGATGTCGGTCCAAGTACAAAACCACCATCCAGCTGCTAAGAGGTGTGAGACAGGGAGTTGTAATATCCCCTAACTAAACTTTAAAAACAACAACTTTACCAACGCGCTGGAAGATTTGTTCAAGAACGTACTGGAACGGACTGGGTATCAATGTCAACGGTGAATACCTAATGCACCTACGTTTTTCGACGACATAGTTATTATGGCGAAATCGATGCAAGACCTGCAAAAAATGCTGAACAGTCTCATGCTGTCTCGAAACGTGTGGGTCTTGGGATGAAACAAGAGCAAGGTCGTGTTCAATGACCATGTCATCCCAGAACCAATTTCCGTCGAAGGTATAACACTCGAAGTTGTCCAAGAATACATCTACCTCGGGCAGGTATTACAGCTAAGTAAAGATAAATTCAAGCGGAAAATCGCCAGAAGAGTGCAGCTTGGCATTTGGAAAAATGCGTCATATCCTCACGTCGCCACTGCCACAGTGTCTGAAAAGCCGGGTGTTCAATTAGTGCGTCCTTCCAGTCCTAACCTACGGAGCCTAAACGTGGAACATGTCAGTCAAGCTGGCCCACCAACTTCATGTCACTCAGCGTGCTATGGAAAGGTCTATGTTTAGGGTTTCACTAAGGGATAAAATCCGGAATGAGGTACGGCACAAGACCAAAGTTATAGATATTTTCCAAATCTGTAGCAAGCTGAAGTAGCAGTGGGTACTGGCCACGTCTGCCTCAGAACCGACGAAAGTTGGAGTAGGATGGTTCTTGAATGGAGACCGCGTGTAGGTAAGTGTAGGGTGGGACGCCCTCCAGCAAGATGGACCGATGACCTGAAGAAGGTGGCTGGCAGTGGCTGGATAAAAAAGCAGAAGATCGTGCTCTGGGGCGCTCCCTGGGAGAGGCCTATGTCCAGCAGTGGACTGCAATAGGATGAGTTGATAAATGGTCTTGACAGAGTTTCAGAGGATCTGATATGCTGTTATCAAGCACGTCTAGATCTATGACTACTTCTTCCTCGATTCTTTCCAGGTTTCCCTTTTCCTTTGTCTTTTATTACTCTCTAGTCTGATTTTTTCTGTATAAGTTTTTCATACCGGAAACGAGACGGTAATTATTAACACATGGTAATTAGTATATGGTAATTAGAAAACGATAGACTTTCTTCAAAATTTCGAAAACCAACAATATCTGCAAATACTGGCTTATCAGTCATAACATACGTAAGCCAAAGTACTGTTTCATTTACATTATCAATTAGGATCTAACTTCAAAAATCAAGTATTTAAATGAGTATAACGGTAATTAGAAAAGTTTTGAACCAAGGGCTACGGTAATTATATACTCAAGTGCTTCTTTGGCGCTACAGTAACGTTTGAAACGTACGACTGCTAATGGGCTGCAGCACACCCTAAGAACATTCGACGCGTGCGGTACTGATGTGCCAAATACCGATAGTTAGGCATGTGCACCCGAGAACAGATACTCAGTTACGGTAATTATAACTTTCTATCGGACACGCGGTTATTTAATTATTATTATTTATAGGCTGGTTCTATTGAGTCCATATTTTAGTAGGTGATACACGTTGCTTAGTATTGTTTAAAACGTTGAATGGATCAAAGTAAATCTGCAGGTTTGAGAAATTACAAGCAAGTTTTGTCATCAAGTTGGAGTGCGGACAGGCTTCGGTAATTAGAAAAAAGAGCTTTTTCGAACAGAGATTCAATTAATTTAGGCTAACTAGTTAAGAACAGAACTCAATATTTTGTTTACGGCTAGATACGGTCGTAATCTAACATACAAAAAAAAACCACGCTTGAATATGATCATGTTACGGATTAAGTAAGCGCGGACAAATAAAAACTTGCAACCGGAGAATGGCCGACAGATATCCTATACCGAACATTTCAGACATATTAGACAAATAAGTTAATGCCAATATTTTAGTACACTCGACCTTGCCAGCGGGTTTTATCAAGTTGAATTAGACCCCTCTGATATACACAAAACTGCTTTTAATGTAGAAAATGGCCACTACGAATTCCTGAGAATGCCGATGGGATTGAAAAACTCTCCGGCAACATTTCAGCGTGTTATGGACAATATCCTGAGAGACCTCCAGGATATCTGTTTGGTATATCTGGATGACGTCATCTTATTCAGTACATCCCTGCAAGAACATATTGTTAATTTGGAAAAGGTTTTTAAAAGACTGCGAGAATCCAACTTCAAGATACAAATGGACAAGTCCGAGTTCTTGAAACTGGAGACAGAATTTTTAGGTCATGTAATCTGTAAAGATGGAGTTAAACCAAATCCAGATAAAATAAGCGTTATCAAAGACTACCCATTACCTAAATCCACTACGGAAATTAAGCGTTTCCTCGGTCTACTTGGATACTACAGGAAATTTATACCGGATTTTGCACGTATAACTAAACCCATGACCCAATGCTTAAAAAAGGGATCTAAAATAGTCTGTGATCAGAATTACGTAAGTTGTTTCGAGCATTGTAAAACCCTATTGACAAATGACCCAATTTTACAATACCCAGATTTTACCAAAGAATTTTTATTGACCACTGATGCTTCTAATGTCGCATTGGGAGCTGTACTATCTCAAGGTCCAATAGGTTCGGATAAACCCATCGCATACGCCTCTAGAACATTAAATTCAAGCGAACTTATGTATGGGCTTGTAAATACTTTCGACCATACCTTTTTGGCAGGAAATTTAAAATTATTACTGATCATAAACCCTTGCAATGGGTCATGAGCCTCAAAGAACCTAATTCCAGACTTACAAGATGGCGTTTAAAGTTATCGGAATATGATTTTTCGGTAGTTTATAAGCAGGGCAAATTTAACACAAATGCGGACGCTCTATCCCGCTTAGAGATCCACAATGAAGAAGTAAGTTCAATAATTGCAAACCCGTCTGAGGAGAATCAATCAGCTGATGATTCTATGACGATTACTGCCTCAGAAGCCGCGAATGACTCCAACACCTTAACAGTCCACACCGACCGCGAAAACCCTATTCTAGAGGTCCCTATAACAGAGTTACCACTCAACAAATTTACTAAACAACTAGTACTCACTATCGTAGGCGATATCAAAGGGAGACCAACGGTAACAAAACCCTTTGAAACACACACGCGTACCGCCGTTCAGCTGTCAGAATCCAATCTCGAGAAAGATGTAATTAATGCTATTAAAGAATATGTTCACCCCAAAATTAAAACAGGCCTGCTAATAAATCCACCATTAGCAATGTACACAGTTATTCCAATAATTCAAAAGACATTTAAAAATTCAGCTATGAATCTTGCACTTGCGAAAATTGAACTCGAAAATGTAAGAGAATATCTAAGGCAACAAGAAATAATTAACAAGTATCACGACGGTAAAACAAATCATAGAGGCATAAATGAATGCTATCTTGCCCTGTCTCACAAATACTTTTGGCCTAAAATGAAAGAGCACATTACTAAATTTATTAATGAATGTTCAGTCTGCGGCCAGGCCAAGTATGACCGACACCCTCTAAAACAACAGTTTCGTCTTGTCCCTCCACCAAGTAAACCTTTTGAAATTGTACATTTAGACTTGTTGACTATTCAGAGTGAGAAATTCCTAACCATCGTTGACGCTTTCTCAAAGTATGCTCAAGCCTATTACTTGAGAGATGGAACAGCAGTAAGTGTAGTGCAAGCGTTATTAAAATTCTGTACCCATCATGGAGTACCATACACAGTAGTGACAGACAACGGACCAGAGTTCACAAACCAGCTGTTTGCCGAGTTCACAAGACTACACAAGATTCAACACCATAAAATAGCAGCCCACACTCCCAATGAAAACGGAATTGTCGAGCGATTCCATTCAACAATCTTGGAACACCTACGTATCTTAAAGGTGGAACAAAAGAATGAACCTGTTTTAAACTTGATAAATTATGCCCTTCTGGCATATAATAGCTCCATACACAGTTTGACAAAATGTAAACCAATCGATGTTATTACAGGACACTTTGACCCACGTGACCCACTGGACATAGATTTAACCTCCCATTTGTTACAACAGTATACAGTAGAACATAAGAACAAAATGACTAATGCCTATAATTTAATTCACGAGTCTAGCCTGAGCCAACGCAAAGATTTAATAGATGCTCGTAATAAGTCTAGAGAGACGGAAAACCAATACTCAGCCGAACAACAAATATTTGTGAAAAATCCCCTCGCTTCTCGACAGAAGATAGCACCCCGCTATACGCATGACACCGTCATGGCTGACCTACCAATACATATATACACGCGCAAAAAACGTGGACCAATTGCTAAATCCAGGTTAAAGAGAGTACCTAAAAGTGCCCAATTGTTGCAGGAATCTCCTAGTACTTCATCTGCTCCTGCATTCGGCTCTAACACAGGAGATAAAACTTGAAAATCTCGACGATGGCCCAGGTGTATTACCCTTTAAACTAGGTCCCTGTAGCATAATATCCCATTACCATTCGTTTTTACAACACGTAAATCTTCAGGAGTTACAAGATAAGGTTAGTGTCGTTCATAATCAATTAAAAGAAATAAGTCCCGATCTTAATAATAAAAGCCTTTCTTTATTCCAGCCTCATATTGAATACTTAGAGGATCAGCTTCAAAGCGTCCTTGAACAATTGCAGTCATTTGAAACTACTCGTTCCAAAAGAGGTCTCGTAGATGGTCTCGGCTCTGTCGTCAAAAGCATAACCGGTAACCTTGATTATACAGATGCAGTCCATTTTAATAATGCTATAAAATCTCTTCAAAATAATGAAAACAAATTACTAACGGAATTTAACAATCACGTGAGTCTGACCAAAACTTGGATAACTCAGCACTCTAAAGTAGCAGATGACATGGTAGATAACCAAAACAGATTATCAGCTTTAGTTAGAAATATGAGTCGGAGTCTAGAGAAGGGAAATCACGAATTAATTCAATATGCTCACCTAGGACAAACCATCTTAATAATTGGTGATAACGTTGACAGGCTGTCGCGAGAAATATCAAAATTACAGAACGTATTAGCGTTTATACGGACGTCTACAGCACATCATGACGTTATTAGTTTAAGCACCATTAGATCAATAATAAGTAAATTAACTACGCTTTATGGTAGTAGTAAGGTATTAGATATAGGAGCTCGAGAATATTATGACGTCATACAATTAGGTTCATATTATGTAGGTAATGAGATAGTTATAGTCTACAAATTCCCGATCATCCTGCCCCAGACATATGATCTATACAAAATATCCATAGTTCCTAACAAAAACCATGAGATTCTTGTCCCTCACTTCCAATTCCTTGCGATCCATTCGAAAGATTCCAAGTATATAGAGGCTGAATGCCCGAAGTCCACTAAGGGGTATCTATGTGAAGAGATACACAACGTACAAAGCCGAACGTCACCAGACTGTATCGGAACCCTCATCACGCAGCAGCAGAGACTTCCAGAATGCAAACCAGTCACAATATCTCTTCAAAAGCCAGCCTACGAGAAACTCGATGACCGCCATTATACTATCAACTTCCCGACTTTAACGAAAGTACGCCTGTCCTGCGAACAAGATCTCCACAAGTTGTTGCAAGGAAGTTACCTCGCTATGCTTCCTCACAACTGCTTTATTCAGACAACAGAGTTCATCATCTCAAACTCCAATGACCGATTGAAAGGTCAAGCCTTGAAGATAATAGATGTCCCTAAGGAAGATATACCTAGCCCAGCAGCATACCCGCTATTCAAACTCAACTCTATTAACTTGGATGATCTACACGCAACCAATAAAGAGATTTCACTGCAGTCGCCGGTACACTTTGACACACATTCAGATGGCAGCCTCTATCATACAACTATACCGCTGTATGTGTTATTAATCAGTGCATGTGCACTAGTCGCTTACTTCACTTATCGAAGATGTCACCTGAAACAGATCAAACTTAAGAAGGAATCGCCCAACGACGGGGAAGTTCAACAACAGAGCATCTATGCCGTTCCAGAGACTCAAAGGGACAGTACAGATCGTCTCCCAGCGCAATTTACGACCAAGGTCTTCAATAGTCGCTGTTCTACGGGGGGAGGTGTTACGCAAGCATAGGCGAGGCAAATCATTAGTATACATCGCCCTGAATCCACATAGCTACATAATTCGCAAGCATACCCGAGGCAAATCAGTAGTATGCGTTGCCCTGGATCCACATAACTCATAATTCGCAAATATCAAGGAGCTGACGCAGCACACGTGCCTCACGTCGGACGAAGGCCGACACCGTTTCCGCGTTCAGGCGTCGATCTCAAGATTGATGGAAACTGCACTGAAGAGTCAATCGTTGACTAAATAGTACCTACTTAGTTATTAGCTAGATTTAAACTATAATTGTAATTTGGAGACTTTTATTAAACTTAATTAAACAAAATCAGGTTTTTTTTGCATCCTCTGCTGCCACCGAACTTAAACTGTTAAAACTTTTTGCACTGCGTAAGAGGTAAGCATTTCGTCTGTAATTTGTCGATGCAAAAGGTACGTTGAGTAACGGCCGCTGCCTGAAACCTACGTGATGGGTACAGAGAGATATTCTAGAAAGAAGTTCAGAACAGTCAATGGCATTATTGGCGATATTTAACAAAAACGTAATGTCATTAACATTTCGTCTGTATTCAAGTGGCAGGAAGTGGTACCTTTTGCAACGATGCGTGTACCTAATCTGTTGAGCATTGCTTTGTCTTGAAGTATAGAATTCTCAAAAACTTTTTTTGAATGTTTTCTATTCGCGATTTATAAACTTCGTATTGAGGATTCCATACTTGTGATGCGTATTCAAGGTGGCTACGTACATATGAACAATATAGTATTTTGATTGGTTTGAGAGAGGCAAAGTCTGTGGAAGATCGAAGTTTAGAACCTATACGAATACGATAACATCATAAGAGTTAAGACATACAATACGGAAAAGGTTTTGGTAGTAATTAAGCGAAGCCATTTTTGAGCCCATCACCAAAATCTATAAGGATAAGATAACAATAAAAGCAAGTTAAGTATTTATGCCTCATCAAACCCTTATCAAAACATAATAAACACAGCAATGCCCAACGATTACTACACCAAAATATAGCAAAAGCTTCGAACAATAAAAATAGCCATAGGTGGTAACAATAAGTCATAAGTTTTATCAATACGCAAACAATATTCACCTGTAAGATGCAAACAATAAGATAATAAAATGCAAGACCAGCGAAAAATTTTGTGAATGATGACCCGAACCAGTAAAGTTAGTAATAAGTAGCAGTATAGCACAATAAAAATAAGTATTAAGTACAACAACATAAAATTACTTTTAGCGTGACAAAAATAATTCGAAAAATAAAAATAATATTCCAAGAAATTACGCAGCTGCGTCGAACACGTGCACAATTTAGGCATTTCGCGGAATCCGCGAGTAGTAGTTAAAAGTTTTACCTTGTGGTTCTCAAACTTTGGAAACACTTCGAACGTCGATAGGATTTCGATGTTGTTTTTTGTTGAGATCACTGATAAAAACACTATTTCACTTTTGATATATCCTTCTCCGTTTTTAGGGTTCCGTAGTCAACAAGGAACCCTTATAGTTTCGCCATGTCCGTCCGTCCGTCTGTCCGCAGTTTAGCTCAGAGACGCACAGTACTAGAGAGCTGTAATTTGGTGTAAATATACGGATTTGTTGTGCCGAAAAAGTGGTAAAATAAAATCTCGAAAAATATTTTTTTATGGTACCTCCTGTACACGTACAGTGGGAATGTTTTTTTTTTTCTCGCGTACCCCTTAGTGCGGGGTATCATTAAATAGGTCTTTAAAAAATATTGATAGTTTCCTTTAACAATTTTTTGATAAAAAAATTAGTTTGTGAAATGTTAACCTTTAAATTGCTAAATTTTGCTCGACCCAAGTGTCCTCCCCCCTCTACCAGCTAAACGGTTATGCTTGGGGTTGTGAAAAGATTCACAATAGTAGTATTATATTGAGGTGTATGTACTTAGTAAGTAAGATCTATGTTATAAGATATAGTGTATTAGCATTAAGATGAGCAGTAATAAAGGGTAATCGATCGGCTCCAGTCGTTTCAATAACACTAGTTCCCTACATGGCGACCCTGCCATTTCGGGCGCGTGACGGGTTAGTAATATAGTGTTACGGCTCCGAACAAACTTAAAATGTCTAAGAAAATATATTCCTTTACATTATATAAAATCGAAGTAAACCTGTAGACACGATAAAAATATGTGTCGATCAAACGTGGAAAAGGAGACGGTTTTTTTAAACCAGAATGCTGCAGGATCAAACAATGGTCACGTCGAAGAGATGAAAGCACACATGTCGAATATCAGCATTGTGCTGCTAGTAATTTGTGTACTTCTGGGTCTCGGCGCTATTTGTTTTGCATACAAACAATACAAGAAGTGTCACCATTCATGGATCGCAGACCAGATAGTTCAAAATAATTTCCGGCGATCAATCAACCGTACCAGAGGCAGCCGTGGAGATGATCGAGAGTCCATGTCCCGATGAAATAGGAGGCAACAGAACAAGAAAAAACAAGTGGTAATTTTGTGAGTGCAATGTGCAATTAAAAATTCAAAAGTGCATAATGTGTGATAGTGGTCATTAATAATAAAAAAGTGATGACATCCAGGAAGGTAAATTTTACAGAATTATGGATTTTACAGTTTAATGACTATAACGTTTATTTTTAAGTACTTCCTAGGTAAAAGTGTTTTAGTTTCACCTTCTGAGTTTTGTTTATTATTGTATTAAGTTGTGTATGGGTATCAAATAACGCCCGTATCCCCTACTACCGTAACTCACCGAGAGAATGTGGTATGTATAAAATATTAATTATTTTATGAGGGAATGGAAGATGAGTTGTTAAAATGTTTAGATGAACTTACATTAATAAGGAAATATCTAGTTAAGAAAGGACAATCGCGTTTCAAGGGTAATGTTATAAAAAATAAATTATTAGAGACAGATAAAATATTTGATAAAAGTACTGCATTAATAGAAATATTGAGTACTAAAGAAGGAATTAAATCGGAAGCTTTGGCACGATTAACTTTATTAAAGGATGAAATAAAAACGTGTTACTTAAAAATTCAACATTTATGTACTGAAGATAGTAGTAGTGAAAGTGATTTTTGTGACACGAGCTCAAATACAGAAACAATCATGGAATTCGATTTAAAAACTGCGTGTAACTTGATTCCTGTAATGAACAATAAGGAAAATAACATCAAGAGCATCATTGACTCTGTTGAAATGTATTCAGATATGCTGTCAGAAGCAGGGAAGAAATTACTAATAACATTTGTTTTAAAAAGTAGACTGTCTGAAAATGCTAAGTTACGAATGTCCAGTAGTTACACATCTACAAACGATCTTGTTAAAGATTTACGTTCCACACTGTTACCTAAAAAGTCATTTACTGCCATACAATCGCGGTTACAAAATACAACACAGGGTTGGCGCACTATCGACCAATACGGTACCGAAATAGAAAAACTATTCACCAATCTAACAATTTCGCAAGCCGATGGTAATTCTCAGAATTATGTAGTTTTAAAACCATTAAATGAAAAATTAGCAATTAAACGGTTTGCAGATGGGTTAAGTGATTCCCGGCTCAGTACAATTATTGCAGCGCGAAATTATGACACTCTGAAGGATGCAATCCAGGCGGCGAAGGACGAGGAGTTGACGACGGCATCAACTTCAGGAGCAGAAAATGTCATGCATTTTTCACGTCGTGGAAGAGGTGAGTCGCATGCTTACGATAATTCTCGTCGAGGGCATAGATATAGTCGTCGAGCACGAGGACAGCGTGGATACTATCACCAGAACTATAATAATCAACGAGGATATTATCACCAGAACTCAAATAATGTCCGGAGAAATTTTGATCAATCACGAGGAAGATCATTTTATCGCTCTCGTGGTGAACCTCGAATTCTCTCGTGGTGAACTTCGAAGTTCATTCAATTCAAATCGAGGACGGGGTAACCAAGTAGCTCACGAGAATCAATCGAGATACGAACCTCATGGTAGCGGAAATAATCGTCGCGTGTTCTATACGGAACAATCGAATAACAATAATAGTAGCAATAGCAAAGAATCCATTAATTCAAAATCTGAGGAAATGCAGTTTTTTCGATCATGAACATAATATTTTGATGTTAGCAGGCAAAGCAAAATTTTTAACATTATACTTTGGCAATAGAAAGTACTTTTGGTTGATAGATACAGGAGCGTCCATTTCCATAATAAAGAGAGTCGCATTACCGAATAACATTCCTATAAATAGAGATGATACTATTATAAATGGTATTGGTGGTCAAACACAAGCAAACGGATTTATTAATCTTAGCTTGACTCATCGTGGTGAGAAACAATGTGTTGACTTTCATGTCAAGCTTCATGTTTTCGATAACATTTCCTTAAAAGCAGATGGAATTTTAGGTTTAGATTTTCTATGTCGTTACACATCTAATATCAACTTAGAGACTAATATCATTACCTTGTCTAAATATGGAATGGAATATTCTTTAGTGCTACGTGACACGATAGATTATTCGAACGAAGTGTTACACATTCCAGCCAGAAGTGAATCATAACATTATTTACTTTTAAATAACAACACTGATGAAGATTGTGTTATCCATAGTCAGCAATTGATGGAAAATGTTTTTGTTGCAGGTTGTATAGGAAAAGTTAAAAATAACAGATTACTTGTAAAAATTTTAAACACCAATGAACATGACGTTACATTGCCAATGTTTCAGCCAGAGATTTACTCGATGCAAGTTTACGATTTATGCAATTTTAAATTACAGAGTAACAATGTAAAGAGGGCAAACATTTTATTAGATATTTTAAAATTAAATAATCTCAACTTAGAAGAACGACAATCAATAAAAGGGATATGTGCTAAGTATTCGGACGTATTCTTTTTACCAGGCGATAAATTAACAACTACCAACGTTTATGAACAATCAATAACTTTAAAACCAAATACTAGTCCTGTTTATGTTAAACAGTATCGACTACCCCATTCCTTGAAAAATGAAGTCAGTAAACAAATAAAAAACATGATTGATAACGACATAATAGAGGAAGCAAGGAGTGAGTGGTCAAGCCCTATTCTATTCGTCCCAAAGAAAAGTGGAAATGATAAAAAATGGCGTTTAGTGGTCGATTATCGTAGACTTAATGATTGCATTGTAGATGACAAATTTCCTTTACCAAACATAACAGAAATTTTAGATTCTTTGTCTGGATCAGTCTATTTTTCACATTTAGACCTAAATCAGGGTTATTACCAAGTAGCTTTAGATAAAAATAGTAGAGAGTATACTGCATTTACTACAAATACTGGACAATACCAAATGAAAAGGTTACCGATGGGACTGAAAACAAGTCCAAGTGCTTTCAGCAGAGTAATGTCAGTAGCCATGTCTGGATTAACATTTGACAAATGTTTTATTTATTTGGACGATCTAGTAGTTTTTGGAAGAAACTTAGAGATCCATAACAAGAACTTGGTAGACGTTTTAGAAAGACTCCGAAAAATTAATTTGAAATTAAATCCAGAAAAATGTAAATTTTTGCAAAAGAAAATTCTTTATTTAGGCCATCTAGTAACACAAAATGGAGTTTTACCCGATCCAGCAAAAATAGAGATTTTACAAAAATATCCCACACCAACTAATACGGATGAAGTAAAAAGATTTGTAGCGTTTTGTAATTATTATAGAAAATTTATTAAAAATTTTGCAGAAATAACCTATCCGTTAAATAAATTAACCAGAAAATATGAACCATTTCACTGGGATATTGAATGTCAAAATGCATTCGACACGTTAAAACATGCTTTAACGACTCCACCAGTTTTAGAATTTCCCGATTTTAGTAAAGAAAATGAATTTGTTATACAAACTGACGCATCTGGTACAGCAGTTGGAGCAGTTTTGTGCAATAAAAATATGAAACCAGTAGCTTATGCTAGTAGACCCCTCAATAAAGCTGAACTTAACTATCCAACTATACAAAAAGAGTTAGTAGCCATTGTGTGGGCAGTGAAGTATTTCAGGCCTTACATTTACGGAAAAACATTCACAATTATGACCGACCACAGACCATTAATATATTTATTCTCGATGAAAGATCCATCAAGTAGACTAACTAAATTTAGATTAGCGATGGAAGAATATGATTATAAAATAGTGTATGTAAAAGGGAAAGATAATAGTGTTGTAGACGCGTTGTCTAGAATAATAATAACATCAGATAACCTAAAACAAATGAGCGAAGACATTATGTTAGTGATGACTAGAGCGCAAAAAAGGCGTTTAGAATTAGACAAACAAGTAAATGATACACCTGTTCTAAGTAGACCCGACGACTCGTGGCCTGATCAGTGATCAACCACCAGTAGTTGAGGTACTAAGAGTACCAAGTGATTCAGTAGAAATGACTTTTATAGGAAATGAGGAATTAACTAAACTAAGAAGACAAAACAACGTAGATGTAGAGAACGAATGTTTTATTTACAGTCGTCATAGAAAAACGTTATTTATAAATCTTAACTTTAGGGCACAATTTACGCGAGACGAATTTGTGACTAAGTTAGAAGAATTTTGTAAGAATTTAAATATAAAAGAACTATGCATAGTAAAGAGCAAAGAATATGAAAGTTTTATCAAAGATTTATTAAAAGAAATTAATGATTATAAGGATTGGACCGGTCCACGGATATATGTATTTAGAGGAGTTAAGAGAATTGATGATGAGGAAGAAAAGAACTATATTTTACATGATTTTCATCTACTACCCACCGCAGGACATGCAGGTATACGTAAGATGACAAACAATATAAAGAGAAAATTTTACTGGCCAGGTATAGACAAAGATATAAAAGAATTTGTGAGTAAATGTATAAAATGTCAGAAAATGAAGCATTGTAGGTATGTCAAGGCGCCCATGGAGATAACTACAACAGCTTCACGTGCTTTTGAAAAGATATTTCTCGACATTGTAGGTCCTTTAGAGAGGGATATACAAGGTAATTGTTACATTTTGACACTCCAGTGTGAGCTAACTAAGTTTGTAGAGGCATATCCTCTAAAAAATAAACTAATAAGTGTTGCGAAAGCATTAGTTGATAATTTTATGCTCAGATTTGGAGTTCCAAATGTCATTGCGACTGACCGTGGCACAGAATTCGTGTCTTCAGTAATGGATCAGGTATGTAAACTTCTAGGAATTAACAAATTGATATCTACTGCATATCACCATCAAACTATTGGTGCACTTGAAAACACACATAAACACCTTGGTGCTTTTTTGCGAATACAGTGTGATGGAAAAAAAGAAACATGGAGTCAGTGGCTACCCTTTTGGTGCTATAGTTTTAATAATACTGTTCATACAGAAACCAAGTACACACCTTTCGAACTTGTATTTGGTAGAGCTAGTGTAATAACATGTAGAGTCAGTCAGTACATTGAACCATTATATAATCCGGAAAGTTATCCTTTAGATCTAAAGCATAAATTACAAGTTGCACACCAAGATGCTCGAAAAAACTTATTCGAAAGTAAACAACACCGTAAATTGTGTTACGACAAAAAGGTCAATAATGCAACATATAATAATGGACAACTAATACTTGTTAAAAATGAAACAGCCACTAAGTTAGAAACTCAGTGGGATGGACCATTTGTCATTTTAGAAGATTTAGGTGTTAATGTTAAGATTTTAAAGAATAATAAACCTTATGTTATCCATAAAAATAGGACTAAGCCATTTATTACATAAGTATAATTAAATAAATGTAATCAATAAAACTAAAAAAAAATAAAAAAAAATGTTTTTTTATCTTTTTTTTTTTTTTCTCTCTTGCCCCCGTGGTGAGGTGTATGTACTTAGTAAGTAAGATCTATGTTATAAGATATAGTGTATTAGCATTAAGATGAGCAGTAATAAAGGGTAATCGATCGGCTCCAGTCGTTTCAATAACACTAGTTCCCTACAATATATAACGAAGTTTAAAAGAATATTATCATGACTAAGAAGACTTTAGAACTTTACGAGTAATAGTCGACCAACTTATAAAATGTACTTGGTTATCATATTTTCTTAAACAAAATGTATCGGAGAACATGCTCTTCAACTGCGAATGTAAGTTTGTCAACATTATTTTTACAGCTTTAAGGGTCATACCTCACCAAGATGCCATGGCGACGTAGCCAGCGACGTCGCCAACCATTTTCTATGGGCCGCCAGAGTCGCCAGTTGGTCGCCAAGTGAGTTAACCGTCATACATCTCTATCAGAACTACACTGGTCAGCAAATAAACCGAGCCACCCGCTACCTAGGAACTCTAATTCGATTTTCTCAAAAAGTATAAAACTTACAACTATCAAAGTTATACTTAAAAAAAGTGCGTTTCATGGTGATTAAAATGACTACAAATTAATTCGAAAGTACCGTCAACTCACATTGTAATCAAGCAACAAACACAATGCTAACGATTTGCTCTGTTTTCGCCAGAGTTTGAAATTAGCGTTATTTTTCTCTACAATGACCCAGTCGGATATTTCGTATCATTTCTTTAGTTTTTGTCCATCGTTTGCTCAGACGCGTGTGTTTTTGCAACTTTTTTCGATTAATAATGGATACAACACCTCAGGAAGCAGCTCAAGCTGTAGCATTAATCTAAGCAGGCATTGCGCAACGTGAAGTCGCTCGAAAGCTTCGAATCAGCAGATCTTCGGTGCAACGAGTTTACAGACGATACCTAGAGACTGGAGCATTTGATCGCCGTCCATGTACGGGCAGACCTAGGGCTACATCAGCGGCAGATGATCGTTATATCGACCTTACTGTTCTGCGAAATCGCCACCTCAACGCAGTTTAAGTCCAACAAAGTCTGCGTGACGAACGCCAAGTGGTCATAAGTTCAGATAAAGTCAGAAGGAGACTTTCTGAATGGAACCTGACACCAAAAAGAGCTGTAACAGGCCCAGCATTAACGGTAGCACACCGTCGAGCACGACGTGAATTTGCTCGACAGCATAGGGATTGGACATAAGAGCAGTGGAGTCATTTACTCTTCACTGATGAGACCACGGTGAGTCTACATGGAAGTGATCGACGTCAGAGAGTATATCGTCGCCCTGGAGAACGTTATTCTCAGTGTTGCATCGAGGAAACTGTTGCTTAAGGAGGAGGATCTGTAATGGTCTGGGGCGGCATCTCGTTAACAGCACATACAGCGTTAGTTTCATCGAACCGACGGGCCGTACACGTGGACTGACTTCTCATCGCTACATTACTGAAATCCTCGCAGACCATGTGGTACCTTACGCAGGATATATCGGACAGGATATGCAATTGATGCATAATAATGCACGGCTCTTAAAAACGACTCTTCTTTGTAAAATCCTTAATAAACACTGAAATGTTGATTAAACCCAATAAATTTCCTTTCATTTCAATCAGCATGAAACGCACTTTCTGTAGGTACAACTTTGATACTTGTAGGTTTTTTAGTTTTTGAGAAAATCTAATTAGTGCCTAGGTAGCGGGTGGCTCGGTTTATTTGCTGTCCAGTGTAGTTGGCGACGTTGCTAGCTACGTCGCTATGGCATCCCGGTGAGATATGGCCCTTACAGGTATGTTTTTACGGTATGTTTTTTGGGGATAGGTAGGTTTTTATCGTCAACTATTTTTAACTAACTTCAAAAAAGGAGGAGGTTCTAAATTCGTCGTAATCTTTTTTTTAATGTATTTTCCCCGACTTCTCAAAGACTCCTGGATCGATTTTGAAAATACTTCTTTTTAAAATTAAATTCAGCGAATCAGTTTAGTTAGTTCGCAGAAGTATTTTGATGGGCAACTACGGAACCCTACACTGTGCGTGGCCCGACACGCACTTGGCCGGTTTTTTATTACTATGGTTGGAGAGGTGTCGTTTTTCTTGACATGGATCTTGGCATGCTTGACCCAAACATATTGAAAATCCATTTCAGCGGCGGCCTTTTTAGTCTTCGATAGAAGCACTTTGTTCTGTACGGTGAGGTGGTCATTCACGTAGATCTTGTGGTTACCAGGTAGTCCTAAGTGCCCAGTGGTAATGGTAGAGGACTTCGATGCGTATCTGGCTGCAGCAATAAAGTCTTCCTTCACATAGCGATTACAAAAGCAGACAATGATGGGCTTCGTGTTATCTTTTTCCCGCGTTGGTACTCTCGCAATAAAATTAACTTGACTTTTTGAGATAGGATATTGTATCTTAGTCCCGATGGTAGACAATATCTGATGAAGGTTCTCGTTGTTTGTTTGGGAGACACGTTTAATTTCGATGTTGTTCATTCTTGACCATTGTTCTTTGGAGTTTGGTTCCTGTTCCAGTTTATCCAGCCGAGTGTATAATAACTCAACTTGAGACTTAACGTTTTCGACTTGCCCAATGCGATGTTCCAGAGTTTTGAATTTAACACTTAACTCTTTAAGCTCCTTGTTGGCTTCATTCACTGAAGATTTTAAGTCGGCGAACTCCTGTCTCAGTGCTATAACCTCGTCCTTAAAGCCAGGGACTGAAAGCGGTTACGGTTAAAGGTTAAGATACCTCAAAAATATAACGGTACCGATTCAAAATAGAGGTTGAGCTATACCGGTACCCATATAAATATAGGTTAGGATAAATTGTTATTTAACCTTTATACGATTTCGGTACCGAAAAACATATCAGATTTTCATATTAAAAAAGCTATGTCCGAAAAATGGTCTTCGTAGAACACTGTGCTATGCCACCATCGTTGGTACTCGGCCATCTCCGGCCCCGTTCGGCTGCCGTCGGAGATGTAGGTACATGCGTTCGGCCATCTTCGTCGCTGTTCGGAAGCAGTTCGACGCCGTACGCAGCCGTACGGATGCGATCAGCTACCGTCGGAGATGAGCCCATGGGTTCGACCGTCTTCGGCGCGGTTCGGGAGCAGTTCGACGCCGTACGCAGCCGTACGGATGCGATCAGCTAATCTACAAACGACTCGTCCCGCCGTCGGCCGAAGTCGCGTCGCGTCGTCCGAGCCGAGCTGGTGCGAATGGCAGTAGTGTCTCGGTCTAGCAAATGGCAGTTCTAAGCGACAGAAGAGAAAGGGCGACGGAAAAAGCTGATGCCGCGTCGTTAGATGTGGGAGCATCCTAAAGAGACACACACAAACACCTCACGCCTTTGATCTGCCGCTAGCGCGCCGCGCACGTCAGACGTTAGCTTGCCCGTTACCGTGCATTTCGAAACACTTGGATATTACACCATAATTATGTCTGATAATTCGTGACCGCGCCCATCATTGCGCTCGCGAGTCCGCGAGTCAACGTGTTTGAGCACTTAGAAAGATAGACGATAAAAATATTACTCAACTGGGAGTTCATTTGTACAAAGCAGAACAAAAAATAGGCAGCTCATTGACTTTTCCATTCATATTTCAGAAGCATAGAAGTAATCACGTACCCACAGATTACCAGATAATGCACTCCATGTACTTACACGCGCTAACTACCTACCGGCCGCCGGTCCGTAGAAAGACCTTATACGCAGCGGGTTGTCAATAGCCGCGCGACGCGCACGTACGCATATTTCGGTCGAATATATGTTAGTTTTCAAATACTAAGATATGGTTGAAGAGATAAAAACTATTTTTTACGGTTTTCCTCGTGGAGGTTTTTTTTTTTGTTATGAAAAAATGTACTTACGCGAAAAGGTAATGAATGTTGATATGTAATATAACGACAACATTAATTATTTAATACTTTCGTTTATTATAAAGTAGGTAGGAACATTTTTCATCGACGATCTTACGTTTCGATTACTTTTAAACGTACCCACGACACAGGAGAAATTTCTGGTGTTAGACAATTAAAAAAAAAACATTTTATTTCTTTTTACAAGAGTATATTTTTAATTTTCACTTGTTCCGTTGGCGGTCTGTAATAAAATCTTGATAAGTTGATAATAATATTTGACTTACTTCCCGGCTTCCGATTGAGCAGAACGAACTCGTAATAATAGGTACAGCCGAGTTTCACTACTCTCGCTATTACGAATTATCGAATGTCGTAAGGAACTATCAAAAGGAAAAAAAATAAGATAAAAAAAACTGAATTATTAAGTGTTGATAAACAAACAAATTCGTACAAAAATATGTGTACTGTATCAAAAAAAACCCTAGGTACTAACATCATTGTCGACAGAGGCAGCCCTCGTATTTAGAATTTCCACGCGGCGGCGCGCATCTTCAAAGCGAAATTTACTTTACGTTTGTATGGTTAAGGCACATTTTCGTTCGCAGCGTCTATCGACTTGAAAGTGTAGGCTATTAAAGCGGTAGGTATTGAACATTTTGTATGGAGTGCGTTATATGTAATATGTGACGTACCTACCAATAAATACAAAACACGAAACGAGCAAGTTTAAACAATTTTCGAATTAAGAAATGATAGTAGACGGTAACCGTAAAACAATATTATAAAAAACTATAGCAAAGAACGATGATCGATTTATCAGATCAGATGATTTATCAGATCAGATGATCGATTTATTAGATCGATCCTAAGTAAATGCGTATGTATGTACCTACAAAGTACACGCCTGCCGCCGCCGCCGCCCGCGCCCCGCGCCGTGAGGCAGATAGCCCGCGTAAGTACATTGAGTGATTCAACAATCGCGAACGACAGAGACAGATAGAGTGGTGAGGCGGTTTATCAAAGAAAACCCTTATTTATAAAGGTTAAGGTAACGGTACCGATATTATTATAAAGGTTATGGTACCGCTACCGAAATATACCGGTATAAATATTGTACCTTAAAATTCGGCTACTTTAAAAAATAACGGTACCGTTATATATCGGTTATCTTTATTTAACGGTATGACGTCATACCGAAATTTTAAGGTACCTTTATTTTTGGGTAATTCAGTCCCTGCTTAAAGCTTTCTAGTGGAGCGAGTTTCGCTGAGAGTGCTCTGACCTCTTTTAATATTGTTTGAGATTCTGATTTAGACATTCTGAGAAGAAATGTCGTAAAATTTTACGAACTAAAAAAAAAAGTTTGAGAAGAACTGTACTATTGTTATAGCCAACTAAATAGGTACGTTTGGAGCGACTGTTCGCGGTATGAGCCACGACGAGACTTCGAGTCCTTTGCAATTACACAAAAAGGAAACATAATTAGGTATGTGATAATTATGTCTTAACTATAATTAGGTACTATTTGACTATTAAAATAATACATACAATGTGTATTGTCAAACTTTGATCAGCAAAATGTATGTGCTCAGACGACAACACTGAACAACTTTTCCAAAGAATCATGGGTCAAAATCGGAGTTTTATTTTTGCTTTTTGAGATAGTTTACTTTACGAAGAACCCCGGTGACTTCTTGGGACAACACAAACGGAAGGGATACGCGCTATCACTTGAATTTTTATATTCTGGGCACTATTTAGTTATTTTGTTGCATAATGCACTATCTTCATTATCCACCAAAACACCTTAGACACAGGAATTAAAATTCAATCAACAGGTCCGAACCACTCCCGTCGAGTTCCCGCCAAAAAGTCTTCTTTTAATTACTTAGGTGTCGTAATCTCAACATCCTGTAGAAGAAACACGAGCTACATGAGAGATAGCTTAAAAGTACTTACCGTTCAATTTCGGCAGGTTCTCGGGTGGTATTTCTTTTATAATATGTTCGGGACATATTAGCAGATTATAATTAGATGCTTATTTGTAAATCAAACACTATAAAACAATATTTTTACGATATTTTTGTGCCTCAACGAAGTGTTCTTCCCAAGACGCCGAGCCACACTGAATCGCGAAACAAAATGGCGGGCGCTTACGTCATGCCTATAGCGAGCTGTGATTGGCTATATAGCTCGAGGTTGACCAAACAAGCACGCAATAACCAAATCGTGGAGGTTTGGATTAATAAGCAGGGAATTAATATTTTTTCGCTGTGAACAAAAAAACTTTAAACTTAAAAAACAGCCCTTTTGTTTGGGAAATTAAAACTTATCGTTAGTGTAATAAAACCGATTTTTGTCCGTTGATCATCCTGCATTTATAACTCATTTTTGGTCAAAATGGTCGGTTGAACAATCTAGCACTCGGGCGACGACTAGATAATTAATAATGTCTCCGCCTACATAATCATTTACGTATCCTGGCTCATTTTACGAACTCCGTTTACTTACTGACTGTGTTCGGTGTGTATAATCTTTATGACGTCAGCCGCATCATGAAATTACTGTGGCGCACTCTTAACATTTACGTATGCAGTTCATTGATTCCGCACAGAGCAGCATACGTAATTTACTTAACCCGTAACATAAAATATGTATGCGCTATACGTACGACGTTATACAGCCGCCTTATTTCAGTATCCAGGCTCTTTAAAACAGTAACTGCTTGCCAAATCATTGTACTGAATCCGTCTCACTAGGTAATGGTCCCGGTTACGTACTCATAATGTACGAGCAGGGTAGGGGATTTGCCGATACATTTTACGCACACTTGATAATTAATAATGTCTCCGCCTACGTCATCAGTTATTACGTATCCTGGCTCATTTTACGAACTCCGTTTACTTACTGACTGTGTTCGGTGCGTATAATCTTTAAGACGTCAGCCGCATCATGAAATTACTGTGGCGCACTCTTAACATTTACGTATGCAGTTCATTGATTCCGCAGAGCAGCATACGTAATTTACTTAACCCGTAACATTAAATATGTATGCGCTATACGTACGACGTTATACAGCCGCCTTATTTCAGTATCCAGGCTCTTTAAAACAGTAACTGCTTGCCAAATCATTGTACTGAATCCGTCTCACTAGGTAATGGTCCCGGTTACGTACTCATAATGTACGAGCAGGGTAGGGGATATGCCGATACATTTTACGCACACTGGATAATTAATAATGTCTCCGCCTACGTCATCAGTTATTACGTATCCTGGCTCATTTTACGAACTCCGTTTACTTACTGACTGTGTTCGGTGCGTATAATCTTTAAGACGTCAGCCGCATCATGAAATTACTGTGGCGCACTCTTAACATTTACGTATGCAGTTCATTGATTCCGCACAGAGCAGCATACGTAATTTACTTAACCCGTAACATAAAATATGTATGCGCTATACGTACGACGCACTAAGGGGAATTTAGGCGATCTAGCTGGCCATTAATCAAATTTCAAAATAGTGAAATTCAGACAAAATAATGCCTGTGTTACAAAATACAATGACTGGGCCACACAAAAATCGCATATACGCGCCCCTCCACCCGCGCAGCCGCCTGTAATGACAGTCGATTCTAGATCGTTTATCTAAGTGCGCGCTTGTTTCATTCGCAACGTTATTTTTTTTACTTTTTCGAAGTTATTTTTTATAATTAGTGTTACGTTCCTCAGAGATTTTGTGATAAATATGGCAGAAGCAGGTATGTAAGAATATATTAGTAATACTTTTATCATCAAAACAATGTTTGTTCCTATTTTTTTTTAAATTTAACCGATAAGAGGAATTTATTACCATTCTTAACATTTTTTTTACAAAGATTGGAGGTAAAGTTGTATATCAGGGTGCGTCCCGGCTCTCTTTTCAAAATATATCGGTAGCCCCATGTCACTATTTTCTAGAAAAGTAATAATCTGTTCCGATTTAGTCCGATTTCATGAAATATCACAACATTTATAAAGTAGTACAATATAGAGAATACAAGGATTTTTATGTTTGTCCGGGTTAATCTTTGAGTAATCTGATCAGATTTTAAGGGGACTTTTATTGATAGGTTGGGATCTTTTCAGAGAGTAATTGAGAGCACTTTTTATTTATCACGGGAAAAAATTGGGTCCCTTAAAGTGTGGTATATAGTTTCAAATGTGACTGTCTATATATTATAACCCTTAACCAGGCTATGGATTGAGGGTTCCCCACTTCGATTTTTAAGAGTTTTTACCAGGTTTTGGTAAAAAATCTTCCCACAATCTGTCAAAAATGCCAACATAGAAATATTATTTTATGGCAGCACAAAAAATAAAGAGGAACGGAAAGCAAATGTCACTTTTGCAGAAATTTCATCTGTGGTCGGCCGCTGAACGGACATTTATTTGACAAGTGCACCGTATTTTTAAACATTATGGCGAATCGGAGACAGGTAAGTCGTACAATTTTTTGATATGTTGAAGAATTTGAGTTTTTCTAGTGATTTGTGCATTAATTATAGTTAAAAACTTCTAAAATATCAAAATATGACTAAATGAAACATGTGGGGAACCATTTGACCAAAGCCTGTGAATGCCTAATTATTGTGGTTGATAATATGCCATTGCCCGGTAAATTTTCATTCAATTTAATCTTTATTATATACTAGTTTTTTGCCACGGGTTTCATTTAGGATTTACTCACACATCTCATTTATCGAAATATAAAATGTATTATGTGTCAGTCTACTTTAGTGTTTTTGTTATTATGTTATTCAGGTAATAAATGATCAGCAGCTCGAAAATCTGTTACATGAAATGTTTTCATCTGAGGATGAAAGTGATGAAGATGCAGACCCATATTTAGATTATGTCCTGTATGTATTAATATTACATAATTATCAAAAACAAACAGTAAAAAATGATACCAAAATGACAATCGTTTTTTATTTTATATATAGATAAAAAGTCGTCGTCTAGACAGGCAATGGGATTACGTTTTCCCACATGTTATTTTTCAGGTTTTCAGCTAATTTTCTAAATATAATTGATAAAATCTCATACCACATGTTATCTCTCATCTAAATCTACCAAAAAAACATTATTACTGTAGGATTTGTCGGAGGCCTGGTAAAGGGATAATTTGATTGAACTCAATGACCGATTTTCGTGATTTTTTTTAATTTCAGGTCCTTCAGGTGTAAGATTAATAACTAGAAAATACATTTTTGAGAAAATGCAACAACAAGACCTACCTGATTTCAATGAAAAACTTGAATTTATGGAGAATTACTTTGTAAATTTGGAACAATATACCCCAGAGCAAATAAGTGAAATAAAACACAAATTTTCGTATGTAAAATCAGAATTAAAAAGAAGATGGAAGGCTTCAACTTATAATCTTGATAATTTTCTTACGAAAAATCGTGATTGGCTACAGGGAACTTTCGAATTACCAAAAGTTACCAGCCAACCAGGTCGGCCAGTAAAATCCTTTGAAAGTTCTAGTGAGAGGACAAAAAGAAGAAAGACGGAGGAGCTTCGAGGGGCCGACCTTACTGTTCTTACCCATGCCACTCAATCGAAATTATATAGCACGGGAAAAAGAGACGCCTCTCTAGTTTTAAAAGAAATTATTGTCTCTCCAAGGCGTGCATCTAAGTACAAGAAAGCATATTTTAAAAAAGATGATACAAAAATGCTTAGTCCCTTTGAAGCCCTTGCTATGATTGTAGAGGCGAGTCTTACGAGAAGACAATACGAAATAATAAGAGCTACTAACAAGAAAATGTTTCCAAACGACAAATTGATTCAGAAAGCAAAATCAGAGTGTTACCCCGATAAGTCAGGATATAGAGTAACAGAAACTTGCGCTGAAGTGAGACTAGATAGCTTGCTAGAGCATACTAATAAAAGGCTACTTTGCTATCTAAAAGACGTTGTAAGTGAACTTAAAGACGATGAAAAAGAAAACCTTTCTTTAATATCTAAATGGGGATGCGATGGCTCCCAACAAACCCAATACCAACAAAAAATCGTCAATGAATCTGATTCGGACAAGTATATATTTCAGAGTTCATTTGTTCCACTTCGCTTGGTGTGTAACAAGAACAATAAAGTTTTATGGCACAATCCGACTCCATCTTCCCCTCGATTTTGTCGCCCCATACGCATAAGATTTGTAAAAGAATCTAATGACATTACTAATGATGAAATAGCGTATGTAAAACAATCCATATCATCAATGCCAGAATCGTTGAGTATTATCATAGAAGACACTGAATATAAAATAAAACAAAAAATGCTACTGACCATGGTAGACGGAAAAGTTTGCAATGCAGCCACGGGGACCACATCGACACAAAGATGTTATATTTGCAAAGAAACCTCGTCCGATTTTAATAAATTAAACAAGGAGAAAATCTCTAACCCAGATTCATTAGATTTTGGTTTGTCTATTTTACATGCCAGAATTAGAATCTTTGAGGGCCTATTGCATTTAGCATACAAGTTGCCCTTGCAAAAAAAAAAAGAATCATGAAAAAAAATGTTGAAGATTCAGCCATTTTTAAAGAAACCAAATTAAAGGTTCAAGAAAAATTCAAGCAAGAATTGGGGTTACTGGTAGATTTGCCAAAGGCCGGATTCGGCAACAGTAATGACGGGAATTCAAGTAGAAGATTCTTCGATAACCCACAATTATCTTCGCAAATAACAGGGATTGATTTCAACTTGATTTACAGATTTAAGGTCATACTCGAAGCAATATCTAGTGGTCATGAGATCGATATTGAAAAATTTTCAAGTTATACTGCAGACACTGCAAAATTGTATGTCGATTTATATTCTTGGTGCCCCATGACACCAACCATCCATAAGATATTAGTACACGGGGCTACTGTGATTCAACATGCATTGTTGCCTATTGGGCAACTTTCAGAAGAGGCTTCGGAAGCACGAAATAAACATTATAAATCATATCGCCTAAATTTTGCCCGGAAATTTTCTCGGGAAGAATGTAATTTAGATGTGCTTAACAGATTACTTTTGACTTCTGATCCTCTTTTGTCTGCGAGAAGACCCAAAAGAATTAAAAAGACAAAACCCTTCCTGCAAGAAACAATGAAGTTATTGCTATCAGCACAACCTCATCCTGATTCCGAATCTGAAGACACAGAATCTTCGCTTTCCGAATCTTCAGAAACTTAGTGATGAAAAGGGTACCCTTTTCATCATTATGTTTCTGAAAATTCGGATTCAGATCAGATTCGGAATCAGGTTGTGCTGATATCAATAAAAAAAACAAAAGGGATAAAAGGGAGCCACATTTCATCACTACATCACAGTTTTCATCATTAGGTTTCTATGATTTGCCATAAAAAGTTAATTATGCATGTTTTTTGTCTTTGTTGCTGTAATATTTAATAAACAGTGAATTTCATATATATTACGTACGATGTTTTATGTAAAATTGTATGAGTTATCTTTTACTCACGTTTTCATATTTTTATATCTTTGATTAAGTTAATACAATTATAATTATATTTATTACACAGCATAAATCTGTTTTTATTTACCCTACATGTCGCAGATAAGCACAGAAAGCCTTAGTAATCGGTTTCAGAACCAATTAATAACGTAAATAATTTTGACCAGCTAGATCGTTAAAATTCCCCTTAGTGCGACGTTATACAGCCGCCTTATTTCAGTATCCAGGCTCTTTAAAACAGTAACTGCTTGCGAATCCAGGGCGGGAATTTCAAAGTATCACTGTACTGTACAGATTCGTTATAATGCATTTTATGCACAAGTACAGTCGAATTCCAAATTCCTGGGTCGATTTCTGAAAGCAATGGCCTGATGCTTCGCTGTGACTTACGACCTTTTATTATAAGTTGTTACTTATACAAATCAAAGGAACTTACGGTATACTTCATAATTTCAACCTTTTCCTACAAGTAATGCTGGCGCAGTGGTTAACGTGCTCGGATGTTTCCATCACTGCTGTCGAAGGATCCATCCTCACTTTTTTCTAATTACTTTTATTTTATTTAATGTTTTTAAATAATTGCTATATTCTTTTTGTTATTTTTCATGCATTTTTTTGTAGAAATTTGATAAATAAAGTTATTTTTTTTTTAAATAATTACTAATACTAGTCATTAGTGTTGTGTGTCGACCGTTATCATCATAATAAGTATAATAAAGTATTGTAGGTAGATCAGAGGAAACAAAACAAAAGTTACAAAAGTAAATTATTTCGATTTGTGAGGTAGACATAACTATGTTAGTTCGTTTTAAGTCTCATAATAGAACGTTGTTGATTCCTGGTTATTTTGTGTGACGATTGTTTACATCTATTACGCTGTTTTAATGTTATTGTTTTGCTGTGAAATATTAACAGTGGGAATAATAATTATAATCACTGAGGGTGAATATTATAGCCGTGCATAAATATGGATGAAACAATACAAATATCAAATTAAACCGGACTAAGTGTGAGTATTAACATTTAATTTTTAGTTAATTCACATGTTAATATCTTATTTATTAGATAAGATTCCCTACAATAGGTTTGTTTGAAAGTAATAAGTGTTATTTATAGATTTTTCTTTAAGTAGGTAAAAAAAAATAACAGTTGCATTTTGCATAAAGATAATAATAGTATTTCATGTTTTTTTCTAGTGAAATACTGGCAGTCCTGTGGATATGAGATACGAGGAACGACAAGCGGTAATAGGACTAAGCTTGTCGATAGAAAAGTCCAACACCGACGCCGACGGTGGTCAGACATCCTAATAAAATGATGGTGAATGAATACGAAGGAAATAGCTTCCCCCAATGGGTAACTAATTCAACACGAAATGAATAACCGTGCACTCAAGACAAAAATTACACCAAATATCAGCCAAAAACCGTTTGTTTTATAGAAATAAAAGAAACGTTTAAAAGCACGACCATATTTAGGGTTCCGTAGTCAACAAGGAACCCTTATAGTTTCGCCATGTCCGTCCGTCCGTCCGTCCGTCCGTCCGTCCGTCTGTCCGCAGTTTAGCTCAGAGACGCACAGTACTAGAGAGCTGTAATTTGGTATGAATATACGGATTTGTTGTGCCGAAAAAGTGATAAAATAAAATCTCGTAAAATATTTTTTTTAGGGTACCTCCTGTACTTACACGTGAAGTGAGGTTTTTTTTTTTCTCGCGTACCCCTTAGTGTGGGGTATCATTAAATAGGCCTTTAAAAAATAATGATAGTTTCCATTAACAGTTTTTTGATGAAAAAATTCGTTTGTGAAATTTTAAGCTTTAAAGTGCTAAATTTTGCTCGATTCGAGTGTCCCCCCCCTCTACCAGCTAAACGGTTATGTTTGGGGGTGTGAAAAAATTCACAATATTAGTATATATAACGAAGTTTAAAAGAAAATTATCATGACTAAGTAGGCTATACAACTTTACGAGTAATAGTCGACCAACTTATAAAATGTACTTGATTAAATTTTTTCTTAAACAAAATGTATCGGAGAAACAATAAATCAACTGCAAATGTAAGTTTGTCAACTTTATTTTTACAGCTTTAATAGGTATGTTTTTTGGGGATAGGTGGGTTTTTATCGTCAACTATTTAACTAACTTCAACAAAAGGAGGAGGTTTTAAATTCGTCGTAATCTTTTTTCTTATGTATTTTCCCTGATTTCTCAAAGATTCCTGGACCGATTTTGAAAATTCTTCTTTTTAAAATTACATTCAGCGAATCAGTTTAGTTAGTACGCATAAGTATTTTGATGGGCAACTACGGAACCCTACACTGTGCGTGGCCCGACACGCACTTGGCCGGTTTTTTTATATAGCTTTTGTTGTATTCATTGTTAATAGACTGTAAGCGAAAACATCATTTTATTCACAGTTCTTATTAATTTAGGGCTTAGATTTGAGGCTAAGTTTCAATCATTCTTTTCATAAAGAAAACGAAAATTAAACTGATGTCCTCAAAAGGGTATTTTTATGGAGAGCGGTTATTTTTTTTGTGGTTCTATTTCAGTAATAGAACATATTTCCATATATATTTTTTTTGGTAATTCGCATTTGGCGGAGCGGAAGAAATTTATTTGCTAAAAACAACCTGTTTCTGCACCATGGCCCTGGAACGCAAAGGGCAAATAGCGTTTTGCGTTCCAGGACCGCAGTGCCATGCGACGATTGTTGGAAATAGTAACAAAGCACCGCGGCCTTGGAACGCATAGAGAAATTAGCCTGCTGAACTATTACTATTTCAGATGGCTTTAATAAATAGTCATATTATCTTTAATATTTCTTTTGTTAACATTTTTATGGGATAACATACTAATAAGGCCGCACTTTATAAAAAAACCCTTTAGGTTCTTAAATATAATTAAACGTAATTTAGTCGTTATAATCAGCTAATGAAATTGGATAATAATTATTGTTTTATCGTCACTTCTAATTTTTTAATTTACTTATTTTATTACTGATAGCTGTTGGGCTAAGTGACAAGAACTAATTATTATAAACTAGATTACACTAAAATCTGTGCGAATCTAAACGATATAAACTGGGATAAAACTTTCGAACCTTTGCCTGATGTTAATGCAATGCTTCGTGTTTTTTACGACAGGCTTCTAAACATTATTAATAAGCATGGGCATACCGGGCCTACTAGCAAACGTAAAAAGTACCCTCCTTGGTTCAACAAAAGTTTAATAAGAGCCTTAAAAGAGAAGGAAAAATTAAGATCTCGATACAAAATCTATAAGAACCCTAGAGATGAACTCGAACTGAAATTGTTGGGCAAACGGTGTTCGAAATTGGCAACTGACAGTTACAACAATTACATAAAAGACATAGAAAAGGACATCGCCAAAAATCCTAAACGCTTCTGGGCATACATTAAGGATAAAAGAGGTGGCTCGAGCTCTTTCCCGGCTACAATGACTAACGGAACCACATCTACATCTGACGGTCCTCAACTATGTGAAATGTTCGCGTTAAATTTTTTCTCCGCATTCAGCGACGTTAAAGCGATCAACACCGAACCAGTGTCCGATTACCTTCATAATATGAGGAACAACAGTCTACCACTAACGGCACCTGTGATTGATCGCGAAAGCCTTCTGACCAAGCTAAAATCACTGGATCTAAGTAAAGGCGCTGGCCCTGATGGTATCCCTCCAATATTTATCTCTAAATGTGCTCCTGCTCTGGTATCCCCTTTAATACTGATTTTTAGGGTTCCGTAGTCAACAAGGAACCCTTATAGTTTCGCCATGTCCGTCCGTCCGTCCGTCCGTCCGTCCGTCCGTCCGTCTGTCCGCAGTTTAGCTCAAAGACGCACAGTACTAGAGAGCTGTAATTTGGTGTAAATATACGGATTTGTTGTGCCGAAAAAGTGGTAAAATAAAATCTCGTAAAATATTTTTTTTTAGGGTACCTCCAGTACTTACACGTAAAGTGAGGATTTTTTTTTTCTCGCGTACCCCTTAGTGTGGGGTATCATTAAATAGACCTTTAAAAAATAATGATAGTTTCCATTAACTATTTTTTGATAAAAAAATTCGTTTGTGAAATATTAAGCTTTTAAGTGCTAAATTTTGCTCGATTCGAGTGTCCCCCCCCTCTACCAGCTAAAGAAAGAAGAAAGAAAGAAAGAAGAAAGAAAAACGTTTATTTGTGAGCCCGTACACACAACAGATAAGCAACAAAAGAATAAATAATAAAAGGACATGATAACAAAGGAATATAATATGAAATTGCAAATTAAAAACAAATTGTGTGTCCCACGGCTACATCAAATAGGTCCAGTTCAGCAAATTGTCGAGCAGCTAGTGCTCGACGCTGGTTTTCAACTGGACCTTGACGGTGACGTGACGAACGCAAAGCAGTCCCAAAACATCCAAGCGTGTTATGTGTGTGTGTGTTTGTGAAATACATAAATACTTATATTAATTTGGGAATCATAAATATACATATTAAAATAAGTTAAATATACATGTACATACTTATACGATAATAAATAAGGGGTAGTAAGAATAAAAAAAAACATTAAACAAGTAGGTCAGATAGACGCAGGACGATAAAACTTAAAAATAGTGATCTAACAAAAAACCTGTTTCGCACGTTGCCATACTTCTTGTTTACGTGCCTGCAGTCACCTAAACTCGTAGCTAGGCCTTCATTACGCAACAGATCAGCATCCAGACAGTTGTTTTTACGAGTTCCTATTTTAAAATAATGTTGGTTGCATAAAACATTTGTTCGATAGATTGACAATGTGTGGGTCATGTTTCAACAAATATCAGGCTATTTTAATGCTTACATGGAATGTGTTTAGAAGATAATTTATTAAAGTTAAAATGGCGCAAAATTATCGGAAAGACATAATAAATATGATAGGTAAGTCAATATTAACATTAATTAGGTTCCATTTGGTGTATTAATTCAATTGATTTACCCGCTGGTGGAAGTAAAGTGTACTAATTTATTTTTACCCTCTTGCAGTTCTGCTGGGAGGAGCTGATGTAAACCAATCCAAAAAGCAAGATCCGTTAGTGGTCAAGCCTGAGCAACGGTGGAAACAAAAGGTGGCAGTGCTAGCCATTGCATCGTTCGCTCCAGCCGCATGCAAGCAGGTCAGAACATTAGGTAAGTCAAAGGAATCGGTGTAGCAATGTATACTTTTTATCTTATAGGTCGGTCAGAGATAAGCGGTTGTTATAGCGTGTTTTTATATTGTTCAGATCTCCCACAATGCGACGGAACGAAGCGGCCAGGCGCAGGAGTTGCTGCGCGCACCTAGAACGCTCGTGCAGGTCATCGAATGAGAATATACGGCTATGCATGGACAAGCGGGACCTACTGAAATTGGCAGGGTGACTTCAGTTATTTAAAATTATGTTCGCAATCCATTATAATTATGACTTTATATTTATGTTTGAGTAATTAAGTGAGTGGCTAGGCAAGCGTGCATCAGATAATCGAGACATTCAGTGCGACCATGTCCAGTTTACGTTGTTTTTCCACTAGATACTGCCGCAACTGTCTTCTAAATGCGCCTATGGTGTTAGTTGATCTGATCGGTGGTGGCAAATTATTCCATATTTTGGAAGCTGCATATCGAAAGCTCCCTCTGAAAGCCGCTGTGTTGTGTGTCTGAGTCGAAAGTTGTTGCGAGCATTGTCTTCTTTCACACTCTCGTCTACTTGCTATCCAACTCAATTTGCTATACAAGTAATCCGGTTTTTTATATTTGACAACACCGAAAAGTAGGCACGCTAAATGTAGTTTACGCCTGGACTTCATTTTTAGGATAAAATGTTTATTAAGATAGGGCGTTACATGACTTCTGCGAGGTATATTGTAACAGAACCGAGCGCACGCGTTTTGTACCCTCTGTATGAGCCTATCCGTACGTGCCAGCAGGCGCGGGCCGTAAACAGTATCGGCGTAGTTCAACTTAGATAAGACTAAACTTTCAACGAGTTGTTCCCGCAGTGATTCGGATAAATAGGACCTCACCTTGTATAAAATTTTTAAGCGGTAGAAACAATTCCTTACTGACTCTGCTATATGTTTTTCAAACCGAAGGTCATTGTCCATGATAAGTCCCAGATTTCGCGCCTCGTATACTCGCTCGATTGGCTCCCCCATAAGTTTTAAGTCAAAAGTCATAGGCAGTCGAGCTAGCTTTTGTTTAGTGCCAAATACCACATACTTAGTTTTCGTGGGGTTTAGCGACAGGCAGTTCTTTTCAGACCAGACAGCAATTCGTTCGAGATCTTCGTTGAGATCCTTTATAGCGTTATGGTACTCTTCTGGCCTAAACGAGATGTATAATTGGACATCGTCAGCATATATGTGATACTTGCAGCTCTGGATGCATGTTGTTATGTCCGCACAAAACAAAGTAAACAGATTAGGACCCAAAATGGTGCCCTGCGGAACTCCTCTTTCCAAGGGAAGAGGAGCAGATCTAAGAGTTTTGCCGTCACTCAAGCGGAGGTCAACTAATTGTTCCCTTTTACTTAAATAGCTACGAAACCATTGCAAAGCTTGGGGGTCAAAGCCGTAATAATTCAGCTTCGACAATAGTAGCGGAATGTTAATTGCGTCGAACGCCCTGGAAAAATCAAGCAGGACCAGCAATGTGCACATTCCCTTGTCTTGGGCAGTTAATATGTTGTCAGTAATGTCTAACAAAGCAGTAGAAGTCCCCCGCTGTTTTCTGAATCCTGACTGCAGATCAGGTAAAATATTATTTTGTTCAAGAAAAGCTGTAAGCTGTCGACTGACAATTTTTTCTAGTACTTTAGACAGACATGGTAGTATACTAATGGGACGTAAATCTTTCAAACTAGAAGGATTTGAATTTTTTGGCAATGGCCTGATCGACGCAATCTTCCACTGATCGGGAAATGTAGACGTCGCAATCGAACGATTTATAATGTCTGTTATAATATTTAAAGTATGCGGCAATGTCATGTTAATCATATCTAGAGTAATGTTATCAAAGCCTTCAGCGTTACTTTTCAGACCAGATATTATGCGAAGACCTCGTTATGTTCCACCTGATTAATTTGGAAAATGGCATCGCTATGTTTATGGTTATCAAAATAGTCAATAAGGGACGGGCATGCCACAGGATTCCCAGGAACAATTAAAAAGTTTTTATTAATCACGTCTGGATCTGTAAAGTGCGACGGAAGGTCTTGTCTAGTACTAAAGGGTAAAACGGTGGATTTCAAATTTTTCCAAAGTAATTTAGGGTCATGTATTTTATTATTAATATTTAGTTTGAAATATGCAATTTTTTCCCGATACAATGCGCCAGTAACCAAGTGTTTTAAATCCTTGTAGTATCTTTTCTTGGAATCGGATTTTAGTCGTCTGTAACTACTTAGCGCTTTGTCGCGTAAACGCATCATAAGTTTGATCGTATCTGTTATCCACGGGTAAGATTTTTCCTTTATAGTGCACATTTTTATAGGCGCGTGAACATCGAACAGGGAAATTAGTTGAGTGTTGAGGGCATGTACCATATCATTTGGGGAGTCAAGCGAGGAAATATGTCCGAGGTTTAACGATGATAAGTCTATGTTGAATAATTCGTTGCACACATTTTTGAGAGGTCGATATTTTACAACGTATGGTTTAGGCTTTTCCCTTTTAATGTTGAACTCGCCGATTACAATAGAGTGACCGTTGATTGTACCGACTGATTCAACCGCTGTGTATCTCGGTCCGAGGTCGGTACATATAAGATCGATAAGAGTTTCACTAGATGCTGTATAATGAGTGGGGCTGGTAACCAACTGTGTAAGGCTAAGACAGTTAAGAAACTCATTAATGATTTTAGTTTTAGCTGAGTTTATTTCAAGCAGATTAACATTGAAATCACCAAGTAGTATGTGATGGTCACAGTCTCCCAACGAGCTCATAAAATCCGTTACAGCATCTAGGAAAAGAGCAAGGTCAAGCCAAGGGGGGCGGTAAGCGGTTCCTATGGCAATTTTTCTGCCGTTCAGAGAGAGCGTCAGCCACATTTGCTCGACCGATCCGAACCTAGGATCGGCCGTGTCAGGACACGTGCGAGCTCTCAGTCCTTGTCGCAAATAAAATCCCACGCCCCCACCCCGGCCCGCGCGAACATTCGCTGGACGCGGCGTGTGACGTAGACGGTAACCCGGTACCACAGGCAGGCGCGCGCCCCTCCTCGCCGTGACGGAGCCAGGTCTCGTTAATGGCCATAACATCGAAGCAATGCCTCTCCATCGCACCAATAAAGTCATCATGACCCGTACCCAAAGAACCAGCATTTAAAAAACCAACCTTAAGATACTTTTCTCCTTTAGTCGTCATTTAAATAATTGTAAAAAATAAATTCCGTCTAGCAAATTAAATACTATCCGTCGCATTTTATTTTCATGTATAATTATTACATATATAATTGTAAATTCGTAGTCCCTCAGTGTAGAAAAAAACAAAAATTTTGAAGCGCGATTTTTATAAAATAGTTTTAAAATGAGTAATAGTTGTGTAATGAGTAGATGCCGGTTATTATGAATGGTGTTATAAAACTGGTTTGCGTGTCGACCGTGCGGCGCGAGCGATGCGACCGCGAGACACACACATGTTAATACAAAGAATATTACATAGTAAGACAGTAACGGTGGAATTGTTTTTAACGAGAGGCCTTCAGAATCAGTCTTGATTATATAAACATAATGAACCGATAACTTAGTTTGAAAAGAGCTACAAATATTAATTAGAAAATAACAATAAACAATTAGGAAATTAAAACATATACACACAAACATGTCATCAACTCTAAAGCGCAATATTTGCGTTGTGACCCGCCGCGGGGCCGAAGACACGCAGTATGTCAGCCTCACAGTGGATGTGGCAAACTGCATCGCCGGGCTTGTACCGAGCGAGGATACGGCCACGTTTTGCCCACACATACTGCCAACCGAGGCGACTGCCTGCCTCACGTGCGCTCCGAAACAAGTCTCGGTTCGCTTTCGTAAGGTTATGTTTGGGGGTGTGAAAAAATTCACAATAGTAGTATATATTACGAAGTTTAAAAGAAAATTATCATGAATAAGTAGGCTTTACAACTTTACGAGTAATAGTCGACCAACTTATAAAATGTACTTAGATACCATATTTTCTCAAACAAAATGTATCGGAGACAACTGCAAATGTAAGTTTGTCAACTTTATTTTTACAGATGTAATAGGTATGTTTTTTGGGGATAGGTGATGGTGATGATGAGGTTTTTATCGTCAACTATTTTTAAATAACTTCAAAAAAAGGAGGAGGTTTTAAATTCGTCGTAATCTTTTTTCTTATGTATTTTCCTTGATTTCTCAAAGACTCCTGGACCGATTTTGAAAATTCTACTTTTTAAAATTAAATTCAGCGAATCAGTTTAGTTAGTTCGCATAAGTATTTTGATGGGCAACTACGGAACCCTACACTGTGCGTGACCCGACACGCACTTGGCCGGTTTTTAATAAATCCCTCAGCTCGGGTATCTTTCCCGAATTGTGGAAAACAGCTAAGATTATTCCTATCCATAAGAGCGGTGAAAAGGACAACGTCAAAAATTATAGACCCATCTCTATCTTGTCTACCTTTGGCAAGGTATTCGAATCCTTAGTTTGCCCATACATTCAGGCACACTTCAAACTCTACTTGAGCTTTTCTCAGCATGGCTTCGTGAGTTCCAGGTCTACTTGCACTAATCTAGCGACTTTCACAGAAATGCTATCGGATGCTATTGACCGTGGCGAGCAGATTGACGTGATTTATACCGACTTTAGCAAAGCTTTTGACCGTGTACCTCACCATTTACTTTTGTCGAAGTTATCTGCGTATGGTATCACTGGTACACTTTATAATTGGCTAAAGTCTTACCTCGAAAATCGTTTCTTCTTTGTTGCAGTTAATGGTTTTCTATCCGGAACCTACAAAACGTCCTCAGGGGTTCCCCAGGGTGCACATATTGGACCAATTCTATTTAATGTTTTTGTTAACGACATTCCACATTGCCTGAAATTCTCGGATTGCTATATGTATGCTGACGACCTGAAATTCTCTAGGATAATCCATTCTGAAAATGATAAAATATTGCTCCAGCGCGACTTAGACTCGTTAGTTAAATGGTGCAACGACAACGAAATGAGCTTAAACATAAAAAAGTGCTTTTACGTGAAATACACCCGAAAAAAAAATAATATTGCTAGTTTATATTACGTGGGCAATAACGCTATCCAAGAGGTGAAAAAAAAATAAGGGACTTAGGAGTTGTGTTCGATAACGCTTTGACATTTGTACCGCATGTTGACGGCGTCATCAAAAGGGCTTCTAGAATGATGGGTTTTGTTGTGCGCAATGTTGCTGGTTTTAAGCATAGTCGCACAAAAAAAATAATGTACAACTGTCTCGTTCGCAGTATCTTAGAATATTGTTGTACAATATGGAGACCTCATTACTCTACGCATATCCTTCGATTAGAGCGTATACAAAAGAGATTCCTCTGGCATCTGGCCTTCACTACCGGAAATACAAAAAGGATACGATCATACGAAGCCCGGTTGTCTTATTTTAAGATGATCTCATTGGAGAAACGACGAATAATTATCGATTCCTTATTCCTTTACAAGCTCTTCAGATGCAAGATTAGGGATCCCTGCACTATTGATGATACCGGGGCGATTCTATTGGGATGATGATGATGATGATATAAATAAAACCGACCACCGCGAATGTCCGTTGAACACTGATTTATTGAATTAATTTGCTTATACAAAATAATCAACTTTAATGAAATGCTGAGCGCACAGAATGCACGGCGCGTGAGTTTGTAAAATAATGTGCGGTTCCGTACATCCTGCCCGCCCAAGTGATACGATTGACATAAATGATTGACAGATAGATAAAGTAAGGAACAAGTAAAATAATAAAGTAATATTGTATAGTAAAATGATAAAAGAGATTGCTAATGATACAAATGCGATAAAACTAGCTAACACAACTATCCTAAAATACACAAAAATGTCTTTAATCATCGTGGTCTTGTGAGTGCACTGATCGTACAAACGTGGGCGATGTAGCCCTGTTTACACCACTAACTTTGAACACTTCACTGCACTTTTGCACTGATTCCGGTAAACGCGATGCCACCGGTGCCGTGTCAGCCAGCGCGACTGTCACCGGCCCCACCCCAAGAGCCTCCAGGCCCTGGGGGGCCGGCGACGCTGCTGTTGTGCCCGAACTGCGTTGCCTTCTGATGAGGTACACGACGACGCTAGCCAAGACGATGACCGAAGCTACACTGATATACAGCACAGTGTAGTGATGAATGTCGTGAATGCTCAGATCCGTAGACGACTGTTCCTTAACCTCGTCAATCTGAGCTCTTAATTGATCCCAAATGAGATGATGATCTTCAGCCTCACTGAAATTCTCTGGTGCAGACGTTTTCATGATTCTGTTTAGTACGGACACCTCTGGGACTTCGATGTCATGATGAATATTTACATGATTAAAGAAATTGTTATGGGCATAAATACTAAAGGTTTCTCCTTTCAATGTGCAACCTTGACCTAGGGTAATAATCCCACTGTCAACAAGGTTCACCATAGTGACTCCGTCGACGCAAATAATGCGAGTCTGGCATTTCGAACAACACGTATACAACCAGCTGTTCGGTCGGTGTAATTTGATCCATTGCTCGTTGCATGATGATTTTACGGAGTGGCATAATTGTTTTTCGAATATTTTGTTATCGCAGAAAGACTGCTTCATGTTTAGATCGTAGATGGGCATGTTTAATGAACATAACAAGATATTATTGGGAACATGGGTACATGATTGCAGATCTGCTTCTGATAGAAGAAGTGCTGTATCCTTGCGCAGGTTGTAGGCTATCAGAGGTACTGATGGAATCAGGTTATAATATTGAAGTCCTCTCTTTTGAGGAATAGGTATGATTTTGTTTAACTCAAACAACTCGTTACTTAGGAGTGGAACCCTGATTTCAATGATTAGGTAGTTTGAGAAAACTCTAGCTGACACTTTTAGTAAACGGTACAGATCTTTGATATTCCTCAAGTCCACAGGGATTGTCAGTTTACCATTCAGTTGACTGGAGATAGCGCTCAGCTGATACGATAACTGCTCTGGTGACAGCAAATGACTGTCAATGCGCCCGTGTGAGATATCTGTTACGGTACTTATTAGCGTTTGCTGAATCCAACGAATATTTGAGAGAATTATTGAGGCTGCTAGTGCTGATGACGTAATATAAAGGTTATCTTCATTTTCGTAACGTACTTTATTCGCTACAGTGGATAAATCTTGAAGTCGTTTTTTGATAAATGAAAATTGCTTATTCATGATATCTTCGTTACGGCGTACGATGTTAAACTCTGATTCTAAAATGCTTGTTTGATTTTTTATGAGGTTCTGTAGATGTTTTTCATTGTGACTGATCTGCTCGATGTCATCCTTATATTTTTCAGCAAACCTTTCGTCTAGTACACCGAATAAGGAGTTGGCAATGTAACCCACGCCATCTATGAGGCCTCTTTTCAGTCTCTTTGGACTTTGATATTTAAGTAGCATATCATAATGTTCAATTTCGCTTATTTCGTGCTCTAATTGATGAGTGATACTCTGATATTGTTTACTTGAATGGGTGATACATAATGACTTGATATGATTGACGTAGCTCTTGATGTCGGCTAAGCCTTTCCAGTACGTCGTCATGTTGTAGTAGACAACTAGACGCCATTCGTCCTGGATGTACTGAAGATTGGATATCGTATCGAAGTAAATTGCTTGATTTTGTTCTAATGACGTCAGATTGTACGATTGATGATAAGGTAGAGGTTGCGCTGAAGTAGATGATAGTAGCATAAATAATAGGAATAAAATACTGGTGAAAACGTTCAACACGGACAGTTTGCTGCGAGGAAGTAGCTTTCTCTTACTTTGCTCGTCTGATTTGTTGTGACTGTTGTCATTATGATCTTGATCTTGTATTGTATCCTCGTTTACTGGTAACAATACAAGTCTGGTCACAGGACGTTGAATGATATTACTTTTAGTTTTTACACTGACAACCCTGACATAACCATCCTTTCCAGGGTGTATAGCTTGAATACGTCCTAGCGCCCACTTGCCGGGTGGCAAGTTTTCATCCTTGATAAGAACGACATCATCGATTTCAAAATTCCTACTTGGCTTACGCCATTTTGATCTAGCCTGCAGTTGCTGTAGATATTCGCTTGACCACCTTTTCCAAAGTTGTTTGTTCATTGATTGAATGAGTTGCCATCTAGTTGACTGATTTATGTGATCTGGATCAGTCTGTGGTCTAGATAGAAGTGGGCCGCCTACCAAGAAGTGCCCTGGCGTAAGAACTTCATCTTCAGGGCTCTCTGTCAACTGACAGAGAGGCCTTGAGTTCAGACATGCCTCGATTTGATACAGTAGCGTAGTAAACTCCTCGTAGGTGAGCTTCTGATCTCCGATGATGCGCTTAAGATGATATTTTAGGCTCTTTACCGCAGCCTCCCAAAGTCCACCTGCACTTGGCCACGCAGGGGCGTTGAAGTGCCACTTTATATTCATATCATTGATATTATTGAAGAAATCGGTGTTGATTGTGGCTATGATGTCATGGTACTCCTTTTTTATGATACGGTTTGCACCTACGAAATTTGTGCCATTATCACTGTAAACGTGGCTTGGATTTCCACGTCGAGCAGCAAACCTACGAAAGGCTGCTAAAAATGCTGGAGTACTTAGATCCGAAACGAGTTCCAGATGAACAGCCTTGGTAGCTAAGCAAACAAATACGGCAATATAGCCCTTCACCGTCTTGATTCCACGTCCCTTATTGGCCTTCAACTCAACATGTCCAGTAAAATCGACACCGGTGTGAGAGAAAGGTCGTGATGGGGTGACTCGTGGCTGTGGAAGATCGGCCATGATTTGTTGATATTGTGTTTGACTAAACCGCCGACACTTGACACATGATCTCAGCTTCCTTTTGACGGTACGGATTCCACTGATGATCCAATACTTGTCTCTGATGTATGAAATTGTCAGCCGTGGACCTCCGTGTAATGTTGTGATATGAGCCTGATCAATGATTAACTCAGTGAGACGACTATGGCTTGATAATATGATAGGGTGCTTTGATGAGTCGCTGATGCGTGCGTTTTTCAGTCGTCCACCCACTCTAAGGATACCGTGTTCATCGAGGAATGGATTGAGACATGATAATTTGCTTCTAGGATGCACATGCCCCTTTTGATTAATAAACATTATATCTTCATGAAATTGCTGCAGTTGGTCATTTTTGATAATTATATTCAATGCAGTTGTCCACCCCTTTCTGATAATGTGAGTTTTCGATAAAAAAATTCGTTTGTGACATTAAGCTGTCTCGATTCGACTCTAGCAGCTAAACGGTTATGTTTGGGGGTGTGAAAAAAATCACAATAGTGTATATATAACGAAGTGCGACTAATGAAACGCGATACCCAAGCGACGATTTTCACAATGCAAGTTAAGGAACTGTAGTTTTTTTAACTAAATTCAAAAAAAGAGGAGGTTCTAAATTCGTTGTAATCTTTTTTCTTACCCCAATTTCTCAAAGACTATTTTGAAAATTCTTCTTTTTATGCGAAATTTAGTTAGTTCGCATGTATTTTGATGGGCAACTACGGAACCCTTGTGCGTATTGGCCGGTTTTTTGATAATTATATTCAATGCATTGTCCATTTCTGATGACGATAATACAGCTGTCTTTGATGTGTGTTTACCTCGTGATTGCGTAATGAAACGCGATACCCAAGCGACGATTTTCACAATGCGAGTTAAGGAACTGTAGTTTTGTAAACACTCGTGTATGAATGAAATATGATTTTGATATAAAGTCGTGTTTACACTAAGCTTCTTGGTCTCCAATTCTGGTGATTGATATGAGGTGATAGGAAGGGTGCTTTGTTCGAAATTAGTTATCCATTTCGGACCCTGCCACCACAACGAATGGCTTGATAATTTGCGTGACGTCAGGCCCCGAGTAGCGCAATCTGCTGCATTCTCTTCTGACCTCACATGATGCCAACTTGATGATGGAATGATACTAATGATTTTAGTTATTCTGTTCGCTACGAATTGTTTCCACTTCTTCACGTCGCCTTGGATCCATCCTAAAACTATCATTGAGTCTGTCCAGGCATAGATCTCTAGCTCTTGATTCGATAATGATTCCATGACCTTCTTTATAAGTTGAGATAATAGTAGCGCACCGCATAGCTCTAGTCGTGGTAGTGATACCTTTTTCGCCAGTGGTGCCAATTTTGTTTTTGCTACAGCAAGCGTTGATGTATTCTCGCCTTTATTGTTTCTAGCTACTACATACACAACACATGCGTATGCTTTGTCGGATGCGTCACAAAATCCATGGATTTGATAAAATTGGTTTGTGTTACCAAGATAACGAGGTATGATGAATTGATCTATAATGTTGAAATCATTCTTGATCTGAATCCAGTCGTTTTGGATTGATTGCGGAACTTCTTGGTCCCATGATAAATCCAATGACCATGCATTTTGGAAAAGCAGTTTTGCCCTGATTGATAATGGTGACAGCCAGCCTAAGGGGTCAAAAAGCTTTGAAATTTCCGAAAGTAGCTGTCTTTTTGTGACGTGTTTGTCATGACAAAGTAATTGATTTTCAAAGCTAAAGGAGTCCGTTGATGAGTTCCATCTTAGTCCAAGCGTTTTTCTTGTTTCCGAGCACTTGAAGTGTATGGGGTCGTTTAATTGATCTGGTGATAGATCTACCAGTAGGTCGGGTACGTTACTAGACCATTTCCGGAGGTTCATACCAGCTCCCTTCAGCGCCTCAATGAGTTGGTGCTGAAGCTCCTTGGCTTGATGAATGGTGTTTGCGCCACTGAACAGATCGTCCATATAAAATGATTGACTTAAGGCTGACGCAGCTAGGGGATACTTTTCGGCATCATCTATTGCCAGCTGTTTAAGCGTTCGCATCGCTAGGTAAGGAGCGGCTTTAGTACCATACGTTACGGTAGTAAGACGATACTCATTGAGTACTTCTTGAGGTGATTGCCGCCAAACGATTGACTGAAGATGGCAATCTGATTCCCTAATAAAGATTTGGCGAAACATTTTCTCTATGTCTGCGGTGATAACGTAACTGTATGTTCTCCAGGTTAAAATGAGTGACAAAAGATCCTTCTGAAGATTTGGTCCGCAGCACATGAGATCATTTAGACTTTTTCCTGACGTTGATTTCGCCGACGCATTAAAAACGACTCTAAGTTTGGTTGTTGTTGAGTCTAATTTCATCACGCCATGATGTGGTAAGAAGAAGGCACGTTTTGATTCATCAACATTAGTTCTACACATGTGACCCAGTTGTTGATATTCAAACATAAATGCTTTATAATTTTCTGCAAACGCTTCGTTATTGCACATTTTTCTTTCCAACTGTTTGAATTGTGCAATAGCCTTTGATTTAGATGATCCAAGCTGATTTTCATATTCGGGTTTCATGGGTATTCCCACCTCGTATCTACCACTATCCAAACGACGAGTGGTTTGCTGATAAAACTCTTCACAGTACTTCTCTTCACTGGTAGGAGTTGATGATGATGATGTTTCAACGTCCTCTATCTCCCAATATTTTGATAGATCTGATAAGTTATTTGTTGCGACATGACAATTAAATGTGCGAACATTGCCCGATAAGATCCATCCGAGTGCAGTCTGTTGCGCAATTGGAGCCTGTGCTGGACCCTTGATGAGACCATCCATGATGATTTGAGAATAAATACTCACATCTAAGAGTATATCTATTGGCTTAGACACGTTGTATTCTGGATCTGCTAATTGAAGATGTTGGATATGAGCCCATGATTGTTTTTTGAATGGTGCACCAGGCAAGCTATTGGCGACCTTTGACAGAACCAGTGCTTCTGTGGAAAAATGATAGTCGTCATAGATAGATCTACAGTCGATTGATACCCGTCCTTTGCTTTGCCTAGCACCAGCCCCTATCCCTGTTACTGATGCGTTGTATCGTCGACGCTGCAACCCTAATCGCTGAACAGCGTTTTCCGATATTAATGAAATTTGTGATCCTTGGTCTAGAAGTGCCCTAAGGGTTATGTAGCTGCCGTCAGAGCACTTGACCTTGATTGAAAGGGTGGTTAACAATAACTCTTCGTCCTCCCCTGCGACATGATTAACATTAGGGTGTTTGTTTGACGATTTTGATGATGAAGCGGTCATTATAGATGATGATGGAGCTACTTGAGGAGCTGATTTTGATGATGAAACACACGCTTCATGGAGTATTGTGTGATGATCACCTTGGCAGGTTTTACAACGTTTCGTCGAAGTGCACTGATTTTCATCGTGACTGAATAAGCAATTTCGACAAATGTTTGATTTCGAAACCACTTTTAATTGTACGTCTGATGACATATTCATAAATTTTTTGCATGATAGCAGGTTGCGGGCATGGTTTGAATTGCAAACCGAGCATTTCGAAGTTTGCGTAATGATGGCCTGATAATTTCTATGAGCGAAACTTTTATAATTGTTTTGCTTATTTAGCGATTGATTTGGGTTCCGTTTGCTCGATGATGAAGGTTCCTTATTCGATTTAATGGGCTCGAGAGCAATGAATTTACTCTCTAGAAAAGACATTAACTCCTCCAGCTTTGGTAAGTCACGAGGACTCCTGCGTGCTTCTTTGTATCCAGCATATGTTTCTGGGTCCAACTTTTTGCAGATTAGATGAACCAACAACGGATCCCATGTATTCGTATCAACACCAAGATTGTGTATTGCGTGAATACATTCGGTTGAGGTATCATACAATCTTTTGATGTCTGATGATGTTTGCCTTTGGATGTTTGGTTGGTTTAGAAACATTTCAATGTGATTGGTGAAAAGAAGTTGAGTATTATTGTACCTGTGTAATACAATATCCCACGCGGCATCGTAGTTATCCGATGATATATGGAGGTGGTGAATGAGACGCTCTGCCTCACCCTTAAGTTTTCCCTTAAGATGCTGCATCTTCTGAGCTTTCGTGATAGAATTGTTGTTATGAATTGTCTCGGTGAACAAATCATAAAATGTTGGCCACTGTGTGTAGTTTCCGCTAAATGATGGTATGTCGATGTGCGGGGTTGATCGTTCTAAATGAGTTGTTGAGGAGATTTTCTTATTTAACTCTCGTTTGATGTTTTTGTAGACCAATTCATGTTTGTTGAATTCTTCGTCGTATGATAAGTCACCTCCAGCAAGGATATGATCAATTTGCAAATGTTGCGCATCGATCACGTTCCACTTTGTTTGGATGTTTTTGAGTTCATCCTCAAGCTCCCATTTGTCTGATATCTGATCAATTTTGATACCTTTGATCAGCCGAGTTAATGCCCTAAAGTTAGTGCGTTGCAGTGATATTAGTTCGTCTAACTTGCCATCGAGCTGTGTTGATTTGGTTGATTTTCCGTAAGACGCTATGATATTCCGTACAGCTTGATATTGATCTTTGCCCTTTTGATACGTGTTGTCGAGGAAATAGTCGACTGCCACATCTTTATGCTCCGATATTTTCTTATGGTTTTGTTCGAACTCTCCCCAGAGGACGTCTAGCGTGTCTAAACGTTTCCTGAGGTATTCCGTAGTTTTGCGGGACTCTGAGTCCTTGCTGAAGTTAATCTTGATGGCTGTAAAATTGCGATGATTTCCGATTGACGGGCAATAAGATCTTCCATGATGTAAGCAGGTAAAAGGAACAGTCTTACTTGGAAATATGATGATCCACGTGATGATGAAGCTGACTGCTGACGCTGAACCTTTGCGCGACTCGATGATGAGCTCCACGAAGCCTGGTGATGATGTCACGCAGCGTTCTGCTTACCACAATCACGCTGACGACCTAAGCTAATTGGCTCAGGCCCAGGATGAACGTATGAGAAAAAAGTTTTACACTAAAAGAGTCTACTGGTTTGATCACAGTACCGCGTTCGCGAGTTTTTACTACTGAGCCGTGCGCGCGCTAGCTCGAAGTACCGCGACGTGGTCCTGTTGGTAATCTCGAAGGAACCAAAAAATAATGTAGGGGATCCCTGCACTATTGATGATACCGGGGCGATTCTATTGGGATGATGATGATGATATAAATAAAACCGACCACCGCGAATGTCCGTTGAACACTGATTTATTGAATTAATTTGCTTATACAAAATAATCAACTATAATGAAATGCTGAGCGCACAGAATGCACGGCGCGTGAGTTTGTAAAATAATGTGCGGTTCCGTGCATCCGGCTCGAAGGACCAAAAAATAATGTAGGGGATCCCTGCACTATTGATGATACCGGGGCGATTCTATTGGGATGATGATGATGATATAAATAAAACCGACCACCGCGAATGTCCGTTGAACACTGATTTATTGAATTAATTTGCTTATACAAAATAATCAACTATAATGAAATGCTGAGCGCACAGAATGCACGGCGCGTGAGTTTGTAAAATAATGTGCGGTTCCGTACACCTAGATTATGGTAAATTTAAGCTTATATTTTTGTAGTATAAACAATTGTTGGTTGGCCAATAAAGAAAAATAAAAATAAAAAAAAGTGGAGTTATGATCAATGAGATCTGAGTCTTATAATGTGTTTAGCTATTTTTTAGTTTTTTTTTTTTAAATCATGATAATTGTATTAATCAATAACTTGTTAGTTATTCATGTTAATTTACAATTTATTCATGCTTATTATTTATTAAAAAAAAGTCAAATATTAGTTTTATGTGTTCATGTTTTTTTTTTGTCTTGGTGGAAATAAACAGAGTCATGCTGAATTAAAATGTTAATTTTGTTTTATTTATTCATGATTAACAAACTTATGTTACATTTGTGATATCAGATTCATACGAATCTGACAACAGTCAACTCATTTGATGAACTTCAACGTGACATTTCAATAAATTTCGTTCTTGCCTCAATATTGATATTCGCCGGCATTTTGAGAATACTTAAATATATCGCTATCTATACATATAATCTCACGTCACTAACCAACAACCACAATCTAACGACAACTTGATTTCGATCAAGTTAAATATTCCTAAAACTTCGTCAGTAGTATATTATTGGGCATTCTAGACCACTTTCAGCGAATCGCTCGGCGAGTACGCCTCGCTGCCGAAAGTGGTCTAGAACGCCCAATAATCGGTAATCGACTCAACTCGTTCATTTGTTCACTCGTTCGAGTATTTAAAGCATTCTAAATCCACCTATCGTTCGGCGAAGTAAACAGTGGTATAGAACGCTCAATAATCGACCGATGAGCGTTCGAGGTTTTCTCAATTCGCATTAAAGAAACGCGAAATCTGTTAGTGCTTCAGTTTATAAATGATGTTGTAATAAACACATGCACTCATTGTTAATCAGTTTGTTGACAACAGTAATCATGAAAGGACCACGGGCAAAAATGTATGGAGGCTGCACCATCGCTCAACAGCGATGAAACCTATCCCAAATGAAAGCTTTGAGGATGTTATGCATTTCTTATTATGGCAGCTAAGTCGAATTCGAGCGCCAACAAGGTGATTTCGAGCATTGAAAAATTTTTCCATTACCTAAACCTAACCTGTGGCAATATTCTCCAAGGAGTTTGAAACAGGTGTCATTCGAAGCGTGTGGTAGATGCGATATACTTTTACTATGGCGACATTCTTCAAATGTCTAAGGTTTACCTGAAATATCTGAAAATGTCAACCTAACCTAACTTGTGGCAATATTCTCCAAAGGATTTAAAACAGGTGTCATTCGAAGCGTGTGGTAGACACGATATACTTTTACTAAGGCGACATTCTTCAAATGTCTAAGGTTTACCTGGAATATCTGAAAATGTCAACCTAACCTAACCTGTGGCAATATTCTCCAAGGGATTTGAAACAGGTGTCATTCGAAGCGTGTGGTAGACACAATATACTTTTACTATTGCGACATTCTTCAAATGTCTAAGGTTTACCTGGAATATCTGAAAATGTCAGCCTAACCTAACCTGTGGCAATATTCTCCAAGGGATTTGAAACAGGTGTCATTCGAAGCGTGTGGTAGACACGATATACTTTTACTAAGGCGACATTCTTCTAATGTCTAAGGTTTACCTGGAATGTCTGAAAATGTCAACCTAACCTAACCTGTGGCAATATTCTCCAACAGATTTGAAACAGGTGTCATTCGAAGCGTGTGGTAGACACGATATACTTTTACTATGGCGACATTCTTCACCTGTGTTAGAGAACAACCGTTAACCCGTTCAACTGCGGGTCTCGACCTGGGTTTAGAACTCCCCCATTTTTTTGGACAAAACGTACTTGAAACAGTTGATACAAGACGCGCCGCCGTCTTGATTCTATTTCGATGGGAATAATCTATTACTTTATACCTAATATAAAGTTGAAAATCTATCAAAGATATAGTAATAATCGTTTTCGTTTTTCTACTAGTATTTACTAGATTTTCAACTTTATGCGATGGGATAGCAACTGCTGAACGCTGAGCGACAATCATTAAGATTGTCGCTTGCCGTTTGGCTACAGACTCTGGACTGTTTACGGCGGCTGAAACAATGCGTCGTCTGTATCTACCCCTAGCTGTTAGGGCTCATGTACACGACGCCGCCGCCGCGCCGCCGCCGCGCCTCTACCGCGCCTCTAGGCTGTGTACACGGTCGCTACCGCGCCGCCGCCGCGCCGCCGCCGCGCTGGCACCGCGAATCCAATTCGATAGTGTTTTATTTATCTGAAAAAGGAGGTTTCTCATTTCGGCCATAATGTTTTTTTTAATGTTTATTCGCGGATTACTTCTTTGTTCATGAACCGGTTTTGATGATTCTTTTTTTGTTGGAAAGCAGATATTTCTTACTATTTAGCTCCACTCGATTTCTCTGGTCTTCCATCATCAAACCCTAATCTCCATATCATGGAACCGCCTTTGAAATACCTTCTTTCCAACAAAAAAAGAATCATCAAAACCGATTCATAAACGAAGAAGTTATCCTTGAATTATCAAAAAAAAAAACATTATATGGCCGCAATGAGACATCTCCTTTGTTAGATAAATAAAACACTAGCGAATGGCATCGCGGCGGCGGCGCGGCGGCGGCGCGGTAGCGACCATGTACACAGCCTAGAGGCGCGGTAGCGGCGCGGCGGCGGCGCGGCGGCGGCGTCGTGTACATGAGCGCTTAGTTAGCTTCCTTTACCTTTCAGTAGTTTTATTCTGGGACATTACGTTTCGGAATAGGTATATAGGTACAATAAAACAAAATATTTTAAATTATACTTTATACACTGGTTTAAAATTCAATAACATGGAAGTCAAAGTCGCGAAGTGAATTAAAAATCAAAACCAAAGTATTCTGAGGTGAGATGTCAGATTGAGAAGAGCAGAGATAGAACTGCTTAAACATAAACTTACATGACGTATATTATACGTCATGTAAGTTTATGTTTAATAAGTGCAAGAGTTTGCCAAGGACATCTGGGTAGCTACTATTAGAACTTGTTGATTGACCATTGCAATAATACGCATAACTTTTATGTACGACACCTGTTTCAAATCCCTTGGAGAATATTGCCACAGGTTAGGTTAGGTCGACATTTTCAGATATTCCAGGTAAACCTTACACATCTGAAGAATGTCGCCATAGTAAAAGTATATCGTGTCTACCTCACGCTTCGAATGACACCTGTTTCAAATCCCTTGGAGAATATTGCCACAGGTTAGGTTAGGTCGACATTTTCAGATATTCCAGGTAAACCTTACACATCTGAAGAATGTCGCCATAGTAAAAATATATCGTGTCTACCTTACGCTTCGAATGACACCTGTTTCAAATCCCTTGGAGAATATTGCCACAGGTTAGGTTAGGTAATGGAAAATTTTTTCGGTGCTTGAAATCATCTTGTTGGCGCTCGAATTCGACTTAGCTGCCATAATAAGAAATGCTTAACATCCTCAAAGCTTTCATTTGGCATAGGTTTCATCGCTGTTGAGCGATGGCCCAAAATGACGCAAGGTCCTTTGTAAAACAACCACAATCGCTGCATGTAAGCACTATTTGCGGTGATTTTTGTAAAACTAGATCTCGCCATGGAGAATTGTTACCTAATTCAGTACGATGTATCATTTGCGGACCATCGAATTGTGGAAAAACAAATTTACTTATTGGACTTCTTATACATGAAAATGGTTTACGGTTTCAAAATGTTTATGTCTATTCAAAAACCCTACACCAACCAAAGTACATTTTTTTAGAAAGAGTTTTACAACGGGTACCAATTATCTCATTCCAGAAATATCAAGGGAATGAGGAAGTTATAAGCGTTCAGGACGCTAAACCCAACTCTGTGATTATATTTGATGACGTTGCTTGCGAGAATCAAACTAACATGCGTGATTATTTTGCAATGGGAAGGCACAAACACATCGACTGTTTTTATCTCAATCAAACATATAGCAAAATCCCTAAACAGTTAGTAAGAGATAATGCTAACTTAATTATATTATTCAAACAAGATGACATTAACTTGAGGCATGTTTACGAAGAACATGTTAACACTGATATGACATGGCTTGAATTTCGTGAAATGTGTTCTAAAATATGGAGGGAGCCCTTTAATTATGTTGTAATTAATAAAGATTGCAACAAAAATAACGGATGCTATAGAAATAAATTTGACACTTTCGTAGTCTTTGATTAGAAATGTAATATTTAAGATATGGTACTTACATGATATCATTATTCCTTGGTCAACTCTTCATCGTTAACTATTATAGTCCGCAAAATCGTAATAATGGAAAAAACACTGAAAAGACAAATTGTTGATGCTGCAGAAGCTGTGAAGAAAAAAGTACGAAAGATGCGAGATTTGGAGACTGAAAATAAGCAAGCATTGGAATCAGTTTTTAGACCTGTAACAGAGTCTCTTAATTTTTTAGCTGACACCAATAAGCAAACTGACCCCTTGCGATCTAAAGAAGTTGAAGAAACAGAAGTTCCGTTTAAAACCAATTCTTTACAGAAAGACAGTTCTAATAACGAAGAAGATAGTAATGTAGAAGAAAATGAATGTGATTCCGACAGTGATGAGTCGTATCAATCATTAGGAGACAATAATCAAGAGCGTAATACATCATCCTGGTCAGTATCTACAGAAGCACTAACAGATATTCCATTTGGTGTTCGAGCGGAGCGAGGACAATTGATGTTAGGTTCTGCTGTCATAACGATCAGCGATGATTACATCACCGTTAGTGGACGGAAATATCGAAGTACTCCAGGACTGAAACAATTATTATTGAAAAGGACGTAGATTTAAGCACAGTTACAGAGTCTGATAAGCAAAATTATAAAATGATGTTGATTGCCACAAACGCACATCGTCGAGACTTTGACTCAAACAAACCGATAAAAAGTAATAAGGGACAAAAATATTTGCAAGTTATAAAACCTCTTTTCAAACTTCCGAATACTATTCAAAACAGTCAAGCAAAGGGGAAAGGGCTACCCTTGACAAAAATGTGGAAAAAAAATATAGATTTTGTTTATTGGGATGATCCTAATGAACTTGTGGATAGGTTAAAATTATTAATTGCATCTCGAGACGCTGGTAACACTGGATTAGACAACGAAATTATATCTATTATTGAAGAACTGCGTGAAAGTAATATTATTAAGTAATAAATAATTGGTATAAATTTTTCACCGTTCATTTTATTATCAACCTTTAAATATAGTACACCTTAAATATGAATGTAGATAAATTTGGACACCATATTCATAAGAGAATGCGTTTCTCTGAATTATTAGAGTTCAATGAAAATGCATTGCCAAAATCTGAAAGTGGCGATTTTGATTTGAAAAATCAAGATTAAGAGGAATTAGATCTCCTTTAGACATAGATGATGCTGTAAACAAGGATTACGTCGATCGATTGCGCGATCAGATAATAAAGGAACAGAATAGAATGATTGGATTGTTGCGTGCTCAAATCATAAAAGATGTACAAATAACAGTCCAAGCCACTTTAAAAGCGAAGATACCTGAAGTTTTAGTTCAGTTGGAAGATAAGTTTTATAACAAAACAGAAGTCCAAAAATTACTTGAAAAAACTCCGTGATGGCGAAGCAACAAATTGTTAATGAACTTCACAAAGCAGCACGAAGAAACTTTGTTAGACGTTCAGTTATTTTAAAAGGCATTGATGACTTATGGCAAGCTGATCTGATAGATATGCAAAATCTCAAAAAGTTTAATAAAGGATATAATTATATTTTAGTGGTAATTGATTGTTTCTCAAAGTATACCTGGACAGAACCACTAAAATCCAAATGTAAACTTGATGTTACTCGTGCATTTGAGCGAATACTAACTACGAGTAATCGAAAACCTGATCATTTACAAACAGATTCTGGAACGGAATTCTATAACGTAACATTCCAAAAGCTTATGAAGAGCTACAATATTAACCACTACTCTTCCTATTCTACCAAGAAAGCTTCGATTGTAGAACGGGTTATTAAAACGATTAAAAATAAATTGTATAAGTACTTTAGTCTCATTGGGAATTACAAATGGTTAGGTTTACCATTAGAAGTCATTCTAAAAACCTATAATTGTACAAAACATCGTACAATCAAATTGAAACCATTCGAAGTAAATAAGTTGAACGAGTCAAAGATAAGAGAAAATATTAAAAAAACTCAGAAACTTACTTCACGCCGATGTCAACCTAAGTTCAAAGTAGGTGAAAATGTTCGAATCAGTAAATACAAACATATTTTTGATAAAGGTTACACGCCTAACTGGTCAACTGAAATATTTACTGTTAAAAAGATTAATAAAACCATACCAGTAACATATCATTTAGAAGATCATCGAAAGCAAACCATTAGAGGATGTTTCTACGAACAAGAACTTCAAAAAACTAGCTATCCAGGTGTCTATTTGATAGAAAAGGTTCTTAGAAGGAAAGGAAATAAAGTTTACGTGAAATGGCTTGGCTTAAGCAACGAAGAAAACAGTTGGATTGATAAAGATGCAATTATGGGTTAGGATTACGAATATATAACCGTGTTCGTAAGGAGTTTTTCATTCATCACACTTTTCACTATGCAAGGCGATGGACTAGTTAATAGTGTGATTAATAATCTGCCGTTCGAACTTCATTTGCCTGGTTATAACTATTGCGGACCGGGAACAAAACTCGAGAAGCGATTGTTGCGAGGCGATCGAGGTGTGAATAAACTAGACGAAGCTTGTATGCATCACGACATTGCATATGCAAATCACACAGACTTATCTAATCGTCATAAAGCGGATTTACAACTTTTAAACATGGCCAAACAAAGACTAAAATCAAAAGATGCAGGGAAAGGTGAAAAACTTAGCTCATGGATAGTGAGTAAAGTAATGAAAGCTAAACTAAAGTCGGGTGCCGGCATTAAAACATTCAATGCTTTTGTGTCAAAAATTAAGTCAAAAATTAAGAAACTAAAACCTAAAAATAGTAAAACATTAATCAACATTGCTTACTCAGCTGCGAAAAAGATATTCCCAGACATTCAGAAGATTCGCATACCACGAGTTATACCCATACCAAAGACAGGAGGAGTCTTACCTTTAATTCCAATTTTCGCTGGATTATCGGCTTTAGGAAGTTTAGCAGGCGGTGCAGCTGGTATTGCAAAAACCGTAAACGAATACAAGACAGCTCAAAAAAGCTTGCAAGAATCAGAACGAAACAATAAGACCATGGAAGCTTTAGCGTTGGGTAAAGGGTTGTATATCAAGCCTCATAAAAACGGTAAAGGGCTGTTTATAAAATGTTCAAAAAACTAAATAAAAAGCTGCCTAATCGTCCTTTAACTAATATCGATATCAGTGAGCATGCACGTGACATCCCATACTTTCGAGGAGTCTATATGAAGGATCGGTTACCAAGAACACCAAAACGCATTGAATGTGCTATCGTCAACTTAGACGATTCACGAAATGAAGGAACGTATTGGGTAGCTTATGCTAAAATAAACAATTATTGTGAATACTTTGATAGCTTTGGGGATTTGAAACCTCCGATGGAATTAATGCACTTTAAAAATTGTAACGTTTTTTATAACTATACTAGATTTCAACAATTCAATACAGTAAACTGTGGACACTTATGTTTAGAATATCTACGGAAGTTTTGGAATAAATACGTATAAATATTATGTATTTCTTTTATTTCAATCATTTTCATCATGTCACTCACCTTGTCGATAACTGCAAACTCGTCCGATTTATGTACATATTATCCTAATACATTACAACTTTATGGATCTTATGAGTGTGCCTTATTGCATTTCTCAACATTTAATTCAATTCCAAACATTGACGAAACGAATAATAAGTTATATTACGGGTCTAACGAAGTTCTTGAAATACCTGAAGGCACTTATGAATTACAAGATATCAGCGATTATTTAAAATCGGAAATAAAAGATTGTTCAATAAAAGTACAGTGTAATAACAACACTCTAAAAACTTTGATATACTGTACCAAAGATATCAATTTTACTAAAGAAGGAACTTTTAGGAGATTATTAGGGTTTAATAAACAGATTTTAAAAGCCAATAAATGGCATGTGTCTGAGTTACCAGTCAACATTTTGCCTACGACTGTGATCAGGATAGAATGTGACATTGTAAGTGGTTCATACATAAACGGAAAACCCAGTCACATTATACACGAATTCGCACTCAATGTGCCACCTGGATATAGAATTATAGAAATTCCGAAAAACGCCATATACTTTCCAATCAACCAAAACAACATAAGCTGTATACATATCAGGCTATTAGATATAAACAATCGATTAATTAACTTACGTGGTGAAGAAGTGCAGTTATATTTACACCTTAGAAGAAAAAATGATTGACTACAATAAAAATGTGCATCATCAAATTGAGAAGGCCAGTTCGACTAAAGTGATCAAGCAAATAAGACCTCGGTCTAAGAAAAAAATTAAATTAACAAGAGAAAATAAGGAATTTCTTAAAGCAATTGGTTTGCTAAAATGAATATCTTAGATGTTTTATCTGCTCCAACTTACGACAACACTGTTGAGGGATTGAATTTCATTCTTACAAACCCTACGTAACAAGCTTCAACAGGAACGATGAAATCCGTATACCAATTAATCAACAGGATCTGTATATATTACCGTCAGCAAGCACTTTGTATTTGGAAGGAACTATAATCGTTAGCAAAAAAGATTCAAAAGATAAAGCGAGTAGTGTTTCTTTAACAAATAATTTTCTACTCTACCTGTTTCAAGATATAAGATACGAATTAAATGGAGTGGAAATTGATAAAATAAAAAACGCGGGTGTGACTACTACGATGAAATCATTGGTGTCTATGAATGAGAGTGAATCAAAGATATCTTATGCCTGGGGTTGGAATATCGATGGCATAAAAAATATTAATGGAGGTAATTTTTCTGCTTCCATACCACTTTGTAACATTCTCGGATTTGCAGAAGATTTCAAGAAAGTAGTGATAAATAGTAGACACGAATTGATATTGTTACGAAGCAATACAAACCTTAACGCTGTAAAACTGAATACCGGTGAAGTCGTAGATGATGTTCAGATAAATAAAATTGTTTGGCGTGTACCGCATGTTAAAGTGTCAGATAAAGAGAAAATAAGTTTGTTAAAACTATTAGAGAAAGACCGACCGCTCCAGATGATTTTTAGAAATTGGGATCTGTACGAATATCCCACTTTACCTAAAACAACGAAACATACTTGGTCGATTAAAACTTCATCGCAAATAGAGAAACCGAGATATGTCATTATCGGTTTACAGACAAACAGAAAAAACAATGCAAACTCTGATATGTCTCTGTTCGATCACTGCCATATTCGTGATGTTAAAGTATACCTCAATTCAAATTACTTCCCTTATGAAAATCTTAATGTGAATTTTGCTGATAACAGAATTGCTTTATTATACGAGCAATACACTAGATTTCAACAGTCATATTACGGACGCCGCGCGGAGCCTTTGTTAAGCGAAAAACAGTTTAAGGACCTGGCTCCGCTCTTCGTTATTGACTGCTCCAGGCAAGCAGATAACTTGAAAGCAGGCCCTGTTGTGGATGTAAGAGTGGAAATCGAAACTGATTCGGTTATACCTGATCAAACTTCGGCATACTGCCTTATATTAAACGATTGCATAATTGAGTATAAACCGTTAAGCAACACCGTGAGGAAAATATCATGAATCCTGAAACTATAATAGTAGACGTTCAAGGGTATATGTTGAAGAGGTCCTTAAGGACCTCTTCAACATTTTTATAGTAAAAGAATTAGCTTTGGCCACTCGTGATTACACCCAAACCTTCTTAGTTAAGCCTCCATACTTGTTCAGATACTTAACAAGCAATGAACAGAAACGAGTCAAATGGTTAGAAAGAAACAGAGGCATTTATTGGAATGAGGAAAATATTGACTATAGGGAATTCCATCGTATAATCGTTCCATACTTACAAAATAAAGAAATTATTGTGAAAGGCTTGGAGAAGGCGCAGTGGATAAAGGAGCTATGTGAAAATTGTAAAGTAACAGAACTTGATGAGAGTCTATGTCCTAATTTATCTATTTTGCATGAAAAATACTGTAATAATAATATAGATTCGAATTTAAATTGTAATAATCATTTAAAGCAATGTGCACTTAAAAATGTATTATGTTTGAAAAAATATTTAGAGTGGTAATACTAATTAATATGTAACTAACAAAAGGTTATTGATGGTTTATAAATAATAAATGGTTCTCTGTGTTGTATAACAAGTACTGTGATGGTACCTAACTGTGGGGGAAAAATTGATTTGTAATAAAAATGTATGTTAGGTTTATTAAATAAAACAATAATTTTATTTTAAATATGTGTTTTTTTATTTAATTAGTTAATCTATCTTATTTTTTTTTTTTTATTAGTCTAATTACATTATTCCACAATTAAAATAGTTAATTTAAAAGAGTTTATTAAAAATAAATAATTACAAAAACCACAAAGATTCAGCATACACATAAAATTAAAAATACACAATTATTAAATACAAAAATATAAAATTAAAAATCACTGTCTATCAAAGTTTTTGAAATTTTTTTAACTAAAGATTCCGTATCGTCCATAACACTATCCATAGCATTTTTAACAATGTATTGTGCATTTATTATCACGTTCTCACTCTCACTATCACTGTCACTTGTATTGTTATTGCAAAGATCAACAACTGATATTTTTATCAGTTTTATTCCGCGTCGATGCAGTTTGCTCATCACGAAAGATTTTGTTGGTTGTTTCTTATGGGAAGGCTTTTCCCGACGTTGTCGCCGGGACTTCTTTTCTTTTGGGTTTTGACTGCAGTGAGGGGGTTCGTTGTAAATCATCTCAGAAAGTCCTTCGTAAGGATCCTGAGCATACTGGCTGAACTGAACTTCTGAGTCGCAAATCTGAAACAAAATGATTAACATCTTAATCAGTGACGATATTCGGCGCCTACATTAAGATTTTATATTAACTTTAATATTTAAATAAATACATATTTTACTTACCGATGCCATGATTATGACGTACACTGATAGACCAAAAAACTATAATATTTTATACAAGTACTCGGTGTGAGTAATATTTTATAAATAACCTGAATATGTGATGGTTCCAATAAAGGCGAAGCTTTGTGGAAGCATGTATAGACTTGAACCTCAACAAAATAGCACGCTTGCATTTATAATTATTATTGAAAGTAAATCTTATCTACATACCCATAAGGTATAGCTTTGATGCAGCATGTATAAACTCGAGCCTCAACAAATAGCAAGCTTGCATTTATAGTGTTAATAACATTCACATATCACATTTCACTATTTTAAACTAGCATCGCCCTGCGATGTTACCTACGAATTATTGATATGAACCTAATTCGTTCATAATAATATGATTAGCCATAATTAATTACATACATATAAACAGCTTCGAGTTTGTTTTAATTAATAATATAATGACGAACGTCGAAACGGATGTTATGATCATATTACATTATTTTTATTAATTGATTTATATAATGGTCCTATAATGGTTTTATTATTTTTCAATCCATAAACATAAATATTTATATTGGGATTATTTTTTTCAAAATTGGCTATGTCCGTGAATGTGATGGGAAATGATAGATCATTAATATTTAAAACATCCTGAAAACGAGGATATGATGTAACTCTGTCGGTATGTTGGGTTGCAGGATACAAGGCTGCCACAACACACCAAAGAAAGCAGTACTTGTCGTTGTTCTTAATATTCAAGCAAGCCTTTTTATTTTTTATAAAATTTGGTAAAGGAATATATTTTGATCCACTGAGCGGCTGATATTTATTAATATTTATTTCAAAATAGGAGTTATTCAAAAATGTCCAACCGCTGTCTCTTTCCTGAAACTCTTCTATTTTTTTGAGAAGTAGCGAAATTGTTGATTTAAAAATTGTATCGAAATCGTAATTTAAATTAATAATAAAGTTTTTTGTAGCAAATGATTTCATTTCTTGATGATCGTTTTTAAACAAAAGAAATATCAAAAATAGTTCAAAGTTAACTTTAACAGACGTGTGCCTTTTTAGTGAGTGTTCTATTAGATCCTTGACTTGTTCTCGGATTTTTATTAGAAAACTCTCTGGAAATGTATGAACTAACTCCTCAGTTGCAATAATCCTATAACTTACAATACGTCCTTTGAACGAGGAATTGATTATTTTTATATTACTACTGAAGTGAGCTACGATATTGTTTTTATGTGTATTACTGCGTAAATGACCAGACCACTTACGATTATCTACAGATACATGACATACTGTGCAGTAAGTCATTGTTATTGAGTACACGAATTAGTATTGATGTACAAAGATTAAGTAATAATTATTTTGCAGCGTTTAGACCCAAGTATCAATTATTAAATCGTGTATAACAATATGTTGTTCTTAAATATAAATATATATGTCGGAGAATGAACACAGAAGCACAATATTTTAGAATAACGCCATCTATTATCATGCTGCGGTATCAAAACAAACACAATTTTGGGATCTTTATTCATTATTGTTAATTTAGAATAACGCCATCTATTATCGTTGACCTGGAATCAAAACATTAACGTGATTTAGAATCTCTATTGATTATTGTGAATTTAGAATAACGCCATCTATCTCTCATTGGAGTAACTATTAAGTTAGAATTGACAGATTGTTTAGGAACGTCAAATTAGTCGTAATTTGGAGATGGTTAGCATGGGGAGCAACGGAAACACCGAACGAATAGTCGAGTCAAATGTCGGTGCGGAAGTTAAATCAGCTATTCGACGTTGACAGGTAGTGACGTTGACAGATGTTGGCTAACCTGTGTGGGGTAGGCCACATGGGCGGTCAGTTTAGTGAAGTGAACACTTTGAATCGGTCCGGCAAGCTGGGTAGACATCTTGGTTACTCCGCCATGTTAAACTTCTCGCGTTTCTAAGTTTTTAATCGGGCGATATCTCGGACATCCTTGACTATTTTGTATTCAGTGTGTGTTAGCAAGTAATTAAAAGTGTTAACGAAGATTTTCTGAATGTTATTTCCGATATCCCAACCCCTCTGATAACGAACTCTCCGTTATCAGAAGTGGGATTGGACCACGACGACCCACGTGTTCGAAATAAAAACGCTAACGACGAAAAATGGATGCGTTTGTTGGAACAACGGAACCGCAATTTTCTGATGCTGATTCAAGCTGTGAAAACACCTACCACGTTGTCACATGGTTTTCGTTTACCGAATTTCAATCCTGAGAAACAAAATGTGGATGCACGTGGTTGTGTGACGACTACAGTGATGTGCTTTCGGACCACGACCAACATGGCGGGTGCCCCGCTTATGGCCGCTGTAAGCCGCGCCTTGAAGGGAGGAGATTCTACCTAGCTGCCTACCGTGTCGTTTCCTGCGATAAAGTGGACTGATTTCAAGCGACTTTTTATTGCAAGACACGTGGCTAGCTACAACAAGAGCTGCAGCGAAGCGAATAGTGTTGTGAAGCCTCTGAAGTGTTTTGCCTGCCGCAAGCCGGGTCATTAATCCGTGCACTGCTACCGCAAAGATGTGAAACAGGATACTTCGAAGCACCACAACCACAGCAATAGCAACAACTGCGAGGTTTCATGCATCCGGGGTCGCCTGTTTCCACTGCCACGGCGCGGAGAGAGGAGCGGCGCTGACTCCGGGACGTCGAAGCCTGTTAATGAGGAGAGGGTTGACCTGTGCCTCCTGAGCGCGTCGACTGGGAACCTATCCGGTGAGCAATTTTCATTTTGTTTACGATTCTGGTGCCTTGTGTTCTTTATTAAAGTCTGTACCCCTAGTTTAAACCTAGTATTGAGATTTGTTTTCATGTGTTGCCTGATTGTAGCGGGCACTTGATCGATTGCAGAGAATGCCTGAGGGTTAAGTACCATTTTGAGTTTGATGATAAGTGTGGAATCTTATTTCGGCTGGTCAGACCGTACCAGTAGCTGTTTCGTAGCCGTAGTCCTTATCTGATTGACATCCCGGTGGTGTCCATGGATGCGCGGTGTGCGAGTGGCACTGGCGGAGGTCGTGTATTGTGCGTTCATGCTGAACGGTGTGAAACAAACAGAAGTTTGTTGGTGGGGCTAGTGTTAGCCATAGGCCACGAATTTGATTCCTGCTTTTTGATGATTAGTTTCTTGCATTGTAATGGTACAACTGCAAAGGTACTGCTCTAGGATTTTCGATGGATAGTGTTTGATCTTAAACTTTACTTGGCTGTCTCTGGTTAAGCGGTAGTGACGTAATTGCTGGTTAAGCAATTGTTGTGTAATCGCTGGTTAAGCGGATTACTTGGGCTTTCGCTGGTTAAGCGTTAGCTGTTGAATCGCTGGTTAAGCGAGTTGAGTTGACTATCGCTGGTTAAGCGTTAGTGGTGTAATCGCTGGTTAAGCGGATTACGTTGGCTTTCACTGGTTAAGCGTTAGCTGTTGAATCGCTGGTTAAGCGAGTTTTGTTGACTATCGCTGGTTAAGCGTTAGTGGTGTAATCGCTGGTTAAGCGGATTACGTTGGCTTTCACTGGTTAAGCGTTAGCTGTTGAATCGCTGGTTAAGCGAGTTTTGTTGACTATCGCTGGTTAAGCGTTAGTGGTGTAATCGCTGGTTAAGCGGATTACGTTGGCTGTCGCTGGTTAAGCGTTAGCTGTTGAATCGCTGGTTAAGCGAGTTGTGCTGACTATCGTTGGTTAAGCGTTAGTAGTGTAATCGCTGGTTAAGCGGATTACGTGGGCTTTCGCTGGTTAAGCGTTAGCTGTTAATTCGCTGGTTAAGCGAGTTGTGCTGACTATCGTTGGTTAAGCGTTAGTAGTGTAATCGCTGGTTAAGCGGATTACGTGGGCTTTCGCTGGTTAAGAGTTACCTGTAAAATTGCTGGTTAAGCGTGTAATGATGTAGACTTTCGCTAGTTAAGAGTTAGCTGTTGAATCGCTGGTTAAGGGTGTTATGTGTGCTTTCGCTGGTTATGCGTTAGAGGGTTAATATCGCTGGGTAAGCGTTATTATTATCACTGGTTAAGTGATGGGATTTGTAACGCTGGTTAAGCGCTACAATGTTAAATACTGGTTAAATACTTCAGTGACTGTGGGTAAGAAGTGATGCATGGTGCTGGTTATGTGCTGTGGATATGTTTGGTAGAGTCATAATGCTTTCTTAATTTTATGCCAATGTCTATTATGTGCCTTATTCTTTCATTTTAGTTTGTTTTGTTTTGGTTTGGCAGTAGTCAACTTAAAATTTAAATTATCTAGCATAGTAAGAGTTTTCTTATAATCTGTAACGTTATAGGAAAAATAAGATAGCATGTTGAACAAACCTTTTTGAAATTATTTTGATAAAGGCTCGAAATGATTTGAAGACCGGATGGAGGTCGATTGATTTCATGCTTATGACCCGATGGAGGTTATAATGTGTGATGGTGAAGGCCGGATGGAGGTCAGAGTATGAGCGCTGCAAAATATTTTAATGAGTTTCCTATTATTTGAATGAGTATGGGTGTTGTTCGACATGTCAGCTTTTAGAGAAATAGTTTGTTTGATTTTTATTAGACCCTGTAATTATTTGATGAGAATACCTTTTCCATTTGGGTCAGGAATGGCCGAACGGTTAGAATGATTACTGTTCGAGATTTTTTTCTCATTCCAGATTTCTCACACGAGGATGTGATGTCTCACACGAGGACGAGTGTCTCACACGAGGACGTGTGATTGTCAGAATGGCCGTGTCGGAGAATGAACACAGAAGCACAATATTTTAGAATAACGCCATCTATTATCATGCTGCGGTATCAAAACAAACACAATTTTGGGATCTTTATTCATTATTGTTAATTTAGAATAACGCCATCTATTATCGTTGACCTGGAATCAAAACATTAACGTGATTTAGAATCTCTATTGATTATTGTGAATTTAGAATAACGCCATCTATCTCTCATTGGAGTAACTATTAAGTTAGAATTGACAGATTGTTTAGGAACGTCAAATTAGTCGTAATTTGGAGATGGTTAGCATGGGGAGCAACGGAAACACCGAACGAATAGTCGAGTCAAATGTCGATGCGGAAGTTAAATCAGCTATTCGACGTTGACAGGTAGTGACGTTGACAGATGTTGGCTAACCTGTGTGGGGTAGGCCACATGGGCGGTCAGTTTAGTGAAGTGAACACTTTGAATCGGTCCGGCAAGCTGGGTAGATATCTTGGTTACTCCGCCATGTTAAACTTCTCGCGTTTCTAAGTTTTTAATCGGGCGATATCTCGGACATCCTTGACTATTTTGTATTCAGTGTGTGTTAGCAAGTAATTAAAAGTGTTAACGAAGATTTTCTGAATGTTATTTCCGATATCCCAACCCCTCTGATAACGAACTCTCCGTTATATATAATAATATACCTTTCATTCAGATTTACAGCTTCGAAAATGCGTTAGAACCACTATAAATAAAAATCTTGATCAGTTGTAGCTCCCGTTCCTCATTTGTTGTTTTGTTTGTTTGGATCATATTGCATACATCCTTATTCTGGAAATAAAATGCAAAGATTTATTAGATAGGTACTTAGATTAATAATTCAACAAAAACTTACAGTTAACTTACATACATAATATATTTACCTGTTAATTATTTGATCTTACGCACTTGTAGAAATTACCAAATAATAATTATGTGCTTCTAAATATTTTCCTTAAGAATAAATCTTCAATCTCATCGTCTTGGTACAATAATAATTGTAAATTGTTATGCATGTGTAGCTGAAAAAGAATAAAAATATTGTTATTTAAATTATAAATAAAATAACCATAAAGTATCAAAATAGATTATTATAAATGATTTATTAAAATAATAATTACCTGTTTAATGTTCATAATTTTAATATTACATTTGTAATATTATATATTTAGTAGTGACATTTATTTATCGAAATACCTAAAACGTATTTACTATTTCAGAATATTCCACCACGTCAATCGTTCGTAATAAGACTGTTGCTACATATCAACTTTCAGCGTTTCCGATGTATTGCGAAATTTGTAGTCAGTTATTTTACACAGGGCTGTCATTATACTGCTTAAATTTGTATGAAAATTGTAACGAAATGGTGTGTAAACCCTGAGTGTTAATTCGATGCATCAGCAATTAGCAGTACTTTAGTTTGCCATACATCTACTTTTTCTTTAAATACGACCAAATAAAAAAGTTCCATCGCACATTAAAACACAAAGATTTAAGTATCTTTTCATGTTAGACATTTCCAGCACTTATAAGTCACTACGTATTTCATTAAAGATCATTGCAATTGTTCCAAGTGAACTAAGTAATAGTAAATTGATGACTCCGGACTTCAGTGGTACACTCGTGATCCGCAATCGGTAAATTGCTGTACTCAGTCAGTAAAGTCAGTGTCGTCAACCGCTAGTACACCAACACCAGTTGAAATCATCGTGTCTGCTGGCGCTGCTATCGTCTTGAAGTTGAGTAAGTCCTCTACAAGTCAAGGAAAAAATGTGAGTATAAATATTCGAACTCTTCTGACTCCGAACTTCAGAACCACCGCTTTTTTAATTTATTTTATTTAAACGTATGTGTCACTTTTTTGAACAGGTCCTGATTCTGAGGGTTCATTCTATCAAACACCGCCAACCATTGAACGAAAAACGAAAACTGTCGTAAACCTACATAAAATGGAAAACGCAAATCAAAATCGGACCGTCCTAGGTAAATTACATTATTATTATTTTCCTACATGTTTCATCAAGTAAGTTACAATAATGTTTTACGTGTTTCACTATGTTTGTCTCATCAAGTCTCATGAGTGTAGTGATTGTTGTCGTTACTGTTAAGTAGTACTTACAAGAATAGAGCATTAGAAAGTATTTCTCAACGAATAATATTCTTTAGGTTTTATACTCATCGAGTGGAAAAGCCTTATTAAAATCAATTCATGTTCACCCAGTTCAGTATCCAATATAATTAGGCTTGTAATTAGTAAATTAACCAGGTTACCATAAGTAGGTATGTTGTTTAAAAATTTTTAAATAGTGTAATTGGTTTCTGTCGACTTTTTAAATAATTAAATTTAACAAGTTGTTCTCTATTTACAGTAAAAAGGCTACGAGTTCAGCGATATATTCGGTATCAGCAGACCGGCGCGGAAGTCGGAGAGGGATTATCGGGTCAAGGCAAGCCTGTTGTCGAACCGAGTGGCTAACGGGTGCGAGCGACGCACAGCTCACACCAAGGGCGAATATACATTTCAAGGTGTACCGAGCTGACGACCGCGCAACACCGACTCAAAAAGGGCACTGGTACGAATCAACTCCAGGCGGACACTGACTCTCCTCAGTGGAAAAAAGTCTGCAGGACTTTGTACGTTCTACAGATGTATTATTCCCTGACAAACCGGTTTTTTACGATAAGTAAATAAATATGGTTTTATTTCAATAATTGTTTCTTTTATTTCCCTTGTATGCATACCCACACTTCATTTCTCACACATCTCACACAGACATAATTAAGTATGATATTATTTTATGTGTATACACAGTAATACCACTGTTTAGCTAGAAAAACACGAAACACATATCAATAACACGTGGCATTTTATAAACCGTACCACTACCACTATTTTGCATTGCTAACTACTGATCGAGTCGACCGTTCACGATTGGGCATTCTGGACCACCGGAGCGATGGCGAAGCCGAGCGAAAAGTGGTCCAGAATGCCCAATAATATACTACTTTCGTCTACCTCACAGAAATTGTGAACAAACGATTATAATCATATTTCTGTCCCAGTACAATATTGCTAACAATTGAGTAAATATTTAGTGGCAAAAATATCACTGCGAGAGGTTCCAACTCACGCCTTGCCGTTCACCGCAACGTCAGGCGGTACGCTTTACCACTGGACCAAGTGGACACATACTATACACGTTGAAACTTGATGAATCCTGATACAATCAGTTTGATGATGAATGTGTCTCTTAAAAATAGAAGGTCATAAGTCAAACTAAACGCCAAGCTAATTGACTTTAAACTCTAACCACTTTTGAACGCCTACTGTACATTGCGCTTCTCGAAGTTTCTTTCAAGATGGCAATTGTTGCTCAGCAGTAATTGGCATCTGAACAAAATTACTATTAGAAACGCAATGTAATGTACTTGTGCATAAAATGCTTAAAAATAATATCTAAGGGGCAGTTTAGTTAAACAAACGTTTTATTTAACTTCTTTATTAATTTATGCTACTATGACTTATTTTACATGACGTAATTATGTGTTTATTAATTTGGGACAAAACATGTTCACAATTCACAAGTATGTTTAGGTACTATGCAATTCAACTAAGAACGAGAGACTTCAATATTAACACTTACGCTTTAAATAAAACTATTACATATGAAAATAACTATAGGAAGATTAAAGTTAATAACATTAAAACCGCCATCGTGCGTGTCGAGGCCAAGCACAGTGTAGGGTTCCGTATTTGCCCATCAAATTCCATGCTCTAACTAAACTGATTTAAATTTAATTAGAAAGAACGAATTTTCAAAATCGGTCCAAGTCTTGAGAAATCAGGAAAATACATAAGAAAAAGATTACGACAATTTAGAACCTCCTCCTTTTTTTGAAGTTAGTTACAGAATAGTTGACGATAAAAACTGCTTATCCCAAAATATGCAAGAACTATTAAAGCTTAAAAATAAAGTTACAAATGAAACATTTGCAGTTGAAGAGCATAATACATTTTGTTTAAGAAATATATTAGCCAAGTACAGTAGGCGTTAAAAGTGGTTAGGCACGATTTAAAGCAAGTAGCTTGACGTTTAGTTTGACTTATGACTTCTATTTTTAAGAGACACATTCATCATCATACTGATTGTATAGGATTCATAATTTCAACATGATAGTATGTCAACTTGGCCCAGATGGTAAAGCGTACCGCCTGACGTATGCGGTGAACGGCATCGGCGTGAGTTCGAAGATCTCGCAGTATATTTTTTTGAAGTTTTTACTAATTGTTAAATATTGTTAATGGGACAGAATATGATTATAATCGTTTGTTCACAATTTTTGTGAGGTAGACGAAGTTATAGGAATATTTAACTTGACCGAAATCAAGTTGTCGTTAGATTGTGGTTGTTGGTTAGCACGTGTGATTATATGTATAGATAGCGATAGCGATATATTCAAGTAGAGTCAAAATGCCGGCGAATATCATATTGAGGCAAGAACGAAATTTATTTAAATGTCACGTTGAAGTTCATCAAATGAGTTGACTGTTGTCAGATTCGTATGAATCTATATCACAAATGTAACATGAGTTTGTTATTTAATAAATAAAACAAAATTAACATTTTTTCAGCATGACTTTGTTTATTTCCACCAAGACCAAAAAAAAAACATAAACACATAAAACTAATATTTGACTTTTTTTTAATTAATAAGCATGAATAAATTAAATTAACCGTGAATAACTTTTATTGATTAACATATTATCATGATTTCAAAAAAAAAAAACTAAAATTAGCGACACATTATAAGACTCAGATCTCATTGATCATAACTCCACTTAGCCCAACAGCTATCAGTAATAAAATGTAAATTAAAAAATTCGAAGTGACAAACGACAAAGATGAAAATAAATAGAAAATACTTAATTTACGCTTTTTATTTGGGCAGAGCTTTCCCTTACAATTATCGTTATAAACAGACACACCAAAATCACTGCTCCTCGCTTTTATATAGCTCGCCGGCTGGCGGCTATTTCACCCCCTCCGCTCAGAATTTGGCGGGGATGGCTCACGTGGTAGGGCAGTGACGTGGCGAGCTGGACTGCTGGCTGGCTGGCTGGCGTTGGCAGGCTTGCCTGGCTTGGCTGGCATCGCTGGCGACATCTGGCGTTACAATCGGCCATCCTGGAACAATTGCTCCCGCAATGGGAACAACAAAACAGTGATTACAAGTCAGCTCAGAGCAAATGGCATATCGATAACATGGACTATAATTTAGCTGTCTAGGAGATCTACGAGATCTTCGTTTTCCTACTGTTGATTCACACTACTGGCGCTATCGGGTATAAAAGCAATGCTACGATATGGTCGTAATAAATCAGCGCATATTGGGCCTGTGAACTTCTTGTATCCTCTAAGACATTTATATATTACAGCTATTATATATTACCTAAATCCTTAGGCAATAACACATGGGCCAGAATATAGATCATCTAACTTAGAATTAACCACGGGCTGGAATTAACCTTATTGCAGCAAGGAGTTTGAGCCTGGCAACAAAGTACGTACTTACTAACTGTACCTAATCGCTTTTTTTTGTAAATTGTGCTATTTTTACGCCTTTTATCGCAGTTACGTTTCATTTTCTTGCTAGCTGTTCTAATTCGATTATAATATAGCCCTATTGCGTCTAGATCGCACTGACTCATAAACCAACCAGGGATGGAAACATCACATTCAGATCTACCTACACGAGCAAACATTAACTCGTATAAATTATAGCCTGCTAAATCATTAACAGTATTATTAATACTCCATATGACTTTGGTAAACTATTGTCCCAAATAAGAGAGGCCTCGCTAGGTTCCGTGGCTCTCAACGCATCGAGAATTGTGCAATTAGAGCGTTCTACCTGCCCATTACACCTAGGCCACGCAATAGCTGTTAACATGTATTTAACTACACACGTACAACAATAGACAAACCTGTAATTTATCTAGTAAATTGTAAAAAAAAGCAAAATTTGTGAACCTCACCAGGTAAAACATGTACGGACAAACTAAATTATAAGAACTTGCATGCTTAATTTGTGTGTAAACGCATGTTTTGAACAAATAAAATATCTTTATCTTTAACTGTTTTTCTGTTGCGAACTTCTTAAAGTATCTACTGGTAAAGGCCTTACCATGGACAGAAACTACGTGATCTGGGAAACTAAGTAAACTAGAAATGCGTTTAAACTCTAATAATCACAAAAACTGAATAAACCTTAGTTTAAACCTGGACTACCAAGTTCAGGCTTGTCTGCGGAACCGCGGTTTAAATTTCTCCGTATACAAAACATAGATTAAACCCTGACCTGACCTAGTGCCGTTTTTTTTTTTGAACCATTGTCTAAACAATTAAATCTACAATTTTTAAATACATTTTGGCTGAAATTAACATAAAATCAACAACACAATGAAAAAGTTACTATCAGAAACTTTCACACACATTTGACAGCTACTACTGTTAGACCATGGTTTATCACAAAACCACGACATGTAATAACGTTTGTGCAAACCGTTTTACGAGATTCAATCCTGGGTTTTTAGTTAAACCCTTTTTTTTTACGCGCTTTTATTTTGTAATAAGACGGTAATTGTCTTTACAGAATTGACAATACGTGTAGGCTCAGAAACAACGAATTTAGAGAAAGAATTTGTCAAAACTAACACTTATTGGCACCCCTTTTTAATTTTGCTCAAAAGGGCTCAAATTATCGATGTCTACCATTTTCATTGGTTTAGTAGGTTTAGGGATTCGATGTAATTTGCCTTCTTTTCAACCGTATTCTCTTTTATCGTACGCACAATGTAAACACGACGTCACATATTTCCTATATGTAATGGCCATCGTTTTGATGCATTTGAAATATTTTCTACGCGCGAAATTTGGCACAACTGATCGGTTATCGTAAAGCGTTTTACGAGACAGCCCATAATTATTTACAGTATCACTATCTGTGCACCCACTTTACAATAGATCAATATACGTTGCACTCTTCGAAACCAACAGTTTACTTTTAAACGGAACACATTAACGGCATCTATCGGATTCCTGCACAAGGCGTTGATATGCTCTAAGCGCTTACCTGGTCTATAAAATAGTCAACGGCAATTTTGAAGTCTCGAATTGAAAGTCACCAGTAGGCAATGCGTGCAATAAGTTAGTCACGTTAGTCATTGTATCGCGAACTGCACTACAATCCGTAATTACACGGACATTTTTACACAACACAGATTCTAAAACTTCGTAATAACGCTGTGAAAAACACTTTTTTTTTTTTTACTTGTAACGCAACTAAAATACAAGACAGAGCTCAAACTACCGCCTATCCGTATTAGTAAAAGAATACTTGCTATGGGTAACTTGCATGCATCCGTGTGAATTTCTATTGGCAAAACTAAGATTTTATACCATACCCACATCTCATTTTTTTTTTTTTTTTTTTATATTCCGTTAGTGGACGAGCCATTATTGCAAAATTATGGATGAACTTCCTAAAGTAGCTACATAGTCCAATGAACTGACGCACTTTGTGTATGTTACTCAGAACGGGAAATTGAGACACAGCTGCAAACTTAAATTCACCCGGTTCAATGCCATGAACATAATAATTCATCACTAAATAACACAGCTAAATAAGAAATCCTGTTTTGTAAAAATTTACATTTACCCACATGTACATAATTAAATAAAAATTCTGCGTTTGACCCCGACCATTTGACGACATTATTGGAGTTACTTTTATTTGATAATTTACTTTGAAATTACTAAACTATCTACGAACTTGTTAATTCAGCGCATAAAAACTGAGGGAGCGCTAAATGTATCTTTAGGATGGATGCTGAGTTTATGGGTACCCTTGGACTACATTCAGACTGGTGAAGTAGGTACTTCTTACCAGATAATTTAGTTTGCTTATCGATATTATATTAAAATGGTTATCTATCGCGGACAATTAATGCATTTAAGGCTCTGTTATCGACACATAGGCAACTATCTCCGTTCTTTCTCATAACTAAACAATAAGAGAGGCATACATCAATTCGGGTTCTTTTTATAATACCTGCTGGCTCAATGGCTCATTAATTTTGACTCTAACAATCTCTTGTTTGTGATGTGCTTATCTATTCCTAAGGCCTACGTGTACTTAATGCGCATTTGGACTAAATCTGTATATTCCAACTTCCCAGCTCCCTAGTATAGCTAGCAAAGCAGTTTTATACCGAGATAATCTATACTAATATTATATCTATACTATATACCATATTACTATTTACTATAGTAGGTACATTATAAAGCTGAAGAGTTTGTTTGTTTGAACGCACTAATCTCAGGACCTACTGGTCCGATTTGAAAAATTCTTTCAGTGTTAGATAGCTCATTTATCGAGGGAGGCTATAGGCTATACGGTAACGGGATATTCCCACGGGAACGGGAATAAAACGGGATATGCACGTGCAATGTCGCGGGCAACAGCTAGTAAACTAATAAATTGATTACAATCAGATTTGCTTATCAGGCTTACCCTAGTTTTGTCAAGGTCACCAATGGCATTTTATGATTATTTATCGACACACGAGGCACTCAAATATAAAACACATTTGGCTAATGGCATTTTGCAAACATTGGCATGGCATGACTGACCTGGTTGTTTAAGCATGATTCCTGGCAGCTCTCGGCGCGAAGTATGACGAATCCGTCCTGCCTGCGATGTCCTTGGATCCGCTATTGACGACTTTGAGGTAGCTTTCATTTCCACCGAGAAGCGTTGCTGGTAGCGAGAAGAATGCTTCTTGAAACTCGATCATTAACGGAATAAACGATGCGGCATGGTGTTCTTTCCGACGTGAGGGTAGACACTTCGTGATCCAGATCATGGTTGATGATTTTTCAACTTCTTGTGCAAGGAGACTTCAATATTTTCCTTGCGTGTGGTGTGCATCGCCTTTCTTCGTTTTTATTTTCAGAAGTCTGGCTTACCAAAGCAGAATCTTCGTCCTCCAGATAAGACGACCGTCGAGATTAATGTGTAGCAGAGCGTCGTTTTAACGTAGGTTTTTTTATCACACTTCTGAATTGAAACGACAAAGATGAAAATAAATAGAAAATACTTAATTTACGCTTTTTATTTGGGCAGAGCTTTCCCTTACAATTATCGTTATAAACAGACACACCAAAATCACTGCTCCTCGCTTTTATATAGCTCGCCGGCTGGCGGCTATTTCACCCCCTCCGCTCAGAATTTGGCGGGGATGGCTCACGTGGTAGGGCAGTGACGTGGCGAGCTGGACTGCTGGCTGGCTGGCTGGCGTTGGCAGGCTTGCCTGGCTTTGGCTGGCATCGCTGGCGACATCTGGCGTTTCAAGCTTTTTGCGTTCCACTAGGTGCGATTTAGCAAAAAAAAATAATAATATGGAAATATGTTCTATTACTGAAAATTTAATTTTATTATTTCTTAACCATAAAAAAATAACCGCTCTCCATAAATATACCCTATTGAGGACATCAGTTTAATTTTCGTTTTCTTAATGAAAAGAATGATTGAAACTTAGCCTCAAATCTAAGCCCTAAATTAATAAGAACTGTGAATAAAATGATGTTTTCGCTAACTAGGAATGAATACAACAAAAGCTATAAGTAAAAAATATGGTCGTGCTTTTAAACGTTTCTTTTATTTCTATAAAACAAAAGGTTTTTGGCTGATATGGTGGAGTGCACCAAACGCACAGAGTGTCTTGAGTGCACGGTGAAATTGAACGGTTATTCATTTCGTGTTGTTTTTTTTTTGTTAATTAGTTACTCATTGGGGGAAGCCATTTCCTTCATATTCATTCACCATAATTTTCATTATGATGTCTGACAACCGTCGGTGGTGTTGGACTTTGCTCTCGACAAGCTTAAGCTAAGCTCGTTCCTTATATCTCATATCCACTTCCACAGGACTCACAGTATTTCACTAGAACAAAACATGGAATACTATTATTATCTTTATGCAAAATACAACTGATAATTTTTTTTACTAAAAGAAAAAACTATAAGTAAATAACACGTATTAGCTTTTAAACAAACCTATTGTAGGGAATCTTATCTAATAAATAAGATATTAACATGTGAAATATTAAAACATAAAAATTAAATGTTAATACTCACACTTAGTCCGGTTTAATTTGATATTTTATTGTTTCATCCATATTTATGCACGGCTATAATATTCGCCCTCAGTGATTATAATTATTTCCACTGTTAATATTTCACACAAAACAATAACATTAAAACAGCGTAACATAGATGTAAACAATCGTCACACAAAATATCCAGGAATCAACAACGTTCTATAATGAGACTTAAAACGAACTAACATAGTTATGTCTACCTCACAAATCGAAATAATTTACTTTTGTAACTTTTGTTTTATTTCCCTGATCTACCTACAAAACTTTATTATACTTATATGATGATAACGGTCGACACACAACACTAATGACTAGTATTAGTAATTACTAAAAAAAAAACAATTTTATTTATCAAATTTCTACAAAAAAATGCATGAAAAATAACAAAAAGAATATCGCAATTATTTAAAATTATTAAATAAAATAAAAGTAATTAGAAAAAAGTGAGGATCGATCCTTCGCCAGCAGTGATGGAAACATCCGAGCACGTTAACCACTGCGCCAGCATTACTTGTAGGAAAAGGTTGAAATTATGAAGTATACCGTAAGTTCCTTTGATTTTTATAGTGTTAAAACAACTTATAATAAAAGGTCGTAAGTCACAGCGAAGCGTCAGGCGATTGCTTTCAGAAATTGACCCAGGAATTTGGAATTCGACTGTACAACACCGTCTACCAGGCGGAATGCATGGGCATTATACAAGCAGCATATGCGATAGAGGCAAGAGGAGTTAAAACACCTTATACGTATACTCTCTGATAGTGCCTCAGTCCTTTAATCGTTGGAGAAAATAATATACCACTTCAAGCTTAATAGCTAGTGTCACAATGCACCCCGAACGTCTAACGGTATCTAAACGCAACAAAGGACACTACAATGGATTAAAGGACATAGCGAATCATTGGCAACGACGCGGCTGATGAAAGCTAGGAGATTTATCTAACAGCGCATCAGTTTGCGGACCTAAACCCATTATACCCATCCCCTTCAAAGATACGTAGATGGCTGCAGGAAAGCACACTAGACAAGCAGATATTAGATGGTGATGACCTCGACACCAGGCTGCAGGCAAATCCAAGGAAGCCCAGGCTAAAAAGAATCTTTTACGCCTGGACAGGACCGGCATACGCCTGCTGACAAAAACGGGACACTGCTCCCTAAAAAACACTTCCACACAATAGGCATTTTGCCACGGACAGCCTTTGCAGGGCATGCATGGAGACTGAGGAAACCGTCGCGCATGTGCTCTTCGAGTGCACAGGTGTCACATAGCAGCTCAGGACAGAAACCCTCGGGACACCCAGGACTTACACAGATTTCTCCACAGACCGAACCTGATCAACTTCTGGATATTTAAAGCCACCAAGGCCACTATGGCTCACGCACAATGGTCCACATGAAGGACTAAGTGCGGAAACCAAATACCCCAACATAGAACATAAACACAATAGCTAGCAGTTTAAAGGTTTGGTGTTGGCAACTTACCCTTAAAACCGGGGATGTACACTACAATAAGTGAATTTACACGAATCAAATCAAATCAAATTTATTATTTGATTATTATTTGACTATTATTATTATTGATTATTATTGATTTGATTATTATTGATGATTTATTATTTGACGATTTATTAATATTATACGTAAATCTATCAAAATAATATCCGGAACCGACAGTTATAGGTAGTATCTAATGTAGGGAGATACCACTTGCTGCGCGTTGGTCGGAATTTTATGTACTGAATCAAGTCCCAGCTGATTGCTACAAAATGCCTCGCTCAAATACCGCATTTACATTCAGCCGTAGTGAGCAGGGAAATGGGCAGGGAAGTGGGCAGGACGAGTATGTAAACGCGATACTTCTCATGCCACTGCCATTGCCACTCGCGCTGCCCGACGCTCCCCAAAAAGGCGGTTTTTTGTGCGGAAGTCAAAGGACCGGCAGCGCGAGCGGCAGTGCGTGTTTACATTCTGCTAATACTCGACGAGCGCCTGGAGGAGAAAGACGTTCGGTTACATCATCGAACATGCTGTACGAATGGAGCAACAAGTTTACAATAAAATTCTTAGAACTACTGGAAACGGAAAAAGTAATTTGGGATGTTATGGATGAACAACATGAACAGTTATAACATAAAGTTCTATTTCGATGGATAGATATCATCCAGCATCGTCTACGACGAACATTCATTTTTGGTATTCGATATCTTTTTAAATATCGAACATAATTAAGTATCGCAAAAAGAGACAGCGCGGCCGCTGTAATTATTTCGGCGTCTGGCATTGCCGAATCTTGAAAGCGAAGTGAAAATGGTAGGGCAGAATGTAAACACACACTCCTCTCGATCCTGCTGCAGCAGTATTTAGGGAATTATTGCCGGCAGCGCGAGGGGCAGCGGTAGGGGCTGAATGTAAATGAAGCAGAGAAGGGGAATTGGACTTTGCACGCGTGAGAGTGAGACAGCATAAGCATTGCCACTCACTTATCCTCAGCTAGAACATTCCACAGTTCTGTCACCACAGAACTGTCATCTGTTACTACCAGTTTAGAACTACCCACTTATAAATTACTTTTTGTCTCGACGTAATTCAAGAATATTTTACTGGATACCTACAAAGGGCTTTGTGCTTTATGTACCAGTTCCTTGTCCGCCATTTTGATTTTTTTGCGTAGACGAATGAAACATTGATAAATCGATAGATCAAATCAATACAAACATAAAATGTAAACGGCAAAACCTCGTAAAGCGTCATGTTTCCGAGCTATGTGCTTCAAACATATAAAATTAGTGACACATTTTTTCTTATTTTTTTAATATTTTGATGTTTATTGATCAAAAAGGATACTTCCGTAATAAAACTAATTGAATATTAGTTTTTACACGCATTCTATATGCTGAAATTGCGTTAAACGAAATAATCCTATGTTAACAGCATTTGAAATGCGTGAAAAACTAATATTCAATTATTTTTATTGTGGAAATAACCTTTTTGATAAACAAACATTAAAATATTTAAAAAAAAAGAAAAAATGTGTCCCTTATTTTACATTTTTGACAGCTCATAACTCGGAAACGTGACGCTTTACGAGGTTTTGCCGCTTACATTTTATGTTTGTATTGATTTGATCTATCGATTTATCGATGTTTCATTCGTGTACGCTGTTTTGAAAAAAAATCAAAATGGCGGATGGCATCTGGTACACGGCCCATACAAAAAAGTTCAAACCCCTTTATATTAATGAACTATTTATAGTTTTGAAATGCAACGTTGGTAATCCACAACGTTACAATAGTCTGCCTCTATAGAACGCCAACGTCTGACCCTTATATATTTTTGAATAAGCTTGATCAACTTTTGTGCGAAACCCTCAAAAAATATAGACCAAACACAAAAATAGTAATTGCGGGTGACTTTAATATAAATACTTTAAAACCAGGAAAGGTCACTACATATTTAAAAGATTTGTGTAGTAATTACAATTTGCAAATGCATATTAATGTCACTCGGAAGGATTCTTGCATAGACCGATATGTTCCCTTTACGTCGAGTCCCCACTGAGAGAAAAAACAACCAGATTTCACGTTGCTTCAACAAGTTTTCGGGTTAAAATAGCGCCTACGTGCTCTTTGGTTGAAACTACAAGTTTGATCTTGTAAAGTGTAACTTGTTGATCCTACAAGCTACGTATCATGTTATTTCTACGTTACGTCAGGTTGAATTTACGTTAACATTTTCCGATTGTTTTTACAAGTTTAGCATGTAGATTTAACATGCTCAGCACGTTGTTGTGACATGACTAGCTTGTTGAATCTACAAGCAGCTTGTTAATTTATCTTGTTACTCCTACGTGTTGGGCATATAGTTCCAACATGCTCACCTCGTTGTTCCAACATGCTCGCCTTGTTGTTTCTACATGCTTGACATGTTGTTGTGACATGAATAGCTTGTTGAATCTACAAGCAGCTTGTTAGTTTATCTGTTACTCTTACGTGTTGGGCATATAGTTCCGACATGCTCGCCTCGTTGTTTCAACACGCTTGACATGTTGTTGTGACATGACTAGCTTGTTGAATCTACAAGCAGCTTGTTACTTTATCTTGTTACTCTTACGTGTTGGGCATATAGTTCCGACATGCTCGCTAATATACATGCTTGACATGGACATGACTAGCTTGTTGAATCTACAAGCAGCTTGTTACTTTATCTTGTTACTCTTACGTGTTGGGCATATAGTTCCGACATGCTCGCCTTGTTGTTTCAACATGCTTGACATGTTGTTGTGACATGACTAGCTTGTTGAATCTACAAGCAGCTTGTTAGTTTATCTTGTTACTCTTACGTGTTGAGCATATAGTTCCAACATGCTCGCCTCGTTGCTCCAACATGCTCGCCTTGTTGTTCCAACATGCTCGCCTTGTTGTTTCAACATGCTTCACATGTTGTTGTGACATGACTAGCTTGTTGAATTTACAAGCAGCTTGTTAGTTTATCTTGTTACTCTTAGTGTTGGGCATATAATTCCGACATGCTCGCCTTCGTTGGCATGCTTGACATGTTGTTGTGACATGACTAGCTTCTTGAATCTACAAGCAGCTTGTTAGTTTATCTTGTTACTCTTACGTGTTGGGCATATAGTTCCGACATGCTCGCCTTGTTGTTTCAACATGCTTGACATGTTGTTGTGACATGACTAGCTTCTTGAATCTACAAGCAGCTTGTTAGTTTATCTTGTTACTCTTATGTGTTGATCATATAGTTTCAACATGCTCGCCTTGTTGTTTTAACATGCTTGACATGTTGTTGTCATGGCTAGCTTGTTGAATCTACAAGCAGCTTGTTATTTTATCATGTTGTAGTTACAGAACGTGCTTGTTCTATCAACATGTAGCTTATTATGTTAACTTGTTGAATCTGCATTATTGGCTTGTTCAACACGATAAAGGGCGCAGGCGAGGACTGAGTGAAGCGGTCGGACTATAACTGTAAATAGAACAAGTCAATAATGCAGATTCAACAAGGTAACTTAACAAGCTACATAATTATTTTTTATGTTTCGTTCAGCTTTCAGATGGAAACTTAAACAGCCAAACATAAATAACGCACAGATAATAACAAAAATACAATATATTATTATATTATATAAATATATTTAACTTACAATGTAAATACAACAAGAACGACATACTCAAAGAGAAATATTGTAAGTATATTTTTTTTATTAAACGCATTACAGCCTTTAACCGCATCTCATTTTGAGTTACGTCGTTGGTGTCGCAAAGGAATAATCGTTAAATAGATTTGTAAAGAAATAAAAAGTATTTTAAGGTCTTAATTATTTATTAATTTACAGTGTACCACAATGGCGTATAAAGGTTATAGAACAATGCTTCCCAGTCCTAGAAGTCAAAACTACATACAGTTTTGCAAATGTATAGTTGACCAAGTAAGTGGTCCACTTTAAACTTTATAGACATATGTTTAGAGTCGAAAGTAGTTAGGCAATATCTTGGTAGATTATGCATTAATTTATGTGTAAAGGTATCTAGAATGACTAGCTGCAAAATACAATGATTTGCTAAAACAATCGAGTCTGGCGAAGTACCTAGACATCTTTATACAAAATTAAACAGCTGGTAATTAATGCGAGGAGTCCATTGTAGGCAAACCAAGAGAAATATCACAAAGTATCTTAATGAAGACGTACCAGAGACATTTACATTAGCACGATTACCTACCCGAGAAAAAAACTCCATAGATTATGGAGGAGACGTGGGTTCCCGGCCAAAGAACCCAAGTCCTGCGACACCATGGCATCCGTTGAATCCGCGTGGCCGCGCTGGAAACAAGAGCATCTAGGCCTACGGTGTTGCAGTTACACAGTCAAGGGAAATAACGAAGGAGATATACTGCCTCGCTCTTAAGAGGACGACGAACGCCGGCAGCACGTTACGAATAACAATATACGCGGCGTGCATCCGGCGCGGCGCTCAGAGGCCTAAACAAAACATGGAAACATTAAATAACTAGACCATTATGCAACCTATCGTGCACAGCCTGGTAGTGAATGCCAGGGGTCCATTGTGAGCAGACCAGGAGATATATCACAAAATATCTAATGAAGACGTTAATCAAAGGACCAACGAAGCGTAACAAACGTCGTTAAATCAGACATAACAGTCATTGTGTTCGTTACAGGCGCAATTAGTTTCTTGTATGCTATGTATACATTTAGGTCCGTAGTTTCGACTTCGTAAGCGAAGAAATGTTCGTCAAAGTCAATGGTTTTTAAGGACGAGCAAGAGAACAAGACTTCGTTAGCCTTGTCAATATATATATTCCTAATTATTGCAAATGACGGCAAGCACGTCGACTCTAACAAATCTACAGTAATGACAGAATTTTGTGTAAATTTGACCCCGTTTAGTTTTACCCACGACAGGGAGCATTCTATAACATTTTCTCCGGTTAATTCAAAGTTTTTGTTCAGTTCCAAAATTGTAGTTTTTTTTAATTGTTTTCGTTTGCCATATTCAACGGAAGATAGAGCCTCATTTTTCAAAAAAAGATAATTAAGTTGGAGCTGTAATTTTAACGCAATTGTTTTAGTAATATTGACTCGACTTGCTGAAGAGCGCGCCGCAATTTTTGCCACTCTATGTTTCGCCTCAAATCACATTGTCCACATTTGCGTAATAGGGCCAAATTTTTTCAACATTTCTGGATAATGCACAAGGAAGTGAAATTTAGGAGTTAATTGTTTTTTTACTCAGAGTCATATATAGCAAATTAAATTCACTGATTAAGAAATTTAACTGTTCGCAAGAGTCGTTATATACTTGTACGGAATACAACTTGTACATGATTTTTCGTAGTAAGATGTATAAATTCCAAATCTCATTATCTCTCTGTACATAATAACCGACAAGTAGACCGAAATACCTGACCAAAACGGACATTTCAGATGCAGAAGTGCGAATCTTTAAAGTAGGCCCGTCAAATTGCAATCCAGTAGATGACGGCTTTGAAGATGAATCTGGACCAAAATCAAAAGCAAACATTCTGTCAGTTAAATTTTTCAAATGGAACAGTTTTGCTTTTATCAGTTGAGTAATAACGAATGACATAACTTTTACACAAATTCCTTCCAACAAATCGTGAAGTAAATCAACAGCTACATTATTAAATAGGTTGAAATCTTTCACATCTAACCAGACGCAATTATCTTTAATACCACTTTGCGAAACGTCATTTAGTATCCTTAAGGCATTGTAGTTAGTCATGTCTCTCACCAATGATAGGTCCTCATAACACATGGTTCGAATTGCATCCTTTGATGCAGTGCAAATTCGATAGGGATAATTGGCAGAGAAAGATTCTACGAATCCAAGCATGGAGTGCAGACCTAAATTGTCACCTGTAAGTGCGCCCAAACGATTTAATTGTACCTTGATAGCTATTTGTATTAACTATAATACCTGTTTCAGATAAGTAATTAATTTCGTCAATAATTCTTCTAAATACCATTCCGTTGCCGAATTGAACTCTGTCTGATGAATGAAACAAGCCTAAAACGAATATCTATGATAATTGAGATGAATAACTAGGCCCAAGACATGGAAGAGAAACATAAACTCCTCCAAGTTTGTGTATGCCAGCATGGCTGCCAAGAGGGTTACCGATATCAAAGTCATCGTAATAAAGTATAAGTGGCAATACAACATCATCGTTAGAACATTTGCTACTTTCAAAGTTTTGCCAAACTGACCCCTGAACAAAATTAGTTATAGGACCAGAATTACAGTCCTTCTTTAATATAGATAAATAATCTAAAGTATCTTTTAGTACATTTGGCAAAGTAAAAAATTTTTGTAAGATAAGGCGCAAAGGTGTAATCTGCATGGTGCAATTTACTGGAACCTAAGTGAGTCCAAGACGTGTGCGTTTCATTTCCATCCTCTGCCCAACTACAACTTCGATAGGAGACATTAATGTACCACACTTTGAAAAGTTGTCAAAACGTGTATGTTCTGAGCGAAAGCCAGTAACAGCTTTCTTTATAAGATTCAAAATTTGGTCAACAACGCTTATTGCATTTTTAGTAACGCTACCGTTTCTTACTAACTCATGAAAATGAGTTTTCAATACATTGTCCAGTGATTGCTCAAGGAAAGATTGTATACCCTCAACTACAACTTGAACGGTTGAACGTGGGATTATGGGATTTGCATACAGCGATGCAATGAATAGTGACATATCATGACTAAGGATATTTTCAGCAGACGAAGTCTCATTATTTGCTGTTGCAAGGAAGGAGGAGGTAACATAACTGCGTCCTGTGCATTAATTACTAACGCGTCATTATTTAAAGGTTCATCTGAGTTACTTAAAGAAGATTCACTTTTATGACATAAATTAATATGCTTTGATAGCGATTTTATAGAATGAAAATGCCGGAAACATCCTTCTTCTCCGCAATGAAACACGGTTTTTTCTAAGGCAGCAAAACACAGAGAACGCAAATGGTGACAAAGAGATCTAGTATTAGAAAATTGAGCCTTACACGCAAAACAAGTTAACATTCTAATCCAAATTTAAATCACCCATTAAGGTATGAATAACACTGAGTGATTTATCAAATTTAGTGTTTATGTTATACAATGCTCTTTGTATAAACAGCCAAATGAGATAAGATTCGTCAGAGTATTCTGCTCCTGTCGCATGTATAATCTTAAATGCCACATCGACTCCCTGGAGTAATGAATTAACTTTGTAAATAGTCTGACCAACAACTACATAAATATTTAGAATATCACAAATTGTGCCCGTGTAGATTATCAAGGGCTGAAATGTTCGTCAGAGTTTCACCAATTTCGTTCTCCTACTTGATATTGCTGTTTGTAGATCATCAACGCCAGCTATTTGCAATATAAATCCATCCCGGATTTCACTACGCGATGGCTTCCATGAGAGCTTTCCTTTTTTCTTTGACACTATTGAAGGCACCAAATATGGCAGCAACAACAACGCTGCATTTGTTTCCGACTCTGGTTTGTCATCTGTAATTATAGAAATAAACAGATAAGCAAAACGTCCCATTTATACACAGTTTTATTATTTATTTATACTAATTAACTAAATAAACTAACTAACCTATACTAATTTTATGATTACCTACTTATTTAAATAGATTGACACATCAAAATCAGTTCAGAAAGATCAAAGTTCTGACTTCACAAACATAAGAAACAAATCCAGATCAGTAAAAATAATAATCCAGCATCCAATGGGTGTACTAGGGCTTGTAATATCGGGAGGTTTTCAATTCCGACACTGATTTCCGAAGAGCGCGGTTCTACACCTTATTTCAATTGAAATAGCAAATAGGGTAAAGTACCCAACTGCTGACCTCCCACCAACTATTGACCGCATAACAGTTTTTATCAAAAATAATGATAAATCTTCTTGCAGTGCTGCATAAAGAATACAGAAAATGAAATATAATTTATCTTGTAATATATTGGCGTCATAGAAAATTTAAATAAAGCAATAATGCGTCCGTAAACCTATGATAACAAAATACACTCCTAAAATCATCAAAAAATTTAACAATTTGCTAAGCTGACGGTTGTTTTCAATGTCATTTTATTTCAGTTTTACAAGATAGATTCCTTTGAGTTTGTTATTTTTTGGTTATTTAAGACAGACACAATGCTTTTCCACATGATTTTCAAGTTTTAATGAGCGTTAACTTGTTAAAATGATGAGGTCAATATCTGGTACACTCAAATGTATGAATAACCATTTTTTTAACATGGCATGTCAATAGCTGGTAATTTACCAAATGTACGAGAATACCAGTTACTGACACCACGGTGTGTACGTATAGTTCATTTTTAATGGTGAGGTAGCTTAACTTTAATGCATCTGTATTAAGCCCATGGGCGTTGGCACCCCTAAAGGTGTGTATCTGCATAATCACAAACATAAAAAATACCTTACGTAGTAACCTGACTACCTAGCATAATTTGAGTGAGGTACTTAAATTTTCGGTCTACTGTCACATTCTGGATCCTCCTGAATATTTTAGACTTTTAGACTTACTAATATTATAGGAAAAGTGAACGGCTGAATGGATTTTGACACAATTTGGCAAGCAGATTATTTTAAAACCTGGTTAAGTGGGTGTACCTGGACGCAGGATACTTTTTATGTCGGTATATGGTCCCGTGGGACAATTGCAGAATATAACACGAGCAATGCCTCAGCCACAGGTTGGTTTAATGCATAAAATGACAAAATATACCCTAACCTGCATGTTTAGGCAAAGTGTGAGCTAGTTTTTTATTTGTATCTATGTTCTCTTCATTTGTGAGGTCTTTTACATAAGTTTAAAAAGTTAAAACCGTCTTATGTAATTAGGAAAATATTAATTCAAAGGTTTTGAAACTCACTTTGTAGAACTAAAGCCGTGTTCTTTCAATTTATATTTTGCCGGCGAGTATTTTTATATCTGCTGCATAATACAGAACAGTGAAATTAATAACTACTAATAAAGAAGAAAAATTGGACAAAAAGTGATAAAAACTACAACAAAAAGTGATAAAAACTACAAAATTTCAAAATTAAGTGCAAGAATATTATTGACGGCGTTTGAAGACTGAAGACCTAAATAGTGTGAAAAAAGAAAATGAGAAGGGCTATAAGACTAGCTTTGTTTGTTTTTTTGTCAAATAAAACCTCGTATCACATTCATAATAAAAATTATTTGAGTTTATTCTTATACTACAGGAGGTCAAAAATTGGTCATTTGCATGATGAAAATTTGGTACAAGCATGTTAATAACTGGTCAAATGGCCTGTTCTTGCTAAACTCGAGAAAAAAAACACTTTTTACCTTTGTATGACTGGAAATAATGTTTTAGTTACATTCTCCAATGTTTATTTTATCTTCCAAAAACATTCATTTCCACTTGCAACTCGTACATTAGTTTATTTTGCGAAAGAAGCAAGGAAAACCGCTTAAGGGGTCAATAGTTGGGTGTTTTTGTCCTGAAAATAAAAGTTAAACTTATTTTAAATTCAAATCCTTAAATCTTACTAATCCTACTTCCTACTAATATTACAAACATCGAGTTTGTTTGGATGTATGGATGTTTGTTACTTTTTCATGCAAAAACCACTGCAATTGGAATTTGGTATGTACACAAATAGTTCAATCAAAATTTAATTGCAGAAGTACTGCTCTGGTATTTATTGTATTATAGTAAAAAAGTACTTAATGATATGATTAATAACATGTGATACAGAGCAAAAGTGAGTTCAATGTATATCCTTGACCTAAAGCCATGTCATGCCAGAGGGTGGAAACATTTTCACACAGAAAGAAAAGGAAGAAATCTGTATCTCTCTCCAATGTAAGGCATTTTTTTATTATATTTTCAGATGTTAAATTATTGTATGTACTTACCTTATAGGATTGAACACCAGGTACCGCTGTTCTGAACAACTTCTTCTCATCAAAGCAAGTAGGTACAGTAGGCGTTCAAAAGTGGTTAGGCACTGAAACTATTATATGTACACACGGCTACACATCAAGCTATACAAAACCAGTTTATTGTGGTCTCGCTTTGTATGTTCATTCCGCGCATACAACGATCTGCTTATACTGGTTTTGTATAGCTTGATGTGTAGCCGTGTGTACAGTTGCGTCCATCACGTTATTGGCTGTAGTTTTATTATTCTTGTTTGTCGTGTTAATGATTCCTTTTAATTAAACGAGCTTCAGCGAACAAATTAAGTTAGGTACTTGAAAATCATATTGTTCTGAAATGAAAAAACCATAACTTTTATCATTTCTAAAAGCACAGGTCTGTCCTGAAGTCATACGGAGAATACGTATAAAAATGCATAATGAAAACAATGTTTTTAGTATAACTTCTAATCTAAATCCCTTACGAAGTAGAATAGAGAGAAAAACATTTATCACGCATTAAATACATAGATAGATACTGACGAAATAATTATATTTCCCGCGTCTAGAACGCGGGAAATATTATTTCGTTCTTACTTTTTATTTGCGCTTTGCTTTCTCCAGGTTGAAGTAGGAGCAAAGGTTTGAGGTCGCTAAAAAGACTAATATGCAAAATATTTTTTTTTAATATTTTTGAATTTAGAACACAAATAAAGTTAATATCTAAAGATAATAATGTTTACATATGTTGCATACCTTTTACAAGTTAATAATATTCAGATAATTTCGGAAGTCACAAAACGCGTAGATCATGCCGAAATGAAAAAAAGAAAACAATCACCGCCAATCAGAGAGGACTGTTTTTGTTAATAAAATGCACGGAACAAATTTGGATTTATGTAGAGAGACATATCTGTGTTTATTTCGCACACGTAGAGATAGATTAATAAAAAATATAAGTGTGAAATGAGCCATTTATTGAATAGTATTAAAAAAATAGATAGTGTTAGTTACCTACCAAATTTTTAACCCAAGAGTAGTGGGGTTTCGCGGGTTCTGGCGCACGTTCCAAAGCCCCGCGCCAGAGCCCCGCGATCTGTTCCACCCATCCTAAAAAAAAAAAAAAAAAAAAAAAAAAAAAAAAAAAAAAAAAAAAAGGTTTTGCCATGCTCTGATCACGTTTCTGCAGTCCGTTTTAGCGTAGGATGCGTGGTTCTGGAGTTATACAAATCAATTAACTGTTATCTCATTGATTTCCGGTGGTCCTGCACCCTCATTAGCGCACCATTGTTCGCCTAGTCCTTTTATCTATTGTACTTCGAACACCCTAATTACGGTTGGTTTGGTGTTCTTATCTATTACTCATTGTTAACCCTCATTATGTCTGCATTTCTATGTCATCAATAAAGCACGTTCCTTCATTTTTACTTCGACATTTTATTACTTTTTTTCCTACAAATGTTCGTAAAACTATGCATTGATCATCCCTGAAACTATCGCGGGTTCTGGCGCAAATATCATTCTACAGTGTACATTGAACATCCCTGAAACTATCGCGGGTTCTGGCGCAATAAAACATATTCCTTCATTTTTATTTTGAAATTTTATTACTTTTTTTCTACAAAATATGAGCGGAACATCTCATCCACAAAAATATCATTGTAAACCGTGTTCCCAGTAAATATGTTCGTAAAACTATGCATTGAACATCCCTTAAACTTAAATAGCAAATACATTAAGCAATATTCACCACAAACTGAAGTCCAATCATTCTGAATCCTATCAACATTCCAGTCCCATCTCTTACAATTCCTTTTCAAAAACTGGAGATGATATCGCTCAGGTGCTCGTCCATATGAATCAAAATATTGACCGATGCCATTCGTATCGATATGTACAGCTACCCAGTGTGAACCTGGTTTATCATCCGCATCCAAATTGCATATTATATACGTTGGTACATGTGTATACATAGGTAGTCTATTAGCAGCATAAACATTATTTTGTAGACTGGGATGAATCTTTTTCATATGTTGTTGTAATTCTAGTGTATCCATGATATTACTGTTATTAGCAGATTATTACACTACCAATCTATTCAATGGTTGTCATAGGAATGTTCAATTATAGTGATTTGTAAATATTAAATCGCATTCTTTGTGAGTCACAAGCAGGTTGATGCCTGTAGGAACGTGAGATAAGTTTGTTGACTCATAGAGTTACAATCAGTTTCGTTGTACTTAGGAATTTGTTTTAGATAAGAATGGTGCTATATAAGATCGAACAGTTGCAGTCATGCAGTCAGTCTATGGTCGTTTGACCACAGTGGATTGTATACGTCTACCAATACTACGTTTGTGTTACTTCAACTCATCAATGGCCATGGAGGTAAGTGTTTATTCTATTGACAAACTTACTTGTATTTGTACTGTGTACTGTCTTTCCTAACGTGTGTGTGTCAGATTAAGTGTAAACAAATTGATATTAACGTGATAACTCTGTTGTTGCAGAGATCATTCAGCTTCGCAGACGATATTGAAAATACCTATAAACAGTATTACTACTCACCACTCTCTCCTCAACACGAAGAAAAGAGTGATGACATCGTCGTTAATAACACAGACGATAGTGGAAAAAGGAAATCGCAGCCGATTGATCAATTTTTTGAAGTGGCACCAAAAATAAAAAGGAAGAAGCTGCTATCGTCGACTGTGGCACGAGCTGCTAGAGATGGCGTATCATACATCTCTACAAATACTGACGACGGAGACCAAGCGACGCATCTCATAAAAATTGAAATGTATGATATGAAGAAACTATCCAAGATTCCAAATAGTGATCACTGGAAGCACGCTACCACGAGGATAAAATATTATACAAAGAATAATAGGGATAGCATCCTCGACGATACAAACAGCCTTGTATACAATATAACAAAGCATATTGCAGAAAGGGAAAAAGTTAAAAAATACTTTTTTAACAATGACACTCATTAGTGGATTAGTGAATGTGATTCATGTGATTCTGTTTACTTAAAGTACTTCTGTGTACTCATTAGATCCAAGGAGCTGTCGTCTTGTGATGCTGAGAGAAAAACAAGAGCAGAAGGAAGAGATGAGTGTGGTATACGTGTACAGAACACTTCATGGAAAAGCAAAACTACAAAATTGATTGGAGAAGAAAAAGTGAAGAATATGCAGTACCCAAGAGCTGAATATCCATTTTTCAGTTCAAAATCTAGACGGCTGATCAGTTTCGAAAACTGGCCTCTCGTTATGCAACAGAAGCCTGAAGATCTTGCAGAAGCCGGTTTCTTTTATACTGGCCATGGAGACAGGACCAAGTGTTTCCATTGTGGTGGTGGTTTAAAAGATTGGGAAGATGACGATGATCCTTGGCAGCAGCATGTTCAGTGGTTTAGTCAGTGTGCTTATGTAAAGCTTAAACTCGAACAGTGTTTTGTATAAGATTAAATAGGGAGTTTATAAAGAAATAAAAAATAATACATTGCATACAATTTGTTTTATTTAATTTTATAATGTTTCCTTTAGTTACATATACACAAAATGCATTAAGCATAACACATAAATCTAAAACACAACACACTTTATAACCTTAACTACTATAGTCTACAGTAACATTTCTATTTTTATCTATTTCAATAATATTATCAAACTCAGCATAAACAATACAGTTAATTGTTTGTATTAGTGAGGATTCAAATCGTACTTCCAATCTTACACTACCATGCTTTATGAGATTCCAATGAGCTGATGAGTTAGCTGATAAATCAGGAGTTAAATCAAATGCTAAAAGACAGTAGCCTTTGGCATACTGTTCACGAGAGATTGCATTTCCTTCATTAAGAAAGTGAATACCAGTCCCCGAGAATAGAGTATGATATGCCGATGTAAATATATTATTATTAAAAGATGGTTGCAAAGCTTTTGAAGGTATTTGTTGACCATCAATGTATAAGCTGAAAGAGTTAATACCATAGTTTTCAAAGTTAAATGGATTTTTAGTAAGTGAGCCATTAAATGCGGAATTGTTCACAAATCCAATAATACATCTTTTGGGTACCTGTCCTAAGAATATATTATCAAGAGTTTTTCCTTGAACACCTGATGGAATTGTTAAAACTTTAACTTCAGCACGAGTAATAGGATATTTAGCAGTGGTAGAAGCTAAAACTTTCTGATGTGCGAGTAATACACTTGGATTAATTCGTGCTCTTCGAACAATAAGAGTTGCGTCCGTAATGCAAACTTTAAACTTTACATCATTTGACCCAGCAATTAAATTAAAACTCTCTCTTGACCGAACTAATTTTACACTCATTTCAACGCCATTAATTAAAAATTTATCTTGATTGAAAATGTCACCATGAAGATGACCAATCATTTCTATTTCCCTGCTTTCATTAACTAATTCCTGTCTTTTAACAAATCCTATGTTTTTACCATCTGTGGAATCCATTTTTCCTGCTGTATCATCATACCAAAGACTACAAGTAAGATGAGATTGTTTAGCAGCAGGAGCATAGTTTAAAAGGGTTTCCATGTATGCTCGATAGGCATAGGTATTATTAGGTGGTGATACAAGTTTTTGATTTAAATAAACATCGAGTTGACTAAAAAGTGAATGCAACCAATTATTTACGGGTGCTACTGCTGTAGCTGATATCAAGTTTGTTGAATCTTGATTTAATACTTTTGCCTTTATGTGGAGTAATGTATGAGACAAATCTATGTAGTCATCGCCGGTTCCAGGAACTTGAAACTCGATAGGTCCATCATCAGCAAGAGATGAAATTGGTTTATAGTGAATCCACAATCCATTTTCAATGCTTGTTTGTGTAGACGGTAATGCAAACAAATCTAATTCTGACTTAACGCACTCACAAGAATGATTATGAAGGAAAGACATACTTAATTTGAAAATATATCTTTGATGTTTTTTGGTTTTAGACCAAGTTTTTTCGTAGCTTTCACTTTAGCTGTTAGTGGTGGAATGAACGAGGCCAATCGTTTTCTTTTAGTTATATACCCAGATCCTGTCATGTTAAATCGATCAATTTTGTCATCAGCCTTTCGTTTTAAGTTCGTACTAACTTGCTTTAGACGATCTTTTATTGAGGCTTCCATAGGACGGGCTTGAACCATATCCGATAATAGTCCTACTCCAGCGTTTAATGCCTCCTTACCAACCACTCGAACACCACTTGAAAGTAAAGGTAAAACTGATCTAAATAACCCTCCTAAGAAGCTCCCAATACCATGACCGCGTTGGTATGGTGAACCCTTATAAATTACTCCAACTCCTGATCCAGCTTGATGTGAATAATAATTTTCATATGGACATTTATGATGATCATGAGGAGAATACATTATTATAATTTGCGGAAATGGAGTTTAATACACACGGTCCCAAACTGGAATGGTATTTTTTGTCCTGTGCTCGATCTTATATCTATTTCCAGCGTATCGAATTCTCTTCGCATAACAGGTAAGTAGTGAGGTGGAGAGAAAATGTGCATTTTATTCGCACCATAAATGTATTTTGAAGGATCTAATGAAATGACTCTTAATAGCGGAGTCATAACATCACCCACAATCTGGGGATCGATAATGTCGCAATATAGAAATAGTTGAGATGGTAACCCTAAGTGTAAATTAGCAGGACACTTCCCAAAATTTCTGTCTAGGAGATTTGTATTTGGTTCATAACCTAGTTGTAAACTTAATTTGGGTGATAATGTTACGGATGTTATATTTTTATCCAAAACAGAAACAGACACAAATTTTGTTATTTCATCATAACGAAATTTCAAGTTCTCTCTGATACCATTTAACGCATTTAAAATATGTTCAACGTTATCGTAGTTGGTAGCGGGAATATGTTTTTTGTAGTACACTTTTGATGGTTTATCTTCATTAGGCATTAACATGGTTTTTGTGATGTATACAACATTTTCATGATCTTGAACAGTAAACATGGTGCATGGATATTGAAACTCGACAACTCCAACCGACCATTCACCTTCTAATTTCATAGCTTTTGGTAATTTTGTTGAAAAATTTGTGGTCTTATTATCAGGAAAGTATTCCATTGAACTGTTGCTAAGCAAAGTTAAATAAAAACTTTCTTTATTCATATTTCTTTTAAACTAGAAGCTAAAATCCAACTGTTAAATTTATCTGGATAACCTTTCCACTTCACTAATACTTCTTTTCTGTTACCCGAATAACGAGTGCCAATTATTTTATCTATTTTATATTGTGAGGTGGGGTTGTAAGTGACCTTCTGTAATTCTCTTTCATAAAAAGTACCAACTATTGGTTCATTTTGTAAATCTGTTATTGTATAAACAACCCATGGAGATCTATCAATTATTGAAGATATAATAAATATTTCATCACTCCAATTTGATTCATATCCTTTTTGGAAAACATGTTTATATTTAGTTATTCGAACATAATCACCCACGTTGAAATTTGGTTTTGGATTTTCTAAAGAAAGTTTGTTTGACCCTCTATCATAAAGATTAGTCCAAACTGTCATAATATTGTTGGAACTTACATCACATGGGCACATTTTAATACTCGAGTGAATGCTGTGATTATAAGAGTATATTAAATCTTGTAAAACATCTATATATCTATAAGTATTGTTATGAGTGAAATAACGCCACATTTTCATTTTTAGAGTTCTTTGAAATCGTTCAACAATACTAGCCTTAATATCAGGATTGTTAGTAGTATAGTAATTTATCTTTTTGGATTTAAAGTATTTTTGTACATCTTTTGAAACAAATTCTGTACCTTTATCAGATTGTATGTGAGTAGGTGTTGAATTACTTTCAGTAAATATACTTTCAAAACATTCTTTACTTGTTTCTGAGTTTTTCTTTTTCATTGGTCTTGCAAAAGCATATTTACTAAATACATCAATAACACAAAGTATGTAGTTGAAACCATCATTATATTGAGAATAAGTTCGCATATCACTTAAATCAGCTTGCCACAGCTCATTAATATTTGATAGAATGTACCTATTACGCGGGAATTTTTTCCGAATGGGTTTATGTAATGTATATGTTTCTTGTGATTGTAACCATTCCTTTACTTGCTTTTTATCCATTTTACCCTTCATAGCTTTTGATAATTTATCAATACTACCAAAACCAGCGGGGTTAGATGGATCATAATAAATCCTGTTAATTTCTTCTAGTACGGGGTCCATTTTTCCCAATCGATCTTTTTACGTATTTTAGTTATAGATCTTTTATCTCCACTGCTCGGTGTAGAAAACTCTTGAACTTCAATCTCAGATGTTTTGTTCAGATCTTTTGCTTGAAGTTGGTTAATAAACTCACATCTCTTTGGATTTCCAATATAAGTAAGTGGCACTTTAATATCTTTTAATGCTTTAGCAAATCTATCCCACCCTATCGGATCACTTTTTTTTAAGGGTCTAAGTGAATCATTTATTAAATCGATAATATTACTTCCTGGAATTTTTTCATTATCAATTATGACTGTGCCTTCATTATCCCAACGTATTTTACTTTTACTTGTTCCAATTAAGTTTAATAATGACTCACCTTTTTTATTATAAGTTTTTGGTATTAAACTGAGTATTTGTGTTGGTGAATACAGTGGATTTGCCTCACTTTCTATACTTTTAATAGATCCTTTCTCCTCCAACAAAGATTCAGCATCAACTGAACTTTTTAGATCTCTATCTTTATTTTTAAAACCAATTTTTGACCCATTTGAATCTTCATTAGATGTATCAGAATAAATTGGTAATCTGAGTGGTTGACGATCCTCTTCGGTAAAGTGAAGGTATCTTTGTAGTGTTTGTAAATATAACATCCACTTCTTTCGGTCTTCTGTCTTACTATTCATAATATTTTGCATTTCAATATCTAGTCGAGACAAATTACTAGTAATCTTATTTTCTTGTTTTAATTTTTCAATCAATCCGGTTCAATAAGTATCATTTTCTTAGCATTTTCCATGTTAACTGGCTAGTCCACTTACTAATCCACTCAATATTGCACCTAATATTATTGGTAAGAAAGCCCCTCCTTTTTGTATAATAATATTTTTTCTTAGTTTATGTTTACACTTATGCACCAGTTTACGGAGTATATTTTTGTGTTTATTCAATTTTTGTTTATCTTGATCTTTAAGAGGTATCTTTCCTTGTAAAACGTTATGAATACATTCACAAATACAATTTATTTCTTCTTCATCACACGTTTTAAGTAACGCTCTTTGATATTTTGGTTTAAGCGTATGCAAAGCGTTTAGCAAATGTTTATGCGTTGTGATTCGACGATGCATCATTTAGAAATGATTTGAATTGTGTGATTCTTGATGTATTTAAACTCTTACGAAATGTTTAAGCGTTGTGAGTCGACGATGTATCATTTAGAAATGATTTGAATTGTTTGATTCTTGGTGTATTTAAACTCTTTCGTGGGGACGTAGACTGTGCAGTAACCATTAAATGGGAATACATTTGTCTTGATACGACAAAAATCATTTGTATTCTGTTTTAAATCTACCATTAAATATCCATGCGCTTCTAAAGTTGCATCCCTGTAGGCGTCTTCAATGAATTTTGGGTTATCTGGTGACACTTGGCGTGCTAAATATCTTATTTGAGTTTTATCTCGAGGGTTTTTAAAATAAATTATATAACTTGAGTTTAAAGAAATGTCTCTTTGACCTTTACCTTGATGAAATAAATTTTGTGTTAAATAAAATACACTAAGATTCCTGTGGTGACTACCTTTTGTAAATATATCCACAATTCTTCCATCAGACTCTCTCATTAGATCATCAATAATAATAAGGTGTGGGTTTTCACCATCAAACATATTAAGATTTGGAATTCCTTGATGATAGTTAACATTTGGTAAATTATATAAAGGCTGCATTTCATCAAAGCACCATGTGATCTGATTAAAATCACAATTACATATTTCTTTAACTGATTTTATGAAATTTGTTACAAAATTTGACTTCCCACATCCACTTGGTCCTGCCACAATAGCAGTAAACGGATGGATAAAGTGAAACATTTCACACGTCTAGAGTTTTAAAGGGATGAAATAAAAATGAAAATGTTGGTGTAAAAATTATATATATATATATATTGCTGAACATCAAATTTAAGCACACAAATAAAAAATACAATTATTTTTACATTATTTACAATCAAACAATAAATTTTAAATATGTAATAAACTATCACAATTATAACAATAAAGTAATATCATAATTTTACAATCAGTACAAATTTTGTATATTCACACAGAAATAAAAGTAAAAAGTATTACACTTAGCGTAATTTATAATGTCCCCAAGCCAATGTATCAATGTTGTTGTTCATAATACATCGTTTGGTATCATTATATGATAAAGATGACTTATTTATTTTTTGTGTAAAAATAGTGTGTTTGATTGACTTAAATCGAAGCATACTACAATATAATACATTTTTATTAAACAAACATGATTTGTAATTTTCCATATTCATTTTTTTGGTAACACTTTTGTTAACCCCTTTTGCCTTTGCTATAAATTTATCTTCTATTTCTAAGGCATACATTTTTGATCGCAACCCTACAAATTCCTTCAATACTTTACCATTGTTCTCATCTTTAAAAAAACCTAACTTTTTTTTATTTATTTTTGGATATCCGTAAATATTATTTTCCGGGTAATCTGATGTATCGAAATATTGAAGTAGATCTGGTTTTATATCCTCATAAAAATTGTCTGTAAAAATTTGATATATCAAACTATCGGTATCGGTGTACAATAACTTAATTTTATTATGAAACTTTTTAATCATGTAGTTATAATGAAATTCATACATAAGGGTCTTAGATATATCTAAAATACAAAATCCTAAATAAATCGGCTTATCATAAATTAATTTTGTTTTCCGTAATTGTATTGCGACTAAATGTTCTGAAAATATTGATAAACTATGGAATTCTGGTTTTGCAATCCAATCCTGAGCACCTAAAACTTTACCACGATTATCCCAGTGAGTTAGTAGTTTAACGTTTACTCTTTTTTCAATATTTTCCATAGTCTTACCGAAGACAGAATTGTTCATTAATTTAAAAAAGTCTTTTTCAAAGTTTGATGTAGCTAACGTTCTCAAACTATTATTTAAGTCTATGTATTTCTTTAACCAAGAACTCTGTTTAAATTTTAAAATTCTATGTACTTTAATTAATTTAATCCCCATTTCAATGCATTGTTTTAAATTCCTGTAGTGAATGATGTATTTATTTTTATTATTTAAATTAGGAACTAATTTAGTTTCTTTAGTATTACCCACACATATGTTTTCAGGACATAACGGAAAGTCAGAATGCAAATTATGAAGTTCGTCAGGATATTCCAAATCAACTTCTAAAACATAACCGAAATCAGAGTTATCCGACACATTATAATCTGTATTAGAATCTATCCATTCGAAACCACCAACAGGAAGAGATTGAGACATTGCCCAACCATATAAATTATTCGCATCGAAATATGTTAGATATGAATTAGGTTTTTCACTATCATAATCTTCCATGAATTTATTATTTGCTCTAGCAAAACGATTGCTACACTGAGATACACCCCCTCTAATACCGGCTTTAAAAAAAGCAATTTTGTCATAGTCCGTTAACAATTCTAATTCTATTTTGGTAAATTTTAACATTGCATCCCAACTTAAACCTGGGGCAGTATAGTAATGAGCAGGATCTAATCCATAAGTTTTTATACAAAGCTTTCTAAAGTTTTCGAATACATCAGTCAAAAGTAAAACATCAGTTTTTAAATATAAATTGGAATAATCAGACATACTACTACACATAAAATGTTGCCAAATATCTTTTGCGTGATTATAATCATCATTTGAAATATTTGAATCTGTGAGTGAACTATAAAATTGGTGTTGATCAGGAAGTGATGGATGTTTCAAGCAATCACTATTACACATAAATTCATAAGGATAAATACCTTTCCGTCTTAAACGTGAAAAGTCTTCATTATTAGGATAGTTCCTTTTTAGCTCTGTGAACTGATCATCATTAAGATTTTTAGCTAGTTGATCTAAACTGCACGATAAAAATTTCAATGAATCTACGAATCTTAAACTTACTGGTTGATTATTTATTGTTAACTGTTTTGAAAATGATATGTATCGTTCTTTATTTTGTGGAATAACTTCAACTTTACCATCATCGAGGTTTAATGCATGGACAATGAAATGAGCATCGTAGTGACTGAGGTTATGTAAAAATATTGGAATATGACGAGGGGTTCTGTACTTAGAACTACACACTTGATGTGCAACACCCCTAAAACTGCCAGTGTGCCAATCAAAATCGTAAAAAAGATCTTCATTTAACTCAGTTTCACAAATATGACATATGTTTGAATTTGAAATTTTTATTTTATCTTCATCTGATAATGGAACGGGACATTTTTGGAAACTATTTTTTTAACTATTGTTTTCACATCTTCACAAAGGCGATTCATAAACACTTGTGCACAGTTTGACCCACTATACGTCTCATATTTTGATAATCTGTTATCATATGAACATTTAATGTAATATCCAAAACTATACACCTCATGTTTTTGAATGTTAATTGTACTAGGCTTGGATGGATCGTTACTACATGATTCTATCGGGTTCAAAAATGCCTCAAAGTCTGCATAAACCACAAAGGGCATTTCAAACTTTTTCGCGAATTTATCAAATTTTAATTTATTATTTGAGGTTGCTTTACCAAACCAATCCTTTTTGGAATTCTCACCGTTTGGTAATTCCGAACAAATGTGAGCGCAATCATATTGTTGATGGTTATTAAGTCTTTCCTCTGATGGGAAATGAAGTAAACATGAATCACATATATAAACTGCACGATGTTGTCTTGATATTTGTGAACTAACTAGTCGCGATAAGTTTTTAATATAACAGTAATGATTGTTAGTACCATTCGATATATATAGTAGGTTAATATGATTAGGTGTACGACATTTTGTTAATTATAAAGGACCTACAACAGAATTACACTTTTTTTCTTTATTATACTCTAAGCCAAAAACATTAATACTAATATTGTTTAATTTCTCTACTTTTGATATATCTGCAATTTTAACCGGAAAAGAAATACCAGTAAATTTTAGTTTATTTCCATGAATTGCGTAAGATGCTACCCGATCTACACTTTTACATACAGGATATAAACCAGAGAGTAATGCCCATTTGAAACACATATTATCATTATTTTTAACATTGATTACAGCTTTTTTTGATTTAATATCTTGAGGAAGATCGATATATGAACTACCGCGTAGGGGGTTGAATTTGTTAACATTCATATCTATGTATTTAATTTGATTAAGACTCCAACCACTATCTTTTTTTTCAAATTGACAAATTTTACCGACTACAGTGTCTATTAATGATGAATAAAAAATATTTAAGTCATCTCCCTGACAAATTATGTAATTAAACGTTTGAAAATCAAACGTATTTTTAATATCTTTAGTTTGTTGTATGAAATCAGCATGCAATATGAAGTTTATTTTAAAAATTGTATGTTGTTGAATACATTCATTTATCAAAAATAAGATATCGATTTTTAACGAATTTAAAAACGATTCCGGTGTTTCAAAATATTGTCCCGATTGAAGTGTTTTACTATTAATTCTATATGTTAAAATTCGATTGCCAAAAGCGGTTTCAACAACTGTAACATTTGTTAATGAATTATGTGATTTTAAAAGATTATTTTTATGTGTATTGCTTTTTAAATGGTTGTTTAGATACCTTTTATTAATATAAACATGACATGTATCACATTCCACCTTATTGTTGTCCACGTCATTGGTTTCAATTGATGATGTAGAAGCTCCTTCATCAAATTTTGCTTTCTTGGTAACCTTATTTTCATCAGTAGTGATACCTCGTTTGATACCTCTTCCAACTTGTTGTTGACTGTAACAAAAAAGAAAATATTAGACAAATCTTAGTACCTAAAACATTACTACAATAATATTTCTTATTGAGTTTGTGCTTCTAATACTTACATCAACGTTGTTTCAAATCCATCACGAACATTGATCATACAAGTCATCATTTTTACGATGAATCGAACAGTTCACGCTTCTCCATTTCATCACAAACTTTAGACAGCTCCTGATTGAATTCGCTGTTGGATTGTTCTATATTCTCTTCAATGGTTGCGGAAAAGAAAGCACTGGTGCACATTTCACTGAAGTTTTCCATCTTTATAATAAGTAACAGTTAAGTATTGGTAGAGCAACTGATGTCCAATTTCAAATAATGTCCAATATATAGTCTAGCAAAGGATTAGGAAAGTCATGTAAAATCTAATGAGTACACAGAAGTACTTTAAGTAAACAGAATCACATGAATCACATTCACTAATCCACTAATGAGTGTCATTGTTAAAAAAGTATTTTTTAACTTTTTCCCTTTCTGCAATATGCTTTGTTATATTGTATACAAGGCTGTTTGTATCGTCGAGGATGCTATCCCTATTATTCTTTGTATAATATTTTATCCTCGTGGTAGCGTGCTTCCAGTGATCACTATTTGGAATCTTGGATAGTTTCTTCATATCATACATTTCAATTTTTATGAGATGCGTCGCTTGGTCTCCGTCGTCAGTATTTGTAGAGATGTATGATACGCCATCTCTAGCAGCTCGTGCCACAGTCGACGATAGCAGCCCAGTCCTTTTTATTTTTGGTGCCACTTCAAAAAATTGATCAATCGGCTGCGATTTCCTTTTTCCACTATCGTCTGTGTTATTAACGACGATGTCATCACTCTTTTCTTCGTGTTGAGGAGAGAGTGGTGAGTAGTAATACTGTTTATAGGTATTTTCAATATCGTCTGCGAAGCTGAATGATCTCTGCAACAACAGAGTTATCACGTTAATATCAATTTGTTTACACTTAATCTGACACACACACGTTAGGAAAGACAGTACACAGTACAAATACAAGTAAGTTTGTCAATAGAATAAACACTTACCTCCATGGCCATTGATGAGTTGAAGTAACACAAACGTAGTATTGGTAGACGTATACAATCCACTGTGGTCAAACGACCATAGACTGACTGCATGACTGCAACTGTTCGATCTTATATAGCACCATTCTTATCTAAAACAAATTCCTAAGTACAACGAAACTGATTGTAACTCTATGAGTCAACAAACTTATCTCACGTTCCTACAGGCATCAACCTGCTTGTGACTCACAAAGAATGCGATTTAATATTTACAAATCACTATAATTGAACATTCCTATGACAACCATTGAATAGATTGGTAGTGTAATAATCTGCTAATAACAGTAATATCATGGATACACTAGAATTACAACAACATATGAAAAAGATTCATCCCAGTCTACAAAATAATGTTTATGCTGCTAATAGACTACCGGTATGTATACACATGTACCAACGTATATAATATGCAATTTGGATGCGGATGATAAACCAGGTTCACACTGGGTAGCTGTACATATCGATACGAATGGCATCGGTCAATATTTTGATTCATATGGACGAGCACCTGAGCGATATCATCTCCAGTTTTTGAAAAGGAATTGTAAGAGATGGGACTGGAATGTTGATAGGATTCAGAATGATTGGACTTCAGTTTGTGGTGAATATTGCTTAATGTATTTGCTATTTAAGTTTAAGGGATGTTCAATGCATAGTTTTACGAACATATTTACTGGGAACACGGTTTACAATGATATTTTTGTGGATGAGATGTTCCGCTCATATTTTGTAGAAAAAAAGTAATAAAATTTCAAAATAAAAATGAAGGAATATGTTTTATTGCGCCAGAACCCGCGATAGTTTCAGGGATGTTCAATGCGCACTGTAGAATGATATTTGCGCCAGAACCCGCGATAGTTTCAGGGATGATCAATGCATAGTTTTACGAACATTTGTAGGAAAAAAAGTAATAAAATGTCGAAGTAAAAATGAAGGAACGTGCTTTATTGATGACATAGAAATGCAGACATAATGAGGGTTAACAATGAGTAATAGATAAGAACACCAAACCAACCGTAATTAGGGTGTTCGAAGTACAATAGATAAAAGGACTAGGCGAACAATGGTGCGCTAATGAGGGTGCAGGACCACCGGAAATCAATGAGATAACAGTTAATTGATTTGTATAACTCCAGAACCACGCATCCTACGCTAAAACGGACTGCAGAAACGTGATCAGAGCATGGCAAAACCTTTTTTTTTTTTTTTTTTTTTTTTTTTTTTTTTTAGGATGGGTGGAACAGATCGCGGGGCTCTGGCGCGGGGCTTTGGAACGTGCGCCAGAACCCGCGAAACCCCACTACTCCCAAGAACAACTGGACCAATTTTAAGATTTTTGTACATTATGATTTTGTCTTCGTCAAATAGGAGAATAATATTTTAGATACTCAGATCAAAGAAATAGGCAGATAGAACGCTCAGAACACGCGAGTGTGTCCACCAATTAGTACAAAAATCAATCGAATTACATTCTATAATGTTTCTTTGTTTTTGAGAACAATTTTACAATGGTTAAAGACACGAGATAGCAACTTGGGTGGACACACTCGCGTGTTCTGAGCGCTCTATCTGCCTATTTCTTTGATCTGAGTTAAAATATCTGAAAATAAATCAAGGGATAATAATATTTAATAATAAGAGATTATCAGTGAAGTTGGTTTTCATCTTCCGTAATTTACTGGATGGTGTTGGTAGGGTAGGTAGTGTAGCCTGCTGAGCGCACAAACGGTAGGGTAGGATAGGGTGGTTAGGGTATTTTCAGTATTTTTATGTAGGTTCGGCTGTAAGTATGTCATTACTTTCCTGAATTTGATCCTCATACATAGCGATACTAACGTGGTGTTATAAGGAAAAAAAAAGCCTATTTTATAACAGCAATAATTTCGCATATGGTTTTTGTCCCTAAATCAAGGAAACAATCCTGGCCAGGAATATCTATTTTTCAAAGAGCCATATTGATGCAGTTTGCAGGCCGAAACAGCGCGCGGGGCGCCCTCCCGCGCTTCTACTCGTCGGCAGTGTGTTGTGCTAGTATTTCTATAATAAATAGAGATACTACATACAATGGTTAAATCTGCCATCTCGCGCTACGCGATGAGGCGTGGTGCAGTGGGTGGAGCGCCATAGGATTTTTTCATTCAGTATTTCTCAATTTCGGATTTGATCATCGACACCCAGTTTGAAAATTCAACCTGTATATTTATGAAATACATAATTTATGTTGTTCTGATAAAAAAATATTCAAATACATCCTCACTTCCTCAGGCACTGGGTGGAACGGAAGAAAATTGATTTAGGTACTCAAAAAACAACTTGTTTTCTCAGTTTGCGAATTCAGGAAAACAATCACATGTCAAGTTTCAAAAGCATGACAGGATAAAAGCTGTTCCAAATAAAAGTCTTTAATGAATTAGAACTTTTTATACCTACATAGTATGATCTTAACAAAAAAAAAAAAACGAACTATACGTGTTTATTACTTTTCGTTAAGCAATAAAATATCCGCAGCACCGCACCTTTTTCTTAATATGTATATCAAACAAATAAAATAAAAATACTATATTAGTACCCTAAAACTTTTATCTATTACCCTAACACTTTTATTCCTAAGTGTACTCAGGCATTGCCGGGGTCGCGGGATTATTCCCTAACCGTAACCCCGGAACGTAACAGGCTATGAAGGACACCGTGGATTTTAGTCAGTAGAAGTCTGACAGTCCCTCCCGGGGTTGGAGGACTCATTTGATGATTTTACCACGCTAAAAAAAAAAAAAAAAAAAAAAAAAAAAAGTGTACTCAGGCATAAAATGTATGTAAGAAAATTTAAGAAGGTCATCGGTATGTATGAAACCGTCGCCTTTTTGCTTTCATTCGCATTTGGTCGGATAACCAGTAATGTAGAAATAGTTTTGGTTCTTGATTTATATCTGCTAAAATAAGAGATGCTTGAAGCTGAAATTTACGGAATGTATACTTAATTAAACGCTCTAATTTTTGGTCCATAAATAATTATCTTGGGTTGGTTCTATTTCTTGCACTTTCGCGTCAAAGCTTAAGCATTTTCAGTTTAACTTAAAGGGGTATTATTCAAAAACGTGTGCGCTCTTTGCCTTTAAACTTTTGGTGGGCGTTAAAACAGCAAGCAAAACCGAACTACGTTAACAGCACGTTTATTTGTTTGTTCATTTAAGCGATAACATAATTTTTAGGTTTTTCATAAATTTATGATTACTTCGAAACGATAGATAGTTTTTGAAAATCTATTATTTCACAAATAACGCACAAATTACGATCTACGAACTTGCGTTTTTCTACGGGCGCACAATCATTGTTTCCTAAAAAACCAGATTTTGCAAAACGTCAGCCCAGCAGGAAATGAAATATCTACGAAGCCTTAAGCCGCACAAATTTTATTTTCAGCGCACTTTTATGCACTAATTTAAGCTACATGCCAATATACTTTTTTTTTGGCTCCGGTCACTCGTTCAAAATTTTCTTGCTGGAAAAACGTTATCCCAGCAGGAATCGTTTTTTCGAATTTATTCCTAAAACATGGCACGCACAATTTTTTTAATGTGACGCACATTTACAGCTTATTACGCTCTAATTAATGGCAAAACTCAATTCCTTGTAAAAGACATTTTCTTGCTGGGCTGACGGACACTTTGTTTTGTATTTATACTTAATTTTTATAACAAATAATCTTGTTTGTTTCTTGTACAAGGTAGTCGTGGGGACCAACTATCGCAGCGCCATCTACGATTAGCTTTGAGTTGCCATCCCCGAGTCTCAACACCGACTCTAGGTATATCTTACAAATACGCATTTCACCAAAACACAGACACAGAGGAGCAAGCTCGATTCACGTTAACAATGATGTAGAATTAAATGCAACTCGTTTATTTATTACAAATAAACACAAGAACAAGATAAAATGGTGCGCAAGCGATGGCAGACATTTTTCTATTTTTTACATTTATTTTTTAGTGTGCACGGTAGTTCGGACGACATCTTCCATGCCCATGGCATTAAGTCCGCCTCTGTACTTTATGTGCATGAAGCTTTAAATAAATAAATAAATAAATAATCTTCAGACGCACAAACATCCAGCCCACCAGATTCTGTTCGGACGTCCGAACGCTCAAGGGCGACTCAAGGTCACGTCCGCATCTTACGACCGACAGTTTGCACAGTGTAGTATTCAATATACTGGCTAGTTAACAATAAGCCGAGTCTCTTCAGCCGCGGCTGACGGACGCGTCCGTTAAAGTTACATCATTATACACCATTACTTTAGTTGTATTCAATAAGTGCAAAGTAATACAAGTGATTATTTTATCATTGCACATAATAAAGACATAGTAACGATAAAACCTCAATGTTTTCTACACAAAATTAGTTCTAGTGTTTTTACTATTTGTAGCTCAATTGATACCAAAAAGATGTTTTAAAAAAAAATACTTGTATCATTCAATATTGATGAGTTTTATAATGTGTTAAATGATACTATTTGAGATATATCATTTTACACTTAGAAATAAAAATGTGACTAATGATACAAGTCTATTTTTTTTAATTATCTCAGATTCTAATTACTTTTTAATACAACCAAAGCATATACGACGTGATACTAACAATTTCCAAAAACAGCTAAAAGTTCAGAAATAAACAAATTAATAAAAAAGTTATGGCCATTTAAAAAATGCAAAACTTTAAATCGATTTTTCTCAAAACTAGGTTTTTTGACTTGTACCACTTTCCACTAAAGGTACAGATTTGTTCTCAGCTTAAGTCTTGTGCATTTAACTCACAATGACATGTCCTTGAGCAGTTACAGAGCTTTATTCATCTGAATTGATCGAAGGTCTGAGGGACGAATGTTTATGAATAGACTGATACACGATTGACGAGTACGGATGCAATTTTTGAAATACGATTTTTGAAGATTTCTAGTTTGATGAGTAAAAGATAAGTTTGTGATAATATTTGGGAAATTAAATTAAAAAATTATTCAACCACATTTAATTTAGTAACAACGTGTGTAGGTACTCATGTAAATATTCGCATTTTTTCTTCTATTTTTTTTTTTTACAAATGGACGCAAAAGATCGGCAAAAACCGCATCATTTGAATTGTTTATTAGAATTTGATGATGACGATTGTATAAAACAATCGTCAACGAGTCGACTCAGCGAGGAGATGCGGGCAGCTTGGCTTGGGATTTCGGTCATTTGACCGAACCGTGGTTACACAAGCTTCGCGAAATGCCTGAGGCGATGCCTAAAAAGGAAGGTGGCAGAAGTTTTAAATCTATAATTACAAAAAGTGTCGAATGACGAAGTTCCAATGTAACCACTGTAAAAAAACATGTGTACGGACCACCGTGGCCTGATTTGTCTGGAATGATCAGAATGAATATATTTTGTGTTTATCTCATGAGTTTAAATAGCTCGTTATAGAAGTTAAAAATAATAGTAGATTACGCACCAAGGGAGTAAAGCATTGCCTTTCACGGGCGTATGAATCCCGAAGCGACACTAAGGATTCTGGGGGTGAACCTCCGTAGCGCATATGTTAAGAATCCTTATGTAGCGAGGGATTCAAGTTAGCCAAGACAAGGCAGCTTTACTCCCGAGGAGCGTACTCTGCTTTTCACACCTACTGCGAGGAAACAAATTCGATTTTTGAAATTTGATGTGGTACGAAAACCTTCGAACATGAAGTGGGCACCGCAGCAAGCGATCAGCTGTTGAGATCACCGGCCGCCATTACTGCTTTAGCTCCTTGGTAAAAGTTTTCATAATAAGGGACTTTACTCATGGCGCGATGCGACGCAATGCGACGCGATTTGAACGAATTCCAACTACAAGTGAAAATCAACCTTACCACTATGATATATGACATAAAACACGTTGTTATCTATGGGTTGATGAAAAACAAAACACGATGGCCATGACGACGTCAAGTCAATTGAATTGCATCATTCTGCCGTGCAGGTCCTAAAACGCAGTAACAGGCTTTTTCACTTCCCTCTGTGCAACTGCGCTGTGTAGATGTGATTTGTATTGGTGCCGTTAATAATTACGTTTCTCGTGTCTCGTTATCGATTACCGGCTCGTGAATTGATCATAACTGTGTGCCTTTGTGCTTAGTGGTGGTATTGTAAGTTTTTAAGTGTTATTACGCATAATTCATTGGTAAATATAGTTTTAAATTAGTTCATCAGCGCTCGGTGAGTACTTTTTATTTTTTGGGTGTGTGGGTACCGCGGAAGAAAAAAAATCTTTTGTTGTTTCGTCTTGTTTTTGCGATTTTTTAGTAGTTTTGCATTAAAAATGTTGTCCAGTAATGATGATTGCCATTACTGGACAACATTTTCATTGACGCCACCTGACGGGGGCGGAAAAAACACTTCGCGACGCGTAAATAATCCTCCCAGGTCACCGACCTCCGTATACTCTAAACGTTTGTTTACCGAAATGTCTCCGTCCTATTTAACACCCGAGGATTGGCCGAAGAGACAACATTTGGCCGATTCTGTCGAGAAATCGCCGTTATCAATAAATAATGTCAGTAATTCAAACGAAGACTACTGCGATTTAGTTACTCAGGCTTCTGCATACTTGTCTAAAATAAACGACCTTGTCAATGATCAGGGTTCTCGTATTAATGTAGCCAATAAATCCGCGATTATGGACATGACACAGCGGATTACGTCCATTGTTTCTTTGTTAGCCATACGGTCTTCTTCTAATGAAACGAAGTTAGCCAATGTTTAGCGCGAATTGGACAAAGTTAAATTAAATAATAATGTAAGCATTGTAAAAACCGATTCCAAAAAATTATCTTATTCCGATTCTCTGAAACTCCGTCTGCCGAAGGTCGCTCCAGCGATGGAGTCGAGACCACCGCTACCGTGTTTAATAGCTTACCCCTCCAACGAAAGGTCAGCTGAATTCGCAACTTCAGACAGCCACTAAAGAAGCGCTTAAAAAAGCGATTAACCCAACTGACGACGGTTTCCAAATTGTAGGCATGAAAAAATCGCGAAATCGGGCGTTGTATTACGTGTCGCTAACGACAGTCAATTAAATAAACTTCAATCGGTTGATGCTATTAAGACCGCCGGGCTAAGACTTGAAAAACCGAAAGGCCGCAGGCCACGTTTATTAATTAAAGACGTCCCATCCTCAATGGAAGACAAACCTTTTTTGCATGCGTTGTTCCGTCAAAATATAAAAGACGAATTGGCAATTAGTGAAGAAGAATTTATTAAGTCGACAAAAATTATACGTAGACGTGCATTAGATAATGGTCGGAAGTGGGTAGGCATCGAAATCGACAACGCCATTCGAAAGCATTTAGTTAGTACCAAAGAGAAGCTTTTTATTGACTTCGCGACTCCGCTTTTTTATGATATCGATGTATGTTCGTTGTTTACATTGCCAGCAGTTTGGCCACGTGAAAAAGGATACTGCGTTATTAAATCGCCTACTTGTGCTAATTGCTCAGAAGCATGAAACAAAGAGAATGCCCGCATAAATGGATATCTGATTTACACCGGTATGTGTGGCGTGTAAAGAATTTGTAAAAAAACGTTTGACCATCGGTGCTGGGTCGCAACAGTGTGCCACCTATAAAGTTAGGCTCGAACAATAATTAGTACAAAAGAGAAGCTTTTTATTGACTTCGCGACTTGCCGCTTTTTTGATGATATCGATGTAGTTCGTTGTTTACATTGCCAGCAGTTTGACCACGTTAAAAACACTGCGTTAATAAATCGCCTACTTGTGCTAATTGCTCAGAAGCACATGAAACAAAAGAATGCCCGCATAAGGATAATTCTGATTTTACAATATGTGTGGCGTGTAAACGTTTTTAAAAAACCGTTTGACCATCGGTGTGGGTCGCAACAGTGTGCCACCTATAAAGTTAGGCTCGAACAATTAATACGCAACACTAATTACTAATATAATGGATAGTTTAACAATAGGTCAATTGAATCTACATAACGATAGGGTAGCGACTTCAGAACTGGACAAATTAATTATCGATTATAACTTAGATATTGTATTGGTTCAAGAACAATACCAAAACACGCGCTTACGTCACAAGGTAGTTCAGTTGGATAGCAAGGCACGAGCCGGAATTTACGTGTCGCGTTCTTCTAACTATACAGTAACGTCTTTACGTAATCTGATGACGCCTCACTGTGCAGTTGCGGAAGTCTCATCAGCTACTTTTAAAGTTTACGTTGTCAGCTGCTATTTTCAATATTCAGACCCTGTTGCTCCTCACATACATAACCTCCGTCACGTCTTGCGGTCACTCGCGGGCTGCAAAGTTATCGTTGGCGCAGACGTTAATGCGTCTTCGTCCCTATGGTATGGCAAAGTCCGGTCCACGGATTACGTACGGCGTTGCGCTGTTGAAGACTTCATTGCTGAAATGAACTTAACCATTCATAACACCCCCGATGCACCACCTACTTTTTGCAGCCCAATGGGCGAATCTTGTATTGACGTCACACTTTCTAGTGCCGACGTACGCTTGGATAGGTGGCGTGTCCTACCGGACGCGTTTTGCAGTGATCATCGCTGATTGTGTACGAATTTGTTCCGGTTTCTACTCATGGTTCTTCACATGTAATTGGTAACTTTAGGTATAAAAGTAGGGTGCTAATTGGGAATTCTTTAGATCGCTTTTTGCGTGTCATGCCAAAGATTTCACTCGTGAAGGGCTGTCAGCTGAAGAAAGTGCTGAAATTATGTCAGACACCTTCACTTACTGTGCTGACATTGCTATTGGTCGCGGACCTATGACCAATGTACGTAGATGTGATTGGTGGTGTGACTACCTAACCGAACAGCGTAAAAGTTATCGTCGAGCGCGTAAACATCTCAATAAGCTTAAAAAACGTCAAGTCACCGGAGACTCACTAACCTCTGCTTTAAATACATTTAGAGTTGCCAGGTCCCGTTACAGAGCATCGGTTGAAAGGTCTAAGGGTAAATTGTTGCGCAAAGTAGTGGATAAATTAGAAAAGGAAGGTCCGTGGTCTCCTTTATATCATGAGTTTAAAGCCAATCGATCGGTCGACCTAGCGTATGTTCAGAATATTAAAGTAAATAATAAACACACCACCGGTATTGAAGAAACAACGGAAGTTTTATTAAATACTCTTATCCCTGATGATTCACCTGTTAATGATACTGACTACCACCAACAGATAAGAGCATGGGCTACAGTCCCGCCTGAATCACCAGCGTCAGACCTTCCATCCACTGACGAATTCATTAATGTTGTCAGGAAGCTGCCCCTTAACAAATCATCAGGTGAAGATAAAATATCCAATCGTATGATAAAAGAAGCGTGTAAAACAGCGGCCGACGCGATATTAACTGTTTACAACCGGTGTATTGCTGAAGGTGTTTTTCCTCGTATATGGAGACATGGCTTTATACGAATAATACCTAAAAGCGGCGACAAAACCAGATGACCCTAAGTCTTACCGGCCCATAACATTATTACCATCTTTGGGAAAGCTCTTGGAGCGTCTTATCGTCCCACGATTGTTACCGGACGGACCCAAATTCCATAAAAATCAATTCGGTTTTACTGTCGGCAAATCAACCGTTGACGCGGCACTTTCTGTTAGAAAAATGGTTAATACCTCCGAGCACAAGTACGTAGTAGGAATCTTTCTAGACATTTCCGGGGCTTTTGATAACGCATGGTGGCCAATGCTACTACTTAAGATAAAAGCTCGTGGTTGCTATAAAAATATATTTATCTTCTTTATTCGTACTTTTCTAATGGATACGCTAAACTTAAGCTCGGACATCATTCCGTATCGAAACCTCTTACTATGGGCTGTCCTCAAGGTTCGGTTATCGGTCCTCATTTATGGAATCTAGGCTTAATGATTTCCTCGCGATTCCTCTTCCAAGTGGTTGTTCTTTAACTGGTTATGCGGACGATGCCCTTCTGCTCATACAGTCGAGTACTCGTGCTGGACTCGAGAATTTGGCTGACACTTGCCTACGATTAATATCTCAGTGGGGCGATCGAAACCGTCTGACCTTTGCACCACAAAAAACCTATCAACTAATTTTAAAGGGTGACCTTAAATCGTGGCCTAGTATTAAATTCAATAATGTTCCCGTTAAGAGAAAACAATCAGTGTGCTATCTTGGTTTAGTCTTGGAGAGGAATTTCACATTCATAGAACATATAAAAACGGTTGGTGAAAAAGCTAAAAATAACTTTTATGCCCTAACGAGAATATCTAAATCTACTTGGGGTTTGTCATTTTTAACCTTAAAAACTATTTATGGGGCTACTTACTTGGGCTGTGTGTGCTACGGGGCACCTGTTTGGGCCGATAGAGCCACCATAGGTGCGGCACGACGTAAATTGCTTCAAAGTCAGCGGCCTTTGGCTTTGTTATTCTTAAGTAAAGCGTATAGGACCGTCAGTACTGAAGCTTTACCGGTACTTGCTGGTGTTCTACCAGTAGATCTTGAAGTGGAACGACGCGCTGCAATGTACTTTTCCGCACGGGAGACCACTGACGCTGATTTTCTACCGCAACGTGACCGTGATAAGATATCTCGATTATTCAAACCCCAGAGCGAATGTCTGGGAGGACCTTTTATCCGAATGGCAAAATAGGTGGGATAATTCTATCAAGGGACGGCACCTCTACCAGTTCTTTCCATCCGTTCGTGAGCGGCTGGCTAGGACGTGGCTGGAGGTGGATCACTGTGTTGCCCAATTTCTCACTGGACATGGTAACTTTAAAAGTAAATTGTTTTCCTTCAAGCTTGTTCCCTCGCCTTTTTGTCAATGTTCAACACCTGACTGTGAATATGAACAATCAGCACATCATATTCTTTGGGAGTGTATTCTTTGGCAAAACGAACGCAATATTATGTTGGATGCTGTTCAGACTACATCTGGAGTCATTTATTATACGGACCTTGTCGAAACTCGAACAAACTTCCGTGCGTTCAAGCGTTTTTGCCATACCTATTATTGGAATCAAATATAGCAGCTCACGATTTAGGACCCATTAATATTAGTAATCATTTTTACCCGTGGTGCTAGGCAACTGGGCTTCTCCCAGTTGTAATGTCCCTTTGTGCCTATTGGCCTTGTTCTGTTCTGTCTCCTGCTTGCATGGAGGGAAGTGGAAACATATTTTTCCTACTCCTCCACTATTCTTTTCTGATTAATTTCGTGCAGGATCCAAGACAGGTAAATTCATTCTCCGGGACACGTCGAGACTTCATTGTCTCGGCGCTTTTCTGGTGGTTGCCACTGTTGATTCTGGCTTTCAGGAGTTGCAGTGGTTTGGGAATAGTGTGGTGGGTTTGTCCCAATTAAAAATAACAGGCTTTTTGTCATTTTTTTGTTGAATATTGAACCTAAATGTACACGTTATAAGGAACATGTAGATCTAATCAGGTATTTGATAGGATGCTCTAAACGGTTAAAAAATCAAATTTAAGAAAGCAGTACCGTAAAACCGGCCAACATTGCCCGCTTTTTTTCTTATTTTTGAGATTACGAAAAAATATTGATCAGAGCTCGTAATCAAGTAGACCATGGTAACAATTACTATTATAGGCTTCAAATCACGAAATCTGGAGCTTCTAGCTTTAACAGAATCCGAGAAAAAGGCAATTAAAGAGCCGGGCAAAATTATACGCACGACCGTCCAACATTGCCCACCCTTAATTTCTCTAAAACTATCAGCTCTAGAGCTTTGAAAGTAAGATATGTTTTAGAGAATCATGCAAAGTTGCCATCCTTCGTGATCAATATATCAAAAACGTTATATTTTTAATTTTACTGAGGTGGGCAATGTTACACTACACACCAGCTGTTTTTTCATACAAACTGAAACGGTGGGCTAGGGTTGCCACACACTAATGTAATAAATAATAATCTGCTTTTAAATAAAATCTTTTATAAATAAGAAATCAGTCAGGTACAATAGTTATAAATTGCATGTATTATTATACTTAAGGTTAATATTAAAGATTCTAAAACAAATCTTACAAAGAAATTTAAAAAAAAAATGGTATAAAAAAGATTACAAGGAAAATTAGTCATTGCAAGGCATGCCAGGCAGACGTTGTAACGTAAAAATATAGTATTTACTTTTAAAAAGAGTTTTAACATAGGAATTATAAAAACATTTTGGTTGATAAAACTGAGTAACTCTTACTAGATATAATGGGTGCCATCCCTAACACGATTTTTGCTGTGGGCAATGTTGTCACTCCTATGTTCATGCAAGCTCGGTAATCATTGCCCACTGCATTATCTTGAAGATTTTACGTTTTATTGGTCTCAAACTAGAATAGAAATGAAGCTTGGTTCTTTTTATTACTGGAATATTGAAATATCTTACCTGAGAGATGTCGAACGCTGTCAGTGTGTAAAAACGTAAAACAAGATTTTTGCACCACTTCAGACTAGTCCACTTTAAACATGTCTCGCCGACAACTGAGCGAACTTAGCGAAGTAACTAATACTTAGTTTTGTCAGGAAAATAGTCTAGTTTACCCTTAAGATTTAATAATGTTGTCAGCTATTTAAATTTATTTACAATTCAAGATTTTAGTTATTTTTCGTGTTTGGGCAAAGATATCCGCCAAGGGCAATGTTGGCCGGTTTTACGGTAGCTTAATTTTTCATGTCTAAATACATTACAATACCGACTAAAATACAGTTATAGCAGTTACGTCTACCACGGTCCGTCACTTTACCAAGTTAAACGCAGTAAATATCGATATTACCACAAAAAATCTGTATTACACACACAAAAAAATATTGAGGAATATAAAATAAAACGCAGTAAATAGTTTTTGTACCAAGAGTGTTAATACTGCATAGTTGATCACTAGTTTATTTCACAATGAACTACAGATTAAAATGCAGCAAAGTACTAAAAAGTGGTATTTTATTAAGTGTTATTGAAGTAACTTTATATCGTGAAAACTAGCTAAAGAGCAGTATGTTCATTATTTACTGCAGTTTAATCAGTATTTTCAAAAGATTAAAATAACTTAACTGCTAATTAAAACGCAATATGATACTCTGTTACTGCATTATAATTGGTAACTTGAACGATATTACTAATTTTACTGCAGTCACAGGTCAGTCACAGTTTACTGCGTTCTAGTCAGAATTTGTCGCTAACTCTCTCTCTCAATCAGTCGAATTCTTCTAATCAGTCGAATTCTTCTAATTTACCACGAAAACCTAAGCAAAAATCAGGGGTACTTTTCGAGCTTAGTAATTTTGTGTACAATTTTTGAACTGAAAATAATAATAATTATATTATATTATTATTATTTTCAGAAGCCTCAACGTTTACCTTCGCAATAATATTTGCATTTTATTGTACTACTGAAAATGTACATTTTCTGTTAAAAAAAAATGGCCACCATTCGCGAAGTGTTTTGGTAGGTTTTTTTAAAAGCAGTTTTGTAGAAATCATTCTATAATTTCCCCTTAAATTATCTATAGTCAGAAGCCAAACACTATAAGTAATTAATGTGCCATTTAATTGAAAAATCTCATGTATCTTCGGAACCAAAAAGCTTCAAGTATACCTTACCATATTTTTATTTGTGCAATACAAATAAAAATATATAAATAAGTCTAAGCTACTCAAAAAATATAAGTTTTGCTAATGCATAGCCGCCATCTTAGATTGAAAGGGTCCAAATTTGTTTTTTTCACTTAATGCTTCAACAGTTAACTTTATGACAAAAATGTATTAAAGAAGTTTAAAGAAAAAATCCACAACAACTTTATTTGTAAGTATTCTGTACGTAACATAGAAACAAAGTTAAGGAAGAACACTCAACATTGATAAGAAATCTACACTTTTGACGAGTACCTAACTATATTTCTAACGATTTATGTATAGAATTTATGTAAAGAATTATCAAAAAGCTTCTTGACACTTATTTAATCGATTTTGTTGATAATAATTTTATTGTACATTGGAAAGTTTCAAGTAAATCGAGTAAGATTAAATTATTTTCATACAAACTTTAATCCCATTTTTAAACCTCTTAGGGGATGAATTTTCAAAAATCCGCCCTAGATACGTCATTTATGGAATGCCTGTGCAAAGTTTCATGCTTCTACACCTAGCGGTTTCGGCTGGGCGTTGATACATCAGTCAGTCAGCCAGATGGTTTTTTTGTTTTATACAGGGATTTTTTAATGTATTGCGGATATTTGTTTTCTGTGTAATGAATAAAATACATTGTCATATTGAACATTTTCTTTTTCTTAATTTAGGGGGATAAATAATTGACAATTACACTGAATTGAGTGGAAAGAACTTGATTGAATCAAAAACGCAACTTATTTTATCAGTTGTCTTTTATTTCAGACATCTACATATAACGTCTAATACGCATTCGTTAAAACAAGTTTCACGAGTCTAAACAAACGAAATATACGTATCTTATCTATAAATACTATTTTTTGTGGAATGTTATTGACTTTAAACTTCACTTTAGATATTTTTGTCATAAAGTCAACTGTTGAAGCAATATGTGAAAAAGAACGAATTTGGACCCCTTCAATCTAAGATGGTGGCTAACGCAGACACTCCTCGATATCGAAAACTTAAACTTTTCATGAGTATCATATGCTTAAGGAATACAAATAATAATAATAATAATAATAATAAAATTCTTTATTGAAAAAAGGATATACATTTAACACTATACATTAAGACCATATTACAGTACAAGAGGTTTACGTATCAAAATGAACCCTAACGTCTAAACTAGGCCAAGCCTGTATCTTAGACATTAGACGCTTCCATGGTATACATATTACATATAGGTACAGAGAGGAGTATAGTGCGTTTTACAATAACTAAGTTTTGAAAACATTTCGTAATACTATATGATTAATGCTCAATATACAAATGTGGGTAGACTTTGGTACTATCTGCTAAAAGCTAGCTAGTTAGGGCCTCGGATATATAAATTGGAACTTGATTTCCAGTGAATCCTATATGAGCAGAGTTGAGGCGTTGGTTAGGATGGTGTTTATTGTACGATTTGATTCCTTGGACGATATTGTTCTTTAACATGACTGAAGTCAATTCAGCTACAATTGTACCTTTTCCAGATTTTGAATTTACTCGGAAAACATCTCTTATGGTTGCTTCCTGTACATTTACATCAAGGAGTTTACAGGTGTTTTGGACAATTTTGCACAGATCCGTTTTTGATTCCTTTTCAGATGATAACGGGATATTACGAAATTCAACAGACGATGATTTTGAGGTTCTTTGGATGTCTTCAAGTGACGATTCAAGTGTAGCTATCTTAAACAAGTGTTGTTTTCGCTCACCTTCAAGATTTTCAACTTTTTTGCGCATTTCTTCATACTGATTATTCATAAACAGAACACTTTTTTCAATTTCTGCATTTGAAAGTTTTATTTCAGCGTTTTGCTTCTTTATATCAGCAACCTCTGCGACAAGTTTATTCAACAGGATGTTTTGTGTGTCTTTCCATTCGTCAAGCATGATTTTGATATCTTCTTTAAAAGAAGCCAGTTGTTCTTCACTTGATTGTCTGTGCCTTTTATTGCGTTGTGATATGAAGGCTGGTGAATCAATGCCAGTGGCGATAGTTGAGACATCAGAATCAGACAAGGCATGCTGCACACCACTTCCCGTAGGTGTCTTGACTACTTTCGACATTTTTTGCCTATGTTCAAATTTACAGTGGTCGCAGATCGGATTTTTTTTGTCTCGCTCGATCAGTGATATTGTTTCGCACACTACCGCTTCACTTTACTGCGCGCCTAGTACTTCGGTTTAATTAAAATTCAATTATTTTTTGATAAAATAGTGATATTTTAACGAAATTTGCAAGATAAACAGACACGTCTATACTCTAGTGAGGTCGGGACGGAAGGGACGGAAGGGGAAATAAAAAAATACACCACCTTTCCTACCTAAAACATACTCGTAAGTTGTGTATACTAATACTGCATGTGCAATTTGTTCAAGATTCAAATTAAAATGCAGTAAAAAAAAGTCTTATGCTGCAAATTAGTCTGCAAAGTTGCAAAAAAATCTAAAATTTTGTGGTATCGAGTATTTTTACCGCATTTTAATCTGCATATATGAGTAACTTTTTGCGTGCAGTAACTGATATGATTTTAGAAAATCTGATTTTAAAATCTAATAAACTTAATTAACATTTGTTTTCGTAAATACCATCTTTGTTGTCACTTAGTCCTCGTAGCAATAAAAATATGCACCATACACATTAATCTTAATATATATAAATCTCGTGTCACAATGTTTGTCCTCAATGGACTCCTAAACCACTTAACCGATTATTATAAAATTCGCACACCATGTGCAGTTCGATCCGACTTGAGAGATAGGATAGTTTAAATCTCAAATTATAGTCGCAATATTGTTTACTATAATGTAATACAAAAACTTTAGCCACAGCAACGCGTGGCCGAGTCAGCTAGTAACATTATAAAAAACAGTGTTGAAAAGTTTTTCACTGTTTTCTCGAAACCGCTTTTTTCCTCATACTGCACTTTAGGGCCTGCACGGCAGCATTATTTCTTAGTGGCAAGGTTGATTTTCACTTGCAGTTGGAGTTCGTTCGAATCGCGTCGCATTGCGTCGCATCGCGCCATGAGTAAAGTCCTTTAGTTTTATCTGAGGTTCCAAATTCAAATCACATTATTCCCACGGGAATAATGAAATTCAGTACAATATTATTGCCCGGCTCGAGCGGGGGGCAGCAATGCCTTGCTTTACGGCCGGTTTGCATGACATATAATTTGACAATTTACGAGCAGGTGGTGCGAAATAGTAGTTTATGTAACTGGTACATAATGAGGGGTATTATACACGAGTGTGAGTTTATAAAACGAGCGAAGCGAGTTTTATAATAGTATCACACGAGTGGTATAATACCTAGTTATGTACAGTTTCATACACTACTTTATCTACTCTCATTGAACACGAACATATCAAATAAAGGATAAAAATTAATAAACACTAATAATCATCCACCATGTCATCCACCGAAACACAAACGTCAAAATCCCAACATTCCCTTAGAAAGCGCGCGCAGCCACAGATAAAAAAGTATAAAAATGTATCTATGACCAGTAATCTGTATCATAATGAAAAAAAATTAAATTATAACATTGTTTTGTTAGACAAACAGTGTTATAATTTAATTTTTTAATTTCATTACGATACTCTATGGTATGAAGTATGTCATTATAAACTCGTTTTGAGTTTTGTATTTCGAAGTTTACGATATGAGAGTAGATAAAATAATTTTCACACCACCTGCTCGAAAATGTGTAATTATATGTCAAGCAACCTTAACCTAAAGTGAGTCATTAGTGGCCGAGGGCACAGCCGGTCAATAATGTTGTACTGGATTTCATTATTACCCGCTGGTCAATAATGTGATTTGAATTTGGAATATGTTTATAAACAACAAACACCCTTTGGTGCCTTTTCCCTTTTGGGAAGACAAAGGGATCTATCTAGCCCATGCAGCCTAGATTTTTTTTTTTGGTTCTTTTCGTCCCTTCTCGGGGGAGCCTCACCCCTAGGGAACGCGTCCACAGGTGGCGGATAGTGGGACGCTCGCCTAGTGTCGTCCAAGAGGCACTATGGAGGGTAGGAGTGAAATAAAATAGCTCCCGCGGACCAACAGGCCGGAGATGGAAACTCCGTTATCAAACCCCTGTACCGAGCTTCTCCGACGTATTCGGAGGCGAGGTCGACTACAGTGCTGTGTATTTGGGCTGGAGTGCACAGAAGAGTTGGCGGCGGATGAGTCCAATTGGACCAACGGTGGCGCTCCCGTTCTGCAGCAGAACGATAGTCTTGGCGTCAGGTGGCAACCGGCCGTAAAACATAAGCCAAAATACACTCCTCCTTGTTCAAATATGAAAAGTACAACTAAAAGTAATAAGTCTAATACTAGGGCGTCCCCCATAAGCGACGCGGCTGCACCGTCGAATGCGAAGAAGAATACTAGGGCGTTCCCCCAAAGCGACGATTATGACAAGAACACGAAAATGTATTCGCAGACAACTCTTCAGAGAATCAGACTGGCAACGTGGAACCTGGGCTCCCTCAATGGTAGAAGCCAGGAACTAAGCAAAATTTTGGACGGAAGAGTCATTAATGCATGCTGTTTACAGGAGACAAAATGGAAGGGCTCTAAGTCAAGGGATATCGGACTGGGCTACCAACTTATTTACCATGGTATGACCAGCACACGGAACGGTGTAGGCATAGTACTGGACCCTCACCTCAAACATAGAATTATCCACATAGAAAGAAAAAGCGACCGCCTTATTGCAGTGAAACTTGCCATGGATAAACAGCACCCACTAAATATTATTTCAGCATACGCACCACAGGCAGGCTGCACAGAAGCAGAAAAAGAACAATTCTGGGAAGACTTCGACGACCTTATGAACCAGATAGCTCCCAACGAAACGAAGTATATCGGTGGAGACCTAAACGGCCACGTGGGAACTGTGAACCGCTCGTATCCAGGCGTGCACGGGGGTTTCGGTTACGGAACTGGAAATAGGCAGGGAGAGGACATCTTAGATTTCGGTGTGAGACATAACCTTTCGATCATAAATACATTCTTCCAGAAACGAACCGAACATTTAATCACGTATAAGAGTTCAGGACACAGCACGCAAATTGATTACATTATGGCTGACAAGACCTCATTGAAATATTTCAAAGACTGCAAAGTCATTCCTGGCCATGCTCTCACTTCGCAGCATAGGATCTTAGTCTCAAGCCTGGTACTGCCGAAGCCTATAAAGACAGTCAAGGATAAAACGCCGAAAATTAAATGGCAACAACTATACAATGCAAAGGGTGATAAGCTCGTGGGCAATCTTAAAGAATACCTAGAAGAAGATATGAACAACGACTACAACAACAGCGTAGAACAAATGTGGTCAAACTTCGAAGCTATATGTAGGAATAAAGCAGTTACAATCCTAGGAGTATCCAAAGGTGGCCTAAGCATAAACAAGGACCCCACCTGGTGGAACGATGATGTGAAAGAGGTAGTGAAAAGCAAAAGAGATCTTTTTAAACTATGGCAAAGAACGCGACTGGAGGAAGACCGCATTGCATACAAAGAGGCGAAGAAATTGGCAAAGTGCGTAGTGGCCCAATCAATGGCGCAATCAAAAGAGAGCCTTTATAAAAAGATTGAAGAAGCTAAAAATGATTCCGAAGTTTTCAAAATAGCAAAACAGCGACACAAATCTACCTTGGATATTAAGGTTAACAAATACATCCGAGATGAGAAGGGACAGCTACTAACAGATAATACCAGTATAACTAAGAGATGGTGCCAATACTACCAAGACCTGTTGAATGAAGAATTCCCCAGTCAGCGCTTACAACCTCTGCAACCCATTGCAGGGCCAGTGCCTAGAATAGATATAGCTGAAGTTAAATTAGCTGTAACGCAAATGAAAAACCACAAAGCAGTAGGCCCGGATGAAATACCCGCAGATATCTGGAAAAGATTGGGGTGCTTAGGTCTATCGTGGCTTACACGGCTTTTCAACGCCATCCTAACTTCAAATTGTATGCCTGAAGCGTGGCGCCAAAGTTACCTAGTACCTTTTTATAAAAACAAAGGGGATGTCAGCGTCTGCGGAAACTATAGAGGGATTAAGTTGACATCGCACACTCTAAAAATCTGGGAAAGAATTCTCAACAATCGCCTTTTCAAGCATGTCAGCATATCTGAAAACCAGTACGGCTTCACACCATCAAGGTCCACTACGGATGCTATCCAGGCCATCCGAATAATCATGGAGAAGTATCGAGCAAACCGTGAAGACCTACACCTTGTCTTTATCGATCTTGAGAAGGCGTTTGATCGTGTGCCACGAAAACTGGTATGGCAGGCCATGAGGGCGCAGGGTATACCTGAATGCTATGTTGCACTGGTACAGGACACGTACTACCGAAGCCGCACTAGCGTAAGAAGCCTGGCGGGGCTAACCAAAAGCTTCGAAGTCAGAGTGGGCGTCCACCAAGGCTCAGCCTTGAGTCCACTTCTCTTTAACATGGTTATGGACTACCTAACAAAGGACATTCAGCCTCCCTTACCATGGTGTATGTTGTACGCGGACGACATAGTTCTCTTGGATAAGGATACCGAGCAGTTACAAAACACCCTCGAGCAGTGGCGAAGTGCGCTGGAGAACAACGGCCTTCGGATCAGCAGAAGTAAAACCGAATACTTGGAATGCGCATTCAGTGGTGTAACTCATAGCTCGAACTCGATTCATATCGAAGGAAAGCCACTACTGAAGGTAGCAAAATTCAAGTATCTTGGAGCAATGCTGACATCTGATGGAAATTTAGAAGCCGATGTTACTCACAGAGTTAGCGTAGGATGGCAGCGGTGGAGGGCTTTGACGGGAGTTCTGTGTGACACAAGAATGCCGATTAAAACCAAAGGCAAGATTTATAAAACTGCTGTAAGACCAGCCATGATGTACGGTGCTGAATGTTGGGCCATAAAGAAAACGCACGAACAAAAAATGCATGGGAATGAGATGAAGATGCTCAGGTGGGCCGCAGGTGTTACTCGACTTGATAAAGTGCGAAACGAGCACATCAGAGGAAGTTTGAAGGTCGCCCCCATAGCAGAAAAGCTCACTGAAACACGCCTGCGTTGGTTCGGACATGTCATGAGACGCCCTGAGGACCATGTGATCAAACAGGCACTAGCATTGCCAAATGCTAAGAGAGGTAGAGGGCGCCCACTCGCAACCTGGAGGTCCACGGTAGCCAAGGACTTAGAGCGTGCCCAAATTAATACTTCGACAACCCAGGACAGACTGACCTGGCGCCGCAGAACAAGGAGAGCCGACCCCAAATAATGGGATAAGGCTAGGACAAAGAAGAAGGTTCTTTTCGTCCCTCTTTGGGGCAGGCAAAGGGAGCTGAGCCCATACAGCCACGTCTGATTTAGTGTGCCAGAAAGAGGAAAGCTATTCTCGATACCCTTATTCTTACTGTTTTTTTATTTAATAAATACTTTGTTTTTCGTACTATGGCTATTATTTTCTCACAGTAGGTGTAAAAAGTAGAGTATCCTCCTCTGGGCTAAAGGTGTCTTTGCCTTGGGCTAGCTTGAATCCCTCGCTGCATTCAGGATTCTTGTATTAACTCCCTCGCTTCGCTCGTGAGTTAAACTCTTAACTCACTCGCTACGCTCGGGAGTTAAATCCCGAATCCTTCATTGCGCTCGAGATAAAATATGACGCCCGTGACATAAGACACAACTTTAGCCCCTCGGTGCGTAATCTACTATTATTATTTTTCTTTTGTTGACAAAATCATAAATAACGATATCTTTAAAAGTTCGTCTCTGAGACGAATGTTTATGAATAGTGTTTTTCCTAGTACCTATATGTTTATGAATCTAGGGTTAAAAAATAATAAAATAACTTGTAATGAATTAAAAAATCAAACAAGTGCACTACATTGTGCAACTGGTCACACGAATGTGTAGGAGACTACGCGAAGGTTCGCGCCCATAAAACCGACACAGCTTGGAAAAGCACGAATGCCAAGAAAACTTCGCGAAGCCATTTGCAAATGTCGTCCTACACATGTGGGTTTGCGTATTCGCGCGAATGTGAGTGGCCGGCTTTACATAGAGGTTAAAACAGGGAATCAACCAAAAATTGGACATTATAGAATCGACCACTGGAATTTACCAAAAATTTAAGAACTATTATAAAAAAAAGACTTTTCATTTTGCCTTTAATTACAAAATATTTTAATCAATAACATAAGATCAGGCTGCATGAGCTAGATCCCTTTGCCTTCCCGCAAGGGTACGAAACGTTACCAAATATGGTAATGTGTTGCATCAGCCGATGACGCCCCGCCCACCGGCCTGCTCGCGGCCGCCGCCGAGCTGCCGGTACCGGTAGCCGGTAGTCTAGTCGCAGTCGGCAACATCTGTGGTCTCTGTGTGTGGTCTAACGGGCGCGCGATCGTAGGAGTGATCGTAGGTACCTAGCAATCATGGAAAAGGAAGACATGTCTTCCTTCCTTCTTAATGTGTATATTAAACGCCGGATTAGATGAAATAATACCATTCCTTGAAGGTAGGTAAGCCAGTGTCTCGGTTTTATTTAGTCAAGATTTTTTTTTCTCTGGTGCATGCCAGTTTGAACTTGTTTGATAGCTTTGTATTGTATTTTTCAGACAATCATATAACAACGATTGAAACTGCCATTCTGCTAAACGATGAAGACTTGAAAGAACTGATTCCAAAGATTGGCCCCAGGAAAAAAATTAAAAATTGGCTAATAGAACATCAAAAAGCGACCGGTGTCAATGTACGTACCTACCTACTTGTTTACTTGTATTTAGCTAATAAAAATGTTTTCTTTGTTTTTTTCTCTTGGACCGATGCCGTATACTTTTGTAATGCTTTGTAATAAAGCTTTTAAATTATTTTCTAGAATCATGGCACACTATACCGGCACGGCAACGGCGCCGCTCCAGCACGGCGTCACCTCGAATTTGGGCTACAGCGGGCCGTCAGCGAGGTGCAAGTTCGTAATCCACGCACTGGCCGCGAGGCGCAAGCTTGCTGCCACCGTGAACATAATTGTTATAAGGCTTTCGCTTGCAACTCGGAGTCAGCGCGCCAAAAGCATGAGGTCGGCGTGCTGCAAGCACGCCGGCTGCGAGGCCAGTTGTAAGCGAGCGGTAAGCGCGCCGACTCCCCGCCGTTGGCTTTTTCATTTTGACATTATGAAATGTATTGTACGACACATGATTTAAGGCCCTAATTTGAATGACAAGTAAAGTGCTGAGGTGAAGCCGTTCCGTTGCCGTGCCGGCATAGTGTGCCATGACCTTAAGAATGCTGAGCTAAACGACTCAACTCAAAACGCTGTACGGGACACTGATGACAGTGATAATGTAAAAATCTCTACAGATTGTACTATAGACCGTGGAAGTGTGACGCAACAAGATGACATTTGGGTAAAAACAAACAGGTTTCGACGTGGGATTTTTGTTATTTTATCTTTTTTGTAATTAATAATAATGTCTGCGTCGAACTTCTTGTTACTATTGTGTGCAAAAATTGATGGAACAACATCCTTTTCATCAGCAAAATTACAATTACAAAGACAGTCTTCACGAGTAGGGTCTCTATCCTTACGACTGAAATTGAAAATAATGAGTAAGTCAGCAATACAAGTCAATACAACGAGTCCTCAGACTAGAATAATAATTAATCAGCAGTAACGTACAGCAGAGTGTTTTCCATTTTTTAAAGATTTTTACACTAGCAGGTCATCTAAAAAACCTGCAGGTTTCTCTTCTAGAGACATGGTTGCAACCGGGAGCAAAGCAATAAGGTATTATATACCTTATAAACACTAGATAATGTATTCAAAATGTAAATTATCTCAAAATGCAATACGTAATAAAACGCGCTTGTGGTTTTCTACAGACTAACGCTTTTATTGTTTAAAATGGCGACCAGTTACACAGAGTTTTAGTATTGGACAACATAGATGGCGTTAGTGGTATATTTTGTTACTACAACACCCTCTCTTAACAAAATATCCCACCAATTACTTATAAGCTAAATTGTTAACAAAATAATAAACAAACACACTTCAACTTAAATTTGGTTTACTTCCCCTATTCCCATCAGGTCCATAAACTTATAATGTTTAGTAGAGCAAAGTGCTTTAGTTAATATATCTGCAGGCATAGAAGCAGTTTCTAGATAGTTAATTTTAATTTGCCCATTAGCAACACACTCTCTACTAAAATGATGTCGTACATCAATATGCTTAGTTCGTTTATGAGATAATGGATTAGAAGCCAATTTTAATGAACTTTGACTGTCACTGTACAAGTTTAATGCTTTATTCTTATCAAACATACCAAGTTCAGACATTAAAAACTTTAAATGTATTGCCTCTTTACAAGCCTCTGAGAGAGCCATGTATTCGGCCTCTGTGCTCGACAAGGCCACTGTCCTTTGCTTTCGAGACTCATAGCTAACTACACAGCCTGACAATACAAAACAATATCCTGTGTAAGACCTTCTGTCAATATTACAAGACGCCCAGTCTGCGTCTACATATCCATGTAAATCAGAACAATTTTTCTTAAAATTAAGCCAAAATGTTTAGTCTTTTGCAAGTATCTTAACAACCTTTTCAATTGCTTCCAATGTTTTTCATTATAACATGTGTTAAACTGGCTTAGAAAACTGACACTATATGAAATATCTGGTCTAGTAAGTACTGAAAGATACATCAAAGATCCAATTAATTGCTGATAAGGGTAAGTTTCACTACAATTATCATTTTCAGCTTTTTCTAATTTTAAATTAATTTCCATTGGAGTATCAGAGGGTTTGCAATCTATCATATTAAATCTTTGCAAAATACTGTCAATAAATTTTTCTTGATCCAAAGTAACACAATCCTTTTTAACATTAACATTCATACCGAGACAATTTTTTATCTCTCCTAGATCTTTAATTTTGAAATCTGACTCTAAGACACTTCTCAAATATATATTTTCTCAAACAAAGCTGCCTTTATAGCAGTTTATCGTTCTCCTTCATACAGAGATTTGTCTAATTTCCTTGGCAGTTTAGAGAGCTTGCTTAACGCTCTAACTCAATTTAAAACTGTAGCAATCATTGGTGACATTAACGTCAACATCACAGACGAGAGCACCGACCCAAACGCTGACGATTATCTCAATCTCGCAGCATCGTATGCAATGCTGCCCGCCTACACTCTTCCAACTAGACTCTCAAACTGCCTAGACCATGTAATACTCCGCACTCCAAACTCTGCTACTGCACTTATCATTGATTCTCTCATCACTGACCACTCCCCTATTATTATTTTCTGCAACCTCAATGTAAAAACCGAAACTCCCCGCCCTACTAGATTAAAAATTGACCTACCTCAGATTATTCAGAAAATTAATGACACGGATTTTTCCTTTATCTTCCAGTGCCATAACCCAAATGAGGCTGCGGAATCTCTTGTTTCCACTATATCCCTAGCCATCAAATCACACTCACATGCTTCACAGATCCCCAGTAGAAAGCGCATAATTAAACCGTGGATTACTCCTGGCCTGCTGAGGTGCATCCATCACAGGGATAAGTTGCATCGCAAATTTAAAAAACATCCAGAGATTGAGACACACAAATTAATCTTCTGTCGCTATCGCACCTTCTGCAACAATCTCTTAAAAAAAGTCAAGCGTGAATATGACCGTTCTGAATTTCAGCGGGCCAGAAATTATCCAAAAGCTACGTGGAAGCTTATTAAACGGGTAGCATGCCTGGGTCAAAGCAGAGACTCAGCCTCTGAGCTGCTAACCTGCAGTACAGAACCATCACAGGCCGTGGACAAAGTCAACAATTATTTTGCGAATGTTGGCGGAGTCTTGGCTGCTAAAATCAAACACTCTGTCCTCTATAAACATCTTTCAGATAGTCGTCCCAACCTCGAGACCCAGGTTCCTCACACACCATCCTCACCAAATTCAATGGCCCTCCAGGACGTAGATGATGTTGAGCTTGAAAATATTATCCTCAGCCTCAAAAACAACTCTGCTGTTGGATTTGACGGTATTTCCTCCGCTATCGTGAAGGGGACTCGCCACATTCTCATTCCGATACTTGTATTTCTTTTTAATTTGTGTTTTTCAACAGGAACTTTTCCTGATGTTTTCAAAATTGCAGTTGTCCACCCTATCTATAAATCGGGAGACAAGGATAACGTTGCTAATTACAGACCCATCTCAGTGTTAAGTACCCTTTCAAAGCTATTCGAAAAAGTTATAAATCGTAGATTCACAAAATATTTAGATAAATTCAACCTTCTCTCAAATAATCAGTTTGGTTTTAGGAGTGGAAAATCCACCGAAGATGCTATACTAGAGCTTACGGAAACAATTATTGGCCATTGGGAAAATAAATATAAAACCCTTGCAATCTTTTTAGACTTATCCAAAGCCTTCGAAACTGTCTCTATTCCCTTACTTCTTTCAAAGTTAGAACATCTTGGTATTCGCGGGATGGCCCACGATCTATTCAAAAGCTATCTTACCAATCGAAAACAAATTATAAAGCTTGGAAACTATCTCAGCAATGAGGAGACTATTACATTTGATGTCCCCCAAGGCAGCGTTTTGGGTCCCCCTCTTTTTCTCATTTTTGGGAATGAACTGTGTCAGTTATCCTTACCCAACTGCAAAATTATAGCCTACGCCGATGACACGGCACTGATTGTCCATGGCAGGGACTGGACTGAAACTCAACTCAACGCAGAGCTTGCGCTGAGCACCGTCATGAGATGGCTAACCGCAAATCTCCTTACTCTAAATGTCAATAAAACTAAATTTGTTACATTCTCCCCCACGAAGGCAGGTCAGCCCACAACACCGATTGGAATTCGTGCGCACACCTGCACAGACTTAACAGTAAATTGTGGCTGTCAACAATTAGAGAATACATCCATTATCAAATATCTTGGCATCACTCTTGACAGCAACCTGAAATGGAACCAACATATTAGTTCAACGGTGGCTCGTGTGAGAAAACTAATATATATTTTCAAAAAACTTAGAGGCGCGGCCGACTTCAGCTGTTTATTAACCGTTTACTTTGCACTTGCTCAATCTATCTTGGGGTATTGCCTAACAGTCTGGGGTGGCGCCGGAAAAACAATGATGCTACGGGCAGAACGAGCGCAGAGAGCTGTCCTGAAGGTGATGGCACGGAAACCGACTCGTTTTTCTACATCTGCTCTGTATACCCTCTGCCAGGTTCTCACAGTCAGGCAGCTTTTGTCCTCCAAACTGTTCTTCGCAAGCACAGCCAACTTACCTTTGACCCTAGACGCTGTTCTAACCGCCGCTCGAGTAGGGTTTGTAACACTGAGTCTCGTAGAACCTTAGTTGCGAGTCGTCATTACAAACACATTAGTTCTAAAATATACAATAGACTAAACAAAAGCTTACACATCTACCCATTAAGTAAAACCAAATGCAAAATGAAACTTCTCTCATGGTTAAAATCGCAAAATTACGATGACACAGAGAAACTTGTGGAGGCATAAATATTCATCACTCTCTCACACACCCCCACTAAATCACACACAACACTCATTACGTCATAAACACACACACAACACACTTCATTTGACACACACCCACACACCCCAAATGATTGTTTTATACTATTTTGATTTAATTATTTTCCTTTTATAACTTTTTATTTTTTATTTTTCTGTTTTGCTTTATTTGTATAAAATTTAAGTAATACTTTGCACGGAGCATCAATTCCATTCTGTTACTGTAGAAGGGCGTTGGTAGCTGCGCTGCAGTTTTATACTTTTGCAGCTATCATCGATCTACTTGTTGTATTTATACTTTTGTTATTGTTCCGAAATAAATTTTTTAATCTTTTTTTTTTTTAATCTTTTTAATCTTTTATATTTTTGTAAGCATTTTCACAATTATAAAAAACAAAAAAATCATCCACAAATAATGCCACATAAACTTTAACATTATCATGACATTTCATAAATAGACAAGGTTCATATTTAGACTTAATAAAACCTAAGTTTAACAAACAGGACTCTACTTTCATGTACCAGGCTCTAGCTGACTGTTTTAGGCCATAGATGGCCTTTTTTAATTTCAAAACTTTATTATTACAATTCTCAAAATTTGAATTTTCTGGTATTTCCATGTATACACATTCTTTAATATCACCATTGAGAAATGCTATTGGTACATCTAAATGATTCATTTTTAGATTAAGTTGTACACTCAAGGCAAAAAGTAATTAGGCGGAGACCTCTCGCGCCCGGCATTGGTTGCGGCCATGCTGCGGGGCGAGACGGAGTGGGAAGCGGTCAGCTCCTTCTGCGAGGCAGTAATGCTCGTAAAGGAGGAGGCTGGCCGCGAGCGAGACAGGACAGCGTCCTCCCTCCGCCCCAGCCGCAGTGGTAGGCGCCCACGGCGACGGACGTCGCTCGATGATCTCCGGCCACCGTAGGCGCGGGCATGCGGGCAGCGAGTAAAGGGCAACTCGCTGCCCGACCATGGACCATGCCCGGGTCATATATAATGAACTGAACGGATACTTAGAACAATTTAAAATCCTATGTGATCAACAGAAAGGTTTCAGGAAAAACAGAAACATTAATATGGCGGTTTACGATTTTATACACACTGTTTCATCACATGTTGACAAATCATTACCTGTCTGTTCTATCTACTGTGACATGTCCCAAGCATTCGATTACGTAGAACACAAAATTCTGCTAGATAAACTAGAAGCCTACGGTATAAGAGGAAATGTATTGGAACTGTTAAAATCCTATCTATCAGACCGTCAGCAGGTAACTCAAATATCGAAATTTAATATTAAAACTAAAAAGATACAAAACTTCTCATCTCAAAAACGTCTCATTACCCATGGTGTACCCCAGGGAAGTGTTTTAGGTCCCCCCATGTTCATACTATATATTAATGACCTACCAAATTGCACTAAAGAACCCATGACTCTTTTCGCTGACGACAGTACTGTAACTATAACATCAAACAATTTATCAGACTATAACCTTGATGCAAATAATTCATTAAACTCTATAATTACCTGGCTTAAGAACAATAATTTAAAAATTAATCTCAGTAAAACAAACATAATGCATTTTAGACAGCGGAAAAAATTACAGAAATTATCAAAATTTAAATTAACATACAAAAACAATAATATTCAGGAGGCAGATGCAGCCCGATTTTTGGGACTAATCATTGATTCACAGTTGAATTGGAAGAATCAGACAGAAACACTGAGTAAAAAAATAAGCAGTTCGTCGTTTGCCCTATATAAATTATCTCCTTCTGTCAATACCAAAACCTTACTTATAGCCTATCACGGAATGGTAGAATCACGATTGAGATTTGGAATTATCTTTTGGGGCAATTCAACGAACAAAGACACAGTGTTCAAAGCGCAAAAGCGTTGTGTACGAGCTATGTTTGGGTTACAAATCACAGACAGTTGCAGACCAATGTTCCTAAAGCACAAAATTTTAACACTTCCGTCACTCTACATATTGGAAATAGCCATTTTTGTAAAAAGAAACCCTCAGTTTTTTCCTCTCTTATCAAATAATTCAGATAGAAATAGACGTGAGAAGTATAGACTTTGGGTGCAGACACACTCGGCCAAAACAGCACTCCTCAAAAAAAGTGTTGTATGCATGGCACCGTTAGTTTATAATAATATTCCGAATTCCATTAAAGATTTGAATCTCAATTTATTTAAGAAAAGGTTAAAAATCCTACTGGCCGATAAATGTTATTACACCATAATTGATTTTTTAAATGATAAATTTTAAATGTTTTCTTTTAATATATACACCGTGACTTTTTAGTCGTCTTACAAAAGGGGTCCACTTAATGTATCCGACCTAAAATACCTCGTACGCGAGTTTTTTTTTTTTAAATCGTTCATAATATTTTTTATTTTTAATAAATAGGTGCATTAGAAATGTGAAACATCCTGTTAAAATGTTTACGAATCAAACTGTAGAGTATACCTACCCAGCGCAATAGTCGGGCAGATCATTCCATCTCCATTTTCTGTGAGACAAGGGTGTTTTTAACTACGACTTGCGTCACAATAATGAATTTAAATTTTATTTTTAAAATTTTCGAATTTCTTAAATACCTATTTTTTTGTTATAAACGTGTTCTAGTCGTTGGATACATGAACTGGACTGCTTTTGTAAGACGACTAAAAAGTCACGGTGTATATATTTTTTTGTAATAAACTATCTAATATTTGTACGCCGAGTGAGGCAAAACATGTTGGTTCTGTAAAAATGTTTTACCATCTAAATGTGCATTATTTATGTATCATGCTACACATGTTTGACAAATAAACTTATCTTTATCTTTATCTTTATCTTTATCTTTATCTTTGTCGACGGCGCGTTGTGTCCCACGCGCGCCTCAAAGAGCGTCAGCATAATGACGGGGCCCCCCTCTCAGAGGGCCAAAGCCTGCCGGGGTTGCGGGATTATTTCCTTACCGTGACACCGGTACATAAAGGGCTATTGAAGGACACCGTGGATTTTAGTCAGTACAAGTCTGACAGTCCCTCCCGCCCTGCCCGGGGTGGGAGGACTCATTTGATGATTTTACCACGTTAAAAAAAAAAAAAAAAAAAGGCAAAAAGTAATCTCAAAGTTGAGTATCGTAAAACAGGTGAAAAAGTTTCATTATAGTCCATCCCTTTGATTTGGGTGAAGCCCTTTGCGACAAGCCGGGCTCTGTAGCGTACATTACCATTACTGTCACATTTTTTCTTGAACACCCACTTGTTTTTCACCACTGTGCCTTTATTAGGCCTATCCACTACCTCCCAAGTGTCATTTTCTTTAAAGGAATTGAGCTCTTGTTGCATAGCACTACACCACTGGTCTTTTTCCGATCCCTTGAGAGCGTCCTGTAGGGATATTTGTTCACTGGTAAAGTCCACAACACACATATTCGAAAAACCAAACCTATCTGGTGCACGACGCACACGTTTTTGCTGCTGAGTGACAGCATCACTCTGAGAAGCGACCATCGTATCGTCTGTTGTTAGACACTCACTATATTCCTCATCCTGTTCACTAGACGTGTCACTTACAACATATGTTGGATCATCTTTGCTTGTTCTGTCATTTTCTTCGACGCTTGTCAAACTTTCATCCAGGTTTGTATTCTCCACATTATGTTTATCTGGCTCCCTCTCTTTAACCATCACCTCTGTAGTGTCATTTTTAACTGTCTCCATGACAACAACATCTCGCGCCACAGTTATTTTATGTGTTTTCTGGTCATATAATCTATAGCCTTTAACATTTTCTGAATACCCAACAAGCCTCAACATTTCTGATTTTTTGTCTAACTTGTTACGTTTTACTTTAGGAATGTGGACCATCACTGGACTTCCAAATACTCTGATGTAGCTAAGATTAGGTTTTTTGCCAGTCCACATTTCATATGGAGTGGTATTCTTGTCCAAAACTGCAGCTGGTGATCTATTTTTGAGGTACACTGCCGTATTCACCGCCTCTGCCCATAGACGTTTGTCAAATGATGCTTCATATAGAAGACAGCGTGCTTTTTCTACAATTGACCTATTGTAACGCTCACTTAGGCCATTTTGTTCTGGTGTATATGCTACTGTTTTTTGATGTATAATACCGTTTCTTTTCAAATAACTTTCCATTTCCACTGAGCAAAATTCTCCACCATTGTCAGACCGTAGTGTCTTTATTTTCAGTGACTGTTGATTCTCAACCTGCTCTTTGAACTCTCTAAAATATTTAAATGCTTCATTTTTTTCTTTCAGGAAATATACAAAACACATCCGGGTATAATCATCAACAAACAACAGGTAGTATCTAGCTAAACCAAGTGATCTCTTCTCCATGGGGCCACATAAGTCTGTGTCCTCATATCATCATCATATTTATAAAAATACCCGCACACGAAATATTATTATTATTAATTATTTTAAAATGTGCAACCTAACCGGTAATTCGTGCGTCACAGCAGGCTGCATACAGCGCACTGTGAACTGTGGTAATGTGATTGCCTCGCACTACATGGTTTACCGGAAACCGGTTGACACCAGTATTTTATAATTTCATTGTGTAGTTGTTGTACCGCCTATACTGTTTGCTATACTATCATTTATTTATTTTCATCAATGTTACCCTTATTTATAATATATGTATACATTTTAGCTTTCTATACTAGGTACTTGCCAAATATTTTTGTTCCATATGTAAATTTAAACTGACTGACATTCGGACACTCACCATAGGTTCATTTGAAAACCAGCGTCGGGCACAAGTTTGTCCGACATTATGCTGAAATGGGCCTATTTGGCGCAGCCGTGAGTCACACAGTAGGTATATTCAATCAAGTTTCGGCTTAGTTAAAACATAAATTTATTTTCTAAGTTGTTTAGTTTTAAGTTCTTTCCTTTCTGTTTCTTGTTTACTGTGTGCACTTGTGGCGTGTGCCAATAAATGTTTTTCTTTCTTTCTTTCTTTCTTTCTTTCTTTTCTTTGCTGCTAGTGCTTGTACTGGCTGAGAAAGGCAACCTCGTTTGTTTGCCTTCGCAGGAAACAACACAACTTGATTTGCTAATATCACTTCTATCTTGATAAGATACACCATCAACTGCACCTTTCTTCATTTTCTCAAGGTCGTTCATGTTAATATGACCTAATCTCCTGTGCCAAGTATTGCACGAAGTCTGTACTGCAGCCGCTAAAAGCTGCTCTGTCTGTTCAATGTTTAATCTGTACACGTCATTCACCAGGCTTGCTTCTCCAATGCAAACATTCTGAGCATTGTAAATGTAACATCCCTTTTTATTGAAGGATACTCTGTTACCATTTGCAATCATTCTGCTCACTGAAAGCAAGTTCGTCGTAAGTGTAGGTATGCACAAAACATTGCTTATTCCTACCTCGTGTGTGGCTGTTTTAACACATGTAGTCAGTCGAAGATCTCCACAACACATCACTGGTACTTTTGTTCAATCAGCGACTATGATCTCTTTGATTTTCGGTTCGTAAGATATGTTTGTCAACATGTTTTTGTTCGACACCATGTGAGCACTAGCGCCAGAGTCAATGTACCAGTCGTTTTGATCAAACTCTCGCGTAAGAAACACTGCACTCAACACATTTGAAGTTGTTTTCGGTTTGTCTTTATTTAATAGGCGGCATTGGCTTTTAAAATGACCAACCTTTTTGCAATGGTAGCAGCGGATTTGCTTTTTGGTAGTTGTGTTGACATTTCCGTTGACAGATGACGGGAGCGTTCCATTACTACTATTTCCGCTAGTTTGCCCTCGGGTCGGTAGGGTGCGTTTCTGACCATGTGCAATAAGCGCGCCTTCCGACTTAACCTCAAAATCAGAACTCATATCTAACAACTTTGTTTTTATATTATCAGCACTGATCTTCAGCCCGGAATGTTCTATTGCCATTATCATGGGACTAAATCTTTCAGGAAGTCCTGCCAGGAGCAGCGAGCCGATCCATTCGTCGTTAATTTCAAAGCCGGTTCCCTTCAACCTTTGAGCCGTTTCCACAAGCTGGTTCACGTAGCTGGTCATACTATCACAACTCTCCATACGTATTGAAATTAGGTTTCTCAGAAGAGTGATCTTGCGTGTATAACCGTTATCGTCGAACAATGATTTTAGTTTGTTCCACAAAGCTTGTACTGTGGTTTCGGTCTTGATGTGAACAAATAGCGATGGATCAATAGTCATGACCATTTTTGCCCTCGCCTTCTTATTTTCAACATCCGTTAGCTCGATTTTGCCGGTCACATCCACTCCCTCCAAAATCATAAAGTTTTCGACGGCAAACGCCCAATCGTCATAATTTTCTCTTCCCTTTAACTTTGGGACGTTCACTGCATAGCTTCCAGACATTTTAGCACTGACAGTCTATAAAAACACTCCGAAAATCAAAGGTTTGGGACTGGGCCCATAACCTAATAAAACGCGCTTGTGGTTTTCTACAGACTAACGCTTTTATTGTTTAAAATGGCGACCAGTTACACAGAGTTTTAGTATTGGACAACATAGATGGCGTTAGTGGTATATTTTGTTACTACAACAATACGTTCCTGTGTTTGTTTTTACCCAAATGTCAAATTTGTGACGTCATAGCTTCCGCAGTCTATTGCAGCTAATAACACTGTGAGTTACTCATAATTTCTTTAAACATTTTTTTATTATTATTAACATTTTTTTTTTATTATATTATCCCGCCTAAATGTTGAGCCGACCATTTGGGCATGGTCGTTTTTTTTACGTTATTAATTAATTTACGTTACACGTGCATCTTTGGGTAATTGATGTACATTCGTGTACCAAATTTCAACTCGATCGGTCCAGTAGTTTCAGAGTAAATGGCTGTGACAGACGGACAGACAGACTGACACTCGAGTGATCATTAAAGGGGTTCCGTTTTCCTTTTGAGGTACGGAACCCTAAAAACTGTTTAGACAAGGCCAATACCAAGCCATCGCTCCCAGGGCAGGGCGGGAGGGATTGTCAGACTTGTACTGACTAAAATCCACGGTGTCCTTCGATAGCCCTTTACGTTCCGGGGTCACGGTGATGAGATAAGTCCCGCGACCAGTGTAAACCTTGCTTAAGATATCATTAAGATATGACTGGGTACGTATGTATGTTTGTAATAATTCTAAGATTACGTTTTTTTTGAGAAAGTTGCGAGAAAGTGGACAGTTGCCGGGAACTAGCCGTTCATCCTCGAAGTCGTCCAGATCATAGCTCAGATCCACGCCAACTATCACAGATGATGACATTTATAACCTGGAATCTCTGGAAAGTGGTAAGCAAATAATCGCTAGTCACCTTTTTCGTGATTTAAATGTACCACGGGCGACTCTATTATGGTGCCCTTCCTCTTGTTGACTCATCCCACCATACACATACAAATTACAGGTGTTTTCTATGAAGAAACATTACTATGGCTGAAAAACAATGTTGATCCATGGAAATCTGTTGAAGAAAAGTGGGCAGAAACTGCAGATTACCGCCTAAATCGCATCCAATGTGGAAAAGGTGATATAGCGGATTACTTCAGGGATTTCCCAGCCTTAAAACAATCACAAGGCTATACGTGGCTATACCTTGGTAAGCATATACCGCAGCCGCTTATTTTTTACATAATCCTTGTGGTTTTTAGGGTTCCGTACGTCCGAATACAAAAACGGAACTAGGATCACTCGTGTGTCCGTCTGTCTGTCGCTTACAGTCAATTATCTCCGAATCTACTAGACCAATTAAGTTGAAAAAACAAACATTTTAGTTTTATATACAACATATTTAATACATACCGATACCTCCTAAGTATACTGAGTCAACTGACATTATAGTGATTTTACAGGAGAGCGATTTGAAGGTAAATCGTTTATATTTTAATGAAATCAAATTAATTCGAAATAAAGTAAATGTTTTTTTAATAAAAATTGTAAGCTCTTCCTTTGGTATAAAATGATTTTGCTGATTTTTGTTTATAAATGACATTTTATGTACATGACTGGGTATACGCCGGCGGGACTCAATAGTGAAATGGTTTAACTACCAGTTATATTCATGTACGTTGTCCATCAAAATCCATCGTTTACACCAAAATCACATGAAATATAATTGTCATTTTATTAATATAATTTTACTTTTGTTTGTTTTCAGGGTTTCCTGTCTCACTTAATAATAAAATGTTGAAATTATGTCACTTGAGTCATTATACTAGGAAAGTACTTAGCAATGTTAACCTTTAAGTATGGACGTGGAGTCTCACAGGCTACTCGACGTTTTCGTTTTCTTAGTTTCACCTAATTCCCACCACTCCCCGCGATTGAGCGGCTCAGTAGCTTTTGTATTAGTTGTAAAACTACCAACGAGGGAGTCAGTTGCGTCTTCCGATGAATATCACGTAAGTAATGACCATCCAAATATTGACCGACGCCTATCAGGCTACACGTCCATTGTTGCCCTATGATATATTTTATAATGGCGATTATATTTGTTTCGAGAGAATATTGACAACAACTTTAGTGGTCGCGTCCGGATGCTCGGGAGGGCCCACACAGTGGCCCCGTAGAGGGCCATGGACCGCACGACGCCGGCGTACAGCCTACGGCAGGAGGCGTTTGGCCCGCCGAGATTGGGCAGGAGTCGCCTGAGGGCGGCTGCTGCCCGGTTCAGCCTTTGGAGCCAAACTCAGGAAATGCTTCCTGAAGTTCCACCGGCTGTCGAGGTCTAGTCCTAGGTACTTCATCGTCCTCCTTACGCCGATGCGAACTCCTACTGTTATGTTGTACATGGCCTCCGTCTTGTGCAGCGCCACGTGGAGTCCGATGTTCCACAGGGGCGGTCCCAGGACCGAACCCTGTGGAACACCGCACGACATCTCTCGCCGGTTCCACTCTCCCCGGTGACCGGGGTAGATGACGGCTCTGTCCGTCAGCTATACATAGGTAGACATAGGTAGGTAGGCACCCGGTGATACCGGAGTGCCTCCCTCATGCAACTCCAGGGCAGGTGTTGAAGGCATTGGAGATGTCAAATGTCACCGCCAAGACGACCCTGCCCCGGGCTACTGCATCCCTCGTCGTGACACGCGCATGATGGCGTCCACCGTCGAGCGCCGACTGCCAATAAATTTACGTTATTAGACTGTTGTCAGTTTTATATTTATTTGTTACCTGAAATAGGTGTTTTGCGTTTTTGGTTTCAGATATATTATACTTTAAGAAAAAAAGACTCGTTTTGTTATAATAATTAGTTTAGCTATTATTAATACCTTTAATATAAATTAAGTAAATTTAAACTGAAAAGTACCGTTATTTTTGTTTTTTTGTAATTTCTATAATTCTTCAAATAAAATTTGACTATAAAAGCACCTTATTTTATTGCTAAATCACATAACATTAATATTCAATCAGTTTTAAAGCGATCTTATATCAAATTCCCAAAAAAAAATGTGTGTGCATATAGGAGCTTCTGAGACTCCACGTCCACGGTAGTGTTATGAAAAAATGACGTCCATACTTAAAGGTTAACATTTGAAACCTCAACGTATACTGGACCAATGTAATTTACCGAGGTTTTTTTTAGTATTTTTTTTTTGTGATACCTTACGATATGTGGGATTAATAAAATAATAATAATATTAATAAAAATATTTATTTTCTTCCACAAACAACACTTAGGAGCTAAAACTTAAAATGTAGCTAAAATTAAGATAAATGTATCATGTTAATTTGTGGGAGACTGGTGCCTAAACTAGGCCATAACCTGTATTTTAGGACACCAGGTACTCCCCTCTACAGGGACAATGGCACTAAAACACTATATCATCATGTAACTGTAAACATTGCGTAATAAGATTAGATTTTAAGTTCCAGTTAGGACATAATAATTTTGGAAGAAAAATGAAATAAAAAATAATGAACAATAAAAAGAAAAAAACAAGGGGAACACAAAGAAAAATAAAATAAAACTACAAACATTTTTCTGTTTAGTGTAGTGAGGTTTTAGGTGCGTTGAGTGTGGAGTGTATATGTAGCGTGTGTGTATGGGGTTGTGTTGTGTGGTGTTGCGTTATGTTTGTGTGGTGTACAGGTGTGTTATGTGGTGTAGTGTTGTGTTGTGTGGAGTTACGACGTGTTGTTTGGTGTTGTATGAATGTTAGTAGGGAAACCACAGTTAAGTTTTTTTTTTTTTTTTTTTTTTACTTTTTTACAACAAGGAGTTCTTCCGTTTTCATGTAGTCCAGTTTAAGCAGATAGTTTGTTATTACTAGTTTACACTTGTTTTTATTTAAATTAAAAATACCTAATTCTTTATTTAATTTATTATATAGCCGAGGTCCACGAAATGAATAAAATTTTTGGGCAAAGCAAGTTTTAGATTTATTTGTGTTACATACTGCATGACGCCTTCTAGTCGTTAATTTCGAAAGATCAAAAGATGTTGAGTCAGAATGTTGGCGGAGTACAGTAGAGACAATATAAATTTGTCTGACAGTCAAAACCTCAGCCTCTTGATATAGTGCTGCAGTTGGAAAGAGGCGTGTTTTAGAGAGAGCGACTTTTAGTATTAGTCTTTGGGCTCTTTCTATTTCAAGCATTTTAGTTTTAGCGGCACCTCCCCACGTAGTTACACAGTATGCCAGGATAGATTGAACCAGAGCAATATAAACCATTTTTAATGTTTTACCATCAGCTACGTATCTAAGCTGCTTGAAAATGTAAATAAGCTTGCGTACTTTTTTGGATAGATTGTGGATATGTTCATTAAAACACAATTTTTTATCGATGGTTACACCCAAATATCGTATAGTTTCTGTAGGTTGTATGGTTGAGCAGCTACAGGGAGTTGTTGGGGGAAATGAACACTTGTGAACATAAATGGGAGGCTTATCTTGAAAGAATTTTTCGGCGCTTCTGATTGCAAAAGGTATGTATTTCGTTTTATCCGCGTTAAGTGTAAGTGAGTTTGCAGCGAGCCAGTGACAGACTGTGTTTAGGCCAGTTTGGGCGAGGGCATAAACTTCCTGCCAGGAGTCAGCTGTAAAAGTAAGAGTTGTGTCATCAGCGTATGATATTATTCTGCAGTTTTGTAACTTAAGCTGGCATAGTTCATTAATATAGCATAAAAACAATGTAGGGCCAAGAATACTGCCTTGAGGAACACCGTGCGTGACAGAAAGTTCGTTGCTCAAATGGTCACCAATCCTTACACTCTGAGTACGATCTGATAAGTAGTCCTTTAACAATTTCAGTTCTTTTCCCCTTATTCCCATTTTATTTAATTTGGAAGTTAGGGTGGGGATAGAGACTGTGTCAAAAGCCTTGGCCAAGTCGAGAAAGATGGTTAGGCATTTTTTGTTTTCGTCCATGCTTTTAACCAGGAAATCAGTAAAAATGTGAACAGCCTCATTAGTGGACTTGTGTGCCCGGAATCCATATTGTGTGTCGGCAAGTATTTTCTGTGTCTCTAGGAATTTAATTAATCTATGATTAATGGTACGTTCGAAAACTTTAGAGAGTGAAGTAAGAATCGAAATAGGCCTATAATTGTTAACACAGCCTGTATCCCCAGCCTTATAAATGGGGTATACAATTGATTTTTTTAGTGCTTTCGGAAAGATGCCAGTGTCAAAAGATCGATTAATGAGATTAGTGATAACCGGAGCTACGAAGTCAACAACACTTTTCAATAACTTAGACGAGATGGCATCCCATCCAGATGAGCAATCAGTTTTCAGATTTAAGATAGCAGTTTTAACTTCCATAATGTCAACTTTAAGTAGTACAAATGAGTTACTAGGGGTTGCTTTTTTTACAAATATATTATTGAAAGGTGGAACATTTGAGGGAATTCGCTGAGCTAGCACTTCTCCAATTGTAGAGAAGAAGGTATTGACTTTATCAATAGACAATTGAGTGGTTGGATCTGTGTATAAAAGTTCTGTAGGAGGATCTCGATTTTGACTATGATTTGTTATAGTTTTTATAGAATCCCATAACAGTTTTGGATTACCTTTAGCCATTTTTAGTTGTTCTTGTTCGTACTGTCGTTTTAATTTTTTAAAAAGATTGTTACAATGGTTTCTGTATCGTTTGTATGTTATGATTAAAGGTCTCAGCACACATATGGGATCGGAAAGGGATCGTAACCGTAACGCCTTTCGCCTCGCTGTCAACCAGGCGTCAACCTACCGTATGCACGTAACGAAAGCGTATCAGCAGCGCCTGTACGTCAACTCGGCTACGGCTAGGCGACACCGCGCTTACGGCTCGCCGCCCCCTGGCTGACGTAACAACATACGCGCAACACGAATGAAATACTCCTTGCGAATGGCGGCGTCTTCAGCAGGCAAGTCGCGGGAGGGGAAAGGGTGGACGAAGAGATGTGAGCTCGGGTACGGAGAGACGTAAGCGCGGGGACGGAGAAACGTAAGCACGGGGACGATGAGCCGTAAGCGCGGGAATTCAAGTTCGGAGCCTGTTCCGAGGCGAGGCGATTACGTTATTATTCCGATTAGTGTGCGTTGCAGTAGGGAGTTTAATACAAACCATTCTGAACGGCTCGAGGCGATACGGTAACGATCCCTTTCCGATCCCATATGTGTGCTGAGACCCTTAGATTTCATTATGTGGTTCCTTCTTGGTTTTAATATGCATCCTGTCCCTGTTCCTAATGCACCTTAGAAGTCCTGGTGTTATCCAGGGTTTTAAGGTGGTTTTATTTCGTGGCATCCTAATTATAGTCGAATGTTTACTTGTTAAGTTAGACAATATTTTGATAAATTTATTTAATGCCTGATTTAGGTCGCCCTCATTATAAACTTCACAAAAATCCAATTTTTCAGCATCGGAAATAATTTCGGCCCAATTCAGCTTCCTAATAACTTTGGTGGTTGAGGGTTTCTTTGAGCCACCATGCTTAAGGCAAAATAATATAGCATTGTGATCAGTTATTGAAGCTTCAAGGTCAAATGTATAAGCCTGTAATTTGCTCTTTATAAAGACATGATCCAGGCAATTCTTTCCTCTAGTAGGAAGATTATGTGCCGGAAGTAGACCATGAAATGAGGTAATGTCAAGATAAAACGACACATTAGAATCAGCACTCAATAAATTAATATTAATGTCACCCACTATAATTATATTTTGGAAAGATTGTAAAGATTCAAGGACATCATTTAGTGACTGCAGAAAAGTATCTAAATTTTTAAAAGAAGGGGACCTGTATATTGCCAAAATAACTGTGTTGGTGCCAAATTTAATGATCAGACAGTTACAATCAAGCATCATTGGTTCTTCCACTGTAAAACTATGCTCATTACTAACCATGACTACCACTCCATCATTTTGATTATAGTTGCGGGTGGTTTTATAAGAGTTATAGCCATTTATTGTAGGAATATTTGATACTTGACGAAGCCAACACTCAGACAACACAATGACGTCGCAATTGAAGCTTAATCTCATAAGAAGTACAGAAAGTTCATTGAAATTGCGACTAATGCTTCGTATGTTCTGTTGCACAACTTTTAAATAGGCATTAGAGTTTGGTATATAATTAATACAGTCTTCTGGGTAACAGCTTATTGTGGTAGACACACTGAATTGATCTATATTATTTAATAATTCATTAACCATTGCGAATGTTATATAATAATTTAGAATGACAATTTAAGTTGGACCAAGATATTGTAAGATTATTTGCAATTTTGTTTAACAGTAAGGACAGGATAGCCGTAGCAACGCAACGTACACAATGCTAACGCTAGTATTAGGCAGACTATGAACAAGATTAAACAAAAATAATGCACAGAGATCACAGCAGGTAACCCATAGAAACCTCTGTTTAACTCTCTGAGGATAAAACATGCTTGTAAGTATGCGAGAGTATGTATCGTATGTATCGTGTTTGTGTGTTATTGTTTTGTTGAGTGTATTTGGTGAGTATGAAAATAAATTAGTGATGATAAGTGTAATGTATAGTGTAATAACATAATTTTTAAAATATATTTTTAGAGTAATCGCAAAAATTTTAACCAAAAACATGATCAGTCATAGAATATGATCCAAATCTTCTGTAGTTTTAATGAGAATGGGTGGGCCGCCCTCATTCTTTCTTATGTATACTTTCCCAAAAGATATCCAGCAGCCATGAAGTCCTTGTGATTTCGTGAGTTGCCTGGCCAAGTAAAACAAGTGTTGTGTTTTAACAGTCAGCGAATCGGATACATAAATATTCCGGGGGGCACCAAAAATCTTGATGTCGTTGGTATTTAATTGAGGTCCTTTCTTCACTTTCTGCGACTTATTATGCCTGATCACAGAAGTAATAACTTCAGTTTTTCTGGAGACTGTTGTAAAGTCAACAATAACGGACTCATTTTTCGATTTCCTTCTGTAAATATCACGAATTTCATTTTTGTTTATATTTTGGGAAAGTTGAATTGCAGAACCCAGTTCCACAACGATGCCTATTAGTTGATCCTTTGTTTCAGTTTCTGATTTAGGTATATTGCGAATTTCCAAAGTCGAGGCTTTTGATGTTTTTTCAAAATATTCCAGCTTCTGCTCAAGAAAAGAAATCTGATTTTTGGCATTTTTGTTCTCTTGTTGGAGTAGCGTAATTTTTGACAGTGATTCATCATATTTTTCTGTGACAAATTCAACCGATTTCCTTAATTCAGAGTGCAAGTCTTTGATTATGTTAAGTGAATGGTTCAAAGCGTCAAATTTCTGATTTTGCTGATCTTGGAATGACGCAAACATTGACTTCATCTGTGACATAATAGTCTCAATACATTCCGAATGTTCGGTTTCAAGTCTACGTTTGTATCCTCTAGTGATATTGCTGTTACCCTGTCCTTCAAAGGTGTCAGGAGTATTTAAAGCGGAGTCCGAATACGACTGTGTCAATTTTGATTCACAGAAATTCGGAGGAGTGCGCTGATGTTCCATATCTAGTTTAATATAATTTAAAGATTCACAAAAAGTGATGCAGGAATCGGGGCGCGAACCGTCGCCACACAGCGTCGCAATCGAGACACGTCGCCACCGAACCAGCCGGTATTTATGTGAATAGGTGTAATTAGCGGTACTATTACAACCCAACGAAAGTAACTGTGATCATAGAGGGTTCAAAGTTCAGTTCTTTGTTCTAATTGCTATTTAACCACGTGTCTTGTAAGGTTTATTAAAACTATTTAATAACGTTTTGATAGGTAAAAAACACTGTTCAGTAGGCACCAGAATGGTGCATGACCACTATAAAAACCTGCTATTTGCACTATTAAGTTGTCGTGCAGTCCAGTGTAGTATTTTCAAAACTCACTTTACACCAGTTTAGTCACTGATTATTAAAAGGCAATTTAAAGTTATAGTCCGGTCAATTTAGACAAAAAAATGTGAGTGAAATTACATAAAGTCCCAGCAAGCTGATTTTTTGTGAAGTTGTTCAAAACATAATTATAAACAATGTCTAGAAGTTCCCCATCATTCCCCTGTGAGGAAAAAAAAATATTCAAGGTCAAAGGTAAAAAAAATGAGTTTTTCGCGATTTTCAGCAAAACGGTAAGTTTTATCATACAAGTACCTCAGACAAAAATTGTAGATCATAAAATTATCTATAAAAATGTGTTAAAACTTTTTTTCTTACGAGCCACCGTTTCAGAGATATAACGATTCAAAAAGTTATAAAAGTTGTTATCGTCATATGCATCTAATGAGGTAGTGTACTTAGCGCGTTTTTTTTAACGTGGTTTCCCCAGTAGGCCTACTCCACGGGTCAGTTGTGATTCTGTTTATTGTAAAACTATTGCAAAATAACGGAAATTTTCAAAGATTGGGAAGATAAAAGCGATGTAAATGAAAAAAAAAGTGTTGAAGTTTATTCGTCTCATTCGTAAGTTTCAAATTCATGTTCTTCTTCTTGATCTTCTTCTCCTGCTTCTTCTTCATCTTCATTTTGGAATGAAGTAAATTGAACACAGGCACGTTTTTATCTTTCCCAATCTTTGAAAATTTCCGTTATTTTGCAATAGTTTTACAATAAACTGGATCACAACTGACCCGTGGAGTAGGCCTACTGGGGAAACCACGTTAAAAAAAACGCGCTAAGTACACTACCTCATTAGATGCATATGAGGATAACAACTTTTATAACTTTTTGAATCGTTATATCTCTGAAACGGTGGCTCGTAAGAAAAAAAGTATTAACACATTTTTATAGATAATTTTATGATCTACAATTTTTGTCTGAGGTACTTGTATTATAAAACTTACCGTTTTGCTGAAAATCGCGAAAAACTCATTTTTTTTACCTTTGACCTTGAATATTTTTTTTTTCCTTACAGGGGAATGATGGGGAACTTTTAGACATTGTTTATAATTATGTTTTGAACAACTTCACAGAAATTCAGCTTGCTGGGACTTTATGTAACCTCGAATGTCTAAATTGACCGGACTATTATAACTTCAATAGTTGTGCTTTGCCCACACTTGCACCGTTTCACAGTTCACTTATGACACTTTTAAGAGTATTTTCAATGCAAAACACTGTCGATTTGATTTATTTACATCACAAAAATACGGAGCCAATGTTAGCGTTGCGCGCCCTCTAGAGGGGAAAAAAGCTAGGAATAAGAACAATAATCATAAAAAAACAACTCATTTTGAAGAATCATAATGTATTTTTGTTGAAGTGTGAACGCAGCTTATATGGTTTAGTTAAATTATTGTCTATTGTTTACCATAGATACTACGGATGTTCATATTTCTCGTCTCTCGAATACATGCTGTCATTGAACCACGCTCCGTCTTTTCTTTTATATTTTCCTTAGGTTATTCTAGAAATCAATAATTATCCTAATACCAGTTTTCTTTAGGTTATGGGCCCAGGATGCCCGATTAGGTTCGAATAGGGAAAGTTTTTAGTTTATTTCGCAAAAAAGTAATTTGAGGTGGATAACCTCAATCCGTCTGTCGCGAATTTCTCGTGTTTCAGATTTTTTGTTTTAGCGAATTATTAATCATATAAGTAATCATCATGGCATCAAACTTTGTTAACATTGACAAATTAAAAGGCCGTGAGAATTATGCCACGTGGAGTTTTGCAGTCAAAACGTACCTGGAACACGAGGACTTATGGAAATACGTGGAACACGATGCCGAAACCACCTTCACGAAAAGCGATGACACTAAGGCTCGGACGAAGATTGTATTGCTGGTAGATTCCATTAATTATATTCACATCCAAAAAGCAAAAACATCTAAAGAGGTATGGAATAATCTTCGTAAAGCTTTTGATGACTCTGGCTTGACACGGAAGGTAGGTTTACTACGTGATTTAATCACCACTGATTTAGACAGCTGTGGAAGTGTAGAAAATTATGTAAACAAGATAATTACTTGTGCACACAAGCTCCGTAACATTGGGTTTCATGTTGATGATGAGTGGCTGGGTACGCTCCTCCTCGCAGGGCTACCAGATTTATATAAGCCTATGATAATGGCAATGGAAAGCTCAGGTGTGACTATAAGTACCGATTTAGTTAAAACAAAAATTCTTCAGGATGTCAAAAATGAAAATGACTCTGCGGCTTTTTATTCAAATTACCACAAAAATAATGCAAAGGTTAATAAACCTTCAGGCAAAGGCCCCCGATGCTATAAATGTAATAAATATGGTCATATTACTAAATTTTGTCGCTCAGTCCGAGGCTCAAGTCAAAGTACTAATTCTAAAAAACCAAATGACAAGTCTGATAAGTCTGACAAGTCTGATGGGACTTCTGGTTTTGTGGCTGCATTTTCTGTTTCACATGCACTTAATAATAGCTGTTGGTACCTTGACTCAGGGGCAGCAATGCACATGACAAACAATAAAAGCTGGCTTTATGATTTTGAAACTGCTTCAATCAATAATGTTACCGTTGCTGATAATAAAGCTTTGCCTGTGAGGGGTTGTGGTAAGGTTAACATACAGAGCTATGATGGACAAAACAAGTTAATTGGCACTATACAAGTTAAGAATGTTTTGTATGTCCCAGATTTAGCTGTAAATTTGCTATCAATTCATCAAATCACCAAGAATAATTGTGAAGTTAAATTTGATCAGAATTGTTGCAAAATATACCAAAATTCAAAGCTAGTTATGACAGGATATATACAAAATAATTGATATGTGATAAATAATGAGACATTTGCACTCTTAACTTCAGCTCATCGATGGCATCAAAGAATGGGTCACCTCAACTACCAGAACCTACAGAAACTCAATGAGTCTGCTGTTGGAATAGATGTGAGAATCAATGAAGGGAGGACTGTGACATGCAGCACTTGTCTACAAGGAAAGCAAACCAGACAACCGTTTAAAAATATTGGCACAAGGGCTTCTGGTCTTCTAGAGATAATACATTCAGATGTATGCGGTCCAATGGAGGAAAAGTCACTTGGAGGTGCCAGGTATTATGTCACATTTATTGATGATTATTCAAGAAAGGTAACTGTTTACTTTATGCATTCAAAGTCTCAAGTTATTGACTGTTTTAAAGAATATAAGAAATTAGTTGAGAATCAGTTAGAGGCCAAAATAAAAATACTACCAAGCGACAATGGCAAAGAATATGTCAATGAATCATTTGATAAATTCTGTAAAGAATCTGGTATCAAACGAGAATTCACAGTTCCATATTCACCAGAGCAAAATGGCATGAGCGAGCGCATGAACCGAACTCTGGTAGAACGTGCTAAGTGCATGCTTATTGATGCCAATCTGCCTAAGAAGTTTTGGGCAGAGGCAGTTTCTACTGCTGCTTATGTAATAAATCGCTCACCAACCAAGTCTATAAATTATAAAACCCCTGAGCAAATGTGGACAGGTAAGAAACCTAATTTACAACACTTGAGAATATTTGGTTGTCGAGCTATGGTGCATGTCCCAAAGAGAAGCGTCGTAAGTGGGATTGCAAATCTAAAGAGCTTATTTTTGTTGGATACTGCCTCGAGTCTAAAGGTTATAGATTATTTGATAAAAAAGAAGGAAAAATAGTTCGAAGTAGAGATGTTGTATTTTTGGAAGAAGATATAAAGAAGGATATAGTGCTAATGCCACTTAAAAGTTCTAATATTCATGAAGATATTAATGAAAGTATTGTTGATACTACTGACAGTGAAACAAGCTCGTATAAATCCATCAGCACAGTCAAGGAAAATGATAGCTCACAAGTCAGTGAAGATGATATTAATGATGAAGATTATGTTCCTGAACATAGTGTCAACCTGAGTCCACAGGCATCTTCCACTCGATACTTGAGACCCAGGAAAAATGGTGTAATGCCTACCTACCTATGTCAAGATAATATGTCAAAGAAAAGTGCATTATTGAATGATCCTCAGACTGTAAAGCAAGCTATGGACAGTGAAAATGCGCAAGAGTGGAAAAATGCAATGGATTGTGAATATAATTCATTAATAGAGAATGACACTTGGACTTTCTCAGAGCTGCCACCTGGCAAAAAGGCGATTCCCTGTAAGTGGGTTTTTAAAACCAAGCTAGATTCCAATGGGAAAATTGCTAAATATAAAGCAAGATTAGTTATCAAGGGATATGAACAGATTTATGGCATTGACTATACTGAAGTTTATGCACCTGTTGTACGTCTAACTTCAATCAGATATCTGATTGCATTGGCAGCTAAATATCACCTACACATTGAACAACTAGATGTCATCACAGCATTCCTACAAGGTGATATAGATGTGGAATTGTACATGACACAACCACCACACTATGAGAATGGAGGAAACAGAGTTTGCAAACTTAATAAAAGTATATATGGCTTAAAGCAAGCAAGCAGAACATGGAATTTAAAACTAGATAATTATCTATTTCAGATTGGATTTAAAAAAAACACAATTAGATCCATGTGTTTACTATATTATCAATAGTGAAGGAAGCATGTTATATTTAACTCTGTATGTCGATGACCTTTTATTATTATTCAATAATACAGAATTTGCTAACAATATCAAGAGTAAATTAATGCAAAATTTTAAAATGCGGGACTTAGGAAAAGCTGATTATTTCATTGGTCTACGAATTAAAAATGATAATAAGGGAATCTATATAGATCAAACAACATATCGAGGGTATAGTGTTCAAACCCAATAAGTGCCGAAAAATCAAAAATCGTTTTATTAATACATCTTAATGCATTTTTGACGCTCTTTCCAGTGGTCTAATCCAATAAGTTGAATTCGCAGCAGAAAGAAAGTTACTGAAGGTAATAACCCAATAAAGTCACCACGTTTGGCCAAGACTTAAAAACTGGTACCCTATAAAGCGTGTTATCTTGTAACATAATATTTTTGTTTCACGCTTAAACCACACAAAGCTTTTTATTGGTATTGAGTGTTCAACAATTTTAACTAAAATTACTCAACTGTTTCGAGGCAATAATCACTATTTGTATTTATTGGGTTTTACCTTCAAATAAGTAGATTAAAAAAACAAACAAAACCAAAAGTTAAATCAAAACAAATGTATATGTTGGGTTTTACTGTTCGATTATGTTTCAAAAGTAACAAGTTATGTCTAGTTATATTGTATTAGCTCTCATCGTCAACTAACTTTCTTGATACTTTGTTCGAAGAAGAACCCAATATAAATCAATTGGACCTATGAACTTCTAGCATGACTGTTGTCAGTTTTCGAGGCGCATTTGCATCGCGCGTATTGTTATCGAAGTTCTCTTATTTAGTGCGATAATACTTTAAACTAAAGCAAAGTTTTTTGAAATTGGTTAAAAATAGTAGCGTAGTCCGAACTAAGCTTATGCGAGTAGAAAATCGTTTTTGAAGCAGCATTTTTTTTTATCGTGGTAAAATCATCAAATGAGTCCGCCCACCCCGGGCAGGGCGGGAGGGACTGTCAGACTTGTACTGACTAAAATCCACGGTGTCCTTCAATAGCCCTTTATGTTCCGGGGTCACAGTGATGGAAAAGTCCCGCGACCCCGGCAAGCTTTGGCCCTCTGAGAGGGGGGCCCCGTCATTATGCTGACGCTCTTTGAGGCGTACGTGGGACACAACGCGCCGTCGACACGGGCATGGTCCATGGTCGACAGCCCATGTTGCGAGTTGCCCTTTACTCGCTGCCCGTATGCCCGCGCCTACGGTGGCCGGAGATCGTCTGCTGACGTCCGACGCCGCGGGATCCTACCATTGCGGTTGGGGCGGAGGGAGGACGCTGTCCTCTCTCTCAAGAGGCCCGCCTCCTCCTTACGAGTATTACTGCTTCGCAGAAAGAGGCGACCGCTTCCCACTCCGTCTCGCCGCGCAGCATGGCCGCAACCAATGCCGGGCGCGGAAGGTCTCCGCCTATCGCCACCGTGAGGACACGTCGGTGCTCTGCCCAGGCGGGGCAGTCTTGCACCGTATGCTCTACTGTGTCCTCCGGGCGATCTTCGCTGTGGTGGCACCCGGGCGTTTCCTCCTTCCCCATCAGACACAGGTATCTCCCAAAGCATCCGTGCCCGGTGAGGACCTGCATCAGGCGGAATGTGAGAACGCCATGACGTCTCTCCAGCCACTCCTCAAAGAGGGGTCTTACCGCCGCAATAGCGGCGTGCCCGGCCGTCGGTCGCGACAGTCGTCCCCTCCATACTGCCCTGAGGTTGGCCGATTCGCCGGCAATCGTGCGGTATCGCCGGATCATCCGGATAGCCATGACCCTCTGGCATGCGACCAACTTTAGTGGTCGCGTCCAGATGCCTAGGGGCCCTGTAGAGGGCCATGGACCGCACGACGCTGGTTTTAAAGCAGCTAGAAAACAATTGTAAAAGAGGATGTGAAGGAAACAATAGAGATTGATAGTAAAGTGTTACGGACATGTCATAATTAAAAATACATTTTAATTATGACATGTCCGAGTCGTAGCATTGATGCCTGAGTGCTTCGAAGAAGAAGGCGACCGCTTCCCACTCCGTCTCGCCCCGCAGCATGGCCGCGACCAATGCCGGGCGCTAGAGGTCTCCGCCTATCGTCGCCGTGAGGACACGTCGGTGCTCTGCCCAACCGGCAGTCTTGCACTGTATGCTTTACTGTGTCCTCCGGGCGATCCTCGCAGTGGTGACTTGAAATACCAGGGCAGTAATCCGGCTAGGTTGAAAGATTCGCCGGTGATCGTGCGGTATCCCTGGCTCATCCGGATAGCCATGGCCCTCTGGCATGCGACCAACTTTACTGGTCATGTCCGGATGCTCAGGGCCCACACAGGGGCCCCGTAGATTGCCATGGACCTCACGACACCGGCGTACAGCTTACGGCAGGAGGCGTTTGGCCCGCTGAGATTAGGCAAGAGGCGCCTGAGGGCGGCTGCTGCCCGGTTCAGTTTTAGGGCCAGACGCAGGAAGTGCTCCCAGAAGTTCCACCGGCTGTCGAGGATGCCAGGACGAGCGTGTCGTCAGCGCAACACATTACGCTGACGCATCGGGGAGGTCGCCGTACCACTTAGCCTTGCTAAAAAAATATCTCTCGAAAAGCTTATCATACCAGAGGAATTTCATGGATGGATGTGTGGTATGAAGACGTACACCAAACCGACAGCTTTCGAAAGTGACGAAGAGTGATTTCTCCTGACTTTTTTTATATGATTCTTTAAAAAAAACATGTTCAAAGTACCTGTTATGTTTGATTTCTCTAGATCTAAAACCCAATAAGTCGGTACCCTTTGTAACTTAAATTTTTATTATGACAAAATGGACAACTTCAGAAACTCAAAAGTACTGTTTTACATTAATTCAACGTATACACTTTTACCACAAATACTCATTATACCGACATTATTTGAATAACATAGGTATATAAGTCCGTAAAACTTAAATATTGAATATCTCAAAAGTGTCAATTTCGTACTTATTGGGTTTGAGCACTATACCCTCGATATATAGAGAGTATATTGGAACGCTTTGGAATGGAAAATTGTAAGGCAGTGGGAACACCAATGGAAACAGATCTAAAATTTTCTGAATCCTCAGATAATAATATATTGACTGACATTCCTTACCAAGAAGCAATAGGTTGCTTGTTGTATGTCTCACAAGGTACACGTCCAGATATCTACTATGCAGTTAATAAACTGAGTCGTTATAATAAATCTCCAACATCAGAACATTGGACTGCTGTGAAGAGAGTATTTCGATACCTGCAGGGGACTAAAGATCTTCGGATGTTATATAAAAGTAATGTAAGCCGTGAAATTACAGGATATTGTGATTCTGACTGGGCATCATGTATTCAAGAAAGAAGATCATGTACAGGATATATTTTCATGTTTCAAGATGGTGCCATATCATGGAATTCTAAGAGGCAACAAACTGTTGCACTATCAACTACTGAAGCAGAATACATGGCAATTTCAGCAGCCACTCAAGAAGCTATATGGCTTAAACAATTACATTGTGAATTGTGGCCTACAACTAAGGCTACCGCTATAAATTTGTTTTGTGATAATCAAAGTGCTATTCATCTTACAGGTAGCTCTGCTTATCGTGCTAGAAGTAAACACATTGATGTACGTCACCACTTCATTCGTGACAAGATCAAATCTGGTGACATCCACATCACATATATTTCCACAAATTTGATGGTAGCTGACTGCTTGACCAAAGCCCTGGCGAAACCAAAGCATTACCAGTTCCTGAATGGCATGGGTCTGCATTCAAGGGAGGATGTTGAAGTGTGAACGCAGCTTATATGGTTTAGTTAAATTATTGTCTATTGTTTACCATAGATACTACGGATGTTCATACTTCTCGTCTCTCGAATACATGCTGTCATTGAACCACGCTCCGTCTTTTCTTTTATATTTTCCTTAGGTTATTCTAGAAATCAATAATTATCCTAATACCAGTTTTCTTTAATTTTTCGCCGTAATTAAGTATCATTAACATAATAGCTTTATTAAAAGTTACAACGTCAACAAATCACTGTATAAAAAAAAACAAAGTTCCATCATTATCAAAATAAAAACTAAAACAGGTACTTCTTTAATAGATCAAAAAAAAAATAATAAGAATAATAAGAATGGTAACTTACGTTAAACAATAATAAAAATTAATAACGTAACAGTCTAGGCATTTCTAATGCTCAAAAAAATTATAAGGTTTAACAAATTACAGATCAGTCAGAATCGCTGTCGTTAGCTGCATTATAGTTCGTTGAAACCAAATTATTAAAAAATAAATGATACTCCTTAGGAATTACCAGTGTCTTACAAAGATCCATCAAGTCCTTGTGCTTATTTTGGTCAATAGGAATGGGTGTCTGATAAGCTAAAGAAATATTATCTATATCAATATTTAACTCTCTTCGATTTCGTGTAGCTTTAGGTTTCTTTACACAATCTATCCACTTGTAAGCATCATCTTGATAACTCGTTTTATAAAACAGCCTAAATGGATATTCCGCTTTAACTAGTACTTCCGTTACTTTATTCCAAGGCATTTTTGATCCATCGTTGGTAGTTGTCCAGTTGTTAATAAGTTTTAGGTTTGATTTAAGGTCTTTAATTAAATCCTGAGACACTTCAGTAACTTTGTATGGCTTTTCATCAGATTTGGCAAATCTAAAAGCTGTATATATAAAACCGGTAATCTTTGACACCATTATCCACCGTATCCTCTATAAACTTAAAAACACAGCTGGAAATTTCATTAGCGCCTCTCTTTGCTGTCTGTTGATGCCATGAAAAACAATAACCCTGACGTGATCCCAGATTGAATATTGTGAAATTATACAAAGAAAGTTTCCGTTTATAATAAAAAGTGCTAACGTTCCCGTGCGGTACATTAAGGCACTTTTGAAGATCAAATGCTGCTGTAAGGATTTCATTATTTTGTGACGCTAATTCTTTATCTTGTGTTTTCATTTTCCTAGCTCTCTCTTTTTCTTTTAAATGCTCTTCATGCTTCTCTTTATCTGACTGTGTAGCTTCCTTGTTATTTTCATAAATGTGGCATTGATCACAAACATCTTTTTTGGGTTTATGAAAACCAATATTTATATTTTTATTAATGACTAGCACTTCGCCCGCGACTTCGTCCGCGCTTACTTCGAACTTTGCATCTGTGAATTTCTTCTCCGGCCAGAAATCTTAATCATTATGCAACTAAAATTCTATCGACCACCAAACAACCCTTTAACAGTCGGTTTTCGCAACATCCCATCTTAATAATCATCTACGTCCTAAAGACATACCCCAGGGAAAATAAGAGACTCGTAGCACTTGTAGTACCGAAGTTTCATACAAACTATGAAGGTTTAAACGACCACTTTTTTTATCATGGCAAAATCATCAAATGAGTCCTCCCGGGCGAGACAGGAGAGACTGTCGGACTTGTACTGACTAAAATCCACGGTGTTCCTTAAATAGCCCTTTATGTACCAGGGTCAGGGTTACCGAGTGAGACAGTCCCGCGATCTCGGCAGGCTCTGGCCCTCTTAGGGAGGCCCCGTCCGATTGCTGACAGGACAGCTCCTTGAGGCGCGCGTGGAACGCAACTCACCGTCGACCCGGGCATGGTCCATGATCAGACGGCGAGTCACCCATTACTCGCCGTCCACATGCCCGCGCCTACTGTGGCTGGAGATCGTCTTGCGACGTCTCTCACGGCCGCGGCGCTTGGTTCATGAGGTAGAGGCTGTCCTCTCCCTCACGTTCTCAGCCTCCTCCTTTGCAAGCTTGCTGCTTCGCAGAAGGAGGCGACCGCGTCCCATTCCGTCTCTCCCCGCAGCATGAGGACACGGCGGTGATCTGCCCAAGTGGGGCAATCCTGCACCTATGCTCCACCGTATCCTCCGGGCGATCCTCGCAGTGGTGACACCCAGGCGTTTCTTTCCTTCCCCATACGACACAGGAACCTCCCGAAACATCCGTGCCCGGTGAGGACCTGCGTCAGTCGGAAGATAAGGACGCTGTGACGCCTCTCCAGCCACTCCTCAAAGAGGGGTCTTACCGCCACGATTGCGGCGTGTCCAAAGCTATAAACTACACCTTCGGGAGAGAATTTCTCGTCAAAATCTTGTCTTAAGAAGCACCTACGTGCCAAAAGAACCCTTCTGTGAAACTTTTAAAACTCCTAGTTCTTGCTTGTAGTTATGAAGATTCATACGAACTATTAACCCCAGAAGCATCCTCTTTGGGGTCCAATTACACCAATTTCAAAACCGTCTGAATGATCATATTCTGTATCCTAAAAATAGCTCCCGCGCAAAATTTGAGACTCCCAGCGTTTGTCTTAAGGAAGTTTCATAGAAACTACCTCACCTAAAACAACTCTGTAGGGCTTGATTTATCCAAAACTCGTCTGAGGTAGAACAAAATTTTAAATAAGCCAAATTTTAAAAATCTTACTATCAGGAACAAAGTCCCGTCTTAGCATATAGGTTTTTAGGGAGCATCTACTTCCTAAAAAACCTATATGCATCTTATTTTGACACTCTTCTTACTCCCACACAAACTAACAACCCCTAAAACATCCCCTTAGGGATAAAATTTCAGAAAATCCCGTCAATGGCAGTACTTACGTCTTAAAAAAATCCCTATGTAAAATTTGAGAGTCCTATCTATCAACGCCAAAAACAATCCCTTAGGTGTCGAATTTCGCACAACCCCATCTAAGTGAGCACCAAAGTTCTAAAAAACTAAATGCAAAACTTGAAATTCCTAGAACTTATGACGTAAACGTAACGAAAGTTTCATACAAACTATCAACACCAGAAACAACCCTTAGGGTTCGAATTTCGCAAAACCCCGTCTTAGGTAGCGCGTACGACCTAAAAATAACCCTTATGCAAATTTGTAACTTCTAGTACTTATAACCTAACTTCCCAAAAACAACCCCATAGAGGTGAAATTTCGCAAAATCCTGTCCTAGTAAGCACCTACGACATGCAAAGAATCCCATGCAGTAACCTCTATCTATTAACACCTTAAATAACCTTAGGGGTTGAATTTCGAAAAACCCCATCTTAAGTTGTGCTTACGTCCTAAAAACAAACCCCGTGCAAAATTTGAGATTTCTAGCACATGTAGTAATGAAAGTTTCATACAAACTATCAACACCAAAAACAAAATATTAGGGGGCGAATTTCGCGACACCCTTTTCTAAAGTAGCACCTACGTTTTAAAAAGAACCCGCATGCAAAATTTGAAACTCCTAGTACTTGTAGTAAAAAAGTTTCATACAAACTGACAACCCTAAAACCAACCCCTTAGGGGCATAATATCGCAAAACCCCTTCTTGGTGAGCACCTACGTCTTTAAAACCCCCATGCAAAATTTGAGATCGCTATCTATCAACACCTAAAACAACCCCACAGGGGTTGAATTTCGAGAAACCCCGTCTAAGGTAGAGCGTACGTCCTAAAACAAACCCAATGCAAAATTTGAGTTTCCTAGCACTTGTGGTAACGAAAGTTTCATACAAACTACCATCACCAAAAACAACCCCTTAGGGACCGAATTTCGAACAACCCCTGTCGTAAGTAGCACTTACTTCCGAAAAAGAACCGGCATGCAAAAGTTTAAACTTCTAGTACTTGTAATAACAAAGTTTCATACAACCTATCAACCCCAAAAACAACCCCTTAGAGGTGAAATTTTTCAAAATCCTGTCTTAGTGAGCACCTACGTCCTTAAAAGAAGCCCCATGCAAAATTTGAGACCTCTATCTATGAACACCTAAAACAACCCTTTAGGGGTTGAATTTCGAAAAACCCCGTTGAGGGTAGTGAGTACGTCTTAAAAACAATCCCTTTGAAAAATTTTAGACTCCTAGCACGTGTAATAACGAAGTTTCAAACAAACTTTGAACACCAAAAACAACCCCTTAGGGGTCGAATTTCGAAAAACCCTTTTCTAAAGTAACACCTACGTCTTAAAAAGAACCCGTTTGCAAAATTTGAAACTCCTAGTACGTGTAGCAAAAAAGTTTCATACAAACTGTCAACCCCAAAAACAACCCCTTAGGGGCGTAATATCGCAAAATCCGTTCTTAGCGGGTACCTACGTCCTAAAAAGAACCCCTGTGCAAAATTTTGAACCCTTAGCACTGGTAGTTTCCGAGCTTTCGTGTCCTATGAGTGAGTGACCTTTTGCTTTTATATATATAGATATCTCGGTATTGTCTCACACTAGTCGCTTTTGAAGAGTATTTATTAGAGTCAAACCATTCGTTATACAACTTGAACATTTTTGGGAAGGATAAAGAGGCCTCAAGATATTTTTTACTTGACTTTTGGCGAGTGTAGTGTGATTCTACAGGGGAAAATGCTTCAACGTGATCTATAACACTACGAACGATATCTTCATTAATAATCTTTGGATGATTAATATGTCTACCACGCTGATCTGCTTCAATAAATCCATTTCCCTTATCGGACTTTTCTAAAGCTGTATAAACAAAATTAAAACTGATAGAAAGGGTTCTCAAGAACATGGTCTTGCAAACCGGTATTTTTGTAGTTTCAATATTATCTCCTTGACTGCTTGGAAGGTAATAAGAAATTGTATGAAGACGTTTTGAATTTTCTTTATCCACGGTAATTCTTTTTTTTTCAGCTTTTACAGCATACATTGCCAAAAAATTCCATTGTCTTGAGTGGTCTCCAATACTCCAAAACGTATCAAAAATTCTTTGCCGAATATCTTCTGATAATTTCTCACTGCATTTTTTCCGACAAGTTACGGGGCAAGAAGTTTTCATAATTCGCTTACCATGCACTCTTCCGTTTCTACTGATATATTCCAAACCTCTATTAACATTATACTTCCGCTCTTGATCTTTCCATTTTTTCTGAAAACATTCTTTTAGCCTTCCTTTATCTTTTTTAGCTGTGGAAATCCGCTTACGACGACGTTTGTCGTTATTGCTCGGTGAGTATGTAATATCATTATAAATGTCAGATGCAGGGGTGGCGGCCGCAGAACTGTCAAATAATTCGAAATTAACAGGTGATGATGAGGTAAAAGAATTATACGGCGACGGTATTGGAGTGATATCACAATAATTTTCAATATTAAAGTTACTCTGGATTGGCGAATTGCCCGGTGTGTTTTCTATTACTGATGGCGATCGATCTCCGTTTTGAGTTCTATTATGATCTCCATTTGATACCCAAGGCGACGAGCAAGGAATATCATCCGGGAATAATATGGAAGCGTTAGAAGGAATATTTTGCAATACATCCTTGCTGTCATTCAAATCAACATCATCAAGTATTGATAGCTCCTCTTCCGTAAAACTTGCATTAGGTGGCAATGGAGAGAGAGAGAAGAGAGTTTAAATGCATTCTGTTACTAATATTAATTTAACATGTACAACTATATCAGACACATTCATCCACGATATTATTATGTACAAATAATTTAAACTTTCCGAAACAGAATTATTGCCTAAAACTGCGTGCGCTCTCGCCGCCATTCATCGTGTACTGAGCCACAATGAACTTGTATCGACGCGTCCCGCCTCACGCCCCGCAGGGCCCCTAGTCTGCTAATTTTAATAAATTCGTCATTCCAACACGATCCAATTATCATTTTGATAAAAGTTTGTAATCTGCTAATTCATAAAATGGTCGATCACTGGTCGGTCAGTGGTCTCGTAATGGAATCGTGGCAGAATGACATTGTCGTATTGCCATTATTATAAAACCCGGTAGTAGAAATGATTTTCGAAAAACTACTACTAAATTTGAACATTTAGATTTCATTTATATACATGTTTACATATTATTTAGTAATGTTATAAGCAATCTGAAGTAGTAAGAAGTTCCTAAATAGCAAAAACATTAAAATGTGTAACGTTTTTAGCAGTGAAACCACAGACTACATAGAAATATGTGAAACTCAATAATGTTTTATCTGTAGCTGTCAAAGTCAAATGTGACATTACTGCTTACTGTTTATAATTCTAATGGTGAACGCACATCTAGCCGCACCGCAGTCTCCGCATTATGAATTCTTTGTATAAAGTTCTATGAAACCTCGCACACTTACCCGCATCGCAGTAGCCGCAGAATCGGTAAGAAAACAGACTGCGGTGCGGCTAGGTGTGCGTTCACCGGTATTTTGCTATTTATTTTCATTTATGTGTTCTATTTATTTATAATATTTTATACAAAATGATGCTAATAGAGCAAATTTCAGCTCTAATTGATTTAATGGAAAACCACCAAAACCTGAATAAACTATTATTATTATTACCTGGCTCTTGGCTACTACGTGTTAAAGCTACAGAATAAAGGTGAACGCAGACCTAGCCGCACCGCAGTCTCCGCAGTCCCGCAGTCATCGTTTTCTTACCGCTTCTGCGGCTACTGCGAAGCGGGTGAGTGTGCGTGGTTTCATAGAACTTCATACAAAGAATTCGTAATGCGGCGAATGCGGAGACTGCGGTGCGGCTAGGTCTGCGTTCACCTTAATTAATCAATGAAAATCAAATTCAGTATTCTCGATATGCTATCGTTTCGACGCAGTCTGGCCATAAAGGGAATGAGTTCTTTAATTAACCCCCTTACTGAGTCCTTTCTTCCAGGGCGAAACGTTTTTACAAATTCCGCTTCGGAAATATCAATAGCGACGGGACTTTTGCATTCCGCGCATCTTCTTTCTCTAGGATCCACTGCGCTGACTGGCTCGAGAATATTTGCTCGTAGTGAATACATTTCTCCACTCAATATTTCACAAAATACAATACAAACACGATAGATAACAAACTCTTTTCGACTACCGAGCTATTAGAAGCAATGACTGCACAATGACGATCCAATGGTAGATCAATGATCAAAGGAACTGTCAAAATTTTAGCAGATTACCCCTTACGTCAGTCATTCATTTGTCATTGTGTACGAGATTGCCATTCTAAGCCATTTCTTTCAATGGAATGTCAGTGGTTGTCCATTGGAAAGTCATAATGACGCCATTATAATAGTAGATTACCAAACTTGTCAAAATCAACAATTATGAAATCAATGATAGACCATTGTGACACTATTGTAATAGCAGACTTGAGGCCCTGGTGCAATGTTATTTAAATCAGTTTACAATGTACGATTTTAACTCATGTTGAAATTGATTGTGTATACGTGAAATTATCTCGGTAATTATTGACATTTTTTATATTTTTTAACACAAACGTTAAGATCTCGATTAATCATGTACGTTGATATAAAAATACCTAAATTTGTTAGTTAACTCAGTATACTTAGGAGGTATCGATACATAAACGAAAACATTGCATTCAATTTGTAAAATACATGTATTTTCTACCTTGGTGTAAACGAGGGATTATAAGACAAGTGTCTGAATTTCGATTGCCATGTAAAATTCATAATGTTAGTTCCCGTATCTGCCACGATTCTTCTCTTTTCGCACAGACTCTAGTCACGTGCAACACTCGCGCGCTGCCGACATAGCAGAACGAGATATTATGCAGGCACTAAAAGAGACAAGCTATTCTAGTTCTCGCTCAACAACCCAATAACCTCTGTGGTAGCGATCCGGACCTTTCTAACCAGTGGAAATAACATAGCGTACATTTATTGTATTTTTTTTTTCAGCTAATGAACGATTTCAGTCGTCTGTATCCGGGAAAGGAAAACAAATTATTTTCCTCTATCACCCTCAAAAAAGAAGAAATTATAAAATATGCTTCATTAAAATTAAGAAAAATTAGAGACCAAGACACGAGAGCAAAAATATCAAATATAATTGCACTGATTGACAGTAAGAAGTTTTACTCAAATATTAGTTCTTATTATTAACTTTTAACTATGGAGTGGAGTCTCAGAGGCCCCGCCCATTCTAGAAATCGCACAGATTTGTGCACAGAACATATATACCCTAAAGGGATTTGTGACTTCCCCCTTCCCCTCAACACCGAGCCGCTCAGTTAGAGTATTGAAAAAATGACGTCCATATAAGTGTTTTTTTATTTCATTTTAGTTGAAGGTTAAACTTTCATAAAATTAAGTCTCATAAATTAACCGAATCTTTTTTTTTTCTTTGAATACAGAAGATGAACCAGAGACATCTAGCAATGTTGCTTTGATGTTGCTGGCTTATGTCATCAACATTTCACCTGCACGGAAAATGAAAGGAAAGCCAGCGTGGAAGCCATCCAGAGCAGAGGTATGCGACGGCTATATATCTGCCGTCCTTTAACTAGAGTGCCGTTAAGTACAAACAGGGCCCCCGTAAGGTCTACTGGCGCCCGTGTGCAAAAAAGGATTTTGGCGCCCCTTCTTTTTTTTTATGGTAGATCGGTCGGTGGCGTATTTTAAAATTCAGCACCCTGGGGCTGTAAAGCTTGCGCTTCGGAACTTAAACACAAAAAAAAAACCATCAAGTGCTACTCAAAATTCACACCCAGAGTTCCGTACCATCTTAGAGAAGACAAATTTCATTTTTTGTAGATAAACATAAGAAGCATTTGCTATTGCTATCAAAAGCGAGGTCATGAAAAGCGAATGACAACCCTAATTGAAGCGCGAGCGAAGCGAGCGCGAAATTTTTTAGCTTTTTTAATAGGACAAGGCAATTCTTCCTAGAAGAACGCAGCGAGCTCTAAAAGTTTAACGTTTCCGGACTTCAAGTTTTGATCTAAAATTAGTGAGATCAGATATTTGAAGTCTTTAGTAGGTACTTAAAAGTAATCCTAGTTAGGTTCTCAACTTTTCTTTAAAAAATATTTTTGATTTTTTTCATTTTTTTTTCTGGGCCCTTGGTTTTGGCGCCCCCTAAAGGATGGCGCCCGTGTGCATTGCACACATTGCACATATGGTAGCGGGGGCCCTGAGTACAAAAATCACTTTTTGAGATACGGGGGAAAAACGAAAGAAAAAATTTAAATTGATGCTACTTCCTAACCAGGAGTCGTATTCGAAACTTTTAAATACCAAAAAATATATTTTAAAAGGCTCTTTTAGACAGTGCAGCTGACAGCCAAAAACGTTTCCGTAAATTAGAGAAAATAAACATTTATCATTTTGTTAAAGTAATCTTTAAAATATCTAGCCCTAAAATCATAACTATAATGCCGTAATGCATACCTTAACGGCATTTTTGCTAATGGTTTTGAACTAATAATTTAGTTATTTACCACACTTAAAAAGTTATAATAATACTAACTTTAAAAGCCGCTAAATACGCTTAATGTCAATGTAGGTTAGCTAGGTTAGGTTAAACAAGTAGGCTCGTACCATGCTATATTGCCGCTAAGACACCTTAACGGCAATCAAGACCAGTAAATTTCAATAATTATTTAATCTATTTTTTGCCGTAGATATTTTTTTGTTTATTAAATAACTCAAGTGTCGTTAAATACAAAACATTTCATGATAACGGCATTTTAGATTTTTTTTTTTTTTTTTTTTTAGCGTGGTAAAATCATCAAATGAGTCCTCCCACCCCGGGCAGGGCGGGAGGGACTGTCAGACTTGTACTGACTAAAATCCACGGTGTCCTTCAGTAGCCCTTTATGTACCGGGGTCACGGTGAGGAAATAATCCCGCAACCCCGGCAGGCTTTGACCCTCTGAGAGGGGGGCCCCGTCATTATGCTGACGCTCTTTGAGGCGCGCGTGGGACACAACGCGCCGTCGACCCGGGCATGGTCCTTGGTCGGGCAGCGAGTTGCCCTTTACTCGCTGCCCGCATGCCCGCGCCTACGGTGGCCGGAGATCATCAAGCGACGTCCGTCGCCGTGGGCGCCTACCACTGCGGCTGGGGCGGAGGGAGGACGCTGTCCTCTCTCGCTCGCGGCCTGCCTCCTCCTTTATCATAGCATTACTGCCTCGCAGAAGGAGCTGACCGCTTCCCACTCCGTCTCGCCCCGCAGCATGGCCGCAACCAATGCCGGGCGCGAGAGGTCTCCGCCTATCGCAGCCGTGAGGACACGTCGGTGCTCCGCCCAAGCCGGGTAGTCTTGCACCGTATGCTCCACCGTGTCCTCCGGGCGATCTTCGCAGTGGTGACACCCAGGCGTCTCCTCCTTTCGCATCAGCCACAGGTACCTCCCGAAACTTCCGTGTCCGGTGAGGACCTGCGTCAAGCGGTAGGTCAGGACGCCATGACTTCTCTCCAGCCACTCCTCAAAGAGGGGTCTTACCGCCGCAATTGCGGCGTGCCCGGCCTTCGGTCGCGACAGTCGTCCCCTCTATACTGCCCTGAGATCGCGCCGGAGCTCTTCCCGCCGCGCCTCGACTTCTCGAGGCACGGCATTTTAGATTTGGATTACGTTTCATAAATTGATAGAGAATCAACAAAATTGAAGTCAAACGGGACGCAAGGGACTGTCAGACTTGTAATGACTGAAATCCACGGTGATTTTTCAATAGCAATTTTCGTTCCAAGGTCGCGGTTACCTGGAGGGAGAGTTCTGCGACAGGTAGCCTTGGCCCTTGGCCCTCTAAGGACCCCGTCAGATTGCTGACAGCTGTTTGAAGCGCCCGTGAAACGACGCGCCATCGACCCGGACATTGGTCCATGAGACACTCGCCGTTTGCGAGATACCCATTAATTATCTTACGCGTCTGCGGTGGACTGAAATCAGTCACGACGTCAGTTGCCATGGGCGTCTCCGCCTTGGTTAGTTCATAAAGTGAAGACGGTTCTCTCCCTGACGCGTCCCGACTCTTTCTTCGCTAGCATGACTGCTTCGCAGAAGGCAACTGCTTCCCATTTCATTTCATGAGGTTGACTGATTCACCGGCAATCGTGCGGTATCCCCAGATCGTCCGGATGGCAATGACCCTCAGACCAGCCGTGCCGGTCGACAGGAGCCCCGTGGAGGGCCATGAACCGCACGATACCGACGTACAGTCTACGGCAGGAGGCATTTGGCTCACCGAGATTGGGCAGGAGTCACTTGGAGGCGGCCTCAGCCTGATTCCGTTTTGGAGCTAAACGAAATGCTCCTTGAAGTTCCATCGGCTGTCGAGGACGAGTCCTAGGTACTTCATCGTCAATTCAACGCCGATGTCAACCCTTTCTACCATATTTGGGACTCCGTAAAGCACCACCAAGACACCGTAAAGTGGCACGTTCAGACGGCCATAAAAGCACACGTTCTCTGTCTTGTGCAGCGCCAGCTCAAGCCCCAACTGCTGGATCCTGCATTGCCAGGTCGTCTGTCACCTGATGTGATTATCCCGGCGCTAGGACAAGCGTCTGGTCAACGTAGCACACGCTGAGGTCACTTGCAGCACCCAGTCGTACCCCATGTTCCACAAGAGCGGCCCAAGGCTGATCTCTGTGGGACACCACGCGATATTTCTCGCTGGTTCCACTCTCCTCGATGACTGGAGTAGCTGACGGACCTGGTGTAACTCCATGGCAAGGTGTTGAAGGCGTTGGTGATGTTTAGTGACACCGCCAAGACGACTCTGCTCAGGGATACTGTCCCCGTCGTGAGGGTGCTTACGCGTATGATGGCGTCCACAGTCGAGCGCTCCTGAAATCAAACTGGCTTTCATGCATTAGAAACCGACAAGGCTATCCGCAATCACTCTTTCAAAGAGCTTAGCCACCTATTCGAGCAGCACTATGGGCCGAGATTAAGCAGGGCGCCCGTGCTTTTTGATGAGGACCTGTTTCTCCGTCTTCCAACGACGCGGGAATGGAGTTCAGAGTGCCGCGCGTCAATCCCGCACCGGACCCCGGTCCCCGCTTTGCTGCCATGGGAGCGGAAGCACCCAAACTTACTCTCGCAAGAACACTTTTTTTTGTTTTGGGGGGAAATTTTCAAAAGGCGCCTGGTTTTTGGGGATAAGACCGGGAAGTGTGGAATTATTACCTCACTAAAACCCCGGTGATTACCATCAGCACAAGTAGGAAGGAGCCTGGACCTCTTAAAAGATCAATTCCAAAACCCCTCTTGTGCAACGATGCAAGTATACTTAGCGGCATTTTAGATTAGTTATGTTGAATAGCGGCAATTTAGTATTTTACAATAATTCAAATATTTTATTAGATTTTTAAATAACTGCCGCTATTATGAATTCTAACTGTACTATACAATGCTTTAAATGCAGCAAAGGGCTTTTAGCGGCATTTATGAATATGAATCTTAAATAACGGTGATTTTGGAGTTTAGGTTTACTTTTGTCTAGCACTGTGTCAATGGATTTTAAATAAAATGCGTCTGTTCTTTATGAGGTTTATTGGTAACTAAATCAATGTAGATCATGCATCTCTTTATAAATATGAAATTGTCATTAACATAAGCCGCCCACCAAAGGACTATAGATAGTCCTTTAAAAACAATAGAAACTGATTGAATTAATAGGATACATGCAAAAACTATAAATTTTAGAAACGTTAAACATTAATCTCATCTCGTGCTGTATCGATTGGTAAAGCACATAACTTTGTCACACATCGCTTGGTTATAGTGTCACCGCTCTTTACGCTATACACTCTGGTTAAACCGTCAGGGCCGGGGTGCTTGTCGGTGATGCGTCCCATGGACCATTTCCCCGGTGGGAGGTTATCTTGCTTGATCAGCACTATGTCTCCCTTCTTAAACTCTTCTTCGCGTTTTAACCATTTTGGTCTCTGCTGGAGTCGTGTGAGGTATTCCTTTTGCCATCTTGACCAAAAGTCACTTAACAATTTTTGCGTGTACTGCCAGCGTGTCAAGTTGCTTATTTTAGCGTCCTTTAGATTTGGGTTCGGGACGGTGACTGGTGCTTCTGATATTAAAAAATGACCAGGCGTCAGTGCTTGCATGGTGTCATCGTCCATTGGGCATAATGGACGCGAGTTCAGGCATGCTTCTATTTCGCAGAGAACCGTCATCATCTCTTCGAATGTTAAATTTGTAGTGAGGACTCTCTTCAAGTGATATTTTACGGATTTCACTCCGGCTTCCCATAATCCTCCGAAGTTAGGTGAATAAGCCGGTATAAAATGCCATTGGGTTCCGTCGTTTGCAAGTAACTCAGCCATTTTATCATCAAATTGCAAACCAGCTTCCTTCCAGGCCTCATATAGTTGCTTATTAGCACCAACAAAATTTCGTCCTTGGTCGCTCCACAGATTTGCACATTTTCCTCTGCGGGCGCAAAACCTTTTAAAGGCGCCTATAAACACTGCTGTACTCAGGTCACCAACCAATTCTAGATGAATAGCCTTGGTGGACATGCAAATAAATATTGCTATATAGGCCTTAGTAGTTTTGGCTCCTCTGCCCTTACTCATCAATAATTGGAATGGTCCAGCAAAGTCGACACCTGAGTTGACGAATGCTCGTGCTGGTTTCACCCGTACGCTTGGTAAGTCTCCCATTACTTGTGTTCTCGCCCTTGCATTTAGCTTAGCGCATACCAAGCAACGATGAATGTATTGTTTGACCAGCATTTTCGCTCGCATTATCCAATACTTGGATCTAAGGTAAGTGAGCATTAACTGTATACCTCCATGCAATGTCTTCGAGTGGGCTTCTGCTACTATAAGATAGGTAAGTTTACTTTTTCGACCCAGAATTATTGGATGCTTGCATTCTTCCACCAACTCCGCGTTCCTGAGCCGGCCGCCCACCTTGAGGACTCCATTCTCGTCAAGGTAAGGATTTAATGATTTTAATTTGCTTGAGCTTTTTACTCTTTTCTTTCCTTTAAGCTTTCTATTTCTTCTTTAAATTCCTCCTCTTGTTCTAATTTAATACAGGCTTGCAGAGAGAGTTCGAGTTCTTCAGTTGTGATTGTACTATCAATGTTTTTTTCTAATTTATTTTGTTTCAGGAATCTTCGGCAGTAGGTTATAGTTCTCAGTAGTTCAGTCAGTGTATCAAATATTTCGAGTTGCGCAGTTAATTTATTACTTTCTTCATTGTCGTTTTGTGTAACTTTCAGAGCTTGTAAGGTGTTTTTCTTTCTCTCTAGGTCCGTTGGGGTTACGTTAAGTCTAGTGAACTGTATCTTCTGGTGTGATAACCACTGTGGTCCATTCCACCACAAGTCACAACGTTTCAAATTGGCTACTAACATGCCTCTTGATGCAATATCAGCTGGATTATCTTGGGATTGAACATGGTGCCACTGACTGCAACTTACATTGGTTGTAATCTCGACAACGCGGTTTGCCACAAACGCCTTCCATCTATTGGGATCTCCATGTAGCCAGTTGATAACAATAGAAGAATCTGTCCAAGCATAGATTTGTGTTGTGGGTATTCTCATTGCTTGCCTTATTTGCTTGAGTAGTTTGGATAGCAATAAAGCTCCACACAGTTCTAGTCGAGGCAACGAAATGGTTTTCAAGGGAGCTACTCTTGTCCTAGCCGCAATGATTGTGCTTTTTACTGTGCCATCTGAGTTTGTGACTCGGCAGTAAGCCACAGCACCGTAAGCTTGTACAGAAGCATCGCAATATCCGTGTACTTCTATGGAATCTTTCTTAGAGCTCAATGTTCCCATCCATCTATTTATGTAGATTCCGTTAACATTTTCAAGATCGGATCGTATTGTAGCCCATTTTTCAGCTAGTGTTATATTCAAGACTTCGTCCCAATCAATCTTTTCCTGCCAGAGCTTTTGAATTAAAATCTTCGCCATAACAAGGCAAGGGGCAATCCATCCGAGTGGGTCGAATAACTTTTGAATGTCGGATAGAATGCTTCGCTTTGTGATTGCATTGCCGATAGCCGGTAAGTTCAGATTATATTCAAATTGGTCTTTACCCAAGTTCCATTGTATGCCCAGCGCTTTAATTGTTCCATCGATCTTTAGTTCCAGATGTGCATTAGATGATCTTTCGCTTGGTTCGATAGTTTCCATGAAATCACGGTTGTTTGAAGACCATTTTTTCAGTTCGAAGCCACCTAGACGCAGTAGTTTCTTTAGATTTTGACTAATTCGAATAGCTTGTTGCAGGTCATCGTGGCCGGACATTACATCGTCGACGTAAAAATCTTCACGCAATATCTTTGCTGCTTCGGGATATTTGTCGCCTTCATCATCAGCCAATTGCATAAGTGTCCTTACGGCGAGATAGGGTGCGGAAGCTGTTCCGAATGTCACAGTCAAAAGTCTGTAGTCTTTGATGTCTTCCGATGTATTATCTCCCCATAGAATTCTTTGATAATCGATATCTTCTTTATTTGTCCAAATCATTCTGTACATCTTGTGAATGTCAGAAACATAACAAATAGCATGCATTCTCCATCTAATGATAATGCTTCTCAAGTCATCCTGTAATATTGGACCCAACAAGAGTTCATCGTTCAGTGAAATTCCATTGGAGCCCTTGCACGAGGCGTCAAAAACAACACGAGTCTTCGTCGTTTCCTTGCCGCTACGGATCACCGCATGGTGAGGTAAGTATACTGATTTATTATTTATTTCATTCTTAGGTACCTCTTCTATATGTTTTAATTCTTTATATTCATTGATCACCTTTGTGTATTCTTGCTTTAGTTCTTTGTTTTGATTTAATCTTTTTTCTAGCTGAAGGAGTCTTCTCTTCGCTATTTCTCTTGTGTTGCCTTCAACTGATTTTGGTTGTCCTGTTTTAAATGGTAGCTTGACTATGTATTTCCCATCTATATCTCGCTTGTGTGTCTTCTCGTAAATGTTTTCACATAGTTGTTCAGTTAGGGTAAGTTTTCTTTTCGTGTCTGTATCAACTTCCCATATTGTTGTCAGTAAATCTTCCAATTTCTTGCTTCATGGCCGTCAATGATTTTTCTCTTGCATTCAGTTTGATTTTTATTCCACCCATTAAAATCCATCCCAGGTAGGTATTTTGAGCACATGGTGTATCTGGTGGACCTTTAATGAGTCCTTGTTTGAGAATTGCTGCATATTCGTTTACACCCAACAACAGATCAATAGGTCCTGATTCATAATAATTTGCATCTGCTAGTTGGAGGTTCGCTATGTGCGGCCAATCAGTCCCCTACATGGTGTTCATCGGTACGTTCGAAGTCAAGGGCTTAGACATCACGTAGGCTCTGATAGGTAAGTAGAATTGGTTTTCCCACCGTGACAATACTTGAAACTTGACCTCATGCTTGACTTTCATCTTCATTGCTTCCATTCCGGAGACGATTAGATTTACTGGTGTTTTTTTCTAGATTCAGGATCTGAGTTACCTTCTCGCTTATGAAACATGCTTGAGATCCTGAATCTATGAGTGCTCTTAAAACAGTAGTGTGTCCGTGTTCACTCTTCAAAATTACTACTGCTGTAGCCAATAGCGATATCTTCTGCCCTGCGGTATAATGAGACGCAACCATTGTGTGAACCTTCTTTTCTTCTACATCTGCTTGGCTGGATGAAGTCGGTTGCTTGGTTTCTACATTTTGAGCCGCTTCATCAATCTTCTTGGGTTGATGTAAAAGTGTGTGATGTCGTCTCTTACAGGTGCGGCAAGACATTGGCATCCGGCACTTGAACACCGAATGTCCCGCCCCAAGGCAGTTGAAACATAATTTGTTTGCCTTGACGTGTTCGTTTCTTTCATTAATTGTCATTTTATTGAATGTGTTGCAATGACACAGTGTGTGCGTTTCTTTACATAAAGCACATGGTTTTTGTTGTTTATCATTGTCCGTTGCTGTAACATGAAGAACACGCTCTTTGCTGGGTTTGCTGGTGGTCGTCGGGGAAATCATTTCAAGCGTCCGGAATTTGACTTCTAAAAACTCACGCAATTCCTTCCAAGTAGGCAGTTCTTGGGAATTTACTGAGTGGGCAGTTTGCTCCCACTCTTTGTGGGACTCCGAGTCCAACTTCTGCACAACCAGAAATATGATTACTGGATCCCAGGAATCAGTAGACACTTTCACATTTTCCAGACTATTAATAACTTCGGTGGTACAATCCAGGAGGGCCTTCAGCTGTGCCGCCGTTTGACTAGTACATTTTTTCTGATTGAATAATCGTTTCATTAATGCATTTACTATGATGCGTCTGTTATCGTATCGGTAATTAAGCGTTCCCCATGCTTGAACATAATTAGCACCCGTCACTTGAATGTTTTTCAGTAAAGAAGCCGCTTCGCTCGTGATACTGGTCTTCAAATAGTGTAATTATTCAACTTCACTTAGCGTCGGACATGTATGAATTAGTGACACATACAAGTCTTTAAATGTAGGCCATTCGTCATAGTTACCGGAAAACGGAGGGAGTTGTATGTTAGGTAGCATCACTTTCGGTCGTAATTTTCCATCACACGATGTGTTGCTGCATGAAGGTTGTTCACGGTCGGTCGTCTTCGAAGTGCATGCATCCAACATTTCTCTAAGATCTCCTAACATGCATAGGTACAAGTCTTCATGTAGAAGGAATTCTTCATTTACGTAGTACGGTAAAATTCCACGTTGTTCCCGAGTTGTACTTTTCAATAATTCTTGGTGCGCTTTCTTAAATGATACCCAATACTCTTCAATCGTTTGAATACGAGTTCGTAAATATCCAGGCTTCGATAAACGTTCTTTTGGGCACTTTTTAAGGTTTATTTGGGTCTTTTTGAGTGTTGACGCCAAATCTTCAAGTACACATAACGCTTGATCTGCTTCAGACGTCATCGTTTATAATGTAAATCACAATTAAACTTCCAAATGTACTTCAATGTCTTATCGAGAATAGTCTATTTTCTAAGTTATTAAAGTTCAAACGATACACCAATACACTTTGCAAACACACTAATTGACTGTTTCTAAGAATTTCGTGCAAAACAACACCAGGTGGTCCCTTATCGCACATTGGAATGCGGTTCTTTTGTTCTCACGTCGAGCGCTCCGTCAATTTCTAATGAGGCTCGATCCGGCTCGAAGGACCATATGATTTTGGAGTTTAGGTTTACTTTTGTCTAGCACTGTCAATGGATTTTAAATAAAATGCGTCTGTTCTTTATGAGGTTTATTGGTAACTAAATCAATGTAGATCATGCATCTCTTTATAAATATGAAATTGGCATTAACAAACGGCAATTTAGCTAGGTAACAAATCACAAATTGATTGTTAAAACCTGTAGTTATGGAGCCTTAGCTGCGTTTTAGCTTTGCAATGTCACATAACTACGTTTTAGCGTAGGTTTACTATATGATTTGTGCATTTAACGGCATTTCTTCTTTTCATATCTCGAAAACTATAAAAGCTATTGAAACCGTAATTAGACAGATCGATAGAGCTTTTTTTCTGATAAAAATGGCATCAGAAAGTAAAAAATGCCAAAATGTCACTTAACGGCATTCTTGTTAAAGGACGGCAGATATCGCAAGCTGTTTTTGAAGCCGACGTTACCAACAAGATCATTCAAAAAAAGGAGAACTTGCAAAGGCTAGGCCGCACAGTTCAACCCTACGTTATTTTTGTTGGCCCTACCGTTACTGAGGTAAAAGTAGCATAATTGTGGTAATAAATGACACATTGTATAGTTTCAACAAATTAGTGACAGCTGTAGACTGTGCATTTAAAGTATTTCAGTCGATAGGAGCTTGTTACCCGGAGGAAGCTGGAGACATAATATGGCTTTTTATTCAATTGGGTTTCTACGATATTAAAACTAAATTTGACAGGCCCACACAGGCTGTGAATAGTCTTTTAACTGATCTAGAGTTAATACTTTAAAAATGTTTACCTGTTACTATTGCAAAAAAGCCAGTGTGTCTCCGAGTTTACTTATAACTCATGTGCGAACTTTCTGTAAATTAACGGTAGGATTTTCCGGATTTCGGTGTGGTGAACAAGGGTGTTTCGTCATTATATTTCCTCTGCATCTTTCAAAAAGCACTTAGTTAGAGACCACCAGTCATCATTGTCAGTCTTGCCTCATCCAAATAGTAACAAACCGATTGATACAGATACAGAAGCCAATATCTCAAATTTACCTTCAACGGCAAGCAAAGAAACTTACGAAACAGCAAATACGATGGAATCTCTACCAACTCAAAGAGACGAAAACTCTCTTGGTCACCATGCTGCATGTCTCGTCTCCACTCTATATGCTAACCCAATAATACCGCGTAAAACCGTACAAGTTCTTGTAGAAAATCTTCAATTATTTCATTCTAAATCACAATGCATTATAGAGCGACAGTTTAATATATATATAATATATTTATTTCAGACCAAAGAAAAACACGTACAGTCCATATTTAGGTGTTAGTACAAAACAAAAAAAAAAAAAAAACTTAACCTAATGTTAGTAGTTTAAAATCAATCCTGTCGACTGACGCTAAGCTGTGGCACTGTTTACGTGTAATCGTATCCAGTGCCCCAGCATCGGACAGTCCCACCTGTCACACAATGCACTCAGGATGCTGTGAGAGCTGGCGCGTATTCTTGCGAGGAGTGAGGCACACCGCTTACGGATGATGGCATGAAAACCATCAACCCTTGCCTCAGCAAACATCCCCGAAGCGCTACAATAGCGTGGCAACCCCGTCAGCATCCTAAACGCATTGTTATATTGGACACGCAGGGCGCTGTATGCCTTCTGCGTATACCTAACCCACAGATTGCAGGTGTAAAATGACTGGCAGTAAGCTCTAAAGAGCGTAACTTTTACTTGCTTAGTACACCGTGCAAATCTGCGGATCAACATATTACATCGGACAGCCAGCGCCCTGCGTTCCCTCTCTATGTCTAGATCATCCTTCAGGTCATCAGTGACCCAGTGACCAAGGTACTTAAAACGTGTAACTCTTCCTATAGGATTGTTGCCAATAGTGACTTGTGGCACGTTCGAGTAACATTTGGTGCCAGCCTTAAACACAAGTACTTCACACTTATTGGCATTGTACCGCAGTCCGTGAGCCACCGCATAACCTTCGCAGATGTTCAGAAGCCGCCTGAGAGCGGTGATCCCCTTGAAGTGGTTGTGGGTCAACGTAACGAGGCTAAAAAAACAGCGGCTGGTTCGTTATTAGTACAAGAAAATTGTACAATGCAGGTGATTCCGTTAAAAGAAAATTTAAAACGAATTTTTTCATCAAAAAATTTCATGAAGGATACTCTTATATATTTGGACACAGTACAAAATGACTCTTTCGGTATTGAGAATATTGTTCAGGGTTCAGTATGGAAAAAAATGACAGAAAATTCTGTAGAGCATGATGCAATGATTTTACCATTAATAATCTACTTTGACGATTTTGAAATAGGCAATCCCTTAGGAAGCCACGCTGGGATTCATAAACTTGGAGCTATTTATGCCTCAGTACCATGTCTTCCACCTCACTACGTGTCGCTTTTGCAAAATAGTTTATTATTGGCTCTTTTTCACTCATCAGATAGAACAAGCTTTGGAAACAACATAATTTTTCAAAAAGTTTTTTGATGTTCTTAATGATTTAAAGAACAATGGTATTCATGTTGAAACTGATGTGTATACCGGCAAAATTAAGTTTTATGTTGCAGCTGTGACGGGAGATAATTTAGGATTGAATGCTATGTTAGGTTTTGTTGAAGTTTTTCTGCAAATCGGCCATGTAGAATTTGTACTGCTAATAAAGAAACAAATCAAAACACTGCTTTATGAAGATGACACGTTGTTGAGAAACAATGTCAATTATGAAAATGATTTACATTTAAATGACATTTATATGACTGGTCTTAAAGAAAAATGCCAGTGGCTTGCTTAGATGGGTTTGACTTATTTCAAAACGTCGCCGTAGATGTTTTACATGACTATCTCGAGGGTGCTTGTCGATATGTGTGATTGCCATTTGTGATACAGAATCTAGTGTGCACTCAGAGGCTAATTTCTTTTGACAATTTGATATCAAGAATACGGTATTTTAATTATGGACCTGATTCTACAATCGAAACCATGCAATTCTGTAGCAAAAGAAGGCTCAACATTAAAGTTAAAATGTTCGTCCTTCTGAAATGCTTACCCTTGTTCGATATTTTGGGCTGATTGTCGGACATAATGTCCCAAGATGAAAACGAAGTTTGGTTCTTATACATCAAATTAAGACAATTGTTGGATAAACTTTTGAGTCATAGAATTCATGAAAATACTATTGATCAAGTAAAATTTTCAGTAGCTGAATTAAACGAGCTCTATCGACAATTTGCTGAAACAGACTTAAAGTCAAAGTTTTTATTTTCTTACAACATTATCCAGAAATGTTTAAAAAAATTGGGCCCCTTACCCAAATCTGGACGATGAGGTTTGAAGCCAAGCATCGTATATCTAAATTTGTGGCCAGAGCATCACACAATAGAGTAAATGTTTGTAATATAATAGCTATTACTATTATTATATTATTATAACAATTAATTTTAAACGATACTTTTCTTAAAAATGAAACTGTAAAGACGATCTCTTTTTTTTTTTTTTTTTAGCGTGGTAAAATCATCAAATGAGTCCTCCAACCCCGGGCAGGGCGGGAGGGACTGTCAGACTTCTACTGACTAAAATCCACGGTGTCCTTCATAGCCTGTTAAGTTCCGGGGTTACGGTAAGGGAATAATCCCGCGACCCCGGCAGGCTTTGGCCCTCTGAGAGGGGGGCCCCGTCATTATGCTGACGCTCTTTGAGGCGCGCGTGGGACACAACGCGCCGTCGACCCGGGCATGGTCCTTGGTCGGGCAGCGAGTTGCCCTTTACTCGCTGCCCGCATGCCCGCGCCTACGGTGGCCGGAGATCATCTAGCGACGTCCGTCGCCGTGGGCGCCTACCACTGCGGCTGGGGCGGAGGGAGGACGCTGTCCTCTCTCGCTCGCGGCCTGCCTCCTCCTTTACGAGCATTACTGCCTCGCAGAAGGAGCTGACCGCTTCCCACTCCGTCTCGCCCCGCAGCATGGCCGCAACCAATGCCGGGCGCGAGAGGTCTCCGCCTATCGCAGCCGTGAGGACACGTCGGTGCTCCGCCCAAGCCGGGCAGTCTTGCACCGTATGCTCCACCGTGTCCTCCGGGCGATCTTCGCAGTGGTGACACCCAGGCGTCTCCTCCTTTCGCATCAGACAAAAAAAGGTACCTCCCGAAACTTCCGTGTCCGGTGAGGACCTGCGTCAAGCGGTAGGTCAGGACGCCATGACTTCTCTCCAGCCACTCCTCAAAGAGGGGTCTTACCGCCGCAATTGCGGCGTGCCCGAAAGACGATCTCTTATGGCAAAAAGGCAAATATGACAGAAGCGCAAATTGAAAATGTAAGACTAAACTTTCATTCTCGAGGTATAATCGATAATAATTGTTGGTACTCATTATCATGGGTGAAACTGTATGGTGTCCGATTTGAGCTGTCGTCAATTGTCATTCTAGATATTTCAGAATCATCAGGCTTACCAAAGTTTGGTGAAATAAAAAATATTTATTTACTTGACAATGATGAGGTTACATTTGAGTGTGTTTCATTAGAGTGTATAGATTTTAATCAGCATTACTATGCGTATCAAGTGATGAGAACCAACGATTACCTATTATATTTTAATTATACATAATACCCTTGTTTCGCCTGTACCGGCTACAATTACAATAATGTCAAATTTAAAACTTTATGTCACTGTTCGGTGGACTTTAGAATAATAACGACCATTACACATCACATATGACATACGTACCCTTGGGGTAGGACTTCCCATCATATTAGCACCAATCTTCTTCGTTTATTTTTCTCTCATCACACACTTACATGCATATGTAGTCACTACTCAAACCTGACCGATATCCCGACCGGTATTTTGTATGGCATTACCGGCAGCAGTTGCGGAACACCTTTGAACAGCGCGTTACCGCATACCCATCGGGATATCGTTACCGCCACCGGTACAGGATACCGGTAAGATTTGAGTAGGCCTTAAATCTTACCTGTCAACAACCGACAGACGGTAAAATTCCTTGTTCATAGTTGTTTTATCATCAGCCTGTATTCGTTCACTGCTGGACATAGGCCTGTCCCACTGAGCCAATTAATTAATTAATAATAAATTGTTTTATAATAAATTGTTTATTGAGTCTCTTATGTAGTAGTAGTAGTAGTAGCATACTTGTACCGTGTATGGCCGGCATTAGATTTACATAACAAATGTGATTGAAACAGCCCCAGTAAGTAGTTAATAACACTTGTGTTGCAATTGGGTTGTCTCGCTCCTCCCCTGTATTGCTAAACAGCATTGAGACTGACAATTAATTATATGACTGACAATAATAAGCTTGTGTTTTTTTTGTATTTAAATTTTACGATTGAAAATAAATAATATGAATCTTTTATGTCTATTTCCTTTTAAGCATGTGAAGCTATAAAACTTGTACAGGGTTTGAGAACAGAAATTCTTCAGAATTTCTTCTGATAATAACCTTGTAGAAGTTTAAAAAAATAAAAAATGATGTATCATTGCTGTGTGCACTAAATGTATTATGTATCGTGAAGTATTATTTTACCTAAATGACCAATTATTGTATGCTTTTCACTTACAGGTCCGGACTTTAGTGCTATATCGCTGTAGCAGTGTTAAGTTTGCTATAAAATTATTTTGCATAATAATAATAATAGCCGCACTTATACCGTACAAATTCAACAACAGTAGGTAAAGCCTGACCAGACTTTTAAAAAAAACCCTACAATGAGGACGCGACCTTTTGTGATATATTTAAACGTAACTATTGCCAGTAAATCTGAAAATTACCGCACGCGGGTTTTAATACATCTGGTCAGCTTTATAATGATACATCATTCTTTATCTTACCCTCACCATTATTTATAAGTAGATATCTATGTGACCAGTGCAGGTTGTACTACTTATACTACAAAGCATGTGTATAAAACTTATTAACTGTTATAGTAGAGGTATGAACGGGAAGTCGAAGCGTAGGCAGACCGCCATTCCTAAGATGTTAACGTTTATATTTTTATGGCGCTGGCCGTACATACAAAGGTGTTCAGATAAACATAAATTAACCAATCAGTCAATGAAATTTTGTAGACACGATCGAGAAACTAATTATCTAGGTCTGTGGTTTATATTACATTTTCGTAAAAATGTATAGTTTAAATGTTGCAGGGGGTTTTCATATTTTTATTCAAAACTCCCTGCAATATTTAAACTATACATTTTACAGTAAGGCATGATGAACCGTGCGTATAACTTCCACGGCAGTGGACGTACGATACTGGTGCGGGACCAGTAAAGCACGGTGAACCATACTTATGCACCATGCTAACGTATGTACGTACGATACTGCTGCGGGTACAGTAAGGCATGGTGCACTATACGTGTTAATACGTATGGCACACCATGCCTTACGATACTCGCACCTGTATTTCCTTATGCTGGCGCATGGTACATACAAATGTGTTCAGATACTTATCTATATCTATCTATCTATATCTATCTATCTATATCTATACATATAATAAAACTGTAGAAAAATATTTTTTGTACATTAAATAGAAACTAAAAAAATATAGCCAGCGTGTTAAAGGACAACCAATAGAACCCATTTCTAGCATTTTTAGAATTTTTGTCTGTTTGTCTTTATGTCTGTTTGTATGTTTATTTGTTCGGGCATCACGTAAAATGTACAAAAGCTATGTAGATAACTTTAATACACAACGACTGACCGTAACTTGAAATAACATTTAGTTTTTGTTTCATTGAAATCGGATCAGTCTATCAAAAGATATTTGAATTTAAAGTGTTCCAGAAGTAAAATTATGGTCAGTCAGTTCACACCGAGACGCGCAGTTCAGTAGCGCGATCTAGCTGCTTGGAATAGAAAAACTACAAACCTATTCAAATATGGTGTGGACTGGAGTGGAGTGGCTTGGAGTGGAGTGGAGTAGAGTAGAGTGGAATGGAATAGAATGGGATGGAATGAAATGAAAGAAAGAAAGAAAAGGTTAGACTCACAATAGAATGGGATGAAATGTTATGAAAGAGGATGAAGTGGGATGGTGTGGGATGGAGTGGAATGGTGTGGGATCGAGAGGGATGGTGTGGGATGGAGTGGGATGGAGTGGGATGGAGAGGGATGGAGTGGAATGGAGTGAAATGGAGTGGGATGGAGAGGGATGGAGTGGGATGGAGAGGGATGGAGTGGGATGGAGAGGGATGGAGTGGGATGGAGAGGGATGGAGTGGGATGGAGTCGGATGGCGTGGGATGGAGTGGGATGAAGTGGGATAAATTAGGATGGAGCGGGATGGAGTGGGATGGAGTGGGATGAAATGGGATGGAGTGGGATGGAGTCGGATGAAGTCGGATGAAATGAGATGGAGTGGGTGCTCTAATCCAGTGGCAATTGAATAGTACTACTGCCTTTGAACGACAGAGGGCGTTTATTACAAAACGTCATATTTTCTTGAAAAATCTAAATAAATTCTAAATATAGGGTTTATATGAAAACGATATGATTTACGAGAATTAAGCGCTTCGCACTAAAAAATACATTGTTAAATTCCGACATCCACGCGAACGAAGTTGCGGGCACAGCTAGTTTTGAATATTAAACACTCAAAGTCAATGAAATTTTGTAGACACGATCGAGAAACTACATATCTACGTCTGTGGTTTATTACATTTTCGTAAATTTTGAATATTAAACACTCAAAGTCAATGAAATTTTGTAGACACGATCGAGAAACTACATATCTACGTCTGTGGTTTATTACATTTTCGTAAAAATGTATAGTTTAAACCTAAAAAAAATAGTTCAAATATTGCAGGGGGTTTATTCAAAGCTCCCTGCAATATACACATTTACACATTTACATTTGCAGGTACATTTTTACGAAAATGTAATACACCACAGACCTAGATATTAGTTTCTCGATCGTGTCTACAAAATTTCATTGACTTTGAGTGTTTAATATTCAAAATAAGTACCTGAACACCTTTGTATGTACCATGCGCCAGCATAAGGAAAATACAGGTGCGAGTATCGTAAGGCATGGTGTGCCATACGTAACACGCATAGTGCAATATGCCTTACTATACCCGCAGCAGTGTCGTACGTACGCTAGCGTGGTACATAAGTATGGTTCAATTCAATTTCAATTTATTTATTAATTTTGTGAACATAGGGTCAAAGTTTTACAGATGTTTACAGTTATAATGTTGTTCCATGCTATGTCCCGCCAGAAGGCATACCAAATTCCAAGATAGTACGAGTAAATTACACATATAATATTTTTAGTCTAAGTAACCATTTGAGATTAAGTAAGGTAAGTCACAATTTTAAAATTTCAATGTCATGCTAAATGCTACTATAATAATAAAATAGAATATGTCAAGATTGATGTCAACAAACAATTTAAGACGTCACATAAACAAAAATAATGTCACAGTTTCGTTTAAAAGGGAAATAACAAATTAAATAATAAAGGTAAATATCAATTAATAATAGCATACACACCGATTCAAACCTTTATAAATATTATTTAAATTTATCATTAATATATTCAGTAACGGAATAATATGCCTTGTCACATAATAACTTAAAAAGCTTACGTTTAAACTCATTTATATTGTTACTTGATACAATTTCATCAGGTAGTACATTATAAAGTTTCGGGGCCATTGCATAGATACTATTGTATAGAAATTTGGTTTTAGTTTTCAAAGGGTGCAACTTTTTAGAGCGTCGTTGACTTTCGATGGACTTGTATAAATGCATGTTATTTTTTACAAAGATACAGGCTTCATAGACATAGAGCGAGGGAACAGTCAATATTTTTAAATTTCGAAAATGTGGCTTACATGAATCTGTTCGTTTTATTTTACATATAGCTCGTATACACTTTTTCTGTGCTAATAATACCTCGTTGGCTTTAGTAGCATTGCCCCAAAATATAATGCCATAACGTAGAGTAGAGGCGACATACCCATGATAAACTGTCAGGAGGGCTGTTTGATTCGCAATTTTCCCCAGCATATGAAGAGCATAGGAAAACTTACTTAGCTTCCCACATACATTATCGATTTGAGTTTTCCAAGACATGTTATCTATATGTAGTCCAAGAAATTTTGTAATATTTGTTTCTAGTATTTGGTCTCCTTTATAGTTTATTTGAAACTGTGATGGTAGTTTTTGTCTAATTTTAAAATTCATAATTTTAGTTTTAGTGAAATTTATTTTAAGATTATTGTTATTTAGCCAGCCAACAATAGAAACAAGACTAGTGTTTATATCATCTTCCAACTCTTTAATACTACCATTATTATACACAACCGTGCTGTCGTCAGCAAATAAGGACATTTGGTGTCTTATTACTTGGGGAAAGTCGTTAATAAAGCAATTAAACAGCAAGGGTCCCATCACACAGCCTTGTGGAACACCGTAGCTAAGAATTCTGGAGCTAGATGAGTAAACTACTTCAGTTTTAGACTTAATATCCACTTGACATGGTTGACATGGTTCACCGTGCTTTACTGGTCCCGCACCAGTATCGTACGTCCACTGCCATGGTACATACGCACGGTTCATCATACCTTACTGTACCGGCAACGGTACCTTACGTCTACTACGACAGTTAATACGTCTGACACATCATGCTTTACTGTGCCTGCCACAGTATCCTACGTATGCCGCCATGCTGCACACGTATGACGCACCATGATTCACCGGGTCCGCCATAGTATCGTAAGTATGCCGCCGTGGTGTACACGTATGTCTCACCATGATTCACCGTGTCCGCCATAGTATCGTAAGTATGCCGCCGTGGTGTATACGTATGTCTCACCATGATTCACCGTGTCCGCCATAGTATCGTAAGTATGCCGCCGTGGTGTACACGTATGTCTCACCGTGCTTTACTGTGTCCGCCACAGTATCGTACGTACGCCGCCGTGGTACACACGTACGGCTCACCGTGTTTTACTGTGTCCGCCACAGTATCGTACGTATGCCACCGCGGTGCACACATATGGCTCACCATTACTTACTGTGCCCACTACAGTGTCGTACGTATGCCGCCCTGGTATACACGTACTGCTCATCGTGATTTACTGTGCCCACTACAGTGTCGTACGTATGTCGCCCTGGTATACACGTACTGCTCATCGTGATTACTGTGTCCGCCACAGTATCGTACGTATGCCACCGCGTTGCACACATATGGCTCACCATTACTTACTGTGCCCACTACAGTGTCGTACGTATGCCGCCCTGGTATACACGTACTGCTCATCGTGATTTACTGTGCCCACTACAGTGTCGTACGTATGCCGCCCTGGTATACACGTACTGCTCATCGTGATTTACTGTGTCCGCCACAGTATCGTACGTATGCCACCGCGGTGCACACATATGGCTCACCATTATTTAGTGTGCCCACTACAGTATCGTACGTATGCCGCCCTGGTATACACGTACTGCTCATCGTGATTTACTGTGTCCGCCACAGTATCGTACGTATGCCACCGCGGTGCACACATATGGCTCACCATTATTTACTGTGCCCACTACAGTGTCGTACGTATGCCGCCGTGGTACACACGTACTGCTCATCGTGATTTACTGTGTCCGCCACAGTATCGTACGTACGCCGCCGTGGTACACACGTACGGCTCACCGTGTTTTACTGTGTCCGCCACAGTATCGTACGTATGCCACCGCGGTGCACACATATGGCTCACCATTATTTACTGTGCCCACTACAGTGTCGTACGTATGCCGCCGTGGTATACACGTACTGCTCATCGTGATTTACTGTGTCCGCCACAGTATCGTACGTATGCCACCGCGGTGCACACATATGGCTCACCATTATTTACTGTGCCCACTACAGTGTCGTACGTATGCCGCCGTGGTACACACGTACTGCTCATCGTGATTTACTGCGTCCGCCACAGTATGGTACGTACGCCGCCATGGTACACACGTAAGGTTCACCGTGTTCTACTGTGTCCGCAACAATAGTATACTACGGGTGTTGCAGTCGTAGTTTCAGGAGTATTCCGTGCATTGCGCACTACGTATACGTAGCCGGATGTCGGGCTACGTACGTACGTACAAAAATCGACCACGAGTAAATTACGTAACCCGCTCCATGATGAGCGTCAGTATGCCGACTACGTATGACTGACTACTTACGCGTAATGGAGCGGGTTACACACGTCATTGTGGTCGATTTTTGTCCTTATTTTACGTAGTGCGGCAGAGGAAATTTTTCTCAGTGCGGGTCCGTGGCGCGTCGTGTTTCGCGCCAAATGCCTGCTGGGGTCGCGGGTTTTTTCTTAACCCAGGTTACCGTGGCCCCGGAACATAAAGGGCATAGGAAGGAACACGGGTGGATTTTAGTCAGTAAGAGTCTGACAGTCCCTTCCGCCCCACCCAGGGCGGGAGGACTCATTTGATGATTTTACCACCTAAAAAAAAAAAAAAAGTATTGTACACATTGAAAAGGTCTACAGAAAAGTACATAGTATACTTATACGACTTTGTTCTATACTACATAGTATAAAACAAAGTCGCTCTTGCCGCGCCGGGCGGCGGCCGGCCGGTACCGCCGCAAACGCTACGTCCCGCAATTTTTAAATCTGTAATATCTTCGAAAATATTCACTTAAATCATACGGTGTACAGGGCCATATAGATCTATATTAAATGAACAATGTATTCAAGGTATTTAATTGGTTAAGGATTAATGCTGTATTGTGGTATTGGTTAAAATCGCTTCGAAAATTAGCCATTATTTGTCGTAAAAAGTAAATGACAAAAAAAAGTTATTGTGGGTTATCCATAAGAGATAGACCTATACCATCACGGACTTTTCTGTAGACCTTTTCAACGTGTACAAAACTTAGTACATTATTTTGATAAAACTCGTAGGGTTCAGCCTGCGTTTGCAATGTAACCGGGCTGGACCGATTTTGACGGCACTTTTATTGGCAGGTAGCTGATGTAATAAGGAGGAGTAACTTCGGCTACTTTTATTTAAAAAAAAATAGCATTATGTGCACTTTGTATCACAACTTCACGTACAGTCACGAGCAATAGTATGTATACACTAAGCAGTATTCAAGAGCGATGATCTGCTAGCATATTGATTAATCGTTTGTCTTTTAATTAGTCTTTTACTCAAAAATGCATGTAATGTGGTCATTATTTTGACAACCTTGTTTGAGCAAAGTCGACTTTGCGGGTCTGTTTCAAGGAGCGGCCAGCAATGTTTTTGCTGGCCGCTCTAACAGGTCGGCAAAACATTGCCGGCCGCTATTCTGACGTTTCAACGTTTTAAAAAAACAAATGCAAAAAGATTTTATTTAAAACACAGCTGTTTGTATTTAAAGAGGTAGGCACAAAAAGATTGCATACCATAATTAAAAAAAAAAATTCAAAGAAGGAACAAAAGCGCGGTTCAGCGAATTTTTTATTTTTATTTAATGACTTTTTTGCTTTATGTAAATGAAGTAATAAATGAAATGCAGTCAAACATCGCATTAAAATTATCGCAAACTATTAATAAGTAATATGAAACCGGGAAAGTCGGTGTTGAATTTTAGTAACTGTATTTTTCATAATTGTTATTTTAATTAAATTTCTAGTTCATTAATATATATTTTATTTAAATCACTTGCTGGTTTTATGTAGGTTAGGTACTTGCATTTTTGAGTAAAGCACTATACAAGCCTTGGCCCACTATATCTGCTTCGCTGGTCACGCTATGATTGCCTCCAGCTAGCTTAGCTACGCTCTAGGCCTTCCAGCTTGGCCATCATGCAGCCCTAGCTGTCCTCGCTGTAAAGGCCTCGGCCTCCGGCCTCGGCCTTTATCTCAGCTCGTCCATCAAATGGTGCATGCTGACCGCGCTGTGTCAAAGTGTTCAAAGTGGAAATTCAGTATTTCACGAGCAATTTGCGTATGAAATTTGTTAAGTGTTTACATGTTATTGCTCGTGACCATTCTGAAATGGCTTGACCGATTTTGACGGGACTTTTATTGGCAGGTAGCTGATGTAATAAGGGGTAACTTAGGCTGCTTTTATTAAACAACTTCAAAAAAGGAGGAGGTTCTCAATTCGGTCGGTATGTTTTTTTTTTTTTTTCTTTTTTATGTATGTACATCGATTACTCCGAGGTATCTAGTCCGATTAGTGTCATTCTTCAGTTTTTTGTTCGATGCAGTATACTTGCAGTGTGGTCCCATATCCCATTTTATTTTGTGAGCATTTTTATTGATTTCGGCTACTTGGATGACATTACTTTTTGCGTGTTTGTTACGCGATTACTCCGCCAATTGTGGACCGATTTCCAAAATTCTTTTTTTGTTGTACTAGGGATCGTTTACCTTAGGGAATGCTGCAAGTTTCATTAAAATCTGTTCAGCAGTTTTATTAGCATGTGTACATGAGCGATGTTAATACCGGTGCCACGGATTATAAATTCTAGTGCACTTGTAAGGAAATGATAGATAGATAGATAAAATACTCTTTATTATGCATACCATACAACTTAAAGGTAATATCATTACAAATTAATAACTTAAACATAGGGTGACACAATAGGCGGTCTTATCACTAAAAGCGATCTTTTCAAGACAACCTAAGGATGGATTAGGAAGAAAGAGAGACATACTGTTGGTAGTACCACAGTATAAATATCTACAGTAGTTGATCTCGGCCGCATGATAGAAATAAATACCTACAGCCGCGCGGTACGTAAACATGCGTTAGGGCTGTCCGACCACTGTGCGGCGCATCGCTCGCGCAGGCAGTCGGCCTAATGCAACCGAGTGCGCACACTCAAACACAGAGCGAACTATGTACGTGTGAGCCCTAGATATACGGTAATCTACGTTCCTAAAATAATATTCATGACTGTGATATAATTTATGTAGTACACTGAATATACGTTGATTGTACACCGTACCGTAGGTAAATGAAGCTCACTGCTTCATTTCCGTGTCCGCCGACAATCCCACCGCGCCGTTACACCATGTCTTTACTTTGAATTACACAAACTAACAAAACACACATGCACCGGAGTTTTAACACAAGCGTAAGTACCTACCGTATCATGATTAATTCAGGACCGCCTTTAGCTTACCTATTTCATTTGTCTCAGTAACTTTACTTTATTCATATAATTTACTGTATTTATTAATCCAAATACCCTTTTTTTCATGAGATGAAGGAAAATACATAACCATTAAAAAGTCACACATTATGTTCCTACCTACTAGTTACTAATAAGTAATATTTTTTTATAGTCAGTACTTACCTATCAGAGATTGCAGGTAATTTAAAAAAACATATGTCTGGATGCGTTATTGTTGAATTCATACACCCAACAATAGCACAATATTTTCTACTCGTCATATTAAAATAGGTACTTTAACTGGTTTTGCTAAAAAACAACGCACCGTCCGTTCATCACTACGGTACGGCCGTGACTGTCTGCGCCTCGAGCGCGCCCCGACATCGAGTCACGTGGTATAACTCGCGTTTCGTCCGTTTGTATGAAGATCAAATACTGTAGATATTATTACCGTGGTAGTACTGTGGTGTACAATTAACCAATTAAACAAGTTAAAAAAATAAAAAATATGTATAAATAAATAAATACATACATACACATACAAACATATATAAATATAAATGATGAAATGATGTTTTTGAAAAGAATTTGGGTTGAATATTTAGGGTAAGTAATATATGATATAACTACAAAATCTCTAAAACTTACAAGAGATAACAACTGAATATATAATTTTATTTGATATAACGATCTGTTAATATAATAAACTATTGACATAATTTTATAATGACTAATTTCTATAAGCATAACAGTCAATGAATATAAAATCGATCGAAAAAGACATTCATTTATTTATTTAGGGACAAAAAACAGTTTCACGTTACATTTTTTGTGTCGGAGCTAATAGGTACATTTAACAAACGTATAACCCACACTATTGTCCACGGATAAAAAAAAAAGTTGAAGAGACAGGGGACGGAGGAGGTCGTATTTATTAAAAAAAAAAAGTAAGTTATGAGAGGTTGTTGGTAAGTAAAGCAATGGCTATTTTTTTAAATCTTGCTTGAGAAAACGCAAAAATATCGGTATCCGTAAAGTGTGTGTTATAGGTTACAACATGGCGGCGGAGAGGTGCCCGCTCACCGGCGTTTGTTTTGCACTTCTCAGTGTGAAACAGACGAGGAACGCACACCTCTCGCCGTGCAATACTTCTAGGTACTACGTAACATAACTTATTGGTAAGTTCATTACAATCAAACCTATTATTACAAATACCATGCAACATCATGACTATGAGGAGCGTACGCCTGGACTCTAAACTTAAGAGATTGTACTGTTTGAGTAGTTCTCGAGTGGTAAAATTTATACTGTATATTACGAAGGTTTTTTTTTAACCATTTCAAGTCTGTTCGAATATTTGCCGTAGAAAGGACTCCAAATAGGAACAGCATATTCCAACTGAGAGCGAATCAGGGTCTTGTATAAAAATAAGAAAGTTGATTTTTTATTAAAGTCCTTGGAAGATCTCATGACGAAGCCATACATCCGAAAGGCCTTGCTAATAACATTATCAATATGAATATCGAAGTATAATTTGGAATCGAGCAATAATCCAAGGTCTCGTGTGGACTCAACTTTTTTCAAAGCAATTCCATGCAGGTCATATTATGTGAAATTAATTGTATTTTTATTTTTGGTAAATGTTATAAAATTACATTTGGGTAAGCTGAGTTGTAGCTTGTTATCTATACAATATTGAGAAAGTCTACAGAGGTCCTCTTGAAGCAGAAGGCAGTCGTGAATATTCAAACAAGATTTATAAATTTTTATATCATCGGCATGGGTGCCCTCTATCTAGCAGAAACTTGTTGCTCCGAAACTTATTTGGCAGAACTCACTTGGCAGAAACTTTTTTAAACGAACATTGTTATGGTATAAAAAACATTTAATGTAATTGTTTTTTGGCCTAATGTTTTTATGTCCGAATTTAAATTGGGATACTTTTAAGATGGCAGAATTGTATTGGGCATAATTACCTTTGTCAGAGTTATAATTTTGCATATTTTCATTAAGCATAACGTTTATTTAGAGCGCCGATTATTTGGAATAATTTAACTTAGTATACTTCGAAGATCACAGAATTTCAGAATAGAAATAATTTAATAGTCATAATAAAAAAAAAAAATTGTTTTATAAAATCAATATGGTGTGCTACAAAAGTTAGTGACAGAAATGAATCACTGCAAAACCGACTTCACGTAGTCTTGTCTGCCCTACCCCTAGAGTGTAATTTATAATCGCGTAGGCACGGAGGGGCGAGGCGGCCCGCGAGCTGAGGAGCAGGTGGTTTGGGCGTAAAATCATCTGCGACGATTAGCTCGCGTGAGACCGCCGGAGACCCGCAGCGCCGGAGCCGTGACAGAAGCCATGCCTGCTGCCATGCCTGCTGTGAATTTTCTGCGATATGATGGTTATACTTTTGATTATTATGGATATAAAACATATTATGCCAAAAGATGATTCTGGTTGTGAACTTTCTACGATATGATGGTTATACTTATTGATTATTATGGAAATGAAATTTATGCCTAAAGATGATTCTGACTTAAAAAATTATGGGTTTCGGTGTTATGGTAAATGAGTGTATGCCAAACGATTTTCTGCGAAAAGAGGTTTATGCTATCCGTTGCTATGCAAAATAAAATTATGACGTAAAAAGTTCTGCTATAAAGGGTGGACCCCATCGGCATACATTAGGAATGCCGAGTTACTAAAACAAGATTTAATATCATTAATGAATAGAACAAAGAGGAGTGGGCCTAACACAGATCCCTGGGGCACACCAGATTCCACAACAACATAGTCCGATTCATAACCGTTTATTACAACTTTTTGATTTCTATTAACTATATAAGACGCAAACCACTTAAGCAAACTACCTCTGATGCCGTTGAAGGCAATTTTATCCAAAAGCAATTTATGGTCAACTTTGTCAAAAGCCTTCTTAAAATCCGTGTACACAGCATCAACTTGGATGCGGTTGTCCATCTTCTCAAATATGTAATTTGTAAAAATCAAAAGATTTGTGGTGGTTGATCGACACTTTACAAAACCGTGCTGTTCTGGAATGATAAGAGTACGCAGATAAGGATATAGCGAGCTATGCACGAGACCCTCAAAAAGTTTAGACAAAGTGGACAGTATCGAAATAGGACGATAGTTTTTAACGTCGGTCTTATCGCCACTCTTATATACCGGTGTGATGAAAGCTCTCTTCTGTATACCAGGGAAAAAGCCATCGGTTAAGCATTTATTATAAATTATGTGTAGTGGTAAGTAGATGGTTTTGGCAGTATTTTTAAAGAAAATGGGTGGCAGACCATCCGGATCAGGTCCTTTGGTTTATTATTTGGTGTATAATTATTATTTATTTATCAGCAAAGTTTTTTGGTGGTTGCCAGTGTTCGGGGACAAAATCTGACGGCTCATAAACCGATTTAAAAAAAGTTGAAAAAAGATTACATATTTCGGTAGGATTGTTGGAAGAAACATTATTGAAGTGCATAGTAGCAGGAATACTCGCCCTTCCCTTCCGGTTGGATATATATGACCAAAAGTGCTTGACATTGAGAGGTATACTATCTTCGATCGAGTTTATGTACCGTTTATAACACTCTTCGCAATGCGATTTGAAACGTTTACGATTATTTGAAAAGGTTTCGTAATCTGACAAGTTACCATTTTTTTTCCATCTTATCCAAGCACATTCCTTTTTCTTAAAGAGATTAATAAGTGATGGGCTAAACCAAGAGGGAAAACGAGAAGATTTCGTACGTATGTGAGGAACATTATTACGTATTAACCCATATATTATAATCATAAAACTTAGAGACCGCCTGTTCAGCCGTCAAGTGAGAAAGTAATTCATCCCAGTTTAGTTTTGAGAGCTCGCAATTAATACTTTCATAGTTGGCCTTATAATAGTTTTATTTCGTAGTGGTATGACGCTTCATTGGTGTAAATTGAGATTTAAGAGAACCCGCCCACCCTTACGCTTGTTTGTTGTAACACGATTACGATCATCTCTAAAAACTAAATAACGGTCATCAATAAACTCGCTATCAGCAATGTTAGGTGTAAGCCAGGTATCGTCAGTATGACCACGTCAAACAATGATATTATAAAGAAAGATACGCCATGTTCATACTAAATTGCGTTCAGATATCGTTGCGTTGTTATTATAAGTACTAACTTAAATGTATACAGTAATTTAAAACTATGACAGCAATAGATAATACGGAACATATAAGATAGAAAGAGAAAGCTAGTTTTAGTTTGTTGCGCTTGAAGTACAGTCCACAGTACACTAGAGTATCAAAGAGTTTGTCGATTCTCACAGAAGAGACATTGAATATAACAATAGGCAAGCGCGTGGGGTGCGCACTTGGTAAAATTAGGGGAAGGGGGGCATGACGGGGACGCGAGGTAAGACGGGGTCACGTACACATACAAGAAACTAGACTCTTGCGAACAGAAAGCAATAGGCCAGTATGAAGCCATACTCGATCAACCGTCAGCGCGACAGAAACAGTGATGGGAGTGCACGCGTTTATTATTTACAAACGAAAATCACTTTGAGTGTCTCGTCGATCTAATTTTACGCAGTTAAAAACGTCTTTACTGTAAGGCAAATATGACTACCCAATTTATGTGTTTTCTCGTAATGGTTTGTTAGTGTTGTTTGCTTTGTTGTGTTATAGTTGGACAAAAGTTCAGATAATTATATTTTTTTTGAGAAATTATTTTTCTCTAAATTAGCGTTTGGGGCAAGACGGGGTATTGGGTATGGGGTAAGATGGGGTATAGGGGATCCTCGATCCTCGGCTCAAAAAAAATGCTAAGAAGAAACAAAAGACCAGTTGTAGCCAAAACGAAAAATGATGATGATGAAGATACAATTTGTCTCATAATGATGAAAATCATAGTTTTCTGAAATAATCCGAAGGTTGGGTAGGCTGCCAGCTTTGTGGACGTTGTGCTCATAATTAATGGTTGTGCTGGTGTGGATGATGACAACACCCAAGAAATTCATATTTGTATTTATTGTCATAATAATTAGCTTACCCCATCTTGCCCAATTTTCATTACCCCATCTTACCCCATGGTAAGGGGCAAGATGGTTTTCCGAAAGGTCCTATTAAATAATTTATTTAAAAAAAATGCTAAAAGTTGATCTGCCAAAGACTATGACAAATTGTAGTTAGGTTAATAAGACATTGTGCCATAAATAAATAAGCATAATAAACGTAATAATTATACTGTATTTTTTGTATTTTCCTTAGATACCCCATCATGCCCCCCCTTCCCCTATTTATTATTTTTATGCCGATTACCAATGTACAGCTACTAAGTACTGCGAAGGAAAATTTATCTTTTTACAATATAAATATTATATTTTAGATACTATCGAATATTTGTATCAAACTGAAGACAATTTATTTATATTTATAGTTTAATCGAATACGTAATAGCTGTTAGTTACATTGACATCGACTTTCATAAAAATGAAATAAATGTGTAGGATTTTGAATAATTAATAATATACGTCAACAAAAGCGCCTGTGACAATAAGTATATTCCTTATATTGATACTGAGTTGGCAATGAATGATGTTTAACTAACTAACCTAACTATGCTAACCCATTTTTTTTATCAACTCATCACTTGGAAATCTGTAAAATATTAAAACATTATGAGAAAATATGCGGGCGCCCTCTGCTCCATCTAGGGGACATAGGACCTTAAGTCAAGTATGAGAAAATATGTTTTATCTAGGTACAGACGCCAGCAGGTCAACCTACCCGAATCTGTCAGATTACCAATTAAATATTAACCTTCTACTCTGGTGTCACCACTGCGAAGATCGCCCGGAGGACACGGTGGAGCATACGGTGCAAGACTGCCCAGCTTGGGCGGAGCACCGACGTGTCCTCACGGCTGCGATAGGCGGAGACCTCTCGCGCCCGGCATTGGTTGCGGCTATGCTGCGGGGCGAGACGGAGTGGGAAGCGGTCAGCTCCTTCTGCGAGGCAGTAATGCTCGTGAAGGAGGAGGCGGGCCGCGAGCGAGAGAGGACAGCGTCCTCCCTCCGCCCCAGCCGCAGTGGTAGGCGCCCACGGCGACGGACGCGACGTCGCTTGATGATCTCCGGCCACCGAAGGCGCGGGCATGCGGGCAGCGAGTAAAGGGCAACTCGCTGCCCGACCAAGGACCATGCCCGGGTCGACGGCGCGTTGTGTCCCACGCGCGCCTCAAAGAGCGTCAGCATAATGACGGGGCCCCCCTCTCAGAGGGCCAAAGCCTGAACATAACAGGCTATGAAGGACACCGCGGATTTTAGTCAGTAGAAGTCTGACAGTCCCTCCCGCCCTGCCCGGGGTTGGTGGACTCATTTGATGATTTTACCACGCTAAAAAAAAAAAAAAAAAAAACCTTCTACTCTTGTGATAAGGTTGAAATTCTATTAAAGAAATCTGACAGTTTGTGGTAGCTTGATGTGCTGGCGTCTGTACATTACTACATACATTCCAATTTTACTAATAAAATATGTAACAGCCCGCTATAACTAACCTCATTCTATGTATATAACTTTAATCATAAAAAAACTGAAAGCGCAACGCTATAATTGTGCCTAACATTTCGCTTCTGTTTGATTAATTTATGACCCGACTTATGACGGATGCTATTTGTCTTCCAATTGCTATTTGTTGTTCCGTAATTGCCCATCAAAATACTTATGCGAACTAACTAAACTAATTCGCTGAATTTAATTTTTAAAAAGAAGAATTTTCAAAATCGGTCCAGGAGTCTTTGAAAAATCGGGGACAATACATAAAAAAAAAGATTACGACAAATTTAGAACCTCCTCCTATTTTTGAAGTTAGTTAAAAATAGTTGACGATAAATACTTACCTAGTTATGAATACACCTCACCCGTCTGCTCTAGATTAAGCTGAGCACGTATGTTGTGTCTCTACCTTAGTAATAAGAAGCCAATTGCAAACTCAGCGGTCTATGCCCACCGAGGGAGCCTGTATATTTTTAGAATCAGAATAAAGTGGCCTCCAAATCGGCAGTATGTGTTCTCATTTTTCTCCTCAGTCAAATCCTGAGTCAAGTTAATTGTAGTTTAAACAAAGGTTTCTCACGCTCCGAAACCAAAAGTGGCGCAGCCGGTAGGATTTCCGCCTAGAAATCCGTAGTTTTCGCGTTTTTCTGTCGTCCAAATCCAATCGAAAAATAATTAAGCGCAAACTCAACGAAGACGCGGAAATCCTTCGAACCAAATAAATGTTCTTTTGAACCGCGGAGTGCAGAAATCATCGAATTTGGGAGTCGCGGACGGTTGGTGAGTAAATCTTTTCGCCAATCCTATGTTCCCCTAATCCTCCTATATCTATATACAGGATGGAATTTTGTAATGCCACCTGGAGGGAAAGTACCCTTAATACTGCAGATAAAAAATTTTACTCAAAGGAAACATTCCTTTATTTTTGAATAGAAAGCAAACTGCATTTAAAGATTTTCGAAAATTCTCTTCTCCCACCCGGGAACCGAACCGGCTAAAATCTGAAAAAATTATACCCGTACTTTTATTGCACCGATCGTTCGGGTCAATTATAACGATGAAATCTCTCTAACAAACATGATAAATTAAATGAAAGGAAGGAGGGAGGAATGTACCATGTAGATTGCCACCGCAACTCACCCTCGAAAAAGGCTGCACATGACTCCGGACACCACTCTCCGTTCCAGGGTACCATGTACTCAGCAGCTGCTTGGGTGGTCTTGCCGTATGAACCACTGATAAGTTTCAGCTGGTAACGGTCACTGGGTAGTACCTTAATCACTCGATATGGTCCACGCATGCCAGGATCTAATTTTCCTGTAGACTGGGAGTATTTGATTACAAAAACCAGATCATTTATACTAAAGGTGCGTGGTGTTCGTCGCTGTTGGTTGACATAAGCGTCTTGTGTAGCTTGGTTTCGAGACAGTAATTGGTGGGCTCTTGTTCTGTCCAGCTCCCGTCGCCCTTCATGATTCTGACACATTTCCATAGTGACATCACGAATTAGCGTCCTAACCACAGGTATAGTGGCGTCTGTGCCAACCAGGAGCTTCAAGGCTGAAGATTGTGTTGTCTTGTGTTTAGTGACGTTCAAGACAAGTTGGAGCTTCCACAGTTGTTCCGACCATTTCGAGTGCCTATGATTCGTTTCGATGCGGATCATATTTAGAACAGTCCTGACGTATCTTTCCACTTGTCCGTTAGCGTTGTGCATTTCAGGCGTTATAAAGTGTATATTACAGCCGAATTCAGTCAAGAGTTTTGAGAATTCCGATGATTCGAACATTCTCCCGCGGTCGGCTACCAAAAGTTTGGGAGCACCAAAGAGTGATATCGCGTTTGTAAATGTGCGTTTGAGCTCACTCACGTCTTGTTTATATATCGGATATAACAAGCAATACTTGGTGAAAGAGTCAACTATTAATAAGACAAACTTATACCCTTCGGATTCAGGTAATGGACCAAGTACGTCGATGTGTAATGTTTCAAAAGGGGTATTAGGCTTTTCCCAGGATGAAATTGGTTGGTGAGGAGCTCTAGGGACGCGTTTACTTGATATGCACACAAGACAATGTTTTATATATTTTGCTACAAATTGACGGAGCCCGGGAAACCAGAAATATTTAAGGATTAAGTCGATGGTTTTCTCCGCACAGATATGTTCGTGCTCGTCATGGAAAATTCTCAATAAGCTTAATCGATGTCCTTTGGGAATAAAACAAAGAAGCCTGGCTTCTTCGCCCACTGGTGTATAGCGGTAATAAAGGAGGTCGTTTTGTTGAACGTACCGTTGAGAGTCTAACTCTCCATCTTGTAATTTCTGCAGAAGACTTTGCGTCTCATCATCTGCAGACTGAGCGATTTGTGCCCAATTGCGTGGCCTAGATATTTGATGCACATTGGCATCAGGTATTGGGTTTCGACTGAGATAGTCTGCATGTGCCATCATGGTACCCTTTCTATAGTCGATAGTGAAGTGAAAGTCTTGTAAATAGATCCACCACCTGGCAACGCGCGGAAGCAGGTCCTTCTTCTTTTCGGTAGCTTTAAGGGCATTGCAGTCGGTGACAACTTTGAAATTTATGCCAACTAGGTAATGGCGGAAATTTTGGACAGTATCGACAACTTTGAAATTTATGCCAACTAGGTAATGGCGGAAATTTTACACAACCGCTCTTGCCTACCTTCACAACCGCTAAAGTTTCTAATTCATAAGAGTGGTACCTGCTTTCGGCGCCCTGTGTGGCTTTACTATAGTAAGCAACGACATGCTTCGTACCATCAGCCTTTTTCTGCATTAATACTGCACCATAGCCAATACTGCTGGCGTCAGTATGTACCTCAGTAGGTAGAGATTGGTCGAAAATGGACAGTATCGGTGATTTAGTTAAGCAGTCTATTATCTCTTGCCTAACCCCTGATTGTTCTGGACCCCAGCAAAAAGAAGGAGGAGGATCTGACGTCTCTTTTTCATTAAACGTGCTATGCAAGCGGTTTTTGTAGCGTAATTTCTAATATATCGTCTGAAATATCCTGCTAAACCTAGGAACTGTCGGATTTGTTTTACATTTCGCGGTATTGGTGCGTCTACAAGAGCCTGGATTTTTCGAGGGCTCGGCCTAACCTGACCCTGACTTATTACACGCCCCAAGTATTCAACTTCCGTGCACAGGAACGAACACTTTCGTAAGTTTATCGAAAAACCCGACCTAGTTAGTGTTTCCAGGACCTTCCTCAATAAGCAAAACCCCTCATTGACAGTGTTGCTCATACATAATACGTCATCGACGTAAACTAACACGTTACCCGCCTCAATATGGTCACGAAGAGTTTCGTTAATAATCCTCTGATAGACTATGGGGGAGTTCGTCAGACCGTAAGGCATTCGAAGGTATTCGTAGTGTCCTTCCGGTGTGACGAACGCAGTCTTGTGAACCGAATCATCTTCAATAACTATCTGGTGAAATCCCGTAGCCATATCAAGGCTGCTGAAGTATTTAAAGTTACCTAGTCTGTCTATATGGTCGTCGATCAGTGGTAACGGGTACCGGTCCCTAACCGTCAGTCGATTGAGTGCCCTGTAGTCGACACACATCCTGTCGCTGCCGTCCTTTTTCTTTACCAATATAATGGGGCTTGCGTACTCGGAAGTGGAGTCGCGGATGATGCCCTTATCCTTTAAATCGCGCAAAATTTCTCGAACTTTAAGTTTTTCAGAGTGTGACAGCTTGTAAGGTCGATAAGCGACAGGTGTGTCGTCCGTAAGCTTTATAGACATCTTGCCGGTTGTGACCGTAGTTGAAGCAGTGCCAGATATGAAGTATTTAGAAAATTGTTTTATTAAGTTTTTAAGACATTCGAGTTCGGCACCCTTAAGGGGTGTGTTAATCTGTAAATCATCATTCAGTACTGCGTGTACAGCGTTGCCAACGGCTCGAGTTAGACGCTGTTTATTTTTAGTGCGTACGTAAGTGATGCCGTCACGGTTAAGAATATCAGTTCCTATCACAACGGGGGTAGTCATGCACGACCCTGGTACTACGACGAAGTCGGCCTCAAGAGAGATTTCATCGAATTCAATGGTTAACGTAACGTATGAGTCGGCTTGGATGGCGGTGTCGCTGATTCCCTTCAAAACGCAGTGCCTAGGTTTCCGTTCGCAGTTAAAGTATTTCAATGCGTCAGACGAGACTAATGAGATATTTAAGGCTCCACTGTCGATGAGAACGTCGACGGGGATACCCTGGATAATCGCAGTCTTAAGGTCACTGTTTTGCGGAGAACCAGCCACGGGCGTAGTACATAAGTTAATGTTTCGCTTATTGCGTGAACCCGATCTTTCCTTAGCAAAACAAACGTCTTCACTATGTCCCGGTTTTTTACAGTAATTACAGGTTGGCTTATTAGTATTACTCGTAGTGGTACTACTCGTAGTGGCATTGGACGCCTGGTCAGTTTTGGGCTTTTTGGAGCAATTGTGCGACTTATGTCCGGGTTGCCCGCAGGTAAAACATTTTAAGTTTGTTGTGCGATTATTATTAGTCGGTGTTTTGGAAGGGTGGTTCCGGTTTTCTGATTTGGTGCGCATAGGTTTGGCATAAATAGATAGAAATGAAACTAAATCATGAACCTGTAGATTGGCATTGGCAGCCGCGGCTCTAACCTGAGCGTCCGTTATACCGCGAATGACTATCAAAGTTCTCAGCTCGTCGCTTAAACCCTTAACTATTTTGAGACGCAATAAAGTCCTTCTCGCGTACTCCGCGTACGTACTATACTTGTCAGAGGTCGTGTGCATCGCATCATAAAGAATATTCGCATAATCAAGTTTTCGTGGGCACAGAGGCTTAAATTCTTTAACGAAATTAGTCCATGTTCGGCACAAGTCACCCACTCGTTTAGCCAGGTACGTGCGTCACCCTTAAGACATATCGACACGCGTGATAGACATTCCGAGTCTCCCCAGTTATTAGCTAGCTTAGCTCGATCAACCTCCTCACACCACGCATCTATGTCATGGATGGTAGGATCGAAGTTAGACACGAAATATTTTTGACTTTTGTCAGAGTTTATCGACCTAATTGCTTCCGCTAATATTCGCGCTGAATCCGTCACACACTTTTCGCTTCGTGAGGGTATATCGACACTTGGTTCCTCAGTCGTAATACTCTCAGCTGTGGGTATATTGAACGCGGCGGTAGAATTACGTAATAAAGTCTCAGATGCCGGTTTTCTGGCCTGACGGGCCTGGTCGTTATCTATTAACACACTGATTGGGGGAGTATGAGATCCTGTCGACGTGTCATTCCGAACTATCTGGCTATTATGACACTCGGTCACGTTACGTGAAGTGAAACGTTCAGATTCCAACGTATTTAAACGAGACAGAATTGACTGTAATGTTTGTTGCATTATTACATTTTGATCACTAGGATTAATTCGTGAACGCGACCTATTTTGCGATCGGGATCTACTAGTCCTAATCATGGAGCGAGAACGATTTCGGGAACGAGATCTACAGTGCCGACGTGATTTGTCACGAGATTTATGCTGCCTGTCAGCCATTTTTAAACACAACAACAAGTACTAAAGATTTGAAATAAAACGGTCGATTGGCGTCTTATCTTTTGTAACCGACACTAAGATAACAAACTGAATTTAGTGAGCGTTTTAGGGATATTATCCCACTTCTGAATTTAGATTTCAGAAGTCAACACATTTAAAAAAAAAAAAAAATCTTGTACACGTTTAATTATTATTTTTATTACAAAAGAAAAAAATAACCTACAACTCTAAACTGTTTGCAATAACACATTAATAACAAAATAAGACACCAATCAATTCGTTTACAAAATTATTCATGTACTTACAGGCACAATTACACTTTTCAACATAAATCAAATAAACAAAAACTCTTACAAATCACGTTGACAACTGTACCGCACACCAAGACGACCAACGAGCAAATGACCGATTCAGTTTTTTTTTTTTTTTTTTTTTTTTTTTTTTTTTTTTTTTTGATACTGGCATCTCGCAGGTCAACCACTACTTGGTTGTGTGCTGCTCAACCGGACTTTCCTGTGGCTGCCAAAGATGATTCTAAGGCCTCCAGCCAGGGGCTTACAAACTAAAGTTAAATACTAAGTGACCACACGCTAAGGGCACCCCCTGTGGGGTACGGACCTCGGCTTAGGGCGTCACTGACAGAGGACAGCAAGGGACAGGCTGGATAACTAAATATTCATTATTTAGGGGCTAATTTAAAACTACTGGCTCAGCATCGCGGGCTGGCTCTTGCAAGGGACGGGGAGGGCATTGACTTGGGCGTCGCGACGGGCGGCCTCGGCGGCGAGGGCGGAATGACGGTTTGTATCTGTGTTTACGAAGCGTGCTGGTTTCCCTACGGCTCTCCTGGAGGAGAGTGATGGGGTCATCGGGGGTGATTAGAGAATGCCTTGGACGGCGAATGGAGCTAATGCGCGAGGGATCGTATCGAGCGGACGATGCGATTAACGGATTGGGGTGCCTAACTGCAGTTTCGAAGAAGCGCGTGGCAATGCGCTTCATGAACTGAGCGATGGTCGGGATCCTAAGGTCTAGGTGGAGGGTGTCATTACGGACAAAGTACGGGGCTCCCGTGATTTTCCTAAGAAACCGGTTTTGGAGGACCTGCATTTTATAGAGGTAGCGGGGATTGGAATGCGCAAAGATGGCACACGCGTAAGTCATGATGGGGCGGATTACCGCCGTGAATAAGCGCAATTTGCACTTGCGGGACAGGGGACTCTTCGGAATGAGAAGAAAGTGAAGTCGACCCATAGCAAAAGCGGCCCGATTACGAGCTGCTTTGATGTGGTCTTGGAAGGAGAGGTGACTGTCTAGGGTCACGCCTAGGTACTTGGCTTGCTTCTTCCAAGGAATAGGCTTGCCGTACATAGTGATCGGGGAGGGGTCTGCTGGTCGGTTACGCTTACGCGGTTTGGTGAATAGGACCGCCTGGCTTTTATCGGGATTAACCTCAATTCTCCATTTCCTGAACCAATCGCCTAGGGCGTTGGCTGAGGTTTGGAGGTTTTGGGCTATAGCGGTAGGACTTTGGCCTGTGTAATACAGGGCCGTGTCGTCCGCGAAGAGAGCTAACTGAGCCTTCTTGCTCTTGGGAATATCGCTAGTGAACAGCGTGAATAGGTGGGGCGAGAGGACTGCGCCTTGAGGGACACCGGCTAGGATGCGGTGTGGGGCGGAGAGGGCGTTGCCTATGCGATAGCGGAAGGTGCGATTCGACAAGAAGTCTCGTATGATGAGCACGAGACGATCTGGCACACCCAGTTGGTAGAGCTTATATAATAAGCCATTGTGCCAGACTTTGTCGAAGGCTTTCGCTATGTCGAAGAAGAGGACACCAGTCATCGCACCGCGCTGAAAGCCCGCGCTAATGTGCTCGACTATTCGGTGGACTTGTTGGACGCACGAGTGTCCGGCCCTGAAGCCGTATTGCTCGTCGGGGATGAGGCTCTTGACTTCGATGAAATCTTTGAGTCGCTTAAGGATAAGCCTCTCATAGATTTTACCGAGAACGTTCAGTAGACTGATGGGTCGATAACTCGTGGGCTCAGACTTGGGCTTGCCTGGCTTGGGGAAACCGACTACAGTGGCCTCTTTCCACGCCTGGGGAAAGATGTTATTGCTCAGAGCGCCATTGAAGATGGCGGTCAAAAGTATAATGAGCTGGGGAGGGAGGAGTTTAAAGACGTTATTGTTAATACCGTCCGAACCGGGGGCTTTCCGGGGTCGGAGCCCTTTTATGATGTCTTGCACTTCGTCGGGAGTGACTGGAGGCAGAGGATCATCAGGGTCTTCTACAGGAGGTAAGGCGGTCCTACGTTCTACTTCGGAGTCCACCTTGAGGAGGTGACTGTTGTCTACGGGCTGGGTGCTCGGAGTGCACTGAGCTTCCAGGCTGTCGGCTAGGCATTCCGCTTTCTCGGAGTCCTCGAAAGCGATGGTCTTATCGGGGCGAGTGAGAGGAGGCGTAGAGGAATCCTCTGTGGCACGCAACTTTCGTTGCAGCTGCCAGAAGGCTAGGTGGGTGGGCTCGAGGTCGCTGAGCATGTCGTTCCAGCGATTCGAACGAAACTCACTGATGCGTTTCTTAACAGCACGCTGCAAGTTGCGCATGTGAGCTTTGTTCGAATCGCATGGAAAGTTGCTGTAGGCACGAATGGCTGCATTCTTCTCGGTTATCAGAGCACGTATGTCATCGGGGAGTTTCCATTTACGATCTCTCGTGTCTGGGACTTCCCGTGAGCAATCCGTCAGTACGGATCGCACGTGTTCTGTAAACGAGTCGATTGCGGCCGTCGTGTCTGCGACAGAGACAATGTGGTCGGGGATGGAGTCCAGGTGAGGCGACGTGGTTGATTTCAGCTTTTCGCTTACTTTCTTCCAGTCGGTTATCACTCTGGTCGGGGGGGGCTGGCTCGGGTCGGAAGGACCCGTGCGTGGAGTTAAGTGCATGAGCACTGGACGGTGGTCAGAGTTGAGCTCGTGTAGCGTCTCGATGGAATTCAACCTGAGGTTGATATTCTTGAGAAGCGCTATGTCGAGCACATCGGAACGGGAGTTGGGGTCGTGAGGGTAGTGAGTATGCTCGTAAGGAGCGATGGGGTCAAAGTTAAGGGTGGAGCTTAGGTTGAACACTACTCTCCCTCTAGGGGAGGTAATAGTGCTGTTCCAAGCTGGGTGTTTGGCGTTGAGATCGCCCGCTAGTATAACGGAGTCACTCAAGCCGAAGATGGTGGTGAGGTCCTTAACAAAGAGAGAGTGGTCCTCTGCAGTATTAGCAGGAGGGAAGTAGGCGGAGACTATGGTGATCGGTTGATGACCGGTCATGGCTAGCCGACAGACTGAAACCTCGAGGAGTGACTCGAGGGTTGGTGGGATTAAGGGGATACAATGCAGGGAGTTTTTATAATAGATGAGAGTGCCACCTTTGTGGCAGCGGGACCTATCGTTACGGACTAGCTGGTAATTGGCTATTCTGGGATCGCGGAGGTGAGGTTTGAGGAACGTCTCCTGGATGAGGAGAACGTCTAATTGGTGATCGCGGAGGAAGGTAGCGAGTTCGTCTCGCTGACCTTGGATGCCGTTAATATTGAAAAATCCTAACTTGAGGGATCGCGGTTTGAGAGTATTCCTATTTGTGGCAGCCATTGGAATTATTTGGAGAGTTGGAGGGCCTGAATGGCGCTAACCGCCTTGGGGTGAGAGTCCAAGATCGTTTTGAACTCGACGGGGTTACCGTTGGCGGCCCTGAGTAGGGCGGCCAATTGTTTCGCCGACGACTTCAAAGCGTTCTCGTGATCCTGGACCGCTTTGTACGCGTCGATAATGACTCTTAAGTCATCATCGTCGACGTCTGCCACGGTACCAGAGGAAGCGGGGGTGGAGGCGATGGTGGTGGCCGCGGGAGCGGTCATGGGAGCCATAGGTTGGGAGACGGGGATGTCTAAAAGACTGGGAATGGGCTTGGGAGGCGCTGGGCCAAGGGCTGGGAAAGCCTTTTGGTGGTTCAGCGCGTTCCAAGGGGAGGGACGCTGGGGTCCTAATCTGTCGGGCATCTGTGAAGAGGGAATCTTCACAGAAGGGGATTCCCTCTGCTGGCGGGCGGCTGCGCGCTTCGCCAGCTTGGGAGAAGTGGATTTGGGAGCTTTGGGGCAACCGCGATAGTTCGCGGTGTGTCCTACTTGCGTGCAGAGAACGCAGCTCGGGGGTTCGAGACAGAGGGCCCTGTCTTTGGGTCGGGGACAATCGGCAGTACCGTGATTGCCTAGGCATTTCACGCATCTGGCCGGAGCGAAGCAGTGGGTCTGGCTATGTCCGTAGTTCTGACAGTTGTGACACTGTCCTACGGTGTGGGATTTGTGTGGCTTCTCAATAGAGATGCCAGACAGAGAGCACACGGTGGTGATCTTGAAGATGGGATGGGGGCCTGATTCTACGGGTTGACAAACGACAAGTACCATGTCGTAGGGATTTCCACCTCTCGACTTGTGAAGACGGTGGACGGCGGACACTGGGATTTTTTGGGCGGTAAGGTCGTCGAGAATTTCCTGAGTGGAAATCTCTTTGGGGATTCGCCTTATCACCACACGGGTGGGCTTCTCTGAAGCGAGACCATAGGCATGGTGGTGAATTTTATGGGCTCTTAGGAGGTGGATTAGGGCTCTGTAGTCCGAGGGGGTGGGGGTTTTGACTGCAATGCCCTTTGAGGTACTGGTGGCCTGAGTGAAATTAATTTTTTGGGCCATGCACAGCCTCGATGCCTCGGTCCATTGGGACGGGTCATGGAGGACGATCGGGGGGATTTTCTCCTTCTTCTTCTTTTCAGAAGTTGAAGGCGGGGTCGAGATAGCCATAGGGCTAGAGGGGCGGCTAGTGGGGGCTGGCGGTGGGGTGGGGGAGTTACCGCGAGAGATCGGGGGAGAGGGGGTGGGGGGGGTCGCGAGGGGCTTCTTAGCCTTGGAGGCTTTGGAATGCTTCCCCTTGCGCTTGCCTAAAACTACGGTGAAGTCCTCATCAGAGGAACAAGCAGAGTCACTAGCGTGCTCTGAATCTGAGGCAGAAACGGGGACCGAGGTGTCCATTTGGACGGGCTCAGGTGTGGGGCACACCTGCGAGGAGGCCATTGTTTGCGAAACAATGGGTTCCTGGGAAGTGGGGACAATAGCCGCTTTCGCGGAAGCGGCTTTGGGAACACTGGCGGCGGCATCCTTTGTCTTTGCAGACAAAGAAGCCGGTTTAGACGGGGAAGCGGGGGTAACGCGCCTACTGTCGCGGACTTTCTTCAAAGCGGCATATTCCGCTTTGTAGTCGCCGTCATAATCGCTTGTCGTTGACCATTTTATGGACAAGGCCCCAGAGGATTTTAACCTCCTCTTGGAGCGCTTCTATGGTCGCCATGGTGGGACATGAGAGTGAAGCTCTCAGGGAAAAAGCCTAACACTATCAGGCCTAACTCCCCGGGTGGGTGTGCCCGGGGATGAGTAGCCTCCCCTGCCGAGGGATTGTGTATGGCAGGGAGGTGAGTACCTAAGGTGTGCCCTAAGCTTGTGAACCTGTTGCCAATCTTAATGTGCAACAGGGCCCTATGTGGGTCTGGTGCGAAGGGGTAGACACTCCCAACCGACACCAGGTGTGTTGCTGTGAACGAAACCAGAGACTAGGTACGACTAGGAGTCCCCCCAAGGCCGTAGTCCTAGCTCCCGACTCCAATAAATTAACCTCGCCCTGAAGGGGTTTGGCGGGATGGATTGGGGCACCACCCTCTTGGTTTCGTTAGCACCGTTAGGTTTCCACCAAGAACCACGAAACTGTGGATTTTCCCTGAAGGGGCAAATTCGCGGAACACGGGACGTTTGTGATGTGTCCTGAAAAGGACAGTTGGTTGTGGTAGTCGAAGACTACCGAGAATTGTCGTGAAGACACGACAAAATCGCACGGAAGAGCGACACAGGCACGGAGCGCACACGAGGACACGTCCGCACGCGGTGGCGGTCAGACGCAGAGTCTATGTTTCCTTATTATCCGGTATTTCTGATTATTATAATACTTTAACCCTATACTTGGCAGAGAATTTTACCTTAAGAAAAATTAACTTTTACTAGTTCCCTATGTTAATTGGATCATAAGGATGTCAGGAAAAATAAAACAAAAAATCTCTGAATTTCAGTTTTCAGGATATATTATGTGTCTTCAAGTGCACACTGCCAAGCTCACAAGAAAAAACATACAAAGAAAACTGTGTCTTTACATGCACACTGCCATGTAATCACTAATCTAAAAAAGAAACAATAACATAAAAATAACATGATTCTCGAAAAATATCAAAACAATTTGAAATTCATTAGGATCTTGGTTCGATATGGTTACAATATAGACATAGTAAAACATTTTTTCTATTACTATTTATTACAGTATTCAGTCCTAATGCTCTGAGATCAACGTTTTCTTACATGTCTTTCTAAGTATGTAACAATGAAAAACTTAAATACTATTTAAGTACTCAGTATGAAAATCTATAAAGCAATTTCGCCCTTCAACTATTAGCCCAGTCCAAGAACAGTTATAGAGGGAAATTCTTGGAACACAATTTTTGACTATGTTTATTAATTGTTTAGACTAATTAGGAGGTGAACATAATTATTAAAAGTCCCCGCCCCTAGCCCTTGAGCTGGGGGGTGGGGGGGTTGGTTGCAGCTACCTTTTTTGTTTTTTTCGCTTATATCTCGGAAACCAAGTGTCCAAACGGTATAGCATGTATGAACATTATAAATGCTAAATAAACCCAGTATTATTCAGTAAGTATTTCCATAACTTGTACAGATTCCGAGGTAACCGCTCTTGAAGGTCTGTTTGAATTTTGGGAAACAACATTTTGACCTTTTTGCGTTTGGAAAGTTGTATTTTTTAACGCAAAAGATCCAGAAACCAGCGGCAGTCATTTGAGACCCTCCCTTCACTACTTTAGATGAACAAAGTCAAGTGAACCTACATCTTGAGGTGCAATGGGCCTCCAGCTAAAAAGCCTCCTTCAATGCCCAGAAGTATAAGTGATTCTTGAATTCGGTAGACACCATGATGCTTGATATTTCTTATCTTCCTCCCACCGAGGGAGCAGTAAAAAGTAGCGCAGAAACTCATTTTAGGCTAGATAGTGAAACACGAATGAACAACTTGTGGAGTGAGGACCCATTTTTGGGTCCGGGGACCCGTCTTCGGAGACATCTTGATGAGACACACATCTGGAATGCATTTTCCATACATTCGCAAGATTCTACATCAGACTTAGCTCCACATTTAGGCACCAACGCTAGAAATTTCAACTTCTAGTCATCTGAAATAAAAGTATTGCAAGCTAAAGCAAAGGAATATGGTGGAAAGTGTGATACGAATTGTTGTCATGCATTATGAAAAAAACTCTGTCTGAAGAAAGGCTCGAGTATGTAGTAGCACAGCATTTATAAACACAACATTCACAAGTAGTAACCATCTATGATGTTGGCAGTGTGCATTTAAATATACACAACAAATAAATTGTCATTCACACTGCACCAGGCAGTGTGTATTTAAATGCACACCTTACAAAAATCGTGAATTACTATACACCGTGACTTTTTAGTCGTCTTACAAAAGCAGCCCAGTTCATGTATCCAATGACTAGAACACGTTTGTAATAAAAAAATAGGTATTTAAGAGATTTGAAAAATTCAATAATAAAAATTTAATTCGTTATTATGACGCAAGGCGTAGTTAGAAACACCCTTGTCTCATATAAAATGGAGATGGAATAATCTACCCGATTATTGCGCTGGGTCGGTATACTCTACAGCTTGATACGTAAACGTTTTAACAGGGTGTTTAATATTTTTAGTGTACCTATTTATTTAAAATTAAAATTATTCTTGACGATTAAAAAAAAAATAAACTCCCCTAGAAGTATTTTAGGTCGGATACATTAAGTGGACCACTTTTGTAAGACGACTAAAAAGTCACGGTGTATATGCAAAAAAGATATCAAAGAAATAATATAAACAGACTATTGCGTAAAGCTTGCATAAAGTAAAATTATAGCAAATTCATACATTTTACTTGATTTAAGTGAGATAAAATACGATACTTACAGAGCAATGCACAGGCTCTGACGGACGGTTCGCCATTTTGTTCCCCACTGACAAAGTGTGAACCAGACAATTATAGATTTCTTTTTCTCACGTAAACAGACGTATAGGAAATCACTTGGAGTTATAATTAAAACAATTCGATGTAATGTTTTGTTTAAAAAAAAATCTGAATTCAATGTGCATTTAAGTGCACCATGTCAAGTATAGGGTTAATTGGGTGTTTGTTATATTTTAAGTATGTATGTGTGAATTTTAAAAGGATTGTCTAACAGTGAGTTGCAACCTCTAAACACTTCATTACTCTATAATCATTTCAACGCCCACTACAGTTGCAGTTGAACCGATACCAAATGAAATTGTACAATTAATTCCGCTGTATAATGGTGATAAAAGACAGTAAATCTTTATCTGAGAAAATGTCAGTATGTGGTTGATCGATTTAAGGGCAATGTAGAACAAATCTTTGTCTTTAATGTTTTAACGAGTAGGTTGCAGCTGCACTCTTATCGGAACGTGAAGATATTGTTACATGGTCCGCATTGAAAGAATTGCTGATTCAACACTTTGGAGACCCTCGTAGTGAAGTGTGTATTAATATTGATTAAGAAACTTTAAATATTAATTCAGGTGAAAGTTTTTTAGATTTTCGTAATAGAATCCAAAATGTTCGCTCGCTATTAATGTCAAAGGTGAATACAATAATTGATGACGTGGAACTAAGACGCGCTAAGACAATTATTTACAATAATACGTCGCTTAATGTATTTTTGTATAACCTTCCTGAAAACATGATGCGTATTGTTAGACTTAAGGCTCCTACAACCTTAGAAGCTGCGTTGAGCATCGTTTATTTATTTATTTATTCTTTATGTACAAATCAATGGTACATAGGCAGACTTAATGCCACAAGGCATTCTCTACCAGTCAACCTTTAGGTGTGAAACAATACTGTGGTAGGGTACAACAAAACAACTAAAAACTAGTAAGAAAGTAAAATAATAAAAAAATAAGCTATACAACCTAAAATAATAATAATACTATTACATATATACAAATAATATAAACTAAACAATATTATAACAAATAAAATACTTAAATAGAAAGAAAAAAACTTAAATAATTTATGCCATGACTCGACTTTTGATAATTAATTGAGAGCTAATTTATTCAGACGTATAGAAATTACGTACTTTTCGCTTGAAAGTAAAACTGCTTACAGCTTTTTTAATGCTAAAGGGTAGCGCGTTCCAGAGCTTAATGGTTGAGATAGTGTAAGAATTGGACATGAAACCGGTATGGTGTGAAGGAATTTGGAGAAGTAGATTTTTAGAAGCACGAAGGTTACGACTATGAGAACTGCCCAACACTTTGAAAAGAGTTTTTAAGTAATTAGGAGCACATGGATCGTTCATAATCTTGAAGAGCATGCAGAGAGATCTGAGGGACCTCCTGCGTCGGATAGGCAACCATTTAAGTTGGGAACGAAAAGAAGAAATGTGATCGTATTTTCGAAGGCCAAAAATGAAGCGAATACAGTTGTTGAGAAGTCGATCCAATTTATTAAGAAGTTCTTGGGATAAATCAGAATAACAAACATCAGCATAATCAATAATGGGAAGCACAAGTGACTGGACCAAAGTGAGTTTGGTGCTAGATGGAAGGAAATGCTTGAATCTATAGAGAGACCGCAGCGAGAATGTGACTTTCTGACTTACCTGAGCAACGTGCTTCTTCCAGCTCAAACAGTCGTCAATGTGCAGGCCCAAGTCTTTTACGTGAGGTGAAAGAGAGATGACGGTGTTCCCATACAACAGTGGCATAAGTTGGCTAGCGTTCACGTTTCTCAAGTAGTATGAACTACCAATAATGACTGCCTGACATTTTTCGACGTTCACAGAAACCCCAAACTTGCTAGACCATTCTTCAATAGCACGGAGATCAGCATTGAGAGATGAGATGCAATTATTAAGGTTGGTGATGTCTGATTGGGCGTATAGTTGCAAGTCATCAGCGTAGAGATGGTAAGAGCATTTGAGGATAGAAGTAATGGAGTTTATGAATAACGAAAATAAGAGAGGAGAGAGTAAACCGCCTTGAGGAACACCAGTTAGCAGGTCGCACCAGTCAGAGCAATCCTGATCAGCACGCACTGCTTGCTTGCGACCACGAAGATAAGATGAAAACCAATCACGTGCCAACGAAGAGACCCCAATTTGCTGCAATATGGCCAAGAGGATGTCGTGATCAACGGTATTAAAAGCATTGGAAAAATCTATTAAAACTAAGACCGTTAACCTCGAATTCTCCAAGCCATGCCTTATGTCTTCAGTAATTTTAAGTAGAGCTGTGGCTGTGCTGTGGCCAGGCCGAAATCCAGATTGGTAATCAGACAAAAGGTTATTTTTAAAGACGTAAGAGGATATTTGCTTGAGAGCAACTGCTTCAAAGATTTTGGAAAGGAATGGGAGAATGGAAATGGGTCTGAAGTGATTAGGTAAACTTGGGTTGGAAATTTTGGGAAGAGGGATAATAGGAGGGACCGTTCTTGAAGAAGTCAATTTCTTAGACCAATATAATATGCGTAACCGCATTCATGGTCATAGTCAAACGGGATCAAGTTCAAGGTCATCGATAACCCCACCAGTGGAGAACAAACCCACCTTACTTTTCAGTCAAAATCTAATGTAAATTCTCAAAATACACAAATTAAGATACCTTAAATCATAGGTCAAGGTCAACCGTTCAAGCCCGTATTCAGGTATCATCCTCAATTGGGCTTGCAATTGCCACAGTTTGGTTATAGACCAACTCAACAGATGGGCTATAGGCCCCCGCACAATTCGGTAATAGACCACCGCAGCAGATTGGCTATAGGTCCCCTCAACCGTTTGGATAGAGACCACCCCTACAGTTAGGATACAAACCACCGCAACGATTCGGATACAATCCATTGCAACAATTCGGTTACAAACCGCCACCACAGACTGGATCGAATCTTCCCCAAGTATTAAAATCCCAAAATCAAGATAGTGATGTATCCATGAGAACAGCCCAACCTAAGCAGCAAGGTTTTAATTTAAATGAACTTACTATGAATGATTACGAATATGTGTACGATCCCTATTGCGATGAATTACACTATTATAATCCCACAAATGAATATGATTTCTCAAATGAAATAAACTATTACTATGATGACGTCAGTGGCACGACGGATTCTAACACACATGATGACAAATTGGAACCAACAAAGGACAGTCAGAATGTGGATTTTCAAGACAAGGCCTCATTGAAGGACAAGAAATCTTAGAGCTAAACTGTGATCCTTTAAAGCTTCCCTATATTTTCCGAGAAGAAATAGACGCAAGAATGATGATTGACACTGGTAGCATGAAATCATTTATTAGCCCTCAGAAGGCTTATGAGTTTTTCTGTGAATATATTACAAAATAACCTTTTCAAGTTGTAAGTACTCATGCTTCTAGTAGACACGATGAAGTAATAGAAATTCCTCCTCTAGGTACCTACTTTTGTAACTAACATTTGGCATAAATTCTATCTGTATGATGTTGACGCACGATATGATGGACTTATTGGTAATGACCTTTTGTTACAATTAGGCGCAGTAATTAATTTAACCCTAGAAAGATAGTCTGCGTAAAATTTACGCATGCGTTTTCGAAATATAGCTCTGTGTTTCTAAATAGCGCGAATCCATAGCTGTGCGTTTAGGACATCTCATTAGTCATTGGGGGCTACCGTAATGTGCACGAGTCAATAAGGTATGTGTAACCGATTTTGAAATATAACGACCAAGTGCGTCAAAATTACGCATGATTATCTTTTAAATGACTTTCAAGATTTTGACTTGTCTATTTTTTTTTTTTTTTTCATCTTTCTATAACTGTATTTCATTACTTATATTATCAGTTTGCATATACAGATATTGAAGCAAAAATATAACATAATGCGGTAGTAGAAATTTGGAAGAAGACCATATCCTGGCCAGCCGTATGCAAAGCGACGACGAGCTTCTCTGTGAGGAAACCGACTGTGAAGCAGCGGACCATGAAAGTGAAGATGACTTGCAGAGCGATACAGAAGAAGTTTTTATAGATGAGTCACAAAAAGAACAGCTCCTTTTCCCTTTTATAATGAGAAATTGTAGAGAAAACCAATGTGTCGTAAGCCTTACGTTGAAATTTTCCAAAGTTGTTTGTAACAGAGTTTCACACAATCTGTATGTTTCTAATATATCTTAGATATTGTAATTGTTGATTTTGTGCTATAAAAATGCTGATTATCATAGAAAAAAATAAATGAAGACTAAGTGTAAGAAAATTGATCATTTGTAGCAGAAGATTAATTTTTTTATTTTTATTTAATAAATAAATAAATAAAAATAAATTATCTGCAGTCTTATTTTTTCTAATACATGTGCTAATATATATAACATACGATTTTAATGAAATATATTAATAAACCTCAATTTACAGCTAGTTATAGCACATGCGTCAATTTTACGCATGACTATCTTATCCGTAGTACACAATATGATTATCTTTCTAGGGTTAAAGAACCAAGTATTAACAACGAGCACTATTTCTATTCCAATAATTAATAATAATTTAAATTATATCATTGATATACCGCCTCGGACAGAACAACAAGTCAAGTTACCTGTCAATCAATATTCAGGCGATGCTATTCTTGATTTTCAAGGATTCGAAAATGGTCTGCGTATGCCCAGCGCTATAATAAATTGCGTAAATGGATACGCATATACAGTTATCCAGAATACTTCAGATAACCCAAAACGACTTAATATAAAACAACCATTTTCAGTGACAGAATATAAAAGTAACGATTATGATATAAATTTTACTCAAAATAATACTGAAATAGATAAGTTACTTGAAGATAATTTTAGTAAACTCAGACTTGACCACACTAACGAAGAAGAACAACAAAAGATTTATAGACTTTGCAAAGAATTCAAGGATATATTTTACTGTGACCAAATTCCCTTGACGTTTACTAATTCTGTAAAACATCACATAAGGACTAAACACACGCCCCTCTTCTACAATACCCTGACTACGAAAAGCCGTTCATACTTACGACTGATGCGTCGAACGTAGCTCTAGGTGCAGTTTTGTCACAAGGACAAATTGGTAGTGACAAACCTATTGCTTACGCTAGTCGCACTCTTAGTGATACCGAATCTCTTTACAGCACAATCGAACGCGAATTGCTTGCGATAATCTGGGCAGTTAAACATTTCAGACCATACTTGTATGGTCGAAAATTTTACATATACACCGACCACCGTCCTTTAGTATGGCTCCGATCTCTGAAAGATCCTAATAGTAAACTTACACGTTGGGGACTCCGCTTGCAAGATTATGACTTTGAATTGATTTACAAAAATGGCAAACAAAATACCAATGCCAACGCCTTTTCTAGAATTAAAATGTATACTTTAGAATCTGACGATGATAATTAATCTCTTGCTGTTAACGTTGACGAAAAGGATACGGAATACCTAGAAGGAAAGTCCACTGTCGAAAGGAAAAGAAAACGCAGCAACTCTTCCACTATAACTATATCAGATGCAAGTCGAACAGCAACTGCTAGTTCTCTAGATTTTACCGACGAAAAAAGGAATGAATATCCTGTTTCAGTCGAAGCTAGTAAATCAAACATAATTCATTCGGCCTTAAAGAGTCTACTGGAATACCTTTTTTACACGAAGCTATAGACACTAAGCCAAATCAAATTTTAGTATTCTCATGGCTCAAAAAGGAAATGCAAGTGAAGGATCTCTCGCGCGACAAACAGAAAGTATTAGAAGTTTTCTTACCGACAAACAAACTGGAATTAATAAAAGATTTTTTGAAACAATACGTTAAACCAAAAAATAAGTATTTTATTTATTTTGAAGAGACCGAACTCCGTAAATTATTCAGTAATACAGTAATTCAGCTTTTTAGGAAGGATTTAATGAAATTTTTATGAATGCACGGAACGAGTCGTACTAGTAGAAGATGAAGGCGAACAGAAAACTTTAATATCCAAGCATCACAAAGGAAACACGTGCCATCGCGGATAAGTTCAGACCCAGGGTCTGAGTTCAATAGCGAGTTGATGAAGGAATTTTTAAGCTTACATAAAGTCGAACTTCACATTGGCACACCCAATAATCCTAATTCAATGGGTCTAATAGAAATATTTCACTCCACCATAATCGAAATATACAGATTGGCGAAGTACAAAAATAATGTAGGTACAGATGCGGCATCTGTAATGACATATTCGATTATTGCATATTATCATTCCATCCACTCTGTTACTGAACTCACTCCATTCGAAGTTGTTTTCGGACATACTAATACAAAAATAACCCGTATAGCATAGAGTTAGAAAAACAATACTTCCAGAAAATGGTAAAGGATCATGCAAAATGGATCAGGTTCATGTTTACTACTTGACAGACAAAATTATAGCAATAAAAGAAAGGCATAGAGAAAGGAAAGGTGAAGATAATATTGAGTTTTATGAAGGTGAAATTATTTTTGCAAAAGATGTGAACAAGCGTAAAACTAAAGATAAACCAAGATACGCAAAAGCAAAAGTTATAGGTCAACCTAAAGGAAATACTTTGCCAATTCAAATAGGAGAAAGAATTACTAAAACACCTTCCGCAGGTGGTGTGGAATCCTGATAGTAGTGATGCCCTCGTTGGCCCTTCATCTGCAAAATCTTGAAGGAAACCCAGGTATATTCCCGGTAAAAGAAGGTCTAGCACATTTTCAAACAATCATTGGACTATAATCAAACTCATAAGTTTAGAACAGATTTATAATGACTTATATTACATATCTAGCAACTACCAACAAATGTGTCAACTTATCGATTGGAATGCATCATATTCTCAAGAATTAACAAGTATAAAAGTACATTCAGAGTTTTTACGCGATATAACTATAAAAAAAAAATCGACAACTAGTTCCACAGAAACGTTCAAAAAGGGGACTTATAAATCCATTGGGTTCTATATAAAACTAATAACTGGCAACCTAGATCATGATGACGCCGTTAGGTATGAAGAACTTATTTTTAAATTAAACCATAAAAAAAAAAACAAAAATTAACAATTTATTTATTTTTATTTATTTCATTAACACATACAATTGCCATTACAGGTAATACCCAAGCTAACAAAAGTAGTCATAATTTAGTTGTCTGCCCAGTCCCAAGTAACGGGTCTGGGTCTTACGTAGTGGTCAACTCACTAAGTGTCACCCTCTGGAATTCCGCCAAAGAGCAAGAAAATAAGTCTAACCGCCGGGAGACCCTATTCAGTATTTCTACTGCGCGTACCATAGGTGCGAACCTTAATAAGTTTGTACGGGAAGACGAAACTTTAAAAAGTGCCTGCCTCGGTCCCAATCGTAACCTCCTGTTTGGAACAAGCAATCCCAATGATGCCAATATTTGCGGATTATTAAGTATCCCACGAAATACCATAAATACATATTTAGCTAGAGCAAGGTTGCGCCTTATTTCCAACTTATAGTACCCAAACATTCCTATCACAAAGAGAGTTGGATACATAAGTGGATAGAAGGGGTAGACTCCATACTGCTTCCAATATAGGTATCGGGTAAACTTATTCTGCATCTTTTCTAACATCTAAGAATACTTCGCTTCATAAGGATTCCAGATGATAGCACTAGTTTCCAAATTGCTTCGCACCAATGCATTGTAAAGTGCTTTCACTGCTGCCATATTAGTGAAATCACGGGTTTCACGCATGACAAAACCCAGATTTTTAAAAGCTTTTTTGCACACCTGTACCACATGAGCACGAAACGATAGATCTCCGGTAAAAGAGACCCCTAAATCTCTCACTACATCCACTCGCGGTATGGAGTTACCTCCCATGCAGTACTCATGTCGTCGGGGTTCCACAGCTCGCGTGAAGGACATTACGCTACACTTCGTCACATTGAACAATAATTTATTGTCTTCACTCCACGCTGCAACCCGATCTATGTCTCGCTGGAGCATACCGCAGTACGATTCGTCCGCGATCCGCAAGTATAGCTTCAAATCGTCAGCAAATAACAAGCAGCTGGCATCTTTAATGACTTCAGGAAGGTCATTTATCATAATTATAAATTCTAGAGATCCTAAATTCGAACCTTGACTTACCCCTGTAAGGGTGAAATACGGATCCGAGGTGTAACCTGCATATTCCATTTGCTTGCGGTTGCCTAAGTAGCTAGCAAAGAATTTTAGAAGGGCCGGGGTAAAACCGACCCTCGCAAATTTACTTAGTAGTATGTCATTATCCACACTGTCAAATGCCTTCCTGAAGTCAAAATAGGCAACATCCAGTTGTGCACCAGCCTCCGAGTCCAGCACTGCGGTGGCCTGATTTAAAAAACACATCAAATTGGAATTCGTACTACGGCCTACACGGAAACCATGTTGTGCGTCGTTGAGCTGTGGGGCCACTTGTGAGTGAATAGTTGTACACAGCGCAGACTCGAAGACTTTAGCAAATGCTGACAATACAGCTATTGGTCTGTAGGCAACTATACACTTTATTCCAAATAGTGATGGGCTGGAGGGAAGAAAAAAATGGGAGGGAAAAAAAAGATTGGGAAAATATGGGAAAATAAAATAAATTCCCGGAATTTTCCCAAACGACGGGAAAATAAATATTGATCCATTAACAATGTTAAAAATATGTAAATATTTATTGTATTTGGTGGTAATAAGGTGGTAGTAAGGCCTGCAACGGCTTGGTCATGCCAGTATTGATGTAGGTACTCTTTTGACATACTCATGGACTCAAACAAAACTTAATTGTACAGACTCTCGTATCCAAGGCAATAGGAGGGTCCGTACATTGCTTACTGCATATCGAATGGATCACTCACGGTCTTCGGTTATGAGATTGTATATTCGAGGTTGAGATTTTCTAAACGTTAAGACTTTCCACAATCGTGAGATATGCAATCTCAATGAATATTTCCTAAAAGCCGACGTGGGAATGCATCGAGATATAGTAGCGGTGGACAAGGGCCTTACTCCACTCTCCTGGGCTAAAGAGACCTGGCGCAAACCTGCAATGCTTGACATTAATGGTCGCATGGAAATATGACAGAACAAGGAGCTTCACGGACGTTACCGGGCCGTACATAGGCCTGATGCAGATGTAGACATATCTACGTCGGTAGCCTGGCTACGATCCGGAGATTCCTTTGGAGAAACCAAAGGTTTTGTCAGAGCAATAATGGATGGAGTTATGATGACATATAACTACCGGAGATTTATTGTGAAGGATAGCAGGGCTGACATATGTCGGGCATGCCACCGTGTCAGGGCGAATCAATCTATCACATTTCTCCGGGTGTTCTCGTCTCGCTAACGGAGAATATTTTCATAGACACTACCCTGTAGCCAGAATAATCCATCAACTTGCTCTAAAAGACAACCTTGTGGAATCAGAAGTGCCGTACTACAGGTATGTGCTCGACCCAGTTCTTGAAAGTGGCAATATGACACTGCGATATGCACGCGCTACGGGAAGAGCTCCGTCGCGATCTCAGGGCAGTATGGAGGGAGCCACGGTCGCAACAGAGGTCCGGGTACGCTGCAATCGCGGCGGTAACACCCTCTCTTAGAGGAGTGGCTGGATAGGCGGCTCCGCGTCCTCACCTACCGCATGACACAGGTCCTCGCCGGACACGGAAGTTTCATGAAGTACATGTGTCGGACGGGGAAGCAGGAAACGCCTGGGTGTCACCACTGCGAGGACCGCCCGGAGGACACAGTGGAGTATACGGTTTAGGACTGCCCCGCTTGAGCAGTGTCCTCACGGCAATAGGCAGTGACTTCTCGCGCCCGGCTTTGGTCGAAGCTATGCTTCGGGGCGAGACGGTGTGGGATGCGGTGGACTCCTTTAGCGAAGCAGTCATGCATGGGCAGTGAGGGAGAGGACAACGTCAGCGTCCGTCCACCCCAGCCGCACTTCGGCAGACGGATCTCCAGCCACCGTAGGCGCGGGCAAGCGGGCGGCGAGTAATGGGCGACTCGCTGTTCGACCATACACTATGCCCGGGTCAACGGCGTGTTGTGTTCCACGCGCGCCTTTTCAAGCATTTATTTTTGACCGTATTAGGTAATGAATTTGATTTCTGTTTGAGTTCGTTCACCCGTGTGTAGCGTTCACAGCTGATTCCAATGTTTCCATCACATTTAGCAGACTTTGAACTGGCAATTCATCGAAATGCTTACAAATCGATGCCCCCCGCGAATAATCCGGTAATCGTAAAAGTGTAAATGTTCAGGAAAAATAAAAAACCATTTTTCCTTAATAACTCCATTAAACAACAAGTATCAGAGACTTTTTATATCGCATTTGGAAGCTATTTTTTTCAGCTATCTGGTTATTTCAACAAAATTTAAGTAGTCCTAAGGGCTTCGTTATAATTTAGCTGGATGCATTTTACTATATTAGTGTAGGTCGAGCTCTGGTCAGTAATGTCACTTACGATATTGTTCGTGTAAATTTATATTTTCGACGGCAACGGTAAAATCGTGTAGCGCTTTTATTCCTGTAATTTGTTTTGTATACTGAACATCTGTAAAAACAATTATTAGGTTATTCGATTGTTTAACAGTAACATACATTTTATTGTTATGACTATTACTGTTTAATCGAATAGTTTTTTTAAGTATTATTTGATGATTATTAATTATTATATTGTATGGAATAAAGGTCATTCTAGTAAATGAAACAACTTTGGTTAGTTTGACAAAACACGGTAGTTATTAGTATCATAAAAAATAGACACTGCACTTATTACAGGTAAAAATCTTAATCAGAATCCTCATCGTGACCTGATTCAGCATCACAAAAGCTTAAATTCCTATAAAATGGTTGATAATGGTGAGGAATTGAGGAATTGCTTGGGAGTTACACAGGCTTAGGAGATCATTGTACAATAGTTATTTATTATACAAGAGTGCAAAGTTGCTTTTTAACCGCGTGCTCAATTTTGATGACCGAGCAAGCGAATGATTCTAAAATTGAATCACGAGTGCAACGAGTGATTCAAAAATTAGAATCATGAGCGGAAGCGAGAGAATCAAAAGAGCACAAGGTGAAAAATCTTTGCACTCGAGTGCAACACGTAACTTTCCATCCCACCTCAGCGAGGAAATGAGTAGATGCAAAAAAAGTTTAGGTAATAGGTAACTACTTACTACGTTATTATAGGTAAGTATTACAGAAAATAAAATATAGTTTAGTATGTTTTTAAGTTCCTTATTTTTATCTTGGTTTATCTTAACAATAAGTAGGACGTGAAAAGAAAACCACAAAAGAAAAGTTCTGAGTCAAGAAGGTTCCGAGTCTGAGATTTTATTTTTTATTATGTCTGTGTGTGTACTGCGAAGATCGCCCGGAGGACACGGTGGAGCATACGGTGCAGGACTGCCCAGCTTGGGCGGCGCACCGACGTGTCCTCACGGCTGCGATAGCCGGAGACCTCTCGCGCCCGGCATTGGTTTCGGCCATGCTGCGGGGCGAGACGGAGTGGGAAGCGGTCGCCTCCTTCTGCGAAGCAGTAATGCTCGCGAAGGAGGAGGCGCGCCGCGAGCGAGAGAGGACAGAGTCCTCCCTCCGCCCCTACCGCGGTGTAGGACGCCCACGGCGACGGACGTCGCGCGACGATCTCCGGCCACCGTAGGCGTGGGCATGCGAGTAAAGGGCAACTCGCTGCCCGACCAAGGACCATGCCCGGGTCGACGGCGCGTTGTGTCCCACGCGCGCCTCAAAGAGCGTCAGCATAATGACGGGGCCCCTCTCTCAGAGGGCCAAAGCCTGCCGGGGTAGCGGGATTATTCCCTTACCGTAACCCCGGAACGTAACAGGCTATGAAGGACACCGTGGATTTTAGTCAGTAGAAGTCTGACAGTCCCTCCCGCCCTGCCCGGGGTTGGAGGACTCATTTGATGATTTTACCACGCTAAAAAAAAAAAAAAAATGTCTGTGTGTGTGTCCATTATCAAATAAATGTTTTCTATTCTATTCTATTCTATTATTTTTAGTTTGTAATAAATTAAAAGTAGATTACGCACCAAAGGATTCTGGTTCGGGATTCAAGTTAGCCCAATGGGCACCACAACAAGCGATCAGCTGTAGGGGTCAGCAGCCGCCTTTACTGGTACAATTCTTTAGCGCACGTGCATGTTCCAAATTCAATTTACTTTATCCACACTCTTTCATACTGTCGTTTTGAAGGCATCTTAACAATATCTGGATAGTTCTGATTTGCAAACCATGACTTGTAAAGTCGGTACATTTTAGAAATATTAAGAGATTCAGACAAATATTCTCGTTTAAACTCTTTTCTCGTGTAATGCGATTCTACTTTGGGAAATAAATCAATATGATTTCTGATACTGCCTTCTGTATCTGGCTTCATTTGATGTGGTCTGTTCTGATGCTTGCCTCGTTTATCGATCAAACTTTCATCTCTTTTATAATAAAACTCACTGGAGACAGACTTATACTTTTATTATTCAGACTTACTTATATTCACTTTTTACTTGATACAGTCACCACAGTAGATAAGAACAAACTGAGCTCTCTCGGCCAAGTATCAAGGTTTATATACTACCCTTTCCCCCACACAATTGACGGTTGGACTGTGTTGCCATTTCTCAAAAGTATAACCGCCTTAATAAAATATTTAAAACCCTACACTCGACCGTCCTGACGACGTGTATGCCCTCATGCACGCCTCATGTGATAACTTGAATAAACCCTACACTCTTGGCTGAGAGACCTCATGCTTAAAATAGTTATATAAACATACAAGTGATTCAAAGTAAATTTGTTTGCTCTAAACATTTACAGCAGAGAGAATAAAAAAAAAATTGTAACGTCAATTAGACCAAATCTTAAAATTATATCAATCGCCTAGTAGTTCAAAACACAAAGAAAACTTATCTGGTAATTACTTTGTTACGACAGTCAACATTAAGCATCAAACATTATTAAATGTGGTTTAACTAAAATAAAACATCTACTACCACAATAGAAACTGAAATGAAACCACCCACAATGGAAACTTAAATGTAACATCTATAATGGAAACATAAATTTAACATCTACAATGCAAACTTAAATAAAACATTGACCACAATCGGAACTAAAATGATACATCTACTACCATAATTGAATAAAATTTATACAAATTTAAATCATAATATTATGAATAACAACTTTTCCACAAATGATTTGTTAACAATTTGGGCAAACCGATCAATTCTTGCCAAAAATACCTTAATGTAAAGAAACTAATATTATTCTACGATTATAGACATTCAGAACTTTAAAATTCGAGTTAAACTAGTGCAAACCAATCAACTCTTGTTCCTAAACTGGTGTACTCCATCAGGTTGTGAACCAATCAATTCTCACACATGATCAGAGACTCCACTACTCTACCAGGTTATGAACCAATCACTTCTCATACCTGATCAGAGACTTCACTACTCTTCCAGGTTATGAACCAATCAATTCTCATACCTGATCAGAGACTTCAGATTCCTAGGCAAACCAATCAATTCTTGCCTCCACTTGTGTAATAATAACCGATGACGTGAACCAATCAATTCTCACGTTCGGTCTGGAACAATAATATTAAAACATTCTGTAATAATTGTTCCTATAAACACGTACATGACGACCATTATGCATCACTATGTACGCTATCGTCACTAGATTCACTAGAATCAGATTTATTTAGTTCTAACGCAGCTACATGAACCCATGGCAGCATTCGATCAGCTGCTACCGTTGTAGTGCGTTTATTTGTACTATTACTGAACCCTGGAATAGACGCTATTTTATATCTATCTTGGCCTAAAACTTTAGTGACCCTGAATGGCCCTACGTAGGATGGGAGAAGTTTTTTACTCTGCCCATCATTATTAAAAGAAACTTTAGTAATTTTGATTAGATCTCCCTTATTATATATCTTGGCAGGGCGTCTATTCTGATCGTAACGTAGCTTCTGCTTTGCTTGTTCCGAATCAATTCTTTCTTTAACTTGCTTTCGTATAGTGCTTACATCTATATTTTCTCTAGTCGCGTCTGCTATCTCATTCAAATTAGGATTAATTTCACTGTTCATGAACGTACCGAACATGACTTCAGATGGTCTCCGACCGGTCGTCTTTTGGACAGTGTTATTCAGCCCCCATTGCAATTTACCTAACTGGCTGTCCCAATCCTTTTCATTATGTCTTAGGTTTAGTGCCTTCAATGAATTTAAGATAGTCCGGTTATATCTTTCTACCTGGCCGTTTGACCTGGGACTCGCGACGGCATTCAAGATGTGTTTTATGCCTTTATCATAACAGTATCTTTTAAATAAGTTAGACGTGAAACAACTGCCACGATCACTGATCAAACGGTCTGGCATTCTGAATGTATAGAATATGTCATCCAGGGCACAAATTACACTTTGTGTGTTAGTAGTTCGGACTGGCTTTATAAATACAAACTTAGTAAACGAATCTACCACTACTAGAAGGTAAGAGTATCCTCGCCTGGATCTAACGAAAGGGCCCAGGTGGTCAACATGCAGGGTATGAAACGGTGACTCTACTTTTTCGATTGAATGCAATAAGCCTTCATTTGTACACATAGATTTCTTAGCGTAAGCACAATCAATACAGGCGGACACATACTTTTTGATAAACCGTGACATTTTTGGGAACCAATATTTACTCTTAATCCTTTCCAATGTTTTTTCTAATCCTAGATGACCAATATCGTCGTGATTCATCCTGCATATTTGCCACCTCGCCCCCTTTGGGACTGCCCAGCGAACATTACCCTTATCTCCGTCGATATACCTATATAATCTATTATCCTGAACAACATAATTATCTTTGATATATTGAAGATTCTTTGGATCTAAATCTTTCTCTAAAACTTGTTTAATACGTTCCAACTCAGAATCCCCTAGCTGAAGGGTATGTAACCAGTCTTCGTTACTAATGACCAACACTTGAGGACACAGATTAGAGGAATCAGTCAAAGAATTATTCGAAATAGGATTACGAGATAATGCATCTACGTGGGACATCTTAGTGCCCGATCGATATTCTATAGAACAATTAAATTCTTGCAGCAAAAGCCACCAGCGCGCTATCCTAGGTATAAGATCGCGTTTCAAGAAAGTGGAACGAAGAGCACTGCAATCTGTGACTATTTTGAACTCCTTACCTAATAAATACACCCGAAATTTCTCTAATGAACGAATAACAGCCAGCGTTTCTAATTCGTAGGAGTGATAATGTTTTTCCTCCGGTGAAGTTCGTCTACTACAATAAGCAATTGGCCGAAGAAATCCACTATCCTTGCCCCGCTGTAAGAGTATGCCTCCAACACCATCTTTACTGGCGTCAGTATGCAATTCGGTCTCAGCGTCATGGTCATAAATAGCCAAAACTGGTCTGTCTATTAACTGTGATTTAAGCAATTGGAATGCATTGTCTTGTTCTTGACCCCAACCCATGTGGAGTCCTTTTTTAATAACTGCATTATTGGCGACGCTAATTGAGCAAAGTTTTTAATAAATTTTCGAAAATAGCTGGCAAGCCCAAGAAATTGTCTAACACCATGAACGTTAACTGGCTGTGGGAAATGCATAACCGCCTGAATTTTCTTCTCACCTGGCCGAATTCCTGATGAACTAATCTCATAGCCAAGATAGTCAATATTATCGTGTAAAAAATTACACTTTGACAAATTTAGCGTAAGATTGGCATTCTCTAACAGCTTTAGAATTTGTTCGAGCCTATCAAGACATTCAGCAGCATTTTACCAAAAACAAGCACATCATCCATGTATGCCGTAGCATGAGTGAAACGAGCTGATCCTAAGACTTTATTAATCATTCTCTGGAAAATTGCTGGTGCGTTGGCCAAACCAAATGGCATCCGGTTGAATTCATATAACCCATCTGGAGTTACAAATGCTGTAAGGTGTTTGCATGGTTCCGAGATTGGCACCTGATAATAACCAGATGCCAAGTCAAGCGTTATGAAACAAGCTTGACCGGACAACCTTGCTATCTCATCTTCGATTATTGGCATTGGGTATCTCTCCTTCACGGTCACAGAGTTCAACATTCTGTAATCTACGCACATTCGAAAAGTGTCGTCTTTTTTACGAACTAAGATAATGGGACTGGCATACTCCGAAACAGATTCTCTAACGATCCCTGCTTTCAGCATTTCACCTAGCATAGATTGTACTCTTTCGCGCTCGTGATGGGACAACCTGTAAGGGCGATAGACAATAGGACGTTGACTATTCAACTCAATGGTCATATGCGTAACATCTGTACAACCCAAATTGTTCAAACATGACGCGAAGCAATGTTTGTATTGCTTAAGTATTTTCATAAGCCTTTGTCTATCGTCCTTCGACACGGATTCACCTATTCGTACGTCTTTCTCCTGAATTTCATGTTCACGGTCATTTTCGTGAGCACCTGCAGACTCTGCAATTCCCGGAGACTGCATAACTATCCTCTGGACAAAATCTACTTTTTCTCCTCTACTAACAACAAAGTCTTTTCGTAGCCTACAGGGAATGGAAAAAGGATAAACAAGAATATCTAAATGCCCACCTTGGACTTGGTAAACACCACCATATACAGCAACCTCTTGATTTGGACTACCCACGATTTTGTTGCTCAGCATTAAACAGCCACTAAATTCAGAGTCTACTCGAGCTTTTATAGATGCAGGTCCATGAAGGTGGACATCAGCGCAGACCTTAACTTCAGCAAGTTGATTGTTATTTGTTTCCGGATAGACCATTGGAATTTCTGTGTGCAATTTATGAAATTGCAACATGTGGGAATTTTTGAACACAAGAATATGCGGTTGCTCTGTGTATGACTGGCCTATCAATAAAGGTTTATCTAAAAGATAATCTTTGACTACTCTAGAAGCTACCTTAGCATCAACTTCATCTACCACTATATCGAGCAAAATATTACCCAACGATTGGACCATCTCATTCCCGAATCCTTTCATAACGGAAGGGACCTGATCATGTACCAGATTAAGACTCGAAATGATAGACTCCTTAATCAACGTCACTTCACTACCGAAATCAATAAATGCTTCGACGGTCCTGCCATTCACTGTCGCTTGTTTAATGAATTTCGAGCTGGGAGTAGAGCTTGAAATACACATTGTTTTAGGTAGTGCTTCACTTTTACCCTCTATATTATTGGATTTAGAATATTGCGAGCAATTATCAAACTTGTGACCGATTTTGTTGCATTTAGTGCATTTGATTAGTGGTTTCGTACAACGTAAGTAAGGGTGACCTCGCTCCTTACAATTAAAGCAGAACACCCCAGAACCCTCAGGCTGGGAAGACTTATTCTGATTTGTTTTAGAATTGGATTGGTTCGAATTATTCCTACTAAAACTACGATCTGAAGAAGTTTGGCTTTCTTTGTTGCTCATTAGGAACTGGAGAAGCTGGTCAGGTTGGGAACAACAGAGCGCCAAAGCACTCGATTTCATAGTCCTATCCGAGATGCCGTGGATAATACAATCTACTGCCCGTTTACCCGAAATGTCACACTGAGTTAACAACGCAAGTTTTTCGTAATAGTATACCTCAATTGGTTCACCAAATTTGCTTCTTCTCTTGAGCATATCTTCCAGGATTTGGCCATAGTTTTGCTCGCAAGGGAAAGCACTCATTAATTTCTCTTGCCATTCCTTCCAAGTATGCAAAATAGTATTGAGACCCTCATACCAAACCTTGGCCAAACCCTGAAGCTTTTGCATTGCAAAATGCGTTGTTGTTATGTCATCCCAGCCGTATACAGTAGCGCATTCATTGACTTTACGCAGCCAAATATCAATGCGCTGATTTTTCAGCGAAGGGTCAAAATTAGGGAGAATATTTTTATGGTCTATATTCTTCGAAACTGATGCACTTGTAGCCGGCTGAGATGTAAAACCATGTTTAATAGAGTGCACTAAATCAATAACATCTTTAACAGTAAAAGAAGGGGTACGTGACCTTTTATCCCGCGATGCTGCGTCGCCTCGTAGACTATCATTGCTCCGATCACGTGACCCTCGTCTCCGCTTGGCTTTCGTAGGTTGATGCTCACGTTGACTAGGGCTGCAGCTGCGCTGCCGGCTCTTGGAGTGATGACGGCTTGACCTCGAGTAGCTTCTACCGGAACGATGCCCACGCGCCTCTGTTATATTCTCCCGTTCTCTGCGTAGATCCTGTTCCAGTACACGTAGCCGCTCTCGTTCTTGCTCAAACGCAAGCTCTTTCTCGCGAAAACTTTGCCTCCGTGACTCGCTGTGACTTTGAGTGCCACCACAGCGAGTATTTGAGATATCTCGTCGATTATGTGGCGAGCATCTTACTGGAGTTAGCAGGCGCCTTCGACTTTCTTGGCGACCACAGGATGAAACATTCGACGACCGGGCATTGCCGTTATCCTTTTCCATTGTGAAACTGTAATGGACAACATTTAAGGACATAAATGTTCATTAAATCAAATACAAACGTAACACAAGGCTAAAATAACACCCAGATGTTTATCAACACTATCAGGGAGTGCCCTGGCCAAGCATTAACACACAACTAGGCTTCTGAGCTATCTAGCATATGAATCGGGAACCCCGATTAAATACTAGCAACTTTTTTTTTTTTGTAATAAAGAAATATTTAAAAAAAAATAACAATCAAAACATTTTGAAAGATTCACAGTAAATTACAACCTTATTTCGCAGCCGTATTACCGGGGAGTACCCCGGCCGAATAAAACCGCGACCCAAAGTTGGTTGAAATGCATGCTATCACTATCAAGGAGTACCCTGACCACGTGGTAACAAACATACTTTAATTTCCAGCACAAATATAAAAGGTTCACAATAATCATAACCTTACTTTATAATCTTATTATCATGGGGTACCCCAACTAAATAAAATTACACCATAAGGCCGTAGAACATGTTAGAAACCCAAACTTCATTGTCTTATTATCGGGGAGTGCCCCGACCAAATAGGACAGCGAGTCTAAGGCAACCACATGATAATTATAATGTAAAAAAATTCAATTAACTCACCTTCCGAATCCCACTTCTGAAGTATAATAAAACTCACTGGAGACAGACTTATACTTTTATTATTCAGACTTACTTATATTCACTTTTTACTTGATACAGTCACCACAGTAGATAAGAACAAACTGAGCTCTCTCGGCCAAGTATCAAGGTTTATATACTACCCTTTCCCCCACACAATTGACGGTTGGACTGTGTTGCCATTTCTCAAAAGTATAACCGCCTTAATAAAATATTTAAAACCCTACACTTTTAATTTTTTCGAAGGCCGTGTAAATCATTTGCTCAGTAATAGAAAGAGATCCTGTACTAACACTTACTTAAATAAGGTAGAAAACTATTTACCCGAATAATATCGTAATAACGTTTACTGTCAAATCATTTTGATATGTTTTTTCGTAAAGATCTTAAACCATATTATTCGTTTAAAATACATTTTAATGATTTTTCATGGAATATACGCGTAGTTTTTCATATCTTCGTAAATAAAGGTAGAAAAGTTCTGAAAAAAAATCACATGGTGTATTTTAACATCTAGATGCCGAAAAACCGATAACATGAAAAACCCCGTAATAGGTCATTACCGGATTATTCGCGGGGGACGTCGAAATAACTTATTTTATTGACCATAATAGGTCAAGAGAAAAATGCTTCAAAAAAAAAATTTTTTTTAAATGATTGGTGATCTTTGAAAAAAATATTGCAAAAAAAATTATTTTGGAATGTACTTGGTTATTGATACGAGTAAGCACACTAAATTCATGCATCTAGATGCCGAAAAACCGATAACATGAAAAAACCCCGTAATAGGTCATTACCGGATTATTCGTTACTTTTTTAAGACCATATATTACGTTGAAAATCTGTTAGAGACTCGAGAGTTTACGTTTACCATTTGTCTACAAAGCAAGCCTAAAAAAAATATAAATTGTTAGATTAGAGCTATGAATAATTGAATATGTGGCTGTTTATACGTACAATACCCACTTTTCAACGCACCAAGTAATAAATCTATCTTCAAAGTCAACTGATTACTATTATAGGTATAAAGCCGCATTTATAGCAAAACTAATATTCAAAAAACAACCTAATAATCAGAAAAAGATCGGTGTGATACTTTTGATTTTAAGTCTTTTTAAATAAATACGTATCAACAAACATTTCCATACATAAAATCCCTTACTTTTATGCTGTTACCGTACTTTTACAATGAATGTCATTTTTTTTAACCACGACATGCATGCACAGACTCACAAAAATGCAAAACTTTGTAAAAAAAAAATTAAATTGCATAATTTTATACGAAAAATATTTTCCCGTCATTTGGGAATATTCCCGGGAAGAAATGGGAAAATATCGGGAATTTTCCCAACTCGGGAAAATTCCCGGGCAAAAACCCATCACTAATTCCAAATTATTTACATACACGAGTATTCATCTATAAATCTAAAACTTAAAACTAATATTTACAAACAAACATAATTACAAATAACAATACAATTAATTTACATTGAAACACAATCACTAAACACCATCATATCTACACCCTTACCAGTTGGTCGATAAATTTTCTATCGATAGTCGATAGTAACTGGACTATCGACCGAGCCGTCATCACTAATGACCGATACCTTAATAACTATCAATAGCCATATACGGCCGGCTACAGCTGCGCGGGCGCATGCCCTTTCACCGTGCAAGGTCGAGTCAGTCAGGACCTTACCTCGACGCGGAGCGCACGCTTGTCGCCTCAATCTCATAATCACGCGGTATTGCGAATTAGCTTTGTTTTTCATTGTTATTCATCTGAACTTTTTCATCTGTCTATCATTCTTCTACTTTCATCCTTCCGCTACTGTGTACTGTGCTTCTGCTTGTGCTTGTGAACTCTTCTCTATTGTGCCTTCTGAACTTAGTGTATATGGTGTACTACTGTGGACAATAAATCCTCTGCAACGTGAGTTACGTATTTACTTCTACCACACCACACCTACACATATCTATACTGGTGACCCCGTGAAGAACGATGGAAGGAGACACGTTCAAAGACGCACAAGGCACGGCAGCGTTGCCGCCACCTGGCACTAGTGATGGACCGATGTCGATAGACCCCAGCAATATTTGTAAAGTCGGCGTTCGAGTGCCTCCATTTTGGGCTGAAGAACCCGAGATTTGGTTCGCCCAGGTTGAAGGCCAATTCAGCATAGCTGGAATAACCAGCGACATTACCAAATTCAATTATGTCATCGGACACCTGGACAACCAACATTCCAGGGAAATAAAAGACATAATTATTTGCCCGCCCGCCAGCAACAAATATGAAAAGCTGAAGACCAAGCTCATCAAGCGACTCACTGCTTCCAACGAGAAGAAGATCAAACAGTTGTTGATGCATGAGGAGCTTGGCGACAGGAAGCCGTCGCAATTTCTTCGCCACTTGAAAAGCCTGGCAGGCTCAAACGTTCCTGACGATTTCTTGAGGACGATATGGGTTAGTCGCCTACCGTATGGCATCCAGACTGTGCTCGCAGGTCAACCAGGGGCAGCTTCTCTCGAGGATCTAGCTGACTTAGCCGACAGAGTGAACGACCTGGCTACGACAACTCCGAAGGTTGCTGCTGTGAGCGACGCCATCCCTAGTTCAGGTCTGAGCGAACTAACTAGGGAGATAGCTGAGCTACGTCGTCAGTTCCAGCAGATGTCTACTCGGAACAGCCGTTCACGCTCCCGTTCCACGAGAAACACTCGCAGCAGTTCGAGGCAGCGCTCTCAATCGAACTACAAAAAGTACCCCAATTGTTGGTACCACAGCAAGTTTGGAGGAAAGGCCAACAAGTGTATCCGGCCCTGCGACTACAAGGCGGAAAACTCCAAGGGCGGTCGGTAATGGCGACTGACGATTGCCCTTTGTCCGCTTCTGGTCGCCTGTTATAACACTGACCGATCTTCGAAGACGCAGTTCCTGGTCGACACAGGGAGCGACCTCTGCGTGTTCCCACGGTCAGCGCTTCATGATCGTCGTGCTCGTACGGACTATAGTTTGTGTGCAGCTAATGGTTCTAGCATAGCTACGTATGGTTTTATAAATTTAGATTTAGATTTTGGTTTACGTAGAACTTTTCAATGGCGCTTCATTGTAGCAGATGTAACGAAGCCTATAATAGGCGTAGATTTTTTAAATTTTTATAACCTCATTGTTGACTGTCGTAACAAGCGCCTAATTGATAATTTAACATCTATTTCTTCTATTGCTACTAAAGCCAATTGTAATAACATATCTGTTAAGGTCGTGACTGGTGAGACTCGGTATCATAAAATTCTCAGCGAGTTTCCGGAAATTACTTGACCAGCTGGTAAGCCACACTGCACACCACACAAAACAGTAAATCACATACGCACGACACCAGGCCCTCCAGTTTGCTCTTCACCTCGTCGTTTAGCACCTGATAAGCTTAAGGTCGCCCAAAAAGAGTTCCAGTCTATGCTTTCCATTGGCACAGCTAGACCTTCTGAGAGTCCGTGGGCTTCACCTCTTCATCTAGCGCCAAAAAAAAACAATGGCTGGCGTCCTTGCGGCGACTACCGTAAGTTGAATGCCCGTACCGTGCCTGACAGGTATCCGATTAAGCACATCCACGACTTTACCCATAGTATAGCTGGATGTAAAGTCTTTAGCACGCTCGATTTAGAGAAAGCTTACAATCAGATACCTGTCAGCCCCGAGGACATTCCTAAGACCGCCATCACGACCCCATTTGGTCTATTTGAATTTCCTTTTATGACGTTCGGTCTTAGGAATGCGGGCCAAACTTTTCAGCGGTTCGTCGACGAGATGACGAGGGGATTAGACTTCGTTTATTGCCTCTGGACGATTTTCTCGTGTTTTCTAGAACTCCTGAGGAGCACGAGGACCACCTTCATCAGGTCTTCAACAGGCTGAAGGAATATGGCATGTTGGTGAACACCTCGAAATGCGTTTTCGGTATTGTAGTGTCTGTGAGTGAAAGAGAAGGAAGCACTATGTCATCTCTAGCGCACGTGCGGTCGTAAGGCAGCCAGTTAGCTGTAAGCGGCGGGAGTGAGAGGGCACGTGCGTCTAAGAGCCGATAATATAGAAGGCAAATACCACATTTTGGCGACGAGGATTAACAGGACTACTGTGAGTTATTATTATCACTATTAAATTACATCCAAAAAAGAAAAAATAAAATAAAATAATGAACGGGATTTTGAGACTAAGAGTGCTCAAAGTAATTAAACCCTCTCAATACTTTGATGAGGCCCTGTAATGTAAAGATTATATTCGTGTACTTGGACAATAATTATCTAGGTACCTATGATGCGAGACGACCGTGTTGTTTTGCTGGTACCCACTTTAGATATTATCAAGCGGGACGATTGTTTACATTTAAAAAATAAGTAGGTAACTTATGGGGTCGCTTATGCTTGATTTATTTATAGAAAGGAAATGTCATACGATTAACGAATACATTGAAAAGTGATATTAAAAATTGCTGCCTCTGGACTACGGGGGCCGGGTTCGATTCCCGACCGGCACAGAATTGAATATAATATTTTTCAGATAACAAACATACTGTTCAGTTGCATGATTGACTTCGTTATCTAGTACTAGACTAGACCTTTGTTAGATTGTATATTGTTATATCAAGTAAAGATGCTCGTACAAAAGATATATCATGAGTCTGCTCCTGTATAGACTAAATCACAGGTGATGCCTGTTGCATAAGTTCACTGTGACGTACATACAGTATCAGCGTCATCAGTTGGACACGAACGAGTGACGTCTGTGTTAAGCTGTGAGGTTACCAGATGATGCCTGGTAGTCCGGTAACAGGTGACGCCTGTAAGGACTTCGTAATGTTATTAAGTACAGGTGATGCTGTAAGGACTTCGTAGTGTTATTAAATACAGGTGATGCCTGTAAGAGTGTAAGTCTTGTACATGGTTACCAGATGATGCCTGGTAGTACGGGAACAGGTGACGCCTGTAGATAAGGACTTCGTAATGTTACTAAGTACAGGTGATGCCTGTAAGTACATGATGTGAGGCGACGTAGGTACGTCAGAGTGTAATGGAACATGGAAGTTTTCTATGGGTGATGCCCGTATTATGAAGTTTTGTATACGGATAACGCCCGTTTACTGAAGTTTGAAGACAAATTCATACAACATTGTTAGTTTAACTTGGACTATGGTGTTTAATGAATGCTGTACGAAATAAATAATGAATGTGTCGGGTTGTAAAAAGGATGATGCCCATTTGGTGACCTAAATAAGACATTCTTTATTTGTTTCATTGTCCACAGATTAGAATATTATGATTTATTTATTTATTTATTTATTTAACTGTTTATGTACACACAAAATACAGCACAGGATAATTACAATATAGAATTCAGTACAAGGGTACTGCTTATTTCTATTGAAATTTCTGCCAGCAGACCCGCGAAAGGAGAAATGAAAAAGTAATGTAGACTTATAGTGTGTGAGAGGAGGAATAGAAATCGTCAAAAAGTGGATGCTAACTTAATCTAACCTAACCTATAACATATGAATGCATACATAATAATAAATAAATATTAATACATAAACGTACAGTTATATAAATAAATACCTAATGCAATATATATAATTATATATACATATATTACATATCAATAAGTTACAATTGTGATGATAAATAATGCTCTTTTAATCTGGTTTTAAAAAGTGAAATATTAGCTATGTCACGGATGCTAGGCGGAAGTGAGTTCCACAACTTTACAGCATGGGCGGAGAAGGAATATGAATAATAACTGGATTTATGAGGAGGGGATTTAAGTAGGGATCTGAGGTGCGACCTGCAAGGTGCGTCGCTAGGACGAGCGTAACTAAATCTTTCTCGCAGATAAGAGGGATAGGAAGGGTTGTGAAGGATGTTGAAAAGGAGACAAAGGATACGAGTGTTCCTGCGAAGGCGGATTGGGAGCCACTTGAGTTCCTTGCGAAAGTGGGAGACGTGATCATATTTACGGAGACCGAAAACAAATCGAATGCATAAATTTTGCAAGCGCTCAAGTTTATTTAACAGCTCCTCAGTAGCATCCAAATAGCAGGCATCGGCATAGTCTATGATCGGCTGAATAAGAGTTTGAGCTAAACAAATTTTAGTCTTCAAAGGCAAGACACTCTGGAGACGTTTCAGCGAATGCAAAGAAAAATGTACCTTACGACTGACTCCGTTGACCTGAGCCCGCCATGAGAGATTGGAGTCAATGATTACACCCAAATCTTTGGCAGTGTCTGTGTAGTCGATACACACACCGTCGAGGTATAAAGGCGGCAAAGATGCAACAAGTCCCGCACCACGGACAAAACGGCTGCCTATGATCATGGCCTGCGATTTAGATGGGTTGATTCGCAGGCCAAATGACTTAGCCCAGTCATTGATGTTGGCCAGGTCTAGATTCATGGCACCAATGGCAGACACCGCATCTGCTGTAGTAAAATGACGATAAAGCTGCAGATCATCCGCATAAAGATGGAAACTAGAAGAGATTACTTTCGTAACCATATTTATAAAAATTGAGAAAAGATGAGGAGAGAGAACGCCACCCTGAGGAACGCCCTCAGTAAGGCTACACCAATCAGAGAAATTCTCTTCTAGGCGAACACACTGAGAACGTCCCCGAAGATAAGAATCAAACCAAGCTAAAGCGGAAGAAGAGAAATTTATAGATTTAAGGATACCAAGCAAAATATCGAAATCCACCGAGTTGAAGGCACTACTAAAGTCAAGCAACACGAGAACAGTAAGTGACCTATTCTCCATTGCCCAGCGGATATCGTCAGTTACCTTTAAAAGTGCAGTTACTGTGCTGTGACCTGAACGGAAACCAGATTGAAACGGGGAAATTAAGGAGTTTGACGTCAAGAAAAATGTTAATTGTTTATGGACTAAGTGCTCAAACACTTTAGAAAGAAATGGGAGAATCGAGATGGGTCTAAAATCAGATAGAGAGGATGGATTATTGGTTTGGGTAAAGGTATAACGTGTGCCTGCTTCCAAGCTGAAGGAAAAGAACTACAAGAGAAGGAATGATTAAATAAGTAAGTGAGAATAGGAAGTAAGCTGGGAAGGATGAGAGTAATCATTCTAGAACTCAACTTATCGTTACCGACTGCTGACGAAGTGATAGCAAGAACAGATTTCTTGACGTCAACTTCAGAAACATTGCTTAGAGTGAAAGGAGAACATGGTGGGAGCGACAGATTAGATAAACTATCCAGAGTCATAGCTTTAACACGAGGATCAAGAGAAAAGGGAAGGGAAGAAAAATGTTTATTGAGGTCGTTGAGTTCCACATCCTTGCACTGATTGGTAGAAGTTTTGCCAATGCCTACCGACTGATGATGTCAAGTCTTACCTTAGAAAAATTTGAGTGCGATGGTGAAGCAGGATCTGTCGGAGCTAGATGGGAACGTTGGAAAAGGAGTTTATATATTTACCTGGAAGCTGCCGACGTTAATACCAGTTCAAAAAAACGCGCAAGTTTGTTACATTGGGGAGGACAAGAACTCCAAGAAATACTGTTTAATATACCGGGGGGCTACGTTAAGACGACTGAAGTAGTTGATCGTGACATAGATGTATTTGACGTAGCAATAAAGAAGTTGGATGAATATTTTTTACCTAAGCAAAATAAACGGTATGAAAGACACTTATTTAGACAATTGAAACAAGAAGAAAACGAGAAATTTGAAAAATATTTAGTTCGACTAAGACAACAAGCTTTGAAATGTCAATTTACGGATGTGGATGACAGTTTGATTGATCAAATAATTGAAAAGTGTTCGTCGGAAGAACTCAGGAAGAAATTACTTCGCGCAGGTGAAAAAATCACCTTAACTGAAGTAATAACCGAAGCAAATACTCTAGAGGTGGTGGAACGTCAATTAGGTGATTTCAGTCAGAAGGGAAAAGATCAAACTGTTAATAAAATCAATACACAGGTGAAGGAAAAGACATTCGTAAATAATAACAAAAGGCGTGTTTCCGATGTGGTAGCTGGAACCATCTAGCTTATGATGAGAAGTGCCCAGCTAAAGGAAAAATATGTAACAAATGCAAGAAGGTGGGGCATTTTCAAGCTCAGTGCAGAGGAACAAGCCAAAAACGAAGCAATGAAGATAACAAAGCGGAAAAGGGCGGAGACGCGAAAAGATCCAAGAAGTCGAGCCAAAGAGATGAAAATATAAAGCAGGCGAACGCAATAGAAGACAAAATTGATTATGTTTTTAATATTCTAAATAATGATACACTCATTTGCTTAGTAGGTGGAACTCAAGTAGAGATGCTGATTGATTCAGGATGTCAACACAACTTAATAACAGATAAGACATGGTTAGATATTAAAGAAAAAATTTTGAAGATAGGAAAAGAAGTAAAAAATCCAGGAAAAACATTTGTCGCTTATGGAGTGAAATCCCTCTCAAGTTATTAACATCTTTTAATGCAGATATAAGTGTGGGATCAAAAAAGCAAAACGCCACCTTTTACGTTATAGATAAAGGGACCCGTAATTTACTAGGCAGAACAACGGCAATAGCATTAGGCGTACTAAAACTTGGATTAGACATAAATCAAGTCGAAACGACACCTTTCCCTAAATTCAGAAACATTCAAATACAAATACCAATTAATACTGAGGTAAAGCCGGTCGCACAACCTTACAGACGAATACCGATTCCACTGGAAGAAAAAATCAATGCGAAAATTGAGGAACTACTGCAAAAAGATATAATAGAAAAAGTAGAAGGACCGTCTGAATGGATATCGCCTGTAGTACCGATTTTGAAATCAGATGGGGATGTTCGTCTGTGTATTGATATGCGGCGCGCAAATTTGGCAATCAGGCGAGAAAATCACCCGCTGCCAACGATGGAGCAGCTACTACCAAAGATCCAAAATGCTAAAATGTTTAGTAAATTAGATATAAAAGACGCCTTCCATCAATTGGAACTTGTACCCGATTCAAGACATATTACAACATTCATATCTGGTAAAGGATTATACCGTTTCAAGAGGTTAATGTTTGGAATCACCTGTGCGCCGGAGATGTTTCAAAAAACTCTTGAAAGGGTGTTAATTGAATGCGAAGGGGTAGTCAATTTTATTGACGACATTTTAGTATATGGAAAAGACAAGCAAGAACATGACAAACGATTACAAAAAGTAATAGAAACATTAAGGACAAATAACATCATGTTAAGAGAAGATAAATGTATCTACGGAACAACCAAAGTTCAATTTCTAGGACATGAATTGTCGGATCAAGGAATTCGACCACTAGATAAATATGTATCGGCTATAAAAGATTTTAGAACCCCTATCAACATTTCGGAGCTACAAAGCTTTTAGGGCTTATTAACTATATTGGGAAATGGATTCCTAACATGGCCACCCTTACAGAACCATTGAAGCAATTGCTTCGTCAAAAATCGGCCAGAAATGCTGATATTAGGGATTATTGGGGGAAAAGTCAGTCAACAGCCTTTTATGCTTTAAAGACTGCATTGAGTGACATACCAAATTTGGGGTACTACAATGTGGACGATAAAACGATGGTATTTGCAGATGCAAGCCCGGTCGGACTTGGAGCAATCTTAGTACAGACAAATGAAAGTGGTCCACGCATTATTGGGTTTGGAAACAAAACTCTCAGCGATTGCGAACGTCGGTATTGCCAAACCGAAAAAGAGGCTTTGGCACTAGTGTGGGCCGTGGAGCACTTCCACATGTTTCTTTACGGCAAGGAATTCGACTTAATTACCGACCATAAACCTCTTGAAGTTAGATATTCGGTCCGAAGTCCAAACCCTGTGCACGAATTGAGCGTTGGATACTGAGACTCCAATCTTATAAATATAATGTCATTTATCGTCCAGGAAAAAATAATATAGCCGATCCCCTGTCTAGATTATGTACCTTTAATCACGATAAAACTCATTACAGAGATTATGTCCAGGATATCATTGACCATGTTAGACCAATAGCCGTATCGCTAAAAGATATCGAAGAACATTCGAAGACTGACATTGGCATACAAAAAGTGAAACAAGGCGTATTCAATAAAAAGTGGGATGACGCAGTAAAGGGTTATAAGCTATTTGAGACCGAGCTATGTTTCTTTGGTGACATATTGTCAAGAGGGACCAGAATAGTTATCCCGACACAATTACGACGACTCGTTTTGGATGCTGCTCACGAAGGCCATCCAGGAATGGTTGCGATGAAGTTGAGACTTAGAGCGAAAGTTTGGTGGCCTAACTATGATAAGGACGTAGAAAATTTAGTACGGTCCTGTAAAGGATGCACACTGGTATCGGCACCAAATCCACCACATCCACTCAAGCGGAGAGAATTACCTACCCAATCCTGGGTTGATATCGCTATAGACCTTCTAGGTCCGTTACCAAGTGGTGATTATCTTTTGGTTGTGATCGATTACTATTCTAGGTACAAGGAGATCAAAGCTTGTCGAGACATAAGCAGTAAGGAAATGATTCGTTTACTTAAAGAAATTTTTAGCCGTTTAGGACATCCGGTTTCCATAACATCCGATAATGGCAAACAATTCATTAGTACAGAGTTCAAGACCTATTGCCATGAAAATGATATCAAACTATTTAATTCAATACCCTACTGGCCGCAACAGAATGGAGAAGTGGAGCGACAGAACAGGGATATTATTAAACGCCTCAAAATATGCCAAGTGGAAAGAAAAAGCTGGAAAGAAGCATTGACGGAGTATTTGACAATGTACAATAGTACCCCACACAGTGTGACTGGGAAAACACCAGCAGAGCTATTCTTTCAAAGGAAATTTAGGGACAAGATCCCGATGATAGAAATTGCAGAACAAAGTTTTGGAGACATGGACGTAAGAGATAAAGACAAAGAACAAAAAGAAAAAGGGAGAGAGTATGCAGATAAAAAACGAAGAGCTCGCGATGTTAACTTACAAGTGGGAGATAAAGTGTATGTGAAGAATGCCAATAAAACGAATAAACTTAGTCTTAATTTTGATACAGCCATGCACACAGTTAAATCAAAAAACGGAAGGGATGTGGAAGTACAGAACGACGAAACAGGACAGCAGTTAAGACGCAACATATTGCATTTGAAAAAAGTGGAGGGAGAATGGAAATCCGTGAACAAAGAAATCGATGGACAGGATTTAGAAACGGCAGTAGAGAAAAGTACAGAAGAGGAGATCGAAGATAATTAGGATTTAGGAAACCGAAATTAAGTAATATAAAAGTATAGTTTATTTCCAATCATGTAATCTGAAGTTAGAAAACCGAAATTAAGTAAAATATAATTATAGTTCATTTCCAATCATGTAATCTGAAGTTAGAAAAACCGGAATTAAGTAATAAAAAATTATAGTTTATTTCCAATTATGTAATCTTAATTTATGGTGATAATAAATTGATGAAGGAAGAATATGAAAATTGTCTTCTTAAATAAAAAATACTAAAATATGGAAGGGATGTAGTGTCTGTGAGTGAAAGAGAAGGAAGCACTATGTCATCTCTAGCGCACGTGCGGTCGTAAGGCAGCCAGTTAGCTGTAAGCGGCGGGAGTGAGAGGGCACGTGCGTCTAAGAGCCGATAATATAGAAGGCAAATACCACAGGTATGCAGGAGGTAACGTTTCTAGGCTACCGGATTACCAAGAGCGGTACTAAGCCACTTGATGCCAAAGTTCAGGCGATCAAGGAATTTCCCCCACCAACCAACGTCCGCCAGCTCAGAGGCTTCCTCGGCATGGTTAATTTTTATAGGAGATTCCTTCCTCATGCAGCCGAAATCCAAGCCCCACTTCACGCTTTACTAACAGGCTCCGTCAAAGGCTCACAGCCAATTTCCTTGACAGGCGACACACTAGCTGCTTTCGAGGCTTGCAAAGAAAGCCTGACCAAAGCTGCTCTTTTAGCTCACCCGGACTGCACCGCTAAACTTGCTGTGGTTACAGACGCTTCCGACAAAGCTATCGGAGCAGTCCTCCAGCAATTTAAAGATGACGCGTGGCAGCCCTTAGCTTTCTTTTCGAGGAAATTGAGCCCTTCACAGGTGAAATACTCACCATAATAATTATGATAGGGAGCTTCTAGCAATTTATGAAGCCATTAAATATTTTAGGCACATGCTAGAAGCTCGCCATTTTATAGTCTACACAGACCATAAACCTATTAGTTTTGCCTTCAATGAAAGGAAGAACAACTGTTCGCCTAGGCAGTACAGGCACTTGGATTTTATATCCCAATTCACGACAGATATCCGCCACATTTCCGGTAAGGATAATGTGGTTGCAGATACCTTGTCGCGAATTGAAGAGCTTGCAGAACCTGTAGACCTCGAGAAATTAGCTCAAGCTCAGGCTTCTGACTCAGAACTCTGTAAGCTTTTGAGCGAAGGTTCTTCTCTGCAGCTTAAAAAATTCAATGTCCCTGGAAGCCAAATTCTTCTGTACTGCGACGTCAGTACTTCATCTTCCAGGCCATACGTGCCTAAACCACTCCGAAGGCAAATCTTTAATAGCTTGCATTCTCTAAGCCACCCTGGTGCCAATGCGTCGGCCAAGCTCATAGCCGAGCGATTTGTATGGCCGGGTGTGCGGAAAGACAATAGGGATTGGGCGCGTGCTTGCATACCGTGTCAGAGGACGAAAGTCAACCGTCATGTGACTTCCCCTCTCGGCACTTACAGCTTACCACGCGCTCGGTTTAAGCAGATCCATATTCATCTGGTGGGTCCTCTTCCACTTTCTCAAGGTTATCGGTACTGCTTGACGGCCGTGGATAGATTTACACGATGGCCAGAGGCAGTACCGATACAAGATATTACCGCGGAAACTGTGGCCAAGGCTTTGCTGTCCATGTGGATTTAAAGAAAGACAAGCCCGACAGATATTGTAACTGACCGTGGTCGCCAGTTTGAATCGGCTCTGTTCCAATGTCTGTCGAGGATAGCCGGATTCGAACATAAGCGGACGACAGCCTACCATCCGGCATGCAATGGGCTTGTTGAACGGTTTCACCGTCAGCTGAAAGCCGCGATCGTCTGCCATGCAAACGATAGGTGGACGGAATCTTTGCCATGGGTCTTATTAGGCGTAAGATCTGCCTTTAAGGAAGACCTCCAAGCCTCTTCTGCGGAACTGCTGTACGGGGAGCCGCTAAGGTTACCCGGGGAATTTTTTGAGCCAACGGTCAGCGGTACAGTGGACACGTCCGAATTTACTGCAAGGCTCAGAAATTTCGCCGAGAAACTGCGACCGGTACCAGCTTCCCGCCACTGCAATCCCAAGGTATTCGTGTACAAGGAGCTAGAAACTTGCGATCACGTTTTCCTCCGTGAAGACGCATTGCGAGGTGCTCTCCAACCTGCTTATTCTGGGCCATATAAAGTCATCACACGAGGGGACAAGGTGTTTAAGATACTTGTTAAAAACAACGAAGTGACAGTATCCATTGACCGACTGAAGCCTGCCTTCATTATATCCGAGCAGGTGGAGGAACCCTCACCAGTAGTGCCACCAAGTTACACTACACGTTCTGGGAGGCGAGTTAAATTTACAGACTTCTATCGCCCTTGACGGTCTCTGGAGGGGGGTGGTGTAGGCAACTATACACTTTATTCCAAATTATTTACATACACGAGTATTTATCTATAAATCTAAAACTTAAAACTAATATTTACAAACAAACATAATTACAAATAACAATACAGTTAATTTACATTGAAACACAATCACTAAACACCATCATATCTACACCCTTACCAGTTGGTCGATAAATTTTCTATCGATAGTCGATAGTAACTGGACTATCGACCGAGCCGTCATCACTAATGACCGATACCTTAATAACTATCAATAGCCATATACGGCCGGCTACAGCTGCGCGGGCGCATGCCCTTTCACCGTGCAAGGTCGAGCCAGTAGCCAGTCAGGACCTTACCTCGACGCGGAGCGCACGCTTGTCGCCTCAATCTCATAATCACGCGGTATTGCGAATTAGCTTTGTTTTTCATTGTTATTCATCTGAACTTTTTCATCTGTCTATCATTCTTCTACTTTCATCCTTCCGCTACTGTGTACTGTGCTTCTGCTTGTGCTTGTGCTTGTGAACTCTTCTCTATTGTGCCTTCTGAACTTAGTGTATATGGTGTACTACTGTGGACAATAAATCCTCTGCAACGTGAGTTACGTGTTTACTTCTACCACACCACACCTACCCATCCCTATAGGTCTATACCCACTGACATCCGTGCTTGAAGTCCCTTTCGGCACCGGAGTAACCCTAGTCAGTTTCCAGCCTTCCGGATACGAACATTCTTGCAAAAAACAATTAAATAAATGCCTGAGCGGCCCAGCCAGCACTTTCCTACAGTCCCTCACGACGAAGGGTGGCACCCCGTCTGGCCCGACCGAACGCTTGGGCTTAAGGCGCGCGAGCGCAGCGTCCACCTCCCTGAGTGACAGCTGCCCCACGTGAACGCGGGCGCCGCACTCAGGCGCTGTCTGCCCAGCGGCAGCCGCATCCAACCGCGGCACCACCTCTCCGTAAACCGAATGGAAGTAGTCAGCAAACGCTTGAGCACACTCATGATCTGGCAACGGTTCACCATTCTTTGTGATTTTCCGTCTACTTCGCTTAGAGCGCTTGCCTCCAATAAAACTCCAAAAAGACTTCGGTTCCTTCACAAATTGTTGCTCCGTACGCTGCTGATAATCATGGTATGCAGACCTAATTTTGTCTTTGACAACAGAAAGCCAGTGAGAGAAATGTCCATAGTCGCTGGCTGAACCAGTCCTCTTGTAAGATTTGTGCCAAAAAGCTTTCTTTTTAATATGGCCTATTATGTCAGCAGTGAACCATTCAGGGTAATGGTAACGAGAGCAGCCACCTTTGGGGGTCTTTCTTGGGGTGCTATCATCCAGAATTTTGTAAAATATTTCATAAAATATCCTATATGCTTCGTCGGCATTACTAGCTCCATACAGGTTGCTCCAGTCCGCCCTTGCAAGTCCCAAGTACAAAGAATGAAAGTTCGCTTTGGTATAATTCCATCGTGGAAGGGAGGTTGAAGTCTGAGGTACAGTGTAACTAAGGCAAGAAGTCTCCCGTTCACGACTTATACTTATTCGTAGCGGCGGATGTTGCGGGTCGATGCAAGACAAACACTCGTCACGTTCCTCATTTACGACAACCTCCCCCACGGGCAACGTCGTTAACACTACATCAAGGGTGCGATTGTTGCAATTAAGAATATTATTACTTTGGCGAAATCCACAGAAGGTGACAAAGTATTCATAGTAACATTGTATATCTTGGCTAGTTGAATACATCGCTGCTTAAATTCAAAACGGCCGCAATCCGAAATTTTGTGAAATCGATTTTATAGCAAAAATCGTATCTATTCAGCCTATATTATTATATTGCAAAAAGACACCCAGTATTTTCGCATTAGAAATGAGCAAATCGCACAACCGCCCTTTTTCGATTATGTCACTTTGGTGGTTAACTTCAGATCAAAGCAGCCATATTCCGGGTTGCGACCTTGCAGTCAGCGGGAGCGCAAGTTTGTTATGTGAAAAAGGGCCACATTTCAAAATACGACCGTATTGTTTCAAAATTGTATGCAAGTTTATCATAATCTTGTAGGGAAAAGTGCCGTATTTTGTTATACGTCCATTTTGAGTTTGAATAAAACGTGTTTTAATATTATTATTTTAAGGAAAAGTGGAGTATTTTGGAATGCTTCTGTTTTGGATATACAATTATGGTGATTAGGCCAGTATTTATTTAAACTAATCTACAAATAATATTTAAATTTAAAACTTAACACAATAATTACAACCTAAACCAGGCCTGTCTCACTCCCAGTATAAAAATATATCTCAGCGCGATGGATCCACCCGAGTAGGCGATCGAGAAAGGACGAGCCGAGCAATATTTATGTCATAGTGAGTGACGCACGTACTCACAGTCTTCATAATATTAATACTAGTTAGTTTTTTTTGTTGACACGAACACTATTAACTCTTTGTTTGTAATAAGAAGAGATGTTTCCTTCGCTATAGGTTATCAGTTCTATGAGCAATGTGGCTTACCCATTATACCCATTGTTACTTCAACTTACAAGTACGAGCTATTTCGATGACTCTGATCATTTGCCGAATATCTTTGTTCCGGATTTTATTCTGTAAAAAACTCCGAGCCTAGCTCTTTCCATTGCTCGTTAAGTGACTCTTAGTCTCTCTAAAAGGCGAGCAACCAACTATCACTTTTCAGAGTTGAGGAGGAGTTGAGTTGAGTTTGTCTTCACTGGCAAGACACGCTTTTTAAACACCCTTGTCTTGAGACACTGAGATACTCGACGAGAAGATATCACGTAGCTTCCCAAACGCTGCCCATCAGCGTTTGGGAATTCATCAGCGATTCTTCGGGCGACCTCTTTGTCGAAGTTGGACCTACTTATCCGAACAATCTGTCCAAGGTAAGTAGGTATAATGGCCTACATTTTCAAGAGACATGGACATTTTACATGCATTTTGTCTTGTCCATTTTAATTTTAAGGTTTCGGAGAAGGCAGTTTCGGAGAAGCAATGGCTCCCTGTTTCACCCCTTTCTGCAATTGGATTGATTTGAAGTAGGTTCGACATGGTGCCGTTTCTAAATAAAGACTCCAACTTTACGATATACCGATAGTCGAAATGACATCGTTGGACGGCAATACTTCCCAGGTATCGATTAAATCAAAGGCCTATAGTCCACAAACGTTAGACTCCGATTATTAGTCTTCTTAATCTGGTGGAGGTTGTGTATTTGGTGTATGAACTATGATACTAAAACCTTTTTGTAAACCGGCTTGTTCGGGGGCTGGAAGTCACCCAACCTGCGTTCGAGACGGTTCGTATTGACTCTCGAGAACAGCTTGTTGTATGCATGGGACAGAAGTGAGATTGTTCTTTAATTCTTTAACAATGTGTATCGCCCTTTTTAGGGTTCCGTAGCGAAACGGCAAAAACGGAAACCTTATAGATTCGTCATGTCCGTCTTTATGTCACAGCCACGGCTTTTTTACGAAAGTACGAGTATAAGAGCTATCCTGTTGAAACTTGGTAGGTAGATTTATAATGTTAACCGCATTACGATTTTCATACAAAAAAAAAAAACTAATTTTGGGGGTTCCCCCCATAGTTACAGTTGAAACTCAAAATTTTTTTTTTCACCAATCCCATACGTGTGGGGTGTCTGTGGATAGGTCTTTAAAAATGATATTGAGGTTACTAACATCATTTTTGTCTAAACTGAACAGTTTGCGCGAGAGACACTTCCAAAGTGGAAATATGGCTGTTTTATTTATAAAAGTCCTACACATTAAAAACACCTTTTTTATAATCAAAAGGGAATTATGTGATTTTTTTATTGACTGGGTTGATCTTACAGAAAATATCAAATTACAAACAAATAGAGGATTGAAATATCCATCCAATGATATATAACACATAGAAATACAACGTTGATTAATAAAAATATTAAACAAAAACCGAAATTAAAACTTTGATGGGCTCTCCTGTAAAAAAGTGATTTTTCGGATTGCGGCCGTTTTGAATTTAAGCAGCGACATATTGAAATCAGATACTAAAACAACTTTGTCATAACTAGCACATAACTGCTCCAGCAAATGGAACATAAACATATATTCCGTGTCCGTAGTCTTAGGTGGAATATACGCAACACAACACAAAGACAGAAAAACATTTTGACGGTACACAGTCGCACAAACGATCTCGAACGGGTGTTGGTTCAAGCTAGTGTTATCAGGCAGTGGTACTTTGCGTAAGTCTAGACCGCCGCGCGGTGTGGCGATTATCATGACACCTCCATGTTTACGGCCATCCGTGCGGTCACATCTAATTATCGTGTATCCGCTCGGAGCCAGTTCACCATCATGTATCGAGTCATTAATTCCCGTCTCAGTTATAGCTACTAAATCCACCATAGACCCAAAAATATTGTACTTGCTTCGGCAGTACATATACTAAAATTGGAACGATACAGAGAAGATTAGCATGGCCCCTGCGCAAGGATGACACGCAAAATCGTGAAGCGTTCCACATTTTTCCCCATCGTCGTATCTCCACGTTGCCGTCGTGGTGGGGCTTGCGGTTTCAATGATTTCTGGGCATCTGCGCTCAGAGGGAGAAACCAACCAAGAGGGATACACCGCTCCACCACGTGTCCCTCTGTGTATCAGAGGGCACAGTGGTTGGAGTAAGAGCGGGCCCGGCGTGCACTAACCCTGCCACCGGGCAGGCAAGAGGAGGTCTTGCACTCCCGCCTCCTCTTGCCACCGCTATTCTCGTAGCCCCGAAAATTGTCATGATCACGTCTATGACTTTCGACGGGGGTCGAGGGCCTTGGCTTAACCGCCCGGGCCGCGAGGAAGAAAACCTCTATAAAAATTACCCCGAACCTCCAAGCGGCGGCGCACCGCGAGGGAGGTTGACAGCTTGGTTGACGGGTAGCTGTGGGGAAAATCAGCCGTTAGTGCGAACCCTGTTATTGGTTGGATGGTTGGAAAATTATAATACTCGTGGGAACAAAATGGAAAAAATTTTTAAAGAAATCCCTAATTCACCGGCAGTCGCCGCAGCGAGCCAAGGTGGCTCACGTGCCCGTGGGGAGGAGTCGCTGGACTTGTCCAGCACGTCCTCCTCACCGGCACCGAATAACGAGCGGGCACAGGGTGCCGCTCCTAACGAGGAGACGAGGATGGTGGCAGAGTCAGAGTCTGACTCTGCTTCGGACGCCACCAGCTCCCGGAGCTCGGCTTCTAGCGCCGAGAGGAGCCGGAGAGAGTCGGACCGAAGGTCCGAATTCCTTAAGCGCCGACGGACTAAGGGCGCTATATCGTCGTCCGAGGAAGGGCTTGCCTCGGCCCCTAAGATCCCCACGAGCGTGCGGGGTAAGGGCCGAGGCAAGACTTCGGGGAGGGGGCCCTCACTTGGAGAGCCCAACACAACTCTGGCCTCGAATGAGGCCAAACTGAAGGAGGTCGTGGCGTCCGCGATGCGCGTGGTCGCCATGAAAAGAAGAAAGAAGACGCGCGATCACGCGATCGCGGAGGCCATGACCTCCATCGTGGCGGCGGCGCGACTGTATGGCGAAACTCCGTCCGCAAGGGACGATTTGTCCGATCTGCGGACGGAGATCACCCGCCTGACCGCCGCCATGGGGGCTCTCCAAAAGGAGAACGCTGCCCTGAGGGCTGAATTGGCCGGACTGCAGGCGGCCGGACGTCGGGGGGCACCACCGGGGAGCCCCAAGGAGAAAGGCCGGCCAGCGCCGGGGGAGAACCCAGTCCTCACCCTGGTGCGGCAGGAGCTGGCCGCCTTCGAGCAGCGGTTCTCCGTGCTGGAGAGCCGCGTGCTGAGGCCCCCGTTGGCGTCTTCGTACGCGGCCGCGGCCGCGTCGAACTCCCCCCCGACGACGAGGCCGCCTCAGGCGAGGGCGGCCCCGGCACGGGTCGCCCCTGTGCAGACGGCCCCTGCGGGGGCGGGGTCGGCCCCGGCGGGGGCGAGGACGGCTCCAGCCGCGCCCAGCCAGGCTAGGCCGGGCCCTTCGGGGTCGTCGCGGCCGACCTCGACCTCGACGTCAGCAAGGCCAACACTGGCGGCAAAAAGGAGGGCCCAGGCAGATCGCCGGCCGCCCCAGCAGCAGCAGCCTACTCCGGAGGCTCCTCCGGCCGGCGCCGATTGGCAAGTGGCCGGGGAGAGGAGGAAGGCTGCCAAGGCGGCCCGATCTAAAAAGCGGAGGGAGAGGCGGCGACAGCGCAAGGAGCGCGACGTCGCGGCGCGATTGCGCGCCCCAAAGACCGCGGCTGTGGTGATAACGCTGCAGCCGGACGCGGTCAAGAAGGGCGTGTCGTACCGCGACGTGCTCGCGAAGGCGCGCGAGGCGGTAAACCTCGGGGAGCTCGGCATCACCGGCGGCCTCCGTCTGCGGGTCACTGCAACGGGGGCCCGCATGTTGGAGCTCCCCGGCGCGGCCAGTGCCCCCCCCGCTGACGCTCTGGCCGAACGGCTCAGAGCGTCCTTAAATGCGGAGGAGGCCCGCGTCTCCAGACCCACCAAGCGCGCAGACATGCGCATTCTGGGTCTGGACGACTCCGTGACGGCGGAGGAAGTAGTGGTCGCCGTTGCCAGGACTGGGGGGTGCCCTCCCGAGGAGGTGAGGGCGGGCGCTCTGCGTCCTGGATTTGCGGGGCTGCAAACCGTAACGGTTAGCTGCCCCGTTACGGCGGCCAAAAAAATCCAGGAGGGCCGAAGGCTCCTGGTGGGATGGGTGTCGGCGCAGGTTAAGATCCTGGAACCCCGACCCCTGAGGTGTTACCGCTGCCAAGTGGGTAACCACGCGGCATGCGTCTGCACCTCGGAGGTGGACCGCAGCGATAGGTGCTTCCGCTGCGGTCAGCCCGGTCACAAGGCCGGCTCGTGCTCCACCCCGCCTCACTGCTTCGCATGCGAGGCGGCTGGCAAGCCGGCCGATCACCGGGCTGGGGGCAAATCCTGCGCTCCACCCACCGAAGCCAGGCGCAGAGGTAGGCCCTCTGCAGCCGCCGTCACCGCCGCCACCGCCACCGCCGCCGCCGCCGCTCCCGCTGCCGCCGCCGCCACCGCCGTGGCTGCGCCCTCGCAAGGGGCCCTGGAGGAGGCCGCAATGGATTCAGAATAATGTCTCCATTGCGCTTCCTCCAGGCGAACATCAACCACTGCGCCGCTGCTCAGGACCTCTTGCTCCAGAGCATGGCGCAGTGGTTGATCAACGTCGCCGTGGTCGCCGAGCCGTACTTTGTCCTGCCCAGGAATGACTGGGTGGCGGACCTGGACGGCTCGGTGACCCTAATTTCGTCGGCCGCCGCCGGTACCCCGCCCCTCGATCGCGTACAGAGAGGGCGCGGGATAGTCGCAGCCCGGTTCGGGGAGATCGCCGTGGTAGGCGTTTATTTCTCCCCGAACCGATCTCTCGCCGAGTTCCAGGACTCCCTAACGGAGCTCCCTAACGGGTCGCTAGATGGCGCTGCATCTAGTTTAACGTGAAAACAAACGCTCTCATAAAATATTTGTTTAAAAATGAAAGAAGTGTTTAAAAGTGAATAAAAACTGAGTAAATCTGTAAAGTATAAACCAATAACTAAGTGTCAATGTTATCTACGAGTTTTATGAACAAACTGTGAAAATAAGACTAAAAACCCTAAATTCAAACTGACGCAAAAAAACCAATAACATTCAAGTGAATTGTTAGAAATAAACAAATAATACAACCCCTACAATAAAGTTTCATCCAAAAGTATCAGAACAAGTGTGTTAAAATAAGAACAATAACAAAAAAGTGAAAAAGTGATTCATACTGTGTTTTAAAATTCAACCGTCTCAAACAATACATTTGATTTCTGAATGAACCACTTGTCATCGTTATTTTACAACGAACTTTATTTTGCTACAAGTAGTCAATAAATTCGTCTCAATGTGTAACGCTCGGATGGCTTAGAGGTGTAATAGGCGACCAAATGCTAAGTACGACCGAGAGAGCGGAAGTTCAAATCTGGCTTCAACAATAAAAGCTCTTTTTGGAATATTCAAAAATTCATATTTACAATTTTATATGAATGTTCGCGTTCCAATTCTCAAGTCTTTAGAACGATAGTTTTAACAAGAGCCGCTGCACTAGTGCCATCTAGTGCTTGAGTAGCGGATTAATTAGAAAAAAATCTGTATAAGCAACTAAACGTTTTATTCTTAGTTTTATTATATTTTTGGTCGAAAGATTATTGTGCGTTACGAAGGGATTAAGTCTGCATAGTTACATTACAAGATGACGCAGTGTGCTGGATGTGAGCAAAAAATCCCAAATAGACAATACCTAACTTGCTCAATTTGTAAGAAATACTATGACCTCGAATGCGCAAATATCTCAAAGGAACAATACACCCGCATGAACAGCAAGTGTAAGTTGACATGGGAATGTCAGGAATGCAGGTGTAGAAAGCCTAAAAATAATAATATTAATACCCCAGCGAGATCGCAACAAATAGAGGACAATTTGTCAACACCAGAACCTAACGTTACTCAACGTCGGAAACAAACTCAGGACAACTTTGATGAAACCTTTTGTTCGGAAGACATTAGTATTCTTGGCGAGACGTTACACAGTAAACCAGGTTTAGATAATGAAAACCAACCCGTACTAAATCTACATAATTTGAGTGAAATGATATCCTTAAAATTAAAAGAAAATAGTGAATTGATAATACTAGAAATTAAAGCTACCATTCAATCCGAAATTAATAAAGCCATATTAAAATTAAAGGAAGAAATAAAACAAGACACAGGCGCATTGTTCTTACAGAACGAGCAACGAAAGACTGACATAGAGAAAATAAATATCCAAATAGAAAAACTTAATAAGCAAACGAAGAACTAAAAACGAAATAATGAAACTACAATCCGAGAACTCCCCTACAATTAAACATAAAATATCTGAGAACAATGTTAAAAAACTTGTGTTGTATGGACTTACCGAAATTTACAGAGAACCTGAACAAAGTCTCACGAAAGAATCAGAGCTATATTTTGGGATATCCTTGGAATAGATATTTTAGGCTATATAGAGGAAACATATAGGATCGGAAAATATTATAAGAATCGAAATCGTCCCATGGTAATCGAACTTATGAGCAAAAGATTATCAAAATATGCATTAGAAAACAGCCAATATTTCCAGGGAACCGGATTACATATTTCAGAACTCCTAAGTACAGAAGCAAGAAATGAGAGGAAAATCTTACGGGACAAAATGCTTGTCGCACGAAATAAAGGTCAACGAGCAGTAATCAGGAATAATCAACTTTATATTGAAGGAGAACTCACCAGTTATGAAAACGAAACTAAATCGTGGGGTCCACTCCCTATCGAAAACAAGCTAAACACTGTTAATAGACAAAGAGATTCCTATAACGCTACATTTCGAGAATACGAAGAAGACTACACTTTTCGAAAACAAAGAACAACATTTTAGTATTCTATTTCAAAACATACAAAGTTTATTTAATAAGCAACATATAATGGAAGCATTTGTCAACGAGAAACAGAGGCATCAAGCAATATGTATTAGTGAAACTTGGCTCTCAAGAGATAAGTTAAGCATGATAGACTTTACCGGCTATAAGGTCGCAGCATCTTTCTGTCGAGAAAATCGCGGCGGCGGAGTATGCATATTGCTAGAAGAACAGAAGGACTATATAGAAAGATCCGATATAAACGACATGTCACTTGAATATATTTTGGAAGTCTGTGCTATTGAAATACCTAACGATAATTTGTTGTTGGTAACAATGTACTGGAATAGAAGGGAAGAAATGTATTTTATAACCAACTCAACACAATATTAGCATACATAAACAAAAAATACTCAAAATAAATACAGTCATCGGCGGTGACTTCAACATAGATATTCTTAAAAATAACTCCAAAGTCAGCACTTTCTTAGACCTTATGGCCGAATACAAATACACACAACATGTGAAACAGCCCACACACATAACTCACACATCGTCAACGTGTCTAGACCTAATATTTACAAACTTTGAAACCGGAGATTCATACACATCTGTAAAAGAATTAGGTTTTTCAGATCATTGTGGTACAGTTATAAAATTTAAAGTGCCGCAGTGTCCAAAGCAAACCATTTGGTATACTGAAAAACGACTTTACACTGAAAATAACATTGAAAATTTCAAATCGGAATTAAAATCAGTAGATTGGAAAAATATCATTGTAGAAAATAATGACGCAAATCAAAACTATAATGTCTTTATCGACTTAGTAACTAAAATATTAAACAAAACTATACCAAAAATAAAATACAAATTAAAATCACATTATAAAAAATATTGGTTAACTAAAGGAATAAAGATATCATGCTTAAACAAAAGATTATTAAAAACTTTGAGTATAAAGTCTGACAATCCGATCATCAAAAAATACTATAGAAAATACGAAAAAATATTAAAACAGGCGGTCATAACATCTAAAAAGCAGCACTACATCAAAAAAATTAAAACGTCTCAAAACAAAATCAAAGCTATGTGGAGTATAGTTAACGAACGCACTAACAAAAAAGTTGCTACAGGGAAACATAATATCCAATTACAAATAAACAATACTTTAATTTCTGATCCAAAACAAATTGTCAACAAATTCAATGACTTTTTTGCGTCAATTGGCGAAGAGACCGCCCGCCCCGTAGGTAATGAGGCAAAAGGCCAGCCTGTTGTCAATCCGTGATGTAAATACCCTTTTTCTTAGACCTTTAGACTTTCGAGAAACACACCGAATAATTCGAAACTTAAAAAACAAAAAAAGCCACGGAATAGACGAACTGCCGCCATTCCTTATAAGACAATGCGCAGATGAACTTGCTGGACCTTTCTGCGTTTTAATAAATCAGTCATTTGATGAAGGTATTTTTCCTGACCAACTTAAAAAAGCTATAATAAAACCATTATTTAAGAAAGGCTCCAAAACAGACCCAAATAACTACCGGCCAATAGCTCTTCTCCCAACATCCTCAAAAATTTTCGAAAAGGCTATGTGCGACCGAGTATATAATTATTGCGAAAGATTTGAAATCTTTGATGAAGGTCAAAATGGATTTCGGAAACATCGGTCAACAACTCTAGCTACCTATAAATACATGCAAGAAGTAGTTAATGTTATTAATGAGAAAAAATATGCCGTTGGTATACTAGTGGATATGACCAAGGCTTATGATAAAGTCCAATTTAAAATCCTACTAGATAAACTTTACGGCATAGGAATTCGCGGAAATACCTATAAGTGGTTTGTCTCATACTTAAAAGATAGGGAACAATATGTGCAAATAGAGCATTTCAGTCACGACCAAAAACAAATACTACAAGTAAGGTCTGATAAGAAAATAATAAATGCATCAATTCCGCAGGGCAGTGTCCTTGGATGTCCCCTATTCCTCATCTTCATCAACGACCTTCCCAAAATTATGGACGAACCTTGTGTGCTATTCGCTGATGATATTTCCCTGCTAACCACATGCCAAGACAATAGTCAAATTAACGAACAATTAAACTCTATATTAAATAAAACAACAAAATGGATGGATGATCACAACCTTGAGATTAATTATAAAAAGACAAAACTAATGACTTTCTACCCCCCACAAAAATCACCTTTACCAATCAACTTCACAACAAACGGCATAAAATTAGAAGTAGTTAATGAATTTACACTACTAGGACTTACAATAGACTCACATATTTCTTGGAAACCTCATGTAAAAAGAATACGAGCTAAGTTGTCTAAATTTACTTATGCACTACGAGAAGTAAAAAAAACCACTGATTTACAAACTGCTTTAACCACCTACTACGCCTATGCTCATTCTTGGCTCAGTTATGGCATTATAATGTGGGGAAACAGCACAGACTCACAAACACTTCTCATTCTGCAAAAGAAACTAATCCGTATCATTGTAAACATTGACCAAACAGATAGTTGTAAGCCCTTTTTTATAAAGCACAAAATACTTACCTTACCATCTCTCTATATACTGGAAATATGTAAATTTGTTAGGAAATATAAAAACTTTTTTATTACCCGCGGTGAAAAACATAGCGAACGATCTATTAGATTTAAGAATATGATAATGTTACCGTCATCGCGCATGAAAATGCACTCAAATAGCCCCTACGTTATGTCTATAAAAATATTTAATAAACTACCAGACGCACTAAAGGATGAAACTTGCAATATAAAATTTACAAATAAACTCAAGCAAATACTAATTAAAAAAGCATATTACACCATAAACGAATACTTAGATGATAAAAAAATTATTTAATTCAAACTGACACCATACACCTGCCTTTGAAGTTGGTTAAAATTGACATTTATAAGTATTTACACGCGACAATTGAAATTAATAAAATTATTCTAAACAATTTTTAACATTAAGTACATATTATTATTTTAATTATTCCTAACTATGATTGTTTATTAATGTTTAGTTTTAAGTTTTCATTTTTGCTGTGCCCTACAGGGTCCATAATTGTACCTAGCTATATGCATTATTATTTGGTAAGACCTGTATTGACATTATGGAATGCAAATTCGCCACCCCCGACCTGTCGCCGCGCGTCACTGACTGGCGCGTTGTGGAGGAGGTGGAGACCTACTCCGACCACCGGTATATCCGTGCAGGCCTGGGTGTCACCACCGAACAGACCTGCCGACATAGACGACGAGGCCGAGTGGTTCCGGGAGGCCATGTCGGAGATCTGCGACATGGCCATGCCCCGGGTCCGGCAAGGACGCGCCCGGCGTCAGCTGTACTGGTGGTCGCGCGAGCTAGCAGCGCTTCGGGAAGCGTGCGTTGCCGCGCGCCGCCGGTACACGAGATTCCGCAGGCGCCGCACCCGACCTCCGGATGCGGCAGCCGTAGAGGCGGAGCTGTACGAGGACTACAGGGCAGCGAAGACCGTCCTCCGCGACGCGATCTGGCGGGCCAAGGAATTGGCCCACGAGGAGATGCTGGGGACTCTGGACGGGGACCCATGGGGCCGCCCCTACAAGTGGGTGCGAGAAAGGCTCCGCCCCTGGGCTCCCCCGTTAACACAGAGTCTCCGGCCTCAGTTCGTGGAGGACGTGGTGAGCGCCCTGTTCCCTTCGCGAGGGGAGGAGTATGCTCCCCCGCCCATGGCTCCGTCTCCGACGGAATCTGAGGAAGAAGCTGACGCAAACGCGGACCACAGCGACGACGACGTCTACGATGCTCCAGAGGTGACCGAGGTAGATCTGAGAGTGGCGGTACAGCGGCTCAAGGCCAAAAATACCGCCCCAGGACCCGACGGCCTGCCGGGGAAAGCCTGGGTCCTGGCCTTCGGGACTCTCGGTCCTCGACTGGGGGGGCTTTTGAGCGCGTGCTTGGCGCGTGGAGGCGCAGCGCCGGGGCATAACCCCGCTGCCTCGAGAAGTCGAGGCGCGGCGGGAAGAGCTCCGGCGCGATCTCAGGGCAGTATGGAGGGGACGACTGTCAAGACCGAAGGCCGGGCACGCCGCAATTGCGGCGGTAAGACCCCTCTTTGAAGAGTGGCTGGAGAGAAGTCATGGCGTCCTGACCTACCGCTTTATGCAGGTCCTCACCGGACACGGAAGTTTCGGGAGGTACCTGTGGCTGATGCGAAAGGAGGAGACGCCTGGGTGTCACCACTGCGAAGATCGCCCGGAGGACACGGTGGAGCATACGGTGCAAGACTGCCCAGCTTGGGCGGAGCACCGACGTGTCCTCACGGCTGCGATAGGCGGAGACCTCTCGCGCCCAGCATTGGTTGCGGCCATGCTTCGGGGCGAGACGGAGTGGGAAGCGGTCAGCTCCTTCTGCGAGGCAGTAATGCTCGTAAAGGAGGAGGCTGGCCGCGAGCGAGAGAGGACAGCGTCCTCCCTCCGCCCCACCCGCGGTGGTGGACGCCCACGGCGACGGACGTCGCGCGACGATCTCCGGCCACCGTAGGCGCGGGCATGCGGGCAGCGAGTAAAGGGCAACTCGCTGCCCGACCATGGACCATGCCCGGGTCGACGGCGCGTTGTGTCCCACGCGCGCCTCAAAGAGCGTCAGCATAATGACGGGGCCCCCTCTCAGAGGGCCAAAGCCTGCCGGGGTCGCGGGATTATTTCCTTACCGTGACCCCGGTACATAAAGGGCTATTGAAGGACACCGTGGATTTTAGTCAGTACAAGTCTGACAGTCCCTCCCGCCCTGCCCGGGGTGGGAGGACTCATTTGATGATTTTACCACGTTAAAAAAAAAAAAAAAAAGACCCAAAAATATTAATAAAAAACTCTTTTAACTTTGTACGCAAGCCTCTAACGTTTTGGTACAATAAATCTAACGAGCACTTGTGCTTCTTGCCACTAGCTTGGACCACTTTCACACCATTCGAACACGTTATTCCTAACGTTCGCGAATGAGAACTATTTAGATCACTGGTATCGGTGACATCCCTTGCAAAATAGCACGCAGTATTAGTGTACCGACATCGACACTGTGAATCATTCCCATTTTGTCGTACGGTACGGTGTTCACTGCGAGCAACTTCCAACGACTGTTGATGCGCCGTCGCCGCCGGTGTGAATCTCGCAGCTCGTGTCCCCCCGCTCTGCGCGGGGACGCCTCGGAAACCAGTCAGATAACTTCACTCCTGCGGGCCACGCCGTCGGCGAGTTTATGCATTCATTTAAGCTCTCAGGAAAGGCGATTACGAAAGCAGCGTGCCTAGTAGTTTTAATTAAACGTTTCTCCACAATATATTCATCACAATCTTGGAGCTTTTTCAAATAGGCGAGCACGTTTTGCTCCGTTGTCTCCGGCCTAAAGGACCAAGCCTGTAAATATTTGAGCTTTTCCACAGTTTTAAGCACGTCATCCTCTTGCCCACTACCAGTAACCACTCGCCGTTTCGAATTACGTGCTCTGCGCGCCGGTTGCCACCCTTCATCAGGGGTAATGTTTTCGTAGCAATTATCTCCTGTGGCTAGTGTACACATTTCCGCTGAATTCGTGGCCCGACACTCAATCGATGATAAAGGTGCTGTTGCGGGTAGATGGGGATTTGCAGTCATAACCGTCACCGATGATTATTTTGGACAAGACGTTGTTCGCAACAGCTACGTTACCATTGTCTTTTGATTTAACAGTGGCTGCCTTTACAGCAGCGGCTGCATATCCACTTTTGGCTTTAGCGCTAGAATTTACTCGCGCTTGACGCATAGGGCGCTGCGTAGTCGTTGGAAGCGCTGGTTGCTCTTGACCGCTGTCCACTGCATCCAATAGTTTCGGAGAGACAGTTTTTGGTGTACCCTCAATAGCCAATGTTAACAGCTTCAAGGATTCCTCTTGCTTGATTATAATGGTGCTTTGCTCAGTAATTTTGCACTCGAGAGCACTGATTTTTGTCGCGAGATCACTAACGACTTTATGTAGATCGCGCACTACACTTTCGAGGGCCTTCTGGGCCATGATTATATTTTTAAAATACGCAAAAGCTGGGAGCAGCAGTTCGCTCGTCAGTGACGGTAACTGTTGACAATTGTCTCCAAGATGTTTGATAGTTTCATTATTGTAACTGAAACAATAAATCAGAATACTGCATATTTTAATAATCGCCTGACAAAGATAGAACTGCTACTGAAAGATTTATCTACTAAGCAAAACGATTAGATTTTCTTAACTTACCTTACGGGATTATTTTCTGTATTTACAAGCAGTTTTCGTACTATCTTTGCTAGGCTAAGTGAACTCGAAACAGCATTAGCGTTAAGTAAATTATCGATACTACATCAATCAATTGTGAACTCTACAGAATTATTGAATCATATAAAATTGATTTCTAACTCAGGAAACTTAGTGTATCCTCCACTGGAAATAAATTTATTGAAAATAGAGGAGATCATTTGTGTAAAATCGTTCATTAAAGATAACCAGATCACATTTATAATGGATATTCCACTTACGGATAATTTATCGTATAATTATTTTATAAAAATAATAAATAAAATAAAATTCATTTATTTCGGACATCTTGATCCATATAGTGAGTTAAAATAAAATAAAACCATTAAATTATTAAAATTAACATACAGGTCTACAGATATCCACTGACGGGTACATGCCTATGACAACAATGTCTTATATACGGGCAGTCCATCCGGTCCGCAATCATCGCCAGGACCGCATTGGTGCTGCCCCACACCCTACGCACTAAAGATGCGCCCCACTTGCGCATGGTCGCGTAGAAGCAATCTGTGTGCGCCTCAGAGAACATACCTGAGGCGCTGTAGTAGCGAGGCAGCCGCAATAAAGCCCTGAGCGCGTTGTTGAACTGGACGCGAAGGGCCCCGTATGATGCACGCGTGTACCTCGCCCACAGGCTGCACGTGTAGAGGGACGTGCAGTACGCCCTGAAGAGCGTTATCTTCACCTCCCTCGAACAGCGCGCAAACCTACGTGCGAGCATGTTCGCGCGCACCGACAAGGCCCTTCGCTCCCGCTCCATGTCAGCATTGTCCTTGAGGTCGGTCGTGACTATATGTCCTAGATATTTAAATTGGTCCACCCTCTCAAGTGCAACACCGTTTAGAAAAACGGGTGGATAATAATTTAATGACCGTTTCGTGCCGGCCTCAAAGACCATGCATTGACTTTTGGTCACATTGTACTTTAAACCATGACCAAGGGCATACTCTTCGCAGGTCCGCACCAGCCTTCTCAGACCACAGACCGACGCACTCAGCAGCACCATGTCGTCAGCGTAACTGAGATTGTTAACACAGACTCCACCGATATGGCATCCGACATGCTGCTTGCTGAGCGCAACGATCAAGGCATTCATATATAGGTTAAAGAGGGAGGGGGAAGTCAGCCCCCCCTGCCTCACCCCGCACTCGAGCTTATACGGCTCTGACATTGCACCCGCCCACTTAACGCTGTTGACCTGATGCCTGTACCAATACTTAAAAAGGTTAATAAACTCACGTGGTAAGTTTATTCCCTCGAGCTTAGCCCACAGGATGTCGTAAGACACCAGGTCAAAAGCCCTGGACAGGTCGAGGAAGCAAGCGTGCACAGGCGTTTTTCGGTCTGTATAGTATCTGACGGTATGCTTAAGACACAGTATTGCACTCTCAGTTGACAGTCGAGGTCGAAACCCAAACTGATTGTCGTGCAGGTCTACGTACTTGTCTAACTGTGTATTAAGCAAACCGTCAAAAACCTTTGCAATAATCGTTGCAAGAGAAATCGGCCTGTAGTTACTTTTGTCGTTTAAATCACCCGTTTTATTTTTCACTACAGGGATTACTACGGTTTTCATGAACTCCGATGGTAAGTATGAATGGCGCACGCATAGTGTGTAAAACATTGCCAATACTCTATTTATATGTGGGCCAGCGTGAACCAGATGCTCGATGCTGAGGCCATCGTGGCCTTGGGACTTGCCTTTAGATATGACTTTTATAGCCTGAGCCACATCTTTGGCAACGAAGCAAGTCTGCACGTCCCCGTCTGGCATCTCAACATCAAGCACCTCCTCCACCTGTCCCCTAGGAGACTGTACACGGAAATGGTCCTTAAATATATTGGCAACATCCTCAGGGCCACTCACACCATCTACACTCACCGGTAGTCCAGGCCGAACGTTCACTTTCTTAGTGCTCTTCCAAAAACTACGAAAGTGCCAACTTTTATGTTTTTCAGCAAGGGCGTCCATTTTTATTTGGTCTTGGTGGTTTTGACACCATTTAAGTCGAGACTTGAATATTTTTCGACTTTGGTACATTTCGTCATACACACACCCAGACCTTGGCTTGCCACACATAACCCACACTTGAAACTTTGACCTAGCCTCCCGGTGAGCCCCGCTAACATGCTTATTCCAGCCAGCAATGCGAGCGCCACTCCCGCCTCTAATTTCACGCTTGGTATCGGAGTGTGGTCCCAACAACTCAACATCTATACAAGACCATACCTGTTCTCTACAGAAATGTATAAGTTCGTTATAGAATAGTTCACACGGACTGGCATTAAAATCTCCTAACATAAAAACTGATTCTACGCCGTACTCATCTATTATGGCACTCACCGTCCCTAGACAGTCCGTAAATTCCGGTAGGTTTTCCATCACATTTGTAGGCATGTACACACTCATTACAATCACAGGCCTATCACTTGTTATTATTTTAATTGCACATACACGAGCGTTATCGCATCGTAGGACTGACACATTGAGGAAAACACTGCTCCTCCATAGATAGATAGATAGATAGATAGATGATTTTATTTAGTGCAATGAGACACAAAAAGACAAAACAATAGGTAGGTACATAATATCACATCACAGTAACAAGAAAAAGCAATAGAAAGCATAAATAAAAACAAGTATGACAGATAACAATAAAAAAAAATAAAAAATAAAGATACCTACCTACTGAGATTAACATAAGTAATTCGGACGTGACACAGAAAATGTGCGGTGTGTGTCTCAGGATTGCACCAAATGGGTGTCCAGCTCAGCAATGTGTCAGGTTGATACCTGACGCTGGTATTCTGCTAGACCCCTGCAGTAACATACGGACGCAAAGCAGGCGCGACCACACAGTCATCTAAAATGTGCGGGTGGGCAAGAAAAGCGAACAAAAAAAAAAAAGTTAAAATTCGAACGGTCACGAATTAAATAATTTTCAAAGTAAATTACTGTCGTGTCCACGGACAGCACGGGTGTGTTGCTCAACATGGATGGAGTAGGGTGAAAAACAATAAAAAAGGTAAGTTGAGTTTATAGACCAGATAACTAATCTTACAACAATGAAAGTGAAAGCTAAAAATGTATTTTTTTTTCCTTTTTGTGTGTCTTATTTGTGTATATATATAAATATGTATATGTGTAGATTGTTTTAAATTCATTTAAGTATGTAAATATAAATAAATTGACGAGTAGCTAGTAAGTTTACTCACTTCACTCTTATTCTGCAATTCCTACTATAGTATTGAGGAGTTAGAAATAGTGTCACCTAGTTTTTTCTGCGAGTCAATAAGGAATTTTCGCAAGTGACTTCTAAAGGTGCCAAGAATTTTGATATTTCTAATCGGCGGGGAATATTGTTCCAGCATTTGGATGCAGCGTACCTGAAGCTGCCCCTGAATGCCGCTGTTTTGTGTGGTTCTGTGGAGAGTTGTAGTGAGCACTGCCTGACTGAGCATTCTCGTTTGCTTGCGATCCAGTTCAGTTTGTTATAGAGGTAAGATGGCTGTTTGTACTTTATAACCCCAAAAAGTAGGCACGCTAAGTGTAACTTGCGGCGTGATTTCATCCTAAGGATGGAGTGTTTATTGAGGAAAGGTGTTACGTGACTTCTTGGTGGCATCGAGAAACAGAATCTAGTGCAGGCGTTTTGGACTCTTTGAATCAGTCGCTCAGTTCTTGCTAAGAGACGAGGACCAAAAACTGTATCCGCATAGTTCAAATTTGACAGCACAAGAGACTCAACCAGTTGGATCCGCAGCTCCTCAGACAGAAAAGGTCTTATTTGGTACAGAATCTTGAGCCGGTAAAAAACAGTTACGCACCGATTCTGCCACATGCCTTTCGTACCTTAACTCGGCGTCCATATTCAGCCCCAGATTACGCGCTTCACTTACTCGACTAACCGGCTCGCCCAATAGAGTAACATTGAGTGTTGGGGCACCACACTGGTTTGAGACTTAGTTCCAAACAGCATATATTTCGTTTTGGTAGGATTGAGTACCAAACCATTTTCCTCAGCCCAACATGCTATCCTATTGAGATCATCGTTCAGGTCCTTCAAAGCGCTATTGTAGTCACTGGGCTTGAATGAGATATATACCTGAACGTCATCAGCATAAATGTGGTACCTACATCGCTTAATAGAGTGTATGATATCTGCACAATACAAATAAATATGTTGGGGCCCAGTATTGAGCCTTGTGGAACTCCTCTTTTAACGGAGGCGAGTGTCGAGACAAGAGGTGACCCATTGCTTAGACGTATTTCTACACGCTGCTGACGGTTGTGGAGATAGCTGCGAAACCATTGTATTGTGTTATAGTCAAAACCATAATAATTTAGTTTAGACAAGAACAGATCAATATTAATACAGTCAAAAGCTCGTGAAAAATCAAGCAGAACTAAAAGTGTACACATGCCTTTATCTTGTGCAGACAGAATGTTGTCAGTGACATCAAGAAGAGCCGCAGCCGTACCACGTTGCTTGCGGAAACCAGACTGAAGTTCAGGTAGTATGTTGTTTGACTCTAAAAATTGCGTTAACTGCTGACTCACAGCCTTTTCCGCAATTTTAGATAGACAAAGCAGAATACTAATTGGCCTGAGGTCCTTCAAATCAGCCGGATTCTCTTTTTTGGCAGCGGTCTTACGATTGCAATTTTCCAGGCGTTCGGGAACGTTGCAGAGGCAATTGACCGGTTGACAATATCTGTTATGACTGCTAAGGTATGTGGAAGAGTTAGCATAAGCATATTCAGAGTGATCCTATCACAGCCCTCAGCATTTGATTTCAGCTGTCTAAAATATTGCAAAACTTGATCAGAGCTTACCGGGAGTAAAGCGAAACTGGCATCGCTAAAACGATGGGACTCAAAAAGGTGCTCTGCAATAAATTGCAGGTTGGGTTACCAGGTACACTCAGAAAATGATTATTTATTTGATTTGAATCCCTTAGGTGAGTGGGAAGGTCATCCATTTGCTTACTTGGCATACATCGGTTTTCAAATTTTTTCCACAACCTTTTAGGATCTTTAATTTGATTGTTGATATTGAATTGAAGTATGCAACTTTTTCTCTAAATATTGAACTTGACACAAGAGATTTAAGTTGTTTATAATATGTTTTTTTAGACTCTGATCTTGTCCTGCGATAAATAGCCAGGGCGTTATTCCGTAAATGCATCATGAATTTTATATTGTCAGTTATCCATGGGTGTGAAGGTTCCTTAATTTTACAAGTCTTGAGTGGAGCATGTTTATCAAAATTGCTAAAATGTTTCTATTTAGTTCCTCAACCATGTCGTTCACAGTAGGCAAACTACTAATGTTTTGCCACTGGATGCGCGATAAGTCACTATCTAGTTCTTCTTTGTTTATTTTCTTAATAGGTCTATATGTAACCGAATAAGGTATATACTTATTGCGCTTGATGTTAAACTCACAAACAATTAATGAGTGACCATTTATTGAGCTAAAAGGCTCAACAGATACCCCTCTGTGATTGAGGTTAGTGCATACAAGGTCAATCAACGTTTGGCTGCGGTCTGTGAAATGAGTGGGGGAGCTCACCAGCTGTTTGAGGCTAAGACTATTCAAAAACTCACCTACTTTTTTAGATTGCGCGGTATTATTTAGTAGGTTTACATTAAAATCACCGAGTAGAATATAATGGTCACATTTAACTAGAGAGCTAATGGATTCGGTAATGCCATCAAGAAACAGGTCTAAATCGAAACGCGGGGGTCGATATGCTGTACCAATCGCAATTTTTTTTCCATTGAGTGTAAAGGTTATCCACATTTGTTCAACGTTACCGTATCTAAGGTCTATTGGCGTGGGCCAGGTGCGAGCGGTCATGCCACATTTGAGGTAGAAGCCCACACCACCTCCCCGACCGCCATGTACACTCAGCGGCCGAGGAGTGTGTCGCAGGCGGTAGCCCGGCACAGACGGTGCGCGCCCCTCCTCACCCGGTCGCAGCCAAGTTTCATTGACTGCTAGCACATCGAAAGAATGCCTTTTCACGGCTTCTATGAAATCGTCATGGTTAGTGCCAAGGGAACCCACATTTATCAAACCAATCTTTAAATATTTTTCAAGCATGGTAATTGTGAAAAAATATATATACATAAATAGTAGTACAAGATCGCAGTATGTAATATATAACGTGTTCATTTTCGATAAGCGAACAGAGAGAACCACTTAATCTAATCACACAGAGTAAGAAAAGTAGTTCTTTAATGTGAGCAACTACAACTACAAGATGTAATTTATAATAGTAACTCAGGTGAAAAAATACACGAAGTGTGAGTGAATATAAAATGCGAGTAATAATGACTTTGTAAATAATAACAGATACGAGTTTAAATAATAATTGTGTAGATGTCATTTTAATTAATATAATTTTAGAAGTGTATTTTGTGTCAATAATATTTTTAAAATAACTGTTAAAATTATCATACTATTGTGATTGTAAATAATAATAACTGTAAAAAATAATTGTATAAAAGTCATTTTAAATAGGATTTATAAGTGTATATGTAAATAAGTATGTTGAATTTGTAAAAAAACATAGTTTTGTGTTTAAGCAATATCATAATAACATACACGAATGTTTCCATAAATAAGTAATTTAAACACCTGGCCTTTAATGTTATTATATAAATGTAAGGCACTGTTAAAAGGTAAAATTTGTTATGAGACTGTCCATCTATAATATAAAAGCAACTTTGGTAAAAAATAATAACAACGGAGTTTTTAAAGTGTAGTGGCCATGATTGTCGCTGAGAATCTATTATTATCAATGATGCGTAATATTTAAAAAGGAATTCGATATAATATCTATTCGTTATCTGTACCGGAGACACACACCGCTTTGTGACAAAATCAATTATCTTACTATAATACAATACATATGAAATTAGTTTACGACATGCAAAACAAAAACAAAAAGAGGAGAAAACAAAACTGACAACAAGTGATACATAAAAAATAACGAGAGGACTCGGTCGCTTGTTTATACTACAGTACCAACGGATATAATACCAAAAATTCGACAGATCGAGGGTATAGTGCTCAAACCCAATAAGTACGAAATTGACACTTTTGAGATATTTAATATTTAAGTTTTAAGGACATAAATACCTATGATATTCAAATAATGTCGGTATAATGAGTATTTGTGGTAAAAGTGGATACGTTGAATTAGTGTAAAACAGTACTTTTGAGTTTCTGAGGTAGTCCATTTTGTCATAATAAAAATTTAAGTTGCAAAGGGTACCGACTTATTGGGTTTTAGATCTAGAGAAATCAAACTTAATATGTACTTCGAACATGTTTTTTTTTTTGAAGAATCGCAAAAAAAATCAGGAGAAATCACTCTTTGTCACTTTCGAAAGCTGTCGGTTTGGTGTACGTCTTCATACCACACATCCATCCATGAAATTCCTCTGGTATGATCAGTTTTCCGAGAGATATTTTTTTAGCAAGGCTAAGTGGTATGGCGACCTCCCCAATGGCGTCAGAGTAAAATGTTGCGCTGACGACATGCTCGTCCTGGCATCCTCGACAGCCGGTGGAACTTCAGGGAGCACTTCCTGCATCCGGCCCCAAAACTGAACCGGGCAGAAGCCGCCCTCAGGTGACTCCTGCCTAATCTCAGCGGGCCAAACGCCTCCTGCCGTAGGCTGTACGCCGGTGTCGTGAGGTCCATGGCAATCTACGGGGCCCCTGTGTGGGCCCTGAGCACCCGGACACGACCACTAAAGTTGGTCGCATGCCAGAGGGTCATGGCTATCCGGATGAGCCAGGGATACCGCACGATCACCGGCGAATCTTTCCTGTCCTGGACGGACACGGAAGTTTCGGGAGGTACCTGTGTCTGATAGGGAAGGAGGAAACACCCGGGTGTCACCACTGCGAGGATCGGCCGGAGGACACAGTAAAGCATACAGTAAAAGACTGCCCCGCTTGGGCAGAGCACCGACGTGTCCTCACGGCGACGATAGGCAGAGACCTCTAGCGCCCGGCATTGTTCGCGGTCATGCTGCAGGGCGAGACGGAGTGGGAAGCGGTCGCCTCCTTCTTCGAAGCACTCAGGCATCAATGCTACGAAAGTACTCGGACATGTCATAATTAAAATATTTTTTTAATTATGACATGTCCGTTACACTTTATATCTATCAATATCTATTGTTTCCTTCACATCCTCTTTTACAATTGTTTTCAAGCTGCTTTAAAACCGGCGTCGTACGGTCCATGGCCCTCTACGGGGCCCCGGTGTGGGCCCTGGGCATCCGGAAGCGACCACTTAAGTTGGTCGCATGCCAGGGGGTCATGGCTATCCGGATGATCTGGGGAGACCGCACGATTGCCGGCGAATCGGCCAACCTCCTTGCCGGATTGCTGCCCTGGGATCTGGAGGCGACTGCCCTCCAGCACGTCTATAAGCGTCGCGTGGAGGCGCAGCGCCGGGGCGTATCCCCGCTGCCTCGAGAAGTCGAGATGCGGCGGGAAGAGCTCCGGCGCGATCTCAGGGCAGTATCGAGGGGACGACTGTCGCGACCGACGGCCAGGCACGCCGCAATTGTGGCGGTAAGACCCCTCTTTGAGGAGTGGCTGGAGAGACGTCATGGCGTCCTCACATTCCACCTGACGCAGGTCCTCACCGGGCACGGATGCTTTGGGAGATACCTGTGTCTGATGGGGAAGGAGGAAACGCCCGAGTGCCACCACAGCGAAGACAGTCTTGCACCGTATGCAGTAGAGCATACGGTGCAAGACTGCTCCGCCTGGGCAGAGCACCGACGTGTCCTCACGGCGGTGATAGGCGGAGACCACTCGCGCCCGGCATTGGTTGCGGCCATGCTGCGGGGCGAGACGGAGAGGGAAGCGGTCGCCTCTTTCTGCGAAGCAGTAATGCTCGTGAAGGAGGAGGCGGGCCGCTTGAGAGAGAGGACAGCGTCCTCCCTCCGCCCCAACCGCAGTGGTAGGCTCCCGCGGCGTGGGACGTCAGCAGACGATCTCCAGCCACCGTAGGCGCGGGCATGCGGGCAGCGAGTAAAGGGCAACTCGCTGCCCGACCATGGACCATGCCCGGGTCGACGGCGCGTTGTGTCCCACGCACGCCTCAAAGAGCGTCAGCATAATGACGGGGCCTCCCTCTCAGAGGGCCAAAGCTTGCCGGGGTCGCGGGACTTTTCCATCACTGTGACCCCGGAACATAAAGGGCTATTGAAGGACACCGTGGATTTTAGTCAGTACAAGTCTGACAGTCCCCCCTGCCCTGCCCGGGGTGGGAGGACTCGTTTGATGATTTTACCACGATAAAAAAAATGCTGCTTTAAAAACGATTTTCTACTCGCATAAGCTTAGTTCGGACTACGCTAGTATTTTAACCAACTTCAAAAAACTATGCTTTAGTTTAGAGTATTATCGTACTAAATAAAAGAACTTCGATAACAATACACGCGATGCAAATGCGCCTCGCAAACTGACAACAGTAATGCTAGAAGTTCATAGGTCCAATTGATTTATATTGGGTTCTTCTTCGACCAAAGTATCAAGAAAGTTAGTTGACGATGAGAGCTAATACAATATAACTAAACATAACTTGTTACTTTTGAAACATAATCGAACAGTAAAACCGTGGTAAAACCCAACAAATACATTTGTTTTGATTTAACTTTTGGTTTTGTTTGTTTTTTTAATGTACGTATTTGAAGGTAAAACCCGATAAATACAAATAGTGATTATTGCCTCGAAACAGTTGGATCATTTTAGTTAAAATTGTTGAACTCTCAATACCAATAAAAAGCTTTATGTGGTTTAAGCGTGAAACAAAAATATTATGTTACAAGATAACACGCTTTATAGGGTACCAGTTTTTAAGTCTTGGCCAAACGTGGTGACTTTATTGGGTTATTACCTTCAGTAACTTTCTTTCTGCTGCGAATTCAACTTATTGGATTAGACCACTGGAAAGAGCGTCAAAAATGCATTAAGATGTACTAATAAAACGATTTTTGATTTTTCGGCACTTATCGGGTTTGAACACTATACCCTCGAGATATCGTCTTGGCATCTTATTCGTTCCACCTTCTGGCGGTCTTCTCGACGAGCGAAGATCTTCCCTTCCCTTGTCCAGACGTACCTCCAGTTGTGTTTACTACCAGCCTGACGAGCGTGGTAGAATAGCTGACGATTTATCCGAGTGAGACGTTCGTTTATGTAGACACGATGCGACTGCCCACTGTTTATGTCGAGGTCGTCTGTACTCAGACCGCGGCGCACACGAGCCGCGCGCAGTAGTGCGTCACGCGTTGCCCGCCTTGCGAAGCGCACGGATATACTACGCGGCCGCTGCGCAGCGGGACGGCAGAGATGGAACCGTCTGAAGTCTCGACCTGATTTCGACGAGTGGATCCGACTCGCTCAGCATGGACTACATCCCAATCGTTTAAGTCTACTCCTAATTTTATAGAAACAACCTTGACAATATGAATGGCGCTCTCGTCTTTGCCCTCAGGAATGCCGGTTATATCGATGTCGTTGAGCAGTAGCTCCTGGTCACGTTCGTTCAGTTGGCATTTTAGCTCTGCTATGGTGTTTTCCAGTGGGTCCCTATCTGATGGCATAACTTTTTGCTCCAGTTTAAGTTCCAGAGCGCTCACTCGCACCTCAAAGCCATCCATCCGCTCATCCGAAGATTTAAGGGATTGCTTGAGCTGAGCCATTTCCGCTCGCAACTGCTGGAATTCATTGTGCATGAGGCGAAACTCTGCACGAAGCTCCTCCTTGAACAGCCGCAGCTCATCCGCCAAGTCAGGTGAGAAATGTATTGTGGCGTCAAGCGCAGTGCAGTTCAGTGCGCTAGTGTCCATGAGCTCTTCGGAGCTGTATTCCTCCGCCTGGACTAGATCCGCCTTGCCTCGAACAGGTGTCTCCGCCCTGTTATCCCTGACCACATTTTTACAACATTCCGGACAGCGCCAAGTGACCGGAATATTACCCGTACCAGGGAGGCCAACACAATGCCGATGATAGAAAGCATTACACCGATTGCATTTAGCGGCATCTAGCGGCGATAAAAATTTGGCGCAACCACCACATTTCGTTGCAGGCATGTTGTCCTTCGTCAAGCAAGGAACACTGTTAACGATTCGAGACAGCGACTCCAATTAGAATCAATAGATGGCGCTGTTTCGATATAATTGTTATGTGGTTTTATGGGAGTCTATGGTTTACAAACACCGTAAGTTGAGACAGAGTTATGAAGATTATGGTGCACACTCCCTAGCGACACTTTTTATGTTGATATTTAGTCCACTGACTATAATTTTATTAAATATTTTTAAGGTGAAGGGTAGATTTTAGGCACTGTGTATAGTTTTTAAGTTAAAATAGCTTTTATAATGTTTACACTGCACTTGCACACTGGATAACGTTTTGTGATATATAACACTGTATGCTCAAACTTTTTGTAATATATTTTTCTAGTTTTGATGGGTTTTGTTTATTTTTTAAATTCAGACAACTGTGAGGAGCACTGACCAACTCAACGTCCGTGACCATAGGAGGGCGACACCCCCGAACGGCCTTCCACGTGATATTCCCGCCGAAGTGTCCACTGCCGAGGTACCTGTATATCCAAACTCACTGTCGACGGAGCTCAGGTAGGGCACCTCATCCGGTAGAAGCCATGTTTCCTGCAGGGCGATCACATCACAAGAGCGGCACAGCTCCCTGACACCGTCAACAGAACGTTTAATATTCTTACAATTAAAACTTGCTAATCTATAAGGGCGTTTATCCATCCTTGTTGTTAGTTGAACCGGATCCAGAAATCACTCTGTTCATACTTTTGTGATTAACATTCACAAATCTCCTGAAAATTATGCCTTCAGGCCACAGCTTTTCATCCAGAAACATAGATAATTTTGCCTCAGATACGAAGAATTTAAACGCACTGTGATCTGTTTTCTTTTTCATATTGATTTTCTGTAGCGACACAGATTCATGTGTTTTCGAGTGAATATATTTAATAATATCCTCTTTCGTAGTTTCGCTGTGAACATTCGTAATAAACACAGGTACTTTCCTTTCAGCGGCCCTAAAGTTAAACTCCAAGTCTCTCGCCACACCCGACTTGCCTGAGTAACGATATTTCGATTGTTTCCGGCGCCGTTCTACTTTTTGCCACCCAACATTATCATCATTCATAGGACTAGATACGGCGTTTAATACAATGTCGATATTTCGTCCGTCACTAGCAAAACCGTTATCGCTCGCTACGACGTCATCCGTGTTGCCAGTCGCCGATCGTCTCCGTCTTGCTAAATAACGGTCGTCATATTTTACATCTACCCTCCGTATTTCTTTGTACCGATTCTGTATGCCACTCTCATCAGGATTATTCACTGATGTTTTATTATTATCATACGGTTCATTTACTGTGGAGTTATGATGATGCGACAAGCTTTCTGGTCCACTATCCATTACCCAGGCACCTCTTCTCATGTTTACCTTACACACCGACGCTACAGATGTCGGCGGTAACGAATCGTTTTTGAATTGTAAAAATTCCGATTTTAATTCTTTCAATTGTTTTAGTGTAGCATAAGTTGATTTAAATTCTTCCATTTCATTTTAAGTTATATTCCTTACCGATTTTTCATGAATCCGAAAATAAAACCTTGGCCATTATTCCAAAATACCTTCTGGCGAAAGGAATGAAATACTTACCGCTAGTAAAACCATGACGACAACGGCCATTCTCCAAATAGGTGTTATTTGCCTAATTACCGTGCCCTTTTTGAATTTCACTGATATGACGTTAAACATATTAGAATATGAAACACAGCAAAGATAGGAATTCAATAGTTATTTCGGCATTTTACTATTACTGGTGGTTTTCTAGATAATGAGATTTAAAAAAAAGATTGGGTATGGTAATTAGACAAGTTGAATATTTGATGCTACGGTAATTAGAAAATATTTTGTATCTCCATACTTGTATCTTTATTTTCTTTCAATTGCTCAATATTGCTTAATAATGAGAAAGTACTAGTAGAAGAAGATGAGAGCTCTCATCTTCTTCTACTTTGGACGCGGAGTTGATGCTATTAAGGTAGGTATGGAAGTGTTGGCATCACCTCCAAACTCCTAAGAACTGCGAGTTAACCTGTGCTCGGCGAGCTTAAGAGGCTGTTCAACTTCGTCAAAGCCAGTGGGAATACCTTAGAGGCGTAGAACAGGGGCGTGTTGACATTGTTTTTCAAGAAAGGAGACAAAAATCACCTCAAAAACTATAGACTAATCCCGTTCCTGTGTCACGTCTACAAGCTGTTTTCGAGGGTCGTCACAGATCGGCTTTCCGCTAGATTTGACGTTTTCCAGCCACCGGAGCAGGCTGGGTTTTGCAAAGGCTATAGCACCTTAAACCACATACATACAGTGCGGCAGGTTATACAGAAGACAGAGGAGTATAACCGGCCGCTGTGTCTATATAGCCTTTGTGGACTACAAAAAAGCCTTCGATTCCATCGAAACCTGGGCTGTTCTGGAATCTTTTTTGCAGCGATGCCAAGTCATTTGGCGGTACATAAAGGTGCTAAGGAACCTATATTATAGCATAGCGTCGATGTCGGTCCAAGTACAAAACCACCATCCAGCTGCTAAGAGGTGTGAACCAGGGAGTTGTAATATCCCCTAACTAAACTGTTTACCAACGCGCTTGAGGATTTGTTCAAGAAGCTAGACTGGAACGGACTGGGCATCAAGTCAACGGTGAATACCTAATGCACCTTCGTTTTGCCGACGATATAGTTATTATGGCGAAATCGCTGCAAGACCTGCTGAACAGTCTCAATGCTGCCTCGAGACGTGTGGGTTTCGGGATGAACCTGGACAAGACCAAGAAATGACAATGTCATCTCAGAACCAATTTCTGTCGAAGGTATAACACTCGAAGTTGTCCAAGAATACATCTACCTCGGGCAGGTATAGGAGCCTAAACGTGTAACATGTCAGTCAAGCTGGCCCACCGACTTCATGTCACGCAGCTATGAAAAGGTCTATGCTTGGGGTCTCACTAAGGGATAAAATCTGGAATGAGGTACGGCAAAACACCAAAATTACAGATATTTTCCAAATCTGCAGCAAGTTGCAGTGGCAGTGGGCTGGTCGCGTCTGTCTCGATAGGAGGAGTAGGATGGTTCTTGAATGGAGACCGCGTGTACGTAAGCGTAGTGTGGGACCCCCCCCCCCCCCGGCAAGATGGACCGATGACCTGAAAAAGGTGGCTGGCAGTAGCTGGATGAAAAAAGCAGGATATCGTGCGCTGGGGATTGCAATAGGCTGAGATAATGAATGGTGTTGACAGAGTTTCAAGAGGATCTGACATGCTGTTATCAAGCGCGTCTAGATCTATGACTACTTCTTCAAGTTTCCCTTTTCCTTTTGTCTTTTATTACTCTCTACTTTGATTTTTCTGTATAAGTTTTTCATACAACGGTAATTATTAACACATGGTAATTAGTATACGCTAGTTAGAAAACGATAGACCTTCTTCAAAATTTCGAAAACCATCACAGCCTGCAAATATTGGCTTATCATAACATACGTAAGCCATAGTACTGTTTCATTTACATAATCAACTAGGGTCTAACTTAAAAAATCAAGTATTTAAATAAGTATAACGGTAATTAGAAATTTTTTGAACCAAGGGCTACGAAAATTATATACTCAAGTGCTTCGTTGGCGCTACAGTAACGTTTGAGACGTACGACTGCTAATGGGCTGCAGCACACCCTGAGGACATTCGACGCGTGCGGTACTGATGTGCCAAATACCGTTATTTAGGCATGTGCACCCGAGAACAGATAATGTCACGGTAATTATAACTTTCTATCGGACACGCGGTTATTCAATTATAATTATTTATAGACTGGTTCTATTGAGTCCATATTTTGGTAGGTGATACACGTTGCTTCGTGTTGTTTAAAACGTTGAATGGATCAAAGTTAATCTGCAGATTTGAGAAATTACAAGCAAGTTTTAACATTAAGTTGGAGTGCGGACACCGGACAGGCCTCGGTAATTAGAAAATAGTGCTTTTTCGAACAGAGATTCAATTAATTTGGGCTTACTAGTTTAAAACAGAACCCAATATTTTGTATACAGCTAGATACGGTCGTAATCTAACATATAAAAAAAAACCACGCTTGAGTATGATCATATTACTTGCAACCGGAGAATGGCCGACAACTCTCTGCGGTTTTGGGGGGGGTTTGTGTTTGCAGATTTATGTTTTGGTTTCCGACGACACGCTTTGCTTGCTTACTGGCTTGGCTTGGTTTTGTAGACGCAAACCTACCCTGCCTCCTCCTTCAGAGGTGGCAGGGTGCGTGGTCTTGAGGGAGAGCGCAACGGTCGTGTGGATCCTCAAGGCAAGTCTGGTGATGTTCCTTCTTGAGGTTGCCCCCTGTTCTTGGTCTAATTCCATATGAACTAGACATAACAGAAATCACCAGGCGTCTAACCTCAGGGGTGGCGAGGTCATGCCCCTGGGGGTCCACCATCAAACAAGAGTAGATGATGGATAGCAATGACCTCCCGCGTGTTTGTGCCGTGCGCGGGGACCCGTACGGAGGGATGAAGGGATCCTGGTGGTTGAGTGGAGCAGGCTGCACACAACACACCACTTTGGCCTGGATTTCCTCTTACACGGGAGGTAGTGGGGTAGCTACCCACTTTCAACCGGCTGTGGCATCCCATAAGCGGGATGTTATGCGAAGGTCGGCTTAATGGGGGGGGGCAGCCGGCGTGGCGGGGGTCTCGGAATGAGTTGCGGCATAGTCTCGTGTCATATACAGTCCCCTGATCTTTCGTCGCGTGCGGGCTCGTCAACTTCCCACTAGGCTGATCCTATACCGAAGGAGTAGCTCTGGCGATCGCTCGTTGAACGAGCGACGTCCCCGACTGAGGGCTCCGTGGTGGGTGGAGAGCTCCAACGGTGAATTGAAAAACAAACAATAAATGGATAAAGAGACCGATTATAAAAAAACAAAACCACAAGCTGCGTCCCGCTCGTCGGATGCGCTTGAAACCAACAAACCAAGGGCTGCGTCTTCAGATGCGCCATCGTCATCTAACTTAAGGGCTGCATCCCAGGATGCGCCTAAGCGGCAATTACCCAAGCCCGCACTGAAGAAACAGAAGCGCTCGGCTGCATCCAAGGATGCGATGAGGAAGGCAACCGTAAGGGATGCGCCACAACAGGCTGCGTTCCGAGCGATCCCAACCTCATCTGCGTCCACGGATGCGCCTGCGCCTTCTAACATAACCCTGACTGAAAGGCCAAGGACAGCACTCGCTCATGGCGACTCGAGGAGTACTGCAAAAGTAGATGCGCCCAAAACACGGGCTGCGTCAACGGCTGCGGTCTCTGAGAGGGACCTGACGACTTTGCCCAAAGCCCCGCCGGCAGAGGTATCTAACAACCAACCCGAAATAACCACCGAAAAGAAGACATCCCTCAAGGCAGTGTCGGCTACGGATGAGATGCCAAAGGACGAGACTGCCACCGGCGGTAAGCGCAAGCGTAGCGCGAGGCCAAGAGGGAAAAAAACCAAAGCAACCGGGAAAGAACAACAGGACAGGCCGCAGAAGCGTTCGCGTCCCGAAGATACCGTCACACCAACCGGGGTTAGCAAGAAGAGCAAGCCTGCCCGCTCCCGTATGGCTGACGGAACTTTGGTGAGCTACGCTGAAGCGGCTGCGTCCTTCAGAAGCAACGAGCTATGCGTTGCCGTCATGACCGAGCCCTTCTCGGAAATGACGCAGGAGCAAGCGGAGGGGATCCGGCTGGTAATAGAAAACCAGCTCCGGGCTCTGCTAAAAGCTCCTGAACCAACTGAAACAACCCAAAGTACCGCGATCCATTTTAGAGGCCGGGCCCATTTCGCTGAAGGCGTCCTTAAGACATGGTGTGAGGATGAATTCACAATGGTCTGGCTCAAAGATGTAGTAAACAACATATCATCCCCGTTACCGGGAACTAAGCTAACCGTTCGGCCTCAAGCCGACATACCTAAGAAGGTAATGTGCATGTTGTTCGTCCCCGAGAATAGCGAGGACACAACAGAGCTACTAAGGATGCTGGCGAGGCAGAACCCAAACCTTAAAATGAACACCTGGACCCTGACACACGAAAGGGCTAGGCAGGAGCCCCCGGGTACCTGTCTATACTTCCGTGTGCCGGAGGCCATGGTTAAAACTATAAAGGACCAGCAACGGCGAGTATACTACCTCATGGGCAGTATATACATCCGCTTCCTGGAGGAGGGTGGTACCAGGGAGAAGGACGCCGATCCAACATCAGGACCAACAATAGAAACAGCCACGAGACGATGCGACGGAGACTGTTGGGGAGGCGATGGAGCTCGCGACCTCCATGGCAGCGCTGGAGGTTCTCTCAGCAGCGGGTTCAACGAGGGATCCACCCTCGTCCGGTTTGACTTCGGACGAGGAGTGCTTTCCGTCAGAGGAGAGAAGTGAGGGCGAGGACAGCAGCCTCTGCTCCTCTCCTTTGCGGGACTAAGATCCTACAAACCAATCTCCAGCACAGCCAATCTGTGACGGCTACCTTGCGCAGAGTGTTGGAGAACCAACAAGAAAAGACCATCGCCCTCATCCAAGAGCCGTGGATAAGGAGCGGCAGAATATGCGGTTTGAGCAGTATCGGGGGTAAGTTACTGCTAGACACCTCCGCCAATAACCCGCGCACCTGCATATTTATTCCAAAACATGTACCTAACCTGTTAATTAATGAATTCTGTTCAAGGGATCTGACAGCAGTCAGACTTTTTAGAACGGAACAGAAACTCCCGGACATTGTACTAGCCTCGGCATACCTGCCAGGCGATGAGGACGTGCCTCTGCCAGAGCTCGTCTCGCTGGTTGAGTACTGTGGAAAGGAGAAACTGGAACTTATCATCGCGACGGACTCCAACGCGCATCACACGCTCTGGGGTAATGTCAAAACCAACACCCGAGGTGAGGAAATGCTTGATTTCATTCTTAGTAACAATCTTGTTTTACTCAATAAGGGCTCCGAACCTACCTTCATAAACGCAAGATCACAAACAATTATAGACTTAACTGTAGCAACTATAGGCATTTCAAACTCCATACAGGACTGGCATGTGTCCACTGAGCTATCATGCTCTGACCATAGATGGATTCGATATACCATTAACTTCAACCTAACCAAACCACAACCAAGAAGGGTTCCTCGTAATACAGACCAAGCCAGGTTCACTAAACTCGTCGAGGCTGAACTAGGCAGGTTACCCGCCCTTCCGGCTAAAATACCAGTAACCAATTTAGACGAACATGTAAACAAAATCACATCCATCCTTCTATCTAGCTATGAACAGTCTTGTCCCCTCACGGTACCTAGGCAGGGAGCTCGACATTCCTGGTGGAGTCCAGAACTGGAAAGACACCGACACAAGCTGAGAAGACTGTTCAACAGAGCTAGGAACACACGATCGCCAGTAGACTGGGACCGCTATACAACAGCTCGTAAAACATATAAAAAACTAATACGCCTCAGAGGGAAGAACAGTTGGAGGCGGTTCTGTACTAACATTGAAAGTAACAACCAGGCAATGAGGGTCAAAACCTGTCTTGCTCAAGAGACAGACCACTCAATAGGATGCCTGAAAAAGCCAGATAACACATACACAACAAATGATGCTGAGACAAGCGAACTACTTCTAACCACCCACTTCCCAGGATGCCAGATTGCCACCCAGCAGAGCTGGGATTCACACAGAGAGAGGGCTGCGAATGAAATGGATTGGGAGGTGGCGTTAGAGGTAATCGACAAAGACAAAGTAACGTGGGCAATTAACACCTTCCTACCTTTCAAGGCAGCAGGACTAGACGGTATTTTCCCGGCTCTGCTCAGGTGGAGCCAAGGTTTACTGGCTGACTACCTTGTAAAGGTTTTCAGAGCCTGCCTGGCCCACCGCTACATCCCCTTGAAATGGCGGGAAGTAAAAATAATCTTCATACCGAAACCAGGTAGGGGCGACTACACCCAACCCAAATCCTTCAGACCTATAAGCCTCTCCTCATTCCTCTTGAAGACTCTGGAGAGGCTGGGAGATAGGAAGATTAGGACCCAAATTTCGGTACAACGACCCCTACATCCTAATCAACACGCCTACTGTGCAGGCAAATCAACAGAATCAGCACTCCATAGCGTGGTCTCACGCATAGGAAATGCTCTTAAAGACAAAAACTCAACCCTAGGTGCTTTCATTGATATAGAAGGTGCTTTTGACAAAACCAACTTCGTCAGCATCAAACAGGCACTTGCCACACACGGTGTTGCGCGAACACTCGTAGAATGGATAAACAACATGTTAAAATACCGTGCTATTCAATTTACCGTGAACACCACCACACGAGGTATCGTGAGTAGGGGCTGCCCACAGGGTGGGGTGCTGTCACCACTGCTGTGGAACTTAGTGGTAAATGAGCTCATTGCAGAGCTCAACGCCAGCGGCCTGTACTCGGTGGGATACGCGGACGATATAGCAATTCTAATCTCGGGGAAATTTGAGGGCGTCTTATGCGATCTCATGAGAAAGGCCTTCAAAATAATCGAGTGTTGGTGCACGAAGCACGAACTATCGGTTAACCCCTTAAAAACGGAAATAATAATGTTCACTAACAAGAGAAGTCTTGGACCTCATAGGCTTCCAAAACTCTTAAACACAGAACTAACGCTCAAGGACGAAGTCAAGTACTTGGGGGTGATCCTGGATAGCAAACTGCTCTGGAACAAGCATCTTGACTACAAACTTAATAAAAGCACAATTACACTATATCAATGTAAAAAAATGTTAGGAAAAACATGGGGGCTCTCTCCAAGGATCACTCTGTGGATCTACAAAACGCTGATCAGGCCAATGTTGGCTTATGGTGCTCTAGTCTGGTGGACGAGAACTGAACTCTCGACCACCATTACCAAACTACAACGCTTCCAACGACTGGCCTGTTCGGCTACCACTGGCTGCATGAGAACCACCCCAACAGCAGCCATGGAGATAGCCCTTCAATTAACTCCCCTTGACCTGTACATACAGCAGGAGGCAGCGTTGGCTGCCATCAGGCTAATGCATCTGGGCATATGGGGCAAAAACCTTACCAGTCCACACGCTAAAATCCTGGACCGGGCGATTGAGTACCAGCCTCTCATCGCTGCCCCGTGTGATAGAATACCCAACCAACCGATGTTCAACAAAAACTATACCATACAAACAGTTCAGGAGGAAAGGGACCAGTCAGGAGCCAATGAAGTGCGTATCTACACAGACGGCTCAAAAACACAAAACGGCTCAGGTGCTGGCATACACTCCCTTGATCTCAATATTAACATACACATACCGTTAGGCACTCACAGTTCGATCTTTCAATGTGAATGTGTTGCTCTAACACAAGCCGCAACAGCAGTAAAGCGCTTAGGCATCCGGGACTACGGCATTAAATTCGTATCTGACAGTCTATCTGTGCTCAAAGCTTTAGAAAACAAACAAACTAACAATAAATTAATTCTCGAGTGCCACCAAGCTCTGCAGAGTTTGTCGATGTTCAATCGGATTACTCTCCAGTGGATCAAAGGACACAGCGGATCTTTGGGTAATGATGCAGCAGATGAACTTACGAAGAGAGGCTCTGATATGAAGGTGCTAGGCCCATACCCTCTTTTCCCACTGCCTTTCTCACAATTTCGTGCGTGGATTCGCCAAAGATCGACGGAACTCCATAACAACAGATGGTCACGGGCAACAGACTTAGACAGTCGAAATTGGCTCTGCCGATGGTACACCCGCGATTAACAAAAAAACTCCTCAGCATGAGCAGGAATAACCTTAGAATAATTATAGGAACAATTACGGGCCATAACACACTCAATAAACATCTCTTTAACACAGGTGCCACGGACAGTCCCCTTTGCAGGGGGTGCCTTGACGCCGAGGAATCAGCCGCCCACGTTATCCTGGAATGCGTGGCGGTGGCCTCTCAGCGTGAAGAAATCCTCGGAACAGTGAGGTCGCTCCGCGAAGCCTGTGAAGCTCCCAGGAGGCTTCTGTGCTTCTGGGCGGAGCTAGACTGGCTCTGTTAGCCAGAATCCCCACGCACAACGGACCAAATGGGAGTCTAAGTGCGGAAAAGGGAGTCCTATCATCATCATCATCATCATCATCTCTGCGGGAGATCATTTTTTATGCACTGCTGATAATCAAGCTCTATACTATGAACTTACCTGCATAGAAGAGTTAATGAAGTTCGAAGATGACCACACTTCGTGTAAACAACGTGAGATACAAATTGAGGAAGTCCGGGTCCAGCAAGTCAACGTAGTTAGTTGGCTCCTTTATAGTAGATTGAGAACAACTCTGACAAAGCAATGCGGGGAGGAGATCAGTAAACAACTTGTATTCGGTACTTACCTGGTGACAATGGACGAGCCCTGTGACCTGCAAATTTATGGAATTCACCTTCACCGTCACATCTTCATGGAGTTAGAAGTTGTGGAGAAGATTCCTATTGTCACGTTACCCCAGTTGCACGTGAATGCCAGTCTTTCCAAATCAAGTGTAATTAATATGAAAGGAATCAGTTTAGATGAAGTGAAATATTATGGCCTTTTCGTTAAAACATAGTGAAGTGATCGAAAGCGTTTTGAATGGAAAGAAAGAAGAAAGACTTTAACTTCAGTGAAAATTTAGGATATATCACTCTAGGTTTAATTATTTTTAGTTTTCTTACATTTTTGGTTCATATAACCTGGCTAAAATCGCCTAAATGTCTAGTATATTGGCAAAATTGTCGGATAGATTCTCAAATCGAACCTTCCGATAATTTCGCAATTAGGGTCGGAGGAGTTATGAATACACCTCACCCGTCTGCTCTAGATTAAGCTGAGCACGTATGTTGTGTCTCTACCTTAGTAATAAGAAGCCAATTGCAAACTCAGCGGTCTATGCCCACCGAGGGAGCCTGTATATTTTTAGAATCAGAATAAAGTGGCCTCCAAATCGGCAGTACGTGTTCTCATTTTTCTCCTCAGTCAAATCCTGAGTCAAGTTAATTGTAGTTTAAACAAAGGTTTCTCACGCTTCGAAACCAAAAGTACCTATCCCCAGAAACATACCTATAAAAGCTGTAAAAGTAAAGTTGACAAACTTACATTTGCAGTTAAAGAGCATGTTCTCCGCTACATTTTGTTTAAGAAAATATGATATCCAAGTACATTTTATAAGTTGGTCGACTATTACTCGTAAAGTTGTAAAGCCTACTTAGTCGTGATAATTTTCTTTTAAATTTCGTTATATATACTACTATTGTGAATTTTTTCACACCCCCAAACATAACCGTTTAGCTGGTAGAGGGGGGGGACAGTCGAGTCGAGCAAAATTTAGCACTTTAAAGCTTAATATTTCACAAACTAATTTTTTTACAAAAAAAAATTATAATGGAAACTCTTTTTTTTTTAAAGACCTATTTAATGATACCCCACACTAAGGGGTACGCGAGAAAGAAAAAAACTTTCCCACTTTACGTGTACAGGAGGTACTCTAAAAAGAAATATTTTTCGAGATTTTATTTTACCACTTTTTCGGCACAACAAATCCGTATATTTACACCAAATTACAGCTCTCTAGTACTGTGCGTCTCTGAGCTAAACTGCGGACGGACGGACGGACGGACGGACGGACGGACATAGCGAAACTATAAGGGTTCCTTGTTGACTACGGAACCCTAAAAATTGATACCTATATTTTTTTTTATAGACTTACTTATGGTATGTCACTCCACAATTCTTATTTTTCTTTGCACTTTCTGAAGACACAACTTGGCATTTTTGTTACGCCGCGCACTCACGTTACCTCACTCGCTGTTGTAATCCGACTAAATCAAAGGGGAAACAATTGTGTTCCATTCTCCTCAACACTTTGGGCGTGCTAGTGCGATATCTACCTCTTTTTATTTATAATATCATTGACGTCAAAAGAATGCGACAAAATATTCATGTACAATGTGTGTAATTTGGTTCGAATTCCTCTGCAATTCTGATAGTATATCGATATACTGTTATTGTTCATTATAATAATTAACTAAACTACAAAATTTGTCAACAAGATAGAAAAAAAAAGCGGGTATTCCTAGAAAAATTGGAGCCAGTACGCTGCGATGCAATCTGCGATAGACAATTACGTTGTAAACATGATTCATATTAAGAGCCAGTTTACAAAATTCGAACGCTCGAGTTTAGGTAAAAGACGGGAGCAATGTTCATGTGTGCGTACCTATTCACACATACACAACGCAACCAGTGTAGCGCTAGTGTTGAGTCGGACTAAACAATCTTGAGCCGATATAATTGTATTTATTTATTTATTTTTTTATTGAAAGGAATAGCAAACAGTTACATTATAAGAACTTATAACTAATTTAACTGACTGAATTAGTATTAACAATAATATAACCCACAACGCTATCCACAGGTAGACATAAAAGTTTAAAAGGTAAAAATAGTAATCGCTAGGAGTTTATAATCGCAGTTCGGGCTGTTATAACAATGAGCTTAAATAAAGTTAAAGTGTTGGCAAAGATAAAGAGAGAGGCTACAATGTATGGGGTTTATTTAGTAAAGAGGAGCGAGTGAGGCTTTTAAATCTACTCATTAGACAATTAAAGATATCAATATTCTTAAAATTATTATTATATGAGTCAACCATACGTCGGACAGGTGAGCGTTGGCCAGAATTAGTTCGGCAGTGGTTTAAAGCAAACAGAGTACCTGCACGCACCTGTCGTCTATGGAAGGTTCTAGGTACAGCGTAACAGATCATGTTATTAAGATCTATACAATTAAATTTGTTTCTTACAATTTTATATAAAATAATGGCTTCAAGGTATATTCTACGAGAGCTAAGGGACAAGAGCTTGTACTTGCTGAGTAATTGCGGGTATGATAGGTAGGACTTATGGCATCTGTAGTGCATGGCACGTAAGAATTTGTACTGAACATTTTCAACCATTTCAGCAATGACATATTAAATATAGACACGTCATGAACGAACATCGCGGCGCTTAAAAACGGCGACAATACTAGAACCTACTTATACGCGTGAAGAAAGAGAAAGAAAATATGACACCGTACGGCGCGAGGGAGACGCAACTAAGCGCAATATCAACGCAACGCAAGCCAATTGGCTTGATTTTTTTTTGCCATTTTAGAGTGCGGACAACGTATCTATAGTTTAAATATCATTGCATTTCAGCATATTTATTGTAAAAGGGGTTCCATACTGACACTGCATACTCTAACTGTGAGCGAACTAGGGCCTTATACAAGCATAGATAAGACGAGGTTTTCTTGAAGTCAAGGGTAGAACGCATGATGAAGCCATACATTTTGTAAGCTTTACTAACGATTTTATTAATGTGTGAGTCAAGGCATAGCTTGGAATCGAGTATTACACCGAGATCGCGGATTGAGTCTAATTTTGTGAGAGGCACATGGCAAAGGGTGTACACGAAGTTAATAATCTGTTTGTTTTTAGTAAAAGTAAGGTAATTGCTGTAATTTGTTCCTACCACAGTAGTCTGTTAGTCTGTCCAGGTCTTGCTGTAATAGAATGCAGTCGCTAATGGATTTGATGGATTTAAATATTTTTAGATCATCTGCATACAATAGAAATTTTGTGTTGTGAAAACAATTACCTATGTCATTAATAAATATTATATATAATAACGGCCCTAGGATCGAACCTTGTGGTACCCCGGACGTGACTTCGACAGTTTTAGATCTGTATCCGTTAATTACTACCCTTTGGCAGCGATTTGAGATATATGACGCAAACCACCGCAACAAGTTACCTCGAATTCCGTTGAAGGCTATTTTATCTAGTAACAATTTATGGTCCACCTTGTCAAAGGCCTTGCAAAAATCTGTGTAAACTGCGTCTACTTGCAGGCCATTATCGAGGCTATCAAACAGGATTGGAAGGAATTGTAATGCACTTTGGTTACATTTTTGAAAAAGTTTTTTTTTTTTATTCAGTTTAGACTGTTAAAAGGTATAGAACGGAAAACATCTCACGCGCTGATTGGATAAACATCATGTGCTCGGCGCCGCCATAATTATTTGTTTGATAATTCATTTGGAACCTAAATACGAATATAACCTAAATTACATACATTTTCCGTGTTTTCATATTTTTTATGACCACATTCATAAAAAATATGAAAACACGGAAAACCTTAAACATCATAATTAATAATGATATTAAGTCTATAGACACAGAACGAGCTACTGTAAGACCGACCAATCAAGGATAGCTTTCGGATAATTAAACATTAACTTGCGATAGATTGTAATGTGTCTGTTTAGCTTCGAGATATTACAATCTCCCGAAAATAATACGTTAAATCGTGAGCTGTTTGTTAGGGTTCACAATCTTTCGATGGTTTAAAATCTCCCGAGATAGATTGTAATCTATCGGTATTTGCAATTATACGGTGAGATTTATACAGGCTGCTTAACCCTTGACTGGTCACTTTAAAACATTTAAGTTTTTTAGCGTGTACAGTGGTATCAGGATCGGTTCCGAAAACTGAGCTAGGACATTTGACTTCTACTAAACCTTCACTGCACAATCCATCCGGTGTCGCACCTAAATAAAAATGTTCTTCGTCTATAAAAAGACCACATTTTTCAACGGTTATGTTTTCTTGCACACTAAGTTGAGCTAAAGCCTTTGGTTCGCTGTCCTTACCATGTTTTATTGATGTTATATGGTCTAAATTGTAAGAATATAAAATAGATTTTACCAAAGGAGCAGAGTTTTGGTTTGGTCGTCTTTTGCAAACCTTTCCAAAGCAAGACGCGGTGCGGGCCAAGGAATTGGCCCGCGAGGAGATGCTGGGGACTCTGGACGGGGACCCATCATCATACCTGATGTTGGCCTCCTCCCACAGAACTGCCGCTTTTCGTGGTTGTTTTAAATTCGCCGCCAGTCGCTGTTGGAATGATCTCCCCCCACCTTTTCGTGCTCTAAAATCAGTTGGTGCTTTTAGGATCAATTTTAAACGCTATTTACTCCAACAGCAACTAAGTACCAATTGATAACTCACTGTGTTTTGCACGCAGTTCGCAATGGTGACTGAGGCGACATATTTTTTGGGGATAGTGGACATCTGTATTGTGATGCACAAATATGGACAATTGTACAATCTAGCGACTGTTACTGACTAATCATCTCCATAACGCATTCGTCTTTTCTTCTTGTTGTTTTATGCCTAGCTTGGTAATCATTATAATTTTAAATAAATAATAATAATATTAATTAAATACACTTTCACTTTATTTATCACACACTATTTTACTATTTTATAATTAAACTACAATTAACTTTATTAACTGTTGACATAATGTCATAATAGCGCCCGACCACAGACTAAGTAGAGAGTCTACACTCGCCCGCCTCTCTTATCAGTGTTGCCATTTTATTATTATTTTAATTTTTATTTTGTTTTATTTATTTATTTTATTCAATTGTAATCTTTCCGTTATATTATCTATGTACGTGTGTATCTGACCGTGACTTCACTTTGGGCCCTACCAGAAAACCAGCGCTGTGACAGTTAAATGTCCCAGCAAATGCTGAGGTAGGAGCCTTTTGGCCTCGCACAGGACTAAATTGTTTTATGTTTTGTTGTACCGTTTGTTTTCAACTAATTTTTGTTTTTCTCTGTTGTTTTTATTCATGTAATTTTGTTTGTTTTGTCCTGTGTGTCCCAATAAATCTTTTTTCTTTCTTTCTTTCTTTCTTCCATGGTGTGGCAAGCTGGTTTCTAGGTAGGTATGTGAATGAAACCAAATGTCACTTAAAACATTTAATAAGGGAGCATGAGCACACAGAATAGATTCAGGGTAATAGGTTCTAGGGTCTCTAGGCACTTGTCACTGGTCACTTGGTTAGAAAGGTACTGCCCTGGGCTTTAGGACGCCGAAGACGACGATGCAGGGCAGGAGGCGAGCGCGTGGCAGACGCGTCCGCCTTCAAAGAAGCAGGCACGTAGATCGGCAGGCAGCAGGCAGGCTGTGAGTGCCCTCCGCTAGGCACGTGGCCCGCGCAGGCAGGGCACAGCGAGGCACGTGGCCCGCTCAGGCAGGCACCTCCACACGCGGCTGGCGTGAGGTCTCGGCACTCACGCGCCGCTTGGGTGGCCGGATCAGGTGGCGGGCTCACGGACCGTTAGGGCCGTGCGCGTGGCGACGTGCCAGCGAGGCAAAGCCGGCAGGTGGCGGCGTGGGCCTCAGCTCCCACGGGGTGCCAACGGCGTTAGTGGCCGCGTTGTATCATCAGGCGCCTCTCTCCCGGGGTAGGCCGGGAGGCAGCGGGACGTCTGACGGTTCAGAGGTGAAGCCGTAGGTTTGGTTGTTAGCCGTAGCCAGGAACCCTGGAACGAGTGCGGAGAAGGGTGCGTGCGTAAGCGTCGTGCCGTAGCTCTGCAAGCCTCCGTCGATGTGTGGGTCCTTCAGCCGCAAGCCCAAAGCAAGGGGATTGGTGGAAGACTCACCCATCGCGGTGGCTTAAAATAGAGGTAGGTATGCGCGCACATGCTCCAGGCATTCCGGAAGTTTCCTCGCCGCGTGGCCAGGCGATTAAAGCGAGCAGCTAGGCACAGCGTGGCGAGGCAAGCATAGCGTAGGATGTGAAAAGCAGGTGGGCGCATTCACAGTGAGGTGCAATGAAGAAGAAAAGGTGATGAGTACATATAGCTTTTCGACAGTAATGGTTAAAATAACGCTGATACAATAAAATGGCTGCCAGACCGCGTACACAAGGAAATACAAAGAAATGCGATCTGGCAGAACAGCGAACAATTGAAATCACATGAACACTTACCCGTTTAGCTCGGGGTTTTTGAGTAAAAGCGGCTTCCGATTCGAAAAAGAACTAACTAACGAAGCGGGCCCTTATATAGCACACACGAACGCCGCCAAGCGATGACGCGTTCATATGTGGAATATTTAGTGATGGGCAACGTTACTAGTGAGGTGCGTTTAGTCGGTTTTTTGCAAATCGACTACAACGCTACAATGGGGCCGCCCCTACAAGTGGGTGCGAGAAAAGCTCCGCCCCTGGGCTCCCCCGTTGACACAGAGTCTCCGGCCTCAGTTCGTGGAGGACGTGGTGAGCGCCCTGTTCCCTTCGCGAGGGGACCATGCTCCCCCGCCCATGGCTCCGTCTCCGACGGAATCTGAGGAGGAAGCTGACGCAAACGCGGACCACAGCGACGACGACGTCTACGACGCTCCAGAGGTGACCGAGGTAGACCTGAGAGTGGCGGTACAACGGCTCAAAGCCAAAAATACCGCCCCAGGACCCGACGGCCTGCCAGGAAAAGCCTGGGTCCTGGCCTTCGGGACTCTCGGGCCTCGACTAGGGGGGCTCTTAAGCGCGTGCCTGGAGAGGGGCCGGTTCCCGCTTCCTTGGAAGACGGGGAAACTGGTCCTGATCCAGAAGTCCGGGCGCCCTGCGGACTCTCCGTCCGCATTCCGGCCCATTGTGCTGCTCGACGAGGTGGGCAGGCTCTTTGAGAGAGTCATTGCAGACCGCCTCGCCGGGCACCTGAATCGAGTGGGCCCGAACCTGTCGGAGAGCCAGTTCGGCTTCCGCAGGGGGTGCTCGACGGTGGACGCCATCATGCGCGTGAGAGCCCTCACGACGGGGGATGCAGTAACCCGGGGCAGGGTCGTCTTGGCGGTGTCTCTGGACATCACCAATGCCTTCGACACCCTGCCCTGGAGTTGCATCAGGGAGGCACTCCGGTATCACCGGGTGCCGACCTACCTCCGCCGAATAGTCGAGGACTACCTGACGGACAGAGCCGTCATCTACCCCGGTCACCGGAGAGAGTGGAACCGGCGAGAGATGTCGTGCGGTGTTCCACAGGGTTCGGTCCTGGGACCGCCCTTGTGGAACATCGGATACGACTGGGTGCTGCGCAGCAACCTCCCTGACGACACGCTCGTCCTTGCACAGGGAGAGTCGCACCAGGCGGCGGCCGACGTGGCGACGGAAGTGGTCGCGACAGTCGTCCATAGGATCCGGCGGTTGGGACTCGACGTGGCGCTGCACAAGACGGAGGCCATGTGTTTTCATGGCAGCCGTAACGTGCCACAGTCGAGTTACAGCATTACGGTGGAAGGAGTTCCAATCGGCGTCAAGAGGACGATGAAGTACCTGGGACTCGTCCTCGACAGCCGGTGGAACTTCAAGGAGCATTTCTTGAGTTTGGCCCCAAAGCTGAACCGTACAGCAGCCGCCCTCAGGCGACTGCTGCCCAATCTCAGCGGGCCAAACGCTTCCTGCCGTAGGCTGTACGCTGGCGTCGTGCGGTCCATGGCCCTCTACCGCCCCTGTGTGGGCCCTGAGCATCCGGACGCGACCACAGAAACTGGTCGCATGCCAGAGGATCATGGCTATCCGAATGATCCGGGGATACCGCACGATTGCCGGCGAATCGGCCAACCTGCTTGCCGGATTGCTGCCTTGGGATCTGGAGGCGACTGCCCTCCAGCGCGTCTATGAGTGGCGCGTGGAGGCGCAGCGCCGGGGCGTGACCCCGCTGCCTCGCGAAGTCGAGGCGCGGCGCGAAGACCTCCGGCGCGATCTCAGGGCAGTATGGAAGGAACGACTGTCGCGACCGACGGCCGGGCACGCCGCAATTGCGGCGGTAAGACCCCTCTTTGAGGAGTGGCTGGAGAGAAGTCATGGCGTCCTGACCTACCGCTTGACGCAGGTCCTCACCGGACACGGAAGTTTCGGGAGGTACCTGTGTCTGATGCGAAAGGAGGAGACGCCTGGGTGTCACCACTGCGAAGATCGCCCGGAGGACACGGTGGAGCATACGGTGCAAGACTGCCCAGCTTGGGCGGAGCACCGACGTGTCCTCACGGCTGCGATAGGCGGAGACCTCTCGCGCCCGGCATTGGTTGCGGCCATGCTGCGGGGCGAGACGGAGTGGGAAGCGGTCAGCTCCTTCTGCGAGGCAGTAATGCTTGTAAAGGAGGAGGCAGGCCGCGAGCGAGAGAGGACAGCGTCCTCCCTCCGCCCCAGCCGCAGTGGTAGGCACCCACGGCGACGGACGTCGCTAGATGATCTCCGGCCACCGTAGGCGCGGGCATGCGGGCAGCGAGTAAAGGGCAACTCGCTGCCCGACCAAGGACCATGCCCGGGTCGACGGCGCGTTGTGTCCCACGCGCGCCTCAAAGAGCGTCAGCATAATGACGGGGCCCCCCTCTCAGAGGGCCAAAGCCAGCCGGGGTCGCGGGATTATTCCCTTACCGTAACCCCGGAACTTAACAGGCTATGAAGGACACCGTGGATTTTAGTCAGTAGAAGTCTGACAGTCCCTCCCGCCCTGCCCGGGGTTGGAGGACTCATTTCATGATTTTACCACGCTAAAAAAAAAAAAAAAGCAAGACGCGGTGAGAATGCTTCTTCTGAGTTCAAGCCACAAAGAACTTTCGGCCTGTAACACAGTAGCTCTCTCAATTTCATGACGATTTGTCGCCTGTTCTCTTAGATTATTTAAATATTTTTTTTCCGCGCTCGTAATCTGCTGCTTCCATATCTGGTCTTTCACATTCCTTTCCGTAATGAGCATCTACATGATTAAAGTCAATTTTTTTACGAGCCGTACCTCTACGAGCCATTACTTCTCGAGTATTTTTATTGTACCTTTTGGTCTCCTAACGATTTCAAAGATTTACCTGGACTAACGTGACATATCGTTTTATAAAGATTGTACTGAGGCCTGCCGGTATTAAACGATACCACTGCTGCATAGCATCGTGTAGTGTAGGAGTCCTTCAGTGAAAAATTGACTCGTTTTCCTCCTACCATCTTAGCCACGATGCTATTGAACTGTTCTGCGCGATTATTAGTGTAGGAATGTAACAGGCTTCGGGAATTATAGGCAAGTTGAGATGCGTTTTTTATTAGTTTTAAAAGTAACGTAGGTATTTGTAAAACTAGATTGGGCTCTTTTTTTCTCTCCTCTGTACAATAATAGCTGTCACATTCGGTATGATCTCCAAAGATGTGTCGTGGGCTGTTAATAATGTCTTTTTGAAGACTTTCTATTTTATTTGACACTGAACCACCGTTCTGCTGTCTAAATTTAATAGCAGCGCGAACAGCAGTACGCAGCCTTTTTAGTCTGTCCATGTTCAATAGTTTACGCTCGCTCAGTGGTATAGCTGTATCTTTTTGTAGTAGTAAGTTTTTACCATTATAATTTCTCAACAAATGGTTTGTGCATTCAATTTTTTGTATGGATATATCTGGGTAAGGTCGACTCTCTAGTATACTTTTATAAGTACTAGAGTCGCCATCTGCAATTAATGTTTTATAAATTAAATTTCTATCTCTAATGGAACTTTTGAAAACTTCAACTAATATGGCTTGCTCCATGCTGGTAGACGATCCCGTGTAATTTTTGGTGCATTGCTATTCCCGAATCGGAAACATCGCCACTTAATTTTGCCGCTTCAATTTCTTCTTTAGCCGCATTTAACATAGTATCTTCGGCAGCAGTCTTCCACATTTCGGAAAAAGCATCATGTGTTTTACTATGAAGTCAAAAAGACATTGTTGGTAAATCCATCGATGCGGAGATCTCGTTTAAGTTAGAAAGGCCAATCCCTGTAATAATTGTACCGGATACCGCTCCAGTATTAAGGTCGAGTCTTGATTCAGTTGTGTTAGTCTCCGAAGTGTTTAGAACAAAGCTAGATCCACACATCGTACACTTCAAGTCAAATTTAGATATTAAACCGATCTGTTTCTCTTTTTCTATTTTCAAATAGTGTAATTTGCAACCAAACTTCTCACTGTGTTCGCTTATATTCATTAATTGACTCCAAAAGTATTGAAAATCAACTATGCGCCTGCCATCAACAATGTAATTGTTCTACAAACAAAAGCAATATAAAAAATCTAATTGAAAATTAAATTCAAAGATAATATACAGGGTGTTTTTTTTATTTACCATAACGTTAGGGTTATAATCTAGATGTAAAAATAAAACAAAAAAATTCCTACATTATATGGTCCAAAAATGCATAGTTTCTAAGATATTATTATCATCAATCAAAATTAAATTAAATCAAAAATTGTCACCAGTATGCCGAATCATTACTTTTACGACGTTGCCGTTCTTCACAGCATTGCAAAGCACCTACTCGTTATCAATGGAATCTCAAGTGGATTGATGAAAAATTACTAAGCAAAATTGAAATCACGTCATTAAAACAGGTAAATCTTTTTTGATTACGTTTCAGTACCTACAAAGGTAACTTATGGTTATAGTTGAAATTTAGTTTTTTGTAAACTTGGTTAAGATTATACATATTATTATGATTACTCTGAGCGAATTTTGTATTAATCGCTATTCTACTGGATTAGAAAAATCGTACTTCGATATGTCCGTTAAATCAATCGGAGTATTTAATAAGCAAAAGCAAAAAATACCCTAGAGTTATGGGAAATAAAAAAAAACGTTGTATAATGAATAATAAACATACTTACAATTGGGTCTATTGAGGCCACTAGCCTCAACCCAGCAGCCACCATCAGCAGCGCGCCGCCGCACTCCGCGCGCCGCGGGAGTGAACGAGAGGTGCGGGGGAAGCGGTGCATTCATCGACGCCGGCGGCCGAGCGAGGCCCCGACAACACGACAGTCAGCTGTTGCGCGTCTTCAAGCACGGCTGCGCTTACGCATTTCTTATTTACATTTTTCATAATAATCATCTTTTATATTTGTTAATTTTAAATCCATTGCAATACATGTTATACAGTCCGCTAAAACTTTCATTTTATACTCTTCATGAGCTATCGTCGCCACTATATGGTCCTTCTACCGTTAAAATTTGAACCAAACGGAGAAAACAACGGATCTTCAAATTCAAAAATTCAACGGTTTGTCGGTTGGGGAACAAAGAACTTCATCTTCGGCTTCAAGACCACAAGAAGTCTTCATTTTCTTCGCGTATCATTGTCTGCATTGGGTCATCGTGAACGTCGATACGGCAACAGCCGTCTTCATCGAGTTCAAACCAACGGGCTGCGCAAGAAAAGATCGTCGAGACTTCGGATCAAGAAATCTTCTACGTCAACATTCGTCTAACGACAGCGTGAAGATCCCAGGTTCTACTCATCGGAGCCACAGTCATCAGCACTTCATCAGAGGTTGACAGCATAAAACCGTGAGAACGTTCCATTTCCTTTATTCCAAATAATTTAACTTATAAAGTTACGTGTCAATTACTCATTTAGTTAATCCAATCTTCAGCCTATCAACTTGTTTATTCAGCTGCCACTATTTTCTACAACCGCTAAGGTTTAAATCACCAAGTTACAAGGGTTATTATTACATTTTGTTTATTGTGGGTTCCAATCACAGTTCCGTTATTTATAACGGTTTTCTTCCCTTTTAAATATTTAAACGAAATATTTTGCATTGCTTATGTGAATTGGTTTGGATTTTATTTGCAGTGTGCAGGAAAAACTTTTCATAATAATTCACTTAGCATTACTTAGCATTTTCGATTGGAAACACCTAGCGCTTTAATTATAGCAATCACATCTCTTTCTGCTTATAGCTTGTGCCTACGTTCATGACTTGTTGCTAATCGTTTAGTATCAGGAAATTTCGCTCAACGGTTTTATACTACCTCCTTTTTATTTATTTTTTCTTTGTCTTCTATTATTTACTGCAACTGACTTTTATCTATATTTTTACAGTCATGAGTGATATAAAAAGCTTAATTAAGAAGCGAGCTTCAATTAAGGCCAAGCTTACGCAATTTACTTCTTATTTAAATATTTCTAAGTCTTGTGAAAAGTTAAGTGAGGTACAAGTCGTTGAAATCGAATATCGACTTAATATATTTGAAAATTTATACGAGAAATATGATGCGTTGCAGAATGAGTTGGAGGCGTTGGTGGATGATCCCAGCGAGCAATATGCGGAACGTGAGGAATTTGAAAAGCTGTACTGCGGCTTGGTGGCTTCTGCACGTCAGCTGATCAGCGGCGCAAGAAAGCTTCTTGCGGGGAACTCCGCGACTTCCGAGGTGGATTCTTGTATTACTAGTACACACAAACACAATTCAATTCGTTTACCAAAAATTGATTTACCCAAGTTTTCAGGTAGCTATCATGATTGGCTGGAATTTAGAGATACCTTTGTTTCTATAATACATAACAACAATAATTTAGATAAAATTAATAAATTACATTATTTACGAGCTTCCTTAAAGGGGAGTGCTTCTCTTGTCATTGATAATCTTGACTTTAAATCAGAAAACTACGACGCTGCCTGGCGGCTACTTTGTGAGAGGTTTGACAACAAAAGATTGCTTGTCAACAATCATGTTCAAGCACTCTTTAACGTTAAGCCTATTGATAGAGAGTCAAGTAAGTCACTTCGTTACATAATTGACACTACGAATAAAAATCTTAGAGCATTGGCAACCCTTGGTCAACCAGTTCAAAATGCCTTCGTTGATGTGCTTATTATTTACATAATGACCAGTAAGCTCGACCACGTTACGAATCGTCAGTGGGAAGAGCACAGAAACACTTTTCACGAACCTCCAACATTATCTGCATTCATTAATTTCATTGCCAGCAGAGCTGACTTATTGGAGACAATTGAGGAGTCTAAGCCTATCTTAGCAACAGCTAGTAGCGAACCCACGCCACCTGCAACCAAGCCTAAGAGTAGTGCTGTACCTGAGAAGCCATTGAAACCTCTGTCATGTCCCATGTGTCGTCGGGATCATTTTATTTTTGCATGCGAGCAGTTTAAAGGTCTCTCAGTACAAGCTCGTGTTAAAAAGGTTCAGGGTTCAAACTTGTGCATGAATTGTCTTCGTCCAGGTCATGATGTTTCCAAATGCAAACTGGGTCATTGTAAATATTGTCGTCAAAAACACAATACTCTGTTACACGTTGATAGTGACAATGTTCTTCCTAGTGCAAACAACACTGCATTATCAGCAAGTCAATCGTGTACATCTCGAGTAATTTTACTGTCCACAGCGCTCGTGAGGGTGACTGACGCTGAAGGTAACCACCATACAGCAAGAATTCTGCTGGACAGTGGAAGTACAACGAATTTCATTTCGGAAGACTTTGTTCGTAAGCTACATGTTCCTACCTACATTACCAAATCCAAGGTAACAGGTATTAATTCTCATTCTTCTAGTTGTACTCAGGGATGCTCAGTGTCATTAAAATCAAATGATGACAGTGAGTACGAGCTGAATATTGACTGCCTCGTGTTGCCGAAAGTATCAGCATCAGTTCCTCATACTTATGTTGATACTAGCAACATATGTATACCTACGCACGTCCGTCTTGCTGACCCCACTTATTATGTTCCGTCTTCGATCGACGTCCTTGTTGGTGCGGAAGTCTTTTGGGGTATCATAAGCACTGGCCGCATTGCATTAGGTACCAATAAGCCCACTTTGCTTGAGTCAAAATTAGGTTGGCTCATTTCGGGTGCATATCATCAGTCTGATTCTTCTTCTTCATCTACACATGTTTGTATGCTTAATAACTTACAAGTAGATTTAGATCGGTTTTGGGAGTTAGACTCTGTGTCGTCCATACATAAATATTCAGGTGAAGAAAGGTCCTGTGAAGAACATTTTAAAGATACCACATATCGTAACTCTGATGGGCGATTTGTGGTAAGTATTCCTTTTAAAGAGTCACCGGACATGCTAGGTGATTCATACATGATGGCGAAGCAGCGATTCCTGTCTCTTGAACGTCGCTTGGGTAAAGATCCTTATCTTAAAAGTCTATACGTTGACTTCATTAATGAGTACATAGAGCTGGGACACATGTCTGAATCTACTAGACGCCCACTCAACTCAACTCATTCGAATTATTTACCACATCATGGTGTTCTGAAGGAGTCAAGAACTACCACCAAATTAAGAGTGGTTTTTGACGCTTCCGCTAGAACTGCATCAGGTAAGTCTTTTAACCAAATACAGATGGTTGGTCCCCCTATACAGGATGATTTGTTGTCCATATTGCTCAGATTCCGTCAGCATAAAATTGTCATAAGCGCGGACATTGAGAAAATGTATCGACAAACTCTTGTTCATGACAGTAACAAACCTTTACAAAAGATCCTTTGGCGGGCAGAACCAAATCATCCGTTAAAAGAGTACACGCTTAACACCGTAACTTATGGTACAGCATCAGCACCATTTTTGGCTACCAGGTGTTTACTTCAACTAGCTGAAGAGTGCTCAGATTCTTCAACTAAGTCTTCGATAGCACGTGACTTTTACGTGGACGATTACTTGTCTGGTGGTTCATCTGTTTCAGAAACATTGGAAAAAAGTCGCAGCGTTAATGATGTCCTTCGAACAGCAAGATACAATCTTCGTAAATGGCGGTCCAACTCCAGCCAGGTCCTACAGGCGCTTAGCGGTGAACACGATGTCTCTGATGTTGTGGACCTGAGCGACAACGAGCAGTCGAAGACTCTGGGGCTTCTATGGAAGAGCTTAAGTGACACGTTTTCCTTTTCTATTAACTTAAATTTAACTGAAAAGGCTACTAAACGTCATATCTTGTCAACCATAGCACAGACCTTTGATCCCGTTGGCCTGGTCGTTCCATGCATAGTGGAAGCCAAAATCATAATGCAGCATCTTTGGCTAGCTAAATGTTCTTGGGATGAGCTTGTTCCCACGCATATCCAGTATGCTTGGAACGATTTTAAAAAAAAAACCTACACCTTTTAAATGAGTTCAAGATACCTCGGTGGGTGCTGTGTGAATCTGCGTCCTGTCTACAGCTGCATATATTCACTGACGCATCCGAAAAAGCTTATGGGGCGTGTGTTTATGTTCGCAGTGTATCAAGAGACGGCGAGGTCACTGTACATCTCCTTACCGCTAAAAGCAAGGTAGCTCCAATCAAATCCACAACAATACCGCGACTTGAACTGTGTGGTGCGTTGTTGGGTTCACGGTTGTACTCAAAGGTTCGTCAGTCACTTACTTTAAATTTTGATGAAGTTCATTTTTGGTGTGACTCGACCATCGTCTTGGGATGGTTATCCACATCATCCCATCACTACACATCAATCAATTAAAGACATTCGTTCGACATCGAGTGTCTGAAATTCAGGAAACTGTGGGAGGAGAGGCTTGGCGCTATGTTCCGTCAGCTGAAAACCCCGCAGACCTCGCTTCGCGTGGACTTAGTACTGACAGGCTGCTGTCGTCTTCATTGTGGTGGTCAGGACCGCAATTTCTTAAAAACGATATCTCTTCATGGCCTCAGGTCCCTAAGTCACACAACAGTCATTCTTGTTTACCAGAAACAGTCACTGCTTGTCATATTTTTATTATCTCACTTGAAACATTCGAGCCGACATGTCAGTCATTTGAGAACAGTCATTCTTTACCAGAAACAGTCACTGTTTGTCATGTTTCTTCCAATCACATTATTTGTAAGAAAATCCTGTTACAGCGTGCGCCGTATTGGCGCCCCGCCGCCGCCGCCAAAATGTAACATACAAAATATGTCGTTTTAAATAATAACCTCAACCAATATGGTAAGCATTGCTGCAATTTTACCCCATGTATCCGGCCTACAAACAAGCGAATGGGACAGACGGCGGCGTGGTGTCCGAGTGGCGCCTTTTCGCCCATCGTTTCTGTTTTATTGATTGCACTTCGGCAATTATTACTCATAAACCTGTAATTAAGGGATTACAAAGTAAATTCTCTAAGTTATTCTGGACATTCATTTTTAAATGTTCCTTCTATTTTATTTGTCACAATGAATTTTGCACTTTCTTTCCAGTTGACGTTGTACTAATTTCACATGAGTCCAATGCTTGTTCACACTCCACAGTTTATTATCGTATTTTATGAAATTAATAGTCTTGTGCGCCTCGCTTGGCTGCTTGCAAAGGGGCGTCATTCTAAGCGTTCGGAAGTGCGGCAATGCAAAACAGGTTTTAATTAAGGCTATGTGGTACTTGTTATTGCGTTTGTCTATTTATTTATTATTCTGGTTTTTAATACTTAACATTATCGTTATGGCACTCGTGGGCTGCAGCTGAAAATCAGCGTCAGGCGGCAATATTATTATTAATTCAGTCATTATGGTCTTTCCCAGAAGAGTACCAATAAACACAATCTTTCTGATTCTTTCAATCATTATTGAAAATCCTATTACAGCGACATTACAGCGTGTGACGGCATATGTCATGCGATTCATTCATAAATGTAATCATAAATCACAAGAGTCTGGTTCATTAACTTCCACTGAACTTAACAATTCGTTAAGTTTATTATTAAGATTCAGTCAAATGGAATCTTTCCCAGAAGAGTACCGCTTGCTCAAATCAGGTAAACAGTTACCAGCAAAGAATAAGCTATTATCTTTGTCACCTTTTTTCGACACTCATTCTAATCTCATTCGTGTTGGAGGAAGATTAAATAACTCATTTTATGATTATAACATTAAGCATCCAATTCTTTTATCTAGTTCTCATATAATTTGCATTCTTTTATTCAACATGTTTCATTTACGACTCTTGCATGCTGGGCCACACCTTTTATTGGCCACTATTCGTCATCATTACTATCCCATTGGAGGGAGAAACCTGGCAAAAAAGACCACTCATCAATGCGTCAAATGTTGTAGGATTAAGGCCAGTACAATTCAACCTGTCATGGGTAATCTCCCAGAGCAGCGTCTACACTTAGAATTTCCATTTTTAGATACAGGGGTGGACTACGCCGGTCCCATCATGATAGCTGACCGGAAAGGTAGGGGATGCAGGCTCATCAAATGTTTCATTTGTGTGTTTGTGTGTCTGGCTACGAGAGCGGTCCACCTGGAGCTTGTGTCGGACCTTACAAAGGAGGCTTTCTTAGCTGCACTTAACCGTTTCATTGCTCGAAGGGGAAAACCTCGTAACGTGTTTTCCGACAACGGTACAACTTTTGTCGGTGCTTTCAATGAATTGGCCAAACTACTTTCACAAGATTTAAACTTAAACAGCATCGACCCTGGCATAAACTTTTCATTTATACCTGCATACACGCCACACTTCGGAGGCCTATGGGAGTCTGCTGTTAAATCCACTAAGCATCATCTACGGCGTATTTTGGGTTTAACAAACCTGACCTTCGAGGAAATGGCTACCTGTTTAATTCAAGTTGAAGCTACCTTGAATTCAAGGCCCTTAACTCCACTATCCAACGATCCCTCAGACCTCGTCCCTTTAACCCCAGCACATTTCCTTATTGGTCGTTCTCTAATCATGCTGCCTCATCCACAGATCCAGAACGCCGACGTCACCAGCTTAAAACGATTTCGTCGAATCGAATATTTGAAGCAACATTTCTGGGCTCGCTTCTCACATGATTACGTTCTGTGGCTGCAGGAAAAAACAAAATGGCACCGATCGTCTGGCGAGCTCAAGGAAGGGACACTAGTTGTCATTAAAGACAAAACCTTACCACCTCTTATGTGGCTTCTAGGACGCATCACACATGTTCTCCCAGGCAGAGACGGCATCGCGAGAGTCGCCGACATCCGTACAAGAAAGGGTGTCATTCGGCGGGCCTTCAACACCATCTGCCCGCTGCCAGTAGCTTCAGTTGAAGACTCTTCAACGGGGGGAGTATGTTGAGGCCACTAGCCTCAACCCAGCAGCCACCATCAGCAGCGCGCCGCCGCACTCCGCGCGCCGCGGGAGTGAACGAGGGGTGCGGGGGAAGCGGTGCATTCATCGACGCCGGCGGCCGAGCGAGGCCCCGACAACACGACAGTCAGCTGTTGCGCGTCTTCAAGCACGGCTGCGCTTACGCATTTCTTATTTACATTTTTCATAATAATCATCTTATATATTTGTTAATTTTAAATCCATTGCAATACATGTTATACAGTCCGCTAAAACTTTCATTTTATACTCTCCATGAGCTATCGTCGCCGGGTGTCGAATGAAGAAATTAGTCAATCTTATTAGATTCTCAGTCACTTGATCGAAACATGACGGACTTGTTTTAAAATAAATTTTATAAGCTACAGCTCTTGCAAACATTCAATCTGCATAATCACCTCATTTTAATTTAAAACTGTTCATCAATTTCTGGTGATTTTTATTAGCTGTATAACAATTTTTATCACTAGTTTTATTTATAACAAATTTTATCACCGCTGTTATCATTCAAGTTCTTTTTTTACTAAACACTTTATTTTATAGCTTCCCCTGAAAATCACGAAATGAATCTGGTCAAACAGACCACCCATTTCAGTCCGATTAAACACAAAATCCTTCGGGAGCTCCACTCCCAGTCTAAATAAATCCAATCGTATAATCTAGCAACTGCGATAGTCGGAATTAATTAATTATTCAAACGCGCCAATGTCCCATATTTGGCACACGTTCCCTACACCGGGCCTTATTTGTCACACTCTCCTATGACGCGGCAAAAACTATCCGCCAGTTCCTCCACATAAGGCTTCCTATTCCTGGGATGAGACGTAAAAGTTCACACAAAAAATTCAATGAAAAAGTTGATTAAATAGTTGTCATGTAGACTAATAAATCGATGGAGTGGACTCGTAAAACATCAAATGGCTGTCATTAAACACAACTGAAACAGAACCGAACAGCTTTCTATGTTGTAGTTTGTAGCTATAATAAACTGCATTCCACATTTGATATCCGTCATAATATTTGGCGCCGGCAATTCGCATAGTAATTAACAGAGGTTTATTATGATGCAAATTTTGTGAGAAACATTCGCATATCCTTCAATAAGATGTACGATAGCATCGACCTCAAAAAAACCTGTCAAAGGCTGTGTATAAAAAAGTATGTCCAGTTATTGCACATTCCTGGCAGATAGTTTAAGCTGAGATAACATGTAGTAGGTACCCGTCAAATAAATGCATTTAGGTTTTTTTGCCCACATTTTTCACATAATTGATGGCCATACATATTCATTTAAAGTCCACATTCGTTAAATATTCGTGTTATTTTTATCCAATGAATATATCAGGTAATTATTCAGAACGTGTCTCATCGTGCAAAAATCTTCGTTAACTAATGCAAAACACGTGTTTTGAATTCTATAATGATTGGACAATCAATTAGAAATTAAGTACAAAAAGATATTTTATAAATTAATTTTACAATGAATTAATTTTTACTTCGCCAAGCGTATAGGTTACGCCTCGCGTGACCAGAGGGCTGGCATTTCTTGGCCAAAGTATCAGCATTGCCATCCAACGTGGCAAGGCTGCCAGCGTTCTGGGCACTTTCCCCATTGACAACGATGTGGGTGAGTTTTTTGACGCCCTTTAAGTTTTAGTTTTTGTTTGTTTAGTTATTTCTGTAAATATTTTACTCTTAATTTTAGTTTTTATATATAGTATGTCCTTATATTTCAATCTGTGTGTACATAAGTCTTGTTAGGTGGTATTTTATTAAATATGCTTTGTTCGAACCAAAAATAGCGATAAAACAGCGATATAAAACGTAAAAATTGCCCTCAGACTTTATTTTTTTACTGATTAGTGTTATTAAAAATATAAATTCTATGATGTTTTTTGACGACAAAAACGTATTTCTGATGATTTGTGTATTTTTTTGGATAAAATTATAAATATGGTAGATGTTGGAGTCGCAAATCGACTCTGCGTTGATTTTTCAGTAAACTACTTGTCGGAGATTAATTACCACAAAGTTAATAAAAGAGTTTTTTGAAATTATGTTACTTTTAATTACAACACGAAAGACTGGTCTTTCTTTTACAGGTATTCAAAAATGTTGGAGTATAACTTAATTTGGTAAATTCGACGACCATAATTTTAGTTCTACGCGCAAGTAGGTAAAAGGGCTCTTAACCGTCAAAATTATATTACAAGTTTCGCTTAGACAAAATCGTTTGAGACTTATAAACACTTTAAAATAATGTAGCACTATACCACTGATAACATTAGAATAATCATAGGAAACACAAAAAGCGTACAACATTACATAATATATTATTTTATGGAGAAGCGTTATAAAACTAGAGTGATTGTTTTTTTATCATATTTGGTTGTTTACTTACGTCGATATAACAAAGCTTAAAATAAGAAATGGAAGTGACACATTTAAGTAGGCAATCATTATCTGCCGGGAAAAATGCATATACTAAAATATATATTTCATGTATTTTGGTTCTGTTTACACTGGGCGATTCTAATAAGGTCGTCGTTACAACGTTTTTTTTTTTTTTTTTTAGCGTGGTAAAATCATCAAATGAGTCCTCCAACCCCGGGCAGGGCGGGAGGGACTGTCAGACTTCTACTGACTAAAATCCACGGTGTCCTTCATAGCCTGTTATGTTCCGGGGTTACGGTAAGGGAATAATCCCGCGACCCCGGCATAAAGAAACGGATAGCTCGAAAACTTTTACTATACGTTGTAACGACGGGGCGAGACGGAGTGGGAAGCGGTCGTCTCCTTCTGCGAAGCAGTAATGCTCACGAAGGAGGAGGCGCGCCGCGAGCGAGAGAGGACAGAGTCCTCCCTCCGCCCCAACCGCGGTGTGCGACGCCCACGGCGACGGACGTCGCGAGACGATCTCCGGCCACCGTAGGCGCGGGCATGCGGGCAGCGAGTAAAGGGTAACTCGCTGCCCGACCAAGGACCATGCCCGGGTCGACGGCGCGTTGTGTCCCACGCGCGCTTAACCAACAGGCCTAGTGGTCACTAACCACTAGGCCTGTTGGTCTAGCCTTTCAAATGCCGGATGACAATGCGCAACGAAAGCGCTGGGTCCCCGGAAAATGCTACCCGCGCGGCCGTCATTGTTATTATTTCAAAAATATATTTTAAAGTAACAACGTAACTTATATAGCTTTTTGTTTATGTTACGTTTAGATAGATCCTTAAGCTTTACTTATTTCCCAGGCAGATCGCCGGCCGCCCCAGCAGAAGCAGCCTACTCCAGAGGCTCCTCCGGCCGGCGCCGATTGGCAAGTGGCCGGGGAGAGGAGGAAGGCTGCCAAGGCGGCCCGATCCAAGAAGCGGAGGAAGAGGCGGCGACAGCGAAAGGAGCGCGACGTCGCGGCGCGATTGCGCGCCCCAAAGACCGCGGCTGTGGTGATAGCGCTGCAGCCGGACGCGGTCAAGAAGGGCGTGTCGTACCGCGACGTGCTCGCGAAGGCGCGTGAGGCGGTAAACCTCGGGGAGCTCGGCATCACCGGCGGCCTCCGTCTGCGGGTCACTGCAACGGGGGCCCGCATGTTGGAGCTCCCCGGCGCGGCCAGTGGCCCCACCGCTGACGCTCTGGCCGAACGGCTCTGAGCGTCCTTAAATGCGGAGGAGGCCCGCGTCTCCAGACCCACCAAGCGCGCAGACATGCGCATTCTGGGTCTGGACGACTCCGTGACGGCGGAAGAAGTGGTGGCCGCCGTTGCCAGGACTGGGGGGTGCTCTCCCGAGGAGGTGAGGGCGGGCGCTCTGCGTCCTGGATTTGCGGGGCTGCAAACCGTAACGGTTAGCTGCCCCGTTACGGCGGCCAAAAAGATCCAGGAGGGCCGAAGGCTCCTGGTGGGATGGGTGTCGGCGCAGGTTAAGATCCTGGAATCCCGACCCCTGAGGTGTTACCGCTGCCAAGTGGGTAACCACGCGGCATGCGTCTGCAACTCGGAGGTGGACCGCAGCGATAGGTGCTTCCGCTGCGGTCAGCCCGGTCACAAGGCCGGCTCGTGCTCCGCCCCGCCTCACTGCTTCGCATGTGAGGCGGCTGGCAAGCCGGCCGATCACCGGGCTGGGGGAAAGTCCTGCGCTCCACCCACCGAAGCCAGGTGCAGAGGTAGGCCCTCTGCCGCCGCCGTCACCGCCGCCACTGCCACCGCCGCCGCCGCCGCTCCCGCTGCCGCCGCCGCCGCCGCCGTGGCTACGCCCTCGCAGGGGGCCCTGGAGGAGGCCGCAATGGATTCAGAATAATGTCTCCGTTGCGCTTCCTCTAGGCGAACATCAACCACTGCGCCGCTGCTCAGGATCTTTTGCTCCAGAGCATGGCGGAGTGGTTGATAAATGTCGCCGTGGTCGCCGAGCCGTATTTTGTCCAGCCCAGGAACGACTGGGTAGCGGACCTGGACGGCTCGGTGACCATTATTTCGTCGGCCGCCGCCGGTACCCCGCCCCTCGATCGTGTCGAGAGAGGGCGCGGGATCGTCGCAGCCCGCTTCGGGGAGATCGTCGTGGTAGGCGTGTATTTCTCCCCGAGCCGATCTCTCGCCGAGTTCCAGGACTCCCTTGTGGAGCTGGGAGACGTCGTCGTCGCATTCGGTTCCCTCTCCGTGCTCGTCCTCGGGGACTTCAACGCCAAGAACGTGGCTTGGGGTTCCCGGTACACGGACGTTGCGCGGGGCAGGTTGCTCGAGCACTGGGCCCTGGCGCAGGGCCTGGTCATTGAGAACCGGGGTTCTGTCCCTGAAATGTTGGGGTTCCTAGGGTCTTTTAAATCAGACAACCAACTCGATCGAATGTACTTTAATCAATGCTAATAGGGAATATATTTTATAATGCGCATTAAAGTAAAGTGCTTATTCAGCTTAAATTTATACTTATATTATAAAGGAGCGTACTTACTATGTTATGCACTATTAGAGAGCATACATACACTTCACCTCCAGGGGCGAAGGGAAAAAAAAATCGATTACATTCGTTTTTTTTTTTTATTATTATTAGTAGGTGCATACCAACTGTACTAATATCAGTAAGTACATTTATACTTATCTGCATTCAACTTAAATATTAATGATTATTACTTACTACATTGCAATGTATGTAATTATTATAGCTTATCTTTATTTTATTTTCTAAACTACTAAAAATCTATTTGCACAATTATAGTATTAACTGTACGAGTACTATATCTAAACAATTCAACATATTATTTTCCTTATTGGAAGAACGGTCTTGTCCTATTTTTATGAACTAATTCTATCTTATTATTTTTATAAATCCTAACGTTACTACCTAAATCTTCTTTTACTCTAAAGGGACCTTCAAAAATAGCATCTAGTTTGCGACCTGTTTCATTTTTTAACAAAATTAAATCATTTTCCTGATAGACTATTGAATTTACTGATTTATCGTACAATTCTTTGCGTTTGTATTTATTACATATTAAATTATTTTTTGCGTCGGCATGGGCTAATTGTAAACGATATTTTAACTGCAATGGATAATTATCACTATTGTACAATGGTTCAACTGACTCAGAAATTCGATCCGGTATTCGACAAAGTTTTCCAAAAACAAGTTCGTAAGGCATGTATTTTGTTTCAGAATGGACTGTATTATTGAAACTAAAACACCAATACGGTAACCAATAGCTCCATGTATCTGTATGGTTTTCACATTGGATTCTTAAAAATGCACCCAAACCTTTGTGAGCATTTTCAAGAGCTCCTATCGATTGGTGATGATAAGCAGTTGAAGATAATTTTTCAATATGAAGAAGTTTACAGACCTGTTCCATAGTTGAGGATATGAACTCTGCTCCTCGATCTGTAGCTATTATTTCTGGAATTCCAAATATTAAAATAAAATGTCTTACAAATGCATTAGCTATGGACACAGTTTCTTTATTTTTTAATGGAATAGCTTGAACAAATTTAGATAGTTCGCACTGAATGGTCAATATATAACAGTTTCCATCTATGTCTCTATCTAAAGGTCCCACTACATCTAAATATTTTTTTTGAAAAGCCCAGGACGCCGTAGTAGTAATTACCATCGGTTCTTTTATGTAACGGATATACTTTGATTTCTGACACTTCGTACACTTTTTTACAAATGTTTGTACGTCTTTTTCTATACTCGGCCAGTAATATCTCTTCTTAATTGTATTTACCATTCTGCGTACTCCAGCATGACCACTGGATGGCAGTAAATGAAAGTCATTCATGATTATAAGTTTTTCTTTGTCATCAGTTATTCTTTTTACTCCTCGTAATATACATATTCTCGGTCCGGACCAATTTTCTAACTTCGTAATCTCATCACAAACGTTTTTAATGAAGTCGATATTATCCTTATTTTTAATTATACATACTTCTTCAATGTGTAACTTTTTACAAAACAAACTTAATTTCTGCACAAATTCGTCTCGCGTAAAATGTGCCTTGAAATCAAGATTGATGTAGATAATCTTTCTCTTAGCTACAAATACAAAACATTCAAAGATATCAGTTATTATATCATCGTCTCTTATTTTATTTAATTCGCTACTTTCTATAAAACTCATTTCGACTGAGTCGCACGGTTTTCTTAATATATCCACAACTCTTGGTTGGCCAGACCAATAGTCAGGAGATTTATTAAGATCTGCCTTCTCAACGTCATCCTTATTTTTACTTAACTCATCCTCAATCTTTCGCTTTTGTGCCCGCGTCATAACAGCAACCACTTGCTCTTGCATAGTCTTAAGTTCATCTGATGTTATACATATTCTAGACAAAGCATCTGCAACAACATTTTCTTTTCCTCGTACATAAATAATTTTAAATTTATATTCTTCTAATGTCAAACGGAATTTAAGGAGCCTGCTTGAAGGATCCCTCATGCCAAAAAGATAAACTAATGGTTTGTGATCAGTCATTATTGTGAATTCCCTACCATATAAGTACGGTCTAAAATATTTCACAGACCAAACTATTGCTAAAAGCTCTTTCTGTATTGTAGGGTAATTCTTTTCCGCTTTATTTAAAGGTCTACTTGCATAAGCTATAGGTCTGAAATCTAATTGCACAGCACAGCTCCAACTGCAGTGTCTGAAGCATCTGTTTGTAATATGAATTCATTTTTTTCTGTAAAATCTGGATATTGCAGAATAGGTGACGTAATTAATGCATTTTTTAGATACTCAAAGGCATGTTTACATTCATCAGTCCAAATAAAGGGTTCACTTTTTCTACATAGTTTATTTAATGGCAAAGCTATATCTGAAAAATGTTTTTATATTTACGGTAATAGTTACAAAAAGCTACGAAACGCTTAACTTCATCCGCCGTTTTAGGTATAGGGAATTTTTCAACATGTTTGTTTTTTCGGGATCAGGTAAAACACCTTTCTCTGATACAACGTGACCCAGATAAAGAATTTCTTTCTTCAGAAATTCGCATTTTTGGGGATTTAATTTTAAATTTACTTTTCTTAACCTTTCCATTATATTTACTAAATTTTGATTATGAATTTGCAAATTTCTCCCAAATACAATAAGATCATCTTGATATACTAAGCACTTATCGTAAGTCAAACCAGACATTGCTACTAACATCATACGGCTAAATGCGCTCGGACTTATCTTGAGACCCATAGGTAAACGTTTCATCTGATATTGACCTGTATTGGTAGTAAAAGCAGTTAATTTACGACTGTTAGGTTCTAGTCTCACTTGTTAATAACCTTGGTGTAGGTCAAGGTGAGTGAAATATACAGCTCCAGAAAGAGAATCTAAAATTTCATTGATGTTAGGTAAAGGGAACTTATCATCACAAACCGTCTCATTTAATTTTCTGTAGTCTACAACTAGTCGCCATTTCTTATCAGCTCCTTTACTCTTTTTTGGTACTAATAATATCGGACTAGACCATTCACTGTTCGATTCTTCTATTATATCATCTTCCATCATTTTATTAATCTGTTTAGCTATCTCTGGTTTTAACGCTTGCGGTAACCTATACGGTTTAACATATACAGGAGTAGAATTTTGTTTTATGACAATGGATTGTTCATAAATATTTGTAGTGGTTAATTTATCTCCATCTATGTAAAAATTATCAGAATATTTTGCGCAAATTGCTTCAATTGATTTCCTTTCTTCATCATTTAAATAATCCAATTTGAGCTCAGACAGCAGTGTTTGAATCCTAGAAACGTTGATAGTATTATTACTAAATTGACAAATATTATAATCACTCAAGGATTGCATACTAGGAATGAAACTTGGTAAGATTATTTCCTTTTCAGTAACGTTGAGAATCTTTACAGGAATCCTGTTATTTTTTACTGTGGCTATCGTATTTGCCAAATACACATCCTTCGTTAATTCACATCCACAAACAATAATATCATCACTCAAATTTTTGCCTACGTATATAAAATGAATTGACTCTGAACGAGCTGGAATTATCAGGTTATTACTCATCATAACACGTTCATCAACGAGATTAAGATTATATTCTTTCCTATTATAATACAATGTTAAAATATTAGCATTTAAGTTAATATTTGCTTGATACTTTCTCAAAAAATCTAACCCTATAATTCCGTCTCCCTTTAATGGCATCGTTTCAAAGATCATAAACGAATGCTGAAATATTTCACTGTTATGCTCCAAACTTAAATCTACTAAACCTCGAGAACGCGTTTGTCCACCGATTCCATTTATTAAAGTTTCATTTTTTCGAACGATTACGTTTCTTGGTAATGCTTCACTTTTAATGAGTGACAAAGAAGCGCCTGTATCAACAAGCCAGACATATTTAATGTTATTAACATAAAAAACTACATATTTTGCATTGCCTAGATTAGATAAAACGCAATGTTTAAGATCGAAAAAACTGGTTTTCTGATTCCTTTTTATTATCTGTATTGTTATTTATGCATGGCTTATTGTTGTCGTTCTGATCTGCTAAACATACATGTCGGTTGTTATTTCTAAAATACCTGGAACCCCTGGTACTTCTTTGACCCCTATTATAATTTGATGACACACGATAGTTATACCTATTTCCGTTATTATATCTATTTCCGTTATTACCTCTGTAATTACCACGCCATGTATATCTTTGGTTATTGTAATTACCATAGTGACCACGATTGTTACTGTTAATATATTGACCGCGATTATTACTGAAATGACGATTACCTTGTCGCCTTAAATTAATAAAACCTCGTCCATATCTATATGCATGCAAGACATTACCTGACGATAACTGGTATTCTGCATCTTCATCTTTGGCAGCTTGGATTGCATCCTTCAGGCTGTTATAGTTCCTAGCGGCGATGACCGTGCCCAATTTTGAACTGCGTAGTCCTTCTGAAAACCGTTTTATGGCAAGTTTTTCATTCAAAGGTTTTAACACTTCAAATGCATTAGAATTTCCATCTGCCTGCGATATAGTAAGTTCCGTAAACAGCTTTTCAACTTCTGTGGAAAACTCCTCAATAGTACTTGAACCCTGTTGTACATTTTGCAAACGTGTCTGCAGGGCCGTAGAGGATTTTTGGGTTAATAGATGGCCTCTCATATCTTTAACAAGGTCTTGAATAACCTTATAATTTCCTGTAATGCGTAACTTGGCATTTTCGGACAATCTACTTTTAAGGACAAATGTAATAAGCAGTGTTTTACCTTTCTCATCCAGCATATCTGCATACATCTCGATCGAATCTATCAAGCGTTTAGTTGTTTCTTCAACACCGTCCATTGCTGGAAGCAAACTACATGCGACTTTAAGGTCAAACTCCATTTTGTCAGAATTTATTTCTGGGAAAATACATAAACTATTTATTTCGTCAAAAGTTATCCTAATTTTCTGAAAAATATCCAATGCCGATGCAACTAATGTGGTATCCTCGTCTTTTTTTAAAAGTAACAATATTTTTCCACATTGGTCAAAAATACTTTTTGCCTCACATAACTTCGTCTCAATGACTTGACCTTTATAGCTAGTCTGTCCTTTCTTAATTAAGTATTTTCTAATATCTACCAGATCATTACATTTTTCTAACAAAACATCAATCATATTAAAATATTACTTAAAATTAAAAAGTCAATTATTTCCTAATGAAGTAAACAAAAGCATCATGTTAACATAATTACTACGAAACTGCACACAATAATTTCACACGTTGCACTTTTTGCCGCGAGGTATCATATTCACTGAGTCTTCGTGCACTATTTTATGTCGTTTAATTTTATGCGTTATAAAACATAGTTATGAATCTGAATGCAAATCATTGATTTATTTATAGAATTCACTTGAAACTGATTTTGATGCTGGATTAATTAGTTAGCAGGTGTACCTTCCACTCGTCCACGTAGCGATGCCCTTATGCGCTGAATTGCGTTGAATCCAATTTCTTCTTGTATCCATTGACGATGGCAGCTGCGGTAGTATTTCAGGAAAAAGTAAATTACCAGGAGAGATACGACAGCGAGAATAATGATGGTGATCGTGCTCAGCCGCTCCATGTGTCCTCCGATGTCCTTCAGAAGGGCGTCATTGTGTCCGCCAGCAGCATTTTGATTTAGAAATACCTCGTCTTTTTCTATCTTGGAGTTGCACATTTTGGAAAGATTTTGCTTAGTCTGCCCCTTGGCAGACCCTAAGGCAGGGTCGCCATGAAATGTTGGGGTTCCTAGGGTCTTTTAAATCAGACAACCAACTCGATCGAATGTACTTTAATCAATGCTAATAGGGAATATATTTTATAATGCGCATTAAAGTAAAGTGCTTATTCAGCTTAAAGTTATACTTATATTATAAAGGAGCGTACTTACTATGTTATGCACTATTAGAGAGCATACATACACTTCATCCCCACGTGCGTGCGGTGGACGGGCGAGTCGGTGGTAGACGTAACGTTTGCCAGCGCCGCCCTGTCGCCGCGCGTCACTGACTGGCGCGTTGTGGAGGAGGCGGAGACTTACTCCGATCACCGGTATATCCGGTTTGACGTCTCCGCCCAGACCCCAGACGCGCCGGTCCGACGGAAGCCAAGTGGTCCGCGATGGGCGCTGAAACAGCTGGACCGGGAGCTATTCCTGGAAGCCTCGATCTTGCAGGCCTGGGTGTCACCACCGGACAGGCCTGCTGACATAAACGACGAGGCCGAGTGGTTCCGGGAGGCCATGTCGGAGATCTGCGACGTGGCCATGCCCCGGGTCCGGCAAGGACGCGCCCGGCGTCAGCTCTACTGGTGGTCGCGCGAGCTAGCATCGCTGCGCGAGGCGTGCGTTGCCGCGCGACGCCGGTACTCTGCATGAGGGCTACAGGGCAGCGAAGGCCACCCTCCGCGACGCAATCTTGCGGGCCAAGGAACAGGCCCGCAAGAAGTTGGTGGAGACTCTGGACAGGGACCCATGGGGCTGGCCGTACAGGTGGGTGCGAGGAAAGCTCCGCCCCTGGGCCCCCCCGTTGACAGCTACAGTTCGTGGAGGATGTGGTGAGCGCCCTGTTCCCACCGCGAGGGGACCATGCTCCCCCGCCCATGGCAGCTCCGCCTCGGACGGAGTCTGACAGCGAGGGCGAAGCTGACGCGAACGCGGACCACAGCGACGACGACGTCTACGACGCTCCAGAGGTGACCGAGGTAGACCTGAGAGTGGCGGTACAACGGCTCTAAGCCAAGAATACCGCCCCAGGACCCGACGGCCTGCCAGGAAAAGCCTGAGTCCTGGCCTTCGGGACTCTCGGGCCTCGACTGGGGGGTTGCTCTTTAGCGCGTGTTTGGCGAGGGGCCAGTTCCCGCTTCGCCCCTGCCGGAGGTTGCACGCCGGCGTCGTGCGGTCCATGGCCCTCTACGGGGCCCCCGTGTGGGCCCTGAGCATTCGGACGCGACCACAGAAGCTGGTCGCATGCCAGAGGGTCATGGCAATCCGAATGATCCGAGGATACCGCACGATCGCCGGCGAATCGGCCAACCTTCTTGCCGGATCACTACCCTGGGATCTGGAGGCGACTGCCCTCCTGCGCGTCTACGAGTGGCGCGTGGAGGCGCGGAGTCGGGGCGTATCCCTGATGCCTCGAGAAGTCGAGACGAGGCGGGAAGAGCTCCGGCGCGACCTCAGGGCAGTCTGAAGAGAACGACTGTCGCAACCGAGGTACGGGCTAGCCGCAGTCGCGGCTGTAAGACCCCTCTTTGAGGAGTGGTTGGATAGGTCCCACGGCGTCCTCACCTACCGCATGACACAGGTCCTCACCGGACATGGCAGCTTCGGGAGGTACCTGTGCATGATAAAAAAGGAGGAAACGCCCGGGTGTCACCACTGCGAGGATCGCCCGGAGGACACGGTGGAGCATACGGTGCAGGAATGCCCAGCTTGGGCGGAGCACCGCCGTGTCCTCACCGCGGCGATAGGCGGAGACCTCTCGCGCCCGGCATTGGTTGCGGCCATGCTGCGGGGCGAGACGGAGTGGGAGGCGGTCGCCTCCTTCTGCGAAGCAGTCATGCTCGCGAAGGAGGAGGCGGGCCGCTTGAGGGAGAGGATACCGTCCTCCCTCCGCCCGAGACGCAGTGGTAGACGCCCACGGCGACGGATGTCGCGGGACGATCTCCGGCCACCGTAGGCGCGGGCATGCGAGCGGCGAGTAAATGGCAACTCGCTGCCCGACCAAGGACCATGCCCGGGTCGACGGCGCGTTGTGTCCCACGCGCGCCTCAAGGAGCGTCAGCATAGTGACGGGGCCCCCCTATAGAGGGCCACAGTCCTGCCGGGGTTGCGGGACATACGTATACCGCGACTCCGGCACACAAAGGGCTACCGAAGGACACCGTGGATTTTAGTCAGTACAAGTCTGACAGTCCCTCCCGCCCTGCCCGGGGTTGGAGGACTCATTTGATGATTTTGCCACGTAAAAAAAAAAAAAAAAAAAACCTTTACTTATTTACATTTTGCAATAAAAATTACGAGTTATTTATTATTTTAGAAGGGTTTCTTACGGCATGAAGAAAATATCAAATAATAAACAGTTACAATAGAATTATATCAAATTTCTTTTTTTCATTTACTAAAGCACATGTAGTATGACACATTACATTTAGAATAAACCAGGGACTGAAAGCGGTTACGGTTAAAGGTTAAGATACCTCAAAAATATAACGGTACCGATTCAAAATAGAGGTTGAGCTATACCGGTACCCATATAAATATAGGTTAGGATAAATTGTTATTTAACCTTTATACGATTTCGGTACCGAAAAACATGCGAGGCGGAACGACGCGGGTACAAGGGCGGGGGCAGGCGGGGGTATCTAACGCGTTGAAACTTGACGTTGTGTTTGCTTGCTGTGCAATTCTTATTTTAATACATGCGTGCGAGCGAGATAGCGCGGGGCAGGACTTCGCGCGACGGTGGTGTGTAACGCATTAGTACATGTGTTTGAACACTGTATGCAAATTATTTTTTCTCTTTCCCTGTATTTGTTTTGCTATCGACTGTGTGCCGGGTAAGTGTTGATAGTTCGTCAACGTAATAAGTACTTATTATAAATAAACAAAATGGGAAGAAAGCGTAGAAACGCAGTTTACGCATTTTTTTCATTTTCGAAGGAAAATAATGCCTCTACTTGCTTAGTGGTTGGATGTTCAGCTGTTATAAAAGTAAGTAGGTACATACCGGCTTACTTGGTTTACCTACCTATTGTCAAATTATTATGGACTATGGTTAAACATTTATGTAGGCTGTGTAGAAAATGGAGTATGTACTACAGGCAACTGCACATCAATGGTACGAGTATATTGATAATATTATGATAATACTTGTGACTAAGTAACTAGGTACCTAACGTTGTGCGGTTGAACGTGTGTACCTGCAGGTAGGTATTACCTTCTTAGTAACACATTTACTGTTGTGCATTACCTATATTATATTTTGTTAAATTATCAGGTAGGTACCTACACAAAGCTCAGAAATTGTTTGGTGTTCGTTTTATGTACCTATAGGCACAGAATAAACATATAATAGTACCTAAAAGTACAGAAGCTTTACTCCCAAAAAAAAACAAACAAATGTAAAATGTATGCACGAGAATATAGAGTCCATTTTTACTTGCACCCGCATCGCTCACCTACTTTTATAGTAGCCTAAACTTCCCGTGCGCAAGCAAAAATGTACTTAATGGTTACGCGCGAGAGTTTATTTTAATTTATCTGACGCTGACGTCACATCAAGGTCAACGCTTGCTGCGCTCATTAGGGTTGTGACTTGCGAGTTTAGGAGGCACAGTCAGGTAGGCAGGTGTACTTTATGCATTTGTTAAATTAAATTATTAATATAAAATGTTCCTAAAGGAATTTTGTTTTTATCATCAGCCTATATCGTTTTGTTTTCATCATCGATTACTACATACTATATTATCGATAGGTAGCACAAAATGTTAATAGTACTTACGGCACCTTACGTTAGAAATGATATACACAAATATTATCTTTTCTACCTATTATTGTTCTATTTTAAACATTTCATCTTAGAAAAACAAAAAATAATAATGTTTAAAAATGTAGGATGTAGGTAAAGTTTTATAATAATTGTCAATTCTATTGTAATGTTCAGTTAATTTGTCAACTCAACCCTTCCAAACTGAACAGATTTTGCTTTACAATTTCCAAAAAATGAAAAAAATCATCGACTTTGACCGATTATTTTAGAAACACTGTTTTGATATTCTGATAGTCTCAGAACAAACGTTATTTTTTTCAAATTCATGTACTGTGTAAACAGACAATCTTACTTTTTATGTTTCATTATTTAATACATTATTGCTTCTTTCGTGCATATTTCAGCGGGCTGATTGGCGTAAAAATATGAAATGAAAGCATACATAATACTGATCGTATTAATTTTACTTAACACAAAAATGTGAGGCTCCTATCACTGTTATTATTTGAACAACCAAAAGCTACTTATATGCAATATTTTGCTTTTCTTCATTTTTTATTATCTTCATTTTTACTTGTACGTAATCACAAGTAACTAAAATAAATAAGATACGGAGCACGTACTGAACGGCCGGCGCGCGACAGCCACGTCGAAGTGGCCCCGCAGTTTTATACCTACACCGCGGAGTGAGACAGGCCTGGTATAGGTACCTACAACAATATGTTTAGTTTATGCAAAACCTGAATAGGTATATTATGTAGTTTGTTCAGAATAAGCAAACTGAATCGATTCCAATAATTTTTACACAATGTTTTATTTTGTTCCATTTTTTTAAATTGTGTCACCATTTAACCGGTTAGTTACCTATTGCCAAACTATTATCAATGAGTATACGACACAGGAGGCACGGATTGTGCGCCCAGCCGCGAAGTGAGCATGTTTTTGAACGGACAACCAGGTACTAACTTATATACCAAGCTTACGACTTTATGATTTTTCATGATAATGTCTTGAAACTTTGTACATAGATTCTTTCAGGTGCGTAATGTTATATACTCGTAGGGGAAACTGAGGACACTTGATCTTTACGGCAGACTAGATACACTTGATTTACAGAGCTTCTGTGAAAACAATTTAAATTAAGAAAGGCCACATTTGTAGCCTATGGTACGTCCTAATTTTCTTAAATTGGTATCCGTGTCGGTAGTTGAGCAGATGGCGGATGATTTTGTGTTTCGTGTTGTAAGAAAATATTTTTCGAAAGTTTTTATTTGGATTAAATAGTTTGTTTAGTAAACTTATTTTGGATAATCATCAATTTTAAGCTAGTCATTATATTTAGTAAACTTATTTTGGATAATCATCAATTTTAAACTAGTCATTAAACAGGGTGAATTTTTCAACTGGGCGTGGATGGCTATTTCCGAAACTATGAGGAATATCAAAAAACGTTGAAAGGAGTCTTGAGGCCGATTTTGACGAAAACTAAAACTGCATCATTGGATTTTAGAAAAATCAATCATATTAGCCAGGAATCGAACCCGCTGATTTTTAGAAAAAAAATCACACCCTATATTATTAAGCCATTCGATAGTGTTGCTGGTAAGGATAAAATTCTGGGAAGTAATCATAAACGGCAATCTTAAGGAAAAGGTATAATTTAAAAAGAAGAAGAAGAGAGGCCAAAAATACCCCCCAGTCGAAACCCAGGCTTTTCCTGGCAGGCTGTCGGGTCCTGGGGCGGTATTTTTGGTCTTTAACCGTTGTACCGCCACTCTCTGGAGCGTCGTAGACGTCGACGTCGCTGTAGTCCGCGTTTGCGTCAGCTTCACCGTCAGGTTCCGTCGGTGGCGGAGCCATGGGTGGGGGGAGTATGCTCCCCTCACGATGGGAACAAGGCGCTCACCACTTCCTCCAGGAACTGAGGCCGGAGACTCTGCATCAACGAGGGAGCCCAGGGGCGGAGCTTCGCTCTCGCCCATTGTAGGGTCGGACCCATGGGTCCCTGTCCAGGGACTTCGCATCTCCTTGCGGGTCAATTCCTTTGCCCGCCAGATCTCGTCGCGGAGGACGGTCTTCGCTGCCCTGTAGCCCTCACGCAGCTCCGCCTCTACAGTCGCTGCATCCGGAGGTCGGGTGCGGCGCCTGCGGAACCTGGTGTACCAGCGTCGCGCGGCAACGCAGGCCTCGCGCAGCGCTGCCAGCACGCTCGACCACCAGTTCAGTCCTTGCCATGACGACGACGACATGCGATACCGGATAGGCCTTGCCGGACCCGGGGCATGGCCACGTCGCAGATTTCCGACATGGCGTCCTGGAACCACTCCGCCTCGTCGTTAACGTCGGCAGGCCTGTCCGGTGGTGACACCCAGGCCTGCACGATCGAGGCTTCCAGGAATAGCTTTCGGTCCAACTGCTTCAGCGCCCATCGCGGACCACTTGGGTTCCGTCCACTTGGGACCGGCGCGTCTGAGGTCTGGGCGGAGACGTCAAACCGGATATACCGGTGATCGGAATAGGTCTCCACCTCTACCACAACGCGCCATCCGGAGACGCGCGGCGACAGGTCTGAGGTGGCGAACGTAACGTCCACCACCGACTTGCACCACATGGGGACAGAACCCCGGTTCTCGATTACTAGGCCCTGCGCCAGGGCCCAGTGCTCCAGCCTTCTACCCCGCATAACAACCGTAAACCGGGAACCCCAAGCTACACTCTTGGCGTTGAAGTCCCCTAGGACGAGCGCGGGGAGAGAACCGAAGGCGACGACGACGTCTCCCAGCTCCGATAGGAACCTGAGGTCCTGGAATTGGGCGAAAGTTTGGCTCGGGGAGAAATATACGCCTATCACGGCGATCTCCCCGATCCGTGCTGCGACGATCCCGCGCCCTCTCTTGACGCGATCGAGGGGCGGGGGTAACGGCGGCGGCCGACGAGATGAGTCACCGAGCCGTCCAAGTCCGTCACCCAGTCATTTCTGGGCACGACAAAGTATGGCTCGGCGACCACGGCGACGTTGATCAACCACTGCGCCATGCTCTGGAGCAAGAGATCCTGAGCAGTGGTTGATGTTCGCCTGGTGGAAGCGCAATGGGGCCATTAGTTGGAATCCATTCCAGCCTCCTACAGGGCCCCTCGCGGGGGCACGGCCACGGCGGCGGCGTCGGCGGCGGCAGTGGGAGCGGTGGCGGCGGCGGCGGCGGCGGCGGCGGGAGTGGCTGTGACGGCGGCGGCAGAGGGCCTACCTCAGCCCCTGGCCTTGGTTGGTGGGGCGCAGGACCTGCCCATAGCACGGTGATCGGCCGGCTTGCCAGCCGTCTCACATGCGAAGCAGTGAGGCGGGGCAGAGCACTAGCCGGCCTTGTGATCGGACTGGCCGCAGCGAAAGCACCTGTCGCTGCGGTCTACCTCCGAGATGCAATTGCATGCCGCGTGGTTGCCCACTTGGCAGCGGAAGCACGTCAAGGGTCTGGGCTTCAGGATCTTCACCTGGGAAGACACCCAACGAAACAGGAGCCTTCGGCCCTCCTGCAGCTTTTTGGCCGCCGACACTGGGCAGCTAACCGTGACGGTCTGCAACCCCGCGAAGCCCGGACGGAGGGCGCCCACCCTCACCTGACGGTAGGGCACCCCCCAGTCCTGGCAACGGCAGCCACCGCTGGGGATCAAGTGTCCCCTGTTTCCCCTAACATTGTTATATAACACGTCCACACCATCTAACATTGTTATATAACATTGCAACATTAAACAATACTGTACAATGTGTACGGTATTGTTTTATGTTGCAATGTGTAACAATGTTTTACATATAACAATTGTCGTTTGTCGTTCTTCAGTGCTATCCACATTGTTATATAACATTCTGTGTCCACATCATCTGTAACATGTTATATAACATTGTTATATAACATGTTATGTTACAATTATAGTCTGTGCGCACCTTAAGTGGTCACTTGCAAAACGCACATGCGGTCTAAGCAGCGGGCAAGCTACTTAGGGTCTAAGTAGCTGACGCTGACGCGCGCGACAATATCAAACACGTGAGATATCTTTGTGTGTTCAAGTCAAACAAGCGGGAAGTGCGCGATTTACTCTCGACTCGACGTCAGGTACAGCTTGACATAAAAATGTAGAAAACCGGAAGTCGCCACTGTCTTCGCGCTACCAGCACTTTGAATGATTTTTTTTTTCACTTATTACGTTAGTTTTATGGCACAATAATAAATCTAATAAACCTGCGGTCTTTGTTTACATTAAATATCAAAGATTTTAAAACGCTGTCAGAAATAAAAAAATTAGTACCGTTTCAATCCGGTCTGGCCAAGCTGTAGAAAAGTTTAATCTGTATGAACTTGTCGCTCGCACAAATGCCTGGCGGCTAAGGGTGCTCCCAAACTTATCGACGTGGAACCGGCTTAAGCCGAGTGCGTATCACCACACTACTCGGCTTACCGCCGATCAGCTGCCGCGACGGATTTTCGCATGCTATCGGAAGTCGATTGCTCCGAACGGCCGTCGCGACGGCTTCGCATCTGTTCGGCGCCGCGCCTGTGCCCACAAGCCCTGTGCACAGTGTTTTATGAAAACCATTTTTCGGACATTGATTCCACGCAATGATGTGGTATTTTTTTGGTGCGCAATGAAAATGAAGGGCATAATTTCAGTTTCACAAATACGACGGAACATCAAAGAAAAAAAAAAGACTAAAAACCTCGTATAAGTCTGAATCTACTGAGTACTAAAATATGCAGCATTTAAAACTCCGTCGATTTTTCTAAGGTCATAATAATTTTGCGTATCATAATTATTTAGTTTCAAAAATTTATTTTTTTCTAAATGGCTTATTGAAAACTGTCGATTTTCAAAAAAAAATCATCTCAAAAACTAGACATGCTAGTACAATGGGGATACAAAGTAATTCATTTAAATAACTTAAACTATCAGATTTTCATATTAAAAAAGCTATGTCCGAAAAATGGTCTTCGTAGAACACTGTGCTATGCCACCATCGTTGGTACTCGGCCATCTCCGGCCCCGTTCGGCTGCCGTCGGAGATGTAGGTACATGCGTTCGGCCATCTTCGTCGCTGTTCGGAAGCAGTTCGACGCCGTACGCAGCCGTACGGATGCGATCAGCTACCGTCGGAGATGAGCCCATGGGTTCGACCGTCTTCGGCGCGGTTCGGGAGCAGTTCGACGCCGTACGCAGCCGTACGGATGCGATCAGCTAATCTACAAACGACTCGTCCCGCCGTCGGCCGAAGTCGCGTCGCGTCGTCCGAGCCGAGCTGGTGCGAATGGCAGTAGTGTCTCGGTCTAGCAAATGGCAGTTCTAAGCGACAGAAAGAGAAAGGGCGACGGAAAAAGCTGATGCCGCGTCGTTAGATGTGGGAGCATCCTAAAGAGACACACACAAACACCTCACGCCTTTGATCTGCCGCTAGCGCGCCGCGCACGTCAGACGTTAGCTTGCCCGTTACCGTGCATTTCGAACACTTGGATATTACACCATAATTATGTCTGATAATTCGTGACCGCGCCCATCATTGCGCTCGCGAGTCCGCGAGTCAACGTGTTTGAGCACTTAGAAAGATAGACGATAAAAATATTACAACTGGGGAGTTCATTCTGTACAAAGCAGAACCTAGGCAGCTCATGACTTTTCCATTCATATTTCAGCAGCATAGAAGTAATCACGTACCCACAGATTACCAGATAATGCACTCCATGTACTTACACGCGCTAACTACCTACCGGCCGCCGGTCCGTAGAAAGACCTTATACGCAGCGGGTTGTCAATAGCCGCGCGACGCGCACGTACGCAGGTCGAATATATGTTAGTTTTCAAATACTAAGATATGGTTGAAGAGATAAAAACTATTTTTTACGGTTTTCCTCGTGGAGGTTTTTTTTTTTGTTATGAAAAAATGTACTTACGGGTAATGAATGTTGATATGTAATATAACGACAACATTAATTATTTAATACTTTCGTTTATTATAAAGTAGGTAGGAACATTTTTCATCGACGATCTTACGTTTCGATTACTTTTAAAGGTACCCACGACACAGGAGAAATTTCTGGTGTTAGACAATTAAAAAAAAACATTTTATTTCTTTTTACAAGAGTATATTTTTAATTTTCACTTGTTCCGTTGGCGGTCTGTAATAAAATCTTGATAAGTTGATAATAATATTTGACTTACTTCCCGGCTTCCGATTGAGCAGAACGAAACTCGTAATAATAGGTACAGCCGAGTTTCACTACTCTCGCTATTACGAATTATCGAATGTCGTAAGATGTCGTTGGAAGCACCTAAGATAAAAAAAACTGAATTATTAAGTGTTGATAGTACAAAATTGTGTACTGTATCGATAAAAACCTAGGTACTAACATCATTGTCGACAGAGGCAGCCCTCGTATTTAGAATTTCCACGCGGCGGCGCGCATCTTCAAAGCGAAATTTACTTTACGTTTGTATGGTTAAGGCACATTTTCGTTCGCAGCGTCTATCGACTTGAAAGTGCAGGCAATTAAAGCGGCAGGTCATTGAACCATTCTGTATGGAGAAGCGTTATATGTAAGTATGTGACGTACCTACCAATAAATACAAAACACGAAACGAGCAAGTTTAAACAATTTTCGAATTAAGAAATGATAGTAGACGGTAACCGTAAAACAATATTATAAAAAACTATAGCAAAGAACATGATCGATTAGATCGATGCTAAGTAAGATGATCGTATGTATGTACCTACAAAGTACGCGCCTGCAAAGCCACGCCTGCCGCCGCCGCCGCCCGCGCCCCGCGCCGTGAGGCAGATAGCCCGCGTAAGTACATTGAGTGATTCAACAATCGCGAACGACAGAGACAGATAGAGTGGTGAGGCGGTATATCAAAGAAAACCCTTATTTATAAAGGTTAAGGTAACGGTACCGATATTATTATAAAGGTTATGGTACCGCTACCGAAATATACCGGTATAAATATTGTACCTTAAAATTCGGCTACTTTAAAAAATAACGGTACCGTTATATATCGGTTCTTTATTTAACGGTATTCATTTTTAAGGTACGGTAATTCAGTCCCTGGAATAAACATGGTTGTAGAATAAAAACTAATAGAAACTGTGGTTTGAAAGTAGTTATCACTATCAATTAATCGAACGTAGATATACGTTCCGGCGCGTAAGGATAATAGCGCATATGTACGTTCCGGCCTGTATCATAAAGGGTGTTTCATTTTTCGATACTTTAACAACTGTTTATTTTGAATTGACACGACAGACCGCATCTAAAGTTGTAGGCATAGGAAATAAAACCATGTTAAAAAGATTATATTATATTTATTTTTACACAAGATCAAATAATTTTAGAAAAACAATTATACTTTTTATGTCGTGTACCTATACGTAACATAAAGTGACAGGGACGGAATACTGGAGATAAATGGAGTCATATTGTACACAATCGGACAGAGAGCAACGTAAAGTACTCAAAATGCAGAAAATAATGCTGTCTCAGGATACACTGCATCATATCATGCAGTGTTTCATGTGGACAGGATTTCTTCTGTGTGATAATCACGCCAGCATTTGCCAATACACAAAAACACTCGGCATTTTGAGCACTTTACATTGCTCTCAGTCCGCTTTCTATTCGCAAGAGCCAGACAACGCACACAGCGCCCCCGTTTATAGCGAAGACGCCCACTAATTTCTTCGTGTTCTGGAAAATGTTCCATTCCGTCCAACCTTCCCCCTATTGAATATTGTATGGCAGGTCTGATGCGAGTTGTGGCCATATGTCGCCGCGACAACGCTTTAGCTAGGGCATAGCGATATTCGCGATGCGTCAGTTTCCGTGAGTGGTCTTTGGAGTTTGCGCGATATATTATAAACTGGTTCAGAATACTAATATTTAGTAGTCTTCTGAAAAACTTAATGTACCATTTTAAGCCCCTTTTTCGTTCCAATAAGTACAAGGATAGTTTCTGGTCCTTCAAATCGACCCCACCCATATACTTATTGTAACTATGGAACGCAAGCGGCTTAATGCACTCTACACCTGCTCGTTGCCCTGGTGCCGTATCAGCATTATGATAAGTAGATATTATAGTAACTAATTTGACATCCTTCCACGACAAGACAGTAATATTTGAGCAATGTTGAGCGACCATTTCGTACTTCTTCATACGTTTTTCAACTAAAGTTTTTATGTCAATTGGAGTGTCTTTTTGCCACCGATTTAGCGTACCAAGTACATCAGTACCACACTGCTCTTTTAAAAATCGGGTAAGAGTCACACTATTGTAGAAATTATCCATAACTAGACAGTGTCCTTTATGAAAATATTCATTCATTAGCTCTATAACGATCTTACTTGAGGCTCCTGTAAATCCATGTATTGCTTGGTTTTCTGAGTTTGTATTTTTCTTTCCGGTATAAATGGCCGTTGTCAATAAATATCCTGTTCTAGCTTCACAGAGGTCGTAGCTCTTGATGCCAAATCGTGCTGCTTTGGAACGGATACATTGAACCCAGGTTAGCCTCCCTTTCCAAAGCAGCAGCGATTCATCAAGACTTAAGTGCTGCTCAGGAACATACATCTCTTTAAATTTGCGGTTGCAATGGTCGAGAATAGAAGCTATTTTAAATGTTTTACGATCAGGTCCATGTAAGTTGAAATCTAAATTATTATTATCTACGAAATGCAAAAAACGTAGTATGAGAATAAAACGATTTTTTGGCATAATCTGGCGAAATTGAGGCATTTCTAACGTATCCGTAGTCCAATATTCGTCTATTCGTCCTCTCTGACACAAGCCCATGTAAATTAAAATGGAGAAAAAATTGTAGAGCTCCTCCACGGTCACTTCTACCCAGTCTTTCAATCTTGATTCTGGTTTTATCCCAAATTCACTAAGTTGCGCAATTGTCTGCCATGCGTACTCGTTGGTTTCGCGTACAATTAATTCCATAATATTTTGGTCCCGGACAAAAGAGAAAAGTTCAAAAGGATCAGTTGTCATTAGTGTTGGTCCTGGTTGCTCGTTGTAAATTTCTTGGACACCTGTAAAAGTTTGAAAATCACATGACCAGCTGACACCATCCACCAATGCTGGAGGAACTTCTTCTTCTTCTTCTTGAATGTCATCGTCATTTGACTCCAAAACTTGACGAATAGTCTCTTCAGAATACTCTTCATCGTCGCTCTCCTCGCTTCCCGAATCAATAGCCAATGCTTCTGCAAGATCCGCGGGTAAAATATCAGCGAAAGAGACATTATTAGCCTGAAAATATAAATAAGTACATTATAAATAATAATATAGGTAAAATACAATCTGTTAATCAGTTTAATAGTGAAACCTACAGACGAGCTAGGTGGAGCAGATTCTAATATAGAATTATCTTCATTAATACGTAAACTGGGCTCATGGACTATTTCATGCTCAATCATTGAAGGTGGAATATAAATGTTGCCCTGAGCGTCATCCTGAAAAGAAAAATAAATATTACAACTTGTCGAGAATCTTGTTATTACTAATACATGTATCGAATTCTAATACATACAACAGAGGATCCAGGTAAGCCATGAGCATTCTCCGATAGGTCTTTACGTGCAGCACCATCTGGCAATTTGAATGGCAATAATCTTCCTGATTTTGACCTTCAAAATAACTCTGTCATTCGACAGCACTTGTACTCTCCCACTAGGAGATTTTTCTACTCTGAGTGCTGTAATAAGGGCATTTTCTTCATCACCATTAGAATTTATATCGTTTGGTTCCATCTATTAAAAAAAATGGTATAAATTTTTGCCTGCAGCATGTTTTTGTTTTGCTATCAGATTATATTACTGGTACTACTAACGTGGAAATTGGGTACCTACGTAGATACTATCCCATACTTAGAACGATCGGCTTGACAGCCTCCGTGGCGTAGCTGTAGTGAACGCAACCGTGTGGAGGTCAGACGGCAGTCGCTTCACGGAAAATATCGAAGTTTAGCCAAATCAGCAGTTAGGCTGGTAAAGCGGACTCCAGACTCCAAAGCTGAAGGCTTCGGATGCGACTGGGATTAACGCTGAGATAATGGACTTAGAACGATCGGAAATAATCACACAAGAAATCGTTAGGTACATATGAATTTTATAAGTAGCATCTTTTTCAATCATCTCTATTATGCGTGATTGTGATTTAGTATTATAAAGAAAATATTACAATTAATTATAACAAAAATCGCACTCATCACTTAAGTAGTGATCATATACGGCGAAATTACAATATTCACACCAAAACCAACTGATGCTTATCAATAGTCGTATATTTTGAACGCTGTTAGTATTCAGGATAAAATGAGGTGGTGCATTCACGTTGGGCTCCATGTTGCTTAGAAAACATTTATTTTGCTTGATATAATGAGTTATGCTCCATGGCCATTTGCATTCATATATGCATAACGTGTAGTCATCTTTATTCAGATGATAATCGACATCCATTATAACCACCATGTTCCTATAACAAATCAACAAAGCCAATCATGTTTCAGATACAAATGTAACAGTCAGTAGGTATGTACTTATTTATGAATATTTATCGTAATTAGACTATGAACGACCGCGAGGACACCGGCGTCCGCGCACCTATTGTTATTCTATTGTGTCTCTAATTACGATAGTCAAAAGGTTAAATAACATTGTTAACATAAATAAACTGACATTCATTTTCATAGAAGAAAAATAGGTACATCGTGTGACATCATTTTTAGGGTTCCGTAGTCAACAAGGAACCCTTATAGTTTCGCCATGTCCGTCCGTCCGTCCGTCCGTCCGTCCGTCCGTCCGTCTGTCCGCAGTTTAGCTCAGAGACGTACTAGAGAGCTGTAATTTGGTGTAAATATATGGATTTGTTGTGCCAAAAAAGTGGTGAAATAAAATCTCGTAAAATATTTTTTTTTAGGGTACCTCCAGTACTTACACGTAAAGTGAGGATTTTTTTTTCTCGCGTACCCCTTAGTGTGGGGTATCATTAAATAGGTCTTTAAAAAATAATGTGAGTTTCCATTAACAATTTTTTGATAAAAAAATTCCTTTGTGAAATATTAAGCTTTAAAGTGCTAAATTTTGCTCGATTCGAGTGTCCCCCCCTCTACCAGCTAAACGGTTATGTTTGGGGGTGTGAAAAAATTCACAATAGTAGTATATATAACGAAGTTTAAAAGAAAATTATCATGACTAAGTAGGCTTTATAACTTTACGAGTAATAGTCGACCAACTTATAAAATGTTAAAACTTGGACATCATATTTTCTAAACAAAATGTATCGGAGACAACTGCAAATGTAAGTTTGTCAACTTTATTTTTACAGCTTTTATAGGTATGTTTTTTGGGGATAGGTAGGTTTTTATCGTCAAATATTTTTAACTAAATTCAAAAAAAGAGGGAGGTTCTAAATTCGTCGTAATCTTTATTCTTATGTATTTTTCCCGATTTCTCAACGACTCCTGGACCGATTTTGAAAATTCTTCTTTATAAAATTAAATTCAGCGAATCAGTTTAGTTAGTTCGCATAAGTATTTTGATGGGCAACTACGGAACCCTACACTGTGCGTGGCCCGACACGCACTTGGCCGGTTTTTAAACATCATGTATATACATACGACTTGTGTAGGGGATTTACTAGTCGATAAATATAAAGCCTAATTGCCGATACTGTAAATGTTTTGTGGGACCATGTTATGAAATATTCCAATCACGAGTAAACTGTTGTACAATTTGATGTTTATAACATAAAGAAAATGTTATAATTATGATAACAAAACGTCGGTTGAAATTGACTCAACCGTCGTAATTTGTAGGTATTTTTCTGTTCTTAAAACTTATCAAAGTCTTAAGTATTTTGTAAATCTTTGTATTTTGTACAAATACTTACTTTAGCACAAAAAAAACAGCACAAAACACTTCCGAAAACACTTCGTAATCACGACACTTTCACTCGTTATTTTGAACTAACTTCATAGATAAAAAATATTTCGAGTTATACTTTAAGTTCATTCGGTCATAATCTCAATCAATAAATGCGTTCAAAGTAATTTAGAGTCTCGGTACCACAGACAAAATAAATTTTTCGATGTCACGTAATTACGCGTAGATGTACGCTCCGGCAGACTAACATCAACTTATTTTGAGCGTAGATGTACGTTCCGGCATACGAAAGGCTAGTGGTTAGTGACCCTGACTGCTATGCCGGAGGTCGTGGGTTCGATTCCCACCCAGGACAAATGTTTGTGTGATGAGCACGATCATTTGTTCTGTGTCTGGGTGTAATTTATCCATAATTGTATGTATTTAGAAATATATAATATGTATGTTTATCAGTTGTCTAGTACCCATAACACAAGCTCTGCTTAGCTTGGGATTAGATGGCGTTGTGTGATAGTTGTGGATTATTATTTTTATAGCAATCGTGAAGGCAAACAATCAAAGTTCAAAGGATAAGCCAAAGTCATAAAAAAAAATAGTTTAAACGTTAAATTATACGTTTCAAACGTTATATGTAATGATTTTCGCTTAATTAAACGTTATATCAAATAAAATTATATGAAATGAGTTTTAGAGTAACACAAACATTATGTGTAGAGAAATTATATCAACCGTTGGTATATCTCACGTTGATTATATCATGTGAACGGGGTCCACCCTTTATAGCAGAACTTTTTACGTCATAATTTTATTTTGCATAGCAACGGATAGCATAAACCTCTTTTCGCAGAAAATCGTTTGGCATACACTCATTTACCATAACACCGAAACCCATAATTTTGTAAGTCAGAATCATCTTTAGGCATAAATTTCATTTCCATAATAATCAATAAGTATAACCATCATATCGTAGAAAGTTCACAACCAGAATCATCTTTTGGCATATATTTTATATCCATAATAATCAAAAGTATAACCATCATATCGCAGAAAATTCACAGCAGGCATGGCTTCTGTCACGGCTCCGGCGCTGCGGGGCTCCGGCGGTCCCACGCGAGCTAATCGTCGCAGATGATTTTACGCCCACCACCGCACCTGCTCCTCAGCTCGCGGGCCGCCTCGCCCCTCCGCGCCTACGCGATTATAAAATACACTCTAGGGGTAGGGCAGACAAGACTACGTGAAGTCGGTTTTGCAGCGATTCATTTCTGTCACTAACTATTGTAGCACACCATATTGATTTTATAACACAATTTTTTAATTTTTTATTATGACTATTAAATTATTTCTATTCTGAAATTCTGTGATCTTTGAAGTATACTAAGTCAAATTATTCCAAATAATCGGCGCTCTAAATAAACGTTATGCTTAATGAAAATATGCAAAATTATAACAAAGGTAATTATGCCCAATACAATTCTGCCATCTTAAAAGTATCCCAAATTAAATTCGGACATAAAAACATTAGGCCAAAAAACAATTATACTAAACATTTTTTATACCATAACAATGTTCGTTTAAAAAAGTTTCTGCCAAGTGAGTTCTGCCAAATAAGTTTCGGAGCAACAAGTTTCTGCCAGATAGAGGGCACCCCATGTGAACGTTATTGAAATGAAAATATATTGTAACGCCAGATGCCGCCAGCAATGCCACCAATTTAATATTTTGCCTTTACCGTGCATGTATATTAAAGAATTATGCCTACTGGTGAAAAAAAATCCAGATTATTTTACGAAGCATAAGGATGTTATAGATAGAAATGTAGCTCCTAGAAATAAAGCCAAACATAAACATATGCTCCGCGTACCTCCATGTAGACTAGCGTTGCATAAAAGAAACTCTAGCATAATGGCTATAAAGGTGTATAATAAATTACCAGACGTATTCAAAGATTTACCTTTACCTATGTTTAAAAGAAAGTTAATACAGTGGTTAAGAGAAAATTGTTTTTATGATTTAGAAGAATTTATGTCATATCGTACAGAAGGGCACTCCAAATAAAATGATAATTATTAATTCATTGAATGTATTGTAAAATATTATTGAATCCTGACATTATAATTATTAATTACTATGACTTTGTATTTCTCAAATAATCTGACATTCCATTTATTTTTCTTTGACTTTAATTAATGCATGTACGAATGAACAGATATACAGGTATAATTTAAACTGAAATAAATTGTAATATTATGACATATTTGCACACCATATGTAATGGTAAAATGTAATTGGACCACATTAGTGTTAAGATCTTGATTGTACCTACATTTTTGCAAATAAATAAATAAATAAATAAATAAAAAATGCCAGCCAAAGCCAGGCAAGCCTGCCAAAGCCAGCCAGCCAGCCAAAGCCAGCCAAAACCCTAGCCAGCTGTCCAGCTCGCCACGCCAAGCCGCTACGTCACTGCCCTACCACGTGAGCCATCCCCGCCAAATTCTGAGCGAAAGGGGTGAAATAGCCGCCAGCCGGCGAGCTATATAAAAGCGAGGAGCAGTGATTTTGGTGTGTCTGTTTATAACGATAATGTAAGGGAAAGCTCTGCCCAAATAAAAAGCGTAAATTAAGTATTTTCTATTTATTTTCATCTTTGTCGTTTCAACTCAGAAGTGGGATAAAAAAACCTACGTTAAAACGACGCCCTGCTACACATTAATCTCGACGGTCGTCTTATCTGGAGGACGAAGATTCTGCTTTGGTAAGCCAGACTTCTGAAAATAAAAACGAAGAAAGGCGATGCACACCCAAGGAAAATGTTGAAGTCTCCTTGCACAAGAAGTTGAAAAATCATCAACAATGATCTGGATCACGAAGTGTCTACCCTCATTCGTCGGAAAGAACACCATGCCGCATCGTTTATTCCGTTAATGATCGAGTTTCAAGAAGCATTCTTCTCGCTTCCAGCAACGCTTCTCTGTGGAAATGAAAGCTACTTCAAAGTCGTCAATAGCGGATCCAAGGACATCGCAGGAAGGAGGGATTCGTCATACTTCGCGCCGAGAGCTGCCAGGAATCATGCTTAAACAACCAGGTCAGTCATGCCTTGCAAATGTTTGCAAAATGCCATTAGCCAAATGTGTTTTATATTTGAGTGCATCGTGTGTCGATAAATAATCATAAAATGCCATTGGTGACCTTGACAAAACTAGGGTAAGCCTGATAAGCAAATCTGATTGTAATCAATTTATTAGTTTACTAGCTGTTGCCCGCGACATTGCACGCGCATATCCCGTTTTATTCCCGTTCCCGTGGGAATATCCCGTTACCGTATAGCCTATAGCCTCCCTCGATAAATGAGCTATCTAAGACTGAAAGAATTTTTCAAATCGGACCAGTAGGTCCTGAGATTAGCGCGTTCAAACAAACAAACTCTTCAGCTTTATAATGTACCTACGATATAATATTAGTATAGATTATCTCGGTATAAAACTGCTTTGCTAGCTATACTAGGGAGCTGGGAAGTTGGAATATACAGATTTAGTCCAAATGCGCATTAAGTACACGTAGGCCTTAGGAATAGATAAGCGCATCACAAACAAGAGATTGTAAGAGTCAAAATTAATGAGCCATTGAGCCAGCAGGTATTATAAAAAGAACCCGAATTGATGTATGCCTCTCCTATTGTTTAGTTATGAGGAAGAACGGAGATAGTTGCCTATGTGTCGATAACAGAGCCTTAAATGCATTAATTGTCCGCGATAGATAACCATTATAATATAATATCGATAAGCAAACTAAATTATCTGGTAAGAAGTACCTACTTCACCAGTCTGAATGTAGTCCAAGGGTACCCATAAACTCAGCATCCATCCTAAAGATACATTTAGCGCTCCCTCAGTTTTTATGCGCTGAATTAACAAGTTCGTAGATAGTTTAGTAATTTCAAAGTAAATTATCAAATAAAAGTAACTCCAATAATGTCGTCAAATGGTCGGGGTCAAACGCAGAATTTTTATTTAATTATGTACATGTGGGCAAATGTAAATTTTTACAAAACAGGATTTCTTATTTAGCTGTGTTATTTAGTGATGAATTATTATGTTCATGGCATTGAACCGGGTGAATTTAAGTTTGCAGCTGTGTCTCAATTTCCCGTTCTGAGTAACATACACAAAGTGCGTCAGTTCATTGGACTATGTAGCTACTTTAGGAAGTTCATCCATAATTTTGCAATAATGGCTCGTCCACTAACGGAATTAAAAAAAAAAAAAAAAAAAAAAAATGAGATGTGGGTATGGTATAAAATCTTAGTTTTGCCAATAGAAATTCACACGGATGCATGCAAGTTACCCATAGCAAGTATTCTTTTACTAATACGGATAGGCGGTAGTTTGAGCTCTGTCTTGTATTTTAGTTGCGATAAAAGTAAAAAAAAAAGCGTTATTACGAAGTTTTAGAATCTGTGTTGTGTAAAAATGTCCGTGTAATTACGGATTGTAGTACAGTTCGCGATACAATGACTAACGTGATCTTACTGCACGCATTGCCTACTGGTGACTTTTAATTCGAGACTTTGAAATTGCCGTTGACTATTTTATTGACCAGGTAAGCGCTTAGAGCATATCAACGCCTTGTGCAGGAATCCGATAGATGCCGTTAATGTGTTCCGTTTAAAAGTAAACTGTTGGTTTCGAAAAGTGCAACGTATATTGATCTATTGTAAAGTGGGTGCACAGATAGTGATACTGTAAATAATTATGGGCTGTCTCGTAAAACGCTTTACATAACCGATCAGTTGTGCCAAATTTCGCGCGTAGAAAATATTTCAAATGCATCAAAACGATGGCCATTACATATGGGGAATATGTGACGTCGTGTTTACATTGTGAGTACGATAGTAGCCGGGCACTCAACGAACAGTTATAGAGGGAAATTGTTAAAACACGATTTTGGACTACGTTACTTTGTTTGAGCTAGTTATGAGGTGAATATAATTATCAAAAGTCGCCGCCACTAGCCCTTGAGCTGTGGGGTAGGGGGGTTTAAAGGTTTCATTTTTTGGTTTTTTAATTTAATTACTAAGTCATGTATTGACCACATATTTGCACGTTTTCCCACACTACATCCATTCGCGGCGGTGCTCGATGTTGTACTAGCTGATCATCGAGGTATTATCTTTGCTTGCGGCGACCAATTGCTTGGAGGTCCAAAGTGCATACAGGTTGTTCCAAGAAAGTCTTTTGACTATAATAGTTTTATAAAGGAACTTAAAGATGTTGACTGGAAAAAAACAAAAAGTATGGATTCTCCTAACGAGATTTTAAGCTTTATTTATAAATCATTTGATGATGCAGAAAAGTCTGCAAATAATAATAAAACAAGTAAATTGGCTGGCAAGTACTCTAAACCTTTTAAATTGCCTTGGATGGATGACAATATTGCCCGGCTATGTGATAAAAGAGACAAATTGTTCAGAGATTGGAAAAATAATTTAAAAAATGAAAAAATAAAATTAGAATATAATAAAATAAGAAATAAAATTCATAAAATAATAGAATACAAAAGAAACAAATATTACATGCAGCATATTAGTGATAATTCAAAAAACATAAAAAAAATGTATAGTATATTAAATCAAATGTTAGGAAGACCTTGTCGCTTGACTCGGCCATCCTTAGGGCTTTTGAAGCGCAAGGAATTACTACTAAAACCATTGCAGACAACTTTGCGAATTGTTTTGACAGAGCGGTTAAAGACATAGTTCCTAATTGTAATATAAAAATAACAGACCCAGAAGCCGCACGTGTACCTCTGAATTCTAGTATGCTGTTTAAAAAAGCCTCGGCTAGCAGTGTTCATAAAATAATTAAACAACTAAACTCAAGAAAAGCTCCGGGTCCAGACAATATTAAGGCTTCTCATATTAAAATGATAGGTGATCGTATATCTGACCCTATTGCTGACTTGATTAATCGAAGCATTGAAAGTGGTCTATACCCAGATGATTTAAAGGTAGGTTGCGTAAGGCCAATCCATAAACGGGGTAAAAAAAAACGATTATTCAAACTACCGGCCCATTACACTGCTCTCGTCTATTGATAAAATAGTTGAAAAGTATGTTTGTGAACAAATTCATGAATTTTATAGGCAGCACGACGTTATGAATCAATATCAATTTGGCTTTCAAAAGGGCAAAAGCACCTCGAACCTCCTGTCAAATTTATTTAGAAAAAACTAATATATTTAGTTAAAAACTAATCCAAGAGATGGCGCTACGCTACCGAAAAGCGTTCAAATGAGGAATAGAGAATTTCAGCTTGCAAGTTTGAGTTGCAATAGCCTAGTTGGTTAAGGCGTCTGGAGTACCTATCCAGAAGACGCGGGTTCGAATCCCGCTTGCAATCTGAAATTTTTCTTTCCTCAAAAAATCATCTTTAAAATTTACAAAATTCAAGTTCAAATTTTAAAAACCCTTGTGTCACCCAAAATTAGAAAACAATTTCATGACGATATTAATGGCCTCTTCAAACACTGTAAAGTCTTACCAGTACAAACACAAATATTTTTTTTGTTATTAAAGGAACAATTTTTCAATGAATCTTTAAGAAACACAATTGAACATCCTGTATGCACGCGGGCCGCTTCTGAGAATAAGCTTCGTACGCAGCGCGCAAATAATACGTATGGTGAACGAACTACTGCTTATATTATACCAAGACTTATTAACAATCTACCCTCCGAAATAAATGAATGTATAACACCTAAAAATATCAAATGTAAACTAAGACAATATTATTTTAGTACAATCTAGTGATGTATACTTTTTAAAATCTTCTTTGCTTCACTCTCGCAAATACCTATTATAGTTTTAGGGAAATGATGATTACTTAAATGGTTTTTGTCGTTGTCTTATGCGATCTTTGGTAGTTGTAAGTATGTTAACTTTTTGAGAAAGACTCGTGATAGCACAAGTCTAAACCTCTGTGGTTTTTTGTTGCTATTATTAATTAATTATCCTGTATTTTGTTTTCTTACCTATAAATAAATAAAAAAAAAAAACCTCTAACTAGTCCAAACAAAAAACAAAGTAACGTAGTAAAAAATGAGTTCCTAGAATTACCCTCTATACTTTGAGCATTCGTTGACTAGACTAAACTTCAACATGCTTTATTAGTTCTGCTTGATTTTTCCAGGGCCTTCGACGCTATTAATATCCCACTATTACTGGCAAAGTTAAATTATTACGGTTTTGATCCCAGCGCTGTCCAATGGTTCCGTAGTTACTTAAGTAATAGGAAACAACGGGTTGACCTGCGCTCGAGTGACGGCACTTCTATCAGATCTGCACTGCTTCCCGTAGACAGAGGAATCCCGCAGGGCACCATTTTAGGGCCAGTCACTTTTAATTTGTACTGTGCAGACATAATAAGTTGTATACAGAGGTGCAAGTACCATATATACGCCGATGACGTCCAATTATATATTTCGTTTGGACCTGACGAGTATGATGGGGCCGTAAAAGATCTAAACGAAGATCTCCAGCGAATTGCCGTTTGGTCCGAGAGGAACTGTCTGTCACTAAACCCTTCAAAAACAAAATATATGGTATTTGGTAGCAGACAGCAGTTGGCTCGATTGCCTACAAGTTTTGACGTGAAACTTACGGGTGAACCAATTGAACGCGTGTATGAGGCGCGAAATCTAGGTCTAAACATGGATAAAGACCTCCGTTTTGAAAAACACCTATCGGACTCGGTAAGAAATTGTTTCTATCGTCTAAGGGTACTATATAAGATGAGGTGTTATTTATCAGAATCGCTACGTGAACAACTAGTCGAATCGTTAATCCTGTCTAGATTGAACTACGCAGATACTGTGTATGGTCCGCGCCTGTTAGCTCGTACTGATCGGCTCATACAAAGAGTGCAGAACGCGTGCGCTCGGTTTTGTTATAATATTCCTCGCAGAAGTCACGTAACACCGTTTCTTAACAAACACTTCATTATTAAAATGAAGTCCAGACGTAAGCTACACTTGGCGTGTCTTTTGTTTGGTGTCATTAAATACAAGGAACCGAGCTATTTATATAACAAACTAAATTGGATAGCCAGTAAACGTGAATGCGCTAGAAGGCAATGCTCGCAACAACTTTCGTCTTAGTCACACAACACGGCTGCTTTTCGAGGCAGTTTCCGGTACGCGGCCTCCAAAGTTTGGAATAACCTGCCCCCACCAATCGGATCAGTCAACACAATAGATACATTTAAACGACGTTTACGGCAGTATCTGGTAGAAGGGCAGCGTAAGCTGGATATGGTCGCGGCGGATGTCTCGTTAATCTGATACCCACCCATATACCTAATTATTATTATTAATGTCACATTTTTGTTGGTGATCTAGGCTGTACAAATAATTAAGACTACTTGCTAAAACCTATTAGGTTTTTTCTTGTCCGGCCGCCTCATGGTGATGACGCTTGTGTTCTTTAAAGGTGGGGGGGGGGGAATCACACCCGCGGCAGCGCTGCCTTCGATCGCATTTCGTGAGACCTGCATGTAAAACAACACGCTTGAAAATCAGCCTATCTCCAGTCTAAACTAGTAAATATCCTCTCTTGTATAGTGTTCATGTACTTACCCAATGGGTATGGCCTTCTTACATGCGACTGGAACGCGGGTTGCGAAGCTGCATGCCCTGTGCTACATAGTGCCATTTTTCAATTCTCTTGGTATGATCATGGATGGTCCTCTCCGTCAGTCCGTCTCTCTATTGGATTATCCATCGGCGACAATACTGAAGGACGGTAAATTACATTACATTACATAGGTACTCCCAAATTGCGTATTAGATAATCTTCAACACTTTTTATTGTTTATTTAACCAAATATTAATGACTAGCGCTTACCCGTCGTTGCATATTTAATCCATACACGTACTAGGTATACATATTTTCCTATTGCACTTTCCATAAAAACGTTAAATTGACCTGACATAATCACAAGCATTACCAACTTAATACTTATAATTATAAATTCCTTTTGAAAAGCACACAAAAATAACCGACGATTAAAATGGATTAGTCTGCCGCGCCTGGCTGCCTGTGGCGTTCTGTCAGCGAAGTGCATCGGGTACTAGATCGGGTAGTAACAAGTGTGCGCAGATAAGAAGTGAGAAATCTGGCAACAGGCTGAACGGGTGTTCAAACTATTTAATTGACAACATAGCCTACCTACCTATCACGCGATCATCCTTTTTGTCTTTTTTTTTGTTTATTTATTATTCGTTTTTGCCTAAATTGCACACACATTATTATCTATATATATAAAAGAACAGGGGTTTTTCTTTTGACACGACTACAGCCGAAACCGCTTAACGCAGAAACTTGAATTTTGGACCGCATTTGCAGTCTACCATGTAGATTGGCAATAAGACGGGATTTTGCGAAAATCCTCCTCTAAGGGGGTGAAAAGGGGTGAAAACTTTTGTATGAAAAATCTTATTCCTTGGGTTTATAAACTTGAAACTTACCACGAATAAGAACATTAGTAAATAAATAAGATTGCAACTACTATTTTTTTAAAACTACCCTCCATTGGTATTCAAGGGGTTGTTAAAGTTTGTATGGGAAAATCCTAACGCGTGAGCTGATGAATTTGAAAATCAGTATTTATATACTAGATAAGAATTTATCAAACACGTGTTTTTGGATTTTTCGAAAATCACCCCCCAAGTTGGTGAAAAGGGGTATTCAAGTTTTAAGGGGAGGATATTAAACCACTAAACGTAGAAACCTGAATTTTGGATGGTAGTTACAATTTATAATGTAGATGAGCATTATGAAAGGATTTTGCGAAAATCTCCCTCTAAGGGGGTGAAAAGGGGTGAAAACCTTTGTATGTAAAATCTTTTCTTGGGTTTATAAACTTGAAACTTGGTACGTGAATATGAGTATAAGTAAATAAAAAAGATGGGCATTATTACTTTTTTTAAAACTACCCTCCATTTTTAGGTTTTCCGAAAATCACTCCCTAAATTGGTGCTTCGATAAACTCAAAACTTGACATAAATTAATTATCTCTCAATCGAATAAAGGATACGTATTTTTATTTATATTTCATAAATCAACCCCTAACGGGGTGAAAATCGGAAAATCAGTTTGTCTAATATGATTGATTGTTTGTTTGTATTAAGTTTTTAGATTTTCTTATAAGGAGGGGAAGGAGCGGGAATTAAATTCACTGAGTTCGAAATTAGAAACACGCGCAGACGAAGTCGCGGGCAAAGTGCTAGTATTTAATAATTTACTTAGTTTATAATATTATTTTATATTTTAAATATTTATATAAACATATTTAGTATTGTATTATAAATATCTACGAGTGTATTTTATATAATATATGTAGTAGTTTTACAAGTTTTACAAGCAAGCTGTTTTACATCCGTCACATCAACATTACAGGTCCAGTTGAAAACCAGCGTCGGGCACTAGTTGCTCGACATATTGCTGAACTGGGCCTTTTTGGCGCAGCCGTGAGACACACAAAAAATAGTTTTCTTTTATTTATTTATTTTACTTCCTTGTTTTTTTTTTTTTTTTTTCTTTATTTGTTTTAGGAACTTTTAACAATATGTTACGCTAGTTCCATCGTATACTAATCTGATTACAAACAGACTTACAAATTAACCAATGAATATACCAATGCAGCCTCTGGCGACATTGGTTTTGCTAGGATCATGTTAAATATACCTACATCTAACTTATTTATGTTTAGTTCACTAGCTAACGCATTTCTTTCAGGCCCATTCCTGACACACTCCACCAAGAGGTGATAAACATCTTCTACTTTATTATCACAGGCTAAACAAAACGGAGATTCTACCTTCTTCATCAGAAATGCAAAAGATCTTAGTGGCATGTGTCCGGAACGAACGAACGAACGAACTGGCAACACTGGCAGCCGGTTGTCAAAAAGTTACGTGATATATTTAAATTGTAAAAATAATATTTTTAAGTGTTTTATAAGTCCTAAATGTACTAAAAATAGTTGATCTATTTATAAATAATAAGGATAAATGTTTGCAAGTTGTTTCGATGCAAAATCAGAGTGAAATTCAATAAACAAAAATCAGCTGTCATCCAACGGACGAATTTGAAGTCATCACCTTAACCGGGGAGTATTTTGATTTATTTACTTTAGTTTTACTTGTAGTTAGAATAAATGATAATTATGGTAGGAGTCTTGTTGCCCACTCATCAAATATTCTCCCTTCCCTGCTAGCTGTGGCCTAATTTACACTGTCATTGTGTCCATGCAGGAGAAAACTTAAAAACTTAAAAATAATTTACAATACCTTTTAGGTCCTGTTTAATTCATTAAATTGGTTACAAGAGATAGCTCTAGATTGGATAACCTACACTGTAAGGGAAATGATAAAGCTGCGTAACAAGTGCCATGTAAAGTTTAAAGCTTCAAAATCTGACAGCCATAGGAAATCTTATACAGAGTTAAAATACCTGGTAAGAACGGCAATTGAGACTGAGAAGAGCGCATATTTCAAAACATATATTAATGACAACATTACACAGCCTAAGAAGTTATGGAGTCATATAAAGTCTACAATCACTAATACAAAAAAGTTAGAACACAGTTTGCCTCACTTCTGCAACAACCCGGATACTATAAACCAGCACTTCCTTGATGTTCCGGGCAGTGGAGAGGTTGATCCTTCAGATTTATTATATTTTCAACAGCATCGGCACAGTGACAGTAACTTCCAGCTTGAGCCAGTGAACGAGGAAGCAGTGTTAAGAGTGTTGCGTAGTCTTAGATCCAATGCTCAGGGCTCTGACCTGATCTCTCTGGAGATGCTGATGCTGACACTTCCTCGTACTCTTACTGTCATTACAGCTATCGTCAACAGATCAATCACAACTTCTTCCTTCCCTGATCTGTGGAAAATGGCAATTGTTAAACCTCTACCTAAAGTGAATAATCCCACCAGTGTGAAGGATCTCCGACCAATTAGCCTGCTACCTTGTCTCTCCAAAGTATTGGAAAGGGTTGTCTCAAACCAGCTTAGGTCTTATCTGGAGCACCATGAAATTTTACCCAAGGTTCAATCAGGCTTTCGCAGGGGCCACAGCACAACAACAGCTCTCCTGGATGTAGTTGGGAACATTCTCGAAGCCAGAGACAAGGGCATGGGAACTCTCCTTGTCCTACTAGATTTTTCTCGTGCCTTTGACTCAATTAATACTTCTCTTCTCCTCGCAAAGTTATCTTATTATGGATTTAACATTGAAACAGTAAAATGGTTCGAGAGCTACCTTACTGATCGATCACAATTTGTCCAGGTGTCTGGTGACAATGGTGATAACGTGTCTTCTAGCCCACAGCATGTGAACAGGGGTGTGCCTCAGGGATCAATCCTTGGCCCACCGCTCTTCATCTTATTCAGTGCCGACATTATCAAGTGTCTGATCAACACCAAGTTCCATCTATACGCTGATGATCTGCAGATGTACCTCTCCTTCTGCGCCCAGGATGCTGCGGAAACAGTAAGACTCATCAATGAAGACCTTCACAGAATCTCTGATTGGTCCAGGAGAAACTCCCTGGTTCTGAATCCAACCAAGTCAAAATATATCGTGATGGGGTCTAGGGATTTTCTAAGCAAAATGCTCACTGGTAACCTAGATCTCCGCATTGATGGTTGTGCTATAGAGAGGGCTCTGGAAGCGCGTAACCTAGGTGTAGTTTTTGATGGACAGCTAAACTTTGAATCTCACATTCTGGAAGCTGTGCGTAACTGCTTCTACCGACTCAAGCTTCTGTATCGTGTCCGTCCCTACATAAGTGTGGATATGCGAGTCATGCTTTGCGAATCGCTTGTCTTATCTAAGCTAAACTACGCTGACACTGTGTATGGGGCGTGCATTCTCGGTAGAAGTCAGAAGTTAATCCAGCGGGTACAGAATGCTTGTGCTAGGTTTTGTTACAATGTGCCGCCCAGAACCCATATCACTCCTTTTTTAAATGAGGGTAATTTAATGAGAATGTCAGCGCGGCGAAAGCTTCACCTGGCTACCCTACTCTTTGGCATAATTCTCACCAAAAAACCAGTTTATTTGTATAAGAAACTGTCCTGGTCGCGCGATGTCAATCAAATAAAAACCAGAGCATCATCATACCTGATGTTGGCCTCCTCCCACAGAACTGCCGCTTTTCGTGGTTGTTTTAAATTCGCCGCCAGTCGCTGCTGGAATGATCTCCCGCCACCTTTTCGTGCTCTAAAATCAGTTGGTGCTTTTAGGATCAATTTTAAACGCTATTTACTCCAACAGCAACTAAGTACCAATTGATAACTCACTGTGTTTTGCACGCAGTTCGCAATGGTGACTGAGGCGACATATTTTTTGGGGATAGTGGACATCTGTATTGTGATGCACAAATATGGACAATTGTACAATCTAGCGACTGTTACTGACTAATCATCTCCATAACGCATTCGTCTTTTCTTCTTGTTGTTTTATGCCTAGCTTGGTAATCATTATAATTTTTAAATAAATAATAATAATATTAATTAAATACACTTTCACTTTATTTATCACACACTATTTTACTATTTTATAATTAAACTACAATTAACTTTATTAACTGTTGACATAATGTCATAATAGCGCCCGACCACAGACTAAGTAGAGAGTCTACACTCGCCCGCCTCTCTTATCAGTGTTGCCATTTTTATTATTATTTTTAATTTTTATTTTGTTTTATTTATTTATTTTATTCAATTGTAATCTTTCCGTTATATTATCTATGTACGTGTGTATCTGACCGTGACTTCACTTTGGGCCCTACCAGAAAACCAGCGCTGTGACAGTTAAATGTCGCAGCAAATGCTGAGGTAGGAGCCTTTTGGCCTCGCACAGGACTAAATTGTTTTATGTTTTGTTGTACCGTTTGTTTTCAACTAATTTTTGTTTTTCTCTGTTGTTTTTATTCATGTAATTTTGTTTGTTTTGTCCTGTGTGTCCCAATAAATCTTTTTTCTTTCTTTCTTTCTTTCTTTCTTTCATTCTTCATTATTTCCCAGTTATATACCATTAGAGGAAATTAATAACCACTTTTGTTTTAAGTTCTAGTAGGTACCCTCAAAAGAATTTTGTAATCTTAATTTTCTTTTATTCAATTTATTCAGTTAAATATTATAATTATTAACTTAGATTTTCCCACTTATTAACAAAATAATTAAGTTATCACTTCTTTCTTAACTATTTATTCCTTGTTACTATTAATTTAATTTAAAGTTAGATTTCATTCTTATTACTTATTCATTCTGTCCCTCACTCCTGTTCTTTTACATACTTAGCTGTTCCTTATCTAATTCCAGGGTGCCTCTGAGGTTGTCTTCAACATGTTGACCCGCAGAGCTGCATCCTTAGAGGAAAAACTGAGGGCTACTTTGAAGGAGCTACAATCTAGCCAAACCACGGTTAGTCAGCTGTTAAAGGAAAGGGAAGAAAGTGAAGTGGAAATAGGGTTAGTTATTAAGAAGAACACTGAGCTTAAGAACCAGTTGTCTGAACTACACGCGCAGCATGTGGATATACTAGACCAGCATCAACAACTCCGTAAACTTGTTGCCAACTTTGAGCGGTGCAGTGACACTTATGATCAGGCTTTAAAACGTATTTCGGAACTGGAAATGGAATTAAGCAAAGCACACAACACTGTAACTGTCAAGGTGGACTGTATATATGTTTTTGATGTAATAAAACGCCTGACTTGTAGTGGAGTTGAGTATATTCTTGATTCACAATAATAGTCTTGATTTACAATAATAGTCTTGATTCACAATTCTTCTCTTCAATTGCACTAGCTGGGACGGCTTGTTGCTTCGGTTTTCTTGAGAGCACTTGCTGCTGCGCTGACTGCGACTGAACTACGAATTCGCACGTGAGTAGTCGCTGCGCCCCCGCAAGGGGGCGCGGCTGGCGGGTATGGACCAAGTCCTTGTTCCCGCGGAAGCGGGGTGTTGTGCTCACAACAGCGGGCACACGCGCTGGGGCGGCGATATAGCCTTTGTATCCTACGGGCGCGCGTGCTGTGAGGCGCGCGCCGGGTTGTGTAGCTGCTCGTTGTTGTTTGCAGGCGCGTCACGACACTGTCGGCAGTGTCGCTTGCTTCACTGCGTCCCGGCGGTCCGCCCCTGCCAGGTGAGACCCCCAGTTACCTGGGGGAGGCCCGGCGGAAGGCGACCAGCGACAGGGACGCAGGCTTACGACGCACCTGCAAGGAAGAGTGGCTCTCGCCTGCCCCGTTTTCCAGAGCAAGCCGGTAGCGGCGCAGGCAGAGAGCCGGTGGGTGAGTATGAGCGGCATTGTGTTGTGTAACACCGCTCATGTATGCGAGTGAGAGGCGAGCCCGTGATCGCACAGTCACCGCGTGAGTATAGCGCTTGTGAAGTAGCGAGTGTCTGTAGTGACGCACACCGTGCCTATATTAACTTAGCACACGGCGTACGTCGTGTATGTCGTGCATGCGGAGTGAATTGTTGAGTAAGTCGCGTGTAGCCGGGAATGCGACTTACCCGGTGTCGTCAAATCCGGTGGTGGGCGCTGATTGCGAATTCGCAACAAACCGTCCCGCTTATATCCTATTTTTGCAGGGTGCAAGTAGTGGGTGGAGGTGAGCACGGTACATCCGTCCCGACCAATTACGATGCTTGGTCTGAGTTCGCGCGTGGTGGGGGACCGGACAGGTTTCGACATGTTGAAACCTGTTCGAACGTGCTCGCGTCCACTTTACATCGTCATAATTTTGAAGTCTTATTCACTAAAGGATAATGAAACAGCCCTAATCGAATATTAATAAGTGTGTCCCTACTTTCAAATCATATTTATTTAATCAACTTAAAATCTACTTATATACAATCATTATTTACATCTTAATTATAAATCATTACGAAGTGACGACGTCCGTAACATCCTCCCCCCGGCGCAGGGCTACCGTAGCCTTATCTTCCACGCAGAGGACGGCGAGCTTCGTCGTGGGACGCCGAAGAATGCCCGCTGTTGTTCTGACGTCGGCCGATCGCACCTTGCCGTCCGGACCGTCGTACGTGGTCTCCACGACGCCTCGGGGCCACGTTCCTCGTGGCAATGTGGGGTCGACGACGACAACCAGGTCGCCAACTCGTAGAGGCCGTCGTTGGTCGTCGGATGCCCCCCTGGGCACCAGCGTCGGCAAGTATTCGGTTACCCAGCGCCGCCAGAAATGGTCGGCGAGCGCTTGGGCAGCTCTCCACTGTTTCCGGCTGGCCTCCTCGCAAGGCCCAGTCTGGGGAAGGCCTGAGGAGGTCCCGATGAGAAAATGATTCGGGGTTAACGCCTCCGGATCCTTAGGATCAACGGAAACGTGGGTGAGAGGCCGAGAGTTTATAGAGTGCTCGGCCTCTATCATCAGGGTCAGCAGCACTTCTTCCTTTAGTGCCCGCTGATGCAGTGTCGTCCCCAACGCCGTCTTGACAGAGCGTACTAGTCGTTCCCACGCTCCCCCCATATGCGGCGCCCCTGGTGGGATGAATTTCCACCTCATTCTATGCGAGAGTCCGAAGTGGACGAACTCCTTGGCCCATTCTTCATAGGCTGTCCTTAGTTCGACGTCTGCCCCTCGAAAGTTGGTACCGTTGTCGGAATACATTATTCGGGGCCAACCTCGTCGTGCGGCCATTCTTCTTATGGCCATTATTGCCGAGTCGGTAGATAAACTCGCTACCAGTTCCAGATGTACCGCCCTTGTCACTAGGCAGGTGAACAGCGCTCCCCAGCGCTTCTCATGTCTTCTTCCTATGACCACTGTCATTGGTCCAAAGTAGTCGACTCCGCAGTGAGTGAAGGGTCGCTGCGTCTCCCTCAGTCGTTCTATCGGTAGGTCCCCTGTGACTGGTTTTACCGGTGTCGCCCTTCTGATGCGACAAAGTTGGCATCGCTGCGCTATGGCTCTCACTGTAGGGCGTAGGTTGACAACCCAATATTTTTGTCTCAAATCGTTGACCACACGTTCGTTGTTGGCATGGCCGGCTCTTCGATGGGCGTCTTCAACTAACAGCCGGGAAAACGGGTGTTTGCCGTGCAGAATAACTGGCATTTTCCTCGTGTCTGAGACTGCAGCGTGTCCAATCCTCCCTCTCACCTTGAGGATTTGTTGTTCTAAATAAGGGTCCAGTTTATATATGCTGCTGGACTTTGGCACTGGTCTTCCCTTCTCCAACAGTTTTATTTCTTCTTCGTAGTCGTCGAATTGTGCTCGTTTCACCCATGCCCTTTCAGCTTTTTCTATAAGGTCGACGGTTAGTTGCTGGCTTCGGTCTTTACATTTTTCCTTGAAGAGGAAGAGTATTGCCGTTGTTCGTATTAGCTTCTCATACGAGGAGAATCTGCTTATGTCGGGCAGATGAGAAGCGCGTTCCTTTTCCATGACCATGTAAGTTACTTCTTCCTCTCGGTCTTCCTTCTTGGCCTTTTCTGTCGGCCAGTGTTCCTCGTCACAGTATAAGAATTCAGGCCCGACGAACCATCTGTCGTCGGGCTTCATCTTTAACTTGTAGTTAGGGCGCGTGGCGTCGTCTGCCACGTTCTGCTCCGTGGGCACCCATCTCCATTGATTGGCGTCAGTCAGCTCCGCTATTTCGCCCAAGCGGTGTGCCACAAAGGGTGTGTATTTGATGGCATCTTTCTCGATCCAACGTAGAACGGTTTGTGAGTCCGTCCAATATGTTACTTTCTTGGGCTTGTCGCGATGCTCTTTGACAATTGTATCTGCCAATCGTGCGCCGACTACTGCCGCCTGGAGTTCAAGTCGAGGGACGGTTACCGGTTTCAATGGGGCGACCCTTGCTTTTGCCGCAACCAGGCTCACGGTCACTCTTCCGTTTGGCTTTCGGATCCTCCAATAGGCTGTTGCTGCGTATGCTTGCTCGCTTGCATCGCAGAAAACATGGAGCTCCATCTCGTCTTCCGGGCCCCTCCCATAGCACCTTGGGATCCGTAGCTTTGTGGCCATGTCCAAACTTCGGAGCCATTCCTCGAAGTGTTGCGCGTCTTCTTCGGGGATTTCTTCGTCCCATCCCACTCCGTGTCTCCACAGGTTCTGTAATATGATTTTACCCGTAACGGTAAAATGGCTGATGAGACCGAGGGGATCGTAGACGGCCATCACTGCTCCGAGAGCTTCCCTTTTCGTTGGTGCCCTATTTCTCATCTTCACTTCGGGTGCTAGGCGGTTAAGACCTGTGTTAAAGCCTAGCTCGTCTTGTTTCGTGTGCCAGAGTAGACCGAGTGTCTTGTCGGAGTTCTCTTGCCTCTGGCCGAGCTTCACTTCAGCGTTGAGCACTAGTCTTTCTTTAGCCACATTGTCCACCACATTACGTCTGTTGGAGCACCATCCCCGGAGGTTGAAGTGTGCATTTTCATGTATCTTCACGACCTCTTGTGCTGTTTTTATCGCCTCTTCTTCCGTGGCGAAGCTATCGACATAGTCGTCCATGTAGTGGCTCGATGTTATCGCTCGCACAGCGTCAGGGTATTTCTGTGCGTACAGCCTCGCGTTAGCATCTCTAACCGAGTGCGCGATGAACGGCGAGCACGAGGCCCCGAAGATCATTGAAACCATCTTGTACTTCTTCGGCGGCTTATCACGCTCTTGATCTCGCCATAAAAACATCTGAGCTGCTTGGTCTTGTGGTCTTATTTTCACCTGGAGGAACATCTCCTGAATGTCTGCTGTCACGGCTACCTGGCGTTCTCTGAATCTGAAGAGGATTCCTGGTAGCGATCTCAAGAGGTCAGGCCCTTCTAGTAGGTGATCATTGAGGCACACTCCGCTGTATCGGTGTGCCGCGTCAAAAACCAGCCGCATCTTCCCCGGCTTATTAGGGTTCACGACCGGGAAGTGTGGCAGGTACCATATTTTCTTATTTCTTTCCTCTTGTCCATCGCACTCTTGAGCATAACCTTTGTCGAGGAGGTTTTTCACTTGAGCGCGATACTGTGCGGCGAAATCTGAGGAGGAGTCCATTTTCTTCTCTATCATCTTCAGTCTCTTCTGTTATAATCTGTGGTAAATTGATAATATTGATTTTAAGTATGGCAACATCACCACCCTGTTAGCAACACTGAACGTGTGTCATGGCTACCACTTCCTTTCTGCTCAAAAATGTGTTGGTGTCCGCAAAATGTAAAATTAATTAATAGTGATTATTTGTCATAATAAACTTGATAAATATAGCCGATGGCCTATCATTTACATCCACCACTCCAACATGGTAGCAGAGCGTGGTTGGATGGTTATTTGGTCTTAGTCTTATACAGATATTTTATATTAAAATATCTGTATAAGACTAAGGATTTAAAGTTAACTTACTATGATAATGTAAACTCTGAAACATTAGATTGTATGGTAGACTCTGATTATGCAGGAGATAATGTGGATAGAAAATCTACGACAGGTTTTATTATTAGATTATTTGGTAACTTAATTTTTTGGAAAACACATAAACAAAATTCAGTAACTAAATGTTCAACTTTTGCAGAATATACTGCCATGTCAGAAGCAGTCACAGAAATACTTTTTATTAGAAATTTGTTAATTGAGTCATTTAGTATAAAATTTAATGAACCTATAAAATTGTATGAGGATAATTCAGGTGCAATTTCAATTGCCAAATATGGCAATTTTACAAAAAATTCAAAGCACATTGAAGTGCAGTACCACTACATAAATGAAAATTATGAAAAAGGTATTATTGATATTGTAAAAATTAATTCCGAATTTAACTTAGCAGACATATTAACTAAAAGTTTAGACAAAACAAAATTTTTGAAAAATAGATTAGCTTTTAATTTAATTTAGATACTTAATATTTTTTTTGTAAAAGATCAATATTATAAATTTAAGGAGGCGTGTTATAATCTGTGGTAAATTGATAATATTGATTTTAAGTATGGCAACATCACCACCCTGTTAGCAACACTGAACGTGTGTCATGGCTACCACTTCCTTTCTGCTCAAAAATGTGTTGGTGTCCGCAAAATGTAAAATTAATTAATAGTGATTATTTGTCATAATAAACTTGATAAATATAGCCGATGGCCTATCATTTACATCCACCACTCCAACATCTTCACGGCACAGTAATAATTATGAGGCATCGGAGCGTCTTCGTCTCTCCATGGCAGACCTACTTCGAAGTGTTCTCCAACCTTCTTCATTGTTTGTTGGACCACGTCGATTGCCTTTTGGTCTTCCGGTCTGACTTTCTTTCAAAATCAAAATCAAAATCAAATCGTTTATTTCAACTAGGCCAATTACAGGCACTTATGAATTGTCAAAAGACATAAAATAAAACAAGTATAAAAATAGTTATGGTGCTACGGTACCAGACACAAGACATAAAAACTGTGAAAGTACCGTAGGTGCTCATTCCAAGGTGTAGATCTCTATGGAGAAGAATGAGCAAGAAACTCCATGGACACTCTTTTTCAATCGCCAAAATTATTACAAAAATTTTGTTACATCATTCATCATCAGATGGTACATTATGTGAGAACGATGTGGCAAGATAATAGTGTCCATAGTAAAATAAAAAGACAATTCAAAATAAAGTTATTAATAATTAAAATAGACCGTGGCAGCTAAGAGATGACCAGTCACGACTGACAGCGCCCGTTCACGAACATGACACATGCATCAGCATCACTCAGCTCAACCATTTTGAAGGGAACTAAATGATCCGACACACGCGCCACCGCCAGCGAGACATTAGAGTGAGCATGACATAATCTCAACCGCCAGGGTCATTCAAGTCATTAAAAGACGTGGGTATCTACTCATTGAAAGTTTATAAAGTACATTGTACTCACAAAATGATTCCTATGAAACTATATAATACTAGAAAGATTGACTCTATACAATGCAAGGTTAGTTAACAATCTTCATCAGCTCCGACATTAGTATTAGATGATACCCTACGACTGTCGTGAAAAAGAAGAGAATAAACACACACAAAAAAAAAATCACTAATTAAAACTAAAGTCAAATACGATAATAATACAGAATAATTTGTTGAAAGAACATGAACAATGTCTTGTGTTCAACACAGCGACCAACTATGCTTATCATCTAAATAATCACTCACAGAATAGTAAGCCTTAGAACAGAGGTTAGCTTTTACTTTTGCTTTAAACACGTTAAATGGCAAATCTAGGAAAGAGGACGGTAACTTATTATAAAAAGTTATACCAACCCCAACGAATGAATTATGCACCTTATGAAGCCGATGAAAAGGAACACGAAGTTTGTGCTTATTCCTGGTATTAAAATTATGGATATCACTATTTTTACTGTATAGGTGAATGTTTTGCCTGATATATAAGATGTTGGCAAATATGTACTGCGAAGCCACTGTGAGAATTCCAATCTCTTTGAAGAAATCTTTCAGAGAATCTCGCGCACCAAGTTGGTAGATGGCACGAACAGCTCGTTTTTTCAGGGAGACTCCTAGGGCATCAATCCTGAAGTGCGCTTTCACTAATTCTTCTACGCGTCGTACATCTTCTGTCTGTTTGTTCGCAGACACGTCGTAGATGTGAAGCACTAGTTGACCCTCCTTTTGAGTCAGCGTTGAGCGCGGCGCTGTCCCATGGATCACCCATCCCAGTTGGGTGTACGAGGCCGCAGGCTCATTCTTCTTGCCCATGCGTAGTTTTCGTGTCACGATTAGGTGCCAATTGTCCGCACCTATTAATACTTTTGGTGTGGCTTCACTAAAGAATGCGTCCTTTCGCATGTCTCGGAGGTGTGGATATTTTATTAAGTTTTCCCTATCCACTGTCTGACCATGAAGTCGCAGGTCCTTCATCGTTCGTGCGCGTAGTTCTTGATAGTCGCCGTTTTGGCCACGAATTTGCAGTTTGACCTCTTGACTGCGTTCTTCGTGTGGCTGAGAGGTCACTCCTTGTATTTTGAGTGTAGAAACTGGTCCTCTTACTTGAATACGGCGTGTTATGTCCTCGTCGATGAGTGAGGTCGTCGATCCTTCGTCCATTAGCGCGAACGTGCTCACTTGACCGCCTGGTCCTTTCAAAATGACGGGGCACATCTTCAAGAGTACGCGATGCGGTGCGTCGTTGCTTGCCGAGACAGTCATCACGGACTCTGCTGCCGGTTCGACATCTGTCGCCTTTTCTTTAATGTCTTGTTGCGACATCTCTTTGTGGAGCAGCGCGTGATGTGGGCGGGTGCACTTTTCTTTGCCACATCGCTTGGCTCGGCAATTCTCTCGTCGGTGGCGATTATTCACACATTTAAAGCACACTTTCTCCGTTTGTGCCCATTCCCATCTGTCGTCGACACTCATTTTTAAAAACTTGGCGCACTTAGGCACTTCATGGTCCCCGGCACAACACAGACATACGTGTTTCTTTTCTTCTTCTTTTTCTGTCGTGGCATAAATAACTTCTCTGCCCGCTTTCCTTTTTGCGCTCGCTTGCACCACGTTTTTCTGTTCTCTCTTTGGTGCAGGTGTGGGCGTCGGGTTTGTGAAGGCGTACCTCATGGCACGGTCAGCCTCCCGCATCAGGAACCGAGATAATAACATGATTTCAGGCTCACGTGACGTTTCCACTGCCTCAGAAGCGTAGTCGCACCATCTTGATTTCACGTGCGGGCTTAACTTGTCCACGACTTCACGCACTAACATTGGGTTCCACAGGTATCCACGATTGTCCATATTGGATAGCACACACACTATGTTCTGTAGCTTCACTGCGAACGAGTTTAGTTCACTTGCCACACTAGTGAGCCGAGGCAACTTCTTTATGTCCTCCATCACGTGGTCCATTAATATCTCCGGCCTTCCATAGTATTGTTCTAGCGTCTTCATAATTGTCCGTGGGTCAGACGCAGAGTACAGGAGCGCGGAGACTGCTTCCCTTGCTGGACCTCTGATGCAGTTCCTCAGTCTTGCTAGATTCTCCATCGCGGTGAATTTGTAGACACTCGACGAGTCTTCATAAGCTGCCTTGAATGGCAACCATTCCGTAGCCGCTCCGGTGAACAAGGGTAATTCAGTCACTTGTCGTGGCGGCGGGCGTACACGCATCATTTTGTCCAGCGTGTCGGCCAGTTGTTCGATGCCTCTTCCTACTCTGCGTTCCCCTCTTGTAGGTGAACGTGAGGTCGAACGTTGTCTTCTTCGTGGCATGGCAGGTGTTATAGCGTCGACACATGTGTTTGGCTCTGCGGCGGTTTGTTGGGCGGCGGGGTGCGGCGGCTGAGTTCTCTCTTCGGTGACTGGTGGGTGGCCTTGGTCAATACTTTGCAGCCACTCATCCACCCTGTCTTCACTCCTATGTCCGGAGCCCTCTTCACGAGCCTCTGCCTCTGCTTCAATTGCCGATACTTCGTATTCAAACCGTTTGTTCACAAGAGCCTTTTCAATTTCCAATTGCTCGTTCCTAATTGCAGCAATTCTTCTCTGTGCCTCGTATTCTGCCAGCTTCACTCTTGCCACGTCACTGCTGTAAGATCTCCTTGATCTTATCGTACTTGCAGTGTCTCTCACTGACATATTTGCCGTTATTGTTCTTGCAGAGTAGTCCTGAATTCTTGGCTGGAACGACGTGCTTGGAGTGGCGAGTTGTTCTTCACGCACTACACTCGCGATCGCGGTTGCTCGACTCGCCGGCACGCGGCGTGGAGCGGGTGCGGTAAGCGCGGCGGACGCACCATCAGACGGCGGCACTACTCTCCCCGTCGCGGTGGCGGGGGGTGCGGTCACTGACACGGTGGCGATGGGCGTGGCACTGTCGATTCCACTTGCGGGCGCTTCATGTTGGGTGCGCGGTAACGCAGACGCAATGGTTGAAGGTGACCTCGGCGGCTCTTCAAATGTTCGGGGACGTCGACTGTCGTATCCCGATTCCGCCTCACTTTCTTTGGCCGCAATACTTCTAGTCTTCATTTTCAGGAACACTGCACTATTTTCTTTGTCTTCAACTCGTCAGGCGAGCGATGATCCGATTGTATTCAGGCGAACGTAGAAACGAAGTCTTCACCATCCGTCGCTCGATGGACCAAACTTCTTTTATCATCCGATGCTCGATGGACCAAACTGTCAAGGTGGACTGTATATATGTTTTTGATGTAATAAAACGCCTGACTTGTAGTGGAGTTGAGTATATTCTTGATTCACAATAATAGTCTTGATTTACAATAATAGTCTTGATTCACAATTCTTCTCTTCAATTGCACTAGCTGGGACGGCTTGTTGCTTCGGTTTTCTTGAGAGCACTTGCTGCTGCGCTGACTGCGACTGAACTACGAATTCGCGGCTCGTGAGTAGTCGCTGCGTCCCCGTAAGGGGGCGCGGCTGGCGGGTATGGGCAGTGCCCTTTTTCCCGCGGGAGCAGGTTATTGTGCCCGTCACTACGGGCACATTCATTGGGGCGGCCTTGTAGGCCTTAGGCCTTCGGGCGCGCGCGCCTGTGCGCACGCCTGTGAGAGTGGTTGCGATGTTTATTCCTGCAGGCGCGCCACGGCATTGTAGAACAATGACCGCTTGCTTCACTGTACCCCGGCGGTCCGTCCCTGCCGAGTGAGACCCCCAGTTACCTGGGGGAGGCTCGGCAGGAAACGACCAGCGACAGGGGTACAGACTTACGGCGCACCTGCAGCGGGGTGGGGGACTCCTGCCTGCCCCGTTTCCAGAGCTGGCCGGTCACGGTGCAGGCAGTGAGTCGACATGCGTGTTCGTGTATGAGCGGCAATGTATTGAGTAACACCGCTCATGTGAGCGACAGAAGGGAGCCCGCGCTGCCCTTTGTCGCGTGAGTATTGCGCTTGTTACGTAGCGAGTGTCAGTAGCGGATTGCATCGCGCCTATATTAACTTAGCGCACGATGCGTACCGCATGTATGTAATGCGTGTGGAGTCTTTTGTGCGAGTGAGCCGCGTGTATTTTTTTATTAACCCTCCACCCGTCGCGCCTTTTTTATTACGTGATCCGTCGCGTGGGGTCTTCAGAGACCCCAAAAATAAATATCAACCAATTAGTATTGTAACATTAATTATTGACATTATTTTGGCGTTTCGCATTTAGATAGGACTTTATTTAAACCAAAAAACAGAAGATATTGCAAATTAGACATGTTTCTATTAAAAAAAAAAACAAAATATTTGAAATAACATTTTTTTCTTACATATTTACTGAGTCATCTTAAAATTAACTTAAAAATAAAAAAACAGGGGACAACTTCTTCCTTTTATATAATTATTTGTGATCAATGAACTAAAGATGATAATTAACCATATATCAGCTAAAAATCATGAAAAAATATATATACTTTTCATGTCTAAGTAACCCTAACCATTTCTTTGGACACTATCAGTGCATATAGCTCTGGTAGAGTTTCATGGGATGTTATGGACAATACTAATGGAGTAATTTATACACAATGATCATTTTCTTTGTATTCCAGTTTTGACTTCATGTCTTTTTCACTAACTTCATCCGGATAATCAACATTTTCTTCATCACACTGTTCACCACCAACAACCTCCACATCTTCTTCCAACCAACTCAAAATACGATAAATTTGTCTATTATCTATTTTTACTCATGTAAAAAATATCCTGGAACCAAAATAATATCAAAATAAAAATTATCACAAAAAAAACTATTAAGTCACTAGTAAAAAATTACTTACGCCAGTCGTCGCGTGGGGTCCCTGAGAGCCTTGTGTAGAAATACACGTCCATACCTCGAAGGGCGCACGCGCATGCTTAATTTTTATGGTGGGAGGTTGAAGTGTAATCCTTTTTAGGAGGGTACCTAAAGTAAGAGATCCGAAAACGTATTCTAAGTCTATTTATTTTCCAATTTTCTAAACCCTGGGCTTTGAAAGACCCCACGCGACGGGTCGAGGGTTAAACGACTTACTCTGTTATGACGTCAAATCCGGTAGTAGGGGCACAGTTGAGTCGTCCGCAAGGACGAGGTCGCGCGGTAGGCGCCTCGCGTCTGGTGGGCGCGCGTGCCAGGGCGCTATGTGCTTGACATGTGGCCAAGCTGAAGCGTCGGCGCGCGCGAACATGTTGGACGCGAGGCGGCGGCAGTGGTCATCCAGGCTCTCAAACTTGAGGTCCCGCGCGATGACGTCGTTCCTCACGTAGCGAGGGGCGGCAACGATTTTCCGCAGCGCAAGATTTTGCTGCGCGCGAAGTAGCTTCTTGTTCGTCTCGCTCGTGAGGGCGAGCCAGGCCGGGGCTGCGTAGGTGAGCAGCGGGCGAATGTACGTTTTGTACACGCCCAGCTTGGCTCGCAGCGGGAGGCGGGAGGAGAGCACTGGATGAAGCAGAGCGCGGGCCACTCTGCTCTTAGCGACGGCCTTGCGGACATGGGGACCCATGGTGAGTCGGCGGTCGATAGTCACGCCTAGGTACGTGACCTGGCGCGACCACTCAATTTGTGCCCCCTGCAGCTGTAGGGGTGGTGGGAGGTGCGCGGCGCCGGCGAGCAGGGCCTGCGTCTTACCCACGTTCACCGACAATCTCCATTTGGTGAGCCACTCTGGCAGTAGGTCGAGCACGCGCTGCATCTTGACGGCCGCGTGTCTCGCATTGAGCGAGGTGGTGATGTACGCGGCGTCGTCAGCGTACAGCGCGAGCGTGGTGCCTTGGGTCGTGGGGATGTCGTCGGTGAAACGTGAGTAACACAGCGGTGAAACGCAGCTGCCTTGCGGCACGCCCGCCGCCACCGGCCGGGCGCTTGACAGCTCTCCATCGACCACCACCCTGAAGGTCCTGTTGGAAAGGAAGGAGGAGACTACCTTTATTATACGACGGGGCGCGTCTGTCTGCGACAGCTTGTATAGCAGACCGGCGTGCCAAACACGATCGAAAGCCTTTTCCATGTCGAGGAATACTGCCACCGCTTGCTCTTTTTTGTTCAGTGTTGCGGTGAGCAGGTGCAGTACCCTCGACAGCTGGAGCGTCGTTGAATGTTCCGAGCGGAACCCGAACTGCTCGGGGCGCGGCGTCACGTGCATGGAGAGGTGTCGCAGCAGGAGCTGTTCAAACACCTTGGAGATGGTGGAGAGGAGCGTGATGGGCCGATAGCTCTCGGGCCTCAGCGTGTTTTTGTTCGGCTTGGGCAGCATTATGACGCGCCCTTCCTTCCACACAGTCGGGAAGGCCCCCGTGCGTAGTATACCCGTATACAGGCGCGCCAGGGCCGCTACCGTTCGGTACGGCAGGTGGCGCAGCACTGTATTGGTGATGCCGTCGGGGCCAGGGGCCTTTCTCAACTTAGTCTTGAGGATGGCGCGTCTAACTGCACAAGGCGAGAAGCTTACTGGGTCCTCCTCCGGAGCTATCGGCGAGGCAAAGTATTCTCCAAGGTGCCTCTCGACTGCTGCGACATGCTCAGTGTCGGTGGTCGGGTTCGGCTGGAATTGACGCTCCAGGTGCTCGGCAAAGATCTCCGCACGGTCTGCTGCGATGTACCTTGGCGCCCCGTCGCTATGGAGTAGCGGACGGACCGGAGCTGGGGTGTTCGTAAGCTGCCTGCACAGCTTGTGTATCGCCGGCCAGTCTCCATTGGCGGCGTCGATGTAGTCCTCCCAGCTCGCGGCGTTATGCTCCTGTAGCTTGGCCCTTACCTTTTCCGCGTGGCGGTTGAGGTCCGCCTTGTCGCGCGGGCAACCTGTTTGTTGCCACCGCTTGCGCAGGCGCCTCCTCTGGGCGATCAGCTGCTTTAGATATGGTGGCAGGGGCTTGTAAAGGAGCCCCTGTGGCTGCGTTTCCGTTGTCGCCTCCTGGTAGGCGCGCTGAATGCAAGCGGTGATCTCACCTGCGAGCCCGTCGACATCCGTGGCGGTGGTAACGGGCCAAGTGGGTGTGGTAGTCTCCATCACTTCCTTAAAGCGGTTCCAGTCCGTGGTGCGACGTGGCGCTGGAGGAGAGAGTCTTGTCGGCATGTCTGACAGGACGACGAGTACTGGCTGGTGGTCGGACTGCATCTCGTCGTCCACTACCTGTTGGGCGATCTGGCATCTCAGGCCTCTGTGGATACAGATGTCCAGCACCTCTGGGTTGAGGCCCTGTTGGTCCGGGTAGTGAGTCGGTGTCTCTGGGCCGGACACCGTGTACCCACTGGCCTCCGCGTCAGCGAAGAGCCGTCTCCCCCCGGAGTTGGTGGTCCTGCTGTTCCACGCCGGGTGCTTCAAGTTGAAGTCGCCGGCGAGGAGTGTAGGGTGCTGTGATGCGTGCAATAGCGCCCGCAGCTCGGTGACGTCGAGAGGCGCCGCGGGCGGCCGGTAGCACGCATAGATGTTTAGCTCCTCGCCGGCAACGTGTAGTTGAACACCCAGCGCGTAGAGACTGGTGAGTGCCGTTGAGGGGAGTACCTGGTGGACGACTCTTCGCCGCACCAAGACCGCCAGACCGCGGTAGGTGATGCCGAGTGCCGATTTCTCATCCTCGCGATACAGGAGGTATCCTGGGAACTTGGGGTTGTCCGGTGGTCCCAGGAGCGTCTCACTGATGAGCGCCACGTCGATATTTTGGTCTCGAAGTAGGAGGCGGAGGGATGTGACCTTCTTTTGGAGGCCGCGAGCGTTCCAATGTAGGACCCTCAACGAGCTAGCCATTGTACAAGGCAAGTAGCGAGGCGAGCCCGTCGAGGATCACTTGCTCTACGTCCTGCCCCTGCCGTATGGCCCTAATGAGGTCCATGAGGAGCTTGATGGCGCAGGCTGTGAAGTTTTTGGAGGCCGGGCACCGTTGCTGCTGCTGCGGATCTCGGGTCTCCTGGTGGGTTTTCGGTGCGGGGGGGGGGGCCGTAGTCCGTTCGGCCACTCCTGTACCCGCAGGTGTCTGGGCGGACTTACCTGTCCGCCGTCCCTTAGAGGGTTGTCTTCTTGCCGCGGGGGCGGCAGCAGCGGTGGTGGCTGCACTCTCGGCTGCAGCGGTAGCCTGCGCCTGGGATGGGGCAGGGGTCTCTTCGGGTTGAGGCGCGGGGTGTTGGGGCTTTTTCCCCTTCTTTTTGTTCTTGCGCTTCTTCCTCCTCCTCTTTGTGGTTAGTGCGTTCCTGTTGGTCGGCTCAGTCGCCGCCGCCATCAGTGACGCGCTAGGGGCCTCAGTGTCGTCCACTGTATGCGGGCGAGTATTGGTTGCAGCAGGCTGGCGTTGGCCTTGTGTGGCGGCAATAGTGCCCGCTTTTTTATTTTTTACCTCCTTGATATAGGCGGGGCATCCACTGCTGCAGGCTGGGTGGTCACCTCCGCAGTTTGCGCAGGTAGCGGGCTCCTCCCTAGGTCGCGTACAATCGCGAGCTGCGTGCCCCCCCCCGCATCTGACGCAGACGAGCGGGCGGTGGCATTGATGAGAGCTGTGCCGGAACTTCTGGCACCTGTGGCATTGTGCGGGGCCTCGCTTGCTGCGCCATGCCTCTATGCGGACACCACGCATGTTCAAGAACACCGTGGTGTCATATATCTTGCGTATGTCCGGCTACCGGGTGAGGACTGCGTGGAAGATACAGCCGGGGCGTCCCTCACGTGCGTTAATTGGACGCACGTACTCCGGTTGAAATCCGAGTCGGCGCAGCTCCTCCTCGATGTCGGTGACCTCGGTGTCGGTTGGGAGCCCCCGTATGGCGACCTTCAGGCTCCGCTCCGCTGGCAGCGAATAGGAGAACCAACTTAGGCCACTCTCCCTCTCCAGGCCGGTAAGGTACCGCTGGACCACCCTATACTCATCCGCACTCTCAGGAAGGAAGCGAATCCCTCCCTGGTAGGGGCGAGCATTTGGTGGGTGGCCCAGCATGGCACTCACGGCCCTGAAGTGAGCCGCCCAGTTGGGTAACTTTTCCACCACCAGCGGAGGGTAGCGGGTTTTCTTGGACTCCACTTTATTAATTAAGGTGTGGGTACTCACATTTTCTACGCCAACGGGAGTCTCCACAGTGGCAGGTATGTCTTGCGCGGCGGCCGGCGGTGATGCAGGCGAGCGGCGGGTCGCTTCGGCGAAAGTCGGCGATCCGGCTCCGGCCCGGCCGCGCGGTTCGCGCTGCGGGAGCGGGGAGCCGGCACAGAGGCGTTTTGCTTCATCTGCCGCCTCATCATCCGAGCTGCGTGGGCGGCGCTGAGCTCTGGTTTCGAGCAGTTGCTCTATTTCCATGCTCAGCGCGAAGTTTTCATCGGCGTCATCTGCTTGGGTGGCGTCCCCCGATGGGCCGGGTCGTCCGGGCGTATCGGCTGATACGTCTCGTCGACCGGCCGTCGAGCCTCCCGTGGCCACTGATGCCAGCGACAAATTGCTCCCCTCTCTCGAGGAGTATGGCGATGCCAACGGCGACATGGCTGGGGACATGGCTGCGGGGGAGTCCTGGGCGGAGCCTCTTGGTGGCGGTGGCGAGTGGAGCGCCCCGAACATGGGTGCAGCAGCGGCGGCCGAGCCGGCCAGCATGCTGTGGGGAGCGGGTGACGCGGTGCGGGAGCTCGGGGCTCTCGGCGCGGGTGCGGGGCGCGGGGTCGCGGTCGCGGGCGCGGGGCGCGGGGGCGCGGAGCGCGGGGGCGCGCCAGTGTTCGCGGAGCGCGGGAGCACCGTCGCGGGGTGCGGGGTCACGGTTTCGGGACGCGGGGTCGCGATCGCGTCCTTCCGGGTCGGCGGCGCGTGCGCTCCTGGCGCACGGGTGTTTGGCGCAGCGGGTCGTGCGGCAGTGCTGGCACGAACCGCATGTGCGCGGGTTGCACTCCCGGCGGGTCCTGGTGCCTGTATGGGCACTGGACGGAAGGCCGGTGGGCGGATGGCGACAGCTGGCTGGCGGCTCGACGACGGCGTCGGCGAAACGCGCGCAGTCGCCGATGACGTCGGTGGGCCGGCAGCGGCCGGGTTGGGTGGCGACTTTGTAGGCTGCATGTTGCCTGTTGTTGGTCCGGTGGCGCGTGGGGCGCCCGGCGGCGTGGCTCCCGTACGAGGGAGCGGCGTCGTCCGGCCCCCCACACGATCAGGAGACGAGCCGGTGTCGGGCTCCGGTGAGCCTCGTGCACCAGGCTTGGGCATCGTTGGGCAAGGGACTCCGCGACCGCAACGGCGCCTCAAGCGCCGGGCAGCGGGGAGTGTCCCCCCCCTGTGCTCGCACAAACACTCAGCACTTGCACGGGCACAGTGGACGAACAGTCACTATTAAAATCACAGAGCGGTCCGGGCGGAATAAAAGTTCCTCGGGTACCCACAGGTGGGTTCACAATTTCGTGGCACTGCACTGCACTCTGTAGGCACTCCGGCGAAACTTCTTCAGGCGTCCTCTCGAGCCGATCCCACGAATTCGCAACAAACCGTCCCGCTTATATCCTATTTTTGCAGGCTGCAAGTAGTGGGTGGAGGTGAGCACGGTACATCCGTCCCGACCAATTACGACGCTTGGTCTGAGTTCGCGCGTGGTGGGGGACCGGACAGGTTTCGACATGTTGAAACCTGTTCGAACGTGCTCGCGTCCACTTTACATCGTCATAATTTTGAAGTCTTATTCACTAAAGGATAATGAAACAGCCCTAATCGAATATTAATAAGTGTGTCCCTACTTTCAAATCATATTTATTTAATCAACTTAAAATCTACTTATATACAAACATTATTTACATCTTAATTATAAATCATTACGAAGTGACGACGTCCGTAACAGTAACACACCTAGAAATGCTTAGAGCTAGTGAAGTGTCTGCGAACACATGCAGTTTGTATGATGAGTTGGTTGATAGCCGGTCCGGACCCGTATGTGTTGAGCCAATTGTGACCATAGACTTAACTAATGACACTATCAATAAATGCAGTTCATTAACTAGTCATCATAAGATTAAAAAATATATTAAAATAAATAAGTTTATTAGAAAAATTAAAAAGTCATTAAAAGGACAAAAATTAAACAAATTAAATTTAAAACTTAGAGAAAAAAATGTGAATTTATTATTAGAATTAAAGAAGTGTCATACTGATTTGGAAATTTGTAGGACTATGTATGACACTGACACTCAAAACCTTCAGGATGAGCTGTTTGTGAGGGAATATGCTCTAAAGGATATCTTTAGCAAATATGAGGCTTCTCAGCAAGACCTGAGTAAGCGCATGCTGGAGGCTAATGAGCTGGTGGACTTGGTAAAGTACAATGCAGAGAGATATGAGTCTCTGACCAACAACCTCTCCTGTAGCTGTGCCTGCTCCCAGACACCAGCACCCCAGCATGATACACCCACAACCTTAACGGCTCAACCAGTAGGTACTAATAATGTTTTGAATAAAACTGTTAATACAACTTATATATTTTCAGACAAAGGAGTTTGCAACTTCTTGGCATCAAATTTTTTTTTCTTTCGCCAGCAATGAAATTTTGGTCATTAGTAGACCGCAATATGAGAAGTTCGTAAAAAATAATAAAAAAATTCTAAACCGTAACCAACCAGAGATATGACGGTTTTTGTTTTGTTCAAATCTGGAGTAATTTTTAGTAGGAATCCATAGGTTTATTGATGTGCTGAGCTTTTGCCAGCGGCTTTGCCTACTCCAACCGCCTTTATGTGTCACCTATAACCGTCTCTAAAGTCCTATCTATCTCTGTAAGAAAATTCATCAATATCTGTTCAACCGTTTTGACGTAAAAACGGAACATACCTTAAAACTTATTTCGTATTTGTAATACTAGTAGGTTCACGAGAAATAATGAGTGATTTGTTTATAACACTGTTTAAGAAGATCTTTTAAACCGACTTAAAAAAGTAGGAGGTTCACAATTATTTCGTTCACAATAAGTTTCTAAACCATAACCAACCAGAGATATGGCGGTTAGTATTTTGTTCTAATCCGGAGTTATTTTTTGTAGAAATTCATAGATTTTTTGAAGTACTAGCTTTTGCCTGCGACTTTGCCCACCCCAACCATCTTTATGTTTAGTCTATAACCGTTTCTAGGGTCCCATCTATCTCTGTACCAAAATTCATCAACATCGGCTCAGCCGTTTTGACGAAAAAATGTAACAGACTTCAAAACCAAACAAAAAGTGTAAAATACTTACTTTTCTTTCGGAAGTCGGTAGCCATAGTCAATGAAATAAAAAACAAAGCCACCGACTTCTAAAAGTTATTTTTACTTTTTAACCGACTTCAAAAAAAAGTAGGTTCTCAGTTCGACCTGCATGTATGTATGTTTGTCCGCGATTATCTGACGTTTGGCTGAACGGATTTTGATGCGGTTTTCAAGAAATTGTTCATTACATTCTGGAGAAGGTTTTAGTATACAACACTAATAGATATCTCGTGACGTTGCCCGCGTGGATCCGTTTTGCTTACTTGGATCGACGATTTTCACAAACAAATGCATGTTTGTCCGCGATTATCTTGCGTTTGGCTGAACCGATTTTGATGCAGTTTTCAGAAAAGTGTTTGTTACATTCTAGGAAAGGTTTTAGTATATAAAAATAATGGATATCTTGTGATGTCGCTCGCATAGATCCATTTTTGTTACTTACTAGGATTGTAGATTTTCAAAGACGCCGATTTTATGAAGATTTTTATTGAATATCTCAAGTAAAAACACTTTTTTTGAAAAAGAGAACCGACTTCAAAACCAAACACAAAAAAATGTAAAATAACTTTTCTTTCGGAAGTCGGTGGCCCTAAGTCAATGAAATAAACAAAAAAACTTGAGAGGTGTCAAGAGACACCCGGTGGAACGAAGTTACTGTATACACTCAACAAAAAATTCGTGGCGACTCCACTCCACTCCACTCTATGAGCTCTAGCACCCTTTCGCAACGCGCGATAAGTAACTTCGTTCCAAAAAAACAAAGCCACCGACTTCCGAAAGAAAAGGTATTTTTTAATTTTTTTGTGTTTGGTTTTGAAGTCGGTTCCCTTTTTTCAAAAAGTTTTTTTTTTTGTACCTACTAAGAAGGGTAAAACAAAATCGTCTTGTTTTCAAACTATGTTTTTTTTTTGTAAAAAAGGGAACCAACTTCAAAACATGATTTAGATAATATTCAACAAAAATCTTCATATTAATCGGCAATCGGATGTTTAAGCATTATTTACGCAATCTGAAAACAATATACTATGCCTGTACCCACTTAGGCAGAGACCTCTCGCGCCCGGCATTGGAGGCGGCCATGCTGCGGGGCGAAACGGAGTGGGAAGCGGTCGCCTCCTTCTGCGAAGCAGTAATGCTCGCGAAGGAGGAGGCGCGCCGCGTGCGAGAGAGGACAGAGTCCTCCCTCCGCCCCAACTGCGGTGGTGGACGCCCATGGCGACCGACGTCACAAGACGATTTCCGGCCACCGTAGGCGCGGGCATGCGGGCAGCGAATAAAAGGCAACTCGCTGTCTGACCATGGACCATGCCCGGGTCGACGGCGCGTTGTGTCCCACGTGCGCCTCAATGAGCGTCAGCATAATGACGGAGCCCTCCTCTTAGAGGGCCAAAGCCTGCCGGGGTCGCGGGATTATTTCCTTACCGTGACCCCAGTACATAAATATAATTATACATATTGAAGGACACCGTGGATTTTACTCAGTAGAAGTCTGACAGTCCCTCCCGCCCTGCCCGGGGTGGGAGGACTCATTTGATGATTTTACCACGTTAAAAAAAATGTCTGTACCCACTTAGTCGCGGGGCTCACGAATTACCGTGACCCCGGTACGTAAAGGGCTAATTGAAAGACACCGTGGATTTTAGTCAGTACAAGTCTAGTATGGGTGCGGATTCACTTAATGAATTTACCTCAATAAAAAAGCGTCATTGAAAAATCTAGGAACATACATAAAAAACTAAATATTGCGACGGATTGTGAACCTCCTCTTTTTTTGAAGTCGGTTAAAAAGATCTTCTTAACATTATTTTAAACAGACCACTCATTATTCTTCGTTAAACTACTAATATTACAAATACAAAATTAAGTTTATAAGTCTGTTCCATTTTTATGTCAAAATGGCTGAGCCGATGTTGATGAATTTTGGTACATAGATAGATGGGACTCTAGAAACAGTTATAGACTAAACATAAAGGTGGTTGAGGTGGGCAAAGTCGCGGGCAAAAGCTAGTACATCAAAAAATCGATGGGTTCCTACAAAAAATAACTCCAGATTAGAACAAAAAACAAACCGCCATATCTCTGGATGGTTACGGTTCAGAAACTTAATTTTTTTTTCTATGGACTTCTTAGGTAGTAGTCTAATTAAACCCAAAGTTTCAACTTTGGCGATAGAAAAAAAAATGATGCCAAGGTCCGTACTAAAAATAGCAAACCCCTTTGGTAAAGGTTTTGGTAGTTTTTTAAGTCAGTGCTCTCAACAAAATATTATAAATTATTGTTTAACCGGTGCCAGTTTTAGCCAGTTAATAAATAGTCTTAAAATGACAAAAATAAACCCCAATTCAACTGTTATATTGTTATTTGGGAATAGCTTAGCTGTCAGAAAGAAAGATGTAATTGAATGTTTTAATTTAATGTTAAAGCTACATGAGTCAAGTAATTGTAAATTTATTTATTCAGCGTTGCCTTACTCTAATTGTTTGTCTGATGAACAAAATAGGCATATTTATAATTTAAACCTGTTAATGTACAATAGGACTTGTCGTCACAGTGACGCGTTTATATATTTTGATTGTAACAGTTTTATTACATATTACAAGCTAACTGATAGTTCCATGTTTTTGCCAGCTAGATGTAGGAGACAGATTGCTAATCTTTTAGCATACACTTTACGCGTTTACACCGGTACTTGTATCGTACCTACGTTTTCTGTTAGTGGTGACACTAATGTCGCTATTGATACTTTTTGTACTAACTTCACTTTTGATTCTGTTAGTAATGATGATACTAACATTAGTTTACCTACACCTAGTACTTTAAACTGTTAAGTTCGACAAAGGCTAAGTCGCATATGTTGAATGTTGTGCATCAAAATATGCAAGGTTTGTCCGGCAAAGAATTAGAGTTAAGCTTATTTTTAGAATATTATAATGTTCATGTGTTGTGTTTAACTGAACATTGGTTGAAAGAACATGAAGTAGCGTTTATCAATGATGATTTATTTTCCGTACAGAGTGCATTCGTGAGAAAAAATGCTATACGTGGTGGATCTTTAGTTCTTGTTTCCAACAAGCTAAAATGTAAGCAACGTTTAGACTTAGTTAATCTTTCCATTGAGCGCACCATCGAATTGTCTTGTGTTGAGCTCGAGCGGTATATTATTATTTGTGTTTATAGACCCCCGTCTGGGGACTTTACTAGTTTCGAAGTTGTAATGGAGGATGCACTTAATAAGGTGAAATTCAGCAGTAAAAACATAATAGTATGTGGAGATTTCAATGTTAATATTTTAGATGTTACTCCACTAAGTATCAGGCTTCTCAACTTGTTTAAATCCTTTAATTTAGTTAATTTGTTTTTCGAACCAACAAGGATCACCGCGTCTTCTTCAACTTGTCTTGATAATATGTTTTGTGATGTTAATGCCGAAAATATATTAGTATTAACCGATTTATCATCTGATCACTGTGGACAAATGGCTAGCTTCCCTATGCCATTAAATAAAAAGCCGCACAAAATAGAATGCACGCCTTATACTGTTAGTCGTTGCAGTAAGTTTAAAAATAATATAGCTCTTAAAGTTTCACCGTCAATTGTAGAACACGAAACCCCTAATGAAATATATGAGGCTCTTTTTGATGTTGTGCAAAATGAGTATAAATCCATTTTTAAAACTAAAACTATTAACATTGCTGGGACTTCCGCTGGCTTCAACCAATGGGCTACACCGGGCATTTATAAAAGTCGAGCGAGATTATACGAGTTGTATGGTATGAGGCAGTATAGATTTGATGTAACTTTTCTAGAATATGTCAAAAATTATTCAAAATTATTTAAAAAGATTTGCCGTATTGCAAAATCGAAATTTTTAAGTGACACTATTAAAAACTCTAATAATAAAGTTAAGACTACTTGGAAAATCATTAACAACGAAACGGGTAAATCAAATAAACAAGAAAATCAACTTGAGATCATGGTTGATGGTAAATTAGTTAATAAACCAGCTGACTTAGCTGAGGTATTTAATGAGTTTTTTGCCAGCATTCCTGCAACTACGACTCGCTCCTTAAGTTCGTCACCGTCCAAGGCTGAAAACCTTTTGCAAAGTAGCGTCCCTGAATGTAGTCAAGTATTGAGATTCGAACATGTAACGCCTCATGACGTAGTTAATGTTTTCAATTCACTCAAGTCTAAAAACACTGGTGATTACTGGGGCATTTCTGTAAAACTTTTGAGCAATATAATCGACATCGTAGCCCCCTATCTTGCTGTTACTTTCAATAAATGCGTTGACTTGGGTACTTTCCCTGATCTTATGAAGAGCAGTAAAGTTATCCCTTTATTTAAATCTGGCTGTAAAAATGATATTGGTAATTTTAGACCAATTTCTATTCTACCTGCATTCAGCAAAATATTTGAAAAGTTAATACTTAGACAGTTACTTCGCCATTTTAATTCAAATAGTCTACTTCATAATGATCAGTACGGGTTCACAAAAGGCCGTTCGACTACTGATGCGGGTGTTGCTTTGTTGAAACACATATTTGACGCATGGGAGAAGTCGCAAAATGCAATTGGTGTTTTTTGTGATCTTTCTAAAGCCTTCGATTGCGTACACCACGATACACTATTGCGTAAACTTCGTCATTACGGTGTTCAGAATGAAGCCCTCAAAGTAATTGAGTCATATTTGTCTAACAGACTTCAATGTGTCAATGTTAGTGGCGCGAAATCTTCTGGGTTACCTGTTCAGCTAGGTGTACCTCAAGGCTCAATACTTGGACCGTTTTTATTCCTGGTTTATATTAACGATCTACCACACCATTTGAAGAACATCTGCGATGTAGTACTGTTCGCAGATGACACTTCTCTAATCTTTAAAGTAGATAGGAATAGACAAGTGTTTGACGACGTAAACAACGCACTATCGAGGGTCATAGATTGGTTCACGGCAAATAACCTTGTGCTCAATCCCAAGAAGACCAAATGCGTAAAGTTTGCTTTGCCCAATGTTAGAAATCTGGGTCCCAACATCGTCCTCGGTAATGTGGAGCTTGAAACTGTTGATTCAGCTCTGTTTCTGGGTATAACAGTAGATTCAAAATTACAATGGGGTCAACATATATCGAACCTAGCAGGTAGGCTTAGTTCGGCCGCCTACGCTGTTAGAAAAGTTAGACAATACACTGACGTTGACACAGCAAGATGAGTCTATTTTAGTTATTTTCACAGCGTAATGTCCTATGGTATTCTACTGTGGGGCAAAGCCGCTGATATTCAAAATATATTTGTACTCCAGAAACGAGCTGTTCGTGCCATCTACCAACTTAGTGCGCGAGATTCTCTGAAAGATTTCTTCAAAGAGATTGGAATTCTCACAGTGGCTTCGCAGTACATATTTGCCAACATCTTATATATCAGGCAAAACATTCACCTATACAGCAAAAATAGTGATATCCATAATTTTAATACCAGGAATAAGCACAAACTTCGTGTTCCTTTTCATCGGCTTCATAAGGTGCATAATTCATTCGTTGGGGTTGGTATAACATTTTATAATAAGTTACCGTCCTCATTCCTAGATTTGCCATTTAACGTGTTTAAAGCAAAAGTAAAAGCTAACCTCTGTTCTAAGGCTTACTATTCTGTGAGTGATTATTTAGATGATAAGCATAGTTGGTCGCTGTGTTGAACACAAGACATTGTTCATGTTCTTTCAACAAATTATTCTGTATTATTATCGTATTTGACTTTAGTTTTAATTAGTGATTTTTTTTTGTGTGTGTTTATTCTCTTCTTTTTCACGACAGTCGTAGGGTATCATCTAATACTAATGTCGGAGCTGATGAAGATTGTTAACTAACCTTGCATTGTATAGAGTCAATCTTTCTAGTATTATATAGTTTCATAGGAATCTTTTTGTGAGTACAATGTACTTTATAACTTTCAATGAGTAGATACCCACGTCTTTAAATGACTTGAATGACCCTGGCGGTTGAGATTATGTCATGCTCACTCTAATGTCTCGCTGGCGGTGGCGCGTGTGTCGGATCATTTAGTTCCCTTCAAAATGGTTGAGCTGAGTGATGCTGATGCATGTGTCATGTTCGTGAACGGGCGCTGTCAGTCGTGACTGGTCATCTCTTAGCTGCCACGGTCTATTTTAATTATTAATAACTTTATTTTGAATTGTCTTTTTATTTACTATGGACACTATTATCTTGCCACATCGTTCTCACATAATGTACCATCTGATGATGAATGATGTAACAAAATTTTTGTAATAATTTTGGCGACTGAAAAAGAGTGTCCATGGAGTTTCTTGCTCATTCTTCTCCATAGAGATCTACACCTTGGAATGAGCACCTACGGTACTTTCACAGTTTTTATGTCTTGTGTCTGGGACCGTAGCACCATAACTATTTTTATAATTGTTTTATTTTATGTCTTTTGACAATTCATAAGTGCCTGTAATTGGCCTAGTTGAAATAAACGATTTGATTTAACGAATTCTGAAAGAAGTTACCAACGTTTTACGGCTAACTTTAAAATTACTAAACCATGGGATCCGAGGAGGCTCACATTGGATGGTTTTGTACCATAGCCCTTTGTCATTAGATTTGAAATATTCTTTCCATTCATTAAAGCAATAAGTTTTGAATTTGGCTAAGGTTTCTGAAAAAACTGGTAAAACATAAACCTCTATTCCTGTAGTTGCTGCTATCCTAGCTAATCTGTCAACCTCCTCGTTTCCTTTCAGGCCAATGTGTGACGGAATCCATTGTAAAACCAAGTTAACATTATTCAGCAGAATTGTATTAATTTTACTCAAAACAGCAAAGGCTATCGATACACCTCTTTGTCCAGAGGCGCATCGAGCCAAATGCTGGAGCGCGCTCTTGCTATCTGTAAATATAACTATATTAACGTGTTGTACTGTAGCAACGTAAGATAACGCTTCAGAAATAGCATACAACTCCGCTGTCATTATGGAAACATTAGAAACAAGTTTAAAGCATTCGCTATTTTTAGTGGTAGCATCATAAAAAGCGGCTCCAATCTGAGAACTCTTAGAACCATCGGTAAATAATTTATGCCACCTATTGTATTTGTAATTTAATTCTTGCAAGATATCGTTTCTCAAACAGTTACTCTCATATGATTTCTTAGGCCTGTTAACAGTTTCTAAATTAATTTTAATAACATCTTTAACTGATAAATAGCTACACCAAACATTTAATTTATACATATCTAAAGGGTAAGATGAATATATATTTTCTTCTTTAGTAATATTATATGTATCCATCAAGACAGGTATTTTTTTATTTGACCAATACCTATGGGTTCTAAGAGCTCCAAGATCAGATAAACATTTACTTGACATACAGTTGGTACAAGACTTAGCTTTAAGACAAAACTTTAATGCTAAAAATTTACGTCTAATATGTAGTGGGGGTAAGCACAACTCGCTCTCCATCACATGTATAGGTGTAGTTTTAATGAAGCTACCTACAATTCTCATAGCCTTATTTTGAATTTTCTCTAATTTACATAATCGAGACTTAACACTACTATCATAAAAGACACAGCCGTAATCTATTCGACTTCTTATTAAAGATATATACAAAAGCCTCAACTGTATTGGGTGCATACCCCAATTAGAGCCAGCTAATACTTTTATAATATTTAACATTTTCTGACATTTTTCATTAAGTTCATTAATATGTTTGCCCCATCGAAGTGAAGGGTCTAACCAGACACCTAGATATTTAATACTATCAGCTGGTACTAAAGGGATATTATTTAAATATAGACCGTGGAAGTGTGACGTAAAAAGATGACATTTGGGTAAAAACAAACAGGTTTCGACGTGGGATTTTTGTTATTTTATCTTTTTTCTAATTAATAATAATGTCTGCGTCGAACTTCTTGTTACTATTGTGTGCAAAAATAGATGGAACAACATCCTTTTCATCAGCAAAATTACAATTACAAAGACGGTCTTCACGAGTAGGGTCTCTATCCTTACGACTGAAATTAAAAATAATGAGTAAGTCAGCAATACAAGTCAATACAACGAATCCTCAGACTAGAATAATAATTAATCAGCAGTAACGTACCGGCAGAGTGTTTTCCATTTTTTAAAGATTTTTTCACTAGCAGGAAATCTAAAAAACCTGCAGGTTTCTCTTCTAGAGACATGGTTGCAACCGGGAGCAAAACAATAAGGTATTTTATACCTTGTAAACACTAGATAATGTATTCAAAATGTAAATTATCTCAAAATGCAATACGTTCCTGTGTTTGTTTTTACCCAAATGTCAAAATGTGACGTCATAGCTTCCACGGTCTATAACTCAACAGTTTGCCTTCGATATCCTCTACTGAATAGGCAAACTTGTGACTTAGACGTTGATATTTCTAAACCTATATTAGATAAAATCTCCACAATATAATTTAACGATAACTGCATATTATGCACACTGTCACACACCTTTTTCGAACTAACAAAAAGGACAAAGTCATCAGCATATTGACATATTTTGATCAAATTACTGTTGTTGATATTTTTACAAATTTCAATTGTTGCAATATTAAATAGCAGTGGAGAGATTGGGTCTCCCTGTGCCAACCCCTTATTAGTCCATCTTATGATGTCGCCCTTCCCATCCGTGTCATCTTTAACAATTAAATGCCTTTCCCTAAGAAATTCCCACAAATAGTTACATATTCGACTGCCCACTTTGAGGTTATCTAATGTTTTGACTTCCTTGTTGTAGATGTAAGTTTTCTTTTTTATGTTTTTTGTTATTTATTTTAAATGTGTGTCTATCGTGGCGCCAAATAAATGTTTTTTCTTTTTCTTTTTCTTTAACATAAAAGAAATTATTCGAATGTATAGGTTTAATGATTTATTTATTACTCATAAAGAACTCGGTTCACTTACAATGAGCTTAAATGACTAATTATAACTACTTAGAGCTATTACAATGCTATAATTTTGCACAGGGATCAAACGGCGTTAAAAGATTTTATCGTATACATGTTTTTTAAGTAATCTTTTAAAGATAGCAATCGATTGACTGTCCTTTATGTTATTCGGTAAATCGTTATATAGTTGTGCACCTTCATACGTAATACTTCTCTTACCGTAATTTGTTCTGTGTCTTTTTAGTTTAATTTTGTTAGTATTTCTTAGGCAATGATAAAAAGTTCTTTTAGTAAATTTTATTTCTGATTGAATTTGGCCAGATAGTATTTTCCTCACTAGTATGCACATGGTGTAGGTGTAAGTCTGTCGCAGGTTAAATATTTGTGTTTCTGTGTATAATTGACGCGTATCAGTGAAACGGCTGTAATTAAACAATGATTTAATTACTTTATTTTGGGAAATTTGGAGGTCTTTTAAATTAGATTTCGCGGCACATCCCCATATTTCTATAAGATACTCTAAGCGAGACCTTACCAAAGAATTATATATGGTCATACATACTGCCTTAGGAATACAACCCGCGGCTCTTCTTAGAATTCCCGTAAGTGATGCTAATTTTGACTTGACGTAAGAAATGTGGCTTTTCCAGGATAGTTTATCATCAAGTTGCAAACCTAAATATTTTTCCTGATGAGAGCAATGAATTAAGACATTATTAATATGTAATGCAGGATACTGTGGGATTTTCTTATTTTTGGCTGTAAATAACATATAGGAGGTTTTACTTGGATTTACTGTCAGTAGATTGCTCTGGCACCATATACTAAATTTATGTAAATCGTTTTGTGCTTCATTGACTATATCAGACAGATTTCGTCCGAAGTAAAAAAGACATGTATCGTCCGCATATAGAGTAACATGACCTGATAAACCTATTTTACTTATATTATTCACATAAATCAGAAACAATAAAGGACCCAGGACCGAGCCCTGGGGAATACCACATGTAATCCTTTGACTGTCACTTTGATAATTTTCGATCTTTACAATCTGGTGACGATTTGTCAAATATGACTTGAATAACTCTAGTGCTTTACCTGTTACACCCAAGTCCAAAAGTTTATTTATAAGTATATCATGACTGACGGTATCAAAAGCCTTTTTGAAATCTATAAATATACCTAATACAACGTTTTTATCATCTATATTGTTTTTAATTTTTGTTGTAAGGTCAATTGTTGCAGATAAAGTATTAGATTTAGGCCTGAAACCGTACTGATGTTCGTACAAATAGTTAATTTTGATTAAATGTTCGTTTAGTCTATGATATATCACCCTTTCGAAAACTTTTGATATAACAGGCAAAACAGAAACAGGTCGATAATTCCCAGGATCGGCCCTGCTGCCCGATTTGAAGATAGGAGTAACTCTGGCTAATTTGAGGCTATCGGGGAAAATACCCACACTTAGGCATTGGTTTATGCATTTAGACAGACTTTCAGATATAATGGTAGCTACAGACTTTATAGATTTAGTATTAATTTCATCAATACCTGAACTACAATTCACATCTAGATCATTAATAATTTTTAATATCTCAGAGTAGGAACAAGGCCTCATTTCATTTAAGTAGGTTTTAATTGGATTATTACTGTAGGTAAGTGTGTAAAAAGAATTGTTTACGAATGTTTTTGGGATTTTATCCGCCAAGTCTAGGCCCACTTTTGCGAAAAAATTATTAAAATGCTTACATATTTCTACAGGATCTGTTATCTTTTTCGAATTGATCATTAGTTTGGGAGGAGCACAACTATTTTTGTTTTTATTGCTTACTAGTGAATTTATTAAACGCCATGTTTTCTTAGGGTTCTGGCAATTTTTGAATTCCTTGAGAAAGTAGCTTTCTTTTGTACGTCTTATCAATATTCCTATTTTGTTTCGTTCTTTATTGTTTTCTTTTTTCAGTTCTTCATTTTCCTTGTCCTGTTTAAGCTGTCTCCTATGCCTTTTTGTTCAATATTTATTAAATATACAATGATCGTCATCGTCTTATCTTAAAATGTATATGTAATTTCTTATATTCACTGACGTGTGCGGCAACAATGGACAATATTGCCGGTAAAATACCGGGAATATTGCCAAAAATTGCCGGCAATTTTGGCAATTTTTCCCAAAACAATGTTTTTTTTTATATAATGTAGGTCATGGTCCGTAAATGCTAATTTTAAGTGTGTTAAACAGTTTTCGCACTCACTTGACTTAAAATTAAGCAATATTCCCAAATATTTCCACTCGCGGCAATATTGCCGGCAATATTTCCACCTATATTCCTACCTTGGGCAATATTCCCGGCAACGGCACATCTCTAGGTATGAGCGAGACACAACATCTAACACTCCTGTTGAGGTTTGATGTTTTCGGGTGGGCGGGCTTTGTCCGCGCAGCGATTATACCCACGTATTTGTTATATTTATCATATTTGTTTTATGTTTATTTATTTACCTATTTATTTTATCACATTTTATTCGTATTTTGTACTTTTATCTGTGTTTCTATTTATTTATGTAAGATATGACCCTAGCTTGATTTCCGTACACTTTTCTATCTTCTTCTTTTTTCGGGTGACCACTGAAAACCAGCGCTGTGCTGTGGGTCCCCCATAGCACAGCTTTATGCTGAGTGGGAAGCCTTTCTTGTCACAGTCATGACATACAGCTGCATAACTATCCGTTTTTGTATTATTATTATTTTTCTGTTGTTTTTTTTTTTTATTTATGCCCTTGTTGAATGTATGCATGTCTGTGTCAAATAAAATATTTTTTCTTTCTTTCTTTCTTTCATAAAAGTGAATACAGTTGAAAAGAAGGCATACATCGAATCCCTAAACCTACTAAACCAATGAAAATGGTAAACATCGATAATTTGAGCCCTTTTGAGCAAAATTAAAAAGGGGTGCCAATAAGTGTTAGTTTTGACAAATTCTTTCTCTAAATTCGTTGTTTCTGAGCCTACACGTATTATCAATTCTGTAAAGACAATTACCGTCTTATTACAAAATAAAAGCGCGTAAAAAAAAAGAAGGGGTTTCCTAAAAAACCCAGGATTGAATCTCGTAAAACGGTTTGCACAAACGTTATTACATGTCGTGGTTTTGTGATAAACCATGGTCTAACAGTAGTAGCTGTCAAATGTGTGTGAAAGTTTCTGATAGTTACTTCTAAAATTGTAGATTTAATTGTTTAGACAATGGTTCAAAAAAAAACGGCACTACGTCAGGTCAAGGTTTAATCTATGTTTTGTATACGGAGAAAGGACATGGCCAATTTCTGTATGGACGTTTGCATAGTTATTAAATTCAATGTACACCAATGATTTTTGGTGTTTTATATTCGTAAATATTAGTACATTAAAAGTACATTAAATATTAGTACGTAAATATTAGTACATAAAATTTAAATAAAACACTTAAAGAACTTGTCATTACAACAAAATAAACCAAAACAGTTTCACTAAACCTTTAGTCAGATTGCTGGCAATAAGTGCATAGAATAGGATTTGCTATACTAAAAGGCGCTTTAATGAATTATTTATTAAAATCTGACAATAGTAACCAAGTACCTATAATAGAATTTCATGTTTTTCTTTAAATTGTATTTTTAGGGGTTGCCTTAAAAACATTATTTTAAGAATTATTGACCGAAAACGGTTTATTGGACAATTAACAAGGAAAACACAAATTAAACAAAATAGTAGGTATAATTAATTATTTATTTATTACAGAGAATAAAACCAGTCTAAAACCAATTCCTGTACCTTGTCCGAAGCTAATTTCAGCATTTTTCGTGATGGGTCATGCACTGCTTGTCTATTTGCTCGCATCCAATACACATAACAAACATAGTTGTTTCTTGAGGGCTGAAAATAAACCCCAGTTAGAATAAACACATATAAAAGCTTGTTTTCAAGTTTTATGTTTTTGTACAATGAGAAGTATTATGCCTACTTTAAAGAAGTACTTGTAAAACATAACGATTAATATGATAATCACACAAACATACTATGAAAAATCATTTTTATAGATAAATATGTACTTAACTACATATTTAAATGAATTAAAATCAAAATGCTTACCACATTAATGGTATTTTGTGAAATTAGGACAGCGAGCAATGGACACTCCATACTGACATTATGTTGTCTTATTTTTCTCACTCAGTCTCATGTTCACGACTTTTAGTATTCAATAATAAGAAGCATGGTTGACAAATGAATATTATATCTACAGGCAAAGATAATATAATACTAGCGTACAGATACCCCATCCCATACAAAGAAACGTGACCGCCGTAACTACGTCATTTACTCGGCCTATATTGAGATGGCGGCCTAAGCCTAGATGGTGCTAGCAACGATGACTCGCTAGCTTGTGGGCCGCGATTAGTTTATTTTACACAAACACCAATAGATGGCGTTAAAATCAAACTGTACTTTTGCACTACATAACCCCGTGACCTTGAAGCTTACGTCGTCAGTCACTCGGCAGATAAATTCACGTTCTTTCATGCATGCCTACTTTGCGATAGCGCATGATTTCTTGAGCGTTTGACATTTGTGTAAGAACCGCTATTTGAAGCTAACTGTTAGAGAGCTTGCCAGTCTTGTTAGAAACCTGTTTGCATTTCGTGCAATGGGTCTTGGGATCAAATCTTGCATTTAGACTTTACTTTTTGCGATTCTTTTTTTCTTGTTTTTATAATTATTATCTGAGAGTTTCTCATAATTAAAGTAAAATGCATACTTTTATTTTAATATTATTTGCAATTTTATTTTTCTCTAACATTTTTCAAAAGTTCTCTAGGATAAAATGTACGCTGATTAAAATTGTAGGTTAGTAAGTTGGATATTTTTTTAAACTGTATAACTTTTATTGTTTGAGATGTAGGAATGTTAATGGTTCAAATGGCCCGCGGCTTCGCTTTCGTTAATTTCGAATTTGAGAAACAAGACGGATCGTGTCAGTGGCGCCATCAACACCAATTCAAACATAAATAATTGCCATTAACATTCCTGCTCCTCAAACAATAAATTACAGTTTAAAAAATATCCAACTTACTAACCTACAATTTATCCTAGAGAACAATTAAAAATATTATAAAAAATCAAATTGCAAATAATAATATTGAAATAAAAGTATTTGAAACTCTCAGAATAAATAAAAAGAAAATCAAAAAGTGAAAAAGAAAGTGCAAGATTTGATCTCGAGACCTAATGATTGTAAGTCAAGCAGGTTTTTAACCAGACTAGCTGGCTCGCTAACAGTTGATATAAAATAGCGCTTCTTATACAAATGTCAACAATTACTGAAAACCAACATAATTATTATAATTTACAACATTGCTAATCCCCCAAAGAGAATAGCATAAAAGTAGGTTTGAGGAAAAATTGAATAAATACTATCCAGCGGCCGCCAACTTAAAACAAACATAATTTCATCAGAATCGATCCCATAACAGACTCGAAAAAAAATACAAAAAGAAAAAACTATTTATTGTACAGGAATGACAGCTCTACGATTTTATTACTTAAAAATGTATAGATATAGATTTTCATTTCATAATTATATTTCATTCTATCAAAATAGGTACATACTCGTAATTATAGTAAATGGTAATGTGAGAAATTATAGATAATTGACCAAAGTCTGAAAATGAAAACAACGCCATCTATAAACATTGAATGAGTGAGCAAACGACAACGTAGTACAAATTGTATTCACCAGAGGCAGCACAGTAAAATTATTTAATGAAATTGTGACTGTTCATAAAATACCCTAGGCTGATAAAATTTTCGTTTTTCCTAAATTACGTTAATATAGTGGAAAATATGAAAGATGGGCCCCCCCCCCTGGGGGGGCCGAGGTAGAGCCCCGCCTCCGCTCAACCTCCGTGGTGCACATGCCATAGACAACTGCGACCTCCGCCGGGACTGAGAGGACTGAACTTTCAGCAAAGGGGAGGGGACCAAAGTACATTAGTGCTGAGAGTCCACAGTAATACATCATACATAAATAACATCAAGTCATGTTAACAAATCAAATAATAATTATGAAGCTAGTAAGACAAGAGGACAGCAAAGATAAATATATAAGGAAACGTCACGCTTGCGCTTAATTAAGTTACGTTAACAAGTTACACTTGATTAAAGCTAACCCAATTCTATGGCATGTAAATCCGGTTACAATAACTGCCCCAGTACGCGACCGCTAGGCCTAAGCGCATAGCTCCACTAAGGACACTGCTACGAATCCTAACAGATCACGCTCCCTATACACTACTCTACATGTCCTACCCAACACCTAAGACAAAGATCTGAGAAGTTCATCTGTCATTGAGGAAGACACGTTTCCATTTAATCTCCTACACACGCGTACTATCGTAATACCCTTACGGCTCTACCCCATTGGCAATCACATTCACAACAAACAACTTGCGCAAGCGCTTCGTAGAAACAGTCTATAGCAGAACATTTCACGTTTGTATTGCTGGACGCCGAAGTGGGTATTATTCGTCACTTCACATTTCGTATTTAAGCGCCCCCCCAGTCGTAACGTGTCGTGCCAATAATATAGTGTCGATTCGACAATGTTGGGCATATTAGCCATAGTTGCTTTTAGCGGGACACGTTTGTCAGTCCCTAGCGTTCTCTTGGAACGGAGCTAGCAAATCATAGGAGATACGGGTACATATTTGGTGGTGCCTACCCCAACTTGAAATGCGCATCCATCAACCAACACGCAAAGTCTCTGAGCAAGACTGCAGGAAACAGTAATCATCAACAGCATTTGGTTAGTTTGCCAATTAATAGCAATGCTTGTTATTATCGCTTGTACTTATCACCGGCGGTTACATTATCACCGCATTAGCTGGTGATAATATAACTTGGTATAATCGAACTATGGACATGGTTCTGCCTTTGATTGATGTGAGACGTCATGTAAGAGTCTATATTCGTCAGGAGTCAGATGAGTCGTTGTACAGAGTACGAGACGAAATGCGCGTGATGCATGTAGAGTGTAGCCAAAGGCTTTCCCCGTGTCATTATAACCAAACACCAATGATACATCACTGCTGGGTTACGGGATAAGGAGTCATAACAAATAAGACGTAAGATAATAATATAAAATAAGGTACTGCTCAGGCGTCGCTCCGCTGCCGCTGTACTGAAATAAATGATTATTAACAGCCATCCAGCGCCTTCAGCAACCTGCTACTATAAAGTTAATTACAATTAACACTTACCAAGTGTTCTTGGGAGAGAATTAGTCTATAATTAACTTACAGACTCTGCTCAAGTACCACCCGTATGATCTCCACAGCAGACAGCCCTCTGGATTCACCTTCTCGCGTTCCACGGACCACTAGCTAGATTTACTTCACTGACTAATACTTGACTCAATCAAACATAGTTCAAATAAACAACAAGTAATATCGCGCCCGGTCGGCCGGAATATCTTGAACTTCTCCTGAGTCCACCCGTGTGTACCTCAAGACGTTCCAAGACCAACTGCCCCGAGGAATCATCCCCGTCCTCTGACTCCAACTACCTGCTAAGGCCCGCAAGGCCCTTCCTAGTTCTCACGGCCTATGCCCACTTTATCACCCTTAGTCCGAATATCTCTTTGTCTTTAAGTGCAGGATTGAATAATGGCTGTTAGGTAAGGATTGCCACATGCGGCCTTTTGTAATATTAGTTGGCGAAAGATTTCTAAACTTCTTAGAATTCATAATTTTGAGTTGTTTAAGAGGTCCTATTGAGTGTTCGTCCGGAGCTAGTTTATTGCAACACATGTGCTGATAAGTAAGTTGTAGGATCCTTTCTTTAGAATTCTCTCCTAGTCAATAGTTTTTGTAGCTATTGAAATAAAGGAATGGGTGTTTTAAACCAGCTATTTATCACAAGGAAATGTCAGGCCATAAACTAAGTAAGTTAATGTGAATTTAGGCGCCCGACGTCACGTGGTGATTTTAAAATAAATAACATATCTGTTATTAAAACAAGGGTCCATGACGGACAGTCACATTCCCCCCTCTGAAAATCAGACGCATGACGCAGTTCAGCGGATGAGCTTTCACATTAGGGAGAACCTGTGCATTTCCATCACATTATAATACCGTACCCGAATACACCCGCTACCATATTGTCATAATGGTTACTATAAATTTTCCTGCTAGAACACGAATCTAATAAAATGCATTGTTTGCCATAAATTTGTGTAATTTTGCATAAGCATCTTCAATCATAAATCATCTGCTCATCTGCTTAGCCTTTTCCCAACTATATTGGGGTCGGCTTCCAGTTATACCAGATTCAGCTGGATATCAGTATTTTACATGGAGCGACTGCCTGTGGACCTTTGTAACCGATACCCCATGGTAATAGACTGGTTGTCAGACTTTAGAGCTTCTGACTAACAGTAACGACTGTCAAAGATCTACAAATGACAGCAGCTTCAATCATAAATGTTATTAATAATTATATTCGAACTGGTCCTCCGATAAAATACTCTGTTGTATTTAAAGTTTATATTAAACCGCGATTCAATTTATTTCAAAAGACCTGTGCATGCTTATAACGTTGATTTACATACCAGAGTCTCTTTCAAGAGTATTTGTGAGTGACGCTACCTCTATGGTGATCCCTCGTCCTTAATTCAGCCTATCGTAGCTGCTGCTGGACAGAGGCCTTCCTTTTACGCTGAGTGAGTTCAGCACGCTACTCGGTGTTGTATCCGGTGGCTGAAATAGTCCGCACATAGACATATTAGATTCAATCCCAATTAGTCGCCCCCCTCCGATTCTAAGAGGAAAGAGCAGTTCCAGGGTTCCAACTAGAATTGAGAAGTCATATTAGAAAACTGCTGTTATGTATTCCAAATAATTATCACCTACACGTTGTTATAATTATTTTTAATCGCGATCAGCCTCCCCCCTCCGTTAGTCAGAGGTAGGACCAGTCCTGTGATTTTACTAGTCTGGGAGATTTTATATCAAAAAATGAACATGTTTTGTAATGTGTACTATTTAACATGTGCACGCTTTTCTCGCAACAATATGTCGCTCCCCACCACGGATAACTTCTCCTTCAAGGGTGCATTCACACAAATCCAAATCCATATACCCAAACAGCCATATTCAGAACAACTGCCTGCAGTTAAATACAAATCTTTGTTCTATGCGGGAATCGAACCCGTGACATTTAGTAATGCAAACGATCGGTAAGCCAATCGTGCTGTTAAGATAAATATACCTTACACTTCCCGCTCCGTCTATCGAATATCGTGTTAATTCATTTAAGAATTATGTTTGTATTATTTATGCATCCTATATAGATTGGCCAAACAATTACTGGCTCTCTATGGTGTAACAAAATAAATCTGATTACTGAAAATCAGTCATTTCTTTTAATTAAATATTGGCTTTGCTCCACACAAGGAATTCCTCCTGTATCGTGGGTGCGTCCTCAAACACAAAACCCACATATACAAACACCGAGACCCGCAGATCACACAAGCATTCGTTCCGTGTGGGGATCGAACCCGCGACACGCCGCGCAACAGTCGACTACTCAGCCACTGCGCCAATCGTTTCGACAAAATATTCACATTTGGTTCACATCAACTTTCCCTTGTAGGGCCCTTTGTCTGCCGAGTGCATTGTCTAGAAATTCAAAACAATACTACGCGTACCTTTACTGCAATGACGAGGTCAAACCAAGTGACATCGTGTAACTGTAAAGTATAATAAAAGTGAAACTTAGCTTCGTAATAGGAGTCACGCTAACGTCGACACAGCGGCCCCGGAAGTCCGTAGATGTCGGCTGCATTTGACTCGTGCTTATGCATAACCCAAACGCTAAGACAAAGGGAAGTAACAGCCCAGCGAAGTCTCAAGCAACCTGAAATTTGAAATTAGGCCACACGAGTATCTATTCATCTATGGTTTATTCCGAAGAATCTGAAACGTTAATCTCATAATTATGGTAACACTTAATAACAAGTAAATCAATGGTAATCTTAAAGCCGCATGCTTCTTGTATAAACTGTAACAATATGAAATATAACCTGAGATTAAGGGCGCATCACAATTATATCGTGACAAACACACGTGTAATTGCAAGCACATTTCATAATCAACTAGTGATTTGTCGAACAACAAACTTACGTCAACAGGGAGTTGAACCCTTGTAACAAGTAGCTGACAAACACTCATTTCATGTAGTTCACAATTGCCTTCTGGCAAATGATTCCGATCAACAATTTCTGTGAAAACCTAGAACACAAGCCGCGACACAGGAACTTTATCACTCGTCAGCTATTGTATCTAACCAGATCATTGACACAGCACAGAAGCTCATCAACATCAAATAAATCAAGCAGGAATTTAACCCGCTGTCAATGGTTGAAGAATCCATCGTCAGACCACATCCAGCCATCCATCAGAACTAATCATCCATAATTTATAACAGCTCCTAAAATGTATTCCACAATTGTTTCTCACAATTTCTAATATTACGTTGTATTATTTCCAATGCAACGTAAACTAATTCACTCACTCTAAAATTGCACGGGAATTGAACCCGCTACCGAAGTGGTTAGAACATTTAAATTATGGTCATCAAACATAAGTTAATGTAACAAACATGTTTAGCTTAAACCATCGCACAGTTTATTTCTAAATTTTAAAAGTGTGTTGTGTTATTTTCATGTCAAAATACGAGTATAACACATCAAATGATAATTTACGCGGGAGTTGAACCCGGTACCCATTTTTGATTCATTCAATAAATGGCGATCAAACTTAACGTAATCACTGAGATTTAATGCCGTCTTTCGTTATCTCTAGAAAAATAAAATTACGTTGTGTTACTTCCGTTCCGTAAGGAACTCAAACACTGTAACACATCAACTGATAGATTATGCGGGAGTTGAACCCGCCACCAGTGTTAGAATATTCAGTAATGGTTATCAGAATGTTTTAACTTATTGTTGTCGCTGTAAATTAAAGCCGTCTCTCGTAAGTACGAGAACTATTATAATTACGTTGTGTTATTATTGTAGTAACCCATAAATTGTTCTTTCTCGTTGCACTGAAGTGAATCAGTACATTTAATGACGAGAATCCTGGTCACGGCACCACATGTGACTGTTCATAAAATACCCTAGGCTGATAAAATTTTCGTTTTTCCTAAATTACGTTAATATAGTGGAAAATATGAAAGATGGGCCCCCCCCCTGGGGGGGCCGAGGTAGAGCCCCGCCTCCGCTCAACCTCCGTGGTGCACATGCCATAGACAACTGCGACCTCCGCCGGGACTGAGAGGACTGAACTTTCAGCAAAGGGGAGGGGACCAAAGTACATTAGTGCTGAGAGTCCACAGTAATACATCATACATAAATAACATCAAGTCATGTTAACAAATCAAATAATAATTATGAAGCTAGTAAGACAAGAGGACAGCAAAGATAAAATATATAAGGAAACGTCACGCTTGCGCTTAATTAAGTTACGTTAACAAGTTACACTTGATTAAAGCTAACCCAATTCTATGGCATGTAAATCCGGTTACAATAACTGCCCCAGTACGCGACCGCTAGGCCTAAGCGCATAGCTCCACTAAGGACACTGCTACGAATCCTAACAGATCACGCTCCCTATACACTACTCTACATGTCCTACCCAACACCTAAGACAAAGATCTGAGAAGTTCATCTGTCATTGAGGAAGACACGTTTCCATTTAATCTCCTACACACGCGTACTATCGTAATACCCTTACGGCTCTACCCCATTGGCAATCACATTCACAACAAACAACTTGCGCAAGCGCTTCGTAGAAACAGTCTATAGCAGAACATTTCACGTTTGTATTGCTGGACGCCGAAGTGGGTATTATTCGTCACTTCACATTTCGTATTTAAGCGCCCCCCCAGTCGTAACGTGTCGTGCCAATAATATAGTGTCGATTCGACAATGTTGGGCATATTAGCCATAGTTGCTTTTAGCGGGACACGTTTGTCAGTCCCTAGCGTTCTCTTGGAACGGAGCTAGCAAATCATAGGAGATACGGGTACATATTTGGTGGTGCCTACCCCAACTTGAAATGCGCATCCATCAACCAACACGCAAAGTCTCTGAGCAAGACTGCAGGAAACAGTAATCATCAACAGCATTTGGTTAGTTTGCCAATTAATAGCAATGCTCGTTATTATCGCTTGTACTTAACACCGGCGGTTACATTATCACCGCATTAGCTGGTGATAATATAACTTGGTATAATCGAACTATGGACATGGTTCTGCCTTTGATTGATGTGAGACGTCATGTAAGAGTCTATATTCGTCAGGAGTCAGATGAGTCGTTGTACAGAGTACGAGACGAAATGCGCGTGATGCATGTAGAGTGTAGCCAAAGGCTTTCCCCGTGTCATTATAACCAAACACCAGTGATACATCACTGCTGGGTTACGGGATAAGGAGTTATAACAAATAAGACGTAAGATAATAATATAAAATAAGGTACTGCTCAGGCGTCGCTCCGCTGCCGCTGTACTGAAATAAATGATTATTAACAGCCATCCAGCGCCTTCAGCAACCTGCTACTATAAAGTTAATTACAATTAACACTTACCAAGTGTTCTTGGGAGAGAATTAGTCTAGAATTAACTTACAGACTCTGCTCTAGTACCACCCGTATGATCTCCACAGCAGACAGCCCTCTGGATTCATCTTCTCGCGTTCCACGGACCACTAGTTAGATTTACTTCACTGACTAATACTTGACTCAATCAAACATAGTTCAAATAAACAACAAGTAATATCGCGCCCGGTCGGAATATCTTGAACTTCCCCTGAGTCCACCCCGTGTGTACCTCAAGACGTTCCAAGACCAACTGCCCCGAGGAATCATCCCCGTCCTCTGACTCCAACTACCTGCTAAGGCACTTCCTAGTTCTCACGGCCTATGCCCACTTTATGACCCTTACTACGAATATCTCTTTGTTTTTAAGTGCAGGATTGAATAATGGCTGTTGCCAGATGTAGCCCTTTTTAATATTAGTTGGCGAAAGATTTCTAAACTTCTTAGAATTCATAATTTTAAGTTGTTTAAGAGGTCCTATTGAGTGTTCGTCCGGAGCTAGGTTTATTGCGAACACATGTGCTGATAAGTAAGTTGTAGAATCGTTTCTTTAGAATTCTCTCCTAGTCAATAGTTTTTTGTAGCTATTGAAATAAAGGAATGGGTGTTTTAAACCAGCTATTTATCACAAGGAAATGTCAGGCCATAAACTAAGTAAGTTAATGTGAATTTAGGCGCCCGACGTCACGTGGTGATTTTAAAATAAATAACATATCTGTTATTAAAACAAGGGTCCATGACGGACAGTCACAAAATCATGGAATTTGGAACTAGGAGCCCATTATTCCTTTCTTTTGTGCTAAGCGAATTTTTAAAAACAAGGACATACTTTTTTCCAGGTCAAATTTAAAGAGATACGGAAACTTCAATAACAAATCGATACACATAACGCCATCTATTGAATATTTTCTTGAACTACATTTTCTTTGTATGGACTAAGAGGCCATGCTACAGGTAACTGAAAAAAAATGCACTAATTAAAATCGCATACCATGAAAAAACATAATAAAAACAGATTAAGTATTTTATTATTCCAACTTCATACCTGGGTTTGAGCATTGGGTAACCAACGCGAAAGTTTTGTTTGATGGTGTGTAGAAAGCGAGGATATGAGATGCCTCTGCAGCCTTTGTATGGCTATTCCGCAGTTGATGCACCTCATAATAATCCACAAAACAAATCCAAAACGCAAAGCAAATCAGAGTCCAGTATCATTAGCAAGGTAATCGTTTAGTAGAAGCATGGCCTCTTAATCCATACAAAGAAAATGTAGTTCAAGAAAAGATTCAATAGATGGCGTTATGTGTATCGATTTGTTATTGAAGTTTCTGTATCTCTTTAAATTTGACCTGGAAAAAAGTATGTCCTTGTTTTTAAAAATTCGCTTAGCACAAAACAAAGGAATAATGGGCTCCTAGTTCCAAATTCTATGATTTCATTAAATAATTTTACTGTGCTGCCTCTCATCATCATCATCAACAGCCGGAGGAAGTCCACTGCTGAACATAGGCCTCCCCCTTAGACCGCCACGCCGAACGACAATTCGCCACTTGCATCCATCGGCTGCCCGCGACCCTCACGATGTCGTCGGTCCACCTAGTGGGAGGCCTGCCTACGCTGCGTTTTCCGGTCCGTGGTCGCCACTCGAGAACTTTTCTTCCCCATCGGTTGTCAGTTCTACGAGCGATGTGGCCTGCCCATTGCCACTTCAACTTGCAAATTTTATGAGCTATGTCGGTGACTTTGGTTCTTCGCCGAATATCCATGTTCCGGATTTTATCCCGCAAAGAAACTCCGAGCATAGCTCTCTCCATTGCTCGTTGAGTGACTCTTAGTCTCTCTAAGAGGCCAGCAGTCAAGGACCACGTTTCGGAGCCATATATCATCACTGGCAACACACACTGGTCAAACACCCTTGTCTTGAGACACTGTGGGATTCTCGATGAGAAGATATCACGTAGCTTCCCAAACGCTGCCCATCCGAGTTGGATTCTTCGGGCGAGCTCTTTCTCGAAGTTGGACCTACCTAACTGAACAATCTGTCCAAGGTAAGTATAATGGTCTACAACTTCGAGAGTATCGCTCCCAACAACAACCGGTACGGGTGCCACATGGACATTCGACATGACTTTCGTCTTGTCCATGTTCATTTTAAGGCCGACCCGTTGGGAAACGATACTGAGGTCGCTGAGCATAGCATTGAGGTGCTGCAACGATTCTGCCATGATGACTATATCATCGGCAAAACGAAGGTGAGTGATGTATTCGCCATTGATGTTGATGCCGAATCCGTTCCATTCTAAGAGTTTGAAAACGTCCTCCAACGCGTTCGTGAACAGTTTCGGAGAAATAACGTCTCCCTGTCTCACGCCTTTCTGCAATTGGATTGGTTTCGTGCTCTCTTCCTGAAGTCGGATGGACATGGTGGCGTTTCTATACAAACACTTCAACACTTCGATATACCTATAGTCGATATGACATCGTTGGAGGGACTGCAATACTGCCCAGGTTTCGATTGAATCGAAGGCTTTTTCATAGTCCACAAACGCTAAACACAATGGCCGATTATACTCCTCTGTCTTCTGTATAATCTGGCGGAGCGTGTGTATGTGGTCTATAGTACTAAAACCTTTTCGGAAACCGGCTTGTTCGGGAGGCTGGAAGTCATCAAACCTGCGTTCGAGACGGTTCGTAATGACTCTTGAGAACAGCTTGTATACATGGCTCAGAAGTGAGATTGGCCTGTAGTTCTTCAACAAGGTGTTGTCACCCTTTTTGAAGAAAAGAACAACCACACTCCTGTGCCATGCTTCTGGCGTAGAACCTTCGAGTATGACGGAATTAAATAACTTCTGGAGGACTAGAAGTACCGGTTTTCCACCCGCTCTCAGAAGTTCTGTTGTGATTCCGTCCTCACCCGGCGCCTTGTTATTCTTGAGCTGTTTAAGAGCCATTCTAATCTCGTACAGGCTGATGTCCGGGATATCCTCAGTGAAGTGTCGAGTCAGTTTAGCTCTTGCGTCACGAGCTGTACCGACACTGGGTTGTCGTGTTGATGTGTATAACTGTCCGTAAAACCTCTCAAGCTCCCTTAGGATCTCCGGTTTCGTCGAAATGATGCTGCCATCGTTAATCTTCAGCTTTGTCATTTGGCTCTGCCCAATAGACGAAATCTTTGCGAAGACTTTTGAGCCCTGGTTCCGCTCGATTGCCTCTTTGATCCGTGCCGCACTAAAGGAGCGCAGGTCACGTCGCATTGATTTAGAGATTCGTCTATTGAGTTTGCCATATTCCGACGTATCAGCTGAAGATTGCAGCCTCATCTCGGTCCGGTCCTGCATCAACCTGATGGTTCCGTTCGAGAGCTTTTGAGGTTTATTGCGGCGCGGGGTCTTAAAGAACTTGGACCCCACAGCTTGGACAGTTTCCACCAACCCATTGTTAATCTCGTCCACAGTTTCGCATTCGGTTAGGCACTGGAAGCGATTGTGCAGTTCAAGTTGGAAGTCTTCGGGGTTCCGGATGTGGGCAGGACCAGGTCGGAGCGTGGACTTCACCAGACGAGACCTTTCAAGCTTGACACTGATATTCAGTGTGCCTCTGACAATTCGGTGATCGCTACCGGTTTTTACCTTGGCGATCACAGAGACATCACTGAATATTCGCTTCTTGGTCGTCATGATGAAGTCGATCTCATTTCTGGTAGTACCATCGGGGCTCATCCACGTCCACTTCCTGGATGGCCGCTTCTGGAAATAGGAATTCATCAAATGGAGTTCTTCCTTTTCCATGAAGTCGACCAGTCGCTGGCCCCTATGGTTCCGCTGCCCATACCCAAATGGCCCCACTCTCAACTCATCGCCATTCCGTGCGCCCACCTTTGCGTTGAAGTCCCCCATAACAACGGTGAAGTATGTTTCGGAGGTATGTATGGCCTCGGATATCTCCTCATACAATGCCTCTACTTCATCATCAGAATGTGTCGAGGTCGGCGCATATACCTGTATGACCTTCAAGGAATACCGGTTGGTTATTCTGAGTATAAGGTATGCTACCCTACTCGACACACTGTCGACTTTCACAACGTTGTTGATGAGGGACCTGCGGACGAGAAATCCAACACCACCCTGGGATTTACGGTCTCCTTCCCGGTAGAAGAGCATGTTGCCGGAATCTAGAACTATCGTATCCTGACCCTCTCTTCGGATTTCAGATAATCCCAAGATATCCCATCGCATTTTGCTCAATTCTTCCTCCAGCTCGATAATCCTCTCATCGGTCCTCAGTGTGCGGATGTTGTGTGTTGCCAGGGCCAAAGTCCGTTGGGGGTGGTAGCGGGGCATCTTCCGGGGATTCTTAGCACCCCCTGCTCCGCCGTTACCCGATCCGCTACCAAGACCAGGAATAGCGGAGCTGCCGGGGACTGGGGGCCGTGTGCTTCTGTTGTCAATCATAATGGGGGGGGGGGGTTGCCATAATCCCCACGCTTGGCAGGCGGCTTGGGGATCGCAGTAGGGTCACCGTAAGTTTGCAAAGGACGCTGCTGCCCGTCCTTCGGTGGCTGGACGTAGTTTAAGGACGTACCCGGGTCCCCTGCCTCTGGTGAATACAATTTGTACTACGTTGTCGTTTGCTCACTCATTTAATGTTCATAGATGGCGTTGTTTTCATTTTCAGACTTTTACTACACAGGTCAATATCTATAATTTCTCACATTACCATCCTACTATAATTACGAGTATGTACCTATTTTGATAGAATGATTTCATTCTTTTATAATTATGAAATGCAAATCTATATCTGCGATTTATTAATAAATGCGATTTATTAACGGTGAGGAAGTTGTATCTTTTATATGTGACTTTGTATCTTCAGAAATGTATACCATATAGCCCAGCACATCAAGAAAAGAGACGGAACGATATAGTGGCTCACTCCCCAATGGTGCACACTGCTTTTGCAAGGCGCCAATATGCGACTCAATCAGCCTATATTTATAATAAGATAAATGCAAAAGTAAAGTTCCATTCTGAGGTTCTGCACCAGTCCAAAAAGATCATAACTGAGTGGCTAAAATCAATAAGTTATGCGGAAACCGAAGATATTTTAGTCAGAACTAGCTAAATGACAGTATTAACGCATCAAACTTCCTTGTCTTATATGGCACAAATAGACATACTAACCTAACATACACCTGCACACAACATACACTCGCATACACAATACACCAACCCTATACAACAACACACACACAAACACCACACACATACACGCGAAATAACAAACTAAAGTTGTAGAATTAATTTAATGTAGTATTTAAATTCTAAATATTTCATCATCATCATCATCATCATCAACAGCCGGAGGACGTCCACTGCTGAACATAGGCCTCCCCCTTAGACCGCCACACCGAACGACAATTCGCCACTTGCATCCATCGGCTGCCCGCGACCCTCACGATATCGTCGGTCCACCTAGTGGGAGGCCTGCCGACGCTGCGTTTTCCGGTCCGTGGTCGCCACTCGTGAACTTTTCTTCCCCATTTAACTTGATTTATTCTAATGTTGCTTTTGAAATGAATCTGATGTTAATTTTGATTGTAATTTTCATTTCATTTTATTTCATTCTCATTTTAACTATATGACATTGATTTTAATAATTTACTTTTGTTTTGATTCAAGTTTTAATTCTGTTTAGATATTACCTAATTGTTTTCATTCAAATTTATGACATATTTAATTATTTTATTTTGTTTTGATCTGATTCTAGATTTAATTCTGGTTTGATTTTAATCGTTCTTATTTAAATTTTTATATTGATTTGATTTTAATTTAGTTTTCAATTTTGACTTTGTTTTTAATCATGGTATTGTTTTTAATTTGTTCCTGTTTTAATTTTGATTGGATTTTAATTTTGTGTTAAATTCTGATTTCTTTATTTTGATTATTATTTTAATTACGATTTTTAATTTAATTTTGTTTCTGATTGTTGTTAGATATCGCTGCCATGTAATAGCGGGTAGGAGTGAGTCAGGCCCAACACAAGTATTATTTATAACTTAATGGGGCTGCCTCAATTTTATGTACGTCAGGCTGGCCCGGCCCCATGGAATTTAATAATGAGATTGTTATCAATCCAATGTACCCGGGTATACTAATATATGTAACACCTTCATTTTCAATGTAACTCTTTTTAAAAGAAATTACGTGCACTTCTTAGTGGCCGGGCCAGCCTGACGTTTTCAGCCCGGCCACCTTGTTTCCCACTAATCTACAAAAAATACTGGCAATATTGTGCTATAGATGAAATGTACCCTATAATTTATGCATATGTAACACAAAATCGAATCCTAAAATGCAATAGCATACGAAATATTAGCGGTTGCAGGTGGCCGGGCTGAAATTATTTCGTTACTATAAAACAGTAAAACTGCAACACCTACCAAAAAATAATACCAGTACATAATGAGATATAGAGATATAGAATACATGTAACGCTTTCATTTTAAATTATAATACATATTTAGAAAGAATAATCACTTGAAATTATATTTCAGCCCGGCCACCTAAAAGCGGTAATATTCCCTAAAATCTTATGCTAATTTGTACAGTAAAACCTGATACAGCTATGAAATGAAAGTTACATTCGTTTTGTTTTAGTCGTATACCTTTAAGCCTTCTGTTTGACTAGATTATCAAAATCTGAGAAACTTTCCGAAGAGTGACTATCATTTATTAACTAATTTCAGGACATTTGGTTTGTTGAGTGAAACAAAATTGGTTATTGTCATATTTTTTTAATAATCATTTTTGAAATTAGTTAGACAACATTTGTACTTATATTAATTAGGTACTATAACAATTGTTAATTATAAATAATGTAAAAAAAGGTTACACATTGATAATAACACAGTTATCAAAAAATTATAGTAATATCAATATTACCTTAACATCGAACATTCATTCATTCAGAATATTAGAAGATAATTTTTGGTTAAATACTTATTATACCTTGGTAAAAAATCACAGATTTTCATAATGATTTTTACATCAATTTTGAATTTAAAGTTTTGAAAACTTTCAATTAAAATTATGCTAATATAATTATTACAACAATTCTTAAATAAAGAGAGAACCATAGTTCTTTCAGTGGCAGCTAATGGAAATATAGCTATGTAGTATATATAATTTAACATAATATTAAAATCACAGCTAAAAATCACAATGTTAACTTGTATAATTAAACGTATGCTAATATAATAATCATTGCTAGCCTATATCTGGCATTTGTACTATAAGTATTTTGACTAATTCAAATTTAAATATATTGCTTATTAGAATCGATAAAAACGTACTAATCACTTGATTATGTTATTTAATGAAGCTAAAATGTACGTCAAGGAATGTAAAAATATTAAATCCAAATTACTTTTTTTAACACTAGACTGTAAATCGTCATAACACATCCACAGATCTTGATTAAATAAATGGCATTTATAATGTCCTAGATTTTCCCCCAATACTACATATTATTCAATAGCACCTACAATCACATAAATATTAGTTCTAACTTTGATAGATAAAGGTATATCGTTCAATATTATTTGATCTGTTCCATTTAAATCAAAAGATATAATATTCTTTACATTATAGCTGGACAAAACAGTGCCCGGGCAATCGTGTTCACAATCCTTCGAAATAACGTCTATACAAATTGAGTCTTCTAGGGCTGATATTCCAAATGTTTTAATTACGTTCATATTAATGGGTAAAAAAAAACCGGCCAAGTGCGTGTCGGGCCACGCACAGTGTAGGGTTCCGTAGTTGCCCATCAAAATACTTATGCGAACTAACTAAACTGATTCGCTGAATTTAATTTAAAAAAAGAAGAATTTTCAAAATCGGTCCAGGAGTCTTTGAGAAATCAGGGAAAATACATAAGAAAAAAGATTACAACGAATTTAGAACCTCCTCCTTTTTTTGAATTTAGTCAAAAATAGTTGACGATAAAAACCTACCTATCCCTTAAAAACATACCTATAAAAGCTGTAAAAATAAAGTTGACAAACGTACATTTGCAGTTGTTTCCGATACATTTTGTTTAAGAAAACATGGATATAAGTAAATTTTATAAGTTGGTCGACTATTACTCGTAAAGTTGTAAAGCCTACTTAGTCATGATAATTTTCTTTTAAACTTCGTTATATACACTACTATTGTGAATTTTTTCACACCCCCAAACATAACCGTTTAGCTGGTAGAGGGGGGGGACACTCGAGTCGAGCAAAATTTAGCACTTTAAAGCTTAATATTTCACAAACGATTTTTTTATCAAAAAATTGTTAATGGAAACTATCATTATTTTTTAAAGGCCTATTTAATGATACCCAACACTAAGGAGTACGCGAGAAAAAAAAAATCCTCACTTTACGTGTAAGTACTGAAGGTACCCTAAAAAAAAATATTTTACGAGATTTTATTTTACCACTTTTTCGGCACAACAAATCCGTATATTTACACCAAATTACAGCTCTCTAGTACTGTCCGTCTCTGAGCCAGTGTTGGGCATTAATCAATTAATTTGTCAATTGTCTTGTTAATTGACTAAAAAAGTAATTGCAATTAAATTAATTGCAATTAAATTTAATTGCAATTAAACTTTAATTGCACCTTTCAATTAAATTAATTCACCTTTCAATTAACGTATGTCAATTGTAACTCGCAATTAAAATAATTGCAATTAACTTTTTTAGTTTTTTTTTGAAACAATTAAAACTAACAATTAACTTTATGTATCTAAACGAAATTTGTCTAATCTGTCTTTTATTTGTTGCCAACATATGTATTACTACAGGAATAGGTGGGGGTGGGGGGGTACTACGATGACTGATTATGACAGTCCGAGAGTCTGACGGAGTCTGACAGTTTATCAGTCTGACAGTCATACCGAGTTTGGCAGTTTATCAGCCGGACAGTGTAGATCAGTCTGTCAATCTGATAGAGTCTGAAAGTTTATCAGTCTCACACTGCTCATGGGTATATTAAATATTTATATAAACTGGCTGTATATTATACAGCAGCACTTTTTAATTGTTAGTTTTTAATTAAAATTCCCAAAACAATTGAAAATTAATTAATTGTTAATTGTAGTAAACCACAACTAACAATTAATTAATTGTTAATTGTAAAAACCACAACTAACAATTAATTAATTGTTAATTGTAAAAACCACAACTAACAATTAATTAATTGTTAATTGTATTTTTCACAATTACAATTGATTAATTGTTAGTTTTTAATTGTTAATTGAATTAAAATTTGCCCAACACTGCTCTGAGCTAAACTGCGGACAGACGGACGGACGGACGGACGGACGGACGGACGGACGGACGGACGGACGGACGGACGGACGGACGGACGGACGGACGGACGGACGGACATGGCGAAACTATAAGGGTTCCTTGTTGACTACGGAACCCTAAAAATGGTACTGTTCTTTGAAGTTGAAATGCACATTTTTCTTCGGTACATATTTTTGTAAATAGAGCGCTTAGCTGCCACTGAAAGAACTATGGTTCTCTCTTTATTTAAGAATTGTTGTAATAATTATATTAGCATAATTTTAATTGAAAGTTTTCAAAACTTTAAATTCAAAGTTGATGTAAAAATCATTATGAAAATCTGTGATTTTTTACCAAGGTATAATAAGTATTTAACCAAAAATTATCTTCTAATATTCTGAATGAATGAATGTTCGATGTTAGGGTAATATTGATATTACTATAATTTTTTGATAACTGTGTTATTATCAATGTGTAACCTTTTTTTACATTATTTATAATTAACAATTGTTATAGTACCTAATTAATATAAGTACAAATGTTGTCTAACTAATTTCAAAAATGATTATTAAAAAAATATGACAATTACCAATTTGTTTCACTCAAAAAACCAAATGTCCTGAAATTAGTTAATAAATGATAGTCACTCTTCGGAAAGTTTCTCAGATTTTGATAATCTAGTCAAACAGAAGGCTTAAAGGTATACGACTAAAACAAAACGAATGTAACTTTCATTTCATAGCTGTATCAGGTTTTACTGTACAAATTAGCATAAGATTTTAGGGAATATTACCGCTTTTAGGTGGCCGGGCTGAAATATAATTTCAAGTGATTATTCTTTCTAAATATGTATTATAATTTAAAATGAAAGCGTTACATGTATTCTATATCTCTATATCTCATTATGTACTGGTATTATTTTTTGGTAGGTGTTGCAGTTTTACTGTTTTATAGTAACGAAATAATTTCAGCCCGGCCACCTGCAACCGCTAATATTTCGTATGCTATTGCATTTTAGGATTCGATTTTATACCCGGGTACATTGGATTGATAACAATCTCATTATTAAATTCCATGGGGCCGGGCCAGCCTGACGTACGTTCAATTTTATATGTAAAAGTGATCATTTGAAACCCAATAAATTATTATTATTATATTATTATTATATCTATACATTTATAATATGTAATAAAATCGTAGAGCTGTCATTCCTGTACAATAAATAGTTTTTTCTTTTTGTATTTTTTTCGAGTTATGGGATCGATTCTGATGACAAATCAACTATTTTTCTGTTTTTTTTTTACGATTTTTTCTTTTGCGTTAATTCCTAAACTACTGAAAACTTTCCGATCAAATATTCCTAATAATATGCTTCTGTCAATAGCCTATGTATTATTACGCTAGCTATTGCAACTGGGAGATATGCAATTTTGAATTAGGTAGGTACTTCTAGGTTACTCAATTCGACCGTATGTAAAATATATGCTTTTTAAGTTTGTTCGCGCAGAACTTCGTCGTTTTAAATTATGTTTGTTTTAAGTTGGCGGCCACTGGATAGTATTTATTCAATTTTTCCTCAAACCTACTTTTATGCTATTCTCTTTGGGGGATTAGCAATGTTGTAAATTATAATAATTAGGTTGGTTTTCAGTAATTGTTGACATTTGTATAAGAAGCGCTATTTTTAACCGCCTTCAAAAAAAGGAGGAGGTTATCAATTTGACTGTATTTTTACCTCATAACTTGCGACTGGGTGAACTGATTTTCATAATTCTTTTTTCAATCGAAAGCTGGTGCTTCCCGTGTGGTCCCATTGTCACCATTTTAGGATCTGATGATTGGATCTTGGAGAAATCGAGGGCAATCCTCAAATTTTATAAGCGGACACATAGTTTTTCGCAAATCATATGAAGTAATTCAAGTACTCGCGTATAGAAATCATCATCTCATGTAGCTGAGCTGATGATGGAAGGTACAACTCCTCAAGTAAGAAAATTATGTTCGTGTTCGCATATCTCCGGAACTACAAGTCCGATTTAAGTAATTCTTTTTTTGTTGTACTAAGTATCGTTCAACTTAGGGAATACTGCAAACATCAAAATCGGTTCAGTAGTTTTTGAGATAGAATGAATGCAAGAGATGTTAACGATGTTATTACCGGTGCTACGGACTTTAGTGCACATTTGTAAGAAAATTATGTATTTGACAAGAATGTGGGTTGAATATTTAAACTAAAAAGAGTAAAATAAAAACTTTTTCTAAAAAAATGTGACCGCCTTCAAAAACAACCACAAAAAAGGGTAAAATAACCTACAAAACTTTTCTTTCGGAAGTCGGTGGCAAAAAAGACAATGCAATTAATAAAAAAAGTCACCGACTTCCGAAAGAAAAGTTTTGTAGGTTATTTTACCCTTTTTTGTGGTTGTTTTTGAAGGCGGTCACATTTTTTTTAGAAAAAGTTTTATAACAACTGTTAGTGAGCCAGCTAGTCTGGTTAAAAACCTGCTTGATTTACGATCATTAGGTCTCGAGATCAAATCTTGCACTTTCTTTTTCACTTTTTGATTTTATTTTTATTTATTCTGAGAGTTTCAAATACTTTTATTTCAATATTATTATTTGCAATTTGATTTTTTATAATATTTAATTAATAGTTCTTTAGGATAAATTGTAGGTTAGAAGTTGGATATTTTTTAAACTGTAATTTATTGTTTGAGGAGTAGGAATGTTAATGGCAATCAAATCATATAATTGGTGTTGATGGCGCCACTGACACGATCCGTCTTGTTTATCAAATTCGAAATTAACGAAAGCGAAGCCGCGGGCCATTTGAACCGTTAACATTCCTACATCTCAAACAATAAAATACAGTTTAAAAAAATATCCAGCTTACTAACCTACAACTTTAATCAGCGTACATTTTATCCTAGAGAACTTTTGAAAAATATTAGAGAAAAATAAAATTGCAAATAATATTAAAATAAAAGTATGCATTTTACTTTAATTATGAGAAATTCTCAGATAATAATTATAAAAACAAAAAAAAGAATCGCAAAAAGTGATATCAATATGCAAGATTTGATCCTGAGACCCAATGCACGAAATGCAAGCAGGTTTCTAACAAGACTGGCTGGCTCTCTATCAATTAGCTTCAAATAGCGGTTCTTACACAAATGTCAAACCACGGTAATAATATCTACAGTAGGTACTTGATCTTCATACAAACGGGCGAAACGCGAGCTATACCTACGTGCCTCGATGTCGAGACGCACTCGGGGCGCTGACCATAGATGATGTCACGGCCGTACCGTAGTGATGAACGGACGGTGTGTTGTTTTTTTAACAAAATCAGTTCATGGTCATAATTTAGTATGACGAGTAGGAAATATTGTGCTGTTTTTGGGTGTATGAATTCGTCAATAACGTATCCAGTCATAAGTTTTTTTTTTAATACCTGGAAACTCTGAAAAGTACTGACTATAAAATAATTTTACTTAAGTACTAGTAGCTGGTAGGTAGATACATAATGTGTGACTTTTTAATGGATAAATATTTTCTATTATCTTACGAAAAAAAGGGTATTTGGATTAATAAATACAGTGAATAGAGTAAAGGAAAGTTACTGAGACGAGTGAAATAGGTAAGTTATAGGCAGTTATGAATGAATCATGATACGGTAGGTACTTACGCTTGTGTTAAAATCCTTTCTATTCAATATACAAAGTATTTTATTTGTTTACTGATATAAGAAAAGTATATTTACAATCACAAAACTAAACAGATACAGAAAGTAGGTAAATGTAATTAAAATGCTGGAGACGGGCGTCGGATCGAACAGCCCTAGCGCCAATGATATTATAAATAAAATATCATTGCCTAGCGCATGTTTACGTACCGCGCGGCTGTAGGTATTTATTTCTATCATGCGGCCGAGTTTCACTACTGTAGATATTTATACTGTGGTCAAACGCTCAAGAAATCATGCGCTATCGCAAAGAAGGCATGCATGAAAGAACGTGAATTTATCTGCCGAGTGACTGACGACGTAAGCTTCAAGGTCACGGGGCTATGTAGTGCAAAATGGCAGTATGGTTTCAACGCCATCTATTGGTATTTGTGTAAAATAACGCGAGTCAACGCTGCTAGCTCTATCTAGCCGCCACGTGAGTGTTTCACTCAAGTGGCGACTAGATGGAGCCGGTAACAACCACTTTATAAACTACTGGCCGATTGGTCGTTTTGGCCGAAGAAATGACGTAGTTACGGCGATCACGTTTCTTTGTATGGGATGGTGTATCTGTACGCTAGTATTATATTATCTTTGGTAGAAGGTATCAGTCCGTAGGGGGTCAAAAATATCAGAATATAGCCGCAAAATACAAACACAATAGACGTTGAATCTGCAATCAAAGAGCGTCTGCACTGATATTAAAATTAAATTGACATTTGACGTTAACAAAACCACACTATCAAACCAGTAAACTTGTTCCGTTTTAAAGCTTTTTTGGGTGAATTGGATAAAATGCAATTATTATGATACGTATTTTTTAAAACATAACAAATACCTATGAATATAGTTTCTACAAATGAATATGTAGGGACACAATGTAAACGTGGAAGGCAGAACGCTAGGTAAGCATAAATGTATGTGAGCGGAACGAATGAACGGCGGGGCAGTTACTGCGCACTGCTCCGAGCGGAAGGTTGTCTCAACGGGACTCTGGGGAATAAACGTGACTACGCATAACCTACAAGCAGGGTGTTTAATTCTGTGCCCCCTACAACCTTCCACAGCTCGACGAGGCAGTACTCAAATAGGGGTCCGCGACCTATACCCCGGGGACAATCCACCCGGCAGGAAGACCCCTAAATTGGTGACCCGCGTCAAAAATACACGTGGACATTAGCCAGTGAATAGTGTGTACGCCGCGAGTGCCACGTCCTCATTGCAACAAAATGAGTCACGAACAACAGCAACGCTCGGCACAAGGTTCACAGGTCAAGAATGAGGACGACGAGCTATCACAAATCACCATCAAGACACAAATACCAGACTTCTGGACAGACCAACCTCGACTATGGTTCGGCCAATTCGAAGCCATAGTAGCAAACCAAAAACAAGGGGAGCGCACAAAATTCAACGTAGTGGTGGCGAAACTGAAAAAGGACAGCATACAACAAGTCGCAGACCTAATCCTACAACCACCAGAAGAAAAACCATATACGATCCTGAAAGAAAGGCTCTTGACCGTCTACGAGGAATCCGAGACTCGAAAGGTACAGAAACTACTCAGCGAAATCGAATTGGGCGAACAAAAGCCCTCACAACTGCTTCGTAGAATGCAAGAACTGGCGCAAGACAAATTCCCTGACGACACGTTACGGATACTGTGGACCGGACACCTGCCAGCTTCGGTGCGCGCCATACTGACGGTCAGTGAAGTCGCAGACATCAACAAACTAGCTCAGATGGCAGACAAGGTTATGGAAACGGCAACACCGAGTACACCGGTAGCTGAAGTACTCACAACCGCTCCACCAAATGGCAACGAGCTACTCATCGCGGAGATATCAAGACTGCGCGAGTCAATCGACGAGATACACAGAGGCAGAGCAACGTGGAGACACGGGCAAGGCCCCCGGCAGCGATCGCAATCAGGAAATAGACGCTACAACCAGAGACGAAACCCGCAATCAGCCGACTGGGTATGCTATTACCATTACCGTTTCGGCGACCGGGCAAACAAATGCGAGCAACCCTGCAACTGGGAGAAGCAGAAGACATCACGAACAGCCGGGAAGCCGGAAAACTAGGAACGGTGCAGTCAGCGGCGGAGGAATGCATCGGTACCTCAAATCACCGCCTTTGTGTAACGGACATCACTTCCGGCAAGCGCTTCCTCATCGACACGGGCGCAAACGTATCGGTATTACCAGCAACCAAGAAACAAAAGTGCCACACGGGGAACTCCGAAGGTAAATATAAATGTACGCAGCAAACGGATCTGAGATTCATACATTCGGCACGCAAACCCTAGAATTAAATCTTAACCTACGCAGGCCACTAAGGTGGACATTTATAATTGCTAATTTAACACAACCAATCATTGGGGCAGATTTCTTAAAATATCATAACCTATTGGTAGACCTGAATGCTCATAAGTTAATCGACAAACGAACGGACCTAAATACAATAGGTAGTATAGTTAAATGCGCGGAAATATCAGTCAGCATTTTAGATAGTAAGCACACATATCACGACATATTATCGGAGTATGCTGACATCACCAAACCCATGCCATTCAAGGATGACGACACGCAAAATAATGTGAGTAAACGTATTTCACCACATCGAGACCACGGGACCCCCCGTTCACGCGAGGGCTAGGCCACTTCCTCCCAACAGGTACCACCAGGTAAAGGAAGAATTCAGGCGCATGCAAGAGATGGGCATCTGCAGGCCATCCAAAAGCGAGTGGGCGAGCCCATTGCATGTGGTGGCAAAGAAAAACGGGGACATCCGACCATGCGGAGACTACAGGCGCCTAAACGCCATCACTAAGCCGGATCGGTATCCAGTCCCACGCCTACACGACTTCACCTACATACTCGCAGGTAAGAAAATCTTCACCAAACTCGACATTAACAAATCATACCATTGCATTAGAGTTGCTAAAGAGGATATAGAGAAAACAGCGATAATAACACCATTCGGTCTGTTCGAGTTCCCTCGGATGACCTTTGGGTTACGAAACGCGAGTCAGACATTTCAGCGTTTTATGAATAACAATGTATTGCACGGCTTAAATTTCTTGTTCAGTTTTGTCGATGACGTCATCATAGCGAGCAATAGCATAGAAGAAAACAAAAGGCAACTACGCACGGTATTCGAAAGATTTAGACAGTTCGGCATCACAATAAACCTGGCAAAGTGCGAATTCGGTAAATCTAAACTCGACTTTTTAGGATATGAGGTCTCCACGGAGGGCATCAAGCCATTAGAAGACAAAGTTAAGGCAATAGAAAATTATACGCGACCGGAAACAGTAGAACAGCTTAGACGGTTTTTAGGCATGGTAAACTTTTACCGAGCAAGTATACCCCACGCCGCCGCGCACCAAGCAAGCTTAAACGAATTCCTAATAGGCGCCAAACGAAAAGACAAGACCGTAATCGAGTGGAATGACAGGACAATCAAAGATTTCGAACAGTGTAAGCTGGGACTAAAAAACGCCGTCATGTTATCGCATCCCGAATCCAACGTACCCGTAGCTCTCATGACGGACGCATCAGACACGTGCGCAGGCGCGGTATTGCAACAAAAAGTAAATGGCTCCTGGCAACCATTAGGGTACTTTTCGAAGAGATTCTCTAAAGCTCAACAAAAGTACTCTACATACGATAGGGAACTGCTAGCAATATACATGGCAGTAAAGCACTTTCGCCACATAATTGAGGGAAGCCATCCAACTATTTTCACAGATCACAAACCGTTAATCTACGCATTCGAAAAATTACAAAGTAACTCGGAAACCTCTAGACGAACAAGGCAACTTCTATTCATTAGCGAATTCACCACAACGATAAGGTACATAGAAGGCGACAAAAATGCAGGCGCAGACTTTTTATCGCGTGTACAAACAATTGACTGCCCGACCGCGATCGACTTCTCAGAATTAGCACTAGCTCAGCAAAGTGACACCGAACTCGCACAGTTACTAAGGGAATCGAAAGACAATCTAAAATTAAAAAAGTGTTTCATCCCACACTGTAAAACAGCCATATATTGCGAAAATTCAACAAACACGTGCAGACCATACTTAACGGAAAATTTCAGAAAACTAGCGTTCGACTCGATACACAATGTTAGCCATCCGGGAATCAGGGCAACGCGGAAACTAGTCGCACAAAGATACTTCTGGCCAGGCCTGAACAAAGATGCTGGTCGTTGGGCAAAATGTTGCATACCCTGCCAAAAATGCAAGGTCAACAGACACACGGTTTCGGACTTGCAGCAATATCCAGAAAGTAAACGTTTCGAACACGTAAACATCGACATAGTTGGGCCTCTCACAACGTCACAAGACGGGTACAGGTACCTAATAACTATGATCGACCGTTGTACGCGCTGGCCGGAGGCAATACCGGTCAAAGAAATAACCGCCGAAGTAGTAGCAAAGGAATTTTACAACACGTGGGTCAGCAGATTTGGCTGCCCCGAAAGACTAACGAGCGATCAAGGACGCCAATTCGAGAGCGCGCTATTCAAACAATTAATGTTAATAATGGGCATCAAAAAGCTACGTACTACGCCATACCATCCTCAAAGCAATGGTATCGTAGAACGATGGCATAGGCAGCTGAAATCAGCACTAACGGCGAGACTGGAGAATAACGCGTATTGGTGCGACGAACTCCCAACGGTGTTACTAGGGCTACGCGCAGTAGGTAGAAGCGACAACGGCAAAAGTCCCGCGGAATATGTTTACGGCCAGACGTTACGCTTGCCAGGAGACTTTTACACCACAGCTGACAAGGAAACATGCAACGATCATACACTTATAGAGAACATTAGGAAAACAGTCGAATTCCAAATTCCTGGGTCGATTTCTGAAAGCAATGGCCTGATGCTTCGCTGTGACTTACGACCTTTTATTATAAGTTGTTACATATACAAATCAAAGGAACTTACGGTATACTTCATAATTTCAACCTTTTCCTACAAGTAATGCTGGCGCAGTGGTTAACGTGCTCGGATGTTTCCATCACTGCTGTCGAAGGATCGATCCTCGCTTTTTTCTAATTACTTTTATTTTATTTAATGTTTTTAAATAATTGCTATATTCTTTTTGTTATTTTTCATGCATTTTTTTGTAGAAATTTGATAAATAAAATTGTTTTTTTTTTAATAATTACTAATACTAGTCATTAGTGTTGTGTGTCGACCGTTATCATCATAATAAGTATAATAAAGTTTTGTAGGTAGATCAGAGGAAACAAAACAAAAGTTACAAAAGTAAATTATTTCGATTTGTGAGGTAGACATAACTATGTTAGTTCGTTTTAAGTCTCTTAATAGAACGTTGTTGATTCCTGGTTATTTTGTGTGACGATTGTTTACATCTATTACGCTGTTTTAATGTTATTGTTTTGCTGTGAAATATTAACAGTGGGAATAATAATTATAATCACTGAGGGTGAATATTATAGCCGTGCATAAATATGGATGAAACAATACAAATATCAAATTAAACCGGACTAAGTGTGAGTATTAACATTTAATTTTTAGTTATTTCACATGTTAATATCTTATTTATTAGATAAGATTCCCTACAATAGGTTTGTTTGAAAGTAATAAGTGTTATTTATAGATTTTTCTTTAAGTAGGTAAAAAAAATTAACAGTTGCATTTTGCATAAAGATAATAATAGTATTTCATGTTTTGTTCTAGTGAAATACTGGCAGTCCTGTGGATATGAGATACGAGGAACGACAAGCGCTAATACTAAGCTTGTCGATAGCAAAGTCCAACACCGACGCCGACGGTTGTCAGACATCATAATAACATGATGGTGAATGAATACGAAGGAAATAGCTTCCCCCAATGAGTAACTAATTCAACACGAAATGAATAACCGTGCACTCAAGACAAAAATTACACCAAATATCAGCCAAAAACCGTTTGTTTTATAGAAATAAAAGAAACGTTTAAAAGCACGACCATATTTTTATATAGCTTTTGTTGTATTCATTGTTAATAGACTGTAAGCGAAAACATCATTTTATTCACAGTTCTTATTAATTTAGGGCTTAGATTTGAGGCTAAGTTTCAATCATTCTTTTCATAAAGAAAACGAAAATTAAACTGATGTCCTCAAAAGGGTATTTTTATGCAGAGCGGTTATTTTTTTTTGTGGTTCTATTTCAGTAATAGAACATATATTTCCATATATTTTTTTTAGTAATTCGCATTTGGTGGAGCGGAAGAAATTTATTTGCTAAAAACAACCTGTTTCTGCACCATGGCCCTGGAACGCAAAGGGCAAATAGCGTTTTGCGTTCCAGGACCGCAGTGCCATGCGACGATTGTTGGAAATAGTAACAAGGCACCGCGGCCTTGGAACGCATAGAGAAATTAGCCTGCTGAACTATTACTATTTCAAATGGCTTTAATAAATAGTCATATTATCTTTAATATTTCTTTTGTTAACATAAAGACAAAATTACACATAATTTTTTTTATGGGATAACATACTAATTAGGCCGCACTTTATAAAAAAACCCTTTAGGTTCTTAAATATAATTAAACGTAATTTAGTCGTTATAATCAGCTAATGAAATTGGATAATAATTATTGTTTTATCGTCACTTCGAATTTTTTAATTTACTTATTTTATTACTGATAGCTGTTGGGCTAAGCGGAGTTATGATCAATGAGATCTGAGTCTTATAATGTGTTTAGCTAATTTTTAGTTTTTTTTTTTTGAAATCATGATAATTATATTAATCAATAACTTGTTAGTTATTCATGTTAATTTACAATTTATTCATGCTTATTATTTATTAAAAAAAAAGTCAAATATTAGTTTTATGTGTTTATGTTTTTTTTTTGGTCTTGGTGGAAATAAACAAAGTCATGCTGAATTAAAATGTTAATTTTGTTTTATTTATTTATGATTAACAAACTCATGTTACATTTGTGATATCAGATTCATACGAATCTGACAACAGTCAACTCATTTGATGAACTTCAACGTGACATTTCAATAAATTTCGTTCTTGCCTCAATATTGATATTCGCCGGCATTTTGAGAATACTTAAATATATCGCTATCTATACATATAATCACACGTCACTAACCAACAACCACAATCTAACGACAACTTGATTTCGGTCAAGTTAAATATTCCTAAAACTTCGTCTACCTCACAGAAATTGTGAACAAACGATTATAATCATATTTCTGTCCCATTACAATATTTAACAATTGAGTAAAACTTACAAAAAGAATATCACTGCGAGAGGTTCGAACTCACGCCTTGCCGTTCACCGCATACGTCAGGCGGTACGCTTTACCACTGGGCCAAGTGGACACATACTATACACGTTGAAATTATGAATCCTATACAATCAGTAGTTGATGATGAATGTGTCTCTTAAAAATAGAAGGTCATAAGTCAAACTAAACGTCAAGCTATTGACTTTAAAGCGTGCCTAACCACTTTTGAACGCCTACAAATACCTACTTATCGCGTAAAGAGCAAGTCACCCATAAAATGTGTAACAGCCAGGCTAAAACCGCAACAGAACAACGTCGCAGTATCACAAACAATCTCAAACGAGATCATCGGACAACGAGTAAACACAGTGGAAATTGTTATGATAGTACTCGCCATCATTTTTGGCATCATGTTGCTGTGGCTAATAAGACACCAATGCAGAAAACATGTGCGGAACTGGTTCCGCAAAGAAGCAGAGGTAATCGGCTTGGCACCGGTAGCCAAAGGCATCGCTGCTCAACAGAAAACCAATAATCGTGCAACTGAGGTATATTTTTTTTTTTTTTTTTTTTTTTTTTTTTTTAGCGTGGTAAAATCATCAAATGAGTCCTCCAACCCCGGGCAGGGCGGGAGGGACTGTCAGACTTCTACTGACTAAAATCCACGGTGTCCTTCATAGCCTGTTACGTTCCGGGGTTACGGTTAGGGAATAATCCCGCGACCCCGGCAGGCTTTGGCCCTCTGAGAGGGGGGCCCCGTCATTATGCTGACGCTCTTTGAGGCGCGCGTGGGACACAACGCGCCGTCGACCCGGGCATGGTCCTTGGTCGGGCAGCGAGTTGCCCTTTACTCGCTGCCCGCATGCCCGCGCCTACGGTGGCCGGAGATCATCTTGTGACGTCCGTCGCCGTGGGCGCCTACCACTGCGGCTGGGGCGGAGGGAGGACGCTGTCCTCTCTCGCTCGCGGCCTGCCTCCTCCTTGACGAGCATTACTGCCTCGCAGAAGGAGCTGACCGCTTCCCACTCCGTCTCGCCCCGCAGCATGGCCGCAACCAATGCCGGGCGCGAGAGGTCTCCGCCTATCGCAGCCGTGAGGACACGTCGGTGCTCCGCCCAAGCTGGGCAGTCTTGCACCGTATGCTCCACCGTGTCCTCCGGGCGATCTTCGCAGTGGTGGCACCCAGGCGTCTCCTCCTTTCGCATCAGACACAGGTACCTCCCGAAACTTCCGTGTCCGGTGAGGACCTGCGTCAAGCGGTAGGTCAGGACGCCATGACTTCTCTCCAGCCACTCCTCAAAGAGGGGTCTTACCGCCGCAATTGCGGCGTGCCCCAACTGAGGTATATTAGTGAAAGTGTATCGTGTAAAAAATGAGTAGAGTGCTTCGTGTCATAAGATGTATTAAAAATAGAATCCATGACGTCATGCAAAATAATACTTAGTAGCGAAACGCCCGCCGGACTTACGGCCGCGAACATTTGCCAACAAGCAAAATAAGTGTGAGTAGAGTTAAGATAAGGCAACAATGTAAAACTTATTTATATTTACGTAATCTATTAGTGGCGCTGTCATAAGGGATACTGTGGGCCCCAAAGGGGTGCTATTTTTTATTGCAGAGTAGGCCGTTATGACAGCTACCCTTAACAAATATAAAATCACACTCGTCCTATGACGACATAAAGTCGGAACCTTGAGAAACAGGTGCCCGCAAACAAGAGTATACCTAGCATATAGAGTAAAACTTAAGGAGTAGGACATAGGCAACAAAGAAACAACTGAAATAACTGTGTAACAATTTATTACAGCAACAAGAAGAATTGTCAGCACATTATGTATAAGTTTAGAACTAAGTGGCAACTACTTTTAAGAAAATGTAAATTTTTTTCAAATTTTGGGGGGATGTAGTGTAGGGACACAATGTAAACGTGGAAGGCAGAACGCTAGGTAAGCATAAATGTATGTGAGCGGAACGAATGAACGGCGGGGCAGTTACTGCGCACTGCTCCGAGCGGAAGGTTGTCTCAACGGGACTCTGGGGAATAAACGTGACTACGCATAACCTACAAGCAGGGTGTTTAATTCTGTGCCCCCTACAACCTTCCACAGCTCGACGAGGCAGTACTCAAATAGGGGTCCGCGACCTATACCCCGGGGACAATCCACCCGGCAGGAAGACCCCTAAAAATACATTATGAATGAAATGTTCCTAATATAACCCTTAATAGGGCCAGATGAACATTATTCCCACATCATTTTGTTGTCGTAAACGGTCAAATGTGTCACTGTTCCCACAAAATGTCACTGTCATTTTCTTATTTATGAGGTAACCTACAACATGAGCCAAAAGACACGTTTCCAAAAACGAACGAAGTAAAAAAAAGGTGCTGTCAAAGTTTTACTTTCAATATTTTTCAAACGGATAACAGATTTTCGTGTGATTTCGGATAAAAAATTGTGATAATGCCGAAAAAAAATCCGGTAAGTGTTGACTATTGATTTATTTTATTAGATAAAGGGTCACGTTACTTGTTTATGTAGTTCATTATTATGAAAAACAATGAGTGACTGAAATTTAGCACTCAAAACTATGTGGGAAATATTAGCTTGTTGCCCGTTTAGGTAAACAATATTTATTATATTGTGGGAAAGGTTTTCCTGCAAGGAATGTTTATGTTTCACAATCAGACTGATGGTAGTGTTTTTTTCTTTCAGAAACATCTTCGCGATTCAGATATTGAAGCCCAACTGTCCGCGCTGTTATGTTCGTCAGAGGATGAGGAATTTGATGATGAAGCAGTTGGTTATTTTGTCTCTGACTCCTACAATATCGATTTTGATCAGCGTTTGGATGAAGTACAAAATCTTTCTACAGAAGCATTGCACAGTTTATTGGAGGGTGAGCCAGATTTATCACTTATTCAAGATACTACTACTTCACAAGATGTCACTATGGCTGAAGTCCATGAGGAAGCTATATGTTCAATCCTGAAATTTCTGTTGCTGCTTCAACATCAACTTCTCTTCCACTACCTGAAGTGACTGTGTCTGATGAACAAAATAATGCACAAACTACATTGTCTTTCTCTCGAGATACATTTAGACCATTGCAAGATAAATCAAGGAATTGGTCCTTTATACATGAAAATGGTACTTGGCCTAGTTTTGACAGAGAAATGCAAGTAAAAAAGAGGTACACTAACAGAACTCAACCACTTGAATATTTCATTGATTATTTTCCAGAAGAACTAATTGATATTATTGTTCAAAACACAAATTTGTATGCAAATTACACACATTCTAAAGCTTGGACAGATGTCACAAAACAAGAAATGAAAGCATACTTTGGTTTGATTATACTTATGAGTATAAATCCGTTAGCCGATATAAATACATATTGGTCAACGGATGAGTTTTTCAGAAACCCAGTCATTTGTAAAGTGATGCCATCAAAAAGGTTTAAAAAAATATCTCAAAATCTACACATATCAAACATTACAACAGAGGCACCAAGAAACTCTCCTGATTATGATAAATTAGGAAAAATTAAACCTGCTATTGAAATACTGAACAAAACATTCAAAGATAATGTACAAGTTTCTGCATTCAATTCAATAGATGAGAGTATGATAAGATTCAAGGGGCGCAGCCACATGAAACAATATATGCCCAAGAAACCTATAAAGAGAGGATATAAATGTTGGGCAAGGGCTGATTCAAAAACAGGGTACTTATATGAATTCCAATTTTATTCTGGGAAAGTCGATAGTGGAACAGAAGAGAACTTAGGCGCTAGAGTAATATTAGATTTATGTGAATCTTTGCCAAGCAACACATTGGTAGCATTTGACAATTTTTTTACCAGCCTTCCATTATTAGAGATTTTATTTGAGAAACATATTTATAGTGTTGGAACCGTAAGAATAAACCGCAAGGGTTTACCAGATTTATTGACAGGAAAAAATCTAAACAGTGAAGAGAGAAACCCAACCAACATTTTGACGCTAATTTCCACCTCTGTTATAGTTTGTATTGGTTTAACGGGTGTATAAAAGCGCCCAGTAAAACTTTTGTTTATTCAATGGTTATGACTATAACTAAATAACTCATCAAGATGAGTAACAGTAACAAGAATACATAATATGACTAGGGTAGGTATAAAAGATAAAAGCTGAACCACAGTAACACTAGGGGTAGTAACTTCAAGTAACAATAAGTACCTATGGTAATAGTTAGATTTCTAATAAGTCTCACTATTTTCAAGTGTTCTTAAAGAGTGCTAAGTAAATGTTTTATACCACCTAACTTGCCTAGGAAACGTATTATTACTTAAGGAGGTATAACGGTACAGTCGCAACCATCATAGCACCTGCTTTTATAAATTCAAGTAACAGAAATGACTAAAAGTAATATTATAGTTTGTTATAACTCTTTCTACCGACAAGAGCTCTTGAAAATAGTTAGCAAAATATTTTTACCACCTACGTTGCTATATAAGTATTAATTGCAACTTATTTACAGCTACTTAATTGAGTAATCAGAAACCCCTATTTATGATAGCAATTGGTATTATGGAGTTATTTTTAGAGCCCTAATCGTTACAGTGGGGTTCAAATTTACTTTTATGTTATTCTAAGCCTTAATAACACGGAATTTAAACATTGTAACTCTTTATTTTCATTTGAAATCATAAAAAATATATAGTATTACTTTTATAGATGCATAATGTTTCTAACCTCTAAATGTTATATTTTCTGATCTGATTACATGCAAACTACAGTGATACATATAGCCAGAATTTTGTGATTTTCGTCATGAGTTCCTGGATAAAACGAAAAAGAAGTGGAGGAGTCAAAAGAAGAATATTAAACGAATACAAAAAAAATAATTAGATCGTCTCAACAAGTGTCATCTTGCGATATAATCACCACATTACAAACAGTGCCCATTGATGCAATTCAGCATCACAGTTCTTCGTTAATTAGAACTATTGATGACGCCAGTCCGGGCTGTAGTAGTATTTGCAACGAATATATTCATCCAGAACAGCCTAAACGCCGAAGAAAATGTTCGTGCTGTTGCAGCGATTCCACCGAAAATGTCGGTCAGGTGCAGGAAATTCAACAAGGTTCCGTACAAGAATGTTTTTGTTTGTTTGTGAATACTTAATACTAGGCGATTATAATAACTAAGATTTTTGTAATTCACAGAACACGAAAATCATAATATGAATGTGAGCAGTAAAAATGGTGAAACGAAAAGTTTTGAACAGGGTTCTGTACAGCGAGAATTTAATTTTACAGAGGAAGGTTCTGTACAGCGAGAATTTTGTTTTACAGAAGATGCCTCTATATCTCCTTATCCGCTAAGTAGTTCTGATAGCTCAGATGAAGAGCAAGAAGGGGAATATATAAAAAATACGAATTTTAAAAACGACTTAAGAATATGGGCTATACAAAAAAATATTAGCCAAGCTGCTTTAAAAGATTTGGTATCGATTTTGAATAAGAGATTTGTAAATATTTTACCATCTGATCCTCGTACGATTCTGCAAACCCCAACAGAAGTTACTCTAAAAATTTTCGACGGTGGTGAATATTGGCACAATGGAATCATTATTCCACTAACAAAAATACTTCAAAATATGGACGTTGTGCCTGAAAATGTATATTTGAATGTTAATTTAGATGGGTTACCTATTTTTAAAAGCTCTAAATTCGAATTCTGGCCTATATTGGCAAACATGCACGAGATTGATGATGACCCTTTCATTATTGGTATTTATTATGGGAAAGGAAAACCGAAAGATATTGATCTTTTTTTAGAAGATTTTGTAAATGAGACTATAACAGTTTTAGAGCAAGGCATTAGTGTAAACGGCATTAAAGTAAACATCAAAATAAGATGTTTTATATGCGATTCCCCTGCTCGCGCTTTCATAAAAGGTATGTTCGAACATCGAAAAGTGTTGGTAGCTTTTTTATTATTATCATGAACATAATCAGGTTACAAAAATGTGGTTCTTATTGTAAATACTTATATTTTTTTGTGAAAATTGAAAGCCATCAATTAAAAAAAAAAAAAAAAACGTTATACGGAATTGGATTAAACCAATAAGTATTGGTTGGGATGTTTAAGGTTATTGGTTGTTCCCTTGCATGTACATTATTTTTACATTCATCAAAATATTTTTCTAAATCTTACTTTCATCATATTTATAAATATTATTTACAGGTGTCTGCAATTTCAATGGAAAGCACGGTTGTCTGAAATGTACTACCGTAGGAAGTTACTCGCATAATACCCATACAGTTGTTTTTTCGTCAAAAATATCTCCTCTAAGAACTGATGAAGATTTCAGGGGATTGAAGTATGGTGCCCATCATAAAATAGATTCACCATTATTAAAACTACCTATTGACATGATTGAACAATTTCCAGTGTCAGATTCATTGCATTTAATTCATTTGGGCATTATGAAAAGATTATTGACGGGATGGAAAGATGGCAATTTCGGCAATTTAAAGACTAAGTGGTGTGCACGAGATATAGATCATGTCAATCTATTTCTCGGCAAATGTAAGTTGCCTTCTGAAATTCATAGAGCAGTAAGAACTCTAGATTGCATTGCATATTGGAAAGCAACCGAACACCGAACGTTCTTGCACTATTTGAGTTTAATAATTTTGCAGGAAGTCCTACCAGTAGACGCATATCAACACTTCTTGAGCCTGTTTTGCGGCGTCACAATATGTTACTCTCCAAATTACAAACATTTACTACGACTAACTAAAGAAATGTTTGGAAATTTTGTAGAAAATTACAAACACTTCTATGGTGCTGATTATATAACGAGCAACGTGCATAATTTACTACATGTCGCAGATGAAGTTGAAAGATTTGGCCCGTTGCCAACATTCGACGCATACCCTTTTGAAAATAAGCTTTATTTAATCAAAAACATGTTGAGACATGGAAACAAACCTCTTTCTCAAATAGCCAAAAGGCTATCAGAACAAAATATAAATTCAAAATCCCTAAAAAGTAAACCCAAGTATGAAAAGCCTTTTTTAACGAGACTTAAGGATTTTGCGGTGCTAAACTTAGAGCATTTCATAATTTCTTGCAAGGAGAGAAATAAATATTTTCTGTCATCAACTAATGATATTATTGAAGTCTTAAATATATCTATCAACGCTAAAAAAATTATTATACAAGGTCAAAAACTTATGGGGAAAATGCTAGTATTTGAAAAACCCATTCGGTCGTCTTTCCTAAACATCTACAAAGTCTGTGAAAGAAGTGTAAGGAAAACTGATGTCGTTCTGAGCCCTGATGATGTAAACTGTAAGCTAGTATGTATTGCCCATGGCGGATTTCTTTATTTTATACCGCTTTTACATACTTTATGAATTAATTCATATACGAAGTGTGTTTTAGTACAGTACAAATAAAAACAAGCTTTTACAATCAATTGTGGTTTTATTCAAAATTCCTTATAGTAGGCATACACCATCCTGCCTATCGATATTTGCAATTGTTTTTTATTTGACGCTTGCAATTGTTTCAAATCGGCAGTTCGTCCATATACACCATACACCATCCTGCCTATCGGTACGATAGATTTGTCACAACTTCAAATCTGCACCAGTGATGCCAACTCAGCAACTAGATCTGGCTATTATTCGGTGACGACAGCTACAATTTCTAGCACCTTTTCATTTCATCATAAGACTATCGAATTAGATTAAAAAAAGTGGTGCAAGTGATTTTCGACCTTATCGACATTAAAAATTTAGTTTGTTTTTCTCACATTCTCATTCGTTAACATTGCTTCTTCATTAAAATCAGGTGTTTGCATAAATGTCAATAAGGTCGAAAATAGCATGAACCTTTTTTTAACTTGCTTTCGTGGTCCCTTGACACCTCTCAAGTTTTCAATCGTATTTTGGTTTAAAATAAAATGAATAACTCTTTTTTTTACGAGTGTACATGCGATCCGTGTGTGTGCGAAAAGCCTCAGTTTTCCTGGTATGGCCACGTTCACATGGCGATTATTTTCCCGTAAACTGTATACAAGATTTTATCGAATAGAGCAGTAATAACAGTTCACAAATGAAAACTTAAAAATAGTTTTAAACGGCGTTCATACGGGAAAATCCGGTGTTTGAGAAATATAATATTTTACCGTGTACCGTGCAAAGTTGTCCTAAAACTGGTCAACTCTATTCGATAAAATCTCGTGTACGGTATACGGGAAAATAATCGCCGTGTGAACGTGGCCTAACCGTCCCTGTAGAAAAGTAGCTAAAAAGTTTAGCCACAAGTTACACTTTTTAGCTTTTTTTCTAGCACCTTTATAAAATTGGCTAACTATATATGAAGTTGCTAAGATGGCATCACTGCTGCCGATTTGACGTTGTGTCAAAAACGATTTGATGACCTATCAAAATTGGCATGTCATGCCATCAAATTGGCATTCCACCCCCATACACGTTCAATTCTATTTGAGCAAATTGGCAGTTTTATGCCGAATTGACAAATAGGCAGTATGGTGTATGGCTACCATTACATGATTATCAATCCACTAGTCTGATCAAAAACAGTTTAACAACTAAAACATACAGATGTATGCTTACAAAACATAATACTTATTCAGTCTCATTCACATGACTTTTTTATATAAATCTAAAACAAAAGGACTTTTGTTAACGGTTTCCTGCCTGCACACGACAGATTTGGGCAACAGAAGAAGAAGAATTATAATGGCTAGCTTAGTCTTATTTACTCAGGTTTTAACAAATTTGTAAAATAATAAAAAAAACGCTAAAACTATCATCATAATGACTTGCACAGTACCGTAACTTAATAACAACCTAAATATTAACAAATCTTAAACTTCAAGGAGATCTTTTATACAATCATCAAAATAACAACTCAAACAATTGTTTTACTTAATTCAAACGTTTTCTAAAAAGAAAAAAAAAGATAAACTTTGTATATTCAACAATAAGTTCTAAAGTTAAAATCAAAATAATACCTATTAAAAAAATAAGATTTTCTCATAATTATCTTGCAATTAAAACAAAAACTATTAGTCATGTAATACAAATTATCAGCTCTGTTCACTTGTTCAGTGCTCTGTGATTAGTAGTTTTCGTCAGGGTGTAAAATGATATGAACAAAATTTGTGGAGTTCCCATACTAAATGCGTCAGCTGACCGCGGCGTTTAGGATGAGAGCCAAAAATTTTTGTGGTTTTCTGAACCATGATGGAGAAAGTTGATCAGTTTCTTGGGCAGAACACACCCTTAATTTTTTTATTGTGGATGCAAATTCGCGTTATACAGGGTGAATTTTTCAAGTGGGCGTGGATGGCTATTTTCGAAACTATGATGAATATCGAAAAACGTTGAAAGGAGTCTCGAGGCCGATTTTGACGAAAACTAAAACTGCATAATTGGATTTAAAAAAAGACTATCATCCTGGCCAGGAATCGAACCCGCTGATTTTGGAAAAAAAAATCACACCCTGTATTATTACACCATTCGATAGTGTTGCTAATAAGGATCAAATTCTGGGAAATAATCATGTACGGAAAAGTTAAGGAAAACGTATAATTACAAAAAAACTGATCAACCATCAAGGCAATATGGGTATTTGAAACATAAATTACCAATAATAATGTTATTTTTAGTTCAACTCCATAATTTCGTATTGCTAAGTACAGGGGGATTGTTGAGACGTCAAATCCAGTGAAACATTGAAAAATTAAAATTTTATTAATTTCTAATAAATTATGGCTCAGTAGAAGTAAAGTAACTTGAAAAAAAAGCAATTTCATAAAAATCTGCTATTACCTTAAGTTTTCCGTATATGATTACTTCCCAGAATTTGATCCTTATCAGCAACACTATTGAATGGTGTAATAATACAGGGTGCGATTTTTTTCCAAAATCAGCGGGTTCGATTCCTGGCTAGGATGATTGATTTTTCTAAAATCCAATGATGCAGTTTTAGTTCTCGTCAAAATCGGCCTCGAGACTCCTTTCAACGTTTTTCGAAATTCCACATAGTTTCGAAAATAGCCATCCACGCCCACTTGAAAAATTCACCCTGTATACATCCATAGGAATAACGGTAACAGATCACATGTTTTTTTTCAAGAAATCGCAATGAAAGGAATGTAATTTTAAAAATTGTACTTTAACTAAAAATATTTCTTTGTTTATATTTAAAAAAAAAAAATCTACTAATCTGCAAAATCTTATTGCTAAAACAACTTCTGAACAGTTAAAGAAAAACTAAAAAAATAATTAAAACCGTAAGAATTTCCAAAATATAAGTCTTATGAGGACAATAATACTTTCTGAAAAGTAAAAGAAAAACTAATAAAATGATTAAAAGAGAGAGAAAGCAATTCAAAAATCAAAATTCTTAGGGGAAACAGGTAGCCTCCTTTCCTTTTTAAGTCACGATTGTTTCCTTCTTCTTTTTATTTTCCATGTATTTCTCAGATTTGGAATGTATTCCTCTGTCTCTTTTCTTTTCTTTCTTCTGTTTTTCCACGATATTTTCATTTTCTTTGTTAATAAAATTAGAATCTAATTTAATTATGTCATCATGTGCTTTTTCATTTTCGTTATCTATTTTTTCATTTTCTCCTATTATTGAGTTAAAATTTTCTTCCAATCTATCATTCTTTTTAGCAACTTTTACGTTAATTGAGTTCTTTTCCTTCAACGTATCTTCGTCAATTTCTTTTATTCTATTTTCTCTTTTTTTATCCATGGTTGCATTTTGATTAATAGTTGAATTTGGACAGTTTATCTTTTCATTGTAATTTTTTTGCTCTTCTTCAAATTTACTGTGCACGATGTCACTATCTTCAAAAGTTCCGTCTGAATCTACTGTACTTTCTTTATCATTTGAAGTGTCTTCCTCCCTTTCGTGATCTTCCTGTTCTTCCTCTGTGTTTTCAATTTCATCAATAATAGAGTCGACATCTCCTGGAATTTCGTTATCGTTTGTTGTTTCTTGATCTTGATCAATAGTGCAGTCATTTTCTTCAATCATAGAGTCTAAAGTCTTTGCGCTTTTTTTTTCATTCCCTTTTTCATCTATTCCTTCTTCAACTACGCCTCTTACGATATTATTTTGCTTAGAAGAACTTTCCTCATTATTTTCGTATTTTTCTGTTTGCTGTTTCTCTATCTTAGCCTTTTTGGCGGATGTTCCTTCTTTTTCAGATTCCATTTCGTCATTTCGAGACTGACTTTTTGATGTTTTTGTGCGTTTCCTTGAGGTAGATGCTCTTTCTTTTTTTGCCATATTCCTCTTTTTGGCATTTTTTAGGATACTTTTGAAAAATTCAACATTATGTGAAACTGTGTATTTGTTGTCCCAAGAGTTCACCATCTCCCAGAAAAAAGACAATACGTTTTTGTAAGCTTTCCAGGCTATTTTAGCTTCATTGTTTCCCCGGCTGCCTCCACTCCAAGAGCACTGACAAAGAAACTCTCGCGAAAATAATACATCCGCTAATGTATAAGCACAATCAATACCTTTGCCACCAGCAAAAATTACAGAGTACAGCTGCTTTTTCTGTTGTCTGTTGGCACTGTTTGATAATTCCAGTTCTAATTGATCCAATAGCTGAACAGTTTCAATTGGCTTGATGTTAAAAGCTGTGTTACTTGGGCTAGATTTACAAGCGCTCAATGAAGTGACTTGTAAGTCTCCGTTTTGGAAGTAGTTATTTATTTGCATTAAAGTATCGTCTAATTGAACGGACAATGATGCTATTTTCTGAATCGTAGTAGTTTGCACATTCTGAATAGAGTTAAGTTGTTCCAATATTTTTGTTTGATTTGTTAAGAGTGTATTTTGAACTGTTATAAACGCGTCTAAATTTTCTGCATTCACGTTAGTTTCACTACCAGAGATGGGTAAAATGTACTCGTAAGAAAATCCACAGTTTAAGTCTTCTGCAGCTGGTCCCACTGTTGCAGCATTTTTATTTGGCTGTTTCAGTATTACGTCATGATTATAAGTGACAGAACTTTCTTGAAAAGTGTTGGGATTTCTTACATTTTGTTCGAATTTTGGGTGTAGATTCACCTGCAAGAAAATAAGTGAAGACTTAGTTACAATTTTACCAAAATATGGATGGAGAATTATGTCTTTTATTGATTTTTTATATCTACACCAACAACATAAAATAACTTACAATTTCATCAGCTATGATATTTAAGTTTAGTTCAGGTTTCGACTGCTTACAAGTAGCTGTATTTGTGGTATCATCTTCAGTGTCTGTATGATTAATCATTTCTTGGAGGACGTAATCGGCTGTCTCGTAGCTTGGTAGTTCTCTTCTTTTAACGTCACATTTTATTTGTTTCCAGTCAAGTTCTGGTATTGACGTTCCAATCTTTACATACTTAGCTATGTTTTTTCTCGGATATTTTAGAATATTGTTGTCTTCCCATGTCGATGGTACTGCTAACAATTTATGTTTGTTGTGTTCCCAAGTCTGGACTATTTTATAAGACATTCTGAAATGAATAAAAAATCAAACATGTATTAATTAAATAGGATCCCCCCTCGCGCGAGGCTGCTTGCTTGGTCTGCACCCGCTTGGAAACGTACTTACTACCTAGTGCGAGGCAATAGCTTTGTCAGATAATAGGCTGCCTCGCCAAACAGCCCGAGCCATATACCGAAATCACTTAGCTCGGTTCCGAAGCGCGTTCACACTGAGCGAGCCGCTGCGCGAGGCAGTATAATATACGTTTGCAGCGCGCGGCAGGCTTCGCGCGAGGCAACTCGCTTGGTGTGGACCTGCCTATTCACGTATAAGGCCGTGCGCTGCGTTACGCGGGCGTCCGTCGTGGGCACAGAAATATTAAAAACAGGTCGTGGGTGTCCGTCGCGGGGACCCGCGACGCACACCCGCGACGGACGCCCGCTTAAGAGATGCTAAGAGATGGAGATACCTACTTCAGCCTACCTCCTACTTACCTCTATCTCCATCTCTTGGATGGTGCGTAGAGTTCTTTATATAAGGTGCTTTAAAAATATCTGCCAGGACTTGAATGGGGGGTAGTATTGCGTTTATAGATTACAATAGTAAAGATAAATAATTGATTATTTGTCATATTTTTTTTCATACAAAAAAAAAATACGTATAAATTTGACTTAATTTATTAGTATAAAACCATCCAGTAGAGTTACGCGTTGCCGCTCCGCACCGAATTCATTTCAATTTTATTTCGCAAAACGCGCGGCGCGCGGCGCCTTTCATGCACTGTTGCCATACTTATCAGACGATGCCGCTGGGCTGCGCGCCGGCGCGCGGCGGCTCGTCGGTCGCCAACGCGCAGCCCCGCGCGCCCCCACCCTCACCCGCACTACCCCGTTCGTCGCGAATCGCGAAAGAAAAATCAGCTGTTCAGTACATTTTGACCAGATAGGCGAACATGAACAACTGATTTTTATTTCGCGATTTCAATTTTCGTCCAGTTTGTTATCATGACTGCAATCACGTGTTTAAGTTTCGGTCACTAATTACCTACCAGTCATCCTATACGTCATATATATATGGCGTAGGTAATCAAATTACACAAGCAAATATTGCTTCCGGATAAAAATCAGAGATGGCGCTACAATACTATGACGAAAAAAGTAAATGGTAAATCATTAAACATACTTTTTATAATTTTACCTAAGTTGCACATCAAAAATGTACTATGTATTCCATTACAATGTAAGTAGGCACATTAACACTGCAAATTACGAGAAAGAAAGAAAGAAAGAAAGAAAGATAATTTATTTGTCAAACATGCGTTTACATAAACTGAGTAATCAGACATGCAAGGTATTAAATACTATCTTGTGAGCGTCCATGCTTTGCCAATATCGGCGTACAAATTTTGTTTGTTTAAAAATTACATTTTATTGCGTATTATCATTTGAAATTTAATTACAAAAAAACATAAGAAATAAATAATAATTGATGTCAAGATATTATTGTATAAGTAGGTATGTCAAAAAATAAATTAAATGAAGTATGTCCAGTAGTAGTCAATTAATTTAAAATTTACATTATTAAATTGATATTCTTAATCATGTGTACTAGAAGTCAGAATAGAAAAGTCCTTTTCATTCAAAAAACTTAAAACACTGTAATACGCTTTATTAACTAAAAAAATTCTCAGCTTATTTTTAAAAACTGACAAGGGCAGTTCTCTCCAACTTTAGGTAATTTATTGTATATCGTGGGAGCCATACAGAAAATACTTTTACGCATAAGTGCTGTTCTCGCAGTATGAGAGCATATCCTACAGTTGTCACGCCTGTTACGTGGCACTACTTCATCCAATAGTTTAAATCGGAGTGGATTTGTTTTGACAAACACCGCTACCTCCAAAATGTACAGACATGGCAAAGTAAGTAATTTATATTTTTTAAAGTAAGGCACGCAACTATCAGTAGGTTTAATTTTAAATATTGAGCGAATGCATCTCTTTTGAGCTTTGAACACCGTGTCTTTTTCTGTTGAGTTGCCCCAAAATATGACACCATAGCGTAGATGAGATTCTGTCAAACCATAGTAGGCTGTAAGTAATGCCTCCACACTTATTATAGACGACAACGTGTGTAGGGCATAAGCAGATTTACTGATTTTCTTGCATAAGATTTCGATATGGGTTTTCCAATTCAGTTTTTTATCAATGTGGAGCCCTAAAAATTTTGTAGTTTCTACCTCTTCTATAGGCTGGTCATTGTAGTGTATATTTAAAGTACTCTTACTATTGATCCTTTGACTAAAATGTATTAATTTTGTTTTGGTCAGGTTAATTTTTAAGTTATTATCATCCAGCCACTTAACCATTGAATTAATAGAATAATTTATGTCACTTTCATAGGTATCAACATTTTTACAAGGTATCGTTATGGTGCTATCGTCAGCAAATAGTGTCAGAGGTTGAGAGATGCCTTTCGGTAGATCATTTATGTATAATGTAAATAAAGGAGGCCCTAGAACACTCCCCTGTGGCACACCAAACAAAACTGTACGTTCTGAGGACTGATATACAATTTCATTTTTACTTTTCATATTAATTTGGTTTATATGTGTTATTTGAGTTCTGTTATGTAAGTAAGATTTAATTAGATTGTTGACATTTCCCCTAACTCCATATACCTCAAGTTTATTTAAGAGTGTATCAAAGTGCACATAGTCAAAGGCTTGAGTCATGTCACAAAAAACGCCACAGACTGGTTTCTTCTTATCAACGTTATATGTAACATTATATAAAAAATCATAAATGGCCATATTAATAGTTTTACCCATTCTAAATCCTTTCTGTTCCTCACATATAATATTATGTTTTTCTATAAATGAATTTAATTGATTATAAATATATTTTTCAAATATCTTAGAGATGATGGGAATTAGCGATATAGGCCGATAATTCTCCATTAACTCCCTATCATTTTTCTTAAAAAGTGGCTTAACAATAGAAACTTTTAAAGCATCAGGATACACGCCTGCACTAATGCTGAGATTGATGACATGACTCAAGTGAGCGCAGATTTCATCCGCAACATGTTTTAGTATGTGAGTAGCAATACCGTCATATCCCACACTGCTTGTATTACGCAGAGACATTATTATTTTTTTAATATCATCTGGTATACTAGGGGCCATAAACATAGTTTTGCTGTTGAAGTCTAATGTACTCGCCCTAGGTCTACAGTCGACACTCAGTTTTGGCTGTATCTTATTAATAAAAAATTATTAAAAGCTTCTGCAATAGTCTCGTGATGAGATATGACGCAGTCATCCTTTTTAATTTTATTTATGTTAGACTTAGGTATATTGTACTTTGCACGATTAATAATTTGCCACGCAGTTTTCGATTTATTTTTAAATGTTTTTATATTGTAGTTGTTTTGTGCTTTTTGTGTTAAGCGGATAATTTTTTTGTACTTTTTAGAATAATTATGTAGTATGGTTTTATTAAAATTGCTACGATTAAGTCTATACTGCCATAGGAGTTTTCTTTTCTTCTTACTGCATAATTTGATCCCTTTTGATAACCACTTAGTTCTTTTTATTGTATTTATTTTAACTACTATTAATGGAAAACACAGATCGTAAAACAGCTTGAAAATGTCAATAAAATAATTATAAGCTACATTTGGGTCATCCGTCTTGTAAAGTTCCGAAAAGGTAAGATTCATGAGACAGTTTTTAAATTTTACTATGTTTTCCGTATTATAATCCCTTCTAGTTGCATACCAATACTTAATACAACATGTTTTTCGTACTGGACACTGAATCAGCTGTGCTGTATGATCCGATAATGCCCATTCAAATACTTGAGTCTTACATGCATTAAAGTTATGCGCAAAGTTGTCAATACACGACAAACTGGCCATGCGAGTTGGTTGTTTCAAAGCAAGTTTCAGATTGTAACACATTAAAATACGTTCAAATTCATTAGTTGCACTATTTTGCTTAAGTACGTCAATGTTGAAATCTCCACAGATAACAATTTTCTTACAACATGAATGTAAAATTTCATGCAAAAGCATTTCAAGTTTGTCGAAACAATAATTTAAGTTTTTTGAGTTCGGAATTCTATATATACACACAATTATTATCTTATAACTAGTCAGTTCCACGCCACAGCACTCAAATATGCCTGGAGTTGATAACTTTGCTACTTTTGGCAATTCTTTCCATTGCAGCCCATTTTTAACAAGGATACATGCACCACCCCTTTTTTGTTCTATTCTACAATAATGTGCAGCTAGATCATAGTTAGGTAAAAATAATAAATTTTGATACCCCTCCATGATAAAGTGCTCCGTAATACATAACACATCAACATTTGTCTTTTTATTAGATAGTTCCTCTAGACATACCAACAGATCATCTGCTTTATTTATCAAACCTGCTATATTTTGATGCAATATGTTGATATATTTATTAGAGAAAAAACAGTTCATTTTCATCAGTAACATCAGTAACACTGCTTTGTACAGAGTAAGACAAATCTGTCACTTTATCAGAAGAATTACATGAATTTATGTCACTATGCATTGTAAATTCATTAATCATTAAGCCTATGTTATGAAATATGTTGGCCATGCCGCGATTATTTACAGAACTACTACTTTTTGCAAACATATTAAAATCATAATCAATATAATAATTAGAATCAAATAAGTAGGCATAATTATATGAATACGCATCCAAATATAATAAACTGTTAAAGGTTTCAATTCTCGAATTAAACATTGTAGAGTAGTCATTTAGTTTGAAAGTAGGAGCACATAATATTATATTAGTGTGCTGTAATTTTGACAGCGTTTCACGAATATAAATAGTTAGTTCGACATAGTTCTTTGTCCGACGAAAGTCTTCTTCCCCTACAAATATCAAGCAGTAGTCATTCATATTGTAATCCTTTAATTTGAGATCCAAGTCAGAGATAAGGTACTTAACACCACAGTTGGGTGTCAAGTAGTGGCAGATTCTATAGTTAGGGAATACATCTTCTGCAATTTCTAATATTTTATTATTTTTGTTGCTACTTAAAATACATAATTTATTCATTATTATACTTTTGTTCGGTTTACTGTCATTGTTTAATTTTGTAGTTTGTACTTTTTTCTCACTGACTGGTTGATTTTTGCAGATGTTTTCTTAATTTTTGGTGTTTGTGACTTTAACTTAGCAGGAGAGCAAGCCACTTTTTTGTACAGTGCACTCTGCTTCTGTAACTCCTGGTTGTGGTGTTTGAGCTTTGTATTTTCTAAAGTTAAGGATTCTATTTCGTTGTGGGCACTATTGAGTTCTAGAGTTAATTGTTCTATTTGATGTTTTAACTTAGTACTTTGGTCATCTTCGTCATCAGAAATATCAGGTAGGCTAGTTGTGGTGCCATCTATCGGTGAGTTCGTCAATAAAATGTCCCCATCCGTATCGATTGTTTCAGACTTCGTACGGTTTCGTCTAAACGTGATATTTTCTGAGACATTCATTTTACAGTGCTGTTGAAGTATGCAGCAAAAAGATCGAAGGATATGGACTTGTAAGGTTGTCTGCAAATAATAGCTTTTCTATTTGCCGCTAGATGCTGTTGACATAAAATTGATGAAAAAATGTCGATAAAGCAGTACGGTATCGCCTTACAATGAATCATAATCAATCGATCCACGTTTATCAGCGTCATTTCTTGTTACGCTACTCGCCTCTAGATGGCGTTGTTTATAATTTCATACAATTTATGCTTATTTTTTACATCTGCAACCCTAGTATTAATGTCATTTAATTCATCTTTTCACCACTAGATGGTGCTGTTTATAGTTTTATTTAGCTTTTGCTTATTTTTAACACCTGCAACTCCAGAAATTGATGTCACTTAATTTTAAATTAATCGATCTTTTCGCCACTGGAGGCGCTAGTATGGGTGCAGAGGTCACTTTTCAAATAACATATTTTTCAGCAACGGCTTGACAATCACATATCACGAGACTAGATAATGAATTATTATCTCTTATGTAGATCTCAGGTAGGTACTGAATGTAAGCACACTGATCGAAGAAGGAATTGTTGATTATTACACTAGGTAATACATTCAAATCCAGTAAAGATAACGATGGGGCACAAGCATCACGTCCTCTGTTTTGACCACTGCCATAAACTAATGATTAATTATCAAAATCATATAGAAATGATGGAAACTTCTGTGATCTACATATAATTTCTATCCTTCTATAATGGAACACAACCTATTATTTTAGTAGGTAGAAACTATTGTGGGTACAGTATCGTTACATCGTTAAAGAATTATAACTAAAAGATATAACTTACGTCCAATCCAAGCATGAGAGCACGCTGACTCAATAAAAACGCGAACACAGAACACAGCCACTCGTCGATACAGTTCGAACTAAACTAAAAATGTCAGCTTGCTTCGACAAAGCGCGGGCGCGGGGCGAGTTGAGTAGTTGTTTACGAATACGAGAATGCTGAAAAAAAAACATAAGAACAATAATGAACATAATATTACGATCACAATAAGTTCATGTAAGTAATGTATATTATAAATAGATGTATAAGATGTAATACCTTATTTATTTGTTAATTTGGCTTAATATGTATAAAATTGATGAATTTATAACAGTTAAAAACATTCATTCTGTACCATGTTATTTTTAAGCTGAATAATTTTATTTCAGCAATTTGATTTGCAATGTATCACAATATTAACAATTATGAAAATACATCAATTAATAAAAAAAGGCATTTAAAGTATTAAAACAGAAAATGACATAAATATTGATAATTCGATTTTTAAAAATTAAAAACTATCTAGCATTTAATCTCAATTTTACATCTTTATTCTCTTTTTTGATGGAAGGGTTTTATCAATTGAAAAACGTAACCCTAAAATACCACTACTTTTGCATCTAAGTCGAACCATTATAGAACCAAACCTCTTAAACTTGTACTCTTATTACCTTTAAAACCCTATTCTGGTATAACAAGTGCTACAATAGTTCTAATTACAGCCCATCCAGTACTTCTTGTTCATTAATAGTAATAATAGGAACCTAGGATAATAAGGAGTAGACACCATTCTAAATCAAACATAACCTAAAAATAAATAAAAAATAAATTGTTTAAAACCCATATTTTGTTTAATTTTCTCATTTTAAAACGCAACATATTTACTACAATACACAATGAATGTAAAAGACACAGCCAATATCCTGTTTTTATCTAAATTTAGATTGAGTTTATGCCCCGCATGATAAAAAGCAATTTATTTTTACTTTAAATATCACTTATTTTTAAGGCCCTGCAAAATTGAGATGCAAAACATATATTATTTTCTCAATAAAGTAACCGTCGCAATAAATTTTAGCCATGTGATAAAGAAATCAAACTTGACTCACCGAGTTATTGTCAATCCGTAACTTGAAGTTCACTTAATTTCACCTCCATCATTTTTGAGAAATAAAGTAACACTTTTGGAACTAATGGATATGCAAAACAATAGAAAAAGAAAACACGCTACAGCCCTGAGTTGCTAGTCAACTCTGATCAAGATACATAAAGCAAATCCAAGAAAAAAAGGGACCTAAAAAAGAACTAATATATTACTACATATTTTATACCAGTAGATTTCAGAACTTGTGTACCACCTATAGTTTTTATTATAACCATAATACAGACTTTAAAGTGCTTGAGGTAGCTAGATTTATATAATACCACCATTATAGATACAAGAAATTGTTTGCCACTAACGCCACCCTATAACTATTATGTAACTCTCAGTGTTAAAAGAGTGAGCATTAAAATCATTGTATTACTTATAGCGCTATAAGACGTGGGCCCAATCGAGAGTTTGTAAGGGGTTAGAGCGTGCTCTAACTCCAATTGCTAAAACCATTGTATGACTCTTGCTTGCCAAATGCACTTTTAAATAACTCTTTTATCACCAATTCTTATTACCAAAATGCTAGTTGGGAAGGAAACAGTCCTGAGACCGGGAGAATTTATATACCAGTGTGATGGACCAATAACTGTTATCAAATGGAAAGATACAAAAGATGTTTTTGTTGCAACTACTGCATTCAATCCTCGAGCTGTGGAAATGATTGAGCGGAAACAAAAAGATGGTACCAAAAAAAAAATGTTTTGCCCTCTTTCAATCAAGAAGTACACTGAGTTTATGGGAGGAGTTGATCATTTTGATCACTTTAGAGCTTCATACCCACTTGGGCGCAAATCTCGAAAGAATTGGCATCGACTTTTTTGGTTTTTGCTGGAGGCAGCTGTGATCAATGCATACATTGTTTATATGACAACTCATTCGGAACGGCGAAATACTCATAAAGAATTTCGTCTGCGATTAGGCCGGGGCCTAATAAATAATTTTACGTCACGAAAAAAAATTGCTCCAGTATTCAAAACAAAAAAAAGGAGGTGCCACTGCAGTACCTGAGGAACTAAGAAAAGCGGATGTTGGAACACACATGCCAGAGCTATCTAAATTTCGGAGGTGTAGGATGTGCAGTACACGTGCAAAGGAACAGCGCAGCAAATACATTTGCAAAATTTGTAAGGTCTCTTTGTGCGCTGCTCCTTGCTTTGAAATGTTCCACCAATAAATAAACATTATTTTATTACATTTATTTGTGTTTTATTTACATAAAATAATTATCCTGTAATAAAAATAATCACAATATATTAGTTTCTTGCCCCTACTATTGGATGTGTATGTAATATATTTCTCATAAGTAGGGAAATAATTTCCCACATAGCACTTACATGTGTTGATCTAAATGGGCAAGAGGAATTATTTTCCCACACATTTTCCTGAAAAACTGAAAACACTTGGGGAGCAAATGATTTACTATCCGACAACACTATACACCCATAATGCCAAATTGACTGCGTTTTTTTTCAAACACCCACAGTTTGCCCATGCCCTATTAAGGGATAACGCACACGGAAGTCCGCGGCCATTATCGATGAAATAAAAAACCAAGCCACCGACTTCCGAAAGAAAAGTTATTTTATACTTTTCTGTGTTTCGTTTTGAAGTGGGTTCCTTTTTTTTTTTAAGTTTTTTTTATTTTACCCTTTTTAGTTTAGACATTCAATTCACACTTATCGGCCGTCTTTGAAAATCTATGATCCTAGTAAGCAAAAAAAAACGGGGCACTTCACGAGATATCCATTAATGTTATATAATAATAATTACAAAATACTTTTCTGAAAACCGCATCAAAATCCGTTCAGCCAAACGCGAGATAATCGCGGACAAACATGCAATGGTCACTGAAAATCTACGATCGAAGTAAGCCACGCGGGCAACGTCATGGGATATCCATTAGTATTATATATTTGACTGGCCTGTTGGTGTAGTGGTTAGTGACCCTGACTGCTAAGCCGGAGGTCGTGGGTTCGATTCCCACCCAGGACAAATGTTTGTGTGATGAGCACGATCATTTGTTCTGTGTCTGGGTGTAATTATCTATAATATGTATGTATTTAGAAATATATAAGTATGTTTATCAGTTGTCTAGTACCCATAACACAAGCTCTGCTTAGCTTGGGACTAGATGGCGTTGTGTGATAGTTGTGGAATATTATTATTATTATTATATATATTAAAACCTTTTCAAGAATGTAGTGAACACTTTCCTGAAAACCGCATCAAAATCGGTTCCGACAAACGCGAGATAAGCGCAGATAAACATGCAATGTTCGCCGAAAATCTACAATCCAAGTAAGCAAAAACGGATCCAGGCGGGCAAAATCACGGGATATCCATTAGTGTTATATATTAAAACTTTTCTCAAAATGTAATAAACACTTTCCTGAAAGCCACATTAAAATCGGTTCAGCCAAACACGAGATAATTGCTGACAAACGTGCAATGGACACTGAAAATCTACTATCCAAAGTAAGCAAAAACGGATCCACGCGGGTGACGTCACGGGATATACATGTGTGTTATATACTAAAACCTTTCTAAGAATGTAATGAACACTTTCCTAAAAACATCATCAAAATCGGTTCAGCCAAACGCGAGATAATCACGGACAAACATGCAATGGTCGGTAAAAATCTACAATCCAAGTGAGCAAAAACGGATCTTCGCGGGCAACGTCACGGGATATCCATTAGTGTTATATATTAAAACTTTCTCCAAAATGTAGTCAACACTGTCCTGAAATCAAAATCGGTTTAGCCAAACGCGAGATAATCGCGGATAAACATACATACAGGTTGAACTGAGAACCTACTTTTCTTTTAAAGTTGGTTAAAAACTGACAAGTTCAGGGAGGCTAGAACTTACGCAATAATTTATTTTCATATTTTTAATGGCATTTATTAGGTACGTGTACATGGAATTGAAGGGGTAAGTGGACAAAGGTGTTATCTGACAAAACTGAAAAAAAATAGGTTTTTGCATGGACATAGGTTTTATGTGACGATAAATCGACTGGTGGTCTCAAAATATCAATTTTTTATTCATATCCAGAAATAAAGACCCTAGCAAAGGTGTTAACTACCAAAGTGTATACATTTAAAGTTTGCAAATGTGTTATGGGCGTATACATTTTCGAAAAATCATTTACACTAATACACTTTAAATAATATAATGTGATATCAAACCATGTACCTTTTGCATGTTCAGAAAATTAACACGATTTAATGAATAAAAAATAAACAAAGGTGTTATGGACTGTGTGAAACGTTTGCTGACATAAAATTGATTTCTTTTTTTTTGAACCCCGTAATGAAAACGGGTTTAACGTCTTAAATCTCCATTGGTTTAATTAATTTTATGTACTGCATCGATTTTACTGTTGTGTGTTAAAGAATTATATAACCTTTAGCACATTTCCGAACGCAATTTTTTGACACATTTGACAGTGACATTTCGAGTCTGTGCATCTTTCGTGCGACTTTCTCAGTTGATTATTTTCTAACGGAAGTTTTTCTTACTTACTGTTCGAGTTTTTATTTGTATGCGAAATAAACATTATGTCGTCCGGTTCACGTAGCCGCCAAATATTGAGTTTAGTGCTGACTAATAACAACATCATAGAAAATGATGACTGTGACGATGGGGAGAAAGGTTCGTACCTACTGCAAAACTTATGTAGCTTCCTATGTGTGCTACTATCTACCTATAGCGTTGTATTTTAATATTGTATTATTATTGCTTTTAGATTCAGATGGTCAGAAAAAATGTGATTTTAGTCGAGAAATGTGTGATTTCCCAAGTACGTCGGGTATTAACAACGTTGTAAACTGTAAGTAGGTCCTTATAACTGGTTTTCATGTAACTATTTTAGTACATTCTTTAATTTGCATTAAGTACAATCACTATCACTATCACTACATAGTATAAAACAAAGTCGCTTTCTCTGTCCCTATGTCCCTATGTCCCTTTGTACGCTTAAATCTTTAAAACTACGCAACGGATTTTAATGCGGTTTTTTTTAATAGATAGAGTGATTCAAGAGGAAGGTTTATATGTATAATAACATCCATTAAATAGTGGAGAAGTACTGATATTTTTGAGGTTTCTAATGTGATGTCGTAAATAATTTCATTTTTTCCGCTTACATTGCAAACGCAGGCTGAACCCTACGAGTTTTATCAAAATAATGTGCTAAGTATTGTACACATTGAAAAGGTCTACAGAAAAGTCCGCGATGGTATATGTCTATCTCTTATGGATAACCCACAATAACGTTTTTTTGTCATTTACTTTTTACGACAAATAATAGCTAATTTTCGAAGCGATTTTAACCAATACAGCATTAATCCTTAACCAATTAAATACCTTGAATACATTGTTCATTTAATATAGATCTATATGGCCCTTAACACCGTATGATTTAAGTGAATATTTTCGAAGATATTACAGATTTAAAAATTGCCCGGTGCGGCAAGAGCGACTTTATGTTGTAAAAATAAAATAAATAGTTAAAAATGTAAAAAGTGAATAAATAAAAATGTAGTGTATGAATTTAGATATTCCAAAGATAGCAGAAAATCTTCATGGTATAGGGAAAGTGGGATTGTTTCACTCCAAATTTAACGCGTGCGGGCCACAGGCATTAATGAATAAATCAAAACTACTGGATCGATTTTAATCACATAGGCTATATAATTTATACCCATGCGAAGCCGGAGCGGACGCTATGTTTTTATATACAACGTTCACAGTTTTTCTGTAGTGTATTTAATATCAGCATTGCACCCGTGCGAAGCCGGGGCGGGTCGCTAGTTTATTTATAATAATCCTCTGAGAAAAGCCAGTAAGAAATTGATGATACAATTTACATTTATTTCAGATGATGAAAATACAGAAAACAACCAGGGTACACAAGACTGTAACTCCCAAATTATTGTCGACACAGATTCATCTATCTGTAAGTATCTACTAGGCTGTATATTACCATCACTTTAGAAAATACATACATTATGTATTATTATACTGTGATATGTATGATTTGTTGAGCAGGAGATATTTATACATACATTTCATTTTAGCACTAGAAGAACCATTCAGTCCTGCCAGTTCTGATAATGAATATGTACCGCCATCCTCATCAACCGATATAACTTCTGAATATGAAATCCAGGGTGAAGCTCAAGTGACCAACAATATTTTGCAACCAAAGAAAAGGAAGATTTTTCAGTTAAAAGAAAAGATGTCTAAGAAAAGAACAAGAAATGAAGCTGAGTGGAAACAAAATAGGAATAGCATTTTAAGGCAGGAAGGCAAAGAATATGTTACAAGGAATGGTAAAACTATTGCAAATAAAAACCCAAGGACAGGATTATTATGCAAGGCAACATGCATATATAAGTGCTCTGAAAAATTTTGTGACATTGATTGTGCATTTCTCTTTTCTCAATACTACAGTTTAAATAACAATGAAAAAAATATGTACCTTTCTAAATTTATTACAGCAGAGAATGTCAAAAGAGCATTAGTAAACCCTATAAGGAAGAGATGTACAACTTATACCTATGTTTTACCAAAAGAAGGTACCAATATTATAGTTTGTGAGACTGCATTTTCTAATATGTTTCAAATTGGATATAGAAAATTAGCAGTTATTCAATCAAAAATTAAATTAAATGATGTGGCTGCACTCACAGATCAAAGGGGGAAAACTCATTCCTGTTATATTGTATAATCTATGGCTCAAGACCTGGCAACACCGGGATTTCTCTTTGCTCCGTACTCTGTGTGCATCTGGTCTACACCGTAATGTCGTGTCCTGATTGTAAACATTATTACTAATAAATATAATTATCCTCAATCAAGAGCATCGTTATTTATCGTCGAGTTCTTCCACCACACACTGTAACATGGTGTCAGAGTGAGTGAGAGTCAAAATGCCGCCACCCGAACAAGACAAAGGAGTCGGACAAGCGTCAAAAATGGCCGCTGCCGCCGCCGTGACGGTCCCCGCCGTGCCCTACCAGCCGCGAATGGCTCTGAACCCAGTCGCAGGCGAAAACCTTGCCAAAGAATGGAAGAACTTCAAAATTTCAATGCAAATTTACTTAACGGCTAACAACCTCGACAACGAAAGCGACCAGAGAAAAGTCGCCATTTTGTTAAATTCTATGGGACAAGACGCCTTAGAAATATTCTACTCATTCGACGTTGAAATGGGTAAGATAAAATATGAGGATCTTCTTAAAAAGTTCGAAGACTATTTCACACCACGAGCGAATGTTTCACTGCAGAGACACAAACTTTTTAACCGAAAACAAGGTCCAAACGAGGACATCGAAACGTATGCTACTGATCTCAAGAACTTGTCGCTGTCCTGTAATTTCGATAGCTTAGCTGACGACTTGCTCAAGGACATATTCTCCTGGAATTTAAACACGTCATGCGCAAAAATACGTGAACGTATACTGACAGAGAGGCCCAAGACGTTCGAGGAAGCTGTAGCTCTCGCCAAAGTGATCAGAAACACAAAAATGGAGGCCAATAAAATTGCCAACAACCAGGACATCATAGGGAAAATAACGTCGACTCCTGCCCAAAGAAGCCAGCCGCAGGTGCAGTACCAGAATAGTCGCAGCCAGTCAAGATCCAGAAACCAGTCAAGAAGCAGCCAGAAGTCAAGCACCAGGACCAACCGAGTGCAGTCTACGGAGGGAAGCACCGCAACATGCTCCAAGTGTGGCCAGTCACATAGATACAGGTGTCCAGCTAATGGGGTAACTTGTCATAAATGTGGTAAACGCAATCACTTTGCTTCAGTCTGTCGGTCAGAAAATTCTAGAAATATTCATAATGTAAATGTAACACAGGGAATAGAAACAACTGAAGAATATTTTTTAGGAACTTTGTATATGACTAACTATAACATAAACATAAAAAATCCATATCAAACACAGTTAAAAATTGACAATACACAGGTTGATTTCCTCTTAGACACCGGTGCAGACACAAACATACTGTCTTATAATGCATTTCAAAAGCTGCATCTGCCAACCAATATTTTAGAAAAAAGTGTCCATAAACTGTCTACATTCAGTGGAGAAATACTACCAAGCGTTGGCAAATGCAAGCTAAACATTGTACACAATGGCAAGACATTCAAAACTACCTTTCATGTCTTAGACTTACCTTGTCAAAATATAATTGGTTGTGACAGCTGTGAGGAACTTCACCTAGTCAGAAGGCTTCACACTGTAAAGTTTGATCCTAGTGTATCTGAAAAAGAGGTCATAAAAGAAAATGCAGACCTTTTTCAAGGAATAGGATGCCTGAAGGATTTTGAATGTCACTTAACTCTTAAACCTGATGCAGTCCCGTCCGTAGATGCTTGTCGTAGAATTCCGTTCAGCTTGCTTGAAGACCTGAAAAAAGAACTTAAAATGTTAGAAAAAAACGAAATAATTAAAAAAGTAGAAGAACCTACCGACTGGGTCAGCTCTATAGTAATAACTTCTAAAAAGAATGGCTCTCTTAGACTTTGCATAGACCCTCGTAAATTAAATAAAGCCATAATGCGACCCCATTATCAATTCCCAACAATAGACGAAATTAAGTCTTGTCTGTCCGGGGCTCGCTACTTCTCAACACTTGACGCAAATAAAGGCTTTTACATGCTTAAATTAGATGAAAGCTCATCAAAGCTCTGTACCTTCATTACACCGCAAGGTCGATTCAGATTCTTAAGACTTCCATTTGGAATCAATGCAGCTCCCGAGATCTTCCATGCTGAAATGTGTAAAAGGTTCAGTGATATAGATGGAGTGAAAGTCATGATGGATGATTTATTGATTTATGCAAGCTCCAAGCAGGCACATGATGATAGGTTGCAGAAAGTTTTGTCTAGAGCTAGGGAAATTAACATAAAATTCAATTTGGAAAAATCACAAATAAGTCAAAGTGAAGTCACATATTTGGGTCATGTTTTCAGTGGGGATGGTGTGCGAGTGGACCAGAATAAGGTAAAGGCTATTTGTGACATGCCACCGCCCACCAACATTACTGAACTTCAACGTTTTCTAGGCATGATCAATTACTTAGGATCTTACATTCCTAACCTGTCCCAGAACATTTCAAACCTCAGAATACTTTTGTCTAAAGAAACTACATGGATATGGAATGATTTACATGATAAAGAGTTTAATAATTTAAAAGACATGATCACAAAAGCTCCAGTTTTGACGTACTATGACCCTAACAAGGATTTGATAATGTCAGTAGACGCCTCAAAAGATGCCATGGGTGCAGTCATCAGTCATGAAAAACAGCCTATAGCATATGCTTCTGCATCTCTTAGTTCTTGTCAACAGTCTTACTCACAAATTGAGAAGGAACTTCTAGCCATTCTCTTTGGCTGCACTAAGTTCCACCAATATGTCTATGGTCGCCGCGTCTCTGTTGAGACTGACCACAAGCCAATTGTGTCCTTATTCAACAAACCAGTCTATAATATACCTCCTCGTCTTCAGCGGATCATGTTAAGGCTCCAGCCTTATGATCTTAATGTCACATACAAACCAGGGAAATACCTGTATGTCGCAGACACTCTTTCCAGAGCTGCTTTGCCTGATGAGTCACTAACTGATTTAGATGGTGATATTGACTTACATGTCAATTTAATCATAAAATCCCTGTCAATTAGCCCCACTAAATTCAAGGAATTTCAGGAGCATACCTCCAAAGACGAGGATATGTCTTTACTAATTCAGTATTGTCACAATGGATGGCCAGAGCACAAGAAATCTGTGCCTGATTCAATAAAGTCCTACTTCCATCTCAAAAATGAAATCCATATAATGAATGGAGTTGTTTTCAAAAATTCTAGTATCATTGTACCCAAGTCATTAAGAAACGATATCTTGCAACTATTGCATGAAGGACACCAAGGCATTCAAAGTTGTCAACGTCTAGCGAGAAATTCTGTATATTGGCCTAATATACATGCAGATATTGAGAAGTATGTAAATATGTGTCACATATGTCTTACCTACAGGCGTAGTAACTCAAAAGAGACCCTACAACCCCATGACTATAAAATGATTCCCTGGCATAAAGTAGGTGTTGATCTATTTGACTTTAATTCTCGCAAATACCTAATGGTAGTAGATTATTTCTCTAAATATGTGGAGATTGCACTACTTGATAAAGGCACCTCAGGTTGCTATGTAATTGTCCACTTAAAATCAATTTTCGCCAGACATGGCATTCCAAAAATTCTTGTCTCTGACAATGGTCCCCCCTTTAACTCCAAAGAGTTCAAAGAATTTATGTCTTCATGGCAAATAGACCATGTTACTTCAAGTCCCTATCTTAGTCGCTCAAATGGTATGGTAGAGAGGACAATAGGCACTATCAAAAACATGCTAAGAAAATGCCTAGCGGATAACTCTGATCCCTATCTTGCACTTTTGCAATACAGAAATACCCCTAAAGATAGTTTATGCTCACCAGCCCAATTGATTATGTCTAGGTCTTTAAGGACAAAGATCCCCGTCTTGGAAAAATCTCTAAAACCTAAAGTGTGTAATTACAAAGAGCTAAAGACACATAATGAAAAACAAAGTACATATTCACAACTTTATTATAACAATCACACAAAAAAATTATCTGAATTGCAAAGAGGAGAGAAAATATATTTTAAAAAGACGCCAGATAGCCATTGGATCCCAGGTACTATTGCAGAGTCAGGTCCTGAACCGCGGTCCTATAAAATAGTAACACCAGATGGTTCCTTCCGTCGTAACAGACAACAAATCTTAAAACCCAAGCATAGTCCACCTTCAGGTAATCCAGCTACTCCAGCCACTTCTCAGTCACCACTTACACTAGAGAACAGCCACTCAGGTAGTCCAGCTACACAGTCACAGCCTTCCGGTCACAATACTACATCACAAACAAAGTTTTCTTCCTTTGGTCGTGCTATTAGAAAACCTTTAAGATTCCGCCTTGAAGAATAACATACCAATATTCTGTATCCGTGTCTTTGTTCAGTTTTATGTTGTAATTCTGTAATTCTAAAAATAACCTAACCTATATGTTTGTTTACTTTGAAATGTCATCTGTCAGTCTGACATTATGATAGGGCTGTACCATTATAATAGTGTTGTAACCTTTATCGATTATGTTAATTGCCGGTTTTGTAAGTATTTAACAAAATATAATATGTCTTGTATTTGTTCAATTTCTCAAAAAAGGGAAGATGTTATATTGTATAATCTATGGCTCAAGACCTGGCAACACCGGGATTTCTCTTTGCTCCGTACTCTGTGTGCATCTGGTCTACACCGTAATGTCGTGTCCTGATTGTAAACATTATTACTAATAAATATAATTATCCTCAATCAAGAGCATCGTTATTTATCGTCGAGTTCTTCCACCACACACTGTAACAATTCCTACAAGCACAAGCTAGATTTTGAGATAGAAAATTACATATGCAGTCATATTAAAAGTTTTCCATCTGAAAGTTCACATTATTCTCGAACTCAAAATATACACAAACAGTATTTAAATCCTTTACTTACAGTTAAAGTTATGTACTCAATGTATATTAAAACATGTGAGGATGAAAATAGACCTACAAAATATTACATAAAGGAATGCACATAAATAGAAATCTATTCAATAAGAAATTCAATTTATCTTTTAAACAACCTAGAACAGATGTTTGTTGCAAATGTGATTCAAATACACAAACTGAAGAGCATCTTGATAACTATAAAAGAGCATTTGAGTTACAAAAACGTGAAAGGGAGATGTGTATCAATGGACAAGACTACACATACATTAGTTTTGACATGCAACAGACACAGCCTCTTCCTAAAATTCCCGTATCTAAGGCTTTTTATTTAAGGCAAGTCTGGTTTTATAATGAAGGTATCCATATCATTAATAAAAATGGACATAGGTCCTATTTCTGCACTTGGACTGAAGACTGTGGTGGCAAAGGCAGTGTAGAAGTTCTCAGTTCACTCTTTTACTGTTTGAATAATCTAGCTGAATTGGATAGTTCCCAAAACTTATTATTGTGGTCAGATTCTTGCAGTGGCCAAAATAAAAATCAATTTTTAATAGTCTTGTATCAATACATGATAATACGTAAATTGTTTACATCCATTGAACATAAATTTCCAGAGGTTGATCATACTTTTCTTGATTGTGACAGAGACTTTGGCCGTATAGAAAAAGTTTTAAGAAAGTATGAAAAACTATTTACGCCTAATCAATATAGAAATATTATTAAAAAGGCATCTAAAAATAATTCAATAATAGAAGATATTATTATGAGCCATCATTTTTATGATTTCAACAAATTAAAAGATGATTTAGGAATAGTAATACCGAACTTAAACTCATTAAGACAAAAAATAAACTTTAAAGTTAATGTTAAATGGATATGCATTGAAGATTATGGTAGATATTTCTATAAAACCAACTATGACCCCAACACACCATTTTTGGAAGTATCTCTCGTAAAGAAAATGAATGTTATACCAACAGTTTACATAGTATGTGAAACTAATCACAAGGGTAAAATAAGTAAAGAAAAAATTGCTGATATAAAAACCCAACTGGATTACATTGAGCGAGAGTCTCAGTGGTATTATATTAACATTTTAAACAAGTATGCTTAATTCTCCCTTACTGATATGTTTTTTTTGCTAAAATAAATATATTTCATAAAAATAATGCTTGTTATTTAATTTTTCACATAAGTCCTTTTTATGTTTACGTTATCTAAATATGATTTACATAATATTGTACAAAGGTGTTAAGTTCATGTTTTCTCTGTATTTTAATTAATATATGTCGGATCCGGTCAATAGTACGGACAGCAAACGAATCGCAAGCGCGCCATTTTGAGTATCACGTGGTTTGCGCGCGCTTCTACAGAGTCGTGGTGTTTCATCGGAGCTGCGAGGAGCGCATTCAGTGCCTGATCGCAGCAAGGTGAAGACATCCCGGAACTGTACTCGATTCGTTGTGCCCAGTATAAAACAATTGTAGTGAGTGATTAAAAATAGTGTCTGATTTAATTTGTGATTTTAAATTAAAATAACCAGTGAAACCTACCCAGTGTATTTTCATTGCACGAGACCCAAACTCTGCCCACGTGATGTCTGAATCTGACGAAATAATATCGGTGGATCCTACATCAGAAGTGGGATCAAATCGTGCCAATGAAATTACTCAGGGAAACAGTGACAATCAGTGGCGGTTACTTTTTGAAATGCAAAACCAGCAAATGCACGCGCTGATACAAACTTTGAAAACTCAGCCTGTGTCTTACAAGTTTTTATTGCCGGAATTCGACCCCGACAAACCAGATTCCGATGCACGGTCGTGGTGCGCCACCGCCGACTTGTGTTTTAACGGGAGTGCAGTGGAGGGATGCCAGCTAATTTTGACGCTAAGCAAGGCGCTGAAGGGCTCCGCATCTACATGGTTGTCGCAGATAACCTATCCAGGTATGACGTGGGACCAATTCAAGGAATTATTCAAAGCCAGATTTGTGTGTGTCGAAACTTCTGCGGCTACCCTCATTAACCTAAACAATGACAAGCCAAAGGAGAATGAGACCTATGCTGCTTATGCTAGTCGCCTTATGACGTTTTTATTGAACCGCTGGAAGGATCTCAGCGTTGAACAGATTGCGGCGTCGACTGTAATCGCTCATTTGGCGCAAATCGATACCCGCTTGCAACGCCTCGCATTTACGACTGAGATTACAACTCGTCATAAGTTGCAACAAGAGCTTCAAGCATTCTCTTACCTGAAGAGGAGAGCTCCTACAGACATGCGCACTGAAGCCGGAAGCGAGAAACGTTCAAAGTTTTCTTCAATACCGCCAATCAAGTGCCATGCATGTGGCAAACCGGGACACAAGCAAGCGGACTGCCGCTCGAAGAAAAACGAGGTCAAGAAGCCGTCGCCTACGCCAGCAGCTACGAGCGTCGGGCAGCGACAACAAGCCAGCAGCAGTACACTGGTGTGCTATAAGTGCGGCACGCCGGGCCACATCGCCAGCCGCTGCACAGCGGGCACGTCTAGCTCTGCTGCCCCAGTGGAGAAACGAGTCGACCTCTGCATGGTCGAGTCCCCATCAGGAGTGTTAAAACATTTTGGTGAGTGTTTCAAATTTGATTTTGATTCTGGAGCTGAATGTTCTTTGATAAAAGAGTGTGTTGTTTGTAATTTTAGAGGTAGAAGATTCAATAATGTTGTTTCTTTAATTGGTATAGGCAACAGAAATGTTAATAGTACTCTGCAATTGTTGTGCCAAGTAGAAATTAACGGTTTCGCGACGGAGATCCTATTCCACGTTTTGCCAGATAGCTATTTACGGAGTAACATTTTAATAGGTAGAGAGATATTAAATAACGGTTTTTGCGTTACCATGACTGCAACAGAATTGATGCTATCTAGAGACAGCAGTATCAGAGTGTGTAACGCCGTTCAGACCTCGCTATCTAAGAATAGTTTTGACAAAATTGACACTGATTTACCCTTTGATAGAAGACGCGACCTTCTTAACATTTTAGAATTATATTCGGATTTTTTCATTAACGGTTTTCCGACTACACGTGTCACCACTGGTCAGTTAGAGATAAGGTTGGTTGACCCTAATCGTACAGTGCAAAGACGTCCTTACAGACTGTCTCCCGACGAACGTCAAATCATGCGCGATAGGGTCACTGAATTGTTGCAGGCTAATATAATAAGACCCAGTAGTTCGCCGTTTGCTAGTCCAGCCCTTTTGGTTAAAAAACATGATGGATCAGACCGAATGTGCATAGATTACAGAGAGCTTAAGAATAATACCGTGCCCGATCGTTATCCCTTACCCTTGATCTCTGACCAAATTTCACGACTTCATGGTACTAATTACTTTACAAAATTAGATTGTGCCAGTGGTTTCCATTTAATTCCCGTCCAAGAACAATCCATTGAACGAACTGGGTTCATAACACCTGACGGACAATTCGAATTTTTAACCATGCCATTTGGGTTACGTAACGCCATATCCGTTTTCCAACGAGCAATCGTCAAGGCTCTTGGTGATCTTGCACACCAATACGTAGTCGTATATGTTGATGACATTTCTGTCATATCAGATTCCATAGAGCAAGGCCTAGAGAGACTACATACAGTATTAGAAGTGTTAACGAAGGCAGGGTTCTCACTTAACCTTAAGAAATGCTCTTTTCTTAAAACCCGTATAGAGTTTCTGGGTTATGAGGTTGAAGCAGGTAAAATCAAACCGAACAAGCGGAAGATAGAAGCTTTGTCATGTTTACCTCCACCGCAGACCCTCAGCCAGGTAAGACAATTTGTAGGTTTAGCATCTTACTTCCGTCAGTTTGTTCCCAATTTTACCCGTCTCATGGTTCCAATCTATCAACTGACATCTGGAAAGTCTCCGTTCGAGTGGACACCCAAACGTGAAGGAGTTCGACAGAAGGTAATCGAAATTCTAACTAGTGATCCAGTGCTCATGATCTTCGACCCGCAGCATCCGGCAGAGCTTCATACTGATGCCAGTTCAGAGGGCTATGGTGCGATCCTGTTTCAAGTCGTAGAAGGTAAGCAACATCCTATTGCTTATTTCAGCAAGCGCACGACACCAGCAGAGTCCCGATACCACTCGTACGAGCTTGAGACGCTGGCTGTCGTCAACGCGGTGAAACATTTTCGACAGTACCTTCATGGTCGAAGGTTTACAGTTGTGACCGACTGTAATTCCCTAAAGTCGTCAAGAACCAAAATCGATCTGACACCGAGAGTGCATAGGTGGTGGGCATTTTTACAGTCGTTCGATTTCGACATAAAATACAGACTAGGTAAGCAAATGGCACATGCTGATTTTTTATCTCGTAACTTACCGCCTCTACCAGCAGCTCTAACAGACAGAGTTGAACAGAAGCAGGTAAACCTTACCGAATTGTCTGACAACTGGCTTTTGGCAGAGCAGCAGCGAGATGAAGAGATCAAGAAAATAATTTCTGATCTTGAACAGGGACAACTCAATGAAGACTTGGCTAAGACGTATGAGGTAAGAAAAGCATTACTTTACCGTAAAGTCCAACGTAACGGTCGAACGAAATGTTTACCCATGGTTCCTCGTGCTATGCGTTGGTCTGTCATTAATAATATCCACGAGTCGATTATTCATCTAGGATGGGAGAAGACTCTGGAGAAACTGTACAACCATTACTGGTTCGAGGGTATGAGTCGCTATGTGAAGCGGTTTGTAGACAACTGTGTCACCTGCAAGATAGCTAAGTCCCATTCAGGTAAAGTACAAGCAGAGCTCCACCCAATACCTAAGACAGCGATTCCATGGCATACTGTACACATAGACGCTACGGGAAAGCTGAGTGGCAAGAGTGACCACAAGGAGTATGTGTTCGTGATTATCGACGCATTTACCAAGTACGTATTGTTGTTTCATACTAAAAACATAGACTCCAAAAGCAGTATCAAGGCTGTGTCAGATAGCGCTGCACTCTTTGGCGCTCCTGCACGAATAATCGCTGACCAGGGACGGTGCTTTTCTAGTAAAGAGTTCCGTGATTTCTGCCAAAGTAAGAACATCAACCTTCACCTCATCGCTACTGGTTCATCTCGGGCGAATGGTCAGGTGGAGAGGATAATGAGCGTTCTTAAGTCAATGTTAACAGCGGTAGAGACTGATAAAGATCGATCGTGGCAAGACTCACTAGGAGACGTACAGTTAGCTCTAAACTGTACAGTAAACCGTGTGACAAAAGCTAGTCCGTTAGAACTTTTGATAGGTAAAGTAGCTCGTCCACTTCATTTAATGGCTGACGACACTGATGAGGCTATAGAGCTTGATGACATAAGGAGATTAGCGTCTGAAGGTATCGAAAAGTCTGCTCGTTACGATAAGAGTCGTTTTGATAGTACAAAAGCAAGCGTGACTAGGTTCTCTGTCGGTGAATTCGTGCTGATTGCAAATGAAGAACGTAATCAAACAAAACTTGATGTGAAGTATAGAGGGCCATTTCAAATTGTTGAATTGTTAGATGGTGACCGCTATGTTTTAAAGTCGCTAATCAATAAGCGTACCTATAAATACGCTCATGATCGTGTTCGTAAGATGCCCGAGGGCCAAGTACCAATTGAAATTGTAGATGAAATAGATGAGGAGTTGGCTCCACTTTAGTTTGAGACAACAGGTTCTCGGTTCAGTGGGTCGGAGACTATACCAGAGTATCGTAGCCGTAGCCCGTTGGAAATCGGTGTCTGCTTGATAAGTAGTCCGTGGGTAAGCGGTAGGCGGTAGCTCTGGGTGGTATAGTCGGGTTTTGCCTAGAAGCAAAGACCATAGAGTCAAGGGTTGACTCGGTATTCCCGTGGGGAATAGTGCGTGACAGTGTGACTGTTGTTGACCATGAACGAGATACCTGAGGTTTTGTTGTGTTTGATTAATTTAATTTGGAATTTTTGTGCTTGGTCTCGGTAATCTTGAAGGATCCCAGATTAAAATTAGACTAGTGAAATAAATCAAATCATAAAGATAGAGCCTTTTTTTATTATTTCATGAGTCAGGAATGGACGAACAGAAACTGTGCGGAAATTTTGTGTTTTCCAGATTAACATCACACGAGGACGTGTGAATCGCAGGATGGCCGTGTCGGATCCGGTCAATAGTACGGACAGCAAACGAATCGCAAGCGCGCCATTTTGAGTATCACGTGGTTTGCGCGCGCTTCTACAGAGTCGTGGTGTTTCATCGGAGCTGCGAGGAGCGCATTCAGTGCCTGATCGCAGCAAGGTGAAGACATCCCGGAACTGTACTCGATTCGTTGTGCCCAGTATAAAACAATTGTAGTGAGTGATTAAAAATAGTGTCTGATTTAATTTGTGATTTTAAATTAAAATAACCAGTGAAACCTACCCAGTGTATTTTCATTGCACGAGACCCAAACTCTGCCCACGTGATAGATAGATAGATAGATAGATAATTGTTTATTGAAATAAATGGATGGACAAAAATAATTACAATTTGGGCCTTAGAACTATAGGTAATAATAAATTGAACTGTACCTGAACTAGGTATATAACCTGTATCTCAGGTAACTTATTAGGCCTGTAAAAATTACTTTCTAAAATTCCTTAAACAAATAATTATCATACTAATAAACTATAATTAATATTGTTTTAATACTAGAAAGATACAGTTTGATGCATAAAACTAAAACTAGGTCATATTTTAAACACAAACAAAAATGTCTTGTCAACAAAAGTACGAAACTGTGCAGAGTGCATTTATTAATTATGTGAGTTGTAATAATAAAATTACAAAGGTACTCATGAAGAAACTATAAATAAAACAATGAATAAAAAGATTGGTAAGTTTAAATTAGCGCTGTTATGTGATGTCATTATAATCAATTGAATTGATGTATCTCGTCTCAGCTATTTTCTTTGCAGGGCAATCTTGATCTCCTGTTTTATGGTTGCTTGGTTTTTTATAACGCAAGCATGATGCGCACGTTGGTAGTTGAAGTAGCTTAGTGCAATCATTAGAATTATGGCCTTGTTCCCCACAATTTCCACACGTATCGGTAGTCTCCCGGCAAGTCCTTGCAGCGTGTCCGTACTGATGACATTTGAAGCACCTGGTCACAAGTGTAAAGTCCCTCACTGGGCAGGATGTCCAATTAATGTACACTCGATTTTGGTTGATTAAGGTCTTTCTTATGCTTGCATTAACTTCAAGAATAAAGTTGCAAGTCGGTGCTTCTTTTGTACCGGACTTGTGACTTAATTTAATGGAGGTCATAAATAAGTCTCGGGGTAAATTAGGCAACTTGTCGACTATATTTTGCTCATATATGCAATTGAACACTTCTTGATCGCTTAATGTGGTTGGCACTCCTATAATTGTGATTCTTGGTCTTCTTTTATGGGGCTCTTCCACTTTCAGGCCCGAATTACTCATCTGACATGATTTCCGAACTTTTTCAATATCTTCTTTAGTTTCTGTGCTGATTATGACGCCCCCGTTCTTTGTCTTATGCAATCCTCTGACGTGCAATTTTATTTTTTCAGGGCGTATGATTGTTTGTACGAGAGATTTTGTGTCGTCACTTGATTTTAATTTATCTGTTGGATAAATTGCAATAGAGCTAAGGTTATTAGGGCGCAGATAACTATTCTTGTTGGTCTTAACCATGTCAGCGAACGAAACTTTCTCTTCTGTTTTTGTTTTGACGCAGTTTTCTTGAATACTAGTCTGAATGTTTTTCTGGAATGATTCCAGACAGTCCGTGATGTTGCGTTTTTCGGCCACTGATAACGCTGAGCTTCGTAGTTCTTTGGCTTTGAGCTTCAAGTCCTGGTAATACACTGCCATTTGTGAAACGCCATGTCCTACCTTACGTGACAGGGAACTGATCCTCAGTTTCTGTTCCGAGTTCAGCTTCCCTTCTTGCGCGATGGCGCAGACTTCATTCAGGCATTTCTCGATGGAGATCAACCAGTTGCTAATATCGGTTGTTTCCACAGCTTCAAGTCTTTCTTCTGCCGCATGGTGAGGTGTTTGCACTGTACTCGAAGGGCTGCTGGGAGGCGGGATTCTCCGTGGGCTATTTTCAATATTTGACATTTTTTCTTAGTAATTAGATGTTACTCATAATTACGTTATATGAAGTACTTGTTATTGATCAAAGTAAATCACAAACTAAGCGGAAATAACGACTCGGTTTCTAGGTCACTGGTTATTCGAATATTATTGTTACGCCATTTAATTTACGATTTTGCTAATACACACGTCCGCTCTAGTTGAAATAATATCGGTGGATCCTACATATATTAAAAATATTTTATTTGTGTTATATAATATAGTAAGAAATGTTATTTTGAAAAAATTGACGCTTCAAAATTTAGATAAAACGTTTAAAATGTAAAACTACCTCGATTTTAAGATTTAAAATTTTCTAATGCCCATAATCTCAATCGAATTTTTTGTTAGTTAACACCTTTGTCCACTTACCCCTTCAATTGTGATGGAATGCAATTTTTGTCCATGTCCTTTAAACCACGGTTCCGCAGATAAGCCTGAACTTGGTAGTCCAGGTTAAAACTAAGGTTTATTCAGTTTTTGTGATTATTAGAGTTTAAACGCATTTCTAGTTTACTTAGTTTCCCAGGATCACGTAGTTTCTGTTCATGGTAAGGCCTTTACCAGTAGATACTTTAAGAAGTTCGCAACAGAAAAACAGTTAAATACATGTTAACAGCTATTGCGTGGCCTAGGTGTAATGGGCAGGTAGAACGCTCTAATTGCACAATTCTCGATGCGTTGAGAGCCACGGAACCTAGCGAGGCCTCTTATTTGGGACAATAGTTTACCAAAGTCATATGGAGTATTAATAATTCTGTTAATGATTTAGCAGGCTATAATTTATACGAGTTAATGTTTGCTCGTGTAGGTAGATCTGAATGTGATGTTTCCATCCCTGGTTGGTTTATGAGACAGTGCGATCTAGACGCAATAGGGCTATATTATAATCGAATTTGAACAGCTAGCAAGAAAATGAAACGTAACTACGGTAAAAGGCGTAAAAATAGTACAATTTACAAAAAAAGCGATTAGGTACAGTTAGTAAGTACGTACTTTGTTGCCAGGCTCAAACTCCTTGCTGCAATAAGGTTAATTCCAGTCCGTGGTTAATTCTAAGTTAGATGATCTATATTCTGGCCCATGTGTTATTGCCTAAGGATTTAGGTGATATATAATAGCTGTAATATATAGGTAAATGTTTTAGAGGATACAAGAAGTTCACAGGCCCAATATGCGCTGATTTATTACGACCATATCGTAGCATTGCTTTTATACGCGATAGCGCCAGTAGTGTGAATCAACAGTAGGAAAACGAAGATCTCGTAGATCTCCTAGACAGCTAAATTATAGTCCATGTTATCGATATGCCATTTGCTCTGAGCTGACTTGTAATCACTGTTTTGTTGTTCCCATTGCGGGAGCAATTGTTCCAGGATGGCCGATTGTAACGCCAGATGTCGCCAGCGATGCCAGCCAAAGCCAGGCAAGCCTGCCAGCGCCAGCCAGCCAGCCAAAGCCAGCTGTCCAGCTCGGCACGTCACTGCCCTACCACGTGAGCCATCCCCGCCAAATTCTGAGCGGAGCGGGTGAAATAGCCGCCAGCCGGCGAGCTATATAAAAGCGAGGAGCAGTGATTTTGGTGTGTCTGTTTATAACAATAATTGTAAGGGAAAGCTCTGCCCAAATAAAAAGCGTAAATTAAATATTTTCTATTTATTTTCATCTTTGTCGTTTCACTCATCAAAATCCGTTGCGCAGTTTCAAAGATTTAAGCATACAACCGGACATAAGGACAGAGAAAACGACTTTGTTTTATACTATGTAGTGATAGTGATAGTGATGATAGTGATAGTGAAGTGATAGTGATGATTTTAACATAATATTCTAATTGGGGTGTCTGAGGGTGTGCGTTAATTACGTAACATATATAACTTCTATAATATAAAATGGATCGCCAAATGTGTTGTTAGCAACAAGAAAACGAGCAAAACAAGAAAACGGCTGGACCGATTCGGATGATTCTTTTTTTTGTTGTGTTTGTGACCACCAGGACCAGGTTAACAAGGACTAAAATATTCTTTTTTTTTAAACTTTCTTTTATGAAACGCATAATGTATGTTATTCGTCATCTGTTTTTCGTTCCAACCGAAGTATCAATTAAGAACGTCTATTTGAAGATCATTGACAGCAACGACGATGGTCTAGAGGTTATACGATTGGACCGAAATATTTAGGGCACAAGTTCGAATCTCAGGATCATTTTTGTGAAAACTTTTTTTGCGAAATATATTTTTTTTAATTTCCAGCAGAAATTGAAAAAATAAACGGACTTTTCTTAAACTACAAATTTTTTGTTTTGTTTTTAGGATGTTTAAATTATCAAATGATTTCTTTCGCTTTGGGTGAAGCGCTAAGGACTGTCGGATCACCAGACTTGACCAGTTATAGGCATGTAATTGTAAGACTACCACAGACCAATTACTTCTGATAGAACGACGTATGTCGGGTCAGATTTTTACTGTTTGCTTACTCGCCAGGAAATCAAACAAGAAATTTCTTTTACCATAAAGTTCTCGGACACAGATGTTTCGGGAGGTACGATCTGTGTCTGATGAGGAAGGAGGAAACGTCTGGATGTCACCACTGCGAGGATCGCCCGGAGGACACGTTTATACACGGCAGGTGGAGCATATACGGTGCAGGACTGCCACGCTTGGGCAGAGCACCGCCCTGTCCTCACGTGTCGGCGGCGATAGGTGACGACCACGTGACTCAAAAAGCGTCAGCATGATGACGGGGCTTCCCTCTAGAGGGCCAAAGCCTGCCGGGGTCGCGGGACTTATGTCATTACCGTGACTCTGGAACGTAAAGGGCTATTGAAGGAGGCCGTGGATTTTAGTCAGTACGAGTCTGACAGTCCCTCCCACCCTGCCCTGGGTGGGAAGACCCATTTGATAATTTTACCACGATAAAAAAACCATTAAGTTCTACAATAAAAATAAAACTTAATTTTGAATAAGTATAAGAAATCTGAAATTGTAATTTTCAATGACTTTTGAAAATAATTTTAAGTTTTCATTAATTTTGTATTTATTATCAACTTTCTTTACAAGGTTCCTCTAGGGTTTGGCTAAATGGCAAAAAACGGAACCCTCATAGATTCGTCATGTTTGTATGTCTGTCCATTCGCATGTCACAACCACTTTTTTTCGAAAGTATAAGAGCTATCCTGTTGAAACTTGGTAAGTGGATGTATTATGTAAAACCGCATTAGGGTGCCTTTCCACCAGAGATGTGCTATGTAGCTGTGCTGCGAGGATGTAAAAGCTGAGCCACGGAACTGTGTGACCGTTTCCATTGACGCTACGCTTTGTAGCTGTGCGAGTAAGATGCGCTGCCACAATGTAGCTGCGCTACGCAGGCCCCCCGCTACCATAATTATGTGCAAGGTATGCAATGCACACGGGCGCCATCTTCTAAGAGCGCCAAAGCCAAGGGCCCAAAAAATATCAAAAATAATTTTGAAATAGGAGTTGAGAACTTATAGGATTAGGTTTAAGTACCTACTAAAGACTTCAAATATTTGATCTCACTTTTAGATTAAAACTTGAAGTCCGGAAACGTTTTACTTTTAGAACTGACTGCGTTCGCTCTTCTATGAAGAATTACCATGTCCTATTCAGAAAAACCTAAAAAAAATTGCGCTCGCTTCGCTCGCGTTTCAAACAAGATTGGCATTTGCTTTTCTTGAGCACTCTTTTGATAGCTCATTAGGGTTCCGTAGTCAACAAGGAACCCTTATAGTTTCGCCATGTCCGTCCGTCCGTCCGTCCGTCCGTCCGTCCGTCCGTCCGTCTGTCCGCAGTTTAGCTCAGAGACGCACAGTACTAGAGAGCTGTAATTTGGTGTAAATATACGGATTTGTTGTGCCGAAAAAGTGGTAAAATAAAATCTAGTAAAATATTTTTTTTTAGGGTACCTCCAGTACTTACACGTAAAGTGAGGATTTTTTTTCTCGCGTACCCCTTAGTGTGGGGTATCATTAAATAGGTCTTTAAAAAATAATGATAGTTTCCATTAACAATTTTTTGATAAAAAAATTCGTTTGTGAAATATTAAGCTTTGAAGTGCTAAATTTTGCTCGATTCGAGTGTCCCCCCCCTCTACCAGCTAAACGGTTATGTTTGGGGGTGTGAAAAAATTCACAATAGTAGTACATATAACGAAGTTTAAAAGAAAATTATCATGACTAAGTAGGCTTTACAACTTTACGAGTAATAGTCGACCAACTTATAAAATGTACTTGATATCATATTTTCTTAAACAAAATGTATCGGAGACAACTGCAAATAGAAGTTTGTCAACTTTATTTTTACAGCTTTTATAGGTATGTTTTTTGGGGATGGGGTAGGTTTTTATCGTCAACTATTTTTAACTATACAAATACAAAAAATACAAAATAGTTTATTGTCTCAATAAGGTAAGTTTTACATGAGTCGTGTTTGGAGCCCACTTTTAGGCAAACAATGCCTGTATTAGAGGACTCCGCTCTTTCATACAATTATTATTGTTACATATAAACTATAAGGAATGCAGTGTAATGTGCGTGATGTGATGAGATGGGTGATATGTGGGGTGTGTGGTGAGGTATGTATGGGGTGTGAGGTGTGAGTTGGAGTGTTTGGTGTGTATTGTGATGTGGATTAAAATGTGAAGTTGGTATCTAGACTGTTTATTCCAGGAGTGCTTCGGTTTGTTCATAGGTTAGTGGCTTTATCCAATCTATTATACTTCTTTTACAGTCGCGATAACTTTTATTATATATGTAAACCTGTTTGTTAATTCGGTTATAAATTTGGGAAGAACGTTTATTAAATTGCTTGCATGCTAATTTAGTTTTTGTTTGGGGAACCAGGGCAACTATATCTTTCCTCCTTCTAGTGTTTTCTGTATACGGTATCGATTTGTGTTTTTTTAGTGCGGTTTGGGTTACGTACAATTTCCTTACAGTTAGTAAATCACTTAATTGATACAAGCTTGAAGTGGAAAATCTTTTGTTTTTAAAATACATTATTTTTATCAATGCACGCTGCGCGCGTTCTACATCTAAGAATTTTGTTTTTGCCGCCCCGCCCCATATGGGAATGCAATATAATAGTACAGACTGGGCCAGTGCTGTATAAACTTCATTTAAGAGGTTTCTGATCCTGTCTTTGGATATCATTACGTTAGTTGGAAGTACATGACGGAGGGTTTTGAATATCCAACAAAGTTTCCTTATTCTACCGGAAGTTTGCTCAATTTGTGGATACCAGGACAGGGCTTGGTCTATTATAACTCCAAGATATTTCGTTTTAGTAACCCTGTCAATGCAGGGGCAGTTACAGTTTGTGTTAGTTATGTCTCCACACGTGTGAATTTTTAAAAATAGTGTTTCACTGGGTTGCGTTCGTCTACTGGCTCTAAAACATATGTAGTTCGTCTTTTGGGTGTTTAGGGATAGCAAGTTTGTTTTTAGCCATTGGACTATCCGAGATATACCTCTCTCTGCAATATGTTTGACCTCATGCCAGGATGACCCAGAGAACACAATTGCAGTATCGTCTGCGTAGGAAAATACTTTAGCATTTTGTAGTTAACTAAATTCAAAAAAAGGAGGAGGTTCTAAATTCGTTGTAATCTTTTTTCTTATGTATTTTCCCCGATTTCTCAAAGACTCCTGGACTGATTTTAAAAATTCTTCTTTTTAAAATTAAATTCAGCGAATCAGTTTAGTTAGTTCGCATAAGTATTTTGATGGGCAACTACGGAACCCTACACTGTGCGTGGCCCGACACGCACTTGGCCGGTTTTTTTTTCAATTACAAACGCTTCTTATGTGGTCTACGCAATTTAAAATTTTAAGTTTGTCTTCTCTAAGATGGTATGACACTCTGGGTGTGAACTTTGAGTAGCACTTTATGGTTTCTTTTGTGTTTAAGTTCCGAGGCGGCAAGCTTTACAGCCCGAGAGGCTGAATTTTAAAATACACCACTGACCTACACCCATAAAAAAAGATAATTCAAAATGCTTTAAGGGGCGCCAAAATCCTTTTTTGCACACAGGCGCTAAAATCCTTTTTTGCACACAGGCGCCAGTAGTTCTTACGGGGGCCGTGGCGCTACGAAAATGCGCCGCCACGAGGTAGCTGCGCTATGATGATGCATGATGCGATACGAAGATGCGTAGCTGCGCTACGAAGATGCGCTGCTACAAGGTAGCTGCGCTATGAAGATGAGCCGTCACAAGGTAGCTGCGCAGCTCGAGCTATGCGATGTATCGATTGTATGGAAAACGACCAATAGCATGCATCCATAGCAAGCAGCGACGGCACGCAGCCACAGCACGCAGACATAGTACGCATCTTTTCATATAAAAACACATCTTAGTTGAATTCGTTTCCACCAGTGCTGTGCTATGTAAATATGATTGGTGGATATCAAACCGCAGCAACGTAGCATAGCGCATGTCTGGTGGAAAAGCAGCCTTAGGATTTTCACACAAAAATAAAATTTTGGGGGTTCCCCATACATAGAACTGAAACTCAAAAAAAAAACTCCAATTCCACATCGTGTGGCGTGGGGTACCTATGGATAGGTCTTTAAAAATGTCATGGAATTTACAAAAATATTTATTTTCTAAACTGAAGAGTTTGCGCGAGAGACACTTTCAAAGTGGTAAATTGTGGGGACACAATTTACCACTTTGAAAGTGTCTCTCACGCAAACTCTTCAGTTGTCCTGTAACTTCCAAAATAAGAGAATGACAAAACTGAAAAAAATATATAATTATGATGCGAACTTCCTGCGAAAACTGTTGAACGAGATCAAGTAATTCGAATTACTTGATCTAGTTCAACAAGTTACGAATTATCGTAAACCGCAATTTACCTTTTCACCACCAACTACTAGAACTTTTATATTATGTTACTTGCTTCTACACGGAACCCTTTATGTATGGGCGATATCGCCCTTGGCCGTTTCTTAAATAGCAGAATAAAGTTTTTTTTTTTTAGCGTGGTAAAATCATCAAATGAGTCCTCCAACCCCGGGCAGGGCGGTAGGGACTGTCAGACTTCTACTGACTAAAATCCACGGTGTCCTTCAATAGCCTGTTATGTTCCGGGGTCACGGTAAGGAAATAATCCCGCGTCTCCGGCAGGCTTTGGCCCTCTGAGAGGGGGGCCCCGTCATTATGCTGACGCTCTTTGAGGCGCGCGTGGGACACAACGCGCCGTCGACCCGGGAACAGAATAAAGTATTAAGAAAAAAAAATTAAAAGAATCGACTGTTAGGCGGTAGGTACGAAGTTCGCCGGGTCAGCTAGTTGTATAATAGAATATTCGTTTGAATTTGACAAGCCTTTTGTTCTAGTGGTTAGTGTTAGTGACCCTGACTGCTAAGCCGGAGGACGTGGGTTCGATTCCCACCCAGGACAAATGTTTGTGTGATGAGCACGATCATTTGTTCTGTGTCTGGGTGTAATTTATCTTTAACATTTATCGCTACCCCCACCGAATAATATAGTAATCGATAAATTCAAATTTTACAGGAAAAATAAAACAGTGGTTTTATTTTTATGTTTCAGAGCCCTACGTAATCACTGGCAACACACACTGGTAACACCCTTGTCTTGAGACACTGTGGGATTCTGACGAGAAGATATAAAAAAAAAATGAAAAAAAAAGTCGGGTAGACAGGACAGTGACAACAGCAATTTTTTTAGCTCCTGTTATTATAATTAAAATTAAATAGTTAATTTAAAATCAATGTCATAAAACCTTACCAAGTTCACAAGTTGACTTATCACCACTACATTTAATTAATTTCCACACCCTTGCGACTTCTGTAACATCACTGAACATCTTCATAATGGACAACACTGCACTACTTGCGAAAAGTATGGACGAGCTTGCTGAGTGGATGGACTCTCGGATGTCAGAGTTCGAGAGGAATCAGCAGGGAGCGGCTTCTGCAGGTACACCAACAGTGAAAGTCCTTTCGGCGGACTATCTCAGTTTTAAATCCACTGTGTTAACCACTCTGGGAATGTTGAGAACTCAGCTGGAATTGTTAGTCAATGGATTGGATCGCCTGGAAACACATTCCCGTAGAAAGGTCCTACTCCTTCATGGGGTTCCTGAGGTGGACGCTGAGGATGTCTCACAAAAGGTTCGCAACATAATATGTGACCAAATGAAGTTGTCGTCCGTCAGCGTAGATGCGATCGAGTTAAGTCATCGTTTGGGCGTTAAAAAGGACAGAAATCGCGATTTCTGTCCTTTTTAACAACTAGCTGACCCGGCGAACTTCGTACCTACCGCCTAACAGTCGATTCTTTTAATTTTTTTTTCTTAATACTTTATTCTGTTCCCGGGTCGACGGCGCGTTGTGTCCCACGCGCGCCTCAAAGAGCGTCAGCATAATGACGGGGCCCCCCTCTCAGAGGGCCAAAGCCTGCCGGAGACGCGGGATTATTTCCTTACCGTGACCCCGGAACATAACAGGCTATTGAAGGACACCGTGGATTTTAGTCAGTAGAAGTCTGACAGTCCCTACCGCCCTGCCCGGGGTTGGAGGACTCATTTGATGATTTTACCACGCTAAAAAAAAAAAAAAAACTTTATTCTGCTATTTAAGAAACGGCCAAGGGCGAGTTGGACTCGCCCATACATAAAAGGTTCCGTGTAGAAGCAAGTAACATAATATAAAAGTTCTAGTAGTTGGTGGTGAAAAGGTAAATTGCGGTTTACGATAATTCGTAACTTGTTGAACTAGATCAAGTAATTCGAATTACTTGATCTCGTTCAACAGTTTTCGCAGGAAGTTCGCATCATAATTATATATTTTTTTCAGTTTTGTCATTCTCTTATTTTGGAAGTTACAGGACAACTGAAGAGTATCTTTTTCTAAAATATATATAACAATTTATTCTTAACAATAATTATATATTTTTTCGTATTTTTTTTTTATTATTGAGGGCCCGGTTCATGCTTTAGATCTATGGGCACAAGCCATCCTTTTTTTTTTTATATTTTCATTTACCACAACTGCCACAAATATTTTCAAATTAAATTAATGTCTTTCGGAACGCAACTTTTTAGATGTTCTTAACGTTCCGTTGCACGAATTATGTTTTTGCACGCAATATTGTTTTTGATTCGCAGCTGTTTTTTTTTTTGTTTTGAATATTTAGTGTTCAGTAAGTTGATTGCTGTATATTTTTTTTTTTTTACTTTAGATAATGTGATTTCGATAATCTATTTCAGTCAACTTGTAGCTGGTAGGTTTAGTCAAAGGTATTTATTTAGGTTTTTTTTTTTTGTTTTGTCTAAAAGTATAAACTAGATATTTATAAATATTTATTTATATGTTATTAAACGAATATTTTTCTTGCTCGTCCTCTGATGACGAATATATCAGTGCTAAAAGTGAATCTAGCTCTTCTCTTACCGACTCAGAGCCTTTAGGAGAAAAACTGTCTTCTGTTTTTCAGTGTAGCTCAAAATTCCTATCCTTAGTGCACATTAATGCACAGAGCGTTCCAGCTCATTACAACGATCTTCTCACATCCTTTAGTAACACGTTAGTTGATGCAATTTTAATTTCAGTAACTTGGCTCAAGCCTTCTCTTCCTTCCACATCTTTTGGACTGCCAGGTTTTCGGCTCTTTCGTAATGACCGTGTTGGCGCGGGTGGCGGCGGGGTTGGTATTTACCTGCGCGGTGACATCCCTGCTGCACTAATTAGTCATTCTCCCTCTCAATATTCTGGATCTCTTGAATATCTCTTCCTGGAAATCATCCTAAACCACAAAAAAGTTTTACTTGGTGTCGTATATAGTCCAAATGATAAGGTGGTGTACTTCCCCACGTTAGAGTCCATTCTGGAACAGTTTGGTACACTTTATGAACATGTCATAATTATGGGTGACCTAAATACTTGTATTTTGAAGGATGATTCCAGGTCTCAAAAGCTTCTTTCTTTAACCTCTTCTTTAAATTTACACGTTCTCCCACTTTCACCAACACATCATCTTCCAAATTGCAGGCCATCATTGCTCGACGTTATGATCGTCTCCAAGCTGGATTCAGTCATCACGCACGGACAAATGGTGGCCCCTTTCTCGTATCACGATTTAATTTTTCTTGCGTATAAAGTGATCTTAGGAGGATTACTTTTGATCTTAGGAGGTACCTAAAGCGCTATATTCACGATCCAGCACGGCTGTACAGCAGCTCAAGGTCGCGTTGCTGGACGTAGCAAAAACACCGTGAATAGGCTTGACGTACGTCAAGGCTGGATCCAGCACGGCTGTACGTCAAGCCTATTCACGGTGTTTTTGCTACGTCCAGCAACGCGACCTTGAGCTGCTGTACAGCCGTGCTGGATCGTGAATATAGCGCTTAAGATCAAAAGTAAAGTCATTTTCCATATATCTTCAGTCTAGTGACTAGAGCAGACGTGCTTTCGGTTTTCGCTCAGTAAATTAAGTTTGGTGCCATTCGAAATTGTGCCCTATCTCCAACGTTTTAAATATCATAAGTGATTCCTAAGTGCCTTCTAATTATTAAAAATATTCCACTCACGGCCGAGTGACATTGCGCGTGCGGCCCCCCTCACACCCTCGGGGAAACAGTGCGGAGTATATTTTTTTACTCGCTCATCGTGCGTCGTGCAGCGGCGTACTTTCACATTGTACGCGTGCGGCCCTCTTCACCCCCTCGAGGAAACAGAATAGCCGATATTTTTATCTCGCTCATTGAAGAAAACCGGTTCGCTAACAAGGAAGGATTAATCAGCTGAGCGCAATACAATCGATTTTACATACCTTACTCGGTACTGTTAATTTGCTGCATTTAGATAAACAATGGCGCTCTCTCCGAAAAGGAGTAAATGCCAATCGGTTCCAGACCTATACTCAGGCGAAGATGCTGACCCCAATGTTACGCAAAGAAATATCAAGAGAAAACAGCCTGACTGCGAGCTGACTTTGGCTATAACCGCCTTATCGGAGGAATTCAAGAAGTCAATGAATGCTCTGCGTGTCGACATACATCACCAGTTTGCGAATATAAACACGAACATAAGCAATCTTAGAGACGAATTCAATAATTTATCATGTACCTCCTCTCAAATTCAAAATGATTTGAGGGAATTACGTTCTGAATTCTTTGATACCAAAAGGGATATATCAGCATTGGATGTAAAACACGAGGAGTTATCGATAGTCGTGACGGAATTGAAGTCTTCAGTCAATTTTAACTCTTCTAATATTGTTGATAACACGAAACGTATCGCGCAAATGGAGTCAAGGATTAATGTCTGTGCTTCTGAAACCATATCCCTACTGGAAAATAAATTGGATCGACTAGAACAACATGCTAGACAGTGCAATATTGAAATAGGAAACTTGCCTGAAAAACGTGGTGAAAATTTAGTTGCACTCCTGGAATCAATTGCGTCAGCAATCAATACACCTCTGACGCATAGGGATATAGTGGCTATTCACCGTGTTCCACATGCACATACACAAAATTCGCGCCCAAAAAACATCATAGTAAAGTTGAGTTCCCGGTTGCTTCGCGATAACATGCTAAGCGCTTATCGTCTGTCTAAAGGCGTCACGTCGGATCGTATTGGTCTTGCTGGTACTCAGTGTCGTGTTTACATGAACGAACACCTTACACTTCGCAATAAGGAGTTATTTCGCAAAAGTCGTGACGCTGCCAAAACACATAATTTCAAGTACATTTGGGTCCGTAATGCTACTGTTTTGGTCAAGCAAACTGATGACTCACCTACCTTTGCGATCCGCTCAGAGGATGACATTTATAAAAATATTAAGGCTAGCTATTCTTCCAATGAAACAGTTGTAAATAACAATATTAACTCATCTTAATCTGTATTGTCTTTTTCACCTTCTAGTTATAAAATATAAGCTGTCAGTTGTTGTTATGATATGTTTGGCTATGGTCAGAACTTATGTTTCTCCCGTGATTTTAAAACACTGTTTACAATGCGAAACTATCTTATTCTATAGTAGTATTACATATTATTATATTGCATTCCTAGCGCCGATCCTAATATTGTTGATGGTTATTATGGTAAATTATTTCGATCGTTTCTGCTTCTTGTTTACATTTCTTGTTAATTTGATGGAAAAGTACCGAGTAAATTACAAGCGTTGGCTTGTTTTACTTAAAAAACATGTTAGTCTCACAAATACTTTATTGGTTTATTTTATTATACCCTCTCTCTTTGAAAATGGCGAATAATAATCTCTCCGTATATTATCAGAACTGTCGAGGAATTAGGACTAAACTAAATACCCTATATTTAAATATATTGTCGCATACATATGACGTCATAATCCTGACTGAGACCTGGTTGATACCTGGAATATCCGATTGTGAATTTATTGATCACCGATATTTGGTGTTTAGATGTGATCGCGACCGGGTACTCACCAATAAAAAGGATGGCGGTGGCGTCTTAATAGCTGTATCTAAAGAACTGAACCCGGTCTTTCTTTCATTCTCGCCCCCCCTAAAGCTACCCGAGCATGTCTTAGTGAAAATCGGCGGCAACAATAATAATTATCACCTAATATGCGCCACCTACATACCTCCAAGCGCGGGCGATGATGCATATATAACTTTTCTTAACCCTCGACCCGTCGCACTATGGAAAATGGTAGAACAAGCGCATATCAAAAATGCTTTTTACGAATATCATAGTTTGCCAAATATGGCTATTTTATTAGGTTCTCTAATAGTCAAATTATAATATTCATAAGGATTTTTTTTCTTAATACGCGAAATTATATTTTTTTTCATAGATAGAAATGCATAGAAGACAGAAGTGCCAATCTCAAGTCTTTGCGTATACATGTTTCAATACCATATTGTGAAAAAAATACTTGGTACAGACATGCAGTATTATACATTTTTAGAAAGGTTATTTTATGCTTTTAACGATACAGCTTAATGATTTTAAAAGTAAAGAAAAATATTTCAGTAAAGTACTAAAAAAGTGACATACCTTTTTTTTCACTTATATTTATTTTTGTCGAAGGTTTTCAGTGTTACCCACGTCTGCCCACGCGCTACTTTTTGTATTGACTAATAGTCTAACTATTCATAAATAGAATGCAAAACAAATCAGCTGCGGATATTTGCGGTTTTAGAAGATATGAGAAAAAAACTGATAGAAGTCAGAACGTGAAAATTGGTATCTTTTGCGGTTTACGGACTATGGGCTTTACCTGAGTACACAGAAGCTTATCTTGTCGAAGAATTAAGAACTGTTGACACTCAAAAGATATAAGAAATCTCAAGTAAGTGGAACGACTCAGACCAGACGAAGATTTTTTCCGATACGGATCCATTGAGTGTTTTTATAGATTTGGTCCTTATAGATACTCCATTTGGTTCCACATGCACGATATGTGGGGCTACTCCACAGCTAATGAATGACCTATCGAAAGTAACTGCCAGACACGAAAACGAAAACGCCTACCAATACGGATTGTCCACCTTACATGCTTAGATTCGCTGCATGGAAATGATATTGCATATTTCCTATAATCTTTTGTTTAAGACTTGGTCTGTTTCAACTTAGGAAAATAAGAGATTAAAAAAAGATAAGAAAGAACTTATTCAAAAGCGTTTCAGGGAGGAGTTGGGATTAATCGTCGACAAACCTCGGCAATATGAACGGAAGTTTGCGGGAATACGAACGTTGCCAATACCGCACGAAGATTCTTCTATAATAGCACTGGCTCATCGGAATAATCAGGTGTAGATGAGGCATATTGACTAAACGCCTATACACTATCTTGCAAGTTCTTTCTTCTGGAATGATGATCGACCCTGAAAATTTTGGCTGCTTCCTATTGGACAGCTATCGGAAGACGCACAAGAGTCTCACAACAAAGGTTACAGAAGCTTACGACTTCATCATGCAAGAAAATGTTCCTGATCAGCTACAAATGAAGATATCTTTAAAACGCTTTTATACTCGTCAGATCCATATATAAATGCCATCTCGAGCCCATTTCGAGCAACTAATTAGTTAGTTTACCATTTTTTTGTAAATAATTAAATTAATTTAAGATTTCCTGGTTTTCCTTTCATTTAATTTATCATGTTTGTTAGAGAGATTTCATCCTTATAATTGACCCTAACGATCAATACAATAAAAGTACAGGGTATAATTTTTTCAGATTTTAGCCGGTTCGATTCCCGGGTGTGGTAGAAGAGAATTTTCGAAAATCTTTGAATTTAGTTTGCTTTCTATTCAAAAATAAAGGAATGTTTCCTTTGAGTAAAATTTTCTATCTGCAGTAAGTATTAAGAGTACTTTCCCTCCAGGTGGCATTACAAAATTTCACTCTGTATGTGTATTTGTATATATTTTGTTTACTTTGCTTGTTGTTATTAACCATGGTTTAATCTTTTTAGTCATTATAAACTTGTATTCCACTTGAAATAAATTGTTAACTATTTTTTTTCGTGATTTTCCCCATTTCTTTCATTTTATTCAAAAAAACATACATAGATATACAAGAAAACACTATAAACTACACATCATTCGAATCTCCAAACCTTACTGCATATTTGTGCCAAATTTCATCACGATAGGACAAAAATTCATGAAGTTACAGATTTTTGATCCGATACCGACCTATATTTTCCATAGTGCGTCGCGTGGGGTCTTTCAAAGCCCAGGGTTTAGAAAATTGGAAAATAAATAGACTTAGAATACGTTTTCGGATCTCTTACTTTAGGTACCCTCCTAAAAAGGATTACACTTCACCCTCCCACCATAAAAATTAAGCATGCGCGTGCGCCCTTCGAGGTATGGACGTGTATTTCTACACAAGGCTCTCAGGGACCCCACGCGACGACTGGCGTAAGTAAATTTTTACTAGTGACTTAATAGTTTTTTTTTCTGATAATTTTTATTTTGATATATTTTGGTTCCAGGATATTTGTTATATGAGTAAAAATGGATAATAGACAAATTTATCGTATTTTAAGTTGGTTGGAAGAAGATGCGGAGGTTGTTGGTGTTGAACAGTGTGATGAAGAAAATGTTGATTATCCGGATGAAGTTAGTGAAAAAGACATGGAGTCAAAACTGGAATACAAAGAAAATGATCATTGTGAATAAATTACTCCATTAGTATCGTCCATAACATCCCATGAAACTCATACCAGAGCTATGTTCACTGATAGTGTCCAAAGAAATGGTTAGGGTTACTTAGACATGAAAAGTATATATATTTTTTCATTATTTTTAGCTGATATAGGGTTGATTATCATCTTTAGTTCATTGATCACAAATAATTATATAAAAGAAAGAAGTTGTCCCCTGTTTTTTATTTTTAAGATAATTTTAAGATGACTCAGTAAAAATGTAAGAAAAAAATGTTATTTCTAATACTTTGATGTTTTTTTAATAGAAACAAATGTCTGATTTGCGATATCTTTTGTTTTTTAGTTCAATGAAGTCCTATCCAAATGCGAAACGCCAAAATAATGTCAATAATTAATGTTACAATACTAATTGGTTGATATTTATTTTTGGGGTCTCTGAAGACCCCACGCGACGGATCACGTAATAAAAAAGGCGCGACGGGTGGAGGGTTAATTCTCTGTCAAATTTGTGCGATGACCCTCACATAGAAAATATTATTTTAGCAGGTGACTTCAACTTGCCTTTAATTAAGTGGATAAAAAAAGCATCATACATGGAATATGCTACAAATACCAATTTTACGAATGTTCATCGCTATTTATTTAATTTCTGTTCTCAACTAGCTCTGAAACAGTACAACCATTTATTCAACTCTGTTGGTCGCATATTAGACTTATTCTTTTGTAACTCCCATACGGTAACGTTTACTCCCAATACGACTCTTTTACCCGTTGACATGTACCATCCTGCTTTCTATGTTCATGCTTCTTTCACATACCCTACACATATCTCTAAATGTACCGTTTCCAACAAATTAAATTATTACAAAGCGAACTATCAGAATATAAATACTGATTTGGGTAACCTTGATTGGGATTGCCTTCTTGATAATTTAACGCCTGATGAAAGTGTTTCTACTTTATATGAAAAACTTTATGAAGTTATACGTTCACATACACCAGTTTGTAAACCTAAAAATCCAAATTTCCCAATTTGGTTTTCCAAGTCACTTTTAAGTATCTTTAAAAGTAAAGCTCGTGCTTGGGTTAGGTGGAAGAAGCATAAAAATATAAGCGATTATGAGGTATTTTCCACTAGTAGAACAAAATTTAAAAGAGAAGCTAGCCGATGTTATAATAACTACATTAAAGCTGTTGAAGACAGTGTAGCTACCAATATTAAGTCCTTTTGGAGATATGTAGCCAGCCGCAAAACCACTAATAAAATACCATCGACGGTCCATTTAAATCAAATTTCATCCAATGACCCTGTCACTACTTGTAACTTGTTTGCTACATTCTTCAGCTCTGTATATGAGCCCTCAACTTTTGACAACGCATCTTGGGAACCTCCTACCAGCAGTGCTGACAATGATATCAATTTATGTCAGCTGCATCTGTCTATTGATGCTATTCGTAGAGAATTAAAAGCGCTTGATTCGTCTAAGGGTCCGGGTCCGGATGGGATTCCTCCAATTTTTCTAAAAAACACGTGTGATACACTTTGCTATCCCTTATTTATCGTATATAATAAATGCTTATCTTGCGGTGTCTTTCCAGATGTTTGGAAACATGCAAATATTGTGCCAGTTCACAAAAGTGGATCCAAGCATGACGTAACAACTTATCGACCTATCTCTATACTGTCTGCCTTTTCCAAACTCTTTGAGAGGCTTATACATAACGAGGTATATCCGGTTATTCACAGTGTCCTTATTAATGAACAGCACGGTTTTGTTAAGGATAGATCTTGTATAAGTAATCTCCTTATTTTTACATCCCATCTTTTCGAAAACATTGATGATAGACAGCAAATAGATGCGATCTTTACTGATTTTCAAAAAGCGTTTGATAAAATTGATCATAAACTACTACTGAGTAAAATTGCTTATAACGGAATCAGAGGCGACTTATTGCGGTGGTTTACATCTTACATAACTAACAGAACTCAGAAAGTAGTGATTGATGGCTTCGAATCCAGCTCTATTCAAGTAACTTCTGGTGTCCCTCAAGGTTCCATTCTAGGTCCCTTATTATTTATCCTGTTTATAAATGATATCGGAAACTGTTTTCAAAATTCAAAATTTCTACTATACGCGGATGACTTGAAGGTTTACAAAAAAAATTCTAATATACAAGATTGTAAAGATTTTCAGCAAGATCTACACCGTTTCTCGAATTATTGTTCAGCGAATAAGCTTTATCTTAGTCTTCCCAAGTGTCACGCTATAGCGTTTACTAAAAAGAAAAACAAAACTGAATTTAACTACTGCCTAGCTAATACAGTTATGGATAAAGTTACTTCTATCCGTGATCTTGAGGTTCAGCTGGATTCGAAGCTTCATCTAGATAGTCATATTGATAAAATAATTAATAAAGCTTACCAAATGTTTGGTTTTGTAATGAGAGCATCTAGGGAATTTCATCGCCCCTCTACTTTTTTGCATCTATACAAATCCATAATTAGACCACAACTGGAGTTTGCAGTACCTGTATGGAACCCTCTATACAAAAAATACAACGAATCTTTAGAGTTGGTACAGCGTAAATTCCTTCGTGCTGTAAATTACAGATGTTTTCGGAAAAAAGTCTCTTACCCCTTACTTCTTAATAAATACGATCTCCTAACCTTGCAGTCTAGACGGAAGCTCCTTGATGTCATGACTTTGTTTAATGTGTGCCGCAATAGATTTGATTGTCCTTATCTGGTAAAGAAACTAAGTTACCTTGTTCCTCGAACAGTGCTTGTACGTGAGGTTCGCACGCGACGCTTGTTTGCTACTAGCAGCTGTAAATCTAACGCTGGCTCGCGCTCACCTCTTCACCGCCTCGTTGAGACTTACAATAATGAGTTTACCTCAGTCGACATACTTTTCCTAAGTAAAAACACATTTAGGAAACAGATTCGTGCTATTCTTAAGGATCGGCAGTCTACCTTGTGATGTGATAATATGCTTTATGGTTTATATGACACACATTCTTTATCACATGTATTGTTTTATATCAGGTTCTAATACATATATCATATTCTATATGTACATGTAATTTTGCATATAAATGTATTCCTTATGTCTGGTTGATGGAATTGTATACTGTGCAAAGTGCTTAGGATGATGGTTTTGTTTTTATTTTTTATTATTATTTTTTATTTTGGTTTGTATCAGACTTAATTGTTTATGAATCTAAATATAGTTATTAAAGTACGTCTCTTTAGTCTATTTAAAGTAATCCGTGGAAAACGTAGTGGGTAGCATATTTATCATAGTTTATTTGTAATCCTAGTATATTGTATCCATGTAATATGTTACTGTTTGTTTTTCCTTAATAAATAAATAAATAAACGTAATTTTCGTGATATGGACCTGGACCGTTTGAGAGAAGATGCAGAGAGCATCGACTGGTCGCCGCTATTGACAGCGGATGATGTTGATGCCAAAGTTTCTGCATTTAATTTAATTATCACCAATCTATTCGATGCTCATGCACCAGTTAGACCTGTTCGTGTGAAGCATGCTCCTGCTCCCTGGCTGACTCCTAATATTAAGAAGGCTATGGCAAAAAGGGATAAAGCTAAGTGCAAACTTAAGAAGGATCCTTCGGACGATAATGTAACAGCATATAAAAAATTTCGTAACATCTGCAACAGACTGTGTAGGGATGCAAAACGTCGTTACATTCACTCAAATTTGGAAAATCTTTCTCAAGCTCTATCCTGGAGATTCTTAAAGTCATTAGGTGTGGGCAAGGCCATGGATGCTACTAATGGTACCATGGATCTAAATGCTCTGAACAAACACTTCACTACCCCCCCTGTTTCATTAGATGCATTTACAAAAACATCTTCTCTTTCTTACCTTTCTAGCCTTGACCCACCTGACTGCACTCAATTTACATTCCATCCAGTCACGGAAGACAATGTTAAGAAGAGTATCTGTTCAACCTTGAACATGGTCACTAGCAACAGCAGTGCAGCGTCAGCGACATACATTCGCTCCGCGCACCGGCAACACCGACACACCGTCAGCGCTAAGAAGTGACCTACTAGATCTTCGCCTCATCGGCTCAATACACATACAACACACATGTAAATAGGCATCAATGTGTATTGAGCCCAAAATCTGTATATAATAAAAATAATAACCATAATAAATTAGTCATCAAGTTGGAGCCGAGTTTGATTCATCTTCCGTTACTCCCTCACTGTGGCCAAGACACCCTTAGCCGTAATCAATCCTATGAGTCTGTGGGATTGGCAGTGAAAATCATTTCCTGTGTACATTGCACTTCGTACACAAACCTTATTCCTACCCAAATTCCGTCTGTTACCGTAGGTCTCCTTGTAACAGACTTCCCTCTGGTAAATTGGTATGGTTTGTATGGTAGGTTAGGGAACTAGGGTAATTAGGTTGCTAGGGTATCGCGATTGGGCTAGGTCGGGTCAGTAGAGTCTTAGGTAGTTCAAAGTACCAAACTCAATTGGTTTGCACGTAGCCACACTGTGCGCATTAGGAATAACGGACGTAACAAGCCTTAGTCCCGGTGCGTACATTTTGGTCCTTCGAGCATTTTAGGGAAACCGGAATAAATTAATTAATATTGGTATTTTATATCGGTATTTCTTTTAAATAATACTTAAAATCAAAATTTTTAAAAAAATCTTGTTTTTGTCCAAAACAAATACTGAATGACTAACGTTTAAACGCGGTTAAAACTAGCGTACATAAATAAAACTTTGTGTGTGGTAGGTAAGTGACTGACATACTTTACACAATTGCACAATAAGCAGATCGGAAATCGGCACGAACAAGAGAGTTCACCGATATTCTTAAGAAGCGAATATAATATAGTATTCAAAAAGCAATTAGGTAACGTCTAAACGTATAGGACTAGTAAGGAAAATAAAAGGAAAATGGACATACAAGAGATAAATGAACTTATTAGAAGTCAGGAAGCAGATTATAATGAAATAAGACAAATATTCACCAACGTCAAAAAAGACTCAGCATCAAGAAAAACCCAAAAATATATCACGGAAAGAAGAACTCGGCTTACAGAAATATTTACTAGAACAACCAGAAACCATACACGGCTTCAAGAGCAAGATGTGTTGCGTGATCACAAATATATCACTACCAACTACTTTGGCTCAATTAATACACAGTATACACAGGCAATTGAATACCTGTTAATGTGTGAGAATCGACTACAGGTAGTAAACCAACTATATGAACCAAAAGATTTAGAAACGGAAGAAGTAGAAAGCGTTAGTTCACCCAAACTATTTATTCAACTATTTCGGGTTAATCAAATTCAGAAGAAATTACAGGCGGCAGTTCAATCGGTAACTGAAGAAAAAGCGAGTTGGTATTTAGAGTCGTTGATTTCCACTTTGCAAAAACAGTGGCAAGAAATTGAAGAAACACATTTACTAATCTTATTGGAAAATAGTACACTGGAACACAGCTATTTCCAAGAGAATATGTTTGAGAAAACTCAAATAGAATTTGATCTTGTGATGGAAAAATTATTAACAAAAATAGGACAGAATTCTAGTCACACCGTCAATAAAACATCGGTCAAATTACCAAAAATAATCATTCCTACGTTTAGCGGAAGTTATGAGTCATGGAATTCATTTTATGACTTATTCTTGAAAATAGTACACGAAGACAGATCGTTAAGTGACACAGAAAAAATGCAGTACTTAAAAACACATGTGCGAGGTGACGCCGCTAAGCTGATCAAGCACTTAACCGTGTGTGACGCTAGTTATATAACAGCGTGGAGTCTGCTGACAAGGCGGTACAAAAATGAAAGAATGATTGTTACTAAGCATATTGATAATATTCTGAGTATGTCGAAAATAAAGAAAAGCAATGCGTCAAACTTAAGAAATCTACATGACACTATCAACGAAAACCTAGAAGCGCTGAAAAGTCAAAATATCAACATTTCGACTTGGGACCCGATTTTGACAAGAATACTCAGTAGAATATGGGACTCAGAAACTGATGAAAAATATGAACAGCAATTAGAAGAGCCCAACAAGATGCAGGAATTTTCGGCTATGATGCAATTTTTAGAAAAAAGGTTCAAGTGTCTCGAAACCTCAAACACTTGGAAGGAAGAATTATCTACTCACAGGTCGCGTTATGAATCATCAAATTCAACAACAAAACAAACGGATAATCAGAGTTGCTGGTTTTGCCAAAGTCACGAACACGGCATTTATCAGTGTGCTAGTTTTAAAAAGTTATCGGTGCAAGATCGCAATAAAATTGTATACGAAAAACAGATGTGCAAGAATTGTTTAACTCATGAAACGTCGATAAAATGTCACAGCAATAAAAGTTGCGGATATTGTGGGAAAAGAGGTCATCATTCCTATCTACACCACATCAATAATAAAAGTACAAGCGCAAAGAGTGAATCAAACAAGGACGTCTTGTCAACTTCAGATAAAAATAAAACCATGACGAAAACGGTGTCTAATATGTCTACTATAAACAAAACAAATATACCAAAAACCACGTTACTAGCGACAGCCTTAATAAAAATTCATTCGTCGGATGGGACACCGCATTTACTAAGGGTCCTGTGTGATCAAGGTTCAGAAGCATCATTCTGCACAGAAGAGGTGGCCCAACTGTTGTCCTACCCACGTATTAAAATACATACGGAAGTAATCGGGATTGCTGACGAGAAACCTAAAACATCAAAGAACTCTATCAATGTTACGCTGCAACCAAGATTTCCAAGTGAATACAGGTTACCAGTCACACTTATAATACTACCAAAACTAACTGGCTGTTTACCAGAGAAAAATGTACCAGAACTAAAATCAGATTATTTGCAAAACAAACTGATTGCCGATCCAACTTACTATAAAAAAGGGCCAATAAATATAATATTGGGGGCTCAAGAATATAGCAATTTACTGCTAAATGGGCTATACAAGATTCAAGACGGAATAATCGCTCAAAATACCGAGTTTGGGTGGATTTTGTCCGGTATTTGCGGCACCACTACTAACACTAATACAGTGATAAGTATGATGACACGTACTACAGAAGCACAACAATTGAACAAGTTTTGGGAGTTTAATTAGAGAGAAATTCCTGAAAAATACCAATTATCCAACGAGGATCGGGCATGTGAAAATTATTACCAAAAAACTACTATCAGAAATCCAGATGGAACCTATACAGTAAAACTCCCATTCAAGAATCACAACGTAGATTATGGGAACTCGCGCAAAAAAGCAGTTGCAAGACTAATACAATTAGAACGAAAGTTCGACAAAGATAAGGAGTTACAGCAAAAGTACCAAGAGTTTCTCAATGAGTACCTAGAAATGGGCCATATGAGAAAAGTTATTAGTACTGACTATTACCAGGGGAAATATTATATACCACATCAACCAGTAATCAAAGAAGATTCAATAACTACTAAACTACGAGTAGTGTTTGATGCGTCGAGCAAGTCAAATACTTACATAAGCCTAAATGAAAATTTGTTTACGGGACCTAGATTACAACAGGATTTACCGGTGATACTATTGCGTTGGCGTAAACACAAAGTAGCATTTATGGCGGATATCGAAAAATGTATCGATACATAAAGGTAAACGAACAAGACTTCAAATATCAAAGAATATTATGGAGAAAGTCTCCGAAACATAAGATCGACGAATACGAGTTAACCACTGTGACGTATGGAACAGCAGCTGCCCCATACTTAGCAATTAAGACGTTGCAACAACTTGCTATTGATGAGAAATCGAACTACCCAATAGCCAGCCAAAGAACTCTTCAGGATTTCTACGTAGACGATATTTTATCAGGAGATACTAATGTTGAGACAGCGAAAAAATTACAAGAAAACTTAATAAACATGCTACGTAAAGGCGGGTTTAAGTTACGAAAATGGTCGTCTAATAGTACTGAATTGTTAGAAAACATACCTAATGAAAGCAAAGACGACAAGGTGATGAAACTACCGCTGGACGAAACTAGAAAATCCTTAGGGGTATTATGGTCACCATTAGATGATAGTTTTTGGTTTCAAATTACTATTAATAAAAATGAAAAACCAACAAAACGGTTCATTTTATCGGAAATTGCCAAGATATTTGATCCACTGGGATGGTTAGCACCAGTCGTCATTAATATGAAACTCATGATTCAAGAACTTTGGACAAATGGCACTGAGTGGGATCAGCCCGTAGATGAAGCTATTAGAACAAGATGGATTGAACTACAAAACCAACTTAAGGCAATTGAGAAAATTTCCATTCCAAGATGGTGTTGTTTTTCAAGCAATTCCAAAGTCGAGCTACATGGGTACAGTGATGCTTCAGAAAAAGCTTACGGTGCAGTAATATATTGTCGGATACACAATAGTAACAAATATGACGTAACCCTGTTACAAGCTAAGTCAAAGGTAGCGCCAAAAAAACAAAAAACTACACTACCGAAACTAGAGTTATGTGCTGCAGAATTATTAACCCAACTGATGGAGAAAGTTATAACTGGACTTGAAATGGAAGTAGCTAATATTTATTGTTGGACTGACTCAATGATTACTCTCGGCTGGATTAAAGGTGAAGCTGACCGATGGAAAACCTTCGTCGCCAACAGAGTATCCGAAATACAAAAAAAATTACCACAAGCAAAATGGAATTATGTAAAAACAATACAAAATCCAGCAGACCTAATAACAAGAGGTATTGCACCAAATAAATTACAAAACTCGTCTCTGTGGTGGAATGGACCAGAGTGGTTGAAAAGTGATAACATTCCGTGTACAAGAACTATACCAGAGATTTGCGAGGAGATTAAACGATGTTATCATATAACCATTATACCGAAAAACGATATTTGGTTAAGGTTCTCTAGCTTCCAAAGGATGATACGAGTGCTATCATATTGCTACAGACTCGTGAATAAACAAGAATACAAAAAACCGTTAAGTTGTATGGAAATAAACTTGACAACTAATAAGGTCCTCGTCATATTCCAACGAGAAGTATTTGCTGAGGAGTACAAAACTATTAAAGCCAGACAATCATTAAAGAAAGGAAACAGGTTATCATGTCTTGATCCATTTATTGATGATGAGGGATTACTGCGAGTAGGAGGAAGACTTCAGAACTCAAGACTACCATATGATCAAAAGCACCCAATTCTGTTACCTCATGACCATCATATTACAGTAACTATAGTTCATGACGCACATATATCCACGTTGCATGGAGGCAACAATTTAACCCTAACGTATATACGACAGAAATATTGGATACTAGGAGGAAAACGAGCAGTCAAAAGTACCATTAGAAAATGTGTTAAGTGTACTAGATACAGATCAGCTACCACTTCACAAAAAATGGGCTCATTACCAAAACCAAGAGTGACGGAGTCATACCCATTCAGTCATTCAGGCGTGGATTACGCTGGACCAATATCAGTGAGAACAATGAAAGGAAGGGGTCATAAATCTTACAAGGGATACATTGCGATTTTTGTGTGTCTTTCTACGAAAGCAGTGCATTTGGAGTTAGTAGGCGATTTATCAACAGAAACGTTTATAGCAGCACTACGAAGGTTTATGGCACGCAGAGGTCCAGTATCACACATGTACAGTGACAACGCGACGAATTTCGTAGGCACTGCCAATTATTTATACAAAGAAATGTTAGACATAACTCAGTCTGACGACTTTCAAAACACGATGACCAAGATTGGAACACAATGGCACTTTATTCCTCCTTCATCTCCCCACTTCGGAGGGATTTGGGAAGCAGGAGTAAAATCCATGAAACACCATTTGCGTAGAGTGATAGGTGAGCAGACACTCACTTATGAAGAAATGAGCACGTTTTTGCAACAAATTGAAGCGTGTTTAAACACAAGACCTCTATGTGCACTAAGTGAAGATATAAACGACAATGTCGTGTTAACACCTAGTCACTTCTTGATAGGAAGAGAAGCAGTAGGAGTACCAGACCCACTAATGGAAATTAATACAGATCATATAAACAGATGGAAACAGATCCAAAGAATGAAAAAGGACTTCTGGAAAAGCTGGACTAAAGATTATTTACACCAACTACAACAAAGGTACAAATGGAAAACTAACCAAGATAACTTGACAGTTGGAAGCTTAGTAATCATAAAAGACGAAAAAGTGTCTCCCAGCAAATGGCCGCTTGCAAAAATAAAAGAGTTACACACGGGGAACGACGGTTTATCACGAGTAGCGACACTTCAAAAATCATCAGGAACAACTCAAAAACGGTCAATCCATACATTAATACCATTGCCAATCGAAACGAGTACGAGGAGTAGTAGTAATAGTAGTGAATCAATGCATACAGTACAGACAAATACCGCAACAATCCGAAGAAATTATAAAACTAAACACATCAAACGATGTAATACAATATCCAAATGGCTCGCGTTGCTCATGATCATGTTACAAATAATGGGGTCAGTGGAATCGACCACAACGACATACTCCCTAAAAAAGATACCACCAGGATTATATGTTGAACAAATCGGCACAGCAAGCATCGATAGAGGAATTTTTAGGATAGAAATAAATTATAAAAAACAACACCTAGAGCAAGAGGTTGTCAAAATGAAAAGAATGACGTCATAATTTAGTCAACTATGTACAAATGCCCAAAAAATAACAAATCCTACATTTTGCAAGCAATTACACCACCATTTGTTAGAAAAAGAAGCAAAGTTCGAGCGGACTAAAGAATATTTGACAGAAGTGAGCCAAACTAGGAAGAAAAGGGGCATATTGGGACAATTATTAACATCTGTTTTCGGGGTGAACGATGAAGCATACCGAGATATAGAGACACTAAATTTAAACCAAAAAAAGTTAATTGAGGCGGCCAACCACCAAACCAAATTTATGATATCAACAATATCACAAGTCAACAAAACTGAAGAAAGAATAGAACAAAAACTAATAGGATTCCAAACTAAATTAAACCAAGTTATAAATTACTTGGAGAGTTACAACAATTGGTTCAGTAAAGTCGACCATAACAGTGTAAATATACGTGTTATGCAGACTTACCAATTAGCATATAATTACATGGAAGAAATCATGGATTACTATAACGGACTAGTAGAAATATACTTGACCAAGGCAACAGTTTACAGTGTATTGACACCTAAGAACGTTAGTGACCTGATATCATCAGCAAACAGAAAATTACCATCAAACTTAAGAATCGTGCAACAACAATTAATGGATACCAAGATATCTGAAAACAAAACGCATATAAAAGTCTACTCCTATTTTCCTATACAAGAGATAACTAGATACACGTTAATGTATATAACACCAGTCCCAAAGATAAACTCGGATAAATCTGCCCAAAGTCTAGACATACATAAAACTTACATAGGGTTAGATTACAACAACGAACTGTATTTTGACTTGAACTATGACGAGTTCAAACGTTGTTTAGAATGGACCAATCATTTTATTTGCTTTCCTGGGGCCGTGAAAAACATGCAATTAAATGAAAATTGCATTGTAAATCAACTATTCAAAAACCAGACACAAAAGACATGTCCTACCAAAACGTTTAAGTTATCTAATATAATAATATGGAAGCAACTTCACATGCCAAACACTTGGTTATTCATTGTAAGAGATCGGGTTACGACTTCAATCATTTGTGATGGACAAAGAGAAGAAATTGAGCTCCAAAATGTTGGTGTAATACGCATTGCAGATAACTGTGTTATTAAAACAACTAATAACATATTAACTGCCAAACGAATTGTTTCAGTACCGATTGTAACATCATATTCAAAACAAATAGACTTTCCTGGCAATCCGCTCATGCTGTCTAAATCTGTGCTAAACATTTCCAAAGAAGAAGTTATAGAGAACTCAAAGGAAATTTTTCAGCATTTAATTAATAAAGAAAATGCGTTACAAACTGAATTAGATAGTACAGTTTGGAGTCAAATTAGTTCTCACACATACTTGACAAGTACAATTACTGGTGTAATCATGTTGTTAATCTTTTTATTTTTAGTTTACTACGGTCCAACAATACTGCGATGGATTGGAGTCACAAGGCTGCACAAAACCAGAAAAGCAACTACCGAGACAGCTGACCGTCCATCAAGAGAAGCAACCTCGGTCGCTGCCAACAAAACAGCTACCCAACGAACTATCACAACGGAACCAGTGTACAGCTCACCACACCGACACGAAACAATCGAGTTATACCAACTGGAGTCCAGGTCCTGAGAGGCGCCAGAATGTTCAACCTTGAACATGGTCACTAGCAACAGCAGTGCAGCGTCAGCGACATACATTCGCTCCGCGCACCGGCAACACCGACACACCGTCAGCGCTAAGAAGTGACCTACTAGATCTTCGCCTCATCGGCTCAATACACATACAACACACATGTAAATAGGCATCAATGTGTATTGAGCCCAAAATCTGTATATAATAAAAATAATAACCATAATAAATTAGTCATCAAGTTGGAGCCGAGTTTGATTCATCTTCCGTTACTCCCTCACTGTGGCCAAGACACCCTTAGCCGTAATCAATCCTATGAGTCTGTGGGATTGGCAGTGAAAATCATTTCCTGTGTACATTGCACTTCGTACACAAACCTTATTCCTACCCAAATTCCGTCTGTTACCGTAGGTCTCCTTGTAACAGACTTCCCTCTGGTAAATTGGTATGGTTTGTATGGTAGGTTAGGGAACTAGGGTAATTAGGTTGCTAGGGTATCGCGATTGGGCTAGGTCGGGTCAGTAGAGTCTTAGGTAGTTCAAAGTACCAAACTCAATTGGTTTGCACGTAGCCACACTGTGCGCATTAGGAATAACGGACGTAACAAGCCTTAGTCCCGGTGCGTACAGTATCCTTTCCATCTCTACAAAGGCAGTGGGTAGTGACGAGCTGAGTCTTGACATGCTCCTTCCGGTTTTAGGAAGCATTTTGCCTACTATCACTCACATAATAAATTTTTCACTGTGGGCTAATGTCTTTCCTTCTTCCTGGAAAAAGGCATTTGTGATCCCACTACCCAAAACCTGCAATCCAACTTCCGTTTCCGAATACCGTCCTATCTCTATCCTTCCTGTACTTTCGAAAGTACTTGAAAGTGTTGTTCATAAACAGCTCTACTACTATCTTACTTCCAATAACCTACTTTGTCCTTTCCAGTCCGGTTTCCGTCCTTCTCATAGTACGGTTAGTGCGTTGCTGAATGTCACAGAGGATATTCGCCACGCAATGGATAACACTAAACTGACTGTTATGACTCTGCTTGACTTCAGTAATGCATTTAACTCAGTTGACTTCGATATGCTCCTTGGTACCCTAAGCTCTCTTAACATTGCTCCTTCTGTGATTAATTGGTTTCGGTCTTATCTTCATGGTCGCCAGCAGTGTGTGAAAACTGACGACTTAACGTCGGACTGGTTGAATCTCACTGCTGGTGTTCCGCAAGGCGGCGTTCTTTGTCCATTACTTTTTCTACTTTCATAAATAATATTTCCCGAGTAATATCTTCTCCCTTCCATTTGTATGCAGATGATTTACAGACACTTTTCTTTGTCTGAATTTTCCGAGGCGATTCAGGTCATAAATTCTGACCTTTCAGCCATAAAGGTATGGGCTCATAACTTTGGGTTGTTAGTTAATCCCACTAAATCACAAGCTATGATCGTAGGAAGCAGTAGACTTAGAAGTAGGCTTGTAATAACTGACAACTACAAGGTTTATTATAATGGCATCTGTATCCCATACACGGATGAGGCAAAAAATTTGGGAGTGATTTTCGACTATCACTTATCCTGGTCAGCGCAGGTTAGCGAGGTGAGCAGGCGCATGCATTATTCTTACCATTCTCTCAAACGACTCCAGACCTTCCTGCCTTTGCAAACAAAAATCATGCTTGCTCAATCACTTCTCCTTCCTATTCTTGATTATGCTGATGTGTGTTACTTAGATGTGACTGAGGAGCTTCTAAATAAACTTGAGCGTCTACAAAATCTTGCTATTCGGTTTATTTTCGGACTTCGCAAATATGACCATGTCTCTAATTTTCGTGCTCAGTTAAAATGGCTCCCTATCCGACTTCGTCGTGATGTGCACATCCTATCTGTTCTCTACAAAATCCTCAAAGACCCGTCCACTCCTGACTATCTTCGCTCCCGGTTCCGCTTACTACCTCCTAATCCCCGGCCTAGGCGCGCATGTAACACCAAGGTACTTGAGTGTCCTAGAGCTAACACGAAATTCTTTTTTAACTCCTATACTTTTCGAGCTACACAACTTTGGAACAGGCTACCAAAGGCAATCCAAGACTCTCCCTCGGTAACATCATTTAAAAATAAACTGAAAGAACACTTCCTTTCGCAAATATCTTAATAATTATGTATGTATATACACGCTGTTTTTTTGCATTTTCGTCAAACTTCAGGTGGTTGTCATAAAAGTCATAAATAATCAATTGAAAGTACAGTACCGGGCAAAACTAATAAGGGCTGCTTTTTTTTTTGTTGTTGAAATTTTACAGTATTTCAGAATTAAACCCTTAATTCAATACAAATGAAAGAGAATCACCCGACTACGCAGTCCGCGCGTACGCACACAGCGATGAGCAGCTGGTGTGCGTGAATTGAATCTACTACTCTTGAAGAAACCAGTTCACACTTACGGATTTCAGAAAAAGGAAAAATAAAATAAAAAAAATACCTACCTATTTTATTGTTGATTTGGGTCGAGAATCATGAGTATAATCACGTCCTTGAATTTGACTAGGTTGCAGATCAACACATTGTATATATTTTATTATGTATAATATATGTATGTAGGTATATATTTTGTGATTATATAATAATATGTATGAATATGTATAACTAATTACGTATTAATAATTCTGTGTACTATCTTGTCCCCGTGTATCATCATCTCAAAACAGTCTTACAGGTTGGCTGGAAGAGATCTCTTTAGAGATAAGCTCGCCTTTGTAAACGTAATTTTAAGTTGGTTTTTATTGATTTTTTTTTGTGCGCAATAAAGAATATATATATATATATATCACGTAGCTTCCCAAACACTGCCCATCCGAGTTGGATTCTTCGGGTGACCTCATTGTCGAAGTTGGACCTACCTAACTGAAGAATCTGTCCAAGGTAAGTATGATAGTCTACAACTTCGAGAGTATCATTCCCAACAACAACCGATACGGGTGCCACATGGACGTTCGACATGATTTTCGTCTTGTCCACGTTCATTTTAAGGCCGCCCCGTTGGCAAACGATACTGAGGTTGAAGTGCTCCAACGATTCTGCAATGAGGACTATAATCATAGTTCAAACGAAGGTAACTGATGTATTCGCCATTGATGTTGATGCCGAGTCCGTTCCATTCCAAGAGCTTGAAAACGACCTCCAACGCGATCGTGAACAGTTTCGGAGAAGTAACGTCTCCCTGTCTCACGCTTTACTGCAATCGCTCTCTTCTTGAAGCCGGATGGACATGGTGGCGTTTCTATACAAACACTGCAATACTTCGATATTCCTATAGTCGATAATAATATGAAATCGTTGGAGGAACTGCAATACTGCCCAGGTTTCGATTGAATTGAAGGCTTTTTCATAGTCCACAAACGCTAAACATAAAGGCCGATTATACTCCTCTGTCTTCTGTATAATGTGGCGGAGCGTTTGTTAGTGGTCTATTAGTACTAAAATCTTTTCGGAAACCGGCTTGTTCGGGAGGCTGGAAGTCATCAAACTTGCGTTCGAGACGGTTCGTAATGACTTTTGAGAACAGTTTTGTCTACATGGCTCAGAAGTGAGATTGGCCTGTAGTTCTTCAACAAGGTGTTGTCACACTTTTCGAAAACAACCACACTCTCGTGCCATGCTTCTGGTGTAGTACCTTCAAATATGACAGAATTTAATAACTTTTGGAGGACTAAAAGTACCGGTTTTCCACCGGCTCTCAGAAGTTCGGTTGTGATTCCGTCCTCACCCGGCGCCTTGTTATTCGAGAGCTGTTTAAGAGCCATTCTAATCTCATACAGGCTGATGATCGGGATATCCTCAGTGCAGTGTCCAGTCAGTTTAGCTCTTATGTCTCGAGCTATACCGACACTGGGTGTTGATGTGTATTAACTGTCCGTAAAGTCTTCAGCTTCGTCATTAAAATTTGGCTTTGCCCAATAGACGAATTTTTTGCGAAGACTTTTGAGCCCTGGTTCCGCTCGATTGCCTCCTTTATCCGTGCCGCACTATTAGCACGCAGGTCACGTCGCATTGATTTAGAGATTCGTCTATTGAGTTTGCCATATTCCGACATCAGTTGAAGATTGCAGCCTCATCTCGGTCGGGTCTTGCATTAACTTTATGGTTCCGTTCGAGAGCTTTTGAGGGTTATTGTGGCGCGGGGTCTTAAAGAACCCCACAGGTTGGATAGTTTCCACCAACTAATCAAATCCACAGTTTCGCATTCGGTTACGTACTGGAAGCGATTGTGCAGTTCAAGTGGACTTTACCGGACGAGACCTTTCAAGCTTTACATTAATATTCAATGTGCCTCTGACGATTCGGTGATCGCTACCGGTTTTTACCTAGGGGATCACAGAGACATCACTGAATATTCGCTTCTTGGTCGTCATGAAGTCGATCTCATTTCTGGTAATACCATCGGGGCTCATCCACGTCTACCTCCTGGATGGCCGCTTCTGGAAGTAGGAGTTCATTAAATGAAGTTCTTCCTTTTTCATGAAGTCGACCAGTCACTGGCCCCTATGGTTTCGCTGCCCATACCCAAATGGCCCCACTCTCAACTCATCGCCATTCTGTGCGCGAAGTATGTTTCGGAGGTAGGCCATACGGCCTCGGATATCTCCTAATACAATGCCTCTACTTCATCATCAGAATGACGTCGAGGTCGGCGCATATACATGTATGACCTTTAACGAATACTGATTGATTATTGTAAGTGTAAGGTGTGCTACCCTACTCGACACACTGCAATGTCGACTTTCATAGCGTTGTTGATGAGGGACCCGCGGACGAGAAATCAACAAACATCACCCTGGGATTTACGGTCTCCTTCCCGGTAGGAGAGCATGTTGCTGGAATCTAGAACTATCATATCTGATCCTCTGTTTAGATTTCATTGAATTTTGCTCAATCCTTCCTCCAGCTCGAAAATCTTCTCATCGGTCCTCAGTGTGCAGATTTTGTGTGTTACCAGGGCCAATGTCCGTTGAGGGTGGTATGCCACAATCATATACGATATTATTGTATCCCTTTCTTTATCATTAGAAAAATAGAAAGCGATGCGTAATGCATAATAGACAATACAGCAATCGTAGATTGAGTGTAGATATCACCTCGGTAAACTATGGCAATTAGTAATTGCTATTTTTTTTAAATACATTATTGAATAGTAACCAGCATTACCGTACTTTTGAAATAAAATCTCGACAGGAATAGTATTGTTAAAAAACTTTACTACAGAACGAGTTAGCTGTTCTTACTCGAATAATATCGTTATCGTAACATACTGAAATTCTTATTAACAGTGCTATCCGTAATCACTAGAAGCGATGTTATTCACGTAAATCACTATCACTACATAGTATAAAACAAAGTCGCTTTCTCTGTCCCTATGTCCCTTTGTTCGCTTAAATCTTTGAAACTACGCAACGGATTTTGATGCGGTTTTTTTTAATAGATAGAGTGATTCAAGAGGAAGGTTTATATGTATAATTACATCCATTAAATAGTGGAGAAGTACTGTTATTTTTGAGGTTTCTAATGTGATGTCGTAAATAATTACATTTTTTCCGCTTACATTGCAAACGCAGGCTGAACCCTACGAGTTTTATCAAAATAATGTACTAAGTATTGTACACATTGAAAAGGTCTACAGAAAAGTCCGCGATGGTATATGTCTATCTCTTATGGATAGGATAACCCACAATAACTTTTTTTTGTCATTTACTTTTTACGACAAATTATGGCTTATTTTGAAGCGATTTTAACCAATACAGCATTAATCCTTAACCAATTAAATACCTTGAATACATTGTTCATTTAATATAGATCAATATGGCCCTCAACACCGTATGATTTAAGTGAATATTTTCGAAGATATTACAGATTTAAAAATTGCGGGACGTAGCGTTTGCGGCGGTACCGGCCGGCCGCCCGGTGCGGCAAGAGCGACTTTGTTTTATACTATTATTCTGTAATATGTTGTAAAAATAAAATAAATAGTTAAAAATGTAAAAAGTAAATGAGTGAAAATGTAGTGTATGAATTTAGATATTCCAAAGATAGCAGGAAATCTTCATGGTATAGGGAAAGGGGGATTGTTTCACTCCAAATTTAACGCGTGCGGGCCACGGGCATTAATGAATAAATCAAAACTACTGGATCGATTTTAATCACATAGGCTATATAATTTATACCCGTGCGAAGCCGGACCGGGCCGCTATGTTTTTATATACAACGTTCACAGTTTTTCTGTAGTGTATTTAATATCAGCATTGCACCCGTGCGAAGCCGGGGCGGGTCGCTAGTATGCAATAAAACGCAAAGTGTCGTTATATCACATTACGATATTATTCGTTGGGGGTAGCGTTATGTTTTTAGAAATATATAAGTACTAGCTGCTGCCAGCGGCTTCACCCGCTAAAACTCGAAAATTATCCCACGGGAACATTAAATCGGGATAAAAACTATCCTATGTGTTAATCCAGGTTATAAACTATCTGTGTACCAAATTTTAGCCAAATCCGTTCAGTGGTTTTTGCGTGAAAGAGTAACAAACATCCATACATCCATACATCCCTACATACAAACTTTCGCCTTTATAATAGTAGTAGGATGTTTATCAGTTGTCTAGTACCCTTAACACAAGCTCTGCTTAGCTTGGGACTAGGTGGCGTTGTGTGATAGTTGTGGAAGATTAAAAAAATAAACGCTTTGACTTTGACTTTGATTATTATTATTAATTGTAATGATACAAACAAGGATATTTTTCCACCTCAGATACAAAGGACATGGACAGTTTTTGTATGGGCGTTTGCATAGTTATAAAATTCAATATACTTCAATGATTTTTGGTGAGTATATTCGTGAATATGGGTACATTTAATGACAGTAAACAAAACACGTACAGAACCTGTCACTCCAACAGACTAGACGAAAACAGTTTCACTTAACCTTTAGTCATATTGCTGGCAATAAGTGTATAGAATAGTTGCTATTAAAAACCATAAGGCGCTTTAATGAATTATCTAATCAATCTGACATTAATAACAAAATAATATTGGATTTTTTTAATATTTTGTTTTTCTTTAAGGTATATTTTTATGGGCTGCCACAAAAATATACTAATATATAACCAAAATAGGTTTATTGACCAAAATAAAACAAGAGGTTTTTCTCTATTTATGTAATTATTTATTAAAAAAGAATAAATAATGGATGGGCGGCCCCAGATGTCACCAGGAGTAGGCAACACCACGCAGGGGTGAAGGCGATCGCGTGACAGACAGTGCCTTAAGCTAGGCACATGGCCCGCTCAAGCAGGGGCCTCAACACGTAGCGGATGTGGGGTTAGATCAAAATCATTTTTTTCAACATGTTTTTATTTCACAAAGGCCCAGGGCCCTTATAAAACGACAACAACAGGTGCTCGGATCGGGTTGGTTGATTCCATGGAGAAGAACCGGCAAGAAACGTTGTCCGAAGCCAATTCCTGCACGTTGTCCGAAGCCAATTCCTGCACATTGTCCGAAGCTGATTCCAGCATGTTTCGTGATGAGTCCTGCACTGCATGTCTATTTGCTCGCATCCAACACACATGACAAACATAGTTGTTTCTTGAGGGCTGAAAATACACCACACTTATAAACACACGTCATATAAAAGCTTATTTTCATCATCATGTAGATTCGAAGATGTAAAAATATACATGCTGTTGTGCGTGGTCTCCTGATGATTTCTATGGAAAGATGTAATGAGATGTATCATGCTATAATGTACATCTTTACATTATAGCTGCTGTGTGTGAAGCCCTTTATGTTACTGTACAATGAGAAGTTACAACATGCCACTTACTATTATTTTTATTTTTTACTTTCTTTATTACTTTAAAGAACTATAAAAACTCAGTTTTTATTTAGATTAATACAACTAGATATTTAAAATAATGAATTAGAAACAAAATGTTTACCAAATAAATAGTATTTTGTGATAATAAGACAGCCAGCAATGGACTCTCCATACTGACATAATGGTGTCTTATTTTTCTAACCGATTTTCCACAACCAATGCAAACCATGTTATGCCCTAGAAGTCTCTCATGTTCACCAGCTTCAGTATTCAATAATAAGAAGCATGGTTGACAAATGAGTGTATCCAGAGGCAACTGAAAAAAAGATACAGTATTTAAATCGCTTATCATGAAAAGATATAAAAAGCAGATAAAGTATTTTAATATTTCGATTTCATACCTGGGTTTGTGCATGGTTAACCAACGTGAAAGTCTAGTTTGATGGTGTGCAGAAAGCGAGGTTATGAGATGCCTCTGCAGCCTTTGTATGGCTATTCCGCAGTTGATGCACCTCATAGTTAATAAAAACTAAACAAAACCAAAACGCAAACAAATCAGTAATAATAGCAAGATGATGGTGTGGCAGAAAGTCAAAAATATCAGTAAATAATCGCAAAACACAAAATGACGTTGAATAAGCAGTCACAGAGCGTATGCAATGACATTGACATTACTTACTTTGACATTTGACGTAAACAAAAATCACACTGTCAAACCAGAAAACTCGTTCCGTTTTAAGCTGTATATGTGCGGGTTGGTGGAGCTGTGTAATTGGATAAAAACGCATTAAAATATATTATTACGATGCGAGTATTTTACAAAATGCACCAAATACCAATGAACACAGTTTCATACGAATAAAATGTTCCTGATATATTGCATTTGTCGACAATTAGTTGACAAGTTGATATCTTAAGTTTGGTACAAGTAGTACACGTGGTTCGGAACGTCCTTTAATATATTTATTTTTCTCTATGGTCCATTATGGCGGAACTTGACAAACGGAAATTCATCTTGCATTACTTAATATTTTGAAATAAAAACTGACAGGTTAAGAGAGGCTAGACACTACGGAATAATTCATTTTTCTAATTTTATTTTATACTGTTATTACTAGGTTAATGTATATGAGGCGTTATGGAATGCAATTTCTGTCCATGTCCTTTTATGTTTAATAATAAATTTTAAAATAATAGATACAAATTTTTCGTCGGTTAAAAATCGCGCCGACTTGGGTATCGGCGATCTTGATAGATGGGTAGCGAGCGACTAGCAGGGATTGAAAACGGTTCTAAACATAGATATATTATAGAAGGAGATATGGCGTGGAGTTCAAAATGTATAGAAAACCGGTGAAGCCACAACTGCCCCACCATCAAGATAATATTACGCATGTAGTATATCAAAACAATACTACGAACAAGTGCACACACGCGCCGTCGAAAACTCTGTCATTTAAATATAAACCTTATTCTTTAAACCACAGCGTACTTTTTCCGTGTAATTTACTCACACAATACAATAAAAAATATCATTGTGTGTCGTCGGGACACGGGGGCGGACTCGACAGTGTTTGACTAAATCGAAGAGTTCACGATAAATATATCGATAAATTATAAAGGTTTGGAAATAAAATTAATAAAAAACGATATGAAACCGTTTTTATTATCTTTATTGTATAGATTACTATTAATTTAGTCCATAGATTACTAAACTAAACATTAATTGATTTACATAACCATCTTCGGTTTCGCATTTATATAATGCTCTGTAAAATAATAAAAATTTGTAAAAATGCATGAACCACATCGGCCTTCCAGCCTTATTACAAGATAAAAAAAATCAAAAAAAAAAACTAAAATCTTAAAATAGCAATTAGCAGTCGACTTTCTTGTCGATAGTCTGTCGGATCTCCAAGAGCACGTCACTAGCCCGCACTAAAATACGCGGACCTGAGCAGCGGCCGTACCATGCGACGTTACGGCTGATTGAGGTATCGTTATGTCAGTTTTACATTGCTTGTTCAGTCACTCTGTGATGCAATGATGTGGTTGTAAAAGAGCAATGTATTTATTGCAAAAATAATACAGTCGGAGTAATGCAGGAAAACAAAAGTACAGTAGTACAAGTCAGATATATTTTACTGCTTGTTGTTTTTCGTGATTTTTAAGACAAATATTGTAAAATACTTGTAATTACATGTGAAACCCGATGCCATGACTTCTAAAATATTTGTTTTAGTTTATATTTTTTCACAAAAGCACCGAACAAGACGGTATAATCGTTTTTTTCACGAACGCGGTTGACAACAAACTAACTCGCGGTGACGGCCATTTTTTCATTTTCTGAGCGTAGCGCTCAGAACTACACGGTAGCGGACACGCCCCCAGTACCGGCGTTAGGGCAAGGCGCGGTTAGGCGACCGCCCAGGGCGCCAAATACGAAGGGGCGCCACAGGCCTACTTTCTGATGAACCTATAATTTCTCCGGAAAAAAATTGAGTTTGAATTTTTCAACTGTCTTTTGGCCACTACTATAATTTCAGTCCATGAAAGATGCACAGCTCAACTGGACTGAACGAATATTGGTCTTTTTTGTACAATATGAAAAAGGTTCCGGAAAAACCTGACCTTCTAAACACTCTGTGGAGATCTCAAATTAAAATTAACTGTAGACTCTAAATCCGATATAGATGGGTGTATGTTATGTGATGAGCTTATAAGCCTGAAATCTTTTTGCCAGATCAGAATGTGGTTCGGGCACGCCGCAATCGCGGCGATAAGACCCCTCTTTGAGGAGTGGCTGGATAGGCGTCACGACGTCCCGACCTGCCGCATGACACAGGTCCTCACCGAACACGGAAGTTTCGGGAGGTACCTGTGTCTTATGAGGAAGGAAGAAACGCCTGGGTGTCACCACTGCGAAATCGCCCGGAGGACACGTTGGAGCATACGATGTAGGACTGCCCCACTTGGGCAGAGCACCGCTTTGTCCTCACGGCGGCGATAGGCGGGAGACCTCTCGCGCCTGGCATTGGTCAAAGCCATGCTGCGGGGCAAGACGGAGTGGGAAGCGGTCGCGTCCTTCTGCGAAGCAGTCATGCTCGCGAAGGAGGAGGCGGGCGCCTTGAGTGGTAGACGCCCACGGTGTCGGACGTCGGCAGACGATCTCCGGCCACAGTAGGCGCGGGCTTGCGAGCAGCGAGTAAAGGGCAACTTGGTGTCCGACCACAGACTATGCCCGGGTCAACAGCGCGTTGTGTTCCACGCGCGCCTCAAAGAGCGTCAGCACGATGACGGGGCCTTTGGAGGGCCAGAGGCTATGTCATTACCGTGACCCCGGAACATAAAGGGCTATTGAAGGACACCGTGGATTTTAGTCAGTACAAGTCTGACAGTAAAGGTGGGAGGACTCATTTGATGATGTTACCACGCTAAAAAAAATGGCTTTGTATTGCAGTTAAACAATACAAAACAAATACTTCCTGAAAGAGAGTCTAGTATTTCTGTAATGTTTGGTAGTGGAAACTTATCGTCTTGGATACAATCATTAAGTTTTCGATAATCCACTACTAAACGCCATTTCTTTTCTCCATCAGATTTTTTGGGTACTAAAAGAATAGGACTGTTCCACTCACTACTGGAGGGCTCTATTATGTCGTCCTGTAACATTTTATTAACTTGCTTATTAATTTCCGATTTCGATGATTGAGGCAAACGATAGGGCTTAGTATACACTGGCATCGTATTTGATTTTATTGTTATTGACTGTTCTACTACATTTGCTGTACCTAGTTTGTCTCCTTGAAGGAAAAATATGTCTGAATATTTAGCACAAATTATTTCTAAATCTTTTCTATCGCTTGAATTTAAATGTGACAAATTTAGTTCTGATAGTAATTTTTTTACTCGTTCCAGTCCCGTTTCCGATTTATTAAACAAACAAATATTATAGTTATCCAAATAGTCTAAATCATCGTTAAGTATTAATTTTGATTTTGGTATTTTGATTAAATTTTCACTTGTGTTTAAAATTTTTACTGGTACTTTACCTCGTTTTGGCTGAAAAATACAACTCGCTATAAATAAATTGTCATTTATTTGCTTTGGGTGTAAAACGTATTCTTTGTAAACATTTTTGTTTATGTCGATATAGTGTATAGACTCACTTCGACCTGGAATAAGCAAATAATTTTCCATGTTCGTGTGAATAGGTTGACGGTTTTGTATTTCAATGTGATAATGCGGCGCTTTATCAGTTAATTGTAAGCTGAGTACGTTTGTTGGTAAATCAATGTTAGCGTTATAAGTTCTCAGAAAGTCTAAACCGAGTATTCCATCCGATTCACACGGAATATTATCGAACAAATGAAACTTGTAACGAAACTGTACACCCGTTTCTAATTTCAAAGATATGTAGGCGTAGTTATATGCCTGTACTTTCCCACCGATACCTTTTATGCTTGTTTGATCGCTATATATTTTTGTTTCGTGTGTTACCGACTTTCTGTTGATTAATGAAATAGATGCACCCGTATCGATTAAGAATTTAAGTTTTTGTTTTCCAGCGTATAAATAGATAAAATCTAGACCATCACATACTAAACCATAATTAGTTGTTCCGAAAAACTGAACTAAATTTTCCTCTTTATTCGTTACCTCTTTATTCTTTTCCTCTTTTGGCGCATTGACAACATTCACGTTGTCCTGCCTGGCACCTCTGTAATGACCCCTATTACTTCTGTAGTAACTTTTATTTGGCTGCCTATAGTATCCACGCGGTTGATAATACGAGTATCTGCCACGGGGAAAACCTCGCTGTGCGGGCCCTTGACCCCTGTATTGCAGGGCTGTGTTATTACCTCGGTAGTGAGAAGGATTTCCACGGTATTGAGTAGTTTGCCCACGATGGTAGTTTCCGCGACTCCGACTGTACCTTGAGTTTCTACCTCGTGTATAATAGAATACGGCATCCTGACCTGATGTCCCGGGAAGTGACAGCTCCTCATCCTCAGCTGCTCGAACAGCGTCCTTCAGTTGGCTATAATTTCTAGCTGCTAAAATAGTACTAAGTCGACGATTTCTCAGACCGTCTGCAAATCTTTTAACTACTAACCTTTCATTTATTGGACTTAGTATCTCGGCGGCTGTCTGATTCCCGTCTGCTTGCGCTATGGTAAGGGAGGTAAACAAATCTCCTAGTTTCTCTCCATATTCGCCTATAGTCAAGTTGTTTTGACTAATATTATTAATTTGTGTCATTATTGAGTTGGAAGATTTTTTTGTAAGAAGATACGTTTGAATATCTTTTACTAATCCAGAAACTGTTTCGTAACTTTCTTTCAGTTTTAATCTCGCTATTTTTGACAGACGAGTCTTTAATACAAATGCAACTAGCAATTTCTTACAACCTTCTTCTTTCAAGCAACTTTCATACATCTCTATACCTTCGATTATTCTCTCTACTGTTTCTTCCTTTCCGTCCATAACTGGAATCAAAGTACTAGCCGTTTTTAAACTAAAACTCTCCATTTTATATGTTGTCTTATTTTCCTCTAAATCTAAAAATTCTTCGGACGAACTTTCTGAAATATCTATTATGTCTTTATAACCCAAGATTTTACTATATACTTTCTCTATTTCGTTAGGTATTGACGGATCTAAATGTAATTCCTTTTTACTTAGTTGTCCGTATTTAATTAATAATGTAAACTCATTAAACAAATTATTAGCCTCCAGAAACTTTAGCTGTCCTACTTTTTCACCTCGCCGTGTAGGGCCTAATTTTCTAATACTAACACATAAATCTAGTAAACTTTCATAAATTTCATTAAGTCTATCCATGAATAATTATAGAGTCTATTAAGTCTAATTTTACACTTCGTGAGTACCACACTCATACCTTTCACTGAGTTGGTCCGTCTCGACGGGCTGTTAGGCTTGTCCCGTGGAAAGGCTGCTTGGCTTGTCTTCTGAGGTGACTGCTTAGCTCATCTTCAGGAATGGCAGCTTGGGCCGGGCATACCCTGGACACCACACGTAACCGAGCCGGGAAATCCCTGGACTCCACCAACAAATAAACTTTATTTCTTCATTCTTCTGTATTTTTTTTTCTCAATAATTGGTCTTGATCTTCTATTATTTTATCTTCTATTATTTTATTTTTCTTTCTTCTATACTATAATTTTATCTTCTTTCTTCACTCTTCATTATTTATTTATTTTTCGTTTTATTTACGGCAGGCGCAGGTAACACAGGTAGGCTCCTCTCCGGATCTAGTGGTCACGCGACGGAAGGACCGTCTCAAGTTTTGTGTCATAACTTCACTCGTAATCCAATTCTGATGACACTTTTTATACAAAACGTATAGTCCGTAAAGTCCTGCAATAGACAGTATTGTGCAGATGACGAACATTACGACGCTTATGTTAGAAAGGTGATATTCCGCGCTGCTGTTTGATCCACCGGAAGCACTCTGAGTGATGAATACTTCGTCCTTCTTGATATCTGAGCGACACATTTTGATGGGGTACTTTAATTGTCCATGTAGATATTTAACCTTCCTATACCCGCGCCAATTTTTGTGACACCTATACCCGCGTACGGTCTCACAGACCGAAAGTTTGGAACCCCGTTTCTCATGATTTTCCTAAGAAAACCTATGTAAATAAGGTTCGACCTAAAAGTAAAGAATATAATGAAACAAAATATATCGTGCAACCACTTTATTGTTAATTATTTAACAGAATATCAGACTTATACAAAACAGCCTTCAAAGTACAGAGATTTTTCTCAAGAACCACAAAAACAGAATTAAAAATTTTTATTTCTTCTAATCAACATAAATTATCTTTTACATTTTAAAGAAGGCTTAACATACTAATAAAAAACACAGGTTGACATAGTTTTCAGTTTCACCATAACAATCAGGACATACCTAAATCTCTGGATCTTCCTCTCAGCCAAAATTTCGATCTCGTCTTCTTGCCCTGTGTGATATGTTTCTCCTTGTGTCTCAATCGCGTCTTCCACCTCACTGTCATTTTCGTCTTCGTCATCAGTGTCAGAACTGTCTTTTTCCAACAGTGGTCGGATTCTAGGATTCGCTCTTTATCCATTCTAGCACAGCATACAATCGATAAAATAATAAAATTGATACCAAAATACATACACAATTACATGCACAATTAGCCAGTACAAAAATAAAACAGAAAAACACTATAAATAATAATTTTATACTTACACAAAAAATTACACATATACCCGCGTCGGTCTCACGGACCGATTGGCGTCAAATACGCGTACATGGACGTTCTTCACAAACGTATGGCTAGCACTGGCATGAAGTTGACTACATATCCGGCAGCTAGCAAGAGATTCAACTCGCTAGAGAAATAATTTCGAATAATAAATTCGAAAAATCATTCCGTCGGTCTCACAGACCAACGCGCGGGTATAGGAAGGTTAAATAACGCCGAAACGTAGTTGAAGCACTGGCATCTTCTGATCCGCAGTCAGAAGAAATCCTGGCAGGGTCGCCATGCAGGATTGGGCTGAGGGTTTAGGTGGAGTTTATATTAAAACGTCCGTATGCCGTGCGATCCCTTTATTGACTACTCTTAGATAATACTTATTCGCCATTCTACGTAAACTACTTACACGCTATTACTGCAAACTTGCTAAATCATATTACACACTACAGGGGGCGCCGCAGAAAATCTCGCCCAAGGGCGCTAGTAGTGCTAAAACCGGCACTGCACGCCCCCTTGCCACTTCTCCTGTTTTTAATATTTCTGTGGTTCTAAAATACCGGTAAAGTACAGGTATTTACGTTTTTTTGCGTTGCCTAAACCGTCTGAGGAGCTTTTTACCTGTTAAAACGAAGACTGTGCTTGTGCACACTTTAATCTTTCCTGTTATCGAATATGGTGACGTGTGCTACTTTGACCTGAACGCTGTATTCCTGGACAAACTGGATAGGTTACTCAACAACTGCATTCGGTTCATATTCAACTTGAAGAAATATGATCATGTGTCCAGTTTCAGATCTGAACTTAAATTCTCAACTCCCTCACTCCCCCTTCTTATCTCATCCCTCATTTTCAATACCTTTGTGATTCTCACGCTAGGAACCTTCCTCCAATAATCTTCTCTTGTTATGTCCTTCTCATTCTTCTGATTTCACTCATTCTTCCTTTCATATTCAGTCCATTCTTCTGTGGAACGCGCTTCCTCTTGAAATCAGGACGGTTACCAGTAAATTAGCATTCAAGCAGAAATTGCGGCAGTATTATCTGCACCATTAGTGGATTTATCTCTTTCATCTTTCTGTTACGTGGTATATGTATATGTCGGAGATAGTTGTTAATCTGTAGGTAGATTTATAAAATCTAAATTTAGAATTATAAAATGTTTGTGGGTAGAATAACAAAATTTTGATCTTTGTTGAGAATGTTATGATGACGACTATCTTTGTTATGAATTTTATTATCATAAGTTTTAATCATTATTTCTATCAATTATAATTTGTTAATTCAAATGATTATTTGCTGAGTACTTCTGATTTTGATTCGATAACTAATTACGATAAAAGACAGTCTGTGACTTCGTCGTAAGTCTGTCGCCAGTTCCGTTCTAAATATGGCGGACGTATGTTTTTATTTTGTAAATCTGATTTTAATTGTTAAATAACTATGATTAGTGTATGATAATTCATGTTGGATTATTTAATGAGTTTACATTGTAAAACTTTAATGATTTTGATCTTAATTTGCAATCTGTAACGAGTAAACACTTTGACGTATCACGCCATTGGACAGAGCTGTTTCGGAGGGAATGCGCGGCAAGAAATGTGCCTATAAAAGACGGTGCACACCGGTCTTCTTCGGTCAGTCTTCGGACTTGACTCATAGAGCATCGCTCCCGACTGAACTGTCGGTTTACCCGGTACAGCTTGGCTGTATATTTGCATTAAGCAGTAACGCTCCGCGATACGCTTTGCATCTTCGCTTGGGTGGCTTGTCCACTGTACGAACTGTGACCTTGACGGTCTGTTCGTCTTATTGTATTAGCAGTGTCACTCTGTGATACGCTTTGCAACTTTACCTGGGTGGCACGTCCACTGTACGAACTGTGACCTTGAAGGTCTGTTCGCCTAAACTACTGTTACTTTGTTATTTGTGATTTGCTATATTCTTTATCTGATTTTATTTTTATCGTGTACCTACCCTATTGTACTGTGTGACATTTTGTACTGTGTGCTTATTACTACCCTCTGTATTATAAATCTTTGTAATTGCTTATACCGTCTTGTTTATCCCTGACAATGGGAACTCCTAACCCTGACGATGTTCCGCTCGGCAATCCTGATCCTACATCAGAAGTGGGATTAGGGTTAGCCCAGGAATCGGAAGGTGCTGGGGAACCATGGCGAGTTATGTTAGAGCTTCAAAATCATAATATTAGTGTCCGACCGAAACTGATTTTTCAGCCGAAACCGAAACCGAAACCGAACCTTCGGCCTTGCTCTCTGTTTCGGCCGAAACCGAAACCGAAACCGAAACTTTTTAAAACTTTTAACATTTCAATTTTTTTCTGTTTTTGAAGTGAAAACTTCTTTAGCGGCGTTGTACACTTTTTCTGTAATGGGTAAAAAATTTAAAACTCGCGTCAGGGTCACGTGACCAAAACTCGCGTCAGGGTCACGTGACCCTGATCGAAAATGAGTAAGACGTCATTCAAATTAAAAATAAAACATAGTAACAAAAAAGTTTTCACTTCTACCGGCACTCCTGGAGTGCAACCTTTTTTTTTTTTTTTTATATTTGAACAAAAAGTGTAAAATACACAGAGCAAATTTTTCAACTGGGCGTGGACGGCTATATTTTTAACTATGAGGAATATCGAAAAACGTTGAATAGAGTCTCGAGACCGATTTTGCCGAAAACTAAAACTGAATCATTGGAGTTTAGAAAAATCAATAATCGTGGCCAAAAATCGAACCCGCTAATTTTGAAAAAAAAAATCACAACCTGTATTATTACAACATTTTATAGTGTTAACAGTAAGGATCAAATTCTGGGTAATAATGAAATACGGCAAACTTATAATAGATAGATAAATAGATAGACGATCTTAAGACTTGTTATTTTTCAATGTTATTTAACTTCTACTGAGTCCATAATCTATTCGAAATTATAAATAAAAAAAATAAATCATTGTTTCCAATGTTTATATACATACATAGTCTCAACAATCGCACTATTAATTTAGCAATACGAAATAACTGAGACATTAGACTAAAAAAATTGCATTATTTCAAAAAAGAAACCGTTAACTTAATTATGTTTCGAATACCGCCTAATCCTAATTCTAATCGCCTTGACGATTGATAAGTTTTTAATCATTAACGTACCTACGTAACAAATATTTTTTTATGACATGAATATACAAGACTTAGGTACTCTTGGCAGTAAACTCTAAAAATAACCTCGTCTCACGAATAAATGGACGGTGGCAAACTGAGCCGAGGCCCCGCCAGCGAGCAAGTAAGTGTTAGCTACGAATTTTACCGAACAACGCACGAAAATGCAGGAACACTTGAGTTTCGGCGGGGCCGAAAGTTTCGGCTATATTTTGGCCGAAACCGAAACTAAGGCCGAAACTAGATATTTTGGCCGAAACCGGCCGAAACCGAAACCGAAACCGAAATTTCGGTCGGTCACTACATAATATGACTCAATTGATTGAAGCGATTAAAACGCAGTCCACTCCGTCTACCGTAATTACTTTGCCTATTTTTGACCCAGATCTACCCGATTCTGATGCTCAATCTTGGAGTACTACTGTCGATATTTGCCTATCTGAAAAACCTCTTCAAGGTAGTACTCTTATTATTGCCCTCACTAAAGCCTTGAAGGGCACTGCTAACATATGGCTTTCCCAAGTGTCGTATACAGGTATGACCTGGACAGACTTTAAGAGCCTTTTCCTCTCTCGTTATGCCGTTTCGGAAACTGTTGCCGCTACCCTCATAAACTTTCATAATAGTCAGCCAAAAGAAGGAGAATCTTTAGCCGCATTCGCCAGTCGACAGGTCACTTCACTGACATCTAAATGGAATAGCCTGAGTGTCGAAAATATCGTTGTTTCCATTGTACTGGCCCATGTCTCCAAATTTGATTCCCGTGCTCATCGACTAGCATTCACCACCGAAGTACAAACCAGGCATAAACTTCAACTAGAACTGAGTGTCTTGTCCCACCTTAAGAGAACGTCTCAGATTTCCTCTGATCAGCAAGATTCTTCACAACCTAAAAAGTCTAAACCAGGTACAATAGTATGCCACTTTTGTTATAAAGAGGGGCATACAGCTGCTTACTGTCATAAGAAGGCTGAGAAAAACAATCATCCTGAGCCAGCCAGCACGTCACATGAGCCGACACCAAAGAAGACTGTTTGCTTCCGCTGTGGGGAGACGGGACACGCCGCTCCTCGCTGCCCCAAGGCGAAGGAAAGGCGGTCGGCAGGTTCCAGTGAAGATGGGCCTTCCGTGAAGCGAGTTGAATCCTGTGGTGTACGACCTATCACTAGTGTTACAGATATCCGGTGAGTCGTTTACATTTTCGTATGAATCGTGACCTTTGGGTTTCATGACAATTGACAGTGAAGAGCTAGAAGTAAAATCTGTCTGTTGTAAAGGAACAAGCAGCCCTGGGTATAACTAAAAATGCTGATAACGGGCTTTGCCGTTATGATATAAGACAAAAGCTATTTTGAAAAAGTTTCATGTTGGTGACTTTGTGCTTATTGCCAATGAGGGAATAAATCAAACTAGATTCACTCTTTGAAAGTTTTGAGTACCAATAGAATTTATGAATTTCCCCATGATCGTGTACGAAAAATGCCTGAATGTCCAGTTACTGTTAGTGATGATGTCAATTCTGACACTGATGATGATTCATCTGCTGCTGACATAGTATAGCTTGATTGTTGTGAAGCTTGATGCTTAATCGGATGTCTATGTTGACTCCTGGATTTGGTTGTTGAACTTGACGCTTATGCGGGTTGTCTATGTTGACGCCTATGCGAGTTGTCTATGTTGACGCCTATGCGGGTTGTTCTATGTTGACGCCTATGCGGGTTGTCTATTTCAAAACCAGATTAGTTGTCGAATCCCATGGTGTGATTTCGACTGGGAGACTATGTCTCTAGTTTTAGTTGAGCTATGTGTTGTCAGTCAGCAACAGTTTGGTAATTTTGAATGGTAGCGAATGTTGCTATGCAACTGCGCTTGATAATAATTTTTAATGGACTAACTCAGGATTTTTCTTTTCCACAACTTATTTTTAAGGTCTTTGTTTGTCAGAAAGGCCGATCGATATTCACAAGAAATTTTCTTTTACAGGAATACACGAGGTCGTGTAGAACGTCAGTTCTGGCCGTGTCGGAGATAGTTGTTAATCTGTAGGTAGATTTATAAAATCTAAATTTAGAATTATAAAATGTTTGTGGGTAGAATAACAAAATTTTGATCTTTGTTGAGAATGTTATGATGACGACTATCTTTGTTATGAATTTTATTATCATAAGTTTTAATCATTATTTCTATCAATTATAATTTGTTAATTCAAATGATTATTTGCTGAGTACTTCTGATTTTGATTCGATAACTAATTACGATAAAAGACAGTCTGTGACTTCGTCGTAAGTCTGTCGCCAGTTCCGTTCTAAATATGGCGGACGTATGTTTTTATTTTGTAAATCTGATTTTAATTGTTAAATAACTATGATTAGTGTATGATAATTCATGTTGGATTATTTAATGAGTTTACATTGTAAAACTTTAATGATTTTGATCTTAATTTGCAATCTGTAACGAGTAAACACTTTGACGTATCACGCCATTGGACAGAGCTGTTTCGGAGGGAATGCGCGGCAAGAAATGTGCCTATAAAAGACGGTGCACACCGGTCTTCTTCGGTCAGTCTTCGGACTTGACTCATAGAGCATCGCTCCCGACTGAACTGTCGGTTTACCCGGTACAGCTTGGCTGTATATTTGCATTAAGCAGTAACGCTCCGCGATACGCTTTGCATCTTCGCTTGGGTGGCTTGTCCACTGTACGAACTGTGACCTTGACGGTCTGTTCGTCTTATTGTATTAGCAGTGTCACTCTGTGATACGCTTTGCAACTTTACCTGGGTGGCACGTCCACTGTACGAACTGTGACCTTGAAGGTCTGTTCGCCTAAACTACTGTTACTTTGTTATTTGTGATTTGCTATATTCTTTATCTGATTTTATTTTTATCGTGTACCTACCCTATTGTACTGTGTGACATTTTGTACTGTGTGCTTATTACTACCCTCTGTATTATAAATCTTTGTAATTGCTTATACCGTCTTGTTTATCCCTGACAATGGGAACTCCTAACCCTGACGATGTTCCGCTCGGCAATCCTGATCCTACATATATATATATTTATATATATGACGGAGGGTCGAGCGGCTGAGACACCACGTGTCGCTGTTTCTCCGTCATCAGTTCGTCCATCATTATGGGCGTGTTGTTGCAGGTAGATGAAAAATGATATTCACAAAATATCTCACTGAATTTAACTTTTAATATTTCAACAAAACTTCACCAAAATAACTTATGATTACAATGATAATTGCTGATTTAAATAACGGATGGAGAATAATTAAACTTTACTCTAGCGCCAATGGGTTTGTGCATGTCGCTCGGCTGACGGTCGCCTCAAAAGTGCTCGTCACCGCCAGCATGACACTTACAACTCCATTCGGTGTTACCCGCTCTAAATTAAAAGTACCAATAAAGAAATAATTCTTACACCACACAGAAAAACTAATCGATTACAACTCATAAAAAATGTTACAATAAATTAACTAAATCATCGCGCGCCGTCACGGCCGTCCTGCATCGTCACACGTCCTCGTGTGTACTTTACTCCTCACAAATGACCTCCAAAGTGGGGATGAGAACCTATCCGCCACAACAGTCTCCAGATTTTTTAAATATCTGTGAACAAAACACAACAACAACAACCAGTCGGTCACATATTCAAAACTCGGTCATTCTGACCACAATAACATTTTCAAGAATGTTTATCAAATCTTGACACGTCTACTCGAAATAAATCAAAGCTTAATTGTCACTAAGACCCAAAACATTACTAGAACTGAAAATGTACTATTACATTTCATTTCAACTAACAGGTGCCACACAGGCTCATGGGTGCCACACAGGCTCACGGCTGCCACACAGGCTCACGGGTGCCACACAGGCTCACGGGTGCACAGTCAAAGTCAAAGTCAAAGTTAGTCGTTGCCACACAGGCTAGTCGTTGCCACTAGAGATGTGCCGTTGCCGGGAATATTGCCCAAGGTGGGAATATAGGTGGAAATATTGCCGGCAATATTGCCGCGAGTGGAAATATTTGGGAATATTGCTTAATTTTAAGTCAAAGTGAGGGCGAAAACTATTTAACACACTTAAAATTAACATTTACGGACCATGACCTACATTATATACAATAAAAACATTGTTTTGGGAAAAATTGCCAAAATTGCCGGCAATTTTTGGCAATATTCCCGGTATTTTACCGGCAATATTGCCCATTGTTGCCGCACACGTCAGTGAATATAAGAAATTAAACATACATTTTAAGATAAGATGATGACGATCATTGTATATTTAATAAATATTGAACAAAAAGGCATAAATTCGAATAATTTCTCTTATGTTGAAGTTTAATCTAGTCAACGAATGCTCAAAGCATAGAGGGTAATTCTAGGAACTCATTTTTTACTACGTAACTTTGTTTTTTGTTTGGACTAGTTAGAGGTGAACATATCAAAAGCCCTCCGGTCCAAGTCCAAGATGCAAGCGAAAAACCAAAAAATGGAACCTTTAAACCCCCCTACCCCACAGCTCAAGGGCTAGTGGCGGCGACTTTTGGTAATTATATTCACCTCCTAACTAGCTCAAATAAAGTAACGTAGTCCAAAATCGTGTTTTAACAATTTCCCTCTATAATTGTTCGTTGAGTGGGCTACTAGTTTTTCATGTAAAATCACATAGCAAAAACAACGAGTATAAGAACCTATACAATATGGAAATGAAAAAGTCTAAATCTATATAAAAACTACAAATAATCAACAAAAATAACATTATTTTAATACACTTGTTTCGGTAATTCTTACATAATTAGTAAATCACCGTTTAGAGTAACAACTTAGTAGTTTTATAAGGCGGACTTGATGCCGCAACGCATTATCTACAGTTATATAAACTGTACCTGCAGTAAATAATAAAATATATTGGTGTTATTTGACTGGCAACATTGGCAATATTGCCAAAGTTGCCGGCAATTTTGGTATTTTACCGGCAGTGGCAATATTGGGAATATTGCCGGCAGTGGGAATATTGCCATCAGGCACATCACTAGTTGCCACACAGGCTAGTCATTGGCACACAGGCCAGTCATTGCCACACAGACTTATCATTGCCACACAGGCTAGTCATTGCCACACAGGCGAGTCATTGCCACACAGGCAGTCAATAGTCAATGTCACATACGTCATGTCATGACTGGGACTGTAGCACCATAACTTGTAGTGTTTAAAAATATTCCTTTCATTGTCTATGACAATTCAAAAGTGCCCGTAACTGGCCTACTTGAAATGAATGCTTTGATTTTGATCAAAAATACAATTGAAAGGAAATGCAATTGCACACTCACTATGGCCGTCATCGGCCCCTTCTGACTCTACACTGTTAGTTGGCGTTTCCAGCCCAACAATAAACTTTAAAGGTAAAGGTAAAACGTACACTCAGGCATAGGTCGTAACTATACGATCATGCGAGTTTGAGTTCAATACCTACCTTAAGCAAATATCTGTCAATCAACATCAAGCAGCTCAGCCACTTGATAAGGCCTTTATATTTTGGCTCTAACTAGATTTTATTGTGCTCACAATTTTCTAATGGGACATAATCTCCTAATTTTAATTTATTAACTTTGGCTTTGTTTTTGACAAAAACAAGGGTTTCGCGATAAGAAGTCTACCTATCCCTTTTTTTTTGGCATGACGATATTCAATTATCAAAGATTGAAGAAAACACCCATTATCTGTGGACACGAGGGGTTTTTTTTTTTTTTTTTTTTTTTTTAACGTGGTAAAATCATCAAATGAGTCCTCCCACCCCGGGCAGGGCGGGAGGGACTGTCAGACTTGTACTGACTAAAATCCACGGTGTCCTTCAATAGAAAGAAAGAAAGAAAGAAAGAAAGATTTATTGACACGTACACAGGACAAAACAACAGTAATTAAACATAGATACAATAAAGACGTGGAAAAAAGAAACATAGAAAGAACAAAAAAAAACACAAAGCATAAACTAAAAAACACAAAGCATAAACTAAATTTAACCCAAAAAAAATAAACTAAACGAAAAGAAAAACAGAACAAAAATTACATGAGAATATGTCCTGTGCAAGGCCAAAAGGCTCCTATCTCAGCATGTGCTGCGACATTTATTAAAATGTCACAGCGCTGGTTTTCTGATAGGGCCCAAAGTGATGTCACGGTCAGATACGATAAGTTAAATATTATAAGATAGACTAAATAAATTTAATAAGATACATAGAAGAACTAATCGCACCCGCGACGACGATGCTTGTCTATGCCACATGTGTCTGAGGTTGGCAGCACTGTCTTGTCAACGACAAGCAGAGACGCGCCGCGGGCGCAGACACAAACAAAATGTCATCCGTATACTCTCCACTTAGTCCGTGTGTCATCCCAAGATACAGTCTATGTAGTCTGTGATACAGTGTCTATGTAGTCTGTGCAAGATACAAACGATAAAAACTATAATAATGTTTGTAATTAAAAGTGTGAGGTTAATTGAAATTTTCTATTGCGGACTTAAAATATTAATGATTAGCAAGCTGGGCGTGTATAGCACATACCTAAGAGAAGAAGAAATTACCTACATACAAGTGACAAATATGCATCTAGGAGTGAGGACTCAGTAACTGTCGCTGAACTGACGCTAAGTTAATCCACAGCACATCGTATTGCATATTTATATCGTGCCAGTCGCTTCAATCAACAATCTCGCCATAGCGAGCTGGGTGCGGAATATGGTGAGTTAAATATTAGTATTTTTTTGCTGATGAAGTAAATACTGTTTGAATTTAATTCTAAAAGTGTTGACGGATTTTAGAGCACGAATTGGCGGCGGGAGGTCGTTCCAACAGCGACTGGCAGTGAATTTGAAACTTCCACGAAAAGCAGCAGTTTTGTGGGAAGAGGCCAATAACAGGTACGATGATGCTCTGGTCTTAATTTGGTTTACATCACGCGACCAAGAAAGCTTTTTATAAAGATAATCAGGTTTTTTACTAAGTATAATACCAAAAAGCAGGGTAGCCAGGTGAAGCTTTCGCCTTGCTGACATTTTCATCAAATTACCCTTATTTAAGAAAGGAGTGATGTGAGCTCTGGGTGGCACAATGTAACAGAACCTTGCACAAGCATTCTGTACCCGCTGGATTAGCTTCTGACTTCTACCGAGAATACACGCCCCATACACAGTGTCAGCGTAGTTCAGCTTGGATAGAATAAGTGATTCACATAGCATGACTCGCATATCCACACTTATGTATGGACGGACACGATATAAAAGCTTGAGTCGGTAGAAGCAGTTACGCACTGCTTCCATAATATGGGTTTCGAAGTTCAGTTGTCCATCAAAAACCACGCCAAGGTTACGAGCTTCCTCAACCCTCTCCACACCACAACCATCAATCCTAAGGTCCAAGTTGCAAGAACGCATTTTGCTAATAAATTCCTGGTTCCCATCACAACATACTTGGACTTAATAGGATTTAAAACCAGGGAGTTCCTCCTGGACCAGTCAGCGATCCTTTCCAGATCCTCATTTATTTGTTTCACTGTTTCAGCAGTATCTGGTGCATAGAAAGAGCGGTAAATCTGCAGATCGTCAGCATACAAATGAAACCTGGAGTTGACCAGACATTTGGTTATATCAGCACTGTACAATATGAAGAGCAATGGGCCAAGGATCAATCCCTGCGGGACGCCCCTGCACACAAGCTGTGGATTGGAGAATAGTGTATCACCATTTTCACTTGACACCTGGACAAATTGAGATCGATTGGTGAGGTAACTTTCAAACCATTTTACGGTTTTGAGGTCACAACCATAATATGACAACTTTGCAAGAAGAAGTGAGGTATTAATTGAATCAAAAGCACGGGAAAAATCTAGAAGGACAAGCAAAGTTCCCATACCTTTGTCTCTAGCCTCAAGAATGTTCCCCACCACATCCAGCAAAGCTGTTGTCGTGCTATGACCCCTGCGAAATCCAGACTGTGCCGTTGGTAAAATAGCATGATGCTCGAGATATGATCGAAACTGGTCTGAGATAACCCTTTCCAACACTTTGGAAAGACAGGGGAGCAAACTGATCGGACGCAGATCCCTCTCGCTGGTGGGATTAGGAACTTTAGGAAGTGGTCTAACGATTGCCATTTTCCACGAATCTGGGAAGGTAGAAGTGACGATTGATCTGTTGATGATAGCGGTAATGACAGAAAGAGTACGAGGAAGAGTCAACATTAGCATCTCCAAAGAGATCCGGTCAGAGCCCTGCGCGTTAGATCTGAGACTGCGCAGAACTCTCAGCACTGTTATCTCCTGAACGGGCTCAAGCTGGAAAGTACTGTCACTGTACCGATGCTGTAGAAAATGAGTTAAATCTTCATCAGTGACCTCTCCACTGCCAGGAACATCCAAGAAGTGCTGGTTAATACTATCCGGGTTGTTACAGAAGTGAGGCAGATTGGAATCTGACTTTTTTGAGTTTTTAATAGTTGATTTGATGTGACTCCATAGTTTTTTAGGTTGCGTAATATTATTATTGATATAAGTTTTAAAATATGCGCATTTCTCAGTCTCAATTGCTGTTTTTACTATGTATTTTAAGTCAGTGTAAGATTGTTTATGACTCTCTGATTTTGAGGCTTTAAACTTTTTATGGCACTTGTTACGTAGTTTTATCATTTCCCTAACCGTATGAGTAATCCAGGGAAGTGATTTTTCTTTAATTAATACTTTTTTAATGGGTGCGTGCAGATCAAATAGTGTCAATATGTACTGATTAAATAATTCTACCATTGAATTCACATCTTGAATACCTTCAATATATTCCCAATCAATCTTATTTAAGTCGTTGTTAAAAAGTTCGGGGAGGACATCTTTAAGCGGCCTATAAGTAATCCATTGCGGGACAGGCTTTTCTACTTTAAAATTTAATTCTATATTTAAAATTGCGTGTTGACCGAGTTCAGGTATGTGTAAAACTGAGTGCCTACACACACGGGCGTCAGTACACGCCACATCGATTAAGGTCTCGCTGTGATCTGTGAAATGTGTGGGCTTAGTAATAATTTGTTTGAGCTTGCTTTGCTTGTTTGCGCGAACACTATATCCCGCTCATCAAGTGCCACACCCAGCTTCGCTGCAACCAGCCCAACGGTGTGCAGCACGTTCTCACCCGGAACCTCAGGGATATTCGCAATCTCCAAGTCAGCGCTAAGCAGTTTCTGCTCACGGTCGTCGAGTTCGGACTGCAGCTTTGTCACCATCTGCTCCAACTGGCTCACCCTAATGTCTGGTAGAGCAGCGGTTTGCCTGGTTTCCAGGTCCACAATTCGAGTCTCCAGTTTGTCGATCCGCTCACTACAGACCCCCAACGAAGCATGAAGGCCAGTCATTTCTCGACGAAATTCTCTGACCTCGTCCCTGACCTCGCGCAGCTCGGAGCGGAAGAGCCTGATTTCTTCCCGGAGAGTAAGTTGGGTTTCCATGGATGAAGGTTCGCCGTCGGTCCCCTGTTCACTTCCAGCCCGGGACAGTACCTTAGCAGGTGGCTCCCCCTTAGACGGCTTGGCCTGAGGCACCGCGACAGGAGATTCAACCGTACTGCCCGTGCAACAGCCGCAGGTGCAGCCACCGACAAAGCCGCCGCCACTGACGAAGCTAATCCCCCAACAGCCATTGGTGTTGATGCCCCTGACGCCTGCAGAGCCAAAGGAAGCGCAGAACGATCACCGTCTCTGACGTGTGTGGCGCTCCCCAAACTCTTAGGCAACTTTTTCCTGCACTCGGGGCACTGCCAGTCGCTGCCAATCTGCGACTGTTCCGGCAGCAGCAAGCAAGCGAGGTGAAACCGATTCTGACAACCCGATCCAGTACAAGTAGCGCCCCCTTTCGACGCCAGGAATTTACCGCAAGATGCACACTTAACCATATTGGCAGTACCACACAAAGTAACCAGATGGCGCCACTCCTCTAGTATGGATCTATACCGCTAGATGGCGCTTGATGTATAGAACGTGAACTGCGTTGATCCTTGCCGAAAGTAGTAGTACCACACGAAGTACCAAGATGGCGCCACACTTCCAGTACTGATCTATGCCGCTAGATGGTGTTTGCTGTGCAAAATTTGACACTGCGCGGATTCTTGTCCGAGGTGATATGTAGTTAATGGAGGTACTACTGACTGCAAAAAATCGCAAGTCACCCCTGTTTTTATTAAAAACACAGTATCACAATTGTTTTTACTTAATTTACGCCACCAAAATAAGAAAGGCAGTCCCACTAACGATCATACACGTAAATCAGGCGAAATAGCACAACTGAACACGAACTACACACGAAATACTGCAGTATTAATATTTTTATTTGACTTAGAATGTACAGCTGATGTGTATCGCGCACTGTCCGTGACGTCACCGTCAATAGCCCTTTATGTACCGGGGTCACGGTAAGGAAATAATCCCGCGACCCCGGCAGGCTTTGGCCCTCTGAGAGGGGGCCCCGTCATTATGCTGACGCTCTTTGAGGCGCGCGTGGGACACAACGCGCCGTCGACCCGGGCATGGTCCATGGTCGGGCAGCGAGTTGCCCTTTACTCGCTGCCCGCATGCCCGCGCCTACGGTGGCCGGAGATCGTCGCGCGACGTCCGTCGCCGTGGGCGTCCACCACCGCGGGTGGGGCGGAGGGAGGACGCTGTCCTCTCTCGCTCGCGGCCAGCCTCCTCCTTTACGAGCATTACTGCCTCGCAGAAGGAGCTGACCGCTTCCCACTCCGTCTCGCCCCGAAGCATGGCCGCAACCAATGCCGGGCGCGAGAGGTCTCCGCCTATCGCAGCCGTGAGGACACGTCGGTGCTCCGCCCAAGCTGGGCAGTCTTGCACCGTATGCTCCACCGTGTCCTCCGGGCGATCTTCGCAGTGGTGACACCCAGGCGTCTCCTCCTTTCGCATCAGCCACAGGTACCTCCCGAAACTTCCGTGTCCGGTGAGGACCTGCGTCAAGCGGTAGGTCAGGACGCCATGACTTCTCTCCAGCCACTCCTCAAAGAGGGGTCTTACCGCCGCAATTGCGGCGTGCCCGGGACACGAGGGGTAAGGTCTACTTGAGACTTAGACGCCTTGATTGCATTGCAATAAGTAATTACAAAGTAATGACGAAAATGTTTCATCCTATTCACTACTGCTAGTGTCTCTAACTCATATGAGTGATACCGTGACTCAGCGCTAGAGTTTCGGCGACTATAAAATCCGATAACATGTCATTTTCCGTTAATCTTTAAATATGGCACCATAACCTTTAGCGATATGCAGCTCTATCGTCTGGTTTGGGTGGAAAATAGAGTTAGAACGGGTTCATTGGTAAGTGTCGCAATAATTTATTTTCTTATTGTTTCAAAAGCTGTTTTCCACTGTATTTTGCTTTTACCTGCAGTAAATCTATAAAGAAAGCAGGTTTTTTTGAGAGAAACATGGTACAAATAATCAAAAGTACGAGGCGAAGCTTATAAATTGACGTAGTTGAGTAAACGTTTGAGGAGGTGCTAGTATTGTCGGTGCTCTAATTAAAGAAACGAAAAATTTATTGTTGCGAGCAGGGTTCGATCCTGCGTCTTCTGGATAGGTACTCCAGACGCCTTAATCACTAGGCCATCGCATCCACTACTCACAACGCTGAATTTCTCGTTCCCTTGTTTTTTTAACGCTGTTTACACGTTGCGCCATCTATTGGTAATGTTTCAAACTACTTACCAACCAACACGTCTGATATTACAATCACATCAATGCTGTATTAGAGAGCGACTTCTAAACTAAAGTTATGTTTTTAAACGCAATAACGCCTGCGTCGCGTCTTCGCAAAGATATTAAAGAAACGAAAAATTTATTGTTGCGAGCAGGGTTCGATCCTGCGTCTTCTGGATAGGTACTCCAGACGCCTTAACCACTAGGCCATCGCAACCACTACTCACAACGCTGAATTTCTCGTTCCCTTGTTTTTCTAACGCTGTTTAATAATAATATAATAATTTTTCGCTCTCTAATACAGCATTGATGTGATTGTAATATCAGACGTGTTGGTTGGTAAGTAGTTTGAAACATTACCAATAGATGGCGCAACGTGTAAACAGCGTTAGAAAAACAAGGGAACGAGAAATTCAGCGTTGTGAGCAGTGGTTGCGATGGCCTAGTGGTTAAGGCGTCTGGAGTACCTATCCAGAAGACGCAGGATCGAACCCTGCTCGCAACAATAAATTTTTCGTTTCTTTAATATCTTTGCGAACACGCGACGCAGGCGTTATTGCGTTTAAAAATATAACTTTAGTGCTCTAATTTTTCACGGATTTGATCGTATTTCGCCAGCGGCTACGCGGTGCCTTAAGAACTCTACTTCAGTTTTGAGAAAAGTACATTTCTCTATGTTGACAGAGAAGCCAGCGTCTGTTAATGCTTTCAACATCTGATGGTAGCGATCAATACCCTTATCTACACTACGAGATGGGATTATGACGTTACCTAAATACAGCAAATGACTCCGTTATAACTCTTAGAACTTTTTTTTAATCGTACTTTGAAACACCGATGGGGCGCATGAATAAACCAAAAATCAACCTTATCGTAATGACCTTTCGTTATTTCTTTACGAATGTAGCCGTAAGTATTGAGTTCCAGATCAAATGTTTAATGTTAGATAAAACAATAACCAAGCAAGTATTCAATCCAATTATCATTACCCAATAATCTAATCACACAAAAGCTGGAGTTTTATTCACGTCCTGTAGCCAACATTAAGCCCCACAAATAAACCTCTGTTTAATTTACCGCATTACTAAAGAATGACCAGATCAACACAATTCTATGGTCTTTTCTATTTTCTACCAGCGCAAGCACATCGCGTATCCAAGAGTTCAGGCGTTAGAAGAAAAGCATTGCCAAATATTCAAATTACCACTTCTTTCGTCCTCACGAAAACAGCATGCTCCACTGACTTTTCCTTTACTTGATTTGCTTTATTTAATTTGGTGGAAACTACTAACCATATTATCAAGAGATGTGAAATAATTTGCTCCTACCAAAGGTTGTATTGATCAGATATTAAAGGCAATGGATAACGATCGGGAACTGTGTTGCTGTTAAGCTCACGGTAGGCTCTACGCAAAGACAGTCAGATCCGTCTCTCTTTTTGACCAGCAAGATAGGGAGTAGAAAAAGTGAGAAACTTCCACGAATGACACCAGCATTTAGAAGTTCTTTGATCTTAAAGCGCACTACTTATCTTTCATCACAACTAAGTCGGTATGGATGGCGTTGTACAGTGCGGTTGAGATCAGTCAATCTTATTTCTAATTTTTCTGTACTAACTCTACTTATGCATACCACCATAGTATTGAAGATAGGGAGACAACAACAGTGCGATCTCAGGTGAGAAATCTCACATGCTCCATCCCTCAAGGCAGTGTACTGGGCTGTGTGTAGTGTCCAGGTCCAGTTGAAAACCAGCGTCGAGCACTAGCTGCTCGACAATTTGCTGAACTGGACCTGTTTGATGGAGCCGTGAGACACACAATAATATTATATTGTTATCTTTGAATTTCTGTTTTTTTTTTATCTTTATTTGTTGTGTGTACGGGCTCCCAAATAAACGTTTTTTCTTTCTTTCTTTCTTTCTTAATATACATCAATGACCTCCCAAAAATACTTTAGTATGAATGCAGTTTATTTATTAACAAACTGCATTACCAGTACTGTTCGCCGATGATATTTCCATTCTTGTAAAATGTGACAAAAAATCTGACCCAAATTCAATTTTACAAAACACTCTCCAGACAGTGACACTTTGGCTACAGGATCACAATCTAGAAATCAATTGTAAAAAAACTAAAATGATACAATTTAGATCGTACAAAGCTCCCCCCATATGTAATAATATTTTTTTTAATGATACTCCTATAGAATTAGTAAGTACATCCAACTTACTCGGCATAAACATAGACACACATCTTAATTGGAAAAAGCACATAGAAATAGTAAAATCTAAATGATCTAAATTCACTTACGCCTTGTTCCAACTTAAGCACAGTACAAATACAGAAACGGCACTGTCTGCATATTACGCCTATGCAAACTCGTGGCTAAGATATGGAGTGATGCTATGGGGAAACAGCGTAAATGCAAGCGAAATATTTATAATGCAAAAAAAATGTGTTAGAATACTGGCTCATATTGACAATACCGAGAGCTGTAGACCATATTTTGTTAAATTAAAACTCTTAACCTTACCTTCTTTATATATATATGACCTTTGCATATTTGTATTTAAGAATAGCAACATTTTTCCTAAAATAAAAGACACCCATAACTTAAACACACGTCATAAAAATAGATTATATCTGCCACCATCTCGGATCAAAATGCTTCACCATAGCCCGTACTACATGGCGGTAAAATGTTTTAACAAATTACCGGAACAAATTAGAGAAGAACCCAAATTCAATATATTTAACAGAAAATTAAAAGAGTACTTAATACAAAAATGCTTTTATTCGGTCGCAGAATACTTAGAATAAACATTTGTAAATAAAATAAAAATTAAGATATATATTTAGGTACTTACTCCTGTATAACTATAAAAATAATACCTACTTACGCAAGAAAGCACACATACATGACATGCACAATTACACATAATAATAAATAAATAAAGTAATAAACTGTAAATAACAGAATATATAAAATAATAAAATACGTACAATATTAAACACAATAACTATCTTTAAAATAAATACAAACAAATAAAATACAATTATAAATAGACGTCAACAAATTATCGAAAATCATAGTGATATAAGTAAAATAATTACATACTAAGTAGGTATAATAAAATAGTAGTAATAGTACCTACACTATAATACCTGTGATAATACGAGTATAATTATTACCTACCTGAGAATTGTTAATTGTTCCTTGCATTGTCAATGTAATTGATATTATATTATGTTGCCGTGCCCTAACCGGGTTTCACGTTGATACTTATATATTACTGTAAGACCTATGTACTACACATGAATGCAATAAAGAATTTGAGTTTGAGTTTGAGTTTACTTATACGAGTGCCTTAACAAAAAAAATGTTCGTAATTTTCGAGTAAAGAAGTTAATTATTCTCTTTTTTCCATCGGGAATGTCACTATTCACACTATCAAAGTCATTTACTTTAGAGCCTACATCACAAATAGCACCTATTTTAATTTTATTCAATAAGCAACAAAGACGTTTCAGAAATTTAAACTGAAAATACCAATGCTAGTAAGTCCTATATCCTCAGATCAAAGAAATAGACAGATAGAGCGCTCAGAACACGCGAGTGGTTCCACCAAAGTTAATACAAAATCAAAATCGAATCACTGTACCAAGCTACGCGTCGTACCAAGCTGCGCGTCGTTGTTGTTGTTTGTCAAAATATGCCATCACGTGTCTTTAACCATTGTAAAAGTTGTTCTCAAAAACAAAGAAAACATTATGGAATGTAATTCGATTTGATTTTGTATTAACTTTGGTGGAACCACTCGCGTGTTCCGAGCGTTCCATCTGCCTATTTCTTTGATCTGAGCCTATATCCTATCATAACGGCAGTAGAAATACAATACTCAGGTAAGATATAAAATAACAACTGTAACGAGTAACCCTGTATCATAACTGTGGACAGTATTTTAAAATTGTATTGTAAACTAGATTGGGCTATGCCTAAAAACGTAACAGCATTTTGCTGTCGTTTATCAGGGAAACTACTACCTAAACTTTCCCGGATCAAAGAGCACACAGCACCGGAATCAAAACAAAATGAAAACGACTCACCGGATTCGGTAGAGAGTAGCTCTGTAGCTGGCTTAATGGTGCAGATATACACTCGCTTCTCAACTCGGCTGCTCCCGGAATCAGTCTCCTTCTTTGGACAGCGGGTGGCGATGTGACCGTGTTCGCCACAGACGAAGCAGGTCTTTCAGCTTCCTTGAGACATTATCTTTGGCTGGTTGCGATCCATTATTTCCTGAAAACTAAGATTGAGGGTTAGCAGAAGGATCGCGAGAATAAGTATAGTAAAGCATTCATTTTCTACATGACCAGATTATCCACAGCAGTAGCATCTTCTCGATTGGTCAATCTTAGGCTCCTTGGCGTCGGCAGGTGAATTTAATTTGTCCTGCATTGGAGGTCCTCTTTTTCAGTACGTAAAAGCCATCAGTTCTTGTTGTAGTTTAACTCGAGTATCAATTAATCCCTTCAGTAAAAGCCAACCGTGTAAGCCGTGGCTCTATTTTTGCTGCATGCCATAGTTACAGCGATTGCTTTTTCAGTTGAATAGTTGTTCCACTGACTAAATAAAGTGCTCAGAAATCGGCTTGACAAGCATTCTCCTTCCTCAGGACTTTCACTAAACAGCCTACATAATATTGCAGCAAGAGTTTTAACGCTAATTAATTTCATTAATTTTCGTTAATTATTAAACTTCATTGAGGCCACGCTATTCCAGGAAAAAGTATTTTGAGCTAGCCATGAAGCTGCCGAGCCCTTGAGGGCTTTACTCATTGTAATAAACAGCCTACTGCTAGAAATTTGTTTTTCTTGCAAGCATAAATCGACGGTAATGCACTATGCTCGGGCATCACTATCTTGCGACTCGGGATCAAATTCAGGTAGTGCTAGCATAAAACCTTCTGAACTAGGTTTAATAACCGCGCGAATCAATTCTCTCATTTTGACTTTTTTTGCATTTCAAATAACAATTTCCAACGGTTATTAATTTTCACTAGCACTTGGAAACGAATCAATATTCTGACCTGTGGACTGTTCCTGCGACGATCCATGAATCCCACTTCTGATGACGGAGGGTCGAGCGGCTGAGACACCACGTGTCGCTGTTTCTCCGTCATCAGTTCGTCCTTCATTATGGGCGTGTTGTTGCAGGTAGATGAAAAATAATATTCACAAAATATCTCACTTAATTTAACTTTTAATATTTCAACAAAACTGGCCAGTCAGGGAGTGCATGGAAAATATATCAGGCTTATAATGAACATCTACAAAAACATGACTGCAAAACATTTGCCATCAAAAAAGGTGTAAGACAGGGAGATCCTCTATCTCCGAAACTATTCTCAGCCACGCTAGAACATATTTTCCGAAAGTTAGAATGGTCAACATACAGCATAAAAATAAATGGTGAAATGCTGAATCATCTTCGTTTCGCTGATGATCTTAAACTAATTACAGACGACCCAGAACAATTACAAACGATGCTCAACGAACTAGTAAAAGAAAGCCAAGAGGTAGGACTACATATAAATCTAACAAAAACAAAACTTATGACGAACCAAACTAAACTACCCATATCGGTCAACAACGATATCATTGAATATGTAGATGAATATACATACCTCGGCCAGATAATTTCTCCAACAAACGATAACTCTGAAGAAATTCAAAACAGAGTAAATGTTGCGTGGAAACGATATAGGTCCCTAAAGGAAATAACAAAAAACCCATCAATTCCAATAAAGTTAAAAAGGAAAGTTTTCAACTCGTGCATACTCCCAACCATGACATGCGGCTGCCAAACATGGGCCTTAACTCTGCAAAACACAAAGCAACTGCAAACATGCCAGCATAACATGGAAAGAAGTATATTACATGTCAAGAGAAGAGACAAACTTAACCTAAAACTTATCCATCAAAGAACTAAACTTACAGAAGTAAGGACTCAGCACATATATGGGATCGGAAAGGGATCGTAACCGTAACGCCTTTCGCCTCGCTGTCAACCAGGCGTCAACCTACCGTATGCACGTAACGAAAGCGTATCAGCAGCGCCTGTACGTCAACTCGGCTACGGCTAGGCGACACCGCGCTTACGCCTCGCCGCCCCCTGGCTGACCTGGTTGGCACCAGATCAGTTTGAATCCAAACGTTAAGTGTAGCGCACGGTTATGTCTTGGTTTACAATACGTGAGTTGGCTATCATAGCCATAGCACTTGATGAAGAGGAAAAAGAAAATAGCAAGAAAAAAAGAAAAAGAAGGGGAAAGGGTGGACGAAGAGATGTGAGCTCGGGTACGGAGAGACGTAAGCGCGGGGACGGAGAAACGTAAGCACGGGGACGATGAGCCGTAAGCGCGGGAATTCAAGTTCGGAGCCTGTTCCAAGGCGAGGCGATTACGTTATTATTCCGATTAGTGTGCGTTGCAGTAGGGAGTTTAATACAAACCATTCTGAACGGCTCGAGGCGATACGGTGACGATCCCTTTCCGATCCCATATGTGTGCTGAGACCCGTAACATACACAATAAAGAAATTAAAATGGAAATGGGCAGGTCATCTAATCAGAAGCACGAGAGAGAAATGGGCCAAATCGGTAACCGAATGGTACCCTAGAGAGGGCAAAAGGAAAAGAGGACGTCCACCAAAGAGATGGCATGACGACATAAGAGCGGCTGCAGGTTCAATGTGGAGAAGGAAAACACAGGATCCGGACCTGTGGAAATATTTGGGGGAAGCCTATGCTAAGGCAAGACAATCTTAACCGATGTCAAAAATCATAATACTTTGTAAAAATATTTTATAGATTGTCAAATAAAGGCTTTTATTATTAATTATATTTCAACAAAACTTCACCAAAATAACTTATGATTACAGTAATAATTACTGATTAAATAACGGACGGAGAATAAACAAACTTCACTCTAGAGCCAATGGGTTTGTGCATGTCGCCCGGCTGACGGTCGCCTCAAAAGTGCTCGTCACCGCCGCCATGACACTTACAACTCCATTCGGTGTTACCCGCTCTAAATTAAAAGTACCAATAAAGAAATAATTCTTACACCACAGAGTATAACTAATCGATTACAACTTATAAAAAATGTTACAATAAATCAACTAAATCATCGCGCGCCGTCATATATTATATATATGTGTCGGAGAATGAACACAGAAGCACAATATTTTAGAATAACGCCATCTATTATCATGCTGCGGAATCAACAGAAAATTGGAATTTGGAAATTTGGAATCTCTATTCATTATTGTTATTTTAGAATAACGCCACCTATTATCGTTGGCGTGGAATCAAAACAGATACGCAATTTAGAATCTCTATTGATTATTGTTAATTTAGAATAACGACATCTATCTCTGATTGGAGTAACTATTAAGTTAGAATTGACAGATTGTTTAGGAGCGTCAAATTAGTCGTAATTTGGAGATGGTTAGCATGGGGAGCAACGGAAACACCGAACGAATAGTCGAGTCAAATGTCGGTGCGGAAGTTAAATCAGCTATTCGACGTTGACAGGTAGTGACGTTGACAGATGTTGGCTAACCTGTGTGGGTTAGGCCACATGGGCGGACAGTTTAGTGAAGTGAACACTTTGAATCGGTCCGGCAAGCTGGGTAGACATCTTGGTTGCTCCGCCATGTTAAACTTCTCGCGTTCCTAAGTTTTTAATCGAGCGATATCTCGGACATCCTTGACTATTTTGTATTCAGTGTGTGTTAGCAAGTAATTAAAAATGTAAACGAAGATTTTCTGAATGTTATTTCCGATATCCCAACCCCTCTGATAACGAACTCTCCGTTATCAGAAGTGGGATGGACCACGACGACCCACGTGTTGGAAATAAAAACGCTAACGACGAAAAATGGATGCGTTTGTTGGAACAATGGAACCGCAATTTTCTGATACTGATTCAAGCCGTGAAAATACCTACCACGTTGTCACATGGCCTTCGTTTACCGGATTTCAATCCTGAGAAACAAAATGTGGATGCACGTGGTTGGGTGACGACTACAGTGATGTGCTTTCGGACCAGGATCAACATGGCGTGTGCCCCGCTTATGGTCGCTGTAAGCCGCGCCTTGAATGGAGGAGATTCTACCTGGCTGCCTACCGTGTCGTTTCCTGGGATAAAGTGGATTGATTTCAAGCGACTTTTGATTGCAAGACACGTGGCTAGCTACAACAAGAGCTGCAGCGAAGCGAATAGTGTTGTGAAGCCTCTGAAGTGTTTTGCCTGCCGCAAGCCGGGTCATTAATAATCCGTGCACTGCTACCGCAAAGATGTGAAACAGGATACTTCGAAGCACCACAACCACAGCAATGGCAACAACTGCGAGGTTTCCTACATCCGGGATCACTTGCTTCCACTGCCACGGCGCGGAGAGAGGAGCGGCGCCGACTCCGGGCGTCGAAGCCTGTTAATGAGGAGAGGGTTGACCTGTGCCTCCTGAGCGCGTCGACTGGGAACCTATCCGGTGAGCAATTTTCATTTTGTTTACGACTCTGGTGCCTTGTGTTCTTTATTAAAGTCTGTACCCTATAGATTTTGACTTTGATGGAGATCTGTGACATTAGTATTGAGATTTGTTTTCATGTGTTGCCTGATTGTAGCGGGCACTTGATGGATTGCAGAGAATGCCTGAGGGTTAAGTACCATTTTGAGTTTGATGATAAGTGTGGAATCTTATTTCGGCTGGTCAGACCGTACCAGTAGCTGTTTCGTAGCCGTAGTCCTTATCTGATTGACATCCCGGTGGTGTCCATGGATGCGCGGTGTGCGGGTGGCACTGGCGGAGGTCGTGTATTGTGCGTTCATGATGAACGGTGTGAAACAAACAGAAGTTTGTTGGTGGGGCTAGTGTTAGCCATAGGCCACGAATTTGATTCCTGCTTTTCCATGATTAGTTTCTTGCATTGTAATGGTACAATTGCAAAGGTACTTGGCTGTTCTAGGATTTTCGATGGATAGTGTTTGAACCTAAACTTTACTTGGCTGTCTCTGGTTAAGCGGCAGTGACTTAGTTGCTGGTTAAGCGTTAGTTGTGTAATCGCTGGTTAAGCGGATTACTTTGGCTTTCGCTGGTTGAGCGTTAGCTGTTGAATCGCTGGTTAAGCGAGTTGTGTTTACTATCGCTGGTTAAGCGAGTTGTGTTTACTATCGCTGGTTAAGCGTTAGTAGTGTAATCGCTGGTTAAGCGGATTACGTTGGCTTTCGCTGGTTAAGCGTTAGCCGTTGAATCGCTGGATAAGCGAGTTGTGTTGACTATCGCTGGTTAAGCGTTAGTAGTGTAATCGCTGGTTAAGCGGATTACGTGGGCTTTCGCTGGTTAAGCGTTAGCTGTTGAATCGCTGCTTAAGCAAGTTGTGCTGACTATCGCTGGTTAAGCGTTAGTAGTGTAATCGCTGGTTAAGCGGATTACGTGGGCTTTCGCTGGTTAAGCGTTAGCTGTTAAATCGCTGGCTAAGCGTGTTATGGTGTGGGCTTTTGCTGGTTAAGCGTAAGCTGTTAAAGCGCTGGTTAAGGGTGTTATATGTGCTTTCGCTGTATAAGAGTTAGCTGTTAAATCGCTGGGTAAGCGTTGTTATTATCACTGATTAAGTGATAGGATTTGTAACGCTGGTTAAGCGCTACAATTTTAAGTACTGGTGAAGTACTTCAGTGACTGGGTAAGTAGTGATGCATGGTGCTGGTTAAGTGCTGTGGATATGTTTCGCAGAGTCATAATGCTTTCTTAATTTTGTGCCAATTTCTATTATGTGCCTTATTCTTTCATTTTAGTTCGTTTTGTTTTGGTTTGGCAGTAGTCAACCAAACATTTAGAGTATCTAGCATAGTAAAAGTTTTCTTATAATTTGTAACGTTAAAGGAAAAATAAGGTAACATGTTGAACAAACCTACTTTAAGAATTATTTTGATAAAAGCTCGAAATGATTATCTTGATGGTGTGTAACCCGATGGAGGTTATAATTTGTGATGATGAAGACCGGCTGGAGGTCGATTGATTCCATGCTTATGACCCGATGGAGGTTGTAATGTGTGATGATGAAGGCCGGATGGAGGCCAGAGTATGAGCACTGCAATATTTTAATGAGTTTCCTATTATTTGAATGAGTATAGGTTTTGTCTGACATGTCAGCTTTTAGAAAAAGAGTTCCTTGTGATTTTTATTAGACCCTGTTATTATTTTGATGAGAATACCTTTTCCATTTGGGTCAGGAATGGCCGAACGGTTAGAATGATTACTATTCGAGATTTTTTTCTCATTCCAGATTTCTCACACAAGGATGTGATGTCTCACACGAGGACGAGTGTCTCACACGAGGACGTGTGATTGTCAGAATGGCCGTGTCGGAGAATGAACACAGAAGCACAATATTTTAGAATAACGCCATCTATTATCATGCTGCGGAATCAACAGAAAATTGGAATTTGGAAATTTGGAATCTCTATTCATTATTGTTATTTTAGAATAACGCCACCTATTATCGTTGGCGTGGAATCAAAACAGATACGCAATTTAGAATCTCTATTGATTATTGTTAATTTAGAATAACGACATCTATCTCTGATTGGAGTAACTATTAAGTTAGAATTGACAGATTGTTTAGGAGCGTCAAATTAGTCGTAATTTGGAGATGGTTAGCATGGGGAGCAACGGAAACACCGAACGAATAGTCGAGTCAAATGTCGGTGCGGAAGTTAAATCAGCTATTCGACGTTGACAGGTAGTGACGTTGACAGATGTTGGCTAACCTGTGTGGGTTAGGCCACATGGGCGGACAGTTTAGTGAAGTGAACACTTTGAATCGGTCCGGCAAGCTGGGTAGACATCTTGGTTGCTCCGCCATGTTAAACTTCTCGCGTTCCTAAGCTTTTAATCGAGCGATATCTCGGACATCCTTGACTATTTTGTATTCAGTGTGTGTTAGCAAGTAATTAAAAATGTTAACGAAGATTTTCTGAATGTTATTTCCGATATCCCAACCCCTCTGATAACGAACTCTCCGTTATATGTGTATTTATTTTAGTATTTAGATTCCAATATTTATTTAGATTTTGTATTTTTGTTGTTTTTTCATTCTGTCATGTGATATCTCAATTTTATATTTTTGTGCACCTGCCATGTTATCTCTCTGCTACCCTGGGTTGACTGGTAGAGAATGCCTCAGGCGTTTAGTCCGCCTTTGTACCTTTTGTGTTGCATAACTTTGGAAATCGGCATTCATAACTCCTGTACATAAGAAAGGAGCCAAGACAGCAACCCTAATTACAGACCGATAACCAAATTGTGTATCATTGCCAAGGTTTTCGAAAGGATAATCTATAACTAGGTCTATTCTGCTCTTGAACAACCCTTTAGTCCCTTCCAACACGGCTTTCTCAAGGGTAGATCCACTGTCACTAATCTAATTTTGCTTAATGACTACATTACTGACGCATGGACCACGGTAAACAAGTCGATGTTGTCTACACAGACTATAGCAAGTGCTTTGACCGAATTGACCACCTCATCCTGTTACAGAAGTTAAAGAGCATCGGCATCCGCGGAGACTTGCTTCGCTGGTTTTCCTCTTATATTGAAAACAGGTCTCAGGCTGTGGTGCTGAATAATTATGTATCTAGCTGGGTTTTAGTCCCCAGCGGAGTCCCTCAAGGTTCATTGCTAGGTCCCCTATTATTTATCATCTATGTGAATGACATCGACTCCTGTCTGACCTTTTGTAATTTACTGTGCTTCGCTGACGACATGAAAATATTTGCTACAATATCATCGACTTCGGACATGATCGCCTTCCAAACTGATTTACAGAATCTCGAAGCATACTGTCGAAAAAACAAACTTGATCTGAATCCAATAAAATGCTCAGTTGTAACGTATTCCCGTGGACGTTCAAGCCTAGCCACAACATATACTCTTGGTGGTCATATATTACTTAGATCTAGTACTATTCGTGATCTGGGGGTTCATCACGATTCCAAACTTATTTTTGATAAGCATGTTGATTCCATAGTCGCTAAAGCCTCGAAATCCCTTGGTTTCATAATGCGATTATCCAAGTGCTTCACTCAAGCCAAGACTTTGAAAATTCTATACTGCACTTTTGTTAGAAGCCACTTGGAATATGCATCTGAAATATGGAGTCCATGTTATCACAAATATATTGACCGTATTGAGCGCATACAAAAAAGATTTATAAAATTTTTATGCTTTCATCAGAGTTCCGTATCATTCCAGTAACTATCTCAGTCTTTGTAAAAAATAAATCATCTCTTACCTTTGATTAATCGTCGCGAGATCTCCGATTGTATATTTTTGTTGAAAACGGTTCGAGGTGACATAAACTGTTCTGATATTTTGTCTTCTTTCTACTTCAATGTTCCAAGCAAATCTAAAAGGTTTAATCCACCACTGCGAGTGCCATTTACAAACAATAATTATAGACAAAATTCGTTCATTGTGCGTGTAAGTGGGTATTTTAATAAGGTGTGCAAACAGCTCGACTTTGATATTTTTGAAACGAGTGTGACCACGGCAAAAATGCGTTATCTAAGAACTTTTTTAATGCTTAATATCTTTGGACTTTGCTATTCTTTAAATTTATTTTTATACTTGTCCTAATTGTATTGCATTAGTTTTTTACATAAATTAGGTGATGGTCTCGACCTGTAAAATTATACTCGTATTTAATTTTTAGTTTTATGGCATTATTAATTGGCGGTATGTACAATTTGCTCCACAGTTCTTTTATAACAAATGGGTTCTAAACGTGAAGACTTGTAATTGGCTGTCAGATTATCAAACTGTTATTTATTACTATTGTATTAACTGTAAGTCTTCCATAGTCTTTAAATAAATAAATGAAGTTTTAATTATATAAATAAATTTAAGGGTTCCGGTAGCTATACCGGAACAGGAACCAGTACCTAAATTGGAACCATTAAGAACCTATATTTTAATACGTTTAATACGTTTCTGTAACAATTAAATAATATGTTAATTAAAAATTGAATATGATGTGCAACAAAAGTTAGTGACAGAACCGAATTGCTGCAAAACCGACTCCACGTAGTCTTGTTTGTCCTACCCCTAGAGTGTAATTTAAAATCGCGTAGGCGCGTAGGGGCGAGGCGGCCCGCGGGCTGAGGAGCAGGCGGCTGCGAGCGAAAGCCGTCTGCGACGATTAGTACGCGTGGGGCCGCCGGAGGCCCGCAGCGCCGGAGCCGTGACAGAATACCTTGCCTGCTGCATGTTGCATGCTCGCTTGAATGCTGCATGCTGCATGCTTGCTTGTTTGCTGCATGCTTGCTTGCATGCTTGCATGCTTGCTTGTTTGCATGCTTGCTTGCTTGCATGCTGTATGCCTTTATAAGTAATGTTTTAATATCATTATGCGTAAATAAATTTATGCTTTAGGATATTATGCTTAAAAAAGTTATGCTTTAGAACTTTATGCTTAGTAAATTTATGCTTTAAGATATTATGCTTAAAAAAGTTATGCTTTAGAACTTTATGCTTAATAAATTTATGCTTTAGAATATTATGCTTAATCATTATTATGCTTAGAGAAATTATGCTTAAAAAATTATGCGAAAGCTATTATGCGTAATTATATTATGCGAAAATATAATTATGCCAAACAAAATTATGCAAACTTATATTAGGTCTTAAAATTTTATGCAAATGGATAGGGAACCGCATTTAATAGAGTCAAACAGAAAGTTCGTAGGTACGTAATTATTTTTAAAAGCAAAAGTACAATTAAGATCTGTTTTTTTCCATATTTGATCTTGCAGCTCATTAGTCCAACTTTTCTGTAACAACGTGTGGTTTTTGGGTGCAATACGTTTAAATTCGTGAATATCCATTAGAAACTTTACTTTGAAATCAGAAGTACTGTTGCTATCATCAATATTTTCAAAATCACCGTTACTGTCAAAGTATTTTCTTTTTTTGTCTGTTACGTCATTAACCCGTACATCTGTGACACTATCATGGAAAAAATAAAATTTATTACGTCTCACTGACATTTGTATGGCCATTTTAGACATCTTATGTTGAAACATTTCATAAAATTCATTCTGTATACGTTCATATACATCATGAGTAATAGAAGGACACGACTTATTAAATATATATGCATATTTAGAAATAATGCGTTTTTGATCTTGCAATGATATAGCGCTTTTTCTACCTGCCATTTTGTTAAGTCAATTCTTGATTGAGTGCACGAGAGTATTCACTGTAGATAACGGGCTAAGAAATTTAATAATTGGGGTCCGCCAATATTGATTGATGAGAAGATTGCCATTCCATCGTGCATCGGTCATCAGAACATCTATAACAAAACAAAAAAAAAAAACTGAAAATATAACATAAACAAGTTTTATTAAGAGCTAAAGGGCTGTCGAATTGTAATATGAAAATAGAGGAAAAAGAACGGAGATTCAAAACAATATCGAACACCATAAATGCCTATTAACTGATACATAGGGTATAAAATAAAACGCATGATTTTATAATACTATGTGATAATAATATGCATTAAATACGTTATATCGCGCTCCCGAGGAAAAAATTTCACCTAAAAAATATACATAAGTAACACTATTATAACAACTCGTAACAAAAACTCATAATAACAAAAGGTACAATTTTGTATACGCCGGAGACGTTACATACGGGGTGCGGGGGGCAAAGGTCCGAGTGACACACCAATCGCGCGCTCCGATGGAACCGGTTTGAAACGGTTGCGTCATGTGAGCTCACTCGAGTCTATGGCAGAAACTGAAATTAAACTCTAAAGTAACTAGAAGTTGCAGTTTCGTTGCAGTTGCGTTTCACCGTGTATTTAGGGCCTAACAACTTTTGCCTGTAATAGCGCGCTTATTTAGAGCGTTTTTATTTACCTTCACGTTACATTTGTAGTAATCTACTTACTATATGTATGTAGTAAAATCTATTTAAGTCCATATTAATACAGATTGTACAGTGGCCAGCAGATCAACCTACCTAAATCGTAGTAGTATATACCTAGCTAGATATAAGTACGTACTCACCGTAGATTGGGAGTTTCTGAGTTACAGACGTAGATAGAGAATGTCAAACGATATTTTTTATAACTTCACCACGCAGCCATAGTCGCCACCACACTCATACGTAAGTATTATGTCGCCATCACCGCGTCCATCATCGCGGCCCATCACGGCTATTGCTATGTTGCCATTCTGTTTATACCTACAATAAAAAGAAAGAGTACATTTTTTGTCTAAATCCATAATGGGCATAACGGTAAAAATCGGTCGCTAAGTCATCAATTTCATTAATCAAGTTTCAAGCCATATATTATGTTGACAATGTATACACAAAAACCTTCCACATGAATCAATCTATTAAAAACCTGCTTCAGTATCCGTTGCGTAGTTTTAAAGATTTAAGCAAACAGGTACCGACAAACGGAAAGCGACTTTGTTTTATAGGTACTATGTAGCGAAGGATAAATATGTCGTTATCATTGTTGAGAATTCCAGTCCTGCAGGGCTAGCATGCGCAAGGCGACATTATCTCTTATTTTGTCGTTCTCGATTCGTTTGTCACTTTTCATAACATGCGCACCACGCCACGCTCGAGAAGATATCTCGTCGTGACTTCGCCTTCACGACGCGAGATAACCGATGTTACCATTTCATGAAAACAAACCTTATTAGTTAAGTTACCTCGCAAAATTTTATCCTGCTGTCAGATTGACATTAAGTTTTGTTGTTTTGCTCGATTCGCTTAAATAGGCTTAAATATTCTTTGTTCTTTTTTGTTTAATCGAAAAAAGAAAAAATACGTGTCCAATATTTTTTTATAATCTAAAATACGGACTAAACTTATTTGGTTGGAAGAAAAAAGTTTTTTAAACGCAAATTCAAAATGCTGATAAAAACAGGAAAAAGGGTTTTTTTTATTTTTTTTTACCCTGTGTAGTGAAAAATAAATCATTAGTATAGAAAAGGTACGAAAAAGGTACGGTCTGCACTGAGGTACGGTTGTGGTACGATTGTGTGATGAATAGTACGGAAAACCGTACTTTTTGGTACGGTCTGGCAACGCTGATAACGATACCTCAATCAGCCGTAATGTCGCATGGTACGACCGCTGGCTAGTGACGTGCTCTTGGAAATCCGACTTGTCTATCGACAAGAAAGTCGACTGCTAATTGCTATTTTAATATTTCAGTTTTTTTTTTAATTTTTTATCTTGTAATAAGGCTGGAAGGCCGATGTGGTTCATGGATTTTTACAATTTTTTATTATTTTACAGAGTATTTTATAAATGCGAAACCGAAGATGGTTAAGTAAATTAATAAGTGTTTAGTTTAGTAATCTATGGACTAAATTAATAGTAATACACTCACCGGCACGGAATCTTGGCCAAGCGCGTATTTCGCGATAACAAGAGTTTTAAGTGTTTCCTATGATTATTTATGATGAAGGGTGATCTAAAAAATGTTTACCCTTAGTTCAAGAGGGTAATTTATCATGTTTGAGTGCAATATGACGTTATTTTTAAGTTTTAGTTGAACCCGGTCATCTGAGCGACTAAGTTGCTGTTTTAAATTTGTGTATTGTGAAAGTCTATTGTCAGGTTATTCAATTATAATTGTGATATCGTACGTCTGTTACTTCAATAACTAAAGGTGATTTAAATCCAATAAAAATGCCATTAACACCATCACAGGTTGCACAAGCTGTAGCGTTGATCAAACAAGGGCTGACACAGCGAGAAGTTGCTGTTATGCTGAATGTACCACGTTCATCGATGCGGTTTGCGCTGAAACGATACCAGGAGACAGGCCACTACTCCCGCAGACCAGGCAACGGAGGCATCAGATGCACATCAGCCCGGGATGACCGCTTTATTGTCCTGGAAATTTTGAGAAATCGCTACCTCACCGCTGTTGAGATACGCCAGCGACTCCATTTCACAAGAGGTGTCAATGATAGTGAACGTACAGTGAGAAGACGAATGGAGGAAGAGAATTTAAAAGTTTGTAGACCAGCACGCGTCCCAGATCTTCTCAGAAGTCACCGAGTAGCTCGACTTCGATTCTCACGAGAACACGATAGCTGGACCCATGACCACTGCATGGGTCCAGGTCTCAAATCGCTCTCCTCTTCTTTTCCACACTCGCTCCCGACCATCTGGAGCTCGTACCTAAAACGATTTGACACTCATCTGTGAACAGTACTCGAGCCCACTGCTTATGGGTCCAGTTGACGTGTTCTCGTGCGAATCGAAGTCGAGCTACTCGGTAACTTCTGAGAAGATCTGGGCCGCGTGCTGGTCTACGAGCTTTTAAATTCTCTTCCTCCATTCGTCTTCTCACTGTACGTTCAATATCATTGACACCTCTTGTGAAATGGAGTCGCTGGCGTATCTCAACAGCGGTGAGGTAGCGATTTCTCAAAATTTCCAGGACAATAAAGCGGTCATCCCGGGCTGTTGTGCATCTGATGCCTCCGTTGCCTGGTCTGCGGGAGTAGTGGCCTGTCTCCTGGTATCGTTTCAGCGCAAACCGCATCGATGAACGTGGTACATTCAGCATAACAGCAACATCTCGCTGTGTCAGCCCTTGTTTGATCAACGCTACAGTTTGTGCAACCTGTGATGGTGTTAATGGCATTTTTATTGGATTTAAATCACCTTTAGTTATTGAAGTAACAGTACGATATCACAATAATTGAATAACCTGACAATAGACTTTCACAATACACAAATTTAAAACAGCAACTTAGTCGCTCAGATGACCGGGTTCAACTAAAACTTAAAAATAACGTCATATTGCACTCAAACATGATAAATTACCCTCTTGAACTAAGGGTAAACATTTTTTAGATCACTCTTCATCATAAATAATCATAAGAAACACTTAAAACTCTTGTTATCGCGAAATACGCGCTTGGCCAAGATTCCGTGCCGGTGAGTGTATAAACAATAAAGATAATAAAAACGGTTTCATATCGTTTTTTATTAATTTTATTTCCAAACCTTTATAATTTATCGATATATTTATCGTGAACTCTTCGATTTAGTCAAACACTGTCGAGTCCGCCCCCGTGTCCCGACGACACACAATGATAATTGTTTTAGTGTGAGTAAATTACACGGAAAAAGTACGCTGTGGTTTAAAGAATAAGGTTTATATTTAAATGACAGAGTTTTCGAACCCCGCGTGTGTGCACTTGTTCGTAGTGTTGTTTTGATATACTACATGCGTAATATTATCTTTATGGTGGGGCAGTTGTGGTTTCACCGGTTTTCTATATTTATTTTGAACTCCACGCCATATCTCCTTCTATATCTATGGCCCACTCCCTCTCACAGAGTGAAGGCTCGTGTCCCAGCAGTGGGAACAATATAGGCTGATGATGATGATGATGATGATGATGAATGTTGTAATAATGCTCTTTAATAGTTTAGTTTTATTTTAATTTAGTATTATTATATTAATTTATATAGTTTAATATCTTCGAAAATAAATTACTGATATATGTTGTAATTGATTTACAAAACAAACCGTGTAAATAATGGATTTTTCAAAGTTCTAAGTTATGTAATCATAATACTATGTAACATTAATTATCTCGATGAAATGTCCTAAATGTAATGTACAAAATAAACACTATGCCAACCATAAATCAAGATTGAATGTTGACTATTCAGTAAGTACAAAGTTCTGAAATTGCTGCGAAACATTATTCGTAATACGAACGAAAGTTTACTTGTCGTGTGTGCACTGTACAATAATAGTGCCCTTATCAATTGAAAGAGATAGATTGATAGTCACAAATTGAACTGTAAATAACTGTAAATGTCTTGGAGCTTATCTATAACATAAATAGCCATAGGCTTTGTAATTCGCCAAAGGAAATGGAACTCGTTATCCCTTAGGTCAAATGGGTTGCAGACGTCGCGAATCACCTTCCTCTGTATTTTTCTTGCTTCCCTCTCCTCATACACAGTTAAATCATAATTGTAGTACGGCGCCGCCATTATAGGTACTTAAAAGTTCACAGAACACTGTTTTCAGTTTTTAGTCACTGTTGTCGCGATTTCTCGTCTTCAAAAACCATCGACGAGAAACTTGTCATAGGAAAATGTCAAAATTCGACTAAATATAGCGCGCATGACGACAAAAACCGGTTTGACAGAACGACATGAGTTCTATGTCAGAACGACACGACATATTAGTGTCACCATGTTAGCTCCCATCGACAAACAGACATTATGTCGTCTCAGGACGAGATAATGTTGCGCATGTTAGCCCCTCCCATCGACAAACAGACATAAGTCGTCCCAGCACGAGATAATATGTCGACAAAATTTTGTCAACTTGCGCATGCTAGCCCTGCAGGTAATAACTAAGTACGAGAAAAAAAGAAAATAATAAGAAAGGTTCTAAAATCAAATAATTAAGCATTAAAATAAATACAGTTTTAGATTAGTACCTAACAGTCTACATATTATTAATAATTTTGCCACTATTTCTGTAGTTACATTATGCAAGCTTACCTTGTTCGTGAATTCAGCAAGCAGCCCGCACCATAATTAATATGATCATCAATAGAAGCACTCCACATTAGCAGCAGTAATTCGCCACACTTGTTATTATAAAAAGCTCTCACGCACTCAATAAATATTTGCAAAAACAGGAAACAGAACTGCCGAAGCGCACGCGCACTCTCTACAAGATGAATTATGTGATTATGGAGCATGTTTAGTGCGTTATGCAAACAATGTATTATCCCTTCACCCCACCCCTCCCGCGTCCCACCGAACGACATGTTAAATCGGTGATTTTTGTTGTCTGTGCAACTGGAAGATAATAATATAATAATGTTTTCATAGTACAGAAAATATTATTATATTATTGTGTATTTAACAGTGTACGCGTCTGTACCGAAATCGTAAGGTGTATTATACTAAACATTTCAAATGATAGTATAATGTTCTGCGTTTTCGCTTTTTCGTAACCACCTAAACTTGGTCGGGTTACCACGGTCATTCACTTCCTAATGACTTTAATCGTATTATCTCATTAATTATCCAATGTACTGAGCTGAAATTTTACTGATATACAACTGAACTAAAAATCTAATAATTGACATAACATTCAGTTCATATATCCAATCCAGTGTCCAAATAACACCGCGCGCATCAAGACCGTGCTCCTGAGGAACTGAATATTGTCATAACTTGTTAAATACTTACAGGATACTAATGAAACTTCAGATACATTTGAAGGCAGTTACAAGCTTCAAAATAATGTTTAAAGTAAATCTTTAGATCTCTTATTGAGAGTGCTGGGACCAATTGAAGTGTTTTTCTATTTAATGAAATAACCTTTAAGCTATGTATTATTTTGGTTTTTTTATTGAAAAACAAATTTAAACTAGTTCCTAAGAAGTCATGTACAAAATGTGATAAGAATCCGTTTAACCGTTTCAAAGATCTAGCAAAAGCAGAAACGTTACTCCAGCAAAATCTCGAATATCTTCGCAACCGAAGAAAGAATGAATACAAAATAAGGCACAACATTTACTTCATCTAGACAACTAATTTTATAGCTAGTTTTTAACCGACTTCAAAAAAAGGAGGAGGTTATCAATTCGACTGTTTTTTTTTTTTATGTTTGTTACCTCATAACTTGCGACTGGGTGGACCGATTTTCACGATTCTTTTTTTATTCAAAAGCTGGTGCTTCTCGTGTGGTCCCATTGTCACCATTTCAGGATCTGATGATTGGATCTTGGAGAAATCGAGGGCAACCCTCAAATTTTATTAGCTGACACATAGTTTTTCGCTAATTTTATGAAGTAATTCAAGTATTTGCGTATGGAAATCATCATCTCATTTAGCTGAGCTGATGATGGAAGGCACAACTCCTCAAGTAAGAAAATTATGTTTGTGTTCGCATATCTCCGGAACTACAAGTCCGATTTAAGTAATTCTTTTTTTGTTGTACTAAGTATCGTTCAACTTAGGGAATACTGCAAATTTCATCAAAATCGGTTCAGCAGTTTTTGAGATAGGGAATGAATGAATGAAATGTTAACGATGTTATTACCGGTGCTACGGATCACAATTTGATTTGATTTGATTTGACAAGAATTTTGGTTGAATATTTAAACTAAAAAGAGTAAAATAAAAACTTTTTCAAAAAAAAAGGTGACCGCCTTCAAAAACAACCACAAAAAGAGTAAAATAACCTACAAAACTTTTCTTTCGGAAGTCGGTGGCAAAAGAGACAGTGAAATTAATAAAAAAGTCACCGACTTCCGATAGAAAAGTTTTGTAGGTTATTTCACTCTTTTTGTGGTTGTTTTTGAAGGTGGTCACCTTTTTTTTGAAAAAGTTTTTATTTCAATATTCCCATTAGAAAGAAAAAGGTCTGGCTAGGGTAACGTTACCGCAGCAGGAAATGTTTTTGTGAAATAATTAAAAAACTATAAGCGCAACAAATTTAAAAATGTGCGCAACAATTACAGAAGCCGCAAATCTAATTATCTATAAGATTCAAATTACCATTTTCGACAACATCTGGCCAGGGTAACGGACACATTTAATTTTTAATGGACTGGACAATGACGTACGAAAAGAATTGGGAAAAAAGCACTTGACACCAGCCAACTGCCCTAGAATAATACCACCGATGCTCAATCCGGAAATAAAGGCTGCCTTACCCGAAGCAAGCGTGAAACGCGACAAGGGAATAGAAAACAGGCAAAAAAAGCTCGGTACTGCCTTGGCCTGTTTGAGTGACGTCATAACAACTAAGATGCAAGAAAAGAACAAAGACCCGGCTCTTTTGAAACAACTTATGGATGCGGCAAAGTTAATGTGTGACTCATTACACTCCGACTCAGTCAAAAGGCGCTACTTTGCCTCGTCGTCCTTAAAGAAAGATATTAACGACCATTTAATGCAGACAAAGATAGACAAGTATCTTTTCGGAGAGGCCCTGGCTGAAACCTTGAAGACTGCCAAGGCTGTGACGAAATCTGGTGCTGATATTAAAGTTGCTTATGATAAAAATAGGAAGATCACTCAACCTCAACCATCGACTTCGCGTGGTTTAAACTGGAAGGCTCCCCCTTCGACTCGCAGGCAGTCGGGGCGGCAGAGGAGCCGCCAGCCTTTCCCGCCTGCTGGAGCGAGGGCGCCACCGCCTCCGCCGCCGCCGCCGGCGAGCCGGCCACCGCCGCCGCCGCACGCCAGCTGGTCGAGGACATCGCGCTATCAGCCGCGACCGACCCGCCGCCAGTAAATAAGGTAAAATATGCTGGTCGTTTAGCGGCGTTTATAAGACAATGGTCTCACCTTACGCAAGACAAAACTGTTCTTTCTTGGATTGATGGCTATAGAATACAATTTTCTAAACAAGTCTCACAAGAAAATGTACCTTCTGTTCCTATTTTGAAACAGGCTGAGATTAATGAATTTTACAAAATTATTAATAGTCTCATGAAAATTGGCGCTATATCCGAATGTACCCCGTGCGCCAATCAATTTATATCAAGTGTTTTTCTTGTGCCTAAACCGAATGGCAAGAAAAGGTTAATCCTAAATTTAAAAAATCTAAATAAACATATACAAACTGACCATTTCAAGTTAGAGGATTTACGCACAGCAGTTAAACTAATGACAAAAAATTGTTATATGGCAACCTGTGATCTCAAAGGTGCATATTTTTTATTAAAAATTCATCCAGAATCCAAAAAGTATCTCCGTTTTCAATTTGACGATAAATTATTTGAATTTAATGTCTTGCCATTCGGTTTAAACACAGCTCCATATGTTTACACGAAATTGATGAAACCCGTCGTTGGATTACTCAGATTGGCTGGTTTTACATCTACTATCTATCTAGATGACCTAATTTTAATTGGATATTCATATAACGATTGCTTAAACAATATTAATACCTCGATAAAATTACTAACAGCCTTAGGATTTATCATAAACTGTGAAAAGAGTTGCTTACAACCTTCCATGAAATGCAAATTTTTAGGTTTTATTCTTGACTCCCAAAATTTTTAAATAATTTTGCCCGATCATAAAAAACAACGCCTTATTAACGAGATTAACATTTTTATGAAATTAAAGCGTATCAAAATCAAAGATTTTGCAAAATTAGTCGGTTTATTAATTTCCGTTTGTCCAGCCGTAGAATACGGCTGGCTTTACACCAAAGAATTAGAACGTTGCAAGTATCTTAGTTTACAAGGTCACGACGACTACAATCGTTACATAAGTATCCCCGATCACCTGCACGATGACCTAAGATGGTGGCTACAAGCCTTAGAAAAGCCCAAGAATCGTATCAAAGATGATACATATTCGGTAGAAATATTCTCTGACGCCTCAACTACTGGGTGGGGTCGTTGCCAGAGCAAAAACAACATATAAATTACCTGGAACTTTTGGCCGCCTTTTTTGCACTTAAAGTTTTTGCAAAGGACTTTCACAATTGCCAAATACTTCTTCGCGTTGATAACTCAACCGCTATTAGTTACATAAATCGGATGGGTGGAATTCAATATCCACACCTAACCAAGGTAGCAAAGGATATTTGGCAATGGTGCGAGTCCCGAAAAATTTTTGTGTATGCTTATTACATTAAATCTGCAGACAATATCATACAGATAAAGAATCAAGACGAAACCATCCAGATATAGAATGGTCCTTAACGGAAAATATGTTTTCCTATATAGTTCAAAAGTTTGGCACACCATGCATTGATTTATTCGCTAGTCGTTTTAATAAAAAATGTATAAAATACATTGCATGGCAAAGAGATACAGACGCATTCGCAATAAACGCCTTCACAATTAGCTGGTCTAAGATGTATTTCTATGCATTTTCGCCCTTTCCAGTTATTCTGAAAACTTTAAAAAAAATCATGAACGATCAAACAAAAGGCATCGTAATAGTACCTTTTTGGCCTACGCAGCCTTGGTTCCCTTTGTTTAAAAAATTATTGATATCGGAATTAATTACTTTTAAATCAGACAGTACCAATATAGTTTTTGATCATTCCAGCAACAGCAACATTCAAAACCATCTTACCCTGTGTTTTCAGGGGCAGGAAATGAAGCACTAATAAGTTGTTTGAGCAGAGTTTATTTAAGAGTATGTTTCTCACAATACAAAAACGTAGCGTCGGTTCACACACCGTACACACAAGAGAGTCGCCATTACACATACAGACAGGAAGTAGGAAGTGCTAACCAGTGTTGCCAAATATTAACATTGTATATCAACACCCTCCCTCAATGTTAATTTACAAATACGACAAAAAGAAAAAACTAAGCGATAAGCCCTAACATGCCTCTAAATTTTTGAAATTTTACTCTACCTAACGGCTTGGTTAAGACATCAGCTGGTTGTTCATTAGTTCCAATATGCTTTAAAACAATTTTATTAGCAAATACTTTCTCTCTAACAAATAAAACCTTAACATCTATATGCTTGAGTTTATGGTGAAACTGTGGATTCTTACAGAGGCTAATCACTGGCAGATTATCTTCAAAAAGTACAACAGCTGGCTGTGTACCAGAAAAATCACAATACAAATTGCTCAGCCAACACGCTTCGCTGGCCGCCATACTTAATGCTATAAATTCTGATTCAGTTGATGACAGAGAAATAGTAGGCTGCTTCCTAGATGGGCATGAAACAGTGCAACCCAATACTTTAAACAAATAACCTCCTGTAGACTTTCTGTCTACTCTGTCACCAGCCCAGTCAGAGTCAACATAACCGGTTATAATATCAGTACCACTTACATTTCTATCAATTACTAAGCTTAATTCTAGGGTTCCCTTTATACAGCGTAAAACACGTTTTAAGAGCGTTATCGCAAAATTGAGTAACTCGAAAAGTAGCGGCGACTGGCGGTGAGTGCGCCTGTGTGCGTGGTGCACCCTTCTTGATACACACACGTACAGAGGCAGGGGCGCGTAACACGGCTCACTAAGGTTTACTTATAATTGTATTGAGAAAAAAATACAAGATATGGAACGTGTTATTATGATAAAGAAATACAAATATTAAAAGACAGTGAAACTTGTAGCATAAAGGTAATATATTTATACCTCTCCTAACTTATTATAAATGCGAAAGTGATTTTGTTTATTTATTATACTTTTACGTTAAAACAGCTGAACGGGATTTTTTTAGCTTGTTAAAATCATCAAATGAGTCCTAACGAGGACATAGGATACCTTTTCTCCCGATATTCCCACGAGATCATGATCTATGCGGGTGACACCGCTGGGTGCAGCTATTCCTTACTAATATTAGAAAGAAAAAAGATTTGTATGTTCGTATATTTGTATGTTTGTAATGGATAAACTCAAAAATGATATGACCGATTTTAAAAATTCTTACATCTGCATAAAGATACAGTATCAGTGGATATATATATGGTCTATAACTTTATCGACATCCACGCAGGCCAAACCGCGGGCGGAAGCATATATTTTATATATAATATTTTAATTCCAAACCATTTTTAGCTCAAAAAAACGGCTGGATCGATTTTCATAATCTTTGATTTGTTGGATTTTTCTGCGTCCCGAGAAAGCAGAATACTTATCGGAAATATTGACGATAAAAATGTTTTTCATGGTTCTCTATTGTGTGACCTAACTTTTTTATACATAATCTAATGTGACATAATTTTTTTTGTCCTTATCATCATTTGTCCGAATAATAACTTGCCCGAACTTAATACCACATAATTTCAAATGCCATAACATTGAAATTCCTAAATACTGTATGTTCTAAATTTGTTTGTCATAAATATAACAATCTATAATATACAAAATACATAAAACCGATTGCCATAAAATACATAAGTCCTAAAGTTTGTTTTGTTATTGATTACCACCCAATAAGCAAAATCGACGGAGCCCCGCTTCGCGGGGCTCCTATTTCTGCGTGCAAGGTTTAAAGTAACCTAACACGAAGGGGATGGCGGGGTCTTTCAGACCCCGCCATCCCCTTCGAACCTAACCTGTCCGTGTCGGGGTGCCCACAAGTCCCGAGCTCGCTTCGCTCGCTCTTGGATCCCAAGATCTTCGGTTTCTAAGCAATTTAATGAAATATCAGTTTTACTATACCTAATTGAACATTCGGAATAATACACTTTATGTAATACAATGATTAGGACATATTATGACTTTATTTCATACAAAATTAGGAGATTCAATTATTATGATACTAGATAGATATTGTTACGTCGATCGGATTGCGAAACCAATCTATAAGCTTCTCGAAGGTTCCACAAGGTTCTCGGCTATTCTAGTGAAGATTGGTCTGGAAGTTTCTAGAAAGTTCTACCCTGTTCTAGATGTTTCGAGATGGTTCTAGAATGTTCCAGAAGGTATGGGAATATGTCGAAGTCTATGGATGTTTCCAGAACATTCGACCACCTTCTAGAAACATCTAGTGGGTCCGGCCGGGGTATAAAAAGGGCGTCAATCGCCAACCTGAGTCAGTCTGGTTTTGACTACGATCGAGGCAACTCGAAGCGAACTACAAGCGATATCTAAGTGAGTTCTACGTGTGATTAAGAGTGTGTATAAGTGTTAAAGTGTTGAGTATCATGTTTTCCTGATTGTTTTAATTTGTGATTTGTCTGTGAATAAAGTTGTATTTGGTTTGAATTGGTGTTAATTAATTTATCCCAATACCCAGCTCGTAACATTTGGTGTCAGAAGTGGGATAAAATGCCGATTTTACCAAAGGACGACACAGACGGTATTCGTACTAGGAGTCAGCGCCAGCAAGACATGGAACAGAGGCGGTTTGGAGGTTCCTCGATACAGACGCCGGGTGGTGCTCAGCCTACGACAGAACCAGCCGCTGGTTCATCTGCAGTCTCTTCAGCACCGGCGGGGCCTGACCTGTCTGCGCTTATGGCGCTGCTGCAGGAGCAGGGTCGACGCTTGGAAGAGCAGCTACAAAAGGATAAGGAGGAACAGGCCCGCCGCCTGGAGGAGCAGACCCGCCGCCAGGAGGAGCAGACCCGCCGCCAGGAGGAGCAGGCTCGCCGCCTGGAAGAACAGCTACAAAAGGATAAGGAGGAACAGGCTCGCCGCCAGGAGGAGCAGGCTCGCCGCCTGGAAGAACAGCTACAAAAGGATAAAGAGGAGCAGGCCCGTCGCCAAGAGGAGCAGATGTACCTGATCAAGGACCTGCACTCGATATATGGCAAGGAGCTCAAGATGATGAAGGAACAAGTTCACCAGCTAGAGAGTCGTATCTCAGAAGCTGAAGTTCAGATTGCTGAGATGAAGAAGACTTTGGGTGAACTAAGGACTGGAGACGGGGTTGTGTGTCCAGTGGTTGCGGTACCTTCGGCACGAGGATTTAAGGTGCCGCCATTTGACGGAACAGCATCATGGTCGGCTTACAGGATGCAGTTTGAGGCCGTTATGAAGGCGAATGGGTGGACCAAGGAGCAAGCTACGACGGCGCTCATCTTGAGTCTGCGAGACCAGGCTCTGACCGTAATAGAGGTTCTTGGCAAGGATGTGACATATGAGCAGCTGCTGGAAGCCTTGGAGTCCAGGTACGGCGACGCGCACCTGGAGCACGTATTTCGAGCTAAGCTAAGGGATCGTGTTCAACGAGGTGGCGAGAGCCTGCAACAATGGGCCCTAGAAATTGAGAAGATGGTCCGGAAAGCATATCGGTCCGTCCCGGCTCTCATCGATTGCAATCTGATACAGGCTTTCATCGACGGGATACGTGACTTGGAAGTTAGAGCAGCTGTAAGACTTGGGCATCACGAGACTTTGAAGGGCGCCTTGGCCCATGCTCTGGAAGTGGAGGCAGTGAGGCAAGACCATCGAACTCAGCGTAGTAGGGAGGTTGTGCCATCTTCTGTACGCGAGCGTTCGAGAGGGTACAGCCCTAGGTGCTATACTTGTGGCCAGAAAAGAAAAGGGTCATCTTCGCTCAATTTTTTTTTAGTACCTACAGTACTTACACGTAAAGTGAGGATTTTTTTTTTCTCGCGTACCCCTTAGTGTGGGATATCTGTCCAAAGCGCAGGGCAGCTGATATGACTGCTCAGCATCACAGTTGGAGATCCCATGGTAAGACTGATACACTGTCTAGAAGACCTTGTCCTGAAGAAAGTAAGCAAAGCATAAAGCAAGAGCCTAAGGAAGTAGTGCTCGTAAGGACGCTAAAAGGAAGCACGGATGTCGGTAATGAACGGAAGGAAACCCTACAGCCTGTGCAGGAAAATGACTGTGTGAAAAGACCCCTGACAAACGGTAGTGGTTTTGACGTAGCGTCACTTGTTGTGCGTACAGCAGTGCGCCGAACACGGAAGTCCCGTAAATCGAAAGTAAAACGGGATGGACTATGCCGAGTTGCGACCAGGAGCAATGATGTTTCCTACCGCATACAGAGTGGTCAAGGTGGTGCGCCCGGGCACGCCGCAATTGCGGCGGTAAGACCCCTCTTTGAGGAGTGGCTGGAGAGAAGTCATGGCGTCCTGACCTACCGCTTGACGCAGGTCCTCACCGGACACGGAAGTTTCGGGAGGTACCTGTGTCTGATGCGAAAGGAGGAGACGCCTGGGTGTCACCACTGCGAAGATCGCCCGGAGGACACGGTGGAGCATACGGTGCAAGACTGCCCAGCTTGGGCGGAGCACCGACGTGTCCTCACGGCTGCGATAGGCGGAGACCTCTCGCGCCCGGCATTGGTTGCGGCCATGCTGCGGGGCGAGACGGAACCCTACACTGTGGGAAGCGGTCAGCTCCTTCTGCGAGGCAGTAATGCTCGTAAAGGAGGAGGCAGGCCGCGAGCGAGAGAGGACAGCGTCCTCCCTCCGCCCCAGCCGCAGTGGTAGGCGCCCACGGCGACGGACGTCGCGCGACGATCTCCGGCCACCGTAGGCGCGGGCATGCGGGCAGCGAGTAAAGGGCAACTCGCTGCCCGACCAAGGACCATGCCCGGGTCGACGGCGCGTTGTGTCCCACGCGCGCCTCAAAGAGCGTCAGCATAATGACGGGGCCCCCCTCTCAGAGGGCCAAAGCCTGCCGGGGTCGCGGGATTATTCCCTAACCGTAACCCCGGAACTTAACAGGCTATGAAGGACACCGTGGATTTTAGTCAGTAGAAGTCTGACAGTCCCTCCCGCCCTGCCCGGGGTTGGAGGACTCATTTGATGATTTTACCACGCTAAAAAAAAAAAAAAAAAAAGGTGGTGCGCCTAAGTTTGACCACGTTAAATGGTTGGCGCGATACAACGACGACTACGACGGACTGTGCATGCTCGGGAGTGATCGGGATTAACTATGCTCGGGACGAGCATGTCTAAGGAGGGGGCAGTGTTACGTCGATCGGATTGCGAGACCAATCTATAAGCTTCTCGAAGGTCCCACAAGGTTCTCGGCTATTCTAGTGAAGATTGGTCTGGAAGTTTCTAGAAAGTTCTACCCTGTTCTAGATGTTTCGAGATGGTTCTAGAATGTTCCAGAAGGTATGGGAATATGTCGAAGTCTATGGATGTTTCCAGAACATTCGACCACCTTCTAGAAACATCTAGTGGGTCCGGCCGGGGTATAAAAAGGGCGTCAATCGCCAACCTGAGTCAGTCTGGTTTTGACTACGATCGAGGCAACTCGAAGCGAACTACAAGCGATATCTAAGTGAGTTCTACGTGTGATTAAGAGTGTGTATAAATGTTAAAGTGTTGAGTAGTGTTTTGTGATTGTTTTAATTTGTGATTTGTCTGTGAATAAAGTTGTATTTGGTTTGAATTGGTGTTAATTAATTTATCCCAATACCCAGCTCGTAACAATATTATGCCAGAACAGCTTTAGAAGTGAAAATAATTATGTAAAACAATATTTAGAACTTTTGATTATTATGGTTACTGAATTTTATAGCAAACGTGTTATGGATAATGATTTTCGGACAAATAATTTTAGGTGACGAAAAGGGATACCGTTTTTCATACGTACATTTAATATGAAACGGATTTTTACGGTAGATAGGTAGGGAAGATAATTTTGATAGGGTGGGTAGTAGGGTAAGGTATAATAGGCAGGTAGGTAGTTAGTACACTAGTCGGATAGGTAGAGTAAGTTGGATAGGTGGGCAGGTAGATTTATTCGCCGAGTTAGCTGGAGCCCAATCGCGCTATTTTCTTTTCAACGAAATCGCAATTGAACCGCTAACATAACACAACTTTTTGACAGTTTCGTATCGCGCTAAAATTTTGACAGCAAGTTGAGACGCACCGCGATCGTAGCTGGAACGTAACCACTGTCAAACGTAAAGTTGATGGGAAGCTACATTTTTAGGATCGTTATTGCATCGTTGGAGTGTTTTGTCATTGTTGTGAAGTGATTCTTAGTGAAAATCTTGCAAAAATAACAACATTACCATGTACGACTACATAGATTTATTGGCGAAATCTCATGAATACGATCCAACTTTGGTTAGCGTTTGAACTTACAACGCAATACCAAAATCAGAACAGCTGAATCGAAACCTAACCACTGTCGCAATCGAACCATAACGTTATCGTATACGTTTGCAGACGTTTTAAATTAGCGCGATTGGCCTCCTGGTGTAGGTACTCGTATTTAAGAAAAACATGAAATATATTTTTAGTAATATATGTATTTTGTAAAAACATAAAATAGCAATAATTTTAATTTTATAATACAACTAGTATTTGCGCGTTGCGCGAGCTGCAAGCAGCTCGCGGGGTCGTGTTTTGAAAAGTATTTCTTACTTAGAATTTTTTGCAGTCGCCATTTTAGATTTTGACCTTACTATCGGCTTTAGCATCCTCGAAAACTATTAAAAACGACTCCCATGATGAACAATTCAAAAATGATCGCAGCCGCCATCTTAGATTCTGATTTAGACTTCACTATCGGCTTAAGCACCCTCGAAAACCATGAAAACGGCATCCAATATAAAAAAACATGATTTTTTGAAGTCGCCATCTTGGATTTTGATTTTAACCTTACCATCGGCTTTAGCATCCTCGAAAACCATGAAAACGACTCCCATGATGAACAATTCGAAAATGATCGCAGCCGCCATCTTGGATTTTGATTTTGACTTCACTATCATCTTTATTACCCTCGAAAACCATGAAAACGACATCCATGATGATATCTTTGAATTTCTTGCTGTCGCCATCTTGGATTTTGATTTTGACCTCACCATCGGCTTTAGCATCCTCGAAAACCATGAAAACGACTCCCATGATGAACAATTCGAAAATGATCGCAGTCGCCATCTTGGATTTTGATTTTGACTTCACTATCAGCTTTATTACCCTCGAAAACCATGAAAACGACATCCATGATGATATCTTTGAATTTTTTGCTGTCGCCATCTTGGATTAAGATTTTGACCTCACCATCGGCTTTAGCATCCTCGAAAACCATGAAAACGACTCCCATGATGAACAATTCGAAAATGATCGCAGCCGCCATCTTGGATTTTGATTTTGACTTCACTATCATCTTTATTACCCTCGAAAACTATGAAAACGACATCCATGATGATATCTTTGAATTTCTTGCTGTCGCCATCTTGGATTTTGATTTTGACCTCACCATCGGCTTTAGCATCCTCGAAAACCATGAAAGCGACTCCCATGATGAACAATTCGAAAATGATCGCAGTCGCCATCTTGGATTTTGATTTTGACTTCACTATCAGCTTTATTACCCTCGAAAACCATGAAAACGACATCCATGATGATATCTTTGAATTTTTTGCTGTCGCCATCTTGGATTAAGATTTTGACCTCACCATCGGCTTTAGCATCCTCGAAAACCATGAAAACGACTCCCATGATGAAAAATTCGAAAATGATCGCAGCCGCCATCTTGGATTTTGATTTTGACTTTACTATCATCTTTATTACCCTCGAAAACCATGAAAACGACATCCATGATGATATCATTGAATTTTTTGCTGTCGCCATCTTTGATTTTGATTTTGACCTCACTATCGGCTTTAGCATCCTCGAAAACCATGAAAACGACTCCCATGATAAAATTCTCGCTTCGCTCGCCACCTACCCTTCGCTCAACTCGGTCTCGCAGGTTCGCTCCACTCAGGACCTACCTACCTACCTAGATAAAGTCTTGTATGCAACTGTTATAATTAGGTATTAAAACACTCATAAACAATAGTTGCATAAATAACTATTACGAATAAACTCTATTTTTAGATTGTACAAAACTTACCATTAAAACATAGAACATGACTACAATTATATCATAAGTACAAAGAATACTTAAATTAAAACTGCTGACGACCTCTGGATTATCTGTTAAAACTACGTAACGCACACTAAGGCGCGCGGGGCCGCGAGCAACACAGGTCCGTCCTCTAGAAGCCCTCGGGCGCTACTGGCCGTACGCGCGACGTACATCAACTAATAAAGCATTATTTTAGAATTTTGTAATAAAAAAATGTGAAGGTGAAAAAATTTTAAAAAAATATATAAAGTAAAGGTAAAGTTTTATACTATAGTGTGCTTTACTTTTTTTCTTCTTTTCTTTCTTATTTTGTCATTAAAACAATGTTTAAAATGCACATATTTTAGATCAATATTGCTTTCGAATATTGTTTTTTTTTTGCGTCAATTCAATTTTTATTTCAATATTCTAATCAATCTGCAACCTTGAAGACTGTATGACCAGTACATACATATTTTTTTTAGATTTTTTCGTGTTACCATTTTGATACAAATGGCAGGAGAAAACCTAATGTTTAACGTTTGCTTGAAATTGGCTGTCGGAAAATTGCTATTTCTTCTAATATTAACTATTATAACAAAATTCTAATCAATCTACGAACTAAAACAAAGTCAGATTTATGATTTTTCATTGAAATATTATGCGATTACCCTTTTAAAACAAATATCGAGGACTTGGAAAAGTACGTATTTTTGGTCAACCACCCAAATTATGTGAGCAGCCTCTTAAAGCGTTCCACAAATCCAAACTTGCACATGATTGATATCTGCTAAGAATGCTCATTGCTACACAAATGTCTGGTCTAGAACACAACATGGCATACATTAATGAACCTATTAATTTCCTACATCTTTTCTCAATATCCTCATTTTCTGATTTTTTCCTTTTTAAGAAACTGTGATCATAATTTTCCTCCATAGGAGTAGATACAGAATTACATTCAGACATATCAAAAACTTTTAATACTTTTTCAAGATAAGCACTCTGACAAATAGTAATTGTTCCCTCCCTCAAATTTTGAACAATATTCATACCCAAATAATTTCTTATCATTCCTAAGTCCTTCACTTTAAAGTTTTTATTTAATAACAATTTCAAGTTTTCAATTTCACTTTGACAAGTTGAAGCAATTAACAAATCGTCAATATACAAAAGTAAGTATGTTTTATTACTATTCTCAGTCTTAATATACAGGGTGTCCGGTGGCAGAATTAGGATTTCAAACTTAAATAATAAAAAAACTGCAAAACATATTAATTTTATTATTTCAATTATTATAACAAAGAAGGGTAGTGCGGGTTTTGTTTCTTAAAAAATATTTTGTCTAAATGTTCACCGTCACGGATACACTCTTGGAATCTGACTTCAGTATTCCGCGTCATCCGCTGAAGAAGGGTCGTCGGGATGCCATTAACCTAGCGAACGATATTTTCTTTTAATGTTGAAATGGTCGGTAGGACGGTTTCGTAAACTTTACTTTTGAAGTCCCCGCACAGAAAAAAGTTCATGGGGATAAAATCCAGCGACCTGGGTGGCCAGGGGATGTCAGCTAAACGGCTTATCAATTTGGTAGAGAACAAATCACGAAAAGCTCCATGGTCTCTCTAGCAGTGTGAGGCGTAGCGCCATTTTGCTTAAACCATGTCTGTAGACTGTTGGCAGGATGTTCTCTTAATATTGGCAGAAAATAATCGTTCAGCATGCGCTGATAAGAAACGCCGGTCACAGTAGTGGCTAGACCTTGACTATTTTCAAAAAAATAGGGTCCTATTATTCCACTGCTTGACAATGCACACCAAACCGTCACTTTGGGCCTGTGAAGTAGCTGTTGATGTTTTAATCGTAGGTTCTATCCTTTAGGTGACCAATAACGGCAGTTCTCTTTATTAACACTACCATTTAAATGAAAATGGGGTTCATCGCTCCAAAACATCGTGTTTACTGTCCGAAACCGCTGCAACATTGTCTCTCAGAAATTTTCGCGCAAATTGAAATCACCAGGCTTTTTAAGCGCTTGCACAATTTGAATTTTAAAGGAGTGCATTCTTAGGTCCGTTTTCAAAATTTCGTGCACAGTCATTTTTGGGAGCCCAAGAGCAAACGCTCTCTTACGCACGGACTGTCGTAAATTGTTTGCGACAAATTCAATGCTGTCATCAGTCCTCGACGTTCGGCTGGGTTCCCGCCGCGGATTATTTGCCGGTGAACTTGTTGTTTTGAACCTCTGCACCCACAATCGAATCAAATCTTCACTTGGTGCATCACGTAACCGTCGGATATTCGTCCCTTCTCCAGCGCGTGGCGCGAAATACTGAAGCCAGATTCCATGAGTGTATCCGGCGTGCTGATCAACATTTAGACAAAATAATAATTAAGAAATAAAACCCGCACTACCCTTCTTTGTTATAATAATTGAAATAATAAAATATGTTTTGTAGTTTTTTTTATTATTTAATTTTGAAATCCTAATTCTGCCACCGGACACCCTGTATAAACAATATTCAAAGTTACTTCTTACAAATCCTAAGCTGGTTATAACATTGTGAAACTTAACATTCAAATTTTTTGGTGAATCTTTTAAACCATACAGAGCCTTTTTGAGCTTACAAACTTTTCCAACCATTTTATCACAATATCCAATAGGTAACTTAATGTAGAAATCACCAGCTATCTCACCATAGAGAAATGCACTACAGACATCTAATTGGTATACACAAAAGTTACTCTGATTACAAAAAGCCAAAAACATTCTCACTGAAGTTAATTTTGCTACTGGACTATATACTTCTGAGTAATTTAAATGTTGCTGGAAACCTCTAGCTACTAGACGAGCTTTATAAGATATAATATTGCCTTTCTCATCTCGCTTTTTCCTAAAAACCCATTTAGTATCAATGATGTCACAATCATTTGGTTTTATTACATAATCCCAGGTGTTATTTTCTTCTAGTGCTTTGAGTTCCCTTTCAATAGCACCTTTCCAATTCTCAGCATCACTAGAAGACATAGCTTTAGTGTAGGTGCTGGGATCACCGTCATTTAATGCTGTAAATAGACCCAACTCATAATCTTCTAAGTACCTTGGAGGACAAATATTCCTCCTGGGTCTAAAATTCTGTGGCCTCTCATCTTCATGCCTCACATTCTCAGTTTGATCTTCCTCTGCATCCTCAAATGATTCCTCTTCTCTAATTTCTCTTACCTCACTATTACTTTCCTCCAAAATCTCAATCCTTGCTTCTTCTTCTTCTTGCTGGCCATCTGCCAATACTGTAATTCTATCCTTGTCCTCAGAACTATCTGCATCTATAACAAGAACACCAGACTTTTCTTTCCTTTCAGGTACTGGTTGTGAGAAGAAGACAACATCACGATGCACCTCAACTTTCATGGTAGACGGGATATATATTCTGTACCCCTTGACATCATCATCATAACCTAGGAACAAACCTATCTTATTCTTGGGATCTAACTTGAGCCTCTTTTTTTTAGGTACAAGGACCGATACGCGTGCTCCGAATTCTCTTAAATCATTTAATTGCAGTTCTTTGCCATAAAAAGCTTCAAAAGGACTTTTACCTCTAACAGGACTTGGACCTGTGCGATTCAGTACATAAGCCGCCGTGTTTACTGCTTCAGCCCAGAAATGTTTAGGCATACCAAATATCATTGAACGGGCAGCTTCAACTAAGGTACGCATCTCTCTCTCGGCTCTCCCATTTTGCTGCGGAGTATACACTGTGCTTCTCTGATGGGTTATGCCATTTTCACTCAAATATTTGCGTAAATCAGTTTTCATGAACTCCAGTCTATTATCACTCCTTAGAACTTTCATTTTGTAACCAGTCATTCTTTCAGCTTGTGCGATATAATTTTTAACCAAGTTCTTCGCTTCATCCTTTCTATTCATAAAGTACACATTGCGATATCCTGAGTAGTCATCTTTCAGAAGCAGGAAATATCTGGCTCCTCCGAGCGATTGGGCCTCCATGGGTCCACAGATGTCTGCCTGAACTAATTCCAGCGGCTCAGAAGCTCTAGACGTACTGGGGGAGAACGGCAAGCGATGTTGCTTTCCCGCCAAGCACTCCTCACAAGTGACAAAATCTTCAACAAACTTAATTCCTTTACGCGACAATATCTCTTTCACATGCGTAATGTTCTGATGACACAATTTACGATGCCATACACTAAGATTTTCAACCTTTTTGGACAAGTTTAATAACCCAAAGTTCGCAAACTCGCACTCGGTATCAACAACGTTCAAAGATTTACAAATGTCAATGTCAGATTCAGAAATGTCACTTTCGCGTTTGGTTGTTGCACATGTCATTGCAAACGCAGTAACCATAGACAGTTCCGATTGCGTTCCAGTTACCGAAAACAACATGTAAAACATTTTGTTGACGCGTTTCGATATTGCACGAACTTCACCTTTATTGTTTACAATTTCACAGCGATCTTTGTTCGAAACTAAACACATACCTTTGTCCAAAACAGTTCCCACCGAAAACAGATTGAATTTCAGTTCAGGCACAAAAAGCACTCCACTAAGTATTGTCTTTGTAAACTCTACACCATTCCAGGCATACAGTTCCACAGTGCCACGTCCACACACATCGAGAAGTTTACCGTCACCCACAGTAACTTTCATTGAGCTCTTCACATTGTCTAATCCAGTAAACAGTTCTCTTCTGCCACACATATGCTCACTAGCACCCGTATCCATAAACCAGCAGTCTCCTTGGTCAACTTCTTGACTCATACACATGAAGGCGTTCACGTTCGGAGCCTTTTTACCTTCCTTGGACTTTAACAATTTGCAATCTGACTTTAAATGACCTCTCTTCTCTTCTTACAATAATTGCAGCTTCTAGTTTCTCTATTTCCTTTTTCTTTGCAGTCCTTTGAAAAATGGCCTTCCTTACCACAAGTGTTACAGGTTAATTTTTGCTGCCTGCTTACACTAGCCAAAGCTACCTCTGGCTGCTGATCTGGCTGACTGTTTCTTTCTTCTTCTATAAGCAATCTTGAGGTTAACTCATTAAGATTTTGTTTTTCAATTGGAACTGACTCCCAAGCTGAGCGGAAATGTTTAAATTTCTCCGGCAATGACATCAACACTTTTGTGATGATCATTTTTTCTGAAAGTGGTTCACCTGCTTGCTTTAACTTTATGTTGATTTCTTCTAATTTCGACATAACTGTGACCACTGAGTGAAACGAACGAAGCACCTCGTATAATTATGATCGAACTTCACGTACAAGTAAGTTCGTTTAATCATTAATTCTAATTGTTTATTGTGTGCTACAAAAACGCTGATTATCATAGAAAAAGCCAAATGAAGACTAAGTGCTAAAAAATTGATCATTTATAGCAGAAAATTAAAGTTATTTTTTTATTTATTAAATAAATAATTATAAATAAATTATCTGCAGTCTTAATTATTCTAATAAATGTGTTAATATATGTAACATACGATTTTATTGAAAAATATTATTAAACCTCAATCTACAGCAAATTAAAACACATGCGTCAATTTTACGCATGACTATCTTCTCCGTAGTACACAATATGATTATCTTTCTAGGGTTAATAGCACGACCATATTTTTTTACTTATGGCTTTTGTTTTATTCATTCTTAGTTAGCGAAAACATCATTTTATTCACAGTTCTTATTAATTTAGGGCTTAGATTTGAGGCTAAGTTTCAATCATTCTTTTCATAAAGAAAACGAAAATTAAACTGATGTCCTCAATAGGGTATATTTATGGAGAGCGGTTATTTTTTTATTGTTTAAGAAATAATAAAATTAAATTTTCAGTAATAGAACATATTTCCATATTATTTTTTTTGCTAAATCGCACGTAGTGGAACGCAAAAAGCTTGATTTATTTATTTATTTATTTATTTATTATTTAACTATTTATGTACACACAATAAATTAAAAAGGAAATTACATAATAATTAAAACTAAAGTACAAAGGTACTGCTTATTTCTTTAGAAATTTCTTCCAGCAGACCCTCTAAAGGAGAAATTGTGTGTGTAAAAAAAAAAAAAAAAGCGAAATGTCTTTACGAATATCTTAACCTAAGTTTATAATACTAATTATAAAATATCTAATATAACTACATAAACAAATACATACCACAAACTATAATATATAAATAAACACATACACATATAAATAAATATATATATCACAGAAGAGAGGAAAAGTAATGCTCTTTCACTCTAAGCTTAAAAAGTGAAATGGATTTTAGATCACGAATGTTAGGCGGAAGTGAGTTCCACAATCTTACAGCATGAACGGAGAAGGAGTAGGAATAGTAGCTGGATTTATGAGGATGGGATTTAAGTAGGGATCTAAGGTGAGATCTACAGGGTGCGTCGCTAGGACGTGCGTAAGAAAAACGCTCACGAAGGTACGATGGATAGGAAGGATTGTGGAGGATGTTGAACAGGAGGCAAAGGATACGAGTGTTCCTGCGAAGACGGATTGGGAGCCACTTGAGATCCTTGCGAAGCTGAGAGACATGATCAAATTTACGAAGACCGAAAATAAACCGAATGCATAAATTTTGCAAGCGCTCAAGTTTGTTTAATAGCTCCTCAGTAGCGTCCAAGTAGCAGGCATCGGCATAATCAATAATCGGCTGAATAAGTGTTTGCGCCAGAGAAATTTTAGTCTTAAGAGGGAGGACAGTCTGGAGGCACTTCAGTGAATGTAAAGAAAAGTGAACTTTACGACTGACCTCGTTCACCTGAGCGCGCCACGATAGATTAGAATCAATTAAGACACCCAAATCCTTGGCGGTATCTGTGTAATCGATGCGTACACCATCGAGGTATACCGGTGCTAAAGACGCCACAACAACTGCACTACGAACAAATCGGCTGCCTATGATCATGGCCTGAGATTTAGTAGGGTTAATTTGCAATCCGAATGCCTTAGCCCACTCACTGATACAACTCAGGTCATGATTCATTGCAGCAATTGCGGAATCAGCATCTGCTACAGAAAAATGCCGGTACAGCTGCAAGTCATCTGCATAAAGATGGAAACTAGAGGAAATTACCTTAGTAACCATATTAATAAATATTGAAAAATTAAGAGGAGATAGAACGCTACCCTGAGGCACACCCTCAGTGAGATTGCACCAATCAGAAAAAGTTTCGTTAAGGCGAACACACTGCGAGCGTCCTCGAAGGTAAGAGTCAAACCAGGCAAGAGCGGAAGAGGAGAAATTCATGCATTTAAGTATGCCTAGCAGGATATCAAAGTCCACAGAATTAAAAGCACTACTGAAGTCCAGCAAAACAAGAATAGTTAGTGATTTATCCTCCATAGCCCAGCGTATGTCGTCAGTAACTTTCAAGAGTGCAGTTACGGTGCTATGACCCGAGCGGAAACCAGATTGGAAAGGGGAAATTAGTGAGTTTGACGCCAAGAAAAATGTGAGTTGTTTGTGAACTAAATGCTCGCAGACTTTAGAGAGAAATGGGAGAATAGAAATAGGTCTGAAGTGAGATAGCGAAGAAGGATTGTTAATTTTAGGTAAAGGAATAATATGAGCCTGCTTCCACGCCGAAGGAAAACAGCTACTGGAAAAGGAATGATTAAATAAATAAGTAAGAACAGGAAGTAATTGAGGAAGGATGAGAGAAACCATTCTCGAGCATAACTTATCATTACCAACTGCAGAAGATGAAATTGCAAGCACTGATTTCTTTACGTCATCCTCAGACACATTACAAAGTCTAAAAGGAGAACATGGTGGCAACGGCAATCTAGAGAGGTTCTCCAGTGTCGCCGCTTTGACACATGCATCAAGAGAGAAGGGAAGGGAAGAGAAATGTTTGTTAAGGTCATTGAGGTTCACATCCTGGCACTGGTTGGAAGGTGATTTTCCAATGCCTACAGACTTTAAGAATTTCCAGACATCAGAAGAACTGCGATTGTTGAGTTGGTCGCGGAAATAGCGTCTCTTGGCATCCTGACACAGATGACTGCAGCGATTACGCAGCGATTTGTAGAAAAAGAGATTCAGATCAGATGGTCTGCGCTTGAATCTGCTCTTAGCTTTATCCCTGCGTGCCATAAGCTCTTTAATTTCGATGGATATCCAAGGTGCAGGGTTATGTCTAACTTTGACACGTCTTAATGGTGCATGCCGATCGTACAAGTCGAGAACTTTTGCGTTGAAATAATTCACCTTCTCATCGATACAAACCATCTCGACCATAGGTGACCAGTCGAGATTACCAGCATCAGACTGCAAAGCCTCCCGATCGATGGCTTTGTAATTTCGCAGAAATAGTAATTGGGGCTTACGCTTAGGAACACGAATACGATATGAAAGATAAATAAGGTCATGATAAGAAAAGGTAGCAGTAAGTTGTCCATGAAAAGAAATATTATTAGGGGAGGAAACAATCATAAGATCAAGGAAAGAAGGTGAACAATTAGGAAAATAGTGAGTTGCAGATAGTGGTAAAACTTGAAGATTAAAGGACGATAAGACTGAAAGAAGTTTAAGAGAACGGGAGTCGTTTTTAATCAGACAGGTATTAAAATCGCCCATTAAAATAACGTGTTCGTACAAGGGACACAGGTCGCCAAGAACAGAATCGAGGGAATCGAAATAGTCAATGTGCAGATTCGGACTATAAAGCACAGCTAATAAGACTTTAGTATGAGAGACAGAAATTTCTACAAACAAGTATTCAGCCGATCCAGAGTACTGTGAAGGAGATGAACTAATAACCCGGAAAGGTAAATCAGCTCGCAAATACATAGCAACACCTCCTCCACCTTTGCCAGTTCTATCATTTCGGATCAAGACGAAGCCGGGCAAAGAGTAATGAGTTGAGAGGAGAGAAGGCTTCAAAAAAGATTCCGAAATCAATAGAGCGTCCAGGTGAGCACTGCTAAATGATGCCAGAATGTCAGAATAGTGACCAGGAACACTCTGAGCATTGATGTGAGCTATATGCAGATTCTTAGGGTCATTAGAGAAAAGAGAAGAAAGTTTATCATGCAAATTAAGAGTTATGGTGGAATCACTGTCCGCACTAACAAAACTATCAGAGGAAGAGCAAGAAAAGAAGCTGTCGTTAAAATCAGCTAAATAATCCATGAAATATATAAAATACAATAAATAAATAATCTACACAAAAAAAAAATAGTTATTATTATACTAACAAAGTACACAATAACGATTATCTTAATAAAATACTAAAACCACCCCAACCCACTAAATATTGGCAGATATTACATACATAACTTAAACACTTAAAACAGCTTCACATAAGCAATGCAGCAAACAATCTAAAATAAACTTACAATAAAATATACAGAAAATTATTACGAACAACAAACGATAAACAGAATAATAGGAAGAACGAAACGCAACGAAATGATCATGAAGTAATGAGATGACATTGACAGCTGTCCACAACTGTCATCAGTGTCATCTTGTCACGTCTTGTCAGTGATTCGTCACAACATAAGTTTAAAAACAAAATTATAAATTTATCAAAATGATGTAGGTACCGGCACTGCTAAAATACAAAAAACAAAAAATATAGGTACAAGTTGAGTGTTAACGGATATAAAACAAGCAAAGCTACCGACAAAACAAAACCAAGGCGATCAAAGTGTGACAAAGTCTAATACACAACAACCTACTTGCGCAAACGCGTTCTTCTGTATCTCCTGGCTGGAGTATCGGATGCTACGACATTTGGAGATCCAAGGTCATCCACAGGCACAGAATCTTCGGCGTCGACAGCAGTACTCGGAAATTTGTCAATGAGATGTTGAAGATCGTTCGGCGTTTCAATTTTGTGCCGAGATTTGTCCGGACATATCAGTACAATTTTGCCCTCCATGGACCAGCAATTTGTCATACCGAAATGTTTACGAGCGGCCGTAAACACTCGGTGCCTCGCTTGAGTTAAGAACTCGGAGATGGTTATTCCAGTGCCCTTCAGAGTCTTCTTGCTCTCCCAAACGAGTTGTCGGTGCTCCATTTTGAAGAATCGTACGAGAATGGGACGAGGCTTCTTCTGTGAGAATCCAAGTCGATGACACACATGAACAGCATTGCTGTCTCCATTTACCTCAGTCAAATTAAGTTTTTCAGAAAATATGTTTTTGATAACAGCATGTAAATTTTCACTATGCTGCTCCGGAACACCATGGAACAGCAGAACCTTTCTACGCATGGCAGTTTCATGTCGATCATGACCCGCCGCAAGCAGCTCAATTTGAGTTTTTATAGTGGAGAGAGCTTTACAGACAAACAGCTTAAACTCAGAAAACTCACGTGCAATAACTGCAATGTCAGGTGAAGCAGGTGTGGAAGAAGAAGTTGCTAGCTTCAGTTTAGCTTCATATTCCTCCATCCGTGTGCCAAACAACTCTTGAAGGCTATCCAGGCTAGCGGCAAGTTTGGTGTCCATGGTGCAGTGCAGTGATGGTGAGCTCAGGCAGGTGATATAAAGTTGATAATAATAGATAGCGAGTGTGGGGGGTTATACTAATGGATGAATCAGATTATTTCATTTGAAAATCAAAAACAACTATTTTAAATAAATTATTCAATAAGAGCTTTTTTTTTTTTTTTTTTAACGTGGTAAAATCATCAAATGAGTCCTCCCACCCCGGGCAGGGCGGGAGGGACTGTCAGACTTGTACTGACTAAAATCCACGGTGTCCTTCAGTAGCCCTTTATGTACCGGGGTCACGGTGAGGAAATAATCCCGCAACCCCGGCAGGCTTTGGCCCTCTGAGAGGGGGGCCCCGTCATTATGCTGACGCTCTTTGAGGCGCGCGTGGGACACAACGCGCCGTCGACCCGGGCATGGTCCTTGGTCGGGCAGCGAGTTGCCCTTTACTCGCTGCCCGCATGCCCGCGCCTACGGTGGCCGGAGATCATCAAGCGACGTCCGTCGCCGTGGGCGCCTACCACTGCGGCTGGGGCGGAGGGAGGACGCTGTCCTCTCTCGCTCGCGGCCTGCCTCCTCCTTGACGAGCATTACTGCCTCGCAGAAGGAGCTGACCGCTTCCCACTCCGTCTCGCCCCGCAGCATGGCCGCAACCAATGCCGGGCGCGAGAGGTCTCCGCCTATCGCAGCCGTGAGGACACGTCGGTGCTCCGCCCAAGCTGGGCAGTCTTGCACCGTATGCTCCACCGTGTCCTCCGGGCGATCTTCGCAGTGGTGACACCCAGGCGTCTCCTCCTTTCGCATCAGCCACAGGTACCTCCCGAAACTTCCGTGTCCGGTGAGGACCTGCGTCAAGCGGTAGGTCAGGACGCCATGACTTCTCTCCAGCCACTCCTCAAAGAGGGGTCTTACCGCCGCAATTGCGGCGTGCCCGGCCGTCGGTCGCGACAGTCGTTCCTTCCATACTGCCCTGAGATCACGCCGGAGGTCTTCGCGCCGCGCCTCGACTTCGCGAGGCAGCGGGGTCACGCCCCGGCGCTGCGCCTCCACGCGCCACTCATAGACGCGCTGGAGGGCAGTCGCCTCCAGATCCCAGGGCAGCAATCCGGCAAGGAGGTTGGCCGATTCGCCGGCGATCGTGCGGTATCCCCGGATCATCCGGATAGCCATGACCCTCTGGCATGCGACCAACTTCAGTGGTCGCGTCCGGATGCTCAGGGCCCACACAGGGGCCCCGTAGAGGGCCATGATTCAATAAGAGCTAACAAAAAGATGTTGTTACTATGTCTACCCACATGTAATTATTGATTTTATAGAAACAAAATTGTTGACACCGCAGCCCCGGAACGCAAAGAGCAACTGGCCCTTTGCGTTCCAGGACCGTGGTGCCTTCACAATCATAGCTGTAGCAGTATTTTTTATGTAGTGCTAATGTTATTTATTTGCGTGCCTCTATTTCAGTAAAAGAACATTCATCCTTAACTACCTAACTTTTTTTAAACAACCTGTTTCTGGACCGTGGCCCTGGAACGCAAAGGGCAACTAGCGTTTTGCGTTCCAGGACCGCAGTGCCATGAGACGTTTGTTTGAAATAGTTACAAGGCACCGCGGCCTTGGAACGCATAGAGAAATTGGCCTGCTGAATTATTACTATTTGAAATGGCTTTATTATATAGTCATATCTTTAACATTTCTTTTGTTAACATAAAGACAAAATTACACATCATAATTTTTTTTTTGGGATAACATACTAAAATGGCCGCACTTTATAAAATAAACCCTATAATTTCTTAAATATAATTAAACGTAATTTAGTCTTATAATCAGCTAATTAAATTGGATAATATTGTTTTATCTTCACTTCAAATTTTTTAATTTACTTATTACTGATATTTGTTGGGCTAAGTGGAGCTATATCAATGAGATCTGAGTCTTATAATGTGTTTAGCTATAGTTTAGTTTTTTTTTAAATCATGATCTTATTAATCAATGTCTTGTTACTTATTAATGTTAATTTACAATTTATTCATGCTTATTATTTATTTAAAAAAAGTTAAATATTAGTTTTATGTTTTTTTTTTGGTCTTGGTGGAAATAAAAAAAGTCATGCTGAATCAAAATGTTTATTTTGTTTTATTTATTTATGTAATTAACAAACTTAAAAAATATATTTTTGATAATCACATTCATACGAATCTGACAATCCCTCAGTCAACAGTCAACTCATTTGATGAACTTCAACATGACATTGCAATAATATCGTTCTTTCCTCAATATTGTTATTCGCCGGCATTATGAGAATACTTAAATATATCGCTATCTATACATATATTCACACGTCACTAAACAACAACCACAATCTAACGACAACTTGATTTCGATCAAGTTAAATATTCCTAAAACTTGGTCTACCTCACAGAAATTGTGAACAAACGATTATAATCATATTTCTGTCCCATTACAATATTTAACAATTGAGTAAAACTTACAAAAAGAATATCACTGCGAGGGGATCGAACTCATGCCTTGCTGTTCACCGCATATTAAGTAGTGGAACGCTTAACCATTAGGCCAACTGAACAAGTATCATATATTATAAGTTGAAATTATGAATCCTATACAATCAGAAGTTAATGATGAATGTGTTTCTTAAAAATAGAAGGTCGTAAGTCAAACTAAACGTAAAGCTATTGCCTTATAAGTGTGTCTAACCGCATTTGAACCGCTACTGTACATTTTGCAAAAAGAAAGGTCATACCAAGGAGACTTGCTTTGCCAAAAATCGTTCGGAACCTAGAAATCAGCGAAACGTAAACTTATGCACGAATACCAAAACAGAAAATAGAGATGTAGTCACGGCTGTGGTCCAAGGCATCCCTATGGATGCACTCATAGATAGTGGAGCCCAAAACGTATCGTTGATTTCTTCCGATGTATTAAAGTATCTCTCCTGCCAGGTAAAGCCCACTCACTGTGTCCTAAAGGGTATAAGCGAACGGGAAATTACAGCTACCACGTTCATAACGGTTACCGTTGAGTTAAGCGATATTTCCCTAGAAGTCGATTTAGTCGTGGTACCCGGTTCATGCATGAACACTTCAATCATAATTGGAACTGACATCCTCAACCGCGAGGGCGTCATGTACGTACGTACAAAAGACAAACAGTTCATAACTCGGACTAGTGGCTCTCGCGCTTGTGCGAACGTAGTTCAAATTCTCGATCAGACACTAGTTAACACTCCGTTACAGGGAGCCTTGCGCGATTCTCTGATGACTGTTATTCAGACTTTTTCGGATTTTCTCATTTCCGGTACCGCTACAAGCACAGTCACTACTGGTGAGATGGTAATCAAACTCACTAATACCACTCCCGTGGTATATCGCCCGTATAAGCTTTCTTTTGACGAGAAGCTTAAAGTCCGTGAGATAATTAAGGACTTACTAGACAAAGGCATCATCAGAGAGTCACGCTCGGAGTACGCCAGCCCCATAATTCTCGTTAAAAAGAAAGACGGGTCCGACCGAATGTGCGTTGACTACCGAGCGCTGAACCGTATTACTGAAAAAGAAAGATATCCGCTCCCCCTAATTGACGACCAGATAGACCGACTAGGGTATTTTACATATTTCACCGGTCTGGATATGGCTACTGGCTTCCACCAGATAAAAATTAGTGAAAGTTCAGTACACGTGACGGGATTCGTTACCCCGGAAGGCCACTACGAGTATCTTAAGATGCCATATGGATTGACGAATTCCCCGATCGTGTACCAGCGCATAATCAACAAGACTCTTCGCAAGTTCATTGAGGCAGGGAACGTCCTTGGTGTATAATAATAGGGGTAAGTAATATATGATATAACTACAAAATCTCTAAAACTTACAAGAGATTACAACTGAACATATAATTTTATTTGATATAACGATCTGTTAATATAATAAACGATTGACATAATTTTATAATGACTAATTTCTATAAGCATAACAATCAATGAATATAAAATCGTTTTGTATACCGCTCAAAAGACATAAAACTTATTTGGTCTAATTTTTTTTTCTTCCTGGCAAGTAATCTAACACTGATGTACTTAGTAATAGTACCACCTGCCGTGAATCTTGGACGGAGCCCCGCTTCGCGGGGCTCCTATTTCTGCGTACAGGGTTTAAAGTAACCTAACACGAAGGGGATGGCGGGGTCTTTCAGACCCCGCCATCCCCTTCGAACCTAACCTGTCCGTGTCGGGGTGCCCCAAGTCCCGAGCTCGCTTCGCTCGCTCTTGCATCCTAGGTCAAATAACTGAAAATTTATATGTTTCAAACGTTACATTTAATGATTTTCGCTTTATTAAACGTCATATCAAATAAAATTATATAAAATGAGTTTTAGAGTAACACAAACATTATGTGTGGAGAAATTATATCAACCGTTGGTATATCTCACGTTGATTATATCATGTGAACGTTATTGAAATGAAAATATATCAAATAACTTTATATGAAATGAGACGCACCCTAATAATAGTAATAATAATATAAGTGACCCAAATGAGTTCTACGCCGAGTTTTTTGGAATTTTAGAAACCGAATATAATCGTATTTGTCCTCTTAAAACTAAAACTATCTGCACAAAGTTCTTATTTAGTGATTGGGCAACACCAGGAACAGGAAAGGATGAGGACAGGAACACCAGGCACCGCCTTAACCAACTAGGCTATCGCAACCCACACCTGCAAGCTGAATTTCTCTATTCCTCGTTTACGCTTTTCGGTAGCGTAGCGCCATCTCTTGGATTAGTTTTTAACTAACTTAATTAAATAATAATTAATAAGTATGGTAGTTGCTATTTCATTAAAACAACATTGATTTGGCTGTAATGTCAACGTGTTGGGTGGAAGTTAGTTAAAAACTAATCCAAGAGATGGCGCTACGCTACCGAAAAGCGTAAACGAGGAATAGAGAAATTCAGCTTGCAGGTGTGGGTTGCGATAGCCTAGTTGGTTAAGGCGTCTGGAGTACCTATCCAGAAGACGTGGGTTCGAATCCCGCTTGCAATCTAATTTTTCTTTCCTCAAAAAATCATCTTTACGATGCGCGTCGCATGCGTTAATGCGTTTAAAAAATAATTAATGGATAATATTACCTTTCATCAGTGTGTTGCCATCATCATCTGCCTAGCCTTTTCCCAACTATGTTGGGGTCGGCTTCCAGTCAAACCAGATTCAGCTGGATATCAGTATTTTAAATGGAGCGACTGCCTGTCGGACCTCCGCAACCCAGTAACTGGGTAATACGATACCCCTTGGTAAGACTGGTTGTCAGACTTTAGAGCTTCTGTCTAACAGTAACGACTGTCAAAGATCTACAAATGACAGCCGGGATCAACGGCTTTACGTGCTTTCCGAGGCACGGAGGAAACTCGCTATGATAGATGGTCACCCATCCACAGACCAACCTCGTCAAGCGCGGCTTAACCCGGAAGATCGGCCTGTGCGGCTGTGTGTAAATATTTAAAAACTTTTAAACGTGTACCTATGTAAATAAATTAAATCACCTGGAAAATAATAAATAATGAGACAGGCAGGAATAAACAGCGTAATAACGAATTCAATTTAGAAACTGCACATGGTCCTATAAACATATTTATGTCGGCGCGCTGCGACCTGGCTCACTAGCAGTTAATTAATTACAATAGTTCCTGCTACAGATTTGTTTACGTTAGCAAGCTTATCGCTGATGATTCGTATTGTGTACAGACAGAGGTCTTATTGTTTCTGCTTAGTGAGAAGTGTGAGAACGACGGTGACATCATGCTTGCCGGGTGTGGTCGTGGGCCCTTCGATATGATATTGTTTATGTTACGAAGCCCAGAGCTTTGTTAGACTGGCATTCCTATTTCGGGACGGAGTAGATTCGAACGTGGCCCACGAATGCGCCAGCGTTCTCCTTGTGTCGCGAATCCACTCGTGGTTTAATTAATTCGGCCACAAGATTTATAGTAGACATGAGCGCCAAACTCAAAATGCCGGCGGCGGCGCGCCGGCAAATATGAGGCGGCGGCGGAAGCGCGCCGGCGTGGAAGTCCCCTCTGATGTTGTTCCTGAGCGGCCGCCCGCTCCGACATTTATATATATAAGATAAAGATTTTTTTTTTTTTTTTTCTTTATTTATTTAGAGGCTTTTGTTCATACATACATGACCATGTCAGCCTCATCGGGCCACATTCTTACACGTTCTTACACTTAATTATAACTTAAACATTAATTATAACTAATACATTTCAAAATCAGTTTGTTATATTGAGAGTATTGAGAACAAATTTGTAAATCTTAATAGCTTCAGCGCTACTTGGATTCGAAATAAAACTTTGGAAAGCACCCACATCTAGTCTGTTGGTGTTTAATTCAGCCATCAAAACGTCTCTTTCTCTGCTATTACGAACACATTCCACCAACAAGTGATACACATCCTCCACTGTTGCACACAGTTCGCAATTTGGACTATTCACCCGTTTCATTAGGAAGCCAAACTTGTTCAGTGGCATATGACCCGTCCTTAGCCTATGTGCTAAAACTATATATTTTCGATTGGCAAACCAGGGGATACGAGGAGGCTCGCATTGTACTGTTTTATACCAAACACCTTTTTCTCGCGACCTTTTATCAAAATGTTCTTTCCACATGTTATAGCAATTTAACTTATATTTACCTAGTAATTCCGAATAATGACTCTTTACTTCTGTATGTAAACCTTCTACGGCCGCTTTCTTCGCGAGTAAATCGACCTCCTCGTTTCCCGGCAAGCCAATGTGAGATGGGACCCACTGCAACTTTACCTCTCTATTATCGCAATTTAACTCATGGATTTGTCCTAAAATGGCATAAGCTTTCGAAACACCTCTGCTGCCAGAGGCGCATCGAGCTATATGCTGTAGAGCACTCTTGCTATCTGTGAGTATCACAGCTTTATTGTAGCGTTTGTTTTTAATGAAAGATAAGGCTGATGAAATTGCAGTAAGTTCCAGTGTCATTATGGATAAATTATTATTATCTATCTTAAAACAAACTCTTTCACCGCATCTAGGTTCATAGTAGGCTGCCCCCAACCCGTCGGTGCTCTTTGAACCATCAGTGTATATTCTATACCAACCGTCATATTCAGAGCTTAATTCAAGTAAGATATCATTCTTGAGAATATCAGGATTGAAGTCCTTTTTCCTGCCTTTAATAGATTTTAAATTATAATTGATAACATTAAATATTTGAACGTTGGTAACCCAAGTATCTAATGTGAACATTTGCAGTGGATAGCTGGAAGATATTTCTTCTTCTTTAGTTCTTAAATATGCTGAAACTAATAACGGTTTTTTTTTATTTTGCCAATACCTGGTTGTGCAAAGACTGCCAAGTTCATTTAACAAATCAATAGTAACGTTATTTGACCAAGATTGAGCTTTTAATGTGTATTTAAATGCCAGGAACTGTCTTCTTATATACAAGGGAGGGATACATAGCTCACACTCCATTGTGTGAATAGGCGTACTTCTTATAAATCCCCCAACAATTCTTAAACATTGGTTCTGCACTTTGTCTAGCTTGACTGTATGTGAATTGGCACTGTTATCATATATAAAACTACCGTAATCTATTCTACTCCTGACTAACGCAATGTATAACCGTCTAATGTGTTTTTGGTGAATACCCCATGAAGGCCCGGTCAATGCTTTTAATAAATTAAGGTATTTCTGTGTTTTTTGACAAATTTCATTGACATGTTTTCCCCAACGTAATGACCTATCAAGCCACTTGCCCAAGTATTTAATGTTATCAGCTGAGCTTAAAGTTTGTTCATTAACATATAAATTAATCTGGTGTGATCTGAAACCCCTACTAAATAGACAATATTTGGATTTGGAAGCTGATAGTCTTAGTCCAATTTCATGTAAAACTACTAACATAGTGTTTAATGCCCTTTGCATGTTGTTAATACTATCAATTAATTTATGTTGACTTGTATAAAGTACAAAATCATCTGCGTACTGAGATATAATTACATTGTTAATGCTGCGAGATATTTTAGCTGTAACAATGTTAAATAGAAGTGGGGATAACGGGTCGCCCTGGGCAATGCCTTTATGTGTCCACCTGCATAGATATTCGTTATTCTGGATATCTCTTAAAATAAACAGATGTCTCTCATTTAGAAACGACCATAAATATTTGGATACTTTAGAGCCTACGTTAATCTCTTCCAAAGTGCCTATATTGATCAATAACGACATTGTTGTAAGCATTATCTATGTCGAGGAAGCATGCTAATGTGGGAACGTTTTTCGAAAAATGTATGTGTATATGACAAATAAGTCTTACCAACGCGTCTAAGCTAGACTGAGCTCGCCTAAAACCCGTAGTTGTATGTGAAAATATTTTGCCTTTCTCAGTGAACCATTCCAACCGTTTATTAATCATAGTGTGAAAGGTTTTACAAACACAAGACATAAGAGCAATAGGTCTTATCTTAGTTGCTGATTCTAAATTACTGGCCTTTGGGATTGGCATGATTTTAGTTCTTCTCCATTGTAAGGGGACAAAACTTTGACAGAAAATGTCATTAAAGATATCTAACAGGTAAAGTTTGCCAATGACAGGAAGATTGTATAGCATTGAGTATGTTATGCCATCGTCACCTGGAGCTGTATCTTTTTTCTTTAAGCATTTCTCCATTTCTTCAAGACTAAAGTCAACCTCCAGGATTATATTCGAGGATTTGATGGATGGCATCGCAGGAGGTACAGAATCTGGTGCCAAATTACACAGTAGTTCCTGTTTTTGTTCGTAAGAAGGTTGGAATGGTGCTTTTCTATAACCTTTCATCCACCGCATCCTGTTCCACATCTGTGAAGACGTGGTTGTTTCATCTATGCTATCACAATACTTATTCCAACTCAATTGCTTAGCTTTATGTATAAGTTTCTTGGAATCGGATATACACTTTTCAAGTTTTGAAAGGTTTGACGGGGTTGGGTTACGTCTAAATTCTTTGAGCATCAGTCTCCTCCGGGCAACAGATTTAGAAAGGTCAGGATTCCAGTATGGTTTTGGTCTAAATTTAGCAGTAGGGTTGGTGCATATCTTGATCATCGGAACGCTTTTATTTGCTGCCGTATTAATTTGATCAATGAAGAAATTATATTTATCTTGAATGTTATCTGTTTGTTCGGCTGATGTAAAAGCTGTGGTAAGTTGTTCTTTATATTGTCTCCAATTCGCTAATTTGTAATTACGCCCCTTCACTATCCTACAGTTACTATGAAAATTAAAAATTGATTTTATTATCAAATGATCGCTGCCTAATGATTCATTAGTTACCTTCCAGCTAAAGTTGACGGCTATGTCCGATGATGCAAATGTTACATCTGGAGACGACTCTTGTAATATCCCGTTAACTAATCTAACCCTTGTCGGGCTACCATCGTTCAAGGAAATAAAACCATTTTCTATTGCCGAGTCTAAAATTTGTGCTCCTCTGGTATCATTTTTAAAAGACCAATTTGTATGGTGGGCATTGAAGTCCCCAGCAATCAGCGTTTTTCTGAAGCTAAAGCTGAATAGGTTATCCCAATCAGACTGGTTGGTTTGGATACTTGATGGGCAATATACCGAGACAACATTTTCTAAATCCTTGCAGTTTAACAATTTAACACAACATACCTCAATTCCTGCATTACATAATCTAAATCTTGACGACTGCACCATAAGCGATTTATGAATTATAAGGGCAACACCTCCATATGAATCTTCCCTATCTTTTCTGATTACACGATAGTCGCTGATTCTAAATTCTGAGTCTATTTCTAACCATGTTTCACTGATAATAGCTAAATGGATCTTCTCTTGTTGTAATAGGCATTCTAATTCCACACGTTTTGGCTTGAGGCTTTGTGAGTTCCATTGCAGTATATTAATTGTGTTAACTTTAACAATACTACCCATCTCTAAATATACCATATAATCCCTTAAACCACTCTATATCGTTAAATATCTCTGATAAATACTTTTTACACTCTTCTATGATGATCTTCACTATGACGATTAGTTTTTCTTTCCAATTGGCTGTAGAAGTCGCAATATCTATTATCTCTCTTAATATATCTATTCTGCTTCTGTACATTCTCCTTCTCTCTTCTTTTTCTCTTGATGTGTTATGGTCGTCGTCCATGTTTTCCGTAGATTCACACATGTCTACATGCATTTTTATATTCGTGTCTCTGCTCGTAGTTTCACTCGTATTTATCTTCTTGGAATTTTTATTTCTTTTTCCACTTCTCGAGCGCACTAGTGTTACTCCATTTTCATGATTTGTCTTTTTTGTATTCTCATTTTCTGTTTGATTATCTGTTAATACTATATCTCTATAGGTTGGCTCAATACTTAATGACTCATTGGTTGAATTTTGTGTGTTGTTTAAAACGGTTCTAGAGTTGTACCTTGTTGTAGGTGTCATATTATTCTTGTTATATGTTTGTAGGTATATGTCTAGTGCTTTTTATAGGTGAAATTTCCTTGGGACATAAAAAGGCGATTTTTTTTTTCTTTTAAGAATACCGGGCAGTTTTTATTAAGTGCCATATGTTCTCCTTTGCAATTTATACAATAATATTGAGTCGATTCACAGTTCTTGTGGTGGCCTCCACATTTCGGACAAATAGTTTTCTTTGTAGGACACTGTCGGATAAGGTGTCCAAATTTCCAGCAACCGGAACACTGCGTTACAGGAAATACGTAAGGTTCGACCTTGAACCTACAACCATAACTGTAAACATACTGGGGTAAAATTGGGCCTTTAAAACACAAGCGTACGGTTTCGCTATCCACCCACTTGTCTTCTGAGAAACGTTTCATTCTTTTTACCGTAATTATTTCGTTATCACTTTCAAATACTTTCTTTAATTCTTCTTCTTCTACATCTAAGTCTACATTCTTAACTACTCCATATGATAAGCTGATTTGAAGGGTAGATTGACATCTATATCCTAATGAGGTCATTTTTGTGCACAACTTTTCTGTTTCTTCTTGCTTATCAAACTGTAATATTACTTTATAGGGATTTTTATACTTTATTGCTACAATACCTCCAATACCTTCACGCCTCAATAACTTAGCCAGTCCCATTTGCTTCGGCAAAACTTCTTTTGATGACATGCTAATTTCGTATTTTTCTTCTGTACTTTCATTCTGTTCATTCCCATTATGTGCATTCTCTTTGTTTTTAGAATTGCTTCTATTTAATCGTTTTGCATTTCTTCTAATTATTGTAAATTCATCATCTTCATTTTCCTCACTCTCTGGCCGTAACCGCTTTTCTGGTCCTCTAAGGTCCAATATCGGACTTGGACTACGTTTGTCACTACTCTGCTGATCGATTTGCTCCACATCAACATCACTATTTACACTCAAACAAACTTCATCGTCACTTTTACTCATGATTTTTATTTAAGGAGGTAGATGTAAGAACTCGCGACATCTGTTCCAAATAATACCAAAGTGTACGTGCGTTCGAACCGGTACGCCGCACGCGACTCGAAGATAAAGATGTAGCTCAGGAATTTGAAAAGTTTTTTTCGAACATACCTCTTAAGACTACTGAGCCATCAAATTCGTCACCAGCACTCCCTGCTGCCTTACTAAGAAATAATGTAAAGGCATGCCCGATGGAGTTTAGGTTTCGGCACACAAACCCCCAAGCAGTGATTAAAGCATTCAAAGATCTTAAAATTAAATCAACAGAAGATCTCTGGGGAATGTCTGTGAAGGCCTGTAAATCAATAATAGAAACCGTAGCGCCTTATTTAGCTTTTTTATTTAATACCAGTGTAGACCAAGGAGTGTTAAGGTAGCTCCAATTTTTAAATCGGGTGATTGTAAGGAAGCTAACAATTATAAGCCTGTGTCAATTTTGCCAGTTTTCAGTAAAGTGTTTGAAAAGTTAATGCTTGAACAAATGCTATGTCATTTCAATAGAAACTCCATCTTTCATAACCCAACAGTTCGGTTTCACCAAAGGTCGTTGCACAACTGACGCCGGTGTTACCCTATTGAAGAACATTTTTAACTCCTGGGAGGAAGCGCAAGATGCCATAGGAATCTTTTGCGACCTCTCAAAGGCATTCGAGTGCGTAAACCATGAAACGTTTTTGCTGAAACTGGAACATTATGGAATTAAAAATACATCTCTTGATTTACTTAAATCATACCTAAGAGATAGACAGGTTAAAGTTCACATAAACGGTATAAACTCATTAGGAGCTAAAATGACTATGGGCGTGCCTCAAGGTTCTATTTTGGGTCCGTTCCTTTTCTTAGTATATATTAATGACTTACCCCATTTACTAAAAAATCAACCACAGATGGTGTTATTTGCCAATGATACATCGTTAATTTTTAAGATAGATAGATGTTCACGCACACAAGGCGTGATTCATAAATGACACGAGGGGACTCGCGGAGGGCGCGGTGCGGCGCGGGACGACAACGCAGCGGCGCGGCGCGCATCAGCAGCGGCTCCCGCCGCCGGCACACCACTCCATCATCGAACACGGTCGACGACGCGCGCGCCTTAGCTCTCATATTACAAAGCCCTAGTCCAACAATATACTGTCTTTTAGAACCATTATAAGTGTATACAGTCCGCTTATCTACTTTCATTTACCAGCCTTTAGTTAGGTCCTTAACAGTTTGGTCCATTCGGCCTTCTATTTTAAATCCGCGTAACGTATTTTGTACGAAAAATCCGTTCGCGCGGTGGCAGTACGGGCGACGTTGGCGGATTTTGATTCGACGAGTCTTCAAAAGCGCCGTGTCACTACAAGCTACGGTCAACAGCAGACCAGCAGACGAGTTGGAGTCGCCGAGAAAATCAGCGAGGAGAGGACGTCTACAAGTTCCCGAAGTCTTCACGTCGACGGCGGTCAAGTCTCGACTACGTTGGTCGAAACCGCTGAGACATCTATTTGCTTCGTGGGAATCAACACAGTCCGCCTTGTGGATACAGATAAGCATATTTGTGTATCGTTCCAAATTCCTTTCCAAAAAAAATTCAGTTACAATTCAAATTCAAAATTTCCGTTAGTAACCGTTTTTCAGTGCAGTTTCGAATTTGAGTTAACGAGTGATTATTAGCGTCGTTTTGAAGTGTGTTTACATTTAGTTGAATGAAGCTAGTTACTTAGAACCGGTTTCTTATAATTGTACCAGCTGTTACCTTTTCTTTGTTAACGAGCGAGCTTCAAGGTCACTGGCCTATTCATTGCAAGAAACATCTGTTTGCTGTTTATTAGTCATTATTATCTATTTGCCTTTAACCGTTTTTTTAAGTCTTACTGCAACATAACTTTCATATTATTTTTTTTTTGTTACTTCCGATTAAAAGTAGCTTCTTATCATGGCTAACGAAGATCTACTAGTGAGAAAACGCAGTGCTATGAAAGCCAAGCTTACTAATTTCTGCAATTATGTAAACGTGCTTATGAGCTGCGAGTCAATATCTAGCTTACAGCGCATTGAGCTGGAGGGTCGACTTAGTAAGTTCGATGCCCTATATGACGAATTTGATCATTTGCAGTTGGAGATTGAGGTGCTCTCGGACAAGCCAGACGAGGCGTACGGAGAACGTACCAAGTTCGAGGAGCGGTACCACGCAGTGGCAGCTCAGGCGCGCAGTTTGCTCATCAGCGCTGATGCCACCCTTGACGCTGGGTCTGTAGCGGGGTCAGCAGACAAAAACTCAGGTGCATCGTTCCGTCATAATTTTGTACGCTTACCAAAAATTATTTTGCCTAATTTCGATGGTAGCTATCAATGTTGGTTAGAGTATAGGGACACTTTTCTTTCGCTTATACACAGTAGTAGTGCAATCGATGACATTAGCAAATTCCACTACTTACGCGCATCGCTCAAGGGTGATGCTCAACAAATTATAAAAAATATTGATTTTAAAGGTGAGCATTATCAATTGGCTTGGAATTTGCTATGTGAGCGATATGACAATAGTAAGCTTTTAGTAAATAACCATGTACTTGCTTTGCTCAATACACCAGTAGTGTTAAAAGAATCGTGTACAGCCTTACGTCAATTTATTGACAATATAAATAAACAAATTCGAGCTTTGAAATCGTTGAATGAGCCCGCTGATCAGTGGAGTACACTAGTAGTTATTATGATGAGCAGCAGACTCGACAAAGTAACAAGCAGGGACTGGGAAGAGTACAACAATAGTTTACCCAAGTCTCCTACTTTGTCAGAATTCTGTTCATTTATTAGTAAGAGGGCAGATTTATTAGAGAAAGTTGAGCATAATGATTCGGTTAAACAAAAAGTAGACAACAGCACTAACAGTCATATAGTAGATGTACAGAATATTAACAAAGGCAATAATAGTAGTTCAAATAAAACTCAAAATAATAAAAAAGGAAATATAAAAATTTGTAAATGTCCGCTGTGTCAAAAGGAACATTTTATGTTTGTGTGTGATGAGTTTCGTAAGTTGTCACTGGAAAATCGTTTGGCAAAGGTGAAGGAGCTTAATGTGTGCTTTAATTGTTTACGTCCTGGGCATTCAAGTAAACATTGTAAATTGTCCCATTGTAAATATTGCAATCGTAAACATAACACGCTTTTACACGTAGATCAGTCTAACCCAACTGTACAAGATCCAATGCCTAATGTTGCTTTACCTAGTTTAACAGCTGACGTTTCTAGAGGTGCGCAATTACAAAAAGGCACGTCTGAAAACGTTGTGTTGTCAAGTGACACCGCAGAAAGTACTACCCGTTCTGTTTTGCTTTCCACAGCTCTGGTGACAGTGGTCAACAACCGAGGTGAGAAGTTCGACGCCAGGATTCTGCTGGATAACGGTAGCACAGCCAATTTTATCACAGAAACATTGTGTCACAAGCTGGGATTGCCTAGACGTAACGCTAACTCCACTGTATCAGGTATCAATAAGCAAACATCAAATAGCACACAGTCTTGTAGGTTTACAATTCAGGCTCGGAATGGTGGCTACAGGGAAACTATCACTTGTATAATTTTGCCTGAAATCACTAGGACACTGCCGTCTACAGCTGTGGATATTGCCAGTATCAACATTCCATCAGACATTCAATTGGCTGATCCATCATTCCATATTCCGTCTGTAATTGACATTCTTGTTGGCGTAGAAGTGTTTTGGAATGTCTTAGGTTCCTCCTCTATGAATCTAGGTAGGAATCAACCCAAACTTCACGCAACAAAACTCGGATGGATAGTTTCAGGACCAGTTCCATTGCGTTCACTATCCAATAACCAGGTACATTACTGCAACGTGTCTATGGACGAATTAAACAATAACCTCAATAGGTTTTGGGAGATAGATTCGGTACCATCCAAACATGCATTGTCACGTGAGGAACGTGCATGCGAAGAAAGTTTTCGTCAGAATACTACTCGAGATGATCAGGGTCGTTTTGTTGTGGCAATTCCATTAAAGGACAATCCTAACATTCTAGGTGAGTCATATGAAATGGCTAAACGTCGGTTTCTGTCGCTGGAGCGGCGGTTTCTGCGTGATCCGAGTTTCAAGGAGCATTATGTGGCCTTCATGCAGGAGTACGAGCGTCTTGGACACATGACAGAAAATCCAACATCGAGCAAACCTCATTCAGGTGAACAAGTCGATTATTTCTTGCCTCATCATGGGGTCATTAAAGAGTCTAGCTCGACAACAAAACTACGGGCAGTCTTCGATGCGTCAGCGGTTACCACGTCTGGCGTCTCACTAAATCAAATCCAGATGGTTGGCCCGACCATCCAAGAAGATCTTCTATCAATCTTGTTAAGATTTAGGCAATACAAATATGTCATTTCAGGAGACATAGCTAGAATGTATCGTGCCGTTGCTGTAACACCCCCACAGCGTTGTTTGCAGCAAATCATTTTTAGGACGGATCCTAAGTTACCGTTAAAGACGTACAGTCTTAATACAGTGACCTACGGCACAGCTTCTGCTCCATATCTAGCAACAAAATGCTTAGTCAGCCTGGCTGACGTCGCTACCAGCACAACCGTCAAGTCTTCAATTGCACGTGACTTCTACGTTGATGATTATCTGTCAGGAGGAAATTCGGTCTCAGACGTAGTAGAAATGGTTAAGGAGGTTATATCTGTCTTAGCATCAGCGAATTTTCACATACGAAAATGGCAATCTAATAATTCGACTATTTTAGATCAGGTTTGTAACAGTTCAGCAGTTTTAGAATGTCTAAAATTGTCTGAAGATAAAAACGTGGCATCGAAAACATTAGGCTTACGTTGGATGTGTGAGGCAGACTATTTAGCATTTTCAATCTCTATTGACGCTGAGAAGCAAGTGACTAAACGCAAAATTTTATCAGTAATTAGTCAAATATTTGACCCATTAGGCTTGGTTGGTCCTTGTGTTGTAGAGGCGAAAATTTTAATGCAGCAATTATGGTTAGCCAAGTGTGACTGGGATGAGCAGGTGCCAGAGTCCATATCAAATTTTTGGGACAATTTTGTTAACACTCTTCCGTGTTTGAACAATCTGAGAATTCCAAGATGGGTTGTTTGTGACAATGCTATAATCGTATGAACTTCATGTTTTCACAGATGCCTCTGAGAGAGCTTTCGGTTGCTGCGTGTATCTCCGGTCGGTAAACGGACAAGGCTCAGTTAAGGTACAACTGTTTGCGTCTAAGAATCGTGTAGCACCAATAAAGCCCACTACCATTCCTCGTCTCGAGCTCTGTGGGGCGCTGCTAGGCGCAAGGCTGTGTGTTAAGGTTCAGAGTGCTATTACTTTGCCTGTAACTAGGTGCCGTTTTTGGTGCGACTCAACGATAGTGTTGAGTTGGCTAGCCATTTCACCGAATTTATTGAAACCTTTCGTGCGTAATCGAGTCAATGAAATACAGGAGAGCACTGCAGGTCACAAGTGGAGTTACGTGCCGTCTAAAAGCAATCCGGCGGATCTTGTTTCCCGTGGGCTGAAGGCTGACCTTATCAGCGAATGTTCATTATGGTGGTCGGGCCCTCAATTTTTATTTAATGATGAAAAAGACTGGCCAGCTATGCCCAATAAAACTGTGAAACAGGATCTACCAGAAGTCATTACATCTCACTTCACAGATCACTCGTTTCTCACAGATTCACAAAATCACGTACACCCATCTCCAATAAATAAATCAATTATTCACAAACTACTCCATAAATATTCAAATCTAAATCGATTGCAAAGAGTGGTGGCATACATACTTAGATTTATTCATAATTTAAAAAATGAAATCAAGTTACAGAATGCACTGACAAATCAAGAACTTCAAGATTCTTTGAATTTAATTTTACGTGAAGCTCAAATCGAGATGTTTCCTAAGGAATATGCTATTCTTAAAGCTAGTAAAACATTGCCTCGAAAAAATAGGCTTGTTTCTTTGAGTCCTTTTGTTGACAAGGATGGTCTCATTCGCGTAGGCGGTAGGCTGGATAATTCTCCTTATGATTTTAACATCAAACATCCAGTTTTACTTTGCTCTAAACATTTCATCACTAAAATAATATTTCACAAATATCATCAAGACTTGTTACACGCTGGCCCTCAATTATTGATAGCAAATATACGACAAACGTATTGGCCTCTTGGCGGCAGAAACCTTTCCAAATTTATTGTCAAACGCTGCATTAAATGTTTTAAATACAAATGTCAAAATATTCAACCAATCATGGGACAATTGCCTACCAATAGAACTCACTTGGAGTTCCCATTTTTGAATTGCAGTGTCGACTATGCCGGGCCAATATTGATAGCGGATCGAAAGGGGCGAGGGTGTAAACTTGTAAAAGCGTATTTATGCATCTTTGTTTGTCTGGCAGTTAAAGCTGTCCATATTGAGCTCGTTACAGACCTAACTAAGGAGGGCTATATGGCTGCTTTGAATCGTTTTGTTGCCCGTCGAGGCAAACCCAAGAGCATCTTATCAGATAACGGCACTAATTTTATCGGCACTTGTAATGAACTTCAACGGTTCTTACAAGATTCAAATATTTCGTATGAAGTTGCACAAAAGGGCATTGAATTTAATTTTGCCCCTCCATACTCTCCACATTTCAACGGAATTGCAGAAGCTGCCGTTCGCTCTACTAAACACCATTTAAAAAGAATACTACAGTTATCACACTTCACATACGAGGAGATGGTCACTTGCTTGACTCAAATAGAAGCTGTGCTTAACTCACGTCCTCTTACACCACTTTCCTCTGATCCACTAGATTTTACAGTCCTTACTCCTTCACACTTCCTGATTGGACGATCACTTATAGCTGTTCCACATCCACAGGTGACTGATATAAACATCGGCAGCTTGGAGCGTTACCACAGAGTGGAACATATAAAACAACATTTTTGGAAGCGATTCCATTTAGAATACGTCTCTCTGCTTCAGCAAAAGACCAAATGGACATCATCTACAGGACAACTGGCAGAGGGAACGTTAGTTCTCATCAAGGAGAGAGGACAACCGCCACTGCTGTGGCTACTGGGACGTGTCACAAAGGTCTTCCCGGGGAACGACGGGACAACACGTGTCGTCGAATTGAAGACGAAGAAGGGGACGTTGCTACGTTCATTTAATAACATTTGTCCACTTCCTTTAGATTGAATGTATCAACCCGGGGAGGATGTTCACGCACACAAGGCGTGATTCATAAATGACACGAGGGGACTCGCGGAGGGCGCGGTGCGGCGCGGGACGACAACGCAGCGGCGCGGCGCGCACCAGCAGCGGCTCCCGCCGCCGGCACACCACTCCATCATCGAACACGGTCGACGACGCGCGCGCCTTAGCTCTCATTGTACAAGCCCTAGTCCAACAATATACTGTCTTTTAGAACCATTATAAGTGTATACAGTCCGCTTATCTACTTTCATTTACCAGCCTTTAGTTAGGTCCTTAATTTTAATACTAGAAATAAAGATAAAATTGATCAACCTTATTATAGATTGTCCAAAGTCCAAAAATCTTTTATGGGGTTCTGTGTTAAATGTTATAATAAAATACCTAGCGAAATTTTAGCTCTAAATGAAAGAAAGTTTAAAAGTCACATAAAAAATACATTTAGTAAACAAGCATATTATAAATTAAAAGATTATATCCAAGATAAAAATGTCTGGAAACATGCCGGTCCTGCTCCATAGTACAATGTAGGGCTTGAGCAGAATCAAACTTGGTTGAAATTTTAACGCTCACACACTGCCTTTATTGTATTTTTTTAAAGTTGTAATTGCATTATTTTGTGAAAGTGTGAACACCGTGTACCTTTTAGCTGTATAATTATTGTTTTTTTTTTTTATCCTTTTAATGATTTAATAGTCTTGACTTGAGTACATCGCTTTCACATTTATTTATTTTTTAAATTGTTATTTCATAACATTGTTAAACATTTTTGAAAAAGAGTAAGTATGGAGTTTCTTGCCCATTCTTCTCCATACAACCTACCTTAGCGAATGGGTGTAGAATCAATCCCATCCCATCCCTTTCCTTAATTTTAATATTCGACGTTTGACTCTGTCAAGTGGGCCGGTAAGTTCTCTAAGTCATATGGGTTGGAATGCGGTGTGAGACAGGGGGGTTTAACGTCTCCACGGCTCTTCAACCTCTATGTCAATGATCTCATAGCCGAGCTCAGTAGTATGCGTGTCGGCTGTAGGGTTGGTGGTGTTAGTATTAACAACATCAGCTACGCGGACGACATGGTGCTGCTGGGTCCGACTGAGGGATCTATCAGAGAAATGTTGAAGGTCTGTGAGAAGTACGCTGCCTTGCATGGCCTAGTGTACAACGTCAAAAAATGTGAATACATGGTTTTTAAGGCCTCCGGTAGGTGCCCTAATCATGACCCTAGTTTTATATTGAATGGCATGAGTATTAAAAAAGTTCACCAATTTAAATACTTGGGGCATATACTTACCGACGACCTTAAAGACAATGTAGACATTGAAAGGGAGCGTAGGGCACTGGCGGTACGAGGGAACATGTTGGCCCGTAGATTTTACCGGTGTGGCGACCAAGTCAAAATCACCCTGTTTAAGGCGTTTTGTCAAGGTTTGTACGCGGGGGGTCTATGGGTCAGCTACACCAAAAGATCGCTAGATGTCTTACGCGTCCAATACAATAATGTTCTTAGGATGCTGTTGAAACTGCCACGCTTCTGTAGCGCATCAGAGATGTTTGCACAGAACCGAACTGATGGCTTCCATGCAGTCATTCGCAAAAAAGTCTCATCACTGATGCGTAGAGTGCGGGGCAGTGACAATAGCATCCTGAAAACAGTAGCTGAGAGCCCTTATGCGCCTTTTTTGAGGCACTATGTGGAGACAATGGTCAGATAACTTTAAACTATAAGTATATTTCTCTGCCCATCGTGCCTCTGACATTTCTTTCTTTTTCTTTTTTGTTTGTACTACTAACACTAGTTATAAGGTATTTTACTAACAAAATGGACCAAGTGTGTTGTCCGATTTAATTAAATAAAATAATAATAATAATAATAATAAAAGTGCCTCACTGATGGTGATCGGATTTATTTTACCGGTCGTATTTTTATTGAGCAGGTTCTTATTTAATTATATTTTGGAGCGAAAGAAATAAAAGCCGTGTCGTCTTCGTTGGTGGAGGCCATAGAGAGCTTTTTTATTTTTTTTTTCCACACGTTTTTACAATGTCCATAGATAAAATTATGCTCTATAAAGGTAGGTGCACATAATAATAACACAATTTGCAACACCCTCCACAGCCCAAAAAAGATACAAATTCAAAAGCCTTAAACCATAAAATACAATCATCACAATCATATATTCTAATTAACAATTAATAAGATGTGCAAGTATATATTTATTAACTTGAACCTGAGTTAACCTACTTGACTTGTGACACAGATTGACCATTAATAAAGGGTTTATCATAAATTGAAATAACAATTTGAAAAACTTACTTTGGAATATTATATGACAAACAACTTTCACAAAATTTATGTTATTATGAGTTTCATAAAGGTGGGAAGTACACAGTACAATAATTATTCTACTTGAATGTTTCAACTATAACCAAAATGATCTAGGTGCCTGTTTACTAACTAGTTACACCATGGTTTCAGAAATTTGTGTCCCATGTACACACACAACAAAAAGAAAAAAACTATAAGTAAATGGAATTGCTCGACATCAGAGAAACCTGTGAACAGAGAAATGAGACTATCACTTACAAAATGTACTTACTAGGCATTTTCACAGATCTGCCACAGCGAGTTGTCTTTCCTGAAGTCTGACCAGTCTCTGTTTTGGAAATGTTCTCTATTTCTCCAGCACTATCAGCATCTGTTGTTGGTGGATTAACAGGAACCTTACCTGAAGACTGCTGACTATTCTGCAGTTGATCACTTCCTTCTTTAGTAGACACTTCCAATGGATACAACCTCTGGAAGGGTCGAATTTTAAAACCTGATGATGTTTTTACTTTTGCAGTTCTATAATTACCATCCTTACCTTTATAAACCTCTTTAATTATTCCTAAGGGCCATTTAATTCTTTTTTCTTCAGTTTCTATTAATACAATGTCTCCAATATTTAAATGACTCATGTTCTCCTTCCCTTTTTGAACTAAAGCTGTCAGATACTCATTTTTAAATCTTTGCTTGAAGTCTTTCCTTAGCTTCAGCAGGTACTTCAGTCTTAAGTTCAAAGAATTAGCATCAACTGTGTCGAGGTCAGTGACATCTGTGTGAGGGATACATTGTAAGAAACAAGCTGGAGTCAATGGTTCCAGGCAAGTATTCTTGTCATCTTGTACGTAAGTGAGGGGACGTTGATTCATTACTGCTTCACATTCGCATAATATTGTCTCAAGTTCTTCATAGTTAACACGTGATTGTCCTAGTATCCTTTTAAGTAAATCTTTCATAATCCGGATAAGACGCTCAAAGAAACCGCCCCACCAAGCTGCTGTTGGTGCGTTCATCTTCCACTGAATACGATCAATTGTTGACTGCTTCTGTACTTCTTCCCAGTCTATTTCTGCTAGTCTGTTTTTAGTACCATGAAAGTTGGTTCCATTATCACAAATGAACTGCCGAATCCGTCCTCTCCGAGCAATGAATCGTCGTAAGGTGAGTATAAATGCTTCTGTGGATAGTGACTTCGTTAATTCTAAATGTACACAGCGATAAACAGCACATGTAAAAAGTACCACCCAACATTTCTCCTCCCCTCGTAAAAACAGGGGTCCCGCGAGGTCTACACCACTGACTTCAAATGGAGCTGTACATTGGACCCTCTCACTTGGCAGTGGAGCAGTAGGTACTTGCGCTGGTTTTGATCTGAATCTAGCACATACTGTGCATGCAGCTATAACTGATTTTGACAGACGTCTAATACCAATTATCCAAAATCTTGTTCGTATGTCCGCAGTCAGCTGATTTGCACCTGCATGCTGTAATTCTCTGTGCCGTTGTTCTACCAATCTTCTTAGCTATAATATTCTTTGCCGGAAGCAATGCTGGAGACTTGGTAGACTCTGGAAAATCTGATAATAATAGTTTTGTTTTTACCCTTAATAATCCATCTTCGTCAAGGTAAGTATTTAAACTTCTTTTCTGTTCTTTATTGTATTCTTCTTCACTTCTTTGTATAAGCTTTACAATTCCTTTTCTGCTTCTTCATATTCTACTGCTGATATTTGTCATTTTCGTTCATCATTTGATCCAAGTGAATCTTTTCAAATTGAGCCCAAAATGGCAGCCAGCTCTTCAAATTGCCATCGAATTTTATATGTTCGAGCCTTGGCAACTTATAATTTCTTTCCTCTTGATAAACTCCCATTTGTGGCTTTTTCGTAGCATAAGCACTCTTTATTGTGAGCCACCGTAATCTATAGGAAGCTGCATCTTCCAATTCTTTCTAGTTGGCGATTCTGGTGAATTGCGCCCTGGTCGCTCGCCGGCTCTTCTTTAACGAATCCATTGTGAATAACTGAATAATACAGCTAAAAAACTTTCGCCCTCTCACTTCCACGGTCGCCAGATGATCGGATTTATTTTACCGGTCGTATTTTTATTGAGCAGGTTCTTATTTAATTATATTTTGGAGCGAAAGAAATAAAAGCCGTGTCGTCTTCGTTGGTGGAGGCCATAGAGAGCTTTTTTTTTTTTTTTTCCACACGTTTTTACAATGTCCATAGATAAAATTATGCTCTATAAAGGTAGGTGCACATAATAATAACACAATTTGCAACAGATGGCCTATTTAAAATAAATGATTTGACTTTGACTTTGAAATAACGAAACAAGAGATCTAATTCAGAAACTCTCCGAGGGGCAACTTGATTCTAACCGTTATGTTGTGAAAAACGATCTACTGTTTTATAATACACTCCTGTTGGTGAAGAGTCACGACTGCTTTGTTTTATACCCAAAGGTCACCGTCTGAGTTTACTTAGAATCTTTCACGATGAACACGAGCATATAGGCTCCGATAAAACAGTGGATCTGATTCTAAAACATTTCTGGTTTCCTGGTTTGCGACAGTTTGTTTCCAAATACATTTCCCACTGTATAGTGTGTATTTCTAAAAAACGGGTTCCTCGAGCCCCACTGCAGACTATTTCATCTTGGCCCAAACCCGATAGTCCATTCGACACGGTACACGTAGATGCCCTGGGACCATTGCCCGAGTCAGAGGGTTATAAGTTCGTTCTTATATTGGTAGACGCATTTACCAAGTTTTGCCTCCTCTATCCAATTTACCGCCAGGACACTAGTGAATTAAAGCGGGTGATGACCACCGCAGTCTCCTTATTTGGTGTCCCTAAAATGCTAGTTACAGATAGAGGTAGAATGTTCGAATCCGCTGACTTTGTTCAGTGGATAACCGAACTCGGTTCCGAATTACACTATATCACCCCTGAAATGCACGGCTCGAATGGTCAAGTAGAGCGCTACATAAGGACCGTTCTGAATATGCTCCGGATCGAAGTAGGACATAAAAACGCCTCATGGTCAAACACGCTCTGGAAACTACAGTTGGTGCTTAACATAACCAAGCAGAAAACCACACAAACTTCAGCCATCAACTTGATGATTGGTACCGATGCCACCACTCCAATCATCCGCTCACTGGTTCGAGATCTCGCCGTGAGCGCACCTGAAAGCAACAGGGAAGCCTTACGAGAGATAAATAGAAGTCGCGCCAGTGAACTTCTAAAAAGAAACCAGACGCGACAGGACGAAACGGTCAATCGATCCAGACGCACACCACGTTCATATAAAGCCGATGACCTCGTCTTTGTCATTAAGTACTCGCAATCAACGGGTAAGCTAGACCCAGGAATGCGAGGACCGTACAGGGTTACCAGGGTTCTGCCTAACGGCCGATATGAACTTAAGCTGCTCAGTGGAAGTTGTGGGAAGACTACCCAAGCAGCCTCCCAGCACATGGTGCCATGGAAGGGAGAATGGTGCCCTGAAACGTGTGCTGTGTTCTTCGAGAGTGAGTAACCCTGCTGTTCTTTTAAGATGTTCTGTTTCAGATACGCGCTAAAACGCTGGCGCGTGTCGTCTGTTATAGAGGTGTGTCCTCTGGTGTGCATAGCACTAAGGCGAGGTGTGTCCTCCACCAATGGCGTTAGTCGCCCAACAATGAGGTGTGTCCTCCACCAATGGCGTTAGTCGCCCAACAATGAGGTGTGTCCTCCACCAATGGCGTAAGTCGCCCAACAATGAGGTGTGTCCTCCATCAATGGCGTTAGTCGCCCAACAACGAGATGCGTCCAGAGACGTCAGCTGTCTGACACTGCTGTTTGACGCCTTATACAATGCCCGTCCCTGTGGTTAAGTATGCGGCAAAAGTATAGGATTGTTGGGACGCCAGCGATGTTATATTTTTGCTTTATTTTATCTAACTTACTGAATTAGCTCATGATCCTTTTACATGTGTCCGTTGTGAAATAATCATAATTTTTCAGATGATGAAACTATTGACGCAGGCAATGATTCAGGTCAGTTCGGCAGCAACGAACATGCAGCAGTCGGACTATCCATGCCTGATCTTGACGAAGCAGAGGTCATGGGACCCCAGAACCATCCAAGGGAAGGCGAACCACAGAACGTACCGGTCGAGGACGACTCGGCATCAGGAGAGGCCGTATAAGGGAAGACTAGAATAGGGTTTTAAAATCACTATAAAAGGCGCCCGCGCACAGCCACCCCTCTCATTTGTCGGGTGTCACTCGGAGCGGCAACATCGTTCAAGGGCTGTGAGATATATTTTCCTTTACTATTTATTGCTGAATTTATAATTGAAACTATTAGAACCGTGTTATTTATGTTATTTTGTTTCTCGAATTAGTTAATTTGAATTATTGTGATTTCCAACTAAATATAACTGTGATTTGTAAGTCGTGTTGTTTTTTTTTGATTTCAATAATACCCACCTCTGGTAGGTAAATTTAAAAAAGACATGTCACAAAAACTTTCATGCGCTATTTTTCACACTTAATACGTCTTTACGTATGTGTGAGCTATGGTCTCTTAGTTTCATAGACCTCGGGTATCGAGGATAAACCAATTCTGGAAGTAAACAGTTATTGTAGAATTTTACCAAATACCCTTCCATATTTTCCTTCCAGAACTGGTCGTCTCTTTTTACAAATTCATATTTGAGATTTCCGACGCCTGTCCACACTGCGAATACACACATGTCTTGACCAGTTACTCGTAACTGGCCTTGTACTTGATAGAACCATTTACTCTTTTTATTAACTGTGAAGGCGTCAGACCTGTGCACCCAAAAGTCAATTTTCTTTTGCTTGATTGCTTCTTCAGGATGTAAATTATACGCCGATGATGGACACTTCTACAATACCTATTTGGCATTTGCCGTCTGGTGTGGCGCCGAGAAATGGATATTCATTATCAATAAACAGTCCACATTCTTCTATTTTTAAATCTAAAACATTTTCTAACTCGCGAAGCGCTGTGTGCTCATTATTTCTTCCATGTTTAATAGACGGAACATTGCTAAGATCATTGCCGTATAATATTTGTCGAACAAGTGGGCCACAATTTGTTTTGATACGCCGCTTGCAAACTCTAGCAAACCAAGAAGCTGTTAAAAGCTTACGCCTAGCCTCTAGCCACTTGGAGCTTGCACTTTGTAGTACGGTGCTTCTTTCTAAATTATTTCTTTCTTCTTCAGAGAGCGCTAATCCTTTTAAAAAGTCATTTTTCCTTTCATTATAAGTGAATGAATCCATGTCTGGTTTCTGACAATTTTCACCATAATAGGCGTCTTTTGCAGGAACATGTTTAAGGGTCTTTTTCTTTTTAATGTTTCTCCTCTTATAATTATTGTCTTTTCGCCTATTTTCCAGCTTGATTATTTGTTCATTTGCATCGGTCTCAAAAATAAAATTATGAACATAAGATTGCAACATGCCACCGGTATTGAAAGAAATGACTGCAGCCGCGCATCTTCCGCTATACGACCCTTTTAAGGAGTAATTCACTCTTTTTCCTCCTACGTACTTCGCAACTCTGGCATTAAAACTTTCGACCAAATTGTTAGTTTCGTTATATGCGAAACTATACGCGTGTTGGGAAAGCCTATACGCCAAATCGGTTTATTTTTGGAACACCCCAAAAGCTACCAATTCCGGGACAAAGTTTTCCGAGCTTGTTTTATTACAAAAGTATGGCGCATAATAGCTGTGGTCGCCGAATATATGGTAAGGCCCATTTTCGATATCCTTCTTCATATTATCGACCTTTTCTGGGAAAGGGATGTTTTGCTTAGACCAATATTTTACAGAAGAGTCAACTCCAAAACGCAACCTCAAATAATTCGCTTTGACAAGCTTCCTTGCTTTGATATGAAATGATAAGTTAGTTGACACTGCTAGCAAAGCTTTACAATAATTGCGTAAAAGGTGATTCTTGCACTCTATTTTACCAACAGTTACATTCTCATAGGGTCGGGCATTTCTAATACTTGCGTATGTGTTAGCATCACCATCAGCAATTCAATGTGAATAAATAAGCCCATGATCAGATAAAGAACTTTTAAATCCTTCCGTAATAATGGCAGCTTCCATAGCAGTTAAAGGGCCACTAAAATTCTTAAAACATGCATGTGAAGGTGCCTCTATTCCCTTGTTTATGGATCGGGAACATATGACACAATATTTATTTTTCACCCCACAGTAAAGCACTTTTTTACTGTGCTGACCAACAATTGCCGCGGCGCCTGAAGAGGCATCGTAATTTGTGCCATATGAACGCTTACTCCAACACGCATCCGCGATGACAGCTACCATTGGTACTCCCTGGGGTGACACGTTGCCGATAAGTTTAGCATGTTCGACTTCTTCTTTTCCTGCCTCAGCCATACAGTGGTCTGCCGTTTGTTCCCACCATTGGGAAACTTGATCATGTGTTAGCTGGTATAAACGCAAAGACATCGGTGGGATGTCAGCATGGGCGAGGACTGTATTTAGCTGGGTGTAACCAGCACCAGTTGACATGATTCCGGACACAATATTTTGGTTTATGTCCATTTTATTGTCCTCTTGTCGTACTGTTTGCAGTTCAAAATTTTCACCACACATATTGCAGACTAATTGAAATTTCGAATACAGGCCATGCCTGTTTTCTTTAACTATTGATATATAGTTTACACCGCAATTGAAGAGAGAAGTGTGATTTCCAATTTTAACTATCTGTTCAAATAAATAATCGAATTCCACTATTCTCTTGCCTTTTGGTTTAAATTTTACTGCACATTCTTGTTCCTGAAAATAAAGCACGATTAGGTAGAGAATACTTACGATTAAAAAAAAAAAAACATCAATTAACTAAATAAAAAACCTACAAATGAAATTTCATCCTGTTCATCATGGTCTGACGAGACATTTAAGCCGCTCTCCCTGTTAACAATAAACAAAATACAGGATTAAATTAAGAAAATAATAATATAGACACATTTTTCTTCTTGTATATTCAATTAAATAATAAACTCCAAATTTAAAATACTTACGTAGTCTCATTACTTGTATTTATTGCTTTTTTATAGATTTTTTTGATCTACGAGTATGTCCAAATTGTCGATTACGGGGCATCCTAAAAAAAACAAATATTAACATTTTAAGAAAAAAATATACATAATTGCAACTGGTGCACTATTCTAACATCTAGCTGTCACTTTTGTTCTCATTGGTTTTATCAAGCTACCCTTATTACTTGTAGTGAATTGTAATGTGTAAATAAAAAGTGTGTATGTGTGCTGCCTCTCGGCGCGCGGCACACTTTTTACCGTTGTTTTGTAAGTGTATAACATAAATACTTATAATATCATTGCTTTAAAATAACATCAATGATGAAGAGATGTCAAAATTTCATCAGCACCATCTTCAATTTTAGTTTTAACCCCATATACATAAATAATTAACTACCTCAAAAACCATGAAATAACTCCATGACGAAGAAATGACAAAATTTGGTTGGCACCATCTTGGATTTTGGTTTTGACCCCATATTCGTAATTAGCTACCCTAGGGACCATGAAAGTGACATCTATGACGACAAATGCCAAACTTTTTTTAGCGCCGTCTTGGATTTCGGTTATGACCCCATATTCGTAATTAGCTACCCTAAAAACCATGAAAGTGACACCTATGACGAATATATCTCAAAATATTGTCAGCGCCATCTTGGACTTCGGTTTTGACCCCATATTCGTAATTAGCTACCCTAAAAACCATGAAAGTGACACCTATGATGAACAGATGTCAAAATTTTATCAGCGCCATCTTGGATTTTTGTTTTGACCCCATATTCGCAATTAGCTACCCTAAAAACCATGAAAGTGACACCTATGACGAACAGATGTCAAAATTTTATCAGCGCCATCTTGGATTTTGGTTTTTACCACATATTCGTAATGAACTACCCTAAAAACCATGAAAGTGACACCTATGACGAACAGATGTCAAATTTTTTTCAGCGCCATCTTTGATTTTGGTTTTGACCCCATATTCGTAATTAGCTACCCTAAAAACCATGAAAGTGACACCTATGACGACAAATGTCAAAATATTGTCAGCGGCATCTTCGATTTTGGTTTTGACCCCATATTCGTAATTAGCTACCCTAAAAACCATGAAAGTGACACCTATGACGATAAATGTCAAAATATTGTCAGCGGCATCTTGGATTTTGGTTTTGAACCCATATTCATAATTAGCTACCCAAAAAACCATGACAGTGACACCTATGACGAATAGATGTCAAAATTTTGTCAGCGTCATCTTGGATTTTGGTTTTACATACTCACATCACTCACATGCATACAAACCGATTATTATCTTTACCCTTATCCATTGCTAATCGCTAACGGCTTAACCTTATCCATCTAATTCCTTACCTCATTAAGAGCCGCTGAAAGTCACCCATCCATTTCTCAACCTTGTCAACAACTGCTTAACCCCACCCATCCAAATCTCTATCTTATTCTACATAATTTTTTAAATCAAATTCTAGTAAAAAAAATAAATGAAATTCGTACTTACTTCTGTTATGTTCGAAAAGTATCAACTCCTTCCGATCACTAAAATACCGACGGTGCTATGATTTCCAAGAAAACACGGATACACACCACAGTATTTTTTATTGCTTTTACGTATTTATTTTTTGGTAAAAAGTGGTACACCCGTCCTTTCTCGAGCGCTTCCGAGCGCGGACTGACAGTGGGGCAGCGAAAAATGTATGAAGAAATTGGCAAATAATTTTATTTTTGCTAATAATTGAAAATTGAACTGACCTAGATACAAAAAAAATACAGACTTCTTTAGAGGACTATGTATACCGTGAATTGATATAGTTTTGAAGATAAAATATGCTGTACATTTAGTTTAATCGGTACCGTTATGAACCCTAGTTTTTTCAATTTTCTGCGTTTACTGTGACAGGAAAAACGATTTTATCCAAATATTTTGTATGACGACATGCGTTTTTTTTAAACCATAAGTAAAGATGAATGTATAACCTTTAAATTAACACTATAAAATCTCCATATTTGTGATTGCTTATATGGTAAAAGTGTTCCGAAAAAACACTTTTATTTGAAGATTCATGTAAATACGTCCTTAATTTAAACTTGTTTATATTTGACAACCATTTTGCGACGTTGCCAACTTTCGGAATATACGCTCTTAAGGTTTTCTAGGTGGGCCGTGGCAGTTGGTGGTCTGTTGGAAGCTTTTCTGCAGGCTCAGCGTAATGTTCCGGAGGGGCATACCTGAAGAGTCACAGCTGTTTCCGGGTTTCCCAAGCCGAACTATTGCTGACTGATTTAGTGGACCTGAGGAAACTTATTCAAATTGGAATTGAAGAGCTTTACAAGCTCTATCAAGACAGGTGTTCCTCCTGCATTCAGCAGCTCTGTGGTTATCCCGTCATCCCCGGAGCTTTGTTGTTATGTAGTTGTCCGAAAGCTATTCTTATCTCACCCACGTCAATGTCGGGAAGCTCGTCTGTGAGATGGTGTGAAAGTCTGGCCCATAGATCATCCGTACTTTGGGCCTGAGGTGGACAAGTTTTTTTGGGCATATAAATCACCGTTAAACTTTTCGACTTCATGGAATGGACTTACTCTCGACTCGCCACTCTCTTGTCCTCCCACTTTTGCGTTGAAGTCACCCATAACAGTAGTGTGGAATGTTTTGGTACGAGACATACATAGCTCTTACTATGTCTTCGTACATGGCCTCAACTTCATCGTCAGTGTGTGATCTTTAGGGAGTACCTTTCTGATATGCTCAGTACAAGGTATGCCACCCTTGCCGACACAGCGACATTCCACTATGTTGCTCCTGAGTGACTTGTGGACCATAAACCCGATGCCACCTTGGGATTGTTGGTATCCTTCTCGGAAGTAGAGCAAGTGGCCACTATCGAGGGCTATCGTCTCCTCCCCCTGTCTACGGATCTTCGATAATCCCACGACGTGCCAATTAATACGACTTAGCTCTTCTTCCAATTCGGAAACGTGCTCGTTCAAAATTGCGTCCAGGTACCCTACAGTTGCCCGGGGATTCTTAGCAACCCCCTCGCCGCACCGAGACCGTGGCCAGTACAATGGCCAGGAATAGTGCAGCTACCTGTAACTGGGGCCTTAAATCATTGCACTTCATCTTTGAGGGGATTACCGTAGTCACCATGCTTGACAGGCGGATTTGTGACCGCAGATGCTGAAATTCTTTTTCAGAAGGTGCTGCTGCCCACCATCAGGTTAAGTATTTTGGGACATTTCAGCAAACGACATGGTTAAACCGCCATGTACCGGTTGCTGGAGCCAAGGCAGGTAACATTACATTCTGGCTAACATTCCTTAGACGCCTTCTACGACATCCACATGAGGAGATGGGGTGGCCTATTCTACCTCCCGGAACCACACGTGGAATCCATATTCATTTTAATATAACCTAATTAGTAACAATAATAATTGTTTACTCGTATATCCTACAATTTAGTACCCTCCAATACTAGGAACGAAGACGAACTAAAAGAAAAGGCATGGTATGCTAAGCACTCTCCGAACGCATCTCCTCTTCCGTAAAGAACCTTTAAAATAAGTGGCTGGGAACCGGTATAATATCATCCGATTTAAAGGTTCTAGGCACCGGTACATCAGAACCCAACCCGGAACCGATAACGGAACTGGAACCGTACCGAAAAGAGGAACCTTTTTATGAACCTAAATGAAGAACCAGAACCGAAATTGGTACCGGTTTTCAATCCCTGGCGATTAGAGTCGGCGACGCATCACCAAAATGTCGGCGACGCGACCTGTGTACGAGCCTATTGCCCACCAGGCACATCGATAGTGATTACTTGAATTTTTGACGAATCGGTTTCTTCTTATCTTGAAGTAGTGTGTGAGAAATTAAAGATCCTGACTCATTCTTGCATTTTAAAGGCACGAACAGATAAATTTTATCACCAACTACATACATTTTTGCATGTGAACATTGAGCGCAATACTTTTGATGAAATATATTCTTTCATAAGTGATGTGTATACTGAATGCAACATTCAACATGAAGAAAAGGAAATAATTAAATACCTGATACGCAATTTAAGTGTTATAAAACCTACCCCAGTAAAACCTAACAAACCCAAGGAAGAAGAGGAAGAACCTGAGGTGTTTTCAACGCCGAAGTGCATTACTCCATACGTCGATAATGACGTCCAGAAAGTAATTCATTCTAGGCCAAGTACCGAGTTAACAAAATTATACTACGCACTAGTTCCCATTGAAGGAAATTTACTTGAGAAGGAACTTATTGAGCAGGACGAACTCTTTAATGCTTTTCATTCCATTATAAAACGTCAAGCAGAAGACACCAGTCAAGTAAAAAATTCACAACTCAATAAGCCAACTTCGCTATCCCTTAATTCTAGTCATACTTCCAAAACAGTCAAACGTTCCAGTAGTTGTAATATTTTGAATAACATTTGTATAAATGATAAAATCTCTCCAAAACACGATAATAATCTAAACACAGTCGCTGATAAGGACTTTAAAACTAATCAGACATTACCGTTAAGTGATACTGGGCCTAATACAAGTAGAAATATAACCAAACCTAATCTGAGCGCTGATAAATCTTTGGATCCTCCATATTCACCTGATAGTTTTACCACGGATGAACCCAGTTCTTCGTCAGATTATCTATCTGCCGCATACGTTAGTTCTCCAGGCGTTCAATCGTCTGGTTTCCAAAATCAAGTAAATGTTGAAAATATCACTTCCAGGATGAAAAACATTTACACCTTATCAGATTCTGGCTTGGAAGATACAGCAATGTTGGCTAGCGTCAATAGTCACAAAGACGTTACTTTAACAAAATGTCTTTATATGAAAACACGCTCTACGATTTAATTGTTGAGGATGCGAGCATTTCTGCAACGTCCAAACCTAGTTCATTAGCAGAAAAAAATCAAGAAGTTAGAAGAAGAGAAACAGAGACAAAACGAAGAAATTGTAATATTAGAGTCGTCTTCCTTATCTTCAGAAACGGGTTCTTGGGAGTCGGTATACCCACCTAAATTAATAGAAAAAGAAATCTGTGAGAAATTTTTAGTCCATGAACGCCGGCAATGTTTGGACTCGCCTAGTTTAGTTCAGAACACTCCTTTTGAATCAACCGCCTGTTTCATAGATGCTTCGAGCTTGGTTGATGAAGAAGAGACAAAATTTCAAACTACTGACAACGTACCTCCCTCTAACGTTAAGTTGGATATTTAACCCGCACCAAGTCAACCGGTACCCTGTTCCACTATTAAACCAGATATTAGTCCAGTAGATTGGTCAGAAGGTAACGATAATGAAGATTCCTTGGAACAAGGGTAACAGAAAGACCCCGATTCTATACAAAAAGATTTATCACCTCCTAGTTTTGTGAAATGACTCCGATTACCGAAGATTCTTTATGCACAAATGCATTTGAAAATGCGACTAGAACGAAGTAGAGCAATGTGCAGAAATCGAGGAAAGTGGTAATTATATATTATGTCTGACAAAGAGAGATCACTTCCAGTTAGTGCTGTTTTCTTGGACATGAACTCTCCAAATAATTCCATATTATTATCATCAAAAACCTATAAGCAGTATAAGTCCGAAGACAGTGAAAGCAATATCATCTCGTCGTACGTAAATGTTCTAGTCGATCGTGTTGCTATACGCTCCGTAAATAAAATTGCCAAAGTGAACAAATAGTGGGGTGCTATGACAGGAAACCTCCACGTGCGCCCGTGGACTGGAGTTCCCTCTCGGATACGTTCGGGGGGAACACCAGTTTTTCGGGCCGGTGCACCCTGGGATGCGGGTCGCTTGTGCCGCGTTCCGATGCGGACGTGTTTGCATATTCTGTTTTTCGATTAGCGCAGCGCAAGCTGACGCTCGTATTTTACCCGCCATGAGTGACAAACTAGTGGCGAATGAGCTGCTGACGTTCCTGCAACAAAAGCTGGATGTGATGGACGAGGTGTCCGCTGTCCAGATCTGCGCATCAAACTTCAGCGAGGACGACATAGCTGCTGCCAAGCTGTTATTGTTCAGTGTGCTGAACAAGTGCGACCAGATGGTGTCCCACCGGCGTGACGGGACTAAGAAGAGCCTGCAGGATATTATCACGCTGTTCAAGGAGACCGACCCTGACGACGTGCCGACGTTTGTGGCGAAGGAGCTACACAAGCTGCCTTCCGTCACCTTCGACCACGTCGACGTAACCAGCCTTTTGAAGGACATTGTCTTTCTGAAGGCCCGCCTGGCGGATGTGCTCACGAAGTTAGATGCATCCCAGAATACCGTCGCTGATTTGCGTAAGGAAGTTAGCGAATTGCGCAACAGTGTGACGGTAATTAGATCACCTGCCGATGCGTCTAACGTAAACACGTGTCGCGGAGCCGGCCTCGATTTATCGTCGTCGAATTCCGCGTCAGCAGTTTCGTCGCCGGCGCATCCGTCGATTGCTGAGCTTGCAGTGCGCCCCGCCTGCGTGCCGCGCAGCCCCGCGCTCGTCACCGCGGCTCCTCCGAGCTGCGCCGCACGTACCCCTGGCCCCGTCCCGCTACCAGTGCCTGCAGTCCAGGTGAATCCCCCTCAAAGGGATTTTGCTAGCGTCACCGCAAGTGTGCCTGGCGCTCCTCGTAAGCCCGTGCTTGAAAAGGCACCGAAACGGGCAGTTGATGATGATGGCTTCGTGACGGTGCAAAGGAGGAAGCGCCGTCAGCGAGCCAACAAGAACCGCTGCGGCAAGGCTCCTACTGAGCCCAACACTATACGTGTTGCCATGCCGAACACTCCGGTGTATATCTCTCGCCTACTCTTACACCACTAAGGCTGAGGACATCGTGGAGTACGTGCGCCAGAAGACCAAGTACACGCCGAGAGTGCAGTTATTGGAATCACGCCGAAACGTCAACTTCAAGGCGTTCGTGGTGCGTGTACCAACGTGTTTTCTGCACCTCGTCATGTAGGAGGACTTTTGGCCGAAGGATGTGGTGTTCCGTTGCTTCCGCGGACAAGTGCCACCAGAACGCACAATGACTAGTGCACAGTGAAGTGAAGTGTTTACTAACATAGGCTTAAGTTCCTATTTACTAACACAAGTTGTTTTTATAAAATTATGTATGTTAGTTTGTAAGATATGACGGCGCGCGATGATTTAGTTGATTTATTGTAGCATTTTTTATAAGTTGCAATCGATTATTAATTTTACTCTGTGGTGTAAGAATTATTTCTTTATTGGAACTTTTAATTTAGAGCGGGTAACACCGAATGGAGTTGTAAGTGTCATGGTGGCGGTGACGAGCACTTTGGAGGCGACCGTCAGCCGGGCGACATGCACAAACCCATTGGCACAGATTACCAGATGTTGCACTCCATGTACTTATACGCGCTAACTGACTACTGGCGGCCGGTCCGTAGACGAACTTTAGCGCAGTGGGTTGTCAACAGCCGCGCGGCGCGCACGTACGCATATGCTTCGGTCGAATTAGTTGAATATTTAATAAATAAACTAAAAAGGGTAAAATAAAAACTTTATTAAAAAAAGTACCGACTTCAAAAACAAATACAAAAAAACTTTTTTTAAAAAAGTTTTTATTTTACCCTTTTTAGTTTATTTATTTATTAAATATTCAACCCAAATTCTTGTAAAATACAAAGTTTTCTTACATGATGTGCACTAATCTTGTAATCCGTCACAACGAAAAAAATCCATAGCTCTAAAACTACTGAACTGATTTTGATGAAACTTGCAGTGTACCCTAAGTTGAACAATACCTGGTACAACAAAAAAGAATTACTTAAATCGAACTTGTAGTTCCGGAGATATGCGTGCACAAACATAAAAACATACATACATACATACACTTATGAAATTTGGTACATTTGTTCAGACGCTGATATAGACTAACATATGCGAAAACTGGGCAGTTCTGATAATATTACATACGTACGGGTCGAATTGATAACCTCCTTTTTTTGAAGTCGGTAAAAAGTTTAAAATAACCTTTCTTTCGGAAGTCGGTGGCAATTGTCAATAAAATAATAAAAATCAAAGCCACCGACTTCCGAAAGAAAGGTTATTTTAAACTTTTTTGTATTTGTTTTTGGAGTCGGTACTTTTTTTTTAAAAGTTTTTTTAAAACTTATCTTGTTTCTTTTCAGTCGTAAAACTTGAATAGACCACCAGCAAAACAATTCTTTTGTTTTGATGGACACAGACGAGCATGAAGTGGAACAAATTATAATAAGTCTAAAATCAGATCACGCTTCGGGTTGCGATAAGATTAGTGGAAAATTTCTAAAAATGCATAAAAATATTCTTATCCCACCTATAACGAAAATAATAAATGATAGCTTAAAGTCGGGCTTATTTCCTGATTCTTTGAAGAAATCTGAAGTTCGTCCAATATATAAGATCGGGGACAGAAATCAAATCAAAAACTATAGGCCAATATCCATACTACCGGCGATATCGAAAATATTGGAAAAAGTCAGTAACACTCGCTTGGTGAAATATTTAGAAAATAATAACTTACTGTCGGAAAATCAGTATTGTAACGCCAGATGTCGCCAGCGATGCCAGCCAACGCCAGGCAAGCCTGCCAACGCCAGCCAGCCAGCCAGCAGTCCAGCTCGCCACGTCACTGCCCTACCACGTGAGCCATCCCCGCCAAATTCTGAGCGGAGGGGGTGAAATAGCCGCCAGTCGGCGAGCTATATAAAAGCGAGGAGCAGTGATTTTGGTGTGTCTGTTTATAACGATAATTGTAAGGGAAAGCTCTGCCCAAATAAAAAGCGTAAATTAAGTGTTTTCTATTTATTTTCATCTTTGTCGTTTCAATTCAGAAGTGTGATAAAAAAACCTACGTTAAAACGACGCTCTGCTACACATTAATCTCGACGGTCGTCTTATCTGGAGGACGAAGATTCTGCTTTGGTAAGCCAGACTTCTGAAAATAAAAACGAAGAAAGGCGATGCACACCACCCGCAAGGAAAATATTGAAGTCTCCTTGCACAAGAAGTTGAAAAATCATCAACCATGATCTGGATCACGAAGTGTCTACCCTCACGTCGGAAAGAACACCATGCCGCATCGTTTATTCCGTTAATGATCGAGTTTCAAGAAGCATTCTTCTCGCTACCAGCAACGCTTCTCGGTGGAAATGAAAGCTACCTCAAAGTCGTCAATAGCGGATCCAAGGACCAAGCAGGACGGATTCGTCATACTTCGCGCCGAGAGCTGCCAGGAATCATGCTTTAACAACCAGGTCAGTCATGCCATGCCAATGTTTGCAAAATGCCATTAGCCAAATGTGTTTTATATTTGAGTGCCTCGTGTGTCGATAAATAATCATAAAATGCCATTGGTGACCTTGACAAAACTAGGGTAAGCCTGATAAGCAAATCTGATTGTAATCAATTTATTAGTTTACTAGCTGTTGCCCGCGACATTGCACGTGCATATCCCGTTTTATTCCCGTTCCCGTGGGAATATCCCGTTACCGTAGCCTATAGCCTCCCTCGATAAATGAGCTATCTAAGACTGAAAGAATTTTTCAAATCGGACCAGTAGGTCCTGAGATTAGCGCGTTCAAACAAACAAACTCTTCAGCTTTATAATGTACCTACGATATAATATTAGTATAGATTATCTCGGTATAAAACTGCTTTGCTAGCTATACTAGGGAGCTGGGAAGTTGGAATATACAGATTTAGTCCAAATGCGCATTAAGTACACGTAGGCCTTAGGAATAGATAAGCGCATCACAAACAAGAGATTGTAAGAGTCAAAATTAATGAGCCATTGAGCCAGCAGGTATTATAAAAAGAATTGATGTATGCCTCTCCTATTGTTTAGTTATGAGGAAGAACGGAGATAGTTGCCTATGTGTCGATAACAGAGCCTTAAATGCATTAATTGTCCGCGATAGATAACCATTATAATATAATATCGATAAGCAAACTAAATTATCTGGTAAGAAGTACCTACTTCACCAGTCTGAATGTAGTCCAAGGGTACCCATAAACTCAGCATCCATCCTAAAGATACATTTAGCGCTCCCTCAGTTTTTATGCGCTGAATTAACAAGTTCGTAGATAGTTTAGTAATTTCAAAGTAAATTATCAAATAAAAGTAACTCCAATAATGTCGTCAAATGGTCGGGGTCAAACGCAGAATTTTTATTTAATTATGTACATGTGGGTAAATGTAAATTTTTACAAAACAGGATTTCTTATTTAGCTGTGTTATTTAGTGATGAATTATTATGTTCATGGCATTGAACCGGGTGAATTTAAGTTTGCAGCTGTGTCTCAATTTCCCGTTCTGAGTAACATACACAAAGTGCGTCAGTTCATTGGACTATGTAGCTACTTTAGGAAGTTCATCCATAATTTTGCAATAATGGCTCGTCCACTAACAAAAAAAAAAAAAAAAAATGAGATGTGGGTATGGTATAAAATCTTAGTTTTGCCAATAGAAATTCACACGGATGCATGCAAGTTACCCATAGCAAGTATTCTTTTACTAATACGGATAGGCGGTAGTTTGAGCTCTGTCTTGTATTTTAGTTGCGTTACAAAAAAAAAAAAAGTGTTTTTCACAGCCTTATAACGAAGTTTTAGAATCTGTGTTGTGTAAAAATGTCCGTGTAATTACGGATTGTAGTGCAGTTCGCGATACAATGACTAACGTGATCTTATTGCACGCATTGCCTACTGGTGACTTTCAATTCGCGACTTCAAAATTGCCGTTGACTATTTTATAGACCAGGTAAGCGCTTAGAGCATATCAACGCCTTGTGCAGGAATCCGATAGATGCCGTTAATGTGTTCCGTTTAAAAGTAAACTGTTGGTTTCGAAGAGTGCAACGTATATTGATCTATTGTAAAATGGGTGCACAGATAGTGATACTGTAAATAATTATGGGCTGTCTCTTAAAACGCTTTACGATAACCGATCAGTTGTGCCAAATTTCGCGCGTAGAAAATATTTCAAATGCATCAAAACGATGGCCATTACATATAGGAAATATGTGACGTCGTGTTTACATTGTGCGTACGATAAAAGAGAATACGGTTGAAAAGAAGGCAAATTACATCGAATCCCTAAACCTACTAAACCAATGAAAATGGTAGACATCGATAATTTGAGCCCTTTTGAGCAAAATTAAAAAGGGGTGCCAATAAGTGTTAGTTTTGACAAATTCTTTCTCTAAATTCGTTGTTTCTGAGCCTACACGTATTGTCAATTCTGTAAAGACAATTACCGTCTTATTACAAAATAAAAGCGCGTAAAAAAAAGGGTTTAACTAAAAACCCAGGATTGAATCTCGTAAAACGGTTTGCACAAACGTGCGAAGAAAAACACATGTCGTGGTTTTGTGATAAACCCTGGTCTAACAGTAGTAGCTGTCAAATGTGTGTGAAAGTTTCTGATAATAACTTTTTCATTGTGTTGTTGATTTTATGTTAATTTCAGCCAAAATGTATTTAAAAATTGTAGATTTAATTGTTTATACAATGGTTCAAAAAAAAAACGGCACTAGGTCAGGTCAGGGTTTAATCTATGTTTTGTATACGGAGAAATTTAAACCGCGGTTCCGCAGACAAGCCTGAACTTGGTAGTCCAGGTTTAAACTAAGGTTTATTCAGTTTTTGTGATTATTAGAGTTTAAACGCATTTCTAGTTTACTTAGTTTCCCAGATCACGTAGTTTCTGTCCATGGTAAGGCCTTTACCAGTAGATACTTTAAGAAGTTCGCAACAGAAAAACAGTTAAAGATAAAGATATTTTATTTGTTCAAAACATGCGTTTACACACAAATTAAGCATGCAAGTTCTTATAATTTAGTTTGTCCGTACATGTTTTACCTGGTGAGGTTCACAAATTTTGCTTTTTTTACAATTTACTAGATAAATTACAGGTTTGTCTATTGTTGTACGTGTGTAGTTAAATACATGTTAACAGCTATTGCGTGGCCTAGGTGTAATGGGCAGGTAGAACGCTCTAATTGCACAATTCTCGATGCGTTGAGAGCCACGGAACCTAGCGAGGCCTCTCTTATTTGGGACAATAGTTTACCAAAGTCATATGGAGTATTAATAATACTGTTAATGATTTAGCAGGCTATAATTTATACGAGTTAATGTTTGCTCGTGTAGGTAGATCTGAGTGTGATGTTTCCATCCCTGGTTGGTTTATGAGTCAGTGCGATCTAGACGCAATAGGGCTATATTATAATCGAATTAGAACAGCTAGCAAGAAAATGAAACGTAACTGCGATAAAAGGCGTAAAAATAGCACAATTTACAAAAAAAGCGATTAGGTAAAGTTAGTAATTACGTACTTTGATGCCAGGCTCAAACTCCTTGCTGCAATAAGGTTAATTCCAGCCCGTGGTTAATTCTAAGTTAGATGATCTATATTCTGGCCCATGTGTTATTGCCTAAGGATTTAGGTAATATATAATAGCTGTAATATATAAATGTCTTAGAGGATACAAGAAGTTCGCAGGCCCAATATGCGCTGATTTATTACGACCATATCGTAGCATTGCTTTTATACCCGATAGCGCCAGTAGTGTGAATCAACAGTAGGAAAACGAAGATCTCGTAGATCTCCTAGACAGCTAAATTATAGTCCATGTTATCGATATGCCATTTGCTCTGAGCTGACTTGTAATCACTGTTTTGTTGTTCCCATTGCGGGAGCAATTGTTCCAGGATGGCCGATTGTAACGCCAGATGTCGCCAGCGATGCCAGCCAACGCCAGGCAAGCCTGCCAACGCCAGCCAGCCAGCCAGCAGTCCAGCTCGCCACGTCACTGCCCTACCACGTGAGCCATCCCCGCCAAATTCTGAGCGGAGGGGGTGAAATAGCCGCCAGCCGGCGAGCTATATAAAAGCGAGGAGCAGTGATTTTGGTGTGTCTGTTTATAACGATAATTGTAAGGGAAAGCTCTGCCCAAATAAAAAGCGTAAATTAAGTGTTTTCTATTTATTTTCATCTTTGTCGTTTCAGTATAGTTTTCGGCAGGGTAAATCCACGGAACAAGCAGTGAATAAACTCACCACCTTTATTAGCACCAATCTAGATAGAGGAAAAAAGTGTTTTTCAATATTTCTCGATCTCGCGAAGGCCTTTGATACGATTTCTGTCACCCTCTTATTGGATAAGCTCGAGAAGGTAGGAATCAGAGGTACCCAGCTTGAGCTATTCAAAAGTTACTTGACTGGGCGATACCAGTGCATCCGTGTGGGCAAATACAAAAGTACATACCTTCCAGTGACTCCCGGCGTACCTCAGGGCAGTATCTTAGGTCCCACCTTATTTTTCGTTTATATTAACGAACTTACAAGCCTAAAACTCACCCATGGCGAAATCATATCCTTTGCAGATGACACTGCTTTAGTTTTTGCCGCCAATACTTGGGACGAGGTATTTGGTGCTGCTCAGCAGGGCTACAATATCGCAAGACGCTGGTTGCAGGTGAACATTTTGACTTTAAATGTTGAAAAAACAAAGTATATCTCCTTCAGCATCAAAAATTTCTCAAATTTCAGTAACTCCCATAATATTATCTCCCATGAGTGTACCCTGGTAGCCGACTGCGCTTGTCAGTCACTGGAATGTGTACAGACCATCGTCTATTTAGGTGTCACTATAGATAGAAATCTAAATTTCAAAGAACACATAAAGCGACTTAGTGCACGAGTGCGAAAACTCATATTTGTTTTCAAAAACTTGTGACATGCTGCTGAGCCTCATCTTCTGAAACAAATTCACTACGCACTAGCTCAGTCTTTACTTACCTATTGTATTTCATCTTGGGGGGGTACTTGTAAAACCACTATGAAGTCGATAGAAATCGCTCAGCGTGCATAACTAAAGGTCTGTGTCTTTAAACCAATACTTTTTTCCAACTATCTCTCTCTATCAGATTTGTGGGTCCTGACTGTCAGGCAACTTTTCATACTCAATGTTGTTTTGAAACAACATGCAAAACTTCCTTATGTCCCACCTGCTCATAAACGAAGAAATAATAAAATAGGTATGGAACGGACTACTAGTTATACCAAGTTTAGCGAAAGATTTATTGAATTTCTCGGTCCGTTTCTCTATAGTAAAATTAACAAAGAATTAAATATTTACCCGCTTACGAAAACTAAATGTAAACAAAAAGTAAGTGAATATTTGCAAAAACTCAATTATGAAGAAACAGAGTTATTGCTTCTGGTTGTACAGTAATAACAATGTTAAGTTTTAATCTCCTAAAATAATTTTACATACCCGCACCACGCTCATTCACTCACAATCACACATGCCTACTCTTACATCACCCATACATACTCAACCACACACTCACTCACAATACAAAACACAAACACTCATTATCCACATAATACACCCATACATACACATATTATACTCATAAACACTTTACACACTTGTTATATATAGGTTAAATTATTAAACTTAAAAAATTAATAAACACTTTATATAGGTACATAAAAGTACATGATATAAATTCATTTGTAGTACAAACAACAACATTGTATTGCTTTGTTGGCTTTATAAAATTGTTAATATCGAGGGAAAAGGTACTGATAACCGAAATACAGGCATTGCCTAGTTCGGTTGCAGTCACTAGATCCACTAATTAGACATAACTATTGCCTAACTATTTTTCTGTAAACTAGTACTAAGCTTTTTGAGTAAATAAATTATTATTATTATATTATATTATTATTATAGAACTAATTGTTAGACCGGACCTAGCAGGAACAGAAACGAAAAGTAGTCATTTTGTGTGTTCGCTACATTTTGATCCATCTGTGATTAAATATAAACCACAATTACTACCTCGTGCTATGCCATCGAAATTACTCCCATCTCATTCAACTACATCGAACTCCAACGACGAGACAAAAACAAAAGAATGTTCTACACAAACCAAATATTCAACTGTTAATATATTATCAGCCGTCACTGTTAAAAATGCTGATATGCAATCTGAATCCGTACAAACTACAGGAGCCCTGTCGGCCAACACTCCGAGAAAAAGAAAACTTAAAATGGATTTGAAAGATTCAGAGCTAAAAAGAAGAAGACTTCAAAATTAGTTTGATCACTTAAAAAATGAAGTTAAATCGGAGTTACAATCTTCTGAACGCTTGGAAGGGCTCCAAGCTAAGGATGAAGTTACACAAAGATTTTGTAAGCTCATAAAGTGGCAGAGTAGTATAAGAAATAGGTGCAAAAGGAACCGATTATGATCCAAAATTTAAATTATTTGCTTTAAATCTTCATTTTTCCAGTCCGCAGACCTACAGAAGTTTAAAATCGTTTTTATCGCTGCCAAATAAAACTACGCTTTATAGATTTAAAATTATTATTCCACCCGTGATTGAGAATCGTACCTTAGAGTTTTTATCCGCAAAATTGAAATCTTTACCCGAAAATGCCAAGTATTGTACTCTGTGTTTGGATGAAATGGGTATCAAACGACATTTACATTACGACACTAAAAGGGATGAAATGATTGGTCTTCATAATATCAATGGTCAGGTGACACCGGAAATAGCTTCTAATGCCTGTGTGATTATGCTCCGAGGGGTTATAGTCAACTGGAAGCAACCTATAGCATATTCATTCCTAGGATCCCCAAAACATTATGAAAGATTGGAACTCTGGCTAGATGACGTTATTTTGAAACTCTCAAATATAGGAATAGTAGTTAGGGCAATTGCATCCGATCAAGGGTCGAACTTCGACAAATATGCCAAGCAAATCAAAAACGTTACAAAGGAAAAGCCTTATTTTTTATTAAATGGTAAAAAAAATTACTACATTTTCGACGTCCCACATTTAATCAAATGTATAAGTAACAACAGCTTGCTCACAAATGATTTTGTGTATGAAGACAAACAGCTGAATTCGTAAAGAAAATGAACGATTTGTTTGACGTTTTAAATTCAAGTTCAGTCAAATCAACCAATAAGTTTAAATTAGCCTTTTCATTAGAAAATTATCAACTTGATGTTTTAAACAATGCCATAACTATGTTTACGCACTTGAGAGCCATTGATACAAAAAAAGGTGTCGATAATACTAACAGAATCAAAACTTTTAAAAATTTACAAATAACAATACAGTCTATAATAATGCTATGCAAAGATTTGAAGGAAGAAGGATTTGATAACATATTCACGAGACGTCTCAATCAAGACAGTCTAGAATTTTTTTTTGGCACTGTTAGACAGCAGGGTGGGAACTGCCGAAACCCTACAGCTATACAATTTCAAAGAGCTTTTTCAAAATTATTTCTTTCAAATATGTTGAAGAACTCTCCACTTACTAACTGTGAAGAAGATTTAAGCGAGTTCATCCAAAAAGAACATATATTTTTGGAAAAACCAAAATTTGGAGATCCCATTACTCGACGTACATTCCCTTCAGCTGTGGCTTTAAAGGGCGAAACAGATTATCGTTTTGACTTGCCTACGGAAAATGCCCTATTATATATATCCGGATATCTATTATATAAATGCAGTAAGAAGCATTCCTGTCCTGAATTCATTTCTGACTTAAATCGTATTCCCGGTTTCAGTGAATCGAGAATGTTTGTTCATTTATTTTACTTGGATATATTAAAGAATGTCGTTCAATGAACAGCTGAAACTACAGCAAAACATGAGACAGAAGCCAGGCAGTTCGATTTTTGAGCTTTTGAAAAGTATACCATTTGACTCCCCTCCCTGTCCTTGTTTCACCAAAGATTATTTATTAAAACTGTTTGTCAGATTTCGAATATTCTCTACGTTAAAGTTTAACAATCGGGAATTTAAAGAACGGAAAAAAATAATTAATCATTACATCAAACTAAAACACCTTTAGGCGAGAAAAGAGGTGCTAAAAGGTGTTTTATTTACTAGTTGTTATGTTATTAACTGATTTTTTTACTTTGTAACAAAAATATATTTCGTGTTTATACTTATTAAACCACTTGACCGTTATTCGAAGCATAAACAAACAATTGAGATAAGCTGTATCTTGATTCCTTTGCCTACGATATAGCTCTTTCTCGCTCTCATGACGTCACCAGGTCAGAGAGGGGAGGGCGCTTGTGAGCGCGCGTCGCCCGTCTTGTTCATTGCATTGGCGTTCTTTTCCTTGCCGGAGACGGTTGTGCCTTACTAAGCAGGTGAGTTTTTAAAAAACTTTTTCTACAACCGTCATTATTTTTCCATATGATCAAAAAAACTGGCAATCAGTTTTCGATATTTAACTTAAATTGCTTTCAGTGCATTGTTTTTAGTGTATTACAGTGTGTTACTGCTAAGTGTATTACAGTGTGTTACTGATAAGTGTATTATAGTGTTAATCAACGTTGATATTTTAGAAAATTAACGGTTTTTCCGTTCGCGTGTTACATATTTATTTTTTCCAGTGTTTTGGTGTTCGATTGTTTAAATAATTAGTAATGGATAAGAATATAACGTTGATTTCGCACGATGAGCCGGTCGCAGGCCCTTCCTATACTACTAATAATAAGGAATCCAGTTCTAAACGGAGGCGTTCACAATCTAGCAGTAGTAGTAGTAGCTCGGACGACAGTAGTTCCAGTTCATCTAGCTCTTCTGACCATAGGTCTAAACACAAAAGTGCTCGTCGCCGCCGTAACAAAAAAAGGGGGGGGCAAATATAAGCACCGCCGCTCAGGGCGTAAAGTGAAACAAAGTCATTTACATAATCAAACATGGCTAATAATAATCCAGTGGCCGATGACGCCATTTCCCTCTTTGCCGTGGATGATTTCGAGCAGGAGGGTAGTACTTTTCTTAACGATTTAGATGTTGAAATTAAGCTTAAAGAACCGGCTATTCCGAAAACAGACGTGCGTTACTTGGATATATTAAAAGAAATTCAATTTTTCAATAAACCGGACTGGAGTGAGGTACGTTACGCGGATACCCAAAAATCTTATAATCATAACCCGGGTTTCGTTGAACTCGAAGCAAATGAAGAGATCAGACCCTATGATACTCTTAAGCACCTAAGCTACTCCGAGAGGGCTTATGCTTCGTTAACTTACGGTTTACTAAGGCAAAAAGAGTCCTTAAAAAAACCGGCCAAGTGCGTGTCGGGCCACGCACAGTGTAGGGTTCCGTAGTTGCCCATCAAAATACTTATGCGAACTAACTAAACTGATTCGCTGAATTTAATTTTAAAAAGAAGAATTTTCAAAATCGCTCCAAGAGTCTTTGAGAAATCGGGGAAAATACATAAGAAAAAAGATTACAACGAGTTTAGAACCTCCTCCTTTTTTTTGAATTTAGTTAAAAATAGTTGACGATAAAAACCTACCTATCCCCAAAAAACATACCTATAAAAGCTGTAAAAATAAAGTTGAAAAACTTACATTTGCAGTTGTCTCCGATACATTTTGTTTAAGAAAATATGATATCAAGTACATTTTATAAGTTGGTCGACTATTACTCGTAAAGTTGTAAAGCCTACTTAGTCATGATAATTTTCTTTTAAACTTCGTTATATGTACTACTATTGTGAATTTTTTCACACCCCCAAACATAACCGTTTAGCTGGTAGAGGGGGGGGACACTCGAATCGAGCAAAATTTAGCACTTTAAAGCATAATATTTCACAAAGGAATTTTTTTATCAAAAAATTGTTAATGGAAACTATCATTATTTTTTAAAGGCCTATTTAATGATACCCCACACTAAGGGGTTCGCGAGAAAAAAAAATCCTCACTTTACGTGTAAGTACTGGAGGTACCATAAAAAAAAATATTTTACGAGATTTTATTTTACCACTTTTTCGGCACAACAAATCCGTATATTTACACCAAATTACAGCTCTCTAGTACTGTGCGTCTCTGAGCTAAACTGCGGACAGACGGACGGACGGACGGACGGACGGACGGACGGACGGACGGACGGACATGGCGAAACTATAAGGGTTCCTTGTTGACTACGGAACCCTAAAAAGGAACTTTGTACATTTATGTCTTGGGTCCGTGACCAAAAAGAGGAAATTATCTTCGAGGCTATAAACCAAAGGCTTAATGATATTTACACTGCTAGTGAATTTAGTAAGGTTTCAGCAGACCTTTTGCAAATGGTTTGTGGACATAGGGCCGAAACAATTCAAATGCGCAGAGATAGCATAACTAATGCAATTCGCCATCCGTTGGTTAAAGCATCAATTAGGAAAATACCCCCATCTGAAGTCAACTTATTTAATTCTGAACGGTTAGTAGTTTCATTGGAAAAAGTTGGTGGTGTCAAAAAAGCATTTTTGCCTGCTTTCAAATCGACCAGCACGTCTAAATCAACTTATGGTTCCGCCTCAACTTCGCAAGTTGGTAAATGGCTAATACGTCCCTCGCAGGGACAATACTCTGTTCCGCCCTCACAGGGTAAGAACTATAACAAAAGCATGCCCCCACAGGGCTGTCAGAACTGTAATGCCCCCTCGCAGGGTGGCTATTTGCAATGTCCTTCACAAGGACCGCCTCATACAAATTACAACTATCCTCGTCAGGGTAGAGGCACAGGCGATAGAGATTCCTTTCGTTCTCGTGGGGCAAGACAGAACCAAAGATACCACAGTCACAAACGTGGTGGCTATAAACGAAGGTCATCACCTTTAGATTTCAATCCCAAAAAGATTAAGCATTGACATGAAAATATTCCAAGCGGGTCAGTTATCGAACTTCGTCCATCATTGGAGGGAAATGCAAGCACCAGAATTTCTCATTCAAATAATTCAGGGGTACCGTATACCTTTTCAACAAAAACCACCTTTAGTAATGCCCAGATTAGACAACAAGGCGTTTCACACACCAGTGTCGCCGGAAATGTCATTAGTGATCCAAAAAATGTTGAATCAAGGAATCCTAGAAATTGCGAGTCCAACTCCAAGTTTCTTATCCACGCTTTTTCTGGTACCAAAAAGCGATGGGTCGGCTCGTCCGATTTTCAATTTAAAAGCCTTAAACGAATTCGTACTGACCACCCCTTTCAGTCTGATAAATGTGTTCAGAGTCCCAGATTTCTTTCAACCCAAGGATTGGATGTGCAAGTTAGATATTTCCCAGGCGTACTTTCACCTGAAGATAGCAGAGAGCCACAGGCGTTTTCTACGTCTTATTTACAAAGGACAACTTTTCCAAGTGACCTGCCTCCCATTCGGTCTCAGCACGGCTCCAAAGACCTTTGCCAGTCTAACAAATTGGATTGCCCAAATAATGAGAAGCAAAGGTGTGAGAATATTGGTCTTTCTCGACGATTTTCTTCTGGCTCACCAAGACCCAGAGGTTCTCACAAGCCATGTGAACCTTCTCGTAAATACATTGCAATACCTGGGATGGCAAATAAATTTCGAAAAATCTATCTTAACACCCAAGAAATCTCTTGTTTATCTAGGCGTACTTTGGGATCCTTGGCAAAATTTCAAATGTCTACCAAAGGAAAAAGTAAATGCTTTAATGGCGAAAATTTGCGAAATTATAAACCTTGGGAAGACAGATCTGAAAAAGTTGCAGAGTATAATAGGATCCCTAAACTTCGCGAGTTTTGTTGTTCAAAGAGGGAGATTACATTATCGAGCTCTATTAAAATTTCTAAACACTCTAGAACTAATCAATTCAGCCAGAGTGTATTCTGTACCTGTAGTTGCAATGAGCGATCTACGGTGGTGGATCCACAATCTACAACATCCATCAATTCTGCACCATGCCCCAGCAACTCATTTTATTACGACAGACGCCTCCGACTTAGGATGGGGTGCCCAGATGGACAACCAGTCTCTATGGGGAACTTAGTCCCAGAACGAGAGAAATGGTCACTGCAACGTGAAAGAGATGCTGGCAATATTGAAGGTCTTTCAAAGTCATTCTGTATATCTGAGCCAATCTACAGTCACAATACAATGCGACAATCGCACGGTAGTAGCGTATCTCCGTCACGAAGGGGGAACAAAATCTACGCAGTTGATGGACATAACTTACGATCTGTTTTGCTTAATAGATCAATATCAAATTCACATCAACGCGCACTACATTCCGGGCAGGTACAACAACCATGCCGACCACCTAACACGGTTTCGCCAGGTCCCCGAATGGCATCTGTTACCCAAGATCACCAAAATGATCTTCCTAAAATGGGGGATTCCCCAAGTGGACCTGTTTGCCTCCAGCAACGCCCACGTGGTTCCTTATTACGTGTCGATGGATCAAAAAGACTTGCAAGCTGTAGTGTATGCTTCGAACAAGGTAAGTAGTTTAATAAGCGTTTTATTTCAGGAAAAACGCCAATATTTACTTATTTTTTAAATCAATAATAAATTCTGAAACATTAAAAAACAGGTTTTATTTTACAAAGTTCCTATACTAATAATCCCTACTAACAACTTTGTCGACTGAGGCAACCCTGGCAATTCACAATATCCATGCGCGGCGCGCATCTATAAGCGAAACTCAACTCTACGTTTGTTATGGTTAGGTACATTTTCGTTCGCAGCGTCTATCGACTTGAAAGTGTAGGCTATTATAGCAGTAGATATTTTTATCAAATTAAGCTACTTTTACCACTATTTCTATTTTATTTATTTTTAATTGTGGGTACTTTAAAAGTTTAACACTTTAAATGAATCTGAGCAAATAAATCAAACTATTAACTGAACACACACTTTATTAAATTAACTTTTATTAACACTATCTTTTGGCAAAATCAGCACACAAATCAGTTAACACTATAAATCAACAATAGTTACTAAATAGATTAGAGAGGATGTTTCTCGTCGAGCGGTGCACGAGCAAAGAGACCGAGAACGCCAAGCGAGCCGCGAGCCGTCCTTTTCCCCCACCACCGCTAGACCACAGATGGCGCGCGCTCCGCAATGTTGCCAACACGATCGCCACCAACAGATGGCGCGCTCCACGAAGTTGGGATTGGGCGGGCAACACTGCCCAAGTAACATGTCAAACTTTTGCTCCGTATTATAAAATTAAATTTAATTAGTTTACATGTAATATTTTAGTGTAATTTAATGTGCAAACGTATAACAAGTGTCTAAATACGTAGGAATATCGTTTTCCTGTAAATTGGATTAAGTTTATAAAGTTTTCGTTAACACAGTACTACCGCCGCCGCTACCGGTAACCTAAAAAAATCAGCTGATTTTTTGGACAACGGATCTAAAAGGGGAAGTATTGTTCACTTTTGACTAATAAATCAACACACAACAATAGCAATTTCTGCATTAAACTCGCCCATTCTAATTTATACGGGCAAAATTGCAATCTCAGTTTTAAATTGTTTTATTGACTTATTTGACAACCTTGTTTTTCTCCTGTACATTTTATTTAACAATTCGAATTAATAGTCCTCTCATAATCACTATTGCGCTATAATCGTCTTTAAGTATCAAAGTATTAACACAGTTATAAACTTTTTCTTGAAAACCTACCCACTACAATATATAAAAAAAGTGACTAGGTAATTTTTGACAATTAATAAATAATTAATTCAATATTTTTATGAAATATAGCAGCCTTTCTCATTACACTCTATAGCTGAGCACTTTTCCTCTGTATTTTAATTTTTCCCTTTCATAACTAACTTTTCTTTATTGATTATTCTTTTAGTTCTCACCGTTTCTTATTTTCCAAATTTCAGTACCCAATCTGGTAACCATGCCTGTGATGACCCGGAGGGCTGTTGCTCAAGATTTAGAGTTAAAGCTGAGAACGGCACTCCATGAACTTAAGGAATCCAACGGCAAAGTCCAACAACTGTTACAGGAAATAGAAGAGAGTGAGGTGGAAGTTAACAAGGTTAACGCCACAAACACAAGCCTGAAGAGGGAGCTAGTAGATCTTCATCAGCAATTCTTGGATGTTGTTGATGAACGGGATCAACTGCGGGCGGTCACAGATGGGTTCAATAATTGCAGTAACTTGCAGTGGCGTAGGGCAGAAAATTTTGAAGGGGAACCCGGACCAAAACGTGAATTCTAGTAACTATAGCTTTGGGTTAATTTTAGCCTTTTTAGTTTAAACATTCAACAACAATTTGGGGCACTAGAATTGTAATATCCGTAGCACCGGTTATAACATCGCCCATGTACTTACATAATAAGCTAAAAATGTTCATAAAATAAAAACTACTGGAACAAATCAAATTATTTTTTATGGGAACAAATGGCAGGTATCGAGGCATCGAATAATATAACCCATATAGGTGCAAAGTTCCCATCACCATAAATGAATTAAGTCCAAATACAACATAGCTGCTATAAACCGTTCAGGAGTTCTCTGAAATATCTTCGTTTTCGTCATCAGACCTCTAATGACAATTGCAACCCGTCTAGGTGAAAAGTTCTCATCAATACAAATTAATGAAGCTCAAACACAAGGTAGCTGCTGTGAATCGTTGAGGAGTTCTCTCAATGTCTCTCGGCTCCATCATCAAGATATTATACTCCAGACCTTTATTTGAAATACTTAATGAAAAAAACTTACAAACACACTAGTCACCCGTAAGATTTTTGAAAGTTCCACTCGACTTCTCTAGTCTTCTATCATCAAACCCTGATTTTCTTAACATGGGACCACCTTTAAAATATCTACTTTTCAACAAAAAAAGAATCATCAAAATCGGTTCTTAAACGACAAAGTTATCCCGCGAACAAAAAACAAAAACATTGTATTATTTAATTTTCTGGATACTTCGTCCGTAATCCGTGTCCATACCATCCAATGAATACGGTACGGACGAATTGAGTATTTGAGTAACAAGGAGGTTACTTCACTCCACCTTTTCTGTAGTCGGTTATCCAATTATTACAATCATAAATATTGAACATTGAACATTATTGGTATTCCTAACTCAGAAAATTTATATGTTCACAAAACCTTATACTAATCGCCTACAGATCTTAACACCGCGATTCAAAAATGTGACGAAATTGCACAACGCCATCTAGTTGAAAACTTGTAACTAACGTACACTGTTTTGCAGTGAACATTACCAAACATTATCATTGAACTGAACGAACCATGTTTTTACTGCGCTAACTACGCAAAACTTATCAATTTCAAAAATAATAGAAAATCAAAAACTAATGGACAGTTGAAAACAATGGTATTCAAAACTAGAAAAATCTATGCGGGCCAAAACTAATGTGAATCCAAATAAAACTATCTAAACAAATTACGAAGTCCAGTATCATTCCATCTCGTTCTGGCGTAAGCATTTCATATCTCTGTCCTTATCATAAGCCGGAGACATTCGGCTTACCAGCGTCCTTAATTCAGCGGTGTTATGTAGCGTCAAGCTCACGATCGCTACTAGAGGAACTATGATCGGGATTCCTGATTTGCCGTGCGGCTTACAAACCTTTCTGTTTTGCGGGAGTTGAAATTGTTTATTATTTCTTTGATTGTTAGTTTTAGTTTTAGAGTGTTTTTCTTTGATTGTTATTTTTACAAGTAATGTAGCTTCGTAAATATTTTTTTTAATGATAAATGAAAATCATTGATTTGACTTATATTGCTATTATTTCGAAAGTAAAGCCGATAGGAATCGGCATGTTAGGTAGCTTCGCTGCTGGTAACTTGTATGAGCAGGCTTTGTGTAAAATTAGGGATTTAGAAAATGCTTTAATAGATGCTAATGGTTGTATTTTAAAATTACAGAAAGAAAGGGAATGTTCACAGGTTAAACAAACAAATAATTTGTATAATGAATTAATGAATAGTAATTATAACCCTTCTTCTTTGATAACAATTGATTTAACTGAAGATTCTATGTTGAACACTAATTATATAGTTAGCCAAAAGAAAATTAAAAAATATGCCAAACTCAATAGAATAATTAAAAGGTGTAATCAGTTTAGGAAACAATATAAACACTTTTCCAAATATATTCCACAAAGGAAAGAACGTGTTGAATTAATAAATAAATTAAAAAATTATGAAATAAAATTAGAGGACAGCATAAACATTTATAAAATTGATACTCAGCAATTGCAATCAAGAATACAAGTACTTCAGGAGCAGCTTACTTCATTATCTAGTAAGTATGCAGGTTCGCAGTACCAAATAAGGGAACATATTCTTGCTGCAAATGAATTGATTAGGTGTCAATGTAGCTGTCAAACGGTTTCAAACCATGACACTATGCAGCTTGAGGGCACGGAGGACCCGTCCCAGGTTGTGGAATTATCTCAGGTCTGTACTCTTAATCAAGAGTTAACTAGCCAGCCTGAGTTTGATGATAATAGTTCTAACGCTGTAATGTTCTCAGATAGTATAGGAAGAGGTTTGGCAAAGTTGATAAATAATAACCTGAGCTATTCCTGTAAAAATTATTGCATGCCAGGCTCAACATTTAAGCAGATAATGGCATCAGTTTCTAATAATAAATACAACCAGCATACTGATATCACTATATTTGTAGGAAATAGTTCCAACATTAGAAAGAAGGACTTAACTAAAAGCATAACCGAGTTGTTGAAGTTAAATTGCAGAAAAATAGTATTGTGTGCTTTCCCATATTTTGACAAATTGTCTACAAGTCAAAATAATTATATTTATTTATGCTGAATAAACACCTCCAATTTTTAGTTAGTCACTATTGTGATAAACTTATGTATTTTGATACCAACTGTTGTATAGATAAACTTTGGTCTACACGAGATACTGTATATCTGCCTTATAAGTATAGACACGAAATAGCTAGGCTTTTGGTATTTTATATTCACACAGACATAACTAGTATGTCTAAGTATAGTAGTATAGGTATCACTGATAGTATTAGTAATAGTAGTAATATTAGTGTGGTGACCACTGACATTAGCATTTCTGCTAATAGTGGAGTTTCTTTAAACTAATAAGCAAGACAACAGAAGATTTATTAGCTAAAACCAAGGTATCTTCTTGCTCACAATCAGTTAAATGCAAAAATAAGTCTAAGCAGAATTCTTTGACAATATATCACCAAAATATTCAAGGTTTCTCATCTAAACAGCTAGAAATTGAATTATTTTTAGAAAAAACTATGTTTGAAATTGTTTGCTTCACAGAACACTGGTTAAAAGACTGTGAAATGCTAATTAATTATGAAAATTACAATGTCGGCAGTTGTTTTAACAGAAAATCTAAGATACGTGGAGGTTCTTTAATCTTAGTTAAAAATGATATTAAGTATAAGTCTCGTAATGATATAGTTGATCTGTCAGTCGAGCATAGCATAGAGTTGTCTTGTGTAGAGCTGGATAGGCATATTATAGTGTGCGTTTACAGACCCCCAAATTACTTGAACTACTCGATATTTGAGTCAGTAATGGAAGATGTTTTGGCAAAACTTGAAACCGGTACTAAATCCATTGTTGTCTGTGGTGACTTTAATGTTAATATCTTGGAAAATAATGTTAATAGCAGTAGATTGTTAAGCCTTTTCAAATCATTTAATTTGTCGAATGTTTTTACAGAACCAACCCGTATTACTACAAATTCTGCTACATGTATCGATAATATTTTTTGTTGCTGCGATTATTTAGATAAATCGATTGTAAATTACCTACCTTCAGATCATAGTGGTCAGACTGTTGCTTTCACATACAATAAGCAAGTACAAAAAATTCAGATACAATCTAGATTAATAACACCCAGCAATTTAGATAGATTTAATAACAATTTAAAAAGTAAATTAAGTATTTCTGGAAATTTTAATGAAATAAATAATGCAAATAAATTATATGAAGAGTTTTTTGAGGTAGTGCATACAGAGTTCGATAGTACTTTAAAAAAGAAAACTAAAACTATTACCCCAAAGTTTGTATTCAGCGACTGGGCAACACATGGTATTAGGAAAAGTAGGGAACGCTTATTTGAGCTTTACGGCCTTAAGCCTTATATCAATACAAAGAGTTATAATAAATATGTAAGTACTTACTCGAAAATTTTTAAAAACGTTTGTAAGGCAGCTAAATCATCCTACATTAGCAACAAGATTAAGTCAGCTGATAATAAGATAAAAACGGTGTGGAAAATTATCAATAATGAAACCAATAGAAATAAAAAACATGTTGATTTCACACTGGAGACCTCGCGTGGTGTCGTGAAGTCCAACATAGGTATTGCTCAGGAATTTGTAAATTTCTTTACTAGTATCCCAATAAAAACAACGGAAGCGATAAATTCCTCACCCTTGCTTTCTTCCGATTTACTAAGAGAAAACGTTCCAGCCTGTCCTAATGAATTTAAATTTAAGCATATAAACCCCATGACAGTTATGAAAGCTTTTAAGCAAATCAAGGTAAAATTAACCGAAGATCTGTGGGGTATTTCTATTAAAGTTTGTTCGTCAATTATTGAAACTATTGCACCATATTTAGCCACAATATTTAATTTGTGCGTAGATCAAGGGGTCTTCCCAGATCTGATGAAATACAGTAAGGTAATTCCGCTTTTTAAATCCGGCGATAGTAAAGACTGTAATAACTATAGGCCCGTTTCCGTTTTGCCTGTCTTCAGCAAGGTGTTCGAAAAAGTTATGCTCAATCAGATGCTCACTCATTTCAACACCAATAAAATCTTGCATGAGCAGCAGTATGGTTTCACCAAAGGGCGTTGTACGACTGATGCCGGTGTTACCTTATTGAAACACATATTTACTGCGTGGGAAGAATCTCAAGATGCCATTGGGATCTTCTGTGATCTTTCCAAAGCATTTGATTGCGTAAATCACGAAACTTTGCTCATGAAACTTCAGCATTACGGATTAGGTAAACTTGCGCTAGACTTAGTGAAATCGTATTTAAATGATAGACAGCAGCAAGTTCAAATAAATGGTGTCAATTCAACGGGTTTGAACGTTAAAATGGGGGTACCACAAGGTTCGATATTGGGCCCTTTTCTCTTTTTAGTATATATAAATGATCTGCCCCATTTATTTAAAAACAAACCGCAAATGGTGTTGTTTGCAGACGATACTTCTTTAATATTTAAGATAAATAGACGTGCCTCAAATGTTGACGATGTAAATATTGCCCTACAGCAGGTCCATTCTTGGTTCACTGCCAATAATTTAGTACTGAATGCAAAAAAAACTAAATGTGTAAGATTCGCTCTACCGAATGTCAAAAGTAATGACTGTGACATAGTATTGAATCAAGAGAAATTAGAATTCGTCGACAAAACTGTTTTCCTGGGAATCACGCTCGACTCGAGGCTGCAATGGGGTCCGCATATAACATCTCTTGCAGGACGCCTGAGCTCAGCAGCATTTGCTGTTAGAAAAATCCGTCAATATACTGACATAGATACCGCGAGACTGGTCTATTTTAGTTACTTTCATAGTATCATGTCTTACGGTATTTTGCTATGGGGACGTGCTGCAGACATCGAATCAATATTTATTCTGCAGAAAAGAGCTATCAGAGCCATATACAATCTACGCAGGCGCGATTCTTTAAGGGAACGGTTTAAGGATATAAACATCATGACTGTACCTTGTCAATACATCTACGAAAACATCATGTACGTTAGAAAGAATCTGCATCTATTTAGTAAAAGAGGTGAAAGGCACAATTATAGTACTAGAACAAGGGACCAATTAGTTCAACCAGGTTTCAGGTTAGCCAAAGTAGACTCATCTTTCATGGGGTACTGTTTAAAATGTTACAATAAAATACCTCCTCACATACTCCAACTGAATGAGACGAAATTTAAAACTTGCATTAAACGCACACTATGTAGTAAAGCTTATTATAAGTTGGGGGATTACATTGCTGATAAAAATGCTTGGCTTATTGCTGGTCCTGCTCCACAAACACAGGGGAAACTGGTGGATTAGTATGTGAAATTATTCTAGGAGCTGCAGAAGATCGTTGAACTATTTTTGCATTGTATAGATTTGATTGATTAGTTTTAACTTCCGGACGAGTTATATGAATCCATGTAACTGTTTATTTATTTTATATTTTTATTTGACTTTGTTAAGTCATTTAATTTTTTATTTTATTTTTATTTTTATGTGTTTGTGTTTGTTTTATTTTATAATGATTAACGGACTTTATCGTCCTTTTTTATTTTAGTTTTTATTTATTTTCCTTTGTGCATTTTTTTATGTCTGGACATTTGTAGGTTATCTTTTTATTAACATTTTCGAAGCGGATGAAGATTTTATAAGAGTCCTTGCATTGTATAGAGTCAAACTGCCTAGTATTATATAACTTCATAGCCAGCATTGTGCGAGAGCTATTGTTGACTAGATACCTACGTCTTTATTGACTTGAATGACTCTGGCAGTTGAGAGTATGTCATGCTCACTCAAATGTCTCGCTGATGGTGGCGTGTGTGTCGGATCATTTAGCTCCCTTCAAAATGGTTGAGCTGAATGGTGCTGATATATGTGTCATGTTCGTGAACGGGCGCTGTCAGTTGAGACTGGTCATCTCTTAGCTGCCACGGTTTATTTTAATAACGTATTATCAACTTTGTTTTTGAATTGTCTTTTTTATATTATTACTATGGACACTAATAATTTGCCACATCGTTCTCGCATAGTGTACCATCTGATGATGAATGATGTAATAAAAGATCTGTAATAATTTTGGCGATTGAAAAAGAGTGTCCATGGAGTTTCTTGCTCATTCTTCTCCATAGAGATCTACGCTTTGGAATGAGCACCTACGGTACTTTCACAGTTTTTATGTCTTGTGACTGGGACTGTAGCACCATAATTCTAGTACTAGTTTTATTTTATGTCTCTTGACAATTCAAAAGTGCCTGTAATTGGCTTAGTTGAAATAAATTATTTGATTTGATTTGTTGCCAACACGGCCATTCTGCAAGGCGCATGGCCCAGGCGCCCCACGAGTCTGGGTAAAACACTGAAACAAAACCAATATCAGAACCAGTTAATCACGCATGAACCGCAAGCCATAATAAGCTCCTGAGTTAACAGCAAATGCCTGATCTGTCGTTGCTAGGTCAACCATGCTTAAAGGGACTATGCCACACTTAAGTCTTCGGGTTTCCCTAAAGCTTGCCACTTGGAATCACTTGCATTTAAAGAGCTTTGCGCTACACTTAAATGTACCAAGTTGTTTTCCAAGCTTTATTTGCATTTGCTGGCATTTCTACACTGGTGAGGATTATGGTACAAGTGTTTTATCAAGTCTCGAAGATTTAAGCAAAACTAGGCATATGTGAGACAGTGAAGCCACTTCATATTACTAACAATAAAATTACAAGGTAATAATTATAATAATTAAATAATTATTCGTTGTAGTCCGAAATGTGCAATACATACCTCTAAAACTATGAGTTGCCAACACGGACCTACTCCAATTTCCAGTCATTGATTTGTATCCAATGCTTCATATTTTTAGCAGCTGCCACGCCATTGTACGGCTTACTGCTCCTTTCAGATCCTCTTAGGTCTGTTACTTCGTATCTGTCATTACTCAGAACCTTCTTTACTCAAAACGGTCCTTTGAAGGTGGGTAAAAGTTTTCTGCTTCGACCATCGTTACTCTGACTTTGAATTATAATCAAAACCAAATCTCCGTCTTTGTAAATCTTAGCTTTTGAACGAGTTTTATCAAACCTTTCTTTTTGTGATATTGCACTGGCTTTAATATTTTTATCTACGTTAGCTCGCAACTCTGTTACGTCCACTAGCGATTCATCATCAAGCTCTGCATTGTCGTTATCGACTCGCAAGCGATAATCTAATAAAACCTCACTAGGAACGGCATTAATAGTTTTATGGATGGTACTGTTTAAACCTTGTTGTATTATTTTAACATATTGATCCCACCTATCTTCAGCTGTATCTGCCCCAATAGTTTTTAATGATTCTAGTATTGTTTTATTAAATCTCTCTACTTGCCCGTTTGAGCGAGGCATTCCCGTTGCCACAATATGCGCGCGAATATTTTTGCTCTTACAGTATTCTTTGTAAATGTTGGAAGTAAAACTTGACCCTGAATCGGAAATAATTCGTTTCGGATTACCGAAAATTTTTGTTATATTATCTAATTCTTTTATAAGGTCAGATGTTTTAGTGGACTTTACTGCGCAGATAAACACAAACTTAGTGAATGCATCTACTAAAACTAGTAAGTATTTATTGCCGTTTTGTGTTTCAACGAACGGACCTAAGTGGTCCGCGTGCAAAGTGTGAAAAGGCTGCGCGTATTTTGGCAAGGGGTACAACTCTCCTTCTTTAGAACCACCCTTATTTTTATAATAAATACAATTTAAACAATTTTTAATGTATTTTTTTATTATGTGACGCATACGAGAAAACCAGTATTTATGCCCTATTCTCTCAAATGTTTTATCGACAGAGAAATGACCCACGTCATCATGGTTGTATTTTATTATTTGCCATATACAGCTCTTTGGTACGACCCATCGTCGCCCTTGGGTTGTTCTTCTGTAAACCTTTCCACCTAACAGTTCATACGTATTAAAAATGGTTTTATTTTCATCTATCTCACCAGATTCTAAAACAGTTTTAATTTGTACAATGTCTGGGTCTTGCATTTGTACAGAAAGTAACCAGTCTCCCTCAGTTATTGATAATATTATTTCCTTTTCCGACTTCTCGCCCGAGGGGACAGGATTTCGACTAAGAGCGTCCACATGTTGCATGCGGGTACCTTCTCTATGCTTCATTTCGTACACAAATTCTTGAGTCGAAAGAACCCATCGTGCAATCCGGGGAACAATATGCTTTTTAGTCAACGCGTACCTGACCGCATTACAATCTGTGATAACGGTGAAAGGCGAACCAATTAAATAAAGACGGAATTTTTGGAGTGAACTTACGATTGCCAGGAGTTCTAACTCAAACGAGTGGTATTTTTTTTCGTCTTCAGTTGTCTGACGACTATAGTAATATACAGGTTTTTCACCCTCATCAGCAACTTGAACGAGAATACCTGCAACGCCATCTCGACTAGCGTCCGTATACAAAACCGTTTCTTTATTTGGATCAAAAATAGATAATACACTATCTGATGTTAGTTTAGTTTTTAAAATTTGAAACGCTTGGTCATGAACAGAATCCCAAGTCCATGAGGCATTCTTTTTTAATAATTTAGTTAGAGGGGCAGAAATTATAGCGCAATTTTTAATGAATTTGCGAAAGTAATTAATTAGTCCTAAAAACTGTCGCAACTGATGCAGTTTTTGGTACGGGAAATATTTTGACGGCTTCTACTTTGCCTTCATTCGGCATTACACAGTTTTGTTTTATTCTGTATCCGAGAAATTCTATTTCAGTTTTAAGGAAATGACATTTTTTTAAATTTAAAGTCAAACCATTTTCTTTAAAGATTTGTAAAATAGTTTCTAAGAGCTTTAAGTTTTCCTCAATAGTTTGTGTCATTAGATAAACGTCATCTAAATATACTATGACGTTCTCAAACCTTAGGTTACCTAACACCTTATTCATCATTTGTTGAAAACATGATGGTGCATTAGCTAAGCCGAAGGGAAGCCGCAGGAATTCGTAATGACCATCCTCGGTAATGAATGCAGTTGTCTCTATGGATTGTGAACTCATAATAATTTGGTAGTACCCACTTTTCAGATCAAGACTTGTAAAATATTTATAACCCTGTAATCTATCAATGAGATCCTCGATTCGGGGCATTGGGTACTTATCTTTTACAGTTATTTTGTTCAATGCACGGTAATCAATGCAGAGCCTTTTCTCTCCATTCTTTTTATTGACAAGCAGAGCGGGACTTGCGTAAGGGGATTTACTTTCTTGAATTATTTTGTGGTCTACTAATTCTTGCACCATATCTCTAATAATCTTTCTATCTGTATGGGAGGCTCGAAAAGGTCTGCACTGCACCGGTCGTGGGTCTGTCAAAGTAATAACCATCTCGTGGTTATTTACTTTCCCTAACTCTTTTATGTCTGACGCGATACACTCTTTATATTGTCTAAATAAGTAAATCAATTCATTTAAGTGAGTGTCAGTATCGATCCTGGTCTCATGTATAGAGTCACAAAATTCCGTAAGTGACTGCGCATAGTCAAACTTAAATGAATTACCAACACGTGAGTATATTAAATCATTTCGCTCCGTTATGTTACGCCCAATAAGTATATCACAACCTACTAGGTCATCAATAACGTAAAAGTTCACATCAGTTATAGACACGCAGTCAAGTTTTAAATCTAAAGTGACTTTTCGAGTCACCGGTTTAGAATTATGTTTAGAAAACCCTTGCAACAAAACTGGCGAGGGTAGTTCACTAGTTTGAAGCGAATATTTTTCAACCACAGATTCGGAAATTAGGGAACAACTACTTCCTGTATCAATAAATGCCTCGTGAACAAAGTGGTCAATAAAAACCGTTTTTACAAATTTATTTCGCGAATCGGGGGTATGGATCAATTTGGTTTCTTCAGTTTCTGGTTTAATTAATCCTGTAGTTTTCTTAGTACGGCACACAGCCTCAACATGGCCTTTTTTCTTACAAAAATTACATTTAATGAGATCACATTGATTCCTTTTATGATTTCCACCGCAAGTGTAACATTTAATGGGCTTCTGAATATGAGTTGATCCGGTTTGATTGCTTTCATGTACACTACGGGAGGTGGTATTATTATTTAATGACGTAACGTTCGTGGACGGTTGAATAGAATTATTTGTTTGATCCACTGTTTTATGTTGGGTTTCGCGTGTACTACCCGAACTGTTTTGTTTCGAAATTTTGCATTTGTACGTACGACCATGAAGGTAACTAGCCAAATCATGACAAGATTTAAAATTACTAGCCTCAATAGAAGCTCCTATATTGCTGTCGCCTATGCTCCCGACAATTATAGAAATAATATCTTGCTCAGTAAAGTTTAAAGATAATCGGTCAATTTTACATTTAATATCGAAATAAAATTCGTACAATGATTGGTTTTCTACTGGTTTTTTAGTAATAATTTCTTTTAATAACTCAAACATATTACGGCGTGTTTGAAAACTATTAGCCAAACGCCGATACCAATCACTCCATTTCCATGTAGGCCACTGACTATCAGTACGTAACAACGAGTCATACCAGACCTTGCCAGAGCCTTTTAACTTATTAAGAGCTTGATAACGTATCGTTTCGTCGGTCCAGTCAAACGTTGCTGCATAGGATTGTATAATATTAAGCCATGCATTTATGTCATCATTTAAGGGGTTAAACTCAGGTATTATATTGTGTAGGATACTCACAGCTTTGGTATCTTTATGACGTGATACCTTTGACTTCCTTCTGGGTCGAGGTGATGGCGTTCTGGCACTTGTGCTCGTCGTGCTACTGCTACTTGATGACGATTGTGCTCGTTTTCGATAACGCCTGCGTTTGCCCATCTCACGTGCGTTCCACTTCTGATTTTATCAAATTAAGCTACTTTTACCACTATTTCTATTTTATTTATTTTTAATTGTGGGTACTTTAAAAGTTTAACACTTTAAATGAATCTGAGCAAATAAATCAAACTATTAACTGAACACACACTTTATTAAATTAACTTTTATTAACACTATCTTTTGGCAAAATCAGCACACAAATCAGTTAACACTATAAATCAACAATAGTTACTAAATAGATTAGAGAGGATGTTTTTCGTCGAGCGGTGCACGAGCAAAGAGACCGAGAACGCCAAGCGAGCCGCGAGCCGTCCTTTTTCCCCACCACCGCTAGGTCGTTCCGCTCGCTCTTCCGACTGTCATTATTTTTTTTTAATTTTTTTTGGATTTTTATGACCTGGTCATTCGGACCTTTAAGTCAAGTCTTATTTAATTTTCCAAAAAACACTGCACTGTGTATCACTTCACTTTTTATATTGATCCAATCGTGTTTTTAATATATTTATAAAGTGGTTTGAAATTGTTTTTGTCTTTTAATATTTGGTTAAGTGGCGGCGGGCGGGATGAAGAATTGATCACATCACTTTCACTGAGTTCACTAGCCAACACTAATCTGTCAAGTAGGAAGTTTTGACAGTCGAAGATAAGATGTTCCATGGTTCCTTCTTGGGATTCACAATGTGGGCATATATTACTTCTAATAATATTAAGTCTAGCAAGGTGTGACGGTGCAGTATTATGGCCAAAGCGCAATCTATTTATCGTAGTGATAAAGTCTCGGCTGGCTTCCTTCAATTTATTGTACCATGGCTTAACAGGTAATCTTTCTTGAATACTTCCATACCATTTTCCTTTGACGTCTTGGTCTTTCTTCCACATTTCTAACCATAACTTACATACACTTTCATTAATACATTGCAGGAAGTCAGTCATAGGAATGTCCATTACATTACTAATATCTACAGCATTACTACCTTCATATGCGGTTTTATCAACTGCTTCATTGCCAGAGATACCTCGGTGAGAAGGAACCCACAGGAAAGCTATTTGGATGTCCTTAAGGTAATATTGATGAATTATTTCCTTGATAAAATACAGAATGTGATTTGACTTAAATGATACTGTAAGATTAGTTAGGGCATTTATCAAACTTAATGAATCAGAAACTATCAAAAAGTATTTACAATTATTAATTTGACGAATATGTAATAATGCCTGATAAACCGCATACGCCTCTGCAGTGAATATGGTACATGTATTGTGCAGAACAAAGCTTCGAGAGATTTTGCTTTGAGAATCATATATAGCGGCGTGCACATGATCACTCCCCTTACTGCCATCAGTGTAAATAACATAATAATTTGTGTTATCTGCCAAAAACTGTAACATATCTAAATTATTGTTAATGGAATTCTGCAATTGTTTTACAGGATGTGTAATACAATGATATGAGAAGGAGTAACATGGCCATGGACACTGTTTTCTAATACTAGTAAAACTATTTATTATTTCTGACAATATTTTGGACAATGTTGGGGATTTGCCATTCAAAAGATCCTCTCCTGTTGTGAGAGGCCCAGGAGTTCCACTTACAGAAGGTATAATTTTGTTAATAATTTTTCTGTTATTTCCTGCAATTAATTTAAGACAGAATCTCTCTGCAAGTAGAATACGTCTCAAAATTAGGGGCATAATTCTGGTCTCCACTTCCATGGCCCTTATGGGAGTAGAGCACATTGCACCAGAAATTGTTCTCAAAGCCCTGTTCTGCAATAAATCTAGTTTATTTACATGAGTACTATTTATATACACTAGTGAACTATAATCAAAATGACTTCTCACTATACTTTTATACAACATTGACAAAATTTTGGGGTCTGCTCCCCATGAGACACCTGCAAGACATTTAATTATATTTAATCCTTTGAGAGCATTCTTTGATATATGTTTAATATGTTCGTCAAAAGTTAATTTTCTGTCTATTACTACCCCTAAAAATTTCTTTGAATTTACTGGATTTATAAATTCCCCGTTATAAACTATTTTTGAATTAGTATTATCTTTTCCAAATATCATGACACTGCTTTTAGAGGGATTAATTTTTAAATGAAGCACATCATTATAATAGTGAAATAGTTGGGATAAGGCTCTATTAACATTGTCTATTGCACATTCTAAATTATAATTACTACTGTACAAAACAATATCATCTGCAAACTGCAAAATATCTACATTACTATTTACAAATTTACAAATCTCACTTGTGTATATATTATAAAGCAAAGGAGATAGTGTGGCACCCTGCATTGTACCCCTAGATGCACATTTTGGACCATGTAATGTATTATTGTGTCTTACATAGAGTGTTCTTGTAATCAAAAAATTGTAAATCCATTTACATAGTTGACCAGGCACACCTAACCTAGACATAACTTGTACTAGTATAGCTGGATCTAGACTGTCAAAAGCACCTTGAACATCTAAAAATACACAAACAGTGTGTAATTTTCTCTCCTTTGCATGTTTCAGGTCCGAAACTAAGGAAGTGAAGCTGTCTGCACAACTTCGCCCTCGACGAAATCCATATTGTACATGTGGAATGATGCCATTAGATTCCATATACCAATCCAAACGATTTTTAATCATGTTCTCAAATAATTTACCTAGACATGAAGACAGTGATATGGGTCTATAAGAGCTGGCAAGCTCTGAGGGTTTATCTGGTTTGAGAATCGGAATGACACATTGTGTTTTCCATGATTGTGGAATACATTTACAATGCCAAAGTAAATTAAGAATATTAAGAAATATTTTTTGTGCAGATTCATCTAAATTTTTAATAATGCAATAAGGGTAATCATCTAAACCAGGTGTTGTATCTTTCCGAGTTAACAAGCTCATTTTAAATTCAGTCCATGTGAAAGGATCTAACATAAATTTTGAATTTAGATTATCATTATTTAATTCGAAAATATTGCCTAAACTATTAACATCAATTAAGTTGCTATTATCAGATAATTTATCTAGAAATTGGGAAATAAACTCATCATTATACGATTTATTGCCAGCTCTTATACCTTTGAACATTTTAAGGAGATTCCAAATCTTACTAATAGGAGTAGTTCTATTAAAAGTGTTACATAAGTTATCCCAACCTTTTCTTTTTTGTTCCGAAATGGTTCTTTTTTTAAGTGCATCTTTTCTTTTATAAGCTAAATAGTTCTCCATGGTAGGTTCAGTTCTATAAAGTTTCAATGCATTGTAAGAGGCAATTACACTTTTCTCACAAATGTCATTCCACCAAGGAGTTGGAGGTCTGGTTTTAAAATGATTTGGTTTATTAAATTTAGGAATTGTCATATCTTTTAAAGTATCCAATCGAGAACAAAAATCATTATAGGTTGAAATAGGATCATACAGTTTTAGGACTAAATCATTAAATATTGTTTTGGAAATAGTTTTATACTTCTCCCAATCTGCTTTTTTATATATAAACCTATCAATAGGGGGATTAATATGATATCTATCAATATGTAATGAAATCTCTGTTATTGTTGGGTAGTGATAGCTGCCCATGGCGTCATCATGTACAGACCACTCGCATATTGATGCGAGGTTAGCACTAATAAAGCTAACATCAATTGCAGACGGATTTCGTCTTGGGTTGTTAACAGTTGTAAAACGACCGTCATTTAAAATACATAAATCCAAGTCATCAATAATATTGAATAGATCCTGACCTCTGCTTTTAGTTAGACAACCAAATGCAATGTGGTGCGCATTAAAGTCACCACTGACGAATATAGGCTTTGGAAGATCATTAATAATGTTACGTAGTCTATTGATCCGTATTTGCCCACTAGAAGGAGGACAGTATACACATAGAATAGTCAAACTACCATGCACAGTAGATAAGGACAGAGCAACAGTTTGAATGTCTTCATAAAATCTAGTGTTTAAAACTTTATACCTTAAATATGGTTTAATTAAAATTGCTACACCATTATGAGTATTGTTGGAGTTTTTAATATAAATGTTATAACCAGGTATTCTAAAATTATTGTTTTTAAACCATGTTTCGTTCAGTAAGCAAATGTCAATATTTTGTTGTTGTAAGAATTGAATCAATAAAGGTTTTTTTCTATTAGCACTTTGAATGTTATACTGAGCAATACGTAGTTTAGACTGAGTGTGACTTGGATCCATTACTTTAGATTTTTAAGAAGTATTTCTTTAATACTATTGACGGTGGTAGGCGTATTATCTCCCTTATTACCGAGTTCCACCAACGTCTGTACCAGGGCCATTAGTACGTCGTTGTTGGCAACTATTTGGGCTTTGATGTCAACCTTAGGAGGGACTTCTTTAGATTTATTTACATTTTGTACAGATTTATTTACACTTTGTACAGAATTATTTACAGATACAAGCTTATTTACAGATGTATGTACAGATTTATTTACAGAATCGATTGTTTTCATTTTTGGAGGTGGCAGAGGTGGGAATTGTGTATTATCATTCTTAATTTGTTTTGTCAATGTAGCACTTGAATAAGTAATCTTATTTTTCTTTTCTAAAATTTTATTTATCTTAATTGGACATAATCTAGATATTGCAAGATGAGGCCCGCTGCAATTGCAACAGCAGATCTCTGTTGGTCTATCACATTCTTTATATAAATGCTCGCCTCCACAAATGGAACATCTTTGTTTGCCATTACATATTCTAGCTGAGTGGTTAAATTTGAAGCAACGGAAACATTGCTGTAATGGGGGAATGTATTCAAAAACTCGATAAGAAAACAAATCATATTGGACATTATCTGGAAGTACATTAGATAAAAAAGTTATGCTAACGGTTTGTAGTGGTACTCGTTCTTGTCCTACCTTTTTTACAAATCTTCTTACTGCTATTATTTCATAGATTGATGATAGTTTACAATACAGTTCTTTGTTAGAAATGTTTGCTGGTACAAATCTGATTATTCCTGTTTTTTCTATTTGCGCAGCCGGAATGAAACGCTTTCAAGCCATGTTTATTGAGAAATGCGCTATTGTTGATAAGATTATTGGCCGTATTATACTGTTTGAATATAATTGCTATTTTATTTGCGTTTATTCTTTGTATAGCCGTCACCCCTTTTATTTCGCTAGAGAATATATGGTTTAGGTAGATAGGGCTCTTATTGCCTATCCTATCCTTATTATTTGCAGCTTCTATAAATTAAAACCTTATAATCCAAGTAGTTGGCATTTTCCGGGTATAGTCTTTTATAGTCCGGTTTAATATACGGCGAATAGATTTGCTCACCACCGCCGCCGCCATCCATGTCCATTGATGTCCCTCCGCTGTCCTCAGGCCGAGGACGTTTAATTGCGGTGGGCGGGTTATCCCCGCCCCCCTCGTTTCCTACCATTTGTTCGTGTTTGCACACCTAAGACTGTTATTTTTATTGACTTTTCAGTAAAAAACTAGCTAGTATTTAATTAAAAAGGAATTTGAAAATTTTTTCTTGCGCGCTCTTTTTTAAAGTTCCCGCCAGAATCCCGACTGTCATTAACAGATGGCGCGCGCTCCGCAATGTTGCCAACACGATCGCCACCAACAGATGGCGCGCTCCACGAAGTTGCCAACAGTATTGAACATTTTGTATGGAGTGCGTTCTAAGTAATATGTGCCATTGGCTCTAGAGTAAAGTTTGTTTATTCTCCATCCATTATTTAATCAGTAATTATTACTGTAATCATAAGTTATTTTGGTGAAGTTTTGTTGAAATATTAAAAGTTAAATTAAGTGAGATATCTTGTGAATATTATTTTTCATCTACCTGCAACAACACGCCCATAATGAAGGACGAACTGATGACGGAGAATCAGCGACACGTGGTGTCTCAGCCGTTCGACCCTCCGTCATCAGAAGTGGGATTCATGGATCGTCGCAGGAATAGTCCACAGGTCAGAATATTGATTCGTTTCCAAGTGCTAGTGAAAATTAATAACCGTTGGAAATTGTTATTTGAAATGCAAAAAAAAGTCAAAATGAGAGAATTGATTTGCGCGGTTATTAAACCTAGTTCAGAAGGTTTTATGCTAGCACGACCTGAATTTGATCCCGAGTCGCAAGATAGTGATGCCCGAGCATAGTGCATTACCGTCAATTTATGCTAGCAAGAAAAACAAATTTCTAGCAGTAGGCTGTTTATCACAATGAGTAAAGCCCTCAAGGGCTCAGCAGCTTCATGGCTAGCTCAAAATACTTTTTCTTGGAATAGCGTGGCCTCAATGAAGTTTAATAATAATTAACGAAAATTAATGAAATTAATTAGCGTTAAAACTCTTGCTGCCAATCTTGCTGCAATATTATGTAGGCTGTTTAGTGAAATTCCTGAGGAAGGAGAATGCTTCTCAAACCGATTTCTGAGCACTTTATTTAGTCAGTGGAACAACTATACAACTGAAAACAAAGCAATCGCTGTAACTATGGCATGCAGCAAAAATAGAGCCACGGCTTCAACGGTTGGCTTTTACTGAAGGGATTAATTGATACTCGAGTTAAACTACAACAAGAGCTGATGGCTTTTACGTACTGAAATTAGGATCTCCAATGCAGGACAAATTAAATTCACCTGCCGATGCCAAGGGGCCTAAGATTGACCAATCAAGAAGATGATACTGCTGTGGATAATCTGGTCATGTAGAAAATGAATGCTTTATTATACTTGTTCTCGCGATCCTTCTGCTAACCCTCAATCTTAGTTTTCAGGAAATAATGGATCGCAACCAGCCAAAGATAATATCTGAAGGAAACTGAGAGATCTGCTTCGTCTGTGGCGAACCCGGTCACATTGCCACACGGTGTCAAAGAAGGAGACTGACTCCGGGAGCAGCCGAGTTGAGAAGCTAATGTATATCTACACCATTAACCGTATAGTTCGGTAGCGCCCCCAAAAGGGGCGTGACAAGTAAACCTACGCTGGCTCAATAGTGGGTCCAAAAGGGGCAGACGTTGTAGTCATACGACATCCTCATTATAAATTAAAAAAATATAATATTCTCTGCGTGAAATCCTATGAGTGCGCATTAATTAAGAATGTTAAATAAAAATCTGATTTATTCACGAAATTAAAACTTCTACATTTAGCGCCTATTTTCATAATTTACCGTAACAAAATCCAAAAGTGTAAATACGATCTTCGCCATTTTGATGGCAGCGCTGGGTGGGGCTAAAAATCATAAAAAACGTGGTTTTCGGACATCCAACGGATCATTATAGGAGGAATGAATAACTCGTCATTTAGTATTGTAACGAATTCATACGTATTTCAACATAAATTAGCAGTAATGAAAAATTTGATATCTGAACTCGAACTTTCGCGCCACTTTCGTTTGTTTACATTTTTATTTTGCACTTGGATCACACACGCGAGCTTTAACTCCATAATAATAAAGATAAATATCGTGCCAAATATTATAAATAGCGTAAAAAAGACCAGATCTTGGCGTAATTCTCTAATACAGGGCCAATAACACGTATTTTTCATTACCACTACTCAATTTGTATTCGTAATCGACAACCATGTTATTTTTTTTAAATCGTAATGATGTGTGAAAGCGAGTATTCTAATCGATTCCATACTTGATTTTTTAGTCAACTCGAGTGAAAAAAATAAGGAAATTAGGAAATCGATTAATAAAAATTAAAATAAATTTGTTTTATGCTTAGAATACAATTATTATCTATTATTATATAGTTTAAAGCTTTTATAATAATATTACGTACATTGTCATTCCCAAAAAACAATAATAGACAAAGGAACAATGTCAGATAATAAATGTTTGAATGCGCGGCAATTTTTTAATTCAAAAATTTTGAATTAGGAATGCACTCGCTGTGGTACTCGATAATCAAAATATTATGTAATAACTTTTAATTTATTAGCTAATTTTTATTGTACATTTTATTTTGTACAATCATATAATTTTTATGTTGAATGAATATAGAATGCCTTGGATTCTGTTAGGCTTATTATAAATGAGTTTGTTTCCTACCAAATATTTTTTTTTTTTTTATCGTGGTAAAATCATCAAATGAGTCCTTCCACCCCGGGCAGGGCGGGAGGGACTGTCAGACTTTTACTGACTAAAATCCACGGTGTCCTTCAATAGCCCTTTATGTTCCGGGGTCATGAAATAACTCCCGCGACCCCGGTAGGCTTTGGCCCTCTAAGTTCTCATTATGCTGACGCTCTTTGAGGCACACGTGGAACACGACGCGCTGTCGACCCGGGCATGGTCCATGGTCGGACAGCGAGTTGCCCTTTACTCGCTGTCCGCATGCCCGTGCCTACGGTGGCCGGAGATCGTCTGCCGACTTCCGACGCTGCGGGCGCCTACCACTATGGTTGGGGTGGAGGGAGGACGCTGTCCTCTCCCTCTCGCGGCTCCAAACAAAAGATAGCCAAATTAATTATTTTATTGTACAAATTTGTTTCGTGAGATTGGTTTGGTCATGTAAGTATTACACGTCAGAAATCGAGCTTTTGAAATGAAAAAAGAAAATGCTAGGTATTAAATTTTTTAGGGTTCCGTAGTCAACAAGGAACCCTTATAGTTTCGCCATGTCCGTCCGTCCGTCCGTCCGTCCGTCCGTCCGTCCGTCCGTCCGTCCGTCCGTCCGTCCGTCCGTCTGTCCGCAGTTTAGCTCAGAGACGCACAGTACTAGAGAGCTGTAATTTGGTGTAAATATACGGATTTGTTGTGCCGAAAAAGTGGTAAAATAAAATCTCGTAAAATATTTTTTTTTAGGGTACCTCCAGTACTTACACGTAAAGTGAGGATTTTTTTTTTCTCGCGTACCCCTTAGTGTGGGGTATCATTAAATAGGCCTTTAAAAAATAATGTGAGTTTTCATTAACAATTTTTTGATAAAAAAATTCGTTTGTGAACTATTAAGCTTTAAAGTGCTAAATTTTGCTCGATTCGAGTGTCCCCCCCCTCTAGCAGCTAAACGGTTATGTTTGGGGGTGTGAAAAAAATCACAATAGTAGTATATATAACGAAGTTTAAAAGAAAATTATCATGACTAAGTAGGCTTTACAACGTTACGAGTAATAGTCGACCAACTTATAAAATGTACTTGATATCATATTTTCTTAAACAAAATGTATCGGAGACAACTGCAAATGTAAGTTTGTCAACTTTATTTTTACAGCTTTTATAGGTATGTTTTTTGGGGATAGGTAGGTTTTTATCGTCAACTATTTTTAACTAAATTCAAAAAAAGGAGGAGGTTCTAAATTCGTTGTAATCTTTTTTCTTATGTATTTTCCCCAATTTCTCAAAGACTCCTGGACCAATTTTGAAAATTCTTCTTTTTAAAATTAAATTCAGCGAATCAGTTTAGTTAGTTCGCATAAGTATTTTGATGGGCAACTACGGAACCCTACACTGTGCGTGGCCCGACACGCACTTGGCCGGTTTTTTTTTTACACTATTCGATGTCGCTGAGGATCAAATTCGGTGAAGTAATGACAACTTGGTAAAATATGAACTAATATACGAACAATAATTTAGTCATTGTACAGCAGAATAAAATCAAAATTCGCGCAAACTCACTTAAAGTTCGAATTTCAAAAAAATCGTCAATGTATTTACACCACGAAGTGATAACAAAAATTTGAAATAAGAACACTATGCTGTGAACATGTAGCGAAACATTATTTAATGGAAAAAAATCCTTATACCTCAAGTTTGTCGCATGTTTCTACTTCACAGAATATTGATAGTTTGATTGCTGAATTTATATTTCAAAAATTTAATTTTTATGATGTTATTTAATTTTTATCAAATCGGCCTCGAGACTTCCTTAAGGATTTTTCGCTATTCCTCATAGTTTTGGAGGCGACTGCCCTCCAGCGCGTCTATGAGTGGCGCGTGGAGGCGCAGCGCCGGGGCGTGAGCCCGCTGCCTCGCGAAGTCGAGGCGCGGCGCGAAGACCTCCGGCGCGATCTCAGGGCAGTATGGAAGGAACGACTGTCGCGACCGACGGCCGGGCACGCCGCAATTGCGGCGGTAAGACCCCTCTTTGAGGAGTGGTTGGAGAGAAGTCATGGCGTCCTTACCTTCCGCCTGACGCAGGTCCTCACCGGGCACGGGTGCTTCGGGAGGTACCTGTGTCTAATGCGGAAGGAGGATACGTCTGGGTGTCATCACTGCGAAGATCGCCCGGAGGACACGGTGGAGCATACGGTGCAGGACTGCCCAGCTTGGGCGGCGGCGGCGCACCGACGTGTCCTCACGGCTGCGATAGGCGGAGACCTCTCGCGCCCGGCATTGGTTTCGGCCATGCTGCGGGGCGAGACGGAGTGGGAAGCGGTCGCCTCCTTCTGCGAAGCAGTAATGCTCGCGAAGGAGGAGGCGCGCCGCGAGCGAGAGAGGACAGAGTTCTCCCTCCGCCCCAACCGCGGTGTAGGACGCCCACGGCGACGGACGTCGCGCGACGATCTCCGGCCACCGTAGGCGCGGGCATGCGGGCAGCGAGTAAAGGGCAACTCGCTGCCCGACCAAGGACCATGCCCGGGTCGACGGCGCGTTGTGTCCCACGCGCGCCTCAAAGAGCGTCAGCATAATGACGGGGCCCCCCTCTCAGAGAGGGCCAAAGCCTGCCGGGGTCGCGGGATTATTCCCTAACCGTAACCCCGGAACGTAACAGGCTATGAAGGACACCGTGGATTTTAGTCAGTAGAAGTCTGACAGTCCCTCCCGCCCTGCCCGGGGTTGGAGGACTCATTTGATGATTTTACCACGCTAAAAAAAAAAAAAAAAAAATTCCTCATAGTTTAAAATTTAGCCAAACACGCCCCGTTGGAAATTCTAATTGTTTGTTACTGCAAGGAATCATTTAGAAGTACATACTCCCATCTCTCAGCATTAGATCCGAACCCGGTGTTTGTCTTTTCACGTTTTTTAGATCCGTTTTAAAAAGATAAATTGAAATTAATTAACGAAAACACAAAATGGGTATAAGTAAAACCACATGATTGTATTTAAGTTTAGAAGACACATAGGTATGTTTAGCCTTCAATGAAACACCGATAAATAAATTATTGCGTAAACGAAATATTACTTGAAAATTTGAAATATTATTATATGATTCAGATTTAGATTCATAGACTTATTGCATGGACTGAGCTTTCTATAGTCAAAAAGCAGATAAAATCAGTCCATGCTCTATGTCTTGTTTTACTTTTTTTTTTCATGTTCGATTATGTTGCGAGTATCGATAAGGCTGAATGAAGGTTTTTAATCGTTTTGTGAATATTGGGTTTACGGTCAGCACTAAAAAGAGTCATGTTGCAACATAGTTTTTGCAAATTTTTATCCAGACTTTGACCGTTATTATTTATGAAATTATGTATGAACACTGGCAAATCTAGTAATGTATATAGTAAGTTATTTTATTTATTTCACTGTTAAACCATTATTATCATGTAATAAGCTTCTTTATGTACATATTTTTCAGCATAACTAAATTACCTAGTTTTTGGAACGATGTAGCATTTTGTATGTTACACACATTTTACAACAGAATGAGGCAGTTTTATTGACCTCAACATGTTCTTAGAGATATTGTTCACAAACTTATCGCATGAAATAGCTGTAGTAACATATTTTTGATCAAAAATTGGATGCTGAAAGTTGACAAAAAATATTGTGTAATAGCTCAAATTTCGAATCACCTGGTCGACTCAGCTGATGTGTCATGTGTCAAAATATTGTCGTGCAGAGTGGTTAAGACAGCTACAGAGCTACTCTCTACCGAATCCGGTGAGTCGTTTTCATTTTGTTTTGATTCCGGTGCTGTGTGCTCTTTGATCCGGGAAAGTTTAGGTAGTAGTTTCCCTGATAAACGACAACAAAATGCTGTTACGTTTTTAGGCATAGCCCAATCTAGTTTACAATACAACTTTAAAATACTGTCCACAGTTATGATACAGGGTTACTCGTTACAGTTATTATTTCATGTCTCACCTGAGTATTGTATTTCCACTGCCGTTATGATAGGATTAGGACTTACTAGCATTGGGATTTTCAGTTTAAATTTCTGAAACATCTTTGTTGCTTATTGAATAAAATTAAAATAGGTGCTATTTGTTATGTAGGCTCTAAAATAAATGACTTTGATAGTGTGAATAGTGATATTCCCGATGGAAATAGAGAATAATTAACTTCTTTACTCGAAAATTACGAAAATTACATTTTTTGTAGAAGGCACTCTTATAAGTAGGGTTAGTACAGGAAAATTAAAAATGAGATTTATTGATCCCAAACGCACTGTAAAACGCCGTCCATATCTGCTTAGTTGTGATGAAAGATAAGTAGTGCGCTTTAAGATCAAAGAACTTCTAAATGCTGGTGTCATTCGTGAAAGTTTCTCACTTTTTCTACTCCCTATCTTGCTGGTCAATAAGAGAGACGGATCTGACTGTCTTTGCGTAGACTACCGTGAGCTTAACAGCAACACAGTTCCCGATCGTTATCCATTGCCTTTAATATCTGATCAAATACAACCTTTGGTAGGAGCAAATATTATTTCACATCTCTTGATAATATGGTTAGTGGTTTCCACCAAATTAAATAAAGCAAACCAAGTAAAGAAAAAGTCAGTGGAGCGTGCTGTTTTCGTGAGGACGAAAGAAGTGGTAATTTGAATATTTGGCAATGCTTTTCTTCTAACGCCTGAACTCTTGGATACGCGATGTGCTTGCGCTGGTAGAAAATAGCCTAGAGACCATAGAGTTGTGTTGATCTGGTCATTCTTTAGTAATGCGGTAAATTAAACAGCGGTTTGTTTGTGGGGCTTAATGTTGGCTACAGGACGAGAATAAAACTCCAGCTTTTGTATGATTAGATTATTGGGTAATGATAATTGGATTGAATACTTGCTTGGTTATTTGTTTTATCTAACATTAAACTTTTGATCTGGAACTCAATACTTACGGCTATATTCGTAAAGAAATAACGAAAGTTCATTACGATAAGGTTTATTTTTGGTTTATTCATGCGCCCCATCGGTGTTTCAAAGTACGATAAAAAAAAAAGTTCTAAGAGTTATAACGGAGTCATTTGCTGTATTAAGTCAACGTCATAATCCCATCTCGTAGTGTAGATAAGGGTATTGATCGCTACCATCAGATGTTGAAAGCATTAACAGACGCTGGCTTCTCTGTCAACATAGAGAAATGTACTTTTCTCAAAACTGAAGTAGAGTTCTTAGGGCACCGCGTAGCCGCTGGCGAAATACGATCAAATCCGCGAAAAATTGGAGCACTGACAGTACTAGCACCTCCTCAAACGTTTACTCAACTACGTCAATTATAAGCTTCGCTTCGTACTTTTGATTATTTGTACCATGTTTCTCTCAAAAAAACCTTTAGATAGATTTACTTTAGGTAAAGGCAAAATACAGTGGAAAACAGCTTTTCAAACAATAAGAAAAGAAATTATTGCGACACTTACCAACAAACCCGTTCTAACTCTATTTTCGAACCAAAGCAGACGATAGAGTTGCATATCGCTATAGGTTATGGTGCCATATTTAAAGATAAACGGAAAATGTCATGTTATCGAATTTTATAGTCGCCGAAACTCTAGCGCTGAGTCACGGTATCACTCATATGAGTTAGAGACGCTAGCAGTAGTGAATAGCATGAAACATTTTCGTCATTACTTTGTATTTACTTATTGCAATGCAGTCAAGGCGTCTAAGTCTCAAGTAGACCTTACCCCTCGTATCCACAGATAATGGGTGTTTCCTTCAATCTTTTGAATTTGAAAAAAGGATAGGTAGACTTCTTATCGCGAAACCCTCTTTTTTTTTTTTTTTTGTTTAGCGTGGTAAAATCATCAAATGAGTCCTCCAACCCCGGGCAGGGCGGGAGGGACTGTCAGACTTCTACTGACTAAAATCCACGGTGTCCTTCATAGCCTGTTGCGTTCCGGGGTTACGGTTAGGGAATAATCCCGCGACCCCGGCAGGCTTTGGCCCTCTGAGAGGGGGGCCCCGTCATTATGCTGACGCTCTTTGAGGCGCGCGTGGGACACAACGCGCCGTCGACCCGGGCATGGTCCTTGGTCGGGCATTACTGCCTCGCAGAAGGAGCTGACCGCTTCCCACTCCGTCTCGCCCCGCAGCATGGCCGAAACCAATGCCGGGCGCGAGAGGGCTCCGCCTATCGCAGCCGTGAGGACACGTCGGTGCTCCGCCCAAGCTGGGCAGTCTTGCACCGTATGCTCCACCGTGTCCTCCGGGCGATCTTCGCAGTGGTGGCACCCAGGCGTCTCCTCCTTTCGCATCAGACACAGGTACCTCCCGAAACTTCCGTGTCCGGTGAGGACCTGCGTCAAGCGGTAGGTCAGGACGCCATGACTTCTCTCCAGCCACTCCTCAAAGAGGGGTCTTACCGCCGCAATTGCGGCGTGCCCGATCGCGAAACCCTCTTAGTAGAAAATTAGGTTTGACAAAAACAAAGCCAAAGTTAATAAATTAAAAGTAGGAGATTATGTCCTATCAGAAAATTGTGAGCACAATAAAATCTAGTTAGAACCAATATACAGGGTGGAATTTTGTAATGCCACCTGGAGGGAAAGTACTCTTAATACTGCAGATAGAAAATTTTACTCAAAGGAAACATTCCTTTATTTTTGATTAGAAAGCAAACTGCATTCAAAGATTTTCAAAAATTCTCTTCTCCCACCCGGGAATCGAATCGGCTAAAATCTGAAAAAATTATACCTTGTACTTTTATTGCACCGATCGTTAGGGTCAATTATAACGATGAAATCTCTCTAACAAACATGATAAATCAAATGAAAGGAAAACCAAGAAATCTTAAATTAAAGCTCTCGTAACATGTAATATGGTTTCTTGGTCCATATCGGTGGAATTTTGTAATGCCACCTGGAGGGAAAGTACCCTTAAGGGTCTCAGCACACATATGGGATCGGAAAGGGATCGTCACCGTATCGCCTCGAGCCGTTCAGAATGGTTTGTATTAAACTCCCTACTGCAACGCACACTAATCGGAATAATAACGTAATCGCCTCGCCTCGGAACAGGCTCCGAACTTGAATTCCCGCGCTTACGGCTCATCGTCCCCGCGCTTACGGCTCATCGTCCCCGCGCTTACGGCTCATCGTCCCCGCGCTTACGTTTCTCCGTCCCCGCGCTTACGTCTCTCCGTACCCGAGCTCACATCTCTTCGTCCACCCTTTCCCCTCCCGCGACTTGCCTGCTAAAGACGCCGCCATTCGCAAGGAGTATTTCCTCTTCATCAAGTGCTATGGCTATGATAGCCAACTCACGTATTGTAAACAAAGACATAAACGTGCGCTACACTTAACGTTTGGATTCAAACTGATCTGGTGCCAACCAGGACAGCCAGGGGGCGGCGAGCCGTAAGCGCGGTGTCGCCTAGCCGTAGCCGAGTTGACGTACAGGCGCTGCTGATACGCTTTCGTTACGTGCATACGGTAGGTTGACGCCTGGTTGTCAGCGAGGCGAAAGGCGTTACGGTTACGATCCCTTTCCGATCCCATATGTGTGCTGAGACCTTAATACTGCAGATAGAAAATTTTACTCAAAGGAAACATTCCTTTATTTTTGAATAGAAAGCAAACTGCATTCAAAGATTTTCGAAAATTCTCTTCTCCCACACCCGGGAATTGAACCAAGAAACCATATTACATGTTACGAGAGCTTTAATTTAAGATTTCCTGGTTTTCCTTTCATTTAATTTATCATGTTTGTTAGAGAGATATCATCGTTATAATTGACCCTAACGATCGGTGCAATAAAAGTACAGGGTATAATTTTTCAGATTTTAGCCGATTCGATTCCCGGGTGGGAGAAGAGAATTTTCGAAAATCTTTGAATGCAGTTTGCTTTCTATTCAAAAATAAAGGAATGTTTCCTTTGAGTAAAATTTTCTATCTGCAGTATTAAAGGTACTTTCCCTCCAGGTGGCATTACAAAATTCCACCCTGTATAAAGGTCTTATCAAGTGGCTCAGAGTAGAGTCAGAAGGGGCCGATGACGGCCATGGTGAGTGTGCAATTGCATTTCCTTTCAATTGTATTTTTGATCAAAATCAAAGCATTCATTTCAAGTAGGCCAGTAACGGGCATTTTTGAATTGTCATAGACAATCAAAGGAATATTATTAAACACTACAAGTTATGGTGCTACAGTCCCAGTCATGACATGACGTATGTGACATTGACTATTGACTGCCTGTGTGGCAATGACTGGCCTGTGTGGCAATGACTAGCCTGTGTGGCAATGACTGGCCTGTGTGGCATTGACTAGCCTGTGTGGCAACGACTAGCCTGTGTGGCAACGACTAGCCTGTGTGGCAACGACAAGCCTGTGTGGCAATGACTGGCCTGTGTGGCAACGACTAGCCTGTGTGGCAACGACTGGCCTGTGTGGCAACGACTAGCCTGTGTGGCAATGACTAGCCTGTGTGGCAACGACTAGCCTGTGTGGCAACGACTAGCCTGTGTGGCAACGACTGGCCTGTGTGGCAACGACTAGCCTGTGTGGCAATGACTAGCCTGTGTGGCAACGACTAGCCTGTGTGGCAACGACTAGCCTGTGTGGCAACGACTAACTTTGACTATGACTTTGTCGACATGCACAAACCCATTGGCTCTAGAGTAAAGTTTGTTTAGTCTCCATCCATTATTTAATCAGTAATTATTACTGTAATCATAAGTTATTTTGGTGAAGTTTTGTTGAAATATTAAAAGTTAAATTAAGTGAGATATTTTGTGAACATTATTTTTCATCTACCTGCAACAACACGCCCATAATGACGGACGAACTGATGACGGAGAATCAGCGACACGTGGTGTCTCAGCCGCTCGACCCTCCTTCAGATATATGTCTATGGGCCAATGTAGCCTGAATATAAATAAATAAAAACTCTTCCTTAGGCACTGCGTGACTAAGGGGTCTCTTTGCGCGTATGCGAATAGCCTGTCGTGTGGACGCTCCAACGCGTGTCCCTCTGATTAGCAGAGGGCACAGCGGCGGAGCTGGCTTGCGGACGGTGAGTGATGGGTAGCTCGCCGTCCGACCAAGGACCAAGCCCGGGTCGGTGGCGCGTTGTGTTTCGCGCCAAATGCCTGCTGGGGTCGAGGGTTTTTTCTTAACCCAGGACACCGTGGCCCCGGAACGTAAAAGATTTTAGTCAGTAAGAGTCTGACAGTCCCTTCCGTCAAAAAAAAGTGATCAAATAGTGCATAATACAACAAAAAACTCATATTTCAGTGACATTCAGTGCTTTACGCTAATCGCTAAATCGTTCCTAATAAATATTAACTGTGGAAAGTGGAAGAAAGTGCATAAAAACACACAAAAACTTCATCACGAATCTGTTAGAATTCAAATTTCTCATTCAGAGCAGTGCTCACGGTAAACAAAGGACTGGACTTTGGACTCATTAATGTCATGAAAAAAAAAAAAACCTGTGAACTGAAAAAATTACCCAATAAACACTAACAGTGATTCTCAAGCATCTGTGTTTTAGACTGATTAGTGCAGAATCATTCTAAACCAAGTCTAACAGTCATAGAATTTGCATGTCATTGATATAATCATCATCATGCTGCGATAAGCGCCATCTGTTCTTAACCGGTCAAACTACTGCAATCTCGCCAACCGATCATTCTCTCTCGACAACTGTCCACAATTGATGTGTCAATAGATCACACTAGATGGCGCTGGCTGTACTTTCTTAAGTAAACTTTGCTTATCCACGTCACTTATTTACATCTACCTGTGCTTGAACTTACTAAACTTCAATTCTTCTGGTCAACGCATGCAATAATGCTTCCTATTCAACGCTCACCCCCTTCTACACCTAATCCAGAAATTCAAAGAGTGCGTTCTAGTCCTGAAATATCTGCTTCCCAAATGGACACCGATGCAGACTTTACAAACATCACGGCCAAAAATAAACCGAGTAAGAGACTATGCCCCGATTTTTCTCCGGGTAAGTCATCAAATAGCGAATCTTTTGAGAACAGAATTATGAACATGCTCACGAACTGGAAAAAGGAGCAGGACACTTTATTAAAAATCCTAGTTTCCGATCCAGCAGAAGTTAAAAAACAGAATAAAGAGATACAAAAAATAAATAGTGCAATGGAAAAATCAATGGAATTCATTAATAAAGACTATGAAACGATGAAGAAAACTATAGAAATTATGGAACAAGAGAAAGTGGATCAGCGCGCTTATATACTTGAACTTGAAAAGAAGGTGAATGACTCCAGTTTAACTTTCGATCAGCCGCGATCCAAATTAGGAACGTCCCCGGCAATGATGCAGAAACCTCTAGCGATCTCACGGCTATACTAATGAATTAATGATTAAACGAACTTACCAAGTGAAGTTCGATCATAATTATACGAAGGCTTTGTCCGAATAGATTAGCATAAGAGATTACATGTAGTAGACATACGGTGTCGCCATCTGCACTGTGTTTGAGAGTTTTTTTTTTTTTTTTTTTTTTTTCTTCGTCCGACAACCCCAGCCAGCGAACTTCATTTACTTCAGAGCACCCGGTTGATATTTGAATGTTGAATCTGGGGAGTTGGGAGGGTGGGATGCTAATCTATTCGGACAAAGCCTTCGTATAATTATGATCGAACTTCACTTGGTAAGTTCGTTTAATCATTAATTATACTCGGCTTTGTCCTCTAGATTAGCATAAGAGATTACATGTAGATGTTGAGAGTTTCATATGAAAAATATCAACAAAAATTAAACACAGTTTTGTAGAAAACAAATAAGGATCATTTATTTCCTTCAACACAAAAAGCTAAGTTTAGTTATTTTCAGCTCATCATTCATGAAAATTTTAATTTGTTATCATCAATCAGTATTTAACAAAATATTTCTAGCAAAAGAATCATCACTCACATTAGATAATATAATCTTATTATAAAATTTACCAAATGTTTTAGAATTATCGCTCCAGCCTGCTGTTTTTCGAATTACGTCCAAGCTTACTCCAAGTTGGTGTGCCTTAGAAGTAGAGGCGTGTCTAGTGCTATGTGCAGTAAATATGGACACATCAATTCCACTACTACCTAAAGTAGATTTTATCCATCTGCTCAGTGTCTGCGGGGTGATAGAATTATGCGGTTTCTTTAAACTTACAAAGAGGTTATCACTTCTTCTTAAAGATCTTGTTATTGAAATATAAGATTGCAATGCAAGAGCAGGGCATATTTCTGGCCGTTCCCGGAAAAAAGGTAGTATTAATATTGGCTGTGATGATGCTAGACGGGACGTTTTTATTAAGTTTGGAATTTTAATTCGAATTTCGTTATTAAATACTTCTACATTTTTAATATCAATTTTAGAAAATGTCTGGACTCTATGTGCGGTTGCCAGTGCAAGCAAAGTTATTAATTTCTTAGATATTTTCTCTAAGTTAAGTGTCTCGTTTGGGTACCAGTTAGCTAAAAAGTTAAGGACTAAAGAAGTGTCCCAAGTAATGTTATACTTAGGTAGTGGAGGTCGCAATCTAAAAATTCCTTTGAACAACCGTTTAATACAGTCATCTTTACCTAATTCTTGGTCAAGAATCAGGGCGAGAGCTGATCTACAACTATTTAATGTTCCATACTTAGCGCCTGACCTGTACAATACTGTTAGGAAATTTATGACATTTGGAACCGAGGCTGAATATAAGTCAACATTGTTTATTTTACAGAATTCGAACCATTTTTTGAGGCATGAATCATATTGCTTCAGTGAGTTCTCCGACAGTGAAGCTGTCATGAGAGGTATTGAATCTGGTGGGACATTTCTTTTCAGAAATGACGTCCTGATAATATTCCGGCAACCAGGGTAATTTTCTGATACACCTTCCGATTGCTGGAATGAGAAATAATTAAGTTTTTACTTGAATGGAATATGAGAGGTTCAGTTATGAGTAAACTGTTAAATAATGGGTACCACGGCTGCGTGGGCCACATCGGTACTATCATAATGCCCTTAGCCTTATCATTGACAATTTTTCTTAATGCTTTTAGTATGATAGCTATTGGGGGAAAACAGTAGAAATACATATCAGACCATGAGATAGTGAATGCATCGCATACATACGCATCAGGGTCTTTGTGCCAAGATGCGTATTTTAAACATTTTTTATTGACTCTACTGGCAAATAAGTCTATTTCTGGAATACCATAATTTCGTACGATCTTATGAAATGCGGAATGTGACAATTCCCACTCTATGTCCGGGTGGACACGTCGCGATTCTGCATCGGCGATATGGTTATCTGTCGAGCTAATATAAGACGCAAATACTACTATATTACGTTCCTCACACCACTGCCACAGTTCTCTAGTAATACTCGTGAGGTGAGGAAATTGAACACCTCCCATACGGTTAATGTATGAAATAGCGGTGGTATTATCAATCCGTAATAGTATTTCGCAGTCGTGATACGACTTGCGCAAAGGTCCTAAGTCCTAAAAAGGCAGCTAGGATTTCTAAATAATTTATATGTCGTGACTTTTCACTACAGGTCCACAATCCGCTCGCACGCTCATCTCCACAGGCTGCCCCCCATCCCGTAGTTGAGGCATCACTATAGATTACTAAAATATAGTTACTTGTTTTTATTTTATTAATTGGACTTTGCATTGCCTGAGCCCACCATTTGAGGTCTGGCATGACAGATTGTGAAATACTCATGTATTTGTCATAGTTGACATCGTCTTGTATGTTCAGAAATTTACAACGCTCAAGTTCCTTAGTATAGAGCCAGCCGTATTCAACGGCTGGGCATGCAGAGGTTAGCAAACCCACTAACCTTGCGAATTCCCTGACTTTACAACGATCTAAAAATAGAAATTTATTAATTTCAATTTTGATTTTTTTCCCGTTTTTCTATAGGTAGGGAAATATGTAAGCGTTGTGAGTCTATAATGAAACCTAAGAATTTACAAGTATTATGAGGGGTAAGAATACTTTTTTCTGTATTTATTAAGAACCCAAGAGCTTTCAGAAGTTTAGTAGTATCCGTTGTGTCCGTTTCGACCGCGCGGCCACGACGTTTTTTTTAAATAAAAACCATTCCAAGTTTTTGTAAAAAAATGTAAAAGTCGATTCCTAAAAACCATAAATTTGTCAAAGCAATGGTTAAAAAGTTATAAGGGTTTGATCGTGGCCGCGCCATCGAAACTTTCCGAACCGCGCGGCCATGGAGATCTTTAAAACTAAGAGTCGCAGAGACCTGAAATTTTGGGAAATAGTAGATTGAATTTGTAAACCAAATGTAAAAATATAGAAAAAAAAATCCTGTGTTTATATTTTAGGAGCTGCAAGGCTAAAACCTCATGGCCGCGCCATTGAAACGGTGACGAACACGTTATCGCCGATATCTCGCTGAAAAAACATCTCAGACGTTTGAAGTTCTTTGTAAAATATAGATTTTAATTTGTCGAAACATGTAAAAATACAACAAAAAATCCTAGGATTATATTTTAGGAGCTATAAGACTAAAACCCCATGGCCGCGCCATCGAAACGTTGAAAATTTAGTTTTTCACCAATATCTCGCTGAAAAAGCATCGCAGAGGTCTGAATTTTTTTGTAAAACCTAGATTTGAATATGTCGAAACTACCAAAAATACAAAAAAAAAATCCTAGGTTTATGTTTCAGGAGCTGTTGAACAAAATCTCTAATACACCTTTAATATCTCGATTAGGGTGACCACGGATTATTATTTACAGAGAACTTTCCACCTATTTTTATATTAGAAATGATATTATCTCAAGGATTCGAATTTAAATGAAACAATAAGGTACGTAAAAAAATAATGTTATTTCTTTAAAAATCACATAAATCACAGATTGTTGGTTTACACAAGGACATACATTTCTTTAAAAATCACATAAATCACAGATTGTTGGCTTACACTAGGACATACTTTTCTTTACTGTCCTAGTGTAAGCGAACAATCTGTGATTTTTAAAGAAATAACATAATTTTTTTACGTACTTTATTGTTTCATTTAAATTCGAATCCTTGAGATAATATCATTTCTAATATAAAAATAGGTGGAAAGTTCTCTGTAAATAATAATCCGTGGTCACCCTAATCGAGATATTAAAGATGTATTAGAGATTTTGTTCAACAGCTCCTGAAACATAAACCTAGGATTTTTTTTGTATTTTTGGTAGTTTCGACATATTCAAATCTAGGTTTTACAAAAAAATTCAGACCTCTGCGATGCTTTTTCAGCGAGATATTGGTGAAAAACTAAATTTTCAACGTTTCGATGGCGCGGCCATGGGGTTTTAGTCTTATAGCTCCTAAAATATAATCCTAGGATTTTTTGTTGTATTTTTACATGTTTCGACAAATTAAAATCTATATTTTACAAAGAACTTCAAACGTCTGAGATGTTTTTTCAGCGAGATATCGGCGATAACGTGTTCGTCACCGTTTCAATGGCGCTGCCATGAGGTTTTAGCCTTGCCGCTCCTAAAATATAAACACAGGATTTTTTTCTATATTTTTACATTTGGTTTACAAATTCAATCTACTATTTCCCAAAATTTCAGGTCTGCGACTCTTAGTTTTAAAGATCTCCATGGCCGCGCGGTTCGGAAAGTTTCGATGGCGCGGCCACGTTCAAACCCTTATAACTTTTTAACCATTGCTTTGACAAATTTATGGTTTTTGGGAATCGACTTTTACATTTTTTTACAAAAACTTGGGATGAGTTTTATTTAAAAAAAACGTCGTGGCCGCGCGGTCGAAACGGACATGTATCCGTTATGTTGTTCATGTAGAATCGAAAGAGTTTGAGATAAGCAAGGTATCATCTAAATAGATAGTTGATAAATGTCCACAAGATCTGAGTAAACCGATCACTGGTTTCATGATCTTCGTGAAAACGAAAGGAGCAGTATTCAGTCCAAAGGGCAAGACATTAAATTCATACAGTCTATTTCCAAATTCAAAGCGAAGGTACTTTTTAAAATTATCATGAATTCTGACAAGAAAGTATGCGTCTTTTAAATCAATTGTACTCATAAAGCAATCCTTAGAAATAAGCTTAATTGCCGTACGTAGGTCTTCTAGCTTAAAATGTGATGTTTCAATAAACTTATTTAGTGCCTTTAGATTTAATATAAATCTTGATTTGCCGTTTGATTTTGGAACTAAAAATATAGGGGACAAGAATTGCTCAGCGCAGGCTTTACATTCTGCGATGGCTCCTATACTAAGCAGATTTTCAATTGTACTTTCAAATTGAACTTTCTCAGAGACTGAGTAAAATCTTTTTGTAGGGATAATGGTCTGGTTCACAGGCCTTGAAAATGGAATTTGGTAACCATCAATCCATGATAGGATGTTTTTATCACCCGTCAAAAGTGACCATTGGTCGCGAAAGTAAGATAGCCTACCGGCGTATTTTACCGAGTCTATCGGCGGCTGCTGCGAGTCCGATCTTGACGCGACGATTGTTTCGAAGAGTTGTTTTGATTGCTCTTGAATGCAGGCTCCTTCGTCCTCTGGTTCCACCTCGGCCTGTGATTCAGGGGAGGACCACGCCCGTTTAAATTTCTCTGATGTGGTTTATTTTTATTCTTTACCGGTTTTTTGCTCGTCGGATACGGGGTAAATTTTAGGTCAGCTCCAGATTTTGTGATAGCTTTTGCTGCTCTTAATGCTTCCGACAGATCTTCGCTGAAAAGGAATTTGTCTATTTTTGTAGCTTGCAGCTGATCTTTTAGGTCTTTTTTTAGATTGTACAGAACAAAGCTCCTGCGTGTGACAGAGTCTGAATACTGCCTATCACACAAAAGTTTGATAGCGTCCATGAGTAGTTTGATTAACGCCGTATTCTTGGGTTCCGATGAAATAAGTAAGGTGAGCGCTTCAGCTAAACATGATGTCGCGGAGGAAGTTTGTCTTTGTTTAAGTTCGATGCCCTTGTCTCTTTTGTAGACAGTCTCTGAGATAGCAGCTTTGACCTCAGGATTGAGAACGGGGGCATCAATTGAAGTACAATTTGCTGGAGGCAAATATTTTTTCAAGAGTTCCGCGCGCTCTTCCTGGGATAGGCCTGTAGTGGCTATGTGCTGCAGGCGTATCGCAAGATCAGATTGAATATTTGTACCATACGTCTTAGTCCTAGATGGGTCCTCCCCTAATATTTCCATGAGCTCGTCGTCCAGCTCCAATGCTGCAGATGACGCATCTGCTTGCAATGGTGGCGTAGACACCGGCAGTGGCACTGCGGCGCTGGTGGACGGCTGAGGTTCTGCGTTACTTGTCGACGGTTGCGGATTGGTGACGGCGCCTGCCGTTGTTGTAGGCATGTCTGGAATGGACATTGAACCATTTTAGGAATATAGTAAAGTAACAGTCCCATAGACTGCTCGTAGTACCCATATAATATCGCAAAGTGACATTCCCATAAAATGCCCGCATTGCTTTTATTATCCCACTAAACGTGGCTACCGAATTTAGGTAGGTAGTTTAATAGTAAAGTAACAGTCCCACAGACTGCTCGCAGTACCATAAAATATCGCAAAGTGACATTCCCAAAAAATGCCCGCATTGCTTTCATTATCCCATTAAACGTGGCTACCGAATTTTGGTAGGTAGTATAATAGTAAAGTAACAGTCCCACAGACTGCTCGCAGTACCATATAATATCGCAAAGTGACATCCCCAAAAGATGCCCGCATTGCTTTCATTATACCACTAAACGTGGCTACCGAATAGTAGGTAGTATAATAGTAAAGTAACAGTCCCACAGACTGCTCGCAGTACCATATAATATCGCAAAGTGACATTCCCAAAAAATGCCCGCATTGCTCTCGTCATGTTTGACCTGGTTCAATAATCACGTTTTAGCGAAGTGACAATCCCATAGATTGCCCGCAGCACTAGTTTATACGTGAGAATATGTTCGTAAAGCGTTAATAAGTAATAACGCCTTAGGTTACCCGCGTCTTAATTTTTTGAACATGTGGGTAGATGAAATTTTTTACCTTCAATGCATAGACGCTCGGGCTGCGGCGGCGCCGCTTTACCGCACCTTGGTGATCTTGACCTTGAACGTGAGCGCGATGATGTAGAACTTGAAGAAGTCGAAGATGAGTCTGACGATGATGAGGTTGATAATCGCCGTCCTGTTGACCTATGTCGATCTCTGCGTCGAGCACGCATTAGTTTACGCTCTAACTTTTTGAATTTTTTTGCAATGTCTTCATAATTCTCTTCCACTATTCGAGAACGTTTAACCATGGTTAGAACGAAACGCTTGCACGACACAAAATTATGTTTTTTACAGAAAGTGTGCGTTATGGCGAAGCACTGAATGTGTAATGAAGTTTGCTGGCTGGGGTTGTCGGACGAAGAAAAAAAAAAAAAAAAAAAAAAGACTCTCAAACACAGTGCAGATGGCGACACCGTATGTCTACTACATGTAATCTCTTATGCTAATCTAGAGGACAAAGCCGAGTATAATACCTGCAACACTATTCAGGCACCTGTCAAAGCGTCTGACCTTCGAGACATATATCGTCTTCCTGGGAAATAAGAGATGAATAGACCTATCGTTGCCGACTTTTTCACAGTTCCACTCAAGGATAAAATACTTCAAGCCTCCCGCAACTTTAATAAGGATCGTGTCAAGACAGACAAGCTGAACTCTGCACACATCGGAATTAGTGGTGATATAAAACCTATATAATTATGTTGCAAAACATTTGCCAAATAATTTAAGAAAACTCTTCTATGAAGCACGCAAAGGAGATGTTTTATTCTGGGCCCAGTCTATGTACACCATATTAATTAATAGGGAAAAAATAGGGGAATTTCATAAAAATACTGAAAAAATCATTTGAAGACGGGTTTAGCTGTTAAAAAATAATAATTAGGAACATTTTTTAGCACGATAACCCTATTTCAAGGTGGCCATGACAGTACTATTTGACGTTTACTATCATGACGTTTGACAACTTTGACAGTTCTATGCAGTGACGTTTGAAGAATTTGAAGATTTTCTTGAGTTGTAATTCATATTTTTCGGAGTTTGTAACGATTGTATTTATTTTGTAAAACTCAGTATAGGTACTACGTACCTATTATTTGACCATGGCTTCAATTCGCCTGTGATTCGGATTTCGTCGTGTGTTGTTTTACAATAGCAAGTTCAGTTTCAGGTAGGTCTTTTATTCTTGTTTTTGTTCAAATATTTTTTCTGTGTTGTTTTCTTCCCCTGTATCTTATTCATATTATATCGATAAACAGGTCAGTGGGTCGTCTAACACTATATACTTAACCATTTTTGTTTGTTTTAGGTTTATGCAAATGAAATAATGTGACCACAATGCTTTGAAATCAAAATGTTAAATAACTAACATTAAACTAAATATTATACACAAGGAGATCATGAACTGATACCAGACCAGCATCGCCATTATAGGAATGTTTGTGTCTGTTGGGCGTAGGACACCATTGTTTTGTGAGGCGCACTCACTCTCTATTTCAAAGGAGCGGAAGGGCAATGATTATTATTGCTGAAAAAATTTGTTGTTCCATAGGCAAGCACTTTTTTTTATTCATACAGAGCAAGCACAAACAAGTTCAAGACAACATTGTTGCGGAAAGGAAAAGAACTAACACAATCAATGTTTAAAATGTGTGTAATAGATTAATATCTACACATATTTCACACATAACATTTCCTTGGACAGATCTGTAAAGGTGATATAAAAATAACCAATCTTGACTAATATTATTTATATATCCAAATAAACCTTTTTTTCTTTGTTTTTTGTTTTCGATACCCCGAGGGTTACTTGCTATGTTTTGCTTCTTCGGTGCATTCAGAGTACAATACAACAACAAGGACTCATGCCAGCTCCAGTTACATTATAAAATTATGAATGCATGTGTGTAGTGCCAACAGTCTTGTGTCAAACACACAGCCCCTCCATCATTATAAGACCTGAATAGACGGTAATATCAGAAACAGTATTATCAAAAAAGAGGTAATATTAGCAACTTAATTACCAACTTTTGGAATGAAATAATTATGTGAATAGCCAATATGTATATCATAATTATTCTTTTGTTTTATTCAGATTCCACCAAGAGGACTGGTTTGCTATGCTTGTTGGAAAGCAGCATGTAGAAAGATGAAAACAGTAGCACATAGCAAAAAGGACGATGGACAATAAATTGCTGTGCTCACATTATGATGATAGTGTGGTATTTTAGTTGGGCTCGGTACCGTGAGAACAAACAAGGGATGATGTAGAAAATAAATAGATCATGAGTCTCAACAAATTGTTTTTAACCCCCGACGGAAAAAGAGGGGTGTTATAAGTTTGACGTGTCTGTCTGTCTGTCCGTCTGTGGCACCGTAGAGCCCATGCGTAAGCCTATTAAAGGTGATTTACGTGCGAGTGTTCTTAGACATGTTTGATGAAAATCGGTTGAGCCGTTTAAAAGTTGTGGGGGTAAAAGTGAGAAAGGGTAGCCGAGGGTTTGCAAATATACTCGAGTGGGGTCTTAAATCAAAGCAAACTGAAAGGGAATATTGATCACTTAATTAAGTGTGTACCTATAAAAAGTTTCAAATAAAAAAAAAAACTCAATCTTAAAGTACCTAACTAAGTATTAATAATTATTAAAAAAAATACGTCACGTTGGGGGACCGAAAAAAAACCTAGATAATAAATAATTTGGACCGGTCCCCCAACGTGACGTATTTTTTTTATGTAACGCCAGATGTCGCCAGCGATGCCAGCCAAAGCCAGGCAAGCCTGCCAACGCCAGCCAGCCAGCCAGCCAGTCCAGCTCGCCACGTCACTGCCCTACCACGTGAGCCATCCCCGCCAAATTCTGAGCGGAGGGGGTGAAATAGCCGCCAGTCGGCGAGCTATATAAAAGCGAGGAGCAGTGATTTTGGTGTGTCTGTTTATAACGATAATTGTAAGGGAAACCTCTGCCCAAATAAAAAGCGTAAATTAAGTTTTTTCTATTTATTTTCATCTTTGTCGTTTCAATTCAGAAGTGGGATAAAAAAACCTACGTTAAAACGACGCTCTGCTACACATTAATCTCGACGGTCGTCTTATCTGGAGGACGAAGACTCTGCTTTGGTAAGCCAGACTTCTGAAAATAAAAACGAAGAAAGGCGATGCACACCACCCGCAAGGAAAATATTGAAGTCTCCTTGCACAAGAAGTTGAAAAATCATCAACCATGATCTGGATCACGAAGTGTCTACCCTCACGTCGGAAAGAACACCATGCCGCATCGTTTATTCCGTTAATGATCGAGTTTCAAGAAGCATTCTTCTCGCTACCAGCAACGCTTCTCGGTGGAAATGAAAGCTACCTCAAAGTCGTCAATAGCGGATCCAAGGACATCGCAGGCAGGACGGATTCGTCATACTTCGCGCCGAGAGCTGCCAGGAATCATGCTTAAACAACCAGGTCAGTCATGCCATGCCAATGTTTGCAAAATGCCATTAGCCAAATGTGTTTTATATTTGAGTGCCTCGTGTGTCGATAAATAATCATAAAATGCCATTGGTGACCTTGACAAAACTAGGGTAAGCCTGATAAGCAAATCTGATTGTAATCAATTTATTAGTTTACTAGCTGTTACCCGCGACATTGCACGTGCATATCCCGTTTTATTCCCGTTCCCGTGGGAATATCCCGTTACCGTATAGCCTATAGCCTCCCTCGATAAATGAGCTATCTAACACTGAAAGAATTTTTCAAATCGGACCAGTAGGTCCTGAGATTAGTGCGTTCAAACAAACAAACTCTTCAGCTTTATAATGTACCTACGATATAATATTAGTATAGATTATCTCGGTATAAAACTGCTTTGCTAGCTATACTAGGGAGCTGGGAAGTTGGAATATACAGATTTAGTCCAAATGCGCATTAAGTACACGTAGGCCTTAGGAATAGATAAGCGCATCACAAACAAGAGATTGTAAGAGTCAAAATTAATGAGCCATTGAGCCAGCAGGTATTATAAAAAGAACCCGAATTGATGTATGCCTCTCCTATTGTTTAGTTATGAGGAAGAACGGAGATAGTTGCCTATGTGTCGATAACAGAGCCTTAAATGCATTAATTGTCCGCGATAGATAACCATTATAATATAATATCGATAAGCAAACTAAATTATCTGGTAAGAAGTACCTACTTCACCAGTCTGAATGTAGTCCAAGGGTCCCCATAAACTCAGCATCCATCCTAAAGATACATTTAGCGCTCCCTCAGTTTTTATGCGCTGAATTAACAAGTTCGTAGATAGTTTAGTAATTTCAAAGTAAATTATCAAATAAAAGTAACTCCAATAATTTATGATTAAACGAACTTACCTGTACGTGAAGTTCTATCATAATTATACGAGCGCCGAGTCCGAAGAGATTAGTAATTTACACATGTAGTTACGCCAGGTGTCACCACTCATGCACTTAGTTGAGAAAAAAAATATTTTCTTTAATCTATGGCAATTTAATTTGACATACCCACAAACCTCTTTTTTAATTTTATTTTTATGAACCTGTGGGTACCTCGTCCAGTTCCGCTCTTATACGATGCCGCCAATCATTTAGTTCAGAGAAAAACTCTTTTGATTCATTGATAAATTTCCAAGACATCTATGTAATTTAGGGAATGTATGTACTTGTACAGCTCTGGGAGGGTGGGATTACTAATCTCTTCGGACTCGGCGCTCGTATAATTATGATAGAACTTCACGTACAGGTAAGTTCGTTTAATCATAAATTATACTCGCGCCTCCTCCTCAAGATTAGTAATTTACACATGTAGACTTTGAGAGTATTTTGGGAATATTATCAATGAATAATCACATATTATATCAAAATAATTTTTTATTTTGGTACAATCAATAAACTCTTAGGATTGACAAAAATAATAACAAATTCAGACAAGAATATTTTGCAATTAGGTACCTACTACTAACTAAGGAATAATTATTCTTATAATAGCTATCATAGTTAATATAATATTATTAATTACGTGTAATCTAAATCTTAATATCTGTACTTAACTAGCCGTAATCATTGATTGATTATTGATTCTGCTAAGGCAGTACTGTCATCGCCAATAATAATTCTGTGATAGAATTTTGCAAAAGTTGTAGAATTCCTACTCCAGCCTGCCGTTTTACGGATAGTATCTAAACTAACGCCCAGCGAGTGCGCACGCGACGATGCAGCGTGTCTCGTGCTGTGTGCACTGAACACACTCGTATCCACTCCACACTCGCTGAGAGTTTGTTTTATCCAGCGGCTCAGTGTTTGCGTTCCAACTGGTTTATGAGGTTTCCTAATACCAACAAATAAATCGTCACATGTTCTTAATAATGAGGTTCGTTCTATATAACACAGTAATGTAGTGGCTGGGCAAATGGCTGTTTTTTCAGTAAAGAAGGGTAAATGAATAACTGGTTGTTGAAATCCTGGTCTAGTAGTTTTTATGATATCCGGAACTTTAATTGTGATACGCTGAGGAAGGTTATGAATGTTGTTCATTTTAATCTTTGATAGAGTTTGAACTCTGTGTGCGGTTGATAAAGCCAGTAAGGTAATAGTTTTGTTTGTGAGCTTTTCTAATGTTAAATCCTCATTAGGATACCATGTACTCAATTTATCCAGTACTAGGTTGGTATCCCAAGTAACTTCATATTTAGGTCTTGGTGGCTTTAGTCTAAAAACTCCTTTGAGGAATCTTTTTATTCTATCGTCACTAATAACTACCGGGCTCAGCACCAGGGAAAGAGCAGATCTGCATGAATTTAGTGTACCATACTGGCAACCGTCATTAAACAATTGGGTGAAAAAGGAAATTACTGTGGGTACAGAGGCCTCATAAATATTTAGGAAATTAATTTTACAGAAATCCCACCATTTCTTCAAATAAACGTCGTATTGTTTCATGGTATTAGGTGCTAATGAAGCTAACATTATATCAAGTGATGATTCTGGTATGCTTCGTCTTGAAAATGCGTCCCGGATAATACACCTGCCACCAGGGTAATCGACTCGTGTATCCGTCGGGTGCTGGAATGAGACAGTAAAGCATGGCTTTGAGGTGGAAATTTAACAGTTTCCGAAATAAGGAGAGATCTAAACATGGGGTACCATGGCTGTGTTGGCCAAAATGGTACAATCATGATACCCCGTGCCCCATCTGTTATTATTTTCCTAAGAGTTTTCAGTATGACTGAAATTGGTGGGAAGGCATAGAAAACGTAGTTTTCCCATGAAACCGTAAACGCGTCTATCGCGAATGCGTCGGGGTCTCGGTGCCAGGATATGTATTTGGCACATTTGTTATTGATGCGACTAGCAAATAAATCAATGTTTGGTTGACCAAATGTGCGTGTGAGGCTGTCAAAGGCCTAATCAGATAGCTCCCATTCTATGTCCGGATGAATTCTTCGTGATTCGTAATCAGCAATAGTATTGTCGCGAGATTTAATGTACGAGGCAAATACGAACAGGTTTTTGTTTTCGCACCAATTCCAAATATCGCGAGTTATTTGTGTAAGATGAGGGTATTGTATACCCCCCATTTTATTTATATAAGCCACTGCTGTTGAATTATCAACACGTAATAATATTTGGCAATTATAAAGATTTTTTGCAAAAACTTTTAAGGCAATAAATGCGGCGAGCAGTTCTAAATAATTTATATGATGTTTTCGTTCGGTACTGGACCACTGCCCGCTCGCAGACCTTCCATCACAGGCGGCTCCCCACCCCGTAGTTGAGGCGTCAGAGAATATCTCAACTTTGTAAACATCGATTCTTATTCGATGGACAGAATGATCTATTTTATTTATCCACCAGTTAAAGTCAGGTTGTAGTGATTCAGGTAAAATCATAAATTTATTATAATCATCATGATCCTTTAAGTTGAGGTATTTACATCTTTCCATTTCTTTAGTGTGCAGCCATCCGTATTCGATCGCTGGACAAGAAGAAACTAATAATCCTAATAACCGAGCAAAACTCCTAATTTTACAACGATTTAATTTTGAAAACATTATAAGTTGCTCTTTTATTCGTAACCTTTTATCTGTTGGTAAACTAATTTGAAACTCCTCTGAATTTATGATCATACCTAAGAATCTGCATTTTGTCGAAGGAAGAAGTGCGCTTTTTTCCCCGTTTATAATAAAACCAAGTGAGGTTAATAATTCTTTAGTTAGATTTATATTAATTAGGCATTCCTGACGGGAATGTCCCAATAGAAACCAATCGTCTAAATAAACCGTGGACAGAAGGCCTGCAGAGCGCAATAGTTTAGCTATAGATTTACATATTTTTGTAAAAACGTACGGGGCTGTACTTAATCCAAATGGCAATACATTAAATTCAAACAATTTACCCTCAAAATAAAATCTCAGGTATTTACGAGATTCTTTATGTACATTAATTAAGAAATATGCGTCCTTTAAGTCGATTGACGCCATTTGGCAATTTTTTGTTACCATTTTTAATGCTGTTCTCAAATCCTCTAACTTAAAATGATCTGTTTTAACGAATTTATTAAGATTTTTTAAGTTTAAAATAAAGCGCATCTTGCCATTTGGTTTTGGTACCAAGAAAATACTTGAGATAAATTGATTTTTACAAGGAGTACATTCTGTTATTGCGCCTATTTTTAGTAGATTATTAATTGCTTCTAAATAATGAGGTCTTTCATAAACCGAATAAGTTGTTCTAGCAGGAAGTATACTTTGTACAACTGGTGCTACAAACGGTATTTTATAGCCCTTTATCCAAGACAGAACAGTCTGATCGTTTGTAATTACAGCCCATTTATGAAAGAAGTTAGATAAGCGGCCTGCGTACTTAACTGTATCTAGAAGCGGCGACGTGGATACGTCGACTGATGGCCCCGCGATGACGGCTTCGATGAGTGCGCGTGGGGCGTGTACTGCGTCTGCGGAGCGGGAAACAGCCCGCGCGACGCTGCAGGCTCGCGGCTCCTCGGCGCTGGCGCCGTCCCCGCGGGCGGCCTGCGCGCCTGGGGGGGAGCTCTGCGGTTTAAAGCTCTCGATGTTGGTCCTCTAAAGTTGGTATGCGCAGCCTTGTTGCTGGGTTCGGCTTTCAGCTCGATCCCTGATTTATTGACAGCCTTCGCTGATCTTAGAGTTTCCGCTAAATTTTCACCGAACAGGAACGTGTCTATCTTGGTGTTTTTGAGATGTTCCTTCATGTCGTTTTTGAGGGCAAATAAAATGAAATTTCGACGTGTAATAGAGTCTGCGTGTTGTAAATCGCATAAGATTCTGCTTACATCCATTAATTTTTCCAGCTCGTCTTTGGTTATTGTTTTTGAATTTAATTGTGAATTAATTATGTCGGCAAGACCAGCAATTGCACTAGTCATTCGTTTTTGTTTATTTTCTATGCCTTTGTCCCGTTTAACAGCAGTATCAGCAATTGCCGCCTTAATTTCTAAATTTATTTTAGGGGCATCAAGTTGAATACAATTTTTAGGTAATATGAATTTTGAGATCAAGTTTTTACGATTTTCCTTATTGAGACCGTCTTTTACAATGTGTAATAAACGATTTGCCAGTTCGTTGCGTATTTCAGGCCCGTATTTGTCAGTGTTAGTAGGATCGTCGCCTAAAATTTCCAGTATTTCCATATCCAGATCAGGAATGTTGACATCGTGAGTAGTCTCCTCGGGAGGTACATCCGTCGAAGTACTAGGGCCCGGCTGGGGTTCACAGGTTTCATTTGAATCCCGAACTGTTTCATAATCAGGCGGCCAATCTAACAACCAATCATCTGGTCGCAGTGCGGGCGTGTCTGAAAATTATCATAAATATGATAATTTTGTAATGTAAGCTAAACAACTCACGAGCATAGTAAGGACGACTTAAATAAGTCCATGACTATGTTTTATTAAAAGGGTACCTAGGTATTCTTTTATCTAAAGGCAAAGAATACAATTTCGTATGTGAGGGTACATAATTATTGTTTGTTAATTAGTCATAGTCATGATAATTACTACGAATAGGTTAGGTTACAATCCCCAGCGGAAGGAACGCCAACCGTATTTAAAATGCTTTGAAGCAGCCCCAATGACTGTTCAGGTTGCATGGTAACTTAAATACGTAGATACCTACGTAAAAGATTACGGAGAAAATGCTTATCACTTAATATGAGAAAGAGGGTAAATACCTGCACCAATATCCTCATCGTGTAGAACAACCGCTTCCTCCAAGTCCGATATACTTTCCGAAGAACTAATTTGTCTAGCGCGAATTTTGCGTTCTAACTTTCTAATTTTATTTTTGTAATGATTAATGTCTTCTTCACGAGACCTAGAAGTCTTACGTTTCGGCATTTCTATTTAAAAAAAAAAACTGTGCGTAGACGCGAAATAAATTAACAATGTTGAGTGGTTGAGCACTGAAATGCGTATGACTGGCGGCATCGTATAAGAGCGGAACTGGACGAGGTACCCACAGGTTCATAAAAATAAAATTAAAAAAGAGGTTTGTGGGTATGTCAAATTAAATTGCCATAGATTAAAGAAAATATTTTTTTTCTCAACTAAGTGCATGAGTGGTGACACCTGGCGTAACTACATGTGTAAATTACTAATCTTGAGGAGGAGGCGCGAGTATAATGTCGTCAAATGGTCGGGGTCAAACGCAGAATTTTTATTTAATTATGTACATGTGGGTAAATGTAAATTTTTACAAAACAGGATTTCTTATTTAGCTGTGTTATTTAGTGATGAATAAATTATTATGTTCATGGCATTGAACCGGGTGAATTTAAGTTTGCAGCTGTGTCTCAATTTCCCGTTCTGAGTAACATACACAAAGTGCGTCAGTTCATTGGACTATGTAGCTACTTTAGGAAGTTCATCCATAATTTTGCAATAATGGCTCGTCCACTAACGGAATTTAAAAAAAAAAAAAAAAAATGAGATGTGGGTATGGTATAAAATCTTAGTTTTGCCAATAGAAATTCACACGGATGCATGCAAGTTACCCATAGCAAGTATTCTTTTACTAATACGGATAGGCGGTAGTTTGAGCTCTGTCTTGTATTTTAGTTGTGATAAAAGTAAAAAAAAAAGCGTTATTACGAAGTTTTAGAATCTGTGTTGTGTAAAAATGTCCGTGTAATTACGGATTGTAGTGCAGTTCGCGATACAATGACTAACGTGATCTTATTGCACGCATTGCCTACTGGTGACTTTCAATTCGAGACTTCAAAATTGCCGTTGACTATTTTATAGATCAGGTAAGCGCTTAGAGCATATCAACGCTTTGTGCAGGAATCCGATAGATGCCGTTAATGTGTTCCGTTTAAAAGTAAACTGTTGGTTTCGAAGAGTGCAACGTATACTGATCTATTGTAAAGTGGGTGCACAGATAGTGATACTGTAAATAATTATGGGCTGTCTCGTAAAACGCTTTACGATAACCGATCAGTTGTGCCAAATTTCGCGCGTAGAAAATATTTCAAATGCATCAAAACGATGGTCATTACATATAGGAAATATGTGACGTCGTGTTTACATTGTGCGTGCGATAAAAGAGAATACGGTTGAAAAGAAGGCAAATTACATCGAATCCCTAAACCTACTAAACCAATGAAAATGGTAGACATCGATCACTAGTTTACACGGTTTTCATACCCCAACTGAAAGTTGTCATTTTATTTTGTGTTCAGGTAGAACTATTCAGAAAAAATAATAAAAAAAATCTGTCACGTCTGGTTTAAAAAATATTTATTTTTTTGAAGGGAAACACAAAAATTTTAGGATTAACCCATTAGGGACTGAGTTTTCGAAACTCATTTTTTTTTTTTGTTTTAACGTTATATTTTAGTTAAATGTTGACCAGATAATACTATTTTAACTAAAAAAAAAAACGTAATCTCCCAATATTGAGTTTTAGACTGTTGCCATATGGCAACGCTAGGTCAAACTAGGTACAATATTTTACCGATTCAAAAATATATAAGCTTTTGAATATTCATTTTATTTATTGAGTATAATAATTATATTTATGAAAATACACCAGGTAATTACTAGGTACTTAGAATTATAATTTTCAAAACATTTAATACCTACCTAAACCAACGTCACTTTTTGAATATGTAGGTAACTTGTCATACACTTTTACAGTCAGCTCCAACACATTTGCGTTACTTTTCTACTGATTTTGGAAAATGATTTCCGTCATATCTAACTCCTTCCAAAACCCTACATCCATGTCTCGAGGTTTATGCTCGACCTCCAGATTTAGACCAGCTGCTCAATATCCTTTCCTGATTTGCACATCAGGATCCAGACATTGTTTATAATAATACCTACTAGCCACATAAAAGTAGGTCTTTGACTGCTGGCCTTTTAGGGAGACTGAGAGTAATAGAAAGAGCTATGCTCGGAGTTTCTTTGCGGGATAAAATCCGGAACACGGATATTCGGCGAAGAACCAAAGTCACCGACATAGCTCATACAATTTGCAAGTTGAAGTGGCAATGGGCAGGCCACATCGCTCGTAGAACTGACCACCGATGGGGAAGAAAAGTGCTCGAGTGGCGACCACGGACCGGAAGGCGCAGCGTAGGCAGGCCTCCTACTAAGTGGACCGACGACATCGTGAGGGTTGCGGTCAACGGATGGATGCAAGTGGCGAATTGTCGTGCGGCGTGGCGGTCTAAGGGGGAGGCCTATGTTCAGCAGTGGACGTCTTCGGATGATGATGACATAAAAGTAGTCCAAAACCATTTTTTACAATCCTGTAATTATTTACATGAGGGTCCATGAGGTCTGTCCCTCCCATATTCGTATGACCCTCTTGCATTTTCTTCATAGATCCAACCTTTGTAATTGGGCATTCTTTTGGCAATCTGTTCTGGTGAAGCGTGCCTGTTCCTCCATAAACTATTTCTTTCAAGTGAATCAGAAGTCGCAGGCTTGGACTCACTTCATTCGGCTCAATATATGTATTTTGCAAATCATCATCAAGTTCTTGTTCCAATAAATCTACAATTTTATGTAACTTCAATCTAAAAAGATAAATTATCACTTTCATGAAAAATGTACCTTTATAGACCTAGCGTTGCCATATGGCAACATACAAAAAAACTTTCGTGACGTCAAATATGCATAAAAATTATAAAACATATAGTGTTATTGTAAACTTGAGATGTATCTGAACATTTATTAGACAAAGAAAAAATAAAAATCTACGCGTTATAGAAATAAATGAAACTTTTGTTTTTTTGTGCTCCATTTCTGCTACATTTCTGACTACCAATAAATAAATCAACAACTACCCACAAACTAGAACAAGAAATGACCACAAATCGTTTCTTATCTGTGACTTGGATATCTAACTTTACATTGTCATCACAGAAGCATAGCTGAGGTTGTTAGTTTTTGATATATAATCTGTAAATGAAATGGATCACTCACGTTGCCATATGGCAACGCTAGTCTTTAATGGGTTAATACAAAAACAAATTAAAAATGACTAATTTTTGCTTTCTTTTTATAGTTATTTGAATCAGTTTCTCTTATGATAGACCAACAGTAATCCCCTAACATATTTTCATCCCAAAATCCTTGATGTCGTTCTTCGAAAGTCCTTAAATCTTGGTGGAAACGTTCACCCTGTTCGTCACTCATACTTCCTAAGTTTTCAGGAAAAAAATTCAGATGAGAGTGTAGAAAGTGAATCTTTAATGACATGTTTACTCCCATATCATGAAAGTTTTTCAATAAATTGTTAACAATTTCTTCTATGTTCATAATTTTCACTTTTTTTATTTCCCAAAAAATTTTCTACAAGCATTTTAAATGAGTTCCAAGCAGACTTTTCTTTAATCGATAAAAGGTTTTCAAACTGAGAATCTTTCATAATTTTACGGTTTTGTGGACCAATAAATATACCCTCCTTCAGTTTTCCCTCTGTAATGTTTGGAAATATTTTTTGCAAATACCAGAAAGCATCACTGTTTTTGTCAAGCGCCTTTACAAAGTTTTTCATGAGCCCAAGTTTGATGTGTAAAGGGGGTAAAGTGACGTTATTTGGATCGACCAACAGCTCGTGATTAATGTTCATTTTTCCCGGAATATACTCATTTCGAACAGGCCATTCTTTCCTTACATAATGATGTTGTTTCGCTCTACTGTCCCACAAACAAAGGAAACAACAGTACTTCGTGTAACCACCCTGCAATCCCACTATCATACCGATGACTTTGAGGTCGCCGCACACTTTCCATTGATGTTCTTTATACTTAATTAAATTAATCAAAGTACGCATCGTTTCATAGCTCTCTTTATAATTTACTGCGTGTCCTATTGGTATGGAAGGTTTCTTATTTCCGTTATGTAATAAACTAGCTTTGAGACTATATTTTGAAGAATCTATGAATAGGCGCCACTCTGTTTTTTTCATAGTTTTGATTCATTGCTTCGAAAAGTCCCAGGATATCTGTGCAATAACAATATTCACCTTCTCTTTTGAAAATTCTGAGTAAACTTTGCTTCTGTTTCTGAAAAACGTAACTTTCGTGTCTGGTAGTAACAAGTTCCATGTTGTAAGCGGGAGCCAAGAAGCTCTGCTTTAGATCTTGATAACTGTAAATCTCGTATAAGATCATTTAATTCGGCCTGATTAATTAATGTGGAGTGTTTTTCTTGAGGTGAAAATTCGTCAGAATCACTAGAAATCGACTTGAATTCAACATCACTGTTATTGTCATCTAATATATTTGCACTCGAACTACCGGGACAAACTGGATGGGGTAGATCTTTTGAATGTAAAATCGGCTTAGTAACAGACGGAACATCGGCATACATAATACTTGCCTTATTTTTTTTGTTATATCCCAATGTCTTCGTAACACAAAAAGTAACAATCATTTTCATGATTACTAGGTTCTCTCCATAGCATTGGCGAACCAAATGGAAGGTAAACTTTTTCTCCTGATGACCACTGGAGTAAGATGATTCTACAGCTTTCGCAAAACACGTGAGGCACCCACTTTTTATCTTGATTTGCAACAGGAAATCCAAAATAATGAAGATATGCAGTTTTTAACGAATCTACAATAGGTCTTCTCTTTTTTGAAAATATAAACTGTCCACAAACATAACAAAAACGGTCAGAACTTTGTTTGCACTTTCTGCTAGCCATTTTAAATCAATCCAAAGCAAAGTAACTGTCGTTTGAAGCGAACGAATAAACAATAAAATATCACCACCACGTCGGGTAGTTAAAAAAAAACAATTGACGGCAGAAAAAAAATCCGACGTGATAAAATATTTCTGCTAACACTTTAAGGTTTAGGGAAGGTAGATTAACATATTGACATACATTCGGTTCGGGGTATAAATAAAAAGTAAAATTTTGTAAACTAGTGATTTGAGCCCTTTTGAGCAAAATTAAAAAGGGGTGCCAATAAGTGTTAGTTTTGACAAATTCTTTCTCTAAATTCGTTGTTTCTGAGCCTACACGTATTGTCAATTCTGTAAAGACAATTACCGTCTTATTACAAAATAAAAGCGCGTAAAAAAAAAGGGTTTAACTAAAAACCCAGGATTGAATCTAGTAAAACGGTTTGCACAAACGTTATTACATGTCGTGGTTTTGTGATAAACCATGGTCTAACAGTAGTAGCTGTCAAATGTGTGTGAAAGTTTCTGATAGTAACTTTTTCATTGTGTTGTTGATTTTATGTTAATTTCAGCCAAAATGTATTTGAAAATTGTAGATTTAATTGTTTAGACAATGGTTCAAAAAAAAAACGGCACTAGGTCAGGTCAGGGTTTAATCTATGTTTTGTATACGGAGAAATTTAAACCGCGGTTCCGCAGACAAGCCTGAACTTGGTAGTCCAGGTTTAAACTAAGGTTTATTCAGTTTTTGTGATTATTAGAGGTTAAACGCATTTCTAGTTTACTTAGTTTCCCAGATCACGTAGTTTCTGTCCATGGTAAGGCCTTTACCAGTAGATACTTTAAGAAGTTCGCAACAGAAAAACAGTTAAAGATAAAGATATTTTATTTGTTCAAAACATGCGTTTACACACAAATTAAGCATGCAAGTTCTTCTAATTTAGTTTGTCCGTACATGTTTTACCTGGTGAGGTTCACAAATTTTGCTTTTTTTTTTACAATTTACTAGATAAATTACAGGTTTGTCTATTGTTGTACGTGTGTAGTTAAATACATGTTAACAGCTATTGCGTGGCCTAGGTGTAATGGGCAGGTAGAACGCTCTAATTGCACATTCTCGATGCGTTGAGAGCCACGGAACCTAGCGAGGCCTCTCTTATTTGGGACAATAGTTTACCAAAGTCATATGGAGTATTAATAATACTGTTAATGATTTAGCAGGCTATAATTTATACGAGTTAATGTTTGCTCGTGTAGGTAGATCTGAATGTGATGTTTCCATCCCTGGTTGGTTTATGAGTCAGTGCGATCTAGACGCAATAGGGCTATATTATAATCGAATTAGAACAGCTAGCAAGAAAATGAAACGTAACTGCGATAAAAGGCGTAAAAATAGCACAATTTACAAAAAAAAAGCGATTAGGTACAGTTAGTAAGCACGTACTTTGTTGCCAGGCTCAAACTCCTTGCTGCAATAAGGTTAATTCCAGCCCGTGGTTAATTCTAAGTTAGATGATCTATATTCTGGCCCATGTGTTATTGCCTAAGGATTTAGGTAATATATAATAGCTGTAATATATAAATGTCTTAGAGGATAAAAGAAGTTCACAGGCCCAATATGCGCTGATTTATTACGACCATATCGTAGCATTGCTTTTATACGCGATAGCGCCAGTAGTGTGAATCAACAGTAGGAAAACGAAGATCTCGTAGATCTCCTAGACAGCTAAATTATAGTCCATGTTATCGATATGCCATTGCTCTGAGCTGACTTGTAATCACTGTTTTTGTTGTTCCCATTGCGGGAGCAATGTTCCAGGATGGCCGATTGTAACGCCAGATGTCGCCAGCGATGCCAGCCAAAGCCAGGCAAGCCTGCCAACGCCAGCCAGCCAGCCAGCCAGTCCAGCTCGCTACGTCACTGCCCTACCACGTGAGCCATCCCCGCCAAATTCTGAGCGGAGGGGGTGAAATAGCCGCCAGCCGGCGAGCTATATAAAAGCGAGGAGCAGTGATTTTGGTGTGTCTGTTTATAACAATAATTGTAAGGGAAAGCTCTGCCCAAATAAAAAGCGTAAATTAAGTTTTTTCTATTTATTTTCATCTTTGTCGTTTCATTTATTAAAAATATTTTCATTGCTGATTTGACATCCTTTTAACATCAGTAATAATAGTTATTATGAATAACTTGTTTCAAAAATTGGTAGTGCATGGTTTGACATGGTGTGCATTCCCTCGCAGAAAGGAGGTCTATCAGCTTATAATGTTGGAAACATTACAAGCTGATATTACTGCACCTTCCTCATTGAATTAAAATAATTTGGTCTTCCCAGCCATGAGTTGTTACTGTGTAATAGTTAACATTTAACAATAACTTGTAGTTATCAGATACTGCAATGTCACTGCTTTCCTAAGAATGATATATGCCTCCGTCCAAAGTATACTGAATAAGCATTATAGAATTAAGCAGCAAGGCAGTGTTGAAAAACAAATAACGACCAAGCCTTCGTTTCGTTTGACCCTTGTCCCTGAAATAAAAGATAGGTGATGCAAGATGTGCTGCCGCTCTCTCTCTACTATAACAATAACTTTGAGTTGTTAGGTACTGCACATTTCACTGCTATCCAATGGTTATCGTGGTTAGAAGTTTGAATAGGCACCGAAGAATGAAGCAGCAAGACTTGATAAACATAACGTCCACGCCTGCGTTTCGTTTCTTGGCATTGAGAGATAAAAGACATAAGTTCTGCCGGAATCGAGTAAAATATCCTGTAGGTACTATTATTTTTATCGAAACCCAAGATTCTTGAGATCAAAAATTCTTTTTTGCGATCTTTACATCAGTTTTTATCACGGAATGTAAACGTCAATGAAGTATCTTTGTCAAAATAAACATACTACTGTCAGATCCACTATGTTTGATTTTTTTGTCGAGTGTTGTTATCCTTGACAAAGTTAATTTAAAAGCGCAAATAAACGAAGTGAAATTAAAGAAAATTAACAATTAAAAACGGTTTATGTATTATGAAGCTATTTTTACATATGGTGTACATAGACTGGGCCCAGGCTCCATACATTTTTGGACCATCTCCTTTGCTAGTACAAATGATTACAAATTTTGCTGGTTTCAAAATGGCAAGATTTTTCTCCGTAAAAAAGAAGGAGACAAATCTAAAATCATTCAATCGATGTCATCTAAAATACCTAATTAGATGTAGGTAACCTAGTTTTTATTATGTTAAATATGATTTGCAAGTCTTTTCCTGTATGTTGTAATACTGTTATTATTTGTTTTGTATCAATATCCGGAATCCATCTTGAGTCAAGCACCTGTCTTTCAGCCTGTTGACAGCGACTTCCGCTACTTCTGCGATGGCAGCGCCCTCTATACTTACCGTTTGTAACGGTTAGCGGGTAAGTTGAAATAAAAGAACTCACCAACGTTTACAATAAATTTATTATAAGGTCGTGGTTCACAGCCGCCACTTGGTATTTAATCGCTCCGTGGAAGTAGGCGCACTAAGTACTGTCCTGGCTTATCGCGTAGTGCAGAGACGCGATGGGCGAGGAGTTGTCCCGAGGTGAGAGTGACCCCAGGGACAGGATGGTAGATGCGCCGGCTGGTCAGCTGTGTGCGGCTAGGTGCTGTGTGTGCGCAGGCCTCGAACGTTCGGTAACGTGAGTCAGCTGTCGAACTCAACGAACGTTGAGGATGGGTATTCCAAACCCCAATCTTGTTCCCTGGAATCAACGTCCAGCGGTAAATAAAAGGTCCACTGCAAATCCTCCCTGATGATGACCTCGCAGCGTAAACGAAAGCCTAGGACGTAAGGCGCTTGAGGCGTTTGTGAGTTTGGTCATCATCAGAACGGAGTTTACATGGCAGGTACACAATATTAAATTAGCGTGAAGCATTAACACAACATTATTTATAGGCCTACGAGCGTATGGAACTTTCGAGGCTTAACAAAATAAAAACCTAACAAAGAAAAATTAGAACACAAAATAATAAGTCTGTAGGTAACTGCTCAATACAAAAAGATAGAAACACAATAGCTAGCAGTTATAAAGGTTTGGTTTGGCAACTTACCCTTAAACCGGGGCGAACTTACACAAAATTTAAATAATAATTAGGTATTTATTATTTGACTAAAAACTGTAAGTCTGGGACGAGCAAAATTAGATAGTCCTAATATAAGGAACTTCTTGCTGTAACTCTAACTACGGTGTTAGCTCGCGGTAATATTTTTCTGTATTGAATTAAGTCCCAGCTGATTGCTACAAAATGCCTCGCTCAAAGAGAAGGGGAATTGGACTTTGCACGCGTGAGAGTGAGACAGCATAAGTATTGCCACTCACTTATCCGCAGCTAGAACATTCCACAGTTTTTGTGTAACTATCAACTGTTACTACCAGTTAAGAACTACCCACTTATAAATTACTTTTTGTCTCGACGTAATTCAAGAATATTTTACTGGATACCTACAAATTTATATTAATGAACTATTTATAGTTTTGAAATGCAACGTTGGTAATCCACAACGTTACAATACCCCCTCGCGCAGTCAAGGATTTTGTCTTCTATAATGACAAAATCCGCACAAAGAATTAGATCTAACTATTGTTTTACCTATCAAAAAATCATCATTCGTACTTCTCACAATCATAACCAGCGGCAGCTATTGTATTCAGTGATACGAGAGATAACTGTCGCACAATATAAAATATATAGGAATCCTGTTGTCATTAACCTGATGCCTTACAATAGTTTTCTTCAAAGATGAAAGTGAACTAAGCGAGAGAATAATGCAATCGTATGTATCTAGTTCAATAAAATGTTATTGTTAAATAATTTCTTTTCCTTTTAACCATCTACCGACCAATACTAATCCACCTACCAGTTTTAAATTTTACTGTTAGTAATTGAATCTAAATTTAGATGATAAAATTATATTTTTGGTTTAAGGCTTATTTATGGAATTACCAACCGCTCCTGCAAAGGCTTATTTAAAGAGTTGCGACCGCTCTATAGTAAACAACACGAATGGTGTAGACCATCAGTATTATGGGAAAAGCTATGTCCTTTGGTTTTGCATTTTGATTTATGGTTTATTTAAGGAGTAATCGACCGCTCCTGCAAGGGCTTATTTAAAGAGTTGCAACCGCTCTATAGACACAGTTGTGTTTTTATGATGCAAGGGCTTATTTAAAGAGTTGCTACCGCTCTATAGACACAGTTGTGCTTTATGATTTATGGTTTATTTAAGGAGTAATCGACCGCTCCCGCAAGGGCTTATTTAAAGAGTTGCTACCGCTCTAAAGAAAAAACACAACCAAGTAAAAAAAAAACACAACCATGTATTACAAAACCAAAGTGATCGATGGGTTAGAGCCACGATCAATATAATAGTGTCCTGCTCTGCCGCGGAGCCACCGTGTTAAAAACCGATCAATTATATCTTAAAATGATGTACGTAATCTGTTATTGATGTACGTGTATCAGGTATTGATAAAATAAAGATTGATTGTGGCTCTGCTGGGGAGCATACTCCCTAGCAGAGCCACCTAGAATACATACTTAGGCAAGTTAAACCTTACTGTTTTTATATGAAAGCTGTTGTACGTATAGTGCTTATAACGTACGTGTTGAAAAATATTATAATTAGTCAGTGGTTTTTTTTTATTATTTTTTTTATAAAATTTTCATTTAAAAACGCCTGCTTTTGTTTTGTGTCTTGTCCACGACACCACAAGGGTTTGGTTTTAGGATTCCGTAGTCAACAAGGAATACCCTTACATGTCCGTCCTGTCTGTATCTAGCTTAGAGAAAATTACCACCTGTAAACGTAAAGTGGGATGTTAATTTTTTCTCTTGAATATCGTAGTGTGGTATGCCGTTAGATAGGTCTATAAGAAAGCCTCTGTAATGTCGCCAAGACGTGTCAATGACATGAGTTATTTTATATCAGCAAAAGTTGTTTATAGAATCTGCCTTTCAGTTAAGTTAAAAACATTATTTAAATAACATTTATTTTCCAAAAAAAATAGTGGGTACATCAATTTTCCTTAAAACTATACTATAATAGCTAATTTAACAAAACTAAACAAATCCGACTTTATTTATTTGTGGAAAGAAAAAATCAATTAGTAATGAAGTTTTAAACAAACCAACCCCTTAGAGATCGAATTTCGCAACATCCCGTCAAAGTGAGCACCTTCGTCTTTAAAAGCATCTCCATGCAAAATTTGAAACATCTATCTCTCAACCCCAAAACAACTCTTTGGGGTTGAATTTCGTAAAATCTCATGTTAGTGAGCATCCATGTCCTAAAAAGAACCCCGTGCTGAATTTGAAACTCCTAGTACTTGTAGGAAGGAACAAAGTTTCATACGAAATAACAAGCCCAAATGCAATCCCTTAGGGTTCGATTTTGGTTCGGCAAAACCCGTCTTAAGTAGCACTACGTCATTATAGGAACATCCATGCAAAATTTAAAACTCTTTATACCTACTTGTAGAAATATTTAATACAAACTATCAACCCCATAAAAACCCCTCAGAGGTTGAATTCCACAAAACTCCGTCTTAGATAGCACCAAAGTCCAAAAACCCCCATGAAAATTTGGAACCTATAGAATTTGTAGAATCAAAGTTGCTTACAAACTATCAACACCAAAACAACCCTTTAGGGGTTGAATAACACAATTTCTCGCCTTAAGTAGAACTTAATCATAATAAGAACCCTAAAGCAACATTTTAAAGTTCTAGTATTTGTAATAACAAAGTTTCATTCAAACTATCAACCCCAAAAACAACCCTTTAGAAGTGAAATTTAACAAAATCCTGTCTTAGTGAGCACCAACGTCCTTAAAAGAATCTCCATGCAAAACTTGAAACCTGTATCCATCAACATCAAAAACAACCCCTTAGGGTTCATATTTTGAATCACCCCATCATAGTGAGCATCTAAGTCCTGAAAATAGACCCATTGCAAAATTTGAGACTTCTAGCACTTGTAGTAACGAAAGTTTCATACAAACAACTCCAAAAACAACCCTTTTGGGGGTCGAATTTCGCAAAACCCCGTCTTAAGTAGTGCGTACGTTTAAAAGATGCGGGTTGCGTACAAAATTTGAAACTTCTAGTACTTGTAGTATCAAAATTTCATGCAACCTATCAATCCCAAAAATAGGGGTGGAATTTCGCAAAATCCCGTTCTTAAGAATCGCTATGCAAAATTTTAAACTCCTAATACTGGTACTGGTCCTTTTGCTTTTATATAATACTGGATACATCAATTTTCCTTAAAACTGTACATTAATAGCTAATTTAACAAAACTTAACAAATTCGACTTTTTTTATTTGTCGAAAGAAAAAATTAATTCCGGACAGGACTTGAATTTGTGAACTTCCTTTTTAGTAGGTTGCAGGTTCAAGTCTTTTCCGGAATTGATTTTAGCTTGCAAAATGAGCATAGATAGTAAGGTTGTCGCTTATTCGGGTCATTTCGATCTACGTAGCCTTTAACTTTTTAAACTATGCTCTCCAGCGTTTATATATCAGCAGATGAGAATTAACTACTATGTCATCACCAACTGGAACAGCCTTAACGACCAAATCATCGTAGCACTGCCATTCTGAATTACGTCGTAGACAGTTCGTTTTGTAGTGACCAATACCACCAGAATTTGGTAAAAATTGAATTACAGCTGCTATTTCAAATATTTTTTCGCAGATTAGCAATTCTTTTGGAATGTCACATAGACTTATAGTCAAATCTAACTCAAAAAAAAAAAAAAAAAAACTGAAATTATATATTGGGTGCTTACTTTTCCAGTACAATTATTGCTTTTACAATTCGTAACTTCGCTTGCTAACATAGATGATGCCGCTTCGTTTAATGAGGCCACTCCACCATCCGATATCATTAATATATTCAAAGGTAATAAAGAAACTTTTCTTGTTAAATGCATTTCACAGTCAGAACAAAATTTAGAAAGAGTTGCACTATAAATATCATTGATTAAAATTTTTTCCAGCACAAAAGTAACGTTACAACTGCTGGTGACGACGTTTAGGTTGATTATGCGTTGTAGGTAATTTTGGGAATTTTGATAAATAAAATATGCGACTGTTCACAAGCTCTGTATTGAGACAACTAAATTGCAAAACGATCGGACATACCGCCCACCAAAAGGACCATACGTCCTTTTACTTCAACCACTACTGCTAATTCTGCTTACAATCAATTGAGCTTAATAACTAATTTATTGTTTTCTACATTTTACACTAATCCAAACAACATAACAAAACTTCTTAATGGACTGTATGTAACAACAAATAACAATTCTATACAATAGATAAAGGTAGGTAGACATGTCAATTTATTTCATGTTCCTATGCAAATAAACAGCTTGACGCATTAAGGTAGGTAGGTATCTGTTTACAACATTTTTTTACAACATCATTAGTTATTAGAAAGGTATACATATGTACATAATATAGCAGTTACTTTAAACTAGGTTGGGAACGTCAATCATTGAATGTTAAGAATATAGGTAGATGTAAGCACATACATAGTATTATATCTCAGTTGTAATTGGGTACGTATATAGTTAGAAACTAAACTTCTCTTTAATAAATACTGTTACAAATTTAAGAAACTTAGATAAGCACTAGAATTATACATTAAATTTTGTGTAATAATAACAAACAATAGCATGCAATTATTAATTAAGCATCTTTATGGAGAAATATTAACTTAGATAAAGGTCTTTTCAATTCATTTTGACCTTTACACTGCACTGTAACCACTCTAACCAAATTGTCTTTTCCAGGATGCAGTGTTTTTATTTTACCCATCAGCCATTTCGTAGGTGGCAGGTTTTCCTCCTTGATGACCACAATATCTCCTACGGTAGGTGCCTGGATTGTTGATTGCCACTTTGTCCGTTGTTGCAGAGTGTTCAGGTATTCTGAATGCCATCTTCGCCAGAAGTCTTGGGTCATTCGCTGTACTAGTTGCCATCTAGTTAATAGGTTGATATTTGAATTTTCATAGCAATCATCAGGAACACTGATTAATGGCTAACCTATCACAGACTACAAAGAGATACTACGTATCAGACTGCCAACTCCAGAACAAAAATTTTCGGCGTAGCGCCATTTTGAGTTTTAATGTCGTGTGACGTTTCTTTTTTTTTAAATCACTGTTGCTCAATGGCAAAGGAATAATCGTATTCAGCCTAAAACGCCGTACTCGATATTGCTATACTACTGAAACTTTTCAAAGTTAATTTTGGGAAAAAATCAAATAAAAAAACTATTACATGTTAAAACATTTATTTTTCAATTTCCATTTAAATAATGCTTATTTTTGCATCGCAGGCAAATGGCGAAAATCGATTTTTTTTTTGTAAAATTATCAAATTGCACCAGTTCATTATTGTAAACTATTTTTTTTTTTTTTTTTATTTATTTATAGGTAAGAAAACAAAATACAGGATAATTAATTAATAATAGCAACAAAAAACCAAAGAGGTTTATGGCCGAATACTGAAACGTCACTCAAAATTTAAGGGCTGCTTAACATTTGAGCAGCTCCTAAACTTTAGATTTCGTATTGTCAAACGTCACTTTTGAGTATCTGTTAAATATAAGTACTACTTAAATTTTGAGTGACGTTTCAGTATTCGGGGGTTAGACTTGTGCTATCACGAGTCTTTCTCAAAAAGTTAACATACTTACAACTACCAAAGATCGCATATGACAACGACAAAAACCATTTAAGTAATCATCATTATTTTCCCTAAAACTATAATAGGTATTTGCGAGAGTGAAGCAAAGAAGATTTTAAAAAGTATACATCACTAGATTGTACTAAAATAATATTGTCTTAGTTTACATTTGATATTTTTAGGTGTTATACATTCATTTATTTCGGAGGGTAGATTGTTAATAAGTCTTGGTATAATATAAGCAGTAGTTCGTTCACCATACGTATTATTTTTATGAGCATTGTGTTGCAATATTATGCATTTGTTATTTATATCACTGTACCGAAACACGTCACTGCACCTTTGGATGGGTAATTTAGTCTTTTTTTTTGCTGCCGTATATTCTCAATGGTTTATCATTCGCCTCTTTCCAAAACGATGGTGAGGTGATTTTTCTATATCTGCTATCCTCAGGATTTTCACAGGTCTTCTTTCATCTGCATAATGAGCTGGAAAAGAAGAAACATTATATTTAGTATAAAGAAATATTGTGAACCTCGGAGTAAGTGGATGAGAGAGCTTTATGTAGTCAGTTAGTGAAAAAGCTTCGGAAGTTGTTTAGGTCACAAGGATTGCAGTCTTGCAATCATCACGGTTTAGTTTAGACACTTAAACCACACAGCGAGTCTTTTCTACACGGGAAATGATGCCAAATCCACTCGTAATACATTTTGAAAGTAGTAAAAGTAATAGTAGAGACACTGGGGCTTTAATAATACAGAAAATGCGGACAGGATAAACAATAAAGATCAATAGTAGCAACAGCAGTAATGTCAGACATACGTCATATGACGCAAAAACAAATGGCGGCCTGCCAGCGTCTGCGACGGCCAATCACAGACGACCAGAAACGTCTGTCGACATCAAAACAATATGGCGCTACGTCGAGCGTTTCGTTGTACGAAGATTATCACCCGTGTAACCTATCAAGAAATGCCCAGGTGTGAGAGGTGACATCGTCTCGACAGTGTTGTCTAACTGGCATAATGGACGGGAGTTAAGACAGGCTTCTATCTGTGTAAGCAAGGTCGCCATTTCTTCGTAAGTAAGTTTTGTGTCCTTGCTGACCCTAGCCAAATGTTTCTTTGCAGATTGCACTCCGGCTTCCCAGAGGCCCCCACAGTTTGGCATTCGCGGCGGGATAAAATGCCACGTAGTTCCATCAGTTGCTAAGTGTTCACAAATTTCCTAAGATATGCTGCGTTCACCTTCTTTGAAAAGTTCTTTAAGTTCCTTTGCCGCGCCAACGAAATTGGTACCATTGTCACTGAACAGATGGATACATCGACCTCGGCGGGCGACAAATCTCCGAAATGCAGCCAGGAATGCTTGAGAAGTTAAGTCTGTCACCGCTTCTAGATGTATGGCACGGGTAGCCATACATACAAATAGACAGATGTACCCCTTAGTGGCATGATGCCCTCGTCCCTTTGATGTTCTTATCATAACTGGACCTGCATAGTCGACCCCACTGTTCAAAAAGGCACGCTGTGGACTGACTCTTACAGCTGGTAATTCACCCATTAACTGGTTGCTTGTCTTGCCTTTATTGATAATGCAAACCGTACAACTTCTTATGCACTTTCTTACTACTGATTTTAAGTTAATAATCCAATATTTACTTCTTAGGTACGTCATCATAAGTTGTATACCACCGTGTAACGTTTGATTGTGAGCGTCACTGATCAATAATGTAGTGATGTGTTGATTACTCGGTATTATTATTGGATGTTTGCTTATGACTGGCAAATTAGCGTTTTGTAATCGACCTCCTACTCTCAGCAGATTATTTTTATCTATAAATAAGATAAGATAAGATAAGATAATTTTATTCATAAAACATTTTACAAAGAGTATAGAGAACGACACAAAAAGTTGATTAAACTATAATATAAATTTTGCCTACATTAAAAATAGTGTAAAGATAAATGACATTAATCACATGTTAAAAATATTTACATGGGCATTTAAATTATGTGTGTGTGCCTGAATTAAGTTTATAAAAACCTGTGATTCAGGTTATCACTTCATCGCAATTTATACATATAGGGCAATAAATTATAACATTATGTGAAGTAGATAAATATAAAAATACAATATTATCGACTGTTAAAATATTACTACTACAATAAAACTATTCTAAACAATTAGTAAAGAATTATTTACAGAGTTTGGAAATAAACTGGGTCAAAATTAACGCTTACGACGCGACATTTTCAAGGTTTTACTTTTGTGCAGCTACGCGTACGTACAGAATATTTTCTAGGTGCATAAAGATATTTGCAATGTTAGTAAAACAGCTTGATGATCGTTGGTAACAAAGAAATGGATAGGTTTCTTTTACTTTACAAGGAACTTATTTATGATAACTAGGTTATTCTTATTACGAAATAACAAATATAATTAGATGGAAAACTACTGTTTGAGACTTTAACTTAGGGCTTACATAAGGTTTTACAAAAATTGTTGGCGCTCTTAAGCGCCTTCATAATCTATTGAATTGATGTAGTTGTCTTCTGCATATTTGCGTGCTGGGCAAGCTACATCACCAGTTGGATGGTCACTTTTCTTTTTCACTTGTTTACAGGTCGCACATTGAGAGGGGGAAGAATTATTGCTGCATTCCTTATAGGTATGACCAGTTTCTCCGCAGTGTTTGCATGTAGGGCTAGTTTCTCTGCAATACTTTGCTGCGTGTCCATACTGCTGGCAATTAAAGCACCTGGTGACTATAGTAAAATCTCTCACTGGGCATGATGTCCAGTTAATGAAAAGTCGGCCTTGATTTATGAGAATTTTTCTTGTGCTAGCAGGTACTTCTAAAATATAGTTGCAGGTGGGAAGATTCTTTTTACCCGATTTATGGCTTATTTTTATGGTTTCTATAAATGATTCGCGAGTAGTGTTCAACTTTTCAGAAATATTCTGTTCATAGATACAATCCAGAACTTCCTTTTCAGTGAGGGATACGGGGACACCGATGACTGCAATCCTAGGCCGGCGTTTTGATGGCTCTTCGACTGTAAGGCCTGATGAAACTAATATCTCTGATCTTTTCAATTTGTCGATATCATTTTTATTATCGGTGCTAATAATGACCCCTCCGTTTCTGACTTTCCTCAGACCACGGACATGTAGTTTTAATTCTTCCGGCGAGATGATTTTTTGTACAAGGAACTTCGTGTCGTCACTAGTTTTAGTCTTATCACAAGGATAAATGGCAATAGAACTCAGATTTGCCGGGCGAATAAAATTATCAGAACCTTTTTTGACCATATTGGCATAAGAGCAATTTTCAGGTTGCAGTTTAGTTTCGACGACCTCTTTGACTTGTTGTAGAGAGGTCATAATGTTCTGCTGTACCTGTAAGTGCTGGATAGTGCTGTGCGCCTGGATGGTTTTCTGCTTTAAGGCTTGATAAAGGACAGCCATCTGAGATGTCCCACTTGAGACCTTCCGGCAAAGAGAGGACACACGGAGTTTCTGCTCTGAGTTCATTTTCCCCTCTGAGACAATGGAGCACACTTCGTTCAGAATGGTATCTATAGATACCATCCATTTCTGGATCTCTGGCGTTGATATGACTTCACTCGGTAATTCAGCTGTCGTGGATGGTGGTGGACTTGGATCTCTTCTAGTATGGACATCCTTGATTGGGGTTGGTGGCGGACTTCGCCGTAGTAATTGGCTTCGGCCAAAAGGACTAGATCCTGGGTTAGACATATCTAACACAATCACTAGATATTTGTCAATCAATTAAGTTCATCTTGCACAATGAGTCAGACGGTAGTAACCTACTAACAAACGCGACACACTTTACTTATATTACTGACGTCGCAAAAAATCGCAATTAGGTATTTAATTATATTTTCATATTATCCGCATATACAAAAACACGTCCGCTTTGTCTCGCATCTGATGAAGCGATCGAAATGGTGTCAAGCTAATGAGTGAACTTGATTTTTTCACTTTACCATTTTTCTTAATGTATTCTATATATTCTGTTTCATACGCTGTGTGCTGATAGTACTTTATACAACTTTGTAAAACTGTGTTCATTTCATCATTAGTTAAATACTTCTTCTTTTTGTTTTCATTGTTTAATAATAATCTTCGGCAATAAGCGAGAACTCTTTTCATTCTAGTTAAACTTGAAAATCTTTCCCAAATAGTTTTTTCTTCACCTTTAGTTGTGAAAGTACAACTTGTTAATTTTAACTCTAAATCTGTGTCTGTCTTTTCTAATCTTGTAAAATTAATATCAACCTTTGACAGCCATTCTGGCCCTTTCCACCAAATCTTCTGATTCTTCAGATCGGCTAGTAACATTCCTCTGGAGGCTATGTCGGCAGGATTCTCTTGTGATACAACATGATACCACTGTGTATTGTTTGTATTGTCTTTGATTTCTGCCACTCGATTTGCTATGAAGGTCTTCCATTTATGAGGTTCACCGTGTAGCCACGCCAGTACAATTGTCGAGTCTGTCCAGTAGTAGGTTTGACAAAAAGGAATTCTCAGGGCCAATGTGACTTGTTTTAGAAGCCTTGACAACAATAACGCTCCACACAGCTCAAGACGAGGAATCGATATGGTTTTTAATGGAGCAACCTTGGTTCTTGATGCAATCAAATTTGTGTAAACATGTCCATCCTGTTGTTCCACTCTGCTGTATACAACAGCTGCATAGGCCCGAGTTGAGGCATCGCTAAATCCGTGAAGCTGTATGGCCTTTTATTGTTGTTGTGTGAATGTAACCATCGGTCTAGAGAAATCTGGTTGACATTCTCAAAATCCTTTCTTATTTCCAACCAATTTGAGGTCAATTCTTCGGATAATGGTTCATCCCATTGTGTGCCAACTAGCCATAGTTTTTGTATAAGCATTTTAGCGAGCACAATGCTTGGCGATATCCATCCTAATGGATCATAAAGTTTTTGAACATCTGATAAAATACTTCTTTTCGTAATGGTAGATGGAGGTGCAGGGAGACTGATTTTGTACAAATTGATCAGTACGAAGATTCCATGAGATGCCTAGCGCCTTCACAGTACCATCTAGGTTTATATCCAGTTGTATGTTTGAAGAAATGTTGCTTGGATCCATCGAATTTAACAACTCGATGTTGTTTGATGACCACTTCTTCAACTCAAAACCTCCCTTGGCTAGCATGGCCTTGAGTTGGTTGCTAGCTTCTATAGCTTCTTCTACAGTGTCACAACCGGACATTACGTCATCAACGAAAAAATCTGACAAAGTAATGTCAAAAGCTACGGGATAGCTGTTTCTTTCTTCGTGTGCGAGTTGGATCAATGTTTTCACTGCCAGGTAAGGTGCTGAAGTAGTCCCAAATGTCACGGTAAGTAATCTTTATTCTTTTATTTCTTCATTGCTATTATTTCTCCACAGGATTCTTTGAAAATCGGCATCTTCTTTCTTTATCATTATCATTCTGTACTTTTTTTGTATGTCTGCAGCGAAACAGATGGCGTGAATTCATCATTTAATGAAATACCATTTGTACCCTTACATGATGCATCGAAAACTATGCGGGTTTTCGTGGTTTCTTTATCTTCACGCAGCACTGGATGATGGGGTAAGTATACCGATTTTTTTGTATAAATTTCTTTTTCAGGTACTTCTTCTATGTGACCTAAGTCTTTGTAGTCCCTTATGACCTTTTCATATTCTTCCTTCAACTTAGGCTGTTTTTAAAACCTTCTCTCTAATTGTATCAATCTTGTTTTAGCTATGTCTCTTGTGTTTCCTTCAGTTGATTGAATACTATTTGTTTTAAACGGTAGTTTCACTATAAATCTTCCTTGTTCATTTCTTGTGTATGTTTTGTGATAAATGTCTTCACACATTTGTTCTTCCTTTGTATTCTTTCGCCTTGTAGTTGTATCTATCTCCCACAATGATTTTAACATGTTATCGACGTCTATTTGGTGATGCATGACAAGAAATGAATGTTCTTTTTGTGATGTTTGTACTTCTCCAAATAATATCCATCCTAGGGTTGTTTTTTGAGCAACCAGCATTATTAGCAAGCAGTTGCTAATAATGCTCTTCCAGATGCTTCGATACCAACATGAAGAGTTGTGATGGTCTCCTTGTTGGCTTCTTGTTGAGATGTCGACGGTTGTATTGGTTCTGTCTCTGTGGCTTCCTTCGACTTCTCTGATTTGTGAAGCAAGGAATGGTGACGTCTTCTACAAACACGGCAAGTGACTGGTATCTTGCATTTATAAACAGAATGACCCGGAAGCAGGCAGTTGAAGCAAAGCTGTTTTTCTTTCACATAATCATGACGTTGTGGAATGTTCATTTTAATGAATTCCTTGCAATGACACAAGGTATGCTTTTCACTGCAAAGTACACAGCTTTTATCCTTAACAACATTCGCGGCATGGTAGGATCGCTCTTTGATTGTGCGATCTTTATTTGTTACAGGTTGTACCATTTCTAGTGTTCTGAATTTTGACTCTAAAAATCTTTTTAACTCTTCCCAAGTTGGCACCTCTTCCGAACTTTCCTTATAAGCAAAGGTTTCCCATTCTTTATGTGACTCCTGGTCCAACTTCTGAATCACCAGAAATATAATTACAGGATCCCAGGAATCGGTATTAATTTTCAGATTTTTTAGGTTATTAATGCACTCGGTTGTAGTATCTAATAAAGTCTTAACACTGCTAGCTGTTTGTGTCGTAATTTTCTTTTGATAAAAAAGTCTTTTCAAAACAGAGAACACAATAACACGTTTGTTGCCGTATCTGTCTTTTAACATCTGCCATGCTTGATCGTAATTGCTGTCCGTAACTTGAACGTGCCGTAATATTAATTCTGCTTCGCCGGTAACACTAGATTTTAAATAGTGTAGTTTTTGAACGTCACTGATTGAAGTATTTTTATGCACAAGTGATGTAAACATGTCCTGGTAGGTCGGCCACTCCTCGTATTGCCCCGAAAATGTTGGCATTTTTATCCTAGGCAGTTTCACCACCGAACATTGCCCTTGACCACTAAATGCTGAAGAGGTTGTAGTGTCCATAGCCGTTTGTGGCTGTTTGGTTAACATATCAGTCAGGTCCGCTAGTAGAACAAGATACAGATATTCAATGATAAAATAATCTTCATTGAGAAAGTAAGAAATTTCTCCACGTTTGTCTCTCGGTGTACATTGCGTCAACAGCTCATGAGCTTGCTTGAAGGAACTCCAATACTCTTCAATGCACTTCACTCTAGCCCTTATGTAACCGTCCGTAAGTCTCACTTTCGGGCATATTTTTAAGTTTGATTGTGTTTTTTGTATTAATTTTGCCACATCTTCTAGTGTATTTAAATATTTTTGTTGTTCAGCGGTTAACGTAGCCATTTTTAATGTCTTTTATGTTATTATAGATCACTTGGGTTATGAATTGTCAACTACACCGTCCACACTTTATTTAATAAATTTAACTTCATAAGATCTTCACAATTTTTACGTAAACAAGTCGTCTTATCTCTGGAATGCGGGTGCCTTTTGTTCTCAGCTCGCTCGAACTCCGATTCACTAATGACCCACAGGTGTGCCAATGATCCGGCTCGATTTGCGACCATATGGTGACGACGTTTAGGTTGATTATGCGTTGTAGGTAATTTTGGGAATTTTGATAAATAAAATATGAGACTGTTAACAAGCTCTGTATTGAGACAACTAAATTGCAAAACGATCGGACAACTGCAATCAATTAATTCAACATTTTACCGTAGATTGATAATGTTTTTGTAAGATTTCTGTTCTACTTTTTAAACAATTGACATTGACATCTTTATGTGCTAAAGCAGAAACCAGCCTGGAAAAAGGCGAATCCATGGAAGTAATCCATATTAAAATATTTATGTGGTCAATACAAATAACTAACAAAGCGTTAAGAATGGCATCAAAAACACAAGTATTCGTTATAACTACATTTTTTATACCTGATTTGCAAATATTTCCGTTAGGTAGAATTTCTATTTCTTTTGTTCTGGGCTTTACATTTTCTATTAACTTTTTGGATTTGCGATTTTCTGTTTTATTGCGCCAATTTTCTACAAGCTTAGGGTTGCTTTCAAACACCGATTCTTGACTAAAGTCACCATTTTTATTTGAATTAATTTCTTCATTCTTACCATGTTTTGAATCTTTACGAACATTTAAATTTTGACATTTACTTTGTAGAAAATTGGCACAATTAGCTGATTTCAATTCTCCCGTCAGAAACTCGGTATGTTTCATTACAAAATCGTCAACTCTCATCAGTCCGCTTCTACTACTCAGTAATAAAGTTTTAATATTTTTAAAGTAGCTTTCTACGTTACTACTGCTAGCAGCATCTGATGTGTCAGAGGAGTTTGGAATGTAGGGAAACATAACATTTGACCAGAGTGGTAATCTTAGTACGAGTTTGCGAAAACATATTATAAAATTTGGCAAATAATACATGTTTTCATAGTCCGTATTTTCACCCAAATCAGAGTGAACGGTTTCAACATCCACAACTGCATTAAACCAAGTAATAAAAGAATTGTCAGCACTTTCATTATCTTCGTCGGTACCAGTCACATCTTCATCAACCTTTTCAATATTAATAGAATCTACACTTTCCAGTCCAAGAGATTTAAGTGACTCTCGAGCTTTATCGCATTTGCTTTTGCTACCGTCCATTAAATTTCTATCATATTTCTGGAGCGCAAGGACAATTAAATTTTCAATAATAGTTTTTGCAACCTCAAAATTCGTACAGCTTTTCAGTCCCAAGAGATATTTAATATAGAACGACTTAACACGTAAATCAACAAACTTAAAACATTGTAGACGATACAAGGACTTCAGGAAGTGTGATGTATCCAATCTCAAAAGGCAAGTAATTTGACAACGTTCTCCTTGGCATAAAACATTAAAACAGTGTGATAAATATTCCCGGGTTGTGGTGAATCTTGTGAATGCGTTCACAACAGCTCCTATGATTGCGGCCGAGTCATCGCAAATGACTTCGTTCGGCGTTTTTATTACACCGATCCATTTCTTTAACCAATGAAAAATATTGTCCATAGTCTGTAGAGATGAAATCATTTGCGAAAGTGGAACAGAACTATCTTTGATCTTTAACATCACTACGTACAAAAACAAGTGTTTACTTTCGTAATCATTAGTAGGATAAGGAGGATTGATTTTCTTAAAGATAGAACCCGTTGCGTCAATACTTAGAACGGTATATTCCCTAAAAACCTTTTTATAAAAATTTACCTGAAGGTCGGTCCAATAATGAATAAAAAAGGGTTGCAGAGAAACAGTTCTGATGACGTCCACCCACGGCTTTGTAAATGACATAATCCATAAGGCCAAAACAACTGTTTTATGGAAACGTTTTGAAGCATCGTGTCTGTTTCTAATATTTTATCAGATCCTTAATCGAAATTGTTTATTCAAACCCACAACGTTTTTAAGACGACATCCACTACGGAGTACATTAGAAAAAAATTAACATCCCACTTTACGTGTACAGGAGCTAATTTTCTCTAAGCTAGATACAGACATGTAAGGGTATTCCTGGTTGACTACGGAATCCTAAAACCAAACCCTAGTGGTGTCGTGGACAAGACACAAAACAAAAGCAGCCGTTTTTAAATGAATTTTTTATAAAAAATTTAAATAAAAAAAAAAACCACTGACTAATTATAATATTTTTCAACACGTACGTTATAAGCACTATAGTACAATAGTTTTCATATAAAAACAGTAAGGTTTAACTTGCCTAAGTATGTATTCTACTAGGTGGCTCTGCTAGGGAGTATGCTCCCCAGCAGAGCCACAATCAATCTTTATTTTATCAATACCTGATACACGTACATCAGTAACAGATTACATACATTATGTACGTCTGACGTACATCATTTTAAGATATAATTGATCGGTTTTTATCATGGTGGCTCCGCGGCAGAGCAGGACACATATAATAAATACCTTCGGTGTAGGGCCGATAGGTATAAAAAATTAAAATATAATGAATGGGGTAGGCCATCATTATAGGTACATAAATAACTATAGGGTAGACCAAAAGTTATAACAAAAAAAATAAGAAAATGGTAGGTTAGATAGGTTCGGTATAGCAATAAGTATTCAAAAAATATAAAAAAATAGTTAAGATTTAAAATTTACGGGTATATATTTTAACGAATGTCAAAATAATAAAGTTAAAGATTTAATTTATTAAAGACTAACTAGAATGTCAAAATTTAGTTAAAGTTATACTGATAAAAGACAACTAGACTGTCATAATGGAAAGAATGGTCCATATTTATTATCTATCCGTTTATGTAAGTCCCGTACCGTGACTAAAGATGATTCGCCTCTAATAATCACTAAGTACTTGAGTTCAGACTTATGAAGCGACATAAATTTAATTAGATAAGCCATGATTTAAAAATTTTTCAAAAGAAAAAAAAAATTAAAAGAGAAAAATAAAATTAACGGCTATATGTACTAACACTCCGTCTGTTACAATTTGAATTTAAAAACCTAGTAACGTTTTGGTTGAGAACAATCTAGAAAACAAGCACAAAAAACAATTGCACCGAAATAAAAAAAAACACACACAAAAGGAGTTAATGCAACCAATGTGTACGCTTTACAAAAGGTTAAGCTTTAAAAAGCAATAACAATTTAAAACAAATTGAAAAAACAAATTGACAGAATATTGACAGAATGAGGTAGGGTCTGCAATAATATGTACCTAGGTTTTACAAAAGTTAAGTTAACTGAAAAAATAAAGAATTACAATTTAAAACGAATTGAGAGGAGATAAAAAAAATTACAGATTGAGATAGTCTGCAACTATGTTCTGTTTAAAAGAGTTAAGTTGTTTCAAAATATTACTATTGAACAAAATGAATTGAAAAAAAAAAATTGGTATTGACAGAATGAGGTAGGGTCTGCAATATCCAATTAAAAAAAAAAACAATTTACCTATATAAAAGAAAAGAAAGTAATAATTCTTTTAAATATAGGCAGACGAACCCAGGTGATAAGGTTGTATGTGCCTGTAATGGAATCCCGGCACCTACACCCTACAACCGAAACAAAAATGATTTGCGGTTGCAATAAGTGTGGTGGTAGTACTTCCCCGGACGGGCCTTCACAAGGGCCCTACTACTACGAAGAGTTTAAAAAAAATAATAATTATATCTTAATAGATGTGTATAAAATTTGATAGGGGCTTCTTGAGGAATTTATGGAATAAAACTTTCTCAGCAGTGCGTAGTGAACAAGTATAATTTAGTAAGTGAAGATGACATTGAAAAAATTGGCTAATCATTGTTAAACGCCTGATATAATTCTAATAGCTACAACTAATACTAATTAACTTTGCGCATAAATATCTTGAAGAAGATGTGAGGGAAAGTCATGCGTAAACATGCCCCCGGCCGTTGAAAGCTCGCCTTTCAACCAGCGTCTTCTTAATGGACAATTCTATGAAAAAGATCTCCTAGTAGCTCCTGTTGACGACTTGACGTCTGAGCTCTGCCATCGTGCTGTCAATGCCAGGAGGAAGAGCAGTAACACAACTCTGTTCTCTGTTTTTCGTCCCTTATTATAAAGAGGGAGTTCAGGTTTAAGTAGTCCCTGGTCAGTGCGCCACTTGAATCGCTGCTGGAGACAGTCCGTGTCCCATCATCATCATCGTGATGGTCAGAGTAATATCTCATAATATTATGTAGGTATTTCGCCTAAGAGCTCTAGTTAAAGTGACCTGGAGTGAGAGGCAAAAGCACTTCAGCATTCGACGGTAAAGGTGTAAGTGGCTGAAAATTTAAATAAAAATACCTTAAATCTAAAATAACTCGGAGTTAAGCTCATAATACGTCGAACAACAATTTCCCAACACTCATTAGAAAATTGGTCAATTGGACACCCGCCTCCTAATGACAGCTGAAATGTGGAGATTAAGCTAAAATAAAAGAAGTAACTTTCAGTTAAGGAGTCACAGTTGGACTACGAAACATTTGCAAGTTCATTGCAAAGTTATAAAATGATGAGAGGTTTTCCTCTCTGAGACATAAACCGACGTAAATGATAATGTACTCGTCAAATCACCAACCAACATTAAAATCAAATAAATGGCCTTAGTGATAAAGCACGTGAAAATACCTTTTCCAATCTACATTCACAACTATGACGACTAGCCGAGATTATAGAATACATGTAGTCAACTGCTACGTATTGGAAAGGTAGGTCAGCTGGTGACAGTCTGCTCAATTATGGATTATACTTATGGGGCCCAATTTTATTGTTTGTTCCTTAAGTAGCTGACATATTGACGATTACAAGCTCTGGTTATTACGACCAGAGGCCAGTATAAAATATGTCTGTTATTGTATTTAATAATTAATAATTATTTTATTAATAAGAAATTTTAATACCTAATAATTGAGAAAATGATAGCTAAGTATGTAAGCTTATAAGTGGACTGTATATAATTAATTTATGATATTTCATGTCACACGAAACTCTGAAATGTGGGCTACCACTGACACGAATAACTTTAGTTTTATCGAGAAACACATTTAATTTTAATAATGATTCTAATAAATGAAATGATAATCTTTATAAATGAATAAAGGGATTTTAATAAAAGTTTATAGGTCATTCGGATAAGTTAATTTTGAACGACAATACAATACAACAACAATACTGAATAATGATAAAAATCATCTAGTTTTTCCTCATAACTTAAATGCAAACAAATTAGCAAGTATTAATAAGTGAAACAGGCGTTACGTACAAAAAAATATGACAAAACAAAAAATAGAACGCGGTGATATCGAGAAATCAGATGACCGAATTAACTCGATCAGTCCTTAAATGAATGTAAGTTAAAGATCATGATTTTTAGTTAAAATAATGAGGAACAAAACATGATTTCTGATCGTTATCAGTTACACATTCCAATATTATTATGACTTAAGTAAATGTACTCAGACGCACAATCTTTATACATTTTGTCAGGTGAGGGTATTTTAAGATTTCTGCTCATAAGTGACAGAAAAAATCGTTTTGCTCGAGGAATGAATTACCCCGACTACCTGACGATTGGTTAAATTGTGTTTTACCGTTATAGCGACCAGCTGATAAATGTGGTTCACCCTTGTTTGGTCGAACAACTTTTGATATAATTTTACTTATTCGAACAACGTTCGAGAAAATAATCAGTTTGCATATTATCGGTTAACTTAATTTTCATTTCATCGAATATTTATTTGCGATAACAACATTTGCGCTATTGATCAAAAGGTATAATATTCATTTGATATAATATTCAGGTAGTATAAAATTTAGTTTATCGAATATTCGATTGGTGTAATGTAATGCAGAATAGAAAACATTGTAAATATTTATGTTCCGTCGATCTACCTTGGCAGGTGGTAATCAGTAACTAAGGATGCAAGAGCGAGGGAAGCGAGTTCGGGACTTGGGGCACCCCGACTCGGACAGGTTAGGTTCGAAGGGGATGGCGGGGTCTGAAAGACCCCGCCATCCCCTTCGTGTTAGGTTACTTTAAACCTTGCAAACAGAAATAGGAGCACCGCGAAGCACCGCGAAGCGGGGCTCCGTCAAGCTACCTCGGTAGGTGGTCATCAGCAATATACGCTCGCCCTTGCATCCTTAGTAAAATTGCCGATTACTACCTACCAAGGTAGCTCGGACGCTCCGCTTCGCGGGGCTCCTGTTTCTATTTGCAAGGTTTAAAGTAACCTAACACGAAGGGGATGGCGGGGTCTTTCAGACCCCGCCATCCCCTTCGAACCTAACCTGTCCGAGTCGGGGTGCCCCAGGTTCCGAGCTCGCTTCGCTCGCTCTTGCATCCTTGGTAAAATTGCTGATTACCACCTACCAAGGCAGCTCGGCGGAGCCCGATTTTTTTATAGACAATGAAAGAAAACAAATAATTAATTAAATGAATATTCGATGCGATATTTCGACTAAATCATTATTAGTCTAGTGAAACATTAGTTTAAATAAAATTAGTGAATTTGAAAATTCGGTCAAATGAAATTATTTCATAGAAATAAATAGGCTACATAAAAATATAAAAAGTAATTATTCGGTGAAATGAATAATTCGACTAAACGACTTTATAGTAGCCAAAATTAGCCGGAGTGATTTTCGACGAAAAGTTGTTCTGCCAAACAAGGGTGAACCGATAAAAGTGTTGTATTTTTTATTATAAAGTGGTTTTCACACTGTTTTAAGTTAAGTGAGTAGATGATTTTCGACACGCCTTTTCGAGCTGCGAAAAACGCATCTTTTGGTTTTGAGTAACATCTAACTCGCTAGAAATTGAAGATTTTTTAAAATTAGTTTTTAAATTAGTGAAATTACATTTAATGGCTGATGAGTGAGACCGGACATGATGATAGCCGCCGTTAACTGGGCCACAAACTAGCCAACCAAGTTTAGTTTGTTGAAGTGTTGGTTTCTATGTATGGTAGAAAATGTTATTCCCAATAGGTCGAGTGGTCGGCTGAGCTTGGGGTTTTGGGGATGGATGTGCTGTGCTGGTCCTGGGGAACTGGTAGAGATTTCTGGTCGCATGACTGCGGAACAATATGTAGACATCCTGAGGGACATATTAGTCCCAACTGTTAGATTATACTTCCCTTCAGGCACCATTTATCTCTGCCAGGACAACAGCTCCGTCCATAGTGCCAGAGTAGTCCAGGAGTGGCTCCAAGCTCAGCCGGACATTCAGCTCATGCCATGGCCTGCGAAGAGCCCCGACCTCAACCCAATTGAGAACCTCTGGGGACAGATGGTTCTCAATTAGGATGTATCAGAAGTGCGCAACGTAGAAAACTTGCGGCAAGCGGCAATCCAAACGTGGGAATTGATGAGGGGGGATCCACGTGATATGTGCTGGAACATGGTGACTGGAATGAAAGCCAGGTTGGATGCAGTGTTAGACGCTAATGGTGGACCCACCAGATATTAACGGTCTAGCATTGGGATTTCTCGGGCACGCCGCAATTGCGGCGGTAAGACCCCTCTTTGAGGAGTGGCTGGAGAGAAGTCATGGCGTCCTGACCTACCGCTTGACGCAGGTCCTCACCGGACACGGAAGTTTCGGGAGGTACCTGTGTCTGATGCGGAAGGAGGAGACGCCTGGGTGCCACCACTGCGAAGATCGCCCGGAGGACACGGTAGAGCATACGGTGCAAGACTGCCCAGCTTGGGCGGAGCACCGACGTGTCCTCACGGCTGCGATAGGCGGAGACCTCTCGCGCCCGGCATTGGTTGCGGCCATGCTGCGGGGCGAGACGGAGTGGGAAGCGGTCAGCTCCTTCTGCGAGGCAGTAATGCTCGTTAAGGAGGAGGCAGGCCGCGAGCGAGAGAGGACAGCGTCCTCCCTCCGCCCCAGCCGCAGTGGTAGGCGCCCACGGCGACGGATGTCGCAAGATGATCTCCGGCCACCGTAGGCGCGGGCATGCGGGCAGCGAGTAAAGGGCAACTCGCTGCCCGACCAAGGACCATGCCCGGGTCGACGGCGCGTTGTGTCCCACGCGCGCCTCAAAGAGCGTCAGCATAATGACGGGGCCCCCCTCTCAGAGGGCCAAAGCCTGCCGGGGTCGCGGGATTATTCCCTAACCGTAACCCCGGAACGTAACAGGCTATGAAGGACACCGTGGATTTTAGTCAGTAGAAGTCTGACAGTCCCTCCCGCCCTGCCCGGGGTTGGAGGACTCATTTGATGATTTTACCACGCTAAAAAAAAAAAAAAAAAAAAAAAAAAAAGCATTGGGATTTCTGTGGCTTTCATTCTTTTAACCAATTTTCAGCAATATCTACGCATTTAACACCTATGCCTTTTACCATCTTGCACACTTCTGATATTAGGTTAGACGTTAACGTCGCGTTCAGCGGACTTCGTAGGCAAACTAGATCATTTTATTTCAAATATTTGTTTTTTTTTATTACTTGTTGATTTATATAATTATTGATTTAGGTGTTATAATTTTTTACTATTGTTATCTACATATTTTAACTGTATTTTTTTATTAATTTGTTTTACTGTTGTCGTTCCCGAAGTAAATCGAAACAGTTAATTATAATCAGTGAACTAGGTATATTTATTGTTATTTGATTGTTTAAAATTTTAATGTTAATTGTTCAAAATGTTTTAAGTGATTTCGTAGTGTGAACCGCGAAATTGAAGTTTCTTGACTTTTGTGCAATTTTCAAGTCGATGTCAGATAATACCTTGATCAAAAAATGTTTCGCGAGATTAACAAGCATAATATTTTAAATATGATCAAAACATTTTTGCTCTTACTTAAATTTGTGCAAAAAAGTTAGATTTTACCAATTTTGCACAAATCTATGTGAGAGCAATGTATTGATTACATTATTATTATATGTATACATATTTATAATTATATATATAATTATGTAAATATATACTCGTTATTTGCGAATCATATTTTGATCAAGTTACAATTTGTCACTGATATGCAAATTACAAAAAAACAAGAAAATTTGAATTTCACGGGCTGCTACTACGGGGCCACCTTATGTTGATTGAGCTCAATGACCGTTTTTTTCTAGTCTTATATATAATTTTTTGACTTTTTTACATCTTATATTACTCAAGTGCAGGGTTGTAAAAAGTGTTATTTTCAGTTTTATAAACAAACAGTTCAAATTGTTTTGAACATTTTGTGTTTTTCTTTTTAGTTTTGGACATTATTACATATTAATTCGACGTCTAAACTTATAATAAAAGTTATAAGTTTCATATTTTCTAGACTAAATATTTTCAAATTAACTGATCGAAATTATTGGAAATAAACATCGAAAGTTTTTTAAGTATTATTTCATTAAAAATATTACGTAGCATGAGTAGCAATAACATAAACTTAGACTTCTGAATATTATAATATATATATATTTTTTTTTAATGAAAAGTAGTTCAACACTTTATTTTCTTAACTGTTTTAAAACAACTTGTTTTAATCATGCCAATCCTGCTCAAGTGTGAGGATATTAATTTCTCAACAAAACATAACAAGTTTAATTTGACATCCGCACTATGCTTTGTGATTTGAAGTTTTTTGGTATTACATGGTTATTATTTTATAATTATTGATAAAACATGACATAACAAAAAAAAGTGTGGGAACCACTACACTTCAACACAAATAATTTTTTTTTTCATTAAATTCTAAAATATATATTTTTTTCAATTTTGATGTCCTTAAATGTTACTCCGTTTTTTATACTGTTTTTTTTTAATTCTTTAACTGTAAATGCCGGTTTCAGACTGGTGTAACGCGTAATGTAATTCACCGTGTAATTTAACGTAAATTCTTACGGCACACGAGTGTTATATGCTATGATTCTTGGCCTTATTGATTTATTTGCCATAAATATTGTTAAGCAATTAAGAACTCATATTGTGATTTATTTAAATAAAGATTCGATTTTTATATCGGTGTTTTAATAATAAAACCTTTGCTTTCTACCACAGATTTATTTTCAAATGTCAAAATTGAAATAATCCTGTGGGATCTGTAGTTTTTTTGGTGTGAAAGTGAATCATAAACTAGGCCCACGTTTGCACAGACGATTTTCTCGCACTTGATTTTCAACGCTCTGTTTAGCGCGGAGAGTCGAAAATAAAACAGTGTGTTTTGGACGCACTGGGATGCATACCTACTAAATCTGGTGTTACGTCGTGAACAACGTCAGTTTAAAGGCAAAGAAAATTAAAATATTTTCAAGGCTTTCGACTAGTCTGTTCGGATCGGTCTGCGCACGTCTATACATTGATTGCCTTAATATAATTATCATATTAACAGGGCAAAGGGTAAAATGTTTGATAAATATAATGATTATATATGATTTTTAGAGGCGATCGGTAGCCCGCGAATTTTTTTTTTTTGGTAATTTGAAAGTCATTGTTTAAGTTGAAATTTTGATTCACGTTTTTAACAATTTCCAATAAGCCACAGAAACCTCCCGAAACATCCATGTCCGGTGAGCACCTGCGTCAGACGAAAGGTGAGGATGCTGTAGCACCTCTCCAGTCACTCCTCAAAGAGGGGTTTTAATACCGCAATTGCGGCGTGCTTGGACCTTGGTTGCGACCGTCGTTCCCTCTAGATATACCGCCATGAGATCGCGCCGGAGCTACCTACTCGCAGTGCCTCGACTTGTCGAGAAAGCGGAGATGCTAGTATAATCATTGGTAAAGCTCGCTAAGTAAAAACTATCACAATTAATGAAAATTTGAATTACGCGGGTCTCAATCTACGCATTCACCTCAAAAATTAAGAAATAAGTGTTTCAGTGATTTTATAAAATCAGTTACTACTGGACTACAAATGCTCTTACTGACTAACATAAGTAATATACTTATAATTATGATAATAATAAATGTATCAGTGAACATTCAGAAGCGCAGCGCAAACCGAAAAACAAATCGCATAAATTAATACGAGCTTAACTTGTTAACAAAATAATAAAAGATAAGTATCTATAAGCATAGTAAAGTAATGTAAGAATGAAATATTTGAAACCAACAGAGAGGCGCGGGCGGCGCGTGTCACGTGGCATTCGTAATGTGCGTAAGTGAGACGAAATAACAAAAACATGTCGCACCCTCTCGCACGATTCGCAGCGTTCAACTTCTAGTAGTCCAAAGTCCAAACAGTATAGCTTGATGTGTCTCCGTGTGTACAAGGGCTAGTTTAATAATGTTTTCACATACGTAGTCAACTGACCATATTAACAATTTAGGACGTGTGGGTAGGAGGTCGGCAGATATGCATCAAAAACGTAACGATCTTTTGTATTATAAGTACTGTGTTGAGGGCGAGCAAGAGCGTTACCTATGTTATGTTCCCAAAGCGTTTCGTTTGAGTTTGTGCCGTGTATTCCACGACGAACATGAACATTTAGGTATAGACAAAACTATTGATTTGATTCTCAAACACTTTTGGTTTCCGGGTTTGAGGCGATTTGTAACAAAGTACATAACACACTGTGTCGTGTGTATATCGCACAAACAGGTACCCCGTGCTCCATTACAGCCGATATCCTCTTGGCAAAAGAACCCGATACCGTTTGATACAATACATGCTGACGTACTCGGTCCACTTAGAGAATGTAATGGATTTAAGTATGTACTGATAATAGTTGATGCGTATACAAAATATTGTTTGTTGTACAGCCTGTACCGACAGGACTTTGATGAGTTAAAGCGAGTCATGACCCAAATTATATCGTTGTTTGGTACATTCAAGCGACTGGTATGCGACCGCAGTCGTATGTTTGATAATCATAATTTTGTGCAATGGACAACTGATTTCGGTATTGAACTACACTTCATTACGCCTGAAATGCATCAGGAGAACGGCCAAGTTGAACGATATTGCCGTACTGTACTGAACATGGTCAGGATCGAAGTTAATAATAACGTCAACGAATGGTCGAATGTTTTGTGGAAATTACAGCTCATTTTAAACATTACCAAACACAAAACAACAAAATACTCCGCGTTAAATCTATTAATCGGTACGGAATCTCCACTACGCCAGCAATTAACTCCTTAATAAGGGATGTTACACTTGACGGCTCAAATACTAATCGCGAAGCAATCCGCGAACTACGTAGGCAACGCGCAGACGAATTAATTGATAAAAACAAATGTAAACAAGACGCGTATGTCAATAAAAACAGAAACCCTCCTAAGAAGTTCAATGTTAATGACCGAGTCTTTGTCATTAAGAGATCCCAACGTACTGGCAAGTTGGATTGTGGCATGCGAGGCCCATACAGAGTAGTGAGTGTTCTTCCGAACGATAGGTACGAACTAAACTTGCTAGCTGGTTCGTATGGGAAAACCAGTCAAGCAGCTGCTGGGTTCATGGTGTTGTGGCGCGGGGAGTGGACTCCTGACACATGCGCTAGTTTCTTTGAAAGTTAGTAAAGAACTTTCATTGGTTTTATTTTTGTCATGATGATACCCAACTTTTTGCTTACACTTAGATTTTATGTACCAAAAAATCACTGGTTGCATTTGTTTTGTGTTGTTGGGTGCCGAGGCTCATAAAAATCCTTAGTGCACATGGCTTTGAGCGGCATAGATTGGACTGTACTATTGAGAGTGCAGTACATGGTGAAGGTGTCGAGGTTGATGTCGGTGGGGCCCATGCTGACTATAGACCAAGTGTAAATCCTTAAGTAGGTCTCATGGTTGACCTGCTGTAACCGATGTAAATCCTGATGCGCGCATGGTATTTGGTGCGGGAATATGACCTGAGTAAATCCTACTTGTGGTGAGAATAGTCGTTGTGTACGACTGGTTTGTCACTATGCAAAGTGTTTGTGTTGTTCGGTATATAAAGTCGCTACTATTTTAATTTCAGCTCTTGCTATCTTGTGTAATAGTTTTAGTATGTGATTTTAATGGTTGTGTTCTGTGGTTACAGATTAAATAATAATATAATTAGTAAATTTATTTCAAAAAAGATTTGTAGTACATTTTATCTTATTACTAGTACAGGATGTATTACATTAAGGTTAAATCTATACTACCTATGATGATGTCATACTGTTATCCTAGCTAAGCTAAATGATAGCTTGTGTTAAGGATAAACAGTTGCCACCCCACAAAAAGATGCTCATTTAGTAACTAAAGTAATTAATTGTTCGTTTGGTAAGTACTACTGCGATCTATGAAAGGTAACAGGTTTAAGTGTGTGCATGTTCTTGTGTACGTCAGGGAGTGAATGAATGTGATGTGTGTGTGTGTGTGTGTGTGTGTGTGTGTGTGTGTGTATGTATGTGTGTGTATAGGTATGTATATGTGATGTGTGTTTATGCCTGTGTGTGCAAGAGAGAATGACACTGATAAAGCCACTAAGATTTTGTTCATATGAAATTTTCAGTGTCGTCATAAGTTTTCTCAAGCAAATAATTTCGTATAAGTGTTTTACAATTATGATATGGTTGGTCATAGATGTATATATTTTTGTTTATTTTGTTATACAGAGAGGGGCCTAAATAATCAAAGAATCTTTGCGTAAATTTAAATTTAACAGATGGAAGCGAACAAATTAAATCTTTGCGGCGTTTGTTGAGTTGGGTGTAAGGAGTTTTGCGATGTTGTAATAGAACCGCGTGAAAAATAAATAGTTGTCGCACGTTGAGGACTCCACAGTTTTTATATAATTCTGTGGTATGATATTGGTCGAAAAGTGGCCACTTTAAGTGTAGCCCTATGTGCGACTTCGAGAGGTTTTAGTGTAGTTTTATGGGTACCTCCCCAGCAACAGATACAGTATGATATTATAGATTGGCATAGGGCGAAGTACACACTGCGTATTAAAGTGGGATTTGCAACACTACGGAGTGATTTAAAAATATAAATAAGTTTTCGGACTCTACCTGTCAGAATTTCAACTTGAGGTTTGAAACTAAGAGTTTTATCCAGCAGTACGCCGAGATATTTGATCTTATCAACAGTTTCAATCTGAGGACATGGACAAATTGAGCCTCGATCCCTATGGATCGAGCTCTTGCTATGCTCACTCTTGTTCTATAACAAGAGTGAGCTCTGAGGTTCATTGAAATTCTGGGCTGTGAGGCAGAGCTAATAGAAAAAGTGATGCATTTTGTTTTCGCGGTATTTAATGTGAGTGTATGTGATGTTAGCCATGTGAAGGCGGTATTGAAGCCCAGTTGTGCATTTTTGCGGAGTTCCGACCAAGAATCAGCTACGAAAGTGAGTGCAGTATCATCTGCGTAAGATGTTATTTTACAGTTTGGGATATTTAGGTTACAAAGGCCATTAATAAAAATCAAGAATAAAGTGAAAAAAATAATAAATTGTGAGGAAGACCAAGCATTCAACCATGAGGATGACGGTGCTGGTCCATCACCGAGAGCTGATGAAGGCTGCGAGGACGCTGCCATGTCAGGAGAGGCCGTATCAGATGATAACACTGGAAGGTCCCCCTCTACGCTGCCACCCCTATAAAAGGAAGAAGCCTGCGTGGACTCGTCCATTTTGTCTGCGGTCCTAGACCTACCTACACTGTTTCTCTGCCCATTTTGTGTCTTGAAATTCGTTATTTTTAAATTATTGTGTAATTGTTGTAATTTGTCATTAAAATTATTTTTTTATGTTTTCTAATGTTTTATTTATAAGAATATTACTACACATGCAAATACATACCAAATACTATAATATATATATACATACAAATACACATATAAATAAATATATATATCACGGAAGAGAGGAAAGGTAATGCTCTTTCACTCTAAGTTTAAAAAGTGAAATGGATTTTAGATCACGAATGCTAGGCGGAAGTGAGTTCCACAATCTTACAGCATGAACGGAGAAGGAGTAGGAATAGTAGCTAGATTTATGAGGATGGGATTTAAGTAAGGATCTAAGGTGAGATCTACAGGGTGCGTCGCTAGGACGTGCGTAAGAAAAACGCTCAGGAAGGTAAGAAAGGATTGGAAGGATTGTGAAGGATGTTGAACAGGAGACAGAGGATACGAGTGTTCCTGCGAAGACGGATTGGGAGCCACTTGAGATCCTTGCGAAGCTGAGAGACATGATCAAATTTACGGAGACCGAAAATAAACCGAATGCACAAATTTTGCAAGCGCTCAAGTTTGTTTAATAGCTCCTCAGTAGCATCCAGGTAGCAGGCATCGGCATAATCAATAATCGGCTGAATAAGTGTTTGCGCTAAAGAAATTTTAGTCTTTAGAGGTAGAACAGTCTGGAGACACTTCAGTGAATGTAAAGAAAAGTGAACCTTACGACTGACCTCGTTCACTTGAGCGCGCCACGATAGATTGGAGTCAATTAAGACACCCAAATCCTTGGCGGTTTCTGTGTAATTGATGCGTACACCATCGAGGTATACCGGTGCTAAAGAAGCCACAACAGCTGCACTACGAACAAAACGGCTGCCTATTATCATGGCCTGAGATTTAGTAGGGTTAATTTGCAATCCGAATGCTTTAGCCCACTCACTCAACAACTCAGGTCATGATTCATTGCAGCAATTGCGGAATCAGCATCTGCTACAGAAAAATGCCGGTACAACTGCAAGTCATCTGCATAAAGATGGAAACTAGATGAGATTACCTTAGTAACCATATTAATAAAAATAGAAAAATTAAGAGGAGAGAGAACGCTACCCTGAGGCACACCCTCAGTGAGATTACACCAATCAGAAAAAGTTTCGTCAAGGCGAACACACTGCGAGCGTCCCCGAAGGTAAGAGTCGAACCAAGCAAGAGAGGAAGAAGAGAAATTCATGGATTTAAGTATGCCTAGCAAAATATCAAAGTCCACAGAATTAAAAGCACTACTGAAGTCCAGCAAAACTAGAATAGTTAGTGATTTACCCTCCATAGCCCAGCGGATGTCGTCGGTAACTTTCAAAAGTGCAGTTACAGTGCTATGACCTGACCGGAAACCAGATTGGAAAGGGGAAATAAGTGAGGTCGACGTCAAGAAAAATGTGAGTTGTTTGTGAACTAAATGCTCACAGACTTTAGAGAGAAATGGGAGAATGGAAATAGGTCTGAAGTGGGATAGCGAAGAAGGATTGTTAGTTTTAGGTAAAGGAATAATATGAGCCTGCTTCCATGCCGAAGGAAAACAGCTACTGGAAAAAGAATAATTAAATAAATAAGTGAGAACAGGAAGTAATTGAGGAAGGATGAGAGAAACCATTCTCGAGCATAACTTATCATTACCAACTGCAGAAGATGAAATAGCAAGCACTGATTTCTTTACGTCATCCTCAGACACATTACAAAGACTAAAAGGAGAACATGGTGGCAACGGCAACCTAGAGAGGTTCTCCAGTGTCGCCGCTTTGACACATGTATCAAGAGAGAAGGGAAGGGAAGAGAAATGTTTGTTAAGGTCATTGAGGTTAACATCCTGGCACTGGTTGGAAGGTGGTCACGGATTGGTTTTCTGCTAACAACTTAGTCCTAAATGCCAAAAAAACGAAATGTGTAAAGTTCGCCTTGCCTAATGTTACAAATCTGGGTCCTAACATTGTTCTAAATAATGAAGAACTTGAAACTGTTGACTCAGCCGTGTTTCTGGCATATAACAAGTTTATCGGGAAGATTAAGCTCGGCTGCCTACGCCGTCAGAAAAGTAAGACAGTACACAGACGTTGATACCGCTCGACTAGTTTATTTTAGTTATTTTCATAGCGTTATGTCCTACGGCATTTTATTGTGGGGCAAAGCGGCGGATATTCAAAATATATTCGTCTTAAAAAACGAGCTGTTTGGGCAATTTACCAGCTGGGTACTAGAGTGTCTTTGAGGGATTTGTTTAAGGAGATCGGCATTCTAACGGTGGCATCTCAATTCATCTTTGCCAACATTATACACTTCTGGACACATCTATTGGCCCACCTTGTATTTTCAGTTTCGTTTGGTCCTAGCTAAAATTTTATATTAGGTCGAGCAAAAAGTTTTTATGCAGTTTTGAACCTGGCACATTCACAATTTCATTCAATAGTCTTTTTTTGAATTTCGAATACAGAATTTAAAGAAACAAAAGACAATTTGGAGCCTGTTTGTTGATATCAAACAATCGAATACTAAGAAAACTTGGTTTTATTGGTTTACTTGGATTTAATTCTTGAAAAAGTGATTGAAATCTTTAGTTTTGCAACAAACATTACTTATTCTTAACATTAAGGTGAAGTTCTATCAATAATCTATGGATACTTCACCTGAAGTCGCCGCCCAAGCTGTGGCACTTATTCAGGCCGGACACAGCCAAAGAAACGTGAGTGCTCAACTTAATTTAAGTCAATCTGCGGCCCGAAATGTTTAACGGAGGTACCTCGAGACTGGCGGCTTTGTTCGTCGCCAAGGAAGGCCACGATCTCGGGTCACAACTGAAAGGCAGGATCGATTCATCGTGACGACTAGCTTGAGAAATCGTCACCTTACTTTCATTGAGATACAAAACCAACTTTGCGACTTCCACGGAGTATCTGTGAGCGCTCGAACTGTTCGGAGAAGGTTAAAAGAACGCGATATGGTACCACACAAGCCAGCTAATGGGCCAAAACTAACGCGAGCCCACCGAACAGCGCGCCTTCATTTAGCACGCAGTCATCTAAATTGGACACAGCACGATTGGAGCCGTGTACTCTTTTCTGATGAGTCTAAAATTGTGTTACATGCCAATGATGGAAGGAAGAAGGTCTACCGACGTAAGGGAGAGCGTTTCGCACAATGCTGCTTTGAAGAGAGGGTTGCTTATAGCGGTGGCTCATGGACTGTCTGGGGCGGTATATCTGCGAGCGGCAAAACTCAACTTGAGGTTGTTACAGGACCACGGCTGCCAACATTAAATGCTGAAAGGTACATTCGTTCGTCATATTGAATGAAATTGTGAATGTGCCAGGTTCAAAACTGCATAAAAACTTTTTGCTCGACCTAATATAAAATTTTAGCTAGGACCAAACGAAACTGAAAATACAAGGTGGGCCAATAGATGTGTCCAGAAGTGTATAATGTTGGCAAAGATGAATTGAGATGCCACCGTTAGAATGCCGATCTCCTTAAACAAATCCCTCAAAGACACTCTAGTACCCAGCTGGTAAATTGCCCAAACAGCTCGTTTTTTAAGACGAATATATTTTGAATATCCGCCGCTTTGCCCCACAATAAAATGCCGTAGGACATAACGCTATGAAAATAACTAAAATAAACTAGTCGAGCGGTATCAACGTCTGTGTACTGTCTTACTTTTCTGACGGCGTAGGCAGCCGAGCTTAATCTTCCCGATAAACTTGTTATATGCCAGAAACACGGCTGAGTCAACAGTTTCAAGTTCTTCATTATTTAGAACAATGTTAGGACCCAGATTTGTAACATTAGGCAAGGCGAACTTTACACATTTCGTTTTTTTGGCATTTAGGACTAAGTTGTTAGCAGAAAACCAATCCGTGACCACCTTCCAACCAGTGCCAGGATGTTAACCTCAATGACCTTAACAAACATTTCTCTTCCCTTCCCTTCTCTCTTGATACATGTGTCAAAGCGGCGACACTGGAGAACCTCTCTAGGTTGCCGTTGCCACCATGTTCTCCTTTTAGTCTTTGTAATGTGTCTGAGGATGACGTAAAGAAATCAGTGCTTGCTATTTCATCTTCTGCAGTTGGTAATGATAAGTTATGCTCGAGAATGGTTTCTCTCATCCTTCCTCAATTACTTCCTGTTCTCACTTATTTATTTAATTATTCTTTTTCCAGTAGCTGTTTTCCTTCGGCATGGAAGCAGGCTCATATTATTCCTTTACCTAAAACTAACAATCCTTCTTCGCTATCCCACTTCAGACCTATTTCCATTCTCCCATTTCTCTCTAAAGTCTGTGAGCATTTAGTTCACAAACAACTCACATTTTTCTTGACGTCGACCTCACTTATTTCCCCTTTCCAATCTGGTTTCCGGTCAGGTCATAGCACTGTAACTGCACTTTTGAAAGTTACCGACGACATCC